>CM028138.1:625475000-630475000 GCA_016271365.2 Neoceratodus forsteri | reverse complement strand
AGAGTGTGGTTCCCGGTTCTTATCGGTTCTAAAAAGCAGTTTCATTATGTTTTTCCAGCCCGTATACGATTGGGAACCGATCAGGGTGTCTTACTGTACTGCCGGAAAAGGGCAAGTTTTTGGTTAGGCTGGCATTATGTCCGAGAAACCCAAAAGAAAACCGGCCCACTGGTTTTCAACACTGTAGTGTCTGTGGGGAAGCCTTTGCAAGGCTGACCCACACACCACATGTGTTTATTGTCTGGGTTTGACCACCTCAGTGCAGACTGCCAGATTTGCAAGAATTTCTCTGCAGCTACCCTAGATGAGAGAGTTAGTAGGCTCAGGGACGAGAGGCCAAAAAGTCCGCTGACCCGGACGGCCAGCCCAGTTCGGTGCCAACCGAACCGGAGGGAGTGCCCTCTGACCAGGGCGAGACTTCCTCAGGCAAAAGTAAAACTGACTCAGAGGAGCCAGTTCCAGCAAAGAGAACTAGAAAATCAGCAGGTGTGGAGTCAAAAATTCCTTCTCCAACTGCTGCAGAGATAGCCAAAGCAATCCAAATTGTCCAGTCACTTTCCCCGGTTCCGTCCAAACTGCCACTATCTGGCAAAAGGTCGGTTCGGCCGGTTCCACCATTCAAGAATATGATATAGAGGAGTTTTATGAACCAGAGGAGGGGGAGAATGATTATGAACAGTGTGAATGTGACTTTGAAAGTCTGGATGTGCCCATTGAACCGGACATCTCCCCAGAAAGACCTTTAGGAGAATCTCCCCTAAGATTTCTGAGTCCCTTCTCATTTCTGTTTTATAAAAAGCTGATGAAACCCTCCAGCTTCCTTTGGAGGAAGCTGTGGATGATGGAAGGAGCCTGACTTTGTAGAAGATGGATATCCCAGAGTCCAGGAGATTGTCTATTCCTTTACATAAATCCTTTAGAAACAAACAATAAACATTTTAAAAGCTCCTAATTCTGTGCCTCCTGTGGATAAAAAGATGGACAGGAGGTACACTTTGTCAGAGTCCTGATACAGAATTTCTTTCACAGCAATGCAGCCATGTTGGGGTAGTTCAGGCTGCAGCCTGTGATAAAGCTAATATTCCCTAGCTTCACATCCTCCTGACAAGGACTGCAGGAAGATTGATGCCATGGCTAAAAAACAATACATGGCAGCGTCCTTGGGACTCAGACAAGCAAATTATATGGCTTATGTTGCAAGATACCAGACATCTAGATGGGATACTGTCATGGCTTTAGCCAAACAGGCCCCTGGCCAGCTTGCCAAGGAGCTGGAGCAGGAGGCTGCTGATGGTATTGAGGCATCTAAGGTGCAATTCCATGCTGCAGTGGATTCTAATGATGTATCCTCTAGAGTCTTGGCTACATCTGTGGCTTTTCGTAGACTGGCTTGGCTCAGGTGTACTAGTTTGTCACAGGATACCCAGGCTAAGGCTATGGATTTTCCTGTGGTGGGAAATTCTCTGTTTGAGGAGCAGACAGAGAATTATATGAAAAAATGAATGAATTTAGAACCACTTATAGAATTGTACAAGCCAAGGGCAGAAGCCACCCCTCAGAGGCAGCCCCCAGAGGTGAGGCAGGCCTTTTCACAGGCCTTTTACAAATCTCAGGCCTCCTCTTCAGCTTACGCTCAGAGGGGTTCTTCAGGAGGAGAGGCAGGCGGGGTACAAGCTGGCCTGCTCCACCCCTCAGCCTAAAGCCCCTGCCAAACAGGCACCCTGATGGGATGCCCAGGTCCGTTCTCTATTACCTGTAGGGGCAGGCTGGCTTACTTCGTCCAGGACTGGGAGTCTTTAACATCAGACAAGTGGGTCCTGGAAGTAGTAAGCAAGGTCTGATTCTCAGCTTCAAAACATTTCCAAAGATGAGAATCAGATTTTTCCACCTACAAATCCTAGAGAATCTTACTTTGGAAACAGAAGTCTCAACCCTCCTGGCTCTCAGAGCTGTAGAAAGGGTTTCTCCCCTACACCAGGGCAAGGGTCTGTACTCCAGGTACTTCCTTACCCCCAAAAAGACAGGAGAATGGCGGCCCATCCTGGACCTAAGATATCTGAACAAGCACCTTTTAAAACCAAAATTCAAAATGGTGACTCTGGGAATGATTTTACCCTCCCTAAGGCCAGGGGATTGGCTAGCTTCCCTGGACCTCAAGGATGCCTACTTCCATGTTCTTATCAGAAGCTCCCACCGAAAGTACCTCAGATTCGAACTGCCCTCAGGCCATTATCAGTTCAGAGCAATGCCCTTCGGCCTTACCTCTGCCCCAAGGGTATTCACAAAATGCCTGGCAGTAGCAGTTGCTCATTTAAGAAGGCAAAAGATTCCCATCTTCCCTTACCTAGATGACTGGCTCATTGTGGGTCAGTCTCCAGACCAGGTCAAATCACACCTACAAGTTACCCAGCAGCTGCTTACCTCTCTGGGCTTTCTTCTCAATCTTCCAAAGTCAATTCTGGAACCTGTCCAGGTACTCACCTTTATAGGTGCAGAACTGGACACAAAGCAGGCCAGAGCCTTCCTTCCCCTAGAAAGAGTAAGGACCCTGGTGGCCCTGGCCTCCTCCTCACTCTGCAGGTCTCTCGACCAGCAAGGCATTTCCTACAGCTCCTAGGACACATGGCTGCTTCCACAGCTGTAGTGCAAGGAGCAAGATTTCAGATGAGGGACATTCAGTTCCATTTGAGAGCCTTTTGGTCTCAAAGAAGAGATCCCCTATCCAAGTTGATCCCAGTGACTCGAACCCTGATCCAGGCCCTTCAGTGGTGGCAGGATCAGAGCAATCTGAGACAAGGGGTTCCCTTCATCCCTCTATCTCACTCCTTGACCCTTACTACAGATGTGTCCCTTTTGGAATGGGGAGCTCACATGGGTGACCTCTCCACCCAGGGATTGTGGTCTCCTCAGGAATCTCTGCTCCACATCAATCTGTTGGAACTCAGAGCTGTTTTTCTAGTACTTCAGGTTTTTTCTGCATCTGTTCAGAACAAAGTGGTACAGGTCAGAACAGACAATACCACTACAATGTGGTACATCAACAAACAAGGGGCACTCGGTCTTCAGCCTTGTGCCCGAGGCAATGAAGTTGTGGTCTCTGGCTTATTCCCTGAATACTTCCCTCATAGCAGTTCACCTCCCAGGCAAGGACAATGTCCTGGCAGATGCTCTCAGCAGGATTTCCCAGGGCCATCACGATGGTCACTGGATCCCAGTGCTGGGGATAGTTTTTGGCAGATGGGGCACCCTCAGATGAGATCTTTTGCAGCCCCAGACAATCATCTACTTCCACTTTTTGTTGCAGGCCCCCAGTGTTGGGCTCAGTCCCCCTGGATGCCTTTCTCCTTGATTGGGAAGGAAAGTTTCTCTATGCCTTCCCCCCTTCCCTCTCCTGTTCAAGGTGCTAGTCAAAATCAGATCTCAGCCCTGCAAGATGATTCTGATTGCTCCAGACTGGGCCAGGCAGCCTGGTACCACTCCTTCTGTCCTTAGCAGTCCATCTTCCCTGTGTCTCCCCAGGAATCACAATTTGTTAACCTGTGCCCAGGGAGAGTTTGGTATCTGAATCTCAAATCCCTCAACCTCAAGGCCTGGCTCTTGAGGAGTTAGAGTTGCTGACCTACACCTTTCTCAAGGTGTTCTCAAAATCTTAAGCTTCTAGGAAGCCTTCCACTAGGAGCTACTTATAACTCCAAATGGAAAGGTTTTCCATATGGTGTTCTAGGAAAAGCATATTTCCCGAATCTGTTGATTTGCCCAATGTTTTGGACTATTGGTCCATCTTAATTCTTTGGGACTGAGACCAGCTACCCTGAAAGTGCATTTGGCAGCTGTCTCTGCTTTTATTTTAGCAGGCAAGCCCTCTTCTCTTTTGCTCACCCTGTATTTTCCAAGTTTTTCGGGGGATTGCTTCATACCAATCCACCATTCAGGGACCCTGCCCCTGCCTGGGATCTTAATGTTTGCATTGCTCAGCTGATGCAACCCCACTTTGAACCTCTGTCTTTGGCAGAGCTTAAGTACTTGACTTGGAAAACTGTGTTTCTAGTAGCCATCACTTCTGCCAGGTGCATAAGTGAGTTACAAGCTTTGTCAGTGGATGACTTTATTTCCTTTCACAGGGATAAGGTAGTCCTCAGGACTAACAGGAAGTTTTGCCTAAGGTGGTTTCAGATTTCCACCTTAATCAATCTATTTCTCTTCCAGTGTTCTTCACTGACCATTCCTCCTCTGGTGAGAGGAGATTGCACAACAGATGTTGAGGGCCCTAAGTTTCTACATAGAGACGTACCAAGGGTCACAGGTTTGACTCCTCAACTATTTCTCACTTATGGTGAGGTTGGGAAAGGAAACCTGCCACTAAGAGATCCATTGCCAGGTGGATTGTCTCTTGTATCCAATTTTGCTATCAAAAACTGGGTAGGTTCCCCTTCAGGCCTGAGGGCTCACTCTACCAGAGGTACAGCTGCATCTCTAGCTGCTGCCAGAGACATCCCTATCTTAGAGATATGTCAAGCAGCTACTTGGAAACAGTACACTTTCACCCAAACGTACTCCCTGGATATCAGGCAGGAGGATGCTCGGTTTAACTGTAGTGCTTGGAAACCTATTCCCTAAGTAGGTTCTGTCCCTCCTCCATGGAGGTACTGCTGTGTAGTCTGCAATTGTCATAATATAGCAAGACTTCTTGTTGTTTGAAGAAAAAATTACTCACCTTAGTAATGTTGTTTCTTCTAATGGAGTCTTGCTATATTATGACCTCCCAACCTGCCCCTCTCAGAACTTCTACTTTGGGTATGGGGTGGGCAGTCCAGTGTTGGCACTTATTGATACCCATTTATGTTTTCCACCTTTCTTTTTGGGGTGTTTGGGTGTTGTGTTTTATCTTATCTTATCTTTTCTGGTCCCTGACTTGAGTCTTGGTGTTGGGGCCAGGAAAATGTGTTAATATTTAAGTAGCCAGTTGGCTAGTGTAGATTACAGCTTCCACACAGAACCTTAGTGAGTTTTGCTCGTAAAGATCTGACAGTTTCAGTTTGAAATATTCCAGACAGAGCTTTTCTAACTGAGCTCGTGCTCTAAGTTCCATGCCTGGCATGGAAGTTAACTCTTTCACCTCCGGAGCAGTTCTAATGGTGGGACAAACTGCAATTGTCATAATATAGCAAGACTCCATTAGAAGAAACAACATTAGTAAGGTGAGTAATTTTTTCTTGTGATACATGGCCTTGGCCTGCCAGATTGCCCAGGTGCATTTGTTCTGGGCCACTTTATAATTTTGGGCATCGACTGGAGTCCCTGTTTCCTACACTCAGTGTCAGAGGAGATCTTATTGCGCATCATGCCAAGTAGTTATGGGGTTATTTTAACAAAACAGTCTCGGCACACCACAGGGACACAAATAAAAACTCTCCAAATGAAGGAAGTTATAAATATAGCAATTTTACTTGCAAACTTTAAAAGACAGCAGCAAAAATGAGTACACAGATGCAAAGTGCTAAGTGCAGACACAGATAAACTCTTGATGCACGTTTCACCCGAACACGGGCTTTGTCAAAGGTAATAACTACCTAGTGTTAGGTAGCTTAAATAGCACCCATCCCCAGTCTTATGACCTTTCTTAAAGTGTAAGTGCTTCATTTACCTGCCACGTGTACTAATATCCTATATCGCACATCACACCTAGTGGTATAAACATTAACATAGAAAAGACACATTATATGTCGAAAGTCAAATTTCATCATGCTGTCCATTACACATTAATGTTAAATTATTAAATAAATTTGACTCCATTCTAAAATCAACATATATCAGGCACATATATGTGGTCATGTGCCAATAAGCCAAAAAATCTTTAAACTTATATATTATCAAATGGGAGAATAATCTCCTACTTTCCATTATACACAGAGCGGATCCTATATATGTGTGTGTGTGTGTGTGTGTATATATATATATATATATATATATATATATATATACATATATGTTTATCTCCATAATTTTTCTTATTCTAACGACTAATTACCCACAACAATTGGGGATAAAAATGTGTCAAAGGAAGCCACAGTAACATCCCCAGATTCATAAAGAAGCGGGAAGGGAGGGGTGGGGTGGAGAAAGAAAAGAGGAGAAGAAACCAAAAAGGGTTATAAACAAGAGGCAAAAGTTGCTCAAAAAACAGGAGACACATATTCAATTATATTAGTAGAGGAAGACTATACTTTCCTAAATTATACAGTTCCAATTCGATCACAAACCCTTACTTTTTGTGAACATTATTTGTCACCCCACTAAATATTGCCTTTGATGTCTAAATACTCAGGGAAAATGGAAGGAACTAATATGCTGTATTACTCACTCCCAGAAAAAGCAATATATATACACTTAATAACACTATCTATTTTTGACTCATATGGCAATAAAAAGGGTGGGAAACCTTCTATTAGCCAAATAGATCATCTTTACCCTTCTTTTCCTACAAACCCCTTTTCTCTAAAATGTGTTTTAATTTCACACGATCATTCAGGCCTTTACCTGCATATGCTCCCATCATGTATATCCAATAATTCTCTGTTTGACTCAGGAGATTTTCAGTATTACCTCCTCTTGGTCCCAATATCACCTTTTCGATACCTTTAAATTTAACTTTGTGTCCCTCTACACTATACAAATCTCTCACATGTTGAGCCCATGCATACTGCATATTGTCATTTTTAATTGCATTTGAATGCTCCCTAACTCATTCCTTCCATTTTCTATTGGCCTACCCTACATAATATCTTCCACAAGTTGTCGAAGGAGTAATAAACAACATTTGTAGTGTCGCAGTTAATAAACCCCTTTACATCATACATTCTTTTGTCATGGGGGTTCCTAAACATACTACACTCCTGTATGTTTGGACAAAACTTACATCTTCTGCACTTAGTACACCCCTTCAGTGGGGGTAGCCAGTTTCTAGGCTTCTTCACTTTCTTAACAGATGACACCAAAATGTCCCTTAAGTTTCTTGCCCTCTTATATGCCATCCTCAGCTTGGTTATACTGTTTCCTTTAGTCTGTGTCTGTGTACTCATTTTTGCTGCTGCCTTTTGAAGTTTGCAAGTAAAATTGCTATATTTATAACTTCCTTCATTTGGAGAGTTTTTATTTGTGTCCCTGTGGTGTGCCGAGACTGTTTTGTTAATGTATTATATTGTCTCTGAGCACCTATCTCTCTGTGTGGCTCTATCCAGCTGTTCTAGTTGTGGGGCTACCCAGTCCATGCTACCTCCTTTGATTATCTTCTTGCAGTAGGGTGCAAACTTGTCTGCAGCTGTGTTGAAGTGATTGATGAAGAGCTGCAGGGCAGTGTCAATAGAGGGGCAAGAGTCAAGGAAACTCCAGTCTATCCCATCAGGGTGCTTTCTGAAGCTGCTTATTGCATTGTTTTTAATTACTGTGTTCCTCACCAATCTTGGGGAGGCTTGACCTGTTTTGTTGACCACTCACATTGGACTGGCAAGTGGTCACTGAGGGTATCAGGTAGTACCTTGACATTCTTTAGCCTTTCAGGTGTGTTGTTAGTACCCAATCAATCAGGGTGCGGTGCCTGTGCAGTAGTTTGTCTGGGTGGCGCTTGTGACCAACTGCATTAGGTACAGTCCTGAGACTAGGTCTCTGTGTGTGGCACTGGAGCTGGACAGCCAGTTGGAGTTAAAATCTCAAGGATAACAGTCTGCTTATTTTGGCTAGCCTGGGTGTAGAAGCTGGCGAAGCTTTCAAACCCAGCCTTCTGCTGTCTGGGTGGGATATAGACTGCCATGATAGTTGGTTATTTGAGCCCTTTTCCTGTCATGATTTTTATAGCTAAGCATTCACACTCCTTGCTGGTGCCAGTCAACTCAACTGAGTGGCACTGCAGGTGGCAGCATGTATAGAATAAGCACCCACCACCTCTTTCCACAGAGCTGTCCACCCTGTATATATTGTAGCCTGGTATGGATACTATTGAGTCAGACGTACTCGTAGAGAGCCATGTCTCAGTCACTACAATGACATCAGGCTGAGTTTTGGCCACCCATGCCTCAAACTGAGTAAACTTGGCTAGGAGTCTTCCAATGTTTATGGACACCATCCTTAGTTTCCCATTGGGTGTTCAGGTCTGGGTTTGGCTTGTCTGAGGGTTGGGGTCAGGGTGGATGTTACCTGACAACAATAGTAGGAGAAGGATGAGTTTTCTGCAGATTTTTGGGAAGAGATGCCTAGCCTTTAACCTGCACTGAGTCAATGAGAGGCACTTAGTAGGTGGTGTACCCACCTCGAATTGTAGGCTAGGAAGTAGCCACATGGCTGGGATAGAGGGCCATCTGTTACCCAAGGGCAAGGGTGGGGGCTGCAAGGGACAGGCTTGGGGGAACACTGAGCTGCCAATCCCCCACTGTGCTGGCTTTCCCAGGTGTGTGGTAGAATTGCTTTGGTTTGGGGGGGTGACATGTGCTTTTGTACTGGGGCAAACAGCAGGAGTAGGAGCAAGTGTAGAAGGAGCACCCAAAAGTAAACAAAAAAAAAAGGAGTAAAAACAGGCCCCACTATAGTCTATGGAGCATGCCTTCACACTCGTCCTTTACCAATGTCACAAAACATACTTATTTATTTATTTATTTAGCTTTTGTTGACCGGGTAAGTGCACTAGACAAATTCTGCCTATTTTCAGGCACGACCCGGGGGAGGGGGATACCAATGAATGTCAACTGACTTTGAACCAGATTAAGCTGTTGGTGGTATTTTTAGTGAATGGGGGGAAATTTGGCCAGGACACGGGAAATTCCCCTGCTCTTTTCGAGAAGTGCCATGGGATCTTTAACATCCACCTGAACTACCACCAGAACAGGCAGATGGGACCTCGGTTTAACGTCTCATTGAAGACAGCACCTCAGGAGTGCAGCACCCCCCTCTTGCTGCACTACAGTGTCAGTATTTGGATATTAATCCAAGTGCCTGGTGTGGGGCTAGAACCCACAGCCTTCTGATCTCCCAGCCTCAGAGGTGAGTGTGCTACCTGCTGAGCCACTGCCACTGCCACTGACACTGATACTAGCATGGGTGTGTGTCTCCGACTCAAGAGGTCAGGCCATTTTGACTGCTGGGCTCCAGGGGAAAAACTGCAAGTGTTTTTTTCTGTAAATACTGACAGCAATAAATAAAACTTTGTGGTACAATGAATTTGAGGACAGGTAAGCTGTCGTGTATGTCTGAAGGTAGAAAAAGCCTGATTTTAAAGTGCAAAATTTTATGTTTGCTACTTCCATCTGTAGTTTAGTCACTGAATTACATGAGTTCCATTATGAATGGCACTAGGTTAGAAGAGCATCAGTAAAAACAGTGCCAGCAAGAACAGCACAGTACAAACAGTGCTGTTGACTCAGGCAACACCTACACCATAGAGCAGGCTCATCATGCCCTCTGTCCTAAATCCAGCCCAGGTGAGCGACCTCGGGCTATGATTTGCTGCTTACTGAATTTTTAGGCAAAAGTAAGGATATAATGGGCAGCTCATTCGCAACTTGCCTTATACTGGCAGCAACACCATTTTTTTCATCTCTAATGATGTTAGTCAAACTGTCAGAGAAAAGCAGTGAGCCTGTGCGGACGTCAAAAAGTGACTGCATCAGGGAGGAATTAAATTTATTGTCCAGTATCCTGCCAAGCTGGCACTCCAGCTACCACATGGCATCTTTTCTTTCAGCTCAGCAGATGTGGCACTTCAACAGCTTCCACTTATTCTCCCACACTTGTTTCCCAAGCAGACCATGACAGCCACCCCTGCATGTCCTCGGAGCAGTTAATTTTCTTTGACTTTGCTCCTCATCCTCTACCACCTGTGTATTGCTGAACAGCCCTGGACAGCCCTGCTCAGTGTCTGGCTTCTGTACTAAATGGACCACCATTGCTGTAGCAAACCCTTCTTTTCTCCTACATAGTATGGACTCCTAGTAGATGGTTATCGGCATTATTTGACTCTTGGTAATCCGTATGTTTTTTTATCTACTGGTAGTGCGGTATGTTTATCTAATCTTACTTTGAGAGGGTTCCTACAGTAGGTCTTCACCTATAGGACTGTTCCCCCCTGGTGTCAGGATCACATGTCAGACTTCTAGATAGCAATACTGGCGGGGACCGCTGCTGGCACCTGACGGACGTCAGCATGACAGTATATGGGGGCAGTCCCCACCCTCCTCCAGTTCTTTCCTGACCTCCACCTGATTTCGTCAGACCACGCAGTGAACTCAACTTCAGTCAACCACCATTTTTTCAGCAGTATTTCTAGTTTTATTCTTCCTTTTTGCTCAGATTTGTCATCACATGTTTTCACGCAAAATAAAAAAGAAGTGCTCACAGTGCAGTGCTCAGATTCCACACAGGGACGATCACTTCTGCTGCATCCTCTGCCTGGGCCCCAAGCACTAGGTGGCTGATTGTGAGATCTGCCAGTCTTTTAACCCTGCCACATGCTCCCTGCACCAGAAGGCAATTGATGTCCGTCTCCTAAAACAACGCCTTGCATTGATGGAAAAGGAGATTCAGGAGCTGGAGGAATGTTCCTCTTCACCCAACACAGAAAAAAAGAAGGAGAAACCCTAGGAAAGTTCTCCCTCTACACAGCATCACCAGACAGCTGATGCCACTGCATCTGGGTCCTCCACATTGGTGAGTACTTCTCCACCTGGGTCTCCATCCATTCCGGTGGATCGGACACCTTCCCCCACCTCCAGTCTTGATCATGGGCAGCAAGGGGATTCCTCTACAGAGGACATGACTGCAGGACCTGTCAACAGCTCGACCGATAATACTCTCTCTGGCTCCATCGCAGGGTGCATGGCCTTGGTCCATAATCCAGACTCCAGCTTCTCAGCTGCTGTCCACTTGACCTTGACCAACAAGCCGATCATTGGCCCTTCCGATGCCCATTCAGTCAAAGTTGATCAGTCGATTGCCAGCTTGTCCGATGACCACTTGGCTGATGCTCTCCCATCAGATCCTTCACTGGTTCCTGATATCATGCAGAGCCAGCTTCAAGGTTCCCATCTCCGGCTTCACTGCCAGGCCTCTCAATTTTCCTCTGATCCCTGGGACTCAAGCTCTGCTGTCAAGGAGACCTCTCCTGTGCTGACCTTGGACCAAGATTTCTGCTTCCAAAGCAGACCTGTCATTGAGGATATCATATCTCTTACCTCCTCACCCTTCTCAGATCTGACATCAACTGTCATTCAACCCCAATGCTGGGCCAATCTCCATTTCAAACCCCATGGATTTGGGGATGGACTTAGAACTTATGTTCTGATACGAGTCCCCTCCTGACATGTCAGGGATCCTTACAGAGACCTCAGGCCTGACAATGGACCCAAATGCTCCTAGTTGTCCCTTGGCACCACCTCCTTTTGGCCCTGCAGCCCCTTCACCATCAGACCCCTTCAGCAACTACCCCAGCTACCCACCACTTCAGTTCACATACTACCTAATGCCTAGAGGGCTGTCATCGGGTTGCCCATCTCAGGTGCTGATGCCAGGGTACCTGATGCAGGGTGACATGTACCAGAGGTACCTCCTTACCCCTACTGGTATCAGACTCCTGGCTACCCCTCTTACTCTTCCAAGGGGTTCCCAGGTTACCAGCCTCCACCCCTCCACTGCCTCCTCCTCCCTCCTCCTCAATGAGAACCACAAGGGTCTGTTCCAGCATGGTGGCAGGATGCTAAATCTCAAGTCCTGCAGGAGCTGGGACAACCACAACTGGTCATGGCCGCCACCTCAATCCACAGGGCAGTGACATGGAGCACATCTCCTTTCTACCACCAGCTGATGGATAGGGACTTGGGCAGATGCCGTACCAGGGTTTTCTCTGGAACTAAGGTTGCAGAAACAATACCATATGCCACCTCTCTACTGCACAGACTGGAGTCTTCCAATTCAGACTCTGACTCTGTATCTGTAGATCAATCAGAGCTTCATTCTCTCATTGAGCTGAAACCAAAGGTGTCTCCCAAATCTCCGATGGAGGACCCTTCCTTTGTGGAGCTCCTTAGGTCCATCCAGCAAGCAGCGGTTGGGTGTTTCAAAGATGGACCCCAAATGGAAGGCTCACTAAACATCTTGATCTCACCAATGTGGACCCCTCCCATCCACCATGGATGAGGGTCACATGGGGACTTGACATTGACAATATAGCAACAACTGTTATCCATTCCTGCAGTTTCCAAAAAGCCAATAGGACTTATCATCCCTCAGAAGGGCATGCCATTTAACTAGAAAACCTAAGGCTGACTCCATAGTCCTTACTGCAGCCCATGACAGGTCGGCTCAGCCGAATCATCTGAGTGCCTCAGCACCAGACAAGCAATCTCAACAAATGGACCAATATGGCTGCAAGTTTTATGCCTCCTCCACCTGCACCATTTGGTCTCTAAACACTATTGGTCCACATGAGTCCTTCAAAAGTCGAGCTTTATCCAATCTGGAAAAGGATCTTCAGGCGATTCAGATGAGGACCTCAGAAATAAACTTCTGAAAAAAGTAAGACTCAACAAGTCTTCTTGCTGCCATGCCTTGCAGGCCACTTATGATTCGGTCTATTCAGTGGCCCAGTACACTGCTATGGGTATTTGCTTGAGACATCTGTCTTGGTTCCGTCTTGCAGGACTGGTGCAAGATGTCCAAAGCACTCTTCTGGATGCCCCCTTAAGGGGTCCAGTCCTATTTGAAGGCAACACTAAAGACATCATATAGGCACTACAGGAGAGTGGCAGGTCTCTTACAGACATCCGTTCCTTGTGCCACTCAGGCCAAAAACCCAAGCAGCCTTTTTATGACTCCCAGAAGAGGTAGAATAGGCAGAACCAGGGAGAAGACAGGGCAAGCATCGTGCCACTGGTTGTGGTGTCCAGACTCCCCCAAAAGACTGCCAAAGGTGGCAAAGCAGCCCTCCCCTCTGCATCCTGACTTGAGGGCACCCCTCCATCTCCTCACATTTCTCAAGAGGAACCCATGGGGGAAGGTTCACCCTCCACCTGGAATGGTGGAAAGCGATAACCGCAGATGCTTAGGTAATTCAGCTAGATCCTTACAACATATCTCTGGGGATTCCTTTCCATCCCCAGGCACCTTTCATGACCTTCACCATAGATGCCTTGGGTTAGAGTTGGGTAGTACCTGAGAGACCTTTGAACCCAGGAGATGGTCTCCTAAGAGGAGCATCTGCACATAAATATTCTGGAAATAAGAGCTGTTCTCTATGCTCTCCAAGCCTTCAGTCCCTCTTACTACCAGGAACACTCCTAGTCCAGACCGACAACACTGCCATGGTCTGGTACATCAACAAACAGGGAAGCACCGATCACACCCCATCTGCAGCAAGGTGATGTGGGTGTGGTACTGGGAGTCACAAATGCACCCTGCAGGTCAGGCCCTCTCCTCCACACAGTCAAACCTCGAGTGCAATATGTGAACAGGAGACAAACAGGGTAACCCTCTTGTCTGTTTTGGGTCAAATCACCTACTATCCTCGAGTCCTGGGGTCAAATATGAACCTTTTTCTGCTAGCACACCCAGTTAATAGGCACAGATATGTACTCTACTTTGGGGATGCAGTACAATACTTCACCCAGTGGGCACCAGCCTGGTTCACAAGTCTACCTTTTGATTCAATTTGAGATCTAGGTATATTCTTACCTTAGCAAGATAGTAACACACTTTAAGCCCTTAACAGTTGTGAGAATTAGTAACCTTTTTCCAGCATTCACATGCAAAGAAACTGAGAAAGGCACAGGCAGAATTTTAAGAAAAATAGTGTTTACTAAAAATTAAAATAGATAATACAAACACAGAACATATAAAATTGGGTTTACAGTCTTTTAAAGTAATATGGATAATTATACAAAAACAATGCCTTATTACTGAATTTCTACTATCCTAGGTTTCAGGTCAATAACAGATGGTTGACATTTACCTACAAGTGCTGTGAGAGGTTGTCTGGAGTCCAGGGCAAGTTGGTCAAATGCCCACACCAAAAATCAAATGTCAAATGCAAATGCAAAGCTTTTCTCCCAGCTGGCTGGTAATAGAGTTCTCTCAAACTCCTCCTCCTGATGACACAGCTCACAGATGCTGGCTGTGAGGTCACTCAAACCGGAACTTGAATTAATTTATCAGTCATATGTCTCAGCCCCTGCTACACATTCCCCAAAATATATCTTTCTTCTTAATTAGTGAGGCTTTATGACAGAAGAATTACCCTTTGATCTCTTTACAAACCTTCTGGTCTACAAAGTAAGTGCAAGTTTACAAGTTAACAGGAACTCGTTAAAATGGCCCTTTCCTCAGAGGTTATAAAATGCATACTTTGTCCCAACAGATCAAAGAAGAAAAAAACAGATAGTTTTACAAGGTGTTATAACCAGGCCTTTGGAAGGAAGCATTATGTGTCAAACAGAAGAAACTAGCCATCTACTTCTGCAGTTACTGTGTTGGGTGAAAAGGTCAGGCTCCTTTACAAACTGTTGGCTGCCCTTTCTAAGCAGACATTCAAATAAGCATATATTTATATCACAAATATAATACAGTATAATGACAAGTAGGTGGACAGAGTGTCACACTGGGCAGTCCAGCACGGCCTGTCTCTAACAGCAGTCCATGTTCCAGGAGTTCACAATGTCCTGGCAGACAGTCTCAGCAGCACTCTCAGGCAGGTTCATGAGTGGCAGCTAAAGCTGGAAGTAGTGGAAGATCTGTTCGAGCAGTAGGGTCAGCCAGAGATAGACCTCTTCACCTCCCCATCCATGCAAGCTACCCAGCTTCTGGTCACTGTTCCCAGGCTTAGTGTTTTTTGGTGAGATGTGCTGTTTCTGTCCTGGACAGGGAGATTTCTATATGCTTTACCTCCCTTTCCAATTCTTCAGGAGGTTTTGCTGAAGCTTCAGGCAGAGGAGGCTCACATGATTCATATAGCCCCTCTTTGGCCTCAATAGATTTGATTCCTTCTGTTGCAGCAGCTGTCACTGGAACCCCAGTACCACTTCCTCTCTCTGTCATGACCTTCTGTCTCAGAAGCAGAACAGCCTGGTGCATCTGAGCCTCAAGTGTCTCCACCTGCATATGTGGCACCTTTGGACATAGCAGTCTCTTGCTATGACATCTCTTCTAGGGTCACCCAGGTTCTAGTGAGGCCAGAAAACCATCTACTAGATCCACATATGCCATGAAGCAGAAGAGATTCTCTGTCTGAGCCATGGCCAAGGGCCCATTCTCTTGCTCAGCCCCTCGGTCCTTAGTACCTCTTGCACATGTCTGATTTACCTTAGAAATAATTTTTTCCAATTATTTAACCAGGAGAGACACACTAAGCTAAAAGCTTGTTTACAGGTGTGACCTGGGAGTGCAGCTAAGTTAAGTGACTTGCTCAGGGTCACACAGTATGCAAGTGAGGGCTGTGTGATTCAAACTCCTGATTTTCAGCTCAGAGTCTTAAACCACTGCACTATACTGCCTCCCAATTGAAATTGCAGCCAAAACTGTTGAGTAAATAATAGCTTTTACTTAACAGAAGGTCAAAGTAATATTACAGGATATATACGTTTAACACAAGAGAATAACACTGTTACAGGAAAAATAAACAAATGTTTTAAATAACAGTTGACAAAGAAAAGGCTATTACTGAGATATGATATTATTCTCACCCTTCTCTACTCATCAAGAGAAACTGGACCCTATGCTATCTGCCAACTCCACGGACATAGCTAGAAGGGTAGGCCCAAGCTTAGCCCTTTAGATGTAGCTTCCCCAACTCAAGAGCATCTCCCCTGTACTAACTGTCTTTCAGCATCTTATATTCTCTCTTGAGAATAGATGATTCCTACTCCCCTTTGAATGACCAACCATCTCCAATGTATGTATTTAATTGTCCAATGAGATTGAACACCTATCAGTGACCAATTATATTCAATGTTAACCTTACAGAGCCACCGACACCTTAAAAAAACTTTGAAGAACATAATATTTGAAGACAAAGCAGTTTATATTTCTCACTAGCTCTATATTTCTTACCTCCATTATTTATTATTGAGGTCAAATGCATGAAAACAAGAGTTGTTCCCTGAAGGTTTATCAGCTCCTATTTTTTCTTCCCAATCTGAAGTCATAATATGGTGCTTGTGACATCACAGTTATTCCCATAGCAACAGACTGTGATGTCACAACAAAGCATTATGATGTCAAGTAGGGAGTAGGTTACAGAGGCAGATGAGCTCTAAGGGATGAAGATCCTGTTTTTGTGGGAATTTCTTCAGAACAAAAAATGAAGAGGAGAAATCTATAGAAGATATGTGAAATACAAGTTGACTCATGTCCAACTATTACATTAACAAATGTTTTCAAAGGCAAAAGCAGCTGTTTAAGTTTATATTTGAGTGATTCAATCCTTTAAACTGTGAGTCTGTGAGGATATGTCTACTCCCTTTTGGTCACTGTGTCTGAGATTTATCACTCAGCCCTTGTCTAGATGCTAGTGGACAGTGGAATAACAGCATGTGTGTTTTTTTTTCCAGACTATTAAAAAAAATCTCAGCCAAAAATCCAAGCCATTTACTCCTTCATTCCCATTTCTGTCACATCCCCCCCCCAGGTGATGAAGGTGTTTCTTTTGGGCACCCACAAGTGACACAGCTGTTCATGCAACTGCTGGGAAGTGCCCAAAGTATCCTGCCATGCCATCAGACCTGCCTAGATAGCCCATCCACATTGGCATTTTGTTTACCACTGTGGTGCTTGATGGTCATGTTGTATGTCTGCAATACCAAACTTCAGCGTAGTAGTTTTTCTTTTGTCTGCTTGACCTAAGAAGCAGATCAGGGGATTATGATCTTTGACACAGTAAATTCTCTCCCATATAGGTAAGGCTGCAGCTTCTGAAGGGCCCACACTATTCCAAGCACTCCTTCTCAATTGTGGCATAGGCTTCCTCTCTGAGCAGAAGCCTCCAGCTGAGTACACAACCAGGTGCTCCTCTCCCCAGCTGGGTAACTGGGCTCAACACGGTGCCCAGCTCATGGTCTGAGCATCCACATGGACAATAAACATTAGACTGTAATTGGGGCTGGCCAATACAGCTGGCTTGCTTAAGGCCTTCTTTAGCTTCTGAAATGCGACCTCACAGCCCTTTGACCACTGCATCTTATCTGGCTTTTCCTTCTTGGTTAGATTTGTTTGGGCTTAGCCAGATCACTATAATGAGGAAAACATCTCTGGTAGTACTCTACTATCCCCAGAAATGCTCTTACCTATTTCTTGGTGGTAGGAGTGGACCAAGCCAGGATGGCATCGACCTTGGCAGGCTCTGGGCAGATGTGTCTGCTACCCACCTGGTGCCCAAGGTAGGACACATCTGCCATACCTATCTGGCACTTTTCTGCCTTGACTGTCAGACCATCATTCTTCAGCCTGTGGAACATGTCCCATACATTCTTGATGTGCTCCTCCCAGGTCTGGCTGTATATGGCTATATTATCCATATACTTCAATGCAAACTCTCCTACCCCAGACAGAATGCAATCCACAAGCCGTTGAAAGATTGCAGGTGCTGTCTTCATTCCAAATGGCATTACCTTGAATTCATATAAGCCAAATGGGTGACAAAGCTGATCTCCCCTGGCTGCAGGTGTCAGAGGTACCTGCCAGAAGCCCTTTGTTAGGTCTATTGTGGTCAAATACTTGGCTCCCCAGTTGCTCCAGGATCTCATCTGTTATGGGCATGGCTTAGGCATCAGACTCCATGCAGCTATTAAGCCTCTGGTAGTCAACGCAGAATTGTGTGGCACCGTCCTTTTGGAGTCAATAACATGGGTGAGGCCCTGGGGCTGCTAGATTCCTGGGCTACTCCCAGTTCCAGCATCTCCTTGAGCTTCTCCATTACAGTTTGCTTAACCGCTCAGGTAACCCTGTAAGAAGACTGTTTCAGGGTACTTGTATACACGTGGTGCTCTGTCATCATGGTGTATCCCTGGTTTCCTGTGAACATGTCCTCAAATGCTCTCAGCACATCCCAAATTTCCTGCACCTAGGCTGGTTTCAGCTGTTCGGAGAGGATAAGGTTATCCACAGAGGATGCAGCCCAGGCCTTCCCAAGCAGGTCCACTAGTGGATCCATCTCAGTTTCTTCTTCTGGGGTGCTGTACACAGCAAAGACCAGTTTCTCCTTGTCATAGAAGGGCTTCAGCATGTTAACTTGATACGCCTTTTGCCTGCATCTCCTGCTTGGTAGCTCTAGCACATAATTGACATCACTAACCTTTTGGACAATGAAGAATGGCCCTTCCCATGCTGCCTGCACTTTATTTTGTTGGACAGAGATGAGTGCCATCACTCACTGTCTCATGTCATATTTTCTGGCTCAGGCCCTGCAGTCATACCAGACTTTCTGCCACTGTTGCACAGTGGCCAAGTGCTCTGAGCAAGCCCCATGAGCTCCTTAAGGCAGTCCTGAGTTTATATTACTGCTACTAAGGTTCATACTACTAAGTAGAATAAGGAGCTAGAAGGCTTGGGGGTCCATAAATGCTCCTACTATTAATAAAAGTTTACAACCTGAAAGAATATGCCTATCTAGACGTTGTTTGAATTCAGATTTGGTTTTACTAGTAATAGCTTGAGTGGGAGGTTATTCCAAGGATTTACAGTTTGTAGGGTAAAGAGGTATTCACATGGTTTTATATTGAATTTCCCACTATATAGTTGTAACAGGTGACCCTAGTGTTGTAATTGTTATTTTAAAATTCTAGGCCTAATTCAGAGAATAAGTACAGATCATGAATAATGTCATACATAAAGGAAGTAGCCCTTAGGCGATGAGTGGATAATGTCATCAAGTTCAAGGTATTAATCCTTGACTCCTATGGTTCAGTGTATATACCCTTGATATGTTCAGTAAATTTCCTTGGAACCCTTTCCAATTGATTAATTTCATATTTTTGTAAGGACACCATAACTGTAATACATACTCCAGATGTGGGTGAACATATGCTCTGTATAGAGGATCATCACACTGCTATTTCTAGATTTTATATTTCTTTTGATGGACCAGATGATTTTATTAGCTTTGTATGGCTTCGTTTATCTGATTATTTGGAAGAAACATTTCTGAAATATTGATTCCTAAATCTTTTCATTAGTGAAAGTAATTAGGTTTGGTTATTTAACATATAGGAGGCACATGAGTTGTTGGGCCCTATATGCATGACCTGCACTTGGCAGGTTTACAGTTCATACGCTATTGATTGACCCACTGTGTAATTGTGTCAAGGTCTTTTTGAATTAAATCGATTTGATCAAGATCAGCACAGGGTCCACCAATCTTGAAATCATCAGCATATTTCATTGCTGCTTAGAGGAAATTGAATGTTAGATCAGCTATGAATGTTTGAAACAAACATGGGCCCAGGACAGAGCCCTGAGGTACCCTGCTAGCTACTTTTCTGATATCAGATAGTTGACCCATAGTCATGACTTGTGTTCTATTACGTAATGAATTGGTGATCTAGTTTATTATGTTTATATTAATATCAGTTTTATATAATTTGGATAGTAAATCCCAGTGTGGTATGGTGTTGAATGCCTTGCTAAAGTCAATAAAAGACAACATCGTAAAGTATCCTCTGATCAACAGGTGACTAACTTCTTTATAGAAACACATTAGGTAAGGTAAACATCCGCCCTTCTTAAACCCATGCTGTGCTGTATCTATAATGTCAAAATTGGGGACATTAAATATTTGATAACACTTTCAAATAATTTATATATAGAAGATGTTAGACTAATTGGCCTGTAATGATCACTATTATTATGTGGGCCTTTTTATGAACTGGAATTATGTAAGCAGTTTTCCATATATTCGGAATAAAGTTATTAGACAGGCTTTTTTCAAATAATAATTTTAATGGTAATGACAAACTATCAGCCAATAGATATAATAAATGACTGGCTGTATTATCCGGACCTGTACTTGTTTGCCCTTAAATGTAAATAGTTTATCAAAATACAATTTTCATTGATAGTAATGTCTTCACCCACAGAGGCATTAGGGTTAATGGAATTATGCAATGGAACAAAAAGCTTCACAAAATTTGGAATTCTAAATATTTGCCTTGTCAATGGGATCTTGTATTATAGTGTCATTATGAAGTAATGGACCAACCTGACAACTAAGATTTTTAAGAGTTAATATAGAGTAAAATGACATTGTTAGTTTTATTAGCTTCTGAGGCAAGCTTGTATTCCCATTTAACTTTGGCTTTTAATTTGTTGTTTGCATTTTTCTGGATTTTTATATATGATGTCCAGTTGTTTGGGTATGTATTTTAAGATAGAATTTTTTAATTTTTTATTTAATAAGTTTATACAGGTAGTTGCTCATCAATTTAGGATGGTGTATTTTGTTATTATACTTCATTTTAACTGGGATGTAAGTATCTCTAAGATGAGTTAGAGTACCATAAAATGTATCCCAACTCTTAGCAACTGGCAGGGATGAAAACATATAATCCCATTTTATTTTATTAAGTTCTGACTTCATATATGAAATGTCTGCTCTATCATACAAATATATGTCAATGTTACAACTAATATAAGAAGAGAAGTTGTCCATTTTGAACTGCATGGAGTTATGGCTGCTGTTACAAAAAGGTGGTCAGATAACTAAATTTTAATGTTCACGTTCTCATTATGTATGACTAAATCCAAAATTCTGTCTTCTCTAGCTGGCTGATTAATACTTTGGGTCAAATTACACTGTTGGCATGTACTGAGAATTTTTTTTACCCAGACTTGTACTTGCTGTATGATCCTTCCATGTAATATCACCAAGATTGAAATCTTCCATTAGTATAATTTGCCTTAGCTCACAAGCTTTCTAGTTAGTGATACCATCTAAAGTATCAGAGGTGGAGGATAACAATTCCCAATAATGTAGCTGGATTTGTTTAGGACAAGTTTAATCCAAATGGATTCAATAGTTTGGTTACAGTAGATACCTTAATTTTTGATGATATGTCAGAAGTTTGTAGTGTATTTTTAACAAAAATTGAGACCCCTCCAACTTTTTTGGCAGCTCTATTGTGTGTATATGATGTATACCCAGGAATACAATTGCCCCAACAGGTTTTATCATTGCCCATGTTTCTGTAATAGCAATTATATAAATAGTTTCAGATGCTAACCTTAGTTTTACTTCATCAACTTTGTAATGCAAACATCTTGCATTAAATTACAAGAAATGTATGCTATTTTTATACAGTGGTTAAGGCTCCCATTACTCATGTTAAGAGGGTTGGATTGACAAACCTCTCCCCTACTGGTCAGTTTAAAAGCTTGTTTATACCATGCATAATTTGTTTATCAAGCATTGCACTACCCTCTGGCTAAGATGTAATCTGTCACCACTGAACAATTCATAATGATTAGAGAATTCTTCCCAATGAGTAATACAATGCAGATTTTGTTTAAGACACCACTCTAAGCCAATTGTTCAGGATTTTTATTTTTTGATTGATCAAGTATGATGCCCTTGGTATGGGAAGAATTTCAGGAAAAACAATTTCACACCTGTAGACTGTAAGTCTGTTAGATAGTGCCACTATATCTTTTTTGATCTAGAATAGATCATCATGCATTATGTTATTAGCCCCAACATGCAGAATAACAAGAGGATTGGGGCCACAATTATTAAGTATATTACTGATCATGGCAGTTATTTTGGCAATGTTAGCTTCACTGAAACTTGAGCATGTGCAATTAATTTTGTCTTGATCACATATGGCTCTACGAGGTGTTTAATAATAGAGTCCCCAAGGACATAAATTTGCCTTTGTACAATGTCACACTGTGAGAGTGGAAAATTTCCATTGAAATGGACACTGAGAATGATTCAAAAGCTGGCCCAGTTGGACTGAGGGTTGAGGCACTGGATGCACACCTCACACCACACCAATGACCTGAGTTCAGGAGCGAGCTTGGGTGCTGGGGGTCAGCAGGGAGGAAGGATTGAGTGTCAATGGGATGCTCTCTCCCAGGGGAGGGTGATGGGTTGTCCAGCATCCCAGCAACCCCAGGTGGAGATCCGGGTGCTGCAGGATGTGGACCACATGTTGGGTGAGTGTGACAGATGTGGGCAGGGTTGCCATGTGCCATCACGTCAGGGCCTGTCACACTCAGGAGGGAGGCGTCTTGGGACAAAAGCACTGAAAAGCCCTCCAGCCCAGATAGACCATGACCCTCCCAGAGCTGCTCTGCCACATGCCCAACACTGGTTCTCTGCCTCTGCCCCTTCGGTCTCTTCTGGCCCATAAGCTGCCCAGGGCTCAGGGAGAAAGTAACATGTTTGAAGAAGACAGGGTCCACAGTGGGTGGTAGAGCAGATCAGGCTAGAGGAGCATTCCTAAAGAGTGCCAGTGTTGGGGGAGTAGAAACATAGTTAGGAGGATGATTCAAAAGACATCAAAGAGGGACTAGTCACCTCAACAGATGATTGTGGAGGAATTACCATAGCAGGTCCTTCATGGGGGTGCCCACATCAACTAACTTGGCTGGGATGGGGGGATGGTGACTACCTGGCTTGCCTGGGAAGTATCCAGCTTTCTATGAGGAGGAGGTACATAGAGATGGTATCAGAATTAATATTCTCATTTGTAGGTTATGATAAAGAGGAGCAAATCTGTTATAGGTATCTAAAAGAAACACATTAGCTATCCTTCCCTTTTTATAAACTCTCTTATTCTGAACCTTATACCTGTTGTCATCTGGATTATCACAATTATCATCATCGCTGAGGCATTTTATATTACAATAATTGATAAATGTAACCCTATTCATGGGGTTATTAATGGATAGTATACTATTATCAGTAGTAAGTACATCTTGTGTTACGGTGGTAACATCAACCGATGGAGAAACTGAGGAGGATACACATAGGTAGATGACTTAAGTGCCTTAAACCTGGCTAACATATTATTTTCACTTTATTCCAAAGCAAGAGGCATTTTCTTCAATTTAGTACAGATGAACAACTGGTATACTCAAGGGCTTGGGAATAGCATACATGTGACATTTCTTATATTTCATTCCTACCTCTCCATCTAATGCCATAATGGTGAGGTAGATGTCTATAGAATTAGCCACTGTATCGAGTTCTACAGACCAGATATATGTTCAAAGTCCCCCACAAGTATAGATACTACACTGTAGCACCGAACATTGGTATACAGCTCAGGCCTTACAAATTGTATCTGCTATGGAAATGGCAGTTTACTGTGTAAGCACACTGCTCACTAGAACACACAGAAAATGCATGAGCGTGCTTGTCTCTGGCCACATCTCTGTTCACTGCCCTATATACGCTTGCCCCACTCACTGTACAGGGCCTTTTCAGCAGCCTAGACCAGAGGTAGGAAGAGCATCTACTTCCGGTTTGGGTGTGAGATTTAAAAATATAAAATGTGCCTAAAATGACCGCTAAGCTTCTCAAGGAATATGCAAATGGATGACAGAGTTCCCCCTAAAATATGTGTGTAGCACACGCTGGGATAAATAAACTAAACTAGGTGCGAAATGAACTTCCACTATCCCACTGAGCCTAGCATGGGGATGGGTATCAACCACCTAATACAGACAGTCTCCCAGTCAGTAATTCAGGAACAAGTAAAATAATCACAGTTTCACAGTATCAATGCTTCACACAGCTACAAATAATTAAGACCCGCTCTCCAGAGCACGCTTGCTCCAGCTCTCAATGAGCTCAGCAAACACCCCGCTTGCTAGAAGTAGCCTTTTCAGCAGCCCAGACTGAAGGTTGGAAGAGAGTCTACTTCAGATTTTGGCATGAGATTTAAAAGTATAAAATGTGCCTAAAATGACACTCTAAGCTTCCCAAGGTATATACAAATGAGGTACAAAGAGTTCCCCCTCCCTGAAATATGTGTGTAGCACACACTGGGATAAATAAACTAAACTAGGTGCCGAAATGAACCTCTACTATCCCACTGAGCTTAGCATGGGGATAGGTATCAGCCACCTAATACAGACAGTCTCCCAGTCAGGGATAAGTACAAATAATCACAGTTTCACAGTATCAATATTTCATACAGATACAAATAATCAAGACTGCCACTCTCCAGAGGCACACTTACTCCAGTTCTCAATGAGTTCAAGACATTCTCCACAACAGATTCCCCTTAGAAGGCATGGTCACCCTTCCATTCATCCTGAATCAAATATAAGGGCCCTCTCACCCTGTGGCCAAACAGGAGCTCAAAAGGTAAGAACCCTGTGGACTACTGGGGAATTACCCAGTATGCAAATAGGAGATGAGGCAAATATTTGTCCCAATCCCTCTTATGCTGGTCAGCAAAAGTTCTTAGCATGGTCTTAAGGGTTGAATTAAATAGCTCCACCAGACCATTAGTTTGGGGATGGTAAAGGGAGGTTTTGAGTTGCTTTACCCTACGCTTCTCCCACAATAACTACTTATTAACCCTGACATGAATCTGGCACCCTGATCTGTCAGGACCTGCTGGGGAAAGCCCACCCGGCTAAATATTCCCAATAGTGCATCAGCCACAGGTTCTGCCTCAGAGGATGATAGGGCCACTGACTCTGGGTATCTTGTGGAATAGTCAACTACCACCAGGATATACCATTTGCCAGTGTGACTTGGGGTGGTTAGTGGCCCACTATGTCAACAGCTACCCTCTTGAAGGGTTCATCAACAATAGGCAGGGCACCAAAGCTGCCTTGGCCTTGTCCTCATTTTCCCCACCCTCTGGCACTGTGGACAAGTCCTACAGTAATTTTCCACATCCTTGCCAATACCAGACCAGAAGAAATTGTTGGTCAGCTGCTTTTTCGTGTGCCTCACCCCCAAGTGGCCTGAAAAAGGGATATCATGGGCAAGGGCTAGAAGATGCAGGGGGTGAACCTTAGGGACTACCAGCTGCTGAAGCACCTTACCATCTAGCCCTTCCTCTGTTTTACATTCTCTGTACAGCAGCCCACTGTCCCAGTAAGCTGACTCTTTACCCCCCTGAGGACCCTCATCCCTATTAGCTATTTCCCTCAGATTTTGCAAGGTAGGATCAGTACGCTGTGCCACACTCAGCTCCCCTTGTCTGACCCTTCCCAGTGCCCCTTCAGAAGGAAGTCCTGTGGGTTTCCTCCATTTGTGACTGGGGTTCAGGACTACTGCTTCTAGCCAGCTCTCCACATGCTAGCCACTTCCTCAGCTGCTGGGGAGGGGCTGGCCCATGAGTCACCCTTCTTCACCCTCAGAAGCTTGCCTTTTGTCTGGCTATGGGTTGCAACACACCAGAGATTCCCAGTAGTCAAAATCATTCCCCATGATCACATTTACATGGAGGTCCTCTACGACCCCCACCTCCTTTTCTCTGTGGCCCACCTCCCAGCTCAGGAAGACTTGATCCATTGGTATTTGGATTACTGGCCCTTTGACTCTCCAGATCCTGGAATGTTTCCCTGGCAGCATTTGCTCCACCCGGATGAGATCCTGCCTCACCAGGGAGATGTAAGTGCCTGTGTCCCTCAGTACTTGGGTTACTGTTCCATTAACTACAATGGGGTGCATATTCACATCAGAGGAGAGTGGGCCTTCAGGCCGTACGCATCCCACCAACAGACCAGTGCTATTTTGATCACCCCCTCTCTCAGGCCATTGCCCCTTAACCATTTTCTGAGGGCAGTTATATCTCAAGTGCTCCACTTTATTGCAAATATATTTCCTGGGTCCTGTCTCTTGGGTCCCTTTAGAACCAGAGGGTTCTGCTTTGGGCTCAGGTGCAGGCTAGTTTCCTTTGGGCTGCCCTCCATGGGTCCCCTTAGAACCATGTGCTGCACACCCAAAATGAGACTTACACTATGTATATGGCCTGCTAGACATGTACATGTAAGTGCTTGCAACCACCTCCTTTGAAGAGCTGCATGCCCTGTCTAGGAGTCATACATGTATATCCTCAGGTACAATTTTAAGAAATTGTTCCCTCACAAACAAATCTTTGATTAATTCCACAGTGTCTTCTTTTGCCCCCTCCACACACCTATCAAGGTAAGTGCACAATTGAACCTGCAATTCCACATAACTGTCTTCTGGGCTTTTCTTTAACTCCCTAAATTTCCTTCTGTAAGTCTCAGGAGTTAATTCAAAACATTTTAACAACACTGTTTTAACTTTATAATCAGCATAGTCTTTATCACTCATTTTAGTAAATGCCTGCAAAGTCCTCCCCATGAGTAAGGGTGTGAAATAAGTTGACCACGAAGCTTTAGCCAATTGGAATTGCTCACATACTCTCTCAAATGACCTTAAAATAGATTAAGATCATCTCCATCTCTAAACTGAAAACAATTTAGAATAAATTTTGGCTTCATGAGGAAAACTCACTCCACCATTACTCACAGTTTGCTGATTGCAGGGGTCATCATTTCCTTCTCGTGCTGTTGTCTCTGGACTTAATGCTGTTGTCTCTGGATTTCATGCTGTGTTCTTTCTATCCTGGTGTTCTTTTCTCTGTCTGACTGAGCTTTTTCTTCAGTTCTTTCTCTGCTTCCTGTCTTCTTGTCTCTGCTTCTGCTTCTAGTCTCCTGGTCTCAAATCCAACTTCTTTACCTTGGCATTCAGTCTTTTCTGCCTCCAGCTCCTTGTCTCACAGCAACAGCTGCAGTGCATGAGGTATCAAGCTGTTTCAGGAGTCTGCTACCTCAGTTCCTGACTCATCCCCAGGGACAGTCTCCTTCAGGTCATGTGCCACCAGGGCAGCTATGAGGTTTGCCCTTTTCTTGTGTTTAGATCTTCAATCTGAATCCCTTTTCCTGGCACTTTTCACAAAGCTGTTGCACAGTAAGTGAGTTCGTACTCCTGCGAGCTTATTCTCTCAACCACACTACACTGTGCTAACTAGAAACAAAAATAAAATAGTTGTACAAGTGTATTTTCTTATATATCCTGTTTTGTAACTGCTAAGGTAAAAGTTACACTGGCAAACTCTGTATTTCAGTGTGCTAAAAGGTCCACAGTCACCCTACCACTGCCAACCAATTTGTGACAACTCACCTCCCTCTCTGAGCTGTAGCAGCTTTCAGAGAGCTGTCTGGGTATTCACTGCCACCAGCTGGCTTAACCCAGCACCGAACTCTTCCTTTTTCTGAACTGAGAGGTCAAACATGCAATTGCACAGATTAAATCCTGGTAGTGTCTCTCGGGTGGTGGATGCTAAACAGAGTTTTGTCTCAGCCAGTGGAAACCATGAATTACTTTAGAAATAATCAAAATCACAGCCACAACTGTTGAGTAAATAAATAGCTTTTACATAACAGAAGGTCAAAGTAACATACAGGATATATACATTTTTTTACAGCTATTAGTTTATTTCTGCGGCTTACATCCAGAGGTGCCAGCCCCATCCCCGTGTCCACCATCCAGCACTGACCCAGCCCCAGGCTTACCCCCTGCGGGATGAGCAGGGTTCACCAACCCCACTGGAGACCTGGATTCAAGGGGCCAGTGCTGGCTGGATCAGGAGCAGAGCCTGCCAGGTGCCCTCCATGACAATGCTACGGCAAGTGTTTTTCTGTTTTCCTTCCCCTAGAGGTCGGGCATGCAATGGCGCCTGTGGGTAATGCATGCAGCGTCCGCACGTGCGCCCTCAAGCATCTGCCCTGACTCCTCCTTGTCTGAGCATGGCAGCTGTGTCCCCCAGCCTCCACTAGGGGGCAACCAAGCCCCAACAGCTGGAACCCCCTCCCTGGAGAAAGAGAGCAGTCTATCTGACGCTCAATCCTTCCCTTCCCCTGCCGACCCCTGGAGGTCTGTGCTTGTTCCTGAACACGTGTCACCAGCATTGCACTACGTAAGGCGACCAGCACCTCAGCCCTCAGCACCACAGGGCTGGCTAGGATATATACATTTAACACAGGAGGTAACACTGTTACAGGAAAAGTAAACAAATGTTTTTAAATAACAGATAACAACAGAAAAAGCTATTACTGAGATATGCTATTATTATTCTTACCCTTCTCTATCTATCAAGAGAAACTGGACCCTATGCTATCTGCCAGCTCCCACAGACATAGCTAGAAGGGTAGGCCCAAGCTTAGCCTTTTGAATGTAGCTTCCCCCAACTCCAAGAGCATCTCCCCCTGTACTAACTGTCTTTCAGCATCTTATATTCTCTCTTGAGAATAGATGATTCCTACTCCCCCTTAGAATGCACCAACCATCTCCAATGTATGTATTTAATTGTCCCAATCAGAGTGAACACCTATCAGTGACCAATGGTATTTATTTTCAACCTTAAGTTTATATTTGAGTGATCCAATCACTTTGAACTGTGAGTCTGTGTGGATATGTCCACTCTTCTTCTTGGTCACTGTGTCTGAGATTTATTGCTCAGCCCTTGTCTAGATGCTGGTGGACAGTGGAATCCAAGCCTGTGTGTGTGTTTTTTTCAGACTGCCAAAAAAATCCCAGCCAAAAATCCAGCCATTAACTCCTTCCTTCCCATTTCTGTCACACGGGCCTCAGTTATTTCTCTCTGAGGTTCACCTTTCTGTGGTTTCTGCCTACCACCTTCTGGTGGGGGACAAAACCCTTGCTCAGTTGGAGGTCTCCAAAACTTTTCTTAAGGTGATCTTGCACCCTAAACCTTCCATCCATAATCTGGTTCCTACCTGGGATTTAAATTTTGTTTTAGAAACTTACCTTCCTCTTTGAGCTAGCAGCAAGTTGCGACATGCGCTATTTATCTTGAAAAGCACTCTTTCTGTTCACCATCATTTCAGCTCGAAGGATTTCAGAGCTTCAGGCCCTCATGTAAGGAGCCATATTTGAGTTTATAAGAGATCGGTGGCTCTGCAGACTAACCCTTTCTTTCTTTCAAAAGTAGTCTCAGAATTTACTTTGCACAAAGACGTTCAGTTCCCAATGTCTTACCAAGAGTATTCCAATAGGGAGGAATACCTTCTGCACACTTTAGATGTGTACAGGATTCTGAGATACTATATCTCTCGTACCAAGGAGACATCTAAAACTGACCAGTTATTTGTGACTTTCGCACCCAATCTTCAGAGTTAAGCCATTTCAAAGCACGGCTTGTCTAAATGGTTTGCTAATTGCATCTCATACATCTACCAGAAGTATGAGAAGCCCCTTCAAGGGGAAGTGAAAGGCCACTCGACACATAGAATGGCTGCCTCAGTAGCCTTACTGCAGAATGTATCCACGATGGACATTTGTGCAGCGAACACTTGGTCTTCAGTCCATACTTTCACCAAACATTACAGTCTGGTCATTGCCTGTAGGCGTGGGCCTGGTTTCGGTCTCACTGTTCTGCAAGGCCTCTGTCATAATCAGCTTTCTAGTTGGCAAACATTTCCATCTCCCAGAACTCAGTTTCAGATTTCTTTTTTGACTACTTGGTATTAAGTCCTATATGTTCATATATATATATATTCTCTTTTCAAGTGGTCAGAGTGCCATGGCTGTGGTTCTCTGATGAACCCGACCTGCCATACTGCCATCTGTGGTCTGGTTCTGAAGTCACCAGCCCCTCACAGAAGCCCAGTTACGGACTCTCCCGTGGGGATGTATTACCTCCAGGAAGAGCCCTAGGACCTTGATTTTTCTTTTTACATGAGGACAGTTGTTTCTGGGTTTAAGTCCACATCTTTTCCTGCTCTGATCTATTGGCTGCAGTTAGCCCCAAGAGTACTCCAATTGGCTCCATATAGCTCTGCACTGCTCTGCAATGTGAATGCTTGAATGATATTTTAATGGATTTTGAGTTCTGTTAATACTGTTTTGCTAGTATTTTACAGTTCATGTTTTGCTGATTTAATCTACGTGCCTGTAGAGTGTTCCCTCTTAAGACCCAGCAGCGATCTCAGCTCAGGTCTTAAACTCATGCCCCTCTTTTTTCGCCTTTTTTACTTTGGTATTGTGTTTTAATTAGCCTGCTCTTGCTGTCTCAGACCTTGTGGCACCTTGCCCACATTTTTGGCCCATGTCCCACCCCCCTTTTTAAGCCATTTTGCATTTCATTTTAGCTCCACGAATAGACCCCAGTTCCCTGCGGTTCCACGTTAATTGCACGCAAAATATTTCAGCGCGAGCCTTTACATCATAAAAATTTAAGCGTTCGCATTTTCATCAGATCCCCTTTACATCGTGGTCATTTACATCGCAGTGTAGCATGCTCTCCCTTTTACATCACGGCTATTCACATCTTAATGCAGTTTGCTATTTCTATTTCTAATGCTTTTAAATTGGTCAGCCAATGATTGTGCCCCAAGTGTAGCATAATTGACAGCTTAAATGTATCACTGTCATAGCTGCTTTCATCCGAGTTTCGAGATGCTGCTTGAATTTGTGATGAGTAGCAGAGGACAGCCTCTCCTGACCCACGCTGGTTACATTTACCGAAAGGAGAGAACATATGGGGACAAAGACTACTGGAAATGTCAGCAGTACGACACCTTTAAGTGTCCTGCAAGGATTCACACAGCGAATGATGCCATACTGAAATAAATTAAGGAACACAATCATGTTCCTAACCCAGCTGATGGTGAGGTGAGAAAAGTGGTGAGTGATTTGAAGCACCGTGCATGCAGCTCTCAGGAAACCACACAGCAGATAGTAGCCACTGTGATTTCTGGAATAAGCCAATCTGCCTGTGCAAAACTGCCATCCATCCCAAGTTTAAAAGAAGTGCACAAAGGGCACGGAAACAGCAACTGGCTCCTAGTCAGCCAGTTTCCTTAATGAACTTAAAATTCCACCAGAATATTGTGAAACTGATAGTGGGAAAAATTTATGCTGTATGATTCAGGCTGTGATGACACAGAAAGATTCATTATATTTTCTACTAAGCAGAATCTTAATTATATGACCAAATCAATGCACTAGTGCGCTAGACGGAACATTCAAGGCTACACCTCAGTTGTTTTCACAGTTGTACACCATACATGGTGTGCAACACTCATCCGTTATACCCTCAGTTTTATTCTGATGGCAAACAAAACACACGTAAGTTATGTACGTGTACTAACTGAATTAAAACATTTATGCCTGGACTTAATCCACATACTGTCATGCTGGACTTGAACTAGCACCTCTAAAGCATTTCAAACTGTGTTCCCCACCTGGTAATAAGGGATGCTTTTTCACCTGTGTCAGTCAGTGTGGTGCAAGGTGCAGGAAAATCATGACATTGTAAAGAACTACACAGTAGACTCTGATTTTGCACTTAACATACGAATGATGCCAGCATTAGCATATATTCCAACAGGCGATGTAATTAATGTGTTTGAAATGCTGAGAGACTGAATTCTACAGAACTCATGATGACCAACTGGCCCATGTTGTTGACTACTTTGAAGATACCTGGATAGGAAGGCCAGTTGGTCGTCGTGGTACGTCATGAGTCCACTTGACGACATAGTTTTGGAACTGCTACATGGCTGTTAAGGAAGGTCTGCAGCGCACTAATAACTCTGTGGAGGGGTGGCATACAGGCTTCAATAGTTTTCTCAGAGCTAGCCACCCCACCATTTAGAAATTGATAATTGCCATAAAATGTGAACAGAGAATGAATGAGTTGAAAATGGAACAGTACCTGTCAGGCATAGCACCCCTTGCTCCGCGAAAAAAATATAGGGATACAGGAAAGCGTATCGCATTGGTGGTGGATTCCTATGGAACAACCAATTGTGTAGACTACCTAAGGGGGTTGCTCATAACTTCCAGTTACAGGTTTAGGTTTAAATTGGACTCCAAAGCTTGATGCTTGATGTGGCTTAACTTTTAATCACTTTAATCACTTTGAATCATGGAATATTCTTTTAATAAAATAAATAAAAGTTACGTATTAAATTACCCTGGGTCTACGATGAACTGTCCATGGTTGCTGTACTGACTTATGACATCATCAGGAGGCGACAGTGAAGTGAAAAAGTGGAACAACAGAATCTGTACAATTGGTATGTATTAATTGCTATCCTGCTGAAATGTGCTGTGCTCTCCTGCTTTGTCTCTCATTTTCGGTCAGATTCGTTTAAACTTATATCACGATGAAAATAATATTGCACTGTTACGATTAGCTAAAATGATCGATGAGTTGTTTGCGATGTAATGTTTAAAGCAAATTGATGTGCTACCATTCCCTGCCTCCTTATTTAATGTCCCCTGTCCTTTTCAGGTGGTCTGAGTTCCACAGCTATGGCTCTCTGATGAACCTGACCTACCAGACTGCCATCCACGGTCCAGTTCTGAAGCCACCAGCCCCTTACTTTTTATTTTTTTATTTTCCTCTTTATCTTGGCTGGTCCACTGTCACCATCAGCCCTGGTCATGGCCCTGGGACTTCCTGCTGCCATCCCCAGTTATCGGCTTGCACCCCAGAGAGGCGGGGCCCGGCATCGGTCCCTTCATCCGTGCCGTGGAACTGAGTATCTGGTCAGGGATGTGGCGATGGCAGCTAATTAAGCAAAGGAGGGCTTCACACAGACAACAGACCCACCCACCATCTTTTTCCTGGTTTTCAGAGGCTGGGACATGCAATGATGCCAGAATCTGCCCTGCCTCCCTGATGCCAAGCGCCCGATAGCGTGAGTGACTCCCAGCTTCTGCCAGGGTTCCTCATTGCACTGGACACTGCCCCACCCTCCCCCAGAGGAGGCTGCCCGTGGGGTGCTCTATCCTTCTCCCCGGCCAGCCCTCTGACGACCCAGGTCCATTCCTGAAACCAGGTCGCTGACGCCGCAAGTGGAATTCCAACCTCTGCGCTGGTGGGATGGCCCACCAGACCCTTACTGAAGCTTTGGTATGGACTCTCCCTTGGGAACTGATTACCTCCAAGATGAGAGCCCTAGGACCTTGATTTTTGTGCCTGCCCAATCACCCAGTCCTGTTTAAATACACTTAAACCCCGGCCCCAGCTAACTAGCTCACTCCTACAGGCTTCTGCCAGCTGGCTCTTCAAGCTTAAAGTGACAGCAACAGTGTTTCTTGACATAGAAACATAGAATTTGATGGCAGATAAGGACCGCTTGGCCCACCTAGTCTGCCCATTTTCCTACCTAACAGATAAGCTGCAGATCCCAGTTAACCAACAGCTTACTTCCTCCTACCCCCCTCTAGGACAGCCTTATGCCTGACCCATGCATTCTTGAAGTCCCCCACTGTTCTTGACTCCATGACCTCCTCAGGAAGGCTGTTCCATGCATCCACAACCCTCTCAGTGAAAAAATACTTCCTCACATTACCTCTGAGCCGTCCCCCTCTATCTTCAAATTGTGCCCCCTTGTTCTTGCACATCTCTTTTTCTGGAAGATGCTACCCTCTTGGACTTTGTTAATTCCCTTGAGGTACTTGAAAGTTTCTATCATGTCCCCTCTCTCCCTTCTTTCCTCAGGGTATACATATTAAGCTCCTTTAGTCTTTCTTCATATGTCTTCTGGTGCAGACCCTGCACCATTTTGCTGCCCTCCTGACAGCCTCCACTCTGTCTATGTCCTTGCAGAGATGGGGTCTCCAGAACTGCACACAGTACTCCATATGGGGTCTCACCAACTGTCTGTACAGAGGAATAACAACTTCCTGTTTTCTACTATTGATGCCTCTTCCTATGCATCCCAGTATCCCCCCAGCCTTCCTTACTGCCTTCTCACATTGCTTGCCCACCTTTAGGTCATCTGATATAATTACCCCCAGGTCCCTTTCTATTTTTACTGTTGTCAGTATCTCAACCCCCATTGTGTACTCTTCCCCTGGGTTTTATTTCCCATGTGCATTACCTTGCACTTCTTTGCATTGAATCTGAGCTGCCATACATTTGACCATTCCTCCAACCTTGCAAGTCCCTTCTCATCCTTTCCACTCCATCTTGTGTATCAACTCTGTTGCAGATATTTGTGTCATCTGCAAAGAGACATATTTTTCTTCCAGTTCCTCTGCAATGTCACTATAAAGACATTAAAAGGACGGTCCCAGTACTCAACCCTGTGGTACCCTGCTAGTAACCCTCCTTTCTTCACTGTGTACTCCATTTACTACTACCCTTTGCGTTCTGTTGTCTAGCCAATTTTATCCAGGCTACCACCTTGGGACCCTCTCCAGGCTGGCTATCTTGTGAATTAATCTTGTGTGGGACTGTATCAAATGCCTTTAAAATCTAGGTAGGCCATGTCCATAGCCCCTCTCTGGTCTACAACTTTGGTCACCCAGTCAAAGAAATCTATTAGATTCATCTGACATGACCTTCCCATCATGAATCCATGCTGCCTTGGGTCCTGTGCCCCACTGGCCTCTAGGTACTCAACAATTCTTTCCTTCAGAAGTGATTCCATCATTTTCCCTACCACTCAGGTCAAACTAACTGGTCTATAGTTTTCTGCCTCAGTCCTGCTCCAACTTATGTGAAGAGGAATCACATCTGCCCTCCTTCAGTCCTCGGGTACCACCCCATCCTCCCATGATTTGTTAAAGAGAGTAGTCAGGGTGTCACTAGTTCTACCCTTAGTTCTTTAGAATTCTTGAGTGAATCCCATCAGGCCCCATTGCTTTGTCCACCTTCAATTTTATTAGTTCTTTCAGAACCCTTTCTTCTGTAAATGGACTGGTATTGACACCCGTCTTCAGAGTGTTTCTCTTGTTTGGTTTAGGTAACTCCCCCTCCTCTTCCTTTGTGAATACTGAGCAGAAATATTCATTCAGTATCCCTGCTTTTTCACTGTCACCCTCTACCCACATTCCCTCCCCTTTATTAAGCCTCAGTATCCCTCATTTGGTCTTTCTTTGCTCCTAATGTACCTATAAAGGTCTTATTGCCCTTCTTAACAGAATTGGCTATCCTTTCCTCAGTTTGGGCTTTGCTATTCTGACTGCCTTCCCATCCTCTTTCTGCTTTAACTGATAAAGTTCTCTGTCCTATTCCTTCTGTGTTTCCTTATATTTCCTGAATGCTGTCCTTTTCTCCTTAACCTTCCCTGCCACCTCTTTTGAGAACCATAGCATTTTTTCCTTTGTTGTGTTTTATTGATTTGCTTTACACAAAGGGTTGTTGCCTCTGTGATGGCTGTTTGATCACTCCCCATTGTTCCTCCACCCCTCCTTCTTGCCTGTTTGCTAGTGCTTTTCTGAGGCACCTCTCATTTTCCCAAAGTCAGCCCTCCTAAAGTCCAGTACTCTTGCTTTTGTATGGCTTGATTGTATGGCTGTGTTTATTGTGAACCACACTGTTTGGTGGTCGCTTGTTCCCAGATGGCTACCCACTTCTAAATCTGAGATTCTTTCTCCATCCCCATTTGAGAGTACCAGGTCTAAGATTGCTCCCTCCCGAGTGGGTTCCAGTACTAGCTGTATGAGACATGCCCCCTGTAGGGAATCAAGAATGACCCTGTTCTTGGATGTGCCTGCAGCAAAGGTGCTCCAGTTAACATCTGGCATGTTCAGGTCCCATCAACAATATCTCCCCTTTTTCTGCCATTCTAAGAAAGCCTTCTATCATTTCCTTGTCCATTCTCTCCCCCTGAGATGGGGGTCTGTATACAACCCCCATGCGGATTGTGGTGCCATTTCCTGTCTCCAGGGTGACCCAAATGCCTCATCTGCTCCCTGTTTACTCTTTAGTTCTGTTGCTTCAATCCCTTCCTTTACATAGAGAGCTACTCCTCCTCCTCTTTTACCCTCCCTGTCCCTCCTGTAGATTGTGTATCCTGGTATGTTGACATCCCAGTCATGGTTCTCTGTGTACCATGTTTCTGTGACTGCCACAATATCCAGGCAACCCTCTTCCATCAAGGCTTCTAGTTCAGAGAGCTTGTTACACAGACTATGGGCATTGGTACTCATCACCCTCCACTTTTTGATAGCCTTACCCCTTTTAGCCCCATTTCTTTCCTTACTGCCTTTGCCTTTTTTTTACATTTAAATCTGTTCTGCTCCCTAATAAGTTCTTCACCTTGGTGTTTACATCACTAATCACCATGTTTTGTGGAGGGAGGCTCGGATGTCCCTGCTCCTTTTCAGTGCCTCCCCCCTTGGCTAGTTTAAATGCTTGCCAATGAAGCATTTAAACCTCTCACCTAGGATTCTAGTTCCCCCCGGACAGATGCAGACCATCGAACCAGTATAGGTCTGCATCCCTCCAGGTGGCTCCCCAGTCCCCAGTGAAGCCAAAATCCTGAGCTCCACACTAGTTTTTCAACCACTCATTGAATTCCCTGGTGAGAAGCACCCTAGCATTTCCCTTGCCATAGACAGACAGCACCTCCGAGAAGCTTACTGTATGCGCTACTTGTCTAAGGCCCCTTCCCAACTCTACAAACTCCTCTTGCACTGCTCTGATTCCATTCCTAGCCAGATCATTTGTCCCTAGGTGGACAATGACATCCAGCTCCCTCCCTCGTGCAGCTCCTCCCATGATCCTGAGGATTCGCTTCCTGTCCCTCCAAGCCGTGGTGCCAGGAAGGCACCTTACCTCCCTCTCTCCTTCCTCCCTCATTTCTACCCCCTAATGATTGAGTTGCCCACCAGGAGTTGCTTCCTTCCCCTGTGGGGTCCCATGCCACCCTCCTGACAAGTGCATTCCCTATCTAGTCTATCATAGTTGCATTCCAGCTACGTAATATATCTTAGCTCAACAGCTCCATGGAGCAGCTTATTATTCTATCTCTCATGACCATTGTACAGCATTAATATTACCACTACTATTTTCCTGCCTTACGCACAGCAATACTTAAACTTTGCTGTCTGTCTGGCAGCCTTATACTCACCAGTGTATCCAGGTCCACACAATGCAGACCTCGCTATTATTACTTTACATTGTATCTACCTCCTCCTCTCTCCCCTAGAGCCACCTACTGACCGTTTACACATGCAGTACATTATATCTGCTTGGGGAGGATGTTCACTGTGATACACTACCTGGTTTCCTTTTTTTGTTGGAACCTTCCTTTCAGCCACTTTGGAATCCTGGAACCTCTGTCTTCCTTTTACCGTACTTTAACCACCCATCTTGCCTCATCTGTCCCTCTTCCACGCAGTCTTATGTGAGGCTAGGGTACTGCTCTATGCAGTGTTAGGACCACTTAGTTACTAAGGTGCTTACTCTTTATCTAGTCTTTCTCCCCATCACAAAAGGAAATGTACCTGTATCTTTAAACTGCTGCTAAGTGCCCTGAGTAAAATGTTGCTGATATTATTACTCTGTCCAGGCAATGTTGAACTGAACCCTGGACCATTTGCTTCGATAACAGCTCCCTCAGATTTGGCTCACCTCAAGGGTATAAAATTCCTTCATATTAATGTTTGTAGTCTTCTGAAGAAGTTTGACTCATTCGGTCCTGGACCCTCCATACTATGCCTGACATACTGGTAGTAACTGAAACCTGGCTCAGCCCTTCTACTCTGGATTCTGCCATTAACATTCCATCCTATAACATCTTCTGAACTGACCAACCTACCAGAGGAGGTAGAGTAGCAGTATATAGCAGGAGACAAAACACATTTTCTGGAGCTGGGAGGACACTACTTTCTTCAACTGCGAGCTGTGTGAGAAATTCTGTATTGCACTTGATATCTGCAACAAACGTGCACTTTTGCTTAATTCTGTGGGAAGTGAAACTAACCACCCTTGGTAATTGCTTTTTATTCACATTTATTTAGTGTTTAACCAAGAAGGGGCTTGTAAACTCTGTTTATCTTGTTAGTAACTTCAGAAGGATTTACATACTGCATTTGGGTAGGTCCTTGGAGGTAGCTAGATTGTCTACTAGGATTTGCTGACAGTTAAACTATTTTTAAAGGAATTACAGTTGGCTGAGGAGTTGAAAAAGAAACAAGCATTAAGGATGCAATACTTGAAGCAACATCCCATTGTGTTAGACAGAAAGGAAGTGCAAAGAAGAAGGAAACCACTTTGGTTCTCAAATACAGTATCAGAAAAGGTCAGAGCCAAAAGGCTGGCCTTCAGGAAATATAAGGGAACACAGCGGGATGAAGATAGGGAGGAATACCAAACTGCCCTAAGGGAAGCAGGGAAGGCAGTAAGGCAGGCAAAGTCCCAAACTGAGGAAACACTAGCATGAACAGTAAAAGAAGGTGACAAGACTTTCTATAGATACATTAGTGAAAGGAGAAAGTCCAGAGGGGGTATTGCTAAGCTTAATGGAGAAAAGGGAGCAAGTGAGGAGGAGGACCCTGTAAAGGCATCTATCCTAAATAGATACTTTTGCTCAGTATTTACTGAAGAGAAGGTAGGGCAGGGCCCACAGCTCAGCATCATGGACACAGGGGAGGGAGGTGAGCACTACTCCCTTCACAAAAGAAGGGTCCTACAAGAGCTTGCTAAGCTCAGGTGGATAAGGCAATGGGACCTGATGCATACATCCCAGGGTACTTAAGGAGCTAAGGAAGAACTAGCAGAGCCATTAGCAGAATTGTTTAGTGAGTCTCTGAGCACAGGAGAGTCCCAGAAGACTGGAGAAGGGCTCATGTGATCCCACTCCACAAGAGTGGTAGCAGGGAGGAGGTGGGGAACTACAGACCAGTCAGTCTTACCTCAGTAGTGGGCAAGATTATGGAGGCACTCCTTAAGGAAAGGATAGTGCAACACCTGGAATCCATAGGGCACAGGATCCAAGACAGCATGGGTTTACAAAGGAAGGTCCTGTCAAACTAATCTCATAGATTTCTTTGACTGGGTAACCAGAGTGGTGGACCAAGGGGGCAGTTGATCGCCTACCTTGACTTCAGCAAAGCTTTTGACACTGTTCCACATAGAAGATTGATAAATATTCTAGGTAGGCTCGGGGGTGGGTCAGAAGTTGGTCAACTGGGTGGCAAACTGGTTGTGGGCAGAAAAACAGAGAGTGGTGGTAAATGGTATACAGTCCAGAAGAGATGCAAGTCACAAGTGGGAGTACCTCAGGGATCAGTCCTGGGGCCAGTCCTATTCAACATCTTCATTAGTGACCTCTGAGATGGACTAGAGGGTAAGTTTGTCTGTTTGCAGATGACACCAAGATCTGCAACAGAGTAGATGATCCAGATGGGGTAGGCAGAATGAGAAGAGATCTGGATAAACTAGCAGAATGGTCAGAAGAGTGGCAACTGGGATTTAATGCAAAGAAGTGCAAAATCATGCACATAGGAAGAGAAACCCTGAAGCCACTTATAGGCTGGGAGGGAGTTGCTAGCAGTCACAAAGGAAGAAAGAGACTTGGGCATCATCATCACTGATGACCTGAAATCATCCAAGCAGACCTCTAAAGCAGTAGGTAAGGCTAGGGGGTGTTAGGGTGTATTAGTAGGGGATCACAAGTCGAAGAGGGAGGTACAATCCTCTGTACAAGACATTGGTTAGGGCCCCATCTGGAGTACTGTGTGCAGTATTGGAGGCCACACCTTCAAAAGGACATTAACCAAATTGAGGCAGTCCAGAGAAGGCAACCAAAATGGTGCAGGGACTGCATCAGAAGACATATAGAGGACAGATTAACGGAGCTCAATATGTATACCCTTGAGCAAAGGAGGAGAGAGGTGATATGATTGAGGCATTCAAACACCTTAAGGGCATAAACAAGGTGAAAGAGTCTAACATGTTTAAATATAAGAAAAATAGCAGGACAAGAGGACACAGCATGAGATTAGAGGGAGGCCATTAAGAGGAATGTGAGGAAATTTTTTTCACAGAAAGGGTGGTAGATGCATGGAATGGCTTACCACAAGAAGTGGTGGCTATGAATACAGTGCAGGGCTTCAAACAGGCATGGGATAGGCATAAGGGAGCAATACAAATGACTATGAATAGATAGGTCACTGACAGAGCAAAGGCCAATGGCACATTTATAAGGTAGAAAAAGAAATGGGCAGACTGGATGGGCCTTGCGGTCCTTATCTGCCGTCAACTTCTATGTTTCTATGTTTCTATGTAACTTGCAAACTCTGCTTATCTAGGAAGTAACCTCATAAGTGTTTGAATACTGCATTCTGGTTGTCCCTTGGGGGTAGCTGGATTGACTACTAGGATTTTGGGACAGAAACTATTTTAAATAATTTACTGGTGCGTGGGAGTTTGTGATAGTTAAACTCTTTTAACAGAGTTACTGGGGTTAAGGGTGGTCACAGAAAAACCTGCAGTGTGAAACAGGAAAAGACAGTCTTTCAAGCAACAGAGGGTGGTGGATCTAGGTTTACATTTGTTTGTTACAATTCTTAAGATTTTCAGTGCAGGAAGAGTTTAAAAGCACAGCTGACTTATTTTGGGGCTGACAGCTCGGAGCACAAACCACCAGGCCTGTTTTGGGGCTGGGAGGTTTACCTGTGTCTGACTTGGATGTGTGGATTTTTCTCTGTTTGATTAGCAGGGTATTTCTATCAAATTGTTGTGTAGGGCATCTTGCTGAGAGGAAGGCACTCATTGCACCAGTGGGTCAGAGCTTTTGGCTGATTGTTTCTGTGAGGGCACAGTTTAGGCCCAACCCTTCCCACCCCTCACCCCACCCACTTCTGGAAATAGTTCCTTTATACCTGGGGTTCTGACATCATTTCCTCAAGAGTGCAAGGTGCATGTCACTGTCATATCCTCTCTAGCACACTGCACTGACAATATAAGCATACACAATGTATATTATAAATATATATTTCTATATTACAAACCAATTACACACACACAAAAAAAACAAATGTGGGGAGTAGTGCAATGTAATGGCTGTGGGGTAGCAGTCTTCTGGGAGTCTCTGGAGGCTGAGATGCTGCCCTATTTGTAGATAACTTTCTGCCCTGAGGGAGGAAGTTGCCCATCTTTAGGCCACACTGGACAGTAGTACAGGGACCTTCCCCCAGGCCACACTGGACAGTAGGAAGGGAACCTCCCCCATCCAGGGAGCACCACAGCCACCACCACTACCTCAGAGATTATAAAGAAAACACAGCAGTTGGACTACAGTGGGCTCAGGAAGGGTGAAGATGGTGGAACGGAGGCACACCCAGTCAGTTGTTCCACTCTACAATCCATACACCATTCTGGGGGAGCATAGCTCCCCTATGGATGCACCACAGAGGAGACTAAGGAGGCTGAGGACAGCTGTCACAAGGGAGGCCCACAGGAAGGAGGCAGAGGACACCACAAGGAAAGGAAGCAGCTCCTGGTGGGGGCCTCAATTATTAGGGGGATAGAACTGGGAGGAGCTGGGAAAACTGAAGTAAGGTGCCTGCCTGGTGCCATGGCTCGGAGGACAGGAAGCGCATCCTCAGGATCATGACAACAGCTGTAAGGGATTCTGAGCTGGACATAATTGTCCACCTAGGGACAAATGACTTAGCTCATCATGAGGTTAGAGCAGTGCAGGAGGACACTGCAGAGTTGAGGAGGGCCTAAGACAGTAGCACACACAGTATCCTTCTCAGAGGTGCTGCCTGTCAAAGGCATGGGTGAGGAGGGTAATTGGCACCATGCAGTTTAATGAATGGTTGAAAAATGGTGTGGAGCACAGGGTTTGGCTTCATTGGGGACTGGGGTTCCACCTGGAGGACATCAGCCTATACTAGCAGGATGGTCTGCATCTGTCCAGGAAGGGAACAAGTCTTTTGAGCAATCGGTTTAAATGCTTCATTGGCAAGCTTTTAAACTAGTCAAAGGGAGGCACTGACAAGCAGCAGAAAAATCCCAGCCTCTCCCTACAAAAACAGGGTACTAAATGAGAAAAAGACCAAGGTAGAACGGTCAGTGGGGGATGCTGCAACAGAAGGTAAAGCCATCAAAAAATGGAGAGCAATGAGTACCAATGCCCGTAGTCTAGGTAACAAGCTTCCTGAATTAGTGGCCTTGATGGAGGAGGAACATCTGGATATTGTGGCAGTCAATGGTACACAAAACCATGACTGGGACGTAAACATACCAGGATACACTATCTACAGGAGGGACAGGGAGGGTAAAAAGAGGAGGAGGAGTTCTTTACAAAAGGAAGGAATAAAAGCAACAGAACAAAAGGGTAAACAGGGAGGAGAAGAAGCACTGTGGGTAGAAATTTGGAGACAGGCAATGGCACCACAATCTGCACAGGGTTGTATACAGAACCCCCTTCTCAGGGGAGGAAATGGACAAGGAATGATAGAAAGTATATCTTAATGCATGAAAAAGAGAGAGATACTGCTGATGGGTGATCTGAATATGCCAGATGTTAACTGGAGTGCAGTTGCAGCTGCCACTTCCAAGAGTGCAGTTATTCTAGATGCCCTCGAGGCATGCCTTAGACAACTAGTACTGGAGCCCACCATGAGAGGAGCAATATTAGACTGGATACTCTCAAATGGAGATGGAAAGAGGATCACAGATGTAGAAGTGGCAGCCATCTGGGAACTAGCGACCATCGAACAGTATGGTTCACAATAAACACAGTAATAGAGTCAAGCTACAAGCAAAGACAAAAGTACTGACTTTAGGAGGCTGACTTTGCCATAATGGGTGAGTGCCTAAGGAATGCACTAGCAAATGGGCAGGAAGGAGGGGTGGAAGAACAATGGGGAATAATAAAAACTGCCATCACAGAGGTAACAAGCCTTTGTGTGAAGCAAATAACAAAACAAGACGATGTAAGAAACCACTATGGTTCTCAAAGGAAGTGGCAGTGAAGGTTCAAGAAAAAGAAAGCATTCAGGAAGTACAAGGAATTGCAGAAGGAGCAGGACAGAGAACTATCAGTTAAAGCAAAAGGAGGCTGAGAAGGCAGTCAGAACAGCAAATGCCCAAACCGAGTAAAGATAGCCAACTCAGTTAAGAAGGGGGATAAAACCTTTATAGGTACATCAGGGAATGAAGGAAGACCAAGGGAGGGATAGTGAGGCTTAATAAAGGGGAGGAGGGTGGGCAGAGGGAGACTGTGAAAAGGCAGAGATACTAAACAAATATTTTTGCTCAGTATTTACGGAGGAAGAGGGGAGATACATAAAACAAACAGTAGTAACACTCTGGATACAGAAGTTGATACTGGCCCATTTATAGAAGAAAGGGTTCTGAAAGAACTCAGAAACTGAAGGTGGACAAAGCAAGGGGCCTGATCGGATTCATCCCAGAATTCTAAAAAGAACTAAGGGTAGAACTAGTGACACCACTGACTACCCTTTTTAACAAATCATGGGAGGATGGGGTGATACCCGAGGACTGGAGGAGGGCAGATGTGATTCCTTTCACAAAGTGGGAGCAGCAGAAGCAGCAGGAAACTATAGACCTGTTAGTTTAACCTCAGTGGTAGGGAAAATGATGGAATCACTTCTAAAGGAAAGAATTGTCGAGTATCTAGAGGCCAGAGAGGCACAGGACCCTAGGCAGCATGGATTCACGCGGGAAGGTCATGCCAGATGAATCTGATAGATTTCTTTGACTGGGTGACCAAAGTAGTAGATCAGGGAGGGCTGTGGACATGGCCTACCTAGACTTTTAGCAAGGCATTGGACACAGTCCCACACAAGATTAATATACAAGTTAGCCAGCCTGGGAGTGGGTCCCAAGATGATAGCCTGGGTAGAATTGGCTGGCGAATAGGACACAGAGAGTTATAGTAAATGGAGTCCACTCAGAAGAAAGGAGGGTTACTAATGGGTGCACCGTGAGGGTTCAGTATTAGACTGTCCCTTCAATGTCTTTATAAGCACATTGCAGAAGAACTGAAGGAAAGATGTCTCTTTGCAGATGACACTAAGATCTGCAACAGAGTTGATGCACAGGTGGGGTGGAAAGGATGAGAAGGGACTTGGCAAGGTTAGAGGAATGGTCAAATGTATGGCAGCTTAGATTCAATGCTAAGAATGTAGTAAGACACCTGGGAAACAAAACCCAGGGAAGAGTACACAATGGGGGTGAGATACTAACAACAACAAGAATGGAAAGGGACCTGGGGGTAGTCATATCAGATGACCTAAAGGTGGACAAGCAATATGAGAGGGCATCAAGAGGGCTGGGGGATACTGGGATGCATAGGGAGAGGCATCACCAGAGAAAAAGGAAGTTATTATCCTCTGTACAGACAGTTGGTGAGACCCCATCTGAGTACTGTGTGCAGTTCTGGAGACCCAATCTCCGCAAAGACATAGACAGGATGGAAGCTGTCCAGAGGAGGGCAACTAAAATGATGCAGGGTCTGGCAGAAGTCATATGAAGAGAGACTTAAGGAGCTTAATATGTATAGCCTCGAGGAAAGGAGGGAGAGGGAGGACATGATAGAAACTTTTAAGTACCTCAAGGGAATCAACAAAGTCCAAGAGGGTAGCATCTTTCAAAAAAAGAGGTGTGCAAGAACAAGAGGGCACAACTTGAAGATAGAGGGGCGGCTCAGAGGTAATTTAGGAAGTATTTTTCAGAGAGGGTTGTGGATGCATGGAATGGCCTTCCTGAGGAGGTTGTGGAGTCAAAATCAGTGGGGAATTCAAGCATGCATGGGATAGTCATAAGCAATTCTGGGGGGTGAGCGTAGAAGTAGGCTGCTGGTTAACTAGGATCTGCAGCTTATCCAGTAGGTAAGGAAATGGGCAGACTGGGTGGGCCAAGCGGTCCTTATCTGCCGTCAAATTCTATGTTTCGATGTTTCTATCTATGTCTATATATCTATCTATCCATATATATATATATATATATATATATATATATATATATTACAGATACAATTTTGGTGACCACTACCAATTCAACCTCTTTGCCTAAGGAGTTTGAAAGTTTGATCCTGAAGGTTCAGCTCTTTTCATCCCAATCTCTTTGTGTTATTGGATGTTAGCAAACCACCCTTGTGAACCTAAAGGCGCTTATACCACATACTCAATGAACCGAACATGTCGACCTTCAGAAGTCATTATTTTGGGAGACCTCAACCTCAACTGGCTTTCAGCAAGCTCTGAACCCCTTACACAACTAATTCCTGAAGTCACATGCCCTAATAAGAAAAACCCTGCCAACAGTACCTTAATTGACCTTGTTCTAGTTAATAAGCCTCACCTTTTCACCCATTCAGGTGTTTTTTTTACCTACCTTAGTGACCATTGTTCCATCATTTGTGTGAGGTCCACTCCAAACCGGTCTCCTTTTCAAGACATATATCCAAAAGAAGCAAATGTAACTTAGTTCTTCTAGCATTCCGTTTCTGAATTACAAATCTCTAGTTGGCAAGATTTCTGTCTAGTCAAGTTAGTGTGTAAAGCTTATGAATCCTTTCAAAGGATTGTACATTCAGCTATGGATAGACATGCTACAATGATTAAAGTTCGCTCAAAGGAAAAATCGTGCCTATGGTTTACGGCCAGCCTGAAGGCCGCTTTATTTAATAGGGATGTTCTTTGGAAAAAAGCACGTAAAACCAAGCTCCCTGATAACTTGTTGGCTTTCAGAATGTCTAGGAACACTTGTACTAAACTTGTCAGATCTGAAAGAGCTAAGTATTTTTAGAATGAACTGTACTCATCATCTAAGTGTGCTTCTAAGTTTTAGAAGACCATTAAGAATATAGAAAGGCATGAATCGGCAAATTCTTTTCCAGCCAAAAATTCTCTCTGGTGGCTCCACATTCACTGAGAAACAAACAATCCTAGATCTGCTTAACAACCACTTTGCCACCACTGGACACACCTTTGACTCCTCACCCGCCTATAATCTCTACACACAACTTTGTAGTCAGGATACTGTTAGACCCACTAGCATTACCTCTGTCCTTAACATGGCATTCTCCTTTAGCCCTGTGTCATTGAAACAAGTGGAAGATCTCCTGCTAGCCCTGGCTACCAGGAAACGTGCTGGTGCTGTCCATATTGACCCCTATTTTCTGAAGCTCGCCTCCCATGTATTATCAGCACCTATCACCCACCTCTTTAATCTATCTCTTGCCAAAGGAGGCCTCCCTCCCATTTGGAAAAATACCCATGTTATTCCCCTACTCAATTCTGGTGACCCAAGTGATTTAAACAATTACAGACTGATATCTCTACTTCCAATCCTCTCTAAATTGCTCAGGAAAAGTGGTTAATGTACAGCTTAGGAAGTACTTGGACTCCGTCAATCTGCTTAACCCTACCCAGTCAGGATTCAGAGCTTGTCACAGTATAGTATCTGCACTTGCAAAGGTAACCAACAACTGGCAAAATTCTTTGGATGTCAAGAGATATGTATGTGCTTTGTTTCTTATCTTAGCAAAGCATTCGATACAGTGGATCATGGCTTGCTGATGGACACTCTTCAAAGCATTGGCCATGATTCTTTTGCCTTGAAATGGTTCAATGGTTACCTCTGCGTGAGATTTCAACAGGTTATAGCCCCATGGGATCTCTCTCCCCTAAAATTGCTCCAAAAGAGGTGTGCTGCAAGGGTTCATTTGAGGACCACTGCTTTTTACTCTTTATATTAATAACATTGACTCTGGATTTAAAGCAGCGGACATTCATCTCTTCATCGATGACATGGTCATATACATTGCTAGGCCTACCCCAGAGCAGGCCTGTATGGATCTACAGGTGGACTTTAATCAGCTGCAGTTAAACTTATTGAGTCAAAAACTATTTCTAAATGCAAAAAAAGGCCATATTTTCCTCACCTTTTACCATAGACCAGAAACCTTCCTTACAAAGCTTAACTCCACAGATTCTATCGCTTTTTGGAGAACCTATTGAATATGTGACAAAATTTAAATATTTGGGGCTTTGGATAGACTGCAGCCTTACATTCTCTAACCATATTGAGGAACTATCAAAGAAGCTAAGGCAGATACTGGGCCTGTTCTTCCAGATCAAGCATCTCCATCCCACAATGCCAGAAAAGACTTGTCCAAACTACCTTTCTATCCTTATTGGACTATGCCAACTTCTTCTATGGCCAAGGTTCTGCCTCACACTCTCTGAACTTGACTTGCTCTATCACCGAGCTTTGAGATTTATCTTTGGTTTACCATACCTCACCCACCACTTCTGTCTGTATGCTGTATGCTGCAGTAGGCTGGACATCCTCAAGTTCAGAAGGCAAAGATATGCCACCTTTGGATTTTTACAGCTATCACAAATAAGTTTTCCCAGACTGTTTGCCTTATGTGCTGTAGGCAAATACTGTACTCCTTGTGCACCCTCTCATTTATTCCCTTATACATTCCTAAAGTTAATTCATATTTTGGTAAAGCATCTATAAGGTAAGTACTCCCTCACCTATGGAACATATTACAAAAAAACTCTGAAGCTGGCTGCCCCAACAACCATCTCTTCCTTCAAAAAGCTATTTTCTCATTCCATTATAGAATCTTGTTACTGCCCCCACCGAGGCCAGTGAAATAAGTGTCAGACATCTGTCCCCAGGCCTTGTGATTCCCTGTTTATCACTCTTCTCCCTTCTTCTCCCTATCACCCCTCCTTCCCTTTTCTCCTGAACTGTTCATGTACATACTGTATAATAATGTGTATTGACAATATTTTTTCTTAGCCTCTTGCATATTGCCTGTATAGACCTTGCCTAATACTGTACTATGTCTATGCCCTCTTCCACATTGTATTCCTTGATTGTACTCCTATCTTTTCCCTTGTATATTGTCTACTTTTATGTGCACTTGTCCAGGTCCACCTTGTAAATGAGCTCGCTCAATGGTGCTTCACCTGGTAAAATAAAGATTGATTGATTGATATGTGAAGACCTACTGCAGGAACCCTCTCGAAGTAAATTATTGGTTACGTAAGAACTTACTGTAACAGTAGATCTTCAAGAGAGGATCCTGCAGTATAACTCATTTTCCCTTCCACCTTCCCCTAGCTCCTGTTTTTCCCTCTCCTTTCCTTTCCCAGGGCTTTGTTTTTTTCTCAGTAGCTCTGGGTTCTAGGAGTAGTACTCCTTTCTCCTGTTTTCTCTTTTTGGGGTTTTCCGGCAGGAGAACTGGAGGGCAGGCTTGGGGACTGCCCCTTAAATATTGTCATGCCAATGTCAGGTCAGGTGATGCTGGGGGGAGTTCCACGCTATGAGTTGCTAGCTGGAAGTTTGACATACAGTCTTGATGTCAGGGGTAATCATATGTGAACACCTGCTGCAGGAACCTCTCTCAGAGATCTACTGTTATGGTAAGTTCTTGTGTAACTGTAGATTTTTGTTTGTTTGCTTAGTTTTCCTTGATTTTTTGCTTTTGATCTTTCTTTTTTCTTTCCATGTCATTTTGGTTTTCCCTTTCTCTCAGCCTTTCTCCATGTTTCTTTTTTTGGTTCTCTGTTTGAGTTGATATTGCATCATTTTTGGTCCTCCTGTATCGGTTGGGGCCTTCAGCAGTCCCAATTTACCTTGCTGTTATTTTGTTTCCTTTATCCATCTATGTCAATTTATTCTCTTGTCTCTTGGAATGTCAGGGATGCTAACTCCCCATAAAATGTTCAAGGATTCTTGCCCACTTATGCCAATACTGCTCCACAGTTGCATTTCTGCAGTAAACTCACTTATTAATGGCAGTCTTGCCCACTTTAGTGCACTACTGCACTGTCCACATTTATGGAGTGGGCATTGATGAGAAACATGCTAGAGTAGCTATCCTAATTGCCCAGACAGCAGATTTTGTTATGCATCAAGTGGTAATCGACCCCTGCTCCAGGTATGTCATTGTACAAGAGGGCCTTAGATCATATTGAGATAATTTTGGCCTCATTATATGGCTCTAACAAAGATGATTCACAAATGTTTATGTATGTTTCCTTACATTTACCCCAGTGGCCACCTTGCATCATAGCAGGTGTCTGGAATATGTTTTTGGGGGATGGGGATTTTGATCGGTCAGTGCCCCCAAGTTTTTTCTCTTTCCCATAACCAAACAGCAGTGCGGGAGTTACTTGATTCCCACTCTCTGGTGGATCCTTGGCAGACACTCTATCCTCATTCCAGTGAGTTCACCTATTTTTCCCCTCCCCATAAGACCCAATCCAGGACTATTTTTCAGTTAGCTCTTCCTTATTACTAGGCCTCCTTAGTGCTACTATTCAGCCTCATTGTCTTTTCTGATCATTCTCCTGTGCAGATCTTATTCAAGCTAGAGACCAATCTTCAGATAGATAAAATCTGTGTGTGAACTATTCCTTAGTCAAGAAAGATCAAACAGTACCACATTGTTTTTGTGCTTGGCCCCCTGAGGCTCAGCTCAGCTTCATCCATCACATCCCCATGCCCAGGCTTACCCTCCTGGTGCAGGCAAGCACCCCAACAGACACTGGGTAGGCAGAGGCCCAGCTTCACAGCCAAGGGAGCAGGACCCCCAGTGACACGGGTAGGCAGTGGGTATGGCTGGGCAAGCTGGCCATGCATGGGGGCCAGCATTTTCTTTGCTGTGAGAATCCTGGGATGGGAAGTGCAATGCTGACCAGCATCTCGACCTCCTCTGACATGTGGTGCAGTCCCCCAGCCCCTGCCAGAGGTCTGCAAATGCCGAACATCACAACCCCTACCCCAAAGAAGGAGAGCAGTCCCTGGGATGCTCAAACCTTCCCCTCCTGGCTGGCTCTTAGACTCCTGAGGTTGTCTCCACACCCAGGATGTTGGCACTGCTAGCAGACACCTTGCTGCTGTGCCAGCGGGCCAGCAGTAGTAGGACAAAACTTTTATGGAGCACTTCTTTCATGAAAATTCCAGTACTGTTGTTAAACAGATCATCCTATGGACTGCCTATAAATGTGCTGTTTAGCAGGAGATTATTTGTCTTGCCACTAAGGTCAACAATGACATCTAGCTCATTGCAGGACCTTCTTCAGCAGATTCAGTCCTTAGAGCTTCAGCTAGCTGCTGGATACTCTGAGTCGGTGCCCTTACAGCTGCATGCTGCCAAAGAATTTTACCACAAGCTAAGCAGGGCCCAAGCAGAATTTGTAATACTTAAATCTAAGACTAGTGGCCTTGATGGAAGAGGATGCCTGGATATTGTGGCAGTCACTGAAACATGGTACACAGAGAACCATGACTGGGATGTCAACATACCAGGTTACACAGTCTACAGGAGGGTCAGGGAGGGTAAAAGAGGAGGAGGAGGAGTAGCTCTCTATATAAGGGAAGGGATTAAAGCAACAGAACTAAAGAGTAAACAGGAAGTTGATGAATCACTATGGGTCACCCTGGAGACAGGAAATGGCACCACAATCTGCATGGGATTGTGTACAGATCCCCATCTCAGGGGGAGGAAATGGACAAGGAAATGATAGAAGGCATCCTTAAAATGGCAGAAAAGGGGGAGATATTGTTGATGGGGACCTGAATATGCCAGATGTTAACTGGAGTACCTTTGCTGCAGGCACATCCAAGGGCTGGGTTGTTCTTGACACCCTACAGGGGGCATGCCTCAAACAGCTAGTGCTGGAACCCACTCGAGGGAGCAATCATAGACCTGATACTCTCAAATGGGGAAGGAGAAAGGATCTCAGATTTAGAAGTGGGTAGCCATCTGGGAACAAGTGACCACCAAACAATGTGGTTCACAATAAACACAGCCATAGAGTCAAGCCATACAAAAACAAGAGTATTGGACTTTAGGAAGGCTGACTTTGGGAAAATGAGAGAGTGCCTCAGAAAAGCACTAGCAAATGGCAAGAAGGAGGGGTGGAGGAACAATGGGGAATAATCAAAACAGCCATCACAGAGGCAACAAGCCTTTGTGTGAAGCAAATCAACAAAACAAAATGAAGGAAAAAAGCACTATGGTTCTCAAAAGAGGTGGCAGGGATGGTTAAGGAGAAAAGGATAGCATTCAGGAAATATAAGGAAACACAGAAGGAGCAGGACAGGGAACTTTATCAGTTAAAGCAGAAGGAGGCAGGGAAGGCAGTCAGAATAGCAAAAGCACAAACTGAGGAAAAGATAGCCAACTCTGTTAAGAAGGGGGATAAAACCTTTTATAGGTACATTAGGGAGTGAAGAAAGACCAAGGGAGGGATACAGAGACTTAATAAAGGAGAGGGAATGTGGGCAGAGGGTGACAGTGAAAAGCAAGGATAGTGAATGAATATTTCTGCTCAGTATTCACAATGGAAGAGGAGGGGAGGTACCTAAACCAAACAAGAGAAAACTCTGAATAGGGGGTTGATACCAGTCCATTCATGAAGAAAGGGTTTTGAAAGAACTTGAAACTGATGGTGACAAAGTAATGGGGTCTGATGGATTCACCCAAGAATTCTAAAAGAAATAAGGGTAGAACTAGTAACACCACTGACTATTCTCTTTAACAAATCATGGGAGAATGGGATGGTATCTGAGGACTGGAGGAGGGCAATATGATTCCACTTCACAAAAGTGGAAGCAGGGCAGAGGCAGGAAACTACAGACCAGTTAATTTGACTTCAATGGTAGGAGAATGATGGAATCACTTCTAAAGTACCTAGAGACCAGTGGGGGACAGGACCCAAGGCAGCATGGTTTCACAGCAGGAAGGTCATGTCAGATGACCCTAATAGATTTCTTTGACTGGGTGACCAAAGTAGTAGACCAGGGAGGGGCTGTGGATATGGCCTACCTAGATTTTAGTCTCACACAAAAGATTAATATACAAGTTAGTCAACCTTGGAGTGGGTCCCAAGGTGGTAGCCTGGATAAAAACTGGCTGGACAACAAGATGCAAAGGGTAATAGTAAACAGAGTCCTCAGTGAAGAAAGGAGGGTAACTAGCGGAGTACCACAGGGTTCAGTAATGGGACCGGTCCTCTTTATTGTCTTTATAAGTGACATTGGAGAGCACCTGGAAGGAAAGGTATGTCTCTTTGCAGATGACACAAAGATCTGCAACAGGGTTGATACACAAGGTGGTGTAGAAAGGATGAAAAGGGACTTGGCAAGGTTGGAGGAATGGTTAAATATGTGGCAGCTCAGATTCAGTGCAAAGAAGTGCAAGGTAATGCATCTGGGAAACAAAAACCCAGGGGAAGAGTACACAATGGGGGGTGAGTTAATAACAACAACAAAAATTGAAAGAGACCTAGGAGTAATTATATCAGATGACCTAAAGGTGGGCAAGCAATGTGAGAAGGCAGTAAGGAGGGCTGGGGGATACTGGGATGCATAGGGAGAGGCATCAACAGTAGAAAACAGGAAGTTATTATCCCTCTGTACAGACAGTTAGTGAGACCCCATCTGGAGTACTGCATGCAATTCTGGAGACCCCATTTCTGCAAAGACATAGACAGAGTGGAGGCTGTTCAGAGGAGGGCAACCAAAATGGTGCAGGGTCTGCACCAGAAGACATATGAGGAGAGACTAATGCAGCTTAATATGTATACCCTTGAGGAAAGGAGGGAGAGGGGGGACATGATAGAAACTTTCAAGTATCTCAAGGGAATTAACAAAGTACAAGAGGGTAGCATCTTTCAGAAGAAGAGATGTGCAAGAACAAGGGGCACAATCTAAGATGGGGAGACAGCTCAGAGGTAATGTTAGAAAGTATTTTTCACAGAGAGGTTGTGGATGCATGGAACAGCCTTCTTGAGGAGGTTGTGGAGTCAGGAATAGTGGGAGACTTCAAGAATGCATGGGACAGGCATAAGGCAATTTGAGTTGGGGGTAGGAGGAAGTAAGCTGTTGATTAGCTAGAATCTGCAGTTTATCCATCAGGTAGAGAAATAGGCAGACTAGGTGGGCCAAGCGGTTCTTATCTGATGTTTCTATGTTTCTATATTCTATGTTACTTATGCTTCAGCAGGTGAAAGAGCTGGTAAGTTATTGGCACTGCATCACAAGCAGCAGGCAGCTTCCTGTACTATTAAACATCTTACTAAGCCAGGGCTCCAATGCCCTACACCCACCCTCGGCAGATAGTAGAGGAATTTCAGGCCTATTTACATTGCTCTTTATAATTTGGGTGCTCATGTTACTGATTATCTTGCTATAGATGACTTTTTAGTCCAAAGTACCTACATCGGCTTGGACATGGGGAGTATGATTCTTGACCCAGCTGCTTAAAATCTCTGAACTTCAGGGGTGTTACAGTTGATAGCTTTGGATAAAATTGCAGGTCCTGATGGGTTTTCCATTTCTTTCTATAAGTTTTTTCAGCAGAATTACTCCCACAGCTGCTGGAGGTATATCAAGAAGCCATGCCAGCAGTGACCAGAATGTCTCTCTGCAAGAAGCTTTTATTTCTGTTTTGTCTAAGCCTGGCAAAGATCCAGCAATGATGTCCAACTACTGGTCCATTTGTTTACAGACTATTGATTTGAAAATATTGGTGAAAGTCCTAGTACTCTGGCTGAAGCAGGTTTGGTCTGTCTTGGCTCGTCTTGAGCAAGTGGGTTTTAAGACCGACGTTTTTCCACAGATCATTTTACAGAAACTTCAAAATATTATCTCCTCGTCCAGGGATATCTGGGCTCCAGCAGTCCTGGCCTCCCTGGAAACAGAGAAAATGTTCAACAGGGTATCCTGTCCATACCTTTTCTGTACACTAGGCAATTTGGTTTTCCCAAGTCCTTTTTCCATTGGGTAAAGCTGTTATACTCACACTCCTCAGCACGTGTTTGCAATAATCATGTACTTTTGTCTTCATTTTTCCTTTGCAGTGGTAGGAGTCAGGGCTTTCCCTTTCTTATTTCCTTTGTATCTTGAACATTTAATTCCTCACATCAAGTCAAATCCCTCAATACAAGGCATGGCAACTCGGCCTCGGTAATATAAGTTGTCTGTCTATGCAGATGATATTCTTTGCACTTAATGAATATCATCACTTCCCTTTCCAATGCCCTAGAAGAAATACATGTTTTTGGATCTGTGTCTTTCTACAAGCTTGATGTTGTAAAAACCCAGGTAATGCCATTAAATTCCTATGCTAAGAATGACGAGTTTGTTGGTATGGGCCTTGGCTGAACACCATGTCACATGGTTGTGGGTAAGAATAACTCTTAAGTTGACACAGTATTTACAGTACAAATCACAGCAGTGGGCCCTATGTACAAAGGTGCGTAGTGTGTACGCACCATGTATCCCTGGTGTGTAACTCACTCTGCACCTACCCATGCCCACTGCACCCCCTGCACAACAAGCACAACTGGACATCCCCCCTCTGCACTGTATCCCCAGTGGCATGTGAATCTACACATGGGGCAGACTGAGGGAAGCGCAGGGGGCATTCCGGCATTCTGCTGGATGCACAAATGTATGGCATGCTGGGAGCAGGTGTCAGTTCCTCTGTGAGGTCAGGGCAGCTGTACAGGTGGGGACCTGTTATGCAGCCCCCAAGAGCAACAGCTGTAGACTGTGGCTGTGAGGCAGAGTCTGTTGCACTTCCACTGAGGAAGTCTGAGCATGTGGGGCACACTGGAGGATCTGTGGGTGGTGTCTGGGCACCCACCCCCACACTGCATGTGGTACTATATGCACTGGATCCTCATCTGGCACACACAGGTACAGGTGATCCACTGAGGGATCTGGGTCAGGTGGCTAACTGGCCACCCACTCAGGTCCACAGATCCACCTGAACACCCTCGCAGGCCTGTGCATCAGTGGGGCAGAACCATATATGGGAGTCATGCGGTGGCTGCTGTTTGTGAATATGGCCACCCGCGGATCTCCCATGGGTGCAGATTTGTGTGGGAGGGTACATGCCTCCAATGCATTTTACCCACCCCTTCATGCATAGGGGCCAGTGTGATTTTATTTTGATACAGAAGTACAAAAATAAGAAATAAAAATATCAGAAACAAAAGAAAATGGACAATTGTACAATGCTATTTCCAGACAGAGGAATCATCTTCTTTCAGATTTCAACACACTGTTTCAACTTTCCTACTGTGTTTTGCCAGGTACCTATTTTAGCTCATAGATCCTCCTCTTGCCTCAACCTCAAGCAAGTGAAATGAACAATCAGCTAACCTGCTAGTATCTGAATCCTCAGGGTTTGTATACCTCTCCCACTTAGCAGAAAAGCTTCCCTTTTGTTCAATTAGATGTTCATAGCTTTTAAGGCACACAACCATACCTATACAAAATATAAAGGTTGTTCCTAAGTCTGGGTAACAGAGAGTCTATAATATTTATCAAACATTGCAAATAACATAGACCTGGCCAGTTTTATTACAGTTATATACATAATGTCCCTTATAAATATAAGCTCCTCCCACTGACCAGTATGGTTTGCAGAACATTTCAGTATAAAAACAGGCCACTGGGGGCCACTGTCACCCTATAAGATACAATCCAGAGGAGCTCTCCTATAGGTCAGTCAACATTTCACTTGCAGCCTTTATTTGTATCTGTTGGCGGTTTATAAAGGTTTCTATGTTTCCCCTGAAAACATTCATAAGGGCTCAATGTATGGGGCTTAGGATATCTGCTGAGACAGGTAATGTCTCTTTCTTCTTTATTTTACAAACTGAATAATTTCATTTTATCATCCCCTTTTTATTTGTATTTATGTTTTTTATTTTACTGAGGGCCTTGGGACACTGATTTCTCCTGTAAGGGATGTCTCTGCCCCTTTTTCCACAGTCTTATGGGCTTGCTTATTTATTTGTAGTAGAGCAGCTTTCTGATAGAAAGTAAAAGTTACAGCCACTCCGCTGGAACTGATCCACAGCACATGCAAGGGAGAGAGAAAGTGAGAAGCAAGCGGACTCCTGTTTTTCTTATTTAACATTTAACATCTCTTTCTCTCCACTCATAGTTGGACCCTCCACAGATTGCTGCTGGTGCAGAATACGGCAGCACGGTTACTGACTGATCTTTCTAGGTCCAGTCATGTGACCTTAGTCCTGCATGCTCTGCACTGGCTTTCTGTCAGGTGGAGGGTCCTTTTCAAAGTGGGCTTGCTCTCCTTTAAGGCCCTATATGGACTGGGCCCCAGCTATCTGACTTAGCTTCTGAACACCTGAAGCCTCTGTTCACTTCCTCCACTCTCATTGAGGGGCCTAGTGGATGTCCTAGGGTACATCTGAAGACATCAGGCAACCATGATTTTAAGGTCACTGGGATGACCCTGTGGAACCAGTTACCACCTTAGTCTGAGAGGCCCTCTCGATTGGGGTGTTCAAACAGAAGCTTAAGGCCCACTTCTTCCACCTGGTCTATCTGGTATGACATCCCCCTCCCAACCATCTGAATAATTTTACACATATGAAGATCCTGTGGAACATGAATTTTAGTTATTAATTCTGATTTTTTTTTTTTTTTTGCTTTATTACTTGTATTGTTTTTATTGTTAGGCACCCAGAGCCTCCAATAAAGGGCACCATAGAAATAAAGCTTGCATTGCCTTGCCTCTCTCTTTTAGTTATGACCTGAAGGGTCTCCTGAAAAAGGCATATGGGATCTTGGAGAGTCATAAAGCAGCAGGCGACAATCATAGAGAAAGTGAGAAGCCGCTCCGTGACAAACACTTTTCTCCTGTCTGGAAATGCAGATTTTTTTTCTGTGGAGTGGCTTTGAAGTACTCCTTTGCTGGCTCAAAAATGTAGTTACTTAGCTAGCTTAGCCAGGATTCCCTTCTTTAAAAAGTAATAGAAAGGGAAACAAAATAAACAGAAACCTAAAGTTGCAGAGCGGCGAGTGGCACTGAAAGAGAAAATGCAAGCCGCTCCATGTTGGATGTTTACTACCATTCTGTGTCACTCCAGACAGTATGTTTTTGTTATGACACAAGCCTGATATAAATATCTGAATTTATTGAAAGAATGCCTCTACTTTATTTAAATTAAACAGAGGCTACAATGAGATTATGCAGAGTGGTTTGTTAAATAACGTTACAACAATTCTAGCCACTCTGCATATCAAATAGAAACTTTATCTGTTTGTATCCAATTCTATTATGCCTTTCCAAAAGTCACTATTTCAAATAAAGCAACCCCAGCATAAGTAGCAGCAGTCTATGATTTCATAAGCATTCTATAATTTTACATATATAATCACCTACTGTAAAACTGTTAATTAATGCTGAAAATTAATCTCGCTGTGTTCGCGGGTCTATTAGCCGCATGAACATAATTTATCCGCATCAAATAAAGAATGCAGAAGTTAGTGTGCAACACTCTTATTTATACAAAAGTTGTAGACAGTAAGATAGTTCAGTTGGCACTGTAGGTGCAGTATTCATTCTTACTTTCAGCTGACACAGGGAGTCTGTGAAAGGGAGAAAAAGAAATAACCATAAGAAACTACATAATTAAAGAAAGAGTATACAGCAGCAGCATACAATATCAGTCAGCTTACTCATTTAGGAATGTGTGCTGCTCAATTCCCTGGCTAAATCCTTTGCCCCACTTTGTGTAACTGGACAGAGAGAAGAGAGAGAGAGAGAGAGCATTAAGCAGCTGGAAAATAAAAGAAAAACAAAACCATTCTCATTTGTCGTACCTCTCCTTGTAAGTTCTCTCTCTCTCTCTTTGCAGTCCTCTCATGTTCAGTGTGAGTACCTTTGTTCTGCATCAGTGGTGTCAGTTGTAGTGTCTGCTTTGGGCATATTTTTAAATTACAAATGATAGTTTCCAAACATTTCACTGGGTATTGAGCTTGAGGTAACAGAGTGGAGGAGGAGAGAATTAAAGACCTACTGTCTAACAAAGATGCAATTTGGAAGGGGAGGACTAGGAAACAAAATTAAAAGCCCTTATAAGAACTAGAAAAGCAAAGTTTTAGCATTTAAAAGATCTTCTCTGGCAGTTAGGTCAAGGCATGTTTTCACCAAGCACTTTGCATTCTGTATCTCAAGTTTGGGGATCACATGTTGCACGAAGTCAAGTTTGCGTGTTTCACTTTGAAAGACAGTAACCGTGAAATTTGCTTTGCATTTCATTTAACAGTATATTATTTAAAGATTTGCACATCAATTCTTTCTCTATAAGCACTTGGCACGTTAATCATTTTGTTCAGGCACTTTATGTATGCATATAAAGCACTTTATGTTATAATAGCCAGCCAGGATGCAGGGCATTATACATATATATCTATCTATATCTCTATATATATATATATATATATATATATATATATATATATATATATATATATATATATATATATATACATGTAGATTGTCTCAGTGCATATTTTCTTGATGCATGGCTCTGGGAGGTATGGTGATGGAAGGATATAATGAAACGGAAAAAGAAAGTCAGAAAAAGATTCAGAGAGTAATAGATAAGGCTGTCGTAGGTGGCCAACCTACATCAGTGGGGACAACACTAAAGAAAAGTTGTGCAACAGATTTTATGATTGGAAAAAAAAGAAAGATAGTAAAGACATCCCTCCACCCTTGCATTTCTATAGGTAGAGTGTAGCTTGACCACCCACCCTCTATTCTAACCTATTTGGGTATTCAGCATACCACTTCCACAGCCAAGCTCATTCATAGTAACTTCACTGAACCCTTTCAGAATATCATGGTGGATTTGGATAAGTGGTCTCATTTGCACTTTTCCTATGGGATCAGGTTATCATTCTTAAAATGACTATTCAGACTAAAGTGCTTTACCCAATCAACATGTTGGCTGTTAAACTTCCTATAGCTTGTTCCAGAGCCTCCATCGCTGTGCTGGCCACTTTTCTTTGAAAGGGTCATCAAATGAAGTTCACTACCTCAGAGCAGTTATGAAGCAATTAGGAGGCCTGGGTGCACCTGATTATGTCGGTTATTTTCATGCTGCCCAGAGAGCAAATATTTCCACTAGATACTCAGGAGAAAGGTTTCCTCCTCTTATGTCCCTTTGTGGTGGAATATAGAACTGACTTGGTTTCAGTATGGGATCACCTTACAAGCTCTCCCTTATTTGAAAATGGCCATATTGCCCAGACCTCTGCGAGTCACCCCTATTGGTATTTCCCTGATAAACTATAGTCAGCTCCTTCTTTATTTAAAAACAACCCTTACAAACCCTTGGAATCAGCCTTTTTAGTCTAACACCAATGTTCAGCTATTAGGTAAGCCACTAATCAATCTTCTTTGGCAGACTACAGGTATATTAATGCCTTCACACCTACTTACTGGTTCCCAATGGATCCCCTTTGCTGATTTGCAGTGCAGCTATGCCCTGCAGCAATAAAGAATGTTTTTTACTATCACATTTGTCATTTGCTTTCTTCTAAAAATGGTAAACCTGAATCAGTTGTGGCTCCTTTTCACACTGGTATCTCTTGGGGCATTGATTTTGGAGATACATGCCATATCATGGCTTTATTGGTCGCTTCTATGATCTGGGTCTACAACACAGTTCAGTCTCAAGGTATTGGTTTAAGGTCCGAGATTGGGAGCTTGATGATACCCAGTTATCTGACATTTGGTGCACTGTCCATTGCTATATCAAGTTTGATGGATACAGGTATACCCAGTTTATAATATTATATGCAATATATCATACCCCTCAAAAGCTATTTCAATGGAGACTTTGAACATCAGGCGGCAGCAGGAATAGCTAGGGCTGCAGCCAGAAGCACAATGCATACAAAATTTTAACAGCTGTACCTGTATGGGTGTATACAGCATCTTACTGTTGTTTTATTATTTTACTTAATAAAATTCATCCTTTGACACATCATGTGTTTCTCCTTATCTAAGTGGAGACTGGAAAGCCAAGCTCTTGGAACATTTTATTTAAATGGTGATGTTTAGACTCTCCCTGATGTACTCGATGTCAAAAGCTGAAAGTTCTTTACAGCATATTCAAGGGATTGCTGTAAGGTTCAACCCTTGGCAAAAGTCAAGAATCTGTTGGATCCAAGTTTTGGTTTGGCAGATGCTTTTACAAAGCATTATTAAAGGAATAATGCCTGACAGGGTGTGTGTTGTTATGGGATAACATCACACCTGGGGTGATTGGGCACAAGGCCACAGGCCGACTGCTACCAGTTGCCCCAGAAGTGATGTTATCCCAGCATGACACATACCCTGGAGGGCACTATTCCTATTATATATGGATTGTTGTTATACAGAATAAAAAAATGATTTTAAGGATGTTTTTGTTAGTGTGGAAAACATTTTTGTTTCTTCAGAGAAAATGCAAACAATCATGCAAAGAGAAATACAAACATATCTAAGTAATCAGGAGATTCATAGTGCTGAGATTAGAGCCATGATGTTATGCTGGACAACATCACACTTGTGATGTTATGCTGGGATAACGTCATGGGTCCAGCCCTAGACTGACCAATCAGAGTCCAGGAATTTTTTTTGCCATTCTATAATGTATTTTCCCCGCGTTCTACCTTTTACCTAAACTACCCGCTCCCCCTCCTACTTCCGTCTCTATCTCCCTGCCTGTCCCTACCTCAACCTGCCTCTTATAACATCTGCCTCACCACTAGCTAGCACTATGACAAAATAATGGAATCTTTGGTTACACTTCTGACTGAGTTACTATCTAATGCTATCTAATGTCTGCTGACCATTATGGTCACATACCTGCTCAGTACATGTACTGTAAAGCCTGTTTCACCTAATGACAGTTGTACCCAAAGCCTGACAAAATATTTGTATCTTGGTTTACACTTCTGGCTGACCTCTAATCACATTATCTGAATGTTATCAAATGCCTGCTGACCTTTCACGGTCAGGTACTGCAGAGAACATATTAAGCCTGCTTTACTTTATCTATTGTACATGTATCCATTGTATCAGAAATTATATGCTTTTTTTTTACTCTGAAACATTGATGTGGAACCTCTGTAAATGAATCTCTAACTCAAAGTTTTTTCCTAGACTTTAATAAATAAATAAATAATACATTTTGGTGTCAGACTCACAGACCCTGTAGAACCCAGAGCACTTTTTATTTTAATTTAAATTGTTGTTAAAAAACATCATTTTGAGGCATTGGTTGGACCAGCAAGCTCCTTCTTTTCTAAATGGTATTTGGAGATGCTTCAACATTTGCACATTGAGCTGATGTTGGCCTCAAGCTACTTTCCCCACTTGTATGCACTGTTGGGTCCTGTGGAAACCTGGTTGTCCTCCCTTCTTCAATGACTGGTTTGTTTTGCCTTTTTATCTTTTTTATTTCTGTTAATTTTTTATATTATATTGCAGGTATTTCCCCCTATGTCCTTTTATGTCTGGCGAAGGTGGTGTGAGGTTTGAGGGTTGGGGGTGAGCGCTTTATGGTTTAGTGTTTTCTTTTTCTTGTATTTTTCCACATTCTCACTGTTTTTGTAATGTTTGAAAAACTTTAATAAAGTGTCTTTAATTTAAAAAAAAATACATTTACCTGACTAGAACTGATCCCTCCTGCCATCTGTGGGTACATACACCTAATAATAACTTTGTAACAGGTTAATATTTTTCAATAAACCGGCAAAAGGCACATCTATGGGCTAAGCTCTTTCAGATCAAAATTCAAACTGTCTGGGTGCGATGATGACAAAAGAAAGAATGTGATTTTTAATGTTTTTTTCACAATTTGCATCTCAGAATCTGCATATCCAACCAAAACAAAACTTGGACCTTCAAGAGATCTATACAACAAGACCATGCATGCAAACTTTTGTGCAAATGCATGAAACAATTGCAAAATATTAAAGTGCAAAATTGAATGCTCACTACTACCATCTGTAGGGCAGCCACTGAATTACACATGAGTTTCATTATAAATGATACACTTTCACAGCTTGAATGATCACTCCTGCCATCTGTAAGGCAGTGTATTTATTTTACTTAAATTTTGTTAACCAGGTAGGCCAGCTGGACCCCAAGGGACCCTTTTCAGGGGTGACCCAGAGTTAGTTACATGTACAATATTTTGGCAATGATAAATACACAAATGGTACATAAAATAGACAAACACAAGAATCATGTGCACAAATGTATGGCAGTCACTGGATTACACAAGTTCTGTTTAAACAGTGTTGCACGACAGGTGTGTTGTAAATTTATAAATGCCTAATAACTTTGGAAAAATTAAAACCAGCAAAAGCACATCTGTTGGCCAAGCTCTTTCTACCTTGAGAATTTCAGACCAAAATCCAAACTATCTAGGTGCAAAGAGAGAGAAAAACATTAAAAAAACTGATTTAAAAAATGTTTTTCACTATCCACATCTCGGAATCTGCACATCCAACCAGAACAAAACTTGGCACATCAAGAGATCTACCCTGACAAAACTGCACATGCAAAATGTTGTGCAAACCTTTGAACATTTGCAAAGGTATTAATGTCAAAATGTAATGCTCACTACAGCCATGTAGTGCAGTTGCTGAATTACATATGAGTTCCATTATAAATTATACACTTACCCTGGCTAGAACTGATACCTTCTGTCATCTGTAGGGCAGTTGCTAAATTACTCTTGAGTCATGAGTTTTATTTCAAATGATAACATCTGTAGAAACATTGTTAAAGCTGTAAAATTAAAAATCTTAAATCTGCTTTTAAAACATAATTTATTATAATAACTGGTCAGCAATTTTTCTACGGCCTGACCAGTTGATATTTCCCATAATAACCCATGGGTTATTACAGGATTCATGCACACTGGCTTTCAAAATGTGCACTTCCACACTGCTGACATTCTGTGAATGGACAGGCTTAAAACTTTTTTAAACATGGTGGCTCCAGTTTCTCACTTACTGAGGAGCCACCACAAGCCTCAAGTTTCATTATTTTTAAGTAACTTTATCTAGCTGATCCTACTTTCTACATTTTGAAATAACTCTTATTTGGTTGATTCTACTCTTCATCTGCTTCAGGAGCAGGGCCACAGTTTGACTGACAGCACTAGCGTGATCGGGACAACAAACAGTAATTTGAAAAACAGTGAGTTAAAACAAAATAAAAAGAACAAAATGTTTAATGTGGAAAATGAGAGACAGTGTGTGTGTGTGTGTGTGTGTGTGTGTCAGAAGTCGGGTGGGGGAAAAAGCTGACCAGCAATTATATAGATGGAAAACATGCGATAGGAATTTCATGCTGTGGGTTCTTAATAAACATCTTGGTGTGCATGAAATTCTCATATCACACACTTCCCATTCATTATTCTATTACTGTAGCTGCATTTGGACACGCAGTAGTCCCTTTTTGTTAAAGCTAACTCTTATTACAGTACTGGTTACAGCAGCATAACAGCTAATAGGCTCATTTTCAAACAGAAAGAAGGAATTCTTGGTAGATTATAAAGCTTATTTAATGTTTTTTTACCAGAGGTGAGTCTCCTATTTTAGTAGTGATGACTGCAATACAGCACCTAATATATAGATGTGCATAACAAGGCATTGTGGGTACAATATGACTTTGTCTTCTTTCTTCCTTATTGGGATGTGCAGTCTCCAATTTTGTAGTGATTATAACATATAATCTCTGATGTTTATTTTCAAAATAAATCATTGTGCATACAGAATACAGCTGAAAATATTTCTTTACTGAGAGAAGTAGAATCCTACTTCTGCAATGAGTATAGAAGTATCTAGCCAGTTTTTTTTTATTTTCTCAATTTTAAAGAAAGGGTATGCAAATAAGCTCATGATTATTCATGAGCTAGGCTTACACTAATATTTTTTTATAATGTGGGGCACATAAGAAACTGTTTTTCTTGCAATGTGAACAGGTAGAACCAAAAATAGATTGTTGTAAACTGATTTTGAACAGATCAAATTTCCCAAGGAGGGATAGCTTCTACTTTTTACCTGATTGCTCTAGTTCCCTCAGTTTAAAACAATGGGTATGCAATTATACCATGGACATAAGTGAACAGCCAATGAAATCATCAGACTGGCAATTTACCACCATTGTAAATCCTCTGGTAACCAATTGCTGTTGATGAGTATATAATCTTATATATTTGCAGCATAGGAATAAATACAATAAAAAAAAAATCAACCTCTTTAATATTTGTATTTTATTCTTGTAAAAAAAATTAACCTTGGTATAATCACAATAAGCCACTAGGAGGATGTGGGTTATCGGGGGATTTACCATGGCTGGCAAGGATTTACCCACTCCAGCCATGGTAAATCCCCTGATAACCCACACCCCCTCATGGCTTATTGCTTAAATAAGCCCTTTGTTATTCATGAGCTGTGAGGTGACTCTTTAAGTGTTCGTGAATATTCAGTTTTAAAACTATTTTTTTAGACTGACTGAACATGCTCAGAGCCTGAAACTTTAAAATGTAATAACTTTGGAATGGATTAATATTTATTTCAACAAACCAGTGAATGGCACATCTGTGGGGTAAGCCCTTGCCACCCAGAACATTTCAGATCAAAATTCCAAACTGTGTTGGAACAGTGAGATGACAAAACTCCCACAAAACTTGTTGATGGTTTTATGCTTTTTCAGTATCTATAGCTTGGAGTCTGCACATCTGACTGGAACAAAGCTTGGCAAGTCAAGAGATTTACCTAAGGAGACTACACATGGAAATTTTCATGCAAATCCATTGAACAGTTGCAAATATATTAAAGTACAACATTTGAGGTTTAACATTGAAACCCTTGCTCAATCCTAACTATAGTGGTGCTACCACACACACACACACACACACACACACACTGAGAGTCACAGACAGACAGACAGAGAAGCACACACACACACACACATTTATAAGAGATGAAGTGAACATATTTGTCCAGCTCTCCAAAGAGAAAGCTACAGCAGCAGAGGCATGATGATGCAAAGCTGCAAAAAGGTTTGATAGAGAAGTTTTTTCCTGCCCTATCATCATCATGCTTTGAAAGCATATGTACCAGTGCAGATATCAAGAAGCACCTGAAGTTGGAGCTGAAATTCCTACAACTGCTGCCGTGGAAGAAATTTTGTCTTCAGGTGAAAATCTATCTCTAAGATTTTTGTCTTCATCAGTGGAGACCATGAACACATCTGCCACTGTCAGTGTTGTGCCCACCAACTGCACAGGTATCATAAACTGTGATTTATTGAGATCTTCTGAACTTTCATTTGAGACTCTCAGAACCTGGCCAGACATAATAAGGGAATGAGGTAAGAGTGGCATCTGTGCAACATGGACCTGTGCAATGTATACTGCTACAATTCCCGCAAATGAGAATAACAGGAGATTTATCACTTAAAATTATTTTTGCCCTATGGCCAATGGGGACAGAGTAAAGTGCACCTAGTTGACCTACTCTGTTTTGAAAGATGCACTGTTTTGCTTTTGCCTGCTAGTTATTCAGACAGTCTAACAATCTTCTTCAGAATGGAGGTTGTCAGGCATGGCATGAGATGTTCAGGGCCTTAAGCTCCCATGACTGAATCCCAGAACATATGGCAAGGATGCTAAAGTGGAAAGACCTGGAAACAAGGTTGATGAGTGGTTATACATTAGATAAGAGTCAGTTACTAATACAAAAAAAAATCTCCCTGGTGTGGAGCTCTGGAACATATTATAGCCGTTATTCAATTCATTAGCAAGTGAAATATGGTTTCTTGGGGCCCATGTGATGTGCTTCACACTCATGGCAATGAAAGTTTTTTGAATCAGGTGGAGTCCTTTCCATGTTCCACCACCTTATGACTGAATGTCTTCATCAGATTCACAATGAAAGATCACTAGTTGGGGAGCGGCATTCAAAATGAAATAAGGCTAGTGCACAAAATGGGGTAACCAATGCTGGACGCAAAAGTCCACACAGACCAAAAGCAGGGAAAACATTTAAATACAGTTTTAACTATTGCATCCATAAGAAGCCTTTATTGGGAGATAATATAGATAAAATTAATGAAATCCTATGCTCCTTTCTATAAAAATTTGAATGTCTTCTGTGGAACCTCCTGCTGTAAGATGGCCAGTTTTGTGACATTTGTACCCAAGGCTGCAGTTTGTCATTTAATTTGAATGATAGACTTTGTTGTGTCCCATAAACTGTTGGCAACACCTGTGTTAGTGCTTTTTCATGTGCTGGCCATTTGGGGCACTCGTCTGACCCTCTCACTCCACACCAGATCCCTCCTGAAGTTTGGCTCTTGAACGTAACTGCTCTGGTCCCCTGTAGTTATGTTCGGAAGTCTCATGAAAAACAGAGTTTAAATATTTTTTTAATGTTTTAAGCACTGTGCTCCAGCATTGCCATGCATTGGAGCAACAGTGCTTTCATTGACCTTCCTTCTGGGTTTTAGAGCCCCACTCTCACCTGTGAGGTCACCTGTGACCTCTTCATGTCTCGCTCCTGGCTGTTCATCATGAGACATCGCAGGATTCTGTTTGCGGGCAAGAATGGATACTCAAGCGGTGATGTTGCTCCATGGTGGGTTGGCTTTCAGGGGGGGGTTTAAATCACGGCGTCCCAAAGAGTTAGTCCCCTTACCAGCATCAGGAGCTCAGAAGGAATGCTTTCTGTCCAACTGGATAAGCGACGAGGCACCACGAGATCCATCAGATCCTCCAGGTAAGGGCCGTTGCTTGCATAGGAGTTGCATCTGCCTGGGGAGTTCGGAGCAGTTTTGCCATGGTGTGAGAGACAAATAGCTTTCTACTATCGACTGTTACGTCTGCCTGGGGAGCATGTTTGGTGTCTGCTGTTTGATGTGCACTGGAGTTTATTTTGCCACTATTTTGGACGCTGAAAGTAGACTTTTAGGGACCCACAACCTGAACATGAATGCAGCATCTACCAAACAGGTAACCTGAAATGTTTATGTGTGGACTGACTGACTTTCTAGGTAATGGATACCAGGTTTGCTGTGTTCCTGCTGCATGGTGTTTTTTTGAGGGTGAAATGGTGTTTCTTTGGATTGCAAGGTGTCTAAAAGAGACATGCTGCATTCTTGTGGGTTTGGGGGGGGGGCTAACCTGGTCTGGACCTTCCGAATGAGTGAGGTCTAATTTGTTGTTGAATCAGAAAGCAGCTTTTTTTTTGTTGGTCTGGGTGGGCAAATGCTGCATTGTGTGGACCAGTGTTTGGAAGCCTGCTGTGGTGTGTAGACCTCAATCAGACTATTTGGAAATCAAAAGGAGTCACTTTTGGGTTCCAAATGGTCAGAATAAGGGTTCCAAACTCTACCTACACAATGCTGCATTGGGGGTGGGGGGTAACGTGCTGCATGGTCTGTGTTTGGAAGCCTTCTGTGGTGCGTAGGCCTTGATCGGACTATTTGGAAACCAAAGGTGACTTCTTTTAGTCCGATTGAGGCCTACGTACCACAGCAGGCTTCCAAACACTGGCCCAGACCAAGCGGCATGACGATTTTGTTTTCTGGGTGTGGGAGCCTCTGTCTGCAATGTTTGAAATGTGATTAATAATTTGTTGTATTGGAATTTGACTGAGGATGCTGCATTGTGTTTTTTTTTGGGGGGGATAACATCCCGCATGGTCTGGGCCTGTGTTTGGAAGCCTGCTGTGGTGTGTAGGCCTCAGTTGGACTATTTGGAAACCAAAGTGACTCCTTTTAGTCTGATCGAGGCCTATGCACCACAGCAGGCTTCAGACACTGGCCCAAACATCTGTTGTAATTGTCTACAAAATAATGCCCATTTACCGAATCAAAAGTCCTTTCTGTTTTGTACCATGTTGTGATGTGTGTGCTAATGTCTCCTTGTTTGCAGGCGGGTGGAAGTGGGCCTCCATTTTGTTTGCAGGCAGGTGGAAGCAGGCCTCTATTTTGTTTGCAGATGGGTGGGCAGGCCTTCATTTTGTTTGCAGGCAGGTGGAAGCAAGCCTCCATTTGTTTGCAGGTGGGTGGAAGCAGGCCTCCATTTTGTTTGCAGGTGGGTGGAAGCAAGCTCCATTTTGTTTGCAGGTGGGTACAAGTGGGCCCATTTTGTTTGCAGGTGGGGAAGTAGGCCTCCATTTTGTTTTGTGATTCTTTTCTTCAGTCGACTTTTTGGAAAACTCCTCTTCTAGCAACTTTTTGTGCATTACCTCCTCTTCCACGATGTTTTGTGAATAATCACCTCTTCCGTCGACTTCATTTTGTGAATAATCACCTCTTCCATCGACTTCTTTGTGAAGAGTCACCTTCCGTTGACTTCATTTTGTGTGCATTACCTCCTCTTCCATCGATGTTTTGTGAATAATCACCTCTTCTGTCGACTTTGTTTTATGAAGAATCTCCTTCGGTCGACTTCGTTTTGTGTGCATTACCTCAGCTTCCATCAACGCTTTGTGAAGAATCACCTCTTCCATCAACTTCACTTTGTGAACAATCACCTCTTCCGTCACCTTCGTTTTGTAAAGAATCACCTTCTGTCAACTTCGTTTTGTGTGCATTACCTCCTCTTCCTTCGACGCTTTGTGCAGAATCACCTTCCATCAACTTCGTTTTGTGCATTACCTCCTCTTCCATTGATGTTTTGTGAATAATCACCTCTTCCATTGACTTCGCTTTGTAAAGAATCACCTTCTGTCAACTTTGTTTTGTGTGCATTACCTCCTCTTCCTTCGACGTTTTGTAAAGAATCACCTCTTCCATTTACTTCATTGAAGAATCTCTTTGTGCAGTGTCTCTTTTATGGTGCCATTTTTCTTTCGTCAACTCTGTTTTGTGATCAATCTCTTGTTGCATCAAATCTTTAAATGTGACTAATCTCTTGTGGTGACCACTTTGTCACCACAAGCGGGATGATTTAGACAATGTATTCTAACTGATCACTTACTGTGTTGCATGCGGCTGTTGTGAGGCAACACTTACGCCAATGATGTGTTTCATCATCTCTGTCACTTAGTCTTGTTTGGCAGCATGATAGACTTTTGTTTTACCCACCAAATTATTTTACTGTGAAAGTTGACACATGATTTTTGAACGCACTTGTGTTTCAACAGTTAACTTTTCACAAGAAATGGAATCCAGAAGAAGACCCTTGGTGTCTGCCACAGCTATCCTCACTGAAGCTCTGCTGACTACAGTTGATCCTAAAAGAAAGGAACAAGTGTTACCGAGCAAACATAAAGAAATCCCTGGAACATTATCAAAACTACAAGAAGAAATGTGCAGCTCGATCACGCATACCGCAGCAGCATGAATGATGATGCTTAGAACATTATAACCAGATGGCTAAAGAGAGAATGAAAATATATAGAGCAGCTCAGAAGCAGAAAAAATTGCAAGCTGTCACCTGTAGTGCTCCAAGAAACAGAGAAAGAAAGCCTGATGAGAACACATTTGAAGCACAAAGACAAGCATGGAGGGAGGAAAAAAAGGTGACAACGTGCACAAATGACAAGTCAGAAACATCGATGAATTAATGAAAAAGAACACCGGAAATATGCAGAAAAAAAGGAGCATGAAAAGCTTGCACAACTCTCAGCCACCATCACCACCACCCCACCAGCTGTACCGATCGGCACGCCAACTAGAGAGCTGTGTGTGATGCCACAAGCCCACAGATATGACAGTGCTGTAAGAAAGGCTGTGCAGAAAGCAAGAAAAGGTCTTCCAAAATCACCAAATCAATTTTCTTATGTAATGAAGAAGATCCTGTCATCTTGTTCACCTCCCAAACAAACCGCATTGGCGCGGCAAAACATTATCCCCAGTCTATGCAACCTACAAGAAAAACTGATGTCTACTTTTATGGAGAAGATATCAAACCTAAAAAAGGCCAAAAAACAGGACAGACTCCTGAAGAGAGAGTTCATCAATACAGTTCTTGTGATAAAAAAATACCGTTTGCTCAGAACCACAAGTGCAACACTGGGCATCAGCTGGAAGAGGCTCATGGAGGTATCACATGGTGGAACAGAATCCAACAAACTGCACAAGTCTGCACTGCCCAAGTCAACAACGAGAAAAGTGGAGATTTTTTTTTGAAGCGTCTGCAACCTCACTACCTCACAAGAAAGCTTTTTCAAAAAGAACCAGCACATGTCAGTCATATCTTGACAGATCCATCCATACTCTATACAATGAATTCACCCAACAGAACCCAGACACACTGGTAGGAGTGATGAAATTTGGAAGCCTAAGCCCTAAGCACATTAAACTGGCCAAAGAGAAAAAAGTGGACCATTGCCTCTGTGAATACTGTACGAATAGCTTACTGAAACTCAAGGCGCTGAACCATGTGGTGGATCTTCACCAGTTGACATCATGTAAAGTCCTCACTGTGCAAAGTGTAGTAGAGCTAACAATGTGTCCTCACCCTCCTTTGCAAAGGTTTTACAGCCAGGACTGTGTGGAAAAACATGTGAACAGTGCAGCACAGAAAATTTTGTAAAAGCCATGAAGGACCTTATTAATAGACATGGTCAAGACAATGTCACATTCCAGAAGTGGAAGAATACAACAGTCATGCGAACTGTCAATGGCATCCAGGTACGGCAGACATGAAAAGTGCTGAAAAATTAAAAAGCAACATTGCGGACACTGGTGAAAGTCATAAAAGAGGAACTTTTGTTTTTGGGTCAGCACTTGCATACAGCAGCATGGCAGCACCACCAGTTTGCTTGCATCAAAAAATACCTACCCCAGGGATGGGTAGTGATGGTTCTTGACTTTGCCAAGAACTATGCCTGCAGATTACAGGATGAAGTGCAGGCAGCCCACTGGCATTATGAACAAGACACGGTTCACCCAGTAGTAAATTTCTACCCTTGTGAGCAGTGTGACTCAACAGTAACAGAGTCATTAGTTTTTATATCCAGTGACTTAAAACATGATCACAATGCCATACTCCACTTTGTGGAGCTATCGAATTCACATCTACAAAATGTCCGTAAATTAAAAATCAGCAGAGAGTTCATTTCACTGATGGCTGTGGTGCCTAGTATAAATCAAAATTGGCCTTCTTTGACATTTCAATGTCATCCAAGGAATTTGGCTTCCCCATCAAGAGGGCTTTTTTTGGCTCACGACATAGAAAGAGTCCTGCGAATGGTGAGAGTGTCGCTGTAAAATCAACAGCAAGCAGAGCTGTACAGTCATGACAGGCCATAATTAGAAAAGCTAAAGAGCTATATAAATTCTGCCATGCAACATTGACTAGAGAGCATGACACAGAAGGGTGCAGCAAACATTTCAGACGTACATTTTTCTGGGTTGATGAAAATGAAATTAGAAGACCAGCCCAAAACAATGTTAAAATGATACCTGGAACACGAAAGCTTCACAGTGTCAAGCGTGTGCAACAGAAGGTGTGGTGGTAACAAGAAACCTGACTTGTTTTTGCACACACTGTGCTCATGAAGATGGGCCCTCTGAAAATGTACATCATGTTGAAGACTGGAAGGTTAAAAAATGAACTGCTTCCACATCACACAGAATGTTGTCTTCAGATGCCAACACCGAACCCATTGGTCCCTCTGCTCCTGCACACACAACAGCTTCCCAAGCTGCTACCTCTCATGTCAACACAACCCATGACTTGCTGGCCACAAGTGCTGATCTTGCGTTGGAGTCTCAAACTGCCTGCAACAGGACTCTAATGCCTGCTGAGGCCATACCTGAAGAATCCACAGGCAAAGATGGTGCATGTGACAGTGAGTCAAAGGTTGCTGAAGAGGATGCCACCAGAAGTGAAAGCACTACAATCACCACTGATGCTTCAGCTCCATTACCCATGAAACACACAGTCCCTAAGAAGTGGAGAACTTTGCTAGACCCACAAATGAAATAGACCAATCAGTATTACGCCGTGTACTAGTCAAAAGAATATTTTGTGGGGCAACTAACTGCAGTGGATCCTGTGGGACAGTGGTACTCACTGAAGTTCATGAAACAGCATGGAAATGTCTTTACATGGCCATGGCATCAGGACAGTGACCATGTTCGAAGAAGATGACTTTTTCATGGGCCAATTCAGTTTTTGCAGGAAGGTGGGACATTTGAAATTAACAATGGTGAACTCGGTGCAATCAATGAGAAGTTCTGCACACTTCAGGACAAATGGAATTAAAAGGACTAGCATTTTCAGTGTACAGAGCTGAACTCCAAAAAAATATCAGTTCCAGATTGCCAAAAAATTAATAATAGTGTGTTTGTATAGGGATGGTGTAGCCTTGTAGTTGTAGTTGAGTAGCCTATTGCTTTATGTAGAATTATTTATTTTTTGTTGTAATACTTAAGTGCTAATGTTGTTGTAAATATTACATTTTTATTTTTATATGGTTACATGTTTGGTTGTATTACCCATTTGACTTTTTTTTTACCTTGAATGATAAAAAATTAGAAAATTGAACAGGTATTCTCTGTCTCTTATTACATGGTGTTGTATGTATCATGTCCACAGTTACATGGGCAGTCACTTTCGTGTCCCCCGTTACACATGCAGCCCTAACTTTCATATCCCCCGTTACACATCAGACTTTGAGGAGGCTTTTTCTTAGGATCTGAAATGGAGTTATCCTGCAGCATACCATATTTATAAGGTAAGTCACAGCATAAAAAATGATAATAATCATTGCTATTTTTGACTTTAAAATTTTACTCCAATGTCACACTTTGGTACCCTTTTCATGCACAGAGCCATAATTCTTCTAATCTCTAGTGCAATTTTAAAGTCCATTGTACAGCAGATAAAATATTTTTCAGTAATCTTGGACTGTACTCTTGGCATTAGCCACCAAGAGCAGATGTCCCTTGTCATAAGATTTGTAGATGTTTCGGAAAATGTAGCCACCATCAAGGAATATTTTTTGGGTTTCATACCAGTGAGTGACACAACCAGAAAATGACTAACTAACTCTTTTCTTCAGTCTTTAAAACGACACAATCTGGACATCAGCAATTGTTGAGGGCAAGGCTCTAACAATGAAAGCAATGCAAGAGGAAGAAGAGCCGATATGCAGGCTCTCCCAAAATAATTAAATTGTAGAGCATTTTATGTGCCCTGCTCCTGCCGCAACCTGAACCTAATTATCAGTGATGAAGCCCATTCATCAAGACATGCTGGCCCAGATATTGAAAAGGGTCGTGCATGGTGCAACAGTGTTGTGCCATGTGCAACCCACTGATGTACCCCGGCACGATATTCAAAAGGGGAAGGTGTGCGGAACAAATCCCGATGCGCCGGAGCGCATCAGTAATGTATGCAGGTGCAGGTAGGGGGGCATGCCCATGCATACTCTGCACAGTCCGATATTCAGCCCAGGATGTAGAAGCCATGCATGCACAACCCCTACCTGCACCAGCACAAAGTTAGCAAAAAAGGAGCAAGGGCTGGCAACCACAGGTGAGCTGCCATGTTGCAGGGTGCATACGGCAGCTGCCACCTGTGGGTGGCCACCTGAGCTCCAGCTGCACCTCCATGGTGGCGCTCCCCCCCATGCCCAATTGCAGGCATCAGTATAAAAAGATAAATCCTAAATCCCTGGTGGTCCAGTGGACCGCTGTCCACCCGATTGCCGGACTGAGTAAAGAATAAATATTTCCAATATCCCTGTGGACCTGATTGCCCAATTGCGGGTGGTAGTAAAAATAAATAAAGCGCTATCCCTGGTGGTCCAGTGGACCGGACTGCCTGATCGTGGGCTGTAGTAAAAATAAATAAAGTGCTATCCCTGGTGGTCCAGTTGACCTGACTGCCTGATCGTGGGCTGTAGTAAAAATAAATAAAGTGCTATCCCTGGTGGTCCAGTGGACTGCTGCCCACCTGATCGCAGGCTTCAGTGAATAAAAGATAATTCCAATATCCCTGGTGGTCCAGTGGACTGCTGCCCGATCATGGGCTGAAGTAGAATTAAAAGAAACCCATCATCCCTGGTGGTCCAGTGGACCCCTCTCCCCACCCGCCCACTCATCTCCATGCTCCACTCTGGCCACTGGCGCTGGTGCAGTTGCACTGCACCATGAGCACTGCGGGTGGCCAGGGTGCGATATTCAATGCTGCTGAGCCATGGCGCAGCTCCGTTGAATATCACCCAGTCCACGCCCCTGCACAGCCAAGTTGCACTGTGCCCAGGCTTGCGCCACAGCCTGGCGCTGTTTGAATATCTGGGCCACTGTGTCATTCTTTGATTGATTGGAGAAGGTCTAAAATCTTTGCTCTGCATCAACAATCCAAAAATGTAACTGCCAAGCCACTTTCTGAAACTCTGTGGGACCACAACTTGAACTAGCATAATATTCTGTGGTGATTTGCATATACAGACTATACTGCTTTGCATTATGGGGGTATGTGTGATTTTGTATTTCTTTGGAACTTGGCTTCCTGACCAGTGTCCTTTGGGGTAACCACTGCCCAAGTGCTTGTGCACTGAGGTTCTTTGTCTTTTAGCTTGTTTTTTGTTTTTGTTAGGTTCACCACATAATAGCCCAGATAGACCATCCTTGGGTAGCTGGTTCATTCCACTGGGGTGTCATACAGATGAGGAACACTGATAAGTCCTGGTAGGATGAAACACTTGTCTGTGTTTATCTGTTGGCACCCTTTGCAAACTGTGTGATAGGCCTTTCAGCACCATGCATTTCGGCTTCAAGCTGAACCAGCATAATATTCTGTGGTGATTTGCATATACAGCCCATGATGCTTTGCATTAAGGGGTATGTGTGATTTTGTATTTCTTTGAAAGTTGACTTCCTGGCCAATGCCCTTTGGGTAACTTTTGCCCAGTGCTTGTGCACTGAGGTTCTTTGTCTTCATGGGAGTGCCACATAGGAGTTGGTAAAGCATTTTCCTACCATGTTAAGGGAGTTCTGAATGCTTTGGATGAGATTTGGGAGTCTGTAAGGACCAAAGATGCAGCAGCATATACAGTACAGAGGCAAGGGCACTTCATGCTGAACTCCTGCCATACAAATTAATTGTGTGTCTACTTGTTTGGCATGATGTGCTTCTTGAAGTCAACCGTGCAAGCAAGGTCTTGCAGAGTGCTTCGGGTGACATTTCTGCCTGTGTGAAGGTGCTGGGTTCACTTCTGAAACTTTAAGAATTACAAAGAAAGTGAGTTTGAACATGCACTGGTAGAAGCTTCTAAGATTGCAGAAGACATGGGGTCCCAGCTGAATTCCCACAGACAAGACAAAGAGTGGTCAAGAGACTCTGATTGTAAGGAATGTGACAATGCAATCCAAGACCCAAAACAGAACTTTATGGTGGAGTTTTTAAAACACTGCAGGACAGAACACTGATGACCTTTACTGAGTGATTTCAGCAACTGTCAGAGTTTGATAAAACATTCAGATTTCTTTCCAATAACAATGATCCGAACAGTGTTTTCATGGAACACCTGACACTAAAATGTGAAGGCCTTAAAGAAAACATAACAGACTTGACAACTAACCACTCTGATTTTGAGTCTCCTGAACTAGCACATGAACTTAGAAGCCAGGTACAGCCAGCCAGGCAAGGTCACAGTTAAATATTTAAAGCCAGGGACAATATCGATTTTTGCACCATCATATGCAGTTATCAAAAAGCATTATGCAACTTCTTTGATTTCAAAGACTAACAAGAGCATGCCCTTGTTTTTTTCTGAAACACAATATGGTTTCCCATTAACCATCTCATTAATTTGCTGTATTCACTTCCCAGAGTTTGTTGGACCATGTCAACATTTTTATGAGCAACATAGAGCACAGCATCATCTGCATACAAAATAGATTACTCAGTACAAATTGATGGTAACTCATTTATATATGGAGAACAATATGAGTCCCAAAATTGAACCCTGGGGGAGCCTGTATTCCATGCTTCTTGGATCAGACAGTACTCTGTTAATACAGACCTGTTGTACCCTTTCAGTTAGATAACTGTGGAACCACTCTACCACAGGTTCCCAAGGCCCAAATCTCTAAGCTTGTCCTTCAATGGGAGTGGTCCATGAGATCAAGGCCTTGGTCAGGTCCACAAACACTGCCCCCACATACTTCCCATTATCCATGCTTTCATGCAGATCATTCATGAACCTGAACAAGGCCATCATCATGCCACACCCTTCTCAGAATCCATGCTATGCTGACGTCATCAGATCATATTTATTTAAGTACTCCAAAATCTGGGAGTCAAGCAGCCTTACTTGTATTTTGCCAATCAAGGACAATAATAATACTGTATTGGTCAATAGTTCATTGGCAAATTAGCTTGACCACCTTTAAAATGGGGGGCTATAGCTTTCTTTCACATATTCTGAACTGTTCTGTACTTCAGGATTTGTTAGATATTATTTGCAAAGGATATAGTCCCCTACAGTTAAGGAAAGACTATGTCACTCTGAATAACTTGTTAGTGGAAAAAGGTTGTACAGTATGTTATCCAGAAATTCCCCCAGTACCAAAAGCATATGAGAATATTACCAGCAAAATTAAAGAAATTAATGAATGGTTGAGGGAGTGGCACCTCAGACAAGACATCCTATGTATTCCTCACTGGGAGAAGTTCTATGATAGGGACTCACTCTTCTGCTGAGATGGCTTACACCTCAGCAGAAGAGGAGTACACTGTTGGGAAAACATTAGTCACCACAATCAATAATTATTTAAACCGAACTGCTCAGGGAGAATGGGCATGTTCCCAATTATCTAAATAGAGGCAACAAAAACAACAGTAGCAGGACATGTAACATACACTCATTCAACAATAGATCTTTGAACAATCTAAATAAATCAGAGAGCCAATGTTCTCTACTAGACTTAAGTATCATCGCCATCACCGAGACATGGTGGGACCCTGCCTCAATAGGGAACAGAGAAATTCCAAACTATAAATTCTACCACGGAGACAGGGAAAATAGATCAGGTGGGGGTGCCTATACATTAGGGATGACATCTCTTTACATGAGATAGAAATAGAATCAAACACAGAATCTCTTTGGGTTAAAATTCAGTTACAGGGCCATCCCAAACTCACTTTGGGTGTATGTCATAGACCACCATAATCAGACTTACAATACACTACTGACTTAATTAACATCATCTCAGACATAGTCCAAAAAGGTGACAGTCTTATCATGGGGGATTTCAATCTGCCAGGTATTAATTGGGACATACTCACAGCCAAAACTGAACATGAAAACAATTTGCATCAATAATTATGGACCAATGTTTGGAGCAACTAGTACAAGAACCTACCAGGGGTACAAATATACTAGACTTAATCATTACAAATATAGAAACCAAATTTACAAATCTATCACACCACCAATTAGAAATAGTTATCACAACTTGATACAGTTTAGAATTAATACTAAAAACCCCAAACTGTCAAATAATATAACATATAAAGATTATAACAAAGCCAATGTTGCAGAAATTAAAAGAGAAATAAACAACGTAGATTGGGAAGAAACATTTGTAACATACCAATAAACAGTGCATATAAAGCACTACTACATGTTATTCATCAATTGGAAGAAGAATATGTCCCACATAAAATTAAATATAATAACAAGGTAACATTCCTGTATGGTTTACAAAATCTATAAGCAAACAAATCAAAACCAAACATCATTTATTCAAGAAATTTAAGAAAATTTCTAACCCCACTATAAGAGACAAATACAAATTAGCTGTATCACAACTAAAAAAAATCAGTAAAACAGGCTAAACTCAAATCTGAGTTCAATTTAGCTCACTCTAAATCTAGCCAAAAATCACTTTTTTCCTATATAAATAGTAAAAAATGTAGTGTCAGGACAGTTGGACCACTACATGATAATGTCAATCTAATTAAAACCAATCAGGAAACAGCTAATTATTTCAATAAATATGTTTGCTCTGTTTTGGATAAGACTGGCTCAAACACTACTGTACATTTAAACAATTCTCCATCCCTCTCTTTAACCCCACTGAAAACACAAATGCCCTATCACTTCTTAAAAAATCTACAAGTCCAGGACCTGACAATGTTCACCCTTGAAACTTGGCTTCCCAACCAAATGCCCTTTGGGGTAACCCTTGCCTCAGTGTTTGTGCACAGAGGTTCTTTGTCTTTTAAATATTTTTTTTTTATTTTAATGGGTTCACCACAATATATCCAAGGCACACTGCCTTAAGGGTAGCTGATCCATTCCACTGGGTTGTCAAACAGACGAGGCATACTGATGAGTCCTGGTAGGATGAAACATGTGTCTATGTCTTCTGTTAGCACCCTTTGCAAACTGTGTGAGAGGCCTTTCGGCACCATGCAATTCTGCTTAAAGTTGGACCAGCATAACATTCTGTGGTGATTTGCATATGCAGCCCATGATGCTTTGCATTGTGGGGGCATGTGTGATTTTGTATTTTCTTGTAATGTTCACCCTAGATTTCTGACTGAGACATTAAACTCAATAGTCCTTCTACTCACTTTACTTTTTAATAAATCAATATTAGAAAACAAAATCCCAGATGACTGGCAAAGTGCCACAGTGACACCTATTTATAAAAAGGGAAATAAAGCTAATGTTCAGAACTATCACCCCATTAGCTTAACTTCTATTACTGGGAAAGTAATGGAACATTTAATAAAATCAAGGACTGAAGTACAGATGCAGCAGCTTTCCATTCAAGATCCAACCCAGCATAAATTTAAGTCATGATAGGTAAAGTAAAGTAAAATTTTAATAATATAAGGTGCCCTTCCAAAGCTCAGGGTGTCTTAACATTATTCATTACAAAAGTTTCACAACGGTTCACATAAAAACAGATAAAAACCTTACAGTCATTCAATGTGTCCCAGCAAATGCTTGATTGAATAGGTAAGTTTTTAAGGATCTTTTAAATCCTTCCACAGTCAAGCTTTCTCATATCTGGTGAGATAGGGAATTCCACAGGGTAGGTGCCATAAAGGCAAAAGACCTTCCACTTGATGTTTTCAGGGATACTCTGGGAATCTCCAGCAATCCCTCACCAGAGGATCAGAGTGAACAAATGCGACAGTAAGCACACAGGAGTTCTTTCAGGTAATGGAGTCCCTGCTCTTGTAGGGCCAGATAGGTCAGCAATGTGACCTTGAAGATGATTCACCACTGTATTGGCAACCAGCACAGTTCACACAGCACAGGTGTTATATGACTAGATCTAGGGGCTCCAGTCAACAACCCGGCCGTCGCATTTTCAAGCAGTGAATATCCATCCCCCCAGTAGCCCTAGATAGAGGGCATTGCAGTAATCAAAATGACTGATGACAAAGCGTGGACCAAGGTAGGAAGATCTTCAGGTGGGACCAGGTGCTATATTCCTTAGATGGTAAATGGAAGATTTGACTACAGCCAAAACCTGCACCCTCATGGTCAGGTCTTCATCAAATATCACATCCCGGTTATGTACCTGGCCCGAGACAATAAGCGGGGACCCCCTGAGATGTAAACCTGAGGGTTTCCCCGCCTATGCCCCTATCATCCCATAACCAGAGTCCACCACCAATACCTCTGTTTTACCTGAGTTCAACGAAGCCAGCTAGCACTCATTCAGTTCTGTATCTCCAGCAGGCAGTTATTAAATACCATGACAGAATCTAACTCTTATTCGGGCACAAAAGATATGTAGACTTGAGAGTCATTGGCATAGTAATGAAAACTCAACCCATACCATCTTATAATGTTCCCTAATGGAAGCATGTACACCACAAATAACAAGGGGACAGCACCAAGCCCTACAGAACCCTGCAGGGCAGCCTGTGAGGGGGGCCAAGGAATAAATCCCTGACATCAGTCTCTGGGATCTGCCCTCGAGAAAAGATCAAAACCAACTGAGGACCACCCCCCCCTCAGTCCACAGAAGAACTACAGGTGCTCGAGCAGCACCCCATGATCCACGGTGTCAAATGCCACAAAGAGATCAAGGAGAACCAAGATGGAATGGGCTCTCTGATCTCTTGCCATCAGAAGATCATTTAGTACCCACAACAATGCTGTCTCAGTACTATGCCGTTTCCTGAAGCCAGACTGGAAAGAGTCATAGATATCGTGGTTGGTTAAATGATCCTCCAGCTGCAATGCGACCACCTTCTCAATGCCCTTCTATATAAAGGGTAGATTAGAGACTGGTCTGTAGTTGGCTGGGCAGTTGGGTCAAGGGTTTTTTTTCAAAGGGGCATACTACCACCTCCTTTAAGGGATCTGGGAAAATCCTCTCTCCATTGAAACTCGCCACTATCCCGCAAGGACCAGGTATTCATGTACCACTAATTTAATCTCATTTACAATACAATAAGTAGCAATTTAGACAATAACATTCCCTAAGACATCATTTTACTTGATTACAGCAAGCGTTTGACAAAGTGTCACATACGTTATTAATTAAACTTCACAGACTTGGCTTCTCAACCTACCTAGTCAACTAGATATCTTGTTGGCTTTGTAAAAGAACTCAACAAGTCAGAATTAATGGTGTTTTGTCAAACATAGGAAATGTTAGTAGTGGCATACACCAAGGTTCAGTACTCGGTCCCATTTTGTTTAATATTTTCATAACAGATATGGACATCTCCCCCAATAACATCATATCAAAATTTGCAGATGATACAAAACTTGGGGGTAATGTTGACATAACATCCAACATTTTGCTATTAAAACAAGATTTAGAACATATTGAACAATGGGCAAAAGATAATTCAATGACTTTTAATACCCAAAAATGCATAGTACTTCATTTTGAGAAGAACAACCTACAATATAATTATTACTTAAATAATACTTGCCTAAAATCAACATCCTGTGAAAGAGGCTTGGGCATTTTAATAAATAATAAACTACCATCCAGCAACCATTGCAATAAAATAGCTAGAACAACAAATATAATCTTAAAACAGATTAATAGAACATTTATTAATAAAACAGAACAATGTCTAGTACCCCTATATAGGGAGAATATATCAGACCTCACTTAGACTATGGATCCCCCTTCTGGAATCCTCACCTGAAGGGTGACATAAACCATTTGGAACAAGTCCAGAGGCTATTCACCAAAACCATTCCAAGATTAAAAACTAAAAATTATGACACTACGCTAAAGGAAACAGGACACAATCCCCTTTACCAAAGAAGACAACGGTGTGACATCTTATTAATTTACAAGCTTATAAAACAGTTATGACTGTTGTGAGGCACTTCCCGCCTGCCCCCAACCACCCCCCCACCCAGGGTCGGCGCTCCATATATTGCTGCTGGCAGGTCATGTGATGTGACATGTGACCTACCCTCCTTTTTACTAAGTGTCCACTTTCCCATTTGCAGGTTATAGACACCAACCACTAGGGGTCACTGCACTTTCCATTCTAGCTGCTCTCTCAACTCTATACCCCTCCTAGCTACCATTTCACAGATGACCCACTAGAGGTCACTGCAGTTCCCTTTGAATCCTTCTACCACCTACTTTCTGCATTCCTCCATCAGCCTATCTCTAAGCACCTGCTACCCTTCTCTCCAAACTCTACTGACTATCCCTAAGCCAATGAACCGTTACCAGGCCAACAACTTCCTCTATTTTCATACTCTTAACCCTCCCTCACTCCCTCCTTTTCTGAATTAAAAATTAAACCTTTCTACACTCTGTCCCTGAGCTGTGTTCAAACCCTTGCAGTCAGAGTCAGCTGCTCTACCTCTGCACCACATTGCCTACCTATTTTATTACTACTTTCTAAGCCTTTTAATCACTTACCCCCCAAACCTGTCAAACTATAAGTTTACCTCTTCTCTTCTGGATGCCTTGCAGGATTTGAACACTGCGCCCTTATTTCCAAAGTCCACAGTTCCACCACTCAGCTAGAACACCTGCCTTTTTTTACTACAGGATCTCAAAACTATAAAGAACGCACTAACCCTCTGACACAACTAAAGTGTTATCTAAGTGCTTCTGCAAACCTTGAATCCAACTCCCTGCTGCTACAGCCACTAGTCAAGCTCTTTTCTGCTACCCTGGTCAAAACTTGAACCTGGTACTTTGTGCACTTCAGACACATGCACTACCACTACACCATAGCAGCAACTAGGCTCAGAGGTGACCTCTCACTACTATCTCCCTCTTTCATCCTAGTACCCCATTCTTTCCTCACTTCAGCTCCCCACCCTTCCCAACTATGCACATGCATCCCCTGCTCCCAGCCTATCTCTCTTCTTCTGCTTCCTTTGCCTTCCAACAACCCTAGTGTCCTATTAACCTCAGCCTCACTACTCCAGTGTTCCTACTTACCTCCTGTCCTCTCCTCCTCCTTTACCACTGCTCCTCCCCTCCCTCCTCCTCCACACATCCCATATGCTCTCTCCACCTCACCCCTTCCAGACATTACCTGTCCTCCCCCAGCTCCCCTTGCACTTCTGATCACTCAGGCCTTCTCTGCCTGTGCTACCCTCACCCACCCCTTGTGCAACTAAACCCTTCCTCATTCTCCACCACCCCTGCGTAAACTCTACATCTGCCTCCCCTGACCAGAGCACTTCTCCTCCTCACTCCTAACAGGGAACATACATCCCAACCCCAGGCCCTGCCCTCCCACCCACCCACCCATCCCACTGGTCTTCAGTAGCCTCCATGAACATATGCAGCCTGCTGAAGAAATGTGATGCCTTACAGTGCTGGGCCTTGGCTCACCAACCAGACATCATAGCCCTTGGTTGAAACCTGGCTGTCCAAATCAACTCCTGACTCATTTGTCTCCTCCCAGGCTATACCTTATACCGGGAGGACCGAGTAGGCAAACGAGGGGGAAACTGTGCAATCTACACCAGGGACACAATACCTGGACACGCACTCCCACCCTGCCCTTATAAATGGGGCCCAGGCTCATACCCTCATACTCACCCCATACCCCTCTAGGAGCCCTCTCTATCTCATGACAGCCTACGCTCTCTAAAGAACCAGCACCGCCCTGGTATCTTTAACGGACTACCTGGCCACCCTCCACCATAGGCAGAACAAATCCTAGTGGGGACCTCAATGTAAATTGGCTCAGCACCTCCTCATCCACGACCAGAGACTCATTTGTCGCCCAAGATCTGGCGCAACTTCGTCACCCAGCCCACAGACTTAACCCTAAGAGTGGTATCAGCACCCTTCTGGATGTTATTATAACTGACCACCCATAAAATCAAAACATCCAGGTCTCCCAGACTCCCTAGTGACCACTCCCTATCCTATTTCATTGGGTAGCCCCAATCCCAAACCCAAAGCCCAGACCACCCTCCACAGGCGCCTCCGCCCTGGTGGGCTAAAAACTTAAAGCACTCCTCACCCAGATAAACTGGTCCCCATTCAGCATGCAACCAACATTGACACTGCCTCGCCTTCTTCACTCACACCTTCAACATGGCCTGTGATCTCTTTGACCCTTAACCAAAATCGGTCCAAAAACAGAATGCACCCTGTTAGCCCGGCTCCTACACCATTTAGAAACCGGATAACCTCTGGCACCTGCCACTGAAACAGGTCGCTCGGTCTGATAGGCAAGCCTACAATGCAGCCTGGAATAAGTGTTCATGGGCCATCAGGAAAGCCAAGGCAGACCATTACCAGGCCTCCCTTACCTCCTCCTGGGACTCAGCCTGGACCTTCTGGGATAATATTAAGCAACCTAATGGTAAAGCTTGCTCCCCTGCCCCATCCCAGCTCACTAGAAATGGCACCACCTCCACCAAGCCTGCCACCATAGCTAACTGGTTCAACACCACTTTTACTGACCTTAGCTCAGTCCTCCCTAGTCATTTCTTTGACCCTCCCCCCAGCCAAACTCCCCCTGTCCTCCAGCACCCCAGCTTCCACCTGCAAAGATTTCCACCCAGGAAGCTAGACCCATCCTAATCAAAGCTCTCAATGGCAACAACCGGCAGACTCACTGGACCCCAGCATCCTCAGGCTGGTGTGAGATGAAGTCCTTGCCCCACTCACCAGCCTAATTAACCAGTCACTCTGCCTGGGACAATTCCCCCAGCTTGGAAAACAGCCATTATCACACCTATTCATAAAGGGCGACAGGTCATTGGCCAACAACTACGACCAATTTCCATCTTGCCTCCTCTCTAAAGCCCTGGAGAAAGTGGTGGCCATTCAAACCACTGATAATCTGGCTAAGCATAACATTTATGCCCAGAGCAACATATGCTATGTCAGGGTACAGTACCAGCACTGCCCTTATTGAATTCTCCAACTTTCTACACTCCTCCTTGGATACCAGCTCCTAGCTGGTGCAGTGTTCATCAGACCTCTCAAAGGCTTTCGACACTGTCCCCATCCACTTCTGCTGAATGCACTCTGCCACACGGGTCTCTCAGCTGGCCCCTGGCATGGTGCGCTAGCTATCTTGACACTCGATCTCAGTGTGTAAAAATTAATAGCACACTCCAATACCCGTCCCATTCTCTCGGGTCCCCAAGGCTCCATCCTGGGCCCCTTCTCTTCTCACTCTATCTGAACACCCTGCCCAGTGCATGCCTGGCAAACTTCTACTGTATGCAGGCGGCTGTCCTTTTTGCCACCCACATAATCCCATCTCCCTACAGGACTCCCTACAGCAGTCATTTAACTGTGCTGGGCTTGGTTTATGAGCGCAGACTCATCATCAATCTTATTAAAACCAAAGTATGCTCTTTTCCAATCCCAAAACAAAGCTATCAGCATCCACTCTATATCCTTCCAGTACCGATCAGCCACTGGAACAAGTCTGCTCCTACAAATACCTTGGGGTTACCTTCACTCAGCCTCACATTTCACAACCATCCGATGCCTAACATCCACCACTAACACACGGCTGGCATCCTATTCTACCATAGAACCTGCCTTCCCCAAATGCTCTCAGCTAGCTGTTACATCATCCGTTCTGTCCCTTTTAGACTATGGTCTACCAGTATATGGTGCTGCCGACACCACTGCACTCAACCAAAATTCACCTAACCCTGAATAAAGCCTGCAGATTGATTACTGGTGCCCCAGGCTCACACACACCCTGTCAGCTGTATGTCGAGGGCTAACCTGCTTACCCTGGATGAGCGGCTCCGATACCAAACCTGTCTCCCTCACAAAAACAACTCGGGCTCTCCCCCTGGGGTAACGCATCCATCCTCACCAGAGCCTCCCACTATTGCACATTGGGTCTTCCCACAAGACCACTCTAAAGGTCCCTAGATCAAGAACCAGCCATTGCCAGAGGTCCTTCTGCTATAGAGCCCCAACCTGGTTTAACTCTCTCCTGCCCCCATCACCAATGCCACCACCATCTCCAAGTTCAAAACCACCCTTCGGAACCACATCATCAGCACTCGTAACTGCTCCTGTCTCTGAAAATAGCCTCCACCTCTGCTTCTCTTGACAATGCCCCCCGGGCAGCTCTCCACCTAACCATCCCCTCCACCACTTCCCTGTACACCGTGCCTATGTTTAACCTGCCCAGTGCCAGCTGTTTCAGTGTTTACCAATTAGATTGCTCACTTGATACCAACTTGTGTAACACCTGTTATCAATTACATGTACCCTGTACCCAATTGTATTTGTCTGACCACAGTGTGATGTGGCGCCTCTGTTGAACACCTATTGTTTTGCAAATCTATGCTATGTAACCAAAAACACAATGTATGTCTTTATGTGACGAAGTACCTTTGGAAATGAGCCTCTGGCTCAAAGGTTGTAAACTGATTCTTAGAAATAAATAAATAAATAAAAAACACTAGCACTACTGAAACAATGTGGACTACCACTAGTCAACAAGCATACAGTAGGAAGAATGCACAATCAGCAGCTCAAAGTTAACTGGTCAAATACTAACAGACACAATAACTTATTTGCCAAACAATGGAACCAATTACCACAAGAGATGATTAATTCTACATCCTTTAATACATTTAAGTCTAAGCTTGATATATGGCTTAATATCATACACAAACAGTAGTGTCCCACTGTTGCGAGGACAATCGATAGGCCATGTGCCTTCTTTTGTCCAATAAAATCCAGTAAATCCAGATATGCAGTTTCTTTGACAACATGCAGGTATTTAAGTATTTTAGATTCTAACATATTTGGCCCAGGATCCTTTGATTAATCTAACTTGTTTAATTCCAGTAAGGGGTCTACTGAGAAATATAGGATCTTCATGGCTCAGAACAGGACAATCAGGAGCTTAAAGGGCACAGAGGCAGTAAGTAAGTAGAGAGAGAAGGAAAAAAAAAAGAGGAACGAGTAAGGATTCCTAGCAATAGTGAAGGGGCCAGAAATAAGACATGATGGGAGTGGTGCAGTGTAGTGGCTGTGGAGCAGCAGTCTTCCAGGATACATTCTGCAGACACCTCTCTGAGATGAGGGGGGAGGTTGCTCATCTCCAGGCTGAGTTGGCCAGGATTTGTGGGACCTCCTCTTCCATCCAGGGACCACCAGGGCCACTGCCATTGCCTCAGAGGTTGCCAAAAAAGAGGAGTGGTTGGACCACAGTGGGCTCAGGGAGGGTGGGGTGGAATGAGGCACATCCCTCCAGTTGTACCTCTCCACAATTCCTATGCCATTCTGGCAAAGTGTGGTTCCTCTATGGAGGCACCCACAGTGGAGACTAAGGAGGATGCTGGGAACCTCCACAAAGGAGACCCACAGGAGGGTGGCAGGGGACCCCACAGGGGAAGGAAACAACTCCTGGTGGAGGACTCCATTGTTAGGAAGGTAGAACTGGGGGAGGAAGGTAAGGTGCCTGTGTGGCACCATGGCTTGGAGGGACAGGGAGCGAATCCTCAGGATTGCCGGAGCAGCTGCACAGGGGAGGGAGCTGGATGTCATTGTCCACCTAGGGACAAATGACCTGGCTAAAAGGGATCAGAGCAGTGCAGGAAGAGTTTGTGGAATTGGGAGAGGCCTTGAGACAAGTAGCATGCATGGTAACCTTCTCGGAGGTACTGCCTGTCTATGGTGTTTGAGAGGCTACAGTGCTCCACACCATGGGATTCAATCAGTGGTTGAAAAACTGGTGCAGATATCAGGGATTTGGCTTCACTGGGGACTGGGGTCCACCTAGAGTGATGCAAGCCTATACTGGCATGATGGGCTGCATCTGTCCAGAGGGGAACCAGGATCCTAGGTGATAGGGTTTAAATGCTTCATTGGCAAGTATTTAAATCTAGCCAAGGGAGGCACTGGAAAGGAGCAGGAAGTCCTAGCCCTCAAAAGTCACAGTAGTAAGTGCAGTAAACACCAACACAGAGATATCCAATAAGGAGAAGGTGAGGGTAAATGGAGAAAGTGACAAAGGCAAGAAGGACAGAATCAGGTAAAAAGGAGTAAGGCCATCAGAAAATGGAGGATAATGAGTACCAATGATCGTAGCCTGGGCAACAAGCTCCCTGAACTGGTGGCCTTGATGGAAGAGGGATGCCTGGATACCATAGCAGTCACAGAAACATGGTACACAGAGAGACCATGACTGGGATGTTAACATACCAGGGTATGTAACCTACAGGAGAGATGGAGGGAGAAGAGGGGGAGGAGTAGCTCTCTATGTAAAGGAAGGGATAAAAGCAACTGAACAAAAGAGTAAACAGGGAGGAGAGGAGTCACTGTGGGTCACCTTGGAGACTGGAAGTAGCACCACAATCTGCACAGGGGTTGTATACAGACCACCAGGTCAGGGGGAGGGAATGGACAAGAATATGATAGAAGGCATTCTTAGGATGGCAGAGAAAGGGGAGATACTGTTGATGGGAGACCTGAATATGCCAGATGTTAACTGGAGCACTTTTGCTGCAGCCACATCCAAGAGCAGGGCCATCTCATGCCCTACAGGTGGCAGGCCTTAGACAGCTAGTTTCAGAACCCACTCGTAAGGGAGCAATCTTAGACCTCCATTCTCAAATGGGGCAGTGAGAGGATCTCAGATCTAGAAGTGGGTTGCCATCTGAGAACAAGTGACCATCAAACAGTGTGGTTCACATTAAGCTCAGCTACAGAGTCATGCCATAAAAAGTGAGGGTACTGGACTTCAGGATGGCTGACTTTGGCAAGATGGGAGAGTGTCTCAGAAAAGCACTAGCAAACAGGCTAGAAGGAGGGGTGGAGCAACAATGGGGAATCATCAAAACTGCCATCACAGAGGCAACAAGCCTTTGTGTGAAGCAAATAAACAAATGAAAATGAAAGAAAAAGCCACTATGGTTCTCAAAAGAGGTGGCAGGGAAAGTCAGGCAGAAAAAGATAGCATTCAGGAAGTATGAGGAAACACAGAAGGAGCAGGACAGAGAGCTGTACCAGTTAAGGCAGAAGGAAGCAGGGAGGGAAGTCAGAATAGCAAAGGCCCAAACTGAGGAAAGGATATCCAACTTGGTTAAGAAGGGGATAAAATCTTTTATAGGTACATCAGGGCGTGAAAGACAAAGGAAGGATAGTGAGGCTGAATAGAATGAACAGTGGGTGGGCAGAGGGGGATAGTGAAAAAGCAGGATACTGAATGAATATTTCTGCTCAGTATTCATGAAAGAGGAGGGGGAGTGCCTAATCCAATTAACAGATGCACTCTGGATGGGGGTGGGGTTGATCCCAGTCCTTTCACAGAAGAAAGGTTCTGAAAGAACTCCTAAAACTGAAGGTGGACAAAGCAATGGGGCTGATGGAATTCCATAGAATTCTAAAAGAATTAAGGGGAGAACTAGTGAAACCACTGACTACCCTTTTAACAAATCATGGGAGAATGGTGTGGTATCCAAGGACTGGAGGAAGGCGGATGTGATTCCCTTCACAAAGTGGGACCAAGACAGAGGCAGGAAACTACAGACCTGTCAGTTTGACCTCTGTGGTAGGGAAAGTGATGGAATCACTTCTGAAGGAAAGAGCTGTTCAGTACCTAGAGGCCAGTGGGCACAGGACCCCAGGCATCATGGTTCACAGTGGAAGGTCATATCAGATGAATCTAATTGATTTCTTTGACTGGGTGACCAAAGTAGTAGACCAGGGAGGGGCTGTGGACATGGCCTACCTAGACTTTAGCAAGGCATTTGACACAGTCCCACACAAAAGATTAATAGTCAAATTAACCAGCCTGGGAGTGGGTCCCAGGGTGGTAGCCTGGGTAAAACATTGGCTGGACAACAGGACACAGAAGGTAATTGTAAATGGAGTCAACTCTGAAGAAAGAGGGGTTACTAGTGGGGTACTTCAGGGTTCAGTACTGGGTCCAGTCCTTTTTAATGTCTTTATAAGTGACATTGTAGGGGACTGGAAGGAAAAGTATGCTCTTTGCAGATGACAAAAGATCTGCAACAGGATTGATACACAGAGGTGAGGAAAGGATGAGAAGGGACTTGGCAAGGTTGGAGGAATGGTCGGAAGTATGGCAGCTAGGATTCAGTGCACAGAAGTGCAAATAATGCACCTGGGAAACAAAACCCAGGGAAGATTACACAATGGGGGGGTAGTAAAAACAAAAAAGAAAAGGGACCTGGGGGTAATCATATCAGATGACCTTAAGGTTAGCAAGCAATGTGAGAAGGTAGTAGGGAGAGCTGGGGGTATACTGGAATACATAGGGAGAGGCATCACCAGCAGAAAACAGGAAGTTGTTATCCCTCTGTACAGACAGTTGTTGAGACCCCATCTGGAGTACTGTGTCCAGTTCTGGAGACACCATCTCTGCAAGGACATAGACAGGATAGAGGCAGTCCAGAGGAGGGCAACTAGGACGGTGCAGGGTCTGCAAGAGAAGCCAGACGAGGAGAGACTAAAAGAGCTTAATATGTATACCCTTCAGGAAAGGAGGGAGAGGGGGGACATGATAGAAATGTTTAAGTACCTCAGTGGAACCAGCAAAGTCAAGAGGGTAGCATCTTTCAGAAAAAGAGACATGCAAGAACAAGGGGACACAATTTAAAGATGGGGGGATGGTTCAGGGGCAATGTGAGGAAGTATTTTTTCACAGAGAGGGTAGTGGATGCATGGAACAGCTTTTCTGAGGAGGTTGTGGGGTCTAAAACTGTGGGAGAATTCAAGAATACATGGGACAGACATAAACCAATTCTTGTGGGGGTAGGAAGAAATACCGTAGGCTGTTGGTTAACTAGGATCTGTGGCTTATCCTGTAGGTAGGGAAATGGGCAGATTAGGTGGGCCAAGCAGTCCTTATCTGCTGTCAAAGTCTATGTTTCTAGACATTTTTCCAGCTTTTCAAGACTGGAACTGATAAAGACCTATCTGAGATCTTCAATGACACAAAAAAAGACTGTCTAGACTGGCAGTGGTCTCCACTAAACATGAATTGGCCAAGAATTTTTAGTTCAGTAGCCTCATTGATGAATTTGTCTACAAAAGTTTGAAAAGGTCCCTCTAAATATTTAATAATTTTTTAGTGTCAACGGCTCAGCAGGTTGCACACTTGCCTCTGAGGCCAGAAGATCAGAGGGTTGTGGGTTCTAACCCCATATCAGGAACTTGGGGTAAATAAAAAGACGATACTGACACTGTAGTGTGGCATGAGGAGGATGCTGTACTTCTGAGTTGCCATCTTTCAGATGAGACATTAAACTGAAATCCCATCTGGCTGTTCTGGTGGTTCTTCAGGTGGAGTTTAATGATTCATGGCAATTTTGAAAAGAGAAGGAATTTCTCTGTGTCCTGGCCAAATGCCTCCATTCACTAAAATACCACCACCAGCAAAATCTGGTTCATTTCAGTTGGTTTCATCTGTATACCCTATCCCTGAGGACAAGGCTGAAAATAGCATAATTGCTCAACCCTCCTGTTCCAGTCAACAAAACTAATTTATCAGCACAATGACTTATTCTTTGTAGCTTAATGTTTCATAACTGAATGAGTGCATATGTGTGTGTGTGTGTGTGTGTGTGTGTGTAGTGCAGCACTGCACGCCGACGATGCATATGTGTGAAGTGCCTCATAACTTGTTTAACACAGCCTGATGTATACTATTGCATATATTAAAATGATTGTTTCTGAGCCTAAAAATGTGACTTAACCTCTGTTTGTGCACTGGTATTTTAATTCCATGAAATTTGAGTAAAACACAGGCCACATGTAAACAAATAACTGGGTGAGGGGGTCATTTTCACTAATTTCAAGTGGGACCCCCCAAATCTTAAAACCAGCCCTGTAAGAGAATACCTGAAACAGTATACAGCATGTAGAGCTGTGATTGCTATGAGGGTTTAGATTCATCAGTAAACATTTGTACCCTGGGATGCAACAACAGATTACTGAATAACATAATAACATATTGTAAACATGGAATGAATGTAGTTTCCACTCCATTTGCAGAGCAGAAGTGTATATTACAGTGTACCAGGTTTAGTATGGACACACATTTAAACACCTGCTGGAATGCTGCTCCTACTCATGCTGGTAACCCTCAATGCTACTGTCCCTTAGGAATATGTCTAGTTCTCTTTGAAAAACCTGAGAAGTGCTAGCTGTCACAGTTTTACTAGATAGGCTTTTCTACATGTTAACCACATTCTTTCTGAAGTATTGCTTTCTAAGGATTCCACCAATCCTGCCCACTCTTCAGTTTAGGTGTGTATCCTGTAGTTACATTTCTACTCACCATCTCAAATATGTATGTGTATCCTGCCCTGTCCTCTTTTACCGTGATTATTTCCCCTCTAGACTTTCTCATCTCTAAACCAAATAATTTGATTGTGCAATCTGTCCTCATTCCTCTTGCCCCACTAATCCACTGAATAGTATGGCATCCCTGTGATGGTCCTTCTAGACCTCTTCAGTATCTTTCTGTACTGTGGTGACCAGAACTGGAGGCAGTATTCCAGGTGTCATCTGTCCAAGGCCTTGACAGTGAGAAGATCACCTCCATTGATGTGTTCTTTAACTCCTCCTAATGCATCCCAACACTGCAATACAAATTATTGGCTTTCTTTCTATAAAGTTTAGCAATCTGCTGAGGGTACCTATACAGTTCAATGTAAATGGAAACAGAATTTTCAGCCCTAATGGCTGAACTCTAGAGAGAAAGCAGTTACACTACTGTACTTACCATAAATGTAGATCTTCAAGAATATGTTCTCCATCTTTCTCAAATGTGCAAGCACCAGTGTTACTGGCAAAATGAATGACAGAGCCATCATAGGTTTCTGTGATGGTGCCACCCTCTGTGATGGATTTGTCTTTGGTGCGGACCCTGGTGCCAACTGCTGCAGTACCTCCTTTTGAACCACTATCTGCAGCTCATCCTCCAGATATTGAAGAGTATAATCCAGCTCTCCTCACTGATTTGTCTGAAATGGGTGAGGCTTATCCCTTGGGCCCAGAAGAGTCTGTACCCATTCCACAGTCCTGGGCTCCCCAAGATGATCTTTCCTTTCAAGTAGTGCTCAAGAATTTGCATAAGGCCCTGAATACTGAAGCAGTAGTTGTCAATGAAGCTAAATGGCTCCAGTGGTAATATTGGAATGTGCCTACTATGACTGTATTTGTTGTATCTCCAATCCAGCCTTCACCCTCATGGAGGCAGCATAGAGCAGGCTGGCTTATATTTCAATAGTCCCTTGGCCTCTGAACAATAGGTACCCAAGATTAAATTGATGTACTACACCCAGCCTATAGTTAGTTTTAGATTTTTTTGTAATTCAAAGATCACAAAGACAATACAGTAAAGTAATAATTGATGCCCATTATACAATGTGACTCAAATAAGCATTGAAAATTCATTCAGCTCATATCACAATTACATGGAAAACTATGGGACAAGAGAAGAAAAAGGACAATAAAGGCACATTATATACACTACATGCAACATTTATCCCCTACCTCCCACAGCAGCCCATCCTCTTGCAATGCACTGTTCTCGTACAGTGATCATACCTTCATTGATCTTAGTCTTACCTCTGTTTATATTGCTAGTAATATTAGTTGTATATTCTAAGAGTCTTATTAGTCAGTTATGTTATGCTTGGTTATTGGAGCTTGATGCATCACCATCATCGATAGCAGGCTATCAATCCAATGGCTATCTGCTCCAACAGTGGGGTACCCTCTGTTTTTTCCAGGTAGTGGTAAAAGGGTACCCAACTTGATTTACTCTTTTCTTTGATTTCGAGTTTAGATGTCATCCATTCCATCATTAGTGGATGGTTTCAATTTTAAGCCACGCTTCCTCTGATGGTGGGGTCTGTTGGAGCCACCTTTGGGTCATTCTTTCAAGGACACTGCAATCAACATTAAATATACACATCTTGTTAGATGGTCTTCTAACCACAATAATTACTTAGGTAATGTTTCAAACCCCAAGAAGTCTTACTGTATTCTGACAAATGCATTTAGTCCTTCCAGTTGAACTGCCCTGGAGATGAACGCATTAAAAGCCTGTAAGATAATAGTGGAACGTTCAATAGGCTTGAGTTCAGTTTCAAACCACTGTCCCTGGCACATTCTATGTAACTGACAGATTCTTTACTCCACTTGCCTGTGAAGTCGCCTCGGAGAGCTCTCTTCAGCTCCTTGTGTTGAAGTGCAAGTTTCATCGTTTTTATAATCACTGTTTAATTTTATTTAGTTTTCAAACCTCTGTCCTTCAGTTACAGGTTAGATTAGACAAGGTTTTCTACTTTCTGGTAAGTGTTTTGCAACCAGGAGGAAACCAAAGATTTCTTCTTATCTTTTGAGGTAAAATTCTTTGTCTTTATTGTGAAATCTTTGTTTTAAGGGACCAGTAGATTTATGGTAAAAAAAAAAAACAACTAGTTTTCTCTCGTTTTTTTTTCCCTCAGCTCCTAAACCATCTTTTTAACAAGTAATCTGTCTTATCCAGGTCTAAACTGCCCACTGTTGATAAGTGTTAAAACATATTTTTCTCAGTTGTTGTTCTTATATCACAGAAACCCAAGAAATGAACCAGTCCCACTGGTTTACAACATTGTACCGAGTGCAGTGAACCATTTGCTAAAGCTGATCCGCATCTCATTTGTGTTCTCTGCCTTGGGTTTGATCACCTTCAGACAGACTACAAAATATGTAAAAATGTCCCTCAGTCCAAGTTTGATAGGCAACTGAATAGACTAAAGGAGAGAATGGCTGAAAAATTAACCCACACAGAAGGTTGGTCTGGTTCCACCACTAAAGATAAACCTGTGGAACAAGAGGTAGGTGGTGTCCTCTGACCTGGGCGTGACCTCCACAAGGGAAAGAGCCACTGACTCAGGCCTTGAAATGCCTGTGGCTAAAAAGAAGAGGAAAACAGCCATTTCAGAACAGCAAAAGCATACTGTTGCAGTTCCAACCAAGGAAGAAATAACAAAAAACATTCAAATTATAAAATCTCTTCGGACCGGTTCAGGTGAACTGGGTCAGCGTACTACCACTCAAACCTCAGTTTAAAAACACCAGGTACTGCTTTTCCCTCCAGTTCATTTATATCTGAACCCTTTTATGAACAGGAGCAGGAAGAGGAAGAGGAGGAGGAGGAGGAGGAAAAATAGTATGATTTTGGTGAAACCATTGAATCTGAGGTTTCACCAGACCTCATGGATCCTAAATCCCCTCCTCATTCTTCTGGGGACCTTGCTTCCCATTATGCCTTTATAAAGAAGACAGCAGAGGCTTTAGAGCTCCCAGCTCAGAAAGCCTCTGAGGAAGAAGAAGAGCCTGACTATGTGGGGATGATGGATGTGTCTGCTTCCAAGAGACTCTTGATTCCCATTCATAAGTCTTTAAAAAGGCAGACTATGAAAATTCTCCACACACCCACATCTATACCACCTGTGGATAAGAAAGTGTACAGGAGGTATTCTGTGGCTGGCAATGGCACTGAATTTTGATTTAGCCACTGCAGTCATGAAGCGGTGGCTCAGGCTGCTGCTGGTGAGAAAGCAGGCATTCCCTTGGCCTTGCATCCTCCCAAGAAAAACTCCAGAAAAATTGATTCTCTGCCTACAAATGGGTACCTGGCAGCTTTCCTCTGCAAAAGGCAAGCTTCTTACCTGGGCTATGTGTCCAGGCACCAAACGTCCTTATGGGAATCTGTCCATGAACTGGCCAGCAAAGCCCTTCCCCAGCTGGCAGCTGACCTAGGAGAGCTGGCTAAAAATGGAGAGGAAGCAGCTAAATACCAGTTCCACATTACTGTGCATACTAATGATAATGCTTCCAGCATCATGGTCACTGCTGTATCTCAAGGGAGGTCTGCATGGTTAAGATGCACTAACCTCTGCCAAGACACCCAGACTAAGGCCTTAGATTTTCCCCTGATGCAAAATTCTCTTTGGGGGAACAAACTGAGGTATATATGAAAAAGATGGATGAATACAGAGTGGCTTACAAGAGTGCTGCAGCCAAGGAGAAGGCTGCCACTCCTCAAAGACAGCAAGTGGGGAGGTAGGGAAGACCTTATCAGAGGCCTTTATCAGGCCCAGGCCTTCCTACCTACCAGCAGCAAAGAGACTACTTTCAGGGCAGAGGCAGAAGGGTGTTGGTGGCTGGACCTAGCCCTCAGCCTAAGACCCTGCCAAGCAGACCGCCTGAAGTGATTGTCCAGGTCACCTCCCCATCCCCAGTAGGAGCAGGCTGGCTTATTGTTTTCAGGCTTGGGAAACCATTACCACAGACAAGTGGGTCTTGAAAGTAAAAGCCAGGGTCTTGCTCTGAGCTTCAAATCACTTCCAAACACAAGAGCAAGGCTATTCAAACTTGCCACCAAATCAGAACAGCCCCATCGGAGGCAGATGTATCTACACTGCTGCAAAACAGAGCAGTGGAACCTGTTCCATTCCCTCACAGGGCAAAAGGGTTATACTCAAGGTACTTTCTAATCTTAAAGAAAAACAGAAAGTGATGACCCATTCTGGATCTAAGATACTTAAATAAGCATCTGACAAAACCAAAATTCACAATGGTCACTCTGGCTTTGATCCTTCCCACTCTAAGACAACTGGATTGGCTGGCATCCCTTGACCTCAAGGACACCTATTTTCATATCCCCATCAGGTAGTCTCACAGAAAATACCTCAGGTTCAAGCCGCCTCAGGGCATTATCAGTTCAGGGCCCTGCCCTTTGGCCTGTTCTCTGCACTCAAGAACATTCACAAAGTGAATGCAGACTGAGAATCTGAGAAGTTAGGGGTCACAGTCTTTCCCTATCTGGACTGGTTAGTCATAGGGCATTCTCCCCAACAGGTATAGGAATCTCTGCTCACAACACAGGACACGCTGCAGTCTCTAGCGTCCCTGGCAAATCTCAAGAAGTCAATTCTAAAGCCAGTCCAGCTCCTGGAGTTTATAAGGCAGAACTGGGCACAATTCAGGCAAGAGCTATCCTACCACAGGCAAGGGTGGACAGCATTGTCCAGTTAGCAGCCTTATTTCAGCTTCACAGCCCTCAATCAGCAAGGCATTTTATTTAGCTCCTGAGCCAAATGGCTGCAGCCACTGCTGTAGTCCCAGGGCCAGGTTCCAGATGGGATATTCAGTTCCACCTCAGGTCTTTTTGGCTCCAGAGGAGGATTCTCTTCCAAGGTAATAGGAGTGACTCCACACTAGTACAAGCCCTGCAGTTGAGGCAGGAAAAGGACAGCCTCAGGATGGGAGTTCCTTCCTGTAGCAGTCTCCCACCGAGGTACTGACCATGGATGCTTCCTTCTAGGGTGGGTGGCTCACTCTGCTCATGGCACATGTACCAAGCAGGAATCCCTGTTGCACATAAATCTGCTGGAACTCAGAGCAGCTTTACTGGCACTGTAATCTTTTGCCACAGTTGTGCAGGGGAAGGTGGTTTTGGTCAGAACAGGCAACACAGCCACCATGTACTACATAAACAAACAGGGAGGGACCAGGTCCACTGCCTTATGAACAGAAGCCATGAAGGTCTGGAGTCTGGCCTACTCTCTCGAAGTCGCCCTGCCAGCAGTTTACCTACCAGGAAAGGACAATGTCTCAGTGGATGCTCTCAGCAGGATCAATCAGAGTCACTGCAAGTGGACTTTGAACAGGCAAGTTCTGTTGACAGTATTCAGGAGATGGGGCACACCAGAAATGGGTCTCTTTGCAGTCCCAGACAATAATCAGTTGCCCCAGTACTGCTGCAGGCCACTAGTTCGGGCTTGGTATCCCTGGATGCACTGATAGTTCTTTATGCCTTCCTCCATTTCCTCTGATATTCAGGATTCTGACCAAGCTCAGGGAATAGTCTGCAACAATGATTCAGATTGCTCTCAGACTGGGCCAGACAACCATGATACTTGATGTTACTGGCCTTGTCAGTCACTGGTCCAATCTGCCTCCCCAGGAGGCACAAACCTCTGACCTCCTCCCAAGGGAGGATCCTATACCCCAACCTCAGGTCCCTCAAGCTCAAGGCCTGGCCACGGTGGAGTTAGAGTATGCAGCCTTGCACCTCTCAGAAGGGGTCATGGACATACTAATGGTCTCTAGCAAGCCTTCCACCAGGAAGACGTACACCTTCAAGTGGAAAAGGTTCTTTCTATGGTGTTCCTAGGGGGATGTAGATCCACAGAAAGTTGACCTGCCAGTCATGTGGGGCTATTTGACTCACCTTCTTTCTCTAGGCCTCTGGCCTTCTACTCTCAAGGTGCATTTGGCAGTTGTTTCTGCCTACCTTTCAGCATGGAAGGGCCCTTCCTGGCCTCTAATACTATTTCAAGAAATTCTTTAAAGGGTTGCTCCATTAGCATCCTCCTCATAGAGAACCTACCCTTCTTGGGACCTGAATGTCTACATAGCACAGCTCATGCTACCTCCTTTCAAACCTTATTTATTTTAATTTTAGATGTTTTCTGTCTTATTTAACTAAGCTGCTGTGATATTTGATATGTTTTTAAACTCTGATAGGTGCCTTGGTTTTGAAAAGGCGCCATAAAAATAAAGTTTTTTGATTATTATTTATTAAACCCATGTCCTCAGCAGAGCTTAAGTATCTGACATGGAAAATGGTGTTTCTAGTGGCTATCACTTTAGCAAGAAGAATCAGTGAGCTATAGCCTTGTCTGTGGAACCAAATTACATTGCCCTGCACAGAGATAAGGTTGTGCTTAGGACAGATATAAGTTCCTTCCCAAAGTGGTCTCAGAGTTTCACTTGAATCAGTTCATTACATTGCCTGTCTTCTTTACTGACCATTCCAGCTCAGGTGAGCACAGGCTGCATTGCCTGGATGTAATAAGGGCTATCAGCTTTTATCTGGATCAGACACAAGACCATGAGAATAAGTGTACACAGCTGTTCTTCACCTATGGAGAAGTGGGAAAGGGCAAGCCAGCCACAAAAGGACCATTGGTGATGTTTGTGGCCTGCATTCAGTTCTGCTATGGCAAACTAGGTATGGAGCCACCAGTGGTCTGAGGGTTCACTCTTCCAGGGGACAGCTGCATCCATAGGAGTTGCCAGGGATGTTTCCCTTATTGAAATTCACAAAACAGCTACCTGGAAAACTGTTCATATATTCACCAAGCACTACTGTCTGGATACCCAGGCTAGAAGTGATGCCAGGTTTGGCACAGCAGTATCACAGAGCCTATTCAGCAAGTAGGTTCTGTGCCCACCTCCAAGAGGCACTGCTTGGTAGTCTGCATTTGTCAAAATGCAACAAGACTTCCTGGGGTTTGAAGAGAAAATTACTTACCACAGTAATCTTGTTTCTTCCAAAGGAGTCTTACTATATTCTGACTTCATACCCTGCCTCCCCTACTAGAACCTGGGGGGCACTGCACTCCAGCTGTCACTCTAAGAAATGTTGCACCACGGGGGGGGGGTGTTTTTTTTTATGGGCATCTGTGACTTATCTTTTTATGCCCTTGTTGGCTTTATAATCTTTTGATTACATGAGTTAGATATTAATTATTAGTTTACTAATGTTTTGCTTAGCATAGCTTTGTTTATTTCATTACTGCTTTTATCACTATATGTTTGCTCATAAGAATCTAACCGTTACATAGAATGTACCAGGGACAGTGGTTTGAAACTGAGCTCAAGACTATTGAATGATCCACTATTAGCTTATAGGCTTTTAACTTGTTCATCTCTGGGGCAGTTCAACTGGAAGGGATAACAGCATTTGTCAGAATACAGTAAGACTCCCTTGGAAGAAAGAAGATTACTGTGGTAAGTAATTTTTTCTTACACTTTTTTCAGTAATTTCAGTAGAGAGTGACACCCTGGATGTAGAACCTATGCAAATTTTAGAACCTGGAATGTAGGTTAAAACTTAGCATCTGTGCTTCACTCTTGCTGTTGCTCACATCTGTTTCTCTGCCTGATGAGACCAGTCACCTGTAGTGAATTTGATAATGGCTGCTTCTCTAGTAAGGTTTTTATTTTGTAGTTTTATTTCAAAGAGTATATTTTAGTCGTTCTTTGATGGCTCTCTGTTTAGTGTTTCTCTGGTTCATGTGTTTAGCTAGTGTTTCTCTGGTTCATGTTTGATTTCCAAGAACAGGGGCATTTCATACATGACTACTGTTTCCATTTTGGCTGCTTGACTGGCAAACAACATTCTTTTTGGCTATTATTAGTTGTTCACTATTTTTAGCTACCCAATTTATGGATAACAGAGAGGTTTCACTTTCCATTTCTGTCTGTGCCCTTTCACATTAATTGGTTCCTGCTACAGAAGCCACATTTTGACCTTTGGCAAAGTTTTCTTCAGCACAAGAGCTGTTTTTACTGTTGTGCTCTTATACTGTATTGTTTTGGGGAATCATTTTTATTATTTCAAGGTTAGACCATCAGCAAATTGTACAAATTGTTTTCAGCTCCTTGCAAGGGCAAACTGTCACAGACTTTGATTAAAGTGTTCAGGTCAACAATGCAACTTTATAAATTGCAAATACTGTCATCGTTTTTGTCCAAAACCTTCATTTAAAAGAGTAAAAGTTTTAAAAAGATGTATGCCTTCTCAGTCCACCTCTGTGTCACCTAAAAATAATAAAAAACATCTGAAGGTAGTTCCAGTAATGGTGGAAAGCATGCATCAGAAGGGTCCACCTCCTCCTGTTCAACAGCAACTGATGTAAAAGGTGACAAGAAAAAAAAAGATTGTGATTGGTTGGCATCCCATGGCACTCCAGACATTACCTCATGGGTTACAGCCCACCTGATAGGCTAATGATGCACATGACCCAGATCAGATTTCCAGTATATCCAGGTCCCAGGAACCCCTGCTCTCCAGTTGTAATTTGTGCATCTGATTAGGCAAGAAGCATCCAGAGAACCCCTGTCTGCTCTTTAAAACTCTAAGGTAGGAACTGTACTTTGGATTTATCCTTGTAAAAAGCTTTCATGTTACTGCTGTAATTATTATTTATACTGTTTGGGAGCCCTGCTGCCCATAGTCCTAAATTGGTCAAGCAGGATTATTATCAATTTGTTACTAATCTGCATTACTGTGTGTGTCCCCTCCCGCGGTTTTGCATGCTCCTCTGGCCACCCCAGAATGTTCCTCTTGAACCAGCAGGCACTCTGGCCACAAGTCCCCTTTTTCTGGCCTCTCAGGCAGTGTGTCTCCTGTGCCAGAGCCCACACGGCCTGGAGGGCTCATCCCACTGGCCTCACCCAATAGATTCCACCACTTAGTTGCCTCTTTTTCCCCGTGACTCAAGGGCTCTCCCAGGGCCCTGATCCTTAAAAGGATCGATGCTGTTAAAATGGAGACCGTGAGGCTCCTCCATCTAGCCCCATGCCGGGCTACTAGAAACCCATGATACCTCTTCTCCCAGCGACTCCGCTGATAGCGCTCCTCCCTGGGCCCACGCCCGAGAACCTACTGGGAACAGTCCACCTCTTCTCCCCGTGACTCATGGTTAATGTTCCCACCTGGTCTGCCTCCGCTGGTCGCTCTTCTCCCTGCCACCCCACAGTTAGCCAACGCCAGAGGCGAGGGAGACACACTCGGCCCATCACCGCGAGTCGCCTCCTCTCCAGTGACTCCGCGGTGAACCCAAACCTTCCCCTAAGACGGAGAGACTCCCTCCCTCCGAGGCCTTCCCTCCCACACGGCCCACAGGCAAGTCACGACCCAACTGGAAGAGGAGAAGGTGACTGCGGCGCACCCTGAAGCCGCTCTGAGCTGGGGGCAGTACAGCAACCCCGCACCCACCCCAGGCCTTGCTGGGCTTTGCCTCGGGGGCGCGCCCACTCCTCTCTGCGAGGAGCGCAGTGGACGTGCACCACCAACCCCTCAGCCATTTCGTCCTGCGACCCACAGCTTCCCCCAAGGCCATCTGGGAGGCCTACCTGGGGGGACAATGAAGGGGAACAGCTAAACACCTCGTGGCACTACAGATGGGCAGGCCTCTCACAAGGAGGCAGTTAGGGCAGTGGTCTAAGGCTCTGAGCTGCTAATCTGAGCACATCCAGCAGACCAGACCTTGGTTTGAATCCCACAGCATCCACTGCATACTGTGTGACCCTGAGCAGGTCACTTAACCTCCCTGTGCTCCTCAGCTTACTGTGCCATATCTGGAAAGGGCTGGTTAAAAAAAAAAAAAAAAAACTCAGTCCACTTGGGTCCCTCCCATAGCGACCCCAGGCGGACACCGCAGAGTCCATGCTAGGGTACCTCCCATAGCAACCCTGGCAGGCCCTGGCAGAGCTATCCCCTCCCTCGGTGGCCATGGTCCCCTCCCACAGTGGACTCAGGCCTACCCGGGGTAGCAATCACCTGAGAGGGGATAGTCAGGTAAGGATGCCAGAAAGGGAGGTGGACAGTTTTCGGGTCTCGTTCCTCGCTCAGACCTTCTCTTTATCTTTCAGATGGTCAAAGCGAAGAAATGTACCACGCAACGCCTCCCTCCTCCTCAAACCCCAGGCCCCTCTCGCGTGGCCTGCCTATTGACCTACTTAACTATCTTCGATAGAGAGAACCACGCACCTTCCCTCCCAGGCCCCAGCACTTCTACCTGGGTAGATCCGGGCTCTCTGCTGATAAAGAACCAACAAGCGGCTGTCGCCATGATGGAGAGTCAGCAGAACTTCATGCTGAAGATCATGGAGAAGCTGGATGCACTTACCCAAAACAGACCTCGGCTGCCCGACGCAGAGCTCATCCACCAGAGAGACCTCCCAGAGAATCCACCAGGCACAGAGGACCCTCTCCCCAGCATTCCAACTGATGGCAATCTGGAAGATAGTGACAAAGAGGAGGAATTCGATGAGGATGAGGAGGAGGAGCATGGCGTGGAGTCCGACATAGAGGACATTGACCAGCAGACGGCCCCATCGCTGACATCAAAACGCTGTGCCGACGACAATCTCGCCTTATGAAGGTCATCAAGGCCATGAGCCTGTCCACAGAAGAACAGGAAGGGAGAAGACGGAATCAAAGCTGGACCCAATGATCCAGCTAAGGACCACCACCCCGGAGACCTTCCCGGTCTGCCTGGCCATTGAGGAGCTGATCCACATGGAATGGCAATCCACAGACCCGGGCAGGATGCCAAACCGAAGGAACTTACACAAGATGTATCCGGTTCAAGGTGAAAAATCAGACGCCTGGTGCAAGGCGCCCTCCATCGAGCCACAGGTGGCGGCCTTGAGTAAGAAGACGGTGCTACCATGCGGCACCATAGCCCTCAAGGACCCCACAGACAAAAGAATCGAGGACATGTTAAAGAAGACCTTTGAAATTGAGGCACCATGGCTACAGGCGACGGGCGATCTATACCTCTCGCGCCCAGATACGCTTGGCTGGAAGAACTTCAGGAACAGGCGAGTCCAAAGTCCAGGGAGGCTGAACTTTTAGACTACACCCTCGATGCAGCCAAATACCTGGCAGACATGGCGGTGGACTCCCTACGCCTCCAGGCCAGGGTGTCCGCAATCATAAATCAGGCTCGCAGAGCTCTATGGCTCAAGCTCTGGGATGCTGACTCAGAATCCAAGACTCTTCTGCAGAACTTACCCCTTAAGGGGACTCATGTATTCGGGGAGGGTCTTCAGAATTACTTAAAGCAGAAAGAAGAGGGTAGGGACCTCCTAAGAAACCGTCAAGACCCTCACACCTACCTTCCGCTTAGACGGAGGTTTCGTCCGGGGTCAGGACTCAAACTCGTAAGACTCCTTTCCCAGAACCAATCCTTTCGGGGTAGAGCATCACCATCCTACCCACGCACGCACACCTACAGCAGCTACAAATCTCCCCCTTTCCGACCCCAGGGACAAAAGTCCGGAGGTCGAGGAAGGGGATTCAGAGGGAAACAGTGACTCCGTCTCACCGAGCCCTCCCCACCTAGGCTCATACCCCCCCGTTGGACAACGGCTAGCCCTATTCGCTCACCGCTGGGCGTCCACCACGTCGGACAGGTGGGTCCGGGATGTGGTCATGAAGGGTACACTATAGAATTGCATCATCCCTTGATTCCCCTCGCCCGTCTCGTCCCGGTCTCCAGGCGAAGAGCCCTCACCAGGTACAGGGTATTCTGGCAGATCTCATCCAGAACAGGGCCATTCAACCCGTCCCGGTCCAGGAACAAGGAGAGGCATGTACTCCATCTTCTTCCTGGTTCCCAAGAAGTCGGGGAGCTAAGGCCCATCCTGGACCTCAAACGCCTGAACCGTACGTGATCCCGCGCGGTTCAAATGGAGACGGTCCGATCCACCCTTCAGGGCATCAGGGTAGGCGACTTTCCTGACATCCATCGATCTCAAAGACGCTTACCTACACATCCCATCGTCAAGAGTCACAGAAGGTTCCTCCGTTTTCATCCTGGGGCACCACTTTCAATACCGGCGCTCCCATTTGGCCTGTCCTCGGACCCCAGAGTCTTCACCAAGGTATCCATCACCCTGGTAGCCAGACTCAGGGAACAGGGCCTAGACATAGTGCCGCATTCCAGACGACTGGCTCATACGCGTTTCGATCCGAGGTCAGGCACGACACACCGAAAGCCATGGTGCGAGCACTCAAGACCACGGGCTGGGTGGTAAACAGAGAGAAGAGCCATCTCCACCCGACCCAACAGATCGAACACCCGGAGCCATCATCAACTCAGCAGAGGTTGGGCGAGGCCGGCTCCGGCTCGGATCCGCACCCTCCGAAGCCTGGCGGACAGTTAAGGTCGCACCTCACACCACGGTGGAGAAGGTGCGAGACTCTTGGGATGCATGGCCTCCTGCATCGACCTCATCCCCTGGGCCAGGTGGCACATGCGTCCACTGCAGAACTACATTCTGTCGCGCTGAGCACCCAACAAGTGGAACCTGCGCTACGCGGTCCAGTTACCCGCAGAAGTAAGATCATCCCTGAACTGGTGGGTCACCCCGGGAAATCTGACAAAGGGGGTTCCCCTGGAGGCACCGCACCCGATCCCCATCGAGACGGACGCCAGTCTATCCGGCTGGGGAGCTTGTCTGGGGGACGAATCAGCACAGGGTCCCTGGTCCCCAGCGGAGTCACAACTCTCAATCAATGTCCTGGAAATGAGAGCTGTATTCCACGCCCTGAGGGCATTCAGACACACCATCCAAGGACAGTCAGTCCTGATCAGGTCCGACAACCGCGTGACAGTGGCTTACATAGCAAAGCAGGGAGGTACCAGAAGCAGGGCCATGTCACGAGAAACCGCAAAGGTGATGAACTGGGCACAAACGCACCTATCACGCCTGGGTGCAGTACACCTGGTGGGAAAACTGAACGTAAGGGCGGATTGGCTTAGCCGACAGCAGATCCACCCCGGGTAATGGCGCCTGCACCCGGATCTGTTCCAGGTGATCCAGGAGGCATGGGGGCCAGTGTCCATAGACCTAATGGCATCAAGAGACAACGCCCAGGTGGATCACTATTTCTCCTGGTTCAGAGACGGCACTCCCAAGGCACGGATGCCCTCCCAGGCATGGGCCTCGACCACGACATGTGTTCCCGATTCCCTCATCCCACAGGTTTTGGAGAAAATCCGAAAATCCCGGACCTCCATCATCCTGGTGCTCTGCACTGGCCCCGCAGAGCCTGGTTCAAGGCAATCACACAAATGTCCCGAGCCAGCCTCCGGATTCCATTCTCTGGACATGCTGACACAGGGACCGGTATTGCACCCGCCCCTCGAACCCTAAAGCTCACAGCCTGGCTCCTGAGAGGGAACGACTAACCGCCACCGGGTATCACGAGACGGTCATAGGCACGCTTCTCCGATCTCGACGAGCATCCACTACATCCACATACGAGACAATGGGCCATCTTCACACAGTGGTGCCGCCAACGAGGCTCTGTACCGAACAGGCCAACCTCCCACTATCTTGCTGTTCCTTCAGCAGGGTGGACAAGGGACTGGCACCCTCTTCCTAAGGTACAACTGGCGGCCATCGGAGCGGCCAGAGGCTAGTCGAAGGGCACCCACCCGGGCCCATCCAGACGCCATCCACTCTTTGAGGGCAGTAGACCCTCATGCGACCAGAACCAGGCCTAACGTTGCTCCATGGGACCTACCTCTAGTCTTGGACTCTAAGAACGACACCGATGAACCACTCGCCGATTCAGACCTGTTCTGGGCAGGACTGAAAACTGCCTTTCTGGTAGCCATCTGTTCAGCCAGACAGATAGGGGAGCTTGGCGCCCTGTCTTGCGCTCCACCCTACACCATCTTCAACCCCGAAGGGGTAAGGCTCCGGACGGTACCGGCTTTCCAGCTGAAGGTTCCGACGAGGTTCCACAGAGAACAAGCCATAGATCTACCCACCCTGCTGTGCGTAATCACTCCTGCCAAAGGCGGCGCTCCTGACCCACTAGACGTGGGCTCAACCCTCTCTATCTACCTGGCCAGGACCCAGACCATCCGTAAGATGGAGAGACTCTTCATCGTCGCGAAAGGCCAAAGACAGGGACTCGCAGCATCCAAAACCACCATCGCAGGGTGGATCAGAAGGGTCGTCCACCACGCTTACACAGCGAAGCGACTGACACCACCCCAGGGAATTAGAGCTCATTCCACCAGAGCGGTATCCACCTCCTGGGCGGAGAGAGCATCGGTGTCATCAGATGACATCTGCAGGGTGGCTACCTGGAGCTCCCTACATACCTTCGCCAGGCATTACAGACTGGAACAACTCCAGGACTTCAGACCAGCCTTCGCATCCCATGTCCTGGCAGCGGCTCCATCTCCCGGACCCTCCGATCCATCCGAATCCCACCCTGAGGTATAAACTGCTTCTTATCTCCCATGAGGGTAATGTCTGAGTGCCATGGGATGCCAACCAATCACAATGGGTGTTTACTCACCTGGTAAAGGTGATTGTGTTGGTTGGCATCCATGGCACTCCAAGGCCCGCCCTCGGGGATGATCGGAGCGTCCAACCAGCAAGTTCAGGAGGTCCTTACACCAGTCCGTCAGAATTCAATTACAATGCAAAGAAATTAGTCGAACCACGGTTTGAGATAGTGTGTACATAATAGGGAATAAACTCAGGCCTCCGGCCTCGTTATTGTCATCATGTCATAGCAGACCTCATCTTTCCTAGTCTATATTGTGTGTATTGTTTCTGGTACTAACATCATTCCTTTCAGCTATGGAAAATTCAAACTGGAGAGCAGGGGTTCCTGGGACCTGGATATACTGGAAATCTGATCTGGGTCATGTGCATCATTAGCCTATCAGGTGGGCTGTAACCCATGAGGTAATGTCTGGAGTGCCATGGATGCCAACCAACACAATCACCTTTACCAGGTGAGTAAACACCCATGAAACTGCACAGACATCAGAAAGGGCTGGTAGAGATGTTTCAGATATTACGGTATCTGGAAGGGGGATGGACCCCTGAATCCAGAGATGGCAACAATAAAAATAAAAGTGCCTTAGAGCAGGCAGTGGAACCAGTGTCTGCCAAAAAGAAAGTAAAAGAAAAGAATGTCACTGCTACTGCTTCTACATGGAGAAAGGAGCAGGGAGATGGCACAGAAAAATGCTCTCATCAGAGGACATATCAAAAATGTATCAATCTTTCCAGGCAATCCAGGCTAAGGAACATTTGAATAATAGACCTACTGCTTCCCCCTCTCCTGGTTCAGGCTCCAAGATATCTGCATGCAGAGGAGGAGGAGGAGGAAGAAGAAGAAGAAGAATATTATGTGCATCTGGAGGAAGGTGACACCATGGAATTAGAGGGTAACCTCAGTCAGATTTTGAGCCTCCTGAAAGGAAAATGGAGGATTACTCATATTTTCCCTCATTTGTTGGAAAAATGACTGATACCCTTAACATCCCCAGCACTAGAAAAAGAGCAGGATGAAGTGCATGCTGATTTTTATGGACTTTCTGAAAGCAGCTCTACCAACAAGGATGTTACTTCCCATACATAGGAAAGGTGAGAAGGGGGAAATTATTTAACCAGGAAAGGCACACTAAGCTGAAGCTTGTTTCCACGTGTGACCCTTGAGCACAAGGAACTTAAGTGGCTTTCTCATGGTCACACAGTATGCAAGTGGGGGCTGTGAGATTCAAACCAAGGTCTCCAGGTTTGCAGCTCAGTGTCCTAAACTACAGCACTATACTGCCTCCCTACATAAACCACTTAAGAAGGCCATAGCAAAAATCATGGCTGCACCCATTTTGGCTGTAGCCAATGATAAAATAAAATTGAAAGAAAATATCAAGTGGATAATTAGGGAGTGGAATTTCTGTATGCCTATCCTGATCATCATGTGGTAGTCCAGGTTGCTGCTTGTGAGAGAGCAAAACCCATTCTAGCCTCATGAGAAAGACTCTGAAACATTGGATTCTATGGCAGAAAAGGTTTATACGACAGCTTCTCTTCTTATCATGTTGGCAGCTTGTTGAGCACATATAGCACAGTACCAGAAAGCACTTTGAAACACAGTTCTGGCACTGGCAGAAAGAGCAGATAATGATTTGGCACAGGACCTGATTGCCACAGCAAGATCAGTCCTGGATGCCACAAAATATCATTTCCACACTGCAGTGGACACTAGTGACACAACTTTAAGAGAAATGCTGCGACTCGGCCAGGTCTGTTCGGTGCTCACCACAAATGAGCAGCCAGCTCGTAACGTTTAACAAACTTCCAAAAAGTAGTGTCACTTCGGATGTCTCTTTGTAAAAGAAGTATAGCTGATACACCAATTGCAACAAGTAAAGGTTTAATAGTATAGACAAAGAGTACCAACAACAAAGGCGCTCCCTCACCCAGCGCTTCGACTTCTAACAAGTCTTCCTCAGGGTGTGGTTACAACACAGAATGTCATTCTTTAAATACACCTCTTAATACATAATTCATGAAATAATTCATTTGATTCCTAATTTAAAGAAAATAATAATAAAACTAGAACAGTATTACAATTACTATATTATCAAAATAACCAAAGTGAACAAATGTCAATACTACCAGATTAGCATTACACTTACATATAGCAATTTATAGCAAAACACACAGTTTACTGAAGGGTGCCTCCGGTGCTCTCCAAAAACATTCTCATTGTGTTATGCATGTAAGTGGAATTTATTTATATCAATATTTGCAGTAACAGTGCCTTAATATCTTGTGCTTTTCAAGTAGATGAAAATTATCTAAAAAGGAGGAGAGAGAGGAGAGGTTATAAATATCTCCATGATTTATAACATCCAAAATTACCAAAACAGTTTAATTGTATTTATTCAAAAATGGCTTGAGGTCCCATCCTTCATTTAGACCTAGGGGTCTGATACTGTTAAGTTTGAAAATCCAATAGCTTTCTCTTTCTAGTAATCGGTTTGGTCTATCACCTCCTTGTGAAAAGGGCAGGATCCATTCCAAGCCCATACATTTAACATCTTCTGTTTTGGATGAATGGTGTGTTAGGAAGTGTAAACCGACTGGTGTATCCTGTTGCTTATCAAGCATAGATCTAATGTGTTCTTGAATTCTCTGTTTTAAAGGCCCGAATGGTTTTCCTGATATATAGCAAATTACAGGTACACCAAAGGGCATAGACTACATAGCTGGTGTCACATGTAATCAATTGTTTAATGTCTACACTGACATTAGGTTCCATCGGATGTTAAAATGCTTTTCCTGTAATAGAATATGCCAATTATGGTAGATGATGTTGCCAATTCTACCTGCTTTGCGATTGTACTCTGTGATAAATGTGCACGGTACTGAGTTAATAAGTGAGTCTTCTGACTTTACTCCTGTAATGAGTTTAGTTCATTCTAAACTGCTCAATTTCTCTTTCAATGTCTCTAAAAGGGTAAGGTCATACCCTCTTTTAAGAAATCTGTTAATTAGTTCCTCAGCCTGTGTATTAAACATATCCCCAGAGTTGCAATTCCTATGAATTCTTAATAATTGACTGTATGGTATAGAATCCTTAAGACTTTGTGGATGGGCACTATCGGCATGCAGCACTGAATTTGTGGCTGTATGTTTATGAAAACTTGATGTATTAATGATTTTATGGTCTTAGCTTACTATAAGGGTTAAATCTAAGAAGTGTAATGTCTTTTTACAAATTCAAAATGAAAGATGGGACCTCAAGCCGTTTTTGAATAAATACAATTAAACTGTTTTGGTAATTTTAGATATTATAAATCATGAAGATATTTATAACCTCTCCTCTCTCTCTCCTTCTTAGATAATTTTCATCTACCTGAAAAGCACAAGATATTAAGGCACTGTTAGTGCAAATATTGATATAAATGAATTCCACTTACATGCATAACACAATGAGAATGTTTTTTGGAGAGCGCCGGAGGCAGCCTTCAGTAAACTGTGTGTTTTGTTATAAATTGCTATATGTAAATGTAATGCTAATCTGGTAGTAACTGACATTTGTTCACTTCGGTTATTTTGATAATATAGTAATTGTAACACTGTTCTAGTTTTATTATTATTTTCTTTAAATTAAGAATTGAATGAATTATTTCATGAATTATGTGTTAAGAGGTGTATTTAAAGAATGATGTTCTGTGTTGTAACCACATCCCTGAGGAAGACTTGTTAGAAGTCGAAGCGCTGGGTGAGGGAGCTCCTTTGTTGTTGGTACTCTTTGTCTATACTATTAAACCTTTACACGTTGCAATCGGTGTGTCAGCTATACTTCTTTTACAAAGAGACACCCGAGTGACACTACTTTTTGGACACTAGTGACACTGCTGCTGGAGTTTTTTGGGCTCATGCGGTGTCATTAAGAAGGTTTTCTTGGCTAAAGACTACCATCATTTGCCAGGATACTCAAAACAAGGCCATGGATTTATCCTTTGAGGGTGATTCATTATTTGGTAACAAAAAAGAGGCTTACATTTAAAAAGCTGATCAACACAAACCCCTTTCAAAAGTAACACTGAGAAGGATAAGTCATGTACCTCCTACTGGTCAAACAGAAGTGGACAATCACACAGGAGAGTAGTGTGCATAATTTATGGAACACACACAAACAGAGGTGAGAAAGAAGTAAGGTGTCTCAGCTTTGACTTGAACTCAGGTTGCCCAGAATACTGTTCTGATTGTGCTAACCAGCTGTGCCACTGAGACAAGTGGAACCTGGGCTGTCCCTGAGCATGTTACTCTTTCTGAAATACACCAATGTCAACACAAATATTTTACTTCTAACAATAACAGAGGAGTATGGTGTCAATATTTTATGGAACACATACAAACAGAGGAGAGAAAAGTGCCTTAGCTGGGACTTGCACCCAGGCCATCCAGAATACATTCAATTGTGCTAACCAACTGTGCCACTGAGACAACTGGAACCTGGCCTGCCCCAAGCACATAACAGAAGAAGAGGCAGAGGTTGGGGATACTTCCTAAGAGCCCATTACTAGCACGCCTCCTATCAGTACCAATCACAAAGCAGTTACTATGGGGGAAGGGGAAAAAGGGCTTCCAGTCATAATGCTGCAGCTCCAGCACCTAAGCCCCAGCCAAAACAAAACCTGTGTCAGTTCTGCTCAGATTTCCCAGCCATTGCGTTTGGGAGGAAGGCTGACACACTACTTCCAGGAATGGATAAACATTACTACAGACAAGTGGGTACTGGAAGTAGTTGACTGGGTGTTGTGTCTGCAGTTTGGACATTTTCGAAACCATGAAACACTGTTTTCTAACTCACTCCCCACCAAAAAATCTGCTGGAACTGGAAGTAAAAAAAAAAACTAAAATTACGTAAGTACTTGCTGTAACAGTAGATCTTCAGGAGAGGTTCCTGCAGTAGGTCATAACAAATAGGACTGCATCCTCTGGCATCAGGACCACATGGCAAACTTTTGCTAGCAATGTCTGGTGGAGGACAACTGACTCGATGTCACATGATGGACGTCAGCCCGCCTTCCAGTTCTCCAACCAGAGACCCAAGAGGATGCAATAGGAGAAAGGGTGGAATTCCTGAAACTTCTCCAGAATGGTCTAAAAGACTCTGCTGAAAACTGGAGAAAGGCAGGAGGGAGGGGAAAATGTGACCTACTGCAGGAACCTCTTTTGAAGATCTACTGTTACAGTAAGTTCTTATGTAACTGTACTATCTTACTTCGAGAAAGTTCCTGCAGTAGGTCATAACATATAGGACTGAATCCCAAGCAGTCACCCTCAGTGAGGCCAACTAAAGTATGGGAGGAGGAAAGTCAGGAGACAATAAGAGTAGGTCTAAGACATTAAACCCTGCAGAATGGCTAAGTCAAACCTGGTAGTATGCCTAGAGGCAATGTCCAAGCTGTAATGGTCCGCGAAAGTGTGGACAGAACTCCAGGTTGCTACAGCACAAATCTCTGGTTTAGAAAAGTTCCTGTGGAAAGCTGTGGAAGCAGCCATACCTGTAGTGGAGTGATCTCTGACCTCTCCAGAAGAGGTTTACTGTACTTCTGGTAACAGAAAGATATGCAGTTAGCCAACCATTTGGGCAAGCACTGCTTAGAGACTGCCAATCCCAGGGTTTAAGGGGCAAAGGAAACAACTGATTTGACTTGCAGACATCCTAGGTTCTGTGGACATAGTACCACAAAAACCTATGTACATCCAACTTGTGGAGAAGGGCTTCGCCCTTATTCATGTGAACAGGGTAATACACTGGGAGTTCAATGGTTTGCTTTAAGGTGAACTCTGAAACAACCTTGGGAAGAAACTAAGGATTTGTACACAGGACCACTTGGTCTCTGTGAAAAGTTAAATAAGGCTCCTTACACATCAGGACCTGAAGCTCAGAAATCCTATGAGCAGAAGTAACAGCAACTAAAAAGAGCACTTTCCAAGAGAGATGGCACATCTAACAGCTTACTGCCGGGGCAAAAGGAGGCAATGTAAGCTTTTCTCACCTAACATGTACTGTAAGTCCTAAGGAGGTGTAGGGTTGCGGATAGGGGGTTTTAAATGGAAGATCCCTTTCAAAAGGTTTAGAAACCCCTAGTTGGGCAACCATCTTCTTTTCCACTAGTATATAGTAGGTTGAAAAATAAGACAGGTGGACTTTTAATGAGGAATAGCTTAGATTAGAGTCAGACAGGTGCAAAGGGTACTCCATGGCCTGGGGCACAGAGCATGAGAAAGGATCCAGTCCTGTGGCTGCAGCCCAGATGGAAAAATGCTTCCATTTCATAGCATAGGTAGATCTGGTGGAAGGCATTCTAGACAACACCAGGACCTGAGTGACCCTATGGGACACCCCAAAGCATGACACAAGTATGTCTGTAGGAGCCACGCATGAAGGTACAAGGACTTGAGTCCCAGATGCATGAGTCTGCCCTCATCCTGTGTTAACAGATTATGTTGAAGAGGAAGGGGAACCGGTGGTTCCACATCCAGTTGTTGCAGGGAAGGAAACCAAATCTGCCTGGGCCAGAGATGGCAAACAGGAGCATCCAAGCACCCTCTGTCTAGAGTTTAGAAAGACACATTGCAGAATGGGAAAGGGAGGGGTGGCGTATAAGTACTTCCCTGTCCAACAGAGAGAAAATGTGTTGTAACAAGTAGAACCATGCTCTTGAATGAGCGAGCAAAAACTGTGAAGTTTTGCATCTGATGGGGAGGTGAAGAGATCTAAGAAAAAGGAAACCCTGCTATGTCCTGAATAAGTTCCCCTTTGTGAGCATGTATCGATATTCGACTGAAGTTATCTGCCAGGACATGGTGGATGCCTGGGATGTGCATGGCCATGAGAAACAGGTGGTGATGGACTGCCCAGAACCACACCCTCAATGCCTCCCTGCACAGTGGATACGATCAGGTGCCTCCCTGTGTGTAGGTGTAACAGACCACAGACATGTTGTCGGTTTGTACTAGCTGTGTTACCATGGACAGGAGTGGCTGAAGGGCCTGTAGGGCATAAAGAACTGCCTTCAGGTCCAGGATGTTTATGTGGAGAGAGGCTTCCAGCTGTGACCATGTACCTTGGGTCTAATGATCCCCCAGGTGAGCCCCCCAGCCCAGGCCTGAAGCACCTGTGGTGAGAGTCCATTAGGTTGGGGGGTACCAGGAAAGGCAACCCCTTCGAGACACATGTTGAGGGTTCCACCACCATGAAAGGCCTTTCTTTAGTAAGCTGGATACCAGGATGGGACTATCCTTTGCTTTTCTTGGAGTTTCATTCTGTACCGCTCGTAAGCAGCAGCTTTTCATTTCCTGGACTTTCTCTCAATTTTGGTGGGATGCCGCTCGTCAGTGGCTGGAACTGTGTTTGGAGCTCTAGCCGGGACTTGCCTCTTTGTTTCGGTGTTTGCTGCCCTCTCTGTGCCTACTAGCCCCCGAACTGGTCAAAAACATGGCGTGAGAGGCCGTGCTGATTTTGCCTGATTCCAGCTGGAGCTGGAGGAGTGAGTGGGGGAGCATACATTGTTGTGGAGGGGGCAGGGAGGATTTTGTATAAAAGTAAGTGCTGCTCTCAAGCGCTAGCATTGTGAGTGGTGAGAGCGCCACTCAGTGCTAGAATTTTTCTGTTAGAGATGAGAGGAGGGAAGTGGGCTTGCTTATTGAAGGTTTCTAACTGTGTTAGTTAGGTTATTTAAGGTAGGAATGTTTTAAATTGTCTGAGTCTGTTTAAATTAATTTCTGTCTTTAGTTTAGTTTAGTTTATTAGTCTAGGAATTAATACCTTTGAGCCAGGGCTCTTTTACAAAGGTTCCACGTCACAAAGAACATTTAACAAAGCACGATACACATTACAGGTAAAACCAGACAGGAAAGTTACATCATAAATTTGCTATTAACAGTTTAAGGCAGTAACGTTTTTAAGTTTCATAGAAAAACAAGCTATAACAGGTTCAAGCGAGTAGACAATTTCAAGGTTAAGGAAACTTCCAGAGAGAGGGTGATCATTAGTGCCAAAGGAGGCTAGGAGAGGAGGGAAAGGTGGTGAGCGGGAGAGTAAGTGAGAGGGACAGGAAAAAGGGGAGTGAGTTTGGGTGGGAGACAGAAGTAGTAGAGGTACCAGAGAGTTCATTAGTCAGGAGGCAGAGGCCTCAGATGTGAGGATGGACATGAGGAGTAGTAGTCTTTATCTAGGCAGTCACAGTTGCTAGTGGTGGTGAGGTGGGCATAGAGCATGGATTTGAAAGCTTCAAGCAAGGTTGAGGATAGAGTAGGTGGACTAAGTGCATTGAACCATGTTGGGGCCCTGTATGCGAAAGATCTTTGTCCCTGTGCAGTCCGGCATCTCGGAACCAGGAAAGGTTGGCGTTCAGATCTGGTGGAGGGTCGTGAGCCAAGATTCAGTCGGATGAGGTTTGAATACATAATGGAGTCAGTCCCAAGATAGATTTTTGCCATTGTGCAGGTGAGATAAATAAGACAATTTGATAGGTTCAACCAGCCTGATTCATAGTACAGATCACATGTAAGTCAGTCTTTGAGCCCCGTGAGAGCGGCAGGCCTTATTTAGAGTGATTGAGATCGCCTTAGAGCAGTGGAGGTAGCTGAGCCATAAATAATAAGGCCATAGTCAATGATTGAGATTATGGAACTCTGTATAGCTATTCTCAATGCCGCTTGATTTAGAAATGGACGGTTACGGAACAGTATTCCAAGGCGTTGGTTCACTGTTTTCGCAGTGTTGTCAAAGTGGGTTGCAAAGGTGAGCCCTTGGTCAAAAGTGATGCCAAGGTATTTGAAAGTATTTACTTGGTCCAGTGTAATTCCCGCAGAGGTTTGTATGGTGAGTGGAGTATGCCTATTTTTGTTTTGGTGATTGGAGAAGAGCATGGCTTTTGTTTTATTGTGGTTTAGCACAAGTTTACTATCCAGGAACCACCTTTCAACACTAGAGAAAGCAAGTTGCAGGCTTTTTCATAGGGAGTTTGGATCCTTGTGGGAAGAGAGAATTACAGCATCATCAGCGTATAAGATTATTTTCTCCTGGCAGATATCTGGGAGGGAGTTAGGAACAGGCTAAAGAGGAGCGGTCCAAAATTGATCCCGTGGTACACAGAGAACTGGTTTGAAGTCGGAGAGTTCATTAGAGATTTTACAGCCTGTGACCGATTGGACAGGTAACTTTTACCCAAGCACAAGGACCTTGGCCAGGCCTAGGCTAGAAAGTAGGGAGTAAGTAGGCCATGATGGACTGTGTCGAAAGCTTTTGTAAGATCAATAAAGACTGCACCTGTTTGGCACCCTTTGTCCAGGGCTGAGTGGACTTCTCCAGAGAAATCAAGTAAGGCTGTTGTTGTACTATGTCCTTTCCTAAAGCCGTGCTGTTGATTACAGAGTAGATTGTATTTGTCCAGGTAATCAGAGAGTTGGTCTGCCACTATTCATTCAAGTGCTTTGGAGAGGGGAGGGAGTATTGATATTGGTCGATAGTTTCCTGTTGAGGTTTGTCCCCCCTTGTGCACTGGCATAACTATGGCAGATTTCCATTTGTTGGGAAATTGACTTTGGCAAAGTGACAGATTAAGATTTTTGCAAGGGTGAATTACTTCATCCAGGGTGAGAGACAGGATTTTAGATCTAGCGTGTCACTACTTGTTCTGGATTTGGAGCAGGCCTTTCTATGTACTTGTGTGCTTCATGCACTTTGATTTTCTTGAAATAAAATTGTGGTTTGTCACGATGGGTGTTTTGTGATACTAGGCTAGGCACAGGTAAGTCTGAGAAGAAATCTGGGGAGGACCCACTAAGGTCTGTGAATGTCTTATTAAGCGCATCTGCAATAGACTTTGGGTCAAGAGTGGTGGATCCATCAACTATCATAATGGTAGGTGACAATTTTGATTGTTTACCCATTATGTTTTGGATGTTGTCCCAAAAGCTCTTCCATCACCCCAGGTAGATTCAAGGGCATTTTGAAATAGCACTCTTCATTTGCCTAATTTGTGAGGTACATCTATTTCATGCCTGCTTGTATTTTGGGGTATCATGAGGGTGAGTCTGTGTCTCTGGCAACTGCCCAGAGGTGGTCTCGAACCTTGAGCTCAGCAAGTAGTTTGGCAGTAATCCATGGATTTGATAGCGCTTTGATTTACGCTTTTTACTGGGGCGAGTAAGTCGATGCAGAGTTGAAAGATTTAATGAAGTATTCTAGTGCGGTATTAATATCAGTTGATTCAAAGATTGGCATCCAGTCCTGTTGTAGGAGATGGGTTTTCAACTTGATAAGATTGCCATAAGGCAATACTCTGCTAATATAACTTTGGGGGGTGGCAGAAATTTATTAGACCAGGTACAGGACACTGGGGAGTGATCACTGAGGGAGTCAGGAGGACTTTAATGTTTTTATCTGGTCAGGGTGATTTGTGAGAACCCAGTCAATAAGGGTGTTTGTACCAGTTTTGTAATTTTCCAGGTGGGGAGGTTACCATCTGAGTCAGGTTTGCTGCTAGGATGTCATCTTTGTAAGAGCCAGTGTCAGAGGCAGCCAGTTTATGTTGAAATCCCGAGGAGGAGGCTCATTTTCAGAGGGCTGCAGACTAACAAAATCAAGTACAGACTTAATACTGGCACGGTGGTCTTTTGGAGGATACAGACTACGGCCACTGTGAGAACTTTGTTTTGTGCACCAAGAAGCAGTTTGATAGGGAGGAGTTGCATCTGCGTATTTGTGGAGGTGAAGCTGCCGCGTTGACAGGAGAGGTTGTCCTTTATGTAGATAGCACAGCCCCCACCTTTCTTGCTTGCCTGATCGAGTCTGAAAAGATTGTAGCCTTCAAGCGAGACTGCATGATCCGGGGTGCTGGAAGATAGTCAGGTTTCCACAATGGCTAGTATATCAGGGTTTTTTTGTCCAGCGAGAGTTTGAAGAGATGCCAATTTGGGAAGAGGCTGCAGATATTTAGAGTGATAATGGAGAGACCACTACCAACTTTCCCTGTTTTGTCGGCTTCAGTGCAACAGGACCAGGGTTTGGGTGTATCCACCAGATATTAAAAGTAGGAGGAGCAGGAGTTTCAGCGATGCCATTACGTAGTTCATAATAGGTTGGAGTGAGTTTCTGCTTGTACTTTTAAAATGCTTGGATTGTCTTCTGGAGTTCCAGTAGGGTGATCGTTAGTGAGTTATAATGATATGGCAGTTTCCAATTAGGAAATATGGCTCTTTGCACCCAGGTATTAATTGGGTGATGTTTGTTTAAGACTTCCAGAGTAAAGCCATGGTACAATGTTTGGGTAGTAGTATAGGAAGGTGAGAGTAGGTGGAGGGTAGGGTAGGCGGAGGGTTGGCATAAAGGAAAAGGAGGGTGAGGTGAGCAGGAACAGGTGGTGGGGACTAAGCCAAAGCATTTTTTAGCGAGGCAGGAGAGAGCCGAGAAGTAGTGTGGGCTAGGCAGTCGGGAGGGGTGGTGAGCAATAGGAGGGTGGTGGAGTAAGGATTTTAGTGGGCTAAGGTGGATAGCTAAGCACTATGGTGAAGTAGCGAAAAATGAAAAAAAAGACTGGGAGGGTTTGGTGCCAGAGGGTTTAAGAGAAGTACTATAGTACTGTTGAGATCCAGGATCACATAATATGTTAAAATTCCTGAAAGGTGATAAACTGTGGCCTGGGCATATGCAATGTATAAATCCTTTTGTCTATATGTTTCCTTTGTTCTTCAAAGTCCTCAGAGAGAAGTACAATACCTTGGGAGTAGGTCAGACAGTAGGCATATGCAATGTGTGAAATCCTTTTGTCTGTATGTTTCCTTTGATCTTCAAAGTCCTCAGAGACAAGTACAATACCTTTGGAAAAGGTCAGGCAAAAATATTGATTCAGTCACAAAATGTGTTAAAATTCCTTTGTTCTTAAAAGTCCACAAGTGCAGTTGCTTTAAGAATGGTCAGATGAGAATGTTGAAAATGTTGATTCAGTTGCAGGACCCAGCATCACCATGTTTGTAAGACTAGTTGTAAGGCATATGCTTCCTTGGGGAGGCTTCAAGAAAGTTGATTTAAAATTAAAAAGCTGATACCTGATGATGATGGCGATTTGCAGAAATTCAGTCCAGCAGACTTTCACCAATGTTGTGTGCAAGAATGGCACAGGTATTCCCAGCAGAAAAACATGTAAATGAACAAAAACTAACCTACAGACACAGACAAGCACAAACAGCCACCACACAGCCCCAGGAGGAGGAGCTCTGTTAGTTTGTTCAAACCAGAAATGTGTAGGGGGTCTGTAGGGTGACCTGTGAGGTTAGGATCACCTATGGGAACTCACAGCTGCATGCTCTGCATTCCTTATCCCTCTCCTGTGTCTGATACTGTTATCAGCATTGCAGGAAGTGGGGATTGTAAGGATTGCTCTGCTTGTGGGCTGTGGGTTGACCAAGAGTGAGTTGATGGAAGGATAGAGATGGTTAGGTCCAGGAGATGCCCTGGATTATTTAGGGCATCCAGGCGAAGCCAGAGCGTGGTTAGTTCCATTTCAGGAGACCACCAGACTGAGTGGTCAGGTAACCGAGGGGCTACACCACCCTCTACATCTCTGACGGCAGTGCTGTGCAATTCCAGGTCGATCAGAAACAAGACGGCAATTATTGCTGCCTTGGTTTCATCGGTCGACCTGGCTTGCATTACAGAGACTTGGGTGGGAGATGATGCTGGCCCTGTTTTTGAGGCTGCAGTCCCCCCAGGATATACTGTTGTGCACTGCCCCAGAGAAAATCGCAGGGGTGGCAGTGTAGCCATCTGTTTTAGATCTAGCCTGACCTTCACCATGAACCCGGCTGGAACCCCAGGTTCATTTGAGTGTTGCCATTCATGGAGGACTCTCGATTGGCTGCAGGATCTCCTCATCCATTGCCTCTTCTGGCCCGATGGGGGTTTCCTGCAGGAATTTGCCAAGTTTGTTGCCGGCGAGACGTTGGATTCCCCCAGATGTGTTTTTCTGGGGGATTTCAATGTCTTGGCCAATGATAAAGCTCAAAGGTGCACCAGTGAATTTTTGCAAATTATGTCCTTGTTAGGGCTGTTGCAGTTTGTTGATGCACCTACTCATTGGGATGGCCACACATTGGACCTGGTGTTCTCACTGGGGATCTAGATTGTAGATCTTATGATTGATCAGGTATTCTGGTCTGATCATTGCACAGTGAAGTTCACACTTGGGGCTCCCGCTGTAAGTTTCTCCCCTGCTGAGATAATTTGATGCTGCCCTGTATATGAGATCTTACCCCTGGGGGTTTTATGACGGCAGTCGATTTATTTAGTATGGGTGGTGCATGCATCGGAGCTGTTGGTGTCGGTGTGGACACCTATAATAAGGTGTTATCTGACACCATCAACTCCCTTGCACCTATCCGTGTACATCCCAGAACTTCGTACCTGAGGTCTCCTTGGTATGATGGAGATCTCAGGGAAATGAAGAAGATGGGTCGGAGATTAGAGCGCTGCTGGAGGAAGTCCCGCCTGGAGACGGACAAACTGGTCCTGTGTGAGATTTATTGCGCATATCAGGAGACAATCAACCAAAAGAAGACAGCATTTTTGTCTCAGGAGATTGCTGCTGGGAGAAACCGACCAGCCTCACTCTTCCAGACTGTTGATAAACTTCTTCATCCTGTCTGTATTTCTTCAGCCCAGAAGAGTTTCCTCAAATGAGGATTTTGCTCGTTTTTTCTCGGACAGGGTGTCTTTGATCCGGCGGGAGGTTTCTTCAGCCAGCAATACCATTGCTGACAGTGGTTGCCAGTTGTGTGCTGAGTGCACTGCGCCTAGTTGGGGAGAGTTTAGGCCAGTGGAGGTCCATGAGGTTACTGAGGTGGCAGTCAATCTGAAGCATACCTTCTGTGAACTGGACCCAGTGCCAACGCGTTTCTTAATGAGATGCATTGACTCTGTTGGCCCGGTGTTTGCCCTGATTGTCCGGTGCTCCATAAGTCAGGGTGTCTTTAAGCCTTGAAGGAGACCCTGGTGAGACCCCCTTTTAAAGAAATCTTCTTTGGAACTGGAGGTCAGGGCAAATTACCATCCCATCTCCATTCTCCCATTTTTGGGGAAGATTGTTGAGAAGTTGGTATTGCTTCAGTTGGAGGAACATCTCATGACTCACAAGTTGTACGATCCATTCCAGTCAGCTTTTCAGGCCAGACATAGCACTGAAACTGCATTAGTTCGGGTGCAGAATGACCTCCTCAGGGCTAGAGACCGAGGGGACTAGACAATTCTTGTTCTCCTCGATCTCTCTTCAGCATTTGATACTGTGGACCATTGTGTGTTGCTTCTCTGCCTGAGGGAGTTATGTGGACTCACCGGTACTGTCATCAAGTAGTTTGAGTCCTTTCTCACCAATAGGAGACAGCGGGTTGTGATGGGAAATTTCTCATCTACACCCTGCCTCCTTTTGTGTGGAGTCCCTCAGGGTTCGGTACTAGCCCCAATGTTGTTCGCAGTATATATGCTGCCCCTGGGGGGGATCATTAGGAAGTATGGTCTGAGTTTTCATTGCTATGCTGAAGATACTCAGCTATACTTATCCTTTGCCCCAGGAACATCAAACACAGTGGATGTGTTAAATATCTGTCTGGCTGAGATTAGTGACTGGATGGCCTCCTGCTGGCTACGACTGAACCCTGACAAGACTGAGGTATTGGTAGTGGAGTCGAACAGAGTTCGTGATGGGATGGCCTCTGACTCCGCAACAGGACTTGTGCTAGGAGCTGCGTCATTGATGGCCTCCCCTTGGGTGCGAAATCTTGGTGTGATGCTTGACAGGAATTTGTCCATGGAGGTTCAAATATCTTCCGTGGTTCATTCCTGTTTTTTCCATCTTCGAAACATTGCCAGGATTAAGCTCCTGGTTCCATCTCTGGACCTCCCTACCTTGATACATGCCTTAGTCACTTCTAGGCTTGATTACTGTAATGCCCTCTATCTGGGGGTCTCTGGGGGGCTCTCTTCGCAGACTGCAGCTAGTGCAAAATGCTGCTGCCCAGCTTTTGACTGGGAAAAGTAAAATTTGCCATATTACACCTGTGTTGTACGAATTGCACTGGCTGCCTGTCAGGTGGAGAGTGCTTTTCAAGGTGGGTTTTCTGACCTATAAGGCCCTACATGGACAGGGCCCTGGTTACCTGTCAGTTCTCCTGGTACCCTCTTCCTCTTCCCGTAATCTCCGTTCTTCTAGTGGTGGCCTCCTAACTGTTCCAAGAGTGAGATTAAAATCTGCAGGCGACCAAGCCTTTATTTTTTTTTTTTTTTAAATTCTCTTTTTATTAATTTTCAACTGTACATACAACAGTTTAAACAGTAACATCTGAACACAGTACCTACATTCCATACATTCCAAAGTTGGATATACTGTATTACTGGACAAAGAAAGAATATAGAGTAAAGGTACCAAAAGGAATCAGAAAAACAGTAACTGGATAACCCAGATCAACTGTCCCCCCTCCCCCCAATGAGGGAGTCACCACTGAGGGGAGAGATATAGTGAACTATCTCTAGTGGCTAGGTGTCCTCAGGTTCTCCATCTAAAACAGCGCCCGGGAACCTAGTAGCATCAAAATCCCAGGGTGAGAGGTTGTGAGATTACCACAGAGGAAAAGCTAGGAGAGCTGGAGAAGTCAGATCTTGAAGACTGTGATCCTCACTAGATTCATTATAGTCGAGAACCCGATCAGTGAAGATACAGAGCATATAGTTTGCCCCATTTCTTCTGAAAAGCCATTGGAGAGGATCTGAAATTAGCAATCAGTTTCTCAACTTTGAAACACTGGGACATTTCTTCCACCCAGTCCAGATATGAAATCTCAAGACTGTCTGTCCAGTGTCGGAGGACCAGTCTCTTAACCGCCATAGCAATGAGTGCTATATGGTACTTCCTTTCTTTGATCCTGATACCCGTGTAGTCTCCTATGATACAGGTCTCTAGTGAGAAGGTTTCCTAGACCTAATATGGATCTAATTTATCCGAATTGTCTTCCATAGAGAGGCCACTTAGGACAGTGCCAGAAAATATGAGAAGGTCTCCTGCTCTTCTCCGCATCTGAAACATTTTAAAGGAGCAGAGGCCAAATTTTGATTTCCAATTGGTAAATCACATGTTGTTAATTATGAAATACTGAATCATCCTATTCCTGTCTAGAGTATTGTAGATATACAGATTCTTTCCAGATCTGTCCCCATGAATATGGGGGAGCCTGAGGAGGATAATGCCCAGGCTTTGGAACCAGTTGAGGAGTAGGGTGGGAAGTTTGTGGAGATAGGTGTACAGCCTGTGGACACCCCATGGGGTTTAACCACGCAGCCCTCAACCTCCTCTAGTAGTGGTTTGATAACTGAGGGGATACTGTTATTCCGAACTCTTTGTCTACTAGGTGCTTTAATTGATATATTTTAAACAGGGCATTAGTGGGAATATTCAAAGGCAAGTAGTAGGTCCGTTATTGGGCCCTGTTTGCCTTGAACATAAAAATCTTCCACTGAGAGCTCCTGAATTGGGGGTAGCCATTTAGAATCTAACATTTTGTCCCCGATCTTGATATTAGGGTTACCCATCAGTGGTTGGCCAGGGTTCTTAGTATAACGGATTCTGGTGGAGGAGAAAGTTGGTTAAGCACCTTAACTGCTGACACCACTGGGGAGTCTTGGATCGCTCGGGGAGAGATGCGAAGCCACCATAGAAAAGGCTGGAGGGATTTATATTATGGCGAGTGATAAGATCCAGATCCAGATCTAACCATGTAGGAAGGTAAACATCTTTCAAGTCCCCTAGCCATTTCCCTGCTTTGATAAGGTGACTAGACCAGTAGTAGAGTTCGAAATTCGGCAATCTGAGACCCCCCATTTCTTTGGGGAGACACAGTTTGACAAAGGCCCGCCTCGGAGACTTATGATTCCAAATAAAATCAGTTAAGGTCGAATGAATTTTTTGGAAAAAGGACCTGGGTAGCCAGATGTCTAGGAGATTCAGGGGATAAAAGAGCCGGGGAAGAATGTTCATTTTGATGATGCTGATCAGGGCCCTCACTGGTAATGGCAGTTTCATCTTTGCAAGTCCGACTTAATTCTTTCTAATAAGTCTTCTAGGTTTATCTTCCTGATTAGGAAGGGTCTCGCCAGGTAAACACCAAGATATTTCAAGTGAGATGGGGTCCACTTCATGCCCAGATGGATACGGAAGTCCGGGTGAGGTGTACATTAAGTGGGAAAATCTCAGTCTTTGCTAGATTAAGTTTATAGTTGGATAACTTCAAAATTGTGAAATTATCTTCATTACCACCTCAGGGATTCAGCCGGGTTAGCTAACTGTAGCAGAATATCATCCGCGACACACTGAAATCTTAGAGGTTTGCCTGAGGACAGGGCATCCTTGAATCCCTGAGGCCGCTTTGAGACTGACCAGTAGCGGTTCCAAATAGAGGTTAAAAAAGAACGGGATGGGGCAACCTTGTCAGTTCCAGAGTGAGCTGTATGGGGTGAGAGGATCCCACTGCAATAAACCTTGCCGCGGGGCCTCTATATAGAGCTCTGATCCACCCTATGAACTCCCTCGAAAGCTGAACCTGAGACATGGTATACCATAGAATTCCAATTAACACAGTCAAATGCTTTCTCCACGTCCAGGGCCACCAATGCCATAGGAACCTGGGAAGTTTGAGCTGCCCTACACATGAGAGAGCTGACTTCAATATGATCCATCACTGACCTTCCTTGTACGAACTTCTACTTCTTGCTCAGTACTCAATAATGGGGTCCATAATTGTTTGATCACGAGGCAAGGATCTTGGACAGGATTTAATATCACAGTTAAGGAGTGAGATTGGTCTGTAATTGGTCGGGTTCCGGGAGGGTTCAGCCGTCTTAGAATCAGTATAATAATGGCTCCAGTAGGAAGGCGATCCATGGTATCTGCTGACAGCAAGTAGTTGTATAGGTCCAGAAGCAGGGGAGCCAAAATCCTGGCGGAAGGCCTTAGAAATTGGCTGGGAACCCATCCAGGCCAGGAGCTTTATCTGACGGTAGACTTGAATAGCCTGTTCCACCTCCTCTTGGAAAGAGGTGAGGAGAGAAAGGCCGCCTGATCCTCCAAGAGACGAGGGAGTATCAGTGACTGAAAAAAACCCTCTAGTCCTGAGTGAAGGGAAGGAGGTGCATTCAGGCTGTATAGGTTTTGGTAATAATCTTTAAAGACTGTTGCTATATCTCTGGGCTCTGTTTTAATGGCTCCTTCTTACATAGATACATAGATACATAGACAGTGTCGGCAGATAAGTGCCTATGGCCCACCTAGTCTGCCCATTTGAGCTTGTAAGTTCAGTTTGTTTTCCTAGAAGTCTATTTCCCCTTACCCCTGACCTCTAGAATTCCTTTATGTCTATCCCATGCATTCTTAAATCCATTGATTGTTTCAGCCCCCACCCCTTCCTCTGGCAGGGTGTTCCACTTGTCCACCAATCGATTCTGTGAAGAAATTCTTCTCATGTTTCCTGAATCGTCCTCCTCCAACTTCATCCCATGCCCTCAGTCCTGAAACATCTTTTTTCGCTTAAAAATAGTGTTTTCCTGCACCCTGTTCCTCCCTGTAAGATACTTGTATGTCTCTATCATATCCCTCTCTCCTCCTCTCCTCCAGGGAGTACATGTTCAGTTCCTTCAACCTGTCTTCATAGGACTTGTGATGCAACCCATGCACCATCTTTGTTGCCTCCTCTGAACCTTCTCACCCTGTCTATGTCCTTACGTAGGTATGGTCTCCAGAACTGTACACTGTACTCCAGGTGGGGCCTCACTAGTGTCTTGTATAGCGGAATTATGACCTCAACTTTTTCCTGCTGGTGATGCACACTACCTATACATCCCAGCATCCTATTGCTTTGCACCTGATGCCTTGTCACACTGTTTCTACAGCATGTGGTCATCAGAGATAACCAACCCCAAGATCCTTTCCTGCTTGGTGCATGCTATATCTCACCCCCCAACTGATATATTGTCCAGGTTTTTGTGCCCCATATGCATTATCTCACATTCTTTGCATTGAATTTCAACTGCCAAACCTTGACCATTCTTCAAGTTTCTGCAGGTCCTTCTCATTCTGTCTACAACCTCTGGTGTGTCTACTCATTAGAGCTTTGTGTCATCACGCGAACAGTGAAATTGCCTCTATATCCTGGTAATGTCACTGATGAAGATGTTGAATAGGACTGGTCCCAGCACTGATCCCTGTGGTACCCTACTGGTCACTCTTCCCTCCTGTGGAGTGACAGCCATTTACCACCACCCTCTGTGTCCTGCCACCCAGCCAGTTACCTACCCACCACACTACTGTCCTGCCCACACCCATATTCCCCAGTTTGTGTAATAGTCTTCATGTGGCACAGTGTCAAAGGCCTTGCTGAAGTCCAGATAGGCCATGTCCACTGCCCTCCCTGATCCACCTCCCTAGTCACCCAGTCGTAACCAATGAGGTTGGTCTGACATGACCTCCCTGGTGAAACCACATGCCTTGGGTCCTGTAGTCCATTGACAACCAGATGTTCCACTCAATATCTCCTTCAGTAGTGCTTCCATGATCTTTCCACTACCGAGGTGAGGCTGACTGGTCTGTAGTTCCCTCGCTTCCTCTTTGTTCCACTTTTGTATACGGGACTACATCACTGTCCTCCAGTCTTTGGGTACCTCCCTGTTTCCAGTGATTAGCTGAACAGGATAGCCAGAGGTTCAGCCACCACCTCTCTAGTTCTTTAAGGACCTGGGGTGCACCCCATCTGGCCCCATTGCTTTATCAGTTTTATTACTTCCAGTTCCTTCAGGACCCTTTCGTAAAGGGACTTGTGTCCGCTTTCTGCACCATTTCACCCCTTGTACTCCCTTCAGACCCATTACCCCCTCTCCTTAGTAAAGACTGAGCAGAAATACCTGTTCAATATGTCAGCTTTACTGTTGTCATCCTCCACGTGGCTCCCATCCTCCCCCTTCAGTCTCACTATCCCTCCCTTTGTCCTTCTTTTTTCACTTATGTACCTGTAAAAGGTTTTGTCCCCTTTAACCACTGATTTTGCAATGTGTTCTTCTGTCTGAGCTTTGGCTTCCCTTACTGACTTCCCTGCCTCCCTTTGTTTCTCCTGGTACTTCTCCCTATCCCCTTCTGCCTGTCTTTTTGTATTGCCTGAATGCAATCTTTTTGGCTTTCACTTTCTTTGCTACCTCTTTGGAAAACCATAATGGTCTCCTCTTTCTTTTCCTCTTGCTAACTAGCTAATGCATAATTCTGTTGTTCTTATAATCCCCATTTTAAATACTGCCCACTGTTCTTCAATCCCTGATTCCTGTCCCATTCCCTTAATGCCTCTTTTCAAGCATCTCCCCATTTTCCCAAAGTCTGCCCCCTAAAATCCAGGATACGTGTTTTGTGTGGTTTGGTTCTGCTCTTTCTGTGATTTCAAACCACACATGACTGGTGGTCACTGTTACCCAGGTGCTCCCCCACTGTTACCCCCCCATCATACTTGTCCCTGTTTGGATACAAGGTCCAGTATTGCCTTCTGCCGAGTTGGTTCCATGACCAGTTGCTTGAGGAAGGCACCTGAAGGGAGTCCAGGATAAATCTGCTCTAGTTGATGCTGCTGCTGGGATGCTCCAGTCCACGCCTGGTATATTGAAGTCTCCAACCAGTACTACTCATCCTTTGTCTGCCATCCTTTGGATGGCTAGCATCAGCTCCCTATCTGTTTCTTCCTCCTGGGCTGGTGGTCTATAGACCACACCTGTAGCGAGATGGCTGGGTCCATTTTCCTTTCCAGCTTAACCCACATGTATTTCTCCCCATTTTGTTCCTCCTGGATCTGTGTGGCCCATTATGTCATTTTTCACATACAGTGCCACTCCTCCCTTCCTGCCTGCTCTGTCTCTTCTTCTGAATATGTTGTAGCCAGGTATGGCCATCTCCCAGTCATGGTTATCATTACACCAGGTTTCAGTGATGGCCAATGTCCAGGTCTGACTGTACCATGACAGCCTCCAGATCTTCCATCTTGTTGCTAAGGCTCCTGGCATTTGCACACATGGCTTTCCATGATTTGACCTCCTAGACTGCTTCACTGTGTTCTACTCCAGCCCCTTCCTTAGGTTGTTATTTATCCCTGGTTCTCCTTGCTGTCTGCCCTTCTGCTGAATTTTGCCCTTTCTGCTTATCCACCTTTGGACACTAATCTCCAACTTTTGCACACTGCTTTGCAGAGATAGCCACCCTCTGGTTCACTGGTTCCATTATTAACTGTGGGGGTGAGCAAGAAGGTACCATCCTTGCTGGCCTGCCACCCCTTTTGCTAGTTTAAATGCTTGTCAATGTAGCATTTAAACTTATCATTGAGTGCTGGATTCCTCCAGGATGGATGCAGCGTCAGGCTTGAACAAACCTCCATCCTCCAGATGGGTCCCCAGTCACCAATGAATCCAAACCCTTCCTCACAGCACCAGTTCTTCAACCATGAGTTAAAGTTCCTGCATGCAACTCCCTATGCTCTCCCTTGCCTCTCACAGTTAGTACTTCGGAGAAAGTGACAGAAGTAGCTACTTGCTTGAGACCCCTCCCAGTTTCCCAACCTTCCTGAACTTCCTTGGCTCCCATTTGCCAAGTCATTAGTACCTAGGTGATAATGACATCCAGCTCACCCTCCTGTCTTGCCTTCCCAGTGATCCCCAGTATCTTCCTTCCATCCCTCCATGCCATGGCACCTGGTGGCACCTCACCTCCCTGTCCTCCCCTCCTGTGTTCCTAGCTGGATCCCTCTTATGATGGAGTCCCCACCAAGTTAGCTTCTCCTCCCTCTGGGGTCCACTGCTTTCCCACTGAGGTCACTCCTTGCCTAACCTCCACATCCTTTCCTTCCACTTCCCTGGGTACCTCTATTCGGTTTTCCTCATTTGCCATTGTGGCATATGAGTTCTTGAGAGGAATAGAATCTGGGATGTGCCTCTGCCTGACCGCTCTAACCCTCCCTGATCCCACTGTCATCCAAGTGCTCCTCGTTCTCGGCATCCTTTGAGGCAGCTGCATTGGACTGGGTGGTTCCTGGACAGGGGTCATGGTACTCCTGACCCAGTTTACTTCCACTCTGAGTCTGGCTACCTCATCCCACAGTCCCGAGAGTGCATGCAGATAGGGCAGCACCTCAGTGTCCAGAAGGTCTTCCTGAATATACTCCCCACAGCCACTGCATTGCACCACTCCCACATTATACTGCAATTCCACTACTTATCTGCTACTGAAGCTTCTCTAGTTCTCTTTTATTTATTTACAGTACTAAAATCCTGTAACTGATCCTCAGATATATATTTTTTAAGAGAAAAAGAAACCAATAAATAAATAAATGAGTTAAAACACTTGTGGTGCTGAGGGTGGTCTTCTTCCCTTTATGCCCTCCTACTACACACCTCTTACTATACCCTGTGTTTAGCTCCTGTCAATCAGATTTATCAGGCATATAATTAAGAGTTGGGAAGGGGTGGGGGAATTTGGCAATTAAAGACAGCACAGAATTACACCACCACTATTTTTAAATTTTCAACAGCCCAAAAACAATTATAGTAAAGACAACACAGAAAGAAAGTATAGTGTCACTACAAGCCTACAATCTAAGTTTAAAAGAAAAATACCAGTTACCAGTTACTCTGAGGAGAGAATTTAATCCAGACTAGGCATGGTCCGAAATTACTATGGGTCTCGATACTCGCCATGAAGACCTTAGTCATGAGGAGGTGGATATTAGGAAGTAGTCTAGTCGCGACCAGGAATTATGGAGGGAGGAAAAAGGTATAGCTTTTTTGAGAGGGTAGAGAGTTCTCCAGGGTCCACCAGGCCTAGCATGTTACCCATATCTTTCATCACCAATTGCAGCGGAAGCAATGGTCTCAGTGGCCTAAAAGCTTTATCCAGCTCCTGAGTTGGAGCTACGTTCCAATCCCCTCCTAGGATCAAAGGGGTGGGTAGAAGGGAGCTAAGCTTATCAACTAGCTGCATAATAGAGGTCACATTCCCTCCAACTGGGCCATAAACTGAGCCTAAGACAATAGGGGAATTTTAGAGGGATCCAGACACCAATATATATCTACCTTCTGAATCCCTGATAACCTTCGTCGGATTGAAAGGTATACTTTTCTTTATCATAACAGCTACTCCTCTGGCTTCCGACGAGTCTCCAGCCACAAAAATTTGGGAGAAGCCTCTGACTCATAACATATTACTTTCAGCTACTGTAATGTGGGTTTCCTGCAGACATAATATGTCGGCACCCAGTATCGAGCAATTAATCAAAATACGGGCCCTTTTCTTGGCATCTCTCATCCCTCTCACATTCCAGCTAATCATTTTGACAGTGCTACCAGCCATATTTTAAGACAAAGTGCAACACGACACTCATTGATCCTGGCAGTCATCTCTCGCACCTTGCAGTGGTAACACCCTCAAGCCCCCCCCAATACACCCCAACATTTCTCTTCTAATTAAAAATAAAAACCCGGAACTAATAGCATTGATAGGCTGCCCAACTCTAATATTAAACTTCAGGTCAGAACAATCCACAGAATAAAGTGGCAGCATCCCCAAACAATTATTATCATTTCTATAATCAGTATCCTCCCCACCGCCCATAACCTTTGTCCAATGAACAGGGTAAACGCCAGTCCAAATATGAACTCTCCAAACATCAGCAGTAACATGAATATTATCCCTCCCCCCCCACCCCTTACAAGACATACATTATTTACACAGTCCCACAGATCTATTGCCTTAACGTCAGACAAAATTCTGGTTACTCCCATACCCCTTCCCTCCCCAGGGTACCCCATTTTGACCCTTACAATAAACGGAACACCCACAACCACGAAACCAGAGACAGTAATCCACCACATCAGTAGTCCGAACAGTAAAAAAATATAATTCACAGCAGTGAGGCAACTTACGGGTACCCAATAGCTCCCTATTTGGTCGCAAGGCATGGCACAGCTACAACCTGCCTATAAGCCCCCTGCCCCCCCTTCCGTTGTAAAGGCGCTGCCTCTATGGGCCAAATAAATGAGATCACCCCCTATCACCAGAAGGAAAAAATAAGGCAGTAAACAGCCTTACCTGGGAGCAGCTCCAGTGTTCTAGTCCTCTTGGTCTAATCCCTATAGGCACCTGGAAATGAAGGGGGAAATCGCGGGGACCGAAAATGCCGACGGACCAAAATGGTCCAACCGCAAATAGGTCCTCCGGAAACCGCACCTCCCCATTTGGTTCCTTCTGATACACCGAGAGGCTAGGACACGAGGGAAGCAAGAGGTGGGCCGACTAGGCCTCGTGGCCTACTACCACCAACTCCAGCACCACGCGGGTCCCGGGAGAAGTCCCCACTGAAAGCAGAGGGCATCGACCCCAGTGGACTACTCTGCGCCCAGCAGAGCTTAGCGACTCCATAGTAAGTAACAAAATGGGCAAATCTAGCCCAGAACTTGCAAAAGGAACAGAAAGTTAACTGTAAAAGTCATAGTTTCAGCTGGTAGTCTATTTCTGCTGTATTCCCAGTTCAGATTGGGTCAGTCATTTAATTGGGAGTCCCTTGAACAGATCAGGCAGCAGCTTGGATAGGTCAGCTAGGGCTTCTTCTGGGGTATCATAGGAATGCCAGGTGTTTTCAATTTGTACAGACAACTTTGCAGGGTAGATCATGTGGAAAGGCTTTCCAGCAGCTATCAGTTTGGTTACTACTGGGTGGAAGGCAGCACGTTTCAGACCGAACCTCTGGGCAAATCCTGGGTAATTCTCAGCTTGGCTCGCTCCATAGGACTGCTTCAACTGTTTGACTTTATCTAGGACATGTTGTCTGTCCAGGTAGCTTAGAATTTGATAATCAGGGGTCTGGGGGCGCTTTGGGGGAGGTCTGGGTCAAGAGATCTGTGAGCACGCTCCACATGGTATTGTTGATGGACGGAGAAGGACCTACGACCTTGTTTAGAATTGCTGGACAAACTTAATAATGTCTCCCCCTTCTTCCAGTTCTGGAAGACCCAAAATCAGGATGTTGTTTCTTCTGCTGCGCCCCTCCAGGTCTTCAGATTTTAGTTGTAATTTTTGTATTAGCTGGCGAAGTCTGACTATCTCAGGGTCTATTTTCTGTTGCCATCTTTCCACTGACCCTATTCTGGATTCTGAATCCCCCATCCTTCTTGAAAGGTGGTGTAATCTTCTCTATAGATTTGATTTCATTAGAGATCTCTTGCAGGGTATCTTTAAACGGTGATAACTCCTCCAAAAGCGCTCCTCCATCAAGGTAGTACCTCCTGCAACATTAAGACCTCCAGTAGATGAAGTTTTGTTGGTTAAGGAAGGGTTGCAGCCAGAGTTTTCTTTCTTTGAGGCTTTTTCTGGCATTGTAGGTGGGGTGTGCCTGACTCCTGAGGCCTTCATTTCTGCATCTAGCATCGCAATGTTCCAGCAGGCAATATACACCTCCAATTTATTCTAATGTCGATTCCAGGAGTAGCAATGGTGTTTAGACAGCGTTTGGTGGTGGTTTGGTGGTTTGGCTTGTCAAAAGATAACGTTTTAAGAGGGGAGAAACGGGAGCTCCAAAGCAGGCAGGCACTCAGCACCACTGCATCACGTGACCTCTCCCGCGACCGAGCCTTTAGTGTTGCCACTCCTGCTTTTTGGAACTCCTTACCTGCTGTAGTTAGGGAGGCCCCCACTATAATTGCCTTTAAGGCTCGCCTGAAGACCTTCCTATTTCTGCAAGCTTTTAGGGTTTAATTCTGATTATTTATATTTATAATTATTATTTTATATATTTATGCGGTATGAAATGCTGTAAAGTTTTGTGCGGCGCCCAGAGCTTTTGGGATTGGGTGTCTTTTTAAATAAACTTGCCTTTGCCTTTGCCTATCCAGGTTGTCCAAGTACTGGTCCCACTGGACTCTTATCATCCATTGGATGACCCACATATGCAGCCTGGCTAAGGGACCATAGAAATGGTTGTTGCCATCAAGCCAAGCAGGTGTAAGAATGCCCTGGCTGGAAAACGTCTGGAAGATATAACCAGCTTGATTTGCTCTGTCAGAATATCTGTTCTGTCTGAGGGCAGGAAGGCTCTGCCCTGGACAGTGTCCAAAACTGCCCCAGTAAGTTGGAGGAATTGAGCCGGTACCAGGGATGACTTGAGATAGTTGATGGTGATCCCCAGTCAGGCAAAAAGATCTGGAGTGTAGGACAGAGATTCCTCCATGCTGCTCCTGAAAGAAGCTGCCAGGAGCCAATCGTCAGGAACACTGTAATGCCCTGATGGTGAAGAGCCACTGCCACCACTGCAAGGCACTTGGTGAAAAACCTTGGGTGCTGAGGAAAGATCAAAGGGGAGAGCTTTGAATTGAAGATGTCTTTGCTGGAACAGGAACTGAAGGAAATGGCGGTGGCCAGGGAAACCAGAATATGCAGGTAAGCATCCTGTATATCCAGCGCACAGAGCCAATAGTCTATTTGAAGCAGGGGAATAAGGCCTTGTAAGGTCAGCATGTGGAACCTTTTCCATTCCAAAAAAAAGGTTCTGCTGGCTGACGTCTAGAATGGGCCTGAAGTCTCCTGTCTTTTTTGGGATGAGGACAAAATGGAAGTAAAACTCTTGTCCTCTCTGTGCCCAAGGGACTGGCTCTGTGACCAATTTTTGAATAAGAGCTATAATCTCTCCTCAACCAGGGAAACCTGTTTTGGGGAATAGCAGGATCGACCTGGAGGCGAGTCTAGAGATATTTCCAGAAACTTGATAGTGTGATTCTTCAAATCAGTTGCAGGATCCATGCATCTGATGTGATGCCCTGCCACTCCTGCATGTGAAGTGCAAACCTTCCTCCCATCTGCTCCACACTGCTGAAAGGTGGAGGAGGGGGAGGGCAGTACGAGTCAGGAAGTGGACTGGCGGGATCCTTCAGTCACTCTGTAGGTTTTGAGGCCGGGGGGGTGACAGCTGACCCCAGTGCTCTCCATTTGTTCTGATGCCTGGAGAAGGGCTGTCTACTTTGTCATTTCTGCTGGCACCAAAATGGCTGCTTAGGTATGGAGCCCAGCCTGTACATGGAGTTTACCAACATAAAGGGCCTGTCCGCTAGCCTGAAGGAATGTAATAAGGTCTTTGGTGTGACCTTCGAAGAGGACAGGTCCTTGGAAGAGGGCATCCTGGATGGCTGCCAGAAGGTCTGGGGAATAACCAGAGATATGCAGCCAAGCATGTCACCTGAGGCCGATAGCTATGGTGGAGGAATAAGCTACTGCATCCATTTAATCATAGGTGGCTCTGAGCACATGTCTGCAGTGTATTTTGGACAGGTGCAGGTCCTTTGTCAGTTCTGTTTTAAGGTCTGAGACATCCATAATCTAAAGAACAGCCTCCAATTTAGACATGGTGGCCTTTTGAAGAGATTGTGTGTGCTATGTAGTTGAGAGAATAAAGAACATAGGTAGGGGAGGCGTAAAGCTTACAACCAAATTGGTCCATCTGCCTAGACTCCTTGTCAGGTTGGGAGGTACTCATGTGTTTTGGTTTGGCAGAGTGGTCATGAGCCGCAGCTATGACAATGTGATCTGCTTGGGCTGGGAATCCAAGAAAGAGATGCCCTCCGGCATATGGTAGATCCAGTCTGACTTCTATGGGACAGCTGGAATAGAGTAGGGCAACTGCCAAATAGTGGTAGTCAGACCTTCATGGGGAGAAGTCCAAGGAGGAACAGGGATAGGTGATATCTCTTCCAAGTCTAGGTGATCAGCTAGATGCTTACGTTTGGGGTCTTGTAATAATAATAATAATAATATTTATTCATACCACCTTTCTAAAAATCAAGGTGCCTTACATAAACAATATAATAAAACACACATACAATAAATACTAGTTCATTAAAACAGTAAAACATCAAGTCATATACACTTGATACCGCAAATGGGTCTTCAGGGCCTGTTTAAATTCCTCCACGGACGTGCACTCCCGAAGCTGATGGGGTAGAGAATTCCAAACAGTTGGGGCTGTGAACATAAAAGCATGAGCCCTGGAAGACTTTAAAGAAACCCTTGGAATCTCTAGCAACCCCTCATCTGCTGAGCGGAGCGATCACCTAGGTTAGTAAGGTACCAGAAGCTCTTTCAGGTAGTCTGGGCCAAGTCCATGTAGGGCTTTATATGTCAGAAGCCTGACTTTAAAGGTGATTTGCCACTGTACTGGCGGCCAGAGCAGTTTGTGCAGCACAGGAGAAATGTGACAGATACAGGGTGTACCCATCAATAACCGGGCCACAGCATTCTGCACTAGCTGCAAGTGGTGGTTATCAACCACTGGTAGCCCTAGATAAAGGGAGTTGCAACAATCAAGGTGCGAGGTAACAAAGGCATGGACCAAAGTCGGCTGATCACCAGATGGAACAAGGTGTTTAATCCTGGAGATGTTCCTCAGATGGCAAAAGGAAGATTTGATGCCTGCCGACACCTGTGATTGCAGTGTCAGCCCGTCATCAAGAATCACCCCCAGACTTCACACCCATTCAGAAGTGGGGAGCTGGGAACCACCAAGAAAAAGTCCTGATGGTAAACCAGCTCCCCTCCCCTCTATCTGGTGACCTGGGTACACAATCAACACCTCCGTCTTCTCCGAGTTCAACTTCAGCCAACTCGAATCCATCCAATTCTGGATTTCAGTGAGGCAGTTGTTAAATGTCGAGAAAACTCTATCCTGGTCAGGTGCAAAAGATAGGTAGAGCTGGGTATCATCAGCATAGCAGTGAAACCTCAGCCCATACCTTCTTAAAATGTCCCCTAGAGGTAGCATATACACTGCAAACAACATGGGGACAACACTGAACCCTGAGGTACCCCACATGACAGAGACTGGGCTGGAGCAATTAATCCCTGACACCACCCTCTGAGTACTACCAGTGAGGAAAGATCTAAACCACTCAAGGACTGTACAAGACAGGCCACAGATGAACCTCAGGCATTTGAGAAGAACTCCATGGTCCACAGTGTCAAACACTAAAGAGAGATCAAGAAGAACCAAGATAGAGCGGCTTTTCCTATCTCTCACCATCAGGAGATCATTGAGCACCAGAACCAGAGCAGTCTCGGTACTATGCCTCTTTCGAAAACCAGACTGGAATGGTTCGTAGGTGTCATGGATGGTCAAATGGTTCTCCAGCTGTATTGCCACTACTTTCTCAATCACCTTCCCCACAAAGGGAAGGTTAGAAATTAGTCTGTAGTTTGCATGGCAGTCTGGGTCGAGAACGTTTTCATCAAGAGGGGCACCACCGCCTCTTTCAGGGAGTTAGAAAACTCAGCCATCTCCAAGGATCACCAGATTATCTGTGCTAGGACAGGGCCAATGATATCCCAGCAACCCTTAATAAGGGAAGTTGGGCCTGGATCCAAACTACAGCATGTAGGGCACATACCCTGGACAATCTGCATGACATCAATGAGCTCTGGTCAGGCAAAGGAACTCCAGGAGAACTCGGGGTTAGTGACCAAGCGCTGATCCATATCTTCCCCCATAGAAGGTGCAGGTAGAGCGCCACCCTGATTTTGGCCACCTTAGCCACAAAGAAGCGTGCAAGCTCTTCACACTCTACTTGTGAAAAGGCTCTTTGAACCTGCAGGCAGGCTGTGTTGCACAGTCTGTCTACAGTTTGAAAGAGATGAGCTGGTGGGTTCTGAGCAGCCGCAATCTCCCCAGACAGGAACTCTGCCTTCTTACGGGAGATTGTGGAATGATAGACTTGGTAATGTTCCATCAATCTACGATGGTCAGCATCAAGTGTGGATCTCTGCCAACAACGTTCTAATCTTCGTCCTTGTCACCGCATCTCCCTCAAAGTCCCATCAAACCAAAGGGACCAAGGGTGAAGGGGAAGAGGACGAACACGGACTGAAGCAATGATATCCGGATCCAAGGAAATTACCTTATTATAAGCCAATACCAAGGCATCTGGGTCACTGCTCACTCTGGAAAACTCTGATAGGTCAAACACCGCTGTCAGGCCCTCCGAGCTTATACCTCACAAGGGTAGTACCTGACCATCTCCACAGGGTAGACCTATGAAGGGGATGCAAAACTGAACCCCATGGTGTAGTGATCAGACCATCTGACTGGTTCCACCTCCAAATCAAAGGCATTGATCCCCAGGAGAAAGACTAAGTCATGGAGCAACTGCCTTTTTGAGTGGGAAAGTAACAACTTGTGAGGCCCAAAGATGTCATCAATTGGAGGAACTGTGAGAGTTCATCATTGACCCAGGCAATGAAGTCACCCAGGACCATCAGCCTGGGTGACTCAAATGCCATGTTGACCATGAAGTCTGCAACTTCCTGCAGGAAACACTCCTCATGACCTGGTGGATGGTAAATGAGGTGGTCCTACAACCCACACCCGCCACTATGGTACACTCAAGTGACTCAGCCTCTCCAACTGGTACACTCGTAAGGCCTAGCTTGGTCTTGAAACAGACCGCAACCCCCCCACGTGTCGGTGCAACACCAGTACCCAGCTGGAATAGTCGCTCTAATATGGGGCCTGCATTCTCATCCAGCCAGGTCTCGTAAAGTATGCTAGATCACAGATCCAACAAGATCTGAAACTAACTGCAGTCTTATTTTAATGGATCTGGCATTATATAGCACTGCTTGGGTTGGATGGGCCACTGAAGCTGCTTGGACTACCTGCCCACCAATACTGGTGGTGCCCTTGGATATTGAAACTAGGCATGGAGGACCATGCTCCAGATTCCATTTCACCCCAGGGCATCTTCTGGGTCTCACTACCTGAATACAATGGCCCCACTCACTTGACCTCCACTGTTCACACCCACCAGCCCCCCTCCCTCCCCTATGAACAATACCAAATGCTCTATAGTGTTGGTACGCCAATAGCTGTAATGAGGAGGGAAGAAAGGATGGAGGGCACAAAGGGCGGAGGGCAAATAGCGCATGACCATGAGGGTAGGCCTCTTACACATACTGAAGACCCCAACACTTTCCTATGTGGCACTAATTAAGCTGAACCAGGTAGCTCAAAATAATTAAAAACACCCACAATACATATAACAGGGAATGACTCCCTCAATACTTAAACAAAATAATAAAGTAATTAACTAAATAATAAAATCAGTTATAAAACACTCCCAATCAATAATGAAAAATAAGGCACAGTTCACAATTAGGCCAATCCATAAAAAATAAACTACGATGTCTGGGAGGGTCTCTAACAACCTCTCACCTCAAGTAAAACCAGAAAAAGTTGAAAAAACTAGGACTCTCACTCCCAGTCAATGAAAAACATGTCCAAAATCCAAATAATGTCAGTGTCTGAGAAGCTCTCTCACAACCTCCCTCCACAACAAACAGAAATTAATCAGTGTTAATATTAATCCCAGAAACACAGGGGAAAGACCTCAGGCAACTTGCCAAACCACAGTTCATAGTTTCCAAACCAGGAATTTGTCCAGCGAAGTCCAGGCAAATGAACTTTCTTGACCCTTCAAACTCCAAACAGGAGGCAAGAAACAGACCAACACAGCACAGTAATAGATGATACAATGAGTAAATCCAAATCTTCTCAGCCAGGAGAGAGAGGGAGAACACACAGCCCCAAAGTCCCCTGACAATACAGACAGCCCTGCCATCCACCGACTGCAAGACAATCTATGCCCCTCACCATCCAGACCCCAATCCTCTCAACAGAGTCCAGGGCAAAGGTCCAGGAGACTCCAGGCCCACAAAGGAAACCCCCAACCAACCCCCAACACAAACCCAGCAAGGGTTTTAGTTATTATTACCCATGACCCTGTAGCTGTAATCATTGGCTATCAAGGACTAAAAAGGCCACAAACTTCTTCAAGCTTCTTCAGACCTCCAGATAAGTTTCCTGCTTGGAAAATCCAGATAAATCAAAAAAAGGGCATTAAAGCTGGATACAGGTGGTCCTATTCCTCCCACAGAGTAATTTAATCATACCTACTCTTAAAATAACAGCAGGGCATCAAAAATTAAACTCCAAGCAAACTCTGAGCTCTGAAACAGCTCTGAGGTTTTAAGCTGTAATAAAAGCCACAGCAAGGTGTAAAACTGCCACTTAAACACCAGCACAGTAAAAGCCGACAAAGTTAATCAGACTGAGGAGGGGGATACAGAAACAAACTAATTCCAAAAAAATGCAAGGACACTAGCTACCTCACTCCTTCAACCCTGTCTCAATATAAAACATGCTTTTAAACTAAGCTTAAACTAAATAATAATAAAAAAATATAAAATACGAATAAACAAAACATGCAAACAGAGCTAAAATACCAGCAGGTTCATAGCAGCGGCTATCTTATCATCTTCATATTGTTCCTCTGCATTCCAGCTGATAGTCTGCTGGATGATGCGAAGGAGTTCTGTAAAAGAGGGGTCTTCAGGAGGTGACTTTGGTGACTCCTTACCCTTAGCTTCTGTAGTTCCAGACTGCTTTCCAGAAGATGAATCAGAAGAGTCCTCTGAATCAGATGATTTCCTCCTATCTGAGACCCTAGCACCTGTTAAGGTGACCTCCTGAGGAGTACAGCCAGAAATGTGCACAGTGGCTGACTGGAAAGAGCCTGCGGGAGACACAGGGAGGTTAAGTGACTTGCTCTGGTCACATAATATACAAGCAGAGCATGATAGAGGCAAAATCCAGTCTTCTGGATGAATGAAGCTTGTTCACAGCTCTTTGCTTTAACTTCTAGGCTGAACTTCCAGCTGATAATCAAAAGCTTCACATTTCAAGGCTGACCCCATGATGCTAGGCCAGTAGGTATGTAGCCACATTTGCATCTTGTAGACCTGCGTTCACACCCAAAATAGTAAGAGAAAAAGCTGTACGAGAGGGGATGGAAAAAGACAGTAATCTGTACTGACATAAACACAGACAAGAGTTAAGAAATCCTGATATGGGGCCCCAATATCTGTTGGCACCACAGAGCCAGCCTTGAATTGTGTAGTTTTTGAGGATCAGCTGGCAGTATAGCCTAAAGGATAAAGCAACCCTAAAGATGGATTATTTTTGCTAACGGTTTGAAATGTAAAGATGTTAATTTCAATGCACATACAAAACAAGTATTATAAATGTAGAAAGTGTTGCAATAACACCTTAAAACACACTTAATAAAACAGACAATTCCCTATTTAACCTACAGTCAATGGGGGGGACAAGATCCTCGGTGTCATCAATTTCTATCAGAAGCCTAAAACATATGGCTGCCTTAGCCCTTAATTACAGGCTGATTCACATATGAATAACTCTGGACTACAAAGATTCACAGATAAACACAATGGCTCTCTCAAGTTAGCTGCTTATGGACTTTTCGACATTAAGAAACCCTGTTGATGACAGTTCCTTTTAATTAATTCTGTCTGATCTGTACTCCTACAATTTTCTCTTCATAGTTTTGAATGCTTCCACCCAAACTGACTTTGAGGGGCAAACACAAAAGTAGCAATAACTTGACACACACCCACACAGCCAGTACCCCTCCCATGCACACACACTGTAGCAGGTGCAGCCATGCTGCTACAGACAACCCACCAAGTACAGATATAAATCAAGAGTCTCTTACCTGAGTACTAGGGAGCCAGAGATAGGAGTTTTTAAGAGATGATGTCCATGGGTCAGAGTGCCTGGTTGTACCCCTTGAAATGAATGGAGTTATTTTTTACTACTCTGATATACATTATGATGGTGAACTGGAGAATAATGAAGGCCACTGATCTTCAAACAAGGCCCTTGTTAGTCGAGCAGTGGCCTTCATTAATCTCCAGCTCTCAATTAATAATATATTAAATACAGTAGTAATAAAAATACCCTCATTCATGTTAATGGGGCATGCCCCTGCACTCTCCCTTGCCCTATGTCATAATGTGTTTGAGCATAATGATGTGGAGGTAAGCTTCATAGGGGGGAAAATGCCTGACTATAGTGGGACTTCAATAGTCTGTGTATACCATACTGCTCAACTGTCCTTGAATGTAAGGAGCAGCTCTTGTTTTACCCTTGGAAACTGCACTGGCCCTTATCCATCCCTCATGAAAAACATGCTGCTCACCCAGAAGATGTCCTGTACATTTACACTTTATGGTGGAGTGCCATTTCAGAAAGGAGGAAGCCAACAGCCAGTGGAGGCCAGGTGCTAGTTAGCCCCTTGGCAGCAAGCTCTGGAATGTCTGGAACATCTCTAAAAGGTGAAACTTATTTGTTGTGACTGAAAAGCAATATGCAAATCAGGAAACATTCAAATGTATAAGATGCATCTGTCTTTACTCCTGGGGAGTGCATCAGATTTTGGCTTAAACCCACCTAGTTACTAAATAATTTTTTCCTGGCTTAAGTTCTGACCCTCCTCCAAAAACACCACTTTGTCCCAATTTCTCTGCCCAACTCCATTCCTTTCAATACCCATACCATATGGGTCATGAAGCTGCTCAAAGGCTAAGAAATGTAAAAACACATCAATATTTCAGTCCTTTCTCCTTCCCCAATCCCACTGTAAAAATATTTACTTTTACTTACCCGGCTGTCTAGCCAGAACCTGCAGTCTAGCCCAGTGTACAACCAGCCCAGTTTTCAGACACTCCTCCTCCATCCTTCTGCCAGAAACTGGATGCTAGAACTGACCATCACAGGTCTCCAGTGTGGTCTGTGACCAAGACACCTCACCAACTGAGCCACCCAACTTGTAGTTTGCTTCTTGCTTGGCTGCTGCCATGGCTGTGATACTCTGCAATTATTAAGGGGCTGGCAGATATAGCCTAGAGGTTAGAGTAATGATCTGTGAATCAGCTTGGTACATCCAGCAGACAGACATGGGTTTGATTCCACAACCTCCACTTGTATACTGTTTGACTGTGAGCAAGTCACTTAACCTCCCAGTGCCCTGAGTTGCCCCTGAAAACAAGCACCTGTGCCTAGTGGGTCTTACCCAGTTAACAAAGAATTAAAATAAAAATTAAAAAAATGGGGCCTATGAAGGCTGCCCACACTGCTGTCACTGCTGCTGTGAGGCATAGCTTGCTGATGTGGGGGTCTGCGCTGGTTCTTTTTTGTGTGTGAGGCAAACCTAGTAGAGTAAGTATAGCAGGTAGCCTAGTCAAGAGTTAGCTTCTAGATCATCCCAAGTCCCTTCAGGCACCAAGGGAGACAGGGACTCATTAAGAGGGTTGAGGCACTGGATGCCAAACCTTGCTCCATGCCAGCGACCTGCATTTGGGAATGGACTCGGGTCAGTGGGGAAGGAGGGGACTAAGCACCAGTGGTGGACTGCTCTTCACTCCCGGGGTGAGTATTGGGGTAAACCTTGCCCCATTGTGATCCCTGGTGGAGACCAGGAGTCCTACAAGGCAGCAAGGCTCGATTCTACATTGGGAGCACAGCAGCAACTGGCTGCACATAGGTGCATTGCCAGTATTGCACATCTGCTCTCTGGGGGAAATAACTAAGAAGAAAATCTCCCCTGGGACTAGAGAGGTGATGAGGGCTCCAGTGGACTGTGTCCACATACCTAGCTGGGCCATCTCCCCAACAGTTGCCCTGGCCCCTCACTGGATGAACCCTCTAATTTCCATAACAGGCTGCCAGGTAGGAGAGGCATGCCATCCCCCAGGGTGTGAACCAGGGGGCTGGATGTCCAGTCTGGTGAGCTGGAGTGGAGTCAGGCTTCAGGCAGGGGAGTAGAGATGTTACCCAAGCAGGCACCTCCGAGAGATGCCCTGATTACAGTGAAGCACCATAAAGAGTTCACAAAAAAAAGAGTAGACCAACAAAAATGTGCCACCACAACACTGCTAATGAGAGTTCAGTGCTCAACAACTCCTATAAGCTGTAGTGTGCAGCCTGTCTACTCTGTGGCAGGAAGACAGTGTCCAACTTGCATGGCTCGTGCTCTTGCTTGGCTGGATTTCCTCCATGTCACATGTGATGGTGCCACTATGGTGAAGAGAGTAGACAACATAATACAGATGCACCTGCAGTGTGAGTACAGCACAGGCCAGGAGGCACTTATTGTGCAAAAGATTAAATACAAATTTAATGCCATTGTTGTCACACTATAAGAACAACCTAGGCACAAATGGGGGGGGGGGACTGCCCCCATCTGCTATATCTAAATGGCATCCCTACTTTATGGTAGAAATTAATTCTCAGGGGCTAACATCAGTGCAAGTAAATACAATGGTTTTCACTGTGTTCTGAGGTACTGTATCTCCATGTTTCGGGATGTGTCCTGATCCATGTCCCTCATTTCAGTGACAAAATGTGAGATATGGTGCATGCTTCTAAGACCCTACTCAGCAAAAAGAATGCTGAGCATGGCCATAGTGTATATGTTCAATACAGAATGACAAAGGGAAAGTAAGTGAGCCGTAACAGTTGTGGAGAAACATTTGTAGCAGTAAATATGCATGGGGGATTTGCATGGCCCAAAACAAAAAGGTCAGGCTTCACAACACAGAGCCCTTCTTTGCACATCTGGCTAATTATATCCTAGGCATTTTATTTTATTTTTTTACTTTAGATTTTGTTGACCTGGTAAGTGCACTAGACACATTCTGCCTATTTTCAGGCACAATCTGGGGGGGATACAGATGAATGCCAACTGACCTTGAACCAGATTAAGCTGTTGGTGATGTTTTTAGTGAATGGGGGGAAATTTGGCCAGGGCACCAGGAAAATTCCCCTACTCACCAGTAGGGGAGATTCTGGACATCTACCAAGATGGCTGCTCCAGTGGATCCAGGAGGAGGAGGAAAGTCTGTTGGAGTGGTAGAGGAGAAGGCCTCCTCTTCTACCCTTGTACTGCTAGAGGCTGACTGAGTTTCTTTATCCAGCATAATTGCAGTATAGTGCAGTGGGTTAAGGCTCTGAGTTGCAGACCTGGAGACCTGGATTTGAATCCCACAGGTGCATACTGTGTGATCCTGAGCAAGTCACTTAACTTCCTTGTGCTCCCAGGTTGCATCTGGAAACAAGCTTCTGCTTAGTGTGCTACTCCTGGTTAAACAATGGTCCCTTTCCTTTGAAGATGGTCCAGTTTGCTTTTTTGATTCTGACATAGACTGGACACTACAAGATGAGGACATATCTAAAAGACTTCAGGTACATACCAGTTCTCCATCTCAAAAGGAATCTACTTTGTCTAAAGAGAAATTGTTGGTGCAATTAATGAAGGCAAAAGTGAGTTGCAAGGAGATGGTGAGAAGCTCTGCAGGCAGAACTGTCAAAAATTCCTGTCAGCCCGAAGCAGCAAGAGCCTGCTGACTCACTGCTCCAGCTGGGTGATGATGTTGGAGCATCAAAGGAGGCTGCTGGGCCACGTACTCAACCTGCAGCACCACTTACTAGTCCATCTGGCAGCTTGCAACAGTGTTTGGCTGTGTGCCTAGAGATGGAGGAAAATCCTGCACTGGAGAAATCACCAGCTAAAACAAAAGGTAAAAGACTGGGGAAGCAACATACATCTTGTAGTGAAAACCCCGGGATGAACTCTTTTCAAAATAAATCCAGAGAACTGTCTAACCTAAATGTTCAAACTCAAAGACGCTCTGCTTCAGTTTCTTGTACTGCAGCACAAATGGCTGAGATACAGAATTCAGAATGGTCTCCAGCACAGGCATTAGAAGGGGTGGGTTGGTTACAAAACGGGACAGGACAGTGGATTCCAGACCCGCATGACAAAGATGTGCAAATGTATCATGGACAGATACACTTGTCTCAACCAGCTACAACTTCAAAAATTGTAGAAACAAAATTTCATGAGGAGAATGATATGGAGTATCAAAATACAAACTCTAATATTATGGGCCCTAATGAACCAGCAAATATTGAAACCACTGGACAGGGGACACCACTCCTGACACTGCCTGCTCACACAGAGGAACTTAATAATAGACTGGGTCCTTCAAAGGAGGTTTTACAAGACCCCAACATATCTGTTTGGTTAAATCCTATGTTTAAACTAGCTGATTTATTGCAGAATAAGGTAAGCCTGCACTAGATGGAATGCAGTGCGGCTGATTTTAAAACCCTTAGAGGACTGTGGGCGTATATATATCCCAGAATCTCAGTATGTTCAAACATATTCAGTTCTCAGAGGGTTAAAGGGGGAATATAAACACCACCCAATAGATTATACATATCTAGACAGTTATTAAAGGGTACTATGAGTTTTTTTTATCAGAAATTTTTGCTTTAATTCACTTGAGGAATGGTAATTATGACATCAGCTTTAAAACTGTCTCTAGATAGATTTGGGGCACAATATCATACTGTGAAACATAATCTCTGTGGATCACGTATTTAGCTATACCTGTTATGAAACCTGCAGTTAAATTAGGCACTATCATGTTTTTATATGAGGGAGTCCACATAGAGGACATACTCTTTAAGCTGAGACAATGTTGTGAAATTTTGGACAAAGCAGCCCCAATTTTCGATAGTGAACAAATATGGAATGAGGCTGGAAGGTGAAAGTTAAGTTGTATTCAGCTAATAATGGCCCAGTACATCTACCCAGCACTTTTTTCTAGGCAAGGACAGGGAGTACTGTTTTATATTAGACAACCCAATTCAGGTTTTAAGTGTGGTTCTATGATGCACCTGAGTTCAGCATGTGATACGCCTTGGAGCAGCCATTGCCTGGAGTATGATCACCTTCTCCACATGTGTGAACCTATTTAAATGTAATCTATGTGGAGCAGACTGAACATAGGTATGGGAAATGCCCTGGGACTCTCAGTCATGAAGATTGTCCCTTTCAGGAAGGGATTGTAAAGAAAGCACAGCACATGCAAGCTCAAATAGTAACAAATACAATAGTCACGACCCCAGTTACTGCAGACTCCCCCCCTTCCCATCAAGAGGCAGCTCCCTTGAAAGAAACAAATACAGAGACCCAGGCAAGGGAAAACTCTACTGTTCCTTCTGGTAATGATACAGGAAGGCCTTTGGTTTCTGACCCAACCAGTCAGGAAGTCAATTAACATATGGAGACCTCAGGCATGCCCTCTCCTCCTCCTCCCACCCCCAATCAAGCGGACGCTTTAAAGAAAGTTGCAGGAAAAAAAGTAACAGGGCTGGGAAGACCTGGGGACTTCAGAGGGAAGGTAGAGGAATTGGCTAAAATGAGTTGGAAGACAGAGAATAAATTTGCTGTACTAATCACAGATAAATCAGAAGAGGACTCAGGAGAAATGTCGGATTCCTCCTCTATAAACTCTGCTACAGAAGAGACTACCCCAGAGACAGAAAAAGGGAATGAGGACCAGAACATAGCCCAAAGGACAAGACAATGGAGATGTGGGAAAACTCCTTAAATAATAAGTAGTTTTTGGGTAGACTTTTGTTTCCCTTCGTCCTCATCCTCCTGATGAGCTCCCTAAACCTAATCATGATTAATGTAATAGTATTACGAGCCATGCAAAAGTAATTACAGTATTGAGCTGGCTTTCTCAAGGTAAATAGGATATTACTGCATATGCATCCAAGATACTAGATTAAAAACTCAGACTGAACTACAACAAGCCACCAAATACTGGACTAAAGGACCTTCTTTCTGGTCAATAGGCCAGGAATAATGTGATAGGGTGGGTATTTTATTAAGAAACTATAACATTAAAGTTTCAAAACTTGCAGATGTTAGCTCCGGCAGGGCCCTTATGTTAGCTGTGTCCTTATTCTCAGAATGTTTTAGAAGTTTAAATATATATGCACCTCAGACAAAAGCCCTTAGGGTGGCTTTATTTAAAAATGATTCAGCCATATTTATATACATCCAGATTAATACTGTGAGATGTATATTTCAGCTGTGGGATGGGACGGAGGGAGCTGGACTGATAAACTGTTTTGTAACACAATGGCTCTTAAAAATATTGCGTCTAGTACCAAGTTAAAGTTCTTATGGGACTAAACATCAAAAGGAGGAATACTTATTTTAGAGGTTGCCTATCTACTAGAGATTGATTTGTTTTTATATCCAAGGTATTGGAAGTCACAAGTGTCCAACAATGAGCTTAGGGAATTTTCAGATCACAGGGCCATATCTTTATGTGTTAATTGGAAACAGTCACCTAGATGCAAAAAAAAAACTCCTGGAGACTGAGTAATTCAATTTTAATAGGAGATAATGTCAAAATGGCCTGGAAAAAATTAGCTACGGGCAAGGCTATCGGTATTAGGGCTATATGATAGTGAGCCTTATGGTAGGAAGATTCCAACGCTGCTTGGAAATTTTTTAAACAATTATGAGAGAATCAGTCACTGGAAATAATAGTCTTACCTACAGCTAAGAAATCAATTGTAGAAATTGATTTCATTAACTGAAACACCCACTGGTGGATTTAAGTCAAAACATTTCTGATATAAAAATCAAATGTATTAGATGCAATATGACAGAGCAAGATCTTTGGAGCAGGAGATGAGATTTGACACCAATATGAGAAAAGGTTCCTTAGATCATTTCAAAGAATGTAAAATTAGGGTAGGACACAAACTGATTACATAAATTAAATTGGACACAGGGGTATCTAATTCTCAGACTGATATTTTGATACAAGTAGACAAATATCTTAGGAACACATTTCAGCATACCCTTTGATCACAGAAAGAGATTTGGGGCCAGATATTCAGACTGAGCCTGGCAGTGGTGCAATGGGGTGCAGTGCAACTGAGATGTGCCAGGGCCAGGACAGTGTGATATTCAAAGGTGATGTGCCATTCACCTTTGAATATGGCACAGAATGTGCATGCACAAATACAAGGTGCCGCACATTCCCTAGACAGGGAGGACTGGGAATGCATCAGCGTAACTGTAGTTGCGCGGGGTGCATCTTCCACGATATTCAGACTTGGGCATGCAAATAAGGCCGTAATGTATGCATGGCACAAATGGGGCCATTTGCATGCCATTATGGCCCCATTTGCAGGCGATGTGTGAGGCATTCCAGCAAAATGTACCTGGTGCCCTGCATAACCACTTTCAACACAACAAGAATCCCTGCTAGTTTAGTGGCATCACCCCTCACTCCCGTAAACCCAATCATGGGCAAATGTTAAAATATAATCCCTGGTGGTCTAGTGGTATCCCACTCCCTCCGTATGACTGATTGCAGGCAAATGCTAAAATAATATCCCTAGTGGTCTAGTGGTACCCCCATTCCCCCACCCACACAGGCACCCATGCCCAGCCAGCTCCCCCCTGTCATTGGTGGTGACAGCAACCCGTCTGCATACGGCCCCACCACCGCTGAATGACAGCTTACAGTAACAGCTATAGGCCTTTGGTCACACTGGTGGACCAATGGGCTACAGTGCATACTGTACTAGTCATTCACAGATTTGTGAATGATTACTACAGTATGCACTGCAAGCCGTGGTCCACAGTGTGACCAACAGAACATTGACTGTGTAGCTGTCATTTAGCGGTGTGGTGCGGTATGTGAAGATGAGTTGCTGTCACCCACCAATGACGGGGGAGCTGGGGCAGGGGTGCCTGTGTGGGTGGAGTGGGGGTATCACTGAACCACCAGGGATAAGATTTTTAACATGTGCCTGTGATCGGGCATACAAATGGAAGGGGATACCACTACCACCAGGGATATTATTTTAACATTTGCCCGTGACTGGGTTTATGGGAGAGAGGGGGTTACCACTGTACCGCCAGGTTTTTAACCTGTGCTGTCACCTGTTGGGCATAATGGGAGAGGGGAGAGCCACTAGTCCACCAGGGAGGGTGTAGGTGCTCACGGATGGAATCCCTGCAGGGCAGGTGGCCACCCCGGCTGGCAGGTGCTGTGTTGCACCCTGCAATACAGCAGCCTGCCTGTGGGTGGCCTGGCTTTGTTCCTTTTTTTGGGGGGGGGGGGTCAACTTTGAGCTCCCCTATGCAGTGCAAAGCAGGGTTGTGCCAACTTATGTGCCGCACATCCTAGGCTGAATATCGGGATGTGCCTCATATGCATGGGCACGCCTCCTGCATTTGTGCGGTATACATTAACTTTGTGCCCTGGTGCATCGGGACTTCGTTGCACTAGTCCCACCTTTCCAGCCATCTACCGGGTGCATTACTGGGGTTGCATTGGTGCGACTCGGTTGTGTCAGGTACAACCCCTTTGAATATATTGGCCTTTATGTTTAGGGGACTGCCACAGATAAAAAGAAGAGGGTGACTTCCTAAAAGCCCTTATGGTACAAACAGAAATTCAAACTGCGATAAAAGGACTTAAAACAGATTCAGCCCCAGGGATGGATGGCACAGGGGCGGCATTTTATAAAACCTTCTGTATAGAACTTTTCCTGTATTAGAAATAGTTTGTAATATAAGGATACGCTCAATAAAATTATTCTAAGTTATACAAAATGTTCCAGTAATGCATCACTACTCTCAATAATGCTATCCTGAAAGTGATAACACTATTGATTTTGCTGGTAATACTACAGTTCAAAGGTAATCTCAACTCTAGTATTATCACTGGATCCCTATATTACAAAAAAGTAACAGAAAGATAAGTGTTTTACAAGGCAGTAATACCTTCTCAAGGTTTTGGGACTTTAGGGCCTCTCGGGCTTGATCCTCGAGGTTCCATGTCCCAAAACCTCTCATGGTATTACTGTCTTGTACGCACATCATCTATCTATTATTCTATTTATAATTCTATGCTACAGGATGGACGCTTGCTCAGTCAATTAATCGGGCATCTCTATGTTATTATTCAAAAAGGAGACAAAGCAGATCTAAGAAACTGGAGACCCATAAGTCTGTTAAATAAGGATTTGGAAAATATTAAGTAAAATTGTATTAAATAGGTTAACAACAGTCACTGATACAGCTATTACTCCTTTCCATGTTTGTGCCATCCATCAGAGAAGTCAGTACAACAATTTAATTTTAATTAGAGAAATCTTTATGCAGCCAAAGATAAAAATTACAGGGTTACATACTGGGACTGGATCAAGAGAAAGCATTTGATAAAACTGCACAGGAAGTTTTCTTTAAAACATTTAGAGCTTATGGGATACCCAAAGAATTTATGAAATGGATACAAATAATGTATAACAAAGCATCCATTTTCCTAACATTAATGGATGAGTGGGAAAGAAATCAGAGTTCAGAGAGGGTGAGACAGGGATCCCCTAAGTCCACTGTTATACACATTCTGTATTGACATCCTTTTACAGGCGATAATTCAAGATCCGCACATCCATGGCCAAGGGGTGGTCCTTCATCCCTGATAGTTAAAATATTGTCTTACACCAATGACTTGGTTTGGTGTATAAAACCCCATAACAAAAGAGGAGTCACTAATAGAAATTTGTACAAAATATTCAGAATGGTCAGGATCCAGCATCAATTTCACTAAAAGTAAAGGGACAGCGATAGATAATACTCCTCTACCATTAGGAGGGAAATATGCAAGTTTTCAGATAACAAAGGGAACTATAACTATCCTTGGGATTTCCTTTGGGAATAAAGATTCTGCAACTCTGAATTGGGATGAAGGGCTGCAGAAAGCTAATAGATTAGTGAGTTCATGGAAGGGGCAGCAAATCTCAAAAAAGAAAAGAGTTCTATTAATTAAGTGTAATGATTCCAGTTTTTTACGTTCGCTTGTGCGCATGTGCAAGGAAAGTTTTGGGAGAGTAGCACACTTTGGAGGTGTGCCTCTCCCTTTCAATCCACTGCTCTGTTGAGCAGGCATGGTGGTCCTGCACCAATGGGTGTGGGAGCTGTGTATGACAGCAGTGGTCTTCGCTTCAAAGAAAACCGCTGTCATACACAGTCACTAATGGTAGCCCTCACGCCCCCCAAAGCTTTGGTGCCATGCTGGGAGCCCACCCCAGCTTGGCAAACATCCCATGTTGTTTGCCAATGGGGGTGCCCAATCCCCCATTGGCTCCACGCCCCTCCTCAAGCCATCCTTCTGTCATGCTGGGAGCCCACCCCAGCGTGGCAAATGTCCCGCGTTGTTTGCAGATGGGGTGCCCAATCCCCCGTCGGCTTCTCGGACCCTCCCAGCCATCCTTCTGCCACGCTGGGAGCCCACCCCAGTGTGGCAAACGTCCCACATAGTCTTTTTTTTTTTGGTTTTTCACCTGTAAAGCAAAAACGGTCCCAAGGCACTTCTCCCAGTCCCCCTCCCACAACCCTCACCCACCCACTACACCAGCCTCCCCACCCCCTACCCTTACCTCCGGTGCTCGGCGCGACGATCTTGATGGACCGGGGCTGCGTCTGCACTCTTCAAAGCTGACTGCGAACTGAGGAAATGCAGTGAGCCTGTATAATGGGCTAGATAGGGGTTTTCAACTTTATTGCATATCTCAGGCATTTTGAGAATTTTGCAAATTTTTCAACATGGGGTTTTGGGACCCCTTCTCATGAATGATGTCACTGTCATGGTGTTATTCAGGCCTGAAGGGTTATTTCACAGTCACTGTGCAGTCACTGCACGAAATCACCCTTTGGGCCTGAATAATGCCCAGACAGTGACATCATTCATGAAAGTCTAAAACCATGTTAATCTGATGCAAAAATTCAAAAAATGACTTTTTCTGGCGTGCATTGGCGGTTCCTCATGCGCTCGTAGGTTTGTAATTTTTCAATATTTACACTCCAGATTTTCAACATTGCCATTTTACCACACCTCCTTATGAGCAGTGCAGCTGTCATTTTCACATCTCACCCAAAATGTGTTTCCGCCCATGCGGCACAATGGCGCAGTCGGTGTCTTGAAATCAATGTATGGGACACATTAAGAAAATCACAGTGACACTGATCATGAGCAGAGGTCTTAAAATGGCAATGTTGAAAATGGTGAAAAAATTCTAAAAAGACTGTTTTATCAGCGTTGCACAGTTCCAGCACAGCTCGTAAGTTTGCAAATTTTCAATATTTCCACTCCAGATTTTCAACATTGGCATTTTACCACACTTCCTTCTGAGCAATACAGCTGTCATTTTTCACATCCTGCCCAAAATGTGTTTCCACCATAGCAGCACAATGGCGCAGTCGGTATCTGCGAAATCAATGTATGGGACACATTAAGAAAATCACAGTGACACTGTTCATTAGCAGAGTTTTAAAATGTCAATGTTGAAAATTTGGTGAAAAATTCCTAACAAAGACTGTTTCTGGCGTCGTTGCACAGTTCCACGCATGCTTCGTGGGTTTCTTGAATTTTCAATATTTCCACTCCAGATTTTCAACATTACCATTTTACCACACTTCCTTATGAGCAGTACAACTGTCATCTTTCACATCCTGCCCAAAATGTGTTTCCGCCTCTGTAGCGCACAATGGGGGTAACAAAAAGGTCATGCTGAAAATTTATTGTGCAAATACCAGCAATCGCACAGGGCATTAGGGTAAAGCACCATACGTGCCAAACACCACTGCAAATACCTGCAAGTGAACGTTCGGCATTGACAAATGCTTGTTTATACATAAGTTATGTCTGTACACCCCCGCAGCATTTAGTGACAGCATTGCTGAGTGTTTTCTTTCAAGCTCTATAGAGTCACGATTGAATCCTGTAAAAGAACATTGTATATAAAAGTACTAAGGATGGAGGGCTAAATATGGTACATCCAGTGGCTTTTTTTTGTAGCATTTTTTGTCTTATAATTTATGAACAGCTTTGAAACCAGGCAATAAATTATGGAAAGAGCAAGTCTTGAGTTGGTAAATTCATGCCAAACAGCCTAGATACAGAATAAGAGTAATATAGAAACACAGAAACATAGAAGCTGATGGCAGGTAAGGACTGCAAGGCCCATCCAGTCTACCCATTTCTTTTCTACCTTATGAATGTGCCATTGGCCTTTGCTCTGTCAGTGGCCTATCTATTCATACTCATCAGTATTGCTCCTGTATGCTTATCCCATGCCTGTTTGAACCGCTGCACTGTATTCATATCCACCACTTCTTGAGGTGGGCCATTCCATGCATCCACTACCTTTCTGAAAAGAACTTCCTCACATTACCCCTTAATTGGCCTCCCTCTAATCTCATGCTGTGTCCTCTTATACCGCTGTTTTTCTTATACAGTATAGAAATATGTTTGACTCTTTCACCTTATTAGTGCCCTTAAGATGTTTGAATGTTTTGATCATATCATCCCTCTCCCTCCTTTGCTCTAGCATATACATATTGAGCTCCATTAATCTGTCCTCATATGTTATATGATGCAGTCCCTGTGCAATTTTGGTTCCCCTTCTCTGGACTGCCTCCATTTTATTAATGCCCTTATGCAGGAGTAGCCTTCACTACTGCATGCAGTACTCCAGATGTGGCCAGTGCCTTGTAAAGAGGGATTATTACCTCCCTCTTACGACTTGTGATACCCCTACTAATACACCCCAGTATCCCTCTAGCCTTACCTACTGCTTTAGCGGTATGCTTGGATGATTTCAGGTCATCTGTGATGATGATGTTGCCTAAGTCTCTTTCTTCCCTTGTGATTGCCAGCAACTTCCCTTCAAACCTATAGGTGGCTTCAGGGTGTCTCTTCTCTATGTGTATGATCTTGCACTTCTTTGCGTTAAACCCCATTTGCCACTCTTCCAACCATTTTGCCAGTTTATCCAGATTTCTTCTCATTCTGCCCACCCCACTTCATAAAATACTTCATAAAATCCCCAGACTACCTAAATATGGCTTGGAACAAATTAAAACTATGATTAAATGGAAGATCGAGTAATGACCTTTACACTAAATCAAGAAAAGAGCTGTATTCTCATATTTTATTAGAGGAATGTTCAGAAGGTGCCTCATTAGGGGACTGTCCAATAGACAAGTTACATTTTAACTTAAACATACTGAATTTGTGTAGATTACCTAATTTTGTGTGGGACACAGTTTGGTTAAGTTTGCATGGCAAGCTTAGTATACATAACAACAATAAACACAAGCAAATTCAAGACAGATATTGTTTAAGGCACCCGTGTCTTATTATTAGAAACACAGGCCCACCTTTTTTTGGAATGTGCTTATGTAAAACAATTCTGGAAGTTCATAGTACAGAAATGGGAAGAACCATTGTTTGAAAGGTTAACATACAACGCATTGCTATATGGGGAACTAGAGGGTGGATGGTGTAAATATAATACGGAGACTCTATACATACTGTAGTTTTGGCAATTATTAGATATTTCATATGACAATCCGTTGTCTCTGGCTTACAAAACAAAGAGAGGTCTCTTATATAGAAATGCTTAGAAATATTAGTATATCTCTGCAAAAATTATGGAAATTAGATCATTCAAGATTTTCAACAGAAAAGTTAAATTGTTATGGATTACCTGTGAAAAATGATCAAAATCTCCATGAGTTAGTAATAAGTATTTTTTATTTGTTAAGTCTCTCAATTGTTAATCAATGAGGTATGCTGATTGTTAACATTTATGTATGAATTCTTTGGAACATATGCATATTTATGTAATGTTTTTGTCTGAAGTCCTTAAAATCAAAATTCCCCTACTCTTTTTGAGAAGTGCTACAGGACCTTTAACATCCACCTGAACTGCCACCAGAACAGGCAGTTTAATGCAGTTTAATGCAGTAAGCAAACAATACTTTACAAATTAATGGTAATTTAATGAGAAAATCAAAGCCATTAAACAACTTGTAAAGCGATCAGAGTTAATGAGTTTAACCAATTTTAATGGGAAGTCAATGAAATGATATTTTATTGGTTCTAATTTCAAGCAGTAGTATGAGAAATGGAAACTGTTTTGTTTAGATGAGATTTGCACCATCTTAGTTGCTGCACGTGGCAAGTGTGCAGCATGTGTTCTGATGGATTTTTAAATGATGTTCATACCAGCTTAACTGCTGCACTCATATCAAGTGTATGACATGCAAACCTGTGTGATTTTTTAGAAGATGTTCACACCAGTTTGCCTGATGCACACGTCAGACTTGCAGCATGTGAACCTGATATGCTTTTAGACCTGGTTGCTTAGGTTCAATTTGTGTATGCAAACCGCATGCAAACATTGCCCAATTAAGCATGAGGCATGCATTCTACATGTACACAGCACACTTATATTTCTTTAAGGGATGACTTCTACATTATCTTATTGTGTAGTATAGTACAACATAAAGTGTCTTTATTTTATACTTTAGATAACATATTCAACTTATATGTTACCAAAAGACAAAATAAAACAAGCATTTGTCAATGCCGAATGTTGATTGCATTGGTCCATTGAGTTCACTCACTCCCCTGTGTCACTCACTTGTTCTGCTTCTCCCAGTGCTGCAGGCTGCTGTTTTTTACTGGGCTCCTGCCTGCATGGGCATGTTTTTCTGCCCAGAAAGAAATCTGCAGCAGTCCTGACACAGGTCCGTTGAGCTGGCTCACTCCCCCTCTCTCTCGCTCGTTCAGTTTCTGCCAGCGCTGCAGGCTGGCCTTTTGTACTGGGCTACTGCCTGTGTTGCCACCTTTTTCTGCCCACAAAGCAATCTGTAGCAGCCATGATAGAGGTCTGTTGAGGTCGCGCACTCCCCCCCCCCCCACTGGCTCGTTGTGTTTCTCCCAGCACTGCTGGTTGCCCTTTTGTGCTGGGCTTCTGCCTGCATTGGCAACTTTTTCTGCCCACAAAGAAATCTGCAGCTGTCCTGACAGAGTCTGTTGAGGTCACTCTCTCCACCTGTCTCACTTGCTCATTCTGTTTCTCCTGGTGCTGCAGGCTGCTCTTTTGTACTGGGCTTCTGCCTGTGTTGGCATGTTTTGCTGCCCACAAAGAAATCTGCAGCTGTCCTGACAGAGCTCCATTGAGATGGGTCACTCCCCCTCTTTCACTCACTCATTCTGTTTCTGCTGATGCTGCAGGCTGCCCTTTTGTACTGGGCTCCTTCCTCTGTTGGCAGCTTTTTCTGCCCACTAAAGAAATCTGCAGCAGTCCTGACACAGGTCCATTGAGGTAGCTCACTCCCCTTCTCTCACTCGCTCGTTCCATTTCTGCCGGCGCTGCAGGCTGGCCTTTTGTACTGGGCTCCTGCCTGCGTTGCCACCTTTTTCTGCCCACAAAGAAATCCACAGCTGTCCTAACTGAGCTCTGTTGAGGTCGCTCATTCCACCTGTCTGACCGCTCATTCTGTTTCTCCTGGCACTGCAGGCTGCCATTTTGTAGTGGTCTCCTGCCTCTGTTGGCACCTTTTCTGCCCACAAATGTGGCATCAGTCCGGAGAGCTCCATTGAGCTCGCTCACCCCCTCTCTCAGTCGCTCATTCCATTTCTGTCAGCACTGCAGGCTGCCTTTGTACTGGGCTTCTGCCTGCATTGCAACGTTCTTCTGGCCACAAAGAAATCTACAGCAGTCATTATAGAGCTCCGTTGAGCTTGCTCACTCCTCCCTCTCTCACTTGTTTGTTCTGTTTCTCCCACCGCTGCAGGATGCCCTTTTGTACTGGGCCCCTGTGTTCATTGCTGCCTTTTCTGCCCACAAAGAAATCTGCAGCAGTCCCACAAACTCCGTTGAGCTCACTCACACCCCCTCCCTCACTCGCTCGTTCTGTGTTTTCCTCTGCTGCAGGCTCCCATTTTGTAGTGGGTTCCTGCCTGTGTTGCCAGCTTTGTCTGCCCACAAAGCATGTGTAGGAGTTCTGACACAGTTCCGTTGAGGTCGCTCACTCCCCCCTCTCACTCGTTCATTCTGTTTCTGCTGGGGCTGCAGGCTGGCCTTTTGTACTGGGCTCCTGCCTGCATTGCCACCTTTTCTGCCCACAAAGAAATCTGCAGCAGTCACGATAGACATCTGTTGAGCTTGCTCACCCCCCCCACTCGTTCGTTCTGTTTCTTCCAGTGCTGCAGGCTGCCCTTTTGTACTGGGTTCCTGCCTGCATTGACACCTTTTCCTGGTCACAAAGAAATCTGCAGCTGTCCCGACAGAACTCCATTGAGGTCCCTCACTCTCCCTGTCTCACTCGCTCATTCTGTTTCTCCTGGCACTGCAGGCTGCCCTTTTGTACTGGGCATCTGCCTCTGTTGGCATTTTTTTATGCCTACAAAGAAATCTGCTGCAGTCCCAACAGAGCTCGGTTTGCCTCACTCACTCCCTCTGTCTCACTCACTCATTCCATTTCTGCCAGCGCTGCAGTCTGCCCTTTTGTACTGAGCTCCTGCTTGCATTGCTGCCCTTTTCTGCCCACAAAGAAATCTGCAGCAGTCACGATAGAGCTCCATTGAGCTCGCTCACTCACTCCCCCCCCTCACTTGTTCGTTCTGTTTCTCCTGCCACTGCAGTCTGCCCTTTTGTACTGGGCTCTTGCCTGCATTGCCGCCCTTTTCTGCCCACAAGGAAATCTGCAGCAGTCACGATAGAGCTCCGTTGAACTCGTTCACTCACTCCCTCTCTCACTTTTTCATTCTGTTTCTCCCACTGCTGCAGGCTGCCCTTTTGTACTGGGCCTCTGCATGCATCAGCTGCATTTTTCTGCCCACAAAGAAATATGCAGCAGTCCCAACAGAGCTCCGTTGAGCTCACTCACTCCCCCTCCCTCACTCGCTCATTCTGTGTCTCCTACTGCTGCAGGCTGCCCTTTTGTACTGGGTTCCTGACTGCATTGGTGGCTTTTTCTGCCCACAAAGACATCTGCAGCAGTCCCAACACAGCTTTCTCACTCCTCTCTCACTATCTCATTCTGATTCTGCCAGCTGCAGCAGGCTTGGCTTTGTACTGGGCTCCTGCCTGAATTGTCACATTTTCCTGCCCACAAAAAATCTGCAGCAGTCACAATACACCTCGTTGAGCTCCCTCACCCCCCTCTCACTCGCTCATTCTGTTTCTCCCAGCACTGCAGGCTGCCCTTTTGTACTGGGCTCCTGCCTGCATTGGCACCTTTTCCTGCCCACAAAGAAATCCACAGCTATCCCAACAGAGCTCTGTTGAGGTCACTCACTCCCCCTGTCTCACTCGCTCATTCTGTTTCTCCTGCCGCTGCAGGCTGCCCTTTTGTACTGGAATTCTGCCTCTGTCAGCATCTTTTTCTGCCCACAAAGAAATCTGCAGCAGTCCCAACACAGCTCCGTTGGCCTCACTCACTTCCCCTGTCTCACTTGCTTGTTCCGTTTCTGCCAGCGCTGCAGGCTGCCCTTCTGTACTGGGCTCCTGCCTGCATTGTCATCCTTTTCTACCCACAAAGAAATCCACAGCAGTCACAATACAGCTCCATTGAGCTCGCTCAGTCCCCCTCTCTCACTCGCTCATTCAGTTTCTCCCACCGCTGTAGGCTGCCCTTTTGTACTGGGCTCCTGCCTGCATTGTCACATTTTCCTGCCCACATAAAAATCTGTAGCAGTCCCAACAGAGCTCAGTTGAGCTCCTTCACTCTCTCCCTCAGGTTGCTCGATCCTAATCTGTCCCAAACACTGATTTCCGACAGTGACTGCGAGTATTCTGTGCTGGAAGCTCAGAAACACATTTGGCCAGGATGTGAAAATGACAGCTGTACTGTTCATAAGGAGGTGTGAACAAATGTCAGCGTTGAAAATCTGTCGTGAAAATATTACTAATTTGCAAACTTACAAGGGTGCGTGGAAACTGCACAACACACGCTTGTATCACAGTCATTTTATGGAGTTTCATCACAAAATTTTCAACATAGGCATTTTAAGACCTCTGCTCATGAACAGTGTCAGTATGATTTTCTTAATATGTCCCGAACACTGATGTCCCACAGCAACCATGCTATTGTGCGCCAGAAGGTCGAAAACACATTTCGGCCAGGATGTGAAAAATGACAGCTGCACTGTTCATAAGGAGGTGTGGCAAAATGGCAATTCTGAAAATCTGGAGTGAATATATTGCAAAGTTGCGAAGATAAGTGCGTGCGTGGAAACTGCAATGCATGCTCATAGCAGTCTCATTTTATGGACTTTCATCACCAAATTTTCAACATAGCCATTTTAGGGCCTCTGCTAATGAACAGCGTCACTGTCATTTTCATAATGTGTCCCAAACACGGATTTCCCACAGTGACTGCACTACTCTGCGCTGAAGTGCAAAACACATTTCAGCCAGGAGGTGAAAAATGACAGCTGTACAGTTCATAAGGAGGTATAGAACAATGGCAATGTTGAAAATATTATAAATTCACTAACTTACAAACATGCGTGCATACTGCACAACGCACACTTGTAACACAGTCATTTTATGGAACATCAGCACCAAATTTTCAACATAGGCATTTTAGGACCTCTGCTTATGAACAGTGTCACTGTCATTTTTGTAATTAGTCCCGAACACTGATTTCCCTCAGCAACCACACTATTCTGCACCGGAAGTGCGAAAACACATTTCGGACAGGATGTGAAAAATGACAGCTGTACTATTCAGAAGGAGGTGTATAAAAATGCCAATGTTGAAAATTTGGCATGAAAATATTGCAGATTTGTGAAGGTACAAGCGTGCGTAGCAACTGCGCAATACATGCTTGTAAAACAGTCATTTTTGGGACTTTTTACACCAAATTGCAACATAGGCTTTTTGAGAGCCCACCTCATGAACACTGGCACTGTCATTTTGTTACTCAGTCCGGAAAGGTGATTCCGCAGTGACCGCGAAATCACCTTTTGGGACCGATTAATGCCATGACAGTGCCAGAATTCATGAGGAGAGGTCCCAAAAACCTGATGTTGAAAATTTGCTGAGAAAATTCCAAAAAATGCCCAAGATACGCATCAAAGTTGAAAAAAACGTATTTATACCATTATACAGCTTACTGGCATTTCCTCAGTTCGCGGTTGGTTTTGAAGAGTGCAAACATGTTCCCGGTCCACTGAAGATTGTCACACCATGCTCCAGAGGCAAGTATGGGGTGGTGGGGTGTGAGGAGGCAGGGTACACAGTGGGTGGTGCAGGTTGTGGGAGGGGCAGGAAGATGGCGATGGACCGTTTCTTTTAAGGAAAAAAAAACATTGTGGGACCTTTTTTTTGCAGGCATGTGGCACTGGGGTGGGCTCCCAGCATGCCCAATGGACTCTTTCTTGGGGTGGGGGACAGCTGCAGCCAGCGGGATTGGGCACCCTAATGACACACAACAAAAGGGGGGGTTTACACAACGCTGACAGGGAGTGGGCTCCCCTGTCAGCAACATAAACATTGGGGCACTGCAGCTGACAGGGATTGGGGCCCCCATCAGCAAATAAACACGGTTGGGGGGGCACATACTACCAACAGGGACTGGGCACCCCCTCGGCAGGGGGGGTTAATATTGTTTGTGAACACGGTGGCAAGCCGCCGCCATGTTCTCAAACAATATCAGAGTACCAAGGTTCCTCCCAGCAATGACCAGTCGCTCCCTCATAACAGTGAATGGCTTACGCTGCAATGACGAGGCGGCCCCTGATTGCAGCGGCTAATTTTTTACAAGGTTGTGGCACGCTGGCTGAACTAGTGACAGCAGCAGCATGTCACTGCATAGGGAAAAACGGGCCAAGCCTTTAAATGCTGTGGGGGCATTGGCTACAACAGTGCCACACCTCCGACAACCTGCTTCTGGAGGAAAGCTGCAACAATATGTTTCTTGCGCATGCACGCAATCAACATAAAAAGGAAATGCTTGGCATCTTTCTGTTATTTCATTTGCAATAAAGTTTAAAAAGATATATGTTTTTTTCTTTATACATGTAATTCTTTATTTTGAGATGGGATGATCTCTTGCTGTACAACAGTGTTTACTTCTTTGCTGCTTCCATCTTCATTCATCTTTTGGCAATTAAGGGTTTTAAGCTCTCACAGACTGTGCTAGACCTACGTCCCTCTTTTTTCAGCTCATTCTGAACTTGGCAGCTTTTTACTTGTGTTCCTCCTCTGATTCATGAATCTCCTCAGCGGTTTTATATTTAATTAATTTGAATCATATCTACAGGACACCCTGCTTTATCATCTGCTTAGAAGATTAATTTCTGCTAAAAATTCATTTTACTGTTTTTGTATTAGTTATCGAACAGTATTGTAGTTTAAGAGTTAAAAGTTAATTCATCTGAAACCTAGGCCCATTTTGTTTGTGTGTGAATTCATCTGAAACCTAGTGTGTGTGTGTGTGTGTGTGTGTGTGTGTGTGTCTCACTTTCTCCTTGCCTGTTATCTGATTTCTGCATTTTGTGACAATCTACCAGCCCCCTCCTCCCAGTATTGTAACTCCCAGCTCCCTTTTCTACTTCCAGTTTTGTAACCCCACCCTGTGCTGCCTGGAGCTCCTGCCATCTTCTCCACTCACAAAAGAAGGTACACTGAACCCAGACATCACAGACTGCACTAGACCCTACAGCCCTCTTTTCTTTAACCCATTCTGAACTTGATGACTTTTTCCTTGTGTTCCTCCTCTGATTCTGTGAACCTCCTCAGCCTGTTTTATATCTGATTTACCTGGTTTAGTTATTTAGAAGCATATCTACCGAACAGCCTGCTTTATCATCTGCTTAGATTATTTTTTGTGTGTCTACTTTCCCATTTGCAAATTACACTGCAAAGCCACTAGAGGGCAACAACTCAGTTAACTTGCTGCTGCCGACAACTGTTACTGTCCACCACTACTCATGTTCACTTTATTTCTGCCAGTGCCACTTATCTACTAGCTACTGCTGATTAGTATACCCTGATCTATTCTTGCTCCCCTGATTCATACAATATGCCCACCCTTCCTTCACCACTTCCCTTCCTTCCAGTTCTTCTGTCAATTTTATCTACCTCAGCTCCACACTCTCCTCTTTCTCATCCTAACCCCGCTCTTCCTAGCCCCTACCTTTATCCTTGTCATAACTCTACTGCACCCCTTCATCACTCTGGTCTCCACTTCGCTCACCTCCTCCCTGCTAGTCTATTCTCAGCCCATAGCCACTTAGCTTTCCATTGCTGTCTTATCTTCACCTCACCTAGACCCAACCCCCAAATACTTCCCAAATCCTCGGCCTGTCACAAATGCCCTGAACTCCACTCCTTCATAATAGTACTCCTCTTACTTGCATCAGGAACTGTTCATTCCAATTCTGGTCTCACTACACCCACCTCTGCCAGTTGTAATCCTTCCACTAACGTGTCAGCTTCCCCCACCCCTTCTGCCCTCCCCAGTCTGTGAAAATCCTCCACTTAAACAGCTGCAGTCTCTTGTCAAAACTGACCTTTACATCCTATGGTAATCTCCTCACAGCTGATATTTTAATTTTAACAGAAACTTGGTTAAATGCTAAAATACCTCGCCATTAATATCCCAGGTTATTCCATAATTGGTCAGGATAGGACTGGCAGGGCTGGTGGAGTAGCCATGTATATCCTGTCCTCATTTCAGTTCAAAACCTTTCTATCATCCTCATTACCCTCTGCCTATGAAGCACTTATACTAAACATTACCTTGCCTTTTTCCTCTCCTTTCTTCATGGATGGCATCTACTGTTGATCTGGCTTCAAGGCATCCAATACTTTGGATCTCATTACCTCCATAATCTCCCTCTCACATAAATGTGAGCTATACATCCTGGGTGATGTAAACCAAAAGTGGCTATCACCAACAACTGCCAAGACACATAATGAAATCTCTTCCAACTCATCCTGGAACCCACTTGCCTAAATCATAAAACTCTTAACCACTCCCTGATAGACTGGGCTCTCACCTCTCACCCCCACCAAGTCATTAAATCAGGTGTTCTCCTGGAAGCCCTCAGTGATCATCACCCAATCTTTGTCGTCAAGAAAGTCCATAGACCAAAACCACCACACAAAATTCTGCAACACCACTGCTTCAGCTCCTTGAATCTTAATCCCGTTCTTAATGAACTGGCCAGCTCCAACTGGTCCCCTATTGGCTTTGCCTCTTCTATTGACCAAGCCCTCACTTATTTTAAAGATAAATTTCTAACTGCATGGAACACCTATACTCCATTCAAATGCACTAGAGTTCATGGCAACCATCATCCCTGGGTCTCCCTGAATTATTGACTTGTCTCAGGGAGCATGACAAAGCTTGGAGAAAACATAAGGCCTCCTGACTTCCCCCAGACTATGCCATGTATCACATGTTAAGAAATGCCTGCATATACGCTGGCCCAGTGGTGCTGAGGGCTGAGTTGCTGGATGCCTAACTTCACTCCACGCTGGCAACTCAGGTTCAGAAATGACCTTGGGTCACTGGGGAGCCAGCTTGGGAGGAAGGGTCAGAGTGTGATTGAGCTGCTAAGCAGCTCTCCCTTCCAGGGGTGGCAGCCTGCTCCTCTGTAGTTCCGCTCCCACCGGGTGGAGAGGCGGTGGGAGTGTAGGTGAGAGGGAGTGGTGACATAAGTCTGGGTTGGGGTGGAAGGGGCCATCGGATCCTGGCGTGTATGCGTGCTTCAACAGGCATGTGCAAGCCACAGTCCGGGGTGGTGGAAAAAAAAAATGCCTGCACAAAAGGTACCACACTTGCCAAGTCTTAATATTTTAAATCATCTTTTCTCAAAAACATCAATTTCTTCTCCAAATTCTGGAAAATGGTCCATGCCGTATTCTCTGCCCTTCGCATCTGCCTTCCCCCGTGCTTAAACTAAACAACTCATTGGTCTCTGAACCATGCACAGTGACTCAAGAGATTAACTCCTATTATACCTCCTGCACCACAGCACTTCTAAAGTCCCTACCTTCTAGCTTTTCTCCTCCTCATCCTCCCACACCTAACACACAACCCATCAATGCCCACCCTTCCTTCTCCTTTTTCTGCTGTTTCCCCAAAAAAACACTAACGGCCCTTCTCTCTCTTAATCCTTCCAAAAGCTCATTGCGGATGACCTTGACCCTAAACATCTCTACCTTTCAGCTTCTACTATAACTTACCCTCTCTCCTTAATCTTAAATCTTTCCTTCTTGGCCTCATCTATCCCTTCATCCTGGAAACATGAGGTGGTCCTCCCTCTCCCAAAGGGTGGCGACCCCTCCTTCTCTGCAAATTTTCACCCAGTCTCCCTCCTCCCTGCCTTTACTAAACTCCAGGAACACCTGGCCCTCTCTCAAGTAACCTCCTTCCTCAATGTCTCTTCCTTTTTCTCCCCCTTCCAATCTGATTTTCAGAAGAACCATTCCACTGCCACTCCCCACTCAGGCTCACTGACTCCATTCTCACTGGGATGGATAATGGCTTCCTTACCTCTGCCATATTTGTTGACCTTATCAAGGCTTTTGAAACAGTCTCCCACGCCCTATTTCTTGACTCCTTTACCACTGTTGAGTTGTCTACTTCTGTCCAAAACTGGTTTAAAGCTTACCTCTCAGGCAGAACACAATCAGTCAAGATCCAGGATACAACTTCTCCTCAACTCCTTAATTCCACAGGAGTCCCACAGGGCTTGGTGCTTGGACCCATTCTCTTCTCCATCTTCCTAAATGACTTACCCTCAGTATGCTCCCCCTCCTCCTCTATCCATATGTATGCAGATGACACCATCCTATTCTCCTCTAGCAAATGCCCTGCTGATGTAACAACCACCCTTCAGCATGTATTCCACCAGGTTCAGCTATGGTTTACCTCACATCAGCCATTCCTAAATGCCAAAAAGACAGTCTCCATAATCTTTGGCACTAGGCAAAACTCTCTAGGCTCCACCCTTGACCATCTTTCCATACCCTTGATGGGACAATCCTAGAGGAAACAGCCTCATTTAGATACCTTGAGGTTTGGCTGAACCAACACCTCAGCTTTTCTGGCTATATTGATGCCATCCTGAAAGAATTGCACCCCAAGCTTGGTGCCTTACTCAGTGTAGTTGCATCCCTCCTCACGGCCTGGCATGAATTAGTCCAGAAGATGATCCTCCCATTTTCAGCTACTGTGATGTAGTCTATGGTGCCATTCTCAAATCCTCCTAACCAGATTGGACACTGTCTTTAACTACTTCTGTCGATTTGCCCTTGATGCTCCAGCATGCACTCATCACTGTGACCTCTACCATATCCTGTCCCTTCCCCACTGCCAACAGGTGCATCATTCATTGTGCCAAACTCACTTCTACATGTTGGTTAGGAGAACTTCCCTCCTACCTCTCATGCTCACTCTCTTCCCCCTCCCACTCCCTCAGATCCTCTGACACTCGCTCTTTGTTGATCCCCCTTCAAATCATTCTCATTGGTCAGTCAGGCTTTATCCATCATTTCCCACAAATCTGGAACTCCTGCCCCCCCACATACGGCACTCCTCCTCCTCCTACTCCTTGCCTCTAACTTACACTACTTTCTCTCATCCATCAGCTCTTGCTTTAGCTCTCCTTAACTGTCCTCCTATGCCTCTGCTCCTATCATGACTCACATCCCTGTTAAACCTTACTCCCCGAGCCTGCTTCTCAGCATGCTGTCCTCTCCCTTCACTGCTTACCCCCTCACTCCTACCCTAACCTTTTTTTCCCCAATTACCAACTTACCCCTGCTTAATTTTGACCTCTGGCAGGGTTCTCAGCATCCTGAAGGGGTCTAGCACTGGGCAGTCCTCCTCCTTCCCCTTCCCCTCTCTCCATTATATCCAACTTGTCCTTGCCTAAATCTGCCTTCTGTCTGGATTCTTAGCACCATGGCAATGTCTACTTTCAGATAAGTTTCTTCCCTCCCTCCTTCTTTTTTCCTTTCTTCTTCTATCCCCATATTCCCTCTGCAACTTGTCCTCACCTAATTCTATCCGTGCAGGATTCTCTCCATCCTAGAGGGGCCCAGAACTGAGCAATTACTCTGCCTTCACTCTCCCTCCTCCTATATCCTTTCTACCCACCTAGTCCTCACCTCATTCTGTGATCTGGCAGGGTTCTCAGCATCCTGGAGTGGTCTAGTCTTAGGCAAGCTTCTTCTTTCCCTCCTGTTCCTCCTTTCCCTTCTTCCTTTCTTTTCTATCTTCCCAACTTGTCTTCACCCAAGTCTACCCCCAGTAGGGTTTAAACATCCTGGAGGGATCCAGCAATGGAAATGATTCTTCCTTCCCTCCTTTCCCTCCATCCTCGCTACCTAACTCGTCCTTGCCTGACTCTGCTCTCTGGCAGGATTCACAGCATCCTGAAGAGGTCTAGTCTTAGGCACGTTTCTCCCACCCCTCCTTCCCTTTACCATCCCCTCTACTATCTCTGCCTAACTTGTCCTTGCCTACTCCTGCCCCTTATTCTAAGCTCTCACCTCATTCCACCACTGGCAGCGATCTATGCACTCTGAAGGGTCCAGTTCCAGGTATGACTTGTCCTTCCTTCCCTATCCCTTACCCCACCTCTCCTGCCCTCTCTATCCCTGCACTTAATCAAAGATTAGTTTTCTTAAGCTAATAATTTCACTTTTTGTTCTGTCTGAGGTGCTTCCAGATTTCACTAGCCCTGTGTTAACTTGCCATTCACAACAAATTTTTATTTTCTCACTTCTCTCCAGTAATGTTCCACCCATCTTTATCCTCTTCTTCCCACATCTGGTTTCCCTGCCTACCCTCTACCCTCCTTGATGTCCCCCACTGGACCTCATTCATTAAATAATTACTAACTAATCGATCCATTCCTGGAAGGAGTTAGCTCCAAGGCTATATTAAATTTCTGTACTATGTTCCTCAGATGCCGCTTGCAATTAAATGCATATTCCACAGGTATGATATATTTAATTGTGTGCTATTTCACTAATGTGACCGTATGATGATTTATATTTTTTAACTGTATGTCTTTTTACAAATGTAATTCAGTTCTTAATTTCTCAGATATGTTAAATGTTAAACTGTATGTCAAATTCTTCATCAATTGTACCCCACCCAGGTCACACTGGAGATGAACAACTTGTTATTTGGTATGCCTTCCTGGTGAAACATTTAAATAAATAAATAAATAAAATATGTGCATGGATAACCTAAGTTCTGTTTTCACCTTCCTTACCACACTGAAGGCTCGCTCTGGCTCAGCATTTGAGTGTGGAATGAATAGGACCATCTCCATGAATCGTTTGAACAGTGACACACTTTGCTCACATTCCATTCCACTCAGGTAGCAAAGCACCTTCCCCCAGTATAGCAGAATGAGGCAGATGTTGGATGGTGTTGTCAGGTAATGTCGCTGCAAACTGTTATGTGCCAAACAATCCAGCAGTTGGTCACATTCAGTGGATGAACAGCAAATGCTAAGTTGCCTTTTGAAGTCTACTACTACTACTGTCCCAGACACCTTCAGCTTCAACCATGGATCTAAAAGTGTGGCCAACTTTTTTAGTAGCTTGTTCTTTAGAGGAGATTATGTCAGAATCATTTTAAGAACAGTGGAGAACAAGGGTCTTGCCTTTTTGTAGATATTTAGCTCAGTAGAAGGATACACAGTACTGTCTTCATTTTCATTGATGTAATCTTGTCGTCCAGTCAAGACAGCTTTCCTAAAGGGAAAGAGATTGTCAGTGTTCACCAGAAAGTCAGCATTACTTTCAGAGAACAAGCTGACTGCCACCTCAGGTTGGAGAAGTCCGTTTGCATACAACAGAACGATTTTACAAATGTCCCCATGAAGGTTCATCAGCTGGCTCTCTCTGCTTTGCAACTATCTGTTAAACTGGCAGAGTGGTTCCACTGCATATTTGAAAAACAGGAAAGCCATTTTTATTTCATGGCTGCTCAGACGCTCAGCAATCATTGCACTTTGGCACCTCTGGGCTCAAACAACTTAAAATAGGAGAGTATAGCTGGCAATATGTCGAACAGTCACTGAACCACTTTGCTTAAAGAGGACAGGAAATAAAACATGATCCTTGACCTATGAAATGTGTCCTGTCATTATTTCTTATGATGTTGGTTTGAATATTAGCCAAAAGTAAATCTTATTGATTATTTTAATTGCTATCTTAAGAAAATTCATTGATTTTTACAAAATGTCTGTTACTGGGGTCACTTCCCTAACCTTTCTGGTATTCATTCGGTAGAAGTGAGCATGCCAGTTTTGTTATATGATGTGCTTGTTCATGCTCTGGCGCCACCTGCTGTACTCGCACCAAGCACTCAGTATTCTTACAGTGCTGTGAAACAGTCTAAGCAGCCTTGCAGCCTGATAGTACTGTAATGGTTAGCAGTGCTATACAACAACAGTGGATATTCCAGAGCTATGCAGTAGTGCCCATCTCCAGTTAATGTGAGCTACATCTTTTATTGAAGGAAAAAAAAAAAGCCCCACGAAGACTAACCGATTAACTTCAGCAGCTGGATGTATAAAAAAAATAGGCAGCACCTGCAGCATTTACAGAATGCTGACTAAGATGGGTAGTGTACTGGAAAACATGATGTCTTGTGTTATGCTCCCATCAATACCCCTCCCACAACACACTGAAGGCTACAAAATTGTGTTTACAGGAGATTCTTAAGCTGCATTAACATAATGGGGACTGCTAATCTTCAACAGAAGGTGGATGGGAAAGTTTTAAAATTTGTATTTTGTTCATTTTAAAAGATGAATCAGTCTCCACTGCAGTTCCACCTGCCAGCTCACCAGAAAGTTCACTAACAATTTTAGTTAGCATTTTCCTTTTCTTCCCTCCACCGTCACAGTCCATCAGAAAATCTAATATATAGGGTGATTTTTTAACAAGCCCTTACCACAGCCTTGGGATGCAGTCAGGCTACTGCTTCAGAAATCTGAAGAGGAAGGATCAGCTGGCTTTGATCTAACTAGTTTTGTTTTGTTTAGTGGAGTGTTTTTGTAGTGATGGGATATTGGTATGGTTAGGTACCTTTTTGTTTTGTTAGCTTGCTAAAAAGCCCTTATCCACCTCTCTCCTCTCTTTCAATTTAGATATCCCTGGGATGCAGGCTAGTTCATCACACTGGTGATCAGACCACTAACACATGGGTGATCGGCTAACGGGAGCTGTAGCAGGCTATAAATGGCAAGTGATGGGAGCCAGTTCAGTGCAAAGATGTGTACCAGATTAAATAACCATTGTCATGTACAATAAATGGCAGAAATAGCAACATGGCAATAAAGGAATTTAGACAACACATTCTTCAGCAACAAGTTTTCTGTAGCCTAACAGCACAGTAAATGTGTTTCACTTTTCCAAAGCTGTTGACTCGCTTCACACACAATGTATAACTGACTACTGAGGAATGTGTTGTCTAAATTACTTTATTGCCATCATTTTATGTACCAACACTACTCTCCTAAAAAAAGTCCAGGTACCAACCTTGACCCATTGCTAGTTTATCCATGTGCAGCTTTTAAAATGCTCAGTTAGGAACTAACCAACATTTTTCCTTGTTTAAAACAATAAAAAAAATTATAAATACTGTAAAACTGTTTCATTTAGCTCTTTATTAATTTCACGATGTTAGCATCCTGCACTGCAAACTGTCAACATAAGTTCACGGGTAAGCGTCAGTTGCAGTCAGCAGTGCAATTGTGGCTCACGGAGGGGCAGGACAAAATACTAAACTTTGCTCTGCTTGGCTTGCTGCCCTTTTGTTATGGTGTACTGGTGATCAGAGAATGGAAATAAAAAAAATACATTAAACTTTACTTTTCTTGCTTTGCTGATATGAACTGGTGAATGGAGAATGGCAATTAAAATACTTTTGGCATGACTTGCTGGTAGCAGAGAATGTAATTACTGAAATAAAAACATTCAACTTTTGTTTGCTGTTTTCTGAGTTTGCTGCAATACAGGCAAATTCAATACTCTGTGTCTTCATATAAAAGGTAAAAACAGCACATTGTGTGGTTAATCAGAGTTTCTTTTTTTAAAGCCACTGCTACTTCTGTCAACAACACTGTGAACTATTTAGGTGACCCAGATTACAACATTGCATTTTATGTGATGTCCTGTTCTGTTGTGTTTTGGAGATGCTAATAATGATTTAATTATTTCTTTTCTACCATACTCATACTCATACTCCATAGTGTCTGTCTGTTGGCTCACAAAAGTATGAAGCCAGTTGTTTCCTGTTGCCACAGAAAATGGTTATTGAAGCCAGTAAGTGAGAACTGCTCATATAAAAGTAAGGAGCTGTGGTGTGTGTGTGTGTGTGTGTGTGTGTGTGTGCTGGAAGCAGCAACTGCAGCACAAAGTGATCAATATTGTGTTTGCCTGCTTCTTGGTGAACTGCCTGTATGTAATGTATATTAGCATATTTAGAAAATAGTAATAAAAAATGTTGACGTTTGTTAATGTTTGTGCTAATGCTAAAAACATGAACATACTGAGAATTTATTGGCCACAATTATTGCCGTTTTTCATCTTACCATACTGTAAACTGCAGTAACACGGTATGTATCATAACACTCTTCACTGGTTATTTTTTATATTTTGTTGTTGTTGTTTATTTTATTTTGGGGAGCCACTACATTTTCTAACTGAAATAAGCCTCTAAGATGTGTGGTGTTGGTGATGCCAGTGCGATGAGCTAGCCTGCATCCCAGCCAATAATGAGAAAAACAGAGACAGAGACAAAGAGACAGACAGACGCTAGTCTGATTGAAGCCAGCTGATCTCTCTTCTTTCAGATTTCTGAAGCAAAGTAGCCTGACTGCATCCCAGGGGGGATTTACACAGTGGTAAGGGCTTGTTAAAAAATCACCTTGCATATCGGACTTTCTGATGGACTGTGACAGTGGAGAGAAGAAAAGTACAAATGCTAAATTTTTAGTGAACTAACTGTTGAGCTGGTGGGCATATACTGCAGTGGGAATTTAGACCCAAAGGATGAGACACTTCAGATACAGTCTGTAGCCTCCAGCATCATAGTGCACCTCCTGCAACAGACATCATACAGTGTGTCTGTGCTGATTTTGAAAGGAGAGCAATGAGTAGATAGAATGCATGAATGGAGTCATCATCTGCAGCAGGCTCGAGCAGTAATAGAACCTCGAGTAGCAGCTTCACTGTTAGTATCCAGAAAATGTACTGAAAACAAAACAAAATAATATCAAGTCACAATAAATTGTATGTTTATAGTTTTATTCAGCATTAAAATGCAGTTACCCTCATTAGTGCAAAAGTTCCTTTCCTGTCACCTTTAAACTGAGTCATCTTATAGGTGCATGTTTGATTATTTTGAAGATGTCAGTATCCACAACAATGGCAAACTCCTTCAACTGTTGCTACCGCTGTTATTTTAATGAAAAGTGACAATAAATATCTAAAATGTGCTCCTCCACCAGTGGCAACAATGGTTTGACCCTCGATTTGGAACAAATGTCTGCTAGGTGGCAAGCATCCCATATTTGCAGTGTTTAGGTTGACCGCTTCAGTCATGAAAACACTGAGTTGTGGGCACCAATCATGGTAGAAGTCTTGTCTGAGGAGAAAGTAACAAGATTTCCCAGTGGGATTGTAAACTGTTCCAGAGATTTAATTACAGTCCTAAACACTGACTGCCCAGTCCCAGATGCACATGCTGGCATATCCAGAAAACAAATAACACTTGTTCCCATCTGCATGTCATAGAAACCACCTAGGAAAGCCATCATTTTTTCATCCCCATATCAGTGTTCTGATCAATGTACATGTAAAATGTCAACTGGTGACACTGAGCAGCTGCATCCACTTGCTATTGACTGCTGTAAGTGTAATTTGTATCCCTTGGAAGTTGCACGAATGTGCCTGAAACTGATCCTCCACAGGGCAGGTAGCCCCCTCAACAAGCCAGATCCCCAACAGTAATGGTAATGCCTCATGGCTATGGTCTACCCAAGTCCCTATCCACAAGTACTATAAAATGTGAATGCCCCACAGGGCTATCTCACCCCAGCCCTGATCCCCAATTGAGCTACCAGCTCCCACAAACTGTGACCCTTGAAATTCACATCAATCAAGCCCTTGTCAGCTAAGCGCCTCCTCAAGCACCAATACCTATAAATATTTCCATGGTCTGCTATGAAATAAATACTGCTCCTGCAAGTAACCATAGCCCTGGTGATCTAGGGGCCCCCCTACCCGGCAGTGCCAGTCCACCCCGCTCCATCCCTTACCCATACCCAGCCAGAAAATGGCACAGCCCACACCTCTCACAACTGCAGCCAGGTGCTCACTGATCTCTGTATGAGCATGTACTGTAAATAGTATGTGCTCAGTGAATGACAGCGGCTGTAATTCACTGAGCATGCACTATTTATAGTACTCGCGCATATAGAGATCAGTCAGTGGCTGGCTGCAGTGGTGAGAAGTGGGATGTGCCAGCTCATGGGCTGGATACAGGAGGGGAGTGCAGGGTGGTCTGGCAATGTCAGGTGGGGCCACCAGGGCTAGAGTTACTTGCAGGAGTAGAATCTATTTTCACACAGACTTTATGGAAATATTTAGGGATCGGGGCTGGAGGCACCTATTGATGTGAATTTTGGGGGTTGGGGCTCATGGAAAGGCTGGTATCCCACAGGCTCACTTTGCTGGCACTCTTTGTAGATCAGTGCATGGGGGGGCACTTGCAGCCTTACACTGTGAGTGCCAGGGGCTTGCAGCAGCCCATGCAGGTACACCATCTGTTTGGCATACCATTTGGGTTAGCACAGGTTGTGGGAACTAAGCTGCAGGGACACTACTCAAAAATCTGGTGCAGGGTTCTTTGTGTAACTGCATCTCTCTGATGTCACAACTTGTGACATGCCCAGTGATGCTTGTAGAATTACCCCCTCCCCCATGTTTACAATGTTTAGGCTGACCTATTTCAGGAATGAAAGGACAAAGTTGTGTACACCAATCATGGTAGAAGCCTTGTCTGTGGAGAAAGCAGCAAGGTTTTGCAGTGGGATTGTAAACTGTTCCAGGGTTTTCATGTCCCAAGCATTGACTGCCCAGTCCCAGACACACATGCTGGCATATCCAGAAAGCAGATAACATTCGTTCCCATCTGCATGTCATAGAAACCAACCAGGAAAACCATCAATTTGTCATCACCCATATCAGAGTTCTGATCAGTGTACAAGTAAAATGGCAGCTGGTGACACTGAGCAGCTGCATCCTCTTGATATTTTGGCTCAAGGATATCTCGTGCAATACATGTTGATTTTGCTGGCCCACAGGTCATTTTTATGTTGGCTTGTGCACGCATGTGCAAGCAACATTTTGTGGGAGTAGCACTGTATTAGCACTTTCAAAGATGTGTCAGCATGCTTTAGCCAGTGTGTCCCTCATTCGCCAACCATTGAGCATGCTGCCAATGACAGCAGTTTTAGAGAGTGCCACCAACTTGAAAGAAAGCTACTGCTTTAATGAGAAACAAGCTCATCATTGCAGTGGAATATCTGACATGTCTCCATTACATGCCATTCCTGGTGAAACATTTCAATAAACATGGTGGCGGCTGTCACCATCCGCCTCTCACAGTCCCTAGAAAGCCAACTTCGGGAGTGCCCAATCCCCCTATCGGCATGCCCCTTCCCTAGTTCAGTTTGTTTTCTGATGGGGTGTCCAATCCCCATCGCATAATCCCCCAGTTTTGTCTGCCCAATCCCTTTGGCATCAGCCCCCAAACATGGATATGCTTTATTCACTGATGGTGTGCCAAATCCCTGTCAGCCTCAGACCTCCCCAAAAAAACAGGTGGCACACTGGGAGCTCGCCCCAGTGTGCCCAAATGTCTTAGTGTCACCTGTAAAAACAAAAACCTTCCCCAATGTTTTTTTTTCCCTGCAAAACAAGAAAATGGTCCCTCATTCTCCATGGCACCCCTCCCCTAACCCGCACCCACCTTCTGTGTACTCCACCTCCTCACACACACACACACACACACACACACCCCTTTCACCATACTTGCCTCTGGAGGTTGGCATGGTGATCTTCAGTGTAGCAGGAACACGTCTGAACTCTTCAAAGCCAACCTCGAACTGAAGAAATGCTGGTAAGCTGTATAATGGCATAAATGGGGGGTTTCAACTTAAGTGGATATCTCTGCAGTTTTTTTGATTTTTGGCTCCAAATTTTCAACATGGGGTTCTTGGGACCCTGCTTCATGAAATCAGTCAATGTCATTTCATTATGTATTTGATCCCGAATGGTGATTTTGCAGTCACTGCATGGAATCACCTTTTGGGACCAATTAATGAAAAAACAGTGCCATTGTTCATGAGTTGGGCTTCCAAAAAGCTTATATTGCAAATCTGGTAAAAAAAAAAAAATGACTGTTACGAGTGTGCATTGCACAGTTTCCATGCACACTCATAACTTTGAGAATTTTTAATATTTTCACTCCAGATTTTCAGCATTGCCATTTTTTCACACTTCCTTATGAACAGTACAGCTGTCATTTTTCACATCCTGCTTGAAATGTGTTTTCGCACCAGTGACACTCAATGGCACAATTGCTGTGGGAAATCAATGTTCAGGACAGATTAAGAAAATCACAGTGACAATGTTCATGACTGGAGGTCCCAAAATGCCTACGTTAAAAATTTGGTGAAATAATTCTAAAAAATGAATGTCACGAGCATGCATTGTGCAATTTCCACACATGCTTGTAACTTTGAGTATTTTTTATATTTTCACTCCAGATTTTCAACATTCCATTTTTGTACACCTCCCTACAAACAGTGCAGCCGTCATTTTCCACATCCTGCCCAAAACGTGTTTTCGCACTGGTGGTGAACAATGGGCTCGGTCACTGTGCAAAATCAACTTTTGGGATAGAGTAACACAATCACAGTGCCTCTGTTCATGAGGAGAGGTCCCAAAATGGCCATGTTGAAAATTTGGTTAAAAAATCCCCAAAATGACAGCATTACGGGCATGTGTTGCACAGTATCTACACACACTCATAAATTTGTAAATGCTTCATATTTTTCTCCAGATTTTCAACATTGCAATTTTTTTACAACTCCTTATGTACAGTACAGCTGTCATTTTTGTGCATCCTGCCCAAAATGTGTTTCTGCGTCTGTGGCTCCTAATGGCACAGTTACTATGCAAAATCACCTTTCAGGATTGAGTAATGAAATGATTGTGCCACTGTTCATGAGGTGGGGTCCCAAAAAGTCACTGTTGAAAATTTGGAGTAAAAGTACCAACAAATACTGGGGTGTTAAGGTTTCCAACAATACACCCACCCTGTAGAGACTGACAGGCATCGGAGATGTAACTTGGGTTCATCGGCCATAATGTTCACAGAATTCTACCACCCCCACCCTAGGGTCACTGACAGGCCTCGAGGTGTGCCTTAGGTTCCATCACCCTTATATTCACCACATTCTCCTGTATTGCACTCATCTCACCTTATTTCCATATGGAATGGGGTGAGCATAAAGTCTGAAGACCCCAACACACCGACCTGTCACTCTCTGCAGGGTGGGGTGAGGTGGAATGGCGTCAGCCTTATGGCCAACCCAAAGTCACACTACCAATGCCTTTCAGTCTTTGCGGGTTGGGGGGTGTTGCTGTTACTTCAATACTTCACTGCCATTCCTATTTTGCATTTCTAACTCCTGCACTACCAATGCCAATGCCTGCATACCAACATTGGGCATTGACAAATGTTTGTTTTTATCACCTCTTGATCTGTGTAGTGCTTTCTCATAAATTTTTTTAAACATAATCAGCACAAGAAAATGACTGGTTGTGTTCTGCTAAAAGGTTCACAAAGGCCACCTCAGCTTTGACAACTTTTGATGTACTATATTCTTGGGGGAAAAAAACTGTGTCAGGTTCTTCTCCGCAAAATGCTTCATATTCATTTGGTGCTTTTGTGAAGTTTTGTGGCACTGTACATCATGTCTTCCACAGTGGCTCACACTGATGTCAGTAATGCATCTTTTGCAAACTGTGTGGAGGGATCCATTCCTGTTGGCTGCTAACCACTCAAAGGACTTCTTCCAAGAGCTTTGAAATACTACATTCCTCTTGCTTTTCTTGCTTAGAGCTGTGTTGATACCTATGCATTTCCACAATCGCCAGAATCCAACTGGAATATATATGCAGATATGGGTATATGTATTAGTCAGTGTGTGTATGTATATCACAACAATTAGAAAGTGCAGTTAGGTGGCTCAGTGTTTAGTGCAAAAATTATTAGTGTACATTCTTCCATTGTCTAGATCAGTCTCAGCCTTATGCATGTCATTGCTGAGGCATGAAAAGAAGAAATCTGTCTCTCAATATATATATTTTTTTAATCTGTAAAAATGTGTGTATACAGTGCACTACTGTGTTATACTGGAATATAGACAGTATATGTGTACCTCCCACCAGCCACTTGTTTCATTAATAAGCACACCTCCCATATTTTTGTGCCTAGGGGAAAGAGAGGGGTGGGGGTATAAAGCATAAACAGTCTTTATCAAAACAGAAATGACTATTTCTAAACCAAGGTCCTGAGGAGAGAATCTTTTGTTATGGGGCTATGCTAGGTTTGCAGTTCTGGAGGGGTACCCAGTAATTCCACACAGGAAGCAATAACTAGATTGTCCATACCAGGCTGAGATACGAGAGTGGGGCTTTATTCCAGCAGTTGGTACACAAAAGCAGTGATGGACCCCCAAGGGTTCACACTTCATGGCATAAGGCAATGCAGAACACATCATCTGTAGCAGACAGAACCTCTAAACTTCCCATATTGTATAGGACTTGAACAATTTTCTGTGGCAAAGCCTGAGCTGAAACACATAGCTCTTCTAGTGACAATGGCCACAACAGAGAACACAGTTTCTCCTAGTGGCACTGTCACTGGCCATGACTTAGAACGTTTCCTATATGGCATAGACTTTAAAGGTTAGGCAATGTGGCAACTGGCCATGATGGAGCACACTGGTGCTCAAAACTAGAACAACCCACACCAGGGGGAAAACCTTCTCTTCAGGCATTGGTCACATGACCTGAATAAATAGGCACCATTACAGAACCCAAAGTGCTGGAATGGTCACTCCAGATGGGCGATTGCCCACCTTTTGCTTCCTCAGTCCATTCCCAGCCATTCTTTTAGAGTTTCACCTCAGCAGTTAACAAACAGTAGAACTATGCATCCTGGAATGTCTGGCACATTCAGCATTAGAAAAACACTACATCTGAGTGTAAGGTAAAGTTCTGTACAATGTGTTAAGTCTCACCAGGGCCTTCACGATTGCAAGCCAGCTTTAGAAAAGGAAAGAGTACAGTCTCAACCAGAAAATAACTTAGTGTATAAATCCCTGCATCAGAGTATACCCGACAAGAAAAACAGAGGCAGGCACAGTCCTCCTGGGAATCCAAAGTCAGATTACTTACAGTTGTACACAAAAGGCGACTTCAGATGTCCAGGATCAAAGTCAGGGGTATGCCTTTCAGATCCATTCTTCAGTCTTTCTCATCCCACTGGGGATGAGAACATCAGGAACTCCTGCTAGATGGTTTCCACCACTTCTACAAAGCAGGCAAATGGTTCTTAGCACTAGGGTGAGACAAAGTAGGCTCTCCTCAGAGCCCACACTGCAGCTTTTTGCTCCTCCAACTGCTCACACTGGCTGCTGGCACAGAACAACTGAAAATTCTAAAACTCCCCACTCACAGGTAGCTATTGTGGATTATGCTGCTGTAAGAGTTCCTAATGACATCACCTCTCTTAACTCAGCTGAGACCAAGTAAACAGAGAGGGATCAGGTGAAAATATATTTAACTATTTTTTCACCTGCTGTCTTCCCTACCTAACACTGTCACTGATGGGATTCTAGTAACCCCAGGGAATGGGGGGGGCTATACTCACCTCTAGCAGGTAAATGAATGTCTGCAGTCATTCCTCTACCCAGCACTAGTCCATCCTACTCTCTGTGTTACCTACGGGGAAGTAGCGCTGCTTCTCTGCTACCATGTGCCAGGTACAGGCAGACAACACTAGAGGCCCAGAGGCCGGCTGATGAAACTTCAGCCCCTATCCTATGATCTATCTATGGATACTCTGTGGCTCCAAGAAAACTACCTGAAGCATGCCCTAATAGACAAGAACTGAGGTCCCTACTACAGGTCAGGACCACAGCTTTTCTATCCCCTAACCCTCTTGGGAAAATCTATCTGACCATGCTTCTCACTGGAGAACCTTCCCTCAAACTCCCAGGGCATCTGTGAACAAAATCAACAAGGAAACAACTCATTACAATGCATTACATTTCCCACAACTTTCCCCACATTTCACACCTGTGAAGAAAAAAGCATGTTAACACTCTGTTAACCACAAACAATCCTAAAACTCTGTAAGAAAAAAGAGGTACTTGGCTGAGCTCCCCATCCTCTTCTTTTTTTCTCTTCTTGTCTTCCTTTCTTCCTCGGGAACACCTGTAAGAGAAGAAAGCAAAACACCACATTTTGCATACAACACAGTTTCTAAACCTCCACCTGAACACTAGAGATTCCCAAAAATGTTTTTCTAGAAACATACAAAAGTAAAAAATGCAAAACAGACATTTATATAACACATTTTGAGGGGTAGAATGCCATTAATGCTGCATACTAGTGAAAGAATGTTGTCGCCAGAGGGCAAAGTCCATGAAAGTGTCTCTCTTGTGTGGGAGCCTGCTGAAGAACAGTCCTGGAACAGGTCAGTGCCTGAAAGGCACTGCAAGCCATGGTGAGAATCTTTGAGGACAATTCAAACAGTTTGTGGCCAGTCTGCCAGATGTAGGGTGTGTTGTGCAAAGCCAGTGAAAATAAAAAAATAGGTCTTACCAGTTCTTGAAGACTGAAAAAAAAGGAACACCTTACTACTCTAAGCTGAGGACCCTCTTCCCTCCAGGTAACATCTTCAGATATAGCTGGATTTATGTCCTCTGAAAGACCAAGCGATGAAACAGGAAAACAGCTGGGCGATGTCATCTGGAAGGTCAGGCAATGAAAATGGGAAAACACCGCTGGCCTGACAAATCTGGACACACCTGAAGAATCCTGTAACACCAGTAGAGCTGCATCTTCCTTCTTGGATAGTGCTGCTGCTGGATGATAGGCGATGGGCTGCCACTGCTCGCTTCCCTCTGGGCATGCTGGGAATATTCACAGGGAGTGGCATCATTAAGGGTAATACCACTTGAGGTGAGGTGCAAGAACTACAACACCATCTGAGCTTTCAACATTGATGTGGAATGTCTCATTCTCTGCCTTGTCCACAATTCACACAGTGTCCATAAACAGAGTTCTGCCCAATTTCCAGAATTTAAGTTGATCATTTATGACTCTATCCCTGACACGCTCTGCTGCACTAGAGTACAAATTCTTGTTTGCCCCTTCCAACAACCAGGATTCCCTGTTCTGTTTAATATTCTCCCAGACTCTATGAGGAAAGGTAGAAAAGGACTTCCCAAATATGGTGTCAGCCCTTCTATGTACCAGTCTCTCCTCCTTGCTACTCTTCACAAGTGTGCAACCTATGGCTCAGCTTGGGGGTGGCCAGTCCTAGTTGAGGCAGTGCTGCATACTTAAAGAATGAAAGAACTTGTCCCCAGCCATTTCTGTGGGTAGGACACTAGAGCCTTCTTCTTCTTTCACTTGCTCCTCTGAGGCAAGAGATTGAGGTGACTCGCAGGGACCCTCAACATGAAGTTACATTTCTTCATCCTCCTCTTCCTCACTCAAGATCTGAGTCCAGGAGTGAGCAGAAGTCCTCACTCCAGAGACAGTCCACTCCTTATTGGGTGCAGAGGTATACACTTCCCAATTCAGTGTCTCTTGCAGTTCATCCTTCCCTACTAGGCTAGGACTAGGACCATTCTTCCATGGGTCCACGGATCCTTCTGTTGCACTGTCCATCTGGGTCACAGGTGTGGAAACATTTTTTGTGTCTGCCCTAGCAGTAGATCCATGCTCCCTCCTTCTGTGCCACACTTTATGGGGCCTCTCACAACAAGGTCAACCTGGTGCTGCATGCTGCTTCTTGCAGGGTTTCTTACTTTGGTCCAAGTGGGAACCAATCAAATTTGTGATGCCGTCTGTCATGCTGCACCCCTGCTCATATCATATTTCACTAGGCAATCTGAACAGTGAGGTATCAGAAACACATCCCTTCCAGCCTTGAGGCACACAATGCACAATCTCATTGGATAGCTAGGGATTGCTATATCTGGAGGCGACCCTTCACCATAGAAAGTTCTCTCTATTTCTCTTAGTGTGGCCTCCTCCTCTACTATCATTGCTCAGGCATGATCTGGGTAGAGGGAAGTTCCTGAAGCCATGTCTGCAAGCAAAACACATAAAAGTTCAGTGTTACTGATTTGTTTACTAGTCTCTTTACAGTTTCAGAAAATGGCTCCCTGCTGCTGTGTTTACATTGCTAATCCACCTTGTAATTGCAGTGGGAGCTCTCCTCATGCACCAAATCTGTTTCTGACTCATAAACTGCATTTCTGACCTTTTCTGGCTACTGATTTTGCTCAAAACTGTAATCGATTGCACTGCTTATATCCCTTTCAGCACATTCATATGATTTTACTTGACTTAATGATCAGCATCGAATCAAAGACTATTTACATATGCTCAAAGTCACTTACAAGCCACAGTATTTCCATTGCACAGGATTGCCTGTTTGTTGTAGCCTAATATACAACTACGTCTCTCACTTGCTTAGAACATTTTACTGTTGCTGAACCCATTATAAATGCTCACTATCTATGCTCTGAATTTTTGTTTGTTGCCTTTCTGTTTCAACAGACAGTCCTTCCTTGCAAAACAATCTCACTGTTTGCACAGATTCAGCTGGCTTAAATATCACAATACAGTTTGATGCTCAGTAGTTTGAGTTTTACTTAATGAAATCAATAGCTGGCATTCTCCAGTGGAAATTTTTGGCCTGGTACCAATCTGGAAGGCCTCTGGGGTGAAACAGGCTGTCAGTCCCACAGATCATAACCATGAATGCCATGCTCACTTTCCACTAGGTCGGATAATGGGTTGAGCCCGAATCCACAAAGCAAAAGCCTATTTTTTACAGATGAAAACGTTTGCAAGCCCCTCGATGGTTGATCCTGGTCCGACCAGCTCACACACCACTCACTCTCTCCTTCTCGAACACTTGGCTGCACACAGAAGCTGGCTAGGGGGTGAGACTGATTGCAATCACACCAATCACTCAACGCCATTCAAATGAGCCTCTCTCTCTCTCGCTCACTCTTCCTTCACGGTGATCATTAAGCAGGGCAAATTTAAACTGTGAACTGTAACTTTTTTTCTCAGCTGCAATTTCAGTGGTGGGAGCACCATTTTGACCATTTTCTCCTCAGATTTCTGCTGTTTTTTTTAGTGACTCCTCCAATTCTCACACAAAGTAAATGACACATTCAGGGCACATTTCTCTTTGTTTCCTAAAGTCCACATTACTTTTGGCATTGAAACTTGCAATGTAAAAAGCTTGGTAAATGTTCTGGATGCAGAGGCAAGAACATACACTTCCTGGCTTTACTGTCCATTGTTAGTTGACACACACACACACACACAAACAGCAGGACTGTACTAGCAGGCATGCAAGCTGCACATACGGATGGCACTCTCCTGGGCAAGATCCTTTTGTGTAAAGCTTCCTTTCCTGTTTTATGCTACCATGCTACCAGACAGACAAAACACTAGCCATACCCTCAGCAAAAACTCTTGTTCTCTCCTCAAATTAAACAATATCCTTGGACGAGATCCGAGTTTTGTAACCCCACCACCGGCCACTAGTTTAACTAGTAAATACACCTCCCATATTTTTCTGTCTGGGGGAAAGAGAGGGGTAGGGTTACACAGCATAAAAGTATTCATGAAAACACAAATTACCATTTCTAAACCCAGGTCCTGAGGAGAGAAACTTTTGCTAGGGGGCTATGCTAGGTTTGCACATCTGGAGGGGTACCCAGTAATTCCACACAAGAAGCGGTAACTAGATTGTCATTACCAAGCTGGGATTCTAGAGTGGGGCTTTAATCCAATGGTTGGTACCCAAAAGCAAAGATGGACCCTCAAGGGTTCACACTTTGTGGCATAAGGCAATGCAGAACACAACATCTGTAGCAGACAGAAAATCTAGACTTCCCATATTGCATAGGACTTTAACTCTTTTCAGAGGCATAGCCTGAGCTGAAACACACATCTCTTCTAATGGCAATGGTCACAATGGAGCACACAATTTCTTCTAGTGACACTGGCCACGACTTAGAAAATTTCCTATATGGCATAGGCTTTAAAGGGACACTGTCAACCTGTTTTGCATCATATTATTTCTAGTTAAACCCCACATTTTATGATTGCTTACCTTCTCCAAAATTCATTGATGTTGCTGTTTGTTTTGTTTGTCTCCTTGCTTAGTAGAACTGAAATGCATGGTAATGTACATTTATAAACAACCTTGTTTTGTTTACAATCCTGGATCTGTTCTTACTGCATACTTCCTGAGCATTAGAAACACACCCAAATAGTGCAGTCACTCACGAGGCAGTAGCCACCTAAACTCCCACTGCAGCATGAGTGGCTAGACTGTGTTGGGTATGTTCCCAAGTACAGGAAAGATGCAGTAGGAGCTGGTCAAGGAATGTAAACAAACATGCTTTGGTGTGGTAACACCAGTAGGGTGGGCAGTCTGTTTTTCATTTTTAAAGGAAAAAAAGAATCTGAATCAAACTCTAAGCTACTTCAGCAATCTTTACAGAATGCTGGCAATCAGAAAATTTGTTTTTTTAAACTTGGGACACTGTGAGGCCTAAGGGGGTTGACAATGTCCCTTTAAAGGTTAGGCAATGTGGCAACTGGCCATGATGGAGCACACTGGTGCTCAAGACTAGAACAACCAACATCAGGGGGTAAACTTTCTCTTCAGGCATTGGCCACATGACCTGAATAAATAGACACCCTTACAGAACCCAAAGTGCTGAACTGGTCACTCCAGATGGGGGATTGACCACATTTTGCTTCCTCAGTTCATACCCAGCCATTCTTTCAGAGCTACACCTCAACAGTTAGCAAACAGTAGAACTGTGGATCCTGGAATATCTGATACATTCAGCATTAGAAAAACACTACCTCTGAGTGTAAGGTAAAGTTATGCACAAGGTGTTAAGTCTTACCGGGGACTTCATGATTGTCAGTCAACTTTAGGAAAGGCATGAGAACAGTCTCAACCAGAAAAGAACTTGGTGTAGAAATCCTTTTATCAGAGTACACCCCACAAGAAAAACACAGGCAGGTACATTCCTCCTGGGAATCCAAAATCAGATTACTCACTGTTGTACACAAAAGGCAGCTTCAAATGTCCTGGATCAAAGTCAGGGGATTGCCCTTCAGATACACTCTGCAGTCCTTCTCATCTAACTGGGGATGAGAACATCAGGAACTCCTGTTAGATGGTTTCCACCACTTCTACAATGCAGTCAAATGGTTCTCAGCACTAGGGTGAGAAAAAGTAGATTCTCCTCAGAGCCCACACTGCAGCTCTTCACTCCTCCAACTGTTCACACTGTCTGTTGGCACAGAACAACTAAAAATTCTAAAACTCTCCACTCACAGGTAGCTATTGCGGCTTATGCTGCTACAAGAGTTCTAAATGACATCACCTCTCTCAACTCAGCTGAGACCAAGTAAACAGAGAGGTAGCAGGTGAAAATGTATTTAACTAGTTGTTCACCAGCTGCCTTCCCTGCCTAACACTGACACCGATGGGATTCTAGTAACCCCAGGGAACAGGGGAGTTATGAGAAAGAGCGAGATAGAGGCGTAGCAGCAAGACAGCTGCAATGCTGCTCTGCTCCCTGTAACTCTGCTTCTTAGAGCTGTTCAAAAGCTTTTATAAACTTTTTATGTTTGGTTCTTCTGCTAAACTGATGTATGAAACTTAATGTTAGTTCTGAATTTAATTTGATTTACCTGTGACGTTCTGCCCTTTTGGTTTGGTGTTTTTACTCTGATAGTTTGGTCGTATCTGGTGTTCTTTCCATGTGACTAGCCCAGCCAGCATTTTAGAGTTGCCTGAGTGGAGCTTGCAACTTTGGTGGAAAGTGACTTTTCAATATGCTTGGGACGTTGAAATAGTGACCATTTTTGCAGTTGCAAGTTCTCCCCACCGTACATGGGAATTCTCTTTCAGGTGTGTCAAGGGGTTATCGGATGTTTGCAGCCATGACCCGTTGGCTTGGGAATCTGAATACATGGAGAAAAAGGAAACTTTGGATTGAGTATTTCTGTTGTAAAAAATGTGTTGTAAAAAATTTGATATGCCTTAAATTTCTGAAAATACAGGTATTCCAATGTTGCTTGGGGATTGGTGGGGTTTCAGTAACCAGCCTAACATCATACATTTATTGTGCTTAGAGAAGTGCTATTTTCCCCTTTCTTCACAGAAGTCTCCTGTGAATGAATTGTAAAGCAACAGGGGCACAGATAGAGAGAGACAGTGATAGTTAAGGAATTGAGCTCTGAAGAGGTGGAAGAAGCCAGGAAGGAACTTTTTATAAAACCAAGACAGTAGTCCCTGAAGGAATCCAAAGACATTTATTTTGGATCCCATCGGTATGCCCTAAAAGAGGAGTGAAATTCGTGGTGTAATTCATGAACACTGAAGTGTTGTTTGCACTGGATGATACTATGGATATTATGGTTTGAGATAAGTACAAATACTGGAGGCACCTTGTCCTTTAGTTGTGTTATTTTGTCCTGACAATCTAATCAGCCAGACTAGGAAAGGATATTTATTTGTGTCTTTTAAGCTTATTTGATATTTTTCAAATTTGTGCATTTTGATTACAAACAGATTTTTATAAAAGCTTTATCTGCATATTATTTGACCTTGATATTTATTAAAATAATATTGTTAATTATTAAATGTGCCTTTGTGTGGATATTTGTTTGTTGTAAGGTTTGTGAGTGACACTAAGTTTTATATTTGCAGGCCACATTTATATATTTTATACATTTTTTGATTATGTAGAAGAAGCATGAAAGGAGCAAACAGCCACTGCAATTTGTTAACACTGCTACCTTTCAGTAGAAAATTGCTGTTTAGAATTCAGGATGAGGGTACTGTGTTCTTATGGCCAATATATTATTTAAAATCTTAGTTACAGTTGTTTGATAAATATAATGCAACTTGTGCGGTTATGATAAATTCTTTCCACTAATTGGATAATTTAACGCAGGTAAAAGCACTTAAGTATGACACGATGTGGCAGCTATGGGGAGAGACTGGGGGTGGTTTTGCAGAGGTATAGAGTGGGTTGGTCATATGAAACTGATGGGAACATTCAATGGTGGCACTGGTGGAAAATGGTGTGTAGAAGTGCAGACTGGCTTGGAGAGAGACCTACTAAGACCCTATAATTAGTAAAATGACATATGCTGGGAGAGTGGCCCAAAGTGTGGCAGACCTGGTGTATATACCCATGGGCAACTGGCCAGAGTGGTTGGACTAGAGTGTAACCAATGGAGCATGAGGCAGCATGAGCTGCAGGGTGACCCAGGCGGTGTTCCAGATCAGCGTGTCTAAGCTACAGTAGTTTATCTGTGGATGTGGGAAGGGGCTGGTGTTGCTGGACAGTGCTTGCCCAGCTAACCAAAGTAACCTAGTTTTGAGGCTCAGGGTCATACTTGGATGCGGGGTCTGTGCATACACCCTGGTTCCCAAAGGTCTTGCTGCTGTTTGGATCATGGGTGTGGAATGGCCATCAGGGCTCCATTACATCTGGGGCAATCCTGGTGGGGCTCACTGGCTGCTAACATAGGTCAACATATAAGGGCTGTCATTTAGTGGTATCAGAACACTTTTTAGGCAAACAAAGTGGAACAGGTTATGTCTGAGGTAGGAATTACAATATTTTAAGCAAAAGGTCATATTTTATATTATGCTGAAAGGGAAGCCTGCATTAGTTGTTTAATAATTGCAGAGTCCTTATGGCAATGAAAGAATTGAGTAACACTGGAGAAACTGATGGGGTTGGGTGTGGGTCCTTTGATGGTCAGATAGATTGAAAACTGGCTAGCTGGATGCACCCAGAGAGTAGAGGTCTGTGGGGAGCTCTCAAACCCTAGAGAGGCTGGTAGTGGGGTACCGCAGGACTCAGTCCTGGGTCCAATCCTGTTTAATGCATACATATCGGACATCAGGGCGGGTATAGGGTGTAAAAAGAGTCTCTTCACTGATGACTCCAAGATGGGAGCAGTAGTTGAGGGAGAAGAGGGGAGGTTGGCCCTGCAAGTGGACCTGGACACCCTGGAAAGCTGGACTCACACATGGAAATTAAATTTCAATATCACCAAGTGCAAGGTGTTACATCTTGGGTGGGGAAACCCTAAACACAGGTATACCCTGAGAGGGGAGGTGCTGGAGGCTTCAATAGGGAAAAAGACCTAGGGGTCTTGGTGGATGCATGTATGAATAACTCTGAGCAGTGCAGGAGAGCAGCTAGCAAGGCAAACAGGATGTTGGGATGCATCGTAAGGAAGGTCACCTCTAGGAGCAAGGAAGTGATTCTGCCGCTGTACAATGGACTGGTTAGACCACACCTTGAGTACTGTGTACAGTACTGGAGACCACACTTGAAGAGGGACATGCAGCTCCTGGAGAGGGTACAGAGGGGCAACTAAGATGATCGAGGGCTAGGGGTTGTGATATGAGGACAGACTTGAGGAGCTCTGCCTGTTTTCATTAGAGGAGAGGAGAGAGGGGGGACATGATTGAGGTCTTTGAGTACCTCAAGGGAATAAATAGGGTAAACATGGAGGGGACCTTTAGACTAGAGCAGTGAGCTATCACCAGAGGGCATGGTTTGAAGTTGGAAAGTGGAAGGGTGAGGGGGGAAAGAGGAGGAGGTTTTCACTGAGAGGGTGGTGGACCCTTGGAATGCACTGCCTGGTGAGCTGGTTCAGAGATCCACAGTGGAGGGCTTCAAGAGAGGTGGGACAGACACAGAAAGTGGATGTATCAGATGATAGCCTGTCCCAGGGGGTGGGAATGGATGATAGGGGTTTCTGGAACACAAGGGGGGGCCTCGGCACCCAACTAGGGATCTGAGGTTCGAGCATACTCGATAGACCGTAAGGCCTAATCTGCTGGCAAATAGTATGTTAGTATACTAGTATAAGACATGATACAGTACATGGAGTTTGTTGTATAATAGGAACTTTTTCTTTAAGCACAAGTGAATTTTTCTGATATATATGTATATATATTTATGAATGTCTTTTAATTTGATTATTTTTTGCATCTAGTATTATGAATCTTTAATAGCTAAATAGGCTTTTATGTTTATTTTATGTGATGTGTTTTATTGAATTTGTAATGGTTTATACAACCGAACAAATAAAATTAATCTCTCTCTCTCTCAACTGGGGGGTTACATATGCATATATATGTATATGCATTAGTCAGTGTGTGTGTGTGTGTGTGTGTGTGTGTGAGAGAGACGCAACAATTAGAAAGTGCAGTTAGGTGGCTCTGTTATTAGTGCAAAAATTGCTCTCCTACGTTCACCTGCTATTTAGATCAGTTTCAGCCTTATGCATGTCATTGCCAATTTAAGTGAAGTGTTTAGTGGCAATCCTCCACCCTCTAATGTCCCTTGTAGCCTGAAAAGAACACAGTCTTTCAATGTAATTTTAATCTGTAAAAAAAGATCCATTGTGATGCAACCCTACACCCCAATCCAATCTCCCACTGAGCACCCATCACCCCACATTTCCCAGGCTGCCCCACACACCCTCACTCACCTGGACAGGTCTCAGTGTGAAGACACACCTTGCTACTGGAACTTACAGTTGCTATATGAGAAATAAGGTAAGTGCATTTGAAAACCCATTGAAATACATTTGAATCACTCTTACCTTATTTTTCATATAGCAGTCCCCAGTTCCAGCAGCAAGATGTGCCTTTGATGAGAGAGTGGGTCTTCACACTGGGACCTGTTCAAGTGAGTGAGGGTGTATGGCAGAATCTGGTGGGTGTGGGGTAGTGGGTCAGGCTGGGGGATAGGAGTCACATCATCACCCAGTGCGCCTTATTAATTTCTGTCTAGTTTGAGGCTCCATGCCCAAACTGAACTCTGCAGACCCCCCCCTTCCTTTATGATACCCTTGTTGTTGTCCCATTCCTTCTTAAATTATGTGACCATTTTAGCCCCTACCACCACTTCTGGTAAGCTATTCTCGGTGTCCACCACCCTCTCTGTGAAAAAATATTTTCTTAAGTTTCTCCTGAGCCTTCCTCCACCAAACTTCATTTTGTGCCCTCTTGATTTGGAACATCTCTTACTTTGGAAGATGATCCTTCCTGTACTCTGTTTATACAGTGATGTATTTGTATGTCTCACAGAAACATAGAAACCGATGGCAAATAAGGACTGCCAGGCCCATCCAGTCTGTCGTATGCCCTACCTTTAATAAGCTGCCACTGATCCTACTGGTCCACTGTTGCTGACTCTCCTTTACCCCTCTATGGTGCCCTTATATCTATCCCATGCCTGTTTCAATCCCCTCACTGTGTTTGCCGCCACCCCCTTCTGGGGCAGGCCATTCCAAGCACCCGCCACCCTTTAAGTGAAACAGTACTTCCTCATATTCTATTGCCCCTCAGTCTCCCCCCTTTCAGTCTCATGTCATGCCCTCTTGTTGTTTTAGGGCAGCTTCTCTTCTGAAAGATGCTGTCCTCTCGTACTTTGTTAATACCCTTGAGGTACTTGAAGGTCTCTATCATGTCTCCCCTCTATCTCCTCTGCTTCTGGGTGTACATACTAAGTTTCTGTTGTTTCTCCCTTGTATGACATGTGCTGCATAATCTGTACCATTTTTGTTGCCCTTCTGTGAACTGTTTCTATCCTGTCTGTCCATCCTGAGATGAGGTCTCCAGAACTGGATGCAGTATGTCAGATGAGATCTCACCCATTATCTGTATAGTGGTATTATGACTTCCTTTTTTCTGCTGATGAGAACTCTCCCTATGCACCCCCAGGATCCCACTGGCTCTACCCACTGCCTTGGCACAGCACATTGTTTGGCCACCTTTAGGTCATTAGATATGATAATCCTATATATCTTCCCTGTTTTGTGGCTGCTAATATATCCCCCTTCAGCATTTAGTCATCCCTTGGTTCCTGCACTCCAAGTGCATGATTTCTCAATTTTTCACATTGAATCCTAGTTCCCACAATCAGGACCCCTCTTCCATTTGAGCTAGGTCTATTCTCATTCTCTCCATCCCTCCTGGACTGTTACTCTATTGCAGATCTTTGTATCATCTGCAAAGAGGCATGCCTTCCCCTCCAGCCCCTCTGCAATATCACTGATGTAGATATTGAACAGCACTGGTCCAAGAACTGAAACTTGTGGCAACCTGCTAATCTCCCTCCCTACTTCAGTTTTAGCACCATTTATCACCACCCTCTGTGTCCTGCTATTCAAGCAGTTTCCAACCCAGTTCACCACCTTGTGTCTCAGTACCTGTCTGCTCAGCTTGTTTGTAAGCCTCCTATGTGGAACGGTGTAGAACACCTTGCTGAACTCAGGGTAGGTTACATCCACTGCTCCACTGATCCACCTCCCTAGTGACCCAGTCAAATAAATCAATCAGATTAGTCTGACATGACTTTCCTGCCATGAATCCGTGTTGCCTCAGATATTGTGCTCCAGTTCATTCAAGGTGTTCTACTGTCCTTTCCTTTAGCAGAGATTCCATAATTTTACCCACCACTGAGGTGAGACAACAGGTTTATAGTTTCCAGCCTCCTCCCATCTCACATTTTTGTGAAGGGGGACCAAGGTCATCCTTTCCCAGTCCTCTGGAACCTCCCTGTTTCCAGTGACTTGTTGACAAGGGCTGCCTGTGGTGTTGCCAGTATCTCCTCAAGAGAAATGGGATTTCAGGTTGCCCATGTCCTTTAAAAGTATCTTCCTTATTTCTTTATCTTGTGTCATCCTTATTGTAACTAGCACTAATCAAATATACTTAAAAAGCAGGGGCGAACGCCACTCAGAAAAACATTTTTCTTTGGTTTATTTAATATTTTGTTTATACTCTGTAGGGCTACTTTCATGGTCAAGCCACTTCTTCAGGCCCACAGTGTTGATTTCTATTAATAATAATAAACAGATCAATATATAAGCATAGATCTTAGTATTTTGATACTTTGAAAAAGTTCATACATTTTAGGTGTTCACCCCAACAGTAAACCTTTCAATTCATACTTAATATTATGGTAACTTGAGTCTTTCCTGTTAGTCAAAACAAAACATATACTTCATTTCGTATATCTAACAGACCAGTCTGTGGTAGCAGTGGTTGCCTTTTCCTCACAATCAAACATTTTATTTCTATAAAACCTTTTCATTTCTGCACAAGTTACTTTTCTCCTTATAACATATACATCTTTTTTTACGAGTTTTTCTGTATAAACTTCACCTTCTTTCTTTATGTTGCAATCTTAATGCAATACCTACTATCCTTTTAAGGATTTCTTTTTATAGGTTATTTATATGGCACCTATCAAACAATATCTAGGTCAACTTTATTGTCCTGTATTTGCTTTTTTAAAACATTCAGAGTTGGTAGCCATTTACCCTTTAATGTTTACCTTATTTTAGTGCTTTCCAATATTTAGTACTTCTCCTTATCATGCATCTTCTTGCTGCTTTAGCTCCTACCTCTGCCTTCTATCACTTGCCGACTTTTGCAGTTCTAAGTGGGACAAAAAAGCAAATTGGTCCTCATGTAAAACATAGGCTCCCTCCTTTCCAAAAATGTTTACATTTGCAGTGGGCATAGCCTTGCAGGCGCTTTGCTTTAGAAAGGGACTCCCTGCATAGATTACCTTCCAAACAACATGATAGAGTGTTATAAAGAGTGTCCTCCACTGAAGACTTATTACTACACTGCCTGTGTGTGTATAGAAACATAGGATTTAATGGCAGGTAAGGACCGCTTAGCCCACCTAATCTGCCCATTTCCCTACCTACTGGTTAAGCTGCAGATCCTAGTTAACCAACAGCCTCCTTCATCCTACCCCCAACTAGAGTTGCTGTGTGACTGTCACATGCATTCTTGAATTCCCCCACTGTTTTTGACTCCACAGCCTCCTCAGAAAGGCTGTTCCATGCATCCACAACCCTCTCCATGAAACAATACTTCTTCACATTGCCCCTGAGCCGTCCCCCTCTATCTTCAAATTGTGCCCCCTTGTCCTTGCACATCTCTTTTTCTGAAAGATGCTACCCTCTTGGACTTTGATGATTCCCTTGAGGTACTTGAAAGTTTCTATCATGTCCCCCCCCCTTTCCTTGAGGGTATACATATTACAGGGTTTTAAATAACTCTAAAAATTGATTAGTGTTTTGCTCATAAAAGTTCTAAAACATTGTGAAAATGCATATCCCTTGCCTCACTGTGCTTAACAAACTTGACACTTCTAGAAAACCTATATAAATGCTTTCTGTACAGTTAGTATTGTCCCAAGAAAAAACTGCTAATCAATTATTTAAAACCCTGTATTAAGTTCATTTAGTCTCTCTTCTTATGTCTTCTGGTGCAGAACCTGCACCATTTTGATTGCCCTCCTCTGGACATCCTCCACCCTGTCTATGTCTTTCTGGAGATGGGGTCTCCAGAACTTCACACAGTATTCCAGATGGAGTCTCATCAACTGTCTGTACAGAGGGATAACAACTTCCTGTTTTCTACTGGTGATGCTTCTCCCTATGCATCCCAGTATGCCCCCAGCCCTCCATACTGCCTCCTCACATTGTTTGCCCACCTTTAGGTCATCTGTTATAACTACTCCTAGGTCCCTTTTTTTTTTCTCAGTATTTCATGACCCATTGTGTACTTCTCCTCTGTGTTTTTGTTTCCCAGGTGCATTACTTTGCACTTCTTTGCATTAACTCTAAGCTGCCATACATTTGACCATTCTTCCAACCTTGCCAAGTCCCTTCTCATCCTCTCCACTGCACTTTGTGTATCAACCCTGTTGCAGATCTTTGTATAGTCTGCAAAGAGACATACTTTGGGATATGGGGAGCATTATTTTTCCTCTGGCTTGAGAAGTTAATTTACCCTCCCTGCAAGGCATCAAAGTAGGCAGGACTGTGCATAGGAGCATGACCAGGACATCTGGATGGACAGGTTTGGGGGAGGAGGGCAAGCAGGTGCCACCCACAAGGGGCAGGCAGGCAGGTGTTTCCAGGAGGAGGGAACCTGCAGCCATGGATAGGGGCTAGAAGACTCCTCATTTTTCTCTTTCCTAGGTTGCTAGGACAGCCTCAGAGAGAACATTGAGAATGTTGTCAAAGATTATACCTTAAAGCAACATCAGAAAGTAGACCTTGTGAATCCTGAAACATAAGTGCTGAGTTTTGATGCTCTGACATTTATAAAATAAATGAGGCTGGCCCATCGGTAGCAGTGGTTGGATTCCCATAAGTGCCAGCAATCTGGGTTCAGGAAAGGACTCGGGGCACTGGAGGGCCAGAGAGACATGGCTGGGAGTTTCAGAGTGCTCGCCTCTCTTGGGGGTGGATTCAGGTGTTTGCCGACCCTGGTGGAGGCTGGGGTATGGCAAAATGCTGAGGCCCCATACCAAGGGGTGTGAGAACACCGACTTATGCCTTGACATTGTGGCAGCACCCTGGGGAGCAAAGTGGTCACCAGCTCCATTGCTGCTGAGCCCCGATGCAGCCTACATTCACCCTAGCAGCACCCGGGCCAAATATAGTGTGCTGGCCAGCCTCTACCGGTGCCTATCTCCCTCAGAGAAGGGGGACTGAGTCGGCTAAGGGTTATGTCTGGGTTACCCGGGGCTGCGGATATGGGATGAGGGGCTGGCATCGAGGCGGGGTGCCAGCAGAGACCTTGGCTGTCCTGAAGGAGTGGCCACCGTACAACAAGGAGGAAGGTGGATTAAAAAATAAATTAATTAATTAATATGGTCTGCATTCAAATTGCAATATATTTTGTGATACACTTTACTCCCTCCACTGACCCTGCAACATTTCAAACTGCAACACCAGGGCTGGTTGCATGGTATTATTACCTGGAGGTTATAACAAGGAACTGTAAATGAGCTCTGTACATCCAGCAGACAGAGTTGAATTCTACATGTAGGACTGCTATCAGTAGCACATGACCCTAGCAGGATAATTAAACTTTCCATAAAAGGCAGGCCAGGTTGTCCCAGGGACCCATCCAGAAAGAGACAAGGAAAGGGGAAGAGGTAGGGAGAAGGGGAAGGGATGAGGGAGGAAGGGAGGAGCTTTTGACATCATGGGTATGTCATCTGACAGGAGTATGGGCTCACTGGCCATTGGCCATGGGGAGGAGCCAAATGGGTTCCTGATTGAGGTTTGTAGGGACTTCGTAAGGGCCTGCAGCCCATTGGGAGCCCTCTTTATTGCTGTAGAAATTCAGAGCTTGAACTACAGCACATTGTTGGTAATCTGAGGTAAGGCACTGAGGGTCTGAGCCCTTTTTGTAAGGCAACAGGCAGCAAGTGTTTGGAATTTCTAACATGGTGGTGGCTAATTGTTACATGCATTGACTGGTAGAAGTGTTATGGCATTGCTGGTTGTTTAAAAAAGAAAGAAATAGAGGATGTTCTGGCAGGGTGTTTGTTGCTAGCCTCAGAGCTAGGGTGCTTGTATGTCTGAGGTGCTGGTTTCAATCTCTGGCATCTCCAGAAGTAAATCATTTATTTAAAAAGAAAAAGGTGCTGATAGCATGGAGAGTTAATGCTTGGCTGAATACGTGAGTAGAGAATGTGAAACGAGGGCAGCTGTTGTTTTTCAACCCATGAGAGAGGAGGACTTTGATGTGGCATGGTGCCAGCATTTGCTTTTTGTACAGGATGTGATATAGGGAGAATGCAGGAAGAATGGGTTGTGAAGATTGGCAAGGTCAGAGGTTCAAGAGCTTGGTGGTTTGAAAACTCAGCACGAGCCTTGTAGGGCTATCAAGGCCATGTTGTGTCATTTCACAGTATTACCTACCCGTCGAGGGCAGCAGCAGCAGGAATAGAGGCCTGACTGGGCCTGCAGGCCAGTATGAGGAGTCGGGAGCCATCAAGGCGGTCACCATTTTGCTGCTGGATCAGGTGCAAATGGCGCCGCATGAGCGAGCACATGGTAGGAAGAAGGAAGAAACTTGAGATCAGGGCAGGACGGGGATGGGAGAAGCGCTGCTGGTGTGTGAAGGCATGTTTTTGTTTGGCACATGTCCTGGCTGCTTGAGATGCTGGGAAAGCATGGTGCTAGGCTATGTGGTGGCAGAGGCCTGCTGGAGTTACAAGGCAGGGGAAGCGTTTGGTGGCCACTCGGTTGGCCTATTGGTAGGGCTATAGCGGCGATGCTTGAGCAAGGGGCCAGAGCTTTTAAAACAAAAGAAAACTGGCTGCTGTGGATGTTTGGGAGTGAATGCTCAGGCTGAGGCCTAAGGGTGGCAGGGAGTTGTTTGCCACATGGGGCAGAGGCCTCCCAAGTGCAGGACTCAGCCAGTGGTTTTCCTGAGGGATAGGCGGATGGATATTCAAATAACAGAAAATATAATAATAATAATAATTATTAACAAGAAAAGGGAAAATAAAGGAGATGCAAACAATGTGGAGCATGGTGGGGCCATTGAGGCCAAGGTGGTCATTGGGGGGGTTCCCCACCTGTTGCTGACCCATAGAGGAAGGCCTCTGGGATGCAGCACAGGGGACCATGAGGTGACTAGACCCTAGGGCAAATGTGGAGCACCCAGGAGTGGCGCAGCATGGGGTCTACCAGAATGTCCACTCCTAAGGGAGAAGGGTCACGGTCATGGCCCACATGCAGGGAAAGGTGAAATATGATGCTGTTAGGCCAAAGAGGACTGCTATCGGGCACCCATGGAGGGGGCCTAGCCTGAAGCCAGAAGGATGGTCTGTGTGGGCAAGGAGAGCAATGGGAGGATGGCAGGGTCACTCCTGGTGGGGGTCCAAGATGTGGGAGAGTTGTTTTGGCATTGTAGGGCACTGGGGTGGGGTTCCCAGGATTGTGCAGGTGGGGGAGGTTTGGGCGGCATGCAGTGAGCAGCAGCGCAGAGGCCTGGCAGTCCTGGGAGCTAGGCAGAGGCAGCAAGATGCCAAGAACAGCCAGGCACATGGGTCAAGGGGCAGGCCGGTTTTCTGAACGGGCCTGAGGGGTAGGCTTGATACAGGCAGTGGGGAGTGCTGGGCATGGCTGGCCCTGGGGGGCTTTTGGGGCAGTAATTGGGGCTGGCCTTGGGGCCAAAAAAGGGGGGGACAAAATGGCAGGGGTGGAGGGTGCTAACTGAGATGTGGAAGCTTGGGGGACTGGCTATTCAATGCTGGTCATGGCAGGGGGCTGCCTGGGAGCTTCGGGTACAACAACAGAGAGGTGAGTTGATGCCCACAGTGTGGAATGGGAGGGTCTGGTAGTGGGGTGAGCCCCTTCCCCACAGAGTGCAGGGGGGGCCTGGAAGCTGTGCTCTGGGTGCTGAGCCCTCAAGGAGCGGGGAGCTTACAGGTTGCCTGGTTGCTTATTCACATTGTGCTTATAATATAATTTAGTCACAAGACAGAGGAAATGGCACCCAAGAAAACTCCAATGTCCAGTACCAAGATGATGGAGGAAGCAGCGAAACTGATGAGACAGATGATAGAGCTGGTAGAGGAGGCAAAGAAGAGGGAGGCAGAGGAGGCTCAGAAAAAATGGAAAGAGCGGGAGGAGAAGGCGGGGGCCAGAAAGACGAACAAGAGGATAAAGAAGGTTGAACCCAGCCCACTGCCTGTACCTGGGCCAGCACCTGAGCTGATCCTAGTCTCTGTGGGGACAAGGCTGGACAGTGGTAAAGATGAGGTAGATGTTAACATTGGGGTGGATCTGAAGGAGTATCTGAGTGGCTGCTAGTTGATATGGGGGAAGAAAGCATTAACAAAATGGAGCAGGCCTTATAGGCCATTAAAGATGGGGCAAAAAAGGGTGATGTGGGGGGCGGGGAGCATGGGAGGGCCCAGAAGTTGTACTATGGGCCATTGGATTTCACGTTGGGTGACCACGTGCCAGCCTTGATAAAGGAAAAAAAATATGGAAGGGTGAGTATGTAGACATTTTGGCTTGGTCAATGAAGAGGCGGACAAGAAATACGAACAGAAGCTGTCCCTTGACGCAGCGTTGATTTCCACTTACGTACGCGGTGATTTCGGAGGTTCGGGAATGGACCTGAGTCATCGGAGGGCGGCCGGGGAGAAGGATCGAGCACTGCAGGCAGCTCTCCTTCTCTGGGGAGGGTCCCGACAGTATCCGGAGCAATGAGGACTCCTAGCAGAGACTGGGAGACCTCATGCTACTTGACTGTGACGAGGGAGGGGCGAGGTAGGTGGGGCAGATGCTGGCGTCATTGCACATCCCCGCCTCCTTGAGGGAGGGGAAGTATAGGGGGATAAAATCCCTGCCTGGCGTCTAAATGAAGCTCTGCCCAGGATTGCCCTGATTGGCCACTGGAGCCGTTCCCCCTAACCAGTCACAGTTCCACAGCCGATAAGGGGGATTGGTACCTCGGCCCCGCTCTCTGGGGGGTAAGTCAGAGATGACCAGGAGGGAGTCGGCGATGTCCTGTGGTTGGGTCTCCAGTGCCCATGACCGGAGCAGAAAGGCGGACGCAAGGTAGGCATAAAGAAGCAAAATTAAAAAAAAAAAAAAAATCCGAACAGAAAGATTCAGACGGCAAGTCAGAGATGGCGGTGGCTTTGGCCATGGTAGGACACAAGACGGAGGAGGCAAAGTTCAAGGGGAAGAGCACTGACACATGGCAAGCAAGTTTCTTGATATGCAGTGCACTGGTGCTGGAGAAGCAGCCAGACCCAACGATCCTGCTTCTTACTTATATGGCAAACATCAGGGATGCATATTAGGTGAAATTGTTTTTTTCCAGCTGAAATATGATGAAGCATTTCAGAGGTGAATGGCGGTGAAAGGGGACCTGAGATGAGATTATACCCACTTGGAGTTATGGGTAAGGACCCTCTCAGGACTGGCAGTGGGGCATGTGGTGAAGCAGGTGAAAAGGGCCGCACCAGCCCAGGGCACCAAAGCCTGCTGGGCCTTTACTAGGACCCCTGCATGTGGCCTAGCTGCAAGTTCAGGCACATGTGATTGCATTGTGGGGGGTCATACCTGGCAGTGACCTGCAGGCAGCGAGGTGACAAAGCTGGACAATCAGGGGGCAGCTCCAGGAACAGCCTTTAGAGGTGGAAGGAGGGGAGAGAGGAGGGGCCGGGGGAACCCAGGAGAGGGGGATATAATGCTAACTATGAATGGAATTAGGAAGGGATCAGCTAGCAGGAGGTGGGGCTACACCCTGGCCTGTACCTCAGGCTAGAGGTGGTGGCAGCATGGACGGAAGGATACCCCAATAAGAGAGGAGTTGAACAGCCGAGGGAGGGTTTTGGGGGTTCCACTGGGTTTCATGGGGAAGTGAGTGGGGATGAGGGCTAAGAACTTGGGTTCCATGAAAGGGATGGAAGCCATATTTCAGGTGAAGATTTGGAAGGAAATCCAGGTGGATATGTTGGAGGGGCTGCTACAGGAACCCCCATGCAGGCATTTCCAGGTGTCACCCCTGGGATGGTTCCTAAGAAGCAGGTGGGGGAGTTCAGGCTTATACAACATTTGTCCTACCTGGATAGGGGGTTGGTAAATGAGGGGATCCTGGTGTTACTGAGCATGGTCTTATACGTATCACTAGACCAGGTGGTAGAATTGATTTAAGTGGTGGAGGGGGCATGGCTGGCGAAGACAGACATTGAGTCTGCCTTCTGTTTGTTGCCTGTCTGACCATTGGATTGAGATATGTTAGGCTTCCAATTTGAGGGTGAGTTGTATTTCAACAAGACAATGCCCATGGGCTGCTCAGTGGTGTGCTCAACATTCGAGACATTCAGCTCATGGGTGCAATGGGTATTCGGATGCAGAATGGGCACAGGAGGGTGGTCCACTACCTGAGTGACTTCCTGTTGATCAGGGCCAACCAGACAGAGACCCAAGAGATGTTGCGGGATTTCCAAGACATGTGCAGCAACATTGAAATCCCCCTGGCAGCAGGGAAAACAGAGGGCCCAGTCCGCAGGCTGGGGTTCCTGGGGATCGAGGTGATCTCAGAGCACAAGTGTTTTCAGCTTCCTCAAGACAAGGTGGTGTGGTTGAAAGGGCTGTTAGCACTGGTAGGAGGGAGGAGGAGGGTGCCACTGGTACAAGTACAGCAGATGCTGGGGCACCTTAATTTTGCCTGAAAAGCCATAAGCCTGGCAGGGCATTCACAAAGAGGCTGGGGAGGGCCATGGGGAAGGCAAAGCAGCCCCACCATTGGGTGGATATCTGCAAAGGTGTAAGGGAGGATCTCTGGGTGTGGGAAGATTTTCTAGATTCATACAATTGGGTGATGTTCTGACAGGAAGAGTGGGTATACAATACAGACACAGAGCTGTATGCAGATGCCACTGAGGTGTTAGGGATGGGGGCTTACTTCCAAGGTGAATGGATCTCTGAGGCATGGCCAACACAATGGCAAGGATTGGGGAGTAACCAAGGACATCACGTTCCTGGAGATTTTCCCCATATGGGTAGCTTTTGAGGTATGAGGAGACCAGATGAAAGGATGGCACATTTTATTTTGGTACACAATAAGGGCATAGTGGAGGTGATAAATAGTCAGAGTAGGAAAACGGAGTTGGTGGGGCACATCCTGTAGTGCATGGTGCTGCTGGGTTTGTGTTTTAGCCTGTCATTTAAGGTGCAGCACATTGAGGGGACACAAAATGAGGTGGCTGACTGTGTCTCTCATTTTCAGGTGGAGTGGTTCTGGGAGTTGGTGCGACATGCTGCACCATGTCAGACCAAGGTTCTGGAGAGCTTGTGGGGGATTGGAGGGAGAAAGCTAGGACCCTGTACAGAGGGTCATGGTCGGCCAGCACATTGAGAGCCTACAAGGGAGCGTGGGCAGGTTTTTAGACATTCCGGGCCCAACTGGACTGGGATGCAGCAGAGCCAGTTCAGGAAGAACAGGTAATGAAGTATGTAGTGGAAAAGTGGGATGAATGGTTAGCTCACATCACCATGGTGGTCCAGCTGGGAGGCATCAGCTGGATGTGTAGGAAACCAGGGGTTGGTGGATGCAGCAGGAGGACGGGCTATCAATCGGATGGTCACAGGTTGGCAGAGGGGGCAGGGCTCAAGGCAGGACAACAGAAGTCCCATAATGGGGCCCTTGCTCACATAGGTGATGGGGGCATTAGACCACATTTGCAGTTCAGCAAAGGAAGCCTGCCTATGAAGGGCCATTTTTGTAATCATGGCCAGTGGGGCTTTCAGGGTGGGAGAGGTTGTGGCGCCCAGAAAGGGGGCAGCCACTCTGGCCTTACAAAGCAGGGATGTCAGATGGGACAGAGACAGGGTGGTCATCTGGCTGCTCATGTCCAAGATGGATCAGCAGGGAAAGGACACCACAGTAGAGGGTCTGCAGGCACCCGGGAGTATGGTAGGTCGAGAGACCCGATGAAGGAGCATGGTTCCTACACGGGGACAGGTCTCCAGTAATGGGTTTCCAAGTAGGGGTGGTTTTGAAGAAAGCACTGGCATTCATGGGAGAGAACCCCAGTGAGTTTGCCCCATGCTCATTCAGGATGGGGCAGAGTTTGAGGCAGTTGCAAGGGGAGTGACAGTGGATGAGGTGAAATGGGTGAGGTGATGGCATTCCAACTGTTACAAGAGATATGTGAGGTGTTGACATGGCTAACTCATGTTCCTTTTCTCTTTCCACAGCAGGCTCCAGCAGGCAGGTGTGGATCATGGGGCACTCATTCATCTACTGGGTGGAGAGGTTTGTGGCCACCAGGAGGATAGGGACGCAGTTGTGCCTGGGGGCAGAGCACACCAAAGTGCTGTGGTGGGGTTTAAGGAGCATGAGGTGGTCAGGTTGCTTCCCCTGCTGGAGGAGCTGCAGGTGCACTGGGCCAAGCCGGACTGTATCATTATCTATCTGGGTGGCAATGATCTGGGGGAATTGCCAGGGGGAACCTTGATGAGGGACGTGATCTTGGATTTGGAGAAGATAAAGAGCTGGTGGCTGAGAGTGGTGATCGGCTGGTCCAAGATCACATCCCAGTGGGTGTGGAGAGGAGCAAAAGGGATTAAGGCAGTAGAGATGTTTTGGAAGCACCTGAAAAGGAAGGTAGCCAGGGCATTTACTTAGATGGAGGGTACACATCCAGCATAAGAATATCTCATATGTGCAGGCTGACGTGTGAAGTACACTTGATGGAATTTGGCATGTGCCTGTTCCTGCAGCCCTTTGGGGAGCTAGTGGGGGAAACTAATAGGAAAGGCCTGAGATTCTAACCTGCAAAAGGGGAGCCCCATCTTATATCACAAACTGGAGATGGGTCAGTGGAAAGGGGTGGGAGCAAGGGAAAAAAGGGGGAGCAGGTAGAGGAGGAAGGTGGGTAGGCACCATGGGCTGGGGACAAGGAACCCAGGCATGGGGTAGTAATGAGGAGGAAGGGGAGATATAGAGCTAGGGGTGGATCACTGTGTCTGCACCCTAGTGGGGGTCCGTATTTGTGGTGACAGTTATGGTGATGCAGGGGTGGATCTGGTGTGGACCCGAGAAGCAATCTTGTATGATGAAGAGAGCAAGAAGGAAGGATCACAAGAGGAAAGATAGGACTGTTAGGTCCTAGGCATTGATATGAACTAATATGTCTGAATATAAATATTGATTGTCTGACAGTTAAAATTGGGATGTAAATACATAAATGTGCCTTTAAATAAATATTGCCAGCAAGCATCCAAAAGTGACAAATAGTAGCGTGAATTATTTCTGGGTGGGGAGCAGGGGACAATCAGAAAATGTAAGCTTTTCCCAATCCTCATTATGGCAGCATAGTCACCTGGATGCAAACACTGGATCAGAGGCAATCTGATTTTAGTATAGAGACAATTATTACCAGCAGAATAATACAAAAGTGGAAATATATTTTTTTAATCAATGATACCAACTGCACTTGTAATTCATATAATCTGAAATGGTAAATACTCACATATCTAGTGTATTTTACAGTTGGCAAATGTTTACGTGTTTTATGCAGTGATGTAATACCCTCCCTGTAAAGTAAGAGCCACTATTTAACTGAAATAATAAATAAATTAATTAATTATTAAAATGGTAAGAGCTAAGTCTTTTTCCTTCACTACTTATTAAAATAGCAGAGTCAGTATGCACATTTTGCAGTGATGTAAATGTGTTAGCTTAAAAGCACATATTTCATTGTGTTAATTACACAGTGGTTGAAAAAGTGTTCAGAAAGCTGTACAGTTATGTAATATTGATTCACATAAGAGCATCATATGTAATGTCAGGCATATATTAGAAAGGGAATGGGAAAGAAAACTTATGGAATTAGGCATGTAAATGGAAATGGTACACACATAAATAAACTAGTTGAAATGAAAGGTCTTCTGAAGGTGTTGTTATGAAATCCAATGACAGAAGATACTCCTATTTTGTGTTAATAGCTTTTGAATTGAAATATTCTTGTCATGAAATACCTTTAGCAGTAATGCAGTAGCTTTTCAAACACATCTTGCATAGAGTATATTAGACCATTTGCTGCTGATGAGAGTCAAAATTTATTGCTGTGGGACTGTTACAAGTAATGGAAGAAATTCTTCTCCTTCTATTCAGCAGTAAATGTTGGCAATGTTTATGGTGGATAACATGCATAGCTTAGAAAGCCAACTTTTTTCCTAAGTGGTTGTTGTTTGTATGTAGATTGTATTGACACCTACAGCACAGGTTACTGTATAATTGATGTGTATTACTAGAGTGTTAGATTTGCTTGTGAGACAGTGTGTCTGGAAGCTTTAGCTTGGAAATCATGTGAGATGATGTTTAACATTGTCTTGTGAAGTGACCTATGGCTTTTTTTTTAAGACGTAAATTGGCATTGTGTTGTGAATTTTATGGAATAAGTACAAACTGATTCAAGCATGGCCCAATGAGGAGAGTGTAGATTTTAGTAAAAGAAGATTTCTAGGTAATATTTTCCTTGGTTGTGCTGGATTTCCACAGCTACATTAGTGCATATGTCTGACAGACATAAAAATATAAATGTAAAGACATGCTTGATTTATTTGTTAAATTCTGATTTACCAATTCTGCAGGCCCTCTCCTGTCAGTGTCAAGGGCAGCTACACCTAGCTGTTTCAGTGAGGCCTGCTCAGTTAAGGACACATGTTGAAACTTTATATTATAAAGTACAGTCAATCTTTTTATTTTTTTTATTTTACTTTTACAGTGTAATATAAGAATAAACTGTTTTGTAGCTGTAGATCTTTGCATTCATTTTGCCACATGCCAACTCGGGGAATCTATTCAAGTTTCATAACAGGTATAAAGGTAGTTTCCAGTAACCTCTTTTGTGAGCAATGAAGATGGTGGTTGCCTGTTGTCTGAACTCTTGACACCAGCTGCTTTCACTGGCACTATGTTTCTAAAAATGACTGGGCTAAACTGTATGCTTAGATTTATATAATGTTATATAATAGGTTTAGCTTATTTCAAATGTTTATCACCATCTACATTTATGAAAAAAAGTAATAGTAATGGATACAAATGTGCAAAAATGTGCAAGAAGAGTACATATACTAAGTAACAAGATAGAATACATACTGTACATACATGATACAAAGTAATAATAACAATAATGGTGTATGACTTCCTTCCTTAGGCAAAAAGGAGACAGTATTCAAATAGCTCACAAGCTTCCAGTGGGTCTGACAAGCTGGTATCAGACCAGGACAAACACCTCTTAGGTCACCCAAAGACAATTGCAGTCTCCTGATACAAAAGTATGTCTTCTCACTTATAATAGTGTATTAGGGGACTACAATTGTCTTGAGGTGAGCAGAAAGGTGATTGTCCTGGTGTGATACATGCTTGGCAGACCTGCTGGAAGCTTGTGAGCTGTTTGAAAACTGTCTCCATTTGTACCATAGAAAGGAAGGCATACACCACAGAGATTTATATGCCCTAACAACATTTTAAAGCTGTGTGATGTTATCACTCAATGGTGATTTCAAACTGCCAGTAAAAACAGACTATTACTTTCAACCTGTCTAATAAAATAAAGCTCCTTCTGGTTTATGAATGACATCATTCAACTACAACTAGTAATATTTACCTGTAGATACTACAATGACATAAACAGATGCCATGATTTCTAACTGCAGAAGAATTAGAAAATTGTACACTGACACGTGGGTACAGGTTAAATATACAAAAGCAGGGGACTTGACTAGAAAGATCAAGACTAATCTTGATGCCCGACTGGGCTGTGTTCTGGCTCCTACGCTCTTTAATATTTACATTAATGATATTATACAGTAACTGCATTGGAAAGTAATGATCAACATGCTCCCCAAATTGGAAGCTACAAAATACTGGTCCTTGCATACACAGATGACATTGTAATAATATCTGCTAGCAGGCTAGGCCTTCAGAAGGCCTTGAACCTGATGGAAAAGCTATGTAATACACACAACTTAAAACCCAACCCCAATAAAACACAAGTTATGGTGTTCTGAAGTGCCAGAAAGTATAGATCAGTATGCACTGGCAATAAAAGATGAAATATGTTAATGAATATCATTATCTGGGGGTTGGTTTGCAAGCAATTTGTAATGGAACAATCATATAAAATATCTGTTTAAAAAGTAAAAATACAATAAAATCCTGAATAGGTTTAACTATTTGTATGGTGGCTATACAGTTGTGCCATTTATAAAATGATAAATATCAGGTTATTCCACAAATTTTATATGCAGCTGAAGTCGGGTGGTGCTAACATATTCTCCCTAGTATTGGCTATAAACACTGCATATAAAAGGTTATACAAAATCAGACATACCCCAATAATGCAAAGCATCATGGGCTTTATATGCAAATCACCATAGAATTTTATGCTGGTTCAACTATAAGCAGAAATGCATGGTGCCTAAGGGCCCCATGCATCATGGCTGGCAATATAGCCTACAGGTTAGAGTACCGAGCTGTGAATAAGCTTGGTACATCCAACAGATGAGACCTGGGTGGGTTTGATACTTACAACCTCTGTTTGCATACTGTGTGACTATGAGCAAGTCACTTAACTGCCCAGTGCTCCCCGGTCACCCCTAAAAACAGGCACTTGTGCCTGTGGGTCTCCAGTTACCAAAGACTAAAATAAAATAAAAGGAACTTCTACACATTTTATTACAAAGAAACTATATCAACTATCTAAAGAGAAAGATCTCTTAGATCTAAAACAAATAAGAACTTCAAATAGGCTGGTGGGAAACACCATAGAACATAATTTAAAGCCTTACCTCAATATAGTTAAAATTAATGATCATAGGCTCATGCTGAGCAGATTCACATTTGAAATTTTTGCTAGTAGGGTTTTGGAAGCAATATATAATAAAGAATGAAGAATTAATTATTCCCAAATTTTGCCCTTGTAAACTACAGGAAACCGAGGACCTTAAGCATGTTACACTGAGATGCCCATGGTATGATAAACAGAGGAATACATTTAAAAAAAAACACATTTAGGTACCTGCAATATTCCTTATAGGCTCATGCCGGATATCCCGTATAATTCAGAAAATTTGTAAATACTTACAGATTTAGCTCTTTATTTGATTATTATTACTAATATCAGGAAGAAAAGAATGGCTATGATGACTTCCAAAGTATCAATGATATAACAATAATACGCTTGCATAAATTTCTTTCATTTTATCCCTGCACCCTAGGACTCGGGACAGTGATTGTATTTGTTTGTTGCTAGTATCTATCGGGGGGGGGTACACCTGTCCTGAATGGATCTTTTATAAATCTATGACTGGAAAAATGTGAATCAACAAATAGTTTTCATCAGATTATGAGTGTGTACCCTGAGGCCTGGATATTCAGACTGTGCCAGGCAGGGGTGCAAGCCTGGGCACAGCGCAACTGGGCCGTGCCAGGGCATGGACCATGCGATATTCAACAGTGCTGCACCATGGCTCAGCACCATTGAATATGGCACTAAGGGTGCATGCACTGCGCATGCGCAGTGGCACTGTGCCAGCACAAGACAGGGAACAGGAGCTGGGAGATGCGTCAGTGCAAGTGCAGTTGCGCTGGGTGCATCACCTGATACTCAGCACTGGGTATGCAAATGAGCCCATTACACATGCAAGGGCAAATGGAGCCATTTGTATGTCAATATGGCCTCATTTGCATGCGGTGCACCAATCCCCAGTGACTTGCACCTGGCTTTCTGCCAGGCTGCACCTGTCGAGGACCAATGCCCTGCAGCCCCGGCGACGGTCCCCACTCTGGTATGCTGATCATGGGCATAAGTAAGTTCAGACTCCTGGTGGTCCAGTGAACCCCCCATCACCAGATCGTGGGCATACATATATGGAAGATCCCTGGTGGTCCAGTGAAACCCTCAATCACCTGATCACAGGCAGAATGCAATAGAAACCCTGGTGGTCCAGTGGTCCCCCCTCTCCACCCAGCCACTGGGATCCCCACCCAGCACCCCATCATTGGTGGCCAGCAGCACCACCGCATGCTGTGCAGCTGCCCACCAAATGACAGCGTACAGTGCGGTCTGTCGCCTATTGATCCACTGTGTGGATCAATGGGCATACGAACCATACTGTACTACACAAGCCAATATGTAAATAAATGCATTCATTCACAAAATGGGCTGTGTAGTACAGTATGATCCGCATGACCATTGGTCACACAGTGGACAACTAATACACCATCTACTATGCGCTATCATTCGATGGGTGGCTGGGCAGCATGTATGGGTGAGGTGCTGCCACCCAATGACAGGGGGGGTGCTGGGTGGTGGGGACATCAGTGTGCAGGTGGGAGGGTACCACTGGACCATCAGGGTTTCTATTAAGATTTCCATCAATGATCAGGTGAAGGAGGTTTCCACTGGATCACCAGGGATCTTTATACCTGCGCCAATCAGGTGATGGAGTGGGGGTATCCACTGGATCACCAGGGAACTTCTTCATATGCATCGATCAGGTGATGGGGGAGTTTCCACTGGACCACCAGGGAAGCTTATGATACTTATGCCTGTGATTGGGCAACAGGGCGGGGCACAACACTCCAGGCGGGGGCTTGTGGACAGTGTTCTAGGTGGACAGGTGGCCACCCACAGCTGGCAGTTGCTGTGTTGTGCCCTACAATACAACAGCTCACCTATGGGTGGCTAGGACTTGTTCCTGGTTTTCCCAGGCACATCATTGCCCCCTGAGTGGCGCAATATGCACCACACATCCGGGGCTGAATATCGGGATGTGCCGCATATGCATGGGCACGCCCCCCGCACTTGCGCTGCATACATTACCAATGCACCAGGTGCATCGGGAGTTTCTTTATCCCAATCCTGCCCCTTTTGAATATCACACTGCGGCGATTGGTGGTTGTGCATGGCACATCCTTGATGCACCATGCACAACCCTTTGAATATCCAGGCCTGAGTGTACAATTGATTTTATATATATGTATATAGAGAATACTGGATGGGGAAGGATTTGATATGAGAATTTAATGCACACCGAGGTTGTGGGACTACACGCCAAACCTCAAGGAAGCCCTCTGGGTTTATCAAAGCATCCCACAATGAGGGTATTCTCATCTCACATGAAACACCCACCCCATCTTTTATTTTTATAATAACAGACTGGCAATTTTTCTCCAGCAGTTTGTGAAACTGTTTGGCCCACCCACATACAGAATGTTGGCCAATGAGGCAGCAGCATAGTTTGACTGGCATGGCTCATAAATGTCATAATAACCAGCCAGTTGTTATGGAAATATCAACCTGGTCAGTACATTGAGAGAAATTGCTGACCAGTTATTATAATAGTATTGTATGTGTAAATATGTGAGAAGGAATGAATACTGTGTGTTTTATATGGACTGTTTTTATTCTCTGAAATGACAATTGCTGATCAATAAATTATATTTCATTTTATTTCACAATGGTGATTTCAAACTGCCAGTACAAACAGACTATTACTTTCAACCTGTCTAGTAAAAAAAGCTCCTTCTGGTTTATGGATGTCATCAATCAACTACAACTAGTAACATTTAGATACTACAGTGACATAAACAGGTGCCATGATTTCTAACTGCAGTATGTAAGACAAACAAATAATCTTGCCAGGCTAATTTAACAAAAATGAAAAACAAACAAAAAAAATTATATAAAAAATCCATTATGCTAAAGTCAATGACTTTGTACTAGTACCCCCTCCAATTAGCCAAGCACAAATAATCACAAACATATTGACACCATGGCTTGTGGTATGCAGGCTGAACAAATATAGAGTGCTACAGAGATGTAGCTGTTGCCGAACACTACCTATGATTTAACAACTCTAGAATTCAAGACATTGTGCATATAGCCTTCTCACTGGCCACCAGAAGAGCACACCTGGCTCCTGGGTACACCTCTGCAACTCACAACCAGCGTAATTTACATCAGTCTGGTTGTGAGAAAGATTCTACCCTTTTTCCTTTTATAAATAAAATTACCATTTGGAGATCCCCTCCATCCCCTTAAGGTTCCACTGCAGTCAAGTTTCAGTCTTCTTCTCCCGACATTTCTTTGTTTGTATTTTTCATAATAGCTTGCACTCTTGGCCAGCAAAGGAACACAGAGCACACCTTGCTCCTGCAGACAGCTCTTCATCTCCTGACAGTATCATTTGCATCAGTCCACTTGAGAGAAAGATGCCCATTTTTTTTAAGCAGTAAATAAAAAATATCATCTGGTAAACCACTCCACCCTCCTAGGTCCCACAGGATCTGAGTGTCTCCCTTCTTCTTCCAACAGGCTGCATTATAATGTGTCTCAGTGGTAGAATGTCTGATTTGTGTGTTTTTTCTTTTTATTTTAACAGCCTACTCTCTAGCCACCAAAGGAGCGTACCTTGCTCCTGGGAACACCATCCTAGCATATCCCTAAACATTATCTGTCATCCTTTACATCAGTCCAGTAAGAAGAAAGGTGATGCTTCTTTTTATCATTAAATAAAAACAAGAGGAAAGGACTAATATCTTGAATCAAATTTAATAAAAATAATTCTGCACTTACCTTGAGAAACATTTTTCAGTTCTCCTCTTTATTATTAAGAATTACACTCTGCTAGGGGGAGGATGCTCACTGGAGCAAGATGGCAACATGTATGTTTCAGTGCAAAACTATAACACAAATGCTTTCATTGTTTTTCTTGCACTATAACTCTTTTAAGGGGTTCAAATACATACTTAAACCCATAGACGACTATTGTCAGCATAATAGTGCTACTTGAAAAGTTTTTCACCCCAGATTAGCAAACGTAACTGTGACTGTAAGGGCAGTTGCCTCTCAAAAGACAGTCATGACTATGACTTCTTTCTCTGTCTGCCTGTCTGTCTGTCTATTTAATTATCTTTCTATCAATTGCATTTATCACTATTTTTACCTATTTGTAAAACAAACCTGCATATCACATTTACCTGCACTCTGAGCACATACTTTTGATATAATGCATAGTTGTACTCCACTCCTGCATATACCTCATACTGTCCTGATATTCCCAATATCAGAAGCATAACTACCTTAACCTTATCAACAGTGATCCCTTCTGGAAGTTACTACCACATTTGCTCTCCTAACACATTGCTTAAATATAACTTATATCACCTCGTGGACCAAACCCCTCTTTCTCTGTAAAACTGTGTAAATAATCCCAAGTCTAAACATATGACAACCATTACTTTTTCATGTACTGCCACATAATGTACCTGTCAAACCTATATTGCTTACCATTCCTTCCATTGAAATGTACACTTCCATGTCTTTTCCTAATAATGCGTATGCCTTCCTTGAACAGAAAACGAAACAAATCTTACTACTTACAAATCACTTGTTGTTTCTCCATGCCTCCTTAACAATTCCACACAATCTCATCAGCTTCATTATGCAGCTGTGGTGGCTCTGATCAGAATTTGTCATGTTATTATCCGCTCCTCACACAAGTACCTGCTTATCTCTTATTCCTGCTTTGACCATGAGTTCAGACGCCTTCTGGTACTTTCTGTGCTGCATTACAAACAAAGGGTAAACACAGGTGCCTGTTTCAACTCTGTTTTAGGATTGTCCCTTTACAGTTATAAAAATATTGTCACTGCATCTCTTTATTTATAAAAAACTTTTCTTACTTTGTTCAGCTGGTCTCCGAGTGTGGGTGAGGTAGTGTGTCTCCCTGTAGCTGGGGACTGCTGACGCCCACTACTACTCAGTTTAAATACTGAAAAAAAACTGGTGGGGGGATGACATCATCAAGTGACATAAGCAGTGATGCTGCCAACACTATTGCTGATTAGTAACTGTGTTCCTTAGTGTGTTGGAGAGGTAATGCTGTGTTGTAGCAGTTTAATGCATGCAGCCCAACAGCACAATTCCCACAGTTCAGTCAATATTTTGCACCCTGCCCTTGGCTTAATGCCTAATTAGATTTTTTAGTTGTTGATGCTATCTAGTATCAGTACTTTATTCTACAATTTCCTGAAAAGTGTTTAATATATCTATTGTCATTCAGTTAAATATATTCAGGTTTATAATCTTGGTTGGGACTGATGGAAGGAAGTCTGGCATCTGGGAACAGACCATGATAGATTTCTCCCTCAACTTGGATGCTAACACTTTTGTCTAATATTCTGATGACTACCTTTTTTCTGTTCAAACAGAAAAAATACATCATACTCAGTTTTTCAAGATCTTTGACTCTTACAAGGTATATAGTTTCATATAAAGTATTTTTTGGACATGTACTCTCATATTTTATAAAAGTCACTATCTGGTGTTATTTAAAAATTATTCTTTCCACTTAGTTCTTCATTTAGACTATAAATCATAGTTTTGTATAATCAAAAGTACAGTGACCAATCACATTCTTCATTTAAGCCAAAACATGGGTTGGTGCTGTCCAAACAGAATATCCAGAACACCTCTCTCTCCCAATTCCTTTAATATTCTTGGTGGAATTCTGTCTGGTCCCATTGTCTTGTCCACCCTCAGTTAGTTCCTCCAGGACTCTCTCTTCTGAATGGGCCACTGTCCACCTTCTCTACCTTCCTAATTCCTAGCTGCAGTCCCTCCCCTTCCTCTTCCTCCATAAAAACTGAACAGAAATATTTGTTCAGGACTGATGCTGTTTCCTGGTCCCCCTCCACTCCCTCCCCCTTCAGTCTTACAGTTCTTCCCCTGGTCCTTCTCTTCTCAGCTAATATATCTGTAGAAGATCTTGTCCACTTTTTTAACTTCATGTGTTGTATTTTCCTTTGTCTTTGCCATGGCACCCCTGACTGCTTCCCTGCCTCCTCTGGTTTTCTAGATACTCTGCCCTGTCCTCATCCCTTTGCATCTCCTTATATTTCCTGAAGACTAACTTTTTTGCCCTTTCCTGCCCCCACCTGTGAGAACCATAGTAGTTTTCTTTTCTTTTTGCTTTGGTCAATTTTTTGGATACAAAGGTTAGTTGTCTCTACCATGGCTTTTTAGATGTGCCCATTGTCCTTTGACTCCGTCCCTCTTTCCTGCCCTCCTCTAGAGCCTCCTTGAGACATACCACTATCCTACTGAGTCCAGAACATTCACTTTTCTGGGTGGCATACCCATGTTGTAGTTTTCAAATCAAATCACACTGTGCGATGGTCACTGGACCCAAGGCATTCTCCTTCCCTAACATCTGTAATTCTGTCCCTGTTGGTTAGTACCAGGTAAACATATTTTGCTTCCTTCCAGGTTGGCTCCAGCACCAGCTGCTTGATGCATGCCTCCTGCATGTAGTTCAAAAGTTTCTGCCCCTAGCTGCTGCAGCTGCTTGAGTCCTCAATCAACCTCTGGTAAACTTGAAGTCACCAATCAGCAACACCTTCCCTCAGCTGCCATCACATGGATGGCTCACTAGATCCCTGTCCTTTTCCTCTCTCTTTGTGCTGGGGTCTGTATATTACTGTACTCCTGTGCAAATGGCTATGCCATTGTCAGCTTCAGGGTGACCCACAGTGTCTGTGCCTTACCCTTCATCCTGTACACTTCAGTTGTCTTTTTACCTTCCATGATGTATAAAGCCACCCCTTCTCCTGTTTACCCTCCCAGTCCCTCCTGAATAAAGTGTGCCCTGCTACAGCAATGTCGCGATCATGGCTACCATTGTACCATGTCTCTGTAACAGCTATAATATGCAGGTCAGCCACTGATACCATGGCTATCAGATCTGGGAGTTTGTTATCCAGGCTGCAGGCATTCATGCACATGGCCCTCTATTTACTGCTCCACTCCTCCTGACCTCTCCCATATTCCTCTTGCTTTCCAGCTCTCCCTACCTCTTCTGAGAGGGCAGTGTTCACTGGCAATTTGTGTCCTTACTGTTCTCCCTGTTGGCTGCTTTAATGTGTGGAGGTGCATAATTAGCTTTTCCTGCTTGTTCCAACCCCCGACTAGTTTAAATGTTTTCCAATTAAACATTCAAACCTTTTATTCAGGATCCTGATCCACCCCAGATAGATGCAGACCACCCCTTGTGTACAAGCCTGTATACCTCCACTTGGGCCCCCAGTCCCCAATGAAACCCAAGCACTCAACTCTGCACCAGTTCTTAAGCCATTTATTGAATCCCATGGTGCAGTGGATCCTGGCCTCTCCCGTGCTGTAGATAGGCAAAACCTCTGAGAAGGTTACTGTGTATGCCACCTGTCTAAAGCCCCTCTGCAACTCTGTAAACTCCCTCTGCACAGCTCTAACCTCATTCTCAGCCATGTCATTTGTCTCTAGGTGGATAATGATGTCTAGCTCCACTCCTGTGCTGCTGCTCAGTGATTCTTAGGATTAGCTTCCTATCCCTCAAGCTAAGGTACCTGGAAGGTTCCTTACCTTTCTTCCTCAATTTTATTTCCTGAGCCATGCAGTCTTCTACTAGGAATTGTTTCCTTTTCCTTTGTGGTACTGAGCTCCCCCAGGGTCTCCAGTGTGCAGGTTCCCCACATCCACCTTGTCCACCACTGAGGTGACTCCGTGGGATATCCTTACTCCACCAGAAAGACATAGAAACTGTTGAGTGGAACCACCGTGGGATGCACATCTGTCCAGCCTCCCTCGGTCTCCCTGAGCCCACTGCCATCCAGCTGCCCTCTCGCTGGCATCCTCTGAGGCTGCACAGGTGGCTTTTGTGGTCCCTAGGTGGGGAAGTGGGTCTTTCAAGTCCTTGCCAACTCAGCCTGGAGATGAGCAATCTCTGCCCTCAACCCAGGGAGGTGAATGCAGATAGGGCAGCTCCAGAGTATTCAGAATGTCTCCCAAAGGACTGCTGCCCAACAGCCACTGTGTTGCACAACTACCATCATGTCTGATGTTTGCCTTGTCTTTAATTAACCATAGTCACTCAATACTTGTTTGTTGTCTTTTTCTCACTCCCCTAATCAAGCAGCTGTGTTAGGATGCATGCAAACACCTACCTTGCTCAGTATAATAGTAGGTTTCAAGTCAAGCACCTCCCTTTGTAGGACAGGAAGAGACGTAAAGCCTGTATAGGAATGGTTCTATAAAGGAAAGGGCAGCCCAGGAGTAGGTAGTGCAGGATGGGTGGGCGGGATTAGCTGGAGTATCCTCACTTAGTAAAAACAATCCGACACTCCAGTCTCCATCACATCCCCCATGGAAGTTTCAGCCTTATGCATTGCAGATTTAAATGATTGTCTAGTGCAACCCCATCCCCTGATGTCCTTCAGAGCCTGAAAAGATGAAAAAACAGTCCCTCAGTGTCTCCTTTTTAATCTGTAAAACTGTGTTTAGACAGTAAACTACTTTACACCGGAATATATATGCATATATTTGTATATGTATTACTTAGTGTGTTCATATCACAACAGTTAAAAAGTGCATTTTAGAATCTCAGAGGATAGTGAAAAATTGTTAGTTTACACATTTCTCACTGCCCACAATATTATTATTATTTTGCAGCTGTATTTGCTCTTCATAGAATTTTTTTTCTTTATATCTGTAACATAGTCACTTGGGTGCAGTATGTGTTAAGCACTGAGTTTTCTCTGTTTTACCATGATAAGCTCATTCAGCTATTTATGCTGTTAAATTAATACTCAGCACTGGTGACTTCTTTCAGCTGTTACTGCATTGATGTGCAGTTTTTAACAACATGAGGTTTTGTATTTAATAAAGCATTTAAACTGAGTTGTTTGTGTGTGCTTAGGAATATGCATTCTGCATTGGATTTCAAGCCAGCAGCCCTAGACCAGGCTAGGAGCCTCCAACTAGAGTTTCTAAATGTGCCTACTATGTCAGTCTTTCTAGTTACACCCATCCAGACACCCTGGAGACACTCTCCGAGGCAGCTTGGAGAAAACCTGCTACTATGGCAGTTGTTCTCAAACATGCAGAAAAGAAATACATGGTGCCTACATTTAACTCAGCCAATAGCAGATGCCACTGTTATTCTGATAGAGAATGATAGAGCCATAGCACCCAAGTAGGTCAACACACACCCCACTAACAAGGAGTAGCACTGGGTATGCACCACTGGCAAGTGGGTCTATGTCTCAACTACCCTTGACATGAGGATAGCTAGTAACCAGGGCCATTTATCCAAGAATGAATACATTTTCTGTTGTAAGCTTAAGTCTCTGACAGAGAACCGGACAGACAGAGGGCAAAGAAGAGATGCTGCTAACTGTTAAAGAAGGTATTGAGTCTAAGAGCTACCAGCTTAAATCCCTATGGATGCATTTGATGCAGCAGCTTACCCTATGACTGCAGGTATTTGCATCATTGGTACTTCTGGTTGCAGACTGCTGATTTCAACCTGGATGTCCAATAACAAATCATGATGCACCTTTCAATGGCACTTATCTGAGCAACAGGGGGAGCAGTCTCTTATGGAGTCTAATGAAATTAAAATGACTCTTAAGACTTTCAGGCTGGCTCCTTTCACACAAAATGGGATAGAGAACGGGGCTGTTTTTACAACAAGCAGTCCTTTTGTGGTACAAACAGGGGAATGCAAAACAACAAGTCCCAGTCTCCCCAGACCCAGAAGGAGCAACCCAAGGCACAGGTGCCAAAAGCCCTCAGTGCCCCCATCTGTAGCTCCATCTCCAGGTCTACTTCAGCTGCATGGTTTGGGCCATTCCTCTGCAGTAGAGGGAGGATGTTTAATTTATTATTACCATCAGTGGGAATCTGTCTCTACAGACAAGTGGGTTCTAAGGACCATTCATGAAAAGTACTCCCTGGAACTGTTGGAACCCCTAAGGAAATCCTCCCAGAAAGCAACTCCCCTTATCAACTCATATGTCAGGGATTCTAGCACAGGGGACTGTGGGCCTTCTGAGAAACGGGCAGTGTAAATGGTGCCATGGTTAGAAGGGAACACATGGTTTAACTCTCACTACTCCCTGGTACCAAAGAAATCATGGTGCTTATGCCTCATTTTCGACTTATGAAATCTGAACAAATGCATATATCTAGAAAACTTCAAATGATTTCTCTGGAATCCTTGTTATCTTACCTGAAGCATCAAAGATTGCCTTGCTTCTCTAGATATGCAGGATGCATACCAGCACATACTTGTGTACCCCAACCACCAGAGTACCCTGGTTCTGCTTGGGATGGTAACACTAACTCTTGCACCTTGGAGTTTCCTTGGTTCTGCAAGTCTTTACAATGAGCTTGGCAATACTCACAGTGAACACCAGAACGCTAGGACTTTTAAGTGTTTTCAGATCTGGACAACCTTAATTTCAAGTCCATCCAGACAGGAGACAGAGCAGGCAGCAACCACTGGCACTCAATTCCTAGCATTCGGAGCCCTGATGAATCCCTCCAAGTCTCAGCTGGAGCCCTCCATGGAACCACTGTTCATAGAAGTTGTTCTGGACACAACTTGGGCCTGATCCTTCCTCCCAGACAGCAGACTATTGGTAGTCTTGCAGATGGCATGCCACATTATGGAATGCAAGACTGTGCCAGCCCACTACATGCAGTTCATGCTGGGTGTAATAGTCACAGTGTCTCTGGCAAGCCTGTACATGAGGACAACTCAGGGGATGTTCAGTACCCAGTGGTCACAAGTATCTCACCCTCAAAACTTTCCCATTCAACTGACCAAATCCTGGTGAGATCCCTGATGTGGTCAGTGAAGAACATCCTCCTCCAAGGCTTCCCTGTATCCTCTCTGGAACCAGAGTTGACTCTTAACACAGATGCCTCTCTGCTGGGAGCCCACTGCTAGAGTCTCCAGACAGAAGGTGTCTGTGAACCATCAGAAACACATCTTCCAATCAGTGTGCTAGAGGTGTGTGCATTTCTGTATGGTCTGAAAGCCCTAGGGGACTTGGGCAGCTGAAAGACTGTTCTCCTTTAGATGGATGACAAGTCTGTCAAGTGCTATATCAATAAGCAAGGAGACGCACACTCTTACTTTCTCTGCAAAAAAGGCAATGAGAGTGTGAGAATCATGCCTGGAGCAAGGGATGTTTCTCCAAGCAATCTATCTGCCAAGGTTCAGAATAATGTGGCAGATAAATTAAGTCAAATGCAGGTAGATCCTCACGAAAGGTCACTAGAACCAGATGTGAGAGAACTTTTCAATGAATGGGACACTCCAGATGTTGACCTCTTTGCGTTCCCATTCAGTACCAACCTGTCTCGATTCTGCTCTAGAAATCCAGGACATGACATTTTCTGTCAGGATGCATTCAGACTGCCATGGCAACATCTTTTCTGCATGCATTCCCTCCAGTTCCTCTCACCCAGAGGTATTGTTCAAATTAGAGGTGTGCAGCAACAGGATGATCCTAATGGCCACCTGCTGGCCTTGGCAGATATTATTTTCTCTGCTGAATTGGTGTTTAGTCAGCAAACCAATGGTTCTGCCACTCTGTGTGGACTTATTGACCCAGGGTCAGCTAGCCCATCCCAGCCTGCACTCCCTTCACCTTCAGGGCTAACTTCTGAGAAGATAAAAGTGAACAGGTTTAAGGTATTTCAGAGGGTCACCAAAATACTTTTGGCTCTGTATAAACCCTCCAGTGGAAAGGTATTCACAGCCAAGTGGAACTGTTTCTGTTTGGGGCTCCAAAACCACCATGGACCACTGAACATTTCTGATGCTGGCCTGCAGTATTCCACAGTTAATATACACCTGTGTACTATATCTGCTTACCACAAACCTGTAGGTGCCCTGTGTTTTGCACAGCTGCCACTATTGAAGAGGTTTGTTAGGGGTCACACAAAGCTTCCTATCAGGAAGGCAGTGGCTACCTGGGACATTAGCCTTCTACTGGATGTGCTTACTCACAAGCCTTTAGAGCCAGCTGTGACTTTTGACTTGAAGTTTCTAACTTAGAAAGCAGTATTTCTGGTAGCTGTCACCACTGCATTTAGAGTACCTAAAATCTGTGCTTTGGTGACAGACCCTCCATGTATTGTTTTCCATTAAGATAAGGTAGTTCCCCATACACACTCTAAGTTTCTACCTAAGGTTGTGTCAGAGTTCCATCTTAATTAGATTATAATCCTGCCAACTACTCTGCCAATTTCCTGAATGAGGGCGAAAGAACTCTCAATTCACTTGATGGAGGGCCCTTAGGATTCACCTAGACAGGACAAAGGGCTTTGGACAATCAAAACAGCTCTGTGTGTATTTCAACCCTAAATGAAAGGGGACAGCCTGCCAGTTACGTGTATTTCAGACTGAATTTTAAATAGCTTTTGCCACTGCTACGCTGTTGCTCAAGTTAAAATGGAGCACATGACACATGCCCACTCCACCAGAGTGGTTGCCTCCTTTCTGGCAGAGACATGCTTTGTACCTATTGAGAAATTTCCAGAGCTGCAACTTGGAGCACAGTGCATGCCTTTATCAAGAACAGTGATCTGGATGTACATGCCAGGCAGCATGCCACCTTGGCAGGACAGTTCTAAATTGATTACTATCCTGACTGAGGCCTGAGTTCCTGCCTCCCTTGTCCAGGGACTTTCTCTGAGTTTGGTACTCTGACCCATTAGTGGAAATCTATGGAAAATTGATTCTTGGAAGATATGAAAGTTATGCACTGAACTAACTGTTCATCTTCCTAAAAATCTCCATAGATTACCATGCCCATGCACCATTCTCAGGACTCACTCCAGTATTGTTGCATTGGTCTTCACACCTTTGCACTTGGTTTGGACTATGAAGACACAGTGTTACTGTGTTTGGTGACATTTCTTAGACAACCAGGGCTATCTAATGCCCTTGGGTAACTCATTTGGTTCAAGCTGCTCACCTCGTTGGTAAAAAGGTATTGCGATGGTTGGGGCTGGCATAGCTGTATATCAGCTTGCACTTTAGTTATATGTGTAAATATAAGCAAGCCGTCAGCCCTCCAGAAAATGTTCTGTCTCCTGCTTCAGTTCAGACCCATTAGTGGTAATCTATGGAGAAAATATTCAGAAAGATTATCAGTTATGGTAAGTACATAACTTACTTTTGTTTTACATAAGAACATATGAATCTGATAGCAGAAACAGGCCCTATGGTCTATCAAGTCTGCTCAAATGTGTAGTTAGCCCCTACATTGACCTACCCCCTCATGTTTACCCCCACCCTGTTCCATTCCCTTTAAAACTGCTCACCATACTACAGGATACCACCTCCTCGGGCAGAGCATTCCACTAGTCACCACCTCCCTGTGAAAAATGTCTCCTCTTCTCTCCTATATCTTTCCCCTCCAATCTGAGACCATGTCCTCTCATGTCTCTCCCCTCCTCAACTTCACATACCCTTCTGTACCTGTTTTGTTTATCTCCACCATGTATTTAAAGGTCTCATTCACATCCCCTGTCCCTTCTCTCTCCAGTGAGTACATATTCATCTCCCTCAGCCTGTCCTCATAAGGGTCTGTCCTCCAAACCCTGGCTTATTTTTGTTGCCCTACACTGTACCCCATCCAGTAATCTGACATCCTTTTTTAGAAATGGGTGCCAGAACTGCACATAGTACTTCAGGTGTGATCTGACCAGTGACCTGTACAGAGGTAGGATCACCTCCATCCTTTTGGAGGAGATTCCTCTTGCAATACACCCCAGAATCCTGTTGACTTTAGCTGCCACCTTCCTGCACTGATCTGAGTTGTTCATATTCCCTGTTAATGCCACCCCAGATCCTTGTCTTCCTTGATGGTACCTAACTAAACCCTCCCAACTGGTAGCTTCTCCCAGGGATCCTTGCTCTGAAGTGCAGTAACTTTGCACTTCTTAGCACTGAACCTCAACTGCCCCATTTCTGACCACTATTCCAGTTTATTTCAGTCACCTGTAGCCCTTGCCACCCTACTATGTTGTCCTTCGCCCCATCTTGGTATCAGCAGTGAACAGACTGATCTTACTCCTGATGCCATGAGACATATCCGATATGAAAATCCCAAACATCACTGGAGCCCAATACAGAGCCCTGTGTAACCCCACTCATCACAGCCCTTCGGGATGAACAGTTCCACACCACCACCACCCTTTGCTGCCTCCCTTCAGCCACTTCACAATCCAGTTCACCATCTTTCCCCCCCACATACTCCAACTTTCTGCCAACTGCCCATAAGGCACTGAATCAAAGGCCTTGCTGAAGCCCAAATGCAGTTCCCTTGTCACCCAGCCATAATACTCAACTAGGTTGGTCTGACAGGATGTCCCTGAGATGAACCCATGTTGCCCATTGTCCTGGAGTCCATTGTCTTCCAAAAGGGTCACCAGCCTCTTTTTCATGATTGTATCCACTAGTTTCCCTACAATTGATGAGGGAATTAATGGTCTGTAATTGCCTGGTTCATCCTTTGGGCCACCTTTGTGCAGTCTCACCACTTGAACCATCCTCCAGTCCTGTGGTACGCATCCTGTCTCTAGGGAGGTATTGAACAGGTCTGCCAGGAGCCCTTCCAGGACCTCTGCCAGTTCTTTCAGCACCCTAAGGTGAATGTTGTCCAGTATTATTGTGCCTTATCCACACTCAGAGCCTTCAGACCCTCCAACACCCTGCTGTTTGTAATTACCACATCTGTCAGCCCTCCCCCCATTTCATTTCATTTTTATTGAAGTATTGGACCATTGAGTAAACTCATTTAAAAGGTGACCATGGCAACACATAGTAAATACAATTACAAGTAGTGTAGAAGCAGACTTAGTTTGACTCAGGTAGCTGTACCTTTTGGTTGTTGCTAAGTCTGTGGATGGGCAGGACTGAAGGATTTAGTTACTGGTAAGTTTGGAACTGTTTGTACCTGTTTGAGTCTGTTACCTTTAGGGCAGGTCTCATATTTCAACAAATTTTGGAGGATTTTTTTTTTTTGTTTTTGTTTTGATGCTGTTTTTTTCTTTCTTGTTTCTTTTTTCATTGGGGCTTATCTGCAGCAAACATAGGGTAAAGGGGTCCTCTGCTAATTGTTCCTGGACTCAGCCAGAAGGTAAACCCACCCACCTCTCATCACACCAACTCCCGGACTAGTCCTTCTTTTATAGGGTGTGTGCCTATAGTGTTACACCTTCCTACACCACACAGGAAGTTCCACACCAAGGAAAGGGAGGAGCATAGGGGTTCATCTATAAAGCATACCTAGGTTATATTGCAGACCAGGTCACATCAGACATAACAGGAGTGGTGTAACACAGTGGCTGTGGAGCAACCACCTTCAGGGAGATGTTCTGAAGCTGTGATGCTGCCCTATCTGCAGGCACCTCTTTAGACTGAGGGAGGAGGTTGCCTGTCTCAGCAGAGTTGGCGCAGCTTCAGGCAGCATCCACCACCACCCCACCAAGAGAACACTGGTCCACAGCAACAACCTCAAAGGCTGCCCAGGAAGAAGGAAGACTGGACCACAATGGGCTCAGGGAGAGTGGGGAGGGTCAGAGACACATCTCCCAACCAGTCCAGCTTGATAACTCCTACTCTGTTTTGGAAGAATGGGACTGCCCACACAGGCATCCACAGCTGTGACCAGGGAGGATGGTCGGGACCTCCAATCCGAGTCACAGGAAGGGGCAGGGATCCTGGAGGAGGGCTACTCCTAGTAGAGGGACTGTTGTAGAGGTGTTAAATTGGGGACAACTAGTGGGGGAGGGAGGTCAAGTGTCTCCCAGGAAGTGCTGCAAGGAGGGATGGGAGGCTAATCCATAGGATCGCTAGGGCAATAGCCAGGAAGGAGGAGCTGAATGTCATTGTCCACCTGGGTACCAATGACTTGCAAAGAAGAAGGGTAGAGTTAGTCAGAGTTCAGGAGGATTTCAGTAAGCTGGAAGAGGACCTGAAATGGGTAGCTACATTCTGTGTCATTCTCAGAGGTACTACCTGTCATGAGGGAGGCCAGGGCACTCCACATCAAACCTTCAACTCCTGATTGAAGGATTGGTGTGGAAGGAAGGATTTGCTTCATAGAGGACTGGGGCCCAACTTGGGCAGATCTCGAGTTTGTATCAGGAGGATGGCCTGCATCTGTCTGGAAGGGGACCTCAGTCCTTAGTGAGAAGTTGGAATGCTTAAGCAAGAGCATTTAAACTGACCAAGGGGAAAGCCAGGAGTGACAGATGGCTTAAAACCCCCTGCAAGAACATGCAAAAGTACAAATTAACAAGAACAATGAAAGCGAGCAGTAAGGGGCAGGTAGGGAATCTTTTATAAGGGGGATAAGGTGGGACAAGAGCACATGAACATGAATACTGGGGTGGGGGAAGAGGAAAGTACAGAAAACAGGAACAGAGGAAGGCAGGGAGTAAAATGTGGAAGGCCATGTGCACAAATGCCCGCAGTCTGGAAATAAGGTTCCAGACCTGGAAGCCTTGATGGATGCAGACCTTGACATAGCAGCAATAACAGATACATGGTATTCTGCTACTCACAGCTGGGATGTCAACGTGAGGAGGCTATACACTGTTCAGAAGGGACAGGGAAGGTAAAAGGGATGGGGTGGGATGGCCCTGTACATCAGAGAAGGCATAAAGGCTACAGAAGTATAGGGAAGGCAGGGGAGGCCGAGTTAATATGAGTAACTCTTGAACCAGGAAATGGCACAGCAAAACATACTGGGGTGATCTACAGACCTCCATCACAGAGGGAGGAAGTGGACATGGTAGTAATGGAGGAAATTCACAACATGGCAGCTAAAGGCAAAATCCTGTTGATGGGAGATTTCAATATGCTCGACATGGATTGGACCACCCAGGCAGCTGCTTCAGCCAGAAGCATGGTCATCTTGGAATCCCTGCAGGGAGCTGGACTCAGACAGCTGGTGCATGAGCCAACCAGGGACAAATCGATTCTAGACCTGCTATGGACCAATGGGAACAGAGCTGAAGGAATCCAGGTGGAAGGGCAGCTGGGAGCCAGTGACCACCACATGGTGTGGTTTGACATGGAGACAGGGACTTAATTAAGCCACACAAGGCAAAAGTATTAGATTTCAGGAGGTGGATTTCAGTGAAATGGGTAGATCTTTAAAAGCAGCCCTGGAGAAGGTACAGGTAATGGAGAGGTGGAGAAACAGTGGGGAGACTAAAAGGAGCCATTCTGGAGTAACTAACTGATGCATTAGGATAGTGGCCAAAGAGAAAAGATGAAAGAAACCATTATGGTTTTCTAAAGAGGTGGGAGACAAAGTAAGGGCTAAAAGAGCAAGCTTCAGGAAGTATAAGGGGATCCAAAGGGAAGAGGACAGGGAGGTGTTCCTTGAATGTCTCAGAGAGGCAAGGAGGGCTATTAGGAAAGCCAAGGCACAGACAGAGGAGGGTTTAGTGCTGTCTGTGAAAAAAGGGGACAAGACATTCTATAGGTACGCGATAGAAGAAATACTGGGGTGGGGAATTGTGAGGCTCAAAGGGAGGAGGAGTAAGAGGGGATCTAGACAAGTCAGAAATGCTGAACAGATACTTCTGTTCAGTATCCATTAAGGAGGAGAGGGTCAAAGACCACAATTGTGGAGCAGAAGCAATGGGGGGAATGGACACCAGTCCATTCACAGTGGAGAGAGTTCTGGAGGAACTCACAAAGCTGAAGGTGGATAAAGCCAAGGGTCCAGATGACATACACCCAAGGATATTATGGGAGCTGCAGAGGGAACTAGCAGCACCTCTGGCCATCCTGTACAGAGTCACTCAACACAGGCATGGTTCCAGAGGACTGGAGGAGGGCTTATGTAGTTCCACTGCACAAAAGTGTTAGTAGGGGTGGAAGTAGGGGATCTACAGGCCAGTTAGCCTCCCTCAGTGGTGGGAAGAGCATGGAGATACTACTGAAAGAAAGGATAGTGGCACACCTGGAATCCATTGGTGCCTAGTATCTGAGGCAGCACAGATTCACATCAGGAAGGTCTTCCAAATGAATCTGATAGATTTTTTGATTGGGTGACTAGGGAATTGAATCAGGAAGGGGACATAGACATTGCCTACCTGGATTTCAGCAAATCTTTCAATACTTTTACACACAGAAGGCTGGTTAACAAGATGAGTAGTCTGGGCATGGGGCATAAGTTGATACAGTGGGTTAGAAACTGGCTGATGAACAGAAGGCAGAGGGTGGTGGTAAATGGGATCCAAACTAGGGAGAGAGGGGTAACCAGCTGAGTGCCACAAGGATCAGTACTTGGACCAGTCCTGTTGAATGTCTTCATTAGTGGCATTGCAGAGGGGCTAGAAGAAAGGTCTGTCTATTTGCAGCAGGGTGGATACCAGAAGGAGTGCAGATAATGAAGAGGGACCTGGAGAGGCTTGAAAGATGGTCTAGAGGTGGCAACTGAGGTTCGATGCAAAAAGTGCAAGACAATGCACCTGGGTAGGGGTAACCCTGGGGAGACCTACAGGATGGGGGTGCTGACCATCACCAAGAAGAGAGTGACCAATGGGTTATCATATCTGATGACCTGAAGGTATCAAAGAAATGTGCAAAGGCTGTAGGGAGGGCCAGTGGCATCCTGGCATGCATAGGCATTACTAGCAGGAGGCAGGAAGTGGTGATGCCATTGTACAAAACACTAGTAAGGCCTCACCTGGAGTACTGTGCAGTACTGGAGACCACATATGCATACAGACATGAACATGGTGGAGGCTGTCCAGAGAAGGGTGACAAAGATGGTGCATGGTTTGCACTGCAAAACGTATGAGGAGAGACTAAGAGACCTCAATATGTATTCACTGGAGAAGAGGAGAGAAAGGGCAACATGATAGAAACTTTTAAGTACCTCAAGGGCATAAACAAGGTGTAGTTAGAGATATTTGCCAATGTACAAAAGATACCAGAACAAGGGGGCGCGATATGAAATTGGAGGGGGGGGGGATATTAAGAGGTAATGTGAGGGAGTTCTTCTATATGGACAGAGTGGTGAATGCTTGGAATAGTCTGCTACAAGAGGTGGTACGTGCAAGCACAATGGAGGGGTTTAAACATGCTTGGGACAAGCACAGGGAAAAATTGGGTGCAAAGGGAGTGATGAAATGCCATTGTAAGTGGATGTATAAATGTATAGGGCCTACGCGCAGACTGGATGTGAGTAACAGTCCTCATCTGCCAACAGTTTCTCTGTTTCTATGTTTCTAGGTGTAACCACCCACAAATGGGGGTTCCTGAAAAGTCTTCCTTGAGCTTGCCTAAATGCTCACTGCCAGGCTGGTGTCCTGCATTTTAGCAGTTTAAACGTTTTGCCAGAGAGTACCTGTATAGCCTCTGTGTTTTGTCTCTTTAAGAGCTGCCTGGATTGCGGTTATAATTAATCTGGGAGGGGGAAGATTTGCTGAATTCGATCGGCCTGTCAGGGCCTCCAGGCACCTCTGAACTCCCTGTTTGTGCAAAGACTCTATAATTGCAACCAGATAGCAATCTGCCTGGTACAGTAGAATTTCCTTACATGTAAATGTGCTATGTGCTGCTAGTGAGTCGCAATTTGGCTGCCCATTGTGTTTTGAACTGTGTTCTGCTTCCTGGAAGCTGCATCTAGCCCAATGGACTGAATCCGAAATCATCTCCATTTGGCCTGGGCTTGCCACATTGGCCCAGCTAGACTACCCACTACACAGAGAAGGTCATCAATGAGAGACCTGCCTGGGTTCAGCCCCTGCTCAACACTTTGAACAGGACCGACACCTCAGTGATTTGCCTGGGCCCTGCTTCTCCGGTATTCCAGCTCAACAACCTGCAGTCTCAATTCCATCCTGCCTGTGTCCTGTATTGGGTATCATGAGTAAACATTAGGGTAGGTCCTGCAACAACAGCTAAATCTAAAGTGTTTTCATCTTATTTTCTTGTTGCCTTTTCTTTCATGAACTGAGCCCTCTGGCTCCAGATTACAAATAGTGTGTGTGCTGTGCATGTTGCTTTCTTCCATCACAGAGCCCCAACTATCTGCAACGCCGTACTACCCTGGGCAATGTTCATAAAGCTGCCTACCTCTTCCCCATCTGGGTGCCCAGGTGTGTGACTGTGAGGGACTGTGAATGCAGCCATGACTATTTGAATTATATAGCCTTTAAGCAAATCAACCTGATTGCTCCCTCCCTCCCCTCCCTCCCTTGTTCAAGTCCCTGAATAAATCAGATCTACCTCTTTTGCATCTATCCTGACTGTGGTTGATTTGTGCCAAAAGTACTGTACTGTACAGTACGTTTGGCACAAACTGTTTACCAATCAGGATAGATGCTGTGCTTAATGCCCTGATCCATTTTGCAGGCATGACCATAACTGCACCAATGTGAATGGCTGAGCTGTCTTTGATAGCAGTTCTGATGCAGTAGTGTGCAGCTGAAAGAAAACCACCACTTTAATCACCAGTGGTAGCGTGTAGGAAATCTGCATATTGACAGCAAGCAGCGGTTGTCGCTGTTAGCCTCTCAATCCCCATGAAAGCCGACGGAGGTGCCCAAACCCCCTGTCAGCATGCCCCTCTCCAGTTCATTTGCTGATGGGGTAGCCCAATCCCAGTCGCATAATGTGCCTCCATTTGTTGTGTTCCAAGGTGCCTAATCCCCTCGGCTCATGTGCCCCAAAAGCACACTGTGTGGCTGTTGGGGTGCCTAACCCCATCCGCCTCCAGCCCCTACCAACAAACACTCAGGTGGCACATTGGGAGCCCACCCCAGCATGCCAACGGTGTCCCTCATTGTCTTTTTTTTCCCTGTAGAAACAGAAAATGGTCCCTTGCTGTCTCTGCTGTTCCTTCCTCAACCCGACCCACACTGAACACCCACATGCCCGCACCCATCTCACCCACACTTACCTCTGCAGCTGGCTACAATGATCTTTGGTGTACTGGGAACATGTCTACACTCTTCAAAGCTGACCATGAACTGAAGAAATGTCAATAAGCTGTATAATGGCATAAATGTTTTTTTTTCAACTTAGGTGGATAGCTCGGCCATTTTTGTGAATTTTGGCAACACATTTTCAACATGGGGTTCTTGGGACCCCACCTCATGAATTCAGTCATGGCCATGTCATTGTTCGGTCTCAAAAGATGATTTTGTGGTCACAGTGTGGAATCACCTTTCAGGACTGAGGAAGGAAACGACAGTGTCACTGTTCATGAGGTGTCCTCCCAAAAAGCCTATGTTGCAAATTTGGTGAAAAATTAAAAAAAAATTACTGTGTTATGAGCATGCATTGCGCAGTTTCCATGCACACTTGTAACTTCAAGAATTTGTAATATTTTCATGCAAGATTTTCAACATTGTCAATTTTGCACACCTCCTTATGAACAGTACAGCCTTCATTTTTCACATCCTGCCTGAAATGTGTTTTCACATGTCTGGTGTACATTGGCACAGTCGCTGTGGGAAGTCAATGTTCGGGACAGATTAAGAAAATCATTGTGACACTGTTCATGAGCAGAGGTCACAAAATGCCTCTGTTGAAAATTTGGTGAAATAATCCCACTAAATGACTGTGTTATGAGCATGCATTGAGCACATTCCACGTATGCTCATAACTTCAAGCATTTTAAATATTTTCACTCCAGATTTTCAACATTGCCATCCAGTCACACCTCCTATGAATGATACAGCTGTCATTTTTCACATCCTGCCTGAACTGTGTTTTGCACATCTGCCACAGAATGGTGCAGTCACTATGGAAATCAACGTTCGGGACAGATTAACAAAATCACAGTGCCACTGTTCATGAGCTTTCATGAGGTGGGGGATCACAAAAAGGACAAGTTGAAAATTTTGAGTGCAAATATCAACAAATGCCCGGGGCATTAGGGTTTCTAACCATAACGTTCCACCCTGTACAGACTGACAGGCGTCAGGTGCGTACTTCTGGATTTCCAGCTGTAATGTTCACTCCATTCTACCCCACCCCATCCTGAAGCCAGTGACAGGCATTGAGGTGTGTCTTGGACTCTTCTGCCCCACAATTCACCCCATTCTCCTATACTACACCCATTTCAGTGTATGTCCTTATGACATAGGGTGACTGTCAAGTCAAACACCCCAAGGCACACCTCAACACTTGTCGGTGTCTGCAGGATAGGGTGAAGTGAAATACCATCAACATTATGGGCAACAGCCCAAAGGCACACCTAATGCCTGTCCATCTTTGCAGGGTGGAGGTGGGGTTGGCGTGAGTTCAATACTTCACTGCCATTCATATTCTGCATCTGTCTAACTCCTTCACATCCAATGCTAATATCAGCAAGCAAACATTTGGCGTTGACAAATGCTTGTTAGTTTATAAGGCAACAAGCTACAGCACTCAGGAAATGTTGAAATCTTGAAAGATGGGACTTAGCAGATCATAATGGAGCAAATACAAAAAGTCCTTATGTGAGAAGATAATGGCATGGATTAAAATATCTGCAAAGATTCATTTAAAAGTGGCTGAAGCAGAGGATGATAGGAAGATTAGGAAAGGGGTTTGTAGATACATCCATCCATGACTTTTTATCTATGTGTTTCAGGTTCACAATGAAAGACAACTCTACCTGTGCCTACATAAATGAAAAAGGTGTGGTTTCTGCTTCATGTGATTCTTCAAAGAACTGGATCTGTGAGAACAATTCCACAAGAATTTGATAGTGTGAAAAGAGATGACTGTTACTCAAAGAGCAAGAAATTATAACTTCTGGAACTAGGACAAAAGATGCCTTTGATGTATACAGCGTTATTTATGTTGAGATTTTTATAAATAAAATGGGGATATTTACTTTGTTTTGCAAGTTATAGTTCATTATGTGATTTGAGGTTCACTGATGATGAATGAGTATGTATAAATCTAGAAAAATATCCGTTTGGAAACATGCTTAATTGGTATCAGTCAGTTTAGAACAATCATTACACAGAAACATGAATTTATGGCAGATAAGGGCTGCTTGGGCCACTCAGTCTCCCCTTTCCCCTCCCTATCCTGTCACCACAGACCCTACTTGATCTCCAGCTTCCCCCATTCGCTTCCCAACCAGGATTCCCTTGTGCCTATCCCATGCATTCTTGAAGCCTACCACTGTTCACTTCACCACCTGTGCTAGAAGACTGTTCCAGGCACCCACCACTCTTTCAGTGAAGAAGTACTTCCATACATCTCTCCTAAATTTTCCCCTTCAAGCTTTCATTACATATCCTCTTGTTTTCATGCATCTTTTACTCTGAAAAATACTCCCGTCCTGTGCATTACTTAACCCTGTGAGGTATTAATAGGTCACTATCACATCCCTCTTCTCTCTTCAGGGGTGTACATATTCAAGTCCTTCAATTTCTCCTTATATGGCTTTGGATGCAGCCCTCTGCACCCTTTAGTTCCATCCTCTGGGCACCTTCCACCTCTCTTTGTCCTTCCTGAGATATGTTCTCTAGAATTGAGCACAGTACTCCTGGTGGGCTCTCACCAGCTATCTATAGAGTTGCAAAACCATCTCTTTCTGCTGGTGATACCCCTCCCTATGCACCCCAGCAACCCCCTGCCTTGTCACATTGTCTCATCTACTTGAGTTCATCAGGTATGATTACCCCCAGGTTGCTTTCCTGTTTAGTGACAGTGAATACCTCTATTCCCATTTTGCACGCCTCCTCTGGATTTCTGTACCCTAGGTGCATGATTTTGCACATCTTTACATTGAAACCAGCTGCCATAGCCTTGACCACTGCTCAGGTTTTCTCAGGCCTTAGCACATTCTTTCCACCACCTCTACAGAGTCTACTCTATTGCATATTTTAGTGTCATCTACAAAGAGTCATACCTTCCCTTCAAGTACATCACTTATACAGACAGAAAAGAGGACCGGTCCCAGTACTGACCCCAGAGGCACCCAGCTGATCACCATTCATTCCTGAAGTGATCTCCATTTACCACCACCCTCTGTCACCTATCCATCAACCAGTTTGTTTCAAGTTTATTACCTTAGGACCCACACTAAGCTGCCCAGTTTCCTTATGAGTCTCCTATGTGGTACAGTGTTGAATGCCTTATTAAAATCTAAGTAGTCCACATCTGCCCCCCACCCTGATCTATGTCCTTGGTCACCCAGTTAAAAAAATCTAACAGAGTTGTCTGACACGACCCCTACACACACACACACACATGCACATATGTAAATCTGTGCTGCCTCAGTCCTTTAACCCAATGGATTCAAGATACACCACAATATTTTCCTTTGTGAGTGACTCCATCAACTTCCTCACCACCAATGTCACACTGTGATTGGACCTTAGTTGCCAGCTACCTTCCTGCTACTGTTTTTATGAAGTGGGGTTATATCTGTCCCCATCCAGTCATCCAGAACCATTCTTATTTCCAGTGAGTTGTTGAATATGGCTGTCAGAGGTGTAGTCAGTACCCTCCCTCAATTCCTTTGGATATACCCCATCTGAACCCAGAGCTTTGTCCACTTTAAGATTTGTGAGTCCCTTCAGCACTCTCTCTTCTGTAAATGCACTTTTATCTACCTCCCTCCCACCAGTGCTCCTGTTGCTTTTATGTGGTCCATCCCCTTCCTCTGTGAATACTGAACAAAAGTATTTTTTTCAGGATACCTGCTTTTTCCTGGCCCCCCTCTGTACAGTCTTCATGATATTTAAAGTGGTAATTTCATGTTTTGTATATAAATATTGAATTCAAAAATTCGCCAGATTTTTCAATAAACACAAATTATGTTATTTTCTTAGAAAATATATCTTTTCCATTCTGAAATGTTTACCTTTATATGGGCCACTTAATAAATTGTTTCAAAAATGTGTTCATACTATAAAGTACCTAAACTACTTTTTCCATTCATTGATTAGAAACGGATTGCTCCATTTTCTTTTTCCAATATTTTAAGATCATCCATTTGGTAGACAGTACAGTAATGGCTAGTAAACGTGTTTCCTTTTTGGATAATATACTTTTATTATAGTCAGATATAAGGAATACCATACTTTTAAATGAACTCACACAGGTATCCTATTAATATGAAGATGACTGACAAACCAGTGGCACAACACTTCTCCCAGGATGGCCACTCAATCTCAGATATGTCTGTGATGGTCTTAAAGGACATTTTAACAGTACACAACAGAGACAGGCTTCGAAATTAGACTTATTTTGCTTCACACACAATATACTGGTTAGCTGGCCTCACCCCAAAATAATAACCTTTGCTCACTGTTCTGTTTCAAATTCTAATTTATTTTTTGTAACATCCAGTCACAATTCAATTCTATGTTTTGGGAAATATCCCTTCATCACAAAGACTGGTTCCTTAAAAGTAATAAAAACAATAACATTGATTTACTACACTGAACAGTATATTCACAGAACAACATATTATCTTGTTGTAATATATGGAGATAGCCTAATAATACCATCTCATCCCATACAAAAATTGTCTTGTAATACCGCAGTACTGAAAGTGATAATACCATCATTCCAAACTGATAATACTATCGTTCAGAAGTGATAATACTATCGCTGCTGCTCTGAACGATAGTATTATCAGTTAAACAGAACAGCGCAAGCCCAAGACTCAGAGCTGGTTGCTAAGCAGCCAACTGCAGTCGCTAGACTCACGACGTGAGAATTCTAAACCGTGCTTCGTGGTTGGCTGCCTTTTGTCTCTGAGAGGGCAAAATACTTTTGAAAAAATGATGGCTATCTCGCTTAGCGAGAGTAACTCGTACCCATAGAACTTGGGATCTTTACTTCCACCTGGACTTTTTACCCCACAAGACAACAGTACCTCATTGAGCCTCCATTTAGATGGAGGAAAAACAGGTAGGGCTTCCTAACAAGCGAGGACTTGCTAGCGAGTGTAGGGGCAGAGCGGCCGTGCGGCAGCAGAGAACCAGCCAGTGAGTTTTCACTGCAGTGCTTCGGCGGACATTTTCACAGGCTGTGCAGAGAACAAAATCATACAGACACAATTTTATATGGAATTTGGCTCCATATATCAAAAAAATAACACAAAGGGGTGTATACATTACAAGGAGTACTCCCACCTCGAGGTTCTGGGGACATGTCTGAACTTCGCTTCGAGGTTCCCATGTCCCCAGAACCTCTCGATGGGATTACTCCCTGTAATGCATACACTCCTATGTATTATTCTATTTATAATGTGCAAAACAAGGATTCTAGCCCATATATATTCACCTTATGGCTTTTTATATATTCTTTTCATTTTCTATATTTCATTTGACTCCACCACTTATTCCTGGTAAAACATAGAACAATGTGTATGACATCAATAGCTTTCAAACTAATATTGCCAAGCTCTATCAATGTCTAAATCATAATCACTAAAATAAACATGTATCAGAACCACCTGTGCCTGCTTTCTTGTTTTATTTGTTAACTGTTATCATCTTATCGTTTCTTGCTTTATTACCTGTAAAACACATAGGGCCAGATATTCAAAGCTTTGCACTGGGCAAAAACCGTTTCGTGGAATTAGCACAGGTCTGCTATATTCAAAAGGCCAAATGGCATGTGCAAACCACATTAGCGTGGGCAAACCATAATTATATGCAAAGGGCAAAGTGAACATGAATACAAGCACAATGAAATATTCAGCGACTAGCGCCACACTAAGGTGTTTAGAGTGACTTAGCGTGACCCATAGCGTGGTACAAATTGCCACCCAGGAAAAGCTGGTCTTAACCCTGGGCAAACAGCTTTGCACAGCATTGTTGCTTTGTGCAGCATTAGCGCATCATTAGCGTGGCTTGCGTGACCCTAACATATGAGTATGCCACTAGAAACTGCCAGACATGGAGGACACATGTTGCACACTGGTAACACCACCATGATGCCAACTGCTGCCACAGGTCCCAGCCATGCACAGGCAGTAAGGGGTGATTGGGCCTACAGGGGACAACATGGTAGTGTGTCCATACAGGACACACCTGCAGACCATACATCTGTGGTACCCAACAGATGCCGGCACACACAGGCAACACTGTGGGCATGGTGGCCATTGAGGGAAGGGTGTACTGGTGGCCAGACCTCAGCACAGGCCAGGCGTAGCCACAAGACTGGGACACAGCACGCAGTGCACATGGGCCAGTAGTGGGAATACCCCACCGCCTGTGTGTCTGTTGGATCCTACGTGCCCCACCACCACATACAGCACAACTGTACAGATGCCACAGCACACACAGTCGGCCATGTATACATCACTGTGTGCATCCCATGCCACAGGTGCAGCATCTGTGGATCACACAACAGTGCAACAGTAATGTCCACAGTCAGTAAACACCTGCCGTTGGGCCTGTCACTGTGTACATTGCAGTCAGCATCACTGCCCTACACACCATAGGCAGTGCTGTGTCCCTCAAACTACTGGCCCTCCTGCTACTGTAGTGTCTGATGTGCACTGTAGCATGCCCTACAGTGTGACAGCTGCATGCAGCACAACCACCACCACCACCTGTGCCTATGCTGTCTTGTCCCCTGGGGTACAATATGGTATGCTATGCTGTACTGATTACATGTAGCCTGCTGCTATCATCATGCACTGCCAGACTGACCTACAGGTGGAGCTGCGGTCGGACCTGGCCAGGCCCTGTACTTCCAGATTGACCTACAGGTGGCTCTGTGGGAACCTGCAGTAATGCTGGGCAAACCACATGCAAATCAGGGCATAATGAGATGCTAATCTGGATGTTTGCCCAGAGACTACCTAAATAGGCTCATTCGCATGTCCCTTTTGCAATATGGCAAATTTTAGTGCAGGACAAAGGTGTTTGTACCGGGCAAACAGCTTAACTCCACACTAATCCCGCGCAAACACGATAGCTCTGCGCTAATGGTTCAGGGAATATTATACTGTTTTGCACATTGTACTTTCCCATAGGCTGCTCCCTGCAGCTGTGCTGGGTCCACGCATTTGCTGGAACACACATTGGCCACATAGGTCACCTCTAGCTACCTTCATGTCACTGTGCTCTGTGTTGCTGTTGTGGTCTGCACTTCCTGGTTGCTATATTCAGAGCTGTCTTATTCCAGGGCTAAGGTTGCCCTGCACCCCGGCTCAGTTTGGCCATCCTCATTTTCATGCTAAATTCAGAAGCTGTTTGCCCTGGGCTATTCCTTTTGAATATAGCTTGCTTTGTGCTCCAGCTAAGTTTGCCTGCCAGGCAGTGCTAATTTAGCCCAGGGGCAAAGTTTTGAATATCTGGCCTATAGACTCCACCATGTTTTAGTCTTCTAATATATTTCCACATTCTCTTAAATAATTAACCCCTCTCTATACTCTTATTTTACATATGCATTTGCTAATGTTAATTGCAAATAACCTAAACCAGGACAGAAGCTTAGCATGTTCATTTTTTATAACAGTTCCTCAAGCTCTATTTACAACAATGTTATCCAAGGAATGTTCCTGGTGGGAGTAATGTGCGGGCCTCCTCAGTCTGTTTAAATAGGAGAGCTGCACCTCTGAATCTGGCTAATGACTCTGATGTCAAGTGCAAGTTAATTAAACCTGCCTTTGTGCCAGACCTGCTCAACTGCGGCACCAAGTAGCATAAAACTTAATGTCAGAGGTACCTGGATATTCCATTCATTAATTCATGTTCTTTATTTAAACTCTAAGTTGACATCGGAGACTTTTTTCTACTATTAAATAAGGTTTCCACATCAATAATGTTTTCCCAACTGAAAGACCGAAATCGAGTAGCACTGGATCGATGTCTGTAACCCTGATACATAGCTATAATTATAATATGGGCTGCCACTCTATTTGTTTCATTAAGGCCATACTTAGGATTCTTAGTCTCAAAATCATTGGAGTATACCACCCTGTGAAGTCATTTTTCATTATAATTACCTCCCCTCTGGTTTTCAGAGATTATTTGTAGTCCAAAAAACATAGTGTCAGTATTTGATGCCACTGTTCAATTAAATGTCTTGCTATGGGGAGGTTAAATTCTTATTTCTGATGTAACCCATGTGTTCCACTATTCGCTGCTTTAAAGGTATTTTCATTTTATCTATGTACATTAAATCACATGGACAGCTAATGCCATAGATTACACTTTCTGTTTGACAATTAATAAATTCTTTGATTAAAAAAAAATAAAAGATTTTGTTATCAAAGAATTTATTAATTGTCAAATAGAGGTTACATCAGAAATAAGGATTTAACCCCCCCCCCCCATAGCAAGACATTTCATTGAACAGGGACATCAACATCACACTACAGTAATTATAATGAAAAATTACTTTGCAGGGAGGTACTTCATCACCAGGAACACTCCTCAGATAAGATTGTTGTAAGTAGAGCATTGAGGAACTGTGTTGTAAAAAATTAACATGCTAAGCTTCTGTCCTGGTATAAGTTATTCACAATTAACATTAGCAAATGCATATGTGAAATAAGCGTATAGAGAGGGGTTAATTATTTAACAGAATGTGGAAATATATTAGAAGGCTAAAACATGGTGGTGTCTATGTGTTTTACAGGGCGAATAAAGCTGGAAAACGATAAGACGATAACAGTTAAAAATAAAACAAGAAAGTAGGCACAGGTTGGTGCGATATATGTTTATTTTAGTGATTATGATTTAGACATTGATAGAGCTTGGCAATATTAGTTTGAAAGCTATTGATGTCATACACATTTTTCTATGTTTTTTACCAGGAATAAGTGGTGGGAGTCGAATGAAATATACAAAATGAGAAAGAATATATAAAAAGCCATAAGATGAATATATGTAAGGGCTAGAATCCTTGTTTTGCACATTATAACAAGATAATATGTTGTTCTATGAATATACAGTGTAGTAAATCAAGGTTATTGTTTTTATTACTTTTAAGTAACCAGTCTTTGTGATGAAGGGATATTTCCCAAAACATAGAATTGAACTGTGAATGGATGTTACAAAAAATAAATTAGAATTTGAAGCAGAACAGTGAACAAAGGTTATTATTTGGGGGCGAGTGGGCCAGCTAACCAGTATATTGTGTGTGTTCATTATAGCGTAAGCTTATACTGGAATGTGGCCTCCCTCACAGAACAGAATACTTATTTTACTTCTCAATACAATGGAGGATGGAATGAGCAGTAATGCGGGGTATATGATATATTATTCCACTTAACCTTGCACAGACCTTTACTTCAAAGAATGGACCTAAATACTTTAGTTATTCAGTGAGCTTTTGATTTTTTTAGTTTTATACTTCTAGAGTCCCCTTTTTCTGGTTATCTACATGTTGGCTTCTCACCTTAGCACTGTGTGAATGTGTATGTCTGTGTGTTTATATGTGGGTCTGTGTGTGTTTTTGTGTGTGTGTGTGTGTGTGTGTGTGTGTGTGTGGCATGGGGCAATTTTATGTGGGTTTTGCAATGATTTTTGTGGGTGTAGTGGGTGTGGTTATTGTGGTGATATATATATATATATATATATATATATATAGGGGATATGACATGGACGACTAGAGATATCATATTTATCTTCCACGAGAGGCCAGTGATATCATGATATCACTGGCCTCGGTGAAGATATATATGATATCTTCCATCGAGCATGTCATATTCTGTTTATACAATGTATGCTTTGCCCCCGCCAATACAAGTTACCACATGCCCTCTCAATGCAATGGGTGATACAAAGGTGATGGCCCTAGCAATACAACCCCACTTACAGAAAAGCTGCCAAAACAGCAGATATCATTTATTGTTTAATAAATATCTGGTGGATCCTGTTATTTACGATTAGTTTTAAAAGTCTTATCTGGTTTATCCTGCCATGCCCCCCAACAGAGCTCCACATGCCCTCCCCAACATGACAGATTACATAGGGTTTTCTAGTATCTGGTTGGTCCTGTCATTTTAAATTACTAAAATATCTGGTTGATCCTGCTATTATTTTGGGGAAAAGTGATTTTTTAAATACTTATCTAGTTGATCCTGCCACTCTGAGCACTTTCAGTTTCCCTGTAATTGTAGCGTGACCGAGCGCTATCCACACTGACGATTGGTACATTGCCAAATGTTTTGTAGGAGGTGCCCCGGGTTCAGTAACTGAGAAAATGCTGTGCTTTATGTTTATGTTGCTGTTTCTTGTTGGAAAAAAGCTTCCGACTGCACATAGAGTGCTGCAGTGACTGAGCCGGCGGCTTTTGAACAGTAAAAGGAAGCGCGAGCATCTGTTGCCCAGATCTGTATATGTTAAGATGCATATCTCATGTACTTGGGGGTTCATGAAAGGTTTAATTTCTTTGGATAAATATTGCAAAGATTTGTGTGAATGATGATGTATTAGGACATCATGTGGATACAAATATCTCATTCCTACTAGTCATCTTTCCTGGGGGATTTTACTCCTGAGTTTTATTCAGATTCCTTAGACTGATTCTGTACATGTTTGTTATGCACTGACACTGTACTGAAATCTGTACATATCAGACTCATGGTCTCATTTTCTTGGGGTCCTTGACAATTGGCACTTGCACTTACAATTGATATTATCATGTATTAAATCCTGTTACCACACTGAAGGCCTTAAAGTTTATGGAGTGTATAAACTGGCTGAGAATATAGTTGGGAAAATGTCTCAAGCTAAGTTCTATATTACATTTTGTGTGAAACATTTGTTCATTTGAGTAAACTTCACTTTAAACTATCTATGCCATATATATATATATATATATATATATATATATATATATATATATGTGTAATTTCTGTTTATTTGAATTATTTTGGGGCTTGTTTTTAACTTGCAATTAGGCCTAATTTTAAAATGTATTTATTATCCACAGGTTTGCCTTTCATTGAATGTTCTTTAAAACACAAGGATGCTTGCAATTAAAGTTGTAAGCTCATCTTACATGTAATCGTGGAGAATGGTATCCTAAAGTTTTGTTATCAGTAGACTGTTTTCTTGAAACATACTGAGACATTTTAAAATGTATGTGAGAGAACTCTCTGCTTGTTGCTATTTCTTGATAACCTTTGACCTTCAGGGCTTCTCAGCCAAAAACATACTGGTGTTAATTAGCTTCTCTGATGTAAACTTCTGTTATGTTTCAAATGAATATGTTAAATCAATGAGAATTATTTCTGTTTGTTATGCATTATCTGGGTGTTAATAGCATGGGATTTTCTAAATAACTGTCATAAAGCTTCTGAATAAGGACCTGGTTGGTCTGAAAGCTAGAGCATTTTGTTATTTTGTTGTAACATCTATCTTGGTCCAATAAAAGGTATTAAACCATTTTTTCTGGATCTATACTTTTAAAGGAACATGATATCCTCTTTTCCAATATTTGATATGAAATCAAATGTATTTCTCCACCATCATTGTATTAGAAAACATTCTCAAAATGCATGGAATAAATCTGAATTCTAAATTCACAATGTCAGCAATTTGCTTCCTTGAAAACATCCATTCTTGAGCAAGCTTGATGGTGTCAATTATGCTATAGTCAGTACTGTATACTGAATGGATTTACTCCGTACTTGTATTCAAAGTTATAGATTCTAGCAGCTTCTCATATGTTCTATAGTCAAATTCTCAGAAAATTCCTGTTCCCACTTAATCTTAATTTTGGTATAACATTTGTTGTTCACTAGCACCATATTTTTTGTAATGTATGCAACTAGATTTTTTTCTCAACTAAACCAGTTATTTAATTTCACAGGCTTGTGATATTAAATCTAAAGGTCCTAGTTTTAATTTTAAATGTATTTTTCTACCACACACATTCATTAATAATGTCAGTTACTGGCTTTGCCAGCTTGAGTGTTTAACTTATCTATGAATTTGTCCTTGAAAAGAATATCTATAATAGAAAGCTAAAAGGGGTTCCATGTCATTATAGCAAAAATAAAAGGGTGAAAGCAGTTTGAGTGAGTCAGTTACAGCGCATACAATAATAGTGACTGCAACTACGGTGAGTGCACATATCAGCAATTTCATTATGAGTGACCGGTACATGTCAGCTACACATTGCACATTCCTGACACCACCAATACTCCTTCTCTCAAGCCTCCTTATCATGGCAAAAAACAAATCCTCCAAATACTAAGAGGGGCCCACCCCTCTGGCTCCATATGAATTCTACTGCTGCCATCTTCCAATCCATACCTGCCCCATACTACAACCAGCATTTACACTGCAAGACCCAGTCGTGTGCACACCTGTCATACAGGGGACTACACAACCATCACCCCCACAGGGGCTGTGCTCCTGTAACCCCCATCTGAAGGATTCTAACACCATCACTCCCTGATAGTAGGGTAGGCTAAAACTCCATTTGCCAGAAAGGTAAGTCACTCACTTCTCAACTATTCTGCAATGTATCATTCACCCAATTGTGTGTGCGCTGACACTTACCATGTGCTCACTTTGTACGTGTTCAGATTCTGTCTCTCAAATGTAGTTGCTGAAATTAAATTGCTATATTGACATGATACCATTACAAGGGATGCTATACATTCCATTGAAATCTGTGATTTTTTGAAAAAGGTACTTTTAACCAATAGGAATTTTCTCTGATTTCATTTATTGTGATCTGGGTATATATCGATTGTGACTCTCTGAACAATTGTTATTAGTCTCTGAGGAAGGACTTGGTTGGTCTGAAAGCGTAGACATGGTTTTCTTTTTGTAACATCTATATTGGTCCATTAAAATGTATCAAATCATTTGCCTCTTGATCTGTTCTTACAAAGACCAATATGGCGAGTAATTTATTTTTGTATGTCAAAGGCCTGTGAGGCAGTCAAAGGTGTTGTTTCATTAGGAACGTGCTTTTCTTTCAGAAGTTCTTTTAACTGTAGAATTCTAAATTAGATGAAAGAAATGCTTCCTTTATTGAGTGGCACAGTTTAAAGCTTTTGTCATTTATTGGATGCCTCTACCGATTTTTCTTTGGATTCCTATGTTTTGTAACAAAATGGTACATTATTAATTTAAAAGGTGGGTTATTTCAGATCTTATTAAAGTAACTTTTCAGGAGTCATGCCTGCAATTTTTATATTTTTAATGATTTAACTATATTTTCTATTTTGTCATTATTAATATGGATACATTTTCAGAACCAAATTGATTAAGCAGAAATGTTCTCACCCAATGCATGTTTTATAAAAGCATCTGCTAATTGAGTTTTCTTTTCATCATTTGCCTATGAAGTATTTTTTAAACCATGTCTGTTTTAATATAAATTGGGAATATCTGGGCATGCCATTCTCCTTGGTCTGTAGAAAGATACAGTTTGGTCCATGCTATTCTGGGCTTGCCATAGTTCCATATGATTTTTTTATTACATCATATATATATATATATGTGTGTGCGTGTCAACTGAGTATATACTTAAACCACTTGTCTGGAATTGCTCTTAACACTGCTTGAAGTATACATGAAATTAATGAAATATTGACCATTTTGTTAGTTCTACGTACCCCATCAGGATAATCACATCTTACTCTGCCTCCAAATTATCTTTTTGTTTTGGCTATTACTAAATGGTTATATTGCAAAAGTTTATTTCTTGGTAATGTAAGTTGAATCCCATGATATTTTCTTTCATCAGGCCTCACCTTTGGTACTATACCTATGTCAGCACTAGGATCACACAGAAACTTTGCAAGTCAAGGGGTGCACAAGATAATTTCATGTGATAGCATCTACATAAATATGGGCAGCCCTTCCACCACTTTTCTTGATATCAGTTAAACTTGATGAACCCATCAGAAAAGCTGCAGCTAAAAGCTGCTGTTTTCTTCATTTTTCCTATAAAAATAATCACTTTCACCTGTATGCCACCCAAAGAACTGTCCATGCCTTTTTGGTATGGTGACTGTAAACAGAAAATCTAAAAGGATGATGTGCATGAAGTGTGTGTCTGCTTCCTTGGCCCTTCTCACAAAGTAAAAGCCTATGAGATCTGCTGGGAATACAATGCTGCTGCCAAGCAATGCAGGAAAGGGGCATTGGATGAAGTATTCCTTAAAAAATACATTAGTAGCAATGGAATAGCAGCTACAGGGCAAATCCACATTCCCTACCCCATTTACCAAATCACAGTCATTGAAGTCCAGGGACAAATCCTTCACAAGGATCCCAAACACTGTGACAAATAAAGGACTTCCTTGGTGAGATCTAGGTCACCAGTGGGGACTGCAGGTATGTCCCAAACTACAACACCAATCTGGCAGCAGAGCCCACTGCCCCCAAATGTGAACCAGACAGCTAGGTTAGTAGTTGGTGTAGGTACCTACCGGCCTTATTACGTGCCAGTACATTAATGTTGTTACTGAAGATTCAACATCCGCCATGGAATAGTTTGTCATGGTTACTGCTCAAAGTGGCATCGATGCACAGGCAGTGCTCCTATCATTTTAGACATGACATGGCACCTGCTGCCAGGCCCACCTCCACTTACAGTTGGCCCTTTGATTGGGGACTAGCACTACAACTACCCTGGCAATGCTGCACTACAATATAGTACATAATAGACATCCTCAGCCACTGCTGATGTCACCAGCATGGTCTTCCATTCCTGCAATGATAGATACCATGATAAATGTGAATATAATCCTGACTTCATAATAAAGGAGGATAAGAAGGAGGACAAAGACTATGCTGAGGACAGCCAGCTTGTGCATGGCACCAGCTCAACAGTCTCACCTCCTGCAGTAAGGACTTTGTAGTGAATACAATCAGGTCACTCCACAAGCTTCCTACATTTTGCCATGATACAGCAAATGCAAATTGCCATGGTCTTTACCTTAAAGGAACATAATTCCACTAAACCTGCTTAAGTTTCTGGAGAGTCCAGAATTTCCCATTGCTATTGTTCCTCCCTTGTTCCTCCCTTGTGTCCAACACTGGAGGTTGTTATTTGTGAAGACTGGTATAGGCCAAACACTATATCAGCTGTTCCCAGAAAAGCTGATAAAATGTACTTTGCTTCTTTTGATAAGTCTTATTATGCTGATCAGCCTGAGACTGATTCCGTGGTGATCACAGCTGTCCATGATAGATCCAGGGCATCTAGACACCTGAGTTTTCTCCCTCCAGATAAGGAATCCAGGAGACTGGATGTACTCAGCAAGCAATCCTATACCTCTGCCTGTCTATGTCCACATGTTGCCAGTTACAAGGCCCATGTGATTAAATGTCAGAGTACCCTATGGAGGAAGGCTAATACACATGCCTTGCCTGAGAGGACTGACAAACAAGAGTTAATCAAAACCCTTGCTGCTGGTGCTGATGTGAGCAAAGACTTGATCCTCAAAGCATATGATGTTTCTGATGCTACTGCCAGGGCTGGTGCCTCTGGCATCTAAGGCACAATTCCTGGGTTAGGGTAGCACGTTTGCCACTGATGTACAGCAGACAGTTCTTAATGCCTCATTTAGGGGACAGAAGCTATTTGGTCATAAAGATGAAGAAGCTCTGAAAACCTTTAGCCAACTGGCAAGATTGTGAGGTCAGTAAAATCCCTGTACCATACCCAAGATAGAGGTAGGGCAGGGGTAATTTTCATCAGTATGCCGTCAGAGGCTACTATCAAGTCTACGAACAGTAGGGTAGAGGTAAATGTGCAGGAGGGTCTTGCCAGTCCCACATCCACCACAGATACCCATACAAAAGCACCAAGAGGTGGTGGAGCCAGTGGCTCTGCCTCCTTGCTCAGCATGACTCCTCAGATCCCCAAACCACCATTACCTCAAAGGGTATTTGTAGGAGTTGTCTCTCCTCTGTCTTAATCAGTGGAAGGCATTTGCCACAGTTGATGGGTACTGTAGATTATAGAAAGGTCATGATCTGGAGCTTCTGGACTACCCTCAGACCATCCAGCAGTTGCAACAATGTATATAAAAAACATGCCTCTGTTACAAGAGGATGTAAAACGCTGCTTCAAAAATGAGCCATAGAACCCGTGCCTCCCAGACAGAGGCACAAAGGATTTATTTCAAATACTTTTAGTCCCCAGGTGCACAGAAGATCTGTGGCCTATTCTAGATCTCAGGGACGTTAACCTTTTTAATTTAGTTAGTTTTTGTTGACCGGGAAAGGAAGACTAGACAATGTTGTCTGTTTTCAACCTTGTCCTGGGGGGGGGGGGGTACAGATGTATGCCAACTGACATTGAACCAGACTAAGCTGTTGGTGGTATTTTTCTAGTGAAAGAGGGAAATTTGGCCAGGAAACCAGGGAAATTCCCCGACTTTTTGGTAGGGAGTGCTGTCCCAAAGATGCAAGCTATGGCAGATCTCAGTACTGAGAATGAGGGGCTAGAGAGCAATCATTTGAAGGAGACCTTGGCAGGTGTTTTGCTCACCACTAACAAGGCTCAACAAGCTACAACAATTGTACAAAGTACTAATGATGCACTGTCTGATTAAGAGGAGGAACAGGAGCAAGCACTACAGAAGGCTTTGGCAGAATGTATTCAGACTGCAGAATTGGAGTTTAAAGCAGCTAAGGCACATTTGAAAGAAAACAAGAGAAAACATTTACAACGGACTTCTCCCTCACTGGAATCATCAGCTCCTAAGACATTTATGACTGGAGAACAAGACACAATGTACTATGGAGAAGGTACCAGCAGATCATAACAAGGAGACTCCCCTGAATTGTGAACCAGGAGATGCTATATGATCAGCGGATGACCCACTTCCAAGTGCCAGCTGGAAATGTACAGTGCAGGGAATGTGGGAAGTGGATCCAGAATTCAAACAGCAATGTACTGCACAAACACCAACACCAGCTATTACCATGCAACCAATATTGCATCGCAAAATAGCAGACTTTAACATTACAGAACCTGGAAGTCAAGCCACAAATTATGCAGGTACTATTTTCTTTTCTCCTTTGGGATCACAAGAAAATCTTTTGCTCAAACAGGGGTGTAGACAGAAGTACAGCTGATGTTGCACCAACTCAAGTGGAGGTGAACAGGTTGAGGGAAAACTGCAAGCCCTTTCAGGGATCAACTCCAACAGAAACATTTCTATGCAGGACCTTTCTTACACCAGTGGAGCAGGCAAAAGGAGAAATGCTATCCGGCTCAGATATCAAGCAGGTATGAATGAACTACCTGATAGATTTTATGTGGGAGAATCCTTGGAAACAGTCTTTGGGCTTTTCCCTAGTGAGGTTTATGCTCTATACGTGCATCTGTGGAGCAGACATTTGATATCAGTTTTAGAACCCACACATTCTTGAGAGATTTTGGACAAAATATTCCATTCTAAAACAACCCCCTGTGATTCTCATTTCAGGTTATACCTCTCACAAAACAACCATTCTGCATAGTGACTATATTATTTTGAAATCAAGGTGTTAATATTACAAATATTTTGTACTGGCTTAACAAGAGATGTGATGTGCAGGATCACCAGAACCCATCTTGGACAGTGAGGTTTTGGAATGGGGATGGCGTATCAAAGTTAAACTTTTCAGATTGATAATGGCTTTCAGCACTTTCCAAATTGTTTTGTTATCAGGTGAGAAAAGGGCTTTATATTCTACCTCGGACAAACCAGAAAATGCTGTAAGTGTGGGTTCCCCATCACATCAGCACCAGTTGTAATAAAATTGTATGCTTTCGTTGTGGGGAGTTGGGTCATTCAGGAATGGAGTGTAATAATGCTCCTAACTGTAATTTCTGCAACAAAGCTGGACATATATTTACAGACTGCCCATGGGCATCCCACAATACAGATGACTCATACTTTGCCATGCAATATTTCTATATTAATAGGGTAGCAAGGGTGACAAGAGATTTTCAGGATCCCAGATCACCTAGAGGATCTCATTCTGGCCCCAAAACCACTCCTGAACCTACACAGAATGATACTGCAACTGATTCTTCTAGCTGTATATGTGGAGCTCAACAACCTGGTACATCCCACCCTCAGATAAGGCAACATTGTCCAGGCACAGAGAACCAGCAGAGATTGCTAATGACACTATCTTGGGCATCATGCCTTAATACCACCCTCAACCATTGATAGTAGATGGGACCAGTCAGGAGACAATAACTTCAGAACCATTCTAGCCAGTAGAAGTCCCTTGTGCTTCTAAGAATGCTGGTTTAACCCTGATGAATAAATACGCTGTACTTCCTATTGACATAGACGTTGATGATCAAGACTCGGATGTTGCTTCTAGAACATCATTTCAAAGGGATCAAGTATCAGACTCGACAGCCAAAATATTTCTGAAGTGAAGAAAAACATCCAAAGAAGAAACAGGTTTCAGAATTGGGCTCAGAATAAGTGCTAGAAAAAAGGTGTTTTCTATCTGATTTTCCCTGGCTAACTTACTATTGTGATTGGTTGGCATCCATGGCACTCCAGACATTACCTCATGGGTTTCAGCCCACCTGATAGGCTAGTGATGCACTGACCAGATCAAATTTCCAGCATATCCAGGTCCCAGAAACACCTGCTCTCCAGTTTGAATCGCATCTGAACAAGGCAAAAAGCACACCAGGAACCCTGTCTGCTCTTCAAGGTAAGAACCATCAGAAACATCTATCTTTCCAGGCTTAGGCTCCTTCCGAGCTGGCTTTATCTGAAATTATTCTATTTTAGCAAGTTTTGTGAAAATGCATTCTTTACTGTTGTTTTATGTCCTGCCCTAGTGTTGGTGGGCAGGATATGTTATTAAAGCGCAACTGATATGTTTATCTCTGCCTAGCGTTGCAGCAGAATATGTAGTAACCCGCCCATGGCGGACATTTAAACTCCTGTAGTGCTCCTATTGTCTTCGGTCCCCAGGCCCGTCAGCACGGCCTCGCCAAGACGTTTTTCGCCTTAGGCTTCATGCAGAGTGAGCATGAGCCACCACGTCCGTAGGCAAGCTGTGCACTCTTCCCCCCTTCAACCTTCCCCAGTGCCTTCTCCTCTCCCGGGTGGCTTCCTCTCCCGGCGCTCATGGGTGCTCTCCTCCGGCTCCCCTTCTCAGCACCGATGTGCGCGGACACTCCTTGCACTTAGGCGTGTTCACTAGGCCTCGTTTGGGCCTTTCCTCTCATGACTGGTGCGCCCTCTTAGGCCTCTGCTGGGCCTTCCTCCGCGCCAGCCTCCGTCCCTCTCGTCGACTCCCTCGCTCCAAGTGAGGAGACCTGAGATCCTCTCCTTCCTCCCCGGGATGCCGCTCGCTACCATGTGGTGTGTCCTTCTGGGGAGGGTAGAGAGAGAGAGAGAGAGAGAGAGAGAGAGAGAGAGAGAGAGAGGGAGAGTCAGAAGAAACAGAGAGAGAGAGAGTCTCTCACGGGGTGCAGTTTCTCCCTCAAACTTGAGGGCTCACTTCTCCTCTGGGAGATGAAAGACTGTGGGGCTACCCTCCGGCCTCCACCAAGGGAGGCCTACCTAGGCCAAACACAGAGCCGGGCCCTCCCTATCATGATCTCCAGCCCCTGGCCTCCCAGCAATTGGACTCTGCAGTCAATATGTTAGCCAATGCAGCCTATCTGGGGAGTGTTTTTATTGGCAATTTGGACTCCACCAGGTTTCACCGGTGGTGTCTCGCTAGGCCTTGGACCACCGCCCCAGGGGTTGGGGTCTCACCCCACCCCCCCTTCTTCACCAGAAAAAAAAAAAGGTTGGGACCTGGCATTGCGGAATATCCATCGGCGCATCTCTCCCACCCCCGGGGGAGAATATCTACAGAGAAGGGTCAGGTCAGGGGGCCCCCAGCTCCCCACCCATTTCTACACCAGGGTCCCCCTTCCACCACTCGGGTCCCTCCCACAGTGACCCCAGTAGGTGCCATCCTCATCTGGTTCTCCCTCAGTGCCTCAGCTCCCTCCCATAGTAGGCCTCGGCACCAGACCACCGCCCGTCGTTGCAGGGGTCCTCACATAGCACCCCCCAACCTCAGGCATGCCTCTGCAGCCTCGGTGATGCAGGGCTCGTTCAGCATGTGGATGCAATTTTAAGAAAAAAAAAAAAGAGGAAAGCAATACGGTCTTCCTAAACTTTCTCTCTCTATTCCAGATGGTGAAGCGAAGAAATGCTCCGCGTGCAGCGCCATCCTCCTCCCCAAACCCGGGCCCCGCTCTGCGGCCTGTCTCCTAGACGATGACTCCTCCCTGGAGCGGACCCTGCCCTGCCCCAGCAACCCTGGACCCAGCAACCCTACTTGGATGGACCCGGGATCCCTGCTAATCCAGAATCAACAGGCCGCGGTGGCCATGATGGAGAGCCAACAGAACTTTATGCTCAAAATCATGGAGAAACTGGAGTCCCTTACCCAAAACAGGGCAAGACCACCCAACTCGGAACCCGACAAAGCAGGGGGCCAGCCGGAGGAACTCCCAATCCCCGAGGACTCCCTCCCAAACATCCCACTCGACAGCACGCACGAGGATGGAGAGAGAGAGGACGCTGGGGACGAGGATGATGCAGATTCGGACACAGAGGAGATGGAACTACAGACGGCCCCTTTGCTGACTTCAAAATTATGTTCTTTCAACACGATTCCAGGGCTCATGAAAGTGATCAAGGCCACCATGGGGTTCGACACTGAAGACGCTGAAGAGGGCAGGCCCGAATCGAAACTCGACCCGATGATCCAGCTAAGGCCGTCCACCACAGAGACTTTTCCCATTTGTCCAGCTATTGAAGACATTTTCAACACTGAATGGCAATCCCCAGAACCAGGCAGGATGCCAAACCGCAAAAACCTGGACAGGATGTATCCGGTGCAAGGGGAAAAATCGGACGCTTGGTGCAGGGCCCCCACCATCGACCCTCAGGTGGCAGCCCTCAGCAAGAAGACCGTGCTCCCTTGCGGCACAATAGCACTCAAGGATCCTACAGATAAAAAGGTCGAGGACATGCTAAAGAAGGCATTTGAGATTGGGGGCATCGCTGCTAAGGCAGCCACCACAGCCATTTACACAACCCGGGCGCAGATTCGCTGGCTCGAAGAACTCCAGGAGCAGGCCACCCCTAAGTCTAGGGAGGCGGAGCTGTTGGAGTGCACCCTGGATGCAGCCAAGTACCTGGCCGATATGGCAGTAGACACCATGCGCCTGCAAGCAAGGTCCACCGCTATCACCAACCGGGCCCGTAGGGCTCTGTGGCTGAAGCTTTGGGATGCAGACCATGAATCCAAGACTTTGTTGCAGAATCTGCCTCTGCAGGGAAAGCATGTGTTCGGGGAGGGGCTACAAGATTATTTAAAGCAAAAGGAGGAGGGTAGGGACCTCCTCAAGAATAGGTACAAGTCCTCCTATCTAGCTTCCTCTAGGTGGAGATTTCGAGGGGGGAGCAAACCTTACCAAACCGCAGAGATCCAACTCAGCAGTCTCACTCCTTTCAGGAGAAGCTCCTCCACCAGCTTCCGTGGCCCTTACACTTAGAACTATCAGCCCTCATCATTCAGAGCCCAAGGCCAAAGATCCGAGGGTGAGGTAGAGGATTCAGGGAAGCAGCAGTGACTGCATCCCACGAAGGCACGGGCCAGGACCCTTACCCACTGGTGGGGCAAAGACTGGCCCTCTTCACCCACCAATGGATAGCCATGACGTTGGACAGATGGGTTCAAGACTAGTGTCCAAGGGGTACCCATAGAGCTAACCCACACCCATATCCCACACAGGTTTGTCTCATCCCCGTAGCCAGGAGAAAGGCGTCCCTCATCAAGTCCAACAAATCTTATCAGAGCTAATCCAGAACAGGGCCATTCAGCCCGTACAGGTTCCAGAGCAGGGAATAGGAATCTACTCCATCTTCTTCCTGGTACCCAAAAAACCGGGGGAGCTCAGGCCCATTCTAGACCTAAAGCTCTTGAACCAACATGTAGTCCCACACCGATTCAAGATGGAGACCATCCGGTCCACCCTCCAAGTATCCAGGTAGGCGACTTCCTGACGTCTATCGACCTAAAGGACGCCTATCTCCACATTCCCATCATCCGGAAACACAGGCAATTCCTCCATTTCCACGTCCTGGGCCATCACTTCCAGTACAAGGCGCTACCCTTCGGACTGTCATCAGCCCCAAGAGTCTTCACCAAGGTTTCTATAACCCTAGTGGCCAGACTCAGGGAACAAGGACTAGACATCATCCCATACCTAGACGACTGGCTCATTCATGTTCGATCCGAGGTCCAGGCTCGGAAGCACATGGAAATCACCATCCAGGCACTCGAGACCACGGTTGGGTGGTAAATCAAGAAAGAGCCATCTCAGCCCCACGCAACAGATCGAACATCTGGGGCTATCATCAACTCGGCCGAGGGTGGCAAACCGCCCAAGCACGAGTTCACAGCCTCAGGAGCTGGCATGCAAAATGAGGGCCAGCCAACACTCAACAATGGGGAAGATCGCCCAGTTGCTGGGCTGTATGGCCTCCTGCATAGACCTTGTGCCTTGGGCCAGGTGGCACATGTGTCTGCTCCAAAACTACGTCTTGTCTCGGGGAGTGCCGAGCGACACAACCTTCAGTGCGTGGTACCTCTACCCCAGGCAGTGAGATCCTCCCTAACATGGTGGACTGTGGAAGGGAATTTATCCAGGGGAGTCCCCCTAGAGCCCCCCCACTCAGTCTCCATAGAGACGGATGCGAGCCTTTCGGGATGGGGAAACTGTCTAGGAGACTCAACAGCACAGGGCCAATGGTCACCAGCAGAGGCGAAGCTCTCCATCAACATCTTGGAGATGAGGTCCGTATTCCATGCCCTGAGGGCATTCAGGCACCCAATACCCAGTCGGTCGGTCCTAATCCGCTCCGACAATCGGGTGACGGTAGCCTACATAACGAAACAGGGTGGGACCAGGATCAGGGCCATGATGAGGGAGACAACGGCGGTCCTCAACTGGGCCCAGACACACCTCATCCACTTGAGCGCAGTCCACCTCACAGGGAAGCTGAACGTCCGCGCAGACTGGCTCAGCAGGCAACAAGTGCACCCGGGGGAATGGTGGTTACACCCGGTGCTATTCCAGGTGATCCAGGCAACATGGGGGCCCATATCCATGGATCTCATGGCATCTTGGGAGAATGCCCAGGTCAGCAAGTACTACTAGCGCTTCAAGGACGGCCTTTCCCAAGGGACAGATGCCCTATCACAGTCCTGGAAGAGGAGGAACACCTACGTCTTCCCACCTCCCTCTGATCCCCAAGTCCTAGCCAAGGTTCGGAGTCAGGCCTCATGGTCATCTTAGTGGCCCCATATTGGCCGCAGAGCCTGGTTTGCTGCTGCCCAAGAAATGTCCGAGATAAATTCCGGATACCCTACGGCCAGACATGCTTTCACAGGAGCCAGTGCTCCATCCGACTCTGTGGACCCTGAAACTCATGGCCTGGCTCCTGAGAGGAGGAGACTGAAGGCAACAGGGTACCATGAATCAGTAATCAGCACTCTGCTCCAGTCCAGGTGGGCCTCCACCACATCCACCTTACAAGAGGCAATGGGCCATCTTCACTCGTGGTGCCGAGAGCGGGGACAGTGCCTGAACAGACCAACCTGGCCAACATCTTACTGTTCCTCCAGCAGGAGTGGACAAGGGACTGGCACACTTCTCTCAGGGTGCAACTGTTGGCCATAGGGTGGCCATAGGCCTCGTGGAGAGGTATCCCCTGGGAGCGCACCCCGACTCCATTTGCTTCTTGAGGGCAGTGGAGATCATGCGTCCGAGGACCAGGCCAGTTATCACCCCGTGGGATCTTCCTATGGTTCTGGAATCCTTCAGATCAGTGCCCTATGAGCCCCTCTGAGAGACGGACCTCTTTTGGGTCGGCCTCAAGGCATGCTTCCTGGTGGCCATCTGCTCGGCCAGGAGGACTGGGGAACTTGGCGCACTGTCCTGTGCAGAACCTTACACAGTGTTCACACCACTGGGGGTCAGTCTGAGAACAGTCCCAGCATTCCAGCCAAAGGTCCCTACCAGCTTCCACAGGGAGCAGCCCATCGAGCTGCCCACCTTCCCAGGCGACTCCACACAGAATCACGGCGGGACCCCTCACCACCTCGATGTGGGATCAGTCCTCTCGGTCTACCTAACCAGAACACGTCCCATTCACAAGACGGAGAGGCTGTTCATCATCTCGAAGGGGCAGAGACAGGGGTACGCTGCCTCCAAGTCTACCATCGCAGGATGGCTAAGACGAGTCATCCAGAACGCATACACAGCAAACCGACTGGTCCCACCGCAAGGGATCAAGGCTCATTCCACCAGAGCGGTGGCCACTTCCTGGGCAGAGAGAGCCAGTGTATCCTCAGAGGATATTTGCAGAGCTGCCACTTGGTCCTCCATACACACCTTCACCAGACACTACAGGCTGGAACAACTCCAGGCCGTTCGTCCCTCTTTCGCGACCCAGGTCCTAACAGCAGCTTCCTCAGCCGGTCACTCTTAGTCACTCATTCCCTCCCGGAGTACTAACTGCTTCTTATCTACCCATGAGGTAATGTCTGGAGTGCCATGGATGCCAACCAATCACAATGGGTGTTTACTCACCTGGTAAAGGTGATTGTGTTGGTTGGCATCCATGGCACTCCAAGGCCCTCCCTCAGAGCGACTAGAGTGACCGGCTCCGGGCCTAAAGGGTACCTAGCATGTAGTTTCTAGGAGGACAGACAGCATGAATGATGCCATAACAAATGACCAGTCAAACTCCTCAGTTCGAGTTTAGATTGTAAGAAATAGGGAATAAAGATCAGGCCCCAGGGCCTTTGCTGCCACGTTGTAGTATGACTCCTTTGTACCCTGAGTCACGCTTCTGGTATTTCTGCTAACGCACTACACTGTATGTCTTTTCTCTTTGTACTAATTAACCTTATTTCAGCTATGGAAGATTTGAACTGGAGAGCAGGGGTTCTGGGACCTGGATATGCTGGAAATTTGATCTGGGTCAGTGCATCACTAGCCTATCAGGTGGGCTGAAACCCATGAGGTAATGTCTGGAGTGCCATGGATGCCAACCAACACAATCACCTTTACCAGGTGAGTAAACACCCAGTCCTGCTTACGATCTTAACATTGCTAGTTTAAATGTCAACAGGATCAGGTCTGAAAGAAAAAGACTAGCCACTTTTGATTTTTTTTAAAGGGATTGATTTTGATTTCTTTTTTTTTTTGCTGGACACAAGATTGTAAACTGTTGAAGATTTTGACAAAGCCTTAACTGGCTGGTTACGGTGAATATGTTATTGGTCGGGGGGGATATTTTGTGTTCAGGAATTGGTATCTGTTTCTTAAATGCCTCAATTAGAGTGAACAACATGGTGGATATAGAGGCAGGTAGACGTCTTCTAAGTGATGTTTCAATCCAACAGTTAGAATGTTGCCTCCCTGATGAAGCTTGGCTTTGACCAAGCGAAATATAAGATGTTTGTTTGTCAGCTGGCTCCATAGTATTGTGGAACCATTTTCTGCACTTCTGCACTTTAATAAATAATTTATGGTTACATGAAGACCTGACTGGGTGCTCATTCCTCTGGATCTATTTTACATGTTCGATGTAGCATCAGTCCTTTTCTCAGTGCGTTTTTGTTTGTTGTTTTGCCTTATAAATATACAGTATATGCACCCTAGAGTAAAACTGAAAGGATTTCATTACTACAAAAATTAAATCATATATTCTTACTAGAAAATGTTCTTTTGGGGAATTTCAATATCAGTAGGTCAGTGTCAGATAGAGGGCCCATAATGGCAAAGTTATACTGTGATTCTACCTTTTGAATGATTTAAACCATCTACAGGGTTACATGATGTATTTCACAAAACAGGCCAGGACATGGCTTATACATACTTTTCAGGAAGCAGAAAGTCACAAATTGATTACTGGTTTATCTCCCCCACTTTACAATATAGATCACCCACTGTACAACCTGTAGCTACATCAGATCATGTTCTACTAGAAGTTACAATTTCCAATTATGTGGCTACCTCGAAAGGCCCTGGTACTGGAAATTGAACCTGTCTTTATTGAATTACCCAGAAGTGCTGGAAGGTTTTGACTCCTTGTTGGATGCTAGAAAATATGTATACTTCTTATATGACATGGTGCAACAGTGGTGGGAAGACATGCAATCTGATATTAAAGACTATTTTCAATACATTGGTATAGTGTTAGGTAAATTTAAAATAATTCCTATTCTGAGTTAAGAACCAAATTATTATTTGCACATTCTAGATTAAATAACAGAGCGCATTAGCTATATCCAAAATTATTAACATTTAACAGCAACTTACTCAGTCTCAACACGATAGAAGAAAAACTTTAGAAATTAAATAACGATTTGGAATGCAAGGAGACAATAGTATAAATCATTTTGAAAGCGTGCTACTCAGAGAAAAATGAAATAAAACAATCTCGTCATCTGGGAAGTAGTAACCTCACAAAGGGTATTTTATCTGAAATAGATAAATATATTCAAAACATGTTTAGCGATGAGCTTTTGCTTACAGAGGATAACATAGACATGTGGTTAAATTCATGTGAGCTGCCTTACCTTCCAGAATGTTTTTTATAACATTACTTATACCAATAACTCTATCAGAACTAGACAGTGTAATTAAAAATTTACCATATGGAAAAGCTCCACTTAATAATAGGTTCTAAACAAAATTTACAATAAAATTTATCTTAAGTTTGGGTAAGAACTTGTACAAATGAACAACAGCAGTTTGGAACAAGGAATTCTGCCAAAAAATCTTAACCAAGGGCTGTTGATTTTATTATGCAAAGCAGGTGACAAAGAAAATCTTACAAATTAGAGGCCAATTACTCTCCGGAATACAGACAGCAAACTATTAACAAATGTTTTATGTACTAGAATCTCCACATTTATAGGGCAAATTTCTCATTAGTCACAATTTTGTTCTGTTCAGGTAGGACCATAACAGATGCTCTTATAATATTGCAAGAGGTTATGGAAAGGGGCAGAATGGGAGCGCTGACTGGGTTTGTACTCAGTTTAGATCAGATGAAGGCCTTCAATCAGGTTTCACAACATACTTCTGGAAATGTCTTCAGCACTTTGGGTTTCCAGGCCACTTTATCAAGTGGATACAGGTGTATTATACCAGTGCAGAAACTGCCCCATATGTTAATGGGTGGCTAGGTAAATATAGAACATTTTCTAAAAGGGTTAGGCAAAGTTGCCCCCTCAGTCCTATTTTGTATATTTTGACCTTGGAACCACCACTATCATGGCTCAACTGAGCTGAAGCAATTAGAGGTTTATCTATTTATAGTGATAGCTCCAAATTGAAAACTATTGCATATGCTGATGATCTTTGTATTTTGTTGGCAGATCTCCCATCCAGAAAGGCTATAGAAGTAGTGACAGCAGCATTCATGACAGGTACAGGAGCTCATAATAATCTACAGAAAAGTGTCTCTTTCTTGGTGGAGATGAGTGTCCTTATGATACAGTAATGGGTATACCTGTACTGTACACTGGCTCTAAGATACTAGGGTCCAGATGTTCAAAAGGGTTGCGCATGCGCAAGTCCAAAACTGCGCCATTTAGCGATATTCAGAAGGAGGCAGTTGCGCCCCCGAAAACATGCTGAGCAACAGCGCAATGAAAATGAAGACATGCGCAACCAAAGGTGGTGGATCCATGCATAAAGACCGCAATGCGATGTTCAAAGACTTAGCGATGTGCAAGAGCGCACAGCCAGGAATGCGCTAAGCGAAATTAGAAAAAAAAAAGGCTCAAGGAAGTGGCGCAAGAACGCTACCAGGCTGCCAAGTGGGGGAGAGAGAGAGAGAGACAGAGACAGACAGACAGCAAAGGGCAGGCAGGAAAGTGTGGCCCATAGTCTGTAGAGGCCAGCGGGGTGCCTGGTGCAGTGGAAGTAGCAGTCAGGACAGTGGGGGTAACACAGCAACACCAGCTGGGGGGTCAGAAGCCAGGGAGATGGACAGTGCCAGTTTCCACATGGAAGCTGTAATGATGGGGGTGAGAATGCATGCTGCAGGGGAACTCGGCGGTGGAAGGGCTCGTCGGCGGTATGCCCCCGACAGGCGGCACCGTGCCCGCATCAGCTTTGAGCTGTACACAGATGTAGAGATCGAGGGCCAGTACTGCCTGAACAGGGCAATACTGAGATGGCTCTGTGAGCTGTGCAGTGATGTGATGCAGGCACCCTCACGACGGAGTCACGCTCTATCGGTGGAGACCAAGGTGACAGCCTGCATGTGCCTGCTCTCCATGGGCACCTTCCAGAGGCCGACAGGAGACACCACAGGCATCACACAGTCAGCCACTTCACGCATCCTCACCCAATTCCTCAGTGCACTGCTGCCACATGCTGCGGAGTACATCCATTTCCCCAGCACCACGGCAGAGCATACAGCAAACATGCAGGAGTTCCACAGGGTAGCATGTATGCCTGGTGTGCTAGGGGCCATAGACTGCACCCATGTGGCCATCTGCTTGCCACCTGGCCCCAATGGCCATGCATATTGAAACAGAAATGGATTCCCTAGTGTCAACTGTCAGGTGGTGTGTGATGCCACTGGGTGCATAATCAATGTCTGTGCCACACACCCTGGCAGAGCACATGATGCCTTCTATGGTATCAGTCTGCACTGTTCCATTGATTCGAGAGTGGGGACATCCCACAGGACATCTAGTGGGTGAGTACACATGTATGGAATGCAAACTCTGGGCAGGGTGGGAATGCCACAGGTGCCATGGTAGTGGCGCACAGGGAGATGGCCAATATGGACCTGAACATGACACTGATCTCCACTATCTCCACACAGGTGACTGCGGATACCCACTCCGTCCCTGGCTGCTCACACCATACCGGCACCCCATGACCCCAGCACAGCTATGCTATAATGAGGCACATGCCGCAACACGCAACATCATAGAGCGGGTGTTTGGGATGCTCAAGGCATGCTTCCAATGCCTAGACACCTCTGGCGGTGCCCTACAGTACAGCCCCCAAAAGGCCTGTGGGATATTCCTGGCCTGTTGCATCCTGCACAACATGGCCAAAGACCATGGGATAGCCGTACAGGTCGAAGAGGGGGACAGTGATGGGATGCCAGTGGCGCGTGATGATGGTGATGAGCAGCCCCCCTAGGACGGAGGGACCCCGACTGATCCAGCAGGCCCAGCTGCACCGGGACACCATCACAGAGGAGCACTACGCACAACACAGGTAAGTCAAGGGGACATGTGCAACCAACACTGTCCATGCACAAACCACAGGCACACAGGGGAACACACCAGGGGTGCATGACGGTCAGGGGAGTGGAACGGTCCAGGCATACAGACACACCATCAGGGAGGGGTGAGCACTCATATGGACACACACACACCAGGCACAGAGCGTACATGGGCAGATGCACAGCACTGCAGAACCGACATTGCTAACACACAGCACCACCAACCACCTCCACCACCCGTACTGTCCAAGTACGTGTGTCAGATGCTGGGCACCCTTGCACCTTGGTGTACAGTGCAATGCAGGCATCATCATGCACACGCACCTGTGGACAGCAGTTGGGAGGGTGTGCAGGTGGTCCGTGTGTCGGCGTGGTGAGCAGAACACCCAGCAGTGCACTGCCCACCATGACACACATTGCACACATGGCAGCACCAGACAGGGCCCACACTGGGAGACAGCTCAGTCATGTAGCACTGTCCCACAGCCACTGCGGATGTGTGCGTGGCCCCACCGTAACCCAACAGCATGGGCAGGCTGAGCAGGGGCCATATGGGGTGGCACTGTTGCACCACCAGGGGTCCCACTGCGTGAATGTGACCTTGCCTGCACAGGGGTCTGCAGCATCCCGAACAAACCTGCACCAGGGGTGCTCGGGATGCCCACAGCAGAACCCGGTGTCGACAGGCCTGGTGTCGCACGACACCAGGAATAGGGAGTGGAGAGTGCACTGTGTGGGGTGTGCAGTACAGGGGCACCTGACTGTGTGCCCAATGCGTCCATGACAGAGACCACTGCCTGGGTCAGCCTGTCAATGGCGGCTGTCACATCCGTCTGCATAAGGACCAACTCGGCTCGGTCCCGTGCACACTCCCTGCTGTGTTGCTCCACGGACACAGACAGTGCCTCCATGGACCTTGCAACCCACTTCTGCAGCTGCACTGATTCCTGCAGCAGGTGGGTGTGCTCTTCCAATGGGTACTGTGCCCCAATGGCATCCTGACCCCAAGGGTGTGGACGGTCCTGATGCACAACACCCCTTGAGGGTGGGCGCTGTTCGCCAGGACCAGGAATGGGCGGATCAAAGGCGGCGGACATGTGCCACTGTTTGACACTGTACCCCCAGACCTGGTGGGCGACTGCTGCTGCTGTCCCTCCAACCGCTGTGCCCCCGGGTCCACTCATTCCACCGCTGTGCTGGCAACAGTGCCAGACACCTGCACAGCCACCGGTGCTGCCCCATGGGTGCTGACAGGCACAGCCTGGGACTGTGCCAGCATGCTGGTACACAAGTTGGAACCAGACAGGCCCAGGGGCACGTGCTGGCCTGCCGTGTGTCCATCATGGGACACACAACCATCACTGCCCATTGCAGGCCTTCTATCATCAATGGTGCAGGTACGTGCTACTGCCATGGTCACAGCGTGCTGGCATGCTTGCATGCCAGACTGCTGAGACACAGGCTGTGCACCCCCACACCATATCACTGACACCAGAGTTTGTGGCCCAGCGTGCATGCCGCTGCAATGCCTGCTGGCTGGTGGTGGAGGTGGATGCATCACTGTCTGGACCCACCACCACCATCTCCTGAAGAAGAACAGGATCTGTAACAGAAAGAGAGTACATGTGAGTGCATGTGAACAACCGCCCCCCAAACACCACCACCATGTCATACCGTGCAGTGATGGGCTTCCACCTGTCTGGAATCCTCCACCTGGTATGCCCTCAATGGTGCTCAGCTGCATGGCTGCAACCAGTGTCTCCTCATTTGGGGTCAGATCCAACACCACTGGTGGGCCCCCACCAGTGCCAGCACGTGCCGCCCTGAAGGCTGCCACCTTCTCCTTCAACCTCCTGCAGTCTGTCCCCATCTTTTTCTTGCATTCCTGCATGGAGTGCTGGTGGCTTCCATGCAGGTTAATGGCCCAAGCTACCCCTCCCATGCAGCCGCACGGGACTGAGGGGTGCCCCTCCATCCACTCAGCACTGGCTCCTCATCCAGGTAGGCCTGGAAGAGAGCCTCCGTCTCTGCTGCTGTAAAGTTGGGCCTCCTCCTACGCCCACCGTCCTCACCCTCACCTTGGCTCTGCTCAGTCATGGCGATCTGTATGGGGGGAAGTGGACACCTGTCACTGTGCAGTCTACAGCATTTTCCCATGACCATCATCCTGAACATCACACAGCATGCAACTCACCTCTCACCTGCAGTAACCGAATCTGGCCAGCGCAGCCCAATGTCGCACATTTATAGCGCAATACATGCAAATTAGGAGTGGAGCAACTATAATGACATGCAAATCGTGCCACTGCACCCTTGAATGGCTGATCAGATGATTTGCATGTGTCGGCTGAATATCGCGAATCTGCGCTTTGCGCAATACGGAAGAGTCGGCTGAGCCAATGGCGCAGATCTGTGCCTGTGTGGTACACTGCATTGCGCATGCCTAGATAGCTTACGCAGGCATCTGTCATGCTGCTGTTGTGCTGAGTGCGATCTGCAATTCAGGCCATGGCCACCATTGTGCCAGTGGCGCTAAAGCAATGGGCACTTATGGCGCTGTGGCACTACTGCGAATATTCCACTGTGGCACTGGTACACAGCTCAGTCGGTTGCGCCAGGATGCCTATACGTCAGATGGCGCTGTGCGTAGCCTTGCGTCACGTGCCCATGACCTTGTGTATGACCTTTGCCCCTGGCACTGTTCGCCTGCCATGTATGCATCCCTATTGTGCTGTCTGGTGACAGCGCTATGTGAAGTGACGGCGCTGTTCGAACAGCGCGATTGGAGCCTGTGGTGGTCTATTGTGCAACATCTCCATGTGGGGTTACGGCACAGCTGGGCGCCATATTGCCTGCTGTAAAGTTGGTGCCATGGCTGGAGGAGGCGGTGTCCTGGAGCCAGCTTGAAGTGACCAACCTGGTGACCCTAGTTGAGCCACATTATGATAGCCTTTATGGTGAGGTGCCCCTCACCAGTGCAGAGACTGAGGTGTGGCGGCAAGTGGCCACTGACCTGGTGGAGGTCACTGGACAGTGCCGGTCTGCTGAGCAGTGCCAGCACTGGTACAGTGTCCTCCGCCGGAGGGAGCCAGAGCTTTTAACGCGGCTGCGTTCATGTGCCAGGTGGGGCGTGGTGCCTAGGCCAGGTGGGTGTGCCATCTATGCACCTGTATTATCTGTAGGGGTGTGTGTGTGTGTTTTGGTGGCTGTGCATAGGTGATGGCTCGGCCACAGTTGGCTGTGTCAGTGTGTGCAGCTGTGAGATGAATGGGTATGGCTGTGTGGGCAGGCACTGTCACTGGGGCAGGGGCAGTCTGCTTTTGAGTCACACTGATGTTTGTCTCAACATATGTCTCCCACAGGCGGGATGTGAGGATGGGGCAACATTGATGAGGGCTGTGCCAGGGACCTGGTGCCAGCAGGGTTGCATCCCACCAGCAGCAGTAGCGCCAGCAACAGCGCCAGTCAGAGCTGCTTGAGCAGTGTGAGTAGCATGACTTCATGGATGCTATTGCATGCTGGGGGCCAGTAGCCCTGCACAGTACAAACATGCAGGAAAGGGAGGTCATAATTCCACTATACAAGACACTAGTGAGGCCCTGCAGTACAGTGTACATTTCTGGAGACCATACCTACGTAAGGATGTAGAGTGTGCAGAGAAGGTTCAGAGGCGCAACAAAGATGGTGCATGGCTTGCATCACAACTCCTATGGAGACAGGTTGAAGGAACTGAACCTGTACTCCCTGGAGGAGAGGAGGAGAGGGGATATGATAGAGACATACAAGTATCTTACAGGGTGGAACAGGGTGCAAAAACACTATTTTGAAGTGCAAAAGATGTTTCAGGACTACAGGGCATGGGATGCAGTTGGAGGGAGGACGATTCAGAGAAACATGAGCAAGACTTTCTTCACAGAATGGGTGGTGTACAAGTGGAACACCCTGCCAGAGGGAGTGGTGGGGCTGACACACTCACGGATTTCAGATGACGCAGGATAGACATAACGGAATTCTTGAGGTCAGGGGTAAGGGCAACAGACTCTAGGTAAACAAAGTAACTTACAGGCTGAAATGGACAGACTGAGTGAGCCATAGGCCCTTATCTGCCAACACTGGCTATGTATCTATGTCTGTAGGCACGACACAGGTGACATGCATCACTGTCCAGTTTCACAGCACATCTGTGTATGTATCACTGGTGGTCCAGGCATGCACTGGGCACATAGCTGTGTAACTGGCATCGCACCACGTTGCCACGTCACTTGCCAGCCTTGTTTGTGCTGTTGATGACATGGGCGGTGTGTGTGTGGCGCAGTGGTGCCGCCTGTTTGTGATGGCCATGTGCATGTTCACTGTGGGTGGGTGCATGCCATCACAGGTGCGGGACATTGGGCTATATGGCTTGCAGGTTGGGTGGTGTTCAGGGTTGTGGTCAGTCACAGCCATTGACTGTGTTCCCATTTTCCTACACCTCGAATGTTCTCCATCGGCTGGCGAGGGATGTCAGGGCCATCCGACAGCTTGTGCCCAGAACACCAACATCCTGCAGTCATACACCGCCATGGCCTGTGGAGAGGCAGAGAACTGCAAGACACCAGCAGGAGGCCGGCGGCGGCTGGCCCATGACCTATCTTCCCTTCCCACTTCTCCCATCCCTACCACCCTGCCTTCCCTCTCTAAGTTTGTCATCCCTACCCCTTGACCAACCCTGCCTTGTACCCATCCCCCCCTTGTAAATAGTTGTAATTGTTCTTGTTAATGTTTGTTGTGTTAAAATACATTTATATTTTTATATGAATAATGTGTTGGTCTCTGATTTGCAGCTGCCTATGGATGCTCAGTTGCAGGGGTGTACATGCCATCTGGGCTGGTATGGTCCTGGGTGTGTGTGTGTGTGTGTGTGTGTGCATGGGAGGTATCTCCAGCATGGCAGTGACTTTGGTTGGTCTTGCCGTCTGCTGCCACCCACTGCGGGTGCACAGGGTGTGTCTGGCTTGTAGGCTTCTGTGCTGCAGGGGTTGGCGTGTGCTGGGGGGATGCATGGTTTCCTGCAGTGCCAGTCACTGCACATAGGTGGTGTCTTGGGGTCACAGTGCAGGGTGTGCTGTGCGTGCAGGGGCTGATGTGCACTGTGGTTGTCAACCCCCTGTGTGTGGCACTCTCAGCCTGTCAGTGGTTGTGCTGGGGTGTCATGGCTCTGCTATGCTTTGATGGCTTGTCCCCATGTGCAAGTAGATCATCCGTCCCACCCCCAGTGATGCTGTGCTTGGGGTGTGCAGGTGTGGTGTGGGTTATGCAGTGTGTTCCTGTGCCCATGTGGCATGCCTGGCAGTGGGCCCCAGCCTGCCTCCCTGGATGTGCAGTTCCATTGCTCGGGGGGCTCTGCTTGCACTATGGCACCTCTGGAATGCTCAGCTGGGCTGCCTAGTTTAGCCATAGCACAACATTCGGCTCAGCTTCTCCTTCCTGGTTGCACTATGGCGCAGTATGTGTGATATTCAGGCGTTGGTTGCTTCGCAATTTGCAATTTGTTCTGCTCCATGTTTGAATATCGCACCTGTTGCACATTTGCGCAACTGGTTTGTGCTTGCTCCTGCTGTTGCTCTCATTTTGAGTGCAGTTTGAATATCTGGGCCTAGGTGTTTACTTGTTATAGAAGACATTGATGTTTTAACTGGGAAACCTTTATTAAGGAAGCAAGATTTGGGATTAGTGTTTGGAATAAGTGGAAGATGTGAAAAAAAGGATATAGACAGTCAAAACATTCTTAATAGCTTTTTTTTTTTTACATCTTGCTGCTATTTACCCTATCCCTCAACAACTTGAAACTGCCTTATTGAGTGTTATTTTCCAGACTATTTGGGGTAGTTGCCTTAATCCCATTAAAAGAGGCATTTTGTATTTACATATGGAACACAGTGGGCTGGACAGGGTTACTCCCATTCCTTTTTTCTTTTGTATTTTTCTTTACGTTAATTTATGTCCAGTGATACTCAGTACATTTGGAAACTCTTGGTAGGAGGTCTTATTTCCCCTTGGATAACAGATTGATGATGAAATACTGTGATTCTTACACAAAAGCATATCTCAGGACTCCTTGGTTATCATTATTATTGTTTTGGGAAATTAAAGCAGTGGAAAATAATTAAACATATGGTGAATCAGAAAAAGAGAAAGGATCTTTACCAACATATTCAACAAACTTATTTTCAGGAATCACCTGATTTTTCCTCTAGAACATTGCATGAGATTTGTCACATACAAGCCATGTTGACTCAACCCCAGATATCACTCTATATGTTGGATGTCAGCTAGCTGGGAGCTCACAGTAGACTGAATGTCAAAGGGAACTTAACACATAAATGTATGGAAGAGAGAGAGAGTCTGCCCTAGAACAAAAATCTGTAATGCACCCATAGAAACCATGGAACACTTATTTTTTTCTTTGTCCATTCATAACTCAGTTTTGTTTTTTCCTTTCCAATAGATGGGACTAATCTCCATTGCTGGGGCTCTCTATGGATACATTATTATTGGGTATACTACCCAAAATGTAGGAAAAATTTGATATGGGTGTCATGCATAAATATCATATTTGGCAAGCTTGATGCAGATAGTCCCTGCAACATATTTTATAACTCCAGAACAATTGTTCTGGACTATAAGGGAGTCTATTTTGTTTATATGTGACAGGAACCTGTCACATTTGTCCAAGGAAAGGCATCAAAAAAGATGACAACTTCTTAACTGGTTGGCTACTGGATGAAAGTATCTTAAGTAGAATTAATTAGCCACTTTATTTTGTATTCTCATTTATGGAAAATGAGGGGAATGTATGCATGAATACTTATTTATTTTACAGTTTTACTCACTACTATAACTTTCCCCTACTCTTAGGGGTGGGGCATCCTATATGAAGTATAATGAAGTAATTAGTATTTTCTTTAAAATAAGTGCTTTTGTGTTTTGATAATATCTAGCATATGAATTAATACTTCTGGAAGGAGTAGTCTGCTTTAAATCCATATCTGTCTTTTCCATTTTGCTTTCTGTTTTACCTGTAATGTTTTATGGTTTATTTTAAGTTTTGAATAAATATTTCCCCTACTTTTATAGTATGGTGGGGGAGGGCTCTGATTTTCAGTATTTGTTACTTGATAGGGGTTGATATCTGATGTTATGCTTCTTTATGCTTCTCTTTTTCTTTTTATGATTTAGTGAAGAAACACTATTTTGTATGCTCTGTTCTTTTAGTTCTAATCTATAGGGCATATGCTTGTTATACTTTTGTTTATCTGTTTCTTTATGATTTTGTGTGCTGTAACACTGTTTGACTATGTTTACTTTCAAGACTTAAGAAAAAAATTCCTGCTGTTTTTGAGAAGTGCCATGGGATCTTTAACATCCACCTGAACTATGACCAGAACAGGCAGATGGGACCTCGGTTTAACATCTCATCGAAGGATAGCATCTCAGGAGTGCAGCACCCACTCATGGTGCACCACAGTGTCAGTATTGGGATTTAACCCAATTATCTGGTGAGAGGATGGAATCTAGAACATCTTCATAGAATACAAGAAGTTCTGGATCGTCACTCTGCAGGATCTCCTCCCCTGCTGCAAACAAAGAATTAGATGTTCTTCTTGGATATGAAGGATGCCTAGCTTCATATTAAAGTCTTGAAATTGCACAGAAGCTTTCTCAGGTCCCTGTTCCAGTGAGATCATTACCAGGTCAGAGTGTTGCCTTTTGGCTTGTCTTCCATGCCATTAGTCTTTACCAAGTGCTTGGCAGTAGTGACCGCAGCCCTTCACAGGAAAGGTCTGTAAGTCTTTCCTTACCTGGATGACAGGCTATTAAAATTGCACTCCATTTGATGCCATGGGGTGATAGTGAACATACCAAAATCTATGCTGACACCCTGCCAATGCCTGAAATACATAGGAGAAGTCTTGGATATGGCCCAGGGCTCTGCATTTCTGCCACTAGACAGGGCACTGTGCCTGATTACCAAAACACTGCAGGTATTCAACAGCTGCTATGCCCTTACAAGGATGATTTTATGCCTTCTGGGCCTTATGGCAGCAGTAATTGTCACAGTGCCATTGGCCAGATTGCACATGCAAGTACCACAGTGGACTTTGCTAGTCCAGCGGGACCAATTAACAGATGACTTAGACCAAATTATCCTAGTCACAGTTCCCTTGCACAGAGGCTGCAGTGGTGGATGGAAAGTAGCAACTTGCTGAAGAGTGGCCTGTTCCCAATTCCTACCCCATATTAGAGCCTCATTATGGATGCCTAACAATCTGGGTGGGAAACCCACATAGGCCTCTTTAAACGCAAGGCACATTGAACCAGGTGGAGTGTGTTTTGCATATAAATGTACTGCAAAATGTCTTATACAGGCTCCAGCATTTCAGTAACACTTCCCCCAGGTCCTTTGTTAATACATATGGACAATATAAGAGTGATTCATTACATTAACAAACAAGGTCAAATCAAGTCTGCTTTATTTAAAAACACTGTTCCAAGATCACAGCACTGTACAAACAAATAAAAGCATACAAACAGAAAATGTATGAGGTACATAGCATTAATATATCAAAAACATTAAATTAGAGACAACAGAAAATCTAGAACAGTTTAGCAATAACTGTGTTCAGGATATACTAAGTTAAAAAGGTGATTTTTTTTAAAGCAGATCTAAAGCTTTTGACAGCCAGGCACTCTATAATCTGGTGAGTTAGAGAATTCCACAGGGTGGAGGACACAAAAGCAAAGAATCAGGCTCCAGAGTTCTTTAAACAGAATCTGGGGACCTCTAGCAATCCATCATCTGCAGAACGGAGGTGACGGTAAGGGCGGAGGAGATCTAGCAAGTATCTTGGACCGAACCCATGTAGAGTTTTAAAGGTTAACAAACCAACTTTGATGATAATATGCCAATGGACAAGTAGCAAGTGCAGTTCTCAAAGTACAGGTGTGATATGACTTGTTCTAGGTAAGCCAGTTAGTAGGCTAGCCACCACATTCTGCATTGTTTGCAAGTGGCAAATGTTAGTCTCTGGTAGCCCCAAGTAAAGGGCATTGCAATAATCAAGATGAGAGGCAACAAAGACATGGACCAGTGTAGGCAGATCATCAGGTGGGACAAGATGCTTAATCTGGGCAATGTCCTTCAGCTGAAAGAAAGATGACTTTACAACAGTAGACATCTAAGACTTTGAGGTCAGGCTGCTATCAAACAGGACACCCAGATTTCGAGCACACTCTGAAGTTAGCAGTTGGGCCCCACTGAGCAAGAGCCTGGAAGATCGACTGACCAGTGACCCAGAGCTAAGGTGTCCAGGCTTTATTAACAATTCCTTCATCTTGTCCTGGTTCAGCTTCAGCAAATTAGCATTAATCCAGTTCTGGATCTCAGAGAAGAAACTGTTAAAAACCAAAATCAGATCACTCTGCTCTGGAGTAAAAGTCATGTGGAGCTGAGTATCATCTGCATAACATTGAAAGCTTAACCCATAATGTCTTCGAACATTTCCAGTGGCAGCATGTAAATTGCAAACAACATGGGTGGGAGCACAGAGCCCTGCAGAACTACACAGTACAGAGGGACAGGAGCCGATGAATAGATCCCTAAACCACCTTCTGAGAGCTATCATTGAGGAATGATCTAAACCATCTGAGTACCATTCCAGATAGTCCACAAAGAGTCCCCAAGCACTTCAGCAGCATCCTGTGGTCTACAGTATTGAATGCTTCGAAGAGATCCAAAAGAACCAAAATGGACCTGCTCCCCTGATCTTTCACTAAAAGAAGATAATTAAGTACCCAAACAAGTATTAACTCAGTACAGTGCTCCCTCACTTATTCACCCCTCGAGTATCCGCCACCCTCCGTTATCACCATTCTTACCTCCCATCCCGATTGTATGTCCATTTTATTGCACTCCGTAATCTGCCTCCCTCACTGTCCGCCATCCGCCATTCATTAATCTTCCCACTTGCCCACATTGTAATTGAAATTGCCCTCTTTATTCCGCCATCGTCATCACATCACAAATTCACAGCATGTTGTCAACCCTGTCTGCCCTTGTACCGTGAACAAGCATTCAAATAAATTACCCACATGGTACAGCGTTATAGCTGATGGTTGAATGTTTACTCGCTGGGTGTAGTGTGAAGTCATTAGTGCATCAATTGTTTAGCCCACTTTGTTAGCCGAGCATGTTAGTCCATCCTGTCATCCTCTGTCAGCCCTTGTTTAAAACCTCTTCACCTGTGTAGTCATTACTGCATAAACTGCATAAACTGGTTTTATTAGCTTATGTTTGCCACGCACGTTAGTCCACCCTGTCAGCCCCTGTCCACCCTTATTTAAAACCCTTTCACCTGGGTAGTCATTAGTGCTGTAATTTAGCTTTATTGAAATCTGTTTGTTATAAAGTCTGTAAGCATTTGATGAGCTTCAGTTCGCTGTCTGGTGAATGAACATGTCGGTCAATCTGGGAAAAATGATAGCAGAGTCGACAAGTGGAAAGCGATCTCGTCTTGCTCTTACTGTGGCTCAGAAGAGCCTGATTGTTAAGTTTTCTGTTGATAACCCTAAAGCAACTCACCAGGAGGTTGCTCATCATTTTTCAACACTGTGGTGCCGTCCCATGGCAAGACGGACCATTGGAGATGTCCTTTCCCGCAGAGATGAGTAGCCCGAGGCTGTAGCTGCTGCCGCTGACTGAAAGTTGAAGAGAACACCAAAACACGGTGATCTGGAGGAGGCGTTATTTCTGTGGTTCAGTAATGCCAGAGCACACAATATTCCGGTCACAGACGAAATCCTAAAGCACAAAGCTAAGTATTTCGGGGGCCAATTAAATGTGTCTGATTTTTCTTACTCAAATGGATGGCTACAGAAATTTAAGAGCCGAAATAATATTGCTTGCCACATTATATCTAGGGAGAGTGCAGGCTTTAGTAAAGAGGTTATCGGTGAAGGCATGCTTACTACCAGACGTGTAGCACAGCAGTATGAAGCTCAGGACTGTTATAACATGGATGAAACTGTACTTTTTTAAATGTTGCCTGACCATTCCCTGACCACCAATGATTTCAAGAAAGGTGTTAAGAGATGCAAGGACAGAATTACAGTTGCTCTAACTTGCAATGCAGATGGCACTGAAAAACTGAAACCCTTAGTTATAGCAAAATCTGCAAACTCCAGGTGCTTCAAATCATTTAATGCTGGTCTTTATGTAGAATACAGATCAAACAGAAAGGCTTGGATGGACTCGTCCATTTTTGCACAGTGGTTGAATGAGCTTAACATTTCAATGAGGAAAAAAAAAGGAAGATTTTGTTGCTTCTGGACAATGCACCAACACATATCATCCCCAAATGTTTTGGCAATGTAAAAATTCATTTTCTCCCACCAACCACCACAAGCCACCTTCAGCCTCTAGATGCAGGCATTATTCAGTCTTTTAAAGGTCTTTACAGAAGGCAGCATCTTCAGCATTTAATTGAACGCATTGACTCTGGTAAACCACAGGCACTTCACTTAGTGATGCCATTAGGTTTATTAAAATCGCTTGGGATTCTGTTACAGCAGAGACAGTTCAAAACTGCTGGTTTCATACTGGCATAATTCCTAGGCCCTTGTCAGTGCCAAGATTGATGCCAGAGTTATAGAACAAAATGCACTGAATTGAATGATCTGATAAGAACTGTATCTGGTGCAATGGCTATTAAAACAGAAATGAGAATTTCACCTGCTGAATATGTGTCTTTTGAAAATGATTGTGATGTTTTTGAAAGTGTCACCGATGATGATATTGTAACAATGGTGGCAAATTTAAAGGTCTCAGAGGATTTCTTAGAATCCACAGAATCACAAGATGAAAATGATGACACACTAGAACAGGAGATAAAACCACCTTCTGTAGTGGAGGCAAAGGCTGCAATAAACACTGTGCTTAGATTTTTTGAGTCTTATGAGCTTGCAGATGAGACAGATATTCTGAAGTGCCTTTTCCTACATTGCAAGATAAGACAACTTGCTTCTGTGAGAGCTAAGCAAATGTCTATTACAGACTACTTCAAGCTTACATAACTCCAGTTTGTAACTAAAATTATACAGCTGTGATTTTGAACCTCATACTGCTTTGCTATACTATGATGCTGTAATTGTGAACCTCATACTGCTCTGCTATACTATGATGCTGTAATTGTGAACCTCATACTGCTTTGCTATAATAAGCTGCTATGCTGTGCTATTAGCACTGAAAACCACTTTATTGCACTGTTTTTAAACATTTTGAATACAAAATATAGATAACTGTATATAATTTTTATGCAGAAAATCAAAAATTGTTTTCATTTTGTCACTGGCAACACCATGACACCCTGCTACCGGATACAGTGTTCTGTATTTAACATCACAATATTTAGGTTTTTATTTTCAGACACCCTTCATTATCCACCACCCTCTCTTATCCACCCAAAAACTGTGGTCCCAAGTTGGGCAGATAATTCTAAAATCCAGACTGAAGGGGGTCATTCACATCATGCATTGTCAAGTGTTCATCCAACTGAATAGCAATTACTTTCTCTATAATCTTGCTTACAAAGGGCAGTTTAGAAACTGGTATATCATTTGCTAAACAGTCTGGATCAAGAGAGGGTATCTTAAGGAGAAGTACAATTACTGCCTCCTTCAGGGAATCTGGGAACACCCCCATCTCTTAATGAGCACCAGACTATCTCAGCAAGAACTGGACCAATGATTTCAATACAGAGTATTAGGAGACATTTTGGACCGGGGTCCAAGCTACAAGAAATAGGGCCCTTTGCTCTTGACAACTTGAACATCGTGATTGGTTGGCATCCATGGCACTCCAGACATTATCTCATGGGTTACAGCCCACCTGATAGGCTAATGATGCACGATTCAAAACTGGAGTGCCATGGATGCCAACCAACACAATCACCTTTACCAGGTGAGTAAACACCCAGTTTCTTTGTTTGCAACCCAGCTAGAGTCAGACCAGGTAGAGCAGGAATGTGTCACCTCCTGCTCATTACAGCAAGGCCCAGAACAGGACACTAAACTAATCTCAGATCAGACTGCAAAGAAAAAGTGTTTCAGAGTGTGGCTGGAAGAAACTGCTTATATAGCTCAGGAAGGGGCGGGCTGGTTGATCACTCATTGAACTACAGAGCACAGGAATCGCCTTTCAAAAATGCCACAGTAACACAATATGCCAGAAAGCATTTCTTTTCATTTTCATTTTATTTTGTTGTTCAGGTAAGTACACTGGAATAAATTCTGCTTACAGGCATGACCCGAGGTAAGATTCAAAGGCTACTTCAACAAACAGTAGTGAGTAGGTACTATAAAGTGCCATGGCAGTTATTGATGATGCAATAAAAAGAACAGTAATGGTAGGGACAATAAAAAGTCCACATCAATTAAACAATACAGAGGTAGAAAGTGTTAAATACATTCACATACTTGAACAAAATCTGCAACTTGGGTTCCTTGAAGCTGGAAATTGGTTTAATACATATAAACTGGTGCTAAACTGCAAAAAAAACACAAAGTCCTACTGTTTTCCTCCCCCCGGAACAAGTATAAAGCACATGCTATCTCAGTTATAAACAACTGAGGAGTTCTTCTTGAACAAATTCAGCACTTCAAGTACCTAGGTGTCATCCTGGGCAGTCACCTCACCTACTTACCTCACATAGACAATGTTGCCAGGACTGCTAATTCCAGGATTCGGCTACTCTATAGGTACAGATGAAGCCTAACTCCAGAAGCTCTTAAGCTTGCAATCTACAGCTCGGTACCATCAGTCATTGATTATGGCCTAGTCATTTATGGAGCTGCAACAACCACCTCACTCAAAGACTTACGGTGGCCCTGAATAAGACCTGTAGACTCATAACTGGAGCAGATCACCTCACCCATACTTGTGAGTTATATGCCAAATCTGGATGGCTGCAGCTCAGTGGTAGGCTCAAATACCAAACTTTCCTCCTTACCAAAAAGGTGCTTCTTGGATTCTCACCTCTGGGTGTTGGTGGCCTGTTAAACAAATCCCTTAAAGACCCAACACACTCACACCTCTGAATCAGACCACCTCCTAGTATCTAGATGTTGGAATGCTCAGTTCCAACAGTCCTTCCTATATACAGCCAAACTATGGTTCAATGGCCTTTGCAGTGATCTGGTTGTGCTCCCAAAACATGCAGCATTTAAGAAAATGCTCCTTCTACATCTCACAACTGAAAGCACTTGTGACTGTCACACTTGACCCCACCTTAAGCTCTGGATTCAGTAGTGCTCACAACTGTCACTCTTCTCGTCCCTCCTCTCCCCACTATCCCCAATCTCCCCACCCCTCCACCTCCTCCCCCTTCCACTGTTCACAACTATGACCAAGCCTCCAGCTGCTACTCTCACTTTCTGCCACATACAGTACTACTCCCTCTCACAAATGTCCCCTCTCTCCAAACTCTAGTCATACTACCTGATTCCTAACTTCTTCTACTCCCTGTATAGTACTGAATTATTGATTTTATGTGTTGTAATATCATATGTTCCACTAAATATGTTTGATTGTTAACCCCTTCCTTTCTGACGTGGAGCCTTAGTAAATGAGTTCCCTGTCACTCAAAGCTTTTTTTAATTTGAGATTGAATAAATAAATAATTAAATAAAACATTTAGATAGTCCAATCAGGTGGGACAATAATACTGAAGAAAAAGCATTGTAAATAGGTAGAAACCAAATGTAAGGGGTATTTCATTCCAGCTGGGTGCCACAGATTGAGCAAGGGTTTGTTGGCCACTTAGAGTGTGTACAAAAGGTACTTTTGAGAAGCTTTGGTCTTGTGAAGAGCATCCAACTCAGCAGATGATGATCCATGACAGTAAATAACTGCATTGTTAGCATGAAGTTTTATTTTTGTTTAATTTACAACTGCCGTTATTGGGTCAAAGAACAAGGGGGAAAAGATAGGTCCAAGAACTGAGCCCTGTGGGACACCACACCCCACCCTGATTCTTTCAAAAATGCTACCTCTGTACCAGACAGATTGATACCTTTCTATCAGATAGTCAGTGAACCAGTCTAAAACCAGATTTCCCAAATCCCAGTTCCTCTTTCCATCTCACTAATAGTGTATGGTCCACAAGATCAAATGCCTTTGTTAAATCCACAAAGGCTGCCCCTGTGAGGCATCCCTCTTCCATGCCACCATAAACCTCACTCATCAATTCAACCAGATCAGTCTCAGTCCAATGCCCTTTTCTAAAGCCATGTTGATTAATTGGCAAGAAGTTATATTTATTAATATATTCAATCACTTGATTGTACATAAATTTTTCTTGAATTTTTGAGAGAGCTGATAAAATAGAATCTGGCCTGTAATTTCCAAGGTCAGAGAAGGGGCCATATATATGAACAGGTACAACATAAGAGTATCTCCAGAGATCTGGGACCTGTCCCAAAGAAAAAGACAGGTTGAATATTAAGCTTAATGGGCATGCAATTTCCTCTGCAGCCAGTTTCAATTGTTTAGGCAATTAATTATACCCACAGGATTTATTTGTCTTCACCTTATTCAACAGCTTGATCACCTCAGTTCTTGTGGCAGCTCTTAAATATACTGTAAATGAGGTCTAGTCATGATAGTTCTGATCTGCTCTAATGGTGAATGGGATTTTGAGTTTTCTAGACAGGTATCTAAATTAATGAATTTAATACTGTATTCTGTAAATGTCACATGCAGACATTTTTACACAAGTTAGACTGGCAGCAAGACTGGCAGCAATATGCTAAATGCCTGAATGTTTATTGTTACTGTAATTCAAGAAATGTCCTCAGTCAGGTGTGAAGTAATGAAACGCTAAATGCATGTACTGTAAAACTGATGAAGTGCCAGTAATGATTTTAATGATTTTGTTGTCTATGCTTTTAAAGTCTTCATTGATGTTATTACTATAAAAGATTTTTTTTACCTAGAACTGTATTTACTGCCTGGTGTCCATGCCTTAAAGTGACAGGCAATCGAAATCAATCTCTTGCAATCAACCGCATGAGTGTACTAATATTTTCCCAGTCAAAAAAATCTCCTGTTCTAAATATTTCCCTTTCACATTATTTTTCAAGGATTATGGCCAGTGAGATAACATAGTGAAAATAAAATGAAAGTGAAATATATTAGTTCTACAGTATATTATGTGCACCACTACTAATATCTTCTTATATACATAGTCATAAATATAAGAAAAAATACCTTAAGGTATCTGATAACATTTCTTAAAGCCATTAAAAAAGCAAAATCTACAGCAGAGCAACTCTAAAGAAGGTAAAAGTATATCTATATCTATATCTATATCTATATCTATACACGGTAAGTGCTACCATAGTTCAGGTTGAGTAGCACTTTTAAGGTTAAAGGGTGAAACTTTTACACCTAATAACTTTGCCACCATTCAACAGCTTTGCCTAAAATTTGGCAGGCATTGGGGTGCACCATAGATCTTGGGATCTGCCAACTTTTGTAGCGGTCGGATATACAGCTGCGGAGTTATTAAGCGACATCCATGTGCACAATTATGCTTTTTTACTAATTCTTTGCTCGTGCATACAGGTCACACGGTTTGGGCGACCAGTCCAAAAGCTTCAGGGAACGTGCGGCCGGAGTCCACAATGTGCCTTTTGAAGATTTTGTGAAAAAATATTGAACAGTTCAAAAGTTATTCAAAAAACAAGTTCCCATTATAAGTCAACGGGGAAAAGTTAACAAAAAGTTTGAAAGTGTTGCAAATGACCCTAGTAGTGTCGTAAATCCACCATTTTTTTTTCAGTTGGTGATCAGAAAATGCTTGGCATTTAAAATTGGGACCCTCTAGGAACACAATTCTAGTCAGACCCTCAGGATGCAAGCCATGTCTTTATTTTGGGGTTAAACACCCCAGAAATACATTTTCCAGATTTTTGGGAAAAGTAGTGTCACAAAGTAGTGTCGCACTTGCGACACTTTCTCAAATTTTTGTGAAAGCTTTTGCAAATTGCAACACTACTTTTCCAGACTATGGCCAAAATGACAGCAGTTCTTTGCCACCCTGCTGCAAAAGAACAGTTTGGTCTTTTGGGCTCAAATTTGGAGGGTAGGCAGCCAACATCTCACAGGTGTGCATTTTGGTGGTTTGGTGACAAAATATTGCATGGATGCCAAGCTACAGTACTCTGAAGTTGGCATTTTTTTTCCCATAGACTAACATGGTGGTGTATGCCGTGCCTTTTGGGGCTCATATCTCGAAAATGGTGCGAGATATGGAATTTTCATTGTGAAAAGGCATAGCCCTGTGGGCTACACTTTTAGTGAAAACCTACCCCGGAAACTCATGAATCATGTGAAATTTAAATGTTTTTTCTACATTGTACTGTTCTTGAGATATAAGCAATTTAGTATTCCAACTGCTTGTTTTCTGCTCCCAGGCCCATTATTATACATACATTCTTTGTACACACTGTGTTTCTCTATGCAGCTGTTGGGCAAAAACAGGGTGTGCACTTCCGTTACTGTAACAGTTAGTGTTTCCACTTGTGTGTCCATACCCATCTGTATTACCGTTTCCCGTGTTCACCTCCATGTGGTTACCCATTGCATTCTCGTTTGTGCTTGTGGTTGCGTTACTGTTACCATTTGCATTTCCACTGCTGTTTCTGCTTGAGTTTCTGTTTGCTTTTCCGGCACCCCTTTCATTTGCATTTGCATTTCTCTTTTGGTTTGTGTCTTCGTTGCTGTTACTGTTACCATTTGCATTTCCAATTGTGTTACTGTGTCCGTGCGCCTTACGGTTTGCATTTCCATATGCACTTGCATTTGGTTTGCATTTCTGTTTCCTTTGGATTATTGTTGCTGTTTCCATTACCATTTGCATTTACAACTGCGGTAGCAGTGACCGTGCGTTACAATTTGCAATTCCATCTGGCGCTTACATTTGCGTTTCTGTTTCCTTTGGCGTTACTGTTCATGTTAACATTACCATTTGCCTTTACAATTATGGTACCGTGACCATGCACGTCATGATTTGCATTTCCATGTGCACTTGCATTCGCAGTTCCGTTTCTGTTTCCTTTGGCGTTATTTATGCTGTTAACTTTCCATTTGTGTTTCCAATTGCCGTACCATGTGCATCACGGTTTGCATTTGCTTATGTGGCTTCATCTCCTTTTGCATCACTGTTGGCTTTGGCATCACTTTGCACTTGAGTTTCTATTAACATTTGCTTTACCATTTACGTTTCTGTCACCATGTGTGCAACCATTAGCAGTTACGTTTCCCTTGCACTTACCGTTACTATGTCACAAAACATCACGTAGTGAGAGCGCAGGGGAGCCACCACATTCCATTCACTATTTCTACTGCAGATTCTCAAAAGAAAGGAAATTAGAGGCAAAAACTCCATTTAATGCATCAGTTAGGAGTTTGTTCTACAGTGCGAAAGTGATGAAATTCGATGTTAGGGTTGAAACCCACCCTTGCACCACCCCACCTGCCCCCAGCCGGCAAGGGTGTGCATTGGGGTCATCGGTCCTAACTCTTACCCCATTCTCCTACAGTTGACCACCTCAGCTTCTTTACACATGTGATGGGGTGAGAGAGTAGGGCCGATGACCCCAACACACACCCGATGCTGGCTGGGGGCAACCCTAACATCAAATTTCTCGCTTTTGTCACTGTGGAACAACTCCTAACAGATGCATTAAATGGATTTTTTTGCCTCTAATATATATATATATATATATATATATATATATATATATATATATATATATATATATATATATATATATATATATATATATATATATATATACTACTGCACAAATAGGGGATGATGGGCAGGAGTGTGAAATGGAAAATATCCTCACTCCTACAGAATGAGCTCAGGACACTCATGAGTGCCTAAGGCATGAGTGAGAGTATCCAGAGGTCATGATGCAGGAGTGAGGATATTTTCCATAATACAAGACTGCCCATCATGTAGCCAATTTATACGATAGAGGTGTGAGTGATTGTGCAGTATGTATTCTACTTATTTTCTGCTTTTGCTGTTTCTAAGTGTGTGGTTTATTTTTAGTAGGTAGTTTCAATTGAGAAATCTGTACTCCTGAATTGAAAAACAATTTGCCATTTGAGTTTGGCTAAAATAGTAACTGCTGTATTTTTCTGTGCAGTGTTGAGTGCTGTTGCTTTTGGTGTGAATGTGCTTTGTTTACTGCTCTGCTCCTTTCTGTGTGAAATGCAATGCTGGAATGCAGCTCCAGGAACAGATAAGGAAAAGAGCAGCAGGTGTTCATCACCTTTGCACTGTGTGTTTAAATGTAAGATCTTGCATTTATCACAGACCAGTGGAAATAAATGGGTTTATCACTCACCCCTATTGCATATAGACAGATAGACAGACAGACAGACAGACAGATAGATAGATAGATAAATAGATAGATAGATATTATAGTGGCATGGTAGTGCCACTATAGTTAGGGTTGAGTACACCATTTAAGGTAAAATCTGAAATTTGGTAACTTAATAACTTTGCCACTGTATGACAGATATGCCTGAAATTTGGCATGCACAGTCTGGTACCATACATCTCTGGATCTATCAAGTTTTGTAATGGTCAGATATACAGTTGCTGAGCTACAGAGTGCAGGAAAACACACAAATTATGCATTTTTGTGCATTCTTTGCTCGCACCTACAGGTCGCACAGTTTGTGTGAATGGTCCAAAAGCTTCAGGGAACATGCAGCCAGGATTCCTGATGTGCCTTTTGAAGATTTCGTGAAAAAATATTAAATGGTTCAAAAGTTATTCAAAAACAGTTTTCCCATTGTAGTCAACGGGAAAAGTTAAAAAGTGTGAAAGTGTCACAAATGCAGTTTTTAGTGTTGCAAATTACCCTTGTAGTGTCACAAATCCGCCATCTTGTTTTCAGTTGGTGGTCATAGAAGTGCTTGGCATTTAAATTTGGGATCCTTTAGGGACACAATTCTTGCTGTGTCCACCTAGTCGAGTTCTGAGGATGGTAGCCATGTCTTTTTTGGGGGGGTTAAACACGCCCAAAAAATTTTCATATTTTGTAAAAGTAGTGTCAGGCTTGTGACACTTCTGTGATTTTTGTTTTGCAAAAGTGTTGTGATTTGGGGCATTACGTTGTGACACTATACCCACAATAGTAGGAAATCTTTGCCAACCTGCTGTAAAAGAACGGTTTGGTCTTTTGGGCTGAAATTTGGAGGAATAAAAGCCAAGATCCCACAGATGTGCCTTTTCATGGTTTGGTTTCAAAATGTTAGAGGGCTGCATGGTTATGGCAATCTGAAGTTGCCAATTTTTCCCATAGGCTAACATTACGGCATCTGCCATGCCTTTTGGGGCCCGTATCTCGAAAACGGTTTGAGATATGGACTTTTCCTTGGAAGAATGCTTAGTCTCCCACTAGGGGGCTAAGTGCAAAACTAGCCTGGAAAGTCATAAATAATATGAGATTTTACATTTTTTTCTATGTTGTACGGTTCCTGAAATACAAGGAATTTAGTATTACAAGTGCTGATTTTCTGCTCCGAGGTCCATTATTATGCATACATTCTTTGTATTCACTGTGCTTTTGAATGCACTTTTTTGGGAAAAAAAGGCTGTGCATTTGCATTACTGTTACCATTAGCATTTCTGCTTGCGTTTCCATTAGCGTTTCCGATTACATCACCGTGTGCGTTACCCTTTGTGTTTGCGCTTGCATTTGCATTACTGCTACAGCTTTTGTTTGCGTTTACTTTTGCATTATCATGAACATCACCCTTTGTGTTTGTGTTACTGTTACCATTTGCGTTTCCATAACTGTTTGCGTTGGTGTTTCCGTTTCCGTCACTGTGTGCATTACCCTTTGCGTTTGCATTTCCGTTACTGTTTTTGTTTCATTTTGCATCACCGTGTGTGTTACCATTTGTGTTTGCATACATGCTTCCATTTGTGTTTCCATTTGTGTTTTCTTTGGTGTCATCGTTGGTGTTACCCTAACCGTTTGCGTTTCCAATTGTATTACAGTTACTGTTTGCATGTTAGATTACCATTTGCATTTCTGTTGGCCTTAGCGTTTGCATTTTCGGTAGCGTTTCCTTTGTCAATTGCAGTACTGTTTCCTTCTGCATCGCCATTGCTGTTACCATTTGCATTTGCATTTCTGTTTGTGTTTGTGTTACCATTTGCATTTTTGTTACCGTTTGCATTTCTGTTGGCGTTAGCATTTGCATTACTGTTTTCGTTAACGTTTGCATTTCTGTTGCCATTAGCATTTGCATTACCGTTTACATTACCATTTCTGTTTTCAGTAATGTTTGCACTTGTGTTTCTCTTACTGTTTGCATTATCATTTACGTTTGCATACCATGTGTGTTACTGTTACCGTTAGCGTTACTATTTTATTTTACCTCACTGTTTCCATCACCAGTTGCGTTAACATTACCATTCATGTTTTTGCGTTTGCATAGTGCAGTGCAAAACATTGTTTTTGCTATTTTTCTACATTGTCTTCTGTGATGCATAGCACAGCCAGTGTGTGGTTGAGTGGTCTGAAACTTGGCAACTAGAAAGACGTTTGTTCACAGAATATGCCAGTTTTTGTTTGGTGAAAAAATGTTGTTCTGTTCCACACTTATGGCCATTTGAAGTTGACCCACTTCACAGTTACTGATTTTTTGGCTGCAAGGTCTGTCATTTTAGTGCATTTTTGGCTATGATTTCCACCATATTGTGGTAGAAGACTTCTTAAAGGTACAGAAACATAAAAATTGAATATCTCTGGAACGGTTTGGTCTTTTCACATGAAATGTTGAGGTGTTGAGTGGATGTCCTGGAGATGTGAATTGTGCTGTTTACATGTTTGAGAAATAATTTGCTGCAGAGATACTGTGTGATGCAGGTAATGTTTTGTGCATAGCATTCTGCATGGCGCTACTACCTTTAAAATTATAGCATAGGTAGCCCTAGTGGCACAGATGTGTGTTACAGTGGTTTCATGTGTAAAATATTAACAGGTGTAGAATTATGACACTCCGATGAATGAAATTTTGGTTCATTATGGTTCAAGAACTTCTGAACTGTTTTTCCAATTTGCCAGGCATTTGGAATGTTCAAAGATTTAGAATTCATCTTTCACTGTGCCAATTTTTGGGTCGCTGTCACTTACGGTTGCTGAATTGTGCATGTTATGTTGTTTGCTCGTGGCGCTGTGCGACCGTTGAATGGATGTACACACAATTCTGGACAGACGGTGTGCCATGGTACATGTCTTCATTTGACAATTTTCATTTCAGTCGGTCATACAGTTTTTGCACAGCAAAGTGACAAAAAATCAAATGGTGGGCCCCGCTCTCCCACCACCTCATTCCATTCACTATTCATAGTGCACATTCTCAGAAAGAAAGGAAATTCATTGCAAAAACTCAGTTTAATGCATCAGTTAGGGTTGTTCACAGCATCAAAAGCAAGGAAATTTGGTGTTAGGGTTGCCACCCTTTGCACCCCGCACCCACCCCTGCCCGCCAACAGACATCAGGGTGTGTTTTGGGGTTGTCGGTCCAAACTCTCACCCCTTTCTCCTATACAGCACCACCTCAGCTTGTTTACACATGGAATGGGGTGAGAGTTAAGGCCGACAACCCCAATGCACACCCCGATGCCTGTTGGTGGGGGCAGGGTGGGCGTGGGGTGCAAGAGGTGGTAACCCTAACACCAAATTTCCTTGCTTTTGTCGCTGTTTAACAACCCTAACTGATGCATTAAATAGAGTTTTTTCATAAATATATATATATATATATATATATACACAGACACACACATATATATATATATATATATATACACACATATATACCATATCTAGAAAGAGACTAAACAATATTTAACACATGCATAGTCAACTCAAATTAAATCAATCTTACTTTGAGGGTATCTTTACAGCAGGCCACACCTATGAAACTAAAGTCACCAGGCACTAGGACCACACAGAAACTTTTCTAGCTAGCAGTCTACCAGGGTGCTGCCAACTGCAACGTCATATGCCATTTTCAGCCTATCCTATAGGACTGGGTGGCCCCCCCCTGTACCCTCCTCAGTTATTTTTCTGCCATCGACCATCACACGCCAGACTTCTCAGAGAACTGCCATCTTCTGATGATAACCATTTTGCTGAAATATTTTGTTGAACTTATGTTTTTTATTTTTTTCTCCCTAGTATGTATCACTTTAGTGATAAAGAGAGTTTTCCTCTCTGTTTATGCCGAGTTCTGCTTTCAGAAACCTTTTCAAAATGTGTGCCCTCAGGTAGAAGATCTCTATGAAGTATGGCCATAAGGCTTGTGTCTGCTGCCTAGGCCCAGAACATAACACCCAGGTTTTCATGATCTGTTGCAGCTTCAACAGACCACCAGGAAGTGCCAGGTGCAGAACCTTGACACTTTTCTGCTGAAGCAGAAGGTTACCCAGATGGAGAAGGAGCTTCAGGCTGTGTCTCTCTCTGAGTCACTGTTCCATGTGTCTACCATGGCAGGGCCATCATAGTTTGAAAGTGGCCCCCTCTGCCTTGTACACTCATTTTCCTACAGGGTTACCACTGGCAGCTTTCCTCACCAATCTTTTGGTGGCAGGTGGCAGTTCCAGGGCCTCTGGCACCCCACCAATGTCTCAGCCCTTGCACTTCAGCCCCTTGTTTTCAGTAGACACTCAGTCTGGTGGCTCAGCTGGATCATTGTTGTTGAGATAAACATCAGCAGCTGTCAGGACACAGTCTAACCCCCTGCCAGTGACCTTGGCCATTTCTTCACCCATTGCCTCTGACCTGGACAGTCTACTCTCTTCTGAGTCCCCCCAGCCCAAGCCCCGGTTGCTGTTGCTCTCCCCAGTGTTGACCCATACCAAGGAGCTTTCCCACAGGTCCTAGACTGTTCAGCCACCCTACCCAGCACCAACACTGGCACTGACCCTGGTGTTCCCTTAGCCAGTGGGTCCATCATCAATAGTGGTGGACTTTCAATCCATGCTTACCACCCTATGGGGCTATATGCAGATTAAACTTCCTGTTCTACAAGGTCTGTCCCCACAGTGGCCCCCAGGCCTTCCAGCAGAGCCATAGCCCATGCCTTTGGATCCAGGACCCTTGCTTCCTCCTCAGGATTCAGGGGATGAGGACTACAATGGTGATAATGGAGGAGGCACTCCTTACAACTCTTGCTCCGCAATCTCATCCAATGGTGAGGTGACCTCGAGATACACCATGCAGTCTCCTCCCCTGGATGACCCCATTTTTGTCTTGGTTATGAGACAGCTACAGTTGGTCATGTGCTTGTACACTGAGGTGCAAGATTCTGCACAGCATTTACTAGCCACCTATTTGTGACTGCCAGAGACCCCTCCACTGGTCATTCCTCCCTTTATTAAGCCCTTTGGGGATACCATCATGGCCACCTAACACCATACAAATTTGATTCCAGCCATGCCACAGAAGGCAGACAAATTAAACATGGCTCCATCCGATGGTCATCAATGCCACCCATGACCACACCAAGAGTCCTAATCATCTCAGTTCCTTGCCCCTGGATAAGGAGCCCCTATGCTGGATCACATTGGCAAGAGAACCTTTGCCACACTGACTATCAAGGTGTTGAACTACAGTGCCAATATAGTTCAGTATCAAAACTAGCTGTGGGACCAGGCCTTTGAATCTGCCTGGGCCCTCCCAGAGGACTCCTTAAAACAGTAGTTGCTTCAGTCTCTCAAAAGCAGGTTTTGATATTGGCACCCTCCTCCTTAGGGCTGTCTATAATGCTGCAGCCACTGCAGCCAGAGCTGCCATGGCAGACATCAGCCTGAGAAGATGCTTTTAGCTGAGGGCTTCAGGCTTTGCCCAGGATGTTCAATTGTTCATCCTGAACACCCCTTCAGAGGCTTCAATCAGTTTGGTACAAATGAACAGGACATACTGTCTCAACTGCAAATCTCTGGCCACACCTTGCAGTCGGTCTAATCTATTTACCACACCAACCAGCCCAAAAGTGTTCAATAAGTGCCCTTTCAGCAATCTACACAAACATCCAAGCCTTCTGACATGCTTCAGGGTAAGCACCAGGTTGCCCCTGCCTTGCCCACACCCTTCTTCACCATGGGACTCCCCTGGGAGGCGGTGTGGCCCTAACCTTTTTTTTTTATTTAGTTGTTTAACCAGGTATAGCACACTAAGCTGAAAGCTTTTTTACAGGAGCGACCTGGGAGCACAAGGAGGTTAAGTGACTTGCTCAGGGTCACACAGTATGCAAGTGGAAGCTGTGGGATTCAAACCCAGGTCTGGACTGCTGGATGTCACCAGATTTGCAGCTCAGAGCCTTAGACCACTGCGCTATACTGCCTCCTAACCTTCCCTGCCAGTTAGGCCCAATGTTATGCCCCCCCATTTATCAGGAGGTGGTTGTTGGGGGTCATTTCTTCTTGCAGTACCAGCAACAACAATTTGAATCAGAGAAACCAAACTGCCCTAAGGAAAGCAGGTAAAGCAGTAAGGCAGGCAAAGTCCCAAACTGAGGAAACACTAGCACAAACAGTAAAAGAAGGTGACAAGACTTTCTATAGATACATTAGTGAAAGGAGAAAGTCCAGAGGGGGTATTGCTAAGCTTAATGGAGAAAAGGAAGCATGTGAGGAGGAGGACCATGTAAAGGCATCTATCCTAAATAGATACTTTTGCTCAGTATTTACTGAAGAGAAGGTAGGGCAGGGCCCACAGCTCAGCATCATGGACACAGGGGAGGGGTGAGCACTACTCCCTTCACAAAAGAAAGGGTCCTACAAGAGTATGCTAAGCTCAGGGTGGATAAGGCAATGGGACCTGATGGCATACATCCCAGGGTACTTAAGGAGCTAAAGGAGGAACTAGCAGAGCTATTATCAGAATTGTTTAGTGAGTCTCTGAGCACAGGAGGTCCCAGAAGACTGGAGAAGGGCTCATGTGATCCCGCTCCACAAGAGTGGTAGCAGGGAGAGGCGTGGAACTACAGACCGTCAGTCTTACCTCAGTAGTGGGCAAGATTATGGAGGAACTCCTTAAGGAAAGGATAGTGCAACACCTGGAATCCATAGGGGCACAGGATCCAAGACAGCATGGGTTTACAAAGGAAGGTCCTGTCAAACTAATCTCATAGATTTGTTTGACTGGGTAACAGACGGTGGACCAAGGGGAGCAGTTGATGTCACCTACCTTGACTTCAGCAAAGCTTTTGACACTGTTCCACATAGAAGATTGATAAATAAACTGGGTAGGCTCGGGGTGGGTCAGAAGTTGGTCAACTGGGTGGCAAACTGGTTGACGGGCAGAAAACAGAGAGTGGTGGTAAATGGTATACAGTCAGAAGAGATGCAAGTCACAAGTGGGGTACCTCAGGGATCAGTCCTGGAGCCAGTCCTCTTCAACATCTTCATTAGTGACCTTGCAGATGGACTAGAGGGTAAGGCTTGTCTGTTTGCTGATGACACCAAGATCTGCAACAGAGTAGATGATCCAGATGGGGTGGGCAGAATGAGAAGAGATCTGGATAAACTAGCAGAATGGTCAGAAGAGTGGCAACTGGGATTTAATGCAAGAAGTGCAAAATCATGCACATAGGGAAGAAAACCTGAAGCCACCTATAGGCTGGGAGGAGTTGCTAGCAGTCACAAAGGAAGAAAGAGACTTGGGCATCATCATCACTGATGACCTAAAATCATCCAAGCAGACCTCTGAAGCAGTAGGTAAGGCTAGGGGTGTTAGGGTGTATTAATAGAGGGTATCACAAGTCGTAAGAGGAGGTAATAATCCTCTGTACAAGACACTGGTTAGGCCCCATCTGGAGTACTGCATGCAGTATTGGAGCCACCTTCACAAGGACATTAACCAAATTGAGGCAGTCCAGAGAGGGAAACCAAAATGGTGCAGGGACTGCATCAGAAGACATATGAGGACAGATTAACGGAGCTCAATATGTATACCCTTGAGCAAAGGAGGGAGAGAGGTGATATGATCGAGGCATTCAAACACCTTAAGGGCATAAACAAGGTGAAAGAGTCTAACATGTTTAAATATAAGAAAAATAGCAGGACAAGAGGACACAGCATGAGATTAGAGGGGGGCCGATTAAGGGGGAATGTGAGGAAATTCTTTTTCACAGAAAGGGTGGTGGATGCATGGAATGACTTACCACAAGAAGTGGTGGCTATGAATACAGTGCAGGGCTTCAAACAGGCATGGGATAGGCATAAGGGAGCAATACAAATGACTATGAATAGATAGGCCACTGACAGAGCAAAGGCCGATGGCACATTTATAAGGTAGAAAAAGAAATGGGCAGACTGGATGGGCCTTGCGGTCCTTATCTGCCATCAACTTCTATGTTTCTATGCAGTTGGAAGAGTGGAGGGAAATTATTAGAGATGCCTGGGTACTGCAGCTAATAGAAAGCAGCCCCGCTCTGGAACTCCTGGAGCACCCTCCAGAAAAGTTCTGTCCTGTTATCCTTCCGACCACATGTGAGTGCTCTGGGAGAAAATCCACTCTCTGTTAAGCAAAAGGTCATAGAACCCATCCCAGAGACCCAATAGGGCAGACAATTCTACTTTCATTTCTTTCTGGTCCTCAAATGCCCAGGAGACCTCAGGCCCAATCTAGACCACTGGGAGCTACTGTAAATCTGTTCATTCAGTATCTGTTTTGGTCCAGTAAAAGGTATAATGCATCTTGTGTTACAAGGACCAATGCAGCAACACAAATTTCCATGTCATTCAGTACAAGAAATTCTGGATGGTGACACTTCAGGGATTGCTGCCTCTTCTGAACCAGGGAGATGGGATTTGCTCCATCAACATGATGGATGCCAATCTGCATATCCAGGTACATGCCTCCCACAGGCAGTATCTAAGGTTTCATTTCCAGGGGGCACACTTCCAGTTCCAGGCCTTGTCCTTTGGCTTGTCCTTGGCCCTTCAAGTGTTAACCAAATGCTTGGCAGTAGTAGTAGCTGCCCTCAGGCAGTAGGGACTCTATGGCTTTCCCTACCTGGATGACTGGCTTCTCAAAGGTCAGTCCCGGGAGCTTCTGTTGCAGACTCTGTAACATACTACCTGTCTATTCTAGGATCGGAGCATTATGGTCAACCTACCTAAGTCAGACCTGACCCCCTGCCAGTACTTTCAGTACATAGGGGCAATCCTAGATACCTCTCAAGGCATGGCCTTCCTGCCCCAAGACTGGGCAGACCACCTTATAGCTCAAGCCTTCCTGCTGTACAACAGCTGCTATGCTTCAACCAGAACCTTTCTCTGGCTCTTGAGCCTGATGGCTGCAGCTATAGTCACAGTGCCTCTAGTCTGATTACATTTGAAGATGCCCCAGTGAACACTGAGGGTCCAGGGGGACCTACCAATGACCTGGAACAGTCTTTCTGGTCTCCTCTCCAGTGAAAAGGGTTCTGCTTTGGCAGATTGAACCCAGCAACCTGTTATGAGTGGTTCCTCTCCTCATTCTTTCCCCATAGCAGAGTCTCACAACAGGTGCTTCAAGGTTAGAGTGGGAACTCATCTATGCCCCACCAGACCCAAGGGACATGGTCCCAGCTGGAATCCTCTCTCCACATAAATGTCCTTGAGATTCTGGCTGTTCTTTATTCCTTGTAGGCAATCCAGACTCAGCTATATCTGGGTCTTCTACTATCACAGATGGACAACATCAGTGTAGTCCACTACATTAACAATCAGGGGGGCACTCACTTGTACCCCCTCTGCCTTGAAGCAATGAGAGTCTGGCACTGGCTTCTGGATCACAGTCTTGAACTGTCAGCTGTCCATGTTCCTAGTTTCCAATATGACCTGGTGGACACCCTAAGCCAGTCAAAGGCAAATGAGTTGGAGCTGCTAACCTCAGTAGTAGAAGACCTATTCAACACATGAGGTCATCCAGAGCCAGACTTTTTTGTGTCCCTATTCAATTCAAAACTGCCACTTTTTTGCTTGTTTGCTGGCAAGACATGTTGTCCCTCTCTTGAAAAGGGAGGTTTCCATATTGTTTCCTACCTTTCCCCTTCTTCAGTGGGTTCTGATAAAGCTCCAGATGGAAGGGGCCATGATTCGGGCCTCATCAGATATGGTTCCTTTTACTGCAACAGCTGACAGTGGATCCTCCTGTACTCCTTCCTCTGTGCACCAGCTTGAACTCCCAGAACTCAGGCAACCTGGTCCATCCAGACCTCAAATCTCTGCATCGTCATACTTGGCTCCTGAAGACATTGCCATAGTTCAGTTCAGGGTGTCACCCAAAATGTCTGATGTTATGATGGTCCAGAAAGTTGTCCACTAGGGCCACTTATTCTATGAAGTGTAAATGCTTTGTGCTGTGGGTTGCTTCATGTGAGCTGGATCCCTTCGTTTGTCCAGTAAATCAGATTCTGGAGTACTTGCTGTTCCTGTCAGACTCTAGCCTGAAGTATTCCTCTCTTAAGGTGCACATGTCTGCCATCTCTGCCTTCCATGTGCCTGTTGATGGCCATACAGAGACACAACTACTTTTCAGAGAGGCACTCTTCACTTGGAGCCTCTTATTTACAATCCAGTCCCACTTTGGGCCTTGAATTTTGTGTTAGGAAAACTTACTTTTACTCAATTTGAGCTGGCCGCTACATTCAAGTTGTGCTTTCTGTCATGGAAAGCATTATGTTTCATTGCTATTACTTTTACTTGAAGAATTTCAGAGCTATAGGCACTCATGTGCTAGCAGCCTTATTTGATTTTCCACAAAGACAGGGTGTCTTTCCATACTAACCCTAAGCTTTTCCTAAGATTGTGTCTGATTTTACTTTAAATCAATCCATCCACCTTCCTGTTTATTTCCCAGAGCATGCCAATCCAGGGGAAGCATTGTTGCACATTTTAGATGTGCATAGAATTCTGCATTACTATACATACCATATGAAGGACTGTAGGAATTCCTCTCAGTTGATTGTTTCTTTCGTCCCTGCGAAAGAGGGTGTTCCTGTTTCAGAACAGTGCTTGTCCAAATGATTGACCAACTGTTTCACTTATTGCTACAGGAAGTATGGCAAGAATCTTCCTGGTGTTGTTCGTGGCCACTCCACCAGAGGCATGGCTATGTCTGCTGCCTGTTTTGAGAATGTATCAGCTGCAGAGATCTGCAATACTGCTACTTGGGGTTCTGTCTACACCTTTACCAAGCACTACAGTCTGGATATTGCCTCTAGGTGTAGGGACAACTTTGGCAAAGCTGTACTCCAGGGCCTACTTTCATAATCTCATGGTTTCCTCCTCCCAGACTGTGCTTTCTGATTATGGAACTGCTTGGGACTCATTCCAAAGGTGTGGCCTGCTGCAAGCGATGTCCTCAAAGTAAGATATTACAATTGTGTAAGAACATACCATAAAAGTATATATTTTAGAGGATCTCTTTACAGCAGGCTATGCTGTCCTCCTTCCTCCCTCCCCTAGGCCTGGGGGGCCCTTCTGTGTCTGTACATCTTTCTCCATTGTTTTCTCTTTGGCAGGAACCTTTGGTTCCTCCTTATTTCCCTCAGCTGGAACTAAGTGGCTTGTGGTCTCTGTCAGGAGGAACTGAGGAGGGCTTGGGGGCCCACTCTTATAGAATAAGCAAACATCGACATATGCTGTTGGAGTGGGCAGTCCCAGGTAGACTGCTAGCTAGAAAAGGTTCCTTGTTGTTGTAGTGCCTGGCAGCTACAGTTCCATACATATGGCCTGCTGCAAGAGATTTTCTCGAAGATCTACGGGTGTGGTCAGTTCTTGTGTAACTGTACTGTACTTTCTCATGCATTAAAAGGGTGCGTCATGCCATATACATGCAAATAATGTATCTTGCTATGTGTCTCCCCATTGTGTACAGGTATCCTATGGCCTACATGTATTAACTAACAAATTAGTTCAATGTAGAGTGCTTATTGGTCGAACTAGCCCTTTGGTATAGTAGGCCATTTGTTTTATTGTCAGGGCCACCTAGGTTGTAACAAAGGTTCTCCCTATTTAGGTTCTTATTACCTATGTTAACCACAGTGCCCATCCCTTTGCATATATGTTTCCCATGCCCCTATTATAATGTTGCACCCTGACATGCTCTGCTTCCTTAATGATCCCTCCCTTCCATTGTGCAAGGGTTGGAAGGTGAGGTTTTCCCATGCCATCAAAATCTGCCTTTTAGCTTCCATAGTCATGGAATACAAAAACTGGACCATTGATTTTGATGCTACCTTCAGGGGTGTTGTGTGTCCCAGAACCCAGATATTCTGCATCCTTGGTAATTGTATCTATGTAGCCTGCTGGAGAACATCTATCACACCCTCCCAAAACTGAAGTAGTGTCAGGCATACCCAAAGAATGAAGGCTATAGAGCCCTTTTCTTATTGGCATCGCCAACATCTATCAGATTGCTGCAGACCCATTTTCACCAGACTGTCTGGAGTCCTGGGCCAGCATCCCAAAATGTTTTTCTGTTTGCAGTTTGGTATCTACAATGTGTTATGTGTGCATTCTTCCAACACTTGTCCCATGTCTATTGAGTTATGGATACCCCCCGTTCTTGTTCCCAGTGCATCTGTGGCAGTCCCAGTGGGGTAGGTTGTGTCTCTAGAGATGTTTACATATAAGCCCTCCTTTTCCCCTTTGGGAATTTGAGCCATGCCACTATAATTGAAGCTATGCCCTCCAGTGGCCTAAAAGCTCCCTTGATCAGGAAAGGCTGGAGAGCTTGTCTTAGCTGGAAAAATCTCCAGTGATCCTGTTTCTTTAAACTAAATTCTATCTTGAGCTGTGCAGATGATTTAAAGGAGCAGGAGTCAGGCATAAGCAAGTGTCCCACATTATGTATGCCTTTGGCAATCCAGTCATGCCAGTGTATGGATGTGCTATCTTTTGTCAAACCCGAATGATCCCATAGTGGCACCCATTTTCCCATAAATACATTTTTCATCATTTAAGTTTACAAAATTGTAGCCACATTGTCTTGGTGTGCAACATGGCTGGCGTGAGCTTCATGTTGTGCCTGAGGGGGATGTCTCAGGGTCAAGTAAAGTAGTTGGGTACTTATCACTTCTTTCTATGCCTCTACCCACCGGGGGAGTTGGGTAGAATGAGGGTAAGCCAGTGGAGTGCTTGACAGTGTATCTGTGCTTTGTGGCAATTTTCCACCCAGGGAACGTTCCACCCACCCTTTACTGCCAAGGCCCAAATAATTTTCTTACTAAATCTTTGGTGCTGTGCCCCCCATAACATTTGATAAACCTATCAATTTTGTTCCATATATGTTTGGGGATTGCCATAGTCAAATTTCAGACAGAATAGAGAATATTTGGCAACCCTATTTTTTTGAATACTGCATTGTGGCCTGGAAGGGGAAAATAAGGTTTGCTCCACCTGTCTATGTCTCTCTTTAGGGCGTCTACTATGGGAAAGGTATTAGCTTTTAGTAGGCTCTGAATTGAGGGAGTGACCTGCACATCCCCAGGTATTGTATACCATTCTGAGCCCACTTTAATGGATGTGTGCAGTAGGTCAGTGCAGCCTGCACATCCCCTCTGACTGCCATGATCTCTGACTTGTCCCAATTTACTCTTAGTCCAGAGATACAGCCAACATCCTTGATGATCTGCAGCACTTTGGAGGTAGTGCTCTCCACAGATTCCAAAGTCAACAAAAAGTCATCAGCATAAAGGAGGGCAGGGTACTGCTTGGGCCCAACAGTGATGCCCTTGACTTGTTTATCATGTCTCAATGCTGCACTTAGCAGTTCCATGGCTAAAACAAAGAGCAAGGAGCTTAATAGCACCCCTGTCTTGTGCCTCCTACTGTCTCTGCAGAGAAACAATGAGAGTGTGGCAATGGTGCTTATAGCAAGGGATCCTGCTTCAAGCAATCTATCTGCCAGGAGACCAGAACACTGACAGATGAACTATCAAATAGAGGCTGATTCTCATGAGTAGTCACTAGCATCAGATGTCATGATGTCACTATTCAATGAATAAGGTACCCTAGATAAGGACTTTTTTGTGTCTCCACTCAATGCCAACCTGCTTGGACTCTGTTTCAGAAATCCAGGATATGATGCTTTCTGTCAGGATGCATTCAGACTGCTGGGGAAAATTCTGCTTCTGTATGCATTCCTTCCAATACCTCTCATTCAGAGAGTGCTACTCTAGCTGGAGGCACAAGGAGGCAAGATGATTCTAGTGTCCCTCTGCTGGCCTCAACTGACATGGTTTCTGCTATCGAACAGACAAACTGAGAACTCTACCACTCAGGATGGATTTGCTGACACAGGGTAAGCTTATCTATCACAACCTATGCTGCCTTCACTTTAAGCCCTAGATCCTGAAGAGGTAAAAGTGAACAGGTACAAGGTGTCTCAGAGGGTCTCTGAAATACTTTTGGCTGCTCATAAGCCTTCCACCAGGAAAACATACACAGCCAAAAGGAAACAATTTTCAATTTGGTGCTCCAAAACCCACATTATTTGACCATTCTGATGCTGGTCTGCAGCACTCCATGATTAAGGTCTACCTGTCTGCTAGTTCAGCGTACCCAAAGTCCATTGGTATCCTCTGTCTTGCACAGTTGCCACTATTCAAGAGGTTCCTCAAGGGCATTTTACACACAAGGCCTTCCATCAGGAAGCCAGTAGCTGCCTGGGACATGACCTTGTGTTGGTTAAGCTCACTCACAAGCCTTCTGAGCTTGCAATGTGTGACTTGAATTTCATAACTTGAAAAACAGGATTTCTGGTGACTATCACCTCTGCATGCATAGATACACTATACATAGGATTTGTCAGCAGATAAGGACTGCCTCGCCATCTAGTCTGCTCATTGGTTCTACTGTATCTTTGCTTATGCCGTAGACTGTAACTTATCTGCAGTTTTCCATCCTTCCCTGTTTCTGGTATTCCCATGTATCTGTCCCATGTATTTTTGAATTCCTCCACAATTTTTGCCCTACCACCCCTGTGGGAAGACTACTTCATGCATCCACCACCCTTTCTGTAAAGAAGGACTTCATCACATTGTCCCCGACTCCACCTCCTTCCAACTTTAAGTCATGTCCCCTAGATCTGGTGCACCCTCTTTTCCAAAAGATGCTAACCCTGCACCTTGTTTATCCTGTTAATGTATTTGAATGTCTCTATCATGTCCCTCCTCTGTCTCCTCATTTCCAGAGAATACATATTATGGTCTCTCAGCCTCTCCTCTTATGACTTCTGGTGTGGCCCCTGTACCATTTTAGTAGCCCTTCTCTGTACTGACTCCACCCTGTCTATGTCTTTCCTGAGATGAGGCCTCTAAAGCTGGACACTGTACTCCAGATGAGGTCTGTACAGTGGTATCACCAATTTCCTTTTTTTGCTGTCAGTGCCTCTCCCAATGCATCCCAACATCCCACTAACACTTTTTACTGCCTTTTCGCACTGTCTGACCACCTTTAGGTCCTTAGATATAATCACTCCTCGATACCTTTCCTGTTTGGTGACTGACAGAACCCCCCCGCACTACTGAGTACTCCTTTTCTCAGGCTTTTGTGCCCCAAGTGCATAACTTTGCACTTTATTGCATTGAATCTCAGCTGCCATGTATTTGACCATTTTTCCAGCTTGCTCAGGTCCCTTCTCATTTTTCACACCCTCCCTCTGTGTGTCAACCCTATTGCAAATCTTTGTGCCATCTGCAAAGAAGCACACCTTACTCCCCAGCCCTCTGTGATGTTGCTTAAGAAGACATTAAAGAGGACTGGGTCTAACCTCAATCCTGAGGACACCCTGCTAGTCACCTCTCTTTCTGCAGACTGAACTTTGTTCACTACCACCCTTGTGACCTACTACTCAAACAATTTCTAACCCAGTTTATCACTTTGATCTGACTTCCAGGCTATTCAATTTATTTATTAGCCTGTTATGCAGGATGATATTGAAGGCATTATTAAAATCCAGGTAAACCATCTACCACCCCTCCTTGATCTATCTCACCCTCATCCAGTCAAATAACTCTATTAGGTATGTTTGGCAAGATCTACCTGCTGAGAACCCATGCTGTCTTGGATCCTGCTGCCTACTAGGTTCAAGGTACAGTATGTAACAATCTTTTTCTTGAGTAATGATGCCATAATTTTCCCTACCACTAAGGTCAGGCTGATAGCCCTATAGCTACCAGCCTCCTCCCTACTCCCCCTCTTATGGAGAGGGACAACATTTTAGATTACATTTTTCCCAAAACACAGAAGATATACAATCATTAGTGCAAGTTAAATAGATATACCAGTAGCACAGCAAGTATATGGACAGAGTGAAAATACATGAATACATGATCCTTTCAGGGCAATACTAAAGTTCAAAAAGTAAACAATGTTATCCTGTAATCAGACTTTGAAGTAGCTCAGAAAGCTTTATCAGCAAGTATTAGCAGAAATTATTAAAATGTTAGAATTGTATAGTACTGTTGACCATCTGAGGGTGTAAACAGTTCACAGTGGTCCCCTTTAAAAATGATAGGATCACATTGTCCTCAATAAAGGCATTGATACATAGATACATAGATACATAGACAGTGTCAGCAGATAAGGGCCTATGGCCCACCAGTCTATCCATTTGAGCTTGTAAGTTCAGTTTGTTTTCCTAAGTCTGTTGCCCTTACCCTGACCTCCAGAATTCCTTTATGTCTATCCCTTGCATTCTTAAATCCTATGATTGTTTCAGCCCCCACCACTTCCTCTGGCAGGGTGTTCCACTTATCCACCACCCGTTCTGTGAAGAATTCTTTCTCATGTTTCCTCTGAATTGTCCTCCTCCAACTTCATCCCATGCCTCTAGTCCTGGAACATCTTTTTCGCTTAAAATAGTGTTTTCCTGCACCCTGTTCCTCCCTGTAACATACTTGTATGTCTCTATCATATCCCCTCTCTCCCTCCTCTCCTTCAGGGAGTACATGTTCAGTTCCTTCAACCTGTCTTCATAGGACGTGTGATGCAATCCATGCACCATCTTTGTTGCCCTCCTCTGAACCTTCTCTACCCTGTCTATGTCCTTACGTAGGTATGGTCTTCAGAACTGTACACTGTACTCCAGGTGGGACCTCACTAGTGTCTTGTATAGCGGAATTATGACCTCCCTTTTCCTGCTGGTGATGCCCCTGCCTATACATCCCAGCATCCTATTTCTTTACCTGCTGCCTTGTCACACTGTTTCCCTACCTTGAGGTCATCAGAGATGATAACCCCAAGATCCCTTTCCTGCTTGGTGCATGCTATATCCTCACCCCCAACTGATATATTGTGCCAGGGTTTTTGTGCCCCATATGCATTATCTTGCACTTCTTTGCATTGAATTTCAACTGCCAAACCCCTGACCATTCTTCAAGTTTCTGCAGGTCGCTTCTCATTCTGTCTACACCCTCTAGTGTGTCTACTCTGTTACAGAGCTTTGTGTCATCAGCGAACAGTGAAATTCTGCCTTCTAGGTCCTGCACCATGTCACTGATGAAGATGTTGAATAGGACCGGTCCCAGCACTGATCCCTGTGGTACCCCACTGGTCACTTTTCCCTCTGTGGAGTGACAGCCATTTACCACCACCCTCTGTGTCCTGCCACCAAGCCAGTTACCTACCCAGCACACTACTGTCCTGCCCACACCCATATTCCCCAGTTTGTGTAATAGTCTTCTATGTGGCACAGTGTCAAAGACCTTGCTGAAGTCCAGATAGGCCATGTCCACTGCCCTCCCTGATCCACCTCCCTAGTCACCCAGTCAAAAAATTCAACGAGATTGGTCTGACATGACCTCCCCCTGGTGAAACCATGCTGCCTTGGGTCCTGTAGTCCATTGACAACCAGATGTTCCACCAATCTCTCCTTCAGTAGTGCTTCCATGATCTTCCCCACTACCGAGGTGAGGCTGACTGGTCTGTAGTTCCCTGCTTCCTCTTTGTTCCCACTTTTGTATAAGGGGACTACATCTGCTGTCCTCCAGTCTTTGGGTACCTCCCCTGTTTCCAGTGATCGGCTAAACAGCATAGCCAGAGGTTCAGCCACCACCTCTCTTAGTTCTTTAAGGACCCTTGGGTGCACCCCATCTGGCCCCATTGCTTTATCAACTCTTATTACTTCCAGTTCCTTCAGGACCCTTTCTTGTGTAAAGGGACTTGTGTCCATTTCTGCACCATTCTCACCCCTTGTACTCCCTTCAGACCCATTACCCTCCTCTTCCTCAGTAAAGACTGAGCAGAAATACCTGTTCAATATGTCAGCTTTACTGTTGTCATCCTCCACGCGGCCCCCATCCTCCCCCTTCAGTCTCACTATCCCTCCCTTTGTCTTTCTTTTTTCACTTATGTACCTGTAAAAGGTTTTGTCCCTCTCTACCCACTGATTTTGCAATGTGTTCTTCTGTGTGAGCTTTGGCTTCTCTTACTGACCTCCTGCCTCCTTTGCTTCTCCTGGTACTTCTCCCTATCCCCTTCTGCCTGTGTCTTTTTGTATTGCCTGAATGCAATCTTTTTGGCTTTCACTTTCTTTGCTACCTCTTTGGAAAACCATAATGGTCTCCTCTTCCTTTTCCTCTTGCTAACCTGCTTAATGCATAATTCTGTTGTTCTTGTAATCCCCATTTTAAATACTGCCACTGTTCCTCAACCCCTGATTCCTGTCCCATTCCCCTTAATGCCTCTTTCAAGTATCTCCCCATTTTCCCAAAGTCTGCCCCCCTAAAATCCAGGATCGTGTTTTGTGTGGTTTGGTTCTGCTCTTTCTGTGATTTCATACCACAATGACTGGTGGTCACTGTTCCCAGGTGCTCCCCCACTGTTACCCCATCACACTGTCCCTGTTTGTGAGCACAAGGTCCAGTATTGCCTTCTGCAGGTTGGTTCCATGACCAGTTGCTTGAGAAGGCACCCTGAAGGAGTCGAGGCTAAATCTGCTCTTAGTTGATGCTGCTGCTGGGATGCTCCAGTCCCGTCTGGAATATTGAAGTCTTCAACCAGTACTACCTCACCCTTGTCCGCCATCCTTTGGATGGCTAGCATCAACTCCTATCTGTTTCTTCCTCCTGGGCTGGTGGTCTATAGACCACACCTGTGCGGATGGCTGTCCCCATTTTCCTTTCTAGCTTAACCACAATATCTCCCCATTTTGTTCCTCCTGGATCTCTGTGGCCCTTATGTCATTTTTCACATACAGTGCCCTCCTCCTCCTTCCTGCCTGCTCTGTCTCTTCTGAATATGTTGTAGCCAGGTATGGCCATTTCCCAGTCATGGTTATCATTACACCAGGTTTCAGTGATGGCCACAATGTCCAGTCTAACTGCACCATGACAGCCTCCAGATCTTACATCTTGTTGCTAAGGCTCCTGGCATTTGTACACATGGCTTTCCATGATTTGACCTCCTAGAATGCTTCACTGTTCTACCCAGCCCCTTCCTTGGTTGTCATTTATCCTGGTTCTCCTTGTTGTCTGCCCTTCTGCTGCATTTTGCCCTTTTCTGCTTATCCACCTCTTGGGCACTAATCTCCATCTTTTGCACACTGCTTTGTAGAGATAGCCACTCCTCTGGTTCACTGGTTCCACTGCTAGCTGTGGGGGTGAGCAAATGGTACCCTCCTTGCTGGCCTGCCACCCCTTTGCTAGTTTAAATAGCATCAATGTAGCATTTAAACTTATAATTAGTGCTTGGATTCCCTCCAGGACGGATGCAGGCCGTCAGCTAGACAAACCTCCATCCCTCAGGTGGGTCCCCAGTCACCAATGAATCCAAACCCTTCCTCACAGCACCAGTTCTTCAACCATGAGTTAAAGTTCCTGGTGCATGCACTCTATGCTCTCCTTGCCTCTCACAGGTAGTACTTCTGAGAAAGTGACAGAAGTAGCTACTTGCTTGAGACCCTCCCAGTTTCCTAAACTCTTCCTGAACTTCCTTTGGCTCCCCATTTGCCAGGCCATTTGTACCTGGGTGGATAATGACATCCAGCTCACCCTCCCATCTTGTTTTCCCAGTGATCCCCAGGATCTTCCTTCCATCCCTCCATGCCGTGGCACCTGGTAGGCACCTCACCTCCCTGTCCTCCCCCTCCTGTGTTCCTAGCTGGATCCCTCTTATGATGGAGTCCCCCACCAGGATTCACTTCCTCCTCCTCTGGGGTCCACTGCTTTCCCCGCTGAGGTCACCTCCTTGGCTAACCTCCACATCCTTTCCTTCCACTTCTCTGGGTACTTCTATTTGGTTGTCCTCATTTGCCAGTGTGGCATATGAGTTCTTGAGTGGAATAGGATCTGGGATGTGCCTCTGCCTGACCGCTCTAACCCTCCCTGAGCCCACTGTCATCCAAGTGCTCCTCGTTCTCGGCATCCTTTGAGGCAGTTGCATTAGACTGGGTGGTCCCTGGATAGGGGTGATGGTACTCCTGACCCAGTTTACTTCCACTCTGAGTCTGGCTACCTCCTCCCGCAGTCCAGAGAGATGCATGCAGATAGGGCAGCACCTAAGTGTCCAGAAGGTCTGCCTGAATATGGCTGCCCCACAGCCACTGCATTGCACCACTCCCCACATTATACTGTAATTCCACTACTTGTCTGCTACTGAAGCTCTCCTAGTTCCCTATTTATTAATGTACTGTCCTAAAAATCCTGCTACTGATCCTCAGATAATTTTTTTTAAAGAAAAAGAAACCAATAAATAAATAAATGAATCAAAACACTTGTCGTGCTGAGGGTGGGCTTCTTCCCCCTTATGCCCCTCCTACTTCACACCCCTTACTATACCCTGTGTTTAGCTCCTGTCAATCAGATTTAACAGAAAATGTGCAGCAATTAAAGACAGCACAGAATTACACCACCACTATGTTTTAAATTTTCAACAGCCCAAAAACAATTATAAGTAAAGACAACAAAGAAAGTATAGTGTCACTAAAACCCACAATCTAAGTTTAAAAGAAAAATAGCAATTACCAGTTACTCTAAAGCACTGAATTGAATATGTTTCCTTCCTTCCCCTTCTGGCTTCTTCCTGTTAATGTAATGCAGTATAAACCACTGACTCTGGACAAGTTTAACGTAGGTATCCTGCTGATGACATCCAAATCATGGTGTATTCTTACTATTGAAGACAACAATGAAAATGGCAATAGGGATAAAAAGAAAAGAAAAAAGAAAGAGAGGTTGCAGAGTTACATAAGGCATTTTGTATTTGAAAAAAACAGGCAAGAAAATAAAAATTAGCAGAGTGACCAGAACCGTGGGGCCATCTCTGCCCTCCAAGGAGGGTCCCCCACAGCCTCTAATCCTCCCTGCTGTCCCTTATAAAACCTAAATAAATCCCTCACCCTAAATTTTCTAGCCTTTACTCCCCTTATGGAACAAAGTCAGGATCATGTTCTAATTGATATATTACCCAGTTATGCCAAGTGAGGTCGAAAGTCTGTTCTCGGTTCTGAAGTCTGGCGGACATGCGTTCCAGGGCATATACCTCTCTGACTAGTCCTCTCCAAAACCCTTTGGTTGGCACTGTCTTTATGTGCCAGAGGCATGTTATGGCTTTTTTAGGCCACAATGACAAGTAGAGTAACCTGTCGATATGTACACTTGTCTACCCTAAATACGTCCAGAGGTGTCACTGTCAAAATGTAAGTGGGTGTTAGCAGTTCTGGACATACAAAGATATCCGTTAACTGCTGTATAACCTCTTCCCAATAGGGGGACAGAAGTTCACAGCCCCACAATATGTGAAGCTGGTCTGCTACTGGAAACCCACATCCTTCCAAGTGATGAATTATTAAATTTTGCCACTATGGAGGGGGTATGAAAGAAACATACTTGCAACTTTTTTTTTCAATTGTTTAACCAGGAGTGGCACACGAGTATTCACTCCAGTAAGGTGAACTAAATACTTTAAAGGCTGGGAGGGCTGATGCCATCCAGCTATGGCCTGGGATATCTACCCGAAGTTCTTTAAACCATTTGGTTCTGATGGGTTCTGTTAAGTCACCTGCTCAATCTCTGAGGGCCTTATATAGAGAACTAATTAAATGCATACCTTGCATACCACTAATGTGAGCACTGATTAAAGAAACTAACCATGATGGTTTCTCCTCTATAGCTGAGAGCATTTCTTTGTGTGGCCTCAGGTAAGATTTAAGCTGAAGGTATCCATAGAAGCTCACCTGAGGGAGTTGATAGGTTGTTTGTAGGGATCTAAATGAAAGTATTCCTGTGGTGCTAACCACTTGAAAAACATATTTAACCCCTTTTGTGTCCAACTATCAAAAACTTTACTAATTGTAAAGAAGGAAGCATCTGCCGCAAAAGCCCTAAGATATGACGCCTCAGGGAGAGTGAGATATGTATGCGAAACAGAAATCCAGCACCAGAACAGTTCCCTAGTATGAAGAGAGAATTTAAGTAAAGGGGTACATTAAGGAGGATGGCCAAACAAGTGATTGGTAAGGCCAAATAAGTTACTCCAACTAATTTGAATGGCAACACAAAGAGGATTCAGCCATCCAACATCAAAGTTCAATCTCTATGTTTAGGGGCGTTATAATCGCAATGGACAACACCAGTCTTGTGTTAGTTTTCATTTGACTTATTGACAAATTAAAGAGGCCACAGACTCAATGTTTCACATGTCTATATGCTTCTTCAGGAGAGTGCCTATAGTCTTAAAATACACAACAACAAATAAAGATTTTTAGTCATCCAACCCTCTAACTGTCTCAATAAATACCTTCCATACAAAGATCAAGTAGAACTAACTTTCTCAATGGTGAACCTGCCAGCTCACTGATATATTCAAACTTCTGGATAAGGTATTTCTTATTTAATCAATATATAGAAAAATAAATACATCAGAAAAATGTTAATCGAAAGACTTATGTTTTCACTCCATTTGTATCTTAAATACTCATTCTAGGTCCCTTATATAACAAGCATTTGTCAATGCGAACGTTTGCTTGCTGGCATTGGCATTGATAGTGTAGGAGTTACAGAGCTGCATAATAGGAATGGCAGTGAAGTACTGAACTGAAGCCAACCCCACCACCACCCTGCAGACACTGACAGGCATTGGGGTGTGACTTTGGGTCATCAGGCATAATGGGCATGCCATTTCACCACACCCAACCCTGCAGACACCGACAAGTGTCACAGTGTGCCTTGGAGTTTTTGGCCCTTATGCGCACCCCATTCCATCAGGAAATATGGTGAGATGGGTGCAGTATAGAAGAATGGGGTGAACTTTGGGCAGAAGAGTCCAAGGCATACATGATGCCTCTCACTGGCTGCAGGGTGTGGAATTGTATGAGCATTACAGGCAAGAATCCCAAGTCACAGCCCTGATGCCTGTCATTCTCTACAGGTGGTGGCATTATGGTCAGAACCCTAACGCCTCAGACATTTGTTGGTATTTTCACTCCAAATTTACAACATGGTTTTGTGACCCCACCTCAAGAACAGTGGCAATATCAGTTTGTTAGCCAAAGCTGCTTTTTGCCCAGCAACTATGGCATTTAGCACCACAGTGCAAAAACACATTCTGAACAGGATGTGAAAATGACAGCTGTACTGTTCATGGGGAGGTGTAAAATGGCAATGTTGAAAATCTGCAGTGAAAATATTAAAAACTGGTGAAGCTACGAAAGGCAGTGAAACTGTGCAACATGCTCCATAATGTAATTAGTTTGGGGATCTTTTACAGCAGATTATCAACACAGGCATTTTGGGACCTCCAATCATGAACAATGTCACTGTGATTTTCTTTATCTGTCCCGAACAATGATTTCCCACAGCGACCACACATTTCTGTGCTGAAAATGTGAAAACACATTTCGGCCATGTTGTGAAAAATGACAGCTGTACTGTTGTTCATAACAAAGTATGGAAAATGCCACTGGTGAAAATCTGGCCTGAAAATATTACAAATTCATGAACGTATGAGGGTGCATGGAAACTGCACAATGCACACCCGTAACACAGTCATTTTATGGACTTTTGTCACCAAATTTTCAATTTAGCTATTTTAAGACCTCTGCTCATGAACAGTGTCACTGTGATTTTCTTAATCTGTCCCAAACATTGCTTTCGCACACCGACTGCACCATTGTGCACTACATGTGTGAAAACACATTTTGGGTGAGATGTGAAAAATGGCAGCTGTACTGCTCAAAAGGAAGTGTAATAAAATGGCAATGTTGAAAATCTGGCGTGCAAATATTAAAAATTCACAAACTTGTGAGCGTGCGTAAGAACTGCGCAACGTGCGCTCCTAAAACAGTCATTTTGGGAATTTTTTCACCAAATTGTCAACATAGCCATTTTAAGACCTCTGTTAATGAACAGTGTCACTGTGATTTTCTTAGTCTGTCCTAAACATTGATTGCGCACACCGATTGGGCCATTGTGTGCTACATGCAGAGAAACACATTTTGGGAGACATGAAAAATGACAGCTGTACTGTTCATAAGGAGGTGTGGTAAAATGGCAATGATGAAAATCTGGAGTGCATATATTAAAAATTTGTGAACTTACTAGTGTGCGTAGGAACTGCATAATGCACATTCGTAAAACAGTCATTTTTAGGAATGTTTTTACCAAATTTTCAACATAGCCATTTTAAGACTTCTGCTCATGAACAGTGTCACTGTGATTTTCTTAATGTGTCCCATACATTGATTTCACACACTGACTGTGCCATTGTGCGCTACATGCGCAGAAACACATTTTGGGGTGAGATGTGAGAAATGACACCTGTACTGCTCATAAGGAGGTTTGGTAAAATGGCAATGTTGAAAATCCAGGTGCAAATATTAAAAATTTGTGAACTTATGAGCGTGCATAGGAACTGCGCAACGCACGCTCGTAAAACAGTAATTTTTAGGAATTTTTTCACCAAATTTGCAACATAGGCTTTTTGACAGCCCACCTTATGAACACTGGCACTGTCATTTCATTAGTCGGTCACAAAAGGTGATTTCACACAGTGACTGCGAAATCACCCTTCGGGCCCGAGTAACACCATGACAGTGACAGAATTCATGAAGTGGGGTCCCAAAAACCCCATGTTGAAAATTTGGTGAAAAAATACCCCAAAATGCCCGAGCTATGCAGCAAAGTTGAAAAATCCCTATTTATTCCATTATACAGCTTACCGGCATTTCCTCAGTTCGTGGTCGGCTTTGAAGAGTGCAGACATGTTCCTGGTCCACCGAAGATCATTGCGCCGGACTCCAGAGGTAAGTATGGGGTGAGGTGGGGGTGTGGGGAGATAGGGTACACAAAGGGTGGGCGCAGGTGGGCAAAGAGACCGCCAATGGAACTTTTTTTGTTTACAGGGTTTTTTTTTAAAGAAGACGTCGCGGGACATTTGCCACACTGGGGTGGGCTACCAGCATGGCAGCTGGAAGGCTGTGGATGTTTGCCATGCTGGGGTGGGCCCCCAGTGTGGCAGTTGGAAGGCTGTGGATGTTTGCCATGCTGGGGTGGGCTCCCAGCATGGCAGTTGGAAAACTGTTTGTGGGGGCAGTGGAGCTGACGGGGTTGGGCACCCCATCGGCCATAACAATTTTGCCATGCTGGGGTGGGCTCCCAGTGTGGCACCTGGAAAGCTTTTTTGGGGGGGCGTTGAGCAGACTGGGGTTTGGGCACCCCCATCGGCCATACAGTATGTGCGTGGGGAGAGGAAGCGCATCAGCATGCAATGTGCGTGCATGCGTGCATGTGGAGGGGGGAGCGCTGTTCACTGAAGCGAAGCTCTCCCTTTCAACTGTACGGCACTGCATTTTCAACTGCTGTCATACACAGCTGCAGCGTTCATTGGAGAACTGTGGCCGCACTGCAAACACTGACTGAATTGGAAGATGGTGCCACCTCCGAAAACTCAGGATGATGGCACTATGTTTCTTGCACATGCATGCAAGCAAACATAAAATTACCACCCTGTGCATAGTTTCCCACAATACTTCCCCAGATAATTAAGCTCCATAAAGTGCCTAATGATTTAAAAACATCATACTGCTATATTTGTGCCCCCAGCTTGCAGGCATCCTGTAATTGGACATCTGTCAGTAAGAACAACATCCATTATTCAAGTAGCAGCATATAATCACTAGAGTTAAGTTCTCCTTCATTTCCATCTCCTTTTTATAATTAGTTAACAAGCTTATTTACACATACATTCCATCATCCTTGTTTCAAATGAACCTCTAAACCCAAATTACAAAATGGCTTATACACACTTTCCATCATCATTAAATTAAGTAAGCTACTAGCTCCAAATCATTGAAAACAGCATTTACCAAGAATTGAAGTTTAGTTCTTGACACAGTGCAATTCTTGTTTGATTTATATGCCCCAAACATTTGTTTGTTAATCTGTAACATAAAAAATTCTCCTTAACATCTTATTGACTTGAAGCATGTTTGAGATATATATATATATATATATATATATGTACACTAACGCAGTCTCCTGGGAAACAGCCTTTTGTACTGATCTATAGCACATTATTCATATGCAGCTTAAATACTCATTATTATAGTGTCAAAACATTTTGCCTATTTCTTACTATGTTCTCACAATGAATCATGCCTCGCTACCTATACGCTACTCAAACACTGACTTTTACTCTTTGTGCTCCGTGACACTTTTCAAAATCATTTTTATGATGTTTCTTTCCTGTGTCTCCAGAATGAGATTTACTAACACATATTTTCTTTTAGTCATCCCTTACAGAAATATGAGTGTGCTGGCTACATGCAAAATGCATGCCACATTAATTATTGATATGTTTGCATGCAGTTTGCATATACTAAGTGAACATATCGAACCAGGTCTAAAAGGCAAATCAGGTTTGCATGCTGCAAGCCTGTCTCAAGGCACGCTAGTGTGAACATCTTTAAAAATTGCATCAGGTTTTGCATACAAGACTTGACATGAGTGTAGCAGTTAAACTAGTGTGAATATCATTTAAACATCATATCGTCATGTTCTCATGCCACATGCTTGTTAAGCTGGTGCAAATATCATCTAAAAAACACACTGGTTTCTATTTCTTATACTACTGCTAGAAATTAATCATTAAAATATATTTTTATTTTAAGTCCCATAAAAAATAGGTAAACTCATTAATTCTGATCCTGTTGCAAGTAGTTTGTGCTTTTAATTTTTGTCATTAAATCACCATTAATCTGTAAAGTATTATTTGCTTATTGCATTAAATGCCTAGGATATAGTCAGCCAACATCCCGCATTCCAGATGTACGAAGAGGGGCCTCTGTCTTGTGAAGCCTATCCTTTTTGTTTTGGACCATGCAAATCCCGTATGCATATTTAGTGCTACAAAGGTTTTTCTCCATGGCTGTTTTATCTCTTACTTTCTCTTTGTCATTCAGTACTGAGAATATACACTATGGCTATGCTCAACACTCTTTGTGCTAAATAGGAAGCATGCACCGTACCTCACGTTTTGTCACTGAAATGAGGGACATAGACACTCAAAATGAGGGACAATAAGGGACACTAACCCACATAATGATCAGGACACATCATGAAACATGGAGATATAGCACCTCAGAACACAATGGAAACCATTGTAGTAGCACCTGAGAATGAATTTCTACCATTAAACAGGGGTGCCATTTAGGCAGGGCAGAGGAGCGCCATCCCCCCCTGGTATTTGTGCCTAGGTTGTTCTTATGGTGTGGCAGTAATGGCTTTAAATTTATATTTAATCTTTTGCACAATAATTGCCCACCTGGCCTGTGTTCTCACACAGCAGCTACTCTCCAGATTTGACTGTGTCTGTACTGTGTTGTCCAATCTCTCCACCAATTAGCAGCAGCACAATCACATGTGATGAGGATGAGCTCCAGCCAAGAAAGATCGCATGAGCCTTGCAAGTGTGACACTGTCTTTCCAACCACAGAGTAGACAGGCTGAACACTACAGCTTGGAGGAGTCAGTAAGCACTGAACTCTCAATAGCAGTGTTGTGGCAGCATATTTTTGTTGTTCTACTCTTAGTGAGACTCTATCTCCCCTGGTGGCTAATGGGGCAGAGTGTGAACTAGAAGCTAACTCAAGGCTAGGCTACCTACTTACTCTTCTAAGCTCACCTTACAAAAAAACCCAGCACAGACACCCATCGCAGCAAGCTAGGCTTAGCAGCAGTGGTGACAGAGGTGTGGGTGGCCTTCATAAGCCTTGATCAGTATAGTGTGGCAGCAGCCACAGCAGCAACCAAGCAAGAAGGAAGAAACCCAGGTTGGGTGGATTTGTGTGGCAAGATGACTTGGTCGTGGACCACGTTGGGGACCTGTGATGGTTGGTTTTAGCATCCAGCTTCTGGTGAAGGACAGAGGGGGAGCAGACTGAAAACTGGGCTGGTGGCACACTATACCAGGATGCAGGTTTTGGCCATATGGCCAAGTAAGTAAAAGTAAATAATTTTTTTTACAGGGGGATTGGAGAAGGAGGAAGGACTGAAATATTGATGTGTTTTTCATGTTTCTTCACCTTTGGGTGGCTTCATGACCTATAGGGGATGGGTATTAAATAGAATGTAGTCAGGGAAAAACATCGGGACAAAGTTCTCTTTTTTTTTTGGGGGCAAACTTCAGCCAGAAAAAACAATTGGCTAGTAGCTGGGTGGGTTTAAGCCCAAATTTGATGCACTGCTCTGTGGTATATACAGAGGAATCTTATACATTTGAATTTTTCCTGATTTACATATCACATTTCAGTCAAACCAAATAAGTTGCACCTTTTAGAGATGTTACAGACATTCTAGAGCTGTCCCTTGTATTCACTGACAGTTAAGCGGTACCAGTACAGTTTGCACAGACTATTGGAGCCCCACGATAGTCAGACTTATCCACCTCCCCCCCCCCCATGAAGCTGACCTCCACATCCCCACGCTCAGGCACATTATGACAAAGGGCAAAGGAAACTGCAGGAGTGTGCACCATTGAAATGAATGGGGTATTTTTAATTACTATTTTATACCCTATTGATGAGAGTTGGAGATAAATGAAGGCCACTGTTAGACTAACAAGGGCCTTGTTAGTCGAACAGTGGCCTTCGTTATTCTTCAACTCACCATCATAACAGTATAAAATAGTAATGAAAAATAACTCCATTTATTTCAAGAAGTACACCCAACACTCTGACCCATGGACGTCATTTCTTAAAGACTCCTGCTTCTGGCTCCCTAGTACTCAAGTAAGACACTTTTTATTGATATCTATACTTGGTGGGTTGTCTGTAGCAGCATGGCCTTACCCGCTATAGTGTGTGTCCATGGGGAGGAGTGGCCGTGTGTGTGTGTGTGAAGTTATTGCGATGTTTGTGTTTGCACCTTAAAGTTTGTTTGCATGTGAGCATTCAAAACTATGGAAAAAAGTAGCAGGAGTACAGGCCAGACAGATGTAATTAAGTGGTTTTGTGGGTAAGTTTGTGTATTGCGGGTGGGAAAAATGTGTTTCCATTGATATGTGTGCTACAGTTCAACTGTGAAAATGAGATGAGAGAGAGAAGAAAACTGAAAAGCATAACAGTGGCTACAAGCATGCTGCATGCATGCAGATGTATTCAGATACAGTACGTATTGCGTACAAGCAAGCCATATTGCGTGCAGACAGTATGGCTTAGTGATTAAAGGCACTGAGCAATAAGCCAGGAGATTTGGAGCATAAAGACCTGGGTTTGAATCTCATTAACTCTCACTTGTGTATAGTGTGATCCTGAGCAAGTCATTTAGTTTTTATGTGTACAGTTATCAGTGACCACTTGCTTTTTGCACACATGCCACATGCATGCAGTCTTTTCCAATTTAACATACAAATCATGGTTTCCACACTTGCTTGAGGCACGCATGCCATATACATGCAATCGGTTCCAGTTTAACATTTAAATCATACTTGCAGCACATATCACTTAGGTAGTTTTGCAGCATGAAAACATTTCATACAATCATTTCTGTAAGGATTTATCATTGCCGATGCTCCATTTAAATTTAATAACACACATTTGTTCTGAAAATACTGATCTCATATTATACTCTCAAAACAAGCCATGTCCTGCTGCCTGTACACTACTTACATGCTGATTTCTACTTTGTAACCTTGAACCGTAGTGACATTTTTTTTAGCTGGAGGCCAGCTCCTTCACCTGCCAGTTTCAAAACCAACTCGTTTACCACTACAATTACCCAGTACTTGCTCTTTACTCATGCCTCTATTTATTTCAAATTCTGGACTTCATCTTTGCACCAGTTCTTTAAGTTTCTGTGATTAATGTTAAAAAATTCATTTCAGCCATCCAAACAAAATACAGAGCTGTGATGCAATTGTATAGTGTCAGAAGTTGGGTAAATTCAGGCCTCCCACCTCCCTAGGGAGCTGGAGTATGGAGTCTCACCCTTGGTTTTGCCCCTTCAAGATGAAGTGGGAAAGTAGTCTGTCCCATGCCTGGAAATACATTTTTTCTGTGATAATGGGAAGGGTATTGTAGCCCAGGCACCATATGCCAGTTGGCTACTACTCCTGCCTGTTGACCATCTAACAGGTTAAAGGGCCTGGGTCCTGCTACGGTGTTGGTCAGGAGTTCTATCCCAGCATATTAGTAAATGGTGCAGTGCCTCCACCCAGAGTGAGTTATAAGTGAGTCAGGTGACTGGTTGGTGCAGTCTCCTGGGATGCTGCACCTACCCACCTCCCTACCAACCACCCCACACTGAATATCCAATGATTTCCCTATACCAATAACCATAAGCAGCTGGTAATTGTCAGTTACTAAATACTCCTCACACAACAATTCCAAACAACAAATCAAAGCTTTATTGGGGGTAAAAGGGGGTTAGGATAGGCGTACCTGAACTAGGGATAGCTGTGGAGGAAAAAAGATTATTAGTAAGAAATAACATGGCAATGACAACATGGGCCCAGAGGCCAAACCACTCTTGTGATCCACCCCCACTGGTACCAGTGTAATGTTTAAAAGGTCTACCTGGGTACCCAATAGGTGCAGGACTGGATGATGCCATGGGTTGGCTGGCTGTTGGGGCTCTACAGTAGGACGTTGAAAAGTTAAAGGTAAATGTAAGCTGAACATTCATCTTAAATTCTAGAGCAGTCCCTGGGTACTTACGATTTGAAGAGTCTCCAGAGTCTCTAGCGCAAAAGGGCTCCACAAGTTCGGGAGTGATTGGCTGTGTTCTCAAAGGGCAGTGTACTGGATAGCAGAAGGGTGCATTGAAACCTTGATCTTGATTGAAGACCCAGCAGCTTGCCCCTTTGATTGAAGATCTGGCTGCTGGTCACCTTTGACCTCTTCTGGCCCATTGCAGAGCACAAACGCAGGTCCCACCCAGCCTCAGAAGACCTAGACCTGGGGGTGGTTCCACAGCCCAGCTCCCCCAATGGGTCACAGGTGCCCTTGCACCCCAGCAAGCACCGGTGACCCCTGAAACTGGCATGCCCCACTTGAGAGGGGTTAACAAGTTCCCTCCCTGGCTGTGGAGAATGCCTCTGTAACTGGAAGAGATTACCCTTTTTCTGCACCAGTACACAATTCCTGAGGCAGCCAGGCAACTTTCCACTTTCGGTCCTCAGTGCCATTGTGCCACTGACTTCCAAACTTTAAGCAACAGTTCCACTTCATGCTGGGATACACAGCAATACCAAGGGTCCCGAGACATGAAAGCACCTGCTCATCTTTTTCTCACACAGTCTCTAAATATCAGTTCAGCTTCCAAAGCAGCTTCAGCAGGGACACAGCTTTCAGAGATCTGTCCAGTCCTCTAACAGTTCCACACAGCCTGGTATTGCATGCAGCTCAAGAAACTTTTAAGCTCTCAAAGCAGCTTCTCAAAGTCCAACCAAAGTGCAAGATATCTGCAGCAGAACAATTTCCCAAAAGAAACAGCACAATCTAAAATACTTGTAGTGTTCTCTCATCAGATCAGTCTCTCTCTCTCTCTCTCTCTCTCTCTCTCTCTCTCTCTCTCTCTCAGACAGAATTCACTTTCCTCTCTTAGAATCAATTCCAATCTTAAGTCCTGTAGAAGGCCTCAGAAATTTCAGCTCTCTCAGCACAGATCTCTGCTGACTCAATGAGGTCTAGTCAAGACTGACCCACACTTCTCAAAGTCTCTAGTATTATATCCCAAGCTCCTGCCTTCTGGTTGACTGTCCAGTGTTAACAATCACAGTTAATGACCCTCCAAGCCCTCTGATTAGCTGTATCCCTTGGTGCCTGAAAATGGTTCACAACTCCCACAAGTCCTCTGAAACAGTTTTAGGCACCTAAACACTGGATTGGCTGCCAGGCAGAGGTCAAACTAACAAGGAATTCACTGCTGGTACACCTGAGAATGCAGTCCCACACAGTTCTATAGCAGTTCCAATTCTGGACATTGAGTGTAGCCAGAGTATTTGCATTTATGTTATAATTTTCCCAGTAAGTGATAGTGACCCCTGACCCTGTTAAGCGACTGCATAAACATTTAAAAAGTCTCCTCCAATTCCCTATCGGTAGTTCCATTTTAAGCAGACCTCACAGAGCAGCGCTGGCTCATTAATATTCATGAGCTGGCATTAACATCTATGAAAAAAACCTGTTTCCTAAGTGCTCTCTTGTGCTGTTTTAAACAGAATCCACTCTAGTTGCCTCCCTTAAGTGTTCGACCCCCACAGCCCATTTTGGACAGTATTCCAGGGAGGGAGACCCAAAAGCACAAGGTAAACTCCCAGAAGGGGGTTACAGGTCTGAAGAAAGAATAAGACATGCGGGAGTACATTCTGCTGAACCACCTCCACCCTACCCCAAAAACTCAGTGGGACCTGAGAACACCTGTTCATGTCTGTTATAATCTGCTGTGTCAGAAGTTCATAATTAAGAAGTTCTGCATGAACAGAATTTTCTGTCAACTTTATGCAATATGGGGGATGGGGCAGCCTTGTTGGGTTCCTTTTGACAGAACAAAAGGTTCAGAAAGGGAGCTATCTAATTTAAGGTAGGCCTGGGGTGCAGCAGACACATTTTGAAGCTGTTTTATTAACTCCGGTGGGAAGCCAGAATGAGACAGAGTCACCCAAAGGAAAAGCCAGGTGACCCTTTCAAAGCCTTTCCGCATCTAGTCTCAATAGGATGCATGGAGTTTTCTGGTAGAGGCATAGTCCATTAGCAAGTATGTGCAGTGTGCAGCATCTGGAGCTTGTTGCCCTTAACAAACCCAAATTGATCAGGGTCAATAAGCAGGGAGTAAGATTCTCCAGTCTATGTGCCAAAGCGAGCATGTAAACTTTGTATCAAAATTTAACATAGAGATAGAATGGTATGTGAGTGGGTACTTAATATATTTCTGGGGTTTTGCAAGGGCTGTTATGGTCACAGATCACCACAAGGCGGAAGGATTATCACCCTTTGGACCGCATGAAAGCTGACAATAACGCGGGGAAAGAGGGCCTCTCTAAATTCTTTACAGACTTTAAAGGGTTACCCATCTGGTCCTGGAGCATTAAGTGTTTTAACCTTCAAAAATACCCTATCCAGTTCCTCATGAGAAATCAGAATCAGAAGAGTATTAGCCTGCTACAGGGTCAACTTAGGGGAGAGGTATCTTTTGTAAATAGGCTTTCAACTGGGATTGAGTAGGAAGGTAATCCGCAGTGTACAGTGTTTGAAAGTATTGTGCCTGGGCAGATCTTATTTCCCTTGGGTGCATAAGCAAGGCCCCTGTCTTGGTGAAAAAGATTACTCACACATGCTTTGATTTTGCAAATCCTTAACCTACGGGCCAAATTCCTCTCCTCCTGTAGGCCCCCCTCATAGTATGTGTGCTTTAAATGGAATAATTGCTGTTCAACTTTTTCATCCAGGATTTTCTGTAAATTTTACTTTAGCACCCAAATTTGAGGTTCCACTGTCTTGTCTCATTGGGCCAAAAACAATTGCAAAGTTTGAAGTTCCTCCTGATGCTCCCTAAAACAGGTATCCCCTTCCTTCTTCTTTTTAGCTGAGTAAACTATAATTTCCTCCCAGAGTACTGTCTTCAGGGTGTCCCATAATGTTCTAGGGGATACCTCAGATTACAAGAAATCGGAAAGGATTCTGGGTATGGACTCCCATATCCATTGTTTAAACTCTAGGATCTCTCAAAAGAGAGAGAGAGAGAGAGATTCAGTTACCAATGAGACACCTTACAAATACTTCCTAGCTGAAAATTTGGAATAAAATGGAGCATGATCTGACAAAGTGTCATACCATGCCAAATGTCCTAAAGGGTTTTCAGGTGTTTTGCAGTTGTAAGAGACAGTCTTAGTGGGGCATGACACCTGTTTGAGCGGCCCTAAATGTGTACCCCCTAGTTAAAGGGAAACAGTGGCACCAGGTGTCAATAAAGCCCAAGGAGGAAATAGTGTGCCACAAATATTTCTGAAGGGGGCTGGCCTTATGGGCCAGAGACCTAGAACATCCAGGGCAGGGTCGAGGGTAACATTTGCCCCACCCCAAATTAACTGCCCTGCAGAACTGCTAACAGCTGAATAAAAAATTTCTGTACCAGCTCCTTTGGAGTTCCCTGGGAAAAAATATACCAATGCCAGCGTAACAGGTTATGAATACAATCTACCAATCATTACAGCATTTTGCCCTTCTGAATCTAAGACCTGGTCTTGAAGTTCAAAAGGAATCCCTCTAAGGATCAAAACAGCTACTCCCCAGCCGGCCGGTGGCACTGAAGGTTATGCATGCTGACATTTGGACCCTCAAATTACTACTCCACAAACTGCCTGTCTATTTAATGTCTCTCATACATATCTCGCATAGTGCCTACTCCCCAAGGAAATCCAACCTTATCCTACTAGATGTTCCCAGGACACCTACCACAGCTGGCCAAAGAGCTGTCTCATACACCCTCCCAAACATTTGGAACCAACTACAAGCCATGCTGAAGCTAACTAGCATCGTATCAATTAACTCCTACAAAACACTAGCTATCTCTAAATTAAAGACATATGTAGGTGCTACTAGGCCCCAACACCAAGTCAACTTCCTAGGTACCAACTGGCCCTCTACTTATTAAGCTGAAATGTGTTGCATAATTTGGGGCAAGGTTAAAGCTGGAATGTACTACATATATAGCATAAGGACTTCTATTGTGTATCGTCTTGTATTATATATATTTTTTTCTTTGTTGTTCTACATTTTGTATCTCCTGTCTATGTAATTGTGAACTGTATGTATGTGCCTCAGGACCTCCTTGTGAATGAGCTTGCTCATCGAGTCTTTCCTGCAACAAACCTGAACTTGAACTTTAACTTGAAGGTTGAGGTGCTGGGCGCGCCTTGCGCTTACACCAGAGAATGACGGTTCGAAACGGAATTGGGTTGCTGGGGTCACATGGGATGAGGATTGAATATCCCAAAGGATGATCTCCTGCTCCTGGGGTGACTTACCGGGGTGTCTTGAGCACCCAACACTCCTGGGGCAAGTGGAAGCACAGGCTTTTTGGGGAAATAGCAGCTCTTCAAAGCTGAGGAGGAGGGATGCTGTGGGCACTTAATGATGGCATGCATTGGCACATCGTCTGTCTGGACATACATCCTCTGTGCCAGCGCCCTTTGAGAGCAGGAGAAAAGGGAAAAAATACATACAGCCCGCCCCTGAGCAAGATAAAGTCAAGAGCTGCCTAGAGGGATACCCAGGCAGATAGAGGAGGAGGGCACAAGGCCTCCTCTGAAACCATGGGAGCCGAAAAGCATAAAAAAAAAAAAAATAGCTACTCCTTCTTCTCCCAGACCCATGTGAGGAGGTAACCACTGTCTGAGAATCCATTTTCTTAAATTCATCATTCTCCTGGGTTCAAGTGAGTCTCAGAAGGAAACTAACTTCTGGTTCTTCTTAAATAAATGTAGCAACCTTGAGTGCTTCATAGGGCTGTCAATTCCATTACTGTTAAGGAACACTACTAGTGACATCTTAGCCATTTGGTAATATCATACAACTACGAAAATGATCAGCAGTCTCTCATAAGCATAATAAGTAAGCAATTTGAAAAAGAAAACGTATCCACTGTTCAATATTCCATAACCACACCTGTTTCTAATGATGTGTTGAACAGAGATGTCAGTGGTGCTGCTATCTCCTTTCTAAGCTCTTGTAGAATTATGGGATGCATTCCATCCAGCCCCATTATCTTATCTACCTTCAGTTTTTCTAGTTCCTTTAGGACTCCTCTACTGTGAATGGACTTATATCTATAACTCCCCCAGAACTTCCCACTGGCTGTGGAGCTTCCCTTCATTTTCCACTGTGAATACTGAACAATACTTGTTCAGGATTTCTGCTTTTTCCATGGTCCCCTTCTGCCAACTCCTTTGCCTTTTCTCTTTTTAGTCTCACAGTCCCAGCTCTGATTTTTCTCTTGTCTCTGATGTATCTAAAAGAGATCCTGTCTCCTTTCTTTCTTTCTTGCCTAGGCTATTGTTTCCTCTGTCTGTGCTTTGGCTTTTTGGACTGCCTTCCCTGCCTCCTTTAGCTTTTCCAGATATTTTCTTCTATCCTCCTCTCTCTGTGTTTCTTTGTATTTTCTGAATGCTAATCTTTTTTCCCTCACCCTCCCTATCACCTTGTTGGAGAACCAGAGTGTTCTTCTCCTCCTCCTCCTCTTCGTTTTACTTATTTGCCTAACACATAGGCTAGTGGCTTCCATCAAGGCTCCCTTTAGAAGTACCCATTGCCTCTCTACATTCCCTTTCCCATGTTACCCACTAGGTCTTTCTTCAGACATACTTCTAGTTCTGCAAAAATCTGTGTTTCTGAAATCCAAGACCCTTACCCCTTGTGTGGCTGGATTCCTCTGCTGTCCTCACTAAACCATACTATACAGTGATCGCTGGATCCCAGGTGACTCCACACTTTTACATTCCGACTCTGTCCTCGTTGGTGATGACCAGGTTCCATACTGCCCCCTCATGGGTGTGTTTTACCACTAACTGTCTGAGTCCTGCCTTCTGAAAGGCTGGTATGCAGTTAAAATAGCGCGTCCACAATAGCACAAGTCAGTATAGCACTTCCTTCTAAGCGCTTGTCAGTAATAGCGCATTAGATAAAAGCGCACTGTTTAAATAGTGCCATCTAGCATTGTAACTAAATAATGTTTAAATGTCACACACCATTTCACCCACAGGTAGCAACCATGTCAGCGTCTGGACCCCCTTGTGAGACAGTGAGATTTGTGGAAAGTCGGAAGGGTGAGGAGCTCGCTCTGCTAAATGGCTTTCTGTATCACAGAGAAAGAGCAACAGCTTCTATGGCATATTACAAATGCCTTGACTATGATAAGGGCCATTGCACTGCCAGAATTCACTTAAATGGGGAAATTGTGCTGAAGAGAATCAGTGAGCACAATCATGTCCCGATCCCGCAGTTGTCTCAGTTAAGGAAGCTGTTGCTGGGATGAAGGACAAGGCAGCAACAAGTAGCAAGACAAGCCACCAAATAGTTGCAGGAGCTATCGCAGAGTTGTGCCCCTCTGTCGCTTCCCAGCTCCCTGCAATGTCTCTGATTAAGCAGACTGTAAGAAGAACATGCAGGGCTGCTACCTGTCCACCCCCAGAACCAAGTGATGCTGCATCGCTTGAGCCAACTGCTGATTTGTGTGTTATAATAAAAAATGATAAATTTCTACACTTCAGTTCTGGGCCTGTGCCAGGACTGAAATACTGGAATACAGGAAAATACTGATTTTCAGCACCACTCAGGATCTTGAACACTTGAAAAACTCAAGGCATTGGTTTGCTGATGGTACATTTAAATGTTGCCCAACAATATTCCAACAGCTGTATACTATTCATGGCATAAGAAATAACACTGTTGTTCCTCTAATTTCCATATTAATGGCAAACAGAACCACCGCATCACACAGTTGGGTCTTTACTGAGGTGCTAAGCCTGTACCCTAACTTGAAACCTGAAAGTATAATTCTGGACTATGAACAGGCAGCAATAAAAGCATTCAAACTTGCCTTTCCATCATCACATATTCGTGGTAGTTTCTTTCATTTGTGTCAAACCTTCTGGAGGAAAATTCAAGAAAATCAACAGTTTTGTGCAAATTATATTTCAGACCCAAACTTTGCCTTACAACTGCAACTTCTGTCAGCACTTGCATACGTTCCAGTGGACAAAATAATTTTTGATGAGCTTATTTCAACACCTTTCTACCAAAGTAGTGTAGAATTACTAACCCTAGTGATTGACCACTTTGAAGATTCATGGCTGGGACACCCATTGGCAAGAGGTGGTTGCAGATGACCTATGTTCAAGATAAAATGTGGAACTGCTATGATGCGGTGGACGATGGCATCCCATGCACTACAAACTTCGGTCAAAGCTTGGCACTGCAAGTTCAACCACTTCTCGGAGCACACCACCTTCCATATGGAAGTTCCTACAGTGCCTCAAGAGGAACAACACTACAGTACTGTTTTGATTGAGCAGCTAATTGAAGGCACAGCAAGCACAGACATGAAAAAAAGTATAAGGACACCACCAAGCACATTGCTGTTATCGTTTCACAGCCTGGCATGCATCCCAGAATTGAGTATCTCTGTAGTGTCATGTATAACTTTCAGCTACAGGCCTGAAGAGTTCATGAATAGCATGTAATTTTCAGCTACACTGAATTAAATGAATTGTTGCTGGGTGAATTTAGCTTGATAAATTGGGCACTTGCACTATTGTAAGATATACTTAATAAAAACTGAATCGCATTACCTTTATGATCACAGTGCATCTTTGAACTGCAAGAGGCAAGGGAGAGCATAGGAGTGCATGCACCAGGAACTTTAACTCATGGTTGAAGAACTGGTGCTGTGAGGAAGGGTTTGATTCATTGGTGACTGTGTGAACCCACCTGGAGGATGGAGGTTTGTTCAAGCCTGACGGCCTGCATCCATCCTGGAGGGGAATCCAAGCACTCAATGATAAGTTTAAATGCTACATTGACAAGCATTTAAACTAGCAAAGGGGGTGGCAGGCCAGCAAGGAGGGTACCTACTTGCTCACCCCCCACAGCTAGCAGTGGAACCAGTGAACCAGAGGAGTGGCTATCTCTACAAAGCAGTGTGCAAAAGATGGAAATTAGCACCCAAGAGGTGGATAGGCAGAAAAGGGGCAAAATTCAGCAGAAGGGCAGACAGCAAGGAGAACCAGGGATAAAGGACAACCAAGGAAGGGGCTAGAGTAGAACAGCAAAACAGTCTAGGGAGGTCAAATCATGGAAAGCTATGTGTGCAAATGCCAGGAGCCTTAGCAACAAGATGGAAGATCTGGAGGCTGTCATGGTACAGTCAGACCTGGACATTGTGGCCATCACTGAAACCTGGTGTAATGATAACCACGACTGGGAGATGGCCATACCTGGCTACAACATATTCAGAAGAGACAGAACAGGCAGGAAGGGAGGAGGAGTGGCACTGTGTGTGAAAAATGACATAAGGGCCACAGAGATCCAGGAGGAACAAAATGAGGGAGAGATACTGTGGGTTAAGCTGGAAAGGAAAATGAGGACAGCCATCCGCACAGGTGTGGTCTATAGACCACCAGCCCAGGAGGAAGAAACAGATAGGGAGCTGATGCTAGCCATCCAAAGGATGGCAGACAAGGGTGAGGTATTACTGGTTGGAGACTTCAATATTCCAGACGTGGACTGGAGCATCCCAGCAGCAGCATCAACTAGGAGCAGATTTATCCTCGATTCCTTCAGGGTGCCTTCCTCAAGCAACTGGTCATGGAACCAACTCGGCAGAAGGCAATACTGGACCTTTGTGCTCACAAACAGGGACAGTGTGATGGGGGTAACAGTGGGGGAGCACCTGAGGAACAGTGACCACCAGTCATTGTGGTTTGAAATCACAGAAAGAGCAGAACCAAACCACACAAAAACACGTATCCTGGATTTTAGGGAGGCAGACTTTGGGAAAATGGGGAAATACTTGAAAGAGGCATTAAGTGGAATGGGACAGGAATCAGGGGTTGAGGAACAGTGGGCAGTATTTAAAATGGAGATTACAAGAACAACAGAATTATGCATTAAGCAGGTTAGCAAGAGGAAAAGGAAGAGGAGACCATTATGTTTTTCCAAAGAGGTAGCAAAGGAAGTGAAATCCAAAAGATTGCATTCAGGCAATACAAAAGACACAGGCAGAAGGGGATAGGAGAAGTACCAGGAGAAGCAAAGGGAGGCAGGGAGGTCAGTAAGGAAGCCAAAGCTCAGACAGAAGAACACATTGCAAATCAGTGGGTAGAGGACAAAACCTTTTACAGGTACATAAGTGAAAAAGAAGGAGGGATAGTGAGACTGAAGGGGAGGATGGGGCTGCATGGAGGATGACAACAGTAAAGCTGACATATTGAACAGGTATTTCTGCTCAGTCTTTACTGAGGAAGAGGAGGTAATGGGTCTGAAGGGAGTACAAGGGGTGAGAATGGTGCAGAAATGGACACAAGTCCCTTTACATGAGAAAGGGTCCTGAAGGAACTGGAAGTAATAAGAGTTGATAAAAGCAATGGGGCCAGATGGGGTGCACCCCAGGGTCCTTAAAGAACTAAGAGAGGTGGTGGCTGAACCTCTGGCTATCCTGTTTAGCCGATCACTGGAAACAGGGGAGGTACCCAAAGACTGGAGGACAGCAGATGTAGTCCCCTTTATACAAAAGTGGGAACAAAGAGGAAGCAGGGAACTACAGACCAGTCAGCCTCACCTCGGTAGTGGAGAAGATCATGGAAGCACTACTGAAGGAGAGATTGGTGGAACATCTGGTTGTCAATGGACCAGGACCCAAGGCAGCATGGTTTCACCAGGGGGAGGTCATGTCAGACCAACCTCGTTAAATATTTTGACTGGGTGACTAGGGAGGTGGATCAGGGAGGGCAGTGGACATGACCTATCTGGACTTCAACAAGGCCTTTGACACTGTGCCACATAGAAGACTATTACACAAACTGGGGAATATGGGTGTGGGCAGGACAGTAGTGTGGTGGGTAGGTAACTGGCTGGGTGGCAGGACACAGATAGTGGTGGTAAATGGCTGTCACTCCACAGAGGGAAGAGTGACCAGTGGGGTACCACAGGGATCAGTGCTGGGACCGGTCCTATTCAACATCTTCATCAGTGACATTGTGCAGGACCTAGAAGGCAGAGTTTCACTGTTCGCTGATGACACAAAGCTCTGTAACAGAGCAGACACACCAGAGGGTGTAGACAGAATGAGAAGGGACCTGCAGAAACTTGAAGAATAGTCAGGGGTTTGGCAGTTGAAATTCAATGCAAAGAAGTGCAAGATAATGCATATGGGGCACAAAAACCCAGGCGCAATATATCAGTTGGGGGGTGAGGATATAGCATGCACCAAGCAGGAAAGGGATCTTGGGGTTATCATCTCTGATGACCTCAAGGTAGGGAAACAGTGTGACAAGGCAGCAGGTAAAGCAAATAGGATGCTGGGATGCATAGGCAGGGCATCACCAGCAGGAAAAGGGAGGTCATAATTCCACTATACAAGACACTAGTGAGGCCCCACCTGGAGTACAGTGTACAGTTCTGGAGACCATACCTACGTAAGGACATAGACAGGGTAGAGAAGGTTCAGAGGAGGGCAACAAAGATGGTGCATGGATTGCATCACAAGTCCTATGAAGACAGGTTGAAGGAACTGAACATGTACTCCCTGGAGGAGAGTAAGGAGAGAGGGGATATGATAGAGACATACAAGTATCTTACAGGGAGGAACAGGGTGCAGGAATACACTATTTTTAAGCGAAAAGATGTTCTAGGACTAGAGGGCATGGGATGAAGTTGGAGGGAGGATAGATTCAGAGCAAATGTGAGGAAGAATTTCTTCACAGAACGGGTGGTGGACAAGTGGAACACCTGCCAGAGGAAGTGATGGGGCTGAAACAATCACGGATTTAAGAATGCATGGATAGACATAAAGGAATTCTGGAGATCAGGGTAAGGGCAACAGACTTCTAGGAAAACATAAACTGAACTTACAGAGCTCAAATGGGCAGACTGGGTGGGCCATAGGCCCTTATCTGCCGACACTGTCTATGTATCTATGTATCTATATAAGCATGGTGTGCAGAGGTTGAGAATAGGTTGTATATAGGGAATTCAAAGCAACAATGTCATTTCTGGGGAAACATTAGGTAGGACAAAAATGCACAACAACAACACAAGTCCCCAGGACAGCGTGGTCCAACATAGCCAGAGGCTGGGCAGATGATTTTCAGTACATGTGAGTGGTACTATTGTAATACTTGTAAAAAATGCTGTTTTGGCTCATCGCTTTAATGCTATAATGCTATATTTGCAAGCGCGATTATATATGTGCTACAATGATGCACGCTATTGTGGACGCACGATATTGACATGAACCCTGAAGGGCTTCAAGGATGTTTCTGCTCTTGCTGTGGCTGCAGTATGGGTGCTCCAGTTGACATAAGGCAAACTGAAGTTCCCCATCAGCAGCATTTTCCTGCTTGCTGCCATTTCATGGATGATTTTCACTAGTTCATCATCCAACTCCTTCCTGTGTGTTGGCGGTCTGTAGATCACACTTGCTTGAATGGCAGGACCATTTCCTGTTTCCAGTGTGACCCACAGTGCCTCCACTTCTTCATCCCTTATGCCCTGAACTTCTGTAGCTTTTATATCCTCCTTAATGTAAATAGCCATTCCTCCTCCCTTTTTTCCTACCCTCTCTTTACAGAATAGAGCATACCCTGGCACAGTTATGTCCCAGTCATAGTTCCCTGTGTACCATGTCTCAGTAACAGTGACAATACTCAGGGCATTAGATCCAAGATTTTATTTGTCAGACTGCAAGCAATCGTGCTCATGGCTTTATATGTTCTGACACCCTTTTTACTTCCACCCCCCACCTGTGTGTTTTTCTCCTAACCTCTTCCCAGTAGGAATGCTACTATGATGTCTTACAGTTTGGTTCTTTCAACTCTTAATGGTGTTCTCTCAGGTCCCTCTTGTATTCCATGATCAGTTTCTTTTTCCATGAGAGGTAAGGCTAAGTTCCTATTTTTTAAGATGACTTTGATAGGGTCCTTTTGCCACCAGCTCCCCCTCTCCTAGTTTAAATGTCTGATGCTCACATCAGATTTTTGGCCCAGTGCTCATACTCCTTCTTTCATTAGATGTAATCCATCGTACCTGAAGAGCTTCCATCCTCTCCCAAAAGTCTCCCCATGCTCCAATGAAGTGGTAACCTCTTTCTTTACACCAGTTTCTTAACTACACATTGAACGTCTCAATTTCTTTGCTTCTGAATTTCTCTGCACTGTTGTCTTTGCCCCACTCAGGAAGAACCTCAGAGAAGGCTAGGGGAGTTATCTGAGTTGCCAAGTCTCCTAGTCTGACTAGGTTTCATTTGGCTTCCTCTTCTGACTCCCTGCCAGGTTGTTAGACCCTAGGTACACCAAGATCTTCAAGTTATCGCCATCTTTTTGGTATACTTTTTGATGCAGTCAGTGTCCTGTTTCACTGAGTCATCTGGGGAGTCATCTGATCTAGCACGCTTTGCCTGTGCCCAGTCATTAAGGTGTGTCCCTACCTCAAGTCATGGAATTTCTATAATGAGAACTCTTTTCCTTTTGCTTTCTTGTCACTGGTTGCCCTCACTGGTTCTGTCCTGCTTCCTTGACTGGATTATTGTCTCTTCTCTGTCCCTGCAGTCCCTTTCCTTACTGCCCCTGACATGCAGGCCCTACAAGATTGAGGGGCTGGGCTCTTGTTCTGGTGGAGAAAGGGGTTCTTTCTCAAAGATAAAATAAATTGCATGGTGTCTCCACCCAGACAGAGTTAATATAATTGGTCAGATATTTTAACAGTACAGCCCCTGGGATGCCTTACCTACCAGCACCCCTTACAGTCATGCACACATGGATTACCATAAGCCAAAACCATATTTCAATATATTTGCAATTATTGACTTAAGCTAATAATATGCTAAGCAATCATATAGTCATGAGACATTTGTAAAAGGTTAACAAACAATTTATTTACATGGGTAGGGCAAGAAAAAGGGATATGGATGTAGAAGTTAAATAACAGTCCAGGGATAGTATTTTCGTAACACCCATCAATCACTGGCTATAAATCAAAACTATTTTCATAGTACCCACTTCCTACCAGCATATACTGTGCATTAGAACATATTTTAGCCCACATGTTCTACCACATTACCTACTCCTCGTCTTGTACCCGTTTAACCCCTAGAATCTACTTAGGGCACTCCCACAGTCTATCTGGGTACCCACTTGGAGCAGTTGCAGGCCTGATGCAATGCAGCTGGATGGCTGGTGTTGGTGAACTTTTGGAAAGAAGCCATTTTAATTCAAACTCTTTGCATTGTTGCAACAGCTATTTGACAAACACTGAACCTTTAGCTGGGCAGCTAAACTTAAACCTTGGGTGGCAACTGTGTACAGTTCCCAGATGCAGGGCAAGCTCTGAATTTCTCATGGTTTGCAAGAACAGTTTTGGCTTGTGCAGCTGAGGACATTCGGACTGTAGATCTGGGGTATGTTTGGATCAGTAAAACTTGAATGGCTAGATAGCTGAGGTGAGCAGCAGGCTCTTGTAGTTTGGACCTTCTCCCTGCATCATGCAGCTTGGGCCTTCTCTGCAGCAGGCGCTTGCATCGTTAGCAGGAGGGACACCACTCAGCTTCTCTGGCAACTTGTCTTCTTTTTAGTGGTGTCAAAGAACTGGAGAGACCAGTGATGGGGACCAGGGCCGGCACGCCTCATCTCTCACACCTAGGCATGAACCATCAGGGGGAGATGCATTGATAATGCCTAGCAGTAACAGTACCGACTGATTCCCCAAGCTGACCTTGGAAGATAGTCACTCATTTGTGGGGTTTTCAGGAACATCTGGCTGTTAATGCTTCAGCCACACTGCCAGCTAGCAGCTGTGGCTCTTTCTTGACTAAAACACAATATCTGTGCTTCTCACTGAATGTTAGCAGGAAACTGTCTCTTAGATTCAAAGATTTCAGATTCAGACTTGAGGCAAAAGATGGGGGACATCTCCTCACTTTACTGACTCAGCTTGAACAGAAGAGCTTATCTTCTCATTTCACTTGTCAGAAGATGAAGGACATCTCACTTTACTTTCCATCTACTGGAAACAACAGGCAGGCCTCCCTTGGCTCTCTGGCTGTGCAAACCTCAAGTAGACCTCCACGCTTCCTTCAAAAATAATGGACAAGATTCCTTTCCCTCTGGAAACTCCCAGGTGATTTCATTTTTGAAATTCAAAATGTTTTATTGTTTTATGAAAGTATTAACAACACAAGGTAAAAGCTTTTATGTATTACAATTGGTACACACAAAATACCATACACAACACCTAATACCCCCAAAGCATGCCCTCTCAAATAAAAGAAGTATTAGACAGTCTATTAAAACAACAGTGAGAAGAGTTAAGGTCAACTTCAAAAATTAATGTAAATATAAAGCATAAAGTTTACCCCACTTTTTCTCAAAAGATAAGGGACTGTATGCCAAGGACAGGCTTCATCTTGCCCCGTTAGGGAAGGAAGTCCTTAAACAGGGGATGGCTGACTACATTCAAGAAAGGTGGGGTTTAAACTTGTGAGGGGATAAGGGAGGCTGACCAGAAGCCCTCTCCTCCAGATGAGGGGAGTAGACTCCACACCCAAGGGGGAGAGGGGGGAAACATACTGGGGGTGGAGGTTTCAGGAGGAGCAGAGGGAGGATGGAAGTATAAGGAACCTGCGTGAGGTTCGACAAAGGGGATCAGGGATAAGGGTGGGGGGTGGTGTTAGTAAATGCCAGGAGCTTGGGAATCAAGTTGCCAGAGTTCCAGGCCATGCTATTTGGGGGGGGGATGCGACGGTGGTCACAGAGACATGGGCCAGCAAAAACCATGACTGGGACCTAAACGTACGGGGGTACACTATGCTTAGGAAGGATAGAAAGGAGGGCAGAGGTGGTGGAGTGGCTATGTTCATTAGAGATGACATAGAAATTGCTAGGGTAGAAGAGGCAGAGGGAAACATGGAGGCCTTTATGGGTCACCTCACGAACCCCAGCAGGAGATAAGGTCAAGCCGGGTGTAGTATATAGGCCCCGGGATGGGTGATGTTCTGAGGATGGTTTGCTGGACAACATCATTGCCCAGTGTGGACCAAAAGGGAAGGAGTGGTGTTGATGGGGACCTAATATGCCAGGTACAAACTGGGAACCATGTCCTCTAAGGTGGCCAAGGAGCAGAGGCTGCTGGACAGCTTCAGGATGTGTTCTTAACACAGCATGTGATGGAGCCCACAAGGGAGGGGCATGTCCTGGATGTGGTTCTGGCAGATGGGGATCTGGTAGGGGACCTGGTTGTAGAGGATCCTCTGACTGGGGCGACCACAATACTGTCTGATTTCAAATAAGCATGGGGGGATGAGATCTAGGACACTGGCAGTAGACTTAAGGGGGCCGACTTTGTGGGCATGGGAAATATTCTCAAGGATCATTTGAAGGAGATTACATCAATGACAAATGTGGAAAAGATATGGGAGATCATAAAGGGGACTGCATGAGGCAGTCAGGACCTGCGCTAAGGTGAAACGTAGAGATCAAGGTCACATAAATCATGCTGGTGGTCCAGTGAGATTCAGGTAGCAGTCAGAGAATAGAAGGCGACCTACAAAATATAAAACAACAAGAGGGATAGGGATAAGGAAATGTACCATCTTGCATCTAGAAAAGTCACCCAGATGGTGAGGGGCAAAGTCCAGTAAAGAGCAGCAGCTGGCACAGGGATACATGGAGGGAAAAGGGTTCTTCTGGTACATTGGGGAGCGGAGAAAACTAAGGGCCACCTCAGCAGATTGAGATCTGAAGGAGGGTGGGTGGAAGAGGCGAGGGACCAGGCAGAGCTATTAAATGAGTATTTCACCTCTGTGTTCACTAGGAGGGGATAGGATATCTACAAAGCAAGGCATGATGGGGATAGAAGGCAGGAGGGACTAGGGGAGCAACAGAAATGGAGCAAGAGGGAGGGAGAGGTACCCCAGGGGTGTCACATCAGGATAAGGATAAAAAGGCCAGTAAGGTGGAGGGGACGGATGATGCTATCTCCACTGAAAGGGTGTGGTTAGCCCTCAAGGCCCTAAAGAAAGACAAATCTCCTGGGCCGGATGGCATTCATCCGAGAGTACTATGGGAATTGGCGGACATGCTGGCTGCACTCCTGGTGGAGCTCTTCAACAGGTTGCTTGAGACAGGGAGGGTACCTAGGGATTGGCGAGAGGCACATGTGGTGCTAATCCATAAAGGGGGGTCGAGGGAAGTGCCAGGTAACTATAGACTCATCAGTTTGACCTCGGTGATGGGAAAATTAATGGAGAGTATACTAAAGGAATGACTGGGGTGTACTTGGAGGAGGTGGGAGGTCTGGACAGTCGGCAACATGGGTTTGTGCCAGGTAGATCATGTCAAACCAGTCTTGTGAGTTCACGAATGGGTAACATCAGAACTGGACAGGAAAAGCCTGTGGATGTATTATTCTTGGACTTCAGCAAGGTTGACTCTGTCCCCACAATGGTCTGGTGGAGAAACTGATGGGGTTGGGAGTAGGCCTTTGATGGTCAGATGGATTGAAAACTTGGCTAGCTGGATGCATCCAGACAGTAGTGGTTGGGGAGCTCTAGAACCCTAGAGGTCGATGGCCATTAAGTTTCCATGAGGCTCGGGTCTGGGTCCGATCCTGTTTAATGCATACATATCAGACATCAGGGAGGGTATAGGGTATGAAATGAGTCTCTTCACTGATGACTCCAAGATGGGAGCAGTAGTTGAGGGAGAAGAGGAGGTTGGCCTTGCGGGACCTGGACACCCTGGAAAGCTGGGCTCACATGGAAATTAAATTTCAATATCACCAAGTGCAAGGTGTTACATCTTGGGTGGAAAACCCTAAACACAGGTACACCCTGGGAGGGAGGTCTGGAGGCCTCAATAGGGAAAAAGACCTAGGGGTCATGGTGGATGCATGTATGAATAACTCTGAACAGTGCAGGAGAGCGGCTAGCAAGGCAAACAGGATGTTGGGATGCATCGTAAGGGGGATCACCTCTAGAAGCAGGGAAGTGATTCTGCCGCTGTACAATGGACTGGTTAGATCACACCTTGAGTACTGTGTACAGTACTGGAGACCACACTTGAAGAGGGACATACAGCTCCTGGAGAGGGTACAGAGGAGGGCAACTAAGATGATATGAGGACTAGGGGATTTGACGTATGAGGACAGACTTGAGGAGCTCTGCCTGTTTTCATTGGAGGAGAGGAGAGATAGGGGGACATGATTGAGGTCTTCAAGTACCTCAAGGGAATAAATAGGGTAAACATGGAGGGGATCTTTAGACTAAAGCAGGAAGGTATCACCAGAGGGCATGGTTTGAAGTTGGAAGGTGGAAGGGTGAGGGGGGAAAGAGGAGGAGGTTTTTCACTGAGAGGGTGGTGGATCCTTGGTATGCACTGCCTGGCGAGCTGGTTCAGAGATCCACAGTGGAGGGCTTCAAGTGAGGGTGGGACAGACACAGAAAGTGGATGTATCAGATGATGGCCTGGCCCAGGGGGGTGGGGATGGATGATAGGGGTTTCTGAAACACAAGGGGGGGCCTCGGCACCCAACTAGGGATCTGAGGTTCGAGCAGACTCGATAGACCATAAGGCCTAATCTGCTGGCAATTAGTATGTGAGTATGTTAGTATGCTAGCCTGTTATGCGAGCTAGCAATTAAATGTTCGGTTCTAAACCTTGATGAGAGTTCCTTCTGCCATTCATTGTATGATATAACCAGTTGATCCATCCAGTGCTTGAGCACAAGCCTCTTGACAACAATGGATATCAAGGCTATATGGAATTTACATTCTTTGACCCTGACATTGGAGTAGATGCCGAGAATACATATTTCAGCTGTGAAAAGGTCCTTCAGCCCCAATAAGGGGTCCATCTTAGACTGAATTTTTGCCATAGTGGGGCAACCTTTTCACACTGCCAGAAAACATGTAATAGGTTCTACTTCCTGTTTACCACACCTGGAGCAAGTGGAGTCTGGAAGCCTGCCAATTTTGGCCAATTTAACCGGGGTGTAGTACATATTATTTAAGATCTGATACTGGGTGAGTGTGAACCTGTCCTGAGAGTGGTAAATATAGGTCCTGCCATACTTGTTCCCAATTCATGGATGAGTCGGGCAGAAGAGAATTCCAAACCTGGGAGCCTGGGATAGGTACCAGGAGTTTTAATGTTAGAAGGTAGGAGTAGAGCAAGAAAATGCAATGTGGCTTGGAGGAGAGAACCTGAAATTGACTTAGTATGGGACTTATCTTCGTGGGGTGGGGAGTGACCTCAAATAGTCTACCAATTAATAGGAAAATAGGCATAATACTTGTCTAGTGTACTTACCCGGTCAACAAAAGCTAAAATAAAATAAAATAAAATAAAAATTAAAATTAGGTGTCTCAGCTGGAAGATTTTGAAAATGAACCTTTGCTGTATTTTGAATTTTGTGAGAAGGTCAGGAGAAGCGAGAAGGACATTGTGGGAATATAAGTCTGTCACTAAGATTCCTTGTAGCTGAGGTAACCAATTTAGGTTGAGAAAGGTACCATCAATCTTAACGTTAGGGTTATTGAAAATGGGTTGTGCAAAATCGTGCTGTGAAGATATCTTATAATAAGAGTAACACTGAGAGAAAACCTTAAGTGAGGTATCAATCATAGAGTGTCTTAGTGTGACAGGAAAGGATTGTCTGGATGAATAGAAGATCGTGGAGGGATACAAATTGTGTATACTCAGAAGGCTGTTTTCTAGTTGCAACCAGATAGGAGCGTGTACATTGCTATTAGTAGGAAACCATCTACCAGTCCTTGAAAGATGGCTAGCCCAGTAGTATATGAGATTAGGAAGGTGAGACCCTCGCTTTCTTTGGGAAGTCCCAGATGATTTCTGTGACTCTGGCCAGCAAACAACACTCCCATGCTGTGGATACACTCCTTCCAGCTCTTGGAAGGCAACACAGGGCAACATAGAGACCATCCTGGCCTAGTGGCTCCATAAGCCCCAAGGCAGGTCTTCTTCTTCCCTTGAAGATAACAGCAGGATTCCCCTCTCTTGGTAACTTTTCAAACCCCTATCCAGCTTCTAGACAGCAAATCTACACTGTAATTCTGAAACAACCCTTCCAGACGCAGGAAGGCAAAGCAGGGCCCCTGGGCTGGTGGCTGTGCAAGCCACCAGACAGGTCTTCTTCACACTCTGGAGCAACATCATGGTGCAATGAGCCTGAGCCCTGCTCTAGGAGGGCTGTAGCTGAAACTGAACTCAACTCAGTCAGTCCTCTGGGTTTCTGGGGATCAGGGCAGCATCTGATTGATCAAAGAGGCAGTCCGTCTGCAAAATGAATATTCAATAGGCTTCTTTGATGCTCTTTTAGTTAACTGTTATGGCACCAAGACATTGTCCTTGCCTTCTCCCATATGTCCCTCTGACAAAGTCCCCTAGGGCTTCTGGCTAATTATTGGCTGCTTGCAGGGTTAAAGGTGGCAAATATGGCTGCTGGCAGAGCAGTCCACTTAATGCTAGGCCACATTAAGCTATTTTACAGGCACACACAGTATTTTAAACTTAAGCGCCCACAGCATTTGGTAGCAATCCTCTGCCCATGCCTCCCTTGGCAGAGAGGGGCAAAACAGGGGCCTCCCTGTCCTGTTATTGGAGCTGAGTGCTATCCCCTGGCAGCAAACAGAGATTATTAACTTTCATGAAGCAGCCCAGCTGCTTTTATGAAACAGGTGCCCCATTACATTGTGCTTAAGAGTGCTTTTATTTAGTATTTAATTTTCTGTTTCCCTAAGTGCTTCCAGACCCTTTTACTATCTATATGCCCAAGGGCCAGCACACACACACAAACACTGGCCAGGAGCTGCCGAGGCTTTTACTTATTCAGCACCACTGGCAGCTGCAGTGGAGTGAAAAGCCGACACAAGCAACTCATTTAGATTTTCAATGGTGGCTTCACTTCACTCTTGTGAACTTGATCCCCATCAATTTCAAAACACTGGGGGCTAGGAGGAGTGTTAAGGAGCCACAGGTAACATGGACCCAGGACTGGCAGGACTATCAGTTGAGAGGATGAGCAGCACATAGGAGAAATGGAAGGTAAGCCCCACTAGGGGAAGGAATCATATGAGAGACACACACACACATGGTTTGTGTGTGCTGTCTGGGCCTGTCTCACAACATGATTACTTGAAAGATTTGCCAGAGTTTCAACCAGGCAACAAGGCGACGCCATGAGAAAGCTTTAGAAAACTTATTTTCAAAACTTTGAAAACCATGAAGAAGGATCAGTGCCCTAGATCTGTGTCTCCTCACCATTGGCAAAGAAGCCACAAAGTCTAAGGATCGAGACAAGGAATAGTCATTATAGTGGCCCTCCTTATCATCCAGCCACAAGCACAGACACAGGGAAAAAGAAAATCTGTTTCACAGGCGAGGTCCCATTCACTGTTGAGACAAGGTAGTTCTGCATCATCACCAGCTCTGGTGGCATTGACTACAGTCCGCTGACTGCTGATGAGACATCAAGGTCAAGGTGTGGCTTAGACACTACCATACCTACTATGGATGGTAGGATACCATCATCATCTGGGCCAAGGCCCATCAATGCACTGGCCCCTTTACAGGGTGCCATTGACTCTCAGACTACGCTGACATCATTCTCAGAAGTGATAAGACATGTTCTGACTGGACTACCAGTACAAGCAGTTTTTCTGCCAACAGGCCTCCTGGTATTCAGTCTTCATTAACAGGTTCATCTAGCATGCCACAAGTTCCTCCCTCTCAGCCACTAGTGATGTTGCAGGTGCATTCTGTGGTTCCCATCATCAAGAGGACATTGGCGATGAAGTGGAATACAATTCTGAGCTCATAGACTTAAAAAGAATTTAGAAGAGGGATATGAGGTAGATCAATATTTATCACCTTGCTCTGCTTTTACCTTCTCATCCTGCAGTGAGGACTCAGTAGTTTATACCTAAGATCTCCTGAGGCTCCAACTGTCCAAGCCATGTTCTAGCATGGACTTTGCTTTGGAAGAAGAAGATTCCACAAATATAAATCTAATGGAATTTTTGGAGGTGCCATGTACTCCCACCATTATAATTATACCTATGTATCATGCATTAGTGGGTGCTACCTTTGCTGCATGGTATAGAACAAACTCACTGCCTGAGGTTCCTAGAAAGGCTGATAAGCAGTTTCCTGCACTGTCTGCTAAGTCTTAGTATGCTAACTAGCCAGCAGCTAACTCTGTAGTCATCATGGCTGCTCATAATGGATCTAGAGCACCTAAACATATGAGTACTTTGTCTTCTGATTAGTGATTCAGCAAATTTAAATTTTACCCATGGAGTGCTGGCGGAGTGATCAAATCCGCATCGTGGATCACTTGTGAAATTGTCCCTCAGTAGGCTAAAATTAACCTTCCTGGTGTGTGGATAGCATAGCAGTCCCTCCCCCACCTGTCCCTATAATAATAATTCTCCATGGTGGCTAGTGGTCCTTCCCTCCACCTGGTAATCCGTGGAAATGTACTAACCCCCACCTGCATCTCTCCGTATCTCCTCCTTCTCTGATTCCTTTAAATCAGTGGTGGTCTAGTGGTTTGGTAATGAAACTCCCATCCTTATCCCCAGTTCAAAATAAAACCCTGGTGATCCAATGCCCCCACACCCAGCCCGACCAGCAGCAAAAGTCTCCTGCTGCAACCCCTAGCTCCACCCCCATCCTAAATCAGACCGCAGCAGCAGATCGGCACAGCCCTCCTCTCTCCTCCATGGCTGGCCTGCTGACAGAGTTGTCAATGAAGCTCATTCATTGACAGCTGAGCTCAGTCAGCAGGCGAGTCATGGAGGAGAGAAGAGGGCTGTGCATGTCTGCCGCTGCCGGTCTGATTTAGGATGGGGTGGGAGCTGGGCTGTGGTTGTGGGAAGACATTTCGCTGCTGGTGTGGCTGGGTGGGGGCAATTGGTCTGATCACCAGAGATTTATTTTGAATTGGGGATCGGGACTGGAGTTTCAATACATAGATACATGGATACATAGACAGTGTCAGGCAGATAAGGGCCCATGGCCCACCCAGTTCGCCCATTTGAGCTTGTAAGTTCAGTTTATGTTTTCCTAGAAGTCTGTTGCCCTACCCCTTACCTCCAGAATTCCTTTATGTCTATCCCATGCATTCTTAAATCCTGGGTGATTGTTTCAGCCCCCACCACTTCCTCTGGCAGGGTGTTCCACTTGTCCATCACCCGTTCTGTGAAGAAATTCTTCCTCATTACCAAAACCACTAGACCACTGCTGATTTTAAAAGAATCAGAGAAGGAGAGATAGGAGGGATGCGGGTGGGGAGGGGTTAGTACATTTCCACGGTGGGTGGATTACCGGGTGGAGGGAGGGACCACTAGCCACCATGGAGAATTATTATTATTACAGGGACAGGTTGGGGAGGGACCACTAGCCACCAGGGATCTTGTTTTAAGTTTATAAATTTCGCCTGTGGATGGAAGGGAAATCACACTGTGGAAGGCAAAATTTTGCCGCAGAAGGTGAAATTTCACGTTCCACCAGGTGAAATTTTGCCACTCCACCAGGCGAAATTTAGCATTTTGGCTACTCGAAGTGGGTGGCATTTCGCGGATTTCTCCACAAAGCGAATTCTGCCCACTTCGCCCACCACTACTTCTGATAAAGGATCTCAGAGGCTGGATGTGATGGGCAAGCTTACTTATGCCTCTGCATCATCGGGCCTTAGGACTGCAAACTACCAGGCCCACATGATAAAATATCAGAATGGCCTGTGGAAAGCTGCTAGCGCTGCAGCCCAGGCTTTGCCTGATGGCTCTGCCAAGAATGATTTTTTTAAAACATAATCTTCTGGAGCTGATGTTGGCAAATGTTTGCTATGTTCAGCTTATGATGTCTCTGATGCTGTTGCCAGGGTTGCTGCTTCTTTTTTTTCTTTAAACTCTGTTTCTGGTTCCTTACCACATTGAACTCTCTCCAGCATGATCTTTCACTGAACCGAGTGTTCCCATCCTACTGAAGCCTTCCACCATTCCTGATCAACACCTGCTCCTCGTCATGTCTCCGAACTCTCCCCAGATCTACATCCCCCGGGAGCAAGGACTGCCACTCCAGCCGATGCTCTATCTATAGTGTCTGATGGGACAGATGGGAGGATAGCCAGAAGGGCTTCTAAGCCCAGAGTGGACTTGGTGCCAGTGCCTTAGACCCACCTTCACCTACCAGTGGGAAGGGTTTCTTTTCCTTGTTATCCCCCATTGACCCAGCAATGTAATGCGCCTCCAGCATGGTGCAGGATCACTCCTGCTCATGCCCACAGAAGCATCCTCCACGGCCATGTGTCCGCTGTGCCAGGACCTGACTGCTGATAGACCCCCAGCTGTCACTAGGGGTTGCCAGATGGTGAGTCATGTCCCCCTCCCTCCCAGGAAAGGAGAACTGTCCTCCAGATGCTCAATCCTTTCCTCCCTGCCAACCCCCAGAGACCCAAGTCCATTCCTGAACCTGGGTCACCAGTGTGGCTCCAGCGCCTTTAACCCTCCACACCACAGGCCAGCCAGGGCTGCTGCATCTGGCATTTGCATAAGGAGATGTTCTTGTCTCAGAGTTCCTGGCTTTGACAATGATATGCAGCAGGCAGTTTTGATTTCCCCATTTTAGACAAACAAAACTGTTTGGCTATGATGCTGAAGAGGCCCAGTGTAGCATTCAGACATCAAAAATGATTCAAAGTTCTTTTTTTTTTTTTCATTTTAAGGTTTATTGAAATTACACACCAAAACATAGACAGGGAAAAACAAAACAGCATGAAAATACAAGACTATGCAACGAGCCCCTACAAAAAATAACACCAAACAACTCACCAAACACCCCCTCAACCCGACCAAGCTGAATAAAACAGGGTCTATGGACCAAAAGTCATGAATAATATAACTAGACTCAACACCATACCACCCCCCAGCTCAAATGGCATGTCAGTGAAACTTAAGAAGGGAAAAAAGCAGCAGGGCAAGAGCAAAGTGACAAACTATTGGAAGCTACATGGATGGCTAAAAGGGTGTGGAGGTTTCCCAGTGCTATTGGTAGAAATGGAGACTTTGATTCATTCAAGCTACTTGCTTTTCCACTGCAAAAGCTTGCAGAACCTCAGTGTACCATTCTCAAAAGATGGTGGCATCGTTCCTCCAGTGCCACAGTATAATAACCTTGGCCACTGCAGAGATCAGGGCCATGTGCACCTTGCGATGGCCGGAAAGAGTAGGAGGGTAATCCCCCACCAAGCAAATGTTAGGCATAAAGGTATCCTCCAGCCCAAGAAGCAGGTCCAACAAGGTTTTGATCCTTAACCAGAAGGGGGCTATCTTGAAATAGTCCCACAACATATGGAACAAATGGCCCGGAGCCAGGCCACATTTGGTGCAAAGTGGGGATTTGGATCTCTTCATCTGGAAAAGTTTGTAAGAGGTATAGTACAAGTTATGTAAGATGCAGAACTGGGTCCATCTATATTTATCTCACTTGATATTTTATAAAGGTTCCACCATATAGTTCACCATCCTGAACTATCAAGGTTCAACTAAAAGTGTGCTGCCAATAAAAACATATACCAGACAAGGCAGAAGGGTCCACCTTTTGCAAAAGGGTGTAGCCCAGCAACTGGATGAGAGGTTGGGAAGCCAGGGCAATTAACTGGGCAAGATCTTGCTTTTCGCCAGTACCAATAGTAATAGGGTCCAGAGCAGATGTCAGAGCTTATGTAAGTTGCCAATATTTAAAAATATGAAGAACCAGGATAGAAAACTTAACCTGCACTTGCTCTTGGGACAATAACTGGCTCAAGTCAGAAAAGAAGAAATCTGGGCATCCATAAATACGTACAGAAAGAGGAGGAATCTGCCAGCCCTCAATATGAATGTTAGGATCGCAAGGATTGGCTGGGACAAGAGCAAGTCAGTCCTCAGCAAGAAATTGTCCAGTTGTTTATGGGCCTTGAGGGACCATATTAGAGGGAGAATGGAGGAAGGAGGGCAATATGGAAAGGCTAATGTAAAAGCAAACTATTGAGTAATACTAGCCTCCTGACATAAACTTGCTTCTATCTGTAACCAAAGTGGTTTATAACCTTCCCCTCCAATACTGACAAAGAGGTGGCCCATTGCAGGCATCTGGAGCCATGCAATGCATAAACTGAAAACTCCAACAGATAAACCGGCACTTCTTTGAGTTCCTCCCAGTTCTTGACTGGATTGGCTGTCACTCACAATAGACTGCTGCTGTTGGTCCAAAAGGCACCAAGTCTAAACTACATCTCCCAGAGTCACTGCCCATGCAATCCTCTTGTGGCTGGCTCAGATTATGAGTCCAAGTTCTGATTCGTCCAAGGCACCATTTTAGAGCTAGTTTACCCCACACTGATTGGTCCAGTTCAGCAGTTCAAAACCAGAATGGGGAACTAGGCAGACAGTTCTGACTGCAAAGAAAGCAGGTTAGACAAACTGTAATTTCATTATTACTGTAAATGATTTCTGGCAAACAGTTACATCTTTCAGACAGGTTCCTTTGCACTCCAGTGACTGCAAAATGGAGTGAATTGGCAGCAGCTTGAGTGGTACTCAATCAAAGAAACACACAGTCCCCCATACAAACTAATTATGTCTGCAAGCAGACAGCTCTTAAAGAGACAGTACCAGAGGTTCTAAAACACTCACTGATAAATGGCTTAAACGCCAAACACCATTCGGGCTTGGAGCATTCAAGCAAGCTCCTGAAGTCTTTTGGAACCCCATTTGCAGGGGTTACACTTGTATTTAAGGGCGTTCTTTTTTCTTAGGTGTGCATTTCTGATCTCCATGAAGTATCACATGGCATGGTGATTGTGTTTTAAATCACTTGAGATAAATGGGTAGTAGGATACTACCAGATGAACCGTGGCTTGTTCATGATGCCAGTGGGCTGCCTACACTTCATCCTGCAAGTTACAGGCAAAGTTCTCGACAAAGTCCAGAACCATCACTACCCATCCCTTGGGTAGGAATTTTTTAATAGAGCAAACTGATGGTGTTGCCATGCTGCACTGTAGTGCCGACCCAAAATAAAAGTTCCTCTTCTATGACTTCCACCAGCTGTCTCAATGTTGATTTTTATTTTCAGAACTTTTCTTGTTTGCTGCACCTGTATGCCATTGACATCTCACATGACCGTTATAGTCTCCCACTGCTGCCATGTTATACTGTCTTGACCGTGGCCCTTAATTAGATCTTCCGCGGCTATTCTAAATTAGCCGTGCTGTATTGTTCCTTATTTTCTCAACACAGTCCAACCTGTAGAACTTTGCAAAGGAGCTCGTTGACACATTGTTAGCTCTACTGCACAATATACATTCAGGACATTGCATGATGTGGGTGGCAAAGATCGCAGTACGGTTCAGTGCTTTCAGTTTAAGTCCAGTATTCACACAGTATTCGCAGAGGCATTGGTCCAGTTTCTGTTCTTTTGCAAGCTTAATATAAGACACCTCTCACCTCCACTGCAGTACTACCTCTCTCTCTCCGACTTTGTTCACCCATCTGCCAGCTAACCCCATCCCTCTGAACTACTGACAAGGCACTTTGTGGCTGCTTATTCCTCCCATAAAGTGTTTTTCTTATTTAACTTGTACCTGTTTTGAGTTATTCTGTGAGTTCTGAATACAAGCTGTATCATTCATTGTAATGTACCTTTGCTCTCTCCTACTTACTTTGTTTTGCAATCTATGATGTGGAACCTTTGTAAAACAGCTTGTGCTCAAAGTTTTTTCCGAATCACTAAATAAATAAAATAAATATGCTTGGGCCATAGACTTCAAATTTCTTGCTACCACTGGAATGTCCAGGTTCTTTTGAGTGAATTCTGTATAAAGAGCATGAATGGGTTTATCAAGATATGAACAGAATGTTCCACTTCTTTTCAAAAGGCTTTTTGTGAGGCAGTGGTGTTGCAGAGTCTTCAAAAGGCTGCCACTTTCTGTGTTGTGGACTTGGGCAGTGCAGACTTGTGTCACGTGGTGCATTTCTTTTCCCTCGGGATGCCTTCATAAGCCTTTTCCAGCTTATTCCCAGTGTTGCAATTGCTGTTCTGAGCAGCCTGTATTTTTTTACACAAGAATAGTGCTTAAGAACTCTCTGTTAAGGTGTTGGTCAGACTTTTTGTTACTTTTGAGGTGTGACGTCTTATCCATGACAGCAGACATTAGTTTGTTCTGTAGGTTGGTTGGACTGGGAAACACTTTGTGTCGAACCATTGCAGCTTGTTTGGCTGGTGAACAAGCAGACAGGATCTTCTGCATTACACAGGCGAATCGATTGGGAGAATTTGGTAGACCTTTTCTGGCTCTCTGCACAGCCTTTCTTAGGGCACTATCATATCTTCAGTTCTCTGGTGTCTCACACTACTTCTCTCTGGAAAAGTGGCTGGTGCTGGTGTGATGGTGTTGGAAGTGGCATTGGTGGCAGCATCTTGTGCTTGCTTGTTTAGCTCCTTTCTTTCAGCAGATTTCTAGCGTTGCTTTTCATTGATTCATCTCCGTTTCTGACTTGTCATCTTAGCATGCTGTTGCTGTTTTTCTCCTCAAACTTCTCTTTTGCTTTTTGGTATTGCTCATCGGCCTTTGTTTCTCTTTTAGTGGGTGCAGTACTTGTGTCAACCTGAACTCATCTCTTCTCCTTCTGAACTTCTGTATCTCTGCATCCTCTCTTTAGCCTTCTGGTTGTAGTGTCCACACTGCTCAACATTCATGTTGCTGCAGTATGCTGCGGCGGCTGCATATCTCTCAAATAATGCTGGTAACATTCAGTGTCATTCTTGACTTTTACTCAAACACTTGCTTTTTCCTTTGGAGATTGAGGGTGGTCAAATTCTGCGAGCTTCACCAAGAATGGCTGCTTCAGACACACATGGTCTTCTTCTGGATTCAAGCGTCAACTGTCGAAACACAAGTCAGTTTAAAAAATTACGATGATGTACCTTTTCCAGAAACACAAGTTTGGTAGTTACAAATAATTAAGGCAAGAGCATGCTGCCAAATAAGAGTGAAGTGACAGCTGATAGAATGAAACACGCCATCCCAAGAAAATGACAATTCTGTGATCGTTAGTGTAACTCACACAGGAGAAGAATGACAGAAGAGATTAGCCACAAACATTCATGAATAAAAGATGTTTCAAAACGATGAAACGTAAGAAAAATTATTCAATAGTCACCGCAAGTGATTAGTCACAACAAACATTCGACACAAGTGAAGAGGATTCCCAAAACAAGATGGAGACATGCATCCACCTGCCTGCAAACAAAATGGAAGCCTGCATCCACCCGCCTGCAAACAAAATGGAAGCCTACATCCACCCACCTGCAAATAAAATGGAAGCTACATCCACCCACCTGCAAACAAAATGGAAGCCTACAAACAAAATGGAGACATGCATCCACCCGCCTGCAAATAAAATGGAAGCCTACATCCACCCACCTGCAAACAAAATGGAGACACGTATCCAACCACCTGCAAACAAAATGGAAGCCTGCATTCACCTGCTTATAAACCAAATGGAGGCACACATTAGCCTGTCTGCAAATAAGAGACATAGGCACACATATCACAACATATTACAAAACAGAAAGGACTTCGATTTGTAAATGAGCATTATTTTGTAGGTAAACAATTACAACAGATGCTCTCCCACAATAAGACAAAAGCTGCAGTACAACTTAGCCTGTCTCTGACTTGCTGGATGATTTAATGATTTATGGTGTTTGGGGTTGGGACTAACATGCCACATGGTCTGAGCCTGTGTTTGAGAAAGCCTGCTGTGGTGTGTAGGCCTTGATCAGATCATTCAAAGCCAAAAATAGCTTTTTGGGTTCCAAATGGTCAGTTGAGGCCTACACACCACAGCAGGCTAAGCCCTGAGCCCTATGCGGCATGATAGTCCCCCAAACACAGTGCAGTATTTACAATTCAACTTAGATAAAAACACAGTAAAACACACTGCAGTTGGAGAGTCCCCCCCCCCCCAAAACAAACCATCGTGACACATGGCTGGGCTTGTGTTTGAAAGCTTGTTATGTGTGTAGACTCGATCAGACCATTTGGAAACCAAAAAGTTACTTTTGGGTTCTGAATGGTCCAATTGAGGCTCACACACCACAGCAAGTTTCCAAACACAGGCTCACGCCATGTGGCATGATAGTCCCCATACACAGTGCAGCATTTACAGTCCAACTCAGATAAAAACCACAAAGCATAAAACACAGTAGAACATATTACAACTGAGTCATCCCCCCACCCCCAAAAACAAAACCAGCATGCTGCATGGTGTGGGCCTGTGTTTGAAAGTCCGCTGTGGGTTCGAAGAGTCCACTGAGGCCTAGACACCACAGCAGGCTTCCAAACACAGGCTCACACTATGTGGCATGATAGCCCCCACCAAATACAGTGCAGCATTTACAATACAACTCACAAAAAATCCAAAGCAAGAGAATATGCTGCATGTACTCCCACCACACATGGAGTCTCAAATGGTGAACTGAACAAAGGGTGATTCCAGCCACCATCACTATGCAGGCCACGATTTACAGGTAATGCTTTTGTCCACCCCATCCACATTGCTTTCCAAAAGATACCTTTTTGCACAGGATTTAAGCTTAAATGCTGACCAGATCTCTCCTTCAACCCACACTTTACATCATAACAATTGCCCAGTAAAATCTGAAAACCCATTTGCTTGCCCAGGCTTTGCTCATCATGAACAGGGACATATAATTCATGGTCCCACAAATACAGGAAAGGAGCTAGTATGCCACATTTTAAAAATCAGGCACCAAAATTTACAACTGATGCGCTTTTACGGTATTTAGCACCATAGTATTTGTACCCTAATGTCCTAGGCATATACTGCTCCTAATTTGCCTAAGTCATTTGCCTTCAAACATAACAGAAGCCTTACCTGCTTCAGAAAATCTCGTCGCATAATGATCTGGAGGCAGAAGAGATACAAGCACTCTGATCGTTGCTGGCAAGACTGGAAAGCAGGTGAACATCACAGAGCTCCAACTTTTAAACCCCCTTATGGACTGCCCACACTAATGCTGCGCGTCACTGGTCCAAATGAAGTACTCACTGGTCCCACAAGGGTTAGGCCTAACATCCGGAGCTGGGACAGTAAAAGTCATGGGGTGCATTAAAGCAACACAGCATAAAACCAGGAAAGTTAAAAGATGTTCCAAAGCACTGCACACTCACCAAGACATGGGCCCACAGTATCCAAGCAAATAATGCAACATATTCAAATAAGATCTGACTTTTGGACCACTGAATGCATAGGGAGAGAAGGGACATTCCTGTTTATGTCAGAGACTCATTTTTAAATTGTGTCTAACATACTAAATTTAATATTTCAGTGATTAGAACTGTACTCAGAAATTAAAACAAGGACACAAGCATTAGGAGAAAACTGTTTTATTTGAAAAAATATAAAATGGGATCTTTGGACCACGTTTCAGACATGGGTAGCCATGTCACAAATCATCCTCATTTTTCCTTGAATTTTGTTACAAATAGTGAAGTTTTCAGGCACATGAGTGTGGCATGACATTCATTTTAAGTTATTTATCTGGTCATATAGCATGCTGAATAATCCATACAACTTATTGACCGGAAACATTGTTTCCTGCCTTTCTGGTTGGTGGAACATTGCCACCACCATTGGTACCCTATTTTCATGCACTGAGCCTCATCCAGCTAGGAAACAACACCACACCTTGCCTTCTCAGGTGTGTTGCCACCAAGGCTAAACATCTTGTGAAGCCCCTAGCTGCTGAAGTGAGGACAAAGGGTAAGTGCTACAAACTGGTACGGGCAGTTTCCTAGTCTGAACCTGAGGTTATTTGAGTGGGTAGAGCTGACTGAAATGCAGAACTAGGCATCTTCGTATCCAGTGATTCTAACCAACCTGACCAGAAGGATGGTACCACTGTGCCCAGTGTGACCATCTTGAACCATTCTTTTAATGTGTTTATTCAAATATCTTAGGTCTAAAATGGGTCACCACACCCCTTTTTCTTGTGGGTCGAAAGTACCTGAAAACAGGTTCTTGTCTACTTAAGGAAGGGACCTTTTCCACTACTTTTGTTTATATCAGTTTGTTTACTTACAGTTCCAGCAGAATTCTTTCTGTGGGAGAACGAGCTGGAAAATGTTTGTGTTTCTGCAGTTTTGGGGAATTTTCTGAAATGCAAGGACAATCCTGGACCTACAACATCCAGAAGCCATTTGTCTGTGGTAATGTTTACCATTCCGGAAGTAGTGGGCCAGCATTCACCCCACTAGCGATGGTTTGGTGACCTGGGAAGCATTGTCAGGGATTTTGCTGTGGCTGAGGCTTGGGGTTTGTGATGCCACAGCATACTTGAGTCCCTCCTGCCTCTGCCACTGCAGTAACCTCTTTGGGTTGGTACTCATAGGAGGTGTAGGGTGTAGGCAATGGCAAAGCAGCCCCTACCACTGCCTCTCATACCATAAGGTCTGTAGGAAGTAGAGGTCTTTTCTTTATCAGTGTTGTTTAAAGTAGTTCTGTAGTCATTTTAAACTGGAAATCTATGGCCTTAGTCTAAGTGTGCTGGGAAAGGATGGTTGCCCTTAGCCAGTAGAATCCCTTCAATGACACTGCATGAGCCAAGACCTTGAAGTAGTGTTCACAGCCATGTGGAAGTGATATTTGGTGGTATCCAGGCCTGACTCTGTGTGGCAGTCAGTTCCTGTGCCACCTCACCATCAGCCTCATCAGCTAGTGCCAGCACAGTAGTAAGTTGACTGTCTAATGAGCATGTGAGCTGTTGTATTAGCTTTTTGGCTACAGTATCCAATTTTGGAGTCCTACTCAGGGGTTGTGCAGAGAAGGAACTGTATCCTTCTCACAGGAGCCACTTTTACTACACCTTGATGATCAGGGTGGGCATATAGGCATTCCACCCTTATCTGTTCACCTGGTACTTTTTTCAATCTTTATCTATGGCTGCAGCAGAAGTAGGTGCAGACTTGATTTCTGAAGTGACTTTTATAAATATTTTGTGTATGGGGATCAGGTAGCTAACCCACATATTCATAAATTCTACTTCTCATCCTCCTCTGTTTCCAGAGAGGGGGATCTTGAGGATGTTTAGTATTTGCCTAGGAATATAAGTGATCTTCTGTAGGCTTTGGAGTGGAGCCAAATTTCTGCTCAGGTGAATAATCTTGTCTCTTCATTACAGTAAATTTTCTCCTCCATGGGCAGGTAGGCTGCAGCCTGACACGGGGGTGGGGAGAGGGCAGACCTATTCATAAAATTCCCCATGACCCGGAAGGACTAAAATATCTGCAAAATCTTTGCCATGTCCTGTATTGAGCATTTGTCTTTGCTCCAAGGTCTGCTTCTTTCAATTTTCAGGGGACTGGTGAGGACATTATTTTCTTTCTTTTTCCTTGGAAGACCTGGTTTCAGTGCAAACTCTGAGGCTCCTTGATTTGTATTTTGCCATCACTGAATTTAGGATTCCCCTTTCGACACCCTAGTATCTTTATCGTGCCTTTCTGATGGCTGAACAGTGTTCTCTTTTTCTCAGTCTCCTCTGATGGGGACTGCAGCTATATTGAGAAGACAAAGCCTCTGATGCATTCTTTCCACCATCATTAGGAACTCCTCAGAGCCTTTATTTTGTTTTGGTGCCATGGAGGCAGACTGAGAAACCATAAACTCTTCTCTTTTGAGTCACTTTCTTTGGTGTTTTAGGGCAAAACTTCATGCAGAGCTCACAGTTGGTAAAATCATGATTTGGACACAGGCACCTTTACGAAGATCATTGCAAGCTGCCCTGCCTGGAGCTAGAAATGATTGTTGCAATTTTTAAAGCCTGTTGGCTCTGTTTTCTTTTCTTAGGTCTATAAATCATGTCAAACTCTGAAGACCTACATAAAACCCCTTTCACGGCAGGCTCTGCACCACATTTAGTGATGCAGAGCAACTGCAATGTTACCTGTCTTGTTGTGTACAGGCAATACGCACTGAATTGAAAGAAAGTGCTCACTGTCTCGGCATTCCATGTTTTGGGTGGTTTGTCACTGTGGTTTACCATTTTGTGCCATTTCAGGTGCTGTCTACAAACATGACAGTGGTCATTTCACTTTACACAGTCTGAGAGAGAGACCCTGCCATGTTGTGTGATCCGGTCCCCATATGTATTTCCGAGGCTTGTCTGCGAGTTCTGTGCTCTTCCGTCCACTTCTGTATCTGACTTCAACTAAATGTATCCTTAGGTAGTAAAAATTAAGCTGAACTCGGAAACCTGTTACTTTTTGAAAACAAAGGGGCAAAAAACTACATTAAAGTGCTCCAAAAGTGGCTCCGTGATACTGGGCATATAAAAATGCATATTCATATTCAATGGATGTGGATATGAATATGTTTTAACACATGCCAGTATCATGGCTCCACTTCTGAGCACTTTAATGTAGCTTTAGCTCTTGTTTCCAAAAAGTAACAGGTTTCAGATTCAGCTTTTCACTACCCGAGATACATTTAGCTGAACTTAGTAGAACAAGGCTGGCAAGAATTTACCAGTGCCCTCCCCCAGGTCTTGGACTCTTGGCCGGCAAAAAGACAGCAGAATCACCGGATGAGCCTGGAGATCATTGCTCATGGTTATGTGTGTAGAAGCAGACCGCAATGGTGCTGACAGAGTTTGAAGCAAGTGGCTGGGAACCACCCGTTGTAAGTGCTGCCCATCTTAAAGGGCTAAAGATTATTTTGGTTACCCAACACAGCACAAAAGCACAGACAAAATTTGGCAATCAAGTGCAGCTCTGAAGACAAAATATTTTAAACTCCAGTTCCCCTGCAACAGGAACAGTGAAGAAAAATGCTAGTTTTACAGAAAAAGTGGTTGTTTTTTGACTAAAATAAGAAACAGTCTGGTTCCCTCTGCGAAACCGTGACTGAGAAATAAGCACCACTAGATAAAAGTTTTTGAAATGCAGTTTTAAAGTCTTTTGTAACACAAAATCTGATCAAATAAAATGATGTGATTCCCTTCAGGCAGGATCTGCATTGTGCGAGACCTTCTCTGATTCCTGGGACTGACTTGGAGCAGGAGAAACTGCAAAACTTTACAAACAAAACAAATTTACCAAGAAATGTCTTAACACAGAGTTACGAAGACTGACTAAAAGGAAACCCAAATAAAGTAATAAAACATCTGAGAGCAGAGATACTGGAGCAGAGGGAGTGTGACCACAGTATAGTGTTTGAACCTTGTTTTAAGTTCCATAATTAGCACAAGACTGTATCTCCAGGGGCATCACTCTCTGCTGGAAAGATGATGCCTGTAAATCATCAGTGAGGGACTCATGGGGTTAGACGTTACCAGGCCTGGAAGTGTGGAGAACGGAAATGGCTCACTGGTAACAGTCAGGCACAAGTCTCAGAAAGCAGAGGCTTTAACAGCATGACAAGTGATTGAATAGAAAGGAACAGTATACATTACCTGGTACGACTTCAGCGCCAGAATGATGATTAGCACTAAGGATAATATGGATAACGCAGCTATAGCCACAAGAACTGCCCAGTAACGTTTTTAGGTTGACCTATAAAAGAAGAGAGTCATGACTTGAGTAAACTCTATGACAGCAGAACAAAATAATGAATGCTAGGAATGCAGTTAATACTGAACATGCTTCAGAATTTGAGAATACTGCAGATTTAAAAATGACAAAGACAACTGGCATGTGTGACTGCGTATAATGTATATCACTCTGGCTGTGAGGTATTAGAAGATGGAAATGAAGAGGACCTGAATATTACAAATGAGTAAGAGAAATCTAACAATCAGATTGGCCAACAGCTTTCAAGCTTGGTGTAATCCCACAGTAAACAACTCAACACAAAAAATTAAAATCATTAGCTTTTCTTAGAAATGTGACTGTTTTATGTAATACCTGAGAGGGTGTAACCAAACATTTACATACACCCGGTGTGGGATACAACATAAACCCTGAGAGCGAAGCTTCGATGGCTTATAAAAGCATCCAACACTGAGGTGTGTATAAAATTCCTGAGTTATACAAGCCAGCTCATGTCTTGTTTAAGCAATAAGGCACAACAGGACGTATATGTTGTGTTGAAATAACGGTACGCCTCGGTGTTTTGAAGCACGATGCTGAAGGCAGAGTGCATCCACCCTGAGAAATGTCATTATCTCAGCACAGCACTCACCCTGGAGAACCTTACTGCAATTATGAAATGGGTCCAGTAAATTATTAGTAGATAAATATTTTTCAAATGTTTCTTTTCAAATTTGACTTTCTCAAATCAGTAAAAAGAAGAAAAATGTTACAAAAGAAAAAAAGTAGTGCTATTTACTATTTGCTGTGACAGAGTCTAGAGAGCAGGTGGCTTCAATTGTAAAGAAAACTGCTGCAGGACAAAGTTAGGTAAATAGGGGCAAGCTGTGGATTTAACAGTAAGAGCAGTCTTACAAACCAGCAAAATACTGCATAGTCAGAGCAGTTTTGGTTTAGTTGAGGCTGCCAAGGCAATTAGGGCAGTTTGATGTGCGCCATGGTCAGTGCCATGTTTGTCTATTCTGTCTTGAAACATTGCAGGTGGTCAGTTATTAAAATGGTGGGTGACAGCAATGTGAGTCAGCAAGGGTGCACGACAGAGGACTGCAGCGGTGAGGTTATGCAACTGCCACGCTCGTGAGCAGTCTGGTGGTCCTCGCTGAACTTTGAGAGAAGCCGAACTTGCAGGCATCAAAGAGTGATAACAGGAGAACCACAGTTGGAATCAGGAGCAGAGGCCACCCAGGCAGGCAGAGCTGCATCCATGAACAGGCGAGTCGCATTCAGCAGTATCTGAAGTGGAGACCCCAGGTAGGCCAAACAAAATACAACACAGTAACAAAACTTCTCATTGGGCAGAATCATAGAAAAGTAAGCACATCAGGGGCTATCAAATGAACTGGTGCTTTGATAGTTGTTTTTAATGTGGCAAAGGAATTTAAATTCTGCATTTTGGGGGCTTTTGGTTGGGAAGGAATTTTAAACATACTATGATTAAAGTGATGCCAGACACCTGTGCTTACTGTGGGCAGTGGAGGGTTCTGATCAAGACTGAAAGGTGAGCAGGTTCTGCTGGCTACTACCTGATCCACTTCCACAGATGTTTTGTGTGAGAGATCAGATCTGGGTTCCGAGGCTCTCAGCCAGTCAGATTTCTGGATTTTTGACCCATTTCATAATTTTTTAATTACCAACAAGCATTTTTAGTAAATGATCAGTTTAGGTGTTTAGTTTGGAATGAACAGAAATAAGAAAATCATGCTTTAAACGCCTTTGTTTTACTAGCTGAACTCATAAATATAGAGAAAAACAGCATGTTTCTTATTTTACTTCACTTGTTTAAACAGCGGCTGATTGTGGGACTGCTGCATACACTTTTACAAGAGTGAGCTTGACTGACAGCTCAGGGTTACAGCCACATGGCTGTAATGCAAAATTATAATCTGCTTATCCAAAATGCTCATCAGCAATTATAACTGCAATAATATACTCCAGGGTGTGTGATAAAACACCACTTTCAAGGGGTGAATGCACTTGCACTAAAACCACACACTTCAAGGCTACAAAGACTCAGCCTGACTCAGAAAACTGCTATGTAGACAGACAAGAAGTAGTACTACAGAAAACATAAAACTGGCACAAACTAGTCTCTTATTGCTTTCAAATTTATTAAGACACCATGGTAACAAAAACAGGGTAACTCCTGTGCTTGAGATGCCCTGTCTTTCTTTAGCAAGCTCTCTGGAACAGGCAGGTACCACCTCAAAGCACAGCAGCATTAGCCTGTTTGTAAACCTTAAGGTGCCTCAATAATCTTTGAAAGAACAAAAGACTGGTTTGTACTGGTCTTTGTTGTTTGCAGTAGTTTATAAAATGGGCAGATGATTTCAAGCAATGTGATTGGTTGCAAACTATGCATTAGAAGTGTCTTATGCACAGCTGAAACTAGAAACCCCACCTAGAATACACAGACCCATTGTATGTATTTATTTGCTTTTGTTAACCAGGTGAGCACTCTAGACAGCCAAGTGCCTATTTTCAGGTGTGACCTGGGAGATTACAAGGTACAGACAAGAACATCAGGCAATATACATTACATCATATGTCAGAAACAGTAAGGTACAGGCTTGAACGGCAGTCACATGATTTCAGCGTGAGGGTGGGACAGTAGTCAAATGCAGGATATACAAACAGAATCTGCCTTTATAAGCACAATAAGCCACTCCAGGGATGTGTGTTAGTTCTAACACATGGCTAGGGACTGAATGCACTCTACGTGTGCCTTGTGTCTCACTATACCCCTAAATGTGAATTAGAACTGTCTACACACACCCTGTCATGTCTTACTTCTTGCTGCTTACACTTGGGTCTGTGACCTCAGTCTCCAACCAGGTGTGGCCTTATCCTGATAACACACACACACTGTCATGAATTACTGCTTAAGAATGCAACATTTAAAGTTGGACTAGAAGCTAGTGAAGTAGTTGCCATTTGTTTTTCTTTCTTTCTTTTGAGCTGTGAAATTTTATGCCTCTTTGATATACTTTTTGGCTTTCTATAAAACCTTTCTTTGCATTCAAACCGATCTGGTTTTGGGTTGATTGTCTGTTTGCTTAACTGCTGTTTTTTCTTTTTTTGTTTTGTTATTCAGATAGCTATTATCTCTGACCAGTGCAGTTTGATTGTGGATCACATTTCTTGGCAGTAATGTACTAGAGAATGAAGCAAACAACTGTGAAAACCAAGCTTTTGCACTGCAGTTACAATTTCTAAAACTGTCAAAGGGCAAATGTTGGCCAGTTTTGTATTGAATCAGATTCTCCTTTAAATATCCCTGCTGGATTTTCCTGGAGGAGATAATGTCAGTACTCTGGCTGCGACAGACCAGAGATGCAGCTGCAGCATCCTACACTGCCATCTAGGAGATCGGGATTTGGGTGTGAGACTGGGATTCCCAAACTAGGTCACCTTGGGATCGTGCATGTGGCAAAGTGAAGCCCTAAGCATCCAATAAAAGGCAAAACACATGTACTGCACTGCATGCGTGCACTCCCTGCTGGCTGACCAAGGTGCTGCATTAGAAGCAGCTATCAAGGCAGCTGCTGACTGGCCAGCTTGGTCAGAGGATGGATTCAGCCATGATTACCTTAACTATTTGGAGGGGGTCAGACAGGAGAATGGGGAAAAAAGAATAAAGAATATTTAGAAAATAATAAATAGGGCCACTGAGTTTCCATTTTCAAATATGGTCAGTTCTGTTTTACAAAATCTTAAAATCAAATTGACGACCCCCCAAGTTAAGTGTAATCAGCATGTTTTGCACTAAAATGTGGTGCAAAACAGGGATTACACAAATTTGGCACACGTGTGGCTGAAATGTGATGCAAACAGGTAATTTATATGAAGTATTCACTCTAAGTGGTGTTTAAAATAATAAATTCTGCTTTAATCATATTTTTCAATCTTTGCAGAAAAGGGTCACCCTAAGAATATTTCAATGTTTCATGAATAGAGTAGTGTTGTGTTTTGAACTCTGGCCTCTCTCTATTCCCACCCTTGGTAGGTAAGCCAGATACCATGTAGGGAACAGTGTGTAGCAAATCCCCAGAGGGCCTGGATGCAGGGGTATGTTATACAGCCTCCCCCAGTCTGGAAATAGCCCTCCCATTTTGCATTTATCTTTTATTGATTTTTAGTATATAAAGACATACAGGCATACATAATAAAAGGAAACCTCATATAGAGCACAAAGTTACCACTTAACAAGACACATAGTTTAGGTTGGATATAATGGAGATGCCTTATATATGCGTATATAATAAAAGTTAGTCTTAATTATATCATAGGTAATGAACAAAGAGTTACAGTCATTAAAGTATTATGAGTTCAGAGAGGTCAGTTTAGTATAAGATGAATGCGAGAATAAGTTATAGCAAGGCTTTCAAGCCATTACATGAAGTAATACCTATAAGAATACAAACATTCTGCAGTAGAGGGAAATATAATTAAAAAAGAAATATATGTTGAAGATAAAGGATAGAGCAGGATAGAAGAGGAAAGAAAAGAAGGAGGAAGAACAAAGGGAATATATCTGTGCACAGTGTTAGAAAGACCCTAATCTAATCGACTGAGTAAATAATATACAAAAAGAAAAAAAATAGATAAATCTTAAGGAATAGGGTCTTGAGAACCAGCCATTTCAATGTATTTAAAGTAATCCTGCCAGCACCCATCATATATGGTGAGTCGGTCATGAATAATATGAGATAGATGGTCTAGTGAGACGTACTGAGAAAGGCTTTGAAGAACATCAGAAAGTGAGGGAACAAGAGTAGATTTCCACTTAATAAGAATCAAATGTTTAACCAATAGAAAAGTATGTTTAGCCATCTAAAATGTGCATGTGCATGTGTATGGAAGGGTTACTCAAGTATAGAAGCTTAGGAGGAAGAGTTTTGGGTCGAAGGGAGCCCCCCATTTTGAAATAGAATCTTTCGTTCTTTAGTGAAAGGCCCACTAAGCCAGATAGTTGATCCTGCCTCACTGTACTATGAAGATAATTTTTTATAAGTCTTTCTATTACAAGTCAAGACAACCTAATTCAAATAAATTAACACCAGGATATAAAGTCAGCTTCTCAATGTTTTAAAATATTGACTTGTGCATTTAACCGATTTGCAACAAGAGGCTTTTTGGCCAGTAAATCCTACAGATGGTAGCCCTCCACCCTCCGAAACACACATCACATCAAATGCCAAGTGTTGTCCTCTGCTACACCATATACTGTAGTAGGCTGGCAACTGTGTTGTAACCCCATCCAAATAAGCTAACAGAAAATCTAAACATCTATTCTGTGGTACAGACAGTGTAGCACTTAATGCAGTTCTGTTTACAAATGCATATGCTTAAATAGGCAGCTGAGAATCTGCTCCTGCCTCTACTGAAAAACTGCCAATAAATAACTTGAGGTCAGTCAGTATTCACAGGGCCTATTCTTAGCTGATTATTATGTGGCCATAAGACATATGGCCACATAATTATCAGTTTATGGCATAAGTTCAAAATATGAAAAACTTTTCTTGGTGGGGTAGTGCTTATGAATCAGTCACAATGCTTGCTAATTTATTTATCCAACGACAGCATACTAAGAAGAGGGCACTAGGTACAGCCCTTACAACAGCTTTCACTGTCGGACTTTCTGGGTGGCACCCAGTCCCAATCCCAATAATCCACTCAGACTAGAAGAATTAAAATAATAAAATTCAGTTTCTGCACAAGTCAGTCTGACTCGGTCTCAGACTAGAAGAGGAGAAGGAGAATCAATAGTAATAATATTCTCTTTTTCTTTCCTTCTTCTTTATATTTGATGACCGAAAGGCACACTGGAGCCAAGGCTCGCTTCAGGTGACCCGGGTACAGTTTGTACAGAGGGTAACAATATGTGAGGAAAACAGACAATTCACATAGACATTTTACAGAAATTACAATACATCGCCTAAAATATACAATCAAATCTTTGTGAGGAGTGAGAGACAGGAAGTGAGGTTGGCTTTGGAATCTGGGGCTATGGCGAGTGAGTAGAGCCTGGAGGTGCCTCCATCCATGATTAGGACCGCTTGCAGCATTAGCACATGGTGGGCAGGGTAGAAGCCTGAGGAGCTGAGTAAGGCAGGACTAGAATGGGACATATGAAGGCTTGAGGGCAGAGAATTCCAGATGTGGGGAGGCAGTAAAAGAAGGCATCTTGACCTGAGAGAGGCGGAGGCAGAGGAGGTGGAAAGTGCCGAGTCCCTGTGGTGAAGAGGGCAGTTCAAGGAGGTCGCTGAGGTGAGGGGGAAATGAGATAGGATGGGAGGAACTCAGCCAAATTTAGCTAAGAAGGAGGCTGTGGATGGTTCTCCTATAGGAAAGTGGGGTCAGGGAGCAAGGAGTGTAGAGCAGGCAGTGGTGCGTGAGTGGCGAGGAAGCAGTGGTGAATCGACAGAAAGAGTTTAGAAGGATGTCCAGTCTGAGAGGGAGGAGGATGGGGCCATGCCATAGACAATGTCAGCATAGTCTATTACTGGCAAGCATCAGCAGGGATCCTCTGTGGCCAGCAGAAAGTCCACGGCCCACACCGTGAGCCTGCCATTCGATCCACCATACCTGCAGTTGCTGAATCAGTGAGGGAGAGGCTCCCATTCTAGCCCCTCGACCTTTCTCCCGATGGGGTGGGGGCACATCTGCCTGCTACTGAGCCATACAAGTCTGTGAAGGAGCACAGGAACAAGGGATTAAGTAGGGTAAGTCACCTATTGTTAGCACTCAGGGGAGGTGAACTAAAATATGGAGGGTTGGCTTGTTTAAATTACTGCCTTCTAAGCTCTGTAACTCTCATGGGGAGGAGCTGAGCTAAAAATGGAGGGCTGACTGTTCCTTAATTGCTGCCTTCTAAGCTCCGAGTCCCAAAGCACACTGCAGTTATTAGTGGCCACAGCAGTTAAATGTGCACTGTTACTTTTCTTGGCACAATTTACAGCAAACAATTAAAAGTGCAGCATTATCTTACTTAGCACAGCATAGCGTCCTCAAGCTTTACTGAGGCAGACTATAAAAGGGACAGCATACCCCAACAGCAAAAGTAGCTAAATGAGAGGCTGTATCGTTACATGGCATAGACTAAATAATACTGCATTTACATAATTTTCTAACCCTACCTACTACCCTTTAATTAAGGCAGCATGCAGGATGCTCAACAAACGGATATTGTCTAAAGCATCACACTACAGGAGACTCCATTCATGTGGGGACAAAAATAATTGTTAGAAATGGTGCCAAACAACAAAAGGTATTCACGTCTCAGTTCCATTTAGATAAGACGCCATACAAAACACAAGGTCTCAGGTCTCAGATTCAAATTAAAGATGGCGCCAGTGCACCAAGAGTCCTCTGTGGTCAGCAGAAAAATCTGCTGCCCACACTGCGAGCCTGCAGTTCTGATCAACCATACCTGCAGTTGCTGAATCTGTGGGGAGGGCTCCCGATGCTAGCCCTCTTGACGTTCCTCCCAAGGGGGGCGTCTGCCTGCTGCTGAGCCAAGTACAAGTCTATGAATATGGCAGTGATTTGTCTGTTATCCATGGCAGAGAGGATGGAGTCGGTTACACTTAGTAGGGTGGTGATGGTGGAGTGGTGTTTACAGAAACTGGACTGGACTGGTGAGAGAGAATTGTTGGAGGAGAGAAACTCTGACAGTTTGGACAGTATGAGGGATTCTGGACTTTGACTAGAGAGGAAGGAGTGATATGGGTCTGTAGTTACCTGGCTGGGAGGGGTCTCTGCTTTTGTGTAGAGTGATGATTTTGGCTGATTTCCAGTCTTTGGGAACTGTGCGGTGGTTAGAGAGGTTTAGTATGTGGGTCAGTGGGGCAACAATTTGCACTGCCGAGATGCAGAGCGCTTTAGGTGGACACCGTCAGAGCTTGAGTTGGAAGGGTTAAGTGAAGAGAATGCATTGCATACTCAAGGGGAGTGATGGGTGGAAGGACAAAACCTGTGGTGGTGGAGGATGGAACTGCCAAGTTGGGGGAGGGAGGCGGATGAGCTGGGGAGGGCAGGGAGATGAAGAACTTGTTGAAGAAGTCTGCCACGGTGGCGTGATCCAAGATGGAATTACCGTCAATTCTGAGGATCAAGCATGCTTGTTTTGTGGGGAGGGGTCTAGCAGGGAGTTGATCAGCTTCCAGAAAGAAGCAGGTGGGTTCTGGTGTTGGGTGGTGCGCTTTAAGTAGGCAGATTTAGATTGGAGCAGTATATGGCGCGGTGGTCTAGGGCTCTGAGCTACAAATCTGGTGACATCCAGCAGACCAGACCTGGGTTTGAATCCCACAGCTTCCACTTGCATATTGTGTGACCCTGAGCAAGTTTCTTAACCTCCTTGTGCTCCAGGTTGCTCCTGTAAAAAGCTGCCAGCTTAGTGTACTATACCTGGTTAAACAACTAAAAAAAAAAAAAAAGATTGCTGGATGGCCTTAGTGCAATTGTTTCTAAAGTATTTATGAGACTAGAGATCGTGAGCTGCATGGGAGGCTTTGTAGAGTCTCCATGCTTTGTCCCTGGAATGACACAAGGCGATGAGGTTGGCGGAGACCCAGGGTGATGTTGGCATTTAACCCTTGCTTTTCTTAGGGGGTACGGTCCCATATGCTCAGAAGATACCACAGAATTGAGCAAGGGCCTGGTCACATCAGACAAGGAGAGGACGGAGCCAGTCCATGTTTGCAAGGTCATGCAGTACAGCGTGTCATTTAGGTGGTGTAGGAGGGCAAGACCAAATTAATTTGGGCAGAGAGTGAATTTGTAGATGCAGTGGTGACACAGTGGTCACTGAGTTCATCGGAGAATATACCTGAGCAGAAATATGATGGGTATGGGAGGATAAGATCCAATCCAGGAGGGTATGGTTTGGGACCAATGATTTAGGCCTGTTGGCTTGTGGATAAGTTAGATAAATTTAGGGTTTAAGGTTGAACTCTCCTAGTAATACGAGTTCACCATTAGAATTTTGGCATAGATAGAAGTAATGGCCTTGATGAAGTAGTCAGGCAAAGTCTTTGGGGGGGCGTAGAGCACTGGATGTAGATGGGGGAGGAGGGAAGGATAGGCAAGCCACAATTGATTCATGGGAAGAGGGACAGGATTATTTAAGATGATAGAGAGCAGATGGGAGTACCTAACATACAATGCCACTCCGCTACCTTGTTTGCCTTGGTCCTGTTGGAATAGGTTGTAATCAGGAATGGTGAGAGGAGTTAAGAGATTTTGGCGGAAAGCCATAATTCCATGATGCACATATATCCAGGCAGTATTGGTGACCCAGGCAGTTAGGGCATCCAGTTTGGGGACGAGGCTTCTGGTGTTAAGGTGAATGAGGCGAGGCTCTTGGGGGGTGAGGCATAGGGAGAGACCAGTAGAGGTGGGGAAGAGGTGGAGGTTTGCCTGGGCACGGGCGGGCCAGGGTTGGGATTGTATATCACCTGCTAGAAGTAATAGGAGGACTGGAGTATGTGAGTAGCGGGCTATGTTTGGGAGTGATGGAACAGCTTGGATGGAGGCACGTGGAGGTTTAGGCATCATATAGAGCCCAGGTTGAGATGATGGGAGTGGAGCAGGGAGGGGTGGGTGGAGGGAACAGGTTGGAAAGGGTGGATGGGGGAGGGTTGTCGGGCAGAAAGGCAGAGGACAGGTGAGAAGAGTAAGCAGGGAGGGGAGCGAGGGGTGTCCTGGTGAGGGAAGGGGAGAAGGGCACTTTGGTGGGTGGGGAGTGGTGGGAGTGACTGGTAGATGAGAGTGATAACAGCATAGCTGGAAGAAGCATAGTAGGAACAGTTGCATTTTGGCACCACATTTTCTGTGGAGCTGAATGGAGAAAGAAGAAAATGATAAAGAACGAAATGATAAGAAGTGGCCACTAAAGGGAGTGAGCATGATGCAGATGGAGACATGAGTGATTGAGCTGAAGTTGAAACTATGGCTCTAGAAGCCAGAGCAGATAAGCTGCTAATAGGAAAGATGCCTGATAGGTTTCTACTGCCACGTGACCATGGCTATATAAATCAATGTTGAGCAAGGGTGGTGGTGCAAGGGTGGGGCAGCATTTAAAAGCATAGGTGGGGTCCTCTCTGTCGGCCATCCTTCAGCTGAATCGAATTTCACGCCTTCAGGCTGTGGGGAGGCAGCACGCTCACCTGCCCTCGCAGCCCTTGGGGAGTAGTAATCTGTGGGAACAGGAGAAGGACAAACTTAAATACAGGTAAGGAATAGGTGGGACACAGGGACAAAGGGGTGGAGGTTGAGATAGCGATGGAGGGAGTCTGGCCTGCTTGAGTTGCAATCTGAGTCCCCTTTGTAAATCACTGTCTGATGGGCTAAACCACAATTGATTACAGCAGCTTTAAACTAAGTTTCAGGGCAGTACTATGAGCGAAGATTAAGCAGGGAAGACTATCCAGCCAAGGTTACAAATTAATGGTGCTCGCAAGCTAATTGCAGTGTTTTAAGCAGAGAAGTTCAGACAGAAATAACTATGCCATAAATTAAAGGTGTTCAGCAAGCAAAATTCAGACAGAAATAACTATGCTTTACAATACAATAAGGTGTTCAGCAAGCTAAAGTTCAGACAGAATTAACTATGCTATACAAATTAAAGGTGCTCAGCAAGCTAGTAAAACATTAGATGTTGCGATTAGCAGTGCTTTAATCAGAGAAAATCTTACTGAAATAACTAACTATGCTATGAGCAGAAAATAAGGCAGAAAAACCATCAGCATTGTATGGTGACTTATAATGATTGGGCTTTGAAAAATGGAGCTGAAGGTTCTCTGTCGGCCATCCTTCAGCTGAATCCATACCTTGAATTTCACGCCTTCAGGCTGTGGGGAGGGCAGCGTGGTCACCTGCCCCTTGTGACCCTTGGGGCTCTCGGAGAGCTGGATGACAACCCTCGGGGAGGGGGAGAAGCAGGAATCTTGAATTTCACACCTTTAGGCTGTGGGGAGGGCAGCACGTTACCCACCCTCGACCCCATGGGACTCTTGGCGAGTCAGCTTGCAACCCTCGGGAGGAGGAAGAAGCAGGAATCTTGAATTTCGCACCTTCAGGCTGTGGGGAAGGGCAGCACGTTCACCCCCTCGTGACCTCGGGCTCTCGGAGAGCCAGCTGGCAACCCTCGGGGGAGAAGCAGGAATCTGCTGGCAGCTTCTTCTCAGGCCACAGTCGCTCCTTCAACCCTTCAAAGTCTGGTGACCTGACCACACTACAGGCGATGAACAAAATAAAGTAAAACATTTTAACTTAATTGCTTTTAAGTTAAGTGACAGTGACTACCGAATCTGTCTGCTCACTGTTATTAAGCACACCAAAGCTACCAGGTCCAGTCAAGGGATGTTCTGTCAGATAACATCCTGATGATGTGTTAAGAAACACTACTTACATTTAATTTAGAAGTGGTGGTGGCGGTGGTGGGGCTGGTACTTGGGTAACAGTGGAGGAGAGGGGACTGGGGTTGAGGATGGTGAACATTTCAAAGGGGCTTAGGTAACATATAAAAGATAGATTATGAAAACAAATTAAGCAGCAGCAAATATTAATCACTGTGTTGTCAGACTGTCAGAAAAAGTTACCGCTGGACTTTCTGTTGCACCATGGAGCAGTGAACAATGCTGGTCTAGGCTCTCCCCTGTGATCTACAAAATAATGACAAAACATTAAAACCAGCACTCAGCAGTTAAGACTGGACACCTCTAACTGCTCTACTAAACTAATATCTCAGTCTATGAAGTTCCGGAGGGCCGACCAGAACTGTTTCCGGATCTTCACCTCCCAAAACAATCAGGGAGACAGTGACCTTATGGACGGCGAGGATGGGAGAGAGAGATGGTGTCCTTGGATGAAACTAAGCGCACCTGCCAGGGTAAAAATCCTCCTGGCAAGACTCCTCTTAGTTGATTCTACTCATCCAAGAATTCCGCACAGAAGTAAAGAAGACCCTACTGGCCTCCGGACGGACCTCAGAGTTCTACAAGGCTGACTGGATGAGACCAATAAACAGATCTCCTCCAATACAGAAAGTTTGGAAGCCCTCAGAGACCACCATTAAAGACCTGGTCCTAATACAGCTGCAAATGACCCAAAGGAAAGAAGAGGCAGAGAACAGGTCAAGGAGGAAAAACCTGCAGTTCTACAGTATTCCAGAGGGAGAGGAAGGTTCAGATATGCAGGCCTTCCTCACCACTTCCTCAGTCCACACTCAACCTTGTCTCTGATTTTCCAATAGACATTGAAGAGGCCCATCGAGCTTTAGGCCCAAGGTTAGTTATAGCCCAAATTCCTAAATTACTCTGTCAAAGAGACCTTACTTCAAGAGCATGGGCCCATAAAACAATACATTATGATAACAAGAGAGTATTGATAGATAATGACTATCCATTTACCCAACGCCTCAGGCATGAATATACCCCTCTTTTCCCTGCCTCTGAGCAAGTAGCTGAAATTCAAAACTTCCTACCCACTAAGATGGTAGTGTTCTATTTCTCTGGTTCCAAATCTTATTAATCAGTGGAAAAAGTGAAGAACGACTTACTATCCAGAGCTCTTTTAAAGACCACGAGGCTAGGGGCCCAGCAAGAGGAAAATGGAACTGTCGAGAAGACTCTTAAAGCTGCACCAAACCAAGAAGAAGGACAATCATTGGAAGGGATCATTAAGTCCATCCAGCAATTCATCAAGGGTGCTGCTGCTGACTGAGATACCACTGAGACTAAACTAAGCAATCTACGAACCCTTTGATGCCGAATAGGTAGGAGTTCGGTTGGGCGTGGTCTCTTGGGGGGACACATTGGGAGAGGAATGGGACTGCTGCTCCCAACAGCCACATTTGGAACCCTAGGTCATTCTATTGTAATAAAAGGATGAATAAGAACACATTGGTCATCAGTAACTCGAAATTCTGTTGCAAGCTTTCCTCAGTAATTCGATTAAGAGGCTTCCCAATGGCGGACTAACATCAGGCCAAGAACCGCTCAAATTTTCCATTTCTCTCTTCTTTCACTGTATGGGTTCCATGGTTTGGGCTCTGGTGGTTCCCATCCCGCTGTCATGGCTCTCTCCTCCATGATTTGCCCCCTTCAACTCCTGAGGAGGAACGACTCGCACACACCTCTCTGTAAAAGAGAAGGACCCAGCGGAAGGACTTGAGGGACAACCTGAATGGCTGCTTGAATCCTTCTAAGTTAGGCACATTCAAGTACCAATTCCACTGTAGATACATGGTTCACTTCAACAGAAGACCGTCCAAAGTAGGATAACTTCACAAGGCGACAATGACCCAACGGACTGGGATTGGGGGTGAGGTGATTCTTCCTTCCCTCATTCCTCCTTGACAATACACTAGGAGACTCTTCAAACTTAAAATAGAGTTACTAATTAACTCCATCCACTGTACCTTCCTGTCCCTCCCACTTTCTTTTCCCCTTCCTCCTTTTCCATTCTCCTCTTCTCCCTTTAACTCCTCCCAAGCCCTCCCTTCTGACCCTCCATTGTCCAGGGCCCCTTCTTTTCCCCTTTCCCTGACAAGGAACACTAACCAATTTATAAACAAGATAGTACTTTTACTTATAACTATAGATCTAAAATTCCTTTTGTCAATTAAGAAAGCTCAGCTTCATACAGCTATCGGGGTGGGGGTGGTTGGTGGGGGAGTGTTGGAATTCTTAAACCTATATCAACCTACCTAGAAATTACCCCACTATCTAAATCCTAGCAAACCTAGGCAACAAGCCTAAACTTCCCAGACTGCTTGTCTCGATACCAATGAAGTGGCATACACTGTAAAATCTATATAAGTAACACTCTGGATCAGATCGAAGATGAGAAAAATAGACTTGGTTTGCAAGTACCAGAGCCTAAACAGAGATTATACAGTGCCATCTACCAGCCTATAGGGACACTGAGCTATCTTAACAGGGTAAGCACTTGTAAAGTAAAACATGGAATACTACTTCCAGAAACCACTTTCTTTAGTAGGCCCAAGTTCTAACTAAGTGGAGTGAATCTCACTAAATCCTAAACTTCTTCTATTAACCCAAGTGCCTGGTGTGGATAGATCTCCCAGCCTCAGAGGTGAGTGTGCTACCTGCTGAGCCACTGACACTGCTGACGGTATATGATGGTGGTTAACCTAGTTAAGATATTTTCAATGAATATAAATGGGCTACATAGCCCAATTAAGAGACCCAGCCTCATGTAATATTTAAACAAGCAGAGGAGGACCTCTTCTTCCTACTGGAAACCCACCTATCAGATTCAGAACCAGAATTAAAGTGGGGACACCGCTATGCAGTATATGCAGCTTCTCATTCTAGTCCCTGGAGACGTGGGATTGCTACTTCAGTGCCCTCCTCCACTCCTTTAGAAGTGCGGAATGTTACTGCTGATACTCAGAGGAGGTGTGTTATATTAATAAGCACATTTTACTCACAGGAGGTTTCCCTGGTGAACACCTACCTACCTCCCAAATCTTCTCGGAGTGATCTGAGCTTTTCTCCAGAAAGTCCTGACTGTTCACCAGGGTATCTTAATAATGGGGAGACTTTAATGTTGCCCTCTCACCTCAACATCATACTGTCATTCCACGGACTTATTAGATGTTCCACAGCCCTTAAATACCTCAGAACACACTTTCTCACCTAGGCGTAGGAGACACATGGAGGAAACTTTTCCTTCAGACCTGGATTTTCCTACTACTCAGTCCATTTCCAAACTGATTCCCGCCTAGACTACTACTTTATTTCATGTGAACATTTCTCCTTAATCCAAGACTTAACTCTGAGACCTTGAATATTATCTGACCACCACCCACTGATATCGAAAATAAATCTGGGTAAACTCCCAAAATTAAAAATATGGATTCTTTCCTGCTCTATTGAGGGACCCAGAATACATAGAATACATCACAACTAGAATCCCGCAGTTCCTTAATGACAAGAGTGGAGAGGAGACCTCTGATCCTGTAGTGTGGGACACTTTAAAAGTTACCATAAAGGGGAAACAATAGCTTTCTCATTCCATAAAATGCAGAAGTTAGAGGCCCGATATAAGTACTATACCAAACAACTACAATCTTACCAATTACTCTACAGGAGGGTGACAAAGTAGTACAACAAAGAATTAGGTAAGTTAAAAGAAATCCAGAATATAATGGACTCAAGATATTCCAAACTCTGACCTACTTAAAAAGGCAAACTATGAAGGTGTTTAGGGCTTACTTGCCTTCTTGCGCGTAAATTAAGAAACAGGAAACAAACTATAAGTATCCTAAAAATTAAGCATCCTGTAACAAAACAAATAGCTCATTCAGATGAACATATCAGATCATCCTTCCGTGAGTTCTACCAATCTTTATATTTAACCTCTCATGACTCTTTAGACTCAGAAAGAGCAGAGTTTCTAACCAAATGATCTTTCCCAAGACATTTGGATACACAGTGAGCAGCCCTGGAATCCCCATAAGACGGATGAAATTCTTACCCACATTAACTGCCCTTAACCTTTCCAAATGCCCAGACCCTGATGGCTTCACAGCAGAGTGGTATAGAAAATTTGCTGGCCTTCTCCCTACACTCCTGTCTTGTTACTGGGTGGTGGCCGAGAGGAGCTCCTGCCCTGACACTATACAGTTATCACCCCTATTCCTAAACCCAACAAGGACGTAACAGATACAGCTTCATACTGACCTATTTCCATTCTCAATGTTGATTACAAGATTTATATGGCTATTTGGACTTCAAGACTTGAGACTCTTCTCCCTCACTTATCCACCCTGACCAATCTGGAGTCATTAAACACCGTAGCACTACCGACAACATCCGGCTTACTATGCTACTTTTAGAACATATACACTCCAGACAAAATCCCATCTGCTCTCTTCAGTTTTGATGCCAAAAGGCATTTGACAGAGTGTCACTGAATTTCCTCTGGGATACTCAAACTTTTCTCCTTCACTCGCCAGTTCATTCTTTGGCTTAAAACCTGTATTCTCAACCTAAGGCCTACATTCATATAAATGGAGCTATATCCTCCCTATACACCTGCAACAGGAACTCATCAGGGATGTCCATGTTCCCCTATCTCTTTGCCCTTTATGTGGAGTCCATAGCTATGACCATAAGACAGGATTGTCAGATAGAAGGTTTTCCTTGGACCAAAAAATCTACTCGATATCCTTATTTATGGATGACAACTTATTAACTGTTTTATCCCGATTCTTAAATCCCAGCAGTCTGGGAGAGCCTTAGATATTATTCAAGGGTAGCAAGTTTCAAATTAAACATTGCTAAAACAGAGGCTATAATGTTATATTTCAACACAACACAAACTTTTAAAAACTCACCACCCTTAAAATGGAGATGCACCAAATTCAAACATTTAGGTATCCAAATCCCTTTAAATTTAGAATATCTTGAACTAATTAACTATGAACCAATCTCTCCTTATTCAAGAAGACTTATGTATCTATATGTGGAAACCTAAAACTAATTGTCTCCCAATGAATAGAAACCGACAAATGAATATACTTCCTAGACTACTATACCTCTTCCAAAACATTCCAATCTTCCCGCACACTTATTTTAAATCCTGAAATAGGCTACTTTTTCCTTTATCTGGGACTGCTAGAGACCATGAGTTTGCCTCCCTATTGTCCCTCCTTACGGAACAGGGGAGTAAACCTCCTGACCTGAAAATGTACGCAATGGCAGCCTTTTAAAAATCCTTTTTCTTTGGCTCTCTCCTACTAATGTGTCAGCCTAGAAAGAAATAGAATTTTATAAATGACCTTCATGATATTGAAAAATTGCCTTCTCCTCTTCTGGTCTGGCTCCTCGACTCATGACCTCTCTAAATATACAGCTCAAGTTCTAAAGATATGGAATAAAATTAAACAGAAAAAACCCTTCTCACAAATAATCTTCTTTTAATATCAAGAGATGAGAATTTCCACCCTGCTCTTCTTGATACTTTGTTTGAGTCCCATGAGAGCAGGACTTAGCTACTATTACCAAATGGTTAGGCAATTCTCATGCCCAACACTTTATGGACCTACAACAAAAATATGCCCTTTCTGGACCGGTATGTCCAGGTAAGAAACTACATTTTAAGACAAAACTATTTTTCCCACTTGTCATCCTTCTCCCTTACCTACTTTTTGGACCCTTCTTATGGACGCTCTTGTTGAGGACCATGGGGGAGCCTTATAGGTCTCCTATACAAAATATTACGAGATAACCTCAAGACTCACCACACTCAATACTGAGGCCTGGAATAAGGATTTAGAATAAAATCCTTCCCACTCTGGAAAGAAACAATGTTGAAAGCAATTAAAATCACCTTTTCAGGACTGTGGAGGAGTTAGCATGGAAATTCTTTTCCAGATATTTTCACTCCAGCATTCTCAGCTAAATATCTCCCAGCCTCATATGGAAATTGCTGGAGCAACTGTAACTGCAAACTTGGGTTATGTCTTTTGGCACTGCCCAAAACTGATGCCCTTTGGCGTACCTTACAGGTGGAGCTGGGGAAATGTTTAGGTGAGACAACAGAGCTGGTTCTGTTGTCCATCTTTCCTCCCATAGACCAAGGTAGACCAATACCTTTCTTCCCTTTTCCTACTAGCTGCAAAAAGCCATCACTCATAAGTAGATAACTGTTTCGATCCCAGCAGTATCAGACTGACACCAAATAGTGAATTAAATATATAGACTTGAAAGACCAACAGCCAAATTTCATAACAAACACGATAACTGATTGAGGAAATGGCATTGGGACTTTTACTTTTCTCTGGTTGATCCAGACTTTGTCCCCTAGGGTGGGTTATGGCTCAGGAACCTCCAGCCTGGAAGGGAGGATTAACCTCCGCCTCTCTTCCTCCCTAGCTGTCGATGGGGTTGGTGGTGGGGACCCCTCTCAAATTCTTAGTAATAAACTCTGGTTATTTTTGAGGTCTGGCTACCTGCTTTAAGGAATCCAGGGTTGTGATAAGGCCATTTGGGCCACCAAAGAAGAAACTGTGTGTGATTAACTTAACTTTACTCTGAAAATCTTAAACCTGACAATAAGCAATATTTTTATTGATCTGTACAGATGTATTAAGATTGGGTAAGACAGTCTAACGTATGTTTAATGTCTCTGCTAATAAAAATGAAATTTGAAAAAAGTTAACAAGTTGACTGTAATGGCATGACAGTGATGGAGGGCAGTCACTGAGTCTTTATTCTCCTCCCTCATTTTCCACGATTACGATCGACCATGTCTTCTGCTACCAATGGTCAGGTCAGGTGGGAGAACTAGAAAGGTGCAATTTTTCAGCCTGACATGCACAGAATAGTGCCTTACACCACATGACTGTTTTAGTCCTACAAAGTCACATGGTACAGCGCACACTTGAGTGCAAGATGCAGCTCATCCCCAACCCCCCAATGGAATCCAAATCAGTGGCTGTATGACAGTCAACTGCTGACTGCTCAGGCAGTTTGATTTAAAAAAAAAAAAAGCAAGCTATGCCAGGCAGCACTGGCAAGCTGTTTGCTTCATCAATAAAATATAAACTTAACTGCCCATTTGGATTTGGGGCTCCTGAAACCTCATGAGCCGGGTGTGACTAGTAAGAGGCACCATAATTGCACACAGTACTCCAAGTGTGGCTGCTAGTGATCTATACAATGGCAGGATAACTCCACTCTCTTCTTGAGGCTATACCTCTGCAATACACCCCAGCATTTGATTGGCCCTTGCTCCTGCCCTCTGGCACTGTGATGATACCTTCATGCCCCTCCAACTAGTACCCCTAGGTCCTTCTCTTTCTGAGACATAGATACCAACACTCTCCTGCAGCCGAAAGATGGTCCTGGAGTTTCTGGCTCTGACGTGCATGATCTTGCACTTCTTGGTGTTAAAATCCAACTGCCACACACACGACCAGTGCTCAAGTTCTGCTAGATCTTCCTTGAGTTCTGCCTCCTTCCTCAATGTCCATTGTTCCATGTATATTTGTGTTACCAGCAAAAGGCTGATCTTACTTTTGATCCATTCCGCAATTTCCCAATAACGATGTTGAAAAAACAGGGCCTAACACCCAGCCATGTGGTACCCCACTAGTCACGGGCCTTGACTTTGAGGTCCCCCTCACAACTACCCTCTGCTATCTATTCTGCAGCCAGCTCCTAACACACCTCACTAGTTTCTCCCTGGCCCTTAGGTTCCTCAGTTTGCCCAGTACCTTCAGTGAGGCACTGAGTCAAAGGCCTTACTGAAGTCCAGATTGAGGACATCCACAGCATGGCCCCATCAACTGCCCTTGTGACCAAATCATAGAAGTCAATTAGGTTAGTCTGACATGAGCTTCTTGAGATATACCCATGCCATCTTTCATCCTGGAGACCATTATATCCATGACAATTATCAATCTCTCCTTTAGAAAGGTTTCCATTAACTTCCCCACAATGGAAGTCAAGCTTACCAGTCTATAGTTGCTCAGTTCATCCCTGGGACCACACCTGTGGAGGGGCACCATGTGAGCCATACTCCAGTCTATGGGCACGCCCTGTCACCAATGAGGTGTTAAACAGGTGTGCCAGTGGGCCTGCCAAGACTTCTGCCAACTACTTAGGACTCTTGGACTTACTCCATTAGCTTCTGGGGCCTTATCCACATGCAAGGCCTTTTAGAACCTTATCCTTTTAAATGGCCCCATCCATTACCTCTGCTCCTCCCTGCCCATCCCTCCTTTTCCTTGTGGTATTGGCCCATCATTTTCTGAAGGATGAGTTATGAAATCCTTAAAGAGATTCACAAAGATAAGCAAGTGCACCACATACATGGGTGGCTTAACACATAAGAATGCAGTCTTATCATATTTGGCCCACAAATGTTGCATAGATGTGCTGCAGTTTTACTCATAATATTATCTGCACCAGGCTATTTCACTTCCTGGACTTTAGATCCACCCCTCAGCCACCCTGCGCTCAGCCAATTTATGACATGATAGCAGGGAGGTGTGGGGATGCACTACATACAGTCTATAGAGGGTACCTTTAACACCACTGTTATATGTCAAAGTTATTATGTGGCAATTAAGCGAGGGCACTAGGTGACTAACAAGGACCTTGTTAGTCACCTGAGTCTCCCTCATTCTTTATATAAAAGTGGTGCTAAAAGTACCCTCACATAACTATAATGTAGTGCATTACCATGTCTCCTGCTACCACGCCATAAACAGGCTATTGTTTAGGGCTAAAAAGGGGCAGATCTAAAGTTCAGGAAGTGAAAATAGCCCAGTGAAGATAAAATTACGAGTAAAACTGCAGCACATCTATGCAACATTTATGGGCCAAATATGATTAGACTACATTCTTATGGTAAGGCACCCATGTATGTGGTGCATAATCCACAAAATTAACTTGGTGAATCTCTTTAAAGTAATCTGTCAGACTTTGTAGAAGGTAAGGGAGATGCAATCCAGGGTCAAAATATTGCCTTTCCATATTTCCGAGGAAAGGCAGTTTCTTGGTAGGAACTGTGATTTTAGGCCTGCATTTTCATCTGGAAATTCATTTCTGTGCTTGGCTGCTGGGAACAGTATGAGCAGCAGTCTCTATGTATGCGTGTCATGCGCTGGGGCGTGGACAGTAAGTTTAATTTTGCATCATGTGCTGGGTGAGGGAGGCGAATGGCCCAAATCTAGTCACATGTGCTATAAGCTACAGTGTGGGAGGGTGGCACATAGGCGCTGAACAACAGAGGGTGGGAAATAATGTTTTGGTATTTTGCAGGCGTCGAAGACATCCGCGATTAGGAACTCTGCTTTTTCTTTACAAGTAGAAGAAGCATGGAAGTGTAAGAAGGCACTAGAGGGGTGGGAATAAAAAAAGTTATGTGAAGCCAGAGGCAGAACGGGCATAGCAGAGGTGAAGGTGGGTGCTGTATGGATGTAAGTGGCAATGGTAGAGCTGGAGGCAGAATGAGCGCTTTGAAAGCAGCGTCAAGTGAATGAATGGAGTTAAGCTGCTGCAGTGTGCACAATGACCTTTCTTCATTTTGTACTTTTCTTTTTTGCAGGTGAGAGTCTCACGAGAAAAGACTTCTATGTAGCCCTCGAGTACAATGTTATAATTTGGAAAAAATAGTGATTTTTCTCACTGTTTCTGTAGGGGAAAAACAGTTGCAATTAAAAAGAGGTCTGTTTAAAAAGAAACAAACATTGATTTAGCAGCACGCACTGCCAGTCTTGAAAGTGAAATAGCTGTCTTTCAGCAAGATACTGGCAGTCAGTACCACTAAACAGTTAAATAAATGGTAACAATGTTGGCTAGTGTTTCAAATACTCTCTTGAGAACCTTAAGATTAGTGGTGGAAGTGGTCCCAATTCGCTCATGGAATGATCCAGGCAGTGCTCCGTGAACGAAGCGGAGTACTATCTGATTGTAATGGAGTCCATTGAAAACAATGACTTGCATTACTGCCTTCCCAAACCACTACTACATCGATTCTTAAGGTGAAGTACATTGAAAACAATGTCCTTTGCCTTACTCGCCTTTGTTTTAAGCTTCAAAGGCAAATTTTGCAGTGTTTCATGTGATTTCAGGTCACATGGGCTCTAGATTGTTCTGCACAGCTCAGTTTGGGGTAGTGTGTAGGAAGCTGTAGGAGACAATCTGCTCTGAGAGCTCTCGCAATTCAAACCTTCAAAAGCTGTTAAAAAGCCTTTTGAGTAATTTTTAGTTCATCGATTATAGGAAACCCTCCTGTGCTCATATCATCGAGTATTTATTGTTTGTGTATGGATTTTGAATGTTAATATACAACATTCAGTCTGTGTACTGAGAGACAGTGGAAGTGTGCTTTGGGGAGGGGTGTATCTGTGGTGTAGGTAGATTAACTTGGAGAAAAGACAGTGCTTTCTGTTTGGTGATATTTTTCTTGTTTAACTGTGTTAATGTACACAGTAATATTTTCAATATTTTTGCCATTTTTTGCAGCTTGTTGTGGTGCAGCAGTGCATAATTTTAGTTTGTTTAAAATATGTGGTTATATTACTGAAGTTTTCAATTTTATGCATTACTTAGTGTGTGTGTGTGAGTATGTTTATGACGCATGTCATCAAATCAAACACCTTTTATTGTGCCACATAATAATTTCAGCAATGTGAAGATGCTATCCACTGAAGCTGTGTGAGTTTTGTACTACTTTGTGGTATATTTACTGGTACTGGTACTAGTACTAGTGACTATTACTGCAGCAGTGCAGTACACTGCCCCCCACGTGGCCCGCCCAACCGGTAAAGGTATTCTTTTCCAGATTTGAATTTCTGATGGTGAGCACTGGTTAGGTGTTGTGCCTTGTGTCTGCATCTCTTCAGTGCACAGCACAATCTTAATCGTCTGTGCATTTGCATCTCTTTGAGGCCCAATCTCCATCTGTAACTTAAGTCACAGTTGTTTTCTTTGGCTTCCTTCAGAGTACTGGACAGGTGTGGTGCTTAATTCTGCATGAACATTGTACTCATTAATATGCATTTTAAGTCAGGACCATCATCACAGTCACTTGTGATACAAATCATGTTCCTCATCATCACAGTCACAAATGCAGTCACAAATCACGATTCACGATCATTCATGTTACAATCACATTAATTTTTTCTAGTTACTTGGATGTATTGTAAGCCTGTTTTGTAGTATCTCTCCAGGCTTCACCACCCCACCATTGTACTCACTGATACGTGTTTTAAGTCTGGGAGTTTTAAGCTACAGCTCATCAGTGAAGTACAGCCAGAGGCAGTAAGCATTCCGCTTCTTCATCATCACAGTCACAAATGCAGTCACAAATCACCATTCACGATCATTCACGTTATGAATCACAACATTAATTTTTCTAGTTACTTGGAGGATGTATTGTAACCCTGTTTTGTAGCATCTCTCCAGACTTCACCACCCCACCATCGTACTCATTGATATTTGTTTTTAAGTCTGGGAGTTTTAAGCTACAGCTCATCGGGGCCCAGGGAAGTACAGCCATAGGCATTCACGCTTTTCATCATCATGGTCACAAATCATGATTTACGATCACGCTCATGAATCAACATACATTTTTTTTAATAGTTACTTGGATGTATTGTAAGCCTGCTGGTCACAGTGGTGAACAGGGATGGGATCCACACCTGGGCCCTGGGAACAGGCACATCCTGCTCCAGAGGACCTGGTGCTGGACTTGGTGGTGGTGGTGTTTGTGGTTTAACTGCCTCAGAGTCAGGACAGGAGGCGGTGCTGGTCCTGCTCGGGAGGGGCACTCACAAGTTTTGAGCTTTCCAACAAGAATGGGCACCCATGCCTCCACAAATGCACATGATACAATGATTACCACTACCACGCCTCCCAAAGCTGCCCTGTCCCAGACGCCCTCATCCTGGTCCACATCTCTCCTACTGAGCTCCCTCAGTCCCGAGCAATCACTACTCACTGTCACACAACTGTGAGAGAGCACTATACCCTTCCATAACTCTGCTCACTTTGTATGTGTGAAGTCTACTGCAGTAGCATATGTGTGTGACCATGCTATTATTTTCTTTCTGGTCTATCCTCATTCTTATTCCAGACTGGCCACCTGGAATGGGACATCTCCTTTCTTGCTAAATCCTTCACTGTCTTTCTGCAGGTATGGAATTGTGGTGCTCAACCCCCAAAAGCAACAAACCATAAATAATGCTGGTGCAGCAGTCTGCAGCCTTAAAACATTTATTTATTGAGGCACAGGAATGTCTGCTGCTATTTTGTTTTTGTTTTTCCAGTTTGTTTATATTTTTGTTTCTATGAAGAAGAAGAAAGGTATAAGATGTCGTGCACTAACAGTTTAGTAACAGACTAGGTTGGTTGTCCAATCCAAAAGGTTTTGCTGCTAAGTCCAGTGCTTTTCATAGCAATGCTACTAAACAAACAAATGCAACATTAGGTATTTTCTTTAATATATTGTGACTGAGGCTGAGTGAGGTGAGCCATGTAACAACTGCTGTGTGTGCTACTTGCTAGCCTTTGCCCTGCCCTCTTTACTAGTTCAAGTTAGAAATTCAGACAATTGTAAACAGAAGTTCAAACATGTTGAAAATGTAAGTCACCTGCCTTAGTAACAAGTGTTTGGTCTCATTTCTAAGACATGAAGTAAGCAGTTCTTACCCATAATGAGAAATCCAAGCCTGGTAACAGAGGTGGGTCTGTTTGGGACCTGTTCAGATCCCTGCTATGTTCTGCTAGGAGCCAGCCATCCCTCTCCACTCCATTTTTATGCTGTGTGTAAGTGTAGGAAGGGTGGAGTCTGATGTGTCACCTGATGGGTTCCTAGTACAAAAGGGAACTCATCCTGTGGAACATTCAGATTTCGTTGGAGGATCAGTAGGTGTTGGTCCAAAGTGTTAGTCTGCAACTTTTGAGACTAAGATTCTTTTAAATCCAGGACAGCTCATTGCTGGAATAGTCCTTGGAAGACTGAAGTATTGTTTTGTTTTTGTATCTTTTGTATTTCTTTTGACGTTGCAAGTTCGCAAGTTTTATTTGGTTATTTACTTGTCTCTACTTAATAAAAGATTTGGCTTGGTAACATTAGCCTCACACTTTACTGTGGTCTCAGTGTCCGCCATTGCACCCACACCCATTGACAACACACACACAAACAACTAACTACTTATAAAGGTAAGAAAATACAATTTTCAGAAAGAACAAATTAAGTAAAAAGGAGTACAGAAAAGACAAAAAATGTAGCTTTAAAAAGCTGTTGGTCTAAATCAAAGTTTAAATCTCCTCCTCACTCTGATCTAAAACTATCACAGTCACAAAACACACTACTCTCTCTCCGTCTGCACAGGAGAAAGTAAAAGTGTCTGCTTGTATGACTCACTTTCTTCCTGCCTAGCTAAAGAGCATGTGATTTCGATACTGTAAGCCATGTGATGTGTTGGGGGCTGACAAATCTGGAAACACCAAGTGGATCACTTAAAATCCTTAGGAGGAAGGCGAAGTCCATTAAAAAACAATGACTTCCCTTACTCACGCTGCCATTCTGCCTTAACGCAAGTGGTAATGACAAGGCAAAGTGAGCACTTTGCATTGCCCACTCTGCATAGCGGAAAGCAAGGCTATGCCCACTTCGCTCACACTTCACCCGGGCGTAATTTTAAATTTGCTGCATCTCTACTTAAAAGCACTCAGCTCTAACCCCATTATAGCAAAAAGTAAATAGTGTGTGTGACTTAAGTCACTCAGCCTCCCAGTGTTCCAGTCAATCAAGCTGCAGAAATGAGCAGGAGCAGGACCCCTCTGGAAAAAAGATGTTGCCTCTCAGTTGGGGTATCCTGACTAAACTGTAAAGCAAAAAGTAAAGAAATCCAGACACATACACACACACACACAATAAATCTTTATTAAGACACATCAAACTGAATAAGCCACGTTAAGTAAGTCCGGAGATGGGATATGTGGAGGGCACACACTGACTAGCTACATAAGAGGTATTTTTCTCCCAAGTCCTGTCATCAGACACCCAAAATATTACCAGAATTTAGTTAAAGATACCATACAAATGAGCAGTTATATATGGTCATACACTGGGTACATTTGTGTGGAATCTTTAAATTACAGAAATATTTTGGGTGATTGATGACAGGCTTGGGAGAAAAAATACCTCTTATTTGAATAAGTCACTGGTCTCCTTCAGAACTGCCTATTGCTTTCTTAACACACCAATGTGGAAATGTTAATGTGGGCCAGGAATGTAAACTGGGAAATTTCCTTTTCTGAAGGAAATGTACCACTGTGGCCATTATTTTGAGCCCTGCAATTTTAGTTCCTTTTCTGTAGCGTGGCAATGGGTTCAGATGTTTGCAAGGTTCTCAAAAGAGCTTGATCTCAGTACTGTTTAGAAAGAAATGCAGAAATTGAATAAAAGCAAGGTGATGGGGTATTAGAAGCTCTGACATCCAAATTAGGGTCTACTGCTCTGAAATCAGCAATTTGCAATGTTTAGCTATAGAGGCATCTATATGGACATGATCAAGGATTTGGAGAGAAGCTTTAGTTACCTGGTAGGATGGGGTAACAAGATTTCAGAACAATGAAGGAAGGATAACATATGCTGTAAAGACAGAAACTGAATACTGACAGGTATAGTTGAAATGTTCGACAGAATAAGTTCAAGGTTGACGAGTTAGAGTTGCTATTATAAGGTTTGTATGGGCTCGGTTCAGTATGGACTGCTAGTGCAAGATGGTGGATGTGATGCTTGGCCAGCTTGGTTATGATTGTTCTATGATATTTGTAATATAAAATGTAGTGTATGATTGTCTCACATGAGGGTAGCTGTGCCATGGGTGACCCCCTCCCAAGGTTTCAGTGAAGCAAGAACCATTTAATTAACTGACTTACTTTCAGAGTGCATTTTATTACCTTTTATGATATGCCTAGTCTCTTTGAAGTGGAAATGAAATGTGACTTTATCAGTCTGCCAGAAGATGGTGATCATAAACTTTTATGACGCCTTAAGAGGAAGATCTAATATCAACTGGTGTTAAAAGCTATAAAAACTCTTTGATATGCTCAGGAATAGGAACTGCGTGAGATCAAGAGAGAAATGTTAATTAGAGTCATATTTGGAAATGAGTTTTGCTGATGTCACCCTATTTAATATACCTCCTGTTAGGACATCCTGTTTGTATATATTTTTGTATTCAACAAGGAGGAGCTAGATGACATCAGAAGGGTGGGTGAAAGAGACACAGTTTAACCTAGGACTTGTGTCTGATCTTAGTGATATACTATTGTGGGCTCTTAAACAAGATCAAACTATATTTTATTTTATTAATTGAACTATTCAGAAAGACTTTTGAGTCAGTGACTCATTTACAAAGGTTCCACATCATACATAAAGGACACATGGACAGAACTTGGAATACAGGATTACAGTACAATTACAAATAACAGTCAGTGAGGTTACATAGTTGCTCAGTTGTTGAACAGAAGTTTTCTTTTCTTAGTAAAGCCGTAATAGTTACAGAGGGTTCTGTAGAGGCTGATGGTCATAGGGTTTCATAGTTACAATTTGGTATGGGGATCCGACAATAGTTAGTTTGATAGATGCATATGTCAATCTGGTGTCAAGGGCAGTCACATTGGCTAGAGGCCTGAAGGTATTTCGTAGCTTGGATTTATAAGGGCCAAGCCTAATTCATTTGTTATATGACTTGGGGTACGTTAGTCCAGGAGGGGGCCCTGTAAGTGAAGGTTTGCTGGAACTGGTAAGTCCAGCCACAGGGTACCCTTAGCAATTGCTTGTTTCAGCTGTGGGTTGTTTTGCCTGGGGAGTTGGGTTGATGATTTGGTCTAAGGTAGGTGACGTGAGGCCCAGTAGTACCTTTTGGTCATAAGGCAGGTGTGGTACCTGATTCTGCTATCTAGGTTTTGCCAGTTTGTGCTGTTGTAAAGGAGCAGGAGTGTGTAAAATGATCACATTCAAGGATGAGATGGCAGGCTTTGTTTAGCACGAGTCGGAGTCTGCTTAGGTGGTGGATGGAGTGGCACTGTAGATTAATATGCCATAGTCTAGCAGGGAGAGGATCGAGGAGTTTATGGTAGTTGTAATGCTTCAGGGGTGAGGCAGTGTTTGTAATGATAGTACCCTAGTCTGGAGCTAAGGCTGTTGATAGGTGTAAGATATGTTGATTAAAGCTGAGGGCAGGGTCCAGAGTGATCCTTAACTATTGAAAGCTGCTTACTTGTTCTAATGGGATCTGATTGGCAGTGAGGAATTGGGGCAGAGGTTCTTGAGTGGGTTCTGGGGAGGCAAGAGCATGACTTTGTCTTATTGTAGTTGATAAAAGATGCTGGGTGGTGAGCCAGTCTTCACTTCATGGAACAGTGTTGGAGAGTTTTGTGGAGCTTGAGGGCGACGGGTCAGAGGCAAACAAGACCACATCATCTGCGATAGGATTACATTTCCGGAGCATGACGCTGGGAGGGAGTTGAGGCATAGGCTGAAAAGTAGGGGCCAAGTATGGAGCTCTGTGGGACAATCGGTGGATTGGGAGGCGAGGAGAGGACAGGGCCCACCTTGACTATCTGCATTCTATCGACTATGAGCACTATAACGAGGTAATACATTAGATAGAAAAAGTCTAATTGTATTGTGGTAGGAATTTATGTTGTGTACTTTAACCTTGTTCTTTTAAGTGATTGTATACTTTTGATACAGTGTTCTATGTTTACATTTTACATATTTTTATCCTTTTTTTAAGTAAACCTTTATTAGAAACATACTACCTGGGTCTTCCAAGTTCTCTTTGCATGTAATGTATAGAGGGTTAAGACTGACAAAACTGTTCAGAGCTTGATGGTGTTAATAAACAGGAAAAGGTAAGAATATACCTAAGGTCTTTCACAGAGTTTTAAGGGTTCATTTTGGATACCTGGTTAGGTGCCCTTAGGTGAAAGATATCTGGCATCTCCCAAAGAGCAGATTATCTGAGCCTGTACATTTGGGTATGCAAGCATAAGGTTCACAGTTTGAATCCCCAGAACTTGAGACTAAAGGTGATTCGACCCACAAGTAGACAGGAGGTTACCCTGTCTGTTACCTGTTCACATTACTGCACTCGGAGGTTGGCACTGTGGGAGCAGAGGGCCTGACCTGCTGAGTGCACTTGTGACAGACTGGTTGGCAGCGCTGTGGATAAATTTGGTAACACAAGCTTTAATTGTTCAGTGAATCAGCTTAATACCGTACAGCTCACTTGCAAAATAAGGCAGTGATTTTTTTAAAAAGAAACAGAACTACAACATTTTAGTTACAGTCAAGTCCCTACCCATTTTATTTTTTTTCTAAAGTGCAAGTTAGAGTAGTGTAGTTAGGGAAAAGATGGCTTCCAACTACAGCTGGCACACTGCGGACTACTTGAAGCAGTTGTGCCAGGACAGAGGAGTCCTGTATGAGGGAGAGCCACCAAGCAGAACCTCATGGATGCCCTGATGGCATCAGATGCCTCAGAGCATTGAGTCACTGACCGACTTAAGGGACCAAACCCTGAGCGTGAAGGAGCCAACAGCCAGGCAGTATCCAGATCTGGTGAGGATGACAGCAGGGCCAGTGCCAGCGAAGGGTCACACAGAGCAGGAAGGTCACCAGCATTCTGGAGCCAGAAGCAATCAGGCTGCAGATTAGTTGCACAGAATGGAGCTGGAGTTCCAAAAGAAGAGAAGCAGAACAGCAAGCTGCAGAGGAGAAGAGGGAGCAAGAACAGCGAGCTGCAGAGGAGAAGAGGGAGCAAGACCAGCGAGACGTGGACCATGAAGAGCATGAGCACCAGAGGTGACATGAACTGAACTGCACCAGAGCAGGTAAGTGGTTTGTGTTTAAGTGGAACTACAGGACTGGGTTACAAACTGAATTCCAAATTGATAGCTGAATTTAAAGAGGGGAGGATATGGATGCCTTTTAAATTCCTTTAGAAAGTTTGTATTCTGGCAAAGATTCCTTGTTACTTACTGGGAAAGCTCAGGATGCATTGGGTCAAATGGACAATGAGGACAGTAATGATTACAGCAAACTTAAAGCTGCACTTTTGAAAAGTTTGATTTAACTGCAGAAGCATAAAGAGCTAAATTCCATAAGCTCAGGAGAAGCCCTGATATGAGCTACAAGGAGCTAGCCACGAAACAACGCCAGTTTTAAAACGTTGGTGGGAAGGAATTGAAGCTAGCTCTGTAAATAAAATTGAAAATGCTATTTTGTTAGAACAGGTTTTAGGGCATGCCCAGCAGAGCTGAAAACCTGGCTGAAGGACCGAGATCCCAAAACAGTGCAAGAGGCTGCTGGACCGCTATGCCAAAAGCAGACCTGCTCTGAGAGTGAATGGGCAGGCCTGACAGTGCAGAAAGGGAAAGCTTAACTTCAGGGCAGCTAAACCCTCACTTCCTCCACCAAACCAGTTAACCCCAGGTTTCAGAGAGAAAAGATTTTTCTGAGAAAAGAAATGAATGTTGGGACTGTAAAGAAACTGGGCATATTGCCAGACAGTGTCCCAAAAGGGTGAGCAATATGCAGAATGAGGCTAGGAAAGAAGTGGGCTGTTTGTGTGTCCATGGAAGCATACTTGTGAATATGAGGAACATGCACCCAGTCACAGTGCATGGGGTGCAGACACAAGGGCTAAAGTACAGAGGGCATCCCTAACGCTGATAAAATGGGATCTGGTAGAGCTTGGTCAGCTTATACCCAATGAATCTGTAACTGTACAAGACTTCACTGGGGGAGAAAACATTTCACTCACTAGTGTTCTCTTAGACTGGGATGAAACAGGGGAACTGTAACAGGTGGCTGTAGCCAAAACGTTAGCAGTTGATGTAATTTTGGCAACAATTTCAAACAGGGATGGTGTGTGCAGTTACCCATAGCCAAGGACAAGGGAAAATTGTAGTTCCCTGGACCCACAGAAACCATTGTGGAAACCACTGGGAGGAGGCTGATTCCACAGTCTGTGTCTCCTGATAGGGAGACTAATGAAAGTAGAAATTTCCGGAAGCAGTTAACCACACAGCTATGGAGGGTTACTCTGAAGAAATAAGGGGACCCATTTCAGAGTGGCATTTATTACCTTTTATGATATGCCTAGGCTCTTTGAAATGGAAATGAAATGGGACTTTATGAGTCTGTCAGAAGATGGAGATCATAAACTTTTTGGACGCCTTAAGAGGAAGAACATTTAATATCAACTGGTGTTAAAAAGCTATAAAACTCTTTGACATGCCTCGGGAAAAGGAACTGCTCGAGATAAAAGAGAAATGTTAATTAAGGAGTCATATTTGGGAAATTAGTTTTGATTATGTCACCTTATTCAATATACCTCCTGATAGGACATCCTGTTTGCATATTTTTTATTCAACAAGGAGGAGCTAGATGACATCAGAAGGGGTGAGTAAGAAAGACACAGTTTAACCTAAGACTTGTGTCTGATCTTAGTGACATACTATTGTGGGATCTTAAGAACAAGATCTAACTGAAGGTACTGGACTTCAGGAGTGCTGATTTTGTCAAATGGGAGAGCCTCGAAAAGCACTAGCAAACAGGCTAGAAGGTGGGGTGGAGCGACAGTGGGAAACATCAAAACCGCCATCACAGAGGCAACAAGCCTTTGTGTGAAGCAAATAAACAAATCAAAACAAAAAAACACTATGGTTCTCAAAAGAAGTGGCAGGAAGGTAAGGAGAAAAGATATCATTCAGGAAGTATAAGGAAACACAGAAGGAGCAGGACAGAGAACTGTACCAGTTAAAGCAGAAGGAAGTGGGTAAGGCAGTCAAAATAGCAAAGGCCCAAACTGAAGAAACGATAGACAACTCAGTTAAGAAGGGGATAAAATCTTTATAGGTACATTAGAGCAAAGAAAGACTAAGGCAGGGATACTGAGGCTGAACAAAGAGGAAGGTGGTAGGTAGAGAGGACAGGGAAAAGCAGGATATACTGAACTTATACTTCTCCTCAGTATTCACAATGGAAAAGCAGGGGAAATACCGAATCTGGTCAATAGAAGCACTCTGGATAGTGAGGTTGATATTAGTCATTTCACAGAAGAAAGGGTTCTGAAAGAACTCTTAAAACTGAAGGTGGATAAAGCAATGGGGCCTGATGGGATTCACCCCAAATTCTAAAGAACTGAGGGAAGAACTGGTAACACCACTGACTCACCCTTTTAATAAATCATGGAAGGATGGTGTGGTACCTGAGGACTGGAGGAGGGCGGATGTGATCTCCTTCACAAAAGTAGGAGCAAGACAGAGGCAGGAAACTACAGACCTGTCAGTTTGACCTCAGTGGTAGGAAAATGATGGAATCACTTCTGAAAGAAAGAACTGTTGAGTACCTAGAGGCCAATGGGGCACAGGACCAAGGCAGCATGGATTCATAGCAGAAAGGTCATGTCAGACAAATCTAATTGATTTCTTTGACTCAGCGACCAAAGCAGTAGACCAGGGAGGGGCTGTGGACATGGCCTACCTAGACTTTTAGCAAAGCATTTGACACAGTCCTGCACAAAAATTAATAAACAAATTAGCCAGCCTGGGAGTGGGTCCTAGGGTAATGTCCAGCCAGTGTTTTACCCAGGCTAACACAATACAGAAAGCAATAGTAAATGGAGTCCACAGTGAAGAAAGGAGGGTTACTAGTGGGGTACCGCAGGGTTCAGTATGGGGGCGGTCCTTTTAATGTCTTTATAAGTGACATTGCAGAGGAACTGGAAGGAAAGTATGTCTTTTGCAGATGACACAAAGATCTGCAACACGGTTGATAGACAAGGTGGGGTGGAAAGGATGAAAAGGACTTGGCAAGGTTAGAGGATTGGTCAAATGTATGGCAGCTTAGATTCAATGCAAAGAAGTGCAAAGTAATGCACCTGAGAAATAAAAACCAGGGGAAGAATACGGGGGAGATACTGACAACAACAAAAATGTAAAGGGACCTGGGGGTAGTCATATCAGACGACTTAAAGGTGGGCCAGCAATGTGAGAAGGCAGTAAGGAGGGCTGGAGATACTGGGATGCACAGGAGAGGCATCACCAGTACAAAAAGGGAAGTCATTTGCCCTCTGTACAGACAATTGGTAAGACCACATCTGGAGTGCTGTATACAGTTCTGGAGACCCCATCTCTGCAAAGACAGACAGGGTGGGGGCTGTCCAGAGGAGGGCAATCAAATGATGCAGGGTCTGCATCAGAAGACATATGAAGAAAGACTAAAGGAACTAAATATGTATAGCCTCAAGGAAAGGGGGACATGACAGAAACTTTCAAATACCTCAAGGAATCAACAAGGTCCAAGAGGGTAGCATCTTTCAGAAAAGAAATGTGCAAAACAAGGGCACAATTTAAGATGGAGGGGATGGCTCAGAGGTAATGTGAGGAAGTATTTCTTCACAGAGAAGGTTGTGGATACATGGAACAGCCTTCCTGAGGAGGTCGTATAGTCAAAAACAGTGGGGGAATTCAAGAATGCATGGGACAGACATAAGGTAATTCTAGTGGGGGTAGGAGGAAGTAGGCTGTTGGTTAACTAGGATCTGCAGCTTATCCATTAGGTAGGAAATGGGCAGACTGGGTGGGCCAAGCGGTCCTTATCTGCTGTCAAATTCTATGTTTCTATATTAACTATAAACACTATAAAGAGGTAATACATTAAATAGAAAAAAGTCTAATTGTATTGTGGTAGGAGTTTATGTTTTGTAATTTAACCTTGTTCTTTTAAGTGACTGTATGCTTTTTGATAGTGTTCTGTGTTTACATTTTACATATTTTTATCCATTTTTAAGTAAACCTTTGTGAAAGGAAAAGAGTTTCTTAAAAATTGGAAGGTATTGATGTCCCTGCTGTTTCAATTAAATGGAATATGTAAGGAGACATATAAGGAGACTCTACAGAATCGACTGGCAGATAAGATCTTCTACAGTCCTGCTGAATGGGACACCTGAAATGGATCCTGAAAAGATTATCAGAAGTAGTGATATTCTGTATAGCAACCTAGATGCTATATGGCTTTTGTTTGAGGGATTTCACTGGAAGAGTGTTTCTTTAGGTGAGAAGAACAGGTACTCATTAGCGTTGGACAGGAGCAGTAATATCTGCTGGGATAGGAGTATGAGGCGGATAAACGGTAGGAGTAATTGATCAGGCAGGGATGCTGGATGTCGGTAGTTGTAAAACACCCAAATAGACACACACAGCAAATGTACAGGAACCCCAAGCCACCAGGGCAGCAAAGAGGAAGGCAACAGCCCAAGCACTGAGGGAACAGTTGGAAGTCGAAACCTGCTGACTGGAGGATAGAGCTTGAAGGAAGTTATCAGAGGCTGAGCAGTACCAACACTGGCAGGTGCAGGTAATGTACAGGACTGGGTGCAGTTGCTACAGCACTGCAGTGATGGGATATGAGATTCCAACCTCCAAAGGAGATGGCGAACTTGAGATGCTGATGGTAGACCTCTGGACTGGGACAAGGGTAGCAAAATGGAAAAGCTGTAACTAGCCTCAGGCACCCATCCTTGAAGATGGGCAAACGTCATATGTCCAACAGGAAACAAGGGGAATGTAGGCAAACAAGTCCAAGTTGAAGGCAATAGGGAAACAGAACCATCACGAGTAGCAATGAGGGAGGAGATGGTAGCATGGAGCTGAATGTCGGCAAGTTAAGGAGCTGAAGCCAGAAGGCAAGCTGCAGCAACAATGTACATGAGCACCGGAGGAACTGGAAGACAAGCAGCAAGGAAGTCTGGGAGTCTGAAGGACAAAGTGGAGTTGCAGACTGAACAAGCTGGAGGGTCTTAATCCAAAGCGTGAGCAGGCCAATGGTGAGGACAAATACACAACCCCATGTAGCTAGAGGATGTACTGTAGTTGGTTGAGTCAGAGGTTGGAGGCAGATAGGGTACAGTGGTCCTGCTCCCAGGGAAGCGGTAACCAGATCTCGGGTACAAAATGCAGTTGGTTGAGACAGTAGATGGAGGACAGGCTCCCATCCTCAATAGTCAGGGTGAGCTAACCTTCACTGATGCCACACCGAGCAGGGTTAGGAATGGAGACTGTCGCAAGTTGGTAGGGAATACAACTGGTTGAGACTGGAGGTAGAGGAAACAGGCCCCCATTCCTAGAACACATGGGAAGCCTACCTGCACTGCTATGCCTCAGTAGGTAGAGTTAGGAGGAAGCTGGTGAACTACTGGTATGGGCCGATCAAGGAAAGGGCAGGTGACTGCTGTGAAGTAAGAGGTAGGCAAACAAAAGAGCAGGATGAAGGGATGGTAGGAAGGAAGAAAGGGAACAGGAGGACGTCAGCATATTGAGGAACATGAAGCTGATGAAACACATTAATAATACATAACGGATAATGCCAAACAATACAGAAAGATATGAGAAGGAATGCCAAATTGAAGCTAACCACTACAAGGGACCAGGAAGAGAGGTGTTCAGGGCATTATGGGTGACTGGTGTGCTGGAAGGGTTCACAGTACTAGGGGTATAACAAGGTAACATACTAATGATAGGATGAACAAAGTATATAAATGCTGGGACTAATAAATTGTAAGGTATGAGTAGCATTGGTGACAGACAGAAACTGTTAGGAAAGGTTGATAGAGTGGAGTAAACACTGAGAGGCTCCAAACTAGGATCAGACATGGAGCAGGACTGGCATAATAGAAGGGCATGGAAACTGAGACAAGAGTGCCAACGCGAGTGAGAAAGCCCAAAAGAAAACTGCACCAAAAGTCATACTAGAATACGTTGAGATGTATTCCCAAGAGGAGAGAGGGGTGATATGATAGAGGGAGTATTACTAGAAGGTGGCCTGCAAACCAGCAATGTAGACCCCTCCTGTCCTCACTACTTTGCAAGACTGCTGTGGGAGTCCAGGCTGCAATGCCATTATTTTTACGAACATACTAAATTTGCCAGCAGATAAAGGCCTAGATGTCTATCAAGTCTACCGCATATGCAGCTAGCACCCTCCCATAGATTTCTCATCTGCAGTTTAATTTTAACATAAGCGCAAAACTTTCAACTGAGCAGCGGACCTGAAGGGGGACCCGACTAAGCGGGCACAAGTGTTCATGGGTATTACACCCATTTGGTGGCGTCATCCCCACCACTACTACCAAAAGTGCAGCACTGGCGGTGGTTTATTATGGTGATTTACTACTTCCATGGGGTCTTGACACCCCAAATATTACTTGCTGCAACACCTGGACAGGCTGTTGCAGTAAGTATGCCCGTGACGTCAAGACCCCTAACAGCACAATAAAATCACCATAATAAACCACCGCCAATGCTACACTTATAATAGTAGTGGTGGGAGCTATGTCACTCAAATGGGTGTAATACCATGAACACTTGCACCGCCTAGTCGGGTCCTCGTGACCAAGAATTATTGAATGTTTCTGCGCTTTGTTAAAATTAAATCTGCAGATGAAAATAATGGTGACTTCAACCCAGGACTCCTGCAACAGTCTTGCAAGGTATGTGAGGAGAGGAGGAAGCTGCATTGCTAGTCTGCAGGTCACCATTAAGACTGAAATGCAAAAGCCCTATTGTCAGGATCCAGAAACGGAATGCCTGATACTCAGTATCCAGACACTCTGATTTGCCTGCAGCTGAGTTTGTAACCTAAAATAAGTGGGGGTGGACAAAGCCCCTGCATTGGTTGGTGGGGGGTAAGCCCCAGAAACAGTGTAGGAATATGAAGTGTCAGGTGATCCGTTTGGGCTCCCAACACTGGCTTTTGCATTTCAGTCTTATGTAGTATATCCATGATAGAGACATTCAAGTGTCTCCAGGGTATAAACGAGGCACAGGAGGGAAGCATCTTTCAGAAAAGACGGTGTACAAGAACAGAGGGGTATGATATGAGGCTAGTGGACAGTAGGCTCAGAGGCAATGTGAGGAAGTACATTTTACAGAAAAATTAGTGGATGCTTGGAGCAGCCTCCCTGTGGAGGGTGAAGGCAAAATAGGGAATTTAAGAATGCATGGAATAGACATAAGAGTACTTCTAGAGTAGGGAAGAGAGAATAAGCCGCAGATTAACTAGGGTCTGCGGTATTGCTTTTAGTAGGGAAAAGGAGCAGACTAGGTGGGCCACACAGTCCTTCTCTGCCATCACCTTTATGTTACTATGTTTTTGTTTTGTTTTGTAATAACGGCACTGAAGAATGGATAATTTCCACGAGGTCTGTCTATGCTTCCCAACCCATGTCTCCATCAAACAGCAGGCCAAAACAGGGAAGTATCTAGAAGCAAAGAAGGCAGCAGCTGGAGTGAGGCTAGAGTTCCGCAAGTGGGTGGAGGGAAGGTGTTCCATGAAGGAGACTGAGACACAATAAATGCACTGACAGTGAAAAAGAAACAATATCACACTATATGTGGTACAGAAAGTCTAGTGCCACACCAGCCACAACAGGAATAGGTAACAGGAGCTGGGTAACTCATTGCTGTATAGGAAAATCTGGGTCTGCAATGTAACAATGAAACTCTGTACAGAGGTAGTTTATGTGTCCTGTAACTGATAACATCTGATCAGGTATTTGGGAGCTGCCCTGTAGTTGATATTACGGGTGCTGTGGGACCACAGGAAACGAGAATAGGTCTGACCATAGTCATTAACTTATTTTATTCAGTTTCACTGGCATACACACAGACACACACACACACAGGCTTCAGGTGGCACCATAACCTCAATTTCTATCTGTTACCAGGTAAGGAGCAGGAGTTCTCTGGCAAACTGGTAGGGATAAGAGGGGATTGTTCATGGTCCTCAAAGAAACACCAGCAATGGAAACTGAATAGTATTTGACTTTTTTTCCAATTAGTGTAGGTGTATAAGGAGGAGCTCTTCAGTGAAAATATCATTATTTGCTTAATTTATTTAATTTAATGGACTTTTATTTTAAGGCCTAGTTGAAGGTTTTATATGTGAGTAAAGGCTGCAGCCATGTTTGTGATGGAAATCAGGAAGTAAATGACTTATTAATTCTTTATGTGACTTGTGAGTTGCCCTGGTTGGCAGGGACTTGTTTTTAGTGATTTGGTAGTGTCTCTGAAGGCAATGGCTAGAACCAAGTCTCAGCCAATCAGGACATAGGATTTCCTTGCTCATCGATATTGCTATGCATAAATTACTAGGTGTCTCATACTGAGGCTACAAGTGCACTTTATCCACATACAGCTGTTTTGCATGTCTTCTAATTTGTACTGCGTGCTACTCAAATTCTTTTACATATTGTGCTTCTGCTGTTTATACTTGTTCCCCTCCCAAAGGTTGTATCTGAAATCGGCCTTAGCTCAGTCTGCTCTCCCGGTTACCAATTTTTGAAAAATAAAGTATTGAAGATGCATGTTTCTGGAAAGGGCTCCTCTAGCACTACAGAAAATAAGATATCCCCAACTGTGACATACAAGCTAGAATTCCACACCTCGTTAGTGTGGTGACATATTGGCTCTGTACAGAATGCTATAGCATTTAAAGAACGTTTTAAAACATTTTGCAACACAGTAACCTGAGCATCCAGACTGCACTCCAGTTATTGTTCCACCCTAGAAGCTCCCAGTATATTTATGTGGCACCCACACTAGGCAATGCCAGCACAAGTTGGGAATCTGGGATACCAGAGTACATTACCGGCCACCAAAAGGACAAAATAATAAGTGTTTTATTAAAACTGTCGCATAGCCTATAGGTTAGAGCAACTCTCAGTGCGACTGAGGGCTTAAAGCTTAATCTCCTACTATTGACTTACACCCCACTCCCACCCCTTGCCCTCTCCTTGACAAGGCTTATTCAATCTGCTTCTTCCCTCTCCCCACCCCATCTTCTATTAACACCCTGAACTTCTGATCCTCCCCTACTTCCCTCCAACTCTCCTCTATTTCCTTAGTTAGTACTTTGTTTTTGTTCGGTTCCTCAATCTATAAAACATGTATAAGCTTACTGTTTGTATATTCACTGTTCCTTTCACAGTCTAACACCGTTCTCTTTGATTATGGTATCTACATGTACTGTATACAGCTAAAGCATCTTCTATTGTGCACAGCATTTTGGCACTGTAATGCTGTTTCTTTTCTCCGATTTGGAATCTTTGTAAATTAGCTCAAATGTGTTAATGCCTAGCTTTAATAAATAAATACATAAAACGAGCTGGGAATGAGCTTGGTACATCAAGCAGACCTGGGTTTGATTCCACAACCTCAACTTGCATAGTGTGCGACTCTAAGCACATGGCCTCCAAGTCTTGACATTCTGTTGGAGTCTACAGCAATTTACTGCATTATTCAGACCTCCAGCAAGCAATAATAACCTCAGCATACTGAGCTGGAGGTCAGCTACCTTCTGCCAGCTATTTTCGTGGAAGTCAAATTTGGAAGCTAAGGCACTTGTAAAGTGCTCATGTCATTGGTGATAGCTGATAGCTTCTAAATAGCTTCTAAATAAAGATTATTGGGTGACAGTGTTGAATATTGGGCACACTTAGTACCAGGAGAGCAGACGGGGGGCAACTGTCCTGGACCCAGTGACTCGGGGGCCCATAGGGGGACCTGTAACAGGAGATGTGAGGTTAAGGGGGCCCAGTCCTAAAGATGTGTCCTGGGTCCAGGAATTTCTATTGGCACCCTTGCCTGGGACTCACGCTATTAGCGTTAGCGCTCTAAGTTACACTATTTGGTACAGTAGCTTTACTTTATATTAGTTTATTTGAGTTAAGGTTCATTCCCACACTAACCTGTAAAAAAAAAAAAAAGGGCTGCTGGATGGCAAAGCCCCCAGCTTAAAATGACAACCAAGTAAGGAAGGTCACCAAAGCAGCGCTGTGTTCAGAAGCTTTTACGGCAAGCTTCCTAGGTGTATCTGATATTCTACACTATCACTGATTATTGATTAAAAGAAACCCGTGACAGTAGAGAATACCAGAGGAGGCAGTAAGCGAGTGGTTTAAGGCTCTGAGCTGCAAACCTGAGATCTGGGTTTGAATCTTACAGACCCTACTTGCATACTGTGTGACCCTGAGCAAGTCACTTAACTTCTTGTGCTCCCAGGCTGCACAGTAAACAAGCTTCCAGCTTAGTGTGTTTCTCCTGGTTCAAAAAAAAAAAAGTGTGCACCTGTGTTTCAAAATCGGACACCAATATGCAAATAGGGTACCCTATGGTAGTTATGTGATGTGTGTTCTGTCAGTTATTTTTAGTTTGTTTGAGTTGGGGTCCCCCTACCACGTATTTTTAACATTTGGGCAGGGGCAAAACTCCCAATTGAACAAACTAAAGAAGTAACTGACTGGGCTTTATCTTGGCAGAGTACACATCATGGCATCATGTTTGTCACTCTGTCTGAGTGGAAGACTCTGCTCCCCACCCTTTGTGTCTTTTTAACATAGGGGATGTGAGGGGAGAAGCGCCCAACTCAAACTAAAAACAATCAGCAGAGCATGAATCCAGAAGCGGACGTTTAAAAATACTAATACTATCATTGATACTGTCAAGCAATCATTACATTGGTGCAATCAGTCAGATGTGACCTATGCTAATTGCTTACAGAAATGCCGGTGGTCTGGTGTTCTCCACTTCTACCAAAAATCCCTGGTATAGTAGCTCATGCACCGTTAATGGAGCCGAGTCCTAATTGGGTAATTTAAGGTTATAGCTGCCAGAATCCACCCATTTACAGTAGTGGCAGCCTTAGACTGCGATGTGGTGTCAAACCATGTCATGGTGGTAGTTTGTCCACAACAGTGTCATTAGCTGACTGCAACAGAGTTTAGACTTATCAAGCATTTTACTGTCACTGCTACTGAGGAGGAATTAGCCAGCAGAGGTAAAACTGACACCTTGTATAGAATCAGTCTAATGTCTTATTGATGTATTTACAGCTGCAGTCTGATGTTGAGAGATACAGCATTCTCACTGATAGAATTTACATTTTAAGGGCTGCAGTATCAATAATGCCCTCCTGTATGGGGGTATTAATTTCTTGTGCAAATGCTAGGTACTGGCTGGAAAGGAAGCTGATACGGTATGATCACTATTACACATGGGTGGTGACTGATAACCTGTATCTGGACAATGCCGGCTGTGCACTGTGATGTGCATTATGTGTTTGTTCATGCAGGGAGTGTCTGCTTTGTTGATATGTAACAGTGGCCATTGAATGTTTTATTTTTGGTGTTTGATAGTGGAGTCACACTTGTTTCAAAACAGGGCCCCATTTATTAAATGAAAGCATGTGGCTTTTTAGTGCCCTATTTCAAATAAAATATTTATTTGTTATTAAGCTGTAGGTACACTAGACAGCATAGCTGCCTATTTTCAGGTGCGACCAGGAGATTACAACAAAGGGTATGTAGACAATAGCAGATACAAGAAAACATCATGAGAACAAGCTGAAGTTAGACATGGTACACTTATACAAAATTTTCAGCAATGACAGTCGATTTGCAGGAATCTATATGTAGTAACAAAACAGGAATATAAGTGCAAATAGCTAACAGTCATAAGTCATTTAACTAGTAAGTGTTAGAAAAGAGAAAATAGCAAGATTTCTAGGCAGGTTTGAGAGTAGTAGAGGTTGGAGCCGGTAGGCAACTAGGAGGAACCAGTACAGAAGTGGGTAGATAGAGAACAGGAGCAGGGTTCAGAGCTTACTAGAGTCATATGATGCTCCTGTTTGAAGCTGCATGGAGGAGAGATTCTTAGGCTCAGTGGAAAGAAGTTCCATAGTTTAGGGCCCAGCTAGAGAAAGCATTCTCCCATTTTGATTTTACATCTCGTTTGGACAAGAAGGATTTGTCGGCTGATCTCAGTAGGTAGGCAGAGGTCACAGGTTTGAGCAGTAAAGCCAATTTGCCAGGTATCTGGGAGGAGATTATATTCTTTATAAAACAGTTGGAAGTAAAGTGACAGAAGGCTGAGGGGTAAACCATCCCAGACTGGAGTACAGTGTGCATCGTGAGTACGTTTGGGTAAAGACAGAGCAAAACGGCAAATGCTGCTGTAGCAGACATCCCCTTTGGAGGAGCCTCCAGTAGTTGCCGGTAAGGCTATTTGCCATATGCCAATTTGGGTCTCAGGATCCCTGTGCAATGGCCATCCCCACTGTGGATGTTAGGCTATGTCTCACGTTACATGCCAGCCCAAGTTGAATATTGACGGGTTCAATGACTGACGCTAGTGCAGGTCAAAATCCAAGCCAGGATCAAGGGTTACCCTAGGTATTTAAAAGAGGTAACTGTGTTAAGGGAGGCCATCAAGTGCTTTGATACTTATTCTGGGTGCAGGACAACATTTTTAACCTGAACTAAAGAGCATAGTCACCGCTTTATTTAATACAAGCTTGTTTTGCAATAGCCAGCTCTGAAAGGTACTGAAGTTACTATTGAGATTCAGGTTGATATCCGAGAGGTTTGAGGAGGATGAGTAAAGAACAAGATTGTTGGCTCACTATTCCCAGTCAAGTGCCTCGTGCAACTTTCAGTGATGCAGCATTCAGGCGCTTGACAATCCTGCTGTTTACTTTTGAATTCCTGAAATAAGACTACCACAATGTTATATTACATTTGTTTTCAGGGTATTTGTGCATCTACTACAAGATCATCGTCATGAAACTCACTATTTCTTATTCAAAGAAATAACTTGAAGACTACATTAGCAGTTGGTTACTTAAGTAGTCTGATAACAGCTTGTGCTGGATCATCTTGGTTCTGACTTAAAGAAACCTTTCCTCTCAGCTTTGTTTCTAAGGCAGTTGTGTACCACTCTCAGTACATTAAAATAAATAAAAATAATTTGACACTTGTTTGTTATTATATTCTCAAGGGATTTCACAAGTTTACTCAATTCCATAGATGGCAACATTAAGGACTGTAAGTCAGTGCTGTTATTAAAATCTTCATTACACATTTGAGAATACAATACTTACTGTACTATCTCTAGAGTATGACAAATGATGCATGCTTCCTTTACATTTAAAGGACTATAGAACTTTGCCAGTTTTGAAGTTCAACTGATTTATTTTCTCATTTGCTGCGATATAGTCTTTATTATGCATTTAAAGTGACAGTATGATTAAAATGTTTCCAGTTTTGTACTTCAATTCCCATTTCCCTGTGCAGGCATAGTCAATCTGTACCAGAATTACAAACGTTACTAGTGTCCAGTAAGAATAGATCCAGAAGCAAATGATTTGATACCTTTAATGGACCAACATAGATGTAACAACAAGAACAAAGTGTTTAGCTTTTGGACCAATCAGTCCTTCTTCAGAAGCTCATGGCAGTTGTTTAGAAAACGCAATACTTATAACAGCTAGATAATGCAGAGAAAACAGAAAAAATCCCATTGGTTTAAAATACTCATTAAAAAAAAAAAAAACAGAAGATGATGTCAGAGAAGTTTAACAGTACAATGCTGCTTCAGCCAGAAGCAACCTTGGGTTAAACGTCCTTAGTGGAACACACATACAAAGAATCCTACTGCATACAAAGTTAATTGACATAAAATAACACTGCTGAACCAGATAACTCCAAAATCAATCAATGAGTGTCACAGTTAGTATAAGAATGTGATTACTGAAAGGCAACCCCACCCAGATTAAAGACAAACTAAGATTTTTATAGGACTCATGAAATTTCAATGTTAGCATTAAAGACCAAAGAATTAAAGAATTAAAGTCCAGTAAGGAGGAAGGGATCGTAACTGTGGCGAACCACTGACCAGCTGATCTGTTTTCACATTGCTGTCTGCCTGTTCTGCAGTGGCTTTCATTTTTATCAAAGGTTGCTTAATGTGCTGTAAGAACATTTTGAAAATGATCTCCATAGACTTGTATAGGGGAACACCCTTGTGCTCTCCCTGGATAAATGTCACAAAATGTGAGAACGCAGGGGCAGAGCAGGCAGACAGGAAGTGGAAAGGATCCTGGCCAATCCCTTCCTCCTTACTGGACACTACATAGAAACATAGAATTTGATGGCAGATAAGGACCACTTGGACCACCTAGTCTGCCCAATTCCTACCTAAGTGATAAGCTGCAGATCCTAGTTAACCAACAGGCTACTTCTTCCTACCCCCCACTAGAATTGCCCTGTGTCCGTCCCATGCATTCTTGAATTCCCCACTGTTTTTGACTCCATGACCTCCTCAGAAAAGCTGTTCCATGCATCCACAACACTCTCTGTGAAAAAATACTTCCTCACATTACCTCTGAGCCATCCCCTCTATCTTCAGATTGTTTCCTTGTTCTTGCACATCTCTTTTCTGAAAGATGTTACCTCTTTGATTTTGTTGATTTTTGAGGTACTTGAAAGTTTCTATCATGTTCCTCCTCTCTCTTTCTTTGAGGGTGTACAAATTAAGCTCCTTTAGTCTCTCTTCGTATGTCTTCTGGTGCAAACCCTGCACCATTTTGGTTGCCCTCCTCTGTACAACCTCCACCCTGTCTGTGTCTTATGGAGATGGTATTCCAGAACTGTATGCAGTACTCTAGATGAGGTCTCACTAACTGTCTGTACAGAGGTATAACAATGTCCTGTTTTCTACTGGTGCTGCCTCTCCCTATGCATCCCAGTATCCCCCCCAAGCCCTCCTTACTGCCTTCTCACATTGCTTGCCCACCTTTAGATCATCTGTTACAACTACCCCCAGGTCCCTTTCCATTTTTGTTGTTGTTAGTATCTCACCCCATTGTCTACTCTTCCGCTTTTTGTTTTTGTTTTAAATTACTATTTATCCACACCTATGTCCTCTATGGTGCCGACCCATCGGGAGCGCATAGGAGTCATCCTCCTGTCTCACTTGCCTGCCTGATACTTACCCTCGGTCACCTTGGAGCTGTGGCTTATTCCCTGAGTGGGGTCGAGGTGGGGCAGTGATCACCCCAAAATTCGAATCTCGTCAGATCAGGGGTAGTCAGGCAGGCAAGGGCATATTGGAGGCATGCTCCAGCGCACTGTCTCCCCAGCACCTGCAGGCATTTTTCCTTCACTTTAACTTGGAGGAGTGGTACGACACCACACTAGAATCACTGCCATCACCACTCCTCATCCCCGCGCCTGCTGCACCTGGCTGTACCCCTGGCCTCCACCAGAGACAGGCAAGCACAGATTCTGGACCCCTCCCTCCCAGGAGAGGAGAGCTGTCCTCAGATGCTCAATCCTCTTCCTCCCCTGCCAATCCCCGACAACCCAGGCTTGCTATCAACCCAGGTCACCAGCGTGGAGCAGGTGTGGTGATCCCCTGGGTTTTGGTTTCCAGGTGCATTATTTTGCACTTCTTGCATTGAATCTAAGCTGCCATACATTTGACAATTCCTCCAACCATGCCAAGTCCCTTTTCATCCTTTCCACCACTCCTTGTGTATTAACTCTGTTGCAGACCTTTGTATGGTCTGCAAAGAGACATACTTTTCTGTCCAGATCCTCTGCAATGTCACTTATAAAGACATTAAAGAGGACTGGTTCTAGTACTGCACCCTGCTGTACTCTACTAGTAATCTTCCTTTCATAGTAGACTCATAGCATTAATCACCAACAGAGGAGGGCTCTACCGTGGATTACTGCCCGACTGGGGGTGCATGAGGCTGAAGGCCGAGTGCTTCCAACCACTCAGCGGGCATTAATCCCTGCTAGAGCCCGGCGCTGGAGGCGATTAATGCGCTTGTAACATGGCAAGTGCAAGGAGCGATTGTTCAGATCGCAGTGTTCCTCAGAACAACAGAGACATTGACGTGATCATTACTTCTACTGCACAAGTCATGTTACTGGATCATGCTGCAGTTGGCGAAAATCTATCCAGTGCGCATGCACATTCAATGTGCCACATACATTTCTCTAGTGCAGCAGTTCTGAAGAAATGAGGACATAACAGTCCCATGTGACACTGGACAGAATGCGATTTTTTTTTGATTCACAGCAACAGTTTTACTGTTTTACTGTTCTTGTTGCCATCCGACAAAGATTTCATGCTGCCTTCTGGGACACACATGTATGTTTTTGGACTGCTGCTGATATTAGTTATAAATACTTGTCTACACCTGTATCTCACACTGGTTCTATCGCATTCTTTAGTTTACTTAGTCATAGTCACTCATGTCGCCCCACGCTACAACCCACGCCTTCCTCCTGCAGCTATTTATATCACTCCTCCAGACAATCAACCCGCTTGAGTCCCGAACGCAAGTTATTGGCGTGCTTCACACCATGCTGACAATTCCTGTGTCACTCTTCTATCAGGGCGCCATCTACAGGCACGAACAGATCGCATGCCATACTGTGTCTTACACTGTTTTCAAGTGCGCCCCACTACTGCACTTACTTCGATCTCTACTGTGTTGATTCCTCGTCACAGTGCTGCACCATGTGGCTACTTGTGGTAGGGCACCAGCGGCTTCTACTGCTGGGTTAATCACTGCTCGTTTTGCATCACCCGATGCATTTAACCAGTCTGTGCTCTCCATTTCACCATCATTTGTATGCCATGTTACAATGTTTACTATTACCTTCATGCTCTGTTTTCTAGCAAATTTTATCTGGGCAACCACCTTGGTACCCACTCCCAGGCTGGCTAACTTGTATCTTAATCTTGTGTGTGGGACTGTGTCAACTGCCTTGTTAAAGTCTAGGTAGGCCATGTCCACAGCCCATCCCTGGTCACCCAGTCAAAGAAATCTATTAGATCCAACTGACATGACCTTTCCGCTGTGAATCCATGCTGCCTTGGGTCCTGTGTCCCGCTGGCCTTTAGGTACACAACAGTTCTTTCCTTCAGAAGTGGTTCCATCATTTTCACAACCACTGAGGTCAAACTAACTGGTCTATAGTTTCCATCCCTGTCCTGTTCCCACTTTTGTGAAGTGGAATCACATCTGCCCTCTTCCAGTCCTCAGGTACCACCCCATCCTCCCATTATTTGTTAAAGAGAGTAGTCAGTGGTGTCACTGATTCTACCCTTAGTTCTTTAGAATTCTGGGATAATCCATCAGTCCCATTGCTTTGCCCACCTTCAGTTTGAAGAGTTCTTTCAGAACCCTTTATTCCGTGAATAGACCAGTATCGACCCCCCATCCACAGTGTTTCTCTTGTTTGTTTTAGGTACCTTCCCATCTCTTCTTTTGTGAATACTGAGCAGAAATATTTGTTCAGCATCCTGCTTTTTTCACTGTCACCATCTGCCCACATTCCTCCCTTTAATAAGCCTCAGTATCCCTCTATTGGGATTTCTTCTCCCTACTATACCTAAAAAACATTTTAATCCCTTCTTAACAGAGTTGGCTATCTTTTCCTCAGTTTGGGCCTTTGCTATTTTGACTGCCTTCCCTGCCTCCTTCTGCTTTAACTGATATAGTTCTGTCCTGCTTCTTTGTGTTTTCTTACATTTCCTGAATGCTATCCTTTTCTCCTTCTTTCATTTCATTTTGTTTTGTTGATTTGCTTTACACCAAGGTTTGTTGCCTCTGTGATGGCAGTTTCGATTTTTCCCATCATTTCTCCACCCTCCTTTTTGCCTGTTTGCTAGTACTTTCTGAGGCATCTCCCATTTTGCCCTAGTCAACCCTCCTAAAGTCTAACACTCTTGCTTTTGTAAGGCTTGACTATACAGTTGTGTTTACTGTTATCACACCGCTTGGTGGTCGCTTGTTCCCAGATGGCTACTCACGTCCAAATCTGAGATCCTCTCTCCATCCCCACTTGAGAGTGCCAGGTCTAAGACTGCTCCTCCTGAGTGGGTTCTAACATTAGCTGTCTGAGGCATGCCTGCAGGGCACTGAGAATGACACTGCTCTTGGGTGTGACTGCAGTAACTATTATAACTTTGTAATTCTGGCACAGACCCCACAGGATATGGGCTCTGAAGCCCAACAAGGTATGTCACACATTTTGAGGTTTTTGTCACCATGCTTGCTTTTTGGTGCATTCCATTCAAGAGGGTCTCTGGGACTCAAGAGTAGCTGAGTTGTTATATAGTGTAGTGCCCTAAGTGGTGCTCATAAAGGATTGCCCTGTCCCTTGGCAATCATGGATGTGATGGTGAAAGGTTCCAGGGTATAGAGTGAAGAGCCAGTGGCACCCTCTAGGTGCCCTCCACACACACTTTCCTTAGCAAGGTAACAGTGCAAGGCAGGAAAAAATATATACTGTCTATTAATTTTGTCAACAAAGAAAATGGGAGTATGGTTTGCTAGTTTAAGAGCTGTTATGGAGTGTGTGTGCAGAAGATGGAATGATTGTCTCTGCTCAGGGAAATCAGCATATGATAGAATACCTTACAACATAGGATTTGTTATAAAGAAATAAATAGTAATGTATGTGAACTGGATAATAAAATGGATCTTCAGAGATCCAAAAATATTACATAAAGAACTGACAAATCATTTCCATAGAGCCAGGTGTGATGCAGTTCTTAGCAGAAGTGTGTAGTGCCTTTTCTTATCTTTTGTTTCACCAGGTGAGACACACTAAGCTGAAAGCTTGTTTACAGGTGCAATTTGGGAACACAAGGAAGTTAAGGGACTTGCTCAGAGTCGCACAGTATGCAAGTGGGGCAGTTGTGGAAGTGGTAGACAAGAAGGACAGGATCTCGGCACTGGCAAATATGAATATCTTCAATCTGAAGGATAGCTGTGTAAAGACACGGCTATCTGTTTAGACACTAGCAGATTCAGTTAGAGATATTGAAGTATTTCTAGCAAAATAGCACTGTTGTACAAGTCAAATGTTATTATGGAAACCCTGATTTCAGGTCACAGGGCCATAAACTGTCATTATGTTGTTGGTTTAAGAATTTCAGTTCCAGTGTCAGTGGAAGAAGTACAGGAACTCTGTTCCTGCTGAAAAGGTACAGGAACTGAGTTCCTGTGTGCTTTCATCACTGAAGTGGGGCTATGGATTCAAACCAAGCCTCCAGGTTTGCAGCTCAGAGCCTTAAACTACTGTGCTATACTGCTCCAAATAGTAAGTTCAACATGTTCAAAATAAGCTCTAAATGCTCCACAGAGCACCTCACACCCCAGACCCCGGCTTTGATATAAACTATTTGCTCCAGCAAAATCAGTAAATCTCAGCAAAATTACAAAATAATCCAGCAAAACTTCAGAGCTCCCTTGCAAGGTATGTAAGCAAGTCACTTAACCTCCCCAGTGCTCTAGGGTTGCCCCTGAAAACAGGCACTTGTGTCTAGTGGGCCTTAACTGGTTACCAACAACTAAAAAACAAAAAAACATAAAAAAAAAATATTATTCAATTCTGTACAGTACTAGCCCTAACAGTAGACTGTGTGATTTTCTGGGGACCAAAAGCCCAGAAATCTCAACCACAATATGTTCTTAACATCTCTGTTACAGCACAACAAACATCAACACTTCCTCACGCTGCCATTTTGCTGCATGCCTAGCTCTAACTCTTTAGTTTCGATTTTACGATCTTCGCGCTGAATCGGACTTGTACATTCTTGTATTCTTACCTGCCATTTTCCACTGTTGCTGAGCAGGACTTTTTATCTCTGTCCCTTCTGCTGTTTAAACCCTATCCATTAAGGGCTACTAGCCCAGCAACTTTAGAACAAAGCACAAATGTGGTCCGTTACACCCTTCCGGACATTTCTTCGACCAAGCTCGTCATCACGTCAGCAGACGAGACTCTCTCACACACACACACACACACACACACACACACACACACACACAGCCAGTAGGGGTATAATCGAGTACGACCAGTGCATTAGAAAATACCTAATCCAACAAGATTCTCCCGTGTATACCATGTATATATTACTTTCAAAGTTCTTAATAATATAGCCATTTTTGTAGGATACATTCTGGCACCAAATGTTACAACAGAAAAAGGATTATGGGTTAAATAGTCTTTGTGCAGTTCTCCATCTCAGGTGTACAAGCTGATGCCTTATTCCAGAAGATTCTCTTGTGTGTTTGTCTCAGAGTTACACGGACAGAGGTGTTGGAATGTATGGGGGGTATAGCACCCTCCTACTTTTGCCCATAAGTATTCAAAACAGCCCATTTGCTTTCACAAACTACCTTTTACCCTGCAACCTTTTGAATTTCAACATCCCCACTTTTCCCCATGTTCTGGGATCCATGATGGGAGCAGAGGAGGTAAGTGACTTGCTCAGGGTCACACGCATGCAAGTTGTGACAGTGGGTCTAGTCTGTTTGGTTTTGGGGTTTACAACTTGTTGCTCTGGTCTCAGTGTAATAAATGAATATGTTAAATGTGACTGTGTTGAGTGTTGATGTGTCCTGTTGCTACTAGGTATGAGGGGCATAGGGTGCTGAGGGGTGTACAGTATCTGATGTGCTGCATGTTCAAGTTTATGAACCAGGTTAAATGATCCTTGAAATAAACTTGTCATTTGTAGAGGTGGGTGGTGTATGTTGTTGCATGGATCTGCAAAACATATTACCATATATTTCACAGTATTGTTTTTCTAGCACATTAAATATTAACTGTATGTTGTAGAGCTGTACTTGTATATTTTTCTGTTCTACTGTATTTCAATCACTCTTCATAAAATTTCTTTGTGGCAACTGATATCTTGTACTAAAATAAGCTGTAAAATAACATTAATATATATTTAATGTTACCATCAAACCTTGTATCAGTTTCCAGTGGTACACATTCCTGCATCCCAGTAATGGAGAAATGTATTAGGCCATAGGTCAAGTAAGTGCAGTACATATCAAAATACATATGAATATATAAGAAAAGGACAGGTGTCTATAGCCCATCGAGACCATATTTAGTTGCTCAGTAGCAAAACATGTCTTAAGTTTATCTCCTCAGATATTTGCCTAGACCCTCAGGAATCCTTCCAGGGTCCTTGAATTAGCTTAAGCTTGGTATTCCATTCCATTGCCCTATAACCTTCTGTGAAAAGTAATATGTTCTGCTATCACCTCTGAATTGCCATCCCTGGGTTCATGTTCCTTGTTGCTGCCCCATTTCCCCTTAGAATTACAGCCACACACACACACACACACACACACACACACACACGTAATCCTGGACCCTTTACAAAATAAAACAGATCAATCCAGATAAGGGTGCTGCTCTGCAGATAAGGGTGGGAATATTGTGCATATGGACACAGAGAAATATGATAGAATGGTGCTTGACTTAGTTAATGACCAAATGAGGTAAAGGTACTGTATATTTTCAACTGATATCATATCATAGGACTGTAGAGACATCGTTTGAAATAGCAACTGGTTTATTAGGGTTGTTTAACTTTGTTGAATTGTTGATTAGTATAGGTTACAATGCATGGTATGCTTTACTGTCTTTGCACTGAGCATTTTGTTCATTACATCACCATGGTTACTAGACACTGTGCTTTTATTGGACCTTCTAGACCATAGCTACCAATGTGAGTTAATAGTTGATACTAATGCCACTGTATGAGGAAGCCTGGAAGAAATGTTTTCTTCTCAATTACAGTTTTGACCAAACAAATCTGGCATTGGCAGTTTTAACTATAACTTTGCTTCTCATTTAATAAATAACAATACACTGTCATATAAAATGGTGTGGTGGGGAGGGTTTGTATTTATTTTAAAATTTGCTCTACAGTATGGTCCTCCTGAGATGAAGGAAATCTTATTTATGGGGTTCCAATTATAGAAGCATCAGGCAGTAATAACAGTAACCAGATTTCTTGAACTCTATAAAATTGTTTCTTATTTTAAGTCATGGCATGATGGCCTTTTCACCAAAGAAAGTCATTTATTTTTCAGACTATTAAATGAAATGAAACAACCCATTGTTTAGCGTTTGCAATATTTTGTTTGCCTATAAATGATTTATTTTAAACAAAAATATATTTATAAATGACAGAGCAGTTACTATATTTAATCATTACTGGTCTAGAAGTTCCATTGACAGAAATTGATACACTTCTGACTGAGGATAATTAATAAAAAAAAATCCAAAGGGCTGTCAGTGTTGTGGGCATTTATTTTACTTAAAAACTGGCTACAAGAAGAAACATTTTGTTTTAAATGTGCTGGTTCCTCGGTTTAGGCAGCATGCTCATATATATAGCACCGACAGGCTAACTATATTATTGTCTTCCGTTAAGTGTTTTTTTTTCAGCTATGAAATTACAGTCAACATATTAAAAAAGTCAAGCTGTGCTCTGCGAGGCTAAAACCAGCCATTCTACCTTAACATTAGGTTTTGGTGTGCGTCTATTTCCTACAGTTGGAAGGGCAGTGTCTGATTTGGGTGTGTTAAGAGGCACCGACCCCACAGTTGTTTCCCAAAATGTAAGAAATAGTTGTATTCACTTAGAGGTGGGTAGAAGCTACCATCCTTTCCGGGGCCACACACAGTACCCCAGCTCTGAACTTTCAGATAAACTCCGTAACCTCAAAAGCATCGAGTACCCCCAGTTGACTCGGGGTTTCTCTGGACACCGGGGAAGGGCAGATGTCTGGCTATGCTCACCACAGGAACATCCCTCGTCTGTCCTGAGAGCTTCGACTGTAAACGGCAGGCTGGAGACCGACAATCGGTTGGGGCACGAACCGCAACCAGGAGACTGGACAGTCCTCTTCGGATAAGGAGGAGGTGGAATAGACATCCTTTAATGCTGGTGCAGAAAGCAGAAAACACCCCGTTAAAGATACACGTCCACTGAAGAATCTAGTATCCGCCGCGTAAATCCCGGCACTGCAGAACCAGCAAGAAGCAGATCGGAGCTAGGAAGCCACTCAACTCCGACTCCAGCAGCACAGCAAATTTCAGAAAAAGTAACAGAGAGTTTGAAGGGAGTGGGGATGCACTTGCAGCCAATCGTATGATTCCGGACCGGGCGTCACACGGAGTTTAGGCGCTGCTTCTCATCCCCTAAAGCAGTTCGGTTGCCCGTAGGAAGGGTGTTCGAATCAGAAGTTAATTACACGCACACTACAGACTGCCTCCTGTCAGTAGTAATACACCTTGGAGTATACGGTCAAGTACAAACTGCAAAGTCTGTCAAGGGAAGGAGGAAACGCAATTAACCACTGTATTATCATATTATAGTCCCACCCCCATACCTCTCAAGCTTTTGTCACTGAAATGAGGAACTGGACATTTTGGACACAAAATGAGGACACAAACACTCAGAATGAGGGATCCCATCCTCAAACATGGAGATACAAGCTCAAAACTCTGTGAAAACCGTAGTTTTATTTGTACAAAGTTAATTTTGATTTAGTATTTTAGAATATTAAGAATTTGTGCTTTAAAGTCTGAATGTACAGCCCATTCTCTGAGTGGGCAGCACCTTTCCATGAGGGACCGATGAGGGACAGAGCCATTTTAGAGTAAATGAGGATGTTCCTCATAATGAGGGACACTTAAGAGGTATGCCACCCCATTCCAGTACATGATCCACTTCAGAGTTGCAAGGATAAAGACAGGATGGATTTTAGTATATGCTAGTTATTTGACCATTAAGAGAGTCTCAGATCATTACTAATTTCTGTTAAGTCCAAAGGCTGGTGTAACCCTACGGTGTTATCCTAAGGGTTACTACCCCTGCCTGCTTAACTAGTTGCAGGTTAAGGCCTGGGTACTAAACTGTGTGCCTCCACCTGAAGACAGGATTGTTAGTAACAAGGCTAACCTGGGAACACCCTTCCGAGACACTGTAACCTACTCTCTTCCTTCTAGTGGCCTAGACAATATGCAACAAACACTATCATAGTAGCCCCAGTCAGCATACAATTCTCCACACTGTTTGCAGTTACTATGAGGGCTGGCTCCACCAATTCGACCCTGGAGACCCCTGTAAAACAAGTTTAGCCCATTAAATAACAAGAGTACAGTGCTTTTGGTACAAACTGGAACCACAGTCAGATTAAATACAAAAAGTTAGATCTGATTTATTCAGGGAAGTGAACAAAGAAGGGGCATAATCGGGTCGATTGATTCTAAAACTGATCTAGTAGTTAATTATGCACGCACTTTTAGTCCCTGCACACTCATACACTCTGGGTACCCAGCTGGAAGTAAGGTGGGCTAGCCTGAAACATTGCCTGGTAGACCAGCATCACAGCTGATTGGGGCTCTGTGATGAAAAGAAAAAGCATGCACAACCACACATGATTTGTAATCCAGAGCCTGAAGGCTCAGTTCATTACAGGAAAACAACAATTCAATCAAATGACAATGCTTGAGATTTAGCTGTTGTTGCAGGCAGCTACCCTGATTGTTACTCATGCTACCCAATATGAGACACTGACTAGACGGAATGAAGACTGCAGGTTGATGGCTGGTTTGCCAGAAGAAGCAGAGCCCACATGAATCACTGAGGTGTTGTTCCTGTTTGAGATGGTTGAGCAGGGGCTGATCCCTGGCAAGTCTCTTGTCAATGATGGTCTCTGTGCCTGAAGTATCTGGCTGGGCCAGGTGGCAAGGCCCAAGCCAAGTGGAACAGTTTGATTTTGAGTCTGGTAGTGCTGGATGTAGCTTCCAGCAAGCATGGCACATTTACACAGTGGTGAACCAAATCGTGACCCAGTAACAGCACACAGTACATTTATAGTAAAGCAATCACCATACCACAATGCAGAAGGCAGTCTGGCTACAATATCAGTGTCTCTGAGCAAAACCAGGAATTCTATGTAAATGGATATCCTGACAGGCTGATTGCATACAGCAAATCTTTGGTCTTCATCAGGTTCCAATCTGGTCACTCTTCAGTGGCTTTGTCACACTCCATTCGGATACAGTCTGATAGCAAGTTTTCAAAGGATTTCCTCTGAGGGACTGCAGGCAGACAGGCCAAAGAGCAGCTGCTTGAATTACTCCAGCTGTTTACTCTTCAAACTCTAACTACAGACTGATTGACTGCAGCAGGCAGCTTGGAATTTCCTTCCAACAGGTTCTGTTTGGTTGATCCATCAGTCTGTCAAAGCAAGAGCTCCTCTTCAAGTCTGTTTTGGCTCCAAAATGCAAAACTACAATTCCTACAGAAATTTGCTCTACAAGACCCCTGGGGACAGGTTCCATTTTAGAGACCCCAACGGTACCAATTGGTGCTGACTGGCAGTCCAAAACCAAAATGGTAGTGATAAACAGAACTGTCCATGCTGCAAAGAAGGCAGGTTAGACAAACTACAATATCATTACTATGCTAATAGATAATCAGCAAATAAGTACAGCTTCTAACAGAGCTCCCTCTGTGCAAATAGTGGTGGCAGAATGGAGCGATTATCTGGCAGCCTGGGTGGGACTCTGAGGCATAAACACTCAGCCCCTCCCAAATTAAATAAGCACCACGTTATTGGCAGCTTTTAAAGAGACAGAGCATAGAGACATTATGGCACTCTCAGAAACACTTTTAACACTAAGACACAGGATACCAGCCTGGCAGGGGCATTAGGCACACCAAGGAAGATTTTGGGAACCTCCATTTATAGATTACACCCTTCTCTGCCTGGAAAAACTTAGCATCTGCATCAAGTCTACACCATTACAATATTGAAGAAGCATTATATACAAGACATATGTGACATTAGTATACTATGGCAATAACATCTGATGCATCTTTTAATGTAAACTTATCACATTACTGTACATTTCACTATACCATATTTTCATTGACAATACTTATGCATGTTTCATACACTCTATACTGATTCTATTATGATTAACATACTATGAACAGTTACTTGTGACTTCACTTTGTAACTTTTGTACAGTAAACAATGTAGAAGGACCCTTCCCATCAGCTAACTTGGAGCTAGATGGGACAGGGACACCATGTTCTGAAGGAAGAATAATTAATTGGGAGGTGGCAGTCAAACTCAGTTTGAACAGTGAGCTCTTGGAAACGTAAACACCTTTATGGACCACATTGAGAGGCAAGTCCACAGGCCTCCCAGGGTAATCATAACTAAAATGTAGCACTGGCTTAATAGGTCAGCTAGGTTTTCTGGGGAAACAGACACTGGCTGTGGCGGTCAACACTGGCTTTGATTTCTTCTCTGTAGTGGGGATGCCTCTGCACTGGTTGAAATGTCCAGATTGGGAACACTATCAGCTCCTGGCTCTGCAGACTTTGTCTCCACAACACTTTGCTCATTATTTCCTTCTGAACAAGGTCCAGGTTGTTCATTCTGGAGGAGTCTCTGGCATAATTAGGCTTTGTGGCACTGAAGGGTGCTGCCAACACTTTCATATTGTTCTTCAAGTTTTGGTATGTCACCAGATAGACTCAGACCATCAGCCCCTTCTTCAGGCAAGTCAAACAGTTCTGAAAGACACAGAGAGTCCAACCTCAGACATGATACTTTGTATCTAACCTTCAGGGGCACTGGGTCCAGGGAAGAAGCTGGGGGTTAGGCAGTTCTGAAGGCCCAGCTTCATACCCACAGTTCTGCAGAGGATTGCCTCGAAACAACTGACTCAGTTCATATGAGGGAAAATAGGCATTATCAAAGTCACTTTCATCAGAGACAAACAGTCATCACTATCACTCTGGGCCAGCTGAGGAGAAGGTCTTAGTTCTAGAACAACACTGACAGGTTGGCTCGGTTTCCTCTTTGCAGCAGCATGAGTCAGCGGCTCAGGAGAAGTGTCAGGTGTTGGTTCAGCATCAATAATAACTTGGCCAATGGGCAGTAAGTGATTACAGTGCATGGTCTTAACAGCTTTGGAATTATTTGCTGGGCGACTTTGTACAATGGCAGATCATCCAATTTACCAACTATTATGTGGGGAAGATGGTGCCATCTATCAGCAATGTTGTGTTTTCCATGCAGTCCCAAATTGCACAGTAGCACCCTATCTCAGGGCAACAACTCCTGTGCTTTTACTCATCGATCATGTCTTTCTTTGTTGGCGAGATTCTGCTTAGCAGCCCTAATTTGAGCTAGTTGATAGACATGATTCAACTGATCTTTCAATTTCTGTAAACTACTGCAAGTAGTGTTTGGCTCAGACCCCGTCTGTTGAGAGACCCCAAAGCAGACACCAACTGGCAGTCAGGCCTCCCTCCCAAACATGAGATGGTAGGTGGAGAACCCAGTAGCGTCACTTTTGCAATTATACATGTGTACCAAGGTGCTAATCTCCTGGCTCCACTTATGCTTGTCTTTTGATGGAGGGTGCCCAGCATGTCCTGAAGGATGCGGTTAAAGCATTCTGGTTGAGGGTCTCTCATGATGATAGGGTGGTTCTTGACTTCCACCCTCCCCACAGAGAGAGCATTTCTTTGATTAACCTACTTTCAAAGTCTCTGCCTTGGTCAGAATGGATCCACTGGGGGCACCATAGTGGACAAAGAATTTCTACTAGCACCTTGGCCACAGTAGAGACCTTTTGATCTTTAGTTGGGAAGGCTTGTGCATACAGTGTAAAATGATCAGTAATTACCATCACATTGCCAATGTTCTTATGGTCAGAGTTCTAAGCACAAGAAGTCTGTGCAGACCAGTTCCATGGGGCACTGGTAGTAATATTGACAAGGGGCAGCCTTCTGAGGAGGGCTTTCCTTTGAGGCAACAACTGCAGGTCTTTACATGGCACTGGACATCTACTCCTTCTTTGGCCAGTAAAATCGGGATCATACCAAGCCAAGAGTTCTGTCAATACCTAGGTGCCCCATGTGATTGTGGAGGGATCTCAGTACCAGCTGTTTAAAGGCCTATGGGTTGGTCCAACTGTTGCTTGTATATTTGACCACAACAATCCACTGTCTCTCTGTTTAACAACTGATCTTGCAACTTTATCCTGGGGCTTTTCTTGAAAATACAGCAGTTCGCAATCAGGGAATGCAACTGGACACATCTTCCTCCACGAGCGCATCATATGCTGGTTGAATCATAGGATCTTGGTACTGAGCCCACTGAATACTGCCATTATCGAACTAGGTAGTGCACCAATATTCTAGAGCAGAGAAATAGCAATAGGCAGATGGTATCAGGAGGGCCCAAGCAATCTACTAGGCAGTCCACTGTGTCCGCAGACATTTGTTCATCTTTATCAAACTTCAGGCACAATGCTTTGATGTCAGGTTAAGACAATTTGACCTAATTGTTCTTAGAAGCTGGCCTCCATGACAGGGCATCAGCATCAATGTGGTTTAGTCCTGGTCTGTATTCAACAGCATAATCATAAGTCGATAAGGCAGAGAGCAGCTGGTGCCCAATGGTGTCCAATTTAGCTGAAGTCTGCACATAGGTCAGGTTATTGTCAAGTCTGCACTAACATCTTTGCCCCATAGAGGTACTCATGAAACTGGTTAACTATGGCTCATTTTAGGGCAAGGAATTCCAACTTGTGAACTGGATAGTTCTGCTCTGATGGGGTCAAGCTCCTACTGGCGAAAGCTACAGGTCTCAAGCCATCTTCATAGTCTTGATGTAGCACAGCCCAAGGCCCTGTAAACTAGCATTCATATGCAGAACATAGGGCTTAGTAGGATCAGCATAGGCAAGGCCTGGGGCATGGGTGAGCTGGTATATGACTTCAAATAATGCAACTTCACATTTGGGTGTCCACCAAGTCCCAAAAGCCTCACCTGTTTGAAAATACACTTTCTTGGTCTTTGATAGCTCCCTTTTGTATTTGTGGTTGGTAAGGGGTGGCCTTGAGTAATGTTAGGAGCAATCAAATCACCTTGAATAGTCTTTGATGAACCTCAATAGTAGCCACAGAACCCCAGGAAATGCTGTAGCTCTTTTAGGTTTTTGGGCTAGCCAAGTGGTCAAAGATTCAACTTGACTGGGATCTGTCTGTATCCATTCAGCAGACACTATGTTGCCCCATATTTCACAGATGTTTGAAAAACTGGCACTTGTCTATGGATAACTTGAGGCCTAATTCTTCCAAACGATTGAGGACTTTGAACAGTCTGGTCTCATGTTCCTCCAGCATGCATCCAAAAACAGTGACATCATCCAAGTACACTAAGCATTCCAGCAGGTTCATGTCTCCTCCACACATTCCATCAATATCTGGAAGGTGGCAGGGCACCTGAAATCCCTGTGGCATCCTCAGGAATTGATAGAACCCCAAAGGACAGATGAAGGCTGTTTTCTCACGGTCCTCTGGGGCCATCAGAATCTGATAATATCCACTGCAGAGATCCAATACTGAGAACCACTGACCCCAGTTCAGGCAATCCAGGGCATCCTGTATGTGTAATATGGTGTATTGATCTGGGATAGTCCATTGGTTTAGGGTCCGATAATCCACACACATCCTCGTGGATGTGTTCTTTTCCTCACCACTACGATGGAGATGCATAGGATTCTTGATTTCTGAATAATACCAGCAGCAAACACTTCCTGTTGGTGCCTCCTAACATCATCTATGTCTCTTGGGCAAGGCATTGGGACCTCTCTTGAAAGAGTCGGTCATCATGCAAGCATATGTTATGCTCGGCCCCATGGACACATCCCACATCCCACTCTTTCAGTGAGAACACTTGGTCTCTCTGAGCAAGTCTCCTGCTAATTTAAGTCTTCCATTCAGCAGAATCACCAGTCAAATAAGTCTGGAGTCACTTTCTCCCTTTTGTCAGAGTACTTGTTACTGGGTAATACTACAGTGTCTGCGCAGTGTACTGTAGCCAGTGTACATCCCCGGTTCACATGAACTTCCCAGTCTGACATGTTTCTCACTTGCACCATTACTTGGCAGGCATAGGCATGGGCACGTGCAGATAGTATACTGGGATTAACCATCAACCCCTCTGGCAGCTTCCCTTCATCAAGGTGTCTATCATCAATATTTTGTTCTTAACATCTCTCCTTAGGCAGACTTCTCCATGGATCGTACACTGGGTGTTGGGGTCCAACACCAAAGAGTCAGGATCTTTTTCCACAATATCCCCACTGACTCATCTCGGTCCACTTCATCAGGTTTCTGTTGCAAGTCATAAGCCCTTTAATTAACGCTGGAATTCTTAGAGCCCATCCAGTCTGTTGCCCTTGTTTCTCTTGGCAGAGTTGTGCCAATCTCCCAAACATGTGGGCGTTTGTTCCAATTAACAGGGTAATTCCATCATACAGTCCAGTGGGAGGACACACTAGGCAAGTGTCTCAACTTGTTCATCTACTCCAGCTGTGGTGGTAGGGCATGACAGCCAGATCTGGATACACCCGGTACGGATAGACTTCTCACTCAACCTCCACATGTGCAAACCTTCCAAGGGTTGTAGGGGCACATCAGGCAGATGCTTCTGGTACCAGTCTTGAAATACTATGGTTACTTGAGATCCAGTGTCAAGTACGGCCTGGGCAGACACACTATTCACCATCACTATAGTTTCCATTGAAGGGTCCACCACCTCAGACCACTCAGGTGACTTGGACTTGGACATCAGCCTGTACAGCTGCGTTGGATGCATAGCTTTTCTGGACAGCCCCACCTTGCAGCCATACATTGCTCTGTAGAATCAGTGCCAGCAGTCTAGTGCTAGCTTTTTCAGATTCTCATTTGAGCGCAGGAGAACCGGGTGTGCCCATCCTCTCTGCAGTGGTAACAGAATACATGTTCTTTAGAGTCTAAGGAGTAGAAACTGTTCCCATGCTTGAACACAGTGGGGAGTCTCAGGTCTCTCTCTGCTCAGAGGTTTGCTCTTTTGGCTTTCTGAGCTCTCCAAGGTTAGCATTTTGGTAGCCCAGAGTCAGAGTAGGTCTTCCACCACAGCTCAGTTCTTGTACCCTTCCGGAGGCTGTCTTCAGGCTGGGTTTCAGAAGAAGCAATGTGTACCTCTGCCCTCCTGGCAGGACTTCCTCTTTATCTCATGGGGGCTGGACAGGAATTAGCATCTTTGGCTATATTGGCAGCTTGCTGACTGACTCTCAACTCTGTTAACTTCTTGATCAGTTCTCTCATCTGTTGCAGTTCGGCCTCCTCACCTCTCTCAGGGGCCTGGCAGATGTGGGCAGCTCTAGCATAGGGCTTCCATCCCTCTTCATCATTCTCAATTTCATGGATGATCTTTCATTAGGTCACAATATTGGGGAGGTTGCCCCTTTTGTCTTGCAGTTTAAGTTCAACAATAGCACGCTAGAGTACCTTGCTGAATTTAAGATGTGATCTAGCCTGACCCTGTTCAATTCACTGGCGCATACCCTCCATTCCTGTAGGCATGCTGCAAAGCTCTCTCAATTCGAGTAATAAATACTGATAATTTTTCATTCTTCCACTGTTTTGCAGATTTAAACATCCACATCAGGTCATTCTCCAACTTGGTGCTACCAAATACCCCTCCTGGGCAGAGAGGTACTTGGTGGCTTTGGTCTCTGGGCTGGTGGATTGCAGGAAGTGAATGGCCTCCTGTGCAGGGCCCCTCAAGCTTTCCATGAGTCTCTTCTTCTTTTCCCCTCAGTACACTGCCCTCCTAGACCAATGGTGTGGCATAGTCTATCCACGTTCCAGATCATCCTCCCCACAGGCACCAGGACCATGCCCAAAAGAGCCTAAGTCTGTGGTATGAGTCCAAATGTACAGTAGGTATCACTATGGGGGAAGCAACTGTAGGGGTGGTGGGAGAGGCTATGGGGACTGCATGGAGTGACATTCTCAGAAAGCTCTAACATTTTCACTAGCTCTGTAGCTGAACGGCCCTCAGAGGCTAATAGTTTAAACGGCTTGTCTTTGAACCCTCACGTAGGGGAACCCTCCAGGAGCAGTCGGGTCACTATGTAAACGAATGACCAGTCACCCTTTTGGGACCCTTCAGTCAAAATGACAGGGGTACCTTCTCTGGTTCAGTGGGCAGGCTGCAGAGAGAGTAGCCAACATAGTTTGATCAAACAGGTCAGAATCCTTCCCTTACTTCAGCCTTCCCCAAAACTTAATTAGTTCAACCACTTCCACAATAGTGGCATTCTCAGTCCCCAAGGGTATGTCCATTAATAGCAGAGCTTGCCAAGGGTCCACCCCTCTGCCTCACTCCATCCCATCATATGGTGCACTAGCAGCTTGTGGGAGCAAATTTAAACTTGAGCATAGTGAGGTGCCTCTATTTTACCACAATTTTGGAGAGCACTACTACCCCTGCCTGCTTAACTAGTTGCAGGTTAAGGGTCCTGGGCACTGAAATGAGTGCCTACCTGGACAGGGCGTTTGTTAGCAAGGCATAACTGGGTAATAGCCCTCCGGGACACTGTAAGCCCCTTCCTCTAGTGGTCAGACAATATGTAACAAACACTTTCACAGTAGCCCCTAGTCAGCATACACCACCACACTGTTTGCACTTACCATGAGGGCTGGTTCCACCAGTTCAACCCTGAGACCCCCTGTAAAACAAGGTCAGGCACAGTAAATACCAACAGTACAGTGCTTTTGGTACAAACTGGAACCACAGTCAGAATAAATGTGAAAAGTTAGATCTGATTGAGTCCGGGAGTTGAACAATGGAGGGTGTAATCAGGTTGACTGATTCTAAAACTGATCTATTCAGAAAATTATGCATGCACTTTTAGTCCCTGCACAGTCACATGCTCTGGGTACCCAGTTGGAAGTAAGGTGGCTAGCCTGAATGTTGCCTGGGGTAGACTGGCATCACAGCTGGTTGGGGCCTCTGATGAAAAGAAAAGGCATGCACAACCACACACAATTTAGTAATCCAGAGCCTGAAGGCTCAGTTCGTGAAAGGAAAAACAACAATGTAATCAGATGACAACACTTGAGATTTAGTTGTTGTTGCAGGAGCTACCCTGATTGTTACGCTACCCAATATGAGACACAGGCCAGATAAAATGGAGACTGTAGGTTGATGACTGGTTTGCCAGGAGAAGCATGGCCCACATGAATCACAGAGAGGTGTTGTTCCTGTTTGAGATGGTTGAGCAGGGGCTGATCCCGGCTAGGTCTCGTCAATGATGGTTTCTGTGCCTGAAGTATCTGGCTGGGCCAGGTGGCAAGGCCAGCCTGGGTGGAACAGTTGGATTCTGTGTCTGGTAGTGCTGGATGTAGCTTCCAGCAAAGCGAGCACATTGCTCAGTGGGGAACAAATTGTGACCCACTAACCTTTACAACACATTTATAGTAAAGCAATCACCATACCACAATGCAGAAGGCAGTCCAGCTGCAATATAAGTGTCTCTGAGCAAAACCTGGAATTCTGTAGTAAATGGACGTCCTGACAGGCTGATCATGTACAGCAAATCTTTGGTCTTCAGGTTCAAATCTGGTCACTCTTCAATGACTTTGTCACATTCCAATTCGGATACAGTTCAGTTGCTAAGCCTTTCAAATGATACCCTCTTGAGGGACTGCAGACAGGCCAAAAGCAGCTGCTTGAATCACTCAAGCTGTTTACTCTTCAAACTCTAATTCAGACTGACTGACTGACTGCAGCAGGCAGCTTGGGAATTTCCTTGGTCCCAAAGGGTCTCGTTGGTTGATTCATCAGTCTGTCAAAGCAAGGGCTTCCCATGAAGTTCGTTTTGGCTCCAAAATACAAAAACTACAATTCCTACAGAAATTTGCTCCTATAAGACCCTGAGGACATGCTCCATTTTAGAGTCCCCAAAGGTACCAACTGGTGCTGACTGGCAGTCCAAAACCAAAATGGTAGTGATAAACAGAACTGTCTATGCTGCAGAGAAGGCAGATTAGACAAACTGCAACATCATTACTGTGCTAATAGATAATCAGCAAAATAGTAGAGCTTCTAACAGTGCTCCCTTTGTGCAAATAGTGATGGTAGAACAGAGTGATTACCTGGCAGCCCGGCGGACTCAAGCATAGAAACAATCAGCCCTCCCAGATTAAATAAGCACCACATTATTGGCAGCTTTTAAAGAGACAGAGCACAGAGGCATTAAGGCACTCTCATAAACACTTTTAAAATGCTAAGACACAGGATACCAGCCTGGCAGTAGGCATTTAGGCACACCCAAGGAAGACTTTCAGGAACCCCCATTTGTAGGGAGGTTACACCGACAGAACAGAGATGGATGGATTCTGGCTCAGGGAGACCAGAACAGCTTAATAAAAACAAGCATTTGTCAATGCTGAATGTTGCCTTGCTGGCATTGGCACTAGTAGTGCATGAGTTAGATGCATAATAGGCATGACAGGGAAGTATTGAACTGACGCCAGCCACACCCACACCTGCAGAGACTGACAGGCATTGGGTGTGCCTCTTTGGTGTCAGCCATGACACTCATGCCATTTCACTTCACCCTACCCTGCAGACACCTACAACTGTCACATTATGCCTTGGGGTCTTTGGCCTTACGCACACCCCATTCCATAAGGAAATATGCTGAGATGGGTGCAGTATAGGAGAATAGGGTGAATTTGGGGATGAAGAGTCCAAGGCATACCTCAATGCCTGTCACTAGCTGCAGGGTAGGGGTGGGGTGGAATGGCATGAGCATTACATCTGACAGTCCCATGTCACACTCCTGACATCTGTCAATCACTACAGGGTGGGGCATTATGGTTGGAAATGTTAATGTCCCAGGCATTTGTTGGTATTTTCACTCCATATTTTCAACATGGGCGACTCCACCTCATGAACAGTGGCACTATCAGTTTGTTAGCGAAGGTGATTTTGCACAGTGACTGTGCCATTTGGTGCCACAGGTACAAAAACAAATTTCAGGCTGCCTGTGAAAATGACAGCTGCACTGTTCATGAGGAGGTGTAAAAAAATGCAGTGCTGAAAATCTGGAGTGAAAATATGAAAATTGGTGAAGTCATGAGCATGCATAGAAACTGTGCAATGCACACCCGTAACTCAATTATTTTGGGGATTTTAACCAAATTTTCAACACAGGCATTTTGAACCTCCATTCATAAACTAGATAAGGGGAGGTACTGATAAAAGGTAGGAAAAGTCAAGCTTCCCCCACAAAACATGGCAGGTAGTAGGGTAAACACTGAGGTACAGAGCTCAACACAGGGCAGGACGGGGTAAATGGTAAAATAGATAAGAGTAATAAGAACAGGGATGGGGGAAAAGTATAAAGCCAACATTAAATGGAGGCAATGACTTCCAATGCCCAAAGTCTGGAACAAGCTTTCTGAGCTAGTAGCTTTGATGGAAGATGAACAATTGAATATTGTGGCAGTCACAGAAACATGGTACACTGAGAACCATGACTGGGATGTCAACATACCAGGGTACACAATCTACAGAAGGGACAGGGAAGGTAAAGAGGAGGTGGAGTAGCTCTATACATAAGGGAATGGATCAAAGCTACAGACCAGCTAATATTTTTCCTAGTCAAACTATCTCTTGTTGGGAGCTGCAATACTGAACATAGGATTTGTAAGAAAGCGAGTTGTGCTCACAACAGAGGGAGGGGAACCTTTCAATTGTCTTTGGTTTGTAGCAGATATACTGCAGGTAGAGGCTGCTTCTAACTGAAAGGTGAAATAAGGAATTTACAGTTATCAGGAAAAGACAGTCTTGTTACAATTCTTAGATTTTCAGTGCAGGAAGAGTTCAAGCACAGCTGACTTATTTTGGGGTTGACTGCTTTCAGAGCACAAACCACCAGGCTTTTTGGGGCTGGGGAGGTTTACCTGTGTCTGACTTGGATGTCTGGATTTTTTCTGTTTGATTAGCAGAGGATTTCTCTGTCAAATTGTTGTGTATAGTATCTTGCAGACAGGAAGGCACTCATCGCAGCAGGGTCAGAGCTCTTAGCTGATTGTTTTGTGAGGGCACAGTTTAGGTCCAACCCCTTCCCACCCTCATCCCACCCACCCCTGAAATAGTTCCTTTATACCTGGGGTTCTGACATCATTTCCTCAAGAGTGCAAGGTGCATATCAATGTCATATCCTCTCTAGCACACAGCACTGAAAATATACTCATACACATTGTATAATATATATATATATATATATATATATATATAACAAACCAATCACACACAAAAAAAAAAAAAAGTACATAGTCATGTGGGAGTAGTACAATGTAATGGCTGTGGGGCAGCAGTCTTCCGGGAGTCTTTCTGGAGGCTGAGATGCTGCCCTATTTGCAGACAACTCTCTGCCCTGATGGAGGAAGTTGCCTGTCTTCAGGCCACACTGGACAGCAGTAAGAGAACCTTCCCCAGGCCAGTCTGGATGGTAGGAAGGAACCCTCATCCAGGGAGCACCAGAGTGCACCACTACCTCAGAGGTTGCAAAAAAAGCACAGCAGTTGGACCACAGTGGGCTCAGGGAGGGTGAGGAGGGTGGGACAGAGGTACACCCAGTCAGTTGTTCCACTTCACAATCCATACACCATTCTGAGGAGCACAGCCCCCATGGATGCACCCACAGAGGAGATTAAGGAGGCTGAGGACACCTTTCACAAGGGAGGCCCACAGGAAGGAGGCAGAGGATGCCACAAGGAAAGGAAGCAGCTCCTGGTGGGAGACTAATTATTAGGGGATAGAACTGGGGGAGCTGGGAAAACTGAAGTAAGGTGCCTGCCTGGAGCCATGGCTTGAGGGACAGGAAGTGCATCCTCAGGATCATGAGAACAGCTGCATGGGAGTCTGAGCTGGACATCATTGTCCACCTAGGAACAAATGACTTGGCTCAACATGAGATTAGAGCAGTGCAGAAGGACTTTATAGAACTGGGAGGGCCTAAGACAAGTAGCACACACAGTATCCTTCTCAGAGGTGCTGCCTGTAAATGGCATGAGGAGGCAAAGGTACTTTGCACTATGCAGTTTAATGAGTGGTTGAAAATGGTGGAGCACAGGGTTTGGCTTCATTGGGGAACTGGGCTGCCCACCTGGAGGACACCAGCCTATACTGGCAGGATGGTCTGCATCTGTCCAGGAAGGAACAAGTCTTTTGAGCAATCGGTTTAAATGCTTCATTGGCAAGCTTTTAAACTAGTCAAGGGGAGGCACTGATAAGCAGCAGGAAAATCCCAGCCTCCCCTACAAAACAGGGTACTAAATGGGAAAAAGACCGAGGTAGAAAGGTCAGTGGGGATGCTGCCACAGAAAGTAAAGCCATCAAAAATGGAAAGTAATGAGTACCAATGCATGTAGTCTGAGTAACAAGCTTCCTGAATTAGTGGCCTTGATGGAGGAGGAACATCTGGATATCGTGGCAGTCACAGAAACATGGTTCACACAAACCATGACTGAGACATAAACATACCAGGATACATTATCTACAGGAGAGACAGAGAGGATAAAAGAGGAGGAGGAGGAATAGCTTTTACATAAGGGAAGGAATCAAAATAACAGAACAAAAGAGAAACAGGGAGGAGAAGAAGCACTGTGGGTAATTTGGAGACCGCCATGGCACCACAATCCGCACAGGATTGTATACAGACCCTCTCAGAAGGAGGAAATGGACAAGGAAATGATAGAAAGTATACTTAGTATGGCAAAAAAGGAGATATTGCTGATGGGTGATCTGAATATGCCAGATGTTAACTGGGCAGTTGCTGCAGCCACGTTCTAAGAGTGGGTTATTCTAGATGCCCCTACAGGGGCATGCCTTAGACAACTAGTATTGGAGCTCACTCAGAGGAGCAATCTTATACCTGGTTCTCTAAATGGAGATGAAGAGAGGAGCACAGATGTGGAAGTGGGTAGCCATCTGGGAACTACGCCCATCGAACAGTATGGTTCACAATAAACACAGCAATAGAGTCAAGTCACACAAAGGCAAAGGTACTGGACTTTAGAAGGGCTGACTTTGCTAAATGGGTAAGTGCCTACAGGAATGCACTAGCAAATGGGCAGGAAGAAGGGTGGAAGAACAATGGGAATAATAAAACTGTCACAGAGGCAACAAGCCTTGTGTGAAGCAAATAAACAAACTAAACAATGTAAGAAACCACTATGATTCTCAAAGGAAGTGGCAGTGAAGGTTCAAGAGAAAAGAAAGCTTTCAGGAAGTACAAGGAATCACAGAAGGAGCAGGACAGAGAACTGTATCAGTTAAAGCAAAAGGAAGCTGGGAAGGCAGTCAGAACAGCAAAGGCCCAAACTGAGGAAAAGATAGCCAACTCAGTTAAGAAGGGGATAAAACCTTTATAGGTACATCAGGAGCAAAGGCAGACAAAGGGAGGATAGTGAGGCTTAATAAGGAGGGGAGGGTGGCAGAGGGAGACTGTGAAAAGGCAGAGATACTACAAAGATTTTGCTCAGTATTTACAAAGGAAGGGCGGGTACCTAGAACAAACAGTAGAAACACACTGGATAAGAAGTTGATACCAGCCCATTTACAGAAGAAAGGGTTCTGAAAGAACTCTTAAAACTGAAGGTGGACAAAGCAATGGGGCCTGATGGGATTCATCCCATAATTCTAAAGAACTAAGGGTAGAATTAGTGACACCACTGACTACCCTGTTTAACAAATCATGGGAGGATGGGTGGTACCGAGGACTGGAGGAGGGAAGATGTGATTCCCTTCACAAAAGTGGGAGCAAGGCAGAAGCAGGAAACTACAGACCTGTTAGTTTAACCTCAGTGGTAGGGAAATGATGGAATCACTTCTGAAGGAAAGAATTGTCGAGTATCTAGAGGCCAGAGGGGCATAGGACCCAAGGCAGCATGGATTCCAGTAGAAGGTCATGCAGACAAATCTGATAGATTTCTTTGACTGGGTGACCAAAGTAGTAGATCAGGAGGGGCTGTGGACATGCTACCTAGACTTTAGCAAGGCATTTGACACAGTCCCACACAAAGATTAATATATGCTAGCTAGCCCTGGGATGGGTCCCAAGATGACAGCCTGGGTAAAAAATTGGCTGGAAAATAGGACACAGAGAGTAATAGTAATTGGAGTCCACTTGATGAAAGGGGGTTACTAGTGGGTACCGCAGGGTTCAGAGATTAGGACTAGTCCTCTTCAATGTCTTTATAAGCTACATTGCAGAGGGACTGGAAGGAAAAGTATGTCTCTTTGCAGATGACACAAAGATCTGCAACAGAGTTGATGCACAAGGTGGAGTGGAAATGATGAAAAGGGACTTGGCAAGGTTAGATGAATGGTCAAATGTATGGCAGCTTAGATTCAATGCTAAGAAGTGCATAGCAATGCACCTGGGAAACAAAACCCAGGGAAGAGTACACAATGGGGGGTGAGATACTAACAACAACAAAATGGAAAGGGACCTGGGGGTAGTCATATCAGATGACCTAAAGGTGGGCAAGCAATGTGAGAGGGCAGCAATGAGGGCTGGGGATATTGGGATGCATAGGGAGAGGCATCACCAGTAGAAAACAGGAAGTTATTATCCCTCTGTACAGACAGCTGGTCAGACCCCATCTGGAGTACTCGCAGTTCTGGAGACCCACTTTTGCAAAGACATAGACAGGATGGAAGCTGTCCAGAGGAGGGCAACTAAAATGGTGCAGGGTCTGCAATGGAAGACATATGAAGAGAGACTAAAGGAGCTAATATGTATATCGCCGAGGAAAGAAGGAGAGGGGGAGACATGATAGAAACTTTCAAGTTCCTCAAGGAATCAACAAAGTCCAAGAGGGTAGCATCTTCAAAAAGAGGTGTGCAAGAATAAGGGGCACAATTTGAAGACGGGGGCGCCTCAGAGGTAATTTAAGGAAGTATTTTTTCACAGAGAGGGTTGTGGATGGCTGAACGGCCTCCGAGGGGAGGTTGTGGGAGTCAAAAACAGTGGTGGAATCTAAGCATGCATGGGACAGTCATAAGGCAATTTAGGGATGGGGTAAGAAGAAGTAGGTCTGGTTAACTAGGATCTGCAGCTCCAGTAGGGAGGAAATGGGCAGACTGCTAGCCAAGCGGTCCTATCTGCAGTCAAATTCTATGTTTCTAACTAAAAAGTAAAGGGGAGGACAAGAGGCACTTGGGTCACCTTGGAGATGGGGAATGGCATCACAATCCGCACAGGGTTGTATACAGATCCCTGTCTCAAGGGAGGAAATGGACAAGAAAATGATAGAGGACATTCTCAAAATGGCTGAAAAGGGAGATACTGTTGATGGGAGACCTGAATATGCCAGATGTTAACTGGAGGACATGTACTGCAGCCACATCCAAGAGCAGGGTCATTCTTGATGCCCTGCAGGGGCAGACCTTAGACAGCTAGTGCTGGAACCCACTGAGAGGAAGCAATACTAGACCTGGTACTCTCAAATGGAGAGAGGATCACAAATTTAGAAGTCGGTAGACATCTGGGAACAAGCTACCACTGCACAGTGTGCTTCACAATGAGCACAACCATGGAGATAAGCCAACAAAAACAAGGATACTGAACTTTAGAAGGGCTGACTTTGGCAAAATGGGTGAACACCTGAAGAATGCATTAGTAAATGGCCAAATAGGAGGGTGGAAGAACAATGGAGAATAATCAAAACTGCCATCATAGAGGCAACAAGTCTGTGTAAAACAAATAAAGAAAACAAAGCGGAGTAAAAACCACTATGGTTCTCAAAAGAGGTGGCAGGAAAGTTAAGGAGAAAAGGCTGCATTCAAAAGTATAAGGAATCACAGAAGGAACATGACAGGGAACTGTATCAATTAAAGCAGAAAGAAGTAGGAAAAGCAGTCAGAAAAGCAAAGGCACAAACCAAGGAAAAATAGCCAACTTGGTCAAAACGGGGATAAAACCTTTATAGGTACATTAGGGAATATAGAAAGGTTAAGGGAGGATAGTGAAGATTAATAAAGGAGAGGGTGGTGGGCAGAGGGCGACAGTGAAAAGGCAGAGATATTGAATGAATACTTTTGCTCAGTATGCACAAAAGAAGATGAGGAGCAGTTACCTAAACCAGACAATAGAAACACTTGGGTAGAGGGGTTGACACCAGTCCATTCACAGAAGAAAGAGTACTGAAAGAACTCCTAAAACTCAAGGTGGACAAAGCAATGGGGCCTGACGGGATTCACCCCAGAATCCTAAAAAGAACTAGGGGATCTAGTGACACCACTGACCACACTTTTAACAAATCATGGCAGGATGGGGTGGCACCTGAGGACTGGAGGAGGGCAGATGTGATTCCCTTTACAAAAGAAGGAGCAAGGCAGAAGCAGGAAACTACAGACCTGTAAGTTTGACCTCACTGGTAGGGAAAATGATGGAATCACTTGAAAGAAAGAATTGTTATGTACCTAGAGGCCAGTGGGGCACAGGACCCAAAGCAGCATGGATTTACAGCAGGAAGGTCATGTCAGACTAATCTAATTGATTTCTTTGACTGGGTGGCCAAAGTAATAGACCAGGAGGGGCTGTGGATATGGCCTACCTAGACTTTAGCAAGGCATTTGACACAGTCCCACACAAAATATTAATAATCAAGTTAGCCAGCCTGGGAGTGGGTCCAAGGGTGGTAGCCTGGGTAGTGAACTGGCTGGACAACAGGACACAGAAGGTAATAGTGAATGGAACACATTCCAAAGAAAGGAGGTTACTAGTGGAGTACCTCAGGGCTCAGTACTGTCTAATCCTCTAACATCTTTATAAGTGACATTGCAGAGGGTCTGAGGGAAAGGTATGCCTCTTTGCAGATAACACAAAGATCTGTAGCAGAGTTGATACACAAGAGGGGTAGAAAAGATGAGAAGGGACTTGGCAAGGTTGGAGGAATGGCAGACATATGGCAACTTAGATTCAATGGAAAGAAGTGAGTAATGCACCTGGGAAACAAAACCCAGAAGAAGAGTACACAATAGCAGGGGAGGTACTAACAACAATTAAAATGGAAAGGGACCTGGGGTAGTCATATCAGATGACCTAAAGGTGGTAAGCAATGTGAAAAGTCGGTAAGAAGAGTCAGGGGATACTGGGATGCATAGGAAGGGGCATCACAAGTAGAAAAAGGGAAGTGGTTATCCCTCTATACAGACAGTTGGTGAGACCCCATCTGGAGTACTGTGTGCAGTTTTGGAGACCTCATCTATGCAAGGACATAGACAGGATGGAAGCAGTCCAGAGGAGGGCATTTAAAATGGTGCAGGGTCTACATCAGAAACCATGTAAGGAGAGACTGAGAGCTTAATATGCATACCCTTGATGAAAGGAGAACAGGGGGACATGATAGAAACATTCAAGTACCTCAAGGGAATCAACAAAGTCCAGGAGGGTTGCATCTTTCAAAAAGAGATGTGTAAGAACAAGGGGCACAGTTTAAAGATGAGGGGATGGCTCAGAGGTAATGTGAAGAAATTCTTTTTCATGGAGAGAGTGGTGGATACATGGAACAGCCTTCCTGAGGAGGTCGTTGGGTCTAAAACAGTGGGGAATTCAAACATGCATGGAGAGACACAAGGCAATTATAGTGGGGGGTTGCAGTAAGCAGGCTGTTGGTTAACTAGAGTCTGCAGCTTATCCAGTAGGTAGAAATGCAGACTGGGTGGGCCAAGTGGTCCTTATCTGCTGTCAAAGTCTATGTTTCTATTCATGCACAGTGTCACTGTGATTTTGTTAATCTGTCTCAAACATTGATTTCCAAAGCAACTCAGACCATTGTGCGCCACATGCAAACACATTTTGGAAGGATGTGACAAATGGCAGCTGTACTGTTCATAAGGAGGTGTGAAAATGGCAATGTTGAAAATCTGGATTGAAAATATTAAAATTGTCAAAGTTAAAAGCATGCGTGGAAACTGCACAGTGCACACTCATAGCACAATCATTTTTTGAATTCTTTCACCAAATTTACAACATAGGCTTTTGGGACCCCACCTCATGAACAGTGGTACTGTTGTTTTGTTAATCCCAAAAGGTGATTCCATGTAGTGACCACAAAATGACATTTTGAGACTGAATAATGAGATGACAATGCATATGTTCATGAGGTGGGTTCCTAGAACCCCATGTTGAAAATTGAAGCCAAAACCTAATAAAATGGCTGAGATATCCTCCATTTATGCCATTATACAGCTTACTGACATTTCTTCCATTCGAGGTCAGCTTTGAAGAGTTCAGAAATGTTTGCACTCCACCTAAGATCGCAGGCCGGACCTCCAGAGGTATGTATGGGGTGAGGAGGGTGGGAGGTGGGGTGCGAGAGTGGGTGCGGGGGGGGAGGCCGTGGATGTTGGACCATTTTTCTTTTGTTCAGGTACAGAAAAAGTGACACTGTGCCGATGGTTTTCTTCCTTTACAGGTGAACTACAACAAATAGACACACTAGGGTGTGCTCACAGTATGCCCCATGACTTTCAGGGGGTATGCTGACCACACTGGGTGGGCTTTCAGTGTGATACACAGTGGGGGTGGGGAACAGGAACATGCCAATCTGGTCAGCTTTCTATGAGCAGACGCATGTTGGGTGGGTCTCAGTGTGTCACACATAATGGGGTCAGACATGCTGACATGGGAGATTGCACCCCAATGTCGGACTTTCTTTGGGGAATGTGTGGTGGATGGCAGAAGTCATTGCCATGTTTATTGAAATGTTTCATCAGGAAAGGGATGTATAAGAGGCATGTCATTTGTGCCACTGCACTACAAGCTTGTCTCCAATTGCAGTAGCACATTTCATTCAAGTTGTGTCCAATTTACATAATTCTTGTGTCACTGCTAGCATGCTGGCTCATTAGGAATGAGGGACACACCTTCTAAAGTATGCCCTGCATTCACCACAACACTGACACACCTCTGAAAGTGCTACTACCACAAGATGTTGTTTGTACGTGAATGCAAGACAACATAAAAAGGACCGGTAACCATCATTTGTACATGTTTTCCAGCAAAAATGTATAAGTGTATTTATGTTAATTACAAAAATGAAAACTTTCATTTAGATACTTAACACAAGTGCAAAACAGGGACGCTTTGTGTCCGCCCAACACCCACAGGATTAGATTTTGTTTTCTATGTTGCTTGCACACAGCGCACAAGAAACAGTGAGATAGTAAAGCATTGCAGAGGAGTAGCAGTGTTGTGGCCAGTGCAGTGGACATTTTAATGGGCACATCTCTTGGCCAGCAGTTGATGCTGAAGGCTGCTGATGGCAGTTTCACAGTGAGTGCCAGATTTGAAAGAAATCTGCCACTACAATCAGGGCAGTTTCATCATTGCAGTGTCAGCTCCCCCAACCAGGCACACAGCAGGACAACAAATTGAAATGTTAGCCCCTCCCCCACTGCTTCTGCTGCCCACCACACACCCTTCATTCTTTGTCCTTGCCGACACTGGGGTGCTCAATCCCTGTGTCACCATGTATCCCCATCCCTCCATTGATGTGGCACACTGGGAGCCCACCCCAGTGTGCCAAAATCCATTCAGTTAATATTTCACCTGTCAGAAGAAACAAACAGTCCCAAGACTTTTTAAACCTGAAAAAACAGTCCTTCATCATTCCCACCAGCCCACTTCCCTAACCCACACCTCTCTGTGAACCCCACCTCCCTGCACCCCTCCTCACCCATACTTACCTCCAGAGGTCAGGAACAGTGATCTTCTGTGACCAGGAACCCATCTGCACTATTCAAATACCAACCGGGAACTGAAGAAATGACAGTAAGACCTATAATGGCAGTCACTGGGGTTTTCAGCTTAGGTTGATATCTCAGCCAATTCTTTGGCTTTTGGTCCCAAATTTCCAACATGGATTTTTTGGACCCCACCTCATGAACACTGGCATTGTCATTTTGTTTCTCAGTCCCAAAAGGTGATTTTGAGGTTGCTTTGCAGAATCACCTTTGGGACCAATTAAAGAAACAACAGTGCCACTGTTCATGTGGTGGACACAAAAGTCCTTCTTGAAAATGTTATGAAAAAAATGTGAAAAAACGACTGCCTTACGAGCATCCATTGTGCAGTTTCTACGCATGCTCATAATTTCATCAATTTTAATATTTTCGCTCCCAATTTCCAGCATTGCCATTTTTTCACACACTCTTATGAATAGTACAGCTGTCACTTTTGCATCCTCCTGAAATGTGTTTTTGCACCTGTGGTCAGAATGGCACTGTCGCTGTACAAAATCAACTTTGCATGTGGGGAGTTCCCAAAAGGCCATGTTGAAAACTTGGTGAAAACATTCCAAAAATGACTGCATCATGAGTGTGCATTGCACACTTTCTACTTACGCTTGTAATTTCACCAATTTCTCATATTTACTCAGATTTTCAACATTGCCATTTTTTTCACCTCCTCATGAACAGTACAGCTGTCATTTTTATATCCTGCCTGATGTGTTTTCACACCTGTGGTGCCAACTGGTACACTTACTGTGCGAAAGCACCTTTGGGATTGAGTGACAAAATGATACTGCTACTGTTCATGAGGTGGGTTCCAAAAGCCCATGTTGAAAATCTGGAGCAAAATACAACAAACATCCAGGCATTAGGGTTTCCAACTGTAATGCCCACCCTGTACAGACTGACAGGTGTCAGAGGTGTGACTTGGGGTCATCTTCCATAATGCTCATGCCATCCCACCCCCACCACCACCCCTGCAGCCACTGACGGGCACTGAGGTGTTCTTTGGGGTCTTCAGCCCCAACATTCACCCCATACTCCTGTACTGCACCCACCTTAGCTCATTTCCTTATGGAATGAGGTGAGCATAAGGCCAAATCTTTAAAGCTCACTGCGACACCTGTCAGTGTCTGCAGGGTGGGGGTGAGGTGGAATGGCATGAGTTTTATGGATGACGACTCAAGGCACACACCCAACACCTGTCAGTCTCTGCAGGTGGGGGTGGGGTTACTCAGTACTTCACTGCCATTCCTATTATGCATCCCTTTAACTCCTGCACTACCAATGCCAATATCCACAAGCAAACATTCAGCATTGACAAATACTTGTTTTTACGCCTAATAATGTTAGAGAAAAGAAAATGACATCCAGAAATGTTCACCCTTTACCATTCCTCTGATTGTAATATTTAGTTCTGCTTAATTCTAACAATAGTGCAGAAGATACATGGTGAGGATGTGTGTGCATGGGATGGGGTGCAGAAGCAAACAGTTAGCTAAGTATTATAATAGGGTATGGGTAGGGAATTAACAATGGACGACAGGGTGTATAGAGTAGGTGGATTTACCATGCCTGGTCTAGTTCAGTCATGGGGTCACATGCTGAGTGACTGAACCTCACCAGAAGTGGTAATCCACCAATGTACCCACACCCTGAAGTGGTATATTGCTATTACATAATGTGCCTCCAATTTTTAAATCAAAAATAAAGAATAAAAACATGTTTTGTAGCATTTTAAATAATTACTATTGAATGTATTCTTTTGTGTGAAAAAAATACTCTGGTTCTCCCACGGGGTAGCATCGTCATAGTCTAGGCAGAACTAAGTTAAACTGAAAAACAAAATACGGTCTTTTTTCCCTGAAACACATTTCCGATGTCTGCAAGAAACAACAGCATAACTAGCTTTCAGGTTCATTTTCTGATGTACAGAAAATACCAGAATATCGAAGTTAAAACCTGAAAAGCAAAATACCCACTTTTTTTCCTGAAACACATTTCTGATGTCTCCAGAAAATTGCAACAAACCTAGCTTACCAACATACGTATGAACATATGAAATTGCCATCAGATACACCTTTCATTCTATCTAGTTTGCTCAGTGTGCAGCACTTCAGTCCATTAGACTGCAGCTCCCATCTCCCTCATATGTCCTACCCCATCTCCTACCCCTCCCAATTTGTACCTTCCCTCAAATCTGTCTCACCCCTCCTGAAGCTCCCAACACTCTGCAATGATACAACCTCCTCTGACAGAGCTGCTCCACCCTGCTACCACCCTGTTCTGTGAAATAGTGCCTCTGCAGTTCCCTCTCAAACCTGCCCCTTCCAGCTTCATAGTGTGTCCCTGGCTTCCTTCTGCCTTTCAGATTGAACATACACCTGGTGTCTACTTTGTTCAAATTCTTTTCGGTGCGAAGGTCTCAATCATATCCCTTGCTCCCTTCTTTTCTCCGGGTATACATATTGAGCTCTCTCAGTCTATTCTCATAGGTCTGTCCCCAGCCCCAGGATCATTTTTGTTGCCCTGTGCTGTACCTCCAGTAGTTTGAGGTCCTTTTTCAAGTAGCGGTGCTAGAATTGCACACAGTACTCTAGGTGCAGTCTCACCAGGGACCTGTACATGGGCAAGATGACCTCCCACTCCTAGAGATAATCCCTGCTATGCACCCTAGCATCCTGTTTGCCTTCACTGCTGCCTTCCTGCACTGAGCAGAGTGGTTCATCTCCCTGTTACCAGCACTCCCAGATCCTTCTTCTCCTTGGATTTTGTTAACGGACACCCTCCAGCCAGTAATTGTGTCCTGAGTTCTGCCTCCCAAGTGCATCACTTTGCACTTCTTGGCATTGTAATCAAGCTGCCAAGTGTGAGACCATTCCTCCAGTTTCATCAAATCCTCCTGAAGTACTTTTGCTCCCTCATCCCCATCTACTTTGGCACAAATCTTTGTGCCATCAGCAAAAAGAGTGATCTTACTCTTAATCCCCACTGCAATGTTGACTATGAAAATGTTAAACAGAACCAATCCCAGCACTGAGCCCTGTGGTACACCACTTGTTACTGCCCTGGGTTCAGATGCCTCCCTCCCACTACTACCTTCTGCTGTCTACCCTGCAGCCAGTTCTCGACCCATCTTACCAGATTCCTCCCTGCTCCCAGACACCTCAACTTGCAGGTCAACCTACCGTGGCACCGAGTCAAAGGCCTTGCTGAAATAAAGGTAGAGGACATCCACCGCATGTCCCTGTCTAGTGCCCTCATAACCCAGTTGTAAAAATCAACCAAGTTCATCTGGCAGGATCTGCCTGAGACAAGCCCATGCTGCCTGCTGTCCAGGAGATTGTTATCCTCAAGAAATTGTACCAGTCTTTCCTTGAGGATTGTCTCCATCAGTTTTCCCACAATTGCAGTAAGGCTTACAGGTCTGTAATTCTCTGGTTCATCCTTAGGCCCACTCTTATGGAGAGAGGTACCACATGTGCTTCTTCCAGTCCCTGGGCATGCACCCTGAGTTCAGAGAGGTATTAACAGGTCTGCCAATGGCCCTGCCAGGACCTCTGCCAACACTCTCAGCACCCTGGGTGGACTCCATCTGGACCAGGTGCCTTGTCCACCTTCAAGGACTTTAGGCCCTTCCTCACCCTTTCTACCATAATTTCCCATCCATGGTTGCTTCTCTTCCACCCTCTCCCACCTCGCCCTTCTTCTCAGATACGGGACAGTCTCTCTCCTTGAGTGAAGACTGAACAGAAGTATTTATTAAGTACTTCTGCCTGCTCAGCCTTTTCTACCCATCCATTTCCCTCCTGATCCTAACAATTTGATCCTTGCTCTTCTCTTCCTCTTCCTCTTCTCACTGATATAGCTGAATAAATCATTTTCTACTTCTTTGATCCCCTGTGCTAACCTCCATTCTCTAGCTGCCTTTGCTGCTCTTGCCACTCTGCTCACTTTTCTGGATTTCTTCACGTATTTTTCTGTCTTCTGCCCTGTTGGATCTCTTGTAGATCCTAAAAGCATTTCTCTTCTCCTCATCTTCTCCACTACCTCTCTACTCATCCAACTTGGTTTCTTGGTCCTGGCTTTCTTGCTCTGGCTCTTGACACAAGTTCTAGTGGCTTCAGTCAGTCCTGCCTTGATGACTGCCCATTTTTGTTCTGTGTCCATTTATGGGCAGATGTCTGCCATATGACTTTCCAGTATTTGTCCCATCCTGCCAAAGTCCACCCTTTGAAGTCCAGGACCCTAGTTTTTGTAGTGGCTACTTCCTACCCAGATTGATGGAGGGCTACACTGTGCAGTGGTCACTGCCTGCTAGAGGTTCCTCCACCCTTACATTACTAACCTGTTCATCATCTTCCAGTACCGATCTAGTATATTCTTCTCCTCAGCTCCATTTCCTCTTGTAGGAAGCCATCCTGGAATGCTTCCAGGATGATCTGATCCCTGGTGCAAGTGGTTGCTGAATGTCTAATCCACCTCGGTAGATTAAAATCTCCCATCACCACGGTGCTCCCTTTGCCACTATGCCTCCTTATCTGCTCACCCAGTTCCCTGTTAATGTCCTTCTTCTGGGCCGGAGGTCTACAAATGACCCCCAGAGACAGATCTTGGTCCATTTCTGGCTATGTAGTTGCAGCCAGATTACTTCTGACCTACCCTCCTCCTTCCTCCTGATTACATCTGATCCCTTCGCTAACATAAATGGCAACCCCCAGCCTTTCCTGTTTCTCTATCCCTCCAGAATAGTTTGTACCCTGGGATGGTTAGGTCCCAGTCATGGTGCCTGGTTGCCCATGTCTCAGTAATGGCAGCCATGTCCACCTCCCCTCTGCCATCAATGCCTGCAATTCTGCCAACTTATTCCCCAGGCTCCTAGCATTTAGTGAAACCATTCTCCACACTGCTCCTAACCTTCCTGCTTCTTTACTCTTCACTTCAACCCCTATTTCACCTAAGCTTGTATCTCTCCAGTGGTAGGGAGGTCCATTGGACCCCCTCCTGGCAGTTCCCAGCCTGCTGCCTCCTCCACCTAGTTTAAATGATACCTCTCATTGATGAAATCCTCAGCTTCTGCTTCAACACCTGTGACCCTGCCCTGCTGAGATGTAACCTATCCCTGCATAAAGATCTAGTTATTACATGTACTACCCCAGTCGCCCACCAATCCATACCCTTGACACACACCATTCCTCAGCCACTTGTTGAAGTCACTGATTCTTCTCTTCCTGTCTGTACTAGCTCTTGACACTGGCAGAATGTCTGAGAAGGCTACCATTGTTCCCTCCTTGCTGCATAATTTCTCCACTTCCTGAAGCTGTTTTGTACCTGCTCTATGTTTCTCCTTCCAGATCATTTGTCCCCAGGTGCACCACAATGTGTGGCTTCCTCCACCTTCCCTACATATCTGACATCTGACACATTCTGCCCCATGCTACGTGCTGTAATACCTAGCATGCATTCTACTCAGATGTTACTTTTTCTGGCACCCTTCCCTCCCATCTTATACCCTTAAGTATAGAATCCTCTAGAATTAGGACTCGCTGGCACTTATGCTGCTCACCCTCTTGTTGATCATCCTCCTCTGCCACCAACTTGTAGAGTCTTCATCCCCCTCCTGCCTCCCTTTGCCTCCTCTAACCCTTGCCCTGTCCTTACCTCCTCGCAAATCTGACCCGAGTACACTGACCACCTCTGAACTATTTTCTTTCTGTGTAACCTCCCTTTGCATTCATTTTTGCTCCGTCCACCATGCTACCACCTCCTCTGCTATTAATTCCCGTGTCTTCCCCAAATGGGTCCGTCTCCCACCTAACTCCCTCTCTCTCTATTCTTAGCCTTCCACAGGCTGCCTGCTGCTTCCCTTGTCATCTTGTCTCCTTGCTCCTTATTTCCTCAAGAGAGACTGCATCTCCTCACTGAGCCCCCCGCCACTGTGTCTTCTTGGTGTACTGCCTACTGCCTCCCTGCTGTGTAACTTTTTCCTGTAGCAACCTCTCCCTTCTTCACTGTAACTTCCTCCTCACTGCTTCCTGGTCTTCTGGACTAGCCAACCCTGAGAATCTGTTTGCAGTGCTAATCTCCTTTCCATTAATTAGTCTGGTTCCCCTTCTTCTTCCCCTTCCTCCAGGCCAATATCTTTGCTCCAACCCAGTCTTAGTCGTGCCCTATGCTGGACCCACCTCCAGTCATCACTTCCTTCCTGAGGCTGCAGCCACTTGTGTGGTGCTCCTGCTGTCCCACCTAGTTCCCCTTATTTGTGCTTGTTATGAACTCTTTTGAATGCCTCTTTAGTTTCCTCTCTTGTTGTGTTCCCCCATTCTGTCTCCTCCATGCTTCCGGTTCCCTTATCAACCACCTATTTCCTGCCTGAGCCGCCCATCTGCCAACACACCCTGCAGCTCCATCTGCCAACACACCCTGCAGCTCCATCTGCCAACACACCCTGCAGCTCCATCTGCCAACACACCCTAGAGCCCTCTGCCCTCCAAGCCACCCCAGGAATATGGTTGCTCCACATCCTTGGCAATACACAACCCTTCCCATCTCCCGCCTAACTGACTGCCACTGCACATCCTTCCTCCCTTAACATGGTCCTACCCCACCCATGGAACCCTTCCCCCACCTTGAACTCCCCATGTCTGTAATGGATATATATGGCACTCCTAGTTAGGCTCTTCCCTGTCTACCAGCATGTCCTGCGGCCTGCTCTTCTTCCTGCTGATACCCTGCAGATGCTACTCAAGATGCTACACTCCTGCTTCTTGGCACTCAAGCATCAGGATCACTTGGTCCCCTTGAAATATAATTGAATCCCAGCCCCACTATTGGCTGGTCTGAGTCACATGACCACCCTCTCCTCTCCTGTGTATTTCTAACCTCTCTCCCTCAGTTAAATGCCCCCCTCCTCCTAGCCAAGACAAAATCATTTTGTTTGGAACTTGCACTATTTAAATCACACAGCACACATTGCCATCTCATGAAATGCTATCTCAATCCTAAAGGAAAACAAACAGCACAGAGAAAGTACTTATCTTCTAGCTCCAACTGCCTACTTCTTTCTGCTGGGTTTCACTCCAGCTGAGCCCTAAAGCTTCCGGGTTCACTTTCCGATGCAGAGAAATAAATCACAATAACGGCATGAGTAAAAGAAATATCTTTTTGTGTGTCGGACATGAATAAAGGGAATAGTATTTTGTGTGTGTGAGACTTCTGTTTGGTGTGATTGGCAGGACCGACTGGCTCTTATCAGGGACTGCACATTTCTAACTGAAGGCTCAGTGTCAGCAGTGGCAATGGCTGAAACAAATTACTGTTTTTTTTGCTTTTTGTTGCGTTCCTTTCCTTTTCTGGAACAATGTGCAGAGAACCCTAATTTGGAGGGTTCAGAGTGGGAACAGCCAGTACTGTGACATTCTGTGACTGACCATCTTGCCATCCATTGCCGTCTTTGCCAGTCCTGGGTTTGATATGATCAGAGTTATTTTACGGGAGTTCATGATGGGCTGACTGGCAGCTGGCACTTTTCCAGTTGGTATACTGGAGGATTTATAATGCTGAAAGGTGCCAGCCGACCAATCAGACTGCAGTATTTTGTATGCATTTCCTTGCCAATTGTATAATTAAATTATGTTCACTATGCATGTGTGTGCACAGTGAACATCTTGCTATGGTAGTTGGCTGTTGAAAGGTGTGAAACTGTCTGTCCAATGCTGAGTAGTGTTTTAAGGGCATGATAGTGCACACCAGTCATCAGCCGGGCTGATTATGACAGAGTTTGAGCCTGCAGGTGTAGACATTGTGGACTTGAAAAGCCAACCCAATTGTGGGTTAGCTTTTCCTTTGATCTACACCACCCAGCAACCAGAGCTGATTTGTCATGATCAGCCTGGAATGCCTGGAATGTCAAACATGCAGGGCTCATGCCAGCTGTAACAGAAAACCATCCATTGATGTCTGTTACTGGGCCCCATAACTGTCCTCTGCACCTGACCCTCCCTCTTGGCACCTTCTAGACAAACATACCAGTGACACTGGGGATGCCCAATCTTCCAGTGTTGCCTCCTTGTGGAAAACCCTGTGGTCCACTACTGCGCCACTCTCAATGCGGTCACATCTCTAAATGGCACTGAGGTGACCAAAGGCTCATTCACAGCCATCCATCAGTCTCTGTTGCTGCCACTGTAACTGTATTGCCTACCTGACCCTGCCTCTCAACACTCCCCCCCACCCACCACACAACATAACACTAACACTGAGCACGCCTAATCCCCAGTGTCACTGTCACTCTTGTTGTTGATGTAACTGTCCCACACACCCAACCCAAACGTTTAGAACCCCACCCTCCCACAAGCAAAACACTGACACTGGGGTGCCCAGTCCCCAGTGTCATGACCTAAAATAAGAAAACCTTCCCTCAGTTTCTTTTAAGAAACCCTGTAAAAGAAACCATCCATTGATGCCTGTTGCAGCTGTTACTGTCCCCCAACCTGATCCTCCTCCTACTCAGCACTCACCCCCACACCCCCAAGCATTTACTTACTCAACATGAGTCCATCACTATAATCTTCTGTCGACCGCAGACATGTCTTAACTCTTTATAGCTGGACCATGAACTAAGGAAACAGGTATGTGCTTCAATGTATTTCAATGTGGTTTTGAACTTAGTGGCATAACTTGGCCATTGTTTCATATTTTTGCCCCAAATTTTAACGTGCCTTTTCTGGGGACCCAACGTCATGAACAATTGTGGTCAAATTAGGCAAATCTGTCATGAAAGGTGGTATCCCTGCCCTGTAGAAATCACCTTTGGGCAGGAATTGATAATGTTTTTGCTCTGTTCATGAGGCAGGTCATTAGAAGGCTATGTTTAAATTATTGTGTAAAATATTAAAAACAACAGTTATGAGCCTACATTGAATTGGGTGAACACAGGCTCATAACTTTGGTCATTTTCAGTATTTGTACCCCAAATTTCAACACTGCCATTTCTTTACAGCACCTCATGAATGTGACAGCTGTCATGTTTCAAATCCTGGTCAAAATGTATTATGTCCCAAAATGTAATTTCACAGTCCCTGTATGAAATCACCTTTCAAACGAGAGTTAAAATGTCCTCTGCTCTTGTTCATGAGGTGGGGTCATAAGAAGGCTATGTTGACAATCTGGGGCCAAAATATTAAACATAACAAAGTTATGAGCCTGCATTGAAATTAACAGACACATGCTCCCAACTTTGGTAATACATAACCACACAGTGCACCACAATGCATCTAGTACCCCAGGGCTTCTATATCAGTGGTGAACATCTGGCATTGACAAATGCTTGTATACTAATCCTGTATCCTAAAAAGTTTTAATTGTCAAGTATTTGGGGAAAGAAACTGTAATTGAGCCCCCTGCTTTTGCTTACATTATATGTTATGAACTTGCACAATGGAGTTATTTTAATTGTCCTCTAGTTAATGTCGGTCTCATTGTATAATGGTATAATTGTTTCTGGATACCAATTAAGTGATGACCAATGATTTTTAAATCAATGTATGGGATATCATAGTGTTGTCAGTTACTTTTGTCTGAGTAGTTACACTTTAGCCTTTGATAAAGAACACAGCAATATCTGAAATATGTTGGGCATATGTTTTAACTCATGAAGAAATGTGAATAAACTTTTGACAGTGGAAGTTGAAAAGTTTTGGTGTCTAGCTAGCTACTGTATATTGGTTGGTGAGTGCCCAGTTTCTGCAGCTTGACTGTCTGTATATATTGTTGGCTACCTTCTCATTTGTTTGCTTGATGTAGAAGCTGGGGTTATGTCCAGTGTTGGGGTGGATAGATAGGGGTTCTGCTGCTGAACAGCCATTGAAAACGGTAGCCTCCTTAGGGGTAGTACTGCACTATAGTCCGTGAATGCTGTATTGAAGATGTTGGCAATGGAGGTAGCCTCAAGGAAGATCTCATCGCCATGATTTAGCATTGTGGGAGATGACTTGTTGCCAGTCCCTAGGAGGTCCTTAATAGATGCCCAGAATTTCTTGCCATCACCCCAATGCTGCATTTGCAAGTTTTATGGAACGTGGCCTTGGCTTGTCAGATAGCTCAGGTGCATTTGTTATAGACAGTATCAGTCAGTTTGCATATGTATCCCTCCCCCATTAACAAAACTAACTACTTAACTAACTAACCAACAAACTAATCATAGTACCCATAACGACTTTATTTTATTTATTTTTTACTTTCCATTTATGCTGCCCCTGAGCTGAGGCAGTCCTCCTCAGTGCTTCTGGACAGCCCCCACCCCATTACCCCTGCCATCTCCTGGGACTAACCTTTCTCTGGGCTTATAATGCCATAGTATCACCTCTCCATAGTGGAGGTCTGAGGGCTGGACCAGTTCCCCAAGAAATACTCCTGTGTTGCTCATGGGTGAGCCTATATCAGTGGGGTGTGGGTTATATGGGATGCCCAGAGCTATAATATGGTTTGATTGTTTTCCATTTTCTGCCTTGTGATGCTTGGCCAATGGATGTGAACACACAAGGTGCACATGAGCCAGCAACCAGTAGTTCCAAATCCTGGAAACTACCTCCTGCCCATACCACCATCTGTGGTCGCCCAGGTGGCAGTCACATGATGGCAGTGACCCCATCTCCTCCCAGGGGAGAAGAGCATCCTGTGGGATGCTCCATCCTCCTCCTGCTAGCCCTCTGATGACCTAGGCTCATTTTCAAACCGGGAACATCGATGTCACAAGTGGTAGCACTACCGTAATATATTTACTTTTAAAACTTGTTTATGATTTTAAGCCAGATTATGCAGATCTGTTTTATAAATGGCATTGGCTTACATCCACCACACTGCCAATCTCAGAGTTTTGAACGCCACACTCAGGCCCCTTGAGATGAATTCCAGGCTTCGAGAAAGTTCAGACTCTGTGGCCCTTATGCAGCTGCATACAGTAGCATGCTGGGAGGATTATTACCGCCCCCACCCTCTCAAGGGCCTAGGTCACACTGCAGGTGTCTTGCAGAAATTCTGTAGTATGTTACTATCTAAACATAACTGCACAGCTACACTTACAAGTAAATCTTCAGAATCTGACCAATGCTTGTTCTTGTGTGCCTATTATACTGTGCAGTCTGAGCTTCCTGAGATTGTGCCTGTGAATGTGTGGGATAAATAACTAACACAACCAAGAAGGATCATGCATAAAAATGCATATATGCATTTGTCAATTTATTTTGTAGAAAATCAAGAATTATATACAGAAATCATAGAAGAAATGTGTTAGTCCTGCACAACAAAATAACTTCATGACTCTACTTTTCCCAGCAGAGACTGTGGCTTTGTTTCAGCCTAGATAGCTCATTGTAATACTTCTTACACTTCAATCATCTGTGTGAAAACAGGACATTCCAAAGAAGATCCTTCTCTCCAACTGTCAGCACCAGACTGACTCAACTATCTATGGTCTCCTAGTGGTGAGCCCTATTTATACCCTAGGGATTACATCACACCCTGTGGGGAGTTCACATTGGCCATGACATTACATAATGGGGAGTTTCCATATTATCACATGTTTTAACATGCAGGGCTTTTATTTGGCCCCTTGTTGCCCAAATATGCTTTATTTCTACAGCCAGTTACAACATCTCTTGGGCTACAGAAACTCATTTTCATTTAATTATGGGAAACTATGGGGCTTTTTATGTTGATTGCATGCATGCACAAGAAACATATTATGCAGCTTGCTCCAGAAGCAGGTTGTGGAGGCATGGCACTGTTGTGGCCAATGCTCCGACTGCCTTTTGAGGCTTGGACCCTGTTCCCAATGCAGAGGCATGCTGCTTCTGACACTAGTTCAGCCAGCATGCCACAACCTGAATGTTTTCATCACAGCAATCAGGGGCCACCTAAATCATTGCAGCATCAGTGATTACAGCTGCAATGAGGAGTGACTCGTCATTGCTAGGCGGAGCGTTACTACTGTATATTGTTTGTGAACATGGCGGTGGCTTGCCGCCATGTTCACAAACAATATTAATCTGGCCCAGTGCGAGGGGTGCCCAATCCTCCTCAGAAGCATGTGCCCCCACAACAGCATGTTTTTACTGACGGGGACCCCAATCTCTGTCAGCTTCAGTCCCCGGTGCTAGTTCAGTTGCCAACAGGGAAGCCCACTACCTATTGGCATTATGTCCTCCTCCCAGTTTGAGTTGCCAATGGGGAGCCTGCTCCCCATCAGCATAAGTCCCCAAAGAAAGAATAGCGAGACAGTTGTGTCAAGGGGTTTACCAATCCCCTCGGCTCTTGTGCCCCTCGCTTTTGCACCAACAGGGTGCCCAATCCCCAGTCGGCTACAGCTGGCCCCCAACAAACAGTCAGTTGGCATGCTGGGGAGGGGTGCACCTGTAAAAGAAAACGTTCCACAATGTCTTTTTTTTTACCTGTAAAAGAAATGGTCCCTCGTAGTCTCCCTGCCCTCCCACAACCTGCTCCCACTCACTGCATAGTCTACCTCCCCACACCACTCCTCATCCCATACTTAACTGCAGAGTCCAGTGTGATGATCTTCGGAGGACTGGGAACACATCTGCACTCTTCAAAGCCAACCGCAAATTGAGGAAATGCCGTAAGCTGTATAATAGCATAAATAGTTGGTTTTTTTTCAACTTTGGTGTATATCTCAGTCATTTTGGAATTTGGCACCAAATTTTCAACATGGGGTTTTTGGACCCTTCTCATGAATTCTGCCTCTGTCATGGCATATTTGGCCTCAAAAGGTGATTTCGCGGTCACTGCATGGAATCACCTTTCGGGACCAATTAACGTAACAACAGTGCTAGTGTTGAGGAGATGAGCTCTCAAAAAGCCTATGTTGCAAATTTGATGGGAAAAATTAAAAATGACTTTACGAGCGTAGCATTGCATAGTTTGAACAGACGTCAGTAACTTCGCAAATTTTGTAATATTTTCACTCCAGATGATTTTCAGCATTGCCATTTTCCCACACCTACTATATAACATATAATAATGTATGTATGTAGAGTGCGATTATGTTTGTTTGTATTAGTTATATTAAATGTCAATTGTTAATTGGTAATTGTATTAGAATCTACATGCAGGACTTTGTTGTAAACGGACTTTGTCCTAACAAATGAATTTCCTTTAGAAAAATAAACTTTTAATCAATCAATCAACAGTACAGCTGTCATTTTTCCCATCCTGGCTGAAATGTCTTTTCGCATTTCTGGCACAGAATAAGCGTAGTTGCTGTGGTAAGTCAGTGTTCAGGAAAGATTAAGAAAATGACAGTGATACTGTTCATGAGCAGAGGTCCTAAAAGCCTATGTTGAAAATCTGGTGATGATAGCCCATCAAATGACTTGTGTTACAAGCATGCACTGCACAGTTTCCATGCATCCTTGTAATATTGTCATGCCACATTTTACACACTGGCATTTTTCACACCTCCTTATGAACAGTATAGCTGTCATTCTGCACATCCTGACCAAAATGTGTTTTCACGCTTGGTGCAGAATAGCGGTCACTGTGGGAAATCAGAGTTTGGGACAGATTAAGAAAATGACAGTGACACTGTTCATGAGCAGAGGTCCTAAAATCCTTATGTTGAATATGTGGTGACGAAACTCCATAAATGACTGTGTTTCAAGCGTGCGTTGAACTGCTTCCATGCACCTTTGTAACTTAGCAAATTTATAATATTTTTACTCCACATTTTTAACAATGGCATTTTTTCACCCCTTATGAACAGTACAGCTGTCATTTTAAACATCCTGGCCATACTATGTTTTTGCACTTCTGCCGCAGAACAGCACGGTCGCTGTGGGAAATTAGTGTTTGGGACAGATTAAGATCGAGCGAGTGAGGAGGGAGTGACCAAGCTCAAGTGAGCTCTGCCAGGACTCCTGCAGATTTCATTTTGGGCAGAGAAGGCCCCAGTGCAGGTGCCAGTACTAAAGGGCAGCCTGCAGCAGGGAGAAACAGAGCAGAGAGACCGAGTGAGGGAGGGAGCAAGACTCAATAGAGCTCTGTTGGGACTGCTGAGGTTTCTTTGTGAGCAGAAAAGGTATCAATGCAGTTAGGGGCTCAGTACAAAAGGGCAGCCTGCAGCAGTGGGAGAAACAGTATGAGCACGTGACAGAGGGGACTGAGTGAGTTTAATGGAGCTCTATCAGGACTGCTGTGGATTTCTTTGTGGGCAGAAAAAGGTGCCAATGCAGCAGGAGCCCAGTACAAAGGGCAGCCTGCAGTGCCAGAAGAAATGGAATGAGCGACTGAGAGAGGGGAGTGAGCGAGCTCAACGGAGCTCTGTTGGGACTGCTGCGGATTTTTGTGGGCAGAAAAAGGTGCCAATAGAGGCAGGAGTCCAGTATAAAAGGGCAGTCTGCAGCACCAGCAGAAACAGAATGAGCGGGTGAGAGGGGAGTGAGCAACTCAACAGAGCTCTGTCAGGACAGCTGTGAACTTCTTGATGGGCAGAAAAAGGTGTCAACACAGGCAGGAGTCCAGTTCAAGGGTGTAGGCAGTACATACACCATGTAAGCCATGGTGTACAAATTTATTTTTGAGGGGCAGCATTTTGCCTGACCCCAAAGGCAGAATTTGTCCCACCTTCTAATGTTAGAATATGATTGTTGGTGCACTGTGTAATGTTACTGTGCAAATGCATATATCTGGGTACTACTTTACTTTTCTCCAATGCTTAACAAAGCATGGAGTATACAACTGTAGAACATCAAACAGGTTACATCTAGGGACAACAAATTTGGGTACAACTGGGGCAACAAGCATGGTAGGAAACAAAAGAGTATAACTGCTTCAACAAGGAGGGTACTGGTAACAAAGAAGGTCATGGTATCCAAAATGCTGTACAAACTTTATGTTCCTAGCTACACTCCAGCCCAGTACAAAAGGGCAGCCTGCAGCGTGGGAGACACAGAATGAATGAGTGAGATGGGGAGTGAGTGAACTAAATGGAGCTGTGTCAGGACTGCTGTGGATTTCTTTGTGGGTAGGAAAAGGCACCAACACAAGCAGGAGCTCAGTACAAAAGGGCAGCCTGCAGCGTTGGGAGAAACAGAATGAGTGAGTGAGAGAGGAGAAGTGAGTGAGCTCAATGGAGCTGTGCTGGACCTTTCTAACCCCAATAATGCTCTGTATATTCATAACTATATGCAGTAGCCTTCTAAGGTAGAACTGCCTGGAGAGATGGAACATATGCAAATGATGGAATCTTTTGCATGAGCGACTTTTCAAATGCTGCATTCTACTAACTCCCTTTGCTCTAAACCCTCAGATTTTTCTCTCCGCTTGTCAAGACTAGACGCTTGGAGATCCTCTCCTCATCATCTTGTTCTGACATAAAAACTTATAAAATGTATATAAGTATTCTTTACATTTCATTTGCTGCCTTCTTACTTTTATAGTTTTAAGTAAACCCGTAGTTTTAGTGCTTAAATTGTAAGTTTATTGGTTTCTTCCGTTCGTGTAACTGGGGAAACCAAGTGTATTTATATTTATCGGAGTTTTCTGACTAAAAACTCCATTAGTTGTGTTTAATTTTATTTAATTTATCTTGTTTTAAGAACCGCTAATACTAGGTTTTGAACCGATAGCCTTGGTTCATTTTACTTGGGTTTCTGGTCCCAATCGGTTCCTCACCGTCGGAACCGACTGCGAATGTTAAATAAAGTTTAAATAAATACATTTCTTTTAGTGGTTACAACTTTATTGGTTTTATTGGAAAATGTCAGAAAAACTGAGAAACAAAACTGGTGATGCTAATTTTGAATCATGTGTTGAGAGTGGTAATATTTGTTAAGGCAAACAGTCTTTGTTTGCTCTCTGGGCATGTTCATTTCCAAGCCGAGTGAAATCTGTATTACATGTCCTCATAAAACTATTTAAACATGCCTGGATAGGGCTAAAAAAAAAATGTTATTACCACCTAAGGGTCCCTCTAGGTCTGACCAGTAGACACCTACATTTCTGTGGCTGAAACCACAACAATTATTTTAACTGCTACCCCTGAGACAGGTATAAAAGCAGTTCTTGAGAGGCTTGCTTAATTGGCTGACTACCTGGTTCCTCTAAGAAATCAAATAAAACTCAGCACACTGAACCCCTGCTAGACAGCGTACTTCTGTGCCTGCTAGACTTATTGAACCGGTGACTCTGGTTCTCTCAATAAATCAAACACAGAACCTCCTGCTGGACAGCATTTGGGGACTTCTGGGTCTGCTATAAAGCCTAACATCTCTTACAGAAATTGCAAAGCTTTCTAGGAGAAAGTGTGGAAAATTCCTTGAATGGTTTAAAAAACAACTTTTAGGCTTGCAAGGGTTGTCTGTTTCTCAACAGCAGACCACTGCAAAGCAGTCTTTCTCCTCTGATCAGTCTTCCTGTTATTAAGAGGAAGAATATATGTTTATGATTAAATAGAAGAAAGGGGAACCTATTAAACTGAGTTTTTTCTGAACAGGAGTTGGACTATTTCCATAAAACATTTGAGGATTATTCCTCACTTTTCATATATTGTGAGAAATGATTGGGTTGACACCCACTAAAAGCTTTTCCTTCTTGTAAATACATTCTTCAGGAAAGATACTTTAGGAGTTCTACAAATTCAAAGCTCTGTCTTCCCTCTTGAAAATGACAGGGAGGGAGCTGAATTTTATTCTCCCACCCTGTTCAATAAGAGTAGTACAAGTGACAGCTTGTAACAAGGCAAAGATACCTTGGCATTCCTCCTAACAAGGATTTCAGGAAAATTGACAGCACGGCTTTCAAGCTTTTGATGCTCAATACCAAAGTCACTATGGCAGTCTATCCTTGCTGTGGCAGTCAAGGCTCAGACTTCCTGTCAGATGATCTAGCTGAAACAGTTAAGTTGGGTTTGGGAGCAGCCAAATACCAGTCATATGGCTGCTGCTTTTCGGGTACTACTGCCAGATAAATGGCAGATTAAGTAGCTCAAAGGGAGTTTGCCTGGCTGACAGTCACAAACCTCATTCAGGATACTAAAACCAAGGCTGTTTTTGCAGTTGAGGGTCATCCCTCTTGGAAGAAAGATAAAGGCTTACATGAGTAAGGTGGATGTATACAAAAACACCTATAGTTGCAGTTCTGCAAAGAAAGCTTCCCTTCACTAAAACATATGGAAGGGAGGCAGAGACAGATCATTTCACATTAAGCCTTTCTTTAATCAGGCTAGAGTTGTGCCTCAGTATCAGCAGTACCCACACCAGAGGTACCTCAGGCACCACTGTGAAATTAAGGATTGGCTCAGAGTTCAAATCCCTGCCAACAGTTAAAAAAAAAGATTCAAAACATGTTACTGTTGCAAAGTGGAACCTGTCCTAGTACAGCAAAAGGTACCACAAAGAGAATGGGTATGCTGGCCTGTCTTGACTTCACAGTACTAAACAGGCATTTATAACCAGGACAAAGTTCAAAATGATAACTTTGTCACTTATTCTGCCAACACTCCAGACAAGGGAAGGGTTCATATCACTGGTTTTAAAGGATGCTTGTTTCTCACCTTCATAAGGGAATTTCACAGAAAGTACCTCAGGTGCATACTCCCATCAGGTCACTCTCCAAGAGTCTGCATGAAGTGCTTGGCAGGGTTTCTGACACACCTTCAAAGACAAGGTGTCACAGTTTTCCCATACCTAGATGACTCACAGGGTTGTAAAATCAATCCAGCAAGTGGCCTAGGGGCTCCTGGAGTCACTAGAGTCCCTGATAATCTAAAGAAATTCTGTCCTACAGCCTGCTTAGGCACTACGGTTCATAGGAGCAGAGTCAGATACCTTGCAAGGCAGGGCCTGCCTAACTCTCTGCAGTGCAAGATGTATCCCACTGACAGTGGGCTCATTCAGCCTGAACAAACAAAAAGCCAAAAGACAGTTTCTTCACCTACTGGCCCCATGACACCTGCCACTGGCATAGTCCTGGAATCCAGGTTATGGATGAGGACATTCAGTTTCACCTCTGGATCCACTAGGAAAGGTCCCTCCTTTAAAATTAATTCTGATAACAACAAATATTATTACAGGTCACCCAAGGGTGGAAAGACGAAACCAACCTGAGGAAAGGGTCCACTTTTTAGCAAGAGTCCCAATCAATCGCTCAGTCAACAGATGCATCTCTGCTAGTGTGCGACTCCCATCTGGGGGTTCACACCATCCCAGCACAGAGTCACTTGCACACAATCCCAGGAGCCAAGATTAGTGTCACTGGCACTAAGGGTTTCCACACTACTAGTACAGGGAAGGTAGTAATGGTCAGAAGAGACAGTACCACCACAATGTAGTACACAAATAAGCAGGGATGGATAAAGTCAAGCCCTGCCTGCAGAAGACTTATGATAATAGGGAGTCAGTATAGGATGCTCCATGGGGCTACTCATCTGCCAGGCAAGGGCAATACCTGGGCAGATACCCCGACTCAAATCAGCTAGTCCAATCATAGATGGGATTTGGACAGTCAGGTGGTGCAAGAAACTTTAGTAGGCGGGCACCCCAGAGGTATACTTGTTTGTGTCCCACCAGAACCACCACCTGCCATTGTATTATGGCAGACCACCAGATATGGGAACAATCCTCTGGATGCTCTGGCTCTGCATTAGTCAGAGGAGCATCTACATGCTTTTCCTCTTTTCCTCTGGAGTACAGAGTATTTTTTAGCACAGGTGCCAGTTGGCATCAGTGCTCTTGATAGCACCAGACTGGGCCAGGCAGCCAGGTTACTCTCTGCTACTCTATATGTCTGGGTTTGAACCAATGCACCTTCCTCAGAGGTACAATCTGCTAACTTCCAACCAAGGAGGCTCCTGTACCTAAAACTTGGGCTCTAGGAATGGCTCTGGGGTCTCACAATATGTGGAATTGCCTTTTCTGAAAATGTCTTGGACTTTGTAAGTGGCTACAGGAGTCCCTCTATTAAGGAAATCTATGCTTCAAATGGAAAATGTTTTTCTATTGCTGTTCAACTAGGAACTGGTACCAGCACATGCTGGGGTCCCAGCTGTGTCTGATTATTTTCTTTTGCATTCAATGGACTTGCAGTCCAGCACCCTTAAGGTCCACCTAGCTGTAGCATCAGCCTGCATATCAGCGAGATAAGATGTTTCAAGCTGCTCCAGAGCTTGTCTCCAAAGGGCTCTTTAAGGGCTTCACATAACAGTACAGACTGGTGTCCCAGCTGTGCTGGACTATCTTACCTATTGCATTTACTGGACTTACAGTTCAGTACCTTAGAAGCATATATTTATATTTCAGTGGACAGAATGTTCCTCTATTTCTCTGTGCCCTAGACCCTGTTTTCAAAAGGTTTTTAAAGGTCTATCCTATTTGCACGCCTCACAAGGAACCGTGCCAGCATGGTACCTAAATGTGTGTATGGTTAGGCTCATGGGTTCCCCTTTGAGCCTATGCTTTCAGTTTATTGGAGATACGCCACATGAAAATTGTTCTTTTGTATGGTAATTTCTGTCAGAGGAACTTGAGCCCCAGTCTCACTGCATTGAACATGGCTACATTTCATTCGGCAGAGACAAAGTGGTCCTGAAAATACATAGATACATAGATAGTGTCGGCAGATAAGGGCCTATGGCCCACCCAGTCTGCCCATTTGAGCTTGTAAGTTCAGTTTGTTTTCCTAGAAGTCTGTTGCCCTTACCCCTGACCTCTAGAATTCCTTTATGTCTATCCAATGCATTCTTAAATCCTGTGATTGTTTCAGCCCCACCACTTCCTCTGGCAGGGTGTTCCACTTGTCCACCACCTGTGAAGAAATTTTTCTCATATTTCCTCTGAATCGTCCCTCCTCCAACTTCATCCCATGCCTCTAGTCCTGGAAAATAAACAGAAAGTTTCTTCCTAAAATGGATTTTAATTTCCATGTGAACCAAACCATTATTTTACTTGTCTTTTCACTGATCACTTTGGTTCAAGTGAAAAGAGTCTTCATTGTTTGGATGTCAACGAGTTTTAGCTACTACTTGACAACTACTACAGTCCATAGGCAGGATAGGAAACACCTGCTCCTGACCTATGAAATGGGAAAGGCTAATCCAGTATCAAAAGGTTAATTTCTCAATGGATAGTCCAGTGCATCCAGTTCTGCTACACAAAGGCTGGTAAGGAGATCCCATCAGGTTTGAGGGCTCATTCCAGAAGAGGGACAGCTGCTACTTTAGCAGCTGCCAGGATGTTCCATTACTGGACATTTGCAAAGCAGCTACCTGGAAAACAGTACACACCTTTACAAAGCATTACAATCTGGATATTTTATCTAGGGTGATGCTAGGTTTGGCACAGCAGTCCTGCAAAGTCTGTTTCCAAATTAGAGTTCTGTACCCACCTCCAGGGTACTGCTTGGTAGTCTGCATAAAGTTATGAATATACTGAGCATTACTGGGGTTAGAAGAAAAATTACTTACCATATTAATTGTGTTTCTTCCCAGTGATGCTCAGATATTGATAACTTCCTCCCTACCTCCCCTTCCAGAACTTCAGCCTCTGCACCCTGTATACTGTGCTCGGTATAAATGCCATGTGTGGCACATACATTGTGATTATGCTCACTATTGTTATTCCCCTTGCCAGGTGTTTCTGCCATTCAAAGGTATTCTTTCACATGCTATGCCCTCCTGTTGGAGGCCCTTTTTCTGGGTGTTAAAGAAGTTCCTACTATAATTATTATTATTTTTATTATTGTTATCATGTTCAATATTGTCATCATTGTCACACTTAGTCCTCGTGGGCCTGTCTTTCCAGGCTTCTAGGCAGTCTGAGGGTTTACAGCAAAGGCAGTTAGTAGAATGCATCATTTGAAAAGTGGCTCATGCAAAGATTCCATCATTTGCAAATGTTCCATCTCTCAGGCAGTTCTACCTTAGAAGGCTACTGCATAAAGTTATGAATATCTGAGCATCACTGGGAAGAAACACAATTACTATGGTAAGTAATTGTTTCTCACAGTTGCCCACCTTCCCGCCCAGGGTCCTCCATGGTCCTATATCACAGCAGGATCTGTGGAGTGAGAAAAGCAATGAGTAGATACGCCCACACCTCCTTATGAACAGTACAACTGTCATTTTTCACATCCTGGCCGAAATGTGTTTGCATTGCGGCGCAGAATACGCTGTTGCTGTGGTAAATCAGATTTCAGGACAGATTAAGAAAATGACAGTGACACTGTTCATGGCCAGCGGTCCTAAAATCCCTATGCTGAAAATTTGGTGATGAAAGTCCATAACATGATCGTGTTACAAGTGTGCATTGAACTGGTTCCATGCACCCTTGTAACTCTGCAAATTTGTAGTATTTTCATGCCACATTTTCAACACTGACATTTTTCACACCTCCTTATGAACAGTACAGCTGTCATTTTTCACATCCAGGCCTAAATATGTTTTGTACTCCTGCTGCAGAATAGCACGGTCATTGTGGGAAATCAGTGTTTGGAACAGATTAAGATTGAATGAGTGAGAGGGGACTGACCAAGCTCAACTGACATCTGTCGGGACTGCTGCAGATTTCTTTGTGGGAAGGAAAAAGGCCCCAACACAAGATCCCAGTACAAAAGAGCAGCCTGCAGTACCATGAGAAACAGAATGAGCAACTAAAAGAGGGGAGAGAACGAGCTCAATGGAGTTCTGTGGGACTGCTGCAGATTTCTTTTGGGCAGAAAAGGCAGCAATGCAGGCAGGAGCCCAGTACAAAAGGGCAGCCTGCAGCACTGGCAGAAATGGAATGAGCGAGTGAGAGAGGGGAGGTGAGCAAGCTCAGTGGAGCTCTGTCAGGACTGCTGCAGATTTCTTTGTGAGCAGACAAAGATGCCAACAGAGGAGGGAGCCCAGTACAAAAGGGAAGCCTGCAGCACCAGGAGAAACAGAATGAGCATGTGAGAGAAGGAGACTGAACAAACTCAATGGAGCTCTGTCGAGGCAGTTGCAGATTTGTTTGTCGGCAGACAAACTTTCCAACGCAGACAGGAGCCCAGTACAAAGCATAGCCTGCAGCATCAACAGAAACAGAAGGAGTGGCTGACAGAGAGGAGTGAGCTCAACCAAGCAAAGCAATCAACATTCAGCATCGACAAATGCTTGTTTTTCTTTCCCTTCTATTTTCCTCCCGCCAGCCTGCCATCACCAACCCATCGGGAGGGTCTAGCAGACATCCCTCTGCCTCTCGACATACCTGGACATGCTCCTGGAACCCCATGGAGCCACTAGCTTACCCCCAGAGTGGGGATGAAATTATGTTATGTTGTTCCTGGAGTCGTCAGGGTGGGTGAGGTCACATTGAGGGCACTTTCTTGGTTCTCCATCTTCCTAGCAATGGCAGGCTATTTTCCACTTTTCCTGGCAGATGTCACTCTATCCCTGATGTCAAGGCACGATCACCAATGTTTATGCGACGCCTCCCCATGCCTACTGGTGTCAGTGAGCCTCAGATCTCTGCCTGAGGACCATTCAGGCACAGAGTTGCTCGGTATATTGCTGCACCCCCAGCCTCCACCAGGGGTCAGCAAATGCTGAGATATGCCCCAACCCTCCCCAGAGCAGGTGAGCAGTCAAAGGATGCTCCAGTGTGCTCCCTCCAACTAGCCCTCCAGTGACCTGAGTCCGCCTCCTGAACCCAGGTCACCGTGTTGCAAACAGAAACTAACCACCGTGTCAAGGAGCCACTACAGGTCTTTTTATACATCTGCCATAGTGTCTCACTAAACGGTAAGTGGTATTTTTTAACTGCACTTGCGGTTTCTCCTGATGCTTTGAGCATGCTTTTGCTCAGAAGCAATTCTCCTATTTCCAGCTCTGAACAAGGAGTTTATCTTCAGCCACTTGGTGCGGCAAAACTCACTCCAGAGCATCCTTCTCGAAACAAATTATTCTTCTGTGTTGCACTATGTGACCGGGAGTATTGCTGGGCACCGAGTAATTTTTTCCACATCAAGCTGCAACATGCAGCCACAACTTTGGTGCACAATGCCTCTAAATCAGGCACACAGCTAGTATTTATTTATTGGGGCACAAACTGCTTTTAAACTTAAAGCACGATGTGTGCTATTCATTATCTCCAAATCAGGAGATAAAAGAGAAGTGCTTTTCAGCACTTAATGCAAGAGGGGGTGTCAAAAAACAGGGACAGAAAAAAAGAGAATGTCAGGTTGGCCACCTTGACATGAAAAAAGTGAAAGACAGGAAATGAAAAGAGATAGGACAGAGTGAAGAAAAATGGAGGGGTAGCATTTTACTTTTTGTGCAATGTTTTACTGGTAATAACAGGAGCTCCCTGTTACACACTTCCCCACCAAGAGACAACAGTATTACTGTTATCAGATACCCTCCTAAAACCCTAGGGAGTTGGAGCTTGCACACCCACTCAGAAACTCCATCTCAGGGACCCTTATAAATATGTACAGTATCTTCATACAGACATAACAATCTCTACAATACTGCACTTTCCCTGAGGCTCAAAATCATGGGTTGAATCCAAACCATTTACTCGATATCATATCATATCATATCATATCATATCATATCATATCATATCATATCATATCATATCATATCACTTCTTCAAGTACCATATTATGCAGAAAGCAAAGACACATTAATGCACACATTTCATCAAGTTTCATCAATATGGGCCTCATATCAAGACAAGAAATCTGCATTACGGTGTTCTGAATCTGCTGTATTTATTTATTTTTATTTAGTTTTTGTTTACCGGATAAGTGCACTAGCCATGGCAATGACTATTTTCAGGCACGACCCGGGAGGGTACAGTACATCAGTGCATACAGAACATTTAATTTCAAGTACAACGTAATAGATAATAGCATATGTTTTATTACAAGTATGGCATAATTTATATAGTATATAGAGTAAATAGAGAAAAGGTGGCTACAGACAAGGTAGAAAGTATTAATAGTGTGTGAAAGTAATATGCAAAAGAAGTGGCTACCAATAGGGTAGATGTAATAACAGGTGATGGGAATAATAAACAGAAACATATTCAAAATACAGGTTACATGACATTTTTTATTTTTGTTTGAGGAAGAACAAGATAGATAGTGAATGCTACAGTGTTTATTTGGGGTTGATAGTCAGGAAAGCAAGTGGGTATAAGAGTAAGGAGATAGAAGAAAAGCAGGAGAGGACAGGGGACTAGTCTAAGTGGGAGGTAGGACAGACAGGTAGAGGGAAGTGCTATTTATATAGTAGAGTAAAGTAGCAAAAGTAGGGAGAGACTGGGTAGGGAGGAGGTGAGATCTAAGGAGGTTTGAAACAGCAGCACATGCAGGAGGACTCAAGATGGGAACGCAATTTTTCTTAAATGTTGCATGTGACGGTGCTTGGTGCATGGGTTGAGGGAGGAGTTCCAGTACTGGGGGCATGACAGGTGAAAGCACTTGTACCTTTCAATCAATCAATCAATCAAAATCTTTATTTATCCAAGAATCACCGTTGAGCAAGCTCATTTACAAGGTGGACCTGCTGTTGTTGAGGACAGTTATACATACATAGACTAAAGGTACAGAATACAAAATGAACAAAGTGACACAAGCAATGATTGCAAAAGTGGTAGGTACAAAGTATACTTTCCAAGTGTTCACATACGAAAATATATGCATTGCACAACATTATTGTGGTATTTACAAATCCATGGATACAGAAATTGTAGTAACATATTTATTCAAACCTCTATAGAAAAGTACAATTATTTACATTTTAGCCCTCAGTGACCATTTACAAGCTTGGGTGGAGGATCCTAGGCTATGGAGGGCCCATAATGATGTCTGCATCTCCTGCTTGAGTGTGGGAGGAGGCAAGTTTGGGAAAAAGTGGTACAGAGGGTGCTGTGGGCCAGTATGGCAGCTGACTAGTGAAGTAGCTAATAGGAAAGGAAGGAACTTAAGTTACTGACTGGATGTGGTAAGGATAGAGAGAGAAACAGCATCAGGACTACTAGGTACTATGGGAACACTTACAGATTTTGGCAAACATTTTGTCATAAATGGTCCTTTGGAGGTATAGTGTCTAGGTATGCAGATGGGGGCACTGTCAGTGGATCTCAGCCTGTAGAAGGGTGTTCTGATTTAGAAGTGGGCAGCAAAGGGTTTGGGTATTTGTAGCCAAACAATATTGTCTATGACAGAGCCATAGGCATAAAGCTGTAGCTCAAGTGGAGGAAGCCATCCTAGCTCTGAATAAAGGAGACAGTGGTGTTTCAGCTTATGTGAGGAGGACGATAGTGACAAATATTGTTGTAAGTTACGTCCCACTATGAAGACTTGTTTTGCATACAGAGGTGTATGTAGCAGTCCCATAAGTAAGTAAGGGTAGGAGGATGCCACGTGCTACAGCAAGCCTAGCAGAGGGAGTATGCACATAACTGGTACGGTATGCTATGCCAATTTTGGTGTTTACCTGCTTGCAAGTCAGTTGTATGTGTAAGTCAAAATCTAGTGATGGGTCAAGTGTGACACCCAGATATTTGAAAGAGTCCACCACCTCGATAGTTAAGCCATTTGAGGAGACTTTAAATTTTGGATGTGCATGCTTAAGTTTGGTATGTGATCCAAAGAGCATGGCTTGGGTTTTGGACCCATTTAGTACCAGTTTGTGACTAGATATCCATTGTTGGGTGAATTGAAAGTCAAAGGAGAGTTTATTTATGTCTTCAGTGTTTTTGCACTGGCATATAGAACAATGTCATCTGCATATAGCAGGGACTCTGCCTTTGTAGGTTGGAGGTGATGTTATTTATAAAAATAGAGAAAAGCAGAGGCCCGAGAATGGATCCTTGTGGCACCCCAATGTTTATAGTGGCCTTGTCAGATAGGGTAGAGTTGCATTTCACAGTTTGGGTCATGTTGATAAGTAGCTACTAAACCACTTTACAATGTTTAGTTAAAACCTAGTGCTCTTAGGAGCCTAGGAAGATGGAGTGTCAAATGCCTTAGTCATGTCGTGTGAAAATGGCCCCAGTGAGAAGACCAGAAGCCAGAGCATCTAGTATATCGGACATGAATTTGAAAAGTGCGGTGGTGGTGCTATGGCCCTTGTGAAAGCATGCTGGGCTGTGGTAAGTAGATCATGTTTCTGGAGGAAATCAGTTGTTGGGTGGCTATCAGTTTCTCAAGAATTTTGTTGAGAACTGACAGGATGGATATAGGGTCTGTAATCTGAGGGATCCTTACGATCACCTTTGAAAACAGGTAATCCTAGCTTCCTTCCAAATGTCAGGGACATAGCTCTGGGAAAGAGAGAGCGTGAAAATCTTGGCCAGTGGGCAGCAATGTGGAGAGCAACTATCTTTAGCAGCTTGGGTTCTAGATTGTCAGAGCCAGTCACAGTGTAATCAGAGATATTTTTAGCAGTTTAAGCACAGCACACCTTGAGATTGCCTTGAAAAGAAATGAGGGCCATTTACATCTGATGGGGTAGGCATGTCCAACTGGGTAGGGAAAGAGGAGGTGAGTTAGTTAGGTCAGAGAAATGTCTGTTAAAAAGTTTGCAATGGTTCTAGGATTATTGCAGTGTACACCATTTAGTAACATGTCATTAGGGTGGATGCTGGATTCTGACCCAGAAAGAATTTAATATGGGACCAGAATTTCTTTAAGTCACAAGAGAAGTTGCTTAATAGATCTTTGCAGTAAGAGCTCTTGGCCTTTTGATGTCCTTTTGCAGGAATTTTGTAGGACCCTGTAAGTATTTAGGTCAGAGGATAGCCTTGAGCTTTTGTAGAGGAACCAGCTTTTGTCTCTTTGCTTAGTTTAGAGAGGAGGTCAGATTTGAGCCATCGTGTTTGCCTATTTTTTACCCTATGAGTTACAAGTTTGCAGTGTTTATCCTGGAGTGCTGGAATTTGGTCAGGAATAGACTGAGGGCAGTTTGGGCATCATTAGATGTAAGGAGGGAGGACCAGTCAGTAGTGGCAATGTCATGTAAGAAAAGCAGTGAGTCAAAGTTTGCATAGTTGCGAAGGTGATGAAACGGGGCTTTGATAGGGAGGTTTGCTCTTTCCCCAGATACAGCAGGTTGGAGAGTGATCAGTGATGGCATCTGGTAGTACACCAGAGGCAATTACATTTTCAGGGTGGTTGTCCATTATCCAGTCAAGTAGGGTGTTCGTGTTGGAGTGAAGGGAGGCTCTGGTAGGTTCACATATTAGCTGGTGCAAATTATGGCTCTGCAGTTTGGTCAGTGGGTTGGATTGGTTGGTACTCAGCCAGTTAATGTTTAGGTCCCCAGTATAAGGACCTCATTTCTCCCTGCAAGGCTAAAGATTTGTTCCAGTAACTCATATAGTCCTTTATACCATTTGTGGGGGTTGTAGCCACATATGATATGTAACTTTTGGCACCGAGGGTGAGTAGGACATGAAGTACCTGCAGTGACATGGGTTGGTTAAATTGACGACAGTGACCTGAAATGTTCTTTAAAATAGATAGCCGTATTCACCCCCTTTTGGGTCCAGCTCTGTTAAGTCTCAAGAGATTGTAGGTAGGATGGAAGGGAGCAGAGAGAATCAGGTGTGGAAGGTTTTAGCCAGGTTTCGTTAGGCATATGATAGCAGGTTTGTATAGTGAGGTCCAGGAATCAAACTCATTTAGGTTGTGCATAAGGCTCCTGATATTGTGGTGAACAATGATTAGACTTTTATCATGGCTAATAGAGCCAGGAGTAGCACTGGTTGGTCCTGGGTTTAGTTGAACATCCCAGAGAGTAGGATAGCAAGTAGGAGTAGACACCAGAGCTTCCGACACAGGAGGGACACAGGGCACGGTGATGCAAGTGACATTTTGTTTTGGCATAGGCAATCCATGTGGATCCAGGCCTTGTTTAGTAATATTGGGGTGAGGTCACAGCGTGGGTAGGGATCAGTAGTAAGTTTGAGTAATAGTATTCATGAGGCAGGAAATTTGGAAGAGTAGGTCCTGATTGTGGTATTTTATGGATAGATAGGTGTAGCAGAGACAGTGTGGCCATAAGAAGGAAAGTGTCATGTGTTGGTTCATGTTGTCTATTCCTAGTAGACAGAAAAGAGTACAAGTGAGTAAGTTATCAATTTCAGAGTGATAAATGGTGAAATGGTAAGGCTGCAGAGTCAAGTACCACCGCATTATATGACCATTCTTGTCCTTCATCTGCTGGAGCCAGCACAGAGGGTTATGATCTGTAAGAATCTTAAACTCTGCACCCCATAAATAATACTTCAAAGCCTCTATTGCCCATTTCAGTGGTAAGCATTTGCTTCTCCATGGTTGAATACTTTTCCTCTTGTGAAGTTTTTGGTTGATATAAATCACTGGGTGCTCCTCCCTTCTTGGTCTAGGAAAGAACTGCACCGATGCTGGTATCAGAGGCATCGGTGTTCACTTCAAAAGGGAAAGAAAAGTTGGACTGAGCAGTACAGTTTATTTATTTATTTCAGTCTAGGATTAAACAATACCTTTGAGCCAAGGCTCTTTTACAAAGGTTCCACGTCAGAGTGTGTAGTTTTCTCTTTTGGTTGCAAACAAACATATTTGACTTACAGACAGATAATAAACAGTACAAAGAGTAACGCTGGGACTAGAGCCATGGGCAAGACATGGGAAGAAGGGGAGGGTGAGGGTGAAGTATGGATAGGAGGTCAAGGGAGGAAGGAAGACCGGGGAAGAGGGAAGAGTATGGGAGGTGGGACGGAGAGGGCAGGAGGGAGATATGGAGTAAAGGTGAATGAGACCGGTGACAGTGCAGCCAGGGGCCTTGTCAAGAAAATTGGCAGGTAAGGTGCTAGGGGGGCAGAGATTGATTAAGTGCTATGTGCTGGGGCATGGGCAGTTGGATGGTGGTAAATGTTATGTTGGGCAATCGCAGGAGACTAGCAGTGAAAGGCACAGCTTGGACTTGAAAAGACTAAGTGTGGGTGAAGCGGCTATATTACTGCCAAGGAGTTGAGCCAGCTGGTTGCCTGATAGGCGTAATGATCTTTGTCCTTGGGTTGTGCGACATCATGGGATAAGCAGTGGATGAGAATTGGGTCTCTAGTAGTGATATTCCTGAGTCTTGGTGTAAGGAGGTGCAGACTCCAGGTGAAGCAAGCCCCATTATAATTTTCTTGGCAGTGATGCAGGTTTGGTATTTTATGGACTGTCAAGTTGTGGCCAACCAGACTGGAAATAAAGGTCACATCTGTGGCAGTGGGAACCAGTGATGAGTCGACAGGTCAGATTCAGGAAGGTCGCAATACGCTTTGAGAGCAGTGGTAGTTGCAGACACATATATGATAAGTCCAAAATCTATAATGCTTATGACGGAGCTTTGATGGCCACTGATAGTGCTTCTGGGTTAGGTGTTTCCTGTGTTGGAATAGTAGGCCTAGCCTTGTGTTGGCAGAACTTTGTAACATTGCTGATATGGACAACATAGGAGAGGTGTGGGTCAAGGATGATGCCAAGGTACTTGAAATATTGTGTTTGCTCTAAGATGGCTCCTTGTTTGGTTACAATGGAAAGGTGGAATTGCTCGTTTTGTTGTGGGGCTGCAGAAGACCATAGTCTTGTTTTGTTTTTCTGATTGACAAGCAGTTATGACATAAGAACCAGGATTCGATGGAGGAGAAGACCCACTGGAGTTTATTTTGTAATTGAATTGGGTCGAGGTCTTAGGCGAGGATCACAGCATCATCTCATGATAGAATTATTTGTTTTGGGCAGCAGTCCGCAATACGCTTAGGAATAGGCTGAAGAGGAGGGGCCCCTGGGGAACTCCCGAGTGGACTGGTCTAGAATCAGAGGCGATCGAGCATTCTTACTGATTAGAACCGTTCTTCAAGGTAGCTCTTAAACCAACCAGTGGAGTCGGATGAGCCCAGCATTCTGAAGTTGGTCTAGCAGGAAGCGGTGATTGACGGTGTCAAAGGCTTTTGTTAAGTCGATAAAGATTGAGCCTAGTAATTGGACAGAGTCAAGTGAGTTGTGGATTGCGCCAGTAAATTCAAATAGGGCTATGGAGGTGCTGTGTCCTTTACGGAAACTGTGTTGTTGTTTGCACAGGATGTTGTGCATATCCAGGTATTCGGTGAGCTGGTCCGAGACGATGCGTTCTAGTGCCTTGGAGAGTGGGGGTAGTAGGAAGATAGGTCTGAAATTCTCATGGGCAGCTTTCTCACCACCTTTATGGATAGGGTGTGTGGAAGGGTTGGGATGGAAGACAAAACACAACTCCAGAGATGATGGACTGTAACTCAGATATCCAGGCATTTATTTGAAGCCATCAAATACACAGTGAACTTCAGCCGAGAAAATAAAACAAACATGTAGCAGTTCCCATTCATAAAACTCTAGAAGGCAGCTAGAGTGATGTTGCTGTCTAGAAGGCCATCACAAGACTGACTCTCAGTAACATCTGAGTTCTTTTATAGGGTAAATAGTCATGTGACCTGAAAACTCCTCCTACCTTTAAACATTATAAATATTCATGAGAAAGGGCCGGCCGGCTCTTAGTTACCTGGAAGAAGAATGGGGAAGAGGCAGCAAGGAGAATTTTGTAGAACTAAAACAATTCAAGTAAGGAAAACTCAAAAACAACAATACTTTAGCTTAATCTGGTTAGAAATAGCTTTCTAAATCCTTTTGTTAGCCTTTTCAGAATTTCAGTATAATTTCCCTTATTTATATTAGTTTGAACCCAGTTTGGTTATTGTTTAAAAATTTATATATTGTTTTTCCCAGCATTCCTGTTTCCACAAAAAACTGTGTTTCACTTTGTTTTAAGGAGTTTATTTGAACACAGAGGACAAAACGAGTTGCTCCATCGCTTGAAAACGCCATAGGCGACTGAGGCAGAAAGTGAGCAGTAAGCGTGGTTTTTCTCATAGAAAAACTACCTCAGTTCTGAGAACAAGCGACTCGCCAAAAGAAAAGAATGCTTTAAGGGAGGTTCTCTTTTGGTTTCAGAATTACAGCGATTTAACCTCTCTCGCTCTTCGTGAGGTTAAAAGACCGCAGAAGAATAATTTCTCCGTTTTAAAGATCCTGCTCGAACGCGCGCATGTTCGAGAGGGAAATCACCACCGCTAAGGTTAGCGGTTAGGGAAACACATCATTTTAACATTAAATGGGCAAATAATAAACAGGGGATGGAACGTTGTCCACAGAAGACGGGAAAAGATAAAAATAAACGATTTTAAACAAGAGCATAATGTAGTTGGCCAGACCACACGCCAGCTTGCATTATAAAAATAATATAATAATATTAAGAGGGAGTTTTAGTGCTGTTGCGCAACAGACTTAGGGGAAAAATAAATATTACCAGCTTATGTAGACAACGCTCACTGAACAGGGGAAGGAAAGGGGGTACAAAGCAAAAGGAGGCATCTGTGACAGGGTGACAGTGGCAGATTTCCACCTGTCCGGAACTGACTAAGGCTGAGGAGAGGTTGAAGATTCTGGTCAGCGGACCAAGCACTTCATCTAGTTTGAGAAACAGGATTTTGAGATTGAGGGAGTCATTACTGAACCTTGATTTACCAGTGGTTTTGTGACATATTTGTGCACTGGTGGGCCTTGACTGCTTTGAAGTAGAAGCAGGGATTGCTGGTAGGGTAGAGTTTATTGCGACAAAGGGCTTCACCATCTTTGAAATAATCCTGGGGTAAGACAGCTGAGGTTGGTAGAGGCTTTTTATAGGTATCAGCAATGGTTTTTGGTCGAGTGTTGAAGTTCTGTTGATGTTGAATATTAATGGGGGGTTTGGTGGATTCCCAGTGATTTCTTTACGGTTTTCCAAAATTTCTAACGCTGTTCCCAGGAGTTAATGAGTGCATCCTTATAGTAGGCTGACTTCATTTGCTGGATGAAATTGGTGCATTCATTGTGGGCATGTTTGCAGTTTTGGATGTCGTTTGCCTCCTGGAGTTTCTGGCTAGCTCCCATAGGTGATCCCTTGTTTTTAGTATCTTAAGGAGGTCGCCTGTGAGCCAAGGGTTACTAAGTGATTTGACTTTGCATTTTTTATAGGAGCTTACATGTCACAGGTCTCGTGAAGATGTTTATGAAGTGGTCCAAGGCAGTGTTTATGTTGGTTGCATTGAAGATAGGAGACTAGTCTTGATGGAGAAGGTGGGATTTGATTTGTGGTAGGTGACCACGGAGTAGAACCCTGCTGGTGATAGTTTTGGGCAGTGGTTTGATGAATTTATTTAACCATGCAGCTAACAGGGAGTGATCGCTGAGAGAGTCGGGAGGGCAGTAGTGCTAGAGGTATGTGAAGGGTGACTGGTAAAGATCCAGTCCAAGAAAGTGCTGGTGCTGGTCCTGTAATTTTTCCTGGTTGGTGAGTCAACCATTTGTGTGAGGTTCACCGCTACAATGGAGTCCCTATGTGCACCAGCTTCTGATACAGGCCAGTTGACATTGAAGTCACCTAGGAGGATGGATTCAGTATCCAGTGGGAGTAACTTTACAAAGTCAAGTACCACCGTTAGACTGGTTCCCTGTTCTTTGGGAGGGATGTAGATGGTGGCAACAGTGAGGGTTTTGCTTTGGGCTCCAAGGAGGATTCTTACTGGGAGTATCTGAGCTGTAGTTGGTTGGAGCAAGGTATTGATGTGGTGCCCTGTATGGAGTCTTTCGGTAAAGAGCACAGCCCACCTCTTTTGGAGAGCCGATCATGCCTAAATACATTGTAGCCAGGAAGGCTGATTGCATGGTCCGTACTGATGGTGTGAGCCAGGTTTCGACAACTGCCAGGATGTCTGGGCAGTGTTGGCTGGTGAAGGCCTGTAGGGCATCCATTCTAGGAAGGAGGCTGCAAATGTTGATTGACATGATTTGGCTTGCTCTGGTTAGTAGCTTTAGTGTGGATTGGGCTGGGGTTAGGGTGCACGTTGCCTACAGCAATATGAGGTGGAGAATTAGCCTCAGGGATCTGTGGTGTATTTCTTTAAGGGAGTGCTTTCCCTGTTAGTAGTTTGGGAAATTGCCAAGCATCGCAATCGAGAGGAGGGTAAGGAGACGGGGACCAGAGGGGAGGACTTGGTCCAGCGTGAGTGTATAACAGTTTCATGGCGATAGGATGGGCCCTGGGCAAGGGCGGTGTCCAGTAGACAGTGTGCCTAGGTGGAGGAAGGAGGAATCAATGGAAGCTGTGGGGAGGGAGGGAAAGCAGGCTCTTGGGGTGTGGAGAGGGGAGAAGACAGGCAAGGAGGAAAAGAATAGGGGTGGAGAGCGGTGGAGGTGCATGATTGAGATAGGATTCTGGAGATAGGCAGAGGGAGGTGTTTAAGACAGGCAGGCAGGGCTTGGAGATGGGGGCAGGTGAGCAGTAGATGGAACAGTGGGTGGTGCGGATACAGCCAGAAAAGGCCAGGCAGTTCAGTTACAGTGAATTAGGGTGGGAGGTGGCAGCTAGAGGACAGGGTGAGGAGTCCCACCAGGTACCCAATGGAGCATGAGTGGGGTGGAGCTACAAGGGGCATGGAAGATGATCTATAAAGTTAAAGTTGGAGGTGAGTAGGGAGGGGCATACAATTTCGGCCGTTTGCTGTAGAAATGAATGGCAGCAGCCCCGAGCAAAGCAAAGTTTCAGCTGGCTCAAGAGTCAGTCCCCAAGCAGGAGACAAGAGAGCATCCAATCAGGGTGCAGTACAGATACTGTGGGACCAATGGCGCAGCTCTCAGCAGTCCCAGTAATTCAGGGAAATCTCACCCGCCAGTCTGGTTCTCGGGGTGGCTTGATGGGGGTGGCTGTGAGGCTGGAGTTTGAGCCATGGCTATGCTGCGGAGGTCTGGAAGCCCGAGTCAAGGGTGTGAAATCTGGAAGAAGGAGAGACATAGAGATTAGAAGTGGGAGAGGAACTCAGAGGATCACAGGCTAGCTTTAATATTCCACAAAGCTTTATCACACTTCTGGGACCAGCGCACTTCAGTAGGGCAATTTGTTTTTTTTAGTGAGATCAGTCAGGGAATTGCTATGGCGGCAATGTTTAGTGCAAACAAGCGATAGTAACTGGCCAGACCAAAAAGGACCATATATGCCTCTTTGTCAGGGGTATGGGACTGCCTACTACTGTTTGAACCTTACTGACATCTGGTTTTACAGTACCCTCCCAATAACAAAGTCCAAATACTCTCTGTTCAGGCAATGGCGACTTGGCAGGATTAATGGTCAACCCAGAGTCACATATGGATTGAAAGACCGCACTGAGGTGTACGAGGTGCATCTGCCAGTCAGAACTAAAGATGACAACATCATCAAGGTAGGCTGCACTGTACTGGGAATGGGCATGTAAAGTCTGGTCCATGTACTGCTGAAAGGTTGCTGGGGCCCCATGCAATCCAAAGGGTATTTTGGTGAATTGGTGCAGTCCTATAAGGGTGCTAAAGGCAGTATACTTTTGGGCCTGTTGGGCTAGAGGAATCTGCCTGTAGCCTTTGTAAGGTCCAGGGTGCTGATGTACCTGGCATTCCAATCTTATCTAAGAGGTTATCGATACGCTGACATAGGGTACCCATTCAATTCTAAAATGGCATTGATTTTTCAAAAGTCTAAACACAATCGAATTCCCTTCCTTCTTGTCTACTACAACTATAGGTGATGCCCAAACACTAAGAGAAGGTTTTATCATCCTCAAATTCTCCATTCTCTTGATTTCCTGAATGACCTCCTGTCTAACTCTTTCAGGGAGCCTATAAGGTTTCTGATGAATAGGTTTCTTTTAGGACACTTTAATGGTGTGCACCACCCTTTTGCTCTCCCTGGTATACTAGTGAAGTTGTTCCCAAAATACTTCAGCAATTAGTCAATTTCCTGTCTTTGGGTTAAATCTAAACCAGGGTTAATTTGCACCTCTCTGACTTCTTTTTCCATCTCAAGCCTCTTATAGGCCTCCTTCAACTCAGTAACTTCCAGTTCAGGATGGATAAAGTAAGTGGATATGTGGTCTTGCCTATCATGCCATTTCTTAGTAAACTGGCATGATATATTTTTCTGGGATCGTTGGCCTGGCATCTCAGTTTCATAGTTAACCTTCCCAGTCTGCCTGATAACCACAAATGGGCATTGCCATTTCATCAATAGTTTGTTTTCAGATGAACGCAGCAATGATAAGACCTTATCACCTGGTTGGTAGGTTTTATCTTTCAACCCTTTGTCATACCAAGCCTTCTGTTCCACCTGTCTGTGAACTACATTCTGGTGAGCAATGGTAACAAGTTTCACCAGATTTTTTCTAAGGTTGGACATATAGTCCACAATATTGGTATGAAATACCTGTTTCCTTCCTCCCAGTGTTCCTCACCACATTCAGTGGGCCTCTGGGGTTTCTTCCATACAGAAGGGTAAAAGCTGACAATCCTGTAGTGGCTTGGGTACCTCCCGGGATGCTAACAGGAGATATGGCAAATACTTGTCCTAATCCCACCCTCTTCTTGACATACTTTTGGAGCATATGTTTTGATGTTTTATTAAAACGCCCACTAGGCCATCAGTCTTGGGGTGGTAGGGAGCTGTTCTTATAGCTGAACCCCTTAACAATTTGTGAAGCTCTTTAAGGAGTACTGAAGTAAAGTTTGTTCCTCTATCCATGAGTATGGTTTGAGGGATACCCAGATGACTACAAATTTTGGCCAGTTTCTCTGCAATCCAAGGGCTGTTACAGTCCGAAGAGGTATTGCCTCTGGATACCTTGTGGCTTAATCACAAATCACTAAAATGTACTGGTTATCTTTAGAGCAAATGCCTTCAATGACTTCTTCTTGGACCTACAGCAGTACAAAACCTGCAATCCTAACCAAGGCCAGGGAAGCCCAGAAAATCAAGAGACCTCTCACTGGGCAGGGCCCTGAATTCCACCTAAAACTTACATCGGTAGGAGAGGTACTGACACTGCTCAAGGGCACAAAACCAGAAGGTGCAGCAGGCCATGACAACCTTGAACCTAAACTGTTGAATGAAGATTGCAGCCCCATCATTGCAGTATCAATAAACCAGCTATTCAACAGGTCCCTGATGGAAGGAAGAGTACCCACCCTATGGAAGGAGGCTCTTGTGACTCCAATTCCCAAAAGCGGGCCACAGGAGGACATTTCAGACCAATCTCCACTTTCTGCACCCTAAGCAAGTTACTTGAGAAGGTAGTCTACAAACAGGTTAATGAGTACCCGGAAATGCACAACCTGCAAACAGACTAACAGCATGGTTTCTGAAAGAGACACAGCACTAATATGGCACTGGTAAGCTTCATCACTGATGTGCATAAAGCTCTGGACCAAAACAAACTCCTTGGAGCAGTCTTCATTGATATAATGAAGGCGTTTGACCTAGTCAACCACAAGCTGCTTCTAGGACAACTGGGTGGCCTAGGGTTTGATACATTGGTCCTAAAATGGCTTTCTACTTACCTCTGCAGCAGGATGCAAATGGTCCAGTGAAACGGTGCTAAATCAGATGAGCATCCTGTGTCAGGCAGAGTTCCACAGGGTTCTATTCTAGGCCCTCTGTTATTCTCCTTATTCATCAACAACCTACCCCTACACTGCGGTAGAGCAAAGGTCACGCTACAGGTGGATGACACAGTACCGTACAGAACTGGCAAGGACTCAGAATTATTAAACTTGGAGCTGCAACAAGATTTCTAAATGCAAGAAGACTGATTCCAGGCAAACAGGCTGGTCCTAAACAGCAAAAAGACCAAAGCTATCTGGTCTCAAAAGCTTAGCCCACGCCAGGCTAATCTTCTCATCTCTCTACCTCAAATGGAACAGGGATCAAAGTGGCGGACAGTAGCAAGTATTTGGAAATGTTCATTGACCAGGAAATCTCTTTCAGGAAACACATAGGCCACCTAACAACAATAGTAAACCAAAACCTGGGCTCCTGTACAGACTAAGCTCTACCTGATTAAAGAAACCAGGATTGCAGTCAGCAACGGACTGTCATTCTCATCCTGTTCTATGGTGCAACAATGTTTCTAGGACTGAGGGCAACAGAACATGCGTGTTCAAGTAGGCTGTACCACAGAATCAGCCATTTCGCTGCCAGGGCGCAAGAGTGGAGCACCACAGCGATGTGCTACAACCATTAAACTGGCCACCCCTTGAAGCAAGACTCACCTATCCCTCCCTGTGCTTAGCTTTCAGATTGCAGCAACCTGATGCCCCACCAAGCCTGAGAAATCTACTAGCTCCAAAAGCAAATAGGAGAGAGCTCAGGTTGACTGAACACAAGCTGCTAGAATCCCCAAGAGCCAGATCAACTATGGAACAACGGACACCTAGAATAACCCTCCCCAAACTCTGGAACAGTCTTCTGAGAGCTCCAGGACTGCACCTCTCTTGAGGGTACAAGAATGGGTTCAAATTACACCTAAGCAGTGGGTCTCCTTGCAGGTGCTGTAACCCATAAAGACACCTCTGCTAAAGGGGATGCCTTATGTAAATACAGACAAAAAGGGAGGGAGGAACAGTAAGAAGGGACATAATGTACTGAACTGCACTTACGTCTACTATCTACTCATGAATGTGTGTAACTAACAAGGCTATTCATATGTAAACTTGCCTATGTCAACTGTAGTAATGACTATCTCTGTGACACGATACATGATGAATGTACCATATACTGTAGTACAATCAAAAGCATTGGTTTCTTTTCCCCTAGGTAGATGAAACTAATCCCGGTTGCCCTGAAAAAGGACTGTCAAAGTCTCAGTGGGCCTACCCGTTACCAAAATTTAAATAAAAAGTAAATACATTTTTGTCAAGGGTCCTACCACATCCATGGATATTCTTTCAAATGGGGTCATGACTCCTGGTATTGGCTATAGGGGCACCTTATCCTGTGTTCCCCTTTGGCCACCATCTGGTACTCAAGGCAAGTGTGACAGTACTCAGCCACACTTTCATACTTACCCGGCCAGAAGAACTGGCTTGACAAGCTACCAAGTGTTTGATCTCAGCCTTCATGACTGGCCATAGGTACATCTTGGGCTAAATGCATGAGTTTCTTTGTAAAACATTGGGGACCATCATTTGTTTAATATATTTCCTTGTAATGGGGTTAACACAAATTGCACAACACGTCATTAATTATAACATACTGTGGCTGCCCTTCTGCTACCACCTGTCCACCTTAAAAAAGGGTTTTAATGTTTTATCCAATTTTTGTTCAGTTATAACATTAGTCCCAGCTAACTCAGAGTCAGTATCAAGTATTCCCTCCTGATGTGTTTCCTCCACCCTCGTTTTTCAGCTCTTTTCTCCTTTTTAGATTCTGTGTTTTTCCCAGGGTCCACAAATAGACCTTCATCAAAAGGAAAACATCCTGGGACTGTTCTCTTTTGTCTGGGCCTGAATGGTAACTGCCACTAGCTGAACACAGGTCTGTTGATACTTTATTAATCAATCAAAGTTCAGAAAATCCTGCCCAATAATGATAGGTACTGGTAATCTGGGTTCTAGACCAATTGTAATCAACTGTGTGTCTTACTTGACAGTCATTTCCACTGTGGTGGTGGGTAGTGGTGGATATCCCCGGACACATGTAGCTTTTGTATCCAGCCCATTACTGCTGTAAGTTTTCAATATATCTGTCCTTATCAAAGTCTGTTTACTGCCAGAGTCTAATAGTCCTATTAGTTCAGTCTGGCCAATCCCTACAGTAGTGACATATCCTCAATTGACTAGAGATAGGTGCATTACTTTAATACTTTTACTGGGAAATTACTGGGTATGTGTCCTTTCTTAAACAGATGCATATATAAGGTCAGTATGATAAGATTTCTTCCTTTGGTCCCTTGCCAGTTATTATCCCTACCAGGAATTGTCTCTTATAAGAAGTATGAAAAGTCTTACAGGTGTTGTTGGTTGGGGTGAAGAGCCCTGGTATCATTAGGATTTTGTTGGTCTGGCCACCAGGTAATCCTCTGCCAGAACAATGGTCTTCTCTGTGTCGGGCTTGTGCTCCTTCACCCATACCTGGACATCCTGGGGCAAAATTTTAACAAACACTTCTATAATGATTTGCTCTATGATCTGGGCAAGGGTTTTGACAGTCAGTTGCAACCATTTTAAACTAAAGCTTTTCAGCCCGGCAAATGTCTCTTCTGGGTGTGTCTTGGCCCAGCATCCTTTGTGATTGAAATCACTGCCTATATGTCTCAGTATTAATGTCACACCTATGGAGAACTTCCTCTTGACCAGATCATAATTATTAGAGTAAGGGACAGCCAGGTGACTGTATACCAATTGGGCCATCCAGATAAATAAGGGACCAGTCTGATGACCCATTGGTCTTGGGGCCATGCACAGGTCTGTGCTATGTGCTCAAATGTTGTCAAGTAGGCTTCAATGCCATCAGCCTCTGTCAATTTGCTAAGTTTAATGTCTCAGGGTATATTTCTGTCAGGTTGTCCTGGGATCAGGGCCTGGATGGCTTGTAAGGCATCCTGCCACCTCTCATCTTGTCTCTTCTAGCCTTCTCTTGTAGCCTTGGTCCTCCTCTCATAGCCATCACTCATTGGCCCTCTCACACTCCATCTCTGGTTGTCGTAAGCACAACCATCACAGCAGGTGGCTGGCATCCTCTGGGGCACTTTCCTCCTGCTGTCTCATCTCTTCTTCCTCAGTCAGGTCCTCATCTGTGCATTCCTCTTCTTAATTTTTCACCACCATCTTTGGTCAAGCTCCTGGCTCCAATCCTGGTGCAGGCTTCAAACCCAATTTATCAGCCATAGCACAAGTCCATTGGATTTTCCTTGACTCCACACTTTTTACCTCAAGATGTGATGGGGTATATTACTATACCCTTGGCAGCATTTCCCAAACAGACTAAATGAGTCAGGTATCCTACTACTAACACCAGTGTGAATGTGTAGGACAAATAACTGACACAACCGAGCAGGGATGAAGTGCATAAAAACACACATATGCATTTGTCAATTTATTTTGTAGAAAATCAATAATTATATACAGAAATCATAGAAGAAAAGAAATGTGTTAGTCCTGCACAACAAAATAACTTCAGAACTCTGCTATTCCCAGCAGAGGCCACTTGACTTTGTTTCAGCCTAGATAGCCCAGTGTAATACCACTTACACTTCAATTGTCTGTGTGAAAATCAGCAAACTCCAAAGAAGATCCTTCTCCTCTCACTGTCAGCACCAGACTGACTCGACTATCTATGATCCCCTAGAGGTGAGCCCTATTTATACCCTTGGGATTACATCACACCCTGTGAGGAAGTTCACACTGGCAGTGACATTACATAATGGGGAGGTTTCCATTGGCCGTGACATTACATAATGGGAGTTTCCATATTATCCCATGCTTTAACATGCAGGGGCTTTTATTTGGTCCTTTTTGCCCAAATATGCTTTATTTCTACAGACAGCCTTAGTAACAACATATCTGGGCAGCAGAAACTCATTTTGTTTAATTATGGGACACTACGGGCGTTTTATACATCTGCCCATAGTGTCTTGCTAAATGGCAAGTGGTATTTCTTTAACAGCACTTGCTTTTTTTCTGATACTTTGGAGCATGATTTTGCTCCAAAGCAATTCTCCTATTTCTAGCTCTGAACAAGGAGCTTATCTTCAGCCGCTTGCTGTGGCATAACTCACCCAGAGCATCCTGCTCAAATGAATTATGCTCCTGTGTTGCACTTCATGACCAGGAGCATTGTTGGGCACCAGAGTAATTTTTTTCCACATGAAGCTACAACGCAGCCACGACTTTGGTGCTCAGTACTCTAAATCAGGTGCACTGCTAATATTTATCCTCGGGCACCAGCTGCTTTTAAACCTAAAGTGTGATGTGCCCTATTCATTATCTCCAAATCGGAGATAAAGGAGAAGTGCTTCTCAGCACTTAATGTATGGGGGGTCAAGAAAACAGGGACAGAAAAGCAAAGAGAATGTCAGGTTGGCCACCCTGACATGAAAAAAAATGAAAGACAGAAAAATAAAAGGAAATAAGAAAGAGTGAAAGGGAAAATGTGTGTGTGGGTGGGGTTGCACATCTGACTTTCTGTACGTTGTTTTACTGGTAATAACAGGAGCTCCCTGTTACTGAGCCCATTGATTCTGTTATAAAAATGCTTTAGACAGAGCTTAATATGTCTAAGAAATCTTGAGAAATGGAATGGTCTCACCTAATTTTTGATCCTTTTCATTTTACTTCCTTGTTGTTTGCTGCTGTACTTACTTTCAAACCTGTGTAAGAAGCTTTCAGTCGATTGAAGCACTGTCCCTTCTCACCATTGAAGGTACATAACCTGACTAACTTTGTTGACTCTAGGGATAGCTTTCACTCACCTCTGTGGCAAAAAGTATTTATTTTTCGGAAATGGTGATTTTTAAATTATAATTGATGGAGCGCTCCTGACCAATCAGAGCACTCTTTCCCTGAAGTGAGACACTCTTATTCTGTGAAGAACATCTCACGACGCAGATGCCCTAGAAATGGACACATTCTGGGAAGTTTAAAAAAATATATATATATATATATATATATATATATATATATAACACATACATTATTGATCACTTTTAATCAATAATATATTAATATGTCCCCTATTGCCACTGTCCTGTATCAGAATGGTTTCATAGGATTTTTACAGAGCCAATAGACTTTCATCCTTATTGCTCGCCATTTAGTGTTTATCAACTTTCCAGTTTAAAAGCATTTAATTTATGTTTGAACAAATCCATCATTTTACATGCCACCTCCTCCAGGGGTAGCCTATTTTAGTCCTGGGCCACCCATTGGTTGAACCACTTACTGGTACATACCAATCGTGTATGCCTAGCTTCTAATTTTAATGGGTGTGACCAAGTGGTGTATTTATTCTTACTTGTTTCTAGCGCTAAGCTTTCCCAGAGGTCATTATCACTCCAAGCCTTGTGAACCAAATACATATCTCACCTCTTCTGCTCTTCAAGGAGAACAGACCTTATTCATTTAACCGTGAATTGTAGTTCTTCCCTGACATGTTGTTTACTGCTCTGGTAGCCCTCCTTTGTATCCTTTCTATCACATACCCCACTTTATATGGCGACCAGACCTGGGTTCCATATTCCAGCAGTGGTCTCATCAGTGCAGTTTACATAGAGATAATAACCTCACTGTCTCTGGATGTAATATGCCTAAATATACACTTTAGTACAGAGTTCCCTTTTTAGCTATGCTTCTGCAGTGAAGTATAAATGATATATCGTTAGAGACCATGATACCCAGGTCTCTTTCTTTAGTGTTGTTTTAGAATTTGGTTATCTTGAGTATATGTGAGACAGGGATGTCTATTTCCTAGGTGCATAACAACACATTTGTCCAGGTTTAGGGCTAGTTGTGATCCTTTAGTCCAATCTACTATATAATATAGGGCTGTTTGTAAAGGTGAAATCCTCTTTGTATCATCCACCACTGCTCTCAACCTGCAGTCATCAGCAAATTTGTATAGCCAGACATTGTGTGTGTTATTTTGTTGTGTAGATACATATAGGTTACATAGGAATGGCCCCATCACAGATCCCAGGGGTACTCCACTTGTCACCATGAACCACTCAGGAAAGATTCCCCTAATGCAGACTCTGCCTTCTATCTTTCAACCAATCTTGAACCCAAGTTAGTTATAAGGAAGTAGATCCCTATCGCCCACACTTCTGATATCAGTTCTGCATGGGGAGTTGGTCAAATGCTTTGGGGAAGTCCAGAAACACAACATCCACTGGGCTTCCTCATCCAATCTCCTAGCTACTCTATCATAGAAGGTCAGCATATTCATATAGCAGGACCTCCCTTTGTAAATCCATGCTGTGTTTTATCAGTAGTTGGTTTTGTTCAAGATATTTTAAGATTTCATCCTTCAATACTCCCTCCAGTAGCTTGAGTGGATTGATGTCTGACTTACAGGTCTATAATCTGAAGGATTTGATTTGTTCTGCTTTTTGAATATTGGGATGACAGTGGCAACTTTCCAGGCATAAACTACCTGCCCTGTATCTATTGATTTCTGAAAGATATGTGTCAGTGGTGGCACCAGTATCTCTCCCAGTTCCTTCAACAACCTTGTGGGAAGCCCACCAGGGCCTGGTGATTTATTTGAGTTTACATTTAATAGCCTAGTTTCTATGTCTTTAATTGTGACAATAACCATTCTTTGTGTATTTTGTATAATGACATCCGCCCCAGTATTATTTGTCTGACTTTTAAATGCTGTCGAAAAATAGGAAATCGTTAGATTTGCCACTTGTGTAGTATCAGTTATTAACTCTCCTTATGATTTCTAAGTGGACCTATGCTTTTGTGGGACCTTTTATTATTTATATATGAGTAAAAGCCTTATAATTCCTCTACCCTTGTTGCCAATGTTATTTTGTAGTTGGCTTTTGCATTTTGGTGTGCTTCTTGAAAATTTTAGCTGAGTTTTATATTTCACAGATTTTGTCCTGTTTGTTTTCAATTTTTGAACAGTTTATTTCTTTTGTTGATCATTTATTTTAATTTTGGTGTTCACTAGTACACCTTAGGTTTGCTATTTGTATACTTGTGTGTAGTTTCATTTGTCTTCAGCTTGAGCCAGAACAGCTCAGCTTTGCTTCGCTGTTCTGGCTCAAGCTGAAGGTGCATGAAACCACTCTGCTACAGGAATGAGTGGTCTGGGGCTGTATTAACATATATTGTTTGGCACTATCAAATGTTGACCAAAATAAGTCCTGCTTATCATATGGCAAGAAAAGAAAACAAGCATTTGTCAATGCTGAATGTTTGTTTGCTGGCATTGGCATTGGTAGTGTAGGAGTTAGAGAGCTGCATAATAGGAATGGCAGTGAAGTATTGAACTGAAGCCAACCCTGCCATCACCCTGCAGAGACTGGCAGGCATTGGGGTGTGCCTTTGAGTCGTCAGGCAAAATGGCTGTGCCATATAACCCACCCTACCCTGCAGACACAGACAAGTTTAATGGTGTGCCTTGGGGTCTTTGGCCTTTATGCTCACCCCATTCCATCAAGAAATACAGTGAGATGGGTGCTGTATAGAGAATGGGTGAACTTTGGGGCTGAAGAGTTCAAGACACACCCGATGCCTCTCACTGGCTGCAGGGTGCGGAATGGTATGAGCATTACAGTTGAGAATCCAAAGTCACACCCCTGATGCCTGTCAGTCTCTACAGGGTGGGGCATTATGGTTGGAAACCCTAATGTCTCAGGCGCTCGTTGGCATTTGCGTCTAAATTTTTAGCATGGGTTTTTGTGACCCCCACCTTATGAACAGTGGCAATATCAGTTTGTTAGCCGAAAGCTGATTTTGCACAGCGACTATGCCATTTGGCACCACAGGTGCGAAACACATTTCGAACAGGATGTGAAAATGACAGCTGTACTGTTCATGAGGAGGTGCAAAAATGGCAATGTTGAAATCTGCAGTGAAAATATTAAAAACCTGCTGAAGTCACTGAAGGCATAGAAACTGCGCATTGCACACCCATAATACAATTAGTTTGGGAATTTTACAACAGATTGTCAACACAGGCATTTTGGAACCTCCGCTATGAACAGTGTCACTGTGATTTTCTTAATCTGCCCCAAACAGTGATTTCCCCAGCGATCACGCATTTCTGGACTGGAGGTGAGAAACACATTTCGCCATGGTGTGGAAAATGACAGCTGTACTGTTCTTAAGGAAGTGTGGAAAATGCCAGTGGTGGCAATCTGACTGAAAATATTAGCAATCCATTAACTTATGAGGGTGTATGGAAACTGCACAGTGATTGCTCGTAACACAGTCATTTTATGGACTTTATTCACCAAATTTTAACATAGCCATTGTAACACCTCTGCTCATGAACAGTGTCAGTTTGATTTTCTTAATGTTTCCAACATTGATTTCACACACCGACTGCACCATTGTGCGCTACATGTGTGTGTAACCACTAGTTGGCGCTATCCCAAGTCGCATCCATTACCCTGCCTGTTTGACTACGGACAGGTTGAGGGGCCTAGGTCCTATGGTGGGTACCTTCACCCAGAGGTAAGGGTTTGTAGTGGTTAGGCTAGTTTGGTCACAGCCCTCTAGGACACTGAGACACCCTTTTATTCCTCTAGTGGCTCACACAGTACACCAGAGTTACAGCCCCAATACCCCATGTATACACTCTGTTCACTCACATAAATACCACTTACCCTCGAGACTGATTCTGCAGCATGTCTCTGAGGACCCCTGTAAAGTAAGGTTAAACAACATACACAGCAAAACACAATACTGTTTCCGTAGTACCAACACCACAGATAGTATATAGTATAACAGCAACAAATCTGGTTTATTTAGGGACAGTAACATGGGAGGGAAATCAGGATAATTAGTGGCATTAAATCACAGTACAGTGCACACATACAGGGTCTGAAAAGTCACACCTGGGTACCCAGGTTGGGGGTGCGCCAGGTCCACTGCCTGGGGTTGCCAGCAGGTGCAGTTGGATAGGGCCCTGTAGAAGAAAATATATGCAAAACACTAATTGTAATCCAGAGCCAGAAGGCTCAGTCCCAAAAAACAGTGAAACAACAAGAATTAGATGATACACTTGTGATTGAAAACAAGCTGCAGGGGAATACCCTGATTTGTACTCACAACATCCAAGCTGCGGATCAGATGGAGAATGTCCTCTGGATTGTCAGAAGAGCAGGGCATGAGGACAAGATCCTTGTGACTGGACTCCACTGCAGTTGACAGCAAATGGATGTAGTCTGAATTAAGCTGGAGGTTTACTTCCAGCTTCAGCACACAATTCACTGTACAGGGATTTGAAATAGCGATTCCCCAGAAGCACTACGCACATGTATATGTAAAAGGAAATTGTGATTGGTTGGCATCCATGGCACTCAGACATTACCTCATGGGGTTACAGCCCACCTGATAGGCTAGTGATGCACATGACCCAGATCAGATTTCCAGCATATCCAGGTCCCAGAAACCCCTGTTTCCAGTTCTGAATCGTGCATCTGAATAGGCAAGAAGCACACCAGGAATCCTGTCTGCTCTAGCAAGGTAGGAAATGATCTTTCTTTTCTCTGTGTGTAATATTATCCTGCTTGCTCTACTTCATCTTGAGACCAATTTCTTTAAATGCCTGTATGTTGTTTATTGTATGGCTGGAGATGGAGATAGGTTGTTGATTTCTGGCAGCCACATGGTCTCAGCATGGCTCTATACCTGAGCCTGTGCTCAGGGCAGGGTAGCCTGCTGGCCCTGGCACTCCCCACGCCACTCCTCTAGAATCCCCACTCGTTCCCCACTATTCGTGAGGGCACAGTTTATCGTTAGTGCTGCGGTTGTTTCGACTGGCCCAGTCGTTCGACCTGAGCCTGGGGAGTCGCGGCAGTCACATAGGCCTGCCTCCATGCATCCTCCACCCATCGGGTGCGCGTTCCTCCACAGGGCTGCAAAAGGCCTCTCATTTCCCCAACCTTGCCGTTCCCTTCAGGCGGCCCTACCTTCGTTTGCGCCCGCGGTCTTTCCTGCCTCGGGCCAGGTAGGAGTGAAGGAAGCGAGCGTCTGGTAGACCTCATTGGGGCCTCCTTCTCCTTCCACATGCCTCGGCATCGCCTGTCGGCTTCGGGCCGCAACCTCTTGTCTCCGGCCTCCTGCCAGCTGCTCCGCCCTCCCTCTTCCAGGACCTCCAGGGAGCAGGAGCAGCCATCCGCAGTCGCCGTCTCGGTGCAATCTCGTGGAGGCGGGTGGTGCTGTTCGAGGCGGGCTTCTCAGGGCCCACACAGTGAGAGCAACGTCTCTCTCGCTGGGAAGGGAAGGGAGAGCCATATGTTTGTTTTCTCATGAGGCTCTACCCTGGATTAAGCACGCTAGCCTCGTGGGGCCTTGGACTCTCCTCTGAGCATTTTGTTTTCCAAATAAAAAAAAAAAAAAATTTAAGGTCCTCTGCATGTCCATGACCCCCAAAATGAATCCTTAGAGGCTCCGATGACCATTCAGCCTAAGAGCGGGGGGAACAGACCTGGGGTTGTTTTCCTTACAAAAAAAAAAAACACCACCTCATGTTTAATCCTCCACTCGGGTCCCTCATGTAGCGACCCCAGTAGGTGGTTCTTCTGGCTCCTTCTTTCTCTCCATGGCTGCCTCGGCCCCTCCCATAGCGGGCTCCAGCACCACTTCTCCGCTGTTGTTGTAGGGGTCCTCCACAGCACCCCTCCACCCAGGCCCCCCAGTCCTCTCCTACCCCCTCGGTGGGGCAGGGTTCAACCAGGACTCAGGAGGGCGCATATATATATATATATATATATATATATATATATATATATAAAATAGTTAGGGTTCAGGAGCCATTTCCATATTAAACCCAAAATTTTGCACCTTAATAACTTTGGAACCGTTTGATGGATTTGCCTGAAATTTGGAATGTATGATCAAGACCCATAGGCCTTGGGATCTGCCAAGTTTTGTACTGATCAGATATACGGTTGCAGAGTTATTAAGCGCTATCTGTGCTCGCGTTCAGCTTTTCTGTAATTCTACTGTCACGCCTACAGGTCGATACGGTTTTGCGTGACTGGACCGAAATCTTCAGGGAACGTGCCGGGTCCAGGATGTGCCTTTGAAGATTTGGTGAAAAATATTAAGCGGTTCAAGTTATTCAAAAACAGTTTCCCATTATAAGTCAATGGGAAAAGTTAGCAGAAAGTTGACACTTGTAATGCATTTACTTCATAAATGGGCCTGTTACTTTCGCAAATCGGCCATTTTGTTTTCAGTTGGTGATCAGAAAAATGGTTGGCATTTAAATTTGGGACCCTCTAGCAACCTAATTTTTTTGTATTCACCTAGTCGGGCCTGAGGATGCTTGCCATGTCTTTATTTTGTGGTAAAGCGGCCCAGAAATATGTTTTTCAAATTTCTGGAAAAGTATCTACAAATTACTTTCGTGCTCACGAAAGTGTTGCAAATCTATGAAAAGCTGCAAATTTCGACAGTAATTTTCTAGTCTGTGGGAAAATGACAGCAATTCTTTGGCACTGCACTGCAAAATAACCGTTGGGAGTTTTGGGCTGAAATTTGGAGGAGAAGCCGACATCTCACAGATGTGCCTTTCAGTGTTGTATTGAAAAATATTACACGGCGGCAAGTTATGGCACTCCAAAGTTGACAGTTTTTCCATAGGATAACATTACGGGCTCAAGCATTACAGGAACCTTTGGCACGCTGCTGCAAAATAACGGTTTGGTCTTTTTTCCTGAAATTTGGAGTGAAGACAGCCAACAGTACACAGATGTGCCTTTCAGTGGTTTGGTGAAAAAATATCACATGGCGGCAAAGTTACGGCACTCCAAAATTGACAGTTTTCCCATAGGATAACATTCTGCGGCGCCGACACTTAAAAGAAATCATTTGGAGCCCTGCTGCAAAATAACGTTTGGTCTTTTTTCCTGAAATTTGGAGGAAGACAGCCAACAGCCCACAGATGTGCCTTTCAGTAGTTTGGTGAAAAAGTATTACAGGAGGCAAAGTTATAGTGCTCCGAACTTTCTTTTTTTCCCATAGGATAACATTCACGGCATTGCCATTTCAGGGCCCGTATCTCGGAAGCGGTAAGAGATATGGACTTTTCATAGGAAAACTTAGTTCTTTAATGGGGCTAAGACTCAAATTAGCTAGGACAGTTGTAAATAATATGACTTTTAAATTTTTTCTCGTCGTGCGGTTCCTGAGATATAATGTATTTAGTATTCCAATATCTCATTTTCTCGCCGATACTCATTATTTTGCATACATTATTTGTACTCACTGTCTTTCTCAATGCAGGTTTAGGGAAAACCAGCCTGTGTGCTTACATTACTGTTACTGTTGCCCTTTCCACTTGCGGATCCGTACCTATTTCACTACCATTGGACGTCCGCGCCACCATGATGCGTTATCCTTATGCTTTCATTTGCGCTATGCTTTGTTATTTTTTTGCCATTTCTGTCCACAGTACTGTTTATCTTACTGTTTCACTTAAATCACCATGCCCATTGACATTTCTGTTTGCAGGCACCATGTTATTATGTGACAAGACATCACGTGGCAGACCATTCCGTCTATGCCACCATGTGCTTACCCTTTCTGTTCTCATTCGTGCTTGTGCTACTATGTGCACCACTGTTAGCATTTCTGTTTGCTTGTTGTCCCTGTTAGTATGCCAGAAGACATCATGTGGGCGGGGCCTTGGGGAGCCCAAAGGGGCCCAGCCTCAGCTGTCCCGATGTCTGGCCAGGGCGTGAGGCCCCGCTGCTACATTACATTCACTATTTCTCGTAATCATTCTCAAAAGAAGGAAATTAGAGGCAAAAAACTCCGCTTAATGCATTAGTTAGGGTTGTTCCACAGTGACAAAGTGAGGAAATTGCTGTTAAGGTTGAAACCACCTTGGACCCCACCCCCAACCGGCATTGGGGTGTGCATTGGGATCATGGGTTCTAACTCTCACCTCACTCTCCTATACTTCTGCTGCTTTACACAGGTCATGGGGTGAAACTTAGGGGTGGTGATCCCGTCCTATGCCACCATGTGTGTTACCGTTTAGGCGGGGCCTTGGGGCCCAAAGGGCCCCACGCCCCGCCACCTGCATATTCAGTGGAGCAGTGGCCAGGGCCCAAAGGGCCCCACGCTCCTGCTGCTACATTACATTCACTATTTCTAGTAATCATTCTCAAAAAAGGAAATTAGAGGCAAAAACTCCGTTTAATGCATCAGTTAGGGTTGTTCCACAGCGACAAAAGTGAGGAAATTACTGTTAGGGTTCAAAACCTAACTCCGAATTCACCCCCAGCACCACACACACACACAGACACACACACACACACATTCAAGTATGGGGAGGACCAAGTCAACACAACCAATGACAGACATCCAGCAGCAGGTGACAGAAATAACAAACAATTGTCTAAATGTACTACGAGACATCCCCACCCACCTGACCAGGTACTGCATGCTCAGTGGAGATCAACAGCAAAACTGAGGCCAGTACACCAAACGTACACATCCCTGATTGCAGCTGCACACAACGTACCACACTTAGTAGTTGCATGGCCTTACCTACCGATGCTACACACCAGACCAGACCACATGTGGTGGGCAAGCTGAGCAATACAGTTCAGCAAAACCAAGGAGTTGTACAGGTATAATATCTCTGATTATAACAAGGGTTTGTGAATGCAGCTTTCTAATTAACTGTAAACATTGTAACAGCCTTATGTTCAGTTTTATTAACATACATGTACAGCCTAACCATATGATTAACATGGTTTAATGTTGTTTAAAAACAGTTTTATTATGATAGCAGTAAGCCACTCCTAGGTATTATGTTAATGGTCAGTTTATTACTGTCTAGCGACATGTGGCATTAGTCATGCCTCATTCAACATTAAACCGCACAGGGTGATTAACAGACCATTTAACATAACTGTTGGTCATGCCTTATTGTTTAATTGTCTTTATGGTAGATAGTCTCCCTCTGCTAGAACGCGGTAGCAGCTTTGCAACACAGTGTCCCACCCAGTTACACCATACACTGTCTAGTTACGGACAATGGCTGTGAATATGAACTCATGAAGATGAACAGTGTAACTTGCTCATTACAGTCATCGAAACGTTAGTGTGATTATAACTGACAGAGTCAGTGATGAAGAATAACCCTGCTCTCCTAATACACTTACCCCATTGTGAGTTAAATCAATACTAAAGACATTCTATTTATATCTACACCATAGCTACTTGATTCCTGTTGTACCACAATTAACATAGTTATCACTTTGATAGCATCAGTGACAGAAGTGTGTAAAACCCAAACACTAGGCATACAGCCTGAGTATGAAACAACTGTTAAAAAACATGTGTCCATAAGTGTCATAGATCACTCATTCAACAATAGTAAATGTATTACTATTTGAATAAGTTAGTCATCACCGATGCAATGAGATTGTCTTTATCAGGTACAACATACTCAGTAAGTGCCTAAAGGAAAATCTATCGATTATACATCTCCGATACAGGTACTTCATTGTTGGCTCACTAGTGCTATGATATTTAGAAGTTGCTTAGCGTGATCCATGCAATTACAATCTTTCTTACAAAGAATACTTACTGCATCTTTAGTATTCAAACACACTGAAGGTCTATGTATGTACATGAGCAGTACACCTTCATCAGTAACAATGCATCTGATACTGGCAGTATTAGTTTCAGAGCATTGAACAGGCAACACTTTTCAGGCACTTACATCAGCCTCTCTATCTTGAGTAAACCATTGCAGTAAATGTACTACTATGTAAATCACCTACTAAATGTAACACTACTTTTATCTTGAGCATGCTAGTGTCTTGTGGTTAATTTATGTACTTCTCTTAATTAATGTTTACTCACTACTGTTAAAACCTTTCTACAACTGTCATCATGCACCTTCAGCATTTATATTGACTAATGGCACAGTACCAGTTGTGGTGTGGTGTGGGAGCATCGGTAGGTAAAGGCCATGCAACTACTAAGTGTGTACGTTGTGTGCAGCTGCAATCGAGGGATGTGTACGTTTGGTGTACATGGCCTCAGTTTTGCTGTTGATCTCCACTGAGCATGCAGTACCTGGTCAGGTGGGTGGGGATGTCTCGTAGTACATTTAGACAATTGTTTGTTATTTCTGTCACCTGCTGCTGGATGTCTGTCATTGGTTGTGTTGACTTGGTCCTCCCCATACTTGAATGTGTGTGTGTGTGTGTCTGTGTGTGTGTGGTGCTGGGGGTGAATTCGGAGTTAGGGTTTGAACCTAACAGCGAATTTCCTCACTTTTAGCTCAGTGGAACAACCTAACTGATGCATTAAGCGGAGTTTTTGCCTCTAATATATATATATATATAAAAAAGAGATGAAAAGAATATATGAGAGAGAGTGGATCAAGGTGTGTCATCTTTTAGGTGTAACTCTGTCTCTAATTTCAGATGGTAAAGGCCAAGAAGTGTTCAGCGTGCAGCGCTAATCTCCTCCCAAACCCCAGGGCCCCTATGCGCCGCCTGTCTCCTGGACAATGACCTCTCTTTGCTGGAGGGCGCCACCTTTGGCACCCAACAATCCCAGATCCAGCAACCCACGTGGATGGACCCGGGTTCCTCCTGGTCCAGAACCAACAAGCGGCAGTGGCCATGATGGAGAGCCAACAGAACTTCATGCTCAAGATCATGGAGAAGCTGGAAGCCCTTACCCAGAACAGGGCAAGGCCCCCAGCCCAGAACCCGGCAAGACAAGGGTCCACGGAGGAACCGCCCATCCCTGAGGACACCCGCCCGGTCGCCCCACACAACAGCACACTCGAGGACGGGTGAGAGAGATGACGCAGGAGGAGAAGAGGACGAAGATGGGGAGGAATCAGACACAGAGAAGATAGAACTACAGGCAGCTCCCTCTCTGACCTCTAAGCTATGTTCATTCGACACTATCCGGGGCTCATGAAGATGATCAAGGCCACCATGGGGTTAGGCACAGAGAACCCCGAAGAAAGTAAACCTGAGTCAAAGCTCGATCCAATGATCCAGCTTAGACCCACAACCACAGAGACTTTCCCAGTATGTCCAGCCATTGAGGACATATTTAGCATGGAATAGCAGTCCCCGATCCGGGCAGGATGCGAACTGGAGAAACCTGGACAGAATGTACCCTGTTCAGGGTGAGAAGTCGGACATTTGGAGCAAGGCACCCACCATTGATGCTCAAGTGGCGCACTGAGCAAGAAAACTGTGCTCGTGTAGTACCATAGCCCTCAAGGACCCAACAGACAAGAGGATCGAGGATATGCTCAAGAAGACTTTCGAGATCGGGGAACCACCACCAAGCGATGACCACCGCCATCTACACAACTCGGGCACAGATCCGATGGCTCGAGGAGCTCCAGGAACAGGCCACCCCTAAATCTAGGGAGGCAGAGCTACTGGAGTGCACCTTGGATGCAGCCAAATATCTGGCTGACATGGCGGTGGATTGCTGCGGCTTCAGGCGAGGCCACCGCCATCATCAATCAGGTCCGTAGGGTCCTCTGGTTAAAACTCTGGGATGCTGATATGGAATCTAAGACTTTATTGCAAAATTTACCTCTCAGGGGAAAGCATGTCTTTGGAGAGGGACTACAAGACTACCTAAAGCAAAAGGAAGAGGGTAGGGACCTCCTCAGGAACAGACCCAAACTCTCTTACCTGCCTTCCTCTAGAGCGGAGGTTTCGGGTGGGAACAAGCTTGGCCAACCCCGCGGGACTCCTTTCCTCAGGGCCACCCTTTCGAGGTAGCAGCTTTTCCTCCAGCCCCGCGGCCCATTCCTTCAGAACTACCAGTCCACTTCCTTCAGATCCGGGGACAAAGATCCGAAGTCGAAGTAGAGGCTTCAGGGAAAACAGTGACTGCCCACCACGAGAAACTCACAGGCAGGCCCTGTACCCATCTGTGGGGCAAAGACTAACCCTCTTTGTCCCACGCTAGGCATCCACCACATCAGACAGGTGGGTATGAGGCGTGGTGTCCAAGGATACACAATCCAGCTATCCCATGCTCACATTCCCCACAGATTCGTGTCATCCCCATGTCCAGAAGGAGAGCCTCCCTCATCAGGTCCAGCAGATCCTAACAGAGCTGATCCAGAACAGGGCCATTCAGCCCGTTCCAGTACCAGAACAGGGAATGGGAATGTACTCCATTTTCTTCCTGGTACCCAAAAACAGAGGAGCTCAGACCAATTCTAGACCTGAAGCTGCTAAACCATCACGTGGTTCCACCGTTCAAAATGGAAACCATTCGATCCACCCTCCAATGCATCAGGGTGGGCGACTTCATGACGTCCATCGACCTGAAGGACGCCTACCTCCACATCCCCATTATCAGGAAACACAGGCAGTTCCTTCGTTTCCACATCCTGGGCCACCACTTCCAGTACAAGGCACTTCCCTTTGGACTGTCATCAGCCCGAGAGTCTTCACCAAGGTTTCTGTAACCTTGGTGGCCAGACTCAGGGAACAGGGATTGGACATTATCCCATATCTGGACGACTGGCTCATCCGCCTGCTCCGAGGACCAGGCGCGACACTACGGAACTCACCTTAAAGGCCCTCGAGGACCACAGCTGGGTGGTAAATCGAGAAAAGAGCCACCTCAGCCCCAACCAGCAGATTGAACATCTGGGGACCCTCATCAACTCGGCCAAAGGCTGGGCAAAGCCGTCTCGAACCCGAGTCAAAATTTGAGGAGCTAGCGGCCTTGATGAAGACGCGCAGCCACACCACGATGGGGAAAATAGCCCAACTGCTGGGTTGCATGGCATCCTGCATCGACCTCATGCCCTGGGCCAGGTGATGCATGCATCCACTCCAGAACTACGCTCTGTCTCGGGGGCATAGCGAACACAACCTCCAGGCGTGGTGCCACTGCCTCCAGCGGTAAGATCTTCCCTGGCATGGTGGACAACAGAGGAACCTATCCAGGAAGTCCCACTGGAACCCCTCATCCAGTTCCCATAGAGACAGGCGCCAGTCTCTCGGGTTGGGGTGCCTGCCTGGGGACACACGGCACAAGGAGTATGGTCTCCAGAGGAGGCGCAACTCCCCATCAACATCATGGAGATGAGCCGTGTCTCATGCCCTGAGGGCATTCAGGCATCTAATACTGGGTCACCCGGTCCTGATACAGTCCGACAACTGGGTGATGGTGGCTTACATCACAAAGCAGGGAACCAGAAGCAAAGCCATGATGAGGAAACGGCAGTGGTGCTCAACTGGGCACAGACACACCTCCACACCTGGCGCAGTTCACCTCGCGGAGGAGACTGAATGTCCGAGCAGATTGGCTCAGCAGACAACAAGTCCACCTGGGAGAATGGAAGTTGCACCCGACTCTATTCCAAACGATCCAGGCGACGTGGGGGCCCGTGTCCATGGACCTCATGGCATCACGGGACAATGCCCAAGTCGACAGGTACTACTCGCGGTTCAGGGACGTTTCCTCCCAGGAGCGGATGCCCTGTTGCAAACCTGGACGCGGGAGTATGCGTACATTTTCCGCCACTACCCTAATTCCACAGGTCCTGACCAAGGTCAGGGAATCAGGCATCAGGATCATCCTGGTGGCCCCTACTGGCCACGCAGGTCCTGGTTCGCGACAGTCAGAGAGATGTCGCTAGCCAGCTTCCAGATACCCTATCGCCCCACATGCTGATCGCAGGGACCGGTCCTCCACCTGCCCCGGTCCCTAAAGCTCACGGCCTGGCTCCTGAGAGGAGGAGACTGAGGGCAACAGGGTATCATGAGTCGAGTTATCAGTTCCCTACTCCAATCCAGACGGACTTACACCACGTCCACTTACAAGAGGCAATGGGCCATCTTCTCGCAGTGGTGTCAAGAAGAGGCGGTGCCGAACAGTCGATCTGGCCACCATACTACTTTTCCTTCAGCAAAGGTGGACAAGGGTCTGGCCCCTCATCCCTCAGGGTACAACTGTCGGCCATTGGGGCGGCCATGGCCTCGTGGAAGGGCATCCGCCAGGTGTGCACCGGATGCCATACGCTTCTTGATGGCGGTGGAACTCCTCTGACCGAGGTCCAGAACAGTCATTGCCCCGTGGGACCGCCCCTGGTACTGGGATCCCTCAAATTGGCCCTCTCAAACCACTCCCAGAGGCAGACCTCTTCTGGGTTGGCCTCAAGACTGCCTTTCTGGTGGCCATCTGCTCAGCTAGAAGAATCGGGAGCTTGGCGCTATCTTGCGCTAGGCCATATCTGATCTTCACCCGCATGAAGTCAGCCTGAGAATGGTGCCAGCCTTCCAACCCGAAGGTCTCGACCAGTTTCCACAGAGAGCAGCCTGTCGAGCTGCCCACCTTTCCATGCGACCCCACACAGGGTCATGGTGGGCCCCCACACCACCTGGACGTTGGGTCGGTTCTCTCGGTCTACTTGGCCAGAACCCGACATATCCATAAGACGGAGAGGCTGTTCGTCATCTCAAAACAGCAGAAGCGGGGTTTTCAGCCTCCAAAATGACAGTCGCCAGATGGCTAAGGCGTGTCATCCAGAATGCTTACACGGCAAACCTGATGACCCACATGAGATCAAGGCTCACTCCACCAGATCAGTTGCCACCTCATGGGCGGAGAGAGCCTCTGTATCCTCGGAAGACATTTGTAGACAGCCACATGGAGCTCCTTGCACACATTCGCCAGACACTACAGACTGGAACAGTTCCAGGCCATCCGGCCCTCTTTCGCAACCCAGGTGCTGGCAGCAGCCTCTCGACCGGCCACTCCGACTCACTCGTCTCCCACCCGGAGTGCTAACTGCTTCTTATCTCCCATGAGGTAATGTCTGGAGTGCCATGGATGCCAACCAATCACAATGGGTGTTTACTCACCTGGTAAAGGTGATTGTGTTGGTTGGCATCTATGGCACTCAAGGCCTCCCTCAGGAGTGGTCGGAGTGTACAACCCAGGGACAAGGAAAGGGCCCTCACCAAGCATCTTAGGGGCAGGAAAGTAAAATTATTGTTCTACTACCATGATCAAGTCGAACCCCTGGGTTCGAGTTTTAGACTCTGAATAATAGGAAATAAAATACAGGCCACTGGCCTTCCTTTACCATGCCATGGTAGGCCTCCTCTGTGTATGCTGACTGTACTGAACTGTATGTTTTCCTTTCTCTTGTACAAACTAACCTTGTTTCAGCTATGGAAGATTCAAACTGGAGAGCAGGGGTTTCTGGGACCTGGATATACTGGAAATCTGATCTGGGTCATGTGCATCACTAGCCTATCAGGTGGGCTGTAACCCCATGAGGTAATGTCTGGAGTGCCATGGATGCCAACCAACACAATCACCTTTACCAGGTGAGTAAACACCCAGTACTATACCAGGCAGGCTGCTCCTCGATCCCGACCACATTTACTGCAAGATACCCAGGAGACACACAGCAGCTTCAGTCCCTGACAGAGCCAGCGTGATTCAGCAGTTTCTCCATTCTTCTACAGGGTGAGCCTGGTTTCCACATTTCTGGTGCTTCTTTCTCCTCACAACTTGGATTCAATCCCAACTGGCACTCACAAAGGCTGCAGACCGAAACTCAGGGCCCCCATGCGCTTCCTGCGTGAAACTATACACGCAGAAGCACTCAGCTCCTTCTTTCTTCACTACCACAACTGATTTGATCTTTCCAGTCAGACAGCAGGGCATTTCCTTTAGCTCCACAACTAACATAACTGGCTGGGCAGCAGGACACAGAGGGTGGTGGTAAATGGCTGTCACTCCACAGAGGGAAGAATGACCAGTGGGGTACCACAGGGACCAGTGCTGGGACGGTACTATTCAATATCTTCATCAGTGACATTGCACAGGACCTAGAAGGCAGAATTTCACTGTTCGCTGATGACACAAAGCTCTGTAACAGAGTAGACACACCAGAGGGTGTAGACAGAATGAGAAGGGACCTGCAGAAACTTGAAGAAAGGTCAGGGGTTTGGCAGTTGAAATTCAATGCAAGGAAGTGCAAGATAATGCATATGGGGCACAAAACCCTGGCACAATATATCAGTTGGGGGTGAGGATATAGCATGCACCAAGCAGGAAAGGGATCTTGGAGTTATCATCTCTGATGACCTCAAGGCAGGAAAAAAGAACCAGGATTCGATGGAGGAGAAGACCCACTGGAGTTTATTTTGTAATTGAATTGGGTCGAGGTCTTAGGCGAGGATCACAGCATCATCTCGTGATAGAATTATTTGTTTGGCAGCAGTCCGCAATCGCTTAGGAATAGGCTGAAGAGGAGGGGCCCCTGGGGAACTCCCGAGTGGACTGGTCTAGAATCAGAGAGCGTATCAGCAATTCTTACTGATTAGAACCGTTCTTCAAGGTAGCTCTTAAACCAACCAGTGGAGTCGGATGAGAGCCCAGCATTCTGAAGTTGGTCTAGCAGGAAGCGGTGATTGACGGTGTCAAAGGCTTTTGTTAAGTCGATAAAGATTGAGCCTAGTAATTGGACAGAGTCAAGTGAGTTGTGGATTGCGCCAGTAAATTCAAATAGGGCTATGGAGGTGCTGTGTCCTTTACGGAAACTGTGTTGTTGTTTGCACAGGATGTTGTGCATATCCAGGTATTCGTGAGCTGGTCCGAGACGATGCGTTCTAGTGCCTTGGAGAGTGGGGGTAGTAGGAAGATAGGTCTGAAATTCTCATGGCAGCTTTCTCACCACCTTTATGGATAGGTGTGTGGAAGGGTTGGGATGGAAGACAAAACACAACTCCAGAGATGATGGACTGTAACTCAGATATCCAGGCATTTATTTGAAGCCATCAAATACACAGTGAACTTCAGCCGAGAAAATAAAAACAAACATGTAGCAGTTCCCATTCATAAAACTCTAGAAGGCAGCTAGAGTGATGTTGCTGTCTAGAAGGCCATCACAAGACTGACTCTCAGTAACATCTGAGTTCTTTTTATAGGGGTAAATAGTCATGTGACCTGAAAACTCCTCCTACCTTTAAACATTATAAATATTCATGAGAAAGGGCCGCGGCTCTTAGTTACCTGGAAGAAGAATGGGAAGAGGCAGCAAGGAGAATTTTGTAGAACTAAAACAATTCAAGTAAGGAAAACTCAAAAACAACAATACTTTAGCTTAATCTGGTTAGAAATAGCTTTCAAATCCTTTTGTTAGCCTTTTCAGAATTTCAGTATAATTTCCCATATTTATATTAGTTTGAACCCAGTTTGGTTATTGTTTAAAATTTATATATTGTTTTTCCCAGCATTCCTGTTTCCACAAAAACTGTGTTTCACTTTGTTTTAAGGAGTTTATTTGAACACAGAGGACAAAACGAAGTTGCTCACGCTTGAAAACGCATAGGCGACTGAGGCAGAAAGCGAGCAGTAAGCGTGGTTTTTCTCATAGAAAAACTACCTCCAGTTCTGAGAACAAGCGACTGCCAAAAGAAAAGAATGCTTTAAGGGAGGTTCTCTTTTGGTTTCAGAATTACAGCGATTTAACCTCTCTCGTTTGTGAGGTTAAAAGACCGCAGAAGAATAATTTCTCCGTTTTAAAGATCCTGCTCGAGCGCGCATGTTCGAAGAGGAAAATCACCACCGCTAAGGTTAGCGGTTAGGGAAACACATCATTTTAACATTAAATGGGCAAATAATAAACAGGGGATGGAACGTTGTCCACAGAAGACGGGAAAAGATAAAAATAAACGATTTTAAACAAGAGCATAACTGTAGTTGGCCAGACCACACGCCAGCTTGCATTATAAAAATAATATAATAATATTAAGAGGGAGTTTTAGTGCTGTTGCGCAACAGACTTAGGGGAAAATAAATATTACCAGCTTATGTAGACAACGCTACTGAACAGGGGAAGGAAAGGGGGTACAAAGCAAAGGAGGCATCTGTGACAGGGTGACAGTGGCAGATTTCCACCTGTCCGGGAACTGACTAAGGCTGAGGGAGAGGTTGAAGATTCTGGTCAGCGGACCAAGCACTTCATCTAGTTTGAGAAACAGGATTTTGAGATTGAGGGAGTCATTACTGAACCTTGATTTACCAGTGGTTTTGGTGACATATTTGCGTACCTGGTGGGCCTTGACTGCTTTGAAGTAGAAGCAGGGATTGCTGGTAGGGGTAGAGTTTATTGAGGACAAAGGGGCTTCACCATCTTTGAAATAATCCTGGGGTAAGACAGCGCTGAGGTTGGTAGAGGCTTTTTTATAGGTATCAGCAATGGTTTTTAGGTCGAGTGTTGAAGTTCTGTTGATGTTGAATATTAATGAGGGGGGGGTTTGGTGGATTCCCAGTGATTTCTTTTACGGTTTTCCAAAATTCTCGAACGTTGCCCCAGGAGTTAATGAGTGCATCCTTATAGTAGGCTGACTTCATTTGCTGGATGAAATTGGTGCATTCATTGTGGGCATGTTTGCAGTTTTGGATGTCGTTTTGCCTCCTGGAGTTTCTGGCTAGCTCCCATAGGTGATCCCTTGTTTTTAGTATCTTAAGGAGGTCGCCTGTAGAGCCAAGGGTTACTAAGTGATTTGACTTTGCATTTTTATAGGAGCTAATGTCACAGGTCTCGTGAAGATGTTTATGAAGTGGTCCAAGGCAGTGTTTATGTTGGTTGCATTGAAGATAGGAGACTAGTCTTGATGGAGAAGGTGGGATTTGATTTGTGGTAGGTGACCACGGAGTAGAACCCTGCTGGTGATAGTTTTGGGCAGTGGTTTGATGAATTTATTTACCAAGTGCAGCTAACAGGGAGTGATCGCTGAGAGAGTCGGGAGGGCAGTAGTGCTAGAGGTATGTGAAGGTGACTGGTAAAGATCCAGTCCAAGAAAGTGCTGGTGCTGGTCCTGTAATTTTCCTGGTTGGTGAGTCAACCATTTGTGTGAGGTTCACCGCTACAATGGAGTCCCTATGTGCACCAGCTTGATACAGGCCAGTTGACATTGAAGTCACCTAGGAGGATGATTCAGTATCCAGTGGGAGTAACTTTACAAAGTCAAGTACCACTGTTAGACTGGTTCCCTGTTCTTTGGGAGGGATGTAGATGGTGGCAACAGTGAGGGTTTTGCTTTGGGCTCCAAGGAGGATTCTTACTGGGAGTATCTGAGCTGTAGTTGGTTGGAGCAAGGTATTGATGTGGTGCCCTGTATGGAGTCTTTCGGTAAAGAGACAGCCGCCACCTCTTTTGGAGAGCCGATCATGCCTAAATACATTGTAGCCAGGAAGGCTGATTGCATGGTCCGTACTGATGGTGTGAGCCAGGTTTCGACAACTGCCAGGATGTCTGGGCAGTGTTGGCTGGTGAAGGCCTGTAGGGCATCCATTCTAGGAAGGAGGCTGCAAATGTTGATTGACATGATTTGGCTTGCTCTGGTTAGTAGCTTTAGTGTGGATTGGGCTGGGGTTAGGTGCACGTGCCTACAGCAATATGAGGTGGAGAACTAGCCTCAGGGATCTGTGGTGTATTTCTTTAAGGGAGTGCTTTCCCTGCTAGTAGTTTGGGAAATTGCCAAGCATCGCCAATCGAGAGTGAGGGTAGCGAGACGGGGACCAGAGGGGAGGACTTGGTCCAGCGTGAGTGTATAACAGTTTCATGGCGATAGGATGGGCCCTGGGCAAGGGGCGGTGTCCAGTAGACAGTGTGCCTAGATGGAGGAAGGAGGAATCAATGGAAGCTGTGGGGAGGGAGGGAAAGCAGGCTCTTGGGGTGGGAGTAGGGGAGAAGACAGGCAAGGAGGAAAAGAATAGGGGTGGAGAGCGGTGGAGGTGCATGATTGAGATAGGATTCTGGAGATAGGCAGAGGGAGGTGTTTAAGACAGGCAGGCAGGGCTTGGAGATGAGGCAGGTGAGCAGTAGATGGAACAGTGAGAGTGTGGATACAGCCAGAAAAGGCCAGGCAGTTCAGTTACAGTGAATTAGGTGGGAGGTGGCAGCTAGAGGACAGGGTGAGGAGTCCCACCAGGTACCCAATGGAGCATGAGTGGGGTGGAGCTACAAGGGGCATGGAAGATGATCTATAAAGTTAAAGTTGGAGGTGAGTAGGGAGGCGGCATACAATTCGGCGTCTTGCTGTAGAAATGAATGGCGAGCAGCCCGAGCAAAGCAAAGTTTCAGCTGGCTCAAGAGTCAGTCCCCAAGCAGGAGACAAGAGAGCATCCAATCAGGGTGCAGTACAGATACTGTGGGACCAATGGCGCAGCTCTCAGCAGTCCCAGAAATTCAGGGAAATCTCACCCGGCCAGTTTGGTTCTCGGGGGTGGCTTGATGAGGGGGTGGCTGTGAGGCTGGAGTTTTGAGCCATGGCTATGCTGCCGGAGGTCTGGAAGCCCGAGTCAAGGGTGTGAAATCTGGAAGAAGGGAGAGACATAGAGATTAGAAGTGGGAGAGGAACTCAGAGGATCACAGGCTAGCTTTAATATTCCACAAAGCTTTATCACACTTCTGGGACCAGCGCACTTCAGTAGGGCAATTTGTTTTTTTTTTAGTGAGATCAGTCAGGGGAATTGCTATGGCGGCAATGTTTAGTGCAAACAAGCGATAGTAACTGGCCAGACCAAAAAGGACCATATATGCCTTTGTCAGGGGTATGGGACTGCCTACTACTGTTTGAACCTTACTGACATCTGGTTTTACAGTACCTCCCAATAACAAAGTCCAAATACTCTCTGTTCAGGCAATGGCACTTGGCAGGATTAATGGTCAACCCAGAGTCACATATGGATTGAAAGACCGCACTGAGGTGTACGAGGTGCATCTGCCAGTCAGAACTAAAGATGACAACATCATCAAGGTAGGCTGCACTGTACTGGGAATGGGCATGTAAAGTCTGGTCCATGTACTGCTGAAAGGTTGCTGGGGCCCCATGCAATCCAAAGGGTATTTTGGTGAATTGGTGCAGTCCTATAAGGGTGCTAAAGGCAGTATACTTTTGGGCCTGTTGGGCTAGAGGAATCTGCCTGTAGCCTTTCGTAAGGTCCAGGGTGCTGATGTACCTGGCATTCCCAATCTTATCTAAGAGGTTATCGATACGCGACATAGGGTACCCATTCAATTCTAAAATGGCATTGATTTTTCAAAAGTCTAAACACAATCGAATTCCCCTTTCCTTCTTGTCTACTACAACTATAGGTGATGCCCAAACACTAAGAGAAGGTTTTATCATCCTCAAATTCTCCATTCTCTTGATTTCCTGAATGACCTCCTGTCTAACTCTTTCAGGGAGCCTATAAGGTTTCTGATGAATAGGTTTCTTTAGGACACTTTAATGGTGTGCACCACCCTTTGCTCTCCCTGGTATACTAGTGAAGTTGTTCCCAAAATACTTCAGCAATTAGTCAATTTCCTGTCTTTGGGTTAAATCTAAACCAGGGTTAATTTGCACTCTCTGACTTTTTTCCATCTCAAGCCTCTTATAGGCCTCCTTCAACTCAGTAACTTCCAGTTCAGGATGGATAAAGTAAGTGGATATGTGGTCTTGCCTATCATGCCATTTCCTTAGTAAACTGGCATGATATATTTTTTCTGGGATCGTTGGCCTGGCATCTCAGTTTCATAGTTAACCTTCCCAGTCTGCCTGATAACCACAAATGGGCATTGCCATTTCATCAATAGTTTGTTTTCAGATGAACGCAGCAATGATAAGACCTTATCACCTGGTTGGTAGGTTTTATCTTTCAACCCTTTGTCATACCAAGCCTTCTGTTCCACCTGTCTGTGAACTACATTCTGGTGAGCAATGGTAACAAGTTTCACCAGATTTTTTCTAAGGTTGGACATATAGTCCACAATATTGGTATGAAATACCTGTTTCCCTTCCTCCCAGTGTTCCCTCACCACATTCAGTGGGCCTCTGGGGTTTCTTCCATACAGAAGGGTAAAAGCTGACAATCCTGTAGTGGCTTGGGGTACCTCCCGGGATGCGAACAGGAGATATGGCAAATACTTGTCCTAATCCCACCCCTCTTCTTGCACATACTTTTGGAGCATATGTTTTAAGGTTTTATTAAAACGCTCCACTAGGCCATCAGTCTTGGGGTGGTAGGGAGCTGTTCTTATAGCTGAACCCCTTAACAATTTGTGAAGCTCTTTAAGGAGTACTGAAGTAAAGTTTGTTCCTCTATCCATGAGTATGGTTTGAGAGATACCCAGATGACTACAAATTTTGGCCAGTTTCTCTGCAATCCAAGGGGCTGTTACAGTCCGAAGAGGTATTGCCTCTGGATACCTTGTGGCTTAATCACAAATCACTAAAATGTACTGGTTATCTTTAGAGCAAATGCCTTCAATGACTTCTTCTTGGACCTACAGCAGTACAAAACCTGCAATCCTAACCAAGGCCAGGGAAGCCCAGAAAATCAAGAGACCCCCACCCCGGCAGGGCCCTGAATTCCACCTAAAACTTACATCGGTAGGAGAGGTACTGACGCTGCTCAAGGGCACAAAACCAGAAGGTGCAGCAGGCCATGACAACCTTGAACCTAAACTGTTGAATGAAGATTGCAGCCCCCATCATTGCAGTATCAATAAACCAGCTATTCAACAGGTCCCTGATGGAAGGAAGAGTACCCACCCTATGGAAGGAGGCTCTTGTGACTCCAATTCCCAAAAGCGGGCACAGGAGGACATTTCAGACCAATCTCCACTTTCTGCACCCTAAGCAAGTTACTTGAGAAGGTAGTCTACAAACAGGTTAATGAGTACCCGGAAATGCACAACCTGCAAACAGACTAACAGCATGGTTTCTGAAAGAGACACAGCACTAATATGGCACTGGTAAGCTTCATCACTGATGTGCATAAAGCTCTGGACCAAAACAAACTCCTTGGAGCAGTCTTCATTGATATAATGAAGGCGTTTGACCTAGTCAACCACAAGCTGCTTCTAGGACAACTGGGTGGCCTAGGGTTTGATACATTGGTCCTAAAATGGCTTTCTACTTACCTCTGCAGCAGGATGCAAATGGTCCAGTGAAACGGTGCTAAATCAGATGAGCATCCTGTGTCAGGCAGAGTTCCACAGGGTTCTATTCTAGGCCCTCTGTTATTCTCCTTATTCATCAACAACCTACCCCTACACTGCGGTAGAGCAAAGGTCACGCTACAGGTGGATGACACAGTACCGTATAGAACTGGCAAGGACTCAGAATTATTAAACTTGGAGCTGCAACAAGATTTCTAAATGCAAGAAGACTGATTCCAGGCAAACAGGCTGGTCCGAAACAGCAAAAAGACCAAAGCCATCTGGTCTCAAAAAGCTTAGCCCACGCCAGGCTAATCTTCTATCGGTCTCTACCTCAAATGGAACAGGGATCAAAGTGCTGGACAGTAGCAAGTATTTGGAAATGTTCATTGACCAGGAAATCTCTTTCAGGAAACACATAGGCCACCTAACAACAATAGTAAACCAAAAACCTGGGCTCCTGTACAGACTAAGCTTCTACCTGATTAAAGAAACCAGGATTGCAGTCAGCAACGGGACTGTCATTCTCATCCTGTTCTATGGTGCAACAATGTTTCTAGGACTGAGGGCAACAGAACATGCGTGTCTAAGTAGGCTGTACCACAGAATCAGCCATTTCGCTGCCAGGGCGCAAAGAGTGGAGCACCACAGCGATGTGCTACAACCATTAAACTGGCCACCCCTTGAAGCAAGACTCACCTATCCCTCCCTGTGCTTAGCTTTCAGATTGCAGCAACCTGATGCCCCACCAAGCCTGAGAAATCTACTAGCTCCAAAAGCAAATAGGAGAGAGCTCAGGTTGACTGAACACAAGCTGCTAGAACCCCCAAGAGCCAGATCAACTATGGAACAACGGTCACCTAGAATAACCCTCCCTAAACTCTGGAACAGTCTTCTGAGAGCTCCAGAACTGCACCTCTCTTGAGGGTACAAGAATGGGTTCAAATTACACCTAAGCAGTGGGTCTCTTGCAGGTGCTGTAACCCATAAAGGCACCCTGCTAAAGGGGATGCCTTATGTAAATACAGACAAAAAGGGAGGAGGAACAGTAAGAAGGGACATAATGTACTGAACTGCACTTACGCCTACTATCTACTCATGAATGTGTGTAACTAACAAGGCTATTCATATGTAAACTTGCCTATGTCAACTGTAGTAATGACTATCTCTGTGACACGTATACATGATGAATGTACCATATACTGTAGTACAATCAAAAGCATTGGTTTCTTTTCCTCTAGGTAGATGAAACTAATCCCGGTTGCCCCTGAAAAAGGACTGTCAAAGTCTCAGTGGGCCTACCCGTTACCAAAATTTAAATAAAAAGTAAATACATTTTGTCAAGGGTCCTACCACATCCATGGATATTCTTTCAAATGGGGTCATGACTCCTGGTATTGGCTATAGGGCACCTTATCCTGTGTTCCCCTTTGGCCACCATCTGGTACTCAAGGCAAGTGTGACAGTACTCAGCCACACTTTCATACTTACCCGGCCAGAAGAACTGGCTTGACAAGCTACCAAGTGTTTGATCTCAGCCTTCATGACTGGCCATAGGTACATCTTGGGCTAAATGCATGAGTTTCTTTGTAAAACATTGGGGGACCATCATTTGTTTAATATATTTCCTTGTAATGGGGTTAACACAAATTCGGTTCAACACGTCATTAATTATAACATACTGTGGCTGCCCTTCTGCTACCACCTGTCCACCTTAAAAAAAAGGGTTTTAATGTTTTATCCAATTTTTGTTCAGTTATAACATTAGTCCCAGCTAACTCAGAGTCAGTATCAAGTATTCCCTCCTGATGTGTTTCCTCCACCCTCGTTTTTCAGCTCTTTTCTCCTTTTTAGATTTCTGTGTTTTTCCCAGGGTCCACAAATAGACCTTCATCAAAAGGGAAAACATCCTGGGACTGTTCTCTTTTTGTCTGGGCCCGAATGGTAACTGCCACTAGCTGAACACAGGTCTGTTGATACTTTATTAATCAATCAAAGTTCAGAAAATCCTGCCCAATAATGATAGGTACTGGTAATCTGGGTTCTAGACCAATTGTAATCAACTGTGTGTCTTACTTGACAGTCATTTCCACTGTGGTGGTGGGTAGTGGTGGATATCCCTGGACACATGTAGCTTTTGTATCCAGCCCATTACTGCTGTAAGTTTTCAATATATCTGTCCTTATCAAAGTCTGTTTACTGCCAGAGTCTAATAGTCCTATTAGTTCAGTCTGGCCAATCCCTACAGTAGTGACATATCCTCAATTGACTAGAGATAGGTGCATTACTTTAATACTTTTACTGGGGAAATTACTGGGTATGTGTCCCTTTCTTAAACAGATGCGACATATAAGGTCAGTATGATAAGATTTCTTCCTTTGGTCCCCTTGCCAGTTATTATCCCTACCAGGGAATTGTCTCTTATAAGAAGTATGAAAAGTCTTACAGGTGTTGTTGGTTGGGGTGAAGAGCCCTGGTATCCTTAGGATTTTGTTGGTCTGGCCACCAGGTAATCCTCTGCCAGAACAATGGTCTTCTCTGTGTCGGGCTTGTGCTCCTTCACCCATACCTGGACATCCTGGGGCAAAATTTTAACAAACACTTCTATAATGATTTGCTCTATGATCTGGGCAAGGGTTTTGACAGTCAGTTGCAACCATTTTAAACTAAAGCTTTTCAGCCCGGCAAATGTCTCTCTCTGGTGTGTCTTGGCCCAGCATCCTTTGTGATTGAAATCACTGCCTATATGTCTCAGTATTAATGTCACACCTATGGAGAACTTCCTCCTGACCAGATCATAATTATTAGAGTAAGGGACAGCCAGGTGACTGTATACCAATTGGGCCCATCCAGATAAATAAGGGACCAGTCTGATGACCCATTGGTCTTGGGGCCATGCACAGGTCTGTGCTATGTGCTCAAATGTTGTCAAGTAGGCTTCAATGCCATCAGCCTCTGTCAATTTGCTAAGTTTAATGTCTCAGGGTATATTTCTGTCAGGTTGTCCTGGGATCAGGGCCTGATGGCTTGTAAGGCATCCTGCCACCTCTCATCTTGTCTCTTCTAGCCTCTCTTGTAGCCTCTTGGTCCTCCTCTCATAGCCATCACTCATTGGCCCTCTCACACTCCATCTCTGGTTGTCGAAGCACAACCATCACAGCAGGTGGCTGGCATCCTCTGGGGCACTTTCCTCCTGCTGTCTCATCTCTTCTTCCTCAGTCAGGTCCTCATCTGTGCATTCCTCTTCTTAATTTTTCACCACCATCTTTGGTCAAGCTCCTGGCTCCAATCCTGGTGCAGGCTTCAAACCCAATTTATCAGCCATAGCACAAGTCCATTGGATTTTCCTTGACTCCACACTTTTTACCCTGCGCATGTGATGGGGGTATATTACTATACCCTTGGCAGCATTTCCCAAACAGACTAAATGAGTCAGGTATCCTACTACTAACACCAGTGTGAATGTGTAGGACAAATAACTGACACAACCGAGCAGGGATGAAGTGCATAAAAAACACACATATGCATTTGTCAATTTATTTTGTAGAAAAATCAATAATTATATACAGAAATCATAGAAGAAAAGAAATGTGTTAGTCCTGCACAACAAAATAACTTCAGAACTCTGCTATTCCTAGCAGAGGCCACTTGACTTTGTTTCAGCCTAGATAGCCCAGTGTAATACCACTACACTTCAATTGTCTGTGTGAAAATCAGCAAACTCCAAAGAAGATCCTTCTCCTCTCACTGTCAGCACCAGACTGACTCGACTATCTATGATCCCCTAGAGGTGAGCCCTATTTATACCCTTGGGATTACATCACACCCTGTGAGGAAGTTCACACTGGCAGTGACATTACATAATGGGAGGTTTCCATTGGCGTGACATTACATAATGGGAGTTTCCATATTATCCCATGCTTTAACATGCAGGGGCTTTTATTTGGTCCTTTTTGCCCAAATATGCTTTATTTCTACAGACAGCCCTAGTAACAACATATCTGGGCAGCAGAAACTCATTTTTTTTAATTATGGGACACTACGGGCGTTTATACATCTGCCCATAGTGTCTTGCTAAATGGCAAGTGGTATTTCTTTAACAGCACTTGCATTTTTTTCTGATACTTTGAGCATGATTTTGTTCAAGCAATTCTCCTATTTCTAGCTCTGAACAAGGAGCTTATCTTCAGCCGCTTGCTGTGGCATAACTCACCCAGAGCATCCTGCTCCAAAATGAATTATGCTCCTGTGTTGCACTTCATGACCAGGAGCATTGTTGGGCACCAGAGTAATTTTTTCCACATGAAGCTACAATGCAGCCACGACTTTGGTGCTCAGTACTCTAAATCAGGTGCACTGCTAATATTTATCCCTGGGCACCAGCTGCTTTTAAACCTAAAGTGTGATGTGCTCCTATTCATTATCTCCAAATCGGAGATAAAGGAGAAGTGCTTCTCAGCACTTAATGTATGGGGGGTCAAGAAAAAGGGACAGAAAAGAAAGAGAATGTCAGGTTGGCCACCCTGACATGAAAAAAAATGAAAGACAGAAAATAAAAAGGAAATAAGAAAGAGTGAAAGGGAAAATGTGTGTGGGGTGGGGTTGCACATCTGACTTTCTGTACGTTGTTTTACTGGTAATAACAGGAGCTCCCTGTTACTGGCCCATTGATTCTGTTATAAAAATGCTTTAGACAGAGCTTAATATGTCTAAGAAATCTTGAGAAATGGAATGGTCTCACCTAATTTTTTGATCCTTTTCATTTTACTTCCTTGTTGTTTGCTGCTGTACTTACTTTAGAACCTGTGTAAGAAGCTTCAGTCGACTGAAGCACTGTCCCTTCTCACCATTGAAGGTACATAACCTGACTAACTTTGTTGACCTAGGGATAGCTTTGCCACTCACCTCTGTGGCAAAAAGTATTTTATTTTTCGGAAATGGTGATTTTAAAATTATAATTGATGGAGCGCCCTGACCAATCAGAGCACTCTTTCCCCTGTGCGTGAGACACTCTTATTCTGTGAAGAACATCTCACGCAGATGCCCTAGAAATGGGTACATTCTGGGAAGTTTAAAAATATATATATATATATATATATATATATATATATATATATACATACATTATTGATCACTTTAATCAATAATATATTAATATGTCCCCTATTGCCACTGTCCTGTATCAGAATGGTTTCATAGGATTTTTACAGAGCCAATAGACTTTCATCCTTATTGCTCGCCATTTAGTGTTTATCAACTTTCCAGTTTAAAAGCATTTAATTTATGTTTGAACAAATCCATCATTTTACATGCCACCTCCTCCAGGGGTAGCCTATTTTAGTCCTGGCCACCCATTGGTTGAACCACTTACTGGTACATACCAATCGTGTATGCCTAGCTTCTAATTTTAATGGGTGTGACCAAGTGGTGTATTTATTCTTACTTGTTTCTAGCGCTAAGCTTTCCCAGAGGTCATTATCACTCCAAGCCTTGTGAACCAAATACATATCTCACCTCTTCTGCTCTTCAAGGAGAACAGACCTTATTCATTTAACCGTGAATTGTAGTTCTTCCCTGACATGTTGTTTACTGCTCTGGTAGCCCTCCTTTGTATCCTTTCTATCACATACCCCACTTTATATGGCGACCAGACCTGGGTTCCATATTCCAGCAGTGGTCTCATCAGTGCAGTTTACATAGAGATAATAACCTCACTGTCTCTGGATGTAATATGCCTAAATATACACTTTAGTACAGAGTTCCCTTTTTTAGCTATGCTTCTGCAGTGAAGTATAAATGACATATCGTTAGAGACCATGATACCCAGGTCTCTTTCTTTTAGTGTTGTTTTTAGAATTTGGTTATCTTGAGTATATGTGAGACAGGGATGTCTATTTCCTAGGTGCATAACAACACATTTGTCCAGGTTTAGGGCTAGTTGTGATCCTTTAGTCCAATCTACTATATAATATAGGGCTGTTTGTAAAGGTGAAATCCCCTTTGTATCATCCACCACTGCTCTCAACCTGCAGTCATCAGCAAATTTGTATAGCCAGACATTGTGTGTGTTATTTTGTTGTGTAGATACATATAGGTTACATAGGAATGGCCCCATCACAGATCCCAGGGGTACTCCACTTGTCACCATGAACCACTCAGGAAAGATTCCCCTAATGCAGACTCTGCCTTCTATCTTTCAACCAATCTTGAACCCAAGTTAGTTATAAGGAAGTAGATCCCTATCGCCCACACTTCTGATATCAGTTCTGCATGGGGAGTTGGTCAAATGCTTTGGGGAAGTCCAGAAACACAACATCCACTGGGCTTCCCTCATCCAATCTCCTAGCTACTCTATCATAGAAGGTCAGCATATTCATATAGCAGGACCTCCCCTTTGTAAATCCATGCTGTGTTTTATCAGTAAGTTGGTTTTATTCAAGATATTTTAAGATTTCATCCTTCAATACTCCCTCCAGTAGCTTGAGTGGATTGATGTCTGACTTACAGGTCTATAATCTGAAGGATTTGATTTGTTCTGCTTTTGAATATTGGGATGACAGTGGCAACTTTCCAGGCATAAACTACCTGCCCTGTATCTATTGATTTCTGAAAGATATGTGTCAGTGGTGGCACCAGTATCTCTCCCAGTTCCTTCAACAACCTTGTGGAAGCCCACCAGGGCCTGGTGATTTATTTGAGTTTACATTTAATAGCCTAGTTTCTATGTCTTTAATTGTGACAATAACCATTCTTGTGTATTTTGTATAATGACATCCGCCCCAGTATTATTTGTCTGACTTTTAAATGCTGTCGAAAAATAGGAAATCGTTAGATTTGCCACTTGTGTAGTATCAGTTATTAACTCTCCCTTATGATTTCTAAGTGGACCTATGCTTTTTGTGGGACCTTTTTTATTATTTATATATGAGTAAAAGCCTTATAATTCCCCCTTACCCTTGTTGCCAATGTTATTTTGTAGTTGGCTTTTGCATTTTTGGTGTGCTTCTTGAAAATTTTAGCTGAGTTTTTATATTTCACACAGATTTTGTCCTGTTTGTTTTCAATTTTTTGAACAGTTTATTTCTTTTGTTGATCATTTATTTTAATTTTTGGTGTTCACTAGTACACCTTAGGTTTGCTATTTGTATACTTGTGTGTAAGTTTCATTTTTTCAGTGAGCCAGAATAGTTCAGCTTTTTTCATTGTTCTGGCTCAAGCTGAATAGTATGGAAACCACTCTGCTACAGGAATGAGTGGTCTGGGGCTGTATTAACATATATTGTTTGGCACTATCAAATGTTGACCAAAATAAGTCCTGCTTATCATATGGCAAGAAAAGAAACAAGCATTTGTCAATGCTGAATGTTTGTTTGCTGGCATTGGCATTGGTAGTGTAGGAGTTAGAGAGCTGCATAATAGGAATGGCAGTGAAGTATTGAACTGAAGCCAACCCTGCCATCACCCTGCAGAGACTGGCAGGCATTGGGGTGTGCCTTTGAGTCGTCAGGCAAAATGGCTGTGCCATATAACCACACCCTACCCTGCAGACACAGACAAGTTTCATGGTGTGCCTTGGGGTCTTTGGCCTTTATGCTCACCCCATTCCATCAAGAAATACAGTGAGATGGGTGCTGTATAGGAGAATGGGGTGAACTTTGGGGCTGAAGAGTTCAAGACACACCTCGATGCCTCTCACTGGCTGCAGGGTGCGGAATGGTATGAGCATTACAGTTGAGAATCCAAAGTCACACCCCTGATGCCTGTCAGTCTCTACAGGGTGGGGCATTATGGTTGGAAACCCTAATGTCTCAGGCGCTCATTGCATTTATGTTTAAATTTTAGCATGGGTTTTTGTGACCCCCACCTTATGAACAGTGGCAATATCAGTTTGTTAGCCGAAGCTGATTTTGCACAGCGATTATGCCATTTGGCACCACAGGTGCGAAACACATTTCAACAGGATGTGAAAATGACAGCTGTACTGTTCATGAGGAGGTGCAAAATGGCAATGTTGAAAATCTGCAGTGAAAATATTAAAAACCTGCTGAAGTCACGTAGAGCATAGAAACTGCGCATTGCACACCCATAATACAATTAGTTTGGGAATTTTTACAACAGATTGTCAACACAGGCATTTTGGAACCTCCGCCATGAACAGTGTCACTGTGATTTTCTTAATCTGCCCCAAACAGTGATTTCCCCAGCGATCACGCATTTCTGGACTGGAGGTGAGAAAACACATTTCGCCATGGTGTGGAAAATGACAGCTGTACTGTTCTTAAGGAAGTGTGGAAAATGCCAGTGGTGGCAATCTGACTGAAAATATTAGCAATCCATTAACTTATGAGGGTGTATGGAAACTGCACAGTGATTGCTCGTAACACAGTCATTTTATGGACTTTATTCACCAAATTTTAACATAGCCATTGTAACACCTCTGCTCATGAACAGTGTCAGTTTGATTTTCTTAATGTTTCCAACATTGATTTCACACACCGACTGCACCATTGTGCGCTATGTGTGTGTAACCACTAGTTGGCGCTATCCCAAGGGCTACTACCCCTGCCTGTTTGACTACGGACAGGTTGAGGGGCCTAGGTCCTATGGTGGGTACCTTCACCCAGAGGTAAGGGTTTGTAGTGGTTAGCTAGTTTGGTCACAGCCCTCTAGGACACTGAGACACCCTTTTATTCCTCTAGTGGCTCACATAGTACAATCAGAGTTACAGCCCCAATACCCCATGTATACACACTGTTCACTCACATAAATACCACTTACCCTCGAGACTGATTCTGCAGCATGTCTCTGAGGACCCCTGTAAAGTAAGGTTAAACAACATACACAGCAAAACACAATACTGTTTCCGTAGTACCAACACCACAGATAGTATATAGTATAACAGCAACAAATCTGGTTTATTTAGGGACAGTAACATGGGAGGGAAATCAGGATAATTAGTGGCATTAAATCACAGTACAGTGCACATACAGGGTCTGAAAAGTCACACTCTGGGTACCCAGGTTGGGGTGCTAGCCAGGTCCACTGCCTGGGGTTGCCAGCAGGCAGTTGGATAGGGCCCTGTAGAAGAAAATATATGCAAACACCTAATTGTAATCCAGAGCCAGAAGGCTCAGTCCCAAAAACAGTGAAACAACAAGAATTAGATGATACACTTGTGATTGAAAAACAAGCTGCAGGGGAATACCTGATTTGTACTCACAACATCCAAGCTGCGGATCAGATGGAGAATGTCCTCTGGATTGTCAGAAGAGCAGGGCATGAGGACAAGATCCTCGTGACTGGACTCCACTGCAGTTGACAGCAATGGATGTAGTCTGAATTAAGCTGGAGGTTTACTTCCAGCTTCAGCACACAATTCACTGTACAGGGGATTTGAAATAGCGATTCCCCAGAAGCACTACGCACATGTATATGTAAAAGGAAATTGTGATTGGTTGGCATCCATGGCACTCCAGACATTACCTCATGGGGTTACAGCCCACCTGATAGGCTAGTGATGCACATGACCCAGATCAGATTTCCAGCATATCCAGGTCCCAGAAACCCCTGCTCTCCAGTTCTGAATCGTGCATCTGAATAGGCAAGAAGCACACCAGGAATCCCTGTCTGCTCTAGCAAGGTAGGAAATGATCTTTCTTTTCTCTGTGTGTAATATTATCCTGCTTGCTCTACTTCATCTTGAGACCAAGTTATTTCTTTAAATGCCTGTATGTTGTTTATTGTATGGCTGGAGATGGAGATAGGTTGTTGATTTCTGGCAGCCACATGGTCTCAGCATGGCTCTATACCTGAGCCTGTGCTCAGGGCAGGGTAGCCTGCTGGCCCCTGGCACTCCCCCACGCCACTCCTCTAGCATCCCCACTCATTCCCCACTATTCGTGGGGGCACGGTTTATCGTTGGTGCTGCCGGTTGTTTCGACTGGCCCAGTCGTTCGACCTGAGCCTGGGGAGTCGCGGCAGTCACATAGGCCTGCCTCCATGCATCCTCCACCCATTCGGGTGCTGCTTCCTCCACAGGGCTGCAAAAGGCCTCTCGTTACCTCTCCCCCAACCTTGCCGTTCCTCACGGCGGCCCTACCTTCTCGTTTGCGCCCAGCGGTCTTTCCTGCCTCGAACAGGTACCAGGGTGAAAACGAGCCAGCGTCTGATGAACCTCATTGGGGCCTCCTTCTCCTTCCACATGCCTCGGCATGCGCCTGTCGGCTTCGGGCCGCAACCTCTTGTCTCCCGGTCTCCTGCCAGCTGCTCCGCCCTCCTACCTCTTCCAGGACCTCCAGGGAGCAGGAGCAGCCATCCGCAGTCGCCGTCTCGGTGCAATCTCGTGGAGGCAGGTGGTGCTGTTCGAGAGCGGGCTTCTCAGGGCCCACACAGTGAGAGCAACGTCTCTCTCGCTGGGAAGGGGGAAGGGAGAGCCATATGTTTGTTTTTCTCATGAGGCTCTACCCCTGGATTAAACGCTAGCCTCGTGGGGCCTTGGACTCTCCTCTGAGCATTTTGTTTTTCCAAATAAAAAAAAAGAAAATTTAAGGTCCTCTGCATGTCCATGACCCCCAAATGAATCCTTAGAGGTCTCGATGACCATTCAGCCTAAGAACGCTGGGGAAGACCTGGGGTTGTTTTCCTTACAAAAAAAAAAACACCACCTCATGTTTAATCCTCCACTGGTCCCTCATGCAGCGACCCCAGTAGGTGGTTCTTCTGGCTCCTTCTTTCTCTCCATGGCTGCCTCGGCCCCCTCCCATAGCGGGCCCAGCACCACTTCTACGCCTGTTGTTGTAGGGGTCCTCCCACAGCACCCTCCACCCAGGCGCTCCCCAGTCCTCTCCTACCCCCTCGGTGGGGCAGGGTTCAACCAGGACTCAGACGGGATATATATATATATATATATATATATATATATATATATAAATAGTTAGGTTCAGGAGCCATTTCCATGTTAAACCCAAAATTTTGCACCTTAATAACTTTGGAACTGTTTGATGGATTTGCCTGAAATTTGGAATGTATGATCAGGACCCATAGGCCTTGGGATCTGCCAAGTTTTGTACTGATCAGATATACAGTTGCAGAGTTATTAAGCTATCTGTGCTGCTTACGCTTTTCTGTAATTCTACTGTACCAATCTTACAGGTCGACGTTTATGCGGACTGGACCGAAATCTTCAGGGAACGTGCGGCCAGGGTCCAGGATGTGCCTTTTGAAGATTTGGTGAAAAAATATTAAACGGTTCAGAAGTTATTCAAAAAACAGTTTCCCATTATAAGTCAATGGGAAAAGTTAGCAGAAAGTTCGACACTTTCGCAAATGCATTTTTACTTTCGCAAATGGGCCTGTTACTTTCGCAAATCGGCCATTTTGTTTTCAGTTGGTGATCAGAAAAATGGTTGGCATTTAAATTTGGGACCCTCTAGCAACCTAATTTTTTTTGTATTCACCTAGTCGGGGCCTGAGGATGCTTGCCATGTCTTTATTTTGTGGTAAAACGGCCCAGAAATATGTTTTTCAAATTTCTGGAAAAAGTACTTTCAACATTCTGCTCAATGAAGTGTTGCAAATCTATGAAAAGCTTTCTAAATTTCGACAGTAATTTTCTAGTCTGTGGGAAAATGACAGCAATTCTTTGGCACTGCACTGCAAAATAACCGTTGGGAGTTTTGGGCTGAAATTTGGAGGGAACGCAGCCGACATCTCACAGATGTGCCTTTCAGTGTTGTATTGAAAAAATATTACACGGCGGCAAGTTATGGCACTCCAAAGTTGACAGTTTTTCCCATAGGATAACATTACGGCGCCCGAAGCATTACAGGAATCCTTTGGCACGCTGCTGCAAAATAACGGTTTGGTCTTTTTTCCTGAAATTTGGAGTGAAGACAGCCAACAGTACACAGATGTGCCTTTCAGTGGTTTGGTGAAAAATATCACATGGCGGCAAATTACGGCACTCCAAAATTGACAGTTTTCCCATAGGATAACATTGCGGCGTGACACTTAACAGAAATCATTTGGAGCCCTGCTGCAAAATAACGGTTTGGTCTTTTTTCCTGAAATTTGAGGAAGACAGCCAACAGCCCACAGATGTGCCTTTCAGTAGTTTGGTGAAAAAGTATTACAGGGAGGCAAAGTTATAGTGCTCCGAACTTTTCTTTTTTTCCCATAGGATAACATTACGGCATTCGCCGCGCCTTTCAGGGCCCGTATCTCGGAAACGGTGCGAGATACGGACTTTTCATGGGAAAACTTCTTAGCTCCTTAATGGGGCTAAGACTCAAATTAGCCAGGACAGTTGTAAATAATATGACTTTTAAATTTTTTTTCTACGTCGTGAGGTTCCTGAGATATAATGTATTTAGTATTCCAATATCTCATTTTCTGCGCCGATACTCATTATTTTGCATACATTATTTGTACTCACTGTCTTTCTCAATGCAGGTTTTGGGGAAAACCAGCCTGTGTGCTTACATTACTGTTACTGTTGCCCTTTCCACTTGCGGATCTGTACCTATTTCACTTACCATTGACGTCTGCGCCACCATGTGCGTTATCCTTTGCGTTTTCATTTGCGCTTGCGTTTCTGTTATTTTTTGCCATTTCTGTCCACAGTACTGTTTATCTTACTGTTTCACTTAAATCACCATGCCCATTGACATTTCTGTTTGCAGGCACCATGTTATTATGTGACAAGACATCACGTGGCAGACCATTCCGTCTATGCCACCATGCGCTTACCCTTTCTGTTCTCATTCTGCTTGTGCTACTATGTGCGCCACTGTTAGCATTTCTGTTTGCGTTGCTGTCCCTGTTAGTATGCCAGAAGACATCATGTGGCGGGGCGTGGGCCCGGCTGCTACATTACATTCACTATTTCTCGTAATCATTCTCAAAAAGAAGGGAAATTAGAGGCAAAAAACTCCGTTTAATGCATTAGTTAGGGTTGTTCCACAGTGACAAAAGTGAGGAAATTCGCTGTTAAGGTTGAAACCCCCCTTGGACCCCCCCACCCCCAACCGGCATTGGGGTGTGCATTGGGATCGTGGGTTCTAACTCTCACCTCACTCTCCTATACTTCTGCTGCTTTACACAGGTCATGGGGTGAAACTTAGGGGTGGTGATCCCGTCTATGCCACCATGTGTGTTACCGTTTACGGGAGCTGCTGGGCCCAAAGGCCCCACGCCTCCCGCCATAGTATGATGTAGTGGGAGGCGGGGCCCAAAGGCCCCACGCTCCCCTGCTACATTACATTCACTATTTCTCGAATCATTCTCAAAAAGAAGGAAATTAGAGGCAAAACCTGCTTAATGCATCAGTTAGGGTTGTTCCACAGCGACAGGTGAGGATTCGCTTAGGTCAAAACCCTAACTCGAATTCACCCCCAGCACCACACACACACACAGACACACACACACACACATTCAAGTATGGGGGAGGACCAAGTCAACACAACCAATGACAGACATCCAGCAGCAGGTGACAGAAATAACAAACAATTGTCTAAATGTACTACGAGACATCCCCACCCACCTGACCAGGTACTGCATGCTCAGTGGAGATCAACAGCAAAACTGAGGCCATGTACACCAAACGTACACATCCCTGATTGCAGCTGCACACAACGTACCACACTTAGTAGTTGCATGGCCTTACCTACCGATGCTACACACCAGACCAGACCACATGTGGTGGGCAAGCTGAGCAATACAGTTCAGCAAAACCAAGGAGTTGTACAGGTATAATATCTCTGATTATAACAAGGGTTTGTGAAATGCAGCTTTAATTAACTGTAAACATTGTAACAGCCTTATGTTCAGTTTTTATTAATATACATGTACAGCCTAACCATATGATTAACATGGTTTAATGTTGTTTAAAAACAGTTTTATTATGATAGCAGTGTTCACTCCTAGGTATTATGTTAATGGTCAGTTTATTACTGTCTAGCGACATGTGGCATTCTGTCTATGCCTCATTCAACATTAAACCAGACAGGGTGATTAACAGACCATTTAACATAACTGTTGGTCATGCCTTATTGTTTAATTGTCTTTATGGTAGATAGTCTCCCTCTGCTAGGGCACGGTAGCAGCTTTGCAACACAGTGTCCCACCCAGTTACACCATACACTGTCTAGTTACGGACAATGGCTGTGAATATGAACTCATGAAGATGAACAGTGTAACTTGCTCATTACAGTCATCGAAACGTTAGTGTGATTATAACTGACAGAGTCAGTGATAGAGAATAACCCCTGCTCTCCTAATACACTTACCCCATTGTGAGTTAAATCAGTACTAAAAGACATTCTATTTATATCTACACCATAGCTACTTGATTCCTGTTGTACCACAATTAACATAGTTATCTCTTTGATAGCATCAGTGACAGAAGTGTGTAAAGCCCAAACACTAGGCATACAGCCTGAGTATGAAACAACTGTTAAAAAAAATCACACTGTGTCCATAAGTGTCATAGATCACTCATTCAACAATAGTAAATGTATTACTATTTGAATAAGTTAGTCATCACCGATGCAATGAGATTGTCTTTATCAGGTACAGCATACTCAGTAAGTGCCTAAAGGAAAATCTATCGATTATACATCTCCGATACAGGTACTTCATTGTTGGCTCACTAGTGCTATGATATTTAGAAGTTGCTTGCGTGATCCATGCAATTACAATCTTTCTTACAAAGAATACTTACTGCATCTTTAGTATTCAAACACACTGAAGGTCTATGTATGTACATGAGCAGTACACCTTCATCAGTAACAATGCATCTGATACTGGCAGTATTAGTTTCAGAGCATTGAACAGGCAACACTTTTCCAGGCGCCACATCAGCCTCTCTATCTTGAGTAAACCATTGCAGTAAATGTACTACTATGTAAATCACCTACTAAATGTAACACTACTTTTATCTTGAGCATGCTAGTGTCTTGTGGTTAATTTATGTACTTCTCTTAATTAATGTTTACTCACTACTGTTAAAACCTTTCACAACTGTCATCATGCACCTTCAGCATTTATATTGACTAATGGCACAGTACCAGTTGTGGTGTGGTGTGGGGCATCGGTAGGTAAAGGCCATGCAACTACTAAGTGTGTACGTTGTGTACAGCTGCAATCGAGGGATGTGTACGTTTGGTACATGGCCTCAGTTTTGCTGTTGATCTCCACTGAGCATGCAGTACCTGGTCAGGTGGGTGGGGATGTCTCGTAGTACATTTAGACAATTGTTTGTTATTTCTGTCACCTGCTGCTGGATGTCTGTCATTGGTTGTGTTGACTTGGTCCTCCCCATACTTGAATGTGTGTGTGTGTGTGTCTGTGTGTGTGTGGTGCTGGGGGGGGTGAATTCGGAGTTAGGGTTTTGAACCCTAACAGCGAATTTCCTCACTTTTGTTGCTGTGGAACAACCCTAACTGATGCATTAAACGGAGTTTTTTGCCTCTAATATATATATATATATAAAAAAAGAGATGAAAAGAATATATGAGAGAGAGAGTGGATCAAGGTGTGGTCATCTTTTAGGTGTAACTCTGTCTCTAATTTCAGATGGTAAAGGCCAAGAAGTGTTCCGCGTGCAGCGCCAATCTCCTCCCCAAACCCCAGGGCCCCTATGCGCCGCCTGTCTCCTGGACAATGACCTCTTTGCTGGAGGGACGCCACCTTTGGCACCCAACAATCCCGGATCCAGCAACCCCACGGATGGACCCGGTTCCTTCCTGGTCCAGAACCAACAAGCGCAGTGGCCATGATGGAGAGCCAACAGAACTTCATGCTCAAGATCATGGAGAAGCTGGAAGCCCTTACCCAGAACAGGGCAAGGCCCCCAGCCCAGAACCCGCAAGACAAGGGTCCACCGGAGGAACCGCCCATCCTGAGGACACCCGCCGGTCGCCCCACACAACAGCACACTCGAGGACGGTAGAGAGATGACGAGGAGGAGAAGAGGACGAAGATGGGGAGGAATCAGACACAGAGAAGATAGAACTACAGGCAGCTCCTCTCTGACCTCTAAGCTATGTTCATTCGACACTATCCCGGGCTCATGAAGATGATCAAGGCCACCATGGGGTTAGGCACAGAGGACCCCAAGAAAGTAAACCTGAGTCAAAGCTCGATCCAATGATCCAGCTTAGACCCACAACCACAGAGACTTTCCCAGTATGTCCAGCCATTGAGGACATATTTAGCATGGAATGGCAGTCCCCGATCCGGGCAGGATGCGAACTGGAGAAACCTGACAGAATGTACCCTGTTCAGGGTGAGAAGTTGGACATTTGGAGCAAGGCACCCACCATTGATGCTCAAGTGGCGGCATTGAGCAAGAAAACTGTGCTCTCGTGTAGTGCCATAGCCCTCAAGGACCCAACAGACAAGAGGATCGAGGATATGCTCAAGAAGACTTTCGAGATCGAGGGAACCACCGCCAAGGCGATGACCACCGCCATCTACACAACTCGGGCACAGATCCGATGGCTTGAGGAGCTCCAGGAACAGGCCACCCCTAAATCTAGGGAGGCAGAGCTACTGGAGTGCACCTTGGATGCAGCCAAATATCTGGCTGACATGGCGGTGGATTGCTATGCTTCAGGCGAGGGCCACCGCCATCATCAATCGGGTCCGTAGGGTCCTCTGGTTAAAACTCTGGGATGCTGATATGGAATCTAAGACTTTATTGCAAAATTTACCTCTCAGGGAAAGCATGTCTTTGGAGAGGGACTACAAGACTACCTAAAGCAAAAGGAAGAGGGTAGGGACCTCCTCAGGAACAGACCCAAACTCTCTTACCTGCCTTCCTCTAGACGGAGGTTTCGGGGTGGGAACAAGCTTGGCCAACCCCGCAGGGACTCCTTTCCTCAGGGCCACCCCTTTCAAGGTAGCAGCTTTTCCTCCAGCCCCCGCGGCCCATTCCTTCAGAACTACCAGTCCACTTCCTTCAGATCCCGGGACAAAGATCCGGAAGTCGAAGTAGAGGCTTCAGGGGAAAACAGTGACTGCCCACCACCGGAAACTCACAGGCAGGCCCTGTACCCATCTGTGGGGCAAAGACTAACCCTCTTTGCCCACCGCTGGGCATCCACCACATCAGACAGGTGGGTATGAGACGTGGTGTCCAAGGGATACACAATCCAGCTATCCCATGCTCACATTCCCCACAGATTCGTGTCATCCCCCGTGTCCAGAAGGAGAGCCTCCCCTCATCAGGTCCAGCAGATCCTAACAGAGCTGATCCAGAACAGGGCCATTCAGCCTGCTCCAGTACCAGAACAGGGAATGGAATGTACTCCATTTTCTTCCTGGTACCCAAAAACAGAGGAGCTCAGACCAATTCTAGACCTGAAGCTGCTAAACCATCACGTGGTTCCACTGTTCAAAATGGAAACCATTCGATCCACCCTCCAATGCATCAGGGTGGGCGACTTCATGACGTCCATCGACCTGAAGGACGCCTACCTCCACATCCCATTATCAGGAAACACAGGCAGTTCCTTCGCTTTCCACATCCTGGGCCACCACTTCCAGTACAAGGCACTTCCCTTTGACTGTCATCAGCCCGAGAGTCTTCACCAAGGTTTCTATAACCTTGGTGGCCAGACTCAGGGAACAGGGATTAGACATTATCCCGTATCTGGACGACTGGCTCATCCGCGCCCGCTCCGAGGACCAGGCGCGAGCACACACGGAACTCACCTTACAGGCCCTCGAGGACCACAGCTGGGTGGTAAATCGAGAAAAGAGCCACCTCAGCCCCAACCAGCAGATTGAACATCTGGGGACCCTCATCAACTCGGCCAAAGGCTGGGCAAAGCCGTCTCCGAACCGAGTCCAAAATTTGAGGGAGCTGGCGCGCGCGATGAAGGCACGCAGCCACACCACGATGGGGAAAATAGCCCAACTGCTGGGTTGCATGGCATCCTGCATCGACCTCATGCCCTGGGCCAGGTGATGCATGCATCCACTCCAGAACTACGCTCTGTCTCGGGGGGCACCAAGCGAACACAACCTCCAGAGCGTGGTGCCACTGCCTCCAGCGGTAAGATCTTCCCTGGCATGGTGGACAACAGAAGGGAACCTATCCAGGGAAGTCCCACTGGAACCCCCTCATCCAGTTCCCATAGAGACAGACGCCAGTCTCTCGGGTTGGGGTGCCTGCCTGGGGGACACAACGGCACAAGGAGTATGGTCTCCAGAGGAGACGCAACTCCCCATCAACATCATGGAGATGAGAGCCGTGTCTCATGCCCTGAGGGCATTCAGGCATCTAATACTGGGTCACCCGGTCCTGATACAGTCCGACAACTGGGTGACGGTGGCTTACATCACAAAGCAAGGGGGAACCAGAAGCAAAGCCATGATGAGGGAAACGGCAGTGGTGCTCAACTGGGCACAGACACACCTCCCACACCTGGGCGCAGTTCACCTCGCAGGGAGACTGAATGTCCGAGCAGATTGGCTCAGCAGACAACAAGTCCACCTGGGAGAATGGAAGTTGCACCCGACTCTATTCCAAACGATCCAGGCGACGTGGGGGCCCGTGTCCATGGACCTCATGGCATCACGGACAACGCCAAGTCAACAGGTACTACTCGCGGTTCAGGGACGCTTCCTCCCAGGGAACGGATGCCCTGTTGCAAACCTGGACGCGGAGAGCGATTTTCCCGCCATATCCCTAATTCCACAGGTCCTGACCAAGGTCAGGGAATCAGCATCAGGATCATCCTGGTGGCCCCCTACTGGCCACGCAGGTCCTGGTTCGACAGTCAGAGAGATGTCGCTAGCCAGCTTCCAGATACCCTATCGCCCGACATGCTGGATGCAGGGACCGTCCTCCACCTGCCCCGGTCCCTAAAGCTCACGGCCTGGCTCCTGAGAGGAGGAGACTGAGGCAACAGGGTATCACGAGTCGGTTATCAGTTCCCTACTCCAATCCAGACGGATTCTACACCACGCTCCACTTACAAGAGGCAATGGGCCATCTTCTCGCAGTGGTGTCAGAGAAGAGGGTCGGTGCCCGAACAGTCCGATCTGGCCACCATACTACTTTTCCTTCAGCAAGGAGTGGACAAGGGTCTGGCCCCCTCATCCCTCAGGGTACAACTGTCGGCCATTGGGGCGGCCATAGGCCTCGTGGAAGGGCATCCGCCAGGTGTGCACCCGGATGCCATACGCTTCTTGATGGCGGTGGAACTCCTCTGACCGAGGTCCAGAACAGTCATTGCCCCATGGGACCGCCCCCTGGTACTGGGATCCCTCAAATTGGCCCCTCACAAACCACTCCTAGAGGCAGACCTCTTCTGGGTTGGCCTCAAGACTGCCTTTCTGGTGGCCATCTGCTCAGCTAGAAGAATCGGGGAGCTTGGCGCCCTATCTTGCGCTGAGCCATATATGGTCTTCACCCCGCAGGGGGTCAGCCTGAGAATGGTGCCAGCCTTCCAACCGAAGGTCTCGACCAGTTTCCACAGAGAGCAGCCTATCGAGCTGCCCACCTTTCCATGCGACCCCACACAGGGTCATGGTGGGCCCCCACACCACCTGGACGTTGGGTCGGTTCTCTCGGTCTACTTGGCCAGAACCCGACATATCCGCAAGACGGAGAGGCTGTTCGTCATCTCAAAACAGCAGAGGCGGGGTTTTTCAGCCTCCAAAATGACAGTCGCCAGATGGCTAAGACGTGTCATCCAGAATGCTTACACGGCAAACCTGATGACCCCACCGCAGGGGATCAAGGCTCACTCCACCAGATCAGTTGCCACCTCATGGGCGGAGAGAGCCTCTGTATCCTCGGAAGACATTTGTAGAGCAGCCACATGGAGCTCCTTGCACACATTCGCCAGACACTACAGACTGGAACAGTTCCAGGCCATCCGCCCTCTTCGCAACCCAGGTGCTGGCAGCAGCCCCACGACCGCCATCCCGACTCACCCGCTCTCCAATCCGAGTGCTAACTGCTTCTTATCTCCCATGAGGTAATGTCTGGAGTGCCATGGATGCCAACCAATCACAATGGGTGTTTACTCACCTGGTAAAGGTGATTGTGTTGGTTGGCATCTATGGCACTCCAAGGCCCTCCCTCAGGAGTGGTCGGAGTGTACAACCCAGGGACAAGGAAAGGGGCCCTCACCAAGCATCTTAGGGGGCAGGAAAGTAAAATTATTGTTCTACTACCATGATCAAGTCGAACCCCTGGGTTCGAGTTTTAGACTCTGAATAATAGGAAATAAAATACAGGCCACTGGCCTTCCTTTACACCATGCCGTGGTAGGCCTCCTCTGTGTATGCTGACTGTACTGAACTGTATGTTTTTCCTTTCTCTTGTACAAACTAACCTTGTTTCAGCTATGGAAGATTCAAACTGGAGAGCAGGGGTTTCTGGGACCTGGATATACTGGAAATCTGATCTGGGTCATGTGCATCACTAGCCTATCAGGTGGGCTGTAACCCATGAGGTAATGTCTGGAGTGCCATGGATGCCAACCAACACAATCACCTTTACCAGGTGAGTAAACACCCAGTACTATACCAGGCAGGCTGCTCCTCGATCCCGACCACATTTACTGCAAGATACCCAGGAGAACACACAGCAGCTTCAGTCCCTGACAGAGCCAGCGTGATTCAGCAGTTTCTCCATTCTTCTACAGGGTGAGCCTGGTTTCCACATTTCTGGTGCTTCTTTCTCCTCACAACTTGGATTCAATCCCAACTGGCACTCACAAAGGCTGCAGACCGAAACTCAGGGCCCCACATGCGCTTCCTGCGTGAAACTATACACCGCAGAAGCACTCAGCTCCTTCTTTCTTCACTACCACAACTGATTTGATCTTTCCAGTCAGACAGCAGGGCATTTCCTTTAGCTCCACAACTAACATAACTGGCTGGGCAGCAGGACACAGAGGGTGGTGGTAAATGGCTGTAACTCCACAGAGGGAAGAATGACCAGTGGGGTACCACAGGGACCAGTGCTGGGACCGGTACTATTCAATATCTTCATCAGTGACATTGCACAGGACCTAGAAGGCAGAATTTCACTGTTCGCTGATGACACAAAGCTCTGTAACAGAGTAGACACACCAGAGGGTGTAGACAGAATGAGAAGGGACCTGCAGAAACTTGAAGAAAGGTCAGGGTTTGGCAGTTGAAATTCAATGCAAGGAAGTGCAAGATAATGCATATGGGGCACAAAACCCTGGCACAATATATCAGTTGGGGGTGAGGATATAGCATGCACCAAGCAGGAAAGGGATCTTGGAGTTATCATCTCTGATGACCTCAAGGCAGGAAACAGTGTGACAAGACATCAGGTAAAGCAAATAGGATGCTGGGATGCATATGCAGGGGCATCACCAGCAGGAAAAGGGAGGTCATAATTCCACTATACAAGACACTAGTGAGGCCACACCTGGAGTACACTGTGCAGTTCTGGAGACCTTACCTACGTAAGGACATAGACAGGGTAGAGAAGGTTCAGAGGAGGGCAACAAAGATGGTGCATGGATTGCATCACAAGTCCATGAGGACAGGTTGAAGGCACTGAACGTGTACTCCTGGAGGAGAGAAGGGAGAGAGGGATATGATAGAGACATACAAGTATCTTACAGGAGGAACAGGTGCAGGAATGCACTATTTTTAAGCTGAAAAAGATGTTCCAGGACTAGAGGGCATGGGATGAAGTTGGAGGAGGACGATTCAGAGGAAACGTGAGGAAGAATTTCTTCACAGAACGGGTGGTGGACAAGTGGAACACCCTGCCAGAGGAAGTGGTGGGGGATGAAACAATCACGGGATTTAAGAATGCATGGGATAGACATAAAGGAATTCTGGAGGTCAGGGGTAAGGGGCAACAGACTTGCTGAAAAACATAAACTGAACTTACAAACTTAAATGGGCAGACTGGGTGGGCCATAGGCCTTTATCTGCTGACACTGTCTATGTATCTATGTATGTATGTATCTATGTATTCTGTTGGCTAGTTAAGCTGTCACTCACAATAAGACTCCCTCTGTTGGTAGAAAAAGGTGCCAAGGTCAAAACTACATTTCCCAGAGTCACTGCCCATGCAGTCCTCTTGTGGCTGGCTCAGATTAAGAGTCCAAGATCTGATTCATCCACAAGCTCCATTTTAGGGCTCCTTTAACCCAACTGGCCCAGCACAGCAGTTTAGGTCCAGAATGGAGGGTAACAAACACAGAGTCCCAGCTGCAATAAAGGCAGGTTAAACAAACTACAATTCTGCTAATGCTTTAAATGATTACAGTCAAATAGTTACAGCTTTCAGATGGGCTCCTTTGCTTTCTGCGATGGTAGAAGCAGAGAGTAAACCAGCAGCTTGGAGATTCGAGCATTAAATACACAGCCCCCCATACAAACTAATTAAGTCTGCAAGCAGACAGCTCTTAAAGAAACAGTATGTGGAGGTCAAATAGCACTCACTTGGAACCACATTTAAACAGCTCAGATGCCGAACACCGCCCAGACTTGTAGCATTCAGGCAAGCTCCTGGAAGACTTTGGGAACCTCACTTGCAGGGGTTGCCGTGGAAACATGTTTTGGGCAAGATGCAAAAATGGCAGCTGTACTGCTCATAAGGAGGTGTGGTAAATGGCAATATTGAAAATCTGGAGTGAAAACAGTGAAAATTGCGAACTTACGACGTGCATAGGAACAGCACAATGAATGTTCAGAAACAAATATTTTGGGATTAATAAATATTTCAATATAGGTTTTACCACCATGAGTCTCGACACTGTCATTTCGCCACCGGTCCTGAAAGATGGTTCAGCGAGTGCCCATGAAATCACCTTTTGGGGCCGATTAACAAAATGACAGTGACAGAATTCATGAGGTGGGTCCCAAAAACCCCATGTTGAAAATTTGGTGAAATAATTCCCAAAAATGTCTGAGATATGTGTCAAAGTTGAAAAAACCCTTTTATTACATTATACAGCTTACCGGCATTTCCTCAGTTCGAGGTCGGCTTTAAAGAGTACAGATGTGTTCCCTGTCCACCGAAAATCATCTCGCCAGCCTGGAGGTATGGGGAGGGAGGTATTGGGGAGGAGCAGAGCGCAAGAGGTGGGCAGGTGGGGGAGTAGGGGTCAGGACAGTCAGCAAGGGAAGGTTTTTTCTTGCAGGTTTTTTTTTATTGACCACGGGACTTGTGCCATGTTGGGTGGCTCAGCATGGCAGCTGGAAGGCTGTTTGGGGGGAGAACATTGAGCTGACGGGGATTAGGCACCCCTGGTCAGTCAATAATGACTGTTGTCATGCTGTGGTGGGCTCCCAGCATGGCACCTGGAACTCTGTTGGGGTGCAGCGCAGCAGAGCCGATGATTGGGCACTTGTCGCCATACAGTGTGCATGGGGGGGGTCACATTAGCACGCAATATGCGTGTGTGTGTGTGTGTGTGTGTGTATGGGGTTGGAATGCATGCAGTAGCGTCTCGCTGCTCACTGAAGTGTAGCTGTGCCTTTCAGCTTCACGGCACTGCATTGTCAACTGCTGTCATAGACAGCTGCAGCATTCATTGGTGAACTGTGGCCGCGCCTGCAAACACTCTGACTGTATTGGAAGACAGGGTGCCACACCTACAAAAACTCGGATGATGGAACTATGTTTCTTGCATATGCATGCAAACAAGCATAAAAATTGGTGAAGATAATGGTGCAGACAGAATCCACAGCTAGCCCTGAAATTCTTTTCTCATCTTTATGTTACCGGCAGTCTAGTGGTTTATAAAGATAGTTTGGCGTACTCATTCCTCTTGGGAAGGAAAAGGACTGGTATACTATGAACTGTCTTTTGGGAAAATACATTTAGATTCTGGGAAATGAAGGACGATGACAGCGGACCAAATATATATAAATGAACTCAATGTTTGGAAAGATAAATAAGAATAAAAAAATGTTTGCGCTACTGAAGAGGGTTGGACAAAGAAAGTTTTTTCCCCTCACTAGATAGCACAAAGTACAGCTGCACACGCTGACCTATCGGGTCAGCATTTTGCTAACTTACACACCCTGGCAGAAAGCACCTGAGAGACCACACTAGTCCAGAAATTAGGAAATGAACATAGCAATATTCTTTTTTGTTTTTTATAGCCTTGTGCATATATGATTGCTCATACACAATCTTCTATATTGTATAGGCAACCATTACACTGATCATATGTCCCCCAGTGACTTACTGTGGTGTGGTTCTTTTCAGCACCTGTCACTTCCTCACCAGCTCTCACCACTGCAGCACTTTTCGCATGCATGAAGACGTTCTAAGTTGTTGTTCTGCAGTAGTGATATAGCCAATGCAGCACAAAAAGCTGTTTCTAGTAACCACATTTCATGTACAGCAACATTCTCCCATGCACTATAATTATATTTTTTCTTAGAATCCTGGCTTCAAATGAATATTGTTGCATCGCTAGTATTCCAAATCAGAATGCAGAAACTTACCAGCTGACCACGTCATAGCACTAACACAAACAGAAATTAGAGCTTAAAATAAGAATGGAAGCCTGTTTAAACATGATTATAAATGTCATCATGCTGCAAAACATGGCTCAAACCCAAACTCAATGAAAACAGTGTTTCAAGAATAATGCTGCCAAAACTGTGTTTCAAATATCGAATCTGTATTGATAGTGACTGGGGTAGTATAGCGCAAGTCAATTACCGCTACCCCTGCAGGCTAATGTTTCTGGCATGGCGTAATAGACCCGCGTGTTGCAAGTCACATCTCACTACAGACTGCTCCCCAGAGCCCCCCACTGCAGAACACTACAGGCATGCACCAGGTGGCATGGCGGGCTGGACAGGTGGCACAGGAGTCCAGGGGAGCACAGTGGTGAATGGACCCCTAGGGTTCACTGACATTCAGAGCTGTGGGGAGTATGGTCATGCTCATGGGAGCATGCGGAGCACAGTGGGACCTTTGTCATGGTGCTGCAGAGTGGGCATCCATCGGATGGCACTAACAGATGCCCGTTAGAGCATCTCTGAGATGTTCTAAGTTAGCTCTGCAAGTGCGGCTCCTGGAATTGTGGCAGTGGGTTATGGTAGCCGCCCTTCTGGAATAGGGTGCAGCTGCTTCTGTAACCCACCCTTGCGCCATGTCATTGCGGGTCACAGTGTAGTGGGTGGCATATCCCATGGTTGGTGTAGCCCATAGCTGACATGGTGCAATGCACTTTGGAATTGGGAATGAGTAACGATGGCACAAGTTGCAAGTTATGCCATGGGTTTGGTGTAACTCAACTTGCACTAGCTTATGCCCTCTTGAATCCAACTCCATGTCTCCATATCTGGTCCCCTGTGCAGTTTCTACCTTTCTAATGAAATCCTTTTGTTAATAGCCTCTGTGTTCCTCCTATTTTCCTGATGCGATATGCAATTGTTATTAATCATTGTATTTTATTTACTCCTCCCTAAACTGATTTGTCTGTCTTTTTATTTCTTACAAGTGGGTGCATATCCAAGATTTTTCTGTTTACCCACTGCCACTTTCCAAGACTCTGTTCCTCTTGCCTTTGGTTTATCTGCTGTTTTCCAGTGACTCCTATGGTTGCCTCCTGTGTCCCCCTGCTGTGTGTCATGCTTTTTAGCTTTTATTTATAATACTGTGACTGCCTCTACTCCTATATCCATCTATGTTGGTATTAGAAATTCAGTAAAATGGAAAGATAAAGAAAGAAATGAGAGATTAAATGAATGAGTGAAATAATTAACAAGTATAATAAAGGATTGCTAAACTATCATCTATTGAAAAACTAGTGTGGTTTTGTTTTCTTTTTAGTATGTATTGTGGATAACTGTATTTACGTAATTCAATATCCTTGAGCTTGTTGTGACAGAACTGATATTCCTTCTTGTTCCCCTATGAAGTGCATAAAGGGGAGCCAAACTCTTTTAAATGTGTCTGTTTGTAATCTATGATCCGCAGAAAGTTTCTCACTTTTATATATCCCTTTAATTATTGTAAACCATTCCCGAACAGTGGGTGGGTCTGGCTTCAACCAGTTTTTTGTGATTGCTTACAGGCTGTGGCCAGTAAGATTCCAGCAAACCCTCTTTGTTTATTTGTCCTTTTTCCTTCTGGTAACTTACCAAGTATGAAATGTTTTAAAGTAAGTTCTTCATTTGCTCCAATCATATATCTCTATAGCCAATCTCCAGCTGTGTTCATTATGGTTGTATTATAGGACATTCCCAAACTATATGATAGTGGTTTCCTACACCTCCTCATCCTCTCCAGCATCTATCTGACCCCCCCCTCTTCTTTGTAATGCTGAGTTCTAGTTGGTGTAAGAAAGAATATACTCGGGATTTTCCATCTGCAGTCCCTCCAGTTATTAGATGCTGATGTATGCCTTACACTGTCCCATATCTGCCTCCAACCCTCTGATCTATCTCAATACCAGCTGCTGCTTCCCATGATATTTGGTAGTTGAGTGGTGGTTGGGCTCCACAGTTACATATGTTTTCACCAGTTACAATATGTTGTTTTGCATTGTTCCCCTGCTGCCTGTGTAATAACCAGAATCAGTGGTGCAGGTTTTGTTGCACTTCCTGTAGATTGTTATCTGTGCTCAGGAAAGAGGCTATTTGTAAATACCTAAACAATCCTGATGTCTAAGGTGGAATTCCTATTGTAATTCCCAAATGTTTTTATTTGTCCTTAGGAAAACTACACCCTCATATCTTCTAAATGTCATTTGTTTCCATGTCAACAGACAACTCTTTTCATGTAGCTGTTAAAGATGTATGCAACTGCTTCAGTTACTTTTCACACTTCATACTAGGCCTTGTCACTGTCCAGGGAGGGTCAATTTCATGGTTGTTGAAATCTCATTGTTCCTGAGAGCTGCATAAAGTACTTCAACCCTTGTCGTTTCCATCTAGTAAAAGTGTAATCCAGTCTGGGTGGGGGAAATGCACTGCAAAGTGCAATTTCTGTTCTATTCATTATTATACTTTTAATTTGCAATTCCTATTTCACTGTACCCCAATTTCTGTGTAGTTGCTGTAGCCAGGGTTTAGCTACCTTTACCCCCTGTAGATGGTCTGCTGAGTCTTCAAATTCCAGCAATGGGTTTAGTCTTGGCTACTCCCTGTTCCTGCCTCACCCATACATTATTTAGCTTGCTTTCTGTATTCAATCAATGGCAGTAATTGTGCCATTTCATATTATAACTTTCAATGTGGTACCCTAGGCCTCCCTGTCCCTTTGGTTTAAGTAATCTACATATCGGGTCCTGCCCCTCCCCCACCATGGATAAAGTGTTTAGATCCTTCTCTTTTTTTCCATTTCAAGCGAGTTATGTTCAAGGAAAGGTCTGAAAAGAAATAGAAATCTGGACAACACATTCATGCTGAGTGATTCCACCCTCCCATCATGGATAAGGATAGTAATTCCATCTTCTCAAATCTGATTGATCTATTCTAACAGCTGCATAGTTTATTTAATATAATCTCTTAAAATCTAATGGTATATGGATCCCCAAATATCTTATTTGGTGTGTCACCCATTTGAATGGGATTAGCTATCTCAAAGTAAGTGACTTCCTTCCACTGACCATCATAACGTCGTTTTTGTCTTCATTTATTTTAAATCCTGAGACCCAGCTGTATTGCATGAGTATTTGATAAAGTTTGGGGAAAGTATTAATGGGGTCACTTAGGTATAACATGGTATCATAGCGATATAATGATATTTTGTTTTCTTCTGCCCCTATTTTGATGCCTGCAATGTCGGCCTGTGTCCTGATTGTTTCCACTTGCAATTCTATACTTAAGGCAAGTGGCACTGGTGATAATTAACATCTCTGCCTTGTTTCACTTTGGATGCTCAGTATATCTGATATTGTTCCATTAACTTTTATTCTAGCTCTGGGTCTATAATATAAAGCTTTTTATCCATCTGCAAAATTGATCCCCAAATCCAAACTTATCTAGGACTGCACCAAGAAGTGCTATTGTAGGTGGTTGAATGCCTTTTCTACATCTGTTGTGATGGCAATGTGAGGGTCTTTTATCTTGCCTCTCCATTCAGGATTCGTCTAATGTTATCTCCTAGGTGTCTACTTGGGACAAATCCTGCCTGGTCTGGATGAATCAGGCTTGGTAATATAGTATTTATTCTATGTGCCAGTATCTTTGTTAGTATTTTGGAATCCACATTTAGCAGGAATATAAGCCTATATGACCCACATTGATCTCTGGGTTTGTCTGGCTTCAGAATGATTACTATAAACGCTTCTTGCCATTACTATGGTAAGTTCTTAGTTTCCTCACAGGAGTTAACTACCGTTGTTAAGACTGGCACCAGTGATTGTTGAAATGTTTGGTAGAAATCAGTATTGAGACCATCTGGGCCTGGGGACTTACCTGTCCACATGCCTCTAATTACATTTTTAATTTCTATTGCTGTGATTGCTGCTTCAGACAACATGCAGTCTTGCTGTATTCTGACTATTACAGTTAGCCCCAGCCTTTAAACTGCCCCGGAGAACAAAGGGTTAAACTTTCTATGCAGAGCATAGAATGCTGAGCTCGAGCTCAGTTGAGGTCTCTGTCTGTTTCCCTTTGAAATCCAACTGTCAGATTCTTTACTCCGCCTCACTGAACAGTCGCTCTGGAGATTTCTCCTTCAGCTCGGTTTGAAAGTCGGTTAATGTCTCGGTTAAGTTGTCGGTTTTTACCAAATTTATTTCCACATAGTCGGTTCAGTCTCTGTCTGTGGTACCGTGAGCACTAGATAGTTTTTTTCTGATTTTCTGTGTGGAAATTGTAAATTGCTAGATCGGTTCGTCTGAACCCATCATTTGTAGTGAATCCTTGTGTTTTACTTTAGAGTGTGGTTACTGGTCCTTATCAGTTCTAAAAAAATGTGTTTTGAATGTTTTTTTCCAACACCTGTGACACGGTTAGGAACCGATAAGGGAGTCTTGCCTGGCGTTTCCATAAAAGGGTAAGTTGGTTAGGTTGGCTATGTCTGAGAAATCCAAGAAAAAAATGGGCCCACTGGGTTTCAACACTGCAGTGAGTGTAGGGAGGTTTTTGCTAAGGCCGAACCCCACAACACACCACCTGTGTTTATTGTCTGGGGTTTGAACACCTCGATACAGACTGCAAAATTTGTAAAAGTTTTCCTAAATCTGCTCTTGAAAAGAGATTAGGTAGACTGAGGGAAAAGGAGGTTGAGAAGTTATAGAGTTATATAGAAGATACTTCTTTGGGCAAGAGGAGAGCCAATCCTGAGGGGTCAGTTCCTACAAAAAGGAAATGAGGTTCATGTTCTGACCACTGAGGAAATAGCCAGAGTGATTCAAATTGTGGAATCGCTTCACCCGGTTCCAACCGATCCGGCACCTTTCCACAGGGGTTCGGTCGGCCAGTTCCTCGTTCAAGATTATACTCCTGAAGATTTTTATGAACTGGAGTTTCAGGAGGAGGGGGAGGTTGAAGATGATGGTGATCATGGTGAAAGTCTGGATGTGTCTGTGGAACCAGACATCTCCCCAGCCAGACCTTCTGGTGCATCCCCTCCTAGGCTTTCTGAGTCCCCTTCCCATTTTCTGTTTTACAGAAAAGTGGCTGAAACCCTTCAGCTTCCTATGGAAGAGGCAATGGAGGATCAGGAGGAGCCTGATTATGTGGAAATGATGGACATTCCAGAGTCCAGGAGACTGTCTATTCCCCTTCACAAATCCTTTGGGAAACAGACACAAAAAATCCTAAAGTCTCCCAATTCTGTACCCCCTGTTGACAGAAGGATGGACAAGAGGGACACACTATCGGGCTCAGATACAGAGTTTTTATACTAGCAATGCAGCCATGTTGGGATAGTGCAGGCTGCTGCCTGTGACAAGGCAAACGTTCTCTTGGCTTCACACCCCCCAGACAAAGACTCCAGAAAGATTGATGCCATGGCAAAAAAGCAGTACATGGCATCTTCCTTGGGACTCAGGCATGCAAACTAAATACCAGAAGTCCAGGTGGGACACTGTACTGGCACTGGCTAAACAGGCCTCCCCCAGCTAGCCAATGAGCTGGAGGAGGTGGCTGCTGATGGGATCAAGGCATCAAAAGTACAATTTCATGCTGCTGTGGACTCCAATGACGTGTCATCAAGAGTCATGGCTACATCTATGGCTCTTCAGAGAATGGCTTGGCTCAGATGTACCAGCCTCTCACAGGACACCCAGGCTAAGGCCATGGATTTTCCTGTAGTGGGTAATTCTCTGTTTGGGGAGCAGACAAAGAATTACATGAAAAAAATGAATGAGTACAGGACCACTTATGCTGTAGGAGTGCTCAGGCCAAGGAAAGGCAGGCAACTCCTCAAAGGCAGCAGTCTAGGGGCAGGGCAGGCCTTTTCATAGGCCTTTTACCAAGCACAGGCCTCTTCTCTCTTTTCACAGAGGGGTTCTTCATAGGAGAGGCAGAGGGGATGAGCAGAGCTTCATCCACTCCTCAGCCGAAGGCACCTGCTAAGCAGACACCTGTAGGGTCAACTCTCCTATTCCAGTAGGGCAGGCTGGCTTACTTTGTCCAGGACTGGATGTCTATTACCTCAGACAAGTGGATCCTGGAATTAGTAGTCAGGGGACTGGTTCTCAGCTTCAAAAATTCCCAAAGATGAGAGCCAGATCTTTTCCACCTGCAAGTCTCTCAGAAACCTTGCCATAGAGGCAGAGGTTTCATCTCTTCTGGCCTTAAGAGTCATAGAGATAATTTCTACTTTCACTAGGCAAAGGTCTGTATTCCAGGTACTTCCTTACCCCAAAAAAGACAGGGGAGTGGTGACCCATCCTAGACCTAAGATACCTGAACAAACATCTTTTAAAACCAAGGTTCAAGATGGTAACTCTGGGAATAATTCTTCCCTCTCTAATGCCAAGGGACTGGCTAGCCTCCCTGGACCTCAAAGATGCCTATTTTCACATTCCCATCAGGTGCTCCCACAGCAAGTGCCTCAGGTTCGATTTGCCCTCAGCCCACTATCAGTTCAAAGCAATGCCCTTTGGTCTAACATCAGCCCCAAGGGTTTTCACAAAGTTCCTGGCAGTAGTCATTGCCTTCCTATGAAGACAAAAGATTTCCATTGTTCCATATCTGGACGACTGGCTCATAGTGGGACAGTCCCCAGACCAAGTCAAGTCAGACCTGCAAATAACTCAGCAAGTGCTCACTTCTCTAGGATTTGTTCTCAACCTTCCCAGGTAAGTTCTCGAGCCAGTGCAGCTCCTTACCTTTATAGGGGCAGAGCTGGATACTGTCAAAAGCAAGAACCTTTCTTCTCCTGGAAAGAGCAGGAGTGCTTATAGAACTGGTTTCTTCCTTCAGCCTTCAGGTGTCCCAACCAGCAAGGCATTTCCTTCAGCTCTTGGGCCACATGGGATCTTCTACAGCAGTGGTCCAAGGGGCAAGGTTCCAAATGAGGGACGTTCAGTTCCATCTGAGGGCCTTTTGGTCCCAAAGGAAGGATCCTCTTATCAAACTGATCCCAGTGACTCAGCCTCTGATCCAAGCCCTTCCATGGTGGCAGAATCAGGACAATTTAAGGCAAGGGGTCCCATTTGTCACTCAGTCTCATTCAGTGGTCCTTACCATGGATGCTTCCCTTCTGGTTTGGGGAGCCTATCTGGGGGCCCTCACTGCCCAGGGATTGTGGTCCCCTCAGGAATCCCTTCTCCATATCAATCTCCTAGAGTTCAGGGCAGTTTTTCTGACCCTGCAAGCTTTCTTTTAGTCAGTGCAGAACAAGGTGGTTCAGGTCAGAACAGACAACACCACTACCATGTGGTACATCAACAAGCAGGGAGGCACTCGGTCTATGGCCTTGTGCACAGAAGCCATGAAGTTATGGTCAATGGCTTATTCCCTGCAAACCTCTCTGATAGCAGTCCACCTTCCAGGGAAGGACAATGTGCTAGCAGATGCACTGAGTAGGATTTCACAGGGCCATCACAAATGGTCCCTGGACCCTCTGGTGTTGAAGGTGATTTTTTCAAGGTGGGGCACTTCAAAGATAGATCTCTTTGCAATGCCAGACAATCACCAGCTTCCTTTCTTTTGTTGCAGACCCCTAGTCTTGGGCTCAGTCCCTCTGGATGCTCTGATTTTGAACTGGGAAGGGAAATGTCTGTATGCCTTCCCTCCGTTTCCTCTACTGTTCAAAAAGTTTTAGCCAAGATAAGGTCACAACCTTGCAAAGTGATTTTGATTGTTCCAGACTGGGCCAGGTAGCCTTGGTCCCCCTTGCTGCTGTCTCTAGCAGTCCATCTTCCCCTGTCTCCTCCCAGGAATTACAGCCTGTTAACCTCTTTTCAGGGAAATATTTGGTACCCCAATCTTCAGTCTCTCAATCTCAATGCATGGCTCTTGAAGAGTTAGAGTATGCAGATTTGCATCTGTCTCAGGGGATTCTGGATATCCTCAAACCCTCTTGAAAGCCTGCCACTAGAAAGACCTATAACTCCAAATGGAAGAGATTCAGCATTTGGTGTTCCAAGCAACATATTTCCCCAGACACTGCTGAATTGCCTACAGTTCTGGATTATATGGTCCATCTTAATGTCCTAGACCTCAGACCAGCTACTCTCAAGGTACACTTGTCAGCTGTCTACTTTTCTGCTAGTGGGGAAGTCTTCCTCACTATCATCGCATCCTGTGTTCTGTACATTTTTCAAGGGATTGCTTCATACCAATCCTCCATTTAGGGATCCTGCCCCTGCCTGGGACTTGAATATTTGCATTGCTCAATTGATGCAATCTTACTTTGAACCTATGTCCTCAGTAGAGCTTAAGTACTTGACTTGGAAAACTGTGTTTTTAGTATCCATTACCTCTGTCAGACATATCAGTGAACTGCAAGCCCTGTCAGTGGAACCTGATTTTATCTCCTTTCATATGGATAAAGTGGTCCTTAGAACCAATAGAAGGTTCTTGCCCAAAGTGGTTTCAGATTTCCACCTGAATCAGTCTATGTCTATTCCTGTTTTCTTCACTGATCATTCCTGTTCAGGAGAGGGGAGGCTACATAGTTTAGATGTAAAAAAGGGTCCTTAGCTACTACACAGAGCATATCAAGGGGCATAGGTTTGATTCCCTCCAGTTGTTCCTCACTTATGGAGAAGTGGGAAAGGGCAAACCTGCCACCAAGAGATCTATTGCCAGGTGGATTGTGTATTGTATACAATTCTGCTATGAGAAACTAGGAAAGATTCCATCCTCTGGCCTGAGGGCTCACTCCACCAGAGGTACAGCTGCGTCCCTTGCTGCTGCCAGGGCTATTCCTCTTTTAGAAATTTTTCAAGCAGCCACCTGGAAAACAGTCCATACCTTTACCAAGCATTACTTTCTGGATATCCAGGGTAGGAGTGATGCACAGTTTGGCACAGCAGTACTTCAGAGCCTATTCCCAAAGTAGGTTCTGTCCCTCCTCCATGGAGGTACTGCTTGGTAGTCTGCAATAATCAGAATACAGCAAGACTTCACATTGTTTGAAGAAAAAATTATTCACCTTAGTAATATTTCTTCTAATGGAGTCTTGCTGTATTCTGAGCTCCCCCCGCCTCCCCTCTCAGAACCTGCTTTTGGGGAGTGGGTGAGTAGGTGCAGTGTTGCACCTCAGGAGTGCTTCAATACACTCTGCTTTGTTGTTTGGGTGTTTGTTTTATTATTATTACTAGTATTATTCTTATTTGGATAGTTTTTTTGGTTTTGGGTTTTCTGACTTGAGTCTTCCTGGGAATTCAAAACTCTTGTTGCCAGTTGGCTAAAAATTTTTTACAATGTCCACATAGGATAGTTAGTGAGTTTTTGCTCATAAGAATCTGACGGTTGGATTTCAAAAGGAAACAGACAGAGACCTCAACCGAGCTCGAGCTCAGCATTCTATGCTCTGCATAGAAAGTTTAACCCTTTGTTCTCCGGGGCAGTTTAAAGGCTGGGGCTAACTGCAATAGTCAGAATACAGCAAGATTCCATTAGAAGAAACATGATTACTAAGGTGAGTAATTTTTTCGTCTAGCCTTTGTCTGTTTCCCCGCAATCTTGGCAGATTAATTCCCCCTTAAAAATGTGTAATATTTTCTGGATTTGTGTTCCCCAACTTGTCTAGAGCATACAATTTCTGATAGTAATTATGAAATGTAGCTGCTATGGCTTTAGGGTTGTATGCTAAGTTTGGTCTGTCCCTTGGCTCCCTGAAATTTTTCCAGCATATAGTTCAGCTTGCACCTTCAGCAGCAGAAATGCCAGCAACCTACCTGCCCTCTTAACCTGCTCATGATATTTCTGATTTAGATTTCGTTGTTGTCATTCAACCTTGATATCCCACAGGTCCTGCAGTTCTTTTCTGATTTTCTTAAGTTCTCCCAGTAGGGTGGCTGCACCCGTTCGTTTATAGTGCTGTTCAATGTCTTTAAGTTTCTATTGTAACTTCTGCTGTTTCTCTATCCTCTGCCTTTTCAGTTTGATGTGTGTGAGATGAAGACTCCCCTTAGCACAGCTTTGAGGGTATCCCACCTCCATTTTACTTTAACGTCTACTCCACTGTTGTGTGTTGGATAATTCTTTATTGTTTCGGTCATCATTGTTTTAAATTCCTCTTTTCTCAGCAAGGAGGTGTTCAGCCTGCAGAAGGTTGTTCTATCCCAGTCCCCAATCTGCAACTCCATTTGAACTGCTGAGTAATCTGATATTACCTATGGTACAATTTGGCATGATGCTGTTTTATAGGTGTCTGTGTCACCAATAAGAAAATAATCTATTCTAGAATATGTCTGATGCACTTTTGAGTAAAAGATATAGTCTTTTGCAGTCAGATTAAATTCTCTCCAAATGTCTACCACAGTAGAGGATCCAGGGGGTTTTAAAAGGTGCAGGTGCATTCCCCCCATTGAAACTTCCTTGCTTGCTATTGCTGTATTTCACTTTGCTGGAGAAGTCCAATATATTGATTGTAAGAAAATCTACACTCAAGACAATAGATTATATTTATATTTTCAGTCAAAATTTTAATGGAAAATATAATATAAAGAATAAAAAAAAATGTCAGAAATGTGCATATCAAGGGTAGGATATTTAGACTGTACCAGGTTATGGTGCAAGCCTGGGCACAGCACAACTGGGATGCACCAGGTCATTGACAGGGTGATATTCAATGGTGTTGCGCCATGGCTCAGCAACATTGACTATCACTCTGTAGCCACCTGCATTGCATGATGCATAGTGACACTGCGCCAGTGCAAGTGGCCAGGGAGGAGCAGGGGGCTGCGCTAGCACAAGTGCCATTTTGCTAGGTGCAGCATCCGCGATATTCAAAAGTGTACATGCAAATGGAGCCATAATGCATGCAAGGCACAAATGGGGCCATTTGCATATCATTATGACCCCATTTGCATGCAGGTGCGCCGATCCCCAGCGACTTGCACCTGGCACCCTGCCAGGCTGCAACTGTTGGGAACCAACACCCCCTGCAAAGCATGGCAAAGTGCCCTAATGCCCGATTGTGGGCATGAGTAGAAGTAATGACTATTCTCATCTCCCTGGTGGTCCAGTGGACCAAATACTACCCAATCGAGGGCATGAGTAATATAAATAATAGGTCCTATATCCCTGGTGGTCCAGTGGAATGCATGCAGCCTGATCGCAGGCATGAGTAATATAATATGAATCCCCATCTCCCTAGTGGTCAAGCGGTACCCCCCTTCCCACCCACTCGCTGAGCCTAGCCACCCCACTCCCAACCCGTCAGCGGTGGGCGGCAACTCCACCCCACAAGCTGCCTGGTCACCGCTGACTGATTGTTCCAGAAATACGGCTGTATGCCCACTGGTCCACAGCATGGGCCAGTGGGTGTGTGGCTGCACCATACTACACAGTCCAGATATGGGAATGGATCACATATCTGGACTGCATAGTATGGCATGGTCTGTACACCCATTGGCTCCACACTGTGACCAGTGGGTGTACAGCCATACTGTACACAGTCAGTCAGCGGGCAGCGGAATGGCTTGCGGGAGGGGAGCTACTGCCCTGCTGCTGATGGGGGGTGAGCAGGGTGGTGGGGCTCAGCAGGTGGGTGGAGGGGTACCGCTCAACCACCAGGGATATGGGGATTCATATTATATTACTCATGCCCGCGATCGGGCTGCATGTGACCCACTGGACCACCAGGGATATAGGTCTACTATTTATGTATACTTCTGCCTGTGATGGGGAATGGGGGGCGCCATCACGATGGTTGGTGCCGATGGAGCACGGGTGGCCACCCACAGCTGGTAGCCACCATGTTGTGCCCTGCAATACGGCAGCTCACCTGTGGGTATCCAGCTGTTGCTTTTTTATTTTTCGGCTCAACTGTGCAGCGCAAGTGGGGTTGTTCCTGCATGGGCTCAGCACATCCTGGGCTGAATATTGGGATGTGCTGGCATGCATGGGCACGCCCCCCACTTGCACTGCATACATTACTGATGTGCTCACATTGGGATTTGTGCTGCACACCATCCCCTTTAAATATCACCCTGGCGATGAGTGGGTTGGCGCATGGCACAACAGTGTTGCGCCATGTGCAACCCTTTTGAATATCCCACCCCAAGTGTGCAGACCACCACAGTACCCTACATTGTAAAATCCTGGATCCACCACTGGTCTACCATGGCCAGTTCTGTCATGTCTGCCCTTACCATCCTTCCAATGTTCTTGTTAGTTGTTGTGGCCCTTGAGGTGCGATCCCTTTGTGGATCCATCACCCAATTAAAGTCCCCCCCCTGCCCCCGGTAAGGAGCAAACCTTCCCCCAACCCTGCTATTTTATTAAACACCTTCTCGTAAAAGGTTGGAGTGTCTGCATTGGGTGCATACACACTCACCAGGTGCACAAATTGGGGGAAAAAGTGTGCCTGTGATTATTACCAATCATCCATCCAATAGAGTCTCTTCTTTAGTCATTTCTAATAGTAAATCCTTATGACGGAGAATAGCCACCACTGCTTTCTTTTTCAGTGGGTGCGAGACTGCCAGCACCCTGCCCACCCATGATCTGTGCAATTTCTGATGTTCTGCAGCTGAAAACCTGACCTCTTGTAGGAAGCATATGTCCGACCATCATTGTGTTTAATATGCCAAAATGTTTGTTCTCTTAATAGGTGAGCTAATCCCTTGTACACTCGGAGTAACCAATTTTATAGATCCCAAAACTGTATTCGCAGTCTTCCATATTTCCTGCATATTGCTTTCCCTTGCATAACTTTTTTCATGCTTTGTAACTGCTCCTTAACTCTTTGCATCAATAGTTTTGCCACCATTAACAGTTTACATACACTTTTTGTAACATATTATATTTTAACATTGTATTGCACAATAGGTGCACCTTTTTTAAATAACCTTTCAAGTATCATTACGGCCAGCTCCCCAACTCTCAGCCATAACCCTGCTCAGATTAGATTAGTGCAATCAAGGGGTCACGTGATGGCAGCCAGCTAGGGTGCAGCCAAGGCCTGGTGCTCTCCCTTCCTGCCCTCTCAAACGCTAACTTTATTGTTATTCTCGGACCCTATTCTTTTGGAATCCGCACTGCAGGAGAGTTGAAACCTCACCCGGCGACAATATTTGTAAATTTAACCGAAGAGGATTTCCTGCGTCGCGGGATGGAGGTAGATGGAAAACAGGCGGCCTTCCAGCACACGCCGCCTGCCTCCCCAGAGAAGGCCCCAAAAAAGCAGCGTAATCAGGGAGTCCAGAAGCCAGAGAAAAGTGGCGAAAAAATGCTGCCTGCTAACCCCCTAACGGAGGACAGATTCCTGCTGGAGCTTACCCCGTTAAAGGAAATCCTCCAAGAGTTGACCGGGGAATTCAAGTCTCTTCGGAGCGATCTTGCCTCGATCTCTACCCGGGTGGTGGACGCAGAGGCCAGGGTGTTCTCCGTCGAGCATGGAGAACTAAAGCGGAGGCTGAGATGGTTGATGTTAAACAACAAATTCGGAGGCTTCAGGCGAAAACAGAGGATCTTGAGGGGCGCAACCGCCACAACAATTTGCTGATTCTGGGCCTGCCGGAGATGGAGGAGGGCCCAGACACCATTGCCTTCTTACAGCGTTTCTTGATTAAAGTAGTGGGCCCCTCGCCGATCAGCCCTACTTACCATCTTGAACGGGCCCACCGATTGTTGAGACCACGTCCCCCGCCTGGTTCCCCCCCTCGCCCCATCTTCGTCAAGTTCCTGAGCTACATTGAGAGACAGTTTGTGTACACTAAATCCCGGGAGTTGAAGGAGGTTACGTGGGGCCAGAGCAAGATCCGGATCACTCAGGATCACCCGAAAGAAACCAGGTCGAAAAGACCAGCCTTCCATCCAATTGTTCAGAAGCTGATTGCGGCATCCATCCCATTCAGAATGGCCTACCTGGCAACTCTCAAGGTGACGGTTGGAGGATCTACCTACAGTTTCGACTCGCCTGAGATGGCCAGAAGGGACCTCGCTACTAGGTTGCCGGACCTTTTCAAGACCCCAGGCTGAAAGACTGTACTTACTGCTGTGACAATCTACTGTTTATTCTAGGGGCTAACTGGCTATTTTCCTCTTGCCTCCTTGGTCTGTGCCTTGCCTGTTTTTTCTTTTTATTTTTGGTCTCCGGCTTTCTTCCCCCCTTTTTTTTGGTAGGTGTGTTGGCTCCCTCGGAGCTCGCTGAGGGAGCTTTCCCGCTGCTTTGAATGTCAGGCCAGGCTAGAGATAAACTTTCTTTTTCCCCCTTTTCCCTTTTTTTTTTTTTTTTTTTTTTACCCTCTGGCAATGTCTCTCCTTACCTGGGGTCGGCTCAAGGGCTGGATGGGTTGGTTAGGTGCTGCCCGGCGGTGTGGTGCTGCGCCTCGTCTGGCCTAAGGGTAGTGGTAGTCTTTCCGCTACGCCTGTACCGGGAGGTAGTTTCGGGGTATTTCCTGTTTGAGGGACCTGTTTGGTCCTACCCTGTTTGATTCCCCTGAAACAAATGGCCTGGCGTATTAACTCCCAGGATTTGGTGCCTGGTTTCCAGCTCTGCCTTCCTTGTATGGGTCGTCTGCTTCTGGAGGGTGAGTCTGTCCGGGTTTGTCTGCCGGGCTGAGCCCGACCTGCTCTTTTTTTTTCTCGTTCTTAATGTCCCGTTTGGCGGGGGGTGTCCGACATCGGGGGTGACTTCTGGGTTTCGTTCTCTTTCTTTTAAATTCGGTATTATGGGTGTTTGTCTTGGGTTAGTTGGTGTTTGGGAGGGGGGGGATCCGCCCGGGTCCATGGGCATGGCGACTGGTGGTATGCGGAATCGTGAACCTAAGGTAGGGGGGTTAGCTAACATCACCCCAAGAGTGAGATTAGGGATCATTGCCTTTGTGGGGGTTGGGCTTTTTTGCTGGATTAATATCTTTTTGGTGGAGGCTTATCCCTCACAATTTGATTTATCTGTTTTGGGGATCTGGAGGTTCATAACGGGGGTTGGGGAGACAGTACTGGCAAAATTCTTGTTGGATTGTTTCCTGGTATCAGTCCTGGCTCCCGTTGTATATAGTTATTTTGGGGATTAAGGGACGAATTGGGATGGGAGGTGTGTGGGTGGGTCTCGTACTCATTTTTTCTTTTGTGTTCAGTGTTTGTGTATTGGGGTGGGTTTGGGGGTGGGTTCTGGGGATATATTACTTGGCATATGGTATATCTTGGCATATGGTATATCTTGTTTTATGTCAATTGTTTACTGTATATTAAGCAATACAGGTTTTGGTTGTCTTGGGGGAGATCTCAGGATTGAGGGGGTTTGGAGATTATAATGGGAGGAGGGGGGATGGGTGGATGGGAGGTCATGTCAGCAAGTTTATACTGAAATGCGGCTATATCCCGGTTGGTATACTGGGGTTCCCCTTTTTGGTATGTTGCTACAGTCCAACTGGGCTGACCTATGACCTCTGGTGGTATCTGATTTTGGTGTGCTGTTTTTCCTTTTTCATTACTGGATTGTCCTGGCTATACATTCTTTATATATTGTGTTTAAAATGGCTGCTAATGTGATCAAAATAGCTTCTTGGAATGTACGCGGACTCAGGGATCGGGTCAAGTGGTCTCAGGTTTTTAGCCACTGCTTATTGCTGCAGCTGGATATTCTTTTTCTTCAAGAAACCCATCTGAGGCCTGCTGATGCCAAATCCTTATCCCGTTCTGGGTTTTCCCAAGTTTATTTAGCCGGTAACTCTAAGCTTAGTAAAGGGGTTGCCGTTCTCATTAAAAAACATGTTCTATTTATGCAGGACCTGGTTGTATCAGACCCAGAAGGAGGTTTATCCTGGTTAAGGGGCTCTCTCAATGGGAACGTTGGTCTTGGGTCCAGTATATGGACCGTCGGGGAACCAGAGTTTTTATGTCCCTGTGGACAAAGTTAGCACTCTTCTCCCTTCCCAACTTATACTGGGCGGGGACTGGAATCTTCCCCTTTCTTCTACACTAGATAGGGAGCCTAGTGATAATCGCCCCCCTACTCTGGCCCAAAGAGCTCTTCAGGACTTCCTATCCATGTTGGGGTTATGTGACCCCTGGAGACTGCTAAACCCCTTCTTTCGAGCCTTTTCCTTTGTCTCCCAGCCGCATTGTTCTAAGTCAAGATTGGATTATGTGTTAACTAGCCAATTCTTCCTTCCAAGTCTTCTTCAATCTGGCATTGATCCCATCATATTGTCGGACCACGCCATAGTTTTGGTCAAACTCTCTTTGGATTAGGGTTGTCAGAACTAGTTCGATGAAGATTCGAACCCTCCTCGAACCCTGGTGTTCGAGTTCTAATTTAGAACTCAGAACACTACAGGGTTCGCAAAAGGGTTTGAATCACCGCGAGACGACGTGGGGTCGAGAAAGCAATGTGAGCAGCGGATCTGTGGGGTATTTAAAGAGATGTGCCACGCAGGAGGAGCGCCATTTGACTGAGGATCATCGCAGACAGAGGCAGCAGCAGCAGGCAGCACCAGCAAACTGTAGCAAAAGCGGTTAGCGCGTCCGCTACTGTTGTCCAGTCGTGGCCACTTCTTCTCCTGTGAGACCGAGAACAAGAAAATCGGGGAGGGGGGGAGACTGGGAGTGGGACTAGGGGCCGGTTCAGGACAGAAGGAGGGAATCGGGACTCGGGAGGGATTAATCAAGATTGGGGGAAGGGACTGGGCAATAGGGAGGGATTGATGAGACCAATATCAGGAGGACTTGGAGAGAGACTAAAAAAAAATAAGAAGAATGAAGATTATAAGAAGAACCTTTGTGAATGTGAAATGTGATTATTTGAAACTGCAGCACACTGCACACTCAGCAGCTGCCAGCAACAAGCATACAAGGGGGGCAAAAAAAGGCAAATAAATCTTTCTGAACCCTAGTGTGTGTGTCACAGAGAGAAGCCCAGTGTGTGCCCTTTGACTGCACTGTACCCTACCCAGTGTGTGTGTTACAGAGAGAAGCCCAGTGGCCAGTTGTGTGGTGGCATTAACCTTACATGACAGAAACGTAGAAATATAATTCTCATTCCCTGGTTTGTGTGATGACTTCGCTCCTGTGGTCAGCCCATCACCCTGCTGCTGTGTGCCTTGTGACTGCACTGTACCCTACCCAGTGTGTGTGTGTTACAGAGAGAAGCCCAGTGGCCAGTTGTGTGGTGGCATTAACCTTACATGACAGAAATGTAGAAATATAATTCTCATTCCCTGGTTTGCGATGTGACTGGCGTCTCCTGTGGTCAGCCCATCACCCTGCTGCTGTGTGCCTTTTGACTGCACTGTACCCTACCCAGTGTGTGTGTTACAGAGAAGCCCAGTGGCCAGTTGTGTGGGTGGCATTAACCTTACATGACAGAAACGTAGAAATATAATTCTCATTCTCTGGGTTGTGTATGTGACTCTGTCTCCTGTGGTCAGCCCATCACCCTGCTGCTGTGTGCCCTTTGACTGCACTGTACCCCACCCAGTGTGTGTGTTACAGAGAGAAGCCCAGTGGCCAGTTGTGTGGTGGCATTAACTTACATGACAGAAATGTAGAAATATAATTCTCATTCCCTGGTTTATGATGTGACTCGCCTCCTGTGGTCAGCCCATCACCCTGCTGCTGTGTGCCCTTTGACTGCACTGTACCCTACCCAGTGTGTGTGTTACAGAGAGAAGCCCAGTGGCCAGTTGTGTGGTGGCATTAACCTTACATGACAGAAACGTAGAAATATATTCTCATTCTCTGGTTTGCGTGATGTGACTCCGCCTCCTGTGGTCAGCCCATCACCCTGCTGCTGTGTGCTCCTTTGACTGCACTGTACCCTACCCAGTGTGTGTGTTACAGAGAGAGGCCCAGTGGCCAGTTGTGTGGTGGCATTAACCTTACATGACAGAAACGTAGAAATATAATTCTCATTCCCTGGTTTGCGTATGTGACTCGGTCTCCTGTGGTCAGCCCATCACCCTGCTGCTGTGTGCCCTTTGATTGCTATGTATGCCTATGCCCAGCAGCCCAATCATTCTGTAAGCTTTGAACCTGGGATCCTTTAGTTGCAAACTGTCATATTCTTCAATTACTTTCAGTCCATCGATCACAGTGTCACAACCAAAATAAAATTTTGGAGTTGTAGCCAGCGATTACAGATCACATTGCTTTGTTACACAGGAATTGTTTGGGTGTTGGTGTGTTCACTGCAGTATACTGGACTGGTAGTACTGGTACTTACTGTCTGTTATGGCTGATACCAACATAGATGAAGCATTTAGTGCTGGTGTTGGAGCAGGTGTTGGTGGTAGTGGTAATCCTGGTGCTAACAGAAAAACAAAATGTTTCACGTAATAAAAATTCAACAAACAGCAAAAGAGCAACAGTGAAGTGTGGTAAAGGCCAAGGGGACCTTTTAAGAAAACCTGTACAGCTGCTGGGTCTCGCGGAGAGGCACCATAAGGTATGCCATTCATGCCGTTAAGATCCCTGTGACTAGCAGCAATAATGCAAGTGACAGTGAGTCCTCTCTGACTCAGACAGTAGCTCTTTGTCTCAGTCCAACACTGTTGTGTCTCGTGACAAATCATTACTTCCTCAACAAAGTGAAATGAGCAAGTCTGTTGACAATGAATCAGGTAGTGCATTTGCAAATACATCCAGCACTGTTGGCAATGAAAGGACATATCCATTGAATCCACCACTTCTGTGTTGCAGCAATGAAAATCCATCAGAGTCTTCTGTCCACTCTTCTACCACCAAGGAGCATGTCCCAGGTTCTGTTAGAACAGGTGAAAAGACACAAACAGTCTTTAGCTTATCTTCTAGCACTTCGAACAAAATCTGTCACATCTGAGGTGTGGAATTATTTCTCAGTCAGTAAAACTGATCCATGCAGAGCAATTTGTTCCTGTGTAAACAGAGTGTAGGCCGTGGTAAGTTGTGTCATGCCTTGGCACTACAGCTCTAAAGCCATCTGAAAAAGCATTCGGTTTGCTTGATCATCCAAACCAAAACCCATGTCCTCCATCTTCCAGACCGCATCGTGAGAAGGGTCAGGATCAGGAATCTGAATGGATACTGAATTGTCTGAACTTGATGCGGGCAGAACCACTGCCAGCCCTAGGATCACTGTTACCACCAATGCCAGCACCATTAGTACCAGTTGCACATCCAGTGATGGCACTGAATGTATAAGTCCTAGTCCACCATCTCTCGTCCATCTGCCCATCAAGCACGGTGTATAATAAACCAGCAGGGACATGTTGCAAACAGCTAACACTGTCTCAGGCATTTGAAAGGAAGAATACCTTTACTAGAAATCATCCAAAGACCCTTCATCTTAATCACCGAATTGGTGAACTGTTAGCCGGAGCCCTTCTCCCATACTCTTTGGTAGATCATGAGGATTTTAGGGAGCTCATGACATTAGCAGAGCCTCGTTACAATGTTCCTCGTCGAAGGTACTTTTCCTATGTTGAACTACCAAACATTTATCAGGCTTTAAAAGCAACAGTGATGCTTGCACTTAAAACTGCAGAGGGTGGGGTTATTCATGTCACAACAGATATGTGGACCAGCACTCAAAACATAGATTACATGTCCTTACCGCTCATTGGGTCATGTTTTCTTGTGCTTCAAAAACAAAGACACCCCAAAAGATGGCGCTGCTGCATATAAAGAAGTTTGGGCAAAGTCATACTGCTGCAAACATCTTGCAGGAACTAAATGACCTCCTTGTGAATGGGTTTATTCTCACGGTCTAAAATGTGGCTTCATAGTAAGTGACAATGGAGCCAACATCTTAAAAGCAATACAGGATGGAGGATTTCTGCATGCTTCTTGCTTTGCACATTGCTTACACTTAATTGTCACGGGATTTCTCAGCAACGAAACACAAGTGGATGGTATGATTGCTGTTTGCAAAAAATTGTGACTCACTTTCACATTCAACCAAGGCTATCACGGACATTGTCTGAACTGCAAAAAAACACAAGCTGCCCCAGCAAAAGTTGATTCAAAATGTTTCACTCATTGGAACTCAACGCTTTATATGCTGCAGCTCCCTCTTGAGCAAAAGCAAGCTGTACATGAGTACTGCCCAGTTACATTATTGAGATGGCATTATGCTGTCTGTGCTGCAGTGGAAATTAATGGAGACAGTGTGCTGTATCCTAGCTCCTTTTGAGACAGCTACAAGGGACATGTCTTCTGAAGGTGCATCTGTGAGTCAAGTTTATCCCACCATAATGCTCATTTCACATCATCTTAGTGTTCTAAATCTACAAACAGAAAAAGACAGATCTGAAGCGCAGAACATGTACGTATATCATGGGAATCTCAGAAAGAGAATGAGCGAGCACTTCAAAACCAATGACAAATTAGTTGCAATGACTAAATCAAGACACTACATCCTTGCAACTCTCTTAGATCCCAGGTTCAAGGCTATACATCTTCCAAAACAGATGATATAAGCAGTACAAATGTATGTTGCTAGATGAGCTGCAGCACTCACAGGAGTCAAACACAGACACGCTGAGTACCATCAGGTTGTCATCACCACAACATGCAGGTTCATCTTCACAAAGGGATACAGAACTGGAAAAGTCACCAAACATTAACAGTAGTTGTTCCCACAACTGCCACTTCTTCAGCCCTTAGTAGCAAGCTAAATCTGTGGCAAAACCTTTTCCCAAATTGCTGCCATACCAGCTGCTTCTGCTGATTCCTCTTCTGAGTGGTCTCTGTCCAACATGGTGAGACAGTTACCTGCAAGAACTGCCTATTCCTATTGATGCATGCCCTTTTGAATACTGGAGATCAAAAAGTCAATTTGGACAGAGCTGTATGATGAAGCCTGTAAATATCTTGGTTGTCCTGCAACAAGTGTCTCTTCAGAACGCATGTTTAGTACAGCTGGCAATATTGTGACAGACACCAGAAATAGGTTGCTGCCAGAAAATGTACACAACGCTTAACTTTTATTAAAGTTAATAAGTCAAGATTTTCAGATCCCTACAAGAGTATACAAACTGATCCTGAAGTGATTGATGTTGTGGATGTTGATGGTGATGACAACTCAGATGGTGGTGGCTGGTAAATACTGTGTGGGATGAGTCTTTCTGCACCAAAAGGAAACTTTACAGACTGTGATGACTTTGGTTGTCGTCTTATCTCCTTTCTCGATCTACTACCTTGGACTATATACCCCCAAAACTTTCACCATTTCATGGCAAACTGCTTTGTAGCTAGGGTCTAAACTAAAGTCAACAAGTTTTATATACAGGGCAATTTTAACATCAGTGGAACAGGCCCAAATTTGACATAAAAGGGACACTGTCACGTCAATCCTTTCTGTATCATATTATTTATAGTTAAAGTGCAACATATATTTTGGATTTAATTTCTGTGACTTTGTGGTATCAGCAGTATTGGGACAGGAGCGGTTCTATTTTTCAATTTTAAAGAGGACAAAACAATGAGTTCTAATTGGTAGTTGTTTATTATTTTTCAATTACAGAAAATGTTAGCCATAAACTAAAATGGATGCTAGTACATGGGTGAGGGTTGTGGGGTTGGTTTTAACATGGGTGTAGGGAAGATGGGTGCTACTGCACAGATGAGGGTGGTGGAAGAAAAGTGGAATGGGTGATGGGATGAAAGGTGGGTGTTGTTTTAGTTCTTTCATTTACAGATTCGTGATCAGCTGGGGATGGTGAGGAAAAAATGATGACAGACCGAACCTACTGTACACATAATATATATTCTTATTAAATACATTGCAAACTGCTGCCACCTAGCACAATTGTCCTGTCCCTTTAAAAAAGAATAAAGGAATCAGAAATAAAAGAAAATCTGCATCAGCAGTTTCTCAGAATGTGACGTATCATAGTGTTTTGCTTTATAAGTAGTGATAATTTGATACATAATGGGGTTGACAGACGCTGTCCCTTAAACATCACATGCCAACTGCTGCAGCTACATTAAATGTTCCTTAGTATGTGGTGAGGAAACCACTTTTTTATTTATGTGACTGAAATACAGATTTTATTGAAGTATCAGCTGCAAAAATACATCATTTTAGAATTTTTTGTATGTATTACTTCAATTTGCCAACAAAAATGTTGGTATATGTATGCATTACCTTAGAAAATTGCATGCATTTTGCCAGCAACAATGACTGGTATATATTTTTTTTTAAGAATAAAAAGACACAGCACCAACACTTCCCAAAATATACTGTATTGTGCGTTTTAACTGATAGCATCACAGTACAGAAACGCCATGCAGGACAAAACAGTTTAAACAGACAAAAGGACCTTTTGTCTGTTTAAACTGTTTTATCCTGCATGCATGCTTTCTGTACTGTGATGCCATCAGTTAAAACGCACAACACAGTATATTTTTTAGTGTTGGTGCTGTGTCTTTGTTCTTGGTGCTCAGCTTTTCACACAGGCACAACTTAGGATTGGAGCAGCCTTCTTGTGGTTTCTGCAAATATTTTTTATTCCAATGTCTTGACTGAATATGTTATGACATAATATGTTTTGTAACAGTTCACATGTTGCTGCTGTAGTACTTGGCTTGACTTTGTTATAAAAGCTTTTTTTAAACATAGCAACTTTGATTCACCTATTTAAAACAGAAAGCAGCAAATAGCTGAAATTAGGTAATATCAGTTATTTTTCTCCTAATTCATGACGATGAGTATATATAGCTGAGTACATAAATGGCTAATGTGCCTCTTCTTTCACTAAGGAACTATGATGCAGCTGCAGCAGGAAACTTTTAACATATGGGTGGGTGGGTGGGCCTGTTACGTATTAAGTTGCTGACTTTGCAAACAGAGAAACTATAGATAAACCCTAGTTGTATTCCGATCAATGTCACATAAGATAATTTCTCTCCCTTATTTTGAACAGTTTTTCCTTTACATGTATTTTATTACTATCTTCATTTATTGGCAGCACAATAAAAAAATAGGGTTTGAGTTCTAAAAAGTTCTAAAAAAGATTAGAACACTAGAACTTTTTCAAAAGTTCTAGACTAGAACTAGAACCCAGAACTTCAGAGGGTTCTGACAACCCTACTTTGGATCCCGAGTTCTGTCGGGACACTGTATGGAGGCTAAATACCCAATTGCTTAAAGATTCCCACTTGGTGTCGCGTATTAGGTCGTTGATTTCTCTCTTTCTCGCGGACAACCTTGATTCTACACTGAGAACGGACATAATTTGGTGTGCATTGAAATGTTATCTTAGGGGTGAGTTAATAAAGATGGCCTCCGCTAGGAAGAAGGAGAGGTTTGCAAAATCTCTTCTCTTACTGAATAAAATTAGAGAGCTAGAGGCAGACTATTCTTTAACTTCTTCGTTAAGTTCCCTCAAAACTCTCCTAGCGGCCAAGAGTGACTATATGGATCTGTTGAAAGAAAAGACGGAGTACTGTATTGTGAGAACCCAGGCTAAATACCTAGACCAAGGGGAAAAGGCCGGGAAGCTTTCCGCTCTATGTTTGCGGTCGATGGAAGCCTCTAGATTAATTCCATCCTTAGTCTCCCCAACCGGCTCCGTTGAAACTTCCTCTAGAGGCATTGCCCGGATCTTTGAAAATTATTACATGGATCTTTATAGTAAGCCCCCTGTGCCTGTTTCCATTCCGAATATTATTACATATTTAGGGGACATCGAAATCCCCTGTCTTTTACCGTCTCACCACCAAATTCTGACAGCTCCTATCACTCTGGAGGAAATAGAGGGGGTTATTACTTCTCTAACTCCTGATAAGGCACCAGGGCCTGATGGGTTCCCTGTTAACTTCTATAAGGTTTTCTCTAAAGAGCTAGCACCTGTGCTTCTTAAACTATATGATTGTCTCCTTGCTATTGATGTAGACCCTACTTTGTTTGAGGCTACAATTGTGTTGATTCCAAAATCAGACAGGATCCTGACGGACCTAGCCGTAATTATCGGCCCATTTCTCCAGAACTATGACATTAAGATCTTTTGCCAAGATTCTAGCTGAAAGAGTTAAGAAAGTCTGAATGGTTTACTTAGCCTGAACAAGTAGGTTTTGTGTCTGGTAGGTCCTCCTGACCACTTAAGGACTTTATCTCATATTACCCAATCTGCCATTCACTCCTTTACCCTGCGGCTCTGGTCTCACTGGAGGCCGAGAAGGCTTTTGATCATGTGGACTGGACCTTCCTTTGGACGGTAATGGAGAGAATGGGATTTCCAGGACCGTTCATAAAGTGGATTCAGATTCTTTACAGTACTCCCACAGCCAAAATCTATTGTAACGGGGTTTTTTCTTCTCTTTTTCATTTATATACTGGTACCAGGCAGGGTTGCCCTCTTTCGCCCTTATTGTTTAATCTATATTTGGAGCCCCTCCTTATTAAACTCAAGTCTTCCCCTTATGTCACGGGCTGTAGGTTATTGCAGCAGGAACTGGTGCTCTCTGCTTATGCAGATGATATTCTTCTGCATTTAGAATACCCGGCTGAATCCCTAAAAGTGGCGATTGATATTATTAAGCAGTTTGGAAACTTTTCCCAGTATAAATTGAACATCTCGAAGTCTGAAATGTTCCTGTTAAATGTCCATACTAGCAAGCAGGACCTTATTTATTTCGGACTGAGGTGGGGCCCCAGATCTATTAAGTATTTGGGATCTTATTTTATGATGGAACCCTCTCTTTTGAGGAAGTTTCAATTTAGACAACATTAAAAATCTTGTCCATCAGGATTTACAACGGTGGTCCTCCCTCCCCATTTCTCTTTGGGGCAGGATCAATATTGTTAAAATGAATATCCTTCCCCGGATTTTTTAACCCCTTAATTTATTAAATTTATGGTTGCCCATCACATACCTTCAACAATTTCACATTATGTTCTCCAATTTTATCTGGCGTGGGAAAGGTGTAAGACGTTCATATGTCAAGTTGTCCCTTCCTAAAGAAAAAGGTGGGCTTCGGCTCCCTAATCTCATGTTTTATCACTGGGCAGTGCACCTCTCTAAGCTTGGGAGGTGGCTTTCTACAGACCCCTGCTTACCGTGTCCATCATGGCTTCAGTTAGAGCGCTCTTGTCTCTCAGGATCAAAACTTGATACTTGTGCTGTATTTTTTATTTCTCCAGTAACAGTTGAACGCTGGCTGACGGACAGTACAATTCTGGCATCCCTTAAAACATTGAACCAATGTCTATCGTCGCTTAATATCTCCGTCGTGTCGGATCTTGGTCAGCCGGTACTCCTTAATCCCAATCTCAAATTGGGTAATTCTTGGATCAATCCTGACTGGCTTCCACATCTTAGGGAGGTCAGACTGGAGCAGCTTTACAATCAGGAATCCCTTCTTTCTTCTGGTGATATACTGGCCAAATTCGACATCCCCATGAGAGAGATTTTCAAAGTGTACCAATTAAGACATCTTCTTGTTCAGAAATTTGGTACGCTCAGCAAAGACTCTCTGGTCTACCCTTTCTCCTTCAAATCATTAATCTTGCTTCTCAGCCGCACGCTATCTCTTTAATTTATTCCTTCCTTTTTAAACTATAAGTTTCTGAGGCCGTGGCTGGCTTCGATGTTTGGTCTTCACTGCTCCCTAATGCCTCTCTTAATTGGCCCCATATATGAAGGATCTCCATAGGTACTATTCTCAGGATAGATTAAAGTTAACTCATATTACATTTAAATAACTTATACTACACTCCAGTTAAGCTTTGTAAACTTAAAAACTTCCCACTCTACTTGTTCTAGGTGTTCGTGAGGACTAAGGGAACCTCTTCATGTGTTCTGGGCCTGTACCAAGGTTGCTCCTTGTGGTCCCTCATCCAGGATAATCTAGACCCCTTCTGGGTTTGTCGAATTTCTTTACCCTGATATTTGATCCTGGGGATTACTCCCGTATTAATAGTGTGGAGCGTCGCTTTCACATGGTTTTGGTATCTATGGTGGTCAAGAAGCCGTCCTTAGACATTGTACTGATCAGATGGCCCTGACTTATGCTGATTGGCTAACTGAGCTTAATGTCTTACTTCAGTCGGAGAGCTTAATTGCCAGTCTGCATTATCAGAGTGACTTGTTTCGAAGAGTGGGTAAGCTGCAGGCTTTATGTTTTCACTAGTTAAGCTTTGACTCGATCCCGGTAGTCCGCACAGCTTTTGCAGCGTAATTATGTATGTATTATCTTTATTAATATAGAGGACTCAATTGTCATGGATAGACACTTGATACATCCAGACTGCTTTCATTATTGAGAATGCACACCTTTATAGGGGTGGGTGAGAGAGGTGGTGGATGTTGCTGGGGTTGGTACCTTAGATATTTTTGGATTATGTTACAGTATATGTGGTGGTGGGGGTTAGTTGGGAGGGTTTGGGTGATAGTTGGGGAGGTCTGGGGGCGGTTTTGGGAGGGTGGGTATGTTCCGGTGTATATTCCTGTTGTATTGACTAGACCTGTTGTGTTGGTGGTGTTTTTTTTCCTTGTACATTCTCTTTTTTGTACTTTTGTATTTGAAAACTCAATAAACTTAAATTAAAAAAAAAATAGATTAGTGCAATCAAGAAAATGACTGTGGAAAAAAGGGGGAAAAAAAAAGAAAACAGATGTAACCCCCATTGTTTTTTTTTTATTTTTTTTTATTTTTTATTTTTATTTTAGCTTTTGTTGACCGGGTAAGTTCACTAGACAAGTAATATGCCTATTCTCATGAACGACCCGGGAGAGTACAACATAGGGATACAGACATTGTTTACAGTAGTGAGTAAGTACAGCTTGACAACATGTGGGAGATAGTAATATAGTCCAGGGGGTTTGGACGGTCATAATACAACTTATAACTGCTAAGGTTAACGGACCCCCGGGCTGAGTGGGTCACATTCAGATTTACAACAGGAAGCATATACACATTTCACGTAACAGGCAGTTCAGACAGGCAATGTCCAGGGAACCATGGCATGGGCAATATACCCTGGGTCAGGTGCACTGGTGCAGTGGAAGAGTCAAGGAGTGCAGCAGGAGTTATCGGGTAGTATCAGAGGGAAACAAGCTTTGAGGCCGGACAGCAACCGTGATAGAGAAATACTCTAGGGAGGCTTAGGACAGTCACATGCAGATCCAAGTTTCAGGAAATCCCAGAGGGAGTTACGGAAGCACAGGTGGAGGACGAAACCTGATCGGCTCAGGAAGGGAGTTCCAGAGCCTGGCGCATACGAACGCCCCGCCAACCATGAGGGTGCGGGTGGGGGACCTTGAGCATCCCCAGGGCCTGGGACCTAAGGTGGTAGGTAGTGGAGTCTGTTGGCGGCAGGAGCAGGGCCAGCTTAGGGGGTGCCAGTTCTGACCACTTTGTCGGTAAGGCAGCCCACCCTGGAAGTCCAGGTACCTACTGGGGAGAGCCATCCTAGTTTATCGTGATAACCTACAGCGATGGGTGAGGCGGGGGGACAGTAAGGCAAAGTGACAGATGTTGTTGTATGTGGTGTGCCACCATGCGAGGTGAGTCTGGGGAGCAAGCGTATAGGTGCAGCCCATTGCTGAGAGAGGGAAGAAGCACACCTTTCGCAAGGGCTAGTCTGGCTGTAGGTATAAGATTGAACTTGGCCCTGTAGGCCAGGCCCAGCTTGCAGTTAACTGCACTACAGATATTTAGGAGGTGACTACCCATGTCGAGTTGGGGGTCAAGGGTGACCCCTAGGTATTTGGCAGAGTTCACTACAGGGAGGGGGGATCCATCGGGACAAGAAATCTTTAACAGGGCCGATGAGGTTATGAGTTTGGCTGTTGAACCAAAGAGCATGGCCTGAGTTTTTTTCAGATTCAGGACCAGTTTGTACTCGGTGATCCAGGTTTGAACTTTGCAGAAGCCTTCGGACAAGGCCTTGTTGAGAGTTGCAATGTCTCGGGCGTGAGCCAGGATCACCAGGTCATCGGCATAGAGTGTGGTACTGCAGGTGGAGGTCACCGCAGGTAGCTGGTTGATAAAGAGGGAAAAGAGGAGAGGGCCCAATACAGAGCCCTGAGGGACACCGGAGGTCATGGGAAGGGACTCAGAGAGGACTTTATTGAAACTAGTCCACTGAGTTCTGCCATGCAGGTAGCCCATAAGCCAATTCATGGTGAATGGGGAAAGACCGAGTGACCACAGTTGAGAGCAAAGCAACGTGTGGTCAACAAGGTCAAAGGCTTTGACATGTCAATAAATATGGCTCGGAGAGATTACCCTGATCCATGGCTGATCTTATTCTAGATGTGACCGAGATAAGGCAGTGGTGGTGCTGGTGACTTTGTGAAACCCGTGCTGGGCCGGGGACAGCAGCTCCTGGGACTGGATGAACTCCGAGATCTGTTCGGCCACCACCTTTTCTAGGAGCTTGCTGAGGGATGAGAGGATAGCAATCGGGTGATAGTTATCCGGAAGTTTGGGATTGCCCTGTTTCAGTACAGGGACAATCCTGGCCTCTTTCCAGATATCAGGGAAGGTACCACTTCCAAGGGATAGATTGAAGATGTGGACTACTGGGTGGGCAAGGTGAACAGCGCCAAGCTTGAGGAGCTTTGATTCAAGGTTATCTGAGCCAGGGCTGGAGTGCTGGGAGAGGCCGGCCAGGTGCCTATGGGTGTCCAGTACAGTCACTTCCCTGAGGTTAAACGTTGCCGGGGGCCTCCCACCAAGCCAAGGGGGGAAGGGAGGGGGGCCAGTTCTTGTTAGACGAGAGGGGAGCCGTGATGGCAGAGAGATCTGTGAAATGGGTATTTAGGGAGTTGACAATGGTATGGGGGTTCGTGAAGAAGACCCCGTTGATAAGCATGTCAGAAACTCCAGATTGGGAGGATCCATTAACAAGAGATTTTATGTTCTTCCAGAAACTCCTGGGTGCTGGCAGAGCAGAGTACAGTGGACTTGCAGAAGTCGCTTTTTGCAGCCCTGATGGCCTTTTTGCAGGAGTTTCTCAGGTGTCTGTATTTTTGGAGAGAGGTGGGATCACTGGAACTTTTGGAGTGGGCCCAGCACTTGTCTCTCTCCCTCATTTGGGTCAGGAGATTCCCATGTAGCCAGTGGGTGGTGGACCCCCTCACCCTGCGGATGACCTTGGGGGCGTGCTTATTTTGCAGGATCCCAAAGATGGTGATGAGGGAGGAGGTAGCCACAGAGGGGTCAGTGGCCCCATACACATCGGAACAGTCGGTAAGCCGTCAGACTTCCAGGAACTCCCAGGGGTTAAACCTGGAGTAGTTCCTGACGTGCATGATTTTCTGGGGGATCTTGGGGAAATTTTCCAAAACACAGTAGACTGGTGAGTGGTCAGAGATAGAGTCCGCAGTGTACCTGCTGAAGAGATTCTATCCGGATGGTTGGCATGATCCAGTCCAGTAAGGTACTGGGGATCTGTTTGCTGACCGCCTGGTTGTATCCTGGATAAGTTGGGTCAGAGTAGAGTTAGCAAGTAGGGCCTCATATTGCTTCCACTACCTCCGACCCAGCTGAGATGACATCCCTAGGATAAGGAGTTCATTGTCCCCGACACTGGGACTAATGGAGTCTAGGAGGTGGGTCAACCGGGAGCCCACCCTTGGGTGGGTTGTAAGTGCACACCAGATGCAGTTTCTTTGTGTTCCCAAGTAGGAGTAGCATGAGTACCTTGCACTGGGACTCGAGGGTGTTGGTGGAGGGTGACTGTGAGACTTTGAGATGACACTTGTGGTACATCAATATGCCTCCCCCTTACCCCCGCCTGTCCAGACGAGTAAACTCGTACCCAGGTAGGCTACAGGCAGAGTCGGGGATCGAGGGTTTTAACCAGGTCTCGGTCAGCCCAAGGATATCGGGTTTGTAGAATGTCATCCACATGACCAGTTCATCTCGGTTGTGTAGCAGACTCCGGATATTAAGGTGTGCTACTTTTAAGCCCTTGCCCACGCCCCATACAGAGGGGGTGTTTTGAGGGTTGTACGGACCTGGGTTCATTTTGATGTCACCCGCCAGTAGCAGTGTTAAGAGAAGGAGCCATTGGAGGTACCACTTCGTGGTAGTTATACCGGCTGGGGAGATTATGGCCCGGGGGCGTGGAGTCTTGGCCGAGAGTATGGGACTCAAGAGGACTGGGCAGCATTTGGGACAGCAACGAGGCATCGAGGTCCAAGGAATGATTTGGGGGGAGATATCTATTAACTCACAGGAGGAGGACAACCCCCAGTATGCCCCATGTGATATGAGGGGGGAAGTGGCTGTATGGAACAGGGAGCGCCCTGGAGCAGGACCGGCTGGGGCCGGCATCCTGTAGGGGGCAGACATCACACCCGTGAGCAATGTCGAGGGGACAACAGAGACAAGCAAGGAGGGCAGGAAAAAAATCAGCAATGTCCAGTCAGTAGAGAACAATTAGACAATGGTACGTGTAAAAAATTAGGCAGTGCACAAGCAGTAGCGATAACATAAGCAAAAGTCCAATAAATCAGCACAGTCGGGAGAGTTGATCATGGAAAGAGGCTACACAGTGGGAAAAGTCCGTTGATCAGCACAGGCTAGAGGGCTAAATGTAGAAAGGAGCTGCACAGAGGGAGGATGCATTGGAGCCACCAGGAATGCAAGTTTGGACCGCCCCTCGGCTGATTAGGGTGAAGTTCCTCTCAGGAGGCAGGGCCAAAACTGGCATATAAGATCGCTTACAACCACAGGTGGGTGGGAGGGCTCACACTAAAAAACCTCTCGCTTGGTGATCGAACTGCTGAGGAGGCCCACCAGAGCTGCAAAGCCCACGGCACCTCAGACTTGGCTAAGCGGCAATTTGGAGCGCGAGGGGGGGGGACCTTCCAGCACCAGGTCACCCACACCTCCCCTCCAGCGTGAAACGGCGATAAGTCTGTGCTCTGAATTAGTTGGGGCAAGCTTGCCCTATTGTACAGGCAAGGAGAAGAATGTCACAACAGCCAGGAGCCAATAGGGAGCTGCGGTGGGTGTGGCGCAAGAAATTCAAACTGGGAACTGAGTCAAGGTCCGTTGGTGAGCAGAAGATGGCAGTGGGGGTCCCCGGTTTCTCTCGGTCCGGCGAGACGCTCCACAGGCGTGGAGAACAGGCAGAACACACAGCTGGAGTGCAGGCAAGGTAGGAGGAGCTGGAGTTGACTGTAGGCAGGTCTCTCTCGGACGGCGGCGGAGTCCGGTCCACACTAAAAAACCTCTCACTTGGCGATCGAACTGCCGAGGAGGCCCGCCAGAGCTGCAAAGCCCACGGCACCTCAGACTCGGCTAAGTGGCAATTTGGAGCACGAGGGGGGGACCTTCCAGCACCAGGTCACCCACGCCTCCCCTCCAGCGGAAACGGCGATAAGTCCCGGGGTTACTAGAATCCCAGTAAGACCTAGTGGTAGGCAGGGAAGGCAGCTTGTGAAACTCCAGTTAAATGGGTTTCACACTGTCTCACTCTGTTCTCAGTCACAGCTGAGACTTGAGAGATGACGTCGCTATAGAACTGTTGCAGCTGCATGAGCCACATTGGAATCTACAGCTCAGGGATTGAGTTTAGAACTTTGGGAGTTTTCAAAGTTAGTTGTCTGTTTACTTTCAAAGAAGAAGGAAGTAGTTTTCTGTTTATCTTTTTTAAAGTGGTGGAGACCGCTCTCCAGGTCTCAGTGCCCCCTTCCTCCGGGGGTGGTGGAAGAAAAGTCCCTTGGGACCCAGGGCAACTCTTTCCCACTATGGAATAAAGCTGTCTGAATTTAATTCTGTTCTTGTATAACAGTAAAGGAAATAGTACTTGCCTGTGGGCACCTGCAATGAATGGGTGAGTGTTTGGCTCCATTTGAAGGGGCAAACAAATTGTTTTCTTCAGTTGGGAAATGGATGTGGACTGCTATTTGGGAGGACTATGCTACTAGGACAAACAAATGGAGCAGTCAAAAAGTCTAAAGTTTTAAATGGATTTCAAGTAATGCTGTGGAGGGGGTGCTTCAGGCCATCTACCATTCAATCTACATTTTTAAAGTTCTAAGTTTTCTGTGTCCAAAGAAATGGACGGGTATGGGCTGTGTGAGCTGGAAGTAGGAAAACCCCCATCTTTAGTAACCAGGTCCACCTCTATGGATTTCTTCTGTGTTTTGCTACTTGCCTCATGCACTTGGCCAGTGATGGGGTGGGTACCCAGACGTGGGTCGCAACTTGAGAATCTCTCTAGGAGTCACAGACTCCAAGTGGTGTGGGGAGCCACAGTTAGGTGTCTCCTTGTTTGATGGGAGTCTTTCCAAGTAAAGTTTGGGTTCATTCTTCAAATGGACTGTCAGTCAAGTGGCTGGCAGGGGAGCCGGGCCAGTCGGGCTGTGTATCCAAAGTGCATGCAAAGTCCGGGCTGAGTGCCTGGTGGGTCCAAAGCCAGACAACAGTAGTAATGTGTTCATTCTTCAAGTGGACCGCTTGGTTAATCTCTAATCTGCACATACAGTGAACGTAGCCCTTTGGGGGACCATGCAATGCTTTGTTTATGTTCAGTTAGTTAATGAATAAAGCCACACTGAAAAATCCCAATCCTGATTCTGGACATTGCAGTTATTGCTTCCTGTAGTTGGATTTACTTGGGTGCCCCTGTGCAGAGTAGCCAAACCTAGGTCCCTTGTGCCAGGTAACCTCATCCTCCCCGAACCCAGGTCCCCCACTAGGTATTGCTGCCAACGCCAACAGCATGCCACCTGTCGTTTTAATAAAAGGGCAGGTGGGGGTTAAACAGAAAAACCAACCCTGTTTATTTCTTTAAATCTCCCAAGGTCAATTAGAACCCTGTAAACCATTGAGGATAATGTAGCTGTAGTTACAGCTATTGCGCTTTGCTGCTGGTCGCAAGCTAGACTAGTGAGCCCACTAGTCAACTAAGTCACTAGGTGACACTTGATTAGGATTCAGGAGGTCTTGTGTGACCCAGGCAACCCTTAAGCTTTATTCAGATAGCTCTATGCACCACACAACTGCCTCCCTGAGTAATATCTCTGATTATTTACTGTGTGAATTACCTTGCTGCATTATTCCTGCCCTACAGAAACCTGTTTTGTCTCATCTGGATGAGCACCCTGATCCCCCACCCCCATCCATTTTACCTTTTGCCTCTCCACACTTCTCTCATCACCTTGGGTAATATGTGGCCACAATGTAGGGCTCATTATGTTTCCCAACCCTCCTGCATCCTCTATCTGCATTGGGGTAATCCTCCCACAAACATCTGATAAACCCAGTATCCATCTTCTATTTTCTGCACCTCAGTTCTGTCCTCCTCCCTTCCCCTTCCTCCCGTCCCACCCCCAACATTCCATTGCTTCTCCTCTCCCAGTTCTCCTAACACCTTAATATTGATATGGATCTGAGCAATGTTAATGTAGGGTAGGTCCCTCCCCTTGCATGCCACTCCACCCCCATAGCCAACAGAACATAAGAGAAGAACAAGGGGGAAAGGAAATGCAACCCCCCCCACAAAGAAAAACAGACAAAGGAGGCACCAGGAGAATCCCCCATCCCAACATATCTTTAACAACATTTGTCCCAGTCTCTGTGCAGGTTTTACCTTGAGGGACATGCCCTACCCCACACCCATTTTAGTACCTGCCAGTTTGTCCTCCTGTGTCACCCGCAGCTTCCAGTAGTCTCAAAATCCTTGTGGCTGCGGTCAATGTTCCTCTCCACTTGTTGTACAACATATCATCTTCCTGGGCCTCTGTCAGTTTTGATCTTCTTATTTTGATGCAAATGCTGCCGGCACACGTCAGCTCTGTTGATCCAGTGTCCGTTTCCCTCATAGAAGTCACCCCCTTCCCCATCCTCTCACCCTGTACGTTGTTCCTGTTTGTTCCTTGTTACCAAAGCCTCTCATGTCCTTCAAGTCTTTTCCAGGTGTCCATTTCTTCACCCTCACCCCCAGTTTGTATCGTACATGTAGTAGAGAAGCATCACTTCGATCAATGTCTCCAGTAGGGTCAATTTGCTTTGGTTGTTGTGGAGTCAGGGGAAGCTGGGGAACCACAACCCCCCCTCCAGCCAAGCAGTGGGCAAGATTCATCACAAGTGCATGGGCAGACAATTCAATAAGATCCACCTATCCTCAGTTGGGCAGTCCTGCTATGTTTAAGTCCTCCATTGTGATGGTTTCATTGATACTTCTAGGTTACTTTTCTAGATATCACTTCAAGTCTGCTTGTAGGTGACTTGACTACATTGCTGGACTTGTTTGAATCCATTTTGGTCATCCTTCTCTGCACCATGCAGTCAATGCCAAATCACACTCCAGGGCCTCCATCCGCATGTCTAGGTACTGCATGCCAACTTTTCTCAGTGCTGGTGTTGCTTCTGAGGGTCTCATATATTTTAACCACTTTATCTGTGTAGACTGTAACTCTCGCTGGGTAGTTTAGTTGGATTTTTATGTTTTTTTTCCTTGCCCAGCTTGATTATTTCTCAGATCTGCTTGTGTTTTGCATTTAGTATCTCTAAGAAGTTCTGGGCAAAGTAGATATGCCGTGAGTCGATCTGCAGCTCACTTTGTTTCCATGCGGTCTGTAAAATCATCTGTTGATCTTGGTAGTTATGGATGCGGACAACAAGGGACTGAGGTCTTGCTTTCTGATAAGTGGGCTTTGGCACTAATGATCTGTGTGCTCTTTCAATGCACAGATTTTTGCTGTTTGAGATTTAGAGAGCTGTCTGCAGAATATGTGTGATAAAGGCTTCCATGGACCCATGTGATCTTTCCATATCTTCAGGGACTATGTGTAGTCTTTTTTTTTTTTTTTTAACTTCCAGCTCCCACGGCTTTCAGAAGAAGCCTCGTACCTCCTCCTACTCTGTCCACCAGGGCACTCCTCAAGGTATCCCATCCCCCTAGTTTTGTCTTGCTCGTAGGGCTGGTTTTTTTTGCATTTTCCCCAATTTTCTCCCTCTATTCCAGCTCCCAGGATGCCGGCACCATTGGACAGATGTCCAGAGAGGCAACGTGCGAGTGCACGTCATTCTCTCATACACCGTACGGTGTCCCCCCTCCCTGACTCCAGTATCTCAGAGCTGCTAATCCCTTCAAGGGATGGTTCTTCCACCAGCACTCTCTACAGGGGTGTCAGACACTAGTGCGTCCCTGGTATCCCACCCCTTGGGGAGGAGAGCATCTGCTGGGATGCTTGATCTCCCTCCACCTGCCGAACCCCGGGACTCTGTGTATTCTGAAATTATTTCTTCTTGCTCAGTTCTCCTGGTCATCTATCTTTGCTTGTATCTCTCTCTCTGTTAAGTATACATAAAACAGCCCTGTTATATCAGTCCATGGTCTCTGATATTTCCACCTAGTAAGTAGTAGTAGTAATATATTTTATTCAGGACAATGCCATGAAATGGATAAAACACCATTGAGTGAACTCATTTTCAAGGTGATCCAGTTAGACATTCATACAGCTGCCTTACACACATTCACATAATTCATAAATTACAAAACATTTTACATATAATCAATAAATATGATGGACATTGAGTCAATAAGCCCAACGAACCATAAGACAATATTTAGGGGTCCCAGATATTGCTGCAAACAACATAGTGCAGGAATATAACTTGGTTGTTAAACCATGACTTAATAGGTTCCTATTTATTTATTGTAAAAGGATCTCTTAGTTCAATAGGAAGTTGATTCCACATTGTCGCACCCCTATATTTAATTGAGTATCTCCCTATATCTAGTCTAACTTTGGGTATATTAAATTCTAAGTGAGCAGCAGACCTCAGATTTAGTGGTATTGACCTGAGTGAAAAAAAGTCAGTAACATATTGGGGAACAGCCCCTTTTAAAACCTTTATCATGAATAGTGAAATATGTAAATCCCTCCTTTCACTCAGTCTTAGCCAATTTAGCTTTTGGTACATCAACCAATGGTGCACTCTGGGGTGTACATCCAAAACGTAACAAGCCAGCCTATGATAAACTGTATCAATAGAATTCAATAAAGTTTTAGTAGCCCCGACATATAAAAGATCCCCATATTCTATAATTGGTATAATAGTACTATTGACCAAATTGGGTCTAGAGTCAGTGTCCACGTAATGTTTCACCCTATACATTGCTCCAATTTTTTTATGGATCTTCCCCACTAATGACTAAATATGTACGTCCCACTTTAGTTGGCCAGCTAACCACATTCCTAAATATTTGTAACATGTAGTAGATTTTAATTTGTCTCCAGCTTTAGTTTTAGGGCTGGATATTCAAACTGTGCTATTCTGTGGCGCAAGCCCTTGCGCTGCACAAAATAGTTGTGCAGGGGTGTGGCCGGGGCGATTTTCAACAGAGTTGTACTATTGAGCAACTCCTTTGAATATCACCCCCCCGCCATAGCCACTGTGCATGGCGCAGTAGAACTCGCCCTGCAAGTGGTCAGAGTGGAGCATTCATGTGCGGTGGTGCAAGTACCCATTACCATGTGCAAATTTCCAATATTCAAAAGGTGACATTTATGGCTCCATTTGCATGCCATTAGCATGCAGGTGTGCCGATCCCCGAGGACTTGCACCTGGCGCCCTGCCAGGCAGCAGCCGTTGGGGACCGGCGCCCCCTGCAGCCAGGTTGCAGGCATAAGTTTAAACATCCCCCCCCCAACTGGCCTGATCGTGGGCATAAGTTTAAACATCCCCCCACCCCTGACTGGCCCGATCACGGGCATCATTTTAAACATCCCCACCCCCGACTGGCTTGATTGCAGGCATAAGTCTAAACATCCTCCACCCCCGGACTGGCCCGATCGGCATAACTTTAAACATCTCTCACCTCTCGACTGGCCTGATCGCAGGCATAAGTTTGTATCTTCACCGACAGTTCGATCGGCATAAGGAAAATAAAAATACCTTCAACAGCTCGGATCGCAGAATAGTATCTCTGCCATCATAGCCTGGTAACCAGTGACTGGTTTATTGGCAAGAAAAGAGTGCATTCTCATTCTGGTTACCACTTGCCCAGGACTAGGTGTCCCACCCCACTCCATTTATTGAGCTCACTTTTCTGGCGCCCGTCAGCTGCGGGCGGCAGCATCCACCGCCTACCACCCCGCCGCCGACACTGACTGGCCCGTAGGGCTGCATGCCCATTGGCTCTGCTCGAACCAATGGGTGCAGCCCTACCGGCAGTCATTCGGCAGGTGGCAGGGTGGCAGGTGAGTGATGCTGCCGCCCGCTGGCTGACGGAGGGAGCGGGTGGTGGGCTCCGTGGATGGGTGGGTTGGGGCCACTAGATCACCAGGGTAGGTGGCCCTTGGGTGGGTTGAACTTTTTCGCCCGCGATCGGGCTTCGAGGTCCACTGGACCACCAGGGATATGTTCTTGGGGGTTGAACCTTTTCTGCCCGCGATTGGGCTAATGGGGGTGGGTTTTTTTCACTTACCTGCAATCGGGCCAGTAGGGGGTGGGGATTTTTAAACTTATGCCCATGACCAGGCCAGTGGGGTGGGGAATGTTTAAAGTTATGCCCGCGATCGGGCCAGTCGGGGTCAGGGGATGTTTAAACTATGCCTGCGATCGGGCCAGTCAGGGGTGGGATTACCATATGCCCAACATTGGCCATGGGGGGCACAGGGAGTACGTTGAGGGCCACCCACAGGTGGCAGCTGCTGTGTTGCACCCTGCAATGCGGCAGCTCACCTATGGGTGGCCTTCGACTTACTCCTTCTTTTTTTTTTTTGCTCAAAGTTGTGCAGGCGCAGGTTGGGGGTTGCACCTGCACAACTCTGCACAGCCCACTGAATATCGGGCTGTGCAGTTTATGCATGGTTCCTCCTCCTCCGGTTCAGCATGCCTTCCTTAGCATTGCACTGTTGCTCAGCTTGACTTGGGGGCGCAACTGCCTCCTGCTGAATATGGCACAATGGTGCAATTTCGGACTTGCACAGGCGCAACCCTATTGCACATGGCGCAACCCTTTTGAATATCCAGCCCTTAATCTTTAAACCATAATTCTTGTAATCCCTAGACCTACTAAACAAGATTGTTTGTGTTTTTTTTACATTTAATTTCATAGACTGTAATTTGAAAACATTTTGTAAGTATGTAAAAGCTACCTGTGTCCTTTCCCGTACCAAATCAACAGAGTTCCCACTAGCGTAAATCATCATGTCGTCAGTGTAAAGATGAAAACTGACATTCATATCGCAAAATATAAGTTTGTTAACATATATGTAACCTCATGTTCCATTGCAGTTATTCTCTTGTCAGTTTTCTTTAGGTCCGCTCTAAGATCAGCAACCATGGCTTGCTTTTATTATTCTGTCTAACTTAACCAGGACCAGTCTTCCATCTGTCAGTGTGGTGCTCTCCTCTGATCCATCCATGCTCAGAGCTGGAGAGCCTGGTTGGCTGATGTCCTGCAGGCTCAGTGTCTTCTTTTTGTCTATCAGTGCTTTAATTTGGCCATCTAGATTGTTTGCCTTTCCTCTTGTGTAGCCATGATAACTTCTTGCCTGAAGCAGTTTGGGTCAATTTTCAGTTAGATTCCTCTATTTTAATCAGTTATATGTGATAAAGGTGAGTCTGAAAGACTACCTATCACATAAGTGACTCCTAAAGAGCCATGGTCAAAGAGCACTTTTGTGTGTAGTGACCATCACAAATAGCAATGGTCGCTACACTACTTTACTTAAAGGGGGTGGCAATGAAGGGGCAAGTTATTGTTATTTTTTTTTAATTATTCTGTCTGTAGCCAGACCCAAACCTGGGTCCACTGGCATTGCAAGTGGTAACATATTTAACTATGCTATGAGGCCAGCTCAGCAAGAACCCAGCACACAGGATCCTATATCCTGTACTAGCTAGAGACAGATCTTTGCTATCCTCGCTCTACAGGATATAGCAACATATTCAGCACTCGCTGTCAGTGAGAGTGGTATTATTGAGTTGCTCAATTGTAGCGCCACAAAAATATGCGCTCTACATGGTTGCTACCTTATAATCTCTTTCTATTAATCAGTAATCTCGGAGCTCCTAAGTAATGCTATCAACTGATCAGTGACAACACCAGAAGTCTCTGATTGTATTCAGTTTCATAAAAATAAAACTTGTGGATGTGGAAAAATGTTTTATACTGTTACTGTTTTAGATCATGAAAAATATGTTTTGGAAGATTGGTGAGTGTGCGTGTGTGTGTGTGTGTGTGTGTGTGTATGTGTGCATGTTTGTGATCTTGGGTTGTACAGAGGAAAGTTATTTTAAAATTTGGTGAGATATTTGTGAGAATAACTACACAGTTTCAAGCTCATTATTGCTGTTAGTGAATGTCTGAGGACATTTTTTGAAATGTCTAATCATTATGAAAAGTGATTGCTACGGTATTACTGTTTAAAAGAAATAATGAAGGTTGCACTAGCACTTTTATCTTCTGGCACAGGTAGGGTTTTGGAATTAGCTTTGGAAACATATTTTGGGTTAGGAAGGCAGGGTGGTGGAGGCCGGGTATGATGTGTCCATTCCCAGAAGGCTGTGGAGCATGCATACTCAGCCTGATTGGAGCGGTCCATCACTGGGTCCTTGTCTTCATTTCCGGAGGGAATGATTTCCTGAATGGGGGGAAAAGTGTAAGCTCCCTGTAAATGAGGGGCTCACTTTAAGGCATCCCTTTCCTCTTCCTTCCTACCTCCCAAGCTAGGGAAATGGGTTATTGCTCAGGTGGGGTTGCTCTGGACTCCACAAGGTGGCAGCAGTAGTAGTGGGTTCAGAGGGTATATAAGGGACTGAGGAAGTATCTGGCCTTTCCAGCCCAGACATTAGGGCCTGGGTCTGAGGGCAGAGGCTGAAAGAGAGAGTTAGGAGCAGATAAGGTGGGCAAGTGAGTGAGCTCAGTGATCCAGGGGGCCAGTGGAAACTCCCAAAAAAAAGAGTGCAGTCAGGATGGTTTTCAATGCAGCATGGTCGACTAGGAGTGAGGGCATGGAGCTCCATGGGGACACAGGTAGCCAGGTCCTTCATTGTTGGGGGCTAGGGTAGTAAGAAGTTTAGGCTTTAGAAAGCCCAGAGAGTGAAGGAGCCCTTAGGAAGTCCATGTGTGTATTCCCCAGGTCGCCAGGGCTGGGGGGGGGGCAGTAGGGCTGTCCCAAGAGGGGAACTGGTGGCAGTACTCCTCTCATACCCGCTATGGCAGAGCAGCCTGGGGAGAGTAGAGGAGATGGGGACCTTTCACCTAAGACATGTGGCCTGTTTGGAGGGACAGATCCTTGGGCACCGTGCATTGCCATCCAGGAGGGTCATAGGCAGATAATGGCAGACCTTGGAGGGTAGCCCTTTGCTGGAGCTTAACTCAAGCCCAGGCTGTAAATAATAGTAATAATAATAATAACTTTATATATTAAGCGTCTTTCAAATACCAAGGTGCTTTACAGTATTAAAACATAATACCTAAAACAACAATTACGAATCATAACAATTCATGAAAAAGCCTGACTCCACAAAAAAGTTTTTAGTGCCTGTTTAAAGCTCCCCACAGTCGCGCATTCCTGAAGCTGATGGGGCAGAGAATTCCAGAGGGTTGGGGACGCAAACATAAAAGCACGGGCCCCAGATGATTTCAAAGTAACCCTCGGAATCTTCAGCAACCCCTTGTCAGCCAAGCGGAGCTGATGCACAGGGGTGTAAGGAATCAGAAGCTCTTTCAAGTAGTCGAGGCCAGGTAGAGATATGGACTGGCAGGAATCCCCCAGAAATTAAGAGCAGAGAATTCCTGAGCAAGTTTGGGACATGTGGTAAGGCAATTACTGAGGCAGAGCCAAGTGATAATGGCAGGTATTGCCTTAGCACTGGGAGTAGAACCAACTAGTTTGAGGAGGGTCGGGCCTGGGTCATCAGGAAAATCCCTGGAAACCCCTGTAGCTTGGGCCAGTGCCCAGGGGTCAAGGTAGTGAAGGCCACTCACTTTCCCATGCCAGAAAAAAGGGGGGATGGCCACAGAAAGAGAGGAAAAAGAGAGTGACCCAAAGGAAAAGTAGAAGGTTGGCTTACCAGATCCAGGAAAGTCGGGAGATTGCAGGGATCTGAGTTCAAGTAAATCTCGGGTAGAGCACATGAGAGGGATAGTGGGAAGAGGAGAATCCTTGCTTGTGTCTGCATGAATCCATCAGTTTCTGCTGCCTTATTTTGTCCAGCCAGTATTGTAAAATCTAATAGCCCCATCGAGCTGCTTTATCTATTTCAATGAAGTATGTGACCTCGTATCACTGGAATCATTTGCAATACAGGTGAAAATAAAATCCAGTTTGGGGAAGAAAATAATAGATTCTGCATTATTTGACTGTAGGAGGAGTCAAATGAAATGAAATTCTACTTTTCCCCCAGTATTTGCAGTCTGATTAATTTTTCAATCAGTTGCATTCCAGTGGCAAGATTTATTACAGTCTGGTTGGAGCCTTAAGACTTCCTAGACAGCTGGTGGTGCCGAGGAAGGTCTCAGTCTGGTAAACAGCTTTGGAGAGGAAATCAAATGCAGAGAGAAAGGAGATAAAATGCACAGATGTGGAAAATGCTGAGTAGGTAGTAGACAAACTGTTTCCCTACTATTTCTGATGTGCACAGGTCTCGAATATAGTCTTAAGAGTGCTCCCCTTTTTTCTGCCTGGACCATCTGAGATGTAAAAAGTATGCCCCTAGATGGGGCCGGAGGGTTGGGGGGTTACATTAACAATCTGAGAAAAATGTCACAATGTTGATAACATCACAATACCTCTGTGTGGCAATTAAAGTCGTATACCACTGCAACTGAAATGCATATCACCGCACTCAATGCTGTTTGTCACTGGACGAAAACATCAATAGCAATTGAGGCAATTAACATGCTTACCAATCAGTTTCACCAATATCCACACCAATTAAGACCCTTACCAGAAGACACATAAGAAGCTACAAACCTACAAAAATCCTATCTAGATCAATGTAAAACAATATAAACTACAGCCTAACAGTAACCTAACAAGCATTTGTCAATGCTGAACGCTCACTTGCCACACTGTGGCTATTGATAGCCGGGGAGTATTTCAGAGCATCAAGGAGCAGGAGCCACCAATAGGTAAAGCTGCATTGTGGCTAATGTAGAAGCCTTTGGGGGCGGATCAGAGGAGTGAGGACCGGCAATCTTTAGAAGTTCCTGATGGAGTTGCGTGCTATAGAAAGGAAGTCATAGTACTGACCTACAAACTGTCTGTACAAAGAAGTAGACAGAAGCAAACTGGCACTTGCATGTGCTGTTATCCATCTCATTGGCTGACATCCTGTGGGGGTGGAAATGACAGCTGCTACTTGTAAACATTAAGGAACAGCAATGCCATTGTGCTGCATGTGTCTTTCTAACAATTAACAAACAGGGTTGCTCCTTGTACAGAGTAACACATGGCAACCCTGTTTTGCTGCATATGCTGCACGTGACTGCTGAAGATGTGTTGACACAGTCCTAGACTGGGACAGCAACAGATAGCGAAGACACACCAGTACAGCTCATGCCAGCACAGCTACCACAGCGAACACTACATATCTGTCTCCCTGTGATACACTCTCACATTTTCGGTGTGCCTCACTGGTGGGGGGCAAATTGCCACCAGATTCTAACAATTACCTTCAGTATGTTTATTTGCACCCAGCTAGCCAGCAAATGCAGTGTTACTGGAATAGTTTTCCTGAAAATGCTTTCACTGGCTAATATTGGTTTTCCTGCAAACTGCCCATTTATATGCAGGTTTTGTTAACAGGATACGCCCTAAAACACACAAAGAATTTTCAGTTTGCCGGTTACAAAAACTGCATATTAATGCACTTAATGATGCTGTAACAGCCCCAGTGTGCCCTGTCCCTCTCTCTTTCTCTCTCTCTCTCTCTCTCTGTCTGCCAGCAGCAGGTCTGTTTCTCATTCTCTCTCTCTCTCTCCCTTGCTGTCCCAGGCACCCACTCTTTCTCACTGAGGCCCCGTCACCTTGCTTGTACCTTACCCCTCACATGCTTGCTCTTACTTGGTGTGCAAGCATAGCGACAACTGAAGGCACACACAAGCAAAAAAACACAAATTGTGTCTGCTTGTATATCTCCCACCCATTGTCACAGCGCATTATTGGTACTTCCCAGCAGCACGTCTGTCTCTCACTCTATCTTGCTGTGCCCAGTCACCTGGTCACTCTCTCACTACTGCCCTGCTCGCTCTCTCACTGCTGCCCCTGCTGCCCTGCTTGCTTTCTCACTGGTGCCCTGTCACCCTGGTTGCACCTTACCCCTCACATGCTTACTCTTAGTTGGTGTGCAAACAAAGCAGCAACGCAAGGCAAACAAAAAGACTTGAAAATTGTGGCCACCCGCATTTCTCCCACCGCCTGTCACATGTCATTATTGGTACTGCCAGTATGTGGCGACGTGCAGTTGCTGTCAACTGGTTGTTTCACTTACCAACCTCGATATGTCCCTCTGTGTCAATTGGTTAGTGGACTGCTTGCTGCGGGTATCAGGAATCCAGGGACTTGCCATACTGTGGCAACATACTTCTCTCTGTGTCTGAGGGGGCAGCAACGGGTAAAATGGGGACCTCAGTCACCAACACACAGTGGTCAGGTACATGGTTGACACACTGTGCACTGTCTCTGACACTCATAGGATGGCCAGAATGTTGTACTGCAGAAGTGACATTGGGCATGAATGGAACAACAGTGTGGGTGGTAGCGGCATATAATGAAATCAGCTGCAGATCTGCACTGCCACTCTCTGCGCTGTCAGCCCTCATTCACATACCCACTTGCAGAAGATCTGTTCTCCATGTCATCCACTGTCACACAGTCCCTGGATTTCTCTTTGTGTCACACTCAGCTGCACTGTTATACTGATGTCAGGAGGTAAAGTCACACCGAGGTAAAGTAGAAGCCTTTGGGGGGGTAGAGGAACGAGGACTGGGGAAGAGAGAGAGAGAGAGTGGCAGGCATCTGGAAACACCCATAAGGAAAGTTACATCGTGGCTAATGAAGAAGCCTGGAGGGGGATGAAAGAGTGAGGACTGGGGAGAAACAGTGCAGGCAGCAGGAGAAAGTTGTGGTTAACTCCAGCCATGCACATTAGTGTCAGCTGTAATGCACATGGTTGGAATTACGGCTACAGAAAGAAACTAAGGTTTCGTCATTAGCGTGTTCATTTCTTTCAACTACAGAACATACCATGTCAGCAAGCAGAACTACTGTCATGACCAGAGTGCTTGGTCTTTGGTGTACACTGCCAAGCACATTACAGTTTCAACTGTAACTGATACGGTAGTAATATACCTCTGAAATTCCTTTGGCACCATATGAACATATAAAATGCCAGCAGAAACAGGCCTCGTGGTCTATTGAGTCTTCTCGATTGTGCAGCTAGTCCCTTAACTTGCAGCTGCCCCACCATCCCCTCCCTCCCCTCCTCATAACCACCGCCCCTTACTCTGTCTCACCCTCTCCTAAATCCTCCCACTGTTCTACACAATACCACCACCTCAGGCAGAGTGTTCCACTTATCTACCACCTTTTCCGTGAAAAAGTGTCTCCTGATTTCCCTCCTGAATCTCCCTTTCCAGTCTCAGCTGATCTCTCTCATGTCCCTCCCCTTCTGATCTGAAGAATCCTTCTATATTAATCCTGTTAATACCCTTTAGGTACTTAAAGGTTTTGATCATATCCCCTATCTCTCCTCTCTTCCAGGGAAAACATTTGCAGCTCTCCCAGCCTCCTCATAGGATTTTCTCTCAAGTTCATGTATCACCTTCATTGCCTTACCCTGTGCCCTCTAGCAATCTGATGTCCTCTTCAGGAATGGACAACAGTACTGCACGCAGTATTGCAAGTGTGGCCTGACCAGTGACCTGTACAGGGGGAGGATCACTTCTCTGTGCCTAGAGAAGATTCCCCTTGCTATGCATCCCAGCATCTTATTTGCCTTTGAAGCCAACTTCCTGCACTGCGCTGAGTGGTTCATATTCCCCATTATTAGTATCCCTAGATCCTTTTCCTTCACTGTGCTTTCCAGCTGTACCCCTCCCAACTGATATTTCCTCTCCTGGTTCCTTGCTCCAAAGTGCAGTACCTTGCACTTCTTGGCATTGAACCCCAACTGCCATGTCTCCGACCATTCCTGTAGTTTGATCACATCTTCCTGCCACCCCCTCCATCCCTCTATATTACCTACCACTGCACTGATCTTAGTATCATCTATGAACAGATTGATCCTACTCCGGATCCCATTTGAGATGTCAGCGATAAATATCCCGAACAGCACTGGTCCCAGTAGTGAACATTGGGGCACTCCACTCATAACTTCCTTTGTTAATGAGAGTTTCCCACCACCACCCTTTGCTGCCTATCCCTCAGCCCGTTGGTGATCCAGGTGACCATTTTTGCCCCCACCCCTATGTATTCCAGTTTTTCCCAAGCCTTCCATGTGGCACCTAGTCAAAGGCCTTGCTGAAGTCCAAATATCAGATTTCCACTGCATGGCCCCTGTCCAGTTCTCTGGTAACCCAGTCATAGTACTAGACTAGGTCTGCCTGGCAGGATCTGTCTGGTAGAAAACCATGCTGATGGCTGTCTTGGAGCCCATTGTCTTCCAGAAAGGTCAACAGCCTCTGTTTTAGGATTGACTCCATGAGTTTCCCCACCATTGAAGTGAGACTCACTAGTCTGTAGTTGCCTGGATCATCCTTCAGGCTACTTTTTATGTTGATTGCGTGCATACGAAGAAACATACTGTGGCAGCTTGCTGCAGAAGCAGGTTGTGGAGATGCGGCATTGTTGTGGCCAATGCCCTCACTGTCTTTTTGAGGCTTGGCATGCTATCTCATTGGTGGCACGCTGCTGCTGACACTAGTTCAGCCAGCGTGCCACCACCTTGAAACATTTTAGCCGCTGCAATCTGGGGCTGCCTCATCATTCCAGCATCAGCCATTCCGCTGCAATGAGGGAGGGACCCGTCATTGCAGGGCAGTCCCTTGCATTTCCCTGACCCAGTTTGCCAACGGGGAGCTCAGTCCCTGTCAGTTTCTGTTGTCTGTCGAGGTGCCCAACCCTCTTGGCATCATGTCCCCTCCCCCTGTTTCTTTGCCGACGGGGGTGCACAATCCCCGTCTGCATTTTCCCTCCCATTTCTTTTGTGCCGAGGGGGTGCCAGTCCCCCTTGGCTCATGAGACCACCCCCCCAGTATGTGCCAATGGGGTGCTCAATCCCCGTCGGCTCCAGTCCCCCCACCCCAAAACACGCAGGTGGCATGCTGGGAGCCCACCACAGCATGTCAAAAGTACCTACTAAAAGGGAAAACCGTCCTGCGATGTCTATTTTTTTTTTAATCCTGTAAAGAAGAAAACGGTTCCTCGCTGTCTGTGCCCTTCCCCCAACCCACGCCCACCCACTGTGTACCCCACCTCCCCACACCCCCCTCACCCCATACTTACCTCTGGAGCCCAGTGTGACAATCTTCAGGGGACCGGGAACATGTCTGCACGACCACAAACTGAAGAAATGCCGGTAAGCTGTATAATGGCATAAATAGTTTTTTTTTCAACTTTGCTGCATATCTCAGGCATTTTGGCACCAAATTTTCAACATGGGGTTATTGGGACCCTCCTCATGAATTCAGCCACTGTCATGGCGATATTCGTCCAGAAAGGTGATTTCACGGTCACTGCATGGAATCACCTTTTGGGACTGATTAATGAAACAACAGTGCCAGCTTTCATGAGGTGGGCTCTCAAAAAGCCTATGTTGCAAATTTGGTAGAAAAATCCCAAAAAATGACTGTTTTACATGCATGCTTTAGCAGTTGCTATGCACGCCATAACTTCATGAATTTGCAATATTTTTATGCCACATTTTCAACATTGGCATTTTTTCACACATCCTTACAACAGTACAGCTGTCATTTTTCCATCCTGACCGAAACAAGTTTTCACACTTCTGGTGCACAATAGCCTGGTCTCTGTGGGAAATCAGTGTTTGGGACAGATTAAGAAAATGACAGTGATACTGTTCATGAGCATATGCCCTAAAATGCATATGCTGAAAATTTAGGATGATAGCCCATCAAATGACTGTGTTACAAGTATGCGGTGTGCAGTTTCCACGAACCCTTGTAACTTCACAGATTTGTAATATTGTCATGCCAGATTTTCAACACTGGCATTTTTTCACACCTCCATATGAACAATATAACTGTCATTTTTCACATCCTGACCGATATGTGTTTTTGCACTTCCGGCGCAAAATTGTGCGATCGCTATGGGAAATCAGTGTTTGGGACATATTAAGAAAACCATAGTGACACTGTTCATGAGCAGAGGTCCTAAAATGCCTATGTTGAAAATTTTGTGATGAAAGTCCATAAAATGACTGTGTTACGAGTGTAACACACTGGCGCAGAATAGCGCAGTTGCTTTGGAAATCCGTGTTTGGGACAGATTAGGATCACAGTGAGAGAGGGGCGTGACTGAGCTCAACTGAGCTCTGTCAGGACTGCTGCAGATTTCTTGTGGGCAGAAAAGGCACTAACGCAAGCAGGAGCCCAGTACAAAAGGGCAGCCTGCAGTGCTGGGAGAAACAGAATGAGCGAGTGAGGGAGAGGGGTAGTGAGCTCAACGGAGCTCTGCTGGGACTGCTGCGGATTTCTTTGTGGGCAGAAAGGTGCCAATGGCAGGAGCCCAGTACAAAAGGGAAGCCTGCAGCACCAGGAGAAACGGAAGGAGTGAGGAAAGAGAGGGAGTGAGTGAGCTCAATGGAGCTCTGTCGGACTGCTGCAGATTTCTTTGTGGGCAGAAAAAGACAGTTTCAACTGTAACTGATACGGTAGTAATATACCTCTGAAATTCCTTTGGCACCATATGAACATATAAAATGCCAGCAGAAACAGGCCTCGTGGTCTATTGAGTCTTCTCGATTGTGCAGCTAGTCCCTTAACTTGCAGCTGCTCCACCATCCCCTCCCTCCCCTCCTCATAACCACCGCCCCTTACTCTGTCTCACCCTCTCCTAAATCCTCCCACTGTTCTACACAATACCACCACCTCAGGCAGAGTGTTCCACTTATCTACCACCTTTTCCGTGAAAAAGTGTCTCCTGATTTCCCTCCTGAATCTCTCCCTTTCCAGTCTCAGCTGATTCTCTCTCATATCCCTCCCCCTTCTGATCTGAAGAATCCCTTCTATATTAATCCTGTTAATACCCTTTAGGTACTTAAAGGTTTTGATCATATCCCCCCTATCTCTCCTCTCTTCCAGGGAAAACATTTGCAGCTCTCCCAGCCTCTCCTCATAGGATTTTCTCTCAAGTTCATGTATCACCTTCATTGCCTTACCCTGTGCCCCCTCTAGCAATCTGATGTCCCTCTTCAGGAATGGACAACAGTACTGCACGCAGTATTGCAAGTGTGGCCTGACCAGTGACCTGTACAGGGGGAGGATCACTTCTCTGTGCCTAGAGAAGATTCCCCTTGCTATGCATCCCAGCATCTTATTTGCCTTTGAAGCCAACTTCCTGCACTGCGCTGAGTGGTTCATATTCCCCATTATTAGTATCCCTAGATCCTTTTCCTTCACTGTGCTTTCCAGCTGTACCCTCCCAACTGATATTTCTCTCCTGGTTCCTTGCTCCAAAGTGCAGTACCTTGCACTTCTTGGCATTGAACCCCAACTGCCATGTCTCCGACCATTCCTGTAGTTTGATCACATCTTCCTGCCACCCCCTCCATCCCTCTATATTACCTACCACTGCACTGATCTTAGTATCATCTATGAACAGATTGATCCTACTCTGGATCCCATTTGAGATGTCAGCTATAAATATCCCGAACAGCACTGGTCCCAGTAGTGAACATTGGGGCACTCCACTCATAACTTCCTTTGTTAATGAGAGTTTCCCACCACCACCCTTTGCTGCCTATCCCTCAGCCCGTTGGTGATCCAGGTGACCATTTTTGCCCCCACCCCTATGTATTCCAGTTTTTCCCAAGCCTTCCATGTGGCACCTAGTCAAAGGCCTTGCTGAAGTCCAAATATCAGATTTCCACTGCATGGCCCCTGTCCAGTTCTCTGGTAACCCAGTCATAGTACTAGACTAGGTTCGTCTGGCAGGATCTGCCTGGTAGAAAACCATGCTGATGGCTGTCTTGGAGCCCATTGTCTTCCAGAAAGGTCAACAGCCTCTGTTTTAGGATTGACTCCATGAGTTTCCCCACCATTGAAGTGAGACTCACTAGTCTGTAGTTGCCTGGATCATCCTTCAGGCTACTTTTTATGTTGATTGCGTGCATACGCAAGAAACATACTGTGGCAGCTTGCTGCAGAAGCAGGTTGTGGAGATGCGGCATTGTTGTGGCCAATGCCCTCACTGCCTTTTGAGGCTTGGCATGCTATCCCCACTGGGGTAGCACGCTGCTGACACTAGTTCAGCCAGCGTGCCACCACCTTGAAACATTTTAGCCGCTGCAATCTGGGGCTGCCTCATCATTCCAGCATCAGCCATTCCGCTGCAATGAGGGAGGGACCCGTCATTGCAGGGCAGTCCTTGCATTTCTGACCCAGTTTGCCAACGGGGAGCCCAGTCCCCATCAGTTTCTGTTGTCTGTTGAGGGGTGCCCAATCCCTCTTGGCATCATGTCCCTCCCTGTTTCTTTGCCGACGGGGTGCACAATCCCGCCTGCATTTTCCTCCCATTTCTTTTGTGCCGAGGGGTGCCAGTCCCCTTGGCTCATGAGACCACCCCCAGTATGTGCCAATGGGTGCCTCAATCCCCGCCGGCTCCAGTCCCACCCCAAAACACGCAGGTGGCATGCTGGGAGCCCACCACAGCATGTCAAAAGTACCTACTAAAAGGGAAAACCGTCCTCATGGTCTATTTTTTTAATCCTGTAAAGAAGAAAACGGTTCCTCGCTGTCTGTGCCCTTCCCCAACCCACGCCCACCCACTGCGCACTCCCACCTCCCCACACCCTCACCCCATACTTACCTCTGAGCCCAGTGTGACAATCTTCAGGGACCGGAACATGTCTGCACGACCACAAACTGAAGAAATGCGGTAAGCTGTATAATGGCATAAATAGTTTTTTTCAACTTTGCTGCATATCTCAGGCATTTGGCACCAAATTTTCAACATGGGGTTATTGGGACCCTCCTCATGAATTCAGCCACTGTCATGGCGTTATTCGGTCCAGAAAGGTGATTTCACGGTCACTGCATGGAATCACCTTTGGGACTGATTAATGAAACAACAGTGCCAGCTTCATGAGGTGGGCTTCAAAAGCCTATGTTGCAAATTTGGTAGAAAAATCCAAAAAATGACTGTTTTACATGCATGCTTTCAGTAGTTGCTATGCACGCCATAACTTCGTGAATTTGCAATATTTTTATGCCACATTTTCAACATTGGCATTTTTTCACACATCCTTACAAACAGTACAGCTGTCATTTTTCCATCCTGACCGAAACGAGTTTTCACACTTCTGATGCACAATAGCCTGGTCTCTGTGGGAAATCAGTGTTTGGGACAGATTAAGAAAATGACAGTGATACTGTTCATGAGCATATGCCCTAAAATGCATATGCTGAAAATTTGGTGATGATAGCCCATCAAATGACTGTGTTACAAGTATGCGGTGCGCAGTTTCCACGAACACTTGTAACTTCACAGATTTGTAATATTGTCATGCCAGATTTTCAACACTGGCATTTTTTCACACCTCCATATGAACAATATAACTGTCATTTTTCACATCCTGACCGATATGTGTTTTTGCACTTCCGGCGCAAAATTGTGCGATCGCTATGGGAAATCAGTGTTTGGGACATATTAAGAAAACCATAGTGACACTGTTCATGAGCAGAGGTCCTAAAATGCCTATGTTGAAAATTTTGTGATGAAAGTCCATAAAATGACTGTGTTACGAGTGTAACACACTGGCGCAGAATAGCGCAGTTGCTTTGGAAATCCGTGTTTGGGACAGATTAGGATCAAGCAAGTGAGAGAGGGGGAGTGACTGAGCTCAACTGAGCTCTGTCAGGACTGCTGCAGATTTCTTTGTGGGCAGAAAAAGGCACCAACGCAAGCAGGAGCCCAGTACAAAAGGGCAGCCTGCAGTGCTGGGAGAAACAGAATGAGCGAGTGAGGGAGAGGGAGGAGGTGAGCTCAACGGAGCTCTGTTGGGACTGCTGCGGATTTCTTTGTGGGCAGGAAAGGTGCCAACGCAGGCAGGAGCCCAGTACAAAAGGGCAGCCTGCAGCACCAGGAGAAACGGAAGGAGTGAGTGAAAGAGAGGGAGTGAGTGAGCTCAATGGAGCTCTGTCGGGACTGCTGCAGATTTCTTTGTGGGCAGAAAAAGATGCCAATGGAGGCAGGAGCCCAGTACAAAAGGGCAGCCTACAGCTCTGGGAGAAACAGAATGAGCGAGTGAGAGAGGGGTAGTGAGCAAGCTTAACAGAGCTCTGTCAGGACTGCTGCAGATTTCTTTGTGGGCAGAAAAAGGCACCAATGCAAGCAGGAGCCCAGTAGAAAAGGGCAGCCTGCAGTGTTGGGAGAAATAGAACAAGCGAGTAAGAGGGGGGAGTGAGTGAGCCCAATGGAGCTCTGTCGGGACTTTAGAGTTGCCAACCCTCCCGCCCAGGGTCCTCTGTGGTCCTATATTACAGTGAAAAACAAAACTGGGCCCAGGTAGCAAAAGTGAAAAGTTTATTACATACTCTACTGAGAATACATTTCAGTACACGGATGCTAACCCTCTACCGGTTTTGCACAGCTGTGGAGGTTAGCGTCTGTGGTACTGCAGGATGGCTTGCTCAACTTTTTTCACTTTTTGTTACTTCGGGTGCCCAGTTTTTGTTTTTCACTGTGTTCTTAATTCTAGTGGCACGCGTGATTGGAGCTGAGGTTGTTTGTTTGCCGGTCCTATATTACAGCAGGGTCTCTGGAGTGGAGACAAAGCAATGATTGGACACTTTAGAATTGCTGTAATAATACAGATTTAGTTGTTCTGTTTCTTCCTCTAACTGAGCTAAGTAGTGAGCTATACTGTTATGACTGCTGTAATAATGCATATTTATTTGTTCTGTTTATTTCTCTAACTGAGCTGAGTAAACTTGGAGCGTAATAGGATTTCTAACTGGGCTAAGTGAAACTATAAGAAAGCCGAGAACAAAAAGTATGGTAGCTGAGGGGTGGAAAATGGACAAGGAGGCTTTAGAATTGCTACAGTAATACAGTATATAATGGATGAGATTTGAAACTGAATTACCCCAGTCGGCAAGGGGTCAGTAGGGAGACTAGTGTGTGGGCGGGGACAGGAATTTGAGTAAACAGGGATGTAACAGTTGTAGTAGGGTACAGAACCTGGGAGTAAGAGCCCGTAACATAAAATGGGGGCCAAAATCGGGCAGGTGCCACATGTCAATAGGGAGAGCATCTTGGAAGGGTTGAGGGGTGTACAGGGTGTGGGTCTGCCATGATCCTGGACTGGGCTTGGAGAATGGGTGAGGGTGTATGGTCTGTAGATGACTGGCTAGTTTGAGGGATGAACTGTGGAGGTTAGGGAGGAGTGTAAGTGGCAGGGCAGATGAGTATGGTAGGCATCCTGAGGGAGGGAATAGTGGATGGCAAATGGGGACGAAGGAAGAATAACTAGGGACTAAAACCAACCCCAGTATCAGAGGCACTAGCAGAAAAGAAAGGAGAAGAGAGGGGGTGCCCAAGGTGAGGGCAGGGGGCATCCTGATGTGGGTGGAAGAGAGCCCGAGGAGTACCGGGGGGGAGACAGCAGATGGTTGCAGGTAGGTAAGGACCAGGGGTGGCACGGAGGGAAAAACGTAGGAGGGGGGAGTCGATAAGGGGAAGAGATGTAGGACAGGTATCGACTACGAATAGATTCGAACCTCTGCTATGGGACAGAGAGGGGGAGCAGGAACATACTGAAGGGGGAAGGACAAGCAGGGCATGAGAGGGATGGTAACAGGTAGGAGAAGAGATAGCGAGGACAAAAGGGTAGAAGGGGGCTAGTAAGGAAGGAGGGTGGTGACTGAAGGAGAGAAGGCTATGGAAGGGGGAAGGATGGGAGTGGCATCACTGTCGGGGTAGAAGGGAATGGGGGCTCTAAATTGACAACAGCAGGAATAGGAGAGGGGTTAGAAATCAGCAGGTGTGGAAGGGTGGTCGACATGGGAAGCCCAGTAGGAAGTAGCCAGGCTGGAAGGGGTTCAAGGGGATGGGAGGAATGAGGCAGAGAAAAGGGGTGAGGTGGAAGTAAGGGGTACAGATACAGATACAGAAGTCACAGAGGGGATTAGGGAGAGGGAAGAATGAATATTGGGGTGGTGGAAGGGACATTAGAAAGGAAAGGGGGTAAGGGCAGGGGATACTCATCCTAGGGGATTCAGTACTGAAATGGGTGACAGAGGGCAGAAAGGGGGAAAGTCACAGCCTAAGGTGCGACCTCCAGAGCTGCACACAGTGCTCCATGTGAAACCTGTCCATGTTTTTTTATAATGGCATCACTACCTCCCTCCTTATGCTGGTGATACCCCTGCCTATGCACCCCAGCATGTCACTGGCCCTCCTAGCTGCCTTACCACTTTGACATTTTCAGGTTTCTGAAATAAGAACCCCCAGGTCCCTTTCCTTCTTTGTGACAGTCAGCAACTCCCTCCCCCCCATCCTGTACCTTTCCCCAGAGTTTCTGTGTCCCAGGTGCAAAATTTTGCACTTTTTTGAATTAAACTTCAGTTGCCAGTCCTCAGACCATTTCCAAGCTTCCTCAGGTCCCTCCTCATTCTCTCCACCCCCTCTGGGGTATCCACTGTGTTACAGATCTTGGTGTCATCTGCAAACAGGCAGTCCTTTCCCTTCAGGCCTTCTGCAATGACACTAATGAAGACATTGAACAGGACTGGCCCCAGGACCAATCCCTGCAGCACCCCACTGGTCACCCCCTCTCCCCAGACTGTGCCCCATTTACCACCACTCTCTGCCTCCTGTCTCTTTACCCAGTTTCTAACCCAGTTTACCACCCTTTCCCCCATGCCCAGCCTACACAGCTGGTTTATCAGCCTCCTATGTGTCAAAGGCTTTGCTTACATCAAGGTAAACATTGTCCACTGCCCCACCCTCATTTACTTCCTTTGTCACCCAGTCAAAGAGATCAACCAGATTTGTGTGACATGACCTCCCCACTGTGAATCCATGTTGCCTATGGTCCTGGGCTCTGATGGTTTCTAGATGCCCACTATCCTTTCTTTAACCAATGTCTCCGTGATCTTCCCCACTACCGAAGTGAGGCTGACCAGCTTATAGTTCCCCGCCTCCTCCCTACTGCTGGATTTGTATAGTGGGACCACATGTGCCCTCCTTCAATTCTCTGGTACCACCCCTGTGTTGAATGACTCAGTGAACATGGCTGCCACAGGTACTGCTATTTCCCCTTCACAGTTCATTTAATATTCTTGGGTGTATGCCATGTGGTCCCATCACTTTGTCCACCTTCAATTTACTCACCTTCTGTAGGATTCTTCTGCCTGTCAATGGACTATTGTCCACCTCTTCATGCCTGTGCAACTGCTGTACTGCTGTGGCCCTTGTCCCTCCCCGCCTTCTGTGAACACTGAACAGAAAGACACAGTGGATGCCTTGGGGGGGCACATGACAGTTCTCAGGCATGGTACTTTCACTTCCAAATAGCTAAACAGCACATATAAGCAATCAGTATTCAGCACTGACAAATGCTTGTTTGAAGAGGCACCACATGGGGCCCTCCAGTCCTGTAGCATGCATCCTGTATCCAGTGATGTACTGAACAGGTCTGCCAGTGGTCCTGCCAAGATCTCTGCTAGTTCCTGGCACCCTAGGGTGAATGCCATCTGGCCCCGTGCCTTGTCCACCCTCAGTGCCTTTAGTCCTTCCAGCCTCTGTCTTCTGTGATTCTGATATCAGTCACCCACTTACCCCTCCACCCTTCCCATGGGGTATCTACCGCACTGTTTACTTTGTGAACACAGAGCAGAACAACTCATTTAGCGCCTCTGCCTCATCCTCCCCTTTCTCCACCCATCCCCATCTTTCTTAATCCTCATTATCTGGTCTTTGTTTTTTCTTCTCTTACCTATGTATCTGAAGAAGTCCTTTTTCCTTCCCTTGATTCCCTGCACCAGCCTTAGCTCTGTGGAAGCCTTGGCCACTCTGATGAGCCTGGTAACCTCCCTGGACTGTCCCCTTGCCCTTATGATTTCCTAAGCCTCCAGAATGCTTTTCTCTTGGCCCTCACCACTTCCATTACCTCCTAGGTCAGCCAGCCTGGCTTCTTTGTCATCCCCTTCTTGCTCCATGTCCTGGTGCATGTTCCAGTAGCCTCTGCCAGTCCTGTCTTAGTGATGTTCCATTCTTTGCTAGCATGCATGCATGCATGTCTGAATTCCCACCACATGCTCAACCAGAATTTCCCCTATCCTTTTAAAGCCCACTTCCTTAAAATCGATCACCCTGGTACCTATTCCTCCTGTTACCTTTCCCATATTGAGTGTCAACCACACTGTATGATGATCGCTCCCAGCTAGGAGTCCTTCACCCCAGATCCCTTACAGCCTCCCTGTTTGTTAATACTAGGTCCAGAGTCCTACCTCTCTAGTCGCCTCATGGACCAATTGCACCAGGAAGCAGTCCTGAAATGCATCTAATAATGCCTGCTTCTTTGCACATGTGGTGGTTGGGGTGTTCCAGTCCACCCCAGGGAGGTTGAAGTCCCCCACCACTACGGTGTTCCCCTTCCTACAGACTCTTCTATTCAACTTGGCCAACTCCCTAGCCAGGTTATCCCCCAGAGCCGGTGACCTGTACACTACCCCACTCTCAGTGTCTTTCTTTTAGAGTCTTGAAACTGCAACCATGGGCCTCTGTCCTGCCCTCTACCCCTTCCTCTCTCATACACCTTATCCCCTTCCTCATGTAGATCGCCACGCACCTCCCCTTTCCCCCTAGTCTTGTCCTTCCTGAATATCCTGTACCCTGGGATCATCATACCCCAGTCCTGGTTCTGGGTGGCCCATGTCACAATGATGGCTAATGCCCACCCATCCCACAATCAAGAGAGCCTGTAGTTTGGCTGAATTTGTTACCTAAGCTTCTTGAATTCAGCGAGACCACCTCCAACCTGTGTCTCCCCCCACCCTGGTTTCCCCCTCCTAATAACTCCTTGTATTCCCACCTCAAATACCTCTCTGATAGCTTGGGGGTAGGCACACTTGGCTCCCCCTCTGGGATCCCTACCTACTAGCTGTCCTCCTGCCACCCTCTCACCTAGTTTAAATCTATCCTTGATGCAATGTACCCCTCAAGCCTCTGCTTTAATTCCCCTTTCTCTTCCTCTCTCAGGTGCAGCACACACAAAAAATGATGTCCCCTGCATATAGATCCTTATTTTCCTAGGTACTGCCCCAGTCCCCCACTACCCCATAACCCTTAGACTGACACCAATCCCTCAGTCATTTGTTGATGTTCTTGCATAAGTGCAAGTGAATGTAAAAATTCACCTCTCTCCCACCAAACAGCTATGTCCCTCAATGCGCCAACTCTTCATCAGATGCCTGTCCCTCAGTGCTGCTGCTGCTGCCATGTCTGTTGTAGCTCTTCAACCTCTTCAAACACCAGGCCCTCCATGGTGCTGTACACCTCGACTCTCCGACTTCAGAAACCACACCGCTGTTGACCACAGATTCCAGCCACTTCTGAATGGAAACATAACACCACTCCCAGCTCACACTGCATTCAGCTTCAGACTGTAGATGCCCCACCACTTCTAAATTCCATTCTAAAAGCAGAACTGATAATGATAATGGAACCCACTCATAAGAGGGTGACACTGGACCTGGTGCTGACCAATGGGGACAGTGTGTCTAATATCACTGTGGCAGACCACCTGGGGACCAGTAACCATTGTGCAGTGTGGTTTAGTATAAAAACTGGATCACAGTTGAACCACACAAAAATGAAGGTCATAGACTTCGGAAGGGTTGATTTCAAGAAAATGGCAGTGCCTCAGGGACGCCCTGGCAGAGATACAGGGAACTAAGAGGTGTAGCAGAACAGTGGACTGTACTAAGAAGAAGAATTGAAACAGCTACAGTACAAATCTTTTTGTCAGACAGGTCAGCAAGGGCAAGAGAAGAAAAAGGCCATATGGTTCACTAGAGAGGTGGCAGAATGGGTAAAGGGGAAAGAAAATAGTCTTCTTACAGTACAAAAACACAGAAGGAAGAGGATAAGAGAAATTACCTGGAGAAGCAAAGGGAGGTGGGCAGGAGGTGGGGAAGGAAGTTAGGAGGGCAAAATCAGTAACAGAGGAAAGCATAGCCAAATCAGGAGGGGAGGATAACACATTTTAGATATGTTAGTGAAAAGAGGAAGGTCAGGGATGGGATAGCCAGACTAATAGAGGAAGGGGGCCTCTGTGGAGGAGGACTACCAAAAAGTGGACATACCTGCACTGAACAAATACATTTGTTCAGTATTCACTGAGGAGGGGGTAGGAAATGGGCCTGTAACAAAAAACTAGGGCATAAAGGGTAAGGAAACAGATACTAGCCCCATCACAGTGGACTGGGTCCTAAAGGAATTGTCCAAGTTAAGAGTGGACATGGCCATGGGCCCAGATGCAGTGTTACCCAGGCTGCTGCAGGAGCTTAGAGAAGTATTGGCTGTGCCCCTGGATGCCCTGTTCAACCTGTCTCTGGAAAATAGAAAGACTGGAGACTGGAGGAGGCTGACATTGTCCCGCTCCACAAATGGGGTAGTAAGAAGGACTAGGAAATTACAGGCCAGTCAGCCTGACATCAGTAGTGGGCAAGGAAATGGAATCACTTCTAAAGCAAAGAATGGGAGAATACCTTGAGATCGTGTGGCATGCAGGACCAGAGACAACATGGGTTCACAGGAGGGAGGTCCTGCCAGACCAACCTGACCAAGTTCTTTGACTGGGTAACCAGAGTAGTGGATCAGAGCGGGATGGTGGACATGGCCTGTCTAGATTTCGCAAGATCTTTGACACCGTCCCACGTAAGAGGTTGGTAGGAAAACTGAGCAGCCTGAGTATGGGGCCTAAAACTGTACAATGGGTAGAAAACTGGCCTTGGGATAGGAGCTAAAGAGTGGTGGTAAACGAGGTACAATCCTGGGAGAGGAGAGTGACTAGCGGGGTACCACAGGGGTCAGTGTTGGACCCAGTCCTCTTCAATATCTATGTTAGTGACATCGCAGAAGGACTTGGAGGGAAGGTAATCCTGTTCGTGGATGACACAAAAATCTGCAACAGGGCTGACACATCAGGGATGTGGGAAAGGGTGATGGAGGACGCACGCACACGACTCTAGCACCCACAAGGTAAACAGAGGGATTCCCAAGGACGAATTCAAACAAATGTTCAAGTTCAGAAGGTTTTATTTACAGAGTTCAGGTTCAAAGATGCAATACCACTTCAAATTTCAGTAGCACCAGCCATATGAATATCATACTTTATATAATTTTTGTCTTTACTCTGATGTTCATCATATGCCGTCATTAATGCCGAGCTAACTAGTACCTGTATAAAAGGCTAGAATACAATGTAGTAACCACTCCCTGAGGAAGCTTGAGTGAGTGAAGCACAGGAGTGAGGAGAGAGGGTGGCTCACGCCATGTGAAGTGGTACTGCATCTTTGAACCTGAATTTGGTAATAAAACCTTTGAACTTGAACATTTGTTTGAATTTGTCTTTGGGAATCCATTCTGTTTCTACACCTTTGGAGTGCTAGAGTCTTGTGTGCATTGTGTTTTACCTTGGGGTGGCAAACCCTCTCCGGCAACCATGCCTTTCCATTGAGGTGTGCTGTTTGTGTAAGCAAAAGGACGAGGAAAGACCTGAAGAAGTTAGAAGAGTAGTTATGAAGGTGGCAGCTACAATTTAATGCAATGGAAGTGCAAAGTCATGCACTGGGGGAACAAGAACACAGGGGCAAAATACACATTTGGGTGGTGGGTACTAGCTGTCACAAGACAGGAGAGGGACCTGGAAGTCATCAATATCAATGACCTGAAGGTAGCAAAGCAGTGTGAGAAGGCAGTGGGAAAGGCTAAACAAATGCTTGGATGTATAGGTAGGGGTATTACTAACAGAAGGGGCGAGGTCATACTTCCCCTGCATACTTGATTGGTGAGGCCACACCTAAAGTACTGTGTGCAGTTCTGGATGCCCCATCTTTAAAAGGACATAGACAGGATAGAGGTGGTGCAGAGGAGAGCAATCAAAACGGTCAACAGCCTGCATTGAAAGCCCTATGAAGAGAGGTTTAAGGAATTAATCGCTTACTCCTGGAAGACAGAGGAAGCAGAGGGATGACAGAGACATTCAAATACATCACAGGAATTAAAAGGTACAGAAGGGACTATTTTCCAGAGAAAAGTTATTCTAAGACAAGGAGTCACAATATGAAGTTGAAGGGGGGTTAGAATTAGGGTAATGTGAGAAAATATTTTCTCACAGAGAGGGTGGTGGATGACTGAAACAGTCTACCAGTGGAAGTGGTGGGGCTAAAATGATCACAGGATTTAAAGTAGCAGTACTAGATAATCAGAACATGATTATCAAAATTCTGTTTTTGGCTGGAAGCATGCATCCATAGGTTGTTTTTCCATATCTGTAAATATTTTTTCTAGCTGTCTTTAGTTTTTAGATATTTAACATTTATTTCCATTTGTGGATCCACAGTTAATATGGCTGCTGCCTAATTTGCAACCAACCCCCCACAACGCTGCATCATGTCTTTGTTTAGTTCCATGGGACCCTGTGCTGCACATTGCTGCTGTCCCTGTGTAGTGCTGTGAGTCATGCACGGTGTGGTTGGCAGCACAGGGTTCCAATTCAACATGGAGGGTGGGAGAAATCTAAACAAGAACAAATAAAATGGAGCAAATTACAGGGTGCTAGTGCAATAAAAACAAGAAATATTACCAGGTAAGTGCTCAAAAGAGCACAGGAAGCAAACTGTTGCAAAAGATCCCGGGCAGGATTCACAAAGCAGATGTGCTCAGTGCAAATGAGATGTGCTATCCCCAAACAGTGGTATTCACAGAAGGATGCACCCCAAGATGCACTATGCGTATCCCCACTCTGAATACTACTGAAGTGCCATGGCGCAACCTGAGATGCCCCAGCACAACCTGGATGTGCAGAAGCACCCTGGACCACACAACACTGAATAAGGATCAAGTCAGCAAGGGACACAGGAGCAACAGGGGGTGACCAAAGTGGTGCAAAGGATGCAGGTGAACGGCCTGGCAGGGACTGGTCAGAGGGCCAAAGAGCTGGAGAGTGAGCAAAGCAGATGAGGTACATAGACAGAGCACACATGGTTACACCTGGAAGCACCGGACGCACACCCAATACAGGGGACCTACAGGCACGGGTCCCATGCACAGAGGTGACTGGTTAGGTGGGGCACAGCAGCAGAGGTGCACCGGTGCACAGGAACACAGCAGGGTGGACGTGAGCTGCAATACAGGTGCACACAGGAGGACAGACAGAATGGCACACAGGCCGAGGGCCATATACTGCACAGGTGGAACATGCTCACAGGCATTGTGGACCACAAGAAGAGCCACACAACAACAGGGGACCAATACAACAGAACCAACCAGCATGCACCACACATAGAATAGGGGCAATGTGCAAGCCAGCATGGTGGAAGGCCATCCAACAGGCCATACCCAACAAGGAGGGCACACACTGTAGCGTGCATGAAAGGTAGACATGGCGCATGGATGCGCAGTACAAGTGCACATGTGTGAATGGGAACAAAGGTACAGTGGAAACCAGCAAGCTCAACAGAACACTAGCAAAATGTAGAATGAAAGACCACAGACACCATCATCAACATAAAACTATTTAATCAAACAAGAAAATGAACACCAGAAACTATTTACAAAGGTACAAAAAAACTAAGAACAGGGATAGGATGGTGTGGGAATGAACACAGTAACAGAACACAGAGCACACAGTAAGGGGATGGTATGGTGGTGGGGGAACAGGGGAAGACATCTGGCAACAGGGAGGGGCATGGAAGGTGTGGGTCAAGCAACAAAGGGGCTATATACAATTGGCCCAGTAGCCTAATGTCCCATATGGGCTGTAGCCCAGCATCCACCCCTCCTTCTCCCAGTTTGCAGAACCCTCACAGGCAGGGTTATTGCCTGCAGGAGCTGCCCCTGTCTCTGGTACAGAGGTGCCAATGTCCACCGGAGCGCTCTCCTCAGGTGGATCCCTGCCAACTGAACAAATACTGTTCCTCTCCTCCTCCCTGACATACTGGGCTGGACTCTCCGTGGACCCACAGTGGTAACACAGACAATAGGAACTACATGCCATGGTTCACACCTCACCTCCCTTGCCCACCACATGAGTGTGCTGGAAGCAGCCCCCACAGCAATAGCTGACAGCCCACCATGCACACCACACACCAGCAACAGGCTGGCACAAGGTGCCACACTGTGACCATGCAATGGTACTGAGACAGCACAAGGTGCACATGTGCATGCAGAGTGATGTGCAGAGGGGCACACAGCCATGTCCCACACAACATGTGCAAATACCAACAGGCTGCCCAACCATGCAGGCCCTGTCCAAACACCAGTGGAGCACCACAGTGTGCTCATGGTCCTCAGAAGATGTGTACATGGTGGATAAACACACAGGAGTCATGTGCCCTGTGGCCCTAGTACACGCTGCCATGGCAACACCCCATGTGTGCGCACAAAGTGCAAAACATGGACATGCACATGGGCAGGCTGTGGCCTGCAGTGGGCACTGCCTCCACTTCCCTGATGAACACAAAGAGGATGCACAAGCAGAACACTCACCTGCACCCACATGTCCGGATCCCCGCCTCCTCCACTGACCCTAGTGAGCCTGGGCTCCACTGCTGCCTTGGCCTTCCACCTGTCTACTAGTCCTGCAAGGGAAACGAAAGCAAGGAACACCTCGAGGTGATAGTAGGGTGTACCACCCTACCACCAACTCAGACCCACAGCAACACCACTGACGCCAGCATGCAGTGATGGACCCACCCCTCAGTGACCCGATCTAACTGCACCCTGGGCAGCGTGTAGTAACACACACCACCCCAGCCCATGCCCACCATGGTAGTGTGCGGATGGATTTGTGCCATGCCACAGTCAGAACCACAATGCGTCCACCATGGTGCCAGTGCACCCCCCTGGTGTGCACTATACAACACATGTCTATGCACGGTGGCCATGGCTGCACTCCACATGCAGTATCAGCATGGCATACCATGTGTGTACGTGTGTGTGTGCACACACACGCATGTGTGTGTGAGTGTGTGTGTGTGGTGGGGGTGGGGTTCCATGCTCTAGGGCTCACTGTACTCCCCTAGAACCAAACCCCTGGCTGCTAGAGTTGCTGTAAGTTGTTGTGACCTATCTGGGCATGGCACTGCACCCCTGTGTGCCTGATCACGAAGGCTCCTGAGACTGCCTGGGTCCCAGCACTGCAGGTCGACACAGTGGTGCTTGTACTGCTCTTCCATGTGTTCCACACCTGTTCTGTGCACAAGGCTCTCTGCCACCCTGGTCCACACTGCAGAGCATGGCTCACCGAGGTCCTGGGACCCAAAGAGTTGCCCCTCCAGTGGCATGACTAGTGCCACCAGGTTGACTAGCTCCACCTCCACCCAGTTCATGGCTCTGGGCCCAGCTGCTTGTGCATGTGGCATTATCTGAATCAGTTAGTCTGGAGCAGGTGTGCACAGTACAGGCTGCTGGTGTGCAATGGCCTAGTCATACCACATGCCCGATGGGCTGCCGAGCACTAGACCATGCATCACAGTGTTGTGGCGCTGCAATGCCGATTGCCACCCATTGCATGTCACCGCACATGCGTGGTGTGCACAGTACAGGTAGGAGACCAGGGTCAGAGATCATGACTGGGTCACGTATGTGCATTTTGTGCAGATCCACCATATTGTGAATGGCGAACAATGCCACCCACAGTGCACTGGGATTGCGCATACTGCCAGTGGTGCGCCGTGCACTGCAGGTGCGTATTGACATAATGTCACACTGATGCATCATATCCGCACACAACTAGTTATGCAGTTCAGATCCAATAGCGCATGTGGGCTGGGATGTGCTGCCATCATTGATTGTGCTAATGGAACCACCCCACCGGACAGGATGCGCTATGCATGATATGGTGCTGACTCTGCATCATGCAAGTGTGGGAATGCACTGTGCGACTTGAGACACATTCGGGGAATGCCCCCAATGTGACCGAGCATGCATGGTTATGCACCATAGGGGGATGCACTCAACTCACCAGTTGCACATTGCTGATTGAGATGAGCTGGGGGTTATTATGCACCACAGACAGTGCTCCCAGATCAGCTCATTGCCAAATTCAGGGCATCTCACCTGCTTTGCATCTCATTACAGTTGCTCCCAATCTCATTTGCATGCATTGAGCCATAAATGCTCCTGAATGCACCTCTCCATGCCACAGGTGACTGACAGGTATTGCATTCTTGAAGGCAGGTCTGTGTACAAGTTACCATTTACAGTTTATCAACACCATATGACAGTGGGGATTTGAGGGCATCCAGTGTGCTGTGTCCGTGCAGCATCACACCATGTTACTAACACACATCCACATTTGCCTGTACTGTGCTGATGCCTGCATATTGTCCCCCACAGGAACCACTATGTCCACACAGGATGATGCAGCTGGGCAGAGTTGTCTAAACTTTACTTCTGATGAGGACAGGGCACTGCTGGAGGCCTACTTCCCTAGGAAGAGCATCCTGTCTGGCAGAAGTGGCAGCCACCTGCAAAGGGATGAGGGCTGGGAGCAGGTAGTCAGGTATGCGAATGTCCATGGCATTTTCAACAGAACACCACAGGATTGCAGGAAGCACTTTCACGATGAAAAGCGGAGGGCCAAGGAGTAGATGGCCACATCAAGACTTCTCTGGGTGCAGCAAGGGGTGGGCCGAAGACTGTGTTGTGCCTCACCCCAAAAGAGGAGGGTCTGGTAGCCAGCATGGATGGACAGTGGTGATGGGAATTCTGGGTGGCAGCTTTTAGACAGTGGCAGTCCATCACCGCACTGTGAGTATACATGTCCCAAGCACTGTACTGGTGAAATGCGTGCCATGGGTGACCTGACTAGCCCCACCATAGGCCGCTAAACTCCCATGTGTCAGTGTGCACTGAGCATGTCACCATTCAACCCCATCCATCTACAGTGTGCTGCAGACACACGACATGCCACCTTTGTGCATCACCATGGGTTGGGACCACCATGGGGTTGGGTGTGATCACCTGGGATGTTGTACACATGGGTGGTGACTGGGGGACACTGGTCCCACTCCCACACATGTCCCTGAGCACCTGTACAGGCCTCGGTGCATGTCTGCCTATGCTGGTGCATGGCTGCAGCAGTGAACCCCTTGTGTGGCATTCACCTGTATGGCTTGTCAGTTGCACCTATGGCATACATGCAAGTCTCCCTGTACATGCCTGCCTGAACACACCAAGGCCCAGATATTCAAAAGGGTTGCGCCATGCGCAACAGGGTTGCGCGTGCGCAACTCCAAAAATGCGCCATTCTGCGATATTGAGAAGGTGCCAGTTGCGCCACCGAAAACACGCTGAGCCACAGCGCAATGGAAATGAAGGCATGCGCAACCGAAGGGGGCGGGTCCATGCATAAAGTGCGTAATGCGATATTTGAACACTTGCGCAATGCGCAAGAGTGGCTCAGCCGGAAGTTGCGCAGTACCGGATTTGAGCCAAAATAAAACGGCTCAAGGGAGCGGCGCAAGAACTCGAGCAGGCCGCAAACCGGGGGAGAGAGACAGAGAGAGAGAGAGAGACAGAGACAGAGACAGGAGCAGGAAGGACAGAGAGGGACAGTGGGTCCTGGAGGACAGAGAGGCCAGTGGGGGTGCCCGGTGCAGTGGAAGCAGCAGTGGGGGCAGTGGGGGTAACACAGGAACAGCAGCTGGGGGCAGAAGCCAGGAGATGGATAGTGTCAGCTTCACATGGAAGCTGTAATGAGGGGGTGAGACAGCATGCTGCAGGGGGACGTGGCCGTGGAGGGCCCGCCGGGCGTATGCCCCGACAGGCGGTGTCGCGGCCCGGTGATCAGCGCCGAGCTGTACAGTGATGTTGAGATCGCGGCCCGGCAACCGCCTGAACAGGGCAATACTGAGACGGCTCAGTGAGCTGTGCAGTGATGTGATGCAGGCACCCTCACGACGGAGTCATGCTCTGTCCGGTGGAGACCAAGGTGACAGCCTGCATGTGCCTGCTCGCCACGGGCACCTTCCAGAGGCCGACAGGGGACACCACAGGCATCACGCAGTTGGCCACATCACGCATCCTCACCCATTCCTCAGCGCACTGCTGCCTCATGCTGCGGAGTACATCCATTTCCCCAGCACCGCAGGCGCACAGCAAACATGCAGGAGTTCCACAGGGTAGCACAAATGCCTGGCGTATGGGTGCCATAGATGCACCCATGTGGCCATTCGCGACGCCACCTGGCCCCGACGGGCAAGCATATCGAACCGAAGGGCTACTGAGTGTCAACTGCCAGGTGGTGTGTGATGCCACTGGGCGCATCATCAATGTCTGCGCCACACACCCTGGCGGAGCACATGATGCCTTCATATGGCACCAATCTGCACTGTGCCATCGATTCGAGAGTGGGAACATCCCCACGGGTCATCTAGTGGGTGAGTACACATGTATGGAATGCAAACTCTGTGCAAGGATGGGAATGACACAGGTGCCATGGTAGTGGCACACAAGGATATGGGCAATATGGACCTGACCTAACACTGATCTCCACTATCTCCACACAGGTGACTGTGGATACCCACTCCGTCCCTGGCTGCTCACACCATACCGGCACCCCACGACCCCAGCGCAGCACGGTTTCAATGAGGCACATGCCGCAACACAGAACATCATAGAGCGGGTGTCTGGATACTCAAGGCACGCTCGATGCCTGGACACCCGGCGGAGCTCTTCAGTACAGCCCCCAAAAGGCCTGTGGGATATTCCTGGCCTGTTGCATCCTGCACAACATGGCCAAAGACCATGGGATAGCCGTGACAGGTCCAAGAGGGGACAGCGGCGGGGACGCCAGTGGCGCCTGTGATATGGGTGATGAGCCCCCAGGACGGAGGGACCCCGACTGACCCGGCAGGCCCAGCTGCACCGGGACACCATTGCAGAAGAGCACTACGCACAACACAGGTAAGTCAGGGACATGTGCAGGCAACACTGTCTATGCGCAAACCACAGGCACACAGGGAACACACCGTCATGAAGGTCAGGGGAGTTGAAGGTCTACGATACCAACACATTAGCAGAGAGGTGAGCACTAAATAAACACACACACACACACCAGGCAGCATCAGGGCAGCAGCACAGCAATGCGGAAATTACACGCTATCACACAGCACCACCAACCACCCTCACCACCTGGACTGTCCACGTACGGTGTCAGGACCTGGGCAACCTTGCACCTTGGTGTACAGTGCAATGCAGGCATCATCATCCACACGCACCTGTGGACAGCAGTTGGGAGAGTGTGCAGGTGGTCCGTGTCAGTTTGGTGAGCAGAGCACCCAGCAGTGCACTGCCCACCATGACACACATTGCACACAGGGCAGCACCAGACAGGGCCTGCATTGGGAGACAGCTCAGTCAGGAGCACTGTCCCACGGCCACCACGGATGCATGGGCGGCCCGCCGTGGCCTAGCAGCACTGGCAGGCTGCAGGGGTCACATCGCGGCACTACTGCACCACCAGGGGTCCCAGTGCGTGACCGCGACCTGCTCAAGACAGGGGTCTGCATCCCGCTGAAGAAACTTGCACCAGGGGTGCTCGGGATGCCCACAGCAGAACCCGCGTCGACAGGCCTGGTGTCGCACGACACCGAACGGGAGTGGAGGCGCATGTATGGGGTGCGGGTACAGGGTCACCAGACAGTGTGGTCATGCGGTCACCACAGAGACCACTGCCTGGGTCAGCCTGTCGATGGCAGCGTCACATCCGTCCGCATATGGACCATCTCGCCCGGTCCTGAGCACACTCCCTGCTATGCCGCTTCAACGGACACAGTCAGTGCCTCCACGGACCTTGCAACCCGCCCCTGCAGCTGTACCGACTCCTGCAGCAGGCGGGTGTGCACGTCCAAAGGGTACTGTGCCCCAATGGCATCGTGACTCCCAGGGGTGGATGGTCCTGGTGCACAGCACCCCTTGAGGGTGGCTGCATTGCCAGGACCAGGTATGGGCTGATCCAAGGGCGGTGGACAAGTGCCACTGCCTGACGCTGTCCCCCAGGCCTGGTGTGCAACTGCTGCTGCTGCCTCCAACTGCTGAGCCCCAGGTCCACCTGTTCCACCCCTGTGCTGTCAACAGTGCCAGACACCTGCTCAGCCACCGGTGCTGCCCCACCGTGCTGACAGGCCCAGCCTGTGACTGTGCCAGCATGCTGGTACACAGGTGTGGAGCTGGAGCGCCCGGGGCACGTGCTGGCTCGCCGTGTGTCCCTCGTGGGACACACACCTCTCACTGGCCATTGCAGGCCTGCCATCATCAATAGTGCCGTGCGTGCCACTGCCAGAGACAGCATGCTGGCACACCTGCATGCCAGACTGCTGTGACACAGGCTGTGCACCCCTGCACCCGTATCACTGCCGGGCGGAGTTGTCAGCCCAGCCGGCCTGCTGCTGCAGTGCGTGCAGGCTGCTGGCGGAGGTGGAAGGTCCCTCCTCCTGGTCCAGCAGGTCTGCCTCACTGTCAGCACCCACCACCACCATCTCCTGCAGACGAACAGGATCTGAAACAGAAAGAGAGTACACGTGAGTGCATGTGAACAACAGCCGCCCCCCCCACAACATCACCATGACATACGTGCAGTGATGGGCTTCCACCTGTCTGGAATCCTCCGCCAGGAACACCCGTAATGGCACTCAGCTGCATGGCCGTGACCAGTGTCTCCTCGGTCGGGGTCGGCAACACCACTGGTGGTCCCCACCAGTGGCAGCACGTCGCCACCCTGAAGGCTGCCACCTTCTCCTTCAGCCTCCTGCGGTCAGTCCCCATCTTCTTGCGGCACTCCTGCATGGAGCGCTGGTGGCTTCGTGCAGGTTGACGCCAGAGCTCCCCTCCCATGCAGCTGCACGCTGCTGAGGGTGCCCTCCGCACACAAAAGCGGCTCATCCTCCAGGTAGGCCTGAAGAGGACCTCGGTCTCTGCTGTGGTGAAGTTCGGCCTCCTCCCACGCCCGCCCGCCCACACCTCGGCCTGGTTCTCGCCAGTCATGCTGATCTGTATGGGTGGAAGTGGACACCTGTCACTCTGCAGTCCCACAGCATTTCCCCATGAGCATAGCTGCAGGCCGGGGGCAGAAGCCCCTTTCCTCGCTGCCTGGCAGATACTGATGGAAAGGGTGCCCTGCCCCTTCTAAGTGCCCTCATCATGCTCAGCCCCTCATCCCGTGGACACCCTCCAGCACCCCTGCCCATGTGCATTGTCCTGAGCATCACACAGCATGTAACTCACCTCTCAGCTGCAACAACAAATCTGGCCGCCACAACCCAGTGTCGTATTTTTATAGCGCAACACATGCAAATGAGGTGTGGCGCAACTTTAATGACATGCTAATCGCGCCACTCCGCTTTGAATGGCTGATCGCCTGCTTTGCATATGTCGGCTGAATATCGCGTAAATGCGCTTAGCGCAATAGGGAAGGTCCGCTGAGCGATGGCGCATGTTTGTGGTTGTGTGCTACACTGCATTATGCATGCCCAGACGGTTACGTGATGCGTCATCGCACTGCAGAACTGCTGCGCGATAGGCTATTCTGGACATGGCCACCATTGTGCCAGTGGCGCTGCAGCACTGGGCACTATATGGCGCTGTGGCACCTCTGCGAGTAGTCCCTGTGGCACTGGTGCTGTGTCGCAGTCGCTCAGGATACCTATGGCATCCTGGCGGCGTGTGCGAGCCTTGTGTCATTGCCGTGACCTTGGGTATGCCCTCTGGACCCCTGGCGCTGAGTGCATGCCATGTGTGTCGCCTTATTGCGCTGTCTGGCTACAGCGCCTATGTAGTGACGGCGCTGTGCAGAGTAACAGCGCTATAGGTGCTTGTGCTATCATTGCGCAACAACTCCATGGTGTCACAGCGCAGCTGGGCGCCATTGTCTGCTGTAAAGTTGGTGCCATGGTTAGGAGGAGGGGGTGCCGGGAGCCAAGTTGAGGTGAACCTGGTGGCCCTAGGTGGAGCCCCACTGCGACCAACTGTATGGTGAGGCCCCTCACCGGACCAGGACCCATGGTGGCAGCAAGTGGCCACTGACCGGTGGAGTCACTGGCCGGGCCGGTTCGCGGCAGTGCCGCACCGGGTTCAGTGATTCCGCCGAGGGACCCGGAGCTGTTAGCGCATGCGCTTCTCGCCAGGCGGGCCTGGTGCCCAGGCCACGTGGAGTGTACCATCTATTCACCCATATTCTCTGTAGTGTGTGTGTGCCTGGGTGGCTGTGCATCGTGTGTCAGTGTGCAGCTGTGCGATGGATGGTTATGGCTGTGTGGGCAGGCAGTCTTACTGGGGCAGGGGCACTCTGCTTTTGAGTCACACTGATGTTTGTCTCACCCACCATATGTCTCCCACAGGCCGGATGGTGACGCGCGCCGACACGCTGATGTGGGCCATGCCAGGCCCCAGTCCCACAGGCCGCCGGCCCACAGCGCAGCAGCAGCATCAACAGCAGCAGCAGCAGTGGCAGACTGAGCTGCTGGAGGAGTGTGAGTATCATTACGTCATGGATGCTATTGCATGCTGGGGGGGCAGGACCACCAACCATGATGGACACAACCAGATGGGTGGTAGTAGTTCCACTATACGTAACACTAGTGAGTCCCCACACTGGAGTACAGTGTACAGTTCCGGAACACATAGCTGCGTATGGACAGGGACTGGGTGGAGAGCGTTCACAGGAGGGCGACATGGATGGTGCATGGATTGCATCACATGTCCTATGCAGACAGGTTGACGGAACTGAACATGTACTCCCTGGAGGGGAGGAGGGTGTGGGGATATGATGGGGTCATACGAGTATTGTACAGGGGGGAACAGTGTGCAGGAACCAATATTTGTCAGCGAGGATGTTCCAGGTGTAGAGGCATGGATGCAGTTGAGGGGCTCTTTAATGGAAACATGCGATGTGTTTCCTCACATTATGGGTGGTGGACGAGTGGAACACCCTGCCAGAGGATGTGGTGGGGCTGACTTGGTCACGGGAGATCTGTATGTGTGGGCTCGCCATGAGGGACTTCTGAGGTCAGTGAGGGGAATGGACTTATAGGACATGAGAGAGACTGACAAGGCCAAATGGCCAGACTAGGTGTCCCATAGGCCCCTATCTACCGACACTGTCTATGTATCCATGTATGTAGGCGTGACACAGGTGACCTGCATCACAGTGCAGCATCACGACACGCCTGTGTATGCATCACAGGTGGTCCAGGCATGCACTGGGCACATAGCTGTGTGACTGGCATCGCACCACGCTGTAAACATCACATGACAGCCTAGTTTGTACCTGTGATTGACGTGGGCAGTGTGTGGGGCGGTGGTGCGCATGGCTGGCGCCGCCTGTTTGGGATGGCTATGTGCATGTTCACTGTGGGTGGGTGCATGCCATCACATGCAGCACATTGGGTTAGCTGGGTTGCAGGTTGGGTGGTGTTCAGGGTTGTGGTCAGTCTCACCCATTGACTGTGTTCCCATTTTCCTAGGCCTCGGTGGTGCTTCGGCGTGATGGCGACGATGTCCGCGCCTCTGACACAGCTGGCGGGCGACAACAGAGAGCTCCTGCAAGCCCTACAGCAACAGGGGAATGGCGGCACAGACACAGGAGGGGAAGACGGCAGGGGAGGAGCAGGAGCCTGCTGGGCCGTAGCCCACCTTTATTTGCCCTTCCCCATCCCTTTCACCCTGACTTCCTCTCCAAGTTGTTTTCCTCCCTTGCACACCCCTGCCTTTACCCGTCCCCCCCCAACTTGTACATAGTTTTAGCTGTTTTGTTACCTCTTTTTGTTTGAATATAAAATTCTATTTTGGTACAACTGCTGTGTTGGTGTCTACTTTGCAACTGGCTCTGGGTGCTCCGTTGTAGGGGTGTACATGCCATCTGGGCTACTATGGTCCTGGATATGTGTGTGTGTGTGTGTGTGTGTCCATGGGGAGGTATCACCAGCATAGCATTGCCTTCTGTTGCTCTCGCCATCTGCTGCCACCCACTGCTGGGTGCACAGGGTGGGTCTGGGTGGTCTGCTTCTCTGCAGCATGGGGTTGGCGTGTGGCACGGGGGTGCATGGTGTTTCCTGCAGTGCCTGTCACTGCACATGAGCTGTGTCTTGGGGCACGGTGCGCTGTGCTGTGCGTACAGGGGGACTGATGTGCACTGTGGTTGTCAACCCTGGGTGTGGCACTCTGCCTGCCAGTGGCTGTGCTGGGGCGTCATGGCTCTGCTATGCTTTAGTTGGCTTGTCCCCATGGGCACGTGGATCAGCCGTCCCACTCCCAGTGATGCTGTGCTTGGGGTGTGCCAATGTGGTGCGGGTTCTGCAGTGAGTTCCTGTGCCCATGTGTGGCATGGCTGGCGGTGGGCCCCAGCCTGCCTCCCTGGATGTGCAGTTCCATTGCTCTGGGGGGGGGCTGTGCTTGCGCTATGGCAGCTCTGCACTGCTCAGCTGAGCTTCCATGGTTGCGCCATAGCGCAGCATTTTGGCTCAGCTTCTCCTTCCTGGTTGCGCGATGGCGCAGTATGTGCGATATTCAGACGTTGGTTGCTTGCGCAATTTGTTCTGCTCCATGTTTGAATATCGCACCTGTTGCGCATTTGCGCAACTGGTTTGTGCTTGCTCCTGCTGTTGCGCCAGTTTTGAGCGCAGTTTGAATATCTGGGCCCAATTATACATGTCAGTAACCATGTTTTCCTTCTCTCTTACAGCTCCATCCCACCTCACGGGTGCTCCCATGTCTGGTGGACACCCTGATGACCTGGCACGAGAGGAGGCTGGTCAAATCACACCACGCTGCAACTGGGGCTGTGGTGGATGCCATATCAAGCCCTTCCAATGCCACAGCAGCCCTGGAAATGGTGGTGGATGGTGATGGGCCATCAAACCCCTCCATGGCCGGTGTCACGGCTGGTGGCCATGGTAGCTCATGGCTGATTGATCTACTGGAATTCACTAATGATGACCCAGTGGACAGGGTTGACATTGCAGACAACCTGCTGCTTCTGACATCTGGAATGGAGGGGACATATGATGATGATGATGTTGACTCCAGACAGATATGGGTGACATGGCCAACAGTGTCCCAGCTGAGGCACAAGTGCATGCACAGGAGGAACCATGCAGTGCTTGCGGTCCTGTGGCCCCATGCACACCCACAGGACCTGCACAACTGCCCATGGTGGCGAATGATAAGTGCCCTGTGTCTGGTGCTGCTGTGGGGATAGGGACTGCTGACACTGTTCAGCAGGGTGCTGTGGACAAGGCATAAATTAAGCGTGTTCGCATCGCAATTTGCAACTGAAAATCCGCACATCATGAGTCAATCTTGGGCTTGATTAGCAGTCATTGCTAATCATTTTTCATTCTGGTGCTCTGCTGACTTTCGCATGAGTCCACCCATCCAAGGACCAAAATAAGGGGCGCTTGGTGCTACTTTGAACCTGCATCTCTGTGATTGGCACCTGCTGCTTTAAAAGGCAGCAACTCAGAGGCACTACTAGCAGCTACAGTATATGTTCACAGAAGCTGTCTCAGTAAAGTTGCCAACAGTGATGTGATGCAAGGGAGGAGAAGGAGGGGGAGCAGCCAGAGAGTGGAACTGCCAAGTGGGTGGTGTAAGGGTGGAGGATTCACAGCTGACATCCAAATTGTTTCCTGTCTGCAATCCTTTCTCCGCCTCTCATCATGATGTGCTCACAATCTTCCTTTGTAATGCACCCGTACATCTGATTTTTGCATGAAAAAGTGAAAGCGTGTGGCATACTCAGGAGAGGATAGTGGAATCAGAATGGCAGGCAGACGTATGAGCAGTGGCAGTAATATCCAATGCAATACACAGAGGAGCTTGAATCAGTGGATCGAACATCGTGGACAACGTGCAACAAGGAAGCACATTTGAGGTTAGATCACCAACTAGAATAATATTGAGAGAGGAGGCCAGAAGTCAGCATGTGTTTTGTTGTGTGGGTAGGGCAGAGCCAGAGTCCATTTACACTGTCTGTGGTTGGGGCTGGATATCAGATTTCACACAGTGACAGGTTTTTTTTTAAAATAAATGGAAGTGGGCTCTGTGTTTTACACAATTTGCTATTGTTAGGCACTTCAGATGTGGTTTGCAGGCATGTATCGTGGTGTGTGTGTGTGTGTGTGTGTTGGGGGGTGGTTGAAATGGGTTGGATGCTGCTGTGGGTGAGGACTGTGTGTGTAAAGGGAATGAGACCACACATGAATGGATGGAAGAGGTTGGGTGTTGCTACTGTATGGTTGGGGAGGGAGGATATGGGTAAGGAGACCACAGATGGATGAGGGAGGTTGGATGCTGCTGCTTGTTTGCATGTGTGTTAGAAAGAGCATACATGTATTTTTGTGTGTTGGAGGAGCAAGAAAGAATGAAGAAAACCTGAGGAGAGAAGTATTCAAGTCAAAGTAAGAAAAATTAAAAAAGCAATGCTAAAGGTTATGTTTGGAAAATGTAGGCTAAGCAAAGACCAGTAAAATTATATGGTTTTAAGTAAAAATACCCATTTTAGAAAATTGCTACTCAAACCTGCCCAAGCAAAGGCCACTAATCAACTTTCCAACACTAATTTATTCCTTGTGTGGAGCAGCAACAGGAAGCAGGGACATGATGGGAGTCTCTGGATGCGCAGTGGTTGCCTACACTCAGTTCCGCTCATACAGTGGCCTGCTGTGGGGCATCTGCCATGGTGGATACAGCGAGTAGGTTGGGACCCCACCTGCCCATCGGGCTGTCCCAGTGATGCATCCCTGTGGAAAAGGTTGAGGTCATGCATGCCTCCTGTGGGACACCGTGGAGGGCAGGCATCCTCAGGTCAAAGCTGAGGGGCATTCAGAAGCAGCTGACCATGGAACATGAGTTATCAGCAATGTGGTGCACCCAGATGCTGGCAGAGACTTGCCTACTGCGGGTGGGCATGACCGCTGCTCTGGAGTGGATTGCACTCATTGCTGAGATGGTGAGTGCAAACAGTATGCCACGTGGCTGCTGGGCTACCAGCTGCACTTCCCAGGAGTGTATCACACCCCCCCAGGTCACAGCGTCAGGTGATCCCATTGCTACTGATGTCCTCACCATGCATGGCCATCCCTGACACCCCTGGATCCAACCTGGGTCTTAAGGATGACACACCAGTGAACAATCATTCACGGTCTCACTTCAATACTCCACCAGGGGTGGTGGAAGTCTCCTCTGTGGCCAGTGGCATTGACTCAGTGATCACCAGGTGAGGGTATAGCTGCCCACGTGTCCATGGTGGCTCCCACTAACACCTGGGTTGACAGCCCCCATGGCCCCTGTTACCAGCACCAGTTGCAGCCTACACACCAAGCTGACAGTGCCTGGAGCAGCATGATGTGGCATGCACCTGCCCTGGTACAATGCCTGTGTGGGACAATTGTGTGGTGCACTGTGCATGGCTGGGGCAACCAGTGTTGTGCTATGTGGCATAGGTGTGATGCGTGTGGCCCTGTGTCTGTTGTGCATGTATGCCGGCAGATATACACTGATCCATGCCTTCCCCAGCAAAGACACTGTGTCCCCCTGTCCATGTGTTGCCTGCTGTGTGTGTGTCTGTGCATTGCTGTCACCCCTCATGAGTGCATTACATGCTGGCTGTATGGTTGTCATCTGACCTGTTGGGGTGTGTGTGTGTGTGTGTGTGTGTGTGTGTGTGTGTGTGAGAGTGTGGCTGCTGAGTGTTTTCCACCTGTGTTATTCACCTTGGTCCACAGTGCTCTTCCTGTAGTGTCCATGTGTCGTTGGACCTGGTGATCAGGCATGGGTCCTTGCGGGCCAGGGGCAGTTGACCACTTCAAACACCATGAAGTCTTGCTATATTATGACTATACGCAGTCAGCCACTGTAGCTGAACTGCCCCGGAGTGGAAAGAGTTAACTCCAGAGAGTCTGGAGTTCCACAGCGCGAGGGCGCTATACCAAAGCTCTATCTGGCCAGTTTCAAATGAAACTGTCAGATTCTTTACTCCGCTCACTGAACAGTCGCCCGGAGATCAGCTCTTCACATTGATTCATTTCTCGTTCAAGCGAGTATTTTCGGTTCATTTGAACCGCAAAAGTATTTATTTTACCGCATTTCGTTAAAAGCTCTATCTGGTAAACCGTAGTAGAAAATTTAAAGTCTGTGTGGAAATTCAATTATCGGTTCGGTTTGAACCGATCGGTTTGCTTAATTAAACGCTTTTAAGTGTTGGTTGGGCTTTTGAGTGCGGTTCCTGGTTCTTATCGGTTCTAAAAACCTTTCTTTTAAAATAGGTTTTTTCAAATACCGACACGTGTTAGAACCGATAAGGGTGTCTTGCCTGGCACTGCCATCAAAAGGGCAAGTTTTTGTTAGGGCTGGCATTATGTCTGAGAAACCCAAAAGAAAACCGGCCCACTGGGTTTCAACACTGTGATGTCGGGGAAGCCTTGCCAAGGCTGACCCACACACCACTTGTGTTTATTGTCTGGGGGCTGACCACCTCCTGTCAGACTGCCAGGTGTGTAAAAATTTCCCTGCAGCCACCCTGGAAAAGAGATTGGGCCGGCTCAGGGAATGAGAGGCCAAGAAGTCCGCTGATCCAGATAGCCAGCCGGTCCAGTACCCACTGGACCAGAGGAGTGCCCTCTGACCAGGGCGAGACTTCCTGGCAAAGGAAGGCTGGTTCAGGGAACCAGTCTCAGTGAAAAGACAAAGAAATCAGTAGGTTTGGAGTCCAAAATTGTCTCTCCAACTGCTGCAGAAATAGCTAAAGCCATACAGATTGTCCAGTCACTGTCTCAGGGTCCTCGGAACCACCTACAGTTGGTAAAAGATTGGTTCATTCAGTGCCAGTGGTTCAGGAGTATGATGTTGAGGAATTTATGAACCACAGGAGAGGAGGAGGAATTTGATCATTACATGTGTGGCTGGGAGGGTCTGGACGTGCCATTGAACCGGACATTTCTCCAGACAGACCTTAGAATCTCCTCCTATTCTGTCTGAGTCCCCTTCTCATTTTATATTTTACAAAAGGTTGTAGTTCTCCAGCTTCCTTTACAGGAAGCTGTGGATGAGCAAGAGGAGCCTGATTATGTAGAAATGATGGATATACCAGAGTCTAGGAGGTTGTCTATTCCTTTGCATAAGTCATTTAGGAAGCAAACAACAAAGATTTTAAAAATCCTCATTCTGTCCCTCCTGTAGATAAAAAATGAACAGAAGATATACCTTGTCAGGCTCTGATACAGACTTCCTCACTGAGCAGTGTAGTCATGTAGGTGTGGCAAGCTGCAGCCTGTGACAAGGCTAATATTCCTCTGGCCTCACATCCTCCTGATAAGGATTCCAGGAAGATTGATGCCATGGCGAAAAAACGTATATGGCAGCTTCTTTGGGGCTCAGGCAGGCAAATTATATGGCTTATGTGGCTAGATATCAGAAATCTAGGTGGGACACAGTATTGCAGTTAGCCAAGCAGGCCCATGGCCAGCTGGCTAGTGAGTTGAACAGGTGGCTGCTGATGGCATTGAAGCTTCTAAAGTTCAATTTACTACTGCTGTTGATGTTAATGATGTTTCTCTAGGGTCAAGGCCACTTCTGTAGCTCGTAGGCTGGCATGGCTCAGATGCACTAATCTGTCCCGAGATACTCAGTCAAAGGCTATGGATTTTCCTGTTGTGGGTAATTTTTGTTTGGGGAACAAACAGAAAACTGTAGAAAAAGATGGATGAATACAGAACTACCTACAAAGTGCCCAGGCTAAGAGAGGCATGCCACTCCACAGAGGCACGCTCCCAGAGGTAGGGGCAGGCTTCCACAGGCCTTTTACCAATTTCAGGCCTCATCTGCATTTGCACAGAGGGGTTTCTTTAGAGGCAGAGGTAGACGGGGCACAAGTAAACCGTCCCCCTTCCCTCAGCCTAAGGCTACTGCCAAGCAGGCACCCTGATGGGGTGCCCAGGGCCGATTCTCCTGTACCAGTGGGGGGCAGGTTGATTTATTTCAGCCAGAACTGGGTGTCCCTAACTTCGGACAGGTGGGTTCTGGAGGTAATAGGCCAGGGTCTGGTTCTCAGCTTCAAACAGTTTCCAAAGATGAGAGCCAGACATTTTCCACCTGCAAATCCTTCAGAAGCCCTTGCTTTGGAAGCAGAGTTTCTTCTTCTTTGGACTGCAAAGCAGTAAAGGGTCCCTCCTTGCCATCAGGGCAAGGGCTGTACTCAAGATACTTTCTATCCCATAAAAGACAGGAGAATGGCGGCCCATTTTAGATTTAAGGTACCTGAACAAGCATCTTTTGAAACCAAAGTTCAAAATGTTAACTCTGACAATGATTTTGTTCTCCTGAGGCCAGGGACTGGTTAGCTCCCTGGACCTCAAGGATGCCTATTTTCATGTTCTCACCAAAGTACCTCAGGTTCGAACTACCTCAGGCCACTACCAGTTCAGGCAATGCCCTTCGCCTTACCTCTGCGCCAAGGGTATTCACGAAATGTCTAGCTGTGGTAGTGGCTCATTTAAGAAGGCAAGGGATTGCTGTGTTTCTACCTGGACGACTGGCTCATAGTGGGTCAGTCCCAGATCAGGTAAAATCCCACTTGCAAGTCACCCAGCAGCTTCTCACTTCCCTGGGATTCCTGCTGAATTTACCAAAGTCAGTTCTCGAACCAGTTCAGGTACTAACTTCATAGGTGCAGAATTGAACACAAAGTTAGCCAGGCATTTCTCCCTCAGAAAGGGTAGACAGACTCATTGCCCTGGCATTCTTTACTCCCGCGGGTCTCTACCAGTAAGGCATTTTCTGCAACTCCTAGGGCACATGGCTGCTTCCACAGCTGTAGTGCAAGGAGCAAGATTCCAGATGAGGACATTCAGTTCCATTTGAGGGCCTATTGGTCTCAAAGGAGGGACCTCTTCCAAATTGGTTCCAGTGACCTCAAACCCTGATCCTGGCCTTACACTGGTGGCAGGATCAAAGCAATCTAAAACAAGGGGTTCCTTTCATTCCGTTTCCACCCCTCACCCTCACCACGGATGCTTCCCTGTTAGGGTGGAGCTCACTTGCGACCTGTCCACCAGGGAGTGTGGTCTCCCAGGAATCTCTGCTCCACATCAATCTTTTGGAACTCAGAGCTGTCTTTTTAGCTCTTCAGGCATTTTCAGCTTCTGTCCAGAACAAAGTAGTTCAAGTCAGGACAGACAACACCACAACAATGTGGTACATCAACAAAAGGGGCACTCGGTCATCAGCCTTGTGCACTCAGCAATGAAGTTGTGGTCTCTGGCTTACTCCCTGAACACCTCCCTGATAGCAGTTCACCTTCCAGGGAAGGACAATCGTCCTGGCGGATGCCCTCAGCAGGATTTCTCAGGGCCATCACGAATGGGCTCTGAATCCTCAGGTGCTGGGGCTGTCTTTGCCAGATGGGGCACCCTCAGATAGATCTTTCGCAGCCCCAGACAACCACCAACTTCCTCTGTTTTGTTGCAGGCCTCCAGTGCTGGGATCAGTCCCCTGGACGCCTTTCAGTTGGATTGGAAAGGGAAGTTCCTGTATGCCTTTACCCCTTTCCTTCTTTTCAGGGTACTAGTAAAATCAGATCTCAGCCCTGCAAGGTGATTCTGATTGCTCCAGATTGGGCCAGACAGCCCTGGTACCCACTGCTTCTGTCCTGACAGTCTCACTCTGCCCTGAGCTTGCCCAGAGTCCACGACTTACTGGCCTGTGCACAGGGGAGAGTGGTATCCGGACCTCAAATCCTCCATCTCAAGGCATGGCTCTTGAGGAGTTAGAATTTGTTGACTTACACCTTTCTCAAGGTGTTTTGATATTTTAAAGGCTTCAAGGAAGCCTTCCATTAGGGCCACTTACAATTCTAAGTGGAAAAGGTTTTCCATCTGGTGCTCTGAGAAGCAGATTATCCCAGAATCTGCTGATCTGCCGATTTTACTGGACTATTTGGTCCATTTAAATTCCTTAGGCCTTAGGCCAGCTACCTTAAAGGTTCATCTGGCAGCTGTCTCTTTTTTCTGTCAGCAGGGAAGCCTGCTTCCTTTCTTCTCACCCTGTACTTTCCAAGTTTTTAAAGGGTTACTTCACACCAACCTCCTTTTTCGAGAACCAGCTCCCGCCTGGGACCTGAATGTTTGCATTGCTCAGTTAATGTAACCCCCCTTTGAGCCTCTGTCCTCAGCAGAGCTCAAGTTTCTGACTTGGAAAACTGTTTTACTAGTGGCTATCACTTCTGCCAGACGCATAAGTGAACTACAGGCCCTGTCAGTGGAAAAGGATTTTATCTCTTTCCACAGAGATAAGGTAGTCCTCAGGACTAACAGAAAGTTTTTGCCTAAGTGGTTTCAGATTTCCACCTGAATCAATCCATCTCTTCCAGTATTTTTCACTGAACATTCTTCCTCAGGTGAGAGGAGTTTGCACAGTTGGACGCCAAAAGCCTTAAGCTACTATTTGAACGCACTAAGGGTCACAGGTTTGAATCCTCCAACTCTTCCCTTACCTATGGCGAGGTTGGCAAAGGGAAACCCGCCACTCAAGAGGATGATTGCAAGGTGATTGTCTCTTGTATCCAATTTTGTTATCAAAACTAGGTAGAGAACCCCTCAGGACTGAGGGCTCACTCCACCAGGGTACAGCTGCATCTCTAGCGGCTGCTAGAGATATTCCATTCTGGAAATCTGTCAAGCTGCTACTTGAAAACAGTTCACACTTTTACCAAGCATTATTCCCCGGTTATTCAGTCCAGGAGAGATGCTCGCTTTGGCACAGCTGTGCTTCAGAGCCTATTTCCTAAGTAGGTTCTGACCTCCTCCATGGAGGTACTGCTGTGTATCTGTATATAGTCATAATATAGCAAGACTTCATGGTGTTTGAAGAAAAATTACTCACCTTAGTAATTGCTTTTCTTCTCATGGAGTCTTGCTCATTATGACCACCTCCCTCCTGCCCTCTCAGAACTTCTACTTGGGTAGGGTGGCAAATTAGTGCAAGCACTGTGTCATGCCATTTTAGTTCTTCCTTCACCCCCTTTATTTAGGTTAGGAATTAGGTATTTCTGTTTTAAGTAATATGTTGGCCCTTCCTGGACTTGAGTCTTTGGGGGAAGGGGGGTCTAATAGTGCTTGTTAGGGAGAAACTAATAATATTATTATTCATTGTTATTATTATTTTTGCTGTTTATATTGTTGTTTATATTGTTGTTATTCCTACTAGTAGGTAGCCACTTGGCTAGTGTAGATCTTTCCACACAGACTTGTTGCTTAGTGTTAGCTTCGTAAAGATCTGACAGTTTCATTTGAAACTGGCCAGATAGAGCTTTGGTATAGCGCCCTCGCGCTGTGGAACTCCAGAATCTCTGGAGTTAACTCTTTCCTCTCTGGGGCAGTTCAGCTGCAGTGGCTGACTGCATATAGTCATAATATAGCAAGACTCCATGAGAAGAAAAGCAATTACTAAGGTGAGTAATTTTTTCTTCCTTCATGGTGCCTCTGCTCCACTGCATTTTCCCACTTCTACTCCCCCCACCCCAGAACTGTTACCCCCTTTAGCCTGGACAGCTATTCCATGGAAAATGGCCATGTTGTGCAGCATACAATAGCCAGGAATATGCCACAGGCCTTCTTCTGGGCTATGTTGTAGGACACCACTTGACCTATCCAGGCACCTGAATGCATCTTCAGCATGTCAAAGACATGCTCAATGATAGTGCATAGCGATGTGTGCCTCACTGTAATGCTCCTCTGTCTCTGTGCCAGGATGGCAGACGGGTGAGAGCCAGGTCAGAGGATACACTGCATCACCTTTGAGGGGACAAAGCAGTGTGTTAGTACTCCACATACATATGCATTGTGTACCACAGCCCCACCCCCATCATGGCATACTGGTGCAGCTACTGCATGTCCACCTCTGTCCCTGTGGCTCATCTCCCAGTGTGACTCCCTCTCCAATGGTGGGATGGTGCACAATGCACTCACCAGTAACTACTTGCCCTGGCTGCCCTGATCTGCCCTGTACCCAACCATGCCTATATGTATGGCTGACTGCTCCTGTCCAGTCCGGCATTGCTTACTTTGCATTGCCCAGTGATTGCCCATGCCTGGGTGCATGTGGAGAATTCTGTCCTGCCACACATGCCTGCTGTTCTGCATCACCTCACCTCATGTGCTGCACTGTGCTGCAGCACTGTCCCCCTTGATGCATGTGCTGTCCTGTCAGTGTGCCCATTTTCACTGTCCCACCTGTTTTAAATTTTAAATCAAAAACTTCCTGTTCTGATGGCGTGGTTCTTAATGTCTCCAACATTTCTGGCTCCCAACCGCACAGCAACATTGGCAAAATCAGCCAGTGCTTTCACATGTAGTATATTTTATGACTAATGGTATATGCTATGGAGTTGGATATAGCAGAAGATTTGGCTAGAGAGATCCACATGAGGTTTGAGTCTTCCCATCATTAAGAGAGGGACATTGGTGGTACTGTGACCCAGTTCAGTTTCCGTAAGGATGTCTGCAGCTAGTTAGAAGAGTGGTCACAAAGGTGGCAGCTACAAATTAATGCAAACAAGTGCAAAGTCATGCACCGGCGAAATAAGAACCCAGGGGTGACAAATAAACTTGGGGGGGTACTAGCTGTTACAAAGCAGGAGGTAGTACTTCCCCTGCATACCTCATTGGTGAGGATACACCTAAAGTACTGTGTGCAATTCTGGAGGCCCCATCTTTGAAAGGACATAGACAGGATAGAGATGGTGCAGAGGAGAGCAATCAAAATGGTCAGTGGCCTGCAAAGAAAGACGGGAGGAAGCAGAGAGATATGATAGAGACATTCAAATACATTACAGGAATTAACAAAGTACAGGAGGGGAGTAGTTTCCAGAGAAAACATTGCTGTAAGACAAGGAGTCACAATATGAAGTTGAAGGAAGGGAATGAGCAAGGGTAGTGTGAGAAAATATTTCTGTATGGAGAGGGTGTTGGATGACTGAAACAGCCTCCCAATGGAAGTGGTGGGGGCTAAAATGATGCAGTGATAGAATTTCTTCTCCTCCTTGAAGCTCCTGTTGTGCGGTGTGCCTCAAGGATCGATCTTGTCATCAGTGTTGTTTGCAGTGTACATGCTGCCCCTAGGTGAGTTCATTAGGAAATATTATGTGGGTTTTCACTGCTATGCAGATGATACCTAATTGTATTTGTCCTTTTCCCCTGGAACATCCAATGCTGTGGAAGTGCTTAACATCTGCCTGACCAAGATCAATGATTTGATGTCCTCCAGCTGGTTGCAACTAAACTGTCATAAGACTGAAATTATGGTACTGGAACTGGGCCAAAGGCATGACAGGACTTCCTCTGGAAGGCAACTGGTCTCTCTCAGGGGCCTACACCATAGGTGGCTTCCTCTAGGGTGTGATACCATGGTGTGTTCCTGGACAATGGATTGACATTTGAATTTCAGCTCTCATCATTTGTCCAAAGTGATTTTTACCACTTGAGAAATATCACCAGGATCAAACCCCTAGTTCTGCCTGAGGACCTTCCTACTCTGGTTCGTGCCTTTGTAATGTCCAGGTTTGATTACTGTAATGCCCTTTACTTCAGGGTCTTGGGAGGTACCCTCTGCCGACTGCAGATAGTGCAAAACACAGCTGCCCGGCTGCTGACAGGCCTTTCAAGGTTCTGTCATATAACTCCAGTGAGGCATGAACTGCACTGGCTGCCAGAGGGGAGAAGGGTTATCTTCAAGGTAGGCTTGTTCACATTTAAGGCCCTACATGGACTAGACCCTGGCTATCTGTATCTCCTAACACCTGCTGCCCCAGTCCCTCCCTCCATTCCTCCTCTAGGGGCCTCCTGGCAATTCCAGGATGAGACTAAGACTGCCGGGACACAGCGCTCTGTGTTGCCGCCCAGTCCTGTGGAATTCACTCTCCTGCCATTAGGATGCCCTTCAGTTGAGGTATTTCAGAGCCACCCAAGTCCCATCTCTTTTTTGGCCTTCACAGACATAGATATTTAATCTGACATTACTGTATAAGGGTTACTGATTTGAATTTGTTACTGAATCTATTTATCTTTTTTTACTTCTGTTTTAAAATGTATTTGTGTATGTTTCTTCTAATCCCTTATCTGTTTTTATGTGAGGCACTCGAGCCTCTGGGAATGGGTGCCATAGAAATAAACTTTACCTTGCCAAATACCCTTGGCCAGTATAAATAGGATAATATCTGATTTAACATCCCATGATGTCTCAAATGCCCTTTCCTGGCATCAAAATGTGCCTGAAGAACCTGCAATCAAACTACCCTGGGTATCACCAACTGGTCTTCAGTATATGTCTTCTGGATATTCTTGTGACACCTGTACCTGATCCCATTCTTTGTAAAGTAAAAGGGTCTAGTACTATACAGCCTTTCAACATCAATAGGCACGTCATCTGCTATTTTTACAAATACAAATAACATACCTACTGTACACAGGTATGATTCATTTGGTGCATATTCCACAGTTCAAATTCAGTTTTAGTTTTGGGCATCAAACACTCAGTCCCTTCCAGCCTTAGAAGGACCACTGGTTCCTCATACCTGCAATCTGTTGAACTTCCAGGACTGTTCTGGACATTAGAACCCAAGTTCTTAAAATGTTCCTATAGCTGACTTGATCATTCAGGTTCTATCAGCTCTGGCAATTGGAGCTGTACTCTATGGACACCATTCAGCTCCAGCAACTTCACTGATTTCATAGCAACTCAACAATCTGCAGGGGGCTCACCACATGACTCTCCATCGAGGATATTCTTCTCAGCAGGATTAGATGCCAGTACTCCTTCCCCATCAGTCCCTTGCTTCCCAAACAGTGCTCGGTTTGCAGTCACAGTTTCAGTCTGCTCCAGTGTCTGAATTCCTTGCTGTGCCACAGAATGCTGTCCCTCAGCCTCTAACCACTGTTGAGTCAACCACTGCATCATCTTCAAGAGATTCATCAGCATCTCTCTCTCTCTCTCAGACAGTAATATCTCTGGGTCAGTCTGCCATTTTGTTGCTGCCAGCTCCTCTATGGACTTTCCTTTCTCCTGCACAATTATCATAGGATCAGTCATTTTGTCAGCAAACTGTTCTGACTTTTAGCTCTACTGGCTTCCTACACATCTCTGTTCTTTCAGTACCAGCACATCTAGTACCTGACCAACCACATGTTCCCTGTCAAAGTGAGTTCTGGCATCCTATGTCTTGCACCATATGTCATGGTGTTCAGTTATTGAAGACAACAGGAGTCATAAAATATGGTGCAAAATATCCTGAGGTGTTGTTTTATTGGCAGTTATCTACAGGTTGGATTTTCAGATGCTGACGTTTGTCAGGACACTATTAAAAAAAGAATAGATGGGGCCAGCACACCAACACAGCAGTAGGGCTACTTCTTATGATGCCAATGCCCCAGGTTCTGGAATGGACCAGAGGAGCTGGAGGGCCAGCCTGTGAGAGGAGATATGAGCATCCCAAGGATTGCTTTTCTCCTCTGGGGGAGGGGTGGGTGGTTCAGTGCCAGACCAACCCCCTGCAGAGGCCTGGGGAGCTGCTGTTAAAGCTGAGATTTAGGGAAGGCATGCAAGATGTTAATACTTCGGTGCACCACGTTATTGCATGCCATGCCTCTCAGGGACTTAAAGCATTAAGAATGCCAGCCCATTGATTATTTGCCACTCCTCCAGTCCCACCACACCCACCTGCAACTGCCCATTGGTAACAAAGTTCAATCATCCATCGAGAACAGCCTTGACACTGCATCCCCTCCCTGGGGGGGCAAGCCAGGGAAGAACACCGGCAGTAGGGGGCCTGCTGGAAACCTTAAAGTCAGTCTCCATTGGGGCGCACCTTCTTGGAGGTCCAGCCTGGGGGAGTAAGCCTGGGAGGATCACTGACAAGATTAGTCCAAGCTGGACATAACAGGTATCACAGAAACCTGGGTCTCTGATACTAGTGTATGGGATCACACCCTACTTGGATATTCCCTCCTCAGAGTGGACAGAAGGAGCTCTGGGGGTGGTTGCACTATACATAAAAGGAGAATTAAGGAAATCATCATTTAAACTTTCCAACAAAGAAGGTGTTGAATCCCAATAGGTTTGAATTGATACTCCCTCTGGCAGGAAGATCTATATAGGGCAATATATAGACCTACCAGGCAATCGAAAGCCCTGGACAACTACCTTATTAATGATATCAAGGGTATTACATCTAAGGGTGATACTATCATAATGAGGGCTCTCAACATGTCAGATATGGGCTGGTCTATCCTGGCAGCCAAATCTTTCAAGAACCAAACCATTGTAGAGGCTGCACTGGGCTGCCACCTTATGCAGTTAGTAGATGAACTCACTAGGCTTAAGGCCATCCTAGAAATAGTGCTAACCAGTTCAGACCTGGTGGGCACTACATCAGTCAGGGAACCACTTGCAAACAGTGATCACAACACGGTATGGTTCCCTGTACACAATGAAGCTTCTTATTCCCAATCCAGAACTAAGGTACTTTCTTTCAAAGCCACAGATTTCATCAACATTTGGGAATTCACCCATAAGAGATTACAGAAAATCAAGCAAAACTCCAATGCAAATGAACTTTGGATGGACATCAAATAAGCAAAAATGGAAGCCACAATGACCTGTGCAAAGGCTTCAACCAAAAGAACAAACAAATAAACTCTATATGGTTCGACACCCAAGTCAAGGCAGCTATCAAAGACAAACATAGGGCCTTCTCAGTCACAAAAACCCTGTTAAAAGCTTGTGGAAAGAGTATCTAGAAAAGGGCAAAATAGCTAAAAAAAAAAAAAAATCAGAGAAGCCAAGGCAAGCACAGAGGTCAGCATTGCTAGGAATGCCAAGGCAGGAAACAAGCATTTTTTTTAATATAGCCAAGAGAAGAGGAAGACAACAGAAGAGGTAGGTAAAATTAAGGATGGCATCTAATAGTACAAGGCGGTAGACAAAAGGCAGAAATACTGAGAACATTTTTTGTTTGGTCTTTACTAGAGAACGGGATGGACCAATGCCAATTAGTGGTATTAGACCTCTTACAAAAGAGGCTCAAGCAATGATACCGCCTACATTTACCACTGAAAGAGTCCTTGAATCCCTTGAGGGGCTTAACCAAGATAAATCACCTAGACCAGACAGAATACACCGTAGGATCATGAAAGAACTGGCCAACGAATAAGCAGAACCCTTGTCCACACTGTTCAACCTCTCTCTCCAAACTGGGGTGGTGCCTGATGACTGGAAAATCACTGACGTAATCCTTTGCATAAGAGTAGGGGCAAAGAGGAGGCTGGTAATTACAGACCCATAGGTCTGACATCAGAGGGATGTAAACTGATGGAAATACTAATAAAACATGACATGATGGAATACCTGGACAAAAATTACCTCCAAGATAACAAGCAGCACGGCTTCATGTCAGTTAGATTGTGCCTGACTAATCTCATATCATTCTTCAACTGGGTTACCACGTAAATAGACTGGGGACACCTTGTGGACCTGCAGTACTTCAACTTCAGTAAAGCCTTCAACTCAGTTCCACACAATCACCTTCTTACAAAACTTACACACACAGGTATAGCAGAAAATATCATCAGCTGGATAAAAGCGTGGCTCCAGAGCAGAAGTCAGAGGGTGGTGATCAACAGTCTCAGATCAACAAATAGAAAAGTCATCAGTGGGGTTCCCCAGGGCTCGTCCTCAGGTTAGTGCTATTCAACATCTTCATCAGTGACATTGGAGAAGATATAAATGGTAGATTAGTGCAATTTGCAGATGATACAAAATTGGGAGGAGAGTGGACACTGAAGAGTCTATCAGAAGTCTTCAGGATGGCAAAAAAGCTTGAAACATGGTCCACAGAATGGCAACTGAACATTAATGCAAAGAAATGCAAGGTGATGGACTTGGGCAGAAATAACCCCGACTGAATATGGGTTAAATGGAATCAAACTTATCACCTCATCTGAAAACAAGAATTTGTCAATGCCGAATGTTTGCTTGCTGGCATTGGCAGTGGTAGCGTAGAAGTTACAGAGCTGCGTAATAGGAATGGCAGTGAAGTATTGAACTGAAACCAACCCCACCACCACCCTGAGGAGAGTGACAGGCACTGGGGTGTGCCTTTGGTTTGTCAGGCATAACAGCCACGGCATTTCACCACACCCCACCCTGCAGACACTGACATGTGTCACGGTATTTCTTGGGGTCTTCAGCCCTTATGTGCACCCCATTCCATTAGAAAATACAGTGAGATGGGTGCGATATAGGAGAATGGGGTGAACTTTGGGGCTGAAGAGTCCAAGGTATACCTCCTTGACTCTCACTGGTTGCAGAGTGTGGAATGGTATGAGCATTACAGGCAAGAATCCTAAGTCACACCCCTGATGCCTGTCATTCTCTACAGGGTTGGGCGTTATGGTTGGAAACCCTAATACCTCAGGCATTTGTTGGTATTTTCACTCCAAATTTTCAACATGGTTTTTTTGTGACACCACCTCATGAACAGGGGGAATATCAGTTTGGTAGCCGAAAGCTGCTTATGCACAGTGACTACGGCATTTAGCACCACAGGTGCAAAAACATTCTGAACAGGATGTAAAAAATGACAGCTGTACTGTTCATGGGGAGGCGTAAAAAATGGCAATGTTGCAAATCTGCAGTAAAAATATTAAAAAAATTGGTGAAGTCCCGAGCTTACATAGAAACTGTGCAACACACATCAGTAATATAATTAGGTTAGGGATTTTTTACAGCAGATTGTCAACTCAGGCATTTTGGTGCCTCCGATCATGAAAAGTGTCACTGTGATTTTCTTTATCTGTCCTGAACAATGATTTCCCACAGCGACCACGCATCTCTGCATTGAAAGTGTGAAAACACACTTTGGCCATGTTGTGAAAAATGACAGCTGTACTGTTCATAAGGAAGTTTGGAAAAATGCCACTGGTGAAAATCTGGACTGAAAATATTACAAAATCATGAACTTACGAGGGTGCGTGGAAACTGTACAATGCTCACTCATAACACAGTCATTTTATGGACTTTTGTTACCAAATTTTCAACATAGCTATTTTAAGACCTTTGCTCATGAACAGTATAACTGTGATTTTCTTAAATCTGTCCCAAACATTGCTTTCACACACCAACAGCACCACTTTGCGCTACATGTGCAAAACACATTTTAGGGCTTATATGAAAATGGCAGCTCTACTGTTCATAAGGAAGTGTAATAAAATGGCAATGTTGAAAATCTGGAGTGAAAATATTAAATTTGCAAACTTACGAGCATGCATAGGAACTGCACAACTCACACGTCAGAAACAGTCAATTTTAGAATTTGTTCACCAAATTTTCAACATAGCCATTTTAACATCTCTGCTCATGAACAGTGTCACTGTGATTTTCTTAATGTGTCCCACACATTGATTTCAAGACACTGACTGCGCCATTGTGCTTACTTAGGTGGGAAACATGTTTTGGTGAGATGTGAAAATGACAGCTGTACTGCTCATAAGAAGGTGTGATAAAATGGCAATGTTGAAAATCTAGAGTGAAAATATTGAAAATCATGTAACTCACGAGAAATGCGAGAACTGTACAACGCACACTCGTAAAACAGTCATTCTTGGAATTTTTTCACCAAATTTTCAACATAGCCATTTTAAGACCTCTGCTCATGAATGGTGTCACTGTGATTTTCTTAATGTGTCCCGTACCTTGATTTTGCACACCGATTGTGCCACTGTGCACTACATGGGCGGAAACACATTTTGGGTGAGATGTGAAAAATGACAGCTATACTACTCATAAGAAGGTGTGGTAAAATGGCAATGTTGAAAATCTGGAGCGAAAACATTGAAAATTCGCGAACTTACGAGCGTGAGTAGGAACTGGGCAACACATGCTCGTAAAACAGTCAATTCTTGGAATTTTTGCACCAAATTTTCAAAATAGGCTTCTTGAAGCCCATCTTATGAATACTGGCAGTGTCATTTCATTAATCAGTTCCGAAGGTGATTTCATGCAGTGATCATGTAAATCACCCTTTGGGTCTGAATAACGCCATAACAGTGACAGCATTCATGAGAAGGGGTCCCAAAAACCCCATGTTGAAAATTTGGTGCAAAAATTCCAAAAAATGCCTGAGATGTGCAACAAAGTTGAAAAACTCCTATCTATCCCATTATACAGCTTACCGGCATTTCCTCAGTTCGCGGTCGGCTTTGAAGAGTGCAGATGTGTTCCTGGTCCACCGAAGATCATCGCGCTGGACTCCAGAGGTAAGAATGGGGTGGAGGGGGGATGTGGGGAGGTAGTGTGAGCAGTGGGTGGGTGCGGGTTGTGGGGGGGGAGACTGCGTGGGACCATTTTTTCTTTACAGGTTTTTTTTTTTTTTACATGACGACACGAGATGTTTGCCACGCTGGGGTGGGCTCCCAGTGTGGCACAAGGATGGCTGGTTAGGGGGCCTGGAGCTGACGGGGATTGGGCACCCCGCCATAGCAACTTTGCCACACTGGGGTGGGCTCTCAGCGTGGCACCCTGTACTGGGGAGGACAGTGGAGCCGACGGTGGATTGGGCACCCCCGTCGGCAATACCATGAGTTGCCATGCTGGGGTGGGCACCCAGCGTGGCATGTGGAAGGCTTTGGGGGGAGCATAGCACAGCCGATGGGGGATTGGGCACCCCTGTCGGCTATACAGTGTGTGCGTGGGGGCGAGACACAGCATGCGTGCCTGTGTGTGTGTGTGTGTGTGAGAGGCGCATGAGCAGGCGATATCTTATCGCTGCTCACTGAAGCGTAGCTCCCCCTTTCAACTGTACGCCACTGCATTTTGGACTGCTGTCGTAGACAGCTCCAGTATGCATTAGCAGACTGGGGCCGTGCCTGCCAACACACTGACTTGAACTGGAAGAGGGGCTGACAGTCCTCCAAAAACTCGGATGATGGCACTATGTTTCTTGCACATGCGTGCGAGCAAACATAAAAAGAGACCTAGGAGTCTTAATCTCAGAAACCCTTAAAGTATCCAATCAGTGTAACTGCATACAGCAAGGCCAGCAGAATGCTGGGATGCATCAGCAGAAGCTCTGACCACAGGAACTGAAACATCACCCAACCTCTTTATAGATCTCTGGTGAGGCCTCATATGGAGCACTGTGTCCAGTTTTGGGGACCACACATTAGGAACGACATAAAAAAAACTAGAGATGATTCAAAGAAGGGACACAAAAATTATATCAGGAGGACACAAGCTGACATAGAATGAATGTCTGAAGGAGTTGAACTTGTTGTCACTTGAGTCTAGAAGGGAGAGGGGGGACATGATCGAGACATTCAAATACCCAAAAGGCATCAACAGAGTTCCCTACTCTGAACTTTTTACTAGGTCCAATAATACTAACATGAGGGAACACAATTAGAAGCTCAAAGTAGGGAATTTCAGGCATGATGTCAAGACATACTTTTTCACAGAGCACATCATATTACATTGGAATAAATTGCCCCCCTATGTAGTGGAGGCCAAAATGATCACATCGTTCAAACTAGGATGGGACAGGAATTACATGCATTTCAGGGAAGGGGCTTTGCAAACTCAGACTGACAGTTGCTATGTCCCAATAGGGGTACCAGTAAACAAATGTTCAGACTAGAAGGACCATTGGTCTCCTTCTGCCATGTTTCTATGTAAGCCCCAGGGGGGGCAGGTGTGGGTCTGAGGGAGTGGGGGCTGAGTCACTGGGTCAGGCACAAAAGAAAATAGAGAAGCCTGGCCGGTGGCGTTGAGGGTTCAAGCGCTGGATGCCACACCTTGTGCCATGCTGGTGACCTGGGCTTGGGAATGGACTCAGGCCACTGGGAGTTGGTGGGGGGAGAGGGATCGATCATCCAAGGGACTGCCCTCCCTCTCCTGGGTGGGTGGACTTCAGTGTTCAATGTGCTTCTGGCCTCTAGTAGAAGCTGGGGGGTAGTGCACAGACACTATAGGAAGAGGGGTGGAGATAGGGCAGATGCCAGGAAGAGCACATGCGGATGCATGTACACACCTCTGCTGGTGTCATTACATGCTCCCTCTCTGCAAGGGAAGGAAAATATCTACAAATGGAGTCCACCCAGGATGACAATTTTCACCTCATTGAACCACCAGGGGGCACCTCTCCTGAACTAGATCTGGACTGGTGGGTTGTCATCCCACCCACCCCCTGACATGAGGGGTAAGTCATGGGGCTGAGGGGGAGGGGTCTGATGCCTGATGGTGTGGGAGGAACATCAGAGGGCAGGGTGGGCTCCCAAAAGGGACATTCAAAAAAAAATAATAGAGGATGGGCTGGGAACTCCGATAGGAGACCTTTCACTATAACACTGCAAGCAGATCTTACAGTGCCTTCTAGAGACTAGGGACTGACTCTATTACAAGGTATGGCCACCCTGCCAATGCCTCCTGGGTTTTCCCCAAGTTCATCTGCAGTCTGAGTGGGCCTCTGCAGCTTTTCATCTGTCTGAGTCCTCTCCCTTAATGAGTTCTGGGTGAGCAGTCTCTATAACCAGGTGGCTCAAACTTGACCTTTGGAGGTCCAGGGTTAATCATAGACCACAGTGATTCCTCCTTCCTTTTAGGCTTTATAGGATTTTCAACATGAGCTCCTTTTTAAGCTTGTATCACCTTCACATTTTAAGTAACAAGAAACTCAATAAATCACTGTCTGGATACTCCTCTAGCTCCACACTGCTTCTCCCTAAGGGTTTCTCTGCTCCTTAGCCAGAGCAGACTCACTGTAGGTTACCTGAGCAGGCCTAATATACTGCTCATGTGTCGATGATATGTCAATCATGTTATACAGAACAATTAGAGGAATACTGGCTTTACAATCCTTGTAGCTGCATTCCTCTCAAGAAGACATACAGTATATATAGGGGCAATTGAACCACAATGCTAAACCCTTTTCATAAGCATAAACAGAAGAAAATACAAAGAAATATCCTTTCTAGAAAGTTTCTCCTTCTAAACAAAACACTTTCTGACAGGACAGTACCCAAGCCTTCCTGTATACCAATGACATTATGGGCTAGCCTTCCTAATGGAATGTCTTGCTAAATGGCTGCAAATGCAGATGCAACAGTACCACAAACTTGAACTCCAATCTTCCAAATGAGAACTCACTTTAATAAGCTCTGGCCAGAGTCAATAGGGCTGAAAATAAGGAATTTGTGGTACAAACTGTAACAATTTCCAAATGACAAGCCTAACATCAGCAAATGTAATGTAGGCTCATACAACTGTTTTGTAATATTTTACACCAGACTTTCAATATAGCTTTGTTATAACCCTGCCACATGAAGAAGGGCAAAGAAAATGTTCAACTCCTGTCAAAAAGGTGATTTGGCACAGGGACTGTGAAATCAATTTTTGGGTTGCAGGAGTGGAAATTGACAGCTGTCATAGTCATGAGGTGCTGTAAAGAAATGGGTCTATTGAACATTTGGGGTAAAAATATTGAATATTACCAAACTTATGAGCCTGCATTCACAAACGTCAATGTAGGCTCATAACTTTGTTTTTTTTTTAATATTTTTACACCAAATGTTCAACATAGCCTTCTTATGACCCAACCTAATGAACAAGGGCAGAGAAAATTTTCAGCTCCTGCTGAAAAGTGATTTTGCACAATGAATGCAAAATCACCTTTTGGGATGTAGAAAAAACATTTTGGCCAGGATTTGGAAAATGACGGCTGTAACATTCATGAGGTGCTGTAAAGATATTGGCTATTTTGTAAATTTGGGTAAAATATTGAAAATTACCAAAGTCATGAGACTGTGTTCACAAAAATTCAAATTAGGCTCATATTTATATTTTTGCACCAGATTTTTAACATATCCTTCTTATGACCCCTCCTCATAAAGAAGGGCAGAGAAAATTGTTAACTCCTCCCCAAAAGGTGATTTCACACAGGGACTGCAAAATTACCTTTCAGATGTAAAAAAAAAAAAAAACATTTTGGCCAGGATTTGAAAATAAACAGCTGTCCCATTCATGAGGTGTTGTAAAGATATAGCTATGTTGTAAATTTGGGGTAGAAATATTGACAATTGCCAAAGTTATGATGCTGCATTCACAAAATTCAGCCTAGGCTCATAACTTTATTGTTTTCTAATATTTTTACACCAAATTTTCAGCTTACCCTTCTTATGACTTCACCTCGTGAACAGGGGCAGATACATTTTCAATTCCTGCCAAAAAGGTGATTTTACACAGGGACCACAAAATCCCCTTTCAGGAGAGATTTTCCTATTGACAGTGACACTGTTCCTGAGGTGAGGTCCCAAAGAAGATATGTTTAAAACGTGGGCCAAAAATATGCAGGAATGCCCAAGTTATGCCTCCAAGTTCAAAACTCCATTGAAATACAATGAATGGCATACCTCTTTCTTCAGTTTGTGGTTGTGCCTTGAAGAGTGAAGACAAGTCTGCAGTCCAGAGAGAATTACATTGTTGAACCCCCATTGCATAAGTTAGAGCTTGGGGTGGCGGGTGCTCTATGGGATGGTCAGGTGTGGGCAGAAACAATGCAAAAGATGCTGATGGATGTTTTTCTTGTTACAGGTTAAAACAAATTTCAAAAAAGAAGACCAAGATGCTGATCATGACACTAGAGATTGGGCACCCCAGTGTCACTGTTACATTTCTCGGGGAGGGTTGGTGGGTGCTGAGAGGAAGGGTCAAGTGCGGGGAAGTGTAATAAAGTTAAATGGTTAAAAAAAAGAAGCACAACTGCGCACATGCGGTAAACAGGACCGAAATGCTGATCTTGACACTGTGGGATTGGGCACCCCCAGTGTCACCGTCACATTTCTGGGGGGGAGTGGAGTGGTGAGTGCTGATATGGACAGTCGGGTGGGGAGAAGTATAAAAATATATATATTTTTTGTTTTAAAAAAAAAGAAGCAGAACAGTGCATGCAAGGTAGTGGAGGGGGAGATGTCATTATTAGGACAACTGGGGACTGGGCTACCCCAGTGTCATTATTATGTTTCTGAGGGGTGTTGAGAGGGAAGGTTGAGTGGGGGGCTAAGTATTTTGGCGGTCATAGACCACGGAAAGCAAAGAGAAAAAAAAGATAGTGTGAGCGTGCAGTATTCTGACAGGGAGTCAGCATTTTTTGACAAACCAACATGTTCGTTCGCAAAGAATGCAGAAATGCATTTATACTCAAAGTAACAGGTCTGCAGGGCTCTGCCCTCTGTAGCCCTAAAAAGCATATATTCTTCGGGAGAAAAATAGAACTTGTTTTAACTGTTATTCGGTATGTAGTGTTATATTTTATATAGTTTTTTACAATCTCCTTTTCTAAAGCTATCAAATTTTTCCTTATAGCATGTTTCATTTCACAGGAAGGCAGCCTCAGTTGTCCCCTAATATAAGCAGCAGCATGCAGACAACAAATTATGTAGCACAGGTATATTTGCCAGGATTTACTGCTCAAAACGTGATCTTATACTTGTATTGAGGAAGGGGGGAAGGGACTTAATCCTCCCATTAGCAGTCAAACTACCAAGCTCACGTTCTGAGTTTCTGTAGCAAGGAGAGCTTTATTTATTTGTTAGCTGGAAGGTTATGACCCTTGGACTGTTTGTTTTAGTCTTGTTTAAAAGCAAAGCCTTCACGCAATGTTTGTTTTGGTGGTCTCTGTAGACCAGCATGTCTGTTACATTCTGGGGGATGGGGGTTACAAAACACAGAAGAAAACTAGATAGATGAAAAAGAAGAAGGAAAATACTCTGACAGTTGTCGGCTAGCAAGGCACAAAAAATACTAAAGGACAGAATGTGTAGTACAAGTGACATACATAGAGGCATAAAAAAGTAAATACAAATGTATTTTCCTTCTAGGACTACTTTATGCCTTAGATATCCCTAGTTTCTCAACATGTGGGAAATTTTGTTGAAGCTGGACTGTTTAACCATCACTATAATTTTCTAACTGGGATAGGGTCCTGACCCTATCACACCAACCAACCTCCCTCTGGTCCACCACCCACCTCCCCTATCAGCACCTACATAATCAACCTGGAATAATGAAAACTGTTCCCCAGTGCAGAGTGTTCAATTCCATCTGGTAATGATGGTAATTAATGAGTGGTGACATTTCTTAGTAAAACCTGATTGGCTGAAAACTCAACCAGTCAGGTTTTACAAGGAGCAAAGATGTCACCATTCATTCAGTCATTCATTCACATAGTCTAAACAGAGCAGATGCTCTGCACTGGGGGACCATTATCTTTATTTCAGGTTGATTTATAGCTACTGTATTGCGGGAAGGAGGGTGGGAGAACCAGAGGGGGGTTTGATATGGGTAAGGGCACTGTATTTATGATGCTTGATAAAAATAATGGGGACATGGGTAGGGGGAGGTTGGGGGAATGTGTTTAGCATGCAGGTGGGGAAGGGACTACTTTCTCAAACATGATCCATAAAGAGCAGCATTTCGCCGGGACAGGATGGGGAGGGCGGAGGAATGAAGAGGTGTCAGGGAGGGGGATCTTTTCTTATCCTTTTGGGGCACGGGAGGAGTGTGTTTTTCTCAATTTTGAGTTGGGGATGGTGATTATGGAATTTGCATTGCTTTTCATCAGGCATATTGACCATTCGTCATACAAATTTGGTCAATGTCACCTGGTGAAGATCAATGCAAATTGAGTCTGCAACTTTGCCAAAACCAGTGGATTTTTTAATGGAGTGAATTTTGGCAACTTCACACACTCTAATTTTATTGGCTAAGTACCTTCTACTTAGTATGTGGTGTGAATAATACATTCTTTCTCATTAAAAAATCAGCTGAAATGCTCACCTGTCAGGTGGAAAGGAGGTGCCGTTTAACCAAACCCAATCTTTGCCATCTTCTCTTCTAAGTCCAATCCAATATCTTGACTCTGGTAATTTACTCTCTATGAAATTCTGTAGAGACACACAAAGCACACACTATAGTGTTCAGTTCATTTCCTTCAGTCTCTAGTTAAATATTAACAAACTATAGCACTGACCAAACACAAACATCAGAAGAAGAAAGAAATAATTTCATCCCTTTCCCTCTCACAGGCACAGTGGATATAAAGAAACATTCCAGTCGTGCCATTAGTGTACAGACCTGAGAAGCAGGAGAAAATATGACAAAAGGAAAAAGCACAGGCACTAAAGTTTAAAAAGGTGCTCATTTATTTATTTATTTTAACAGGAGAGATATGCTAAGCTGAAAGCTTGTTTACAGGTGCGAACTGGGAGCACAAAAGTTAAGTGACTTGTTCAGGGTCATACAATATGCAAGCAGGGGCTGTGGGATTCAAACCCAGGTCTCCAGGTTTGCAGCTCAGAGCTTTAAACCACTGCAATACAGCCCTCCTTGAAATATAAACAGCTCAAATTGGAGAAAACAGGCACACAGGATTGGCCCAGATACATTCTGTATAGATTTATTGCAAATGCAATTGCAAAACAAGCAACTGCATACATAACTAAAAATCCACCCATGTGGACAGAACTGAGAACACAGATGCCAGTACTTCCTATGTATTGATCATAATGCATGTATCTTTCATGATGTGGAGTTACTGGATGTTAGATGTTGCTTATATAGTTAAAATACTTTAAATCATTAATTAAATATATAAGTATTCAGTCATTAAGAATATATTCTGTATAGCCAGAAAATGACACTGCACAATATATTCTTTGCAGAAAACTTCCATTAATTCACCAGTTATTGTTCAGATTAAACCAACAAAAGTAGGGAAATTTGATGTTAAGGTTTTCAACCCTAATACCCTACCCCCAAACTACAGGCAGCAAAAGGAAAAAAACATATATATAATTTTGCCTCTCTGGAGTCTTTGTAAATCAGGGCTGGGGTCTTTCTTAGAGTTGTCAACCCTAATTGTCACTCCCCCCCCCCACACACACATAATACCTCACAGATGCAGACCAAAACAGCAATACATTTACAATGCTATCCTATGGTAATTTACATTTTTAATTTTAATAATTGAATAGCTTTGTATAAACCACTAAATTATTTAAGGGCTGGTATGTGTTGGTCTTGTAGTACTCATTGAGACCTTTGCTTTGATATACAGATTGTCTCTTAACTCCAAAGACTGATAGAGTTATGGCTTGTTAAAGCTGATATGTGTAAAACCTAAACTCAAATTCTCTTTTCATATTAAGAAATCTTTTTCATGAGAACAACACAATCTTGTGAAAAAAATTCCTTCATATGAAAAAGAATGTGAAAAATTCGGTCCAAATTCTTTTGTATGAATGATTTTTTTTGTGAGAATGACACTATCTCAAGAAAAAAGAATTCCATACAAAAAAGAATGTGGAAAAAAATCAGGTCCAAATCCTTTTCTCATATGAGGGCATCTTTTTGTGAGATTTTGTCACATCAGAAAAAGATGCCTTAATAAACAACATGTAAAAAATTAGTCCAAATTCTTTTTTGTATGAAGGCACCTTTTCTTGTGAGATTGTATCATGTTAATGAAAAATATGTCTTGATAAGAAAATAAGAATGCAAAAAATATGTCAGAATTTTTTTGTATGAAGGCAATTTTGTTTTGGCAGATTCTTGTTTCATATGGCCATATTAAAAAGAAAGTTTTCTCATTAAAGAATTTCAAAATGTGTTAAAACACATTTCTGGGTCATAGTCCAAAAACTAAGTGTAGCATCCACCTAATGGGGTCCTGATTAGCAAGATACTGTACATGTGTTGGTGTGTTTGTATTTATTTATTAAATTTTGGTGACTGGGTAAGCCCATTGGGCCCCAGAGGTCACTTTTTCAGGGGCAACCTGGGATTTACATGGAACAGCGTAGTGAAATAGTGAGTATGATTTACAAGTATTACAGGCAACATACAGTCATGGTTCAGCATAGTGAAGCAGTGAGCACAAGTTACATGTTTTACCAGCAACATACAGTCATGATACATGAAAAGTAAAACAGGGTGAGCTGTAAAGTTGATGAGTAGTACTGGACCTAAAGGAAACACGTTAGAGTCAGGATAGGTCCATGGAAACCTTAAATCTGAGGGGTGGTCTCCAGGGTCGATGCAGTGGCAGGTACTGGCTGCCACCATGTGGGCCTTGAGCCTAGTGTGGAAACTTTAATAGAGGGTGCTTTCTGCAGGGGAGTATGTTCCACAGGGTGGGAGCAGTGTGGGCAATGACTTGTCGCCTGCCTTGGTTCTTACTCTGGGACTTAGGGAGTTTGTCCTGCTGTGCAGAGAAGCTGGGGATTGAACTTTAGAGCAATGAGTCCAGAGAGACCAGGGGAGGAGCAGGGCTGATTAACTTGTAGGCTAGGCATAGCGGAGGATACTGAGGCAGGCATCCAGTGAGGGCCAGTTGAGTAGGGATAGGGTATCACAGTGGTGATTCCTGGGGTTTGCCAGAGAGGCAAAGTGTGTCACCTTATTTTACAGTACTTGGAGTCTGTTCTTCTCAGTCTTCGCCAGCCCATATGACTGGGTGGCACATGTGAGTGCCGGAGGAGGACGCTGGTGGTGATAGAGACCATGGCTTCCGGTACAAACTGGTCTTTTAGTCGGTAGAGGGTGCCTAGTTCCCCATGTATGGTTTTGGTAACTTGGTCCACATGGTTCTTAAAGGTGAGACCCTAGTCCAGGGTGAGGCCAAGGTATTTTAGGGAGGGCACTACTTCTACGCAGGTGCCAGACACGGAAGTGAGATGTAGGTATTGTTTTCTGTCCTGACCAAGGGATCTAGGACCAAACAACATAGCCTTGTTTTTTTTTGTGTTAAGGACCATTCTGTTCTCGGTGAGCCAGTTCTCAAGGGATCATAGCTCATCTTGGAGTAAGGGACTGAGGTCTGCCAGGTTGGCGGTGGATCAATAGATGACAGCGTCGTCTGCATACTGGATGACAGTGCTACCTCCACAGTGGTCACTTAGTTCATTAGTGAACAGGCGAAGAGAAGGTGGCCAAGTATCGCTCCTTGAGGCACCCCCTCTTTTAGTGAAAGTGAAATCAGATATGGCATCCTTCCATTTTACCCTCTGTTTGTGACCAGTTAGGTAACTTTCAAACCACCTTAGAGCATAGCAGTCGAGGCCTATGTTGCCCAGCTTGGCTAGGAGCAAGTTGTGATTGACCAGGTCAAGGCCTTGGAAAGGTCTACAAAGACCACTCCAGTAGGGGACCCCTTGTCCAGGTCTCGGAGTACTTCCGTTGAGAATTTGTTAGGCAGTATCAGTCCCACGCGTGGTCCTGAAACTGTGCTGGGAGGGTGCTAGAAGTTGATGGACCTCCAAGTAGTCTTGGAGTTGTCCATAGATCAGCCTTCCTGGAGTTTGATAGAATATAGAGCAGGGAGATTGGCCTATATATGATACTATTTTAAAGGGTTTTGAAATAAAAAAAAAAGGAAACAAGTTGGCAGTTATATAAAAAGGAATTTTTCCTCATTAAAAAAAGATTACCCCCATATGAAACTATGAAAACACCACAGGTTCCCTTCTCAGATGTGCTGCCACCAGTTAGACACATTGAAGGAACCCTTGGTGCTGAGGTGAAGTTGAAGGGAAGAGATGTGAACTGGTATTGGCAATTCCCAGTTTCAACATGAGGTATGTTCAGTGAGTGGTCTGATTGATATGTGGAAGTAGGCATTCTTTAGATCCAGTGACCCAACCAGTCTTGCACCTGTAAAGTAGGTATCACTAAGCCTAGTATTACCATCTTGGATCTTTCCTTTTATGTGTTTGTTCAGATATCTCAGACCTAATGGGTTGCTACTCCCATTTTACTTGTGGGTCAGGAAGTTCCTAGAGAATAGACCCTTACCCAGGGTGTGGTGATACTTCCTCCACTGCTTGAGACTGTAGTTATGTTTTTACTTCCAGCTCCAACAAATTCTTTTTCTGTTGGCGTCAGACGATGAAAATTGTTGAGATTCTGCAGTTTGAAGAATTTTCTATCTATAAGGGGCAATCCTTTGCTCACTACTTCAAAGATCCACTTGTGTGTGGTGGTCTTTGACCATTCCTGGAAGTAATATGCCAACTTTCCTGCCAATAGCAATTGATGGACAACCTTGGCAGAGTTGTCAGAGGTTTTGTTTCTGCTGGGGCTTAGGAGCTACAGTTGCAGCTACACACCTAGTGTCCATTTTCCCCTGTCCCTATAGTAGCTTCTTTTTGGTGGGCATTAACAGGGAGCACAGGGCTTTGGGTAGTAGCCAGCACCCGATGTCCTCTTCCACAAGGCCTGCAGGAGTACTGGCCTTTTATTTTCAGTATTGCTCTTGTAGGTGGTTTTGTACTTATGTACCTTTTCATGTAAGCCTCTATTTTATCACAAATGGATTTTCCATCAATGGGGAAATCCACAGCCTTTATCTATATGTCCTGGGATATGGTAGTAGTCTTTAACCTAGCAAATCTTCTTGTGGACACTGCATGGTCCAGAACCCTTGAGGCAGTGTCAATTTGTGTCTACTGCCATATGGAATGGGTACTTTGTAGTATCCATGGCTGATCTAACTGTGCCAGTCATGCCATGTGCTAAGTCACCAGTTGCTGTTTTGCTTGGTACCATGATGGAGTTCCAGAGTGCCTTCTGGTACTGAGTTGTGTATGCCATGTAAGCTGCTTGCCTGAGCAGCAAGGAAGCTAATGCACATACTGTTGTGTCCATACTATCCAGTTTTTTGGAATCTTTCTCAGAAAATGGGAGGAACGGGTACTTTGGTCTTGCCATAAGCAACTGTCTGGACCTCCCTTTATTGTCAGGGTGGGAGTACAGGTATTCAGTCCCTATTTGTCCACTTGATACTTTTTAATGTTCTTGTCAATACCAGCAGTTGAAGTGGGTCCTGACAGAGCCTTGTTAGTGGCTTCCTTGAGGGATTTGTGAATGGGGTAAAGCAACCTTTTGTGGGAACTAATTCCATCATATCAATGAACTCCATCTACTCATCATCCTCCTCTGTTTTATGGGAGGAGATGTTGAGGGTGTTCACCATCTGCCTAACAACAGAATAATGGGATGTATAAATTCATTGAAGACCTAGGATGAGAGCCAAATTCTTGTTCAGAATCATCTTGTTCCAGGGCTCCTCCTCCTTATCTTCAAAATGCACTCCTCCTTCTACAAACACTGGATATGGAACTGGAGCCTGAGTGGTGAAGGTGGTGGTGGTGGTTGGGGGTAGAAGACATATTAATGAAAGTTCCACAGCTTGGAAAGCCTAGGAAAATTGCAATGCCTTTTGTCCTCTTCTGAGGGCTTTTTTTTGAGTCAGCTGTTTACTCCTTTCCTTTTCCAGGAGGTGTGATCAAGGCATTTTTCTCTTTTTGATTTTTTCTTAGCAGGCACCAGTTCCGTTGGCTGCTCAGAGGCTTTTTTTATTTTATTGGACTCAGGGTTCCCCTTGTCAGACACCCCATCTTCTGTACCATCTTAAGCAGCTTTATCTTTCATTTCTGTCCCTCTGACAGGGACCACTACTTACTTTGAAGGGGAGGACCCTCCTCTGAGCCTTTAGGTGACATACAGGCGGAATGAGAAGCCATAAGATCTTGTCTTTTCATTCCTTTTCCTTTGTATTTTAGGGCAAAATCTTTACAGAGATCACAGTTTAAAAGTCATGATCTGGACCCAGGCCCATTAAACAAAGGTTATGGAAGTCTGCTTTGCCATACGCTGAAAACAAATAGTACATTTTAAACCCTGCAGTACGGTTTTCTTTTAAGGTTTGTCAGTCATACCAAACTCTGAAGACCAGAAAAAACATTACTGGTTCCTACCCAACAAAAGTATCTGACAAGAATCCCAACTATGTTAAAACCAATGACTTAATTTAAAATGAAGTTTGGTTCCTTTTTTACAACAAACTGCCAATGTTTTTACAGTAACCTCAGAAAGAAGTGAAGTAATTAATTTGTAAAGAAACAATCAGTTTCCTGAAAAAGGAACAGAGCATGAAATGGACACAAAATGCAAAAGTGGTTGTATGAAAACCTTTTTAAAATAAAAATATTAAAAAATATACCACTTCCCACACCGACTAGCAGCCTTCTCCAGTTCTTGGGAACCAGAGATGCAAAATAAATCCTAGTTTAACAGTTATACAAATTACACCCTAATTAATGCAGAGCTGTCAGGAAATAACTAAAATACTTTATCAAGAACTTGAAATAAAACAAACTGTAAATTGCCCAGAAGTGTAGAGATGACATTTGGGAAACTGATCTCTTCAGGGAGAAATAAATCTAATGTCTCAAGGCAGGTGGAGCATGACCCCAGAGCAGAGTTTGAATCTGAGTCTAATGTTCCTATAAGTACCACAAAGTTCCAGTCTCTGGGGCTGCTCATTCCTAGATAATTGCACTTTGTGAATACACTGATGGATTCCTGTGGTTAGAAATACTCAAATCAATTTGTCTGGCACAGGAAATTCAAAAGGAGACAATACAATCCACCTCTGGATAATCCACCCAAGTGATTTCCTAACCTCCACAGAAGTGAAGGATACATACTGCATGTCCCAATCAGACCATCACTTCACAAATACCTCAGATTCCACATTCTAGGCTGGCACTACCAGTAACAGGCCTTATTATTTGGACTGGCCTCAGCCCAAGAGTGTTCACCTAATTATCAGTGGTACTTTTGGCCACGAGAGTAAGGCATACAGCAATGCCATCGCTGGATGACAGGCTGCTATGCACCAAGTCATTGTCACAGGGACACAAAACACACGGCAGCACTGAGTTCCTGGAGGAACATGAATGGGTTGTCAACATGGAAAGGGCAGCCTCAACCCCGCAAACATATTGTTTGTTAGTTGTTTTATACTGAAAGTCCAGTGAGCATAAATGCTCTTTTCACTGGCGTCCAGTAACAATATGAAAAATATTGCAGATACAACAATATATTAAACAATCAACAAAAAAACATAGAATCAGTTAAAACATTTACATCAGTTTTGGCAATAAAAACTTCTCAAGAGAAGCCTTAAATGCAGATTTACTGGGGCTACAGATAACAGAATATGGGAGAATATTTTAATATATGAATTTCAAAAATATGCTACAGTAATGCATACAAAAATTTTCCCATAATACGTAGGTCCCAAAAGTGATACCACTGTTTTAAAGTGATATTAGCATAGTTCAGACCCTGTAATAGTATCGTTCAGCTCTCTGAATACTATTATCACAAAAACGAACAGTGCAAGTGTAGGAGTCTCCTATGCCAAGCTATACTACCACTGCCAGTCAAACAAAAAACATCCTTTATATTCAAAATGCGGCTCTTGATTGGCTGCCTTCTCACTCTGGGTGGGTGGAATACTTTTAAAAATATGGTGGCTTTTTCTCACTTAGCAAGAGAATATACCATACCACAGAAACTCTCGTGTTTTTTTTTATACATCCATTTGAACTAGATTTCTTTTTTTCACCATCATTGAGCCTACGTTCCACATGTAAGGTAGGAGGACTACCTAGCAAACTTCACAGTGGGAGGGCGGGCAAGAGGGAAAGAGACAGTGCGGTGGATTTGCAAGACAGTGTGGCAGTCGGCCAGGACTAAGAGTCCTTCAGGGCATCGGCTGATTGCCCATCATAAAATGAACAGGGAAAAAAAAAACAATCGGATCCGTATATTAAAAAAAATAATGGCCAGCTTAGTGTCTATTACCAGGGACTCCTACCAGCTCAAGGTTCTGGACACATTTCTAACCTCTTGAGCTTTGCTCTCAAGATTCCTGTGTCCAGAACCTCTTGATGGTATTATTCCCCGGTAATGGATACTAACCTATCCATTATTCCAGAATTTTGGGTCTTCGCAATATTGAACACCTGCTGGCTAGTACTACCATCCATGAAAGGAGAAATTCCTTCATACTTACCATTCCTTTTCTGTTAGCTCCAATGTTGTCACTGGGGAGTTAATACACTTGGGTAATGAGCACCCCCACTGGGGTAGTCCAAAGCTATCAATCAGCATAGAACCCTGGGCACATGAGGATTTTGAAATTAACATTAACTCAGTCACCTTTTCCCATGCAATACTTGTCCTTGCCTATGTAACTACTAATCTCCATGTCACCAAGGTCAGTCAGCTCTTTTCATAGCTCAAAACAAAATAGAAATTTTCGAGTCCTGACATGCATCTTATTTATTGAATTGTGTTGACCGGTAGGCAACTGAGACTGGAAGTCCCTTTTTCAGGGACGACTGGTGGGAGGGGATGCAGATGGTAACCAACTGATACTGAACCAGGTTAAGCATTGTATTTTTAGTGAATGGGGAAAATTTGGCAAGGACACCGTGGAAATTCCCCTATTCTTGTGGCAGGGGAAGCTGTTGTTCCAAGATGGCAGATGCGATTGTGGAGATGTTGGAAGCTGGTGCACCTGCAGGGTTGCTGATCTCCCACCCTGCAGGTCCAGCAGAGAAGATCACCGTTCTACCAGAGATTCCAAATGTGCCACAGTCAAGCTCACCAAGTCAAGCAGAGATTGCTACTGTTCCTGAAAAAGTTTTATGTGGTAAAATAGAGGAAGAATGGCTTAAACGCTTGTACTAAACTGAGAGAAATGGTCATGGCCATGATATCTACTTTGTTGAGTCTCCTGAAGTCCCAACACAGCAACCTACTGTGAGCACACAGGAGCACGATTCAGATGAGAGAATGAGATGGAGGGTGACGTAGTATCATCAAAGGAACCACTACCTGATTGTCAGGCACCCACTCAGTCAGTGTCTACTGCCACTTCAGATTTCAGAATGGACTGTCTCCCTGAGCATAGCTGCTCTACTGAGAGTTCTGTGCACATTTCATCTCTGCTGGTTTCACATCAGCAACTGTAAGCCATGTTCCTGCTTTTTCTGCTACACCTGCTATGTCTAGATCATTTTTACAGAAAGAGCACCCAGGCCCGACTCAAACTCCTGTTTCAACAGAAGAGAGGAAGAAAATGGCCTGGTCACTTGAAAATTCATTAAAAAACGCAAGGTGGAAAGAGACCACAAAAGGTCAATGGCTGCCAGACCCGACTGTCCTGCAGATTCCATGGACCCCGACCCAGGGTTTAGACACTACCTCCACAGTTAACAAGGCCTCTCAACCCTCTGTTATAAGTACTTGTATTATGCCCCCTCCCCCCAGCCTCACCTTTTGTCACAGATTTTGACTTATCTCTGCATTTGGAAGATGTTGTTCTTTCTCCACCTTGAGTGCAGACCAGACATACTGACCAAAATTCAGATTTAGAGGGGATATTCACTCCTGAACAACCAAGCACAGAGTCCAACTGAGGGGAGTGCATGGACTGTGAAAGGCCTTTATCTGAGCCCCAACCTGTCACAGCAGAGAAGGTCAGCACGCTATGGGCCACTTTCTGGAAAAGGACAATTTTCAGCTAACCCTTGCCTGCACATTGGAGAAACACAGTCCATCTCCAATATAATGGGGCCAAATCTCCTTCCTGATAGAGTGTATGTCGGTAAAAACCTTCTGAAAAATTCCATGGGTTTCTTTTTCAATTACCTCTATGCATCGATTCACACATCTGGGGACAGTCTCTTTGATGTCAGTTTCAAAACACCACAAGTTACTAAACAGATTCTGGGTGAACTATGAGAAGCTTAGATATTCAGAGCTTTGGCTACCTTCGTGCAATCCCATTGATGAAACCAGCTTTCAAAACCATAACCATACTATTCCCTAATGTGGGGTCTCAGTATACAATACTGCCCACTAGCTTTCCACAGATGGACGTAATGGGCCCACCCCAACCCATTTTTGATACATAACATATATAGACAGGTGGTCAGACCCATAAGGTAAAGCTCAAAATGACCAACACAGGCCCTCAGCATCTCTCATAGCACTTTGTTCTTGGGCCCAGACAGAGGGCAGTGCTTTTATCCCGACAGCCAAAGACCTGTTTTAAATGCAGGTCTTTTGGACATCTCAGCTCAGTCTATGACAGGCTTAAATGTAATCTATGTCTCGGCTTTGGCCATCTCAGCACCAATTGTAATGAGAAAATGAAATGCAACTTGTGGAGGACGTTAGGCACACTACAGATCTTGCCTCTGGGCTACCCATAACAGGTCTGACAGGCCTCAACAGGATGACATTATTACTACTGCACAAAGAAAGGATATAGATCAGTCTAGACAACAACAGGCTGCTTCACAACCTCCTGCACAGCATACTGCCAACCCACAAGATGAAGTCAACGGCTCCCATAACCAGAGAGATGGAGGCCCTCTCTGTTTCCGTAGCTGAGTCTCCCCAGTCTCCCAGAGCACTATAAAAGACCCACCTCAGCCATTTTCCACAACAGTGGACATCCATGACCCCCGTCCATCCATCAAGTACAGACAGGGTCTTCCATTCCAGCTGCACCTTTAGCAGACAATGGACCAGGTCCACCCAGAAGGAAATTCTCATTATGTCCCCCACCCTCAGAAAAATCCATCTAACAAAGAAAAGTGCCTCATACTACCACTAAACCAATGAAGGCTTCCAAAACTTATCGCCTTCCAGTTTCAAACCAGTCTGCAATACTTCAGGATTCATCCAGGATTCAGATGCAGATGAGGAATCAGAATCATCATCCACCTTTTCTTCACAGCAAATTATCACTTCAGACTCGGAGGAGGAGTCCGTGGAGACACAGGCCTCCCAAACACTAAAGGGACAAAACTGGGTGTGAAACTACAGAGAAATACAAGAAAGAAATGATAATTAGGCTTGCCACTAAAAGGCAGGCCAGGACGTCCAATGGCCCCTGCCAGGAAGGAATAATGGGAGGGGGGGGAGGAGGAAGAAGGGGAAGGGGGTGGAGGGTTTGGTGACATCACAGGTGACAAATCATAGGGTACTATGACAAGGCTAGGGACAGAGGTCAGGGATTTGTTGGGGGTGGAGCTACCAGGGGTCCTGAGATGGGGTCCTGAGGGGGTATGTCAGGGCAAGCCACCCTCAAACAGACTTCTTTTGCTGGCTAATTCCTGCTGGAACATTCAGCACATCACTTGGCAATTCAAGGCATGCACATGGGGCAGCTAGGCCTTTCACAGGCCTGGAGGTGAGGTGTTTAGCTGTGGTTGTATACTTGTTTTAAAAAAAGAAAAGAAAATATATGCAGCCTGAGCAGCTGTATAGCAGCTGTATATGGTATAGCAGTGGTTTGCCGTTTTATTTAGCTGGTATTAGGCGTTAAGACAGTTGAGGTGCAGCAGCTTTTAGGTACAGTAAGTGGTTTATGTTTTGAAGCTGTTAATGTGGCGCGAGGGGCCAGGGCTGCAACCAAGGTCAAATTTAGGGCAGGCCAGAGGCATATGGCAAGGCACGTCAATGCAGCTGGTTTTAGGAGGTTTTGAAATAACAGGTGAATAGTTCTTGTAGTGTTGCGGTAGTGCTCTTGCCTGTAATCGCTTGCTGGCTAGAGTAAGAGATCTGTCTGATGATGGGCAAAAGGAAGGGTTTGGTAGTGGGAGGGCTGTGTGTGGCACTGGGGATGGTGGCGTCAGCAGCAGGTGGAGTAGCAGGCTGGCAAAGAGGGGGTAGTGTGAGTTGCGTGACCACATGGAGGTGGAGTGTGGGGCAGGGGAGCTGCCACTCAAGACGGAGTGAGGGTGGAGCGAGCGTCATGGTGGCCTGGTCGCCTTTTATCTAGAGGGCAGGGCACTTGATGCAGGGGCATGTGGGAAAAGGTTTAAAAGAAAAAAGAAAATATAAAATAAATAAAATAAAAGGAATGATGGAAGGCCTAGACCTGTGTAAGGGAAGGCAGGAGGCCTAGAAGTCATGGCTGAGGAATGCTAGGAGTATGGATAGCGTGGTCAGCGCATCGGGGATGGTGGCCCACATGGCGTGCTGGCAGAGCTGGGCAGGTGTTTCAGGCCCAAGCAGAACTGTGGTGCAGTGAGCTGGATGTCTGCCCCTGACCTACAGTGTTATTTGTTGGAACCACGAGGGATGCGGATTCAGGTGCTAGGGAGGATGGTGGGGCTGGAGCACCCTGCACGTGGTGGTGGTCAGGCCCAGGGCACAATGGCTGGGACTCCCAGCTGCGTGGGTGAGTGGAAAGGGAACTTGGGGCTGGGGCCTGCTGAGGACATGGAAGGGCGGCATCCTAGAAAGCACATGAGGCTGTGAATACCCAGGAAAGGAGCAGTTTGGTTTTCTGTACCTTTGTCAGCCTCCCACAATCGCAGGGGGGCACGGGTGACTTGTGACACAGGCCTGCCATGCAGAAGGTGCGGTGACCCAATAGGTGAGCAAGGTATCGGAAAAGAGGCCAGGGGGCCCTAATGGTCTCAATGCAGTGGGGCCTCGAGAGGGCGGCAGCGGTGGAACCTAAGAGAAAGCAGTGCAGACAAGGCTTCAACAGGAATGGGAAGAGATGTGGTGGAGGAACCAATGAGCATAGCAGGTGGATGGGCATTTTGATGGGGTATGGGGCCGATCGTGTAGCATGGATGGGCAAGCAAGGGGTGGGCCTCATGATACCTTGCTCTGGACTGGGAGGGTAAAGAACAGGGACTGGCAGGAGAGGGGTCAGCAAGAAAGAGGCCTCAGTTGAGGATGGCCAAGAGGAAAAGGCCTGGAAGCAGGCCCGCTAGGATACTAAACAGGAGTGAGAGGGACATACAGGTCCCGGAGAAAGCAGGCAACCCACTTAGGGGCCTGGAACAATGAAAGGCAATAAAAGGGGGCAAAAGTTGAATACTTACCATTTCGCTTTCTGCAGACAATGACTGACAATGGCACCCAAGAGAACCCTGATGTTCAGTGAAAAGATGATGCAGGAAGCGACTAAGGTGATGGGGCAGATGATGGAGTTGGTGGTGGCAGTCATGCAGAGAGGTGGAGGAAGATGCTCAGAGGAAGTGGAAGGAGCATGAGAAGTGTCCAAACAAGGAGAAGATGGGGAAGAGACCCAGGTGGGTGGTGCCGGACACAGTGAACATAGCAGTCCCAGTGCCCACCTCGGACCAGATGGAAAGAACCCAGATGGGGGTAAGAATGATGTAGATATCTCCAATGAGACTGGTTTGAAGGAGTATTTGGAAGGGCTGTTGGGCAACATGGGGGACACCAAGATTGAAAAGATGGAATTAGCTCTATGGGCACTAAAGGGAAAAGGTGAGGGGGAGGGCCAGGACCAAGGCGGTGGGTAAGAAGCTGCATGATGGACCTCTGGGTTGCTCGCTGAGGGACCACGTCCCGACATTGATCAAAGGTAAGATCTGGAAAAGGGAGTACATGGACATCTTTGGATTGGTGGATGAGGACACAGCCAAAAAATACGAGCAGAAGGAATCAGTGGGGAAGTCGGAGATGGCGGTGGCACTGGCGGTAGTGGGGCACAAGGCCAAGGAGGCCAAGTACAAGGGGAAGACCACTGGGAATTATCAATGGGGATTCACTATCTACAGCACGCTGCTGCTGCTGCTGGAGTAGCAGACAGACCTCGCCATCCCACTGTTAATGTACATGTCCATCATTAGGGACGTGTACAAGGCAAAGTTGGACTACAGGTGGGTGAAGTATGATGAGGCTTTTCAGAAAAGAATGGCAGTAAAGGGGGACTTGAGGTGGGATTGCACCCACTCAGAGCTGTGGGTGAGAACCCTGTTAGGTGAAGGAGGCAGGACTGTGAGCGATCAGGCAAATAAGAATCCCCAGCCTCGGGGGCCAAGGCTTGTTAGGGCTTTAACAAAGCCACCTGCACTGGAACAACTGCAGGTTCAGGCACATGTGCTCAAAATGTGGGGATGCACCAGTGTCCAACTGTAGGCAATGTGGGGAAAAGGGAGGCAGAGTGAGGGCAGTACCACAAACAGCCCTTTCAACCAGCTTGTGGGAGGACAGGGCAGAGGACAGGGGATACGGCAAAGGAAATTATAATGCTGCATACAGCTGGAGCTAGAAAGTGGGGGATGGTGGAGGTAAGCACTGGCACGCACACCCATCTCCATGGTGGTGGTGGATGTATGGACAGCAGAGTACCCAAATGAGGATGCAGTAGCACTGCTGAAAGAGGGGTTTGGGGGGGTTCCCTTGGGTTTTCAAGGGGGGCGGGCAGGGATGAGGGCCAAGAACATCGGGTCAGTGAGCAGGAAGGAGGAAGCAGTATGGGCCAAGATTCAGAAGGAAACTGAAACAGGGCGGATGGAAGGGCCCTTGGAGGCTCCCCATGCAGCAATTTCTGGGTGTCCCCATAGAGCGTAGTGCCAAAGAAGCTGGAAGGAGAGTTCCATTTGATTCATCACCTGTCATACCCTGAGGGCTCATCTGTGAACAAAGGCATGCCCAAACACCTCAAGGCAGTGTCCTATGCCTCTTTGGAGCAGGCTATAATACTAATCAGAGCAGTTGAGGGTGCATGGCTGGCAAAGACAGACACAGATTCGGCCTTTCAGTTGCTGCCAGTCAGTCTGGATGACTGGGACCTTCTGGCTTTCAGTTTAAGGGTGGACTCTATTTCGACAAGGCCATGCCTATGAGCTGCTTGGTGGCCTGTTCCACTTTCGAGGCTTTCATCATCTGAGTGCAATGGGTCTTTGGTTGGAGGTATGGGCACAGGAGGGTAGTCCACTACCTGGATGACTTCCTCATTGGGGAGACATGGGCAGAGGCACATAGATGTTGCAGGATTTCAAAAGTATGTGCCAACACATAGGGATCCCATTGGCACAGGGGAAGATGGAGGGCCTGGCCCATAGATTGGAATTTCTGGGTATAGAGGTGGACTTTGAAATGGGATGTTTTCAGCTGCCTGGGACCAAAGTGGCACGGCTCAAAGATCTGCTGGCTCTGGTGACGGGGAGGATGAGGGTGCTGCTGGTACAGGTACAGCAACTGCTGGGGTACCTTAATTTCATTTGTAAGGCCATCAGCCTGGGCAGGGCATTCACACGGAGGCTGGGCAGGACTACAGGAAAGGCTAAACAGCCACACCACTGTGTGGACGTGTCCATGGGTGTGCGAGAGGATTTTAAACTGTGGGAAGAATTTTTAGACAGCAATAATGGTGGGACATTCTGGCAGGGTGAGTGGAACAGAATTCAGATTTAGAACTGTTAATGGATGCCTTGAGTGCACTGAGGGGGTGTACGTCCAGGAGAACTGGATGTCACAGGCTTGGCTGGAGCAATGCAAAGAAAAGGTTTACTAAAGGATATCACATTTTGGGAGATATTCCCAATATGGGTAGCTTTGGAGATATGGGGTCAAGGATGAAGAGTAAGTGCATCCTCTTTTGGTGTGATAACAAAGGGGTGGTGAAGTCATTAATAGGCTGGATGGTAAGACAGAGACAGTGGGCAGGATTCTCGCGAGCATGGTATTACTGGGGTTGCAAATGAATTTGTCTTTCAAAGCCCAGCATGTTGAAGGGTTAAGAACAAAGTGGCTGATGGACTTTACATTTTCAGATTGGAAGGTTTCGAGAGCTGGGGCCACAGGCAGCAACACACAGGACCAGGGTCCCAGACCTGTTGTGGGAGACTGGAGAGATACAGCCAGAGCGCTATACCGGAGCTCCTGGGTGGCCAACACCCTCAGGGCATATGAAGGTGGGTGGGCGAGGTTCCAGGAGCTTAGGGGAAGAAACAGTTGGGACAAAGAAGAGCCGGCCCGAGCAGGTAAGAAGGCTCATAGTAGAAAAGTGGGAAGAAGGGATGGCTCACGCCACGGTCATGGTACAACTGGCAGGCATTAGCTGGGTGTGTCAGAATAGAGGGTGGCAAGATGTCACAGCCAACAGGACAGTAAAGAGGATGATCGCAGGCTGGCAGAGGGGGCAGGTTCACAGGAAAGACAGGAGGTGCCCCATTAAGGGCAAATGCTGACAGACACACTAGAGGTGACAAGGTGGGTGTGTTTCTCGTTCAGGAAGCAATCCTGTTCAGGGCCGTGTTCACGGTCATGGCAGCAGGGCTTTTCAAGTGGGAGAGATGGTAGCGCCAAGCAAGTCGGCAGCCGGCATGGCTTGTCAGCACAAAAGCATGGTGTGGTTGGAGGACAGCTTCACCATCATGCTGGCCAGGTCAAAAATGGACCAAGGGGGCAAAGGGAGCAGGGTGACACTGGCACGGCAGCCAGGGGTGGCCAACTGCACAGCAGCAGCATTGGAAGCATATGAGAGCATTATGGGGCCAGTTGGGGGGGCTTTGTTCCACCATGGGGATGGCTCCTCCATCACCAGTTGTCAAGCGGTGGCAATGCTCCGGAAGACATTGGTTTTTGTAGGGGAAGAGCTGGGGGAGTTCACCCCCCCCAACTCTTTCTGGATTGGGGCAGCCTCAGATGCAGCCGAACAAGGGGCCTCAGTGGAGGAGTTAAAAAGGGTGTGTGATGGAAGTCCAATTGCTACAAGAAATATGTCAAGAACTGATATTATCATCTCACACTGTTTTTTTCTCATCCCATGGCAGGTTCCAAGAGGAAGGTCTGGACAGTGGGGCATTCCTTCATCTACTGGGCAGATAGGTTTGCAGCTACCACAGAGGACACAGTTGTGCAGCAACATGGAGCACACCAAGGTGCACTGGAAGGGCACCAGGGGCATTAGATGGGCCCAACTGCTGCCTCTGCTGGGCGAGTTAAGGGTTCAGTGGGGAAGGCCTGATTGCATCATCATCTACTTGGGAGGCAATGATCTAGGGAGCTTGACTTCAGGGTGCCAAGGCAGAGCATGATGAGGGATTTGGAGTAGATAATAGGGTGGTGGCCGGGGGTGACCATCGGCTGGTCCGAGATCACCTCCTGGAGGTTTGGAGGCAGGGCCAGGGACATTAAGTTGATCCAGAAGGTGAGAAAATGCCTGAACAGGAGGGTTGTGAGGGCAGTACTGGAGATGGGGGTACACATCCAACACAGGCACACTTCCTTCGACCAAGCTATGGTTTACAGGTCAGACAGGGTACACTTATCCAAATTTGGGATGAGTTTATTCCTAAGGCCTTTCAATAACCTAGCGGGAGATTTAGCCAAGAAGGGGTTTAGATACTAGCCCGAAGGGGGAACCCCACCATTCCATTGCAAGCTGGAGGCGGAGCGGTGGAAGAAGGAAAAGGGGGGGAGCGGGGAGAGGGAGAAGGGGGGACAGAAAAGGGGAGGCAGAGTGGGGAGCTGCTTTAAACCAGCCAGATCTGTAGTGGGCTAACAGATCTAGCAGTCTGCACAGCTCTCAATCTCAGCTGTTCTAAACCAACTTCTAATCCAGGTATTCAGCTATCTGCTAACAGATGCAACAGTCTAATCAGTTAAAACGGCTCATAGGCAAAGCACTGTATTGTTTAGACCCCTAATCAAGGTATGTAGCTATTTGTCTAACAGATTTAACAGTCTAATCAGTTGAAAACTGTTCTCAAACAAGGTCTACATAGCTCCTGATCAGGGTTGTTATAGCCAGCTCCTAATCTGGGTATTCTGCTATTTGGAAACAGTTCTATAGACTAATCAGATAAAAACAGCTCTCCTGGTGTGGTAAAATGTCACAGAATAGTTTTCTTAGAATGTCCCTGAAAGTCATCCCCCTTCCAGGTAGAATGGGACCCTTAACGTCCACCTGTACGACCACCAGAACAAGCAGGCGGTCCTTGATTTAACATCTCATCCAAAAGACGGTACCCCAGGAATGCAGTTACCCCCTCAGGCTGCACTACAGTGTCAGTACTGGAATTTAACCAAGTGCCTAGTATAGAGATGGAACTCACAGCCTTCTGATCTTCTGGCCTCAGAGGTAAGTGTACAACCTGCTGAGCCACTGACACTGCCTTTATGTCACTTTGCTGCTAACAACTTGAAGATAAGCATCAGGTAGCATTTTAAATTCAACAGACAGTCAAACTTAGGGAGATCCATCATAGAAACATAGAAACATAGAAGTTGACGGCAGATAAGGACCGCAAGGCCCATCCAGTCTGCCCATTTCTTTTTCTACCTTATAAATGTGCCATCGGCCTTTGCTCTGTCAGTGGCCTATCTATTCATAGTCATTTGTATTGCTCCCTTATGCCTATCCCATGCCTGTTTGAAGCCATGCACTGTATTCATAGCCACCACTTCTTGTGGTAAGCCATTCCATGCATCCACCACCCTTTCTGTGAAAAAGAATTTCCTCACATTCCCCCTTAATCGGCCTCCCTCTAATCTCATGCTGTGTCCTCTTGTCCTGCTATTTTTCTTATATTTAAACATGTTAGACTCTTTCACCTTGTTTATGCACTTAAGGTGTTTGAATGCTTCGATCATATCACCTCTCTCCCTCCTTTGCTCAAGGGTATACATATTAAGCTCCGTTAATCTGTCCTCATATGTCTTCTGATGCAGTCCCTGCACCATTTTGGTTGCCCTTCTCTGGACTGCCTCAATTTGGTTAATGTCCTTGTGAGTGTGGCCTCCAATACTGCATGCAGTACTCCAGATGGGGCCCTAACCAGTGTCTTGTACAGAGGATTATTACCTCCCTCTTACGACTTGTGATACCCCTACTAATACACCTAACACCCCCTAGCCTTACCTACTGCTTTAGAGGTCTGCTTGGATGATTTCAGGTCATCAGTGATGATGATGCCCAAGTCTCTTTCTTCCTTTGTGACTGCTAGCAACTCCCCTCCCAGCCTATAGGTGGCTTCAGGGTTTCTCTTCCCTATGTGCATGATTTTGCACTTCTTTGCATTAAATCCCAGTTGCCACTCTTCTGACCATTCTGCTAGTTTATCCAGATCTCTCTCATTCTGCCCACCCCATCTGGATCATCTACTCTGTTGCAGATCTTGGTGTCATCTGCAAACAGACAAGCCTTACCCTCTAGTCCATCTGCAAGATCACTAATGAAGATGTTGAAGAGGATTTGCCCAGGACTGATCCCTGGGGTAGCCCACTTGTGACTTGCATCTCTTCTGACTGTATACCATTTACCACCACTCTCTGTTTTCTGCCCGTCAACCAGTTTGCCACCCAGTTGACCAACTCTGACCCACCCGAGCCTACCCAGCTTATTTATCAATCTTCTATGTGGAACAGTGTCAAAAGCTTTGCTGAAGTCAAGGTAGGCGACATCAACTGCTCCCCTTGGTCCACCACTCTGGTTACCCAGTCAAAGAAATCTATGAGATTAGTTTGACAGGACCTTCCTTTGTAAACCCATGCTGTCTTGGATCCTGTGCCTATGGATTCCAGGTGTTGCACTATCCTTTCCTTAAGGAGTGCCTCCATAATCTTGACCACTACTGAGGTAAGACTGACCGGTCTGTAGTTCCCCGCCTCCTCCTGCTACCACTCTTGTGGAGGCGGGATCACATGAGCCCTTCTCCAGTCTTCTGGGACCTCTCCTGTGCTCAGAGACTCACTAAACAATTCTCTAATGGCTCTGCTAGTTCCTCCTTTAGCTCCTTAAGTACCCTGGGATGTATGCCATCAGGTCCCATTGCCTTATCCACCCTGAGCTTAGCAAGCTCTTGTAGGACCCTTTCTTTTGTGAAGGGAGTAGTGCTCACCTCCTCCCTCCCCTGTGTCCATGATGCTGAGCTGTGGGCCTGCCCTACCTTCTCTTCAGTAAACACTGAGCAAAAGTATCTATTTAGGAGATGCCTTTACAGGTCCTCCTCCTCACATGCTCCATTTTCTCCATTAACCTTAGCAATATTCTCTGGACTTTTCTTTCACTAATGTATCTATAGAAAGTCTTGTCACCTTCTTTTACTGTTTGTGCTAGTGTTTCCTCAGTTTGGGACTTTGCCTGCCTTACTGCCTTATCTGCTTCCCTTAGGGCAGTTTGGTATGCCTCCCTATCTTCATCCCGCTGTGTTCCCTTATATTTCCTGAAGGCCAGCCTTTTGGCTCTGACCCTTTCTGCTACTGTATTTGAGAACCAAAGTGGTTTCCTTCTTCTTTTGCACTTCCTTTTCTGTCTAACACAATGGGATGTTGCTTCAAGTATTGCATCATAAATGCTTGCCCACTTTGCCTGTACCCCCTCACCTGTGTTTCTTTTTGCCAGGGCTAGCTTAACTCTGTTGGCCATCTTATCAAAGTCAGCTCCTCTGAAGTCCCATATTTTTTGCCTTGGAATGGGATGATTTAGATGTAGTAGCCAAATTGAACCATACCATGATGGTCACTGGCCCCAGGTGACCTTCTACCTGGAGATCTGTGATCCCTTCTTTGTTAGTCAGTACTAGATCTAGGATAGCCCTGTCTCTTGTGGGTTGCTGTACCAGTTGTTTGAGGCCCTCCCTGCAGGGAATCCACTATGAGTCTAGTTCTGGCAGATGTTCCTGCTGGTATTGACCAATCTGTATCCGCATGTTGAAGTCTCCCATTATCAGAACTTCCCTTTAGCTGTCATGTTTTGTATATCTTCTGACAGTAATGTGTCTATGTCCTTCCTCTGGTCTGGGGCCTGTAGACAACCCAGTTCTTATGGCTGTCCCATTTCCTGTTTCCAGGGTGACCCACAGTTCTTCTGGCTCCTTATGCGTATTCTGAATTTCTGTAGCTTTGATATTTTCATTAACATACAGGCCACTCCTCCTCCCTTTTGCACCTCGGTCTCTTCTGAACAATACATAGCCAGGTACTGAAGTCTTCCAGTGTGGTTACTGGTAAACCACGTCTCACTAATTGCTACTATGTCCAGTTTAGCCTCGACATTATTGCCTGCAGGTCTGGGATCTTGTTTCCCAGGCTGTGAACATTTGTGTACATGATTTTCCATTGGCCAGATTTTGGTGTGTTAGTTGTTGGGTGAAGTTTGGCATTACCCGCCAATAAATCGTGTGGGGAGACAAACCTTTTTCTTACCTGGTGATGCAAATGAGCGGCAAACATGCTGAATCCCTGTTTGACCACTAGCTGAGGGGAGGGGTTTCTTCCCATTCGACGTATGGGGTGCTGCACCCCTCTCCCATTTGCTAGTTTAAATATTCTGCAAAGACGTCAAACTTCTGCCCCAATGCACTGACTCTCTTTAGTCAGATGCAGTCCATCAAATTTAAAGAACTCGCTCCCAGAACTGTTGCCAGTTCCCCACAAATCTGTGTCCTTTTCCTGGCACCAGCCCTTGAGCCACGTGTTTAGCTCCCTGTCTCCCCTTCTCTGACCTTCCGTCCATCTGCTCCCTCCTCCCAGACTGGCAGGATCTCAGAGAAGGAGATGCGACTAAATAGATGATAGTTTGTCACCCAGCCTAATCAGGTGTTCCTTGGTCTCCACAACTGACCGGCTGGCGAGATCATTAGTCCCTATGTGTACTAGGACATCAATGTTTTCTCCTGCTTTGTGAACAATTTAGCAATGCGGTCAGTGTCTCCATGCTGATGTACCTGGGAGACATCTGACCATCACCCCTGGCTGGAGATGGGTATCAACTCCCCGAATCATGGAGTCTCCTATGATCAGAAGTTTTTTGGATTTCCTTTGTGCTTGTTTTGTTTTGATTTCTGATTTGGGTGAGTTTTTTTGTGCTAGCTCCTGTGCCGCGGTGTCCTGCTCTGCAGTGTCTTCTGCCTCTTTATTTGATTTCAGAGATAGAGGCAGATACCTGTTTGTAGTGTTTATATGGTTTTGGAGGTAATGTTGGAGAGCAGACAGTGATGGGGCACCTGATTTGCTCCTCCTAACCACCTGCCAACCTCCTGGACCAACTACCCTCTAGGTCGAGGTTTTTCTGTTGGATGCTGGGGAAATGGCGGGTGGTTCTTATAATGTATTTCCTCTTCAATATGAAATTTGAGGCGTGCAATCTCTGCCCATGCTGCCCGGAGCTGAGCCCTAAGATCTCCAAAGGCTCAGCATGTAGGACAGTGTCCTAAATCCTGTAAGACTGTCCTTCTGAAAATTGTTCCACAGTACCTGCAGTTAATGAAATCCATTCCAAATAAGTTGCTGGGTTTGTAACCTAGTCAGAGTAATTAGAAGGGAAAAAAAGGAAAAAATGCAAGTAATGGTTTAATTGTGCTTTGTTTAACTTGTTATAACAAGATAAATTACTAGTGCCCCTGTAAATGAGATCACCTTGTGGAGGCCCCACTGATCTGCCCCTTCCTGCTCTGCCACAGGAAATGTCACAACTGTGGTACCCTATAAAAGGAGTGTAGCGTGGGGTGGTTGGGGATGGGGGTGGGTGGCTGGGCCCTTCCCCTGCCTAAAAAGAAGAACCACGGACGAAAGAACAAGGAGGTAAGAGCAGAAACAATCAGTCAACAACAAATGCAGTAAGCCTGAAAGCTTATCCTAATGTTAGATAAAACTGTAAAACCTATAAAGCACCACCTGTAATAATTTCAGAGAAGATATACACTGTAAGAAACACTTTGCTCCAGAGAAAAATAAAGCAGTAACAGAAGATATACCTAGCAAAAGACAATTTAAATCAGAAGATGACAGCAGTAATCTGTTAGCACACACCTGTAGGCACACCTTGTAACAATGCAGAAGAAGGTATACCAGCAACAACAATTTGAATCAGAGAAAAAATAAAGCAATGAAATGTTAGCAACAAACAGTAGCAATCCCTGTGAGTAAAAATAAAACACCACCACACAGTAAATCTGCTTAGCCAAACTAAGTCTTAACCTTTTCCCTTGCTCTGGTAAGTTTCTCTACTCTGCCTTTCAAGCAGTCTTAGAAGGAAAGAGCTCAGGTGAAGCTAGGTGCCTTGGCCAGCAAACCAAGTCTTCAGAATCTTAAAACAATTCAGGTCACAAGTTTGTAGACATTTTGTCTTCTTATTCACTCTCTGATTTGGAGTTAGTTTTGAATTGAGGTTTAACTTTTCTACTGAACTGTAACCCAATCATTCTGAGACTGATTAATCTCAAATTTGCCTTTCAGTTGAATTTGAAATGCTTCTTATACAAGTCGCCTGATGCTAATCTTCAAGTTGTTAGTAGTGAAAGTGATATTTAAAATGTATTTCAGGACTCTGTGAGCACTGCTAGTTTTGAGAATTAATTGACATTACATTTGGATGAACTGTCCGTATGTCCAGTGCATGTGTCTGGTAATAACCAAGTGCAGACTACCCCTTATTATTTGTCTGAAACACTGACTCTTTTCTGTAAATCTTGCTCTATTTCTGAAAGCTTGCCTACTAGTGACAGTTTGGCTACTGTGGTCAGTACTGTACATCAAATAATGCCATTTAATTCAGGCGTAAATCATTACTTATACCTCTATTGAACACTGCTGTGACTGCATTTACATGACCATGCGAGCACGATTTATACTGGCATTTTGAAGAGGATTGGACACATTCATTTGTTAATCTGACTGGGCCAGAATTTAGAGTGTTGAAATCCCTTGAAAGAATACAGCCATAACTATCTAAGTGGGTGGACAAGGGAGGACGGTGGTTGTGCTGTACACTGAGGAATGCACCCCTACCCTCTGAGGTCTATCTCCATAGAAACAAAATATTTCTCTGCTGTCTACTGAACCCCACTTCTGATCACCATCCCCAGTAAGCAGTTCTCTTTCCTGATGCCTAATGGCTTGCCCCATCACTGTCCATATCTGTAATGAAGAAAACAGTCCTACAATGCTTATTTTATATGTGAAAACAAAACAGACTCATCCCTCCATCCCACATCCCCAGTACACCCCACAGCTCCCTTTACTCACCTGGACAGGTGCCAGGGTGAACATTCACCTCTCGATTCAAGGCATGTCCTCCTTCAGGAAGTACAGATTGCAATATGAGAAACTAAGTGTAAGTGCAGTTCAATGTATTTTAATGGGGTTTTCAACTTTAATGCATAGCTTTGACATTTTTCAAATTTTGAGGTCAAATTTTAACGTGGCCTTTTTGGGACACCACTTTATAAACAATGTTGGTGGAATTATGCAAATCTGGCAGAAAAAGAGATTTTATCATCACTTGGCAAAAATCACCTTTTGGGTGGGATTTGACAATGTTTACCAGCATCAGGTGGGGTCATACGAAGTGTATGTTATAAATTTGGAGTCAAAATATGTGAAAATGGCAAAGTTATGTGCACCTGTTGAAATTCTCCTATGCTCTCTATTAGCTTTGGTAACTTAAAGAAGTTTGACCCCACATTTTCAAGATACAGTATCCATTTTTTTTTAACATCACCTTATGAACATGACAGCTGTCATTTTTCAAATCCTGCTAAAACTGTGTTTTGCCACCTGTTGCATGGAATGACATTGCAGTGGCACAGATTCATGTTTTGTTGGGAATCTGCAAAGTTTCAGTATGAAGTACATGAGGTGGGGTAATAACAAGGTTATGCTGAAAAGTTGGCTGCTATTGTCCTACAAATGGAAGGGCCTATGGGCCTTGCACTTCCCTAAAAACATACATATCTGCCTCTATGGAGAGATGAGAGCACAGGCCTTCCCACAGGCAAATAAGGATATGACTACACTACCTCAAAAATTATGGATTGATGGGAGTGCAGGATCGGGAGGGCCCTTTGCTCCAACAAGCAAATGAGGATATGAATATACTATCTCAAAAAGCAAGGAAATTCATTGCAAACCCCATGCCTGTTACTGCCTGCAGGGTGGTAGTGCAATGTAAGGGCTGGAAACACTAATGCCACATTTCTCTAGTTTTGTCACTTTAACCCTAACTAAAGCATTAACAAAATTTTTAGAAACTAATATATTATAGTGGTGTGGTAGCACCCCTATAGTTAGGGTTGAGTAGATTGCTTAATGATAAACCTCAAACTTTTCAAGTACCTCAAGGGAATCAACAAAGTCCAAGAGGGTAGTATCTTTCAGAAAAAGAGATGTGCAAGAACAAGGGGGCACAACTTGAAGATAGAGGGGGGACAGCTCAGAGGTAATGTAAGGAAGTATTTTTTCATGGAGAGGGTCGTGGATGCATGGAACAGCCTTACTGAGGAGGTTGTGGAGTCAGGAACAGTGGGGGAATTCAAGAATGCATGGGTCAGACATAAGGCAGTCTTAGTGGGGGGTAGGATGAAGTAGGCTGTTGGTTAACTAGGATCTGCAGCTTATCCATTAGGTAGGAAAATGGTCAGACAAGGTGGGCCAAGTGGTCCTTATCTGCTGTCAAATTCTATGTTTCTATGTTTTCACACTAATATATTTGGCTCTCCCTGATGAAATGAGTTGAAATTTTGTATGTGGTGTCTAGAAGTGGAATTTTTGTGACAGCAGCTTGTGTAATTTCTGAGATCTGCATGTGTCATTTTGTGGAAAAAAAATGTTTTCCTATACTTAACCTACAGCCTACTTGATAAGGAGTTTTTCCCCCAGACTTGCAGCGGACATGTGATATGTCTCTAGTGTCTTTGATGGGTCTGGGAAAAATTCAGCATCAAAGGGTTCCAGAGTTATTAGGCTTTAAATGTTAGTGTTTTCTGACCTGCACATGTTCAGTAGGATTTTCTAGATAACGTTCTGTGGTGAAAGGAAAAATCTGATGCTGCCAATGCTTGTTTTTGGTTCGATGCCACTGATTTGTTGAGGCACCAGAGATGATTTTGTGCCATGAGAACTCCATCTAAAAACATCAGAATCTGACTAAATGGGACCCATTTAGCTAGATTCTGATGTTTGTTCTTTTTTAAAATATTTTGCCCACTAATATGTTTTCTGGGCACCCAAAATCCCATGTGCCTTTCTTAGTGAGAGGGGCACTTCCCCACATTCTCTGTATAAGAACACTGGTAATTTCTTGACTTCTGCAGCCATAGCTAAAGTCATGTTGCCGGCTGCAGTGTTAGCTGTGAGCCACCCTTTTCCCTGGTGTCTAGTGGCACGCGCCACCCACTGATTGCTGTCCACATAAAAAAGAAAAATAACTGTTCCCTGATGTCTATGGGCTCCCCAACTTTCCAATCACCATTCACTAATTGTTATTCTAGTCTCTAGCATCTACTGGCACCCCCCACTTGCTGATCACTGTCCATATACAAAAATAACTATTTCCTGGTGTCTAGTGGCATCCCCCATCCTCTGATTGAGGTCCCTTTACACTTCTATTTATTCCCCTGCCATGAAGCCCATTGTTTTATTTAATGTGCTGACATCAGGGACCCAAATTTTAATAATTGAATAGCTTTGTATAAACCACTAAATTATTTAAGGGCTGGTATGTGTTGGTCTTGTAGTACTCATTGAGACCTTTGCTTTGATATACAGATTGTCTCTTAACTCCAAAGACTGATAGAGTTATGGCTTGTTAAAGCTGATATGTGTAAAAAAACCTAAACTCAAATTCTCTTTTCATATTAAGAAATCTTTTTTCATGAGAACAACACAATCTTGTGAAAAAAAATTCCTTCATATGAAAAAGAATGTGAAAAAACTAGGTCCAAATTCTTTTTTTGTATGAATGATTTTTTTTTGTGAGAATGACACTATCTCAAGAAAAAAGAATTCCCATACAAAAAAGAATGTGGGAAAAAAAATCAGGTCCAAATCCTTTTCTCATATGAGGGCATCTTTTTTGTGAGATTTTGTCACACTCAGAAAAAAAGATGCCTTAATACAAACAACATGTAAAAAATTTAGTCCAAATTCTTTTTTTGTATGAAGGCACCTTTTCTTGTGAGATTGTATCATGTTAATGAAAAAATATGTCTTGATAAGAAAATAAGAATGCGAAAAAAATATGTCAGAATTCTTTTTTTGTATGAAGGCAATTTTGTTTTGCATGGCAGATTCTTGTTTCATATGGCCATATTAAAAAAGAAAGTTTTCTCACAAAAGAATTTCAAAATGTGTTAAAAACACATTTCTGGGTCATAGTCCAAAAACTAAGTGTAGCATCCACCTAATGGGGTCCTGATTAGCAAGATACTGTACATGTGTTGGTGTGTTTGTATTTATTTATTAAATTTTGGTGACTGGGTAAGCCCATTGGGCCCCAGAGGTCACTTTTTCAGGGGCAACCTGGGATTTACATGGAACAGCGTAGTGAAATAGTGAGTATGATTTACAAGTATTACAGGCAACATACAGTCATGGTTCAGCATAGTGAAGCAGTGAGCACAAGTTACATGTTTTACCAGCAACATACAGTCATGATACATGAAAAGTAAAACAGGGTGAGCTGTAAAGTTGATGAGTAGTACTGGACCTAAAGGAAACACGTTAGAGTCAGGATAGGTCCATGGAAACCTTAAATCTGAGGGGTGGTCTCCAGGGTCGATGCAGTGGCAGGTACTGGCTGCCACCATGTGGGCCTTGAGCCTAGTGTGAAACTTTTAATAGAGGGTGCTTTCTGCAGAGGGAGTATGTTCCACAGGGTGGGAGCAGTGTGGGCGAATGACTTGTCGCCTGCCTTGGTTCTTACTCTGGGGACTTGTAGGAGTTTGTCCTGCTGTGCAGAGAAGCTGGGGATTGAACTTTAGAGCAATGAGTCCAGAGAGACCAGGGGGAGGAGCAGGGCTGATTAACTTGTAGGCTAGGCATAGCGGAGGATACTGGAGGCGGGCATCCAGTGAGGGCCAGTTGAGTAGGGATAGGGTATCACAGTGGTGATTCCTGGGGTTTGCCAGAGAGGCAAAGTGTGTCACCTTATTTTACAGTACTTGGAGTCTGTTCTTCTCAGTCTTCGCCAGCCCATGTATGACTGGGGTGGCACATGTGAGTGCCGGGAGGAGGACGCTGGTGGTGATAGAGACCATGGCTTCCGGTACAAACTGGTCTTTTAGTCGGTAGAGGGTGCCTAGTTCCCCATGTATGGTTTTGGTAACTTGGTCCACATGGTTCTTAAAGGTGAGACCCTAGTCCAGGGTGAGGCCAAGGTATTTTAGGGAGGGCACTACTTCTACGCAGGTGCCAGACACGGAAGTGAGATGTAGGTATTGTTTTCTGTCCTGACCAAGGGATCTAGGACCAAACAACATAGCCTTGTTTTTTTTTGTGTTAAGGACCATTCTGTTCTCGGTGAGCCAGTTCTCAAGGGATCATAGCTCATCTTGGAGTAAGGGACTGAGGTCTGCCAGGTTGGCGGTGGATCAATAGATGACAGCGTCGCCTGCATACTGATGACAGTGCTACCTCCACAGTGGTCACTTAGTTCATTAGTGAACAGGCGAAGAGAAGGTGGCCAAGTATCGCTCCTTGAGGCACCCCCTCTTTTAGTGAAAGTGAAATCAGATATGGCATCCTTCCATTTTACCCTCTGTTTGTGACCAGTTAGGTAACTTTCAAACCACCTTAGAGCATAGCAGTCGAGGCCTATGTTGCCCAGCTTGGCTAGGAGCAAGTTGTGATTGACCAGGTCGAAGGCCTTGGAAAGGTCTACAAAGACCACTCCAGTAGGGGACCCCTTGTCCAGGTCTCGGAGTACTTCCGTTGAGAATTTGGTTAGGGCAGTATCAGTCCCACGCGTGGTCCTGAAACTGTGCTGGGAGGGTGCCAGAAGTTGATGGACCTCCAAGTAGTCTTGGAGTTGTCCATAGATCAGCCTTTCCTGGAGTTTGGATAGAATATAGAGCAGGGAGATTGGCCTATATATGATACTATTTTAAAGGGTTTTGAAATTAAAAAAAGGAAACAAGTTGGCAGTTATATAAAAGGAATTTTTCCTCATTAAAAAGATTACCCCATATGAAACTATGAAAACACCACAGGTTCCCTTCTCAGATGTGCTGCCACCAGTTAGACACATTGAAGGAACCCTTGGTGCTGAGGTGAAGTTGAAGGGAAGAGATGTGAACTGGTATTGGCAATTCCCAGTTTCAACATGAGGTATGTTCAGTGAGTGGGTCTGATTGATATGTGGAAGTAGGCATTCTTTAGATCCAGTGACCCAACCAGTCTTGCACCTGTAAAGTAGGTATCACTAAGCCTAGTATTACCATCTTGGATCTTTCCTTTTTATGTGTTTGTTCAGATATCTCAGACCTAATGGGTTGCTACTCCCATTTACTTGTGGGTCAGGAAGTTCCTAGAGAATAGACCCTTACCCAGGGGTGTGGTGATACTTCCTCCACTGCTTGAGACTGTAGTTATGTTTTTACTTCCAGCTCCAACAAATTCTTTTCTGTTGGCGGTGACGATGAAAATTGTTGAGATTCTGCAGTTTGAAGAATTTTCTATCTATAAGGGCAATCCTTTGCTCACTACTTCAAAGATCCACTTGTGTGTGGTGGTCTTTGACCATTCCTGGAAGTAATATGCCAACTTTCCTGCCAATAGCAATTGATGGACAACCTTGGCAGAGTTGTCAGAGGTTTTGTTTCTGCTGGGGCTTAGGAGCTACAGTTGCAGCTACACACCTAGTGTCCATTTTCCCTGTCCCTATAGTAGCTTCTTTTTGTGGGCATTAACAGGAGCACAGGGCTTTGGTAGTAGCCAGCACCCGATGTCCTCTTCCACAAGGCCTGCAGGAAGTACTGGCCTTTTATTTTTCAGTATTGCTCTTGTAGGTGGTTTTGTACTTATGTACCTTTTCATGTAAGCCTCTATTTTATCACAAAATGGGATTTTCCATCAATGGGGAAATCCACAGCCTTTATCTATATGTCCTGGGATATGGTAGTAGTCTTTAACCTAGCAAATCTTCTTGTGGACACTGCATGGTCCAGAACCCTTGAGGCAGTGTCAATTTGTGTCTACTGCCATATGGAATGGGTACTTTGTAGTATCCATGGCTGATCTAACTGTGCCAGTCATGCCATGTGCTAAGTCACCAGTTGCTGTTTTGCTTGGTACCATGATGGAGTTCCAGAGTGCCTTCTGGTACTGAGTTGTGTATGCCATGTAAGCTGCTTGCCTGAGCAGCAAGGAAGCTAATGCACATACTGTTGTGTCCATACTATCCAGTTTTTTGGAATCTTTCTCAGGAAAATGGGAGGAACGGGGTACTTTGGTCTTGCCATAAGCAACTGTCTGGACCTCCCCTTTATTGTCAGGGTGGGAGTACAGGTATTCAGTCCCCTATTTGTCCACTTGATACTTTTTTAATGTTCTTGTCAATACCAGCAGTTGAAGTGGGTCCTGACAGAGCCTTGTTAGTGGCTTCCTTGAGGGATTTGTGAATGGGGTAAAGCAACCTTTTGTGGGAACTAATTCCATCATATCAATGAACTCCATCTACTCATCATCCTCCTCTGTTTTATGGGAGGAGATGTTGAGGGTGTTCACCATCTGCCTAACAACAGAATAATGGGATGTATAAATTCATTGAAGACCTAGGATGAGAGCCAAATTCTTGTTCAGAATCATCTTGTTCCAGGGGCTTCTCCTCCTCCTTATCTTCAAAATGCAATCCTCCTCCTTCTCTACAAACACTGGATATGGAACTGGAGCCTGAGTGGTGAAGGTGGTGGTGGTGGTTGGGGGGGTAGAAGACATATTAATGAAAGTTCCCACAGCTTGGAAAGCCTAGGAAAATTGCAATGCCTTTGCCATGTCCTCTTCTGAGGGCTTTTGTTTTGAGTCAGCTGTTTACTCCTTTCCTTTTCCAGGAGGTGTGATCAAGGCATTTTTCTCTTTTTGATTTTTTCTTAGCAGGCACCAGTTCCGTTGGCTGCTCAGAGGCTTTTTTTATTTTATTGGACTCAGGGTTCCCCTTGTCAGACACCCCATCTTCTGTACCATCTTAAGCAGCTTTATCTTTCATTTCTGTCCCTCTGACAGGGACCACTACTTACTTTGAAGGGGAGGACCCTCCTCTGAGCCTTTAGGTGACATACAGGCGGAATGAGAAGCCATAAGATCTTGTCTTTTTCATTCCTTTTCCTTTGTATTTTAGGGCAAAATCTTTTACAGAGATCACAGTTTAAAAAGTCATGATCTGGACCCAGGCCCATTAAACAAAGGTTATGGAAGTCTGCTTTTGCCATACGCTGAAAACAAATAGTACATTTTAAACCCTGCAGTACCGGTTTTCTTTTAAGGTTTGTCAGTCATACCAAACTCTGAAGACCAGAAAAAAAAAACATTACTGGTTCCTACCCAACAAAAGTATCTGACAAGAATCCCAACTATGTTAAAACCAATGACTTAATTTAAAATGAAGTTTGGTTCCTTTTTTTTACACAAACTGCCAATGTTTTTTACAGTAACCTCAGAAAGAAGTGAAGTAATTAATTTGTAAAGAAACATATCAGTTTCCTGAAAAAAGGAACAGAGCATGAAATGGACACAAAATGCAAAAGTGGTTGTATGAAAACCTTTTTAAAATAAAAATATTAAAAAATATACCACTTCCCACACCGACTAGCAGCCTTCTCCAGTTCTTGGGAACCAGAGATGCAAAATAAATCCTAGTTTAACAGTTATACAAATTACACCCTAATTAATGCAGAGCTGTCAGGAAATAACTAAAATACTTTATCAAGAACTTGAAATAAAACAAACTGTAAATTGCCCAGAAGTGTAGAGATGACATTTGGGAAACTGATCTCTTCAGGGGAGAAATAAATCTAATGTCTCAAGGCAGGGTGGAGCATGACCCCAGAGCAGAGTTTGAATCTGAGTCTAATGTTCCATAAGTACCACAAAGTTCCAGTCTCTGGGGCTGCTCATTCCTAGATAATTGCACTTTGTGAATACACTGATGGATTCCTGTGGTTAGAAATACTCAAATCAATTTGTCTGGCACAGGAAATTCAAAAGGGAGACAATACAATCCACCCTCTGGATAATCCACCCAAGTGATTTCCTAACCTCCACAGAAGTGAAGGATACATACTGCATGTCCCAATCAGACCATCACTTCACAAATACCTCAGATTCCACATTCTAGGCTGGCACTACCAGTAACAGGCCTTATTATTTGGACTGGCCTCAGCCCCAAGAGTGTTCACCTAATTATCAGTGGTACTTTTGGCCACGAGAGAGTAAGGCATACAGCAATGCCATCGCTGGATGACAGGCTGCTATGCACCAAGTCATTGTCACAGGGACACAAAAACACACGGCAGCACTGAGTTCCCTGGAGGAACATGAATGGGTTGTCAACATGGAAAGGGCAGCCTCAACCCCGCAAACATATTGTTTGTTAGTTGTTTTATACTGAAAGTCCAGTGAGCATAAATGCTCTTTTTCACTGGCGTCCAGTAACAATATGAAAAATATTGCAGATACAACAATATATTAAACAATCAACAAAAAAAACATAGAATCAGTTAAAACATTTACATTCAGTTTTTGGCAATAAAAACTTCTCAAGAGAAGCCTTAAATGCAGATTTACTGGGGCTACAGATAACAGAATATGGGAGAATATTTTAATATATGAATTTCAAAAATAATGCTACAGTAATGCATACAAAAATTTTCCCATAATACCGTAGTCCCAAAAGTGATACCACTGTTTTAAAGTGATATTAGCATAGTTCAGACCCTGTAATAGTATCGTTCAGCGCTCTGAATACTATTATCACAAAAAACGAACAGTGCAAGTGTAGGAGTCTCCTATGCCAAGCTATACTACCACTGCCAGTCAAACAAAAAACATCCTTTATATTCAAAATGCGGCTCTTGATTGGCTGCCTTCTCACTCTGGGTGGGTGGAATACTTTTAAAAATATGGTGGCTTTTTCTCACTTAGCAAGAGAATATACCATACCACAGAAACTCTCGTGTTTTTTTTTATACATCCATTTGAACTAGATTTCTTTTTTTCACCATCATTGAGCCTACGTTCCACATGTAAGGTAGGAGGACTACCTAGCAAACTTCACAGTGGGAGGGCGGGCAAGAGGGAAAGAGACAGTGCGGTGGATTTGCAAGACAGTGTGGCAGTCGGCCAGGACTAAGAGTCCTTCAGGGCATCGGCTGATTGCCCATCATAAAATGAACAGGGAAAAAAAACAATCGGATCCAGATATTAAAAAAATAATGGCCAGCTTAGTGTTCTATTACCAGGGACTCCTACTAGCTCAAGGTTCTGGACACATTTCTAACCTCTTGAGCTTTGCTCTCAAGATTCCTGTGTCCAGAACCTCTTGATGGTATTACTCCCCGGTAATGGATACTAACCTATCCATTATTCCAGAATTTTGGGTCTTCGCAATATTGAACACCTGCTGGCTAGTACTACCATCCATGAAAGGAGAAATTCCTTCATACTTACCATTCCTTTTCTGTTAGCTCCAATGTTGTCACTGGGGAGTTAATACACTTGGGTAATGAGCACCCCCACTGGGGTAGTCCAAAGCTATCAATCAGCATAGAACCCTGGGCACATGAGGATTTTGAAATTAACATTAACTCAGTCACCTTTTCCCATGCAATACTTGTCCTTGCCTATGTAACTACTAATCTCCATGTCACCAAGGTCAGTCAGCTCTTTCATAGCTCAAAACAAAATAGAAATTTTCGAGTCCTGACATGCATCTTATTTATTGAATTGTGTTGACCCGGTAGGCCAACTGAGACTGGAAGTCCCTTTTTCAGGGACGACTGGTGGGAGGGGATGCAGATGGTAACCAACTGATACTGAACCAGGTTAAGCATTGTATTTTTAGTGAATGGGGAAAATTTGGCAAGGACACCGTGGAAATTCCCCTATTCTTGTGGCAGGGGAAGCTGTTGTTCCAAGATGGCAGATGCGATTGTGGAGATGTTGGAAGCTGGTGCACCTGCAGGGTTGCTGATCTCCACCCTGCAGGTCCAGCAGAAGATCACCGTTCTACCAGAGATTCCAAATGTGCCACAGTCAAGCTCACCAAGTCAAGCAGAGATTGCTACTGTTCCTGAAAAAGTTTTATGTGGTAAAATAGAGGAAGAATGGCTTAAAGCGCTTGTACTAAACTGGAGAGAAATGGTCATGGCCATGATATCTACTTTGTTGAGTCTCCTGAAGTCCCAACACAGCAACCTACTGTGAGCACACAGGAGCACGATTCAGATGAGAGAATGAGATGGAGGGTGACGTAGTATCATCAAAGGAACCACTACCTGATTGTCAGGCACCCACTCAGTCAGTGTCTACTGCCACTTCAGATTTCAGAATGGACTGTCTCCTGAGCATAGCTGCTCTCACTGAGAGTTCTGTGACATTTCATCTCTGCTGGTTTCACATCAGCAACTGTAAGCCATGTTCCTGCTTTTTCTGCTACACCTGCTATGTCTAGATCATTTTTACAGAAAGAGCACCCAGGCCCGACTCAAACTCCTGTTTCAACAGAAGAGAGGAAGAAAATGGCCTGGTCACTTGAAAATTCATTAAAAAACGCAAGGTGGAAAGAGACCACAAAAGGTCAATGGCTGCCAGACCCGACTGTCCTGCCGATTCCATGGACCCCGACCCAGGGTTTAGACACTACCTCCACAGTTAACAAGGCCTCTCAACCCTCTGTTATAAGTACTTGTATTATGCCCCCTCCCCCCAGCCTCACCTTTCGTCACAGATTTTGACTTATCTCTGCATTTGGAAGATGTTGTTCTTTCTCCACCTTGAGTGCAGACCAGACATACTGACCAAAATTCAGATTTAGAGGGGATATTCACTCCTGAACAACCAAGCACAGAGTCCAACTGAGGGGAGTGCATGGACTGTGAAAGGCCTTTATCTGAGCCCCAACCTGTCACAGCAGAGAAGGTCAGCACGCTATGGGCCACTTTCTGGAAAAAGGACAATTTTCAAGCTAACCCCTTGCCTGCACATTGGAGAAACACAGTCCATCTCCAATATAATGGGGGCCCAAATCTCCTTCCTGATAGAGTGTATGTCGGTAAAACCCTTCTGAAAAATTCCATGGGTTTCTTTTTCAATTACCTCTATGCATCGATTCACACATCTGGGGACAGTCTCTTTGATGTCAGTTTCAAAACACCACAAGTTACTAAACAGATTCTGGGTGAACTATGAGAAGCTTAGATATTCAGAGCTTTGGCTACCTTTCGTGCAATCCCATTGATGAAACCAGCTTTCAAAACCATAACCATACTATTCCCTAATGTGGGGGTCTCAGTATACAATACTGCCCACTAGCTTTCCCACAGATGCGACGTAATGGGCCCACCCCCAACCCATTTTTGATACATAACATATATAGACAGGTGGTCAGACCCATAAGGTAAAGCTCAAAATGACCAACACAGGCCCTCAGCATCTTCATAGCACTTTGTTCTTGGGCCCAGACAGAGGGCAGTGCTTTTATCCCGGACAGCCAAAGACCTGTTTTAAATGCAGGTCTTTTGGACATCTCAGCTCAGTCTATGACAGGCTTAAATGTAATCTATGTCTCGGCTTTGGCCATCTCAGCACCAATTGTAATGAGAAAATGAAATGCAACTTGTGTGAGGACGTTAGGCACACTTACAGATCTTGCCTCTGGGCTACCCATAACAGGTCTGACAGGCCTCAACAGGATGACATTATTACTACTGCACAAAGAAAGGATATAGATCAGTCTAGACAACAACAGGCTGCTTCACAACCTCCTGCACAGCATACTGCCAACCCACAAGATGAAGTCAACGGCTCCCATAACCAGAGAGATGGAGGCCCTCTCTGTTTCCGTAGCTGAGTCTCCCCAGTCTCCCAGAGCACTATAAAAGACCCACCTCAGCCATTTTCCACAACAGTGGACATCCATGACCCCCGTCCATCCATCAAGTACAGACAGGGTCTTCCATTCCAGCTGCACCTTTAGCAGACAATGGACCAGGTCCACCCCAGAAGGAAATTCTCATTATGTCCCCCACCCCTCAGAAAAATCCACTCTAACAAAGAAAATGCCTTTAAAAGTGCCTCATACTACCACTAAACCAATGAAGGCTTCCAAAAACTTATCGCCCTTCCAGTTTCAAACCAGTCTGCAATACTTCAGGATTCATCCAGGGATTCAGATGCAGATGAGGAATCAGAATCATCATCCACCTTTTCTTCACAGCAAATTATCACTTCAGACTCGGAGGAGGAGTCCGTGGAGACACAGGCCTCCCAAACACTAAAGGGACAAAACTGGGTGTGAAACTACAGAGAAATACAAGAAAGAAATGATAATTAGGCTTGCCACTAAAGGCAGGCCAGGACGTCCAATGGCCCCTGCCAGGAAGGAATAATGGGAGGGGGGAGGAGGAAGAAGGGGAGGGGGGGAGGGTTTGGTGACATCACAGGTGACAAATCATAGGGTACTATGACAAGGCTAGGGACAGAGGTCAGGGATTTGTTGGGGGTGGAGCTACCAGGGTCCTGAGATGGGGTCCTGAGGGGGTATGTCAGGGCAAGCCACCCTCAAACAGACTTCTTTTTGCTGGCTAATTCCTGCTGGAACATTCAGCACATCACTTGGCAATTCAAGGCATTGCACATGGGGCAGCTAGGCCTTTCACAGGCCTGGAGGTGAGGTGTTTTAGCTGTGGCTTGTATACTTGTTTTAAAAAAAAAAGAAAAGAAAATATATGCAGCCTGAGCAGCTGTATAGCAGCTGTATATGGTATAGCAGTGGTTTGCCGTTTTATTTAGCTGGTATTAGAGCGTTAAGACAGTTGAGGTGCAGCCGCTTTTAGGTACAGTAAGTGGTTTATGTTTTGAAGCTGTTAATGTAGCGCGAGGGCCAGGGCTGCAACCAAGGTCAAATTTAGGGCAGGCCAGAGGCATATGGCAAGGCACGCTCAATGCAGCTGGTTTTAGGAGGTTTTGAAATAACAGGTGAATAGTTCTTGTAGTGTTGCAGGTAGTGCTCTTGCCTGTAATGCGTTTGCTGGCTAGGGAGTAAGAGATCTGTTCGATGATGGGCAAAAAGGAAGGGTTTGGTAGTGGGAGGGCTGTGTGTGGCACTGGGGATGGTGGCGTCAGCAGCAGGTGGAGTAGCAGGCTGGCAAAGAGGGGGTAGTGTGAGTTGCGTGACCACATGGAGGTGGAGTGTGGGGCAGGGGAGCTGCCACTCAAGACGGAGTGAGGGTGGAGCGAGCGTCATGGTGGCCTGGTCGCCTTTTATCTAGAGGGCAGGGCACTTGATGCAGGGGCATGTGGGAAAAGGTTTAAAAGGAAAAAAAGAAAATATAAAATAAATAAAATAAAAGGAATGATGGAAGGCCTAGACCTGTGTAAGGGAAGGCAGGAGGCCTAGAAGTCATGGCTGAGGAATGCTAGGAGTATGGATAGCGGTGGTCAGCACACGTGGGGATGGTGGCCCACATGGCGTGCTGGCAGAGCTGGGCAGGTGTTTCAGGCCCAAGCAGAACTGTGGTGCAGTGAGCTGGATGTCTGCCCCTGACCTACAGTGTTATTTGTTGGAACCACGAGGGATGCCGGATTCAGGTGCTAGGGGAGGATGGTGGGGGCTGGAGCACCCTGCACGTGGTGGTGGTCAGGCCCAGGGGCACAATGGCTGGGACTCCCCAGCTGCGTGGGTGAGTGGAAAGGGGAACTTGGGGCTGGGGCCTGCTGAGGACATGGAAGGGCGGCATCCTAGAAAGCACATGAGGCTGTGAATACCCAGGAAAGGAGCAGTTTGGTTTTCTGCGACCTTTTGTCAGCCTCCCACAATCGCAGGGGGGCACGGGGTGACTTGTGACACAGGCCTGCCATGCAGAAGGTGGCGGTGACCCAATAGGTGAGCAAGGTATCGGAAAAGAGGCCAGGGGGCCCTAATGGTCTCAATGCAGTGGGGCCTCGAGAGGGCGGCAGCGGTGGAACCTAAGAGAAAGCAGTGCAGACAAGGCTTCAACAGGAATGGGAAGAGATGGTGGGGGAACCAATGAGCATAGCAGGTGGATGGGCATTTTGATGGGGTATGGGCCGATCGGTAGCATCAGGATGGGGCCAAGCAACGGGGGTGGGCCTCATGATACCTTGCTCTGGACTGGGAGGTAAGAACAGGGACTGGCAGGAGAGGGGTCAGCAAGAAAGAGGCCTCAGTTGAGGATGGCCAAGAGGGAAAAGGCCTGGAAGCAGGCCCAGCTGCGGATACTAAACAGGAGTGAGAGGGACATACAGGTCCCGGAGAAAGCAGGCAACCCACTTAGGGGGCCTGGAACAATGAAAGGCAATACAAAAGGGGGCAAAAAGTTGAATACTTACCATTTCGCTTTTCTGCAGACAATGACTGACAATGGCACCCAAGAGAACCCTGATGTTCAGTGAAAAGATGATGCAGGAAGCGACTAAGGTGATGGGGCAGATGATGGAGTTGGTGGTGGCAGTCATGCAGAGAGAGGTGGAGGAAGATGCTCAGAGGAAGTGGAAGGAGCATGAGAAGTGTCCAAACAAGGAGAAGATGGGAAGAGACCCAGGTGGGTGGTGCCGGACACAGTGAACATAGCAGTCCCAGTGCCCACCCTGGACCAGATGGAAAGAACCCAGATGGGGTTAAGAATGATGTAGATATCTCCAATGAGACTGATTTGAATGAGTATTTGGAAGGGCTGTTGGGCGACATGGGGGACACCAAGATTGAAAAGATGGAATTGGCCCTATGGGCACTAAAGGGAAAAGGTGAGGAGGAGGGCCAGGACCTAGGCGGTGGGCAAGAAGCTGCATGATGGACCTCTGGGTTGCTTGCTGAGGGACCACGTCCGACATTGATCAAAGGTAAGATCTGGAAAGGGTACATGGACATCTTTGGATTGGTGGATGAGGACACAGCCAAAAAATACGAGCAGAAGGAATCAGTGGGGGAAGTCGGAGATGGCGGTGGCACTGGCGGTAGTGGGGCACAAGGCCAAGGAGGCCAAGTACAAGGGGAAGACCACTGGGAATTATCAATGAGGTTCACTATCACAGCACGCTGCTGCTGCTGCTGGAGTAAGCAGACAGACCTCGCCATCCCACTGTTAATGTACATGTCCATCATTAGGGCGTGTACAAGGCAAAGTTGGACTACAGGTGGGTGAAGTATGATGAGGCTTTTCAGAAAGAATGGCAGTAAAGGGGACTTGAGGTGGGATTGCACCCACTCAGAGCTGTGGGTGAGAACCCTGTTAGGTGAAGGAGGCAGGACTGTGAGCGATCAGGCAAATAAGAATACCCAGCCTCGGGGCCAAGGCTTGATGGGGCTTTAACAAAGCCACCTGCATGGAACAACTGCAGGTTCAGGCACATGTGCTCAAAATGTGGGGATGCCCAGTGTCCAACTGTAGGCAATGTGGGGAAAAGGGAGGCAGAGTGAGGGCAGTACCACAAACAGCCCTTTCAACCAACCGTGGGAGGACAGGGCAGAGGACAGGGGATACGGCAAAGGAAATTATAATGCTGCATACAGCTGGAGCTAGAAAGTGGGGATGGTGGAGGTAAGCACTGGCACGCACACCCATCTCCATGGTGGTGGTGGATGTATGGACAGCAGAGTACCCAAATGAGGATGCAGTAGCACTGCTGAAAGAAGGGTTTGGGGGTTCCTTGGGTTTTCAAGGGGCGGGCAGGGATGGGGCCAAGAACATCGGGTCAGTGAGCAGGAAGGAGGAAGCAGTATGGGCCAAGATTCAGAAGGAAACTGAAACAGGGCGGATGGAAGGGGCCCTTGGAGGCTCCCATGCAGCAATTTCTGGGTGTCCCCACATAGCGTGAGTGCCAAAAGCTGGAAGGAGAGTTCCATTTGATTCATCACCTGTCATACCCTGAGGGCTCATCTGTGAACAAAGGCATGCCCAAACACCTCAAGGCAGTGTCCTATGCCTCTTTGGAGCAGGCTATAATACTAATCAGAGCAGTTGAGGTGCATGGCTGGCAAAGACAGACACAGATTCAGCCTTTCAGTTGCTGCCAGTCAGTCTGGATGACTGGGACCTTCTGAGCTTTCAGTTTAAGGGTGGACTCTATTTCGACAAGGCCATGCCTATGAGCTGCTTGGTGGCCTGTTCCACTTCGAGGCTTTCATCATCTGAGTGCAATGGGTCTTTGGTTGGAGGTATGGGCACAGGAGGGTAGTTACCTGGATGACTTCCTCATTGGGGAGACATGGGCAGAGGCACATAGATGTTGCAGGATTTCAAAAGTATGTGCCAACACATAGGGATCCCATTGGCACAGGGGAAGATGGAGGGCCTGGCCCATAGATTGGAATTTCTGGGTATAGAGGTGGACTTTGAAATGGGATGTTTTCAGCTGCCTGGGACCAAAGTGCACGGCTCAAAGATCTGCTGGCTCTGGTGGACGGGGAGGATGAGGGTGCTGCTGGTACAGGTACAGCAACTGCTGGGGTACCTTAATTTCATTTGTAAGGCCATCAGCCTGGGCAGGCATTCACACGGAGGCTGGGCAGGACTACAGGAAAGGCTAAACAGCCACACCACTGTGTGGACGGGTCCATGGTGTAGAGGATTTTAAACTGTGGGAAGAATTTTTAGACAGCAATAATGGTGGGACATTCTGGCAGGGTGAGTGGGAACAGAATTCAGATTTAGAACTGTTAATGGATGCCTTGAGGTGCACTGAGAATGGGGGTGTACGTCCAGGAGAACTGGATGTCACAGGCTTGGCTGGAGCAATGCAAAGAAAAAGGTTTACTAAAGGATATCACATTTTGGGAGATATTCCCAATATGGGTAGCTTTGGAGATATGGGGGTCAAGGATGAAGAGTAAGTGCATCCTCTTTTGGTGTGATAACAAAGGGGTGGTGGAAGTCATTAATAGGCTGGATGGTAAGACAGAGACAGTGGGCAGGATTCTGCGAAGCATGGTATTACTGGGGTTGCAAATGAATTTGTCTTTCAAAGCCCAGCATGTTGAAGGGGTTAAGAACAAAGTGGCTGATGGACTTTCACATTTTCAGATTGGAAGGTTTCGAGAGCTGGGGCCACAGGCAGCAACACACAGGACTAGGGTCCCAGACCTGTTGTGGGAGACTGAGAGATACAGCCAGGCGCTATACCGAGCTCCTGGGTGGCCAACACCCTCAGGGCATATGAAGGTGGGTGGGCGGGGTTCCAGGAGCTTAGGGAAGAAACAGTTGGGACAAGAAGAGCCGGCCGAGCAGGTAAAAGGCTCATAGTAGAAAAAGTGGGAAGAAGGATGGCTCACGCCACGGTCATGGTACAACTGGCAGGCATTAGCTGGGTGTGTCAGAATAGAGGGTGGCAAGATGTCACAGCCAACAGGACAGTAAAGAGGATGATCGCAGGCTGGCAGAGGGGGCAGGTTCACAGGAAAGACAGGAGGTGCCCCATTAAGGGGCAAATGCTGACAGACACACTAGAGGTGACAAGGTGGGTGTGTTTCTCAGTTCAGGAAGCAATCCTGTTCAGGGCCGTGTTCACGGTCATGGCAGCAGGGGCTTTTCAAGTGGGAGAGATGGTAGCGCCAAGCAAGTCGGCAGCCGGCATGGCTTGTCAGCACAAAAGCATGGTGTGGTTGGAGGACAGCTTCACCATCATGCTGGCCAGGTCAAAAATGGACCAAGGGGGCAAAGGGAGCAGGGTGACACTGGCACGGCAGCCAGGGGTGGCCAACTGCACAGCAGCAGCATTGGAAGCATATGAGAGCATTATGGGGCCAGTTGGGGGCTTTGTTCCACCATGGGATGGCTCCTCCATCACCAGTTGTCAAGCGGTGGCAATGCTCCGGAAGACATTGGTTTTTGTAGGGGAAGAGCTGGGAGTTCACCCCCAACTCTTTCTGGATTGGGGCAGCCTCAGATGCAGCCGAACAAGGGGCCTCAGTGGAGGAGTTAAAAAGGGTGTGTGATGGAAGTCCAATTGCTACAAGAAATATGTCAAGAACTGATATTATCATCTCACACTGTTTTTTTCTCATCCCATGGCAGGTTCCAAGAGGAAGGTCTGGACAGTGGGGCATTCCTTCATCTACTGGGCAGATAGGTTTGCAGCTACCACAGAGGGACACAGTTGTGCAGCAACATGGAGCACACCAAGGTGCACTGGAAGGGCACCAGGGGCATTAGATGGGCCCAACTGCTGCCTCTGCTGGGCGAGTTAAGGGTTCAGTGGGGAAGGCCTGATTGCATCATCATCTACTTGGGAGGCAATGATCTAGGGAGCTTGACTTCAGGGTGCCAAGGCAGAGCATGATGAGGGATTTGGAGTAGATAATAGGGTGGTGGCCGGGGGTGACCATCGGCTGGTCCGAGATCACCTCCTGGAGGGTTTGGAGGCAGGGCCAGGGACATTAAGTTGATCCAGAAGGTGAGAAAATGCCTGAACAGGAGGGTTGTGAGGGCAGTACTGGAGATGGGGGTACACATCCAACACAGGCACACTTCCTTCAGCCAAGCTATGGTTTACAGGTCAGACAGGGTACACTTATCCAAATTTGGGATGAGTTTATTCCTAAGGCCTTTCAATAACCTAGCGGAGATTTAGCAAGAAGGGGTTTAGATACTAGCCCACAAGGGGGGAACCCCACCATTCCATTGCAAGCTGGAGGCGGAGCAGTGGAAGAAGGTAAAAGGGGGAGCAGGGAGAGGAGAAGGGGGACAGAAAAGGGGAGGCAGAGTGGGGAGCTGCTTTAAACCAGCCAGATCTGTAGTGGGCTAACAGATCTAGCAGTCTGCACAGCTCTCAATCTCAGCTGTTCTAAACCAACTTCTAATCCAGGTATTCAGCTATCTGCTAACAGATGCAACAGTCTAATCAGTTAAAAGCGGCTCATAGGCAAAGCACTGTATTGTTTAGACCCCTAATCAAGGTATGTAGCTATTTGTCTAACAGATTTAACAGTCTAATCAGTTGAAAACTGTTCTCAAACAAGGTCTACATAGCTCCTGATCAGGTTGTTATAGCCAGCTCTAATCTGGGTATTCTGCTATTTGGAAACAGTTCTATAGACTAATCAGATAAAAACAGCTCTCCTGGTGTGGTAAAATGTCACAGAATAGTTTTCTTAGAATGTCCTGAAAGTCATCCCCTTCCAGGTAGAATGGGACCCTTAACGTCCACCTGTCGACCACCAGAACAAGCAGGCGGGACCTTGATTTAACATCTCATCAAAAGGCGGTACCCCAGGAATGCAGTTTACCCCTCAGGCTGCACTACAGTGTCAGTACTGGAATTTAACCAAGTGCCTAGTATAGAGATGGAACTCACAGCCTTCTGATCTTCTGGCCTCAGAGGTAAGTGTACAACCTGCTGAGCCACTGACACTGCCTTTAAGTGTCACTCTTGCTGCTAACAACTTGAAGATAAGCATCAGGTAGCATTTTAAATTCAACAGACAGTCAAACTTAGGGAGATCCATCATAGAAACATAGAAACATAGAAGTTGACGGCAGATAAGGACCGCAAGGCCCATCCAGTCTGCCCATTTCTTTTTCTACCTTATAAATGTGCCATCGGCCTTTGCTCTGTCAGTGGCCTATCTATTCATAGTCATTTGTATTGCTCCCTTATGCCTATCCCATGCCTGTTTGAAGCCATGCACTGTATTCATAGCCACCACTTCTTGTGGTAAGCCATTCCATGCATCCACCACCCTTTCTGTGAAAAAGAATTTCCTCACATTCCCCCTTAATCAGCCTCCCTCTAATCTCATGCTGTGTCCTCTTGTCCTGCTATTTTTCTTATATTTAAACATGTTAGACTCTTTCACCTTGTTTATGCACTTAAGGTGTTTGAATGCTTCGATCATATCACCTCTCTCCCTCCTTTGCTCAAGGGTATACATATTAAGCTCCGTTAATCTGTCCTCATATGTCTTCTGATGCAGTCCCTGCACCATTTTGGTTGCCCTTCTCTGGACTGCCTCAATTTGGTTAATGTCCTTGTGAGGTGTGGCCTCCAATACTGCATGCAGTACTCCAGATGGGGAGCCCTAACCAGTGTCTTGTACAGAGGATTATTACCTCCCTCTTACGACTTGATACCCCTACTAATACACCTAACACCCCCTAGCCTTACCTACTGCTTTAGAGGTCTGCTTGGATGATTTCAGGTCATCAGTGATGATGATCCCAAGTCTCTTTCTTCCTTTGTGACTGCTAGCAACTCCCTCCCAGCCTATAGGTGGCTTCAGGGTTTCTCTTCCCTATGTGCATGATTTTGCACTTCTTTGCATTAAATCCCAGTTGCCACTCTTCTGACCATTCTGCTAGTTTATCCAGATCTCTTCTCATTCTGCCCACCCCATCTGGATCATCTACTCTGTTGCAGATCTTGGTGTCATCTGCAAACAGACAAGCCTTACCCTCTAGTCCATCTGCAAGATCACTAATGAAGATGTTGAGAGGATTTGCCCCAGGACTGATCCCTGAGGTAGCCCACTTGTGACTTGCATCTCTTCTGACTGTATACCATTTACCACCACTCTCTGTTTTCTGCCCGTCAACCAGTTTGCCACCCAGTTGACCAACTTCTGACCACCCGAGCCTACCCAGCTTATTTATCAATCTTCTATGTGGAACAGTGTCAAAAGCTTTGCTGAAGTCAAGGTGGCGACATCAACTGCTCCCCTTGGTCCACCACTCTGGTTACCCAGTCAAAGAAATCTATGAGATTAGTTTGACAGGACCTTCCTTTGTAAACCCATGCTGTCTTGGATCCTGTGCCCCTATGGATTCCAGGTGTTGCACTATCCTTTCCTTAAGGTGCCTCCATAATCTTGACCACTACTGAGGTAAGACTGGCCGGTCTGTAGTTCCCCGCCTCCTCCTGCTACCACTCTTGTGGAGCGGGATCACATGAGCCCTTCTCCAGTCTTCTGGGACCTCTCCTGTGCTCAGAGACTCACTAAACAATTCTGCTAATGGCTCTGCTAGTTCCTCCTTTAGCTCCTTAAGTACCCTGGGATGTATGCCATCAGGTCCCATTGCCTTATCCACCCTGAGCTTAGCAAGCTCTTGTAGGACCCTTTCTTTTGTGAAGGGAGTAGTGCTCACCTCCTCCCTCCCCTGTGTCCATGATGCTGAGCTGTGGGCCCTGCCCTACCTTCTCTTCAGTAAACACTGAGCAAAAGTATCTATTTAGGATAGATGCCTTTACAGGGTCCTCCTCCTCACATGCTCCATTTTCTCCATTAACCTTAGCAATACCCCCTCTGGACTTTCTCTTTTCACTAATGTATCTATAGAAAGTCTTGTCACCTTCTTTTACTGTTTGTGCTAGTGTTTCCTCAGTTTGGGACTTTGCCTGCCTTACTGCCTTATCTGCTTCCCTTAGGGCAGTTTGGTATGCCTCCCTATCTTCATCCCGCTGTGTTCCCTTATATTTCCTGAAGGCCAGCCTTTTGGCTCTGACCCTTTCTGCTACTGTATTTGAGAACCAAAGTGGTTTCCTTCTTCTTTTACTTCCTTTTCTGTCTAACACAATGGGATGTTGCTTCAAGTATTGCATCCTTAATGCTTGCCCACTTTGCCTGTACCCCTCACCTGTGTTTCTTTTTGCCAGGGCTAGCTTAACTCTGTTGGCCATCTTATCAAAGTCAGCTCCTCTGAAGTCCCATATTTTTTGCCTTGGAATGGGATGATTTAGATGTAGTAGCCAAATTGAACCATACCATGTGATGGTCACTGGCCCCAGGTGACCTTCTACCTGGAGATCTGTGATCCCTTCTTTGTTAGTCAGTACTAGATCTAGGATAGCCCTGTCTCTTGTGGGTTGCTGTACCAGTTGTTTGAGGCCTCCCTGCAGGGAATCCACTATGAGTCTAGTTCTGGCAGATGTTCCTGCTGGTATTGACCAATCTGTATCCGGCATGTTGAAGTCTCCCATTATCAGAACTTCCCTTTAGCTGTCATGTTTTGTATATCTTCTGACAGTAATGTGTCTATGTCCTTCCTCTGGTCTGGGGCCTGTAGACAACCCCAGTTCTTATGGCTGTCCCATTTCCTGTTTCCAGGGTGACCCACAGTTCTTCTGGCTCCTTGTCGTATTCTGAATTTCTGTAGCTTTGATATTTTCATTAACATACAGGGCCACTCCTCCTCCCTTTTGCACCTCGGTCTCTTCTGAACAATACATAGCCAGGTACTGAAGTCTTCCAAGTGTGGTTACTGGTAAACCACGTCTCACTAATTGCTACTATGTCCAGTTTAGCCTCTGACATTATTGCCTGCAGGTCTGGGATCTTGTTTCCCAGGCTGTGAACATTTGTGTACATGATTTTCCATTGGCCAGATTTTGGTGTGTTAGTTGTTGGGTGAAGTTTGGCATTACCCCTGTAGTCGTATGGGAGACAAACCTTTTTCTTACCTGGTGATGCAAATGAGCGGCAAACATGCTGAATCCCTGTTTGACCACTAGCTGAGGGGAGGGTTTTCTTCCATTCGGCGTGTGGGGTGCTGCACCCTCTCCCCATTTGCTAGTTTAAATATTCTGCAAAGACGTCAAACTTCTGCCCCAATGCACTGACTCTCTCTTTAGTCAGATGCAGTCCATCAAATTTAAAGAACTTTCGCTCCCAGAACTGTTGCCAGTTCCCCACAAATCTGTGTCCTTTTTCCTGGCACCAGCCCTTGAGCCACGTGTTTAGCTCCCCTGTCTCCCCTTCTCTGACCTTCCGTCCATCTGCTCCCCTCTCCCAGACTGGCAGGATCTCAGAGAAGGAGATGCTGGACGAAATAGATGATAGTTTGTCACCCAGCCTAATCAGGTGTTCCTTGGTCTCCACAACTGACCGGCTGGCGAGATCATTAGTCCCTATGTGTACTAGGACATCAATGTTTTCTCCTGCTTTGTGAACAATTTTAGCAATGCGGTCAGTGTCTCTCCATGCTGATGTACCTGGGAGACATCTGACCATCACCCTAGCTGGAGATGGGTATCAACTCCCGAATCATGGAGTCTCCTATGATCAAGTTTTTTGGATTTCCTTTGTGCTTGTTTTGTTTTGATTTCTGATTTGGGTGAGTTTTTTGTGCTAGCTCCTGTGCGCGGTGTCCTGCTCTGCAGTGTCTTCTGCCTCTTTATTTGATTTCAGAGATAGAGGCAGATACCTGTTGTAGTGTTTATATGGTTTTGGAGGTAATGTGTTGGAGAGCAGACAGTGATGGGGCACCTGATTTGCTCCTCCTAACCACCTGCCAACCTCCTGGACCAACTACCCTCTGTGATCGAGGTTTTTCTGTTGGATGCTGGGGAAATGGCGGGTGGTTCTTATAATGTATTTCCTCTTCAATATGAAATTTGAGGCGTGCAATCTCTGCCCATGCTGCCCGGAGCTGAGCCCTAAGATCTCCAAAGGCCCAGCATGTAGGACAGTGTCCTAAATCCTGTAAGACTGTCCTTCTGAAAATTGTTCCACAGTACCTGCAGTTAATGAAATCCATTCCAAATAAGTTGCTGGGTTTGTAACCTAGTCAGAGTAATTAGAAGGAAAAAAAAGGAAAAAATGCAAGTAATGGTTTAATTGTGCTTTGTTTAACTTGTTATAACAAGATAAATTACTAGTGCCCTGTAAATGAGATCACCTTGTGGAGGCCCCACTGATCTGCCCCTTCCTGCTCTGCCACAGGAAATGTCACAACTGTGGTACCCTATAAAAGGAGTGTAGCGTGGGGTGGTTGGGGATGGGGGTGGGTGGCTGGGCCCTTCCCCTGCCTAAAAAGAAGAACCACGGACGAAAGAACAAGGAGGTAAGAGCAGAAACAATCAGTCAACAACAAATGCAGTAAGCCTGAAAGCTTATCCTAATGTTAGATAAAACTGTAAAACCTATAAAGCACCACCTGTAATAATTTCAGAGAAGATATACACTGTAGAAACACTTTGCTCCAGAGAAAAATAAAGCAGTAACAGAAGATATACCTAGCAAAAGACAATTTAAATCAGAAGATGACAGCAGTAATCTGTTAGCACACACCTGTAGGCACACCTTGTAACAATGCAGAAGAAGGTATACCAGCAACAACAATTTGAATCAGAGAAAAATAAAGCAATGAAATGTTAGCAACAAACAGTAGCAATCCCTGTGAGTAAAAATAAAACACCACCACACAGTAAATCTGCTTAGCCAAACTAAGTCTTAATCCTTTTCCCTTGCTCTGGTAAGTTTCTCTACTCTGCCTTTCAAGCAGTCTTAGAAGGAAAGAGCTCAGGTGAAGCTAGGTGCCTTGGCCAGCAAACCAAGTCTTCAGAATCTTAAAACAATTCAGGTCACAAGTTTGTAGACATTTTGTCTTCTTATTCACTCTCTGATTTGGAGTTAGTTTTGAATTGAGGTTTAACTTTTCTACTGAATGTGGCGAGTCTCCTGCCAGGTTCTAGTCTTGTAACTATGGCATACCTAGTTGTTGACAACTATTGTTTACTGATGGTACGCCCATATGTGGAATTCCATACCTAACATTCCCTGCATTTACCCATGCAGGAGGATCACCTAGACATGCTGAAACAATGGCATACAGAAAAGTTTGTTGTTTGAGATGCCCTTGTTCTGTTTGCAGTATGTCTGGAATGCGAAGTGATGCAATGCTTCTGGCTCCATGGTCAAAGGCTCCTTCATTATTGTTGAACAAATGCATCAATGGTCATTTGAGAAGCTTTGGCATTCTGTATGCATCTCGGGTTACTCTGTTGGAAACATTATGCTTTCCGCAGTATAACATGTTCCGTTAGTCCCAGAAAGTGTTAAGAATGATGACATTAATTTACAGACAATATCTTGTGCCACCTTTTATGAGCATTCACAGGTTGTACAACTGCTATATGATATGTGGTATTGGAGAGATGGAAGGTGATCACCTATGTTCAGGTGAGGGTGGAAAATTGCTGTTGAGGATGGTCATTGTGATAACCTATTTTGTGCCAAATATAGTGCGTAATATTAATGGACCTTGAGAAGTGCAGATTATAGCCTGAATATTGTACAGGTTTGTGTGGTGGTGACAGTAGGAAACAGCTGCTTCTACATGTTTCTTTGTTTTGCAGACTTTTACTTTTATACAGTATATGTAAATATTCCATGATTTGCATTGTGCCAGCTGGAGGCCATTCACAGTCACGTATTCTGAATTTCTTGATAATTTATTTTTTTTTTATGCAGTGCAATCGAGTTCGCTCAGTATCATATGAGATGGGCTGAGGCGTGGCCAGGAGGATATCCAATGGAAGGTTTGTCAATGCAATGCCTTGAACAGATTGACACAGATACAAAAGTATCTGAGGGAGAATCACCGAATTCAGATACTTTACTATGTGTGGCATTTTGTTAGGGTTGGTTACATAGCACTGTTTGATCACTGTACACTGCCAGTGTCATCATGCTGTGAAAGACCTATGAAGGATGTAGTAAGATACCTGTATGCCTTGTGGTAAATATGATCAACGGGCTCTAGTGTGGACAGTGGTATCTGTTTATGATGTATGATACAGGGTTTGTTGTGCTTTCCATGCTGATGTGTTGTTAATACTGCAGCTCATGCATATACACTGTATTGGTTGATTTGTGGATACCAAAATTATTTTGGTGTTTTGCTAGTGTTATGTGCTGTTCCTATGTGAGGTATGAATGCTTGGTTAATGACATCCGTTTAGGTATATAACTGGTTGGATTATTGCTTTCAGAATAATGAATTTCATGGAAATTAGACTTGTTGTAGATTAGTACAGGTAGGGATAGTGATGCACACAAGGGTTGTTTCACATTTCTTGCTAATCATTCTCCATCTGCTTCATGGTCATGGAGATTGCTATGGAGGGAGAAGAAAGGAGAACAGAGGTAATCTGCTGCAGCCTAGACTCAAGGGTAGGAACTGCTATTGGTGTATAAGCCTGTCGTCCCAGTCTGAGGAGCTTGACAGGGAATTAGTGGACAAATCAGAAAGGTATGTACAAAAGGGAAGGTAGTCACGTTGGTTTAAACTTTTTGGGGTTGACTGGGCATTCGGTCACCTCCAGTATAGGACCAGTGTTCCGGATTTAATCCAGCGTTTTCCTGACACAGTTGGTGCTGTACCTATTGGCTAAAGAACACTTGGTCTGGTATTGTCAAATGGAGAGGTAAAGGAAATAAGGGTTGAGGATTCAGTAGCCGGCGTGATCATCTGACAGTGGTTGATATATTACCGTGTAGGGAGCCATAGAAATCATTAATCCAGGTGGTAAACTTAGGGGGCATACTTGGGAGGATGCAGGAAGCACTGAAAGAAACTGGAGGGGCATAAAACGGCGATGGACATGGAGCAGAAATGGGATAGTATTAGACATGGGAATACAGAGTCAGTGGACAGCCTGCACCAGGGGAGTCAGAGGAGGAGAGCAAGGAACCATGCTGGTTGAACAGCGAGGTACTGGGTGGTGAGGTGCACCAGTGAGTATAGAGAACAGGAAAAGAAGGAGACAGACAGGAGTATGCAAGATGGTCCAAGGAGGTGACCAGGAAAGTGAGAGAAGCCAGGTTGAGGGAGCTCAGATAAGCTCAGGGAATTAATAGGTGGGAGAAGACTTTTCAGAGCATCAGGAGAGAAAAGAAGGCCAAGAATACAATAATGACAATCAAAGAGGGAAGTGGATGGAAAGGGGAAGAACAGGCAGAAGCACTGAATGAAGCTCTTAGCTCAGTGTTCATGAAGAAAGGGGGACACTAACACCAAGGGCTGGAGGTGTGGGATGGGGGAGAGGAGGTGGCAGATGGAAGACTTGAGGAAGGCACAGTCCTAGAGGACTGAGAGCACTGGAGGTATACATGGCTCAGGGCGGATGGTATCCACCCAGGATGCTGAGAAAGATGGCAGAGGTGTTGGCAGAGGCACTGGTGGATCTGTACATCCTCACTGGAATCGAGATGTGTGCCACTGGACTGGAGGATGTCATATGGTGTCATTACACAAGAGAGTGACCAAGGGATGAATCAGGTAATTGTCACCCAGTAAGTCTCATCTCCATAGTATGAAAACTCATGGAAACAATACTAAAGGAAAGACTGGTGTCATACCAGGAGGACAATGGGATCAGGATGTGCACGATGGGTTCATTTGGGAAGTCTTGTCTATGTATGATACAATGTTTATGACTTGGTGACAATTGAGTCGGATAAGCATGCAGTGCATGTTCTTTACTTGGACTTCAGCGAGGCCTTTGATTCAGTACATCAGGGCAAATTGGGGTAGGTAACTGAGTAGAAGGGTAGGGGCAAAATTCTCAAACTGGATTACAAGTTGGCTGGAATGTGAGGCTACAAGGGGTGGTAGTTGGGGAACTCTCAAGTCCAAGGCTGCTGATGAGTGAAGTTACCACAGGGCTCTTTGCTAGGACCAGTGTTGTTTGGCCTCTTCATATCAGACATTGTACTGCGGTGTGGTGAGCAAGTAAGTCTGTTTGCAGACAACACCAAAATGGGAGCACTGATGGATGGAGTGGAGGGATGGAAGCAACTGCAGGTGGACCTAAGCAAGCTACAGGAGTGGTCAGAGAGGTGGCAGCTGGGGTTCAATGCAAGGAAGTGTAAAGTTATGCACTTTGTGGCAAAGAACCCAAGAAGATAATATTGGCTTGAATGGGATAAGCTGCTGATTATTGAGGAGGAGGTGGAGAAGGATCTAGGGGTAATGGTAACAGGGATGGTGAATAACACTGCCCAGTGCAGGAGAGGTTGCAAAAGCAAACAAATGTGAGCTGCATAGTGAGGTGTTTTTGTCCAGGTGAAGAGGTAATCTTGCCCATGACAGGTCACCAGTAAGGCCACACTTGGAGTATTGTGTGCAGTTTTGAGGCCATACCTGATGCGTGATATCAGGCTACTGGAGGGTGCAGAGAGGGGTCAATGAAATGATATCTGGGATGGAGGGGAGAGACTATGAGATCAGGCTGGGAGACCTGGATATGTACACCCTGGAGGATAGAAGAGACAAGGGACCATGACAGAGACATTCAAGTATCTGAGGAATCAATAAGGATGTGGCACATGGGGTCATTAAACCAGGGTTTTATTTAACTCTAAAAATCGATTAACGTTTTGCTCATAAAAGTGCTAAAACATTGTGAAAATGCATAGACCTGCCTCACTGTGTTTAACAAACATAACACTTAGAAAACCTATATAAATACTTTCTGAACAGTTAGTACTGTCCCAGAAAAAAACTGCTAATCAATTATTTAAAACCTGTTAAACTAATAAGGGGAGGGACACCAGGGGGCATGGCTAAGAATAGAGGAGGGAAGATTTGAGGAGGGAAATGATGAGGCACTATGTCACGGAGAGGCTGGTAGCAAAACAGAATGTAGTATCATAATGGATGATATCATGCAAGTCTGTGAACACCTTCAAAACAGCATGGGACAGGAAACAGGGGTGAGTGAGGGTGGGGAAAAGGGTGGAGGCATTGGGATGACAAAGGAGGGGTGGGTGGGGCAGTTGCAAACTAGGGATGCTAGCTGCACACTCAAGCACACTTGATAGACCGTGTTTCATGGCACATTCCTATGTTTGTATATGCATGTGCCACTGATGCAGCTTCTATGCCATATGTGTTTTAATGATGTGGGCTGTGTATTTATGTCACCTTTTCAATCTGCAGCTATAACTAAGTAGAAGCTGCATCTTCAAGGCAGGATGTCATGATATCAGGTCTGAATTCCCAGCACTAGAAAATGTGGTGTACAGGATTCCGCAATCCACACTTTGATGGCAATGGTGACATCATGGCTGCTAAGATGAAGTTGATCATCAACCACATACAGGATATCCACGCATGATGGTGTGTTGTTTCAGCCTGTGCACATGGACCCTTGACCCAGGATTACCACCAGCGGGTTGATGAAACCACGTGATGCCTCTGTTTATGTCACTTGTTAAGTAGCTTTCATGCCACTTCACACACACACACACACACAACACACACACACACACACTTGGGTATGGGTACTACTTCCAACCGCTGTGTAGCTTCACCATCAAATCACTGTCACTATGGTGAACTGTAACGGATCGCTAATGGTTATCCATGCCCACGACTTTTGCACTTCATGCTAAGCAGCACTCTTTGTGGCCGTACTCAAGGAACCACTCCATGACACCTTGATACCCTGTTACGCCTTCACGGTGATAGTATCACCCATCTCCAAGTATTCTTCATGTTACCTCAAACAGGTGACTTCCAGAAAAGGCAAGAATGGTGTGATGAACCACCAGTGACACTGACAGTATTGCTATGTTCATTGCTACATACTTGTTCCACTAGCTACCCTGCCTTCACTTTCCTTGTCTGGCCAACTACAAAGACCAATGCTGGTCCTTTCTGGTACCACAAACAGCAATAATGTGTGTCCCATGACAGTTCACTTAGGAACATACAGGAGACATGCCACACTAGATTGGTTTTCCTTTTGTCAGAAAGGCACCTGTGAAGTGACCTTTGAAACATGGTACTTTTTGGTCTGATATACAACACATGCAGCAGCACATCACAATATGTACAGTTGAATTCACAGCTATGTACTAATGATGGCTATGGTCACTGCTTCCTATGTCAACACTGTTTGACAGCACTCAATACACTGCTGATACTGCATCAAGTCCCTGCCCCACATGGAAATGCATGATTCACAATGTTGACATTGATTGACACTATAGTCAGTGGTACATCCCCACAGAAACTTGTTACGGTAGTGTCACAGTTCATCAATGTCACATGATTACAGCCCTGAATAGAGGTTACAGTTTTCATTTCCTGCCGCTGATATTTCACTCATAGTACACCGGTCACAAAGCAGTGAAGTTGACTGTCATGTTTATCATTGCAGATGAGAAAGCCTATGTGATAGTGGAATCAATTCTCAACACCAACACAGTAATGCGGGATGTTAGAAAGCTTTTGCCTATGTACCAGACATCATGCTTAGAGGCATTCTGCAGCCTAATAATCCAATACGCACCGAGGAGTGCTGCTTTTGGATATATGGTATGCTTGCGCAAGTAAGTCCTCATGTCAGTCAGCTGGTATGCATTGTTGCAATGGTGACAGGATTCATTAGCAGTGAATGACCACCGACCACTGTTATGGTCATACCCTCATGCTGCGTTACTACCACATCAAACATTTGTTGTGTTCATGGTTACACACAGGCTAACATGACTACCGATTGACCCGCTGTGTGTCTGACTTGAACACTACTCTGTCTCCATTGTAATCAGCTGGTGCGCGGTGTGTTTGAGTGGGTCACTGTCAACATAGCACACATGTCCTACCACAATCAACTTATAGTGTGGGATGTCAGTCACTGCTCATTCTATGACCCATTCACTCTGCCTTGTTGTTTTGTTTCAGTCTGACAATGTAATGGCAAACTACAGATAACAAAACACTGTCTTCATGATAAGGTTGGTGTTGCACACTGTGAATCTTATTGATGATCAATTATTACAATAAATACCTATATAAATGGTGCCATACTGAATGGTCCCTGATGGTGCCCTTGTCTCAATGGTACAGTAAACATATCTGGAATTATATGATCCAACAGTGTGCTGTACCAATGTGTCTTTATCAGTGGGTGAACTTGGCGGACATGCCAAGAAGTGAGTACTAACTGAATGTGAGGTTGCACATAAGCAACACAGTCACAGCACCACTGTTCAGTACCAAAACACTGACAGTATTACAACACGTATGGCATTACCATGAGGTAGCCTTAGTTGTGTGCCAGTGTGTAATGTAATAAGATGGATATGGCGGAGGTACTGGTGGCTCAAAAGGTAGATGGATGGAAAACAATGTAAGCCATACTGTTAATTTCATTATGTCACATTTAATTGGAGTACTGTGTTCCTGCTATGTCTGTCATGGCCCTTAAAAAAACATCTCCCATTCAGTATTTTGTTTCAACAGTTGTTGAATGCATAACAGTTGTTGGGTACAGGTAACGTAGTAGCATGTGTTTCACAATAGTTAACATGCATGTCAGCATGCAATGTTTGACACTACATGTTTAAAAAACAGTGGACACAAACAAAGTAATGAATCACTGCACCTCAGCAGTTTGAGGCTTCAAAGTGACCACAGAAAAACTGAAACTTGGTCAATTCTTCTTGCAGATAAATCCATCATTTATTGAAGCAGGTAATAGATGGAAATGTAATGCGATCCACTCCTTCACCGAAAAAAAAAACATTTTGTGACTGTCATTCTGAACCTGATGCTCAGCTGGCGATGATTGCATTTTTCACTGGCTTCAATAAATGAATGAGATGTAACAAGAAGGTTCCATTTTTATTGTTTTGGGGTGTTGATTCTGCAGGGGTGTTCACATAGAAATTGTTATTGCTTGTCCCGCAATGACTGCAGCTGATTTGCCACTTGCCCATACTCATTACAGTGACATCAGCTGTTTTGGTACTTGCAGTTCCATGAAATTTACTTGCCCCTGTCTGTGGGCGGTAGGATTTGCCCACCCATGGTCTTTTAAGTAAAACTACAAAGGTGCAGTGATGCATGTCTCAATGACTTGTGGTGCAACACAATACATCAACTAGTAACACCTCCATGCTTTTATCAGATGCACACAGGTAGTATTCCTTCCTACCAAACAGCTGCCTATGGAATCAGAGTCTGGTGTCATAGCAATGCACCATATTTTGTCCTTTGTTCCACTTGGGACATATTGATTGAGAAGACAGGATGGAACTGAACTGAACTGGTGTGGAGTTCAGATAAGGACAAAAGGGTCAATACACTCATCTGCATGGTATTTATAGTGGGTATAGAGGGGATTGCAGGATGGATGGCAGATGAGGGTACTCAGGTAACTGAGGGATGACCTTGCAGGACCACTCACAAGGGTGTTAAACTTGCACGTGGATACAAGGTGTGTGGCAAGTGAAAGGAAGCAAGATGCTGACACTACATGGAATAATGTAACATTATTCAAGGAAGATATAACCGCACTGTGAGGGGCCATAACTTTGCCAATGGGGTGATGTCAGACTGGGATAAAGTACAACAGGAGGTGTTGGTGGCTTAAACATTGGTGGGATGTCAGTTGGCATGGGACTGACACATGGTGTTGGTAGTTGTGGGACATGTAGTGCGAGGGATGGAAGGCATGGAGGGATGGAAGGAAGATACTGGGGATCACTGGGAAGGCAAGACAGGAGGGTGAGCTGGATGTCATTATCACCTAGGTACTAATGACTTGGCAAATGGGGAGCCAAAGGAAGTTCAGGAAGAGTTTAGGAAACTGGGGAGGGTCCTGCACAAGTAGCTACTTCTGTCACTTTTCAGAAGTACTACCTGTGAGAGGCAAGGAGAGTATAGGAGTGCATGCACCAGGAACTTTAACTCATGGTTGAAGAACTGGTGCTGTGAGGAAGGGTTTGGATTATTGGTGACTGGGACCCATCTGGAGGGATGGAGGTTTATCTAAGCCTGACGGCCTGCATCCATCCTGAGGGAATCCAAGCACTCAATGATAAGTTTAAATGCTACATTGACAAGCATTTAAACTAGCAAAGGGGTGGCAGGCCAGCAAGGATGGTACCTACTTGCTCACCCCCCACAGCTAGTAATGGAACCAGTGAACCAGAGGAGTGGCTATCTCGCAAAGCAGTGTGCAAAAGATGGAGATTAGTGTCCAAAAGGTGGATAAGCAGAGAAGGGCAAAATTCAGCAGAAGGGCAGACAGCAAGGAGAACCAGGATAAAATGACAACCAAGGAAGGGGCTGGAGTAGAACAGGAAGCAGTCTAGGAGGTCAAATCATGGAAAGCCATGTGTGCAAATGCCAGGAGCCTTAGCAACAAGATGGAAGATCTGGAGGCTGTCATGGTACAGTCAGACCTGGACATTGTGGCCATCACTGAAACCTGTGTAATGATAACCATGACTGGGAGATGGCCATACCTGGCTACAACATATTCAGAAGAGACAGAGCAGGCAGGAAGGGAGGAGGAGGCACTGTATGTGAAAAATGGCATAAGGCCACAGATCCAGGAGGAACAAAATGGGGAGAGATTGGGGTTGAGTTGGAAAGGAAAATGGGGCCAGCCATCCGCACAGGTGGTCTATAGACCACCAGCCCAGGAGGAAGAAACAGATAGGGAGTTGATGCTAGCCATCCAAAGGATGGCAGACAAGGGTGAGGTACTGGTTGGAGACTTCAATATACCAGACGTGAACTGGAGCATCCCAGCAGTAGCATCAACTAGAGCAGATTTATCCTGACTCCTTCAGGGTTGCCTTCTCAAGCAACTGGTCATGGAACCAACTCGGCAGAAGGCAATACTGGACCTTGTGCTCACAAACAGGGACATAAGATGGGGTACAGTGGGGGAGCACCTGGGTAACAGTGACCACCAGTCATTGTGGTTTGAAATCACAGAAAGAGAGAACCAAACCACACAAAACACGTATCCTGGATTTTAGGGGCAGACTTTGGGAAAATGGGAGATGCTGAAAGAGGCATTAAGGAATGGGACAGAGAATCAGGATTGAGGAACAGTGGGCAGTATTTAAAATGGGATTATAAGAACAACAGAATTATGCATTAACAGGTTAGCAAGAGGAAAAGAAAGAGGAGACCACTATGGTTTTCCAAAGAGGTAGCAAAGAAAGTGAAAGTCAAAAAGATTGTATTCAGGCAATACAAAAGACACAGGCAGAAGGGGATAGGGAGAAGTACTAGAGAAACAAAGGAGGCAGGGAAGTCAGTAAGGAAGCCAAAGCTCAGACAGAAGAACACATTGCAAAATCAGTGGATAAAGGGGACAAAACCTTTACAGGTACATAAGGAAAAAGAAGGACAAAGGGAGGATAGTGAGACTGAAGGGAGGATGGAGCCGTTGGAGGATGACAACAATAAAGCTGACATATTGAACAGGTATTTCTGCTCAGTCTTTACTAAGGAAGAGGGGGTAATGGGTCTGAAGGAGTACAAGGGGTGAGAATGGTGCAGAAATGGACACAAGTCCTCTTACGAGAAAGGGTCTGAAGGAACTGGAAGTAATAAGAGCTGATAAAGCTAATGGGGCCAGATGGGGTGCACCTAGGTCCTTAAAGAACTAAGAGGTGGTGGCTGAACCTCTGGCTATCCTGTTCAGCCAATCACTGGAAACAGGGAGGTACCCAAGACTGGAGGACAGCAGATGATAGTCCCCTTATACAAAGTGGGAACAAAGAGGAAGCAGGGAACTACAGACCAGTCAGCCCTCACCTCGGTGATGGGAAAGATCATGGAAGCACTACTGAAGGAGAGATTGGTGGAACATCTGGTTGTCAATGGACTACAGGACCCAAGGCAGCATGGTTTCACCAGGGGGAGGTCATGTCAGACCAACCTCATTGAATTTTTTGACTGGGTGACTAGGGAGGTGGATCAGGGGAGGGCAGTGGACTTGGCCTATCTGGACTTCAGCAAGGCCTTTGACACTGTGCCACATAGAAGACTATTACACAAACTGGGGAATATGGGTGTGGGCAGGACAGTAGTGTGGTGGGTAGGTAACTGGCTGGGTGGCAGAACACAGAGGGTGGTGGTAAATGGCTGTCACTCCACAGAGGGAAGAGTGACCAGTGGGGTACCACAAGGATCAGTGCTGGGACTGGTTCTATTCAACATCTTCATCAGTGACATTGCACAGGATCTAGAAGGCAGAATTTCACTGTTCGCTGATGACACAAAGCTCTGTAACAGAGTAGACACACCAGAGGGTGTAGACAGAATGAGAAGGACCTGCAGAAACTTGAAGAATGGTCACGGGTTTGGCAGTTGAAATTCAATGCAAAGAAGTGCAAGATAATGCATATGGGTACAAAAACCCTGCACAATATATCAGTTGGGGGTGAGGATATAGCATGCACCAAGCAGGAAAGGGATCTTGGGGTTGTCATCTCTGATGACCTCAAGGTAGGGAAACATTGTGACAAGGCATCAGGTAAAACAAATAGGATGCTGGGATGTAGTAGGCAGGGAGCATCACCAGCAGGAAAAGGGAGGTCATAATTCCGCTGTACAAGACACTAGTGAGGCCCCACCTGGAGTACAGTGTACAGTTCTGGAGACCATACCTACGTAAGGACATAGACAGGGTAGAGAAGGTTCAGAGGAGGGCAACAAAGATGGTGCATGGGTTGCATCACAAGTCCTATGAAGACAGGTTGAAGGAACTGAACATGTACTCCCTGGAGGAGAGGAGGGAGAGAGGGGATATGATAGAGACATACAAGTATCTTACAGGGAGGAACAGGGTGCAGGAAAACACTATTTTTAAGCCGAAAAGATGTTTCAGGACTAGAGGGCATGGGATGAAGTTGGAGGAGGACGAGTCAGAGGAAACATGAGAAAGAATTTCTTCACAGAACGGGTGGTGGACAAGTGGAACACCCTGCCAGAGGAAGTGGTGGGAGCTGAAACAATCACGGGATTTAAGAATGCATGGGATAGACATAAAGGAATTCTAGAGGTCAAGGGTAAGGGGAAATAGACTTCTAGGAAAACAAACTGAACTTACAAGCTCAAATGGGCAGACTAGGTGGGCCATAGGCCCTTATCTGCCGACACTGTCTATGTATCTATGTATCTATGAGTGATATGGGCTATGAGTAAAGTGGGAGTAGTACAGCAGACTAAACAGGCTAGTCATGCCCTTTTCTGTTGTCTGATTTGTATGATTCCATGATTTTATGATTCTATGATGGTGGTATGCTTAGATCAGGGCTCCATTGCAAGTATCCCATTAATACCAATAACATGCCCTTCTCATACAGGACTCTACTGGCAGCACTGCATTTTAATGAGAATGAGGGAAGAAGCCAGGCAACCACTGTGAATGGTGTTGGTCGGTTTCAAGTTAACTTGCCCAAGTATAAGAAGGGGAAAGAGGTGGTCAGACCCATCAAGACACAGACCACATAAGGAAAACAGGGAGGAGAAGAAGCACTGTGGGTAAATTTGGAGACCGGCAATGGCACCACAATCTGCACAGGGATTGTATACAGACCCTCTTCTCAGGGAAGGAAATGGACAAGGAAATGATAGAAAGTATACTTAGTATGGAAGAAAAGGGAGACATTCTGATGGGCGATCTGAATATGCCAGATGTTAACTGGAGGGAAGTTGCAGCAGCTACTTCAAGAGTGGGTTAATCTAGATGCCCTATAGGGGCATGCCTTTAACAACTAGTATTGGAGCCACTCAAGAGGGTAATCTTAGACCTGGTTCTCTCAAATGGAGATGAAGGAGGATCACAGATGTAGAAGTGGGTAGCTGTGGGAACTAGCACCATCGAACAGTATGGTTCACAATAAACACAGCAATAAGTCAAGCATACAAAGCAAAGGTACTGGACTTTAGGAGGGCTGACTTTAGGAAATGGGCGAGTGCCTAAGGAATGCACTAGCAAATGGGCAGGAAGGAGGGGTGAAGAACAATGGGAATAATAAAATTGCCATCACAGAGGTAACAAGCCTCTGTGAAGCAAATAAACAAAACTAAATGATGTAAGAAACCACTATGGTTCTCAAAGGAAGTGGCAGTGAAGGTTCAAGAGAAAAAGAAAGCCAGGAAGTACAAGGAATCACAGAAGGAGCAGGACAGAGAACTGTATCAGTCAAAGCAAAATGAAGCTGGGAAGGCAGTCAGAACAGCAAAGGCCCAAACCGAGGAAAGATAGCCAACTCAGTTAAGAAGGAGGATAAACCTTTATAGGTACATCAGGGAGCTGGGAAGACCAAGGGAGGATAGTGAGGCTTAATAAGGGGAGGAGGGCAGAGGGTGACTGTGAAAGGCAGAGATACTAAACAAATATTTTTGCTCAGTATTTACAAAGGAAGAGGGAGGCCTTAAACAAACAGTAGAAACACTCTGATACAAAAGTTGATACCAGCCCATTTACAGAAGAAAGGGTCTGAAAGAACTCTAAAACTGAAGGTGGACAAAACAATGAGGCCTGATGGGATTCATCCCAGAATTTAAAAGAACTAAGGGTAGAATTAGTGACACCACTGACTACCCTGTTTAACAAATCATGGGAGGATAGGGTGGTAACCGAGACCGGAGGAGGGCAGATGTGATTCCCTTCACAAAGTGGGAGCAAGGCAGAAGCAGGAAACTACAGACCTGTTAGTTTAACCTCAGTGGTAGGGAAATGATGGAATCACTTTGAAGGAAAGAATTGTCGGTAGCATTCAGGAGGCCAGAAGGGCACAGGACCCAAGGCAGCATGGATTCACAGCGGAAGGTCATGCCAAACAAATCTGATAGATTTCTTTGACTGGGTGACCAAAGTAGTAAATCAGGGAGGCTGTGGACATGGCCTACCTAGACTTTAGCAAGGCATTTGACACAGTCCCACACAAAAGATTAATGTATAAGCTAGCTAGCCTGGGAGTGGGTCCCAAGATGTCAGCCTGGGTAAAAAATTGGCTGGAGAATAGGACACAGAGAGTAATAGTAAATGGAGTCCACTCTGAAGAAAGGGGGTTACTAGTGGGTACTGCAGGGTTCAGTATTAGATCGGTCCTCTTCAATGTCTTTATAAGCTTTACATTGCAGAGGGACTGGAAGGAAAAGTATGTCTCTTTGCAGATGACACAAAGATCTGCAACAGAGTTGATGCACAAAGTGGGATGGGAAGGATGAAAGGGACTTGGCAAGGTTAGAAGAATGGTCAAATGTATGGCAGCTTGGATTCAATGCTAAGGCAAGGTAATGCACCTGGGAAACAAAACCCAGGGAAGAGTACACAATGGGGGTGAGATACTAACAAAACAAAAATGGAAAGGTACCTGGGGGTAGTCATATCAGATGACCTCAAGGTGGGCAAGCAATGTGAGACGGCAGCAAGGAGGGTTGAGAGATACTGGATGCATAGGGAGAGGCATCACCAGTAGAAAAACAGGAAGTTATTATCCTCTTACAGACAGCTGGTCAGACCCTCATCTGGTACTGCGTTGCAGTTCTGGAGACCCAGTCTTCGCAAGCATAGACAGGATGGAAGCTGTCCAGAGGAGGGCAATCAAATGGTGCAGGGTCTGCACCGGATGACATATGAAGAGAGACTTAAGGAGCTTAATGTATAGCCCCTCGAGGAAAGGAGGGGGGCACAATAGAAACTTTCAAGTACCTCAAGGGAATCAACAAAGTCCAAGAGGGTAGCACCTTTCAAAAAAAGAGGTGTGCAAGAATAAGTGGTCACAATTTGAAGATGGGGGGGGTGGCTGAGAGGTAATTTAAGGAAGTGTTTTTTCACAGAGAGGGTTGTGGATGATTGGAACAGCCTTCCGGAGGAGATTGTGGAGTCAAAAACAGTGGTGGAATTCAAGCATGCATGGGACAGTCATAAGGCAATTCTAGGGGTTGGGGGTAGGAAGAAGTAGGCTGCTGGTTAATAAGGATCTGCAGCTTATCAATTAGGCAGGGAAATGGGCAGACTGGGTGGGCCAAGCGGTCCTTATCTGCCATCAAATTCTATGTTTCTATGTTTCTATGACATAAGTAGTGAAAGAAGACAAAACGGCAGTAACTGAAATCTTGGACCTACATACAGCCACAGTGCTGCACATGGGAGAACAGTTACAGAATCATTTTGTGCAGGCAGCAGGGTATAGTGCTGCAGTACCCTAATACGGATGCATGCACATCACATAGTACTGTGTGTAACATGACTGCAAGTACAGCAGTAAGCAAACGCTTGCCCTCATTGCTGGTTTCACAAGTCTTTCCCTGTGTGTACGGCCACCAGATGGACAAAACATGTGCATACCAGTGAAGTACTGACATCCTGGCATCACGGTGTTCCTTTTTTCACACTTCTATTGGCTGTTGTTGTGTCCACTCATGTACGCTCTCTGTTACAACTCACCACACACACCATGGTTTCCATGACAGAACACCCATGCAGCCTTGACTTGTCACCACCTACACTAGCCAACCAATTGGCCAAACATTGCCCCACCCTCTTACAGCCCATACCTCTGAAGTTTCTTTGAAGTCCTTCTATGGCTTTTGTCTGCTGTGGTTGGGGAGATGTCACACAACCCAACCGAGGTTGTGTGGGTGGCATCATTTCTTGTTAATCCACATGCTGGATGACTGATGGTTCCAAGATGCCAAGACACCAGCAGATGTTGTTACCCACCCCACCCCAACCACCACACTCTCAGCATGGGCTTCATGAACCAACGCCATCATCAGAGCTCATGCATGCACAGAGTGTGCACCACTCTGCTCCTACTATTCCCAACTTGGGGAGTGTATAAACATTACATTTTAAGCTCATTAATCCAAGCACTGGACAGTCACAGAGTGACCTGTTCTCGGTCACCAGAATGCCCATCTGCCATTGTGAGCAGCATTTGTACCACTCGACAGCCATGCAGACATTAGTTTCTGGTTTGTGTTGACATGCCCTACCATTTCTGACATCATCAGTGATGAAATTTCCATTATGATGAAGAACAGGGATTATATCACCACATACCAAATACCTCATGATGAGCGGAGGAATTGAACTGTACACATAAAAGGACAGCCATTGTTTGAAATACTCTTTCTTTATTACAAGCTTTCAAAGACCATACATGGGCATGTGGACAGGAAGAAGCATCAAATCATGTTATCAGTGTCAAAAGTAACACATCTTCAAAAGCCACATCCAAAAACCATTTTTAGCAGGGCACTACCCTTTGGCAACCTTGCACATCTCAAGGCATGTCTCAGGCAGCAAGACTGGTGTCAAATTTACAATGCCCAAAATGTTGACTCAGCCCTTGACTACTTTATTACTACTTTCAATGCCTCCTGTGACACCTATGCTCCTGTTAAAAAGCACAAAATTAAAGAACTTTCAAGCCCCAGGGTCACGGCCAAGCTCCTGGGGCAACTCAAGGAATGGGACCACCTCTGGGCTATTGCAAGAGCTACAGGCTCCCCAATGGACTCTCAAATCTATAAACATGCTCGAATAACTGCACTAAGGAAATCATTGCTAAAGAGGTCCTACTACACGAATGCCCTCCAACTCCTGGGGTAATGGAAATCTTTCTGGGACAACATAAGAAATGTCACTGGTAAACAGACTAAGTCCTCTCCCACCCTAATGGCTGTAGATGGAGTCACTACCTAGACCCTATGATCATGGCAAAGACCCTTAATGAAACCTTCACAGACCTTAGGTGGGTTCTCACGTGCATTTTTCTCTGAACCTGTCACACCAAATCAAACACCTCCTGCTACCTCTCCAACCAAACCCCCTTTCCATTTTAAATTAGTCAAGAACCATTATGTCTACAAATATGTTAAGAAGGCTATCTCCAAAGCCCGAGTAAGTAGTGATACTATAGACCTCAAACTTCTGTCGCTTACTCTGGATGTGGTACTGCTCCACTCACAAAAATCTTGAACCTCTCACTCTGCCACAATCAATTTCCAGCAAATGGAAATCAGCACTTGTCACCCTGTATTCAAAAATGGTGACAAGTCTCTACCAGTAACTACCGACCTATATCTATACTCCACTTCTCTCAAAGGCTTCGAACGGATAGTGGCAGACCAACTCACTGACTACCTTCAAAGTATAACATCCTCTGTACTCAGCAACATGGCTTCAGGAAAGGCACAGCACATTGACTGCCCTCTTGGAGTTCTCATGTGCTATCCATAATGCCTGGACAATGGTTACCAAACCGATGCGGTTTTCATTGACTTAAAAAGGCGTCGATACTGTTCACCATGGCCTACTTGTCAAACAACTATAAATCCTTGGCCTCTCCCAAAGCGCTGGAGACTGGGTTAAAGTTATCTCTCCAACATACCCAAGCTGTCAAAATCGAGGAGCTGTCTCAGACCCTAAACCTGTTCTATCAGGTGTTCCCCAGGGATCCATTTTGGGCCCTCTTCTTTTCAGCATTTTTCTAAACTCACTTCCCAACTCCTGCCCATAACAAATAATCTTATATGCTGATGATGCGATAATTCTAACCTCTCACAAAGACCTGGAACCACTACACCACCACCTTCAATTTGCTTTTTCCAAAGTTGAAAAGTGGTTCCTTGATCTCAAACTGGTCCTTAACCACAAAAAACAAAATCAATGCGCTTCTCTAGCCTGCAAAACAAGAAAAGGCAACTACCTCTCTCTATCAATACATATCTGGGAAGTTCTCTAGAACAAGTGACCACCTTTAAATATCTTGGAACCACCTTTGACCAAGGCCTAACCTTTACTACCCACATTGATAAGACAGCTAAAGTGGCAAACCAGCAGATTGGTATCTTGTTCCGGAACCAGCAGTTCCTTACCCAACCTGCACTTAGGATTGCTATTCTAAGCTCTGTCATCTCAATAATTGACTATGGCTTGATTATATATGGGGCTGCCTCAACCACCTCTCTTAAGCGCATAACAACCTCCCTCAACAAGGTCTGTTGACTGCTCACTGGTGCTCATAGACGCACTCACACCTGTGAGCTCTACATTGAAACTGGCTGGCTGCAACTCTCAAACTGCCTAAAGTATCTTACCTGCCTGATGGCTAAAAAAACAACCATGGGCCTTACCCCTCCCTGTATCCAAGACCTGCTATACCCAAATCCTTGCATCCGTCTCACTAGAGGATCAAATCATCAACCTCTCCTGGTTCCGCGTTGCCGGGCTACTCAGGGACAGCGATCATTTGCTTACCATGCACCTAGCTGGCTAACTGTCATAAATACCCACATCTCACCCTCTACATCCTTCGGAGTTTTCAAATCTCAGCTCCAGTCACTCCTCACAGCCTCCAGCTCCTGTGACTGCCTTGATTAAATTGCACCCTTCTCTTTTTTTTTCTCTCCTCCTCTTTTCTCACTACATTATTCTTGACAAAGGCATATGTGAGGCTCTTTCTCACTATTGTACTGCTCCCCTTTCTCCCCTCACTCTCTCAAATAGTATATTTCCCTTTTGAGACTTCTTTCCCTTATCTATTTTTGTTTTGTTTAAGAAAAAATATATATATATTTTTTCTCCCTGTTCTTACCTGTTTGTATATTTTATGGTAATGTGTTATTTCTCCTTGCCTGTGACAATATCCAATTTATTTACCATACTTTGTAACTATGCTTGTATTGTACTCATTTGATGTGGAACCTTTGTAAAAGAGCATTTGGCTCAAAAGTATTAATTCCTAGAATCAAGTAAATAAAAAAAAATAAATATAATCTTAGTCATCATTATGGGACACAATGTGTAAACTGTACACAACAGTGGAATTTCAACTCAGAGGCATGATATTAAGAAAGATGGAGCATTGAAAACCATCATTCATTGTAAATATCACTTGTGTTTGTCATTAATTTAAATCACTACAAAGTGGTAGTTCGTGGCACTGTAGTAGTAGTACTAATATTAGTAAAATCTTTATTTTTATACAGGAAATTTGACATTTCACACCATTAAGTCCGAAGGGCCTATTTTCAAGATGGTGCTGTTTTAACACATGTTTAGGAACAATTTAAACAGAAAACAAGAATTCCACATGCATAATATAAATATAAACAATATACACATGTATACTTTAGTAGTGGGTTGCTTCCAGGAATCCTAAATTTGTAATTATCCTGACTTGTAACATCTGTTTGACATAGGTAATCAAAGCGTAGGAGGGAAGAGGGGGTATGGTGAAAATGGATAATCACTATAAAAAGGGGAAATGCCTAGAATGCACAATAAATACAAGAGGAATCCAGCCTAGACATATTCAATATGTGATGTCCTATAAGTACACCAAGAGATGGTGTCTGAATTGCAGTATGTCTTTACAAAATACATCCCCATATGTGTACGCTACCAAGAGGTGTAGCATAGCTCATGGATGATATATTCCTTGTTTGGATGAGAAGGGCACCAGGGAGATTGATGTTGCACACCACAGTGACCAGTTATGCAGACAACAATGATGATCGCTGTGGCATAATGACAAAAGGCATTTCTTGTGACACCAACTAATTAGTGAGTTACCAGTTGTCATGTGTTGACTGATGGTGGCTGTGGGGGAACACAGATGATTTAATCCGCACAGCTTCTGGGTGTGATGGGTGACAGCCATCAGTGCATATTTGCTGTGACGCAACACTTGTTGATGTCTGACTTGCTCTGTGTGGGTAAGGTTTGGTGGAGTACAGTTGCACACCAGCTGACATACAGCCTATGCCTCTGTATGACCGTTTGCTGACTGGTGGTGGAACACAAGCCAGCCAGCGCACATAGCAGCATGGAAACGTGCTTGCTGAGGAGCATACCACCAGTGAAGTGCATTAACGTACTAGCACTACACTCCAAGACACTCTGAATATCGTGCCCCAAAACTGACTGTAATGAATACATTTTATTTAAATTATCAACCATGTCTTACTCTTTCAAAATATTTATTAACTGTTTGAACTTAATGAAACATCAAAATGCAGAAACAGAACCACCACAGTGAGGCACAGTCATCTGAAAATGTGTATTGGAAAAATGTTGAGCAACATGAACTTCAACAAAGTGTCATGGTGTAACTAATGTGTCAATAACTCTGGAGGTCACAGCCATGTAGTTATGACAGTCACACACTATATTACCATGGTTTGGGATAGCACTGCAGTGAAAATGAACACTGCATGATGACTCTGGGGAATCTGTAAATGAAAAAGTGATAGGTTAAGGAAAAAGAATGACATGTTACGTAATTACTTACTGCTTTCTTTCCCACTGCAGACTTTGTACATGGAATTATTGATCGGGTGGAGAACAGAGTCACAGACAATGACGTCTTCCAAGTTAGACAACATGTCATTGCCACCAAAGCTGTCTCCTGCACTTGATAAGCCAAGCAAAGATGAGACAATAAAGTTGTGGAAGGACCACCACCGCTTTACTACTCAGTGACTGATGGACCAAATGAAGTGATAAATTGGAAATATTGGACATTTACTGTTGTGCACAACTACTGCGTATGCCTAGCACCATGTGTCAAGTATTTGTGTGCAACCCTCAACAGTTAGCAAGTGCTGAGACAGACTGCTTGATAGCCAATGCAGTACTTCAGAAATGCAAAAAAAGAAATTGTAACAATACTTGTAACCAAACAAGATCAGAATCTTTAATGATATGACAATCCAATTTTAACCACGTTACACGTTCATGTTACCCTGTTTAATTTTTCCACATTAGATAGTTTAAGTAATTGTTATTGGAACACAAATGATATTGAAGCAATACAGAGTTACAGTATGACTCAAGATACAGTATCAGTCACTAATGTGTATGCATCGTTCTTAGCATTTCTATGTTGTACAAGCAAGGTGCCGATTATGAAATCTGTGTGCATGCACTTGTCTGCCCGTGTCACACAAAACATACGGACAGACGAAGAAGCCAGCATAAGAAGGACATTTGGTCTATCAAATCTGCTCATATTGCAGGGTCCACAGCTTGACTACATGTCCTGGCCCGCTCTACCCACTACTCCCATCCTCCTGGACCACCTACCTATCGTTTCAAGATCTTCCTGTAGGTCCTGTATCTCTTCAGTTGTGTCCACTTTCCCACAGAGCTTGGTGTCATCTGCAACAGTACATTATGCCTTAATGACATCCCCAATGTCATTGATGAACACATTGAACAACACCGCCCCAGCGCAGAGCCCTGTGGGACCCCACTGGCTACCTCTATAGTGTAAGATAACTGTCACCCTACCACCACCCTCTGTGTTCTGTCCCTCAGCCAGTTTTCCACCCATGAGGCCATGTTTTCCCCAAATCCATGATCCACCAACTTCATGATCAACCTTTTGTGGGCACAGAGTCAAGGCCTTGCTGAAATCAAGATACAGGATGTCTACCACTTGGCCACTGTCTACTGTCTTAGTGACACAGTCAAAAAGGTAAATCTGATTTCTTTCACATGATGTCCACCCCATGAAGCCATGCTGTCTCTCATCCTTGACACCATGCTCCTCTAGATATTCCACCAAACTTTCCTTTAGTATACACATCATGACTTGCTCTGGTGGGTAGCTGTGGCACACCACAGCAGTGTAACTGAACACCACTGTTGTAATCAGTGGTCCCATGACAGGTCGATGTGCATGGTGCCTGCCATGAAATATATGTTGTTCATTTTTATTTTCCTGTATGTCATGAGCATGGTAATATTGTAACCACACCACAACACTGCAAATGACCTGTACTTAACAAGTATTTGATGACCATGCTTGGGTAATGGGATCCTCTGTGGCTGTCAATAAAGCACGTGATACAACAAAAGATGGGAGGTAGGTGACAGAGAGGCAAGGTGACAGCACGGACACATGGCTTGTAGGGACAGTAAGCAAATACGCAGGACTGTGGAACAGCAGCCAGTTAGAGAGATGTACATCATCTTGCAGCTGTGGAAAAATGGCTGGCAGGGACTGGGATCTGAGCAGTGCAGCAGTAGTGTTCTGCAGTGTAGAGGGGCACTAGACTAGTACCACACATTGCAGCCTTCTCAGAGGGCATGGCTGTCCATGCCATGGGTGAGTGTAGGTTGCTCTGCATCTTACCTTTCAATGAATGGTTGTAAAAGGCAAGCAGACTTCAGGGCTTTTGCATCATCTTGGAGTGTGGTTAAACTGGGAGGAATACAGGCCTATATTGGCACCATGATGTGCATCTGTCCATGTGGGCAAACAGGATCACAGGTAAAAGGTTTTAAACATTCAGTGGCAAGCATTTTTTTTTACACTCTTTTTCCCTCCAGTCATGGCCTGCGGAGCTTCTCTCAGGCATCCTGACTGATCCTGCCTACCTGAGGTCCTCCAAGCCCGAGCCTCCTCTCTCCACCACTCCTCCTGCAGCCAGTACCCCTGCTTGACCCTCCAGGGTGGGGCCACCCCTCCTGTTTTGGCACTCTTAGAGACTGTGCAGGCTGCAAGTGAGGGCCCGGGTGGACGAACTGGAAGGACGGGTGGGTTGTATCTGGCAGTGGGCATCTGGGTCAGGTGCCATTGCCTACCCCGCAGAGCTGGGCTTTTCCCTGTTCTGGTGCACTCATTCCCTCTCCCCTCCGAGCATGTCATGCAATGATGCCATGGCACATGGCAACCCTGCCAGCGTCACCCACACTCTCACATGTCTTTCGTCCACATCCTGCAGTGCCTACAATCTACATTGGGGGTTGCTGTAATGGCAGAGAACCCTGTAGCCCTCCCCCCAGGACAGGAGAGCTGTCCATCAGATGCTCAATCCTCACCCTCTCCAGCAATCCCCAGCGCCCGAGCTTGCTCCAGAACTCAGGTCACCATCTAGCATGAGGTGTGACATCCAGTGCCTCAACCCTCAGTGCCACAGGGATAACTTTAGTGGCAAGCATTTTAAGTAGCTGAGGGTGTCAATGAAAAGGAGAGAGAGAGTGAGTACAAGCCACCAACACTTGCCCAAATCAGGGCAGTTAGCGGGATAAACAGTAATGTGATGAAGTACATAGGCAGGTGGACATGGGTACATGGAAAGAAAGGCAAAGGAAGTAAGGACATGCATGTGGCTAAAAAGGGTATTTTCCTTCCCTAGCCTGCATCCCCTCTCCCCCTCACACCCTGGACCAGGTGCTTCCACGCTTGTCACCTCCCTCTTAACCTACTGCTAACACAATAGCACAATGTCTGCAGGCACAATGCTTTAGGTGCTCTTCCACCACACATTTTTTTCTCTGATCACTTAGTATATGTCTAATCACATTTGTTTGCTGACAAATGACAGGAATCAACTACTGGGCAATGTAATCTTGTCTGTTTGTTGAAGCCACTTTGCCCTTCACATGACTTGTACTGTGTCTTGCTATATTATCCTGTTTGTATTACATGTATATTTACAATCCTTTGTATAAGTTTCACTACATGTTGTGCTGTCAAATCCTGATGTGGAACCTATGTAAAGAACTCTTACCTCAATTGCTCTAATACGAGAAATGAAATACATAACAAATAAATACAGAGAAAGTTTGCTTAGTAGTGGTATACTGCATAGTTCTGTGCTGGGACCGCTCCTATGTAATGTCTTCATGGGTGACATTGTGAAAGGGAACGGAAGGAACCATATGCCTATTGGCAGATTACTAAAACATGTGCAACAGCACTGATACACCAGGGGGATGGAAAGGATGAGAAGGGACTTTGTAAGGTTGGTGAAATGGTCTGAAGTATGGCAGCTTACATTCAATGAGAAGATGTGACAAGTAATTCACCTGTGAAACAGAACATCAGGGGAACAGCACACAGTAGGATGGTGGAGGTATTAGCCTCAACAGAAATGGAAATGAAATTAAAAGTAGTGATATTACATCACATAAAGTTACATGACCAATGTGAGACATCATTATGGAGGGGTAATGGGGGATACTGAGATGCATAAGGAGAGGCATCAACAGTACAAAACATGAAGTTGTTATTGATCTGTACAGACACTTGGTGAGATCCTATGAAGAGTACTGAGTGCTCCTCGGAAAGAACAATTCCTGCAAGGACATACATAGGATGAAGGCAGTACAGAGGAGGGAAAATAAAATTTTGCAAAGTGTATACCACAAGATAAAGTAACATAGAGTACAGTACAGTACATTACTATGTATATCTTCACTGAAAGGAGGACAAGGGTGGACATAAAACAGCATTTCAATTTCAATGACAGAATCAACAAACCACAAAAATGGTGGCATCTTTCAGAAACAGAGATATTTGAATGTTGATCCATTTGAAAATAGAGAGTTGTGGTTCACAGGCAATGTGAGGAACTATTTTGTCATGGAGATAGTGGTGGACACATGGGACAGCCTTGCTGAGGAAATGGTGGGGTGACAAACAGCATAGGAAACTCAAAAATGCCTCAGAAAGTCACTAGGCAATTCTTGGGTGAGGGGGAATAGGAAGAAGTATTCTGTTGGATAACAGGGATCTGCAGAGTATCCCATGGGTAAGGAAATTTTAAGACTGTGTGGGCATAGTAGTCATTATGGGCCATCAGAGTCTATATAATAACCACAAGTAGAAAAATGGCATCTCTGACTGATGTATCACAACTGCGCACATCACAAAGCAGCAAGGGTGAAGCACAACATACAGAACACGTCATTACCTACCATCATAAGTTGGTATCCCTGAACCCAGAGTACTATACTGATGACCATCGCTGTCTTATACAGTGCACCACACAGGCTGGAAGGATGACTCTCACATGGCGACCAAGCCACCCCCAGCACCATCTAGTGAAACATCTATAGGCCAGGTAGCGATTCCTCCTGTAGAGACAAAAAATGGTTAGTGCTTCAGTAAAGGAGACAGCAAGTACTAAAAAGTGCAGGTGGAATATGAACAGTTATGCAAAACTGAAGAACACATAACATTATTATAGGGTATGCCTCTAAACAGCAGGTTGTGTGACAGATGTTTAAGTAGTCAAAACCTGATTTAACAGCATGTAATAAACTTCACAATACAGCATAATGGATGGCGGAACTGAGGATTTAAAAATAGGTACGGTATGCATGTCTATGTAATGACATGCTGTGTGAAAGAAAGTCACAAAGTAATGAAGTCCGGTAAAGAAAGGGAGAAGTGGCCAACCTTTGGATGCACTTAGTGCTTCACAAACTATTTGATAAACATTAAATATTCAGTAGGACAAATACTACAGTCGTGTACACTGTGTTGCAGGAGTCATAGGTGATAAGCACTGCTTCTGTTATGCCTATACTATGTGTAATGTCCTCAACAGCACCACACAGCATTGTGGATTGCTGCACAGTCATGAATACATGTCATAACTGTACCAAGACTCATTTCTGCTGCATGCAGTTGCCATCTGTATGGTGATACTGTTGAGATGTGGTACGTGTTCGGACACAACAATCGCTGGGTATCAGCAGCACTGGAATACAAAAACCTACATGTTATGTTTCTGTACCAATGACTAAGTCATGTGCACAGTAGTACATAGGAGTTCTGGAAATTACAGCATTGCCGTACCAATATGGAAAAACAATGCTTGCTACACCTAACAACAGTGTTGTAGCATACAGGAAAACAACGTACAGTGAGAATGACAGGCAATAAAGAATTGGTGCCCTCTGCACTACAAATGGTCCTGCTTTCAAGTGCTGCACTGCACATGACTATATCGCACACAGACAGCATAACAAAATCATCATCAGTGGCACATATGCATAGAAAGTACTTCCTGCTTAGCAGGCACTGCTTGCCGTTACCGTACATGGTGTCACAGGAACATGCACTACTATGGCAAGCTGCATGTCTGAGAAGGTAGTACATGTGTGTCAGATACAATGTTTTCATTCACTGTCAGTGGCATGTTTGGGGATGTAATAAAACAATTCAAAAGAGTGCATGTGCATGGACTGTGTGAAAACATAATTGCTGTATGTATAGCAACTATGATGGAAATCACCATACATGTACAAGAGTCAAGAGTGTAGAAGAGGCAAGATTGCATTAGCATGTCAGTGCTGACAAAGCATACACACCGTCAGGGTACAGATGCTATTAGATGCATTGTGTATTGCCTCTTTATGCACTGTCACTTAGATGCACACAATTACATTGTGGACTGAGACTGTCTCCATGAACAACAGGCAACTGAAATTAATTCCATATGTTGACACAGTATGCTGCTTGCCAGTGACTACAAACTAGGTATGTCAAGCCTATGGTATGTATGTGATGTGCGCAAAGTATGCAGGAGTTTTGGGGACCTTGTTTGTTTCATTCACTCAGCACACAGAGGGACGGGACTGCTTTCCATTTAAACTTGCACCACTCGGGATGCTCCAGAGGTGGCTACTGGAGTGCTGGTTGTGTTCCCCCTGAGGTTGGCTGTTACATCTGCCCACACAGACCTGCAGATTTTCATCTAGGACTAGGATTCTCTGTGAGAAAAAGGCACTTTGCTGATCACAGAGTGAGTTTTGCGGTCCTTGTTTGTTTCATCCACTCAGCACACAGAGGGGCGGACTGCTTGCCATTTAAACTCGCGTGAGTGGCGTGAGCGCCACTCAGAGTAGAAAACCAGAGGGTAAGCTAAATCTCTCCCCTTGTGTGTGCAGAAGCTGAATATATTATGTGGATGGTCCTACAAAATGTATATTTATGGTTGGGGATTACGTCTCCTGAAGCTGAAAATGGTCTTAAATTGCACATAGTATGCATTCTACAGGCTAATTTAAAACGAGTGCTAGTAATTAGCTAGGATTAGTAGAGTATGGTGTGAATATCTTAGGAACTTGTATGTCTGTGCTAGTTATTTAAGGCTATTACAGTTAAACACGGTTTTTAGACTAGTCGTCTGAAAGATGCTTGGCACTTTAAATAGGAGTTGAGTATATATGTAGCATAACATTGTACTTGTTTTTAATATTAGATAGCAAATTACAGGAGCTAATCTTGGGGTGTTGAAACAAATAATTTATTAAAAAACTCTTGAGGTAATTAGGACATACTGGGAATTGAGCAAAGTATAGAGACCTATTTTAATTTCATTTTGAGTTGCTTATTTATTTTATAGTTTAAAGTTCTGTACTTAAAGTTGATTTTTGTGAGCTGAAAATTGTATACTGATGTATAATTTGTTTGGATTAGTTTAGTGATTTTTCTTTCTGTAAATGGGTATAAACTGTCAAATAAGGAGCAAAATGGAAGTGGATGCTGTCTGCTGACATCTCTGCTTGCAGGTCTAGGACCCGATATAAGTAGAAATAGGAATATTGGTAATATCAAAAGAAACAAATTTAATAAGTGGAATAATTATCAGCCAGGGTCACTTAGGATTACAAATCAGATACAACTGGGTTGTGGACCTGAGAGTACTGATCCCAGCAGGGGCATGTCACTGGTTGTGCTCTTAATCATGGTAAATAGAGATGTACTGTTCAGGAGAGGCCGAGGTGCAAAAATAGGGGGTGGAGTGGCCCTTTATGTCAATGAAAATATCAAAGCTACAGAAATTCAGAATACACATAAGGAGCCAGAAGAACTGTGGGTCACCCTGGAAACAGGAAATGGGACAGCCATATGAACTGGGGTTGTGTACAGGCCTCCAGACCAGGGGGAGGACATAGACACATTACTGTTAGAAGATATACAAAACACGACAGTTAAAGTGGAGGTTCTGATAATGGGAGACTTCAACATGCCAGATACAAATTGGTCAATACCAGCAGGAACATCTGCCAGAACTAGCCACATGGTGGATTCCTGCAGGGGAGGGACTCAAACAACTGGTACAACAACCCACAGAGAGACAGAGCTGTTCTAGATCTAGTACTGACTAACAGGAAAGAATCACAGATCTCCAGGTAGAAGGTCACCTGGGGGCCAGTGACTATCACATGGTATGGTTCAATTTGACCACTAGAACTAAATCATCCCATTCCAAGGCAAAAATATGGGACTTCAGAGGAGCTGACTTTGATAAGAATGCCAACAGAGTTAAGCTAGCCCTGAAAAAGAAATACAGGTGAGGGGGTACAGGCAAAGTGGGCAAACATTAAGGATGCAATACTTGAAGCAACATCCCATTGTGTTAGAGAGAAAAGGAAGTGCAAAAGAAGAAGGAAACCACTTTGGTTCTCAAAATCAGTAGCAGAAAAGGTCAGAGCCAAAAGGCTGACTTTCAGGAAATATAAGGAACGTAGCAGGATGAAGATAGGGAGGCATACCAAACTTCCCTAAGGGAAGCAGAGAAGGTAGTAAGGTAGGCAAAGGCCCAAACTGAGAAAACACTAGCACAAACAGTAAAAGAAGGTGACAAGACTTTCTATAGCTACGTTAGTGAATGGAGAAAGTCCAGAGGAGGTATTTCTAAGATCAACGGGGATAAGGGGGCATGTGAGGAGGAGGACCATGCAAAAGCACCTATCCTAAACAGATACTTCTGCTCAGTATTTACTGAAGAGAATGTAGGGCAGGGCCCACAGCTCAGCACCATGGACACAGAGGGAGGGAGGTGTGCATTAGTCCATTCACAAAAGAAAGGGTCCTACAAGAGCTCGATAAGCTCAGGGTGGACAAGGCAATGGGACCTGATGGCATACATCCCAGGGTACTAAAGGAGTTAAGGGTGGAACTAGCAGAGCCATTATCAGAACTGTTTAGTGAGTCTCTGAGCACAGGAGGGTCCAAGAAGACTGGGGAAGGGTTTAGTGATCCCGCTCCACAAGAGTGGTAGCAGAGAAGAGGCAGGGAGCTACAGACCAGTCAGTCTTACCTCAGTAGTGGGCAACATTATGGAGGCACTCCTTAAGGAAAGGATAGTGCAACACCTGGAATCCATTGGAGAATGGGATCCAAGACAGCATGGGTTTACAAAAGGAAGGTCCTGTCAAACTAATCTCATAGATTTCTTTGACTGGGTAACCAGAGTGGTGGACCAAGGGGGAGCAGTTGATGTTGCCTATCTTGACTTCAGCAAAGCTGTCAATACTGTTCCACATAGAAGATTGATTAATAAGCTGGGTAGGCTCAGGGTGGGTCAGACGGTGGTCAACTGGGTGGCAAACTGGTTGACAGGCAGAAAACAAAGAGTGGTGGTAAATGGTATACAGTCAGAAGAGATGCAAGTCACAAGTGGGGTACCTCAGGGGTCAGTCCTGGGGCCAGTCTTCTTCAATATCTTCATCAGTGACATTACAGATGGACTGGGGGAGGTAAGGTTTGTCTGTTTGCAGATGACACCAAGATCTGCAACAGAGTAGATGATCCAGATGGGGTGGGCAGAATGAGAAGATATCTGGATAAACTAGCAAAATGGGTCAGAAGAGTGGCAACTGGAGTTTAATGCAAAGAAGTGCAAGATCATGCACATAGGAAAAGAACCTGAAGCCATCTATAGGCTGGGAGAGGAGTTGCTGGCAGTCACAAGGGAAGAAAGAGACTTTGGTGCCATCATCACTGATGACCTGAAATCATCCAAGTAGACCACTAAAGCAGTAGGTAAGGCTAGAGGATGTTGGGGTGTATCAGTAGGGGTATCACAAGTCAGAAGAGGAGGTAATAATCCTCTTTACAAGACACTGGTTAGGCTCATCTGGAGTACTGCGTGCAGTACTGGAGGCCACACCTTCACAAGGACTTTAACCAAACTGAGGCAGTCCAGAGAAGGGCAACCAAAATGGTGCAGGGACTGCATCAGAAAACATATGAGAACAGATTTATGGAGCTCAACATGTATACCCTAGAGCAAAGGAGGGAGAGAGGTGATATGATTGAAACATTCAAACTCCTTAAAGGCATTAACAAGGTGAAAGAGTCTAGCATGTTTCAGTATAAGAAAAATAGCAGGACAAGAGAACACAGCATGAGATTAGAGGGAGGCCAATTAAGGGGTAATGTGAGGAAGTGTTTTTTTCACAGAAAGGGTTGTGGATGCATGGAACGGCCTACCTCAGGAAGTGGTGGATATGAATACAGTGCAGGGCTTCAAACAGGCATGGGATAGACATAAGGGAGCAATACAGATGAGTATGAATAGATAGGCCATTGACATGGCTAAGGCAGATGGCACATTCATAATGCAGAAAATGAAATAGGCAGACTGGACGGGCCTTGCAGTTCTTATCTGCCATCATCTTCTATGTTTCTATGTGGAACTAAACCCAGGCCCTATTCAACAAATAAAAACAAATTCAATTTGATTAGCATATGAGAATGCTAGAAGTTTGGCTGGAAAACAAGCATTGTTTGAACACTGGATTCATATAGGAAAATATGATGTGGTTGGTATCTCGGAAAAATGGCTTACAAAAAATCACCTTGATACTGAGATAGCTGTTAAAGATTATTCTTTATATTGGTATAACAGTCCACATAGAGGTGGGGGTGGCTTTGTTTGCTAAAAACAGCTTGGGACAAATGAAACATTTGTTTTCTGGAAATATAGAGGGCATACAATAGGTTTTGGTGCATGTCTTCAAGTTAAAATTATGTGTTGGTGTGGTTTATTCATATACAAAATTTAAAATAACAGCATTTGAACAGTTCGCACTAAAAGTAACTGCTATAGTTGAACAACAGGATATAGTGCTCTTAGATGACTTTACTTGTGCCTGGGAGCAGTGAGGGGTCAAAAATTGGATAGGGAACTGCAACTGCAGGTCTTAACTCAGATTATTCATTTGTCCACTAGGAGAAGCCAGCATCAGAGTAATGGGAATATATTAGATCTAATATTTGTGTCAGCAAGGCTTCATACACAAAATGCTAAGGCTGGTGCCCCTAACTTAGGGGATCATTGCATATAGAGTGTGAGATAGTTGAAAAATATAGCATACCGGATCTACCAAAAGTTAAGCATATTAGGGACTACAAAAAGTTTAACAGGACAAGATTTCAACATGATCCGAATATTGTAGACTGGGAGTGTATAGACCTTATTCCAGAAGTTGATTTGGCAATTGGATAATTTGCTGATATTTTTGTAGACATCTGCAACATAAATGCCCCTTTTAAAGGGTACCTAAACAAGCAGTTTTTTAAAACTGCAAATTCCAAAATTTGGCTTTATATCGAGGTAAAGTAAAGGCTGCTGTTTACATTCATGCTAAAACTGCATTTATGTAAATAACATAAATGCAGTTTCATAGCTTTTGAAAAATGTAAACATCAGCCTTTCACTTTCAAAAAACAGCCTTTGTTTCTCCCTAAAATGGCTGCCAAGTCTATTAAGTGATGAGTCATGATGACATCATAGGAGCCAGAGACAGAGATCCACATATATACTGTATCTATAATGCTAACTAGTTATTCTTTCCCTCTTTATTCTGAATTGTTGTACCAGAATGATCAACACCATGTATTAACTCGTGGATTATTTTGATCAGTACACATTAGTCTATGATTGTGTTCATTTTGTTTACTTTAACTTGTGGAAAATGTTTTGCAATCCAGCTGACTTTTTCTTTGGCAAACTGCATTACAGTACAACACTTCAAATACCTGATGATCTAGTAGTTATATGATGCACTGAATTTTGTTTTTTGTTTACCAGGAGAGATGCACTAAGCTGAAAGCTTGTTTACAGGTGTGGTCTGGGAGCACAAGGAAGTTTAATGACTTGCTCAGGATCACACAACACAATATTGGTCTGGTTCAGTTCCAGAGGGTTCCAAAGCTCATGCTTTCTTGTTAGTCCACAAATAAGGCTTTCTTTTTCCATGTGAACCCCCTGCACCTAGCCTGCCTTCTGTTGCATGCACCACCATCCATACCCTGTCCTTAGTATTGCCAGTGGCTGCATATGAGCTTGCCATCTCATGAAGAGAATTATCACACCTCAGATTGTAATATTGTACCTCAGAGAGTTTTGCACATCTATTCTGATATGCATCATCAGCTAGCACTGTTAAAAATGCCTCCCAAATCACTCTCCAGTCCACATTCTCAATGCCTGACTTCTGCTCCCACAGTAAATAGAGTGGATCACCACCCTTCTGCACAGTGAAGGTAGTATGTACAGTTCCCTGTTGTGTTTTTTTCCCACCTCATTAACCAACAACTAGGTCTTCCTGGAGGGGCAAGTAATAAGCATCATGACCCACCAGAAAAACTGCTGCTCATGCCCTCATAAGGGCTGCACTTACAATGGATAACAATGTTATTAGCAGGAGAGGAATACTAATACACTGAGTGAATCCACCGGACTTCCAGTGTCAGTCTACTCCTTTACCTGTGATCTGCAGAACCCTGCAAGACAGTTCCTGGCAATTCTTCTCCAATACTTTTCTGTGCTGTACTCCACAATGCGAGTTGGCTAGCTACCACCCTTCCAAATATTGAATGAGCTGCCAGCACCGTGATCACTACCTGACCCCATTGTCCTGGCCAACATTCTCCTTCCTATAAAACCAGTTCATGCAATTGTCCAATGCTGTGTGTGGATATTAATGTATGAAATGGCTGCCACTTCACATTCAGTCACTTCACTACCAGTCTAGTATTGCTTGTAAAGCACTTTGGGATGCAGTGTGTATGAAAACCACTATATAAATGCTGATTCTTCTTATTTCCCATGGAAAAAGAAGACAAGATAAGCATATATTTGAATTTCAAGAAAGTATGAACTCTAACATTGGACTGCACAAGAACTTTGCTACAAAAAAGTGGTGGTTCTAGGGGGTGGTGAAGGGTGTGACTGCAACCCCCCTCCATAGTAATATACTTGGTTGCTGCTGCTGTATTTCACTTTGTTGAAGAAGTTCAAATTATTGATTGTACAAATGTTTACATTCAAACTATGGATTACATGTGTAGGTTCTGTCAAAAATGTACTAGAAAAGAATAATAGCAGAAAATATAAAGGTTTAATAAAAATGGTAAAAAGTACATATTAAGCATGCAGACCACCCCAGCATCCCCATGGTAACATCCTGGATCCACCATAACCACTAGACTACCAGGTTATTCAAAATTTGTACTGCACTGCAGTTTGCCACAGAGGAAGTCGGTTGGATTAAAACACATTTTCAGCATGTTAAAGTAAACAAAATGAACGGAACCATAGCCTAACATGAGTATTATATAAAATAATGCATATGGTTTTGACCATTTGGGTAAAACAATGCTATACAAAGAGAAATAAGAACTAGTTAGCACTATAGAGAGACATATATCTCTCTGACTTTGGCTCCAATGATGTCATCACATAACAGATTTGGCGGCCATTTTAGGAAGCAGGTAAGACAGTTTTTTTGAAATTGGAAGGCTGATTTTGCAATTTTCAAATGCTCTGGAATCAGATTTAGGTAAATTATGTAAATGTAGTTTTAGCATTAATTAACATAGCAGCCTTTCCTTTAGTCACCTACGAAGTCAGATTTTTGAATAGTTTGATGTCAAAATGTTGTTTAGGTGTCCTTTAAACAAATTAAGGAAAGAAAAACTCATTATCCTTGGATTGACAGTAAAATAAAGAAAAAAACAGATTAGATGGAAAAACAGATTATGGAGGAAGTCAAACCAAACTCTAAAATCTAAAGACTGGGAATTGTTTAAAAAAGCAAGAAACAAATGTAAAAGTTTGATTAAAAAAGCCAGGAAAAAGTATTATAAACAAAAAATAGAACAAACAAAATGTCCTGCTCACTATTGGAGGTTGATAAAGCAGTTGGAAGGAAAGACAAGTCAGGATATGGATATAGTTATGCAGGATAAAGATGGAATAGAGTCAGATTGCAAGGAATTTAAATCATTATTTTTGCACACTCCCAGATCTGGATATAATAAATAAGAAAGAGGTCTTTGTTGCTTTTCCAGTCATCTCTGGAAATGACAGTGTGACAATACCACACTTTTATTTTAGGGATATTAATAATAAGTGGGTTCAAAAACAAAAATCCAAATTAAATTCACAAAAAGCTATGCGGTTGGATCAGGTGGAAATTAAATTTCTTAAAGATGCTGTTAAATAGATAACTCCAACTTTAACTAATTTGCTTAATCTTAGCTTGTGGCATAATACTTATCCAGAGTGTTGGAAAAATTCTAAAATAATACCTATATTTAAAGGAAGTGATTGAGATATATTAAACTATCGACCAATTGCATTGCTGTCTGTACTATCAAAAGTTTTTGAGGGTCTTGTCTCAAATCAGATTTGGGATTTTTTGGAAAAAATATAGTTTGTTGATGGATTGCCAGGCTGGATTTAGAGCCAGGAGGTCGATGGACTCTGATCTCATGGACTTCCTTGACACTGTCTCAAATGGATTGGAGCAGGGTGAGTCTGTGGGAGTGGTGTTTGTCGACCTTTCTAAAGCCTATGACTTAGTGGACTACAGTGTCCTGATGGAGAGGCTTACCTCTGTGGGAATATCACAGTCAGTTAAATCTTGGTTACTGCCATATCTGACTTAATGAACGTAGCAAGTTAGTGTGAGGGATATCTTGTCTGAGAAGGAAGGGACATATAGGGGTGTTCTCCAGGGCTCGATCCTGGGCCCCCTATTGTTCCTAATTTATGTAAACCCAATACCACAAATAATCATCAAATCATAAATTCTGTTGTATGCTGATGACATGGCTGTGATTGCTAGAGCCAAACAAAAACAGAGTTACAACATAAATTGCAATTTGACTTTGATTCCCTACAGTGTTGACTGTCTACTTCTAAAATGCTTTTAAGTAAGAAAAAAACCAAGTTATGTTGTTTCAAGCAAAACATGCTGAAAATGATCAAGTCAGGAGACAAATATAACCACATTAGATGGAACCAGACTACAGGTAGCGTCCCAATATAAATATCTGGGGGTACTTTGTTCACTTGGGAACTCAAAGCAGCAGGTTGGTTGGACAGAGGTCTGGGTTTATATTCTGTTTTAACTGAAATATTGGAATAGTTTGTAAGTGAAATTAGCTCTATGTGGTAAAAATTATTACCTTGAATTAGAACTGTTACTTGGGCTGTGATATTGTAACTTTTTGAGGTTTGGGGACAGTTGTTTGTCAGGGTTAATTAGAGAAATTTAAATGTGTTGTTTGCCTGGTGTTAGGGGGAAGGACATTAGCTGCAATTACCTTGACTTTAAACAGGAATTACCCTGGCCTCCATTGTTCACTTGGGAACTCAAAGCAGCAGGTTGGTTGGACAGAGGTCTGGGTTTATATTCTGTTTTAACTGAAATATTGGAATAGTTTGTAAGTGAAATTAGCTCTATGCGGTAAAAATTATTACCTTGAATTAGAACTGTTACTTGGGCTGTGATATTGTAACTTTTTGAGGTTTGGGGACAGTTGTTTGTCAGGGTTAATTAGAGGGAAATTTTAATGTGTTGTTTGCCTGGTGTTGGGGGAAGGGACATTAGCTGCAATTACCTTGTCTTTAAACAGGAATTACCCTGGCCTCCATTGTTCACTTGGGAACTCAAAGCAGCAGGTTGGTTGGACATAGGTCTGGGTTTATATTCTGTTTTAACTGAAATATTGGAATAGTTTGTAAGTGAAATTAGCTCTATGTGGTAAAAATTATTACCTTGAATTAGAACTGTTACTTGGGCTGTGATATTGTAACTTTTGAGGTTTGGGGACAGTTGTTTGTCAGGGTTAATTAGAGGGAAATTTAAATGTGTTGTTTGCCTGGTGTTTGAAGAGCCTCCCACCCACCCTGTTTTGTAGGTTTCTTAAATACTGAAAACCACTGGGGGTGGGATTGAAAGGCTGAGTATTTCTGTTTTAGGACTGAAAATTAAAGCAACAGCAGCTGGTGGGCCTGTGACATCATACGGTACCTGATGTCTGCACACACACTGTTAGTGGGACCGAACACACACTGGACTGTATGTGTTTATGAGACTTTGGAACTTTATTGGTGGGGTTGAAATTGGGTTTGTAACAACTACAGTCAGTATAGAGAGAAACTGTATTCCAGGGGAAAGGGACTGAGAAAAGGGGTGTGCCATTATAAACAGAGGGGATAAACAGGGTGGCCATATTCCACCATGGCAGCATCTTTGGAAGGGTTGTAGGCTGTACAGGCTGTGGGATGGCAATAATTCTAAACTGGGCCTGGAGAGGGAGGCTGCCCACTCTGTAGACAGTTATCTTGAAACAGGAGGAGGTATGGCTAAGGAGTAGCTGGGGGAGCTGGGGGTGTCCAAGGATAAGTGTGGATGGGCAGCAGAAGGGTGGGGCTGAGGGAGGTTGGGCAATGCTCTGAAATTACAGGACGCTATGTTACAGCAAGCAGGAGGGGGATATTAGGGACAGAGGACCCTTAGATAGGAAGTTGATGCTAAGGGAAAGCTTACCGGTGAAGCACATTCTGAATACAAAGATAGTGGAGGGGGAAGAGTCAGGAGGGCTGTTATGTGGAAGTCTAAAACAGCAGACTGTGGGAAGGGAGCTCTTATGGTGAACAGAGCAAGAGGGGAAGAAGAGGGGGAGTTTAGAGGTGCAGTCAGGGGAATCTCGGGTTACTTGATGAAGGCTGACATAGAGTGTCGCAATAAATTTGAGCTACTAAGCAACCTAGAGAGGGAGGAAGGGGTTGGTGGAAATGAGAAAACTTATACAGAGGCCGGGAGGGAGTCTGATACCCATAGGGCATCACAGACCGGTAATGGAAAGGATAGAAATAGTCCCAGAGGGAGAAGGAAACATAAATGTTAAGCAAATGGGGAGATGCAACATATTCAGACATGAGAGGAGAGCATGATTGAGAGAAACTGGGAGACAAGGAGGGAGAGAAGCCTCTTCAGCAGGGGGTCAGTACCAAGGATGGGGCCCCAGCTAAAGGACCACAGAGAGCTCCTGGAGGCAGGGGTACTATTACAAGGGGAGGATGGCAGTGGGGAAGGAGAAACCATCAGGGCCAGGATAAATGGTTTGGATAAGAGAGGGTTAAAGGGACACCTATTCAGAGGGAGTTTGAGTTAGTGGGCAAAATAGCAAGGAGGCAGAAAGGGAGGGTGACAAGGGTCTCTAGTAAGGCAGGAAGACCCACCAAACTGAGATCATGAATAAAGGGCGATGGGGGGCTGAGAGGGCATAGTGGAGGCAACCATAAGGATGATGGCGGTGTTAAGGTTCTGTTATTGGGAGACTCAAGGATTAGGGGTATCCAGTGGAGGGACAGGGGGGTGGATGCCATAGCCAGGTGAAGGTAGTGTGTATCTCTGGGCTGACACTGCACAGAGCAAAGTTCATGGTGTATGAAATGGTTAGGGATTGTGGAGGGAAACCAGATTTCCTGGTGCATTTGGAAACTAATGATCTGGAGGGAAATAGCATTTTGGAAATCCCAGCAAGGTTCCAAGAACTTGCCAGAGTCTGTCGGGATAATGGATGCAACATTTCCTTTTCGGAGATATTGCCAGTATGAAAGGCCTCAGTGGAGAAAAATGGTCACAGAGGTTAATGACTGGCTCCAGGAAGTGGGGTGAAGAGAGGGTTGGGGTGTTAGGGAACTGAATGAGTTTGGGGAGGATAAGGGACTATAGCAAGGACAGGTTTCTATCTTGCCCCATTAGGGAAGGAAGTCCTTAAACAGGGGATGGCTGACTACATACAAGAAAGGTAGGGGTTTAAACCTGTGAGGGGGAAGGGATAAGGAGGGCTGACCAGAAGCCCTCCTCCAGATGAGGGGAGTAGCCTCACGCCTCAAGGGGGAAGGGGAAACAGATTGGGATGGAGGTTTCAGGAGGAGCAGAGGGAGGGATGGAAGTATAAGGAATCTGGGTGGGTTCAAGCAAAGAGAATCAGGGATAAGGGTGGGGTTGTGGTGTTAGTAAATGCCAGGAGCTTGGGAAACAAGCTGCCAGAGTTCCAGGCCATGCTGTTCGAGGGGAGGAGGCAGCAGTCACGGAAACGGCACAACAAAAACCATGACTGGGACCTAAACGCACGGGGTACCTATGCTCAGGAAGGATAGAAAGGAGGCAGAGGGGTGGAGTGGCAACGACAAAGATGACATAGAAATTGTTAGGGTAGAAGAGGCAGAGGGAAACGAGAGGCCTTATGGGTCACTTCGCATCCTCAGCAGAAATAAGGTCAAGCTGGGTGTAGCATATAGGCCCCCGGGATGAGTGGAGGTTCTAGAGGATGGTTTGCTGGACATCATTGCCCAGTGTGACCAAAAGGGAAGGATTGCTGCTGATGGGGACCTTAATATGCCAGGTACAAACTGGGGAACCATGTTCTCTAAGGTGGCCAGGAGCAGAGGCTGCTGGATGGCTCCAGGATGTTTTCTAACACAGCGTATGATGGAGCCTACAAGGGAGGGCATGTCCTGGATGTGGGTTCTGCAGATGGGGATCTGGTAAGGGACATGGATGGCCAAGACCCCTGACTGGGAGCCACCGCAATACTGTCTGGTTTCAAATAAGCATGGGGGAGGGGGAGATCTAGGACACTGGCAGTGGACTCTTGGGAGGGCAGACTTCAGGGCATGGGAAATATTCTCAAGGATCACTTGATGGGGATTCCTCAATGACAAGTGTGGAAAGGAGATGGAGGTCATAAACGGGGGCTACATGAGGCAGTCAGGATCTGCACTAAGTTGAAACGTAAGGGAGCAAGGTCACATAAACCATGCTGGTGGTCCAGTGAGGTACAGGTAGCAGTCAGAGAAAGAAGGCAGCCTAAAAAATATAAAACAACAAGATAAGGGATAAGAAATGTACCAGCTTGTATCTAGAAAGTCACCTGTAGGGTGAGGGGAGCAAAGTCTAGTAAAAGAGCAGCGTGGCACAGGGATACATGGAGGGAAAAGGGTTCTTCCAGTACATTGGGGAGTGGAGAAAACTAAGGGCCATCTCAGCAGATTGAGAGTCAGAAGGAGGGTGGTGGAAAAGGCGAGGACCAGGCAGAGGTATTTAACAAGTACTTTGCCTCTTTGTTCACTAGGAGGGGATGGGATATCTACAAAGCAAGGCACCAAGGGATAGAAACACTGCAAGTGGGATCAGGGACAACAAAATGGAGCAAGAGGGAAAGAGAGGACCCCAGGGTGTCACATCTGGGTAAAGATAAAAAGGTCAGTAAGGTGGAGGGACAGATGATGCCATCTCCACCAAAAGGTGTGGTTAGCCCTCAAGGCCCCAAAGAAAGACAAATCTCCTGGACGGATGGCATTCATCCAAGAGTACTATGGAATTGGTGACATACTGGCTGCACCCCTGGTGGAGCTTTCAGCAGGTCACTTGGAGACAGGAGGGTACTTAGATTGGCGAGAGGCACATGGTACCAATCCATAAAGGGGGGCCGAGGGAAGTACTCAGATAACTATAGACCCATCAGTTTGACCTCGGTGGTGGAAAATTAATGGAGAGTATACTAAGGAACGATTGGGGGTGTACTTGGAGGAGGTGGGAGGTCTGGATAGTCGGCAACATGGGTTCATGCAGGTAGATCATGTCAAACCAACCTTGTGGAGTTCTATGAATGGGTAACATCAGAACTGGACAGGGGTAAGCCTGTGGATGTTTTATTCTTGACTCAGCAAGGCTTGACTCTGTCCCACAATGGTCTGGTGGAGAAACTGATGGGGTTAGGAGTAGGCCCTTTGATGGTCACATGGATTGAAAACTGGCTAGCTGGATGCACCAGAGAGTAGTGGTCTGTGGGGAGCCTCAAACCCCAGAGATTGGTAGTGGGGCACCGTGAGGGCTCAGTCCTGGGTCCGATCCTGTTTAATGCATACATATCGGACATCAGGGAGGGTGAGGGTGTGAAATGAGTCTCTTCGTGGATGACTCCAAGATGGGAGCAGTAGTTGAGGGAGAAGAGGGGAGGTTGGCCCTGCAAGGGGACCTGGACACACTGGAAAGCTGGGCTCACACATGGAAATTAAATTTCAATATCACCAAGTGCAAGGTGTTGCATCTTGGTCGGGAAACCCTAAACACAGGTACACCCTGGGAGGGGAGGAACTGGAGGCCTAATAGGAGAAAAAGACCTAGGGGTCATGGTGGATGCATGTAAGGAATAACTCTGAGCAGTGCAGGAGAGTGGCTAGCAAGGCAAACAGGATGTTGGGATGCATCGAAGGGGATCACCTCTAGGAGCAAGGAAGTGATTCTGCCGCTGTACAATGGACTGGTTAGACCACACCTGAGTACTGTGTACAGTACTGGAGACCACACTTAAAGAGGGACAACAGCTCCTAGAGAGGGTAACAGAGGACGGCAACAAATATGATACGAGGGCTAGGGATTTGGACGATGAGGACAGACTTAAGGAGCTCTGCCTGTTTCACTGGAGGAGAGGAGACAGGGGACATGATTGAGGTCTCTGGCACCCCAAGGAATAAATAGGGTAAACATGGAGGGATCTTTTAGACTAAAGCAGGGAGGTATCACCAGAGGGCATGGTTTGAAGTTGGAAGGTGGAAGGGTAAGGGGGAAAAGAGGAGGAGGTTTTTCACTGAGGGGTGGTGGACCCTTGGAATGCACTGCCTGGTGAGCTAGTTCAGAGATCCACAGTGGAGGGCTTCAAGTGAGGATGGGACAGACGATGTCCTGTCCCAGGGGGGTGGGGATGGATGATACAGGTTTCTGGAGCACAAGGGATGGGAGGGTCTCGGCACCCAACTAAGGATCTAAAGTTCGAGCAGACTCGATAGACCATAAGGCCTAATCTGCTGGCAAATAGTATGTTAGTATGTTACTCTTAGATTGTGGTCTAACATTTGGTAAGCATATAGACAGTACAGTAAAGAAAGTGAATATTAGATTGGGAGTTATCAGATGGAAGACCTCATTCCTGGCAAGAGAAGATAGAAATAGAGTAGCGTTGCAACTTCTAATGTCAATAATGGAATATGGGAGTCAAATTTATCAGCATGCAATAAAGTCAACTCTGGAATGTTTAAATAAAGTATATTATAAAATAGCTAGGTATGTTTTACAATGTCATATAAATACTCATCACTGTACTATATTACAGAATTTAAAATGGGATACATTAGAGACATGGAGAAAGAAAAGATTGGGGCAGAGGGCATTTATGTCATTCAGGACTGGAAATGGAATGCCATGTCTGACAGTTCCATTAGTGAAAAATCGATATAGTCAGATGCAAAGGAGCTATTATTTACCAAAGATCTGGAATGAATTGAGATTGGATGTTAGAAATGTTGGTAGCTTGGGCCAGTTTAGGAGAAGTTTGATATCAATGTGGAAACCAAATTGTCAGTGTTTAGGGTCTTAGGAAAGTTTTATGAGATTTTTTCATTATTATTTGTTAATGTTTCCATTTTGTCTGGTATGTTTACTCTTTTGTTTCAGCTGACTGTATTATGTATTATGGTTTTGTTATATTGTTGCTTGTTTTGTTCTGTATGGAACCATGATGAGACTTTGTACCTGTAACCATAATCTACACAGGACAACCTTGTAAATAGGGCTTAACAGTCCTAGTGATTAACTCCTGTCAAAAAATAAACATTTTTATCTATCTATCAATCTATCTTTGAACACACCATACAGTACGTGCCACAATTGTATGCTTGTGTAGGCCTATATTTTGTGAGTGTAACTAACAGGAAAAGAGTGATACTACTCATTGGCTGGAAAGTTGTCACATCCATTATACTGGCGGTATTCCTAAAGCCGGCTCAAAACCCAGTGGCTGTGATACACCTCAGGGAACCCAGGATGCAATGTTAAACAACTAGAATACACCCATCTGTGAATGACTGCTCTGCTCCATTTATCTTGCCCAAAACTCTATCCACCTCACAGCAGCATATGCACTCTCTGTCTGTCAGCATAGGCCCACATAAACCACACCGGCACCTGTAACATGAAAAGAGGCATAACACATTATATAGGAAGAGGTCAGTTGCTGGATGACACAATGATGGCCAGTTAACAACAGAAAACAAGAAAAGTTCTATACCAACAAGGTGAAACAGTCTAACATGTTTCAAGAAGAGAAAAATAGCAGGACAAGAGAACACAGGATGAGATTACAGGGAGGCCAACTAAGGGGGAATGTGAGGAAGTTCTTTTTCACAGAAAGGTCTTGAAGTTCAAGGAAATGCAGGTGGAAGTGGACTGGGAAAGATAACTGGTGTGCCAGACAGAAGCCAGGTTACACATAAGGAAGACAAAGGCACACACGAAGAAGTACATGCTACAGAGGGTCAAAAAGGGGACTGAGACTTTTCATGCTACATCACTGAAAGAAGGAACAGTAGACAGGGAACATTATCCTACTCTAAAAAGAAACGGGCTGACAGTTGATACAGGTGGTCAGAGAGAAATCGGACCTGCTGAACAACTATTTTTGATCACTGTTCACTATTGGACCTGCTGGACAACTATTTTGGATCATTGTTCACTACTGGACCTGCTGGACAACTATTTTGGATCATTGTTCACTATTGGACCTGCTGGACAACTATTTTGGATCATTGTTCACTATTGGACCTGCTGGACAACTATTTTGGATCATTGTTCACTATTGAACCTGCTGGACAACTATTTTGGATCATTGTTCACTAGGGAGGAAGAAAAAGAAGTAGGCAGCAGAGCAGGAAAAGCACTGGCAGTGGAGGGGGAAGTGGATACCAGTACATTACAGGTGTAGGACATTTTGGTATAATTGGGCTGCACAAAGGTGGACAAGGTGATGGGGTCAGATGAGTTGCACCAAAGGGTGTTAAGGGAACTAAAGGAGATACTAGCAGTACCATTGACTGCACTCTTCAATAATTTACTGGAGACTGGTGTGGTACCACAACACTGGATGCAGGCAAATGTGCTCACAATGGATAAGGGGGGATAGAGGGAGGAGGAGGAGGAGGTGGGAAATTACAGGCCCGTGGGTTTACATGACTGGTTGGGAAGCTCATGGGGAAACTACTGAAAGGCACGATCACCGGCTACCTGGAGGAAACAGGCCTGATGGATCCAAGGCAACTTGGTTTTACAAGCGGCATATACTGTGAAAAAAAATTGATACACTTTTTGAATGTAAAGACACTGGGGACAGTACATGTTGCTTATCTTGATTTCAAGAAGACATTTGAATCAGTGCCCCACAGGACACTGCTGGATAAAATGTCATGAGTGGTGCGGGGGCATAGGGTGGTTAAATGGGGAAAGCTGGCTGGAATACGGAGTCCAGTTATGGAAGACAAAAATCAAAAATGATGTGTGGAGGCTGGAGCAAGTTCAGAGCAGAGCAACAAAGTTGGTGAAAGGGCTCAGCCACCTATCCTATGAAGAAAAGTTGAGAGATTTGACCATGTACTCTCTGGAACACAGGAGGGAGAGGGATGACATGTTTGGGACCTTAAAGTACCTTAAGGGTATAAGCCATGTGACAGTGGAAAGTATCTTCAGCTGAAGGGTAATCAGAGGATGAGGGGGCATCACCTGCAGGTGGAGGGGGGGCAGTTCAGGGGTAACATTAGGAAGTACTATTTCACAGAGAGGGTGGTGGAGAAGTTGAATATGCTCCCTGAGGTGGTGGTTGGAGATGAAACAGTGGAGGGATTTAACACAGCATGGGACAGACAGAGGGGAGTGTTGAGGGTAGGGGGTTCATGTAGTAGCAGATAGCTGGACAAATGGGCATACTGGGTAGGCCTGTCAATACTTTTCTGCCATCACACTTCTATGAATCTATGAATCTATGAATATTTGTTAGCCATGATGGGGCCCATAATGGAATTAACACCCAACCTCAACCAGGTATCACAAACATGAGACCACTAGTGGTAGTATCACACATGAAGTGTTGCCTTCACCCAAGGGACATGATGCTGAGTGTTGGGAAGGCACATGATACACTGTTAATATTAGTGTATCACTGAGATAAATAGAATAATGGATAGCTAAGTATGAATTACAAGGCAGTAACACCATCGAGAGGTTTTGGGGACTTGGTACCTCGAGAGCGAAGCTTGAGAGGTACTGAAAGTCCCCAAAACCTCAAGATGGTATTGTTGCCGAGAAATACATACTTAGCTATGTGTTATCTTTTGTAATATATGGAGCCAGGAATAGTTTTTTATTACTTTCGGTGCTGGCTGATGGGTTCTCTGTAGTAAAAGCAGGAACAAGAAGAGGTAACTATGCTGAAGTAAAGCAGTCCAGAATTTAAGGTAGTTCAGGAGCCAATGATTGTGGCTAACAAAACATTAAACAGTTAAGTTTTAAATATTTTTTTTGTTTAGCATGCGAGATGTTCTAATTGGAGTCTGAGTCGGAGTACATGATGAATCGTCGCTTCTTTGATGGGGGTGGTGACTTCCAGATGTTGATCACAACATTGCCAAAAAAATTGCAGTGGGAACCAAATATGTTTCCTGCAGTAGTGGAGATGTGCGAACTTTTGGAGGAAATTTAAGTTGTCATTTCCTGTGGGACTGCAACGGAGTTAGTCGCTGTGCGAAGTCTGGGTTCTGGAAGCTGAGGAGGTGCTGGATGAGCTGTTGAAGTGCTGGGTTGTTCTCCGGAGAGGATGGCACATATTTTCTGTTATTTAACCTCAGACAAGGTACTGTAATTGTTGATGGACTGGATGTTTTAACGGCTGGACACTTGGGCTACATCAGTGGGAGGCACATTGGAGTCAAGCAACATTTGTATAGCCGTTTTTCTTGTGCTATGGTTAGTAATGCGTTTTTCTGGTGGGAGCCCTGCAGATTGTTGTAGGATTTTCATTATGCTATGAATGTTATTTTCTCCAATTGTCATGGCTCTGAACCATAAGCTGGTGGGTTTTAGCTTCAGATTTGGTGCTAAACAGAACGGAGCGTCAGGTTGTAGCAATGCAGGGGGTTGTAGCATAGCAGGGGGCCTTTGTGTAGAATATTGTTCGTAGGCCCTGACTGTGTCTCTGCTTGGATTTGTGGTGTCGTGGTATAGCCTGGGGTGCAGTGGTCTAATATCCCTTATGTTTACACCAGTTCTAGTTTTCGTTTAGCGTTCATGATATTCGATGTAGTCATTTCCTTGGCTGTCTTTATTTAAAACTATGTCTCCCCACTGGAGGAGGTATTGCTCGCTTGTCCGTAGGGTGAAATATATAGCTCTATATTGCAGAAAAGCATATGAAGGAGTGCTGTGGGTGAGTCGTAACCTAGTGTGCCCGATGTGTACAGCAAGTCTATGCCTGTTTCAGTTACAGCTTCTGCTTGTCTTGGCCGGTTACCCATTCCGAGTTTTTTAAAATATTTTTGCTTAGCACTTAGTGTCTCTAGTGTTTGCTTGAAGACTGTTGAAGGACTTTGAAAAATTGATGCGGGGTAATTAATTTTATGTAGGTGTCTGTCGATGCTCCCAAGGACACCTCGGACTGTGCTAGGCTCATATTCAGAGCCGTCTTGCTTTTTTAAGTGGTACAAAAAGTTAGCGAGGATGGAGTCTAGCTGGTCTATGGGGATAGTTCAATGGACTGTGACTCTCCTTGTTTTGTGAGGTATGTTTGCAGCAGTTTTAAGTCGAAATTCGTTTTTTTGATAGTGTTAGCATTTTCCTGGTTTTGTACAAAATGTATTCTGTCTTCGGTGATGTTCGTGATGGTAGATTCCATTATTTCGTGTTTGCGGTTACACGGCGAGCGAGGAGCAGTGTTTCTGTGAGGAGACTGTTTTGATTTTGAAACAGAGCTCACGCTTGAAGTGTCCAGGTGATTGTGCTTGTGCTGCTGATTGCTTGTGATAATACTATCATTCAGAAGTGGAATGATGGTATTATCACTTCTGAACGATAGTATTATCAGTCTCCAATGATGGTATTATCACTTTGGCTAGTGTTGTGTTACAAGGATTTATTTGTATAGGATAGGATAGTATTATTTGCCTATCTCCATATATTACAAGACAGTTACTTCTGCTGTGCAGTGCACACAACAGTTACCATCACAGACAGTACAAGACTAGTGGTGGTGAAGTGGCCCCAATTTGCTCAGTGGAGTGATTCGTGGAGTGAAGGTGAATTCACGGAGTGCTCTGCAACGCGAAGCGGAGTACTTCATGTTATAATGGGTAAGCAAGTCCATTAAAACAATGACTTTCGCATTACTCCGCCTTCCCAAACCACTACTCCACAATTCTATATGAGGCACATTGAAAACAATGTAATTACCACTTCGCCTTTGTTTTTAAGCTCCAAAGGCAAATTTTGCTGTGATTCATGGGATTTCAAGTCACATGGGCTCTAGAGTGTTCTGCACAGCCTCAGATTTGGGTAGTGTGTGTATGAAGCTGTAGGAGACAATCTGCTCTGAGAGCTCTCTGCGATTCAAACCTTCTAAAAACTGTTAAAAAAGCCTTTTTGGGTCATTTGTTTTGCTGAAACTTTAGTTCATCGATTATAGGAAACCCTCCTGTGATCATATCATCCAGTGTTTATTGTTTGTGTGTGGATTTTGAAGGTTAATGTACAATATTCAGTCTGTGTACTGAGAGACACTGAAAGTGTGCTTTGGGCGAGTGGCGTATCTGTGGTGTAGGTAGATTAACCTGAAGAAAAAGACAGTGCTTTCTGTTTTGGTGATATTTTTCCTGTATAACTGTGTTAATGTACACACAGTAATATTTTCAATAATTCTTGCCATTTTTTTGCTGATTGTTGTGGTGCAGCAGTGCATAATTTTAGTTTGTTTAAAATATGTGGTTATATTACTGAAGTTTTCAATTTGCTACACATTACTTAGTGTGTGTGTGAGTATGTGTGTAACGCGTGTTATCAAATCAGACACCTCTTATTGTGCCACATAATTCAGCAATGTGAACCTGCTATCCACTGCAGCTGTGTAATTTTTGTACTTCTTTGTGGTATCTTTACTGGTACTAGTAATAGTGGCTGTTACTGCAGCAATGCAGTACACTGCCCCCACCGGCCCACCCCAACCGGCAAAGGAATTATTTTCCAGATTTGAATTTCTGGTGGTGAGCACTGGTTAGGTGTTGTGCCTTTGCATCTGCATCTCTTCAGTGCACAGCGCAATCTTAATCTGTCTGTGCATTTGCATATCTTTAGAGCCCAATCTCCATCTCTAACTTAAGTCACAGTTGTTTCTGGCTTACCTTCAGAGTACTGGACAGGTGCGGTGCATAATTCTTCATGAACATTGTACTCATTAATATGCATTTTTAAGTCAGGACCATCATCACGAGTCACTTGTGATACAAATCATGTTCTTCATCATCACAGTCACAAATCACGATTTATGATCACGTCATGAATCACAACATTAAATTTTTTTAATAGTTGTTTGGATGTATTTTAAGCCTGTTTTGTAGTATCTCTCTGTGCTTCACTGTCCCACCATTGTACTCATTAATAAGTGTTTTAAGTCAGGGATTTGGATAGTGCCTGCAGTACATACACAGACTGGAAAGAAGACTGACTGCACACATGCAGTTTAGCACAGTATACTTGCACTGCTCAGAATACAAAGTGTCACGCATATGGAAGACAACAAAAAGGGCATAATTACATACAAGGGTCAGGGATGGTGGAGGAATACATTTTATAACACAGCAAGGAAGGTGTGGGGGCACATGGTGTGAGGAAAAAAAACTAATGTGGGATCCCATGGTGATCCAGCAGCAGTTCCAGCATGGTCATAATTTGCAACTGATGTCCCTCTGTGCAATCCAGCTGCTGCTCCACAGCACTTCACCCTCTCAGTTGTTCTCCTCAACAGCACTCCAGAGAACTGCCAAGTCAGCTTGTGTTACAGTAGTTCTCTGGTGTCCCCACGCTCTACAGGCTGACCTGCTGGTGGTGGTGGTGGTGGGGGTGCTGGTGGAGCAGCAGGTGCTGCTGTGGCCCTCCTCTTCTTAGGGATGCTGCCATGCACAGCTGCACCCTCTGCCACAGAATGGCCAGCAGGTACAGGCATGGTCTGTTCTGTGGCAGCCTGCCACTTCAACTGCTGGTGATTGAGCATATGGGTGTGCTGGCCCCCAGTCCTCAGATGAGTCCCCCGGGAGCCATGGTGCACCTCCACCTCACATAGGCAGCACTTGACCACACTGCTGTCCCCACCGACACAGTCAAAAAACTGCCAAACAACGGAGGTGCAGGGAGGACCAGGCACAGACAGGGGAGGACCAGATGAACTGGCAGCCAACTGGACACGGTGATGAACAGGGATGGGATCCACACCTGGGCCTGGGGGAACAGGCACATTCTGCTCCAGAGGACCAGGTGCTGGACTTGGTGGTGGTGGTTCAACTGCCTCAGAGTCAGGACAGGAGGCAGTGCTGGTCCTGCTTCTGGGGGGAGCAACTACTTATAAAGGTAAGAAAAATAAAATTTACAGAAAGAACAAATTAAGTAAAAAAGAGTACAGAAAAGACAAAGAAATGTAGCTTTTAAAAAAGCTGTTGGGTCTAAATCAAAGTTTAAATCTCCTCCTCACTCTGATCTCAAAGTATCAGCAGTCACAAAACACACTCCTCTCTCTCCGTCTGCACAGGAGAAAGTAAAAGTGTCTGCTTGTATGACTCACTTCCTTCCTGCCTAGCTAAAGAGCATGTGACTTACAGTACTGTAAGCCATGTGATGTGTGGGGGCTGCCAATCTGAAACACCAAGTGGATCACTTAGAATCATAATGAAGAACGCGAAGTCCATTAAAAACAATGACTTTGCCTTACTTTGCATTGCCATTCTGCCTTAATGTGAAGTGGCAATGACAAGGCAGAGTGAGCACTTTGCATTGCCCACTCCACATAGCGCAGTGGCAATGCAAAGTGCCACTGCATTCACTTCGCCGGCGGAAATTAAATTAGCTGTATCTCTATACATGACATGGAACTGCAGCAAAAACAGGGACCAGACAGACCTATGAAAATGTATATGTGTCTGCCCAATGTGTATGAAAGTGGCACACAAGACTCACAAGCAAGACCAATGTATATAGACATAATTTGATGTTACTAGCACCGGCATGAGACAACTGCTATGCATATGAAAATAAGAGAGACTAAAATCACATTTATGTGTTGCACATCTGACATGTTGTACATGGTGCCAAGGGTTCTGCAGTGACTCACTATCTCTGCATTTCTGTTGGTGTCTGTGGGGGGGGGTCAGAGCCAACACACATGCATTTCTGTATGCATACATATGTATTCACAGAGACCATTGCCATGTGCAGCCCTTTAGTACCAATCTTAACTCACTAGTGTCATTCACAAGCTAACAGTGGTGCCTGCCTTACTGCAATCACAACATGACACTCAGGTATTGGTCACAGTACAGGTCATGAGTTGCAATGATACCCAGTCATCATTGGTAGTATTCAGATGTAAGGTACTACACATACTGCCATACCTTCATTACTAGCTCCATATCTATGCTGGGTGTCTCTGTGTGTGTGCAAATACAAGCACTTTTGTTTATAAACAGTAGATTTACACACAGAGACATCCAACATGTGCAACCATGTAGCACTGCTGTACACTCAGAAAACACATTCACCAGCCAGCATTGCTACCTTGTGAAGTATATAACATGCCACTGTGAGCTGCACCACAGTAAAGGTGATTTGGTTCATCCATGACTACAATAAAGACATACTTCTGCTAATGACATGGACTTCCAGACTGTTACACATAATTAGTGTCAGTAGTGCATAGGCTGAGACAAATTCATTGCTCGCTAACGATGATATGAAAAAATGCTGTGTCTAGTACATTCTGCTGCCCTTTAACACTGCCCTTTGCCACTAATGGAAAATCAATGGAAGCACTCACCAGTCACTGTTAGTAGTTCGAGGAATTTGCAAACTGCTGATGTCATCTGGCACAGATTCAGAGTTGCTGGCTTTATTGCTCACTACAGGGTCCAGACAGTAGGGATCCTCGTATATAGTTTCACTTTCAAACACACTATCCTCTGAAAATTCATTCTCGTCCTGCAAACTACCATACAAAGGAGCAAGGGACGACTCAGGAATACTGCTGTCTCTGAAACCAGTGACAAATGCACTATCAGCACTGCAACTACACACCGCCATTGAGAAATGCAAGTGCTGACATTCTGGAGATGACACAGCATGGTCTATGCATGCACACTCTGCTGTTTTCAGGTCAATGACATGTACGATGCAAACGCAAGGCAAAAAACATGAAAAGGTATGAAAATATTGGATTTTACATTAAATTCACAACATTTACTGATTCAGGGCACTAACAGCAACAGTTTCATGAACAGCAGTGATGATGGCCAAATTCCCTCATTAATCCAACTACTTTCTCTTTGGCAAATCACAGTGCAATACAAATCTTAAATAACCTTGCAACCTAGTGGTTATGACAGATCCAGGATGTTATAAAGGGGGGTGCTGAGGTGGTGTGCATACTTGATATACTTTTAACATTTTTTATATTTTTATTATTCTTTTCTAGTACATTTTTGACAGAAACTACAAATATAATCCATAGTTTTGAATGTAAACATTTGTACAATCAATAAATCATAGTTATTCAACAAAGTGAAATGTAGTCACAGCCACATCCTTCACCACCCCCAGATCCACCACTTGTTTATAGCAAAGTTCTTGTGTAGCCCAATGTCAGAGTACATACTTTCTCAGGAAATCAAAAATATGCTTGTCTTGTCTTCTTTTCCATGGGAAATAATAATAATAAGAAGAATCAGCATTTATACAGTGCTTTTCATATGCATTGTATCCCAAAGTGCTTTACAAGCAATGCAAGACTAGTTGTGAAGTGCCTGAACTTGTAATGGCAGCCATTTCACACATTAATACCCACACACAGCCTTGGACAATTGCATGAACTGGTTTTATGGAAGAGGAATGTTGGCCCAAACAATGGGGCCAGCTAGTGATCATGGTGCTGTATTGCGTCATCTTATATCTCACAGTGATCTGCTCATATTTCCCTCTGTCTTCCCCTTCCTGAATATAGCAGAACCTTTCAGGAGTGGCGTCTCAGTCCCCCTCTGGTATTCATTCTTCACTCCTTCTCCCCACACCACACACTGGTGAGCTCATCACCCTTCTGCATCATGAATGCAGGTAGTACAGTCCCCAGGTTTTTTGACATATCAAAAATAAATCTTTCCAGTAAGTCAAGCTGATAGCAGCAGGGAACAAGGGGAAAGATGGGCTTTCCTATCCTTAAAAGATCTAGGCTGCCTTTGATTAGGCACTATTAAATGATGGGCATGCGCATCATTATGCACATCATTTAATAATGCCTCATCATAGATGGCTTAGATCTTATATAGGTAGGAAAGACTATTTTCCCCTTGTACCCTGTTACTATCAGTCTGGCTTACCAGAAGATCACGTTTATTATTAACATGCAAACATATCATGGGAGACTATACAAACCACATTCATGATGCAGAAGGGTAGTGAGCTCACCAGTTTTTGGTATGGTGAGCAGATGAGAAGAATGAATGCCAGATGGGGACTGCAGAGGCCATTCCAGCAGGGTACAGCTATATTCAGGTTAGGGGAAGACAGGAAGGGGGACGTTGAGCAGATCATTGTGAGATCTGAGATGTGGGGCTGCCAGCACCATGATCACTACCTGACTGTGGATGAGAGCAGCCAGCAATGACAAATGCTCAGAGTGGCAGGGCTGCACCTAAACTGTTAACTTGAATTCAGTGTAGGCAGATTACCCTCAGGTGAGGAGGGGTGTTGACGTTTAGGACAGTATCGAGGGAGCTGTGTATAGCTCAATCAAGATTTAGAAGGGTGGTAGCCAGACAACTCGCATTGTGGAGTACAGCACAGAAAAGTTCTGGAGAAGAATTGGAGGGAATTGTCCTGCAGGGTTCTGCAGATTACAGGTAAAGGAATAGACCAACACTGGAAGTTGGGTGGATTCACGTAAGGCATTAGTATGGCTCTCCTGCTAATAATGGGTCTGGCAGTATAACCTAGAGGTTAGAGTAATGAGCTGTGAATGAGCTTAGTACTTCCAGCAGACCAGATATTTGTTTGATTCCCACAACCTCCATTTGCATACTGTGTGACTCTGAGCAAGTCACTTAATTGCCCAGTGCTCCCAGGTCACCCCTGAAAACAGACACTTGTGCATAATGGGCCTTACCCAGTTAACCAAAGACTAAAAAAAAAGTAATATTGTTATCCACAGTAAGTGCATCCCTTATGAGGGCATGAACAGCAGTTTTTCTGGTGAGTCCTGATGCTTATTGCTTGACCCTCAGGGAAGACCTAGTTGTTGGTTAATAAGGTGGGAAAAAAAACACAACAGGGGGACTGTACATACTGCCTTCACTGTGCAGATGGGTGGTGATCCACTCAATGTTTACTCTGGGAGCAGAAGTCAAACATTGAGAAAGTGGACTGAAGAGTGATTTTGGAGGCATTTTTTTACATTGCCAGCTGATGAAGCGTATCAGTATAGGTGTGCACAACTCTCTGAGGCACAAGATTACAATCCGAGGTGTGATAATTCTCTTCATGAGACTGCAAGCTCATATGCAGCCCCAGGCAGTACTAAGGACAGAGTATGGATGGTGGGGTGTTCAACAGAAGGCAGGCTAGGTGCAGGGGGTTCCTGTGGAAAGAGACTACAAGAGAAGCTTATTTGTGGATTACCAAGGAAGCATGAGCTTTGGAATTGGACCAGACCAATACTTCGCTACAAAATTCAGGGCATCACACAACCACTGGATCATCAGGTATTTGAAGTGTTGTACTGTACTGCTGTTTGCCAAACAGAAAGTCAGCTGGATTACAAAACATTTTTAGCAAGTTAAACTAAACACAATGAACAAAACCATAGCCTAACATGTACTGATTAAAATAACCCACGTGTTAACACATGGTGTTGATCATTCTGGTGAAACATTACAAAACAAAGGGGAGAAAGAACTAGTTAGCACTATAGGGAGCCATGTGGGTCTCTGCCTCTGGCTCCACTGATGTCATCATGACTCATCACTTAACACACTTGGAACACATTTTATAGACAAGGCAAGGCTGTTTTTGAAAGTGAAAGGCTGATGTTTGCATTTTTCAAAAGCTATGAAACTGCATTTATGTTATTTACATAAATGCAGTGTTAGCATAAATGTAAACAGCAGCATTTACTTTACCTCACTACGAAGCCAGATTTTGGAGTTTGCAGTTTTAAAAAACTGCTTGTTTGGGTACGCTTTAAGCTGCACATCATCTTAGGCCATTCAGTTAGTAGTTGCTAATGCCTGCATTGCCTAAGTCTCAGCTGAGGACACATTGTTTGTAGTGACCTCAGTTTTGATATCTTGGTCACTGAGCCTCTTTAGAATAGTTGTGACTTTTGATGCAATAGATTGCATTGACGTCACTAATGACTTACAGGGTTGTTGGACTCCAACACCCGCTCCTGTCATTGGCATTGTTGTAATAACGGCCTTGTCTGTAGTTGGTGGTTGAGATTTCACTCTGCCAGAACCTCCCTTATTTAAGCACACCGTGGTCACCAAAGGATTCATCTGACTTCATAGGATAAGTGCTATCGAATATCGGCCAAAGGTCTTAAGTCTGTTCTATTAAAATACAGGTTTTAATTGCAAATTTAATCTCTGATGTGCAGTGTTGCAAAGATATGCATCTAATCAGTAAGCATGCTCAACAGCACCCCATAAATACACATTTAAACAAGTTTAGAAAGAAAAGTAAGGTGACAAATATCCTTTTATTAAAACAACAACAGTAACAACAAAACAAACAACTGAACTGAATGGAAGAAAAATGCAAGATTCCAAGTTCTAACTTTGGTTTGATAGCATTCATTGAGGTCATTAATGACTTCCAAGGTGGTACAGCACCAATACCCTTTCCTGTTATGAACACTTCTGGGTAGCACATCACTTCAGTGAAGGCATTACAGCACTAACAATTACAGTGATTACAATTACAGCACAATGTACATTACAGCAAACGTGGCATAATAGAGAAAAAATATTACGACTGGTAATTAAAGCACATTACAATTACAGCAAATGGGAATATGTTACTTACCTCAGTATCCATGGCCCCATAGAGTTAGAATCATAGAAGTAGGGGAGAGTGCAGCCCCCCCCAGGGGGCAGCCTCCTACATCACAACAAGCAATTAATGTTGTTAATTAGTGGCAGCTGGCAGTTCAAGTGATAAATAGGGGTGGTATACTGTGGCAGGGTAAACTGGAACCATGTCTGTTGAGTTCCTGAGGAGTCAACAAGGTATGCCCATGTTGGTCACCGAGTGCACTATAATGTGCTAAAAATGTTAATTGGCAAAAAAAAAAATCACTAAATTTCACTTTGCTAATATGTATTCACTGTAATTGTCAGTCATCAAATTTGCCTTGCTAAATTGACATGGAGCCACACTTCTGTAATGGGCTAGTCTGTAGCTGGTGGTTGAGAATTTGCTCCATCAGAATCTCCCTTGTTTGGGGGCACCATGGTTACAAAATGTATCATAACATGGGAAAGAGAAATGGCTGCATTGGATTGGCTGAGCACCATAAGGTGACCATACATTAATTCTCAAGTAATGCACGGTTGCTTGAGAATTAATGTATGGCTGAGTCCTTGACTATTCCCTTCCCCTGTGCCCACCATATCAGTTCTTGTTTGGCAGCCATCTGTTGGTCAGCCGTGAACTGCAGGCTAAGACTGTTTAAATCACCATATACTATAGCAGCCTGTTTCTAAAAAAAAAGACTGAAAAGCAACTCATTTTGTATTTTTTATTTAATTCTTGGAATTACAAACTTTGAGCCTGAGGCTTATTTACAAAGGATCCACGTCATAGAATGCAGGAAAACAAGTAACAGTAATATGGTACAATTAGACAGAGTGAAAGGTACAGGTTCAACCGAATAAGCCAAAAAAAAACATGGTAATTGCTACAGAGTTACAGTTATTACAAGGCTAAGACTGCATGATACATGTAACATTGGTATCAAGAGTTACACAGATTTCCAACTTATTTACAATTTGTTAGAGTGGCCAAAAAGAGTGGCATTGTCAAAAAACTAATGCAAACACACCAGACCATTAAAAAGTAACTATATACTGTACTATAGCAGCCTATTTCTAATACATAAAATGAAACAGAAAAATGGAGATGATTTCACAGTTTACAAAATGAAGTCAGCCAAAATTAGCAAAAAGTAGGATGTAGTGGTGGGTCGAGAAAGGGTCCACAAGGCAAAACAGCAGGTGCTGTTGTAGGCAGTGGAGATCTTGGCCATGGCAGCTGAGGATGCCCTGGCATAGACAGGAGATAGGTCGATAGTTGTCAGATGATTGGGGGTCACTGGCTTTGAAAATGGGGATCACCTTAACGGTCTTCCAGGGGTCAAGCATGGAGGAGGTGGCAAGAGCTAGATTGAATTTGAAGGTGAGTGGTTTGGTGATGGCTGGTGAGACCAACCTAAGAAAGACAGGAGATAGGCCATCAGCTCCAGGGGAGTCATGATTCAGAAGGCTTTGAGGAGCTTAGTGGTGTCAGTGCTAGAGACTGCTTTGAAATAGAAAGAGGGGATACTGGGGGGGTGGCAGGGGCAGATGGCGAGTTTTGATAGGGAACCGAGCTGCTAGGTATACCGCTTTGTAGTTTGTTGAGGTAAATAGGTAGATCAGTGAATTTGCTATTAAGTGCACAGGCCACCCCCTTGGGGTTGGTTATCAGGCCACCAGGTGACCTCAGGTGTAGTGCAGCCTTGTCTATGTGGGGGGTTTATTAGGGAACTGATTGCTTCTCATAATTTCTTTGGGTTACCAAGGTTAGCCTTTTGAAGACTGAGGTAATGAGTCTGCTTCAGGGATTTAGTAAGGTGCTTACATTGGTTTCTCCGATGCCTGTAGGCATCCCAGAGGGCAAGGAAGGGGATGCATTGTAAGAGGACCAAGTGCAATCCCTGCCCTTCATGAGGGTTAGGAGATCTTTGGTGACCCAGGATGAGTAGTCACCTCTGACTTGTCTGGTGGTGATCGGGAAGAACCTGTCCTGTAGTGAGAGTAGCATCCTAGTGAAGGTGGTAACTTCAGGGGTCACATTGTCGAGAGAGTAGAGAGTAGACCAGTCCAAGGACCGTGTCGCCTCAAGGAGATTAGTGATATTGGAGTTACGGAAGTTTCAGAAGGATAGGTATTTTTGGGGGGGCGGGTGGCGCTGAAGTTTTGATGACCAAAGGAGATAAGTTGGGGAGTGATCGCTAATGGAGTCTGCCAGTGTGCCTGTTTGCAGAATGCAGTCTTCTCTGTTTGCAAGAATCTAGTCTAGGAGTGTCTGATTGGCTGTATGTGGGTTAAGTCTGGTGGGAAGTGTAATGGTCTGGACCAGGTTGTGTTGCTTTAGCTGGGAAACATAGTCTGATTTGTGGTGATGGATGCCACACCTCATGCTACGCCAGCAACCTGGGTTCGGGAGTGGACTCTGGTCATCAGGGGTCAGCCGGCGGGAGGAGGACTGAACATCCTTGGGACTGCTGTCCTCCTCCAGAAGGGTAGGATCAGGTACCCACGCATGTGCTGGCTCCTAGCAGTGGCTGGGGGTGAATGCAAGTCATGGTGTGATAGAGGGGACAGCACGGGCAGACATCTGATGTGTGGTGAGCAGTAGCACTCACCATAGTGTCACTGGTGTCACTGTACACTCAGCTGAAGTGGGGGCACTACAGGGGACAAAACCACCAATCCTTCAGCTCATGAAGGCCTGCCCCATGGTGCTGCATCGGACACTCCCAGGAGCTCCCTCTGGTCCCAACCCCTTGGTTTTCCACTAGGGGTTCCATGATGTGACCTTAGAGAGGGAAAGGGCAAGGAGGTTGCAGCTCAGGCATGACGCTCGATGCAGGAGCCTCTGGGTCAGGGCCAGAATAGGGGGAACCACAGGATCACCCCAGGAGAAAAGGTAGATTAATAAATTAAAAAAAAAGTTCACAGCCATCTGTTGGTCTGCCAAGGAATTGCAGGAACTACCATCAGATGTCAAATCTCCTGTGCACTTAGCTCATTTGCTCCCAGTGGCCATTTTGGGTTAGATCTAGCAATGGATGGTTCTGACGCCATATGGCATCTATGGGAACAAAGGAGTTAACCCTTGCAGGGTGCAGACATATATCAGTCCAAAATTCCTACATGTTCTAATTCTGTTGTCAGCCTAAGGGTTAAATATGTGCATTTCCCATAATACACAGCAGCTAAATTCCAAGCAACAAACATAGCAGAAAAACAGATAATTCCACAGTTCACAAAAGTAAGTCAGGCAAATTGAGCACATATTCTAAAATGTTGATCCCATATGCATGTAATCAGTAATTCAGTAACTGTTCAACACAATATTAACAAGCCTGGTCAGAGCCAATATGGCGGTGAAAAACTTACACAATGCAAATCTGTGGAGAGGCAGTTTCAATGTAGTCTTCTGTTTACACATTTTTACAATGTGTTTTTCAGGAATATGCCTGCTGATTGCTATATATTTAGCCTGGATAGTTCACAGAAGAAATGACATCTTATTTTCAGTGGGGCTCTACATCTACACAATATTATGCTGCACTGTGTAAAATCAGAATGCACTAAAAACAATATTTCATATGGGGGATTATATTAAGTGTCGGATTGATGCATGAGCAGAAAGATGCATTGCACAAAAAGGGTGCGCCGTTCGGGCACTGATACAATATTCAAAGAAAATGTGCCACCAGTACAGGATGTGCATACAGTGAAGCCCACCAGGATGAAGCACAGCACTGCAGAATTCTGCAGTAGAGTTACTGCAGTAAACAATGTAGTTTCAAAGGGAGTTAACCCCTTTTGTCATGCAGTAAACCTATGACACTGTGCTTCATCCTGGCGGGCTTCATTGTGACTGTTGAAAATGTGACCCTGGATGGGGGTTGCAGTGCAGACGACCACCAAGTCAGGTGCATCAAGGGTGACCCCAACTGAATACCTTCCAAGGGGAATGTGTGGCACATACCGGTATGCACCGCTGCCCCCATGGGTGATATTCAGCACAGGAATGCAAATGAACTAATTGAGCATGCAGGGTGCAAAGGGGCCTTGTGCATGCTCATTACCTGCCCATTTGCATGCTGGCATGGGGATGATTTTGCCATAGCAGGTCTCGCCCCCAAGCCCCGACCCACAGTCGTGCCCATGTGGACAGGCCTGAAGTCTCTGGTGATATATTGGCACCCTCCCCACCCATTTCACCAGCGCCCGATTGTACCGGAGTCCAAGTTCTATTGATTCTATATTGTGGGGACCTCAATGCTGTCCCTAATTGCACCTGAATACACCTACAGTCCATGTCCATAGTGTAGTGGCCCCGCTCCTCCTCAACAATGCACAGACACCCCCCTCCCTGACCCCCTGCCCATCTCATTGTGATGACTGGCTCTGTAATGGGATCTTACCACTCTATCAGTGGGTGGCAGAGCACTCACAGTAGGATGCCAGAATGTGTTATACATAGGCATGAGCTGTGTGTGAGTGATAACACCCAGAGGCCATACTCCTCTGGCACTAGCATGCGGATCCATCATCCCTGTGCCATTGCGCTGCTCCTTTTGGGTCACAGCCGATTCCGTACCCACTTACACAGGTCCCAAAACAGGCATGTTACAGCTGACCTCTCATTTGTTTGTAAAATTGGAGAACTGCGGATGAACTATCTATAGCCTGAAGTGTACACTGCAACTGGCATTACAGGATGACGCACCCCATGGCACCCGAAATACTTCAGCAGTCCGGAGGGTGGCATGTTACACAGGGAAACAGGGGAGAGTGTGGACTTGTAGTGGTATATGACAACAGGAAGATACAGTATCAGAAAGGCATGCATTGGAGGTATGTAAATTCCATCCTCAGTTTGCCAGCAATGTACACATGGCTGCATACGCTAGTGAATCTGCAGTTGGCACGGTGCCCCAATGCATGGTACAGCCAGTTGGATCATTCCAGAGTGCAGGTCCCCAGCCTGGGTTCAGTGCAGCCAATGGCTGGCCATGGCAGGGAGTGGAGGGGAGTGCCAGTCTTTGCAACAGGTTGTGTATGGAGGGAGTGAGGGTGTCTGTGTACAGGGGCGGTGGATGGGAGTCCTCTAGACTATGGACATGGACCATGGTTTCCTCTGGTCAATCAGGTTTGGGAAGAGGGCCTACACTATGGAGCTCTTCAGGGATGGAGTTGGCTAGATTGGGGATGGAAAAGGGGTACCTCTAGTCCACCAGGGCCACCAGGCTGCTGTGCACCTCGGTGCACATCTGCAGCCTGCCTGTGGGTGGCTGTCCAGATTAGGCCAGCTATTCATTTGGCCTGTGGACTATGGTGCTCTGGACTGTGAGGGGTACATTCCCACTGAATATGCTGCAGCACGGCAAATGCATGGGATTGCCTCCTCGACTTGAACGGCATACCAACTGTGTGTGTCCTGGCCCATTCCCCTGTGGCCAGTGCATCCTACACATTTGAATATCGCACTGCTGTGCATTGTTGGAGTTGTGCGGTACATCTCCCTTTTCCACTGAGATGCACTGCATATCTCCTTTGAATATGGGGCTCTGGACTAGGTAGCCTGAATAAATAGATTATAAAAATGTTAAAATCATTACCCCACTGAAAACAAGATATTGTATCAAATCTGGGACAGCCTGAGTAAATACAATGCAAAAGTGTGTAAATGAACATCATGGGCTGCATATGCAAATCACCACAGAATGTTATGCTGGTCCAACTTTAAGCAGAATTGCATGGTGCCGAAAGGCCTCTCACACAGTTTGCAGAGGGTCCTACCAGGACTCATCAGTATGTCTCATCTGTTTGACACCCCAGTGGAATGAACCAGCTACCCTAAGACAGTGTGTCTTGGATATGTTGTGGTGAACCCATTAAAATAAAAAAAAACTATTGAAAAGTCAAAGAACCTCTGTGTGCAAACACTGAGGAAAGGGTTACCTCAAAGGGCATTTGGCTGGGAAGCCAAGTTTCATGAAAATACAAAAACCACACATGCCCACACAATGCAAAGCATCATGGGCTGCATATGCAAATCACCACAGAATGTTATGCTGGTCCAACTTGAAACATACTTCTAGGAAAACAAACTGAACTTACAAGCTCAAATGGGCAGACTGGGTGGGCCATAGGCCCTTATCTGCCGACACTGTCTATGTATCTATGTAACTTTAAGCAGAATTGCATGGTGCCGAAAGGCCTCTCACACAGTTTGCAAAGGGTGCTAACAGAAGACATAGACACACGTTTCATCCTACCAGGACTCATCAGTATGCCTTATCTGTTTGACATCCCAGTGGAATGGACCAGCTACCCTAAGACAGTGTGTCTTGGATATGTTGTGGTGAACCCATTAAAATAAAAAAAAAACTATTGAAAAGACAAAGAACCTCTGGGTGCAAACACTGAGGCAAGGGTTACCCCAAAGGGCATTTGTCTGAGAAACCAAGTTTCAAGAAAATACAAAATCACACATGCCCACACAATGCAAAGCATCATGGGCTGCATATGCAAATCACCACAGAATGTTATGCTGGTCCAACTTTAAGCAGAATTACATGGTGCCGAAAGGCCTCTAACACAGTTTGCAAAGGGTGCTAACAGAAGATATAGACACGTGTTTCGTCCTACCAAGACTCATCAGTATGCCTCATCTGTTTGACACCACAGTGGAATGGACCAACTACCCTAAGACAGTGTGTCTTGGATATGTTGTGGTGAACCCATTAAAATAAAAATAAAAACTATTGAAAAGACAAAGAACCTCTGTGTGCAAACACTGAGGCAAAGGTTACCCCAATGGGCATTTTGCTGGGAAGCCAAGTTTCAAGAAAATACAAAATCACACATGCCCACACAATGCAAAGCATCATGGGCTGCATATGCAAATCACCACAGAATATTATGCTGGTCCAACTTTAAGCAGAATTGCATGGTGCCAAAGGCCTCTCACACAGTTTGCAAAGGGTGCTAACAGAAGACATAGACAAAGACCAAAGATTCTGGGGTGATCTGCATATACAGCCCATGATGCTTCGCATTGTGTGAGGCATGTGTGATTTTGTATTTTCTTGAAACTTGGCTTCCCAGCCAAATGCCCTTTGGGGTAACTAATTAAGGTAATTAACCAGCCTTGGAGTGGGTCCCAGGGTGGTAGCCTGGGTAAAACATTGGCTGGACAGGCTTTACTCCAACTAGAGCCACTATTGTTTGGGGGTATTATTTTAATGGGTTTCAAATCAGTAGCATCAGGGAAACCCATTCTGGTCCAGATTTGGAAGTAAAGGGCACAAGACGCAGGCCCTTTTTTGGGGGGACCCTCAGGTTACAGGTCCATATTATAGTTGTCTTCTGGACAAAGAGATACCTGTACACTCCCCCTAGGTCCTTCCTTTAGCAGCTGCAATGCTTACAGGTATCACTAAAGTGGCCAGCCCGGGTGGGGGGGTGGCTCCCAGATAATGAATTATGGTTCTGTGTTTCTACCACACATACAATAGTCTACCCTTTCTTCCATGTAGGCATGTTAATATTTCACTGTAAGGGGAAATTATAATGGGTACGTTCCCTAGGTACAGCAGAACTCCCGCTCAAATCCGACTGTGCCTAGCACATTTGGGGGCATTTCATTTTGGACTATTTTCAGGGGATAGCTTAGGTTGTGAGTTACTGGGGGTATAGTTGCATGAGCAAGTTTTGATGGGGAAGCTGGCGGAAGGGAGGACAGAGACTATTACGTGGAAGTTATCACGTACTGTGAAGAGTATAGGTGAGGGAAGGGGTAACTATTTTGTTCATTATATGTATCTGAAGTATATTCAGTGGGTGAGCATTGTGTTATGGCAGGGATTTGGAGGAGGGAGGCCCAGCTTGGTACTTGGTGGAGATTGGTTAATTTCTTGAAAGATAACTGGTGTACTGCAGGACTTGTGTTTTTTTATTGGCTATGGCATGTCATTACAACTTTATTTCATGGAATGTACGGGGGCTTAGGACTAAGATCAAATGATATCAGGTATGGAAGCACATCAGGTTACTTAAAGGAGACATCTCTTTCCTCCAGGAAACCCATCTCTTGGAGTCAGAAGGCAACTTACTCCGGAGACAATATGTGGGTGAAGTTTTTAACGCTGGTTGCAGTACTCAAAGTAGGAGGGGTGGCTATATTGGTGGCCCGGAGCATCGTCTTCACCTCTGAGCAAATCCTTAGAGACCCGCAGGGCTGATACCTCTTTGTTAAAGGAGTTCTAGATAGATCGCTGGTAGTATTGGGGTGTATTTATGGCCCAAAGACTTTCCCTCTTTTTTCTCAGACTTGCTACAAGTCTTGGCACCTCACTCATCTCTCCCGTGTATACCAGGTGGAAACTGGAATCTTCCCTTCTCTCCAGACAAATCTGACTTCAAAAGTGATGCCTCTCCTCTGCGCAGAGGTCCATTCAGGACTCCTGGAGGACCCTTTACCCCATGCTGAAGGATTTCACCTTCCGATCCAGCATTCATGGTTCCTCATCCAGGACAGAGTATTTCTTAATTAGCCACTCCTTGCTATGAGGACCCAGGGAGGTGGGGAGTGAACCAGGGGTGATCTCTGATCACTTGATGGGGCACTGCACTCTAGCTATCTCAATAGATGGACACAAAGACTCCCTTTGGAAATTAAATAACCAGCTCCTAAAAGACAATAAAATGTTCAAAACCATAGCTCAGGATATTGACGACTATACTAAGGTTAATTTAAACTCCACAATGAGACCTGATTTAGAGAGGGGGGCCTTAAAGTGTGTTCTGCAGGGAATTTTCATTAAATTGGCCTCACAGCAGAAAGGGGAGAGAGAGATTGCAAAGCCGTCATCCTATTGGCAAAGATACGTGGTCTAGAGGCTTCCATGTCTCCTACAACTATGGACTCCAATAAAGCTTTGCTGCTTGGTTTCTGGGACCAATATAATTCCCTCCTCAGAGAAAAAACAGAGTATGTGATCTTAAAAACAGGGGCAAGATACATTGATCAATGGGAAAAGGCAGGCCACCTGCTTGCTTTAAAGCTAAAGAAAGTAGAATCCTCTAGAATTGCAAAATCCATTAGGTCTCAGGGGAATGGCTCTCTCTGCCTCACCCCTAGGGCAATTACTGCTGAGTTTGCCGAGTTTTATAAGGGCCTATATAGTCTTATGCGCAATCTTCCAGACTCTTCTTGGGTAGAGGTCTATCTCTGCCCTTTGACTCTTCCAACTGTCAATCAGGCCCAGCAAGGATTGTTAGTTATCCCCATCTCGGAGACAGAGATTCTGGTGGCTATTTCCTCATTAGTGGCTGACAAAGACCCAAGGCCAGATGGCTACTCTCCCAATTTTTTTAAACTATTTAGCAAGCAGATTGCCCCTTGGTTATATCGCCTATATAAGTGGACGTTGGAGCGGAACACTACTGACAATATCCTGCTAGAAGCTTTAGTTATTGTTTTACATAAACCTGATAAAGACCCTGAGTTAGTGAGTAGTTATCGTCCCATCTCACTCTACAATTGCAATATTAAAATCCTGGCAAAAATCCTTGCTAACAGACAGAAGGTGGTGCTCCCACATATTATTCATGCAGACCAGATGGGTTTTATAGAGGGAAGAAATTCCATCAATCATTTTCGTAAGTTAGCTCACGTCTTCTCTGCATTAAGGGACTTGGAAATTCCAGCTGGTCTACTCTCCCTTGATGTAGAGAAGGCATTTAACCAGGTCGATTGGCAATTTCTGGTCCGGGCTAAGCAAAAATTAGATTTTCCCTCCAAATTCATCAGCTAGGTCTCCTCCTCCTTATATAAAACCCCCCAGGCTAGAATTTATCGTAATGGAGTATTATCCGAGAAATTCTCTCTACATTCTGGAACCAGGCAGGGATGTTCCCATCCCCTCTCTTGTTTAACATTTACCTTGAGCCATTATTATTTAATTCACAGGCTCATGAAGGGGTTCTTGGAATTTCCATTGCAAATCATACTTTCAAACTCTCTGCACATGCCGATGATGTGCTCCTCCACCTGATTCACCCAGCACAATCTTTTCTTGTGGTTCTGTCTCTTATTACAGAGTGTGGAGTGCTTTCCAACTATAAAATTAACCTGAATAAAACCATTGTCTTCCCCCTTAACCAAAGGCTCCATGAAAGTGCCATCTCCCCACTGGGTTTTAAGGGGAGCCCCAAGTCTCTGAAATATCTGGGACTGATGCTTTCCAGGAGTGAAACTTTGATGAGAGAACTGAATTTTGATTCTCTCCTGAAAACCATTCAGCAGGACTTTAAAAGGTGGCAACCTCTTCCCATATCATTATGGGGCTGCATTAATATTATTAAAATGAACATACTACCCAGACTTTTTTATCCTCTTAGTATGTTAAATTCGTGGTTACCTCTAGCCTGGTTTAAGAAGGTGTATGTTCTCATTTCTTCCTTTATCTGTCAAGGTAAATGCCCTAGATGTGCCTATTTGAAACTAGTGGCATCTCCATCGTTGGGGGGGTCTGAAACTTCACATTTTGGGCTCTACTTTTGGGCTAGCCAAGCGGCCAAATATCTCAAATGGTTCACTCCGCAAGAAGAGTTTGGCTCCTTTCCTTACATCCCAGATTGGTTAACTTTGGAAAAATAGTTAATATCTAGTATGAATATCTCTTTGGAGGCCCTCTTATATATACCTGTTAGCGCTCTTCCTCCTGAGTTGAGCAAGTCCCCGATACTGTCCTCCATATGAACTCACACACAATTATGTACCTTTCTTAAATATTGGAATACAAAGGATCCTGGGCAACCAGTGGTGGCCACTGCCAATCCTAACTTAAAGATAGGTGGTAAGCCTATCTCCCCATTATGGCTCCCTCAACTCAACAATCTTAGAGTGAAAGATTGTTTTGTGGAGGGATCCTGTTTGGACTCTGGGTCTATATTGTCTGCATATAAGTTAGGAAGAAAACAACACACTCAAGGTGTTTCTACTATGGCATCTCTTAGTGAAGCATTTCTCAGATTTAGGAGAGACTGAGGTTGAACAGATCTGGATTAATCCCTGGTTTCATTTAGTGGGAAGCCCCATGCCATTTCTCTAATGGGATAATGTACTAGACATGCCAAGGTATCACTGTTATCCATCATTCATGGAAATGTTAGTGTCAAGCTAGGGGAGGGATAGGGTGGGGGGCCTTAGCATGGATCTTTGGTTATCATGTTTTCTCCTGTAACTCTGTATGTCATATGATTCATGTTAAGAATTAAAATATAAAACTTTAATAAAGTTTGAATAAAAAAAGGTGTTGAGGGTGCAATCCCTTAGCTGTGGGAGAAAAGTTGGTGGAATTGTTTTACGATCTATCTGGAAATGAGGGTTACTTAAAATGGGCTGGGAGGGAGATCGGTGCCAATTCTTCGACAGGTGGGTTTGCATTTGATGGAAAGCCCTAAGAGACCAATCAAATGGGGTGCTTTTCAGGGGCTTGGGAAGATAAGTGGGAGAAATGTACACGAGTGCTGAGAGGGATACATGGGATCCAACCTAGGTCCTTTTCAATCTTAACCCATGTGGGGGTGTATGAATGGGGACTACTCTAGACCTGGGCTGCTAGCCCAAAAGACAGTTCTACTGATGTACTGAGCACCATAATAAAGGAAAAAGGAAGGAAGGGCCAATCTACCCCATAGTTTAGGGGCTGTTAATTTGCTGTACGCTCTCTTCACTGCTTTATTCTTCCATAAGAATGCATTGAGCAGTTTCTGGAGGCAATTAAACCAGATTTTGGGGAAGAAAAGACCTAACATGCCTAGCAGATAAAGAAGTCTGGGTAATACATTCATTTTTATAATACTAATCGGACCCCATAAGGAAATCGGAAGAAGTTTCCATCTGTCTAAGTCATTCTTCAGAGTTTGGAGCAGGTTAGTAAAGTTTTCTTTGACTAATGTAGGGATATCTCAGGAGATTTTTATACCAAGGTAGATTAGGCGTTTGGGTTCCTATGAAAGACCCAAATGTATGACATCAGCTCAGGACAAATGATTGTTGAGGCGGAAAATATCTTTGTCTTGGAGTGGTTTAGTTTATATGAAGAGAGTGTGGCAAATTTTACTTCCTGTAACGGCAGGAATAGAACAGGTAGGTTCCTCTATATGTAAGAGGAGGTCGTCAGCGTATGCGGATAGAGCCTATCGTTTTCCTGTGTGTGGAATGCCTAAAATAGAGTGTGAATTAGCTAGTTTATGAATTAGGGGGTCAAGGCAGAAATTAAAAAGAAGGGGAGAAACTGGGCATCCTTGATGATTACCCTGATAAAGGGGAAAAGGGGCTGATGGGGAAACATTACACCATATCCTAGCTGTGGGAGAAGTGTACAATACTTTCATCCATTTAATAAAATCCTCCAGGATTTCAAAATTACTTAGGGATGCGAATACAAAATCCCATGAAACTCTATCAAATACTCTTTTGGCATTGAGGGAGACCAGGGTCACAGAGACCCCAGTCTTCCTTGAGGCCAACAAGAGATGAATGAGTTTCCTCATACGGTCCCTTGATGATCTACCCTGTATAAAGCCCACCTACTCTGGATCAATGACCTCATCCATGATCGGGGCTAGACGGTTAGCTAAGACCTTGGCTAAGATCTTGACATCCATGTTAAGAAGTGATATAGATCTGTAAGTCTCCAGAAGCAATGGGTCTCTGCCAGGCTTGGGGATCAAGGTGATCAAAGCTTCTGAGAAGGAGCTGTCCCCGATACCCTCTTCAAGCCAAGAGTTAAACACGTCCACCAGCAGTGGAGCAAGCTGTGGAGTAAAGGCCTTATAGAGATTATTGGGCAGGCTATGAAGTCCAGGGGCCCTATCCAGGGGTAACTACTTAACAGCCTGTCCTATCTCCTTGAGGGTAATTCATGAACTGAGATTTACCACCAAGTTGGGAGGATTGGGAGAGCAGTCAAATATAGATACTCTGAAAAAGACAGATCTGATTAGGGGTGCATACTTTCCTTCTCATATAAGGACTGGAAATATTTAGCAGAAGTGTTCACTATCTGTTTGGAATCCAATATCACAGTCCCATCCAGGGTGGGGTGCAATCCTGCTATAAATCTACTTGCTTCCACTCGCCTGAGCCTGAGCACCAGAAACTGATGTGTGTATGTTTAATTTGGGAGTTGTTTTCAACTTGCAATTAAAATAAAAATGGAGGGTAATGAGTACCAATGCCCGTAGTCTAGGTAAAAAGCTCCCTGAAATGGTGGCCTTGATGGAAGAGGGATGCCTGGATATTGGGCAGTCACAGAAACATGGTATACAGAGAACCATGACTGGGATGTCAACATACCAGAGTACACAATCTACAGGAGAAACAGGGGGGGAAGAAGAGGAGGAGGAGGAGGAGGAGGAGGAGTTTTCTATGTCAGGGAAGTGATAAAAGCAACAGAACTAAAGGGTAAACAGGAAGGGGAGGAGCGGAGGCACTGTGGGTCACCCTGGAGACTGGAAATGGCTCCATAGCCCGCACAGGGGTTATATACAGACCTCCATCTCAGGGGAAGGAAATGGACAAGGAAATGATATAAGGCATCCTTGGGATGGCAGAGAAAGGGGAGATATTGCTGATGGGGGACCTGAATATGCCAGATGTTGACTGGAGCACCTTTGCTGCAGCCACATCCAAAAGCAGGACCATTCGATGTCCTACAGGGGCATGCCTCAGACAGCTAGTTTTGGAACCCACTTGAGAGAACAATCTCAGACCTGGTACTCTCAAATGGGGATGGAGGGATCTCTGATCTTGAAGTGGGTAGCCATCTGGGGAACAAGCGACCACCAAACAGTGTGGTTCACGATAAACTTAGCTGTAGAGTCAAGCCACACAAAAGTGAAGGTACTGGACTTCAGGAGGGCTGATTTTGTCAAAATGGGAGAGTGCCTCAGAAAAGCACTAGCAAACAGGCAATAAGGTGGGGTGGAGCAACAATGGGGAAAAATCAAAACTGCCATCACAGAGGCAACAAGTCTGTGTGTGAAGCAAATAAACATATCAAAATGAAAGAAAAAAACACTATGGTTCTCAAAAGAAGTAGCGGGGAAGGCAAGGGAAAAAAAGATAGCAGTCAGGAAGTATAAGGAAACACAGAAGAAGCAGGACAGAGAGCAGTACCAGTTAAAGCAGAAGGAAGCAGGTAAGGCAGTCAGAATAGCAAAGGCCCAAACCGAGGAAAAGATAGCCAGCTCGGTTAAGAAGAGGGATAAAACCTTTTATAGGTACTTTAGAGACAAAGAAAGACTAAAGGCAGGGATACTGAGGCTGAACAAAGAGGAAGATGGTTGGGCAGCGGCGACAATGAAAAAGCAGGGATACTGAATGAATACTTCTGCTCAGTATTCACAATGGAAAAGCAGGGAAATACCTAAGCAGGTCAATGAACACTCTAAATAGGGGCTTGATATTAGTGCTTTCACAGAAGAAAGGGTTCTGAAGAACTCTTAAAACTGAAGGTGGATAAAGCAATGGGGCCTGATGGGATTCACCCCAGAATTTTAAAAGAACTAAGGGAAGAACTAGTAACACCACTGACTACCCTTTTTTTTTAAATTGCAATTTTTATTATTTCTTTTTTCCAATTAACAACAGGGTACAGAAAAGAAAAGAGGAGGGGACACATGGAGGCATAGTACATTTTAGCTGACTGAAAAAGAACAAAGTGTACAGTCAAAACAATTGATCAGACCTTTCCTTAACTGATACAGATTTTAAGTGACTATTCAACTATGACCCGACAAACCTCTGGGGTCAGTGTTCTAAAATAATAACCCCTTCAAAGTCTAGCCCCAAGCCTCCAAATATGAATACGTAACAGAAAAGGGGAGGACCCCCACACCCAAACAATGGGTGGGAAGGCCCAAATAAGACAAAACAAAAAGCAATACTACACATATACCCCAAAACCCCGCTACTCCCTCCCACCCCTCCCCAGACCCGTGGTGAGAAGAACCCTTCCAAAGTTGTGTTAGGATTCACTATTTTTATCCAGGATACCCTGTTTCCTCAGGCAATCCTCCATTTGGCCCTTAACCTGACCTCTAATCCAAGAGCCTCTCTTGCTAGAATATCAACGATAGTGGTTCCCTCTTCCTCACTCAAGTATTCGAAAAATGGGAGCCATCGAGATCTATACATGTCTGGCTTTAGATTTAAATTCGCTGTGAGCCTCTCCATTAGTTTAATTTGATTACAACATGACATCCAGTGCTCTCCACTAGGAGGGGTTTTAGAAAGCCACAACCTGGTAATGGCCTTCTGGGCAGCTGCCAATAGAATTGGGAACAGGTAATTGGCTTTAGATCCTGTCAGACCTTGTGGGGTTCCCCTAACAGCAAATGATGAGGATGGTCCAGATTTCCCACCTGAAAAATCTGTTGCAACCCATGTTTAATACCCTCCCAATAACTTTTAATTTTCGGGCATCCCCAAAAAATACGTTCATGCATCCACACCTGCCCGCATCCCCTCCAGCAATGCTTTGAATGAATTTGGCCAAAGTGTTTGGTTAGCACCGGTGTCCTAAAAAATCTTGTAAGTACTTTCCACCTAAATTCCCTCCATGAAATGGACGCCGAAGTTCTGTGTGCCATCCTCCAAATTACCTCCCTCCTTACCTCCCCTTCTCTTAGACCCAATTCCATTTCCCCAGAGTGTCTGGATCCTTTGCTTAGGTTTCAAATCAATTGGCTCACCTGCCGTGTATATCTTAGAGATCAAGTGGGTCGTCTGCGGTGAGTCCCTTAATAACTCTAAAAGCAATTCTACGAGAGGGTCATTGACACCAGACCTAAGCTTCCCTATCTGCCCCTCCTCTACATGCAAATAGTGTCTGATTTGCAGATAGGGAAAGAAATCAGATAAAGGGATTTTAAACTCTTGCTGAATCTGTGCAAAACGTTTCACAATATCCCCACTGAATAACTGCAAAATTGCACAATCCCAGCTTCCACCATTTCAGGAATACTGGATTTTCCACCCCTAATTTGAACTCAGGCCTTTCTAGAATTTTCCCCTCTTTTAACACCAGTGCTTGAACCTGAGTCCCTGATTCCTTCACCATCTGCAACCAGTGCGTGACTATTGTTTTAAGCCCCGGGCTAGGTAGGCCATGAATTACCCTGGTATTCTTTTTATTAAAGAGGATTGATGAAAGGGAATATGGATGCAAGAGTTATAAATCCATTTTGGCCCAACTCTGCACTGGCGCAGGAGACATATAGGCTACTATGCACTGTAGCTGGGTTGCTTTAAAATACCTCTTAAAATATGGAACTCCCAGACCTCCCTTCCCTTTAGATAACTTCAGCAGGGCCCAGTTCAACCTAGGCTTCTTTCCCACCCAGATAAAATTGCTTTTCACCTTTTGTAAATCTACCTAAAATTTTTTCGGGGGACTTAAAGGAACAGCGTCAAACAAGAACAGCATCCTAGGAAGGATATTCATTCTTACCGATTCCACCCTACCGGAGATGCTAAGTGGTAGGGCAGCCCACCTGGCACAGTCCTCCCTCGCACCATCCAGCAATCTCAGATAGTTAACCTGAAACAGTTTGCCCATGTCCCTTGGGATATATACTCCTAGGTAATGAAAACTAGTGGTGTTCCACCTTAAATCAGTCATAGTCTTGACCTTGGGTGAGACTCCCACTCCTAAAGAAACTAATTCTGATTTGGATTCATTTATCTTAAAGCCTGATATGGAGCCAAACTCCCTCAGTAAATTCATTGCAGTTGGTAGGGAACACTGAGGGTCACCTAAATATAAGAGGGTGTCGTCTGCATACAGGGAAATGTGGTTGTCCACCCCACCCACTGAAATCCCCACGATGCCCTCGTGAGACTGAAAGGCTGCAGCCAGTGGCTCCATACTTAGGGCAAAAAGAAGGGGTGAGAGGGTCAGCCGTGCCTCGTTCCCCTTCTGATAGAGAAGGGTTGAGAGAATAAACCATTTAATTTGACCCTAGCTGAGGGGTTAGAATATAGGGTGCCCACCCAAGCTTGAAACTTGGGTCTGAATCCAAATTTCTTAAGGACTTCACCAAGATAGCCCCATTCAAGGCAATCAAAAGCCTTTTCAGCGTCCAGAGTAATCACTAGCACCTGTCGTTTTCTCCCCCCCGACTGGACATGGGCCATCACTGTGAGTAGCCGCCTGACATTGTCATGGAGGTGCCTATCTGACATGAAGCCCGTCTGATCTGGATGGACCAGCTGGATCACCACCAATTGGAGCCTGTTTGCTATCATTCTAGCAAAGATCTTGGCATCCAGGTTCAGCAGCGATATAGGGACAAATCCTAGTCCAGCTTCAGGATAACAGATATTAGGGCTTGCGCCCAGGTGTCTGGGGCATCTGAAGGAATGTGGACTCCATTACAGACTTCGAGGAGTAAAGGGGATATCTGGTCACTGAACTTTTGATAGAACTCCACTATGCAACCATCTGGGCCCGGTGCTTTATTGTGCTTCAATTGTTTAATCACTTCTCTTAATTCCAGTAGAGAGAATGGTCTATCTAAATCTTTTTCAAGATCCCCCGGGAGCTTGGGCAGCCTGAGACCCTCAAGGAAGTGCCTGATCAGATAGGGCTGGTTCGCCCCAGTGTCAGACTTATACAAATTTTCATAAAACTTTCTAAAACATTCCGCTATCTGGGAGGCTCCTGTTGTATGTGTCTCAGGGGCTTTGGGATCCTGCACCCCAGAAATAAACCTGTCCGCCTCCTGTTTCCTTAATTTAAAGGCGAGTAACCTGCCTGCTCTCTGTTACCCCACTATAATATTTTTGCGCTGTAAACCTGAGGTATTTTCAGTTCTTAGCATAAGAAGGCTGCAATTATTCCCTCCATGAAGCTCCTTTAATACACTACTCGTTCCTCCTTTTTTATGGATCCCCTCTAGCTCCTTAATTTTTTGCTCTAAGACCTCTTGTTGTTGCTGTCTGGCCCTTTTGTGTTGTGTTGAATATGAAATTACCTCACTTCTCACCACCGCTTTTAGCCCGTCCCAGAGGTACTTCACCTTTGACACCGACCCTGTGTTTTCCCTAAGGTAGTTTCCGATCACCTCATTAATCTTGCAGACAAAATCCTTGTCCTTGAGGAGCCCAGCATTTAGACGCCACAGAGATTGCTTAGTCTGCCCTCCAAGAGAAATGGACAGGCTAACTTTTGCATGGTCAGAGAGGTATATATAGGGTATATCTGCTGGTCTACAATAGAGTCCACCCTTGATTTAGGCATGTAGAATCTATCTAACCTTGAATATGAATCTTGTGGGTGAGACTAAGAGGTGAATCCCTGCTGGAGGGGTAACTATCTCTCCACATGTCAACCAATCCCAGTTCCGTTCGTAAATGGGATAATGTCCTGGGTCCTGCACCTCTCTCCTTACTGCCCTGACTACCTGATCGATCTAACCTAGCCTCTTCTACATAGTTCCAATCCCCTCCCAAAACCAGACAGCCCTCTGGGACCGTTGCTACTACTCCAAACACATACCTAAAAAACTCTGGATTAACAGGCGTGGGAGCATATATGTTGACAATATGGATAACCTTCTCTGCGATCTTCCCAGCGAAGACCACCAATCTGCCCTCCTCATCCAAAAGAAAATCTAACGGGACCAACCCAAGGCCCTTTTGCACTAAAATAGCCACTCCAGCCTTCTTTGTGTTCTTATGGGATGAAGAATAGACCTCCCCTACCCACATACAACATAATTTTTTATGTTCCGGTACCGAAAGGTGGGTTTCCTGCAGGAGACCAATATCACAATGCACTTTCGCTAAATCCTGCAGTATGCTATGCCTCTTAGCAGGAGAGACCAATCCTTTGACATTATATGTGACCACTTGTAGGGTCCCCATAGTAATTCTTTCAATAATTTCATCAGTCCCACACTTTCCTCTGCCTGATACTCCAACCTTCACCCCCCCACCCTTTGGAGGACAGTGAGCAAACTCCACAAATAATCTTAAGGACACCTTCACCACGGGTCTCCCCCCACACAAATATCCCCAATCCCCATCATCCCATCCCAACAGTTCCAAAAAACTATATACAAACATAAAACCCCTACCAGTAAACTGCATTACCTAAAGTAACCTACGTACAATGCAGTCCAATCGGACTGTGATCGGAGAGAAGCTCCCTCTGCCCAGGAGCATAGGCTACTCCGTAGCCCTCAACCCCCCCCTTAGCCAAGGGTAACGTGAGGGGCGATCTCCCGGGGTGGTTTTTCAGCAGGAAGGCTTAAGCCCTTGGAAGAGTCGGCACAATCCACGGGAAAGACAGATAACTGGACCGCGATCGGCCAACCTCCGCATGGATACCAGTCCCTGAACTTACTTCCGATGTTGGTGGTGTAATAACTATGTCATTCGAGACTGGTAGGTTGATGAGAGGATCACAAGGCCACCCACCACCCTCACCCACCAGACTCCCACTCAAACTGATATTCAACCAGGCATCAAACCAAAGATGAAAAAAAAATAAAAAATAAGATAGGATAAAATAAGATAGGGTAGGGGTGGCCTCATCCGGCACCGTTTGGGCCCCACTGTCAGTATCATAGCGGATCCTCCAAAATTAGCTTATACTGTCACTAGAGGACTGCCCCCACTTACCATACTTAACTTCTTTGCGTTCACCTTAACCAGTGGAAATACATAAAAGGATTATCGGGTCCAGGGCTAGTCGGCATAAATCATGGGAGTAAACACGATTAGTACCTGAGTCAGGGCCATCTACATAACCTGTCTCCACCCTCCTCGAGAGGCCCATCCGTTAACCACGCCTGAGACCCTCCCAGGTGTTCAGGCCAAGACCCCGTACAAAATGAATTACTTTGTTCCTCTTGCTGACTGCCCTTTCTTAATTCAAATTACCGTACTAAGTTTCCCAGGCCGGCGAGCAGAAAGCCCTACAACCCCCATACTTTAGTTGATAAACAGGTATAGTATTTTGAATCAGTCTATTCAAATGAATAGAGAGATAAACCAAAGTGTCCGTTCCAGTCACCATCAAGTCACTTTCTCTGCATGGAGGCCTTTCCCCAACTGGCATAAGTCCTTATACAATTGATCATCTGGGCCCTTGATCCTGATCTCTTTTCCCCCTGCACCCTTGCTTGTCAATGACCAGTTTAAATAAATCAGAGTCTGGTCCCAAATATCTGGTTGCAGGTCAGGGAGTGCAATTCCAGCCTTCTGAAGTGGCTTTCTCGCTTGTAGAGGAGTCATACAACTTGCTGCCTGTGGACCATTGCACTAACAATTTTGCTGGATATCTCAGGTAGGCTTTTATTTGCTTTTCTCTCAGCTGCCTAATGACTGCAAGGACCCTTTTCCTCTTCTGCATAGTAATCAGGGGAAAGTCATGGTCCAAGTATACCCTTTTCCCTTCTAGATTTAGATCTTGTTTATCCCATGCTTTACGCAGTACCATCTCTTTGACTGGGTACCAAGTGAATTTAGCTAAGATTGAGTGAGGGTGGGCATTGCTCTTTGGCTCAAGAGGCACTGTATCAGGTATATCCAACTCTTGGTGGAGCCAGAATTTAACAAATTCAACTGGATTGTCCTGCTCCGCTCCCTCTGGAAACCCAAAAATTCTGATTGTCTTCCTCCTCCCCCTCAATTCTGCATCCTTAGCCCTGGCCATTAGCTCTCTTTCCCTTCTGGCCAAATATATCACTGCCCTGCTAAGTCGCAAGGAATCCTCGCGGAGCTCATCAAGGCCAGACTCAAGATCTTGCGTTCTTCTCTCCAACAGCTTCAAATCTTGTTTAATATCTTTGACGTTGTTATCAATCCATTGCAGCATTTTCATAATATGGGCCATCGCTCGATCATCCATGGAACTCCCCCTTGAGAGTGTCTCTTCATCTTCCTCTCTCTCAGTACCCACTGCAGATTCCAAGGCCCTAGATAGTGGAACATTCGGGCTGCGATCAGGTCTGAATCTGCGCTTAGTTGGTTTTTGTTTGGCACTTCTGCCCCGCGAGTTCGCTGCCTGACTCATTGTTTTACTGAAGGCTTGGCAAAGAGTTAGTTTAAATGTCTATTAACACCGGATTAACATCGATTTTTACATCACCACCACGGAGCTTAAAGCTAAGCCGCCATTCGGTTTGATGATGTGACCGGAAGTCCTGACAACCCTTTTTAATAAATTATGGGAGGATGGGATGGTACCTGAGGACTGGAGGAGGGCAGATGTGATTACCCTTCACAAAAGTGGGAACAAGACAGAGGCAGAAAACTACAGACCTGTCAGTTTGAACTCAGTGGTAGGGAAAATGATGGAATTACTCCTGAAGGAAAGAATTATTGAGCACCAAGAGGCCAGTGGGGCACAGGACCTAAGGCAGCTTGGATTCACAGTGGGAAGGTCATGTCAGACAAATCTAATTGACTTCTTTGACTGGGTGACCAAAGCAGTAGACCAGGGAGGGGCTGTGGACATGGTCTACCTAGACTTTAGCAAGGCATTTGACACAGTCCCACACAAAAGATTAATAAACAAATTAGCCAGCCTGGGAGTGGATCCTAGGGTGGTAGCCTGTGTAAAACACTGGTTGGACCACAGGACACAGTGGGTAATAGTAAATGGAGTCCACAGTGAAGAAAGGAGGGTTACGAGTGGGGTATCGCAGGGTTCAGTACTGGGGCCAGTCCTTTTTAATGTCTTTATAAGTGACATTGCAGAGGGACTGGAAGGGAAAGTATGTCTCTTGCAGATCACACAAAGATCTGCAACAGGGTTAATACACAAGGTGGGGTGGAAAGGATGAAAAGGGATTTGGCAAGGTTGGAGGAATAGTCAAATGTATGGCAGCTTAGATTCAAAGCAAAAAAGTGTAAAGTAATGCACCTGGGAAACAAAAACCCAGGGGAAGAGTACACAATGGAGGATGAGATACTGACAACAACAAAAATGGAAAGGGACCTGGGAGTAGTCATATCAGATGACCTAAAGGTGGGCCAGCAATGTGAAAAGGCAGTAAGGAGGGCTGGGGGATACTGGGATGCATAGGGAGAGGCATCAACAGTAGAAAACAGGAAGTTGTTGGCCCTCTGAACAGACAGTTGGTAAGACCACATCTGGAGTACTGTGTACAGTTCTGGAGACCCTATCTCCACAAAGACATGGACAGGGTGGAGGCTGTCCAGAGGAGGGCAACCAAAATGATGCAGGGTCTGCATCAGAAGACATATGAAGAAAGACTAGAGGAACTAAAGATGTATAGCCTCGAGAAAAGGAGGGTGAGGGGGGACATGATAGAAACTTTCAAATACCTCAAGGGAATCAACAAAGTCCAAGAGGGTAGCATCTTTCAGAAAAAGAGATGTGCAAAAACAAGGAGGCACAATTGAAGATAGAGGAGGAACGGCTCAGAGATGATGTGAGGAAGTATATCGTCACAGAGAGGGTTGCGGATACATGGAACAGCCTTCCTGAGGAGGTTGTAGAGTCAAAAACAGTGGGGGAATTCAAGAATGCATAGGACAGACATAAAGCAATTCTAGTGGGGGGTAGGAAGAAGTAGGGTTGTTGGTTAACTAGGATCTGTAGCTTATCCATTAGGTAGGGAAATGGGCAGATTAGGTGGGCCAAGCAGTCCTTATCTGCTGTCATAGTCTATGTTTCTATTTCAGCATTTTGCTTTTCATTGATTGTTGTTTAAAAACACAAGGACACTTGCAATAAAAGCTGTAAGCTCATCTTACATGTAATAGGAAGAATAGTATTCCAAGGTTTTGTTATCAGTGAAATGCCTCCTTGAAATGTATTGAGACATTTTAAAATGTATGTGAGAACTTTCTACTTGCTGATATTTCTTGATAACCTTTGACCTTCAGGGGCTTCTCAGTTAAAAGCAGACTGGTGTTAATTAGCTTATCTGACATAATCTTCTGTTAGGTTTTAAATGTATATGTTAAACCAATGATAATTATTTCAGATTTGTATGCATTATCTTGGTGTTAATAGTATTGGATTTTCTAAATAACTGTCATAAAGCTTCTGAAGAGGGACCTGGTTGGTCTGAAAGCTAGAGCACTTTGTTCTTTTTTTTGTGTAACATCTATGTTGGTCCAATAATAGGTATCAAATCATTTGCTTCTGGATCTTTTCTGTCAAAAAGAAATGTATGTATTTAGTCTGTGTAGTTCACTGAAGACCTGTCAGTTTATCAGACAGGTCTTGAGAGGTTAAAATCAGTGTAAACCTTTACTGCATTTGCTGGGAAAGGGTAACATTTATGAAGTGTGAATCTTTCTTGAAAGATATTCATCCGCAACTAAAGTTAGTAGTAAAAAATGTTTACATGCTAATCATTTAAATGTGCAAGTTATTGCATTTCAAAGGGGGTAAACAAATCTCCAGTTTAATAGGCAGCCAATATTTAACAAGCTGTTTCAGTTTCCTAATGGCCATCAGATAACCAGCTTGGAGTAATGCCTCCAGCATTCTAAACAGAAAGAAGGGATTATTTTAATTTAGTTGCCATAGTGATGTGTAGACGTGAAAGGATACATTGAAAAGTCCAAAATAAAATGTGTTCCACGAAACTGCATTTTCAAGCATCAAATAGCAAAATGGCTGTAGGCTTTGCACACAGCCATAAAAAGAAATGAGCCTTTTTAGCATACAGTTTTCCATTCATGTCCAGCTCCCTTTCTCTTCCTCATGGTAGGAACCTTAATATTCTCCTGGAACCTTTGTAATTTTGCAGTTTAAAATGACTTTTACACAAATGTAACATGGGAAGGAGAAACATATAAACAGAGTGCTGGACCCTTTCTCTTCACCATATTACAAGTGAATTAACCTACTCCAGAGCGTGGGTCTACAGGGGATTCATATATGGCTGGGTGGTTGGAACCACTCAACCTTTGGCCTCATAGTCCCCTCCCCCAGCCATACATTAATCCAAAGTAGACCAGTCATGGGTTAATTCATACTTTTTTAACCCCATAGTATCAGCACTATCAAGTGTCAACCAAATTTTTTGAGCCTGTTCTGTTAAGATATGAGTTTGAAATGCAAATTCTATCTCCAATGAGCAGTGCTGCTGAGGGATGCATCTGTTCAGTAAACATGCTTAACAGCACCCCTCCCATAAATCAGGGTTTTAAATAGCTGGTATCGCATCGCATTTTGCGATGCAAACCGGCGAGTCCAGCGGGTCAAAACGTGGAATGGATCGCAAGAAAGTGCGATCCATTTTTTCCATTGTTTTCTGAGTGTTTCTTTGTACTGAGAGGGGTGATTTTGAATTGTAATATAAATGGGTGTGACATTGTGCCCATAACTCTTCCCACCTCTTAAAGTGATTGGCTGCCTGATCCTGCTGAGGAGAAGAAGTTATGCTGCAGAAAAAACGTGCTTTCTTCAGTCTGTACGCAGTGAGAGTAACTGATCGGCTGAGCTCTGGACTCTGAAGAACTCAGAAAGGTGGGTAAAATCAGCCGTTCATGCCAAAATCCATTATGTGAGCATGGGAATGCAGTGTAGGTTGTCTGGTGGTGGTGGTACCGCTTAAATAAGGGTTTGGGTTTAAGGAGAGATTGATTTTCAGTGGAGAGAACATGCCTGCAGGCATTTTTTACCCTCCTCCTTGAGACCCGACACCTGTTTGCACTGTATGCTTGCAAAGTTCTGGTCGGGAGATCGTGGGGAAAGAGTGTGACAGAAGGGTGAGTGAGCCGGTTGATTTGGCCCTCTGGTGTCCTGTGTAGCTCCTGCACAACTCCGGCCTACCTCACCACAGTAGAGCCCCCCCCAGCACACCTGAAAGTTGCTGCTCAGTAAGATTCTGAGCCTCCCAAACTTAATCTGGCCCAGCAACAACAGCCCGGTTCCTGGCATGAGAACTTTGAGTTCCTTCGTGCAGTCATGTTGGGCAGCAAATCCATCCCTGGCCTAAGCCACTTGACAGCCCTTCTTGATGTGTCCCTCTGCCGATGAAGTGATTTTAGGGAGTTATCTCCTTGGCAAGGCGTGATCTGTGGATCCGTCACCATCTCGCTGTTGCTGCAAGCCCTGAAAATGATCCAGGGCACATCCTGCCGCTGAAGCGATTTTGGGGAGTTCTCCTCTTGGCAGGGCATGATCATCGGATCCGTCACCTTCTCACTGTTGCTGCAAGCCCTGAAAATGATCCGGGGCACATTCTTCGGTCTGATTTGGCCGGCAGCCCTCCCAATGGATTAGACTTGTCACTGTCCATGAGCCTCTCCAACTCTGTCACTGCTGTGCTGAGGACCTGACACACACTGGTGGTGTGCCCAGTTTTGTGGCTCTGCATAGCTTATTTTTCAGAGACCTAGTCTTGATTTGTTCAGCTCAAGTGGGGCCGGGGGCTTAAGTGGCTGTAGGTGCCCTCGGGAAAAGATCAGATCTCACTGACTGGGGGCAGTGACAAAAGCTGCAGTGACTGACCTCTCATGGGGGTTCAGTGGGGATTGGGGTCAGGAGGTGTTCTGCAATTTAAGCAGTGCTAATAATTTCCTGAGGCAAGTGAAGTGTGGAAGTCTACTCTGAGTAGTCCAACCTGGTTAGTAGTTCTGACCACAACTGGGGTTGGGGGGGGTCAGGTTCTGTTCTGCAAGCAGTGCTCTTCCAAGGCAAGTCTTTACTCTGCTCATGCCCTTGCCACTCAGGGTAAATGAACCTAAGCAATAAATGAGCCTGTTGTGGACTTGTTGGGGCCAAGTCAGTGAAACTAAGCCAGTGTCGATGTCCACTCTAGTCTTTGACTCCTAGCTTCTTTACCTAATTCATGGTCTGTCTTCCTATCCCACAGAGTTGTGCACAAGGCAGTGACAAGCCCATGTGGGATGTAGCCCCTTGCTCACTCTTCTTGCCTGCCCTTGACTTGTCTTGTAACTGGGGTGGGCGGGGACCGGATATTTTTTGGGGGTATTTAGTCTGAGCTGAGAGAGTGGCCAAAATATTATTAATGTTCTTACTTTTCAGCCTAACAAGTGTGTGCTCGTAAACCAGCTCGTAGTCAGACTCCCAGAGCATCGTGTGAATGAAGAGACCCCATACATCACTGGCGGTCCTGTGGTAAGTTAGTCACACAATTATTGTGTTATTTCGAGCTAAGCACAGGAGATCAGAGTGTCACTACCCTGTGTTTATTTTGCAGGGGTTGCCAGTGGTTGGCAGTAGCCATCGAAGCTGGACTGTGACCATCGTCCAGGGACAAGGTAAGGAGGATAACTCTGGGGGATCCAAGGAGCATGCTGGGAATGCTTCAGTTCAGGGTCATGACATGAGTAAGTACTGAGGCTGGGGGGTAACACTGACATCTTGTCATTGTGTTTGTTTAGGTCAGACACTCAAAGTGAGCTGGACTTAAAGAGCTCAGGTGCTGAGAGTGCAACAGCAGGGACGAAAGACAGCGGGCAGGACACACTGGAGGAAGATAGAAGTTGGGCAGCAGAGAAACATGCCAGGCAGTACAGGAGTCTGAGGAGAGAAGAACAGGCTGGGGTGCAATGAACAGGACTGTGTCTGGAAAAAAAGCACTGCTGCACAGTCGTTTTTTTCATTGTCTTCAAACTAAGCCAAGAATATTTGCTGATTAGATTACCTGGATTGACAGGATTAACTTGCCATGAACTCCTGTATTGTTTGCCAAATGCCAATTAGCTGAAGCACTCTGCCTGAAAGTTACATTTTTTTTAGGGGGGTGGCCACCAGAAACAAGACTGGAGCAGTCAGTGGGTACTGCTGTATGACCAAAACACCACTGTAGTGTGTTTTAATTAAATAATTGGGCAGTGAGTTCAGTCCTCCGTCCCCATACCCAGGTGTGCCCCAAGATTTGAGTGTTGTGCAGCACAGCTTGAGATGCTTAATATGTGTAGTTTTTAGGTAGTCTAACCTCCCCACCACCACCAGCACCATTGTTCGTCTGTCCTGGACAGATCTGCAGACTGTTTTAGTAAAAGGTTAGCGTCACCATTTAAGTTAGAGGCTCAATCAAGTCCTCCCACCTTTTGTGGTGGTCTGCCCTGCGCATCTCTGCAGTGATGCACACAGCACACATTTGATTGACCGTTTAAGTTAGAGGCTCAATCAAGTCCCCCCACACTTTGTGGTGGTCTGCCCTGTGCATCTCTGTAGTGTTTCACACAGCACACATTTGACTGACTGTTTAAGTTAAAGGCTCAATCAAGTCCCCCCACCCCATATTTTGTGGTCTTCCCTGAGCATCTCTGCAGTGTTGCACACACATTTGATTGACCATTTAAGTTAGAGGCTCAATCAAGTCCCCCCACCCTTTGTGGTGGTCTGCCCTGCGCATCTTTGCAGTGTTGCACACAGCACACATTTGATTGACAGTTTAGTTGAGAACAATCAAGTCCCCCCACCCATATTTTGTGGTCTGCCCTCATGTATTTCTGCAGTGTTGCACACAGCACACATTTGATTGACCGCTTAAGTTAGGGTTTATTTAATCAAGTCCCCACCCCCACCCCAGGACAACTGTTCAATTACCTGATTAAAGAATCAGTTCATTGCTTCTCTACAGTTAGGACAAATTATTACACACTAAGAAGAAACACACACAATGTTGTTCAACTTGTTTTATTGTTAGGTATTGGTAAAGAGTGTCTCATAAGGACAAATATTTTTACACACTGGAAAAGAAGCACACAATTGCTTTAAGTATTTGACTGTTTATGTTACAAATTAAAATAAAGAGTGTCACACACAGCCGTGAACCCAGAATAGACAGCAACCATGGCAACCAGCGCCAAAAAAGTAAGGAGGCACACTAGAAAAATGGAAAAAGGAGATTGATCACCGCAATGAATGGTTAGTGTATGAAACAGACAATGGTGGTGAGTTTGTAGACTGGGTAAAATGTTCTCTGTGTGAAAAATGAGCAGACCAGTTAAAGTACTGCAGAAATTTTAGTGAACGTTTCATTGTTGGCATCCGAGGTACAGCTTCGAAAAAGGAAAATGTTGCAAAACACGGTCAATGTGATGCTTATAAATGAACTGTTACACTCAACCGAAAACCAGAATCAGTTGCTTCCATATACAAAACTACACCAATAGGACATGCACTATTAGGAGCAGAAGTAAAAGACAGAGCTGTAGTTCACCGTCTGATTGAAATTGCTTATCTGCTTGCTAAAGAAGAACTTTAATTTACTAAATTTGAATCATTTGTTAAACTTGAAAAAAGACATGATGTTGATCTCGGAAGTGCATAAGCAAATATTAACGGATGTCATATGTTCATGTCAGTTATTGGTGAATTGTTACAGGAAAATCTACTCACAAAGTTGTATTGAAAAAGAATTACTGTATATTATGCATTTTAACGAAAGTTCTTGTTTAACAGAGATTACCTTTTTCAGATTAAAAGACGTTCAGCACACCAGTGCAGAAGGTTTGTTAGAAACACTTCAAGAAGCCTTCTTAGAGTTTGGCATTTTAGACTTGAACAGTTGCATGGTTGCTAAGTGTGTAGATGGTGCTGCAGTAAACCTGGGGAAAAGAAAAGGGCTATCAGCTCTGCTAAAAGTGGAAATGCCTTGGTTTCAGTCTATTCATTGTCTTAACCATAGATTTGAATTGGCAATTAGAGATGCACTGAAAAGAACATTTTTTTGATCAAGTGAATGATAATCTCATGACATTGTACTACCTTTATGAAAAAAGTCCAAAGAAACTTCGCGAGCTCAGAGAATTAGCTAAAATAGTGGGCGGTGAAGTCAGCAATCCAGAAAAAGCATTTGGAACAAGGTGGGTAGATCACAAACTTCGTGCCACTCAGACACTGGTAAATCCTGCACAGTTATGATTCATCATCTTGAAAATCTCATGAAACTGCCACTACACCACCAACAGAGAAAGCAGAGTTAAGGCATTCTGACCAAACTGAAAATGCCAAATTTGTCACTCATTTGCTCTTCTATATTGACCTTCTAAGGCCCTATCACGACTCTCCCTCAGTTTACAGGGTTCTTCTGCTGACTTGATCTTAGCTTTGGCTTGTGTTGACGCAAACCTTCACGCCTAACTACAGCACCACCATAAATAATCTTCTTGGAACATGCAACTCTGAACTTAAGACACTGTTACAGCAACATGATCATGACGTTACTGACAATGATGAGTCTGATGATTCTGAACCAGTCGTGTTTAAAGATGTTACGGTCTCGAATGCTAACAGCATCAGGCATCTTATAACACAGGTACCTAATTACATTAGTAGTGTACAACAGTGCATTTCAGATAGATTTTCAGATATCACTGACTGTGATTCTCAGGACCAACATCCAATTTTTAGGACTCTAAAACTGTTAGATATGAAAGTGGTCTAGGAGTGCTGATGAGCTAGAAATGTTTGAGAACATAGACTTGGATGGATTTGTTAATTACTATGGACAGATACTCACAGAACACAATGTTGACCTTGCTGCTTTGCCAGGAGAATGGTCTGAACTTAAAACTTTATACAATAAGTTTTTAAGTCACTTAAACAGGGAAGACTTTTGGAACTGTATTCTGAAGTCCTACAGAGAACAGTTCTCAAACTTCTACCACGTTGTTATTTGTAAGTTCATTCCAGTGTCCAATGCAAAGCTGGAAAGGTCATTTTCAATAATGCAGCATGTCAAAACTGACTGGAGAAACAGACTGAGTGAAGTAATGTTGGAACATCTAGTTAGAATTTCAGTTGAGGATGACAGTCCAGAGACATTTAATCTTTTTCCAGTTGTAGACAGATTCTTCAGCACTCCTAGAAGAGTTTGTGTGAAACAAAGGCAGTCAGAAGCAAAAAGGTCAGATTAATCCCGCACCACAAATGTAACTAGTTCAGAAGATGCAGCAAGTAGTACTAGCATTATGTCTTACAGTACTTCTGAGTCAGACAGTGATGACATAATCATTGATCAGTAGTGAGCCCCTGTAAACTGAGGGAAGTACACTTTTGGCTTATAAGTTTTAGCCTAAATGGCAGTAAGTGCCGTGGGGAAAAATTTAAGGTCCTCAGAGTCGGTAGTTGGTCACTGACTGGAGGAAAGTGGGTCACTTGAGAATCCACGCCAGTCAGCCGAGCACCTCTCTTCATGTCTGCCTGCCAGCCCCTCCCCGTGCTTAGACGTCCAGCTAGATCTCCAAGCAGGGGGAGTGCACTATAATTATGGGGGTGCCCTGCACTCTCCCTACTTAGCAATCTAGATCTCAGTGATTCCAGGGGTTGGCACAGACAGGCAGATGTGGAGATGGACACTCCGGATCCCAGCTGGCCATGGGAACTTCGTTTACCAATCCACACAAGTCAGCCTTTGCTCACTTCAGCAAATGCGCTTACACCTGTCTTGAAGTTCAAAGTAACGTGCACTGTACATCATCATGCCGGGCACCAACCATGCCATGAGATGTCTGAGTGGTCCTTGTTTAAAATTACATTTTTTTTCTGTGCTGACTTCATCACAAGTTTACTAACTGTACTGAGCTCAGAAGCCTGTGTGGTATTTGGGACACCACTAGTCTCACGTTAAAATTTAGCACTGACTAAAGTGCTGCTTATGGTAACAAGTAGTTTAAGGAATTAGTTTTCCATGTAGTTAAACTTTTTATAGGGCATTAAGTCCTCAGGTTCATTGGCTGGTGGAGACACTCACTGCCATATGTATTTTTTCAGTGGATCAAATTGAAGACCACAGTTGTTAAATTTCTTCATTGTTGATGAGAATGATATTAGTGGCTAGAAGTGTTTATAATAAGTCTTGCACTGTCACTGTGACTAAACAAATCAAAAATCCCATCTCGCTCAAATGTGGGGTTGGTGGGGAGAGGCTCATGAGCAGGCTTCTCAGGTGGGTACACAAAAGCCATCATCATCTTTTGTGCTGAGCTCTCTGGCTGGTCTTGGAAATAAGTCAAAAGAGAACTTAAATGCCTAAGTGAGTAGTCTGACAGTGTATGCTGCTTGCAGCCTTGAACTGGTGCTTTCTGTTCTTATCTAAGCTATAATTCCATTTTACAGAAAAATTAGTGGGATCTGGCTGTGGGGAACTGGGTCTACAGGCCAGAGCAGACAACTACTGACTGACTTCTGAACCACCCATCCATTTAAAATTGACCGTTTAAGTTAGAGGCTCAGTCTTCTGGATGGTGGTTGGGAACTGCAGTAGTAGTCCAAGAATAATAGCAGCTCATGTTTGTAAATCAGTTTGGGTGCTGCAGCTGCTTATTCTCAGTAACCCTACTGATTGCTTCCCAGTCACCGCAATTAAATTTCCGTGCCAGCACAAGTCATGACTGCACCACAGGCTTTAGGCTTAAGGTCAGATAATGTTCAGTACTGAACATAACTTTAAATTTTGTTTGAGACACTAGAAGTCCCGACTACTGTTCCCAACCACCCATCCATTTAAAATTGACTGTTTAAGTTAGAGGCTCAGTGCAAATGGATGGGAGGTTGGGAACACTAGTCAGCTGTACTTGTGTCTGTTAAATTACTTTTAGGGTGCAGCTGAAGCTGCTTATTCTCAGTTACCCTACTAGCTGTTCACTATTGCATCCACAAAAGTAGTCACGCTTGGAAAGGTTGGTAAGTGGAAACTGTTATTTAAGATCAGAAAATGTTCGGTACTGCATACTAACTGTACTTTACATTTTGTTCAGACACAGTGACTCCCCAGACTACTGTTCCTAACCACTCACCCATTCAAAATTGATCATTTAAGTTAGAGGCTCAGTGCAAATGGATGGGAGGCTGGGAACACCAGTCAGTTGTATAGCAGTGTCTGTGTAATAAATTAGGTGCAGCTGCAGCTGCTTATTCTACTGCTACTTTTGGGTCACACAAGTAGTCACGCTTAGGAAGGTTGGCAAGTGGAAGCTACATTTAACAAGACTGGTGGTCAGAGAATGTTCGACACTGAACTCTTTAAATTGTGTTTCACTAGACTCCCGACGACCGACTACTGTTCCACAGTCCCATTACTTTTCTGACCGTTTAAGTTAGAGGCTCTGGGCAAATGGATGGGAGGTTGGGAATACTAGTCAGTTGTAACTTGTGCCTGTTTTACTTTTATGGTGCAGCAGCTGCAGCGGCAGCTTATTCTGAAATTTGTAGCTGACTGTTCACTTGTAGTCAGGCTTGGGAAGGTTGGCAGGTAGAAACTGCATTATTGAAGAATAAAATCTGTTTTTAATACTAGTAACTCATGTCAGAGCTATTATGAATTCTGTGAATTTCACTCAGAGACACTGATGAAAAAAAATTTATAAAGTGACTCAGTGACTGCACACAATCCTGTACCAGAGTCTTTTTTCCCCTTTTGCTCCACACATAAAAGGAAATCAAAAAAGTGTTTATCAGGTGAGAAATAACACCAATCATACTGTCTCTAGTAAATATTACATTTTTTTTAATTTTGCTAATCAATTTGATCCAGCTGTTACACATTTGCAACATTGATTAGCACTTTTCTATGCGAAAGTGCTAATCAATTTAAAAAATCCTTATTTAAAACTCTGTAAATCCACATTTTAACACGTTTAAAAATGCTAAGATAAAAAAAATCCTTTTATTAAAAAAAAAAAAGAAAAATAACTGAACTGAATGAAATAAAAAACACAGGATTCCAAGTTGTGTGAGATACTGAGATTTAGCCACAGGTTCGGTTCTTTATTGGTTCGACAGACTGCATTATGCTAATAAACCCTGTGATAATATTTGTTGTTGCAATATGATCTGTGCATGAAATATCTAAAATGACTGGTAAGCCTGTTCCACTCTGATTAGAAATCCAATGCTTTTCAAAAGGTTCTTGTTTTCAAACATTTTTTCTGAAACTATAAATGTGCATATTGGGGCTATTCTTGCTTCATCGGGGGCCTACTGAAAATGAAAAACTGCATCTCAGCTGGGCAATGCTGCGTAAATAACTTGTTCTCCCATCACTAGTAAATGATATTTACTCTATATACTTTTCAACTGTACATATTTTTCAGAGTTCAATAGGCGTTGAGGTAAGGGGAATCAAAATCGGCTATCTGAAAAAGATGTCTGATTGTACATTTCAAAGACAAGTCCTTATCTTCCAGGCATCAAGCATAACTAAGCCAGTCTGGAACCTTTCAGAACTTCACCAAGTCTAATAGCGTGGCTTTTCTCTCACAGATCCAGTAATTCAACTCAGTGCACAGTTCTGCATTGAAGAGCTGTTTTTCCTTGAAGAGAATGGCACATTTCTCAGTGCTGCTCTGATCTTTGGTCTGAATTCTAGAAATGAAGACAATAGACAGTGACATTAGAATGCATTTCTTTTATGCTCCTCACACTCCTGCCTTGTAATATAAGTTTTTATTAGTTAGAGAAGCAAATGAGTCTCATATATGGGGAAGGGAAGGGGAAGAAAGGGATCATTACAGCTCTTTTAAGCTACAAGGCCAGACACAGGGCAGGATTCCCCCTCCCCAACACAGTTACTCCAAAGATCACCATTATTGTGATCCCTGCTCTGTCTGTTGCAGGTGTTCCCCCTTAATAGATAACCCACACCTCTACCTGTTCCTCCATAATGGGTAACACAAATGTCTGTCCAATAATAAGGGTACTCATCAGACCAGCATTCACCAATAAGCAACCAAGTATAAGGTGTATTCAGCAGAAGAAACATACTCCAGCACCACCCTTATACAACTGTGTTATGGTACTCTGCATTTGACTCACACACACACTACATGTGAGGCTCAAAAACAGGGATCTATTAATAAACTGCCTTACAAATCACATCATTCTGTAGGAGTGCGCTGCTCCAGACAGAGAATGTAATGCCAGTTATAGAATATAGAATACGACTTCAAACTCTGGACTGTGGTAACGCTACCCCTGCTGTTCTAACACCAGATTTGTTTCTCTGCCAAGGACAGCAGTCTCCCTGAAGTCATCACCAGTCTTCTGGTCTTCTACTTTTATCTTTTATTAAAAGAGTTTTTGTTTCAATGTTTTAAATTAATAATTTTGTAATTTTTAGCGTTTCTCCAGTTCCTGATCAGTTCCCAGGAATTGGGAAGGCTGCTTCATAATGCGGTTCCCACCTGAGGGAGCCAACTGAATTTTGTGTAAAAACTTCAAAATGTATTTATTTAGTGTTTGTTAACCAGGTAAGGTGTCATAGCCATAATTATGACCATTTTCAGGCATGACCCGGGAGGCTAAAGACAATTTAGGAAGTCAAACAATTTATAGACATTCATACAGAAGATGAGCAACAACATGAAAGAGAGAATCTACAAGACATTTCAGGTAATAACAGTGATGATATAATGCTAGAAAACAGGTAGGAAAAAATGTACAAAGTTCATATAATCATAGGTACTAGAAATTTTGCATACCATCCATGCTAAGTGCTATATATTACAGAAGTCAGGTTCCAGAGAGAGATGATCATTCAGTGATAGGTGGCAGGAAATAAGAGCAGCCTATGGATGGTGCATCGGGTGCTCTTGACCAGGAGAATGTGATGCATTTTTGTAAAGGCAGCATGATTAGGGGCAGAGTGAGCATCAAGTGGGAGGGAGTTCCAGTACTATGGGGACAGGCATGAGAAAGCTCAGGTACCTGTACCATATTGTTATATGTTGTGTCCCATTTACTGAGTGTGCGTTTAGAGGTATTTGTATAGGTGACGGCACCATATGCAAGAGGTGGGAGTAGAATGCCCCTGGCAATGGCCAGTCTACCGGAAGGAAAGAGTATCCGACTAGTTCTGTAGGCATTGCCTAGTTTAATGTTCATTGATTTGCATGTGGTCATGATGTGTTGTTCAAAACTGAGTGATTCATCAATTAGGATGCCTAAATACTTAAAAGAGGATATTGCCATAGGAGAGGAACCAGTAGCACAGGCGATAATAAAGAGGCTGCAATTTGAATTAAGTTTCTCAGAGAATCCAGAAAGCATGCCCTGTATTATTCTTATGTTTAAGACAAGACTATTATTGTGGATCGAGTCTTGGATTTTTAGAAACACAGGGGTTAGATGACTATTTATTTTCTTTACATGTGCTGAGGAAATGTAAAGTACAAGATCATCTGCATATAAAATATTTGAGCACCCAGTGGTGATTGGAAGTATGTTGTTTATAACAAGTATTTGTCAATGCCGAATGTTAGCTTGCAGGTATCTGCAGTGGTGTTTGTCACGTATGGTGCTTTACCCTAATGCCCTGTGCGATTGCTGGTATTTGCACAATACATTTTCAGCATAAACTTTTTGTTACCCCCACTGTGCGCTACATAGGCTGAAAAACGTTTTGGCCAGGATGTGAAAAATGACAGCTGTACTGCTCATAAGGAAGTGTGGTAAAATGGTAATGTTGAAAATCTGGAGTGAAATATTGAAAATTTGCAAACCTACCAGCGTGCGTGGGAACTGTGCAGCGCACGCTCGTAAAACAGTCAATGGTAGGAATTTTGTCACCAAATTTTCAACACAGCCATTTTAAGACCTCTGCTCATGAACAGTGTCACTGTGATTTTCTTAATGTGTCCCATACATTGAGTTTGTGACACCGACTGCGCCATTGTGCGCTACATGATGGGCGGAAACATGTTTTGGGCAGGATGTGAACAATGACAGCTGTACTGCTCATAAGGAGGTGCAGTAAAATGGCAATGTTGAAAATCTGGAGTGAAAATATTGAAATTTCAGAAACTTATTTACGCATTTAGAAACTGCTAATCCAAACTCGTAGAAACAGTCATTTTAGGAATTTTTCACTCAAATTTTCAACATAGCTATTTTAAGACTCTGCTCATGATCAGTGTCACTGTGATTTCTATTAATGTGTCCCATACATTGAGTTCACACACCAACTCGCCATTGTCGCCATAAAGGGGAAACACGTTTTGGGTAGGATGTGAAAATGACAGCTATACTGCTCATGAGGAGGTGTGGTGAAATGGCAATGTTAAAATCTGGAGTGAAAATATTGAAAATTCGCAAAGCGTGCAAACGTAAATGTAGGAACTGCATAACGCAACTTAATAAAACAGTCATTTTAGGAATTTTCGCAAATTTCAACATAGCCATTTTAAGACCTCTGTTCATGAACAGTGTCACTGTGATTTTCTTAACGTGTCCCATACATTGATTTCAAGACAATCTACATGCACATGCACTACATGGCGAAAACACATTTAGGTGAGATGTGAAAAATGACAGCTGTACTACTCATAAGAAGGTGTGGTAAAATGGTAATGTTGAAAATCTGGAGTGAAAATTTGAAAATTCATGAACTTATGAGCCTCTTGTAGGAACTGCATAGCATGCAGCTAAATAAAACAGTCATTTTTGGAATTTTGCAAATTTTCAACATGGGGTTTTGGACCCCTTCTCATGAATGATGTCACTGTCATGGCATTATAACCGGAAGGGCGATTCGGCATGCAGTGACCGCGAAATCACCCTTGGCCCAATAATGCCAAGACAGTGACATCATTCATGAGAAGGGGTCCCAAAACCCATGTTGAAAATTTGCGCAAAATTCCAAAAATGCCTGGAGATATGCAATGAGTGCTGAAACCCCCATCTAGCCCATTATACAGCTTACCAGCATTCCTCAGTTCGCGGTCGGCTTTGAAGAGTGCAGATTGTTCCTGCCAACCAAGATTGTCACGCTGAGCTCAGCGGCAAGTATGGGGGTGAGGGGGTGTGGGGAGGCTGGATGTGCAGTGGGTGGGTGTGGGTTGTGGGAGGGGGGACTGGGAGAAGCGCCATGGGACCGTTTTTGGTTTACAGGTGAAAATAAAAAAAGACTACGTGGGACGTTTGCCACACTGGGGTGGGCTCCCAGCGTGGCAGAAGGTTGGCGGGGGGCCGAGGAGCCGACGGGGATTGGGCACCCCGCCGGCAAACAACGACCGGACGTTTGCCATGCTGGGGTGGCTCCCAGCATGGCACCAAAGATTTTGGGGGGCATTGCGATTAGTGCGTCAGGCGACAGCGGTGGTTTCTTTAAGCGAACACCACCGCTGTCACACACAGCTTCCCACACCCATTGGTGCAGGACTGCCACGCCTGCTCAATGGAACACTGATTGAAGGAGAGGCACACCTCCAAAGTGCTACTCTCCAAAACTTTCCTTGGCTGACAAAAGAAGTGAAACCTAAAATTGAGAAAAGAAGAGACCCCAAAATGGAGCCTTGAGGAACACCAACACTTATATGCAGAGTCATATGCCACAGAGTTAAATTTAACATGTTGGCTTCAATTGCTTAGGTATCTGTGGAACCATTTTACAGCTTTTGCAGAGAAGCCAAGGGAGCCAAGATGGGTAGGTAGGAGGGGGTGATCAACAAGATCAAACACTTCAGAGAGACTGATGAACACTCCACCAATCATTTGGCCTTGAGCCATTGCAGTAAGGGCATCATTAGTGAACTGTAGTAGCACCATAGAGGTGCTGTGCCCTCTGCGAAAGCCATGCTGAGTAGGTGATAGGAGTCTGTATTTGGAGAGGAACTCAGAGACCTGCATAGCCACTAATTTCACCAGGATACTGTTAAGTGCTGAAAGAATGGCAATGGCTCTATAATTGGAAATGCCCTTTTTGTCTCCTTTCTTAAAGACTGGGGTAACTTTTACTACCTTCCAAATGTCCGGTACATGACCATGGCAGAGTGACAAGGTGAAGATTTTAGCCAGTAGAGCTGCGAAAAAGGGAGCAGCTAGCTTCAGAAGTTTAGGCTCCAGGCAGTCACAGCCTACACTAGTGTTGTCAGAGATTTTGTTGAGTAGTTTTAGAACATTAGCATTTGTAATATCCTTAAAATAGAAAAATGGATGTTTAGACACACTAGTTTCAGCAGAGCATGGAGGGATGTGGTTCACTGTGAGAGAGGTGGTGTACTTAGAGAGGTCAGTAAAGTATTTATTGAAGAAATTTGCAGTGGTAAGAAGGGTCATTGCAGTGCACACCATTTATGATCAAATTATTTGTGTTCTATGTGATCCCAGAAAGGATTTTACATGTACCTAGAATTTCCTACGGTCCCCAGAAGCTTCGAGTAGGAGACCCTTGCAGTATGAGCTTTTGGCAAGCCTAAATGTTTTTCTGCACATATTCCTCTGTACTTTGTAGGTGTCATAGTCTATTTGACTACCAGAAATTTTAAAATGATTCCAGCTTTTATCATGCAACTGGAGGAAGGCAAAGAGTTCTTTATGCAACTATATAGTGTGTGTGGTCATAACACGCTGTGTACATTTTGGTGTATGTATGTCCTGAATGGAAAGGAATATAGATATAAAATGACTCAGGGCAGTCTCAGTATTATGTGACTGAAAAATAGGGGCCTAGTTTAAGGAACAGACTGTGTGTAGAAAGCTTGCCCAATCAAAATTAGCAAAATCCCTGAAAGTTGATATAGGATGGTGACAGGGCAGCAGCCCCAGTAGTTTCCCATATGCATAACATAGGGCAATTGTCACTTATTGAGTCTGGAAGTACTCCTGAGGCAGTAATCTTGTCCAGCTGGTGAGTAAGTATCCAGTCTATAAGTGTACCAGCAGCAGACTGCACCAGTCTGGTAGTATCTTCAATCATCTGATGCATATTTTTTTTTTTTTATTATTTCAGCTCTTGGATTAATCATTTGAGCTCAGAACTGTATACATAGGTTCCACATTAGTACATTTAGAACAAGTAGGTGATTATACAGAGGCTGCGACAAACAAGGCAACAGAATTACAATGAGAACATTTAGGTACATTTGATCTTTAAACAAAGGAATGCAAAAAATACAGTGAAAACTAAAACTGGAATAAGTAAACATAGTCAGATACATACAGGAACAGACTAAATAACTGTGCCCAACAGGGAGCCTGTCAGTTGTCAGCAACATGAGGGGGTTAGCGCATAGAAGTGCTGGAGAGGCGGGGTGGGGGCTTGAGCCCCAGGTGCAGGTGTCTGAGAGAGAGAGATCTATTTGGTAGAAGGGCAGATGATAGGAGATGCCTTTGCTAGGCGCCAGCGATGGCAGACACATTGAGATTCCTATATTAAATGGTTCTTTAGGTTCTTTTTAAAGGTCCACGGAGTGGGCAGTTTAATAATATTCTCATGGAGGGAGTTGAACCACAACGGTGCCAGATAGGCAAAGGACCTTTGTCCTTGAGCTGTCTGACATTTTGGAGTCAGGAAGGACTGCAGTTCTGAATTTCGGGTGGGCCTGGGATTAGTGCTGGGAACTAAGAGCTGTTGGACCCCAGTCGGGAGCTGACCAAGGCAGATCTTTTTGGCCAGGAGGCAAGATTGATATTTTAAGCGACCAAAGAGCATTAGCCAGTGAGCTTTGTATAGAGATTGCAGGTGTGGGTTAGTAGTTGTGCCCCTAAGGTGAGCCTGCAGGCATTGATGGGGCAGTTTTTAGTCAGGGCAGTATCTGTGGCAGAGCCATATATCTGCAGTCTGTAGTCCACTAGGGAACCCACTGAACTGTGGACCGCTATGCTGAGGGCTTCAGGGGTCAGGCTCTGCCTATGGTGATAAAGTAGCCTTCAGCTTTTGTTGATTGCTTTAGCTATGATGTCTATGTGGAGGGTGTAGGAGAATGAGCAGTCAAGAGTGATTCCGAGATATTTGAAGTGATGAACACGTTTAAGAGGAACACCACCCTATCACATATTGATAGCGAGTAGTTTTTGTGCTTGTTCTTAAGGTTGGTGAACAACATGATTTTTGTTTTTGTAGCTCATTATCAATTTATGATTTCTGAACCATGACTCAATGTTGGTGAAGTCATGTTGTAGCTGTTGCTCAAGAGCAGTGGGGTCAGAGCCATTAGAAAAGATAACCACATCATCTGTGTAGAGGAGGATACGGCACTGCCTGGCTAGGGGGAGGCAATTCAGAAATAGGCTAAAGAGGAGGGGGCCCAGTACTGACCCCTGTGGAACACCTGAGCACACAGGCTTGGTGCCAGAGCGAAAGGTATCTATCCTGACTTGCTGTGAACGGCAGTGTAGGTAGCTGTGGAATCATGCAGCCGTCTCAGGGGCAAGGCCTATGGCAGTGAGTTGGTCAACTAGGAGGGCATGGTTGACCGTGTCAAAGGCCTTTGTTAGGTCAATATAGATAGGCCCGATGAGCTGGCCAAGATCAAGGGATTTATGGATGAAGCCTGTGGATTCCAGGAGGGCTGTAGTGATGCCATGCCCAGCCCTAAAGCCATGTTGCTCTGCGCATAGGAGCATGTGCTTGTCCAGATAATCGACAAGATGGTCGGCAATGATTCGTTCAAGGGCCTTCGACAGTGGTGGTAGTACAGTGATGGGGCTATAGTTCCCGGAAAGGGCACGATCCCCACTCTTGTACACAGGGGGTGACTACTGCAGCTTTCTGTTTTTGGGTGAATACTGCGAGACAGATTGAGAGGTTATGGATATGGGTGAGAAGGGAGAGGATTTCTTTGAATGAGAGCGAGATTAGTTTCAGGTCGAGGTTATACCCTCTGAATCTCCCCTTGCCAAGCACTTTTCATAGATATTTCCTGGTTCCTCCGAAGGTAATAGTCTTGAAGTGAAAGGGGGATGCAATGGGGGATTGCATAGGTGCAGCAGGGATGGTGGAGGAGAAGTCGTCGGTGGGGAGAACATGCTGCAAGTCACTGAAGGCATTGTTAAAGATGTTGGCGATAGATTTAGGGTCAAGGATGGGGAACCACCAACGCAGAGCATGGTAGGGGTTTGGGTTCTCGCCTGGTGACCTCATTTAGCTTAGCCCAGAATTTGCACCCGTCATTCCAGTTCTTGGATAGGGCATCTTTATAGTTTACATTTTTAGCTAATCGGATGGTCCTGGTCCAGTTGTTCCTCACACATTTGTAGTTCAGGATATCAGACTGCTTGCCAGTGGCACTAGAGGTGGTCTCTATTTTTCATTAGTTCAAGAGTATCAGGGCTCATCCAGGGGTTAAAGTAGCCTTTGATTTTCTGCTTTTTTTTGGGAAGCATGGGTGTCACAGATTGTATTTAAGAGGAGGATGAAATGGTCAAGTGCGTTGTCAACGTCAGAAGCCTCAAAGACAGAGGACCAGTCAGCACGAGGAGATCCATTTTGAAGTGGTCAGCATGACCAGGTTTGAGAACCCTGGTGATTGTTCTAGGAGGCAGTTTGGAGAAATTATCAGCCCAACTGAACATGACAGAGGAGTGGTCACTGATGTCATCCGGGAAGACGGAGGCATTATAGGCATGCTCAGGTCGGTTGGTAAGCATCCAGTCAATCAAAGTACTAGTGCACATCCTGTAGTTAGTCCTACTGGGTGTTTCAATGAGCTGGGTAAAGTGGATAGCCTGAAATGCATCCTTGAATTGGTTATCTTCAGGGGCAAGCCAATAAATATTGAAATCACCTAAGAGTATAACCTCAGAGCTTAGGGTTAGGCTTCCAAGACAGTCTATGACAGCATGGAGACCTTGGGCTGAGTTCTTTGGGGGGATGTAGACAGATAGAATTGTGACAGTTTTGTTGTGTGCCCCAAGAAGAACCTTAATGGCAAGGGCCTGGGTGAACGACTCCAGGCTGGGAAAATTCAGGACTATGCCCCGAAGGCTGTCCTTAAGGTAGATTGCACAGCCACCACCTCTTTTAGATTTATGATCTTGCCTAAAGATCGACTGCACTGGCAGACTGATGGCTCCATCGGGGATCTTGGGAGTGAGCCATGTCTCTACCACAGACAGTATGTCTGGATTATGTAGGGCTACCCAGGCTTGAAGGCTGTCAAACTTTGCTGTCAGGCTGTGGATGTTTAGTGATGCAAAGGTTAAGATGACTAATTTCAGTGCACTCAACCACTGATATAGAGGGGGGCTGGGATTAGGGTGGATGTTGCCTGACAGCAGTAGTAATGGGAGTACCAATCTGACTAGGTAACTTTTAAAATATTTAAGGTTAGTTTTGTGCTGTCTTTGTGGATTCATTCAAGCTACATGGTTATCAGACAGAACGGCCAGTTTAGGCAGGACCGTGGAAGGGGGAAGCCCTGGCTGAGCAGGATGCATTCTGGGTCAGGTAGGCCAGGGTGTGTTGTTAGGCATGCAGTTGGCATGTGGGTCACAACTATGCACAAACGTTATAGTGCTGCAGATGTTGCCACAGGGGTGCTCCGTGATAAGAGGGTCAGCTGATTTAGGGTCATTCAGCGGCTGCAAACAGAAAGTGGGCAGGAGTATAAGAATTAGAATTAGTCTGGTTGCCATGTCCAAGATTGGAAAAGGGTGGTGGCACAGCAAGAAGTGTCTTGGGAGGGGGAGGAAAGTAAAAGAGATTAAGAAGTGATGGAGCTAGGAGGGTGTCCTGGCCTTATAGGCTGCTGTGTACCCTTACAGTTTGGCAGTGACCTAAAAAGGAATACGTCCTTAAGGAGATGACAGGACAAGTGTTAGGCCTAATAGCTGCACTCTGTATCTTTAAGTGGAGTTGCAATATTAGTGAGAAAGAAGGATGAAGATTGCCATGGGGTGATGCCGAGGGGGGAGGGAGAGTATTTAATAAAGCCTGGAGGTGGCAGGGGGGTGGGTGGGCATAAAAATTCAAGCAGCAAGGAGACAGTAGGAGAGAAAGTGAAGCAGAAATTGGATTATTTACAGGGCAAAGCTTACAACTGTGATCCAAATGAAATCTAGTCTATACAGAAAAAACTGTATAACTTTTAAACTTAGTATCTGATCCAAGGTAGATTATCACTGGACCTTAAAACAAAGAGAGCTGCAATACTTTAAAATCTACAAGCCTGTAGCCTAAAAGAACTTGCACTTCAAACTACCCTTGGAGTGCAAAATTGCTGTAAACAGGCTTAGATTTACATTTAAATTAGGATTCACAGGACAATTTGGAGAGGCTTAAACAGTACCACAACCAGTATGTAACATTAGCTTGGCATAGTGTGGCCATGCACCAAAGACCGTAAAGTGTTTTTATATTTCCTCAACCAATGTAGGTTGAGGTCACCAAGAATAATTAATTAATTTTGGCCAACAGCAGAGGTAGAGTGCTCAAGCAACTTGGCGCAGCCTAATTGACCTCCTTTAGGGGGGATTGTAGGCACATATTAGGTGAAGCTTTTTAGCCCCAAGGAGAAGGAGGACATGTAGAGATTCACAAGCAGTGGCAGTCAAGTGTTTTACTAGGGACACATTCAGGGGATTTTTGAAAAAGATTGCCACACTAACCCCCCCCCCCATTTGCCAGCCATCCTGTCACCTCTAATCAGACTATAGCTTGGCAGGGAGCAAGAAGAGTCTGGAGAGGCAGGCTTAAGCCACGTTTCAGATAGACAAAGAATGTCAGGATCTTAGGCAGATATCCAAGTCTCAAGTTCTGCAAAACTGCAGAGAAGGCTTCTAATGTTTAAATGTGCTATATGGAGGCCTTTTGCTTTTCAATCAGTCCATACTTGAAGTAAACAATGGGAGACTGTGGGCCTGGGTTTGTTTCTATGTCCCCAGACAATAATAAGGTCAGTAGCACTAGGTACCTGATTTCCCATGGGAAAAAAACTGTGGAGCCAGAAGCATGTTTAGCCAGAATCATTTAGAGGTAAAGTCAACAGCCAGGTGTAGAAGAAATCTAAGGAGTAGTTTAACGATACTTAACATATAATATGAGTAGGTTAGAGTGGGCAAAATCCAACAGTACACGGGTTGGTTTTGCACTGCCAAGCGAGCCCTGATCATCAAGTGATCCCTGCCTAACTGTGAGGAGCACTGTAGAAAGAGAGCAAGGCTCAGTATTAACAAGGGTAGAGGCCTTTCTTCCATAGTTAAATTGAGTGATTTAAATGTGGAGTAGTTAAGTAGAGCTGTGTGGGAGACAACCACTTGAAATAGCTTGATGTGAGTGCTGCCAGTAGATCACTCAAGTGTAAAAATGCCTCTAGTAGGCAAGTTCTATAATGAGCAAATGGTAAAGTAGGCTGTTTGTCACGTGACCAGAATTAGCTATATAAGTAAGTGTCCACTTTAGGTTGGCGGGGAGCCAGTGGGAAGCATGGACCACTGCTCAGTGGCTTTGGGTCCCCAGAAGAGAAATGCTTGTCAGAGCAGCACCCGGATCCTTAGGGGAAGGAGTCCGAGGATCAAGAAAAGTCCCTGGTTCGAACCACCAATGTGGCTCCTTGCTGTCACAAGCCCAGAGGGGCTGCGGTCACCTTTGCATAAGCATGGACTGCTGCTCAGTCGCTTTGAGTCCCCAGGAGAGAAGCGCTTGTCCGGGCTGGCATTTAACGGCTTTTTTGGTCAGATTCTTACAGTTTTCTGGTGGTTCCTTTTGTCAGCCCTTGTCCAGGCAGGTGGCGCTGGCTTCAGTTGGGGGAGCGGCAGGAGAGCGGCAACTAGATCAGTAGAGGAAGGTGCCTGAGGATCAAGAAGAGTCCCTGGTTCAAACCGCTAATGCAGCTCCTTGCTGCCACTAGCCCAGAAGGGCTGTATACACTGGACTCACCAACTGGGAGACAGAGGAGGAGGAGAAAAGTCTCAGGGTGAGTAACACTTAATAAGCAGATCTAACAAAGCAAGGTAAAATGAAGACCAGCCAGAGATAAGTCAGTGAGATGGAGATCTTCCCATCAGAGTGCTGGTGCTGAAAATTCAAAATGTCCAAAGATGCCAAACACCAACGTTCCTGAGGGGGGTATATGGCTTTCCAACCCGCAGCCTCACATGAGCCACCAGAAAGTGGTTCATTGCACACTGGGCTAGTGGGTCCTAATTCAGCTGTTTTTGTAGATTCTGGACCCTGCGATGAACCAGAGTTTGGAGGATCCCAGGCAGTAGTTATGGCAGAGGGAAAAAAGCTATTTGGTCTGCTGATTAGCAAGAGCAGGACCTCAAGTCATGTCCAAGAGAAGGTTTAGTGCTTCTCCTCAGCAGCAAGGTCCAAGCCCTGGTCAGGCACAGCACACCTGAAGGGGAGAGGAAAGGAGATGGATTAAGTAGGGCAGACAGGGAAGGGGTGGTTAGCTCAGACAAAGAAACAAGGTGGGCAAAATTACTTAGAAGGAAGAGGCTAAAATACAGGGTGGGCAGAGAAACAAAAACAGGAAGGAGATGTAGGTGGGTGACAGAGTAGACTGGTGGGAAAGCAAGAGGTAAGGATTGGGCTGTAACCTTAGAATATAAAGCAGTGCAATAAATGGTCTGATAAACTTAAAACTTTATAGCTTTACACACAGAATTAATTGTAAAAAGGATTTGGCTATAAGCTTAGACTACTGGGCAGTGTAGTAAAAGGTCTGGTAAACTTAAAACTCTACAGCTTTTCACACAAAATTTATTCTAAAAAAGGATTAGGCTGTAAGCTTAGAATATTATTTTATTTTATTTTAGTCTTCTGGTAACCGGGTAAGGCCCACTAGGCACAAGTGCCTGTTTTCAGGAGCGACCTGGGAGCACTGGGCTGTTAACTGATTTGCTCAGAGTCACACAGTATGAAAGTAGAGGTTGTGAGAATCAGACTCAGGTCTGGTCTGCTGGATGTATCAAGCTCATTCACACCTCATTCCTCTAACCTCTAGGCTATACTGGCAGGGAGTGCAGTAAAAGGTCAAGGTAAACTTAAAACTCTTTAGTTCTTCACACATAATTAGTTCTAAAGAGGGCTGTAATCACTGTGCATTCAAAGCAAGTAAATCACTTTAAACAGTGGCACTGTACCACTATATGGCTTAAACTGGATTGAGAGATGACAGAAAACAGTGGGGCAGACTTTCTTGCTTTACAAAAAATAATGACTGTCTCAGGGGGAGCAGCACTGATAAACGGCTCTAACAAAGCAGGGTAAAATGGAGACCAGCTGGAGAGAAGTCAGTGAGACTTACTCACTTACTTTTTTATACATTTAAAAGTTGTATTGATGCTTTTTCTGATAAAAACTATTTTTTTCAATTTTACCGCTTTTATGTCTGGGAACCAAAGAATGATTTTTACAGGTACCATCGGTGTTTGGCATTACTGATAGACTGAAAAAGAGTGTTTACAGCTCCTGGCAAAGGTAGACTGCCACAAGCTTTGTCTAAAGTGCCTGGGTCAAGATCATGATTTAATTATTTACAAACATTATAAAAATGTTTTGCCTTAAAACTCAAAAAAGGGCTTTAAAAACAGAAGAAATTATGCCTTCTCAGTCTGGCACTATATCACTAAAGCACAAGAAAGATTCTGAGGAAGTTTCTAATGATGGTGGAAAGCACACATTAGAGGGTTCATCATCTTATAAGCAGCAGTCCCTGTCAAAGGCGAAAGATAAACAATGAAGCTGCTTAGCCATCAGTAGAGGTGGGAGAAGTGGCCAAAATTCGCTCCGTGAAGCAATTCACAGAGTAAAGCGGATCTGCAAAGTAATCCACAACGTGAAATGGAGTACTTCACATCATAATGAGGAAAGCAAAGTCCATTGATAATGATGACTTCATGTTAATTCTCCTTTCCCCAACCACCAACCAGTTCTGTGTTAATTTTAATGCTAAGTACATAGAAATCAATGTACTTTGCATCACTTCACCATGTAATTGAGCTCCAAGGTAAATTTTGCAGTGATTCATGGGATTGTAGGTCACATGGGTGCTAGATTGTTCTGCACAACCTCAGTTCTGTATAGTGTGTGTGTAGTAGTAGATGGAGACAGTTTTCTCTCAAAGCTCTGCGACTGAAATCCTCTAAAAGCTGTTAAAAAAACCTTTCTGAGCCTTTTTTTTGTGCTCAAAATTTAGTACATCGATTGTAGGAAACCCTCCTGTGCTCATATCATCGAGTGTTTATTGTTTGTGTATGTATTTTGAATGTTAATTTAGAACATTCAGTCTGTGTACTGACAAACACTTGAAGTGTGCTTTGGGGGAGGGGCGTATCTGTTGTGGATGTAGGTTAAAATGAAGAAAAAGGCAGTCTTTCTATTTTGGTTATATTTTTCTTGTATAACTGTGTTAATGTACACACAGGAATATTTTCAGTAATTCTCGACTGTTTTTGCTGATTGTTGTCATGCAGAAGTGCATAATTTCAGTTTGTTTAAAAGATTTGGTTATGTTACTGAAGTTTTCAATTTGCTATGCATTACTTGTAGTGTGTGTGTGTGAGTGTATGTGTGTGATATGTGCCATCAAATCAGACACATTTTATTGTGCCACACAGTAATTGCAGCAGTGTGAACCTGCTATCTACTGCCACTGCATGATTTTGTATTGCTTTGTGGTATCTTGTTTTTGGACTCTTACTGTGGTGCACAGCAACCTTCCCCCACACTGGCAAAAGGTATTCTTTTCCAGACTGGATTGTGACTTGTGAGCACTGGTTAAGGTGTTGTTGTGACTTTGCATCTACATCTCTTCTTGATTGGGCAGTGCAATGTTAATCTGTCTGTGCTTTTGCATCTATCTAGTACCCAATCTCCATCTGCAAGCCACAGTTGTTTTTTTGGGCTTCACATCCAACGGCACAGACTGAAAGTTCAGAAATCTAAATTTGTTTAGAATTTACTAGGCAATCCCACAAAATGCCTGCAAAGAGACGTGCAAGCAAAGCTATTTCTGTCCATAGCACTGCTGCCAGTGGCAAGATTGTCCATGAGTGTGGTAGTACGCAAAAGTGCATAGCTGATGTCAGTAAAGGGATGTCTCCATCAATGTTTTTACAGCGCAGTCTATAGCTTCACTCATAGTTGGAGGAGATGATGTTGTCCCAGCTGGTGGTGTTAGTGCAGTTTCTGCTGCAATGAGTATTGCTGCCTCAAGTTTCACTTCTGACCAGTTAACCATTTCAAAAAATATAGCTTAGTCTAAAGCTGTGACTGACAGTGTGGATGATGTCATACTCCCCATTAACATCCCTGTGGTAGTTGAACAGGATTCTGATCCTGGCAACGATAATTCACAATGTCACATTTCTTCCAGTGCTGTTGAGGTCATGCCTTTGCCATCCAATGATTCAAAGTGTGGCGCAAAAATAGCTGGTGATGATGATGATGCTGTGGTTGGAACATATTCTCCACATGACAGCATCCAAGCTGAAAATGTGGATCTGTATGATGTTGATGAATATGATAATGATGTCAGTGACCCCCGTTGGGAACCAGAGAAAAAGAAAGTCAAGGTGGCTGTGTCTGGGTCTGTTGGCATTATATCCCTACCTCAAAAAAGCTGTGATTTAGCTGTTCCTGTTGACCAGCATCTCTGCCCTTATACAAGCGTTGTTATAGCTGTTTTTTTACTGTATCATGCTGTTTCTCCAATGTTCTCATGTATGAATACTGCATGTTTTGTGCTCTCCTGGGTCGTTCCTGAAAATAGGCATGCTACTTGTCTAGTGTGCTTACCCGGTAAACAAAAACTAAATAAATAAAAAATAAATAATGATGATGACCCAGTAACAAGTATAGGTAGTTGTGGAAGTCAGTTGGAGTCCAAGTGTGTCCAGCCTGAAAAATCATGTAGCACACCACCCCCATTTTAGGGGTTAAAAAAAGAGTCGAGGGGCGTGGCCTCACCCTGGCTGTGCTGAAGTTGGCTGCCTAAATCTGTATCTCCCTGGGACCATCAACTATCATCATCCATCCACCAACTCCCAGACAATCAACCTCTGACAACATTTGAAGCCTTATTCTACCTACATCATAGTTCGGCTCTGGTAAAGTATTTTTACTGTCTCACAGCTACAGAACTTTATATCAGCAGCTATACGGTTTCTCTATCAAGGTCTGCAACAATGGCCAACCAACCTCTGCATAATAGCTCTCTTAACATAGTGGAGTCAATGTTTCAGCAGCTAATTAATGATTTAAAAATAAGCTCACAACAAAATGTTACCAATATGCAAATATTCGATCAAAAAATTAATGCCACAGATGTTAAAGCAGCTCAAAATGAAAGCTCTATTAATTTGCAAGCAACCATCAGAGAGCAAGACAGAGTTATCAGAAACCTACAGGACACAATTGATGACATTGAAAACAGAAACAGATGCAACAACCTTAGATTTCTGGGCTTTCCTGAAGGAGCAGAGCTCGGAGACACCAGTGCACTTCTATTGCATGTACTTCCAACACTGATCAAACTCCCACCCGGCCAGGAGCTCACTATTGAAATACCTCATCGTACCCTAAACTCAACACCTGGTCCAGACCAGAAACCCAGACCCATCATAGCCAGATTTTTAAATTATGCACATACTGAGCTAATCATTCAAAGAGCAAGGCAAGTGGGGACACTTACTTGGCAGTAGCACAGAATCTCGATCTTTAGAGACTTCTCAAAAGAACTGTCTAACAAGTGAAGAGCCTATAACCCCACCAAAACTACTTTGCACCAGCGTGGCATCAAGTTCGCACTACGATACCCTGCTATAATGTGCTTATTCCTGGGAGACTCAATTAGAGACTTTATTACACCCTAAACCCTGTCAGCCTTTCTTGATGAATTTCAGCCTGCATTTACCCCACCTGGTGATCGCGCTGCAGTTCACTCAAGCATTGACATTGTCACTCCTCAATCTGACCGGCATGCTCCCACTGCTGAAATAAATCCCAAAAGTCCTGAGAGGCCCGCACAGACCATGACCACTGTGGCAGCTCCTGCCCAACTTTCAGCGCAAATACAAGAGAAAAAGACATTCAAAGCACTACATACCAAGCATGCATGCTGCTCAAGTGACACTCCTTCAATAGTCCACTCTCAATTGGAGCGACATATCAGCTTCTCTACTCCCCTCACTCTCACTAACAAATTTTCCCTACTTCAAGAAGACTCACGCTCATCTCAGGAAGATCTTCGGGATGCTGAATCAAAACCACTTGCTAACGACCTCACAAGTGTCTTACTCTGTAATAATTCTTCTGACTCTTCCTGGGCTAAACTAGCGGCCAGCTCTCCCTTTAAGTCTGCTGAGCCCCTCAAAAAGAAGAGGAAGGGAAACTGAAGAATAGAACTACCGATGCTACTTCCAATGTACATAATCATCACAAACATTGACTAATACACATTTTGAGATCAGTATTATTAACTAATCTTTAACCCCCCCTTAATTCAGCAGCCTGTCTGATCATTTCTTTACTTCAACCGCACTGCAGAATTCCATTATGTGCATTACTATCACTTCCAGCTGGTTTGGAATTCACAAGGCTGTAAATCGTGGTTGTAAACTTAGGGGTTGTACCTTCCACAGATTTGACAATGTGAATCATACCTTCACTGAATGTCACTGTTTTGTGCAACCCTATCTATATGTAATACCTTGAATCAGTCTTAGAAGGTCTCTCTCTCTAGTTAATCTGTGTGCTGTCAGATATTGGTCAAAAAAACGCTGAGCATGTGCAGCACTCTTAAAAACTCATCATTATGTGGTTTAGTGCTGCGTGTATATATATATATATATATACACATATATATATGTATGTGTGTATATATATATATATATATATATACATACAGTGTTTTCCCTATACCATTTCTAGTGGATCCTTTGTCCTAGCTAACAATATGTGTTTGCCACATATCCAGTAGCACTTATGTGTGGAGGATGTTTAAATAAATACCTTAATCTTCACTAGCTTATTTATCTATTGTTATTATATGTATCACTATAGATATATGCGGCATCAGTGGTATTTTATCATCCTCATATATTGGCACTTTGCAATTATTAGTACCCTAATTTATGCTCATAATTTCCTCTCCCAATTTTCACTCTCTTCTTCACCCCACTACTTATTCTCTCTCCCTTTTTTCAGGTATACAAGTTCCTTTCAATCACTTATTTATACATTATTTGGCTTCTTACATCTCTTTTAACTCCTTATTGCAGGCAATATTCAAGGCTTCTGTACTTTATTACCTTACGTACATTGCCACAATCAATAACTATAGCACACTTATACTTGAAGCCTTCATCACTTAAGCTTATTTACACTTTTGGAACTCCCTCTTAGTTGGAGCTTGCTAGGCCTTTTAGTAGACCTGGTTACCCCACTATAATTATCCACTTTTTTTTTATTTCTATTTCGGGCAATGTTCGAGATATGTGCTTCCATCACACATCAAGTTGCCCTGTTTTAATATGCGCAGAGCTTTGAAGCCTGAAACATTCTCAATCATTACAATCACAATAATGCTAAGGAGACAATATATACCTGTTTATAAACTAATTCTCCCATCTTGCATACTACTACGCCAGATTGGACTTCATAACATACTGAAGCCTCATAAATCTATATTATATTAGGCATTTTTCCTTTTTTTTTTGACCCATGTTATTTGATCACCTTCCACAGACTATGATATTTTTCTTTTAAAATATGGCATGCGGATTAATACATAGCTGGCAGGCCCTATTCTGGCTTACACTATTTTAGTGCCATGTTGCATTATGTTGGCATACTATCTCTATTATTGAACTTATATACTATAGTTCAAGTTATACTATTATGTTTGGGACTTATTACTAATTATTTAGTAAGTCTCTTATATAGTTTGGTACAATGTTCAAGGTTCCTCTCAGGGAATCATGCTAATTACCTTAGTACTAGTCATAATTACAATTTACAGAATATTGTTGTATACAGTTTGTAGTTTAGGATTATAGCATCTTGCTTTCTCTTAAGAACTACTTACATCTTTATACTCCTAGTAGTGTAGCAAGAGAGTCTCTGGTGTATGCACCGACTCTTCTCTCTCTCTATACGTCATAAACATTGCTAGCGTATTATATAAGCTTTTGTTGATACTATGCATATACTCTTTACTATCCTTTCTCTATACTTTTCCTCAGCGAGACATAATGGATATATTTATCAAAATTTTCTGAATTCATACAACCTAATAGCCCTGCACACATTTGTATATCCTATATACCTCCCTTTTAAATCTGCTACATCCTCTAATTTAGTTACTACAAGTCCCTCATTCCTATTTGTAACTTCATATTTTACCTCTTACTATCATGACTGATCTAATTTTACATTCATGGGATGTTAAGGGGTTCAATTTGCCTTGTAAGCACAGCAAATACTCACTTATCTCAAGAAATATAAAACACATATTGCTTTCTTACAAGAAACTAAACTTCTTCTAGAGGATGTCGACAGACTTAAAAAGGATTGGGTCGGTAAAGTATTTGCATCCTCTTCTTCAAAAAAACGTGGAGTAGCTATTTTAATACATAAATCCCTCAAATGGCCCCCCATTAAAATCATCATGGACTCAGACAGTAGATGGGTTATAGCTCAATTAAATTCCACCACAGGTCCTTTTATGTTAGTAAACATTTATGCCGGCAACTCTGATTCCTCTGAATGTTTCCATAATTTGGTGCAACAAATTATGATTATCAACAAAAACAATTCACACATTCTCATGGGTGGAGACTTTAATCTAGCATTAGAGGCACAGTTAGACAGAAGTAACTCATCATATGATGCTCATCCCCCAAGTATTAATGCTCTGTCAATGTTAATGAAGGATTTGGGCCTCTCCGACATTTGGAGACTTCACCATCCTAGACAACGTGACTATACCTTTTACTCCTCATTCCATAAATCTTATAGTCATATTGATTATTGATTTTCATCTCCTCTTGTTGCAGAAAAAAACTATTGATACAGCTAACCTTCCAATTATCATATCAGACCATTCCCCTATAAATCTACATTTACTCTGGGGTCCACCCTCTTCTAAATCCCCTTCTTGGCATCTAGACCCACTCTTACTGAGAGACCAAAAATTCGTACCTTGGATTACAACCCAGATTCAAGACTTTCTTTCACTTAATGACACCCCTGCTGTATCTCAGGGTACTATCTGGGAAGCACTAAATGCCACAATTAGAGGTAAAATTATCAGTTATGCAGCTCACAGGAAGAAGCTAAGAGAGCAACTAGCCAATCTAGAAAAACCCCTTAAAGACAAAGAAACCCAATATCATAATACAAAAAAACCCTAATCATAACTCACAACTTCATCTAGAAATTCTACAGTTAAGAATTAAAATCAATGAATTAATATCTATGAAAGCTTAACTCACCATTTTAAGGTGCTAGCACCGCAGTTGGGAACAAGGTGATAAATGCAGGAAGTTAGTTTCATATCAGCTAAAACTCAACAGATAGAGAGAGAGATATATTGCTGGCCTGAAAGACCCTTTAGGCCAAATCCACACAGATAACCCTTCAATCAACTGCATCATGCAATCCTTCTATCATCAACTATATTCTCAGCAAAACTCCATGATACACAATCAAATACAACACTTTCTGGAAAAACTGCAGCTACCCCACCTCTCTCATCAAGACATGGCAATGCTAGATGAACCCTTTACTCTACAAGAGATTCAAGCAGCGTTATCCTCCTTAAAAAATGGTAAATCACCTGGGAGTGTTGGTTTCCCTGTTGACTTCTATAAATCCTTATCCGATACTCTTTCTCCTTTACTACTTAATGTTTTCCTGGAAGCAATCTCAAAAGGTAAATTCCCTCATACTATGACTGAAGCCATTATTACTGTTTTACCGATAAAAGATAAATACCCTTCTCTCCCCTCAAATTACAGACCGAAATCGTTGCTTAATACAGACTGCAAAATCTTCACTAAACTATTATCCCTTTGATTAGATTCATTAATTCCGAAACTCGTCCATACCTCTCAAGCTGGATTTTTCAAGAATAGAACTGGTTCTGATCATCTTCGCTCTTTATTTAACCTAATCCATAAAACAAAAACCCTTTAGTCTCCAGCCTCTGCCTTCACCACTGATTTCGAGAAAGCATTTGACTCCCTTAATTGGAACTATTTATACCATGTACTATCTCATTTTGGTATCATTAACAATTTGTGTGCATGGATTCAATTACTGTACACTCTCCCTTCTGCGTGGGTTCTTACTAATACCACTCTATCCCCCTCCTTCCATCTTGCAAGAGGCACCAGACAAGGATGCCCCTTATCACCTTCCCTGTTCATACTTGCCATGGAACCTCTTTCTGCATCTCTCCATCAATTTTGCATAATCAAAAGCATCCCTATTGGTAACTCTCACTACACCTCACTCTCATATGCAGATGACCTCCTCATTCTACTAGAAAATCTTGAAAATTCCAGACAACCTCTAGTTAAACTACTTAACAAATGTACTTCTCTCTCTGGTCTTGCTTTAAATCGTAATAAATCTGAAACTCTACCACTGAATAACCTTTGCAAGCCCTTTATGAGTAACCCACTGGGCTTCCTTTGGGCTCGCCGAGGTATCACGTATCTAGGTATCTGAATCACTCTGTCACTAGACAAATTATGGGATGCTAATCCTTCTCCTCTGTTAACTAACATTAAATCTACACTTGACAGATGGAAACTGCTTAATCTCTCTTTCAACGGGAAAATCTCAGCTATTAAAATGTTAATAGCTCCTAAAATACTATATCTTTTCTCTAATATCCCATTAATACTTTCCTCTAGTTTCCTATCAAAATAGACTAAATAATTTACAACTTTATTTGGGATGGAAAAATCCCCAGATTTAGCCGCAACAAACTTAGTTCCCATTGGTCAAGAGGAGGTTTTGGCCTCCCTTGGTTTCAAGCCTACTTATGGGCCTTTCAGAAAGCCTAAACTGTCAAATGGTTTAAAAAACTCAATACCAAAACACCATTATGAGTTATTATGGAAGCCTCTCTATGCCCAGGTAATGTGGCTACTTCCTTCATTTATAATCCTCTCTCCTCCTGTTTAAAGTCTCATCCCTCTATAGCATCATCCATGTTTTACTGGAAAATAACTCATAAACATCTAAAATCAAACCCAGTCCCTCTTGCTTATGCCCCCATTTGGGGTAATCGCCATATATCTCTTGACAATCATCCAGTTTTCTGTTGTACCTGGAAAAATAGGGTCATTTTCTTCTTGAGAGACATGAAACCCATGATTTAAAACTAAAATCCTATTCTGATCTAAGCATTCTATGGAATCTTCCCCATCAGGATTTTTGGAAATATCTACAGATTCGTACGGCATGCAGCCCCTACTTCTCATCTATTACTAATCAATCTTTATATGATAAGTACATCTCCAAATGGATTAAAACAACATCTAAACTGAACAGTACTATTTATAAAGATATTAGAGGCACACTTTCAGATCAATACATTGATGAAAAAAATAAATGGAGTAGTCTGTTACACTACAATATAACCAATGTACAATGGTACAGGTGTTGGCTTCCCTGTCACAAATCATTTAAGGACAAACGTAACTCCCTTATACAGACTAAAATCCTTCATTTGTGGTACAGGACCCCAACTGTATTGCAGAAAATGGGTTTAATGAATAATAATAACTGCTGGAGCTGTAACTCCCCCAATGGTGATTTACTACACATTTTATGGAACTGTCCCCTCATACAAAAGCTTTGGCACTGTACTCATATTTTTGCAATGAAAGTGATTGGTCAGCCTTTTGCACTGGACCCTAAACATTGTATACTTGGTATTTTTAATTTTCACCCCTATAGAATCTCCTATTTCATGAACAGGTGGTTAACCATACATTTCCTTCAAGTTAAACGTAGTATACTTATGCATTGGAGATCTATCATAATCCCCTCATTCCCCGACATTCTTAAACAATTATCTCAATATGCCTCCCTTGACTGTATAACACATATTTCTTTTGACTGACTCACTATATAAAATAAATGTTGGCAGGACTATTTTAATTATTTGGAATCATCTAACTCTTCTGACAACTACTTTTCTCCCACCCATATTCTCCACGGGTCTTCTGTTGTGGTCTCACTTCATTTCCTTACTCTGTAGTTCCCCCTTTCTCTCTCCCTTGTTTCTTCTCTACGTCCCTTCTCTCTTGCTTACTCTTTCAGATAGTCTCTTACTATTCTACAAACCCTCCTGTATATGTTTTAGCTGCATTCTAAGATGCTACATAACACAATAATGTACAACCAGATATATTCATATCACCCTGTTTCAATTCTTACCTTTCCTACTCTCACTCTGTTCAACAAAATGTTAAGCTTCCTTTAATATATAACTGGTATTGCCTAGCTCTGATCTGTAATCATAAGTTCCTCATACTATTACTGTATAATGTTTCAGACAATATGCTGCCTTGTTTCTTCCTCTATAATTTTACAAATTATTGTACTGGAGGATGTTTGTTTGTTTATTTCATAAATACTTCAATAAAAAAGATTAACTACAAAAAAAAAACCCAGAGACCAATAAGCCGCATCAGGAACATGTTAAAAGTAGGGTATCACAATCCCTTGTTTGGGATTTTTTTTGTCCAAAATGCAAACGATGAGTCAGTTGCAATCTGCCAGGTTTTCCATGCATGTGTGAGTTGAGGTAAAAAGGGGAGTCATCTGGGCATGGGGAGCCAGCATACACATCTTAAGAACAGGTACATGGCACTGTAGACCCAATGCCAGATGGCAGCTATTGCCATAGTGGGGTGTTCATCCTCGCCATCAACCTTACTGAGAATGTTCTCCCCTTCCATGAGTGTAAGACCAAGTAGGAACGACTGCAGTAGTGATGAAATAACACCAGAGGATTACTACAGGCATGATGAGTGGGAGGAATATGATTTAGACATCTTATCAAGTGGTGGTCAGAGTAGCAGTGGTGGCAGTGCTGGTCAGTGCAGTATGTCCAATGCAAGTGGTACATCAACCCCTGTACGTTAAATGGGAAAATAACTTAATTTGTGGACTTGTCACCTGTGCACTGCTCTTCATCACACATCCACACCCCAACCCGGCCATTTGCAGAGATGAGCCATTTGTCACACCCTGTGCAAAACGTGTTAAGTCAGCCCACATTGGAGAGTGTTTTTGCCCATAACCTCTGGCCTGCCTGCCTGAAGCATGTGACCTATACTGTGTAAGTCACGTGATGTGTGTGGGCAGCCTGTGAATTCTCACTCCGCCTTAAAGCAGAATGAGGCAGAGTGCACAATGGGAATCATAATTACAATGCAAAGCGGTGAAGTGAGGGTTTAAAATGGGCACTCTGTGTAGCGGAACACTAACGCGAAGTGGCCACTTCAAGGGCGGAATTTTACTTCACTGCATCTCTAGCCATCAGAAAAGTATGAAAAACATGAAAGATAAACCCTGATTTCAGTAATGGCAGAAATACAAGTAGAACAGTTTCAGAGCACGTGCTGGAACCAGTGCCTGATGAGAAAAAAAAAAAAAAACATATCTCTGCAACTCAACCTGTGAAGGAAAAGGAGAATGGAAGTGGAACAAAATCAAATGCCCTCCACAGAGGACTTGGCTAATGTATTGCAGATTTTCCAGGCCTTCAGGCTATGGAAAATGTGTTCAAATTGTCTGACCCCATCCCTAGGTTCCAGTTCCAGACCACTTGCATGCAGAGGAGAGGAATGTGTACAAGGAGGAGGAACAGGAATCCACAGAATCAGATGGTTCAGCTGACTAAGAGCTTGGTTGCCCTCCTAGGCCTTCAGAGAATTGCCTCTCTTTTTCTACATTCATCAAACAGCTTGTAAACATTTTTTTCATCACCTCTCATGAAACAAAAGAAGATGAAGATGAAGAGGAGCTCCTGGGCATGGTGGGACTATTCCTCACAAGGAGATTACTAGTCCATATACACAAGTCCCTCCAAAAGGCCACATGAAAAGTCATATCAACACTCATTTCAGCTGCTGGCATTGATTAAAAAAGTATCAGGTGGACAGACAGGGCATGGAATACCTTTATGCCCAATCTGATCAAGGCAGAGTGGTACAGGCAGCTGCTTGTGAGAAGGCCAAGGTGCCTCTCTCCAGACAACATCCTAAAAAGGATTCCAAGAAACTGGACTCTGTGGCCAAATAAACAACAGCATCCCTTTTCCTAAGACAGCCAGCATATGTGGATTCTCAGCCCAGTACCAGGAAGCATTGAGGATTGCATTGTTGACCCTGAGGGATAAAATGGATGGTGAAAAAGCACAGTACAGTATCTGGTTGCCACACCAAAGTCAACCCTAGATGCCACTACAGTAAATATCAGTTCCACATGGCTATAGATACTAAGGATTCTGCTTCATGAGTCTTGGCTCATGCAGTGGCATTAAGGAAGTTTAAATAGGAAAGGGATGCTGTCCTTACCCAGGACACTCAGGCTAATGCCATTGATTTGCTCTTTAAGGGGAAGTCTATGTTTGTTGACAAAAAAAAAGCATATATTAAAAAAGTGGATGAATACAAGTCCACATTTAAGAGAAAACTGAGAAAGGTCCTCCAGATCCTATAGGCCTTATGGAAGGGGTGGCATGAGGCACAGGTTACTATCCAAGAATATATGCTATCTATGACTACCAGTCTCAGAGAGGTTACTACAGAGACAGAGGCAGGAGAGGCTCCAGGGATGCTGAGGTTCAAGCCCCTCAGCCACAGGCAAAATAAACCCCCTGAAATTTCTGCTCAGGTCAACAGACAACCATTATCAGTGAGGAAATGCTAATCCACTAGTTCCAAGAATGGGTAAAAATGACCACAGACAAGTAGGTCCTGGAAGAAGTGGGTCAGGGATTTTCCCTGCAGTTCCAAAGGTTTCTCAAACTGCAAAGACAAAGAAATGTCCCAGCTCATTTACCAACATCAAGAATTCCGCTGGAACTGAGAGTAAAAATAAATAAATAAATAAATAACCATTGCAGGCAAAATCAATAGAACATGCCCCTACCCCACAGTGGGGCAAGGGCCTGTTTTAAGATGCTTCCTGACCCACAAGACAAGCTCTGGCAGAGCCATTACGGCTGTAAATGCATTAACTAGATAAGGGTGTTTCATGGACTTAAACATAAACATGAATTGCCGTTGCATACACTTACATAATCAAAGTATGGTACACTGAGAAAGGGCAGATATTGAAATAATGCCACAGTCTGTATATCTATATGTTTCACATTTTATTCTATGCACTGTTATAGCAATCAACTCAACAGAACCACCGGGCCATCATATACATGAAGGTACTATACCTTAATTCCAAACACTGCTGAGACAACTACTGTATATGTTGTGACAAGGTGGAAGATAAACACACTGTTGAGATGTGTTTAGGAAGACATTTAATGTGTGTGTTTGATTTTTTTTACAGATTGCTATACAGTACACACGCACATAATTAGTATAATATAAAAGTGCATATACCCAAACGTCAATGCAAATCTTACACATTTCATTACAAGTTGTTCTCTTGAAGGAAGATCTTACTGTATAAAACCTTAAAATAGGTGTTAGGTAAAAGTAAACTGGGGTAGGTGTGTTATTGAGGGTACTGCATCGTTTATATTTGATTGCTGCTCCACCCCAGGCACATACAATATGAATATCAACAACCCCATGACAAGAAGCAACAGGAATTAGTACAAGGACAAAGACAAGTAGGAGACCAAGAAAGTGGGTAGATAAACACGAGTATGGTAAGTCAAATAACATTTTAAAAAGTCTTATAATTCATTTTTTACAAATGTGTCTGCACAGTTGACAATTTTTGTATAAAAAATACTAATAATGGGAATTATTCCATATATGTCCACAGGTGCCATGCATGTAGGTGGAGGGATCTGAAGCCCTGATGCTCCAATCTGCCCGGCTCCTGAGCCAGAAGATCATGGTAGAAAGGCAGAGGTACTGGGGGTTCCATCAATAGTTGTTAAAGTAGTGTGAACCAAATCTGATGAGACCAAAGAGGTGCTATTAGAATCATGAGTCCCTTCTGCCTGTAGCTTCAGAAGAACCCTCTGAAGCACTGGGAAGGGAGGAAAGGTGTACACGAACCTCCCTGTCCAGCAAAGAGACAGCACACCTCACCAAAAAACATTATGCCTGGGAACAAGTGAGCAAAAACTGGGTAGTTTTGCATTGGATAGGGAGAGAAAGAGGTCTATTTCGGTCAACCCCACAGGTCAAATAAGCTATTGACCTCCTCTTGATTTAGCTTCCACTCATGAGACCTGACAGTGGTGTGGCTAAGACTGTCTGCCAGGACACTGCTGATGCCTGGCACATGGACAAGAGTCAGGCAGAGGTCATGCTGGACTGCCCAGTATCACACTTGCATTGCCTTCCAGCATAGAGGGTATGAGCGAGTGCCTCCCTGTTCATTCAGGTACCAGACCATAAACATATTGTTGGTCTAAACCAGGAGTGCCCTCAGGCATAGAACAGGCTGGAAGGCCTGGAGGCATACAGCACTGCCCTCATTTCTAACACACTGATGTGTAGAGATGCTTCCAGCTGAGACCATGTTCCCTGGGTCTGATGGTCTCCTAGGCAGGTTCCCCAGCCTTGATATGAAACATCTACTGCAAGGGTCATGGTAGGAGAAGGGGGTTGAAAGGGGAATCCTCATGGAGAGATTGGGCAACTCCTGCCACCAAAGAAGATCCTTCTTCATGTACCCAAACACTAGGACCCTGTGGTCTAGGTTGTCCAGCCACTGATCCCACTGGACAGGAAGAGTCCATTGGGTCATCCTCATATTCAGTCTGGCTACAGGAACAGTAGGGATCGCAGCTGCCATCAGCCCGAGAAGACAGAGGATCGACCAGGCTGTGGTCCAGTGTGTGTTGGCCACTAATCTGGCCTGTTCCTGCTGGGTCTCTGCTCTGTCCAGTGGGAAGAAGGCCCTGCCCTAGACCTTATCCAGCACAACCCCAAACGAACTGAAGGCATCGGGAGGGAAGAGGTGGGACTTGGGATAGCTGACTGTTATTCCAAGTCTGGAAAAGAGATCCAGGGTGAAGGAGAGAGACTTCCTCCAACTGCTTTGTGATGGGGCTGACAGAAGCCAGTCATCCAGGTGCAGGCACAATTAGATCTCTCTGCAACAAAGGGCTGCAGCCATCACTGCTAGGCACCTGGTAAAAACCTGTGGTGCTGAGGATAAGCCAACGGGCAGAGTCTTGAACTCGCAATGTTCCCCCTGGAAGACAAACTGAAGAAAGCGGCAGTGGGCCTGGAAGACAGTGATGTGCAATTAAGCATCCTGCATGTCCAGCATACAAAGCCAATGGCCCTTGTGAAGCAGGGGTAGAAGTCCCTGGATGGTGAGCATGTGGAGCTTCTTGTACTCAATGTACAGGTTGAGCATGCTGAGGTTCAAGATGGGTCTTAGGTTGCCTGTCTTTTTGGGCACTAGGAAGAAATGGAAGTAGTACCCTCTTCCTTTCTGTGCTGGAGCCACGGGCTCTATGGCTAACTTTTGCAGAAGAGCCTGGATCACGTCTCCTATCAGAGACAGGTGCCTTGGAGGATAATAGGAGAAGCCTGGGTGTTGTATGGAGTCCTGTCTAGGAACTCTATGGTGTGACCTCTTGCTATTGACTGAAGGACCCAAGAGACCATGGTTATATCCTGCAACCCTGGAAGGTGGAGGGCAGATCTTCCCCCCACTGGTTCCCCTAGAGGATCTGGAGGAGGCAGGGGGTTCCCCATGAGTCAGGAGGCCAAGGGAAGGGAGCCAGAAGCTCCTCTGGGGGGCTTCTGGGACTTGGAAGGGGGAGTAGAAGTTCCTGATGCTGGATACTAGCATTTGGCCTGGGGTTTGGTATGGGCCTCTTTGGTCCGACGTCTCTGTTGCTGAAGAAAATACTGTTTGCCTTTGTAACCCCCTCAGTACATGAAGCAGACGTCATGGATAGATTTACCATGGTCCTGTAATTCAGTGATAACATCCTTGTTGTCACCTCTGAATAACACAGATCACCTGAAATGGGCACCTAGGCTGGAGATCTGGGCATATTGTGCCAGGCCAGCAATTCTGAGCCACACATGTCAGCTAATGCAGACAGCAGTGGCTGTGGTGAGAGCAGCTGAGTCTACTGTATCATAAGTGACCCAGAGGGCATGATGCAAGGAGATTTTATCCATTCTCACTGTTTTGGCAATCTTGGCCTTAAGCTCCTGGTCCTGGATAGCTTCCAGCTCGGACTTGAGTGAGGCCAGGGAAGATTTCTGATAGGAAACCATATGAGCCACATAATCAAGGGACCTGAAGGCACAAGTGGAGGAGGAATGGATCTTGCAACCACAGTTGTCCAGCTGCATAGAATCCTTATCAGGAGGAGACATGCTCCAATGTTTAGGTTTAGAGGACTGGCCGTGGGCAGCCATGATAACAAATGAGTCTGCATTAGGATGGCCAGTAAAGTGTGTGACCCCATCTGGGGGGGTGGTACATCCTGTCTGCCTTTCTTGAAACAGCCAGAATGGAGGAAGGCTGTTGCCAGACAGTGGGAATCAGGTCTTCACTGGGCTCAGTCCAAGGCAGTTTGGGCATAGGAGCTGTGTCAGTCAGTAGCGTGTTTTGTGATTGACATGGCATTTGAGTTGCCCAGGCTGATGGTCCTGGGCGACTTTAACGCCTAGATAGATGATGAACTCTAAAATTTGGACAACACTTCCTCCAGCTGATGACATCACTGGGCCTTACACAGATTGTTACTGCTGCTACTCACAAACATGGCACTCCCTTGACCTGGTTTTTCTCCTGGGGATCGATGCCTCTGATGTGGGGTTGGAACCAGTTGGGAGCTCCAATCACTACACTATAAGATTTAATTTTTGCTCCCCCCTTCATAGGCCTACCCCTGTGGAGATGGCCAGGTATCGCCCTTTAAGGGATGTGAGCCCTGAAGACCTAGTGGCGGTCCTGGACCTCTCAGAGTTTCCTGTGGCAAGTAGGAATCAAGAGGCCTTGGTTTTGGCCTACAATGAGGTCATTACCACCGCCCTGGATTCTACCACTCCAGTTCGTGTTCGCCCTCTCTCCTTTCACCCTTGGTCCCACTGGTTTGATGGGACTTTGAGGGAGTTGCGGCAATTGGGACGAAGGTTGGAGTGTTGCTGGCAGAAATCTGCCCTGTAAGCCAACCGTCTGAGATTGATGGAACATTACCAGCACTATCAATCAACAATCTCCTATAAGAAGGCAGAATTCCTGTCCGGGGAGATTGCTGCTGCCCAGAATCAACCGGCTCAGCTCTTTCAAACTGTGGACAGGCTGTTCAGCCCAGTCTCCCTTCAAGTTCGAAGAGCCTTTTCACAGCTGGAGTGTGAGAAGTTCACTCAGTTCTTTGCAGATAAGGTGGCTGACATCAGGGTGGAGATCCGACCAATGCACTCTATGGGAGACGTTAGTGATCAGGGCCCAGCCACGTTCCTTCATTTCTCCTGTAGTACCTTTGACTGGCGTTCATGGATGTTACGTGTATTGTCCAGGGCATGTGCCCTGCATGCTGTAGTTTGGATCCAGGCTCAACTTCCCCTGATTATGGGTTGCTGTGATATCATCAGCCTGGTCCTAGCTCAGATATAGTAGAACAGCAAAAAAACGCATCACTCGGAGAAATATGCATCATCCTGATGACGCATATTTCTGTGCGAAACCGGTAGAGGTTGTGTTAGAGTTCACGTACCCGTAGTGCTCTAGCACTTTTGCGGTGTTTTTCATGTATTAAAAGTATCGCCTTGCAATAAGTTTCTCCAAGTGGTGCCATTTTTTGCTGTTCTACTACGACTTTTCATTACCGCACACTCCTTGCACTACTGAGCTGTTTTGTTCATAGCTCAGACAGTCTGGTGCTCCCTTGAGTCAGGTGAGTTTCCTAGCTCCCTGAAGGAGGCGGTGGTGACATCTCTCTTTTAAGAAAGCTTCTCTGGACCCAGACTCTCTGGTGAACTACAGACCTATCTCTAACCTTTCCTTTGTTGGGAAGATAGTTGAGAAGGTAGTGGCTGTGCGGCTGGAGAACAATTTAACCATCCATAGCATCTATGAACCTCTCTAATCCAGTATTCAAAAGAGGCACAACACAGAGACTGCTTTGGTTCGGGTGCTCAATGATTTCCTGATGGCGAGAGATCAGAAGCACCAGTCCATGCTGGTGCGCCTTGATCTCTCCTCAGCTTTTGACACCATGGATCATGGGGTACTGCTTGAGCACCTGAGGTTCATCTGTGGCCTGACTGGTGCTGTCCTCAGATGGTTTAAATCTTTCCTCACTGGCAGAACTCAGAGAGTGGTGTTGCGGATTTATTCCTCTGATCCTCCCTTTCTGTCATGTGGGGTGCCTCAGGGCTCAGTGCTGTCCCCCATGTTGTTTGCAGTGTACATGCTGCCTCTCAGAGACATTGTAATACAGTATGGGCTCAGGTTTCACTGCTATGCTGATGACACCCAGATCTACCTGTCTTTCACTCCTGACCAGGATAGTGCTCTCTTGGCCTTTAATAACTGCCTCGCTGAAATCCAGGACTGGATGAATTCTAGCTGGTTGAAGTTGAACTTGGGGAAGACTGAGGTGATGGTAGTGGATCCTGGTCACCGAATAGAGGGGTTGGGAGCTGGGCAGCACATGGGCCTTTTTCCTGGGGGACTCCCAGCTCTTTACCTCTGAACAGGTGCGAGACCTGGGGGTGGAGCTTGATGATGGGCTGACACTGCGGTCATAGGTGTCAGCTGTCATCAAGTCATTCTTTTACCATATGAGGAACATCGCCAGGATCAAGCATCTTGTTCAGTCTAGTGACCTACCTACATTGATCCATGCCTTTGTGACCTCGCGCCTTGATTACTGCAGCTCCCTTTACTATGGGCTACTGGGGGTTGATATCCGCCTCCTGCAGCTAGTGCAGAATGCTGCAGCCCAGTTACTGACGGGGACCTCCCATACCTGTCATATCACACCAGTGCTGCATGAGCTGCACTGGCTGCTGATTCAGTCACGGAGCACCTTTAAAGTCAGATTACTGACTTATAAAGCCCTACGTGGTCTTGGCCTGGACTACGTGAAAGAGCTTCTGCTCCCTTTCCACCCCAAGTGACTGCTCCATTTGGCTGACAAGGGGTTGCTAGAGATTCCAAGGATATCTTTAAAATCTTCTGGGGTCTGTGCATTTATGTACGCTGCCCCAGCCCTTTGGAATTCTCTATCATGTCAGCTCTGGGAATGTGTGACCGTGGAGGGTTTTAAACAGGCACTGAAGACTTTTTTTATGGATGCAAGCATATCCTAATTATTAATGCTGTTTATTGGATTTTAGTGAATATTTTATATTGAGTCATTTTATCTGTTCTTATTTTAGTGTAATTTATTGTAATGTGCCTAGATATTTTTGAAAGGCACAAAAGAAATAAAGATTATTATTTTTATTATTATGTCTAGATGCTCCGCAAGCCTTTTCTGCTTTGGATCCTGTTCCTGGATAGCCCAGCCACGGGCATTTGTATAGTTATGAGGAGTTCTGCAAAGGAAGGGTCCTCCAGAGGGGATTTTGGGGACTCCTTAGGCTGAGGCTGTACAGATGTATGTGTACCAGAGCTGGAGGATGAGTCAGAGTCAGAGTATGAAGAGTGCCTGCTGGGGGGTCTGAACCCTTTTTTAGAGGAGTGTCCTGGGTTTTATCCCTGATCTGGTGTCTACAGGAGTATTCTCCAAAAAGGTGGGAATCCACAGGAGAGGCTGATCTAGGGGTCAGAAAGGAGGTGGGAATAGAGGCTGTCACTGGATTCTGATGGTCAAACTCGGAGGCTAGTTTTGTACTGGCCTCCTGAGTCAGGGTCTGAAAAACTGCTTGGATATCAGCCTGAGGCTGCTGTGGAGGCAGAGGCTGGGCTGAGGAGGAGGAGGCTGGTATAATGGACAGCCCAGCATCTGATATTGAGAGTATCCATGAGCTTGATAAGAGTAGGGAAAGCCAGAAGGAGCATTCTCTTGATTAGACATAGCCTGGCATCTGGTACCCCAGTACATACTGGGGTTGATGACCAGATGATGGATACCCCTGTGATGGGTACATTAGGTAATGTGGGGGCGAATAGCCTGGAACATTGTCCATTGGTCCAGCTGAAGGCAGAGCTAAAGGCCTGGCAAGAGGTCCAGAAGGACTAGGCATTGTCTCCATAGGGACATTCAAAGGGGCTGGCACTGGATCAGGCACAGGAATGTTTGGCACTGGAAGATTTGGCACCTGGGGGCCTGACGGAAGGCTGTCCAGTGTTTGAGGAATGGTCTGAGTGCTAGTCATACCCTGACCCGGCGAAGGGTCACTTAGCATCAGCGTGGGACTAGAACCTGATGGAAGACCCACCGTCATCTGGGGAGCGGGAGTCCAAGATGGTGGAACCTGGTGGTCCAAGGGAGCTTGGGTTGAGGATGTTCTGATGGAAGGTCCCTGGAGGGATTAACAATAGACTTAGTGGGTGAACCAGAAACAGACTGACCCGGCGAAGGAGAGGGAACCTCCAGATTAGTGCCCACCTCCGGCTCTTGATCTTCAGGCAAGCCCAAAGGGACTTGTTGGGTCAGTGGGAGTGAGGAACCCTCTAAAGACTGTTGTGTGTCCAGCAGCTGGCTCAACGCGACGTCTGGGGTATCTTGTGACCTAGATGGGAGAGCCTCAGCTGTGTGGTCCCCAGAGGAACCGGGGAGCGACTTATCAGCCGCGAACCGTGCAGATGTCAGAAGAGCTAACGTACGACTTATTGGCCTGAGCCATGAAGACAACAGCAGAGCTGGAGTCTAGCTTACTGGCTGTGACTGTGAGCTCCTCAATGGGGCAGGGGAGTGACTTATTGACCTGGCTGCTGGTGATACACCCTGAAGAAGATATAGGCCTAAGGAGCACAATAGGGGTTCCATCATCCAAGAAGAGCCCCGGCTGCCCTGTGAGTAAAGCACACAGGAGGCCATGGTCTGATCCACTAGAGTGGTAGGAGACCTGGCAGTAGGGGTACTTACCAAAGTGGAGGCCCCTCTGGTGTCAGTGGTGCTTGATGGTCACCGCCAAGTAGATGGAGACCTATCCCAATCTTGGTGCCTCTCCTTGTCCTTTTTCTTCTTTTGAGTTCTGGCATTGGAGAAGAAGATTTTTCCTGCAGATTCAGCAGCTCCTTTTCCATCAAAGCTAGGCACTTCTCCAACAAGTGGGCTTCAAGCTTGGTCTTGTGCCTAATCCGTGTGGCCTGATTGAAGGATTGGCAGGGCACACAGTCCTTGACCCGATGTTTGGGGCCTAGGCAGATCATGCAGTGGGAATGCTCGTCTGCATGCAGGATCTGGGTGCCATAGGACTTGCATTTCTTCTTTTCAATGCATCACCCAAATGTTCATGTTCCTGAATTGTATCTCCAACTACATTCTATGCTGTAAATTTGTCACAGTTATTTATTTGCTTCCCCGTTCTTCTGTATATCTGTCAAGATCTCTGTATTAGACCTGTTTATGTTAGACTTGTTTATGCTGTATTTCACAATGTTATTGTTTAACCCGGTGATCTCTTCTCTTTTTATGCTTAACTGGATGTTTGTGTAAATGGGCATTTTTGCTCACATACCTTATAATATAAAATAAAATCTGACTGATTGATTAAAAACAGGACTAACAGACCTGAACCACAGCAGTTCTGTAAAAGTCCAAACTGCCCATACTGGGTGCAACTTGCACAAACACTATTAGTCTGCTCACTCTGGCTACACTGTTCAGTCCGACTTTTATGTATCTGGTCCACTCCTGAAAGTCTGTTTTTCAACCCTTCCTTGGCATGGTTGAAAACTGAACTGTCAGTGCCAGACCAGATAGGTAAAAGCCAGACCAGATCATCTGGAGTGAGTGCGTCAGCAGTATTTGCACAAGCTGTGCCCAGTCCAGATTTTACAGCTCTGGTCTGGGTCTGGTGATCTGGTTTTTACCCATACACTATTGCATGTGGCTTTCTGACACACTATACAGGCGGATGCAGAATCTAACCCATTGAAGGTTAAAGTGTCAGAAAACCATTATGCTAAAAATGCCAAGACTCATCCAATTCTTGATGACCCCCCACTCCCAAATCATACTTAGCCCTCTACCAAAGTCATGCTCAAATATTGGTGCTTCTATATCCACACCATTAAGCTTTTAATGGCATCATGCCTCTTCTACTGCCATGAGCTCCCCTAAATTTGAAGTCTGATTCTACTTGTGGCAGCCCCCCCAAACTGGGTAATTTCCAAGGGAGCATATCTTTATATCACATCAACTAAATTACTGCTAAACTCCTTATTTGTAAACATTTTTTGAGTCATTTTTGTTATAGTGTATCTATGGTCAGGAAAAAATAATTTGAAAAAAAAAAAAAAAAATACAAAAAATAAAGCCCCCATTTATCAGGTCATTTAATCACAATACAGCATGTTATGAATTGATCAGATTCTGTGTGTAACCTAGGTTAAACAAAAATAAGCACACACATACCTACCTACTTGCAAGTGAAGCAAATGTGGTTACTATCATTCAGTTGTAAACAGCTATAACCACAAATTGCAGGTTAAGAAAATTCAAAGTCCTCACAGCAATGGATAGGGGCCTGCTCACGGGGGCCATATTTATTGACCTCACTAAGGCATTTGATCTTGTGAATCACCCCCTTCTACTCTCCAAACTGTCTGTCTTAGGTTTTTCCCACACTGCATCTCTTGGTTTGTTAGCTACCTCACTGGAAGCAGGCAATTTGTTTAAACTGCAACTGTTGTCCCTGACTCACTTCCAACCTCTGCTGGAGTACCCCAGGATACTCCAACAGAGGCTGGAGAGGGGTCAGAGACAGCAGTTGCACCTGAACAAATTGCCTCCTCCTTTCTCTCTCTCTTTATTAACAACCTGCCCTCATTTCCCTGTCTCTCCTCACTGATCCTTTATGCCGATGACATGGTGCTTCTCACTTGTGGTAAAGACCCCACATCAGTAAAGTCGAATCTTAAAGCTGAATTTGATTGCTTACAAGTCTGGCTTCTGTAAAACAAACTCATACTTAGTGATAAGAAAACTGTGGCTATGCTTTTTGGTTCCCCGTCTAGAATCAAATCCTGTGCTCCAGATCTTTCAGTACTATGTCTTGATGGCTCCCCGTTGGAATCTGTTAACTAATTTAGGTACCTAGGAGTCACTCTTGATCCATCTTTGGATTTCAACCCCCACCTTACGGCTACTTGCAAGGCGGTTAACTCCAAACTAGGTATTGCCTATAGAATTAGATCCTCCCTGAATGATGCTGCCCGGCTTGCTGTTGCACAAGGTTTCCTCCTTTCCTCCCTTACATATTGCTCACAGGTATACCTTAATGCCAACAAATGATCCCTCCATAAATGGAGCACCTGTTATAACAGCATATGCCGATTCGCCCTCTCTGCACACAGACTGACTCATCGCTGTGAACTCTACTCCAAACTAAATTGGCTCTCCCTGACTTCACACAGACTCTATTCTACTGGATGCTTAATTGACAATATCATCAGAATGGGGACACCTGAGCATCTCTCAAGGCTGCTATCTCATCCCTCCCAAGCATATCTCTTTAGGGCATCCGTACAAACCCAACTTGAAATTCCCAGATACCTCACAAAAAGGGGAACTATCCTTTCTATGCTGGCCCCTAGCATCTGGAACTCCTCCCCTCACGTGAAACACTCTAAATCCCACCTAGCCTTTAAACTGGGTCTCTGCGCCCACCTGACTGACTCTGATGGCTGCTTCTGTGCTGTAACTTGAGACTGACTCCCAGTAGCATTCCTTACCTACATGGCACTTACTGTTTCCCTCCACTATATAAAATCTGCATGTTCCCACTCCCTCCACAAAATCATCAGTTAAAACTGTTATTTGTCATATATCCTTAATTATTATTGTTGTATCGTCCAGTGCAAGTAGCTAATGTAAGGGTATTTGTTTTCTCTCAGTTTCCACAGAAATATGTCTTGCTTTTGTTTGTTCCCACTTCATGCTGTGCCATGAACAATTGCCACTGGTGTTTGTACCTTCTCTGTACCTTGCTCTCTCCTGATTGTACTCTCCAGAGTCGTGCCTGAATATAGTCAATACTCTTGTCTAGTGTACCTACCCAGTAATAAAATAAATAATAAATAAATTCAGTAGTATATAAACAGTAGCCCAGAACTGACTGCCTGAGAAAATGAAGTTGGTGTATTATTTGGAAACGGGCATCACTGGGACTCTTTGCTATGGAATGTCCTGCACAGCAGCAGAATGACTGCTCTTAGGATGGTGGTGTTAAATGGCTTAATGAGGGTACAGCAGAGCTTATTTGTTATGCAGAAAGCTCCAGGAAGTGTTTAACCCATTCTACTTACAATAGCTTTCAATGATGTCTGTATTATCCATTGGTAATCTGACATCGAATGACTGCCAGAAGATAATGAGCTAACTTTCTGTGGGCTCAATTAACTCCTCAAGCCAGAGGAAACATAGTGCTCTACAGCTTCCTATACGTACACAGGTAGCGTAGTAATGAGGCTTCAGTGAAGGAATATATTTTTAACAATCTGCCATGTTGTTTGGTAGCAAAAATGACATCAACCCTTTTTTGAATCCAAAACATCTGCTGGGCTATGCCCACAGTGTGACAGGGTGATCCCTGTCAGGGGTGAGTGTTGCAGTAGGAAGACAAGGCATCCCTTGCCTCCCACCCATAAAGTGCTCTAGTGCTAATGGGAAAAGTGCCAAAATTATTTGAAGCACTTGAAATGTGTGGGTCTGCTGTAAAATAATTCAACATTAGGTGTTAGTACAGGTAAAATTAATGCCAGTACATTTTAGTATAAAGTGATAATGTGTAGTAAAAAACATATATGCCATTGGGCATAAACTGAATTGGTGAAGTTATAAAATAACATGAAGTGCAATGTAGCCTTTTAGAATGAGGTATACAAGAGCATAAAGTAAAAGGTGCCATTAATGCATTAAAAAGTGTATGTCAAATATGTATTAACATGCATAAGGTGCCTTATGATATAAAAATAATGAAAGTGCTGCTTGATACCTAATAGTAGAAAGAATATGCATTTGGTATACAGGGTTGCTGCAAGGACTTATACAGAACTGTAGTCGCTTTCTTTGAGGCTACAAACCCTGTTGATTAATGAAATAGTAACAAGAGGACAGAACTGTGTCCTGCCAATGAAGCTGTCTGGGGTACACTGTATGCATAGTCAAAAGAGGTTGCAGCCTTATATAGTATATATTCTTAAGTTCAGCAGGCTGTTTATGATGGTCTTACTGCCATTAAGGCCTGTGAGTACTGAGGTAAACATTTTAAGAAAGTCACATACAGTTGCATTTTAAGATTATATACTCTCTAGCAGTCTGTTTATAAAGCTCTTTGGGTCTCAGTCGGCTGCCTGTAAACATGCTGCATCCAGGCATATAGTAAGTAAAGAAATAAATGTAAATAACCAAAGAGAATCACAGCAGAGCTCATCTTCCCCCTATCTAAAGTGTTTTTATTTTGTTCCTTTTCCCAGTCCTATAGTGCTTCCTGTGTTTTCATAAAAAGAAGAGAGCCTAGCTCTTTATGTGGCTGTTTATGAGTAACTATAGAAGGCATTACTTACCCAGCCTAGAAGCTGTTCAGCTCTCTGCTGAGACTGTAATTCCTAGTTCAGTATAGGGCTGGCAGCCCTCAGTCTTACTCTATTTATTCGGTTACCCCAGAGTGATGTCACTCCTCAAGGGAGGAGCTTAGCCCCAATTAAAGCTCATTAGATATGTATGTTGCTTTAATTATGTTACAAACAATGAAATGTTATTGAAGTCTAGCTAGAAGAACATAAGAGGGTATAAACTATATATATGTGATATGTCAGGATAAAACCAAGTAAAATAAAGAAAGTTATAATACTAATTGAGACAAAAGGATGGAGCATTATAGATCACATGACTGTCATGTCACCCCTTGAATTATATATAAATCTGCCACTAGGTGCTAGTTTCTAGACAGGGTATCAGTGGAGAGCTGATAGAGGGAGGTGTAAGACCCTCGTGAGAGGATGCTCTCACACTAACATGAATGGTTAAATACTAACTTTCTTTTATTTCTGTTAACATTTTCTGTTACAATAAAATGATAAACATTTATGTTAAACGTTTGTATGCACCTTATTGCCTGCCTGAATCTGATGTTTTTGTGAAATCCCTCACCATCCACATTTGGTGTTAGAAGTGGGATACTGGCTAGAAGTCTAAGTATCTGGGAGAATCTAGCCAGATGGTACCAGCCCTGGTACTATTTGGGGGGACCAGTCAGTGGTGTATAACGTCAGATAGAAGGATGAGGATCAATGGCCTGGTGACCTGGGCGAGGCATCCTAGATGGAGATCGAGTGGCTGACCTGATGCGACTGGTCCACTGGTTAAGCGGCAGATGGTTGGAGGTAGACCATTGCTGGAGGGATGCAGGACACAGATGTTGGGAGCTGCTTGAGGGGAGCAATACGGAGCAGGAGAGAGAATCCAACAGAGAGGATCCATGGACTCTGGATGACTCTGAGGAACCCCTAAGGGAGTGGTCAGAGATGGAAACACCCAGCCTACTGGAATTTCTAGGGATGTACTGGATTGAGGACGGCAGAGCGGTAACAAAGGAGAAGTCCCCAGCTAAAACTGTTATAGACTTTATGCCTTCTAGGGTGAAGTCTACCCTCAAGATGGAAGAAATGATGACAGCTGAAGGGACTTATGCATGTGTTGTGACACCACCTGTTATGACTAATGGTCCTGCTATGGATTGGGGAACACTACAGTTAGCTGACGTAACCATTAGTCAGTTAATACCCCATGTAGAAGTACAGGAAGGTAGCCAGGGTAATGGTGGAATGGGGGCTGGAAAGTTGTGGTAGTATGAGGTACAGGAAGGTGTACTGTATCGCATGAGGCCTAACCCCAGAACAAAGCAGTCTGATGCCAGGGTGGTGGTGCCTGAGGCCTGCAGGATGAAGGTTATGAAAGCTGCAAGTAACAGTCATGCTAGTCCTTTAACCCATGGGGAGGCGATGGCAAGATTAACCCCCTACAACTGGGTGGGTATATACTGACAGGTAGCCATTTAACTAGAGACCAGACACTTGAATGTGAATGGAACCCTTAACAATAATGTGGGAAGAGCATCTCTAGTGTTCAAGGGCAGGAGATGGTACCCTTGGAGGAGGAAGAGATCCCCACTTAGAAGAGAGGGATCAAGATGGTAGTTAATAGCTGTATTAGAGAGAGCAGCATACAGAATCAAACTGCAGTCTTATTTCTTTCTCTGTTACTATATACAACTGCTATGTCTAGTAGCAGTATACATAGATAGGCACTATGCTACTGCTGAGTTATCTGTAGCCCAGGGTGTTAGTTTTTTTCTGTACAGTGTTTAGTAATGTATAGATGACAATACCTTCTGTTTATTTAAGGAACCCTGGGGTGGAGCTAATGGATGAAGGCAGGCCATAGCTCCATCCCCTTCCAGGATGAGGGAAGGTGGATACTGTCTACCGCAAACTGCTAAGCCTTTACATTGCAGTTACAAGTCTTTTCTTATCTATCTTCTTGTGTATCTCATTTTTTCATATTTCATCTGATATGACTGGCCACTTATCAAATTGTCTTTTGATCTATTTTCTTAGTCTTTCCTATATATTCAGATGCAAGGAGGTAGCAGAGGAAATTGACCTTCAGGGGGAATATCCATTGGAACGCGCTAGTAGTAGGTGTCAGATATTCCAAATGATGTTTTCCGAATGAAAACCTGTTACGTTTTAAAGGACGATCAGTCTTTCTGATGAAATAAATGTACAGTGGATGCTTCGTGGTAAGAGCATCTGTAGCCCCAGGGTAATGTTTGTAAAGGTGTAAGATGATGGTCATGCTTATAGAGATGGCTTACATAGATTTAAGGGACCCTGGGATGGAGCTTCACGATGAGGGTAGGCCAGAGCTCCACCATACCCTCTTTGGGTCGGCAGGCCTGTAACAGACAACCATAGGATGGTTGCCCTTTTAGGTGGGGAGGAATGTGACAGGGTGACCCTTGTCAGTGTGGGTGCCCCAGTAGAAAGACGAGGTTCCCTTCTCCCCCCTCATAAAGTGCTCTAGTGCTACTGGAAAAGAGCCATAAGTATTTGAAGTACTTGAAATGTGTGGGTCTGCTGTAAAAGAATGCACCATTAGGTGTTAGTAGAGGTAAAATGAATGCCAGCAAATTTTAGTATAAAGTGATAATGTGTAGTAAAAACATATATGCCATTGGGCATAAACTGAATTGGTGAAGCTAGAAAATAACATGAAGTGCAAGGTACCTTTTTAAAATGAGGTACACATGAGCATAAAGTAAAGGGTGCCATTGGTACATTAAAAAGTTTATGTTAAATATGTATTAACATGCATAAGGTGCCTTATAAATAGAATAATAGATACATTCTGGTGTATTACAAGGCAGTAATTCATTGAGAGGATCTGGGAGCACAGTAAACCTCAAGAGCAAAGCTCGAGAGGTTTCAAGTGCCCCAGATCCCGAGATGAAGAACTGTTCTGTAAATACAAGAATGTATTTGTTATTTTTTGTAATATATGGATGCGAGGAAATTGTCAGTGCTTACCTTTGCCAAAGAATGAGGAATCTTCGACTGGGGTGCTGAGGTGATTTTCATGTGAGAAGGAGCCAATGACTGCGGCAACATCGAAAACTTTTCAAAAATTCAAACAGCTAAACTGTGCAGTGTTAAACTGCTAAACGAAACAGCAGCAACAACTTTTTTTTCTCGAGCGATGGTTGCTGTGGACACTTGGTTAGACTCAGAGTTGGAGTAGTGAACTGAAGGAACAATTTTCTCTCACTAAGTGAGAGATGCCCACCATGTTTTATAAATTAATTGGTCCGCCCACAAAGAAAGCGCATTCAATGAGGAGGTGCGGTTTTTCGAGTGTCTCCACGCACAGCTTTGGGGATGTCAGGAAGCCGCCTACGATCTTGAGTTTGTGCTCTTCAAGTTTTGTGATAATACTATTGTTCAGAGCTCAAACGATAGCATTACAAGCTCTGAAAGATAGTACAGTATTATCACTTGCCAACGATGGTATTATCACTTTGGCTCCAGTGTATTACTGGAAATTTTTTATATACTTTTCAATAGTATTATTTTAAATATCCATATATTACAATATAAAAGTTATACATATGCTGCTTAATACCTAATACTAGAAAGAATATGCATTTGGTATACAGCGTTGCTGCAAGGACTTAAACAGACTGTAGTCGCTTTCTTTGAGGCTACAAACCCTGTTGGTTAATGAAATAGCAACAGGAGGACAAAACTGCGTCCTGCCAATGAAGCTGTCTGAGGCACACTGTACACACAGTCAAAAGAGGTTGCAGCCTTATATAGTATATATTCTTAAGCTTAGCAGGCTGTTTGTGGTGGTCTTACCAGCATTAAGGCCTGCAAGTACTGTGGTAAACATTTTAGGAATGTTAATTACAGTTGCATTTTAAGGTTATATACTCTCTAGCAGTCTGTTTATAAAGCTCTTTGGGTCTCAGGCTGCTGCCTGTTAACATGCTGCATCCAGGCATATAGTAAGTAAACAAACAAGCATTTGTCAATGCCAAATGTTGTCTCTCTGGCAGTGGCATTGTCATTGGTAGTGCAGGAGTTAGAGATGCATAATAGGAATGGCAGTGAAGCACTGAACTGAATCCAACCCCACCCCCATTCTGCAGAGACTGGCAGGCGTTGGGGTGTGCCTTTGGGTCGTCATCTACAATGCTCATGCCATTGTACCTCACCCTTCCCTATAGACACTGACAAGTGTTGTGGTGTGCTTTGAGGTCTTTGGGTCTTATACTTATTCCATTCCATAATGAAATATGCTGAGACGGGTGCAGTATAAGAGAATGGGGTGAACTTTAGGGCTGAATACTCCAAGGCACACCTCGATGCCTGTCACTGGTTGCAGGGTGGGGGTGGGAGTGGAATGGCATGAGCATTACAGCCAATGATCCCAAGTCACACCCCTGACACCTGTCAGTCTCTACAGGGTGGGGTGTTACAGTTGGAAACCCTAACATTGTAGGCGTTTGTTGGTATTTTCACACCAAATTTTCAACATATGCTTTTTATGACCCCACCTCATGAACAGCAGCACAATCAGTTTGTTAGCCGAAGGGTGGTCTTGCACAGCAGCTATGCTATTTGGCGACACGGGCGAAAACACATTCTGGGCAGGATGTGAAAAATGACAACTGTATTGTTCACGAGGAGGTGTAAAAACATGGCAACACTGAAAATCTGGAGTGAAAATATGAAAAATCAGTGAAGTCATGAGCATGCATAGAAACTGTGCAACACACACCCGTAACCCAATTATTTTTGGAATTTTTTTAACCACATTTTCAACATAGGCATTTTGGGACATCCCATCACTAACAGTGACACTGTGATTTTGTTAATCTGTCCCAAAAGTTGATTTCCAGCAGCGACCATGTCATTGTGCGCCACAGGTGCGAAAACACATTTTGGGCAGGATGTGAAAAATGACAGCTGTACTGTTCACAAGGAAGTGTGGAAAAATGCCAGTGTTGAAAATCTGGCATGAAAATATTACAAATTGCAAAGCTGCAAGGTGCGTGGAAACTGCACAACACACGTTAATAAAACAGCCATTTTTATGTTGTTTCACCAAATTTGCAACATAGGCTTTTGAGAGCCCCCTCATGAACAGTGGCACTGTCGTTTGTTAATCAGTCCCAAAGGTGATTCCGTGCAGTGACCGCAAAATCACCTTTTGGGACTGAATAATGCCATGACAGTGAATGAATTCATGAGGAGGGGTCCCAATAACCCCATGTTGAAAATTTGGTGCCAAAATTCCCAAAGATGGCCAAGATATGCACCAATGTTGAAAAAACCCTATTTATGCCATTATACACCTTATCGGCATTTCTTCAGTTCGCGGTCGGCTTTGAAGAGTGCAGATGTGTTCCCAATCCACCAAAGATCATCGCGCCAGACTCTGGAGGTAAGTATGGGGTGACGGGGTGTGTGGTGAGGCAGGGTATGCAGAGTGTGGGCGTGGGGTGGGGGTGGGGGCAGCAGAAGCGGCAAGGGACCGTTTTCTTTTTACAGGCTTAAAAAATACAAAAAGACAATGAGGGTCAATTTGCTTTTTCTGGTGTTTGTTTGGTACACTGGGGTGGAGTCCCAGTGTACCACATGCATAGCGGGAGGGGACCACAGCTGATGGGGATTGGGCCCCATCAGCACAGAAATGGGTGGATGCGCATGATGCCGAGGGGATTGGGCACCCTCAGCACACAACAGCAGGGCTAGGACATTATGCCGATGGGGAGTGGTCTCCCCATTGGCAAATTAAACTAGGCGGAGGGAACTGAAGCTAATGGGGATTGGGCCCCATCGGGCAAGGAAAGACTGTTGGGGTGTGCATGATGCCAAGAAGATTGGCACCCTTTCAGCACACACGTAGAATGAGGGGGTGATCATGCAGACGGGAGGCCCTGTCGGCAAATGAAGTGGCTGTGGCAGTCAGTGCCGCCATATTTAGGTTAGGGAACTGCTTCACCAGCAAGGGCACATCGGGAGGTGCCACTGCGTAGCGAGCTTTGCTCTCATTGCAGTGAACCTTTCCTAGCTGTGCTCGCTAACCTATGTGTTGCTGGTGTGGCACCTGCATGCTGCCTTATTGGGGAATGAGGGACGCACCTACTGATGCGTGCCCTGCATTTGCTCGCAGTAACCGTGCCTCCAAATCTGCTACTACTGCAATATATTGGCTGGCGTGCAAGTGCGAGCCAACATAATAAATGTAAATAACCAAAGGGAATCACAGCAGAGTTTACCCCCCTTTCCTAAAGTGTTTTTATTTTGTTCCTTTTCCCTGTCCTATAGCACTTTCTATGTTTTTATAAAAAGAAGAGAGCTTTATGTGCTCTTGATGAGTAATTATAGAAGGCCTCACTTACCCAGCCTAGATACCTAGTTCCACAATCCAGTCAGATCTAGACACAGAACATACCTCAGATTCGGGCTGGGAAACTGCCAGTGTCAGTCTGCAGCAGTTCCCTTTGGTATCTCTTCAGCCCTAAGGGTATTCACAAAGTTCTTAACCATGGTGCTAGCTCACCTAAGAAAAGGCGTGGTGTTTTTTCCCTACCTAGGCAACAGCTAGTCTAAGGGAAAATAATACATCAGGCAATGTGCGCCATACAGCAGGTAAGGAGTAGCCTGGAGGATCTGGGATTCCTAATAAATCTGCAGAAGTTTCAGACAAAACCAGCGCAGGTACTGGATTTCATAAGTGCTGATGTAGATATCCTACTGGGGAAAGCTTTCCTTCAACAGGCAAGTTTCAAACCAGATTGCCAGTGCAAAATCCTTCACACTGGGCTGTCTAAGGCCTGCAAGGGATTTCCTGCACTTCCTGGGTCACAAGGCCTCATCCACAGCTGTGATGCCATGGGCCAGATTTCAGATGAAGGACATTCAGTACTAAGAGGTCACTGTTCCCAAAGGGCAAACTCATTGTCCAATCTAATGACAGTCACAAAAGACTAGAGTGCTAGGAGGAAGGTAACCTCAGAGAGGGCATTCATTTCCTCCAGCAATCCTCAACAAAGGTTTATCACAACCGATGCTTCACTCCTAGGGCAGGGTGTCCACCAGGAGAATTTCACAGTAATTGGCATCTGGAGCCTTCAGGAGACCCAGGAACATATAATTCTCCTTGTAATCAGGACAGTACTGCTGGCAGTGAAATCCTTGTCCTTCTTGCTACAGGGTCAGTCTGTCCAAGCTGTGGTATACAATACCAGAACAACGTATGACATAGACAGGGAGAAACAAGATCCTCAAAACTCTGCACAGAAGCTATGAGGATCTGGGATCTGGCTTATTCCCTGGATACAAAAATGTATGCAGTACACCTGCCAGGCAAAGACAATGTGCAGGCAGACTCCCTAAGCAGAATCAGCCAGGGAGACCATGAATAGACCCTGAAGCAGCAAGTGCTGGCTTCAGTCATTAGATAATGGGGCACTCCAGAACTTGATCTGTTTGCCTCTTGGGAGAACAATTGGCTCCCAAAGTTTTGTAGCAGGCCACCAGCCAGGGGCTCAATCCCAGAAGATGTCCTAGCCTTGAACTGGACAGGAAAGTTCCTGTATGACTTCCCACCATTCCCTTTCATACAGAAAGTGTTCATAAAGCTCAGGAGAGAGCCAGAAATAACAATCCTGATAGTCCTGGACTGGGCCAGACAGACTTGGTACTCAGTGCTTCTGACCCTGTCCAGTAGGATTCCAATGAACCTGCCACTGAGATACAACCTGCTGACTGTCTCATAGCAGAATAACATTCCCAAGCCTCAGAACATTACGCCTGAGGGCATGGTTCTTGATTAACTAGATTTGTCTAGTCTGAGTCTGTCAGATGAAGTGTTGAGCATATTGAAGGTGTCTAGAAAATCAGCAACAAGGAAAGCATATACCTCTAAGTGGAAAAGAATCTCATATTGGTGTGCCCCAAAGAGATGATTCCAATGTAAGCAGTGCTTTTTACAGTTCTGGATTACCTGGTCCACTACAGTCCTTATGTCTGAGACCTTCAAGCCTGAAAGTACACCTGACAGCTGTGTCAGCCTACCCACAAGTAGGCAAAGACAAGTCCTGGCATTGCAACCTGCTTGTAAAAGTTTTTGTTAAGGGCCCTAACCATCTGTATCAAACTGTAACGGACCCAGTCCCTCCATGGGACTTAAACATCTGTCTATCCCAGAAAATGGAGACTCCTTTTGAGCCTATGGTTCCGTCTTACTTAAAGTTTGTCAATAGAAAACAGTTTTCCGGATAGCGAACTGCAAGGATGACAAGTGAACTGCAATCCCTCTATGCAAATCCAAGCTACATAATTTTTCAGCGGGACAAGATAGTCCTTAGAACCAATAGGGAGCTCCTACCTAAGGTGGCATCTAGAGATGGGCAGAGCAGTCTGAGGACAGTCAGAACTCTTCCTTATAAAAGGGGCAATAATGAAATGTCAAATAATGACATGTCATTGGTCAAAACATGTCAGCTGACCATTTATTAATGCCCTGGTAGATGAACAGTTGGCATGAGGATCTTTTTCAGCAGGCACATAAAGCTGAATGTCAACATATAAAACTCAATGCCTTTACATTCTCTCACTTTAACTACCGCCATTGACAATAGCAGATGAAGTGAGAGAATGTGAAAAATAGAACAAAGCACAAAAATATGCACAGAATTTGGACATTTTCGAGGGTTTGATGATAAAAATACCACCGAGTTCCTCTATAAATTCTCACTTAACAGAAATATGACCACCATGTTTTTTTTTAAAACCCGCCCACACATGACTGGCAAATAATGAGAGCTAGAGCTAGACAAGAAAAACTTTTTTTGTTCAAGACCTACTTTTTAAGGTGGACAGACAAAGTGCACAAAAAATACAATTCTGAATAATTTTAAAATATTTTGAGTAGTTGAAACAGTTGCAAAACGTACCATTTTATAAAGTGCAATAACCACTCCAGCCCATGGGTGTATCAGGGCATTAATGCACTTCCCGGCTGGTTGAAGTCACCCAGGCAAACCCTTGAGCCACACAATGCACCCAGCGCATTGATGCCTGATACACCCATGGTCTGTCGTGTGTTATAGCATACGGATTTCTCAGTGTCCATCTGATTTGGGTAGATCTGAACCATGGTTGGCAGTGTCCTTCAGTAGGTCCACCTCACTCCAATTTATTTAAAAAAAAGTCCTTTCTCATATGCCAGCTCCTCCATCTCCTGGATCCCACAAGGATACAACAAAAATAATTTAGTTTAGAATTTATTTCTTCCCACCTAGTTCACTCTCTAGTTTAGTGATTCAAGTGTGCACTGTCCATGTTTGTTAGTGGAAAACAGTGAGAATGCAAGGGAGCAGTCAGCAAGCATGGCAACAGCAAGGAAAGTGCAAAACAAGAGACAGGATGTTCATTCAAGTTCTGTACTGGTCTGAATATTGTCACTGAGGGAGTGCAGTGGTAGCTGCCACAACAGCTGCTGAGCATCTAATCTCCAGTGTGTGTGAAAGGTTGAGTATCAGCGGATAGGAGAGATATTCATTTATTTGATGGACTGAGTAAGAATCAACAGATGGGAGGAGGTGTTCATTTTTTCTCCTAAGACAGAGTGGGTGTTTGTGAACTAGCTGATGGCAGGAGGGTTTCAACTTTTTCTGGGATAGTGTAGGTGCCTGAGAATTAACAGATGGTAGGAGATACTTATTTTAATCTGGCATAAAGTGAGCACCTGGATATCAGATGATGAACGAGGGTATTTATGTTATTCTTGGGCAGGGTGGGTGAGAATCAGCAGATGGTAGGGGTAGTAATTTTACTCTGAAATGGGGTGGGTGGGTATCAGCAAATTGGTGGAGGAGATAGGGTGCTCATTCTGGGACAAGATGGGCTTCATCAGATAGGAGGAGAGGGCTGAGGTACTTATTCTGAAATGGAGTGGGTCCCGCAGACTCATGGAGGGACAGTGATATTTATAGTGAGACAGGGTGGGAATCGCCAGTTGGAGGGGGACGTTCAATACTGGGACAGGGAAGGGGCAGAGACAGGGGTGTGCAAACTGAGACAGGGTAGTTGGTGATGGAGAGGGGTTACATACTGGGGCAGTGTGGGTGTCAATAGAGAGGAAGGAGAATCAAAGCTGTTCTGCATATGGATGGGGGTGGGGGGGTGTTATCAGATGTGCCAGGCTCTGGATATGAATTATTACTAGGGCAGAATGGGGGAGTGATACCATGCTCCGGCCCACACAGAGGGTATGGGAAAGTAACAGAAGTTAACAATCTATAGCCATGACGAAAAACATATGAACATAAGAAAATGCCAGCAGAAATAGGCCTTATGGTCTGTTGAGTCTGCTCGATTGTACAGCTAGCACCTCATCACGCAGCTGCCCCTCCCACTCCTCTCCTTAGATTTACCCTCACCCTGTCCCATCCCCTCTTGAAACTGCCGACTGTCTTACAGGCCACAACCTCCTGTGGTAGTGTTCCACTTGCCCGACCACCCTTTCCGTGAACAACTGTCTCCTTACCTCCCTTCTGAATCTTCCCATCTCCATTCTGAAACTGTGCCCCCTCGTGTCCCTTCCTCTTCTTAATTGGAAGATGCCCTCTGATCAAGTCTTGTTTATCCCTTTTAAGTACTTAAAGGTCTCAATTATGTCCTCCCTATCCCTCCTCTCCTACAATGAATACATATCTAGCATGCTCATCCTTTCCTCATAGGGCTCGCCATCCAATCCTTAGATCATCTTTGTTGCTCTACACTGCACCCCCTCCAGCAATCTGACATTCTTCCTCAGGTACGGGTGCCAGAACTGCATGCATTATTCCAGGTGTGGCCTGACCAGTGACCTGCACAAGGGAGGACTACCTCCCTACTTCTGGAGGAGATTCCCTTGGTTCCACTATGCCACAGTGACAGAAATTTGTCGACTGACACAGTGACATCACACCACCACCAACTGATGTTGTGCTGTCGCTCTGGGACAAGTGTTTTCTGTGGGGGGGGCTTCCCCCCACAGCTCCATATGAGAGGGCTCTGCCCCCTGCAACCCCCCATACTTTAGATTACTAACTTCAGTCAGAGTTAGTTCGGGGTGGGGACAAACACCTCCCCGGCACCAGTGTCGGGTAGTGGAGACCATCACAGCGACTGCCAACAATGTTGCAGTGATGGTCTTCACTGTAGAACCAATGCTGCATGGTCAGTATACCATTCCCCTCAACTACGCATCCCAGCATCTTGTTGACCTTTGCTGATGCCTTCCTACACTGAGCAGTGTTGTTCATGCTCCCTATTATAAGTATTCCTAGGTCTTTTTCCTCCACAGTGCTACTCAACTGTACCCCTCACAGCTGACAGTCCCTCCTCTGGTTCTTTGCTCTGAAGTGCATTACCTTGCACTTCTTGGCATTGAACCCCAGCTGCCATGTTTTTGACCATTTCTGCAGTTTAGTTAGGTCATCCTGTAGCCCCTTCCATCCCTTAATGTCATCAACAACTGCCCCCAATTTGGTGTCTTCTGCAAACAGACTGATCTAACTTTGGATCCCATGTGACAATATCAGCTGTTAATAACCTGAAGAACACTGGCCCCAGCACTGATCCTTATGGCACCTGCTTGTCACTGCCCTCTGTAGAGTTCCCTCCACTACCACCCTCTGCTGCTATAACAGCCAATTAGTTATCCTTTGCATCATCTTGCTCTCACCCCCACAGTTTCCAGCTTTCCCCCCAGCCTCCCATGTGGCACAGAGTCAAAGACCTTGCTGAAATCCAAATGCAGGACATCCACTGTATGGATCTTGTCTAGTTCCCTTGTCACCCAATCGTAGTACTCAATGAGGTTGGTCTGGCATGATCTGTCTGAGACAAACCAATGCTGATGTCCATCCTCAAGTCCACTGTCCTCCAAAAAGGTCACCAACCTCCCTTTCAGGATTGTCTCCATGAGCTTCCCAGTGATTGATGTGAGGCTCACTGACCTGTAGTTTCCCAGATCATCCTTTGGGCCACCTTTGTGGATGGGCACCAAATGGGCCATCCTCCAGTCCTATGGTATGCATCCTATGTCCAGGGAGGTATTGAACAGGTCAGCCAGTGGCTCTGCCAGAACTTCAGCCAGCTCCTTGAGTACCCTAGGGTGAATGCCATCTGGCCCAGGTGCCTTGTCCACCCTCAGTGTCATCAGTTGTTCCAGTACCCTGTCCTCTGTAATCCTCACATCTGTCACCTCCTCTCCCCCCTGCATACCCCACCCCTCCCCTGTGCTACCTGTCACGCTTTCTCTTGCGTGAATACAAAATAGAAGCATTCATTTTAATGCCTCTTCCTGATCCTCCACTCTCTCCACCCACCCCCATCCTTTTTTATCCACACTATTTGGTCCTTGTTGTTCCTTCTTTCCCTTATGTATCTGAAGAAATCCTTTCCCCTGTTTTTAATACACCATACCAGCCTCAGCTCCCTGGAAGCCTTGGCTGCACTGACTACTTTGGTGGCCTCTCTGGATTTCTTCATGTACATCTCCTTGTTTTCTCCACTCCCTGACTTTTTGAACCTCCGGAATGCCTCTCTCTTGGCCTTCACCCCCTCTCTGACCTCCTGAGTCATCCAAATGGGCTTCTTTGCCCTCCCTTTCTTGCTCTGTGATCTTGTACAAGCCCCCGTAGCCTCCACTAGCCCCTTTTTTTTTGACATCACACTTCTGACTTGTGTCCCAGCCTGGATGAATCCCCTCTAGGTACCCTGCCAGAATTTCCCATGTTTTTGAAGTCCGCTGCCTAAAGTTAATCACCTTGGTACCTGTACCCTCAGCTTCCCTCTCCATGTTGAGTGTGAACCACACCAAGTAGTAATCTTTCCCCGCCAGTGGGTCCTCCACCCCAGATCCCTTACTATCTCCCCACTGGACAGTACAAGATCCAGAGTATTTCCTATCCGAGTTGGCCCATGAGCCACCTGCATCAAGAAGCTGTCCTGAAATGCCTCTAACAGGACTTGCTCCCTTGCACTTGTGGTGGTTGGGGTACTCCAATCCACCCCAGGTAGGTTGAAGCCCCCCACCATCACTGTGTTAACCTTCCTGCAGACCCTTTGGATTTGCTCAGCTAACTCCCTGTCCTGGTCCTTCAGTTGAGCTGGTGGTCTAAAAACTACCCCCATCTTCAAGGTCCTGCCTTTTGAGTCCTTAAAATGCATCCACAGGGCCTCTGTCCTGCCCTTATCCCCCATCCCTTGCATACCTTATCCCTCCCACATAGCTCACCCCCAGTCCCATCCTTCTGAATATCCCATACCCTGGGACCATCAACCCCAGTCCTTTACTGGGTGGCCCACATTACGTGATAGCCACAATATCCACCTCTCCTCTGCCAACAGGGCCTGAAACTCAGCTGACTCATTTCTGAGGCTCCTCACATTCAGTGAGACCACTCTCCAACCTGCTCCATTCTCTCCCTAACCCTTCTCCCTTCTTTCTCCCCCCCCAGTGTCCCCTCCCCTTTGCCTTCCCCATTAACTAGGGGATAACCTTCTCAGGCCCCCCCCGGGACCCATCTACTAGCTGACCACTCACCACCCCTTTCTTTTAGTTTAAATCCATCTTTGTTTCTGTGTACTCCTCTATCTTCTGCTTCAGTACCACTTTCCTCTCCTTGCTCAGGAGTAGTCTGTCCCCAGCATACAGGTTATTCCAGTCCCAGGTTCTACCCCAGCCACCAATCAAGCCATACCCTTGAGCAACATCATTCCCCCAGCCAAGTATTAAACTCACCTATCCTTCCTTTTCTTGCTGTACTCATGCAGGTTACTAGAAGTACCTCAGAGAAGACCACCGATTCTCCCCCCATCTCCTCAGATAGCCTTCCCAGTTCCTTGAACCTCCCCCATACCACTTCTACCATGCCCCCTGCCAGGTCGTTCATACCCACGTGCATCACAACATGGGGTCTCCTCCTTCCCTGCACATGTAAGAAGAGACTGCCCCACCCTGTTGGCAGTCAGCCCAGGTATGGATTCGACCCAGATTTGGCTATGCCCTTCCTCTTACTGCCCTATTTGATCCCTTCAGTATGGAATCCCCCAGCAATAGAAGCTCCCCTCTTCATGCTTCGTACTTCCCCCAACTTCTTCTCTATGTACTCATTATTAGACTCCCCCTTACCCTGCCTTTCAGTAACTCCATCCAATTCCCCCTGTACCTCCCCAACCTCCTACCATGGCCTGCAACCCCCCCCCAGACACCCCTAACTTCCCCTCTCTACCTCTATAGTACCTGGGTTCCCATCCTCTCCTGCTTGTCTCGCATCTATCTCACCAGCATTGCCCTTCCTCCCATTATCCATGTCCCTTCCATTCACAAGTCCAACTGAGTCCCTCTCCCCTCCCTCCTTGCTCTGTCTAACTACTGTCACCTGGGCTGTCCCTGCCCCTATTCCATCCTGCCCCATGTTGGAGATACAGGGCCTCCCCTCCACCATTTCTGCCAACACTGCAAACCTGTTACCTGCCTTCTCAATGTTGCTGAGACTAGGCTCCTTCCTCCCTCCCTGAGGCTTTATACCACTACTAGACCCTCTAGTTATCTTGACCCCTTCCCCCTCCTCCCTGCCTTTGCCTCTTCAGTTCTGATGCTCCTCCTATGCCTTGGCATCATGCTGCCTTGTGCTGAAGACGATTCTGTCCCACCTCCTTCTTCGTTCACCCTCTCCAACTCCTTACCCAGCCACTGCATTTCTCCCTCCAGCCTCCTTAGCCTATGACAGATTGGACACCCACCTAGCTTCTATAATATGCTCATCCAAACAGCTGCTCCACAGCCATTGCAGCCCATTATTCTTCCCTTGCCTGACTCACCTGGCATCCTGCTGCTCCCTGTACCCTCCCCATTACACTGTCCCCATCCTCTCCTATTTCTGCAATGCCACCCTCTGGCACATCTTCCCTCATCTCTTTCCATTTTCATACCTCTGAGCTGCCCTTTCCCCCCCACACGATAAACTCCTTAAGTGATGCTCGTACCTCCTCTTTAGCTTATAGTCCCTTCCTATGCAGCAGTATCTCCTTAAGACCCTTGTTCCTGACTATTTTCGCCCACTCAATGTATCAGTACAGCTTCTGAAATGGTTCAATGTCAAAAATCGAGCATCCATAATCACGTTATCACATTAAGCGTTGTTATATTAGCGAATGTTAAATCAACGTTATGATATTATAGCCTGATGATGTACTGCACAAGCACCAAACTTACTTATGTATTTGCTGGGCAACATACATAGTCTCTTTATTTTATACATCATGCTACAATTACCTTTGTTTACATCCTACACTAATTGCCTCAGTTCAGCCCAGTTTCCCTATTAATTGGTGCTCGAAATGTACAAAATCACAGCATGGTTATACCTGTCAGAGAGCTGGAGAACCAGTAGAATGGCAGTACACTTTTTCAAAAGTCAGAAGAGCACAGAATTAACTGTTCTGGATGGATTTCTCTACTGAAGGGAAAGAGTCGCAGCTGAGAAGTCGCATTATAAATGCCTAGAATATGACATGGGGCCTTGCTCTGTGCACCTGCATCTCAAAGTGGACAGTGTTTTAGAAATAATAGGGTCACATAATCATGTTCCCGACCCTGCCCAAGTAGCAGTGAAGGATGCAGTGGCTGCAATGAAGGATCATGCAGTCTACTATGGAAACAACTCATCAGATTGTTGTAGACACCGTGTCACAGCTGTCTCCATTGGTATCATCTCAACTGCCTACAATATCACTGTTGAAGCGGACAGTGCAAGGAACCAGAGGGCTACAGCACACCCTCCACCAGAGCCAGCAGATGCTGCTGCACTTCTAATACCACCTGACTTTGTGCAGACTGTAAAAAAAGACAACTTCCCGGTGTACGATTCTGGCCCATGTCCCGATAGAATTTTATTCTTTTCAACCATCCAGGACATGCAGCACTTAAAGAGTAGCAGACACTGTCTTGTGGATGAAACAGTTAAGTGCTATCCAAGCATTTTTGCACAGTTGTACACCATACACGCAGTAAGGTATGGTGCTGTACTACTGCTGATATACATTCTGATGGGGAACAGAATGGCAGCTACATATGCTAACGTTTTTACTGCACTTCAATATCTTCGCGGGCCACTGCAGCCAGAAACTATACTAATAGACTTTGAGCTGGCAGCCATTAAAGCTTTTCAACAGCTTTTCAAGCAAAAATGAGTGTTTTTTTTCTTTCACATGTGCTAGGCTATTTGGCATAAAGTTCTGGAATTGCCTGACGTATGTGGCCCATACACCACCGATCCTAATTTTGCCCTTCATATCAGGCTATTATCTACCCTTGCATATTTGCCTGTTGCTGATGTCATTCCCACCTTCAATGATTTAATGCAATCTGATTTCTTTCAAACAAATGAGGACCTTGTTACCAACCTCGCTAACTACTTTGAAGACACATGATTGAGTAGACCACTAGCCAGAGGTGGTCGGAGGTGCACAATGTTCCCAGTGCCACTATGGAACTGCTTTGAAGCAGGACAGGATGATTTTCCCAGAACTGTGAACGTGGTAGAGGTTTGGCACCATAGATTCAACCATTCTGTGGGAGCGCACCATGCCTCAATTTGGAAATGTTTTGAGTTTCTGAAAACAGAATAGCACCTGAACACAACTATGATGGAGCAATTGGTTGCTGGTTCTGCTGTCCCAGAGGACCAAAATAAATATAAGGATACTGCTAAGAGAGTAGCAGGAATTGTTGCAGAGTACCACACATACTTGAGAAGTGAATATCTTAGGGGAATCATATGCATCTTTCAATTTCAGGCTTAAAACACGTCAACAAGAGTTTAGCTAGATAATTGGAGTTCAACAGTTAGGTTCAATACGCACACATATTTTAATAATAAAGAAAGAAAGAAACCTTTTAGAGTGCAGTGGAAGTGCAGCGTTAGTCCAGTGTGATGTTTACATGTGGGAACTGATGGCATACCACCAATATTTATAAAAAATGTGACTGATTACCTGATTGGACCTTTAACAATACTGTTTAAACTCTCACTGAATGCTAGTACTACTGTCCCAATATGGAACAAGGCCATATCCATTCCCTTACATAAAGGTGGCAGTAAAGGCTTACCACAAAACTACAGATTTTATTTGTTTAGTTTTTGTTAATTGGGTAAGTGCACTAGCCAACAGGTGACTATTTTCAGGCACGACCTGGGAGATACAGGAACAAAACATAGTGAAGATAATAACAAAACAGAACGGTTGCAAAGACAATGAAGCAGGGCTACAGGTCAGAGGTACAACGAATATAGCGTTGTTCTTTACTGGTAGATAGCAGGAGAAATCAGGTACTGGTGCCAGGACAGACCTCATTGATGGCACCAGGCGGACATGGTGTAGGGAAGAAAAGGGGGGGGTATGGTGGAGATGGGGCTAAGGATCCGAGTGAGCAGGATTAGGACTGAGCCTAGAGAACCACTGTCTGCAGCTCTGAGCACAGAAACGCTTACAGCTTCAGTGGCTCAGGGTACTGTCATGCAGCCGGGCTCATGGAACTCCTGCTTGGGCACTGAACATGGCTGACAGCCTCTGGGAAGCGGACCTATAGGGATCTCTGAGACTGTGCATGGTATGTCCATGCCTGGAAATGTGGTGGCAAGTTTATGGCTTTCACGGTAGGGGGTAGGGAAAAGCAGTTGGACTCTTGGTACCAGGGCCGGGCATACTAACGCAGTTTGGTCAGGACTATATGGGCAGGGACATTACAGCAGCACATAAGTGACTCGTCAAGAATTATGGACTAGTGGCTAGAAAGCCTTGACAGTCGACAGCCACCTGGTCCCATAGACAGGTATGGGGCAGCAAGTTGACGGGAATGCAGTTTTAAGGAGACATGGTTTTGTGGATTTTAGCAGAAGGCGGGGAACATTGTTAACCGGACTCATGGGTCTGCTCCGCTAGAGGGTGTCAAAAGGCGGGGTCGGAGGTGCAGCAACCATGGCATCGGTGGCAAAAGTAAGTAAAGTGCCCGAGCTCATGGTTTGGCTTCTGTGCATAGAAGCTGTATTCTTCGGGTGCAGAGGGACTTTACAGCTTCAGCAGCAGAGGCGGGGGGTTTGTAACGGACTCGTGGATCCGCTCCAGCTTGAGAGTGTCAAGGCGGGGAGTCGGAGGTGGTTGCTAGCAATGGCGGCTTCAGTGGCCAAAGTGCGAAGGTGCCCGGCTCCTGGTTCTGTTACAGGCGTGGGAGCTGAGCTCTGTCAGTGTATGGGTGGTGTTACCAATCCAGCAGCTAAAGTAGATGAAAGTAGGGACAAGTCACCATTGCCATGGGTCCATGGTGGGGCAGAGGAGCAGCACACAGACAGGTTTAGGAGGAAATTATAGGAAGGATTGGTGACTAAAATATAAGGAAGTGGAGCCAGGCGAGCAGTCACAGACAAACCCAAGGAGATATATACAAGGGTAGGGAGGGAAGAGGCTAAAACCTTGGTTGTACCAGTACCCAAATACACAAAAAACAGTCCTGCTATATATACCAGTACAAGCTGAAAACAGCAGTTTACAAGCAAACGATGTGAAGGGCAAAAGGCAAGGTGCAGACATTTTACACAGTACTTATAAGAGGCATAATTTCATATAACACAGCATGTTGTATAGTACAAAAGTCTACATAACCAAGTAGTTTAAATAGGATATTAGCACATACATAGGGTAAGGAAGAAGTAGCAGGGAGAGTGAGCGTTTGGAGAGAGGGGACCTGGTATGGGGGGAAGGTGAGGCAGGGAAAGGGGGAGTGGTAGGACAGGGCCAGGTTGGGTCAAAGCAGGCACATTGGTCCAAGGTAGCTAGGTGGTTCCATAGCCCACGCTTGAAGAGTTAGTGCGACGATGCAAGTCTTAGATCAAGTGGCAGCTTGTTCCACATTTGGGGGGCAGTATGCCCGAATGCACCAGACCCTTTTGAGGTGCGGCAATGGGGGACTTTCAGGAGAGATTTATCAGATGATCTTAGATCATGAGTAAAGGAAGCGGGATGTAGTAGCTCAGCTAGTGATGCTGGTCTGTCAAGTTTGATGATGGAATCGCAGAGACAGCCCAGATAGTAAAGCCTGGTGGCAGAGGGAGAGAGCCAGCCAAGGTCACTATACAGTTGGCAGTGATGCTTGAGCCGAGGGGCCTTTGAAGCATATCGGCATACATTGTTGTAGGTGACATCCCATTTTCGCAAGGCAGTTTTATGTGCCATAGTCAGGATGGGAGTGCAGTAAGTGAAAGTTGGTAGGAGGATCCCTCTGGCAATGGCCAGCTTGGCAGCAGGTGTAAGCATATAGCTGGTTCAATATGCAGCCCCCAGTTTGCAGTTCACAGTTTTACAGGTTTCTTGAATATGGAGGTTCAGGTCCAGAGATTGGTCAAGGAGGATACAAAGATGGCGCAATGTGGTGACTACCTCAAGAGGGGTCCCATCCAGGGCCAGGATTTTAAGGGGAGAAGAGCAGGATCTTAGTTTATAGGCAGTACCCAGTAGCATAGCTTTGGTTTTGCTAGAGTTCAGGATGAGGCGATGGGAGTTGAGCCAGTGTTGTGCAGTGTTGAAAGCCGAGGTTAGAGACACGTTTAGGTTGTCAATATTATCTGAACTGGCATAGATGACCAGGTCATCAGCGTAGAGAAGAGAGGCGCAGGATATGATGCAGCTAGGTAGGTTGTTAATGAACAATGAAAACAGGAGAGGGCCCAGTATTGAGCCCTGTAGCATTCCAATGTTGATAGTGGTGCTGCCAGAGATTGCAGAGTTTAGTTTGACAGCTTGGGACCTATCTGTTAAGTAGCTCCTGAACCAGCTTGTGATGGGAGATGAGAAACCAAAATCTTGGAGGGTGGACAGGAGCAGGGGGTGATCCACGAGGTTGAAAGCGTTGGTAAGGTCAATGAAGACAGCACCTGTAAGCCGACCTTGACCATGCTTGTGAGTGTCTGAGGTGAGTTTGGCTAGCGCTGTTGTAGTGCTATGATTTTTCCTGAAGCCATGCTGGCGCTCACATAGCAATTTTGAGGATTCAAGAACCAATGTCAGGGTGGCTACAAGTTTTTCTAAGATTTTGCTGAGGACCGAGAGAATCGCTATTGGTCTGTAATTTGAGATTTTGTTCTTGTTACCCTTTTTGAAGATAGGGGTAATTCTTGCAGCTTTCCAGATATCTGGAAAGGTACTGTTGGGGAGGGACAGTGTGAACACCTTGGCTAGTGGATCAGAGATGAGATGAGCAGCTGCCTTTAAAAGGCGAGGTTCCAGAGAGTCAGATCCAGGGCTGGTATTGTCAGATATGGTGTTTATTGGGTTGAAGACTTAAGTGCCGGACACAGCCTTGAAGTAGAAGGACTTGGTTGCTTAAAGCCCAGGATTATAGGTTGGGGGGCCGGCTAGTTCACTAGCAGCAGAGGACTGAGATGCAACAGGTGCCGGTGGTAATGTGGATGTGTAAGGAGATAGATCAGAGAACATCTTATTGAAAGCATTTGCTATGGTGAGGGAGTCGTTGCAGTGGATACCATCTAGTGTCATTTCTGAGGGGGTAACAGTTTGTAGTGTACCAAGGAAGGTCTTTATGTGACCCCAGAATTTGCGGGGATCATGTGCTGAGCTGAATAGCAAGTTCTGGCAGTACTTACTTTTCGCAAGCCTTATATGCTTTTTGCAGGAGTTTCCATAAGCCTAACTGCGGTATTCTGCAAACTGCTAGAAAGAATACTCAAAGATAGAATAACTAAATATTTAGCAGAAATAGATTATGTGAATAGCATCCAATATGGGTTTGTCAGAGGCAGATCATGTCAGACTAACCCTTCACATTTTCTTGAACCTGTCAGCAAAGCACTGGACAGGATCTGTGGATATACTTTTTCTGGATTTTCTAAGGCCTTTGACTCTGTGTCCCATCAAATACTTATTAAACAACTAGAGTTCTTAAAATTACATCCTGTGATCATAAATTGGATAAATGCATGGTTATCAGACCGTACACGACAGGTTTCAGTAAAAGGTAATCGTTCAGCCTGGGGTCAGGTTACTAGCGGGGTCCCCCAGGGCTCTCTGCTGGGATCAGTTCTTTTTTTAACATATTAATATCTTCCATGAGTCCACTAACTAACACATACTGGCTTGCTAAATTTGCAGATGACTGCAAACTATGCAGTATAATAACTGATGCAAATTCTGCTCTTGATCTAAGAAATAATTTAACTCACCTTGCTGAATGGTCAAAAAGAAACAATTTATTGTTTAATGAATCAAAATGCAAGGTAATGCATTTAGGAAAGAACAACCCATGCTATACATACAAAATGAATAATATCGATTTAGAGATAACTGACCATGAAAAAGATCTAGGTGTCACTCTTTCTGGGACTTTACTTTTGATGTACATACAACTACTGCTGTCAAAATAGGGAACAAAACATTAAGTTGCATTCTCAGAATCATAACAAGCATTTGTCAATGCTGAATGTTCACTTGCAGGTATTTGCAGTGGTGTTTGGCATGTATGGTGCTTCACCCTAATGCCCTGTGCGATTGCTGGTATTTGCACAATAAATTTTCAGCATGACCTTTTTGCTACCCCCATTGTGCGCCATATAGGCGAAAACGTTTGGGCAGGATGAAAATGACAGCTGTACTACCTATAAGGAAGTGTGGTAAAATGGCAATGCTTGAAAATCTGAGTGGAAATATTGAAAATTCACAAACCTCACGAAGCATGCGCTGGGACATGTGCAACGCACACTCGTAAAACAGTGAATGTTAGGAATTTTCACTAAATTTTCAACATTAGCATTTAAAACCTCTGCTAATGATCAGTGTCACTGTGATTGTCTTACTGTGTTTCCATACATTGATTTTGCACACTGATTGCGCCATTGTACTTTTCATGAAGGAAACAGCGTTTTGAGCAGGATGTGAAAATGACAGCTGTACTACTCATAAGGAGGTGTGGTAAAATGTCAATGTTGAAAATGTGGAGTGAAAATATTGAAAATTTGCAAACTTATGAGCGCATAGGAACCGCACAACGACACCTCAGAAACAGTTATTTTAGGAATTGTTCACCAAATTTTCAACATAGCTATTCAGATCTCTGCTCATGAACAGTGACACTGTGATTTTCTTAATGTGTCCCATACGCACTGAGTTCGCACACCGACTGTGCCATTGTATACTTCATAGGTGAAACACATTTTGGGCAAGATGAAAAATGACAGCTGCACTGCTCATAAGGAGGTGTGGTAAAATGGCAATGTTGAAAATCTGGAGTGAAAATATTGAAAATTCGCAAAGTTACGAGTGTGTGTAGGAACTGCGCAATGCAGACTTTTTTTTTTTTTTGAAATTTAAGTTTATTGGTTTCCAAATAGACAAAATGAAAAACACAAAAAACACCAAAACACAAAACAGGAACAAAACAATCCAAAATGTAGGCAAAGAAATAGCATATATATAGTACAACAAAATACCCAAAACCATCCCCTCCTCCCCAAAGAAATCCCATAACCCCCAAAACCCCCGTCTAATCACCCAAAATGAATAAAACACATAGCCATTAAAACATAAAGTCCTCAAACCATCCCCCTCCCCATCTGGGTGCACCAACGAGGACAGAAGAAACCATTAGATCTGGATATCACTGTATACTTATAGTAAAATGTTATGACTTTAACGTCTTGAATCACATAATAACAAAAGGAATCGAGGGTCTACAGATAAACGTATGATACAAAAGGGCAAGAAGGATCGGGTCAACGAGCCACAGTGTTAGAAAAACATAAGGCCTGGAGCTTATCCATCTCTTGAAACAAGTCCATACAATCTTTAAAACTGGCTATCAGCTCTCTGATTGAAGATACGACACTACCTCCTTCAACCAGTTGGCAAAGGATAAAATCAGTTGTTCCATCCAATGTCTTAGGACCAGCTTCTTAACTCCATGGACACCAAGGCCATATGATATCGGCGCTCAACACTAGCTACACAGGAAAAATCTCCTGGAACACAAACCTCTGGACAAAAAAACCCATTCAGACCCAGAAGGGGATCAAGGTTCTCCCGGATCAAGGACCACAATGGGGCGACTTTAGGGCAATCCCAAAAAATATGAATTAAGTTACCCTCGGCTTGTGAGCACCTAAAACACTCCGGACAGGAGACCATCTTCCGCTGAAAGAGTTTAACGGGAGTATAGTAAAGATTATTCACAATATAATATTGTGTTATGTTAACCGCAACCTATCTTGGGTATGATATCTACGTAAATCCCTCCATATACAATTCCAAGCCGGGGGCGTGTCAGGGAAAAGATGAGTCCAGACCGAAGGGCCTTCAACGCCTTCCTGAGAGCTGAAATTCAGAAGATAAGAATAGATCAATGAGATAGAGTGAGACTGAAAGGCAAAACTAATAATATTAGAGGAAAGGGATGAACAGCCGATTCCTGAAAGTAGTGCGAATTTACTACCAATTAAGTGCCTAAGCTAATAGACCTTGAAAATCCCTTTACTTGGTATGTCAAATTTCTCTAGAATATCACCTGAAGAAAGAAGCAATTCTTGGTTGAACAAGTGTTCAGCTCTGACATCCTTAAGTTGTGGGAGCCAATCCGGCGTGATCCAAGAGTTCCCTAACCTAATGCTAGGATTAAGGACCACCGGCTGTATCAAGTCCAACCCACTAGAGATCTGAAAGAACTTAAGATATTGTGCCCATGACCTAAAGGCACCCATCACCATGTTATCTGACACCAGGTGTGAGAGCGCCTTCAGGGGCACGTAAAATAAAGCAGACAGATCCAGTTTAAGATCAGAAAGAAAGGCCCGTTCGAGCTGAAGCCAAATTGGGCAAGCGATCTCGAACCTATGGAAAACCATCTCCCCTAACTTGGAAAGGTGAGCCCAATAATACAACTTGAGATTAGGCAAACCGAGGCCTCTCTTTTCCTTAGGAGCGATAGCTTGGTATAGGAACCAGACTTTCCCCGCCAGATAAAACTAAAGAACAACTGATGGAGCTGCTAAAATAGGAAAGAGGGATCCAGAGATTATCAGATTCAATGGATGAAAATCTGGGAAGAACATTCATTTTAATAATATTGATTTGGCCAAAGCGAAATACGAAGGGTTGACCAACGCTGCAAATCCTGACTAATCAGGTCTCAAACTCTGTCCAGATTCAACTTTTCAAGAGAAAGATCAGTAGAAAAGTGGATCCCAGATACTTGATTGATCTGGAGGTCCACCTCATCCAAAGAGAGGAAGTCCTGTTTATTAGTGTACTTGTTTAGAGGAAAATCTCACATTTAGAAATATTCGACTTATAACGAGAAAAATGCCAAACTGCATAATAATATTGATAGCGGCCTTTAAAGATGCTGCCGGATCCGTTAGGTGCAACAAAACATCATCTGCATATGCAGAGAGAACCAGTTCCTGTTGCTGTAGCTTGACACCTCTCACCTGGGGGACGTCTTAAGTTTAATCAACAGTGGGTCCAGGAATAAATTAAATAATAAAGGAGAGAGAGGGCATCCCTGCCTGGTACCAGTGAATAAACGAAAAGAAGGAGATAGGACCCCATTGCAGTAAATCCTAGCAGAAGGGCAACTGTAGAACGTCTGAATAATATTCAGAAGGGAGACGGAAAGCCCATTCTCTCCATTACTGACCAAAGAAAGGACCAATCAACCCGGTCAAAGGCTTTTCAGCATCAAGGAGACCACAGCAACGGATGTGAAGCTGATTGAGCATATTGAGAGATGTCGACAACATCCCTCAGATGATCTGCTGCCGACCTCCCGGCACAAACCAACCTGCTCAGGACTCAGGAGCCCGACCAGACCCTCTTGATTCTTTCTGCAAAATTTTTGCAAGAATTTTCATGTCATAGTTTTGGAGAGAAATGGACGTAATAGCCAGATCACTGAGAGTTTTATCAGCTTTGGGGATTAAACTATAGTAGCCCTCAAACAGAGCAGGGGTCGATTTCAGGAGAAACGAAGATAATTATATAGTTTGAGGAGAATGGGTACCAGATCGTTATAAAGACCCTTATAGAAGTTTGCAGGAACCATCCGGGCCCGGTGCCTTATCCGGAACCAAGGAAGCGATAGTACTCTTTATCTCCTCAGCTGAGATGGGGAATAGTAGACTAGCTTGTTGGGCTTCTGATAAACAAGGGATATCTATTTCCTTCAAATACTCCTTAACATCCGAAATGGGATAGGATAATGAGGACTGGCTATAAAGATCCGAATAACACTCCTTGAAAACATGCCCAATATCTCTGGGTGAGGAGACAACCCCACCAGATGGGGAGGACAGAGAGGGGATGATCCTTGAGCTCTCCAATGTACGCAGACGCAGAGCCAGAAGTTTGCAAGATTTTTCACCAAGATCACTGGAAACAGGGGAGGTACCCAAAGACTGGAGGACAGCAGATGTAGTCCCCTTATACAAAAGTGGGAACAAAGAGGAAGCAGGGAACTACAGACCAGTCAGCCTCACCTCGGTAGTGGGAAAGATCATGGAAGCACTACTGAAGGAGAGATTGGTGGAACATCTGGTTGTCAATGAACTACAGGACCCAAGGCAGCATGGTTTCACCAGGGAGAGGTCATGTCAGACCAACCTCATTGAATTTTTTGACTGGGTGACTAGGGAGGTGGATCAGGGAGGGCAGTGACATGGCCTATCTGGACTTCAGCAAGGCCTTGACACTGTGCACATAGAAGACTATTACACAAACTGGGGAATATGGGTGTGGGCAGGACAGTAGTGTGGTGGGTAGGTAACTGGCTGGGTGGCAGAACACAGAGGGTGGTGGTAAATGGCTGTCACCCACAGAGGGAAGAGTGACCAGTGGGGTACCACAGGGATCAGTGCTGGGACCGGTCTTATTCAACATCTTCATCAGTGACATTGCGAGGATCTGAAGGCAGAATTTCACTGTTCACTGATGACACAAAGCTCTGTAATAGAGTAGACACACCAGAGGGTGTAGACAGAATGAGAAGGGACCTGCAGAAACTTGAAGAATGGTCAAGGGTTTGGCAGTTGAAATTCAATGCAAAGAAGTGCAAGATAATGCATATGAGGGCACAAAACCCTGGCACAATATATCAGTTGGGGGTGAGGATATAGCATGCACCAAGCAGGAAAGGGATCTTAGGTTGTCATCTCCATGACCTCAAGGTAGAAACAGTGTGACAAGGCATCAGGTAAAGCAAATAGGATGCTGGGATGTATAGGCAGGGGCATCACCAGCAGGAAAAGGAGGTCATAATTCCGCTATACAAGACACTAGTGAGGCCCCACCTGGAGTACAGTGTACAGTTCTGGAGACCATACCTACGTAAGGGACATAGACAGGGTAGAGAAGGTTCAGAGGAGGGCAACAAAGATGGTGCATGGATTGCATCACAAGTCCTATGAAGACAGGTTGAAGGAACTGAACATGTACTCCTGGAGGAGAGGAGGGAGAGAGGGATATGATAGAGACATACAAGTATCTCACAGGAGGAACAGGGTGCAGGAAAACAATATTTTAAGCGTAAAAGATGTTTCAGGACTAGAGGGCATGGGATGAAGTTGGAGGGAGGACGATTCAGAGGAAACATGAGAAAGAATTTCTTCACAGAACGGGTTGGTAGACAAGTGGAACACCCTGCCAGAGGAAGTGGTGGGCTGAAACAATCACGGGATTTAAGAATGCATGGGATAGACATAAAGGAATTCTAGAGGTCAGGAGTAAGGGGAAATAGACTTCTAGGAAAACAAACTGAACTTACAAGCTCAAATGGGCAGACTGGGTGGGCAATAGGCCCTTATCTGCCGACACTGTCTATGTATCTATGTATCTATGTATCCAGATACTTGGCCTGGGTTTTTATCAAGCAATATTCCGTTTTTTCTTTCAAGAGATCCGAGTATTCATTCCTAGTTAACAAAAGGTCCTTAAGATCCTTTATAGAGGAAGTCGAAGAAAATTTAACCTCTAATTCCCTTAGCTTGTTCAACAGAGCTAAGGATCTAGCCATCCGCCTTCTTCCTGAAAGAGGCATTTTAATGAGTTTGCCCTAAGATAACACTTCAGGCACCCCAAACCATGTCAACCCTTGGGTAGAATTCAAGTTATCAGCCAGAAAAGAGAATCCAGGAACTAATTTCTGAAGCACATTGGTGATCCTTTAGCAATTGTGTATTCAGCACACATAGAATCAGCAAGGAGTAATCTGGATCTAGAGAAAGCCGGATCCAGACTATAGCGTGATCCGATAAGATGATCAGCTCAATACCAGACAGAGAGATATTCGGGAGAAACGGGAGACTAACTAAGACCATATCCAACCTCGATTTGGTGCCATGCGATTGGGATTGAAAGGAAAAGGCATGACAAGAGGGGTTAGCGAGCCGCCAAGGGTCGCATAGGCCCAGCATCGAACTCAGATCCCATAAAGCACGCTGAGCCGGGGAAGGAGGACGTTTATCTTGAGGATCTCTATCCAAGGTGGATGAGAAGGCACATTCAGTCGCCCCAGTATAAACTGGGAGGGAGGAAGCTAGACAGCTTGTCCGCCAGAGACATAAAAACAGGATTCCCACCCACCAGACCATACACAGAGCCAAGGACAACATTACCACCATTAAGCTGTACCTTTCACCAGGACAAATCTCCCTTCTGGGTCTGAAACAGTCAGTTCTTTTGTAAACAGTACGTGCTTTTTAATAAGAACCGCAACCCCTTTACTAAAACATGAGTTTCCCGCTAGGTAAGATTGGGAAAAACCGGAGCGGGATAGCAACTTGGTGTCATCATGGCATAGATGTGTCTCTTGCAAAAAAAGGATATCAATGTGAAGCAATGAGCAATGATTAAAGACCTGCAACCGCTTGACCCGATCCTTAAGTCCTCGAACATTCCAAGATGCTATTTTGACTGTATTCATAGCCATTTTAAAAACATTATAGTACAACCAGACATCCAGACAAACCCAACAAAATATGAAGGAAAAAGGTGCACCCCCAATATAAAGGCCCAGGACCTAATACCCACCCAGAACTGCTCAGACTTGGATCTCCAGAGTGATAACCCCGTCCAGCTTGTCCAGCTGGAACAAAAACAAGGCCTATACTGGCAGAATAGGCCCACCCAACCATGAAACCCGAACAAAACATACTTGATCCCAAGACAGTCATCCACCCGTAGAACCCCTGAACATACTCAACATCTATATCCCCCAGAAACAGCAATCTATCACAGCAGACCAGAAACTATATACTACATCTGGGATATCACACATTAATCCCAGCCCCCCCACACTCCTCCCAAAAACCAGAGACCAGAAAGTTAGAAAAGGCCCAGTAATAGAGAGGGAAAAACCCCCTCACCCCTCCCAGAGACCAGAAAACCCCATAATCTGAAAAACCTTAAACCAAATCCCTCCCCGACAACCAGCACCCCTTACAAACCCAAAAATAACTATGTACAGCGAGTGGTTCGAGCAGAAATAACCCAAAAGGTAACCTAGTACCCAAAGGCTCAAACCTCTCGACCCCCAATGCGAACCTCTGACCCCCCGGGCTTGGGTACCAGTACCAACATACAAAAGAGATCAGGTACAATCCAAAAAGAGTAAGAACCCACAATGCAAAGATAACATTCCCCAACTGTCCCAGCACCAGGAGAGGTTAGCCAACCCCAACATACGGCTCAGGATTCCACATCCAGCGAGTAAGCTTTTAAACCTGAGCCCCCAGGAATCTAGTAGTCATAAAGCAAGCAGCATAAAAAAAAAAAAGATAGGGGGGAGCCAAACAGGTAGAAAAACATAAAGATACGACACAGCATCCCAGCAGTAGAGAGGCCAGCTACCCAGCCCAGTTCAGCGGTCCCCCCAGCATCCTCATCAGTAAAAAACAATATGAGTAGGACACCTACCCGATATCCATGCAGCCCACGAGGAAAGAGAGGTCCAGGAATCCAGCAAGAAGCAGATAAAATGGGAGCCTTAACTCTGGAAAAGAAAGCTCCATTCTAGGGCCGTTGTTTCTGCAGGGACCGATAAGGCAGAGGGACCAGATTAGGTCCGCCTACCAGGAAGTCCCATCCCGGAAACAGTGACCGCGGAAGAAAGGTTCCGTCAAGGGAGTGCATGGATAGGAACGGGAAGGGGGGGCCACCACCCAGACCAAAACTCGCCTGCCGCCACCGGAATCAAGCCAAAGAGCCCAGAAAAGAAAAGCCAGAGAGGAAAAACGACAAAAGACAGAAAGGAGACCAGAAAGGGAAGGTAAGACCAGGAGAGTATCAGTCAGCTGATGACATGAAAATTATAAACCATCGCATAAAATACAGTACAGATATTTTAAACAGAGACAGAGGAAAAATTTAGTCCTGCAGAATCACTAGGCTCCAAACCCAGGACATGAAGTTTAGAGTCCTTCAGCCAGGCGATTTAAATAGCTCTGGTAGCTTGTTAGTCAGTTCCTTGAGGGAAGCTCCGGGGGAGTTATAACTGGTAGTCGAACCTCTAACAGTAACTTTCAAAGTCGCCGGATAGATCATCCTGAAAGGGATAGAGGCGGCTATTAATTTCTGCACAACTGGATGATAGGCTACCCTTTTCTCTCAGGTTTCTTTAGGCAAGTCTTGTGTAATCCGGATTCTGGAAACACCCCAAAGAATTTCTTTAAGCTCACGCGACTTCAAATAAACATGCTGTCTCTCCACATAACTAAGAAACTTGATAATAATAGGACATGGGGGGGGGGGTTCCAGATGAGGGCCTGGGTATCAGAGAGCGATGGGCCCGCTCTAAATGATAAGAGGAGCTGATAGGGGATGGGCCCACAACCTTGCATAGGAACTTCTGCAAAAAGGCCATAAGGTCTGGGCCCTCTTCCAGCTCGGGTAGGCCCATAATTAGCAAATTGTTTCGGCGATTGCGCCCTTCCAGGTCTTCAGATTTGGCTTGCAATTTCTTGATTTGCTGCTTGAGCTCAATAATCTCTGTTTCAGTTTTGGACCTCCACTGTTCCGATGAAAAGATTCTGGCCTCCATGTCTGACACTCTGGTAGAGACAAAAGAGAGATCACAACGTAGAGATTTAAGTTCACCAGTCAGCTCCCTCAAGATATCTTTCAAAGGGGTAAGCTCTTGGAGGAACCTATCCTCCGTTAAAGGAGTGGACTGCTGCACTTTGTCCCCATCTCCATCAGATTTAGCAGGGGCCTGATTTTGTTGTTTCTTAGCAGCCTTCTCTGGGGATGCAGGGGTGTATGCTTGACTGAGGCCTGCTTCCCATCCACCTCCATCGCGATCCTGCAAGCGCTTATTCTCCCAGTAAAAGTCGCTTTGTAATAGCAGATCACTTCTCCAAACGTCCTCTAAGCAAATTTTGCTTAAAATGGCCAAGATGTTTTGAAAAACGATCAAAAAAGGTGGCCAGAGGGGGGAGCTCAGAATCCCAGCTGCTGTCTAGCTAGATGCCATCACGTGACCCTTGCGCAATGCAGACTTGTAAAACAGTCATGTTTAGGAATTTTTTCACCAAATTTTCAACACAGCCATTTTAAGACCTCTGCTCATGATCAGTGTCACTGTGATTTTCTTAATGTGTCCCATACACTGAGTTCGCACACCGACTGCGCCATTGTGCGCTACATGGTTGGAAACACGTTTTGGGCAGGATGTGAAAATGACGGCTGTACTGCTCATAAGGAGGCGTGTAAATGGCAATGTTGAGAAAATCTGGAGGAAAATATTGAAAATTCGCGAACTTATGAGCCTGCATAGGAACCGCGCAACGACGTCCAGAAGCAGTTTTCTTGATTTTATACCAAATTTCAACATCGGTAGTAACTTTCTCGTGATGTCATTGTCATGGCATTATTCAGACCAAAGGGTGATTCTGCGGCAGTGACCGCGCACTGACTGAGAAATCACCCTCCGGCCTGAATAACGCCATGACAGTAATGTCATTCATGAGAAGGGGTCCCAAAACCCATGTTGAAAATTTGGCAAAAGTTCCAAAAATGCCTGAGATATGCAATAAAGTTGAAAACCCCTATCTAGCAATTATACAGCTTATCGGCATTTCTCCATTCGCGGTTGACTTTAAAGAGTGCAGACATGTTCCCGTCCATCAAGATCGCCGTATCTAGCCTGTGAGGTAAGCATGGGGTGAGGGGGTGTGGGAGCAGGCAAGGTAGGTGGGGTGCGGGTTGGGAGGGGCGGAGACTGCATGGGACCGCTTTTTACTTTACAGGTTTTTTTATTATTGATGACAAGACATTTGGCTACGCTGGGTGGCTCTCAGCGTGGCAGAAGATGGTTGGGGCCGAGGAGCCGACGGGGATTGGGCACCCCATCGGCAAACAACACGGGACATTTTGCTATGTTGGGTGGGCTCTCAGCGTGGCACCAAAGCTTTGGGGGGTGGCGGACGCGGGGGAGGGGGGTGGCATGACGCGGTGCTCTGTATCACAGCTGTGGTTTTCTTTGAAGCGAAGACGACCGCTGTTATACACAGCTCCCGCACCCATTGGTGCAGGACCACCACGCCTGCTCAACTGAGCAGTGGACTGCAAAGGGAGAGGCACACCTCCAAAGTGTGCTACTCTCCCAAAACGTTCCTTGTGCATGCGTGCAAGCGAACGTAAAAAGCAGGGACAAAATGTGATCATCCCGTTATATGCTGGTCTTGTTAGACCACATTCAAAATATTGCACTTCAGTAGTTGCACCTTACTTGATAAGGAATAAAAAACTGATAGAAAGAGTTCAACGTAATACAGCTACAAAAAAGTTTATGTGTTAAAAGAATTAGATTATAAAACTAGATTAAAAATGGTAGGTCTTTATTCCATGGAGTACAGAAGACTAATCGGTAGACTGATGTCTAACTTCTAAAGCTCTCCAAAATTATTCAATCCTCAAAACAATAGATCTAATTAGAAATCAGTTGAATGTTAATACAAGATCACATTCATTGAAATTAAAAGATACTCAAAACTACAATCAAGCGAGAAATCAGTGGTACACTCAAAGAATAATACATTTCTGGAATAAATTGCCTGATAGTGTTGTATCTAGTACCACTTTGAATTCCTTTAAGACAAATCTGGATTTATACATGGGAGACACCACGTTTGATTTCCACCAATAAATATTAAGTGGCGAGTCCATAAAGGGTACTCTTACCCACTGAACTTGTATGCATCCTATGAACCTATGAACTGTGGGAACTGTGATGAAGGGAGGAAATGCAGGGAAGACTGAGAGCATGAGCCACATGGTTGGTGTACTGGTTCTACTCATCCCCTGTATGGAATACTACAGACTACTGACTGAACAATAAAAAGCAGCAAAAACAAGTCATCAGATAGTAAGGGCTCATTTAATTGTGCTATTAAATACCATGACCAAAAGGGAGATTGCTTAAATTGCCTGCACTAATTTGTTTGCGCTATGATTTACCACGTGATTCCTGCTGCGCAATTGTGACCAGATCCCTTTTTTAAATACATTAATCCTGCAGCCTTTACTCCTGTGTGTTTGCACTCCAGCTATATGTTTCCATGCCCTGTGACTTTCAGACTTCTGGCAAGGGAATGAAATTGGCTGCGCCTGGCAGTCCTGTCCGCCAATTGTAGGGTACCCCCCATTAATGTGCAATACTCTGGGGTGGGATTAGGGCCTTACCCTGACTCTCGTGAGAGTCAATCAGCCCTGACCTTTTCTTACCAGTTTTCTCAATCCCCAGACAAAGGTACAAGGCCAAACACAATTTACTGCATGAGGTCAAACCTGAGATGAACTCACCCAGCCAGAACTCCAAAACATTCCACAGCACAGATTAAATCACACCCCAGGATGCCCCTAAGTAACAGTTCTAACTCCCAGTACTGATTTTAAATCTCCATCACCATCTCCCCTCCCAGCACAAACAATTCCAGTGTCAAAATTAAAACAGAAAAAGAAGAAGCCAGCACTTCCCTTAAACAGCTCCTTCCCTACTGCTGGATCCCATGTGAGACTGTTTGCTAAGATGGTGCCTCTTACCCATCCCCCTCTCTCTCGAGGCCAACAAACAACTTCCTGACCGAGTGGGACTCACCCAGCCAGAACTCCAAACATTCCACAGCACAGATAAAATATCACAGTCCAGGATGCCCCTCAATAACAGTTCTAACTCCCAATACTGATTTTAAATTCCCACTACCATCTCCCCTCCAGGCACAAACAATTCCAGTATCAAAATTAAAATAGAAAAAGTAAAAGCTAGCACTCCCCTGAAGAACAGGCACTACAGACAAAACATGGTACTGAGCCACAGTGTTTTGCAGTACAAACAGAAAAAGGGAGCTTGCATGCTTGTAGTTTAAGCAGGGGTTTCAAGTAATGACCAGTCTGGACCACTATAATGTTTGGAAAAATACTCTTTCTACTAACAATCATGCCAAGCACCATGAGCCACCTGGTCTCCAACATTTCGTGCATGCGTATGCTTTTTCAAGGAAAAGTTGGAGGCCAGGCAGCTCATGGTGGTTTGGCATGATAGAGAGTAAAGAAGACTGTATTTTTGCAAAGATTATTGTGGTCCAGACTGATAATCTATAGCCAGCAGATGAGCACAGAGAAAAATCAGAAAATAGGCTGACACACTCTGGAACAAAAATCAGCAATGTTATTTTCTATTTTTAGTGCTTTGTGATAGTTTTAATGTAGCATCATTAATTTGCTTAATGTCTGATTTGAATCAGAACTAATCAGGACTTAAACCTGGTTCCTAGTCCTGATAAGAGTCAGGACCTTTGTAGTTCTGCCCAGCCTTAGTGGTGTCAGAACTCCACTATAAAAGTCAGTTGCCCTTCCTGCAGTCTATCCAGAACATTCTACAACAGGGAGCAAAATTGCACTGTCTGGCTGCTGTAAAGAGCTCTTGATCGCTACATGGACTAGATAAAGTATGAAAGACCCAAGGTATTCAGAGGGACATATTCAGAGCTGGCTGGATGCATGCACAGAACAGTACATCACACAAATATGATGTGCCATCGCCTCTGTTGAGATATTCACACAGAATGCTTGATGGGAACAGAACGCACATTCTGTATGAATACAGGACCCTGGCTGTGCAGCACATAGCAGGCAGCTGCCACATATGGTACGGCGCAGCCAGGATGCAGGGCTGAAGATTCCTCATAGGGGAATGTGTAGTGCATACCTGTATACACCGCCAACCCCATGGGTGATACTGAGCCAAAACATGCACATGATCCCATTGGGCATATGTGGTGCAAAGGGACATCTGTGAGCTCATTATGGGCACATTTGCATGCCTGCACCCAGTGGAATGCACCAGATCAGCCCCTTCCCCAGCCCTGTTCGCTATCATGGAATACAGCACTTTCTCCAGCAATCTGACCTTCTTACAACTGCCCAGCGTGGTTTCTGTAATGGTCACAGTACCACTACTGCACTTCTCAAGCTTACATCTGATACTCTACTTGCCATAGACTCTGGATATCTCACTGGGGCCATTTTTATTGATATGACTAAAGCATTTGATTTAGTCGACCACCCTATCCTCCTAACAACTCTAAAATCTTTAGGCTTTTGACCTAATGTTGTCAGGTGGTTTGGCAGCTACTTAGCTGACAGGACTCAGACAATTTAATTTAACTCAACTTTATCTGACAAAGCTTCCATTAATATTGGAGTGCCGCAAGGGTCCATCTTAGGTCCCCTGCTCTTTTCCATATTTATAAACAATATCACCTCCAACCTTGCTCTCACACACTCTCCCTGCTATATGCAGATGGTATTGTCTTGTACACCAGTGTAAAGAATATAACTGACATCAACACTCGACTCTCCCATGATCTCCAAATCATTCAAAAATGGCTGATGACAAATAAACTTCTCCTAAACGAAGGAAAGACTCAAGCCATGCTATTTGGTTCCAATTCTAAGCTCAAACTCTCCCAATCTAAACTCCATGTCTCCTCTGCATATGGCTCATCTGTTGGGGTAGTAGAATCGTTTAAATATTTCGGTACTCACCCTTGACCTGACTCTCGGCTTCGATCTCCATATTCAGCAGACTTGCAAACTGGTAAACATGAAACCTGTCATTGCCTACCGGACTAGCTATGTTCTCACACCATCCGCTAGGCTTGCTATAGCTCGTGGCATACTACTACTGTGTCTCAACTACGGTATCGCAACCTATGCCGCTGCTGGGAAAACGAGTCTTCTAAAATGGGATGTTACCTATGATAACATCTGTCAATATGCATCCTCCTCACCATGCTGGAAACACCACTGCCTCCTCTACTCTGATCTTGGTTGGTTCTCCCCTTCTGCATCCAGATCTTATGCATATGGGTCGATCATAGATAATGTTATCAGATCCCAAATCCCAAAACCACTTGCAGAACTGTTTCGAAGTCACTTATCCAGCTACGGACTTTGCTCTGCTGACAATGCCCCTGTCCTCATCCCTAGACACCGAACGTCCAAAGGTGCTAGTGATTTGCCTGTCACGCCCCATTTCTGGAACTCCTCCCCAAGTATTTGCTCAACATCATCCCATGTATCCTTTAAAACATTACCTTGACTCTGTCTTGCAGACTCCAGCAGTTGCTCCTGTTTCAATCCACCCTAATCTTTGGCTCCTCTCCTTATGCCTACTGAACCTGCACCACTTCATAGTTTACCGACCCTTGCCAATGATTATCTCCTTCTTCTTTACACCTGCTTCCTGCCTTCTTATAACCCTGTGACTTCTATCTCTCACTGGGTTACTGTCTTCCTATCTTCTCTTACCCTTCCCTATCTAACATTTTCCCTATCTCAACCTTAATCTCTACCAATTTATCCTATATTGTCTACTATGATACCTCCGACACCTAGTTATAATCCTCCTTGAATTCCATGGTATTGCTAGCACTTATGACCTAATCAAACTGATATTTGCCTTATTGTAATTTTTACTCTCCTTACTTTTGTTTCTTACTGACATTGTTTAAGCATATTACTAGCCTGTTTTAAACTCTAGCCTACTCTAACTCCCTCGTCTGTATACTGTGACTCCATATATTGTAACCTGTTATCTGATTGTTTCTGTCTTGTACCCTTCCGGGTCGTGCCTGAAAATAGTCATTGCTTTGGCTAGTGCACCTACCCAGTCATCAAAAACTAAATAAAAATATGTCGTATTCCTTTTCCATAGCATAGCAGACCCCCTTCCCTGACCCGAGCACTGTCAGAAAATACATACAATGCTCTATCCCTTTTCTGTAGTTCAGAGGATCCCCCCTTCCTGACCCGATTGCTGTAATAGATAACACAAACCACAACCCATTTCCAGAGTGTAGTGCCCCCTCACCCCTTCCCCAGTAGGTGGTGCACCCACTCCGACCCACAATCACACCATAGAAATATATACTGTAATCCCACTTCTTGGTGGTATAATGTAGCCCACCCAACCCAAACTTTGATCCCTTTACAATATATCCAGCAACCACACCCCTGGTAGTCTAGTGGACCCCCCACCCTAGTAATCAGAGCCCTACCACTTGACCCCGGCTGGCGACTGGCACAGCCTTCCACACTCATCCATTGACTGAACAGCACTGGAGCATGTATTGTACATAGTAAGCGCTCACTGACTGACCAATGAGTGCATACTATGCACAATATGTGCTCCGGTGCTGATCAGTCAGTAGGCACACCACCCTGCACTCCACACTGTCTTGCACATAGATAAAGCTGGGTTCTGCAACCCTATCTTTGCAAGAGTGCAGATGGCTGTGTCTTCACCAGGGGTTATATCAATATTGTGATGTGCAGGCTAAGCATGATGGTCCCCTCATTTGCATGGGTGCATCACAATATTGTGCGCCCTTGTGCAGTTGGACTTGCAGGACACATCGAGGGCTTTTGAATATTGCCCCACCCTGTGGCCCACGCAAGTTCAGGGATGTGTGGTGCACCTAGGGATGCACTGCGCATCTCCTTTGAAAATTTGCCCCCAGTCTTTTGTTACCTATGGAGAGGTGAGCAGAGGTAAGCCAACAGATAGGAGGACTATCTGTCATTGGATACTTTCCTGCATACAACGATGTTATGAAAAATCTGACAAGATGCCCTCAGAGGCAGATGCCCACATTCCACAAGGAGTACCTCTACCTCTGAAAAAGCCACAAAGGGTCATCCCCCTTCATGGAATGTGTAAATCAACTACCTAGAAAATAGTACATGCCTTCACAAAGCACTACTGCTTGGAGATACAGTCCAGGAGAGATGTCAGGTTTGAAACTGCTGTCCTGCGAAACCTTTTTCCTCAATAGTTTCTAGACCCATCCTCCCAAAGTACTGCTAGTGAGTCTACCATTTTTAAGGCTCTCATCAGTGGATTCCTATTGTCTGAAGAAAAAAAAACTACTCACCTTTGTAATGTTATTTCTTCTCAGGGATCCATAAATGAACCTTACAAACTGTGAGCCTGCCTGCTCATCTTAAATTTGAAAATAGGTTCACACAAAAAGCAGTTCTTATCTCAAGGTAGCTTGAATATTACTTCTTGCAGTTTTTCAACATTTTTGGAATAATGTGATCATTTTAATGCTACATGCTTTTTTCTATCCAATTTGGTTGTTATTTTTTCTCAAAAATTTTAAAGATAATTTTAGAAATGTTTTAGTAACCGTTAGATAGTTTTAGTGGTCACTGTTACCCCACAATAAAAGCAAATCTAAGGTTAGAACAGCAGGGGAGCTTGATAACAGTACAGAGTTTAAACTTGTATTCAACATTCTCTAATGAGCATATAGTTCTATATCCATGGCAGCACACTTCTGCAGATAGATGCTATTTTTAATGCTCATTGATGGATCCCAAGAAGAAACAACATTATTAGGGGAAGTAATGTTTATGTGCGTCTGCATTCACAACGAACATTTTGTTACAAAGACCCACATTTCAGAGGTCTGTCATTGTTAAGTCCAATGCAACTCAAGCTGCATTGGGCTTGGTAGTGACAGACCAATGACCAGGCACTCTGACTGTGATACTAGTCACTGCTTGCTGGGTGTAAACTTTTCGTACTGCAGTTGAAACAAATGAAATGCTCCTGTAAGAGAACCTCTTGATGCTTTCTTCTGCATGAAGCCACCCAGCAAGAAACTAAGTGGATGTCATGACATGTCACTCCTTACAGCATCTTCAGACATCTTACAGAACCCCAGCAACAAAACAGTGTCACTCCTCACACCCTCAGCAATCTTACAGTACCCTACAACACTCAAACTATGCCATTCCTCGCAGCACTCTCAGACATCTTTAAGCAGCATCACCCCTGAGCACCCAATGTCACCTCTCACAACACCTTTTGCCATTGTATACTGTACCTCACCCCTCCCCAATCCATGTTACCAACAGCAGGCCCAAGCACCTGACAATGAGGTCCTCCCTAGCGCTGATGGCCTCAGCAGTTTGTGGGGGCTGGCAGCAGTGCCACCCACACACCGTGAGCAGTCTTAGGCTACTGCCACCAGCTCAAAGTCCATTTTTTCCCTTCTAGCCCTTCAAGCCATCCTCACTGCAACTGTCTCTTTCCAGGCCTTGAGGACAACCCTTTACCTCTCAGCTCACATACCACTGGAACACGACAAAGCAGAATGCCACACCATGCACCACTTCTGCCCAGCTATGATTCCACTCGCTTACCATCTATTGCAAGACAGCCAACTGGTAACTTTCTGTTGTGGGGTGGGATTTTTTATTATTAGAAATTGATCAGATTACTTCACCGTGTGACCAGAAGAGATAGGGGGTGGGTAGCTGGTTTAAGGGCTGCTGGAGGCTTTGCCATTTAAAGGAATAGCAGGCAGCATGGAGCAGCAGGGTCATCATGGCTAGCATAGGAAGAAAGACCCCATCCATACCTCTCAACATCCTTTCTTGCAGATCAGGGAACAGGGCTGAAAATAATCAGGGACAAATTATTAAAATTTAGGAGGACCAGATAACTGTTTGAGTCAAAATCAGGGACACCTCTGAAATCAGGACAGTTGACAGATATGCCTTGCCCCCTCCCCACAAATTGTTCAGAGCATTAAAGAGCCTCTGACACCATTGTGACAACTTTGAGAAAATGTAATGTTTAGCACAAGTGTGCTTATATTTTAATATTGTTTGTATGTTTCTCATCCTTCTTTATTACTAAGGACATTTGCATGTAAAGAGGATCACTGCCCTATCTGTTCTGGCTGCTTGCTGACATATGACATCACAGTTCTGTTTATGATATTACAGTCTGTTGCTGTAGGGATAACTACAATGCCACAAAGGGGGAGGATTATTTATTTCAATTATTTACTTATTTAAAAGTTGGTAACCGGGAAAAGCACCATGGCCAGAAGCTCGTTTCCAGGTGCAACCCGGATTATGATATCATATGTAGGATAGTAGAAAGAGCAGATAAAGTCTAAGGGACAGTAAGCCTATCTTGTGTAGCTGTCCTTGGTAATAAAGAAACAGGTAAATAATTATAGAAAATACATGTACTATAAACTGAACTGTCTAAAGCTCACATTTTTCCAAGTTTTTCTAACGGCGTCAGGGGCTTTTTAAAGAGGCAGTCAGTTTTGGTGGAGGACTATGGATGATCCAGTAGGCTACACATATCTTGCAACCATCTGTCACATTAATGAGGGACTTGGACATTCAAAATGAGGGACACTGACCGCACAAAGTAGCACACCCTCAGAGGTGAACATTATAAAAACCATTGTGTTTACCTGTACAATGTTTACTTCTGACTTAGAATCTTTGACTATTATGTATTTCTGCTTTAACCTGAGTTTATGGTATATTCTCTGAGTGACCAGTACCTTTTCCATGTGGGAAAGAGAAATTTTGAGGGGTAAAATGATTTGCTCATGGTCAGGGACAGTTAAGAGGAATGACTGGCTACACTTTTATGCTTGCATGCACAGCACATATTTTATTACAAAGAACCACATTTCAGATGTGTGTCACTGCTGGGTCTAAGGAGATTTATGCAGTCAAAAGGAAATGTGAAGCAGCTTGGAAACAATTGGTGTGGCTGCATCGCTGTAATCTTCTGCAACAAGTTTTAATTGATTGTCCCTCAGTGTTCTGTCTGTGAAAATTCCTTCCCACTGCCAAGTATCACACCCCCACCATCACTTCCTGTACCACTGAAACGTCTGAAATAAAGAAAACCATCCCTTGTAGTAGTTTGTGCTTTTAAAAAAGAAAACAGTCCATTGATATTGGTTGCCACAGCCACTCCCACTGCCTTTACTCTCCTGCTAACCCCCTACTAAGTATTCCCTGTATTCTTACTTACCTACTGGGGCCCAGTGCAATAATTCTCTCTGGGCCAGAGACACATCTTCACTCTTCAACACTGGACTGGGAACTGAGGCAATCAGGTATTGTTCAGTCAGTGTATTCCAATGCTTTTTGAACTTGTACTCATAACTTGGTCACTTCTTAATATTTTTCCCCATATTCAAAATAAACTTTTTTGGTACTCTATCTCATGAACAAGGTAGATGAAATTTTTCAAATCCATCCTGAAATGTCATTTCACAGTCACTCATGAAATCTCCTTTTAGCAAGATTTGACAATTTTCCCCTATTGGGTTAAAAAGGTGGGATCATATGAAGACTTTGTTAAAAATTTGGGGTCAAAATATTAAAAAAACAACAAAGTTCTGAAGGTGCATTGACATTTTTCAAAGATCTCTCATAACTTTGGTAATTTTAAATATTCTGATCCAAAATTGTCCATATAGCCTTTTTTCACACCACCCCATAAATGTGACAGGTGTAATTTTTCAAATCCTGGCCAAAATGTGTTTTTGCACTTGTGAAACAAAATGACGTTTTGGCCAAATGGCACTATCATGTTCAGAAGGAATGTAAAAGACTCGTGTTGAAATTTTGGGCTCCAAATGTCACAAAACAATGAAGTTATGAAGAAATGTTGAATCTGTTTTACATTTACTCATAACAATACAATGTGCATCTTCTGGTTCCGCCACAGCTCCTTAGTACACCTAGAACCCCGGCTCCCTCCTTCAGAGACTGAACAAGCCCAGTTTACCCCACTGCAAACCTATCCATTTGAATCAAAATGCCTCCAAAAGGGAAGGGGGACTCGAGGCAAACTAAACTCCCCCCCCCAAGCGAGGGCAAACAACCCTAGATGGCTCTTGATACCACTTACTACAAGACGACCGGAACGCAAGCTCCTCACCGACAGGCCAGACGCTACAGGCCGCAACCCAAACTAATGAAGTAGGAGCAAGAGAGAGAAGGCTCACTTAAATACTATATTGGCAGAAATTCTGGAAATGAGAAAGGAAACAAAAACAGAATTTCAGAACTTACACTGAAAGCTGACAGATATGGACACGGCAATTAAAGAGGTAGACTCCAGGGTATCCCTATTGGAAAGCAGTTCATCGCTGCATATTGATGCCCTGACTGCTATCTTGGACTATGTGGACCATTACACATGAAATTTGTAGACCTAGAGGCGAGGTCCCATAGGGACAACTTACGATTGTCAGGGTTACCAGAGGGGACAGAGGAGGGAAACATAGCCCATTTTCTCCAGAATCTCCTACAAGATATACTGGCCTTGCCACCTACGTTGCAGATAAAAATCAAATGGGCTCATAGAACACTAGGGCCAAAACCCACAGATCCTGCAGCCAGGCCACGCCAGATCCTCATGAAATTTTTGAGCTATGCAACAAACGAAGAAGTACTACGTCGGGCCTGGCAGATGGGAGGGATTAAATATAATGGTACCAGACTCTATATCAGTGTCAGTGGCTCAGTAGGTAGCACATTTGCCTCTGAGGCTGGGAGATCAGAGGGCTGTGGGTTCAGTTCCCACATCTGGCACTTGGGTTAATATTCCAGTACTGACACTGTAGTGCAGCATGAGAGGGGTGCTGCACTTCTGAGGTGCCGTCTTTGGATGACATGTTAAACTGAGGTCCCATCTGCCTGGATTGGTGGTAGTTCAGATGGATGTTAAAGATCCCATGGCACTTATCGAAAGAGTAGGAATTTCCCGGTGTCCTGGACAAATTCCTCATTCACTAAAAATACCACCAACAGCTTAATCTGGTTCAAGGTCAGTTGGCATTCATCTGTATCCCTTTCCCCAGGTCGATGCCTGAAAATAGGCAGGATTTGTCTAGTGCACTTACCGGTCAACAAAAACTAAATAAAAATATATATATATTGATCAGGATTACCCACTGGAGATCCAGAAAATGAGACTACAGTACAGACCAGTGATGAAAGCACTCTGTTCCAAAAGATCAGGTTCCAAACTCCCTATCCAGCAAAAATAAGAGTGTTTTGGGAAGAGGGGATCAGATTGTATTCCTCACCTGAAGATGTAACAGAGGTGCTTAAACACAGAGGGATTGTGATGGAGGACTTCCAGCGAACCACCACAAGGGCCAAAGATAGGAACCTCAGACATTTGGGAGAACATCTTCAAGGTGGAACAGATAAACAGATGGACAAGCTCTCTGTGCAGAGGTCCCTCACACACATCCGCAACAGGCCTGAACACAACCACATCTGACCAAGCAGCAAGGCCTGAATACCTGAGGGAGTTGCATCTTACAAATCGGAGGCTACACTCTTGTTTCCAGCTCAATCCACACAGCCTCCCTGACTTGGCGACGACTGGAATGGTCAATAAGCCCATTCTTAAAGAAAAGGGAGATAAAGCTATGTAATAAACTGTACATATAAATGCACAACCAAGCTGAGACAAGGGGACTGGGGAAGGGTTGGATAAGCAATTTTTAAAATTGGATCAATCTTATCGTTTTTGTTATTAATCGTTTCAGAAACTGCCTAATTTCTGCTATACTATCCTTATATAAGAGACTCTAAGCCTTGTTTAATAAATATGTGGGGCTACATTGACAAAAGAGGAGACATAGAAATACAGAGGGGAGTTTGAAAGTTGTCAATAAGTAAAGACAAGACTAGTAGCCCTCGCGAAATATTAACTATACTGTACATGTGTCTCTTGGGGGGGGGGGGAGAAAAGAGAGTTTGGGTCAGTTAATAACATTGGAAATCAGTGGTATTGTTATATATTATAGGGACAGATTTATAGCTGGGACTCAGGTTTACTAGCTACTGCCCCAGTAGTGGACCCCCGCTGGAGAATAATAACTAACACTACATCTCTGCTGGATACTACCTTGCAGAGTTAGGGAACTAAACTGTTCCCCTGCCTTGGAAGGATCGTACGTAGTTCTAGTTGGTGATGGTTGATGCCACTTATGGCAAGTTTGCCATTTTTTTAGATTGCCTTAGTTATTTGTTTATGGAACCTAGGTATAAGAATGCAAATAATCCAGAGGAAGGTGCGCTGGAGAGAAAGGGGAAAAAGGAGAGACAAGTTGATCCGCTGTCAGATAGATCCTACTTTTAGGAGTAATGGGATTCAAGGTTCTCTCATTTAATGTAAAGGGTTAACTAACCCAATCCAGAGGAAAAAAATACTGGGCCAGATTAAGACGCACAGGGCAGATCTTGTCTTAATGCAAGAAACTCATCTTTCGGATGAGAAGCACTTGAAATTATAAGGATTCGGAATCTCAGAGATGTGTTTTTCATCATATCAGGGAGGTAGATGTAGAGGTGTAGCCGTATTAATTCCACAGAGTACTCCATTTGAAGTACTGGAACAGGTAACTGATAAAGAGGGTAGATTTGCCTTACTTAAAGGAAACTTAAATGGAAACAGACTGACAGTAGTATCAATATATGTCCCTCCAGGCTCTGCATATGAAAGTTACAGGCAGATTTTAACCTTGATAGCAGAAAAAGTGGAGAGGACATTAATAGTAGGGGGGGGGACTGGAACATGATTCTGGACCAGAGACCAGAGAACAGATACTACCTCAAAAATCCACAGGAAGATAACTAAATTACAAAAACAAATTAAGGCCCTACTACAGAAATTAGGCTTACAAGACGCTTGGACCTTTGTGGAAGGCCCAGCAAAAGGTCACAGACATTACTCAGCAACTTACCATATATATTCTCAGTTAGATTATTTCTACTTAAATCAAGATGCAATGGCAAAGATACAAAACTGTGAAATAAGATTCTTTAATTTATCAGACCATACCCCGCTGATAATATATCTAGATTAACCCCCCCCCCGTCCCCGCAATACTTTCTGGAGACTTAATCTTTCATCACTCGGGGATAAAGAGGTCCAAGACCAAATACCTCAGTTAATTACACAAACTTTACAAGACAATGAAACTGGAGAGACCAATAAGGGAATGCTTTGGGATACTCTCAATGCTGTCATTCAGGGGAAACTGGTGGCTATAGCTTTGGCCAGAAAAAAGTAGAATAAACAAAAACAACAAATGTTGGAAACCCAGATAAAGAATCTTGAAACACAACAGCAGGGGATCTTTTTGGCACAAAGAGAAAAAGAGCTAATAAAATACAAAAGACATAAAATACAAAACAACATTCTGGATGCTAAGGCTGAATATAGCTTACACTGTTTAACACAAAGCTATTATGAAGGTGGTCTGAGGGCCATCAGACGCCTTGCCATCTGATTAAGGGCTAAGAGGGCCAGGGCACATATAGTAAAAATCACACACCCATTAACTAGGGTAAAAAGCCCAAATTAGAACATATAATGGAACAGATCCAGAAACAAATGATTTGATACCTACACCATTTTTTTGCAACATATAATGGAAGCATTCCAGTCCTATTATCAACATTAATATGACCAACCGAAAGATCCCCCACAGTATGGGATACAGAATTTTTTAGGAGACCTGAACCTCCCTCAGGTCCCTGACAGCTGGAAAGCTCAACTCCTATACCTATTTTGGAATCTGAAATAAATGCAGTAATACGGGATGGGAAGACAGGAAAGGCACGATGGAATGATGGACTTCTCATGGAATTTTAAAAATAATTCCAAACTACACTGTCCCCAGTTCTAAAAACCACTTATCAGGTAATAGTGGCTAAATGCTCAGAACTCTCCCCTTCCTGGAGACAGGCCATTATTTTGGTCCTCCCCAAGCCTGGCAAAGACCCACCCTCTGCGCATCATACAGGCCCATCTCGATCTTAAATGTGGACTATAAAATGCTGACATCTATTATAGCAAAAAGCTTACAATATTTAATCCCAACCTTAGTAAATAAAGATCAAACAGGATTTGTTGCGGATAGACAGGCAGCCGACAGTGTCAGGCATATACCATACATATTATTGATCATCTCAAACAACAAAAAACACCAGCTTTACCAATGAGCCTTGACGCGGAAAAAGCTTCTGACTGAGTAAATTGGACCTTTCTATATGGGGTCCTTGCCAGGTTTGCTTTCCCAGTCAAATTTATAAATCTAATAAAACTTTTATATACAGAACTACAGGCTTACATTTGTACCAATGGTATGATCTCGCAAAGAATTAACCTCAATAGAGGAACCCGACAGGGATGCCCCTTGTCCCCCCTTTCATTCGCCCTACATATTGAGCTCTTGGCCCAGTGGATTCACAATGATTCGGAGATAAAAAGAGTCAAGATAGGACCCGATACACGCAAGGTGGCACTATATGCCGATTAAGTGTTGCTGTATTTGACTGATCCAGAGGCCTCATTAATGGAGGTCAAGGCAAAGATTAAAACCTTTTCAGAACTATCGGGTTATAAATAAAACACTACAAAAACTGAAGTACTTATATTTAATTGTAATCCCCCTCAACATCTGAAGACAAGATATAAGATGAAATGGGACCTTACAACACTAAAATACCTATGGGTGACTCTGAGAGTAACAAATGCCCACCTGTTTGTAGATAACTACAAGCCTATAGAACAGCAGTTACAAATAGACATTGGAAGGTGGTCATTGCTTCCCTTACCCATGTATGCCAGAATCCAGGCTGTGAAAATGAATTACCTTCCATGTCTTCTATATATATTTCAATGTATTCCAGTTACTCCTTCTCAGAAGTGTTTCCAGGATCAACAGGCCAAGGTTTTTAACTTTACTTGGAATAACCGTAGACCTAGAGTCCACAGATCATTAATGCTAATCATCAAACAGAAGTAGGGGGGCGAGCAGTTCCAATCTCAGAGAATACTGGTTAGCAGCACAATTAAGGTGAGTACTTTTTTGGAACCAGATCCCTGTGAAAGTGCATTGGCAGGGAATAGAGGAGGCCCTGAGCCCTAAGTTTCCTATACATAGCAGCCTGTTTACTTCTGTTAGGCCACAAAACTTAAAAGATAATACCTGCATCCATGTGGCCCTTCAGGCTTGGGATTTATTCCGAACATATTCAGGCCCAAAGAGAGAAAAGCGGAGGGTGAGGTGGTTTAGATCGGACAACAATTTTATTCCAGGTCACAGAGAGATGTCTGGTACAAGAAACAAGCAGCTAAGGGGCTCTATGCACCCATGCAAATGCTGAGGTGAGATGCTATACTTTCCTTCTCAGAGTGTGTTCAAAAATCGGGATGGATTCCTGGGGAAAAAAATATTACTTACAGATATATACTTATATACAACACAAACTCCGTAAACAAAAGGAGTTTACAACTGAGAGTTTTGAAATAACCTTAAGTGACCTTTTTTCAATGGAAACTGCTAAACATGCTATCACTAAGATATACAAATATCTGAATTCACATGAGGAAGGAGGGTCCCAGGCTCTACATGCAAAGTGGTAAAGAGAAGCCAGTTTTTCTTTACCCACCTCCCTATGGATTAGAATTTGGGCCTCCACTTCGAAAGTCACCATGTCGCCGCTCTGGCAGGAATATCTATGGAAAGTTAGAGTATGCTTCTTTCTAACTCCAGACAAAGACTCTGAATATTCTTCCATGGGTTCAGCCTGCTGTTGGCGATATTGTGGTGAGCAGAAGGCAACCCCCACACATCTTTCATATATGTCCCAAAATAGACCAGTTCAGAAAAGACTGGGGATAAGATTACTAGATTATTTCAGATACATACCCCACTAATATTACAACATCTAATATTGGGTTTGCTTCCTGAAGGAATGAAGGGAGCAGATACCTTGTATCTTTGGTACATAGGTGTAACCCCCCTGCAAATGGGGGTTCCCAGGAGTCTTCAAGGGGCTTGCTTGAATGCTCCAAGCCCGGATGGTGTTCGGCATCTAAGCCATATATCTGTGAGTGCTTTTAGAGCCTCTGGTACTGTCTCTTTAAGAGATGTCTACCTGCAGACATAATTAATTTGGATGGGGGTCTGTGTGTTTCCCTGCTTGAGTACCGCTCGAGCTACTGCCAAATCGCTCCGTTTCTGCCATCGCTAAGTGGGCAGAAGGAGCACTCTTCAAAGATGTAATTGTTTGCTTGTAACCTGTTAGAGTAATAATGAAAATGCAGTTTGTTTAAACTTGCTTTCTTGTAGCAAGGACAGTGTAGAGTAACTCCGTCATGTTGGTTCTGAACTGCCGAATTGGACCAATCATGGTGGGGATCCTTTAAACTGGAGCCTGCTCTGGGCAAATCAGAACTTGGACTCTCCTTTGGAGCCTGCTGTAAGGGGATTGTAAGGGCAGTGACTCTGGGAAATGTAGTTTAGACCTTGGCGCCTTTTTCCACTGACAGGGGTTGTTTACTGTGAGTGACAGCCAAACCAGTGAACAGAACAGTGTGGAGCTAAAGGAAATGCACAGCTCTGGGACTGGAGAAGTTAGATCAGTTTTGGCAGTGAAGAGACAAGGAGCTGTGTGCTTCTTCGATGTATAGTTTAAGCGAGGGAAGCACGTGTAAGACCCTAAGTTTTGGTCTGCAGTTTGTGCAAACGCCCGTTCGGACTGAATCTGACCTATGAGGAGAATCAAGGAGATCTGAAGAGTAGAAACCAGGCTCACCCTGTAGAAGACTGGAGAAATTGCTGAATCACGCTCGGTCTGTCAGGAACTGAAGCTGCTGTGTGTTCTCCTGGGTATCGTGCAGTAATTGTGGTCGGGATCGAGAAGCAGCCTGCCTGGTATAGTACTTTCCTTTTACATATAAATGTGTGTAGTGCTTGTGGGGAATCATGTTTCAAATCCCTTGTACAGTGAATTGAGTGCATGAAGCTGGAAGTAAACCCTAGCTTAATCCAAACTACATCTATTTGCTCTAAACAGCAGTGGGGTCCAGACACAAGGACCTTTTCCATATGTTCTATTCCTCCTGGCAATCCAGGACAATCTGCTTTCCATCTAGTTCCCAGCACTGAGTCTGTGAGTACAAAGCAGGGTAGCTCCCTGCCAGCTGTTTATCAAATTGCAAGTGTGTCAACTAATTGTTGCTGTTTCATTTCTTCACAAACTGAGCCAGCCGGCTACAGATTACAACTGGGTATTGTGCAAGTGTTTTTCCATCGCAGGGTCCCATCCAGCTGCACCGATCCTGGCTAGACTCCCCCCAATCCTGGGTACCTAGTGAAAGTGACGATTTGTGACTCTGAACACGTGCACAGTACTGTGATTATTAAGGTGTCTAAACTAATTAACCCGAGTTTCCCCTGTCCTTGTTATAGTCCCCTAAATACATCAGATCTGTTTGTTTCAGCAAAGTTACACTGGCTGAGGTATTCATTTATGTTAAAGTGTTGTACTGTGGCTTTTGCATTATATCATCTTGTTTTACAGGGGGTCCCCAGAGTCCAGTCGACAGAGCCAGTCCTGGGGGTAAATGTACGTTGTGAAGATATTCCTGATGCATTGTGTGGGCCACTAGTGGGAAGAAAGGGGGGTTACAGTGTCCCAGAGGGCTGTGACCAATTTAGTTTAACTACTGCAGACCCTGACCTCTGGGTGGAGGCACCTGCCATTGGACCTAGGCCCCTCAACCTGTTAGTAGTTAAGTAGGCAGGGGTAGTAGCCCTTGGCATAGCGCCACCTGGGGTTACATCTTGGAGGCACCACTGGGATTAGTGTCCTCTAGTGGCCACATTTATGAATTACTGTTAAAAATAAATGGATACCCCAACAGAAGTGGCTGTACACCAGTTGGTGAAGTGGTGTACTGGGGAAGAGATCGACCCCCAAAATGCTATACTTATCTTGGATATCCTGCTGGGTACTAGTATGGACACTGTAGAGTGAGTACTTTCTAAGGTTGAATGTTTATGAGACCCTGTGGTAGAGGGCGACAGGCTGATCTGCTCGCCCAAACTTTCATGGCCCTAATAGAGTGTAAAGACCCTGTAGATAGTTCTAAAGTGCCACAGACTGTTACCCCAGAGGAAACCCTCACTGTCTGAAGAGTGATAACCAAAGACAGTAAAGACCCCAGGGAAAACAAGCCTCCCCCATTACCTGAAACTTTTGAGGAGAAATTTGCTAAATTGTTGTTGAAGGAAGGGAATGCTGTGGAGGATTTAAAGAAACTATTATTGCCACCTGAGAACGTTCCTCCACCAACACCCTCTCCCCCTCCAGCACCCGTTATTGCCCATCCTTCTCTGCCAGTGCAAGCCCTCATGTCTGTACCTGCCAAAAGTCACAACTCTTACCGCAGGTTGAGAATTTTCTCCGGTACCCTCCCCACCCCACAAGGGGAGGATGATTGGGAGACCTGGATAGACTGTGTCGCCCCTTTGGTATCTGAGTGGCAGTTTGCGGAGGCTGAGAAACGGAAAAGAATCCTAGAGAGCTTGAGAGGTCCTGCTCTGGAAGCCATTAAGTCTTTGAGGTCCACCAACCCTGAGGCATCCACCCAAAAGTACCTAACTGCACTTGAATGCAATTTTCAGAGCAATGAGTCAGGGGAGAGCTTGATATGGAAGCTTCAAGCTACAATGACCAGGGGAATGTTTATCTGCATATGTTACTTATCTGGAAGGAGCACTACAGAGGGCCTACCAGAAAGGTGGGGTGGCCGCCAGTGACTTAAACCGTGTCAGGTTGGGCACATACAACAACATGCAAAGCACTCAAAATTGCAGCTCCTTCAGTTGAGGCTTCAAGACAGGAGGGGTAACCCACCGGATCATTGTGATCTGATAAAAGAAATCTGGGAAGTTGAGGAGGAGGAGGAGGATTTCTCAGAGCCCTGCGTAGTTGAAGCTGCTACAACCTCTGCTCCAAGGGTGGGGTCGGCTGCTGACGGCCAGGGATCACCAAAAGCCAATGATGAAAGTTGAGGATTAAGTGCCTGCCAAACGGGGATGGCTGTAAATATCCCACACTGGCAGGAGTTGCTGAGGGAGCTTAGGAAAGCAACAGACAGTCTCATCATGAAGGGTGCTCCTGCAAGTACAGTCGCCGACCCTCATCCGTCTGCATCTGCTATGGGATGGGGGTACCACACATGCATCTCCTGCTGACCACAGCTCAAAACTTATGTCTTGACTATGGAGGTGGGGAACTGAAGAGATGTCTCCAAATGTCCAGCCACCACCGGCTGGGGTGGCACCAAGACCACTATTGATAGCACCAATGCTGAAGCCCCCACAGCGATGCCTCGGTCACCCCAAACTTCAGCAGACATATTTTGCCATAACTGTGGGAAGGATGGGCACATGAACAGGGAATGCCGGTCTCGGAAAGACTTAGAGAGAGTGGTGAGCTGGCTACGAGTAGACCTGTGGAGCATGAAACAGTGGTTAAGAGGTGCACGAAATGAGCACAGTGAAAGTCCCCAAAATGCTAACTTGCATCCTTCTGTGGCTAGATCATCTACCCAGGGCTTTGCTACTGCCTCTCCAGACTGGTCCCAAATAGTGTGCCCCTCAATGGAAGCTACAGTAAAAGTGAATGGTGTGCCCACCAGAGCTGTGTTGGATCATGGCTCTCAAGTGACAATTGTGTTCCAGGATTGGTATCAGAAGCATTTGTCAGATGTACCCTTACAACCATTGGAAGGACTGCATGTATGGGCGTTAAGTGAGAAGACCTACCCCTACTCCGGGTATATTCGAATTTGGCTATCTTTCCCTACCTCTGTGGCTGGAATGGCAGAGCAGGTAGAGACCCTGGCCTTAGTGTGTCCCCCTACTGGACTGTATGATGGGATTCCTCTACTAATTGGGATGAATCTGCATATGTTTGGATGGTTAGTGCAGTTGTGTAATGAGAAACAGGGGTCACAGACTGGTAGAGCTTTAAGAAATCTGGCCTTGATCAAGAAGGCCTATGAGGGACAGAGAGGTGCTGAAAAAGTGGAACCAGAGGAGCTGGTTGGAACTGTCTGGAAGAAGGATCCTGAGTCTTTGATCATGGCGTCAAATGCCCAGTGTACCCTACGGGGGGAGGTCCATATCAGAAAGGATGTCAAGAATAAAATATTAATGTTGGATGCACCAGGCGATGGGAAATTGCGGGAAGGACTGCTGATCAAGCCAAGTATTTTGCCTGCCAGAGCCCATGCTTATGCCAGACGGGTAATGGTTCAAGTTCATAACGTGTCTGATAGAGAGAATCAAGTAAATAGAGGTTGCACCCTGGCTAATGTACATTGTGTGGATACTACAGTGCTACGCAGTAGCAAGAGTTCAGGAAAGAATGACAGAGTAATGCCTGACTTGTTTGATTTTGGTGACTCCCCATTGCCAGCTGTATGGAAAGTGAGGATCAGTAGAAGCTTGCCCAGAGAGACCAGGTGTTTTTTAAAAGAATGGGACATAGGATGTGTGCACGGCTGAGCACCACATCCGGCTGCATGATGAAAGGCCATTTCGTGAGAGGTCTCGATGCCTAGCCCATGCCGACATAGATGATGTCAGACGGCATCTGCAAGAGATGCTAGCTGCTGGTATAATACAAAAATCCAGAAGCCCCTATGCTTTCCCCATTGTGGTAGTGAGAAAAAAGAATGGGACAGTAAGAATGTGTGTGGATTATCGCACTTTAAACCGGCGGACGGTTTCTGTTCAGTATACAATGCCCCGCATTCAGGATGCTTTGGACTACCTGAATGGTAGCAAGTGGTTCCCTGTGCTGGATCTCTGCAGTGGGTACTACCAGATCCCAATGGCCTCAGAGGACTGTGAGAAGACAACCTTTATCTGTCCGCTTGGCTTCTGCAGATTCAAGGAGAATGCCTCAAAGGTTTCAGGTGCCCAGCCACTTTTCAACGATTGATGGAACATGCAGTGGGGACATGAACATATTAGAGTGCCTGGTATACCTAGATGATGTTATTGTGTTTGGCAGCTCACTGGAGGAACATGAGAGCAGATTATTCAAGGTGTTGGACCGACTGGAAGACTTTGCCATAAACTGTCCATTGATAAGTGTCAATTCTTTCAAACATCAGTAAAGTATGTGGGACACATAAGTATCCACCGAGGAATAGAACTTACCCAAGTAAAGTTGAGGCCTTGACCACTAGGCCACAACCCAAAAATCTAAAAGAACTGCAAAGATTCCTGGGATTCTTGGTTATTGTTGGCGTTTCATCAAGGACTATTCAAAGTGATCCGCCCTTTACTTAACCTTACACAAGGGTATCCCTCAACCCACAAAAAATACAAAACATCAGCGTCCCTTGAGACTGAAAAGAGTGCATTTTTGTCCAAGTGAAGTATTTGGGGCCCGCTGGACTCCCGATTGTGAGACTGCTTTTCATGAGATCATATATCAACTTCCCCACGCTCCAGTGTTGGCTGATGCTGATCCAACAAAACCTTATGTCCTGCACACTGATGCTAGCCTGCAAGGGTTGAGGGCTGTGTTGTATCAGGAGTACGAGAATGGCATGAGACCAGTGGCCTGCCAGCAGAAGCCTGACCCCTTCCGAAAAGAACTATCCTGTACACAAGATAGAGTTCCTAGCTTTGAAGTGGGTCATTGTTGATCAATTCCACGAGTACTTGTATGGGGCTAAGATACTAGTAAAGAATTACAATAATCCTTTGACCTATGTGCAGACTTCAGCTAAGTTGGATGCCACTGGCTATAGGTGGCTTTCTGCATTATCTACATACGACTATGCTGTTAAATACAGAGCAGGCCTGAACCACATAGATGCTGATGTTCTCTCCCGGAAGCCTGTTCCCCAGAATGACTGGGTCAGACTATCAGACCCTGAAATTCAAGCACTCTGACAGAAGTTTGACAGAAAGGGACAAATGTCCACGGATGCAGTGGACTGTATAGTGGAGTTGTTTGGGACCCTCTGAGAATTGCATACCTGCTGCTTGTGCCACTTTACTGCAATAGACATTGGTGCACTGCCTCAGCTGGACAGTGACAGTGGTCGTGAGCTCAATCCCACAATCCCATGATCAAATCAGCTTTAGAAGCCCTCTATGCAGGGAAAGATGTGTCCAAATTACATTCCACTGATTTGAGAACTGCCTTGTTATACAAAGAAGGTCCTAAGTTGAAACTGATCATTAGACTGTTATACAGAGAAACAGTAGACAGAGAGGGACAAGTAGACAAACAACAACTAGTGCTGCCCACTGCCTTTCGAGACTCAGTACCGAGGTCCTTACACAACCACATGGGGCACCTTGGTATAGCCAGAATACTTGACTTGGTGAGATCCAGATTCTACTGGCCTAAGATGGGGGCTGATGTGGAGCAACACATTCAAACTTGTAGTTGCTGCTTACAGAGGAACACTTTGCCCCAGAGGGCTGCCCCCCTTGTTAACATCATCACCAGTGCACCCATGGAGCTGGTCTGTATTGATTTTCTGAGTCTGGAGTCAGATCAAAGAAATATTAGTAATGTGCTGGTGGTCACTGACCATTTTATGAGATATGCCCAAGCTTTGCCCACCAAGAACCAGAAGGCATCCCCTGTGGCAAAAGTACTTGTAGAAAATGTTTTTGTTCACTATGTGGCTCCACAAAGAATCCATTCTGATCAAGGGAGAGACTTTGAGAGCCATCTGATCAAAGATGATGCATACTCTGTGAGGGTGTCAAAAGTCCAGAACCACCCTTACCACCCTCAGGGAGACCCACAGCCTGAACGTTTCAACCGCACTTTGCTAGACATGCTAGGCACCTCCACCCAAAGGACAAGCCTAGATGGAGCCAACAAATTAGCACCCTGGTACTTGCCTACAACTGCACCAAAGTGATGCCACTGGGTTCTCCCCTACTGCCTGATGCTTGGAAAGAAGCTCGACTGCGGTAGATGTGTGTTTGGGGTGTCTCCTGATGGGGTTCAAGCTGACAACTATTTACAGTATGTGCAAAGTTAAAGGCCCAGCTAAATCATGCGTACCAACTGGCTCAAACCATGGCTGCCAAAAGAAATCAGGCAACAAAGAAAGGTATGATAAAAAGGTGAAAGCACAAGAACTGCAGGAGGGAGATCGGGTATTGCTAAAAATCTGGGACTACATGGCAAACACAAGATTGCTGACAGATGGCACCATCTCCCTCACATTGTAGTGGGCAAACTAGATGATCTGCCTGTGTACAAAGCAAGGCCTGAGAATAATTCAAAAGATGTTAAAACAATGCATAGAAATCATTTACTGCCCATTGGACAAATCTTGATTGAGTCTGAGCCCCCATAAAATGCCCCCTCTGGATCAGTGACTAGAGCTGCTGCTAAGAAAAAATCAAGAAAGTCTGCACCTACAGAAGCTGAGTTAAAGTGTTCCCTTCCACAAGTCCCAGTTGAACATGACTGTCAGTCCATGTCAGAGGAAAGTGAGTGTGGTTTTGAATACTACCCTTCCCCAGTAAATCCTAGAGATGAAGCTGGGCCTTCTGGACTATCTAAGCCGCCAGCTTTATTCCTGGAGCCAATGCTCCCAGAAAGTGAAGTACAAAGCATCAAGTCAGATGACATGGAATCATCATGTATGGATGCACTGTTTGAGCTTTCAGAGGAGGAAAATGATGGACTGGAACAGACTGGTGACATACCAGAGCAAGAAGAATATTTTGAGTGCCCTGAAAGTCCACTGCCAGTGTCTGAAAGCTCTCCATGTGAGCCAAGTGCTGTGGACTCCAGAGACTGTAACCCCTGGAGCTGAAAGTGCCCAAAGTTCTAGCCTCTGTACCCCAATGGAGACTCCTGACAAGTGAGGACAATGCTGAAAATGAGGCTCAGAGTGCAGAGACTGTAACAGTTCCCCCTAGAAAGACTGGTCAAGCTGTCAAAGCCTGTGGTGCACCTGATTATACCCTTGGGAGGCCTGTGGATTTGCCTCTCAATGTTCTCCATAAAGGAATGTATGTGTCCCGAGCTCATTGCCCAAACTAAACATCAGTGCTAACTCCAAGTTACTTTGTGTTACCCTTCAGGTATGGTGCCCTCCCCATCAGCCCCAAGGTAGCTGATAGGGAAGGGTCCCCTCTCTTCAGGTTTCATGTACAAGAGGTAATAACCTGAGTTATGGTACAATGCGAGTGCAATACTGTGTAAACAGTGACGTACTGCAAAGCTTCAGAAATGTGATTCTGGTAAAGTGATATACTGACTGATGAGTACATGTATGAGCCTAATGTGATACTGATGCAAATGTATAGGGTTGCAATTGAAACTTATGGGGGTACTTGCTTGATGCTGACGCCAAGCTTTTTCCAGGCCGGGAAGGGTGTAACCCCCTGCAAATGGGGTTTTCAGAAGTCTTCTAGGGGCTTGCTTGAATGCTCCAAGCCTGGATGGTGTTCAGCATCTAAGCCATTTATCTGTGAGTGCTTTTAGAGCCTCTGGTACTGTCTCTTTAAAAGCTGTCTGCCTGCAGACATAATTGATTTGGATGGGGGTCTGTATGTTTCCCTACTTGAGTCCCGCTCAAGCTACTGCCAAATCGTTCCGTTTCTGCCATCGCTAAGTGGGGAGAAGGAGCACTCTTCAAAAATGTAATTGTTTGCTTGTAACCTGTTAGAGTAATAATGAAACTGCAGTTTGTTTTAACCTGTTTTCTTGTAGCAAGGACAGTGCAGAGTAGCTCCGTCATGTTGGTTCTGAACTGCTGAATTGGACCAATCATGGTGGGGATCCCTTAAACTGGAGCCTGCTCTGGGCAAATAAGAACTTGGACTCTCCTCTGGAGCCTGCTGTAAGGGGATTGTAAGGGCAGTGACTCTGGGAAATGTAGTTTTGACCTTGGCACCTTTTTCCACCAACAGGGGGAGTTTACTGTGAGTGACAGCCAAACCAGCTAACAGAATAGTGTAGAGCTAAAGGAAATGCACGGCTCTGGGACTGGAGAAGTTAGATCAGTTTTGGCAGTGAAGAGACAAGGAGCTGTGTGCTTCTTCAGTGTGTAGTTTTGCAACGGGAAGCGCGTGTAAGACCCTAAGTTTCGGTCTGCAGTTTGTGCAAATGCCTGTTTGGACTGAATACGACCTGTGAGGAGAATCAAGGAGATCTGAAGAGTAGAAACCAGGCTCACCCTGTAGAAGACTGGAGATATTGCTGAATCATGCCCAGTCTGTCAGGAACTGAAGCTGCTGTGTGTTCTCCCGGGTATCGTGCAGTAATTGCGGTCAGTATCGAGAAGCAGCCTGCCTGGTATAGTACTTTCCTTTTACATATAAATGTGTGTAGTGCTTGTGGGGAATCATGTTTCAAATCCCCTGTACAGTGAATTGAGTGCATGAAGCTGGAAGTAAACACCAGCTTAATCCAGACTACATCTATTTGCACTAAACAGCAGTGGGGTCCAGTCACAAGGACCTTTTCCACATGTTCTGCTCCTCCTGGCAATCCAGGACAATCTGCTTTCCATCTAGTTCCCAGCACTGAGTCTGTAAGTATAAAGCAGGGTAGCTCCCTGCCAGCTGTTTATCAAATTACAAGTGTGTCAACTAATTGTTGCTGTTTCATTTCTTCACAAACCGAGCCATCCGGCTCCGGATTACAATTGGGTATTGTGTAAATGTTTTTCAATCACAGGGCCCCATCCAGCTGCACCGATCCTGGCTAGCCCCCCCCCCCATCCTGGGTACGCAGTGAAAGTGACGATTTGGGACTCGAACATGCACTAGTACTGTGATTATTAAGGTGTCTAAACTTATTAACCTGATTTTCCCCTGTCCTTGATATATTCCTCTAAATAAATCAGATCTGTTTGTTTCAGCAAAGTTACACTGTCTGAGGTATTCATTTATGTTAAAGTGTTGTACTATGGCTTTTGCATTGTACCATCTTGTTTTACAGGGGGTCCCTAGAGTCCAGTCAACAGAGCCAGTCCTGGGGGTAAGTGTACATTGTGAAGATATTCCTGATGCATTGTGTGGGCCACTAGTGGGAAGAAAGGGGGGTTACAGTTTCCCAGAGGACTGTGACCAAGTTAGTCTAACTACTGCAGACCCTGACCTCTGGGTGGAGGCACCTGCCATTGGACCTAGGCCCCTCAACCTGTTAGTAGTTAAGCTGACAGGGTAGTAGCCCTTGGGATAGCACCACCTGGGGGATACATATGTGTGCTAGCATACAACAAAACCATAACAAGACACTGGTTACAACCTACCCCACCGGCTGTCGAGGAATGGACTCAAATTATAAATGATATATAGCACATGAAGGAATTAACTTACCAGTTAAGAGATTCTACATTGAAAGGACTAAAAAGATGGTCTAGATGGGCCCTTTTGAACTGAACAGAGTCACTGTTTCTGGGAGACAAACTGAATAAAAATCATAGTACATTAAACTATTAGTTTAATACTTGAGTAGATGAGGAAGATGACTGGCTGAGATTGTATATAGTAACCCCATATATCTTGAAAAGTGCACTTTCTTTGCTGATGTCATCATTACATAACAGAATATATTAAAACTAAATGAGAGGTGTAAAGAACTAATCCATTATAAGACAGAATTAAATGAAGTGAATCTTTAGGAAACCTGGATTAATGAATCACCTACGTAGTATATTAACCTAGGTTACCTATGTATTGTTATATATATTTTGTTTATTTACATATTCAATTTGCTGTAAACATTTAAATGGAAATAATTAAGTCAAGAATGTTAAGCTAACTTAGCACAATGAAACAAAAAGAGAAAACTGCTAAGACAATGTTGTAATGAAAGTAAACTGTATTTTGATAAAGTACATATAAAAAAACAATACAATATGTGCAGATTTTGGGTCTCAATTTATTTATTTATTTATTGAATCATATCAGAATTAATACCTTTGAGTCAGAGACTCCTTCACAAAGGCTGCACATCATAGAATACAATAGTAAGACATCGGTTAGACATTACAGGGTATTAAACAGCGGTGTGAGGAATATCACACCATACAGTAGATACAGAGTATTGTGTATACAGGAAAAGTGGTTCGGGATATTAACAACAGTCAGGAGTAATACAGAAAATTGGTGTAATCGGAAATTAATAATGTACAGTATTTACAATGGTGCCACACATAGGCTGGTGCTAGACAGTGCAGGCCAGTGTGACAACTAGACAAGAGCCACAGAGGCCAGCAACAAGTACCTACTGGCAGGACCAAGGGGGCCCACTGTCATGGCTCAGCCAAAGCTGTGTGTGTGGGGGGGGTCAGGTGAAGTCACAGGCTGAGGCCTGTGTTATGTGGTTATGGAGGTGGGATTTGAACAGACCCAGTTTTGGCTCTGAGTGATCTATTTGGGTAGTGAATTCAGCCAGAGAGGAGCCCGGTACCTAAAGATTCTTTGACTAATGGAGGTTTTACAAACAGGGAGCTAGAAAGGAGTTTTCTCTGAGTGACAGGTGCATCTGGTATTGGGTGGCAGAAGCAGTGGAGCAAGGGCAGTGGGCATGAGGCCAGCTGTGATTTTCTTGGCAAAAGACAGGTCTGATGTTTTAGGCAATCATCAAAGTTTAGCCACTTGGTACTGGTAGGTGTGCATGAGCCAGTCACAGCCAGTGGCCAGCCTGCAGGCCTTGTGCAGCGCAACCCTGATTTTGCTGAGGGATGTGCTGTCAGCTGCACCACAGATAATGATACCATAATCTATGAGTGACAGGACTGAGGAGGAAATGTCAAGTTGTAGTGCTCCATGGGGGAGGCATCGTTTGTACTGGTACAGAAGACCGATATGCACCTTAACATCCGTGCTGAGACGGAAAATATGTTCATGATAGGGGAGTCCAGAATCAAGGGTAACACCTAGGTATTTAAACAAAGTTACTTGTTCCAGGGGTTCATTGCCGGAATGGATGAGCAGGGGGTGGGCAATGAACTTGTTTTGGTCATGCGCAAATAGCAGAAACTTCATTTTTTCATAGTTTAGGACAAGCTTATGGTCTGCAAACTAGGACTCGTCCTCAGTAAATGACTTCTGGAGGGTTAATTGGAGAGCACTGTAATGCTTGGCCACTTGGTTATGATTATTGTATGATATTTGTAATATAAAATATAGTATGGGATTGTCTCACATAAAACAGTTTGGCTTCCATGGGTGCCCCGGTTTCAGTGAAGCTACAGGATATGAAACTGACTAGGAGATGTCTGCAATGTAATTAACTTCTTGAGAAATTGCATTTAATTACCTTTATGACATGCCTAGGCTTTTTGAAGTGCAAACTAAATGTGACTTTATGACTTCAGAAACGGAACATCGTTAAGCTGATTCCTGTCGGCTATCTCACACCTGGTTGATGGATTGCAGGGTTGTAAATCTTCAAAGGAATTGGTGGATCAAAGACTCATAATTTGCAAAATGCATTTTTGCTGATGTCACTTTATTTAATACGCAGTACCTCCTGATAGGATGTCATGTATTATTTTTTAATATATAAAAGGAGGAGCTAGATGACTCTCAGAAGGGATGTGGAGAGACAGACTTTAACACTGGTGTCTGAACTGTTTAAGATATATTTATTTTGGGACTCAGAGACAGGCACAGCTCTCTGATTTAACTTTAAAGGCACTTACAGAGGTAATACATTAGATAGAAAAGGTCTAAATGTATTGTGGTAGGAGTTTATGTTTTGTACTTTTTCTTTGTTCCTTTGTGTGATTGTGAGCTCTTTGATGTATTGTTCTGTGATTACATTTTTTCGTCTTTTTATCATCTTTTACTAAAGAATCTCTTATTTAAAAGACTGCCTGGGTGTCTGCCAGTTATTTTTGCATGTGATGTATAGTCTGACAACTTTTCAACAACTTGATGGTGTTACTGAGCTTGAGTAAAAAGGTAAGAATATACCTAATGTCTCTTATAGAGTTAAAAGGGTTAATTTTGGAAGCCTAGCTGGGTGCCCCGGGGAAAGATTATACCACAATCTCCAAAGAGGGTACATATTTGAGCCTGTATATTGGGTATGCTAGCATAAGGTTCACAGTTTGAATCCCCCCAGAACTTGAGACTAAAGATGATTCAGACCCAAAAGCAAACAGGAGGGTTACCCTGTCTGTTACCCGTTTACACTATTGCGCTCGGAGGTTGGCACTGTGGGAGCAGAGGGCCTGACCTGCTGAGTGCGTTTGTGACAGATGTGGTTGGCAGCGTGTGAATAAATCTGGTAACACAAGCTTTAACTGTTCAGTGTGTCAGCTTAATACTGTACAGCTCACTTGCAAAATAAGGCAGGGATTTATTTTTAAAAAGAAAACAGAACAATATCATTTTACTTACAGTCAAAGTTCCTACCTGTTTTATTTTTTTTTCCAAAATGCAAGTTAGAGTAGCTGTAGTTAGGGAAGAAGATGACTTCCAACTACAGTGAGCACACTGCAGACTACCTGAAGCAGTTGTGCAAGGAGAGAGGAGTCCTGCATGAGAGGAGAGCCGCCAAGCAGAACCTCATGGATGCTCTGATGGCCACTGATGCCCAGAGTGTCAAGTCACAGACTGTAACTGTAAAGGACCAAACCTTGGGCATGGAGGGGCCAGCAGCCAGTGCAGTGTCCAGATCCAGTGAGGAGGACAGCAGGGCCAGTGCAAGCCAAGGGCCACAGCAGCAGGGGAAGGTCACCATCATTCTGGAGCCAGAAGCAATCAGGCTGCAGATTGAGTTGTGCAGAATGGAGCTGGAGTTCTAGAGAGGCTGAGCAAGAACAGTGAGAAGCGCAGTGATAGAAATGAGCTACAGAGGAGAAGAGGGAGTGAGAATAGAGGCTGAGCGAGAGAAGCAAGACACAGAGGAGAAGAGGGAGCGAGAACAGTGAGACACTGAATATGAATGGTGAGAGGTGGACTGTGAAGAGCGTGAGCATCAGAAACAAAATGAACTGGAGAAGCTACGACTCCAACCACCAGCACCAGAGTAGGTAAGTGGCCTGGGTTTAACTGGAACAACAGCACTGGGTTACAAATTAAATTACAAATTGATAGCCAAATGTAAAGAGGGGGATGGTATGGATGCCTTTTTAAATTCCTTTGAAAAAGTCTGTATTCAGGCAAAAATTCCTAGAGGGTCCTGAAGCTTCCAGCTATCCCTGCTACTTACCGGGAAAGCTTGGAATGCACTGGGTCAAATGGATAATGAGGACAGTAAGGATTACAGCAAACTTAAAGTTGCACTTTTAAAAAAGTTTGACTTAACTGCAGAATCATGCAGAGCTAAATTCCATAAGCTCAGGAGAAACCCTGAAATTAGCTATGAGGAGTTTGCCACAAAACAATATCAATGTTCAAAATGTTGGTGGGAAGGAACTGAAGCAAACTCTGTAGATAAAACTGAAAATGTTATATTGTTAGAGCAGTTTTTTGGGGGCATGCCCTGCAGAGCTGAAAACCTGGCTGGAGGACTGAGATCCCCAAACAGTGCAAGATGCTGCTGAACTCTTGGACCACTATACCAAGAGCAGATTTGTTCTTGAGAGTGAATGGGGCAGGCATGGCAGTGCATAAAGTGAAAAGTGCGCCTTCAGGGCAGCTAAAACCCTCACTGCCTCCACCGAAACAAGTTAGCCCCAGGTTTCAAAGAAAAGATTTTTCAGAGAAAAGAAACGAATGTTGGGTTTGTAAAGAAACTGGACATATTGCCAGACAGTGTCCCAAAGGGATGAGCAATATGCAAAATGGAGCTAGGAAAGAAGTGGATTGTTTGTGTGTCCCTGGAAGCATGCCTGTGAACATGAGGGAACACATGCACTCAGTTAAGGTAAATGGTGTACAGACACATGGGTTAAGGGACACAGGGGCATCTTTGACATTGGTAAAGGGGGATCTCGTAGAGTCTGGTCAGCTTATACCCAATACATTTGTAACTGTACAAGACTTCGCTGGGGAGGAGAAAACATTGCCACTTGCTAGTGTTCTCCTAGACTGGGGTGAAATGGGGGAACTACGCAACAGGGGGCTGTAGCCAAAACTTTAGCAGCTGACGTCATCCTTGGCAACAATCTCAAACAGGGGATGGTGTGTGCAGTTACCAGTAGCCAAGCGACAAGGGCAAATTGTAGTTCCCTGGACCCCACAGAAGCCATTGTGAAAACCACTGGGAGGCTGGTTCCCCAGCCTGTGTCTCCTGATATGGAGACTAATGAAAAAGAGGTAGAAATTTCCCCAGTAGCAGTTAACCACACAACTACGGAGGGTTACTCTGAAGAAAGAGGGGTGACTCATTTTCAGAGGGTTAGGGATGCCAGTGATCCTGAGTGCCCCGATGCTAGTGCTAGGGACTCTAATTTAGAAACCGAAGGAGAACTGTCACATGCCCTGGGAATGTGTAAGGAGTTTGAGCTGCTCAGAAAAGTGACCCTAGCCTAGAGAAGCTGAGGGCTTGGACAGACTCTGACAGAACACAGAGAGGTGATGGTAAACATAAGGTTTATTTGGAAAATGGACTGATGTATACTCAGGATGCTTAGACAAAGGGAGGGTGATAGGCAGGCAGCGTGTGGTTCCCCAGGGGTACCGTGAGCAGTTGCTCAAGATTGCACATGATATTCCATTGTCTGGTCATCTGGGAATCGTGTGCACTACACAGTGGTTGGCCCAGAATTTCTATTCCCAACTTCACCCAGCAGGTGCAGGAGTATTGCAGGTCTTGTTACCGGTGCCAAGAAATTGAGAAGGTGAGTAAGAAAAACCAAGCTGCCCTAATTCCATTGCCCATAGTGGAGGAGCCATTTCAGAGGGTGGGAATGGATATTGTGGGGCCTTTAAATACCCCCAGCTCCTCTGGGAAGAGGTTCATCCTGACTGTGGTGGATTATGCCACTCGGTACCCAGAGGCAGTCGCCCTATCCTCACTGAGGACAGACAAAGTGGCAGATGCTTGGCATTTTCTCTCGTGTTGGGTTTCTACAGGAGGTTATCACCAATCAAGGGGGCTCCTTCATGTTGGACCTGATGAAATGTTTGTGGGAGAAGCGTGGGGTGGTGCAGAGGTGCACGACACCTTATCACCCACAAGTCAAAGGGCTTGTGGAAAGATTTAACGGTACTCTGAAGTCAATGCTCCAAGTGTTTACTGAACAGTATGGGGAGGGACTGGGAGAAATACCTTCCCCACCTGTTTGCATACAAGGAGGTGCCCCAAGAGTCAACAGGGTTTTCCCACTTCAAGCTCTTATATGGATGCCAGGTATGTGGGTGCCTAGACTTCATCTAGGAGGATTGAGAAGGCAAGCACGCCACCCAGGGAACTCCCATTGTGGATAATGTCCTTAGGTTTAGGGAAAGGCTAAAGGAGCTTATGGGGACAGCCCAGAGCAACCTGGTAGCTGCCTAACAGAAACAAAAAGTGTGGTACGACCGCAGAGCAAGAGCTCACTCGTACACAGTGGGTCAGGAAGTCATGGTCCTTATTCAGGTCTGGAAAGATAAGCTGCAGGCTGAGTGGGCTGGACTGTACAAGGTAGTTAGAAAGGTAAATGATGTGAACTATATCATAGAGTTACCTGACAGAAGACATACAGAAAGAATGTACCATGTCAACATGATGAAGCCATATGCTAATAGGGCTGACATGGTGTTTGCAGTATGTAGTCCTGGGGAGGGGACGGAGGAAGGAGACTCCCTTCTGGACTTGCTGGAAGAAAGCAAGCGGGAGTCCTCTGTGGAAGCAGTTAAATTTTCACCCCAGTTGTCCCCGGACAAGATCCAGGATGTAAGGGAGGTTTTAGTAGACTTTGTCCCACTGCTTAGCACCAAGCCTGGACAAACCCCCTTAGCAATGTACAATGTGGAGACAGGGACACAGATGCCCATATGGTGGACAGCATATCGGGTGTCAGAGGCTGTCCAAAAGGACATTAGGAGGGAGGTGGAGGAAATGCTGGATTTCGAGGTAATCCAGAGATCCCACAGCCCCTGGGCCTCACCCGTAGTCCTTGTTCCCAAGCCAGATGGCTCTACTCATTTCTGTGTGGACTATCATGGACTGAATGCAGTCAGAAAGTCAGACACCCACCCGATGCCCTGGACAGATGAATTCCTGGACAAGTTGGGAGGGGTGACATACTTTACGACTACTGACCAGACAAAGGGGTATTGGCAGGTAGAGTTAATTGACAGAGCTAGGGAGAGGTTGGCCTTCATCACTCTGATAGGCTTATTTGAATTTAAAGTAATGCCATTCGGAATTAAGAACACCTCGGCCACTTTCCAAAGGTTGATGAACCAGGTGTTAAATAGTGCTGAGGAGTACGCCGTGGCATACCTGGCTGACACTACCATCTTTAGTGCCTGCTGGGAGAAACACTTGTCCCACCTTAGGGAAGTGCTGAGCAGGATACAGAGGGCTGGGCTCACTGTCAAAGCTGTGAAGTGCCAGGTGGCCATGGCTGAAGTGGCATACCTCGGGCATGTTACAGGCCGAGGACAGTTCTGTCCTAACCAAGTGAAAATAGAGGTGATCAAGGCATGGCCCAGACCAGAAATGCAGAAGCAGGTCAGGAGTTTTCTAGGGACAGCAGGGTACTATAGGAAATGTGTACCCAATTACAGTATCCTGGCTACTCCCCTATCTGACCTGGTAAAGAAAAAGATGCCTAAGAAAATGACCTGGGAGCCAGCCTGTGAAAAAGCCTTTACCAGACTGAAGGAGGCCCTGTGCAGTGCTTTTGTACTGACAAATCCTGACTATGGCAGACCCTTTATAGTCCAGACTGTTGCCTCAGATGTGGGTATTGGGACAGTACTGAGGCAGACATCTAACCAAGGGAAAGATCATCCTGTAGTGTACCTGAGTAAAAAGTTACTTCCCAGGGATCAGGTTTACTCCACTGTGGAAAAAGTGTCTTGCCATAGTGTGGGCCCTAAGGAAGTTAGAGCCATACTTATATGGGCAGCATTTTGAGGTACAAACTGACCACAACCCCCCTGGTTTGGCTGACACAAATGGGAAAACCTAATGGTAGACTATTAAGATGGAGTCTTGCCTTGAAAGGGTATGACATGATGATCTTACATAAGGCTGGAGTGACCAATCAGAACGCAGATGGCCTGTCACATCTATTTGAGGAGTGAACTGACTTAGGGAGTTCATCCCATGCAGGGGATAGAGCCCCCAAATTCAGTCTAGGTGGGGAGGATGTGACACTTGGCCAGCTGGTTATGATTATTATATGATATTTGTAATATAAAAGTATAGTATGGGATTGTCTCACATAAAACAGCCTGGCTTCCATGGTTGCCCCCCCCCCCACGTTTCAGTGAAGCTACAAATATGAAACTGACCAGGAGATCTGTGTAATGTAATTAACTTCCTTGAGAAATTGCATTTTATTACCTTTATGACATGCCTAGACTTTCTGAAGTGGAAACTAAATGTGACTTTATGACTTCAGAAACAGGATGTCATAAAGCGGATTCCTGTCGGCTATCTCACACCTGGGTGATGGGTTGCAGGGTTGTAAATCTTCAAAGGAACTGGTGGTCAAAGACTCATAATTTGTGAAATGAGTTGTTACTGATATCATCTTATTTAATATACAGTACCTCCTGATAGGACATCATGTTTGTATTTTTCTTATATTCTAAAAGGAGGAGCTAGATGACTCACAGAAGGAGTGTAGAGTGAGAGATTAAACTAATTCTTGTGTTTGAACTGTTTGAGCTATATTAATTTTGAGACTCCGAGAGAGAGAGACACAGCTCTCTGATTTAACTTTAAAGGCACTTACAGAGGTAATACATTAGATAGAAAAGGTCTAAATGTATTGTGGTAGGAGTTTGTGTTTTATACTTTTCCCTTGTTCTTTTAAGTGATTGTGAGCTCTTTGATATATTGTTCTGTGTTTACATTTTTTCCTATTTTTATCATCTTTTAGTAAACAATCTTTTTTTAAAGACTGCCTGGGTGTCTGCCAGTTCTTTTTGCATGTGACATATAGATGGTTAAGTCTGACAACTGTTCAACAGCTTGATGGTGTTACTGAGCTTGAGCAAAAAGGTAAGAATATACCTAAGGTCTCTTACAGAGTTAAAAGGGTTCATTTTGGAGCCTGGCTGGGTGCCCATGGAGAAAGACTGTACCACAATCTTCAAAGTGGGTATGTATCTGAGCCTGTACATTGGGTATGCTAGCATAAGGTTCACAGTTTGAATCCCCCCCCAGAACTTGAGACTAAAAGTGATTCAGATCCAAAAGCAGACATGAGAGTTACTCTGTCTATTACCTGTTCACACTATTGCACTTTGAGTTTGGCACTGTGGGAGCAGAGGGCCTGACCTGCTAAGTGCATTTGTGACAGGTGCCAGGGTTGGTGTTAGCACTAAATAACACTGCATCATTGGCATACAATAGGAGGTTCCCAGTACAGGCTTTGGGTAAGGAGTCAAGCAATAGGGTAAATAGCAGAGGGGCCAAGGGTCGACCCCTGAGGGACCCCAGAAGTGACTTGGAGGGGGGACGACTGAGTCTGTGCTAGTCTGACCTTTTGGGTTCTGCCAGATAGATAGTCCGAGAACCAGGCTGAGGCATCCTGTGAGAAACCTATTTGGGTAGGTGTGGCTAGGAGGAGCGAGTGATGCACAGTGTCGAATGCTTTCGAGAGAGCAAAATAAATAACACCAGAAATCTGGCCTGCGTCAAGTGTTGCATATGTGGTACTGGTAAATTCTAGGAGAGCGGTGTTGGTACTGTGGCTTTTCTGGAAGCCATGCTGCTCAGCGCAAAGGAGGTTGTGTTTGGCAAGGTAGTCAGTGATCTGGGAGGTAACTATTTTTTCAAGTACTTAGGAGAGAGTGGGTAGAATCAAAATGGGACGATAGTTACCAGGTATGGTGGGTCACCACTCTTAAGGATGGGAGTGATGAGGGTGGTTTTCCATTTAGTTGGGAATTGCCCTAGGGCAAGAGAGTGGTTCAGTAGGGCAGTAAGAGGGTGGAGTACCTCAGTGAGGGTCAGTCTTATTAGTTTAAGATTGAGGGAGTCATTGCTGAACCTAGATTGGCCAAGTGCCCTTTGCAGGAGCGGGGCAGCCTCACACTGAGAAATAGCTTTAAAACAAAAGAAGGGCACTTGGGCAGCTACAGTGAGGGTGGTGGGGGTAGCCCTCTTATTACACCACCTCATAACCATGATAGGTGTTATTCTTCAAATCTCCTCTGAAACATGTTTTCGTATGAGCTCTGCAAAGTCCCCCTTTGATCAGGATTTAAACAATTCAAGCTGCTGTAATCATAAGGTGAGGTCATAAAAAGAGAATGTTGAAAATTCTGGGTCAAAATGTCAAAAAAAAAGCAAAGTTTTGAGGAAACATAGATTTTTTTTTCAAAGTTTCCTCATAACTTTGTGACATTAGCAGATTTTGGCCCCAAATGTGCATATAGCCCTTATGTTACCCTATCTGATGAGCACAAGAAGAAGCATTTTTCAAATCCTCTTTGAAACATGTTTTCACAGTCCCTCTGTGAAACTGCCTTTCATACAGGATTAAAAAAAAATCCACCTGTTTTGATCATAACATGGGGTCATAAAAAGACTGTGTTTGAAAATTTGGGCTCAAAATGTGAACAAAAAACAACTAAATCATGAAGAAACACTGAATTTTTCCAACATTTACTCATGACTTGATTTTTGCAGATTTTGGCCCTGGATGTTCAACATATCCCTTGTGTTACCTCACCTAATGAACATAAGCGGTATCATGTTTCAATTCACATCTGAAACATGTTTTCGCTGTTGCACTGCAAAATCAATTTTTGGTTGGGATTTAAAAAACCACATCTCTCTTGATCATAACATCAGGTCATAAAAATAATATGCTGGAAATTTGGGGTCAAAATGTGGAAGTCCACTGAAAATTATGTATTGCCTTTCATCTGGCTTATCCTGGGTAACTACAATCTAAAAATGTATAACAGCAGGACATCACTGAAATGACATACTGCCTTTCATCTGGTCTATCCTGGGTAAATATATAATAAAATGGGTAAAATCAGGGCTCCAGTACAACGCAGCAATCACTGAACTATGCATTAAGGCTGCTCTATGCTGAGAAAATATGCTGCACCCAACTGAAAATGTAACTTACTTTTCAGCTGGGCTATCCTGAGTAAATACACCATAAACAAACTCTGGTCAGAGCCACAAATGATGTTAATGAATTAACTTGATAAGGATGCTTCATGGGCTTAAACATAAAGATGAATTGCTCTAGTCAGCTTCATGTGTAAATTTCAGTTTTGGTGAAGTTAGATTATTTATCTGGTTGATCCTGTGTTTCCCATGTGTTTAAAACATGAGTGGCAAGCTCATCTTGTAGTAAGAGGGGGAGGAGAGGGAGCTTTCCACCAAAGCCTTCAAGTAATGGTAAAAGGAATGATGCAGAGAGTAGAGGTATGGCTACAATGAAGACTGAGATCCAACCTGGAAGGATAAGAGCCTATAATGAGGTGGTGGCCAGCTTCCATTAAGGACAGAACCACAGTCCTCAGTTGATGGTTTAAATGTTACTTCGATGGACATTTAAAGTAGTCTGGGGGTGATGGAAGAAATGGGGCAGACAGAAAGTGGGCCACCACAGACTGAGATAGAAAGTAGGGAGATCCCAAGGGGAGAAAGTCCCACCAGAATGCAAGTTATTCAAGGAAGCAGGGGGTTAGCAAAAGAGGAAGGGGGAAAGGAGTAGCCAAAAGAAGAAAGGTGAGGAAGGGGGAACAATTGGAAAAAGGAGAAAGCAACAATAAGGGAGCTGAAGGAATGCCAAAATGATGCAAGGTCTGCTTTAGAAACCCTATGACAGGAGACTTAGAGAGTTCAATATGTACACCATGGAGGAGAGGAGGGAGAGTTGGGATATGATGCAGCCATTTAAATACCTCACGGGGGTTAATAAGTCACAGAATGGAGATATGTTTCAGAGAAAAAGGTGCTGTACAGCAAGGGGCCATGATTTGAAGCTGGAAGGAGGTAGATTCAGGAGAGATGTGAGGAAGTACTTCTTCACAGAAAGGGTGGTGGATTCTTTGAACAGCCTTCCATGGGAGGCAGTGGGGTGAAACCAGTGGAGGGTTTCAAAAATGCCTCAGAGAGGCACAGAAGAATCCTAGGAGGAATGAAGGGGGTGGAAGAGATAGTGCTGTAGATCAAGTAGGGTCTGCAGCAAAACTGATCATAATTAAAAATGGGCAGACTAGATGGGCCCAGCAGTCATTATCTACCATCAGTTTCTGTTTCTCTAAATTACAGGTTATGTGTATATGTAGCAGTGACACCCTGGATCTGAAAACATCTTTTCCTCCCTCTTAAAGCTGTCATATTCCCTCTTGCTAAACTCTTAAACCTCTCGCTCTCCCTCAGATGGTTCCTCCAACTATGGAAATCTGCTGTTGTCATGCCCATCCATAAAAGTGGTGAAAGATCTCTTCACAACAATTATTGCCACATCTCAATCCTCCCCCCACTTTCCAAAGCATTTGAATGCATTGTGGCAGACCATCTGTCGGAATAGCTCATCAAATATAATATCCAGTACCCCCAGAAACATGGCTTTCGAAAAGCGACGGTACTACCACTGCCCTGCTTGAATTTACCAGTCACATGCAGAAGGCCTTGGACTCAGGACATATTCTAGGTGTGGTGAATGTAGGCCTTTGACACCGTTAACCACCTCCGCCTGCTGAACTCCCCATACTAGGCCTCTCCCGTGAGGTCACCAATTGGTTTGCAAGTTATCTGATGGGTAGGTGCCAACAAGTTAAGATTGTTGATTCTCTATCTAACAGTCTCCCAGGGCGATCTAGGACACCCCAAAAATCCATCCTTGGTCCACTGCTCTTTAGCCTTTTTATCAACACCTTTCCATAAGCTAGCAACAATGACATGATACTCTATGCAGATGATGCAGTCCTCTTTTCCACGCACACTGACACAGTCCTTTTTTTCCCCATGATCTCCAGACAAATTTTAGCCTTGTCAAAACATGGTTCGAACAACAAAAAACAAGGTCATGTTGTTCTATAACTCCCACAGCAAACATAAAACATCCAGCCTAACCATCCTGAACAAACATCTCATCCCACTGGATCAAGTACAAGAGTTCAGATATCTTGGAATCACACTTAACAGCTCACTCACTTATACCTCTTACAATAGAATCATCTCTAAAGCTATAAATTCAAGGACAGGGATCCTCTATGCCATCGCTACTGCCTTACACCAGAGGCAATGCACAGTGCTGTAACCAGCTCAGTGCTGTCAATCATTGATTATAGACTCATTTTTTATGGATTTACTACTGATATTAGCCTAAAAGAATAAAATTGCTCTGAATAAGTGCTGTCATCTGGTCACTGGTGCTGGAAAAGAACCTATACTTGGGAACTTTATAAACAATCTAACTGGCTCAAACTTCAAGGAAGAATAGGCTACCAGACCTGCCTCCTAGCTAAAAAATCTACCTCCACCTAGCCAACCCGCATCATATGCCCTCATGTTACCCACCCCTCACACTCAGAGCACCCACAGTGACAACAAATCACCTCTCCTGGTTCCCTTTTGCTGAACCTCTCAAGCCCAGTGCTCTTTCTACATCAGGACCCTCTCCCTGTTGAATGGACTGCCCCTCCGAAGTCACTGCTGAAACTAAGTTTGGCCCCTACAAATGCAAGCTGCTTCACCACCTCACCAATCTCTGTAACTGCAACTGTACCAGCTAGCCCCCAGTCTTCTCCACCGCTTCTCTCACTGTCTTCCTCCGCCTACTTCCTGCCCCTCCCCTCACCCCATCCACCCCTATTCTCCCCTTTTATTCCCTGATGGTATCCCCATCCCTCCCATTCTCCACACCTCCTCACCGCCACACTCATTGTGTCCCCCACCCTCCTCCCCTCTCCCCTTTTAGTCTCATCCTCCTATCACCCTTCTCCTCCCTCCCTGCTCCAATTCCTTCCCTTCCTCTCCATTCCATTCCCTATATCCTCTCTTTCCTTGCTCCCTAGCTCCTCCTATCCCTGCACACCCCTGCCCCACTGTGCACTTCTGGTAGCCACTGGCACTTATATGACAATGTCACTTTAGTGACTGCCTCCTCTGCCTCACCTTTTCCCCACCCTGTCCCTATCTCATCCTGTCCCGGTTTTGTTTTTTTGACCTTATTGCTCATTTTACATGTTTTATTGCTTGTTTCTATTCCACCACAATTGTATGTGTATTGATTATTTCTGACCATGAACCTTTGTAAAAGAACCATTGGTTCAAAAATGTTTTGTAATCCTAGTACTCAATAAATAAATAAAATTTGATGCAAATAGATACAATGTAAAATTATTAATATGCACAATGTCAGTACCTGGGGGCGTGGGTTCCTGCTGAAACAAGATAGACACTTATTTAGCTAGCTCTGTCCCATCACGGACCTGAAAGTCTAAAACTTAGTGGTGATCGATGAACCGTAAGACAGATCAACCAACAGAACTGCAAGTTACAATGTTGTGATGCATGACAACTGGGAAAAGGGGTGGAAAAAGTTTAATGGAGGTGTAAACTCATATGGAGTGCAGTGGGTGAACTACGAGGCATGAATCCTCTCCCCCACAGATATACTAAACTGGAGCAGAGCATCTAACACTATGGGCTACCAGTTTGAAATGAAAGGACACTCAGAGCTGTGCTAAAGCATCTGCCTATTATCAAAAAGCTGTGCCACACAATCAGAAGTATTAAAAGGGTCATAGCTTAAAACTCTTGCCTGCCCACTGCTCCTCAGTGATTAACGGCTTGGCAATCGTGGACCAGGCACAGAGCATGGTAGCTCTAAAGCCCACAGTCCCAGACAATTAAATAGCAGATTCTCTGGGGAACATCATGAGGATGTTGGCGGCACTGTTACCCGATATGACAGAAGTTAAAGTGGCACTTGCAGGAACCATGGAGAAAGTTAGGAAACTGCAGTCTGGCAAATGTGACCAATCAGAGAACTGACAAGTTGGAAAGGCACCAGCACAATATTTTATACAAAACAGAGGACCACTGACTCCACTTGCAGAAACTGAGGGGTCAGGCAGAGGATCAGGAGAACCAAGGATGCTGTAACAATATCAAGCTAGTCGGTGTCCCCAAGGGCTTGAAGGGGCAGAACATGGAGGGGTTCCTCAATTACTTTATTCTAAGGCTGCTGGGGCTGAGGTGGAGATGCCTTGTGCAAACAGACAGCCCATGGAACAAGGGAGCACTCTCAAGCTGCAAATAACCAACCAAGGCCAATCATAGCCTATATCCTGAGATATTCAGTTAAAGAGCGGGTCCTAAGAGTAGCAAGGGAGCTGGGAGAAATAAACGGGAAGGGGGCCCAGATCTCTGTTTTACAGAGATTTCTCTCTCAAAGTGGCCATGCACAGGAAGGTGTTCTGCCCACTTAAAGATAAACTGAGGGACAGTGGGGAGAAAATACAGGTTACTAACCTGTAACAGGAGTTCTAGGAATGGTATATGTTGTTCATCCACACTTATTGGCAGGTTCCTTGCCGCTTTAAATCTTGCCGGAAGGTCTTCAAGCTGGCTCCTCCCACCCACCCGGATGGTAAACTCTCGGCTCCACCCCATGACGCCAGATCTGGCCCGCTGGAAGCTCAGGTTGTGCGTCGAAGCCAGGGAGGTCGGGTGAGTCGTGTGGATGAACAACATATACCATTCCTAGAACTCCTGTTACAGGTGAGTAACCTGTATTTCTAGGGACATGGATATGTTGTTCATCCACACTTATTGGCAGACACCTAGCAGTTCTCCGGGAGGAGGGAGGCAAGGTGCACACCCCCTACTTAGGGAATAAAGACTGGAGAACTGAGGCCCCAAAACCAGCATCCCGGCGTGACTCAAGGTCGATGTGGTAATGGGTAACAAAGGTGTGTGCTGACTTCCAGGTAGCAGCCCTGCAGATTTCCTGGATAGGGACATCCCTGGAAGCAGCCACTGATGCAGCAGTATGACGGGTAGAATGAGCTCTTATCCCTCTGGGAGGCTCCATGCCCGCCAACTTATAGCAGAGATCTATGCAGGAGGTGACCCACCTGCTATCGTCTGCTTGGCTGCAGGTCTGCCAGATCGCGGCTTCAGCGTAGATGACAAACAGCTGGTGAACCTCTCGTAATTTCAGCTGTCGCCTCCTTATAATAGCTGAGCGCCCTTCTAGGGTCCAAAGCATGGAGCCTGTATTCAGGCTCCGAGGTGTGATTGGGGTAGAACACCAGCAGAGTCAGCACCTGATTAAGGTGAAACTCCGACACCACCTTCGGAAGGAATTTTGGGTGGGGGCGCAGGACAACCTTGTCCATGTGGAAGACCAGGTAAGGAGACTCAATGCAGAGCGCCTGGCTGACGTGATAGCCACCAAGAAGGCGGTCTTCCATGACAGGTGAGAGAGATCACACCTGTGCATTGGTTCGAATGGCTTGCCCAAGAGCTTTGCCAGTACCAGCAGTAAATCCCACGGAGGTGGAGGTTCTCGCACCGGAGGGGAAATGTGATCAAGGCCTTTGAAAAGCGCCCAACCATCTTATCCTCGCCACTAACGCTCCCCGGCCCGCCCGGTAAGCAGAGATGGCTGCGGCGTGCACCTTTAGGTCAGCCGACTTAAGCCCTTGACTAGAAAGGGACCATAAATAGTCCAAAATGCTTGCCACAGGGCAGGAAGAAGGGTCCAAGCCCTTGCCCTGACACCAAATGGAGAATCTCTTCCATTTGAAGGCATAGCATTTTCTGGTCGACTCCTTATGGGATGCCTCAACCACATTGAGGACCTCGTCGGAAAGACCCAAGGCCTGGAACTCTAGCCGCTCAGGAACCAGGCCGTCAGGTGCAGGGATTGAAGGTCCAGATGGAACACCTTCCCCTGACTGACTGAGAGCAGGTCCGGGTGAGCTGGAAGCTGCCCTGGGAGCCTGGAGCTGAGGCTGAGGAGAACTGGGTACCAGAACTGGCGGGGCCAGTCTAGGGCTATCAGAATCACCTGCGCCTTGTCCCTCCTCACCTTGAGAAGCACCTTGTGGATCAAGGGAAATGGGGGAAAGGCGTAAAAGAGGCCCGTGGTCCACAGCCTCGAGAAGGCATCCCCCTGCAGTGAGCCCTGCTGAGGGGGGCGGGCATGAAACAGCCTCAGCTTCGCGTTCTCCCTGGAGGCAAACAGGTCCACCTGAGGTGTGCCCCAGTGGGAGAACAGATCTTGTACTACCTCTGGCAGGAGAGACCACTGTGAGATGCAGCCCTATCCGGCTCAGGGCATCGGGTTGTGGTGTTGGAGGCTCCGCCACTGAATGGCTAGGAGATCCGCCTCCCAGGCTGTACACGGTGACCAATGCGAGAGCTCTTGCATAGAAGCATGGAGCCGCCCGCCCCTGGCGGTTCAGGTAGTCACGTGGTCATGGTATCCGCCTGGACTGGGACCACTTGACCCCGGAGAAATGCAGCACAGGCGGTGAGAGCTGAGGCGGACCGCTCCGGGCTCCAGCAGGTTGATGTGGCCGGGACTCCGCGGGACCAGAGCCGTGCACTCAGTGTTCCCCAGATGGGCACCCAGCCCATCAAAGAGGCATCGTTGATAGAGACCGTCAGCTCGGGTGGACAAGCGGAATGCCCTCCTGCAGATGGGATAGAGCGGTCCACCACTAGGCGTTCCACATCTCCTGGGTCACTATCACTAGCTGGTCCAATGGATCGCAGCATTGTGACCACTGGCTGGCCAGTCCTCACTGCTGGGCGATGTGCCAGCGTGCCCAACGGACCACGCTGGTACAGGCTGCCATGAGACCCAGGAGGCAGGAAGTCCCAGGCAGGGCGCGACTGCCCAACCAGAAATGATTGGGCAAAGGAGGCAAGAACCTCGGCCCTGTCCGCCGGGAGCCGTGCTCTGGCTCAGAGAGTCGAGCCTGCCCCGATGAACAGGATCACCTGCTTCGTTCGAGTTCGATTTGGCCTCTGATGAGAAGGCCGACTTGAGAGCAAACCCGGAGGGCCAGATTCTGACTGGCCGACCGGGTCTGGAGGGGGCTGCTATCAGCCAGTCGTCCAGGTAAGGGTACACCCGGACCCCTCAGCACCACAGGAATGCTGTCACCACTGCCTTGCATCTGGTGAAGACCCTGGGAGCTGAAGATAAGCCAAAGGGCATGGCTTGGAACTCGAATAGAGATCCCGCCGCTCGAAAGCGGAGGAATCTCTGATGCGACGGACGGATAGGGACGTGAAAGAACGCGTCCTGTAGGTCCAGAGAGCAGAACCACATGCTGTGTTCCAGAGATGATATTATCTGTGCCAGAGTGACCATCCTGAAGGTTTGAGACCTTAGGAACTTGTTCAGGTCGTGTAGGTCGAGAATGGGGCACCAACCCCGTCCGTTTGGGACCAGGAAATACCTGACACGAACCCGGCCTGAAGGGGGTCCCCACTCCGTGATCACCCTTTGGAGGAGGAGAGATGATGGCTCGACGAGCCGCCAGTGAGGCTACGGACCCCGAGGCCCCTGAGGAGCGAGCGGCTCTGAAGGTGGGGCCTGCTCGAATTCTAGAGGTAGCCTTTTCCCACCACTCTCCAGTACCCACCTGTCTGTGGTAACAGCGGCCAGGCGAAAGGAAGTGTCTGAGCCGCCCCACGGGGAACCAGGGTGAGGTGACAGGGATGGGGCTGACCCTCTCAGCCCACACTGGGCAGGCTTGGAGGAAGGACCAGCCAGGGACCACCTGGACCTTTTCCCCCATGCTTCCTGTTGGAGGAAGCCGATGGCTTGGTTTTGGGATGCCAGGCTCGAGCCTGCTGGCCCCTGACATTGCTGGGCCGGGCGCCAGTGGGGCAGAAAATCGAAAGTCTTAGGCTGCGACTTGCGGCCTTGTCCTTCTGAGTGGAAGAGACTGAGTCCACAGGCATTGGACTTCGATCCTCTGCAGGTGACCTTCCACCTCAGGGCCAAGAGGTCAGTCCTCAAAAGGAACATCCCCAACTTGTGCTTGGTATCTGAAGTAAAGGTGGATATCCTCAGCCAAGCCTGACGATGATGGCCACTGCGGCCCTCCACAGACCTGGCACATGAGTCCTCGATGTCTAAAGCAGTTCTGAGCTGCTGTTTGGCCACCGCCTGCCCTGGTCCTGCACCTGCCTGACCATAGTCTGCAGATCCGCTGGAAGATGAAGGACAACCTCATCCAGGGGAGCCCAACAGGGCATGGGAAAATAATGCTATGGGGACGCCGAACTGGCCTGACGAAGGCTGAGAGAGGACAGCATAGACTTTTCATCCGGCATAATCCAATTCTTGATTCCTTGTCAGGAGGTTTGTCACATTCCTGGCGTTCGCATGCCGGAAAACACTATCGGTAACCAACCCTCAGCCGAAGGGATGTTCGAAAACTGGATAGGAACCAGAGGACCGAGATACTCCTGGCCATTCTGGTCAAGGCGCAGGGCAGGAAGCAGGATGCTACCAAAGTTTCAAGGCCGGACCATCCATGTATTTCAGCCACGGAAAAACCTCTGTAGGAGAATCCCTCGTCCAGAATCTCTGTGAGGATACTGGCCCGCTTTGAACAGGTTCAAGCTTCATCCCGGTGGACTCCAAGATGAGCCGAAGTAACCCTAAGAAGGACGAAGGGCTATCGTCCACTGACTGTCCTCCCGAGGACTCCAAGTCCATGCACTTGGAGAAGAGAGAGGAACCATTCTTGGACTCAGAAGAGTGCTTGAAGAGCTGCCTGGGGCCTAAGCCACCCTCCACCTGCCGAGGTTTATCGGGAGAGAGTGGGACGGACAGCCTGTGGGCAAACCCAGCCGAATCGAGAATTCTTGGTCGAGCCCCAAACCAACGGCTGTGGAGGCGGGGGTTCAACCAGTAAATCGGTGGGCAGCTGAACTGGCCAACAGCCTAGGGAACAGGCTCCTAAGCTACGATGAGGGGTTGTTTTGGCGCTCCGTGACAGCCACTTAATGGCGGGAAGATGACTGGGTTGGCCTGTTCCCAGTCAAAGTGAGCTGTTGCCATGAGTTCCTCGCATTTCCAACGCAACTTGCGCTCGAGTTCCCTCGTCCGAGGAAGAGAAGAGCAGCGGCGCCGCTTACTGCGGTGCCGAGACCGAAACTGCCTATGTCGGCGGGATCGGTTGGACCGCGAGGATGTCCGAGACCAAGACTCTCGACTAGGCCGAGGAAGGCGAGGAGAAGTGTCGGAAATCGGCACTCGCCTCGGCTCGGACGATCCCACTGAAGGCTCCGGAACCGGAGGCACAGACGAGCCGACGGGATCCTCAACTCCCACTGGGGGAACCAGGGAGAGGGGATTCTCGGCTTCTCCAGCCAACAACCCATCTAACGGGTTGAGAAAATCTCGACTGCGTCAGCGGGAGTCTCGGTCAACTGGCCTGATGGGGACACCGGAGCCAGTGGTCGGCTGAGGGTCAACCAAGTCAACTGTCGACAAGAAGGGAGGAGATCTTTCCCGCTCCCAAGAGCGCCGACGGAGAGACTACCTTGCTCTTTTTGGGCCTGGAAAAGGACCGATAGTTGGACCCTCACCTTTAGTCGAGAGGTCAGACAAAGCTCCTTAAAAGAAGCCGAGTACGAGGCACCGAGAGAGCAGCGACAAATGCCACGTCGCCGCCTCCTCGAGGGCGATCATCTGCTCAAACTGATCCAGCGTTGCCGCTGTCGCTGACACCGCCAATCGGACCTCTTTGATTTCACCAGTGGAATTCTTTCTCAGGGCGCCCAGCTGTAATCGGGCAGAACGGTCTTTGAGGACGAGGTCAAAAAAGAAGAGCACACCGCAGCCCGCGGGTCGTGCTCAAGGCCCAGGCAATAGACGACGACGGAGTGTGGATCCGCCTAGACATCATCTGACGCAAGGGCACCTCAGAAACCGGAGTCGATTTGTCCATCGCAGCGCGCAGGAGAAGAAGACCAAAGTCTTTTAGCAAAACTTTTTCGATTTCGAACTTTCAAGAATTAGGACCAGTCTTAATCACAGAGCGTTATGGAGGAACTTGAGCTTCCTAGCGGTAAGGAAGATCTGGCGTCATGGGGGAGCCGAGAGTTTTACCACCCAGGTGGGTGGGAGGAGCCAGCTTGAAGACCTTCCGGCAAGGTTTAAAGCGGCAAGGAACCTGCCAATAAGTGTGGATGAACAACATATCCATGTCCCTAGAATATGTTTTTTGAGGGCTCTGAAGCTTGTGGGTCACTAAAGATGGTTTAGATTTTACAGGAGCCACCCCACAGGACATTCAAAACTAGTTCTCTAAGCAATGGACTCAATTTATGCTAACAACTACAACTCCGAGAAAGCTTTTGTAACCCCCCTGTTACCCAGGGTTACTAGAATCCCAGTAAGACCTAGTGGTAAGCAGGGAAGGCAGCTTGTGAAACTCTGGTTAAATGGATTTCACACTGTCTCACTCTGTTCTCAATCTCAGCTGAGACTGAGGGATGACATCACCATAGAACTATCACAGCTGCATGAGCCACATTGGAATCTGCAGTTGGGAGTTAGGTTAGAATGTTGGGAGTTTTTGAACAGTGAGCAGTAGGTGTGTGAGCAGTCTTGAAGAGGAGCACAGCAGTCTGTGCACAGGTCTCGGAGACTAAAGCTCTGATATAGAGCTACTTTTAGGAGAGGTGTGTGTTTCTGCCAAAAGAGGAACACAGTAAGCTGTTTGTGAAGTGGTGGAGACCACGGTTACTGGTCTCTGTGCCCCATCCCTGAGGGGATGGGGGTAAAAGGTTTGCCTGTTATTCCAGGGGCAACCTCCTGGTTTTAGCTAGGGAAGAAGCTGCCTTATTTTTCTAAGTTGTGCTGCGGCACCAGAAGTTGTCAAGAATCCCCTGTGGGGCACCTGTAACCAAAGGGTGAGTTCTGCTTTTACATGGGGCCTATGTTTCACCTGAACTGTTGTAAAGTGGGGATTGGACTGCTTAATCAGTGGGAGGCCTAGAGGAATAGGCTAAGCCAGAGTAAAAGTATGTTCAAGTACAGCACAAGGGGAAAGCCAAGACATGTAGAGGAAATGTGGTATGCATTTACCCTTTAATCTACACTGCCAAGCTTTTCAGAAAGAGATGTTTAAGTATGTTCAAGTCTAGTACAAAGGGAAAGTCAAGACATGTAGAGGAAATGTGCTATGCATTTACCCTTTAGTCTACATTGCCAAGCTTTTCAAAAAGAGTTGTTTAATGTCCAGAGAAATGGCCAGGTATGAATTGTGGAAGCTAGTGGTGGGAGACCCCCCATCATTAGTAACCAGGTTCACTTCTACTGATTTGCTCTGTGGCCCTTTTACTTTGCCTCAGGCACTTGGCCAGTGCTGAGGAAAGTACCCAGACATGGGACTGAAAGGAAATTTCCCTTAAGGAGTCGAAGGCTCTAAGGTGGTTTAGGGAGCTACCAGAAAAATGTGTCCATGTCACATGGAAGGTGTTCGAGTGGCCAGCAGGGGAGCCGAGCCAGAGAAACCCCAAATAATGTACAAGTCGGGCTGTGTACCCAAAGCAGCGTGCAAGTCTGGGCTGTGTGCCTGGTGGGTCGAGAGCCTGAGGGCTGAAGTGTTGAGGAAGCGTTCTGTTTCTCTTATCTGCATTACAAGGAATGTAGCATCGTGGGAGTCCGTCTATGCTTTGTTTGTTCAGTTTGGATGTAAATAAAAGCCACAATTTAGAATCCTATTCCTGGTATTGGACATTACAGTTATTGCTCCTGTGTTTGGATTTACTTGAGTGCCCCTGTGCAGAGTAGCCAAACCTAGCCCTTGTGCCAAGTAACCTAGTCCTTCCCGAACCCAGTCCCCCACCTGGTAGTGCTGTCAGCTTCAATAGCTTACCACCTGTCGTTTGCAACAAGTACAAGGGGTAAGGGTCTTACACTTTGAAAAGCATATGACTGACCTTGGAACAGATGAAATGAGAATCCAGGTAACTGGGCTGCATGGGACCATAAGAAAAAATTACTCACCTTAGTAATGTTGTTTCTTCTAATGGAGTCTTGCTATATTATGACATATGCAGTTTGACCCAGCCTTCAAACTGCTCCGGAGGTGAAAGAGTTAACTTTCCATGCCAGGCATGGAATCTTGAGCATGAGCTCAGTTGAGAAACTCTTTCTGCTGTTCTTCAAACTGAAACTGTCAGATCTTCAAGAGCAAAACTCACTAAGATTCTGTGTGGAAGCTGTAAACCTACACTTGCCAACTGGCTACTAAAATATTAACACATTTTTTTGGTCCCAAACAAAGACTCAGGTCAGGGATCCAAAAATAAAAAACACTAACACTCCAAAACCCCAAAAGGGGTGAGAAAACAAGGTGGGCATCTACTAAGTGCCAACACTGCACTGCCCACCCACATCCCAAAAGCAGAGGTTCTGAGAGGGGGCAGGCGGAGGTATAATATGCAAGACTCCATTAGAAGAAACAACATTACTAAGGTGAGTAATTTTTCTTCAAACAACATGAAAGTCTTACTATATTATGATATCTGCAACTACACAGCAGTACCTCCATGGAGGAGGGACAGAACCTACTTAGGAAATAGGCTCTGAAGCACAGCTGTGCCAAACCAAGCATCACTCCTAGCCTGGATGTCCAGGGAGTAATGCCTGGTGAAAGTGTGAACTGTTTTCCAGGTAGCTGCTTGACAAATCTCTATGATAGGGATGTCCCTGGCTGCAGCCAGAGACGCAGCTGTACCTCTAGTAGAGTGAGCCCTCAGGCCTGAAGGGGGAACCTTACCCAGTTTTTGATAATACAATTGGATACAAGAGACGATCCACCTGGCAATGGATCTTTAAGTGGCAGATTTCCCTTTACCAACCTCACCATAAGTGAGGAATAGTTGGAGGGAGTCAAACCTGTGACCCTTGATACGCTCTATGTAGTAACAAAGGTCTCTTCACATCTGCTGTGCAGTCTCCTCTCCAGAGGAGGAATGGTCAGTGAAGTACACTGGAAGAGATATAGATTGATTAGGTGGAAATCTGAAACCACCTTAGGCAAGAACTTCATGTTAGTCCTGAGGACCACCTTATCTCTGTGAAAGGAGATAAAATCAGACTCCACTGACAAAGCTTGTAATTCACTTATGTGTCTGGCAGAAGTGATGGCTACCAGAAACACAGTTTTCCAAGTCAAGTACTTAAGCTCTGCTGAAGACAAAGGCTCAAAGGGGGGTTGCATAAGCTAAGCAATGCAAACATTAAGATCTCAGGTGGAAGCAGGGTCCCTGAATGGAGGGTTGGTGTGAAGCAATCCCTTGAAAAACTTGGAGAATACAGGGTGAGCAAAAGAGAAGTGGGCTTTCCTGCTGATATAAAAGCAGAGACTGCTGCCAAGTGCACTTTCAGGTAGCTGGCCTCAGCCCCAAAGTATTTAAGTGGACCATAATCCAGGACTGTGGGCAAATCAGCAGATTCTGGGAAATATGCTTGCCAGAACACCATATGGAAAACCTTTTTCCATTTAGAATTATAAGTAGCCCTGGTGGAAGGCTTCCTAGAAGCTTCAAGATATTGAGTACACCTTGAGAAAGGTGTAGGTCAGCAAACTCTAACTCCTCAAGAGCCAGGCCTTGAGATTGAGGGATTTGAGATTCGGGTACCGAACTCTCCCCTGGGCGCAGGTTAACAGCTTGTGATTCCTGAGAAGACACAGGGGAAGGTGGACTGCTAAGGACAGAATGAGTGGATACCAGGACTGTCTGGCCCAATCTGGAGCAATCAGACTCATCTTGCAAGGTTGAGATCTGATTTTGACTAGCACCTTGAACAAGAGAGAGGAAGGAAGGGAAGGCATAGAAACTTCCTTCCCAGTTGAGAAAGGAGGCATCCAGAGGACTGAGCCCAACACTGGGGCTGCAGCAAAATAAGCGGAAGTTGGTGATTGTCTGGGGCTGCAAAAGATCTATCTGAGGGTGCCCACCTGGTAAATACTACCTCCAGTACTAAGGGGTCCAGAGACCATTCGTGATGGCCCTGGGAAATCCTGCTGAGAGCATCTGCCAGGACATTGTCCTTGCCTGGGAGGTGCACTGCCATGAGGAGGTGTTCAGGGAATAAGCCAGAGACCACAACTTCATTCCTCGGTGCACAAGGTCAAGACCGAGTGCCCCCTCTTGTTGATGTACCACATTGTAGTGGTGTTGTCTGTTCTGACCTGTACCACTTTGTTCTGAAAAGATGTAGAAAAACCAGAAGTGCTAGAAAAACTGCTCTGAGTTCCAACAGATTGATGTGGAGCAGAGATTCCTGAGGGGACCACAATCCCTGGGTGGTGAGGTTGCCCATGTGAGCTCCCCACCCCAAAAGGGATGCATCTGTAGTAAGGATCAAGGAGTGAGACCGAGGGATGAAAGGAACCCCTTGTCTCAGATTGCTCTGATCCTGCCACCACTGTAGGGCCTAGATCAGAGTTTGAGTTACTGGGATCAATTTGGTTAGAGGATTTCTCCTTTGAGACCAGAAGGCTCTCAAATGGAACTGAATGTCCCTCATCTGAAATCTTGCTTCCTGCACTACTGCTGTGGAGGCAGCCATGCGCCCTAGGAGCTGCAGAAAATGCCTTGCTGGTCGAGAGACCTGCAGGGTGAAGGAGGAGGCCAGAACCACCAGGGTCTTTGCTCTTTAGAGGGAGAAAGCTCTGGCCTGATTTATGTCCAGTTCTGCGCCTATGAAGGTGAGTAGATGAACAGGCTCTAGAACTGACTTTGGGAGACTGAGAAGGAAACCTAGAGATGTAAGCAGCTGCTGGGTAACCTGAAGGTGTAATTTGACTTGGTCTGGAGACTGGCCCACTATGAGCCAATCGGTCCAGGTAAGGAAAGATGGCAATCTTTGCGTTCTTAAATGAGCAACTGCTACTGCCAGGCATTTTGTGAATACCCCTTGGGGCAGAGGCGAGGTCAAGGGCATTGTTTGAACTGGTAATGGCCTGAGGGCAGTTCGAATCTGAGGTACTTTCGTGGGAGCTCTGATGAGAACATGGAAGTAGGCATTTCCTTGAGGTCCAGAAATGCTAGCCAGTCCCCTGGCCTTAGATAGGGTAAAATAATTGCCAGAGTAACCATTTTGAATTTTGGTTTTAAAAGGTGCTTGTTTAGGTATCTGAGATCCAGGATGGGCCACCATTCTCCTGTCTTTTTTGGGGTAAGGAAGTACCTGGAGTACAGTCCTTTGCCCTGGTGTAGGGGAGGAACCCTTTCTACAGCTCTGAGAGCCAGGAGGGTTGAGACTTCTGTTTCCAGAGCGAGAGCCTCTGATGGATTTGCAGGTGGAAAGGATCTGGTTCTCATCTTTGGAAATCTTTTGAAGCTGAGAACCAGTCCCTGGCTTACTACTTCCAGGACCCACTTGTCTGATGTTAAAGACTCCCAGTCCTGGACAAAGTAAGCCAGCCTGCCCCCTACAGGTAATGGAGAATCGGCCTGGCCTCCCATCAGGGTGCCTGTTTGCAGGGCTTTAGGCTGAGGGGTGGAGCAGACCTGCTGCATTCTCGCCTGCCTCTCCTCTGAAGAACCCCTCTGGGCATAGGCTGAAGAGGAGGCTGGCTTGGTAAAAGGTCTGTGAAAAGGCCTGCCCCTGCCCCTGAAAGCTGCCCTGAGGAGTGGCCTGCCTTTCCTTGGCATGTGCACCTATAAGTGGTCCTATACTCATCCATTTTCTTCATGTAATTCTCTGTCTGCTCCCCAAACAGAGAGTTACCCACAACAGGAAAATCCATGGCCTTAGCCTGGGTATCCTGTGACAGGCTAGTACACCTGAGCCAAGCCATTCTGCAAAGCCACAGATGTAGCCATGCCTCTTGAAGATACATCATTAGAGTCCACTGCAGCATGGAATTGCACCTTGGATGCCTCAATACCATCAGCAGCCACCTGCTCCAGCTCCTTGGCAGCTGGCCAGGGACCTGTTCGCTAGAGCCATAACAGTATCCCATCTGGATTTCTGGTATCTTGCAACATAGGCCATATAATTTGCCTGTCTGAGTCCCAAGGATGCTGCCATGTATTGTTTCTTTGCCATGGCATCAATCCTCCTGGAGTCCTTGTCAGGGGGGTGTGAAGCCAAGGGAATATTTGCCTCATCACAGGCTGCAGCCTGCACTACTCCAACATGGCTGCATTGTTGTGAAAGGAACGCCGTATCAGGGCCTGACAATGTGTACCTCTTGTCCATTTTATTATCTACAGGAGGTATAGTGTGAGGAACTTTTAAAATTGTTATTGTCTGTTTCCTAAAAGATTTATGTAAAGGAATAGACAATCTCCCATCATTTCTACATAGTCAGGCTCCTCCTGTTCATCCACAGCTTCTTCTAAAGGGAGCTGGAGGGTTTCAGCCACTTTCTTATAAAACATAAAATGAGAAGGGGACTCAGAAAGCCTAGGGGGAGACACTCCTGAAGGTCTGTCTGGGGAGATGTCCGGTTCAATCGGCACATCCAGACTTTCAAAATCACATTCACTCTCTTCATAATCCTCTTCCCCCTCCTCCAGTTCATAAAATTCCTCTATATCATATTCTTGAACCAGTGGCACCGACCGAACCGACCGCTTACCTGATGGTGCTGGTTCGGTCGGAACCGGGGAAAGCGACTGGTCGCTTTGGCTATCTCTGCAGCGGTTGGAGAAGGAAATTTTGGCTCCACACCTGCTGATTTTCTAGTCCTTTTTGCTGGGACTGACTTCTCCGAGTCAGCCCTCTTCTTGCCCGAGGAAGTCTCGCCCTGGTCAGAGGGCACTCCCTCCGGTTGGAACCGAACCGGGCTGGCCATCTGGGTCAGCGGACTTTTTGGCCTCTCATTCCCTGAGCCTACCAACTCTCTTATCCAGGGTAGCTGCAGGGAAATTCTTGCAAATCTGGCAGTCTGCATTGAGGTGGTCAAACCCCAGACAATAAACACATGTGGTGTGTGGGTCAGCCTTGGCAAAGGCTTCCCCACAGACGCCTACAGTGCCAAAACCCAGTGGGCCCAGTTTTCTTTTGGGTTTCTCAGACATAGTGCCAGCCTAACCAAAACTTGCCCGCTTACGGCAATCTGCCAAGCAAGACACCCTTACCCAACCGTGTCACGGGTCGTGGAAAAAAACGTAATGAAATCCATTTTTTTTTAGAACCGATAAGAACCGGGAACCGCACTCTAAATGCAATTTAATAAAGTTTAACAACAACCTGATCGGTTCAAACTTGAACCGATAATATCATTAGCAAGTTCCACACAGAAAAAAGTAAAACCTATCTATTACTTACAATACCACAGACAGATCTTGAACTGACAGGTTGCAGTTAAAATAAGACAAAATGTGGTTTAAAAACCGAGAAATTACACTTTTTAACCAACAAAATGAACTGAGCAGCAGGAGAAATCTCCGGAGCGACTGTTCAGTGAGGCGGAGTAAAGAATCTGACAGTTTCCGTTTGAAGAACAACAGACAGAGTTTCTCAACCGAGCTCGCGCTCAAGATTCCATACTTGGCATGGAAAGTTAACTCTTTCACCTCCGGAGCAGTTCGAAGGCTGGGTCAAACTGCATATGTCATAATATAGCAAGACTTCATGTTGTTTGAAAAAAAGGGCACCGGTGGTGGACAAGGATGGCAGCCTACATGCCTAAAATGGTGACTCCCATGCCAACCAACATGGAACCTAAACTGGTTGACAATGTAGCAGCTTCACTGGAGGCACAGAATAACCGAGAGCCAGAGGCAAAACCCAAAACTTAGAGATCCAGGCACAGATCGAGAAGTCAACTCAGCAGGGACAGCAGTTCCATTTCCTACCACATTGCACCACTGGCCAAGATGCCCAGAGATGACTCTTCCAGCGGTGAAGAGAATTTTTATTTTATTTATTTCTAAATTTGTTAACCGGGTAAGGACACTGGGCGAAAGCCCTTCTTCAGGTCTGACCCGGACAGAAAGCATACAACAATAAAAGACAAAATACAAACAGTACAGTACAATACAATAAATAAATAATTAATTAGTCAACGAACAAACATTACAAGTACAAATTGCTATTGTAAGTTAAGTGTCATTTAAACATAGATTTAAACCCTGAGAATGAGTCGATTGCTCTCAAAAAAAGGGGTAATTAATTTCAGAGGTTAGGGGCCTGACATTCCAAACAGCAAGAACCACACTTATTTTTGGCAGAATGGGCTACCAGAACAATACCCTGGTTAGATCTTAAATTGGCATGAACTTCTCAAACTATCACCAAATCAGTCAAAGGAGACAAATCTTTAGCATATATGGCCTGATGGACCAAGTTACCTAAGTCATACATATATTTAAGCTGAGGTGATAACCAGCCCAAGGATGAATATGAGCAACAGTGATGGGTCATAATTGGAACATCCAAAACAAAATGGCAAATATTATTGTAAGCGACACTTAGGACTTGCCTCTCCCTCACACCCAGTTTATTATACAGAGGGGAGACATAGTCAAGTGTGGTATTAAAGTGTATTGTACAGAGGGGAGACATAGTCAAGTGTGGCATTAAGATCCTCATAGATAATGTTCTATGGGAATCATAAGACAAACATGATTTGAATTTGTAAAGCATCCCTAACTTATAACTGATAGTTCTTCTGACAATTTTTACCTGTGAGGAAAAGGTTAAAAAGGGATCAAGTAAAACTCTCAAATACTTAAACTCAAGTAAAGCACTATGAACACCATGATTTAACAAACATGGATTTTCCTTGATCCAAGTAAAACAACCAAAAACCACAACTGTAATCTTCCTTGCATTCAAAACCATCAGATTAGAAGACATCCAACTGCATAATTTTTGAAACTCTAGTTCCAACACCTCATTTAGATAATCAGTCGATTGGTCCTGACAATACAAAATCAAATTGTCAGCATAAAGAAGACACTTACTTGAAATGAAATATAGAGGGAACCTGATTATATCCCTGGGCGGTCTGGTATTGCCCAATACCACCCACCCTGTTGGGTATTATTGCTTGCCTGCAAGCAAGCCACCACTGCAACCCTAAATAAGGTGTGCTAGCTGCACATTCGAGCAGACTTGATAGACCTCTAGGCCTTTATCTGCTGGCAAATGTCGTATGTTTGTATGTAAAAAAACAAAAAAAAAATAACAAGGGACTAAGAATGGGCCCCTGAGGTATACCACATACAATAGAACAGGAAGTTGACAAAATGGGGCCAATTGCCGGCCCACTGGCGTTAAGGGTTGAGGCGCTGGACACCACATCTCGCGTCACACTGGAGACCCGAGTTCGGGAATGAGCTCAGATTGTTAGGGGTCAGCAGGTGAGGACTAGGATCGAGCATCTGTAGACAGCTCTTCTAGTCCTGGGAGAGTCTGGGATCTTCCGATGCACTGACGACCCCTGGTGGAGGCTGGAGCTACTGCAGTGCAAGGCAGCAGAAGCTCGGGGATTAAAGCAGTGGCGGACGTCTTCCAGGTACATGCAGGATGTCACTGCACATCTGTGTTCCAGGATGGAAACCAAGAAAAAAACCCTTCCTTAGGGTGAGGCGACAGCGAACACAGGCAGGCCGTCCGACCTCACGCCCAATGTCGGCTGACTCTCCGGTTCTCCTTGGGGTCTGGGGCCACTTCTTGGGGCCCAGGGGAGTGCCTAGACCTGGCATACCCGATGTAGCCTGGAGAAGTTCAGTTCAGACGGGTGACTGTGTACAGTGGCTGCAGATGGGACCCTGAAAGATGCTCCGAAGGTAAGGGTGCATAAATAGAATCTCAAAAAAAAAATGGGGCCAATTGAAACATTCTGAGAATGACCCTGCAAAAATTCCCTAATAAGAGCCACCACTGAATCAGTAAACCCCAGACCAATGAGTTTCTGACAGAGTAAGAGGTGATTTATCAAGTCAAAAGCCCTGAAAAGGTCCATGAACACTTCCCTGTAAGCAAGCCACCACTGCAACCCTGTAGGACAGTGCTCATGAACACGACCAGGGCTGTACCAGTAACCTGACAATGTCTAAAACCACTGTGCTCGGTACACAGGACATCACCCTCCTCCCAAAATTAATTCAGCTGATTAACGATCAGTTTTTCTAAGGTCTTACTTAACGGGTTTAAAATGGAGATTGAATGAAAATCCTCTTAGGCAGCATTGGCCTTTTGGAAAAAGGCACAACTCTTGCATGCTTCCATGCCAAAGGAAAAACACTTGTTTGTGATACATAAATTATATAATTTGCAAAGTGGTTCAGCTATATAAGGAACAGCCATTTTAACAAACCTTGTGCCCCCATCGTCAAATTTATTGGGTAAGGAATAGAGTCATTTCAAGACTTCGGTTGTGGTAATCCACCCAAACAGAAATTTAGATAAGGAACCATTCTCAGTATGCTGTCAAAAGTATCAAATGCAGTATCAAATTGCACTGAAATACCATCTTTACTAGAGGACCCGTAAACCAGACTAGAGACTTCATCAAAAAGTGATGAATTAACAAGTTGGTCATCTCTAGAGGGTCAGTAATCAATTCCCCAGAAGATTGAAGGGAAGTAATTAATGCTTTAGCTTTAGGGGAAATAAGATAATTTACAATATCCTCAAAGATTTTGGGGTTTGAAGTTACACCCTCTCATTTATGTCTAAAGAAATTAATCTTGGCCTGCTTTATTTTTATACTTAATAAATTCCTAGTGGCCCTATACTCTTGTAAATGTGTCGAACAGGAGGATTGTTTGTAGGCCTGCCAGGCTACCTTCTGTTTCATAAAAGACTTTAAACCACGTGTAAACCATTGACATGTTACCCCCCTAACACGTAAAGTTCATTGGGGAAACAATTTATTCTAAATGACCAATAATTGTTGACAAAAAAGTTAACAGCACAATCTGGGTCAGGTAAGGATTCCAGAAAAGATCAGTTCAAGTTCCGCAATTCACCAGTTAATATGCAAGCAATAATACCTGACAGGGTGGGTAGTATTGGGCAATACCAGACCGCCCAGGGGTGTAATGAGGCCCGACGCCACAGGCAGAGGGCCTTATAGCCCCTGGAAGGTCTGGTATTGCCCATACTGCCCACCCTGGAGGGTATTATTGCACTTAGAAAATGGGCCACTGTATTATTTTTGTCAAACAAAAAAAAATCTGTTTGAATGTTAAAACTGTAGCTATTTTATTTCTTTTGTAATAAAATAGTTCCTCCGCATTTGTCCTAGTGGCAGTCCTGTAGCTGTGGCTTTGGAGCCTGTTGTCAAGGTAGCCCAACCCCCCCTCCTCCTTACACACAGGGCTACACAGAGTTTGACCAAGTTACCCATAAAGACTGTCAGCACGTGTTTTACACATGGCTCTGTTCATGTTTTGTTTCCTCTGAAGTGCACTGCGGTGGGTAGTGGATAGCAAGCAGTGGCTGGAACAAGTGTGCATGAGACTCCGTGACAGTGATGAGACGGCAGTCTCCAGACTGTGAATGTGGAACATGACTGCGATTTTCTCTCTCTCCTCCCAACCGCACAAAAGTAGTCTGAGGCTTCTGGGGAGGAAATACTGACATTGCTTCATTTTTGTCAGAGCGAGCGGGCACACAGAAGTTACTTGAAGGTAACGAGTTGCAGTGAGTATGGCTGTTTGACAGAGCGGGAGGGCAGAGGTATGGAGAAGGGAGTGAGGTGCAGTGAGTCGGCAGCAGTTCTCAGTTTTTTTTTTGTTTTTTTTACATTTATAACTACAGAGGGTCGGGGACTGTGAATATATCTGTGTGTGTGTGTGAGTGAGGTGAGTTAGTAGCATGGACTGCTGTGCCCTCGGGGAGGTAAATGTCTTGCTGACTGAAACTTGGGCTGTCGGTTATTAGAGCAGCGCCAGGCATGAGACAAGGAGGGGTACTAAAAAAATCTATAGAGCTAGAAATTAGCCCGTTTGTAGTCAATATGTGTTTTATCAGGGCTGGCAGCTGGGCTCACTGAAGTAGGTGCCATTAGGTGGCCAGTATCTCTCACTAAGTAAGAATAACAATGGCGGTTATTTAAAATTCCCTGCAGTGGTTTAAGCCAATTAGAAAGCAGGGTGGGCACAAAATTCCTGAGGGGGTAAAGGGGTACTTACCCTGGCACTTTTTTTTCCTGGTCATCTACTGTAAGTTAATGTTCCCCCTTGGCAAGGGTACTAGCCAATCAGATGCCAGGAAATAAAAAAAAACATTTTCAAAATCAGATTGAATACTTTTGAAATTATGGAACTGAACTAGTCTGGATAGATTCTTACATCGCTTGAAGTTAAAAACACTAGAAGTGACCTGTTGGTCGCTCATTCAGTCACCAAGAACACCAACATGAGATACAATATTAACTTTGTTGGTGATGAACCAGTCTAGGAGTGAGTGATTCATGGAGTCCATGTTTAACTTGGTAGGTTCCTTAGTAAGTTGAAACAACTTAAAGGAATTTAATAAACATTCAAAACCATTGTCTGCCTTCTCCCAGTTCAGATTTATATCACCCACCATGACAAAATCATGGTTAACAATAAAAGGGGAGGTCATATCAAGAAAATCTTGTAATCCATATTTACCATATTTAGGGGGATTATAAAAAGCCTCCACTGCAATGTGTTTTGAACCACATAGGAGCAAATTCAGTAATATCCAGTCATCTTTCAGCTCAGAATTTGGCTAGAAGAAAGTACAGTAACTTCAAGTGTTCCAATAATAAACAGCCACCCCACTACCTAATTTGGTTCTTTTCAATCTGACCTCACAATCTTATAACCAGACAACATACACATACATTCCGGTATACAGAGTTTTAACCAAGACTCAGTAACAACCATCGTATATGGTTTATATAATGTCTTAAGAGCCTCAACATTAGCCAACTTAGGGAACAGGCTTTTAGTCATTAAATTTAAATATTTGAAACCATGAGAAAGATGCCATTTTGAACTGTGCATCACTTCTGCAGAAAGCAAGGGGCACATAAGCCAAGAGTTAGGTTCAATATCTCCTGATAACACAAGCAACAAAAGAAGAAACATACATTTTCTAAAGGACCATACACGTGTTAACAAACCCCTTAACCAGTGATGTCATTAATGAGACTAAAATGCAACCAACCATCCTCAATGTCACCTTCTCTGAATACAGTAAACAAAATGCACTAACATCACCCTTGCACCACCTTAAAAGGTTGGACATGGTAAAATCATTATGATGTACCCTCGGATTAAAATGCACAATGCCCTCTGTGAATACACTCAAGTCACTGATGGCTAAAAAGCAACTCAGCTAAACGACCCAATTACATTTCAACATCAGTCCCATTTTTCAGTATTGTAACAATTGCCACCCAACATACACATAAATATTGGAATACAGCCCTCTATTCTACCTCTTCTAACTATGGAGCACTTAGTCACACTTTGCTGGTCTGAGGCCACTCAGGAGCAAGTGGCAGACTAACAGGTCTGCACCGGGTCAGCCACTAGGGTGATCGACTGGGTGGAAGTGATTGAGAGTGAAGAGTTCATGGACAGCACTGAGGCATCAGAAGCTTCAGTTTGTCCTAACCTCTGCTCGTTTGTGGAGATCACGACAGCAAGCACTGGCTGATATTTCGGGGGCTCTGTAAGTATTCTCACTGCCTGGGGCTGCCTCAACGTTATGGTGAGAAATCTGGCCATGCCAGAATCTGGACTTATTGTATGTGTTAAAAAGCATTTACTTTTGTTTGACTAAATGGACAATGTTATATAACTGAGGTATGAAGAAAGGGCACAGGGGAAGAGCAGGCTGGGCAGGGGATAATGAAACCTGCAACCTTGAGGGGCAGGATCCCTGGGAGGCAGGGATGGGAAGATGGGGAGGGGAACTGGAACCAGTGCTCAAGCCCACACACTGAGCAGCAGCAGGCTAAAGGAGCTGATGGGGCCGGTAATGGGTCCCAGGAACGCCCAAAGTCAGGGAAAGATGGGGGATGAACCAGGGAATGGACATGTATGACAGGGAGCATGACTCAGGAGACTGAAATGAGGCTCCCCATTTCGCCCTCCCCAGGCAAGCTAGGAGCCTTGGTTGCACATTCAGGTTATGGGGGGTTATGGATCAATTGGGCTGGTCACATGTTCTAACAGAGGCTCCCAAGGCACAAGACCCATGGGAGGAAAGCTTGGGTGAGAGAATCGCACTCCCAAAAAAAAAAAAAAACCTGCTCCAAGAAGAATAGCACAGAAATATTCCTTGCATACAGAGCAGGACTAACACATGAACAGTCACAAACCTAGGGCATAAGCATCTTAGGCATGGTACTGTAGTCTGGCCGCCTCATACTGCAGAATCTCTCCCGAGCTTACACAGTGTCTGGATACCAAGATCACACCCAGAGGTCTGAAACAGGCCTAGTCTCATGGTATCCTCGGGAAAGTGGTAGAATGCTTGACCCCAGGCATAGGAACAGAAACTAGGGGACTGGCCCCACAAGCTAACACAGGAACAAAGAAAGGCACCACGTAACAGGAACGGTGGAAGACAGAGGGCTGTAGGAGGTCACAGTGAACCTCCAGGAACACTAGGGGAAACTTAACTCAGAACTTGGTATTACCAGGAGGGAATAACATCCCACTGTGCTACCAGAATACTAAGTGAAGTACTGCATAAACCCTGTAGGCTGATGCATCTCAGCCACAGACTGGACTGTCGGTGCCACTGGTACCAAGCAACCCTGATCAAAGGGTCTAAATGGGATGGGTTGCATGTTAGACACAACCACTTTGCCATGGAGGTATAGCTGTGAGGCTCTGGGCACACCCTCACATACCCACATTCTCCTTTGGTATCCTTGTACCGATCAGATGGATAGTTTAGGAACACAAGGACTCTACCCTTTATATCACAAAAGATTGAGAGGAGATATTTTATTCTTGTTCAAAATATTAAGATCACCAATACAAATGAAGCAATGTGGGTTAATGCTATCTGACAAATGTATTGTAGGAAGACTTCACAACAAACAGTTATTAGTGGAATGGGCTAATACCAATAAACAAGATAAATATTTTAATATAAGGGCGCAGTAAAGCTATGGAATTCTCTTCCACAAGAGTTAATAGATTTGGAAAACTCTGATATATTTAAATCTAGATAAGATTCTTGGCTAAATCCACATAAATAAACAGTGATCCTCTATTAAGGGGGACAATCCCAATGGGCTCAGGCCTTCTTTTGTCCCAAAATATTCCAGTAAATCCAGTAAAGTTAATAAGCACAAGTAGGGGTGGAGAACCACATCTCTGACAGGAAGAGCCCACTGAAAGAGGGGTCAGGAATCTGGGAGTGCATGAATCCCACAGTATCCTTGAGTATACAGTTAAAACTGAGAATTGTCAGTTATTCTTTATCATCATCGGGTTTATTGGTAAGCAAATGGAGAGAAACTCTCTTTTACAATTGCGACCAAAAAAAGAAAAAATTGAACAACAGTACAAAGATAAAAAAATATATACTTAACATACAATACATTAAATACACACATATTACACATGTTACACATAACTTCAAACAACATATGACATCAGTCTAAAAAGCTGGGGGCTAACCATAACATTCACAAGGATTGTTAAAATGCTTCTTAATTAAGGTCTTAAAACATGAAATTGATACTAATACCTCCAACTTGAGTTTAGATTTCAATGATTCCGAGGTCTGGGCAATTAAAGCAGAGAGGGTATAGTTCCCCATTTCCAGCTGTTTTCTATGTATACTATAGCTCAGTAATATTCTAGATCTTAAACTATATTTACTTTCCTGTTTAAATTCTAACTGGATCAAAAGAAATGTGGGCAGTTTACCAATGACAAAATTATATGTAAATAAATACCAATGTCGTAACCTTCTATCACTCAAAGATTCCCACCCAACAGTAGAATACAAAATGCAATGATGCATTGACCATGGGACACCAGTTAAATCAAATCATAATTTATTTATATTGCACTTTTCAAATGTCAAAGTGCAAATACATAAAAACATACATCAATAATTAATAGGATATAAAATATAAACACAGTTAAAAAGGCATCAAAGTTGGAACTAATCAAAAGCCGATTCAAACAAAAAAGCTCTTCAAAGACGCCTTAAAGGATTCTGTGGACGGGCACTCCCTAATCCGATGAGGCAGAGAATTCTACAGGGTTGGAGCCACAAAAGAAAAGGCTCTGGCTCCAGAAGACTGAAGACGAACCCTGGGAATCTCTAGCAATCCCTCATCACCAGAACAGAGTGGGCAGAGAGGGCAGTAGGGCTGAAGGAGATCTTGCAAGTAGCCTGGCCCCTGTCCATGTAGGGTCTTATAGGTCAGCAATGCGACCTTGCAGGTAATCCTCCATCGCACCGGCAGCCAGTGCAGTTAGCGCAGAACAGGTGTGATGTGGCAAGTTCTTGGTAGCCTAGTCAACAACCTGGTTGCAGCGTTCTGCACCAGACTGCAGGTGGCGGAGGTCTACCCCCGGCAACACTAGATAAAGAGCACTGCAGTAATCTAGACATGAGGAAACAAAGGTGTGAACCAACACAGGAAGGTCAGCATGTGAAACAAGGTACTTTATCCGGGCCATATTCCTCAGATGGTAAAAGGAAGACTTGACGACGGTTGATACCTGGGATTTAAGTGTCCGCTTGCAGTCAAGAATTACGCCCAGATTCCACACCTGTTCAGAAGGTCTCAAATGGTTACCACCTAACACAAGGCCAGAGGGAAACCCAGGAGTCAACTTCTCTGCACGGCGACCAGGGTCCACCACCAGCACCTCAGTCTTGTCCGGATTCAGCCTCAACCAGATAGCACTCATCCAGTCTTGAATCTCACGAGGCAGTTGCTAAAGACTGTGAGTCTGTCATTCTGTTCGGGTACAAAGGACATATAGAGCTAAGTGTCATCTGCATAGCAGCAAAAACTCAGCCCATAACGCCTTATAATGTCTCCCAACAGAAGCATATACACCGTGAACAACATGAGAGAAAGCACAGAACCCTGCGGCACCCCACAGGGCAGCACAAAGGGAGCAGAGGAAAAAATTCCTGATACTACCCTCAGAGATCTGCCCGTGAGGAAGGAATGAAACCATCCGAGGACTGTCCCAGATAGTCCACAGATCAACCGCAGATGTTCCAGCAATATACCATGGTCCACAGTGTCAAGCACAGCAGAGAGATCAAGGATAACCAAGATCAAATGGCTCCTCTGATCTCTCGCAATTAGGAGATCATTAAGTACCCAAACCAATGCCATCTTGGTACTGTGCCTCTTCCTGAAACCAGACTGGAGAGGATCAAAGATTCCATGGGTGGTAAGAAAGTCATCAAGCTGCAGAGCGACTACTTTCTCAATAACCTTACCCAAAAAGGGCAGGTTAGAGATTGATCTGTAGTTTGCGAGACAGTCTGGGTCAAGGGAAGACTTCTTCAAAAGGGGTGTCACAACAGCCTCTTTCAAGGACTCTGGGAACACCCATTGGTCCAATGAGCACCAGACTATCTCAGCAAGGACTGGTCTGATCACATCCACGCAGCCCATAAGGAGACGCGTGAGGCCAGGATCCAACGTACAGCAAGTCGGCCACAAGCTCTGGACGATCTTCATGATATTCATGATCGCCGGCCAGTCGGAGTCTGTCTAGACAGACCGAGGGCCTGTAACCATGCACTGATCTCCGTCATGCTCATTTGAATGCATTCTGTGGATGTCCGACCTGATCGTGACACCTTATCAGCAAAGAACCGAGCGAACCCATCACACTTCAATTGTGAAAAAGCTCTCCAGCCCTGCAGACAGGCTGGACTGCACAGCCTATCAACAGTCCAGAAGAGCAGAGCTGGTCGAGTCCTTGATGCAGCAATCTCCCTGGACCTGAACTCTGCCGTCTTACGGGAGATTTCTGATTGATAGCCCAAATAGTGGATGATCAATCTAAGCCTGTTGCTTTCTAGGCTGGACTTCTGCCAGCAGTGTTCCAATCTTCCCTCACTCTCCTCAGCTCCCTCAATGTCCCATCAAACCAAGGGGACCAAGGGCAGAGGGGAGGAGCAACTTGAGAGGAGTTATGGAATCCAGAGTTGTCAGCACTATATTATTATAGTGCACTACTAAGGCATCTGGTCTCCAAGCACTCCATAGGCCAACTCAATAGATCCAGCACCGCCATCAGACCGTCAGGGGTAGCACTTAAAGGGCAGTACTGGATCATCTCCAAAGGATTGATCTCATGAGGGACCATAAAATTGAACCTTATAGAGTGATGGTCAGACCACCCAACTGGTTCCACCACCAGTCCAGTGATCTCCATCCCCAGGGAGAACACCAGATTCAATGAGTGACCCTGAATATGGGTAACAGCGGTAACAACCTGTGTGAAGCCCAACAAATTCATAAGTTGGAGTAAGTTTTGACCAAAATGCAGAGTTCATCATTGATCCAAGCACTGAAGTCCCCCAGGACCAACCACCTGGAAGGCTCCAGCACCAGGACAACAATGAAGTCTGCTACTTTCTGAGAAAACGTTCTCGTCACCGGGTGGACGGTAGATGAGTAGGATTCTGGAGCCCACACCTGCTCCCATGATACACTCAAAGGATCTAGGAACACCACTGGGATCTCTACAAGGTCCAATTTGATCTAAAGCAGATAGTGCCCCTCGATCCAATCTTGGCGATGTATCACCGAGTACCCAGCCAGAAGCAGCTGATGCCAAAATGGGGCCAGCATTCTCGTTCAGCCAGGTCTCAGTGATGCAAGCCAGATCAGATGACTTTGACAAGGTCAGCAATACTGTCTTTTTTTTATAGACCTGGCATTGCATAACACTGCCCAAGTTGGATGGGAGGCCTTGGAGGAGGGCAACTTTCCCACCATCAGTGGAGCCTTGGGTAGGGAACCAGGCATCGTAACCCCTGTCCTGGACCCATTTCACCCAGGCATCTCCCTAACCTCACCACCCTTATCCGCCATTCTGCTCTCCCCGGGCTGTAGCACCTGCCTCCCCTCTGCCTCCTCCAAGCAATCCCCAGAGCCTGGCAATGCCAATAGACGTCGGACTGCAATGGGGTTATTGAAGGGCGCAGGTCCCCAGCCTGAGGGGGAATAGCCTGCCCACAGAAACTCGGCCCCAACACATGCTGTCAAAAATATTCCTACAACCAGTCAGCAAAAATGTTTACACACCATAACGCTACAACTTATAACTAATAACTAACAAAATCTTAAAAGAAAATCAAAATACACTAATACAAATAAAAATCTCTCTACTCTCACTAGAGGAAAACCCAATCCCACCCAATCAAAACCCTTAAATACTTAAAACAGATCACAAATTTAAAGAATCCTGAAAACAGTTTTAGGGAGATAAGGAGACCAGGTCTCAAGCAGAGAGTTCTTGGTGAGAAGACTCAGATTACAGTCAGACTAAGCATAGAACAAACACATCTTCAGCCCCCAGGTCCTCTCACAACCAGGGCCTAACAAATTCAGCAAGGGACTCTCACCCCAGTAAGATAAAAAGAAGTATGAACCAGGGCTTTGATGACCTCTCGAACCATCTCACGATAGAAGGGTCATACAAAGCAAGGCAGAGAGTAAATGAATTGTCTGACCATGCTCAGGAGAATAGTTAGTAAAACCTCTTTGCTGGTAACAGCAACACCACTCCACTCCTCAGCGAGCCTGATCCCAAAAATCCTCAACCAGGGGCTAGGAAGGAGGAACCATGGCCCCCACCACGAAACTCCACAAGGCCAACCCACCGGACAGCCCTGTGGAGAAACTAGAGGACACACAGACCAGCTCGCCGGCTACCCAACAAGATCAGGCTGAGGTCCCCCATGTAGCCATGTATCCCACAGCCAAGCACTCCTGATGGGTCAGGTCAGCTGCTCACTCTGTCGACAGGATCAATCCTCCAATTAATCCAGCATGTCTCAACACACCAAGAACATCCTAGTCCACAGTAGCCAGAATCCAAGAAATCCTTCAGCTACATACAGTAGCTAAGTAGTTAGTAGCACTTCCATGTTCGCCTCCTCTCTGCCAATTCTTCTTCCCGCAGTTCCAACTCCCCTTTACGGCTGGCCAACCAACCAGACCTACACGCCAGACAGGGACAAAAAACTCCAATCCAAGGAACCGGCCACCAGTCGGTAACCAGATACTCATCCAGAGCAGACAGACAGTCCTCAAAAGAACATTCAGGTACCGGCTTTTGGGGTACCAAACAGAGCGCTACAAACCCACTCCATTTTGTGCTCTCAGACTCTCTGTGAGACTGACTCTGCTCTGTAGTTGAGCTCACAGAGAAATCTGTATAACGTTAAAAACACAGCAGTTTAGCGATAACGCTAACAATAACAGAACCATTTCAGCTTTAGCATTTTGACCTGGTCTACCTCACTTCTTCTCCCTACCTGCTCTAAAAATGAAACAATAAAAGTATAAACAATATGACCAAATAAAATAAAAACAAAACAGAAGTAAAATAAAACAAAGCACACGGAGCTAAGGTGCTAATGCAGCCTGGCTCACAAGAGCACATGTCAAAGCTGAATGATACAATGTATCTAAAGTACCCAGTATAGATCTGGTAGTATTTTTATAAATACAATCACCATAGTCTACAATTGAAAGAAACAGTGAGTTAACAAGGAATTTCCTTAAAGATAAATTAAAAAGAGATTTGTTCTTATGAAGAAAACCTAATAATTGTTTCAGTTTATTAGAAATAAACTCTATATGTTGTCTGTATGTCAACCGGGCATCTAATACCAGTCCCAAATATCTATAAGTGTCTAAAAATTTCAGTCCCTTTAATAGAAAAAAGTTTATATTTAGAAAAACCTAATGGTTTTCTTGAGAAAAATTATCCATCAAGTTTTTTTAATATTGAAAAGTAATCTCAGTCCCAGCAAAATAGAATGCATATTATGAAAATCTTCTTGAACATTACTTACTGTTGTATCCAATTTACTATGACTAGTGCATAGAATGGTATCATCCGCGTATTGATATACTGTATTTTTGATAAGGATGAACGATATAGCAGTAAATCAATAACATATAATAAGAATAACAGGGGTCCAAGGATTGAGCCTTGTGGAACACCCTCTGTTGAGACAATCATGCTAGAACTGAGACTTTCTACCTTTACATAATGCAATCGTGATGATAAATATGACTGGGACCACTGAAAAGCTGAGAAACCTGACCCAATTAACTCACAGCACTGAATTACCATTTGTCTTTTATCTTTTAATTTGTCTGCATTGCTTCCAGGTGGGAGCACACTTGACCAAGAAGCACAGGACCCAGGAACCCACATCCCTAAGGCTCTTCTTCCTCCCCACGTGGCCTCCTCACAAATTGCACAGGTGACTACTCTTACATAGGGACCCAGGAGGTAAGTGGGTGGGGTTGCTGCAGTTAGGCAGAAGCCCAGCAACATGAGGAGGGGTGAAATGTGTCTCCTGGAATGTGAAAGGGCTCAATCACCAGGTCAAATGAAAAAGATTCTGCACCACTTAAAGACCCTAAAGGCAGACATCACCTTAATCCAGGAGACATCTCACAGCCAGGTTAGTACAATGGTTAAGGAAGAGCTGAGTGTGGAGGTGGTACACAGCTCAACTACATCTAGAGGGGTAGCCATACTGGTCCACAAGGCATGCGAATGGGTGGGGGACTGGAAGAAAGCTGACAGACAGGGGTGGTGGCTGGTGGCATGGTTTGCTTACCCTGGGGTAATGTAATAATAGTCACACACACACCCTGGAACAGGATCACCAGGGCTACTTCAGACATAAGTCAGGCCATAGCAGAAGCAAAGGGTGATGACAAGAAATGGCCAATTCTCATGGGGGTAGACTTCAATCTGGTATCAGACATCTTCCTAGATAAATCTAGACCCACCATGGATACCCATCCCAGAGCAAGAGAGGCCATAGGTGGAATTATAGAAGAATGGGGGTTGATTGACCCACGGTGTCATGAAAACCCAGTAGGAAGAGATTGTACCTTCTACTCAACAATTTGAAGATTAAGGGGGATGGCTTAGGGGCAATGTGAGGAAGTATGTTTTCACAGAGGGTGGTAGATGCATGGAACAGCCTTCTGGAGGAGGCTATGGGGTCAAAAACAGTGGGGGAATTCAAGAATGCATGGGACAGATATAAGGCAATTCTTGTGGGGGGTAGGAAGAAGTAGGCTGTAGGTTAACTAGGATGTGCAGCTTATTCAATAGGTAGAGAAATGGGCAGACTAGGTGGGTCAAGCAGTCCTTTTCTGCCATCAAAGTCTCTTTCTATGTTTACTCCAAAGTGTGTGGCACCCACAGCTGCACCCATTTTGGCTGGCAGATGAGCTGGCAGGGCATGGTATATATGACACTAGTATAGAGCCCATGGTCATATCAGACCATGCTCCAATTAGCCTCTCCTTTCTGCCAGTTAGAATCCAGTCCACCTCCACCAGATGTCAGTGCAACCCATTACTATTGAAGGACATGGAATTCCAGGGTGGATAAGATTGGAAACTGGAACCATCTTCGAGAATAACCAGAAGGGAGAGGTTAAGGGTATGGTGTGGAGGACTACAAGACCTTCCTTAGGGGATGCATTATCTCCCATACAGCCAGATGAAAGAGGGAAAAGAGGAAAGAGATGGAGGAACTGTAGCAGAAGTTGGCAGCTCTGCACACCCAATTTAAAATTGCCCCCCCCCCCGCAGAACTTCATGCCTCAGTCATGGGGCTGAAATACTAGTATCAACATCCTGCTACAGCGGAAGGCATAGTGGCAGCTGCTCAGGGCTAAACATAGGTTCTGGGAGTCAGGAGATAAAGGGACAAATGCTAGCCTACCACCTCGAAAGCAGAAATCCAATGCCTAGATCCATGCCCTTAGGTCATCAAAAGAGGTCACCAAGCTCTCAGAAATTAATGCAGTCATGGACCAGTTTTATGATAAACTGTACACCTCACTAGCTCAAACCAGCACCCTGTAATCAGAACCAGCTATCCAAGTATTTCTGGGTACGATCCTGTTCCACGCTTGAGACCAGGGAGGTACAGGACATAGACAGGCCCCTTATGCTCCCGGAATTGAAAGCAGCTCTCCACCAGCTCTTTAAGGGGAAGACCCCGGGAGCCAATGGAATATGAACAGAGCTCTACCACATCCTGGATGATGAGATCCTACCACCTCTTCTGGCTGCACTGAAAGAGGTAAAAGCTGAAGCGGTTCTCCCAACAACCATTAAAGAGGCTATCATTACTCTGCTGCCTAAAATGTAGACTGACCACTTAGACTGCTCCAACTTCCTGCCCATCTCACTGATCTTGGTAGACAACAAAATACTGGCTAAGGCTTTAGCCAACAAGCTGGAAGTAGTATTGTCATCACTGATTCACCAGTCTCAGGCTGGGTTCAGCAGAGGGAAAACAGGGGCGGACAACATCCGCACAGCCCTCAACTTGAAATCGCTTGCTATGCACTCAGCCACTCCCAAAGCGGCCCTGGTGGTGGACTTCTGTGAGGCCTTTGATTCAGATGAATGAGGATACCTATGCTCCACTCTAATGGCCTATGGATTTGGCCCCTATTTTCAGACCTGAATTTCCATACTGTACACCAGACCCATGGCCTCAGTACTGACTAGCCTAAACATGTCACCTTCCTTTGAGCTGCAAGGGGGCATGAGACAGGGTGTCCCCCTGTCCCCCCTTTTATTCCTAATAGCCCTAGACCCCCTAGCTAGGAAACTGTTGGATGCCCCTGAGGTTCATGGCATAGAGGTCAAGGGTAAGCAATACCTTGTCAATACATACACAGATGACCTTCTGCTCACAGTGTCCAACCCAACTGACTCCCTACTGCATGTTCGGAACACCTTACAGGTGTTCCGTAAAATATCAGGGTTATGGATGAATAGTAAAAAACACAATTTCATTGCTGAACCTGGTCTGCATGAAGGGCAGTTTCATAATAATAATAAATAATAAACTTTATTTCTCAAGTGCAATTCAGAATATTAAAGCATTTTACAAAAATGTACAAGGAATAGTTAAAATAGGAATAATACAAAAAAACACATCCATATTAGTTCTTCATTTACAGAAGGCAAGGTTAAATAGGTATGTTTTCAGTGTTGCTAAGCTCTCCACCGTCAGGCACTCCTGAACCCGATAAGGTACAGAATTCCACAGGGTAGGGGCTACATAAGCAAACCCCCAGCACTAAATGACTTCAGCCGAACCCTGGGAACCTCCAGCAATCCCTTGTCGGTGGAGCAGAGGGGACGTGACAGGCAAAAAGAGCACAGAAGCTCTTGTAGGTAGTGATTTCCCAGTCCATGTAGGGTTTTATAGATCGGCAAACCGACCTTGGAGGTGATCCTCCACTGTACTGGCAGCCAGTGCAGCTCTTACAGCTCAGGTGTAATGTGGCTAGATCGAGAAAGCCCAGTCAGTAACCTGGCTGCCATATTCTGCACAAGCTGCAGCAGGCGGACATCAACACCAGGCAGCCCTAGGTACAGGGAGTTGCAGTAGTCCAAACAGGAGGTCACAAAGGCATGGAACAGTGTTGGCAAGTTGTCTGGTGGAACCAGGTGTTTAATCTGGGCAATATTCCTCAGATGGTAGAATGAGGTTTTGACAATGGACAACACCTGAGCCTTCAGGTCAGCCCTCATCAAGAAGAACGCCCAGACTCCACACCCGCTTGTGTCCTCAACTGGCGTTGCCTAGTACAAGACCAGCTGACTGACCTGCCAAGGACCTCTCAGCTCACTGACTTGGATCCACAACCAACACCTCAGTCTTGTCGGAGTTCAACTTCAACAGTTAGCACTCATCCAACCCTGGATCTCGGATAAGCAGCTACTAAATACCAAGACCGCAGTGTCCTGTTCAGACACAAAGGTCATGCACAGCTGAGTATGATCTGTATAGCACTGAAAATGCAGCCTGCACTTCTTACAATGTCCCCCAGTGGTAACATGTACACCACACATAACATGGGAGAGCACAGAGCCCTGTGAAACCCCACATGGCAGAGAGAAAAGGTCACAAGAATAAATTCAACATCACCTCTGAACCTGCCAGTAAGGAATGATTGAAACCACATGAGGACTGTACCTGCACAATCACAGATAAATCATAGGCACTCCAGCAGTATCCCATGGCCCATGGTGTCAAATGCTACGGAGAGATCAAGGAGGACTAAGATGGAACTCGTCTAATTTCTCGCTATAAGGAGGTCATGAGTACCCTAACGAGCAGCCTCAGTACTCTGCATCTTTCTAAATCCCAATTGGAAGGGATCATAGATATCATGGATGGCAAGATGGTTTTCCAGCTGCAGCACAACCACTTTCTCAATAACCTTCCCTACGAAGGGTAGGTTAGAGATCGGCCTGTAGGTAGCGAGAGTCCGGTCAGGGGAGGATTTCTTGAAGAGCAGAATCACTGCTACCTCCTTCAGGGAGTCTGGAAACACCCGGTCTCTAATGAACACCAGATGATCTCAGCTAGGACAGGGCTGATGACCTCAACACATCCCACAAGGAGACGTGTTGGGTCCGGGTCCAAACCACAGGAGGTCGGCTGCATTTTCTGGGTGACCATCATGACATCCATGAACACCACCTGGTCAAAGGTCGACCAAACAGCCCAAGATGCAGTGACCTCGCGCTGATCACCACCGATCCCACTGAAGCAAGCTAAGCAGATCTCTGACCCAATGTTGGCAACTTATCTGCAAAGAAGTGAGCGAACTCATCACATTTCTCCTGCGACAAAGCTCTCTGTAACTGCAGACAGGCTGGATTGTACAGTCTGTCCACAGTTATGAAGAGCTGGACTGGTCAGTTCAGTGTAGACGTAATCACTTCGGACAGGAACTCTGCCTTCTTACGTGAGATCACAGACTGATAGTCTTCATAATGTGCCTTCAATCTAAGGTTGTCAGCATCTAGGCAAGATTTTTGCCAGTGATGCTTCACCTACGCCCAACACTCCTCATCTCCCTCAAAGTCTCATCAAACCATGGAGCAGGGAGGAGAGTGAAGCGGCGCGAACACGGACTGGAGCAATGGAATCCAGAGCCTCCTCCACAGCCTTACTATAGGCCTGAAGTAGGTGCTCTAGGTCCAGACTTGCACACGGAAACCCCAATAGGTTTAGGACCGCAATCAGGCCTTCTGGGGTCAAACACCTTAATGGGCGGTACTGGACCATCTCCAAAGGGGCAGGCCTATAAGGGTATGCCTGGATATTGAACCTGACAGTGCAATGGTCAGGCCATCTGACCGGTTCCACCACCAGATCAGTGCTCTCCATACCCAGTAGGAAGATCAGATACATCTTCACAGAGCACCAGTGGTCTGGGGATCTCAAGGCTTTATGTACTTGGGGATAAGCATCACAACTCAGTGGAAAAACATGATAGAGGCAAACTACACACCCATTATAACATCCATAAGAGCTGAGACACGAAGGTGGCTTAAGCTACACCTCTTCTGAAGTGTAAAGTGGAGGCAAGCATGTTTATCCTTCCCAAACTATCCTACCTGTTTGGCAACTTTCTGATACTGATTGCCTCCCTCCAAATCCTCCAGAAGATGGACAGGGTGATAGCAGGGTTCCTCTGGGAGGACAAGCCACTACGGTTTGGCAGAGCTTGGTTGGGGCTCATGGGTCTGTGGGGGGGGGGGGCTAGGTCTCCCATGACTACAGGGGCATCTGTTGGCATATAGGGTAGTACAAGTCTTCAGATGGTTTCTTCCAAGAACATCAAGCACCCCGATATGGGTGGAGCTTGAAACTGATCTAACCAAAGTGAAATTAACTTAGTGACTTTTGAACCTTCTCAGCCTGTTTTGTATCTGATTTACCTGGTTTAATTATGTTGAAGCATATCTTCATGACAGCCTGCTTTATCATCTGTTTAGAGATTTTTTTGTGTGTGTCTATTTTTCCATTTACAAATTATATTGCAAAGCCACTAGAGGGAAACAATTAACTTGCTGCTGCTGGCAACTGTCACTGTCCACCTCTTCTCACAGTTTGTTTACCTCTGTCACTGCCACTTATCTACTCCCTACTGCTGATTAGTATACCCTGTTCTATTCTTGCTCCACTGATCCATACAATATGCCCACCCTTCCTTCACCATTCCTCTCCTTCAAATTCTTCTATCAATTTTATCTACCTCAGCTCCCCACCTCCTCAGTCCAGTAAACCTTCTCGCCTTTCCTCTGTTCTCCTATCTCCTACCTTTATCCTTGCTGTAACTCCTACACCCCCTCAAGTATTCTAGTCTCACTTCCCTCACCTCCCCTTTGCTCCTCCATTCTCAGCCCCATGCCACCTAGTTTTCTTTCACCGCCTTATTTTCACCTCACCTAGCCCCCCCACATACTGCCAAAATCCTCCGCCCGTCACAAATGCCCTAAACTCCACTCACTCATAATAGCACTCCTCTTACTCACATCAGGAAATGTTCATCCCAATCCTGGTCCCGCTACATACATCTCTGCCAGTTGCAATCCTTCCAGTAATGTACTGACGTCCCCCACCCTCTCTGCCCTCCCCAAGGGCCTAAAATCCTCCACTTAAACATCTGTAGTCTCGTGTCAAAAATTTACCTTATAGAAATATAGAAACATAGACTTGGACAGCAGATGAGGACCACTTGGCCCACCTAGTCTTCCCATTTCCCTACCTACATGATAGGCCGCAGATCCTAGTTAACCAACAGCCTATTTCTTCCTACCCCCCACAAGAATTGCTTTACGTCTGTCCCATGCATTCTTGAATTCTCCCATGGTTTAAGACCCCACAACCTCCTCAGGAAGGCTTTCCATGCATCCACTACCCTCTCTGTGAAAAAATACTTCCTCACATTGCCCCTGAACTGCCCCCCCTCAACTTTAAATTGTGTCCCCTTGTTCTTGCATGTCTCTTTTTCTGAAAGATGCTACCCTCTTGGACTTTGTTGATTCCACTGAGGTACTTAAAAGTTTCTATCATGTCCCCCCTCTCGCTCCTTTCCTCAAGGGTATACATATTAGCTCCTTTAGTCTCTCTCGTCCCGGCTTCTCTTGCAGACTCTGCACCATTTTAGTTGCCCTCCTCTGGACTGCCTCGTCCTGCCTATGTCCCTTGCAATCACGGTCTCCAGAACTGGACGCAGTACTCCAGATGGGGTCTCACCAACTGTCTGTACAGAGGATAACAACTTCTGCTTTCTGCTGGGTGATGCCTCCCTATGCATCCCAGTATACCCCCAGCCCTCCCTACTGCCTTCTCACATTGCTTGTGTAACCCCTAGATGGCGCTATCCCAGGGGCTACTACCCCTGCCTGATTTGCCACTAACAGGTTGAGGGGCCTGGATCCAATGGCGGGTGCCTCCACCCAGAGGTCAGGGTTTGCAATAGTTAAACTAACTTGGTCACAGCCCTCTGGGACACTGCAACCCCTTCTTCCCACTAGTGGCCCACAATATATCAGAATTACCTTCACAGTATACACTTACCCCAGGTCTGGTTCCGCACTGGGACCTCCTACGTAAATGAGATACAGTGCAACAATCACAGTACAGTACTTTAACATAGACAAATACCTCAGGCAGTATAACTTTGCTGAAACAAGCAGCTCTGATTTATTTAGGGATATAACAAGGACAGGGAAATCAGGTTAATTAGCTTATCACTCTAATAATCATCTATGGCTCTGTGCACGGCCTATCCCTATCAGTTACTGTCCCTGGGTACCCAAGCCCTAGTGGCTAGTCCAAACCGTGGCAGCTGGTAGGGGCCCTTTCACAGAGAGAAGGAGAATTAAACAGTCAGCAGTACAGTAATTCCATTTGGATTTAATGTGGCAATTCAACAGGAGCGACCCTGAATTAGTACTCACGACCTCCAAATAAGATAGGGTCCTTCAATGTCAGCAGGGCTCACTTGAGGTACACAAACCTCTTCACACATCCATATAAAAGAAAGCACTATACCAGGCAGGCTGCATCTGTACCCGATCGCAATTACTGCACAATACCGGGAGAACACACAGCAGATTCAGTTCCTGACAGACCGAGTGCAATTTTCAGCAATTCCTCCAGTCTTCTACAGGGTGAGCCTGGTTTCTACTCTTCAGAGATCCTTTGATTCTTTTCACAGGACTGATTCAGTCCTAACAAGCTGCAGACCGGAACTCTGGGCCTTACACGTTTTGACTAAACTGCACACTGAAAAGCAGAGGCTCCTTCCTTCTTCACTGCCAAAGCTCAACTGAAACTCCAACCGACAAAACCGGGCACTTCCTTTGAGTTCCTCCCAGTTCTTGACTGGATTGGCTGTCACCACATAGACTGCTGCTGTTGGTCCAAAAGGTGCTGAAGTCTAAACTACATCTCCCAGAGTCACTGCTCATACAATCCTCTTGTGGCTGGCTCAGATTATGAGTCCAATTTCTGATTCGCCCAAGGCACCATTTTAGAGCTAGCTTCTCCCACACTGATTGGTCCAGTTCAGCAGTTCAAAACCAGAATGGGGAAGTAGACAGACACAGTTCTGACTGCAAAGAAAGCAGGTTAGACAAACTGTAATTTCATTATTACTAAATAATTTCTGGCAAACAGTTACATCTTTCAGATAGGTTCCCTTGCACTCCTAGTGACTGCAAAATGAAGTGAATTAGCAGCAGCTTGAGTGGTACTCAATCAAAGAAACACAGTCCCCCATACAAACTAATTATGTCTGAAAGCAGACAGCTCTTAAAGAGACAGTACCAGAGGCTCTAAAACACTCACTGATAAATGGCTTAAATGCAAACACCATTCAGGCTTGGAGCATTCAAGCAAGCTCCTGGAAGTCTTTTGGGAACCCCCATTTGAGGGGGTTACACCCTTCCTGGCCTGGGAAAGCTTGGCGTCGGCGTCAACCAATCCATAAGTTTCAACTGCAACCATATACATTTGCATTAGGCTCGCACATGTAATCATCAGTCAATATATCATTTTACCAAGAACACATTTCTGAAACATTGCAGTACGTCACTCTTTACACAGTATTACATACACATTGTACCATAACTCAAGTTATTACCTCTTGTACATGAAACCTGAAGAGAGGGGACCTTCCCTATCAGTTACCTTGGGGCTGGACGGGACAAGGACACCATATTTAGAGGGCAACACAAGTAACTTGAGTTAGCACTGACGCTCAGTTTGGGCAATGAGCTCGGGACACATACACCCTTTATGGACAACATTGAGAGGCAAATCCACAGGCCTCCCAAGGAATCATAACTGAGGTGCACCACAGGCTTTTACAGCTCAATTCAGTCTTTCTAGGGGAACTGTTACAGTCTCTGCACTCTGAGCCTCATTTTCAGCATTGTCCTCACTTGTCAGGAGTCTCCCTGGGGGTAGAGAGGCTAGAACTTGGGGCACTTTCAGCTCCAGGAGTTACAGTTTCTGAGTCCACAACATTTGGCTCGCATGGAGAGCTTTTGACACTGGCAGTGGACTGTCAGGCACTCAAAATACTCTTCTTGTTCGGGTATATCACCAGTCTGCCCTAATCTATCATTTTCTCCCTGAAAGCTCAAACAGTTCAACCATGCACAATGATTCCATTTCATCTGATCTGATGCTTTGCACTTCACTTCTGGGAGCATTGGCCTCCAGGGATGAAGCTGGGGGCTTAGACAGTCCAGAAGGCCCAGCTTCATCTCCAGTATTGACTAGGGATTGCCCCAACAATTGACTCAGTCTCTAAGAAGGATAGTATTCAAAGTCACTCTCACTTTCTTCCGATATGGACTGACAGTCATGCTCAACTGGGACTTGTGGAGGGGAACACTTTAACTTTGCTTCTGGTGCAGACTTTCTTGATCTTTTCTTAGCAGCAGCTCTAGTCACTGGTCCAGAGGGGCATCTTCTAGGGCTCAGACTCAATTAAGATTTGTCCAATGGGCAGTAAATGATTTCTATGCATTGTTTTACATCTTTTGAATTATTCTCAGGCCTTACTTTGTACACTGGCAGATCATCTAGTTTGCCCACTACAATGTGAGGGAGATGGTGCCATCTGTCAGCAATCTTGTGCTTGCCATGCAGTGCCAGGTTTCTTAATGCACATCTGATCTCCCTCCTGAGTTCCTGTGTTTTCACCTTTTATCATCACCTTCTTTGTTGGCCAGATTTCTTTGGCAGCCATGGTTTGAGCCAGTTGGTACTATGAGTTAGCTGGGCCTTTAACTTTGCACATACATGTAAATAGTTGTCAGCTTTGAACCCCATCAGGAGAGACCCCAAAACACACATCTACTGGTAGTCGAGCTTCTCTCCAAACATCAGGCGGTAGGGGAGAATCCAGTGGCATCACTTTTGTGCAGTTATAAGCATGTACTAGGGTGTTAATTTGTTGGCTCCATCTAGGCTTGTCCTTTGGGTGCAGGGTGCCTAGCATATTCAGCAAAGTGCGGTTGAAACGCTCAGGCTGTGGGTCCTCCTGGGGTGGTAAGGAGTGGTTCTGGACTTTCGCACTCCCCGCAGAGAGAAAGCATCTCTTTGATCAGGCGACTCTCAAAGTCTCTCCTTGATCAGAATGGATTCTTTTAGAGCCCCGATATGAACAAAAGTTTTCTGCCAAAGTACTTTGGCCACAAGTGGATGCTTTCTGGTTTGGTGGGGAAAGCTTGGGCATATCTCGTGAAAATGGTCGAGTGACCACCAGCACATTACTGATATTTCTTTGATCTGACTCCAAACTCAGAGAAATCAATACAGACCAGCTCCAATGGGTGCACTGGTGGTGATGTTAACAAGGGGGCAGCCCTCTGGGGGCAAAGCTCTTCTGTAATGGCCGACTACAAGTTCGAATGTGTTGCTCCACATCAGCCCCCATCTTAGGCCACAATAGAATCTGGATCTCACCGAGTCAAGTGTTCTGTCTATACCAAGGTGTCCCTATGGTTGTGCAAGGACCTCAGTACTGAGTCTCGAAAGGCAGTGGGCAGCACTAGTTGTTGTTTGTCTACTTGTCCCCTCTGTCTACTGTTTCTCTGTATAACAGTTTATTGATCAGTTTCAACTTAGGACCTCTTTGTATAACAGTGCAGTTCTCAAATCAGTGGGCGTAATTTGGACACATCTTTTCTGCATGAGGGCTTCTAAAGCTTCTTTGATCATGGGATCGCGGGATTGAGCCCGCCAATACTGTCATTGTCCAGCTGAGGCAGTGCACCAATGTCTATTGCAGAAAAAGTGGCAATAACAGGTATGCAATTCTCAGAGGCTCCCAAGCAATCCACCATGCAGTCCACTGCGTCCGTGGACATTGTTCCTCCTGATCAAACTTCCGGCAAGAGTGCCGAATGTCAGGTTCTGCCAATCGGACCCAATCATTCTGGGAACAGGCCTCCACGGGAAGAGCATCAACATCTATGTGGTTCAGACCTGCTCGTATTCGTAGAGCATAGTCATATGTAGATAATGCAGAAAGCCACCTATGGCCAGTGGCATCCAACTTAGCTGAGGTCTGCACGCATAGGTCAAAGGATTATTGTCAGTTTTACTAGTATTTATAGCCCCATACAAGTACTCATGGAATTGGTCAACAATAGCCCACTTCAAAGCTAGGAACTCTAACTTATGTACAGGATAGTTCTTTTTCGGATGGGGTCAGGCTTCTACTGGCAAAGGCCACTGGTCTCAGGCCATTCTCGTGCTTTGGTACAACACAGCCCCCAACCCTTGCAAGCTTAGCATCAGTGTGCAGGACGTAAGGTTTTCTTGGATCGGCATAGGCCAGCACTGGAGCATGGGTAAGTTGATATATGATCTCATGAAAAGCAGTCTCACAATCAGGAGTCCAGTGGGTCCCTAAATATTTCACCGGATGAAAATACACCTTTCAGTCTTGAGGGACGCTGACTTTTGGTATTTTTGTGGCTGGGGATACCTTGAGTAAGGTTAAGCAAAGGGCGGATCACCTTGAATAGTCCTGATGAAGCCTGAATAACCACAGAACTCTGGTAGAATCTTTTGCAGTTCTTTAGATTTTTGGGTTTTGGGCCAGGGGTCAAGGCCTCAACTTTACTTGGCTGGTCTCTATTCCTCGGTGGATGTACATGCATGTCCCACATACTTTACTGATGTTTGAAAGAATTGACACTTATCAATGGACAGTTTAAGGCCAAAGTCCTCCAGTCGGTCCAATACCTTAAATAATCTCCTCATGTTCCTCCAGTGAGCTGCCAAACACAATAACATCATTCTAGGTATACCAGGCACTCTAGTAAGTTCATGTCCCCACTGCACGCCTCCATGGAATCGCTGAAAAGTGGCTGGGGCACCTGAAATCCCCTTGAGGCATCCTCATGAATTCAGAAGCCAAGCCGGACAGATAAAGGCCGCCTTTCTCACGGTCCTCTGGGGCCATCGGATTCAGGTACCCACCGCGGAGATCCAAAGCACAGAGAACCACTTGCCCCGCTTAGGCAGTCCAAAGCATCCTGAATGCGGGCATCTGTACTGATCAGGATAGTCCACGGTTTGATGTGCTATAATCCACACACATCCTTACTGTTCCATTCTTTTCCTCACTACCACAATGGGGGAAGCATAAGGCTTCTGGATTCTTGTATTACACCAGCACATCTCTTGCAGATGCCGCCTCACATCATCTATGTCAGCAGGTGCCAGGCCGAGACCTCTCATACAAATGGTCTTTCGTCATGCAGCGGATATTGTGCTCAGCTCCTTGCACGCATCCTACATCCCATTCCTTTAAAGAAAACACCTGGTCTCTCTGGGCAAGCTTCTCACTGATCCTCACTTTCCATTCAGCTGGCAGCGGAGTCACAATCAAACAAGTCAGGCGACTCTTCGTCATTCTTCCTTGAACTCTTGCTGCTGGGTAGCACTGCAGTGTCTGCACAATGCACATTAGCCAGGATGCAACCTCTGTTTACCTCGAATGTCTCTTTCAGACACATATGAACTTGGACCATTACCTTCTGGCATAAGCATGGGCTCTAGCGGCAAAATACTAGGCTTGACCAGCAGTCCTCTGGCAATTTTCCATCGCCTGGTGCATCCAACATTAATATTTTATTCTTAACATCCTTTCTGATACTGGACCTCCTGTAAGGTACACTGGGCATTTGGCGCCAGGATCGAGACTCAGGATCCTTCTTCCATACATTCCGATCGGGTTCCTCTGGTTCTGTTTTTCAGCATCTCTCTGTGCCTCATAGGCCTTCTTAATTAAAATCGGAACTCTTAAAGCTCTACCAGTCTTTGACCCTGTTTTCATAACACAACTGTGCCAGCCTTCGAACATATGATCATTTGTTCCAATCAACAAAGGGACACCATCATACAGTCCAGTGGGGACACACCTAGCTAGGGTCTCTACTTGTTCGGCCACTCCAGCCATGGAGGTGGGAAAGACAGCCAAATTGGATATACCCGGAATAGGGTAGGCCTCTCTCACTTAACCCCCATACATGCAGTCCTTTCTAATGGTTGTAAGGGTACGCCTGACAAATGCTTCTGATACCAATCCTGGAAAATAATTGTCACTTGGGAGCCACTGTCTAATACAGCTCTTGTAGACACTCATTCACCTTTACATTGGTCTCCATGGGAGGGACTCCACTATTCTGGACCAGTCTGGAGGCGGTGGTAGGGCCTGGGCAACTGACCTTGCCACAAAAGGACGTGAATTAGCATTTTGGTTTCTCACTGGATCGTGTCTGCACCTCTTAACCACTGATTTCTTCTCCAAGCTCTCCTTGTAGCCTATATGCAACTTTGTCAGTGTCTTTTGGGCTGGCATTCCCTTTCATGTGCCCATCTTTCCACAATTATAGCAAAATATCTTTGGAGTTTGAGCTGGCGAGGCGCCACACTGGGAGCCAGGCGGGGTATTACTAACTGAAACCTGGTGCCATCTCTGTCTGCGGCGTGATAAGCATTTGGAGACATCTCGTCAGTTTCTCCACTTCCATGGTCAAGTGAATTGAGTTTGGTGTCACTAGTAGGAGATACATGGGTGGGTACCCCACCCCATAGCAGAGATGCAGTCGGATATAGGTCAGGTCCGCATTTCTGCAGGCGTGGCCTCATAAAGGGACTGTTTTTGAATTCCCCGATCCTCTCAACAGTTCCCCATTGTGGCACATATCTTTTCCTTGTCAGAGCACTCATTGACTGTCAACCTCTGCCCTCTGAACTTCACTTGATGGGTCACCCTCAGTCACTGGGTCAGCCACAGCTGTTGGTGCAGGTACCTCCCAGGCCCTTTCTCAACTCCTCAAATTTCTCTCATTAACTCATCATGGGAGGGGTGGGATCTAGTCGATTTGCCAGGCGTAACTGAAGCAACAGCAGTTCTGAGAAGGGCAGACTTAAGGATTCTGTCCAGTCTGGTTGGGTCCAGTTCAATGCGGCTGGCAAACTACCTTTCTGAGGCATTCTTGCAACAATTTTTCCAGCGAGAGACATACACAGACAACAACTCCCCTTGGTACTGTTGTGCATTTCTTACTCTCCACCATAGGTCCTCATCAGAATCTGGGCTCCCATACACATTCTCCAAGGCCTCAAGATAGAGCCTGTGCAGTCGCTTCAGGGGTTACTGGCCGTTTAGCACAGATGGTGGCCAGGGTAGGACCCTCGGAGGCTCTTACTAACCCTCTTTCGCTTGCCTTCCGAGCATTGCCATTCTAGCACTTGGGGCAACATAGTCTATCCAGGTTCCCAGTCATCCTCCCCTTTGGGGGTGGGAGGTGCCAGAGAAGATCCTCAACCTCGGTAAGAGTCGTGACTCACTGGCAGGTGCAGAAATAGGAGTCTCGTATGATTCAGCCACCATTACGGGCACTGGAGCAGGAGAGGTGTTGGGAGGAACACCCAGGTGGCAAGAATAGTTTCTTCAAGTCCTCCACAGTTTTCCCTCTCCAGCAACCATTCAGCAAATTTCTCCTCAAAAGTTTCAGATAGTGGTGGGGCTGATCTCCTCGGTCTTTCATTGTCCTTAGTTATCACTCTCCAAGCAGTGAGGGCCTCTGGGGTAATGGTCTGTGGAACTTTGGCTATCTATGGATCCTTAAACCTTACTAGGGCCAGGAAAGTGTGGTGAGCAGATTAGCATGCCGACCCACCACCACAGGTTTTGTAAACCTTCCACCTTGAAAGTACTGCACAGTGTCCGTATTGATACCCAGGATGTCCAGGATAAGCATAACAGCATTTTGGGGGTCGATTCTCTCCCCAGTACACCACTCACCAGCTGCACAGCCACTCTGTCGGGTACCTATTTTTTCTTAACAGTGGTTCGTGAATATGGCCACTAGAGGACACACAATCCCAGCGGTGAGCCTCCAAGATGTAACCCTAGATGGCGCTATCCCAGGGGCTACCACCCTGCCTGATTTGCCACTAACAGGTTGAGGGGCCTGGATCCAATGGCGGTGCCTCCACCCAGAGGTCAGGGTTTGCAATAGTTAAACTAACTTGGTCACAGCCCTCTGGGACACTGCAACCCCTTCTTCCACTAGTGGCCCACACAATATATCAGAATTACCTTCACAGTATACACTTACCCCCAGGTCTGGTTCCGGCACTGGGACCTCCTGCAAGAAATGAGATACAGTGCAACAATCACAGTACAGTACTTTAACATAGACAAATACTCAGGCAGTATAACTTTGCTGAAACAAGCAGCTCTGATTTATTTAGGGGGATATAACAAGGACAGGGGAAATCAGGTTAATTAGCTTATCACTCTAATAATCTACCTATGGCTCTGTGCACAGGCCTATCCCTATCAGTTACTGTCCCTGGGTACCTAAGCCCTAGTGGCTAGTCCAAACCGTGGCAGCTGGTAGGGGCCGCTTTCAGAAAGAAAAGGAGGAATTAAACAGTCAGCAGTGCAGTAATTCATTTGGATTTAATGTGGCAATTCAACAGGAATGCTACCCTGAATTAGTACTCACGACCTCCAAATAAGATAGGGTCCTTCAATGTCAGCAGGGCTCACTTGAGGTACACAAACCTCTTCACACATCCATATAAAAAGCACTATACCAGGCAGGCTGCATCTGTATCGATAGTAATTACTGCACAATACCGGGAGAACACACAGCAGATTCAGTTCCTGACAGACCCGAGTGCAATTTTCAGCACTCTCCAGTCTCTCAGGGTGAGCCTGGTTTCTACTCTTCAGAGATCCTTTGATTCTTTTACAGGACGGATTCAGTCCTAACAAGCTGCAGACCAGAACTCTGGGCCTTACACGCTTTTTGACTAAAACTGCACACTGAAAAGCACAGGGCTCCTTCCTCTTCACTGCCAAAGCTCAACTGAAACTCCAACCGACAAAACCGGGCACTTCCTTTGAGTTCCTCCCAGTTCTTGAGCTGGATTGGCTGTCACTCACAATAGACTGCTGCTGTTGGTCCAAAAGGTGCTGAAGTCTAAACTACATCTCCCAGAGTCACTGCTAATACAATCCTCTTGTGGCTGGCTCAGATTATGAGTCCAAGTTCTGATTCGTCAAGGCACCATTTTAGAGCTAGCTTACCCCACACTGATTGGTCCAGTTCAGCAGTTCAAAACCAGAATGGGGAAGTAGACAGACACAGTTCTGACTGCAAAGAAAGCAGGTTAGACAAACTGTAATTTCATTATTACTCTAAATAATTTCTGGCAAACAGTTACATCTTTCAGATAGGTTCCCTTTGCACTCCTAGTGACTGCAAAAATGAAGTGAATTGGCAGCAGCTTGAGTGGTACTCAATCAAAGAAACACACAGTCACCCCATACAAACTAATTATGTCTGCAAGCAGACAGCTCTTAAAGAGACAGTACCAGAGGCTCTAAAAACACTCACTGATAAATGGCTTAAATGCCAAACACCATTCAGGCTTGGAGCATTCAAGCAAGCTCCTGGAAGTCTTTTGGGAACCCCCATTTGCAGGGGGGTTACACTTGCTAACCCTAAGGTCATCTGATATGATTACCCCCAGGTCCCTTTCCTTTTTTGTTGTTGTTACTACCTCCTCTCCAATTGTGTAATCTTCCCCTGGGTTCTTGTTTCCCAGGTGCACTATTTTGCACTTCTTTGCATTGAATCCTAGCTGCCATACTTCTGACCATTCCTCCAACCTTGCCAAGTCACTTCTCATCCTTTTCACGCCTCCTTATGTATCAACCCTGTTGCAGATCTTTGTGTCATCTGCAAAGAGGCATACTTTTCCTTCCAGTCCCTCTGAAATGTCACTTATAAAGACATTAAAAAGGACTGGACCAGTACTGAACCCTGCGGTACCCCACTAGTAACCTCTCTTTCTTCAGAGTGGACTCCATTTACAATTATCTTCTGTGTCCTGTTCTCCAGACAATTCTTTACCCAGGCTACCACCCTGGGATCCACTCCCAGGCTGGTTAATTTGACTATTAGTCTTTGTATGGGACAGTGTCAAATGCCTTGCTAAAGTCTAGGTAGGCCATGTTCACAGCCCTCCTGGTCTACTACTTTGGTCACCCAGTCAAAAAATCTATTAGATTTATCAGACATGACCATTCCCGCTGTGAAGCCATGCTGCCTTGGGTCCTGTGCCCCACTGGCCTCTAGGTACTCAACAGTTCTTTCCTTCAGAAGTGACTCCATCACTTTCCCTACCACAGAGGTCAAACTGTCGGTCTGTAGTTTCATGCCTCTGTCTTGGTCCCACTTTGTGAAGGGAATCACATCCGCCTTCCTCCAGTCCTCGGGTACCACACCATCCTCCCATGATTTGTTAAAAGAGTAGTTAGTGGTTTCACTAGTTCCTCCCTAATTCTTTTAGAATTCTGGGTGAATGCCATCAGGCCCCATTGCTTTATTCACCTTCAGTTTTAGGAGTTCTTGCAGAACCCTTCTTCTGTGAAAGGACTGGGATCGACCCACCTATCAAGAGTGCTTCTGTTAATTGGATTAGGCACTTCTCCTCCTCTTTGTGAACACTGAGCAGAAATATTCGTTCAGTATCCCTGCTTTTCACTGTCCCCTCTGCCCTCAGCCTCACTATCCTTCCCTTTGTCTTTCTACACTCCTGATGTACCAATAAAGGTTTTATCCTCCTTCTAACCAAGTTGGCTATCTCTTCCTCAGTTTGGGCCTTTGCTATTCTGACTTCCTTCTGGCTTAACTGGTACAGCTCTCTGTCCTGCTCCTTCTTTGTTTCCTTATACTTCCTGACTGCTATCTTTTTCTCCCTGACTTTCCCAGCCACCTCTTTTGAGAACCACAGTAACTTTTTCTTTCATTTTGATTTATTTGCTTCACACAAAGGCTTGTTGCCTCTGTGATGGCAGTTTTGATGATTCCCCATTGTTGCTTCACCCCTCCTTCTAACCTGTTTGCTAGTACCTTTCTGAGGCACTCTCCCATCTTGCACAGAGTCAGCTCCCCTGAAGTCCAGTACCCTCACTTTTGTATGGCTTGACTCTGTAGCTGAGTTTAACGTGAACCACACTGTTTGATGGTCACTTGTTCCCAGATGGCAACTCACTTCTAATCTGAGATCCTCTCACTGCCCCCATTTGAGAGTACGAGGCCTAAGATTGCTCCTTCATGAGTGGGTTCCGAAACTAGCTGTCTGAGGCCTGCCACCTGTAGGGCACTCGAGTATGGCCCTGCTCTTGGATGTGGCTGCAGCAAATGTGCTCCAGTTAACATCTGGCATATTCAGGTCTCTCATCAACAGTATCTCCCCTTTCTCTGCCATCCTAAGAATGCCTTCTATCATATCCTTGTCCATTCCTTCCTCTGACATGGGGGTCTGTAACAACCCCTGTGCGGATTGTGCTGCCCTTTCCAGTCACCAAGGTGACCCACAGTGCCTCCTCTCCTCCCTGTTTACTCTTTTGTTCAGTTGCTTTTATTCTTTCCTTTACATAGAGAGTTGCTCCTCCCCCTCTTCTCCCCTGCCTGTCTCTTCTGTAGGTTATGTACCCTGGTATGTTAACATCCCAGTCATGGTTCTCTGTGTACCATGTTTCTGTGACTGCTATGATATCCAGGCATCCCTCTTCACATCAAGGCCATCAGTTCAGAGAGCTTGTTGCCCTGACTACTGGCATTGGTACTCATTACCCTCCATTTCCTGATGGCCTTACTCCTTTTTGCCCAATCCTTGTCCTTCTTGCCTTTGTCACTTTCTCCATTTACCCCTGCCCTTCTCCCTATCGACACCTCTATGTTGGTGTTTACCGCACTTACTACCATGATTTTTGGGGGGCTAGAATTTCCCTGCTCCTTTCCAGTGCCTCCCCCCTTGGTTACTTTAAATGCTTGCCAATGAAGCATTTAAACCTATCAACTAGGATCCTGGTTCCCCTCCTGGACAGATGCAGCCCATCATCCTATGGTAACTGCTCTCACACTTGATATACTAATTTTAACGGAAAGTTGGTTAAACACTAAAATACCATTAATATCCCAAATTATTCCATAATCAGACAGGATAGGACTGGCTGGGGTGGTGGAGTAGCCATGTACATCCTGTCCTCACTTCAGTTCTCAACCAATCTATCATTCTCATTACTCTCTGCCTATGAAGCACTTGTAGTAAATATACCTTGCCTTTTCCTCCCCTGTCTTCATAGCTGGCATCTACTGTCTACCTGGTTCCAAGGCATCTAAAACTTTGGATCTCATTACCTCCATAACCTCCCTTTCACATAAAATCAAGCTATACATCCTGGTGATGTAAACCAAAACTGGTTGTCACCAACAACTGCCAAGACACGAAATGACATCACAGCCCTCAGTCTCTCCCAACTCATCCTGGAACACACCCGCCTAAATCATAAAACTCTTAACCACTCCCTGATAGACTGGGCTCTCACCTCTCACCCCCACCGAATCATTAAATCATGCATCCTCTCAGATGTCGTCGGTGATCATCACCCAATCTTCATTGTCAGGAATGTCTATAGACGTAAACTGCCTCACAAAATTCTGATACTCCACTCCTTCAGCTCTTTAGACCTTAATTCCTTCTGAATGAACCAGCCAGATCCGATTGGTCCCCTATTGCCTTTGCCCTCCATTGAACAAGCCTCGCTATTTTAAAGATAAATGTCTAACTACATGGAACTCATACTCTCCATTCAAATGCAGTAGAGTTCATGGCAACTATCATCCCTGGGTCTCCCCTGAGTTACTGACCTGTCTCAGGGAGAGATACAAAGCTTAGAGGAAACATAAGGCCTCCTAGCTTCCCCTAGACCAGGCCAGGTATCGCATATTAAGAAATGCCTGCACAAAAACTACCAGACTTGCCAAGTCTGAATATTTTAAATCATCTTTTCTCAAAAACAACAATTCCCCTCCAAATTCTGGAAAGTAATCCATGCCCTATTCTCCCCCTTCATATCCATCTTCCCTTGCTTAAAATAAACAACTCATTGGTCTTCAAACCATGTGCAGTGGCTCAAGAGTTTAACTCCTATTATACCTCCCAAGGCCACAGCACTTCAAAAGTCACTCCCCTAACCTCCCCACCCTCATCCTCACACACCCAGCACTCAACCCTCCTTGCCCACCCTTCCTTCTCTTTTTGTGGTCTCCCCAGAAGAACCATTAACTGCTCTTTCTCTTAATTCTTCCAAAGGCTCAGTGCTGGATGACCTTGACCCTAAACTCCTCTACCTTTAGCTTCTGCCATAGCTTACCTCTCTCCTTAATCTTAAACTCTCCTCATCCTCATCTGTCCCTTCATCCTGGACACATGCAGTGGTCCTCCCTCTCCCAAAGGGTGATGACCCCTCCTCCCCTGCAAATTTCTGCCCAAACTCCCTCCTCCCTGCCATTACTAAACTCCAAAAACACCTGGTCCTCTCTCAACTAACCTCCTTCCTCAATGACTCTTCCTTTTTTACCCTGTTCCAATCCAGTTTTGAAAGAACCACTCAACTACCACCTCCTACTGGCTCAGTGACTCCATCCTCACTGGGATGGATAATAGACCTCATTACATCTGCCATCTTTGTGAACCTCACCAAGGCATTCAACACCATCTCCCATGCCCTACTTCTCGACTCCTTTACGGCTGCTGGGTTGTCTACTTCAGCCCAAAACTGGTTTAGAGCTTACCTCTCAGGCAGAACACAATCAGTCAAGATCCAGGATGCAATCTCTCTCCCCCCCATTCCACAGGAGTCACACAGGGCTTGGTGCTTGGACCCATTCTCGTCTCCATCTTCCTAAATGATTTGCCCTCAGTATGCTCCCCTTTCACCTCTATCCATATGTATGCCAATGACACTGTCCTGTTCTCTTCTGGCAAATGCCATGCTGATGTAGCAACCGCCCGTCAGCTTGACTTCCACCAGGTTCAGTTTTGGTTTGCCTCACATCAGCTATTCCTAAATGCCAAAAAGACTGTCTCCATGACCTTTGTCACTAGGCAGAGACTCTCTAGGCTCCACCCTTTACCATCTTTCCATACCCTTGATGGGTCAATCCTGAGAGACACCACCTCATTCAGATACCTTGGGTTTGGTTGGATCAACACCACAACTTCTCTGTACACACAGGCGCCATCCCAGAAAAACTACGCCCCCAAGCTTAATGCCTTATTCAGGAACTGTAGTTGCATCCCTCCTACAGCGACGTGAACTAGTCTAGAAGATGATCTTCCCATTTTCGACTACTGTGATGGTCTATGGTGCGCTCCCAAATCCTCCCTAACCAGACTGGACACTCTATTTAACTCCTTCTGTCGATTTGCCCTTGATGCTCCATCACACACTCATCACTGTGACCTCTACCACACCATTTCCCTTCCCCCGCTTGCAAACAGGTGCCTCACTTGTTGTGCCAAACTCATTTCTAAATTTTGGTTAGGAGAACCTCCCTCCTACTTCATGCTTGCTCTCCCCCCCCACTCCCTCAGATCCTCTGACACTCGCACTTTGTTGGTCCCCTGTCATACCACTCTCGTCAGTCAGTCAGGCTTTACCCATCGTTTCCCACAAATCTGGAATTCCCCTCCCCAAATATGACACTCCTCCTCCTCCTTCTCCCTTGTCTGTGCCTTACATAACTTTCTCTCATCTAACTGCTCCTGCTTTAACCCTCCTTAACTGTTCTCCTATGTCTCTGCTCCTCTCCAGGACTCACATCACCTATTAATCCTTCCACCCCACCAGCCTGCTTCTCAGCACACTCTCCTCTCCCTTCACCACTATGTACTATGTTCCTCAGATATGCCACCTGTAATTAAATGCATATTTCACAGGTATGATATATTTAATTGTATGTTATGTTACAAATGTGACTGTATGATTATTTATATTTTTAACTGTATGTCTTGTTACAAATGTAACTGAATGTTTAACTTCTCGGATCGTTAAATGTTTAACTGTATGTTTAATTCTTCATCCAATTGTACTTCCAACATCTTGTTCAGTGTGCCTCCTGGTGAAAAATTTCAATAAATAAATACATAAAAAATAAATAAATGGTTAGGGAACCTCCAGGGCAGGGGCATCAGTGGGGGACATCTCACCGATAATCCAGGAGACAAGAGAAGCATGGCAGAAGTGTAAACATCTTACACATTGCCCAGAGGTCTCATGGGGCACACCAGCCATGTTCAATCCATTGAGGGACAACCCCAATATCCAGATAGGGAGGCAACCATCAGATGGAGCTCTTGGTAGAAGGCAGTCATCCACACAGTAGCTGACTTATATGTGCCAGATGCAGGGGATACATAGATACAAATATATACATAGATGCTGTTGGCAAATAATGACCACTTGGCCCATCCAGTCTGCCAGTTTAAGCTGCCTAATGAAGCATCCAGTGACCTTATCTGGTCATTGGCTTTAGTTGTTTCTTCCTATCTCTATTATTCCTTTGTTTCTGTCTCATGCATGTTTGAAGCCTGTCACGGTACGGGCTGCCACCACTTCCTTGGGGCAAGCTATTCCATGCATCCTCCACCCTTTCCATGAAAAAGAACTTTGCGGCATTTCCAGTCATGTGGCCACCCCTCAGTCTTATGTTGTGCCCTCTTGTCCTGGCACTACTGTTAATCTGGAATGTGCTGTCCCCTTCCACCTTGTTAATGCTCTTGAGGTACTTGATTGTTTCTATCATGTTACCGCTCCCCCTCCCTGTTCCAGTGTGTACAAATTGAAGTCCCTCACTCTCCTTTCAACAAATGTAGGTACAGTATTAACTATCCAAATCAGATTTCTAGAAATACCTTCAGATCCTAGAGGTAATGTATACTTATACAGAAGGCACAAGCAGGAGATGGATGGGAATAGCATGCCACCATGCACAAGCATGGTAAGGCACAGGGAACAGTATGGAAGGTTTACCGCCTACTTAGGGAGTTGCAGCTCAACACTACAGACAAGTGCTGGCTACAGTAGGAACGAGATCTGCAAATCAACATATTCCCAGATGTCTGGGTGGGTTATCACAGGGGAGCACACCTGGGATACAGGGACTCCAGGAGTCAACTTATCCACCTTAAGGTACTGTTAAGTTGGCACCTTACTCCAGATACACTACAGAAGATGGGGCTTATCCCACACTCTAAATGTTGGAAGTGCCAGGCTCCCCGGGCCAATCTAATTCACATAATTTGGCAATGCCTCTTGCTGGGCCCTTTCTGGGTGGGAGTGCTTGGAGACTGTACCAAGATTCTACACACCGAAGTACTCACAGTCCCATCCCTCATCCTATTAGGGGACACCTCACAGTTATTGAACTGCTTGACCCAGCTGAAGAAATGATTTTGGATGGTATTACTAGAAGCCAAGTGGGCAATATTGATGAGATGGTGCCAGTGAGCACCTCCGTCACTTCTGACATGGAATACAGCAGTAGCTCAGCTACTAGTATATGAATGCTTGACATATGCCACACATACCAGACACAGGTACTCGACTTGAAATGGGGGCAATATCTCAGGTCTCATCTCTGCTCAACTCCCATACCACTGTCTGGCAACCCCCCTTTTATGAAACAGTCAACACTCTTACTCCACTCAAAACCTCTACTCCTTGACTGGGAACCCAATAGTCTTTCATGCCTGGGAGGTCCCTAGGAGGGGACAGTTTAATAATCACTGGTAAGCTATCCTTCTGAATGTACATCAGATGCATTTACTAGGGACTTAACTACTTCCCTTTGTTTTCAAGTAGAGGTAGAATGTTAGTTTGTTTAGACAGGTTGCACTAATTAAACAGGTGCCTAAACATCTGCTGTAAGGGTGTAAAGCTTAATTCAAGGTACTTTTTAAAGTACTTCTTTCCTGTTCTCAGTTATTTGGGCATATGGATGCCTCACAAAGTGTATGCATATCATTTTATGCAGTGTATCTTTCACAACTTTACTGTATACATGTACAATGTGACTCACTGAGAGTTGTCTGTTTAAATGTATGTTTTTTGAAAAACAATAAAATCTTACATGATAAAAAAATACTGCAAACTGTGTGGCACACATAATTCATGTTGTACCATGCTACCAGATATGATAATAATATATGCACTGAACAAGGAAGAATAAAATCTATGGAACATGCGTGGAGGAATATACTACTCAGAGTGCTGACCACATGATAAGTACATACTGTATGCATTTGCTGTATTATGATGGTACCCAGCTGTATACCAATGTTGAGTAAGCTACAATATGGGCTTTATTTATTTTGTTTTATTTTAATAATCCAGACATTGTCTACACAGTAAGACAGATACCAAGAAGGCTCCTTACAATTTGTGACTTTTTACCACTTTATTCATTATTGAGGAAATCACTTGTAATGTGAGTGATCTGTTCAGCCAATTAACTTTTGGTTTAGAGGAAGAAAGAGGGTGAAAGAGACAGTACTGTAGATCAAGTTGGGTCTGCAGCAAAAGTGAACATAATTAAAACAGGCAGATTAGACGGCCCACTATCATTATCTGCCATCAGTTCCTATGTTTCTGTGTATGACAGATTATGTGATTCAAATGGATACAATGTAAAATTATAAATATGCGCACTGTCGAAACTGTATGGCACACATAATTCATATTGTACTATGCTACACAAACACAGTAATCAAATGGGTCATAATATACTATATTGAGCAAGGGAGAAAAAAATCAAGGGAAACATGTGTGAAGCAATATACTACTCATTGAGTGTTGCCCACGTGACAGTTACATACTGTATGAAGTTGCTGTACTATGATGGTACCTAGCTATATACCAATGTTGAGTAAGCTACAATATGGGATTGTATTTATTTTTGTTTTATTTTTAATAATCCAGATATTGTCTATACAGTAATAACACATAACCAAGGATGCTGCTTACAATAGGCAACCTTGCTTTTTGTTTGTTTGCTTGTTTTTTACCACTTTATTCATTTTTGGGAAACCACTTGTAACATGGCTGCAATTCTGTTCAGTAAATGAACTTCTTCTATAAATAATAATAATAATAAAACTTTATTTATTAAGCGCCTTTCAAGCACCAAGGCACTGTACAAATGAATATTAAAAACAAAAATACACATATAAAATCAATATTCTCAGCAACATCAATTCATAAAAGCCTTACTCACAAAAAGTGTCTTAAAATCCCGGCAAAAGATTCCATGGTCATGCATTCCCTAAGCCGGCAGGGCAGAGAATTCAGAGGGTTGGGGCCACAAACACAAAAGCCCTGGCCCCAGAAGGCTTCAATGTAACCCTCAGAACCTATAGCAACCCCTCCTCAGCTGAACGGAGCTGTCGTACAGGGCAGTAAGGAATCAGAAGCTTTTTCAAGTAGTCAGGGCCCAGTTTGTGCATGGCTTTGAAGGTCAAAAGACCTACTTTAAAGGTGATCCACCACTGTATAGACAGCCAGTGCAGATCGCACAGCACAGGGGTATATGTGTGTCTTCCTAGATGCCCCTGTCAACAACCTTGCAGCAGTGTTCTGCACTAGCTGCAAGCAGCGGATATCAACCCCAGGAGGCCCCAAGTACAGGGAGTTGCAGTAGTCAAGGCGTGAGGTCACAAAGGCATGAACCAACACGGGTAAATTGTTGGACGAAACAAGGTGCTTCATCCTGGCAATGTTCTTAAGATGGTAAAATGCAGACTTAATGACTGCCGATACCTGATGCCGAAGAGTCAGCCCATCGTCAAGTACCATTCCCAGGTTATGCACCCGTTCAGCTGTAGGGATCTGATCTCTCACAGCAATAAGCCAGAGGGTTGGCCAGACCACAACCCCCCTGCCCCATGACCCGGTCCACAACCATAACCTCAGTCTTACCGGCATTCAGCTTTAACCAGCTTGCATTCATCCAGTCATGGATTTCAGCGAGGCAGCTATTAAATACAGAGACAGCACTAACCTGGTTGGGGCCAAAAGACAGGTAGAGCTGGGTATCATCAGCATAGCAGTGAAACCTCAGCTCATACCATCTTACAATGTCTCAGAGGGGCAGCATATACACTGCAAACAACATGGGGAAAAGCACTGAGCCCCACCCTGTAGAGGGAAAGGGTCAGAGGAAAAAAATCCTAGACACAACTCTCTGTGTTCTCCCAGATAGAAAAGATGAAAACCATCTGAGCACTGTACTAGACAGTCCACAGATGGACTCCAGGCACTCAAGCAAAACCCCATGGTCTACAATGTCAAGGCTGAAGAGAGATCAAGCAGAACCAAGATAGAACAGTTTCTCCAATCTCTTCCAACAGAGATCTACCAAATGGAACAGACCACGCCCATGTACACAACATGCCCACATACCAAGCTTTTAAGTCTGCTTTATCTGATTCCTGTCTGTTCCGATGTACTTGTTACCACTGAATTTTATATTGTGTTATTTTATTGTGCCTCTTTTGTATGTATTGTTGTATATCTTTTATTGTTTTGTTATGTTGTAACTCTGTAAACAGAACATTATTGTAAACAGACTTTCATCTAATACTCTTTCCTGATGAAATATAAGAAATAAACAACAACTTTTGGCTTACCTATACATGTCTTTTATGAAAGAGTACTGTATGTATTAATGCCAGTGCACAGTATTACCCTTAGGACAGGTTGTGGAGTGCATTTGAATAGATGTAAAATCCTAATTTTGAACACTTGTTCCTGATTGTAATGAGCAGTGTCACTCACTTTGGTCCTGGCAGAGTGAGAGGTATGCATTCCAGGGCAACCAGGTGTTACAGTTGCAGTGCTCCAAGATCTATAGGAGTTCTGTTTTTATGGGTTTGTACTACCAAAACAGGATACAGGAGGGAAATCTTTTATTTTAAAATATCAGGGAAATGAACACACACTATGTAAAATGACCACCACCAAGAATCTCATGGCCACCAAGATCCAGACAAAGACTTCCATAGATGCTCAATTTGCTGACTTTTCTACACTGAGCAACCTCATTGGTCTGTTTGCAGCCTGTGTTTGTTTGGGAAATACTGCAGTATGCTGTCAGCACACCTTTTTGAGGGCAAAGTCAGATCTATTGGTCATAGACAGTGAGTTGCCTCCTGATCCAAAATGCCCACTGCGTGGCCCAGCTTGAAACAACAATACCAATGAGTAAGCTGAGCTGCATCTCAAATGCTGCCGTTCCAGCCCATCGGAGTAGCAGCCTGAACTACTGAAGGCAAACAAGCCTTCTTACTTGTAGCCTCAGGTTAAACTCAATTTAAGTGCAAAATGAGCCCAACAAGAAGAGAGACCACTCAATGGTGGTGGTGGGGGGAGTGCTTAAGTGCTGCTTAAGGGAAGCAGTGCTCCAGAACCACCAAGCAAACCAACCCTTCTGTCTTTGAGTTAGTCTATTTCAAACACATTCGATTCTCAAAGGGCTATGCCTGGTGTAAACTGACTTGTGCCCCCAAAATTATTCGAGTAGCAGTTTACGGCAGGAGTTGCGACATTCAGTATTCTGCAAAGCAGCCTGTGACATGTTGCAGGCTGCTTGCACCAAAGTGGACTTACTCCACCAGTTATGCCATAAATCCCCTGTGACATGGTGCTAGGGTGTTTACGGCAGCAGTTGCTCCTTATTCTGGAAGGGCAGCCTTCAAGTCCCTGATTTTGCTATTTTCGAACAACCCCTGAAGGACATCTGCCAAAGTACCGGTGGTTGCATAATGTGCAGCCAGCCCCAGCCCCCAAGCAGTATAAGCAGCACCACAGGATTTTGGAACCCCCCATGCCCCCAAACACCAAAAGATGTGTGGCAAAATCCCCACAGGGCTAGAACCCCTCCATGCCCTGAGCCCTCAAATATGCTATAACAAGTCCCACAGGGCTAGCAGATCCCCCATGCCCTGATCCATATTAATCCATAAAGAAGTCCACAGGACTAATCATGCTCCCCTAAGCCCCGATCACCAGCAGGCTTGCTAATGGCAAATGTTGTAAATAAAAAAAATCCTTGGTAGTCTAGTGGCCCCCATACCCAGCAGTACCAGTCCACCCCACTCCGCCCCAACCCATTGTCAGCCAGCAACTGGCGCAGCCCACCTCTCACCTCCACAGCCAACCACTGACTGAGCTCCTTCTGAGCGCATACTACTGTATATAGTATGCGCTCAATAAATGACAGCTCATTCATTGAGTGCATACTATATACAGTAGTACGTGTGCAGAAGGAGCTCAGTCAGTGGCTGGCCACAGAGGTGAGAGGTGGGCTGTGACAGTTGTCAGCTGGCGTAAATTGACTAGCGCCATACAAAATCATGCAAGTAGCAGTTTGCACCAGGGGTTGTGACATCTGGTATTCAGCAAAGCAGCCTGCGATGATTGATTAGCGTTTTGCTCATTAAAGTGCTAAATCTTTGTGAAAATGCATAGCTCTTGCCTCACTGCATTTAACAAACACAGCACTTCTAGAAAATCTATATAAAAACTTTCTGTATAGTTAGTATAGTCCAAAGAAAAAAACTGCTAATCAATTATTTAAAACCCTGATGTCGCAGGCTGCTTGTATCAAAGTGGACCTACACCACCAGTTATGCCAGAAACTCCCTGCAACATGGTGATAGGGGTTTTATGGCAGCAGTTGCACCCTATTCTGGAAGGGTGGCCTTCAAGTTCCCAGTTTTGCTATTTATGAACAACTCCTGGAGGACATCCGCAAAGTATAGTTACACCAGCTATTAGCCAATATGCCTCCAGGCCATCCCCAAGCACATGTAGCCCCCACCGCCCTGATCCCCAATATTTGCAGAAAGCCTCGCAGGCTTGCCTATGCCCCTGAACCCCAAATATCACAAAAAGGGCATGGAGGGCTAGCTTAAGCCCCGATCTCCCAAAATTCACAGAAAGCCCCACAGGGCTAGCTCGTGCCCTGATCCTCCAAAATTCACAAAAGCTCCCAAGGCCAGCTCATGCACCAATCTCCCAAAATTCACAAATGCCCCACAGGGCTAGCTTATGCCCCGATCCCCTAAAATTCACAAAAAGCCTCAGAGGCCTAGCTCATCACCCAATTGTGCCCCTGTGTCTATTAAGGAAGTGCTGCAGGTACACAGATCTGTGTGAGCAAAAACTGAAATATACCATTCTGGGATTGAGGGATTAATTAACAGTTATAGAATTTAATGTTATAAACAGAATGATATACAGTATAGTTGATTGTATATTATGAGGCTGTGGCACCATCAAGAGGTTCTAGGGACATGTGAACCTTATCAGCAAAGCTTGAAAGATTCCAACATTTCTCCAGAGCCTTGAGATGGTATTATATCACTGCTTATGTAGATCATATAGTTATAAAGTAGTTATGTGATATGTTACAGGTGGTTTTTAACATTTAAAATAAATAAGAACACATAAAACAGCTTTAACATTTGTTATAGTAATTTTATTGACTGGTATAATGAAGTCAATTGCATACATACATTGATTTGTGCATACAGGAAAATCTACAGCAGTTTTGTGACAGTTTACATAGAAAATACAGGGAAAATGAGAGTACACAACAGGAAATGCGTTGTTCAATCAGGTAGCATTACAGTTGACACCACTATGATTTCTTTGCAGTCCCCAATGATGCCCCCTGCAACATTAGTTGCCTAGCATTTACCCCTCCTACAAATATAAAGCCATGAGAGTTCTAATGCTACTTAGAATTAGATAGGTCCTAAAAATAACTCTTCAGAGTGCGCACGCACACACACACGTTCAGGAGAGATAAAGGATGTAATTTGAAACTCCTCTGGAGTTGTTTCCTCTAAAAGCTTGCTGTGTCTTTTGTTGGAAGGTACGTCAGTAAATTGTTTAGACTCTAAAGACTAACAAATCTCATTTCAATCATAAATAAAATTAACAATCCAGCACGTGAACATACTAAAGCCTATGTTAAACAGGTCAAATAGGCCAGCCCAGTGGTGCTGAGGGTTGAGGTGCTGGATGCCTTACCTTACAGCATGCTGGTGACCAGGGTTCGTTGGAGGTCAGCAATGGGGAGAGCTGGACGGAGCTGCTGACAGGAAAGCTCTCCTCTCCGGGGAGGTGTATGGGCTTCCTCCGGCTGATGGCTGCCATCTGGTGGAGGCTGGGGACAGCATGAGCCAAGAAGGAGCCAGGCACTAGGCCAATGGGGTGAGAGGAAAGGGCTGTTACCAGGGCCATGGGACTAATGCATGCTTCCATATGCATGCATTTCCACTCCTGGGGCCCTGGGCATAAAAGGAGGAGAAAATCTCGCCTGTGGCAGGATGGTGACCGACATGTAAGATAAGTCCTTGTAATTCTGGAGGATGGGGCTGGGGGTCAGTCTGAAGAGGGCAGTCCGGGACAAGGCACATAAAGTATTAAATGATTTAAAAAAAAAAAAAAAAAAGCAGGTCAAATAGACTTCTGATGTTTTCTTTTCACAAATGCCTGGTACATCTCTGGCTACAAACTGGAGATCTCGCTCCCTCTCTCTCAAGAGATAAGTAGATAATTATTCAAAAGCAAGGCATTTTTTGACAGAAGTATGCAAAACAAGTTTCTAATTGCACTGTTGTAGACAGTTTAATTGCTTCAAAGAAGTGGTGTATTGTAAGTAACTTGCCTTTGTGCCTTCTTGGCGAGATCACTTAAAGTAGGCATGACAGAGAGAGACAAACAAGCTGAAAGATTTGTGCTGAAACTGGTCTACTAAACAGACAGAGGGAATGCTTCATTCAACTGGTATAGTTTTTTGGAGTTGTGGAAGCATGTACTATAACTCCAGATTTGTGCCTTGGTATTCCATTTTTATAGCTACAGCAAGACAGCTGAAGGTTCTGCCCACTGCAGCCATACAAATCAATAACAGCATGGCCCCACTGAAAATGAGATACTGCATCTTGGCTGTGCTATCCTGGATAAATACAGTGCAAATATGTAGAAAAGCAGGATTCAACAAAAAACAAGGTATCATTACAACTGTGCTATCCTTGATAAATAAAGGGCAAAAATGTGTCAAAGCAGGACCTATTTTAAAATGAGATACTGCATCTCAGCTGGGTTATCCTGGGTAAATGATTACTTGCTAAACTGTGTAAAAACAGGACCCTACATTGTACCAGAACCCCACTGAAAAGGAGATGTTGCATCTAAGATAATCTGTCAAGGAAAAATTCATTATAAAAGCAGGACCATACTAAAATGAGGTATTGCATCTCACCTCCACAATCCTAGGTAATTGCAGTAAAAAATGTGTGAAATTGGGACCCTGATGCAACTGACATTACATCTCATCTGGTCTGTCTTAGGTAAATGTGTAGTAAAATTGTACAAGCAGCACCCAGCACAACAGCATGACAAATGCTTTAAACATTCTGTGCTATCTATGAGCAAGACCTACGAAAAATAGCTGCCCTGTTGTCCCTTTCCTATGGTTATAAAAAGGAGGCATCCTTTCTAGTTAAGAAATTGACACTGGCTTGGAAGGAAGACATAAACGTTGAATTGCTGGGTCACCGGAGGTATAGCCACATCCCTAGAAGAATTTAGAATCCCTACTGGCCCCTGAAATTGGCATGCTGGAGGGTTGTTCTCTGTCCCAGTGGTCAGCAAAGTTCCTCCTGTGCCACTCAGCTGTTACTCACTCAGATTCCCCAGTCCCATCTCAACTGCAGCATTAGTTCTCCAAAGTATCATGGCACATTCAACATCATCTTCTCAGCCTAGTTTGTTTGTTCAGAAAACTGTGATCATGTATGCAGAAGACTTCTGTTTTCTAGCTAAATAACTGGAAGATGTCCAGTTTCTATCTTTTACTCCTAAGACACCAGCCAGCTTAGTGACCCTGTGCAGAAAATTTGAAAACAAAGAATTTGGCATTGAAGATTTGCTTTCTCCATCCCTTCACCTTTGTTTTATCTGCTTAAGGGATATCCTGCCTAGTATCACACACAAGTTCATCCCAGTGACCCAAAAGGGTGGAATAGTTGTGCAGTAAAGCAAGCAGGGAGTCATTTTTATGCGCCAGCCATCTCGTTCCTTGAGACATTTTGAACTTGATGACTGTCAACTGCTGTGCTTCTGTAACCCTTTTTACTCATGGTAACATTTGGGGGACTTTTCATAAAAGTAAAATATAGAAATTGGGATATTGTCTATATGTTGAGCAAAATATGTATTTTTGAAAACAACTTTTGCTGCTAGTTTAAGCCTGTGGGAAATGCAATGAATAGCAATAAGCTAAGGGCATCCTTCTTTGAGTATTGCCATCATTCCTTCGTTACATCCAAAATTGACAGAGCACCATCTGCTCCTGCACCAGTGCATGACAGTTCTTTTAAATCTATGTTTTTCTGACCCAGAACCTTTTCATATGCAGATAGCATTGCTTACTTTAGCCTCTTTACATCAGCAGTCTCCACATCAATTAATGCCAGGAGTTTCAAATTTGGTTGCCCATCTTCCAAAAACAATTTCACGTAAACTATTGCCTTCTGATTTGTGGTCCTGCCTGTTGTGACATCTCTAAATATAGAATGGTATCTGTAAGCTGTTGTGTTTCCCTTCTAATGACTCACAAAGGATTGTTTCAAGTGCCCCACAGTGAAAGAGATAAATGTAGTACAAGCATTATCATTGGCATGAGCATCTATTGTTCAACTCCATGTCTTTTCTCAAGTGCTACCAGCCTCCCAAATTTATGGAAGGGGTCCTCTTCTTAAGGCAGTATAATGCAGTGGTTTAGGGCCGTGAGCTGCAAACCTGGAGATGGCAGTTTGAATGCCACAGCCCCCACTTGCATACTGTGTGACCCCAAGCAAGTCACTTAGCTTCCTTGTCACACCTGAAAACATGCTTCAGCTTAGTGTGCCTTTCCTGGTTAAAAAAATTCCCATTTCCCTTTCCTTTCCTTTAGCTAGGTAGTAGGCAATGTCAAAAATTCCCTCCAGTTTATGAAGAGATTTTTTATTTGTTTTTAAAATCTATTTTTCTATCTCACCTCCTCTTGGTCTACCCTCAGCTAGAACACTTCCTTTTGCCTGTTTATGCCCTTCTGATAATGTGTGTCTTTCACAATTAGTTTTTACACATTGTGCCAGAGATGTAAGAATCACATTACTCATTTCCTACTTTAGTGGCCCACCTATAAACGATGTCTGTTTTCTTTACAAAACCTGCACTAAATTTTGGTCACAATCCTGTCTCTTTATTCAAACTGTAATCAGGACAAATCTGGGTACTGCTGATGCTGCCATGATCTTACTGGTGGCAAGACTGGGCCTGCTTTTTCTTTTGCTTAGGTGTACTAGTTGTTGCAGTATACGTAGGACAGAAGATGACAAGTATGCATTACCCTCTGGGGTGAGATCAGGTGGGTCAGGGTGCTTGCAGTTTTGAAAGTACTAAATCCAAAATTTAGCAGTGACATTTGTGAGAATGACAAGGAAAAAAATGAGAAGGGATGTTTTATCCCAACAGGTAACTAACTTTATGTCATTTGGCAGGTCTTTGGAGTTTGTATTGTGGTAACTTCTGAAATAAAATTTGAATGAACAACAGTTTATGTCATTTATTGAATGTGATTTAGGTACACTAAAACACAGCAGAGCATGTTTGTCAGAGTCACTGGTCACAAAAAGACACAATGGGGTATCGCAATTTTGCGTTCCTTGCGTGCATGCGTAAGGAGCGTCTTGGGAGAATAGGACACTTTGGAGGTGCCCCTCTCCATTGAGCAGGCGTGGCAGTCCTGCACCAATCGGACGTGGTGCTGATGATGGCGGTGGTCTTCTTCAAAGAAAACCACCGCTGTTATACACAAGCACCGCCACCCGCCCCAAATATTTGCTGCCACGCGGGGAGCCCACCCCAGCATGGCCAATGTCCCGTGTCATCTGCCAACGGGGTGCCCAATCCCTGTTGGCTCCAGGCCCCCAGCCATCCTCCTGCCACGCTGGGAGCCCACCCCAGTGTGGCAAACGCCCTGTCCTGGTTGTTCGCCGATGGGGTGCCCAATCCCGGTCAGCTCCACGGCCCCCCAGCCATCCTTCTGCCATGCTGGGAGCCCACCCCACGCGTGGCAAACGCCCCACGCGTCTTTTTTTTTAAACCTGCAAATTGAAAACGGTTCCACGGCGCTTCTCCCAGGCCCCTCCCGCAACCTGCACCCACCCACTGTGCACCCCACCTCCCCACACCCCCACCCCATACTTACCTCCAGAGCTAGCGTGACGATCTTCGTGGACCGGGAACATGTCTGCACTCTTCAAAGCCAACCGCGAACTGAGGAAATGCCGGTAAGCTGTATAATGGGCTAGATGGGGTTTTCAACTTTATTGCATATCTCAGGCATTTTTTGGAATTTTTGCACCAAATTTTCAACATGGGGTTTTGGGACCCTTCTCATGAATGATGTCACTGTCATGGCGTTATTCGGGCCCGAGGGTGATTTCCGAGTCACCGCGTGAAATCACCTTGGGCCCGAATAATGCCATGACAGTGACATCATTCATGAGAAGGGTCCCAAAACTTCATGTTGAAAATTTGGTGCAAAAATATAAAAAATGACTGTTTCACTGAGTGAGCGCTACGCAGTTCCTATGCACGCCGTAGGTTTGGCGAATTTTCAATATTTCCACTCCAGATTTTCAACATTGCCATTTTACCACACCTTCTTATGAGCAGTACAGCTGTCATTTTTCACATCTCACCCAAAAATGTTTCCATCCATGTAGCACAATGGTGCAGTCGGTGTGTGAACTCAATGTATGGGACACATTAAGAAATCACAGTGACACTGTTCATGAGCAGAGGTCTTAAAATGGCTATGTTGAAAATCTGGTGAAAAACTCCTAAAATTACTGTTTCACGGTGTGCGTGGCGCAGTTCCCCTGCATGCTCATACGTTCTTAATTTTCAATATTTTCACTCCAGATTTTCAACATTGCCATTTTACCACACCTCCTTATGAGCAGTACAGCTGTCATTTTTCACATCCTGCCCAAAACGTGTTTCCGCCCATGTAGCACACAATGGTGCAGTCGGTGTGCAGAACTCAATGTATGGGACACATTAAGAAAATCACAGTGACACTGTTCATGAGCAGAGGTCTTAAAATGGCTATGTTGAAAATTTGGTGAAAAATTCCTAAAATGACTGTTTTACGAGTGCGGAAGCGCAGTTCCTACGCACCGTAAGTTTGCGAATTTTCAATATTTTCACTACAGATTTCAACATTGCCATTTTACCACACCTCCTTATGAGCAGTACAGCTGTCATTTTCATATCCTGCCCAAAACATGTTTCCGCCCATGTAGCGCACAATGGCGCACGTGGTGTGCGAAATCAATGTATGGGACACATTAAGAAAATCACAGTGACACTGTTCATTAGCAGAGGTCTTAAATGGCTATGTTGAAAATATAAATCCTAAAATGACTGTTTTATAGTTATGCTATGCAGTTCCTACGCACTCAGAAGTTTGCGAATTTTCAATATTTTACTCCAGATTTTCAACATTGCCATTTTACCACACCTCCTTATGAGCAGTGCAGCTGTCATTTTTCACATCCTGCCCAAAACATGTTTCGCCCATGATGGCGCAAATGGCGTAGTCGGTGTGTGAAATCAATGTATGGGACACATTAAGAAAATCACAGTGACACTGTTCATGAGCAGAGGTCTTAAAATGGCTATGTTGAAAATTTGGTGAAAAAATTCCTAAAAATGACTGTTTTACAAGCGTGCGTTGCGCAGTTCCTACGCACCCTCGTAAGTTCGCGAATTTTCAATATTTGCACTCCAATGACTTCCAAATACCTAAACAGCACATAGAAGCAAGCAACATTCGGCATTGACAAGTGCTTGTACTTCTTTGTCACTGATTTTTTTAAGCCATGTCCAACTGCCAAATAGCACTGCAAATACCTGCAAGCGAACGTTCGGCATTGACAAATGCTTGTTTTTAAGCACTGATAAATAAATGTCAGAACAACGCCAGGACCAAACTGATGTGCTTAAACAGTCATTCAGTCAGTAGTCAAACAAGACAGTGACAGAAACATGCATAAATGTGGAAGGAGTACCACAAATAAAATGTTCACAATTATGCTTTGCTGCTTGATTCAGCAGTCTATTTCCCCCTGAAGTATTTTTTTAATCCAAGAAACAGTTTCATAAATGCCCAGTGTAGGCAGAAAAAAAAAAAACTTTACACAAAAAGCTTTATTTCTGCTTTGCAGCTTTATTCAGTAGTCTTTCTTATTCTCCCTACCGGGTCATAATGTTGCATGCTTAATAGCGCATGACATTATGGCTAAACGGCTACAGCATAGTCCGTAACCGCTACTGGTGACATACCGCATATACTGCTGTACTTGGTATTGCACCAATAGTGCTCTCACAGGCAGAGGATATGACCTTTGCTGGGAGTGGGTTCCACTGAGCAGCTGCCGTGGCCCGCAGGACTGAGCCACAGCAGCAGGAACCCACGTGCTCTGTCTGAGACCGGGTTGATTCCCAATCCCAGAATCTTTTATTTTTCACACATGTGTGTGCTCCCCAAGTTGGACCCCCCTGGAGTTGAGGATCTTTAGTGGGGGAGCCCGGGGGTGTGGGGGCAGAGCCCCCCACAGAACAAAGACATATGCCTCATGGCAGAAATTGCACTGTATTGGCAGCACGATTTTGCCATAAGACATAATGGCTTGCGACATTATGACCCAGTGCCGTTATTCTCCCCCTTCAGATTATTTTACTCCAAGAAACACTGACCACTGCAGAGAGATAAAAATAAAATGACATAATTGCTTTGCTGCCTAATTCAGCAGTTTTGCCTATTTCCCCCATTATTTTTTTAATCCAACAAACAATTTCAGAATGACCACTTGTAATGCCCCAAACTGTGGGGGCACTACAGAAATGGGGGCTACTGTAAGAGAGTGTGCCATGAGGTGCCCCATTGTCAGGTGGGCTAAAAGGGGGGGCAAGCAAAGGGGCTCTTGTGCATTTCCCCTTCCCCCACTTTGGTCAAGCAGGGCTAAGAGAAAAACAGAAGAAAATATTTTTTTCTTTGCTGCCTGCTCTGCTCCATTCTATTCCCCCCCTCCCCTTGAGCAGGCAGCACAAGAATGGGCACCCACAAGTGGGGATCACTGTCCCTGCTGGCACAAGGTGCCCATCTGAATTTTTGCCATCTGTCCTGGGCATGGGCTCATGGTTCTGAAGTTAGAACCCTGATGACCTTTTAAAATGGGAGAGAGCCATTTCCCTGAGTTGTTCATGCTGGGCTGTGGAGAAGTGTAGACCAAGAGAGAGCATGATTGGGACCCTGGGCTTACCTGATCTGTGTGGAAGTAGTCTCATTGACTCTGCCGGTGCCATCCTCCAGCCAGCGAAGATTGCTGCTCCAGTTGTGGTGTCCATTTGTTGTGCGGTCAAATGTCCGGTGATTCCCCGAATGAAGATCCTGGTTTCCTTCTGTGGTGTGAGCTCAGTTCAGCCCTGTTTATTTTTTTATTTATTTAAAAAAAAATGTTTGGTCCCACATTGGCAGCAAGAGAAGAGCTGCATCAGAGAAAGAGAGAGAGAAAGAGCCAACAGACATCTCACAGAACCGCAAGGACCCTTTTGTCTGCCACACTGCCTGCTGCCTCCTGCACTGGATTCCCCTCCCTCTGCCTGCAACACCTCCCTCCTTCCAGCATCAGCTACACCCTGGGTCAGGGCAGTGAGTCAGCAGCAGCACAGAGAAGAGTGATGACCACCCATAGCGCTGTCAAAAAAAAAAAAATTTTTATTGTTTGGCGTTAGATGTGCTACCGGGGAAAAGTGGGTGAAATGCCCCTCTTTAATTTAAACAATTCTGGTGTGGCAATGCCCATGGGGAGGGGTCCGAGGAAGGCCAACAGGGGAAAATAAATAAATATTCATCGGGGGGTGGCGCTGAGGGGGGCCAGGAAAACTGAAGGACTGTAAGGCTTGGGGAAGGCCCATAGGATTAATGGGGCAACGACAGGCCCCAGGCAGTAAAAGGGGCAACGTCAGGCCCCAGATCATAAAGTGGCAGCTTTCAGCACAGAACCTCAAGGGCAGCAAAGGCCCTATAGAACAGGGGTAAAGCCCCAGTTGGAGGGGTGGCAAAGACCCTACCAAGTGGAAGAAGTGACCCATAGCTAGGAGGGACCTAGGAAATCCAGGCCCATAGAGAAAAGGAGCCCAGAGACAAAAGGGCAACAGGATAGGCCCAGGATTAAATTGCGGCAGAAAAGGAAAGGGGTAAAGCCCCAGTTGGAAGGGGTAGCAAGATCCTCACAGACAGAGAGGGTTCTGCAGCATAAGTCAGGTGGCCTCAAAGGTAAGGCCCACAGAAGTGGCAGGGTAGCCAGATCCAAGTGCCAAAGGAACCCATGAAGTACAGGGTTAGCCAGAAGGAGTGCTTGGCACACAGCTAGTGAATGTCAGCTGATGAAACTGTGTAATGACTAATGCCTGAAATTGTATTGATTGCCAAGTAGCAAGACTCTATTATACCAGGATTGTGGTAATTTACCCCTGCGACAAACAATTGCCTCAGACTTTAGTAATCTGCCCCTGCTACAGGAAAATTCTCAGACTTTGGTGATTTGCCCCTGCACGAACCATTGCTCTGGATTCCAGCAATTTGCCCTTGCTCCAGGCAAACTGCCACTGCAATGAACCACTGCCTCAGACTTTGGTGATTTATCCCTGCTCCAGGCAAATTACCCCAGCATGAACCATTGCCCCAAATTCCAGCAGTTTGACCCTGCTCCAGGCAAATTGCCCTGCAATGAACAACTGCATCAGACTTTGTAATTTGCCCTGCTCCAGGCAAATTGCCCTGTAACGAACAATTGCTCCAGCAACCACTAAATACCATGGTGCAGTGCAAAGTGTAATTATCAGTGTTCTTAGTGCCAACTGAATGTGTATGGACTCAATCTTCTGCCGCAACACCCCTGATGAGGTTGTTCCCAGCTGATTCTTCACCAAAGCAGTCTTCAGCCAGTGAAGAACTTTACCACAACCCCTTCCCTGTCATCCACTGTTGGTCAAACCTATGCCACCCTGTGTGACTCGCAACCACCGGCTCCTGATTTCCTTGTGGTTCAGTTAGCCTGGAAGTGAATATCCTGGAAGAAGCCCCATCAGTCACTCCCAGTTGTTCGCCGAAAGTAGAGTCTGAGGTGGCCAATGTGTACCCACATCCACTGGTTTGTTGTTTTTCTCATCCTGGACCTTCCAAGGCTCTGACCTTGGCCCTGCATCCTTCTCTTCCTGCTTGTTTCACCTTGTTTACATTGGGTTGTCCTCTGGAATTCAGCTCGATCTTGGTGGTCCTCCTGTGGAACTTTCGCCAAAGAAGCTTCCATGTGCCTTCATCCTTGGCAATCCATGCAAGTGGATTTGACATCAGGAATTGGTTCCTTCATCCTTGGCAGCCCTGGTCGAGGGTTTGTGCCAGGTGGAATTTCTACAAATCTCCATCCTTGACAATCCTTTAAAGTGCTTTCAACGCCAAGTCCTTGTTCCACCATCCTTGGCAGCCCTGGTCAAGGGTAGGTGCCAGGGAAGAGTTCAGCAGATTTCAGTTCTCTTGCGCTAGAGTATTCCAGCAACCTTGGAAGTGAGGGTTGGCTGAAGAATCAGGGTCTGTTTAAACATCTCTCACATCCCCTCCAACCTCTCCTAGGTTTTCACACTGGAGTAGCTTTGAGCCAAGCAGGAATCCCTGTTCTCCCTTTTACACCATTGCTACTCCATTCTTTAGCTGTATGCATGAAGACGGCACAAAAGATTTGGTCTTCCCTCAACATCATGAACTTTTAGAGGTGGTTACGCCACTCAAACCTTTGGGGTCTGCCCTGGTACCCACTGTTCACTGCAGTGATTGTCTCATCTCATTATAAAGTAACAGATGTTTGAATTTGTTCATTAGATCATTTAGAGAAAGCTAAGCATAGAGTGTAATAGATAGTGGCCTTAAGCCGAGGTGCACCTCTTAGTGACAGTAAAGAATGTTGTTTACTGTTCTTGTATGGTTTGGTTCCCCCTCTTCTCTTGTGACCATGTCTATCTTTCCCTGTGGTATCAATAAAGCCGGTTGGGCATCAAACTTCTAGATTGTCTCCAGTCTCTCCTTACCGGGTGCCTCCATCCACCCAACCTCATTTGAACCACAGCGTTGTATCGCCAATCCACCTGCCTGAGGTGATGCTGGTGGTGCAGCTGAGATACACCATCTTTGAGGTCAGCACTCAGTTTACCACACACTGCGGGCAGAGACACAGTAAAGTAGCACAATAACTGTTTTGCTCCTTGACTCAGCAGTTTATTTCTCTGTGAAGTATTTTATTTTTTAGATCCAAGAAATGTTTCACAAATGCCCAGTGAAGGCAGAAAAAAAACTTTACACAAAAAGCTTTAATCTGTTTTGGTGCTTGACTCAGCAGATCAGTATTACTTATCCCTCCCCAATTAATTTATAGGGCTCAAGAGCTCAATCAGTGTAAATTTCTGCTTAATTACTCAGCAGTCATCGTATCCCCTCCCCCAACAGAAATGGTTTCAGTCTGCCAAGTGCAGGCAAAGCAAAATATAAGGCTCAAAAAGCTTTAATCAGATTTAATACTCACAGTCTTACTTATTCCCCCCTTAAAGTTTTAAATCCAAGAAACTGTTTCAGTCTGGCAAGTGCAGGCGAAGAAAAATATAAGCCACAAAAAGCTTTAATCAGCTTTCATTTCTTTGTGAATACCCACCAATCTTGCTAGTTTCCCCCCTTAAAGTTTTAAATCTAAGAAATTGTTTCACAGTCTGCCAAGTGCATGCCCAGAAAAAAAACAAGGCTCAAAAGCCTTAATCAGCTTTAATTTCTGCTTGATTACTCAGCAGCTTTGCTTATTCCCCACCACATACACACTGTTGTACTTAGTGGCCGAAAATAAGTACCTTAAACACATCAGTCTTGGTAGTAAGAAAACCATGCCCATTAGAAATCTAGGCCTTCTCTGTTTACTTCTGCTTAGCACAGACATACAAGAGGAAACTAATCCCAAACACAAATGACAATTTACAGGAAGTATACATTCTCTTAAAGTTGTACTGTCTCTAACAGTTCTTAAAGCTGTACTACACATAATAATCCCTCCTGACTTAGCTAGAAAGTACGTAAGTCAATAATTCAGAATTAATATGAAACTATTAAATATATTACTGCAATGTCCATTTTAGTTAGTCTTTGTCATTAGACTATATCTCTACAAGTCCATTCTCTTTAGTGGACGTCTTATATGTCCTGACCGACGTAGTAGGACTCGAGGCTGTTGCACTGGAATCTGATTAGCATCAGCCACATCTTGTCACAAATGCTGTAGTTCCACTATCTCTTCCTGTTCTTGTTCTGGAAGAAATAATGCTGGATAACTACCCCAACTCTGGGTATCCCTTTTTGTTCAGTCTCGATTCTAGTATGTAATTGGTCCACATGTTTTTTCACTTTCCTCTGGTTAGTCAGTCAAACACTATAGACAACATTTCCGAATTTGTTTTCCACCACATGTTCTAGTCATCTCTTCAGGCCTGCATACATCCTAACCCACATGAGATCACTGGGTTTGAAGGATCTGGTCTTAGAAAGCATTTCAGTTACTGACTTACAGCCTAGAGGGCGAAGAAGGTCCAAGAGTTTGAATCTGACGTCCAAACAACAATTCTGCAGGGGATATTCCCATGACACAATGTGGTGTTATTCAGTACATCGCAAGAAAGTCCAAAAGGGCTATTTGTAGTGCAGTCAGTGTAGTAGGATTAGCTTTGTCCATACTCTTTTTAAAAGTCTGAACCAGGCTTTCCGCTTTGCTATTTGAACTTGAATGGTAGGGAGGTGAGAAAATATGGTGGATACCACATTGCTGGCAAAATGCTTGGAATTCAACAGACGTAAACTGTGATCCATTATCCAAGACAATCACTTACGGAAAACCATGGGTAGCAAATATAGATTTCAACACTTTAATAGTATTCTCAGTAGTTGTCAAGACATTTGATGAATTTCTGGCCATTTATTATGAGCATCAGTTAACAGTAACCACATGGAATTTAAATAGGGTCCTGCAAAATCAATATGCAACCTTTGCCAGGGTTTTTCAAGTCATTCCCAATGGTGAACTGGAACTCTTGCTGGATTTCCCATTGATACAGCACAACCTTTGCATCTTTGCACAACCTGGTATATGTCTCTATCAATGGAAGGCCACCATACGTGAAGTTTGGTCAGGGATTTCATTTTAGCAAAGCCTGGATGGCCTGCATGCAAAAAAGTCAACACATTAGAGTGATAACATTGGGGTACTATGACATGCGATCCCCATAGAAGACAATCCTCAGCAATGGACAACTGCGGTCTCTTTGTATAGTAGGGTTGTAGTGCAGCCAAACAAGTAGTGTCTTGCAGCAAACCCTCAAGTGTATAATAACACATTTGTCTCAGAATTACATCTTGACTAGTCACTTTTGCAATGTCCTTGGCTAGTACTGGAAGTTGATCTAAATGTTGTAGCTCCACTGCATACACAACAGTATAGTCCTCCATATCTCTGAATTGCACTGGAAAACTATCTGGCCCCACCTGGCATACTAATGGCTCCTCTTTAAGTCCCACATTGAACTCCATTTCTCTGGATATTGGTAACCTCGACAAGGCATCCACATTCCCATGCTGGTCCCTTGGTTGATATGTAACCTCAAAATTATAGGCAGACAAATTAATGCCCATCATTGAAGTCTACTAGTGGCTGTCTCTGGAATTCCTTTTTCTAGACTGAAAATTGTCACCAGTGGCTTATGATCCATCTTCAGGTGAAACTTGTGACCTAGCAAGTATTGGCAAAATTTCTGAACCCCGAACACAGTTGCTAATGCTTCTCTCTGAATCTGGGCATCTGGGCATAATTCCTTTCAACTGCAGTGAGTTTGCGTGAAGCATGGGTTATCGGCTTTTTCCACTCCTCCTGGATCTGTATGGAAAAGGACAACTCCTATACCCACAAGACTAGCATCACAGGCCAATGTGATAGGTAAGTTACGGTCATAATGAGTTAAATTATTCACATTGGTTAGAGAGAGCTTGATGACTTGAACTGCCTTACTGTGGCCCTTGGTCCACTTCCATGGAGTACCCTTATGTAACAGTTCAATAAGGATAGCACATTTAGTGGCTAAGCCAGGTATGAAATGGTCATAGTAGCGCACCATACCCAAGAATGAGCACAGCTCTGAAACATTCTGTGGTTCAAGCATGTGCACAATGGCTTCCACCATTTCATTTGGATGAATTCCATCTTTGTCAATAGTATGACCTAAGTATGTGACACTTGGTTGACAAAATTGGCATTTTTCTCTCCTGAGTCTGAATCCACTCTGTTGCAGTCTCACTAAAGTATTTTGTAAGTTAGATAAATGTTCTGCTTCTGTCTTGCCTGTGACAATGATGTCATCCAAATAACAAGAAGCACCTGGTATATCACCCACCATTTGCTCAATCACTTTTTGAAAAATAGCAGGTGCGGAACTAAGGTCAAAACATAATTGTTTGTACTTGCACAGTCCTTGGTGTGTATTAATCACTACCAATTTCTGAGAGTCTGTATCCAACTCCACCTGAAGGTATGCATCAGCGAGGTCCAGTTTAGAGAACCACACCCCACCATTCAGTCTATGAAAAAGTTCCTCTGGTAAGGGTAAAGGAAATACATCTGTGCTAAGTACTGGATTAAGTGTCACTTTAAAATCTCCACATATTCAAACCATATCACCTGGTTTAGATACCATCACAATTGGAGTGGCCCAATCTGAACTTGAAACCTATTCCAGCACACCTGATTATTCCAGTCTGCCCAGTTCTGCCCTAGCCACTGGTTTTAGGGCAAAAAGAAGTTTCTGTGGTTTACAAAACTTAGGGACAGCATTAGGCTTTGTAATTAGCTTGGCTTTAACTGTTGAGCAACATCCCAGGCCTTTCCACAACTCTGAATGCATGTCTAAAATCTCCCCAAGCTTGGGCGGGTTACTGCTTTGTGGTACCTGGACAGCAGCAAGTAGGTCAAAATCTGCTGGATAAATATGAATATTGAGAAGAACCCGAGGGTCTCTGCCCAAAATGTTGACACCCTTTTTTGAAACCAGAAAAGTCAAAGGTGTACCAGTCTTGGGAGACTCAGTCCTGCATACTAAAGTGGTAAACAAGCCCAGTAGCCGAATTGGTTAACCTTCAAATGCATGCAGCAACTTATTACAAGGAGACAATGGTGGCTTATCCAGATCAGACCATGTTTGATGGTTAATAAAAGGAACTGGGGAAGCAGAGTCTACAATTAAATGCAAGTGACTATTCAGTTGTGGCAACTGAAGTAACACATAGAAAGGAGGAACATCTTTAGTCTGCATTTGTGGTGCAATAGGAACCACTACACGGTCTGTGCTCTATGAACTAACTACTGCAGTTCTCCTGCTTCTGCAAACCTTAGCAATATGCCCCCTGACGTTTACATGTATGACAGCGAACTTCTTTGAATTTGCACTGGTCTTAGCTATGCTGAGATGAACCACATGATGCACATTTGTACTGGCCATGCAGTTTCGGTGAAGTGGTTGAATTTTTTCTTTGAAAACAGTGGTTTAGACTTAGGTTTGAGCTGTGTCAATTTGTGGTCACTGCAGCCACTAGTATCTCATTTTCAGTGTTCATCTTAGCATACGCTTCATTTTCTGCAGCCTCATACATTTGTGCCAACTGTAAAGGTTCCTCAGAAGACTTCTTGACACTTACAGAAAGTAATTGCTATATAACGATGTTCATTATTCAATCCCATAACAAACTTATCAGTTAAATTAGATTCAAGATGCTCCCTGCTCCACTCACATGTGAGAGCTAAGCGTTTGATCTCAGCCAAATAAGACTGTAATGACTGACCTGGTTTCTGGTAGTAACTGTAGAATTTATAACATTCAGCCCTTGGGAAAGTTGTTAAACTGTATTGTGCATTCAATTTAGCCTTTAGCTCTTGATATGACAAATCCTCCAGCCGCTCTGGTCCACACAGACTGCATAAAAGTTTGAAGGTTTCACCTCACAAGAAAGTACATAAAGCAGCTTGAATAAGCATATCCTGTTGCTCAGCATTTGCAGATTATATGGCAGGATTAAGTAATAACTACTGATCAAACTGTCTGGACCGTGTATCCCAGTCCATTCCTGGCTGGCTGAAGTTGCCATGATATTGCACAGTTCCAAATTGCTTACTTGCCTCCAATACAGAAAGTTGCAAAATGGTGCAATTCAGTAAGCTGGAGCTATGACAATTTCCACCATCCATCGTTGCCAGTTTGTTGTATTTGGTGGCAAGATAAGTACCTTAAACACATCATAGTCTTGGTAGTAAGAAAACCATGCTACACAGAAATCTAGGCCTTCTCTGTTTACTTCTATTCAGCACAGACATACAAGAGGAAACTAATCTGAAACACACAGGAAGACTTAAAGGAAGTATACATTCTCTTAAAGCTGTACTGTCTCTAACAGTTCTTAAAGCTGTATTACACATAATACACACAAAGTTTTAAATCCAAGAAACTGTTTCAGATTGCAATGTGCAAGCAAAGAAAAACTACAAGGCTCAAAAAGTTTTAAACAGCTTTAATTTCTGCTTAAATACTCAACAATCTTGCTTATTTCCTCCCTCAGAGTCTTAAATACAAGAAACTGTTTCACAGTCACCAAGGAAGGAGAAAAAAATATAAGTCTCAAAAAGCTTTAATCAGCTTAATTTCTGATAGATTTCTCAGCAGCCTTGCTTATTCCTTCTCAAAGTTTTTAATCCAAGGAACCTTCACTATCTGCCAAGTGCAGTCAGAAAAAAAAATTAAAAAAAGCTTTTTTTAATTTCTGCATGATCTTCAGCAGCCTTGCAAGTTTCACCCTTCAAACAGTTTCACAAGTCTGCCCAGTGTAAGAAGAAATTTGATGGATGTGGTTCTCCTCTAAGCTCAATTTGCTCAGAAGGCAAAGTTCTCAAAAGTGTTTAAAACACTTAAAAAAACTACCTCTGTATACTTCCCAGACACACAGCTTCTTAAAGTCAGGATAGAACAGCAGTACTCATCCAAAATCGGATTTTGCTTACAGCACTAAGAATGGTCCTACATACTCAACTGCCAAAGTAGAACAGTGCAGAGAATGAGCTGCACAGCCTAGAACAACCTTCAAGTCCCACCCACCAAAACATCCCATTCGCTGAGAGATAATGTCTGACAGTATGTTCTATCCAGTTGCCCACCAAGCATCCCATTTGTTGAGATAGTGTCTGACAGTATATCTATCCAGTCGTGTTCAGATACTATCTCTCACTCCAGATGAAAATTCCTGATTAGTGATGGCAGTCACCTCTGACTCAGGGCCTTGTGGTTCCTCCTCCTCTCCCTAGTGGCAGACATATGTGGAGACCCTGCCACCCATCTCACGTCTACCTCTCACTCCTGGACCTCCAGTCAGGACTGCCACTCCCCCTCCCAAGTCAGACTGCCAAGTCCTTCCCCTCCCTGTTGCTGTGTGTTACAGTGCTACCTCACCCTTCCAGCTCCTTGATACTCCCTCTCCTGACTCATTCTGTCCCCTTCCCCACAGCTCCAGAACAGCATACATTCTGTGCTATGAAAATAGCACAATTACATTCTGTTTACATTTTGCGCTACCACAATAGTGCAGCAGCACATAGCGTACCTGTAGCATGCTATGACAATAGTGCTCCATCCAGCACCTCTGAATCTGCTTGACTGAAGGAAGGAAGCAGTCACTAAATGCTCAGTTGTGGGCCCAATTAAGCACTCAGCACCCCCTTATTTTGACCCCTGGACACTGTCAACAGAAAAAGACCTTTGGTCCATCCAGCATGCCCAATTTTATTACCCCACCATATCTCATGATCTAATGTCTAGATGGGTTTGCTCCCTTGGCTCCAATCCTTTTTCACACTGTATTGCTACTCCTTGGGAAACTGCCATACCTCCTTACTCTGTCCCAGCCATGCTTGAACCCTTTTATGGTTTTTGTTCCAACCACCTCTGCTGGTAGGTTGTTCCACAGATCAACCACTCTCTCCATGCAGTAAAATGTTCTCACTGTCCTCCTGAATGTCTCCTTTCCCATCAGCTTCTATACATGTCCTCTTGTTATTGATCTTCTGTTCCTGTTGAATAGCTCCTCACAGTTAAATTTTTCATTACCTTCAGAAAGCTGAAGGTCTCTACAGTGTCACCCCTCTCTCTTCTGACCTCCGATGAATACATGTACATAGCCCTTATCCATTCCTCAGAGGAGCTGCCCTGTTGGCCCAGAATTGTCTTATTTACCCTTCACTTACTCTTACCACCCCACAAGAAACTGGATAAGCTGTCCCCCCAAAACATGTCACCGTACAACAACACTTTTCCCATTTTACAATAATTCACAATGCCAGCATATAATATGAACGATAACAGGATTTATTATGGGGGAGGAAAAAAGATAAGAAAAATTCAGAACCTTAATAAATTTCTTAATCTTACCCCACACAATGTCCCCACTGCTCACCAGCGGGTGCACTCGGCTGTCAACTGGCGGCTGCAAAGTCACTATAGTCCTCTATGGTGGGTACCACACCATGGTTTTAAGAGAGTGACAGTCTTGTGGCTCCAGCTAGGATACTTGCTTGGGACCCAAAACTTTCAAATACAAACAACCTTTACTTTTCTACCTTGGTGCAACTTAAAATCTGGCGCAGTCCAACCCAGGACTTAACCTCCTAATCCTATCTAGCTAGCTAGCAAATAAAGTTCTCCTCTGAGCTGCAGCTCAGAAGTACTTATAGTTTTGATGATCAAAAAAGGGGTTTCAGCTGGCTGGATTTGGCACAGTATCGCGAAGGTATCTCGTTGGTGGTACAGCACAGCAGCAGCAGGACTGACTGAAGAGGTTGGAGAATGATGATTTTCATCTGCCTGGCCTTGCCAACTTTGCCTCTGAGGCATTTGTAGACAGTATTCACCAGGCCAGCCTCTCTCTGTCTTCCTTGCTACTCTTCTTTTCTGTTAGTCTAAGGACAGGGCAGGATTGGTCCCCTAGACTTCTTAGCTAGCATGCACTTCTGCTCAGTACTCTTTCATCTGGGCTTTGGCTGAGTCTCTAACCCCATCACATGTATGGTCACTCCAGCTCACAGCAATAACCTTCTTCAACCACTTACCCCACTGAGGGGAAACATAGGCTGTGTGGGCTTTGCTGAGTGCTGTAGGCTTTTTTACTCCAAACGCTACACTGCTTACAGTCTCTACTCTCACACTGCGACTCTGAGCTTTACTCCTCCATCTGCAAACTTCAGATCCTGCTACAGAATGATTGAGCTCTAGGATGAGGTGCACTAGGACTACACAGTCAAAATAGCAAAAAGGGTTCAGGCACATGCAAACTCATAAAAGGGATGCCATGAATTTCAAAAATACATGGTCCTTACTTCCATTTTTATTTCACCACAGACAGACGTGTCCTGGCCAGACATGTTTTGGACTGACTATGATCCTTTATCATTATCAGCAATCCCCTTGCCTGTAGAGTCCCCTGGGTGCTGCCATATCTTTTACACTCTGTCCCAAACATGCTGCCCTTTTTATTTTATTTATTAGCCCTTGCAAGGCCAAAAAACATTCCCCCTATAATTGGAAGCTATTTGTGTCGATCCCTGGCTCCACTGTTTGCCCTGGAGCTGGGAATATATTTATAATGTGGCCACTGTAAAATGCACTACTGGAGCTGTGGTTCCTTTAAATTTCCGGATTTTGGTAGCTGCACATGCTCAGTAGGGCATGGGCTGCCATCTTGTTTGTTAACCTTTTAGCCTGGGTTTCTTGGCAGCTCCACAGGCCAAAAGGACTTCACCACATACCTGGAAGTACAGAAAACATGATTGGACCTCAGCAACTTTCAGTGGATGGGGTGAAGCAGTGGGACATTGGTGGCTGGAGCCATTGACCACAATGGAGCTGCCAGGCCCAAATCCCACCTGGGCCACTTGCAATATACCAAAGGGACAAAGTGACATTGCTGGGGCTGTAGCTCACAAGCTAAGCCCCATGGGGGAGGGCTTACAAATGCCCCTTGTCAAATGCTTGTGGTCCCAACAAGCCATTAAAATCACAAACCCAATATCAGTGTTCAATGTACTATATCAAAACACATTGCAGCCTAAACACCTGATTCGTGTACACCAAAATATGCAGTTACAAGAGTACAACTACAATGCTAAGTCAAAATAACCACGGTCTAACTAGACATCTGATGTTGCCTACATGCATCTTGTATCAGGTGAAATTACTCCACATTTCCCTTCATTGAATATTACTATAGGACAAAATCTTGGAACAATGTGAGAAGTTGGGGGGATAGTGGTATATACTTGGGGTATTATGAGCTTCTGGGCAACGAGAAGGGGGATATTGGAGGAGACACCAAAGGTATCACAGATGACCATGATGATAGGTTTAGATGGTCTATCAGAGCTTCGGTCTATCAGAGCTTCAAAACAATGATGCAGGTTCTTGAAGCACAGGGACATGCTACCCTGTCCCCGCTCTGTGTCCACCATGTGGGCCCTTTCAGGAGTTGCAGTACTATCAGAAATCTTCTCACCACAGACAAAGTCTACTACATTCTCCATACCAATGTCTATTACTTACTCAGGCTTTTGGATATGGGGCCTTCCTCTCAGGGGCAAAAGGGACAACAACAGGATTCAGAGATGGTGCAGGTTCAATGGGGTGGTACTAGTGGAGGGCTGAGAACTTCTACAGTCCATTTGCCATTGTGTCCAGATTGGAGTTGTCTCTGGTACATACTGATAACTTGTAAAATTCTCCTTATCACTTTTTTCAGAACAAGTTACAGGCTCTGGTTCAGATTCTGTAGCAGGGTTTCAAGGCTCTGACTGGGTCTTTTCTTTCTGCTTTTGCACAGCTTGACTCCTTGTCCACTGTCTTTTCCAATCCTCTCCCTTGTTCTTGATGAATATTATAGACTGGTAGATCTGGGAATTATTTAACCACAAGGTAGACTTCTGGGGCCCACTGGTCTTGAATTTTGTGCTTCCTTATATGCTGAGATTTTGTAGCAGGGCCCAGTCTCCCAACTGTAACACCTAGTATCATACCATTTTATTGTATTTCTGCTTGTTTGCTTGACTGGATTTGGCTACTGCCCTTACTGTAAATTTGCAGGCTTTTCTCAGCTGCTTTCTCAGTTTTTGTGTGTATTCTAAATTTTATTCCTCAGACATGCCATTAGGGGACATATTAAAGCATAGATCAACTGGCAGTCAGAATTTCTAGCCAAACATGAGATAAAAAAGGGAGATCTCTGGGTAGTGTCATTCTTTGTACAGTTATAGATTTTTACAACATAACTTTCTCTCTGACTTCAATTAGCTTTCTTATCTGGACCCAGGGTACCCAACATATCCAATAATGTCCTATTGAAGCATTCTGGCAGAGGGTCCCCTTAGGGGGGATAAGGAGTAGTATGTGATTTCATGATGCCATAGATTGCCAGGAATTCTTTAACTAGCCAATTTTCAAAAATTTGGCTCTGATCTGAGTGAATTCTTTGCAGAATTCCATAATGGTTCATAAACTCTTGCAAGAGTTTCACTACTGTGCTTGCTTTTGGTCTTTAGTTGGATAGGCCTGAGCATACTGGGTGTAGTGGTCAGTGATGCCTAGACTGTTGGCTTTGTTCTTCCGGTCTGACTCAAGTGACAGAAAGTCCATATACACAAGTATAAGCGTACCACTGGTTTGGATATTTACCAGGGATGCAGCTCTTTGGGAGTGTCTTCCTCTTGGTGCATCTTAGACAGGCTTTGCAGTGTTTTTCAAAGTCTCTTTTCATTTTGGGCCTGTATAATCTTGCTCTTGCCAGGTCAAGAGTTCATTCATAGCCCAGGTGACCCATCTCATCATAGAGGGATGTAAGAACTGCCTTGCAGGACTTCCAAGGCAGGACCAACTGACCTTTTGAGCTCTGAGGGCTGACACTATCTCGAACTTTACATATAAATACTCTCTCTTTTAAGACTAGCTTACTAGACTCTCTTATCATTAACTTGGTGTCAAGGTGATGGCTGCACACTTGGTCTGAGATTTGCCCTTTCTCTATAGCTTGAATGATGTCATGGAATGCATGGTACTCTCTTTGGACCCGTTGAAACTCTGTTTTGCTCAGCTGGGAAGAGAGGATATATCCAGTTCAGTAAATTTAAGTAGGCCTCAGGAACAGCATCCGGTGAGGCTCCCAGCATATCAGTTGCTCAGTCTGGGTTTCCTGGGGTGGCTTCCTCTGGCACAGTAAACCTGGAGCACAAAACTTTAACAATGGCATAGGTAATCTGTACATTGGAGTCAAGCTAGACTGTATGCAGGTACCTTGACAGAGTATAGGCATCTATGTTGGTCTTTCCACTTCTGTTCTCTACAGTATAATCATACATAGAAAGTGCTGATAACCATCTGTGTCCAGCAGCGTCTAATTTTGCTGTGATGTTCATGTAAATCAAAGGGTTATTATTAGTCCAGACAGTGAAGTGAACACTATACAAGTAATCATGGAATTTCTCTGTCACTGCACACTTCAAAGCAGGGGATTCAAGTTTATTTACAGGGTAGTGCTTTTCAGATGCTGACAGGCTGCAACTAGCAAAGGCCACAGGCTGGAGTCCCTCTGGATTTTCTTTGTATAGCACCACTCGTAACTCATTCAAGCTGGCATCAGTGTGTGGGATGTATGGCTTGTTGGGGTCTGCAAATGCCAAGACAGGTGCTTCACTTAATCTCTTGATCATTTCCCTGAATGTGGCCTCACACGCCAGCATCCATCGTCACCAAAAGATTTGTTTACTTTGAGGTGCTCTTTCTGGGGACTTTCTTCTCAGATGACTTTTCTTTTCTTGTTGGTAGGCAGATAACCTTGTGTTAAATAATTCAGTGGGCACACTATCATGGAATAGTCCTTCACAAAACATCATTAATACCTGCAGAAACCACAAAAACCAAGAAAGGATTGGAGGGCTTTCAAGTAGTGTGGCCTGGGGTAAGTGGAGCGAGCCTTTACTTTATTGTGGTCAGTCTGTACTCTATCTGCTGATACAATGTGGCCAACCTATTTTACCGATGGCTGGCAAAACTAACACTTGTCTATAGATAATTTTAAACCAAATTCCTCCAGCCGGTCTAAAACCTTCATCAAGTAGGTTTCATGCTCTTCCAAAATTAGGCCAAAAAGAATCAGGTTATCTAGGCATATGATAACCTTTAACAGAATCATGTGCTCCACTGCCTTTTCCATTAAGCTCTGGGACATAGCAGGTGCTCCAGAGATCCTTTGAGGCATATGTTTGAATTGGTAGAAACCCAAGGGACAGATAAAAGCAGTCTTCTCATCCTCCTCTGCCGTTGGAATCTGATAGTATCCACTATGGAGAGCCAACACAGAGAACCATTCGCTCCTTGACAAGCTGGCCAGAGTGTCTTCAACCCAAGGCACGATGTACTGATCTATGATGGTATTTTTGTTCAAAGTTTGATAATCAATGCACATTCTCACAGCTCCATTTTTCATGTGTGACACAACAATAGGGGATGTGTAGGGGCTCCATGACTCCTTGATTATGCCTACTGCCAACAGTTCCTGCATGTGCCACTGGACATCCTCAATGTCTCCAGGGGCCAGTCTCCTGGGTCTTTCTCTGAATGAGCAGTCATCTCGTAGATGAATCCTGTGCTCTTCACCTCATACATACCCTCTGTCCCATTTGTGGAGTGAAAATACTCTGTGCCTCTTTTCTAGCCTCTGGATCAAGCTCCATCTATAGCTGTCAGGTATGGGTGAGTCCCCAAAGTTGAAAGATACTGAATCTATCTCTGTGTCTGCAGTTACTCAGTGGTCCATCTCTGTGACACTATTGACTTTGAAGATATATACCAGCACTTGGCTCTTTCAAATGGTTATTGGCTTCTCAGACTCATTATTTTCCCTCACCATGACATGTCTGGTACAGGGGGTCTCCAGAGGTGGCATCACTCCTTGTTGCACCATGACCCCTTCAGGCAAAATGCTTCCAGATTTGACATCAATAATAAAGGTTGTTCCTTCAGGCTGCTGGGTGAATTCGGCAATGCCCACCACTCTACACTCTGCATTAGGAGGCAAGATCAGTTCTTTGCTGTCCACCCTACAAACCACACCAATGAGCTCATCTATCAACTCAGGTACTGTAGCATCCAAGGACAGGCTGGCTCTCTTCACCACAGCTTTAACAGAGTGGTTTAATAGGTTATCCACTCCACCCTTCTCTTGACAGAGTTTGGCCAGTCTGCCAAGCATATTCACATTTGTCCCAGTCAATACAGGCATATCCATATTGGTCATTCCCTTGGGATCTGGGCAGATTAGTGCCATAGTCTCAATCTTGAGTGGTTCATCTGGACCATTGGAGGTGTATGCAATCTGCACAATGCAGTAGCCATCACATGGGTAACTAGAGTCTCCTATTCTCCACACTGATAATCCTGACAGGGGTTGGAGCAGTCGGTGCTTCAAGTGATGGTTGTAAAAGGTCCAGAGGATTATGATGATCTGCAACCTACTATCCAATAAGGCAAAACACAGCACTCCTTCAGCCAAAATATCCACATTAGCACTAGGATTTTTCAGGCCTAGGGGCACCTTGCTGTTGGGTGGAATCTTGGGTTCCATCCAAGTTCAGTGGAGCTTACAATTTTGGGGATTTGTGTTGCTCCCTCACTGGGCTCTGCCATCATTTCCTGTTGCTTTTCCCATTTCTTTTCTTCCACCAGCTGAGGGTTTTCTGGTCAGCCACACCCATAGGCTAAATGCATATCTTCTCCAGATCTGTAACAAAACAGGCCATCTCTGGGTGCTGGGGGCACTCTTGGCTTGACCCTGGGAGCAGCATAGATGCCCAACGGGTGTCCAGGTTCAGACATGACACCATCTGTTTGTGTCCGGAGCTCTTGGGCCAGCTGTATAGCCTTTCTATACTTCTTTAGCTCTCTTAGTTCATTACTCAAGACAGGAGAAGATTCAGCAGGTTGCTGTTCTCTGCCTGTGTCTGTCGAGGTTCAGCGATCACTGCGGGAGGCTGAAGAGAATTGTCAATATCCTCTTGTGCCTCTCCTCTAGCTTCATCAAGCAACTGCCTAAAAATTTGGGGGTTCATCCTGTCAATCCCTCATCCAAACTTTCAACAGGGTCCTGTGGGAGAACACTGCACCACATAACTCTTGATCTAGTCTGAGTCTGGAGAGCTGTGCAAGGATGACTCCTCCTGCCTCAGCAATTCTTTGAATCACAATCTCCATTCTCATAATGTAATGGGAAAGTTTCTCTCCTTCTCTCTGGGTAGTGTATCTCAGCTAGATGATAAGATCCTATTTCTTTTCCACTGCCCCAAAAGTACTCTTTAACATGGCCAGGTGGTCACTTGCAGTGCAGGTGGATTGACAGTCCAGCAGTGACCAAATGACAGCCAATATCATGCCCCTCAAACTCACTATTATTTATCTGTATTTTTTCCTTATCTGAACAATGCCACACCTGCACCATTTACACAGCCTGACTCATCCAGCTTTTGTAATCATCCTCCCTGTCAGAGTGGTGATGGCTCCTGAGAAGGTTTGCAACCTCTTGCACTGTTCATAGGGAGCCTCCAAGTAAGGGGTTACTCCACAGGGCAACACAATTGGAGCTGGCTCTCTCTCTGGAAACAAAGCTTATACATCTTTCATGGACTTCCCTTCACTAGCTAGCAGAGACTCTAGCTTAGCCTTGGAAGAAGAAATGTCTTTATACTTACTGTAATTTCCTTTTCTGTTAGCTTCAGCATAGTCAATGGGTAGTCATAACAAGTGGGTATTGTGCATCCCTACCAGAGAAAATGGCACAGCCCAAGTGTAACCACCCAGTCCCGTGAGATTACTAGAATCCCATCAGCTTAGACACAGGAAGGTACAGGGCAGCTGATAAGAAGCTTATTAGAAGCTCTTTACAGCTGACATCATTGTTTACTCAGCTAACCTAAGGGGAGAATGGATTATGTCATTTAGAACTCTCACAGAAGTATGAGTCACTTTGGAATCAGCTGCCTGGGGACAGTTTAAAATGTTCATATGGGAGTCAAAGTAGTCAGTCAGTAGAGCTCTGAGTGAGCAGCAGTGCTCAGAGTGTGGAGGTGCCTACCAGTGTGTTCTGAGACTGAGTGAAGGACCTCCGGTAGTTTTCTCATGCTAGTGAGTGAGATACAGCAGTGCCAAAGGAAGTGGTGGAGACCGTTGCCAGCAGGACCCCAGTGGGTCATTCCACAAAGAAGTGGTAGGGACTTCAGTTTCTGTGGATCCAAGGGGCAATCCCTGAAGGTCCTGAAGAGTGTCAGTTGCCCAGAAAGAGAAAGAATGTTCTGCATGAAGCTATGACAAGCTACCTGTAAAGGGAAGAGGTGTTTCTTCCAGCATCCATGTCTGTAATAGAGGGACAAACAAAACCGTGAGTACAGATACATGGGACTGTTTCTTAGGGAGTTATCTGAAGTGTACGTGCCCAGAGATAAGGCTAGAATACACCTGTCAGGGCCCCTGTATCACCACAAAGAAAAAATTACTCACCTTAGTAATGTTGTTTCTTCTAATGGAGTCTTGCTATATTATAGACCTTAGCAGTTTGTTCCAGCTCTAGAACTGCCCCGGAGTGAAATGGTTAAAACCATTCCAAAATAGAATTTTGGCACGAGCAGCTCTATCTGTGTCATTTCAAACTTGAACTGTCAGATCTTTACGAGCCAAACTCAATAAGGTCTGTGTGGAAGCTGTAACTACACTAGCCAAATGGCTACCTAAATAATAACAACCATTGATGGTCCCAACACCCAAGACTCAAGTCAGGGGACCAAAAATACTAACACCATTCTAATAATATGAAAATGGAACATAAGTATAATAAAACACACACACGCACACACACACACCCCAAAGTCCCAAAGGGACAAAATGCTAACAGGACATAAGTAGTGCCCACACTAAGTTGCCCGCACCCCACCAAGTAGAGGTTCTGAGAGGGGCAGGTTGGGTGGTCTGATAATATAGCAAGACTCCATTAGAAGAAACAACATTACTAAGGTGAGTAATTTTTCTTCAAACAACATGAAGTCTTGCTATATTATAGACATTAGCAGAATACACACAGCAGTACCTCCATGGAGGAGGGGCAGAACCTAATTAGGAATAGGCTCTGAAGAACAGCTGTGCCAAACTGAGCATCTCTCCTGGCCTGGACATCCAGGGAGTAATGCCTGGTAAAAGTGTGTACCGTTTTCCAAGTAGCAGCCTGGCAAATATCTAATAAAGGGATATCTCTGGCAGCAGCTAGAGACGGAGCTGTACCCCTGGTAGAATGAGCCCTCAAACCGGGGGGGAGGGCTCTGCCCACTTTCTGATAACAAAATTGGATACAAGAGACAATCCACCTGGCTATTGATCTCTAGTGGCAGGTTTGCCTTTCCCAACTTCAGCATAGGTAAGGAAAAGTTGGAGGGATTCGAACCTGTGACCTTTGGTACGCTCTATATAATAACTAAGAGCTCTCTTAACATCCAGACTGTGCAACCTCCTCTCACCCAAAGAGGAGTGATCAGTGAAAATTACTGGAAGGGAGACAGATTGATTGAGATGGAAATCTGAAACCACCTTAGGCAAAAACTTCCTATTAGTCCTAAGGACTACCTTATCCCTGTGGAAAGAAAGTCAGTCTCCACTAACAAGGCTTGCAATTCACTTATGCATCTGGCAGAAGTGATAGCCACTAGAAAACAGTTTTCAAGTTAGGAACTTAAGCTCTGCAGAAGACAGAGGTTCAAAAGGGGGTTGCATTAACTGGGCAATGCAAACATTAAGGTCCCAAGCAGGGGCCGGTTCCTGAAAGGGAGGATTAGTATGGAGTAATCCCTTAAAAAACTTAGAAAACACAGGATGAGAGGAAAGAGGGGATGACTTTCCTGCTGACACAAAAGCAGACACAGCTGCCAAATGAACTCTCATGGTAGCTGGTCTGAGACCCAAGGAATTAAGATGTACCATGTAATCTAACAAAATGGGCAATTCGGCAGATTCTGGGGAAATATTTTTCCCAGCACACCAAATGGAAAACCTTTTCCATTTAGAACTATAAGTAGCCCTAGTGGAAGGCTTTCTGGAAGCCTTTAGGATCTCAAGAACACCCTGAGAGAGGTGTAAATCAGCAAATCTAACCCTCAAGAGCCAGGCCTTGAGGTTGAGGATTTGAGGTCCGATACCAAACCTTTCCCTGGGCACAAGTCAACAGATTGTGATTCCTGGGGAGGCATAGGGGAAGATGGACTGTCAGAGACAGAAGGAGTGGGTACCAGGGCTGCCTGGCCAATCCGGGGCAATCAGAATCACCCTGCAAGGCTGAGATCTGATTTTGACTAGTACTTTGAATAGAGAGAGGAAAGGGGAAGCATAGAGGAACTTCCCTCCCAATCCAGAAGAGGGCATCCAGGGAACTGAGCCCAGCACTGGAGGTCTACAACAGAACAGAGGAAGTTTGTGATTGTCTGGGGCTGCAAAAGATCTATCTGAGGATGCCCCATCTGGCAAAAACTATCCCTAGCACTTGAGGATCCAGGGACCATTCGTGATGGCCCTGGGAAATCCTGCTGAGGGCATCCGCTAGGACATTGTCCTTCCTGGAAGATGAACTGCTATGAGGGAAGTGTTCAGGGAATAGGTCAGAGACCACAACTTCATTGCCTCGGTGCACAAGGCCGAAGACCGAGTGCCCCCCTGTTTGTTGATGTACCACATTGTTGTGGTGTTGTCTGTTCTGACTTGTATCACGTTGTCGTGGACAGATGCAGAAAAAGCTTGAAGAGCTAAAAAGACAGCTCTGAGTTCCAGCAAATTGATGTGGAGCAGAGATTCCTGGGGGGACCAGACTCCCTGTGTAGAAAGGTCGCCCATGTGGGCTCCCCAACCCAGAAGGGAAGCATCTGTAGTGAGAGTCAAGTCGTGAGAAGGGGAAATGAAGGGGACCCCCGCTCTTAAATTGCTCTGATCCTGCCACCACTGGAGAGCTAGGATCAAGGTTCGAGTCACTGGGACCAACTTGGAAAGGGGGTCTCTTCTCTGAGACCAAAAAGTTCTCAAGTGAAACTGAATGTCTCTCATCTGAAATCTGGCTCGCTGCACAACAGCTGTGGATGCAGCCATGTGCTCCAGGAGCTGCAGAAAGTGTCTTGCTGGTCGAGAGACCTGCAGAGTGAAGGAAGAGGCCACAGCCACTAAATTCCTTACCCTTTCTGGGGGAAGAAAGGCTCTGGCTAGCTTTGTGTCCAATTCTGCCCCTATAAAGGTGAGTACCTGGACTGGTTCCAGAACCGACTTTGTAGGTTTAGCAGAAAACCCAGGGAGGTGAGAAGCTGCTGAGTGACCTGCAGGTGAGATTTTACCTGTTCTGGGGACTGGGCCTCACAATGAGCCAGTCATCTAGATAGGAAAAACAGCAATCCTCTGCCTCCTCAAGTGGGCCACTGCTAGACACTTTGTGAATACCCTTGGAGCAGAGGTAAGGCCAAGGGCATTGCTCTGAACTGGTAATGACCTGAGGGCAGTTCGAATCTGAGGTACTTTCGATGGGATCTTCTGATTAGGACATGGAAATAGGCATCCTTGAGGTCCAGGGAGGCTAGCCAGTCCCCTGGCCTTAGGGAAGGTAAAATCATTGCCAGAGTTACCATTTTGAACTTTGGTTTCAAAAGATGCTTGTTCAGATATCTGAGATCTAAAATGGGCCGCAATTCTCCTGTCTTTTTTGGGGTAAGGAAGTATCTGGAATACAGACCCCTGCCCTGATGCAGGGGAGGAACCCTTTCTACTGCTCTGAGAGCTAACAGGGATGAGACCTCTGTTTCCAGAGCGAGGGTCTCTGAAGCACTTGCAGGTAGAAAAAGTCTGCTTCTCAACTTGGGAAACTTTTTGAAGCTGAGAACCAGACCCTGGCTTACTACTTCCAGAACCCACTTGTTTGAGGTTAAAGAAGCCCAATTCTGACTGAAGTAAGCCAGCCTGCCCCCACTGGTACAGGAGAATCGGCCTGGGCACCCCATCAGGGCTGATTGTTTCATGGAGCTTTAGGCTGGGGGTGGGAGCAGGTCTGCCCACCCCTCGCCTGCCCCTGCCTCTGAAGAAGCCCTCTGAGCATAGGCAGAGGAGGCCTGAGTCTGGTAGAAAGGGTTCTGTGAAAGGCCTACCCCTACTCCTGGGGCATGCCTTTGAGGAGTGGCTTGCCACTCTCTTTAGCCTGGGCACTCTTGTAAGTAGTCCTATATTCATCCATCTTCTTCATGTAATTCTCTGTCTGCTCTCCAAACAGAGAATTTCCCACCACAGGAAAATCCATAGCCTTAGTCTGGGTATCCTGTGACAAAGTAGTATACCTGAGCCAGGCTAACTCTACGAAAAGCTACAGATGTGGCCATGACCCTAGAGGAAACATCATTAACATCCACAGCAGCATGAAACTGGACCTTAGAGGCTTCAATGCCATCAGCAGCCACCTGTTCTAGTTCACTAGCCAGCTGGCCATGGGCCTGCTTGGCCAACTGCATAACAGTATCCCATCTAGATTTCTGATACCTAGCTACATAAGCCATATAATTTGCTTGCCTGAGTCCCAGAGAGGCTGCCATATACTGTTTTTTTCCATGGCATCAATCTTTCTGGAATCCTTGTCAGGAGGATGTGAAGCCAAGGAATATTAGCTTTATCACAGGCAGCAGCCTGAACTACCCCAACATGACTGCATTGCTGAGAAAGGAATTCTGTATCAGGGCCTGACAATGTATACCTTCTGTCCATCTTTTATCTACAGGAGGCACAGAATTAGGAGCTTTTAAAATTGTAATTGTTTGTTTCCTAAAAGACTTATGTAAAGGAACAGACAATCTCCTAGACTCTGGATATCCATAATTTCTACAAAATCAGGCTCCTCTTGCTCATCCACAGCCTCTTCTAAAGGAAGCTGGAGGGTTTCAGCAACTTTTTATAAAACATAAAATGAGATGGGGACTCAGACAGCATAGGGAGATTCTAAAGGTCTGTCTGGGAGATGTCCATTTCAATGGGACACCAGACCTTCCAGCCACATTCATACTGTTCATAATCCTCCTCCCCCCTCTGGTTCATAAATTCCTCAATATCATAATCCTGAACCACTGGAACCGGACGAACCAACCTTTACCAGATAGTGGTGGTTCGGACGGAGCCTGAGACAGTGACTGGACAATTTGTATGGCTTTTGCTATCTCTGCAGCAGTTGGAGAAGGAATTTTGGACTCCAGACCTGCTGATTTTCTTGTTTTCTTTACTGGAATTGGTTCCTCAGAACCAGCTTTTGTTTTCTTGAGGAAGTCTGGCCCTGGTCAGAGGCACTCCTCTGTTTCGGGTTGGCACCGAACCGGCTGGCCATCCAGGTCAGCGGACTTTTGGCCTCTCGCCCCTGAGCCTGCCCAATCTTTTTCCAGGGTGGCTGCAGGGAAATTCTTACATACCTGGCAGTCTGACTGGAGGTGGTCAAACCCCAGACAATAAACACATGTGGTGTGTGGGTCAGCCTTGGCAAAGACTTCCCCACAAACATCACAGTGTTGAAACCCAGTGGGCCCGGTTTTTCTTTGGGTTTCTCAGACATAATCCCAGCCTAACCAAAACTTGTCTTTTTAACGGCAGTGCCAGGCAAGACACGCTTTATCGGTTCCTAACCGTGTCATCGGGTATTGGAAAAAATGTAATAAATCCGTTTTTAGAACCGATAAGAACCAGGAACCGCACTCTAAAATAGTAACTTTTAGTTTTAAATGAGTTTTAACCCACTGATCGGTTCAAACCGAACCGATAACTTATAAGTTCCACACAGACAAAACCTTCATTTACTTACGGTTACCACAGATAGAGCTTGAACCGAATGGTTTTGCAGTTAAAATAAACTATTCTCGGTTAAATCCAACTGAGAAAACACTTTTTAAACCGAGAAATGAACCGAGCAGAAGGAGAAATTTCCGGACCGACTGTTCACTGAGGCAGAGTAAAGAATCTGACAGTTCAAGTTTAAAATGACACAGATAGAGCTGCTCTTGTGCCAAAATTCTATTTTGGAATGGTTTTAACCATTTCACTCCGGGGCAGTTCTAGAGCTGGAACAAACTGCTAAGGTCTATAATATAGCAAGACTTCATGTTGTCTGAAAATGTGCTGAATGTGAAGGTTTAAAGTTGGGAGTCCTTTAGCAATTCAAGGAACTTGAAGGCTCAACTGGTGTAATCCAGAAGGAATGGCAGAGGCTAGTTGGGGCCAGAGTGGGCATAACCCCATTTTAATCCTCAGTAAGGGCTAACTGGTTTATGTATGGGCACCAGGTTACCCTGGACAGGTTAACATAGTCCATTGCATCAGGAGGGAAGAATTTGAAATGTTTTTAAGTGTGTGGAACCCCCCCATAAGATATACACTTTTGGAAAATAAAGGTCCAAAAGTCCCTGATACAGAGGGATAAAGAGTTTAATAGTTCTGTGTGGAAAATAATGTACTAAAATTCCCAAGACAAGTGTTGTTTCTGGAAAGAAAAGTGTGTTGCCCTGAAAAGTCAGTTTCCAACCTGGGACACCACCCCATTCTGTGTTTACCATCTGCTGTTAGAATAAAGCCATGTTGCACCATCCCATTTTCAGTAGTAGACATTCCATCTATGCTTCCAGTGTGAAATTGTTATTAGGTCCCCTCAGAAGATAGACCCAACATAGCCCTAGCACCACTCTCCCAGAACTCCGAGTAAATATAAATGTTATTTTGTGCCCTAACCCCGACCTGTTAGATTGCTAAGCCAGGTATTTGCCCCAGCACCAGGGGTGATGCCTATTGTCATGCCAACTTGTGGCACAAGTTAGGGGTCCCAGTTGCCAGACTCAGCTCTTGGCCAGGGTACGGGTTGCAAGCTTTACAATGTTGGACACAAGGATTCCAAGTAGCAGCAACTCCCCATCATTACTGACCTCATGAGTGCCATAATAGCTATACATTGTCATATATTTTAACCAATTACCTGCATGCAACATTCCTTAATGCTGTAAATAAATGCCATCTTACCTTCTTGGCAGACATCCGAGGAAGAAATTGCTCTCCATTGGTCTCAAGGTGCCCGATTCTCAAAGGTTATGCCTGGCATAAACTGACAAGCCCCAAATAATGGTGGAAGTAGCAGTTTATGCCAGGAGTTGTGAAATTCAGTATTCTGCAAGCAGCCTACAACATGTCACAGGCAGTTTGTGTACACCATGCATCCATTGCTACGCGATGCAAAGGGGTTTATAGCAGTAGTTGCACCCTGTTCTGGAAGGGCAGCCTCTAAGTCCCCAAATTTGCTATTCTAAAACAACCCCCGGAGGACATCCATCAAAGTACAGTTACACCAACAATGTGCCACCAGCCCCAATCCTCCAGTATATGCAACCCTCCCCAGCCCCATCCCCAAACCAGTAGAAAAAGCCCTGCAGGGCTATCAAACCCCCTGCTCCATCCACCAATATTGTACACATAAAAGCCCCGTAAGGCTAGCACCCCCCCCATGCTGATCCCCTGAACACATACCCAAGCCCAGAAGGGCTAGCACCCCCTCCATGCCCATTCTCCACATTAATAGTAAAAGCCCCACAGGGCTAGTGCCTCCACTCCCCAGTCCCTGGAAATCTGTTAATCTGTGGTCGTAAACTGATTGAAAAATAAATAACTTTTTTTATGTAACTTATCAGCGCAGCAAAACAAAAGAGGGATGTCCAAAAACATAGTGGGGGATTTTAACAAACAGGACAGCTGTCCTGGCATACATGATAAGATTCTCCTGAAGGAACCAGCTTCTGTGGTCCCCATTGACAATAATGGAGCTAACAGAAAATTAAATTATGGTAAGTAAGAAGAAATTTATTTTTATGTAGTGCTTTACATTGTCAATGGGTAATCATAGCAACTGGGTTCTAAGAAGCAGTACCCAGAAAAAATGGGTGAGAGGAGAGTATTATCCCATATGCTAGAGGCAAGCACTGAGAATCAATTGCAAACTGCTGTCTGTAGCATTCTATGACTAAAACAGCATCATCAGAACTCTGAACATCCAATTTGGAAAATATGAACTTGTGGACAGAAGACCACATAGTTGTCTTGCATAACCCTAAAACCAATAATTCACCTGTCTTTGCCCTGGGGGTCACCCTAGCCCTGGCAAAGTGAGCCTTGATGAGAGCTGGAGGCCTCTTCTTTCCAGTGACATTGGCCTGAGCAATGCAGCCAACACCCTCTTAGCTAGGGTGGCCTTTGAGTCCTTCTGACCCTGCTTGTCTGTTATAAGAAAACAAACAGACTATCTGACTTTTGGAATGCAGACGTTAATTTAAGATCCTAACGGTGTGTGATAAATCCAACTTGTGCAATTCCTTCTCTTGGGATGAGAAGGTTGCAGACAGGAGGATGAAGCCTATTCCTTGGAACACCTGAAAGGCCATGAGCACTTTAGAGATGAAAAGGGAGACCCATTCTGAGTACCACCTGTCCCTATGCCTAATAAGGTATGGCTCCCTATGAGGAAGAACCTTTAAAACAGCACATCCAGTGATATGGATCATAGCATTTTGAAAAACTCTTTGCAGAAAGCATTCAGAACCCTGTTCAGATCCCACTGAAGAACCAGAGATCAGGACACTGGATGACTTCTACAAAATGCATCTTTAGTTCCTAGGTAAAACCCTAGGGTGCTCCAAGAGCAGAAACCTGGCTCTCAGCATAGTCAATGCCAACCCCTTCACCACACCTTCCTGTAGAAATCCAAAATCTGTGGAATAGAGGCCATTGAAGGCTTAAAATCCCTCCTTTCTGGCCCAAGATAAAAGGAGGTGCAAACATAGAGGTTTTCCTGGCAGCATCAAAGTGACAACTAGTTTCTTGGAGAAATCCAATATTTATTTTTTGTATGGGGGCTCCTCCTCTCAGAAGCCAGGCCACGAGCTGCATCATTCCTGGAATTTAATGGAGAATGGGATCATAACAGCAGGTATCTTTGCACTGGAAGGTTGAAGGGTGCTTTGCTGAACTAGAATCCACTATGTCTGAGAACTACAGTCTTACTGGCCACTCTGCAGCTTCCTCTAGAGTGTCTTTTGCATTTATTTAGTATTCTAATTAGTGGAGGAAGCATACACTCTGCTGAAGGGCCACTCTTGAGGCAGAGTGGTCACTGCCTCCATCTGTGGACACCGAAAACTACTGACTGAACCTTTTCAGATCCTAGCATTGTGGCTGGATGTAAACAGATCAATCTGAGGTCAACCGAACTGGTTGCACAGTGACAATATCGGTGCACATACAGCAGGTCATTCAATAAGGACAGACATGATGCCCTTCCTGTTGAACTGAGTCACCCGGACAATCTTCACCTTCAAGGAACTAGGGGGACTGATGCATGGACAAATAGAAGCGCCATGTACTGGAAAGGCTGGCCCAGTATTAAGAACCTGAGATACTCTAGGTAGGACTAATGGAAGGGAATATGGAGGTAGGCATCCATCAGATGTACTGAGGCTTACGAAGACCCTCTGGCTGAGCAGCCCTGGTGATTGACCTTAGGGGCTCCATCTTGAAAGGTCTGTGGTGCACAACCTTGTTCAGGTGCTTCAAATCCAGAATGGCCCTGAACCTCCCCTTAAAAAACTTCTTGGGAACTATGAAAAAGATTCAAAAGGCCTTGTTCGATTAATGGTACCTGTATGATGACCATGAAAGAATGATGGGGTCAGGGTCTCTGACAATGCTTGACTTTTGTGACATCCTTTGAAACTGGAATGGAAGAAAGCATCCCCTAATAAGGTGCCTGACATTGTTTTTGGCCCATCTTGAGAAAAACTCCTGTAGTCTTCCACTAAAGAAAAGTAGTCAGGGATGGGCCAGCATGCCTTCTTTTGAGGCACCAGGCTTTTGGTGCTGGGCATCCTAGACCGGCACCTGGCCAGGGCTCTCCTGATACTGTAACCTTAGTTACCTGAGTAGGCTGTTCTATTCTATGGAGCCAAAATTCAGAAGGAACATAACCCCCATCGCAACTGTCTGTGCCAGCCATTACCTTGACCCCCTTGGGTTATGGTAGTTTTGCATTGTTCTTTTGACACTGGAAATAACCATTCTTACCACATATCATTTAAAACAGTATTCAGGTCAGAATCAAACTATAAGCCTATCTCAAGGGGAGGTTATACAGCTTACCTTATGAAGTGACCCAATGACTAAGCCACATGGCCATCATGGCTGACAAAGATGAAGTTAGTTGAGCAGTCTGATATGCAGAATTCTCCAGTGTATAACCACCTAAAGGTGGAGGCCATGGACATCGGTTGCAAAAGGCTTGTATCGTCAGTCAGACAACGTGAAACTGGCCAGAGCAGTGTCCCATATGTTTAAGGCTCTGGCAACAAGAAAAGAAGCATAAGACATACAAATGTTTGTGATGATAGAGGCAAAACCTCTCCTGCATGTGGTGTCCACCCGCTTGACATGAGAATCTGCAAGGGCCAGACAGCCTTTGATAGGCAGGGCAGTGTGTTTGACAGAAATACAAATGGCCTTGTATTTCAGAAGATGAGCTTCCTACCTGCAAGATGTTTTCCTTAAAAATGGAAGATCCATGACTTTGGTTGTGAAGATACTTTTCTGATCCACACTTGCCCATTGTTGTTCAATAATTTGGTCACATAGTAGCCGAAAAGGATTCAGAGTCAGACTGACATCCACCATTCCCAGGGACTGTACCTCCTGGTCTGTAAGGATCTACATGCCTCAGCTAACCAGAAAAGACACTGACTTATTATCAAATGGGAGGAAACAGGATCCATGACTTGACACTGTCGAAGTCCCTTTCTCTTCCTCTCCACAGAGGGAAGTAAACATCCTCCTCATCTGACAGTCATTTAAAAAAAGTTTAATCTAAGGTCAGGAACTTCTTCAATATTCCAACAATCATCATCCTGGCCTTCTAAGAAGGTAGGGTTGGGATCAACTGGCACATTTGTTACCACATCCTAAGCTTGCTGGACCACAACTAGATGTGCCTGTGTGGGCCTGCCCCTGACCTGAGAAGCCCAACTGAGGCTGTGTGTGTGTGTTGCTGGGATGTCCTGTGGGACATCAGGGCCTAAGTTCACTCAGGAGCCACAAAAGTATTTTTTTCTAATTCTTCTTGCCACTGCCAACTGAAGAACCAGGTGCTCCCCCTCTGCAGGCCAGAGGACCAGCTGGGGGGTGCTGAGGAATGAAATGAAAAGGAACCCATGTGGGAGGATCTCATAACCCTTTTGCAGGTCTTACATAATTTCATGATTAACGGTCTCCAATAAGTCATGGTGCCAGAGAGAGATATAATTGTGTGCCAAGTAACAATTATGAGGGAACAAATAATAATTAGCCCTAATATCAGGACCTAAGCTAATGGCTTTCTGCTAAGGTAAACAAAAACGAATTAGTACACTGAAAAACGCTAACTAGGCATGCGCATAAGGATATCACAATGTGTTATGTGGCATTAGTGTGTTGGTGTGGGTGTGCATGCACAAGCATTCAAGCAAATGCAATTGATAGGAAACTGCACTGTGCTAAATGCTGTTTTTATTTATTTATTTGGAAAATATTTCACCAGAAAAGACAACATGAGCTGTAAACAACTCATTTCCAAAAACTTCCGGTGGGGAGTGGTGAGAGTTGGGAGAACATGCAAATACATTGCAATACAAGTACAATTTGTATACAATTTCTAAAACAAAACAGTGTATTACACAATAACCCAGACCAACCGGCCAGGGTAAACAAAACAAATTTGGATATAGCACACATTGCAACAACCTAAGAGCAGGTGATCTAGCAGGGTAAAGTTTAAAGGATGGATAACACATTTGAAGTGCTAGAAGTAGTAGGCTGAGCACAAGATTCGAAGTGCTATTGTATACCCAAGGAAGGGCAGTTATAAGGTAAGTGGGGAAGTGGACAGGTAGGGAGAGAGGATGGGGATGGAAGAGGAGGAGGGAGAGGTACAGCAAGATCTATACCCATCCAGGTTGCTGAGAACCCTGCAAGGGGTTAGGACCAGTCAGAAGGGAAGGGAGAGAACGGACCTGGGTGGTAGAAAGAGAGGGGCAGTGGAAACAGGAGGAGAGGAAGGGATAAGGAAGAAGGGAAGTAGGCAGGCAATGGATTTGAAAGTGGGGAGAGGAGAGGGGAAAGAAAGAGAGAGAGAGAGAGAGACATCATACCCTTCAGGATCCAGAGAACCCTGTCAGGGGGTCAGGACTGGAAAGTGGGGGGAGAGGAAGAGGGTAGAAGACAGGGAACCAAGATCTATACCCCTTCAGGATGAAGGAACCCTACAAGGGGAACAGGACCAGGCAGAAAAGGAGGGGAGAGAAGGGGGGGCATGGAGGAGAAATGGAGTGTGACAGTTAACCGGATGGGACAGGGACAGTTAACTGAATGGAGAGGAGGGATAAGGACATGGAGGCTGGAGAAAATAAGAGTAAACTAGGAATGGAAAAAGAGGAGAGCATCAGTGGAGGGGGAAGAGGAGGTTGTGGGGGAGAAGGACGACCATATAGTGTTGAAATAACAGTAGCTTGTGGATGATAGTAGAGTGTCAAAACAGCACAATAGGTTGTGGTAGGGGATGAGAGGAGGGTGTATAATAGGAGGCAGCATGTGAGGAAGTAATCAGAGGAAGGGTTCAGTTAGGAGACAGGAGGTAAGTCAGGGAGATAGAAGTAGGGGCTAGTGTGCAAGGGATTGGGAGGGTTGTGAAGGGGGTTAAGAACAAGTACAGAACGAGAACAGAAGTAAAGTAGGGCTAAAGGATAATGTGCCAGGGTGGGGATTGTTGAAAGGGGGGCTAAGAACAAGTGCAGTTAGGTGAATAGGAATTATGAAGGGCTAAGGAAATTGAAGATGGGGAAGAGAAAGTCTGAAAGAAGGTGGCAGGAGTTCCAAAGCCTTGGGAGGTGGTAGGAGAAAGCTTCCTGTCCTGTGGAGGTAGTGTGATGGGGAATAGCTAGAGTGCATGCATCAGTAGATCTGAGAGAGTGGAGGTGGAGCAGAGAGTAAGGAGAACAGGTAAGAGAGAAGAGTCCCAACCTAGAATTTAGACGTGAACTTGGCACAGTGAGAGAGACACCTACTGTACATTCAAGGAGGGAAAGCTCAAGAATGATATAAGGTACAGTGATGTGTGCGGGAGGGTGATTCAAGAGCAAAGTGACAAAGCATTGAAGAGAGTATCCAATCTGGTAAGGGAAGACTTAGGAGCAGCATTGTAGACTATGTCACAATAGTCAAAAATAGGGAGCATAATTTTCTGAACTAGATCCCCTAACAGGTAGTGGTAAAGAAACAAGGTTCCTGTAAAGGGCGCCAAGCTTGGGGGGGGAGCAGTTTTTTCAGGATGGCATCAATATGTACAGAAAAGTTAAGGTGTTGATCAAGCCAGACACTCAGGTATTTGAAAGAGGTGGTGTCCTCTAGTGTTGTCCCATCAAGGGTGTAGAAGGAGGGAATGAAGAGCAGCCTAGAGAGTCTCTGCCTAGTGCTAAGGTTCATGGAGACTGTTTTCTTGGCATTTAGGAAAAGTTGATGTGAGCTTAGCCAGCATCGAACATTACTGAAGTCAAGCTGTAGTCTGGAAGTCATATTGGAGGGAGATTGGCTAGAGGTGAACAAGACAGTGTCATCAGTATGCATATGGATGGAGGATGAGGAGCATACTGACGGTAGGTCACTTAGAAAAATTGAGAATAAGAGAGGGCCAAGTATATAGCCTTGAGGCACACCAGTAGAGATGGGCAGTGGAGCGGACGTAGAGTCAGCTATTTTAACAGGTTGAGTTCTACCTACCAAGTAGGCTCTGAACCAGTTGCAGGCAGACAGAGGCGAGCCAGCCAATGAGAGAGTTTTGAGGAGGAGGGAGGGAGACTGTGTCAAAAGCTTTGGCAAGGTTGACAAAGATAGCAGAAGTGATGTGACCTCTATCCATGGCACGAATGGATAGAGTCAGTAAGTCCACGAGGTAAGTGGTTGTCGAGTGATTCTTCCGAAACCAGATTGAAAAGGAGGAAGAAGGAGGAGTCATCAAGAAAGGAGGAGAGTTGGGATAGAACAAGTATGTCTGAAGTTTAGTCAGGGTGGGTAGAAGCGAGATGGGGTGGTAATTCCCAGGAGATGAGAGATCACCTCTCTTTGGTAGGGGGAGAACTGTAGCATGTTTTCAAGCTTCAAGGATAGTCACAATGTAGAATGACAGGTTGAAGAGATCAGAGAGGGGGAGGGAAATAGCAGGAGCAGAGAGGTATAGCAGCTTAGGGTCAAGGCCATCAGGGGAGCTGCCCTTAGCTGGGTTGATAGAGAGTAGTGCCTTTAAAGTGTCATTGGGAGAGATGGGTGAAAAGGCAAAAAAAACTCTGCTAACTGGTGGTGTTGGGAGGAATCGGGAGGGAGGGAAGAGGTAGTAGGGTAGGGTGGAAGGGAGGCTGACAGGGTGGAGGCATAGGAAGTAAAGGGGAATTGAATTCTGCTGCTACTGTAGGATGGTCAGCAATGATTTGGTTGTTTATTTTGAGCAACAGAGATGGGGATTTATTTTGGGGAGAGAAAAGTGAGTGAACTACTTTCCAAAACTTTGATGGATTGTTTATGTTAGTATTAATGGTGGACCAGAAATATTCCACTTTGGCCAGGTGGATGGCTTTAGTACAGGCATTTCAGAGTGTCCAGTAGATAGCATAGTCACAAGGGAGTTTGGAGGATTTGTAGGTTTTCCATGCTTTTTCACATGCTTGCTGACAAGCCAGGAGTTCAGGGGCTACACAGGGGAGGTAACTACCACGCACTCTAACTTACTTCAGGGGAGCATATTTGTTCCAGACATTGATGAAGTTATCTTTGAAATAAGTCAGGGCATGATTGATAGTTTTGGCTGAGGATATAGGGACCCAGTCAACGTGAGTTAAGTCATGATGTAGAGGGGCAAGGTCTAATGTTTTGTAAGAGTGGATCATTATTAGTTTGTGGGGTGCCTTAGGTCTGTGCACTTTCCTAACTATGCAGATCATATGATGATCACTAAGAGCATCTGGCAGTAGGCCCGACTGAATTACCCTATGAGGATGAGATGTAAGAGCCCAGTCGATGAGAGTGTGATTATGGGATTTCTGGTTTAGGTGAGTAGGTTCTGTGATTAACTGGGACAAGCTAAGGGCAGCTATTTCAGTTTGAGTCTTATCTAAGGCGGGTGACAACCAGTTCAGATTTAGATCCCCTAACAGGCAGAGCTCACTTGATGAGCTAAGGGACCCAATAGTGATGGTAAGATCAGTGGCTACAGAGTGGTGTAGACCAGGATAGCAATAGGCTCCTGCGATAAATATTGGTACAGAAAAAGGTAGAGACAATCTAATGATGAGGGCTTCATAGACATTGGGGTCGGTGGTTGACAGAACAGTAGAGGTTTGGAGAGAGGAGGATGACATAGAAGATTGATTTATAAGCTGGGCAGGCTTGAGGTGGGTCAGAAGTTGGTCAATTGGGTGGCAAACTGGTTGACAGGCAGAAAACAGAGAGTGATGGTAAATGGTATAGAGTCAGAAGAGATGCAGTCACAAGTGTGATACCTCGGGATCAGTCCTGGGGCCAGTCCTCTTCGATATCTTCATCGGTGATGTTGCAGATGGACTGGAGGGTAAGGTATGTCTGTTTGCAGATGACACCGAGATCTGCAACAGAGTAGATGATCCAGATGGGGTGGGCAGAATGAGAAGAGATCTGGATAAACTGGCAAAATGGTCGGAAGAGTGGCAACTGGGGTTTAATGCAAAGAACTGCAAGATCATGCACACAGGGAAGAGAAACCCTGAAGCCACCTATAGGCTGGGAGGGAGTTGCTGGTAGTCACAAGGTAAGAAAGAGACTTGGGCATCATCATCACAGATGACCTGAAATCATCCAAGCAGACCACTAAAGCAGTATGTAGGCTAGGGGGATGTTGGGGTGTATTAGTAGGGGTATCACAAGTCATAAGAGTGAGAAAATAATCCCTCTTTACAAGACACTGGTTAGGCTCCATCCAGAGTACTGCATGCAGTACTGGACGCCACACCTTCACAAGGACATTAACACTGAGGTAGTCCAGAGAAGGGCAACCAAAATGGTGCAGGGACTGCATACAGAAAACATATGAGGATAGATTAATGGAGCTCAATATGTATACCCTAGAGCAAAGGTGGAGAGCGGTGATATGATCGAAACATTCAAACACCTTAAGGGCATTAACAAGGTGAAAGAGCCTAACATGTTTCAATATAAAAAAATAGCAGGACAAGAGGACACAGTATGAGATTGGGGAAGCTGATTGAGGGTAATGTAGGAAGTTCTTTTCACAGAAAGGGTGGTGTATGCATGGAATGGCCTACCTCAGGAAGTGGTGGATATGAAAACAGTGCAGGGCTTCAAACAGGCATGGGATAGGCATAAGGGAGCAATACAGATGAGTATGAATAGATAGGCCATTGACAGAGCAAAGGCCGATGGCACATTCAAAGGTAGAAAAGAAATGGTCAGACTGGATGGGCTTGTGGTCCTTATCTGCTGTCAACTTTTATGTTTCTATGTAAGTAGCTTATGCCCCCACCCCTGCCAGAGTGGTATTGGTGGTAATGACATATTCAGGAATTGTGATAGATGCATCATGGATTTTTTTTTTTGATAGCCAGGTCTCTGACACAATGAGGATGTCTGGATTGAGGGATCCAACAAGTTGGAGTAGCAGGTTAAGTTTAGGGAGCAGACTGTGAATGTTAAGGTAAAGGATTATTTAGGCCACGGGGGAGTGAAACTGGGGTTAGAGCAGAGGCTGAGGAGGGGGAGGAATGGGGTAAGGGCTTACTTGTATGTTGTAAGTGTGTGCACCACAGAGAGTGCACAAAACAACGGCAAGAAAACAGCATGAAGGCGGAGCATGCACCCAACCATTACCACAGCTGAATAGCAACCATGCAAAACAGAAATCTGAGGGCTATGGAGCAAAAACACAAAACCCTCTGAGGTACACCAAAAATTCAAATTAACTGAGGAAACAAACAATAAATACAAAACCTGAAGCTAGGCCGGGGGGGGGCAGATGCCAAAGCCGAAGAAACCCTACACTCACAGAAATAAATGAAATTGTACCTACCTGTGGCACTTTTTAAAATGGAGACCATTAAAAACATCCTAACAAGGTAGAAAGGCCCCAATCATTAATAATGAATGGGAAGTCAGATTATTCAATCTGAAAGCCTCAGTTTACTGGGATCAATTTTAATTTAGGGGTGCTCCATGAAAACAGGCAGCCCCGACTTGCTATGCAGAACTGCAGCTCCAAAGAAGTCTTGAAATCTTGAAACTCTTGAGAGGAGATAAAAGTAGCTCTGTCCCCTTCAAATGGTGCAGCTTTACTGGTGATTTGCTGCTGCTTGGAATCCTTATGTGCACAACATTTAATAGCCTGGACTGTGCAATTTCCCTTAGTAGGGGTGCACAATACCCAGTTGCAGAAAACCAAATCCAGGTGGCCACTCATCGCAATGTTGGTGCCTCAACACAAATCTAAACAGTACAAACAGCAAAGTCGGGCAAACCCAGCAAAGCGGAAAAAAAGACCTCTAAGCTAAGTCTCGATGAAGCATTTTATTGATTACAAAAAACAGCTACATCTGCTTGGTCATAGCCAAATAGCAGCACCCCTCAGTACACAATGTACATTTCACATTGCATGAGCGCTTTGTTGATGCATTGACAAAGCGCCTGCTGACGTGAAACATACTCTGTATACAAGGGTGCTGCTATTTGGCTAGATGACCTGGCGATGTCGCTGTTTTGCAATCACAAAATGCTTTTTATTGAGACATAGCTTAAAGTTCTTTTTTTCTGCTTTGCTGGGTTGCACAACTTTGCTGTTTGTACAATACCCAGTTGTTATGATTATCCATTGACAATGTGGAGTGCAACAGGAATCTCCTCCTTCATTTGGATGGGGGACGAGGGAGAAGTCAATGATTTGGAGCTGGCCAGACTTAATTTACTCATCACCACCCAGGTTTCTTGAAAGCCTCCGTGTGTCATTGTGGAAGGGACATCTACAGTCCTCAAGTCTTTATCAGTCTCTACGATTATGTTTCTAAATCAGGTGCCTGGTTCTCTAGTCACTGTTTGAATCTTCATGCTCTCACATTCCATACTGCACACACCTCTGAGGGGCTGTCCTAGGTTCTGCAGTGAAAGAAGAAATGCACCTGGAGTAATGGCAGGAAAACTTGTGACCAAAATGCAAGTTACCACCTCACAGGAAAATGCATAAGCTGCCCCACAAAAACACTTTTCTCACACAACACCTTCCCTGTTTTACAGTAACTCACAATACCAGCATATAACATGAACCTTAAGAGGATTTATTAGTGGGGAGTGTAAAAAGAGAGGAAAATAGCACAACAACCTTAATAACTGTCTTAACAATGCTACCCCACACAATATCCTCACCTCCCACCTCAGTGGGTGCATCCGGCTTCCCAGTGGCAGCTGCAAAATCACTGTAGTCGCTTTTGGTGGGTATCACACTGCGGTGTTGAGAAGGTGGCAGTCTGGTAGCTCCAACTAGGATAATTGCATTGGGGCCTGAAACCTTTAAACACAAACAACCTTTACTTTTCTGCCTGGGTGCAGCGTAAAATCTAGCATAGTCCAACACAGGACTTAACACCCTAATCCTATCTATCTAGTTAGCTAATTAAGTTCCTCCATGACCCACAGCCCAGAGGGCCTTACAGTTTTTATGCTCAAAAAGGGGGTTTCAGTCGGCTGAATTTGACATGGTATTGTGGAGGTATCTCTTTGGTGGTGCACTACAGCAGCAGCAGCAGGGCTGACTGAAGAGGTAGGAGAATGATAGTCTTCAATTGCCTGGTCTTGCCAAATTTGCCTCTGAGGCCTTTGTAGACAGAGTTCACCAGGCAGGCCTCTCACCGCCTTCCTCACTGGTCTTCTTGGTTTAGGGACAGGACAGGTTTGGTCCCCAAACGCCTTGGCTGGAACAACTTTTGCTCAATATTCTTTCAGCTGGGATTGGCTCGGTCTGTAACCCCAGCACACACATGGTCACTCCAGCTCACAGCAACAACTGTCTTCAACACTTATCGCAATGAGAGGAAACACAGGCTGCACAGGCTTTGTTGAGTGCTGCAGGCTTTTTTACTCCAAACGCTACACCGTTTACAGTCACTACTCTCTTATGGCAGCTCTGAACTTTACTCCTCCAGCTGCAAACTTCAGATCCTCTCTCTCTCTGCAGCAATTTCAGAAGTCTCTACTCTCTCTGCAGCTACCCCCAGTGGCTCTCCCTGCATCAACTTGCAAACTTCTTTCTCTGCAGTACTGTTCTTCCAGGAGCTCTGCTGTTTGCAGTTAGCTGGGTCTGACAGGCGTTGTCAAGGTTCAGGCCTTGGGCTGGATAGTCATGACAGTCTCTTCTGCACTCTGCTCTAAAATCCTGGATAAATCTCTCCTTTTTGAGGGCATGCAGTCCTAGTTATAATCTTTATATAGTCTCCTTTTGATTGACTGCATAAATTCCAGGGTTTTTCTGTGCCCCTTGAACTTTTCCAACAGCCCCCTTGCCTGCGGAGTCCCCTGGGAGCTGCCATATTTGTTTATACTCAGTCCCAAACATACTGTCCTGTTTATTTTATTTTCCCTTACAAGGGCAGAAAACATTTTGCCCCTTCCCCATAACTGGAGGCTTTATTGTGCCGATCCCCAGCTCCGTTGCCTGCTCTGGAGCTGGGGATATATTTACAATGTGGCCACTGCAAAATGCACTATTGGAGCTGCATTTTCTTAAAATTTTCAGACTTCGGTGGCCATGCATACTTAGTAGGGCATGGGTGGTGATCTTTTTTGTTTACCTTTCAGCCTGTGCTTCTCAGCAGCTCTGCAGGCCAAACAGACTTCCCCAGGTGCCTGGAGGTGCGGAAGACAGGATCAGACATCAGCCCCTTTCAGAGGATGGGGCTCAGCAGTTGGACATAAGTGTCCACAGCCACAGAGCACAGCAGGCCCCCAGGCCCAAATCCCACCTGGGCCACTTGCAGGTTACTGAAGGCAGAGTGTTGGGGCTATAGCCCATAAGGTAAGCCCTATTTGTGAAGGCTTACATATATACAGAGATGGGGTGATTAGTTCCATAGAATATATTACATCTGTTGGATTACTGGAATTATTATTCCAGTTTGGACTCCAAATCTGATGGCAGATGGCACTGGAACTGGCAATGGAACAGGAATCGAATTTCTGATTCTGCATCTGAGTCCTCCTGTGAAGAAAAAATCATCTATAAAACCTCACAACCTCCCTCCCCATTTTCTTACCTCCTTACCTGTGACTCTTGCACTGAATGGAACATCTGGAAGTATGGAAAGTGATGCCAATAAGAAGTGACCCTACCATCTGGTTCCTCAGCTTCAGGTGTTTGGGTGATAGTATGACAGGACAGGACCTTCCACCAAGACCAGATGAAGTGGATTAGGCATCTGGAACTGAAACCCAAACATGCTCACCTTGGTCATTGCCAAACTCACTTTTGCTAATACTTGCCCTGGTTGGCACACTCACTGTTGGTTGCCCTCCCACCACTGCTTCTGTGTTGCCACCTGCTGAGTCCTGACAGAGTCCCACTAGTCCTCTCTGAGTGTTATCCAGCAGCTAAGAAGGCATAGGTCAATAATTTTAACACTAGTATGTTCTGGCTGCTTGTGTTTATTTTTTAATTTTTATTTGGCAGTGCACATATTCCCGACAGACACATCAGTCATTATGCTCCTGTTTGATCTACTGTGACCTAGTAGATGAGCCACCCTGGGCCAATCATGACAAAATGCTGGAAACCACCAGATGCTATACTCAAACACTGAGGCTGTCTTGGTGTCTTCTCTCAATGTTTTGTTATGGTTGACCCAACCACCATCCAAGACTTTATTTGGGACCAGGCCACCCCAAGAGAATAACTCTCGGGACTTGGGGGGCTTAGTCTGTATGTGTTGGACTGCACTGGACACTTAAAATTAGTGGAGTTTTGGATTGTCACATTTGAGTACATTGCATATGAGGGAGTTGGGTGATCACCAGATGTGTGGGATAGGTTGTCTGCACTGTTCAGGACTGGATGGGGAAGAGAAAGTCCATGAAAGGATGGGTAACCTGTGATCCACAATATGGCACCAGTAATATGGTGGCAGGGGCTGAGAAAAGAACAGAAGTCACAAACTAAATCTATCCAGTGCAGAGTCCAGAAGTTGGGAACCGCCACTAACCAACTGACAGTGCACCTGCTAATATTGTGTTATACTTGCACTCCTGCCTGTTTCTACCCAGACTGAGAAGAGAACCACCAGTGACCTGACCAATCCCAATGTTAAGGCAAGCGATGGGGTGGTGGCCATGAAATGAGGGTGGGGAGAAGTGGGAGGTATTTGCTCAGCTTTCCCTTCTGCAGTGAGAGTGTCTGATGAAGAATCAGAAGTTCGGATTCTGATTCTACTTCCGTCTATTTTGAGATACAAGATTTTTGTTCTTGATTTCTGAAAATCCTAAATCTGAAAAACAAAACAAAATCTGACTGAATTCAGTTCCAAGTTCTGAGAATTGGATTCTGATCATTCCTGTTATAGAGGCAGTATTATTTCTTTCTCCTACCATCAAACTCCCTCAAAATACACACCAGCATTGTGTTTGTCTTGCTGTAGGCCTTACTGCACTGGGAAGTCTGAAGGAGTCACTTATGATGACTACCAGGTGCCTGTGTTCTGAACTAGTGGCCTATCTTACCCCACCCATTTGGTATTCCATCCTGGGATTCCTACTCCCTATGTACACCATTTTGTACTTTTGGCATTGAACAGAACTGCTAAACTTTGGATCATCTCTTTAACCTTTATAGATCTTGTGCAATCGCTTGATCCCCTCTTTGGTGTTTACACTGCCACAGAGCTTAGTATCATATGCATAGGCACATTCTGCCCTGTATGCCTTCTCTTATGCAGCTGATGAACAGATTGAAAATGACAGGTTCCAAGACTGACCCTTGTGGCACCCACTCATGACCACCCTCTCCCTGATTTGACACTGTTCACTGCCACAGCCCTCTGCCCCTTCCCTATAACCAGCTTTCCAACAATTTAACCAGCTCCTTCACTACATCCATGTCCTCTAACTTTTTCAGCAACCTTTTGTGTGGCACTGAGTAGAATGCTTTGCTGAGGTCAAAGCACAATATGTCTACTACTTGTCCCATATCCACAACCCTTTAACACAGTCAAAGAATATCCTCAAGTCGATCTGACAGGACCTCCTTGCCATGAACCCATACTGTTTTCCTCCTGGGGCACATTGGGCTCAGCAGTTCCAATCCCAATACTCCGAGCACATCTGGATGCATCACATTTGTCTCAGAGCCTTATCTGCTTTCAGGATGCAAGCTCTTTTCTTACTCTTTCTACAGTTATCTCCATTACTGACTCTCCTTGTTGCTGCCCTTATGCCCTTTCCAGCAGTATCCTACTGTCTTCCATTCTGTCTATTGAGAAGTACTGTAGTTGTTCAAAATGGCTGCCTTCTGCTCAGCATCATCTATTACCTTGTCCAAACTCCACCAGTTACACAATTCCACATTTTCTCTTTCCTTTTTTCCCTGTATATCAGCAGAATTGTTTTCCCTTTCCATAACTTCCACTGCAGTTTGCAGCTCTATGGCTGCCTTTGTGATGCACCCCAAACCCCCTTCTTGGCCTCCTTCATCTTGACCTAGTCCCCCTGGTTTATCTTGTTGCTATGAAGGCCATTATTTGGCCTCATTGACTGCTCTTACCTTCTAGGAGCACCAGAGTGATCTCTTGTGTTTGCTGGTATTGGTATCTGTTCTCAAGTACAATTTATTTATTCATTTTTATTCTTTGGTAACCAGGTAAGGCACACTAGGCACAATGCCTGTTTTCAAATTTTTTTAATTTTTATCTCTATTCTTCATTGAAATTTTCAAATATAAACAACAAACACCAGAGAACAGTAGATTTCAATACAATCCAACAAAAACAGCAAAATTAACACATATAAAATATTAAATAATAATTAGAAATAAAGCCCTCCTAGACCACCTTAGCATCCTCCTCCTCCCTGAGGCAATATATCTATAGGCAGAATAAAATAGCCTTATAACTGAAAAGTGCAGCATAGAGATTAAACCGAAAACCAAATGTAAAATAAACAGATGCTACCATCTTAGAAGGACAAGAAAGACAATACAAATACATATGAAGTCATTAAAAGTAGACAAGCCTTAAATAGTGTTAAAAATCTAATCTGAAATCCTTGAGACCTAAGGACTGTACTCACAGGCTAGTTTTAATTTGCCTTGTGTCATAATGTGGCAATTAAATCTAAAAGACTACTCCAGCATTTGGAAAAGGAAGCTTGTTTATCATAGAAGTAGGAGATAATCTTTTTTATCATAGAAGATTTTATTGAGAGTTTTCAAATTTTTTAAATAATACACTTCCATACATCATATATTTTCATGCACGTACACAGGAATTTATAGACCAAATAGGCTTACATTTCTCATCACATCATCATATTTTCCATTGTGAAAATATAAATACAGAGGTCAGTAGGAAAGGTGTAAAGAAGACAACTTAGTGTAATAGTGCTAATTATAGCTTCCCATATTCCAGCAGGTAGGGTGAAATCATTAGCCAGACCACTTAAGACCTTATTTGGGGGTAACTGGGGAGGAGGATTTTACACAGCAGTGAGTGAATGTAGGTATCCCATTTTATGGAAATATTCCAGCTGGCCTTGGTGAGTGTATGATAGCCATTCCAAAAGAACCAGTCAGGCTAAAGCTGCCTGCCACAAACTTATGGCTGGGCTGTTAGTCTGTCTCCAGTGCATTAGAAGGATCCTCTTGGCTTCCAACAGCACCAACATAAACCATTCTTTATGTGCCATAGACAGGAAGGTTAGCTCAGATGAGTCACCCAGCAACAATTCTGGATCTAGTGATAAATCCCTAGTGCCAAGGATTTTAGAACACTCCAGAGCAACTGAAGACCAGAAGGTTAAGACTTGAGGGCAGGACCACAGTACATGGAACAAATGAGCATCAGATTGCTGGCATCTCCAACATTTGGAGTGGGGCAGGGTTCCCACTGATTGCAAGGCAGCTGGGGTTCTGTACCACTGTAAAATTATTTTAAGCTGTAGTAATTGGCTTTTGGAATCTCTATATACTTTGTGTGATTCTTGGAGGCAGCGAGACCAGGTGGTCTCGGATATGGTCGTGCCCATGTCGGCTTCCCATTTAATACTACAATGTTCAGTAGGGTCAGCTTGAGAATCTTGCCATGTGACACAGAACTTGCTGATGCAACCCCAAGAAGAGGAGTCTTTATGCAGGGAGGCGAGCCACTTCCATTTATTATCTGGTCTAAATTGGGAAGAGAGGGCATTGATGAGACTACATATCTAAAGAAACCACCAGAAATCAGTATTAGGAAGAATGTATTTGTCCTTCAACTGGGTAAAAGATAATAGAGTATCTGAGTCAGGCAACATAAGCTCTTGCACATGTTGAATTCCCTTAAGCTCGCAGGAGGGTCAATTGAGTGGCTCCCCTCTGAGGGTAATAAAATTGTTGTGCCATAGTTCTGCATACCGCATGGGTGGAGCCCAGGCATCTTTAGGGGTGTGAGACAGGTCATGTTAGGGCACCAGGCATGGCGGGATTGGCATATGACCGGAGACAGGCCCTTATCTGAAGGCCAACATGTCCTAGCAGGGACCTAAGAGGAGTGGCTGCCACCATATCAGCCTCAAGACATACCCATAATGGGGAAGGTGCAGCCATAGGTATAAACCATTTTGTAACTTGGGCAGCCAACTTTCCAGGTGGTAATCCTGGAACCAGGGGGTCCCAAGGCCTCCCTTGGACCAAGGCACTCTTAATTTGCTTTTCCCCCATCTGTGCACCCATCCTTACCATAGACAGGAGACTACCATCTTCTCTAGTAAAGAGAAGAGTCTGGGAGAGAGACAGGTTGGGAGGTTGTTAAACAAATGTGTGACTCTGGGGAGCAAAAGCATTTGAACAGCAGCCACTTTACCAGCCAGTGTTAAGCATAATTTACGCCACCGCTCGATCTCTGCGCTTAGTTGCTTTAGGAGGGGGGAAAATTGGAAGATTTGAGGTCTGCCCAGTTGGTAGGTATATAAACCACAAGATAAGAGAATCCTTGTGCAGCCCAACTTAGTTCTGTGCCATGAAGGCATTCTTGTGTACAGAGTGAATTTAGTGGAGCTAAAGTGGTCTTCCGTTGGTTGACCTGCAACCCTGAGAGTGATGCAAATCCACAGAAGACCAAGAGAGCTGCTGGGGGATGTCGCCGAGCGTGAGACAGAGTAAGTAGAAGGTCATCGGCGTATGCCACCACAATGTATGATTTACCATGGACTGAGATACCTATGAAACCTTTGGTGTTAATAAGAGCTTGAATCAGTGGGTCCAGTGCAACCAAAAAGAGAAGGGGAGACAGGGGACATCCTTGTTGGGTACTCCTGTACAGAGGAAGATGAGGAGATATCAGAGTTGGCTAGAATCCTGGCCATAGATGCGTTGTAGAGGGTTAAGACCCATAGGAGAAACTGGGGTCCAAAGCCATACAGGCAGAGGATTTCATGAAGGTAATTCCATTCAAAGGAATCAAATGCCTTTGTGAAGTCAACGGCTAAAGCCGCCACAGGAGTCTTGGATTTTACTCGCTAGCTACTTCTGATTAAGTAGTAGTCTGGTGTTGTCTGAGCCCACCTTCCCTGGCATAAACCCTACTTGAGAGGGATGGATTATAGAGGTAAGGATATTGTGAATCCTGGTGGCCAGGATTTTAGCTAGAATCTTAGTATCCACTGGTAATAATGATATAGGGTGAAGGTTAGAGCAGTTAAGGGGGTCATTAGATTTCGTGGGTAAAAATGTAATCAGGGCCTCTTACATTGTGGTGGAAAGGGAGCCTACTGATTGAGTATCCTGCAATGCCAACAACAGTGGATGCACAATCTCTTGGTTTAATGCCTGGTATAATTCAATGGTCATCCCATCTGGTCCTGGGGCTTTCCCCTTAGCCATTTGAGATAAGGCCTGGCATAACTCAGGAGCTGTGATGGGGTCATCTATAAGGACAAGCCTGTTCTGGTGAGAGTGTCGGTATAGTGAACCCCTGGCAAAATTGGTTCAAGTCTTGGGAGAGCTGAGTTGGTGTGAGAGAAGATTGGGATTGGTACAAAGACTGGTAGTATAGTTTCATAGTCTCATTTATACCAGTAGGGTTCCTACCAATAGAACCCGTGGAGGTATGCAGGGCATGGATTTTAGAAGAGGCTTGTTTCTTATGCAATTGGTAAGCAAGTAGCTTGCCTCCCTTGTCTCCACCTTCCCAATACATATGCTTAGATCTAAGCAAGGTCCATTCTGCTTTGTGATGAAGCAGAGTGTTTATTTGATACTTGAGCCCTACACATCTGTGAGTCAGGGATCGGTCTCTGTGTCGGCATGGGAAACTTTAAAATGTCCTCTGAGCCAGTAATTCTGACTGTAGCAACTCCGACTTTTTCTTCTGGGTTTTATTCTGGTCTGCCAGAAAGCAATAATGTGACCTCTCAGGTTAGCTTTGAAAGCTTCCCACAGTGTGCTTGCAGGAACTCTGCAGTCAGAATTAAAGGCAAAATATTTCTTGGTTACTTTCAGTATGGGTTGTTGGAATTCAGGATCTCTAACCAATAGGGGGTTACATCTCCATCGCGTGCCTGTAGACCGGCACCCCAAAGGAGTATATGTAAACATCACCAGTGCATGGTCTGAGATGATGATATTACCGATGGAACTGTTCAAGACTCTACCTGATGCTGCATTATTGGCCAGCCAATAATCAATGTGACTATGTACCCTATGAGAAGAGGAGTAACAGGAGTAATCTCACCCCGAGGGGCGGTCTCGCCTCCAAACGTGTATCAGACCCCATTCCTCTGTCATCTCCTGTAAGGCAGCACAGGCATATGTCTGATACTAAGTTGAAGTCTCCTCCTAGTACTAGGGGGGTGGTAGGGTCGAGTTGCAATAGAGTGGAAATAGTCTGACTCAAGCTAGGGAAGAAATCTGCTTGGTCTGCATTTGAAGCACACAGATTACCCACTATTAACTTCCCTATAGGGGACACTAACTTAACCACCACCCAACACCCCTGTGTGTCAGACCTGGAGTCCTCAACTGTCCATATGCTAGAGCGATGAATAAGAATGGTTACCCCGCTAGATCCGGATGAGGCAGAACTGGCATGGATAGCCTCCACCCAGGATTTCCTAAGCCAAAGGTTAGACCTACTTGGAGATGTGTTTCTTGTAAAAGGGCTACGTCTGTATGTAGAGAACGAAGGTACTGAATAACTTTTGTACGCTTTATAGGGTGATTGAGGCCCTTTACGTTCCGCGACACCAGACATAGACCTGAGTAGTGGAGACAGTCATACTGACAAGTGAGCAGAAAAATGACAAGGTACTTACCCACTTGAAGCTAGGGGAATTTAGGCAAACCCAGTGAGAATAACAAGGGAACTGCAAACCTGGCTTTCACCTCAATAAGCTGCTGGTAGGTAACGGGAAGGTAGAATGCACTGATGTGAGAGAAGGTGTACCAAGGAGAAACAGTATAATCAAGAAGTGTATGCAAGAACAATTAGAGAACAGTCCTGCAGGAAAAAGAGAGAGAGTTTGTGAACAACAAACACAAATAACAGCCCTACCTGATTCAGAGGTCTGCCAGGCAGGGGTAATATAACAAATCAAACAAGTGATTAAATGCTAAAAGTGATGGAGGCTTTAGCGAAAGAGGATACAAAACAAGGAAGTATCCTCAGCTACGCTAGAGTCCATGCTCGAGGGTTGGAGAGGAGGAAGACAACCTAGAAAAGAACTCGGTCCTCCTCACCCAGTGATCAATTCCCAGGTGAATAGCACAAACCCAGGATGAGGGGTGGGGGTCAGGGGGGTACAGGGATGATAAGGGGGGGGATTGGGTAACTTCCCTAATCGAGACTATAAGGGCTGGTTTGCCTACAGCCACATCATTACCCTGAGTTTGGAATTTAATTAATAGAACAGAAGCACCACTGCTATGTGGTGCAAGTTAGGTATCCCTATATCTTATGGGTAGTGACTCCCTCAGAGTGAACAAAGAAAAATAGGGAAGGGGAAGTATTATTCCCTCTCTCGAGAAACTTATGCCTATATAGGGAACTACAGCCCAACTAGGGAGCATTGACCCAAGGCATCCAGAGCTCCAACAGTGAGGGGTCGGGCCCATAGGTCAGTCCCATCTATTCTTATGGGGGGGTTCCAAGAACAAATAACATGCTGTGGTATTAAACAACCCCCATATCTATCAAAGAAGTCACTGCATAATATAATCCAGAGGTCAGCCAGTAGGTTCTGCATCAGGACTTATGAACCCTTGGGAACCAGGCTGAGATTCATGAAAAGTCTTTGAGGCATCTGAAGGTGCCGTTAAAATGGCTACAGCGAAGGATTCATCTCCTGGTTTAAGCTGCCCGAGAAGGTCTACTACTTCAATTAGTGAGTCTGGTGTGTTGGCCCAGTCCATAGATCACTCATTGCTTATGGAAGAGAGCTTTGAGTTAGTTAGGTGGCATTCTACTGAGGTTACGGAAGGTTCATCCCTAGGCATCTTTGCAGGGGGAGCTGCTCTTTGTTGTTCTGGTGAAAGATGCTGGCCACTTCTGGATCATTGCCACTGGTGTGAAGATGTTCCGGTGTTCCTGGGAGGGAGGAATATTTGTTCTGAGGCAGATGAGCTGGATGTAAGCATAGGCAGTGTGTGAAACGGATTCCTCGCTCTGGGGGAGTCATTAAGAAAGAGACCTAGTCCAGTTGTATAGCAGTCCTCCGGACTCTGTCTGTTATATTTTTGGTTCCTAGTGCTTTTAACAGATGGGTCCCATAGCCTTCTGGGATATGTAGTCTGAGGAGACAAATTAGGCCAAAATTTAGAGATCCAACGTTCCACCTCTCTAGGACTGTCTACCAATAGCTCTCTCATCTCCTTGGACACCAGGAGTTTGGTGAGTCCCCTAAATCTGTAATGAAAGTTATGGGCAGCCAGAAATGTTTTCAGAGGGCCATAAGCTCTGTGTTTACTTGCCATTTACTGTGTGAAGTCTCTATAGATGGAGATCAATACCCACTGCCACCAAATTTCACCCAGGTCCTGAGCTGCTCCTAAGATGCTGCATTTGGTTGAATATCTAATAAGTATGCCATTATTGGCCTCAGGGATTGTGCCAACTTGTCCATTCTCCCAGTAATGCGTGGGCTCTTTCAGCTTCAACAGGGCCTCTACATCGATCCCCAACATCATGGGGAATATATCATTAAGAAAGCGCTCCATGGAAGTTCCTTCAGCACCTTTGGGGATGCCAATAATACGGAGGTTGTTGCGGCGTCCCCTATTTTCCTGATCCTCCACCCTGACAAGTAAACTTTCAATTTTCTGGTCTTACATCAATACTTTCTACTCAAGTTTAGATTGCTGTAGTTGTAGAGTTTCTACCCGTTGCTCCGCCACCTTAAGGCGGTTTTGCAGCTGATGCACATCTGAAGTGGTACCTGTGAGGGTTATATTGATGTCATCCACCCTTGTAAACAATGCTTCCAGCATGCGGGTGATATAGCTCAGACAGTCACCCACAGATGCTGGTTGTGGAACAGTAGTTGATACGGGTGGTAGCAAGGATGGAGATCCTCCTGTCGCCAAGTTGGCCTTAAGCAGCGGCATTTTCAGGAGTGCGAGTGGAGACCCTGGCAAGTCGCAATGGGGATCAGAGCTAGGTGGATATCCAGACAGTAGGGCCAAGGCCTCCGTGGCCTATCTGAATGGAGCAACTTGCGAGTAACCGGCTTTTAAAACACAACGTATATACTATGGTACCTGCAAAAAAGTCACACTGGACGATTGGGAACAGTTACCCGAGCTGAGATTAGTACTGGGGGAAGGGTCACATCCCAGGATTAAGCTAGCCAGCCACGGACTGTCGCCAGACTCAGATGAGCTCAGGAGTTATGCTGCCATTTTCTCTGTCAGGAGATAATCTGAATCACAGTTAAGTTGTGTCTGAGCTGAGCCTTCCGCGCTTTAAAAATGGGTAGATTGATCTGCCCAATGTTGAAGTATTAGTTGAGTAGTTGTAACACCTATGAGGGCTAGTATAGATTTATCAACAAATGACAAATCAGATGTAAAAGCACCTAGGATGCAAGTATATATATTAAACTCATAAGACTGAATTATTTTATCCAGGATGTTACATTTTATATCCTGCCAAGGCATTTAAGCATAGTGACATGACCAAAGCAAGTGGTCCAAGGATCCAGTGTCTTTATTACATTTATGGCACAAGGGAGTTAAGTATGCATTGTGTAAAATTTTATAGCAGATTAATCTTAAAGGCGAACTGTCATCTACAGGGTTTCTTAATGCCTAAAAGACCATAAAAAGCTAGTCTGAGTTGTGTTTATCTGTGAGTCTTTGCAGTCCAGAGTTATTCATATGTAAATCAGTCTGTAATTAAGGGCTGGAGGCAGCCATATGTTTTAGGGTCCTGACAGGAAATGATGTCACTGAGGATCTTGGCACTTCATTGGATGTAGGTTAAATAGGAAATTGTCTGTTTTATTAAATGTGTTTTAAGGTATTATTACAACACTTTCTACATTTATAATAATTGTTTTGTATGTGTATTGAAACTAACGAGTTACCACCCTTACATTTCACTGTTAGTAAAAATAATCCATCTTTAGGGTTGCTTTAACCTCTAGGCTATACTGCCAGCTGATCATTTAAAAACACATATCTCAAGACTGGCTCAGTGGTGCCAACAGGTATTAGGGACCCATATTGTATCAGGATTTTTAAACCCTGGCTGTGTTCATGTCAGTGCAGGTTTCTGCAGCTGCCACAGCACTAACTGGGCCCTCTTCTTTTTAGTCTCTATGTAAATGCCCTACCCAACTCCTGCTCCACCAAGGTCCTGCTATATGCAGATGATGCGGTTCTCCTCTCCTCCCACCCTAACCCCTCCTCTCTTCAGGCACTCTTTTAGTCAAATTGGAAACTGGTTCAACGACCGCAGGCTGGTCATTAACATTAAAAAAAAAGCCATGTTGTTTTCCCATCATCAAAATAAGGCAAAATACTCACCACTCCATATACTATCCAGCTCACTCCACCCACTAGAACAAGTTAGCAGCTACAAATACCTGGGCATTACCTTCGACTCTGCCCTCTCCTTTCACTCGCTTGTTGACCTGCTCACTTCAGCAATTAACATGTGCATAGGCCTTCTCTACCATCATAAGGACTGCCTCCCACCGGATGCCCTTAGATTGGCTATCTCCTCTTCTGTCCTGTCTCTTGTAGACTATGGCCTCCCTGTCTACGCTGCTGCTGATGCCACCACCTCAGAAGAATTCAACTATCCCTAAATAAGGCCTGTAGGCTCCTCACTGGTGCAGACAAATGGACTCATGTATGCACTCTATACTTGCTGGCCAACATACTCAATCTAGAAGAGCGGCTACAATATCAGACCTGCCTCCTGGTTAAAAAAAAAATCTAGGTCTCTCCCACCAGGGGTGTCCACCTCCCTCCACCCTGCTTCCCCCTCTGCCTCTACCTGTGGCTCCATTAAGGCCAGTCTCAGAGTCCCGAGGGTGCAGACATCACTCACCCAGAGATCCTTTTGTTACAGGGCACCACACTGGTTCAACACTTTCCCCTTCTCGATCTCCTTACTCACTAAAGTAGGTCCTTTAAAGGCAGCTCTCAAGAGCCTCATTTTCTCCACCCACAGCTGTGAATGTGCTCAGCAAGTGGGATCCTAGCCCATAGGTGCCTCACTCCCTCCCCGGCCCCTTTTCTAGAGTCTTGATGACAATCACCTTATCTCAGGCTGCAATTCTGAACTTGCTGTATTTGTCCTTGGAGCCTAGCCTTCTCACTGTATAGACCTCTGTACTGCTACTATAAACTGTAACTCTTATCTGGGCACTGGATGGCTCGGGATTCTATGTTGTCTGTTCTGACACCTGCAAATATATGAATACTGTTTGCTATTCGCTGTTTGATATGTAGCAAAAACTTCTGTAACCTCCTGTCTATCATATTGCATTTGTGTTGCTGTCTATGTGTTGAATCCACTTGAACTGATGTGGAGCCTTTAGAAACAAGTCCTTGACTCAAAGGGTTGTAATTTTGATATGTATAATAAATAAATATAAATAACTTCTGTATCATTCAGTTCCCTCTTACTACCTTTTCTATTACAATTTCTGGTGTGAACACAGGTTTACAAGATGCATATGTGCTACTTACCTACTGGCTTGCATCATGGGGCCAGCCTTGAAAAGTGTAGTTTCTGATTAACTGCTGGCAGTACAACCTGGAGATTAAAGCAAAGAGCTGTAAACAAGTTTAATTCATCCAGCAGAATGGGGTTTGATTCCAACATCCTCTACTTGTATATTATGTGACCAGAGTAACTCACTTAACCTCCCTGCACTCCCAAAACACACCCTGAAACAAGCTGTGGCTGTGTGCCTTTCCTGGACAAGACAGTAAAAACAATCTGTGTATGTGTTACGATTCTGAAAATATTATGCTCTTTCTATCCAGATTTGACTCGAAAGGAAAAAAAAAATAGGACACCATTAATTGTTTATTAATTGCAAAAACACATGGATGGACAACTGTTTAAAAAGCATAATCTGAACTGCATTATTAAAATATAGAATAGTATATGGGTGTGTGTTAACCAAATTTTGTTTATGATTCTGAAAATATTATGCTCTTTCTATCAGATTAACCTGATGGCATAGTTAAGTGGTTTATAAAGCATCCCACACCGGGTGTGCAAAATTCTGTTTTTATACCCAAACACCCTATATATTTTTTTAATTAATGATAATTTTTCTCTTTCAGCACAGTTCAGTTAGTGCAGCACTTCTGTCAGAGATACACACACTTCACACACACACACTCACACACCGCATACCTGCACATGCCACACACACTTTACACCACACACATGACAGACACACATACACCACACACACACACACACACACACACCCAGCCTTCTCCCTTTGTTTTGGTTTTTGTTTTTTTACATTACAGTGGAATGGCATTCTGAAAATTGTGGTCTGTTGGCATAGCTGCAAAGTGTAAGACATGCTCAAAGGGTATGGGCAGATGCAAGACTTATGAGCACATATGTGAAGTGTGTGTGAGTGTGGTATGTGAGGTGTTTGTGTGAGGTGTGTATGCGTGTGTATCTCTGATGTGCTGCACCAACAGAACTGTGCTGAAAGGGAAGCAAATTATCACCATTAATTAAATAAAATAATATATGGGTGAGTGGGTGTAAAAAACAGAATTTTACACACACACCCTCATTGTGGGATGCTTTTATAAACCACTCAGGCTTTGCCATAGAGTTAATGCAGCATCTCACACCTCGGGTGTGTGTAAAACTTTGGTTACACACACACACACACACATATTATTCTATATTTTAATAATGCAGTTCAGATTATGCTTTTTTTAAACAATGCTGTCCATCCATGTGTTTTTGCAATTAATAATTAATGGCGTCATATTTTTTTTCTTTTCAAGTCAAATTTGGATAGAAAGAGCATAAAATGTTCAGAATCATAACACATGCTCAGATTGTTTTTACAGTCTTTGTCCAGGAAAGGCACACAGCTACTCATTTCAAGGCTGGCCCATGATGCCAGGCCAGTAGGTACAAAGTCACATTTGCATCTTGTAAACCTGAGTTCACACCCAAAATTGTAAGAGAAAAGACTGTAAGAGAGGGAATAGAATAAGACAGAAGTTAGCGCTGTGGCAGCCCCAGAAATCTGCAATGACATGAACATAGCCAGGGTTTAGAAATCCTGATACAGTAACGGGGCCCCAATACCTGTTAGTACCACTGAGCCAGCCTTAAGATGTGTAATTTTAATGATCGCTGGCAATATAGCTTCAGGTTAAAGCAATCCTAAAGATGGATTATTTTTACTAACAGTTTGAAATGAAAGGTGATAACACACTACTTTCAATGCACATACAAAAGATTTTTAATTTATGGATTGTAAAATTAATATTATTGTAAAGCATATAAAAATTTTCCAGTAATATTATCATTGCTAGACTGATAATAGTACCATTCACGACTGATAATACTATTGTTCCAGGACCCGTAATACCATCATTCAGGACCTGGTGATGGTATTATCACTTAAACTCCATAGCACAACCTAAGTCTGCCACACTGCTTTTCCAAAGTGTGCTCTTTAACTGGCTGTTCTTCCTGGTAGGCAGTCAGAACAAGCTTTAAAACATGACGGCAGCAGTCTCGCTTAGCGAGACGGAATCGCATCCGGTCCTTGGAATGTCACCAGTGGTTTTTTTGTCATACCATACCACAACCTTTGATCCTGCCTTCACCAAGGAAACCCAAAAAGGTAGGACTTCCTGCAAAATTGGAACACAGTTTAGTTGTTAAACATTGGGTGGGGCTGGGTGCACCAGCCAGGAGGGCCGAGACAGTCTAGCGGAAATCAGCAGAAACAAGAGACAAAACAGTATTTCAAAGCAACCAAAAATAAAACCTCTTATCCATATATTAAAAGAATTATGGATATCTCACAGGGCATTACCGGTGAGATACCATCTTGAGGCTCTGGACACAGGAACCTCTTGAGCTTCGCTCCCAAGATTCCTACATGTCCAGAACCTCTCCATGGTATTACTCACCAGTAATAACCTATGGGCTATCCTATTATTCTCTTTATTATAACTGTAGAAAGTATTGTAATAACATGCCTAAAACACTCTTAATAAAACAGACGATTTCATATTTAACCTGCAGTCAATGAAGCCCAAGATCCTCAGTGACATCATCTCTTGTCAGAAGCCTAAAACATATGGCTGCCCCCAGCCCTTAATTACAGACTGATTTATATATGAATAACTCTGGACTGCAAAGACTCACAGATAAACACAATGACTCACTCAAATTAGTTTTATATGGTATTTTAAACATTAAGAAACCCTGTTGATGACAGCGCCCCTTTAAATTGTTGAGGGGTATGAATTTGTAGATATTGTTCCATAATTGTGGCCAACCTAAAGAATGGGTTGAGGCATATTTATCCCAAAACAAATTCTCAAAAGGTGTATCAGAGAATTTTAATTTCAGAAAGAATTTATATAAATTTGAGACTGGATGAGGTCTGATGGCACATAGAGGTCAGTTCTGATATAGTATTGGCCACATCTATGGGATAAACAGTAACCAAAATAAGCTTGTAATAAGAGTTTTAACATATGAAATTTAACTGTATGTTTTTGAGACCAGTAGAAGTCTTTAGAAATTTCAGAAAAACGAAATTGCCCTTGACATTCACCTGGAGGTTAACCTGGCTAGGTAGAAACTTCAAGGTCAATATTTTCCCATGGAAATGAAGGTTCAGGTTATAACACACAGGTTGGGAGGTAATCTTTGATATATTAACATTAAAACACTGGCAAAATTGGTTATGAATCTTAAGGGATGTGCCAATAACTATATTTTTAACATCTTTAGAGATGTTTTCAAATGCAGTGTATAGAGTAGATTCTGGGCAAATGTTATATTTTTTAAGCAACACTTTTTCCAGTAAAACACACGTGGGGACATAAAGAGAAGGCTGATTATTATATAAGAACTGTTTTAAATACTTACTCTTGTGTGAAACCATATAATAAAGTATAACATTTGGAATCTTTTGTCCCCCTAAGTTTTTAGGAAGCATGAGTTTTTATAAAGCAGTCCTAGGTGTACCCTTTAACCATAAAAAAATATTTATGGCCCAGTGGCACTAATTGTTGAGGCGCTGGACACCACACCTCATGCCACATCAGCAACCTGGGTTCGGGAATAGACTCGAGTCATTTTGAGGCCAGCCGGGGAGGTAAGGATTGATCATCCAGAGGACTGCTCTCCTTTCTTAGGGTGGGGGTTTGTCTTCGCCCAAGTGTGCTTGGCTGCCTCCTCAGAGGTGAAGATGGCTGCTGTGCCCACTGCATGGGGGCAAGGGAGAAAAACTGAGGAAAATACTGGGACCCAGCAAGACCCATAATGGCCCAGAGGATGGACCCTTTCGACTGGGTTGTAGCCCCAGCTGGTCCGTGGGAGGAGAAAAATAATTTTGTGATAAATTAAATAACATAAAGAACCGTTTATAACTGTGTGGAATTTAGAAACCAGATAAGAGGAATGAACACATTAAGCATGTTAATAGGAAAAAAATATTCTGGGGAAGACATTCATCTTTAGAATACTAACCATACCCCAAAAAGAAATAGGGAGACTGGCCCATCTAGTTAAGTATTGGGTAGTGTTTTGTAGGGGTATGTCCAAATTTAGCTTTATTTATTAGGATTCATTTTTGGATATAGTCATGACTAAATTCTTAATCCCTGAGGGATTACATAAAAGACTCAGGTTACCAATTTCCTCTTTACATAAAACAGCTTGATATGGACATCACCTCTGTTTTTTTTTCTTTATTACGTTTGTAGTTAGAGACTTTACTGTAGTCATCAATAATCTTCAAAGCCATTTCAATCAAGTTCAATGGGTATGACACATGTAATAACATGCCATCAGCGAAGGCTGATACTTTTAAATAATGTTTTAAAAAGGGGATTCCTTTAATAGATGTATTTGAATTTAAAAAGTAAACAAGGGGTTCTAAATAAAAATTAAAAAGAATGGGAGAAAGGGGGCAGCCCTGTCTAGTGCCTTGACACAGTTTAAAGGGGGAGACAGTAGACTGTTGCAGCTACTGTAATTTTAGCTGCTGGATTTGAGTATAACATTTTTACCTAGTTAATAGATGTTGGGAGAAAGCTGAATTTGAGAAGAGTAGCAAATAAAAAGTTATGATGGACTCTATCAAAGGAGTTTTCCAAATCCAGCAACACCAATAACAATAAGGCCCTGTTCACACTACAAAGCTTAAAACGGTTTAACTGCCTTAAACAGTTTTAAGCTCCCGGAACACGGTTTGCATTCACACTGTAACACGGTTAAAACTGTGTTACAATCATGTTCTAAAACCCTGCTAAAACCCTGCTAAGAGGTAGTCTTTAGCATGGTTTTAGCTAAACACAGTTGCCTTAATTCGTGTTAACAGCAGTGTGAACACAAACCATGCTGTAACAGGAGTTAAGGCAACCCCTCCAGTGAGAAAATCCATTTTGTCAGCCATAGGAAAAAAAATATATACTTTACAAGCACCGCTGTGCAGAGGAAGAATCCTCAAGTCTGCTTATGTATTTTTGTCCTGAACGGTTTTGCTGTCTGTTCACGGGTATCCCAGCATGCACTGCGGCACCAACCGGAACCCATAATGCTTTGAGCTGGTGCCGTAGTCATGCCTGGGAACCCCTTATACCTGACACGGTTGTCTGAATGGAGTGTGAACGCTCTGACAGCCGTGATATGGACCGATTTATAAAACGTTTTAGTAACGCTTTTATAAATGGTCCCTAGTGTGAACAGGGCCTAAATGTTTGGTGTCCCAGGATGCAGAAAGAATATGTGAAATCTTTCTGAAATGGTCAGAGGCTTGTCTTGAAGCCATATCGCTTGCTTGATCGGGGCCAATCATTTTTTACCATATCCCTTTAATTCTTTGAGCAAGAATATGAATTAAAATTTTAATGTCCTAATTAATTAATGAGATAGGACAATGATTGCAACCTTTAGTTTGGATTTATTGGGTTTAAGAAGAAAGAAGAATGATTTGCACTTCTAGTAAGGTCTTGTCTGAGATATCTTCTGTTAAGATGAAATCAAATAGTTGTTTTAGAATAGGGATGAGGGGATGTTTAAATGTTTTATAAAAATCAGATGGAAGGCCATCTAGTTCAGGAGCCTTGTTAATCCTAAAGTTATTTATAGCCTCCTCAATTTCTTTTGGGGTAATCAGAGCTACCAATTTACGGATTTCAGCCTTACTAATACGGGGACAGGAACATTTTAATAAGAAATTGTCTATCTCTTCTGCAGTGGGAGCATTATAGTTTGGTCTGTAAAGTTTTGAGTAGTACATATAAAATGTGTTGAGAATATCCCTGTAGTCTGTTAAAACTATATTTTGATTTTCAGAAATTATAGATTCTATGTGTTTGAATTGTTCCAACTGCTAAATTCTTTGAGCTAGCAATTTGCTAGGTTTTTCCCCGTAATCAGCATAAGAAGCCTTTGACCTAATAAAAGTTCAGTCCATTCTTTAGAAATGAATTGTAGTTCTTCTTTAAGGTCTTCAATTTCCTGGTGTTCCTTAGGTGAAAGTAAATCTGGGTTTTTGGTTTGCAAGTCTTTCAGTTTGTCAGATAATTTCCTTAATTTTTGGTTTTTTAATCTTCACTTAATCTTAAAACTCACCTTTAAATAACATTTACAGATGCCCAAATTAAATCTACTTTTTCCAATAGAATTTTAGTTTAGATCCCAAAACTGAATAGCTTCTTTAATATATTTTATAATGTATTCTTGTCTCAGAAGGTTGGGGTTAAGCCTCCATGAATAAAAAACATCTCAAGTAAGAGATACCTAATTTTAAAGTAATATGTATTAGGGAATGATCTGAGAGTACCTTTGGTAATATCGGTGGATCATGTACTAAGGGGAGCAACTTATCAGAAAGAAGGAAATAGTCAATTCTGGAAAAAGAGTTATGGGCCTGTGAGAAAAAGTGAATGACTTTTACCTGGGAAAAATGTTCTCCATGGATCAACTTATTCATAAATATCAATTAAATCATGAAGAGCCTTATTGTCCACTGAGACAATATACTTTGAGGGATTAGATTTATCTAAATTGTAGTAAAAAGGTAAATTCCAATCACCTCCTAAAATAATTTGGTAAGAGTGATAAGATATTAAGTAAAAAATTTAATTCATATAAAAGCTCGAGGAAGCATTATTCAGACCATAGACAGACCCACACACATATTTAGTTTGAACTATTTCTCCCACAGCTAATACATAACCCTTGTTGATCTGAAACTAGCTTTGTCAGATGGAATCCACAGATGAGTCCATCATAATCACCACCCTGATTTATGAACATACATGAATGTGCCAGCAGAAACAGACCACCTGGTCTATCTAAGTCTGCTCGAGTGTGCAGCCAACACTCCTAGTTTGCAGCTGCCCCAACCTCCCTCCCTTTTGTCATCCTACTGCCACCCCCTGTCTGCTCCATATATAACACTGAAGTTAACTTTTTTCAGGCAATCCACCTCGGAGCTTAACAAATTGGTTTCTTTAAAAAAAAAATAATAATAATATCCCATAGACTTTATGTCATTTAAAATTAACATCTTTTCGGTTTTTGGTCGCAGCCTTTTTACATTCCAGGATGCTAACTTAAGGTTTATAACACTCATGGGAAGACAATGTTATTGAATTGGTAGCTCAAAATGTTTAATAGGTCATCAATATAATGTAAGAGCCCCCTACCCCCCTCCACTACCCCAAACGACCCCCTCCCCCAGAACTACTCATCCCAAAAAGAAAACTCCAGAAACACTCCACAATAAGGCAAACTACTTTGGTAAAAACATCTCTGAAGGTGAAAAAGTAAGTCATAAGTACAACAATCCAACCCTCAGTCCCTAAGACTGGCCACCTGAAATCTCTAAACACAGTGATAGAAAAAGCCTATCATAGCCCCTTGTTCCCAACCTAGTAAAAGTACAGTTGGATAGCTACTAAAGCAGTACCCTCATATTCATAAAATTCTAATATTGTAGGAAAGGGAATATAATATAAAGAGACAACCTATAAAGCATAGTTACCACTGCATACAATAACATACTGTAAGATCTCTATTCCTCTTCCATGGAACAAGAATATTGCTTACTAACCTCCCTATCAGATAATCATTAATCAATTGACTTAATAAAAACTGTCAAAACAGGGATAAAACAGAAAAACATTATTATTTCTTAATTTTACTAGTCTATTGGTTATAGTATAAACACAGCATACAGATCTACTGGCATATAAAACATACCACGAAAAACTATCTCCCGAAACTATGTACAATAATAATAATAATAATAATAAACTTCATTTGTCTACGCCTTTCTTAAAACCAAGGCGCTTTACAATAAAATACAGGATAAAACATACTAAAGCCATACAAAACTTCATATATAACTGAATTAACAGCAGGGCAATTAATAGGCATCAGCATTATCTAAAAATGCTTGTTCCATAAAAAAGACTTTAGGCCCTTTTTAAAACCCTCCACCGTCATGCACTCTTGAATCCAGCATGGTAGAGAATTCCAGAGGGTCGGCGCCACGAACATAAAAGCTCGGGTGCCAGAAGATTTTAAAATGACCCTCAGGGTCTCTAGCAACCCCTCGTTGGTTGAGCAGAGTGGTCACATCGGTCGGTAAGGCACCAGGAGCTCTTTCAGGTAATCCGGGCCCAGCCCGTGTAGGGCTTTATAAGTCAGAAGACCGACTTTAAAGGTGATCCGCCACTGAATCGGCAGCCAGTGCAGGTCTCGGAGCACCGGTGTAATATGAGAGGAACGAGAAGTCCCGATTAACAACCGTGCTGCCGAGTTCTGCACTAGCTGCAAGCGGCAGATATCAACCCCAGGCAGCCCAAAGTAAAGGGAATTGCAGTTGTCCAGATGCGAGGTCACAAAGGCGTGGATCAGCATGGGTAGGTCGCCGATGGAACAAGGTACTTGATCCTGGCGATGTTCCTAAGATGGTAAAAGGATGTCTTAACGACCGCCGACACTTGCGCACGCAATGTCAGCTAATCGTCAAGAATCACCCCCAGGTCTCGCACCCGTTCAGAGATGGGGAGCTCCGCATCTCCCAGGAATAAACCAGAGGTTTGACGTGCCCCAGACCCCTCAATCTGGTGGCTAGGATCCACAACCAACACCTCCGTCTTCCCAGAGTTCAACTTCAACCAGCTTGACCTCATCCAATCCTGGATCTCCCTGAGACAGTTGTTAAACACTGAGAGTGCTCTATTCTGGTCAGGTACAAAAGACAGATAGAGCTGGGTATCATCGGCATAACAATGAAACTCCAGCCTATATCGTCTTACAATGTCTCCGAGGGGAAGCATGTACACCGCAAACAACATGGGTGATAGCACAGAGCCCTGAGGCACCCCACAGGTCAGAGCAGTCGGATCGGAGGAAAAATTCCCCAATACCACCCTCTGAGTTCTACCTGTGAGGAAGGAGGTAAACCATCTGTGCACCAAGCCTGATAGCCCACAGATGTATCTCAGGTGCTCAAGCAGCGCCCCATGGTCTATGGTGTCAAATGCTGCTGACAGATCCAGAAGGACCAAGATGGACCGTTTTTTCTGGTCTCTCGCCATCAGGAGATCATTGAGGACCCGAACCAGCACAGTCTCTGTGCTGTGTCTCTTACGAAAACCTGATTGAAGAGGATCGTAGATATTATGGATGGTAAGATGGTTGTCTAACTGGGCTGCCACCACTTTCTCGATTACCTTCCCAACAAAGGGAAGGTTCGAGATGGGTCTGTAGTCTGCCAGGGAGTCGGGGTCCAGAGATGCCTTTTTTTAACACTGGTGTCACCAGCGCCTCCTTCAGGGAGCGGGGGTATTCACCAGTGTCCAAGGAGCAACCGACTATCCTGGCAAGAACCGGGAAGATGACCTCCCCACAGCCCATAATCAGGCCTGTGGGACCCAGGTCTAAACTACAGCTTGTGGTGCACATACCCTGGACAATCCTCATAATATCCTCGATTTCCAGCTTTATGAAGGAATTCCAGGTAGACAGTGTGCTTGCACCATAGGCTGGACCGCCACAACTCCCATGCATCCTCCTGTGTGCATCCCACTTATTCAAACTTTATAATGACCCCTGAATTGAATTAACATTGAGGGTGGCAAAGCTGGGAGATTATGTGAGGGACAAACTTTGAAAGTCAATCCCCATCCTGATGTATACTGAGACATATTATACTAGCTTTGGGAACCTTGGAATGGGCAAGTCATGCAATGTGACTGTACAAGTGAAGAGTGCCTTTTAAATAAATAAGTATAATTATGAGTTAGGACTACTTCCCAGCATCCATCAGGGGTCAAAAAGAATATAAATATACATATATATGTAAGTTAATAGGTAGGAGAGACACCTGCTATAACATAAAATGATTTAAAGTGGAAACTATTTGAAACCCAGGTAGGCTGGAATACTCTACAACCAGTCCACACCAAAACCCTATTTAATAGGTTATTTTAGGTAATATTCCTGTATCAGAGCCACCTACCCCCATATTTTCCTTTAGCATTTGAAATAATAAAAAGGAATGTTCCTTTCTAATGATTGTCCCAGGTTTATATCAATATTTTCAGCTGTCCTTGGTCACCCAGGGTACTATTTATAGTCTCAAATATGCTACAAAAGCACTGTGGCTAAAGGTATCCCATGATGTAGGTGACTCAAATTAAGTGACTCAATTTGAAGCCTGTAATATAGTGACCATGAGAGCAAAGCGAGGAAGGATTAGAAGGAAATAGCAAACAGCGTAAAAACTAGAGAGTGTTAGGTAGATTAGGTTAAGAGGATTTATTGTTGGAAGAACTGCAGAGCTGCTCGTATGGTGTAGTAGGTAGGGTCATGGCTTGCAATGCTAGTGGACCTGGGTCAGGTCTGCACATGGGCTTTATTATATTTGGGGGGTTTTGTAATTTGTTTTCAATATGTGCAGTTCTGTTCCCCCGATATTGTTGCCCTACACCCCCCACGTTGTCCCCCAAACATCCCCCCGACTTGTGTCTCCCTCCATGAGTTGCATATCTCTTTGAGTTTCTCCCCCTCCCTGACAAACACACCTCTATCTACTCTTTGCCCATTGCTAGACTACCCTTAGCGACTTACACTTACTTGGTTCATCCCCTACTCTTGTAGACAAATGCTGCTTACTGCTGATGCTGCATTTTCTGTAAATAATTCCTATGTGTATTCAATGTATACTACACAATGTTAAACTGATGATATATTGTATAAAAGTGTGCTTTAATATGACTGTACATTCTCTATGAATAGTTTTTACGCTCTTTGGATATGTACTGTATTTCCACCTCTCCCCTCTTCCCCAGGACACTTCTGAAAGTGAGTTGTTTAGGGCTCAGTATATCACTCCTGGTGAAACATTTGAAATAAATAAATCACTGATCCCAATTCATAAACTCCAGGATTTAAAGCAGTGTAAATGAAAGTCTTCTAGGTGTCACAGAAACAGTTCTGGCCAAGGCTGCTCAGTCATACTTATGGTACAGTAATTACAATAAGGCTGTAAATAATGGTCTAAGCCCTAGAAAAAGGTCTTTGCATTTCATATCCCCCAATGCATGTCCACATTTCAGCCTCTGCCCTGGTGCAAGCATGGATTGCAACTGGAAGGGACACACAAGGATCCTACACTTCATTGAGGGGTGTTAAGGGGTATTCCATCAACATCCATGATGCCACCTGCTCCACACGACTCCATTATGTGTGCCCCCACCCCCACCATAAGACAGGAACAGTTTGGGGGATTCAGGGTCTTGACCCTCTCACCAACTCATTCTTAGAAAAAAAACTAAGGTAGAACAAAAGGTCAGGAGAACACCTGAAGCCCAAAGATGCTGCTGTGCAACAGGAACACATACTACGATAAAGAGGCAAACACTAGGCACTAAGGCTGTGAAACATTTAGCGGTGCAAGGAACCACAGACTGGGTACACCCAAATATTGACTCTTGAGTCTTCTTCAGGTGGTGGTACTGGACTGTGAACAAGACCATGTTATAGTGCATACAATTAAAAAGTGATGACAAGGTACAGGAATCCACATGAGAACAATGTGCAAGTGTAAACAGAATGCATTGTTTCAAAACATTCACATCACTGGGCAGGCTGACAGTAAAACTGATGGAGTTAAAATAGCAGTTATGGTTCTATCATACAGAAAAATAAATGAATGGTGACCCCATAATCAGCTAAAATGCAGACAGATCTGAAAGGCCAGTGTGCTGGTGCTTACCAGTAAAATAATGACAAAGTGTGCCAATTCATGAAAGGCACATTAGCCAGCATACATATTTACAGACCATCACTTCAGCATGACTTGTCAGCATCTACTACTGTAGACTACTGTTATCTCTGTTAATCTGTATCTGTATAGAATCGTGGAAAGCAAATGTAAATATACAAAATGAACCAAGGTTGAAGAGACTGGAGATCAGACTGGGTTGGGGGAGAGGAGTTAAAAAAAATCAAATTCAAGCAACAATTTATAAGTAGGTCACTTGGTATATAACCAAAATTACTTTTACAGCTTATACCTGATAGACTAAATGGCCATCTTCTGCTGGTTTCTTTGTACATTTGTATGTAATTAATTGGAATTAATAAAAACCTGGAATGCATCCAAAATCTGCCAGCATAATGTCAGATATAATAAAATCACACTCTACTAAAAAATAAACTGTCTTCCCTTGGGGGTTCTCCCTCTGTCATTAGCTGGTTCACTCGAGGCTCCATTTTTGGGTCCATTGGTTTTTTTCATATTCATTAACAATACCCCAAAAGCCACTTCTCACTGTCATACCCTACTTTACTCTGATGACATTGTGTTGTTGACTAGCCCCAAGAGTTTGTTGGACATCAACACTAAGCTCAGCATTAATTTTGACAGAGTTCACACCTGACTTTTCCAAAATTGTCTTTTCCTAAACTCTAACAAGACCCAGGGCATACCTTCTGGTCCCACACCTAAGTTAAGGACTTGCAGCACTGGTTTAGCCAGCCACTGCTTAGATGGCTCCCACACCTCCATGGCTTACTCCCTCAAATACCTAGGCCTTATGCTTGATTCTGCCCTGGATTTCACCAATCATATCTCAAACATCTTTGAGTCTGTAAATTCAAAGCTTGGGCTGCCCTACATAATCAGATATGCCCTAACTCCCGCCTAGGGTTGCTATAGCCCAAGAAGGCCTACTAGCTACTGTAGCATTACCAGTGAGCTCACCACATTTTATCATACTAACATACTAAAATGCCAGCAGAATAGGCCTAATGGTCTTTCATGTCTGCTCGTTTGGTCAGCCCCCACCCTGGGTGCTGACCTTGCTGCCCCCCTCACCTTCTCTGTCTTCTCCCTTCCCAATTCCAGATATTCTTGCTGCATTGGGTTTTGCTTCCAGAACCCTTCCCCTGTATCTGTCCAACCCCCTCTTGAACCTCTCCACTGTCTCTGCCTCCACCAGCCCCCTAGGCAGCACATTCCATGGCTCCACCACCCTCTCAGTGAAGTAGCACCTCCTTCCTTCTCCCTGAATCTTCCCCCCAGCTTCCACCCATGCCCTCTAGTGGCCCCCTCCTCCTTCCTTGAAGAACCCTGACTGTTCCTCCTATTTACCATCTTCATGTACCTGAAGACCTCTCATGTCCCCCAGTCCCTCTCTCTTTCAATGTGTATATTTAGCTCTTCGAGCCTCCTCCTAGGTCCTGTCCCCAAGCCCCAAATCATTTTGGTTGCCCTCCTCTGGACCCTCTCCGGGGTTTAATGTTCCTCTTTAAGTGTGGCCTCCAAAACTGCACGCAGTACTCAAGGTGTGGCCTCACCAAGCAGTTATACAGAGGGAGTATCACTTCCCTCCTTCTGGTGGTGATCCCCCTAGCGATGCATCCCAGCATCCTGTTGGCCTTGGCTGCTGCCCTCCTACAAGTCTCCAAGTTGATCATCTTGAGATCCACCACCACCCCCAGGTCCCTCTCAGCCATCGAGACTTGCAGCATCCCCCCCCAGGGTGTACACTTTGCTCTGGTTTCTGGCCCCCAGGTGGAGTACCTTGCATTTCCCTACATTGAACCTCAGCTTCCACTTTCTAGACCATCTTCCAGAGCCTCAGGTCCCCTGTAGGGCCACCTCCCCTCCTCCCCATCCACCACGGCCCCCAGTTTTGAGTCATCTGCAAAGAGACTCATCTCACTTCTGATTCCTGTCCTTATGTCAGAGATGTAGGCGTTAAACAGGAGGGGCCCAAGGCCTGATACCTGTGGGACCCCACTAATGACCCTCCTTGGGGATGAGACTATCCCGCCAACGACATCCTGGAGCCAATTGCCTATCCATCTGATCATCTGGTTCCCAACCCCCATTTCTCCCAGCTTATCCAACAGGCCCACATGAGGAACAGAGTCAAATGCCTTGCTGAAGTCTAGAAAGAGGATGTCCACTGGTTTACCCAGGTCCAAGGCACTTGTCACCCAGTCATAGAACTCCACAAGGTTTGTCTGACATGATTTCCCCAGGACGAATCCATGCTGTCTATCATCCAGGCACCCTGACTTTTCCAGGTCCCCCCACCCTCTCCTTGACAATGTCCTCCATCATCTTGCCCACCACTGATGTCAGGCTGACAGGCCTGTAGTTTCCTGCCTCTTCCCTTGATCCCCTTGTGGATCGGCACTATATGCACCACCTTCCAGTCTTGGGACACCCACCCTGTCCTCAGAGAGATAGTGAAAAGCTCTGCCAGGGGTTTCGCCAGGACATCCACAAGTTCCTTCAGCACTCTGGGATGTAATTTATCCGGCCCGGTGCTTTCTCCGTCTTAAGGGACCTGAGGGCTTCCTCACTCTCTGCTGTGATTTCCACTTCCTACCTCTTCCCTGCTTAGCCCTCCTCCCTCCTGCCAGTGATGCCTTCCCCTCTCCCTAGACCCGCCGATCAGTAAGGGTCCCCCCTCCTCAGTATCTCTGTCTCCTCCCATGTATGATGCAGCATCCCATTTTCCTTGGTAAAAACTGAGGTGAAGTACTCATTAAGTACCTCAGTCTGCTCCCCCGGGTCTTGTGCCCATCTCTCCCCTGTTTTAATCCTGCTAATCTGCCCCTTCACCCTTCGTTTTTCCCCAATGTATCTAAAGAACCTCTTGTTCCCTCTCCTAATTTCCCTGGCCAGGTTCTGCCTTCTTGCCTTAGCGCCTCACTACCTAGTGGCCCTTCTAGCCATCAGCTCATACTCCCCTCGATCCCTTTCACTTCTTGAGCACTTGAATTGCCTATAGGCTGCCTTCTTTCCCTGCACCACCTCCTGGACCTCCCTGGTCCACCAGCAGGGTTTTCAGGCCCTACCACATTTTCGTCTTACTCTTGCACAGGTGCTGGTAGCATCCTGCATCCTCTCCTGATGATTTCCCACCTACTATCAGTGTTCATGTCTGACCCAATCACATCCAAATGCTCCTTAAGGATCCTTCCCATTTCCTTAAAATCCGTCCCCCTGAAGTCAGTTACCTCCGTCTTTGTGCAGCCTTCTACCCCTCCTAGGTCCAGGCAGAACCGGACCGTGGCATGGTCATCCCCACCAATGGGTCCCTTGTCTCGAGGCCCTAATCTGGTCACTGTCTGCGGACCACATCCTGTACCCGCCCTCCTGGTTGGTTCCCCACCTTCTGAGTTAGGAACGTGTCTTGAAAGACATCCAACAACCTCTGTTCCCTGGTCACAGAGGATGTCATAGTCTCCCAGTCTGTTCCTGGCATGTTTAAGTCCCCCAACACCACCACCATGCCTCTGCCCAGTCTGCAGTGTCTCCCAACATCTGCCACCAGACTCTCCTCCAGCTCCTCAATCAGGGCAGGGGGTCTATACACCACTCCTATTTTTACTCTCTTGCCCCCCCTTGTTATCAAGGTGACCCAAATCACCTCCACGGTTCCCTCCGCCTCCTCTACTCCCCCTATACCAATGCAGTTTATCAGGCAAGCATTTGCATCCTATCCAAATGGAACATCACCTAACAGCATATGTACTGTAGGTAGCATTATCTGCTCCTTTGCTGACCCATCACTGCTTGTTATACTCCAGTCTTGGTTGGCTCTCCCCCCCCCTTGTTGTCTATATATCTTAAAGTGTGTTATTGACAACATCAAGTCATCCAAACCTGCCACACTAATTGCTTTATTAACACCTTCAGATGATGCCGGCACTCTTTGCTCCAAGGACCTGTCTCCCCTCGCTATACCAAAGTGCTTCTCTAAAACTGGTGAGCAGGTATTTGCGTCCTTTGCTCCAAGGATGTGAATCTCCCTCTTGCCTTATCTTCATGTATCTCAGTCCCACCCCAAATTTAAAAAAAAAACTTCAGAATTTCCTAATTTTCTCAGATAAATGTTATTGTACTTGACTCTTTGTTTGGTATTACTGCATTGTAACGTTCACAGCTAGTATGCTTTGTATATCTTTTGCCACATACTTTAATGTGTTGCATTGTTTTTGAACTATATCATGTTTTGTACTGTTTCATATTGTTGTTTTATTCTGTGCTTGTTGATCCTTACCTGCTCATTGTGACTCTGTTGTAGGACACATACAGTATTGTGACTTTTGGTGTTCCTCTGCTCTATTGTTACGTTGTGCAAGCAAATCTTTATTTATATAGTGCCTTTCAATATCAAGGTACTGTACAGAATATAAAACCATAAATATACAGACAAACAACAATATAAATTTAAAATCAGTCTGGGAAAACCAGTGAAAATAAATAAGTTTTTAACAGAGATTTAAAACTACTGACATTGCAGTGCCATTGCTGCTTTTTGTAATTCTAACTGTCTTTGTAACCTTCCAGGTCTTGCCTGAAAATAGACATTTTTTCATCTACTGCACCTACTTGGTCAGCAAAAACTAACTAAACAAATAATGCAGAGAGAGAGACAAAAAACAGTCTAGTCAAAAGCTGTCTAATGACATGCATTTTATTATCACTGATATTAATCTTAAAAAAAATGAATAGTACGGTGTCCACGGATAAATCATGACAGTATGAAATCCAACTAGTATAACAAGCTGTAATCTATAAATGTCAGTTAAATACAATATCAGGCATCAGACAGTTGGATCAAGAAAAAAACAGAATAATAAAAGACAGGGTAAGGGGATAGTGGGGGAAGACATAGAAGAGGAATGGAGGGAAGGGAGGAAGAATAAAGCTAAACAGAATGGAAAAATGGAACGGGAGGGAGAAAAACAAGCAAATTTCAATATTAACTGTTTCATAGCATTTCAAGTTTTGCATAGAAATATTAAATATATTTAAACAATCACTGATCTGCAGGAGCAAGTGAAAGCAAAAATCCATTTGCTACATTAGCTTTAATGCCAGGGCAGATACAAATACAAGAGGTAATCAAACACAGTTAAGAGACTTATTTATGAAAAAGGCTTATATGATCAACTGATCATATACGCCTTTTTATAAATAGGTCTGTTCACACAAGTGTGTTTGCTGTCCTGGTACTGAGGTGCTAAATTTGGCATGGTATAAAATAGTTAGTATTGACATTTTTAACTGATATTTATAGGTTACAACCTATGTTGCTGTCCAGGTGTGCACCTGGGTGGCCACACAGCTTCCACATACCAGCCACGTACTGCTGCAACTGAAGTGCTCAAACAGCACATCAGCTCTGACTGGAAGTTCCAATTCCAACAGTATGTGCAAGTGAAGTCACATGGAAAATTGTTAAAATGCACACGAGGGTATTGTGAACAGTTTGTCACTGGCTGCATTTTGGATTTCCACAGTCAGCTCATGACTTCACTTGCACAGACTGCTGGAAGTGGAAATGTCAGCCAACCAGAAAATTAAAATTGTATTGTAACCCTTCCCAGACACCTAAAACTTGCCAGACAACCTGACACCACTTAGATGGCTATAAGCTGTAATTTGGGGACTATATATTCAGCCACATCGCTAGAGTCACTGACGAGAGACTATCACCTGCATCTTATACTGGGTATTCATGCTGGGTCAAGGACAGAGGAAGGCACGTCTGCACATTGAGTCTGTCCATCCGCATTAACAGGTCAAAAAAAACTCTCATTAATGAAAAGCTAGCTAATTTATCTTTAAAAATATTCAAACATTCACTCTGTATTATATTACCTGGTAAGCTGTTCCAAACCCTACCCGTTCAAAGTGAAAAAGTAATGAATCTCTCCTTTTGACTGTATGCTCAAGTATAATGTGGCACTTATGTGATCTCAAACCTTTTGGTTTATTTTGGACTTGAACACTTAATTCTTCTATTAATGCTGAGTCATTTATAAATGTATACATCATTAAGAGATCTCCCCTTAACCTTCTCTGCTCCAGGCCCCAAACACACTAGTCTATCATCATATGGTGCCTACCCTATCCCCCATATCATCCTAGTTGCCCTACACTGAACCCTCTCCAAATTATCCATATCCTTCCTCAAGTAGGGATTCCTCAAAGGGGAACCATAATCAAGATGTGGTCTAACAAGTTTTATACAAAGGTAGTGTATAGTTTGCTGTCCTACTTATACATGCTCTTTTAATATTATTAATTATGCAGTTGGTCCCCTAGATCAGTTTTTTTACAATGACCATTAAAACGTAAATCCTAATCAACAGAAATGCCCAAATTATTTTTTGATGTCACCTTATAAGAACATAAGTGCCGGCAGAAGAGGACCGTATGATCCATCTAGTCTGCCCATATGGGCTATCCCCTAGTCTTTTTTCCTTCCTATCCACAGTGCTTATCCCATGCTAGCTTGAATTCTCTTACTGACTTTGCTGCTACAACTCCAGGGGGTAGACTGTTCCAAGGCTCTACCACCCTTTCAGTGAAGAAAAACTTCCTGATGTTGGTTCTGAATCTACCTCCCTGTAGGCACATGCTGTGCCCCTTGATCATGTAGACGAGCTTTCTCTGAAAAATTCATGTGTTTGTACTGTTAATTCCTTTGAGGCATTTGAACATCTCAATCATATCCCCCTTGTCCCTCCTCTTTTCCAGTGAGTACATCTTGAGATGGTTGAGTCTTGACTCATAGAGGTCTTGATGAAGTCCATGAATCATGTTTGTAGCTCTCCTCTGAATGGTCTCCAGATGATCTCTGTCTTTCTTGAGATGTGGTCTCCAGAACTCAAAGCGATACTCTAGGTGCGGTCTCACCAAGGACCTGTACAGCAGGATTATCACTTGTATTTTTCTACTCGTGATACTACTACCTATGCATCCAAGGATGCCACTAGCTTTCAGTGCTGCCTTTTCGCATTGCCTGGTTGTTTATAAATCATCAGATATGAGTACTCCTGGATCCTTCTCAACCTTAGTTTCTGTCAGTTGTTCCCCTCCTAGGGTATATTTCCAGCCCAGATTCTTTCTGTACAGGTGCATAACTTTACACTTGTTGGCACTGAATTTCAACTGCCATGTTTTCACCATTCTTCCAGCTTTTTAAGATTAGTGTCCATTCCTATGGCCCCCTCATGTATGACTACTCTGTTGCAGAACATGGTGTCATCTATGAACATGCATACCTTTCCATTCAATCCATCAGCAATGTCACTGATGAATATGTTAAATATAATATGTTAACTATAATTGTCCCCAGTACATATCATATCCCTGGGAGACTCCGTTAGTTACCCTTTGGGTTCTCCCCTGGAGCCAGTTCCTAACCCAGTTGACTATTTTATGCCCCATTCCAGTGTGTTACAACTTATCTATTAGTCTCCTATGTGGAATGGAGTCAAACTCTTTACTGATGTCCAGATACGCTATATCTGCTGCTCCACCCTGGTTCACCATTCTGGTCACCCAATCAAAGAAATCAATCATGTTTGTCTGGCATGACCTACCTGCTGAAAAGCCATGTAGCTTTGGGTCCAGTTTTCCATTTCCTTCCATATATCGCACTGTTCTTTCCTATAGTAATGCTTCAGTGATTTTTCCACCACTGAGGTGAGGCTGACTGGATGGCAGTTACCACCATCTTCCCTGTTCCCACTTTTGTGCAGCGGTACCACTGTAGCTTTTTTCTAGTCATCTGGGACTCAGCGACTCTCCAGGGATGTTTTGAAGAGGACTGCTAATGGGAAGGTAAATTCCTCTCAGGGAGGCAAAGGTAAGACTGCAGTATTAAGTGTCTGAAGCACTTGGGTATTTGTATCTTATTTTGGGGGAATTGTATGTGTATATTTTTGGCATAAAGTTCAGAGTGGATAAGGCAATGGGACCTCATGGCATACATTCCAGGGTACTAAAGCAGCTAAGGGTGGAACAAGCAGAGCCATTATCAGAACTGTTTAGCGAGTCTCTGAGCACAAGAGAGGTCCCAGAAGACTGGAGAAGGGCTCATGTGATCCTGCTCAACAAGAGTGGTAGCAGGGAGGAGGCAGGGAACTAGAGACCAGTCAGTCTTACCTCAGTAGTGGCCAAGATTATGGAGGCACTCCTTAAGGAAACTAGAGTGCAATACCTGGAATCTACAGGAGCACAGGATCCAAGACAGCATGGGTTTACAACAGGAAGATCCTGTCAAACTAATCTCATAGATTTCTTTGACTGGGTAACCAGAGTGGTGGACCAACGGGGTGTAGTTGATGTCGCCTAGCTTGACTTCAGCAACGCTTTTGATACTGTTCCACACAGAAGATTGATTAATAAGCTGGGTAGGCTCGGGTGGGTCAGAAGTTGGTCAACTGGGTGGCAAACTGGTTGGCAGTCAGAAAACAGAGAGTGGTGGTAAATGGCATACAGTTAGAAGAGATGCAAGTCCCAAGTGGGGTACCTCATTGATCAGTCCTGGGGCCAGTCTTCTTTAATATCTTCATCAGTGACATTGTAGATGGACTGGAGGGTAAAGTTTGTCTGTTTGAAGATGACACCAAGATCTGCAACAGAGTAGATGATCCAGATGGGGTGGGTAGAATGAGAAGAGATCTGGATAAGCTGGCAAAATGGTTAGAAAAGTGGCAACTGGTGTTTAACACAAAGAGGTGCAAGATCATGCACATAGGGAAGAGAAACCCTGACGCCACCTAAAGGTCGGGAGGGGAGTTGCTGGCAATCACACAGGAAGAAAGAGACTTGAGCATCATCACCACAAATTACCTGAAATCATCCAAGCAGACCACTAAAGCAGTAGGTAAGGCTAGAGGGATGCTGGGATGTATCAGTAGGGGTATCACAAGTTGTAAGAGGAAGGTAATAATCCCTCTTTACAAGACACTGGTTAGGCCCCATCTGGTGTATTGCGTGCAGTACTGGAGGCTGCACCTGCACAAGGACATTAACAAAATGGATGTAGTCCAGAGAAGGGCAACCAAAATGGTGCAGGGACTGCATCAGAAAACATATGAGGACAGATTAACAGAGCTCAATATGTATACCCTAGAGCAAAGGAGGGAGAGGGGTGATATGATCAAAACATTCAAACATCTTAAGGGCATTAACAAGGTAAAAGAGTATAACATGTTTCAATATAAGAAAAATAGCAGGACAAGAGGACAGAACATGAGATTAGAGGGAGGTTGATTAAGGGCTAATGTGAAGAAGTTCTTTTTCACAGAAAGGGTAGTATGTGCATGGCATGGCATACCTCAGAAAGTGGTGGATATGAATACAGTGCAGGGCTTCAAACAGGCATGGGATAGGCATAAGGGAGCAATACAGATGAGTATGACTAGATAGACCATTGACAGAGTAAAGGTCTATGGCGTGTTCATAAGATAGAAAAAATGGGCAGACTGGGTGGGCCTTGTGGTCATTATCTGCCATCGACTTCTATGTTTCTATGGAGCCCATAAACTGTAAAACTAATTAGCGCTGATTCGCCGATGCTATCGCTGCCTTGGCATTCAACAATCAATCTAAATCTTTATTTATCCAGGCGAACACCATTGAGCAAGCTCATTTGCAAGGTGGACCTGTGTCAAACAAGGTCAAAATACAATGCATTTATATACAGACATTAATACAGACATTCACACAGAAACACTTTCAGCATTTCTTGTATAAATTCTAATCGAGAAGGAATTTGCTCATCCTTCCAGTGTCTAAGCAGAAGCAGCTTGGAGACTCCAGCTATACAGGACATGAAATGTCTATGCGATTTGAAACCAATGCCTGAGTAATTACCTAAAAGACAAATCTCAGCTGTAAAGTAATCAGACAAGCCAAAAAGCATAGATGTCTCTGTTTTCACCATATGCCAAAAAACCCTCACCTTAGAAAATGTCCAACTCATATGGGCCAAAGTCCCATCCGCCTGTGAGCAACAATGACATAAAGGGTAAGGAGCTCTATGCATTCTATACAACTTTGAAGGAGTCAAATACAAATTAGAAGCAAGTTAAATTGTAGCAAATGAAGTCTGTCCTGTTTCATAAAATCATAACTATTCTGCAAAATCTGAACCCAGGTTTTAGAATCATAGTCCAATTGCAGCTTCCTTTGCCAATAAAAAGCAGCTGGAAAGACTGCAGACCAAAGCTTTTTACCTCTTTGTAAAGCGCCACGATTGCTTTAGGTCTGATCAAGATGTTAGTGCCAATATCAAATACTGACCTCGCCTCATTGCTCCAGGGCGGCTTACTGAGATGATTCATCACACAATGCCACAGCTGAGCATATTTAAAAAATGTTGACACTGGTTGGTTAAAACTATACCAAAAACCCCTGGATTTCATTGCTCCTGTTGGTGTTTGACCTCTTACGCTTCACCCAAGGTCCCCATGGTTTGATGGGACCCTGAAGGAGATGAGAAGAGAGGGTAAAAGGTAAGAGTGGCACTGGCTGAAATCGGACATGGATGATGACAAACTTGGATTGACAAACCACTATGTGGTCTATCAATCAGCAATTTTCCATAAGAAGGCAGAGTTTTTGTCCAGAGAGATTGCCACTGTAGTGAACTGACCTGAACAGCTCTTCCAGACTGTGGACGGACTGTGCAGTCTGGTCTCTCTTCAGCCTGGTGGAGCCTTTACACAAGAGAGTTATGAGGAGTTTGCTTGGTTCTTCACAGATAAGGTTGCCACCATCATTTCTGGGATCTGTTCAGCCCCCTCTATTGGGTATGATGGAGGTCGGCGAGAGGTGGTGTGCCCTCAATTGGCCTGGTTTGACCTCAACCTGCCAGAAATCACTGATATAATGAGGATCATCTAGACTCTGTGGCCAACCAGCTGTAGTTTGGACCTGGGCCCAATGTGCCACTTGGTGGGGTGTGTTGAGGAAATTGTCCCGGTCCTTGCTAAGATAGTCTGGATGTCATTAGAGAGGGGGTCTTTCCATACCACCTAAAGGAGGTGGTTGTTCGAACCCTCCTTAAAAAGCCCTCCCTTGACTTGGACTGTCTGGCAAACTACAGACCCATCTCTAACCCGCCCTTCATGGGCAAGGTTTTTGAGAAGGTGGTTGCACAGCAGCTGGATAATTATTTGTTTAGCCATGCCATCTGTGATTCTCTCCACACTGGATTTAGCAAGAGGCATAGTACCGAGATGGCCCTGGTTCAGGTGCTGAATAATCTCCTAATAGCGAGAGATTGGAGGTCCCGTTCCATCTTGGTCCTCCTTGATCTCTCTGCAGCATTCGACACTGTAGATCATGATGTGTTATTGGAGCATCTGTGGTTCATCTGTGGACTGTCTGGTATGGTCCTCAGATGGTTTCAATCATTCCTAGAAGGTAGGACTCAGAGAGTGGTGTCTGGGACTTTTTTCTTAGCCCCCCCCTGGCCTGTGGGGTACCGCAGGGCTCCACTGTATCACCCATGTTGTTCACAGTGTACATGCTGCCATTAGGAGACATTGTTAGGTGGTACAGTTTGAGTTTTCACTGCTATGCAGATGATACTCAACTGTACATGTCCTTTGTGCCTGGGCAGGATGGAGTCCTCTCGGACTTTAACAGCTGCCTTGCTGAGATCCAGAAATGGATGAGTGTTAGTTGGTTGCAGCTGAACCTGGATAAAACTGAGGTGTTGTTTGTGGACCCAGATTGTTGGGAGGTGGGTTTTTCAGCTGGACAACCCTCTGGGCTTTGGTTGGGGGGAGTTCAGTTGACCACCTCCAATTAGGTGAGGAACCTGGGCATTATTCTTGACAGTGGCTTGACCCTTAAATCTCGGGTGTCAGCGATTGTCAGGACCTGTTTTTACCATCTGAGAAATATCGCTAGGTGACGCACCTGGTTCCTCCTGATCTTCCAATGTTGGGCCATGCCTTCATCACCTCAAGTCTTGGCTACTGCTATACCCTCTACCTTTCTAGGGCTTCTGGGGTTAGACATCTGCCGCCTGCAGCTGGTGCAGAACGCAGCAGCTAGGCTACTGACTGGCACTTTTAGGGCCAGTCATTTTTGGCTGTGCTCTGCTAACTGCACTGGCTGCCAGTACAATGGCAGACCACCTTTAAGATTGGATGACTGACCTATTATGCCCTACACGACAGGGACCATGTTATCTGCAAGATCTCCTTTGCACCTACTGCCCACCCCGTCCACTCCGCTCCACCGATGAGGGATTGCTAGGGATTCCCAGGGACCAGGTACAGACATCTGTGGGCCGATCATTTGCTTTTGTGGCCCCTACCCTGTGAAATTCTCCACCTTGTCAGGTGCGAGAGTGCCTGGCCATTGAGAGTTTTAAGATCACATTAAAGACATACCTATTCAGCCTAGTATATCCTGCTCTTTAGTTGTATGTCTATTTAGCCACTGCGTTATGGTATATTATCTGTCTGATCAAATGGTTATAATTATCTATATTTATGTAATGGTTTTATGTACAAGTGCCTTGATCCCTGGAATGGCACTTTTTACAAATAAAATATGATTGATTGGTTGATCAAAGGAAAGAAAGGAGGTGTCTCGCACGACATCATGCAGTGTCCTTACCTTCAACCCTTCCCAATATTGAGGCTTCGGTACTTTTTTTCCAATTTGTAAATTAGGGTTATAATAAAGGGGTTCAGTAAGATCACATGTTCATGCAGTTCTCCAAAGTTGACAGAACTCAGAGTGTGCCTTAACTGACCACCCTATCAATAAGAGTTTAAGGCAAGAAGGAAGTTTTATAAAAGGGATACATAAAAGCGAATTTAATAAGATTCCATGCTCTTCCACCACGGAGTGCTCAATATGTAACCAATCTGGAATGTAATTTCTGTCTGCCAGGGGACAATGTAATTGAAAATATTTAAAGCCCTGAGCAGCCAAGCTGTACCCAAACATATAAGGGACATTTACCCCACCCAAATCTCTCAGCCTACAAAGTTTAGCCAACACTAGATGAGGAGGTTTCCCCAACCAAATGAATCTGGACCAACTGGAGTTAATAAGCTGAAACCAGGACTTAGGGAGAACAATATTCATCATCATTAATGAGTATAACATGCTGGGAAAAACAGACATCTTTACTACATAGCCATAGGGTCTAAAGCTAATTTAATACCCAAACACGTCAAAGCAGTATTCTCCCAGTTGAGGCCTTATGACACAGTATCTTCTTTAGTACATTTCAAAGTTAAAGGGAAGACCTGTGAGGGTTTGTAATGCTGCTGGTAAAGAGGTACACCACCTAGATATATTAAGCAGGACATTGTCTACAAATATAGAAAGTTTAATTCTGCAAGGCCTACTACGATTCATGATATCTGTGATTTCACAGTAATTTTCTCTGCTAACAGCTCTATATATAAATTAAATAACAAGAGAAAAAGGGCTACCCTGTCTTGTACCTTTTGAAATCTTAAAAGGGGATGATAACTCATTATTACATAATAATTTGACAGAAGCCATAAAATAAAGAACCTTCATCCAGTTAGTGGACTCCGCAGGTAGGCCATATTTGTGGAGTACTGAAAATAAGTAGCGCCAAGAGACTCTGTCAAAAGCCTTTTCTGCGCCCAGAGAAACCAACACTGCTTCGGTGTCACTCTGCCTGGATGCAGAAATTAAATGAAACAATCTTCAAAATGGCCATTAGAGTGGCGACCTGAAATACAGCCAGCCTGCTGTGGCCCAATTAATGCGTCCCAGATCCCCTTCAATCTGGAGGCTAAAATCAAAGCCAGCAATTTAATGTCTATGTTCAACAACGAAACTGGTCGGTAGTTATCAGGTATGTTTGGTCACTACCAGATTTGGGAAGTAATACGATTTAGGCTTCACAAAAAGGGAACCTTCAGTGGAGGGTATTGGCATGTAAATAATTGAAAACCTTCATCAATGAAGGAACAATTTCTTTGCTGAATATTTTATAAAACAATGGAATAAATCCACTGGGTCCTGGGGCCTTCCCTAGCTTCAAAAGATTAATAGCTCGCAGGACTTCAGCCTTCATAATGGGCCCAATTATCAAGAGCTGTTATTTTGGCATGAGTTGGTAGAGATTAATATTAGCAGAAAAAGTATCAAATTTACTTTGCCAGTCAGGTGGTGGGAGCTGAGCCATATAAGGCTGCCTATAAAAACATTTAAATATGTCCATTAGTTTGGAGGGATTCCGAGGTTTTAATGCATGTAAGAGGGTCGAATAAGGCATTCACCCACCGGGCAGCCGCCTTCTGCCTAAGTCTTAAAGCAAGACGTTTTCCTGCCTTCTTGCCTTGTCCTGTATAAGTGGCTTGCACCGAAGCAGAAGTCCTGGAAAGTTTCTCTAACAGAATAGCTGAATATCTGGCTTGCAAATGATGGAGTTCAGCTTATATCCCTTCATCTGATGACTTAGACAAAGTGGTTTCTAATTCTTTAATTTTATATAAAGTCTTCTAGAACTTTTTGTATTTTCTTTTTCCTAATGGTTCCAAGTCTAATTATCTCCCTTCACCAAATAGCCTTCATCGCCCCCACCAAACATCTAACACCTTAATGGAATCCACATTTTCTTGTATAGAAAGACTATTAAACTGATTTAAATGGTTTACCTCATCAGAGTCAGATATAAGAATCAAACTCCAAGTCCAGGATTTGTTCCACTGAAGCAATGGGGAGGGGCTCAGTTGGAGCATTATCAGAGAATGATCAAACAATACCCTAGCCTCTATCGTAGGTGATGATATCAAAGTCAGAAGACTCTGACTGATTAGAAAATAATCTATTCCAGAAAATACTTTGTGAACTGGTGAAAAAAAAGAGTATAAGACCTATCACCAAGATTGACAAGTCTCCAGGGATCTACTAAGCCTAAATTAGATATAAATTCACAAAATCCTCTTTGGGCAGGAGAGAGACCCACCCTCCTCTTATATGATCTGTCCATATCCAAACAAAATCCAAGAGTCCAATCACCAGCCAAAATAAGGGGCAAAGCAACATATGGAACTAATGCAGAGGCCAAAATGGAAAACAATCAGGAGAATCTACATTTGGCCCAAATACTGAACCTAAAACCACCTTCATATGAGCAGAGGTACCACAAAAAGGAATATACCAACCCTCAGAGTCTTTAATTTCATGAAACAACTTAAAGGGAAAAATGTTTATGTTTCAGGATAGCAATCCCCCTCTGTCTATTACCATCCCAGACCCAAAGACCTGTCCCACCCATAATTTATTTAAATAGGACAAGTAATACCGAAGAAGATGGGTCTCTTGGAGAAAGGTGACATGTGAGTGCAGAGATTTCAAGTGTCACAATATACAGAATTTTTTTCTTATTATCCCTGACCGCTTTAACATTCAATGATATCATTTTCCGTACTAATGCCATATGATATACAAATAAAAGCTACTAGTCCCCAGATGTGCAGCAAGTTTGGAGTCTGCATGGAGCCCCCTCAAATCCCCTTTGCCCCCCCATAAGAAAACTGTACACCAAAATATCTCCCTCCCCCAAAATGAAAACATATACTGAAAATAAAAAGACAACTTACCATGGACCATAAGCCCACTCCTAACTGTGTGGTCCATAAGGTCAGCATGGAGTCTGCTTCCCCCTGGACCATTCATAAAACCCAAACAATTATCCTTCCCAGAAATCTACAGAGCATAAATTACATACATGCTATAAATCTGATCAATATCTACTTTAAATCATAGAAATCTTTTTGTATCGATGTTCCCCTAAGCAAAATGATAACTAGGTATCTATTCAAATTAGTCAATATACATAAATTAGTAATCTGGAGGGCACTAATCATTAAATAAAGCCCAGCTATTAAACATAAATCTATGAAATACCTGCTAGGAAGTTTCCAGCTGCTGCCCACTAATAAAAGATAAATATTAGCAGCTTCCATTATGGCACATGAAATAAAATCCTAATACAAACTAAGTTACTAAATACTCATAAAGAAGTAACTAACCAGAAAGCAGCTAACATGCATCCTAAGCACATCTCTTAGACATACTAAACTGTATGTGAAAAGGGAAATAATAAAATATGTATATGCCCACTGCTATCCATCCAGTAGCTTACGAGATAAGCAGTTAAACAGATAATCCCACCTTCATATAATTTACAAAATCGGTAAAGAAAAAAAAAACTACAGCATGCATGTGCTAAGAAAGACATATAACAATAATACACTAATATGCAAATTATAGTATGAAAATTATAGACAAAGTGGCATTTTCACAATAAAATAAAATAAAAAAATTTAACACTGCCGGCTACAGGTGATTCTGTATTATACAATGGTGTGTGAAAATCATGTAACCTCATTGGTCAAAACATGTCACATGACCATGGGTAAATTCTGCATAGAATGGTTGAATTGGAAGCAGGGGTGTAGCCAGGGATTTCAGATCTGAACACCAAGTGGACTCACTGCTACCCCCCACCTCCAGGTGTAGCCAGATAATGTACAAATACACACCAGGACCGTGTTTGTTGCCTCATTTGGCACAATAAATACAACTTTTGTATCTCATGACAGTGATTTTTGCCATGCATGCGTAAATACAAATGCCATGCATTGTTCCCTAAAACTCCCACATACCAGCCCAGAGCCTGTAAAGTTATATTGTCCTTGGGATGCAAAGACAGTATTGGTGACCAGTCCTTCTAGTTTCGACTACTATGAATAAAATTACAGAAAGGTTCAGTATGTTCTTTGTTAGTTTTCATGGGAAAAGAAAGCAGTTCAAAGCCTATTTGCTACCTCCCTTAAATAAAATTGCACACCATGGAGTGCTTGGAGTAGTCCTGGTAGGACGAAACACGTGTCTATGTCTTCTGTTAGCACCCTTTGCAAACTGTGTGAGAGGCCTTCCGGCACCATGCAATTCTGCTTAAAGTTGGACCAGCATAACATTCTGTGGTGATTTGCATATGCAGCCCATGGTGCTTTGCATTGTGGGGGCATGTGTGATTTTGTATTTCTTGAAACTTGGCTTCCCAGCCAAATGCCCTTTGGGTAACCCTGCCTCAGTGTTCACACAGAGGTTCTTTGTCTTTAAATAGTTTTTTATTTTAATGGGTTCACCACAATATATCCCAGGCACACTGCCTTAGGGGTAGCTGGTCCATTCCACTGGGGTGTCAAACAGATGAGGCATACTGATGAGTCCTGGTAGGACGAAACACGTGTCTATGTCTTTTGTTAGCACCCTTTGTTAACTGTGTGAGAGGCCTTTCGGCACCATGCAATTCTGCTTAAAGTTGGACCAGCATAACATTCTGTGGTGCTTTGCATTGTGGGGGCATGTGTGATTTTGTATTTTCTTGAAACTTGGCTTCCCAGCCAAATACCCTTTGGGGTAACCCTTGCCTCAGTGTTTACCACAGAGGTTCTTTGTCTTTTAAATAGTTTTTTTATTTTAATGGGTTCACCACAATATATCCCAGGCACACTGCCTTAGGGGTAGCTGGTCCATTCCACTGGGGTGTCAAACAGACGAGGCATACTGATGAGTCCTGGTAGGACCCTTTGCAAACTGTGTGAGAGGCCTTTCGGCACCATGCAATTCTGCTTAAAGTTGGTCCAGCATAACATTCTGTGGTGATTTGCATATGCAGCCCATGGTGCTTTGCATTGTGGGGGCATGTGTGATTTTGTATTTTCTTGAAACTTGGCTTCCCAGCCAAATGCCCTTTGGGGTAACCCTTGTCTCAGTGTTTACGCACAGAGGTTCTTTGTCTTTTAAATAGTTTTTTATTTTAATGGGTTCACCACAATATATCCCAGGCACACTGCCTTAGGGGTAGCTGGTCCATTCCACTGGGGTGTCAAACAGACGAGGCATACTGATGAGTCCTGGTAGGACCCTTTGCAAACTGTGTGAGAGGCCTTTCTGCACCATGCAATTCTGCTTAAAGTTTGACCAGCATAACATTCTGTGGTGATTTGCATTGTGGGGGCATGTGTGATTTTGTATTTTCTTGAAACTTGGCTTCCCAGCCAAATGCCCTTTGGGGTAACCCTTGCCTCAGTGTTTACGCACAGAGGTTCTTTGTCTTTTAAATAGTTTTTTATTTTAATGGGTTCACCACAATATATCCCAGGCACACTGCCTTAGGGGTAGCTGGTCCATTCCACTGGGGTGTCAAACAGACGAGGCATACTGATGAGTCCTGGTAGGACCCTTTGCAAACTGTGTGAGAGGCCTTTCTGCACCATGCAATTCTGCTTAAAGTTTGACCAGCATAACATTCTGTGGTGATTTGCATTGTGGGGGCATGTGTGATTTTGTATTTTCTTGAAACTTGGCTTCCCAGCCAAATGCCCTTTGGGTAACCCTTGCCTCAGTGTTTACACAGAGGTTCTTTGTCTTTAAATAGTTTTTATTTTAATGGGTTCTCACAATATATCCCAGGCACACTGCCTTAGGGGTAGCTGGTCCATTCCACTGGGGTGTCAAACAGACGAGGCATACTGATGAGTCCTGGTAGACATGAAACACGTGTCTATGTCTTCTGTTAGCACCCTTTGCAAACTGTGCAAGAGGCCTTTCGGCATCATGCAATTCTGCTTAAAGTTGGACCAGCATAACATTCTGTGGTGATTTGCATATGCAGCCCATGGTACTTTGCATTGTGGGGGCATGTGTGATTTTGTATTTTCTTGAAACTTGGCTTCCCAGCCAAATGCCCTTTGGGGTAACCCTTGTCTCAGTGTTTACGCACAGAGGTTCTTTGTCTTTAAATAGTTTTTTATTTTAATGGGTTCCACCACATATATCCCAGGCACACTGCCTTAGGGGTAGCTGGTCCATTCCACTGGGGTGTCAAAAGATGAGGCATACTGATGAGTCCTGGTAGGACGAAACACGTGTCTATGTCTTCTGTTAGCACCCTTTGCAAACTGTGTGAGAGGCCTTTCGGCACCATGCAATTCGGCTTAAAGTTGGACCAGCATAACATTCTGTGGTGATTTGCATATGCAGCCCATGGTGCTTTGCATTGTGGAGGCATGTGTGATTTTTTTATTTGCGTGGAGTATGCCTGCCTACAACCATTCTTTCCAAATAAATGTGAAAAAAGGCATGCAATTTTTTGTTGAGCTTGGGAGGCCGGGGGCAGAATCAAAATGGAATACTCCCTTCTCTGAGTAAAGTTTCAGTTTTGTAGGGTATAAGACCTTATGTTTAATGCTGGCTGCCCAAGGCTGAGATCTGATGCTATGATATCGTGTTTTGGGTCTATCCCCTTGGTGATAGTGCCCAAGAAACAGCCAGGGGAATACCGCCTGATACACCACTTACTGCACCCAGAGGGTGCATCTGTCAGTGATGGCATTCCAGAACAAATGTGCATCATATTATACACTTCTTTGGACATGGTGGTCTGTTTTATATGGGCAGGGTCAGGGGCATGGCTGGCAAACATGGACACAGAGTCTGCCTTTAGGCTGTTATCAGTGAGGCCGGGGATTGAGATTTGTTGGGATCCCAATTCAATGGGGGTTCTATTTTGACAAAGTAATGCCTGTAGGCTGCTCAGTAGCATGCTCTACATTTGAGGCTTTCAGTTCCTGGGTTTGGTGGTTGTACAGGCACCGGTACAGCCACAGGAGGGTGGTGCATTATTTAGATGCTTTCCTACTGATTGGGGGAAGCTTGAGGAAAGTTGAAGACATGTTGGAGGATTTTAAGGGCATGTGCCAGGAGGTAGGCATACTGCTAGTGGCAGGGAAAATGGAAGGCCCCGCTTGGATGTTGGAATTCCTGGGAATAGAGGTGGATGCCGAACGTGAGTGTTTTCGGTTGTCTGATGACAAGGTGAGGAAACTCAAGGGGCTATAGGGGCAGGTCATGGGGAGAAGACGGGTGCTGCTGGCATCAGTACAGCAACTGCTAGGGCACCTTAACTTTGTCTGCAAGGTGATAAGCCCAGGGTGGGCATTTACAAGGAGGTTGGCATGGGTAATGGGGAAGGCCAAGTTACTGCATCATTGGGTAGACATCAGCAGGAGTAGAAAACAGGACCTGGTTGTCTGGGAGACCTTCCTAGCAGATTATAATGGAGTGACGTTCTGGCAGGATGAGTGGATCAACAGTGTCAATGTGGAACTATACACAGATGCCTTGGGGGTTCTGGGGTGAGGAATATATTTCAGGAGGAAATGGGTATCAGTGGCATGGCCTGACAGCTGTAGTGAGGCTGGTCTGTTGAGGGTTATCACCCTGCTGGAGATTTTTCCCATTTTGGTTGCTCTGATGGTCTGGGGAGAGGAGATGAGGGACAAGAATGTGATTTTCTGGTGCGATAACAAAGGGGTGGTGGAGGTAATAAACAGGAGACGGGGCTCAACAGACACGGTTACTTGAGTTATGCACTGGTTAGTATTGGTGGGTGTGAAGCTGAACCTCATCTTCAAAGCAAGGCATGTAGAAGGGGTCAGAAATTAAATCACTGGTAGTCTTTTCTGTCTTCAGTTGGGCAGGTTCTGGACATTGGCCCCCCCTGTGAAGTGAAGGAGAACATCCAGGAACCAGAACAGCTATGGGAGATTGGGTGGCAAGAGCCCGAATGTTGTACCATAACTTCTGGTTGGCCAACACACTGACAGCCTTTGAGGGGGATGTGGGAGACATTTCAGGAGTTCAGGCAGTAGCAGTGCATAGTGGTAAGTATGCCCACCACGGAAGTTCAGGTAATGAAGTACATGGTGGATAGATGGAAAAAAGGGATGGCATACTCCACCATGGGAGTCCAGCTCATTGGGAGTGGTTGGACATGTGGATCTAGGGGGTGGCCAGAGCCCAATAAGGCTAAGAGGGTGAGAAACATGCTGCTGGGGTGTCAGAAGGGCCAAGGTCCACAGGTGGACATCAGGAGGCCCATTATGGGGGAGATTCTGGGTAAGCTTTTGGAAGCATTAAGGGCCATATGCACTATGACCAAGAAGGCATGCCTCTTTCAGGCAATATTTGCAGTAGAGGCAAAGGGGGCATTTTGGGCGGCGAGGTAGTGGCAAAGAACAAAGCTGATGTGGTGTTGGCGTCCGGGCAGAGGATGTATTGCTTCAAGAGAGAGGTCAGTGATTTGGCTCAGATGGTCAAAGATGGGCCAGCTGGGCTAGGGGCTGGAGGTGGTAATCCGTCGGGACTAAAGAGATAGGAGGTGTGTAGTCCAGGTGATGGAGGACTACAGATGCATACGGCCAAGCAGCGTGGGGCTGTGGTTCAGGCATGGGAATGGGGTGGTGGTCACAGCATACCAGGTAAGCTGGGTACTGAAGAAAAGCTTGGGTTTTATAGGGCTGGACCCTTAGGAGTTTGCCCTGATTCATTTAGAAACATGGCAGCCTCAGGGGTTGCCACTAGGTGTGGATCCAAAGAGGAAATTAGGAGCATTGGGAGATGTGGTCAGGTTGTTATAAGAGATACATGAAGAACTAAGTTAACCGATTTCCCCCTTTTTATATCCTGACAGGTTTGTGCAGGAGGAGGAGCATATTGATAGCGGGTCACTCGTTCATTTATTGGGCCCAAAGATATGTAGCAGTCATGCTGGAGGGGAAGCAATTATGCAGGCAACTCAAGGTGACACAAGTGTACTGGAAAAGGGTCTGGTTATGCAATAGGCCCAGCTGCTCCAGTTAATTGGAGGAATGGAAGCTAACCTGGGGAAGGTCAGACCTGTTAATCATCCATTTGGGGAGGAATGACCTTGGGGAAACACCTTGGGGGGCATTGTTTCAAGCTATTTAGACAGATTTGTAGACCATAAAGGGTTGGTGGCCTTGGGTTGAGACTGGGTGGTCGGAAGTCATATCCTGGTGGGTTTGGAGGCATGCAAGGGATATAAAGGCCATGGAGAAGGTTAGGAAGTACCTTAACAGGAGGGTTGCTGGCCTGTTGGCGGAGATGGGTGACACTTATATAGCTCACAGAGACATTGCCTTTGATAATACTGGGGTGTATCGATCAGACAGGGTCCATCTCTCAGAAGTGGGAATGTTATTTTTCCTGATGCCTTTAGTTGACTTGGCAGGCAAGTGGGGGGGTTGAGATACCCTGCAAGGGGTGAAGCCCACCTTCCAACACAAGCTGGAGGTGGGCTAGTGGAAAGGAATAAAAAAAAGAAAGGATTAGGGCCTAGAGGGAAAAAGGGGGTCAGTTTGGGGGGAGGTGGGAAAAACAACATGGGCCTGGGTCAGTAACACCTGGACATGAGTAAAGGAGGGGTGAGGGTGGGGGGAGCTAGAACTACTAGGTGCCAGGTCACTGCATCCGGGCCTAGGAATTTAAGGAAAGATGAAACAAGGGTAATGGTACGGGGGTCGGATTCTGCAACTGGACCCTGAGAAGGAAGGAGATCAAGAGCAAGAAGAGTTGGATGATGGAAGGAAAGGAATTCAATGAAAGATTGAATTGTGGACACTGAATGTGTTGTAAAAATAATATTTGAATGACTTTAAGAGATGTAAGCTGATGGTGAAGGTGGTGTCAATAAATATTTGCCATTTGAATATCCAAGCGTGTCTGGACCTGAATAATTTCCAAGGGGTGATCAGATGACAATGGATTTATAATGAATGGCAAAATAGATTTAGAGTGCATGTAACAGTAAAGTTTAATGTTTATTTACTTTTTTGCCACAATAGGCCACTCTCGCTTTAGCTACAGTAAAGGAGATTACAAAAATAAAATTAATTTGTCTGGTTAACATTAAAGAGCCCCTGACACCATTAGAAAAACTTGGAAAAAATGCAAGATATAGACAGTTCAGTTTATATTTCATGTATTTTCTACTATTATTTACCTTGTTTCGTTATTACTGGGGACAGCTGATGAAAGAGGCTTACTGTCCCTTAGACCTTATCTGCTCTTTCTGCTATCCTACATATGACATCATAATCTGGGTTGCACCTAGAATCAAGTTTCTTGTCATGTTAGTTTTCCTGGTTACCAACTTTTAAATGAATAAAAACATTATCTGCCATTTATGACATCATAATGATCCCCGCAGCAACAGACTGTGATGTCATATGTAGGCAAGCGGCCAGAACAGATAAGGCAGTGATTCTGTTTACATGCAAATGGATTTAGTAATAAAGAAGAATGAGAAATACAGAAACAATATTAAAATATAAGCTTACTTGTGTAAAACATTACATTTTCTCAAAGTTGACACAATGGTGTCAGGGTCTCTTTAAGGCATGAATTTGAAATTGTTGTTTTCATATTTATTCATTTATTTATTTATTAATGGCATCGGAATTACAAATCTTTGAGTCATAGACTCATTTACAAAGGCTCCATGTCACGGTAGGTTACAAGATAATAAGATATTGCTAAAAAATAGGCATACAGTAAGAATTAAAATTTGATGCACAGGCAAGTAGCTAAGGAATGCAAAACAATTATTAACATAGTTATAAATAGTTATGGTAGACATAATAATCAAACAACTAACAGAGGGATTATATACAGGCCAAGGGTTGGAGGAGATCCATGTAGGGCAGACTAGGCAGGACAAATGTCCCTTGTCAGGTGGTGGGCCACTGCCAGTATCAAGTTAGTGACCTAAGAATGAGAGAGGTGGACAGCAGCTAGGGGCATTTGCAGCTGTGGGAGGTGAGGAGATGATGCCAGAGAGTAGTCTTGAAAGGCCCAAATCTGAATTCAGAGGTGATGGCCGCAGGGAGGAAGTTAGACCAAGATGGGGCTTGGTAGTGAAAAGACCTCTGGGCAAGGGAGGTCCTGACTCTGGGAATCAGGAGAGGGGATTTGGAAGAGTTGCAGGTAGAGAGAGTAGTGGGCAGAGATTGGATAGGCATGGACAAGCCTGGGGGACCAGACCTGTTATAATTTTCTTGGTGAAGAGGCAAGTCTGATACTGTAGCTTCTCCTCAAAATTGAGCACGTTTGCCAGTGAATAGAGTGTGCAGGTGTGGGTAAGTCTGTTACTACCTGTGAGCAGGCAGCAGGCTTTGTTAGGGGACAGTTTGACTCTGTGGAGGGCAATGTTGTCAGCAGTCCCATAGACCAGGAGCTCATAGTCGATGAGGGATAGGACAGAGGGATGTAATTGCAAGTTGGAGGGCTTTGGGGGGAGGCAGCCCCTATGGTGGTAGAGTAGGCCGATACAAGAATTGACGGCGGAGCAGAGGGTATGGATGTCACTGTGGAGGGAGAGGCCTGGGTCAAAGGTGATGCCAAGGTACTTGAAGGAGTTTACTTGTTTGAGGGGGAGGAGTCAGTCAGTCAGGATTAGTAGAGGGGAGTCTTTATATCTGCTTTGGTTGTGGGAGAAGAGCACTACCTTCATCTTTTTTGTGATTGAGCACCAGCTTCTGGTCGATGAACCAGTTTTCAGCACAGCTAGAGGAGTTCAGGAAAGCATTTTGAAGGGTGTTAGGGTCAGGGTGGGTGGAGAAAAGGGCCACGTTGTCTGCATAAAGAAGAACTCTTTCTGAGCAGTTATTGGGGAGAGTGTTAAGGTATAGGCTAAAAAGCAAGGGCCCAAGTATAGAGCCCTGGGGAACCCCCGATAGGACTGGGCATCATCCAGAAAGGGTGCCATTAATTTTAACGCACTGAGAGCGGGATGAGAGGTAGCTGGCAAACTAAGTATTGATACCCTGGGAGAAACCTAGTTGGGAGAGGGTGGATAGAAAGAAGGGATGGTTTACGGTGTTGAAAGCTTTCGTCAGGTCCAGATAAACTGCCTCGGCTAGGAGCCTGTTGTCAAGAGCAGTGTGTAAGAAGCTGGAGAATTCTAGTAGGGTAGTGGTGGTACTGTGACCTCTGCGGAAACTATGCTGCTCCCTACAGAGGAGGCTGTGAGTGGTGAGGTAGTTAGAGAGCTGGTCTGTGACTATCTTTTCTAATGCTTTTAGGGGGGGGGTGGAAATAGGTCTATAATTCCCAGGGAAAGTGCGGTCGCCACCCTTGTGAATGGAGGTTATGACCGCAGTTTTCCAGACAGTGGGGAACTGACCAAGGCTGAGGGAGCAGTTCAGAAGGTTTGTAATGGGGAGAGTACTATGCCAAGGACCAGACAAAGCAATTTGTGGTCCAAAGAATCGTTACTCTGACTGGTGCCAGTTAGAATTTGAGGATGGAGGCTTGGTTTCTAACATTGAGAGGGCATGGAAGTAGAAGGGTGGGTAAAGGAGGGAGGGTGGGGGGTGGGGACAGGGTCAAAGAAGTTAGCAGGGAGTACCGAACTGAGATCAGAGAAGGTGGAGTTGAGGGTATCAGCAATGCCTTGCAGGTCAGTGGAAATGGATCCATTGATGTTGAGCTGGGACAGGGGGATGCGTTTTCCATTGAGTTCCTTGATATTGTCCCAGAATTTGTGGGCATAGCCCCCAGGAGGAGTCAAAGGAGGACTTGTAGTGGAAAGCTTTGGCCTTACAGATGGCCCAGATGCATCTGTTACAAACAGCACAATAGGCCTGCCTATCAGAGGATTTGCCTGAGTCAAGGGCTCTGTGCCAGAGGTTATCCCCATGTCTTATTTGGTTGAGTAAGGATTGGGTAACCCAAGGGGTGCCAGGGACTTTGATAACTTGTTTGGAGAGGGGAGCAAAGATGTCACAGGCTGAACTGAAAGAGCAGGTAAAATAACTGAGGGCCATGTCAATGTCAGGAGCTAGGTTCCCAGTGAGCAAGGTAGTATTTTAGCTGATCCAGCTTGCTGGGTCTGAGGAGACACAAAAAGACAATTCTAGGGAGCGGTTTCTGTATCTTGCAGGACCAGAAGATTACGGGGGAGTGGTCACTTAGTGCATTGGGTCACACTGTGATGCCAGAGATTTTGTGGGGTCGGTTAGATAGGACAATATCTAGTAGGGTAGCAAAACCATTAGTGGGGTTGATTTAGGAAGGATGGGTGACCATTTGGGTGAGATCGAGGGCCACAGTTGCATCTTTGGTCTGGGAGGCAGAGCTAGAGAGGCAGTTGGTGTTGAGGACACCCGGCAGTATTTGTTCAGTTTTATGCTGGAGATGGGAAAGGTGACTCAGTAAGGACTGGAGAGCAAGTTTCTAGTTTCGTGGTGGAATATAGGTGGCAGTGTTAATCAACAGTGCCCTGGAGGTGCCAGGGATAATTGTAGGTGTACGGGCTTGTGCGCCAAGCTCCAGTGGGTTGGGAGGGTGTGCCCTTGGAGAGATTAATGGAGATAAAAGGCACAGCCACCTCCATGCTTCCCAACTCTGTCTTCCCTGAAGAGTGTGTATCTGGCAAGAGCAATGAAGGAGTCTGAGGTGGTTTTAGAAAGCCACATCTCAACAATCACCAGGACATCAGGTTGATGCTGGACAACCCAGCTTTGGAGCCCTGTAAACTTCTTTAGCAGGCTACATATGTTCATGGTGGTGATATGTAGTCCAGCTGCCGATAGGGAGTGGTGGGGGGTCCTGGGTTGGGGTGGATGTTCCCAGAAAACAGGAGGTGGAAAGATATCAGCCTGAGGAGTGCCAGGTATAGTCTACGATGAGAGGTAACAGAGGCATACGTGCACGTCTGCTCAGGAAGGGAGACAGGGATGGGAAGGCAGCGGAGGATGGGAATAGCCAAGAAAAGGGGGGGTCCAGGAGAAGTCCACGCAAGGGCCAACTGGGATTGGGAGGGTGCACCGGGGGGGGCAGGGAAGTGGTAACAGTGGGGGTGCGGTGCAGGTACAGGGCAGGGCTAGAGGTGAGGTGTACAGTGTGGGATGGCATCTGGAAAACGACATCATGGGTGCAGGGGGACACAAAGGATAAGGATAAGAAGTACAAAAGGGGCCAGGGAGGCAGTGGAGCGGGAGGTGTGGAAGGAGGACATGGCAAGGGAAGCAGAAGTGGGAGCGGGAGCAGAAGTGGGAGCAGAGGGGTACAAAGGGGAGAGAGAGGCTTCCAGTGCTGAGGAAGCCCAGTTGACGTAGTGGTAGGGCCACTGACTATGGCGATAGAGGTGCAAGGTTCAAATCTAGGTGGGGAGGATTATACTTGGCCTGAAGGTGGGGTAGATAGAGGAAGAGAGGTGCTAAACTGAAGGCAGAGGACCAGGAAAGTTGGTAGAAGGGGGGGGGTGAAAGAGGTGGAGAGAGGGCAGTGGCAACTCCTAGTGGCCAAAGGGTGAAAGAAATAAGGTGTATGAGGTGGAGGGAGCAGTAGAGCCAAGGGTAGGAGATGAGAGGCAGTAAGCAAAGCAGGATGAAACAAGGTTAAGTGTTGAGCAGGTACTACCACCAAGTGGTAGACTGGCATAACCTGCAAAGGGAGATTTGGACACTTAAAAGAAATCAGGAAGTCACGAGGCTATGGGAGGTCCCTAAATTAAGGAATGCCCCTGGGTGGGAGGATGGCAAGGACGGGTGAGGCAGTTGATGCGTAGTATTGATGGGCTAACACCCTTTCAACAGACTGGCTCAGTAAGGGAGGCTTAGCTGTTACATTTAGGGCACCTCCAGTCCTTGCTTGTCCCCTGCTGTGTGGTGTCTCTGTGTGATGATGGGGAAGGGTCCTGGGGCCTATGCAGAGAAGAGAACAAAGACTGTAAATAATATTCAGTGGCAAGGGAGTTCAGGGCTATGTCCCGACTCTGATAGCCAGTGCGCATGCACAAACTGGGAAGGCAGAAGAAACCTGAGAGGGCTGGAATACAGTGAAACAATGGAGCCCAGAGAGACTGACTAAGGATGCTACAACCACACGGTGGGCCTCAGCACAACTCCAAGTGTAGTCAGGTAACAAATATAATCTAGCACAGAGTTGGTAATACTAGCTAATTAGCTGATGGTAACACTCTAAGCTGGTAGATAAAAATGTAGTCGCTCAGCTAGTAAAACAAGGCAGAGAGATAAGTTACACTGCTGCAGAGATCAAAGGTGCTCTACTGGGTAGAAGCACAGATACAAATAATAGCCAGAATCACAATGAATGTGCACTCAATGCTGGTCCAGATTGTACTGTAGTTGGTAGAAAGTCAATTAAAGCTCCATCAGATCCCAGGCAAATGTCCAATTGAATGGAGGGGGGCCAGGCAAAAATAATCAGTAGATGTTGGCAGTCAAATAATGCAGAAAATAACCCCTTCAACAGTCAGGCTCAATAAGAGAGACTTAGCTGTTACATTTAGGGCACCTCCAGTCCTAGCTTGTTACCTGCTGTGCGGTGTCTGAGTGTGAGGATGGGGAAGGGGTCCCGGGGCCTTTAGGGCATTTCCGGTCCTCGCTTGTCCCCTGTTGTTCCACGTCTGTATGCAAGGATGGGGAAGGGATCCCAGGGCCTTTAGTGCACCTCCAGTCCTTGCTTGTCCCCTGCTATGTGGTGTCCGTTTGTGAGGATGGGGAAGGGGTCCCGGGGCCTTTAGAGCACTTTCAGTCCTCGCTTGTCCCCTGTTGTGCCATGTCTGTATGCAAGGATGGGGAAGGGATCCTGAGGCCTTTAGTGCACCTCCGGTCCTTGCTTGTCCCCTGCTGTGCGGTGTCTCTGTGTGATGATGGGGAAGTGATCATATATTACTTTTTCCTTCCCTCGTTTGCAATAGGATGCATGTGACTACTCTTCTCTTTTTTTTTCCTTCTCTTTATTAGCTTGAATATAGTTGACTGTAAAGCACAAAACTGGGAAGGAAGGAAGGAAGGAAGGAAGGAAGGAAGGAAGGAAGGAAGGAAGGAAGGAAGGAAGGAAGGAAGGAAGGAAGGAAGACCCTACCTTTACCCAGCTGTTGAAGAATACTGTAAGGCTTTCCAGGAAATTTAGTCAATTTCATGTAATCAGTCAATGTTGAGAGGCCAAGAATTCATCAAACCATTTAATCTGATGGGCTCTTCTGAGGTTGGGTTGACGGCAGTCCTGTCTCAGAAGACTGATGATGAGAAACATCCCAGTCTCTATATCAAGAGTAATTGTTTACCAGCGAGTGCCACTATGCCTCTCTGGAAAAATAATGCCCTGCAGTTAAGAAGTTATAATAGCACTTAGGTACTACCTGTTGGGTTCTCTTTACCTTAAACATGCACCATACCCCAGTGTCTGTGTTACAAGGTGGTATTCTTCCTTCCATCAGGATGAAGTGCAGTATCACACCTTTTGCTGGGATATCTTGCAGGGTACTGGAGGAACTCAATATAATCCAATGGTTATTACTCCAGTCTGTGATGCAGTAAAGTGAGAAATCCCACCCAGAGTGCTTGAAACTGGAAGATAAGGAGCAAGGCCCACACAGAGAGAAATAGCCACTTAAGAGAAGAGTGGCTGTGAGCGCTTATTAAAATTTATTTTACACGATGCTCAAACTTCATACCAGGAGACAAAATAAGCTTTATTTGTTCAAGAAAAAAATAACTATGACAAATTATCTAATTGTCCTGGTTCCCTACAGTTTTTTTACATTTTATATGGATCAAAATGTTTGCAAAACATCTGTGATGGCCCCAACTGCTGATAAGATGAATGAAGGTGGGAAAATAATTCTGCAAGCAGAACTGTGGCTTCTGCCACTGCCAGCAAAAAGTCAGACATCTCCTTCAATAAGAATATGTTTTCCGAAATAAAGTTGGACATGGCGGACTTAAAGCAGCAGTAGAAAAATACAGACGGAATTTAACCACATGCTCTGAGAATCCATAATGCTGAAAATAAACTAGCCTCCTCAAAATATAACATGTACCTGCTTGAGGAAAATAGTGAGCATGCAAAATAGATACAATACTATCTAAATTTTGGGGTGCCTGAAGGACTAGAAGGGGACAATGTCATTGCATTTCTGCAGCAATTCGCAGCCTCTGGAAATCAAAAGAGCAGAACAGATATTTGGCTCCTCGCCCCCTGAATGGTGTCAGGCCAAGGACCATTATCACAAATCTCCTCAAATATTCAGTAAAGGATGAATAATGCAGCTAGCCAGAACAAGAGACATTTAACCTGAAGGGGGAAAAGGGTATTTATATTTTATGACTTATTGTATGACTAAATGGAACAAGCATTTGTCAATGTCGAATGTTTGCTTGCTGGCATTGGCATTGGCATTGGTAGTGTAGGAGTTAGAGAGCTGCATAATACGGATGGCAGTGAAGTATTGAACTGAAGCCAACCCCACCACCACCCTGCAAAGACTGACAGGCATTGGGGTGTGTGTTTGGGTCGTCAGGCATAACGGCCACTCCATTTCACCACACCCTACCCTGCAGGCAGCGACAAGTGTCACAGTGTGCCTTGGGGTCTGTGGCCCTTATGCTCACCCCATTCCATCAGGAAATATGGTGAGATGGGTGCTGTATAGGAGAATGGCATGAACTTTGAGGCCGAAGAGTCCAAGGCACACCTCAATGCCTCTCACTGGCTGCAGGGTGTGGAATGGTATGAGCATTACAGGTGAGAATCCCAAGTCACACCCCTGATGCCTGTCAATCTCTACAGGGTGGGGTGCTATGGTCGGAAACCCTAACGTCTCAGGCGTGTGTTGTCATTTTCACTTCAAATTTTTAACATGAGTTTTTTGTGACCCCCACCTTATGAACAGTGGCAATATCAGTTTGTTAGCCAAAAGCTGATTTTGCACAGCGACTATGCCATTTGGCACCACAGGTGTGAAAACACATTTCGAACAGCATGCGAAAAATGACAGCTGTACTGTTCATGGGGAGGTGCAAAAAATGTCAATGTTGAAAATCTGCAGTGAAAATATTAAAAAAACTGGTGAAGTCATGAGCGTGTGTAGAAAATGCGCAACGCACACCCGTAATGCAATTAGTTTGGGGATTTTTTACAGCAGATTGTCAACACAGGCATTCTGGAACCTCCGCTCATGAACAGTGTCACTGTGATTTTCTTAATCTATCACAAACATTGATTTCCCACAGCGACCACGCATTTCTGCGCTGGAAGTTCAAAAACACATTTTGGCCATGGTGTGAAAAATGACAGCTGTACTGTTCATAAGGAAGTGTGGAAAAATGCCAGTGGTGAAAATCTGGACTGAAAATATTCGAAATCCATGAACTTACGAGGGTGCGTGGAAACTGTGCAATGGTCACTCATAACACAGTCATTTTATGGACTTTTTTCACCAAATTTTTAACATAGCCATTGTAACACCTCTGCTCATGAACAGTGTTACTGTGATTTTCTTAATCTGTCCCGAACATTGATTTTGCACACTTACTGCACCAAAAGAGCTAAATCTGGTTCAAGTTTAGTTGACATTCATCTGTATTACCCCCCCCCCCGGGTCATGCCTGAAAATAGGCAGGATTTGTCTAGTGCACTTACCCGTCCAACAAAATAAATAAATAAATTGTGCGCTACATGCACAGAAACATGTTTTGGGCGAGATGTGAAAAATGACAGCTGTACTGCTCATAAGGAGGTATGGTAAATTAGCAATGTTGAAACTCTGGAGTGAAAACAGTGAAAATTCATGAACCTACAAGTGTGCGTAGGAACAGCACAACGCACGCTCGTAAAATTTTTGGGAATTTTTTCACCAAATTTTTAACATAGCCATTTTAACACTTCTGCTCATGAACAGTGTCACTGTGATTTTCTTAATCTGTCCCAAACATTGATTTCACACACCGATTGCGCCATTGTGCGCTACATGTGCAGAAACACATTTTGGGCAAAATGTGAAAAATGACATCTATACTGCTCATAAGGAGGTGTGGTAAGATGGCAATTTTGAAAATATGGAGTGAAAAGATTGAAAATTCGCGAACGTACGAGCATGTGTAGGAACAGCGAAATGCATGCTCGTAAAACAGTCATTTTTGGGAATCTGTTCACCAGATTTTCAACATAGGGTTTTTGGGGGCCTACCTCATGAACTGTAACACTGTCATTTCATAAATCAGTCCTGAAAGGTGGTTCCACGCAGTGACCGTGAAATCACCTTTCAGGGCCGATTAACAAAATGACAGTGACAGATTTCATGAAGTGGGGGTCCCAAAAACCCCATGTTGAAAATTTGGTGAAGAAATTCCCAAAAATGCCCGAGATATGCATCAAAGTTGAAAAAAACCTATTTATTACATTATACAGCTTACTGGCATTTCTTCAGTTCGCGGTTGGCTTTGAAGAGTGCAGACGTGTTCCCGGTCCACCTAATATTGTCGCACCAGACTCCAGAGGTAAGTATGGGGTGAGAGTGGTGTGAGGAGGCAGGGTGCACAGAAGGTGGGTGCGGGTGGGGGGAGCGGGGGTCAGGACAGTCAGCGAGGGAAGGTTTTTCCTTTTAGTTTTTTTTTTTCTTGGACGACGCTGGGCTTTTGCCACGCTGGGGTGGGCTCCCAGTGTGGCATCTGGAAGGCTGTTTGGGGGTGCAGTGGAGCCGATGGGGGATTGTGCACCCCCATCAGCCATACAGACTATTGCCACATTGGTGTGGGCTCCCAGCATGGCACCCAGTTGACTGTTGGGGGGTACCATTGGAGCCGTCGGGGGATTGGGCACCCCTGTCGGCCAGACTGCTGCAATTCTGGGGTGGGCTCCCAGCATGGCACCTGGAACTCTGTTGGGGGGGAGTGCAGCAGAGCCGACAGAGGATGGAGCACCCCCCCCATCAGCCATACAGTATGTGCGGGGGGCGACGCATTAGCATGCAATATGCGTGCGTGCATGTGTGTGTGGGGGGAGTGCATGTGCACGCAGTAGCTTCACACTGCTCACTGAAGCAGAGCTCTGCCTTTCAACTGTACGGCACTGCATTTTCAATTGCTGTCATAGACAGCTGCAGCATTGACTGGCGAACTGTGGCTGCACCTCGAAACCAAACCAGACGAACACTCTGACTGCATTGGAAGACAGGGTGCCACACCTATGAAAACTCGGATGATGGCACTGTGTTTCTTGCACGTTCGTGCAAGCTAACATAAAAATGAAAAGCCTTCGGGGAAGTTAAAAAAGTGTTTCAGGAACATAAAATACAACATTATTTAAAGTACCCAGCAGTTCTTGTAATTCATCCAACTAGCAAAAAGCCAATCTATTGTAATAAGTCAGAGCATGTTTGGGAGTTTTTAGAAAATCAGCTGGGCACAGATACTGATCAGAGTTCTTATGTCCACTCAAATCAAGAACATGCTGCAAGATCAGTGCAAGCCTCACATGTGGCTTAAGACTCAGCCATTTTCACCAGACAAGCTAACAAGAAACCCATACTACCCCTAGAATAGCCAGTATGCAGCTACAAAAATTCAGCAATGCTCACTGACAAATCATGCAGTTCTCTCCATCAAGCCACATATATCAAAAGCAACAAAAAGCAGGATCAGTACATAACAGTATAAAGGAAAGGAAAGACGCCCACCAGATCTTTTCACCACATACATTCACACAGACATTCTATTAATAGTAAGATGACTGACAAACCAGTAGCCCGACACTTCTCCCAGGATGGCCACTCAATCTCAAATATGTCTGTGATGGTCTTGAAAGGACATTTCAACAGTACACAACAGTGACAGGCTTCTGAAATTAGACTTATTTTACTTCTCAATATGGTGGCGGATGGAATGAACATTGATGTGGGTTATATGACACATTATCCCACTTAAACTTACACAGACCTTTACTCTAAAGATGGACATATATTCCTTATTTCTTCAGCGAGCCTTTGATTTTGTAAGTTTATGGTTATCTACATGTTGACTTCTCACCTTAACACTGTGGTGAATGTGTGTATGTGCGCATGTGTGTGTGTGTGTGTATGTGTGTTGTATTGCTGTATGTGTGTGTTTTGTATGTGTTGTGTTTTTGTGTGTTGTGGGGGTTGTGTGTGTGTGTGCAGTGTGGTGTGTGTGTGTGGGTTGTGTTTGTTATATTTGTTGTGTGTTGTGGTTGTGTGGGGTGTGCTGGTGTGTGTGCGTGTGGTGTGGTGCATGTACACATGTATGTGTGGGGGGAGTGTGGCATGGGGCAACTGTTATGTGACTAGGACACTTATTTTTCATATAAAGTGTACATTTACTTCCTTCTACTAGGCATCAGTGGTTGGATTACACACTGTCACATTTTTAAATCTGCTCATATTAAGATGCATATTTCATTTACTTGGGGGTTCATAAAAGGTGTAATTCCTTTGGGTAAATATTAAGATTGGTGTGAATGATGCTGTATTATGACTCTTGTACATACAATATATCTCATTCCTACTAGTTATCTTTCCCAAGGGGAGAGAAAGGAAAAAAAGAGGAGGGGGGCTGGAGATTTTCATCCCTAGAAGTTTTCATTTAGATTTCTTAGATAGATTCTGTACATTTTTGTTACACACTGACTCTGTGTTGAAATCTGCACTTATCAGGCTCATGGTCTCATTTTCTTGGGGGTCCTTGACAACTATTTTTATTTGGCACTTATACTTACAAGTGATACTATCATGCATCATGTATATGTGTGTATGTTTAATTTGGGGCTTGTTTTCAACTTGCAGTTAGACCAGGATTTTGTCTCTCATTGTCTGTTCTTTAAAACACAAGGACACTTGTAATGTAAGTTGTAAACTCATCTTACATGTATTGGAGAGAATGCTATCCCAAGGTTTTTTTATCACTAGAATGCTTTCTTGAAGCATACTGAGACATTTTAAAATTTGTGTGAAAAGAACTCTCTGGTTGTTGATAATTCTTGATAACCTTTGCCCTTCTGAGGCTTCTCAGTTAAAAGCATACTGGTGTTAATTAGCTTCTCTGACGTAATCTTCTGTTATGTTTTAAATGTATATGTTAAACCAATGATAATTATTTCTGTTTTTTCAACATTATCTGGTGTTAATAGTATGGGATTTTCAAAATAACTGCCATAAAGCTTCTGAAGAAGGACCTGGTTGGTCCGAAAGCTAGAGCACTGTGTTCTTTTGTGTAACATCCATGTTGGTCCAATAAAAAGTATCAAATCATTTATTTCTGGATCTCCACATACAGTAAAGCATCCACTGCAACAAATAAATGGGGCAGAAGTACCAGCAGGGGAAGCCACTCCACTTCCATCTCTGGATCAGGCTCAACACCTGAGCCCCGGCAAACAGAAAGGCAAGCTGAAGAAATGGACACAGCAGCTGACCCTAGATGCCAGTAAAGGTCCATCAATCACACTTTGATTTCCCTCCTTGCTTTCTTACTCAACTTCTGGTTCCAGATGGCAGTTCAGCACCATGGACAGAAGATGACAGATGTCCAGACCTTCATTATCTCAAAAAATAATCTCAGTTATTCCCATTTCTTTTGTTTTTGCTTCTGTTAATCTCCATTCTAGGGCACAAACTTGGTAAGTCCATTTTATACTCACCATAGCAAGATTGTATATTCACCATTGTGAGAATCTTAGTTCCTAGGCAGTCCCAGTAAAAATCCTGGATGCAATTTGTCATTTGGACTTTATACAACTGCTTAGTCATACACTGTATCTTCATTTGAGCATAATAAACATTAAGTGTTCTGGATTGCCTTGGTGTGCTGTACAAAGAACTACAATTTGATCCTTTGGGTTTTACTTGATTTTACACATATCTTGAAATGGCCTGTACTAAAATGTAGCATCTGGCTTGGTATAACTGTAATGACCCTTTACCAGATTGTATCACAGATTAATGATGCTGCTTAAGGTACCCTCTCCTAATTCAGATAAAATGTAAGCTATGATGAGCTGAACAGAAACCGTTTATGTTCTGTTTTTTTTTAACTGTACTTGGTCCCTAGATTTCCTCCATGTGGCTCTTCACAGCCTCTGTTAACCCCAAAGGGGTACTGACAGATAAGACATTGGTCAACTTATTCTTACACTTAGGCATTAACAGAATTCTTGCCCCCAGATAACACTTAGCCTTACAGGGTACATCCCTACCTAAGGCATATGAACTGACTTGTAGGGGAACTCTGATCCAAGTGCAGCCTCTACAAACCACATACTTTTGGTATCATAAGCATAGTTTGACCTTGATCTAATCTTGAACCTCAGTATTAGTTGACTATAAGACATTTAACAACTCCCAGAGGGTGCACCACTATTACATATGGAAAAAGGAAAATTCTTAGAATTCCAATTAATTAAGGCATGGGCCTCGATGCTTAAAGGGGGTCGGAGTGGTACAAGCTGTGGCAAACAGCAGCTTGCATCAAAGCTCAGTGTGACAGGAACCCTGCATCAGATTCTGGTAAAGGAGGGGACCCAGCACCTAAGTCCCCACACTTGCAGCAACTCCTCCCATGTGACAAACACGAGGCGCATGGAAGAGGTTTACTACAGGCTCCTGCAACAATGTCAAATGGCCCTCCCATCCCCAATCCCCGGGTCCCCATCCCTGGTGTTCTAGTGGCCCTCGATTCCTGATGTCACCCCTTAATATTAATATGCAATAAATCGCCATTTCCTGTTGGTCTAATGGCCCCCTCTCTGATACCTGATTTCGCCCATTTGCTTAATATTCAATAAATTATTTGTTCTGGTGGTATAGTGGATCCCTTCCCCAATTCCTGATTTTGCATGTTTGTTTAATAGCATTATTGTGCCAAACAGATGGCACATCCACAAGGTGTGCCACAGGGTGGTCAGGCGGCAGATGTACCCTCGGACATAATGCCTTGCGCCCAGGGCTAGAAATAATTTTTTTGAGATGCCTGTCCGAGGGACAGGTGGAATGTAAATGTTGCCTGTCCGGACAAAGTTTTACCTGTCCACATTTTTGTGAGGTGAATTTTAAACTTAAAACATAAAATGGACTATAAAGTGGAAATACAGAAAACTGTTGCTTTTTGGGGGCTTATTTTTCAAGGTAAAACACTGATTGAGTCTAGTCTATTTCTGAATCAGAACTTGAATCTAGTCTGCAGCCATATGGTCTCACATGAGGTTTTCTCTTTTGTTTTCCAGATTTGAACCATAGTGTTATGGCATCCTGCAGGTCAAATTTAGCAACGCTAGCATCTGGCAGCTTGACACGCATTAGTTCAGATGTAGTCATAGGAGACAGACAGGACCGCCAGTCACACTTCACTCTGCCCATCAAGCTGAATCCTCTCTCAACTACTGCAGTTTGGGTTGGGATCAGTAGAGCTACTGTGACTAAGACCAGAATATCAGGGAATCGCTGTTCATGTGCATCATTATGGAGAATTTTTTGCCAGAAATCCAAATAGTGAAATTTCAGAGACAGCTCATTCAGTGATTTTTTCATAAGTGGTTTAAGCTCTAACCATTGCGCTTCAATCAAGTTTATATTATGATTGTGTTTCTTCAGTAGGTCACTGTAGTGCTCTGTGAGGGTTCTGACTTCCTCATTGCCATAAAGGGCTAGCTGGTGGACACTACCTGGTAACTGTAATGGGTTAAATATACTGAATGACCGTAGGACTTTGTCTGTTTTAAAACTGGAAAATTGTGCGTTAATACTTTCAATTGTTGATGAAAGAAGGCTTGTAACATCATGCAACACTGCCTGTTTGGTTCTAGTTATAGAATATCCCCTTTCTAAGTTAAGGAAGATATCAGATCCATGGTACTAAACCTGAGTACTGGCTGAGCCTGTCAGTCAACTTGTGCTAGTGTCACTGTCAGCTGTGTCAGAGTCAGGGAGCAAGATCAATTCCTTATAGACTTTGTCAAGTTTATCCTGCACAAGGTAGTTCTCTAGCCAGAGAACTGTGCTTTCAACCTTACCGACTATTGTTTCTACTGTTGAGCTGCCTCTCTGTAGAGTTAGACTGAAGGCCATCATGACAGAAAGGTATTGAGCCAGAAACTGAGAAAAGAGGACAAATCTCACAGTACTTATTGTTTTGAACAACCCACTGGCCTGATCTTTGTTTGCCCTGGTGTGGAAGCAATGTGCTGTAAATGTACAACTAAGGCCTTGTAGCTGGACAGAATAACAGACAGAGCCCTTTCTCTGTGTGCAACCCACCGGGTCCCTGACACATTAACTGGTTTGTGAATGGTGTAGCTCATATTACTGGCTAACTCTTTGAGACCGGCCCTGTTTTTTGGGAGACTTATGGTATATTTTATAGATACCCATTAAGACTTCATCTGTTGTTTTCATGCATGGAATAGATATTGCTGATTGCTTTATAGCAAGCTCCAACTTGTGGGCACTGCACTGAATCCCTAACAAATGAGGTCGTCTTTCAAAATCCTACCAAACACCCCAGTCACTTTACCCAACATGACAGGTGCCCCATCAGATCCAAAAGCAACAATTTTTCTTTCCAGTCTTTACAGTCCAAGGTGAATTCTAAGGCATCACCTATTGAGTTATAAATGCTTTCACCATTTGGAATAGAGACTGGCTGAAGGAAACAAATTTGTTAACTGGACGGAAATTTTCCGTTGTCCTAATATAGACTGCCTCCTCTTCTATTACTGAGGCATCAGTGCTCGAGTCACATAAGACAGAGATAAAAGTGTTACTATTAACCAGTTTTTGCATCTTTTATCCTTATTGATTCTGAAATAAAATGTGTGAACGCTGCTGCCTGTTTGTCACTTCTATAACTGACTCTGACATTTGTACCATTTACATGTTGTAATTCTAAGATGCCAGGGAAATCTGTGTATGGGCGTTCTGAATTAATCAAATAAAGAGTTGTTCTAAACAAATGTTCTACTTGTGTCGCCTCATTTTTTTCCATTTATATTATTGCTAAGTTGGAAGGTTCAGTGTTACACACAATATTTTTTTCATTGGCTAATTTATGAGGTTTGGAGAGTTCATGAGCACATACATTTTCAAGTCTCATGCTCTTACAGCCACTCATGAAAGTGTTTGTCTCCCTTAAGTATTTTTTGCAGTATGAGCAGGTCATGCCCACATCAGGCTCATATAGTAGCCACTCCCTATTTTTCTTCCAGGTCTCCTGGAACCCTCTTTTTCTTTTTGTCCCACTTTCAACAGTAGTTAGAGTTGCTGGCATATCAGCAGTGGCACTACAAGTTGTCACATCTGTGGCCACAATGGTGGGGTCAGGGTGAGTAGTTGGTGCTACTGAGTCTAACAGTAATGGAGAAGCAGTACACATAGAGGAACCCAAGCTTTCTCCTCCCTCTTGGCTTGAAACTGAAGGCTTTCCTGTAATTTTTTTAAAGCCAAACTTTAAGAAAGATATTTTTTCCCCTTTTCGGTTTACTTAGCTAAGAATACTTATGTTAGTAGTACGAATTTAAAGCACAGTAGGCAGTGAGGCACTCTGGAAGACAGTGGATGCTACAGTTAAGTGACGATCAGAGAGATATCAGAAGAACCGTCTCTTTAGTTTTCTTTCCCTCTCTGTAAAAAAGAGTTTTATATTTATATTTTCCTCCCGCTCAGATTTCACAACTAAAACTGGAGGGCTATCCTGCTGTCAACCTGTTTTATAATTTAATCCCCTCCTCTCCCTTTGAAAGTGCCTTGATGTCACTCACTCACTCAGTATTTTTTTTTAACCCCCCCACCTGCAATCCTTTTTTTTTTCATACACAAGCAGCCTGCTATGATATTGTTGTTACTCTTGGTTTTGGTTTAATATTTTTTAATCTGGGTAACAGTGACTCAATTCAACCCCCCTCCTCTCCTCCTTGTTGTCACACTGTATTTTTTATTAGTCTTCCTCCTCCTCTCCTCCCCTCCACATCCACAGAGAGCCTTATCTCTCAAGCAGAAGCACTGCAGGCACTCCTTATACTTGTTTTAATTTAGTATTTCTTTTTTATCCACAAAACAAAACCCCAGAAACAAGTTGGTTTTTTTTTACTCCTTGTTTACTTTGTCTGAGTCGCTCAATTCAGCCCCTCTCCTCTCCCTTTGACAGTGCCTTCTTGTCGCAGTCACCCAATTTTACTTTTATTCAGTTAGTCCACTGGCAGAGCACAACAGCAGGCTGACAGGGCTAGTTTAAGTTAGTACAGTCAGTCCGTCAGTATCTATCTTCAAGGTTCAAGCTGTAGCTAACAGCTCTGGAGGGCTTTGCACAGGCTGAGTGAACAATAAGCTTAACAGAGCCTTGTCTTCACCTCTCCGCACACTCGCACAGTCAAGATATATTTTTTTTTATTCAGAGATGAGACCCCACCACTTGCAGATCACACGGTCTCTTTTGGCTTTTTGAGAGAGTGGGTTGGACAGAACAGAGAATTTATTCAGGTGTACAGAGTAGTACTGACTCCTGTCTCCTGCTGACAGTGCCTGACTGCTTTCTTTTTTTCACTCCCTCTCCCTTCCCCTGAACTCACCTACCCACACCACCAGAAATTCAGTCAACACACAGACTCTAGGCAAGCGTTTAGTTCTGACCTCACCACAATACCCCTGGGATAGCCTCCCTAGTTTTACTCTTAGCATTTTTTAAACTGTTTGCTTTTATTTTTCTGGCTGCCCCCCCCCCCCATATTTTCCTCCCCTTCCCCTTATACTTTTTTTGCAGACTGCAGTGCACAGAAATACAGTGGAGGTCTTATTTGATGACTGAGTGATCAACAAAAGCAACACAGCACAGAGCTCAGCTGCACAGACCCCTCAAGGCAGAAGTCTCTTTTTTTTCAAAGTTAAACCAGACCAGAAGCCTTTTTTTAATCCCACCTTGAGAGCATTGACCTCAGTGGAATAAAAGAAGTGGACTGAAGTGAGCTGTTCACAAATGAATTTGAACAGAGGCACTGGGGTTAATGCTCAACATTCATGGTAACAGAGGCACTGTCTTTTACTCAAGTTATTCACTACCAGAAGCCCTGATTAAAATGTTTTATTTTTATTTCCCTCTGATTTGTGACTTCTTTTTAGCAGGGCTAGGCTTTTTTTCCTGCAAATCAGCACATACAGTGGAGTATGGATGGTTTGTTTTCCACCACTATGAGATTCTGCAGCAGACTGCACTACAGAGCCCTCAATGCAGCCCTGAGCCCTGTGTGACTGATTATCCTATTTTAAATTTTTTAAACTGTCACCAGAAAAGCACTGAAAGCCTTTTAAACGTATTTATTTCCAGTTGTGGCTTCCAAAACAAAATTATAAGTTCCCACTCCCCTCCCACTCCTCTCTCCTGTCCTCCTCCTCCTTAGGTCCCATCTGTCCCCCGACCCAGACAGTAAGTCTAGATTAGTTTTCAATTTTATTTCATTGATTCAAAATAAGAAAAAAGATCAGAGCCCTGAAAAGGGCTGTTGTATATAGATTGCTGCTGCACAAGAAAGTATTTGCTCTGCGCTGACTCAAGCCCCCAATATACAAGGCAGCACAGAACTCGCTCTCCTACTCGCAGAGCTCCCCACTATGCAAAGGCTAGAGTGAAAGTGAGGAGAGCGAGTCAGGATACCCAACTGCGCATGTTCAGCGCCCGTTATTCTTCCTGCCCGCTGACACCACAAGTGTTGATCTGAGAGGTCAGGTGACACTAGTAGCTGCAGTCACTTGACCCTCAGTGGGAAGACTGAATGGGTGGGCGGAGCTGCACTTTTCAGTGGGTGGAGCTATGTGTCATGTTGACATGACGTCGTCAGGATTCCTCCCATTTGCCGCTGGGTCCTAGTGCCCAAAACAATACTGTCTGGCACTGCAATGCAAAACCGCCTGTCCAAGGGACAGGCAGACTTCAAAAAACAGCTGTCCCACATGAAAAATGGCTGTCCGGGACGAGTGGACAGCCGGTTATTTCGAGCCCTGACCACTACTACCTAAAAATAATAAAAAGCTGAGACTGGAAGACCAAGAGTAGAGGGGGTACTGCTGCTTGGGACCGAATTTAAAAGGCAAAAATCTGTCTAAAAAGGTTTTTTCCTCAGGCTACAGTCTAAGTTCAGGGATCCATCTGTTAAATAACGCTGCTTAAGTGAAAAAAGCTTTTCTAGTCTTTTTCAAGCTACTGTAGTAGCTGCTCTGTTGTCTACCCACCTACCTACCATACAGGATCCATGATCTGTTATTAAATAAAGCCTAGTATCACTCTCTATTATGTGGTGGATTTATCTATCCAACTACTTTAAACCTGAATAAATACTATAACTAGCTCTCTTTACAAGCTTCTCCGAGTGTGGACTATCTAAAATCTGAATAGTGTTAAAAAAAAAAAATCTGGTAAGCTTTTTTTACAACAAGCTACACTGTCACTGTGTCATGATCAGACTGTCTAAAATCTGAATACTATTATAAAAAATAATCAGGCAACACACAATCAGTTTTTCTTGTTAAGTTTATTTATTGAAAAAAAACACACACATTTTTCCTTCTTGCATTTGAGTACAAATCAAAATTCTCAAAACAAGCCAAATCAATAGTCACGAGCAGTCAGGAAGACACCATGAGTCTGTTTAAGAGGTGGCATGTAAACAGTTTCTTGGGCATGTATATTTTCTTCTTACATGCCCAAGTGGGTATGTACTTTTTTTCACAAATTTCATACCTTGATTATATTGTTTTAAAGTGCAGAATAAATTACAGCACAACGAGGCCCTCTCACTGCCTTCCAAAGAGTAAATGAAAGTTTGGACAGTAAGTTCATAAAGCAGATTGCATTTGCACAGTACCATTTAAGACTTCTGTTCAGTTTCACAAGAAGCTAAATCCATATACAGGAGCTCTCAGTCCATTTCCACCATAGGTAGACCACTGTTCCACAAGAAAATTGGATCCAGGATAGATTAATGCAGTCCCGTGAGCCAGTCAGTCATATTCCAAAACAGAGCCCCAAGTCAGCATTCCCCAAGCTTACAGACACCACCACCAATCTGACTTCACTCAGATGGCCCTCAGTGACCCCAGGGCCAGTCAGAAAGTGCCCCCACCCTCCCGACAGTCCCTCTGACCCCCCTAGGGGAGACAGACAGACAGGCCAGGGATCTACCTCGTGGCGGGCCGACTAGGCTCACCTCAGTCTACTAAAAGTGGAATAAAGCCTTCTCTGAGGAACCAGTCACCACTAATCCAACACACTGCACAACCTGGCAGGTCTTCCAACTTTTGCCACTTCCGTGGGCACCATCAGATTGTTTCCAGAGCGCAGACCAAATGCTACTCCAGCAATTTGATGTCTGAGGCAGTCTGCTCCCCTCAGACCAATTCCACCACAAACATCCAATCAGTGCCACAATGACTGACGGTTGATCCCACACAGGTCCACAATCCACAAAGAAGAAAACATTGCAGGAGGCCCACTCCAACCGCTGAAAGTCACGGCATCAGCATGCTCGCACAGACAGCCACATCCTTATTGGACAGGTAAACTGAACAGTCTAAAATAGTAAAATAGCAGCTAGCACAATGAAAAAAGTAGCCTTTTGTGTCTGAAGAATAAACTTATATATAACGTATAACAAAAACAAAGCAAATAACTTAAAAAGACAAAGAAAAACTAATTAAAATAACTTGATCCTAGACTGCTATCGATGGCAGGCCCAGCGTGGCCACCATCTTGAAGAGGAGACAAAAGCAACTGAATTGCCTCCTCTTCTCCCTTATGTATTTAAAGAACCCCTTTCCCCCTCTCTGATTCCCTGAGCCAACTTCAGCTCCTTTGCTGCCTTGGCTGCCCTTACTTACCTGGTCACCTCCCTAGATGCCTTTGAGAACACTTCTCTATCCTCCGCACACCCAGATTTTTTGAACTTAATGAAGGCCAATCTTTTTTCCCTCACCTTCCCCTCCACCTTCTTGCTGAGTCAGGTAGGTTTTTTCTTGACCTGGACAGCTTACTCTGAGATTTGGCACATGTGTTTTTGGCCTCATTTAGCCCCTTCCTAATGACTGCCCACTTCATTTCAGCAACCATCCCTGGGTTAATGTCAGCTAAATACCCCTCTAGGATGCTGCCCATTCTGGCAAAATCTGCTTTCCTGAAATCCAACACTCTTGTCCTGGTCTTAGCAGATTCCCTCCCTGTACTGAGGAAGAACCACACTGAGCAGTGGTCACTTCCTGCTAGAGGGCCCTGTACTACCACATCCTGGACTTGGTCTCCATTTGTTAGCACCAAGACCGGCATGCTCCCTTCCCTAACAGGATCCATTATCCCTTGCACTAGGTAACTGTCTTGGATAGGTTCCAGCAGCACATGTTCCCTGGCATGCACTGTAGTTATTTTCTGCCAGTCAACCCCAGGTAGGTTGAAGTCTCCCACTATAACTGTATTCTCTTTGCTACTGACCTTCCTGATTTGCTCCCGCAGCTCCCTGCCCACCTTCTCATTCTGTGAGGGTGGCCTGTACACCACCCCATCCTGAGTGTCTTACCTTTAGGGCTTTGGAGCAATACCCATATGGCTTCTGGCCTTTTCGCATCTCCTTCCTCCCTCATACACAGTATCTCCTCTCTGATATAAATAGCCACCCCTCCCCCCTTCAGGTCCCTGCAGAACACCTTGTATCCCAGGATTATGAGATCCCAGTCATGATATTGCCCATCCACAGAACTGGTTTTAACACGTCTAGAGTTTGGTTTGAAATTAAATGAAATGTCTTGGTATTTGACAGATATGTGCCTCCAGAAAAAAGGTACAGCAATGGGGGCCACATGTACCCCCTCAATCATGAATCTTTATGTGGTCTAATGAGAGGAAGAGTTGATTTTTATTGAAATGACTAATATTTATTTGATTAACATCATTTGATGGAAATGCTACATTGATAAGGTACTGGTAATATGGAAAGGTGACCCCAGACATGTTTAATAATTTTGTGGAATTTTTACATGCCTCTAACAATTTTAGATTTACCTATCCATGTAGCAAAGAGCGTGCCATTCATTTATATTTTTAATATTTAAAAATATTCAAGCAGCCATGAAATGAAGTTACTTCAGTAGATTGAGAGAGCCTGTTACAGACAAGGGTAAGGAATCAGCCAGACTCCACTAGATTTAGCTTTGTAGCATGCTATTCAACCCAAGCAAAAACTCTAGAAGAGACTGAGCAGAGACACTGGCATATTTTGGGAGCAGATGCAGATTTAAGACAGATTAGCAAAGAGTCACCACGTACGTGTTGCAGACATGTACCAATATTGAAAAATTTGTTGGTGCACAGCCACTTCAGGGAATTGCAACTGAATGCATAGCTGAATCAAACAGCTGGGTGTTTTAAATGTAAGGAATTTATTTACTGTGACAGCGTGACACAGGGAAAGAATTTACAAGCTGCAATATAAACCGCATATTTAGTGTGAGACAATGTATAACGTGCAGCACTGAAGTATTCATTTATTTAGCCACTTGCTCCTGCAAAAGGTTTTACATAGACAAAATGACTCAACGTTTCAAAATTCAAATAGGCAAACAGTTAAGGCCAATAACCAAAAAGATGTCTCCTGTGCTGCTGCTATGCATGTTTAAGGAGCTAGAGACAACACTGAACATACTTTCAAATATATGGCCATTGACAATGAGAGCTGTAACCCTAGAGGTGGAGACTCTGATAATTTAATGCACACCAAAATAAATGTCTGGATCTTAAAAATGAGAGACAATCAGAAGCAGGATTAAACACCTAACAAGATGTGTGTCTCTACTTTAAGAAATAGAAAGTATAGCTCCTATACCATTTCATTGTGCAATATTTAACTTTATGATGCACTTGGATGTGTTTTTAATCAGAATTCTGTTTTTAAATAAAAAAACGCCCCTCTCTCCCATAGTTTTACCTCAGAACTATTTATAGAGAATTGTTTTTAATTTTTTCTTCATAAGGATGAATTGATGTTTATATAGTACAATAATACTGGTCAAAGGATTTTAGAAGTAGAATACATTCCCCTTTTTTTCGGATATTATTTATTTATTGAACAGGTAGAAATTCCTAACCTTTGAGTCAGAATTCCTTTGCAAAGACTCCATGTCAAGTTAAGGCATAGTACAGAACAGATAATACATTTGAGAATACAGACAGGATATAGGATAATTCTGAGGGTAGCCCAGGAACCCTGCATCAAATGTGTACATTAATTTAGTAAAGTGATAATTATACAGTACAATGTAATATTATGCAATCTTCTGGTAAGGACATTCAAGGAAATACAAATAGGATACAGGATAAATACAGAGGGTAGCCACAGTACTCGACATCACCTGCCACATAATATGAGAAAAAAACTTTATAGTACAAATGTTCAGGTAAAGACCATCAGGAACAAGCAGATCAAGGGGAAAGAAGAATGAGACATAGGAGATTAGGGGTAGAAGAGGAGGAAATAGGAAGAAGGTTGAGGGTAGCACACACAAATGAACATATTTAGAATATAGTAAGTGGCAACTGGAATTAAAGGTGTTGGGTGCCATCACAGACAAAGGAAATGAGGAGTTGTTTTCTCAGACTGGATTTGAAGGGGCCATTTTGGAATTCTGAGGAGACAGCAGGGGGTAGTTCATTCATTCAAAGTGGAGCCCTGAAAGAAAAGGCTCATTGTCTCAGAAATGTCCTGCAGTGAGGGATAAGAAGTGGGGTTTTAGAGGAGCCCATGGTACATCTAGCTAGAGGGGTGTGCTGAATTAGACTGTGAAGCCCGGTGGGACAAGTTTCATACTAAGGTTCAGAGAGAGCGAGAAAGCCAAAGGCCCATAAGAGCTCCCATGCTAATCAAAAGTCATAATATCTTGGGAAAGTATCTGATAATAAATAAGCATCCAACCATGCTTTAAACTGCTTTATTTTTGCTAATAATGATGTTAAGTGGGGGTTTATTCCAGGGATTGATAACCCTCAAAGTAAAGAACAAGTTACTCCTTAGGTAATTGAAGGTCTTTCCAATTAATTGGAGTGGGTGACCTCTAGTATCATGAATGTTGTCTTTAAATTGTAAATCTAATTCTGTCATCAAGCCGGGGTCCTGAATGAAACTATATAAAAATAATACATCCTCGTGTAAACGACGAGTCTCTAATGACAGCAGGCTGAGGCTGCTTAATCTTTTTATAAGACTGATTATACAATTATTTTATATGTTTAGTGTACTTCCACTGAACTTTTCTAACTGACTTATATGAGACTTCTTATATGGACACCAGAGCTGTGACACATACTCAGGTTGTGGCCTGGCATAATCCTTGAATAGGGGCATCATTACTCTAGGGTCTCTCATTGTGATGTTACATTTAATAGACCAAATAATATTATTTGTTCTATTAACAGCCACATTAATATGATGGGCATATTCCATATTGTTAGAAACTAGCACCCCCAGATCTTTCTCATCTGTAGTGCTCACTAAAGTACAATTTCCCAAGACATATGATGTCACAGGATTCTATGGGCTTCGTGCATTACCTTGCATTTGTTATTATTTAATTTCATGCCTCATTTAATGACCCAAGCGGAGATTATGTCCAGATGATGTTGAATAATGTCAGTGTCATCATTATTGGTACTAGGGCCTCCAATTTTGATGTCATCTGCATATTTAATTGCTGTAGACACACAGTTTATAGTAAGATCAGAAATGAGGGCCTGGAACAAACATAGGCTGAGTACCGAACCCTGTGGTACCCCACTGGTGACACAGTCCACATCTGACAATTGTCCTTTAATATTAACCCACTTGGTGTGATTAGTGAGCCAATTACAGATTCATGTAATGATATAATTGTTAATATGTAAGTTTTGTAATTTGATCCTTAAAGTCCAATGAAGCATAACATCGAACGCCTTGCTATCTACTAGCTAGGTTGGAGGTGATATTTCAAGGCCAGAAGACAGGACATGAGTGGTATTTATGCCTGCAATCGAAGTTAAGACAGTAAGCCTGTAAAGATCACATGTGTGGGTGAAACTGTCACACCCTGAGACCAGGTGGCAAACTTTGTTCAGGGCAACCTTGATGTAGTGGAGAGCAGTGCTGTCAGCTGTGCCATAGAAAGTAATCCCATAATCAACCAGGGACAGGACTGAGGATGACACAGCCAGATAGAGTGCATCAGGTGCCAGGCACTGTTTGTACCTATATACTGTAGGAGTCCAATACAGGAGTTGATGGCCTTGGAAAGAAGATGAATATATTCATGGTAGGGGAGGAATAAAGGGTGATGCTCAGATATTTAAAGGATTTTACTGGCTCTAGGGGGCACTTTGATAGCTGACGATGTGCAGGCAAAAGACCCCACTGTTTGTTTTGGTGAAGGGTGAAGACCATTGCCTTTGCTTTCTTATAGTTAAGCACAAGTTTATGCTCAGAGAACCAGGCTTCAGCTTGGCTGGCCTGGTGGTGCTGAGGGTTGAGGCGCTGGATGCCACACCTCATGCCACACTGGCGACCCGGGTTCGGGAATAAGCCTGGGCCACCAGGGAGTTAGCAGGGGAAAGGGAGGATTGAGCATCTGGAGGACAGCTATCCTCCTTCGGGGGGTTCCAGGGGCCATGCCAGGCACAGCAGTGACCTCCAGTGGAGATCGGAGGTACTGACATGCTTAGGGCTAGTGTAGAGGGCTGCAGAGCCACGGCAGGACATCCCCTGGCATCATTGCATGCTTGGGGCTCCACTGGGGGGGATGAAGGGCATAACAAAAAGTAAAAAAAAAAAACCCTCTACCTCCTGATAGGTGATGGTGGATCGGGAGGGGGGGTTGGTCCACCACGCCCAATGCCGGACTCCACCTCTCGCTCCTCTGCTCTCTGCTGCCTCTCGCCTGCCACCAGACTTAACTGTAGATAGAACACCAGGAGGAGTATCTGGTGGTCCTACCTTGGGGGACTCAGAGCCGGGAAGACGGGTGGCAGAGGGAGAGGATGATGGGAGCCCAGCTGGAGGAGCGGGGAAGCTTGAGGCAGGTGGACCAGAGGCGGACCTCATGTGCCCACTCCTGAAAGAGTTCAGGAAGGTAGGGGAGAATAAATAAAGATTTAAAAAAAAAAACAGGCTTCAGCTCTGGAGGTCAGTTTGGAGGGAGGAGGGGTTTGGGTGACTGCTGAAGATAACTGCATCGTTCACATATCAAAGCAGCTGACCAGAGCAGGCTGATGGTAGAGAGTTCAGGAAGAGGCTAAAGAGGACTGGACCCAGGATGGATCCCTGTGGGACCCCAGATATTAGGTAATTCACAGACAAGGTGGTTGCTTCCAGAGTAAGCCCCAGAGTTGGTAAAGGACTTGAGGAGGGCCTGATTGACCGTATCGAATGCAAGCAAGCAAACTTTATTTTTAAAGCGCCTTTCAGAAACCAAGGTGCTGTACATAACATAAATACAAACAATATCACAATTTAAAATCATCCATACTTAATCAGGGAAAGCCAAAGAAAATAAATATGTCTTCAACATTGATTTAAAACCATTTATGGTCAGGCATTCTCTTAACCGATGAGGTAGAAAATTCCACAGGGTCGGTGCCACAAACGAAAAGGCACGAGTTCCAGAAGTCTTAAGACAAACCCTGGGAATCTTTAGCAATCTCTCATCGGCGGATCAGAGAGGGCAGTTGGAGAAGTAGGGAATCAGGAGATCTTTAAGGTAGTCAGGTCCCTGTTCATGTAGAGCTTTAAAGGTAAGCAAACCTACCTTATTGGTGATCCGCCATTGAACTGGCAGCCAGTGCAGACTGAGCAGCACAGGCATAATATGACTGGTTCTAGAGGTACCAGTCAGCAGCCTGGCTGCAGCATTCTGCACTAGCTGCAGGTGGTGGATCTTAACCCCTGACAGCCTTAGGTAGAGAGCATTGCAGTAGTCAAGACAGGTAGTAATGAAGGCATGGACCAAAGTTGGAAGGTCACCTGGAGGAATCAGGTGTTTCACTCGAGCAATATTCCTCAGGTGGTAAAATGAGGATTTATCCATGGCTAACACCTGAGACTTTAGGGGTCAAACCGTCGTTAAATAGAACACTCAGGTTACACACTCAATCTGAGGTAATGAGCTGGACATCGTCCAGCCATAAGCCAGAGCCTTGCCCAGCACCAGAACCCGCCCCCGGGTGACCCGGATCCACCACAAGCACCTCAGTCTTATCTGGATTCAGTCTCAACCAACTCGCACTCATCCAATCTTTAATCTCGGGAGAGACAACTATTTAGCACAGAGACTGCATCAACCTGTCCGGACACAAAGGACATATACAGCTGAGTATCATCTGCATAGCAGTGAAAACTCAAGCCGTATCACCTGATGGCATCTCCCAATGGCAGCATATACATTGCAAACAACATTGGTGCCAATATTGAACCCTGCAGCACCCCGCAGGACAGGGGAAGGGCATCAGAGGAATAAAGTCCAGTGACCACCCTCTAAGACCTGCCTACCAGGAAAGATCGAAACCATTTGAGGACTGTATCTGACAGGCCAAAAAGGATCTGCAGGGTCTCCAAAAGCACTCCATCGTCAACAGTGTCAAAGGCTACAGAGAGATCGAAAAGGACCAAGATGGTATGAACCTTTTGCTCTCTCACCATTAGGAGATCATTTAATATCCAGACAAGGGCAGTCTCCATGCTATGCCTCTTCCTAAATCCAGACTGAAGAGCTTCATAGACACCGTGAGTTATTAAATGATTGTCCAGTTGCAACACAACCACCTTCTCAATAACCTTCCCCACAAAGGGAGGGTTAGAGACAGGTCGGCAGTTAGCTGGGTCAATGGGATCCAAGGAGGATTTTTGAAGGAGTGGTTGAATAACTGCCTCCTTTAAGGGATCCAGAAAGGTTCCCTTCTCCAAGGATCGCCATACAATTTCAGCTAGGATCGAGCAGATAACATCAATACATCCCACCAAAGGGAGGTAGGGCCTGGATCCAAACTACAACAGGTTGGGCACAAAGTCTGGACAATCTTCACAATGCCCAAGAATTCCAGTCGGCTGAATTCCATCCAGACACACTAGGTGCTCATCACCCCCCCCATCGACCCCCACAACCTCTCATGGAGAGGGCCGAGCCAATTCCGGACCTGATGCTGGCAACCTTATCTGCGAAAAACCGAGCTAGCCCATCACACTTATTTTGTGAAAAAACTCTCCCGGCTTGGAGACAGAGTGGATTGCACAATCTGTCAACATTTTGGAAGAGTTGAGCCAGTTGGTTCTGCGCAGCAGACATCTTTCTGGTCAGGAATTCTGCCTTCTTATGAGTAATTTCTGATTGATAGCCTTTATAATGGTCCATCAATCTAAGCCTGTCAGCATCCAGGCTGGACGTCCGCCATGCTCTCTCCAGCCTTCGACCAACCCGCCTCAACTCCTTCAAGGACACATCATATCAAGGGGACCTAAGGCGAAGAGTGAGTGGTCAAATGTGAACAGGAGCAATCAAGTCCAGGGCATCTCCCACTGCCTTAGTATAGGCTAGAATGAAATCCCCTGGACTTGTGCTTTTCACACAGCAATCCTGATAGGTCCAGCACCGCCGTTAGACCATCTGGTATAACACCCCTTAAAGGGCAGTACCGTACCATCTCCATAGGGGTAGGTCCATTTGGGGGGGCCCCAAAGCTAAACCCTGTGGTATGATGGTCAGACCAACTGACTGGTTCCACCCCCAAGTCGGTGATCTCCATTCCTAGGAGGAACAGTAGATCCAATGAATGACCTCCTATATGGGTAGAGGAGGTAACTGCCTGTGTAAGGCCCAGTGTTGACATTAACTGGAGAATATTTTGACCAAACTGTAAGAATTCATCATCGACCCTGGTATTGAAGTCCCCCAGAACTACCCATCTAGAGGACTCCAACACCATGTCGAATATGAAGTCCACAATCTCCTCCAGGAATAAACTCCCATCGTCTGGTGGGCAGTAGATGAGGAGTATCCTACAACCTACACCCTCTCCCATAATGCATTCAAAGGATCTAGTGATCCCCACTGTAACATCCACAAGGCCCAGTTCGGTCTTAAAAAAGATGGCTACACCCCAACCCCTACGATCCAACCTCGGGCGGTGAATCACCGAAAACACAGCTGGAGTTGCAGCGGCCAGTAATAGGCCTGCATTCTCATCCAGCCAAGTCTCAGTGATACATGCCAGGTCCACCATCTCAACAAGATCAGCTATAATACCTGTCTTGTTTTTGATGGACCTAGCATTACACAACACCACCCTGGTTGGATGAGATGTTGTGCAAGACCATGACTCCTGTCCAGCATTGATTTTTGGACCCTTGGGTATGGGAACAAGACAGGGACTTCCCCAGTCCTGGCACCATTTTGCCTCAGGGTGTCACTTTGTCCTCACCACCCCAATATGTCCCCCCTTTCTATTCCTCCACCAGGCCCAGCCCCACCCCCCTTCTATGCCTCCTAATAATCCCAAGGGATTGGCAATGATTATACATCTCTTTTGGCAAAAAGGGGCGGTTGAAGGGGCATAGCTCCCTGAGCCTGGTGGAGTAATACTGCCTGACCATCTTAAGACCCTCCCTATACATACTAAAACCTGTCTACACCCAGCCAAGGAAGATCACCACTCTCTTTTACAGAGTAGAGAAAATATTAACAATTATAACGATAAACAATATAACCAAAATAAATCCCAAGTCACACAATCTCCCCCAAAATAAAATAAATCTACCCTAAAAACTACTAAAAATTTGTAAAAATTAAATAAACAAACAATAAGTTCAGTGTGTAAAATTTGACTTGGTCTCTCACTCCCAGTCAATAACTGAATAAAATATAAAACAGTGATTAATGATCCAAAAAAAATCAGTATTTAGAGAGGTTCTCTCACAACCTCCCTCCACGAACAGAAGCAAAAAACTGAAAATCAGTATTGTTATATTTAGTCACTATTAGGAGGTTCCATCAAAGCCTTCAGCCATAAAATACATTCCATTCGATATTCCAAAAATGAGGGGGAAGAAGACTTAAACAACAACCAACTAAAATCCAAGCAAGACATCTTCTTCACACTTCAAACCCCAGGTGAGGATACAACTTCACGCCGACACAGCATTAATGTCCTCTAAATCGGGGAGGGGGGGACAGAACTATACAGCCCAGCCCCCAGAGTACCCCAGACAACACAGACAGCCCTGCCATCCTCAGACCACCAGGGAGTATATACCCCTCACTGCCTGACCCCCACCCTTTGATAGTGACCTGGGAGTAGGGTCCAGGAAGACTCCAGGCCTGCAGATTTGTCCCCCCACCAACCCCTTCATGAATCCAACAGGGACTTTAACACAGTACTCACGACCCTTATGCTGTAATCATCAACAATTCTCATCAACTCTATTTCTCCATTTGGCAGGTCCTGGAGAAGCGAGGTAGAACAAATGTTGAACAACTGTTGAAGCTGGAACCAGAAGAAGTAATTGTATCCATACGCTAGTAAAACTGCTCTGCTAGTGCAGCAAACACTAAAAATAAAAGCAGGGCGCTAGCATAAAACTCCAAAAATAAACTCCAGAGCCTCAAAAACAAATCAATGACTTAACTAACTTAAACTGAAACAAACACCACAACAAAGGTGTAACCCGACATAATAACACCCAGCACTGTGAGACCAGAAAACCTAGTCGGAGCTCAGGAGAGAATTCGAGTACAAAAACAATAACTCACTGACTCAACTAAGTGTCCACGATTGAGGGATTTGTGAATAAAGGATGTATACTCCAAGAGGGCAGTGGTGGTACTGTGACCCTTTCTGAAATCATGCTGTTCATGGCAGAGTAGGTTATATATTGACAGGTAATCAGTGAGTTGGTCAGAAACAATCTTTTCAAGGGCTTTGGATATGGGTGGAAGGAAGGAAGGAGATTGGGCGGTAATTATCCAGGGAGGTGCAGTCACCGCTTTTTAGGATGGGAGTGATTATTGCCTGTATCCCCAAGGATGTGGAACTGACTGAAACAGAGGGAGAGGGTAATGATTTTGGTGAGGGGGGTGAGTATGGTATCGAGGACAAGGTGGAGGAGCTTTAGGTCCAGTGTGTCACCACTGTGACTGGATTTGCCCAGGACTCTCTTTAGACAAGACCAGGCTTCACGAGTGGACACAATCCTGAACCTGAATGATGGTGTATTGGGGTGAGGGAGTGCAGAAGGTGTGTGCTCTGAGGGAGGATTGAAGAAGGGTGGAAGCACACTACTAAGGTCATAGAATAAAGAGTTGAGGGCATTAGCTATGAGATGTGGGTCCTGAGTGAAGGCTCCATTGACTTGGAGCTGGGAGGGTTGGGGGATATAGATTTACTATTGAGCTCTTTGATATTATTAAGAACTTCCACACTGAGCCCCAGGTGGATGAGAGAGCCTTCTGGTAGTAGCCTGCCTTAGCGTTATGGATTTCCCAGGTGCATTTGTTCCTGGCATCCTTATAGTGTTGTCTGTCAAGTGGAAGGCCAGATCTGAGGGCTTTGTGCCAAAGGTTGTCATGATGGCGCATAAGGTCAAGAAGGATTTGGGAGATCCACGGTGTGGTGTGGCCTTTGACAGTTAGTTTGGTGACTGGGGCAAATATATTGCACATAGTGTTGAAGGTGGAAATAAAGTGGGCTAGAGCAGTGTAAATGGACTGTGCAATGTCAAGAGGGGACCAATGTTTATAACCTTAGGACTGAGCTGGTTAAAATTCAAAATAAGTGAACCAATGAAATTGCTTAAAAAGATGCCTGTCACATGGATGTTTTTACTATATTTAAATGGCTGTTTGATTGTGTTTTATTAGATTGCCTTTGATTAAGGACAAGTTCTTGTCTGAAACTTGTTATGCATTATGACTACTTTAATTTTTTAATAAAATGTTTTTTATTTACCTAAAAAAAGTCTTGGCATCTCTCTCTATGGGTTGTAAGTGCCTGAATTTGTGAGTTTTTGATGATTTCAATTTAATTCAAGAGCACCACACTCCTTGTGTACACTTTCAAGTATGCTTACATTGAACCAAAGTGAAACACTGGTTACTTACGGTAAAAGGAAATTTTAAAATAAGAAAATCTTTTTCCTTTCCATGTAAAGCCCGAGGGACTACACCTGTCATCAAATAAGTTCTACATTACAATATCTCTTGAAAGCATTCCTACTTTATTCTTTCCTCAAACAAGTGAGAGAAGAATGGAAAACCCACTGGATTATGAGAATCACATTTTAGCTACTGCAGCGGCAGCCAATCCTTTCTTAACTGAAGACAGCATGACAGACATCAATATTTAAGAAGCAAAATCTCTTTGGGAGGCATTTAAACACTGGGAGAGATGCACCAACTCAGGCACATATTTGTAAGTCATGAATTTGGAAGCATTTATTTAGGTAAATTGAATACCGAGAAGTCGTGAATTTTGAAAAATCCAACCTATGAAATGGATAACAGAGTTTTTATGAAGGATTGGGAAACAATCCTTACAGAAGCCAGTTTCAAACATATAAAGCTTATCAAATACAGCCACAGAGAGAAGTGAAATTGTGAGACAAATTAAAGGAACAGGAAGTGGAAGTACTAAAATAAAAAAAAAAATATGGAATTTGATAGATGTAAAAAAAAAAAAAAAGAAAACCTGTCAGGAGTCCATTCAAAAGTTGGCGACGAATTTTGTCCAACACCACGGTGTTTATTAGTTCTTCTGCAGCCTGCATGGGACTTCTAGTTTTTAAAGTATTTCAGCCATCCTGGCGTGGTCCCCTCTAGAACTGCCTGACTGAGTACCAGTTTCTGCAGCTTCTACCTCTTTGGCCGAGTCCTGTCGAGAGAAGCAACTCCCAAATTTACTTCGTTCTCGAACCTTGCTTCTTATTTCAGGTATGGCAATTCTTTTTGCAGTGTCTCTCACTCTTGTGTGGATTTACACTCAACAGTGCATTACCGCATTCAGTCTTATTTTCACAGGCGCCACTCTTCTATATCAATAGTTTGCAGCAGATTTTAGAGGATCCAGCAGAGGTTTGGCTTTACCCCTCGCACCACATTCTCACTTCTCACTGATGGTCACCATCTTGTTCCACTCCTCTACATTTCATGCTTAGTGACAGCAACTATAGCTAGGAGGTACTTCCTACCTCCAAGAATCTCTTCCAGTCTTAATGTCAAAAAGATGTGGGACTCCATCCAGTCTGACTCCTCTCACCACAAAATCCATTTTTATTCTTTGGGACGATCCTGGCTGCTACCCTAGTGATTACAACCCCTCTCTGACATGTTATATGGGTCTTGCAAAACCTTACAACTTGTTTAAATGCCCTTGGCTGGTTTGAGTCCTATCTCACCAACAGGAAGCAATGGGCAGTGATAGGGAATTTCTTCTCCTCCTTGAAGCTCCTGTTGTGCGGTGTGCCTCAAGGATCGATCTTGTCATCAGTGTTGTTTGCAGTGTACATGCTGCCCCTAGGTGAGTTCATTAGGAAATATTATGTGGGTTTTCACTGCTATGCAGATGATACCTAATTGTATTTGTCCTTTTCCCCTGGAACATCCAATGCTGTGGAAGTGCTTAACATCTGCCTGACCAAGATCAATGATTTGATGTCCTCCAGCTGGTTGCAACTAAACTGTCATAAGACTGAAATTATGGTACTGGAACTGGGCCAAAGGCATGACAGGACTTCCTCTGGAAGGGCAACTGGTCTCTCTCAGGGGCCTACACCATAGGTGGCTTCCTCTAGGGTGTGATACCATGGTGTGTTCCTGGACAATGGATTGACATTTGAATTTCAGCTCTCATCATTTGTCCAAAGTGATTTTTACCACTTGAGAAATATCACCAGGATCAAACCCCTAGTTCTGCCTGAGGACCTTCCTACTCTGGTTCGTGCTTTGTAATGTCCAGGTTTGATTACTGTAATGCCCTTTACTTCAGGGTCTTGGGAGGTACCCTCTGCCGACTGCAGATAGTGCAAAACACAGCTGCCCGGCTGCTGACAGGCCTTTCAAGGTTCTGTCATATAACTCCAGTGAGGCATGAACTGCACTGGCTGCCAGAGGGGGAGAAGGGTTATCTTCAAGGTAGGCTTGTTCACATTTAAGGCCCTACATGGACTAGACCCTGGCTATCTGTATCTCCTAACACCTGCTGCCCCAGTCCCCTCCCTCCATTCCTCCTCTAGGGGCCTCCTGGCAATTCCCAGGATGAGACTAAAGACTGCCGGGGACACAGCGTTCTGTGTTGCCGGCCCAGTCCTGTGGAATTCACTTCCTCCTGCCATTAGGGATGCCCTTTCAGTTGAGGTATTTCAGAGCCACCTCAAGTCCCATCTCTTTTTTTTGGCCTTCACAGACATAGATATTTAATCTGACATTACTGTATAAGGGTTACTGATTTGAATTTGTTACTGAATCTATTTATCTGATTTTTTTTTTTACTTCTGTTTTAAAAATGTATTTGTGTATGTTTCTTCTAATCCCTTATCTGTTTTTATGTGAGGCACTCAGAGCCTCTGGGAATGGGTGCCATAGAAATAAACTTTACCTTGCCAAATACCCTTGGCCAGTATAAATAGGATAATATCTGATTTAACATCCCATGATGTCTCAAATGCCCTTTCCTGGCATCAAAATGTGCTGCCTGAAGAACCTGCAATCAAAGTACCCTGGGTATCACCAACTGGTCTTCAGTATATGTCTTCTGGATATTCTTGTGACACCTGTACCTGATCCCATTCTTTGTAAAGTAAAAGGGTCTAGTACTATACAGCCTTTCAACATCAATAGGCACGTCATCTGCTATTTTTACAAATACAAATAACATACCTACTGTACACAGGTATGATTCATTTGGTGCATATTCCACAGTTCAAATTCAGTTTTAGTTTTGGGCATCAAACACTCAGTCCCTTCCAGCCTTAGAAGGACCACTGGTTCCTCATACCTGCAATCTGTTGAACTTCCAGGACTGTTCTGGACATTAGAACCCAAGTTCTTAAAATGTTCCTATAGCTGACTTGATCATTCAGGTTCTATCAGCTCTGGCAATTGGAGCTGTACTCTATGGACACCATTCAGCTCCAGCAACTTCACTGATTTCATAGCAACTCAACAATCTGCAGGGGGCTCACCACATGACTCTCCATCTAGGATATTCTTCTCAGCAGGATTAGATGCCAGTACTCCTTCCCCATCAGTCCCTTGCTTCCCAAACAGTGCTCGGTTTGCAGTCACAGTTTCAGTCTGCTCCAGTGTCTGAATTCCTTGCTGTGCCACAGAATGCTGTCCCTCAGCCTCTAACCACTGTTGAGTCAACCACTGCATCATCTTCAAGAGATTCATCAGCATCTCTCTCTCTCTCAGACAGTAATATCTCTGGGTCAGACTGCCATTTTGTTGCTGCCAGCTCCTCTATGGACTTTCCTTTCTCCTGCACAATTATCATAGGATCAGTCATTTTGTCAGCAAACTGTTCTGACTTTTAGCTCTACTGGCTTCCTACACATCTCTGTTCTTTCAGTACCAGCACATCTAGTACCTGACCAACCACATGTTCCCTGTCAAAGTGAGTTCTGGCATCCTATGTCTTGCACCATATGTCATGGTGTTCAGTTATTGAAGACAACAGGAGTCATAAAATATGGTGCAAAATATCCTGAGGTGTTGTTTTATTGGCAGTTATCTACAGGTTGGATTTTCAGATGCTGACGTTTGTCAGGACACTATTAAAAAAAGAATAGATGGGGCCAGCACACCAACACAGCAGTAGGGCTACTTCTTGTGATGCCAATGCCCCAGGTTCTGGAATGGACCAGAGGAGCTGGAGGCCAGCCTGTGAGAGGAGATATGAGCATCCCAAGGATTGCTTTTCTCTCTGGGGAGGTGGGTGAGCTTCAGTGCCAGACCAACCCCTGCAGAGGCCTGGGGAGCTGCTGTTAAAGCTGAGATTTAGGAAGGCATGCAAGATGTTAATACTTCGGTGCACCACGTTATTGCATGCCATGCCTCTCAGGGACTTAAAGCATTAAGAATGCCAGCCCATTGATTATTTGCCACTCCTCCAGTCCCACCACACCCACCTGCAACTGCCCATTGGTAACAAAGTTCAATCATCCATCGAGAACAGCCTTGACACTGCATCCCCTCCCTGGGGGCAAGCCAGGGAAGAACACCGGCAGTAGGGGGCCTGCTGGAAACCTTAAAGTCAGTCTCCATTGGGGCGCACCTTCTTGGAGGTCCAGCCTGGGGAGTAAGCCTGGGAGGATCACTGACAAGATTAGTCCAAGCTGGACATAACAGGTATCACAGAAACCTGGGTCTCTGATACTAGTGTATGGGATCACACCCTACTTGGATACTCCCTCCTCAGAGTGGACAGAAGGAGCTCTGGGGTGGTTGCACTATACAAAAGGAGAATTAAGGAAATCATCATTTAAACTTTCCAACAAAGAAGGTGTTGAATCCCAATAGGTTTGAATTGATACTCCTCTGGCAGGAAGATCTATATAGGGCAATATATAGACCTACCAGGCAATCGAAGCCCTGGACAACTACTTATTAATGATATCAAGGTATTACATCTAAGGGTGATACTATCATAATGAGGGCTCTCAACATGTCAGATATGGGCTGGTCTATCCTGGCAGCCAAATCTTTCAAGAACCAAACCATTGTAGAGGCTGCACTGGCTGCCACCTTATGCAGTTAGTAGATGAACCCACTAGGCTTAAGGCCATCCTAGAAATAGTGCTAACCAGTTCAGACCTGTGGGCACTACATCAGTCAGGGAACCACTTGCAAACAGTGATCACAACACGGTATGGTTCCCTGTACACAATGAAGCTTCTTATTCCCAATCCAGAACTAAGGTACTTTCTTTCAAAGCCACAGATTTCATCAACATTTGGGAATTCACCCATAAGAGATTACAGAAAATCAAGCAAAACTCCAATGCAAATGAACTTTGGATGGACATCAAATAAGCAAAAATGGAAGCCACAATGACCTGTGCAAAGGCTTCAACCAAAAAGAACAAACAAATAAACTCTATATGGTTCGACACCCAAGTCAAGGCAGCTATCAAAGACAAACATAGGGCCTTTCTCAGTCACAAAAAAACCCTGTTAAAAGCTTGTGGAAAGAGTATCTAGAAAAGGGCAAAATAGCTAAAAAAAAAAAAATCAGAGAAGCCAAGGCAAGCACAGAGGTCAGCATTGCTAGGAATGCCAAGGCAGGAAACAAGCATTTTTTTAATATAGCCAAGAGAAGAAGAAGACAACAGAAGAGGTAGGTAAAATTAAGGATGGCATCTAATAGTACAAGGCGGTAGACAAAAGGCAGAAATACTGAGAACATTTTTGTTTGGTCTTTACTAGAGAAGGATGGACCAATGCCAATTAGTGGTATTAGACCTCTTACAAAGAGGCTCAAGCAATGATACCACTACATTTACCACTGAAAGAGTCCTTGAATCCTTGAGGGGCTTAACCAAGATAAATCACCTAGACCAGACAGAATACACCATGAGATCATGAAAGAACTGGCCAACGAATAAGCAGAACCCTTGTCCACACTGTTCAACCTCTCTCTCCAAACTGGGGTGGTGCCTGATGACTGGAAAATCACTGACGAATCCTTTGCATAAGAGTAGGGGCAAAGAGGAGGCTGGTAATTACAGACCCATAGGTCTGACATCAGAGGGATGTAAACTGATGGAAATACTAATAAAACATGACATGATGGAATACCTGGACAAAAATTACCTCCAAGATAACAAGCAGCACGGCTTCATGTCAGTTAGATTGTGCCTGACTAATCTCATATCATTCTTCAACTGGGTTACCACGTAAATAGACTGGGGACACCTTGTGGACCTGCAGTACTTCAACTTCAGTAAAGCCTTCAACTCAGTTCCACACAATCACCTTCTTACAAAACTTACACACACAGGTATAGCAGAAAATATCATCAGCTGGATAAAAGCGTGGCTCCAGAGCAGAAGTCAGAGGGTGGTGATCAACAGTCTCAGATCAACAAATAGAAAAGTCATCAGTGGGGTTCCCCAGGGCTCCGTCCTCAGGTTAGTGCTATTCAACATCTTCATCAGTGACATTGGAGAAGATATAAATGGTAGATTAGTGCAATTTGCAGATGATACAAAATTGGGAGGCAGAGTGGACACTGAAGAGTCTATCAGAAGTCTTCAGGATGGCAAAAAAAAAAGCTTGAAACATGGTCCACAGAATGGCAACTGAACATTAATGCAAAGAAATGCAAGGTGATGGACTTGGGCAGAAATAACCCCGACTGAATATGGGTTAAATGGAATCAAACTTATCACCTCATCTGAAAACAAGAATTTGTCAATGCCGAATGTTTGCTTGCTGGCATTGGCAGTGGTAGCGTAGAAGTTACAGAGCTGCGTAATAGGAATGGCAGTGAAGTATTGAACTGAAACCAACCCCACCACCACCCTGAGGAGAGTGACAGGCACTGGGGTGTGCCTTTGGTTTGTCAGGCATAACAGCCACGGCATTTCACCACACCCCACCCTGCAGACACTGACATGTGTCACGGTGTTCCTTGGGGTCTTCAGCCCTTATGTGCACCCCATTCCATTAGAAAATACAGTGAGATGGGTGCGATATAGGAGAATGGGGTGAACTTTGGGGCTGAAGAGTCCAAGGTATACCTCCTTGACTCTCACTGGTTGCAGAGTGTGGAATGGTATGAGCATTACAGGCAAGAATCCTAAGTCACACCCCTGATGCCTGTCATTCTCTACAGGGTTGGGCGTTATGGTTGGAAACCCTAATACCTCAGGCATTTGTTGGTATTTTCACTCCAAATTTTCATGGTTTTTGTGACACCACCTCATGAACAGGGGAATATCAGTTTGGTAGCGAAAGCTGCTTATGCACAGTGACTCGGCATTTAGCACCACAGGTGCAAAAACATTCTGAACAGGATGTAAAATGACAGCTGTACTGTTCATGGGAGGCGTAAAAATGGCAATGTTGCAAATCTGCAGTAAAAATATTAAAAATTGGTGAAGTCACGAGCTATATAGAAACTGTGCAACACACATCAGTAATATAATTAGGTTAGGATTTTTACAGCAGATTGTCAACTCAGGCATTTTGGTGCCTCCGATCATGAAAAGTGTCACTGTGATTTTCTTTATCTGTCCTGAACAATGATTTCCCACAGCGACCACGCATCTCTGCATTGAAAGTGTGAAAACACACTTTGGCCATGTTGTGAAAAATGACAGCTGTACTGTTCATAAGGAAGTTTGGAAAAATGCCACTGGTGAAAATCTGGACTGAAAATATTACAAAATCATGAACTTACGAGGGTGCGTGGAAACTGTACAATGCTCACTCGTAACACAGTCATTTTATGGACTTTTGTTACCAAATTTTCAACATAGCTATTTTAAGACCTTTGCTCATGAACAGTGTAACTGTGATTTTCTTAAATCTGTCCCAAACATTGCTTTCACACACCAACAGCACCACTTTGCGCTACATGTGCAAAAACACATTTTAGGCGACATATGAAAAATGGCAGCTCTACTGTTCATAAGGAAGTGTAATAAAATGGCAATGTTGAAAATCTGGAGTGAAAATATTAAATTTGCAAACTTACGAGCATGCATAGGAACTGCACAACTCACGCTCGTAAAACAGTCATTTTTAGGAATTTGTTCACCAAATTTTCAACATAGCCATTTTAACATCTCTGCTCATGAACAGTGTCACTGTGATTTTCTTAATGTGTCCCATACATTGATTTCGCACACTGACTGCGCCATTGTGCGCTACTTAGGTGGAAACATGTTTTGGGTGAGATGTGAAAAATGACAGCTGTACTGCTCATAAGAAGGTGTGATAAAATGGCAATGTTGAAAATCTAGAGTGAAAATATTGAAAATCCGGAACTTACGAGCGTGCGTAGGAACTGTACAACGCACACTCGTAAAACAGTCATTCTTTGGAATTTTTTCACCAAATTTTCAACATAGCCATTTTAAGACCTCTGCTCATGAATGGTGTCACTGTGATTTTCTTAATGTGTCCCGTACCTTGATTTTGCACACCGATTGTGCCACTGTGCACTACATGGATGGAAACACATTTTGGGTGAGATGTGAAAAATGACAGCTATACTACTCATAAGAAGGTGTGGTAAAATGGCAATGTTGAAAATCTGGAGCGAAAACATTGAAAATTCGCGAACTTACGAGCGTGAGTAGGAACTGGGCAACGCATGCTCGTAAAACAGTCAATTCTTGGAATTTTTGCACCAAATTTTCAAAATAGGCTTCTTGAGAGCCCATCTTATGAATACTGGCAGTGTCATTTCATTAATCAGTCCCGAAAGGTGATTTCATGCAGTGACTGCGAAATCACCCTTTGGGTCTGAATAACGCCATAACAGTGACAGCATTCATGAGAAGGGGTCCCAAAAACCCCATGTTGAAAATTTGGTGCAAAAATTCCAAAAAATGCCTGAGATGTGCAACAAAGTTGAAAAACTCCTATCTATCCCATTATACAGCTTACCGGCATTTCCTCAGTTCACGGTCGGCTTTGAAGAGTGCAGATGTGTTCCTGGTCCACCGAAGATCATCGCGCTGGACTCCAGAGGTAAGAATGGGGTGGAGGGGGATGGGGGAGGTAGTGGAGCAGTGGGTGGGTGCGGGTTGTGGGGGAGGAGACTGCGTGGGACCATTTTTCTTTACAGGTTTTTTTTTTTTTTTACATGACGACACGAGATGTTTGCCACGCTGGGGTGGACTCCCAGTGTGGCACAAGGATGGCTGGTTAGGGGGCCTGGAGCTGACGGGGGATTGGGCACCCCCGGCCATAGCAACTTTTGCCACACTGGGGTGGGCTCTCAGCGTGGCACCCTGTACTCGGGGGGAGGACAGTGGAGCCGACGGTGGATTGGGCACCCCCGTCGGCAATACCATGAGTTGCCATGCTGGGGTGGGCACCCAGCGTGGCATGTGGAAGGCTTTGGGGGAGCACAGCACAGCCGATGGGGGATTGGGCACCCCTGTCGGCTATACAGTGTGTGCGTGGGGGGGGCGAGCACACAGCATGCGTGCTGTGTGTGTGTGTGTGTGTAGGGGGAGCTGCGCATGAGCAGGCGATATCTTATCGCTGCTCACTGAAGCGTAGCTCCCCCTTTCAACTGTACGCCACTGCATTTTGGACTGCTGTCGTAGACAGCTCCAGTATGCATTAGCAGACTGGGGCCGTGCCTGCCAACACACTGACTTGAACTGGAAGAGGGGCTGACAGTCCTCCAAAAACTCGGATGATGGCACTATGTTTCTTGCACATGCGTGCGAGCAAACATAAAAAGAGACCTAGGAGTCTTAATCTCAGAAACCCTTAAAGTATCCAATCAGTGTAACTGCATACAGCAAGGCCAGCAGAATGCTGGGATGCATCAGCAGAAGCTCTGACCACAGGAACTGAAACATCACCCAACCTCTTTATAGATCTCTGGTGAGGCCTCATATGGAGCACTGTGTCCAGTTTTGGGGACCACACATTAGGAACGACATAAAAAAAACTAGAGATGATTCAAAGAAGGACACAAAAATTATATCAGGAGGACAAGCTGACATAGAATGAATGTCTGAAGGAGTTGAACTTGTTGTCACTTGAGTCTAGAAGGGAGAGGGGACATGATCGAGACATTCAAATACCCAAAGGCATCAACAGAGTTCCCTACTCTGAACTTTTACTAGGTCCAATAATACTAACATGAGGGAACACAATTAGAAGCTCAAAGTAGGAATTTCAGGCATGATGTCAAGACATACTTTTCACAGAGCACATCATATTACATTGGAATAAATTGCCCCCCATGTAGTGGAGGCCAAAATGATCACATCGTTCAAACTAGGATGGGACAGGAATTACATGCATTTCAGGAAGGGGCTTGCAAACTCAGACTGACAGTTGCTATGTCCCAATAGGGGTACCAGTAAACAAATGTTCAGACTAGAAGGACCATTGGTCTCCTTCTGCCATGTTTCTATGTAAGCCCCAGGGGGCAGGTGTGGGTCTGAGGAGTGGGGCTGAGTCACTGGGTCAGGCACAAAAAGAAATAGAAACCTGGCCGGTGGCGTTGAGGGTTCAAGCGCTGGATGCCACACCTTGTGCCATGCTGGTGACCTGGGCTTGGGAATGGACTCAGGCCACTGGGAGTTGGTGGGGGGAGAGGGATCGATCATCCAAGGGACTGCCCTCCCTCTCCTGGGTGGGTGGACTTCAGTGTTCAATGTGCTTCTGGCCTCTAGTAGAAGCTAGGGGGGTAGTGCACAGACACTATAGGAAGAGGGGTGGAGATAGGGCAGATGCCAGGAAGAGCACATGCGGATGCATGTACACACCTCTGCTGGTGTCATTACATGCCCCCTCTGCAAGGGAAGGAAAATATCTACAAATGGAGTCCACCCAGGATGACAATTTTCACCTCATTGAACCACCAGGGGGCACCTCTCCTGAACTAGATCTGGACTGGTGGGTTGTCATCCCACCCACCCCCTGACATGAGGGGTAAGTCATGGGGCTGAGGGGAGGGGTCTGATGCCTGATGGTGTGGAGGAACATCAGAGGGCAGGGTGGGCTCCCAAAAGGGACATTCAAAAAAAAATAATAGAGGATGGGCTGGGAACTCCGATAGGAGACCTTTCACTATAACACTGCAAGCAGATCTTACAGTGCCTTCTAGAGACTAGGAACTGACTCTATTACAAGGTATGGCCACCCTGCCAATGCCTCCTGGGTTTTCCCCAAGTTCATCTGCAGTCTGAGTGGGCCTCTGCAGCTTTTCATCTGTCTGAGTCCTCTCCCCTTAATGAGTTCTGGGTGAGCAGTCTCTATTAACCAGGTGGCTCAAACTTGACCTTTGGAGGTCCAGGGTTAATCATAGACCACAGTGATTCCTCCTTCCTTTTAGGCTTTATAGGATTTTCAACATGAGCTCCTTTTTTAAGCTTGTATCACCTTCACATTTTAAGTAACAAGAAACTCAATAAATCACTGTCTGGATACTCCTCTAGCTCCACACTGCTTCTCCCTAAGGGTTTCTCTCTGCTCCTTAGCCAGAGCAGACTCACTGTAGGTTACCTGAGCAGGCCTAATATACTGCTCATGTGTCGTATGATATGTCAATCATGTTATACACAAACAATTAGAGGAATACTGGCTTTACAATCCTTGTAGCTGCATTCCTCTCAAGAAGACATACAGTATATATAGGGGCAATTGTACCACAATGCTAAACCCTTTTCATAAGCATAAACAGAAGAAAATACAAAGAAATATCCTTTCTAGAAAGTTTCTCCTTCTAAACAAAACACTTTCTGACAGGACAGTACCCAAGCCTTCCCTGTATACCAATGACATTATGGGCTAGCCCTTCCCTAATGGAATGTCTTGCTAAAATGGCTGCAAATGCAGATGCAACAGTACCACAAACTTCTGAACTCCAATCTTCCAAATGAGAACTCACTTTAATAAGCTCTGGCCAGAGTCAATAGGGCTGAAAATAAGGAATTTGTGGTACAAATTGTAACAATTTCCAAAATGACAAGCCTACATCAGCAAAATGTAATGTAGGCTCATACAACTGTTTTGTAATATTTTACACCAGACTTTCAATATAGCTTTGTTATAACCCTGCCACATGAAGAAGGGCAAAGAAAATGTTCAACTCCTGTCAAAAAGGTGATTTGGCACAGGGACTGTGAAATCAATTTTTGGGTTGCAGGAGTGGAAATTGACAGCTGTCATAGTCATGAGGTGCTGTAAAGAAATGGGTCTATTGAACATTTGGGGTAAAAATATTGAATATTACCAAACTTATGAGCCTGCATTCACAAACGTCAATGTAGGCTCATAACTTGGTTTTTTTTTTAATATTTTTACACCAAATGTTCAACATAGCCTTCTTATGACCCAACCTAATGAACAAGGGCAGAGAAAATTTTCAGCTCCTGCCGAAAAGTGATTTTGCACAATGAATGCAAAATCACCTTTTGGGATGTAGAAAAAAAAACACATTTTGGCCAGGATTTGGAAAATGACGGCTGTAACATTCATGAGGTGCTGTAAAGATATGGCTATTTTGTAAATTTGGGGTAAAAATATTGAAAATTACCAAAGTCATGAGACTGTGTTCACAAAAATTCAAATTAGGCTCATATTTATATTTTTTGCACCAGATTTTTAACATATCCTTCTTATGACCCCTCCTCATAAAGAAGGGCAGAGAAAATTGTTAACTCCTCCCCAAAAGGTGATTTCACACAGGGACTGCAAAATTACCTTTCAGATGTAAAAAAAAAAACATTTTGGCCAGGATTTGAAAATAAACAGCTGTCCCATTCATGAGGTGTTGTAAAGATATAGCTATGTTAAATTTGGGGTAGAAATATTGACAATTGCCAAAGTTATGATGCTGCATTCACAAAATTCAGCCTAGGCTCATAACTTTATTGTTTTCTAATATTTTACACCAAATTTTCAGCTTACCTTCTTATGACTTCACCCGTGAACAGGGCAGATACATTTTCAATTCCTGCCAAAAGGTGATTTTACATAGGACCACAAAATCTCCTTTCAGGAGAGATTTTCCTATTGACAGTGACACTGTTCCTGAGGTGAGGTCCCAAAGAAGATATGTTTAAAACGTGGGCCAAAAATATGCAGGAATGCCCAAGTTATGCCTCCAAGTTCAAAACTCCATTGAAATACAATGAATGGCATACCTCTTTCTTCAGTTTGTGGTTGTGCCTTGAAGAGTGAAGACAAGTCTGCAGTCCAGAGAGAATTACATTGTTGAACCCCCATTGCATAAGTTAGAGCTTGGGGTGGCGGGTGCTCTATGGGATGGTCAGGTGTGGGGCAGAAACAATGCAAAAGATGCTGATGGATGTTTTTCTTGTTACAGGTTAAAACAAATTTCAAAAAAGAAGACCAAGATGCTGATCATGACACTAGGAGATTGGGCACCCCCAGTGTCACTGTTACATTTCTCGGGGAGTGGGTTGGTGGGTGCTGAGAGGAAGGGTCAAGTGCGGGGAAGTGTAATAAAGTTAAATGGTTAAAAAAAAGAAGCACAACTGCGCACATGCGTTAAACAGGACCGAAATGCTGATCTTGACACTGTGGGATTGGGCACCCCCAGTGTCACCGTCACATTTCTGGGGAGGGAGTGGTGAGTGCTGATATGGACAGTCGGGTGGGAGAAGTATAAAATATATATATTTTTTGTTTTAAAAAAAAAGAAGCAGAACAGTGCATGCACGGTAGTGGAGGGGAGATGTCATTATTAGGACAACTGGGGACTGGGCTACCCAGTGTCATTATTATGTTTCTGAGGGGTGTTGAGAGGGAAGGTTGAGTGGGGGTTATATTTTGACGGTCATAGACCACGGAAAGCAAAGAGAAAAAAAAGATAGTGTGAGCGTGCAGTATTCTGACAGGGAGTCAGCATTTTTTGACAAACCAACATGTTCGTTCGCAAAGAATGCAGAAATGCATTTATACTCAAAGTAACAGGTCTGCAGGGCTCTGCCCTCTGTAGCCCTAAAAAGCATATATTCTTCGGGAGAAAAATAGAACTTGTTTTAACTGTTATTCGGTATGTAGTGTTATATTTTATATAGTTTTTTACAATCTCCTTTTCTAAAGCTATCAAATTTTTCCTTATAGCATGTTTCATTTCACAGGAAGGCAGCCTCAGTTGTCCCCTAATATAAGCAGCAGCATGCAGACAACAAATTATGTAGCACAGGTATATTTGCCAGGATTTACTGCTCAAAACGTGATCTTATACTTGTATTGAGGAAGGGGGAGGGACTTAATCTCCCATTAGCAGTCAAACTACCAAGCTCACGGTTCTGAGTTTCTGTAGCAAGGAGAGCTTTATTTATTTGTTAACTGGAAGGTTATGACCCTTGGACTGTTTGTTTTAGTCTTGTTTAAAAGCAAAGCCTTCACGCAATGTTTGTTTTGGTGGTCTCTGTAGACCAGCATGTCTGTTACATTCTGGGGGATGGGGTTACAAAACACAGAAGAAAACTAGATAGATGAAAAAGAAGAAGGAAAATACTCTGACAGTTGTCGGCTAGCAAGGCACAAAAAATACTAAAGGACAGAATGTGTAGTACAAGTGACATACATAGAGGCATAAAAAAGTAAATACAAATGTATTTTCCTTCTAGGACTACTTTATGCCTTAGATATCCCTAGTTTCTCAACATGTGGGAAACTTTGTTGAAGCTGGACTGTTTAACCATCACTATAATTTTCTAACTGGGATAGGGTCCCTGACCCTATCACACCAACCCAGCCTCCCTCTGGTCCCCACCACCCACCTCCCCCTATCAGCACCTACATAATCAACCTGGAATAATGAAAACTGTTCCCCAGTGCAGAGTGTTCAATTCCCATCTGGTAATGATGGTAATTAATGAGTGGTGACATCTTTGCTCCTAGTAAAACCTGATTGGCTGAAAACTCAACCAGTCAGGTTTTACAAGGAGCAAAGATGTCACCATTCATTCAGTCATTCATTCACAGAGTCTAAACAGAGCAGATGCTCTGCACTGGGGGACCATTATCTTTATTTCAGGTTGATTTATAGCTACTGTATTACGGGAAGGAGGGTGGGAGAACCAGAGGGGGGTTTGATATGGGTAAGGGCACTGTATTTATGATGCTTGATAAAAATAATGGGGACATGGGTAGGGGAGGTTGGGGAATGTGTTTAGCATGCAGGTGGGAAGGGACTACTTTCTCAAACATGATCCATAAAGAGCAGCATTTCGCCGGGACAGGATGGGGAGGGCGGAGGAATGAAGAGGGTGTCAGGGGAGGGGGGGGGATCTTTTTCTTATCCTTTTGGGGCACGGGAGGATGTGTGTTTTTTTCTCAATTTTGAGTTGGGGATGGGGTGTAACATGGAATTTGCATTGCTTTTCATCAGGCATATTGACCATTCGTCATACAAATTTGGTCAATTCACCTGGTGAAGATCAATGCAAATTGAGTCTGCAACTTTGCCAAAACCAGTGGATTTTTTTAATGGAGTGAATTTTGGCAACTTCACACACCTCTAATTTTATTGGCTAAGTACCCTTCTACTTAGTATGTGGTGTGAATAATACATTCTTTCTCATTAAAAAAATCAGCTGAAATGCTCACCTGTCAGGTGGAAAGGAGGTGCCGTTTAACCAAACCCAATCTTTGCCATCTTCTCTTCTAAGTCCAATCCAATATCTTGACTCTGGTAATTTACTCTCTATGAAATTCTGTAGAGACACACAAAGCACACACTATAGTGTTCAGTTCATTTCCTTCAGTCTCTAGTTAAATATTAACAAACTATAGCACTGACCAAACACAAACATCAGAAGAAGAAAGAAATAATTTCATCCCTTTCCCTCTCACAGGCACAGTGGATATAAAGAAACATTCCAGTCGTGCCATTAGTGTACAGACCTGAGAAGCAGGAGAAAATATGACAAAAGGAAAAAGCACAGGCACTAAAGTTTAAAAAGGTGCTCATTTATTTATTTATTTTAACAGGAGAGATATGCTAAGCTGAAAGCTTGTTTACAGGTGCGAACTGGGAGCACAAGGAAGTTAAGTGACTTGTTCAGGGTCATACAATATGCAAGCAGGGGCTGTGGGATTCAAACCCAGGTCTCCAGGTTTGCAGCTCAGAGCTTTAAACCACTGCTCAATACAGCCTCCCTCCTTGAAATATAAACAGCTCAAATTGGAGAAAAACAGGCACACAGGATTGGCCCAGATACATTCTGTATAGATTTATTGCAAATGCAATTGCAAAACAAGCAACTGCGTACATAACTAAAAATCCACCCATGTGGACAGAACTGGAGAACACAGATGCCAGTACTTCCCTATGTATTGATGTAATGCATGTATCTTTCATGATGTGGAGTTACTGGATGTTAGATGTTGCTTATATAGTTAAAATACTTTAAATCATTAATTAAATATATAAGTATTCAGTCATTAAGAATATATTCTGTATAGCCAGAAAATGACACTGCACAATATATTCTTTGCAGAAAACTTCCATTAATTCACCAGTTATTGTTCAGATTAAACCAACAAAAGTAGGGAAATTTGATGTTAAGGTTTTCAACCCTAATACCCTACCCCAAACTACAGGCAAAAGGAAAAAACATATATATAATTTTGCCTCTCTGGAGTCTTTGTAAATCAGGGCTGGGGTCTTTCTTAGAGTTGTCAACCCTAATTGTCACCCCCACACACACATAATACTCACAGATGCAGACCAAAACAGCAATACATTTACAATGCTATCCTATGGTAATTTACATTTTTAATTTTAATAATTGAATAGCTTTGTATAAACCACTAAATTATTTAAGGGCTGGTATGTGTTGGTCTTGTAGTACTCATTGAGACCTTTGCTTTGATATACAGATTGTCTCTTAACTCCAAAGACTGATAGAGTTATGGCTTGTTAAAGCTGATATGTGTAAAAAAACCTAAACTCAAATTCTCTTTTCATATTAAGAAATCTTTTTCATGAGAACAACACAATCTTGTGAAAAAATTCTTCATATGAAAAAGAATGTGAAAAACTAGGTCCAAATTTTTTTGTATGAATGATTTTTTTGTGAGAATGACACTATCTCAAGAAAAAGAATTCTATACAAAAAGAATGTGGGAAAAAAATCAGGTCCAAATCCTTTTCTCATATGAGGGCATCTTTTTTGTGAGATTTTGTCACACTCAGAAAAAAAGATGCCTTAATACAAACAACATGTAAAAAACTTAGTCCAAATTCTTTTTTTGTATGAAGGCACCTTTTCTTGTGAGATTGTATCATGTTAATGAAAAAATATGTCTTGATAAGAAAATAAGAATGCGAAAAAAATATGTCAGAATTCTTTTTGTATGAAGGCAATTTTGTTTTGGATGGCAGATTCTTGTTTCATATGGCCATATTAAAAAGAAAGTTTTCTCATAAAGAATTTCAAAATGTGTTAAAACACATTTCTGGGTCATAGTCCAAAAACTAAGTGTAGCATCCACCTAATGGGGTCCTGATTAGCAAGATACTGTACATGTGTTGGTGTGTTTGTATTTATTTATTAAATTTTGGTGACGGGTAAGCCCATTGGGCCCCAGAGGTCACTTTTCAGGGCAACCTGGGATTTACATGGAACAGCGTAGTGAAATAGTGAGTATGATTTACAAGTATTACAGGCAACATACAGTCATGGTTCAGCATAGTGAAGCAGTGAGCACAAGTTACATGTTTTACCAGCAACATACAGTCATGATACATGAAAAGTAAAACAGGGTGAGCTGTAAAGTTGATGAGTAGTACTGGACCTAAAGGAAACACGTTAGAGTCAGGATAGGTCCATGGAAACCTTAAATCTGAGGGGTGGTCTCCAGGGTCGATGCAGTGGCAGGTACTGGCTGCCACCATGTGGGCCTTGAGCCTAGTGTGGAAACTTTTAATAGAGGGTGCTTTCTGCAGAGGGAGTATGTTCCACAGGGTGGGAGCAGTGTGGGCGAATGACTTGTCGCCTGCCTTGGTTCTTACTCTGGGGACTTGTAGGAGTTTGTCCTGCTGTGCAGAGAAGCTGGGGATTGAACTTTAGAGCAATGAGTCCAGAGAGACCAGGGGGAGGAGCAGGGCTGATTAACTTGTAGGCTAGGCATAGCGGAGGATACTGGAGGTGGGCATCCAGTGAGGGCCAGATGAGTAGGGATAGGGTATCACAGTGGTGATTCCTGGGGTTTGCCAGAGAGGCAAAGTGTGTCACCTTATTTTACAGTACTTGGAGTCTGTTCTTCTCAGTCTTCGCCAGCCCATGTATGACTGGGGTGGCACATGTGAGTGCCGGAGGAGGACGCTGGTGGTGATAGAGACCATGGCTTCCGGTACAAACTGGTCTTTTAGTCGGTAGAGGGTGCCTAGTTCCCCATGTATGGTTTTGGTAACTTGGTCCACATGGTTCTTAAAGGTGAGACCCTAGTCCAGGGTGAGGCCAAGGTATTTTAGGGAGGGCACTACTTCTACGCAGGTGCCAGACACGGAAGTGAGATGTAGGTATTGTTTTCTGTCCTGACCAAGGGATCTAGGACCAAACAACATAGCCTTGTTTTTTTTTGTGTTAAGGACCATTCTGTTCTCAGTGAGCCAGTTCTCAAGGGATCGTAGCTCATCTTGGAGTAAGGGACTGAGGTCTGCCAGGTTGGCGGTGGATCAATAGATGACAGCGTCTCTGCATACTGGATGACAGTGCTACCTCCACAGTGGTCACTTAGTTCATTAGTGAACAGGCTAAGAGAAGGTGGCCAAGTATCGCCCGAGGCACCCCTCTTTAGTGAAAGTGAAATCAGATATGGCATCCTTCCATTTTACCTCTGTTTGTGACCAGTTAGGTAACTTTCAAACCACCTTAGAGCATAGCAGTCGAGGCCTATGTTGCCCAGCTTGGCTAGGAGCAAGTTGTGATTGACCAGGTCAAGGCCTTGGAAAGGTCTACAAAGACCACTCAGTAGGGGACCCCTTGTCCAGGTCTCGGAGTACTTCCGTTGAGAATTTGGTTAGGGCAGTATCAGTCCCACGCGTGGTCCTGAAACTGTGCTGGGAGGGTGCCAGAAGTTGATGGACCTCCAAGTAGTCTTGGAGTTGTCCATAGATCAGCCTTTCCTGGAGTTTGGATAGAATATAGAGCAGGGAGATTGGCCTATATATGATACTATTTTAAAGGGTTTTGAAATTAAAAAAAAAGGAAACAAGTTGGCAGTTATATAAAAAGGAATTTTTCCTCATTAAAAAAAGATTACCCCCATATGAAACTATGAAAACACCACAGGTTCCCTTCTCAGATGTGCTGCCACCAGTTAGACACATTGAAGGAACCCTTGGTGCTGAGGTGAAGCTGAAGGGAAGAGATGTGAACTGGTATTGGCAATTCCCCAGTTTCAACATGAGGTATGTTCAGTGAGTGGGTCTGATTGATATGTGGAAGTAGGCATTCTTTAGATCCAGTGACCCAACCAGTCTTGCACCTGTAAAGTAGGTATCACTAAGCCTAGTATTACCATCTTGGATCTTTCCTTTTTTATGTGTTTGTTCAGATATCTCAGACCTAATGGGTTGCTACTCCCATTTTACTTGTGGGTCAGGAAGTTCCTAGAGAATAGACCCTTACCCAGGGGTGTGGTGATACTTCCTCCACTGCTTGAGACTGTAGTTATGTTTTTACTTCCAGCTCCAACAAATTCTTTTTCTGTTGGCGTGTGACGATGAAAATTGTTGAGATTCTGCAGTTTGAAGAATTTTCTATCTATAAGGGGCAATCCTTTGCTCACTACTTCAAAGATCCACTTGTGTGTGGTGGTCTTTGACCATTCCTGGAAGTAATATGCCAACTTTCCTGCCAATAGCAATTGATGGACAACCTTGGCAGAGTTGTCAGAGGTTTTGTTTCTGCTGGGGCTTAGGAGCTACAGTTGCAGCTACACACCTAGTGTCCATTTTCCCCTGTCCCTATAGTAGCTTCTTTTTGGTGGGCATTAACAGGGAGCACAGGGCTTTGGGTAGTAGCCAGCACCCCGATGTCCTCTTCCACAAGGCCTGCAGGAAGTACTGGCCTTTTATTTTTCAGTATTGCTCTTGTAGGTGGTTTTGTACTTATGTACCTTTTCATGTAAGCCTCTATTTTATCACAAAATGGGATTTTCCATCAATGGGGAAATCCACAGCCTTTATCTATATGTCCTGGGATATGGTAGTAGTCTTTAACCTAGCAAATCTTCTTGTGGACACTGCATGGTCCAGAACCCTTGAGGCAGTGTCAATTTGTGTCTACTGCCATATGGAATGGGTACTTGTAGTATCCATGGCTGATCTAACTGTGCCAGTCATGCCATGTGCTAAGTCACCAGTTGCTGTTTTGCTTGGTACCATGATGGAGTTCAGAGTGCCTTCTGGTACTGAGTTTGTATGCCATGTAAGCTGCTTGCCTGAGCAGCAAGGAAGCTAATGCACATACTGTTGTGTCCATACTATCCAGTTTTTTGGAATCTTTCTCAGGAAAATGGGAGGAACGGGGTACTTTGGTCTTGCCATAAGCAACTGTCTGGACCTCCCTTTATTGTCAGGGTGGGAGTACAGGTATTCAGTCCCCTATTTGTCCACTTGATACTTTTTTAATGTTCTTGTCAATACCAGCAGTTGAAGTGGGTCCTGACAGAGCCTTGTTAGTGGCTTCCTTGAGGGATTTGTGAATGGGGTAAAGCAACCTTTTGTGGGAACTAATTCCATCATATCAATGAACTCCATCTACTCATCATCCTCCTCTGTTTTATGGGAGGAGATGTTGAGGGTGTTCACCATCTGCCTAACAACAGAATAATGGATGTATAAATTCATTGAAGACCTAGGATGAGAGCCAAATTCTTGTTCAGAATCATCTTGTTCCAGGGCTTCCTCCTCCTTATCTTCAAAATGCACCTCCTCCTTCTCTACAAACACTGGATATGGAACTGGAGCCTGAGTGGTGAAGGTGGTGGTGGTGGTTGGGGGTAGAAGACATATTAATGAAAGTTCCCACAGCTTGGAAAGCCTAGGAAAATTGCAATGCCTTTGCCATGTCCTCTCTGAGGGCTTTTGTTTTGAGTCAGCTGTTTACTCCTTTCCTTTTCCAGGAGGTGTGATCAAGGCATTTTTCTTTTGATTTTTCTTAGCAGGCACCAGTTCCGTTGGCTGCTCAGAGGCTTTTTTATTTTATTGGACTCAGGGTTCCCCTTGTCAGACACCCCATCTTCTGTACCATCTTAAGCAGCTTTATCTTTCATTTCTGTCCCTCTGACAGGGACCACTACTTACTTTGAAGGGGAGGACCCTCCTCTGAGCCTTTAGGTGACATACAGGCGGAATGAGAAGCCATAAGATCTTGTCTTTTTCATTCCTTTTCCTTTGTATTTTAGGGCAAAATCTTTTACAGAGATCACAGTTTAAAAAGTCATGATCTGGACCCAGGCCCATTAAACAAAGGTTATGGAAGTCTGCTTTTGCCATACGCTGAAAACAAATAGTACATTTTAAACCCTGCAGTACCGGTTTTCTTTTAAGGTTTGTCAGTCATACCAAACTCTGAAGACCAGAAAAAAAAAACATTACTGGTTCCTACCCAACAAAAGTATCTGACAAGAATCCCAACTATGTTAAAACCAATGACTTAATTTAAAATGAAGTTTGGTTCCTTTTTTTTACACAAACTGCCAATGTTTTTTACAGTAACCTCAGAAAGAAGTGAAGTAATTAATTTGTAAAGAAACATATCAGTTTCCTGAAAAAAGGAACAGAGCATGAAATGGACACAAAATGCAAAAGTGGTTGTATGAAAACCTTTTTAAAATAAAAATATTAAAAAATATACCACTTCCCACACCGACTAGCAGCCTTCTCCAGTTCTTGGGAACCAGAGATGCAAAATAAATCCTAGTTTAACAGTTATACAAATTACACCCTAATTAATGCAGAGCTGTCAGAAATAACTAAAATACTTTATCAAGAACTTGAAATAAAACAAACTGTAAATTGCCCAGAAGTGTAGAGATGACATTTGGGAACTGATCTCTTCAGGGAGAAATAAATCTAATGTCTCAAGGCAGGTGGAGCATGACCCCAGAGCAGAGTTTGAATCTGAGTCTAATGTTCCATAAGTACCACAAAGTTCCAGTCTCTGGGGCTGCTCATTCCTAGATAATTGCACTTTGTGAATACACTGATGGATTCCTGTGGTTAGAAATACTCAAATCAATTTGTCTGGCACAGGAAATTCAAAAGGGAGACAATACAATCCACCCTCTGGATAATCCACCCAAGTGATTTCCTAACCTCCACAGAAGTGAAGGATACATACTGCATGTCCCAATCAGACCATCACTTCACAAATACCTCAGATTCCACATTCTAGGCTGGCACTACCAGTAACAGGCCTTATATTTGGACTGGCCTCAGCCCCAAGAGTGTTCACCTAATTATCAGTGGTACTTTTGGCCACGAGAGAGTAAGGCATACAGCAATGCCATCGCTGGATGACAGGCTGCTATGCACCAAGTCATTGTCACAGGGACACAAAAACACACGGCAGCACTGAGTTCCCTGGAGGAACATGAATGGGTTGTCAACATGGAAAGGGCAGCCTCAACCCCGCAAACATATTGTTTGTTAGTTGTTTTATACTGAAAGTCCAGTGAGCATAAATGCTCTTTTTCACTGGCGTCCAGTAACAATATGAAAAATATTGCAGATACAACAATATATTAAACAATCAACAAAAAAAACATAGAATCAGTTAAAACATTTACATTCAGTTTTTGGCAATAAAAACTTCTCAAGAGAAGCCTTAAATGCAGATTTACTGGGCTACAGATAACAGAATATGGGAGAATATTTTAATATATGAATTTCAAAATAATGCTACAGTAATGCATACAAAAATTTTCCCATAATACCGTAGTCCCAAAAGTGATACCACTGTTTTAAAGTGATATTAGCATAGTTCAGACCCTGTAATAGTATCGTTCAGCGCTCTGAATACTATTATCACAAAAAACGAACAGTGCAAGTGTAGGAGTCTCCTATGCCAAGCTATACTACCACTGCCAGTCAAACAAAAAACATCCTTTATATTCAAAATGCGGCTCTTGATTGGCTGCCTTCTCACTCTGGGTGGGTGGAATACTTTTAAAAATATGGTGGCTTTTTCTCACTTAGCAAGAGAATATACCATACCACAGAAACTCTCGTGTTTTTTTATACATCCATTTGAACTAGATTTCTTTTTTTCACCATCATTGAGCCTCGTTCCACATGTAAGGTAGGAGGACTACCTAGCAAACTTCACAGTGGGAGGCGGGCAAGAGGGAAAGAGACAGCGGTGGATTTGCAAGACAGTGTGGCAGTCGCCAGGACTAAGAGTCCTTCAGGGCATCGGCTGATTGCCCATCATAAAATGAACAGGAAAAAAACAATCGGATCCGTATATTAAAAAATAATGGCCAGCTTAGTGTCTCATTACCAGGGACTCCTACTAGCTCAAGGTTCTGGACACATTTCTAATCTCTTGAGCTTTGCTTCAAGATTCCTGTGTCCAGAACCTCTTGATGGTATTATTCCCGGTAATGGATACTAACCTATCCATTATTCCAGAATTTTGGGTCTTCGCAATATTGAACACCTGCTGGCTAGTACTACCATCCATGAAAGGAGAAATTCCTTCATACTTACCATTCCTTTTCTGTTAGCTCCAATGTTGTCACTGGGGAGTTAATACACTTGGGTAATGAGCACCCCCACTGGGGTAGTCCAAAGCTATCAATCAGCATAGAACCCTGGGCACATGAGGATTTTGAAATTAACATTAACTCAGTCACCTTTTCCCATGCAATACTTGTCCTTGCCTATGTAACTACTAATCTCCATGTCACCAAGGTCAGTCAGCTCTTTTCATAGCTCAAAAACAAAATAGAAATTTTCGGAGTCCTGACATGCATCTTATTTATTGAATTGTGTTGACCCGGTAGGCCAACTGAGACTGGAAGTCCCTTTTTCAGGGACGACTGGTGGAAGGGGATGCAGATGGTAACCAACTGATACTGAACCAGGTTAAGCATTGTATTTTTAGTGAATGGGGAAAATTTGGCAAGGACACCGTGGAAATTCCCCTATTCTTGTGGCAGGGGAAGCTGTTGTTCCAAGATGGCAGATGCGATGTGGAGATGTTGGAAGCTGGTGCACCTGCAGGGTTGTTGATCTCCCACCCTGCAGGTCCAGCAGAGAAGATCACCGTTCTACCAGAGATTCCAAATGTGCCACAGTCAAGCTCACCAAGTCAAGCAGAGATTGCTACTGTTCCTGAAAAAGTTTTATGTGGTAAAATAGAGGAAGAATGGCTTAAAGCGCTTGTACTAAACTGGAGAGAAATGGTCATGGCCATGATATCTACTTTGTTGAGTCTCCTGAAGTCCCAACACAGCAACCTACTGTGAGCACACAGGAGCACGATTCAGATGAGAGAATGAGATGGAGGGTGACGTAGTATCATCAAAGGAACCACTACCTGATTGTCAGGCACCCACTCAGTCAGTGTCTACTGCCACTTCAGATTTCAGAATGGACTGTCTCCTGAGCATAGCTGCTCTACTGAGAGTTCTGCTATTTCATCTCTGCTGGTTTCACATCAGCAACTGTAAGTCATGTTCCTGCTTTTCTGCTACACCTGCTATGTCTAGATCATTTTTACAGAAAGAGCACCCAGGCCTGACTCAAACTCCTGTTTCAACAGAAGAGAGGAAGAAAATGGCCTGGTCACTTGAAAATTCATTAAAAAACGCAAGGTGGAAAGAGACCACAAAGGTCAATGGCTGCCAGACCCGACTGTCCTGCCGATTCCATGGACCCCGACCCAGGGTTTAGACACTACTCCACAGTTAACAAGGCCTCTCAACCCTCTGTTATAAGTACTTGCATTATGCCCTCCCCAGCCTCACCTTTGTCACAGATTTTGACTTATCTCTGCATTTGGAAGATGTTGTTCTTTCTCCACCTTGAGTGCAGACCAGACATACTGACCAAAATTCAGATTTAGAGGGGATATTCACTCCTGAACAACCAAGCACAGAGTCCAACTGAGGGGAGTGCATGGACTGTGAAAGGCCTTTATCTGAGCCCCAACCTGTCACAGCAGAGAAGGTCAGCACGCTATGGGCCACTTTCTGGAAAAAGGACAATTTTCAAGCTAACCCCTTGCCTGCACATTGGAGAAACACAGTCCATCTCCAATATAATGGGGGCCCAAATCTCCTTCCTGATAGAGTGTATGTCGGTAAAACCCTTCTGAAAAATTCCATGGGTTTCTTTTTCAATTACCTCTATGCATCGATTCACACATCTGGGGACAGTCTCTTTGATGTCAGTTTCAAAACACCACAAGTTACTAAACAGATTCTGGGTGAACTATGAGAAGCTTAGATATTCAGAGCTTTGGCTACCTTTCGTGCAATCCCATTGATGAAACCAGCTTTCAAAACCATAACCATACTATTCCCTAATGTGGGGGTCTCAGTATACAATACTGCCCACTGGCTTTCCCACAGATGCGACGTAATGGGCCCACCCCCAACCCATTTTTGATACATAACATATATAGACAGGTGGTCAGACCCATAAGGTAAAGCTCAAAATGACCAACACAGGCCCTCAGCATCTTCATAGCACTTTGTTCTTGGGCCCAGACAGAGGGCAGTGCTTTTATCCCGGACAGCCAAAGACCTGTTTTAAATGCAGGTCTTTTGGACATCTCAGCTCAGTCTATGACAGGCTTAAATGTAATCTATGTCTCGGCTTTGGCCATCTCAGCACCAATTGTAATGAGAAAATGAAATGCAACTTGTGTGAGGACGTTAGGCACACTTACAGATCTTGCCTCTGGGCTACCCATAACAGGTCTGACAGGCCTCAACAGGATGACATTATTACTACTGCACAAAGAAAGGATATAGATCAGTCTAGACAACAACAGGCTGCTTCACAACCTCCTGCACAGCATACTGCCAACCCACAAGATGAAGTCAACGGCTCCCATAACCAGAGAGATGGAGGCCCTCTGTTTCGTAGCTGAGTCTCCCAGTCTCCCAGAGCACTATAAAAGACCCACTCAGCCATTTTCCACAACAGTGGACATCCATGACCCCGTCCATCCATCAAGTACAGACAGGGTCTTCCATTCCAGCTGCACCTTTAGCAGACAATGGACCAGGTCCACCCAGAAGGAAATTCTCATTATGTCCCCCACCCTCAGAAAATCCATCTAACAAAGAAAATGCCTTTAAAAGTGCCTCATACTACCACTAAACCAATGAAGGCTTCCAAAACTTATCGCCCTTCAGTTTCAAACCAGTCTGCAATACTTCAGATTCATCCAGGGATTCAGATGCAGATGAGGAATCAGAATCATCATCCACCTTTTCTTCACAGCAAATTATCACTTCAGACTCGGAGGAGGAGTCCAGGAGACACAGGCCTCCCAAACACTAAAGGGACAAAACTGGGTGTGAAACTACAGAAATACAAGAAAGAAATGATAATTAGGCTTGCCACTAAAGGCAGGCCAGGACGTCCAATGGCCCCTGCCAGGAAGGAATAATGGGAGGGGGGAGGAGGAAGAAGGGGAGGGGTGGAGGGTTTGGTGACATCACAGGTGACAAATCATAGGGTACTATGACAAGGCTAGGGACAGAGGTCAGGGATTTGTTGGGGGTGGAGCTACCAGGGTCCTGAGATGGGGTCCTGAGGGGGTATGTCAGGGCAAGCCACCCTCAAACAGACTTCTTTTTGCTGGCTAATTCCTGCTGGAACATTCAGCACATCACTTGGCAATTCAAGGCATTGCACATGGGGCAGCTAGGCCTTTCACAGGCCTGGAGGTGAGGTGTTTTAGCTGAGGTTTGTATACTTGTTTTAAAAAAAAAAGAAAAGAAAATATATGCAGCCTGAGCAGCTGTATAGCAGCTGTATATGGTATAGCAGTGGTTTGCCATTTTATTTAGCTGGTATTAGAGCGTTAAGACAGTTGAGGTGCAGCCGCTTTTAGGTACAGTAAGTGGTTTATGTTTTGAAGCTGTTAATGTGGCGCGAGGGGCCAGGGCTGCAACCAAGGTCAAATTAGGGCAGGCCAGAGGCATATGGCAAGGCACGCCAATGCAGCTGGTTTTAGGAGGTTTTGAAATAACAGGTGAATAGTTCTTGTAGTGTTGCAGGTAGTGCTCTTGCCTGTAATGTTTCTGGCTAGGGAGTAAGAGATCTGTTCGATGATGGGCAAAGGAAGGGTTTGGTAGTGGGAGGGCTGTGTGTGGCACTGGAGATGGTGGCGTCAGCGCAGGTGGAGCAGGCTGGCAAAGAGGGGTAGTGTGAGTTGCGTGACCACATGGAGGTGGAGTGTGGGGCAGGGGAGCTGCCACTCAAGACGGAGTGAGGGTGGAGCGAGCGTCATGGTGGCCTGGTCGCCTTTTATCTAGAGGGCAGGGCACTTGATGCAGGGGCATGTGGGAAAAGGTTTAAAAAGAAAAAAAGAAAATATAAAATAAATAAAATAAAAGGAATGATGGAAGGCCTAGACCTGTGTAAGGGAAGGCAGGAGGCCTAGAAGTCATGGCTGAGGAATGCTAGGAGTATGGATAGCGGTGGTCAGCACACGTGGGGATGGTGGCCCACATGGCGTGCTGGCAGAGCTGGGCAGGTGTTTCAGGCCCAAGCAGAACTGTGGTGCAGTGAGCTGGATGTCTGCCCCTGACCTACAGTGTTATTTGTTGGAACCACGAGGGATGCGGTTCAGGTGCTAGGGGAGGATGGTGGGGGCTGGAGCACCCTGCACGTGGTGGTGGTCAGGCCCAGGGGCACAATGGCTGGGACTCCCCAGCTGCGTGGGTGAGTGGAAAGGGGAACTTGGGGCTGGGGCCTGCTGAGGACATGGAAGGGCGGCATCCTAGAAAGCACATGAGGCTGTGAATACCCAGGAAAGGAGCAGTTTGGTTTTCTGTGACCTTTTGTCAGCCTCCCACAATCGCAGGGGGGCACGGGGTGACTTGTGACACAGGCCTGCCATGCAGAAGGTGGCGGTGACCCAATAGGTGAGCAAGGTATCGGAAAAGAGGCCAGGGGGCCTAATGGTCTCAATGCAGTGGGGCCTCGAGAGGGCCGGCGCGGTGGAGACCTAAGAGAAAGCGAAGTGCAGACAAGGCTTCAACAGGAATGGGAAGAGATGTGGTGGGAGGGAACCAATGAGCATAGCAGGTGGATGGGCATTTTGATGGGGTATGGGGCCGATCGTGTAGCATCAGGGATGGGGCCAAGCAACGGGGGGGTGGGCCTCATGATACCTTGCTCTGGACTGGGAGGGGTAAAGAACAGGGACTGGCAGGAGAGGGGTCAGCAAGAAAGAGGCCTCAGTTGAGGATGGCCAAGAGGGAAAAGGCCTGGAAGCAGGCCCCGCTGCGGATACTAAACAGGAGTGAGAGGGACATACAGGTCCCGGAGAAAGCAGGCAACCCACTTAGGGGGCCTGGAACAATGAAAGGCAATACAAAAGGGGGCAAAAAGTTGAATACTTACCATTTAGCTTTTCTGCAGACAATGACTGACAATGGCACCCAAGAGAACCCTGATGTTCAGTGAAAAGATGATGCAGGAAGCGACTAAGGTGATGGGGCAGATGATGGAGTTGGTGGTGGCAGTCATGCAGAGAGAGGTGGAGGAAGATGCTCAGAGGAAGTGGAAGGAGCATGAGAAGTGTCCAAACAAGGAGAAGATGGGGAAGAGACCCAGGTGGGTGGTGCCGGACACAGTGAACATAGCAGTCCCAGTGCCCACCTCGGACCAGATGGAAAGAACCCAGATGGGGGTAAGAATGATGTAGATATCTCCAATGAGACTGGTTTGAAGGAGTATTTGGAAGGGCTGTTGGGCAACATGGGGGACACCAAGATTGAAAAGATGGAATTAGCTCTATGGGCACTAAAGGGAAAAGGTGAGGGGGAGGGCCAGGACCAAGGCGGTGGGTAAGAAGCTGCATGATGGACCTCTGGGTTGCTCGCTGAGGGACCACGTCCTGACATTGATCAAAGGTAAGATCTGGAAAAGGGAGTACATGGACATCTTTGGATTGGTGGATGAGGACACAGCCAAAAAATACGAGCAGAAGGAATCAGTGGGGAAGTCGGAGATGGCGGTGGCACTGGCGGTAGTGGGGCACAAGGCCAAGGAGGCCAAGTACAAGGGGAAGACCACTGGGAATTATCAATGGGGATTCACTATCTACAGCACGCTGCTGCTGCTGCTGGAGTAGCAGACAGACCTCGCCATCCCACTGTTAATGTACATGTCCATCATTAGGGACGTGTACAAGGCAAAGTTGGACTACAGGTGGGTGAAGTATGATGAGGCTTTTCAGAAAAGAATGGCAGTAAAGGGGACTTGAGGTGGGATTGCACCCACTCAGAGCTGTGGGTGAGAACCCTGTTAGGTGAAGGAGGCAGGACTGTGAGCGATCAGGCAAATAAGAATCCCCAGCCTGGGGCCAAGGCTTGTTAGGGCTTTAACAAAGCCACCTGCACTTGGAACAACTGCAGGTTCAGGCACATGTGCTCAAAATGTGGGGGGATGCACCCAGTGTCCAACTGTAGGCAATGTGGGGAAAAAGGGAGGCAGAGTGAGGGGCAGTACCACAAACAGCCCTTTCAACCAGCTTCGTGGGAGGACAGGGCAGAGGACAGGGGGATACGGCAAAGGAAATTATAATGCTGCATACAGCTGGAGCTAGAAAGTGGGGGATGGTGGAGGTAAGCACTGGCACGCACACCCATCTCCATGGTGGTGGTGGATGTATGGACAGCAGAGTACCCAAATGAGGATGCAGTAGCACTGCTGAAAGAGGGGTTTGGGGGGGTTCCCTTGGGTTTTCAAGGGGCGGGCAGGGATGAGGCCAAGAACATCGGGTCAGTGAGCAGGAAGGAGGAAGCAGTATGGGCCAAGATTCAGAAGGAAACTGAAACAGGGCGGATGGAAGGGCCCTTGGAGGCTCCCCATGCAGCAATTTCTGGGTGTCCCCATAGAGCGTAGTGCCAAAGAAGCTGGAAGGAGAGTTCCATTTGATTCATCACCTGTCATACCCTGAGGGCTCATCTGTGAACAAAGGCATGCCCAAACACCTCAAGGCAGTGTCCTATGCCTCTTTGGAGCAGGCTATAATACTAATCAGAGCAGTTGAGGGTGCATGGCTGGCAAAGACAGACACAGATTCGGCCTTTCAGTTGCTGCCAGTCAGTCTGGATGACTGGGACCTTCTGGGCTTTCAGTTTAAGGGTGGACTCTATTTCGACAAGGCCATGCCTATGAGCTGCTTGGTGGCCTGTTCCACTTTCGAGGCTTTCATCATCTGAGTGCAATGGGTCTTTGGTTGGAGGTATGGGCACAGGAGGGTAGTCCACTACCTGGATGACTTCCTCATTGGGGAGACATGGGCAGAGGCACATAGATGTTGCAGGATTTCAAAAGTATGTGCCAACACATAGGGATCCCATTGGCACAGGGGAAGATGGAGGGCCTGGCCCATAGATTGGAATTTCTGGGTATAGAGGTGGACTTTGAAATGGGATGTTTTCAGCTGCCTGGGACCAAAGTGGCACGGCTCAAAGATCTGCTGGCTCTGGTGGACGGGAGGATGAGGGTGCTGCTGGTACAGGTACAGCAACTGCTGGGGTACCTTAATTTCATTTGTAAGGCCATCAGCCTGGGCAGGGCATTCACACGGAGGCTGGGCAGGACTACAGGAAAGGCTAAACAGCCACACCACTGTGTGGACGTGTCCATGGGTGTGCGAGAGGATTTTAAACTGTGGGAAGAATTTTTAGACAGCAATAATGGTGGGACATTCTGGCAGGGTGAGTGGGAACAGAATTCAGATTTAGAACTGTTAATGGATGCCTTGAGTGCACTGAGAATGGGGGTGTACGTCCAGGAGAACTGGATGTCACAGGCTTGGCTGGAGCAATGCAAAGAAAAAGGTTTACTAAAGGATATCACATTTTGGGAGATATTCCCAATATGGGTAGCTTTGGAGATATGGGGGTCAAGGATGAAGAGTAAGTGCATCCTCTTTTGGTGTGATAACAAAGGGGTGGAAGTCATTAATAGGCTGGATGGTAAGACAGAGACAGTGGGCAGGATTCTGCGAAGCATGGTATTACTGGGGTTGCAAATGAATTTGTCTTTCAAAGCCCAGCATGTTGAAGGGGTTAAGAACAAAGTGGCTGATGGACTTTCACATTTTCAGATTGGAAGGTTTCGAGAGCTGGGGCCACAGGCAGCAACACACAGGACCAGGGTCCCAGACCTGTTGTGGGAGACTGGAGAGATACAGCCAGAGCGCTATACCGGAGCTCCTGGGTGGCCAACACCCTCAGGGCATATGAAGGTGGGTGGGCGAGGTTCCAGGAGCTTAGGGGAAGAAACAGTTGGGACAAAGAAGAGCCGGCCCGAGCAGGTAAGAAGGCTCATAGTAGAAAAGTGGGAAGAAGGGATGGCTCACGCCACGGTCATGGTACAACTGGCAGGCATTAGCTGGGTGTGTCAGAATAGAGGGTGGCAAGATGTCACAGCCAACAGGACAGTAAAGAGGATGATCGCAGGCTGGCAGAGGGGGCAGGTTCACAGGAAAGACAGGAGGTGCCCCATTAAGGGGCAAATGCTGACAGACACACTAGAGGTGACAAGGTGGGTGTGTTTCTGTTCAGGAAGCAATCCTGTTCAGGGCCGTGTTCACGGTCATGGCAGCAGGGCTTTTCAAGTGGGAGAGATGGTAGCGCCAAGCAAGTCGGCAGCCGGCATGGCTTGTCAGCACAAAAGCATGGTGTGGTTGGAGGACAGCTTCACCATCATGCTGGCCAGGTCAAAATGGACCAAGGGGCAAAGGGAGCAGGGTGACACTGGCACGGCAGCCGGGGTGGCCAACTGCACAGCAGCAGCATTGGAAGCATATGAGAGCATTATGGGGCCAGTTGGGGGCTTTGTTCCACCATGGGGATGGCTCCTCCATCACCAGTTGTCAAGCGGTGGCAATGCTCCGGAAGACATTGGTTTTGTAGGGGAAGAGCTGGGGAGTTCACCCCCAACTCTTTCTGGATTGGGGCAGCCTCAGATGCAGCCGAACAAGGGGCCTCAGTGGAGGAGTTAAAAAGGGTGTGTGATGGAAGTCCAATTGCTACAAGAAATATGTCAAGAACTGATATTATCATCTCACACTGTTTTTTTCTCATCCCATGGCAGGTTCCAAGAGGAAGGTCTGGATAGTGGGGCATTCCTTCATCTACTGGGCAGATAGGTTTGCAGCTACCACAGAGGGACACAGTTGTGCAGCAACATGGAGCACACCAAGGTGCACTGGAAGGGCACAGGGGCATTAAATGGGCCCAACTGCTGCCTCTGCTGGGCGAGTTAAGGGTTCAGTGGGGAAGGCCTGATTGCATCATCATCATCTACTTGGGAGGCAATGATCTAGGGAGCTTGACTTCAGGGTGCCAAGGCAGAGCATGATGAGGGATTTGGAGTAGATAATAGGGTGGTGGCCGGGGGTGACCATCGGCTGGTCCGAGATCACCTCCTGGAGGGTTTGGAGGCAGGGCCAGGGACATTAAGTTGATCCAGAAGGTGAGAAAATGCCTGAACAGGAGGGTTGTGAGGGCAGTACTGGAGATGGGGGTACACATCCAACACAGGCACACTTCCTTCAACCAAGCTATGGTTTACAGGTCAGACAGGGTACACTTATCCAAATTTGGGATGAGTTTATTCCTAAGGCCTTTCAATAACCTAGCGGGAGATTTAGCCAAGAAGGGGTTTAGATACTAGCCCGCAAGGGGGGAACCCCACCATTCCATTGCAAGCTGGAGGCGGAGCGGTGGAAGAAGGTAAAAGGGGGAGCAGGGAGAGGGAGAAGGGGGACAGAAAAGGGGAGGCAGAGTGGGGAGCTGCTTTAAACCAGCCAGATCTGTAGTGGGCTAACAGATCTAGCAGTCTGCACAGCTCTCAATCTCAGCTGTTCTAAACCAACTTCTAATCCAGGTATTCAGCTATCTGCTAACAGATGCAACAGTCTAATCAGTTAAAACGGCTCATAGGCAAAGCACTGTATTGTTTAGACCCCTAATCAAGGTATGTAGCTATTTGTCTAACAGATTTAACAGTCTAATCAGTTGAAAACTGTTCTCAAACAAGGTCTACATAGCTCCTGATCAGGGTTGTTATAGCCAGCTCCTAATCTGGGTATTCTGCTATTTGGAAACAGTTCTATAGACTAATCAGATAAAAACAGCTCTCCTGGTGTGGTAAAATGTCACAGAATAGTTTTCTTAGAATGTCCCTGAAAGTCATCCCCCTTCCAGGTAGAATGGGACCCTTAACGTCCACCTGTACGACCACCAGAACAAGCAGGCGGGTCCTTGATTTAACATCTCATCCAAAAGACGGTACCCCAGGAATGCAGTTACCCCCTCAGGCTGCACTACAGTGTCAGTACTGGAATTTAACCCAAGTGCCTAGTATAGAGATGGAACTCACAGCCTTCTGATCTTCTGGCCTCAGAGGTAAGTGTACAACCTGCTGAGCCACTGACACTGCCTTTAAGTGTCACTCTTGCTGCTAACAACTTGAAGATAAGCATCAGGTAGCATTTTAAATTCAACAGACAGTCAAACTTAGGGAGATCCATCATAGAAACATAGAAACATAGAAGTTGACGGCAGATAAGGACCGCAGGGCCCATCCAGTCTGCCCATTTCTTTTTCTACCTTATAAATGTGCCATCGGCCTTTGCTCTGTCAGTGGCCTATCTATTCATAGTCATTTGTATTGCTCCTTATGCCTATCCCATGCCTGTTTGAAGCCATGCACTGTATTCATAGCCACCACTTCTTGTGGTAAGCCATTCCATGCATCCACCACCCTTTCTGTGAAAAAGAATTTCCTCACATTCCCCCTTAATCAGCCTCCCTCTAATCTCATGCTGTGTCCTCTTGTCCTGCTATTTTTCTTATATTTAAACATGTTAGACTCTTTCACCTTGTTTATGCCCTTAAGGTGTTTGAATGCTTCGATCATATCACCTCTCTCCCTCCTTTGCTCAAGGGTATACATATTAAGCTCCGTTAATCTGTCCTCATATGTCTTCTGATGCAGTCCCTGCACCATTTTGCTGCCTCTTCTGGACTGCCTCAATTTGGTTAATGTCCTTGTGAGGTGTGGCCTCCAATACTGCATGCAGTACTCCAGATGGGGCCCTAACCAGTGTCTTGTACAGAGGATTATTACCTCCCTCTTACGACTTGTGATACCCCTACTAATACACCTAACACCCCCTAGCCTTACCTACTGCTTTAGAGGTCTGCTTGGATGATTTTAGGTCATCAGTGATGATGATGCCCAAGTCTCTTTCTTCTTCCTTTGTGACTGCTAGCAACTCCCTCCCAGCCTATAGGTGGCTTCAGGGTTTCTCTTCCCTATGTGCATGATTTTGCACTTCTTTGCATTAAATCCCAGTTGCCACTCTTCTGACCATTCTGCTAGTTTATCCAGTCTTCTCATTCTGCCCACCCCATCTGGATCATCTACTCTGTTGCAGATCTTGGTGTCATCTGCAAACAGACAAGCCTTACCCTCTAGTCCATCTGCAAGATCACTAATGAAGATGTTGAAGAGGATTTGCCCCAGGACTGATCCCTGAGGTAGCCCACTTGTGACTTGCATCTCTTCTGACTGTATACCATTTACCACCACTCTCTGTTTTCTGCCCGTCAACCAGTTTGCCACCCAGTTGACCAACTTCTGACCCACCCCGAGCCTACCCAGCTTATTTATCAATCTTCTATGTGGAACAGTGTCAAAAGCTTTGCTGAAGTCAAGGTAGGCGACATCAACTGCTCCCCCTTGGTCCACCACTCTGGTTACCCAGTCAAAGAAATCTATGAGATTAGTTTGACAGGACCTTCCTTTGTAAACCCATGCTGTCTTGGATCCTGTGCCCTATGGATTCCAGGTGTTGCACTATCCTTTCCTTAAGGAGTGCCTCCATAATCTTGCCTACTACTGAGGTAAGACTGACCGGTCTGTAGTTCCCCGCCTCCTCCCTGCTACCACTCTTGTGGAGGCGGGATCACATGAGCCCTTCTCCAGTCTTCTGGGACCTCTCCTGTGCTCAGAGACTCACTAAACAATTCTGCTAATGGCTCTGCTGTTCCTCCTTTAGCTCCTTAAGTACCCTGGGATGTATGCCATCAGGTCCCATTGCCTTATCCACCCTGAGCTTAGCAAGCTCTTGTAGGACCCTTTCTTTGTGAAGGGAGTAGTGCTCACCTCCTCCCCCTGTGTCCATGATGCTGAGCTGTGGGCCTGCCCTACCTTCTCTTCAGTAAACACTGAGCAAAAGTATCTATTTAGGATAGATGCCTTTACAGGTCCTCCTCCTCACATGCTCCATTTTCTCCATTAACCTTAGCAATACCCCCTCTGGACTTTCTCTTTTCACTAATGTATCTATAGAAAGTCTTGTCACCTTCTTTTACTGTTTGTGCTAGTGTTTCCTCAGTTTGGGACTTTGCCTGCCTTACTGCCTTATCTGCTTCCCTTAGGGCAGTTTGGTATGCCTCCCTATCTTCATCCCGCTGTGTTCCCTTATATTTCCTGAAGGCCAGCCTTTTGGCTCTGACCCTTTCTGCTACTGTATTTGAGAACCAAAGTGGTTTCCTTCTTCTTTTGCACTTCCTTTTCTGTCTAACACAATGGGATGTTGCTTCAAGTATTGCATCCTTAATGCTTGCCCACTTTGCCTGTACCCCTCACCTGTGTTCTTTTTGCCAGGGCTAGCTTAACTCTGTTGGCCATCTTATCAAAGTCAGCTCCTCTGAAGTCCCATATTTTTGCCTTGGAATGGGATGATTTAGATGTAGTAGCCAAATTGAACCATACCATGTGATGGTCACTGGCCCCAGGTGACCTTCTACCTGGAGATCTGTGATCCCTTCTTTGTTAGTCAGTACTAGATCTAGGATAGCCCTGTCTCTTGTGGGTTGCTGTACCAGTTGTTTGAGGCCCTCCCCTGCAGGAATCCACTATGAGTCTAGTTCTGGCAGATGTTCCTGCTGGTATTGACCAATCTGTATCCGGCATGTTGAAGTCTCCCATTATCAGAACTTCCCTTTAGCTGTCATGTTTTGTATATCTTCTGACAGTAATGTGTCTATGTCCTTCCTCTGGTCTGGGGGCCTGTAGACAACCCCAGTTCTTATGGCTGTCCCATTTCCTGTTTCAGGGTGACCCACAGTTCTTCTGGCTCCTTATGCGTATTCTGAATTTCTGTAGCTTTGATATTTTCATTAACATACAGGGCCACTCCTCCTCCCCTTTTTGCACCTCGGTCTCTTCTGAACAATACATAGCCAGGTACTGAAGTCTTCCAAGTGTGGTTACTGGTAAACCACGTCTCACTAATTGCTACTATGTCCAGTTTAGCCTCTGACATTATTGCCTGCAGGTCTGGGATCTTGTTTCCCAGGCTGTGAACATTTGTGTACATGATTTTCCATTGGCCAGATTTTGGTGTGTTAGTTGTTGGGTGAAGTTTGGCATTACCCACCAATAAATCGTGTGGGGAGACAAACCTTTTTTCTTACCTGGTGATGCAAATGAGCGGCAAACATGCTGAATCCTGTTTGACCACTAGCTGAGGGGAGGTTTCTTCCATTCGACGGATGGGGTGCTGCACCCTCTCCCCATTTGCTAGTTTAAATATTCTGCAAAGACGTCAAACTTCTGCCCCAATGCACTGACTCTCTTTAGTCAGATGCAGTCCATCAAATTTAAAGTTTCGCTCCCAGAACTGTTGCCAGTTCCCCACAAATCTGTGTCCTTTTCCTGGCACCAGCCCTTGAGCCACGTGTTTAGCTCCCTGTCTCCCCTTCTCTGACCTTCCGTCCATCTGCTCCCCTCTCCCAGACTGGCAGGATCTCAGAGAAGGAGATGCTGACTAAATAGATGATAGTTTGTCACCCAGCCTAATCAGGTGTTCCTTGGTCTCCACAACTGACCGGCTGGCGAGATCATTAGTCCCTATGTGTACTAGGACATCAATGTTTTCTCCTGCTTTGTGAACAATTTTGGCAATGCGGTCAGTGTCTCTCCATGCTGATGTACCTGGGGACATCTGACCATCACCCTGGCTGGAGATGGGTATCAACTCCCCGAATCATGGAGTCTCCTATGATCAGAAGTTTTTTGGATTTCCTTTGTGCTTGTTTTGTTTTGATTTCTGATTTGGGTGAGTTTTTTTGTGCTAGCTCCTGTGCCGCGGTGTCCTGCTCTGCAGTGTCTTCTGCCTCTTTATTTGATTTCAGAGATAGAGGCAGATACCTGTTTGTAGTGTTTATATGGTTTTTGGAGGTAATGTGTTGGAGAGCAGACAGTGATGGGGCACCTGATTTGCTCCTCCTAACCACCTGCCAACCTCCTGGACCAACTACCCTCTGCGGTCGAGGTTTTTCTGTTGGATGCTGGGGAAATGGCGGGTGGTTCTTATAATGTATTTCCTCTTCAATATGAAATTTGAGGCGTGCAATCTCTGCCCATGCTGCCCGGAGCTGAGCCCTAAGATCTCCAAAGGCTCAGCATGTAGGACAGTGTCCTAAATCCTGTAAGACTGTCCTTCTGAAAATTGTTCCACAGTACCTGCAGTTAATGAAATCCATTCCAAATAAGTTGCTGGGTTTGTAACCTAGTCAGAGTAATTAGAAGGAAAAAAAAGGAAAAAATGCAAGTAATGGTTTAATTGTGCTTTGTTTAACTTGTTATAACAAGATAAATTACTAGTGCCCCTGTAAATGAGATCACCTTGTGGAGGCCCCACTGATCTGCCCCTTCCTGCTCTGCCACAGGAAATGTCACAACTGTGGTACCCTATAAAAGGAGTGTAGCGTGGGGTGGTTGGGGATGGGGGTGGGTGGCTGGGCCCTTCCCCTGCCTAAAAAAGAAGAACCACGGACGAAAGAACAAGGAGGTAAGAGCAGAAACAATCAGTCAACAACAAATGCAGTAAGCCTGAAAGCTTATCCTAATGTTAGATAAAACTGTAAAACCTATAAAGCACCACCTGTAATAATTTCAGAGAAGATATACACTGTAAGAAACACTTTGCTCCAGAGAAAAATAAAGCAGTAACAGAAGATATACCTAGCAAAAGACAATTTAAATCAGAAGATGACAGCAGTAATCTGTTAGCACACACCTGTAGGCACACCTTGTAACAATGCAGAAGAAGGTATACCAGCAACAACAATTTGAATCAGAGAAAAAATAAAGCAATGAAATGTTAGCAACAAACAGTAGCAATCCCTGTGAGTAAAAAATAAAAACACCACCACACAGTAAATCTGCTTAGCCAAACTAAGTCTTAATCCTTTTCCCTTGCTCTGGTAAGTTTCTCTACTCTGCCTTTCAAGCAGTCTTAGAAGGAAAGAGCTCAGGTGAAGCTAGGTGCCTTGGCCAGCAAACCAAGTCTTCAGAATCTTAAAACAATTCAGGTCACAAGTTTGTAGACATTTTGTCTTCTTATTCACTCTCTGATTTGGAGTTAGTTTTGAATTGAGGTTTAACTTTTCTACTGAACTGTAACCCGAATCATTCTGAGACTGATTAATCTCAAATTTGCCTTTCAGTTGAATTTGAAATGCTTCTTATACAAGTCGCCTGATGCTAATCTTCAAGTTGTTAGTAGTGAAAGTGATATTTAAAATGTATTTCAGGACTCTGTGAGCACTGCTAGTTTTGAGAATTAATTGACATTACATTTGGATGAACTGTCCGTATGTCCAGTGCATGTGTCTGGTAATAACCAAGTGCAGACTACCCCTTATTATTTGTCTGAAACACTGACTCTTTCTGTAAATCTTGCTCTATTTCTGAAAGCTTGCCTACTAGTGACAGTTTGGCTACTGTGGTCAGTACTGTACATCAAATAATGCCATTTAATTCAGGCGTAAATCATTACTTATACCTCTATTGAACACTGCTGTGACTGCATTTACATGACCATGCGAGCACGATTTATACTGGCATTTTGAAGAGGATTGGACACATTCATTTGTTAATCTGACTGGGCCAGAATTTAGAGTGTTGAAATCCCTTGAAAGAATACAGCCATAACTATCTAAGTGGGTGGACAAGGGAGGACGTGTGGTTGTGCTGTACACTGAGGAATGCACCCCTACCCTCTGAGGTCTATCTCCATAGAAACAAAATATTTCTCTGCTGTCTACTGGAACCCCCACTTCTGATCACCATCCCCAGTAAGCAGTTCTCTTTCCCTGATGCCTAATGGCTTGCCCCATCACTGTCCATATCTGTAATGAAGAAAACAGTCCTACAATGCTTATTTTTATATGTGAAAAACAAAACAGACTCATCTCCCTCCATCCCACATCCCCAGTACACCCCACAGCTCCCTTACTCACCTGGACAGGTGCCAGGGTGAACATTCACTCTCTCGATTCAAGGCATGTCCTCCTTCAGGAAGTACAGATTGCAATATGAGAAACTAAGTGTAAGTGCAGTTCAATGTATTTTAATGGGGTTTTCAACTTTAATGCATAGCTTTGACATTTTTTCAAATTTTGAGGTCAAATTTTTAACGTGGCCTTTTTGGGACACCACTTTATAAACAATGTTGGTGGAATTATGCAAATCTGGCAGAAAAAGAGATTTTATCATCACTTGGCAAAAATCACCTTTTGGGTGGGATTTGACAATGTTTACCAGCATCAGGTGAATCATACTGAAGTGTATGTTATAAATTTGGAGTAAAAATATGTGAAAATGGCAAAGTTATGTGCACCTGTTGAAATTCTCCTATGCTCTCTATTAGCTTTGGTAACTTAAAGAAGTTTGACCCCACATTTTCAAGATACAGTATCCATTTTTTTTTTAACATCACCTTATGAACATGACAGCTGTCATTTTTCAAATCCTGCTAAAACTGTGTTTTGCCACCTGTGGCATGGAATTTTGTTTGTTTGTTTGTTTGTTTAAAATTTATTTTTATACAGGTTAATCTGATTGGGGAGGAATCCCCATTTACAACAGATACCTGTGGCATTTGCAATAGACAAACAATACAAAAAATAGAACAAAATACAAAATCACATTTACCTAAAAACAATTACAACAGACATTTAAATAATTATACAATTCCAGTTTAAAAATACGCAGATCAGAAATTTCAGTCATATGTCGAGGTAACTTATTCCATATCCCCGCTAAACTATTTTGTAACACCATACCCCCCATACGATTCATAATTTGTATCATAGGCAACTTTTTAGTAGTCCTCCTAAAAATATCTGAATATTTAGAATCAGAATTCTGACATATCAAATTTCGTAAAGGATGCACTTTTAAGTATATCAAATCATGACATATAGTAAGCATATATATTCTCTTCGTGCTATTGGATCTAACCAGCCAAGTTCCTGATAATTACACAATGATGGACTCGAGGGTCCATTATTTAGGATATATTTCCCAATCTGTAATAAATCTGGTCCAATTTGTGTAAGCATTTTTATGAGAATGGATATATAATGATAAACTATAGTCTAATACAGGCAACAACAATTGTTTTACCAGTCTGGTCTTAACATCCCTAGTCAAACATCCTGACACTCTTCTTAATGCCCCAATCTTTGATTGACTTTTTATTTGTGACAAAATATGATCTGAAAAAGAAAACGATAATCAATCAAAACCCAGATATTTATAAGTATTAACCCTTGTACCTTTTCCCATCCGAAAGACTAATTTTGAAATCAATTACTTCATTATTAGGTTTAGGTCCTACAGAAAAATCATACTCTGAGTCTTCCCAGTACTTATCAAAAGTCCGGAATTTCTTATCCAAGTTTCAATATTAGAGAAGTCTGTCTGGAGTCGCTGCCTCAGTTCCCCAGGATCTTTAGCAGATGCTACTAATACTATATCATCTGCATAAAGTCTAACATCAGAACCAACTACATAATCAGGGAGATCATTAATATAGAGATTAAATAACATAGGGCCCAAAATTGACCCCTGGGGTATACCACGGTTCAAATCTAGGAGATCCGAAGCAGCGACCCCGCAGACCACCCTTTGTTTTCGATTAGTTAAATAGGACCTAAACCACTGTAATGAGTTATGGTATATCCCTAAGTTATGCAATCTAAACAATAATGTTTCATGATGAACTAGGTCAAAAGCTTTACTTAGGTCCACGAACACTGCCCCAGTTTGGTTTCCCTGGTTCAATGATGTTGCCACCAGGTTACCAAAATCAAGTAGGGCAGTATTCGTGGACCTACCCCCTCTAAATCCATACTGGCATTTTGTTAACCCAGTGGTCAAGGTACTGCACAAGCTGATTATTTATCAGCTTCTCCAGCACCTTAGACAAAATCGGAAGCAAAGTGATTGGTCTGTAATTGGAAGGGCTGTGATGTCACCACCTTTAAAAATAGGAATAATTTCACCCACTTTCCAACAATCAGGAACCACTGAAGACTGTATACTCCAATTATAAAAGTAAGTAACTATAGGAGCTATAACATCTGCCCCCAGTTTCAAAAATTTGGGATCAATATTATCTATTCCAGCACGTTTTGATATTCTTAAATTCCTCAATTCTCTGACTACATCCTGTATCCCTATATTCTTCAAAATAAAGCCCTCATTACTCAAGGAGAGAGTATCGGAATGTATACCCTCCTGGGCAACACTCCCTAAATTAGGTATCTTTAGATCTGGCAAGTCCTTAAAATAGTGGTTCAACAAATTAGCCACTTCTAAAGGATTATCAACCAAACTATCTCCCACTGTTAAATTAATTAAAGTCTGAGATTTCACGGAGTTCTTAAATTAGAAATAACCTTCCAGAATTTATTTGGATCATGCAAGTTATCAAAAGAACTCTGGAAGTATTCTTTTGCCAATTTTACTTTATGTTTACATTTGTTTCTCCATTTTTTAAAAGATCCCAGTCCCTCCGATTTAGATTTTCTGGCTTTTTCCAAATTCTATTTTAATACGCAAAGGGTTTTCAATTTGTCATTAAGCCATAATGGATTTTTGATGTTATTAATCTTTTTTTATTTTAGGGGCATGAATTTGGATTATATAAAGAAAGGAATCCGTGAATTCTTGAATAGCTAAATCCAAGTCAGGAATCAAAAATATCCTTGACCAGTCAAACTTTCTAAGACTGTCCCTAAATGATGACTCATTAAAGTGCCTAAAATCACGAACCCAAAACTCATAATCATCATTACACCTAACTTTTTGATTTAATAAGTGACACTGAATAGGGTTATGATCCCCCATATTCAATGGTAACACCTTACAGCTCTCAACCTTCAGATCATCTGAAACAAAAAACAAATCTAATATAGTACCAACAGTTCTATTATTTAAACTTCTAGTTGGATGTTGTATCAATTGTTGTAAACCTAATATATCAAAACTAGATCTGAGTTTATTACCTCTTGTTTGTCCCCAGGCTGCATTAAAATCTCCAGTTAGAACTACACTTTGGTCTTTCAAAATTTCAAAAAGAAAATCAGCTAGAATATCAAAATTACTTAATTTAGTTTTGGGGGGTGCGTAAAAAACTCCAATTGTTAACTTCAATTTTATCAACCTAACTACCAAACTATCAATCCCTTCCACATTTTTCCCAAATAATATTTGATATGGACCCAAAGAATTCCTTAAATAAAACAATACACCCCCACCCCTTTTACCCCTATCCTGCCTTACCAGATTATACCCTACCAATGCCACTTCCTCATCAAAAATGCCAGAATGCAACCACGTCTCTGAGATAGCTAAAATATCACAAGGTGAGTCAGATGCCCAAACCCTGTATTCATCCATTTTACAAACAAGACTTCTTACATTTTCGTGAATAATTGTTACCCCTAGTTGCTTTTAGGTCCAGGGTTAACTTCAACATCACCACACTGTATCAGGAGGACAGAAAAAAACAAACTCATAATCTTGTTCTCCACCATATTAAAAGATCTTTTCTTAATTTTCAATAATCCCATACATAATCTTTGAGAGTTTGTAAATGAATTTCGCCTCCTAACTAGGGTATGGTGATCTTGAATATAGCCCCCCATAGTCATAAAAACAGATCCCTTACATATGAGATTGTCATTTACATCCAATAGATATGGGCTGGCTAACCATAACCCCATTAATACCCAGCCCCCAAAAATGCTAAATAATTGCATTGTTCAAAACAGTATTCTACTCAAACATAGAACGTAAGCTTACTATCCGTTTTTTTCCTCGAGTGGCGCTCGCGCCACTCCACATACAACTCCACTGTCAGCTGCGCACCGTGGGCGGCACGGGCTTTTAGATTGAACTAGCCCCAGCTGTCGGCAGTCCCAGCCCATCGCAACAGCACACTAGCGGAAATACAAATCAAGTTCACTGTCCCAGCATTAAGTTTTCTGCCCACTGTCACAGCGAATATCACACTCGGAGAATAAAGTGCAGTCAGTGAGTACTTCCTTTCAGCAGCTCTCACCTGCAGACTGGCTCACTTGTTCTAGCGCCTTCAAAGCTGCAACCTTAAATCTTCGGGCATGGGCTTTAAGATTGAACTAGCCCTCCAGCTGTCGGCAGTCCCAGCCCCAATCGCAACAGCACACTAGCGGAAATACAAATCAAGTTCACTGTCCCAGCATTAAGTTTTCTGCCCACTGTCACAGCGAATATCACACTCGGAGAATAAAGTGCAGTCAGTGAATACTTCCTTTCCAGCAGCTCTCACCTGCAGACTGGCTCACTTGTTCGTAGCCCTTCAAAGCTGCAACCTTAAATCTTGGTGGCCACGGGCTTTTAAGATTGAACTAGCCCCAGCTGTCGGCAGTCCCAGCCCCAATCGCAACAGCACACTAGCGGGAAATACAAATCAAGTTCACTGTCCCAGCATTAAGTTTTCTGCCCACTGTCACAGCGAATATCACACTCGGGAGAATAAAGTGCAGTCAGTGAATACTTCCCTTTCAGCTCTCACCTGAGACAGCTCACTTGTTCGTAGCCCTTCAAAGCTGCAACCTTAAATCTTCGGGGCGGCACGGGCTTTTAAGATTGAACTAGCCCCAGCTGTCGGCAGTCCCAGCCCCAATCGCAACAGCACACTAGCGGGAAATACAAATGACATTGCAGTGGCACAGATTCATGTTTTGTTGGGAATCTGCAAAGTTTCAGTATGAAGTACATGAGGTGGGGTAATAAGAAGGCTATGCTGAAAAGTTGGCTGCTATTGTCCTACAAATGGAAGGGCCTATGGGCCTTGCACTTCCCTAAAAACATACATATCTGCCTCTATGGAGAGATGAGAGCACAGGGCCTTCTCCCACAGGCAAATAAGGATATGACTACACTACCTCAAAAATTATGGATTGATGGGAGTGCAGGATTGGGAGGGCCCTTTGCTCCAACAAGCAAATGAGGATATGAATATACTATCTCAAAAAGCAAGGAAATTCATTGCAAACCCCATGCCTGTTACTGCCTGCAGGGTGGTAGTGCAATGTAAGGGCTGGAAACACTAATGCCACATTTCTCTAGTTTTGTCACTTTAACCCTAACTAAAGCATTAACAAAATTTTTAGAAACTAATATATTATAGTGGTGTGGTAGCACCCCTATAGTTAGGGTTGAGTAGATTGCTTAATGATAAACCTCAAACTTTTCAAGTACCTCAAGGGAATCAATAAAGTCCAAGAGGGTAGTATCTTTCAGAAAAAGAGATGTGCAAGAACAAGGGGGCACAACTTGAAGATAGAGGGGGGACAGCTCAGAGGTAATGTAAGGAAGTATTTTTTCATGGAGAGGGTCGTGGATGCATGGAACAGCCTTACTGAGGAGGTTGTGGAGTCAAGAACAGTGGGGGAATTCAAGAATGCATGGGACAGACATAAGGCAGTCTTAGTGGGGGAGGTAGGATGAAGTAGGCTGTTGGTTAACTAGGATCTGCAGCTTATCCATTAGGTAGGAAAATGGTCAGACAAGGTGGGCCAAGTGGTCCTTATCTGCTGTCAAATTCTATGTTTCTATGTTTTCACATTAATATATTTGGCGCTCCCTGATGAAATGAGTTGAAATTTTGTATGTGGTGTCTAGAAGTGGAATTTTTGTGACAGCAGCTTGTGTAATTTCTGAGATCTGCATGTGTCATTTTGTGAAAAAAAAAAATGTTTTCCTATACTTAACCTACAGCCTACATGATAAGAAGTTTTCCCCCCAGACTTGCAGCGGACATGTGACATGTCTCTAGTGTCTTTGATGGGTCTGGGAAAAATTCAGCATCAAAGGGTTCCAGAGTTATTAGGCTTTAAATGTTAGTGTTTTCTAACCTGCACATGCTCAGTAGGATTTTCTAGATAACGTTCTGTGGTGAAAGTAAAAATCTGATGCTGCCAATGCTTGTTTTTGGTTCGATGCCACTGATTTGTTGAGGCACCAGAGATGTTTTTGTGCCATGAGAACTCCCATCTTAAAAACAAACATCAGAATCTGACTAAATGGGACCCATTTAGCTAGATTCTGATGTTTGTTCTTTTTTAAAATATTTTGCCCACTAATATGTTTTCTGGGCACCCAAAATCCCATGTGCCTTTCTTAGTGAGAGGGGCACTTCCCCACATTCTCTGTATAAGAACACTGGTAATTTCTTGACTTCTGCAGCCATAGCTAAAGTCATGTTGCCGGCTGCAGTGTTAGCTGTGAGCCACCCTTTTCCCTGGTGTCTAGTGGCACGCGCCACCCACTGATTGCTGTCCACATAAAAAAGAAAAATAACTGTTCCCTGATGTCTATGGGCTCCCCAACCTTCCAATCACCATTCACTAATTGTTATTCTAGTCTCTAGCATCTACTTGCACCCCCCACTTGCCGATCACTGTCCATATACAAAAATAACTATTCCCTGGTGTCTAGTGGCATCCCCCATCCTCTGATTGAGGTCCCTTTACACTTCTATTTATTCCCCCTGCCATGAAGCCCATTGTTTTATTTAATGTGCTGACATCAGGAGACCCAATCTCCACATCAGCATTACAAGCCCCCTTAGTAGTGTGGGACACTGGGGACTCCACTCCCAGTGTCCCAAAATATTTACTCACTTGTATCTATAAAAAGAAAACAGTCCACGGATGTCTTTTTTTAAACCTGAAAAAAAGAAAACTGTCCCTCATCATCCCTGTTGTCCCTCTCTCCATCCCAACCCTCCCACTTGCTGTTATCTTCCGTGGACTAAGACATGTCTGCACTCTTCAAAGATGAACCATGCCAGCCTGATGGTGCTAACGGTTGAGGAGCTGGATGCCACACCTAGCCGTTGACCTGGGTCCGGGAATGGACTTGGGCTGCCAGGGGTTGGCAGGGGAGAGGAAGTATCGAGCACCCCATGACTGCTCTCCTTCCTTGGGGGAGAGTTGGGGTACTGCAGTGACAGCTGACGGAGGTAAGCGGCACAACAGCAAGCAGCAGAATGGGAGAGCATGGCAGGCATCGGCACATTGTGCCCAGACACCATTGCACGTCTAGCTCTCGTGGGAGAAAACAGTGGAAAATGGTGGAGTTCAATCTCGGCGGGATGATGGCCAAGCCCTGTGCCACCCAGTACCCAAGAGGATCCTACTACGGGGTAGCGTGAGCAATTTATGGCCGGTCCTGTGGGGGTGCACGACTGGGCCCAGAGGGTGCAGCTGATGGCGGCCAGGGATCATGAGGGACCTACTACACAAGAGGAGGAAAAATAGAGATTATATATAAAAAAAAAAGATGAACCATGAAATGAATCAAGGTGAGTGCTGTAAAATGTATTTCAATTATGTTATGAACGTATGTTCATAACTCTGGCATTTTCAGGGGGTTTTGCATCAAATTTTCAACATGGCCTTTTTGGAATGCCACCTCAAGAACACTGGCACTCTCATTTTGTTAATCAGTCCAGGAAGGTGATTTTGTGGTCACTGTGCAAAATTACCTTTTGGGACCAAGTAACAAAATGTTACCACCAGTGTTCATGAGATGGGGTCCCAAAAATGCCATGTTAATTTGGTGAAACAAAATCCTAAAAATGATTGAGTTACAGAATGTGCTTTCATTGAAATTTTTGTTCACACATGTGAAGGGAAGAAGAAGAAAGTACTGACCCTGAGGATGCCTGGTATCAAGTCCAACACCTGAAACATCAAAAAAAAAAAAAAAGGAAAGAAAGCCAAACAATTCAACCTTGAAATCACTAATTGTTTGACCCCCTACATTTAGACATCACTCAAGAAGAGTCACTGGCTATGATTACTTCTGTTAAAGAAGTGATAACATCAGACTCCCCTACACTATTATATAATAAAATTCAATCTACCTGCATGAATCAGAATATTAATCTAGACCCACCCTTAATATCTTTCGATACTACTTCTATCATTCCACAGCAAGTTGAGCAAAATATGGAACTTCAGGTTTCTCAGACTAAAGAAACTGAAACATATGTGTTAGGTGATTCTACAATTAAAGGACTTGTTTCTTTAATATGCACACAGACACAGCACATCGTACTCTATCATGTTTAGGGCCAAAATATCAGATGTCATGAAAATGATTAATGACATTGTTTCCCCAACAAATTCTAGAAAATTAGTTGTAATTCATGCAGGAGCCAATAATGTTCTACACACTAAATCCTTAACAAATCAAGCAGGAATTTGTTAACTTAACAAACAAGCTGGTAGATTTGGGCTGCAACTTTTTATTTTATGAAATACTTCCAATCCCTAGAGCAACATACAAACAAAACTGTACATTAAAAGAAACAAACAATTGGCTCAGACAATGGTGCCTGAGCAAAATCTTAAATGTATAACACATTGGGAAGAACATAATGGAAATCATGACATGTACAGTCAAGATGGACTACATCTAAATAAAGTAGGGTCACAATTTCTCAGTTTCCAGTTTAACAACTCAATAGATGCAAATTTTAACTATTAAATGGGGGAAAGGTGCAACTGCTATATATAAAATACATTCAGCAGAATACACTTCTGTAAGTAACATGTGGAATAATAATTATGACTGCAAAAACAATAAAAAAGCTAAACTAAGAAAGAAAAAAAGAGGAGAATATAAAAATCTGGATTGAATAATCAAAAAAAATCCACCAAGTCAAGAAAATAAAATATACAGTGATATCAATATTAACAAAGTTAAAGTTAAGGGACTAAGAACTCTACTAACCAATGCTCGTAGTTCAACAAATAAATTAGACAAATTAAGCTATATTCTTGCTAATAAAGAAATTGACATCTGTTGTATTACCGAAACATGGTTGACAAACAATGATTGGAATTCTGATATGTGGTTTTACAAAATTCTTAAAAAACAGACAGAATGTTATAGGTGGGGGGTTAGCTTTATACATATCTAATAAATACAATTGTCATGAGACAGTATATGAGGACTCTCCAGCTGAGATACTTTGGGCCAAAATCGAATTAGGCAATGAAACCTTAACTATAGGTCTCTATTACAGATCACCTAATTTAAATCAAGAAGATAACTCAGTCCTCTTGAAGCAGTTAGACAATATCGAAGTGCAAGACGACTTAATAATTCTGGGTGATTTTAATTCTCTAATATGAACTGGGAAACACTTGATACCTACAGTACTATTGAACGGCAGTTTTTAGAAATGACATTTAAACTTGGACTGGACCAGTTAGTAACTATTCCCACTAGGAATAATAATATCATTTATCTTCTTTTTACAAACAATGCTGACCTTCTCTCCACTCCTGTTATCATACCCCCATTGGGTGACAGTGATCACAACATGATTGTATGTGACATCTTAAAACAAACAAATTTTAACAAAGGGATAAGAAAGCTTAAAAATTATCACAAAACCAATTATAAAAATATAAAAAAGTTCCTGACTTAATGGGAACGGTTAAAAGACCTAGGTATTCTCGATTTTGAACATGTGTGGGAAACAATAAAGACCAAAACAGATTACTGTATAAACGCCTGGGTACCCGAGAGAGTAAAATATAATAATAACAACAAACAAAGAGTTCCCATGTGGTGGTCTAAAGATATAAGGCATATAAGAAAGAAACATCGTGCCTATAACAAATACAGTAAGACTAAAAAGGCTTCTGATTGGGGCACGTTTAAGATACTTGCCAAAACAAACAAATAATAAAAAAAATCAAAACAAAATATGGAAATAAATTTAGCCAAAGACATCAAAAACAATAAGAAACAGTTTTATAATCATATTGGTTCATTAAAACAAACATGTACAGGAATTGGACCACTAAAGGTAAACAACAAATTAATAACTATCGAAAAAGAAATGGCTATTAAATTTAATCATTATTTTACAAGTATATTTAATCCCATGGACTTTACACACCATGATACATTATAAACATCAAATATTAAATTATTCTTCTCTGAACAAGACACTTTAGAGGCCATTAACAAAATTAAATGCAAGACATCTCCAGGTCCAGATAGTATTTACCCCACGTTTTTAAAGAGGTATCAAAAGAACTTGCTGGGCCCTTTACCTATTTGTTCAACATGTCTGTAAATAATGGGAAAGTTCTTCAGTCTTGGAGGGAGGCAAATATAACCCCTATTCACAAGGGAGGTAATAAACAGTTAACATCCAATTATAGGCCTATCAGCCTTACATCACTTGTCAGTAAAATAACTGAACGTTTAATACATGCTAAGATCTCCAATCACATTAAAATTTCCAATTATACAGACATTTCTCAGCATGGTTTTACTACTGGTAGGTCATGTCAAACAAACCTCATTCGTTTTTTCGAACCTGTCAGTGATGCCCTGGATAAAAGCCTTCCAGTGGACATCATCTTCTTGGATTTTGAAAAAGCATTTGATATTGTTTCCCACAGAATTTTGATCAAACAACTTCATAATATAAATTTGGACATGTACTTAATCAAGTGGATATCATCATGGTTATACAACAGACATCAAAGGGTGGTTGTAGGAGGGCACAAATCCAACTGGAGCCCTGTCACCAGTGGAGTACCGCAGGGATCTGTTCTTGGGCCTTTACTTTTTAATATATTGATAGCAAGTATGCAAACAACAAAAGAAGTTTCGATAAATAAATATGCAGATGACTGCAAATTAGGCTGCATTGTGAATACTACTGCATCTGCAAACACCCCAAAAAATTTAAATAAATTAACATCATGGGCAGTAAATAATAAAATGAAATTTAACCCGGCAAAGTGTAAGGTAATGCATATGGGGAATAATAATAAGGAGCACCCATATTCAATTCAAAATGTGAAATTAACAATCGCAGCAGAGGAAAGAGATCTAGGTATAACTATAACTAGTAACTTAAAATTTAACACCCATACCAATAAAACTGTTAAAAAATGTCACACGATTATAGGTTGCATATTGAGACATATCAAACGCAGGTAATCATCTGTCATCTTGCCACTATACACAAGCCTGGTTTGTCCACATTTTGACTATTGTGTTTCATTTTGTGACCCAACTTCTGTTGGTTATCTAAACATGACAGAAAGAGTCCAACGTAGAATAACTAAAATGAATAACAAGGGAACTAGGACAGCTTCAGTAGTAACAGACACATAGTGGAGTTGCAGTATAATGTGGGGAGTGGTGCAATGCAGTGGCTGTGGGGCAGCCATATTCAGGCAGACCTTCTGGACACTGAGGTGCTGCCCTATCTGCATACATCTCTCTGGACTGCGGGATGAGGTAGCCAGACTCAGAGAAGAAGTAAACTGAGTCAGGAGTACCATCACCCCTATCCAGAGACCACCCAGTCCAATGCAACTGCCTCAAAGGATACCGAGAACGAGAAGAACCTGGATGACAGTGGGCTCAGGGAGGGTTAGAGCGGTCAGACAGAGGCAAATCCCAGATCTTTTTCCACTCAAGAACTCATATGCCACACTGGCAAATGGGGACAACCAAACAGAGGTACCCAGAGAAGTGGAAGGAAAGGATGTGGAGGTTAGCCAAGGAGGTGACCTCAGTGGGAAGAGCAGTAGACCCCAGAGGAGGAGGAAACAAATCCTGGTGGGGGACTCCATCATAAGAGGGGTCCAGCTAGGAACATAGGAGGGGGAGGACAGGGAGGTGAGGTGCCTACCAGGTGCCACGGCATGGAGGGATGGAAGGAAGATCCTGGGGATCACTGGGAAGGCAAGACGGGAGGGTGAGTTGGATGTCATTATCCACCTAGCTACTAATGACCTGGCAAATGGGGAGCCAAAGGAAGATCAGGAAGAGTTTAGGAAATTGTGAAGGCGTCTCAAGCAAGTAGCTACTTCTGTCACTTTCTCAGAAGTACTACCTGCGAGAGGCAAGGGAGAGTGTAGGGGTGAATGCACCAGGGAGTTTAACTCATGGTTGAAGAACTGGTGCTGTGAGGAAGTGTTTGGATTCATTGGTGACTGGGGACCCACCTGGAGGGATGGAGGTCTGTTCAAGCCTAATGGCCTGCATCCATCCTGCAGAGGAATCCAAGCACTCAATGATAAGTTTAAATGCTACATTGACAAGCATTTAAACTAGCAAAGGGGTGTGGCAGGCCAGCAAGGAGGGTACCTACTTGCTCATACCCCACAGCTAGCAGTGGAACCAGTGAACTGGAGGAGTGGCAATCTCTACAAAGCAGTGTGCAAAAGATGGAGATCAGCACCCAAGAGGTGGATCAGCAGAAAAGGGGCAAAATTCAGCAGAAGGGCAGACAGCAAGGAGAATCAGGGATAAAAGACAACCAAGGAAGGGGCTGGAGTAGAACAGCCAAACAGTCTAGGGAGGTCCAATCATGGAAAGCCATGTGTGCCAATGCCAGGAGCCTTAGCAACAAGATGATCTGGAGGCTGTCATGGTGCAGTCAGACCTGGACACTGTGGCCATCACTGAAACCTGGTGTAATGACAACCACAACTAGGAGATGGCCATACCTGGCTACAACACATTCAGAAGAGACAGGGCAGGTAGAAAGGGAGGAGGAGTGGCACTGTATGTGAAAAATGACATAAGGGCCACAGAGATCCAGGAGGAACAAAATGGGGAGAGATACTGTGGGTTAAGCTGGAAAGGAAAATGGGGACAGCCATCCATAGGTGTGGTCTATAGACCACCAGCCCAGGAGGAAGAAACAGATAGGGGAGTTGATGCTAGCCATCCAAAGGATGGCAGACAAGGGTGAGGTAGTACTGGTTGAGACTTCAATATTCCAGATGTGGACTGAAGCATCCCAGCAGCATCAACTAGGAGCAGATTTATCCTGGACTCCCTTCAGGGTGCCTTCCTCAAGCAACTGGTCATGGAATCAACTCGGCAGAAGGCAATACTGGACCTTGTGCTCACAAACAGGGACAGTGTGATGGGGGTAACAGTGGGGGAACACCTGGGGAACAGTGACCACAAGTCATTGTGGTTTGAAATCACAGAAACAACAGAATCAAACCACACAAAAACATGTATCCTGGATTTTAGGGGAGCTGGCTTTGGGAAAATGGGGAGAGACTTAAAAGAGGCATCAAGGGAATGGGGCAGGAATCAGGGTTGAGGAACAGTGGGCAGTATTTAAAATGGGGATTACAAGAGCAACAGAATTATGCATTAAGCAGGTCAGCAAAAGGAAAAGGAAGAGGATACCGTTATGGTATTCCAAAGAGGTAGCAAAGAAAGAGAAAGCCAAAAAGATTGCATTCAGGCAATACAAAATGACACAGGCAGAAGGGGATAGGGAGAAGTACAAGGAGAAGCAAAGGGAGGCAGGGAGGTCAATAAGGGAAGCCAAAGCTCAGACAGAAGAACACATTGCAAAATCAGCTGGTAAAGGTGACAAAACCTTTTACAGGTACAGAAGTGAAAAAAGAAAGGCAAAGGGAGGGGTAGTGAGACTGAAGGGGGAGGATGGGGGCCACGTGGAGGATGACAACAGTAAAGCTGACATATTGAACAGGTATTTCTGCTCAGTCTTTATGGAGAAAGAGGAGGGGAATGGGTCTGATGGGAGTACAAGGGGTGAGAATGGTGCAGAAATGGACACAAGTCCCTTTACTCGAGAAAGGGTCCTGAAGGAACTGGAAGTAATAAGAGTTGATAAAGCAATGGGGCCAGATGGGGTACACCCCAGGGTCTTTAAAGAACTAAGTGAGGTGGTGGCTGAACCTCTGGCTATCCTGTTTAGCTGATCACTGGAAACAGGGGAGGTACCCAAAGACTGGAGGACAGCAGATGTAGTCCCCTTATACAAAAGTGGGAACAAAGAGGAAGCAGGAAACTACAGACCAGTCAGCCTACCTCAGTAGTGGGGAAGATCATGAAAGCACTACTGAAGGAGAGACTGGTAGAACATCTGGTTGCCAATGGACTACAGGACCCAAGGCAGCATGGTTTCACCAGGGGGTGGTCATGTCAGACCAACCTTATTGAATTTTTTGACCGGGTGACTAGGGAGGTGGATCAGGGGAGGGCAGTGGACATGGCCTATCTGGACTTCAGCAAGGCCTTTGACACTGTGCCACATAGAAGACTATTACACAAACTGGGGAATATAGGTGTGAGCAGGACAGTAGTGTGGTGGGTAGGTAACTGGCTGGGCGGCAGGACACAGAGGGTGGTGGTAAATGGCTGTCACACCACAGAGGGAAGAGTGACCAGTAGGGTACCACAGGGATCAGTGCTGGGACCAGTCCTATTCAACATCTTCATCAGTGACATTGTGCAGAACCTAGAAGGCAGAATTTCACTGTTCGCTGATGACACAAAGCTCTGTAACAGAGTAGACACACCAGAGGGTGTAGACAGAATGAGAAGGACCTGCAGAAACCTGAAGAATGGTCAGGGTTTGGCAGTTGAAATTCAGTGCAAAGAAGTGCAAGATAATGCATATGGGGCACAAAAACCCTGGCACAATATATCAGTTGGGGGGTTAGGATATAGCATGCACCAAGTAGGAAAGGGATCGTGGGGTTATCATCACTGATGACCTCAAGGTAGGGAAACAGTGTGACAAGGTAGCAGGTAAAGCAAATAGGATGCAAGGATGCACAGGCAGGGGCATCACCAGCAAGAAAAGGGAGGTCATAATTCCACTATACAAGACACTAGTAAGGCCCCACCTGGAGTACAGTGTACAGTTCTGGAGACCTTACCTACATAAGGACATAGACAGGGTAGAGAAGGTTCAGTGGAGGGCAACAAAGATGGTACATGGATTGCATCACAAGTCCTGTGAGGACAGGTTGAAGGAACTGAATATGTACTCCCTGGAGGAGAGGAGGAGAGAGGGGATATGATAGAGACATACAAGTATCTTACAGGGAGGAACAGAGTGCAGGAATACACTATTTTAAGCGAAAAGATGTTCCAGGACTAGAGGGCATGGGGTGAAGTTGGAGGGAGGATGATTCAGAGGAAACGTGAGGAAGAATTTCTTCACAGAACGGGTGGTGGACAAGTGGAACACCCTGCCAGAGGAAGTGGTGGGGGCTGAAACAATCATGGGATTGAAGAATGCATGGGATAGACATAAAGGAATTCTGGAAGTCAGGGGTAAGGGGCAACGGACTTCTAGGAAAACATAAACTGAACTTACAAGCTCAAATGGGCAGACTGGGTGGGCCACAGGCCCTTATCTGCCGACACTGTCTATGTATCTATGATTGTTAATATGTCTGAACTTGATTATGGTTCTAGATTAAAATCTTTAGAACTTTATTACTTGAAGTACAAAATATTAAGAGGTGACAATCTATACTTATAATGCATACAATAATGATTACTTGTTAAATACAACAGGATTAGAAAAGATTTCAGTAAGTACACTAGATCCCATAATCAAAACTGAAATCATCCTTATGTAAAACTAACAAATGATCTAGATTTTTCACAGAGAGAATTCCACCAATCTGGAATACATTGCCTAGTAACATTATAAACAGTGAAAACATAAAACAATTTAAGAGAAGCCTTGATAAATATATGAGTGATAAGAAATTTTCTTTCCACTGCTAATTTGGCTGGTGGCGAGTTCATAAATGGGCATTTGCCTTCTGAACTTGTATGAATCTAAGTATAACTTTGAACATTTTCAATATTTTGACTCTAACTTTTCAACATAACCATTTTTTCACACCACCTCGTGAACAGTACAGCTGTCGTTTTTCACATCGTATATGAAACATGTTTTCCCACCTGTGGCATGGAATGGTATTTTGGCATGGACTTGAACATTTCCACCTACAGGATTTATGAGGTGAGGTCATAAGAAGACTATGTTGAAAATCTAGGGTCAAAATACATAAAAATGCCAAAGTTATGACCATTCATTGCAATTTTGCTATGCCTGCTCATAACTTCAGAAATGGTAAATATTTTGACCCCAGATTTTCAACATAGACTTCTTATTACCTACCTCATGTATGTTACAGCTTTCATTTTTCAAATCCTTCATTTTTCAAATTCTGTTCAAAATTTGTTTTTGCACCTGCAATATGGAATGGCATTGCAGTGGCTCAGAATTAGGTTTTGGCGGGGATTTGAACATTTTTTGTACTTAGTACACCAGATGGGTATGCTGACATGCTTGGTCACTATTGTATTATAGATGGAAGTGCAAGGCACAGAGGGCCCTGGGCTTCCACAGGACAATAAGAATATAATTATATTATCTCAAAAGTAAGGAAATAAATTACAAACAAATACAAATATTTTATGAAGTTCTTGTCACCAGTGGGGATAAATGTGGTTGTTTACTGCAGCTGTTTGCGGATGTTAATTATACCACTTATATTTATTGTTTTAACATTTTGTTTTAATTAACAGTAGCTTTCAAAATGAAGAGTCAACATTTTTTGTTAACATTCACGGTTATGTTTTGAGTTCTGCACACTGCTTATGTGTCGTCATCTACTACACAGAAAACTCCCTCTCCGATTGGTCAAGTACTACAGTACTATGGGGAAACAGCAGCATTAAGTTGCTATATCAAATCTGCTTTAGAAATAAAGGTGCTATTTGGTTTACAGTTGACCTGTTATTAACCACAATATATGATTTAGCTCATCAGTTGCACTATATTTGTTGTGTCATTAAGAAATGTTTGGTGAATGTTTACAGGGTTCATAGGGTCAGCTATTTCTGCTAAGAATTCAAACATGAGTAAAAAGCTTTATGGGATGTGAGCTGTGTGTCCAAAAAATTTTGAGCTATTTCAAATTTAAGTTTGTTAAGTTTTTATTTTTAATTAAAGAACAGTGGCATTTATTCCTAGTGGCTTTTATTCAGAAACATTGTCTTCAGTGCGAAACAGTCCTTGGGCTGAGTGGCTGGGTGTTTGTAGTTGTCTCTGTCAATAGTTTAGTTTTGTGGATTTTCATGCATTTTGGCTTGGAGGAACTAGACCATTCTTGGATATATAATCTATTAAAGTTTTTTGGACTAAGAAACTGGAAAACATCACCAGCAGATATTGGGATTCTCATTATAAATCAACTTTTTTGGAAGTCATCACAATCAAAGTAAATACAGCTAAGAAATTCTACAAGCTCTGACCTGGGAAGTGCAAACTGAATCCACATTTCCATCTGCCTTGTTGCTAAAGGGAACTGCATGTCTTTGAGAATCTTTCACAACTATTTAAACAAAGGGAAGATACTGACAAATGATTTTAACTTCCTGCATATGCCCCAGGCCAGTGTTCCAGGAATTTAACAAATCCTTTGTCATGTTACTGTAGATCAAACAGTTTACTGGTAATTTCCCTGTGGATTTGATAATTTTACATCATTTGGCAATGGGGCAAATCCTCCCCCCTGGAGGCACACCACCGAAATTGATCTGTCCCTGCTCATGTGTGAGCCTTGGGTTTACCCATGTAAACCTCCTCCTGTCTTTTCTATCTCTCTCCATTTGTTATCCACTGTGTGAATTTCCTCTCTCCTCCTACCTCATGCAACCCCCCCCCCACTGTAAGCATCTTGACATCCTACCTTCATTATGGAACCATGGCAAATACCTCTTATTTCTATCTGAGGCGCCCCATTACTAAGGACTGGGTGCAAACGACCACCCTGGCTGGAAAAATCATATTTGAGCACCTGTCGTTAGCAACCCTCCTTTGTTGGGACCCTAGGCGACTGCACTGCATCCAAACCTGCAGCATGCAGAGGATAGACATTATATGGTATGAGCTACGACAGATATCCCTCAAACTGCTGCTCCTCCTACTTCTCATGTCTGGTGTGATCCACCCAAACCCTGGCCCTGGCTCAAACATTAAGATAAAGACTGCAAAAACAGAAAACGGGCTATCCATTGTTACCCTAAATATCTGCAGCCTCCTTCCTAACCTGGCATCTCTTCAAGCCTTTATTGGACAACATAATCCTGACATACTTGTAATTGTTGAGACCTGGCTAACACCTAGCACTCCAGATCATGCAATCACGCTCCAAGGCTACAACCTCTTCAGACTTGACCAGGTAAAAAGAAAGGGGGGGGCAGATGTGTTATCTATATAAAGGACTACCTCTCATGCCACCTTGCCAGTTTCTCCCCAGAAAACACCCTAGTACAACTTCTCCCTGTCAAGCTTCTCCTTGGTGCCCATAACAGAGTGTTCACCATGGCTGCAGTCTATATCCCCCCTAAAGACCCATGAACCGGGCTCCAGTCTATCATTGAATTTGCAAGATTACAACCTGACTCTGAGCTCCTCCTTCTCGGTGATTTCAATATAAATTGGCTTGCCTCAGACATCGGATCCAGCAGGGATACTACCCTAGCAACCAACCTAACACAGATGGTCAACTCCCCTACTAGAAAAAACTACAAGACTGGAACCAGCACTCTCATTGACTGGATTCTTACTAATCGCCTGGAACGGATAAAAAACACCACCGTTCTCTCCAGCTCCCTCAGTGACCACTCCCCTGTGATCTGTATCTGGACAAATAAATTCCACAAACCACCTCCTAAAACCATCCTAAGTCGAATGCTACCGCACGGAAAACTTGCTAAGCTAAAGACCTGCCTCCTACAACAAGACTGGTCCACTATCTACAATACACTGGATGTGGACGCTGTCCTAGACTTCTTCATTAAAACTTTCAACACTGCCTGTGACACCTACGCACTTTTCAAAAAATGTAAAATCAAAGCCCTCTCTAATCCCTGGCTAACAGCCAAACTACTGGCTCAGCTAAAAGCACATGACCATCTTTGGGCTACAGCCAGGGCCACAGGCTCCATAACAGACTCACTTAACTATAAACAGGCACGCAACCTATGCACTTCACAAATCAGGCAAATGAAGAGCTCCTATTTCAAGAATGTTCTAGAAACCATCTGGGGTGATGGGAGATCCTTCTGGGACAATATATGTAATATTACGGGCAAACAGTCTAAATCCTCTCCCACAACAATGAACATTGATGGCTCCACTACCCCTGACCCTAAGACTATGGCCGATGCCCTAAATAAAACATTCACTGACCTCAGTGGTGTCCTCTCACCAGAGTTCTTCCAGGACTTGTCAGTTCCAAAACTTGTATCCCAAACCATACAGATACATAAAAAAGGCCTGCTCTAAATCTAGAAATAGCAGTGACATGATTGATCTAAAACTTCTGTCCCTCTCCTTGGAAGAAGTGATCCATCCCTTCACCAAAATTCTCAACCTCTCCTTGTGCCAAAGTCAATTCCCCAACACATGGAAGGCTGCTGTAGTCACACCAGTGCATAAAGGGCGCAAAAAATCCACACCAGGGAACTATCGGCCCATATCTATACTTCCACCCCTCTCCAAAGCTCTTGAACGGATCATGGCAGATCAACTATCAGACAACCTGCGAAAATACGATCTACTCTGCATTCAGCAACACGGATTTAGGAAAGGACACAGTACGTTGATGGCCCTACTTGATTTCTCTAGTGAAACTCACAAAGCCTTGGATAAGGGTTATTTAACCTGAGCTGTTTTCATAGACCTCACAAAGGCCTTTGACACTGTTGACCATAGCCTTCTAATCTCTCTTCTGCACAACATTGGGCTAGCTGAGGGACCTGGAGCCTGGGTAAAAAGTTACCTTGCACAACGTTCTCAAACAGTAAAAATCTCTGAGGTTCTGACTCCAAACCAGTCCTCTCTGGTGTCCCCCAGGGCTCAATTTTAGGTCCTCTCCTCTTCAGTCTATTTCTAAACTTGCTTCTCAAATCCTGCCCTGAAAAATTAATACTCTATGTTGATGACGCTGTAATTCTCTCCTCCCATAAGGATGCAAATCCACTACGACAGAGCTTGCAGCTTGCTTTCTCATGTGTTGAAAATTGGTTCCTTGAGCACAAACTGGTCCTAAATAAAAAAAAAGTCATGCTTTTCGTCAGTCATCAAAACAGAAACAGGCATACTCCACTCGTCATAAAAACTTCTCTTGGAAATACACCAGAACAAGTGAACACCTTCAAATACCTTGGTATCACTTTTGACGAATGTCTTACTTTTGCGGCCCATATTGATACCACTGCAAAAACAGTGCACCAACGCCTTAGAATTTTGTACCGGAACCGTCAATTTTTCAACCAAGCTGCCTTGAGGATTGCTGTTCAAAGCTCCATCATCTCAATCATAGACTATGGTCTAATTGTCTATGGCTCAGCTACTACCACTGCACTAAAGCACATCTCAACAGCACTAAACAAAACCTGCCGACTCCTCACTGGTGCACAGAGCTGGACCCACACTTGTGACCTCTACCCAGAAACCGGTTGGTTGCATCTTTCCAATCGCCTCATGTATCTCACCTGCGTGATGGCAAAAAAAATCAATCTTGGGACTCACTCCTCCATGTATCCGGGACCTGCTCTGCCTGAACAATGGCACTCGTACCACCAGAAGATCTGATCACCAACCTTTCCTTGTCCCTAGATGCCAGACTGCTTAAGGACAAAGATCTTTTACATATCGTGCCCCTACCTGGTACAATGCCCTTAACCTGCCCTCCCTATCCTCCATGACATTGGGAGCTTTCAAATCCATACTTTACGCTCACCTCATAGCCTCCAGCTCCTGTGATTGCTTTGACAAAAGTCTCATCCCACTGAGTGCACTTACATTTGTTTCACTCAACCACCATGGTCTCCTCTTTGACAAAGACAACCTGAGTACCACTAACCTGGTTCTGTCTGCTCCTAAACTTCTCATTTCTCCCTCTCTTCCCTCTCAAGCTCTCCAATCCTTATTCCTTGCCCTTGACACTGTCTCTGAGTTCCTTTTTTTTTTCTGTACATAAATGTAACTGTTTAAGTTGTGGCCTTGTTAAACGGCTTACTGATTGTTTGTAACACTGTCTACTATGTTTTTGTACTTAATGACGTGGAACCTTTGTAAAAGAGCCTTGGCTCAAAGGTATTAATTCCTAGAACAATAAACTAAACTAAACAATTACTAACCTGCTTCAACAATTTTCTATGCTGTTTAACTGCACATTAATGAACTGGTAACTAAGACTAACATAACACGATAGTAATGCTTGAGGCGATGTTCATAAATATAGACCAGTTTAACTGCTGAAATATGTACTTTATGACATATTGTAGGCACAGTTTTAGTACAACAATGATTAAAGCAGGGAAAAGTAGTGGCACTGTGCATCAAAAAGTGTTGACACAGTGCATGAGACAGGCATAATGTTATTTCTTAAATGAGGATAATGAACGGGCAACAGTGAGCAATAATGCTGTGTTCATTTTGAGAGGTTATCATGACAACCAAGTAAACCTCAGGAGTGAAGCTCAAGAGGTTTTCAGTTGTCTGACAACCTTGAGAAGTGCACTCAGCGATGTTATTTACTGTTGTCCATCCATTGTCCTTAAAGTGCATGGGCAACAGTAAATTACAAACAGAGAACTTCAGCGCGATTTCTGACTTGGCACCCCCGATATAAGGAAAGAGACCCACTCTATCCTCTGTCCCTCACTCCTGCAGAGACAGTTTTATTTTGGAAAAAAAAAATAAGAGAGCTGCCCACTGCATCATGGCATGACTCAAAAATAAATATGCCTTTACATTTTATTCAATGCTCATTGCTGTTTACTTCTGGGCTGGGTCTCACCACCGTGGCTGATTCTCGGTGTCTGGAGCACTGCAAACTGCAAGTGTGCAAAAATGTTCTATGTTGGTGTACCATCGATGTGACATAATCATGATGGTATATCAACATCACATCAATAGTACAACAACACTGTAAAGTAATTGAATTTGGGTACTAATAATATTCGAACACACATTATACAAACCTTTCTAACGTATATAAACTAGTGAGGGTTGTGTGTGTTGGTTTTGAAGCATAATATCCTCATGCATGTCTTCTGATACTAGTGTTTCCATGCCTAAAATTATTTGTGTTTATTTTTTATTTCATTATTAAGTGAATTCAGAGGAATATATCTGCATATATTCATCCCTTGAATCCACAGTCTGTTATATACCGTAGCTCTTTTTTTTTAACTGACATTCATAGCAATGATCACTGGTAGCAGCACTGATGTAACACTGTTGGAAGCCACTCCACAACCAAGCACTGGCCAGTGGTACACAAAGCTCGCATATAGAGGGTTAGTTTAGTTATTCTGACCCCCCCCCCCCAACAATCCAGATTTTTTCAGCAGCACTGTGCTAATTTTGAATCCTGATTTGACTTCCCATCACACATGGATATGATTTTAAAATGCTAAGAGCAGTAGGAACAACAGTTCAACATATTGGTCACTGTGTTGAGTTAGCAGCTCTGTCATTAAACTGTCATTGTAAAATGGATCATTTGAATATGGCAACCTGGCTGGTCTATTAGATTTATTTTATTTCAATTTTTCAGCACAAGGTTGCCTCATTTATGGAAATCAAATAGTTTCGAATAGGGCCATAGGGTGACATATGTAATAGCAGCTGTACATTTAGCATGATTATGAAGTTTGGTTAAACAGGTACAATACATTAGGGATTCAACTGATAAAAATGTATATTGTACAGTACTTACAGAACTCAGTTACATCTCACATATACAATCAAGCAATAATGCATGACAGGGTATGTGTCAGGCTGGGATAATGTCATGCCTAGGGTGGTAAGACAAAAGGCTGCAGGTTGAGTACATCCAACACCCCAAAAGTAATGTTATCCCAACACGACACACACCTGGAGTGCATTATTGCTATTACACAATGGCATGTTTGTAAATAAAATTGAAACAATTTGAAAAATAATGTTTTTTTTTATTACATTTCTTTATTTGATTTTTGTGTATGGATATGTGTATACAAAAAAAAAGTCCATAGTTTTCCTCTTTGCCACTAGGTGGTGGTGGTGCATGAATGAGGTTGTCTGCTGAGATGAATAGTTTTTCTCTTCTTTACATTTCACTGTGAATACATAGAAACATAGAATTTGACGGCAGATAAGGACCACTTGGCCCACCCAGTCTGCCCATTTCCCTACCTACTGGATAAGCTGCACATCCTAGTTAACCAGCAGTCTACTTCTTCCTACTCCCACCCCCTAGAATTGCCTTATGACTGTCCCATGCATGCTTGAATTCCACCACTGATTTTGACTCCACAACCTCCTCTGGAAGTCTGGAAGACCATTCCATGCATCCACAACCCTCTCTGTGAAAAAATACTTCCTTAAATTACCTCTGAGCCGCCCCCCCATCTTCAAATTGTGCCCTCTTGTTCTTGCACACCTCTTTTTTTGAAAGATGCTACCCTCTTGGACTTTGTTGATTCCTTTGAGGTACTTGAACATTTCTATCATGTCCCCCCTCTCCCTCCTTTCCTCGAAGCTATACATATTAAGCTCCTTTTGTCTCTTCATATGTCTTCCGTGCAGACCCTGCACCATTTTAGTTGCCCTCCTCTGGACAGCTTCCATCCTGTCTATGTCTCATGGAGATTGGGTCTCCAGAACTGCACACAGTACTCTAGATGGGGTCTCACCAGCTGTCTGTACAGAGGGATAATAACTTCCTGTTTTCTACTGGTGATGCCTCTCCCTATGCATCCCAGTATCCCCCCAGCCCTCCTTGCTACCCTCTCACATTGCTTGCCCACCTTTAGGTCACCTGATATGACTTCCCCCAGGTCTCTTTCCATGTTTGTTGTTGTTAGTAGCTCACCCCCCATTGTGTACTCTTCCCCTGGGTTTTTGTTTCCCAGGTGCATTACCTTGCACTTCTTAGCATTGAATCTAAGCTGCCACACATTTGACCATTCCTCTAACCTTGCCAAGTCCCTTCTCATCTGGTAGGTACACAGCTGGAATGTTTGGGTAACACCCCCCCCTCGCCTGTCTCATTCACCTGTGGTTTTTAGAAGGTAGCCAGTTGTGAGTGGAGGACCAAGAAGCCATTTGGCTTCTCAGCTTCGATTTAGTTTTTAAAGAAACAGTAGCAGTTGTCAATACTGAGAAGAGCCATGGTAAAGCATCCCCATGCTTGCAGGATTACGGTTCTTTCAATCAGGAAGTGAAAGCTGTTGTTTTAGCTTTTATTTTACTTCACAGTGATATAAACTGAGGAGAAGCAAGTAAAGCAGGACTGTTTATCTGACACTCTTTACACATCTGTTCCTCAATTGTTCATGCACTTGATGTCCTTGGTAGGATTTTCTGACTGAAGTGAGTGGCTTCAGTGAACAGCAAGGCTATTACTTGAGGTTCACTCAAGCCACTCAGTTTAGGGGAAAAGCTGTCATGGAAATACACTTTATAATGGCTGTGAGGTTATCTTCATGCTGGAACATCATACAGTGATATTATACTCAGATAACATCACTGCCAAAAGTGGGCATTGACCAATGAAAGCCCAGAATTCCATCATTGGCACTGTATAATTATACAACAATTAAGGAGAAAACATGGTCTTGCCAACAGAAACTCTTGAGATATGAGAAAGGTAGTAGGTATGCAGTTTTAGGCAAAGGGCATAACAGCTACATGCCAGCTATTCACTGAAGATGCAATGGATAGTGTTTTATGCCTTGCAGCTGTTGTATGGTTTTGCCCAGATGCTTATAAATAGTTGACATAAACAGGCAAGGCTGCTTGCACACTTCACAAAGTCTGGAAACACATTCCAGGTTTTGGGTGCTGCAAGGCTAAAATGTCTTTCCACCTATTGTTCACTTTGCTTTAGGGATTTAGTGCAGGACTTCCCCTATGACCTTTGCATGTAACTAGTGATAGTTTTGCTGAGACCACCAGTCAGATAGTAGGAGTATACACTCTGAATATATTTCTAAATTAAAATTGCCTTGTGCAACTCTCTGTTATCCTTGAGAGCTAGGTTGTCAAATGACGTATAGGTCATAGAGATGCACTGTGTGATGCACACCTGCTTGCTAGGTTGTAGATGACAGTTATGCAATCTTGTTTGGCATGCCATCCCATAGAACACAACAGCATACTCCAGAGGAGAGAGAAGATATTGCATTAAGATCATTTTTTTGTTCACATATCCAGGCAGTGCTTGTACCTGCATAGAATGCCAATTATTTGGTGCATGATTTCTGCCTTATCTTCTATTGTGCTGATCAAAGCCTAGATGGAGATCTGGCTATTTCTCCAGATATGTGAAACGTTGTACTTTTTCTAGTCACACTCTTTCAGTTGAATGGATGTTAAAGTTTGCATGGTTTGTATGTTCATTTGAAATGATCATTACTTTGATTTTTTTTGCATTTAGTACAAGCCTGTTATCAAACATGCTATGCTGTACTTTATCAAATACACAGTGTCATCACTTACTTACAGTAGGTCCATCTCAGATCTTAAAGTAGTGTACAGCACTGTGTCAGCTGCATGTAAGTGGACATTTTTATCACAGCATCCCATAGAGAGGTTCTTCACAACAATTTAAACAAAAAGTGGTCTCAGGATAGACCTCTGTGATAAATCAAGAGTTAATCCTCTGGAGTCTAATATAATTCCATTTACTTTTATTACCTGTGCCCACCTCACCTTAGTAATCTTCAGTCTAGGCTAGCGTGATTTTTAGACATTACTATTTTCTCTAGTTTTATTAATAATAGTTTGTGGTCTACAGTGTCAGTTAAAGCATTTGGGTAAATCTAAGCACAGTCATGTTGCAATCTTGCATTGTTCTTCAAAACTTTTCTTTGTTATTTTTCTTTTATCAAATTATTTTTCCCTCCTTTTTATATGTTTACATTTATATACACTGGGAATTCCCTTCATAACAGCAATAAGGCACCCCAGGATGTGTGTCAGTAAGGGAATAGTCCCTTCACATGGGGTTTAAAGTACTCTGTGTTGCCTTCTGCCACACCACACAATACCTTTATAGAAACACAGAAGTTGACAGCAGGTAAGGAACACAAAGCCCACCCAGTCTGCCCATTTATTCTACCTTATGAATGTGCCATATGACTGTACTCTGTCAATGGCCTATTTATTCATAATTCATGAGTATCACAATGGCACATGTGCTTTTTAGGCCTTACTGTTCACACAGAAAAGTAGATTAGGTGTTAACTATTGTCAGAGTAACATTGGTTTAATATTTTCCCAAAAAAACAAGCCACCCCATCTACAGCTGCAGCCAGAGAAAAATGCAGTATATCCAGGTACATATATAGATATATAACAAAACCCCCATTTGTTTCGCTGAGGTTTCTTATGATATTATAGGGGTATGGGAGCACTCTTATAGTTAGGGTTGAGTAGAGTGCTCAGTGTTGAACCCCTAACTTTGCAGCTTAATAACTTCAGTGGGGTTTGTCAGAAAAGACCACAAATTTGCATTTTACATGGACATGCCATGTTGTGAAAATGTGGAGAGTTTTACAACACCTTGTGCAGTTTCCAAGCTCTGGATACCCATTATTTTGTAAAATGGTCACATTTTTCCCCATACTTTATGTGTTGTTTTTTTTTTTGCTCTCATGTACAAGCTACACAGTACTAAGCTGCTGCACAAAACTTTCAGGACATGTGGTCATTGTTGAAGTAGTGCCTTTCGAAGGTTTGGTGAAAAAATATTAAACAGTTCCAGAGTTATAATGATTTAAAAAGCAGTTTTGGATAGCTGGCCCATACAAACTAGACATTTCTGGTTCAAGAGAGTGTTTTTTGATTCACAAATCAAATGTATTCAGAACCAAACATGGGTCTCACAAATCACTGTTTTTTGGTTCACAACGGCTGCCACCTTGTTTCTTTATTTCTGTTACTAATGAAGCTTGAAAACACTTGTAAAGGGGTAGTTTCAGCAAAACTAAAACATCTCTGATGTACAGTATTTTCCCTAAGCAAGATTTCATAGTCTGTTTATTTGGAAATTTGACAAAATGTTATATTTCACACATTCACAATCTCTTCTGAGTGATTTCTGATTCAAACACATTATTTTAGTTCCAACTAAAAATGTTCTGTTTCACAAACCAGGAAAAGTGGTTTAAACTACTAACTATATTTCACAGCCAGAAAAAGTGGTTCTAACTTGGTATTCTGGTTCACAGCCCAGAAAATGTGATTCCAACTAGTACCTTGGGTTCTTGAAGCAGAGTATCTGCTCCAAAGTACTGTGTTTGGTTCACAAACCACAAAATGTAGTTCGGACTACTACTTCTGGTTCATGACGCACAAAATGTGGTTCAAAGTTTGACTTTTGGTTGGTCAAGTAGAAAATATGAAGAGGCTAAGAAAAGAAGGCAATTTGGTCTATGCAGCCTGCTCAAATTGCAGTGTCCAGAGGTTGATGTACTGGGTCAGCTCCACTTCCTCACTCCTCCCATGATTCCCATCTTTACTACTCATGGAGAATACTTCTTCCTATGATTATTCTAGCACCCCTTGGACATTGCAAGTGTCCACAACCCTATGTGTGAAGAAGTGTACTGTCAGTTTGCTCCTAGATCTCCCTGCCTGCATCTTAGCACAGTGGCCTCTCACGTTGTGGTTGCCACTTAAGAAGGGTTTCCATATCCATGTTATTTATCTGTTTCTAGTACTTGAAATGTCTCAGTCATGTCCCCTCTCTCTGTACTGTTTTGTACTGAGCAGATGTTCAATTCACTAAATCTCTCATACTATGCCTTACCATGGTGATCCGCTATAATCTTTGTAGCCATTTTCTGAAACTTCTCCAGTAGGTTAATGTGCTTTTTGAGGTGTGGGCACCAGTAATTAATGCCATACTGCAGACGTGGCTTCACCAGTGAGTTTTACAAGGGCAGTATAAGTTGGTCTCTCATTTAATAAGCCATACAACCAAGCAAATAAATTCCAATTTTGACAGAAATTGATGCACACTGTGCCCAGAGGGCCCTGCGATTTCACATCAACACAGATGTATGTATCTATGGAGGGATGGAAACACAGTGCTCTCTGGGCCTTGTGCTCCCATGGGCAAATGCTTATATGAGAATACTATCTCAAAAAGTAATGAAATTCATTGTAAAAAAAAAACTTCAATAATGTACCAGTTAAGTTTCAACCTAATGCCACAAAAGAAAAAATTACTCACCTTAGTAATTGCTTTTCTTCTCATGGAGTCTTGCTATATTAGGACTTCTTGCAGTATGCCCTTGGCTTTGAACTGCCCCGGAGATGAAATAGTTAACTCCAGTGTAATCTGGAGTTCCACAGCGCGAGGGCGCTATCCAAAGCTCTATCTGGGCAGTTTGAATTGGAACTGCCAGGTTCTTTACGGAGCTAAACTAACATAGCAGGTCTGTGTGGAAAAGCCCTACACTAGCCATTGGCTACCTACTAGTAGTAGAACAACAGAACACAATAACCAACACACAATAAAAACAATATTACCTATTATTATTAAGATCACCCCTGACAAGCACTAATAGGGCCCCTCTCCCCAAAAGACTCAAGTCCAGAGAAGGGGCCCATCTACCACTAAACAAAAAACAGAATTACCTAGTTCCTTAACCCAAAAGAAGAAAAAGGGGTGGGGAACTAGAAAGCTAAAATGGCATGACACAGAACTTGCACCAAATTGCCAACCCCATACCCAAGTAGGAATTCTGAGAGGGGTCCTAATATAGCAAGACTCCATGAGAAGAAAAGCAATTACTAAGGTGAGTAATTTTTTCTTCAAACACAATGAAGTCTTGCTATAATTAGGACTTCTTGCAGAATATACAGCAGTACCTCCATGGAGGAGGGCCAGAACCTACTTAGGGAATAGGCTCTGAAGCACAGCTATGCCAAAACGAGCATCTCTTCTGGACTGGACGTCCAGGAATAATGCTTAGTGAAAGTGTGGACTGTCTTCCAGGTAGCAGCTTGACAGATTTCCAAGATAGGAATATCTCTCAGCCGCTAGAGATGCAGCTGTACCCCAGGAATGGGCCTCAGACCTGAGGGGTTCCTTACCTAGTTTTTGGTAACAGAACTGGATACAAGAGACAATCCACCTTGCAATTGTCCTCCTAGTAGCAGGTCTTCCTTACCCACTTCTCCATAGGTAAGGAAGAGCTGGAGGGATTCGAACCTATGACCCTTGGTACGTTCCAAATAGTAACTAAGAGCTCTTTTAACGTCCAAACTGTGCAGTCTCCTCTCACCAGAGGAAGAGTGCTCAGTAAAAAATACTGGGAGAAAGATGGATTGGTTAAGATGAAAATCTGAAACCACTTTAGGTAGAAACTTTCTATTAGTCCTGAGGACCACTTTATCTCTGTGGAAAGAAATAAAATCCTTTTCCACTGACAAGGCTTGTAATTCACTTATACGCCTAGCCGAAGTGATAGCCACTAGAAAAACATTTTTCCGAGTTAAAAACTTGAGTTCTGCTGAAACCAGAGGCTCAAAGAGGGGTTGCATTAGCTGGGCAATGCAAACATTCAGGTCCCATGCAGGAGCTGGTTCCTAAAGGGAGGGTTAGTGTGAAGTAATCCTTGAAAAACTTGGAAACACAGGGTGAGAGGAGAGGAAACTGGTTTCTGCAGAAACAAATACAGAAACAGCTGCCAGATGAACCTTCAAGGTAGCTGGTTTGAGGCCTAAAGAATTTAAGTGGACCAAATAGTCCAATAAAATAGACAGATCAGCAGATTCTGGAGCAATCTGCCTCTCAGAACACCAAAAAGAAAATCTCTTCCACTTAGAGTTATAAGTGGCTCTAGTGGAAGGCTTCCTAGAAGCCTTCAGAATATCCAAGACACCTTGAGAAAGGTGTAAATCAGCAAATTCTAACTCCTCAAGAACCAGGCCTTGAGGTGGAGGGAACTGAGGTCCGGATACCACACTCTCCCCTGTGCACAGGTCAGCAGGTCGTGGGTCCTGGGCAAGGTCAGGGGAGGACAAAGAGAGAGGGGCAGGAGGAGAGGGTACCAGGGCTGCCTGGCCCAGTCTGGAGCAATCAGGATCACTCTGCAGGGCTGAGTTCTGATTTTTACCAGTACCCTGAAGAGGAGGGGAAATGGAGGGAAGGCATAGAGGAACTTTCCCTCCCAATTCAGCTGAAAAGCATCCAGAGGAACTGAACCCAGAACTGGAGGCCTGCAACAAAACAGGGGAAGTTGGTGGTTGTCTGGGGCTGCGAAGAGATCTATCTGAGGGGTGCCCCAACTGGCAAAGACCGACCCAGCACTTGAGGATTCAGAGCCCATCGTGATGGCCCTGAGAAATCCTGCTGAGGCGTCCTAGGACATTGTCCTTCCCTGGGAGGTGAACCACTATCAGAGAGGTGTTCAGGAGTAGGCCAGAGACCACAACTTCATTGCTTCAGTGCACAAAGCTGAAGAGCGAGTGCCCCCTTGCTTGTTGATGTACCACATTGTTGTGGTATTGTCTGTCCTGACTTGGACTACCTTGTTCTGGACAGCCTCCAAAAAACCTGGAGAGCTAAGAAGACAGCTCTGAGCTCCAATAGGTTGATGTGAAGTAGAGATTCCTGAGGGGACCACACTCCCTGAGTGGAAAGGTCGCCCAGGTGAGGCCCCCCAACCCAGCAGGGAGGCGTCCGTGGTGAGGGTGAGGGAATGAAGAACAGGTAAGAATGGGACCCCTTGAGACAGGTTGCTTTGATCCAGCCACCACTGCAGAGCTAGGATCAAGGTCTTGGTCACTGGGACCAATTTGGTAAGGGGGTCCCTCCTTTGAGACCAATAGGACCTCAAGTGGAACTGAATGTCCCTCATCTGAAATCTTGCTCCTGGCACGATAGCTGTAGAAGCCGCCATGTGCCCTAGGAGTTGTAGAAAATGCCTTGCTGGTCGGGAGACCTGCAGGGTGAAGGAAGATGCCAGGGCAATGATTCTGTCCACTCTTTCCGAGGGGAGAAATGCCCTGGCTAACTTTGTGTTCAACTCTGCCCCTATAAAAGTTAGTACCTGAGCTGGTTCGAGAACTGACTTTGGGAAATTCAACAGGAACCCCAGAGAGGTGAGAAGTTTCTGGGTGATTTGCAAGTGGGATATTACCTGCTCTGGTGACTGACCCACAATGAGCCAGTCGTCCAGGTAGGGAAACACAGCTATCCCTTGCCTTCTTAGATGGGCCACTACTACAGCTAGACATTTTGTGAAAACCCTTGGGGCAGAAGTGAGTCCGAAGGGCATTGCCCTGAACTGGTAGTGGCCAGAGGGCAGTTCGAACCTGAGGTACTTTCGGTGAGAGGCCCTGATTAGGATGTGGAAATAGGCGTCCTTGAGGTCCAGGGAAGCTAACCAGTCCCCTGGTCTCAAGGATGGCAAAATCATTGCCAAAGTTAGCATTTTGAACTTTGGTTTTACGAGGTGTTTGTTCAGAAATCTTAAATCCAGGATGGGCCGCCAATCTCCTGTCTTTTTTGGGGTCAGGAAATACCTTGAGTATAGACCCTTGCCCTGATGACAAGGGGGGACCCTTTCCACTGCTTTGCAGTCCAAAAGAGAAGAAACCTCTGCTTCTAACGCAAGGGTTTCTGAAAGACTCGAAGGAGGAAAGTGTCTGGCTCTCATCTTGGGAAATTGTTTGAAGCTGAGAACCAGGCCTTGGCTTACCACTTCCAGAACCCACTTGTCCGAGGTTAGGGACAACCAGTTCTGGCTGAAATAAGCCAGTCTGCCTCCCACCGGTACAGGAGAGTTGGCCCCAGACACCCCGTCAGGGTGCCTGCTTGGCAGGAGCAGCTTTAGACTGGGGAGAGGGAGAGGGCCTGCCTGTGCCCCGTCTGCCTCTGCCTCTGAAAAACCCTCTCTGCGCAAAAGCAGAAGATGCCTGAAATTGGTAAAAAGGCCTATGGTAAGGCCTGCCCCTACCTCTGGGGGCATGCCTTCGAGGAGTGGCATGTCTCTCCTTAGCTTGGGCACTTTTGTAAGTAGTTCTGTATTCATCCATTTTCTTCATGTAATTTTCAGTTTGTTCCCCAAACAGAGAATTTCCTATGACAGGAAAATCTATATCCTTTGACTGGGTATCTTGGGACAGATTAGTGCATCTGAGCCATGCCAACCTACGGAGAGCTACAGAAGTGGCCATGACCCTAGAAGAAACATCATTAGCATCAACAGCAGCATGAAATTGAACTTTAGAGGCTTCAATGCCATCAGCAGCCACTTGTTCCAACTCACTAGCCAACTGGCCCTGAGCCTACTTGGCCAACTGCAATATAGTGTCCCATCTAGATTTCTGATATCTAGCCACATAAGCCATATAATTAGCTTGTCTGAGTCCCAAAGAAGCTGCCACATACTGTTTTTCGCCATGGCATCAATCTTCCTGGAATCTTTATCAGGAGGATGTGAGGCCAGGGGGATATTAGCCTTGTCACAGGCTGCAGCTTGAACAACACCTACATGACTACACTGCTCAATAAGGAAGTCTGTATTAGGGCCTGACAAAGTATACGTTCTGTCCATTTTTTTATCTACAGGAGGGACAGAAAAGGAATTTTTTAAAATCTTAGTGGTTTGTCTCCTAAATGACTTATGCAAAGGAATAGACAACCTTCTAGACTCTGGAATATCCATCATTTCCACATAGTCAGGCTCCTCTTGCTCATCCACAGCCTCCTCTAAAGGAAGCTGGAGGGTTTCGGCTACCTTCTTATAAAACCTGAAATGAGAAGGGGACTCAGACAACAAAGGGGGAGACTCAAAGGGTCTGTCTGGAGAAATATCCAGTTCTATGGGCCCCTCCAGACCTTCCCAGTCACAATTACAATCATCATAATCTTCCTCCCCCTCCTGTGGTTCATAAAAATCCTCAACATCATAGTCCTGAACCACTGGACCTGGACGAGACCCCCTTTTACCAGCTATAGGGGGTTCAACAATTCCCTGAGACAAAGACTGGACAATCTGAATGGCTTTAGCTATTTCTACAGCAGAAGGAGAGACAAAACTGGACTCCGCACTAGCTGATTTCTTTGTCCTTTTTACTCTGACTGGTTCCTCAGGACCAGCCTTTCTTTTGCCTGAGGAAGTCTCGCCCTGGTCAGAGGGCACTCTCTGGTCCAGCCGAGCTGGACCGGATGGCCATCCGGTCAGCGGACTTTTGGCCTCGCCCTGAGCCGGCCTAATCTCTTTTCCAGGGTGGCTGCAGGGAAATTCTTACACACCTGGCAGTCTGACAGGAGGTGGTCAGCCCCCAGACAATAGACACAAGTGGTGTGTGGGTCAGCCTTGGCAAAGGCTTCCCCACAGACATCACAGTGTTGAAACCCAGTGGGCCCGGATTTTCTTTTGGGTTTCTCAGACATAATGCCAGCCTATCCAAACTTGCCCTGTTTTTCCGGCCTTGCAAGGACAAGACACCCTTATCGGTTCCTAACCGTGTCACGGGTATTGGAAAAAACCTCCCAAAATAAAAGGTTTTTTTAGAACCGATAAGAACCGGGTACCTCACTCTAAATGCAGAGAAAACGAGTTTTTAAGCAAACCGATCGGTTCAGAGTGAACCGATAATGAGTTTCCACACAGACTTTAATTTTTTGTACTTACGGTTACCAGATAGAGCTTCTGAACCAAAACCGTGGTAATTTTAAACTACTTGCCGGTTCAATGAACCGATAAAAACTACTGAAACCACAAAATGAACCGAGCTGAAGGAGCTGATCTCCGGAGCGACTGTTCAGTGGAAGCGGAGTAAAGAATCTGGCAGTTTCAATTCAAACTGCCCAGATAGAGCTTTGGATAGCGCCCTCGTGCTGTGGAACTCCAGATTACACTGGAGTTAACTATTTCATCTCTGGGGCAGTTCAAAGCCAAGGGCATACTGCAAGAAGTCCTAATATAGCAAGACTTCATGGTGTTTGAATAGGTTGAGGGGTTAGGGTTGGCTTAGCAGGAGCTGGCATTGATGGGCCTGTAGGGGACATGACCTGGTGCAGAAACTCAAAGGAGGAGGAAAGCATAGTCTGGGTGTCGATGACCAGCAGCATCACTGGAGCATCGTGAGGCACCAATGGGGCTGGATGGGTCCCTGGCATCCGCGGTACTGCCTTAGGCTTGGTAGAAGGGGCTAAAGACCTGGCACTGGTGGTGGGGACAGAGATGGTGACAGGGGAGGTAGGGCCCCCAATGTCAATGAAGTGGCCTAAGTAGGTGACCGGAAGGTGAAAAGCATAATATCAAAGAGTCAGCACCGGCCACCATTAGACTAGCGAAACCCCCACTGAAACTCCTGAACAGAGAGCGGCAATAATGGAAGGGGATCTTGAGGTGTCAACAGGGGCAGCTGTAGGCTCAGCATTGACAAAATGGCCAAAGACATCAACAGGGAGGAGAAAAACCTTGATGTTGATGGGCCAATGCTAGCTGAAGTCAATTCAGTGGTAAAACCTGTCTGTTGCCCCTGGACAGTAATGGGCCTGAATAACAGGAGTTGCAGTGTTGACAGGTGTGTTAGTAGGCTCAGTACCAATGAACCATTGCCACAAGAACTAGTGGGAAGCACTGCTGAAGTTGACCCTAAGGAAGAGAGGGTGTGAGTGGCAGAGGGGGGTCACCACTGAAGCAGTAGACAATCCAGCTTTGGTAGAGGTGTGACACGGTGACAGTGAGTGAACCGGGGAGGACTCCTTGCTCCATTCCCACTCCTGGTGCTTGTGGTTGCCACATGACTAATCCCAGGCCTTGGAGGAATGAAAGCCCATGGATGGGGCAGGCAAGGCAGAGGATCTTCTGACCTGAAGCATTTTCTCCTTAATGGCGACCTTCTGTTGCAGGAGGAATTTTTCTAGGGCCTACTGACAGCATTGCTGGGCAGCCTGGTTGAATCCATGGCAAATCTTGCAGGCCTTAACATCGTGGCTTACATAGAAACATAGAATTTGACGGCAGATAAGGACCGCTTTGGCCCACCCAGTCTGCCCATTTCCTAATGGATAAGCTGCAGATCCTAGTTAACCAACAGCATACTTCTTCCAACCCCTCTCCATGAAAAAATATCTCCTCACATTACCTCTGAGCCATCCCCCCTCAATCTTCAAATTGTGCCCCTTTGTTCTTGCACACCTTTTTTTCTGAAAGCTGCTATCCTCTTAGACTTTGTTGGTTCCCTTGAGGTACTTGAAAGTTTCTATCATGTCTCCCCTCTCCCTCCTTTCCTCGAGGCTATACATAGTAAGCTCCTTAAGTCTCTCTTCATATGTCTTCTGGTACAGACCCTGCACCATTTTAGCTGCCCTCCTCTGGACTGCTCTATCCTGTCTATGTCTTTGCAGAGATTAGTTCTCCAGAACTGCATGCAGTACTCCAGATGGGTTCTCAGCAGCTGTCTGTACAGAGGGCCAACAACTTCCTGTTTCCTACTGCTGATGCCTCTCTTTATGCATCCCAGTATCTCCCCAGCCCTCCTTACTGCCCTCTCACATTGCTTGCCCACCTTTAGGTCATCTGATATGACTACCCCAGGTCCCTTTCCATTTTTGTTGTTGTTAGTATCTCACCCACCATTGTGTACTCTTCCCCTGGGTTTTTATCTCCCAGGTGCATTACTTTGCATTTCTTAGCACTGAATCTAAGCTGCTATACATTTGACCATTCCTCCAGCCTTGCCAAGTCCCTTTTCATCCTTTCCACCCCACCTTGTGTATCAACTTTGTTGCAGATCTTTGTGTCATCTGAAAAGAGACATACTTTTCCTTCCAATCCCTCTGCAATGTCGCTTATAAAGACATTAAAGAAGACCGGTCCTAGTACTGAACCCTGCGGTACTCCGCTAGTAACCCCCTTTCTTCGGAGTGGACTCCATTTACTATTATCCTCTGTGTCCTATTCTCCAGCCAATTCTTTGCCCAGGCTACCATCTTGGGACCCACTCCCAGGCTGGTCAGCTTGTATATTAATCTTTTGTGCGGGACTGTGTCAAATGCCTTGCTAAAGTCTAGGTAGGCCATGTCCACAGCTCCTCCTTGATCTGTTACTTTGGTTACCCAGTCAAAGAAATCTATTAGATTTGTCTGACATGATCTTCCCGCTGTGGCTCCATGCTGCCTTGAGTCCTGTGCCTCTCTGACCTCTAGGTATTCAACAATTCTTTCCTTCAGAAGTGATTCCATCATTTTCCCAATCACTAAGGTTAAACTAACAGGTCTGTAGTTTCCTGCTTCTGCCCTGCTCCCACTTTTGTGAAGTGGAATAACATCTGCTCTCCTCCAGTCCTTGGGTACCACCCCATCCTCCCACGATTTGTTAAAGAGGGTAGTCAGTGGTGTCACTAGTTCTACCCTTAGTTCTTTTAGAATACTGGGATGAATCCCATCAGGCCCCATTGCTTTGTCCACCTTCAGTTTTAAGAGTTCTTTCAGAACCCTTTCTTCTGTGAATGGGCTGGTATCAACCTCCATATCTAGAATGTTTCCATTGTTTGGTTTTGGTACTTCCCCCTTTTCTTCATTTGTGAATACTGAGCAAAAATATTTGTTCAGTATCTCCGCCTTTTCACAGTCACCCTCTGTCCACTCCCTCACCTTTATTAAGCCTCACTATCCCTCCTTTGGTCTTTCTTCGCTCCCTGATGTACCTATAAAAGGTTTTATCCCCCTTAACTGAGTTGGCTATCTTTTCCTCGGTTTGGGCCTTTGCTGTTCTAACTGCCTTCCCTGCTTCCTTTTGCTTTAATTGATACAATTCTCTGTCCTGCTCCTTCTGTGATGATTCCTTATACTTCCTGAATGCAATCTTTTTCTCCCTAACCTTCCCTGCCACCTCCTTTGAGAACCATAGTGGTTTCTTACATCGTTTTGTTTTTTTTGCTTCACAGAAAGGCTTGTTGCCTCTGTGATGGCAGTTTTGATTATTCCCCATTGTTCTTCCACCCCTCCTTCCTGCCCATTTGCTAGTGCATTCCTTAGGCACTCACCCATTCTGGCAAAGTCAGCCCTCCTGAAGTCCAGCACCTTTGCCTTTGTATGGCTCGACACTACTGCTGTGTTTATCATGAACCATACTGTTCGATGGTCACTAGTTCCCAGATGGCTACCCACTTCTAAATCTGTGATCCTCTCGCCATCTCCATTTGAGAGTACCAGGTCTAGGACAGCTCCCTCTTGAGTGGGTTCCAATACTAGCTGTCTAAGGCATGCTCCCTGTAGGGCATCTAGGGCATCTAGAATGATCCCACTCTTGGAAGTCGCTGCTGCAAATGCACTCTCATTAACATCTGGCATATTCAGATCCCCCATCAGCAATATCTCCTCTTTTTCTGCCATTCTAAGGATACTTTCTATCATTTCCTTGTCCATGTGCCTCCCCGAGATGGGGGTCTGTATACAACCCTGTGCGGATTGTGGTGCCACTGCCTGTCTCCAAATTGACCCACAGTGCTTCCTCTCCTCCCTGTTTACCCTTTTGTTCTGTTGCTTTGATTTCTTCCCTTATGTAGAGAGCTACTCCTCCTCCTCTTTTACCCTCCCTATCCCTCCTGTAGATAGTGTATCCTGGTATGTTTACATCCCAGTCATGGTTCTGTGTGTACCCTGTTTTTGTGACTGCCATGCTATACAGATGTTCCTCCTCCATCAAGGCCACTAATTCAGGAAGCTTGTTACCCAGACTACGGGCATTAGTACTCATTGATCTCCATTTTTTGATGGCTTTACCTCTTGTAGCACCATCCCTGTCCTTATTGACTTTGTTTTCTTCATTCACCACTGTCCTGCTCCCTACTGACCTTTCTACCTTGGTCTTTACCTCATTTGGTACCCTGTTTTGTAGGGGGAGGTTAGGAATTCCCTGCTGTTTATCAGTGCCTCCCCCCTTGACTAGTTTAAAAGCTTGCCAATGAAGCTTTTAAACTGACCACCCAGAAGACTTGTTCCCTTACTGGACAGATACAGACCATCCTGCTAGTATAGGCTGGTATCCCTCCAGGTGGAACCCCAGTCCCCAGTGAAGCCAAACCCCTGTGCTCTGTGCCATTTGTTCAACCATCCATTGAATCGCATGGTGTGAAGTACCCTCACCTCACCCTTGCCACAGACAGGCAGCACCTCTGAGAAGGATACTGTGTGTGCTACTTGCCTTAGGCCCCTCCCCAACTCCACAGACTCCTCCTGCACTGCTTTAATCTCATGTTGAGCCAAGTCATTCATCCCTAGGTGGACAATGACGTCCAGCTCAGTCTCCTGTGCAGCTGTTCTCATAATCCTGAGGATGTGCTTCCTGTCCCTCCAAGCCATGGTGCCAGGCAGGCACCTTACTTCAGTTTTCCTGGCTCCCCCCAGTTCTATCCCCCTAATGATCGAGCTCTCTACTAGGAGCTGCTTCCTTTCCCTGTGGTGTCCTCTGCCTCCTTCCTGTGGGGCTCCCTTTCGACAGTTGTCTGCAACCTCCTTAGTCTCCTCTGTGGTTGCATCCATAGGGGAACTATGCTTCATCAGAATGGTGTATGGATTGTGGAGTGGTACAACTGACTGGGTGTGCCTCTGTTCCACCACCCTCACCATCCCTGAGCCCACTGTGGTCCAACTGCTGTGCTTTCTTCACAATCTCTGAGGTAGTGGCAGTGGCTTTGGTGCTCCCTGGGTGGGGGAGGTTCCCTTACTACTGTCCACTGTAGCCTGAAGATGGGCAACCTCCTCCCTCAGGGTAGAGAGTTGCCTGCAAATAGGGCAGCATCTCAGCCTCCAGAAAGACTCCCAGAACATTGCTGCCTCACAGCCAGTACATTGCACTACTCCCCACATGTCTGTCTACCTTCCTGTTTATCCTTGGGGCTGAGACAGCAGATGAAGACTTGTGGTCACTGATGCTCTAGGTGATCTTACCACACTTGCAGTATCAGATGTTTTGTGGACTCGTTCATCATAAAATAAAACCAAAAATCACTTTATAAAATGAAGACTAGGGTAACAAAAGAAAATAAATTAAGTAGAAATTGGTGGTTGACTTAAGTTGTCTCCGTGAAGTCTGACATACAATAGTAGGCTGTGGGAAAAGAACTAAGGAGGGCATGGGGCTATCGATGTATATACAGGGAGGACATTGGCATATGATATCCCTCGTGGGCAGCTCCTACTGGACTGCTAGCTAAAACGTTTCCATGTGGTCCTAGTGCCTGGTGGCTATAGTTCCATAAGTGTGGCCTGATGCAACAGATACCCTTGATAAAGATCATAGAATTTGACAACAGAAAAGGACCACTTGGCCCACCAAGTCTTTCAGTTTTTCCCTGCCTACTGAATCACCACAGATCCTACTTGATCGTGTCACATCTCTCTGGAATCCTCTCCGGCCCCCCAGCTTTACTTCGTGTCCCCTTGTTTTTGAACACTTTTTTCTGAAAAATACTTCCATCTTGTCCCTTTTTTATTATTATTATTATTATTTTTAACCAGGTAAGGCTCACTAGGGACAAGTGCCTGTTCTCAGGGGCAACCCAGTAGCACTGGGGAGGTTAAGTGACTTGCTAAGAGAGACACAGTATGCAAGTGGAGGTTGTGGGAATCAAACCCAGGTCTGTCTGTTGTATGTATCAAGCTCATTCACAGCTCATTACTTTAACCTCTAGGATATACTACCAGCCCTTTTGGTATTTAAAGGTCTCTATCACATCCTCCCCTTTCCTTCCTCTCTTCCAGTGTGCACATATTCAGGTCTGAGACTCTCCTCGCAGGGCTTCTGATGTAAACCCTCACCATTTTAGTTACCCTCCTCTAGACCTCCATTTTAGTCCTTCTGGAGGTATGCCTCCAGAACTGGACCCAGTACTCTAGGCGGAGTGTTACCAGTAATAAACAGGGAGGGAACACTGCCCCAGAAAGGGGTTTTTGAAGATCATAAACACATACCATATGCTGTATTTTTAATAACTGAGAATCCTCTTTGAATTTTGAAGATTTTGTTTGTCTCCACCAAGTTTCCCAAGGTCTAGTAATGCCTAGTCTTCCTTACCTTTTCACCATCATTTACATGAAGGAGGTCAGCCTTCCTGGACAAACAGTCTGCTCTGCTGGAGTCCCAGTTCTTAGCCTCATTAGAAAAGAAGAAACACTTCTCCTTGTAGTTACTCCAGTTATTTGGACAGACCCAGCAACTTGATTCTTAAAGACAAAAGATAAACAGGAGTCATAAAAAAGCTGCACCAGCACTATTTAATAATGACTAGCAGACCCACAGAGTTACAAAGGGAATTTTGATTCAAAGATGGCCACATGGTGAGAAGCTCTTTTAAAGCACCTGATACAACAAGCTTTAAATATGCACACATTCTTTTCAAACTTAATTGGGCTCGACATAATGTATGGTATAAGGAATTCCTCTTCATCAATAGATACAGATTAGTGGAGTACTACAGTTAACATTTCCAGAAAATACATGTTGTACAGAGGGTGTGCGTGTGTGTGTGTGTGCGTAGTCCTAGTTTATCCTACACTTCGTTTGCCATTATGAGTTTTTTCCAACTTTTCCGACTAGTTTATGGCCCCCGTGGATCTTTATGTTTCACATTGTTTTTTATTGCTCTTCTTTTTCCCTACAATGCCTCCTCTCCCAACCGACAGTGATGTTTCCAGGACCATGATTCAGTTAGCGAAGCTGAAGATAGGAACTTGGTGTTCTGGCCTCAGCCAAATAATGTGTTCTAATTCAATCTTTTTGTTTTCTATTTATGTGTCTATGTTCAGCTAGCAGGAGCAAATGTTTTGTTTTCACAGCTTTTCATTTTATCAGACTAAAAACACTCATAAATAACACACAAGTCCCCCTAAGTCATCAATGCTATAATTAATGAAGACCCTGGCTGTTTCCTTATAGAATAGCTCACTCAATTATTCCTCAGGTGTTTGATAAAGTGTAAATGTAGCTTTTGTGCTAACTGGGTCAGAAAAGTTACTTAAATATCATCTTCAAAGGTTTTTGCATATTGTTAATAAAGCTTGAATTCAATTCCCTGTGTCATTATTAGACTGTCCTTAAAAGTTCATGCTGTTTTGTTGTGTGGTTTTCTTTAAATCAGCACTGTAAGTGAAGACTGAAGTGAGTGGTGCAGAATACTCGCTGTCTTTCTTTGTGGAGTAAAGCGGAGAAGCAGGGAGACATTGCTACTGAATTTATTAGTGCAGGTACACCACCATTGCCTAACTATGCTTGTCTCCTATCCAGCACAGTTTAATTTTTGCCCCAAGTCAGATTGGGTTTCTCCCTGTGTTTCTGTTTCCCTAGAGAAAGAAGGCCCGTTCGTGTGGTGGCGACCAGGGGTTCTCCCAGGAGAGGGAGCTGGACCAGAAACAGTCAAAAAGCCTGACGGAATGGCGTTTAGCATGGAGAAGATCATCCAGTCTTAAGCATCTGAGTAATCAGGGATTTATTTAACTCTAAAAATTGATTAATCTTTGTGAAAATGCATAGTTCTTGCCTCACTGTGTTTAACAAATGCAGCACTTCTAGAAAATCTATATAAATACTTTCTGTACAGTTAGTATAGTCCGAAGAAAAAAACTGCTAATCAATTATTTAAAACCCTGGTAATCATCCTGAAAAATACATAACGGACATATAGGTCTGACCTCTGATATGATTAAATAATCTGATTCACTATTACTGTAATTAGTTCTCTTAATAATAATTTAATGGTCCATTAGAATTTTATTTTGCTGCCCCTGTTTTGCGTGGAAAACATTCCACATATAGCTTTTTTGGGGAGGCCTTGTAGTATTGTAGTTTGTAATTGTTTGGGGTCTTGTAAAGCAAAGTTTTTAATTAAAAAGAAAAGGGGATGAAAATAATTATAAAAGTTTTAAAAGTTTTAATAAAGTTTCGTGCTGAGTGCGACTTGTGCACATGTGACTTGAGCATAAATACGCATGCGTGGCATTTTTAGCCTCAGATTCTGCAAAGATTTTCACAGATCTGTCATGCTGTTTTAAGCGAGTGATTCTGTGCACAGCCTGTGAGTCTGAGTCTTGTTTTTAATGTTCGCTGACTGGCTCTGCTAATGTTATTTTCATGTTATATTGCCCAGCTTCAGAGTTCTTGATTTGTTCTGGGCACGACTGTTGGGTTTTTCTTCCAAACAGATATCCTTGAAGTTTGTTTTAGCTCTGTATAAGAAGTAAGTTAAACCATCTAAGTTTTTTTCTTGTGTTCTTTAGGAGATAACACTTAATTTTAAAACCCTAATCTGGTACCCTGAAAATCAGGGAGGTTTGGGAAAGGGAGTTATAGTCTGGGCACCATTTCCTTTAGGAAAATAAATTGTGAGAACTTAGATTATATCCAAGCCATATTTTTTGACATTGTTGTTACTTTGTTCTCACTTCGTTTTGCCTAAGGACTGGGGGTTGGGGATTACTGGTTTGTGTCAAAGGTAGAATTTTATGGGAGTATTATTGAGTAAAATTGGTTGATATTTAACCTATTATCCCCTTTTCCATAGTTTGGGCATTTACGTTTATCCCTTTCCTTTTTTTTTTCTACATCCTAGTGTCTCACTTGGGATCAACGTTCCCTTTGCACTTAGAAGCGTCTGCTAAAGTATTTGACTTGAGGACATTGCCTTTTGGGTATTTGAACAATTCAGATTTTGTTTTCCTTTTTTTTTTTATTCAATTTACTTTATTGGCAAAGTGATATTTACATGACAAATGCCATCCTATTCAGGCTGACAGGGTAATTACAAGTCAAACAAGCTATTATCAAGAATACAATATAATAGAAACTGTCTCATTGAAATGAGAACAAGAAGAATTGACATGATACTTAGCAAAGTAGCCTAATAAAAGTTGCCCAGAACCCATCCCTACCCACCATCCCACACCCCAGCAGCATCTACAGCAAGGTTGAAGCACTATGCAAGCACTCATTAGAAGGAAGAAACAAGGGCACTGAAAATACGTCTAGCGAAGGGGCATAACCAACGGCCAGAGAGCTTAAGCTTGCCAGGTGGCTAGGACAGCATCCAGCAGGCCCCATTTGGAGCCATAGGATTGGATCCTGTTATTCATTCTGGCTATATGTAGCTCCAACTGTAACGCCAGTATGATTTCCTTATACCATTCTAGGATTGGTGGAATGGAAGAGTCCTTCCAATGTCTAAGGATGACCGCTTTGGCCGTGGCTGATATGATAGCCATGTACAATTTCTTTTGTCTGATCATGCCTCTGGGGAAACTACTTAATAGACAAATTTCCGGTGTAAAGAGGAACTCCAGGTCTAATATCGGTGGTAGTGAGGTGCAAATTGCCCTCCAGAAGGGCTGGATCTTGGCACACTCCCACAATACATGGTACAAATCACCTTCTTTAGCTTCACACCTGCTACAAATAGGTGGTGATAATTTGCCCATCTTGTGCAGTCTGGCTGGAGTATAGTACAGGTTATGCATAATGTTGAATTGCTGTAGCTTATACCTGTCCTGCCTAATATATTCATGGTTGTTGACCCATATCCGCTCCCAATCTCTGCTATCCGCTGTCATCTCTAGCCTCTGCCTCCAGTAGTGGCTAACATTAGAGGGTAGGCCTACATCTATCCTCTGCAGTTCACTATAAACTCTCGAGACAGAATGGGGTTGGTCTGCAACCTTGAGCAGCCAGGACAGTTCAGTTCTGTTTTCCACCCAGGTTGTCATCCTGCGCAGGTGGGCTTTGATTGAATCACAAACCTGCCGGAATTTAAAATAATACCCTTTTAAGTTTGGGAATTGAATACAGGCTTGCTCATACGATAATAGTTTCCCTTGGGGTGCCAAGTCTCCCAGTCGTAACCCAGTTATCGACCTCCAAAATGTAGAAGGGATGGGGGCACGCTGTATTAAAAAGTGGTTATTATATACCAGGAATTGTTCCGATGAAGTCTGCCAGTTCACCTTTAGGAATTTCTGGGCTTGATGGAGAGCTTTTAATGCCCACCCTATAGGCGTATTCTTAAGTGGCTTAGGCAGGAGTTTTAGAGTGGTATAGGCAATTGAATCTAAAGTTAATGAATATTTAAGCACCAAGTCATTCTCAATATTAACCCAGGGAGGCACATAAGAGTACAGGGCAGCTGAGCTAGTCAGCTGATTCCAGGATACTATTTTACTAATATGTGAGGCAATGTAGTATTTAAAGAAAGAAGGGAGTGCAAGGCCTCCTGATTTCTTCGGTTCTGTGAGTTTCTGGTAGGCTCTCCTAACAGCCTTCCCTTTCCATAAAAATACATTGAGTACTTTTTGCAAGTTCCCGAACCAGGTTTTGGGCAAGTAGCACCCTAGCATGTTTAAGGGATAGAAAATCCTTGGTAATATATTCATTTTCACTGTTTCTATTCTAGCCCAAAGTGACAAAGGCAGTGAACTCCATCTGACCAGATCTTGCCTAATTATTTTAATAAGATTATGAAGGTTTTCTCTAATCATTGAGCTTATCTCCCTGGTAACTTTAATGCCAAGATACGTCAACATCTTTGGTTCCCAGCTTAACCCATATTCCTTTGCTAGGCTAGGGTAGCATTTGGTATTTAATGGGAAAAGCTTGGTCTTGGAGATATTAGGTTTGTAGTTTGAAACTTTGGAAAACTTTGTGATTTTGTGCAGAATTATTGGTATACCGTTCTCTGGGTCTTCTAAATGCAAAAGCAAATAATCAGCATTGGCTGAGATTAAGTACCACCTGTTGCCCGACCTTTATTCCCTTAATAACTTGCGATGCAAGTAGTCTGTAAATCAGGGGTTCCAGATATAGATTGAATAGGAGCAGGGAGAGTGGGCAACCCTGTCTTGTGCCGCAGAATAAGGGGAAAGGATCCGACAATATACCATTGCACCAAATCCGTGCCGTGGCCGTACTATATAATTCTCGGATCCAATTCAAAAAGTTATCAGATAAACCAAATTTAGTTAAAACAGCAAACAGGAAATCCCATGACACCCGGTCAAATGCCTTTTCAGCATCCAGTGCAAGTAGGGCTACTGGGGTCTGTAGGTTATGTGCATGTACAATTAGGTGATGGAGTTTGCGTATATGGTCACTGGATACCCTACCACTCATGAAACCCACTTGTACATCACTTATCAGCTTACTCATTAATGGACTAAGTCAGTTGGCTAAGACTTTAGCCAGTATCTTAATATCAACATTTAACAATGAAATTGGGCGATAGCTGCCAGGGAGCACAGGATCTCACTCCGGCTTGGGGATGAGAGTTATGAGGGCCTCCAGGAAGCTCATTTCCGAGTGACCCTCAGAGAACCAAAAATTATACACCTTGGTTATTATTGGACAAATTACTTCCACATATGACTTATATAAATTAGTGGTCAGACCATCTGGACCGGGGGACTTGTCTACGGCAAGTTGAGTGATCGCTTGCTTCACCTCCCACTCCTGTATAGGTGATCCTAACTGATTCACCTGTAGATTTGTGATCTTGGTCAGGGTAACTGAGTCTAAGAATTCTTGAATTTCCTCAGGAGTGGCTCTATTAGCCGACGGGATACAGTATATTCGCTGAAAGTATTCTCTGAAAGTCGCAGCGATTTCTCTAGGATTGTTAATTATAGCGTCCCCCCGTTATTTTGTAGAGCGGCTATGAATCTACTAGAATCTAGTTGTTTGAGTCTAAGGGCTAAAAGTTTACTCGCTCTTTCCCCAGATTCCAGATACCTGATTTTAGTTCTCCGGAGGGCCAATTCTGCCTTCTGCATCATAATCGAGGAATATTGAGTTTGTAATTGATGCAGACTAATCCACTCCATCTCGGTTGAGTGGTGGGCAATGTTATTCTCCCTGGTCCTAATAGCTTTACCAATTTCATTTAACTGCGATCTGACTTGCTTGGCCCTAGTGGATGTGATTCTGATACACTCACCCCTTAACGTACATTTCAGGGCTGCCCACATAATGTCAATGTTGGGTACTGAGTTGAGATTTCTCTCAACAAAGTGGGATATGAAATTCCTCAAGTGTCAATAATTAAAAGAGTCCTGCAATAACTGGTTTTTAAATCTCCATATAAGGTCTCTCTTTATACTGGGATTGGGTGCAAATAAGATAGAGACCAGGGAGTGATCTGATATAACCCTAGTGTGTATCCTCGCATCTACAACAGAGGAAAATGCGTTATTGCTAACTAGAAAGTAATCAATTCTGGAACAAGTTTTGTGTAGCATGGAAAGAAAAGTGTATTGCCTAACTCCCATATTGTTCATCCTCCAAATGTCAAAGAGGCCTAAGCTCTCCATTAGTTCCTTTAAGGCTCTCTGAGCGGGAGATAACCCTACACGCTTATTGTCAGATTTATCGAGGAGCAACTGAGGAGTTATGTTCCAGTCACCCCCTATGAACAATGTTGTGGATACATAGATGTTTAACAAATCCAAGAACTGCATAAAAAATTGTGGGGAATCCACGTTGGGACCATAAATGGACCCAATAACTACTTTATCTGCTACTAGAGTCCCAACCAGGAAGAGATATCGGCCCTGCACGTCCCATATTTCCTTCTTTAGCTGAAAAGGTGTCTTTTTGTGGAATAAAACTGCGACACCCCCCTTGTTTGAGGATGTGCCTGCACCATATGCCTGACCCACCCAGTATTTCATGAATAGCTTGATATCTTCTCTGTGAAGATGCGTTTCCTGCAAGCAGGCAATGTTACAGTTTAACGCAGAAAGGTGTTTCAACACAATTTGCCTTTTACATCAGTCCTGAGCTCCTTTGATATTCCAACTCAAAAGATTAATACCCTTCAATGTCATTCTCTACTGATTGATAATAAAATACTCATATATTTCACTTGTACGTATTCAGGCTTGTTGGCAGAAGTAGCCTTATTTCCCCTTAACCAAACATGTAGATGCTGCAACCCCCACATCCCATCCCCCCAAAACCACTATAACCACCCAAAATTCCAACTACTACCCCCAGTTCTAACAACTGCACTATCTAACCACTTCGCCATGCGATGTAACATCCAGCCCAGATGAAAGCTAACCCGCTTCCCAGCTCAGTCCTATTTCCTATCGTTATCACTTAACCTAGACATCTGATCCCTCATCCAGTTAACAAAATCATGACTGATCTTACTTTTCTGAGAGCTTCCCCAACCCCCATGTTGATCCCAATAGAAAAAAAAATCATAAAATACTCAAAGATCACACATGAAACAAACAGAAATATCAGCTCTTCAACCCTATTTCACTGACCTCCACTCCATGTAATTTGCACCCTTGGTGTGGAAAAGAATGTCTATTCATTAATCCATATCTCCCTCTTGTGAGGAAAAGAGTGAGGTACCTCAAATTATAAAAGAAAAGAGGAAGGGGGCTCTAACAAAATGAGCAGTTTACATAATGTCTGAGCTGTGAGTCAATTCAAACTGTCACTTTCAATCTCCACAAAGTCTGAATTAGCCCCACCAAAAGAACCAAAATGTTCTTTTTAACCAATAAGGACCGCAATGCTGGAAATAGGCACCAAACTGACCATTTAGCCATGAATCACTTCCTTCTCAGTAGAGAATGTCAAGCCGTGAGGCTTCCAAAATTAAGCAGGTCGAGTTTGTCTAATACTTGGAACTCTAAACTCCAATCCACTTCAATACAGAGCCACCTTTAAAAAGCATTACTAAAACGCTGAACAGATGGACTTGCGCCGCTCTCCCGGCTCAGTAAACCTGCCAAAAGTTGCTGCTCTCACGACATTCCCTAGTAGGAAGCTCCCCACTTGTAGGCAAAGGGTGTGTTCATATTGAAGGCGATCACATTCTGGGATGCATTTTTGAATAATCAGGAGAAACTGAATGTTTCGTTATAAATCTGCTCTAGCATCCGAATGCGCAGCAGTTGGGGATCGCACCATCATTCAGCGGCGAATGAACTAAGGACAACACTGCAACTAAGGCTTTGCATCTCCGGATGCTTAGAATAAGCGATAGCTTGCATTAACAAATGTAGTGCACTTCCTAAAATTGGGTACCGTTTCAGCTCCCTCCGAGTGCGAATTTTCGGATGCTGGCCGGTGAAATACTAAGACATTCACTAAGGCGGGAGTTAATTGCCCCAGATATTATGGAGTGAAGAAATTCAAATTTTCTAAGGGGTCTGACATCCATTCGGTCACTTGGTCAAAGACTGCTCATTTTTAGGACAGTGTTGGTTAGAGCAGAACTTTTTACTGTATTCATCGACCCTTTGCTTTGAATATTCCCCCCTCAGGCCATCAGGAAGTGAGATCGGAACAGAAGTGGGAAACAAAATGGATGCACAGTTTGTGCATCAAAATTGGACTACTAAATCCTTAGAGTCAATCTCTGGACTTTATGGAACCTTTGGACTTTCACTTTTTTGCTTCTACAGGGCTGCTGTGAGAATTTATTTTAGTTCTAGTTTTAGAGTGCAGTCTGTTGTATGTTACAAAACTCAATACATGGTAGCAAGATAACCAGGGGAAGATCCTAAATCATATTGTCATATTAGTTTGTGACTACTGGCCAATACTGGTGCTTATGTGCACATAATTATTATTTTTTTTTCTTTGACTAGAGTTTTGTGAATTTGGTTTACTTTTATTTCTTGTTTATTTTTTGTATTCTGGTGTTTATTATCATTATCAGCCTTATCGCTGGAACTATTCCATCTTGGGATGCCTGCCACTACTAGAAGCAAAACATTAAGCAGTGATGAACAAGCAATGACCAAATGTTCTTATAAGAAAGTTTAAATGGGGGGACCTTTAAAAGGCCCCCTCTCCTTAAAAACACTTGCCATGAACTCTTTTGGCAAAAAGCAAACTAAATCTTGCAATAGCAGTCTCATGAGAAAACATAGAACTAAATTATATAAAAATAGCTGGAAAATTAAAAACAAGTTTACTGCAAGGAAAGGGCTTGGTATACAGTTACCATCTACACAGAATGGGGATATTTTAAAGTTTTTTTGGTATTACAAATTCTCATGTAATGCTCCATAAATTTCACTTTGTTACTAAACTTCAGATTGTTACTACTTTAAATCCTGAGTGTGATACTAGTAAGGGAGAAAAGGAGGGTCATCCTAATTCAGCTAAGTTAGAGTTCATAACTCCAATAAAATTGGCTGTCAGGGAGGAAGTAGAGTGTCTAGAGACTACTAAAATATACTTTACTGACATTTTTCATAACTTATCCACATTCGATACAGGCGTTAGAAGCCTGAGAGAAACATTAAGAGTATATATTAGTGATGACGAAGAGTGCAGGTCAGTGAATCAGAATTCAGCAAAAGTTTTGGCCACTAAACTGGTAAATGAGAAACACTCAATAGAAAGGCTGGGTGATGTGAAAGTCTCACCTAGGAAGACTGATGGTGATATTCAATTAAGAGATCCACTTAACTGGATTATTTTTCTGTTCAAGCAGTTGCTGGACATTAAACAGGACCTTTCCTTCATAAAAGGGGTATGTCTAGAAAATAAATATAAATTAAACTTAATTGAACAGGGATCTAGAGAAATGGGCTCATCTTTGAACACAGCTGGAGATAATTTAATCTCTGAACAGGGTGCTATCAGTTTCCCCTTAGGTGATATTTTAAAATGTTAATTCTTCATTTGAACAGAGTGACACCAACCTAGAGACCCCTGACTGGCCTTGTAAGACAACACATCATTTCTCAGAGCCTAATACTAAGAGTGATTGGTCTGAGTGTATTATGTTGCCCGATAAAATCATAAGAAAGTGTAGTACTTGTAAAGAACTGGCAGAGAAATGTCCTTCTCTCTGGAAAAAGGGAGCGGACCAAGAGGGTGACAGGGTAACCTCAAAGGGTAGTATGGGTAACAAAGGACCTAGTGGAGTTAAGGCTCACAAGACCCATAGGTGAAAAAAGAATATTGTCAAGAGGCTCATAAGGAAATATTAAAAAAATATAAGCAAGCAAATAATGAATCACCATTGCTTTCTGGGGAACTTAAGCAAGGTCCTGAGATGAATCAGATGGGGGAAAAAAGAGGATAGAGAGAGAGGTTTAAATAAGGGTACTAGAACAAGGAAATCTAAGAAAACCTGAATAAGAATAAAAGAAAGGCAAATAGTTATGAGAAAGAGAAACCCAATGGTGAGGCTGACAAGGAAATTGGGAAAAATATAAATAATACTGTTATCTCCAATTTAGAACCTTTATTAACTGAGGCGAATAAAAATCAGGAACAGAGCCCACAAAAATTCTAATTTCCGAGTAGTCCTGAGAGTAAGGAAGATGAGCAGTTTAGAAGATTTCTGCTAAAAACACTAGGTCCTGATTTTCTTCTTCCGCTATATAGAGTGCCTTGTATTCCAAATGTAACACAGGATAAATTAACAGGACTGACAACTGATTTTTTATTTACCATATTGGATGGCTGCAAACTAGAGAAAGAATCCATTAGTTTAATCAGGCCTTTACCTGGATCTGAACTTGTCTTGCTGGTCACTGACCAGTTTTATCTTTTAAATGCTATTACACACAGAACTAAAGATTAGGAGAGAGTAGGAATCCAGGTTGGGGAGTTGATGACTCTGAATAAGCTCTTTCCAGAGTTTTACTCTTGTAATGGAAAAGCAATAACTCAAGTTGAATCATATATTTCTATTTTTGGATTGAAGCAACTATGAAATGAGAGTAAATATAATCTAAAGGGGAAATAGATTTTTTTAAATGTATCCTTAGAAACACACATTAGCAGTCCTCTTATTGGCAATGTTTGGAGACAAGACTACGATGGGCAAATTGTATTCATGGTTAAGCAAGAGAACATTTTTAGAGAAACAATGAAGAAGCAGTACACGTTAGATGAATTGGGTTCATGTTTGCATTAAAACTGATAAAGGGAAACTTGACAGTTCACACTTAACTACACAATTTAAGGGGCACCAATGGGAGATCCTGATTGCAACAGCTAATAGATATGAGACTCTACCTTTAGTGAATCAATGACAATTGGATTTTGTGAGATGGAGGCCACAGGGATTAAAACCCCATTTATGACCTGCAAAAGATTTTTATCTATCATCTAGGGCCAACATGCTTAATGATAATGAAGATCAGCTCAATATGTTGTCATGGAACCCTTCTGGACTGGGGGAAAAGACTGGAGATCCAGAAACCATTAAATATTTTAATCATTTTCATTTCATTTGTATACAGAAGACATGGGTCCTTAGCAATTTTTATTTTGATGGATATACGACTCACAACAAAGTGGCAAAGAAAGTAAAAAAAATATGAGAGGGGTTGGGGGACTTGCAATTTTTATTAAGTTGGATATGGATATAGTAACTGAGGAGCTTAGTAGCAACAGCAGTAATTTGCAATCGGTTAAAATTACTGACAAGGATAAGGAGCTCTGGTTTATAATTGTTTATTCTAACTCCCCCCTTCCTCAGGAGTAAATATTGAGATCAGGATCATCTTAAATCTCTAGATGATCGAATTGTTAATATCTAAAATGATCACCCTGAAGGTAGGTTATTGATTACGGGTAGTTTCAATGCTAGATTAGGAAACTTTCAAGCTTGTTCAGATGATAAGGCTGATGTCCTGACTCTACATGATCAAAAAAATGTGAGTTACATAAGAAAGCTAAAGATTTGATAACTAATAAAAGAGGAACAGATTTACATAGTTTAATGATTACTAGGAACCTCTGTCTTTTAAGTGGAAGGACAGCTTCAGATTTAGATGAAGAATATTCCTTTATGGGAGGATGGATCTTCAACTATTAACCTTATATGGGTAAATATAAACTTGACTGATCAATGCCTCTCTCTCCATTTGTAAGTTAGACCAGAAAGCCAACATTCTGGTCTAGAACTTAGGGTAAAGAGCAAAGAACCTATTAAAACAATAAGAAGGAAATTTTACCCATTCAACTGAAAAGAAAAGGCACTGAGTAGAAAATTATTGAAGCCCAACATTTTGAGGCCATATTACAAAGTAAGGGGATCTTAACTAAAATATTAGACTCAGAGGATAACCCATCTGATAGTCAAATAATTATTTTATTTATGACTTTGATAACCAGGTAAGTGCACTGATCCCAGAGACAGTTTTCAGGCACGACCCAGACCATGACACATGGCACAGGATGGCAGAGAATACAAGGTGAGCAACAAAAATATACATGAAGGAGATCATATCTGATTATAATTCTGTTATCAGCTCAGTAGCATTTATAATTACAAAAGAAGTTAAGGAAAAAAGAAAGGAAGGTCAACCCTGGTATAACAATGAATGTAAGTTAGCAAGGAAACATTTAAATAAACAATTTAGGATATTAAAACAACAACCCAATAAGGGAAATAATAAAAAAATCAATCAGTTAAGGAAAGCCTATAAAATAGTACTAGACAATAATAAAGGAAAATATGTTAAACAACTATGGTTAGATCTAAAAGGGGCAGTCCAATCAAAGGACAATAAATCATTTTAGCATATTGTAAAATTATGGCATGAAAAGTAACAACAGGATTGAAGCACATATTGAACCTAATGTTTGGGAAACTCATTTAAAACAACTATTTTATAGAGATGACCCTGAATACCTTGTAAACATGATGCAATCGAAGTCCAGGAAACAAATCTATAAATCTAAATGAGATAAGAATAACTGAAATAGAAATTGCAATGAATTCATTCAAAAGAAGAAAGGCCCCAGGTCCTGATGGAGTCCCTTTAGATACTATAATTAGGACTAAACAATATTGGATCCCTTTTTTATGCAAATTGTTTAATTATATTTGGATAACGGGAGTTATCCCAAGAAGTTGGAACTTAAATATTATTGTACTAATCTTTAAAAAATGTGACAGAAAGGACCTGGGTTGTTACAGACCAATTAGCCTCCTTGACACTACAGGGAAGCTGTTCTCAAGAATTTTAAATAATACGATTATCTAATTGGGTACAGTCTAATAACATAACTGATGAAGCACACACTGGATTTAGAAAGGGGCATTCAACAACTGATCAAATCTTCACTTTGGCACATCTTATATACAAATATAAAGTGGTAAAAAAAACAAAAAAATATTGTACCATTATTGACCTCAAGTCAGCCTTTGATAAAGTTAATATAAATCTTTTTTTGGAGAAGACTCTATGATCTGTGGCTAGATCCCCCTCTACTAGCATACATCTCAACCTTTTGTCCCCCAAATGTGGAACACTGCCTGTCAGAATGTGGAACAAATGGGCAAAATGTGGAACACTCAATCAAATCTTTGCCTAAGAAGCTCAAAACACTGTTAAAATGTTGCATTTATGTTCAGAAAGTCTGTCATTAATTGAATAATATATTTTTTGCATCATTTACTATGGGGTTTTGCTTTAAAATGTTGACTCTGAATCTGGAACAAGTCCTCACAATGTGGAACAGGGAGCTTTTGTGAAGTAAAATGAGGAAAGTTACTCATAATGTGGTACAGTTGAGAGGTATGTCTACTAGAAATGATTAGGATGATGCATCAGGACAATTTTACTAGTGTCAGGTATAATAACAGAGGAGAGTTGAGCAATTGGTTTGGATAAGGGGTCAAACAAGATTGTTCATTGGCCCCTTTGTTGTTTAATCTGTTTTTCTGCACCTTGTTAAATAAAATGTATATTGAATAATTTCATATGCCGAGGATTCGAGTCAGAGCATTACCTTACTTGGCCTATGCAGATTACGTGGCTTTACTATCAACTAGTCATCTAGGTATGTCAAGGAGTTTGGATAAATTGTATACAGAATGCTGTGGTGCAGATCTACAGATTAATTACAGTAAGACCAAAGTCTTGGTCTTTGGAGGTAACAGAAAGAATTATAAATATTTTATGAAACGCCATAAATTGGAAGTTGTAACAGAATTCTGCTCCTTAGGACTGACATTTAACCAAAATGGAAATTGTGGTGCACATTTAAGGGAGGCCAAATTGAGAGCGGAAAATATTTTTCCGGCTCTTTTATCCTTTTTTTTTTTTAGATATGGAAGGAACTCTATAAAGGATAATCTAATGGTAACTGATGCCAAGATTAGAACTCAACTCCTATATGGAGCTGAAATCTGGGGGATTAATATTAAAACTAATATGGACATTGATCCTTATTTGAATAAACTCTGCAAGAAAATGCTAGGGCTCCCAAACAGTGCTCCTTCAGCATTAGTGAGGGCAGAGCTTGGTAAAGTCTCAACAGAATTTCAAATTGATTTATTTATTTAGTTTTCGTTAACCGGGTTAGGTGCGCTAGCCAAAGTTGACCATTTTCAGGCACGACCCGGAGAATACATACATAAAATGAGATAAAATTATACAATACATAATATATAGTACAGGTACATAGTATACAGTACAGGTAGGTTAGAAATACAGATCAAGTCAGACAGTACTCGAGATAATACATACAGCTATGCAGAGATGACAAAATTGACATTAGTACATGCAAATAACAAACTGGGCTAAGTGGCAGCTATAAAGACATTTTATAGCAAAGCTTGTTTAGAAGTGCAGCAATGTCTTGTGTGAAATATTGTGGTTAGCTGTGAGGCATTAAGTGGGATCAAAGCATATGCAGGGGTCCCAGGACAGGTGGCAATATAGTTCTTTTTTGAAGATTGGGTGGGAGTTAGCCTGCCTCAGGGCAGGAGGGAGGGAGTTCCAGGTGGCTGGGGCAGTGCATTGAAATGCTCTAGAGTCTTTTGAAGCAAGACACCTGGGTATGGTGAGTAGAAATTTGTTTGCCGATGGTAGTCCATGGGCAGGTGTTTGTGGGACAAGTACAGCTGCAAGGGAGGAGGGGGTTTGGTTATGGATTACAGAGTCTGTGAGGGTTCCTAGGCTATATAGTCAGTAGGCAGTTGGGGAGAGCCAGCCTAGGTTGCTATACAGTAAGCAGTGGTGTTTGAGGTGATGGGAATAGGAGGCATACCGACATAAGTTGTTATACGCGACATCCCATTTATGGAGAGCAGTCTTATGGGCATTAGCATAAGGGGAGACACCAAATGTCAGCGCTGGAAGCAGATTACCCTTGGCAATTGACAATTTGGCGGATGATGTTATTTTATTTATTTATTTTCGAGCTTTACCAGATAGGCATACTGAGTGGGAATCCGCTCGTTTCCAGATGCGACCTGGGATTTACATACACATATACAATACAAATGATGCATAGGCAATGGTGCAAATGACAGGTATCTCCCTAGTATATAAGGGTGAAAAACAGCAGATCCAGAGAAGTTACAGGCTGGACTAGGCATTTGTTAGATTGTTTATAGTGGTGCAGAGTGCATCAGTAACTGAACTTAGTTGGGGGTTATGATCCCAGTACATACCAGACAGAGACACATAGGGAAAAATACAACAGCAATCAGTTGTTGGTCAGTTGACTAGTTTATGGCACATTACGATGCCTTGTGATATCCGATCTGGACTGCAGGTTGCAGTTGCATATGTCAGAGAAGTGATCCTGTAGGAGAGTTTTTAGGGCCTTGGGGTAGAGGACTGCTTGATTTCTGCCGGAAGGTCATTCCAGAGTTTGGGCAGTCTGTATTTGAAAGTGGATTGCCCCTTTGAGGTGTGCATAAAAGGGATTTGTAGAAGTTTAGAGTCAGTGCCTCTCAAGGATTAGGCTGGGGGGGGTTGAGTTGCAAGGACAGAGCGAGATAAGTGGGGAGGGAGTTAGACCAGTGCTTTGCTACGAGATCTGCGCAGTGAAGCTGGTGCCTGGAATGCAGCGAGGGGAGAGCTAGGGTGCTATACAGGTCACAGTGGTGGGTGGTGGTGGGGCATTCAAGGATGAGCCAACAGAAGGAATAAAAAAGGGGGTCTAAGCTGGCCAGGGTGGTTGGTGGAGCACCGCAGTAGACCACATCACCGTAGTCGAAGATTGGGAGAATCATTTTGTACACTAATTCCCTCCTGACCGAGGTGGGTAGGCAACCTTTGTTTCGGTATAGTGCTCCTAGTTTTGGGTGAAGTTTTTTCTGAAGGTAGTCAATATGGATGGAGAAATCTAAGTGGCGATCGAGCCATACACCCAGGTACCGAAAGGAGGTGCAGGAATCCAATGAGATTCCGTCCAGTGTGTGGAAAGTGGGGGAAGCAGCTGGTCGGGAGAGTCTGGGCTGTGTTCTGAAAGTTATGGATATGTTTTTTTTTAGCATTTAAGACAAGTTGGTTTGAGTTAAGCCAGGATTGAACGGCATGGAAATCCTGCTGTAGGGCAGAGTTTAGTGCCTAACTGGAGGGGCCAGAGGTGTATAGAACGGTTTCGTCAGCGTACATTTGTATAGCTGAGTTTTGGCATGACAGTGGGAGGTCATTTAGAAATATGAAAAAGAGAAGGGGGCCCAGGACGGAACCCTGGGGGAACCCCATGGTGACTGGGAGCAAGGGGGATACGTGTGAGCAAATTTTTACTGCTTTCTTCCTGTCAGCAAAGTAGGCTTGGAACCAGCAAGTGGCTAGTTCAGATAGGCCTGCATCATGCAGTTTTGTGATGAGTTTGGGGGTGGGAGATGGTGTCAAAAGCCTTGGCCAGGTTAATGAATATGGCCGAGGTGAGGAAACCTTTGTCCATGCCTGTGGCTATATCGTTAGTGAGTCTTAATAGCGCAGTGATGGTGGAGTGTGATTAGCGAAAACCAGACTGGTAGGGGGTGAAGAAGGAGGTGGAGTCAAGGAATTGTGTGAGTTGAGAGAGGGCTAAGTGTTCCTGGAGTTTGGCCAGAGTTAGGAGGAGGGAGATAGGGTGGAAGTTTCCGGGGCTTTGATAGGTTTCCACCCTTTGGCAGTGGGATGACTACTGCTTCCTTCCAGGCTGTTGGAATTTGTGCTGTGGAGAAAGAACGGTTTAGGAGGTTGGCTAGGGGTGCTGCAATGGCTGGGGCAGACAGATATAGGAGTTTGGCATCCAGACCTAATGGGCATTTACCTTCATTTGGGTCTAGGGAACATAGGGCAGCTAGGACTTCTGTTGTGGAGACTGGTTGGAAGGAGAACTTAGAGGCGGGGGGGGGGAACCGAGGCAGGAGTGGGAAGTTTAGATGTGGTTGAAGTGAGTTGTAGGCTTGATAGGAGAGAAGTTGCATAATTGATAAAAAATTTGTTGAACGTTGTGGCAACCTCACTTGGCTCAGATACATTTCTGTCCTGAATGATTAGGGAAGGGGAGGGTGAGTGGATTGGGGGAGTGAGCAAGGTTTTAATAGATTTCCAGAATTTGGATGGATGGCTAAGATTAGCGGAGAGGACCGCTCGGAAATGGTTCTTTTTTGCCTGCCTTGTGGCTTTGGTACAGTTGTTTCGGAGGGTGCATTAATGCTGTAGGGATACAGAGGTACCTGATTGCCTATGTTTTTTCCAGGCCTGGTCTCTTGCTTGACATCTGGAAATAATGTCAGCAGAGACCCAGGGGAGATGGGTTTCCCTTACCCTTTTGCTTCTCAAGGGGGCATGATAATCCCATATGGCAAGAAATTGATTTCTGAGCATATCAAAAGCATGGTCAATGGTTGGTGCCAGTTGGATGAATGACCAGTCGGTAGAGGCAAGGTCATTTAGCAGGGAGTTGAAGCAGAGAGAGCTGTAAGCTCTCGTACAGAGAGTTCTTGGTGGATGGTGCAATGTAGGTCGGTGCACCTTCCTGATCATGTAGATCATAAGGTGGTCGCTCAGCGAATTGGGAAGGATCCCAGTTTTAATAATCCTGTCCGGGTGAGTTGTCAGAGCCCAGTCCAGGAGGGAGTGGTTTTGAGATTTTGGGTTGAGGGAGGTGGGTTGCCCAATCTGTTGGGAGAGGTAAAGGGTTTTAATCTTGCTGCAGAGTTTTGAGCAGCTTTTATCTAGCCAGTTGTAATTAAAGTCTCCAAGGATGTAGAGCTCACCGGCAGCGGCCATGTCTTTTAGTGAGGCCAGGTGGTCAATGATGGTAGTTGCTGGGGTGGCAGGGGCACAGTATATCCCTGTCACAAACACCGGTGAGGTATGAGGCAGAACAAGTTTGATCATTGTGGATTCCATGTCGGGGTGTGACCTGGGAGCTGGACTGAGGAATACTGGAGAGTGTTTGATATGTACATGGCAATGTCACCGCCTTTCTTATTCCCTAATCTGTCCTGACGTACCACTGTGTAGCCGGTCATATCAATTTCAGAGTCGCCATGAAGGGGTTTTAGCCATGTTTTGGATATTACACAAATATCCGGTTTGAGGGTATGGGTAGTGACTTGCAGCTCCGGGAATTTGTTTAATAGGCTGTGTATGTTTTGGTGAATTAGGCTAAGTCCCTTGGTCAGTTTGTGGGGGTCGAGGTGTGTCAGAGGGCCAGGGCTGGATTCTACATCACCCACCAGTAGGAGCAACAGGGTGAGGTATTGAAGGACTGACTGCCATTTACTTCTAATTTTATATTTGGTGTTGCAGGAAATATTTGTGTTGCATGAGAGTGAATACACTAGGCTGTTTAGGGCAGCTATGCGAGGGGTGAAAGATGGGGGATGACAGAGGGGTGTGTGAAAACCAGCCAGGATTCAGTGTATGAGCCTGGCGCTCAGTGGGGGTATTAAGGGGACATGGGGGGGTAGGGACAAGGCTAGAGTTTCAGAGGATAGGGTCATTCTGGGGCTGTATAGATGGGGTAGTGATGTAAGAGGAAAGGCAACGGTGAGCATGGTTATAAGGTAGAGGTGCATGATTTCAGGTTTTATTTGCAGTATCCGGCTGAAGTTTGTGATAGTGCACTCTACTGGTGGGATCATATAAGCTGCAAATCTGAAAGTGGGCTGATAGGTTTTTGAGGGTCACCTGACCAATTCAACTACTTATATATTGGAGTGCCGACCAAGGGTGGTGGTGGGGGTGGTGGGAGCCAGCGCAGAGCGCCGGGGGGGCAAGACCTCTGCCACTCAGCTCCAAGAGGCCCTGAGCTGAGCTGCTCGGTGGTAGCTTTATGCTTTACAAAAATTGGCGTCAAGTAGGAAACAATTGCCTCCGATTCCTGGCTCGTACCTTGAAATTTCAGTCTTGAGATTTTGGGGGGGGGGATTCCGGCTCCTCCAACGCTTCCTAGGGAGAGCAGACAAGTCCCTTGTGACCTCAAGGGGTGTGTGAGGAGGGCATCAGTCCCCTACCCTCTTGACCCTGAAGGAAACAAAAAAAAAGGTAAGAGATTATTTATATTGCAGTGGAAAGGGGCGTAGAAAGCAATACCTGGTAACATGAGCTTCCTAACTGTGTAGTGCAGAAAACGATTTCCTGCTCTGTGAGACCCTGGAGTTATGGAGAAAGCTATGCCCCAAGTTGCTTTAAGTTAAATATTAAAAGTTGTGCTATTTCTTGTTCCTTTGTCACCGCATGTTGCGCGGTGCAATAGCTTTGTCCCCCAAGATTTAGCCTATTTCCGACTGAGTAACCTTAATTCGGATTACTAGCATGAGAAATTAAAGCTCTGTCACAGTGAAAGCATGGCATGTGATTTAGAAATGTACCTTAGGTTAAGCAGGCACAGTTTAGAAAATGGCTACCGATACAGTTTGTACTGCACTGTAACTACACTACCGTTTAGATTTTTGCGAAGCCCCTATGCAGTGACCCTGAAAAGTTGGTCGACTGGGTTACATTTGCTAGAAACAGTACAAATACTAGCAGGGTTTTAAATAATTGATTAGCAGTTTTTTTCTTTGGACTATACTAACTCTACAGAAGGTATTTATATAGATTGTCTAGAAGTGCTGTGTTTGTTAAACACAGTAAGGCAAGAGCTATGCATTTTCACAAAGATTTAGCACTTTTATGAGCAAAACGCTAATCAATTTTTAGAGTTAAATAAATCCTTGTACTAGGCAAGGCACAAAAATCAGCTAACGATTTAAGGGGCTTGTTATGAACAGGTAAGCGAATTACAAACAAACAATATTCCTTAACAGAATTTAGCTACTGGCAGCATGCTAGACACACATAATGTAAATAACTGCAAATGGCATGAGACACTAACTGGAAATGCAGGCTGAGACTCTTAAGGTAACAGGCACTACTTGTGGATTGTTATGGGAATCAGGTCTGCACATTTAAAGCTACTGCCTTTACATACAGAAAACACTGTGTTTGGAGCAAAAATGCAGGGCAAAAAGACGGTCTTCACATGTACGCTGAATAAAAGACCTCTGCTGCTCAGCTCCAAGAGGCCCTGAGCTGAGCTGCTTGGCAGTAGCTTTCTGCTTTACAAAAACTGGCGCCGAGCAGGAAACAAAGACCTCAGATTCCTGGCTCGTGCACAAATTTCAGTCTTGAGATTCGGGGATTCTGGCTTCTCAACGCTTCCTATGGAGGGCAGACGAGACCCTCGTGACCTTGAGGGGTGTGTGGGGAGGGCAGCAGTCCCTACCCTCTCAACCCTTGAAATTTCAGTCTTGAGATTTTTTGGGGGGGGGGATTCCAGCTCCTCCAACACTTCCTAGGGAGGGCAGACGAGACCTTCATGACCTTGAGGGGTGCGTGGGGAGGGCAGCAGTCCCCTACACTCTTGACCCTTGTAATTTCAGTCTTGAGATTCGGGGGGGATTCCGGCTCCTCCAACGCTTCCTAGGGAGGGCAGACAAGACCTTCGCGACCTCAAGGGGTGTGTGGGGAGGGCAGCAGTCCCCTACTCTCTCAACCCTTGAAATTTCAGTCTTGAGATTTGGGGTGGGGGAATTCCAGCTCCTACAATGCTTCCTAGGGAGGGCAGACAAGACCCTCATGACCTTGAGGGGTGTGTGGGGAGGGCAGCAGTCCCCTACCATCTCGACCCTTGAAATTTCAGTCTTGAGATTCGGGGGGAGGATTCTGGCTCCTCCAATGCTTCCTAGGGAGGGCAGATGAGACCCTCACGACCTTGAGGGGTGTGTGGGGAGGGCAGAAGTCCCCTACCCTCTTGACCCTTGAAATTTCAGTCTTCAAATTGGGGGGGGGGGATTCTGGCTTCTCCAACGCTTCCTAGGGAGGGCAGATGAGATCCTTGCAACCTCGAGGGATGTGTGGGGATGGCAGTAGTCTCCTACCCGTTATCAGGTGACAAGTCTTATAGGCGATTCCAAGTTTGCCATTTGTTGCTTTACAGGTTGACTGGATGTACAAACTGAAATCAAGGGATTTATCAAGCAGGACTCTCAGGTATTTGAAGGATGTGACACAGTTGATGAGAGACCCCCCCCCAGAGTCATGGACTAGGAGGGGTTCCTTACAGGCCCTGAGTTTGGGGGCAGTGCCAAATAGCATGGCTTGAGTCTTTTTTGCATCGAGGATAAGCTTATTAGCATTTAGCCATGTTAACACATTCCTGAAATCTGAGGAGAGTTTTTTGTTGATGTTAACTTTGTCGGCGCTGTAGTTGAGGATGAGTTTATCAGCGTATAAGATAGCTGAGCAGGAAAGCATAGCATAATCTATGTTGTTGATGTATAGCAAGAAAAAAAGGGGTCCCAGAATGGAGCCCTGAGGTACTCCGATGTCAGTGTTGGCCACATTCGAGAGAGCGGAGTTGAATTTAACAAGTTATACTCTGTTTGATATGTAGTTGTTAAACCTGTCAACTACTGAGAATGAGAAGTTAAGTCTGTGCAGGGTTGACAGAAACAGGGGATGATCAACAAGATCAAAAGCTTTGGTAAGATCAATAAATACTGCTCCAGTGAGTAGGCCTTTGTCCATGTTGCAGAGTACATTGGTGGAGAATTTGAGAAGAGCGGTTGAGATACTGTGCCCTTTTCTGAAACCATGCTGAGTGTCTGAGAGAAGGTTGTTCTTTGTGAGATAGTCAATGGTTTGGGTTGCAACAAGCTTCTCCAGTAGTTTGCTTAGCACAGAGAGGATGGCTATGGACCTGTAGTTGTTGATATCCTTTGGGTCTCCTTTTTAAAGGATAGGTGTAACTCGAGCAATCTTCCAGAGATCTGGGACAATGCCACGAGAGAAGACAGGGTGAAAATCTTGGCCAGTGGCAAAGCAATCAATGGTGCCGCTAGCTTCAGGAGTCGTGGCTCAAGTGAATCTGAGCCGGGGCTAGTGTTGTTGGATATGTTTTGCAATAGCCTTTGGACCTCGGATCTAGATATAGCTTTAAAGTGGAAAAGGGGGGGGGTAGTAGTTAGTTGGCAGTGGCCAGCACCAGATGCAGATCTCTGGGGTGCGCAGTAAGGCTGAGATGCTGTGGGAGGTGAAGCGAAGGACGAGGTGTACTGAGACAGGTCTGTGAATAATCTGTTAAAGGCATTTGCTATAGTGTATGAGTCGTTGCAATGTACACCATTTAGGATCATATCCTCTGGGGTCAATGACTGGGTAGCCCCAAAAAAGGTCTTGATGTGTGTCCAGAATTTTCTAGGGTCACCAGCAGAGTTTGTGAGCAGTTCCTTGCAGTAGATGCTCTTTGCTGTTCCGATTTTTTTTTTTTTTTTTTACAGGCGCTCTGAGAGGCCCTGTAGGTATTGTAATCCTCTGGTAGTCTGGACACTTTATACTTCTTCCAGAGTTTGTCCCGTGTGCGCAGGTTAGCTAGCAGGTCCTTGTGTAGCCAAATACAGCAAAGGTTAGTAAATTATTGGTTAAATGTATTTAGGATGCATCCATATAGACTTCCATGTCTTTGTCTTGATGAAGGCACTTCATATTTATGTTCTTATATAATCTCTCCATGTATGAGAGTTGTTGAAGAAATAATTAAACCTTTAGGGCTGTTACAAACTATTACGGACAGTCTTGGATATCCTCCAGCTCAGACAAAAGAACTGGTGAACTCCAGAATTAGAGATGCTCATATTCAAAAAGACTTGGAGGCTTGTAGATTATCCAAAGCTTGTCAGTGGCTTGCCAAAAATAAGAGATCACATAAATTTGAAAAATATCTGGAAATTTTACAAAATCCAGGTTAAAGGAACATTTTTACAAGATTTCAATTTGAATGCTTCTCAAGTAATCTTAGGAAGGGGCAATATGAGAAGAGGGGTAGTGAAGATTTAATGTGTAAATGTGGGATAGGTCAGAATCATTTATTTCATTTGGCTATGTTGTGCCCTTTATATGAAAAAAAAAAAAAGGTGCTCCCTGTTGGGAAATATATTACAAAAACTTACATATCAGCCAGATCATTTACTGACATACTTATTAAAAGCACAGGACATGAGAGTGCTGATCCCTGTGGCCTCCCTCTTTAACTACACAGAGTCAAGAGGATATCATTTGAAGTCCTGATTATGGTGGGTTGGTAACCATAGAAGTCAAGTTTGGCTACCATACCTCATGAGCCTCTAAATGATCCTATGATCTTATAGATTCTTACTACAATCTGTTTACAGGACTATTAGGTAAATTAGTCCCAGAGATTGATGAATATTTATTCACCTATCTAATTCACAGTGCACTCTGAATGTGAAATTTCATAACAATAATGTATTAATGAGTTAACTACGTTGTGGCAGATATAGCTGCACAATACTGAAATATGTAATGCAAACCAGTTTTTAATATATGCATTAATGATGATGTATAATGTGTGTAGGAAATTTTTATCTTATATTTTTTTTGTATTGTGAAACTTTTCCCTCCATTTGTAATGGCATTATGTATGTCGACCTATAAACATTAACTAACTAAATCAGCACTTGTTAACTTGTTCTACAGTGGCTGAAAACAATTGAGTTATTTCTGTCTCTCTCAGTCTGCTTGAAGAGTGATGGTACCATCTTGGAGTACTGTAGCTTGCTGATTCAGGTACCCAATCACAGCAGGCTGTAGAGTTAATGGTTTTGTCTACAGGTTTCCAACAAACTTAGTCTGGTTTGTGTTTAGATAAGTTTAACATCTATTATTCTCTTATAAAAAGTTGATCAGTTGAGTTTCAGTGCTGAATTGAAGTAGTGGAACTCTTTCTCTGTGAGAGATCAGCATGTCTGTATCATAACTCTCTGTTCTTTTTCATCTAAACTCTGATTTTGTTCTAACTATATAACACAGCATTGTTTAATTAATATAAAATAAAGCTACATTTTGTTAATTCTTAGAAATAGTTTGTCTTTGATGCAACTTTCATAAATACATTCATGTAAGAATATTTTTTTCATGTCACATTGACAAACAGGTGCCTGTCATACTCTACTATTTCAAGCACATGATCTGTCTGAACTCAAAAATGTCAGTTCTTTGGTAGTTTCTATGTGAAAATACATCATGTATGTGAATAAACAGAAACACTATATGGCATCTAGATACACCGTCTCTCTTCCCCACAGTTGAGGCAGTTGCACTTTGCTGCCACCTATCCCTGCTCCACAAGTCCCCATACCTTCTGCTCTACATTTGAGGCTACTGCACTCTGCTACTCAATGTCTTCTCCCATACAGTCAGGGATTGTGCACCCTGCTGCCTCCATCCCCTGCCTAAAGAATCAGGGCTCTTGCACTCTACCAAAACAGTTGGGAATGCTGCACCCTGCTGCGCTCTCTCTCTCTCTCTCCCGCTCCACACACATTCAGGGACACTGCATCTGTTGCTCCTTGTTCCTGTCTGCACAATCAGCACTTCTGTCCTCTACTAAACCGTAGATTCCTCGATCCCCTGCCTCCACAGCTGGAGCTGCTGCACCATGCTGCCCTAGGCCACCTGAGGTGGGGCTTGCGCTGCACCTTGCTGCCCCCTTTTATTGCCCAAAATGGACAGAGCTGCTGCACCACACACCCTGTCTAACAATTAGGGCAGCTGCACCCTGATGCCTCCCTGTGTCCTGTACCATAATAAAGGCTTCTACACCATGCTGTCCTATGTCTCCTGTCACCAAAGCCATGGCAGTTGCACCCTGCTCCTGTCTACACAGTTGGGTTGATGTGGTATGGTGTGCCCTAGAGCCCACACCTCCACAGTTAGGGCTGCTGCACCATGCTACCACTTGCCACAAGAGTAAGGGCATTTACTGCACCCTGTTTTATGCCTTCACTGTTGAGGCAGTTGCAACCTACTGCCACCTGCCAAGTAGGATCCTTGGCTACACCCTGCTGCCCACATCTCTTGTTATAAACAGGAATGGCTGCTGCACCCTGATGACACCCTATCTCCTGACCAAACAGTTGAGAATGATGAACCTTGCTGCCCTCTTTCCCCACCCCACAGTCATGGCCATGACCCAGCACCCTGTTGCCCCCTGGTCATGTAGGAGGGAGCAATGTAGTGCAATAACCCTAAGTGTGGAGGCAAGGGGATCCATGGTGCAGTAGGGCACAGTGGTGGCAAAGGACAGAGGGCAACATGATGCAGTAGCCTTGAATGTGGGGCAGGATGCAGCTGGGCATCAGAGTACAGAAGCCTTGACCATGGCACAGAGCAGACTTGGTGCAACAACTCAGCAGATTTGGGGCAATGAAAGTACACAGCAGGGTTCAGCAGCCCCAGTGTTGGAGGCAGGGGGCAAGGGACTCTCCGGCATGGCACAGCATAGCAGTCCTAACTGTGGAGACAGGAACAGTGGGCAACACGGTGCCATGATTGTAGGTTTTGGGCCAGAGGGCAACAGGGTGCAGCAGCGCAACTGTTCGGGTACGAGATAGGGGTGGCATCAGGGTTCAAAAGTCCAAAATGAGGGATAGGTGGCAACAGCCATACCTTTTTGGGACAAGGGATATGGGTGGCAGGGTGTAGCAAAGGATCTGACTCTGGTAACTGAAGGGCAGAAGGGTGCAACTCCCTCAACTGTGGAGGCATGCAACAGGGTGCAGCAAATACCTCAACTCTTGTGGCAAGTGGCAGCATGGTGCAGCAGCCTAACTACAGAGGGATGGAGCTCTAGGGTACAGCAGGCCACAGCAGCCCTAACTGGGTAGACAGCAGCAGGATGCAGCATCCCTGGCTGTGGTGACAGGGGGCAGAAAACTGCATTGTGCAGAAGCCTCAACTGTGGGGATGGACAATGGAAGGTATCAAGGTACAGTAACCCTGACTGTGAGACAGGGTGTGGGTGGTACAGCTGCCCTGCCCATTTGGGGCAATGAAGTGGGTAGCAGGGTGCAGCACAAGCCTCACCTCAGGGGGACCTGGGACTCTAGGGTTTAGCAGAGAAGAACAACCCAGACTGTGGAGACAGGAACAGGGGGAACAGGTGCAGCATCCCTGACTTTGGGGGGAGCACAGTAGGGTGCAGAAACCCCAACTGTTTGCGCAGGGTGCAGCAATCCTGATTAACTGGGATGCAGTATAGTGCAATGGTTTAAAGCTCTGAGTTGCAATCCTGGATACCTAGCTATGAATCCCATAACCCCAACTTACAGACTGTGTAACCCTGAGTAAGTCATTTAACTTCTCTGTGCTCCCACGTCACACCTGTAAACAAGCTTCAGCTTAGTGCGTCTCTCCTGGTTAAAAAAAAAATATATATATATGTATAGGGCAAGGGATGGAGGCAGCAGGGTGCACAATCCCAGACTGTATGGGAGAAGACAGTGGGCAGCAGAGTGCAGCAGCCTCGAATGTGGAGCAGAAGGCAGGTGACTTGTGGGGCAAGGGGACTTGTGGCAGCAGAGTGCAGGTATTGGCTCACTGAGAGAGGCACTGTCACAATATGTTGACATAGCGACTAGGTTACCCTCATACTTAAAAGACACTGCTGAGCTCTTGGCCCTCCTGGGGGATCTACAGTTAGAGAGAGTGTCTCCTAGTATCCATTAATGTAGAATCTTTATACACTAATAGCTTGCATGAGGGAGACCTTGAGGCGATGTGGGCTTGTTTGGATATTGCTATGAATCTGGGTGCGGAACAGAAGGCTTTCTTAATAACATTGTCACAACTGGTATTAACGTCAAATATTTTTCTTTTCCAAGGCAAATATTATCACCAGGTGAAAGATACTGTGATGGAGGCAATTTTTCCCCAATTACACAAACCTTTACCTGGGACATTGGGAAAGGCACTTCATTTACAATAGGGAGGTTAATGTTTTTTATGACCTTATGTATCTGTGGAGGAGATATATAGATGATGTGTTGATGGTGTGCTGGGGAGAAGAACAACAATTGTGGGAATTTGTCCAATATTTACATGACTGAAACTCGAATCTTAAATTTATTTATTTATTGTTTATTGAATTTTGATGACCGGGTAGGCCCACTGGGCCCCGAAGGTCCTTTTTTCAGGGGCGACTATTATTAATGTCTTAGATGTTACGATTCACAAATTGGAAGATGATAAGATTAGGACAGATTTGTTTAGAAAACCTATGGTTAGGAACACCATTCTGCGTGCCACATTCTGTCATCCCCATCACACCATTAGCAACATCCACAAATTCCAGTTCTTGAGGCTTAAAAGGAATTGTAATACTGTGGACTATCAACGAGAGGCAGAAGATATGACCAAAAGATTTTTAGAGAGGGGGTATGGCCAAGATGTTATTCAGGGAGCTGGGGTATCAGTTGAAGAGATATCTACAGAACAGCTTTTAATATATAAAGAAAAACAAAATGAGAAAAAGGATACTGTTAATATTATTACCAGCTATGGTCCCTTCTCAAATCAAATTAGGGAAATAATAAGTAAACATTGGAGCATCCTTAAGGCTGAACCTTAGCTAGACCCAGTAACCCTGGAACCCTCTAGAATTGTCTCTATAAGGGGAAGAAACTTGGATGACCATTGGGTTCACTTTTTACAACCAGTTGTTAAAAACAAATTGCTTGGATGTTCCCCCCCCCCCCAAGAGGTTGCTTCCCCTGTGGTAAGTGCAAATATTGCAGTGAAAATGAGAAAAAGACACATTTTAGTAATAGTAATAGCACCAGGAACTTTAAAATTAGACAAGTGATAAATTGCATGACCACAGGGGTTGTATACCCTGCAATGTCTACTTGCCGGGTTTTATATGTCAGAAAGATATCATGCAAACTTAAGGAGAGAATAGGCAGACACTTAAGTGATATCCACTGTAAGGTTAACAAGAACGCCCTATATAAACATATAACGGATTAGGGTACTGACCATTACTTCACCTTTTGGGGTGTGGAAAGGGTTAGTATCGGCCCGAGAGGGAGGGGGGAGACCTGGAAAAAAAATACTAAGAAAAGTGTCCTCCTGGATATTTGAAATGGGTGCATTAAACTTTCCTGGCCTAAATGATACTTTTGAACTTTCCCCTTTTCTGAAAAATCAAATCCTCTTCTTATTATTCTGCCTTTTGAGGGAGAGTATGTATATAGTCCTTAATGGAATTTTTAATTTCTTATTTTAATGGTGACATTTTGTTTGCTGTTCTTTATCCTAGGTACCCACTTGAAAACACTGGAATCTGTGTCTCAAAACACCTTGCTTATGTCATGTTGTTTGACTCATGAAATGTACTTTTTTCCAAATATACAATTTGATATTAGAAACTTAAAATAGCATCAAATACTTTTAAGCCATGTGTCCAAGTTACAGCTAGTTATGTTTAATATAGTGGCACGGTAGTACCACTATAGTTAGGGTTGAGCACCTCATTTAAGGTTGAAGTGTGACATTTTGCAGCTTAATAACTTTGCCACTGTATGACAGATTTGCCTGTAATTTGGCAGGCATGGAGCAGTACCATAGATCTCGGGAATCTGCAAAGTTTCATTCCGGTTGGATATACGGTTGCAGAGTTATAAAGCGACATTCCGTTGCACATTTATGCATTTTTGTTCATTCTTTGCTCACGTCTACAGGTCGCACGGTTTGTGCGACTGGTCCAAAATCTCCAGGGACCATGCAGCCAGCATCCCTGATGTGCCTTTCGAAGATTTCGTGAAAAAATATTAAATGGTTCAAACGTTATTCAAAAAACAAGTTTCCCATTATAGTCAATGGGAAAAGTTAACAAAAAGTTCGACAGTGTTGCAAATGACCCCTGTAGTGTCGTGAGACAGCCATTTTTTTTCAGTTGTCGACTGCGTTACTGTTTCCTTCTGCAGCGCCGTTACCTTAACCACTTGCATTTCTGTTTGCATTTGTGTTACTGTTTGCATTTTTCTTACCATTTGTGTTTTCATTGGCGTTACCGTTTACGTTACTGTTTTCATTAACGTTTGCATTTCTGTTGCCGTGAGCCTTACCATTTGTTTTCATTAATGTTTGCACTTGCATTCCTCTTACCGTTTGAGTTACCATTTATGTCTGCATCACCATGTGCATTACTGTTTGTACTTGCGTTACCTTTAGCATTACTACTTGACAAAAAATCACATGGTGGGAGCGCTGGGCCCGAAGGGCCCCCTGCCCTCCCACCAACACATTCATTCACTATTTATAATGCTCATTCTCAAAAAGAAGGGAAATTCATGGCAAAAAAACACCATTTAATGCATCAGTTAGGGTTGTTCCACAGCGACAAAAGTGAGGAAATTTGGTGTTAGGATTGCCACCTTGCACCCAAGCCCATCCGTCTCCATTAACAGGCATCAGGGTGTGCATTGGGGTCATTGGTCCTAACTCTCCCGCATTCTCTTATACTGCACTACCTCATCTTGTTTACATATGGGATGGGGTGAGAGTTAGGACTGACAACCCCAACGCACACCCCGATGCCTCTTGGTGGGGACGGGTTGGGCTTAGGTGCAAGAGGAGGCAACCCTAACACCGAATTTCCTCACTTTCGTCACTGAGGAACAACCCTAACTGATGCATTAAATGGTGTTTTTTTTGCCATGAATATGTATTATAGTGGCACAGTAGTGCCACTGTAGTTAGGGTTGAGTACCCTATTTAAGGTTAAATTCTGAAATATGCAGCTTAATAACTCTGCCACCATGTGACAGATTTACCTGAAATTTGGCATGTATGGCACAGTACCATAGCTCTCAGGATCTGCCAAGTTTTGTAATGGTTAGATATATGGCTCTGGAGCTACATAGCACCATAGAATGTGGTAATTATGGGGTTTTTTTGCATTCTTTGCTCGCGCCTACAGGTCACACAGTCTGTGCGACTGGTGCAAAACCTTTCGAAGAGTTGGTGAAAAAATACTAAATGGTTCAAAAGTTATTCAAAAAACAAGTTTCCCAATAGAATCAATGGGAAAAGTTAACAAAAAGTTTGACAGTGTCACAAATGCAGTTTTTAATGTTGCAAATGACCCCTGTAGTGTCACAAATCCACCATCTTGTTTTCAGTTGGTGGTCACAGAAATGCTTGGGATTTAAATTTGGGACCCTCTAAGGACACCATTCTTGATGTGTTCACCTAGTCAAGTCCTGAGGATGCTAGGCATGTCTTTTCTGGGGGGTAAACACCCCAGAAATATATTTTTCAAATTTTTGTAAACAGTAGTGTCACAAAGTAGTGTTGCACATTCGACACTTTCGTGCCTTTTTTTTGCGAAAGTGTCTCAAATCACAACACTGCTTTGCACACTATGCCCAAAAGAACAGGAAATCTTTGACACCCTACTACAAAAGAACTCTTTGGTCTTTTGGGCTGAAATTTGGACAGAAGAAAATCAAGATCACACAGATGTGCCTTTTGGTGGCTTGGTGCCAAAATATTAGAGGGCTGCAATGTTACAGCACTCCGAAGTTGACATTTTCCCATAGGCTAACATTACAGCATGCGCCACGCCTTGCAGGGCCCGTATCTTGAAAACACTTTGAGATACGGACTTTTCTTCAGAAAAATGCTTATGCAAAACTAGCCAGGAAAGTCATAAATAATATGAGATTTTAATTGTTTTTTCTATATCGTATGGTCTTGAGATATAAGCAATTTAGTATTCCAAGTGTTCATTTTCTGCTCTGAGACCCATTATTATGCATACATTCTTTGTATTCACTGTGTTTCTGAATGCAACTTTTTGGGGGAAAAAAAGGGTGTGCGTTTCCATTACTGTTACAGTCAGCATTTCTGCTTGCATTTCTGTTACCGTTTGCATTAGCGTTTCTGTCACCATGTGCATTACCCTTTACATTTGCATTACTGTTATCATTTCCGTTTTGATTACTGTTTTTTTTTGTTTCCTTTTGCATCACTGTGTGCATTACTATTTGCGTTTGCGTACACGCTTCCATTTGTGTTTCTGTTTCCTTTGGCATCATGGTTGGTGTTACCGTAAGCATTTGCATTTCCCAATTGCATTACCATGCCCATGCATGTTACGATTTGCATTTGCGTGTGCACTTGCATTTAGGTTTGTGTTACTGTTCCCTCTGGCATCATCAGTGGTGTTACCATAACAGTTTCCATTTCCAATTGCGTTACCATTACTGTTTGCGTGTTCGTCACCGTTTGCATTTCTGTTAGCCTTACCGTTTGCATTTTTGGTAGCATTTTCGTTGTCGATTGCATTACTCTGTCCTTCTGCATTGCTGTTGCCATTACTGTTTGCATTTCTGTTTGCATACCCAATTTTCATTTCACTCGGTCATACATTTTTTGCACAGCAAAGTGACAAAATCATATGCTGGGCCCTGCACTCCCACTACCACATTCCATTCACTATTTATAGTGCACATTCTCAAAAGCAAGAGAAATTCATGGCAAAAACATCCATTTAATGCATCATTTAGGGCTGTTCCACAGTGACAAAAGCGAGGAAATTTGGTGTTAGGGTTGAAAACCTAACTGCGCATCCCAACCCCACCACCACACACACACATATACATGCAAGTAGAGGAAGGATCAAGGCAACACAACCAATCACACACAACCACTAGCAGCTAACAGGAATAACGTACAACTATGTAAACCACAAAACCACACACCCATACTCCCATCAGGCTGTCGCATGGGGTACTCACCCCTAACTCTCCTCCCGGTCATTCCTCGCACCACTAAAACACATATCACTACAGACAACTGGACATCTTGGGCCTCACGCTGCCACCAACACATAACACAGACTACACATATGGTATTTTGTGGTTCGCAAGATCCAAAACAGGATTTTGCATAATCCCTGAAATATTTTCGATAATCACTTTTGCAAATACAAAAGTGTCGTGCTATGACACTTTCGTGTTTGCCACACTATTTTGTGAATGTCTGCTCCTAATGACTGCACATCTTTGCTATCATCCTGCAAGCAAACGGTTGAGTCCTCTGACCTCAAATTTGCAGGATGGCATGACCTGGTCTCACACATGTCCTCTTTCCTGCTATTGTGCTAAAATACTTAAGGATTACAAAGTTACACTGTTCCAAAATTGAGCAATTTGCCATAGACTAACACTGCAGCACCCATGATGCCTTTTGCCAGCCATATGTTGAAAACAAAGCACAGTACACCAGTTTCGCTATTGTCAGCGCTTGGTTCACCTTTATGTCAACTAATCTCGAAGAACAACTTTGTCAATAATCTATGAAATCTCAAGTTGGATTTCTTCACTTCCTTCAGTAACACAGGTATACATCTCCTGCTGGATGTGTATGACTGGTTGTGTTGCCTTGGTCCTTCTCCTACTTGCATGTATGTGTGTGTGTGGTGATGGTGGTGGGGAGGGGGGACGCACAGTTAGGATTTTCAACCCTAACACCAAATTTTCTCACTTTTGTCACTGTGGAACAACCCTAACTGATGCATTAAACTGAGTTTTTTTTACCATGAATATGTAAATACATATATATTTATATATAGAATTATTATTTATAGATTAGCTGTGATTGGCAATAATTTAGTGGCTTAAACTTTTAACATTGTTATTCTGCTTTTATTAAGTCCTGTCACTCACTTTGGTATTCACTATGTTTGTATTGCACTTGTGTTTAAGCGCTGTCACTTTAACAGTGTCAGTTTTAACAAGGAGTGTAACTTATGAGCAGGACATACCCCTGAGGAGGTGCTTATGCGCAAAACTATTAGAATCATTTTTTCCTGGTTAGGACCCCCCGTTGCCTTTATTATTATACACTTGGCTTTGTATATTTTGTGGAGTTAAAATTGCTGCTGCTACATCCTGGTGATGCTTATCTTTTTTTGCCTTGCTCTGCCTCAACTGTGGGTAACAGACATTGTGGGGGGGAGAGAGAGAGCAGCAGGGTGCAGCAACCCCAACTGCGTGGGACGATGCAGCAGCCCCGATTCTTAAGGCAGGAGATGGAGGCAGCAGGGTGTACAATCCCTGACTGTATGGGAACAGACAGTGGGCAGCAGGGTTCAGCAACTTGAAATGTAGAGCAGAAGATTGAGGGTGTGAGGGGCAGGTGACAGCAGACTGCAGCTGTCTCAACTGTGGAGAAGAGACGTGGTGCATCGGGATGCCATATAGTGTTTCTATTTATACACGTACATGATGTACTTTCACACACAAACCACCAAAGAACTGAAATTTGTGAGTTCAGACAGTACATGTACTTGAAATAGTAGAGTGTGACAGGCACTTGTTTGTAAGTTTGACACGAAAACAAGTTCTTACATGAATGTATTTATGAAGGCTACATCAAAGACAAACTATTTCTATGCATTAACAAAATTTAAATTTATTTGATATTCATTATACAATCCTGTTATATACATAGAAAAAAAATCAGTTTTGATGAGAAAGAACCAAGAGCTGTGATACAAACAAGCTGATCTCTCACAGAAATTTCCACTACTTCAGTTAAGCATTGAAACTCAAATGATCAACTTTTTTAAGAAGAGAATGATATATTTTAAGTTAATCTATCTAAATGCAGACCACAGACTGAATTTGTAAGAAACCCTGAGAGCAAACCATTAACTCTACAGCCTGCTGTGACTGGGAATCAGAAGCAGCAAGCTACAGTACTCCATGATGATGATGTCATCACTCTCCAAGCTTGGCTGAGAGAGACAGAAATAACTCCACTGTTTTCAACCACTGTAGAACATGCTAACAAATGCTGATTTAAAGAAAACCACAAAACCAAACTGCATGACATTTAAAAAAAAACACTTATCATGGCACGGGGATGTGAATTCAAGCTTTATTAACAATATGCAGCACCCTTTATACATGATCTTTAATTTTAAAAAAATGTGTAAAGGTTAGAATTCAATGAAGTGGTGATAGGTAAGGCTTCAGAATGCCCTCTTCAGCTGAGAAATTGGTTTGTCAGTTAGGCAACAGAAGGTGCTTGATCAACACACAGTCCCTGAATAAAGTTAAAATTCTATTCGACTTCGAGGCAACCACTCTGTGAGACTGCACAATTTTGTGAGGGCGCATGTTTCCATTCTGGTGTTAGAAATGTGCATTTCCATTGTTTTAGAGATGGAAAGAAATTGATGGACCCATGTTCTTCATTGTTTTCTATAATCTTCTTATGCCCATATGTTCTTAAGTAACCTTTAAATGCATACAAAGTGCCATATTTAAAATGAAGTTCCAAAGCAGATGCCTTTAAGAACTGTTTAGGATTCTAACTAGAACAATAACTGGTTCACTTACACCTAATTTAAACATAGCTTACCTTTTTCATTGCCACACATAATCTCTCTCAGCTTCATCATGTCCAATGCTCCTCCCATGTCCGTTCCACTGGAATGTCCCGAACCTAGTAGTAGTAGTAAAAAAATATTTATTCATAAACATATTTATGAATTTAGGATAAAACTTGATTGAGTCACAGACTCATTTGCAACAAGATCCTCTCAACTATTACAAACATTAAAAAAATATGTTATACAAAATTAGTTTATATCCATGTACAAGAATTTACTACAATAGGTAGAGTCAAACATTTTTACATTATACATGCATACAAAATAGCTTCATACATACAAGGTGACTTAATGATTGTAAACATAAATATAACATTTAATAGAATATAAAACAAATAGAGTTCAAAAATCCTTACAATCTTATGTTCCCCCACTGATCTAATTAAGTTGGGAAAACCAGAGCCTAATATTCCATACCTTGGCTACTGACAGCACTGTCTTAGTTTTTTTGCAATAACTCCTAAACCAGGTTCTGATTAGATGCCAGTTTTTTTCCTGTACTGGGTCTCTTAGGTCAGGAGGGATTTTGTTCCACAGAAGTGTCACTTGGTAATATACTGGCTGATGGCAAACGTCCAGGTTACACCCTGGTAACACTAGACCTTATGCGTTGTATATCAAAGCAATACAAAATACCAATTCCTTTTTTGCATCTACTGTTAAACAAGATCTAATTCTATACAAGGCCCCTAATCTTCTACCTATATTCTTTGATAAGCTATCAATATGAACACCTCACTTCAAAAAACTATCTAGCCACATCCCCAAATATTTTTAAGACCGCACCTGTTAAATCAGGGAGCTCCCCAGGATGTCCACTCCTAAGGACCCCTCCTCCTATATTTCATTTGATCTAGAGAATAACATTGGCTTATTTTTTATGTTTTCATTAATGATCAATTTACTGTTCTTAAAGAAAACCTGCACATAATTAAACGCATTTTGCAATTTATCCTGTATTATAATTATAGTGTCAACAGGTGAATATATAATGGTGTCATCTGCATAAAAATGGAAATTAACAGATGGATCAGAAAAAGTTGTATAATTTATGTAAATATTAAAGAGGAGTGATCCCAGGATGGAACCCTGGGGGACCCCTGAAACAACAGGCAACGGACCCAAAAACAAATTCCCCATAGAGACCACCTGTGTACTACCAGCCAGGTATGAAGTTAGCCATTTCAGTGCCCCTCCTGTAATACCAATTGAGGCTGTCCTAGACAGGAGGACATGGTGGTCCAAGGAATCAAATGCCTTGGACAGGTCAACAAATATTGCATCCACTTGTGTCCTTCTGTCCAGGCAGTCTACACATCTCTCACTGCCTTAACCAGTGCCCCTGTAGCGCAGTACCTAACTCGGCTCCTACCTGTGTACTGTTACTGTGATGCAGACCCTATAAAACTGCAAATCACAGATCAACTCTTGACTCAGCATACAGAAAGGAAGAAAGACATATGTGATTCAAGCAAAATGATATTGCTTCTTTAGGAAAGCAGAAACATCTATTTAATTAAAAGATAGGCATAGGCAAATGAGGATGTGACACTGCAGTCTGTCCCAAGGGTGTGTATCTTGGCTGTATCTGTTTTACAAAGGCCCTGTGGAAACCTAACATTCAAAGGCCAGCTCAGTGCACTTACAGCAGAAGGTCCAGGCCAATGCCAGATGGGGCACTTGTGTCAATAAAGATCTACTGTGCCCCAGCACTAATACATGGCTGCTGACATTATCAAGATAAAAATTCTGCTTATGTGCCCAGACGTAGCATCTTTGTGGCTTGCTTGGACCCCAGACATTCTTAAGCCCTGTGGCTAGTTGCACCAATGAGGTAAGTCTGTAGTTAAGACCTTTTTTTGTCTTAGTTTCACGTGTTAGATCAAAAACAAATACCTGTTAGGCTTAGTATGCAATGCAGACTCAAGTGAAAACTCTCCCTGAAATGCAAAACGGCACAGGTGGGGAATAAAATTGGCACAGCCAGCCTACTATAAACTTGAGACCCTTACCAAAACACTGTAGTCACAAAGATAGAAAATACAGTACAGCACATGAAACTCAGCTGAGACTGACCTCTGATGATGGGGACATACGAGTAGCTAAAGCTCTGAAAGATACTTGGTTATTAATACAAGCAGTTAAGAGTAAATGGAAATAAGGCACTGATGCAGTACTTAAATTACGTCATGAAGCTGTCAGTGTAGTTTGAGGCAAAACTGGAAAGATAATTACTGATAAACGGCAGTCACTATAAAATAAAAGACATGATATGCAAGAACAAGCATGGCAGCACCAGCAATATATGACTACATAAAACTAGGCAGAAAGTAAGGAAGGCCATGTTTTAACACAAAAGTCATTGAGAATAACTTGGAATATTACTTAGATGGGTTAGGCCATGCAAGATTTAAAATAACTAGCAAATTAAAGAGCTTCTGATGCCTCAAAGAAAACTTTTAAAAATATAATAATTAGATACAATTCTGCTTGCAATGTGTATGAATATATTATTGTTATCACTTATTGTTTATTTTGAGTTCATCTGCCTCTACATCTCACTCCCTACTTCAGGTCATGATGACTTAAAGTAGGGATTAAACAGCAGGAATAGATTAGCTCTTCATGAGCAAAGATCCTTTTTCATGCAGATTACCTCCCTACTAAATAATGGGAAGGAGGAATGCAGAACTAATGAGAAATATAAGAGGGACATTTACTAAATATTATGTTTTGTTAAAGTTCTCCTGAACATGTCACCAGCTCTTAAAGGGAGTAAGCAATTAATACAATGTTACTAAAGCGACAACCATGCTGCTCTGCCAGGAAACAGCATGGGAATAAATAGCAGCTGATTCATCTTCCCCACTCCTGAATGGAGCCTGCAGGAAAATGGTCAGAAGGGTTAAAATAGCCCAGACATCAGCTTCACTGAGCGATGTGGGTGAGCCCATGGCTCACAACCCCTGGCAATAGGCAACAGTGCCAGTACCCACAAGTTAAGTAAAGGACCATGCTGCCCTGGTGCCAAATCAGAGTTGAGGCTACAGAGCCCTGAAGGAGTGTCTTGGAGCTGTCTTCAGCTCTTTGTGTTGCTGCTTATATACTGGTTTCAGGTTGCTATTAAATAAAAGCGGAGATCAAGTTCTCTTTGGCACACTCCTTCAGGGCTCAGTAGCCTAAACCTAGACTTGACTTGACATGAAGGCAACATGGACTTGGCACCAGAATGGTAGCAGGTTTCTTTGCCAATCAGCAAGGAGAAAAGAGCTTTTTGAACATGGATGTCACCAATGTGATCACTATTAAATGCTTACTTGGTTAAAGGAATTCTCACAGGACAAACAGTAACTGTTTAGTTATTTCAAAAGAAGCAGCAGTTAAATGCAATCAATGGCAGTAGCATTTTGCAAATACAGTAGTCCCTCATTATAATGAACACCTCTGGAGCCATCCTATTTGTTCCTTATAAAAAGGATTCATTATAAGGAGGAAATGCATTTCCATGAGTTATAGCAGTTGGAAGTAAGTTCCTCAAACACTCCATGGAAATGCAGTAGTAACTGTGGCTGAAGTGCGAATGTACATTATTTTTAATTAAAAAGCCTAGAGGTACACTGTACTTGAATACCCAGTCAATGATCGCAGTCCTCACATTTTAGTTTTAAAACAGATATGCCGTGATCAGGAAGACCGACTGACAGGAGCAGGACTAAGACAAATGAATGGTTCATCTTTCTTTTAGAGGAAACTCCAAATTGGTAGCTGCCCTACAAAGTGCGGAGATCAATTTAAAACAAATGTAGCAGGAGTGCAAAGGGAGAGTTTGTGTTTTTTTTAATTACAGTAATCAAGGTAGTGGCGTGGAGAAAGTCCAATGAAGTAAAAACCGCTCTTCTCTGACTGAAGTTCAGATCGTACGCACTCACTACTAATTGCCAGCACTGTAATCAGGTTTTTGTTGCAAACCTTTGAGTTTGAAGTGAGTACTGAATTCATTTTTTTTTGTTTGTTCCACATACAGGCTAGCATGTAGGCTGGCAGGCAGCTGCAAATCTCTGTGGCTAGAAGGAAAAAAGCACAATGCAAAGAAGTATATTTTTAAACACTAGTAGATACAAATTCCTTACACAGGAGGCTAACAGTGTTTAACAGGTTATAGGAGATTGTAAAAGGTAGAGTGGCAGTAGGAGACAGCTGTGGTAGAACCCATTGTGTTCATTACTTACACATTAACGCCTATTTAATGGATTAAGCTGAAAACAATGGAAGCCATCACAGCTGTTTGCTATAACCGTGATTTGTTATATGAGGGACATTATAGCAAGGGAGCACTGTAACTACTTTTTCAAAAAAGTGCTTGTAAGTATCTGTTAATATCATACAGGCACACCATTTATACAGACCTCTAGCGGGTTGTTGATGTGCTGCAAAAGACTGCCCAATACAGAAGAGAAAAAAAAGTGATGATGCAAGTAGTATATGTGTATACTAACAGTTGAAATGTTATTACCATTTGATTAGTGAAAATTACGTAAGGTCCCCATCACTTCCACTCCTGTGGGCACAGGATATGACACAGCCCCACTTCCGATCCCATGTGTGCCAGATATGACACAGCCCAACTTAAAATTCCTGACTGTGAAGTTGCTATGGGGGAAGTAAAGGTTGGCTTGTTTGTGCTTGCTCAGGACATGTCATGGGGACAAAAGTAGACTTGATTACATATTGTTTATTAACAACTGAACTGGTAAAACGTTTGATCGAGTGATACCTTCACAATGCTTAAACTAGCGTAGTATGGTTGTATATTTTAAAATTATGTTTTGCACATTCAGACTGTTTCATATTAATACTGAATGCATATAGCTGTTAAGCCCTAGCAGTTTTTATAATTTTATTTTTATTTTGCTGCCGTCTAAATGGCAGGTAATGGTTTAGTTTTGTTCAGCTTATTTTAATTCTTTTTTCTTATAAATTGGGAGGTCCTCCTTTCTTATTTTATTTTATTTATTTGGTATTCAGAAAATAACCTTTGTGCCAAGGATCTTTTACAAAGGTTCCACATCATGTGAACAGAGTATAGACATTCAGTCAAGAAGGTTACAGAGTTTTAGGACATTTGAGACACTGAACAGCACAACGATCAGGAAAAGGTTACAGAGTTTCTTAGACATTTAAACACTATACAGCATATGGACATAAACATTAGTTGATTACAAGTGCAGGTAAGGTGCAGAGGCACTAGAGGTTAGGTTAGGTTGGGCAGAGGGTCAGTAAGGACAGGATTTTGGTAGGGGAGGAGGGGACCTCTAGTAAAAGTGGTCAAGGAGGCAGGGCTGAGGCCAGCGAGGCATAGACCCATCCTAGCATGGAGATGGGAAGGGGGGAGGGGTGTACAGGAGCAGCCCCTCAGAGTGATTCAGAAGCATTGTCAAGGAGCATGTGGGAGGGTGGCGTCTGTCTTGTGCTGAGAATAGTTGCTGTTAGCAGAGCCAGGCCTTGTCATCCAGAGTCTGTCAGTTATTGGAGAATCAGATGCATACAGAGCTGGAGGTCAGGTAGTTCTTAAGGTCTGATTTGAAACTGGACAGGCTAGTGGAGTTCCAAATGGACTCTGGTACCTTGTTAAACCAGAGAGGGGCTCTTTAGGAGAATTGTCCAAGAGCTGTGCATCAGAATGGCACCATGAGGGCCACTACATTCTGTTTCTGGTTATATATTCTGAACCTGGGAGGGAGAAAATGCTTGCTACTCACAGGGGAGCTTTCCTCAGTAATGCTTTTTTGCCTAGGAGGCATGTCAGGAATTTAGTCCTGCACCCAAGAGACAGCAGGTGTGTCTGTTCGTAGAGGGAACAGGTGTGGGTCAATTGATCACCATTCAGGATGAGCCTGCAGGCCTTGTTGAGAGCTACATGCACCCCCTTGAGTACAGAGTCTGATGCTGCGCCGTATACAACCAGGCCATAGTCAATGGTAGACAGGATGGAGCCTGTGACTGACAGGTGGATGGCTGCCATGGTAAGGTGTTTTCTGTGCCTGTAAAGCACACCAGGCTTGGTGTTGACTGTCTTGACCATCTGGTCGATATGTTGACAATAGGCTATGGTGTCGTCCAGGGTGGCTCCCAGGTTTTTGAAAGAGTGTACCTGTCCCAAGGGGGTGAGTAAATTGTTGGTGATGTTTATGGTGGGAAACCTTTTCTTGAGCTGGGGGCTGGATAGCAGCATGGTCTTGTTTTTTTGTAACTGAGCAGAGGTTTGCGCTCGCAGAACCAGTCTTCTATTTTACTGAAGGAGTGCTGAAGTTCTGCTTGGAGTGGCTCAATTCCAGAGTTGTTGTTGAGGATGACAGCATTGTCCACATACAGGATTATGCTGGCATCACAGACTTGATGGAGATTATTTAGGAATAGGTCAAAGAGCAGTGGTCCCAAGATGGATCCCTTGGGGACCCCCGGCGTGACTTCCCCGGGATCAGACACTGTTTGTCCTATTTTTACCCGTTGTGACCTGAGGGACAGGTAGCCTCAGAACCAGAGTGCTGCACTGGCAGCCACCCACAGGCTTTGTAGCTGGACCAGTAAGAGGGTGTGGTTGATGGTGTTGAAGGCTTTTGTTAAGTCTATGAACACCACCGCTACTAGTTTGTCTTCATCCATAACTTTGTGAACATAGTCAGTGAACTCTACAAGGGCAGTCATTGTACCATGCCCCTGCCTGAACCCGTGCTGGTTGGGGCATTGCAGTTGGTATTTGCAAATGTAGTCTGTTAGTTGGTCCTCCACAATCTTCTCGAGGTATTACACAACCCAATTTTTGTTTTGTACCCCATCAGACCACTGTTATTGGGCACACAGTTATTACCCCTGTTCCACTTGCAGAACCAGATATCATTAACGGTGACCCCACATATCTGCTTGCTCTCTCAGAATATTTACCATATTTCAATGTTCATAAGCTCCACCGACACTGACACTTAAATCACTTTTAGACAGGAAAGACACACACCTCATCCACATCAGCAATAATATGACCAAGGTTAATGAAGCACTTTATGATCTTATTAACGATGGTGATTTTAATAGTGCACTTACTAACACATGGTTAGAGATTACATTTAAGGGTTTTGTTATTATAAAAGCATTTTAAATATTTTTCCTGATTATTATGCTTTGCTGCCTGTGGCATACACTCTGCCAACACTGTGAGCAGCTGGAATTCCTTTCCAAGGCTCGTGCTTCGGGTCTGTAAATGATACCTGCTTCTTATCCGCTTCCCTAGTCTTCTTGCTGCTCCTTCTGAGGCAACAAGAAGAGGGAATATGACACAAGGTCCCTGCACCCTAACTGATACCCCAGAGGTACACCGCAGACAACTAGCATCTAGGTATACGTTATACTAACAAATAGGGCTAAGGACATCAACCATACAAGAGCAGACATCAGGATATGTATGCATATGATTGTTACACACTTTATTTTCTAATATACGTATACAGTTTTTGTAAACAAGATGTTAGGACACTTGTGTCCTTGTAGTATGATATATGAGTCAGCACTGCCATCTTCTGATGATCTGTATTATTACACGGCTATGTACATGAACCGTACATCTATTGTTCACACAAAGTGATGACTATAACAAAATTGTATAATGTTATCTAGGACTGTGGAGCCACCTCTAATTTAGCCAATAGGGCTCATCTCTGTAACCAGAAATGTTTCTGTCTTACAGTAACTATGGCAACTGTCTTAGGTATATAATGTAAAACATTACATCTGTTACCTCGGAGAGCCCTGAGACTTCTGTGCTCCTCGAGGTATAGGGAATGCATAGCACTGGCTTCCAGTTCCTAGGGTAAGAACTGCTTAGGGCAACTGTGATTTTCCTTTTGGTAGTAATAAACAAGTTGTATGACTCTTATGCAACTTGTCTGTGACTTCTTTGCATCTCTATTATCACCAAGAACCTGAGGTGGAGGGTTTGGACCGCTCAACATTCCATTTCAACTTCTTTCCAGATGTTCCTTTCATTTAATTCACTACACCTGATCTAGGCTCCTACTATCAGCCAGCTGCCACTCCCGTGCAGCTCAGCTCACAGTTTATCAGTGTGAGCTCCTCTCAGATAATGCTGCATTGCTGTATTACACCATTAGCTCCTCCATTTTGCCACTTGGTTGTGGTGATCTGCTCTTGACACCCTCTTATTTCTGTAATACAGGACTACGGTGTCTCAGCAGTCCATCATGGCCTGGGTAGCAGGAGCATGCTTATGTAAGTTTTTCACCCTGTTTATGTACTGCTCCTTTCCTTCCTGCCTTTTCAGCTACCCATGACATGGAATATACAGTACGTACCTTGTAGCTTTTACAGCTTTCTTAAATTGTATGTCATTTGGTACTGCTTTGTTGGCTAAGGCTGGATAATATGGTAATTCTGATGCTCACAATAATTTGGCTTCCCTAATGGGATTGGTTGGTTTACCATCCCTGCAAGACATGCAAAGTGCTGCTATGTTCTGTTTCACAGACCAAAGTGCAGGTCTGATCATTGATTACACTACCCTTTGGAGTTATGTCTGCTTTCTGCTTGCTATAACACATGTATGACCTATGTGAAGATCTGCAGAGCTCACACTTCAAATAAGCTCTCCTTTTTGAGTCTGTCAAGGCACACAGGCACAGACAAACTCATTGCTGTAAGAGGTGCTATATAGGGGTGTGCCCAATGGAGAGCTCAGTATCAAGGGGCAGATCAGCGGCAGACAAATCAGCTGGCAGGTTGGTGAGGACTCCCTTTCAGCTGTTGGGGTGGAGCTGGCCAATTTTCCAAAAGACAGAGCCACACCTATAGTGATGCGTCTCAGTCCTTTGATATTGCACTCCTGCATTGTTAAATTCCTGGTTGCGTGTTCACACTGCTGTAGCTTACAGTGTGAACATGCTTAGCCCAAGCTGTCAACATGCCCCCCCTTCCAATTTCAAATAAACAAACAGCGGTGGCCATCGCCATCCACCTCTCACAGTCCCCATGAAAGCAGACAGGGTGCCCAATCCCCTGTCGGCATGTCACCTACGGGTTCATTTGCAGACGGTGGAGCCCAATTCCCATTGGCATAATGTTCCCCCTATTTTTGTTGTGTGCTGAGGGGGGGCACCCAGTCTCACTTGGCTCATGTTTCCCCCAAAACACTCGGTATAAGCAGACAGGGTGCCCAATCCCTGTCGGCTACAGTCCTCCCCCCAAAAAACACTCAGGTGGCATGCTGGAAGCCCACCTCAGTGTGCTCAAGTTCCCGTTAAAAAAGAAAATCTTCCCATGCTAGATTTTTTTCTTGAACCTGTAAACAAGAAAATGGTCCCTCGTAGTCTATCGTACCCCCCTTCCCCAACCTGCACCAACCCTCTGCGCACCCCTTATCCCCGTACCCCTCTCACCCCATACTTACCTCCAGAGCCCCGCGCAATGATCTTCAGTGGACTGGGAACATATCTACACTCTTGAAAGCAGACCGCGAACTGAAGAAATGCCGGTAAGCTGTATAATGGCATAAATGGGGGAGGGAGGAGTTCAACTTTGGCACATATTGCAGCCATTTTTGTAAATTTTGGCACCAAATATTCAACATGGGGTGCTTGGGACTGCACCTCATGAATTCAGTGACTGTCATCTGGTTATTTTGTCCCAAAAGGTGATTTCAAAGTCACTGCACAGAATCACCTTTTAGGACTGATTAATGAAACAACAGTGTCACTTTTCATGAAGTGGGCTCGCAAAGAGCCTATGTTGCAAATCTGGTGAAAAAATTAAAAAAAATGGCAGTGTTATGAGTGTGCATGGAGCAGTTTCTATGCACACTTGTAATGTTGCGAATTTGTAATATTTTCACTCCAGATTTTCAACACTGCCATTTTTTTTACACCTCCTTATGAACAGTACAGCTGTCATTTTTCATATCCTGGCCAAAATGTGTTTTCGCACTTCTTGCACAGAATAGCACAGTCGCTGTGGGAAATCAGTGTTTGGGGCAGATTACAAAATTCACAGTGCCACTGTTCATGAGGGGAAGACCAAAATGCCTATGTTGAAAATTTAGTGACAAAATTCCATAAAATGATTATGTTATGAGCACGTGTTGTGCAGTTTTTACGCACAATCGTAACTTCGAGAATTTGCAATATTTTCACTCAAGATTTTCAACATTGTCAATTTTGCACACTTCCTTATGAACAGTACAACTGTCATTTTTCACATCCTGCCTGAAATGTTTTTTCGCACATCTGGCACACAATGGCATGGTCGCTGTGGAGAATCAATGTTCAGGACAGATTAAGAAAATATGAGCAGAGGTCACAAAAATACCTATATTGAAATTTTGGTGAAATAATTCCACTAAATGACTGCTTTGAGCGTGCATTGTGCAATTTCCATGTATGCTTACATGTTTGAGCATTTTTAATATTTTCACTCCAGATTTTCAGCACTGCCATCTCTTCACACCTCCCTATGAATGCCACAGCTGTCATTTTTCACATCCTGCCTGAACTGTGTTCTCGGTCGCCTCGAGAAATCAATGTTCGGGACAGATTAATGAAATCACAGTGCCACTGTTCCTGAGCAGAGGTCCAAATGCTTTCATAAGGGGGGAGACGCAAAAAGGCCATGTTGAAAATTAGTAGTGCAAATACCAACAAACTCCTAGGGTATTAGGGTTTCTAATCATAATATCCCACCCTGTACAGACTGACAGTCATCAGAGGTGTGCCTTTGGATTGCCAGCTGTAATGCTTACGCCATTCCACCCCCACCCCAAAGCCAGCAACAGGCATCAAGGTGTGCCTTGGACTCTTCAGCCCCAGGGTTCACCACATTCTCATATGTTGCACCCATTTCAGCATATGTCCTTATGAAATGGGGTGACTATAAAGCTGAACACCCCCAAGGCACACCTCAATTCTTGTCGGTGTCTGCAGGATAGGGTGAGGTGAAATGCCGGGAGCGTTATAGGTGACAACCCAAAGGCACACCTCAATGCCTGTCCATTTCTGCAGGGTGGAGGTTAGGTTGGCGTGAGTTCCAATACTTCACTGCCATTCCTGTTCTGCATCTGTCTGACTCCTGCACATGCAATGCTAATATCAGCAAGCAAACATTCGGCACTGACACATGCTTGTTTGCTCTAGAAATACTGTATTTTTCTGTTCAGCCAAACATGTAATCTCTCCCACTGCCCACACCACTTGCTTTGAGAACGTTGACTGCTGTTTCACTCACTTGGTCCCAATTACAACACAGGCTGGCACACTCGCTCACAAAAAAATAAATGTCAAGAATGTTAATGTTAAGAATGTTACGCTCACTAAGTTGTGAAGCTGCCATCAAATCTGTAAAACTACTCTGCCCAAGTACAAAGTATGTTCAGATTACAAAACGGTCAAAATTGTTTATCTGAAAAAGCACCTGTAATGATGACCTGTCAGCCTCAAAAATTTCACTAAGCATAGACACCAGCACCTCTGGATCCAAGAAATTTTGTAAATGCAGAATATATAAGTCCTACAATATAGCATTAGTTTTGTTAAGGTATTGTTTTTGTCTAAATGTACTTGCGTGTGATTTTAGTTGATTAGAGTTACAGTATATTGCTGGTTGTCCTTTATGAATATTTAATTACATTGTATACAATGTATGATGAATGACCATTTTAAAACCAATGAAGTTTGTTTATATAAAAAAAGAAAGGTGTGTGATCAAATCCATGGACTCAATTGTTTGCTCTCACCTAACAAAACCACAGGATATCATTTATGTAAACAGTAAGGTTTAAAAACCATTAGTGAGAACTCAAACTTACAATCTTTTTGTGGTATTAAGATATGATCTAACGATTTTTTATGATGTGGTAGAGTGAGCATGTATTATCATGCTTTATGTAATACCAACGGTTATATTGTTAAATTTTTATTTTAGATGTAAAAATGAATACTTTTTGTCATTTTACACAAATTTTAATTTTGAAAATGTATAAAAACTTTCACCAGTGCTGTTGTGTATGGTTACAATATAGAGGATAATGCCTCATGTACAGGTGATAGCCATGGTGTAATCATCTCGAGTGGTTGCTAGGGCATCAGTAAACCTCGAAAGCACAGCTCAGGAGGTTTACCATTGCTCTAGAACTCCGAGAGATGATTACACCATGGTTATCACCTGTACATCATCAGGCATTGTCCTTTATAGTGTATTGGACTCGACATGAAAAGTTACACCCCCCCCCAAAACACAGGTAATTTAGTCTTACCTTATTAATGAATCTGCACTATGGCCATGTGACTGTGTAGGAAAACAAATTATTAGGATACATGGAGTGATAAACAGCATGCTGAAATATCACAAGAGTTAAAATCTCTATCAGACATAGCGATTGCTAGACTCAGTAAAAGTAAATAGACAATTGGAATGTTATTTGAATACTGTACTGAGACTAACAATCACATACTGGGTGTGTAGAATATTGAATTACACTGGCATTCTGTTTTGTAAACCCACTGCTATGACATAGATGACAGAGGTTTATAAGGTTCTGACATCAAAACAGTGGGATTACGCCAGCAAAAAGACACAACGAGGTGTGGGTTATGGCCTGATAAGAGCATGCCCCAGGTGCGTTATGAGGCATGAGGCGCTTGCGTCGAGTGCCTTGCACCTGGGAAGTGTTCTTATCAGGCCATAACCCACTCCTCGGAGTCTTATTGCGCTTATAAAATGGGCCACCAGTAAGAAATTTGATTTTAAAACCAAAAAAATGCACATAATTGTACATAAAAGAAATATAATTGGATCAGTGCAAAAAAAAAAAGTAGTCCCTCTCATTGTCTTGCAATGGACCTTTTTCACTGAAAGTAAATGCAAGAGCTTGGTATTATCTCTACCAGTAGACAGCTATGGGTACCCTTCCCCCGCCCACATAGAAACAACTAAAACATGTTTTTTTTTCTTTTGTTATATTTACTGATTTAGCCATGCAGTCGTTCTGCTAGCGGGACAAGATTGAGGGTGTCCTATGGTAGCTGACATAGAAAGTTCTTTCCAGTCAGGTTTACTGTGTTTCGAACTTAAGCTAAGGAGTTTGAATTCATGTCAGTTGAATGTATTTTCCTTAAGTTCACTCACTTTATTAATTCCTGTTTCTCTTTTTGTATGTTTGTAGGGATTTATTTAACTCTAAAAATTGATTAGCGTTTTGCTCATAAAAGTGCTAAATCTTTGTGAAAATGCATAGCTCTTGCCTCACTGTGTTTAACAAACACAGCACTTCTAGAAAACATATATAAATATTTTCTGTAAAGTTAGTATAGTCCCAAGAAAAAAACTGCTAATCAATTATTTAAAACCCTGGTTTGTTTTTATGTTACACGACCGTCTTGAGTGGGAGCGAGTGTGTCCCTCGTCTGCCATCGTAGACGATGGTTTCCAGCTTCGCACTTTCTAAATCTGTCTCTGAAGAGAAAGAAACCCATTTTTACTTTTCTGGTGAGAGAAAAGGGCTGCTTTTTAAAATTCCTCTCAGGAATTTCTGGTTGCTGTGGCTCTCATTTGAAAGAGAGGATGGTGTGGGGGAGAATCAGGTCCGGAGATGGCAGAGACATTCACTGTGCACTGGGCAGTGTTTTGAGCAGCAGGACCTGCTATGAACACACTCTCAGTGAGTAAATAAAATATTTAGTCATTGTGGAGAATTGTTCTGTTTCATCTGTGGGGGCCAGCACTCCTCTGCTGCAGCTGTTGTGGTTCTGTGGGATGCTATGTGAGAGCCAGTATTGGGAAAGCAGTGGCAGTGCGGTGCAGCTTTTGAAGTTAGGCGGCATTCTAGGTGTGAAGCTGCCGGTGGCATGGATTGATTTGTCTTTGTGCTCCGTTAAGGTTGGCACAAGTAGTGCCCGTTGAATACATATGTCCTGATAAGGACACGGCTGAGAAGGGCTTCCAACCAATCAAAAGTCTAGATTTTTCCTGACTGTTTTATAAAATGCCAAGAAAAAATCTAGAAATCCCATTGTCCAAGAGAGATCAGCTGAGAGTACATTAAATCTCTATAAACGCACAGTCATCCTGGTCATAAACCACATCACAGAATGAGCAAATCAATCTTCTTACAACCAGAACTATCTTCTACCACAAACATGGCTGCTACCTTTACACTGTAGAAACCTTCAACTGGGCCCTAAAAATAAAACTACTTTAAATATAAAATAAAACAAATGAATTAAATGCTGTTTACCAAATCATCACACTCTCCTTACACACATAAATTAAAAACATTAAATATTGTTTATAGTTTTCATTAACAACTGTTTCTTTGCCAACAGTAAAAAAAATCATAGGGAAATCTCTTCTGCTTGCCCTGACAGAAAATGTTTTTTTAATGTATTTATTTAGGGATTTGGATCATACCTTTGAGCTCAGAGCTCTGTTACAAAGGTTCCATGTCAAACAGTGACAATGACAACAACAACAAACAGTTTACATACAATACCTGAATAGTAGGTAGCTAGTGTACAATAAGGTTACAATGTCATTCATAGTACCAATGGTGATAGTACAGCGTCAAGAGCATTCAACTAGGGTAAAGGACAGTGTTTATATGTAGCAAAGGAGATAAAGAGGTGTGACAGTCCGAGGAGGAGTCAGAGTGAGAGGGAGGGGAGATGGGGGGGTAGAAAGTGGGTGGCCAAAAGAAGTGGCTTTGTCTAGGAGGTTGGGAGGTAGAGGTAGTGGTAGTAGGCTGGTTTTAAGGATCCAGTGGGGGGAAGACACAGGGGGGAGAGGAAGACAGAGGGATAAGGCAAAGGGAAAGAGTGAGAGTAAAAGGAAGGGGAAGGATAGTGTGGATGAGTGGGCATTATGGGTGTTAGAGTCCTAGTAGCAGTCACAAACTTTCCTAGTAAGAAGGTGTTGCCTTAGGCCATTTTAGAATTGTGAGATGCATTGGGAGTTTAGAATGTGCACTGGGATTTCATTGATCTATTGGGGGCTCTATAGCTGAAAGCACGCTGTCCCTGTACAGTTCGGTGGAAAGGTGTTGATAGAGCCTCCCTCATCCTGCCTCTGGTGGTATAGCTGGTAGCACTTGGTGTTAGGATGCAAGAATTGCATGGGGCGGTTTTACCCATTAGCACCTTTTTTCCAAGGAGACATGTCTGGAATATAATCCTGTTCTTTAGTGGCAGCTAATTGGTCTCCTCGTATAAGGAGCAGGTGTGGGTATTTTGATCTGCAGCCATTGTGAGCCTAAATGCCTTGTTGAGGGCAACTGAATCCTTTTTAGTGCAGTGTCTGTTGCTGCGCTGTAAACCACCAATCCATAGTCGATGGTAGAAAGGATGGAGCAGGAGATTGAGAGATGGAGGACCTCTGGAGTGAGATACTTTTTATGCCTATAGAGTACACCCAGCATGGTGTTCACTGCCCTTACCACTGTGTTGATGTGTTGGGTGAAGGTGAGGGAGTCTTCAATGGTGACCCTCAGGTACTTGAAGGAGTGAACTTGTTCTAGCGGCTCACTGACTTTATTGGAGATGGTGAGGAGAGAGAGCTTCTTTTTGTGCTGTGGGGTGGCTGTAAGCATCACCTTGGACTTTTTGTAGTTTAATAGAAGTTGATGGCTCAAGAACCAGTCTTCCAGCCTTGAAGAAGCCTGCAGCTCAGAGTGGAGGAGACTATTGATGAACTGCTGGTGAGAAGTACAGGCGTTGTCACGTAAGTACAGTTTAGTGTCAGGGGCTTCAGGAACATTATTTGGAAAAATGAATAGTAAGACCCAGTATTGACCCTAAAGATACCTCATTTGGAGCTAGATACTAGGCCAAAAATTTACATGTTGGCTTCTGTGTGTTAGGTAGTCCATGAACCATCAGACAGCAGTGGTTGCAACCCCAGGTTCTGCAGTTGAGTCAGGAGGAGAGAGTGATTGACAGTGTCTAAGGCTTTGGTGAGGTCTATGTAGATTGACCCCACTAGTTTTCCTTCATCTAGTGCCTTGTGCGAGTAGTCAGTATAGTCCAGCAAAGCAGTGGAGGTACTATAATTGTACCTGAAAATTGAGTCGCTGGCTCTAAAACAGGCCTTTGTTGTGTTTGCGTATAGTATGTTAGTAGAGGAACATTCTAATAGTAGAACTGAGCAGAATTTTGAATCCCAATATTCCATGATAAAACATTCCATTCTTGAATGTGGGGAACACAGAGAAACAAGCATTTGTCAATGCAGAATGTTGATTGCGTTGGTCTGTTGAGCACACTCACTGGCCTTCTGTCAGTCGCTCAGTCTGTTTCTTCTGGTGCTGCAGGCTGCTCTTTTGTGCTGGGCTCCTGCCTGCATTGGCACCTTGTTCTGCCCACTAAGAAATCTGCAGCGGTCCCAACAGAACTCCGTTGAGGTGGCTCACTCCCCCCCCCCACTCGCTCATTCTGTTTCTCCTGGTGCTGCAGGCTGCCCTTTTGTACTGGTCTCCTGCCTCTATTGGTGACTTTCTGTCCACAAAAAAATCTGCAGCAGTCCCGACACAGGTCTGTTGAGCCTGCTGAGTCCCCCTCTCTCACTCACTCGTTCCGTTTCTGCCAGTGCTGCAGGCTGGCCTTTTGTACTGGGCTCGTGCCTGCATCGCCGCCTTTTTCTGCCAACATAGAAATCCGCAGCAGTCACGAAAGAGCTCCACTGAGTTCGCTCACTCTCCCCCACCACTTGCTCAATGTGTTTCTCCCGGTGCTGCAGGCTGCCCTTTTGTACTGGGCTTCTGCCTGTGTTGACACCTTTTTCTGTCCACAAAGAAATCCACAGCTGTGCCGACAGAGCTCTGTTGAGGTCACTCACTCCCCCTGTCACTCATTCTGTTTTTCCTGGTGCTGCAGGCTGCCCTTTTGTACTGGGCTGCTGCCTCTGTTGGCGCCTTTTTCTGCCCACAAAGAAATCTGCAGCAGTCCCGACAAAGCTCCGTTGAGCTCCCTAACTCCCTTTCTCTCACTCTCTCATTCCATTTCTGCCGGTGCTGCAGGCTGCCCTTTTCTACTGGGCTCCTGCCTGCGTTGCTGCCTTCTGCCCACAAAAAAATTTGCAGCAGTTACAATAGAGCTCCGCTGAGCTCATTCACTCCCCCTCCCTCACTCGCTCATTCTGGTTTCCCCGCCAGTGCAGGCTGCCCATTTGTACTGGGCCCCTGTGTGCATTGCTGGCTTTTTCTGCCCACAAACAAATTTGCAGCAGTCCCAACAGAGCTCTGTTGAGCTCACTCACTCCCCCTCCCTCACCCGCTCATTCTGTGTCTCCTGCGACTGCAGGCTGCCCTTTTGTACTGGGCTCCTGCCTGCATTGGCAGCTTGTTCTGGCCAGAAAGAAATCTAAAGCAGTCCCGACACAACTCCATTGAGCTCTCTCTCTCACTCACTCATTACGTTTCAGCTGGCGCTGCAACCTGGCCTTTTATACTGGGCTCCTGCCTGCGGTGCCGCATTTTCTGCCCACAAAGAAATTTGCAGCAGTCACAATAGAGCTCCGTTAAGCTCACTCACTACTGCTCTGTAACTCGATCATTCTGTTTCTCTTGGCGCTGCAGGCTGCGCTTGTGTACGGGGCTCCTAGCTGCATTGGCACCTTTGTCTGTCCACAAACAAATCCGCAGCTGTCCCGACAGAGCTCCACTGAGGTTGCTCAGTCTCCCTCTCTCACGCGCTCATTCTGTTTGTCCTGGCACTGCAAGCGGCCCTTTTGTACAGGACTCCTGCCTGCATTGGCGCTTTTTTTTGCCCCCAAAGAAATCCGCAGTAGTCATGACAGCATTCCGGTGAGTTCGCTCACTCCCCCTCCGTTACTCTCTCCCTCGTTCTGTTTCTCCCAGTGCTGCAGGCTGCTCTTTTGTACTGGGCTCTTGCGTTGGGCCCCTTCTCTGCCAACAAACAAATCCGCAGCAGTCCCGACAGAGCTCAGTTGAGTTTGGTCACTCCCCCCTCTCACTCGTTTGATCTTAATGTGTCCCAGACAGTGATTTCCCACAGTGACTGTGCTATTCTGTGGCAGGAGTGCAAAAACATATTTTAGCCAGGATGTGAAAAATGGCAGCTGTACTGTTCATAAGAAGGTGTGGAAAAATGCCACTGTTGAAAATGTGGCATGAAAATATTACAAAATTGTGAAGTTACAAGGCTGCATGGAAACAGTTCCATGCACGCTTGTAACACAGTCATGTTATGGAGTTTCATCACCACATTTTCAACATAGGCATTTTAGGACTCTACTCATGAACAATGCCACAGTAATTTTCTTAATCTGTCCCGAACATTGATTTCCCACAGCGACCACATTATTCTGCGCCGGGACTGTGAAAATACATTTCGGTCAGGATGTGAAAAATGATAGCTGTACTGCTCATAAGGAGGTGTGAAAAAATTCCACTGGTGAAAATATGGCGTGACGATATTACAAATCTGCAAAGTTACAAGGGTGCGTGGAAAGTGTGCAATGCACGCTTGTAACACAGTCATTTTACAGAGTATCGTTACCAAATTTTCAACATGGCCATTTCAGGACCTCTACTCGTGAACGGTGTCACTGTAATTTTTATAATAGGTCCTGAACACCGATTTCCCACAGCGACCACTCTATCCTGCGACGGAAATATGAAAACACATTTCCACCAGGATGTGAACAATGACAGCTGTACTGTTCACAAGGAGGTGTGACAAAAAGCCAATGTTGAAAATCTGGCATGAAAATATTGCAAATTCACGAAGTTCTGAGTGCGTAGCAACTCGCAGCGCACACTAGATAAAACAGTCATTTTGTGCTCTACCAGAATTTGAACATAGGCTTTTGAGAGCCCACCTTATGAACGCTGGCACTGTCGTTTCGTTAATCAGCCCGGAAAGGTGATTTCATTCAATGACCGCGAAATCACCTTTTGGGGCCGATTAACACAATGACAGTTCAAGAATTCATGAGGAGGGGTCCCAAAAAACCCATGTTGAAAATTTGGTGAAAAAATTCCCAAAAATGACAGAGATATGCACTAAAGTTGAAAAAACCCTATTTATTACATTATACAGCTTACCGGCATTTCCTCAGTTCGCAGTCAGCTTTGAAGAGTACAGACGCGTTCCCAGTCCACTGAAGATCATCGTGCCAAGCTCCGGAGGTAAGTATGGGGTGGGGGTGTGGGAGGCAGGGTGCACAGTGGGTCAGTGCAGGTTGCGGGTGGGGAGCAGGGCGAGCACCGAGGGACAGTTTCCTTTTTTTCAGGAGGGAAAAAAAAAAGTTGCGGGACCATTTTTTCCTTCACAGGGGCATCTGGCATGCTGGGGTGGGCTCCCACTGTGCCAGCAGAGGCTTTCATTTGGGTGGCCAGCAGTAGCCGACGGGGGATTGGGCAACTCCGTCGGCAAACGGGGGGTGTCATTTTGCCGACGGGGATTGGACACTCCATCGGCAGGAACAAAAGCGGGGGGGGGGTTACAGAATGCCCATGGGGAGTGGGCTCCCCCATTGGCAACAACAGAAACAAGGGGGCACCAAAGCCGACGGGGATTGGGGCCCCCGTCTGCAAGTAAACACGGTGGGGTGAGGGGGTTATACTGTTTGTGAACAAGGAGGCAAGCCGCCGCCATGTTCACAAACAATATCAGAGGTTTTACATCCCGCCCTGCAATGAGGGGTTGCTCCCTTATTGCAGCAGATGGCTGACGCTGCAATGACGAGGTGGCCCCTAATTGCAGCGGCTACTTTTTTAGAAGGTTGTGGCATGCTGGCTGAACTAGTGTCAGCAGCAGCATGCCACGGCATTGGGGGAAGTGGGACAAGTCTTAGCAGCCTGTGGGGCACAACCTGCTTGTGGAGAAAGCTGTCGCAATATGTTTCTTGCGCATGCGCACAATCAACATAAAAAAACAGAATGAAGAAAGCAAGCAATAGTACTGTATAAACAAAGAGAAAAGGTGGTAAATGACTCATCCTGCTGTTTAGCTTTTAGGACAGAGCCAATAGTTCATGATGCTGTTAGTGAGTGTTGCCGTTTTCGACCATGCTCATGCTTGCAGAACTGGGGAACTGGAAGCCTCTGTTATGGCTTCCTTGTAGTTTTGTCTAGAGAGTAAGGAGAACGAAATAAAGTAAGAGGGCTATGTGTCATACTTAGAATGAGGAAGGCCATCCCATTGGCACAGCAGTTGGATTTCAGCTTGCGATGCCAGCGACCCGGGTTCGGGAACGAACTCAGGTCGCTGGAGGGCCTGCCAGGAAGAGACAACTTGAGCATCATATGACTGCTCGTTGTCTCCAGGGAGGGAAGGAGGGCTGCAACCCAGTGCTGAGACCCCGCTGGTGGAGGCCAGGGGTAGGGCAACACATCTGGGTTCACAGCTGGGCGGTGCGTGACAGACATCGGCTAATGCCTTGATGTCTGGATGTCATGCACCTCAGAAACCAGGAAAATACCACTCACTGGCCGCTGGATGATGGCTGTCTGTCTCCAAATGCCTTCTGTGCCTTCCTGGGGCCTCCTTCTCCATGGCAGCATCCCCAGGCCCTAAGAAGAGAGTGTGCTGGGGTCATCCCTCTCCCCTGGTGCCTTCCCCCTTGGAGGAGGGGGACCCGCCTGGTGAAGGGATACACTGGGATATCCTGGGGATCAGCTACAATATGAGGAGTTAGAGGAGGGCTAATGTGAGAGGGCAGCAAGGAGGGCTGGGGGGATACTTGGATGCATAGGAAGAGGCATCACCAGTAGAAAACAAGAAGTTATTATTCCTCTGTACAGACAGCTAGTGAGACCCCATCTGGAGTACTGCGTGCAGTTCTGGAGACCCAATCTCCACAAAGACATAGACAGGATGGAAGCTGTCCAGAGGAGGGCAACTAAAATGGTGCAGGGTCTGCACCGAAGACATATGAAGAGAGGCTAAGGAGCTTAATATGTATAGCCTCGAGGAAAGGAGGGAGAGGGAGACATGATAGAAACTTTCAAGTACCTCAAGGGAATCAAAACGTCCAAGAGGGTAGCATCTTTAAAAAAAGAGATGTGCAAGAACAAGGAACAATTTGAAGATAGAAGGGGGCGGTCAGAGGTAATTTAAGGAAGTACTTTTTCACAGAGAGGGTTGTGGATGTATGGAACGGCCTTCCAGAGGAGGTTGTGGAGTCAAAAACAGTGGTGGAATTCAAGCATGCATGGGACAGTCATAAGGCAATTCTAGGAGTTGGGGGTAGGAAGAAGTAGGCTGCTGGTTAACTAGGACCTGCAGCTTATCCATCAGGTAGGGAAATGGGCAGACTGGGTGGGCCAAGCGGTCCTTATCTGCCATCAAATTCTATGTTTCTATGTTTCTAGGGCTGGGTTAAGACAGTGGGGCTAGCGGTAGACTTGAGGAGCTGAAGGAATGAGGGCCAGCATGCAAGAGGAGGGAGGAAAAAAGAGTAACCAAAAAAAAGAATGAGGAAAACCGCATTTGTGAATTGTTGTGGCTGGCAGGGGTCTATGATGTTTAAGAGGGCAGGGAGTCACACACTGTATAACACTATTTTTATCTAGCATCAATAGGTGGAAGGACTATTTTATGTTAAAAGTACAGATTCACTTACATTTTTACTTATTTAAAAATGGGTTTCAAAGTAAAAAAAAACTGTTTCTAAAAATAAAGGGCCATGTTATGAGTGCAATAAAACACTCCAGGGTTGTACATTATGGTGTGATAACCACACTCCTAGGGATGACCAGCACTTGGCCTTCAGCCTTGTGCCTAACTACACCCCTAGGAGTGCAGTTATCACACCGTAATGCACACCCCATCATGGCTTATTGCTTATGTAAACAGCTTATTTTCAATGGGTGATAAGGGCTACCCACACATTATATTATCAAGAAACCTATTCCTGGGCAAGCCTGTACTGGTTCAAGCCAAGCTCGAGCCAAAGATGTGGTTCAGTTAGCCTGTACTGCTGAACTGTGCACTAAGAGCTGAGACAATGGATGATTGAATGAAAAAACTTATACAGTGTGGTGTGAAACAGACAACTTAATTGGTGGCAAACAGATGTGCCAGTCATTGCTGGTTTACTGTGTTATTGACTATGTCAAGGTATTCAACCTCTGATTGGCTAATATGTTGAGTGGGCGAAGTCGAGGACTGAACAGTGGAGTCAGTGCCATGTTCAGTTAGTCAGGCATGATCATTAAAAGTCTGTGAAGAGAAGTATAACTTTAGATTCTTCTTCTTTGTTGTAGACAAGTTCAGAAGACTGGTAGACCAGTGGACTAGCAGCAGTCAGTATTAAATAATAAAAAAGCTGCCAAGTAAAAAAATAAAAATTGCACCACAGGCTCTGTCTAGACTTGTAGCTCAGCCAGGTCTCTATGTGAACTGTGTTCTCTGCCAGGCCTTGGAAATCTCCACGAAGAAGCACGGCTGTGTGAATTTAAAATAGCCAAACTACACTCACCCAGTGACAATTACTGAGAAGGTAAGCTACATTTTATTTTGGTTTGGAAAAGTGTCACATATGTTGTTTTACACGTCCGGTGTGACTAGCCCCAATATTGGAAGCTTTGCTGTTACCTAGCAGCCTAACTCACAGAGAGAATCACAAATAAAATAAGGATCGAGGATTGAAGAGTCTTTAGAATGCATTATAAACTTTCTGAAACATTACTTGTGCTTTTCCTTCCCGCCTCATTATCAAAAGTGGTGAACTCAGTCAGGAGTTTTTCTGTTGCCAGAAAAGCATAATTTTTGACGGAGTGTAGAAATGCTTAAAATCACCAGCTTTAGCATTTTTGTCTTGTAGAACATGTACACCATTTTTAAATGTTTATGTGTGGAGAGAAGACTCTAAGAAGGCAAAAACAAAGTGTTCTTTTTAAATATTCCTAGTAGCACATTGTTCGGTGATGCTCTGTGCTATTCAGAACTTGTGCTCTTCCAAAGCACCACTACTATGCACCAAGCTGCCTTTTAATTAGACTCCACCGAGGGGGGGTGGCTGTGCTACACTGTAGTAACAAGTCAGTGATCCTCCTGTGCCTCCAGTCACTGCTGAATTCCTGCTGAAATTCCTGGGGCTGTGACTTCAAACAGGATTGAGTTATGAGAGAAGGCCACTCTCCCTCCGTGTTTTGCATTGTGATTTATCCTTCACGGTCACCCCCACTTTTGTGTCCAGTACAGTAAAGGATGATAGATACTAGACTCACTGTTGCTTAAATTGTGGATATTGAAGCTAACATGCAGATGCTGGGGCTCACTTCCGAAGTAAGGCTGCTGATAATGCCTTTAGCCCCTCCCCCTCACAAAAACCCTGCAGACCACCAGTGTTCTATTGAGCATGAGTATGGTTTCTGATTAAAGAGCATTACATTAAATGCTTGTCAATGTAGTTGGTGGCGTTTATGGATGGGACATTCATCAGATCCCTGCATGCCTATTGAATATAATATAGAGAATGAAGTATGGGGTAGTGTGTGTAACTTGAAGTTTGCACACACTCGAGGGGTTAGATGCTCATAAACCCAGAGAGCGAAGCTCGAGGGGTTTATGTTAGCATTTAACCCTGAGGGTGTGTGTAAACTTCAAGTTTAAACACACTACCCCATACTTTATTTTATATAATTGCAGGGTTTCCCTTTTTCGCCGCAGCAATTATACAAAATAAAGACCTTCTAGTGCAGCCGTGTTTGGATTAGAGTTACTCCAGTGCCGAAATGGGAATTGGTATCTTTTAAAAATGGCTTATTTTTTTTTTAACAGGTTTCCTAAGTTTTTACTATACATTGGGGGAAAATTAAAAAACTTACCTTCGAGTTCTTCTGACAGAGCTGGGTTTGGCAAGTGGGTGATGGGTGATCTGAATATGCCAGATGTTAAATGGAGTGCAGTTGCAGCAGCCACTTCTAAGAGTGGGGTTATTCTAGATGCCCTACAGGGGGCCCTTAGACAACTAGTATTGGAACCCACTCGAGAGGGAGCAATCTTAGACCTGGTCCTCTCAAATGGAGAGAGGATCACAGATGTAGAAGTGGGTAGCCATCTCGGAACTAGCGACCATCGAACAGTATGGTTCACAATACACACAGCAATAGAGTCAAGCCATATAAAGGCAAAAGTACTGGACTTCAGGATGGTTGACTTTGCCAAAATGGGTGAGTGCCTAAGGAATGCACTAGCAAATGGACAGGAAGGAGGGGTGGAAGAACAATGAGGAATAATAAAAACTGCCTTCACAGAGGTAACAAGCCTTTGTGTGAAGCAAATAAACAAAACAAAACAATGTAAGAAACCACTATGGTTCTCAAAGGAGGTGGCAGTGAAGGTTCAAGAGAAAAAGAAAGCATTCAGAAAGGACAAAGAATCACAGAAGGAGCAGGACAGAGAATTGTATCAGTTAAAGCAAAAGGAAGCTGGGAAGGCAGTCAGAGCAGCAAAGGCCCGAACTGAGGAAAAGATAGCCAACTCAGTTAAGAAGGGGGATAAAACCTTTTTTAGGTACATCAGGGAGCGAAGAAAGACCAAGGGCGGGATAGTGAGGCTTAATGGGGAGCAGAGGGTGACTGTGAAAAGGCAGAAATACTAAACAATATTTTTGCTCAGTATTTACAAATAAGAGGGGGAGGTACCTAAAACAAACAACAGAAACACTCTGGATACAGAAGTAGATACCAGCCCATTTACAGAAGAAAGGGTTCTGAAAGAACTTTTAAAACTGAAGGTGGACAAAGCAACGGGGCCTGATGGGATTCATCCCAGAATTCTAAAAGAACTAAGGGTAGAACTAGTGACACCACTGACTACCCTCTTTAACAAATCATGGTAGGATGGGGTGGTACCTGACGACTGAAGGAGGGCCGATGTAATCCCCCTTCACAAAAGTGGGAGCAGGGCAGAAGCGGGAAACTACAGACCAGTTAGTTTAACCTCAGTGATAGGGAAAATGATGGAATCACTTCTGAAGGAAAGAATTGTCAAGTACCTAGAGGCCAGAAGGGCACAGGACCCAAGGCAGCATGGATTCACAGCAGGAAGGTCATGCCAGATGAATCTAATAGATTTCTTTGACTGGGTGACCAAAGTAGTAGATCAGGGAGGGGCTGTGAACATGGCCTACCTAGACTTTAGCAAGGCATTTGACACAGTCCCACACAAAAGATTAATATACAAGTTAGCCAGCCTGGGAGTGGGTCCCAAGATGATAGCCTGGGTAAAGAATTGGCTGGAGAATAGGACACAGAGAGTAATAGTAAATGGAGTCCACTCTGAAGAAAAGGGGGTTACTAGTGGGGTGTTGCAGGGTTCAGTATTCGGACCGGTCCTCTTCAATGTCTTTGTAAGAGACATTGCAGAGGGACTGGAAGGAAAAGTATGTCTCTTTGCAGATGACACAAAGATCTGCAACAGAGTTGATGCACAAGGTGGGGTGGAAAGGATGAGAAGGGACTTGGCAAGGTTAGAGGAATGGTAAAGGTATGGCAGCTTAGATTCAACGCAAAGAAGTGCAAAGTAATGCACCTGGGAAACAGTACACAATGAGGGGTGAGATACTAACAACAACAAAAATGGAAAGGGACCGGGGGTAGTCATATTAGATGACTTAAAGGTGGGCAAGCAATGTGAGAGGGCAGTAAGGAGCGCTGGGGGATACTGGGATGCATAGGGAGAGGCATCACCAGTAGAAAACAGGAAGTTGTTATCCCTCTGTACAGACAGCCGATGAGATCCCATCTGGAGTACTGTGTGCAATTCTGAAGACCCAATCTCCGCAAGGACATAGACAAGATGGAAGCTGTCCAGAGGAGGGCAACTACAATGATGCAGGGTCTGCACCAGAAGACATATGAAGAGAGACTAAAGGAGCTTAATATGTATAGCATCGTGGAAAGGATGGAGAGGGGGGACATGATAGAAATGTTCAAGCACCTCAAGGGAATCAACAAAGTCCAAAAGAGTAGCATCTTTCAAAAAAAGAGGTGTGTAAGAACAAGGGGGCACAATTTGAAGATAGAGGGGGGCGGCTCCGAGGTAATGTAAGGAAGTATTTTGTTCACAGAGAGGGTTGTGGATGCATGGAACAGCCTTCCGGAGGAGGTTGTGGAGTCAAAAACAGTGATTGAATTCAAGCATGCATGGGACAGCCATAAGGCAATTCTAGGGGTTGGGGGTAGAAAGAAGTAGGCTGCTGGTTAAATAGGATCTGCAGCTTATCCATTAGGTAGGGAAATGGGCAGACTGTGTGGGGCAAGCGGTCCTTATCTGCCGTCAAATTCTATGTTTCTATGTAAGTCGAAAGCGGTGAGCAGTCGGAAACAGTCGCGCTGCTCCGTGGGCATGCGCACAGCAAGGGAAACCATGCCTGTGTTTGCAGTTATAAACACTCCTTTATAAGGGCAAATTACGCCATGGTTTCCCTATGGGAAAAAGGGGAAGCCAGTTATTATAATGGCAATTCAAACTTCTGTGTCAAGTAGACAGCATGCCTCTCAACTGCTGTGCATAGCATTGTGAATTGTATGCAAATGTTTCCTCAGTAATGGTTTAATGACCGTGACCTTCCTCATACAGTAAAATGCACTTTCTGCCCATTTGCTGTGTATTTGGAAGAACAATGACATCACTTTTTTCTGTCAGGTTGTCTTATGCAATTAGGGCTGCTTCCTTTCAAGAAGTAACAGTGGAGATTGTGCATACAAAACTGAGTTCAGTACAGTATTTCACATTGCTGCAGTTGTATTAGGTATGGGGCATGCTTGCATTTCACATGCATGTTAGTGCACTGTGTCTGACATTTAATGGATGGATCAACGTTACCTTGTCTAAGCCTCTGTAACATCATTCCCTTCCCCATGGTCACACATACAAATGAACCTTGGTTCATTGTGTCTTCCTGTTAGTGCTGTGGTTTGTCAGGTGCTCCTTCATATGCCCAGACTCCTGTCCTGAATCCTACTTCTCCTTCCTCATTTAGATCTCAGTTCACTGCCTGCCATGTTCTGCCACTGCCGTGTGGCCCTTTATACTACTCTTGTCAGCTTGCACTCCTGCTGCTATTCTCCTTGCCTGCTTGCATTTATGTTCCTCCTTTGGATGGGTATTTTTTAGTACACAAAAATGTCATCCTATTTTTTTTTTTTTATCAAAATGATACAGTGGACATCCTTAGATGCATCTTATGTGCTTGATTTTTCTCAGATATTTAAAAATCAGATTCTATAGCTTATTTTTGTAGTTAATTACTCACATCATGAAATGTGTTTGTCACTGTAAACAAACTTGTCCCCCCACCAACCAGTTTAGATCCCCCCACCTGAAGCCCCACTGCAAGATAATATTTAGGAATTTAATATATATACTAAAACTTGACCTTTTCTTTTTTGAACTGAAGTTGTTATTGTGGGGTGTTAAATTACAATGTCCATTTTTTCTCCATTGTGAAAAATATACTGCATACTTTCTGTGAACACCACTAGCTTGAATTCAGGAACACAGCTTCAGACAGCACCAAATCCATTTGTAAGAAATCAGTAAGTACCTAACGTTTTCAAATTTACCTCAGTAACCAGTCACATCATTAATCATGGTTGCTATTCTCATTTAAAGTCCCTTCCTTTAATATTACCTGTTGAATGTACATTCTAGATTATAATAATGTGGATGTATACTTTTTTTTATTTATTGAAATGTTTCACAAGAAAGGCACACCGAGCAACAAGTTGCTCCTCTCCTGGTGTGATCTAGAGGGTAGGGAACAATGGGATAGAAAACAGAGAAATGTTAAAATATTGGAATCCAATTTGCTTACTTGCATACAATGAGAGCAGGAGGGATTACAGGTGGATAACAGGCTAACAAGTCATCAGTTAACTATAGTAGATATGAAGACACATATAGCAATTTGGCAACAATTGGTGACAGCTGGTAACACTGGAACACATGTAATAACTTGGCAACAATATGTAGCACTAGATGGTAAGATGACCCAATAGTAATTGGTAGCCATTAGTGTAGCATAGACATTCAAGATTTACAATGACTGGAGTAAAGAGGGGAAGGAGGGAATGAAAAATTGTGGAGGGTAGAATGGAAGAAGGGAAAGGAAATTTACAGAGAGACACAGTCAGTACATGATTTTTGAGGGAAACAGAGATGAGAGGATGGACTAAAGTGCATATAAGAAGGGTATGGGGCAGATTATAAGTGCTTAATTGAGTGTGAGGTAGGTCAGTATTAGGCTATGTTAACCAGAAGGGGAGTAGGAGGAGAGGAGAAGCAGAGTGTGGCAGGGTGATGAGAGACAAGTATTGTAGGTGGGGGTATCCATGGGGGGAAATGAGGAGTTGAAATTCAACAATGTCCTGTTATCTCTATCTGGACAGGGCAGTGGACAGCCCTACTGGTAGAACACTGGTTATAGGTGATGACAGTTATTTATATATAGTGATGTGAGAGAGGGGGTGTTTGGGGAGAGATGTTGTGGGAGGGGTAGCAGAAGTCAACTATAGTCCAACTTGGGTTCCACCTCACTCAGGATCGCCTTCTGGTAATCCCTCATATGTGCGACATAATTCAGGGCCCTTATTCCCAGAGTGGAAGAAGTGTACACCTTCTTCCCATACTGTTCCAGAAGGCGAGATTCCTTATCGGGTGGAGATGAGCTGAGATGCTTAGGATTAGCCGTACGGCTGTGAGCAGCACTAATCACGACCGAATCAGCTTTGGGGGAGTGTATCCAAAGAATCCACACCCTCTGGAGCATGGTATAGCCTATCCACCTTCCTTGGAATGGGGGTTAATGCCGATGGTTGCTTCCAAATAGTGGAAACAAGGTCCACATGAGGCTCGATCCAGGGTGGAATCAATGTTGGAGCAGTTTCGGGCAAATCCAGATGAGCAGCAAGTTTCTTCCACTGTGGATCGGGCTCCAAAGATTTCCACTGGTGAACCACCTGAATCTTTGTCAGCAACTCCAGAAAAGAGGGATCTTCTGGAGGAGACTTCAGAGGAGTCCTGTGCCTGGGATGGTCTGGAGTGTGTGGCTCATCGTCTGGATTGGAGCACCCGTCGGAATTGTCCAAGGTCTCTGAAGAGGAAGATGATAAAGGAGACCCCTCCCGATGCAGTGGAGGATTAGATCCCTTGGGCAGCCCCTGGGGAAGCATGTCCTCCCCTGCTCTGGCACCTGAAGGCTCACCTCTAGTGTCAGGAAGGGGGGAGGGAGTCTTTTGCCTCCAACAACGGGGGTCCAGAACCGGGTCCAGCGTCGGCAGACAGCCCTCCACCTCCCTAGTAAGCTGAGCCTTGGCCTCAGCCCACCAGGAAGCCAAAGTCTCCTTCAGGTCCACCAGCAGCTGAGGGTGTGGTGGAGGAGGAGGAGGAGGAAGGGGATACGATACTGGGGATATTGTACAGCGAGTATCCATAGCCCGATGGTGGGAAGCCTGGCTTCGGGTACTGAGGCACCGGGTACTGTGACACAGGATACTGCAGTCCCGGGTAGGATGACACTGGATAAGACTGAGTTGGATACCCAGGCACCAGGGGCTCTGATGGAGCAGATGGCCCTGGGAGGGGCCTGCAAGCGGGCCAGGTATAGAAGGCCTGGTGGGTGTCAGGTCCGACATAGGGACGGCGTCTGGCAAGGGAATGTCATCCAGCATGGGATAGGCCGGCATCGGGGTCGGCGTCCGAGGGTCCGATGTCAGGTCGTCCGGCCCAGCGGGAGGAAGACCTGACAGGAGTGTGCCTGTGTCCTTGATGTCGCCCGGGGAAGCAGGACTAAAATTACTGGGGTCCAACAGGGGAGACACTGGAGCCTCGGTAAGCAACAGCAAGCGCTGTGGCAAGCTGTGGACGTCAGACCGTTCCATCGGCTCTAATGCCATGCATCTGTCAGAGGAGCCAGTGTCCGACTTATCAGAACCAACACCCAACGAAGGCCGTGAGGGAGGAGTGGTCTTGGCGGGTGTTTTGGAGCCTGTGCGCTGCCCCGAAGGGTCAGGCATCTTAGTGGCCTTGTCCAAGCGGGCGTCGGTGGCACCAACATCTGGCTTACCGGAGCCGCTCAAACCAGAAGGCCGCATGATGGCGGTCTTGCCAGAAGCGGCTGCCTCCTTTGGCCCGGAGGCTCTCGATGAGCCCAAGCACGAGCCCGATGGGAGGGCTGCCACCGCCTTAGAAACCTCCAAGATGGCCATCATAGAACGGTCCCTCTGTGGGGATGTTACCTTCAGCACGGCGACTCCAGCTGGAGTCACGGTGACCATGGAAAAGGAGTCCCAGTCCCGGTGCTTCTCCTTCTTTTTGCGGTGACCCTCAGGGGAAGTAGAGACCTGACTAAGCTCCTTCACCTCCTTCTCCATGGAGGACATTTTCTTTTTCAAAATATGGGCCTCCAGGGACTACTACCTCCATTTGCGGGTGGCGGCATTGAATTTCAGGCAGTGCTAGCACTTCTCCATGGGGTGATCCGGGCCTAGAAAGAAGAGGCACTGGGAGTGTCTATCCTTGTGCTGGAGCTGGGCACTGCAGGAATTGCACTTATTTTTATGCGACTCGGATGGAGTAGAGGTCTGAGGACAACATACACAGCAGATCCTGAAGATATTCTGACAAGAAATGTAGAAAAAAAAGGAACGTTAATAAACCAACGAGTGACTGATGAAGCAGTGAACTTAACCCTGAGGCGCTTTCACAACCTAATGGCGGGAAAGAACTGGAAGGTGGCCATGGGGGACAGCCCCGTCAGGGACTGCTAGGTAGACATTTTTCTGTGAGGTCCTGGTGCCTGCCGGCTTCAGTCCTATATGTAATTACCTACTGCAAGCGCCCTCTCGAAGTAAGATCCAATGTTACTGATGAAAGTGGTTTGAAAGGCTCCTTCAGAGAGCATTTAGAACCACGTTTAAGATCCCACTGGGGAACAGGGGATCTGAACAGAGGTCAGCTCCTGCTGACAATCCTCAGAAAACAAATAACCTCCCAATTAGTTCCAAGGGACAAACCCAAGGAGGTTCTCCAAGGGTCGACACCTGACCGCTCAGGCTGCTCAAAGCCAAACCTTTTTCCACTCCTTCCTGCAGGAAATTTAAAATCTGCAGAACTGGGTCCATGGCTTTGGAAGCTCGGAAATTTATTTCCCTGGCCCAAGTGAAAAAGGTGGTCCATACAGGAGCATAAGCTGCCAACATGAAATTCTTCCTAGCAGCCATCAGCGTGTCCACCACCTTCTTAGAGAAACCCTATTTCCGGAGTCTGCTGAGTTCAAGAGCCAGGCTATGAGCTGCATCGCTCCTGGATTTGGATGCAGAATGGAGCCCTGTGAGAGAAGGTTCCCCTGTACTGGAAGGCTAAACAGTGTGTGTTGAACTAGGTTTACTAAGCCTGAGAACCACGGTCTTCTGGGTCACTCAGGAGCTATCAGAAGAAAGCGTCCTCAAGTGCTTATCTTGCATATGACCTTGGGGAGGAGAGGCAGAGAAGACATACACTCTGCCAAAATTCCACTTATGACAGGGTGTCCACTGCTTACACCTGTGGACACCAGTAGTGGCTAAAGAATCATTGAACCTCTGCACTAGGGTTTGAGATGAACAGATCGATCTGAGGGTGACCAAACCTTTAATACAAAAGATCGAACACCTCCTGGTTCAGCATCCACTCCCTAGATGAACATTTTTACGACTTAACCAAATCAGCCTGAATGTTCAAATCCCCTGTCAAATGAACTGCTAACAGAGAGTGAATGTTCTCCTCTGCCCACAGAAGGAGATCATCACTTCTTTCAGCATCTAATGATAGTAACATGTTCAAGTCTCACTCAACCCTCTCATAAAAAAGACAGGCCACAGTAGTCAGTAAATCTGTGGTTTTATTTTCTTTCAAACTGTAGTTCGTATGTAGAATTTCTCCTAATTTTTAAAGTATCTTTTTTCATTAAGCTTAAAATGGATGTAAATCTATGCTCCATGTTCATATTTATATTCTTGTGTAACGTTTCAGAACACATGTAAGTGCCTTCTTCAGACTTGGAGCTATAAATAAATCTAAATAGATATAAAAGAAACAAAACAGACAAATATTCTTAGTATGCTAAATGCCAAAATTATTTTAGTTACAATAATTGAATAAGAATTCTTTCAATTTCAACCTAGGTCAGTTCCACCTGTATACAAGTTATTTCAAGAAAATTTGAAAATTGAAAGATTTCTTATTTATTATAACTAAACATACAAAATTGGAGACCTCACAAAAATAAACACCCTAGAATGAAGTGGCAGACATGACAGATAGATAGAGAGATAGCTAGATAGATAGATAGATAGATAGACAGACAGACAGACACATTTTTATTTATAAAGTGCCCAATTCCTGAGACTCTAGGTGCTGAACAATAAACTCACAATTTGATATTATTTAAAATCACTACATACAGTATGTATAATAAAATCAATAAAAATACAGAATGTCTTTCAAACAGCAGCTTACAGTGTAAAAGCCAATTCAAACAGATAGGTCTTCAATCCCCTTTTAAAGGCTTCTGCCGATGGGGCCCCACTTAAATAATCAGGTAAGGGGTTCCACAGGGTTGGTCAGGCCATTGCAAATGCTCTATTTCCTGTATGCCACAACTTAACCCTGGGAACCTCCAGAAGGCCCTCCTTGGTGGAACGGAGCATCAGGGCCTGACGGTAAGGGTCAAGGAGATATTGCTGATAGGTGGGACCCCCCTCTGCAGGGTCTTATAAGTAAGAAGCCCTACCTTAAAGACAATCCTCCACCTGACTGGCAACCAGTGCAGTTCGCGGAGGACTGAGGCAATATGCTCACACTTCCATACCCCAGTCAGTAATCTTGCTGCTGCATTCTGCACCAACTGCAGTCTGCGGAGGATGCCTTCAGATAACCTAAGGTACAGGGCATAACAGTAATCCAGCCTGGAAGTTATGAAAGCATGCACCAGTGTGGGCAGATCTTCAGAAGGGTTCAGGGCTCGGATTCAGGCAATGTCCCTGAGATGACAGAAACCACTTTTGACCATGGCCAACACCTGAGCATCAAGTGTCAGGCCATTGTCCAGGATTACACCCAAATCCTTCACCTGTCTAGAGGGGACAAGGGGAATGCCCCCAATGCTACATTAGGGGACAACCTTCATCCCCCTCTCCTCCATGGTGACCTGGCTCCACCACCAGTACCTCAGTCTTGTCTGGGTTGAGTCTAAGCCAGTTTTGAGTTGTCCAGGACTGGATTTCCTTAAGGCAGCTGTTAAATATGGAGTCCAACACCTGGACGTCACGGGCACAGGACAAGTACAGTTGGGTATCATCTGTATAGCAGTGAAAACCCAATCCGTACCACTTAATATTGCTCCCCAATGGCAACATGTACACCGTGAACAATAAGGGTGAAAAGACTGACCCCTGTAGCACTCTACAGCTCAGAGGCTTTGGGCTTCATGAGACAAGTCCAATTTTCACCCTCTGCACTCTGTCCACCAGGTATGACTGGAAACAGCTGATGATATTGCTGGACAGGCCACAGCATAACTGCAGGCGGTCAAACAGCACCTCATGATCCACAGTGTCAAATGCCACAGAGAGGACTAGGAGAACCAAGATGGTACGAGTTCTCTTGTCCTTCGCTATCAGGAGATCATTAAGTACCCTTACCAAGGCAGTCTCCATACTATGCCCAGCCAGGAACCCAGAATGAAATGGCTCATAGGTAGATGAAGATGCATGATGTCTCTCAAGCTGAACAGACACAACTTTCTCTGTAACTTTCCATAAAAATGGGAGGTTTGAAACCTGCCTGTAGTTGCTGTGAAAGGCTGGGTTCAAAGAGGGCTTCTTTAAAAGGGGCCTAACCAGAGACTATTTCAAGGACACTGGGAAGATCCCACTCCTCCATGAACTCCAGACAACCTCAGCAACAGCAGGTCCTATCAGGTCCAGATATCCAACCATAAAGAGGATCGGACCTCGGTCCTGCTCACAATGCATAGGCCACAAGTTTGAGATTATCCCCATCACCTTTTCCACCCCAACTAGCTCAACCCCATCCCAGATAGGAGGAGAGTTTCAGCACAACTCAGGCTGAACACTGCATCCCTTTCGAGAGATATTCGAAGAGACCTCAGCCCTGAGAGAGGAGACCTTGTTGGTGAAGAACAGAGCCAAGTCCTCTTACTTTTTGCTAGAAACTGCTATTCCCACATGGAGACACACAGGTTGAAAAAGTCTGTCTACTGTACAGAAGAGTTGAGCTGGTCTGTTCCCTGCCACAGCAATCTGCCCCCAGTCCAAGCACATGCAGTAGAAATGGAAACAGCATATGGTAGACCAGGGAGGGGCAGTGGACATAGCATACCTAGACTTTATCAAGGCATTTGACACAGTCCCACACAAAAGATTAATATACAAGTTAGCCAGTCTTGGAGTGGGTCCCAAGGTGGTAACCTGGTTTAAAAATTGGCTGGACAACAGGATAGAGGGTAATAGTAAACAGAGTTTACTCTGAAGAAAGGGGTGTTACTAGTGGGGTACCAAAGGGTTCGGTACTGGGACCGGTCCTTTTTAATGTCTTTATAAGTGATATTGCAGAGGGACTGGAAGGAAAAGTATGTCTCTTTGCAGATGACACAAAGATCTGCAACAGGGCTGATACACAAGGTGGGGTGGAGAGGATACAAAGGGACTTGGCAAGGTTGGAGTAATGGTCAAATATATGGCAGCTTAGATTCAATAGAAAGAAGTGCAAGGGAATGTACCTGGGAAACAAAAATCCAGGGTAAGAGTACACAATGGAGGGGGTGAGATAATAACAACAACAGAAATGGAAAGAGACCTGGGGGTAGTCATATCAGATGACCTTAAGGTGGGCAAGCAATGTGAGAAGGCAGTAAGAAGGGCTGGTGGGATACTGGGATGCATAGGGAGAGGCATCACCAGTAGAAAACAGGAAGTTATTATCCCTCTGTACAGACAGTTGATGAGACCCAATCTGGAGTTCTACGTCCAGTTCTGGAGACCCTATCTCCACAAGGACATAGACAGGATGGAGGCTGTCCAGAGGAGGGCAACTAAAATGGTGCAGGGTCTGCACCAGAAGACATACGAAGAGAGATTAAATAAGCTTAATATGTATACACTCGAGGAGGGGAGGGAGAGGGGACATGATAGAAACTTTCAAGTACATCAAGGGAATCAACAGAGTCCAAGATGGTAGCATCTTTCAGAAAAAGAGATGTGCAAGAACAAGGGGCAAAATATGAAGAGAGGGAGGACGGTACAAAGGTAATGTGAGTAAGCATTTTTTCATGGAGAGGGTTGTGGATACATGGAACAGCCTTCCTGAGGACCTGAGGAGGTAGTGGACTTAAAAACAGTGGGGGAATTCAAGAATGCATGGGACAGACATAAAGCAATTCTAGTGGGAGGTAGGAGGAAGTAGGCTGATGGTTAACTAGGATCTGCAGCCTATGCATTAGGTATGGAAATGGGCAGATTAGGTTGGCCAGGCGGTCGTTATCTGCCTTCAAATTCTATGGTTCTATATAAGCCTATTTGAAAGCCACAGCTCAACAGGCATGATTTTAATTTAGGAGTGCTCCCTGTCACCAGGAAGCCCCAACCTGCTATGCAGAACTGCAGCCCCAAGGCTTACAAGCTGATTTGTTCTTCAGAGAAACTTGAGAGAGGTTTCCCCTTCCATGGCACAGACTGGAAAGTTGCTGCTGTCCAGAGTCCTCTTGTGCCCAACATCCTAGCCTTGGGCTGTGCCATTTCCCCTAGAAGGGTGGCACATTTAGCCATCTGTTTTGATTACACATTTACAATGTGGAGCGCTACAGAAACAACATTACTACAGTGAGTATTTTTTTTCTTCTAACCTCAGGAATCCCTCACTTAATGGTTACACTTTAAGCAGACTACACAGCAGTACTGCACCTTGGGAGGTTGAATCCAGAGCCTTCTTAAGAAAAAGATTATGTCAGACAGCACTTCCAAAGATTGCATCCCTTCCGAACAGTATGGCCAAACAATAATGCTTTGTGAAGGTGCACACTGTTTTTTGGGTAGCTGTTTGGAAAATGTCCAACACTGCAATGTGGTGGCAGCAGCAGGGGTATAAAATCATGGGTCCACCGGACCGGCCTGTGTTAAAAACATGGGACAAAAACACAGGTTACTCACCTGTAACAGTGGTTCTAGGAGTGGTATATGTTGTTCATCTACACTTCTTGGCATGTCCCTTTCCCCTTTAAATCTTGCCGGAAGTCTTCAAGCTGGCTCCTCCCACCCACCCGAGTGGTAGATACCTCAGCTCCACCCTATGATGCCAGATCTTAGCCCGCTGGAAGCAAGGTTGTGTGCCCGAAGCCAGGGAGGTCAGGTGGGTTCATGTGGATGAACAACATATACCACTCCTAGAACTACTGTTACAGGTGAGTAACCTGTTCTTCTAGGAACGTGGATATGTTGTTCGCCCACACTTCTTGGAAGACTCCAAGCAGTTCTCCTGGAGGAGGGAGGCAAGGCACACACACCCGTACTTGGGAAATAAAGATTGGAGAACCGAGGCCCCATAAACAGCATCTCGGTGTGACTCAAGGTAGATGTGGTAGTGGGTAATGAAGGTGTTTGCTGACTTCTAGGTAGCAGCCCAGCAGATTTCCTGAAGAGGGATGTCCCTGGAAGCAGCCACCAATGCAGCAGTATGGCAGAAAGAGTGAGCTCTTATCCCTCTGGAAGGCTCCTTGCCAACCAACTCACAGCACAGACCTATGCATGATGTAATCCACCTTGCTATGGTCCATTTGGTTGCAGGTCTGCCAGAAGTGGCTTCAGCGTAGGTGACAAACAGCTGGTGAACCTCTCCATGAATTTCCGCTGTTCTGTCCTTGTAATAGGAGACAGCATGTCTCAGGTCCAGAACATGGAGCCTGTACTCAGCGGCCGACGTATAGTTAGGGTAGTATACTGACAGAATCAGCACCTGGTTAAAGTGAAACTCTGACACCACCTTCGGAAGGAATTTCGTGTGGGGGTGCAGGACAACTTTGTCCTTGTGAAAGACCAGATAAGGGGAATCCACCGAAAGCGTCTGGAGATCCCTTGTCCATCTGGCTGACGTGAGAGTCACCAGGAAGGCTGTCTTCCACAAGTGTGAGAGCTCACACGTGTGCATGGGTTCGAACGTCTTGACCATGAGCTTTGCCAAAACCAGCAACAGATCTCATGGAGGTGGAGGTTCACGCACAGGAGGGGGATATGTGATCTAGGCCTTTAACGAAGCACCTGACCACTGTCTCCAGTGCCAATGCCGGCTGACCGGCCCACGCCGAGTAAACAGAAATGGCTGCCAAGTGCACCCTAAGGGTCGATGACCGTAGACCCCCTTTGGAGAGAGACCAAAGGTAGTCGAGAATGTTAGCCACAGAACAGGATAAGGGGTCCAGACTCTTACCCTGACACCAAATGGAAAATATTTTCCATTTGAAGGCATAACATTTCCTGGTCGATTCCTTTCCTGATGCCTCCACCACAGTGTAGACATCATCAGAAAGACCCAAAGCCTGGAACTCTAGCCGCTCAGGTACCAGGCTGTGACATACAGGGATTGAAGGTCTGGATGGAGTACCTTCCTCTGGCTCAATGATATCAGGTCTGGGTGTGTGCAAAGCCGCTCCGGGGGCCTGCAGCTGAGGCTGAGGAGATCTGGATACCAGAACCGGGCACGGCCAATCTGGGGCTACCAGGATCACCTTCACCTTGTCCCTCCTCACCTTGAGTAACACCTTGTGGATCAAGGGAAATGGAGGGAAGGCATAGAGGAGGCCTGGAGTCCATGGCACTGAGGAGGCATCCCCCTGCAGTGAGCCCTGCTGAGGGGGGCGTGCATGGTACAGCTTCAGCTTGGTGTTTTCCTTGGGAGGCAAACAGGTCCACCAACAGTTTGCTCCAATGGGAGAACAGACTGTAAGCTACTTCTGGATAGAGAGACCACTCGTGGGATGTCTGGCCTATGCAGCTGAGAGCATCCGCCAGCTGGTTCGAGGCTCCTGCAACATGAATGGCTAGGAGATCCACCTCCAACCAGCTTACGAGGGTCCAGATGTGGAGCGCCTCCTTGCACAGCAGACGGGAGTGCATGCCACCCTGTTTATTGAGGTAGTACATGGTTGTGGTATTGTCAGTCTGGACTTAAACCACTTGACCCCGGAGTTGAGGAGCGAAAGCTGACAGTGCCAGTCTGACTGCTCTGAGCTCCAACAGGTTGATGGGGCATCGGACTCCACGGGGGTCCGGAATCCATGGGACCTGTTGTCCCCAATGTGGGCTCCTCAGCCCATGAGAGAGGCATCGGACATTAGGATAACCGTCGGCTTGGGGTGGACAAACGGGATCCCTTCCTGCAACTGGTCTGGGGTGGTCCACCACTGGAGAGCGTCCCACATCTTCTGGGTTACAGTGATCAGCTGGTCGAAATGACTGTGGCACTGAGTCCACTGCGGGGCAGCTCCCATTGGAGGGGGTGCATGTGCCACCTGGCCCAGCAAACCGCTGATGTGCACATTGCCATGTAACCCAGAAGGTGCAGAAATTCCCGGGCAGTGAGCAAGTGCCCAACCAGAAATGATTGAGCAAAGGAGGAAAGCACCTCTGCCCTGTCTGCCGGGAGCCAAGTTCTGGCTTAACAAGAGTCAAGCTCTACCCCGATGAAGCCCATCATCTAAGAGGACACGAGTTCCAACTTGCCCTCATTGATCAGGAGGCAGAGTTGGGAACAGGTTCGGAGGGCCAGATCCCTGGACCTCTCCACCTCTTGAAAGGAGGAACCTGCCAAGAGCCAGTCATTGAGATAAGGGAAGATTCTGACTCCTCGACGCTGAAGATGGGCCACCACAACTGCGATGCATTTGGTGAAGACCCCGTGGGGCCGATGACAGGCCGAACGGCATGGTTTGGAACTCGTGCAGGGTCCCCTCGACCCTGAAGAGGAGAAACCGCTGGTGGGACAGACGGATAGGGACGTGAAAGAATGTGTCCTGTAGATCCAGTAAACAGAACTACATGTTGCGCTCCAGGGATGGCGTGATCTGGTACAGAGTTACCACCTGGAAAGTGTGGGACCTGAGATATTGATTCAGGTTGTGGAGATCTAAGATGAGGTGCCAACCCCCCCGTCTGCTTGGGCACCAGGAAGTACCTGGAAATGAAGCCTGGGTCTGTAGGAGGATCCGGCACTGGAGCAACTGCCTTCTTGTGGAGGAGCTGAGCCACATCGTCTCAAAGAGCCAACTGGGTGCAAGCTGAGATCCTTTCCTCCCAAGGGGCATGGGCTCGACTGGCAGGGTACAGCTCGAACTCTAGAGGCAGTCCCTGACAAACCACTTCAATAACCCATCTGTCCGAAGTGATATCGGACCAGGCAGAAAGGAAGTGGTAGAGCTGGCCCCCTAAGGGAGGACCCAGAGCTGGCATGATGGGTATGGGGGTGGCAACCCCCAACCTGTCACTGAGCAGGCTTAGAGGAGGAGGCTCCAGGACCTGCACCTCAGCCTCCTTTATGGGGCTGCTGAGGACCCTGCTTGGGCCGTGGGCACCAAGCTTAAGCCTGCTGCTGCTGTTGCTGACCTCCTTGATAGGAGGGCTGCCTGACCGCAGGGGAAGAATGCCGAAATGGCTTCTTCTTTCTATTCTGTTGGTTCTTTCCCGAAGAACCCTTAGCAGAAGTAGCATCCAAGGTGGCACTGGACTGCTCTATACGCTGAAGGTGACTGGCCACTCCTGGACCGAACAAGTCGATGCCTAGGAAGGGCACATCAGCAAGCTTATGCTGAGTATCTGCCGGGAAGGAGGAAAGCCTCAACCAAACCCTGTGGCGAGTGGCCACTGCGGCTGCTAATAAGTGGGCACAAGACTCTCCTATGTCCTAGGCCATCTGGAGCTGTTGTTTCGCGACAGCACAGTCCTGGTCGCGGACTTGCTTAACCGTGGTTTGCATGCCTGTTGGGAGATGAGGGAGGACCTTGTCTAATGACCCGAGAAGGACATAAGAAAAGTGTAACATTATAACAGCCGAACTGGCCTGACAAAGGCCCAGAGAAGAAGCCTCATAGACCTTACCAGCAGAGTGATCAATATTCTTGGACTTCTTGTCCAGGGGTCAGTCAGTGTTGGCTGAACTCCCAGTATGCCTGAACACAGAGGCAGTCACCAGGCTCTCAGCTGAAGGGTGCTCTATGAACCCCGCAAGGGACTCCATGGGCACCGCATACTTGTGGGCCATGCGGGCAGATGGTGCTGGGCAGGAAGCAGGGCACTGCCAAAGTTCAAGGGCCGGGCCCACAATAGCCTCAGCCACTGGAAAGGCCTCTATCAGCATATCCCCTCTCGAGGATATCCGTGAGAGGGTACTCTGCCTTTTTCTGGATGGACTCCATGGGCATGCCGGTCTAATTGGAGATGAGGCGGAAGATGCCTTGGAAGGAGGAAGAGCCTTCCTCCAACCCTGCCACGGATGACTCATCATCCCTGGGATGTGAGTGCAGTCCGGTGACATCCAAGTCCAAAAAGTCGTGATATAGTGGTTTACTGCCTAAGTCACCCTCGATACGCCGAGGGTGATCTGGGGTGACCGCAACTGACAGATGCCGGGGAAGCCCGGTGTCCTGTCGGTCCTCTTTCGAGGGCGCCCCTCCCTCAGGCTGCTTATGCGGTGGTTCCACCCTAATCGGTGGAGAGACGGGTTTAGGCCAAACCAGAACTCGGGCCAACCCCACAGGCAATGGAACCGGTGGAATCGGTTCCGAAGGAGTTAGCTTCAGCCTGGGAGGCGAAAGCTAAGTGATGGCCAGGGTAGGCGGCAGAGCCGGCTTTTGCCCAGACAAAATCAGCTGCTGCCACATGAGGTCTCCATAGCATCAACGGAGTTTCCATCGAAGTCTCTCCTCATCAGAGGAGGATGAGGACCTGCGGCATCACTTCTTTTTAGAGTGCTTATGGCTCTTCCTTGGTCGTTCGGCCGAGGGGGTTCTAGACCTCGACTGAGATCGGGGAGGCTGACTCAGTCGATCAGGAAACACCGGGATTGGTAAGACCCAAGGTCCTTGATGGGGACACCAGCAGGCTGGGTCTCCTCATCAGGGAAAATGAAGACCTGAGTCCTCTTTAAGGAGTCATCAGGCTGAACTGGCGACAAAGGGTCGATTGGATCAAAGACAATCTTGACCTTGTCGACCACTTCCTCGGTCCCCTGGCCAGACAGAAGGTCTGTGAAGCCGGCGGCTGAGGATGCAATCTCGACCGAAGTCGAGAGTGCATGTTCCTGGGACTCTGAAGTTTCTCGGTCCCAAGAACATCTTAGTCGGGACGAGATGACGGGCCTTATCCCTTTTCCGAGAGTGGGAAAAGTGTGAGCCCAAGGGCGCCTCACCCCTGGTGGGGAGAGACTGACTTAACTCCTTGAAGAAGCCCATAAAGGTGGAGCCAAGGTTCCGCGGAATGAAGAAGCTTTGATTGGCGGAAGCTCGAGGTGCTTCCTCCCCAAATGCCTTCATTTGTTCCAGCTGCTCACAGCCATGGAAACTGCTCACCTCTCCTCCTTCAATTTCACTGGTGGGTTCCTTTTCTCTGGTCTCCCCAGCTTCAAACGCACCTTGCAGTCATCCAGGATGTTGGGATGGAAGGCCAGGCAAAAACTGCATTGCGAGGTATCATGTCAGACACCTAGGCAGTATACGCACATTAGGTGGGAATCAGTGTATGATATCTTCTGGCTGTAGGAGCACTGGTGAAATCTGGGGGGAGATTTTTCCTCCATGGCAGATGCGAAAAAATTGCAATTGCTAACTCGAACGAGTTTTAAAACAATTTCCGGTAAAAACCAACGCTTTGAATCCAGGGCCTAGGAATTGCTGTAAGAGCACGAGGGAACCTGTATCTTCCAGCGAAAGGAAGATCTAGCATCATAAGGCGGAGCTAAGGTATTTAACACCCAGTTGGGTGGGAGGAGCCAAGTTGAAGACTTCCGGCAAGAATTAAAGGGGAAAGAGACATGCCAAGAAGTGTGGATGGACAACATATCCACGCTCCTAGAATAAAATTTTGTGGTTCCAAAATAGAAAAAAGTTTTCAAAAATACTGCTAAAATGCCGTATTTTGTGTCTACGTTAATAGTAGAGTATTTATAGACATTTAACTCATTTATAAAGTAGATTGTCCAGTTTTCACAATTTCAGATGTCAGCAGTTAATTTAGCTGCTTTCCAGCAAATATATGCACTGAGGTTAGCAGTAGCAGTTCCTCATGTCATGTCCCCAGTGCTTTAAAAAAACCAAAAAAAAAAAAAACAGCATTTTGCTAGATGGCTCGGTGGCATTAAGGGCTGAGGCCTTGGACACCTTACCTCATGTCATGACGGTGACCCAGGTTTGGCAAGGAGCCCAGGGTCATCAGAAAGCCGGCACGGGGGAGGGATCGAGCAGGACTGAGCAGCCGAAAGGCAGCTCTCCTCTCCTGGGGTGGCATCATGTCATCCACTGTCATTCCACTACCCATATATGGAGATCCAATGGCAGTGCAGATGAGCAGGTAACAAAGGCAGTGGGAGGGCACTCCAGTACCACAGCGTGTGCTGTATCTCCAAAACTGGATTAATGCAGAGGTTGTATGAAACAAGTCCTCCCAGCACTGCACCTATCCTGCTGTGCAGTACTTATACTCTCCGCAGTCATGCGGCATCCACACCCTCAGTGCAAAGGAGAGGAAATAAAAACAAAATAGGCTGGTGCTATTGCAGCTGTTCACTGTCCTCTCAGACAGACCACTCCTCTCTGTTGGTAATTTCATTTTAATTTTGGCAATAGCAGCAGACGAATCAGTTGTTATTACACTGAAGCTGACAGAGAACAAGAGGAAGGAGGTGCTGTCAGAACTGTAATGCTCTACTGGGACTTACAAACTAGACCTCTACTACTGGGACCTTCAATTTAGGGTAAAAACAAACAAAAAAAGGGTGTGTTTGAGTTGGGTGAAGGGAACTGTTATCTGTGCAGTCAGCTATTTGAAGAAGGGAACTGTGAATTAGGGAGAGTGGCTTGGGCAGCAGGAAGTCAGGTGTTTAGATTTAAAACTGCCCTGGGTAGCTTTTGCCAGAGAACAGCAACAGGAAGGAGGCGCTGTTAGAACTTTACTATGCAACTGGGACTATATGGCCCTCCCTCCCTCCCCTCCACCATTAGCCAGTTCCACTTTTATAGGCACAGGATTTATTTGACTGACAACAGGAACTTCCTGTTTGGGAGCAGGAAGGGAGTGATCACAGAGGCACAAAACACTCACCACACTAGAAGGAAAAGAATAGCTCTCCATCCCTCCTAGCTGCTGAAGGTCTGACTGAGCAAGGAAGGAGGAGACTACAAAGGATAGGGATGCCACAATAACACAATATATCACGATAATTACCACTGACAATAACGTATCGTTGGAAAAAAACATTATCGCTGCTATCGTGCAGCATGGTATACCGTGATATACAATGGTAAAGCACCTCAGAATGCTTTACCAGCAACACATCCCTTTCCAGGTGCAACCATGAGTCCTGATTCCCCACCATCTTATCAGATTTTTAGTATTTTTCCTTAAAATAAGAAATGCAGTGCTGGCCATGTGGTAAGGAGTTTTGAGGGCCTGAGCACCTCCCCTAGCGCGATGCTGGTAAACCAGGTTCAGGAATAGACCTGGGTTGCACGAGGGCTAACTGCATGAAGGAAGACTGAGCATCCCTTGACGACTCCCCTTTTTCATTCAGACTTTTTTTTATCCCTCTGGGGAGCCCCTGGCAGGAGCTGCGGCCTCCCCTCATGAGGAGATTAACCCCTCCAGCTCCTGACATCCCCATATTGCCAGCCCAGGGCCAGTCCCCCGTGGATTTCCCCCTGCAGCAGGGCCAGGAGACAGGGGGCCGGCACTCCCACCCCCCAGAGCAATCCAGATAGCTGGGGCTGAAACCTGTGGATACTGGGAGCCATCCCTGAGCCTGCCAGCATTCCATTTTTCCTGTTTTCTCCCGTCATTCCTCCCTCCGATGTCATGATATCGGCTTGTGTCTCCCAACCAGTACTGCTCTCGACCCATTGCCAGAGGGCAGTCAATGAGTGGGATAACATTCTCCCTCCCCTGAGACAGGAAAGCAGTCCTCCCTATGCTCGATCCTTTCTCACCCTTCTGACCCAAGCTCGTTCCAGAACCCAGGTCACCGGTGTGGCGTCCATCGTCTCAACACTCCACACCACTAGGCCAGCAACTGCTCTCCTACTTTGAGGAGAGGGGACACAGCAATCCATTGCATGACAGCAATCTCGATGAGGCTGGATGATGCAGCAGTAACATCCTTCTAACTGGGTTCCGGGGCCAAGTACATACACACATACTTGCACCATCGCACATGTGCCAGCCCAAGGGATGGGAAAAATAAATGGGGGAGGTATGTCCACCAGTCGACTTACTTAGATAAAACTGGCAGATAAGGACTGTTTGGCCTATCTAGTCTGCCCATGTCCCCTATTTAACCTGATATCGCAGACCCTACTTGATCTCCAGCTTTACTCTCCCTTTCCTAATCAATAAGGTTCCCTTATGCTTGTCCTTGAATCACGTTACTGTTTCTGCCCCAACCACCTCCACTGGGACGCTTTTCCAGGTATTCACCACTCTTTCTGTGAAGTAGTACTTCCTCACATTTCCTCTGAATCTACCCCTCTCCAGCATCAGAGCATTATCCCTTTTACATAAGCACCTTTTTTCTGAAAAATGCTTCCCTCGTGTACCCTATTTGTATCCATGAGGCATTTGAAAATCTCCATCATATCACCCCGTTTCTCCAGGGTATACATAGAGGTCCTTTAGCCTCCCCTCATAGGGCTTTTGATGCACCCTGCATCATTTTAGTTGCCCTCATCTTGACTGCCTCTACTCTATGTCCTTGTGGAGATGTGGTCTCCAGAACTAGACACAGTACTCTAGGTGCGGTCTCACCATCGATTTATACTGCGGTATCACCACCTCCCTCTTTCTGCTGGTGATACCCCTCCCTATGCAGCCTAGCATCCCACTAGCTCTCCCCAGCATCCCCACTGCCATGTCACACCATTTGGCCACCTTTAGGTTGTCAAAAATAATTACCCCAGGTCTCTTTCCTGCTAGGTGGTCATCTGTACCACTACCCTCCCCATCCTGTATTCCACCCTGGGTTTTTTGTCCCACGTGTAAGATTTTGCACTTCTTAGCACAGAATTTAGTTGCCACACTTTTGACCAATCCTCAAGCTTTTTTTGATCTCTATTCATTTTTACACACACACACACACACACACACACACTGCCCCCGGAGTGTCTACTCTACTGCAGATCTTTGTGCCATCTGAAAAAAGGCATACCTTCCCTTCTAGCCCCTCTGTAATGTTGCTAATAAGACATTAAAATGAGAACCAGTCCTAGTACTGATCCTTGTTGCACCCCACTGGTCACCCTCTTTTCCTCGGAGTGAGAGCCATTTACCACCATCCTCTGTTGTCTATCCCCTAACTAATTTCTTATCCAGCTGACTACCTTTGGCCCCACTCCCAGGCTTCCCAGCTTGTTTATGAGTCTCCTATGTGGAACTGTGCTGGAGGTCTTATTGAAATCTAGGCAGGCTACATCCAAGGCTCCACCCTGATCTAGCAAAAGTAACAAGGCTTGTGTTACTTGAACACTGACTCCGATCTGTACTACAAGTCGGGTTAAAATCATAAAAGTAAGTTTTAAAATGCCACCCAGTAGACTTGCATGCAGCATGCGTATCCCCGCACTAGGCATATGATGGCCTCACAAAACAAGGAAGTGCAGGGACAGCATGGGTGATGAGGAAGTGGAAGGGATCGAGCGGTTAACCCCACCCCAGGGAGCAAATATGATCCCTTCCCTTCCTTAGGAGGCTAAGGAGAAAAATGTTTAATTAAGAAGGAGGAACTCCCAGTCAGATAAGGGAGTCTTCAGATGATTTTGCAGGCAAGGAGAAAAATCTGGGAAATGCGCTCTTCAAACAAGCAAGTAAAACTATTTGCTCATTCACGTTTTAAAATGTACTCTGTGTGTAAACACATGTATTAATTGTGTATTTGAATTTTTATGTAGAAAATGCAAACAATTTTATAGAAATATAGACTCTGACAGCAGGCAAGGACCGCTTGGCCCACCCAGTCTGCCCATTTTCCTACCTTCTGGATAAGCTGCAGATCCTAGTTAACCAATAGCCTACTTCCTCCTACTCCCACCAGAAGAATTGCCTTATGTCTGTCCCATGCATTCTTGAATTCCACCACTGTTTTTGACCCCACAACCTCCTCAAGAAGGCCGTTCCATGTGTCTACCACCTCTCCGTATAAAGTTTAGAGATTTTATTGTGAAAAAATAGAATATTTTTTTTAATATTTTACTCTTTGCATTATTTTAAAACAAATACTTCAAAATAATGTGCATAAATGCATATCACTGCTTGAAAAGGAGTCAAATATGTAAAGTATGTAAAAAAATACAATTTAAATAGTTTTGCTAACATTGTTGCACAAGTGGGAAAATTATCACGATAACAAGGTTATCGCGATAATTTCATCACGGTTATCGTATCATAAAAATTTATTGTAGTGACACCACTAACTGAGGAATACAGAAACTTCCTGTCCCAGAACAGGAAGAGCAGGAGCTTTATGGGCATGACGGCAGTAGGAAAGTAGGGAGAAAATAAAAATACGTAAAAAAGAAAATAAATTAACAGAGAGAGGAAAGAGTAAGCATACAAAACAAAAGTTGAGGAGCTACAGATAAGATAAGATGGTAGTAGTGCAGTGGCTGTGGGGCTGCAGTTTTCTGGAAGATGTTCAGGAGGATGCAGTATGGTCCCATTTGCAGACACCTCTCTAGGCTGAGGGAGGAGGTTGCTCATCTCCAGGCTGAATAGGCTAGGATTCGGGGGACCTCCCCTCTCATGCAAGGACCACTAGGGCAGTCGCCGCTGCCTCACAGGTTGCCAAGAAAGAGGAGCAGGTGCACCACAGTGGGCTCAGGGAGGGTGAGGGTGGTGAAACAGAGGCACACCCCTCCAGTTGTACCTTTCCACAATTCGTATGCCATTCTGGCAGAGTGTGGTTCCTCTATGGAGGCACCTGCATTGGAGACTGAGGGGGATGTTGAGAACCTCCACAAAGGAGACCCACAGGAGGGTGGCATAGGACACCACACGGTAAGGAAACAGCTCCTGGTGGGGGACTCCACTGTTAGGAGGGTGGAACCGAGGAAGGGGGGGAGGGAGCTAAGGTGCTTGCCTGGCACCGTGGCTTCGAGGGACAGGGAGCAAATCCTCAGGATCGTGGGAGCAGCTGCATGGGGAAGGGGGGCTGGATGTCATTGTCCACCTAGGGACAAATGACCTGACTGGAAAGGGATCAGAGCTGTGCAGGAGGAGTTTGTAGAGTTGGGGTGGGGCCTTAGACAAGTAGCACGTACAGTAACCTTCTTGGAGGTGCTGCGTGTCTATGGCATGGGTCAGGCTATGGTGCTCCACACAATGGAATTCAATCAATGGTTAAAAAACTGGTGCAGAACTCAGGGTTTTGGCTTCATAGGGGACTGGGGGTCCACTTGGAGGGATGCAGGCCTATACTGGCACAATGGTCTGCATCTGTCCAGGAGGGGGACCAGGATGCTAGGTGATAGGTGTAAATGCTTCATTGGCTAGCATTTAAACTACCCAAGGGGGGGCACTGAAAAGGAGCAGAGAAATCCTAGCCCCCACAAAAAAAAAAGCAGGGCAGCTAGTGAGGTAAACACCAAGATAGAGAAGTTTACAGAGAGAAGGGCGAGGTAAATGGAGAAAATGGCAAAGGCAGTAAGGACAGCGATAGGACAAAAAGGGGTAAGGCCATCAAAAAATGGAGGGTAATGAGTAAGAATGCCCGTAGTCTAGGTAACAAGCTCCCTGACATGGTGGCCTTGAAGGAAAGGGACGCCTGGATATTATGGCAGTCACAGAAACATGGTACACAGGGAACCATGACTGGAATGTCAACATACCAGGGTACACAATCTACAGAAGGAACAGGGAGGGTGGAAGAGGAGGAGGAATAGTGCTGTACATAAGGTAAGGGATCAAAATAATTGAACTAAAGGAGGCACTGTGGGTCACCCTGGAGACCAGAAATGGCATCACAATCCGCATGGGGGTTGTATACAGACTCCCGTCTCAGGGGCAGGAAATGGACAAGGAAATAATAGAAGGTATCCTTAGGATGGCAGAAAAAGAGGAGATATTGTTGGTGGGGGACCTGAATATACCAGATGTTAATGGCAGAACCTTTGCTGCAGCTACACTGAAGAACAGGGTTATTTTCGATGCCCTATAGGGGGCATGCCTCAGACAGCTAGTGCTGAAACCCACTCGGGAGGCAGTAATCTTAGACCTGGCACTCTCAAATGGGGACGGAAAGAGGATCTCAAATCCAGAAGTGGGTAGCAATCTTGGGAACAGGTGACCACCAAACAGTGTGGTTCACGATAAACACAGCTGCAGAGACAAGCCATACAAAGGAGAGGGTACTGGACTTTAGAAGGGCTGATTTTGTCAAAATGGGAGAATGCCTCTGAAAAGCACTAGCAAACAGGTAAGACAGAGGGGTAGAGGAACAATGGGGAAACATAAAAAACAGCCATCATAGATGCAACAAGCCTTTGTGTGCAGCAAATAAATCAAAACAAAAGAAAAAAAAACACTACGGCTCTCAAAAGAGGTGGTGGGGAAGATTAGGGAGATTAAGACAGCATTCAGGAAGTATAAGGAAACACAGAAAGAGCAGGACAGAGAACTGTACCAGTTAAAGCAAAAGGAAGTGGGGAAGGCAGTCAGAATAGCAAAGGCCCAAAACCAAGGAAATAACACCCAACTCAGTTAAGAAGGGGGATAAAACATTTTATAGGTACATTGGGAAGCGAAGAAAGACCAGGGGAGGGTCAGTGAGGCTTAATAAAGAGTAGGGTGGATGGGCAGAGAGGGACAATGAAAAACAGGGATACTGAATGAACACTTCTGCTCACTATTCACAAAAGAAGAAGAGGAGAAGATACCTAATCCAATCAATAGAAGCACTCTTGATGGGGGGGGGTTGATCCCAGTCCTTTCACAGAAGAAAGGGTTCTGAAAAAACTCCTAAAACTGAAGGTGGACAAAGCAATGGAGCCTGATGGGATGCACCACAGAATTCTAAAAGGACTAAGGGGAGAACTAGTGACACCACTGGCTACCCTTTTTAACAAATCATGGGAGGATGGTGTGGTACCCAAGGACTGGATGAGGGTGCGTGAAATTCCCCTTCACAAAAGTGGGAGCAAAGCAGAGGCAGAAAACTACAGACCTGTTAGCTTGACCTCAGTGAAAGGGAAAATGATGGAATCACTTCTGAAAGAAAGAGCTGTTGAGTACCTAGAGGCCAGGGGGGCACAGGACCTAAAGCAGCATGGATTCACAGTGGGAAGGTGATGTCAGACAAATCTAATATATTTCTCCGACTGGGTGACCAAAGTAGTGGACCAGGGAGCGGCTGTAGACATGGCCTACCTAGACTTTAGCAAGGCATTTGACACAGTCCCACACAAACGATTAATAATTAGCCAGCCTGGGAGTGGGTTTGAGGGTGGTAGCCTGGTTAACAATTGGCTGGACAACAGGACACAGAGGGTAATAGTAAACAGAGCCCACTCCGAAGAAAGGGGGATTACTACCGGGGTACCGCAGTGTTCAGTACTGCGCCAAGTCCTTTTTAATGTCCTTGTAAGTGACACTGCAGAGGGACTGGAAAAAAGTTGCACTCCTATGCACGTTGCACTCCTATGCTGCTTATACTTATCTTATTTGCTACCCAGCCCTATACGGTTACCCCCGTTTCCTGTACTACTCCTGTCCCAGGCCCTACACTTAGTGTAATCTGATATCATGTCACCGGTGTACTGCTCTATCAAGTTACCTGTACTGCGACTGCCTCATGCCGTACATTCCTTGCAATCTGGCACAGTAGACCTGTTTGGCTGTAATCACACCTACATGACATACCGTTATGCTGCTAAACCCTTTTATTCTACTGTTGTCAATTATACCATATTTTGCTCTGTATCACACTACCAATGTTGCTGTTACCATGTGCCATTAATGCGTGTCTGTTTATACTCATGCGCTGCTCTGTATGTACCCTTCTTTCTGTATTACCTGTATTATCTGTTTTATTTGTATTATTCTGTATTTTCTACCATTGTTGACGAGGTACCTTTGGAAATGAGCCCTTGGCTCAAAGGTTGTAAACTGATTGCTTTATAAATAAAATAAATAAAAGTATGTCTCTTTGAAGCCGACCCAAAGATCTTCCACAGGATTGATATAGAAGGGAAGGGGGGTGGAAGAAAAAATTACTCACCTTAGTAATGTTGTTTCTTCTAATGGAGTCTTGCTATATTATGACAGTAGCAGTTAGGTCCTCCTCTAGAACTGCCCCGGAGATGAAAGAGTTAACTCCATGCAGGATGGAGTTCTGAGTGAGAGCGCTCTGCTTTCCGAAGCTCTATCTGGCCAGTTTCAAATAGAAACTGTCAGATCTTTACGGAGCAAAACACTCACTAAGGGTCTGTGTGGAAACTGTAACCTATACTAGCCCATTGGCTACCTACTAATAACAACAACAACAACAACAATAACAACAACCAATATCAACACTGACAAGCACTGCTGGACCCCCCCCCAAAGACTCAAGTCAAGGAGGGGGGCCAGACAAAAATACCAATTAACAATAGAAACAGCACTCCACCAAAACCCCAAAAAGGGGAGAAAGCACCTATAATGGCATGACACAGTGCCTGCACTAATTTGCCCACACCCTACCCAAGAAGAAGTTCTGAGAGGGGCAGGCTGGGGGGCTGGTCATAATATAGCAAGACTCCATTAGAAGAAACAACATTACTAAGGTGAGTAATTTTTTCTTCAAACAACATGAAGTCTTGCTATATTATGACAGTAGCAGACTACACAGCAGTACCTCCATGGAGGAGGGACAGAACCTACTTAGGGAATAGGCTCTGAAGCACGGCTGTGCCAAACCGAGCATCTCTCCTGGCCTGGATATCCAGGGAGTAATGCTTGGTGAAAGTGTGAACTGTTTTCCAGATTGCAGCTTGACAGATTTCCAAAATAGGAATATCTCTAGCAGCCGCTAGAGATGCAGCTGTACCTCTGGTAGAATGGGCCCTCAATCCTGAGGGGGGCTCTCTACCCAGTTTTTGGTAGCAAAATTGGATACAAGAGACAATCCACCTGGCAATTGTCCTCTTAGTAGCAGGTTTTCCTTTGCCAACCTCACCATAGGTGAGAAAGAGTTGGTGGGATTCGAACCTGTGACCCTTGGTGCGTTCCAAATAGTAACTCAATGCCCTCTTAACATCCAAACTGTGCAATCTCCTCTCACCAGAGGAAGAATGCTCAGTGAAAAATACTGGAAGGGAGATGGATTGGTTAAGATGGAAATCCGAAACCACTTTAGGTAAAAACTTTCTGTTAGTCCTAAGGACTACCTTATCCCTGTGAAAAGAAATAAAATAATTTTCTACTGAAAGGGCTTGTAACTCACTTATGCATCTAGCAGAAGTGATGGCCACTAGGAATACAGTTTTCCAAGTTAAAAACTTAAGGTCTGCCGAAGACAGGGGTTCAAAGGGAGGTTGCATTAACTGAGCAATGCAAACATTAAGGTCCCAGGCAGGGGCTGGGTTGCGAAAAGGTGGATTGGTATGGAGTAACCCCTTAAAAAAACTTGGAAAATACAGGGTGAGCGGAAGGGAGAAGGCTTTCCTGCTGAAATAAAAGCAGAGACAGCTGCCAAATGAACTCTTAAGGTAGCTGGCCTGAGGCCCAAGGAATTAAGATGGACCATGTAGTCCAAAAAAATGGGCAAATCAGCAGATTCTGGGATAATTTGCTTTCTAGAACACCAGATGGAAAACCTTTTCCACTTGGAATTATAAGTGGCTCTAGTGGAAGGCTTCCTAGAGGCCTTTAGGATATCAAGGACACCTTGAGAAAGGTGCAAATCAGCAAATTCTAACTCCTCAAGAGCCAGGCTTTGAGGTTGAGGGATTTGAGGTTCGGATACCATACTCTCCCCTGGGCACAGGTCAGCAGGTTGTGGATCCTGGGAAGACACAGGGGAAGGTGGACTGTCAGTGATAGCAGGAGTGGGTACCAGGGTTGCCTGGCCCAGTCTGGTGCAATCAGAATCACCTTGCAAGGCTGGGATCTGATTTTTACTAACACCTTGAATAGCAGAGGGAAGGGGGGGAAAGCATACAGAAACGTCCCTTCCCAATCCAAGAGAAGGGCATCCAGGGGGACTGAGCCCACCACTGGGGGTCTGCAACAGACCAGTGGAAGTTGGTGGTTGTCTGGGACTGCGAAGAGGTCTATCTGAGGGGTGCCCCATCTAGCAAAAACTGTCCCCAGCACTCGAGGATTCAGGGACCATTCGTGATGGCCTTGAGAAATATTGCTGAGGGCATCCGCTAGGACATTGTCTTTCCCTGGCAGGTGAACTGCTATTAGAGAGGTGTTCAGGGAGTAAGCCAGAGACCACAACTTCATTGCCTCGGTGCACAAGGCCGACGACCGAGTGCCCCCTTGCTTGTTGATGTACCACATTTTTGTGGTATTGTCTGTTCTGACCTGGACTACTTTGTTCTGGACAGATGCAGAAAATCCTTGAAGAGCTAAAAAGACAGCTCTGAGTTCCAGCAAGTTGATGTGGAGCAGAGATTCCTGGGGGGACCACACTCCCTGGGTGGAGAGGTCGCCCAAGTGTGCTCCCCACCCCAGGAGGGAGGCATCCGTAGTGAGGGTGAGGGAGTGGGAAATAGGAATGAAGGGAACCCCCAGTCTTAAATTGCTCTGATCCTGCCACCACTGAAGGGCTAGGATCAGGGTTCGGGTCACTGGAATCAATTTGGTAAGGGGGTCCCTCCTTTGAGACCAATAGGCCCCCAAGTGAAACTGAATGTCTCTCATCTGGAATCTTGCTCCCTGCACCACAGCTGTGGAGGCAGCCATGTGCCCCAGGAGCTGCAAAAAGTGTCTTGCTGGTCGAGAGACCTGCAGGGTGAAAGAGGAGGCCAGGGCAATCAACTTCTCTACCCTTTCCAAGGGGAGGAAGGCCCTGGCCAGCTTTGCATCCAATTCCGCACTTATGAAAGTGAGTACCTGAACTGGTTCTAGAACTGACTTTGGTAGATTTAGCAGGAATCCCAGGGAGGTGAGAAGCTGCTGGGTGACTTGCAAGTGGGATTTCACCTGTTCTGGAGACTGTCCTACAATGAGCCAGTTGTCCAGGTAGGGGAAAACAGCAAACCCTTGCCTCCTTAAATGAACCACTGCCACGGCTAGACATTTTGTGAATACCCTTGGGGCAGAGGTAAGACCAAAGGGCATTGCCCTGAACTGGTAGTGGCCTGAGGGCAGTTCGAACCTGAGGTACTTTCGGTGAGAAGGCCTGATGAGGACATGAAAATAAGCATCCTTGAGGTCCAGGGAGGCTAACCAGTCCCCTGGCCTCAGGGAGGGTAACATCATTGCCAGAGTTAGCATTTTGAACTTTTGTTTCAAAAGGTGTTTGTTCAGATATCTTAAATCTAGGATGGGCCGCCATTCTCCTGTCTTTTTTGGGGTAAGGAAGTATCTGGAGTACAGACCTTTGCCCTGGTGTAAGGGGGGAACCCTTTCTACTGCTCTGCAGGTTAACAGGGCAGAGACCTCTGCTTCCAGAGCAAGGGTCTCTAGGGGGCTTGCAGGTGGAAAATGTCTGATTCTCATCTTTGGGAATTTTTTGAAGCTGAGAACCAGGCCCTGGCTTACTACTTCCAGAACCCATTTGTCCGAAGTTAGGGACACCCAGGTCTGACTGAAGTAAGCCAACCTGCCCCCTACTGGTACAGGAGAATCGGCCCTGGGCACCCCATCAGGGTGCCTGCTTGGCAGTTGCCTTAGGCTGAGGGGTGGGGGATGGTTTACCTGCGCCTCGTCTGCCTCTGCCTCTGAAAAAAACCCTCTGAGCATAAGCAGGGGAGGCCTGGGATTGATAAAAAGGCCTGTGGAAAGGCCTGCCCCTACCTCTGGGTGTGTGCCTCTGGGGAATGGCTTGCCGCTCCTTGGCCTGGGCACTTTTGTAGGTAGTTCTGTATTCATCCATCTTTTTCATATAGTTCTCTGTCTGCTCCCCAAACAGAGAATTCCCCACCACAGGAAAATCCATAGCCTTAGACTGAGTGTCCTGTGACAGATTAGTGCACCTGAGCCATGCCAACCTACGAAAAGCTACAGAAGTGGCCATGACCCTAGAGGAAACATCATTAACATCCACAGCAGCATGAAATTGAACTTTAGAGGCTTCAATGCCATCAGCAGCCACCTGTTCTAATTCACTAGCCAGCTGGCCATGGGCCTGCCTGGCTAACTGCATAACTGTATCCCATCTAGATTTCTGATATCTAGCCACATAAGCCATATAATTTGCCTGCCTGAGTCCCAAAGAGGCTGCCATATACTGCTTTTTTGCCATGGCATCAATCTTCCTGGAATCCTTATCAGGAGGATGTGAAGCCAGAGGAATGTTAGCCTTGTCACAGGCTGCAGCCTGCACTACTCCTACATGACTACACTGCTCAGAAAGGAAGTCTGTATCAGGGCGTGACAGAGTACACCTCCTGTCCATCTTTTTATCGACAGGAGGTACAGAATTAGGATTTTTCAAAATTTTTATTGTTTGCTTCCTAAATGACTTATGCAAAGGAATAGACAATCTCCTAGACTCTGGAATATCCATCATTTCAACATAATCAGGCTCCTCTTGCTCATCCACAGCCTCTTCTAAGGGAAGCTGGAGGGTTTCAGCAACTTTCTTATAAAACATAAAATGAGATGGGGACTCAGACAGCATAGGGGGAGATTCTAAAGGTCTGTCTGGAGAGATGTCCGGTTCAATGGGCACATCCAGACCCTCCCAGCCACATACATACTGTTCATAATCCTCTTCCCCCTCCTGTGGTTCATAAAATTCCTCAACATCATACTCCTGAACCACTGGGACCGGACAAACCAACCTTTTGTCAACTAGTGGTGGTTCGGACAACCCCTGAGACAGTGACTGGACAATTTGTATGGCTTTTGCTATTTCTGCAGCAGTTGGAGAGGAAATTTTGGACTCCAGATCTGCTGATTTTTTAGATTTTTTTACTGGGGCTGGTTCCTCAGAACCAGCTTTTCTTTTGCCCGAGGAAGTATCGCCCTGGTCAGAGGGCACTCCCTCTGGTCCAGTTGGCACTGAACCGGGCTGGCCATCCGGGTCAGCAGACCTTTTGGCCTCTCGTTCCCTGAGCCTGCCCAATCTTTTTTCCAGGGTGGCTGCAGGGAAATTCTTACAAATCTGGCAGTCTGACTGGAGGTGGTCAAACCCCACACAATAAACACATGTGGTGTGTGGGTCAGCCTTGGCAAAGGCTTCCCCACAAGCATCACAGTGTTGAAACCCAGTGGGCCCGGTTTTTCTTTTGGGTTTCTCAGACATAATGCCAGCCTAACCAAAAACTTGCCCTTTTAACGGCAGTGCCAGGCAAGACACCTTTATCGGTTCCTAACCATGTCACGGGTATTTGAAAAAAACGTAATAAAATCCATTCTTTTTAGAACCGATAAGAATCGGGAACCGCACTCTAAGTATATTTTAAAATGTTTAAAAGACTTTTAAAGCAAACCGATCGGTTCAAAACCGAATCGATAATGTCAATTTCCACACAGACTAAAGACCTTGTACTTACGGTTACCAGATAGAGCTTGAACCAAAATGCGGTAAAATAAAACACTGTTCTCGGTTAAATTTAACCAAGAATACTGAAATAAACCGAGAAATGAACCGAGCTGAAGGAGAAATCTCCGGAGCGACTGTTCAGTAAGGCGGAGTAAAGAATCTGACAGTTTCTATTTGAAACTGGCCAGATAGAGCTTCTGAAAGCAGAGCGCTCGTGCTCAGAACTCCATCCTGCATGGAGTTAACTCTTTCATCTCCGGGGCAGTTCTAGAGGAGGACCTAACTGCTACTGTCATAATATAGCAAGACTTCATGTTGTTTGAAAGGATGAAAAGGAACTTGGCAAGGTTGGAGAAATGGTCAGAAGTGTGGCAGCTTAGATTCAATGCAAAGAAGTGCAAAGTAATGCACCTGAGAAACAAAAACCCAGGGGAAGAGTACACAATGGGGAGGGGGATATTAATAACAAAAATGGAAAGAGACCTGGGGATCATCATATCAGATGTCCTAAAGGTGAGCAAGCAATGTGTGAAGTCAGCAAGGATGGCTTTGGAGATACTGTGATGTACAGGGAGAGGCATCACCAGCAGAAAGCAGGACATTGTTATCCCTCTTTTCAGAGTTGGTGAGACCCCATCTGGAGTACTGTGTGCAGTTCTGGAGACCCCATCTCCGCAAGGACATACACAGGATGGAGGCAGTCCAGAGGAGGGAAACTAAAATGGTGCAGGGTCTGCACCAGAAGCCATATGAAGAGAGACTAAAGGAGCTTAATACGTATGCCCTCGAGGAAAGGAGGAACTGGGGCACATGATAAAAACTTTCAAGTACCTCAAGGGAATCAACAAAGTCAGAGGGTAGCATTTTTCAGAAAAAGAGATGTGCAAGAACAAGGGGACACAATTTGTAGATTGAGGGGGATGGTTCAGGGACAATGTGAGGAAGTATTTTTTCACAGAGATACATGGAACCGCCTTCCTGAGGTCATGGGGTCAAAAACAGTGGCGGAATTAAAGAATGCATGGGACAGATGTAAGGCAATTCTTGTGGGGGGTAGGAAGAAGTAGGCTGTTGCTTAACTAGGATGTGCAGCTTGTCTGTTCGATAGGGAAATGGACAAACTAGGTGGGCAAAGCGGTCCTCATCTGCCGACAAAGTCCATGTTTCTATGTAATTCCAACAATGAACTCAGCTCAGCATTTCTGCAGTGAAAACTGCCTGTCATTTCAAAGCTTTTTTATTTTGAGCTGGGAAGGATACATGCTCATACCATGCTTAATATGTCTAGCAATACCTATTGATATCTAAATAAATTTCAGCAAGTCTGTTTCCAAGATAAATGAAAGCTTTGGCATTACAAACATGCTTCACATTAAAAATACTGTTAATTTTAGTTACTTTAGAAACACTGAAACACAGAAGTTGACTGCAGATAAAGACCGCAAGGCCCATCCAGTCTGCACAATTTTTTTACCTTATGAATGTGCAATATGCCTGTCCTCTTTCAATGGCCTATCTATTCATACTCATCTGTACTGCTCCCTTATGCCTATGTAATGCCTGTTTGAAGCCCTGCACTGTATTCATATCCACCACTTCCTGAGTTAGGCCGTTCCATGCATCACCACCCCTTCTGTGAAAAAGAACTTCCTCACATTACCCCTTTATCAGCCTCCCTCTATCATCATGCTGTGTCCTCTTGTCCAGCTATTTTAATTACACTGAAACATGTTAGACTCTTTCACTTCGTTAATGTCCTTAAGGTGTTTGAATGTTTCGATCATATCACCTCTCTCCCTTCTTTGCTCTAGGGTATACATATTGAGTTCTATTAATCTGCCCTCATATGTTTTCTGATGCAGTTCCTGCACCATTTTGGTTGCCATTCTCTGGACTGCCTCCATTTTGCTAATGTCCTTGTGCAAGTGCAGCCTCCAGTACTGCATGCAGTACTCCAGATGGAATAACCACCAGTGTCTTGTAAAGAGGGATTACTGCCTCCCTCTTAAGACTTGCAATATCCCTACTAATACACCCCAACATCCTTCTAGCATTGCTACTGCTTTAGTGGTCTGCTTGGATGATTTCAGGTCATCTGTGATTATGATGATGATGCCCAAGTCTCTTTCATCCCTTGTGATTGCCAATAGGTGCCTATAGCAACCTATAGGTGGCTTAATGATTTCTCTTCCCCTATGTGCATGATCTTGCACTTCTTTGCATGAAACCCCATCTGCCACTCTTCCACCAATTTTGACAATTTATCCAGATCTTTTCTCATTCTGCCCACCCCATCTGGATCACCTACTCTGTTGCAGATCTTGGTATAATCTGCAAGCAAACAAATAAACCTTACCCTCCAGTCCATCTGCAATGTCACTGATGAAGATATTGAAGAGAACTGGCCCCAGGACTGATCCCTGAGGTACCCCACTTGTGACTTGCATGGATAGCGTTTACTACCACTCTCTGTTTTCTGCCCGCCAACCAGTTTGCCACTCAGTTGACCAACTTCTGACCCACCCCAGCCTACCCAGCTTATTAATCAATCTTCTAGGCGGAACAGTATCAAAAGCTTTGCTGCAGTCAAGGTAAGTTACATCAACTACACCCCCTTGGTCCACCACTCTGGTTACCCAAAGAAATCTATGAGATTAGTTTGACAGAACTTTCCTGTTGTAAACCCATGTTGTCTTGGATTCTGTGCTCCTATGGATTCCAGGTGTTGCACTATCCTTTCCTTAAGGAGTGACTCCAAAATCTTGCCCACTACTGAGGTAAGACTGACTGATCTGTAGTTCCCTGCCTCCTTCCTGCTACCACTCTTGTGGAGTGGGATCACATGAGCCCTTTTCCAGTCTTCTGGGACCTCTCCTGTGCTCAGAGACTCACTAAACAGTTTTGATAATGGCTCTGCTAGTCCCACCCTTAGCTCCTTTAGTACCCTGGGATGTATGCCATCAGGTTCCATTGCCTTGTCCACCTTGAGCTTGGCGCGCTCTTGTAGGACCCTTTCTTTTGTGAAGGGACTAGTGCACACCTCCCTCCCTTGTGTCCATGGTGCTGAGCTGTGGGCCCTGCCCTACCTTCTCTTCAGTAAATACTGAGCAGAAGTATCTATTTAGGAAAGATGCTTTTCCTTGGTCCTCCTCCACATACTCCCCCTTATTCCCTTTGATCTTAGCAATACCTGGACTTTCTCCTTTCACTAATGTATCCATAGACAGTCTTGTTCCCTTCTGTTACTGTTCGTGCTAGTGTTTCCTTGGTTTGGGTATTCGCCTGCCTTACTGCCTTCCCTGCTTCCCTTAGGGAAGTTTTATATGTCTCCCTATCTTTGTGCCACAGCGTTCCCTTATATTTCCTGAAGGCCAGCCTTTTGTCTCTGACCTTTTCTGCTACTGTATATGAGAACCAAAGTGGTTTCCTCCTTCTTTTGCTCTTGCTTTTCTCACTAACACAATGGGATGTTACTTCAAGTATTGCATCCTTAATGCTTGCCCCCTTTGCCTGTATCCCCTGACCTGTAGTTATTTTTGCCAGGGCTAGCTTAACTCTGTTGGCAATCTCATCAAAGTCAGCTCCTCTGAAGTCCCATATTCTGCCTTGGAATGGGATGATCTGTTCCAGTGGCCAAACTGAATCATACCACATGATGGTCACTGGCCCCCAGGTGACCTTCTACCTGGAGATCTGTGATTCTTTCTCTGTTAGTCAGTACTAGATCTAGGATAACCCTGTCTGTTGTGGGTTGTTGTACCAGTTGTTTGAGGCCCTCCCTTTGCAGGAAATCCACTATGTGTCTAGTTCTGGTGGATGTTCCTGCTGGGAATGACCAATCTGTATCTGACATGTTGAAGTCTCTCATTAATAGAACCTCCCCTCTAGCGGTCATGTTTTGTGTATCTTCTAATAGTAATATGTCTATGTCCTCCCCCTGGTCTGGAGGCCTGTAGACAACCCCAGTTCGTATGGCTGTCCCATTTCCTGTTTCTAGGGTGACCTGTAGTTCTTCTGGCTCCTTATGTGTATTCTGAATTTCTGTAGCTTTGGTATTTTCATTGACATAAACGGCCATTCCCTCACCCCCTTTTTTCAGCTTGGTCTCTTCTGAACTGTACATTGCCAGGTAGTGAAGTCTCTGAAGTGTGGTTACTGGTGAACCATGTCTTGTTAATAGCTACTGTCATGGGAAGAACCCTCTCATATTATTATTATATGATATTGGTATTATGAATAGATGGTTTGTGTATGAAATGTCAGTCTGTGAAAGATTTGGTCTTTAAATTACAAGGTCAGCAGCTGAATGCACAAGATGCAATTAAAACTGACCAGGGGAACCAGTTCATTAAATACTTTGCTTCCAGTGGGCATTTTATTATCTTTTATGATCTACTCAAACCTCTGAAGTTGCAAGCTAATTATACATTTTATGACATCAGGAAAGGGACATTATAGGCTGATTTTAGGCTGATTCCTATTAGCTTTTTTACATCTTGGTGCCAGTGTGGGAATGTTAAGATCAAAGGGAACTGTTTAATTGAGGAATCATATTTAGGAAATGTTTTTTTTTCCTCTGATGTCACATTATTTAACATACCTTCTGGTAGGAGATCATGTTTGTAATTCTTAATTCTAAAAGGAGGAGCTAGATGACTCACAAACGGGGTGTGGAGACACAGTTAACTGATACTTGTATCTGAAAAGTATGATATATCTTTTTGGGACTCAGAGAAACAGTTCTCTGACCTAACTTAAAGCACACTTACAGAGGTAATACATCAGATAGAAAAGATCTAAGAGTATTGTGGTAGGAGTTTTCTTCTGTAACTTTCCCAGTGTCTTTTGTGACTGTGAGCTCATGCTTTTTGTTCTGTACTTTATGGTACTTATTTTACAATTTCTAGTAAATCACATTTTCTTTAAGATACTGCCTGTGTCTTTCTAGTTTTCTTTTTGCATGTGGAGTGCCTGTAGTTTTAAGTCTGACAACGGTTTTAAAAGGCTAAAAGGCTTGATGATGTTACTGAGCTTAGAAAAAGGTAAGAATATACCTAAGGTCTCATATAGAGTTTTAAGGGTTTATTTTGGAGACCTGGCTTGGTGCCCCTGGCAAAAGATTGTACTGCAGTCCCAAAGAGAGTAAATATCTGAGCCTGTAACTGGGTATGCTAGTATAATGTTCACAGTTTGAATCCCCTCAGAACTTGAGGCTTAAAGGTGATTCGGACCCAAAGCAGACAGGAGGATTACCCTATCTGTTACCTGTTCACACTATTGTACTCTGAGGTTGGCATTGTGGAAGAAGAGGACCTGACCTGCGGAGTGTGTTTGCGACAGCTACTATGTCCAGTTTAGCCTCTGTCATTGCTGCCTGCAGGTCTGGGATCATGTTTCCCAGACTGCAGTCATTTGTGTACATGATTTTCCATTGGCCAGATTTCAGTGCGTTAGTTGTTGGCTGAGGTCCGACATTTCCCATGTGCATTGCACAGGGAGCCGGACCTTTTCCTTACCTGGTGATGCAAATGAACTGCAAACATGCTGAACTCCTGTTTGATCACTAGCTGAGGGGAAGGGGTATTCTTCCCATTCGATGTATCAGGTGATGCACCCCTCTTCCCATTTGCTAGTTTAAATATTCTGTAAAGATGTCAAACTTCTGCCAAAATGCACTGACTCCCTCCTTAGGCAGATGCAGTCCATCCAATTTAAAGAACTTTCACTTGCAAAACTGTTGCCAGTTACCTAAAAATGTATGTCCTTTTCCTGGCATCAGCCCTTGATCGACATTATTAGCTCCACCTTCCCTTCTCTGACCTTAGATCCATCTGCCCCCCCTTTCCCAGACTGGCAGGATCTCAGATAAGGAGATGCCAGATGAAATTGTGACAGTTTGTCCCCCAGCCTGGGCAGGTGTCCCTTGGTCTCCATAACTGACTGGCTGGTGAGATCATTAGTCTCTATGTGTACCAGGATGTCTATTTTCTCCTGCTTCCTGCATGATTTTAGCAATGTGGTCAGTGCCTCTCCATGGGAGACGTCTGACCATTACTCCTGACTGGAGTCTTCAATAATCAGAAGTGTTTTGGATTTATTTTTTGGTTCTGGTCCTTGTTTTGGTCGAGTTTTGTTGTGCTAGCGCCTGTGCTGTAGTGTCCGGCTCTGCATTGTCCTCTACCCCTCTGTTTGATTTCAGAGATAGAGGCAGATATCTGTTTGTAGTTTTTGTATGGTTTGTGGAGGTGATATGCTGGAGAGCATTTAGTGATGAGGCCCCCAATTTGCCCTTCCTAACCACCTGTCACCTCCCTGACCAACTATCCTCTGCGGTCGAGGTGCTTCAGTTGGATGTTGGGGAAACGGCATGCAGTTCTTACAATATATTTCCTCCTGAATATGTGATTTGAGGTGCGCAATCTCTGCCCAAGCTGCCTGGAGCTAAGCCCTTAGATTTCCAATTGACCACTTTTATACATGCTTGCTTGCCCTAGTCTGACAAGTGACCCAGGTGGGACAGAATAGATGTTTGTTTGTTTCTAATATAACACCTTTCATCTGAATTGTTTGCAGAGGAATGCCTTAACAGACCACAGAGTAATGCAGAGATTAGGTGAAGACAAACTCAACAGCCATTTAAATTAACATGAATATACACACACACACACACACACACACATGATGCCCACAGGCACAGCCAGCACAGCATTGGACCAGAACTCAAGTCCTGCCTGTGTTCTCAGCTGATGCTCCAGCTCCTGCTCCACTCTGATTCCCTGACACCAGCTAACACAATGACATGAGTCTCCCCATTGGATGCACATACTTAAATTAAGCATGACCAGCTCTGGCTCTGTCCTGCAGCACACTCAATTTCACTAGCTGACAGCAGCACTCGTAGAAACATGGAAGCACAGAAGGTGATGGTAGAGAAGGACTGTGTGGCCCACCTAGTCTGCCCCTTTTCCCTATCAAATGCAATACTTCAGACCCTAGTTGATCTGCGGCATACCTTCAATTCCCTACAGCTAGAGTACTCATATCTATCCCATGCATTCTTAAATTCCCTTACCATTTTTGCCCCCACCACCTCCACAGGGAGGCTGTTCCAAGCATACACTACTCTTTCTGTGAAAAAGCACTTCCTCACATTGTCCCTGAACCTACCCCCCTCCAGCCCCACATTATGCCCCCTTGTTCTTGCACATCTTTTCTGAAAGATGGTATTCTTCTCTAATGTTTATACCCCTGAGGTACTTGAATGTCTCTTTCAACCCCCCTTCCTTTCTCCTCCAGGGAATACATATTGAGGTCCTCTAGACTTTCCTCATATAACTTTTGATGCAGTCCTTACACCATTTTGTGCCCATCTCTCGGCTGCCTCTATTTTATTATGTCCTTTCAGAGATGCAGCCTCCAAAACTGGACACAGTGGGGCCGGCCTCATGGTGCTGAGGGTTGAGGCGCTGGATGCCACACCTTGCATCACACCGGTGACCCTGGTTATGGAACTGACTTGGGCCACCTATGGTTGGCAGGGGAAAGGGTGGATTGAGCATCCCAGGACTGCTCTCCTCCCTCTGGGGTGGGTTTGGGGTGCACGTTGTGCTGGAGCAGCCCCTGGTGATGAGCAGGGGCAGTGCAGTTGTAGTGCAAAGTGGGGTGAAGCACGGCAAGACATCTGCGTATGTACACAGTATGTCACTGCACTGCTGGCTCCGGGGAAAATTGTAGGAAAAGGCTGGGTGTGACCATGGCAGCTTGATGGCCATGCTCTCACCAACCCAGAGGACTGTCATGGAATCGCACTGGGGTGTCCAGTCCAGCCCGATGTGGAGAGTTAAGAGGAGACCCTCTGACGGGCTGGGGCAGCAGCGCCGGACCCCCATCATTCGAGTGAGCCTACTGCTCTCCAAGTCGGTGGGGGCCAGCAGCTGGATGCCCCTGCCAGCAGCACTGCAGAGGTACAGAAATAAAGACGTGATTAAAAAAAAAAAAATGGACACAGCACTCCAGATGATGTCTCACTAGCAATCTGTACAGTGGCATAACCACCTCCATTTTTCTGCTGGTGATACCTCTCCTATGCACCTTAGGATCCCACTGGCTCTCCTCACATTCTTCTCACATTGTTTGGTTACCTTTAGGTTATCAGATATGATTACCCCCAGGTTCCTTTCTTGATTGGTGGCCAATGGCCATCAGTACCTCTCACCCATCTTGTACTCCTCCCTTGGACTTCTGTGCCTAAATGCATGATTTCACACTTCTTTGCATTGAATCTTAGCTGCCACACTCTCAACCACTCCTCAAACATGTTTAGGTCCTTCCTCATTTTTTTCCAGCCTCCCTGGACAGTAAACCCTATTACAGATCTTAGTATCATCTGCAAAGATGCATACCTTCCCTTCCCAACCCTCTGCAATTGTCACTTATAAAGACATTAAAGAGGACTGGTCTCAGCATGGATCCCTATGGCAACCTACTGGTCACCCCATCTCCTCTGATTGAACGCCATTTACCACCCCCCCTCATGCCCTGTCACTCAACCAGTTTCTGACCCAGCTTACCACCTTGGAGCCCACTCCCAGGCTGCCCATCTTATTTACCAACCTCCTTTGTGGGACAGTATTGAAGGCCTTGCTGAAATATAGGTAGGCCACATCCACCGCCCCTCCCTGATTTACTTCCCTGGTCACCCAGTCAAAGAAATCTATTAGATTGCTTTGACAAGACCTTCCCACTGTGAATCCATGCTGCCTTGGATCCTGTGCTTCGCTGGTTTCAAGAAATATCACCGTCCTTTCCTTTAGCAGTGACTACATTAATTTCACCACCACTAAGGTCAGGCTGACTGGCCTATAGATACATAGATACATAGACAGTGTCGGCAGATAAGGGGCCTATGGCCCACCCAGTCTGCCCATTTGAGCTTGTAAGTTCAGTTTGTTTTCCTAGAAGTCCGTTTCCCCTTACCCCAGACCTCTAGAATTCCTTTATGTCTATCCCATGCATTCTTAAATCCCGTGATTGTTTCAGCCCCCACCACTTCCTCTGGCAGGGTGTTCCACTTGTCCACCACCCGTTCTGTGAAGAAATTCTTTCTCATGTTTCCTCTGAATCGTCCTCCCTCCAACTTCATCCCATGCCCTCTAGTCCTGGAACACCTTTTTCGCTTAAAAATAGTGTTTTCCTGCACCCTGTTTCTCCCTGTAAGATACTTGTATGTCTCTATCATATCCCCCTCTCTCCCTCCTCTCCTCCAGGGAGTACATGTTCAGTTCCTTCAAATAGGTGCCAGCCTCTTCCCTGTTCTCCCATCTGTGGAGAAAGACTACATATGCCTTCCTCCAGTCCTCTGGAACCACCCCTGCCTCTATCAATTTGTTGAACAGGGCTTTTAGTGATGCTGCTAGCAACTGTTTAAGTTAATTTAATGTTCTGGTATGTATCCCTTCTGGCCCCACAGCCTTGTCCCCTTTCAGATTCTTGAGTGTTTTTAGGACTCTCTCCTCCATAAATGGGCTGGTATCAACTTCACTCTCATTGGTGCCCCATCATTCAACAGTGGTCCTTCTTCTTCCCTTTCTTCTGTGAATACTGAACAAAAATATTTGTTCAGGATTGTTGCTTTTTCTAGGCCCCCCTCTGCACACATCCCTCCCTCCCTTTTTAACCTCACAAACCCACCCCAGTCTTCTTTCTTTCACTAATGTTTCTGAAAAAGATCTTGTCTCCTTTTTTAATTGCCGGGGCTATTGTTTTTCTCCATTGCATCTTAGCACTCCTGAGTGCTTTCCCTGCCTCCCTCCTATTTTCTAGATACAGTTCCGGGTCTTCCCCCCTCTGTGTTTCCTTGTACCTCCTGAAAGCTAGCTTTTTCTTTCTTACCTTCCTGGCCATGTCTTTTGAGAATCATAATGTTTTTTTCTTTCTCTTTGTTTTGCTTAGTTCCCAAAGACTTGTTGCCTCTTCTATGGCCCACTTAAGGTTATCTCATTGTTTCTCTACATCCTCCCTCTTTTGCTCGTGCCAGGGCTTCCTCGAGACATTCCCCAATTTTTACAAAGCCACATGCTCACTAACTCACATGCAACAGCAGCATACCACCAGGCATCAGTCATACTACACACACACCGTAGGTGCAGAAACAGCACTTAAATGTATACACACACTCTTTCTCACTCTCTCTCTCTCCCCCCCCAACTCGCTTTCATAATCATACTGCTGAGCAGACGACCCACCATCCCCAATAATGGGGTAGTAAAAAGGCTAGCTAGCAGCACAGAAGTTCCACTGATCTCCCTTGTGAATCCACTGTTCAACCAATGAATCCACTGTCTGACCAGTTGCCTACCTGCTGCTGATATATGATCACCTGTGCTGTCGGTTCACTGATCTTCTCTTTTTAACCATTGAGCCTGTCCATCATCCAGTCTCCCCAGCACTACTTGTCTGCATAGGATGGCACCAGCTTCTGGATTGTGGGACAAACAGTTACCGCACAGGCTCGGAGAAGGGCAGACTTGACTTAAGTGAGCAAAAGATATAGTCCTAATATGTGGCCACCAATCACTGCTGTGTCTGCAGTTCAATTTCTGCCCTTTTCTGTTCTCTTTCCCCTCCCTCCCAAATATGCATGCTGTATGCATGAGGAATATCAGATTATGAAGCTGTGAAAAAACAGGAAAAGAAAAGTGTCTCGCAGTCACAATGGGGTGCATGTCTGTTTTAAAGTTACAGGAACCACCCAGACAACGTGCGCCCATTTTGACGCACAATCTTGTTTATTTATTTAATTTATTGTTGACTGGGTACGTGCACTAGACAAATTCTGCCTATTTTCAGCCATGACCCAGGGGAGGGGGATACAGATGAATACCAACTGACCTTGAGTCAAATTAAGATGTTGGTGGTATTTTTAGTGAATGGGGAGAAATTTGGCCACGGCACTGGGGAAATTCTCCTACTCTGCAGTAGGTGGAACCTCTGGGTGTCTTGCAGGGATGGCCACCTTGGTTGATCCTGCGGAGGGGATGGACATGGAAGAGACAGGGGAGCAGGCCTCCTCCCTTGTTCTCATGACCCAGGAGACCACTGATGCTGCTTTAGCAGTGGTTGATTTCTTAGAAGAAGAAGAACACGTAATAGAAAACAAGACTTTTCCAGCCTGTTCATGAGATAATGTTGCTTTACATGTTTCTAACCAGTCTAACCATGGACAAGCTTGTTTGCAGTCAGTTCCAAGTAAGAACAACAGGCAAAGGACACTTGTCTGAAAACTGCAAAATAAATTGACACAGAGCTAGCTGAACTGTTATTAGGCTCTGCATTTGACAAGTCTACAGATACAGTCGACGGGATGAGTCAGCCGCCTGCTGACACAGCCTCATCAAAAGAAACCATGGCTCTGCAAGCTACACAGCACTTGTCAAGCTCTCACCAAGGGCTCATGAAAGGAGATGAACTGTCAGCAGCTGGCAGTAATAATGGAGCACACTCCATGTGCCGGTAGCTGTGAGCTTCAGATTCTGGACACACTGTATATTCAAAACCAAAAAGGCATGGCAATGGAAAGCAAAATCGCCATCCTGCTCCTTCTCCTAAGGTTTCAAACTCTTCTGAGGCAGCCTGCACAGAGCAAACCAAGGACTTTTCTTTCTTGGTAGACAAAAACATGACAGGATGGAGCAAATGGGGCAATAAACCAGGGCCCAGTTCACAGATCAATTCTACTCCTCCATGGAACACTGCTTTGGGGATGGAAGTTGGTTCCCTGTACAGTCTTTGGAGGATGCTGGATGGATACCTCGATTGAATGGACAATGGGTTCCACACTCTAGGGACAGCACCTTTCAGAGATATACAGCTGCTGTTACACCTGAGGTGGCCACTGCTACAACACTGAGCTCTAATGAACCCCGCGGGATAATTTGACTAATACAATAATTGATGCTGGTTCTACTTCTGTTACTGTTAATAATTCAACTCATGTTACTGATGTTAAGGCAAATGTTTTAGTGCACTCAAGAGTTAGAACTCTCTGCAGAGTCAGACCTTTTAGGGGTGGACCCATCAGTACAGGTTTTATAACAGGAGAAAGGATCTACAGGTTTACAGCCAGTGTTCAAACTGTCAGAACTATTTCAAAATAACAAGGGTGAGGCTGCACCTAGATGGGACACTGTGCAACTTCTTTATAAAGGAGGTCTGGAAACTCCCCAGATAGGTTGCATGTAGCAAAAATATTGTTAAAAGGGTCAATTAAGCTTTTTTCTTTAGAGATTTTTACACTGATCGATGCTGACAATTCTAAATTTGATGCGAGTTTTTAAACCGTTTCTAGCTTAGATAGGTTTTGGGTGCAGTACCGTCTTCAAAAGAATAGCTCAGTTTGGGTACCCTTCCAGGCTATTCCTTTGATGAAACCTTTAGTTAAAACAGTCACAGTTATCTTTAAGAATGAGGGAGTGAATGTGGAGGATATTTTATTTTGGTTACGAAAGCACTGTGAGGTGCTCGGGAAACCTTTTCTCACCTTAGATAGCAAGCAAATTTGGGATGGTGGGTGGAAGATTAAAGTTAAACTTTTCACCACTAATTCTGGGCCTGTATACCTCCCGAGTTCCTTCTTTCTGTGTGGAGATCAGGAAGCTTTATTTTACACAGGCAACCCCACTCATGTTTCAAGTGTGAGTCTCGTACACATAACTCAGCATGTGATACTACTAGATGTAGTCACTGTTTTGAGTATGGTCGCCTTGCAGCTGTCTGCTTGAGTGTAATCTTTGCGAGCAGACTAGACATGCCTATGAGAAATGTCCCTGGGTGTCACATAACAGGGAGGACTGCCCTTCCCATGAGGGACTTATCAATATTGCCCAGCAGTTACAAGCTAAGACAAGGGCCAAGCAACAACTGCGGGTAGAAGAGGAATCTCTTGAGGTTGCCTCTGCTGCCACTCGGGGGGGGGGTGGACAACAGATGCAGGTCCAGGGGAACTCAACACAATCTGAACAGGAGGAGGAGGAACCAGAACTTGTGGTGAGTACTGTTGTCCTTCCTGAAACCTTGGATACACAGGACATTATGCCCCCCCCATTGAGAAACCTCTTATGCTGGTAGCTCCAAAAAAACTCCCCAGGGAAGGGAAAGCCCCAAAGCAGCAGAAGGAAGGGGTCCTGAAGCCTGGAAAAGGAGTTGGGTCATGGAAGGTTGGTAACTCTTATGCTACCCTTGCAAAGTTCAGGACAGATGGGGATGCTGGGGATGACGAGACTGACACCTCCTCCATAGCCTCCACCACAGATATGGAGAAAGAAGGAGGGGATGATTCTGTTGTTGAAAGGACTCACCAAAGAAAGCTGTCTAAAACTCCATGAATGGGGTCCTTTTGTTAGTGTCCAACAGGGAGTGGTTGCTACTTCTCTTCCTCTTGATGAAGAGGAAGAGACAAAAGCACTGTGAAGACACCGGAAGACATATGTAGAGAGACTAAAGAAGCTTAATATGTATAGCCTCGAGGAAAGGGGGACATGATAGAAACTTTCAAGTACCTCAAGGAATCAACAAAGTCCAAGAGGGTAGCATCTTTCAAAAAGAGGTGTGCAAGAACAAGGGGCACAATTTGAAGATAAGAGGGCGGTTCAGAGGTAATTTAAGGAAGTATTTTTTCACAGAGAGGGTTGTGGATGCATGGAACGGCCTTCCGGAGGAGGTTGTGGAGTCAAAAACAGTGGTGGAATTCAAGCATGCATGGGACAGTCATAAGGCAATTCTAGGGGATGGGGGTAGGAAAAAGTAGGCTGCTGGTTAACTAGGATCTGCAGCTTATCCAGTAGGCAGGGAAATGGGCAGACTGGGTGGGCCAAGCGGTCCTTATCTGCCGTCAAATTCTATGTTTCTATTTCATTCTACACATTAAATGTTAACAGTATCAACAGTGAGAGAAAGAGAGTGGGGGTACTTTTTTCCCCTACTATTTATTTATTAGTTAATTAATTAATTCTCAGATTTACAAATATCTTTGAGCACAGGACAACTAATTTACAAAGGTTCCACGTCAAAGGGTAGGAGGGTAGAACAAACAGAAAGGATGACATAACGTACATTTTCAAATAACTACAAAAGCAGCATAGAACCAGAATTGTGCAAGCATTTGCAGATAAACATCACACAAATGCAAGAAAACAACTAGTGGGTGGAATGGAAGTAGGGGGTAGGAGATTGGGGGGTGGGGTGAGGAGTGTAGCAGCCCAAAAGTTTTGTCAAATGAAGAGGGCAAGCATGACATTGTCTGTCTACAGGACACTCGACTTAAAACACATTTTGACCTACAGCAGGTGTCCAAGTTATGGAAGGCCGGGTCTACCTTTTGGTCTGTGGGTGAGGACTCTTTTGATGGGGTTGGGATTCTCTTAGGTAATCCTTCTTTACATGTTACTACACTTATGGATATCCACCCAGGAGAGCATTGCTCCTCGATATCTTCTATTTAGCAAAGAGATTTTGTGTTATTTTCACATATGCCCTGCAGACAAAGGCAGGAAGGGTGGCGCTCTTCAGAGATTCAGCTGTACCTTCATTCCTCTTGCCTCATAGTGTGGCTAGGGGACTTTAACTTGGGCTACATCAATTGGATAGTGGCTTGCAGACTCCTAAACCCTCCTGTGATACCACTGCATTGTTAAGCATTGTTACCACAGCAGGACTGAAGGATGCTTCTCGAGCTCGTCATTCTACAGGTGGGTTTATCAATTTCCAGTGCCAGTTGAAAACCCACATTGACTTTATTTTTGTTTCTACTGTGTTACATACTAAGAAGGTAACCACACAAGTGTGTGAGTTTTCTGACCATGTTGCTATAGCAATGAGAATATCCTAGCAGAATATGCCTAGGTCTAAAAAAACTTCCTGGAAATTGAACGAATCTCTTTCAGAAAACCCAAGTACTTTACAGGGGTGGAGGCAGGAGTAGTCAGCTCAGTTATCTGTAGTGGAATGTTATGGGAAGTCAAAGATTGGTGGGAGGATATGAAGCTGACATGGCACGCCTTTTTTCAGAAAAAAAAAGTGCAGTATGCTGTTAAAACAAAGTACCAGAGATATCGTAATGCAACAATTTCTCAGGCAGAAGTTACAAATTTTGATTATTTATCCCAAATACAACATTTGAAAGTTCAGCTGTCGGAATTGCAGTATAAAAGACTTTATCACAAGAGCTGAGATTTGGCACCCATGTAAGAAAGGCTTCTTTGGACTCTTTTAAGGAAGATAAATTTGGGGTGCAATACAGCAGAATTATGACAGAATTTATAGATTCTGCTGATTGTACTCATACGGACTTGTAGGGTATGCTAGCTATTGTAGAACAATATGTCCAATCCTTATATGGAGACACCCCCTGCACAATTGGAATTCAGGAGTATCTTTCGTCCCTACATCTTCCCCAAGTTTCTGATTCTGATGTACAACAGTTGGTTAGTCCTGTCTCTACAGAGGAAGTAGAAAATGTTATTCAGCAGTTAGAGCTGGACTCTACCCCTGGGTCTGATGGGTTTGGAGCAGGGTTTTACAGAACCTTTAAATCTGAGTTAGCCCTAGTATTGGTTTATTTTATTTAATCACATGTTCTCTTTATATATATTTGCAGTATCAATGAATGAAGCTGTTTTTGGTATTTTTATGTAAAAAAAAAGCTCTACAGCGGAAACTGGCATCCTATCAGTCTTCTTAATACAGATTTAAAAATCTTGAGCAAAATCTTACTGGCTAGACTCTCTAGTGTTGCCAATACCCTTATAAGCCCAGAGCAGACTTGTGGTGTCCCTGGGAGATGGCAGTATGATAATTTGATTATATTAAAGGGAACTGATCACAAGAGATAAGCAAGGCTCCATGCAGGGCTATATACTGGGATTGGATCAGGAGAAGGCCTTTGACAGACTTTCCCATGAGTATTTATTTTCCACACTACTGGCCTACGGGGAGCCTCTGATCTTTTGTAAACTGGCTTCAGGTGATGTATCAGGCAGCAGTAGTAAACCCCTGTGTCAATGGGTGGCATGGATGAAAATGTTTGGTTTGTAAGGGAGTGTGGCAAGGGTGTCCCCTAAGCCTTCTTTTATGTGTCTTTGGTATAGATGTGGTTATTGGGAAAATTCTGGACGCACGAGATATTCGGTGACTTGTTTTGACTTCAGGAGGTCCTCAGTTTAAAGCCTTGGCCTACGTGGACAACCTAGTTTTAATATTGGATCAAAACACAGCTGAACACAGGTTAACTGGTATCATGCAGGATTTTTCTGTGTTCTGGCTCAAGGGTTAACCTGACTAAAAGCAAAGGGATCCCTATAGGAAATATGCCCCTCCCGCTGTCCAGGGAGTTCACTGGGATACCTGTCACCCCACAGCCTATAAAGATTTTAGATGTGGACTTTGGGTCTGGTGGCATGGTTGACAGATTGGGAGAATAGTATTAGTAGGGCTGACAGACTAGCAGTGAGCTGGAAGGGGCAGCAGATCTCCAAAAAGAAAAGAGTGGTTTTAATTCAGACTTTGCTAATCCCTATTTTTTGTATCTTAGCTATGTTTTTCTGCCTCCCCTATTCCAAATCACTGTGTTATACAGCATATGTTTTCAAGCCTTTTGGGGGTCATGACCATATCCTATAAAAAGAGATATCACATATCATACGCTTAATATAGCTAATATGGTTCACGCAGTAGCTTTTTTTTTTTTTTTTAAGTATTTTCATCGCTCCAATCTGGCTGTAGCTTTAAAGCCAGAGACGTGCATCTGGAAACCTGTGGTGGACAAGTGGTTACAGCCCTGTGTTAACCCATGACAGCTGTCAAAATCAATATCAGTCCCCCAACATGGCCTAGACAATATTAAGAACATGAATAAATGGGGACTAACTGCACTGATGGTGCAAACCCTGGATAGGAAAGACATTTATGGTAGGATCATGCAAGTAGATTGGCAGGCTGAAGTGACCTTTAATCTATGTACGAAGCCATGGCACCGCATTGTGTTAACTTATCTGACAGATTCCAGGATTTGTGTGGGATAGCATATGGTCGGGAAGTTATGGGAGGCCGGTAGTGAAGGGTAACAATAAGCACAAACAGGTAATTGATAGATATTGTCCTCAACTGACGTGTACAGGAACTTGAAACACAGGGACACTTATTTTTAGAATGTAGATATGCAAAACAATTTTGGCATTACTTGGTCACTGAATGGGCAGAGATGCTTTTTTCTTCCCTGACATATATGGATGTAGTCAATGGTCCGGGAGGAGGGCCTTGGGCTAAGCATCCAGAAAAAACTATTTATGTTTTTTTGGCAGTTATTCGTTATTACCTTTGGCAATCCCAGTGTCTTTGGGTACTACAGCAAAAATATGTTTTTTTATGCCGAAATACTTGGGAATATTAAAACAACTTTTTGATTTCAGTCCACAGCATGGCTATGGGGCAATTTGCTCCAGAACAGGTTCGAAGTTTATGGGCACACTGTATTAACTGGATTGACTGCCAATAAGAAGTCTACCTACACCCGCTGAAACTGTGTCAAGGCATTGTTCTGTGGTTGGTTAAGATGTCCTTTCTTCACTCTGATTAGTTTTGTATTAATTAAGGTTTGTTACTTTGGTTCATATTTCATATGTCACCAACAGTGTAATTGATTTGTTGTTTATTCCTTGAAATGACTTGTAATGAAGTCCATTTACTCAATAAAAAATTCCCTACTCTCCAGTAGGGGGAACCTCTAGCCGTCGAAGGATGGCCAGCTCAGTTGTTGAGCAGTTGGCGATGGAGCAGGACATACAGGCAGTTGGTCTCCTCCTCTGCTGTGGATAGCCATGAGAATAAAAGAGAGTTAATACGGCGGAGAACAGCAGTGAGCATCTTGCCTCACAGAAGGATTCCTCTCAAGTCACAGAGAAAGTTGACAAATATCCAGCCAAAGATGCAGAATGCAGTCAGTCCCCAAAAGATCTATAAGCTCTCTTGGTAGCTGAGGAAGAAAGATTTTTACTGAGAAAGCAGGAGCTTTCAGCCGCACTAGCCACAGTGCTTACAAGAAAGGACAGTGAGGTGGGGCCACCACCACCAAGCAACCAGGACAAACAACTACCCTTTACCTGAGAAACCACTGGCGAAATGCTGGGACACTCGACTACATCTACAGGTACTGTTTTTCAAACTACATTTTCTGACCAAAATACAGCTACTGTATTTTCCTTTGCAGTGCACTCAGAGCAGTGCATTAAAAAACAAATAACTAAACCCTCTGAGAGAATGAAGAAAACATGGACAGAGCAAGTTGACCAAGCCGAGACACTCTGGTCTGTTAAAAGTTCTTTAAAATCTGCAGGCTGAATAAAGAATACCGTCACAAATAAATGGATTTCTGGATTTTCACCAATTAAAATCCCTGGAGTGCAAGTTGACAATGAAAGAAACTCTTTTTCTACAGACAGTGATGCAAGAGATACAACAAGGAAAACTATGAAAGGTGACACACAAAGTAAAAGACAAACCCAACTTGGGACACCAAATGTTAGCATAAACGCATCCGAGTCACCCCTAGAACTTCCCTCCGAACCTTCTTTGACACAGAACCCGGTATTAAATCTTAATATCGAAAATGTAAAATCATTACCCAGAGAGGGTAATGGAATGAACACTTCCATGAGTTACTTATCCATGTCTACTGAAAATTTAACAGAACCTACCACTTCTTAACAACCAGAGGGCCCTCCACCAGAGACCGCTCCAGCCTTAAAGCAGCCAAAACAAAATGCATGTTCATATGCCTCCTTCTTTCAGTCCCCCACATGTGCAGCAAGGTGGCATAATGCTGTCAGACTGGTTTATAAGGAAGGCCTAGAACTATTTCCTGACAGAAAATATGTTGCCAGAATGTTGCTGATAACAAATTTGCAGTTTCATTTTTCTGAGATATATGCTTTAATTCATTGCGTCTGGGGAATCAAATTTTGATATTAGTTTTAAACTTACGAGAGGTTTAGAAAAGTTCTGGGACAGATATAACAAAGTGAGAAAAAAAAACCTCTGCGGCCTCCATTCAAGGTAATACCTCTCACCAAACTTGCCCACAAAGCAGTAACTGTCTTGTTTAGAAATGAGTGGGTCAGTGTTACTGATCTACTTTTCTGGTTGAAGCAAAGATGCACAATCTTAGACCACCCAGAGGCAATTTTGATGGCAAAGTCATCTGAACAGGGGGATGGAGAATAAAAGTAATATTAAAGTCCACATACACAGGTTTACAAAATTTACCTAGCTGTGTATTTTTGGGTAGAGACTGGGGGTGTTTTATGCTAGTCAGGTAAAGACATGTTACAAGTGTGGGAGTCCAGGTCATAACAGCAGTGTCTGCCACTGCCTGCTCTGCACGCTTCGCAACACTCTTGGGCATGCAAGTGGGTAGTGCAGGAACACAACAATGTGCAACCTATGTGGGGCTACTGGTCACTCCTAATCATTGTGTCCAGAGGCAGCACCCAGGCAAAATGCAGCAGATGACTTGGAAGAATGGAGGTTACTCATTTCCATGGTGCAGAGATCACATACAGCAACATCTGCACCACCGCCCATTTTCTCCGATGTTCCCTTGCACACACACGCTCAGGTAAACATTAGCAATAGGGTGTCAGAGACAGACCCAGGTAATTCTCTTACTCAGCCTAAAGAAAGTGAAGACAGTGTTTATGAAGAACCTGTTATGGAGGTGGAAGAAACCTCCCCCCACCACTAAACACACAGATTCAGAAGCCATGCCCCCCTTCCACCCCTACCCACCCTTCAGAAAAACACCAACATAGCAAAATTATCACAAGACACAGACGCACAGGAGGACAGCCTGTCCACAAAATTCCCAAAATTTATCTCACTCCTACCTCTAACACATACCAGGCCCTGCTACCAGTTTAGGATGCCTCAGATGCAGAATCAGAGAGTTCTACATAGGGTCTGAGCACCCTGATGACAATTCAGGCCCTGAATCCGAAGGAGGAATCCTTTGCCATGCACTTCCAATATGGCAAACTGCTAAGAAAAGGAAATCCAATGGAAACCTCCTTAGGATAGATTATGCTTTTTCACATTAAATGAATATTTCTTTAACTTGCTGCTCTCTTAATGTGAATAACATTAAAAATAAATCTAAACAAGCAGCTCTTTTTTCTCACTTATACACCAACAAGGTGGATATATGGTTTTTACAGAACACCAGGCTTCACACAGCAGCAGAATTATCATATGCCACAAAATGGTGGCATGCAGGAGTATCCTATTGGTCTCTAGGGCTACACCCTTGCTCAAGGGTTGCAATCCTTTTCCATCACAGTGAAAGTCTTAAAACTGATAGACCTGATTCCAGGTAGAGTATTAATGTTGACTATCCAGTGTAAAAATGTACACTTTAGATTAATGTTTATGCCCCTGAGACAAAAGCTGGGAGGGTAGATCTTTTTAAAATGGTACAGCCCTACCTACACACCTCCAGATATGTCGGGGGACTTCAACTGTGGACTAACCACGAAGGATAGAGGCAGAAGGGTAACCAAAAAAAAATATTTTTTGTGCTGTGACATGTTTAGTAAAATACTCTGCAAACTGCAAATTTAAATGGAGCATATCTCAAGCTACACTCTAAATCTGATCCCACTTTTTTCAGGGGTACTCATGCAACACGAATAGACTTCTTTTTCACAATCAATAACCTACTCCTACAGTCAGCTACAGTGGTTCCTGTAGAGTGTTCTGATCACTGTGAGCTTTAAGTCACAATAGGTACTAAAACACCCAGATATGTGGTAGTGGTTCATGAAAACCGAACCCTTCCCTCTTACAGAAAGAAGATGTTTTGCAGCAATTAAATTATTTCATTATCATCTGAAAATTGGTATGTGAGGTGTATGATGAACCTATGCAATGTCGAATAGATACTAAACAAGATCTTATACGATTTCTGAAGGCTATTAAGTAAATCTATTCAGGATAAAGACTACTATGATTACTTACACTACAGGAAACAACTACACCACCTTGTGTCATTAGCACAACCCACCAAGCATAATTTCTCCCTACAAATTGTTATTAAAGAAAAAGTGAAGCAGTCTCATTATAAACAAACCAAAGCTCTAAAAACAGAGCAGAAATTCAGCACTCAAGGGGAACTTGCAACAATATGCCCTTTCCTGAATTGTAAGGAACGAGTTCAGAGAAAGATTTTGAAACAGTATTAGGCAAGGATAATAGTTTGAAAACAACACAAAAGGATATAATGACAGAGATTACAAATTATACAAAGTCTTTGTTTCAGGAAAAAGAAATACAGGAAGAGGGGATGACTCATTATTTACGAGCACTTAAGTTCCCTGAATGCCCCCACTCAGTTCTGTCAGAGCTAACGAAACCCATTACTCCTACAGAGAGAGAGAGAGAGAGAGAGAGAGAGAGGGTTGCAATAGCCTTCATAGAGTCCGGAAAAGCCCCTGGAAGGGATGGGCTAAAACCTGAAATGTATGAAGTCCTAAATCCAGACATCTCTATAGAGCTGGCAAATGCATATAACTTTCTTTCAAATGCATCTGATTTTCCATTACAGATGATAAGAGATACTTTAATATTTTACACAAAAAAATGTGACAAGCGAGATCTGTCAAACTGGAGACCTACAAGTCTTTTAAATGTAGATCTTAAAATATTAACAAAAATACTTAATAAACATTAATTAACAGTTGCCTAACATCTCATTACACCTACACAATCCTGTGTTATCGCAGGACCAGCCATCACAGACCCACTCATTTTATTAACGGAAATCTTTGCAAGAAGTCACCAACAGGGTTTTAATGGCTATATTCTTTAAATAGACCAAAAAAGATACATCTGACTCTGTAAACCACATTCTCTTATGGTTAACTGTCAAACATTACAACATACCGGATGCCTCTGTAGACTGGTTAAAGAAAATGTATAGAAACACAACTGCCTCCTCTTTAGTTGATGGTCATATTGACTCTTGTCACAGTTAAAAAGGGAGTTAAACAGGGCTGTCCCCTCAGTCCATTATTATGTATATTTGGTATAAACCCTCTGCTAAGGGTTCTAAACAAAGAAATACCAACAATCCAGGTGAAGTAAGCATCCCATTTCCGGCTATGGCATATGCGGATGATATCTATATACTTGCTCCAAATCTCCAAACTGCAGAACATGCTGTAAATCTTTGTGAGGTCTATGGGAAGGTGTCAGGTTCCTCACTGAATAACATAGAAATGTGTAGGCAGGGATTTGGGAATAGGCCCCTTCAGTCTTGAGTACTGCCGATATTACATTAACTAGAGATCCCACTAAAATTTCAGGATACAGTGTGGGGCTCCAGAATCTCATTTGGATAAAAAAAAATTGAAAATGGGAAAGCAATGGTAGGAAGTTGGAATAAGTGGCAATTAAGCAAAACCAAAATAAATTATCTAATTAAAACCTACTTACTGCCCCTTTTTACATTTCTTAGTAACATACAGTATTTCCCCTACCCAAGCAGTGCAAATCTACCATATTATCTTTTTCCAGGCAGTTTGGAGCAGCCAACTCTACTCCATCAAAAGGAATATCCTCTACTTACCAATACGACAAGGTGAGCTAAATCTGGTAAATCCCATTTTTTTTTTATGTCAGTTTATTTTTGTGAATCTCCGACCATTGCTAAAGAATGTTTTAAAGCATTGGGGGAAAATCTCTTTTCTCAGTCAGTACAGACTTGGTTCACAGCATGGAGCAATGGGACACAAAAAGTGATTAAAACTAACCCCCAAGTACCATCATATCTCCATGAGGTATTTGTCAAGCTGAAGTCTTGGAAGGTAACCAGCACAATTCTCCTCACACAAACAAAAAAATGGTGTACCACACTATTATACAGATGCACTTTTCTGAACCTATCACATTTCCAAAACGCCCTGATTTTCATCAACAGAACTTACAGCAGTTAATTGCTTAAAAAAGGACCCCCCCCCAAATTTAAAGCCATACTGTACATTGGTTGTGTTATCATGAGAGACTAAATGTGAAAGACAGACAAAAACACAAACAATTGGAAGAAAGGTCTTGTTCATTAACACAGTGCATGCACAAGCTTGAAACCATGCATCACTTATTTTTCATGTGTTCGTATGTTATACCTTTTTGGTCTTATGTAGCTCAGACTTGGAATGGAAAAAAAAAAACTGTTCCTGATAGTTCATATGAAACATTAATCAATGGGACTTATGCCCCTCAGTGGAGGAAGTTGGAAAAGTGCACCCTAAATGTATTATTTGCTGTTTTTAAATGGTGTATATATGGAACTGTAAAAGCCTTTTCACATTAAAACAAAATAACCTTTCACACATTGAACTACTGTGGAAAATTATTAATACATTGTGGGGGATATATAAAAAGGAGGTAAAACTATATGACAAGAGTACGTTGCTGTAGAACTGAAGAAATTTACTGTGGCTCTCAGTGATGCCCCTATAACATAACTGCATGTCTATTTGTATACAAATGCTTTATGCCTTTTATGAAAATGTCATATATTGATGTGTGTCTATAGAAACTGTATTATGTAACTTTTTTTTTTAATGCTCTCTTATCACCGGCTTACCTGACCTCTCTCCAGCAAAGACACTCAGTATGGTCTGATCCCGTCCACCTGAAGCCCCAGGCTCTTCTCCCAGGAATGGGCCCTTCTTCCCATCTCACCACCTGGCTGCCCAACGCCCCGGCTCTGAACCCCAGGGTGGGACAGCCGACTCCTCTGGCACTCTATCTATAATCTAATTGAGTGACCAGGGAGTGGAGGGAGTGCCTGAGATGGAGCTGGGAGGCCTGACATGGGCATGGGGACTGACCACTGGTCCCTTCACCTATAAGGAACCAGGGTTTTCCACTTTTCTGTCCCTACCTCCTCCCACCCACAGAGTTCGGATGTGCAAGGACGGTCAGCATCCACCGAGCTCCACCCCCAGTGCCATACGGCGGCATCTCCTGTTTCTGGCTACCCCAACTGCCACCAAAGATCATTCAGGAGTGAAACAATGCCCTACACCCTCCCCGGGAAGGGAGAGCCTTCCACTAGATACTCGATCCCTCCCTGCCAACCCTCGATGGCCCGGGCTTGTTCCTGAACCCAGGTCACCAGCATGGTGCGAGGTGAGGCATCTAGTGCCTTAACCCTAAGCACCACTGGGCTATCCCAGTTATGTAACTAATTAATACTGTATGAACTTTCAATAAACAAATTATTTATTTAGCTTTCGTTGACCATGTAGGTACACTAGACAAGTTATATGCCTATTTTCAGGTACGACCCGGGAGGGTACAATGAAGATACAGGTTCAAGAAGAGTACATAATGAGTACAGCTGTGTACATTGATTTAAGAGAACAGGCTAACATAGTCTACAGTAAGCAGTAATAGGTAATGTACATACATACATACAAAAATAAATAGTCTAGGTCACTCAATGGCAGAGACAGTAATCACAGTGAACGAGTGACCATTAACCGAGCCACAGAAACAGTTAGTTCCTGAGTATTTAATCAAGCAAATCACATGCATCCAAGTGTGAGTTCAATTCAGAGACCATGATTAAGGTGGCTTAGGACACTTGCATGAAGAGGTCAGCTTCAGATGCTCCCACAGGGAATTCCGGAGGCATAAGTGGGAGGGGGAGGAATGAACATGGGTAGGAAGGGAGTTCCTCCATAGCCTAGGAGCACTTGTAGCAAAGTCCATATCCCCATAAGGGTTCGAGTAGAAAGGACTTTGAGCACCCAAAGACCTGAAGGTGTAGGAGGAGGGGTCAGCAGGCATGAGAAGCTGTGCCAGCCCTGGAGTGGTGCCAGTTCTGATCACTTTACCCACGAAACAGGCCAGCCCAAAGTTCAAGTGATTTGATGGGACTTTGGTTTAACATCTCATCTGAAAGATGGCAACTCAGGAATGCCACAACCAACTCATGCTGCACTACAGTGTCAGTACTGGAATTTAACCCAAGTGCCTGGTGTGGGGACAGAACCCACAGCCTTCTGATCTCCCAGCCTCAGAGGTGAGTGTGCTTCCTGCTGAGCCACTGACACCGCTGATCTTCCTGGATAGGTGTCTGAAAATCATGTTACACATGTTTTCTCTTCTGGCATATGTTACCAAGGTCACTGGTGAGATTGTCCTTGAGGATGCCACAGAGGCAGCAGTACCCCTTGTGGAATGTGCCCACAGGCCTTGGGTGAGGGGGGGTATTTTCCCAGCTTTCTTATAACAAAACTGTATGCAAGAGACAATCCAGCAAGAGATTGTTCTTCTGGTTGCTGGCTTATGTTTGCCCACCTCGCCATAGGTAATAAAAATTCTGAGTGCCCTGGGACAATGACATCCTTTTCTCCAGTTCGGGCAGATACCCAGTACTCGCCACAGCTACTACATGCACCGTTAGTGTTGATGGCCTCAGGCCTAAAGCCTGCAAATGTAGTAGGTGGTTCAGGACTGTGGCAACCCTACCTGCATTGAAATTACTTTTCTGGGGCACACCTTCAGGAAAATCTCTTCCACTTAGAGGAGTATGCTTCCCTGGTTGTGGCTTTCCTAGAAACTTTAAGCACCCTCAGGATCCCCTCTAAAAGATTTAACACAGAATATTCTACCTCTTTAAGAACCATATCCCTTAGATATAACATCACTGAGTCTAGTAATGTTATCCTACCCTGAGATAGAAACACAGAATTTGATGGCAGATAAGGACCACTTGGCCCACCCAGTCTGCCCATTTCCCTACCTAATGGATAAGCTGCAGATTCTAGTTAATCAACAGCTTACTTCCTCCTGCCCCCCACTAGAATTGCCTTATGTCTGTCCCATGCATTCTTGAATTCTCCCACTGCTCCTGACTCCACAACCTCCTCAGGAAGGCTGTTCCATGCATCCACAACTCTCTCTGTGAAAAAATACTTTCTAACATTACCTCTGAGCCATCCCCCCTCTATCTTCAAATTCTGCCCCCCCATTCTTGCACATCTCTTCTTCTGAAAGATACTACCCTCTTGTACCTTGTTAATTCCCTTGAGATACTTGAAAGTTTCTATCATGCCCCCTCTCTCCCTCCTTTCCTCTAGGGTATACATAATAAGCTGCTTTAGTCTCTTCTCATATGTCTTCTGGTGCAGACCTTGCACCATTTTGATTGCCCTCCTCTGAACAGCCTCCACTCTGTCTATGTTATTGTAGAGATGGAGTCTCCAGAATTGCACGCAGTACTCCAGATGGGGTCTCACTAACTGCTTGTAGAGAGGGATAACAACTTCCTGTTTTCTACTGTTGATGCCTCTCCCTTTGCATCTCAGCATCCCCCCAGCCCTCCTTACTGCCTTCTCACATTGTTTGCCCACCTTTAGGTCATCTGATATAATTACTCCTAGGTCTCTTTCGATTTTTGTTGTTATTAACTCACCCCCATTGTGTACTCTTCCCATGGGTTTTTGTTTCCCAGATGCATTACCTTGCACTTCTGTGCATTGAATCTGAGATGCTACATATTTGACCATTCCTCCAACCTTGCCAAGTGCCTTTTCATTCTTTCTACCCCACCTTGTGTATCAACCCCATTGCAGATCTTTGTGTCATCTACAAAGAGGCATACATTTCCTTCCAGGTGCTCTCCAATGTCACTTATAAAAATATTCAAGAGGACCGGTTCCAGTACCAAACCCTACGGTACGTCACAAGTTACCCTCCTTTCTTCACTGTGGACTCCGTTTACTATTACCCTTTGCGTCCTGTTGGCCAGCCAGTTTTTTATCTAGGCTACAACCTTGGGACCCACTCCAAGGCTGGCTAACTTGTATATTAATCTTTTGTGTGAGACTATGTTAAATGCCTTGCTAAAATCTAGGTAGGTTATATCCACAGCCCCTCCCTGGTCTACTACTTTGGTCACCCAGTCAAAGAAATCTATTAGGTTCATCAGACATGACCTTCCTGCTGTGAAACCATGCTGCCTTAGGTCCTGTGCCCCACTAGCCGCTAGGTACTCAACAATTCTTTCCTTCAGAAGTGATTCCATCATTTTCCCTACCACTGAATTCAAACTAACTGGTCTGCAGCTTCCTGCCTCTGCCCTGCTCCCACTTCTGTGAAGCTGAATCACAGTAGCCCTCCTCCAGTCCTCCGGTACCACTCCATCCTCCCATGATTTGTTAAAGAGAGTAGTCAGTGGTGTTACTAGTTCTTCCCTTAGTTCTTTTAGTATTCTTGGGTGAATCCCATCAGGCCCCATTGCTTTGTCCACCCTCAGTTTCAAGAGTTCTTTCGAAACCCTTTCTTCTGTGAATGGACTCGTATCGACCCCCCTATTCAGAGTGTCTCCCTTGTTTGGTTTAGGTACCTCCCCCTCCTCATCTGTTGTGAATACTGAGCAGAAATATTTGTTCAGTATCCCTGCTTTTTTACTGTCACCCTCTGCCCACATTCCCTTCCCTTTATTAAGTCTGTATTCCTCCCTTGGTCTTTCTTCGCTCCCTAATGTACCTATAAAATGTTTGACCCCCTTCTTAGCCGAGTTGGCTATCTTTTCTTCAGTTTGTGCCTTTGCTATTCTGACTGCCTTTCCTGCCTCCTTCTGTTTTAACTGATAAAGTTCTCTGTCCTGCTCCTTCTGTGTTTCCTTATATTTCCTGAATGCTATCCTTTTCTCCTTAACCGTCCCTGCCACCTCTTTTGAGAACCATAGTGTTTTTTTCCTTCATTTTGTTTTATTGATTTGCTTCACACAAAGGCTTGTTGCCTCTACGATGGCGGTTTTGATTATTCCCCAATGTTCCTCCGCCCCTCCTTCTTGCCCATTTGCTAGTGCTTTTCTAAGGCACTCTCTCATTTTCCCAAAGTCAGCCTTCCTAAAGTCCAATACTCTTGTTTTTGTATGGCTTGACTCTGTGACTGTGTTTATTGTGAACCACACTGTTTGGTGGTCACTTGTTCCCAGATGGCTATCCACTTCTAAATCTGAGATCCTTTCTCCTTCCCCAATTGAGAGTACTAGGTCTAAGATTGCTCCCTCCCGAGTGGGTTCCAACACTTAGCTGTTTGAGGCATGCCCCCTGTAGGGCATCAAGAATGACCCTGCTCTTGGATGTGCCTGCAGCAAAGGTACTCCAGTTAACATCTGGCATATTTAGGTCCCCCATCAACAATATATCCCCTTTTTCTACCATTTTAAGGATGCCTTCTATCATTTCCTTGTCCATTTCCTCCCCCTGAGATGGGGTCTGTACACAACCCCCATGCGGATTGTGGTGCCATTTTCTGTCTCCAGGGTGACCCATAGTGACTCATCAACTTCCTGTTTACTCTTTAGTTTTGTTGCTTTAATCCCTTCCCTTATGTAGAGAGCTACTCCTCCTCTTCTTTTACCTACCCTGTTCCTCCTGTAGACTATGTATCCTGGTATGCTGACTTCCCACTCATGGTTCTCTGTGTACCATGTTTGAGTGATTGCCACAATATCCAGGTATCCCTCTTCCATCAAGGCCACTAGTTCAGGGAGCTTGTTGCACAGACTGCGGGCATTGGTACTCATCACCTTCCATTTATTATTTTTTTTTTTTTTCCAATTGTTTAACCAGGAGTAGCACACTAAGCTAAAAGCTTGTTTACAGGTGTGACCTGGGAGCAGAGGGAAGTAAAGTGAATTGCTCAGGGTCACACAGTATGCAAGTGAGGGCTGTGGGATTTAAACCCAGGTCTCCAGACTTGCAGCTCAGAGCCTTAAACCACTGTGCTATACTGCCTCCCTTATATATCCTTTATGGCCTTACCCCTTTTAGTCCCATCCCTGTCCTTAACACCTTTTTCTGCATTTATCCCTGTCCTGCTCCCTACTGACTTCTCTGCCTTGGTGTTTACCTCTCTAACTACTGTGCTTTGTGGGGGGAGGCTGGAATTGCCCTGCTCCTTTTCAGTGCCTCCCCCCTTGGTTAGTTTAAATGCTTGCCGATGAAGCATTTAAACATGTCACCTAGGATCCTAGATCCCCCCCCCGACAGATGCAGACCATCCCGCCATTATAAGCCTACATCCCTCCAGGTGGCTCCCCAGTACCCAATGAAGCCAAAACCCTGAGCTCCACACCAGTATTTCAACCATTCATTGAATCCCATGGTGCAGAATACCCTAGTATCATCCTTACCATAGACAGGCAGCACTTCCGAGAAGGTTACCGTACATGCTACTTGTCTAAGGCCCCTCCCCAACTCCACAAACTCCTCTTGCACTGCTCTGATCCCATTTACAGCCAGGTCATTTGTGTGTAGGTGAACAATGACATCTAGCTCCCTCCCTCATGCAGCTGCTTCCAAGATCCTGAGGATTCGCTTTCTGTCCCTCCAAGCCATGGCACCAGACAGGCACCTTACCTCCCTATCCCGTTCCTCCCCCACATCTACCCCCCCAATGTTTGAGTCCCCCACCAGGAGTTGTTTCCTTTCCCTGTGTGGTCTCGTGCCACCCTCCTGTGGGTCTCCTTTGTGGAGGTTCCCAGCATCCTCCTTGGTCTCCACTGCAGTTGCCTCCATAGAGGAACCACTCTTTGCCAGAACAGCACATGAATTGTGGAGAGCTACCACTGGAGGGATGCATCTCTTTTCCACCACCCTCTCCCTCCCTAAGCCCACCTTGGTCCAACTGCTCCTCTTTCTTGGCAACCTCTGAGGTAACAGTGGTGGCCCTGGTGGTCCCTAGGTGGGGGAAGAGGTTTCACGAATCCTAGCTAGGTCAGCCTGGAGATGGGCAACCTCCTCCCTCAGACCAGAGAGAAGCCTGCAAACAGGGCAGCATCGCAGCCTCCAGAATGTTTCCCGGAACAATGCTGCTCCACTGCCATTGCACTGCACCACTCCTATCTTGACTTATTTTGTGCCCCCTCTCCTGTTGCTTTGTATGCTTATTGTCTCCTCCCTCTATGTATTTTTATACTTACTTTCCTACTGCCTATGTGCCCTTGCAACTCCCACCTTTCCCATTCTGGGACAGGAACTTCCTGTAGTTTTCAGTAGTCTCCTTCCTCCGTGCTTGGATTCAGACCTCCAGTAGCTGGGGGAGGGAAAAGTGTTTTTTTTTTCTTTTTAGGTTCCTTCAAGGTTGCTGAAACTAATGTGACTCCGTGATCTTTTCCTTCCTACTGCTAAAGAGGAAGTTCCTGCTGTCAGTCAAATTCAGTGGCTATAAAACTAGAAATGTCTTTGGGTGGAAGGGTGGGAAGGAGGGCAATTAGTAACAAATCTGTAGTTCTGGACTTCTGTTTCTTGCTCTGCAACCAGTTCTCTTCTACCAGAAACAGCTGGAAGCTGTAACTGGAGACAGGTGCTTTTGTACACCTAAACTGCTAAGCCACGCCCCCAATTAGATTCACTCTCTGCTCTCAGTAAATTAAGCTAATACTGCCCCTTCCTCAGAAAAAAACACTTTTTTTATTTTACTTAAATGAGACCCCCTTCTTCTAATAAAGTACATGTTTGCTTAATCCAAACAGGTACCACTCCTGCTGAGACAGAAGTGATTAATTAGTAAAAAATCTGTAGTTCTGGAATTCTGTCTCTTGCTCTGCAACCAGTTCTCTTCTGCCAGAAACACACAGGGCCAAGAGCACTCAGTACAAGGCCTGCCTGCCCGAGTCTGGAGCCAGTAGGATCATTGTGCTGTCCCTCTCCTGAGCTTTATGATCACTCTCTGTAAAAAGTGGGAAAGGTCTGAAGGCATACAGAAACCTCCCCCTGTCCACTTCAAGGCTAGGGCATCCTCTGGGACTATGCCCTTAGCTGGTGGTATGCAACAAAACTTTGAGAGCTGATTGTTCTCTCAAGAAGCAAACAGATCTATTTCTGGAGTGTCCCATCTTCTGAAAACCATGGCCAGAACCTGCTGGTTTAGGGTCCTCCATTTGTGGTTTGAGAAAATCAAAATAACAGTGCACTCACAGACTTCAGTTTACGTTTTCCAAAATTCATTGCAGGACAAGGACATGAACAAACACTCCAGCACTTCAAGGTGCTCTGCCTCTTCCTCAAGGAATGGATAGCTGGGAATTTTTATATTGCATCACAACATGCAAATTTAAATTGTGCAAATTATAGTAACAGTAAAAAACTTGCTTCTAATTAATACAGAATGAAAATCTATTACTCTTATTAATTCAGTGGGGCTAACTGCCCTTTGATACACCAATAAAGGCAATCAATAACCTCTTTTATGGATAAACTGCTTTTATTAGAAGTACCTCATTGTTAACCTTAACCCTTATTGCAACAATCCAATAGTTAAAACATGGACTTGATACCCAACACAGGTAGCCGCTAAGAAATCAGTGTGGAAAAGGATGGTCTTACAATCAAAAGGAAGTAAATGAAAGAAAAGTAGACAGACAAAACGCAAACCAGTGTAAAAAATCAATAATTCAAAATGACAACAAAATAAACAAAAACAGAAAAGTATAAAGAGAAACAGGGAAAGTTGACGGGGAGGAAGGAGAAGAGGAAAAAAAGATTACATAAAAAGAGAAAGACTGACAACAAAATGGAATGGGTATAGGAGCAGACAAAAGAGGAAAAAGAATAAAATCAAAGTAACAAAGAAAAAAATCTAAACTAATATGAAATGCACAATGTAAGGAGTAAATTCAGCACAGGTTTATTTCTGGAGTCCTCCATCTTCTGAAAACCGTGGCTACAACCTGCTGGTTCAGGGGCCATTTGTGGTTTCTCCTGGCTGATTCTGCTTAAGGAGTCTGCAGGACACTGTCCTTGCCTGATGAGTGTACTGCACAGATCTCTGCATCTAGGAAGTGAGCAAAGTCCCACTTTCCCATTGCCTCAGTTCACAGTCTTAAGGATACTGTACCCCCCAGCTTTTTTATGAATTGCATTGTGGTGTCTGTTCCAATCTGGACAGACTGACCTAGCAGCTGGGAGAAGGACTGCACTGTCAGAAAGACTGCTCTGAGTTCCAGGAGACTGACATGTTCCTGGGTCTTCCATGTGCTCCAGATGCCACTTACTCCGAGGTCCTCCCAGGTGGTCACCCCACCCTAGGAGTGATGCATCTGTTCTGAGGACACTTACTGGGGACAGCTGGAGGATGAGAATGCCCTCTCTGAGATTGCTTTCATCCCTCCATAACTCCTGTGCCATATCAATGCTTTTGTGACTGGCACTAGTTTGGAAAAAGCCCCATCTTTGAAACCAGTGGTCTAAGTGGTAGTGAATGTCCCTCATCTGAAATCTGGCCCACAGCACCAATCCGATGGATGCAGACATGTGGCCCAGTAGTTGTAGAAAATCCCTTGCATGTCTTTGCTATGACAATCAAATCTGCTACCATTCTGTAACCCACCCACCAGTTTGGGGCTTACCTTAAGTGTCTTCCTGGGCTCCATCCATGCCCCTGCCAGGCAGATGTCCTGTATTAATAGTAAATCCCTGGGTATTTGAGTTTGTTGATTTGTGTGATAGTGTCATGATGTGCCTCTGTGCCTTTCCCTTTAAATCATTAGCCAGTGTGTGTATAGTAAATGATCTGGGCGGGGTCCCCAGTGTTTCAGAGCTCGTGACCAACCAAACGCCACTTTAGTTTGCTACACTCTGCTGTCGTTGTTAAAGCAGAGGGAGCTTTAACAATTTCTGTAAATATTTACTTCTAACTTGCTGTTATATTTAAATTAGAGTGCTTAAGTTAACCTGCCATCTTGCAGTGTGTTTTATTCAAATGAGAGTCACCATGTTTGGTCTGGGACTTCCAGTATTTGGACCAATGGGACACAGGAGACCTTGAGGGGTCCTTAGGTTAAATGCCTCCTGGGAAGGAAAACTGTAGTTCTTGTAGTTTTGGAGGCTGGCACCTAAACTAACAAATGGGAGCACCAGAACTGTGACTGACAGCTCCCCAAGCCAACTGGATTGCTAGAAAACTGGACTACTTCAAAAACTGTTGCGAGGACAGTGGTTCAGTTGGAGTTAGAGCTTGAAGAGTGAGCAGCTTGAACTATCTAGGAGCTGCTCCAAGGAAGGAGCCTAGGAGAATCGTCAGAGAGAGGCCTGACTTGCCTTCCGGCTGGGTTCTTCAGCTTTGAACTGCCTTATAGCAGTAACTGGACTGATTTTGAAAGGTGATTTGTAACTGTGGCAGAAAATTTCCTGGACTCTGAGGAGTGCAGCTCGAACTACTGGACTGAAAAGAAGCTCCTGGGAAGCATTCGGCCCAAGAGTAGTGTGAGAGACTGCTGTGTTGAATTAAGAGGTTTGCTCAGTGAATCTACTGCAATAGCAACCAGCCTGAATACCAGATTGAGAGTTGATATTGCTCCTGTTACATGTGCTGAATGTTTATCGTGTGTTCCGACCTTTTTTGCCAGTGACCAAACTGCTAGCCAGCTGGAGACCTTCTCCAGCCAACAAACTGAACTTTGCCAGAAGTGTTATCCAACCTTGGGTCTATGCTAAACCTGGCCCAAGCAGACTGCCCGTGCACCAGAGACTGTTTTCGGTGAGAGACCAGCTTGGGGATCCAGCCCTTGTGCAGCAAGGAATCGCAGGCTGCGGCCACCTGGAGGGAAAGGCCATGAAGCGGTGGTATGTCATGCTGGCCCAGATCCCCATGCTCTAGGATGATCAGCAGCAGGTATTCATATTGCCAGGTCCACTCCAACTAACTGCTGTTGTGAGTAAACTCAGAGTAGCTCCCTGCAACCTTTCTTCTAATCATTTTGTGGTACTATCTTCTGCTTCAGTGTTTCACAGGTTTACAAAGACTGGGCCAACCAGCCAGGATTACAAATAACCAAAGCATTGTTTGTGCATGTTAACTGCCTTTTTCTTTCCATCAAGGTCCCAAACAACAGCTGCAATGCCAGCCACCCCTGGGCACAGAGTCTGGCTAGCCAACATAACATTCTGGGTACTCACTGTTGTTGGATTGCTTATTTTGGGACTAAAGTGCATGCATAGCAACCTGAATCAAATCAGTAACGTAATCATTCTTCTAACTTCATACTCCATCCTTGTTCACACACCCCTTAATAAACCTGATTTGCTGTTTCACATTTAAAATAGCTTATGAGCATATTCTTAGTTGGTGTACAGTATTGAAAGTGTATCCTTGCCTTGATAACACTGCCTTTACAGGGGAGTTGCTGAAGACCAGTCTCTGGTGGTAAGTGCAAGAGGCATGACCATATTATTAATGCTGATTGTAAACTGTGTGTTAACTGCTATAAAGGGTTATTGTCATGCACAAGGTAATTGGTCACTAGGAGGCTTTGTTGGTGGTTATAACTTCCCAGAGGGCTATACCAGAGTAGGTAAATACCTCCATTGATGTTACTCTGGGTAGAGGCACCAAAATATTGGGATTACTAAGGGTAGGGAAACTCTGGTAAATGTTAACAGTGAACCCAAGCCCCTCAACCTGTGGTTAGGATTACAGGCAGGAGTAGTAACCCTAGAAATAGTACCACCTAGGGGTTACATCTTTGGAGGCACCACTGGGATTAGCACCTCCCTGTGGCCAAAATACAAAATTACAGTTAATTGTAAATTTAGCACCAGACCCAAAATGGATAATTTTAATACAGGTAAATTTAAAATACCTCCCCACAAAATGGCAATGCATTGCTTACTGGGGTGGATTGTGGCAGAAGAGGTTGATTCTCACTGTGCCTTAATGCTATTGGATACACCTTTGGGGACTACTAAAGTAGCAATAGTGGAAGCAGTAAGTCAAGTTAAGTGCCTGGGTAAAATTACCATAAAGGGGAGAAATGCTGACTTGTTTTACCAGACTGTAGTGGCTCTTATTTCATATAGTGCCCCATAGACCTGGAGACTGTGCCCCCCATTATTATGCCTGAGGGATCCCAGGTAGGTCAGAGGGTCATCACTATGCATAGTGGAGCATCTTCCCCTGGGGGAGTCATCCAAAATGGAAGGGTTAAAGGAAAACTTGGGAAAACTACTGGCAGCAGAGGGACACACTTTTGAGGATTTAAGAAGGGCTATAGAAGAACCTGGGGAGCTACTCCAGTGAATTCTTCTCCATCCTCTATGCCCTTGCCTATGCTGCCCCCCATTGCAGTGCCCCCCATAATAGTACACTCTGTGAATCTGAACACTTACCGCAGACTCAGACTGTTTTCAAGCACTGTTTCTACCCCTGTGGGGGAAGATGACTTAGAGACTTGGATGGACAGTGCATCCCTTCTGGTCTAAGAGTGGCGATGCTTGGAAGAAGAAAAGCATATGAGATTTATGGAAAGTTTAAGGGGCCCTGCACTTGAAACTATCAGGTTTTACCAGTCCACAAACCAGAAGACCTCTGCTGCTGAATACCCGTCTGGCTTGGAAGGAGTGTTTGGTAGTACTGAGTCAGGAGAGGACTTAATGTGATAGTTCAAATCCACCAAGCAATGGACAACTGACTGATTATCTGCCTATGTGACTTGAGTGGAGAGGGCTCTTCAGAGAGTGCACTGCAGGGGTTGTTTACTGGCTAGTGAACTGAACCGAGTGAGATTAGAACATATTCTCAAGTCTGTTCACTGTTCCAGTGTGCTCATGTTAAAGTAAAAATGTTAGGATCACAAGGACAATCCCCTGAACACTGTTGGCTAATGAAAGAAATTTGGGAAGCAGAGACTGAAGATGATTGCTGTGATCCGTATACTGGTGTTGCACGAACTGCCTCTGCCTCTGCCTCTGAGAAATCTGGGGAGAGGGAGACTGCCCTCGAGTCTCAACAAATCAGTAAGCTGCTAAAAGAAGTCAAAGAGCTGAGAGCCAGCAACCAACAGCTGTTGGAACAGCAAAAACTCACATTACCTGCACTTTCAATGTTGAGGCTACTCACAAGACTCAACCCGCCACAAAGAGGACCTGTGCCCATACCATTGTACCTCAGTCTGATAGTATCATAGCAGAAGAGATGAGAGAACTGCAAGCTGTGGTGTGAGAACTTATCCATGTGTCACGACCATCTGTGCCATGGAGAAACTATGGTGCAGCAATGTCTGAGTCTAGACCCAAAGAAGAGTACAGGCCCCCACCTTCTGATGATCATAAACCTTGAGAAGATTCCGCTTGGCCTTTTGAACCCAGAGCACAAGTGTTTTGTTACTGGTGTGGGGAAGATGGACACACTAAAAGATCCTGCCATGCTCTAGAGGATCTATGCCAGATAACTGCCAAACTGCTCAATCAGATTTGCCAAAGCAACATAAAGTTGCAGCATGGGCCATCATGCAAGTCTTTTTCCTCTAAGGCCACTGTAAACAAACCTGCTAAGCCTGTTTCTCCAGACAGGTCAGAGATGGTGGGCCCTTCTATGGAAACCACAGTGCACATTAATGGTATCCTGGCCCGAGCCACATTGCACAGTGGGTCTCAAGTCACTATCATATTTAAAAGACTTGTATGATCAACACATGTCTGACCACCCATTACAACCCCTCGAAGGACTGCATGTATGAGGTTTAAACAATAAATCTTACCCTTACTTTGGATACTTATGGATATGGCTATCTTTTTCTTCTACTGTTGCTGATGTGGACAAGCCTGTGGAGACTCTGGCTTTGGTCTGCCCATCAACCACCTTGTATGATGGAATCTCATTGCTAATCAGTACTAATGCTCTTATGTTTGATCAGTTAGCTCAGCTGTGTCAGGAGAGACAAGGACAGATCTGTGGGGCAGTCTGCAAGGAGACCAAGTAAGACTGCAGTCAGTCCAAGGCAGACCTTTGTGTTGTTACTAGGACTCCAGCTCAAACTGCTGTGCAGGTTCCACAGAGATTGGGCCTGCAAGAGGCTTAGTTTCCTCCGATGTGCTTTTTGCTTGTCCAGAAGTGGAGAATAATTGCCAGGAACTGCCTGCCTGCCTGCAAATTGAGAGGTTTTGCTCAGGGAATTGACTGCAATTGAGAACCGGCCTAAAAGCAAACTGTGAAGTAGAGAAGCATTTTATTTTTATTACATGTGCTGAATGTATGTTTATTGTAGATCAAAGCCCACTGTCCAGGGACTCCTGATTACCAGAAAGGAATCCATCTTTAAGTGACCAAAATGTTTGCCAGCTGGAGGAGTCACCAACAAGTAAACTGAACTTTCCCAGAAGTGTTTATCCAGCCGTGGGCCTTTGTCCAAACTGGCCCACACCACCTGTCCTTGTGTCAGCTTCAGTGTTACTGATGAGAGACCAGCTTCAGGGATCCAGCCCCTGCACAAAAGCCATCATAGGTTGAGGCCACCTTCAGGGAAAGGTGATTCGTGATGGCCTAGTACCCCATGTGCATCAGCTGATAACATCAGGTCTTCATTTCTCCAGGTAATCATCTACAATCAACTGGTAGAGTGAATACATTTTCCTCCCTCTCCCTTCTTCACCTCCCCCTTCTCTACGGCCCCTACCTGACAAAGCCACCTGGTGACTGTCTCCTTACTTCTCCCACTTTCCCCACACACCTCTTTCCTACTTATGACAAAGCCCTCTCAGGCTACTTCCAAGCTGCTCTGCCCCCAACTTCAGCTTGATTCCTTGATGCCTTTATCTGTACTCTTTACTATGTATTGATCTGTCTGTCAAAATGCACTTTTTATTCCTGTAACAGTACAGACAATGTAACTGAATTTGTCTAACTGTACAGCCTGTTAATACTCTGTCTTCCTGCAATGTTCAACAACCAGCCTTTGTAATGTTTGTCTTTTGTCTACTCGACATGGAACCTTTGTGAAAGAGCCATTCTGGCTCATAGGTATTAATCCGCAATCTGAAATAAATAAAAATTAAAAAAATTCAGGGTAGCTCCCTGCAACAGACATTTTAATCTTCTTGTGGTATCATCTAGTTGTTTCCTGCTTAATTTTAGTAATTTTGAAAGACTGGGACAACCCGCTGTGGATACAAATAATCTGGTTTACCTTTCCGCCTAATAATCATTTTCTTCAAGGGTCCCAATGACAGCTGCAACCCCAGGCAACAATTCTGACTAGCCAGCATAGATCCTGGGTACCCAACAGTTAAGGGACTGTCTGTCAAAGGGACTAAATTATTTGTGTGCTTATCAATCTGGTTTGCAAAATAATATTTGCCTAAATTTGCTTCCCCTCCTTGTTCATGTCCCCTTAATAAACCTCATTTGTGGTGTTTTTTTTTTTTTTTTTTTAAATCTAGCTCGTGAGCATGCACATTATTACTGGGCTTAAAGTGACAGACTTGAAATTAAATGTGTTAAAATGTGCATGTTGTATTGCTAAACTGTCTGAGACCCTGCTGGTAAGTGGAACAGCTGTGAGCATATTATTAATGTATTTTGCAGGCTGTATGGTAACTGCTATTAATGGTCATTGTCTATATCTAGGTAATTGGGCACTAGGTGGGGTTGTGGGTGGTTATTGTTTTCCAGAGGGATATACCAGTCTAGATTGGAACCCACATAATGATTACTCTGGGTGGAGGCACCAAAATATATAGGTTACTCATCTGTAACAGCAGATCTTCCACAGAATGGTCTCTTGCAGTAAGTCATTACTTCTGGGAGTTCCCAGCAGGTGCCGCTATCACACGGCAGCATCTTCCAGCAGTCTCCATACCAGGAACCACCCATGTGACCTCACTTCCTGGGCTGTGCCCATAAAAGTGGGTGGTTCCTGGCAGTCTCCTTTCATTTTCCTGCCAGCTTCAGCTTGCACAGCAGCTAGAACAAACTTCTGCATACAAATCTCAAAGAGAACTGAACTTTCATCTTTACAGCTTGGGGTGCCTGGGATTTATACACAGCACCATTTTTTCCTCCATCTCACCAGAGACATGACTTGGTAACAAACATCTTGGAGGATAAGAAGCTTTCATTTATTCCCATCGATGAGACGTCCATTCCTCATCGACAGAGGCTTCAGGGATAATTCTCATAGATGGGACATTCATTCCCTGTCAATAGAAGCTTACACTATATATCCCCATTGACAGGACATCCATTCCCCGTCGATGGAGGCCTCCTAAATACTTCTCATAGACGGGACGATCATTCCCCATCCACAGAGGCTTGCACTATATTACCGTTGACAGGATGCCCATTCCCCATTGACAGAGACCTCCTACATACTTCTCATAGATGGGATGATCATTCTCCATCCACAGAGACTTACACTATATTCCCATCAATGCAATGCCCAGTCCCCATCGACAGAGGCCTCCTACATACTTCTCATAGATGGGATGTCCATTCCCCATCGACGGAGGCTTCATATGTGTTTGTTGTTAACGGGATGCTCATTCCCCATCAATAAAGGCTTCCTATGTGTTTGTTGTTGACGGGACACTCATTCCCCATCGGTGGAGACTTCCTATGTGTTTTTTGTTGATGGGATGCTCATTCCCCATCAATGAAGGCTTCCTATGTGTTTGTTGTTGACGGGACACTCATTCCCTGTTGACGGAGACTTCCCATGTGTTTGTTGTTGATGGGACACACTTTCCCCATTGATGGAGGCTTCCTGTATGTTATCGTCGATGGGATGTCCATTCCCCATCGACAGAGGCTCCCCACATTTCCTGTCATTGACAGAGGCCTCCTATATGTTTCTCATCAACGGGAAGTCCATTTCCCATCAATGGAGGCCTCCTACATTGATGAGGCATCCATTCCCCATCAACGGAAACCTTCCACATATTTCTTTTCAACGACAGCCTCTCCCGTCTATGGGCCTGTCTTCCCCATCAATGGAGCATCCAGATTTCACACTCTCATCGATGGGGCATGCTCCCCTGTTAATGGAGCACACTCTCTTCACTTCATCTTCAATGGCACTGCCTCCGCCGTTGACGGAGCTTGCCTTGTATTACTCATTGTCGATGAGACATATTCCACCATCAATGGAGCATGCCCTCCCTTATCCATCATTGATGGGAGACGTTCCACTGTCGACAAAGCAAGCCCTTCATCACCCGTTGATGAGCAGCATTCCACCATCAATCTAGCATGCTCTTCACTGTCCATACTCAATGGGATACATTCCACCATCGACAGAACATCTGGATTTCACATTTTCATCGACAGGTCATACTCTTCCGTCAACAAAAACCCTTACACTGCCTCCTCTGTTGACGAGGCACAGGGCCTTTTACACTCATCAACGGGGCTAAAACCCCTTCCTGTCGATGGAGCCCATGTATTCTACTATGGGACTACTTTACTCATCAATGGAACCTGCATCATACTCCTACTATTACTAGGGAGCACTTACATCTTTGAAGAAGCCTCTGTATTTATACTTCTACATTCCAAAGTTGACAAGGTAGGTTTTTTATCATGAAATCATACATTCAGTAATTATTCCTCCATCAATGGAGATTATTTCTTCAGCGTCCACCACTCGGGGACCCAGAACTGGCTGACACTAATGCCTTATTTTTTTTTTATTTCATATACCCATGAGGACAACTTCACTACATATTATAGGGGCAAACTTCATGAGAGAAGGAAGCAAAATAATATTTACAAAAAAAATGTGTTATATACACCTCCTTACCACAGGGCTCACTTTTCCAGGAATGTCTATTACCCCTGTCAATTCTAATTTTTATTAAGAATATTACCCAGATTCTCCAAATACTTGGATACTGAATTATGAGGAACACATGCTACATACCAGCATAATCTGGGCATTTTCAGACCTAACTCTTAAAGAACCTATACCAAGGAGGTGTATGTCCCTAATAATGGACAATTTTAAGCGGTGTCGAAGCACAGGTCATTGAGACCATCACACCTGGATCCCGCATGTGTCATATAATGCCTTCTCATGGTGGACTTTGTCTCCAACCTCAACCGGGGTTGACTCCAAACATTACTTCACAGGGTGCATGGCACAAAACCCACTGCACAATCTTATATTTAATCTTTTGCCTTGGATGAGGCCGTGTGGCTCATGCCTACCCACCATCTGGGCCATTGTTTGGATATCTGTTTACCCAACAGGACAAATAAAGAGCTCACCATATTAACCTTTCATGTTAAAACCTGGGAGGTCTGCATTCCCCAGCATACTGTTTAGGGACTCCCTTGTGAATGAGATTACTACTACAGGATGAAATAACAAAAGACTCTTTTTCTGATTTTAACAGCTTTTTACTCCAAACTGGGTATATTATTTGACTACACAGCACACATTTTTTTACTGACTATACTAAGAGCTACTAAGTTACATTACTAAATGGATACATTGTCTCATTTGTGAAATTGTAACAAACATCTCCTGATTGCTACTTATGTAGCCTATACATTATAAAATGGACATCATCTACAATGATTTGGCAGTCATTGCTGAATGCTGCACCATGTTACACAGTGGCACTCCTAAATGGACACATTTGTATAATTTTGGGTTCCTGTTCAACTCTCAGAACCCCATACGATTTCAACAAATCTGTGGCTGCATACCTCAGTGATTTGTTCATTTATATCAGAAACTGGATAACCAGAACATCCTCCAGAGACATAATGTAAGTATAACCTCTTATTCAGACCTTATTTACCATAGGTTCTGTCTTTTTCAACTGCAAGCCACTGGGACCTACCAGTCACTCCATTATATGGCTGACTATCACATGACTTATTACTATACTAGATACAACATACCCTGATCGGGTTTGCATCAGGCTAGATCATCAGAAGAAAACTACTACCAGCCAATTTGGCTTGTTTCAGCATGATTTTATCACTGATATTATAATATGGTTACCAACACACAGAGTATGACTCTTTACCAGGCAATATACTGGGATACTGCCTTTAGCACATTACCAGTCATCCGACCGTACCACTCTAAAAGGCACAATGCCATAGCTGGCCGCACCATTGACATATAACTGCTTGGGAATCTGGCAGAAGTAATGACTTACTGCAAGAAACCATTCCGTGGAAGATAGATCAGTTACATAAGACCTTACTGTAACAGTACATCTTCTAGGAATATCTCTTGCAGTAAGTAGCTTCGCTCCATCCCCTTGCCTTTTGTAACAGGGAAAACGCTAACAGGGTCGGGATGCTCTGGTACCTTGGTTCCCCTCGGTCCCTTGCCAGTACAAGCTGAAACTGGTGGGAAACAGAGACTGCCAGGAACCACCCACTTTTATAGGCACAGCCCAGGAAGTGAGGTTGTGTGGGTGGTTCCTGGTGTGCAGACTGCTGGAAGAAGCTGCCGTGTGATAGCGACACCTGCTGTGAACTCCCAGAAGTAATGACTTGCTGCAAGAGACATTTCTAGAAGATCTACTGTTATGGTAAGGTCATACGTAACTGATCTTTCTAGGAGTGGTATATGTTGTTCATCCACACTGGTTGGCATGTCCCTTTCCCCTTTAAATCTCGCCGGAAGGTCTCAAAGCTGGCTCCTTCCACCCACCTGGGTGGTATAACCCTAGGCTCCAACCCATAATGCCAGATCTTTGGCCGCTGGAAGCTAGGTTGTGCGTCGAAGTTGGGGAGGTCAGGTGGGTTAATGTGGATGAACAACATATACCTCTCCTAGAAAGTGTAGTTATACAAAGACTTTTGCTGTAACAGCAGATCTTCTAGGAATATCTCTTGCAGTAAGTCATTAATTCTGGGAGTTCCCAATAAGTGGTGCTTCAGCATGGAAGTTTCTTCCAGCAGTCTCCACACCAGGGACCACCCACACTACCTCACTTCCTGGGCTGTATGTATAAAAGTGGGTGATCCCTGGTAATCTCCATTCCCCGCTGGTTTCAGCTCGGAAGCGAGGGACCAAAGCTTCCCAACCCTGTATCGTTTTTCTGCTGCAGAAAGGCAGGGGGGTGGAGGGAGGGAAACTGCTTACTGCAAGAGATATTCCTAGAAGATCTTCTGTTATAGCAAAAGTCTTTGTGTAACTGCACAATCTTCCATGGAATGGTCTCTTGCAGTAAGTCATTACTTCTGGGAGATTCTTAAGCAGTTATATGGCAGTGGGTGGCCAGATATGGCATTCTGTCATCAGTAAATTGTGGTCATAGGACAAATAAATGCTGTAAGTAGCACAGTAGCTGAAAAGAACTCAGTGTTCTCTGTGTTAATTATATTAAAAATCAGAAGGAATACCTCAATAGCACTGAGCAAATAGTGAGCCTCAGTGATCGGTAGTGACATTACAATCTTAGCCAAAGGCAACTTTGTCTTGAATTGTAACTGTATCTCAAATAATACAATGTTGTTATTTAGAAGTGCTACAAAGTAGCAAGTGAAGACTTTTTTTTTTTAGGACTGTCAAGCCATTAATGAATGTATCCATTTGGCATAAGTAGGATACTCAAGTAATAGATAATGTAGCAAATGAAACAATGTATCTGTGACCTTAAAAAGAAGCAGAGGTTAAAATACATATCATCTCTGTACAGTATATGTACTCACCCTTCTTGATGTGATCTTTGTTCATAAGCAAGGGAAAGCTGCGAATAGCAGTGGAAGAGAGAAGAATATAGTCCATACCAGAATTGATTGTGTCTCAGCAGGTGAGTTAATAGTAGAAGAACCTGTTCGAGGGAGGGACAGGGTGTCCTGTGCACAACAGGCCCAGAGGCATCTCGATGGAATGGTTGTGATGGTCTGTAACAGTGATACCTCATAAAATGGCTAGATGTATCAGGCCGTTGTGGAAAAAGGCCTCATACTTATTTGTAGCCCCAAAAGGTCCTCAAGGCCTAGAAGAGGAGACTGGGGCGGAGTCTGGAGTCTTTAACAGAGAGGCAGAAGCCCTGGGCCAGCCAGAGGGGCAAACATGGGTCGGTTTCGCCATGTTCCTTGTCACTTGTTCTCTGCCCTTAAAGGTGTCATGTGGGGCATAATTAGTTCCAGTTTTGTATGATTAATTATTCTGAGGGCGTGGTTTTTGGTACATGTATTGTAGTGTTTTCAGTTGTCTGTCTGAGACTTATAGGTTCTCCAGTATCGTATGAGCCCCTGGTCCGAAAAGATGGTCACCTGAAAAGGGGTCATTAGCCACTTTGTATTGAATATCAGGTGCTAGCTCTGAGAGTCGAAGCCATGCCTGATGGCGTATAAAAATACCGACTGCAGAGGCGCGAGCCGAAGCATCGGCAAGATCATACCCTATTCTTAATAAATGTTGAGACAGGGAAGTAATGGCATTTATCATTGATGTAAGTTGTTCTCTTTCAGGGGATGCAGGTAGTCTGTTTATAACGTCTCCAGCAGAGGTGCTTACTGTATGCAGGTATTACAGCATGTGCCCCATATAGTTAAGTATTCTGATATTTAGTGTGTTTAGAGCAAACACTCGCTTTCCCTTATGATCAAAATGTTTAGAGTCTCTCTCTGGAAGTATTGTGCTTGTATGTTTAGGCTTGCTGGTGCAGTTGTGGGCAGCAGCAATAACCACAGAATCTGCCATGGGCGTATTTGTTAAATATTGATAATAAAGAGGAGCCTGATATAGCCCATGGGGCTTTCTAGGTAACTCCTGCGCTGCTATGGGATGACTCCATGCTTCAGTGATGGCACTTCTGAACACTGGTATAAAACGAGGGATAGCCCGGACAGGGTCCTCCGACAGGCCTAGATATTCAGCCATATCTTTACTTAATCTGTCCTGTTCCGTTGTGGTAAACCCCATTGTTTTTTGTATTTGTAGCATCATTTCAGGGAATGAGGGGTCATCCAGTGGAGAAATGGCCTTTAGTGGTTGTAATAGCCCCTCATCCCAGTAAAAGGGCACCTCCAAAGGGGATTCATATCCTCTTGTGTCAGGGGAACCATCATCATTCCTGTGGAGGTCTGGATTCATATGATAATCTGAAAAATATTCTTCTGAATATTCGGGAGGAGGCATGACCAGTGAGTGTTCCAGCTCCGTGCATGCCTGTTTTGATAGAGGTGGAGATATCATTTGTGTTTGAGGGTTACGTCCCGGAGTGCGGCTATGGTCAAAACCCATAGACTCCAGTACTCTATTTACTATTTCTTCAATATTTGGAACTTGTGATGATGGAATTGCCATCTAAGCTGGTTCTGAATCCAGCGTACGTGGGGACAGAGGATCAATTTGTGCCTCCCGGTAGAGTGATCCAGTGTTTCTTTGGCATCTTTGTTCACCTCCAACGGGATTATGGGCCCCACGTAGGAATGACAATGAGGCTGGAGGGCCTCTGCATTCTGAAGCATATAATTCTTTATTTTGTAGAAATGTAGTCCCATATGCCTCTTTTGATGCATGTTTTTGAGAATATTCTTGGCATTTCATGGCAGACCTTCCATAAGGATCATCCATAGTGGTACTATATGCAGGTAAAGGTGTTATTCTATGATGCAGGGATCGCCCCGTTGACGGAGGCATCAGTCCATTCGACGGAAGAGAAGCATGCCTCGTCGATGATGTACTGCATCTTATAGATGAAGGGTCAGTAACAGCATGCACCATTGACAGTGGAATATACTCAGTCAATGATGAGGAAGGCAGGGCATGTGCCGCTGATGGTGGGATGTGCTCAGTCGACGATGGGATAGTAAACACATGCTCCGTCAATGATGGAAATGCTGTTGTCGATAATGGGAGAGTGAATGCATGTCCTGTCGATGGTGGTATACCTCCTGTCAATGATGGAGCATAGAGAGCCTGTCCTGTCAACAGTGGAGGCAGCCCCATCAATGAGGAAGCATGTAGAGTGTGTTCTGTCAATGGAGGAGGTGTTCTCAGAGATGAGGATGTCTTGTATAGCCCTCTTGTCGACGGGGGGGTTATTCCCCATTGATGGAGAAGTTAGCAGGACCTCTGTCGTCGACAGGGGAGATGAGAAATGATGCCCCGTTGATGAGGAATGTTCCTTTTTTGATGAAGAAGAGCCTGCCTTTGACAGGGGTGAAGTGCCCATTGACGATTAATATCTTCTTCATGATCCATGTTTTGGAGGTACGACCATTGAAAGACAGTCAGGCAGGACTTTAGGTGAAGGGGTTTCCTTCCCTGTTTTATCTCTTGAAGAGGACTCTAAGTTTTTTGAGCCCTTTGTTTGAGCACCCTGTGTGTGAGACAGGGAATCATCCATTGTAGTACTCTTTATGGAGTATAGGTATATGGTGCCTGTATGGAGCTCAGGCACCATAGGCTATGTGTTCAATCCACATCGTAGACTGCTGCTAGAAGAGTTGCTGCCAGAGCTGAAGCTGGCAGGAAAATTAACGGAGATTACCAGGGACCACCCACTTTTATAGGTACAGCCCAGGAAATGAGGTAGTGTGGATGGTCCCTAGTGTGGAGACTGCTGGAAGAAACTTCCATGCTGGAGCGCCACCTATCGGGAACTCCCAGAAGTAATGACTTACTGCAAGAGACCATTCCATGGAAGATCTACTGTTACAAGTGAGTAACCTGTGTTTCTAGGGACATGGATATGTTGTTCTATCCACACTGGTTGGCAGACTCCAAGCAGCTCTCCGGAAGGAGAGGCAAGGTGCACACCCCCTACTTGGGAAACAGAGATTGGAGAACTGAGGTCCCAAAACCAGAATCCCGGTGCGACTGCAGGTCTATGTGGCAGTGGGTGATGAAGGTGTTTGCTGTCTTTCAGGTAGCAGCCCAACAGATTTCCTGGATAGGGATGTCCCTGGAAGCAGCCACCGCACAGTGGTATGATGGGTGGAATGAGCTCTTAACCCTCTGGGAGGCTTCTTGCCCACCAACCTGTAGCAGAGATCAATGCATGATGTAATCCATCTGCCAACTGTTCGCTTTGCTGCAGGTCTGCCAGATGTGGCTTCAGCGTAGGTGGCAAACAGCTTGTGAACCTCTCCCCAAATTTCCACCATTCTCTCCTTGTAATAGGAGAGAACCCATCTCAGATCCAGAGTATGGAGCCTGTACTCCGTATCTGAGGTGTAGTTTGGGTTGAGATGGAACTCTGACACCACCTTCAGGAGGAATTTCATATGGGGGCGCAGGACATCTGTGTCCCTGTGGAAGATGAGGTAAGAAGACTCCACGGAAAGCACCTAGAGCTCCCCAGTCCCTCTGGCTGACGTGATAGCCACCAGAAAAGTGATCTTCCATGAGAAGTGTGACATCTCACACTAGTGCATCGGTTCGAATGGCTTGCCCATGAGTTTTGCCAAAACCAGCAGTAAATCTCACAGAGGTGGAGGTTCATGCACCGGAGGGGATACGAGATCAAGATCTTCAAAGAAGCACCAGACCACCTTCTCCTGTGCCTCCATCTGCAGAAATGGCTGCCAGGTGCACCTTAAGGGTTGTAGACCGAATACCCCCTATGGACAGAGATCAAAGGTAGTCTAAGATGCCAGCCACTAAACAAGACACAGGGTCCAGACCCTTGCCCTGACACCAAGTGGAAAACTTTTCCATTTGGAGGCATAGCACCTTCTGGTTGACTCCTTCCTGGATGCTTCCACTACTGTGAGTACATCCTCAGAAAGCCCCAGAGCTTGGAACTCTAGCTGTTCAGGAACCAGGCTGTCAGGTGCAGGGACTGAAGGTCTGGATGGAATACCTTCCCCTGATTGACCGATATCAGGTCCAGGCATGCTGGAAGATGCCTCAGGAGCCTGCTGCTGAGGCTGAGGAGATCTGGATACCAGAACTGGCAGAGCCAGTCTGGAGCTACCAGGATCACCTATGCCTTGTCCCTCCTCACCTTGAGAAGCACACTGTGGATCAAGGAAAATGGAGGGAAGGTGTAGAAGAGGCTTGGGGTCCATGGCCTCAAGAAGACATCCCCCTGCAGTGTGCCCTGCTGAGGGGGGTGGGCATGAAACAGCCTTAGCTTGGTGTTTTCCAGGGAGGCAAATATTTCCACTAACGGTTTGCCCCAGTGGGAGAACCGGCTGTGAGCTACCTCTGGAGAGAGAGAGACCACTCGTGGGATGTTTTGCCTATGCAACTGAGAGCATCCACCAGTTGATTTGAAGCTCCTGCCACATGGATGGCTAGGTGATCTGTCTCCAGTCAGCTCACGAGGGTCCAGATGCGGAACGCTTCCCTGAACAGCAGTCAGGAGTGTGTGCCACCCTATCTGTTGAGGTTGTACATGGTTGTGGTATTGTCCATCTGGACTTGAACCAATTGACCCCGAAGAAGCTGAGCCCATGCTGACAGCACCAGTCTGACCGCTCTGTGCTCCAGCAGGTTGATATGGTATCAAGATTCCTCAGGGGTCCAGAACCTTTGGGCCATGTGGTTGCCCATGTGGGCTCCCCAGCCCATGAGAAAGGCATCAGTTATGAGGACAACTGTCGGCTCAGGGTGGACAAACGGGATCTCTTCCTGCAGATGATCCAGGATGATTCACCACTGAAGGGCGTCCCACATCTTCTGGGTCACAGTAATCAGCTGGTTGAAATGACCATGGTGCTGAGTCCACTGGGCAGCCAGCTCCCATTGAAGGGGGTGCATATGCCACCGGGCCCATCAGACCACGGTGATGCAGGCCACCATGTACTCTAGAAGGCACAGGAAGTCCCAGGCAGTGTGCTAGTGCCCAACTAGAAATGATTGGGCAAAGGAGGAGAGAACCTCCACGCTGTCCACCAGGAGCTGGGCCCTGGCTCGGCAGGAGTTGAGCTCTACCCTGATGAAGCACATCACCTGCGAAGGCACAAGCTCCAACTTGACCTCATTAATCAGGAGGCCAAGCTGGGTGCAGGTTTGGAGGGCCAGATCCCTGGACCTCTCCACCTCTTGCTGGGTGGAACCCACTAAGAGCCAATTATTGAGGCAGGGATAGACTCTGACCCCTTGACATCTGAGGTGGGTTGCCACCACCGCAATGCATTTGGTGAAGACCTGCGGGGCCAATGACAGGCCAAATGGCATGGCTCAGAACTTGTAAAGGGCTCCTTCAGCTCAGAAGCAGAGGAACCACTGATAAGATGGACAGGTTGAGATGGGGAAAAACGCATCCTGGAGATCCAATGAGCAGAACTACATGTTCTGCTCTGGGGATGGTATGATCTGGGATAGAGTTACCATCCTGAAGGTGCATGACCTGAGAAACTGGTTTAGGTCATGCAGATCTAGAATGGGGCATGAGCCCTCATCCACTTTGAGAAAAAGGAAGTACCTGGAAATGAACCCTTGGTCAACTGGGGGATCCGTCACTCAGACCACTACCTCCTTGAGGAGGAGTTGGGCTATGTCATCTCTCAGAGCTGACTGAGTGTGGACTGATGCCCTTTTCTCCCATGGGGCACAGGCTTGGCTGGTAGGGTACTGCTCGAATTCCAGAGGCAGACCCTGGTCGACCACTTCTAGAACCCACCTGTCTGTGTTAACAGTGGACCAGGCAGAAAGAAAGTGGCGGAGCCGGCCCCTCACGGGAGTACCCAGAGCTTGCATGACGGGAATAGGGGTAATAGCCCCTATCTTGTCACTGAGCAGGCTTGGAGGAAGAGGGTCCAGATTGGAAATTGCCTGAACCTCAACCTCCCTGTCTGCGAGCTGCTGGAGGCCCAGGCTTGGGCCGAGGATGCCAAGTCTGTGCCTGCTGTTGTTGCCAACCCTGGAAGGAGAGCTGCTTGGCCACAGGAACAGGGTGCTGAAATAGCTGTTTCTTCTGCTTCTTGGTGTCTTGAGTCTCTTTCTGAGCAGACACAGATGAATCCAAGGTGGCACTTGACTGCTCGATCCACTGTGGATGACCATCCACACCTGCGCCGAAGAGATCGGTGCCCAGGAAAGGAACATAGGTAAACTTGCATTGGGTACTGGCTGTAAAGGTGGAGAGCCTCAACTAAGTCCTGTGGCACATGGCAAGGATGACTGCCACAAACGGGTGCATGAGTCCCCGAGATCCAGAGCCATCTGGAGTTGCTGTTTGGCAACAGCCCGACCCTGGTCCTGGACCTGCTTGACCATAGTCTGAAGGTCCACAGGGAGGTGAGGGAGAACATCATCCAAAGAGCACAGAAGGGCATGGTAGAAATGTGCCATGATGACAGAGCTTGCCTGATAGTGGCCTAGTGAAGAGGTGGCATAGACCTTCCTAGCAGATTGGTCTAATGTTTTGGATTCCTTGTATGGAGGTCTATCTGTATCTGCTGAGCTGTCTGTGTATCTAAACAAGGAAGCGGTCACCAGACCCTCCGCAGAGGGATGTTCCATGAACCCCAAGAGGGATCCAATGGGCACCACATACTTGCAGGCCACCTGGGCAGATGTCGCGAAGGAGGAGGGCAGGGTGCTGCCAAAGCTCCAAAGCTGGACCAACAATGGTCTCGACCACTGGGAAGGCTTCCGTTGGAGTGTCCCCTCTCTTAACGATGTCAGTAAGAGGGTACTCCACCCATTTCTGGACAGGCTCCAGGGGCATCCCTGTGGATTCGGAGATCAGGCAAAAAATCCCCAATTAGAATGAAGGACCTTTCTCTGTCGAGACTCAGACTGCCCACTGACTCATCTACAGGACAAGAGTGTAGATCGGAGTAATCAGAATCCAAAGTATCCAGATAAATCAGCCAGCCACCAAGGTCCCCCTCTATATGCCTGGGGTGGTCAAGCATGAGAGTGACTGATAACCTACAAGGAAGACCTACAGCAATCCAAGATTCCTTCGAAGGAGCCCCTCCCAAAGGCTGTTTAGGCAGCAGCTCCACCACTATTGGTGGAGAGGTCGATTTTAGCCAAACCAGGGTGGGTTTCACTGGCTCCATGGATGGTGGAACCATTTTAATTGGTTCTGATGGAGTCAGCTTCAGCCTAGAAGGTGAGAGCCAAGTAATGGCCGGTGTGGAAACCGTGGGTGGTTTCAGACTGGATAATATCAGCTGTTGCCACATAAGGTCTTCGTAGCATCGATGGAGTTTCTGCCGAAGCCTCCCCTCATCCAAGGAGGATGAAAATGAATGGCAGTGTTGCTTTTTCTTACAGCACTTATGCGCCTTCCTAAGCCTATCAGTTGAGGGAGTCTGAGAGCACAATCATTGGGGTGACTGATTGGGTCACTCAGAAGACACTGGGGGAACTGCTGATTTTCCCTGATCAGGGACCGGTTTCTCGATGGGATTGCCAGCAGGCTGGGTCTCCTCATGAAGGAGAGGCAGGACCGGGGTCATGGTAAGAGAGTTGTAAGCCTCGTTGGGTGACAACAGATCGACGGGGTCGAGAAAGATCTCAGCCATGTTACCGATCAAGACTTTGACCGGCTGACCAGACAGCAGGGCCGAGAAGCCAGCAGCCGAAGTTGCAATCTTGACCGAGGTCGAGACTGGAGATCCCTGGGACCAAGACCGCTCTCGATCCCAAGAACATCTTCACCAAGATGAAGAATTTCTCCGTTTCTTGTCCTTTTCATGGGACCGAGACAGATGCAAGCCCGAAGGTCCCTCACCCTTGGTGGGGAGAAACTGGTACATCTCCCAAAAGAAGCCTGACAATGTGGAGCCTAGACTGAGTGGAACAAAAATCAGCCAAGAGGAATGCTCCACAGCCTGTGCTGCCTCTTCCTCAAAGGTCTGCATTTGCACCAGCTGCTTGGCAGACCTCACGGCCGCGAAGACCACCCACAAGGCCCCCTTTGATTTCACCATCAGATTACATTTATCCAGCCTTCCCAGTTTTAGACATGCGAGATGATCATCAAGGATGTTACAGAGGAAAACGAGGTATCTCCAAAGCCTGGGTGTCATGGACACCCAGACAGTAGACGCACGTGGCATGGGGTCTGTTCGCAACAGTTTCTGTCCATATGGGCACCGGTGGAATCCAGGAGAAGATTCCTCTTCCGTTGAGGTTGAGACAGTAAATTTATGATCACTAACTCTAACAAGTTTAATCTTCAGAATATCCGAAGTATGAGAAGTCAGAGCCTATGGAACACGGGAGCGGTAAGGAGGCAATCTGAATCTTCCAGCGGAAAGGAAGATCTGGCATCATGGGGCAGAGCCTAGGGTTATACCACCCGGGTGGGTGGTAGGAGCCAGCTTTGAGACCTTCCAGCGAGATTTAAAGGGAAAAGGGACATGCCAACCAGTGTGGATAGAACAACATATCCACTTTCCTAGAAACTGTGTTTATTGAGGGTAGAGAAAGCCAGTTATTTATCAGTTTTGAACCCGGGCCCCTCAACCTGTTAGGAGGAACAGGCACGGGTAGTAACCCTAGAGGTAGTGCCACCTAGGGGTTACAGAACTACAAAGATTCTTAGGTTTCTGTGGATGCTGTCAGTGCTATGTAAAAGATTATACCAAAGTCATTCGCCCACTGCTAAATCTGACCCAAGGGTATCCACCTACCAATCGAAAGTACAAAAGAAAGTGATAATTTACTTCAAAGCCAATGAACCTTTTGGAGCCAGATGGACCTCTGATTAAGACAGCACTTTTTATGACATCATTCACCAGCTCACATATGCGTCAGTCCTAGCCTATGCAGATCCAATGAAACCCTATGTGGTCCACCCTGATGCCAGTCTGTGGACCTGCAGCTGTAGTCTACCAGGAGTATGAGGAAGGACTACACCCAGTGACGTTTGCCAGTAGGAGCCTGACCCCATCTGAGAAAAACTATCCTGTACATAACATTGAATTTCTCGCTTTGAAATGGGCAACAGTGGACCAATTTCAAATATTTTTATGGCACTAAAATACTAGTAAAAACAGACAACAATCCTCTCACATATGTCCAAACCTCAGCCAAGCTAGATGTAACTGGGCACAGGTGATTATCTGCTCTTTCAACGTACATTTTTTTGGTGGAATACTGACCAGGCCTCAATCACATCGACACTGATGCCCTGTCTATAAGGCCTGTATCAAATTCCAAGTGGATGAGAGTGTCCAAATAATCCATGACAGGCCCTATGCCACAAGTTTGACAAAGATGAACACCCGTCTTCTGAAACCGTAGAGTGCCTAGTCGATTGTCTGGAATCCCCAGAAACTTGTGTTCCCCTAGCCTACTGTAACTTTGCAGCCTTGGATCTGAGCATTCTACCCCAAACTCACTCCTGCAGACATCCAAAGGAGCAATATCATGATCCCATGATTAAACTTGTACTGACTGCTATAAACGCTGGAAAAAATGCTTCGAAGCAACAGTCCAAAGATCAGCAAACTGCTTTATTATTCAGAGAAGGGCACAGATTCAAGCTGTGAAACACACTACTTTACAGAGAGACCACTGATGGACAAGGCCAAGTTATTAAGCAGCAATTAGTGTTGCCTCCTATATTTAAACGTGTGGTTCTAAGGGCACTCCACGACCAGATGAGACACTTGGGTTGAGAGAGGACTTTGGACCTAGACCATGCCCATTTCTATTGGCCCAAGATGGGTGCAGACATTGATCAGTATATGAAAACCTGTAGCTGATGTCTTCAAAGAAAAGCCCAGCTCCAGAGAACAGCACCCTTGGTTAACATCGCCACTAGTGCACCCAGGGAGCTTGTATGTATTGACTTTTTAAGCTTGGAGCCCGATGCAAAAAATATTAGCAATGTGCTTGCCATGACTGAGCACTCCAGTCATTATGGATAGGCCTATCCCACAAAGGATCAGAAAGCAGCCACCGTAGCTAAAATGCTTGTTGAGAAATCTTTTGTCCACTATGGTGCCCCCTAGTGGATCCATTCCAATTAGGGAAGGGATTTTGAAAGCTGCTTGATCAAAGAAATGCTTTCACTTTGGGGTGTAAGAAAGTCAAGAATTACTCCATATCACTCACAGGGGGATCTGCAACCCGAAATATTTAACTGAATGTTGTTGGACATGCTGAGCACCCTTCACCCCAAGGACAAGCTGAGATGGAGTTAACAGATAAGTACCTTGGTGCATGCTTATATTTGCACCTGCAATGATGCAACTGGATTTTCACCGTACAAACTGGTATTTGGGCAAGAGGCATGCTTACCTGTTGATACAGAAACACAGAATCTAATGGCAGATAAGGACTGCTTGGCCCACCTAGTCTGCCCATTTCCCTACCTAACGGATAAGTTGCAGATCCTAGTTAACCAACAACCTACTTCCTCTTACTACACCCACTAGAACTGCCTTATGCCTGTCCCATGCATTCTTTTTTTTTTGTTTGTATTATCCTTTTCCCCCTCTACTTGCTGCCGCCTTAGCCACTCCTTCAGGCAGTGTCAAGGCTGCATCCAATCCATCCCTTTTCCGGGCCCCCATCCCTCACATTGCAGACAACCCCAGGGTAACCCAGACATAACCCTTCGTCAGGCAGGCCCCCCTCCTCTGAGGGGGGAGGCACCTGAGGCAGGCAAGTGCAATACTTGGCCCCAGGGTACTGCTGAAGGATGGATGGCTCCGGGACATTGACGGCATCGGACTGCCAGGCGGCGGTCATCCGGTTGAGTGTGGAGCCATTTTTTGTTTTCTGGTGATGTTCCCTCCTTGGATTACATCTGCAGTATCCCCGGTCTCCTGCAGAGCAATGCACTCCCACTGCCCACCCCAGGACAGGAGAGCAGTCTTACAAATGCTCAATCCTTATCCTTCCCCTGCCGGCCCCTGGCATCCCAAGTCTGTTCCCGAACCTGGGTCACCAGCGTGGTTCAAGGTAAGGCGCCAGCACCTCAGCCCTCTGCGCCACCGGACTGGATGTCCCATGCATTCTTGAATTCTGCCACTGTTTTTGACTCTATGACCAGGGCCCAGAGTTTTCCATGGTTATCTGCGGAATTAACCACAGAATTTGCGGTCAGCCGTGGAAGTTATGGCCATCTGCAGAAGTTACAGCTGATCGCGAGCAATATAGTACCCTACCATGGAATTCATCAGCTGAGGAGTTTTAAAATCTGTGACCCGCTTGGAGCAGGGTTGTTAAACACAGAAACGCACTGTCTTTTGCTAAAACCAATTCAGAGTCGAAGAAAGTGATTAGCTGCTGATTTTGTATTTATGTCAAGGGAGTCTTCTCGGCTTCTCCGATGGACCTTTGAGATCGCTCAACATTCTCCCTTAACTGATGAACAGCCTCATTTTATGTGGTGGCTTGCTGTATGAGGCACTTTGTATAAGGTGAGCTTTTTTTATTTCCATTAGACTGCACTGGGAGCCTAAAGTACTAGCCCACTTTTTGAGAGTTCTCACTTCTGGACTTTGCTGTGCCAGTTATGCTGTCGCTTTGCCACGTCCCCGAGTAGTTCCGGCCTGGCTCCATGCCATCTCAGTGTCCTGACTTCTGACTCTCTTTTCTTGTTCTAGGCTTTGACCTGGGTCCCCAGTTGCTCAATTGACTGCAGGAATAGCAGTTCTAGTCATCACTTGTATGGGTACAGGAGCCTTGTCTCAATCTGGAATCATTTGCCTCCATGTAAGCCCTGGGGCTCGGTTCTGCTATTTACAGCAAACAAATGATCAGGAGCAGATCAAAGGATATTTTCTTTTTCATGCATAAACCCCGATCCGATCCTGCTCTTTTTGTTTGCTTCAAATATTGGGATCGAGCCCTGGAGAGCAACAGAAGGGCTTACATGGTGGTGATTGATTTCAAGTTCAGACAAGGTTGCTGTACATCGCTCAGACTAGTGATGACTAGAGCTGCTACTGGCAGCCCAGGAAAGCCATGGGGGCTTCAGTTAAATAAATCCTATATTCAAAAAGAGGTATTTTCTACCAGCCCATTTGGGGAAAAAAAAGTTGTAAGTAACGTCCTGTGCCCGTGGGTTCTTGATACCTCTGCAATTGCTGTGCCTTGAGTGGTGCCTGAGGTCTGGGCCGCAGCTGTCAGTATGGAATATCAATCACTATGTGCAGGTTATGCAGTGCAGCTTGCCCCCTAGCATGGAGGATGCCATGATGGGACGTCCTAGGGTTTTGTTTGTTTTTTTACCATGTAGGGGTTGGAGCCCCAGTGGAATAAATGAATAAATTAATAAATCTATACTGGCCACTTGTCTGGAGCTCAGTTCAGTTTAGTCCTGTGGTTTGATTCACTTTTGAATTTATCTCTTGGTACTGAGAGAACTCAGTAGATGTAGTGATGTTTTTCTTTTGGTGTACACTGCCTACTGTAAAGTGCTAGATTGCGAGTAAAAATCAAATAAGGAAGTGGTTTTCTGGGGTGCAGGAGAAGCAAGTGGAATGTGGAGTCTGTTACACCTTAATTTTTATTCAGATAAAATATGTTCTGAGCTACTTCTTACTGGCGGGGGGGGGCGGGCTGTAATTTAAAAAAGGTAGATTTATCCAAGATATTTTTTATGTAAATAAGTTCTTAATGTGGAGCGATTATTAGTTATTCAACTATCCAATCAGATTGATTTGTAAAAATTTGAAATCGTAATACATGAAAAGGATTTACTAAAGATGATTTATATTTAATTTGTTAACTGTGTAAGAACACAAGGGCAGCAAATTCCCATTTTCATGGGGGACCCAAAAATTACAGTTACAAAAGGTACAATACAAACAGGTACAATACATATAACATCCACAGTAAGGCAACCCTAAAAAAATAACTTTTTGAATGGCTTTTAAATCTGTAAATTAGTTTTATTGTTTCACACTTAAGAATGAACTACGGATGTGTAATGATTGCTGTTCAATGATACTTTTCAGCATAACTACAAAACTCCTGATTGTACTTGGCTGGTTCATTTATGCAGACTCTTTTGACATTTTTTTTTTGTTTGTTTGTTTTGCTAGTCTGCTTATGTTTGTGACTTGTCTACATGAACCAATGTGACAACCGTGATTTATTAAACTTAAGTTTACATACACATAGATATATCGAACATCATGAACTGCTTATGTTGTGTGTGTGTATGTTTTCCAAGCAACCCATTATTAATTATAAATGGTATTTATTATGTTATTTTTTTTTTTTTAGTTGTTTAACCAGGAGTAGCACACTAAACTGAAAGCTTTTTTACAGGTGTGACCTGGGAGCATAGGGAAGCTAAGTGACTTGCTCAGGGTCACACAGTATGTAAGTGGAAGCTACGGGATTCAAACCGAGGTCTAGTCTGCTGGATGTCACCAGATTTGCAGCTCAGAGCCTTAAACCACTGTACTATACTGCCTCCCTGTGCCTCCTATGCATTACCCATTCATCATCGCTTGAAAAGATGTGAAGGTGGAATCTAGCACAACTGGCATCTTTAATTGCATCTTGTCACTGTACAAATAAAACAATTAAAACAAAGACGAGACATACACCCAGTTTGTGAAAAGGTTTTATTAGCAGCTGAATAATTTTCTTGTGTGTGATCACACTACAGGTACCCTCATGTAGTTTCTGTAACAAAACCATTTCACAATAGGTTATTCTAATTTACCCATACTGCTTGCATCACAAATGTAATCATTCTTGACCAGAAACAAATGAAGTGAAATTAACACAGACTGTGTTAACAAAAGTGACAAATAGGTCGATCAGCAGATTATTTGAATCTATGCATAGCAAAACAAATATGTGTGTGTCTTGTCTATCTACCTATCTATCCTGTAACAGTGTGTCAAATGTTTTACCAGGGATACCGATCTAAATCCATCAAGAAGCTAAACAAATCACTACATCCCAAGAGCTTTGGGCTCATGTCTTCATGACCAGGCTTTCCCCCTAAGTGGGTTTATTCCCTTGTACTCCACACTTAGCAGTTTATTTTTCAAGTTAATAAAGGATGAAAGCCAAGGGTTAATGTTGCAATACACTAACAAAATATAAAATATGAAGAAAACAAAAAAGAAAGTGTAAAAATATGGGGAATAGTGTGAAAATCATGTGCGGCAGAAATAGCTGTCCATCGCCGCAGAAGTTCTGTGGCATATGGAAGCCTGCCACAGAATTTTGCTCCAAAGTGCCACAGAAAAATCGGGGCCCTGTCTATGACCTAAGGAAGGCTGTTCTGTGCATCTACAACCTTCTCTGTGAAGAACTACTTCCTTACATTACCTCTGAGCTTCCCCCCCTCTACCTTCAAATTGTGCCCCCTCTTTCTTGCACATCTCTTTTTCTGAAAGAAGCTATCCTCTTGAACTTTGTTAATTCCCTTGAGGTTTTTGAAAGTTTCTATCATGTCCCCACTGTCCCTCCTTTCCTCAAGGCTATACATCTTAAGCTCCTTTAGTTTTTTTTTCATGTGTCTTCTGGTGCAGACCCTGCACCATTTTGGTTGCCCTCCTCTGGACAGCCTCCACCCTATGTCTCTGCGGAGATGGGGTCTCCAGAACTGTGCACAGCACTCTAGATGTGGTCTTACCAACTGTTTGTACAGAGGGATAACAACTTCCTGTTTTCTACTGGTGATGCCTCTCCCAGTATCCCCCCAGCCCTCCTTACTGCTTTCTCACATTGCTTGCCCACCTTTAGGTCATCTGATATGACTACCCCCAGGTCCCTTTCCATTTTTGTTGTCAGTATCTTACCCCCCACTGTGTACTCTTCCCCTGGGTTTTTGTTTCCCAGGTGCATTACTTTGCACTTCTTTGCAGTGAATCTAAGCTGCCATACAATTGACCATTCCTCCAACCTTGCCAAGTCCCTTTTCATCCTTTCCACACCACCTTGTGTATCAACCCAGTTGCAGATCTTTGTGTCATCTGCAAAGAGACATACTTTTCCTTTCAGTCCCTCTGCAGTGTCACTTATAAAGATGTTAAAAAGGACTGGCCGCAGTACTGAACACTTCGGTACCCCACTAGTAACCCTACTTTCTTCACTATGGACTCCATTTAGTATTACCCTCTGTGTCCTGTTGTCCTGCCAATGTTTTACCCAGGCTACCACCCGAGGACCCACTCCCAGGCTGGCTAATTTGTTTACTAATCTTTTGTGCGGCACTGTGTCAAATGCCTTGCTAAAGTCTAGGTAGGCCATGTCCACAGCCCCTCCCTGGTCTACTGCTTTGGTCACCCAAACAAATCAATTGGATTTGTGTGAAACAACCTTCCTGCTGTGAATCCATGCTACCTTGGGTCCTGTGACACACTGACCTCTAGGTACTCAACAGTTCTTTCCTTTAGAAGTGATTCCATCATTTTCCGTACCACTGAGGTTAAATGGACAATTCTGCAGTTTCCTGCCTCTGTCTTGCTCCCATTTTTGTGAAGGGGAATCACATTTGCCCTCCTCCAGTCCTCAGGTACCACACCATCCTCCCATGATTTATTAAAAAGGGTTGTCAGTGGTGTTACTAGTTCTTCCCTTAGTTCTTTTAGAATTCTGGGGTGAATCCCATCAGGCCTCATTGCTTTATCCACCTTCAGTTTTAGGAGTTCTTTCAGAGCCCTTTCTTCTGTGAAAGGAATAATATCAACCCTCCTATCCAGAGTGCTTCTATTGACTGGATTAGGTTTCTATCTCCTCCTGCTCTTCCATTGTGAATACGGAGCAGAAGTATTCATTCAGTATCTGTGCTTTTTCACTGTCACTCTCTGCCCAACCACCCACCTCTTTATTCAGCCTCAGTATCCCTGACTGTTTCTTTGCTCCCTAATGTACCTATCAAAGGTTTTATCCCCCATCTTAACCGAGTTGGCTATCTTTTCCTTGGTTTGGGCCATTGCTATTCTGATTGCCTTCCCCCACTTCCTTCTGCTTTAACTGGTACAGTTCTCTGTCCTGCTCCTTCTGTGTTTCCTTATATTTTCTGAATACTACCTTTTTCTCCTAACCTTCCCCGCCACTTCTTTTGAGAACCATAGTGTTTTTTTCTTTCATTTTGATTTGTTTATATGCTTCGCACAAAGGCTTGTTGCCTCTGCGATGGCGGTTTTGATATTTCCCCATCCTTGCTCCACCCCACCTTCTTGCTTGTTTGCTAGTGCTTTTCTGAGGCACTCCCATTTTGACAAATTCAGCCCTCCTGAAGTCCAATACCTTCACTTTTGTATGGCTTGACTCTACAGCTAAATTTATTGTGAACCACACTGTTTGGTGTTCACTTGTTCCCAGATGGCTACCCACTTCTAGATCTGAGATCCTCTCTCTGTCCCCATTTGATTGTACCAGATCTAAGATTGCTTCCTCCAGAGTGGATTCCAAAGCTGGCTGTCTGAGGTACTGTATGTCCCCTGTAGGGCATCGAGAATTGCCCTGCTCTTCGATGTGGCTATAGCAAAGGTGCTCCAGTTAACATCTGGCATATTCATGTCCCCCATCAGCAGTACCTCCCCTTTCTCTGCCATCCCAAGGATGCCTTCTATCATTTCCTTGTTCATTTCCTCCCCCTGAGATGGGGGTCTGTATACAACCCCTGTGTGGATTGTGGTGCCATTTCCAGTCTCACCTACAAAGCCTCCTCTCCTTCCTGTATACCATTTAGTTCTGTTGCTTTGATTGCTTCCCTTACATAGAGAGCTACTCCTTCTCCTCTTCTACCCTCCCTGACCCTCCTGTAGACTGTGCACCCTGGTATGCGGATATCTCAGTCATGGTTCTCTGTGTACCATGTTTCTGTGACTGCCATGATATCCAGGCATCCATCTTCCATCAAGGGCACTATTTCGGGGAGCTTTTTACCTAGACTACGGGCATTGGTATTCATTACCCTCCATTTTTTTAAGGCCTTATGTATTTTTGCCCCATCCCTGTCTTTACTGCCTTTGTCCTTCTCCATTTACCCCTGCCCTTCTCCCTACTGACTGCTCTATCTTGGTGTTTCAAACAACATGAAGTCTTGCTGTATTCTGACTATATGCAGTTGGCCCCAGCACTTGAACTGCTCCGGAGAGAAAAGGGTTAACTCTATGCCAAGGCATAGAACATTGAGCTTGGTTTTCAAACCTCTGTCCCTGGTACTCCTCAGTGTAACCATTAGATTCTTTATTCCACCTAACTGTGACGTCATTCCGGAGAGTCCCTCCTTCACTTCGGTTAAGTAAAATCGGTCAGTTTTCAACCACTTTTTCTTGTTTTAATTGGTATTCAGATATCTGTCTACAGTACAGTAAGTGTAGCTAGTAGGTAGAGTTTATTTAGTAGAAATTGTTTTTTGTTTGGTTTTCTCCCATTCGGTCCAGTTGGGAACCGAAACAAATTCCTTAACTGTTAATTCTTGTTTTCTGTTTATTATTTTTGTGGTTTCCAGTATTTAACAGTTCCTTAAAAAAAAAAAAAAAAATTTTCTTTAACTGACCCGTGACACGGTTGGAACCGATAGGTGTGTAGTTGCCTGGCTTAAATGCTGTTAAGGGTAACTGTTTTGAATCTGACATGTCTGAGAAACCCAAAAGGAAAACTGGGTTTCAGTACTGCACCGAGTATGGGGATGCCTTTGCTAAGACTGATCCCCACCTCATCTGTGTTTATTGTCTGGGCTCTGACCACCTCAAAGAATACTGCCAAATATGTAAAAACTTTCCCAAAGCCACTTTGGAAAAACATTTAAGTAGGCTGAGGGAAACGGAGGCCGAGAAGTCTGCTGACCCGGATAGCGGGGCCGGTTAGGGTACGACCGAACCTGAGGGGGTGCCCACTGAACTGGGCAATACCTCCTCGGGCAAAAGGAGAGCTGACTCTGTGGAGTCGGTTCCGTCTAAAAAGAAACTCAAGTCAGCCAGTTCGGATCCCGCTTCCCATGTTCCGACCACTGAAGAGACTGCAAAAGCGATTACTATAGTTCAGTCGCTTTGCCCGGTTCAGACCAAACAGACACCAACTCGGAAAGGATCAGTTCAGTTGGAAATAGTTACTTCTGAAATTGATCCTGAAGCATTCTAGGAGGGCAATTGAGAAGATGATTACGATGAAGATGAATTTGAAGGCCTAGATGAGCCAGTAGAGCCTGACGTCTCCCAAGACAGGCCTTCCTATGTTTCTCCTCCCAGCCTTTCTGAGTCCCCCTCCCATTTCTTGTTTTACAAGAAAGTGGCTGATACTCTTCAGCTTCCAGTGGAAAAGGCTGAACAGGATCAGGAGGAACTGGACTATGTGGAAATGATGGATGTCCCAGAGTCAAATAGAGTGTCTATCTATTTACACAAATCTCTGGGAAACAGACACAAAAAATGTTGCAGTTTTCAACATCCATACCTCCTGTGGATAAAAGGATGGACAGAAGGTATGCCTTGTCAGGTCCTGGGATGGAATTCCTCACCACTCAGTGCAGCCATGTTGGGGCAGTGCAAGCTGCAGCCTGTGGCAAAGCTAACATTCCCCTGGCATCTCACCCCCCAGATAAGGATTCCGGGAAAGTGGATGCGACGGCAAAAAACAAAAAAACAGTAGGTGGCATCCTCTTTGGGACTCAGGCAAGCAAATTACATGGCATATACGGCCAGATATCAGAAATCTATGTAGGATACAATTCTGGAGCTGGCTAAGAATGCCCCTTCCTAGATGGCTGCAGATGGTATTGAGGCATCCAAAGTGCAATTCCATGCTGCTGTGGACTCAAATGATGTGCATTCCAGGGTCATGGCTACATCGATCTCCATGAGGAGATGTGCTTGGCTCAGATGTACCAGTCTGTCACAGGATACCCAAACTAAGGCCATGGATTTTCCTGTAACTAGTAATTCTCTGTTTGGGGAGCAAACAGAGGCTTATATGAAGAAGATGGATGAGTACAGGACCACCTACAGGAGTGCTGCAGCCAAAGAAAAGCAGGCCACTCCTCAGAAGCAGCAATTTAGGGCTGGCAGGGGCAGGTCTTTTTCCAAGCCCAGGCCTCCTCTTCTTTCCAGCAGAGGGGGGGTTCTTTAGGGGAAGAGGCAGACGAGGGATGACTAGGACCCCATCATCCACTCAGTCTAAGCCCCCTGCCAAGCAGACACCCTGAGATGTCAGTAAGGGTCACCTCCCCAGTTCCAGTAGGGGGCAGGCTGACTCACTACGTCCAGGCCTGGAAGTCTATTACTTCAGACAAATGTGTCCTGGAAGCAGTGAGCTAGGGACTTGCTCTCAGTTTCAAAAGGTTCCCAAAAATGAGAGCCGAGTCTTTCAGTCCTCCCTCTCCCTTGGAGACAAAGGCCTTAGAGGCAGACATCTCCTCTCTGCTGCTTCTTCAAGCAGTAGAGAAAGTACCTCTTTGTCACAGGGGAAAAGGACTGTATTCCAGATACTTTCTTAGCCCAAAAAAGACAGGGGAGAGGCAACCCATCCTAGATCTAAGATACCTGAACAAACATATACTAAAGCCAAAGTTCAAAATGGTGACTCTAGGAATAATTCATCCCTCTCTGAGACCAGGAGACTGGCTAGCCTCCCTGGATCTCAAGGATGCCTACTTCCACATACCTATCAGACATTCCCATAGAAAGTACCTCAGGTCCGAGTTGCCCTCAGGTCATTACCAGTTCAAAGCATTGCCTTTCAGCCTAACAACTGCTCCAAGGGTGTTCACCAAGTGTCTTGCAGTAGTGGTGGCCTTTCTCAGGAGACAGGGTATCCTGCTGTTTCCATATTTGGACGACTGGCTCACAGTGGGTCAGGCCTCAGACCAAGTCAAGTCAGCTCTAGAGGTCACTCAAAAGCTTCTAGACTCCTTAGGATTCATTCTGAACCTAGAAAAGTCTGTTCTGAAACCAGCCCAGCTTCACACTTTTACAGGGGTGGAACTAGATACTGTCCAGGCAAGGGCATTTCTCCTTCTTTCAAGGGTACAATCCCATATCACTCTGGCTTCCTCCTTTCATCCTCTTCTGTCTCAGCCAGCCAGACACTTCCAACAGTTGCTAGGCCACATAGCAGCTTCCACTGCAGTGGTGCAAGGGGCAAGATTTCAAATGAGAGATATTCAGTTTCATCTAAGATCTTACTGGTCTCAGAAAAAAGACCCTCTTTCCAAATTGGTTCCAGTGTTTCATACTCTGGTTCAGGCTCTCCAGTGGTGGCTGAAAAAGGACAATCTAAGACAAGGTGCCCCTTTCCTCAGTCAGGCTCCTTCAGTGATTTTCACCACAGATGCCCCTCTACTGAGATGGGGAGCCCATCTGGATCAGCTTACTGCTCAGGGAACCTGGTCTCATCAGGAGTCTCTTCTGCACATAAATCTTCTCAAACCCAGAGCTGTTTTTCTAGCACTTCAGACATTCTCAAACACTATTCAGGGGAAAGTGGTGCAGATCGGGACAGACAATACCACAACCATGTGGTACATCAACAAGCAGGGAGGCACTCGGTCCTCGGCCTTGTGCACAGAAGCCATGAGAATATGGTCTCTAGCTTATTCCCTTCAGGTTTCCCTGATAGCTGTGCATCTCCCAGGGAAGGACAACATACTAGCAGATGCTCTCAGCAGGATTTATCAAGGCCACCACAAATGGGCCCTTAATCCTCAGATTCTTCAAGTCGTTTTCAAGAGGTGGGACACTCCAGAGATAGATTTCTTTGCAGCCCCTGACAATCACCAACTTCCTCTGTTTTGCTGCAGACTCCCTCTTCTGGGATCTGTCCCTCATGATGCTCTCTTATTGAACTGGACAAGCAGGTTTCTATATGCTTTTCCTCTGATATTCAGAGTTCTGATCAAGATCAGGTCTCAGCCTTGCAAAGCGATTTTGGTGGCTCCAGACTGGGCCAGACAGCCATGGTACCCCCTATTATTGTCAATGACAGTAACAATACCGCTGTGTCTTCCCACACAGTACAACTGCCTCACCTCTTTGCAGGGGAGGATACTATATCCCAACCTTCAGACTCAAAGCCTGGCTCTTGAACAGCTAGAATATGCAAGCCTGCAACTTTTCCAATCAGTCTTGGACATTCTAAAGGTTAGTAGAAAACCTACCAGAAAAACTTACAATTCCAAATGGAATAGATTTCATTTCTGGTGTTCTCAGAGGCATATTCAGCCAGATTCAGTTGACATTGTCAACACTTTGGATTATTTAGTGCATCTTAACAGTTTAGGCCCCAGGCCTACTACTCTCAAGGTACATCTGGCAGCTATCTCTGCTTTCCTTTCAGATGGGAAGGGCTCTTCCCTAGCCTCTCATCCAGTTTTCAAAAAAAATTCAAAGGTCTGGTTCATATTAACCTCCCTTTTAGGGACCTGAATATCTGTATTGCACAGCTTATGCAGTCCCCTTTTGAACCATTATCTTTAGCTGAGCTGAAGTACTCGACTTTGAAAACTGTATTCCTGGTAGCCATTACTTCTGCCAGGAGAATCAGTGAATTACAGGCCTTATCAGTGGAACCTGATTCCATTTCATTTCACAGGGAACCAACAGAAAGTTCCTTCCCAAGGTGGCATCAGACTTTCATTTGAATCAGCCTATATTTTTCACTGACCATTCTTCCTCTGGGGAGGGAAGACTACACAGTCTTGATGTAAAGACGGCCCTTAGTTATTATATAGAACACACTAAGGCCCATAGAAATGACTGTTCACAGCTGTTTCTCACTTATGGAGAAGTGGGGAAAGGTAAACCTGCTACCAAGAGAACTACTGCCGGATGGATTGTCTCCTGTATCCAGTTCTGCTATTCAAAGTTGGGGAAAGAGCCATCCTCAAGGCCTGAGGGCTCACTCCACCAGAGGTACAGCTGCTTGAGTCGCAGCAGCTACAGACATACCCTTAGTGGAAATCTGTAAAGCAGCCACCTGGAAAACTGTTCACACATTTACCAAGCATTACTCTCTGGACATCCAGTCAAGAAGTGATGCTAGGTTTGGCAGAACAGTACTGCACAGCCTGTTAACAAAACAGGTTCTGTAACTCCCTCCTCCAAGGGGGTACTGCTTGGTAGTCTGCATATAGTCAGAATACAGCAAGACTTCATGTTGTTTGAAGAAAGAATTACTTACCAAAATAATGTTGTTTCTTCTAATGGAGTCTTGTGATGTATTCTGACCTCCCTCTGACTCCCCTCCTGGAACCTAGTTGTTTTGGGATGTGGTCTGGCAGGCACAGTGCTGCACCCCAGAGGTGTACCTTGGTTATCTCTTCCCAGGCTTGAGGTCTTTATGGTTATTATTTAAGCAGATATTGGTTTTTGTTTCATTACCTACTTGGATTCTTTTTGGGGTTCTTGAGTTGAGTCTTTTTGACCCTAAAAATATGTTTATTGCCCTTGGACAAAAAAATGTTAAAAAACAATTTTTATATTGTTAGTTAGCACAGTGCTCATAAGAATCTGACGGTTACACTGAGGAGTACCAGGGACAGAGGTTTGAAAACACAGCTCAACGTTCTATGCCTTGGCATAAAGTTATCCCTTTACTCTCTGGAGCAGTTCAAGTGCTGGGGCTAACTGCATATAGTCAAAATACAGCAAGACTCAATTAGAAGAAATAACATTACTATTGTGAGTAATTTTTTCTTATCTCACTATTTGCTTTGAGTATCACCTGATGGAATCCAAGTGGATAATTATATGCAGCACGTACAAAAACTCAAAGCCCAGCTCAGTCCCACAGATCAACTTGTGCATACAATGGCTGCAAAGAAAAACTCAGCCAACAAAGAAAAACATGACAAATGTGTTAAAGCACAGGAACTACAACTTGGAGACCGAATATTAATGAGAAACCAAGATCTGCAAGGAAAACACAAGATAGCAGACAGATCTGCCAGTCTACAAAGTGCATCCAGAGAATGATCCATGGGCTGTAAAGACAATACACCAAAATCACCTTTTACCCATTGGCCAGATTATTATAGACTCTGCAACTCAAGCTAGTGCCCCCTCTGGGACTGTTACAAGATCTGCTACTCCCAAGAAGCAATAAAATTAGTCTTCTGCTGTCCCACAGGCAGAGCCTTCAACAAGTAATGTTATCCGTGCTGATGACACTTATTCTGAATCTGATGACACTGACTATGGGGCTACGTATTATCCTTCTTTCAAACTAGCTCAATGATTTCAGGGAAATCCTGTTTGTAACATGGGAGAGAATGCTGAACCTTCAGAACTGTCTGGCCATCCAGCTCTCTCAACTACCCATGTGCCACCTGACAGTGAGGTGCAAAGTATAACCTCAGAAGCAGCTGATTCTGTGTCTCGTGGAACTGTTTGAGACTGAGATAGCAGGTCCTGACCAAGAAAGTGAGAGCCAGAATGGTAAATCTGTATGTGAAATGTAGATATCTGGGCCTAGTGAACCTGACCTCATGATGAACAGTTATTTTCATTTTGAAAGTGCTAGTGGTGTACTAAGTGATTCAGATTTTGTTGAGATACCCCTTGATTATGAACCAGAGTCTATGGAGCTAACAGAACAGATAGATGCCAGGGCCACTACAGAGGCAAGTGCTGATTCCAATGCTGAACAACCAGAGAGTGCACAAGTGCCCCATTCATCAGAAGTTGACTTGCTGCTAGACAATAAGCTGTGACTGATCATCCCAAATGCAGATGTTGAAAGGACTCAGTCTGTGGCCCCTCTGCCCAGAACATCTGAAAGAGCTGTTAAATCTGTAGTACGCCTTATGTATGATTCTCCAGGAAAGCCTGCAGACCTCCCTATAAATGTGGTCCATAAAGGGGGTGTATATTACAGCCAATTCCCTTTCTAAAATAGATTATACTGCAGCTTCTATGCTAGTAATAAAACCCTCTAGTCAGTATTCCAGGGGTCACTCCACAAAGCGCCCAGTTAGCTGATGAGAACAAATTATCAGCCATGTGGATTAGTGTGCAAAGAGTGGCACAGACCAGGGTGGTGTGTATAACTACCTGAGATAGTGTGCCAAGGGGGAAATAAAAGGTTGAAAATGAAAATGGGATGTGTATAGCTAACAGAGTGTGTGCAAATGAAAAGTAAAGTACTTAAAATGCAAAAAAGCTCCAGTAATACCATGGTGTATGAAAAATATTAGTTATCAGTGAAGCATGCTTACTATTATGCTGGATATTAATAATAAAAATACGTAGTTTGTATATAGTTGTTTATGGTGGCCACCTGAGAATAGTGACAAATAGTAGTATTCTTTTTTTATTTGTTTTTCTCTCCTTGCAGCCACTGATCTGCCCTATCTCCAGCCACCGTTCCACTTCCCCTGATGACCACTGCAGCACATCTCCCAGGTCAGCTAGCATATGCAGTTGTACCCACGAAAGGGACCCCCCCTTCAGTCCCTGCGCCAGGCCATGGACAAATACCATCCCCGGTTCTGCGCCAGCAAGCCCCACTGGGTTCAGGAAGTGCGGCTATTAAGCTGCCATGGACAGTGCTGCCATTTTTCCTCCTGATTAATCCCTCAGGACTGCAGACATGCAATGACGTCTTGAGCACTGATGTGATGATGTCCACTGCACCCATCCCCTCCCTTGCACCAACTCTAGCTGTGCCTCTGGGCATCCCCAGGGGCCACTGCAGAGTGGTGAAGACCCACATCCCTCCCCAGGATAGGAGAGAAGTTCTCCGGATGCTCAATCCTATCCTCCCCTGCTGACCCGGGCTCGTGTCCGAACCTGGGTTGCCAGCGTGACGCTAGGTGTGGCGTCCAGCACCTCAACCCTCAGACAAATAGTATTTTTCCATTTAAAAATGTTTATAATGCACAGACTTGATGCAGATGCCAAGTTTTCCTAGGCAGGGAAGAGTGTAACCCCCCCCTACCGCCAATAATTTGGGGCTTATCTTAAGTGTCTTCCTGGGCTCCATCCATGCCCCTGACAGGCAGACGTTCTGTATAGGATAGATGATACCTGGGTATTTGTTTGATTCTGTTGATTTGCGTGAGAGTGCCATGATGTGCCTCCACGCCTTTCCCTTTAAATCATTAACAACTGTGTGTACAGTAAATGATCTGAGCTGGGTCCCAAGTGCTTCAGAGCTCACAACCAGCCAGATGCTGCTTTAGTTTGTTCCACTCTGCTGTTAATGCAAAGCAGAGGGAACTTTAACAATTTCTGCAAATATTTACTTCTAACTTACTATTATATTTAAATTAGAGTGCTTAAAAGATACTTAAACAACATTTTAACATCAAACTATTCAAAAATCTGACTCCGTAGGTGACTAAAGGAAAGGCTGCTGTATTCAATAATGATAAAACTACATTTATATAAATTTACCTAAACTTGGTTCCAGAGCATTTGAAAATTGTAAAATCAGCCTTCCAATTAAAAAAAAAAAATCTTACCTGCTTTCTAAACTGGCTGCCAAATGTTTTATGTGATGACATCCTTGGAGCCAAAGTCAGAGAGGTATATGGCTCTCTGGAGTGCTAAGTAGTTCTTTTTTTCATTTGTATAGAATTGTTTCACCCAAATGGTCAGAACCATGTGCATTATTTTGTATAAAACACATGTTAGGCTATGGTTCAGTTCATTTTATTTTAACCCTTTTACTGCGGGTGCTGAGTATACTCGTTGCACCTCTGCTATAGTGCAACCGTGGATGCCAAGTATGCTCAGTTTTAAAAGGAACTATTATTTTGCCTTCAAAAACAGCATCATTTTCCATTGACAGCATTACTGTGACACATGGCCACATGTGACCTGTCAAAGTAATGACATGTGTCATGGGACCTAGCCTTTGCAGTGATGTCTACAAAAGGCATAGGTCATATTCAGACGTTTTAGTTTTCAGTGGCATTTCTTGTTTAGAGGAGCTTTCTGACAAGTCTGTACATCAGCTCCGATCGTGGCAATATTTTTTCTAACTATGTATTTAGTGTATTATCCAAGTAACAACAGATTACGTACACTTTGTTCATTTGAAGAAGCTCTTGTTAAAAAAATAAATAAATAAAAGGTTTAGAGGAGTTTTGTTAGTGAGTGGCAGTCTATGGACCATGAGGTCACATCCTCCTTCCAATCAGCCTATCCTCCCAGACATCCAATCGTCGGACATTGTCTGAAGATCTCCAAAGTCCCCTCACAGGCTACATGCTTTGTTCTTCAGTCTGTAGCTCAGTGTGACAGAAGTACTTCCATACAGATCCCTACTGCTGTATTCTGTTACTGAATCCCCACCAAAAAAATAAAAATATTGTGAGGTGTTTTCTTTTGTAGTGCAATCAGTGGATCACGAGGTGACACAAGCTCTTCTGACATTGTCTGTAGCAGTCTATATTCTGCTACTGAGCCCCCCTCAAAAAAAATAAACAAATAAATAAATAAAATTCTGTGGTATTTTCTTTCTGTGTGTAGTCTGTGGACCACGAGATGACACAAGCTCTACTGATTGTCTGCAGCTCTGAAAAGTCACTTCACAGTCTGTATCTGCTACAGAGTTCCCTCAAAAAAAATATAGTAGTTTTGTGAGTCTCTGTAAATCGGGGTCTGATGGTAGTCTGAACCATGAGGCACAAGGACTGAGATCCATTTAGTTCAGTGATTGACAGAAAAAAAGAACTGATCAGTTTCTAAACCAGTATTCATTTGTAGTGCCAGCCACAGTGAAATGAAATAAAACAAAAAATAGTACCAGAGATCCATTTAGTTCAGTAATCCTGACTGAAAAAATCATTGAGCTGTTTCATTATCCTGAATAAAATATGTGTGTGTGTGTATATATACATGTTTGTTAGCCACTGTAAAGTCCTTTCTTTTTTATCACTGCTTTTGAAACTCTCTCTCTCTGTGGCAAAGTATTTTACTGACAAGGTGCTATCAATAAAATAAAAGTAATAACTGCACTTCTTTTGGTTTACTTCAAGTGGTGGTCTGATGGCTGTCAGAACAACAAGGAGACACAAGCACTGATCTGTTTCATTATCCTGAATAAAATATCTGTGTTTGTGTAAACGTTTGTTAACCAAAGTAAAGTACTTGCTTTGTGATCCCTGCTTTTGATACTCTCTCCCTGTGGCAAAGTATTTTACTGACAAAGTGCCATCAATAAAATAACAAGCATTTGTCAATGCCGAATGTTTGCTTGCTGGCACTGGCAGTGGCAGTGTAGAAGTTACAGAGCTGTGTAATAGGAATGGTAGTGAAGTATTGAACTGAAGCCAACCCGACCACCACCCTGCAGAGAGTGACAGCCATTGGGGTGTGCCTTTGGGTCGTCAGGCATAACGGCCACGCCATTTCATCACATCCCACCCTGCAGACACTGACAAGTGTCACGGTGTTCCTTTGGGTCTTTGACCCTTATGCACACCCCATTCCATTAGGAAATACGGTGAGATGGGTGCGATATAGGAGAATGGGGTGAACTTTGGGGTCGAAGAGTCCAAGGCATACCTCGATGCCTCTCACATGCTGCAGGGTGTGGAATGGTATAAGCATTACAGGCAAGAATCCCAAGTCACACCCCTGATGCCTGTCATTCTCTACAGGGTTGGGCGTTATGGTTGGAAACCCTAAAACCTCAGGCATTCATTGGTATTTTCACTCCAATTTTCAACATGGTTTTTTTGTGACCCCACCTCATGAACAGGGGGAATATCAGTTTGTTAGACAAAAGCTGCTTATGCACAGCGACTACAGCATTTAGCACTACAGGTGCAAAAACATTCTGAACAGGATGTAAAAAAATGACAGCTGTACTGTTCATGGGGAGGTGTAAAAAATGGCAATGTTGCAAATCTGCAGTAAAAATATTTAAAAAAATGGTGAAGTCATAAGCGTACACAGAAACTGTGCAATGCACACCCATAATATAATTAGGTTGGGGATTTTTTTTTACAGCAGATTGTCAGCTCAGGCATTTTGGTGCCTCCGATCATGAACAGTGTCACTGTGATTTTCTTTATCTGTCCCGAACAATGATTTCCCACAGCGACCAGGCATCTCTGTGCTGAAAGTGTGAAAACACACTTCGGCCATGTTATGAAAAATGACAGCTGTACTGTTCATAAGGAAGTGTGGAAAAATGCCACTGGTGAAAATCTGGACTGAAAATATTACAAAGTCATGAACTTAGAGGGTACGTGGAAACTGTGCAATGCTCATTCGTAACAGTCATTTTATGGACTTTTGTTACCAAATTTTCAACATAGCCATTTTAAGACCTCTGCTCATGAACAGTGTAACTGTGATTTTCTTATATATGTCCCAAACATTGCTTCGTGCCTCAATAGCACCATTGTGCTACATGTCGAACACATTTTGGCTACATATGAAAATGGCAGCTGTACTATTCATAAGGAAGTGTAATAAAATGGCAATGTTGTAAATCTGGAGTGAAAATATTAAATTTGCAAACTTACGAGCATGCATAGGAACTGCATAGCATAAACAAATTAAAACAGTCATTTTAGAATTTTTCACCAAATTTTCAACATAGCCATTTTAAGACCACTGCTCATGAACGAAGTGTCACTGGGATTTTTCTTAATTTGTCCCATACATTGGTTACGCACACCAACTGCGCCATTGTGCTGCCATATGGTTGAAACACGCTTCGGGTGAGATGTGAAAAGACAGCTGTACTACTCATAAGAAGGTGTGGTAAAATGGAAATGTTGAAAATCTGGAGTGAAAATATTAAAAATTTGCGAACTTACGAGCGTGTGTAGGAACTGCCAACGCACATTCGTAAAACAGTCATTCTTTGGAATTTTTCCACCAAATTTTCAAAATAGGCTTCTTGAGAGCCTACCTTATTTATGAACACTGGCAGTGTTGTTTCATTAATCGGTCCCGAAACATGATTTCGCTCAGTGACTGCAAAATCACCCTTCGGGCCCGAATAACGCCATGACAGTGACAGCACTCATGAGAAGGGGTCCCAAAAATCCCATGTTGAAAATTTGGTGCAAAAATTCCAAAAAATGCCTGAGATATGCAACACAGCTTACCGGCATTTCCTCAGTTCGCAGTCAGCTTTGAAGAGTGCAGACGTGTTGCCGGTCCACTGAAGATCATCACACTGGACTCCGGAGGCAAGTATGGGGTGGGGGTGTGGGGAGGCAGGGTGCACAGTGTATGGGTGCAGGTTGTGGGGGGGGCAAGGAGACTGCGTGGGACCATTTTTAATTTACAGGTTGTTTTTTTTGTTTGTTTTTTTCAAATTAACGACGGGAACATTTGCCACACTGGGGTGGGCTCCCAGCATGGCACACGGATGACTGGTTGGGGGGGCGTGGAGCCAACAGGGCATTTGGGCATCCCCGTCGGCTATATCATTAGTTGCCATGTTGGGATGGGCTCCCAGCGTGGCACCCTGTACTGGGGGGGAGGACAGTGGAGCCGATGGGGGATTGGGCACTGTCGGCTATACTATGAGTTGCCACGCAGGGGCAGGCACCCAGCATGGCATGTGGAAGGCTTGGGGAGACAGTACAGCCGGTGATGGGGATTGGGCACCCCATCAGCTATATGTGTGTGCGTGGGGGGGGAGCACGCAGTGTGTGTGCGTGTGTGTGTGTAGAGGGAGCTGCGCATGAGCAGGTGATATCTGATCGCTGCTCACTGAAGCATAGCTCCCCCTTTCAACTGTACGCCACTGCATTTTGGAGCTGTCAGACAGCTCCAGCATGCATTGGCAACTGGGGCTGCACCTGCCAACACACTGACTGAAGTGGAAGAGGGGTGACACACCTCCGAAAACTCGGATGGTGGCACTATGTTTCTTGCACATGCGTGCAAGCAAACATAAAAATAACCGCATTTCTGCTGGCTTACTTCTAGTGGTAGCTTGATGACTGTCAGAACCACAAGGAGACACAAGTACTGTGTAAAAGTGAATCTTCAAAACTGCCAATCAATAAATATTGAAGCCTCCCCCATTCCTGCCATCTCATGTCTGGTGATGAACCTCTGCTGGCTGAATGGATAGTGTACCTGATGTGACAACTTCATCTAAGAAACAGCTAATAAATAAATATTGAATCCCTGTGGAAAAAAAAATAAGACCAGTCTCTTTTTTATGGTCAGAACTCAGCTGCGAGCACAAGGGAGTCAACAATCATTTTCTGAGTCTGCCATGTCACGAGAAAGGTTCACTGTGAGTCATGCACTAGATGAAATATTTGCGGACAGTGACTCAGCTGTGGACACAAGTAGTGACTCAGACTCATTCTCATCAGATTCAGACACTGAAGTTGTGTTACCAGAGGACAGCACAACTGGGCGAGGCAGGACCGATAACAGTAATGCATGCAACAGAGATGTAGGGGGGCAAAGCAGGGCAAATAAATGAAGCCAGACCATAAGAGGACCAGGCAGGGAAAATAAAACAGTATGAGGCAGGGGATACAAAAATGATACAGTCGTCATGAGCGTAAGGGGGATAGGCAGGATAAATATTGAAAAAGTCATGGAATGTGGAACGTGTCAAGGCAGGGCAAATAAAGAGGACAAAACAAACTGTAAGAGGTAGAGGCAAGCTCACAAAAAATTACAGCAGTGTTGAAAGTGGCAGGAGCTGAGGCAGGCAAAACAATGTAAGAGGGCGTGGCACAGTACGTGGCATAGATCAGCAAGCAACAGTTGAAAGTTGTCCATCAACATCCACCAAAGTGCAGGAAATGGCAAGTGTAACAGTATTAGATATTGACATGCAATCTGTTAGGGGAAAAAAAGTACGGACAGTGAGTAAGAACAAAGTTTAGGAAGTGAATGGGTATGCAACTCCACAAGTGAAGAAGAGGCAGTCTCAGTAGAGAGGAGGGGTGAGGTCACAGGAAACAAGACTAGGGGTGTAATAAGTATCTGAGGGACAGGAGGAGTCAGTGGACTATCCCAGCGAAATTTAGCTATGAATACTTCTGGGGCAAATCAGAGAAGTGTGGCTGCAATGATGTGGCATGAAAGTGAACAGCAGTTAGAACCTTTCGAGTTTACAGGATCACCAGGTATTAATGTCCCTTTGTCTGATAACCCTACACCACTGGAGTGTTTTAAAATCTTCTTCTCAGAGTCAAACTTTGATGGTAATGATGGCATTACACATTTAATTTGTACAGAAACAAACAGATATGCTGAACAATTTCTGATGAATGAAAGCCAGTATGAATTCTCTCATTATTCTTCCTGGAAACCAGTCAGTCATTCTGAGATGTATGTGTTCCTTAGTATTTTCATGTTAACTGGGCTGATGAAAAAAATATTTGATTACTGGTCCACTAACCCATTCCTCTCCACACTTATTGTGCACTCACTCATGAGCAGGGACAGGTTCTTGAACGTGCTAAAATGCCTACATTTTGTAGATAATTTTTTATTTTTATTTCCGTTTTGTTGACCGGGGTAAGTGCACTGAAAATCCTGCCTATTTTCAGGCACGACCCGGGAGAGGGGGGGATACAGATGAATGCCAACCGACCTTGAACCAGATTAAGCTGTTGGTGGTATTTTTAGTGAATGAGGGAAATTTGGCCAGGACACCGGGGGAAATTCCCCTATATGCATGGAATCACCAGACAAGCTAAGGAAAATACAGAGTGTATTATATTTCTCATAGAACAAGTTTATGACAGCATATACCCCGGATCAATCCATTAGCATTGATGAATTGCTTCCATCATTCAAACACCGTCTAGTATCCAAACAATATATGCCCTTGAAATGGTCAAGATTCGGCATAAAAACATATGAATTGTGTGTAAGCTACTCAGATAATGGTGGGATGGGAGGGTATGTGTGGAATTTCATGGTGTACGCCGGTAAAAACGTACAAGATGTCACAGTTGACAAGACTGTCACACACACCACTGTAGAAAATTTCGAACTGAATGCTCATCCACTTTCTTGTAATAATCATCCTGATGTAACAGCAGAGGTCAGGAATACTGCATCGACTATAATGACAGGGCAAACAACACATGACATTGTAATCAAGTTATTAGGAGAACTTGCCTGTCAGAGGTATATATTGTTCACAGACAGGTTCTACTCTAGTCATAAGCGTGTTCAACACTTACAGGATCTCAAAACCGAGTTCTGTGGAACTGTCAACTAAGCCCGATTAGGACTGCCACAACAGTTTCGAGAGGCACAGTTGGATGTAGGAGACAGAGTTTCACTCGTTGCGGAGGACTGGCCCAAAATTGGAGCCATCATGTGCAAACAAGACACAAGAAAACTCAGACTGTATACATGTTGACCACTGTGCATCAGGGGACCATGGTGTTGTGTGGCAACAAGCATGATGGAACCCCAAAGATCAAACCAGATGCTGTACTGCAGTACAATAGTAAGATGGGAGGAGTGGCTGTTAGTGACCAGATGCTCAAAAATTACGCATCTGTCAGAAAAACAAGAAAAATGGTACCAAAAAAATGTTTTTCCACTTAGTGGATATCTCAGTTTTCAACTCATTTGTGATCTACAAGCATAAGGGTGGTAAAGGCACTCACTATCAGTATGTTGCAAAGCTCACAGAACAGTTTGCAGAAGGTTACCTGTGTAATGGTACTGGAAATGTAAGATATGTGTCGAGTGCAGAGACAGAGGTATGCCTTACTGGTTGGCACTTTCCTGCTAAAATCCTTCCCACACCAAAAAAGAAGAACCCGTCCAGACTTTGCAGGGTTTGCTCAGCCAAGGCCTCACATGCCCTGACAGCCAGTGGATCTAAACGTAAGAGAGGATCACCAGGTGGAGCATCTGAGAGTCGCTACTACTGTCCTGACTGCAATGTCCCACTTTGTGTTGGAAGGTGCTTCAAATGATTCCACACAGTGAATGAATCCCAAGCAAAGAGTCTACACCTGCAACACACATTTGTCTTGCATTTTACATTGTTTTGCCTGCCTCTACCCTTGTCACTTCCAGTGCTGTTTCAGCCTATGACACAGTTTAAAAATGTGCCGGTTTTTTTTCATGAATACACACAATACAGTGGTTTACTGAGGTGGAAAAATACATAACTATCAGGGAAATATTAAATAACATCCAGACTATTAAATAAAACTTCTTGTGACCTTTAGGTAAGCAATAAGCCACGCCAGGGTGTGCGTTAGAAACTTTAACACACGGCTAGGAGGCATAGTGAGGCACGAGGCCACCGGCCGAGTGTGTCCAGCCTCCTAGCTGTGTGTTAAAGTGTCTGACACACTCCCAGGAGTGGCTTACTGTGCTTATGAAATGGCCATCTTTAGTGCCACTGCATCTGGTAGGTTAAATTTCCAATTTAAAATAGTAAAAAACATGTATGTTTGTGTCATTTTTAATAAAATAGTTCCTCTGCCTAAGTGTCCTGTGTTTTTTTTTTTTTTTTGCATTTAAGGAATTTTGTCCTAGAAAGGCTTCTGTATTTTGGGTCTGGTTGTCATGGCAGTATTCACCTTGCCCCCCCCCCCCAAATGCTATGTGGAGACAAATAAGGGAAAAAAAGATTAAAATGCATTTTTTTTTATAATTAAAAGTTCAGACTTCAAGAGCTGGTAGAGAGAGACACAGAGTGAGCAGGTGGGCTGGTACAGAGACAGAGTGAGAGGGCAGGCTGGTAGACAGATTGCAGTTGTTCCGTTTAAAAAAATAGATGAAACGAGCAGGCAGGTTGGGAGAAACATCGCGGCTATGCTTTACAAATAAAAACAAGAATTTCAACAGCAAGCGGGCGGGCTCAAAGAGAGATAGAGGAGCGGCCGGGCTGGTGTACAGATTGTGGCTATTCCGTTGCCCCCCCAAGGAATGAGCGTGTGTGCAGTTCATTTCATGCTATATTCAAACACTGGGGCAATCTGAACAGGAGGTCAGAGGTATTTGTTTTATTTGTTACAGTTCAGCTGACGCCACTTATGGCACAAACAAGATGGCTACGTTTTATTTTTTTGTTAAGGTGGTTCTGAGTGGGCAGCATCACCTATATCAATGCCCACTGCCCAATGCTGGACTTTTTCCTGTGTATCAGACTGAATATCACATCCCTAGCAGCCAATCAGAGCTCCTATTTTATGATGCCCATTTCATAATTAGCTTTTATTCTCGACCTTTGTCTCAGGACATATCAATAGGACACAAAAAAAAACAACATTCGAAAATGGTTTTATTTTAGCTAAATATGCAAGATTTGGTTATTCAATTACCATTAACAGTGGAAAAACAAAATTAATACTGGGTGTAGCTTTTGACCCTAACATCAAACACAACAATTTCATTAGGATATCTCATACATAAAAAAATACAAGACTGTACTTTTAGGGTCCAAATTCCTGCAAAATCACCAGCAGCAGGGGGTCAAAATTACTAAAAGTGACCAGCAGTTAAAGGGTTAACATGCTAAAATTGTGTTTTAATCCAACTGACTTTCTCTGAGGCAAACCACAGTGCAGTAAAAATCTTGAATAACTTGGTGGTGTAGTGGTTATGGCGGATCTAGGATGCTACAATGGGGGTGCTGGTGTGGTGTGCATACTTAATATGCACTTTTTAACACTTTTATTAAACCTTTACATTTTCTGCTATTATTCTTTTCTAGTACATTTTTGACAGAACCTACAAATGTAATCCATAGTTAGAATGTAAACATTTGAACGGTCAATAAATCAGACTTCTTCAACAAAGTGAATTGCAGCAGCAAGCAAGCAAGTACGTTACAATGTTTTTTTGGGGGGTTGCAGCCACACCCATCACCACCCCCTAGATCCACCACTTTTTTGTAGCAAAGTTCTTGTGCAGTCCAATGTTAGAGTTCACACTTTCTCAAAAAATCAAATATATGCTTGTCTTCTTTTTCCATGGGAAATCATAATAAAAGGAAGAATCATCATTTATGTAGTGGTTTTCATACACATTGTATCCCCAAGTTGACTGGTAGTGAAGTGACTGAACGTGTAGTGGCAGCCATTTCATACATTAATATCTACACGGGATCCGGTCATAATAGCGCAGCCGAAATAGCGTGAGCAATAACCGCGCATACATAATAGCGCTGCTACATTATAGCGCATTAACAATATAGCGCTAATGAAATAGCGCTAAGCTATGACTTTTTTTTTATTACCAAAATGTTCCACTACATGGTAGTACCTATTATTCGGGTGCCACATTCTGTAATCCCCGAGGCAGCCTGTGTAAAATAACCAATTCTATTAAGGTCAAGGCACATTTCAAACAGAACTTGATGCTGATAGAATATTTTTCCCCAGAGCTGGAGCGAGTGCTGAACGAGAGGAGGTGGGGCAACATTTAGTGCAGCAGCCCACCAGGAAAGAAGTAAAAAGTAAAGTTATTGCTGCATTGCCAGTGCACGCTGCAGGTGAACTGGGCACTTGCAGAAACAAGGAGCTGCCTTTTTTTTGAAGATAAGGGTTTGTATTTGTACCCCCTCCCGGATTCCACGAAGCAGCAAAAGAATGGAGTCGACGGCTGTACAGTAGTTTTGCAATTTTAGCCACTGCTCCTAATGCAATTCTCGCTGCAGGAGGATTCCTTGCTATACATCCCAAGCCACAAGAGCTTCCTAAATGTATTTTGTACCCTCATAGAAGGGTTATGCTTTACTGCCAAAATTATTTAAGTACTTTAAAATATAGGAGGACTACATTTTAAACTAAACCAAGAGACTGCAAGACTGTAATGCCCTTAAATGTAGTGTGCACCGTATAAAAAGTTGTCAGAGGATTGACATAAGCATTTCTTTGTTATGCGCTATTAAATAACACGCTGTAATTTCATTACGCTATTATGCAGGAGCGCTAAAATGTACGTGCTGTAATAACACACGCGATATTGCCTGCGCGATTTTGACAATGATCCTATCTACACACAGCCTTGAACAATTGCATGAATTGGTTTTATAGAAAGGGGAATGTTGGTCAGGACAACGAGGTCAGGTAGTGATCATGGTGCTGGCAGCTCCACATCTTATTTCTCACAGTAATCTGCTCATATTTCTCTCATTTTGTCTTCCACCTTCCCTGAATATAGCAGTACCTTGCACGAGTTGCCTTCTTAGTCCCCCTCTGGTAGTAATTCTTCACTATTTCTCCTCACACCGAAAAATGATGAGCTCATCTCCCTTCTGCATCATGAATGCAAGTAGTAGAGTCCCAGTTTTTTTTTTTTTGACACATCAAATATAAACATATCTTTCCAGTAAGTCAGGCTCATAGTAGGAGGGAACAAGGGGAATGATAGGCTTTTCTATCCTTAAAAGATCTAGGCTACCTTTGATTAGACACTATTAAATCGTGTGTGCACATCATTATGCACGTCATTTAATAGTGCCTAATCATAGGTGGCTTAGACATTATATGGGTAGGAAAGCCTGTTTTTCCACTTGTGCCATGCTGCTATCAGCCTGGCTTACCAGAAGATCATGTTTATTATTAATATGTAAAAATAACACAGGAGACTGTACTAGCCACTTTCATGATGCGGAAGGGTAGTGAATTCACCAGTTTTTGGTGTGGAGGACAGATGAGAAAAATGAATGCCAGAGAGGGACTGAAGAGGTCATTCCAGCAGGGTACAGCTACATTCAGGTGTACTGGGCCATAATGTCGCACACTTAATAACATGCAACATTATGGCTAACACAGAACAGCGCTGTAGTTTACAGCAAGTGGTGCAATACCGCTGTATGCGGTACTGCACCACTAGTTCTATGCCAGACAGAGGACAAGACCTCTTCTGGGAGAAGTTCCACCAAGCAGTTGCCGTGGCTCAATGAAGTAAGCCACAGAAGCATGGAACCCAGGTGTAATGTTTAGGACCAGGTCTGATTCCTGGTCCCAGAAATGTACTTTTTTTTCCACTGTACAATTTAGACTTGAACCCCGAGTTAGAATCTTTGTTTGGGGGTTAGAATGAAACCCACAAAAAAAAAAATTATGCTGCATGCAAAAATCGCGCTGCATTGGCAGTGCCATTTCTGCATGCAGCATAATATGTAAAACACAAAAGCTGAGCACTCACCACCTCAAATAATATGGACACCGGAGATTTGAGCAAAAAAAGTGTACTTTATTACAAAAAAACACCTGACGCATTTCGGATTATTTAAATCCTTTATCAAAGGCCTATGATAAAGATTTAGATAATCAAAAGCGCTCAGGTGTTTGTATATAAAGTACACTTTTTGCTCAAATCTCCAGTGTCCATATTCATTTGAGGTGTGTCCTCAGTTTTGTGTTTTACATTAATTTATTTTAGTTGGAGCACCACCTTTTTGTTTTGTATGCAACATAATATCTTGCAACATTATTACCCCGTGCCTATTCAGGTTAGTTGAACACAGGAAAGAGGATGTCGAGCAGATCACTGTGAGATCTGAAACATGGGGCTGCCAGCATTGTGATCAGCACCTGACTGTGATGAGAGTAGCCAGTGATGCCAAATACTCAGAGTGGCAGAGCTGCTCTTAAACTGTTACCTGAATTAAGTGTAGGGAGATTAACCTCGGGTGGAGGGGGTTGACATTTGTTAGGACAATACTGGGGGAGTTGTGTATATCTCATTCAAGATTTGGAAGGGTAGTAGCCAGCCAACTTGCATTGTGGAGTAGAGCATGGAAAAGTACTTGAGAAGAATTGCTGGGAACTGTCCAGTGGGGTTCTACAGATCACAGGTAAAGGAGTAGACTGATACTGGAAGTTGGGTGAATTTGCTCAAGGTATGAGTATGCCTCTCCTGCTAATAATATTGTCATCCATTGTAAGTGCAGCCTTTATGAGGGCATGAACAGCAGTCTTTCTGGTGGGTCATGATGCTTATTACTTGGCCCTCCTGGAAAAACTAGTTGTTGGTTAATGAGGTGGAGAAAAAAACACAACAAGGACACTGTACATACAACCTTCACTGTGCAGAAGAGTGGTGATCCACTCAATGTATACTGTGGGAGCAGAAGTCAAACATTGAGAAAGTGGACTGGAGAGTGATTTGGGAGGCATATTTTTAACAGTGCCAGCTGATGATACATATCAGTATAGGTGTGCACAACTCTCTGAGGTACAAGATTACAATCTGAGGTGTGATAATTCTCTTCATGAGATCGTAAGCATATATGCGGCCCCAGGCAGTACTAAGTACAGGGTATGGATGGTGAGGTGTTTGACAGAAGGCAGGCTAGGTGCAGGGGGTTCACGTGGAAAATAAAGCCTTGTTTGTGGATTAACAAGAAAGCATGAGCTTTGGAACTGAACCAGACTGGTACTTTGCTGTGCAGCTGTGTGACCCTGAGCAAGTCACTAAACTTACTTGTGCTCCCATGCCACACCTGTAAACAAGCTTTAAGCTTAGTGTGTCTCTCCTGGTTAACAAATAAAATTCAGTGCATCACATAAGTAATACATCATCAGGTATTTGAAGTGTTGTACTGTACTGAGGTTGCCAAAGAGAAAATCAGCAGGACTGCAAAACATTTGCCACAAGTTAAAGTCAACAAAAGGAACAAACTCATAGCCTAACGTGTACTGATCAAAATAATCCATTACTTAATGCATGGTGTTGAGCATTCTGGTACAACAATTCAAAACAATGAGGGAAAGAAGAACTAGTTAGCACTTTAGGAATATATGTGGGTCTGTGTCTCTGGCTCCAATGATGTCATCATGACTCATCACTTAACACATTTGGCAGACATCTTAGAGAAAAACCAAGGCTTTTTTTTTTTGAAAGTGAAAGGCTGATGTTTAAATTTTTCAAAAGCTATAAACTGCATTTATGTTATTTATTCACATACATGCAGTTTTAGCATAAATGTAAACGGCAGCCTTTACTTTACCTCGCTATGAAGACAGATCTTGGAGTTTGCAGTTTTAAAAAACTGCTTGATTAGGTACCCTTTGTTAATCTGCCTTATAGCAATGTGTTTATCCAAATGGGAGCCAGCATGTTTAGCATGGGACTTTCAGGATTTGGACCAATGGGACACAGGGGACCTTGAGAGGTCCTTAGTTCAAGTGCCTTGTAGGAAGGAAAACTGTAGGTCTTGTAGTTTTGGAGGCTGGTGCTTAAACCAACAAATGGGAGTACCAGAACTGTGACTAAACAGCTCCCCAAGCCAACCGGATTGCTAGAAAACCAGACTAATTCAAAAACTGTTAGAGGACAGTGGTTCAGTTGGAGTTAGAATCTGAAGAGTGAGCAGCTTGAGCTATCTAGGGGCTGCTCCAAGGAAGGAGTCTAGGAGAATCAACGGGGAGAAGCCTGACTTGCCTCCCAGCTGGGTTCTTCAGCTTTGGACTGCCTTATAGCAGTAACCAGACTGATTCTGTAAGGTGATTTGTAACTGCGGCAGAAAAGCTCCAGGGACTCTGAGGAGTGCAGCTCAAATTATTGGATCATAAGAAGCTCCTATGAAGCGTCCGGCCCAAGAGTAATGTGAGACTGTGTGGAATTAAGAGGTTTGCTCAGTGAAACTACTGCAATAGCAACCGACCCGAATACTGAATTGTGACTTAGAAATGTTGATGCTGTTACATGTGCTGAATGTTTATCGTGTGTTGTGGCCAATTTGCCTGTGACCAAACTGTTAGCCAGCTAGAGGCCTTCACTAGCCAACAAACTGAACTTTGCCAGAAGTGTTACCCAACCTTGGGTCTATGCCAAACCTGGCCCAAGCCGACTGCCCGTGCATTAGAGACTGTTTTTGGTGAGAGGCCAGCTTGGGGATCCATCCCCTGTGCAGCAAGGAATCACAGCTTGCAGCCACCTGGAGGGAAAGGCCGTGAAGCAGTGGTGTGTCGTGCTGACCCAGCTTCCTCATGCTCTTCGAAGATCTGCAGCAAGTCTTCATATCACCAGGTCCACTCCAACTAACTGGTGTTGTAAGTAAACTCAGGGTAGTGCCCTCTAACCTTCCTTCTAATCATTTTATGGTATCATCTGATTGCTTCAGTGTTTCACAGGGTTACCAGAGACTGGGCCTACCAGCCAGGATTACAAATAACCACAGTCTTGCTTGTGCATGTTAACTGTCTTTTCTTTCCATCAAGGGCCCCAACAACAGGTGCAATGCCAGCCTCCCCGAGGCACTGAATCTGGCTAGCCAGCATAACATTCTGGGCACCCAGTGTTGTTAGACTGTTTATTTTGTGACTAAAGTGCATGCATAGTAACCTGAATCAAATCAGTAAAGTAATCATTCTTCTAGCTTCACACCCCATCTTTGTTCACACACCCCTTAATAAACCTGATTTACTGTTTCATGTTTAGACTGGTTTATGAGCATATTCTTAGTTGGTGTATAGTACTGGAAGTGTATGCTTACCTTACTAACATTGCCTTTACAGGGGGGTCCAGGGGACTTGCTGAAGACCAGTCCCTGGTGGTAAGTGCAAGATGTGTGAGCATGTTATTAATGCTGATTGTAATCTTTGTGTTAACTGCTATAAAGGGTTATTGTCAAGCACAAGGTAAATGGTCACTAGGTGGGTTTGTGGGTGGTTATAGCTTCTCAGAGGGCTATACCAAAGTAGGTAAATACCTCCAATTGTTACTCTGGGTGGAGGTACCAAAATATTATGACTACTAAGGGTAGGGAAACACTGGTAAGTGTTAACAGTGTACCAAGGCGCCTCAACCTGTGTTTAGGAATACAGGCAGGCATAGTAACCCTAGAAATAGTGCACTTAGGGGTTACACTTCATTGAGGGAGGAAGTCTCTCCCCTGGGGGTATCCAGTTCTGTGCCTATGAAGTCCAGCATCTGAACAGGTTCTGTTTGGAACTTTTGTAAATTTATAAGGAACCCCAGATTTCTAGGGTGCTTTTTACCTTCTGGATAAAGCACCTTGCCTCTTGTTCTGTTTTTCCTGAGACTAGCTGGTCATAACTCAGTGCATGAAAATGGGCTACCAAAGTATGATATTGGTGTCAATTTTTAAAATTGATAATACAGTGCAGATTATAAGCAATGTTTTATGCTGTCATTCATCTTATAAAAATGTGGTATGGTGCAGGATAAATTCCATTTCAGATCTCGAGATAAAGCCCCCACAAAGTTGCACGTGTAACAGGGGACATGAAAAGCAGGTCTGCACGTGTAACAGGAGACATGAAAAGCAGGGCTGCTCATGTAACAGGGAATGTAAAATTAGGGCTGCCCACATAACAGGGGAGATAAACATATGATCGCATGTAATAAGAGACTGGAAATAGCTTTTAAGGTTTCAAAGACTTTATCATTGAAGATAAAAGGGTAATAAATGTGTCATGCAATCATACCTGAAAAACATATTCAATATTTACAGCCAAACTCAATGCTATATAATGCTCCAGCTAACTATGCGGCTTGAAACTACAGACCACACTGCTACAAGACTAAATAAATTACATGAAACTACAGACTATACTACTACCAGAATAATCATTTATATAGCTATCTATATATGAATAACAGAGAAATCAATGTGTACAATCCAAACACAGGCTGAACTATCGATAAAGGCAAATCACTACCGGCAAATCCACTGTATCCATTATAAGCTACTCTATCACTACAGGCTAATTTATGTAAAAATGCATTATGCCAAGTCGTATGAAAAATGGAAAAATCTATTTGTTAGGGTTCAACACAGTGCACTGAAAAGCAGAGCAAGTCCATTTAACCCCATTTTTCCTGTATCTTGCTGAACTTTGCAGAAATTGTTTGTATTTCATCACTGTGGATTTCAAAGATGGCACCTCCATTCTGGAACTGTATTGGCCCATTAAAAATTTGTTTTCTTCACATACGGTCAGAGTCCCGATGCTTTCGGCCATGTATAAACATTTTCACGCTGCTTTATGAACTTGGAGTACCACTGTCCACAGGATCCGGATCCACAGCAGTTAGTTGCCCAACATAAAATTCTTTAGAGTAGTACACGGCATAGTACTGATTGATTTGCATCATATCTTGGGCAACAAATGGTCTCATCTTTTTTGGAACAGGGCTGTTTGTGGATAATGTAGCAGAAATGTTGTTGGTGAGTGCAGTGCATGCCACTGAAGAGGTATGCACTTCAGGGTCATCTGATGCACTGCTGTGTGCACAATTACTGTCTGCATTTGCTACTGGTGTGGCCTCGGCTGGAACTTGCCTGGAGGGTGTGTTGTGATCCCCGGCATGATCAGCATTTTCATCCACCAAGTCAGCAGGATTAGAGTTAACCTGGGAGGTTGCAGTGTGGAGTGCTGTTTTGTTTGCTGGACCAGGTTTGCCACTGGGCATGGTATTGTTTGTCTCTTTTGAAGCCATCCTATGTGTGGTGGAAGCTGTTAGTTTTTTCATCTTCCATGCTTCAACATGACTCACATTGTCACAGGGCCCTTCTTCAGTAATGCAGTGTGCGCAAAAACAAGTTAGGTTTCTTGCTGCCACCACACCTTTTGCCATACACATAACACTGTGCATCTTGTGTGTTCTAGGTACCATTTTTATATTTGGTCTGGCAGGTCTTTTTATTTGGTTTTCGCCAATCCAGAAGAATGTCCTGAAATGATCACTGCACCCTTCTGTGGCTGGCTCTATGGTCAGTTTAGTCTTGAAACATTTGTACAGCTCCTTTGCTTTTCTTATTATGGCCTGCCATGATTGCACAGCTCTGCTTGCTGCCGATTTTACAATACCACTCTTACCATCTGAAGGACCCCTTGCGTGTCATGAACTGAAAAAAGCCCTCTTGATGGGGAATCCATATTGAGTGGATGACAGTAAAATGTCAAAGAATGCCCATTTTGATTTGTACTAGCTGCCACAGCCATCTGTGATATCTACTTCTTTGCTTGTGTAACCCCTAGATGGTGCTATCCCAGGGGCTACTACCCCTGCCTGATTTGCCACTAACAGGTTGAGGGGCCTGGATCCAATGGCGGGTGCCTCCACCCAGAGGTCAGGGTTTGCAATAGTTAAACTTACTTGGTCACAGCCCTCTGGGACACTGCAACCCCCCTTTCTTCCCACTAGTGGCCCACACAATATATCAGAATTACGTTCACAGTATACACTTACCCACAGGGCTGGTTCGGGCACCGGGACATCCTGTAAAATAAGATACAGTGCAACAATCACAGTACAATACTTTAACATAGACAAATACCTCAGGCAGTATAACTTTGCTGAAACAAGCAGCTCTGATTTATTTAGGGAATATAACAAGGACAGGGGAAATCAGGTTAATTAGCTTATCACTTTACTATCTATCTATGGCTCTGTGCCTATCCCTTACCAGTTACTGTCCCTGGGTACCCAAGCCTCAGTGGCTAGTCCAAACCGTGGCAGCTGGTAGGGGCCCTTCACACAGTGAAAAAAAAATTAGTTTAAACAGTCAGCAGTACAGTGATTCCATTTGGATTTAATGTGGCAATTCAACAGGGGCGACCTGAATTAGTACTCACGACCTCCAAACAAGATAGGGTCCTTCAACGTCAGCAGGGCTACTCTTGATCTCCACGAGACTCTTCACACATTTATATGGTAAAAAGAAAGTACTATAACAGGCAGGCTGCTTCTCTATCCCGATCGCAATTGCTGCACAATACCAGGGAGAACACAAGCAGATTCAGTTCCTGACAGACCCGGTGCATGCAATTCAACAATTTCTCCAGTCTTCTACAGGATGAACCTGATTTCTACTCTTCAGAGATCATTTGATTCTTTTTCACAGGACCAGTTCAGTCCTAACAAGCAGTTACACAAGCTGCAGACCCAGAACTCTGGGCCTTACACACGTTTTTTGACTGAAACTGTGCACTGAAGGAGCACAGGGTTTCTTTCCCCTTCACTCCCAGATCTAAACTGAAAACTCCAACAGACAAAACCGGGCACTTCCTTTGAGTTCCTCCCAGTTCTTGACTGGATTGGCTGTCACTCACAATAGACTGCTGCTGTTGGTCCAAAAAGGCACCGAAGTCTAAACTACATCTCCCAGAGTCACTGCCCATACAATCCTCTTGTGGCTGGCTCAGATTATGAGTCAAGTTCTGATTAGGTCCAAGGCACCATTTTAGAGCTAGTTTACCCCACACTGATTGGTCCAGTTCAGCAGTTCAAAACCAGAATGGAGAACTAGGCAGACAGTTCTGACTGCAAAGAAAGCAGGTTAGACAAACTGTAATTTCATTATTACTGTAAATGATTTCTGGCAAACAGTTACATCTTTCAGACAGGTTCCTTTGCACTCCTAGTGACTGCAAAAATGGAGTGAATTGGCAGCAGCTTGGTGGTACTCCAATCAAAAAACACACAGTCCCCCATACAAACTAATTATGTCTGCAAGCAGACAGCTCTTAAAGAGACCAGTACCAGAGGTTCTAAAACACTCACTGATAAATGGCTTAAACGCCAAACACCATTCAGGCTTGGAGCATTCAAGCAAGCTCCTGGAAGTCTTTTGGGAACCCCCATTTGCAGGGGTTACGCCTTCCTGGCCTGGGAAAGCTTGGCGTCCGCGTCAAGCAAGTACCATAAGTTTCAACTGCAACCATATACATTTGCATTAGGCTCACACATGTAATCATCAGTCAATACATCATTTTACCAAGAACACATTTCTGAAACATTGCAGATGCGTCACTCTTACTTAGTAACACACACACATTGTACCATAACTCAAGTTAATACCTCTTGTACATGAAACCTGAAGAGGGGCCCTTCCTATCAGTTACCTTGGGGCTGGGCGGGGCAAGGGCACCATGCTGAGGAGCAACACAAGTAACTTGGAGTTAGCACTGATGCTCAGTTTGGGCAATGAGCTCGGGGACACATACACTCTTTATGGACAACATTGAGAGGCAAGTCCAGGCCTCCCAAGTGAATCATAACTGAGGTGCACCACAGGCTTTACAGCTCGACCAGTCTTTCTAGGGGAACTGTTACAGTCTCTGCACTCTGAGCCTCATTTTCAGCATTGTCCTCACTTGTCAGGAGTCTCCATGGGGGTAGAGAGGCTAGAACTTGGGGCACTTTCAGCTCCAGGAGTTACAGTTTCTGAGTCCACAACATTTGGCTCACATGGAGAGCTTTCGGACACTGGCAGTGGACTGTCAGGGCACTCAAAATACTCTTCTTGTTCTGGTGTATCACCAGTCTGACCCAATCCATCATTTCCTCCCTGAAAGCTCCAAACAGTTCAACCATGACAATGATTCCATTTCATCTGATCTGATGCTTTGCACTTCACTTTCTGGGAGCATTGGCTCAGGGGACGAAGCTGGGGCTTGGACAGTCCAGAAGGCCCAGCTTCATCTCCAGTATTGACTAGGGGATTGCCCTGAAACAATTGACTCAGTTCGTAAGAAGGATAGTATTCACAGTCACTCCCACTTTCTTCCGATATGGACTGACAGTCATGCTCAACTGGGACTGTGGAGAGACACTTTAACTTTGCTTCTGTAGGTGCAGACTTTCTTGATCTTTTCTTAGCAGCAGCTCTAGTCACTGGTCCAGAGGGGCATCTTCTAGGGCTCAGACTCAATTAAGATTTGTCCAATGGGCAGTAAATGATTTCTATGCATTGTTTTACATCTTTGAATTATTCTCAGGCCTTACTTTTACACTGGCAGATCATCTAGTTTGCCCACTACAATGTGAGGAGATGGTGCCATCTGTCAGCAATCTTGTGCTTGCCATGCAGTCCCAGATTTCTTAACAATACCGATCTCCTCCTGGAGTTCCTGTGCTTTCCCTTTTTATCATACCTTTCTTTGTTGGCCAGATTTCTTTTTGGCAGCCATGGTTTGAGCCAGTTGGTACACATGAGTTAGCTGGGCCTTACTTTTGCACATACTGTAAATTTTGTCAGCTTGAACCCCATCAGGAGAGACCCCAAAACACACATCTACGGTAGTCGAGCTTCTCTTCCAAACATCAGGCGGTGGGGGAGAACCCAGTGGCATCACTTTTGGTGCAGTTATAGCATGTACCAGGGTGCTAATTTGTTGGCTCCATCTAGGCTTGTCCTTTGGGTGCAGGGTGCCTAGCATATCTAGCAAAGTGCGGTTGAAACGTTCAGGCTGTGGGTCCCCTGGGGTGGTAGGAGTGGTTCTGGACTTCCGCACTCCCCACAGAGAAAGCATCTCTTTGATCAGGCGACTCTCAAAGTCTCTCCCTTGATCAGAATGGATTCTTTGTGGAGTCCATAGTGAACAAAAAGTTTTCTACAAGTACTTTGGCTACAGTGGATGCTTTCTGGGTCTTTGGTGGGGAAAGCTTGGGCATATCTCGTGAAATGGTCAGTGACCACCAGCACATTACTGATATTTCTTTGATCTGACTCCAAACTCAGAAAATCAATACAGACCAGCTCCATGGTGCACTGGTGGTGATGTTAACAGGGGCAGCCCTCTGGAACCAAAGCTTTCCTCTGTAAGCAGCGACTACAAGTTCAAATGTGTTGCTCCACATCAGCCCCTATCTTAGGCCAATAGAATCTGGATCTACCATAAGTCAAGTGTTCTGTCTATACCAGGTGCCCCATGTGGTTGTGCAAGGACCTCAAAACTGAGTCTCGAAAGGCAGTGGGCAGCACTAGTTGTTGTTTGTCTACTTGTCCCCCTCTGTCTACTGTTTCTCTGTATAACAGTTTATTGATCAGTTTCAACTTAGGACCTTCTTTGTATAACAGTGCAGTTCTCAAATCAGTGGGTCAGTAATTTGGACACATCTTTTCCTGCATGAGGGCTTCTAAAGCTGCTTTGATCATGGGATCGCGGGATTGAGCCACGAATACTGTCATTGTCCAGCTGAGGCAGTGCACCAATGTCTATTGCAGAAAGTGGCAATAAGCAGCAGGTATGCAATTCTCAGAGGGTCCCAAGCAATCCACCATGCAGTCCACTGCGTCCGTGGACATTTGTTCCTCCCTGTCAAACTTCCGGCAGAGTGCCGAATGTCAGGTTCTGCAATCGGACCCAATCATTCTGGGAACAGGCCTCCGGAGAGACATCAGCATCTATGTGGTTCAGACCTGCTCGGTATTGAGCATAGTCATATGTAGATAATGCAGAAAGCCACCTATGGCCAGTGGCATCCAACAGCTGAGGTCTGCACATAGGTCAAGGATTATTGTCAGTTTTACTAGTATTTTAGTCCCATACAGGTACTCATGGAATTGGTCAACAATAGCCCACTTCAAAGCTAGGAACTCTAACTTATGTACAGGATAGTTCTTTTCAGATGGGGTCAGGCTTCTACTGGCAAAGGCCACTGGTCTCAGGCCATTCTCATGCTCTTGGTACAACAGCCCCAACCCTTGCAAGCTAGCATCAGTGTGCAGGGCGTGGAGTTTTCTTGGATCGGCATAGGCCAGCACTGGAGCATGGGTAAGTTGATATATGATCTCATGAAAGCAGTCTCACAATCAGAGTCCAGCAGGCCCCAAATACTTCACTTCGGATGAAAATACACTCTTTCAGTCTTGAGGGATGCTGACTTTGGTATTTTTGTGGGTTGGGGATACCCTTGAGTAAGGTTAAGTAAAGGCGGATCACTCTTTGAATAGTCCTTGATGAAGCATCGATAATAACCACAGAATCCAGGAATCTTTGCAGTTCTTTTAGATTTTTGGGCTGTGGCCAGGTGGTCAAGGCCTCAACTTTGCCTAGAGTGGGTCTCTATTCCCTTAGTGGATACTATGTGTCCCACATACTTTACTGATGTTAGAAAGAATTGACACTTATCAATGGACAGTTTAAGGCCAAAGTCCTCCAGTGGGTCCAATACCTTAAATAATCTGCTCTCATGTTCCTCCAGTGAGCTGCCAAACACAATAACATCATCTAGGTATACCAGGCACTCTAGTAAGTTCATGTCCCCACTGCACGCTCCATCAATCATTGAAAAGTGGCTGGGGCACCTGAAATCCTTGAGGCATCCTCATGAATTCATAGAAGCCAAGTGGACAGATAAAGGCTGTCTTCTCCACGGTCCTCTGGGCCATGCGGGATCTGGTAGTACCCACTGCGGAGATCCAGCACAGAGAACCACTTGCTCCCGTTTAGGCAGTCCAAAGCATCCTGAATACGAGGCATTGTGTACTGATCAGGGATAGTCCCCGGTTTAAGGTCGATAATCCACACATCCTTACTGTTCCATTCTTTTCCTCACTACCACAATGGGGAAGCATAAGGACTGGATTCTTGTATTACACCAGCAGCTAACATCTCTTGCAGATGCGTCTCACATCATCTATATCAGAAAGTGCCAGGCGTCGAGACCTCTCACGAAATGGTCTTTCGTCATGCAGCGGATATTGTGCTCAGCTCCTTGCACGCATCCCCGTCCCATTCCTTTAAAGAAAACACCTGGTCTCTCTGGGCAAGCTTCTCACTGATCCTCACTTTCCATTCAGCTGGCAGGAGTGGCAAATCAAACAAGTCAGGCGTTACTCTGTCATTCTTCTCAATTCTTGCTGCTGGGTAGTACTGCAGTGTCTGCACAATGCACATTAGCCAGGATGCAACCTCTATTTACTCGAATGTCTCTTTCAGACATATTATGAACTTGGACCATTACCCTTCTGGCACAAACATGGGCTCTAGCGGGCAAAATACTGGAAGCGACCAGCAGTCCCTCTGGCAATTTTCCATCGCCTGGTGCATCCAACATTAATATTTTATTCTTAACATCCTTTCTGATACGGACCTCTCCTGCTAAGGTACACTGGGCATTTGGTGCCAGGATCAGAGACTCAGGATCCTTCTTCCATACAATTCCGACCGGTTCCTCTGGTTCTATTTTTCAGCATCTCTCTGTGCCTCATAGGCCTTCTTAATTAAAGCGAACTCTTAAAGCTCTACTAGTCTTTTGACCCCTGTTTTCATAACACAACTGTGCCAGCCTTCCGAACATATGAGCATTTGTTCCAATCAACAAAGGGACACCATCATACAGTCCAGTGGGGGACACACTAAGGCTAGGGTCTCTACTTGTTGACCACTCCAGCCATGGAGGTGGGGAAAGACAGCCAAGTCGGATATACCCAGAATAAGGGTATGCCTTCTCACTTAACCTCATACATGCAGTCCTTCTAATGGTTGTAGGGTACATCTGACAAATGCTTCACGATACAATCCTGGAACATAATTGTCACTTGGGAGCCACTGTCTAATACAGCTCTTGTAGACACTCCATTCACCTTTACAGTGGTCTCCATGGAGGGACCCACTATTCTGGACCAGTCTGGAGGCGGTAGTGGGAGCCTGGGCAACTGACCTTGCCACAAAAGGATGTGAGTTAGCATTTTTGGTGCCCTCACTGGATCATTTGTGCACCTCTTAACCACTGATTTGTTCTCGAAGCTCTCCTTGTAGCCTATATGCAACTTTGTCAGTGTCTTTTGGGACGGCATTCCCTTTTCATGTGCCCATCTTTCCCACAATTATAGCAAAACATACTTTCTGGAGTTTGAGCTGGCCGAGGCACCACACTGGGAGCCAGGGCAGGGGATTATTACTAACTGGAAACCTTGGTGTCATCTCTGTCTGCGACGTGATAAGCATTTGGAGACATCTGTCAGTTTCTCCACTTCCATGGTCAAGGAATCGAAGTTCGGAGCTGTTATCAGCAGGAGATACATGGGTGGGTATCCCCACCCCCATATCAGATGCAGTCGGATATAGGTCGGGGCCGTGCGCAGGCGTGGCCTTCATAAAGGACTGTTTTTGAATTCCGGATCTCTCTCAACAGTTAGCCCCATTGTGGCATATCTTTTCCTTATCAGAGCACTCACTGACTGCCAACCTCTGCCTAGAACTTCAGTGATGGGCCACCCTCAGTCACTCGGGTCATAGCCGCAGCTATTGGTGCAGGTCCCTCGGAGTCGCCTTTCTCAACTCCACGAATTTCTCTCATTAACTCATCATAAGAGGGTGGGGATTCCAGTCGATTTGCCAGGCGTAACTGAAGCAACAGCAGTTCTGAGAGGGGGCGACTTAGGATCCTGTCCAGCCTGGTTCGGTCCAGTTCAATCGCTGGCAAACTACCCTTTCTGAGGCATTCTTGCAACAATTTTTCCAGCCGAGAGACATACACAGACAACAACTCCCCTTGGTACTGTTGTGCATTTCTTACTCTCCACCATAGGTCCTCATCAGAATCTGGGCTCCCATACACATTCTCCAAGGCCTCAAGATAGGCCTGTGCAGTCGCTTCAGGGTTACTGGCCCATTTAGCACGGATGGTAGCCAGGGCAGGACCTCGGAGGCTCTCACTAACCCTCTTTCACTTTTGACTTCCGAGCATTGCCATTCTAGCACTTGGGGGCAACATAGTCTATCCAGGTCTCCCAGTCATCCTCCCTTGGGGGTGGGGAGGTACCAGAAGAAGATCCTAAACCTTTGGTAGAGTCGTGACTAATGGCAGGTGCAGAAATAGAGTCTGCATTGGTTCCAGCCACCATTACGGGTACTGGAGCGGGAGGGTGTTGGGGAGGAACACCCAGGTGGCAGAATAGTTTCTTCAAGTCCTCCACCGTTTTCCCTTCTCCCAGCAACCATTTGCAAATTTCTCCTCAAAAGTTTCAGATAGTGGTGGGGGCTCTATTCCCCCAGGTCTTTACTGTCCTTAGTTATCACTCTCCAACGCAGTGAGGGCTCCCTCTGGGGTAATGGTCTGTGGCACTTTGGAGCTATCTATGGGATCCTTAAACTCTACTAGGGCCAGGAAAGTGTGGGTGAGCAGATTAGTATGCCGACCCACCACCACAGAGGTTTGTAAACCTTCCACCTTGGAAAGTACTCCTGTACAGTGTCAGTATTGATACAGGGGAATGTCCAGGATAAGCATAGCATTTTAGGGGTCCAATCTCTCCCAGCACAGCACACCTCCACCAGCCGGTGCACAGCCACTTCTGTCGGGTACCCATTTTTTTTTTAACAGTGGTTGCGTAATATGCCACTAGAGGACACACAACCAGCGGTGAGCCTCCAAGATGTAACCCTAGATGGCGCTATCCCAGGGGCTACTACCCCTGCCTGATTTGCCACTAACAGGTTGGGGGCCTGGATCCAATGGCGGTGCCTCCACCCAGAGGTCAGGGTTTGCAATAGTTAAACTACTTGGTCACAGCCCTCTGGGACACTGCAACCTTTCTTCCCACTAAGTGGCCACACAATATATCAGAATTAGGATCACAGTATACACTTACCCCCAGGGCTGGTTCAGGCACCGGGACATCCTGTAAAATAAGATACAGTGCAACAATCACAGTACAATACTTTAACATAGACAAATACCTCAGGCAGTATAACTTTGCTGAAACAAGCAGCTCTGATTTATTTAGGGGAATATAACAAGAGGGGAAATCAGGTTAGTCTAGCTTATCCTTTACTATCTATCTATGGCTCTGTGCAGAGGCCTATCCCTACCAGTTAATGTCCCTGGGTACCCAAGCCCTAGTGGCTAGTCAAACCCGTGGCAGCTGGTAGGGCCCTTTCACACAGTGAAAAGAAAAATTAGTTTAAACAGTCAGCAGTACAGTGATTCCATTTGGATTTAATGTGGCAATTCAACGAGGAGCGACCCTGAATTAGTACTCCGACCTCCAAACAAGATAGGGTCCTTCAACGTCAGCAGGGCTACTCTTGATCTCCACGAGACTCTTCACACATTTATATGGTAAAAAAAAGAAAGTACTATACCAGGCAGGCTGCTTCTCTATCCCGATCGCAATTACTGCACAATACCAGGGAGAACACACAGCAGATTCAGTTCCTGACAGACCGAGTGCATGCAATTCAACAATTTCTCCAGTCTTCTACAGGGTGAGCCTGATTTCTACTCTTCAGAGATCCTTTGATTCTTTTCACAGGACGGATTCAGTCCTAACAAGCAGTTACACAAGCTGCAGACTGGAACTCTGGGCCTTACACACGTTTTTTGACTGAAACTGTGCACTGAAGGAGCACAGGGTTTCTTTCCCTTCACTCCCAGATTAAACTGAAAACTCCAACAGATAAACCGGCACTTCTTTGAGTTCCTCCCAGTTCTTGACTGGATTGGCTGTCACTCACAATAGACTGCTGCTGTTGGTCCAAAAAGGCACCGAAGTCTAAACTACATCTCCCAGAGTCACTGCCCATGCAATCCTCTTGTGGCTGGCTCAGATTATGAGTCCAAGTTCTGATTCGTCCAAGGCACCATTTTAGAGCTAGTTTACCCCACACTGATTGGTCCAGTTCAGCAGTTCAAAACCAGAATGGGGAACTAGGCAGACAGTTCTGACTGCAAAGAAAGCAGGTTAGACAAACTGTAATTTCATTATTACTGTAAATGATTTCTGGCAAACAGTTACATCTTTCAGACAGGTTCCTTTGCACTCCAGTGACTGCAAAATGGAGTGAATTGGCAGCAGCTTGAGTGGTACTCAATCAAAGAAACACACAGTCCCCCATACAAACTAATTATGTCTGCAAGCAGACAGCTCTTAAAGAGACAGTACCAGAGGTTCTAAAACACTCACTGATAAATGGCTTAAACGCCAAACACCATTCGGGCTTGGAGCATTCAAGCAAGCTCCTGGAAGTCTTTTGGGAACCCCCATTTGCAGGGGGGTTACACTTGTATTTAAGGAGCGTTCTTTTCTTAGGTGTGCATTTCTGATCTCCATGAAGTATCACATGGCATGGTGATTGTGTTTTAAATCACTTGAGATAAATGGGTAGTAGGATACTACCAGATGAACCGTGGCTTGTTCATGATGCCAGTGGGCTGCCTGCACTTCATCCTGCAAGTTACAGGCAAAGTTCTCGACAAAGTCCAGAACCATCACTACCCATCCCTTGGGTAGGAATTTTTTAATATGAGCAAACTGATGGTGTTGCCATGCTGCCACATGTAAGTGCCGACCCAAAAATAAAAGTTCCTCTTCTATGACTTCCACCAGCTGTCTCAATGTTGATTTTTAATTTTTCAGAACTTTTCTTGTTTGCTGCACCTGTATGCCATTGACATCTCACATGACCGTTATAGTCTCCCACTGCTGCCATGTTATACTGTCTTGACCGTGGCCCTTAATTAGATCTTCCACGGCTATTCTAAATTAGCCGTGCTGTATTGTTCACTTATTTTCTCAACACAGTCCAACCTGTAGAACTTTTGCAAAGGAGCTCGTTGACACATTGTTAGCTCTACTGCACAATATACATTCAGGACATTGCATGATGTGGGTGGCAAAGATCGGCAGTACGGTTCAGTGCTTTCAGTTTAAGTCCAGTATTCACACAGTATTCGCAGAGGCATTGGTCCAGTTTCTGTTCTTTTGCAAGCTTAATATAAGACACCCTCTCACCTCCACTGCAGTACTTACCTCTCTCTCTCTTGTACCGCCTTTGTTCACCCATCTGCCAGCTAACCCCATCCCTCTGAACTACTGACAAGGCACTTTGTGGCTGCTTATTCCCTCCCATAAAGTGTTTTTTCTTATTTAACTTGTACCTGTTTTGAGTTATTCTGTGAGTTCTGAATACAAGCTGTATCATTCATTGTAATGTACCTTTGCTCTCTCCTACTGTACTTTGTTTTGCAATCTATGATGTGGAACCTTTGTAAAACAGCTTGTGCTCAAAGTTTTTTTCCGAATCACTAAATAAATAAAATTAAAATATGCTTGGGCCATAGACTTCCAAATTTCCTTGCTACCACTGGAATGTCCAGGTTCTTTTGAGTGAATTCTGTATAAAGAGCATGAATGGGTTTATCGAGATATGAACAGAATGTTCCACTTCTTTTCAAAAAGGCTTTTTGTGAGGCAGTGGGGTTGCAGAGTCTTCAAAAAAGGCTGCCACTTTCTGTGTTGTGGACTTGGGCAGTGCAGACTTGTGTCACGTGGTGCATTTCTTTTCCCCTCGGGATGCCTTCATAAGCCTTTTCCAGCTTATTCCCAGTGTTGCAATTGCTGTTCTGAGCAGCCTGTATTTTTTTTAACACAAGAATAGTGCTGCCTGTGCTTAAGAACTCTCTGTTAAGGTGTTGGTCAGACTTTTTTTTACTTTTGAGGTGTGACGTCTTATCCATGACAGCAGACATTAGTTTGTTCTGTAGGTTGGTTGGACTGGGAAACACTTTGCGTCGAACCATTGCAGCTTGTTTGGCTGGTGAACAAGCAGACAGGATCTTCTGCATTACACAGGCGAATCGATTGGGAGAATTTGGTAGACCTTTTCTGGCTCTCTGCACAGCCTTTCTTAGGGCACTATCATATCTTCAGTTCTCTGGTGTCTCACACTACTTTCTCTCTGGAAAAGTGGCTGGTGCTGGTGTGATGGTGTTGGAAGTGGCATTGGTGGCAGCATCTTGTGCTTGCTTGTTTAGCTCCTTTCTTTCAGCAGATTTCTGGCGTTGCTTTTCATTGATTCATCTCCGTTTCTGACTTGTCATCTTAGCATGCTGTTGCTGTTTTTTCTCCTTCCAAACTTCTCTTTTTGCTTTTTGGTATTGCTCATCGGCCTTTGTTTCTCTTTTAGTGGGTGCAGTACTTGTGTCAACCTGAACTCATCTCTTCTCCTTCTGAACTTCTCTGTATCTCTGCATCCTCTCTTTAGCCTTCTGGTTGTAGTGTCCACACTGCTCAACATTCATGTTGCTGCAGTATGCTCGTGAGCGCGCTGCATATCTCTCCAAATAATGCTGGTAACATTCAGTGTCATTCTTGACTTTTACTCAAACACTTGCTTTTTTCCTTTGGAGATTGAGGGGTGGTCAAATTCTGCCGAGCTTCACCAAGAATGGCTGCTTCAGACACACATGGTCTTCTTCTGGATTCCAAGCGTCAACTGTCGAAACACAAGTCAGTTTAAAAAATTACGATGATGTACCTTTTCCAGAAACACAAGTTTGGTAGTTACAAATGATTAAGGCAAGAGCATGCTGCCAAATAAGAGTGAAGTGACAGCTGATAGAATGAAACACGCCATCCCAAGAAAATGACAATTCTGTGATCGAGTTAGTGTAACTCACACAGGAGAAGAATGACGTAAGAAGAGATTAGCCACAAACATTCATGGCAATAAAAGATGTTTCAAAAAACGATGAAACGCAAGAAAAAATTATTCAATAGTCACCGCAAGTGATTAGTCACAACAAACATTCGACACAAGTGAAGAGGATTCCCAAAACAAGATGGAGACACATGCATCCACCTGCCTGCAAACAAAATGGAAGCCTGCATCCACCCGCCTGCAAACAAAATGGAAGCCTACATCCACCCACCTGCAAATAAAATGGAAGCCTACATCCACCCACCTGCAAACAAAATGGAAGCCTACAAACAAAATGGAGACATGCATCCACCCGCCTGCAAATAAAATGGAAGCCTACATCCACCCACCTGCAAACAAAATGGAGACACGTATCCAACCACCTGCAAACAAAATGGAAGCCTGCATTCACCTGCTTACAAACCAAATGGAGGCACACATTAGCCTGTCTGCAAATAAGGAGACATAGGCACACACATCACAACATATTACAAAACAGAAAGGACTTCGATTTGTAAATGAGCATTATTTTGTAGGTAAACAATTACAACAGATGCTCTCCCACAATAAGCAAAAGCTGCAGTACAACTTAGCCTGTCGCTGACTTGCTGGATGATTTAATGATTTATGGTGTTTGGGGTTGGGACTAACATGCCACATGGTCTGAGCCTGTGTTTGAAAGCCTGCTGTGGTGTGTAGGCCTTGATCAGATCATTCAAAGCCAAAAATAGCTTTTTGGGTTCCAAATGGTCAGTTGAGGCCTACACACCACAGCAGGCTAAGCCCTGAGCCCTATGCGGCATGATAGTCCCCCAAACACAGTGCAGTATTTACAATTCAACTTAGATAAAAACACAGTAAAACACACTGCAGTTGGAGAGTCCCCCCCCCCCCAAAACAAACCATCGTGACACATGGCTGGGCTTGTGTTTGAAAGCTTGTTATGTGTGTAGACTCGATCAGACCATTTGGAAACCAAAAAGTTACTTTTGGGTTCTGAATGGTCCAATTGAGGCTCACACACCACAGCAAGTTTCCAAACACAGGCTCACGCCATGTGGCATGATAGTCCCCATACACAGTGCAGCATTTACAGTCCAACTCAGATAAAAACCACAAAGCATAAAACACAGTAGAACATATTACAACTGAGTCATCCCCCCACCCCCAAAAACAAAACCAGCATGCTGCATGGTGTGGGCCTGTGTTTGAAAGTCCGCTGTGGGTTCGAAGAGTCCACTGAGGCCTAGACACCACAGCAGGCTTCCAAACACAGGCTCACACTATGTGGCATGATAGCCCCCCCACCAAATACAGTGCAGCATTTACAATACAACTCACAAAAAAATCACAAAGCAAGAGAATATGCTGCATGTACTCCCCACCACACATGGAGTCTCAAAATGGTGAACTGAACAAAGGGTGATTCCCAGCCACCATCACTATGCAGGCCACGATTTACAGGTAATGCTTTTGTCCACCCCATCCACACATTGCTTTCCAAAAAGATACCCTTTTTTTGCACAGGATTTAAGCTTTAAATGCTGACCAGATCTCTCCCTTCAACCCACACTTTACATCATAACAATTGCCCAGTAAAATCTGAAAACCCATTTGCTTGCCCAGGCTTTGCTCATCATGAACAGGGACATATAATTCATGGTCCCACAAATACAGGAAAGGAGCTAGTATGCCACATTTTAAAAATCAGGCACCAAAATTTACAACTGATGCGCTTTTACGGTATTTAGCACCATAGTATTTGCACCCTAATGTCCTAGGCATATACTGCTCCCTAATTTGCCTAAGTCATTTGCCTTCAAACATAACAGAAGCCTTACCTGCTTCAGAAAATCTCGTCGCATAATGATCTGGAGGCAGAAGAGATACGAGCACTCTGATCGTTGCTGGCAAGACTGGAAAGCAGGTGAACATCACAGAGCTCCAACTTTTAAACCCCCTTATGGACTGCCCCACTAATGCTGCGCGTCACTGGTCCAAATGAAGTACTCACTGGTCCCGCAAGGGTTCGGCGCTAACATCCGGGAGCTGGGACAGTAAAAGTCATGGGGTGCATTAAAGCAACACAGCATAAAACCAGGAAAGTTAAAAAGATGTTCCAAAGCACTGCACACTCACCAAGACATGGGCCCACAGTATCCAAGCAAATAATGCAACATATTCAAATAAGATCTGACTTTTTGGACCACTGAATGCATAGGGAGAGAAGGGGACATTCCTGTTTATGTCAGAGACTCATTTTTAAATTGTGTCTAACATACTAAATTTAATATTTCAGTGATTAGAACTGTACTCAGAGATTAAAACAAGGACACAAGCATTAGGAGAAAACTGTTTTATTTGAAAAAATATAAAATGGGATCTTTGTGGACCACGTTTCAGACATGGGTAGCCATGTCACAAATCATCCCTCATTTTTCCTTGAATTTTGTTACAAATAGTGAAGTTTTCAGGCACATGAGTGTGGCATGACATTCATTTTAAGTTATTTATCTGGTCATATAGCATGCTGAATAATCCTATACAACTTATTGACCGGGAACATTGTTTCCTGTCTTTCTGGTTGGTGGAACATTGCCACCACCATTGGTACCCTATTTTCATGCACTGAGCCTCATCCAGCTAGGGAAACAACACCACACCTTGCCTTCTCAGGTGTGTTGCCACCAAGGCTAAACATCTTGTGAAGCCCCTAGCTGCTGAAGTGAGGACAAAGGGTAAGTGGCTACAAACTGGTACGGGCAGTTTCCTAGTCTGAACCTGAGGTTATCTGAGTGGGTAGAGCTGACTGAAATGCAGAACTAGGCATCTTTCGTATCCAGTGATTCTAACCAACCTGACCAGAAGGATGGTACCACTGTGCCCAGTGTGACCATCTTGAACCATTCTTTTTAATGTGTTTATTCAAATATCTTAGGTCTAAAATGGGTCACCACACCCCATTTTTCTTGTGGGTCAGAAAGTACCTTGAAAACAGGTTCTTGTCTACTTAAGGGAAGGGACCTTTTCCACTACTTTTGTTTATATCAGTTTGTTTACTTACAGTTCCAGCAGAATTCTTTCTGTGGGAGAACGAGCTGGAAAATGTTTGTGTTTCTGCAGTTTTGGGGAATTTTCTGAAATGCAAGGACAATCCTGGACCTACAACATCCAGAAGCCATTTGTCTGTGGTAATGTTTACCATTCCAGGAAGTAGTGGGCCAGCATTCACCCCACTAGCGATGGTTTGGTGACCTGGGAAGCATTGTCAGGGATTTTGCTGTGGCCGAGGCTTGGGGTTTGTGATGCCACAGCATACTTGAGTCCCTCCTGCCTCTGCCACTGCAGTAACCTCTTTGGGGTTGGTACTCATAGGAGGTGTAGGGGGTGTAGGCAATGGCAAAGCAGCCCCTACCACTGCCTCTCATACCATAAGGTCTGTAGGAAGTAGAGGTCTTTTCTTTATCAGTGTTGTTTAAAGTAGTTCTGTAGTCATTTTTAAACTGGAAATCTATGGCCTTAGTCTAAGTGTGCTGGGAAAGGATGGTTGCCCTTAGCCAGTAGAATCCCTTCAATGACACTGCATGAGCCAAGACCTTGAAGTAGTGTTCACAGCCATGTGGAAGTGATATTTGGTGGTATCCAGGCCTGACTCTGTGTGGCAGTCAGTTCCTGTGCCACCTCACCATCAGCCTCATCAGCTAGTGCCAGCACAGTAGTAAGTTGACTGTCTAATGAGCATGTGAGCTGTTGTATTAGCTTTTTTGGCTACAGTATCCAATTTTTGGAGTCCTACTCAGGGGGTTGTGCAGAGAAGGGAACTGTATCCTTCTCACAGGAAGCCACTTTTACTACACCTTGATGATCAGGGTGGGCATATAGGCATTCCACCCTTATCTGTTCACCTGGTACTTTTTTCAATCTCTTTATCTATGGCTGCAGCAGAAGTAGGTGCAGACTTGATTTCTGAAGTGACTTTTTATAAATATTTTTGTGTATGGGGATCAGGTAGCTAACCCATCATATTCATAAATTCTACTTCTCATCCTCCTCTGTTTCCTGAGAGGGGGAAGTTGAGGATGTTTAGTATTTGCCTAGGAATATAAGTGATCTTCTGTAGGCTTTGGAGTGGAGCCAAATTTCTGCTCAGGTGAATAATCTTGTCTCTTCATTACAGTAAATTTTCTCCTCCATGGGCAGGTAGGCTGCAGCCTGACACGGGGGTGGGGAGAGGGCAGACCTATTCATAAAATTCCCCATGACCCGGAAGGACTAAAATATCTGCAAAATCTTTGCCATGTCCTGTATTGAGAGCATTTGTCTTTGCTCCAAGGTCTGCTTCTTTCAATTTTCAGGGGGACTGGTGAGGACATTATTTTCTTTCTTTTTTCCTTGGAAGACCTGGTTTCAGTGCAAACTCTGAGGCTCCTTGATTTGTATTTTTGCCATCACTGAATTTAGGATTCCCCCTTTCGGACACCCTAGTATCTTTATCGTGCCTTTCTGATGGCTGAACAGTGTTCTCTTTTTTCTCAGTCTCCTCTGATGGGGACTGCAGCTATATTTGAGAAGACAAAGCCTCTGATGCATTCTTTCCACCATCATTAGGAACTCCCTCAGAGCCTTTATTTTGTTTTGGTGCCATGGAGGCAGACTGAGAAACCATAAACTCTTCTCTTTTTTGAGTCACTTTCGTCAGTGTTTTAGGGCAAAACTTCACGCAGAGCTCACAATTGGTAATATCATGATTTGGACACAGGCACCTTAACCGAAGCTCATTGCAAGCTGCCCTGCCTGGAGCTAGAAATGATTGTTGCAATTTTTAAAGCCTGTTGGCTCTGTTTTCTTTTTCTTAGGTCTATAAATCATGTCAAACTCTGAAGACCTACATAAAAACCCCTTTCACACGGCAGGCTCTGCACCACATTTAGTGATGCAGAGCAACTGCAATGTTACCTGTCTTGTTGTGTACAGGCAATACGCACTGAATTGAAAGAAAGTGCTCACTGTCTCGGCATTCCATGTTTTGGGTGGTTTGTCACTGTGGTTTACCATTTTGTGCCATTTCCAGGTGCTGTCTACAAACATGACAGTGGTCATTTCACTTTACACAGTCTCGAGAGAGAGAGAGAGAGAGAGAGACCCTGCCATGTTGTGTGATCCGGTCCCCATATGTATTTCCGAGGCTTGTGCGAGTTCTGTGCTCTTCCGTCCACTTCTGCATCTGACTTCAGCTAAATGTATCCTTAGGTAGTAAAAATTAAGCTGAACTCGGGAAACCTGTTACTTTTTGAAAACAAGGGGCAAAAAACTACATTAAAAGTGCTCCAAAAGTGGCTCCGTGATACTGGGCATATAAAAATGCATATTCATATTCCAATGGATGTGGATATGAATATGTTTTAGCACATGCCCAGTATCATGGCTCCACTTCTGAGCACTTTAATGTAGCTTTAGCTCTTGTTTCCAAAAAGTAACAGGTTTCAGATTCAGCTTTTCACTACCCGAGATACATTTAGCTGAACTTAGTAGAACAAGGCTGGCAAGAATTTACCAGTGCCCTCCCCCAGGTCTTGGACTCTTGGCCGGCAAAAAGACAGCAGAATCACCGGATGAGCCTGGAGATCATTGCTCATGGTTATGTGTGTAGAAGCAGACCGCAATGGTGCTGACAGAGTTTGAAGCAAGTGGCTGGGAACCGCACCGTTGTAAGTGCTGCCCATCTTAAAGGGGCTAAAGATTATTTTGGTTACCCAACACAGCACAAAAGCACAGACAAAATTTGGCAATCAAGTGCAGCTCTGAAGACAAAATATTTTAAACTCCAGTTCCCCTGCAACAGGAACAGTGAAGAAAAATGCTAGTTTTACAGAAAAAAGTGGTTGTTTTTTCTGACTAAAATAAGTGAAACAGTCTGGTTCCCTCTTCGCGGAAACCGTGACTGAGAAATAAGCACCACTAGATAAAAGTTTTTGAAATGCAGTTTTAAAGTCTTTTGTAACACAAAATCTGATCAAATAAAAATGATGTGATTCCCTTCAGGCAGGATCTGCATTGTGCCGAGACCTTCTCTGATTCCTGGGACTGACTTGGAGCAGGAGAAACTGCAAAACTTTACAAACAAAACAAATTTACCAAGAAATGTCTTAACACAGAGTTACGAAGACTGACTAAAAGGAAACCCAAATAAAGTAATAAAACATCTGGAGAGCAGAGATACTGGAGCAGAGGGGAGTGTGACCACAGTATAGTGTTTGAACCTTGTTTTTAAGTTCCATAATTAGCACAAGACTGTATCTCCAGGGCATCACTCTCTGCTGGAAAGATGATGCCTGTGTAAATCATCAGTGAGGGACTCATGGGGTTAGACGTTACCAGGCCTGGAAGTGTGGAGAACGGAAATGGCTCACTGGTAACAGTCAGGCACAAGTCTCAGAAAGCAGAGGCTTTAACAGCATGACAAGTGATTGAATAGAAAGGAACAGTATACATTACCTGGTGACGACTTCAGCGCCAGAATGATGATTAGCACTAAGGATAATATGGATAACGCAGCTATAGCCACAAGAACTGCCCAGTAACGTTTTTTAGGTTGACCTATAAAAGAAGAGAGTCATGACTTGAGTAAACTCTATGACAGCAGAACAAAATAATGAATGCTAGGAATGCAGTTAATACTGAACATGCTTCAGAATTTGAGAATACTGCAGATTTAAAAAAATGACAAAGACAACTGGCATGTGTGACTGCGTATAATGTATATCACTCTGGCTGTGAGGTATTAGAAGATGGAAATGAAGAGGGACCTGAATATTACCAAATGAGTAAGAGAAATCTAACAATCAGATTGGCCAACAGCTTTCAAGCTGTGGTGTAATCCCACAGTAAACAACTCAACACAAAAAATTAAAATCATTAGCTTTTCTTAGAAATGTGACTGTTTTATGTAATACCTGAGAGGGTGTAACCAAACATTTACATACACCCGAGGTGTGGGATACAACATAAACCCTGAGAGCGAAGCTCGATGGCTTATAAAAGCATCCAACACTGAGGGTGTGTATAAAATTCTGAGTTATACAAGCCAGCTCATGTCTTGTTTAAGCAATAAGGCACAACAGGACGTATGTTGTGTTGAAATAACGGTACGCCTCGGTGTTTTGAAGCACGATGCTGAAGGCAGAGTGCATCCACCGCCTGAGAAATGTCATTATCTCAGCACAGCACTCACCCTGGAGAACCTTACTGCAATTATGAAATGGGTCCAGTAAATTATTAGTAGATAAATATTTTTTTCAAATGTTTCTTTTCAAATTTGACTTTCTCAAATCAGTAAAAAGAAGAAAAATGTTACAAAAGAAAAAAAAGTAGTGCTATTTACTATTTGCTGTGACAGAGTCTAGAGAGCAGGTGGCTTCAATTGTAAAGAAAAACTGCTGCAGGACAAAGTTAGGTAAATAGGGGCAAGCTGTGGATTTAACAGTAAGAGCAGTCTTACAAATCCAGCAAAATACTGCATAGTCAGAGCAGTTTTGGTTTAGTTGAGGCTGCCAAGGCAATTAGGGCAGTTTGATGTGCGCCATGGTCAGTGCCATGTTTGTCTATTCTGTCTTGAAACATTGCAGGTGGTCAGTTATTAAAATGGTGGGTGACAGCAATGTGAGTCAGCAAGGGTGCACGACAGAGGACTGCAGCGGTGAGGCTTATGCAACTGCCACGTTCGGTGGCAGTCTGGTGGTCCTCGCTGAACTTTGAGAGAAGCCGAACTTGCAGGCATCAAAGAGTGATAACAGGAGAACCACAGTTGGAATCAGGAGCAGAGGCCACCCAGGCAGGCAGAGCTGCATCCATGAACAGGCGAGTCGCATTCAGCAGTATCTGAAGTGGAGACCGCCCAGGTAGGCCGAAACAAAATACAACACAGTAACAAAACTTCTCATTGGGCAGAATCATGGGGTAGTGGGGCACATCAGGGGCTATCAAATGAACTGGTGCTTTGATAGTTGTTTTTAATGTGGCAAAGGGAATTTAAATTCTGCATTTTGGGGGCCTTTTTTGGTTGGGAAGGAATTTTAAACATACTATGATTAAAGTGATGCCAGACACCTGTGCTTACTGTGGGCAGTGGAGGGGTTCTGATCAAGACTGAAAGGTGAGCAGGTTCTGCTGGCTACTACCTGATCCACTTCCACAGATGTTTTGCTGAGAGATCAGATCTGGGTTCCGAGGCTCTCAGCCAGTCAGATTTCTGGATTTTTGACCCATTTCATAATTTTTTTTTAATTACCAACAAGCATTTTTAGTAAATGATCAGTTTAGGTGTTTAGTTTGGAATGAACAGAAATAAGAAAAATCATGCTTTAAACGTCTTTGTTTTACTAGCTGAACTCATAAATATAGAGAAAAACAGCATGTTTCTTATTTTACTTCACTTGTTTAAACAGCGGCTGATTGTGGGACTGCTGCATACACTTTTACAAGAGTGAGCTTGACTGACAGCTCAGGGTTACAGCCACATGGCTGTAATGCAAAATTATAATCTGCTTATCCAAAATGCTCATCAGCAATTATAACTGCAATAATATACTCCAGGGTGTGTGATAAAACACCACTTTTCAAGGGGGTGAATGCACTTGCACTAAAACCACACACTTCGCGCTACAAAGACTCAGCCTGACTCAGAAAACTGCTATGTAGACAGACGAAGAAGTAGTACTACAGAAAACATAAAACTGGCACAAACTAGTCTCTTATTGCTTTCAAATTTATTAAGACACCATGGTAACAAAAACAGGGTAACACTCCTGTGCTTTGAGATGCCCTGTCTTTTCTTTAGCAAGCTCTCTAAGGAACAGGCAGGTACCACCTCAAAGCACAGCAGCATTAGCCTGTTTGTAAACCTTAAGGTGCCTCAATAATCTTTGAAAGAACAAAAGACTGGTTTGTACTGGTCTTTTGTTGTTTGCAGTAGTTTATAAAATGGGCAGATGATTTCAAGCAATGTGATTGGTTGCAAACTATGCATTAGAAGTGTCTTATGCACAGCTGAAACTAGAAACCCCACCTAGAATACACAGACCCATTGTATGTATTTATTTGCTTTTGTTAACCAGGTGAGCACTCTAGACAGTCAAGTGCCTATTTTCAGGTGTGACCTGGGAGATTACAAGGTACAGACAAGAACATCAGGCAATATACATTACATCATATGTCAGAAACAGTAAGGTACAGGCTTGAACGGCAGTCACATGATTTCAGCGTGAGGGTGGGACAGTAGTCAAATGCAGGATATACAAACAGAATCTGCCTTTATAAGCACAATAAGCCACTCCAGGGATGTGTGTTAGTTCTAACACATGGCTAGGGGACTGAATGCACTCTACGTGTGGCCTTGTGTCTCACTATACCCCTAAATGTGAATTAGAACTGTCTAACGCACACCCTGTCATGTCTTACTTCTTGCTGCTTACACTTGGGTCTGTGACCTCATGTCCCAACCAGGTGTGGCCTTATCCCCTGATAACACACACACACTGTCATGAATTACTGCTTAAGAATGCAACATTTAAAGTTGGACTAGAAGCTAGTGAAGTAGTTGCCATTTGTTTTTCTTTCTTTCTTTTGAGCTGTGAAATTTTGCGCTCCCTTTGATATACTTTTTGGCTTTCTATAAAACCTTTCTTTGCATTCAAACCGATCTGGTTTTGGGTTGGATTGTCTGTTTGCTTAACTGCTGTTTTCTTTTCTTTTTTTTGTTTTGTTATTCAGATAGCTATTATCTCTGACCAGTGCAGTTTGATTGTGGATCACATTTCTTGGCAGTAATGTACTAGAGAATGAAGCAAACAACTGTGAAAACCAAGCTTTTGCACTGCAGTTACAATTTCTAAAACTGTCAAAGGGCAAATGTTGGCCAGTTTTGTATTGAATCAGATTCTCCTTTAAATATCCCTGCTGGATTTTCCTGGAGGAGATAATGTCAGTACTCTGGCTGCGACAGACCAGAGATGCAGCTGCAGCATCCTACACTGCCATCTAGGAGATCGGGATTTGGGTGTGAGACTGGGATTCCCAAACTGGGTCACCTTGGGATCGTGCATGTGGCAAAGTGAAGCCCTAAGCATCCAATAAAAGGCAAAACACATGCTGCACTGCATGCGTGCACTCCCTGCTGGCTGACCAAGGTGCTGCATTAGAAGCAGCTATCAAGGCAGCTGCTGACTGGCCAGCTTGGTCAGAGGATGGATTCAGCCATGATTACCTTAACTATTTGGAGGGGGGTCAGACAGGGAGAATGGGGGAAAAAAAGAATAAAGAATATTTAGAAAATAATAAATAGGGCCACTGAGTTTCCATTTTCAAATATGGTCAGTTCTGTTTTACAAAATCTTAAAATCAAATTGACGCCCCCCCAAGTTAAGTGCAAATCAGCATGTTTTGCACTAAAATGTGGTGCAAAACAGGGGATTACACAAATTTGGCACACGTGTGGCTGAAATGTGATGCAAACAGGTAATTTATATGAAGTATTCACTCTAAGTGGTGTTTAAAAATAATAAATTCTGCTTTAATCATATTTTTTCAATCTTTTGCAGAAAAAGGGTCACCCTAAGAATATTTCAATGTTTCATGAATAGAGTAGTGCTTGTGTTTTGAACTCTGGCCTCTCTCTATTCCCACCCTTGGTAGGTAAGCCAGATACCATGTAGGGAACAGTGGTGTAGCAAATTCCCAGAGGGCCTGGATGCAGGGGTATGTTATACAGCCCTCCCCCAGTCTGGAAATAGCCCTTCCCCATTTTGCATTTATCTTTTTATTGATTTTTAGTATATAAAGACATACAGGCATACATAATAAAAGGGAAACCTCATATAGAGCACAAAGTTACCACTTAACAAGACACATAGTTTAGGTTGGATATAATGGAGATGCCTTACATATACGTGTATATAATAAAAGTTAGTCTTAATTATATCATAGGTAATGAACAAAGAGTTACAGTCATTAAAGTATTATGAGTTCAGAGAGGTCAGTTTAGTATAAGATGAATGCGAGAATAAGTTATAGCAAGGCTTTCAAGCCATTACATGAAGTAATACCTATAAGAATACAAACATTCTGCAGTAGAGGGGAAATATAATTAAAAAAAGAAATATATGTTGAAGATAAAGGATAGAGCAGGATAGAAGAGGAAAGAAAGAAAGAAGGAGGGAAGAACAAAGGGGAATATATCTGTGCACAGTGTTAGAAAGACCCTAATCTAATCGACTGAGTAAATAATATACAAAAAGAAAAAAAATAGATAAATCTTAAGGAATAGGGTCTTGAGAACCAGCCATTTCAATGTATTTAAAGTAATCCTGCCAGCACCCATCATATATGGTGAGTCGGTCATGAATAACATGAGATAGATGGTCTAGTGAGACGTACTGAGAAAGGCTTTGAAGAACATCAGAAAGTGAGGGAACAAGAGTAGATTTCCACTTAATAAGAATCAAATGTTTAACCAATAGAAAAAGTATGTTTAGCCATCTAAAATGTGCATGTGCATGTGTAAGGGAAGGGTTACTCGAAGTATAGAAGCCTAGGAGGAAGAGTTTTGGGTCGAAGGGAGCCCCCCCCATTTTGAAATAGAATCTTTCGTTCTTTAGTGAAAGGCCCACTAAGCCAGATAGTTGATCCTGCCTCACTGTACTATGAAGATAATTTTTTATAAGTCTTTCTATTACAAGTCAAGACAACCTAATTCAAATAAATTAACACCAGGATATAAAGTCAGCTTCTCAATGTTTTAAAATATTGACTTGTGCATTTAACCGATTTGCAACAAGAGGCTTTTTGGCCAGTAAATCCTACAGATGGTAGCTCCCCCCGCACCCTCCGAAACACACATCACATCAAATGCCAAGTGTTGTCCTCTGCTACACCATATACTGTAGTAGGCTGGCAACTGTGTTGTAACCCCATCCAAATAAGCTAACAGAAAATCTAAACATCTATTCTGTGGTACAGACAGTGTAGCACTTAATGCAGTTCTGTTTACAAATGCATATGCTTAAATAGGCAGCTGAGAATCTGCTCCTGCCTCCTTACTGAAAAACTGCCAATAAATAACTTGAGGTCAGTCAGTATTCACAGGGCCCTATTCTTAGCTGATTATTATGTGGCCATAAGACATATGGCCACATAATTATCAGTTTATGGCATAAGTTCAAAATATGAAAAACTTTTCTTTGGTGGGGTAGTGCTTATGAATCAGTCACAATGCTTGCTAATTTATTTATCCAACGTACAGCATACTAAGAAGAGGGCACTAGGTACAGCCCTTACAACAGCTTTCACTGTCGGACTTTCTGGGGGTGGCACCCAGTCCCAATCCCAATAATCCACTCAGACTAGAAGAATTAAAATAATAAAATTCAGTTTCTGCACAAGTCAGTCTGGACTCGGTCTCAGACTAGAAGAGGAGAAGGAGAATCAATAGTAATAATATTCTCTTTTTTTCTTTCCTTCTTTCTTTATATTTGATGACCGGGAAAGGCACACTGAGCCAAGGCTCGTTTCCAGGTGTGACCCGGGTACAGTTTGTACAGAGGGTAACAATATGTGAGGAAAACAGACAATTCACATAGACATTTTACAGAAATTACAATACATCGTCTAAAATATACAATCAAATCTTTGTGAGGAGTGAGAGACAGGAAGTGAGGTTGGCTTTGGAATCTGGGGCTATGGCGAGTGAGTAGAGCCTGAGTGGTGCCTCATCTGCGTATTAGGACCGTTGCAGCATTTAGCACATGGTGGGCAGGGTAGAAGCCTGAGGAGCTGAGTAAAGGCAGGACTAGAATGGGACATATGAAGGCTTGAGGGCAGAGAATTCCAGATGTGGGGGAGGCAGTAAAAGAAGGCATCTTGACCTGAGAGAGTGCGGAGGCAGAGGAGGTGGAAAGTGCGCGAGTCCCTGTGGTGAAGAGGGCAGTTCAAGGAGGTCGTTGAGGTGAGGGGGAAATGAGATAGGATGGGAGGGAACTCAACCAAAATTTAGCTAAGAAGGAGGCGCTGTGGATGGTTCTCCTATAGGAAAGTGGGGTCAGGGAGCAAGGAGTGTAGAGCAGGCAGTGGTGCGTGAGTGGCGAGGAAGCAGTGGTGAATCGACAGAAAGAGTTTAGAAGGATGTCCAGTCTGAGAGGGAGGAGGATGGGGCCATGCCATAGACAATGTCAGCATAGTCTATTACTGGCAAGCATCAGCAGGGATCCTCTGTGGCCAGCAGAAAAAGTCCACGGCCCACACCGTGAGCCTGCCATTTCGATCCACCATACCTGCAGTTGCTGAATCAGTGAGGGAGAGGCTCCCCAATTCTAGCCCTCTCGACCTTTCTCCCGATGGGGTGGGGGCACATCTGCCTGCTACTGAGCCAAGTACAAGTCTGTGAAGGAGCACAGGAACAAGGGATTAAGTAGGGTAAGTCACCTATTGTTAGCACTCAGGGGGGGAGGTGAACTAAAATATGGAGGGTTGGCTGTTTCTTAAATTACTGCCTTCTAAGCTCTGTAACTCTCATGGGGAGGAGCTGAGCTAAAAAAATGGAGGGCTGACTGTTCCTTAATTGCTGCCTTCTAAGCTCCGAGTCCCAAAGCACACTGCAGTTATTAGTGGCCACAGCAGTTAAATGTGCACTGTTACTTTTCTTGGCACAATTTACAGCAAACAATTAAAAGTGCAGCATTATCTTACTTAGCACAGCATAGCGTCCTCAAGCTTTACTGAGGCAGACTATAAAAGGGACAGCATACCTCAACAGCAAAAGTAGCTAAATGAGAGGCTGTACGTTACATGGCATAGACTAAATAATACTGCATTTACACAATTTTCTAACCCTACCTACTACCCTTTAATTAAGGCAGCATGCAGGATGCTCAACAAACGGATATTGTCTAAAGCATCACACTACAGGAGACTCCATTCATGTGGGGACAAAAAATAATTGTTAGAAATGGTGCCAAACAACAAAAGGTATTCACGTCTCAGTTCCATTTAGATAAGACGCCATACAAAACACAAGGTCTCAGGTCTCAGATTCAAATTAAAGATGGCGCCAGTGCACCAAGAGTCCTCTGTGGTCAGCAGAAAAAATCTGTTGCCCACACTGCGAGCCTGCAGTTCTGATCAACCATACCTGCAGTTGCTGAATCTGTGGGGGAGGGCTCCCCGATGCTAGCCCTCTTGACGTTCCTCCCAAGGGGGGGGGCGTCTGCCTGCTGCTGAGCCAAGTACAAGTCTATGAATATGGCAGCTGTGATTTGTCTGTTATCCATGGCAGAGAGGATGGAGTCGGTTACACTTAGTAGGGTGGTGATGGTGGAGTGGTGTTTACAGAAACTGGACTGGACTGGTGAGAGAGAATTGTTGGAGGAGAGAAACTCTGACAGTTTGGACAGTATGAGGGATTCCTGGACTTTGACTAGAGAGGGAAGGAGTGATATGGGTCTGTAGTTACCTGGCTGGGAGGGGTCTCTGCTTTTGTGTAGAGTGATGATTTTGGCTGATTTCCAGTCTTTGGGAACTGTGCGGTGGTTAGAGAGGTTTAGTATGTGGGTCAGTGGGGCAACAATTTGCACTGCCGAGATGCAGAGCGCTTTAGGGTGGACACCGTCAGAGCTTGAGTTGGAAGGGTTAAGTGAAGAGAATGCATTGCATACTTCAAGGGGAGTGATGGGTGGAAGGACAAAACCTGTGGTGGTGGAGGATGGAACTGCCAAGTTGGGGGAGGGAGCGGATGAGCTGGGGAGGGCAGAGGAGATGAAGAACTTGTTGAAGAAGTCTGCCACGGTGGCGTGATCCAAGATGGAATTACCGTCAATTCTGAGGATCAAGCATGCTTGTTTTGTGGGGGGAGGGGTCTAGCAGGGAGTTGATCAGCTTCCAGAAAGAAGCAGGTGGGTTCTGGTGTTGGGTGGATTGCGCTTTAAAGTAGGCAGATTTAGATTGGAGGCAGTATAGCGCAGTGGTCTAAGGCTCTGAGCTACAAATCTGGTGACATCCAGCAGACCAGACCTGGGTTTGAATCCCACAGCTTCCACTTGCATATTGTGTGACCCTGAGCAAGTTTCTTAACCTCCTTGTGCTCCCAGGTTGCTCCTGTAAAAAAGCTGCCAGCTTAGTGTACTATACCTGGTTAAACAACTAAAAAAAAAAAAAAGATTGCTGGATGGCCTTAGTGCAATTGTTTCTAAAGTATTTATGAGACTAGAGATCGTGAGCTGCATGGGAGGCTTTGTAGAGTCTCCATGCTTTGTCCCTGGAATGACACAAGGCGATGAGGTTGGCGGAGACCCAGGGGTGATGTTGGCATTTAACCCTTGCTTTTCTTAGGGGGACATGCGAGTCCCATATGCTCAGGAAGATACCACAGAATTGAGCAAGGGCCTGGTCTACATCAGACAAGGAGAGGACGGGGAGCCAGTCCATGTTTGCAAGGTCATGCAGTACAGCGGTGTCATTTAGGTGGTGTAGGGAGGGCAAGACCAAATTAATTTGGGCAGAGAGTGAATTTTGTAGATGCAGTGAGTGACACAGTGGTCACTGAGTTCATCGGAGAATATACCTGAGGCAGAAATATGATGGGTATGGGAGGATAAGATCCAATCCAGGAGGGTATGGTTTGGGACCAATGATTTAGGCCTGTTGGCTTGTGGATAAGTTAGGATAAATTTAGGGTTTAAGGTTGAACTCTCCTAGTAATACGAGTTCACCATTAGAATTTTGGCATAGATAGAAGTAATGGCCTTGATGAAGTAGTCAGGCAAAGTCTTTGGGGGGGCGTAGAGCACTGGATGTAGATGGGGGAGGAGGGAAGGATAGGCAAGCCACAATTGATTCATGGGAAGAGGGACAGGATTATTTTAAGATGATAGAGCGCGAGATGGGAGTACCTAACATACAATGCCACTCCGCTACCTTGTTTGCCTTGGTCCTGTTGGAATAGGTTGTAATCAGGAATGGTGAGAGAGGAGTTAAGAGATTTTGGAGGAAAGCCATAATTCCATGATGCACAGTATATCCAGGCAGTATTGGGTGACCCAGGCAGTTAGGGCATCCAGTTTGGGGAGGAGGCTTCTGGTGTTAAGGTGAAAAAGGCGGAGGCTCTTGGGGGGTGAGGCATAGGGAGAGACCAGTAGAGGTGGGGGAAGAGGTGGAGGTTTGCCTGGGCACGGGCGGGCCAGGGTTGGGTTGTATATCACCTGCTAGAAGTAATAGGAGGACTGGAGTATGTGAGTAGCGGGCTATGTTTGGGAGTGATGGAACAGCTTGGATGGAGGCACGTGGAGGTTTAGGCATCATATAGAGCCCAGGTTGAGATGATGGGAGTGGAGCAGGGAGGGGGTGGGTGGAGGGAACAGGTTGGAAAGGGTGGATGGGGGAGGGTTGTCGGGCAGAAAGGCAGAGGACAGGTGAGAAGAGTAAGCATAGGGATGGGGCGCGAGGGGGTGTGTCCTGGTGGAGGGAAGGGGAGAAGGGCACTTTGGTGGGTGGGGAGTGGTGGGAGTGACTGGTAGATGAGAGTGATAACAGCATAGCTGGAAGAAGCATAGTAGGAACAGCTGCATTTTGGCACCACATTTTTCTGTGGAGCTGAATGGAGAAAGAAGGAAAATGATAAAGAACGAAATGATAAGAAGTGGCCACTAAAGGGAGTGAGCATGATGCAGATGGGAGACACGAGTGATTGGAGCTGGGAAGTTGAAACTATGGCTCTAGAAGCCAGAGCAGATAAGCTGCTAATAGGAAAGATGCCTGATAGGTTTCTACTGCCACGTGACCATGGCTATATAAATCAATGTTGAGCAAGGGTGGTGGTGCAAGGGTGGGGCAGCATTTAAAAGCATAGGTGGGGTCCTCTCTGTCGGCCATCCTTCAGCTGAATCGAATTTCACGCCTTCAGGCTGTGGGGAGGCAGCACGCTCACCTGCCCTCGCAGCCCTTGGGGAGTAGTAATCTGTGGGAACAGGAGAAGGACAAACTTAAATACAGGTAAGGAATAGGTGGGACACAGGGACAAAGGGGTGGAGGTTGAGATAGCGATGGAGGGAGTCTGGCCTGCTTGAGTTGCAATCTGAGTCCCCTTTGTAAATCACTGTCTGATGGGCTAAACCACAATTGATTACAGCAGCTTTAAACTAAGTTTCAGGGCAGTACTATAAGCCGAAGATTAAGCAGGGAAGACTATCCAGCCAAGGTTACAAATTAATGGTGCTCGGCAAGCTAATTGCAGTGTTTTAAGCAGAGAAGTTCAGACAGAAATAACTATGCCATAAATTAAAGGTGTTCAGCAAGCAAAAATTCAGACAGAAATAACTATGCTTTACAATACAATAAAGGTGTTCAGCAAGCTAAAGTTCAGACAGAAGTAACTATGCTATACAAATTAAAGGTGCTCAGCAAGCTAGTAAAAACATTAGATATTGCGATTAGGCAGTGCTTTAATCAGAGAAAATTCCTACTGAAATAACTAACTATGCTATGAGCAGAAAATAAGGCAGAAAAAAACCATCAGCATTCGTATGGTGACTTATAATGATTGGGCTTTTGAAAAATGGAGCTGAAGGTTCTCTGTCGGCCATCCTTCAGCTGAATCCATACCTTGAATTTCACGCCTTCAGGCTGTGGGGGAGGGCAGCGTGGTCACCTGCCCCTTGTGACCCTTGGGGCTCTCGGAGAGCTGGATGACAACCCTCGGGGAGGGGGAGAAGCAGGAATCTTGAATTTCACACCTTTAGGCTGTGGGGAGGGCAGCACGTTACCCACCCTCGACCCCATGGGACTCTTGGCGAGTCAGCTTGCAACCCTCGGGAGGAGGAAGAAGCAGGAATCTTGAATTTCGCACCTTCAGGCTGTGGGGAAGGGCAGCACGTTCACCCCCTCGTGACCTCGGGCTCTCGGAGAGCCAGCTGGCAACCCTCGGGGGGGGGAGAAGCAGGAATCTGCTGGCAGCTTCTTCTCAGGCCACAGTTCCGCTCCTTCAACCCTTCAAAGTCTGGTGACCTGACCGACACTACAGGCGAAGCGAACAAAATAAAGTAAAACATTTTAACTTAATTGCTTTTAAGTTAAGTGACAGTGACTACCGAATCTGTCTGCTCACTGTTATTAAGCACACCAAAGCTACCAGGTCCAGTCAAGGGATGTTCTGTCAGATAACATCCTGATGATGTGTTAAAGAAACACTACTTACATTTAATTTAGAAGTGGTGGTGGCGGTGGTGGGGCTGGTACTTGGGTAACAGTGGAAGGGAGAGGGGGACTGGGGTTGAGGGATGGTGAACATTTCAAAGGGGCTTAGGTAACATATAAAAGATAGATTATGAAAACAAATTAAGCAGCAGCAAATATTAATCACTGTGTTGTCAGACTGTCAGAAAAAAAAAGTTACCGCTGGACTTTCTGTTGCACCATGGAGCAGTGAACAATGCTGGTCTAGGCTCTCCCCCTGTGATCTACAAAATAATGACAAAACATTAAAACCAGCACTCAGCAGTTAAGACTGGACACCTCCTAACTGCTCTACTAAACTAATATCTCAGTCTATGAAGTTCCGGAGGGCCGACCAGAACTGTTTCCGGATCTTCACCTCCCAAAACAATCAGGGAGACAGTGACCTTATGGACGACGAGGATGGGAGAGAGAGATGGTGTCCTTGGATGAAACTAAGCGCACCTGCCAGGGTAAAAATCCTCCTGGCAAGACTCCCTCTTAGTTGATTCTACTGGCCATCCAAGAATTCCGCACAGAAGTAAAGAAGACCCTACTCGGCCTCCGGACGGACCTCAGAGTTCTACAAGGCTGACTGGATGAGACCAATAAACAGATCTCCTCCAATACAGAAAGTTTGGAAGCCCTCGAGACCGCCATTAAAGACCTGGTCCTAATACAGCTGCAAATGACCCAAAGGAAAGAAGAGGCAGAGAACAGGTCAAGGAGGAAAAACCTGCAGTTCTACAGTATTCCAGAGGGAGAGGAAGGTTCAGATATGCAGGCCTTCCTCGACCACTTCCTCTGGTCCACACTCAACCTTGTCTCTGATTTTCCAATAGACATTGAAGAGGCCCATCGAGCTTTAGGCCCAAGGTTAGTTATAGCCCAAATTCCTAAATTACTCTGTCAAAGAGACCTTACTTCAAGAGCATGGGCCCATAAAACAATACATTATGATAACAAGAGAGTATTGATAGATAATGACTATGCGCCATTTACCCAACGCCTCAGGCATGAATATACCCCTCTTTTTCCCTGCCTCTGAGCAAGTAAGCTGAAATTCAAAACTTCCTACCCCACTAAGATGGTAGTGTTCTATTTCTCTGGTTCCAAATCTTATTAATCAGTGGAAAAAGTGAAGAACGACTTACTATCCAGAGGTCTTTTTAAAGACCACGAGGCTAGGGGCCCAGCAAGAGGAAAATGGAACTGTCGAGAAGACTCTTAAAGCTGCACCAAACCAAGAAGAAGGACAATCATTGGAAGGGATCATTAAGTCCATCCAGCAATTTCGCAAGGGTGCTGCTGCTGACTGAGATACCACTGAGACTAAACTAAGCAATCTACGAACCCTTTGATGCCGAATAGGTAGGAGTTCGGTTGGGCGTGGTCTCTTGGGGGGGGGACACAGGGGAGGAGGAATGGGACTGCTGCTCCCAACAGCCACATTTGGAACCCTAGGTCATTCTATTGTAATAAAAGGGGATGAATAAGAACACATTGGTCATCAGTAACTCGAAATTCTGTTGCAAGCTTTCCCTCAGTAATTCGATTAAGAGGCTTCCCAATGGCGGACTAACATCAGGCCAAGAACCGCTTCCAAATTTTCCATTTCTCTCCTCTTCTTTCACTGTATGGGGTTCCATGGTTTGGGCTCTGGTGGTTCCCATCCCCGCTGTCATGGCTCTCTCCCTCCATGATTTGCCCCCCCTTCTAACTCCCTGAGGAGGAACGACTCGCACACACCTCTCTGTAAAAGAGAAGGACCCAGCGGAAGGACTTGGAGGGACAACCTGAATGGCTGCTTGAATCCTTCTAAGTTAGGCACATTCAAGTACCAATTCCACTGTAGATACATGGTTCACTTCAACAGAAGACCGTCCAAAGTAGGATAACTTCACAAGGCGACAATGACCCAACGGACTGGGATTGGGGGGGTGAGGTGATTCTTCCTTCCCTCATTCCTCCTTGACAATACACTAGGAGACTCTTCAAACTTAAAATAGAGTTACTAATTAACTCCATCCACTGTACCTTCCTGTCCCTCCCACTTTCTTTTCCCCTTCCCTACTCCTTTTCCATTCTCCTCTTCTCCCTTTTTAACTCCTCCCAAGCCCTCCCTTCTGACCCTCCATTGTCCAGGGCCCCTTCTTTTCCCCTTTCCCTGACAAGGAACACTAACCAATTTATAAACAAGATAGTACTTTTACTTATAACTATAGATCTAAAATTCCTTTTGTCAATTAAGAAAGCTCAGCTTCATACAGCTATCGGGGTGGGGGTGGTTGGTGGGGGAGTGTTGGAATTCTTAAACCTATATCAACCTACCTAGAAATTACCCCACTATCTAAATCCTAGCAAACCTAGGCAACAAGCCTAAACTTCCCAGACTGCTTGTCTCGATACCAATGAAGTGGCATACACTGTAAAATCTACATAAGTAACACTCAGGATCAGATCGAAGATGAGAAAAAATAGACTTGGTTTGCAAGTACCAGAGCCTAAACAGAGATTATACAGTGCCATCTACCAGCCTATAGGGGACACTGAGCTATCTTAACAGGGTAAGCACTTGTAAAGTAAAACATGGGAATACCACTTCCAAGGGAAACCACTTTCTTTAGTACACCCAAGTTCTAACTAAGTGGAGTGAATCTCACTAAATCCTAAACTTCTTCTATTAACCCAAGTGCCTGGTGTGGGGATAGATCTCCCAGCCTCAGAGGTGAGTGTGCTACCTGCTGAGCCACTGACACTGCTGACGGTATATGATGGTGGTTAACCTAGTTAAGATATTTTCAATGAATATAAATGGGCTACATAGCCCAATTAAGAGACCCAGCCTCATGTAATATTTAAACAAGCAGACGGAGGACCTCTTCTTCCTACTGGAAACCCACCTATCAGATTCAGAACACCATAAAGTGGGGACACCGCTATGCAGTATATGCAGCTTCTCATTCTAGTCCCTGGAGACGTGGGATTGCTACTTCAGTGCCCTCCTCCACTCCTTTAGAAGTGCGGAATGTTACTGCTGATACTCAGAGGAGGTGTGTTATATTAATAAGCACATTTTACTCACAGGAGGTTTCCCTGGTGAACACCTACCTACCTCCCAAATCTTCTCTTGGAGTGATCTGAGCTTTTCTCCAGAAAGTCCTGACTGTTCACCAGGGTATCTTAATAATGGGGGGAGACTTTAATGTTGCCCTCTCACCTCAACATCATACTGTCATTCCACGGACTTATTAGATGTTCCACAGCCCTTAAATACCTCAGGAACACACTTTCTCACCTAGGCGTAGGAGACACATGGAGGAAACTTTTCCCTTCAGACCCTGGATTTTCCTACTACTCAGTCCATTTCCAAACTGATTCCCGCCTAGACTACTACTTTATTTCATGTGAACATTTCTCCTTAATCCAAGACTTAACTCTGAGACCTTGAATATTATCTGACCACCACCCACTGATATCGAAAATAAATCTGGGTAAACTCCCAAAATTAAAAATATGGCGATTCTTTCCTGCTCTATTGAGGGACCCAGAATACATAGAATACATCACAACTAGAATCCCGCAGTTCCTTAACGACAAGAGTGGAGAGGAGACCTCTGATCCTGTAGTGTGGGACACCTTAAAAGTTACCATACAAGGGGAAACAATAGCTTTCTCATTCCAAAAAAAGCAGAAGTTAGAGGCCCGATATAAGTACTATACCAAACAACTACAATCTTACCAATTACTCTACAGGGAGGGTGACAAAGTAGTACAACAAAGAATTAGGGAAGTTAAAAAAGAAATCCAGAATATAATGGACTCCAAGATATACCAAACTCTGACCTACTTAAAAAAGGCAAACTATGAAGGGGGTGTTTGGGCTACTCGCCTTCTTGCGCGTAAATTAAGAAACAGGAAACAAACTATAAGTATGCTAAAAATTAAGCATCCTGTAACAAAACAAATAGCTCATTCAGACGAACATATCAGATCATCCTTCCGTGAGTTCTACCAATCTTTATATTTAACCTCTCATGACTCTTTAGACTCAGAAAGAGCAGAGTTTCTAACCAAATGATCTTTCCCAAGACATTTGGATACACAGTGAGCAGCCCTGGAATCCCCCATAAGACCGGATGAAATTCTTACCCACATTACTGCCCTTAACCTTTCCAAATGCCCAGACCCTGATGGCTTCACAGCAGAGTGGTATAGAAAATTTGCTGGCCTTCTCCCTACACTCCTGTCTTGTTACTGGGTGGTGGCCGAGAAGGGAGCTCCCCTGCCCTGACACTATACAGTTATCACCCCTATTCCTAAACCCAACAAGGACGTAACAGATACAGCTTCATACTGACCTATTTCCATTCTCAATGTTGACTACAAGATTTATATGGCTATTTGGGCTTCAAGACTTGAAACTCTTCTCCCCTCACGTATCCACCCTTACCAATCTGGAGTCATTAAACACCGTAGCACTACCGACAACATCCGGCGTACTATGCTACTTTTAGAACATATACACTCCAGACAAAATCCCATCTGCTCTCTTCAGTTTTGATGCCAAAAAGGCATTTGACAGAGTGTCACTGAATTTCCTCTGGGATACTCAAACTTTTCTCCTTCACTCGCCAGTTCATTCTTTGGCTTAAAAACCTGTATTCTCAACCTAAGGCCTACATTCGTATAAATGGAGCTATATCCTCCCCTATACACCTGCAACAGGGAACTCATCAGGGATGTCCATGTTCCCCCTATCTCTTTGCCCTTTATGTGGAGTCCATAGCTATGACCATAAGACAGGATTGTCAGATAGAAGGTTTTCCCTTGGACCAAAAAATCTACTCGATATCCTTATTTGCGGATGACAACTTATTAACTGTTTTATCCCCCGATTCTTAAATCCCAGCAGTCTGGGAGAGCCTTAGATATTATTCAAGGGTAGCAAGTTTCAAATTAAACATTGCTAAAACAGAGGCTATAATGTTATATTTCAACACAACACAAACTTTTAAAAACTCACCACCCTTAAAATGGAGATGCACCAAATTCAAACATTTAGGTATCCAAATCCCTTTAAATTTAGAATATCTTGAACTAATTAACTATGAACCAATCTCTCCTTATTCAAGAAGACTTACTGTATCTATATGTGGAAACCTAAAACTAATTGCTCCCAATGAATAGAAACCGTACGAATGAATATACTTCCTAGACTACTATACCTCTTCCAAAACATTCCAATCTTCCCGGCACACTTATTTTAAATCCTGAAATAGGCTACTTTTTCCATTTATCTGGGACTGCTAGAGACTGCGAGTTTGCCTCTCCCTATTGTCCCCTCCTTACGGAACAGGGGGAGTAAACCTCCCTGACCTGAAAATGTACGCAATGGCAGCCTTTCTAAAAATCCTTTTTCTTTGGCTCTCTCCTACTAATGTGTCAGCCTGGAAAGAAATAGAATTTCTTATAAATGACCTTCATGATATTGAAAAAATTGCCTTCTCCTCTTCTGGTCTGGCTCCTCGACTCCTCGACCTCTCTAAATATACAGCTCAAGTTCTAAAGATATGGAATAAAATTAAACAGAAAAAAAACCCTTCTCACAAATAATCTTCTTTTAATATCAAGAGATGAGAATTTCCACCCTGCTCTTCTTGATACTTTGTTTGAGTCCTGTCGGAGAGCAGGACTTAGCTACTATTACCAAATGGTTAGCAATTCTGGCGTCCAACACTTTATGGACCTACAACAAAAATATGCCCTTTCTGACCGGTATGTCCAGGTAAGAAACTACATTTTAAGACAAAACTATTTTCCCACTTGTCATCCTTCTCCCTTACCTACTTTTTGGACCCTTCTTATGGACGCTCTTGTTGGAGGACCATGGGGGAGCCTTATAGGTCTCCTATACAAAATATTACGAGATAACCTCGAAGACTCACCACACTCAATACTCGAGGCCTGGAATAAGGATTTAGAATAAAATTCCCCTTCCCACTCTGGAAAGAAACAATGTTGAAAGCAATTAAAATCACCTTTTCAGGACTGTGGAGGGAGTTAGCATGGAAATTCTTTTCCAGATATTTTCACTCTCCAGCATTCTCAGCTAAATATCTCCCAGCCTCATATGGAAATTGCTGGAGCAACTGTAACTGCAAACTTGGGTTATGTCTTTTGGCACTGCCCAAAACTGATGCCCTTTTGGCGTACCTTACAGGTGGAGCTGGGGAAATGTTTAGGTGAGACAACAGAGCTGGTTCTGTTGTCCATCTTTCCTCCCATAGACCAAGGTAGACCAATACCTTTCTTCCCCTTTTCCTACTAGCTGCAAAAAAAGCCATCACTCATAAGTAGATAACTGTTTCGATCCCAGCAGTATCAGACTGACACCAAATAGTGAATTAAATATATAGACTTGAAAGACCAACAGCCAAATTTCATAACAAACACGATAACTGATTGAGGAAATGGCAGCATTGGGACTTTTTACTTTTCTCTGGTTGATCCAGACTTTGTCCCCTAGGGTGGGTTATGGCTCAGGGAACCTCCAGCTCTGGAAGGGAGGATTAACTCTCCGCCCCTCTTCCTCCCTAGCTGTCGATGGGGGTTGGTGGTGGGGGACCCCTCTCAAATTCTTAGTAATAAACTCTGGTTATTTTTGAGGTCTGGCTACCTGCTTTAAGGAATCCAGGGTTGTGATAAGGCCATTTGGGCCACCAAAGAAGAAACTGTGTGTGATTAACTTAACTTTACTCTGAAAATCTTAAACCTGACAATAAGCAATATTTTTATTGATCTGTACAGATGTATTAAGATTGGGTAAGACAGTCTAACGTATGTTTAATGTCTCTGCTAATAAAAATGAAATTTGAAAAAAAGTTAACAAGTTGACTGTAGATGGCATGACAGTGATGGAGGGCAGTCACTGAGTCTTTATTCTCCTCCCCTCATTTTCCACGATTACGATCGACCATGTCTTCTGCTACCAATGGTCAGGTCAGGTGGGAGAACTGCAGAAAGGTGCAATTTTTCAGCCTGACATGCACAGAACAGTGCCTTACACCACATGACTGTTTTAGTCCTACAAAAGTCACATGGTACAGCGCACACTTCGAGTGCAAGATGCAGCTCATCCCCAACCCCCCCCCAATGGAATCCAAATCAGTGGCTGTATGACAGTCAACTGCTGACTGCTCAGGCAGTTTGATTTAAAAAAAAAAAAAGCAAGCTATGCCACAGCGCTGGCAAGCTGTTTGCTTCATCAATAAAATATAAACTTAACTGCCCATTTGGATTTGGGGCTCCTGAAACCTCATGAGCCCGGGTGTGACTAGTAAGGGCACCATAATTGCACACAGTACTCCAAGTGTGGCCTCACTAGTGATCTATACAATGGCAGGATAACCTCCTCTCTTCTTGAGGCTATACCTCTGGCAATACACCCCAGCATTTGATTGGCCCTTGCTCCTGCCCTCTGGCACTGTGATGATACCTTCATGCCCCCTCCAACTAGTACCCCTAGGTCCTTCTCTTTCTGAGACATAGATACCAACACTCCTCCTGCAGCCGAAAGATGGTCCTGGAGTTTCTGGCTCTGACGTGCATGATCTTGCACTTCTTGGTGTTAAAAGTCCAACTGCCACACACACGACCAGTGCTCAAGTTCTGCTAGATCTTCCTTGAGTTCTGCCTCCCTTCCTCAATGTCCATTGTTCCATGTATATTTGTGTTACCAGCAAAAAGGCTGATCTTACTTTTGATCCATTCCGCAATTTCCCCAATAACGATGTTGAAAAAAAACAGGGCCTAACACCGAGCCATGTGGTACCCCACTAGTCACGGGCCTTGACTTTGAGGTCCCCCTCACAACTACCCTCTGCTATCTATTCTGCAGCCAGCTCCTAACACACCTCACTAGTTTCTCCCTGGCCCTTAGGTTCCTCAGTTTGCCCAGTACCTTCAGTGAGGCACTGAGTCAAAGGCCTTACTGAAGTCCAGATTGAGGACATCCACAGCATGGCCCCCATCAACTGCCCTTGTGACCAAATCATAGAAGTCAATTAGGTTAGTCTGACATGAGCTTCTTGAGATATACCCATGCCATCTTTCATCCTGGAGACCATTATATCCATGACAATTATCAATCTCTCCTTTAGAAAGGTTTCCATTAACTTCCCCACAATGGAAGTCAAGCTTACCAGTCTATAGTTGCTCAGTTCATCCCTGGGACCACACCTGTGGAGGGGCACCATGTGAGCCATACTCCAGTCTATGGGCACGTTCCCTGTCACCAATGAGGTGTTAAACAGGTGTGCCAGTGGGCCTGCCAAGACTTCTGCCAACTACTTAGGACTCTTGGACTTACTCCATTAGCTTCTGGGGCCTTATCCACATGCAAGGCCTTTTAGAACCTTATCCTTTTAAATGGCCCCATCCATTACCTCTGCTCCTCCCCTGCCCATCCCTCCTTTTCCTTGTGGTATTGGCCCATCATTTTCTGAAGGATGAGTTATGAAATCCTTAAAGAGATTCACAAAGATAAGCAAGTGCACCACATACATGGGTGGCTTAACACATAAGAATGCAGTCTTATCATATTTGGCCCACAAATGTTGCATAGATGTGCTGCAGTTTTACTCATAATATTATCTGCACCAGGCTATTTCCACTTCCTGGACTTTAGATCCACCCCCTGCGCCACCCTGCGCTCAGCCAATTTTATGACATGATGGCAGGGAGAGTGTGGGGATGCACTACATTACAGTCTATGGGGGGTACCTTTAACACCACTGTTATATGTCAAAGTTATTATGTGGCAATTAAACGAGGGCACTAGGTGACTAACAAGGACCTTGTTAGTCACCTGGTGCCCTCATTTAACATATAAAAGTGGTGCTAAAAGTACCCTCACATAACTATAATGTAGTGCATTACCATGTCTCCTGCTACCACGCCATAAACAGGCTATTGTTTAGGGCTAAAAAGGGGCAGATCTAAAGTTCAGGAAGTGAAAATAGCCCAGTGAAGATAAAATTACGAGTAAAACTGCAGCACATCTATGCAACATTTATGGGCCAAATATGATTAGACTACATTCTTAAGTGGTAAGGCACCCATGTATGTGGTGCATAATCCACAAAATTTAACTTGGTGAATCTCTTTAAAGTAATCTGTCAGACTTTGTAGAAGGTAAGGGAAGATGCAATCCAGGGCTCAAAATATTGCCTTTCCATATTTCCGAGGAAAGGCAGTTTCTTGGTAGGAACTGTGATTTTAGGCCCTGCATTTTCATCTGGAAATTCATTTCTGTGCTTGGCTGCTGGGAACAGTAATGAGCAGCAGTCTCTATGTATGCGTGTCATGCGCTGGGGCGTCGGACAGTAAGTTTAATTTTGCATCATGTGCTGGAGTGAGGAGCGAATGGCCAGCAAATCTAGTCACATGTGCTATAAGCTACAGTGTGGGGAGGGTGGCACATAGGCGCTGAAGCAACAGAGGGTGGGGAAATAATGTTTTGGTATTTTGCAGGCGTCGAAGACATCCGCGATTAGGAACTCTGCTTTTTTCTTACAAGTAGAAGAAGCACATGGAAGTGTAAGAAGGCACTAGAGGGGTGTGGGAATAAAAAAAAAGTTATGTGAAGCCAGAGGCAGAACGGGCATGCAGAGGTGAAGGTGGGTGCTGTATGGATGTAAGTGGCAATGGTAGAGCTGGAGGCAGAATGAGTGCTTTGAAAGCAGCTGTAAGTGAATGAATGGGAGTTAAGCTGCTGCAGTGTGCACAATGACCTTTCTTCATTTTGTACTTTTCTTTTTTGCAGGTGAGAGTCTCACGAGAAAAGACTTCTATGTAGCCCTCGAGTACAATGTTATAATTTGGAAAAAAAAATAGTGATTTTTCTCACTGTTTCTGTAGGGGGGAAAAACAGTTGCAATTAAAAAAAGAGGTCTGTTTAAAAAAGAAACAAACATTGATTTAGCAGCACGCACTGCCAGTCTTGAAAGTGAAATAGCTGTCTTTCAGCAAGATACTGGCAGTCAGTACCACTAAACAGTTAAATAAATGGTAACAATGTTGGCTAGTGTTTCAAATACTCTCTTGAGAACCTTAAGATTAGTGGTGGAAGTGGTCCCAATTCGCTCATGGAATGATCCAGGCAGTGCTCCGTGAACGAAGCGGAGTACTATCTGATTGTAATGGAGTCCATTGAAAACAATGACTTGCATTACTGCCTTCCCAAACCACTACTACATCGATTCTTAAGGTGAAGTACATTGAAAACAATGTCCTTTGCCTTACTTCGCCTTGTTTTTAAGCTTCAAAGGCAAATTTTGCAGTGTTTCATGTGATTTCAGGTCACATGGGCTCTAGATTGTTCTGCACAGCTCAGTTTGGGGTAGTGTGTGTAGGAAGCTGTAGGAGACAATCTGCTCTGAGAGCTCTCTGCAATTCAAACCTTCAAAAAGCTGTTAAAAAAAGCCTTTTTGAGTAATTTTTTTAGTTCATCGATTATAGGAAACCCTCCTGTGCTCATATCATCGAGTATTTATTGTTTGTGTATGGATTTTGAATGTTAATATACAACATTCAGTCTGTGTACTGAGAGACAGTGGAAGTGTGCTTTGGGGAGGGGTGTATCTGTGGTGTAGGTAGATTAACTTGGAGAAAAAGACAGTGCTTTCTGTTTGGTGATATTTTTCTTGTTTAACTGTGTTAATGTACACACAGTAATATTTTCAATATTTCTTGCCATTTTTTTGCCGCTTGTTGTGGTGCAGCAGTGCATAATTTTAGTTTGTTTAAAATATGTGGTTATATTACTGAAGTTTTCAATTTGCTATGCATTACTTAGTGTGTGTGTGTGTGAGTATGTTTATGACGCATGTCATCAAATCAAACACCTTTTATTGTGCCACATAATAATTTCAGCAATGTGAAGATGCTATCCACTGAAGCTGTGTGAGTTTTGTACTACTTTGTGGTATATTTACTGGTACTGGTACTAGTACTAGTGACTATTACTGCAGCAGTGCAGTACACTGCCCCCCACGTGGCCCGCCCAACCGGTAAAGGTATTCTTTTCCAGATTTGAATTTCTGATGGTGAGCACTGGTTAGGTGTTGTGCCTTGTGTCTGCATCTCTTCAGTGCACAGCACAATCTTAATCGTCTGTGCATTTGCATCTCTTTGAGGCCCAATCTCCATCTGTAACTTAAGTCACAGTTGTTTTCTTTGGCTTCCTTCAGAGTACTGGACAGGTGTGGTGCTTAATTCTGCATGAACATTGTACTCATTAATATGCATTTTTAAGTCAGGACCATCATCACGAGTCACTTGTGATACAAATCATGTTCCTCATCATCACAGTCACAAATGCAGTCACAAATCACGATTCACGATCATTCATGTTACGAATCACATTAATTTTTTTTCTAGTTACTTGGATGTATTGTAAGCCTGTTTTGTAGTATCTCTCCAGGCTTCACCACCCCACCATTGTACTCACTGATACGTGTTTTTAAGTCTGGGAGTTTTAAGCTACAGCTCATCAGTGAAGTACAGCCGTAGGCAGTAAGCATTCACGTTTCTTCATCATCACAGTCACAAATGCAGTCACAAATCACCATTCACGATCATTCACGTTATGAATCACAACATTAATTTTTTTCTAGTTACTTGGAGGATGTATTGTAACCCTGTTTTGTAGCATCTCTCCAGACTTCACCACCCCACCATCGTACTCATTGATATTTGTTTTTAAGTCTGGGAGTTTTAAGCTACAGCTCATCGGGGCCCAGGGAAGTACAGCCATAGGCATTCACGTTTCTTCATCATCATGGTCACAAATCATGATTTACGATCACGTCATGAATCACAACATACATTTTTTTTAATAGTTACTTGGATGTATTGTAAGCCTGCTGGTCACAGTGGTGAACAGGGATGGGATCCACACCTGGGCCCTGGGGAACAGGCACATCCTGCTCCAGAGGACCTGGTGCTGGACTTGGTGGTGGTGGTGTTTGTGGTTTAACTGCCTCAGAGTCAGGACAGGAGGCGGTGCTGGTCCTGCTTCGGGAGGGGGCACTCACAAGTTTTGAGCTTTCCAACAAGAATGGGCACCCATGCCCTCCACAAATGCACATGATACAATGATTACCACTACCACGCTCTCCCAAAGCTGCCCTGTCCCAGACGTTCCCTCATCCTGGTCCATCTCTCCTACTGAGCTCCCTCAGTCCGAGCAATCACTACTCTCACTGTCACACAACTGTGAGAGAGCACTAGTACCCTTCCATAACTCTGCTCACTTTGTATGTGTGAAGTCTACTGCAGTAGCATATGTGTGTGACCATGCTATTATTTTTCTTTCTGGTCTATCCCTCATTCTTATTCCAGACTGGCCACCTGGAATGGGACATCTCCTTTCTTGCTAAATCCTTCACTGTCTTTCTGCAGGTATGGAATTGTGGTGCTCAACCCCCAAAAGCAACAAACCATAAATAATGCTGGTGCAGCAGTCTGCAGCCTTAAAACATTTATTTATTGAGGCACAGGAATGTCTGCTGCTATTTTGTTTTTGTTTTTCCAGTTTGTTTATATTTTTTGTTTCTATGAAGAAGAAGAAAGGTATAAGATGTCGTGCACTAACAGTTTAGTAACAGACTAGGTTGGTTGTCCAATCCAAAAAGGTTTTGCTGCTAAGTCCAGTGCTTTTCATAGCAATGCTACTAAACAAACAAATGCAACATTAGGTATTTTCTTTAATATATTGTGACTGAGGCTGAGTGAGGTGAGCCATGTAACAACTGCTGTGTGTGCTACTTGCTAGCCTTGCCCTGCCCTCTTTACTAGTTCAAGTTAGAAATTCAGACAATTGTAAACAGAAGTTCAAACATGTTGAAAATGTAAGTCACCTGCCTTAGTAACAAGTGTTTGGTCTCATTTCTAAGACATGAAGTAAGCAGTTCTTACCCATAATGAGAAATCCAAGCCTGGTAACAGAGGTGGGTCTGTTTGGGACCTGTTCAGATCCCTGCTATGTTCTGCTAGGAGCCAGCCATCCCTCTCCACTCCATTTTTATGCTGTGTGTAAGTGTAGGAAGGGTGGAGTCTGATGTGTCACCTGATGGGTTCCTAGTACAAAAGGGAACTCATCCTGTGGAACATTCAGATTTCGTTGGAGGATCAGTAGGTGCTGGTCCAAAGTGTTAGTCTGCAACTTTTGAGACTAAGATTCTTTTTAAATCCAGGACAGCTCATTGCTGGAATAGTCCTTGGAAGACTGAAGTATTGTTTTGTTTTTGTATCTTTTGTATTTCTTTTGACGTTGCAAGTTCGCAAGTTTTATTTGGTTATTTACTTGTCTCTACTTAATAAAAGATTTGGCTTGGTAACATTAGCCTTGCCACCTTACTGTGGTCTCAGTGTCCGTCATTGCACCCACACCCATTGACAACAACACACACAAACAACTAACTACTTATAAAGGTAAGAAAATACAATTTTCAGAAAGAACAAATTAAGTAAAAAAGGAGTACAGAAAAGACAAAAAAAATGTAGCTTTTAAAAAAGCTGTTGGGTCTAAATCAAAGTTTAAATCTCCTCCTCACTCTGATCTAAAACTATCACAGTCACAAAACACACTACTCTCTCTCCGTCTGCACAGGAGAAAGTAAAAGTGTCTGCTTGTATGACTCACTTTCTTCCTGCCTAGCTAAAGAGCATGTGATTTCGATACTGTAAGCCATGTGATGTGTTGGGGGGGCTGACAAATCTGAAACACCAAGTGGATCACTTAAAATCCTTATGAGGAAGGCGAAGTCCATTAAAAACAATGACTTCGCCTTACTTCACGTTGCCATTCTGCCTTAACGCGAAGTGGTAATGACAAGGCAAAGTGAGCACTTTGCATTGCCCACTCCGCATAGCGGTACAGCAAGGCGAAGTGCCCACTTCGCGTTCACTTCACCGGCGAATTTTAAATTTGCTGCATCTCTACTTAAAAGCACTAGCTCTAACCCCATTATAGCAAAAAAGTAATAATAGTGTGTGTGACTTAAGTCACTCAGCCTCCCAGTGTTCCAGTCAATCAAGCTGCAGAAATGAGCAGGAGCAGGACCCCTCTGGAAAAAAGATGTTGCCTCTCAGTTGGGGTATCCTGACTAAACTGTAAAGCAAAAAAGTAAAGAAATCCAGACACATATACACACACACACACAATAAATCTTTATTAAGACACATCAAACTGAATAAGCCACGTTAAGTAAGTCCGGGAGATGGGATATGTGGAGGGCACACACTGCTACTAGCTACATAAGAGGTATTTTTCTCCCAAAGTCCTGTCATCAGACACCCAAAATATTACCAGAATTTAGTTAAAGATACCATACAAATGACGGTTATATATGGTCATACACTGGGTACATTTGTGTGGAATCTTTAAATTACAGAAATATTTTGGGTGATTGATGACAGGGCTTGGGGAGAAAAATACCTCTTATTTGAATAAGTCACTGGTCTCCTTCAGAACTGCCTATTGCTTTCTTAACACACCCAATGTGGAAATGTTAATGTGGGCCAGGAAATGTAAACTGGGAAATTTCCTTTTCTGAAGGAAATGTACCACTGTGGCCATTATTTTGAGCCCTGCAATTTTTAGTTCCTTTCTGTAGCGTGGCAATGGGTTCAGATGTTTGCAAGGTTCTCAAAAGAGCTTGATCTCAGTACTGTTTAGAAAGAAATGCAGAAATTGAATAAAAGCAAGGTGATGGGGTATTAGAAGCTCTGACATCCAAATTAGGGTCTACTGCTCTGAAATCAGCAATTTGCAATGTTTCGCTATAGAGGCATCTATATGGACATGATCAAGGATTTGGAGAGAAGCTTTAGTTACCTGGTAGGATGGGGTAACAAAGATTTCAGAACAATGAAGGAAGGATAACATATGCTGTAAAGACAGAAACTGAATACTGACAGGTATAGTTGAAATGTTCGACAGAATAAGTTCAAGGTTCGAAAGCGAGTTAGAGTTGCTATTATAAGGTTTGTATGGGCTCGGGTTCAGTATGGACTGCTAGTGCAAGATGGTGGATGTGATGCTTGGCCAGCTGGTTATGATTGTTCTATGATATTTGTAATATAAAAATGTAGTGTATGATTGTCTCACATGAGGTAGCTGTGCCATGGGTGACCCCCTCCCAAGGTTTCAGTGAAGCAAGAACCATTTAATTAACTGACTTACTTTCAGAGTGCATTTTATTACCTTTTATGATATGCCTAGTCTCTTTGAAGTGGAAATGAAATGTGACTTTATCAGTCTGCCAGAAGATGGTGATCATAAACTTTTATGACGTCTTAAGAGGAAGAACATCTAATATCAACTGGTGTTAAAAAGCTATAAAAACTCTTTGATATGCCTCAGGAATAGGAACTGCGTGAGATCAAGAGAGAAAATGTTAATTAAGGAGTCATATTTGGGAAATGAGTTTTTGCTGATGTCACCCTATTTAATATACCTCCTGTTAGGACATCCTGTTTGTATATATTTTTTGTATTCAACAAGGAGGAGCTAGATGACATCAGAAGGGGTGGGTGAAAGAGACACAGTTTAACCTAGGACTTGTGTCTGATCTTAGTGATATACTATTGTGGGCTCTTAAACAAGATCAAACTATATTTTATTTTATTAATTGAACTATTCAGAAAGACTTTTGAGTCAGTGACTCATTTACAAAGGTTCCACATCATACATAAAGGACACATGGACAGAACTTGGAATACAGATTACAGTACAATTACAAATAACAGTCAGTGAGGTTACATAGTTGCTCAGTTGTTGAATAACAGAAGTTTCTTTTCTTAGTAAAGCCGTAATAGTTACAGAGGGTTCTGTAGAGGCTGATGGTCATAGGGTTTCATAGTTACAATTTGGTATGGGGATCCGACAATAGTTAGTTTGATAGATGCATATGTCAATCTGGTGTCAAGGGCAGTCACATTGGCTAGAGGCCTGAAGGTATTTCCGTAGCTTGGATTTATAAGGGCCAAGCCTTAATTCATTTGTTATATGACTTGGGAGTGCGTTAGTCCAGGAGGGGGCCCTGTAAGTGAAGGTTTGCTGGAACTGGTAAGTCCAGCCACAGGGTACCCTTAGCAATTGCTTGTTTCAGCTGTGGGTTGTTTTGCCTGGGGGAGTTGGGTTGATGATTTGGTCTAAGGTAGGTGACGTGAGGCCCAGTAGTACCTTTTTGGTCATAAGGCAGGTGTGGTACCTGATTCTGCTATCTAGGTTTTGCCAGTTTGTGCTGTTGTAAAGGGAGCAGGAGTGTGTAAAATGATCACATTCAAGGATGAGATGGCAGGCTTTGTTTAGCACGAGTCGGAGTCTGCTTAGGGTGGTGGATGGAGTGGCACTGTAGATTAATATGCCATAGTCTAGCAGGGAGAGGATCGAGGAGTTTATGGTAAGTTGTAATGCTTCAGGGGTGAGGCAGTGTTTGTACCGGTATAGTACCCCTAGTCTGGAGCTAAGGGCTGTTGATAGGTGTAAGATATGTTGATTAAAGCTGAGGGCAGGGTCCAGAGTGATCCTTAACTATTGAAAGCTGCTTACTTGTTCTAATGGGATCTGATTGGCAGTGAGGAATTGGGGGCAGAGGTTCTTGAGTGGGTTCTGGGGAAGGGCGAAGAGCATGACTTTTGTCTTATTGTAGTTGATAATAAGATGCTGGGTGGTGAGCCAGTCTTCGACTTCATGGAACGAGTGTTGGAGAGTTTTGGTGGAGCTTGAGGGGCGACGGGTCAGAGGCAAACAAGACCACATCATCTGCGTATAGGATTACATTTCCGGAGCATGACGCTGGGAGGGAGTTGAGGTATAGGCTGAAAAGTAGGGGGCCAAGTATGGAGCCCTGTGGGACACCGGAGTGGATTGGGAGGCGAGGGGAGAGGACAGGGCCCACCTTGACTATCTGCATTCTATCGGGACTATGAGCACTATAACGAGGTAATACATTAGATAGAAAAAGTCTAATTGTATTGTGGTAGGAATTTATGTTGTGTACTTTAACCTTGTTCTTTTAAGTGATTGTATACTTTTTGATACAGTGTTCTATGTTTACATTTTACATATTTTTATCCTTTTTTTTTTAAGTAAACCTTTTATTAGAAACATACTACCTGGGTCTTCCAAGTTCTCTTTTTGCATGTAATGTATAGAGGGTTAAGACTGACAAAAACTGTTCAGGAGCTTGATGGTGTTAATAAACAGGGAAAAGGTAAGAATATACCTAAGGTCTTTCACAGAGTTTTAAGGGTTCATTTTGGATACCTGGTTAGGTGCCCTTAGGTGAAAGATATCTGGCATCTCCCCAAAGAGCAGATTATCTGAGCCTGTACATTTGGGTATGCAAGCATAAGGTTCACAGTTTGAATCCCCCCAGAACTTGAGACTAAAGGTGATTCGGACCCACAAGTAGACAGGAGGTTACCCTGTCTGTTACCTGTTCACATTACTGCACTCGGAGGTTGGCACTGTGGGAGCAGAGGGCCTGACCTGCTGAGTGCACTTGTGACAGACTGGTTGGCAGCGCTGTGGATAAATTTGGTAACACAAGCTTTAATTGTTCAGTGAATCAGCTTAATACCGTACAGCTCACTTGCAAAATAAGGCAGTGATTTTTTTAAAAAGAAACAGAACTACAACATTTTAGTTACAGTCAAGTCCCTACCCATTTTATTTTTTTTTCTAAAGTGCAAGTTAGAGTAGTGTAGTTAGGGAAAAAGATGGCTTCCAACTACAGCTGGCACACTGCGGACTACTTGAAGCAGTTGTGCCAGGACAGAGGAGTCCTGTATGAGGGGAGAGCCACCAAGCAGAACCTCATGGATGCCCTGATGGCATCAGATGCCTAGAGCATTGAGTCACTGACCGACTTTAAGGGACCAAACCTTGAGCGTGAAGGAGCCAACAGCCAGTGCAGTATCCAGATCTGGTGAGGATGACAGCAGGGCCAGTGCCAGCGAAGGGTCACAGCAGCAGGGGAAGGTCACCAGCATTCTGGAGCCAGAAGCAATCAGGCTGCAGATTAAGTTGCACAGAATGGAGCTGGAGTTCCAAAAAGAAGAGAAGCGAGAACAGCAAGCTGCAGAGGAGAAGAGGGAGCAAGAACAGCGAGCTGCAGAGGAGAAGAGGGAGCAAGACCAGCGAGACGTGGACCATGAAGAGCATGAGCACCAGAGGTGACATGAACTGAACTGCACCAGAGCAGGTAAGTGGCTTGTGTTTAAGTGGAACTACAGGACTGGGTTACAAACTGAATTCCAAATTGATAGCTGAATTTAAAGAGGGGGAGGATATGGATGCCTTTTTAAATTCCTTTGAAAAAGTTTGTATTCTGGCAAAGATTCCTTGTTACTTACTGGGAAAGCTCAGGATGCATTGGGTCAAATGGACAATGAGGACAGTAATGATTACAGCAAACTTAAAGCTGCACTTTTGAAAAAGTTTGATTTAACTGCAGAAGCATAAAGAGCTAAATTCCATAAGCTCAGGAGAAGCCCTGATATGAGCTACAAGGAGCTAGCCACGAAACAACGTCAGTTTTTAAAACGTTGGTGGGAAGGAATTGAAGCTAGCTCTGTAAATAAAATTGAAAATGCTATTTTGTTAGAACAGGTTTTTAGGGCATGCCCAGCAGAGCTGAAAACCTGGCTGAAGGACCGAGATCCCAAAACAGTGCAAGAGGCTGCTGGACCGCTATGCCAAAAGCAGACCTGCTCTGAGAGTGAATGGGGCAGGCCTGACAGTGCAGAAAGGGAAAAGCGCACCTTCAGGGCAGCTAAAACCCTCACTTCCTCCACCAAAACCAGTTAACCCCAGGTTTCAGAGAAAAGATTTTTCTGAGAAAAGAAATGAATGTTGGGACTGTAAAGAAACTGGGCATATTGCCAGACAGTGTCCCAAAAGGGTGAGCAATATGCAGAATGAGGCTAGGAAAGAAGTGGGCTGTTTGTGTGTCCATGGAAGCATACTTGTGAATATGAGGGAACACATGCACCCAGTCACAGTGCATGGGGTGCAGACACAAGGGCTAAAGTACAGAGGGCATCCCTAACGCTGATAAAATGGGATCTGGTAGAGCTTGGTCAGCTTATACCCAATGAATCTGTAACTGTACAAGACTTCACTGGGGGGGGAGAAAACATTTCCACTCACTAGTGTTCTCTTAGACTGGGATGAAACAGGGGGAACTGTGCAACAGGTGGCTGTAGCCAAAACGTTAGCAGTTGATGTAATTTTTGGCAACAATTTCAAACAGGGGATGGTGTGTGCAGTTACCCATAGCCAAGTGACAAGGGAAAATTGTAGTTCCCTGGACCCCACAGAAACCATTGTGGAAACCACTGGGAGGGAGGCTGATTCCACAGTCTGTGTCTCCTGATAGGGAGACTAATGAAAAGGGGGTAGAAATTTCCCCGGAAGCAGTTAACCACACAGCTATGGAGGGTTACTCTGAAGAAATAAGGGGGACCCATTTCAGAGTGGCATTTATTACCTTTTTATGATATGCCTAGGCTCTTTGAAATGGAAATGAAATGGGACTTTATGAGTCTGTCAGAAGATGGAGATCATAAACTTTTATGACGTCTTAAGAGGAAGAACATTTAATATCAACTGGTGTTAAAAAGCTATAAAACTCTTTGACATGCCTCGGGAAAAGGAACTGCTCGAGATAAAAAGAGAAAATGTTAATTAAGGAGTCATATTTGGGAAATTAGTTTTTGATTATGTCACCTTATTCAATATACCTCCTGATAGGACATCCTGTTTGCATATTTTTTTTATTCAACAAGGAGGAGCTAGATGACATCAGAAGGGGTGAGTAAGAAAGACACAGTTTAACCTAAGACTTGTGTCTGATCTTAGTGACATACTATTGTGGGATCTTAAGAAACAAGATCTAACTGAAGGTACTGGACTTCAGGAGTGCTGATTTTGTCAAAATGGGAGAGTGCCTCAGAAAAGCACTAGCAAACAGGCTAGAAGGTGGGGTGGAGCGACAGTGGGGAAACATCAAAACCGCCATCACAGAGGCAACAAGCCTTTGTGTGAAGCAAATAAACAAATCAAAACAAAAAAAAAACACTATGGTTCTCAAAAGAAGTGGCAGGGAAGGTAAGGGAGAAAAAGATATCATTCAGGAAGTATAAGGAAACACAGAAGGAGCAGGACAGAGAACTGTACCAGTTAAAGCAGAAGGAAGTGGGTAAGGCAGTCAAAATAGCAAAGGCCCAAACTGAAGAAACGATAGACAACTCAGTTAAGAAGGGGGATAAAATCTTTTATAGGTACATTAGGGAGCAAAGAAAGACTAAGGCAGGGATACTGAGGCTGAACAAAGAGGAAGGTGGTAGGTAGAGAGTGACAGGGAAAAAGCAGGGATACTGAACTTATACTTCTCCTCAGTATTCACAATGGAAAAGCAGGGGGAAATACCGAATCTGGTCAATAGAAGCACTCTGGATAGTGAGGTTGATATTAGTCATTTCACAGAAGAAAGGGTTCTGAAAGAACTCTTAAAACTGAAGGTGGATAAAGCAATGGGGCCTGATGGGATTCACCCCAGAATTCTAAAAGAACTGAGGGAAGAACTGGTAACACCACTGACTCCCCTTTTTAATAAATCATGGAAGGATGGTGTGGTACCTGAGGACTGGAGGAGGGCGGATGTGATTCCCCTTCACAAAAGTAGGAGCAAGACAGAGGCAGGAAACTACAGACCTGTCAGTTTGACCTCAGTGGTAGGAAAATGATGGAATCACTTCTGAAAGAAAGAACTGTTGAGTACCTAGAGGCCAATGGGGCACAGGACTCAAGGCAGCATGGATTCATAGCAGAAAGGTCATGTCAGACAAATCTAATTGATTTCTTTGACTGGGCGACCAAAGCAGTAGACCAGGGAGGGGCTGTGGACATGGCCTACCTAGACTTTAGCAAAGCATTTGACACAGTCCTGCACAAAAAATTAATAAACAAATTAGCCAGCCTGGGAGTGGGTCCTAGGGTAATGTCCAGCCAGTGTTTTACCCAGGCTAACACAATACAGAAAGCAATAGTAAATGGAGTCCACAGTGAAGAAAGGAGGGTTACTAGTGGGGTACCGCAGGGTTCAGTATGGGGGCCGGTCCTTTTTAATGTCTTTATAAGTGACATTGCAGAGGAACTGGAAGGGAAAGTATGTCTTTTTGCAGATGACACAAAGATCTGCAACACGGTTGATAGACAAGGTGGGGTGGAAAGGATGAAAAAGGACTTGGCAAGGTTAGAGGATTGGTCAAATGTATGGCAGCTTAGATTCAATGCAAAGAAGTGCAAAGTAATGCACCTGGGAAATAAAAACCAAGGGGAAGAATACACAGCGGGGGGGTGAGATTCTGACAACAAAAATGGAAATGGACCTGGAGGTAGTCATATCAGATGACTTAAAGGTGGGCCAGCAATGTGAGAAGGCAGTAAGGAGGGCTGGGGAGATACTGGGATGCACAGGGAGAGGCATCACCAGTACAAAAAGGGAAGTCATTTGCCCTCTGTACAGACAATTGGTAAGACCACATCTGGAGTGCTGTATACAGTTCTGGAGACCCCATCTCCGCAAAGACAGACAGGGTGGGGGCTGTCCAGAGGAGGGCAATCAAAATGATGCAGGGTCTGCATCAGAAGACATATGAAGAAAGACTAAAGGAACTAAATATGTATAGCCTCAAGGAAAGGGGGGGACATGACAGAAACTTTCAAATACCTCAAGGAATCAACAAGGTCCAAGAGGGTAGCATCTTTCAGAAAAAGAAATGTGCAAAAACAAGGGGGCACAATTTGAAGATGGAGGGGATGGCTCAGAGGTAATGTGAGGAAGTATTTCTTCACAGAGAGGGTTGTGGATACATGGAACAGCCTTCCTGAGGAGGTCGTATAGTCAAAAACAGTGGGGGAATTCAAGAATGCATGGGACAGACATAAGGCAATTCTAGTGGGGGGTAGGAGGAAGTAGGCTGTTGGTTAACTAGGATCTGCAGCTTATCCATTAGGTAGGGAAATGGGCAGACTGGGTGGGCCAAGCGGTCCTTATCTGCTGTCAAATTCTATGTTTCTATATTAACTATAAACACTATAAAGAGGTAATACATTAAATAGAAAAAAAGTCTAATTGTATTGTGGTAGGAGTTTATGTTTTGTAATTTAACCTTGTTCTTTTAAGTGACTGTATGCTTTTTGATAGTGTTCTGTGTTTACATTTTACATATTTTTATCCATTTTTTAAGTAAACCTTTGTGAAAGGAAAAAGAGTTTTCCTTTAAAAAATTGGAAGGTATTGATGTCCCTGCTGTTTCAATTAAATGGAATATGTAAGGAGACATATAAGGAGACTCCTACAGAATCGACTGGCAGATAAGATCTTCTACAGTCCTGCTGAATGGGACACCTGAAATGGATCCTGAAAAGATTATCAGAAGTAGTGATATTCTGTATAGCAACCTAGATGCTATATGGCTTTCTGTTTGAGGGATTTCGCTGGAAGAGTGTTTCTTTAGGTGAGAAGAACAGGTACTCATTAGCGTTGGACAGGAGCAGTAATATCTGCTGGGATAGGAGTATGAGGCGGATAAACGGGTAGGAGTAATTGATCAGGCAGGGATGCTGGATGTCGGTAGTTGTAAAAACACCCAAATAGACACACACAGCAAATGTACAGGAACCCCAAGCCACCAGGGCAGCAAAGAGGAAGGCAACAGCCCAAGCACTGAGGGAACAGTTGGAAGTCGAAACCTGCTGACTGGAGGATAGAGCTTGAAGGGAAGTTATCAGAGGCTGAGCAGTACCAACACTGGCAGGTGCAGGTAATGTACAGGACTGCGGGTGCAGTTGCTACAGCACTGCAGTGATGGGATATGAGATTCCAACCTCCAAAGGAGATGGCGAACTTGAGATGCTGATGGTAGACCTCTGGACTGGGACAAGGGTAGCAAAATGGAAAAGCTGTAACTAGCCTCAGGCACCCATCCTTGAAGATGGGCAAAACGTCATATGTCCAACAGGAAACAAGGGGGAATGTAGGCAAACAAGTCCAAGTTGAAGGCAATAGGGAAACAGAACCATCACGAGTAGCAATGAGGGAGGAGATGGTAGCATGGAGCTGAATGTCGGCAAAGTTAAGGAGCTGAAGCCAGAAGGCAAGCTGCAGCAACAATGTACATGAGCACCGGAGGAACTGGAAGACAAGCAGCAAGGAAGTCTGGGAGTCTGAAGGACAAAGTGGAGTTGCAGACTGAACAAGCTGGAGGGGTCTTAATCCAAAGCGTGAGCAGGCCAATGGTGAGGACAAATACACAACTCCCATGTAGCTAGAGGATGTACTGTAGTTGGTTGAGTCAGGAGGTTGGAGGCAGATAGGGTACAGTGGTCCCGTTCCCGAGGGAAGCGGTAACCAGATCTCGGGTACAAAATGCAGTTGGTTGAGACAGTAGATGGAGGACAGGCTCCCATCCTCAATAGTCAGGGTGAGCTAACCTTCACTCGATGCCACACCGAGCAGGGTTAGGAATGGAGACTGTCGCAAGTTGGTAGGGAATACAACTGGTTGAGACTGGAGGTAGAGGAAACAGGCTCCCATTCCTAGAACACATGGGAAGCCTACCTGCACTGCTATGCCTCAGTAGGTAGAGTTAGGGAGGAAGCTGGTGAACTACTGGTATGGGCCGATCAAGGAAAGGGCAGGTGACTGCTGTGAAGTAAGAGGTAGGCAAACAAAAGAGCAGGATGAAGGGGATGGTAGGAAGGAAGAAAGGGAACAGGAGGACGACGAGCATATTGAGGAACATGAAGCTGATGAAACACATTAATAATACATAACGGATAATGCCAAACAATACAGAAAGATATGAGAAGGAATGCCAAATTGAAGCGAACCACTACAAGGGACCAGGAAGAGAGGTGTTCAGGGGCATTATGGGTGACTGGGTGTGCTGGAAGGGTTCACAGTACTAGGGGTATAACAAGGTAACATACGAATGATAGGATGAACAAAGTATATAAATGCTGGGACTAATAAATTGTAAGGTATGAGTAGCATTGGTGACAGACAGAAACTGTTAGGAAAGGTTGATAGAGTGGAGTAAACACTGAGAGGCTCCAAACTAGGATCAGACATGGAGCAGGACTGGCATAATAGAAGGGGCATGGAAACTGAGACAAGAGTGCCAACGCGAGTGAGAAAGCCCAAAAGAAAACTGCACCAAAAGTCATACTAGAATACGTTGAGATGTATTCCCAAGAGGAGAGAGAGGGGTGATATGATAGAGGGGAGTATTACTAGAAGGTGGCCTGCAAACTAGCAATGCAGACCCCCTCCTGTCCTCACATACTTTGCAAGACTGCTGTGGGAGTCCAGGCTGCAATTGCCATTATTTTTACGAACATACGAAATTTGCCAGCAGATAAAGGCCTAGATGTCTATCAAGTCTACTCGAATGTGCAGCTAGCACCCCTCCCATAGATTTCTCATCTGCAAGTTTAATTTTAACATAGCGCCAAAACTTTCAGCTGAACGCGGACCTGAAGCGGGGACCCGACTAAGCGGGCACAAGTGTTCATGGGTATTACACCCATTTAGTGGCGTCACTCCCACCACTACTACCAAAAGTGCAGCACTGGCAGTGGTTTATTATGGTGATTTTACTACTTCCATGGGGTCTTGACACCCCAAATATTACTTACTGCAACACCTGGACAGGCTGTTGCAGTAAGTAATCTTCGGGGACGTCAAGACCCCTAACAGCACAATAAAATCACCATAATAAACCACCGCCAATGCTACACTTATAATAGTAGTGGTGGGAGCTATGTCACTCAAATGGGTGTAATACCATGAACACTTGCACCGCCTAGTCGGGTCCTCGTGACCAAGAATTGTCTGAATGTTTCTGCGCTTTGTTAAAATTAAATCTGCAGATGAAAAATAATGGTGACTTCAACCCAGGACTCCTGCAACAGTCTTGCAAGGTATGTGAGGAGAGGAGGAAGCTGCATTGCTAGTCTGCAGGTCACCATTAAGACTGAAATGCAAAAGCCCTATTGTCAGGATCCAGAAACGGAATGCCTGATACTCAGTATCCAGACACTCTGATTTGCCTGCAGCTGAGTTTGTAACCTAAAATAAGTGGGGGTTGTAGGGGACAAAGCCCCCTGCATTGGTTGGTGTGGGGGGGGTAAGCCCCCAGAAACAGTGTAGGAATATGAAGTGTCAGGTGATCCGTTTTGGGCTCCCAACACTCGGGCTTTTGCATTTCAGTCTTATGTAGTATATCCATGATAGAGACATTCAAGTGTCTCCAGGGTATAAACGAGGCACAGGAGGGAAGCATCTTTCAGAAAAGACGGTGTACAAGAACAGAGGGGTATGATATGAGGCTAGTGGACAGTAGGCTCAGAGGCAATGTGAGGAAGTACATTTTTACAGAAAAATTAGTGGATGCTTGGAGCAGCCTCCCTGTGGAGGGGGTGAAGGCAAAAATAGGGGAATTTAAGAATGCATGGAATAGACATAAGAGTACTCTCGCAGTAGGGAAGAGAGGATAAGCCGCAGATTAACTAGGGTCTGCGGTATTGCTTTAAGTAGGGAAAAGGAGTAGACTAGGTGGGCCACACAGTCCTTCTCTGCCATCACCTTTTATGTTACTATGTTTTTTGTTTTGTTTTGTAATAAACGGCACTGAAGAATGGGATAATTTCCACGAGGTCTGTCTATGCTTCCCAACCCATGTCTCCATCAAACAGCAGGCCAAAACAGGGAAGTATCTAGAAGCAAAGAAGGCAGCAGCTGGAGTGAGGGCTAGAGTTCCGGCAAGTGGGTGGAGGGAAGGTGTTCCATGAAGGAGACTGAGACACAATAAATGCACTGACAGTGAAAAAGAAACAATATCACACTATATGTGGTACAGAAAGTCTAGTGCCACACCAGCCACAACAGGAATAGGTAACAGGAGCTGGGTAACTCATTGCTGTATAGGAAAATCTGGGTCTGCAATGTAACAATGAAACTCTGTACAGAGGTAGTTTATGTGTCCTGTAACTGATAACATCTGATCAGGTATTTGGGAGCTGCCCTGTAGTTGATATTACGGGTGCTGTGGGACCACAGGAAACGAGAATAGGTCTGACCATAGTCATTAACTTATTTTATTCAGTTTCACTGGCATACACACAGACACACACACACACAGGCTTCAGGTGGCACCATAACCTCAATTTTATCTATCTGTTACCAGGTAAGGAGCAGGGAGTTCTCTGGCAAACTGGTAGGGATAAGAGGGGGATTGTTCATGGTCCTCAAAGAAACACCAGCAATGGAAACTGAATAGTATTTGACTTTTTTTCCAATTAGTGTAGGTGTATAAGGAGGAGCTCTTCAGTGAAAATATCATTATTTGCTTAATTTATTTAATTTAATGGACTTTTATTTTTAAGGCCTAGTTGAAGGTTTTTATATGCGAGTAAAGGCTGCAGCCATGTCTGTGATGGAAATCAGGAAGTAAATGACTTATTAATTCTTTATGTGACTTGTGAGTTGCCCTGGTTGGCAGGAACTTGTTTTTAGTGATTTGGTAGTGCTCTCTGAAGGCAATGGCTAGAACCAAGTCTCAGCCAATCAGGACATAGGGATTTCCTTGCTCATCGTATATTGCTATGCATAAATTACTAGGTGTCTCATACTGGGCTACAATGCACTTTATCCACATACAGCTGTTTTGCATGTCTTCTAATTTGTACTGCGTGCTACTCAAATTCTTTTACATATTGTGCTTCTGCTGTTTATACTTGTTCCCCTCCCCAAGGTTGTATCTGGAAATCGGCCTTAGCTCAGTCTGCCTCTCCCGGTTACCAATTTTTGGAAAAAATAAAGTATTGAAGATGCATGTTTCTGGAAAGGGCTCCTCTAGCACTACAGAAAATAAGATATCCCCAACTGTGACATACAAGCTAGAATTCCACACCTCGTTAGTGTGGTGACATATTGGCCCTGTACAGAATGCTATAGCATTTTAAAGAACGTTTTAAAAACATTTTGCAACACAGTAACCTGAGCATCCAGACTGCACTCCAGTTATTGTTCCACCCCTAGAAGCTCCCAGTATATTTATGTGGCACCCACACTAGGCAATGCCAGCACAAGTTGGGAATCTGGGATACCAGAGTACATTACCGGCCACCAAAAGGACAAAATAATAAGTGTTTTATTAAAAACTGTCAGTATAGCCTATAGGTTAGAGCAACTCTCAGTGCGACTGAGGGCTTAAAGCTTAATCTCCCTACTATTGACTTACACCCCACTCCCACTCCCTTGCCCTCTCCCTTGACAAGGCTTATTCAATCTGCTTCTTCCCTCTCCCCCATCTTCTATTAACACCCTGAACTTCTGATCCTCCCCCTACTTCCCTCCAACTCTCCCTCTATTTCCTTAGTTAGTACTTTGTTTTTGTTCGGTTCCTCAATCTATAAAACATGTATAAGCTTACTGTTTGTATATTCACTGTTCCTTTCACAGTCTAACACCGTTCTCTTTGATTATGGTATCTACATGTACTGTATACAGCTAAAGCATCTTCTGTTGTGCACAGCATTTTGGCACTGTAATGCTGTTTCTTTTTCTCCGATTTGGAATCTTTGTAAATTAGCTCAAATGTGTTAATGCCTAGCTTTTAATAAATAAATACATAAAACGAGCTGGGAATGAGCTTGGTACATCAAGCAGACCTGGGTTTGATTCCCACAACCTCAACTTGCATAGTGTGCGACTCTAAGCACATGGCCTCCAAGTCTTCGGCATTCTGTTGGAGTCTACAGCAATTTACTGCATTATTCAGACCTCCAGCAAGCAATAATAACCTCAGCATACTGAGCTGGAGGTCAGCTACCTTCTGCCAGCTATTTTCTGGTTGGGAAGTCAAATTTGGCAAGCTAAGGCACTTGTAAAGTGCTCATGTCATTGGTGATAGCTGATAGCTTCTAAATAGCTTCTAAATAAAGATTATTGGGTGACAGTGTTGAATATTGGGTACACCTAGTACCAGGAGAGCAGACGGGGGGCAACTGTCCTGGACCCAGTGACTCAGGGGGGCCCATAGGGGGACCTGTAACAGGAGATGTGAGGTTAAGGGGGCCCAGTCCTAAAGATGTGTCCTGGGTCCAGGAATTTCTATTGGCACCCTTGCCTAGGACCTACGCTATTAGCGTAGCGCTCAAGTTACACTATTTGGTACAGTCGCCTTTACTTTATATTAGTTTATTTGGGTTAAGGTTCATCCCCACACTAACCTGTAAAAAAAAAAAAAAGGGCTGCTGGATGGCAAAGCCCCCCCCCCAGCTTAAAATGACAACCAAGTAAGGAAGGTCACCAAAGCAGCGCTGTGTTCAGAAGCTTTTACGGCAAGCTTCCTAGGTGTATCTGATATTCTACACTATCACTGATTATTGATTAAAAAGAAACCCGGTGACAGTAGAGAATACCAGAGGAGGCAGTATAGCGCAGTGGTTTAAGGCTCTGAGCTGCAAACCTGGAGATCTGGGTTTGAATCTTACAGACCCTACTTGCATACTGTGTGACCCTGAGCAAGTCACTTAACTTCCTTGTGCTCCCAGGCTGCACAGTAAACAAGCTTCCAGCTTAGTGTGTTTCTCCTGGTTCAAAAAAAAAAAAGTGTGCACCTGTGTTTCAAAATCGGACACCAATATGCAAATAGGGTACCCTATGGTAGTTATGTGATGTGTGTTCTGTCAGTTATTTTTTAGTTTGTTTGAGTTGGGGTCCCCCTACCACGTATTTTTTAACATTTGGTGCAGGGGGCAAAACTCCCAATTGAACAAACTAAAGAAGTAACTGACTGGGCTTTATCTTGGCAGAGTACACATCATGGCATCATGTTTGTCACTCTGTCTGAGTGGAAGACTCTGCTCCCCACCCTTTGTGTCTTTTTTAACATAGGGGATGTGAGGGGGGAGAAGCGCCCCAACTCAAACTAAAAAACAATCAGCAGAGCATGAATCCAGAAGCGGACGTTTAAAAATACTAATACTATCATTGATACTGTCAAGCAATCATGTACATTGGTGCAATCAGTCAGATGTGACCTATGCTAATTGCTTACAGAAATGCCGGTGGTCTGGTGTTCTCCACTTCTACCAAAAATCCCTGGTATAGTAGCTCATGCACCGTTAATGGAGCCGAGTCCTAATTGGGTAATTTAAGGTTATAGCTGCCAGAATCCACCCATTTACAGTAGTGGCAGCCTTAGACTGCGTATGTGGTGTCAAACCATGTCATGGTGGTAGTTTGTCCACAACAGTGTCATTAGCTGACTGCAACAGAGTTTAGACTTATCAAGCATTTTTACTGTCACTGCTACTGAGGAGGAATTAGCCAGCAGAGGTAAAACTGACACCTTGTATAGAATCAGTCTAATGTCTTATTGATGTATTTACAGCTGCAGTCTGATGTTGAGAGATACAGCATTCTCACTGATAGAATTTACATTTTAAGGGCTGCAGTATCAATAATGCCCTCCTGTATGGGGGTATTAATTTCTTGTGCAAATGCTAGGTACTGGCTGGAAAGGAAGCTGATACGGTATGATCACTATTACACATGGGTGGTGACTGATAACCTGTATCTGGACAATGCCGGCTGTGCACTGTGATGTGCATTATGTGTTTGTTCATGCAGGGAGTGTCTGCTTTGTTGATATGTAACAGTGGCCATTGAATGTTTTATTTTTGGTGTTTGATAGTGGAGTCACACTTGTTTCAAAACAGGGCCCCATTTATTAAATGAAAGCATGTGGCTTTTTAGTGCCCTATTTCAAATAAAATATTTATTTGTTATTAAGCGGGTAGGTACACTAGACAGCATAGCTGCCTATTTTCAGGTGCGACCCAGGAGATTACAACAAAGGGTATGTAGACAATAGCAGATACAAGAAAACATCATGAGAACAAGCTGAAGTTAGACATGGTACACTTATACAAAATTTTCAGCAATGACAGTCGATTTGCAGGAATCTATATGTAGTAACAAAACAGGAATATAAGTGCAAATAGCTAACAGTCATAAGTCATTTAACTAGTAAGTGTTAGAAAAGAGAAAATAGCAAGATTTCTAGGCAGGTTTGAGAGTAGTAGAGGTTGGAGCCGGTAGGCAACTAGGAGGAACCAGTACAGAAGTGGGTAGATAGAGAACAGGAGCAGGGTTCAGAGCTTACTAGAGTCATATGATGCTCCTGTTTGAAGCTGCATGGAGGAGAGATTCTTAGGCTCAGTGGAAAGAAGTTCCATAGTTTAGGGGCCCAGCTAGAGAAAGCATTCTCCCCCATTTTGATTTTACATCTCGTTTGGACAAGAAGGATTTGTCGGCTGATCTCAGTAGGTAGGCAGAGGTCACAGGTTTGAGCAGTAAAGCCAATTTGCCAGGTATCTGGGAGGAGATTATATTCTTTATAAAACAGTTGGAAGTAAAGTGACAGAAGGCTGAGGGGTAAACCATCCCAGACTGGAGTACAGTGTGCATCGGTGAGTACGTTTGGGTAAAGACAGAGCAAAACGGCAAATGCTGCTGTAGCAGACATCCCCCTTTTGGAGGAGCCCTCCAGTAGTTGCCGGTAAGGCTATTTAGCCATATGCCAATTTGGGTCTCAGGATCCCCTGTGCAATGGCCATCCCCACTGTGGATGTTAGGCTATGTCTCACGTTACATGCCAGCCCAAGTTGAATATTGACGGGTTCAATGACTGACGCTAGGTGCAGGTCAAAATCCAAGCCAGGATCAAGGGTTACCCTAGGTATTTAAAAGAGGTAACTGTGTTAAGGGAGGCCATCAAGTGCTTTGATACTTATTCTGGGTGCAGGACAACATTTTTAACCTGAACTAAAGAGCATAGTCACCGCTTTATTTAATACAAGCTTGTTTTGCAATAGCCAGCTCTGAAAGGTACTGAAGTTACTATTGAGATTCAGGTTGATATCCGAGAGGTTTGAGGAGGATGAGTAAAGAACAAGATTGTTGGCTCACTATTCCCAGTCAAGTGCCTCGTGCAACTTTCAGTGATGCAGCATTCAGGCGCTTGACAATCCTGCTGTTTACTTTTGAATTCCTGAAATAAGACTACCACAATGTTATATTACATTTGTTTTCAGGGTATTTGTGCATCTACTACAAGATCATCGTCATGAAACTCACTATTTCTTATTCAAAGAAATAACTTGAAGACTACATTAGCAGTTGGTTACTTAAGTAGTCTGATAACAGCTTGTGCTGGATCATCTTGGTTCTGACTTAAAGAAACCTTTCCTCTCAGCTTTGTTTCTAAGGCAGTTGTGTACCACTCTCAGTACATTAAAATAAATAAAAATAATTTGACACTTGTTTGTTATTATATTCTCAAGGGATTTCACAAGTTTACTCAATTCCATAGATGGCAACATTAAGGACTGTAAGTCAGTGCTGTTATTAAAATCTTCATTACACATTTGAGAATACAATACTTACTGTACTATCTCTAGAGTATGACAAATGATGCATGCTTCCTTTACATTTAAAGGACTATAGAACTTTGCCAGTTTTGAAGTTCAACTGATTTATTTTCTCATTTGCTGCGATATAGTCTTTATTATGCATTTAAAGTGACAGTATGATTAAAATGTTTCCAGTTTTGTACTTCAATTCCCATTTCCCTGTGCAGGCATAGTCAATCTGTACCAGAATTACAAACGTTACTAGTGTCCAGTAAGAATAGATCCAGAAGCAAATGATTTGATACCTTTAATGGACCAACATAGATGTAACAACAAGAACAAAGTGTTTAGCTTTTGGACCAATCAGTCCTTCTTCAGAAGCTCATGGCAGTTGTTTAGAAAACGCAATACTTATAACAGCTAGATAATGCAGAGAAAACAGAAAAAATCCCATTGGTTTAAAATACTCATTAAAAAAAAAAAAAACAGAAGATGATGTCAGAGAAGTTTAACAGTACAATGCTGCTTCAGCCAGAAGCAACCTTGGGTTAAACGTCCTTAGTGGAACACACATACAAAGAATCCTACTGCATACAAAGTTAATTGACATAAAATAACACTGCTGAACCAGATAACTCCAAAATCAATCAATGAGTGTCACAGTTAGTATAAGAATGTGATTACTGAAAGGCAACCCCACCCAGATTAAAGACAAACTAAGATTTTTATAGGACTCATGAAATTTCAATGTTAGCATTAAAGACCAAAGAATTAAAGAATTAAAGTCCAGTAAGGAAGGGAAGGGATCGTAACTGTGGCCGAACCACTGACCAGCTGATCTGTTTTCACATTGCTGTCTGCCTGTTCTGCAGTGGCTTTCATTTTTTATCAAAGGTTGCTTAATGTGCTGTAAGAACATTTTGAAAATGATCTCCATAGACTTGTATAGGGGAACACCCTTGTGCTCTCCCTGGATAAATGTCACAAAATGTGAGAACGCAGGGGCAGAGCAGGCAGACAGGAAGTGGAAAGGATCCTGGCCAATCCCTTCCTCCTTACTGGACACTACATAGAAACATAGAATTTGATGGCAGATAAGGACCACTTGGACCACCTAGTCTGCCCAATTCCCTACCTAAGTGATAAGCTGCAGATCCTAGTTAACCAACAGGCTACTTCTTCCTACCCCCCCACTAGAATTGCCCTGTGTCCGTCCCATGCATTCTTGAATTCCCCCACTGTTTTTGACTCCATGACCTCCTCAGAAAAGCTGTTCCATGCATCCACAACACTCTCTGTGAAAAAAATACTTCCTCACATTACCTCTGAGCCATCCCCCCTCTATCTTCAGATTGTTTCCCCTTGTTCTTGCACATCTCTTTTTCTGAAAGATGTTACCCTCTTTGATTTTGTTGATTTCCTTGAGGTACTTGAAAGTTTCTATCATGTTCCTCCTCTCTCTCTTTTCTTTGAGGGTGTACAAATTAAGCTCCTTTAGTCTCTCTTCGTATGTCTTCTGGTGCAAACCCTGCACCATTTTGGTTGCCCTCCTCTGTACAACCTCCACCCTGTCTGTGTCTTTTCGGAGATGGTATCTCCAGAACTGTATGCAGTACTCTAGATGAGGTCTCACTAACTGTCTGTACAGAGGTATAACAATGTCCTGTTTTCTACTGGTGCTGCCTCTCCCTATGCATCCCAGTATCCCCCCCCCAAGCCCTCCTTACTGCCTTCTCACATTGCTTGCCCACCTTTAGATCATCTGTTACAACTACCCCCAGGTCCCTTTCCATTTTTGTTGTTGTTAGTATCTCACCCCCATTGTCTACTCTTCCCGTTTTTTGTTTTTGTTTTAAATTACTATTTATCCACACCTATGTCCTGCGGGTGCCGACCCATCGGGAGCGCATAGGAGTCATCCTCCTGTCTCACTTGCCTGCCTGATACTTACCCTCGGTCACCTTGGAGCTGTGGCTTATTCCCCTGAGTGGGGTCGAGGTGGGGCAGTGATCACCCCAAAATTCCGAATCTCGTCAGATCAGGGGTAGTCAGGCAGGCAAGGGCATATTGGAGGCATGCTCCAGCGCACTGTCTCCCCAGCACCTGCAGGCATTTTTCCTTCACTTTAACTTGGAGGAGTGGCACGCACACTACGCCAAGGAATCACTGCCATCACCACTCCTCATCCCCGCGCCTGCTGCACCTGGCTGTACCCCTGGCCTCCACCAGAGACAGGCAAGCACAGATTCTGGACCCCTCCCTCCCAGGAGAGGAGAGCTGTCCTCAGATGCTCAATCCTCTTCCTCCCCTGCCAATCCCCGACAACCCAGGCTTGCTATCAACCCAGGTCACCAGCGTGGTGCAAGGTGTGGTGATCCCCTGGGTTTTGGTTTCCAGGTGCATTATTTTGCACTTCTTGCATTGAATCTAAGCTGCCATACATTTGACAATTCCTCCAACCATGCCAAGTCCCTTTTCATCCTTTCCACCACTCCTTGTGTATCAACTCTGTTGCAGACCTTTGTATGGTCTGCAAAGAGACATACTTTTCTGTCCAGATCCTCTGCAATGTCACTTATAAAGACATTAAAGAGGACTGGTTCTAGTACTGCACCCTGCTGTACTCTACTAGTAATCTTCCTTTCATAGTAGACTCATAAGCATTAATCACCAACAGAGGAGGGCTCTACCGGTGGATTACTGCCCGACTGGGGGGTGCATGAGGCTGAAGGCCGAGTGCTTCCAACCACTCAGCGGGCATTAATCCCTGCTAGAGCCCGGCGCTGGAGGCGATTAATGCGCTTGTAACATGGCAAGTGCAAGGAGCGTATTGTTCAGATCGCAGTGTTCCTCAGAACAACAGAGACATTGACGTGATCATTACTTCTACTGCACAAGTCATGTTACTGGATCATGCTGTGCAGTTGGCGAAAATCTATCGCAGTGCGCATGCACATTCAATGTGCCACATACATTTCTCTAGTGCAGCAGTTCTGAAGAAATGAGGACATAACAGTCCCATGTGACACTGGACAGAATGCGATTTTTTTTTGATTCACAGCAACAGTTTTACTGTTTTACTGTTCTTGTTGCCATCCGACAAAGATTTCATGCTGCCTTCTGGGACACACATGTATGTTTTTGGACTGCTGCTGATATTAGTTATAAATACTTGTCTACACCTGTATCTCACACTGGTTCTATCGCATTCTTTAGTTTACTTAGTCATAGTCACTCATGTCGCCCCACGCTACAACCCACGCCTTCCTCCTGCAGCTATTTATATCACTCCTCCAGACAATCAACCCGCTTGAGTCCCGAACGCAAGTTATTGGCGTGCTTCACACCATGCTGACAATTCCTGTGTCACTCTTCTATCAGGGCGCCATCTACAGGCACGAACAGATCGCATGCCATACTGTGTCTTACACTGTTTTCAAGTGCGCCCCACTACTGCACTTACTTCGATCTCTACTGTGTTGATTCCTCGTCACAGTGCTGCACCATGTGGCTACTTGTGGTAGGGCACCAGCGGCTTCTACTGCTGGGTTAATCACTGCTCGTTTTGCATCACCCGATGCATTTAACCAGTCTGTGCTCTCCATTTCACCATCATTTGTATGCCATGTTACAATGTTTACTATTACTCTCTGCGTTCTGTTTTCTAGCAAATTTTATCTGGGCAACCACCTTGGTACCCACTCCCAGGCTGGCTAACTTGTATCTTAATCTTGTGTGTGGGACTGTGTCAACTGCCTTGCTAAAGTCTAGGTAGGCCATGTCCACAGCCCATCCCTGGTCACCCAGTCAAAGAAATCTATTAGATCCAACTGACATGACCTTTCCGCTGTGAATCCATGCTGCCTTGGGTCCTGTGTCCCGCTGGCCTTTAGGTACACAACAGTTCTTTCCTTCAGAAGTGGTTCCATCATTTTCACAACCACTGAGGTCAAACTAACTGGTCTATAGTTTCCTATCCCTGTCCTGTTCCCACTTTTGTGAAGTGGAATCACATCTGCCCTCTTCCAGTCCTCAGGTACCACCCCATCCTCCCATTATTTGTTAAAGAGAGTAGTCAGTGGTGTCACTGATTCTACCCTTAGTTCTTTAGAATTCTGGGATAATCCATCAGTCCCATTGCTTTGCCCACCTTCAGTTTGAAGAGTTCTTTCAGAACCCTTTATTCCGTGAATAGACCAGTATCGACCCCCCATCCACAGTGTTTCTCTTGTTTGTTTTAGGTACCTTCCCATCTCTTCTTTTGTGAATACTGAGCAGAAATATTTGTTCAGCATCCTGCTTTTTTCACTGTCACCATCTGCCCACATTCCTCCCTTTAATAAGCCTCAGTATCCCTCTATTGGGATTTCTTCTCCCTACTATACCTAAAAAAAACATTTTAATCCCCCCTTCTTAACAGAGTTGGCTATCTTTTCCTCAGTTTGGGCCTTTGCTATTTTGACTGCCTTCCCTGCCTCCTTCTGCTTTAACTGATATAGTTCTGTCCTGCTTCTTTTGTGTTTTCTTACATTTCCTGAATGCTATCCTTTTCTCCTTCTTTCATTTCATTTTGTTTTGTTGATTTGCTTTACACCAAGGTTTGTTGCCTCTGTGATGGCAGTTTCGATTTTTCCCCATCATTTCTCCACCCCTCCTTTTTGCCTGTTTGCTAGTACTTTTCTGAGGCACTCTCCCATTTTGCCCTAGTCAACCCTCCTAAAGTCTAACACTCTTGCTTTTGTAAGGCTTGACTATACAGTTGTGTTTACTGTTATCACACCGCTTGGTGGTCGCTTGTTCCCAGATGGCTACTCACGTCCAAATCTGAGATCCTCTCTCCATCCCCACTTGAGAGTGCCAGGTCTAAGACTGCTCCTCCTGAGTGGGTTCTAACATTAGCTGTCTGAGGCATGCCTGCAGGGCACTGAGAATGACACTGCTCTTGGGTGTGACTGCAGTAACTATTATAACTTTGTAATTCTGGCACAGACCCCACAGGATATGGGCTCTGAAGCCCAACAAGGTATGTCACACATTTTGAGGTTTTTGTCACCATGCTTGCTTTTTGGTGCATTCCATTCAAGAGGGTCTCTGGGACTCAAGAGTAGCTGAGTTGTTATATAGTGTAGTGCCCTAAGTGGTGCTCATAAAGGATTGCCCTGTCCCTTGGCAATCATGGATGTGATGGTGAAAGGTTCCAGGGTATAGAGTGAAGAGCCAGTGGCACCCTCTAGGTGCCCTCCACACACACTTTCCTTAGCAAGGTAACAGTGCAAGGCAGGAAAAAAATATATACTGTCTATTAATTTTGTCAACAAAGAAAATGGGAGTATGGTTTGCTAGTTTAAGAGCTGTTATGGAGTGTGTGTGCAGAAGATGGAATGATTGTCTCTGCTCAGGGAAATCAGCATACGATAGAATACCTTACAACATAGGATTTGTTATAAAGAAATAAATAGTAATGTATGTGAACTGGATAATAAAATGGATCTTCAGAGATCCAAAAAAATATTACATAAAGAACTGACAAATCATTTCCATAGAGCCAGGTGTGATGCAGTTCTTAGCAGAAGTGTGTAGTGCCTTTTCTTATCTTTTGTTTCACCAGGTGAGACACACTAAGCTGAAAGCTTGTTTACAGGTGCAATTTGGGAACACAAGGAAGTTAAGGGACTTGCTCAGAGTCGCACAGTATGCAAGTGGGGCAGTTGTGGAAGTGGTAGACAAGAAGGACAGGATCTCGGGCACTGGCAAATATGAATATCTTCAATCTGAAGGATAGCTGTGTAAAGACACGGCTATCTGTTTAGACACTAGCAGATTCAGTTAGAGATATTGAAGTATTTCTAGCAAAATAGCACTGTTGTACAAGTCAAATGTTATTATGGAAACCCTGATTTCAGGTCACAGGGCCATAAACTGTCATTATGTTGTTGGTTTAAGAATTTCAGTTCCAGTGTCAGTGGAAGAAGTACAGGAACTCTGTTCCTGCTGAAAAGGTACAGGAACTGAGTTCCTGTGTGCTTTCATCACTGAAGTGGGGCTATGGATTCAAACCAAGCCTCCAGGTTTGCAGCTCAGAGCCTTAAACTACTGTGCTATACTGCTCCAAATAGTAAGTTCAACATGTTCAAAATAAGCTCTAAATGCTCCACAGAGCACCTCACACCCCAGACCCCGGCTTTGATATAAACTATTTGCTCCAGCAAAATCAGTAAATCTCAGCAAAATTACAAAATAATCCAGCAAAACTTCAGAGCTCCCTTGCAAGGTATGTAAGCAAGTCACTTAACCTCCCCAGTGCTCTAGGGTTGCCCCTGAAAACAGGCACTTGTGTCTAGTGGGCCTTAACTGGTTACCAACAACTAAAAAACAAAAAAACATAAAAAAAAATATTATTCAATTCTGTACAGTACTAGCCCTAACAGTAGACTGTGTGATTTTCTGGGGACCAAAAGCCCAGAAATCTCAACCACAATATGTTCTTAACATCTCTGTTACAGCACAACAAACATCAACACTTCCTCACGCTGCCATTTTGCTGCATGCCTAGCTCTAACTCTTTAGTTTCGATTTTACGATCTTCGCGCTGAATCGGACTTGTACATTCTTGTATTCTTACCTGCCATTTTCCACTGTTGCTGAGCAGGACTTTTTATCTCTGTCCCTTCTGCTGTTTAAACCCTATCCATTAAGGGCTACTAGCCCAGCAACTTTAGAACAAAGCACAAATGTGGTCCGTTACACCCTTCCGGACATTTCTTCGACCAAGCTCGTCATCACGTCAGCAGACGAGACTCTCTCACACACACACACACACACACACACACACACACACACACACAGCCAGTAGGGGTATAATCGAGTACGACCAGTGCATTAGAAAATACCTAATCCAACAAGATTCTCCCGTGTATACCATGTATATATTACTTTCAAAGTTCTTAATAATATAGCCATTTTTGTAGGATACATTCTGGCACCAAATGTTACAACAGAAAAAGGATTATGGGTTAAATAGTCTTTGTGCAGTTCTCCATCTCAGGTGTACAAGCTGATGCCTTATTCCAGAAGATTCTCTTGTGTGTTTGTCTCAGAGTTACACGGACAGAGGTGTTGGAATGTATGGGGGGGGTATAGCACCCTCCTACTTTTGCCCATAAGTATTCAAAACAGCCCATTTGCTTTCACAAACTACCTTTTTACCCTGCAACCTTTTGAATTTCAACATCCCCACTTTTCCCCATGTTCTGGGATCCATGATGGGAGCAGAGGAGGGTAAGTGACTTGCTCAGGGTCACACGCTATGCAAGTTGTGACAGTGGGTCTAGTCTGCTTGGTTTTGGGGTTTACAACTTGTTGCTCTGGTCTCAGTGTAATAAATGAATATGTTAAATGTGACTGTGTTGAGTGTTGATGTGTCCTGTTGCTACTAGGTATGAGGGGGCATAGGGTGCTGAGGGGGTGTACAGTATCTGATGTGCTGCATGTTCAAGTTTATGAACCAGGTTAAATGATCCTTGAAATAAACTTGTCATTTGTAGAGGTGGGTGGTGTATGTTGTTGCATGGATCTGCAAAAACATATTACCATATATTTCACAGTATTGTTTTTCTAGCACATTAAATATTAACTGTATGTTGTAGAGCTGTACTTGTATATTTTTCTGTTCTACTGTATTTCAATCACTCTTCATAAAATTTCTTTGTGGCAACTGATATCTTGTACTAAAATAAGCTGTAAAATAACATTAATATATATTTAATGTTACCATCAAACCTTGTATCAGTTTCCAGTGGTACACATTCCTGCATCCCAGTAATGGAGAAATGTATTAGGCCATAGGTCAAGTAAGTGCAGTACATATCAAAATACATATGAATATATAAGAAAAGGACAGGTGTCTATAGCCCATCGAGACCATATTTAGTTGCTCAGTAGCAAAACATGTCTTAAGTTTACCTCCCTCGTATATTTGCCTAGACCCTCAGGAATCCTTCCAGGGTCCTTGAATTAGCTTAAGCTTGGTATTCCATTCCATTGCCCTATAACCTTCTGTGAAAAGTAATATGTTCTGCTATCACCTCTGAATTGCCATCCCTGGGTTCATGTTCCCTTGTTGCTGCCCCATTTCCCCTTAGAATTACAGCCACACACACACACACACACACACACACACACACACGTAATCCTGGACCCTTTACAAAATAAAACAGATCAATCCAGATAAGGGTGCTGCTCTGCAGATAAGGGTGGGAATATTGTGCATATGGACACAGAGAAATATGATAGAATGGTGCTTGACTTAGTTAATGACCAAATGAGGTAAAGGTACTGTATATTTTCAACTGATATCATATCATAGGACTGTAGAGACATCGTTTGAAATAGCAACTGGTTTATTAGGGTTGTTTAACTTTGTTGAATTGTTGATTAGTATAGGTTACAATGCATGGTATGCTTTTACTGTCTTTGCACTGAGCATTTTGTTCATTACATCACCATGGTTACTAGACACTGTGCTTTTATTGGACCTTCTAGACCATAGCTACCAATGTGAGTTAATAGTTGATACTAATGCCACTGTATGAGGAAGCCTGGAAGAAATGTTTTCTTCTCAATTACAGTTTTGACCAAACAAATCTGGCATTGGCAGTTTTAACTATAACTTTGCTTCTCATTTAATAAATAACAATACACTGTCATATAAAATGGTGTGGTGGGGGAGGGTTTGTATTTATTTTAAAATTTGCTCCTACAGTATGGTCCTCCTGAGATGAAGGAAATCTTATTTATGGGGTTCCAATTATAGAAGCATCAGGCAGTAATAACAGTAACCAGATTTCTTGAACTCTATAAAATTGTTTCTTATTTTAAGTCATGGCATGATGGCCTTTTCACCAAAGAAAGTCATTTATTTTTCAGACTATTAAATGAAATGAAACAACCCATTGTTTAGCGTTTGCAATATTTTGTTTGCCTATAAATGATTTATTTTAAACAAAAATATATTTATAAATGACAGAGCAGTTACTATATTTAATCATTACTGGTCTAGAAGTTCCATTGGACATAAATTGATACACTTCTGACTGAGGATAATTAATAAAAAAAAATACCAAAGGGCTGTCAGTGTTGTGGGCATTTATTTTACTTAAAAACTGGCTACAAGAAGAAACATTTTGTTTTAAATGTGCTGGTTCCCTCGGTTTAGGCAGCATGCTCATATATATAGCACCGACAGGCTAACTATATTATTGTCTTCCGTTAAGTGTTTTTTTTTCAGCTATGAAATTACAGTCAACATATTAAAAAAGTCAAGCTGTGCTCTGCGAGGCTAAAACCAGCCATTCTACCTTAACATTAGGTTTTGGTGTGCGTCTATTTCCTACAGTTGGAAGGGCAGTGTCTGATTTGGGTGTGTTAAGAGGCACCGACCCCACAGTTGTTTCCCAAAATGTAAGAAATAGTTGTATTCACTTAGAGGTGGGTAGAAGCTACCATCCTTTCCGGGGCCACACACAGTACCCCAGCTCTGAACTTTCCAGATAAACTCCGTAACCTCAAAAGCATCGAGTACCCCCAGTTGACTCGGGGTTTCTCTGGACACCGGGGGAAGGGCAGATGTCTGGCTATGCTCACCACAGGAACATCCCTCGTCTGTCCTGAGAGCTTCGACTGTAAAGGGCAGGCTGGAGACCGACAATCGGTTGGGGGCACGAACCGCAACCAGGGAGACTGGACAGTCCTCTTCGGATAAGGAGGAGGTGGAATAGACATCCTTTAATGCTGGTGCAGAAAGCAGAAAACACCCCGTTAAAGATACACGTCCACTGAAGAATCTAGTATCCGCCGCGTAAATCCCGGCACTGCAGAACCAGCAAGAAGCAGATCGGAGCTAGGAAGCCACTCAACTCCGACTCCAGCAGCACAGCAAATTTCAGAAAAAGTAACAGAGAGTTTGAAGGGAGTGGGGATGCACTTGCAGCCAATCGTATGATTCCGGACCGGGCGTCACACGGAGTTTAGGCGCTGCTTCTCATCCCCTAAAGCAGTTCGGTTGCCCGTAGGAAGGGTGTTCGAATCAGAAGTTAATTACACGCACACTACAGACTGCCTCCTGTCAGTAGTAATACACCTTGGAGTATACGGTCAAGTACAAACTGCAAAGTCTGTCAAGGGAAGGAGGAAACGCAATTAACCACTGTATTATCATATTATAGTCCCACCCCCATACCTCTCAAGCTTTTGTCACTGAAATGAGGAACTGGACATTTTGGACACAAAATGAGGACACAAACACTCAGAATGAGGGATCCCATCCTCAAACATGGAGATACAAGCTCAAAACTCTGTGAAAACCGTAGTTTTATTTGTACAAAGTTAATTTTGATTTAGTATTTTAGAATATTAAGAATTTGTGCTTTAAAGTCTGAATGTACAGCCCATTCTCTGAGTGGGCAGCACCTTTCCATGAGGGACCGATGAGGGACAGAGCCATTTTAGAGTAAATGAGGATGTTCCTCATAATGAGGGACACTTAAGAGGTATGCCACCCCATTCCAGTACATGATCCACTTCAGAGTTGCAAGGATAAAGACAGGATGGATTTTAGTATATGCTAGTTATTTGACCATTAAGAGAGTCTCAGATCATTACTAATTTCTGTTAAGTCCAAAGGCTGGTGTAACCCTACGGTGTTATCCTAAGGGTTACTACCCCTGCCTGCTTAACTAGTTGCAGGTTAAGGCCTGGGTACTAAACTGTGTGCCTCCACCTGAAGACAGGATTGTTAGTAACAAGGCTAACCTGGGAACACCCTTCCGAGACACTGTAACCTACTCTCTTCCTTCTAGTGGCCTAGACAATATGCAACAAACACTATCATAGTAGCCCCAGTCAGCATACAATTCTCCACACTGTTTGCAGTTACTATGAGGGCTGGCTCCACCAATTCGACCCTGGAGACCCCTGTAAAACAAGTTTAGCCCATTAAATAACAAGAGTACAGTGCTTTTGGTACAAACTGGAACCACAGTCAGATTAAATACAAAAAGTTAGATCTGATTTATTCAGGGAAGTGAACAAAGAAGGGGCATAATCGGGTCGATTGATTCTAAAACTGATCTAGTAGTTAATTATGCACGCACTTTTAGTCCCTGCACACTCATACACTCTGGGTACCCAGCTGGAAGTAAGGTGGGCTAGCCTGAAACATTGCCTGGTAGACCAGCATCACAGCTGATTGGGCTCTGTGATGAAAAGAAAAGCATGCACAACCACACATGATTTGTAATCCAGAGCCTGAAGGCTCAGTTCATTACAGGAAAACAACAATTCAATCAAATGACAATGTTTGAGATTTAGCTGTTGTTGCAGGCAGCTACCCTGATTGTTACTCACGCTACCCAATATGAGACACTGACTAGACGGAATGAAGACTGCAGGTTGATGGCTGGTTTGCCAGAAGAAGCAGAGCCACATGAATCACTGAGGTGTTGTTCCTGTTTGAGATGGTTGAGCAGGGGCTGATCCCGGGCAAGTCTCTTGTCAATGATGGTCTCTGTGCCTGAAGTATCTGGCTGGGCCAGGTGGCAAGGCCCAAGCCAAGTGGAACAGTTTGGATTTTGAGTCTGGTAGTGCTGGATGTAGCTTCCGCAAGCATGGCACATTTACACAGTGGTGAACCAAATCATGACCCAGTAACAGCACACAGTCACATTTATAGTAAAGCAATCACCATACCACAATGCGGAAGGCAGTCTGGCACAATATCAGTGTCTCTGAGCAAAACCAGGAATTCTATGGTAAATGGATATCCTGACAGGCTGATTGCATACAGCAAATCTTTGGTCTTCATCAGGTTCCAATCTGGTCACTCTTCAGTGGCTTTGTCACACTCCACTCGGATACAGTCTGATAGCTAGTCTTTCAAAGGATTCCTCTGAGGACTGCAGGCAGACAGGCCAAAGAGCAGCTGCTTGAATTACTCGCTGTTTACTCTTCAAACTCTAACTCCAGACTGACTGACTGCAGCAGGCAGCTTGGAAATTTCCTTGGTCCAACAGGTTCTGTTTGGTTGATCCATCAGTCTGTCAAAGCAAGAGCTCTTCTTCAAGTCTGTTTTGGCTCCAAATGCAAAACTACAATTCCTACAGAAATTTGCTCTACAAGACCCCTGGGACAGGTTCCATTTTAGAGACCCCAACGGTACCAATTGGTGCTGACTGGCAGTCCAAAACCAAAATGGTAGTGATAAACAGAACTGTCCATGCTGCAAAGAAGGCAGGTTAGACAAACTACAATATCATTACTATGCTAATAGATAATCAGCAAATAAGTACAGCTTCTAACAGAGCTCCCTCTGTGCAAATAGTGGTGGCAGAATGGAGCGATTATCTGGCAGCCTGGGTGGGACTCTGAGGCATAAAACACTCAGCCCCTCCCAAATTAAATAAGCACCACGTTATTGGCAGCTTTAAAGAGACAGAGCATAGAGACATTATGGCACTCTCAGAAACACTTTTAACACTAAGACACAGGATACCAGCCTGGCAGGGGGCATTTAGCACACCCAAGGAAGACTTTTGGGAACCTCCATTTATAGATTACACCCTTCTCTGCCTGGAAAACTTAGCATCTGCATCAAGTCTACACATTACAATATTGAAGAAGCATTATATACAAGATATATGTGACATTAGTATACTATGGCAATAACATCTGATGCATCTTTTAATGTAAACTTATCACATTACTGTACATTTCACTATACCATATTTTCATTGACAATACTTATGCATGTTTCATACACTCTATACTGATTCTATTATGATTAACATACTATGAACAGTTACTATGACTTCACTTTGTAACTTCTTGTACAGTAAACAATGTAGAAGGGACCTTCCTATCAGCTAACTTGGGCTAGATGGACAGGGACACCATGTTCTGAAGGAAGAATAATTAATTGGGAGGTGGCAGTCAAACTCAGTTTGAACAGTGAGCTCTTGAAACGTAAACACCTTTATGGACCACATTGAGAGGCAAGTCCACAGGCCTCCCAGGGGAATCATAACTAAAATGTAGCACTGGCTTAACAGGTCACCTAGGTTTTCTGGGGGAAACAGACACTGGCTCTAGACGGTCAACACTGGCATTGATTTCTTCTTCTGTAGTGGGGGATGCATCTGCACTGGTTGAAATGTCCAGATTGGGAACACTATCAGCTCCTGGCTGTGCAGAATCTGTCTCCACAATACTTTGCTCATTATTTCCTTCTGAAGAGGGTCCAGGTTGCTCATTCTGAGGAGACTCTGGCATAATTAGGCTTTGTGGCACTGAAGGGGTGCTGCCAACACTTTCATATTGTTCTTCAAGTTTTGGTATGTCACCAGATAGACTCAGACCATCAGCTCCTTCTTCAGGCAAGTCAAACAGTTCTGAAAGACACAGAGAGTCCAAACCTCAGACATGATACTTTGTATCTAACTTTCAGAGGGCACTAGGTCCAGGGAAGAAGCTGGGGGGGGGGGTAGGCAGTTCTGAAGGCCCAGCTTCATACCCACAGTTCTGCAGAGGATTGCCTCGAAACAATTGACTCAGTTCATATGAGGGAAAATGGGCATTATCAAAGTCACTTTCATCAGAGACAAACAAACAGTCATCACTATCACTCTGGGCCAGCTGAGGGGAAGGTCTTAGTTCTAGAACAACACTGACAGGTTGGCTCGGTTTCCTCTTTGCAGCAGCATGAGTCACCGGCTCAGGAGAAGTGTCAGTGTTGGTTCAGCATCAATAATACCTTGGCCAATGGGCAGTAAGTGATTACAGTGCATGGTCTTAACAGCTTTGGAATTATTTGCTGGCGCACTTTGTACAATGGCAGATCATCCAATTTACCAACTATTATGTGGGAAGATGGTGCCATCTATCAGCAATGTTGTGTTTTCCATGCAGTCCCAAATTGCACAGTAGCACCTATCTCAGGGCAACAACCTGGGCTTTTACTCATCGATCATGTCTTTCTTTGTTGGCTAGATTCCGCTTAGCAACCCTGATTTGAGCTAGTTGATAGACATGATTCAACTGATCTTTCAATTTCTGTAAACTACTGCAAGTAGTGTTTGGCTCAGACCCTGTCTGTTGAGAGACCCCAAAGCAGACACCAACTGGCAGTCAGGCCTCCTCCCAAACATGAGATGGTAGGTGGAGAACCAGTAGCGTCACTTTTGGTGCACTATACATGTGTACCAAGGTGCTAATCTCCTGGCTCCACTTATGCTTGTCTTTTGATGGAGGGTGCCCAGCATGTCCTGAAGGATGCGTTAAAGCATTCTGTTGAGGGTCTCTCATGGATGATAGGGTGGTTCTGACTTCTACCCTCCCCAAGAGAGAGCATTTCTTTGATTAACCTACTTTCAAAGTCTCTGCCTTGGTCAGAATGGATCCACTGGGGGCACCATAGTGACAAAGAATTTTCTACTAGCACCTTGGCCACAGTAGAGACCTTTGATCTTTAGTTGGGAAGGCTTGTGCATACAGTGTAAAATGATCAGTAACTACCATCACATTGCCAATGTTCTTATGGTCAGGTTCTAAGCACAAGAAGTCTGTGCAGACCAGTTCCATGGGGGCACTGGTAGTGATATTGACAAGGGCAGCCTTCTGAGGAGGGCTTTCCTTTGGAGGCAAAACTGCAGGTCTTTACATGGCACTGGACATCTACCCCTTCTTTGGCCAGTAAAATTGGGATCATACCAAGCCAAGAGTTCTGTCAATACCTAGGTGCCCCATGTGATTGTGGAGGATCTCAGTACCAGCTGTTTAAAGGCCCATGGGTTGGTCCAACTGTTGCTTGTATATTTGACCTCAACGATCCACTGTCTCTCTGTTTAACAACTGATCATGCAACTTTATCCTGGGGCTTTTCTTGAAAAATACAGCAGTTCGCAAATCAGGGGAATGCAACTTGGACACATCTTCCCTCCACGCAGCGCATCAAGTGCTGGTTGAATCATAGGATCTTGGTACTGAGCCCACTGAATACTGCCATTATCGAACTGAGGTAGTGCACCAATATCTAGAGCAGAGAAATAGCAATAGGCAGATGGTATGCAGGTATCAGGAGGGCCCAAGCAATCTACTAGGCAGTCCACTGTGTCCGCAGACATTTGTTCATCTTTATCAAACTTCTGGCATAATGCTTTGATGTCCGGTTAAGACAATTTGACCTAATTGTTCTTAGAAGCTGGCCTCGTGACAGGGCATCAGCATCAATGTGGTTTAGTCCTGGTCTGTATTCAACAGCATAATCATAAGTCGATAAGGCAGAGAGCCAGTGGTGCCCAATGGTGTCCAATTTAGCTGAAGTCTGCACATAGGTCAGTGGGTTTTGTCAAGTCTGCACTAACATCTTTGCCCCATAGAGGTACTCATGAAACTGGTTAACTATGGCTCATTTTAGGGCAAGGAATTCCAACTTGTGAACTGGATAGTTCTGCTCTGATGGGGTCAAGCTCCTACTGGCGAAAGCTACAGGTCTCAAGCCATCTTCATAGTCTTGATATAGCACAGCCCAAGGCCCTGTAAACTAGCATCCATATGCAGAACATAGGGCTTAGTAGGATCAGCATAGGCAAGGCCTGGGGCATGGGTGAGCTGGTATATGACTTCAAATAATGCAACTTCACATTTGGGTGTCCACCAAGTCCCAAAAGGCTCACCTGTTCGAAAATACACTTTCTTGGTCTTTGATAGCTCCTTTTGTATTTGTGGTTGGTAAGGGGTGGCCTTGAGTAATGTTAAGAGCAATCAAATCACCTTTGAATAGTCTTTGATGAACCTGTATAGTAGCCACAGAACCCCAGGAAATGCTGTAGTCTTTTAGTTTTTGGGCTAGCCAAGTGGTCAAAGATTCAACTTGACTGGGATCTGTCTGTATCCATTCAGCAGACATTATGTGCCCATATTTCACAGATGTTTGAAAAACTGGCACTTGTCTATGGATAACTTGAGGCCTAATTCTTCCAAACGATTGAGGACTTTGAACAGTCTGTCTCATGTTCCTCCAGCATGCATCCAAAACAGTGACATCATCCAAGTACACTAAGCATTCCAGCAGGTTCATGTCTCCTCCACACATTCCATCAATATCTGGAAGGTGGCAGGGCACCTGAAATCCCTGTGGCATCCTCAGGAATTGATAGAACCCCAAAGGACAGATGAAGGCTGTTTTTCACGGTCCTCTGGGGCCATCAGAATCTGATAATATCTACTGCAGAGATCCAATACTGAGAACCACTGACCCCAGTTCAGGCAAACCAGGGCATCCTGTATGTGTAATATGGTGTATTGATCTGGGATAGTCCATTGGTTTAGGGTCCGATAGTCCACACATCCTCGTGGATGTGTTCTTTTTCCTCACCACTATGATGGGAGATGCATAGGGATTCTTGATTCTTGAATAATACCAGCAGCAAACACTTCCTGTTGGTGCCTCTCAACATCGTCTATGTCTCTTGGGGCAAGGCATTGGGACCTCTCTTGAAAGAGTCGGTCATCATGCAGGCATATGTTATGCTCGGCCCCATGGACACATCCCACATCCCACTCTTTCAGTGAGAACACTTGGTCTCTCTGAGCAAGTCTCCTGCTAATTTAAGTCTTCCATTCAGCAGAATCACCAAGTCAAATAATCTGGAGTCACTTTCTCCCTTTTGTCAGAGTACTTGTTACTGGGTAATACACAGTGTCTCAGCAGTGTACTGTAGCCAGTGTACATCCCCGTTCACATGAACTTCCCAGTCTGACATGTTTCTCACTTGCACCATTACTTGGCAGGCATAGGCATGGGCACGTGCAGATAGTATACTGGGATTAACCATCAACCCCTCTGGCAGCTTCCCTTCATCAAGGTGTCTATCATCAATTTTTGTTCTTAACATCTCTCTTAGGCAGACTTCTCCATGGATCGTACACTGGGTGTTGGGGTCCAACACCAAAGAGTCAGGATCTTTTTCCACAATATCCCCACTGGCTCATCTCGGTCCACTTCATCAGGTTTCTGTTGCAAGTCATAAGCCCTTTAATTAACGCTGGAATTCTTAGAGCCCATCCAGTCTGTTGCCCTTGTTTCTCATGGCAGAGTTGTGCCAATCTCCCCAACATGTGGGCGCTTGTTCCAATTAACAGGGTAATTCCATCATACAGTCCAGTGGGAGGACACACTAGGCAAGTGTCTCAACTTGTTCATCTACTCCAGCTGTGGTGGTAGGCATGACAGCCAGATCTGGATATACCCGAGTACGGATAGACTTCTCACTCAACCTCCACATGTGCAAACCTTCCAAGGGTTGTAGGGCACATCAGGCAGATGCTTTGGTACCAGTCTTGAAATACTATGGTTACTTGAGATCCAGTGTCAAGTACGGCCTGGGCAGACACACTATTCACCATCACTATAGTTTCCATTGAAGGGTCCACCACCTCAGACCACTCAGGTGACTTGGACTTAGACATCAGCTGTACAGCTCGTTGGATGCATAGCTTTTCTGGACAGCCCCACCTTGCAGCCTACATTTGCTCTGTAGAATCAGTGCCAGCAGTCTAGTGCTAGCTTTTTCAGATTCTCATTTGAGCGTAGGTGAACCGGTGTGCCATCCTCTCTCCAGAGTGGTAACAGAATACATGTTCTTTAGAGTCTAAGGGTAGAAACTGTTCCCCTGCTTGAACACAGTGGGGAGTCTCAGGGTCTCTCTCTGCTCAGAGGTTTGCTCTTTTGGCTTTCTGAGCTTCTCCAAGGGTTAGCATTTTGGGTAGCCCAGAGTCAGAGTAGGTCTTCCACCACAGCTCTCAGTTCTTGTACCCCTTCCCGGAGGCTGTCTTCAGGCTGGGTTTCAGAAGAAGCAATGTGTACCTCTGCCCCTCCTGGCAGGACTTCCCTCTTTATCTTGTGGGGGGCTGGACAGGAATTAGCATCTTTGGCTATATTGGCAGCTTGCTGACTGACTCTCAACTCTGTTAACTTCTTGATCAGTTCTCTCATCTGTTGCAGTTCGGCCTCCTCACCTCTCTCAGGGGCCTGGCAGATGTGGGCAGCTCTAGCATAGGGCTTCCATCCCTCTTCATCATTCTCAATTTCATGGATGTCTTTCATTAGGTCACAATATTGGGGGAGGTTGCCCCTTTTGTCTTGCAGTTTAAGCTTCAACAATAGCACGCTAGAGTACCTTGCTGAATTTAAGATGTGATCTAGCCTGACCCTGCTCAATTCACTGGCGCACACCCCTCCATTCCTGTAGGCATGCTGCAAAGCTCTCTCAATTCAAGTAATAAACACTGACAATTTTTCATTCTTCCACTGTTTTGCAGATTTAAACATCCACATCAGGTCTTCTCCCAACTCGGTGCTACCAAATACCCCCTCCTGGGCAGAGAGGTACTTGGTGGCTGTGGCCTCTGGGCTGGTGGATCGCAGGAAGTGAATGGCCTCCTGTGCAGGGCCCCCAAGCTTCCATGAGTCTCTTCTTCTTTTCTCCTCAGTACACTGCCACCCTGACCAATGGTGTGGCATAGTTCATCCACGCTTCCAGATCATCCTCCCCCACAGGCACCAGGACCATGCCCAAAAAGAGCCTAAGTCTGTGGTATGAGTCCAAATGTACAGTAGGTATCACTATGGGGGAAGCAACTGTAGGGGTGGTGGGAGAGGCTATGGGGGACTGCATGGGAGTGACATTCTCAGAAAGCTCTAACATTTTCACTAGCTCTGTAGCTGAACGGCCCTCAGAGGCTAATAGTTTAAACTGCTTGTCTTTGAACCCCTCTACGTAGGGGAACCCTCCAGGAGCAGTCGGGTCACTATGTAAATGAATGACCAGTCACCCTTTTGGGACCCTTCAGTCAAAATGACAGGGGGTACCTTCTCTGGTTCAGTGGGCAGGCTGCAGGAGAGTAGGGCCAACATAGTTTGATCAAACAGGTCAGAATCCCTTCCCCTTACTTCAGCCTTCCCCAAAAACTTAATTAGTTCAACCACTTCCACAATAGTGGCATTCTCAGTCCCCAAGGGTATGTCCATTAATAGCAGAGCTTGCCAAGGGTCCACCCCCTCTGCCTCACTCCAATCCCATCATATGGTGCACTAGCAGCTTGTGGGGAGCAAATTTAAACTTGAGCATAGTGAGTGCCTCTATTTTACCACAATTTTGGAGAGCACTACTACCCCCTGCCTGCTTAACTAGTTGCAGGTTAAGGGTCCTGGGCACTGAAATGAGTGCCTCTACCTGGACAGGGCTGTTAGTAACAAGGCTAACCTGGGTACAGCCCTCCGGGACACTGTAAGCCCCCTCTTTCCCTTCTAGTGGCCTAGACAATATGTAACAAACACTTTCACAGTAGCCCCTAGTCAGCATACACTTCACCACAATGTTTGCACTTACCACGAGGGCTGGTTCCACCAGTTCGACCCTGGAGACCCCCTGTAAAACAAGGTCAGGCACAGTAAATACCAACAGTACAGTGCTTTTGGTACAAACTGGAACCACAGTCAGAATAAATGTGAAAAAAGTTAGATCTGATTGAGTCCGGGGAGTTGAACAATAGAGGGGTGTAATCAGGTTGACTGATTCTAAAACTGATCTATTCAGAAAATTATGCATGCACTTTTAGTCCCTGCACAGTCACATGCTCTGGGTACCCAGTTGGAAGTAAGGTGGGCTAGCCTGGAATGTTGCCTGGGGTAGACTGGCATCACAGCTGGTTGGGGCCCTGTGATGAAAAGAAAAGGCATGCACAACCACACACAATTTGTAATCCAGAGCCTGAAGGCTCAGTTCGTGAAAGGAAAAACAACAATGTAATCAGATGACAACACTTGAGATTTAGCTGTTGTTGCAGGGAGCTACCCTGATTGTTACGCTACCCAATATGAGACACAGGCCAGATGAAATGGAGACTGTAGGTTGATGACTGATTTGCCAGGAGAAGCATGGCCCACATGAATCACAGAGGTGTTGTTCCTGTTTGAGATGGTTGAGCAGGGGGCTGATCCCCGGGCGAGTCTCTCGTCAATGATGGTTTCTGTGCCTGAAGTATCTGGCTGGGCCAGGTGGCAAGGCCCAGCCTGGGTGGAACAGTTTGGATTCTGTGTCTGGTAGTGCTGGATGTAGCTTCCAGCAAGCGAGGCACATTTACTCAGTGGGGAACCAAATTGTGACCCACTAACAGCACACAGCACATTTATAGTAAAGCAATCACCATACCACAATGCAGAAGGCAGTCCAGCTGCAATATAAGTGTCTCTGAGCAAAACCTGGAATTCTGTGGTAAATGGACGTCCTGGCAGGCTGATCATGTACAGCAAATCTTTGGTCTTCTCAGGTTCAAATCTGGTCCCTCTTCAATGGCTTTGTCACACTCCAATTCGGATACAGTTCAGTTGCTAAGCCTTTCAAATGATACCCTCTTGAGGGACTGCAGGCAGACAGGCCAAAAAGCAGCTGCTTGAATCACTCAAGCTGTTTACTCTTCAATCTCTAATTCCAGACTGACTGACTGCAGCAGGCAGCTTGGGAATTTCCATTTGGTCCCAAAGGGTCTCGTTGGTTGATTCATCAGTCTGTCAAAGCAAGGGCTTCCCCATCAAGTTTGTTTTGGCTCCAAAATACAAAAACTACAATTCCTACAGAAATTTGCTCCCATAAGACCCCTGGGGACATGCTCCATTTTAGAGTCCCCAAAGGTACCAATTGGTGCTGACTGGCAGTCCAAAACCAAAATGGTAGTGATAAACAGAACTGTCTATGCTGCAAAGAAGGCAGATTAGACAAACTACAACATCATTACTGTGCTAATAGATCGTCAGCAAATAAGTATAGCTTCTAACAGTGCTCCCTCTGTGCAAATAGTGATGGCAGAACAGAGTGATTACCTGGCAGCCCGGGCGGGACTCAAGCATAGAAACAATCAGCCTCCTCCCAGATTAAATAAGCACCACATTATTGGCAGCTTTTAAAGAGACAGAGCACAGAGGCATTAAGGCACTCTCATAAACACTTTAAAATGCTAAGACACAGGATACCAGCCTGGCAGTAGGCATTTAGGCACACCCAAGGAAGACTTTCAGGAACCCCCATTTGTAGGGAGGTTACACCGGCAGAACAGAGATGGATGGATTCTGGCTCAGGGAGACGAGAACAGCTTAATAAAAACAAGCATTTGTCAATGCTGAATGTTGCCTTGCTGGCATTGGCGCTGGTAGTGCAGGAGTTAGATGCATAATAGGCATGACAGGAAGTATTGAACTGACGCCAGCCACACCCTGCAGAGACTGATAGGCATTGGGGTGTGCCGTTTGGTGTCAGCCATGACGCTCATGCCATTTCACTTCACCCTACCCTGCAGACACCTACAATTGTCGCATTATGCCTTGGGGTCTTTGGGCCTTACGCACACCCCATTCCTTAAGGAAATATGCTGAGATGGGTGCAGTATAGGAGAATAGGGTGAACTTTGGGGATGAAAAGTCCAAGGCATACCTCAATGCCTGTCACTAGCTGCAGGGTAGGGGTGGGGGTGGAATGGCATGAGCATTACATCTGACAGTCCCATGTCACACTCCTGACGTCTGTCAATCACTACAGGGTGGGGCATTATGGTTGGAAATGTTAATGTCCCAGGCATTTGTTGGTATTTTCACTCCATATTTTCAACATGGGCTTTTTATGACCCCACCTCATGAACAGTGGCACTATCAGTTTGTTAGCGGAAAGGTGATTTTGCACAGCGACTGTGCCATTTGGTGCCACAGGTACAAAAACAAATTTCAGGCTGCCTGTGAAAAATGACAGCTGCACTGTTCATGAGGAGGTGTAAAAAAAATGGCAGTGCTGAAAATCTGGAGTGAAAATATGAAAATTGGTGAAGTCACGAGCATGCATAGAAACTGCGCAATGCACACCCGTAACTCAATTATTTTGGGGATTTTTTAACCAGATTTTCAACACAGGCATTTTGGAACCTCCATTCATAAACTAGATAAGGGGGGAGGTACTGATAAAAGGCAGGAAAAGTCAAGCCTCCTCCCACAAAACATGGCAGGTAGTAGGGTAAACACTGAGGTACAGAGCTCAACACAGGGCAGGATGGGGGTAAATGGTAAAATAGATAAGAGTAATAAGAACAGGGATGGGGGAAAAAGTATAAAGCCAACATTAAATGGAGGGCAATGACTTCCAATGCCTGAAGTCTGGGAAACAAGCTTTCTGAGCTAGTAGCTTTGATGGAAGATGAACAATTGAATATTGTGGCAGTCACAGAAACATGGTACACTGAGAACCATGACTGGGATGTCAACATACCAGGGTACACAATCTACAGAAGGGACAGGGAAGGTAAAAGAGGAGGTGGAGTAGCTCTATACATAAGGGAAGGGATCAAAGCTACAGAACAGCTAATATTTTTCCTAGTCAAACTATCTCTTGTTGGGAGCTGCAATACTGAACATAGGATTTGCAAGAAAGCGAGTTGTGCTCACAACAGAGGGAGGGGAACCTTTCAATTGTCTTTGGTTTGTAGCAGATATACTGCAGGTAGAGGCTGCTTCTAACTGAAAGGTGAAATAAGGAATTTACAGTTATCAGGAAAAGACAGTCTTGTTACAATTCTTAAGATTTTCAGTGCAGGAAGAGTTCAAAGCACAGCTGACTTATTTTGGGGCTTACTGCTTTCAGAGCACAAACCACCAGGCTTTTTTGGGGCTGGGGAGGTTTACCTGTGTCTGACTTGGATGTCTGGATTTTTCTCTGTTTGATTAGCAGAGGATTTTCTCTGTCAAATTGTTGTGTATAGTATCTTGCAGACAGGAAGGCACTCATCGCAGCAGTGGGTCAGAGCTCTTAGCTGATTGTTTTGTGAGGGCACAGTTTAGGTCCAACCCTTCCCACCCTCACCCCACCCACCCCTGAAATAGTTCCTTTATACTTGGGGTTCTGACATCATTTCCTCAAGAGTGCAAGGTGCATATAAATGTCATATCCTCTCTAGCACACAGCACTGAAAATATACTCATACACATTGTATAATATATATATATATATATATATATATATATATATAACAAACCAATCACACACAAAAAAAACAAAAAAAGTACATAGTCATGTGGGGAGTAGTGCAATGTAATAGGCTGTGGGGCAGCAGTCTTCGAGGAGTCTTTCTGGAGGCTGAGATGCTGCCCTATTTTGCAGACAACTCTGTCCTGAGGAGGAAGTTGCCTGTCTTCAGGCCACACTGGACAGCAGTAAGAGAACCTTCCCCAGGCCAGTCTGGATGGTAGAAGGAACCCCCCTCATCCAGGGAGCACCAGAGTCACCACCACTACCTCAGAGGTTGCAAAGAAAGCACAGCAGTTGGACCACAGTGGGCTCAGGGAGGGTGAGGAGGGTGGGACAGAGGTACACCCAGTCAGTTGTTCCACTCCACAATCCATACACTATTCTGGAGGAGCACAGCTCCCCTATGGATGCACCCACAGAGGAGATTAAGGAGGCTGAGGACACCTTTCACAAGGGAGGCCCACAGGAAGGAGGCAGAGGATGCCACAAGGAAAGGAAGCAGCTCCTGGTGGGAGACTCAATTATTAGGGGGATAGAACTGGGGGGAGCTGGGAAAACTGAAGTAAGGTGCCTGCCTGGAGCCATGGCTTGGAGGGACAGGAAGTGCATCCTCAGGATCATGAGAACAGCTGCATGGGAGTCTGAGCTGGACATCATTGTCCACCTAGGAACAAACGACTTGGCTCAACATGAGATTAGAGCAGTGCAGAAGGACTTTGTAGAACTGGGGAGGGGCCTAAGACAAGTAGCACACACAGTATCCTTCTCAGAGGTGCTGTCTGTAAATGGCATGAGTGAGGCAAGGGTACTTTGCACTATGCAGTTTAATGAGTGGTTGAAAAATGGTGTGGAGCACAGGGGTTTGGCTTCATTGGGGACTGGGCGTTCACCTGGAGGGACACCAGCCTATACTGGCAGGATGGTCTGCATCTGTCCAGGAAGGGAACAAGTCTTTTGAGCAATCGGTTTAAATGCTTCATTGGCAAGCTTTTAAACTAGTCAAGGGGGGAGGCACTGATAAGCAGCAGGAAAATCCCAGCCTCTCCCTACAAAACAGGGTACTAAATGGGAAAAAGACAGAGGTAGAAAGGTCAGTGGGGGATGCTGCAACAGAAAGTAAAGCCATCAAAAAATGGAAAGCAATGAGTACCAATGCATGTAGTCTGAGTAACAAGCTTCCTGAATTAGTGGCCTTGATGGAGGAGGAACATCTGGATATCGTGGCAGTCACAGAAACATGGTTCACACAAAACCATGACTGAGACATAAACATACCAGGATACATTATCTACAGGGAGACAGAGAGGATAAAAGAGGAGGAGGAGTAGCTCTTTACATAAGGGAAGGAATCAAAATAACAGGACAAAAGAGAAAACAGGGAGGAGAAGAAGACTGTGGGTAATTTGGAGACCGCCATTTGGCACCACAATCCGCACAGGGATTGTATACAGACCCCCTTCTCAGAAGGAGGAAATGGACAAGGAAATGATAGAAAGTATACTTAGTATGGCAAAAAAAGGGAGATATTGCTGATGGGTGATCTGAATATGCCAGATGTTAAATGGAGTGCAGTTGCAGCAGCCACTTCTAAGAGTGGGGTTATTCTAGATGCCCTACAGGGGGCATGCCTTAGACAACTAGTATTGGAGCCCACTCGAGAGGGAGCAATCTTAGACCTGGTTCTCTCAAATGGAGATGAAGAGAGGAGCACAGATGTGGAAGTGGGTAGCCATCTGGGAACTAGCGCCCATCGAACAGTATGGTTCACAATAAACACAGCAATAGAGTCAAGCCATACAAAGGCAAAGGTACTGGACTTTAGAAGGGCTGACTTTGCCAAAATGGGTAAGTGCCTAAGGAATGCACTAGCAAATGGGCAGGAAGGAGGGTGGAAGAACAATGGGAATAATAAAACTCTCACAGAGGCAACAAGCCTTGTGTGAAGCAATAAACAAACTAAACAATGTAAGAAACCACTATGATTCTCAAAGGAAGTGGCAGTGAAGGTTCAAGAGAAAAAGAAAGCTTTCAGGAAGTACAAGGAATCACAGAAGGAGCAGGACAGAGAAATGTATAAGTTAAAGCAAAAGGAAGCTGGGAAGGCAGTCAGAACAGCAAAGGCCCAAACTGAGGAAAAGATAGCCAACTCAGTTAAGAAGGGGGATAAAACCTTTTATAGGTACATCAGGGAGCCAAGGCAAGACCAAGGGTGGATAGTGAGGCTTAATAAGGAGGGGGGGGCAGAGGAGACTGTGAAAAGGCAGAGATACTAAACAAAGATTTTGCTCAGTATTTACAAAGGAAGGGCGGTACCTAGAACAAACAGTAGAAACACACTGGATACAGAAGTTGATACCAGCCCATTTACAGAAGAAAGGGTTCTGAAAGAACTCTTAAAACTGAAGGTGGACAGAACAATGGGGCCTGATGGGATTCATCCCAGAATTCTAAAAGAACTAAGGGTAGAATTAGTGACACCACTTACTACCTCGTTTAACAAATCATGGGAGGATGGGGTGGTACCTGAGGACTGGAGGAGGGAAGATGTGATTCCCCTTCACAAAAGTGGGAGCAAGGCAGAAGCAGGAAACTACAGACCTGTTAGTTTAACCTCAGTGGTAGGGAAATGATGGAATCACTTCGAAGGAAAGAATTGTCGAGTATCTAGAGGCCAGAGGGGCATAGGACCCAAGGCAGCATGGATTCACAGAGAAGAGTCATGCGACAAATCTGATAGATTTCTTTGACTGGGTGACCAAAGTAGTAGATCAGGAGGGCTGTGGACATGCTACCTAGACTTTAGCAAGGCATTTGACACAGTCCCACACAAAGATTAATATACAAGTTAGCTAGCCTGGGAATGGGTCCCAAGATGACAGCCTGGGTAAAAATTGGCTGGAAAATAGGACACAGAGAGTAATAGTAATGGAGTCCACTCTGATGAAAGGGGGTTACTAGTGGGTACCGAGGGTTCAGAGTTAGGACTAGTCCTCTTCAATGTCTTTATAGCTACATTGCAGAGGGACTGGAAGGAAAGTATGTCTCTTTGCAGATGACACAAAGATCTGCAACAGAGTTGATGCACAAGGTGGAGTGGAAAGGATGAAAAGGGACTTGGCAAGGTTAGATGAATGGTCAAATGTATGGCAGCTTAGATTCAATGCTAAAAGTAGAGCAATGCACCTGGGAAACAAAACCCAGGGAAGAGTACACAATGGGGGGTGAGATACTAACAACAACAAAATGGAAAGGGACCTGGGGGTAGTCATATCAGATGACCTAAAGGTGGGCAAGCAATGTGAGAGGGCAGCAATGAGGGCTGGGGATATTGGGATGCATAGGGAGAGGCATCACCAGTAGAAAACAGGAAGTTATTATCCTCTGTACAGACAGCTGGTCAGACCCCATCTGAGTACTGCTGCAGTTCTGGAGACCCAGTCTTGCAAAGACATAGACAGGATGGAAGCTGTCCAGAGGAGGGCACTAAATGGTGCAGGGTCTGCAATGGAAGACATATGAAGAGAGACTAAAGGAGCTTAATATGTATAGCCGAGGAAAGAAGGAGAGGGGGAGACATGATAGAAACTTTCAAGTTCCTCAAGGAATCAACAAAGTCCAAGAGGGTAGCATCTTTCAAAAAAGAGGTGTGCAAGAATAAGGGGCACAATTTGAAGACGGGGGCGCTCAGAGGTAATTTAAGGAAGTATTTTTTCACAGAGAGGGTTGTGGATGGCTGAACGGCCTTCCGAGGGGAGGTTGTGGAGTCAAAAACAGTGGTGGAATCTAAGCATGCATGGGACAGTCATAAGGCAATTCTAGGGATGGGGTAAGAAGAAGTAGGCTGCGGGTTAACTAGGATCTGCAGCTCCAGTAGGGAGGAAATGGGCAGACTGCTAGCCAAGCGGTCCTTATCTGCAGTCAAATTCTATGTTTCTATGTTTCTAACTAAAAAGTAAAGGGGGAGGACAAGATGCACTCTGGGTCACCTTGGAGATGGGGAATGGCATCACAATCCGCACAGGGGTTGTATACAGATCCCTGTCTCAAGGGGAGGAAATGGACAAGAAAATGATAGAGGACATTCTCAAAATGGCTGAAAAAGGGGAGATACTGTTGATGGGGGACCTGAATATGCCAGATGTTAACTGGAGGACATGTACTGCAGCCACATCCAAGAGCAGGGTCATTCTCGATGCCCTGCAGGGGGCAGACCTTAGACAGCTAGTGCTGGAACCCACTCGAGAGGGAGCAATACTAGACTTGGTACTCTCAAATGGAGAGAGGATCACAAATATAGAAGTTGGTAGACATCTGGGAACAAGCGACCACTGCACAGTGTGCTTCACAATGAGCACAACCATGGAGATAAGCCATACAAAAACAAGGATACTGAACTTTAGAAGGGCTGACTTTGGCAAAATGGGTGAACACCTGAAGAATGCACTAGTAAATGGCCAAATAGGAGGGGTGGAAGAACAATGGAGAATAATCAAAACTGCCATCATAGAGGCAACAAGTCTGTGTAAAACAAATAAAGAAAACAAAGCGGAGTAAAAAAGCGCTATAGTTCTCAAAAGAAGTGGCAGGGAAGGTTAAGGAGAAAAAGGCTGCATTCAAAAAGTATAAGGAATCACAGAAGGAGCATGACAGGGAACTGTATCAATTAAAGCAGAAAGAAGTAGGAAAAGCAGTCAGAAAAGCAAAGGCACAAACCAAGGAAAAAATAGCCAACTTGGTCAAAACGGGGGATAAAACCTTTTATAGGTACATTAGGGAGCATAGAAAGGTTAAGGGAGGGATAGTGAAGATTAATAAAGGAGAGGGGAGGTGGGCAGAGGGAGACAGTGAAAAGGCAGAGATACTGAATGAATACTTTTGCTCAGTATGCACAAAAGAAGATGAGGAGCAGTTACCTAAACCAGACAATAGAAACACTCTGGGTAGAGGGGTTGACACCAGTCCATTCACAGAAGAAAGAGTACTGAAAGAACTCCTAAAACTCAAGGTGGACAAAGCAATGGGGCCTAACGGATTCACCCCAGAATCCTAAAAGAACTATGGGGATCTAGTGACACCACTGACCACACTTTTTAACAAACCATGGCAGGATGGGGTGGTACCTGAGGACTGGAGGAGGGCAGATGTGATTCCCCTTTACAAAAGAAGGAGCAAGGCAGAAGCATGAAACTACAGACCTGTAAGTTTGACCTCACTGGTAGGGAAAATGATGGAATCACTTCTGAAAGAAAGAATTGTTACGTACCTAGAGGCCAGCAGGGCACAGGACCCAAAGCAGCATGGATTTACAGCAGAAAGGTCATGTCAGACTAATCTAATTGATTTTTTGACTGGGTGGCCAAAGTAATAGACCAGGAGGGGCTGTGGATATGGCCTACCTAGACTTTAGCAAGGCATTTGACACAGTCCCACACAAAATATTAATAATTGTTAGCCAGCCTGGGAGTGGGTCCAAGGGTGGTAGCCTGGTAGTGAACTGGCTGGACAACAGGACACAGAAGGTAATAGTGAATGGAACACATTCCAAAGAAAGGGGTTACTAGTGAGTACCAGGGCTCAGTACTGGTCTAATCCTCTAACATCTTTATAAGTGACATTGCAGAGGGTCTGAGGGAAAGGTATGCCTCTTTGCAGATAACACAAAGATCTGTAGCAGAGTTGATACACAAGAGGGGGTAGAAAAGATGAGAAGGGACTTGGCAAGGTTGGAGGAACGGTCAGACATATGGCAACTTAGATTCAATGCAAAGAAGTGCAAAGTAATGCACCTGGGAAACAAAAACCCAGAAGAAGAGTACACAATAGCAGGGGAGGTACTAACAACAATTAAAATGGAAAGGGACCTGGGGTAGTCATATCAGATGACCTAAAGGTGGGTAAGCAATGTGAAAAGTCGGTAAGAAGAGTCAGGGGGATACTGGGATACATAGGAAGGGGCATCACAAGTAGAAAAAGGGAAGTGGTTATCCCTCTATACAGACAGTTGGTGAGACCCCATCTGGAGTACTGTGTGCAGTTTTGGAGACCTCATCTATGCAAGGACATAGACAGGATGGAAGCAGTCCAGAGGAGGGCAATTAAAATGGTGCAGGGTCTACATCAGAAACCATATAAGGAGAGACTGAGAGAGCTTAATATACATACCCTTGATGAAAGGAGGGACGGGGGACATGATAGAAACATTCAAGTACCTCAAGGGAATCAACAAAGTCCAGGAGGGTAGCATCTTTCAAAAAAAGAGATGTGTAAGAACAAGGGGGCACAGTTTAAAGATAGAGGGGGGATGGCTCAGAGGTAATGTGAGGAAATTCTTTTTCACGGAGAGAGTGGTGGATACATGGAACAGCCTTCCTGAGGAGGTCGTTGGGTCTAAAACAATGGGGGAATTCAAACATGCATGGGACAGACACAAAGCAATTATAGTGGAGGGTTGCAGGAAGCAGGCTGTTGGTTAACTAGAATCTGCAGCTTATCCAGTAGGTAGGGAAATGGGCAGACTGGGTGGGCCAAGTGGTCTTTATCTGCCGTCAAAGTCTATGTTTCTATTCATGCACAGTGTCACTGTGATTTTGTTAATCTGTCTCAAACATTGATTTCCCAAAGCAACCGCACCATTGTGCGCCACATGTGCAAAAACACATTTTGGGAAGTTTGTGACAAATGGCAGCTGTACTGTTCATAAGGAGGTGTGAAAAATGGCAATGTTGAAAATCTGGATTGAAAATATTAAAAATTGTCAAAGTTAAAAGCATGCGTGGAAACTGCACAGTGCACACTCATAGCACAATCATTTTTTGGAATTCTTTCACCAAATTTACAACATAGGCTTTTGGGACCCCACCTCATGAACAGTGGTACTGTTGTTTTGTTAATCAGTCCCAAAAGGTGATTCCATGTAGTGACCACAAAATGACATTTTGAGACTGAATAATGAGATGACAATGCACATGTTCATGAGGTGGGTTCCCTAGAACCCCATGTTGAAAATTGGAAGCCAAAACCTAATAAAATGGCTGAGATATCCCTCCATTTATGCCATTATACAGCTTACTGACATTTCTTCCATTCGAGGTAAGCTTTGAAGACTTCAGACATGTTTGCACTCCACCTAAGATCGCAGCGCCGGACCTCCAGAGGTATGTATGGGGTGAGGAGGGGTTGTGGGGTGCGTAGAGAGTGGGTGCGGGTTGGGGGAGGGAGGCCGTGGATGTTGGACCATTTTCTTTTGTTCAGGTACAGAAAAACTGACACTGTGCCGCTGGGATGGTTTTCTTCCTTACAGGTGAACTACAACAAATAGACACACTAGGGTGTGCTCACAGTATGCCCCATGACTTTCAGGGGGTATGCTGACCACACTGGGGTGGGCTCTCAGTGTGATCACAGTGGGGGGTTGGGGGGAACAGGAACATGCCAATCTGGTCAGCTTTCTATGAGCAGACGCATGTTGGGGTGGGCTCCCAGTGTGTCACACATAATGTGGGGGGGTCAGACATGCTGACATGGAGATTGCACCCCCAATGTCGACTTTCTTTGGGGAATGTGTGGTGGATGGCAGAAGTCATTGCCATGTTTATTGAAATGTTTCATCAGGAAAGGGATGTATAAGAGGCATGTCATTTGTGCCGCTGCACTACGAGCTTGTCTCCAATTGCAGTAGCACATTTCTTTCAAGTTGTGTCCAATTTACATAATTCTTGTGTCACTGCTAGCATGCTGGCTCATTAGGGAATGAGGGACACACCTTCTAAAGTATACCCTGCATTCACCACAACACTGACACACCTCTGAAAGTGCTACTACCACAAGATGTTGTTTGTACGTGAATGCAAGACAACATAAAAAGGACCGGTAACCATCATTTGTACATGTTTTCCAGCAAAAAATGTATAAGTGTATTTATGTTAATTACAAAAAATGAAAAACTTTCATTTAGATACTTAACACAAGTGCAAAACAGGGACGCTTTGTGTCCTGCCCAACACCCACAGGATTAGATTTTGTTTTCTATGTTGCTTGCACACACAGCGCACAAGAAACAATGAGATAGTAAAGCATTGCAGAGGAGTAGCAGTGTTGTGGCCAGTGCAGTGGACATTTTAATGGGCACATCTCTTGGCCAGCAGTTGATGCTGAAGCTGCTGCTGATGGCAGTTTCACAGTGAGTGCCGTACTTGAAAGAAATCTGCCACTACAATCAGGGCAGTTTCATCATTGCAGTGTCAGCTCCCCCCCTCCCTCCTAACCAGGCACACAGCAGGACAACAAATTGAAATGTTAGCTCCCTCCCCCCCACTGCTTCTGCTGCCCACCACACACCCTTCATTCTGTGTCCTTTGCCAACACTGGGGTGCTCAATCCCTGTGTCACCATGTATCCCCATCTCTCCATTGATGTGGCACACTGGGAGCCCACTCCAGTGTGCCAAAAAATACTTCTTTGTTGTTTCTGACACTGGAATGCCCACTCCCGGTGCTGAATGCACCACCGCCCCATGCCCCTATATTCTCAGCCAACCTTGGGGTGCCCAATCCCCGAGTCAGCACTGATCCCCCCTCAGTACTCTTCCACACTGGGAGCCCACCCGTGTGCCAAAATCCATTCAGTTACTATTTCACCTGTCAGAAAAAACAAACAGTCCCAAGACTTTTTTTTTAAACCTGAAAAAAAAAACCAATCCTTCATCATTCCCACCAGCCCACTTCCCTAACTCACACCCTCTCTCTATGAACCCCACCTCCCTGCACCCCTCCTCACCTATACTTACCTCCAGAGGTCAGGAACAGTGATCTTCTGTGGACCAGGAACCCATCTGCACTATTCAAATACCAACCGGGAACTGAAGAAATGACAGTAAGACCTATAATGGCAGTCACTGGGGGTTTTCAACTTAGGTTGATATCTCAGCCAATTCTTTGGCTTTTGGTCCCAAATTTTCAACATGGGGTTCTTCAGACCCCACCTCATGAACACTGGCATTGTCATTTTGTTTCTCAGTCCCAAAAGGTGATTTTGAGGTTGCTTGCAGAATCACCTTTGGGACCAATTAATCAAACAACAGTGCCACTGTTCATGGTGGGGTCACAAAAGTCCTTCTTGAAAATGTTATAAAAAATGTGAAAACAACTGCCTTACGAGCATCCATTGTGCAGTTTCTACGCATGCTCATAATTTCATCAATTTTAATATTTTGCTCCCACTTCCAGCATTGCCATTTTTTCACACACTCTTATGAACAGTACAGCTGTCACTTTTTGCATCCTCCTGAATGTGTTTTTGCACCTGTGGTGAAATGGCACTGTCACTGTACAAAATCAACTTTGCATGTGGGAGTTCCCAAAAGGCCATGTTGAAAACTTGGTGAAAACATTCCAAAATGATCTGATCATGAGTGTGCATTGCACACTTTCTACTTACGCTCGTAATTTCACTCAATTTCATATTTCCACTCCAGATTTTCAACATTGCCATTTTTTGTCACCTCCTCATGAACAGTACAGCTGTCATTTTTTATATCCTGCCTGACGTGTTTTCACACCTGTGGTGCCAACTGGTACACTTACTGTGCGAAAGCACCTTTTGGGATTGAGTAACAAAATGATACTGCTACTGTTCATGAGGTGGGATTCCAAAAAGCCCATGTTGAAAATCTGGAGCAAAAATACCAACAAACGCCCAGGCATTAGGGTTTCCAACTGTAACGCTCACCCTGTACAGACTGACAGGTGTCAGAGGTGTGACTTGGGGTCATCTTCCATAATGCTCATGCCATCCCACCCCCACCACCACCCCCCTGCAGCCACTGACGGGCACTGAGGTGTTCTTTGGGGTCTTCAGCCCTAACATTCACCCCATACTCCTGTACTGCACCCACCTTAGCTCATTTCCTTATGGAATGAGGTGAGCATAAGGGCCAAATTCCTTAAAGCTCACTGCGACACCTGTCAGTGTCTGCAGGGTGGGGTGAGGTAGAATGGCATGAGTTTTATGGATGACGACTCAAAGGCACACCCCCAACACCTGTCAGTCTCTGCAGGGTGGGGGTGTGCCATTACTTCAATACTTCACTGCCATTCCTATTATGCATCCCTTTAACTCCTGCACTACCAATGCCAATATCCACAAGCAAACATTCAGCATTGACAAATACTTGTTTTTTACGTCTAATAATGTTAGAGAAAAGAAAAATGACATCCAGAAATGTTCACCCCTTTACCATTCCTCTGATTGCAATATTTACTTCTGCTTAATTCTAACAATAGTGCAGAAGATACATGATGAGGATGTGTGTGTGCATGGGATGGGGTGCAGAAGCAAACAGTTAGCTAAGTATTATAATAGGGTATGGGTAGGTGAATTAAGCAATGTATCACGACAGGGTGTGGACGTATAGGTGGATTTACCATGCCTGGTCTAGTTCAGTCATGGGGTCACATGCTGAGTGACTGAACCTCACCAGAAGCGGTAATCCACCAATGTACCCACACCCTGAAGTGGTATATTGCTATTATACAATGTGCCATTTTTAAATCAAAAATAAAGAATAAAAACATGTTTTGTAGCATTTTAAATAATTACTACTGAATGTATACTTTTGTGTGAAAAAAAATACTCTGGTTCTCCCACGGGGTAGACCGTAATCTAGGCAGAACTAAGTTAAACTGAAAAACAAAATACGGTCTTTTTTCCCTGAAACACATTTCCGATGTCTGCAAGAAACAACAGCATAACTAGCTTTCAGGTTCATTTTCTGATGTACAGAAAATACCAGAATATCGTAGTTAAAACCTGAAAAGCCAAATACCCACTTTTTTTCCCTGAAACACATTTCTGATGTCTCCAGAAAATTGCAACAAACCTAGCTTACCAACATACGTATGAACATATGAAATTGCCATCAGATACACACCTTTCATTCTATCTAGTTTGCTCGAGTTGTGCAGCACTTCAGTCCATTAGACTGCAGCTTCCCCCATCTCCCTCATATGTCCTACCCCATCTCCTACCCCCTCCCAATTTGTACCTTCCCCTTAAATCTGTCTCACCCCCTCCTGAAGCTCCCAACACTCTGCAATGATACAACCTCCTCTGACAGAGCGTTCCACCCTGCTACCACCCTGTCTGTGAAATAGTGCCTCTGCAGTTCCCTCTCAAACCTGCCCCCTTCCAGCTTCATAGAGTGTCCCCTGGCTTCCCTTCTGCCTTTCAGATTGAACATACACCTGGTGTTTACTTTGTTCAAATTCTTTTGGTACTTGAAGGTCTCAATCATATCCCCTTGCTCCCTTCTTTTCTCCAGGGTATACATATTGAGCTCTCTCAGTCTATTCTCATAGGTCTGTCCCCCAGCCCCAGGATCATTTTTGTTGCCCCGTGCTGTACCCCCCTCCAGTAGTTTGAGGTCCTTTTTCAAGTAGCGGTGCTAGAATTGCACACAGTACTCTAGGTGCAGTCTCACCAGGGACCTGTACATGGGCAAGATGACCTCCCCACTCCTAGAGATAATCCCCCTTGCTATGCACCCTAGCATCCTGTTTGCCTTCACTGCTGCCTTCCTGCACTGAGCAGAGTGGTTCATCTCCCCTGTTACCAGCACTCCCAGATCCTTCTTCTCCTTGGATTTTGTTAACGGGACACCCTCCAGCCAGTAATTGTATCCTGGGTTCTTGCCTCAATGCATCACTTTGCACTTCTTGGCATTGTAATCAGCTGCCAAGTGTGAGACCATTCCTCCAGTTTCATCAAATCCTCCTGAAGTACTTTTTGCCCCTCCTCCCCATCTACTTTGGCACAAATCTTGTGCCATCAGCAAAAAGAGTGATCTTACTCTTAATCCCCACTGCAATGTTGACTATGAAAATGTTAAACAGAACCAATCCCAGCACTGAGCCCTGTGGTACACCACTTGTTACTGCCCTGGGTTCAGATGCCTCCCTCCCACTACTACCTTCTGCTGTCTACCCTGCAGCCAGTTCTCGACCCATCTTACCAGATTCCTCCCTGCTCCCAGACTCCTCAACTTGCAGGTCAACCTACCGTGTGGCACCGAGTCAAAGGCCTTGCTGAAATAAAGGTAGAGGACATCCACCACATGTCCCCTGTCCAGTGCCTTCATAACCCAGTTGTAAAAATCAACCAAGTTCATCCGGCAGGATCTGCCTGAGACAAGCCCATGCTGCCTGCTGTCCAGGAGATTGTTATCCTCAAGAAATTGTACCAGTCTTTCCTTGAGGATTGTCTCCATCAGTTTTCCCACAATTGCAGTAAGGCTTACAGGTCTGTAATTCCCTGGTTCATCCTTAGGCCCACTCTTATGGAGAGGTACCACATGTGCTTCTCTCCAGTCCCTGGACATGCACCCTGAGTTCAGAGAGGTATTGACAGGTCTGCCAATGGCCCTGCCAGGACCTCTGCCAACACTCTCAGCACCCTGGGGTGGACTTCATCTGGACCAGGTGCCTTGTCCACCTTCAAGGACTTTAGGCCCTTCCTCACCCTTTCTACTGTAATTTCCCCATCCATGGTTGCTTCTCTTCCACCCTCTCCCACCTCGCCCTTCTTCTCAGATACGGGACAGTCTCTCTCCTTGGTGAAGACTGAACAGAAGTATTCATTAAGTACTTCTGCATGCTCAGCCTCCTTTTCTACCCATCCATTTCCCCTCCTGTTCCTAACAATTTGATCCTTGCTCTTCCTCTTCTCACTGATATAGCTGAATAAATCATTTTCTACTTCTTTGATCCCCTGTGCTAACCTCCATTCTCTAGCTGCCTTTGCTGCTCTTGCCACTCAGCTCACTTTTCTGGATTTCTTCACGTATTTTTCTGTCTTCTGCCCTGTTGGATCTCTTGTAGATCCTAAAAGCATTCTCTTCTCCCTCATCTTCTCCACTACCTCTCTACTCATCCAACTTGGTTTCTTGGTCCTGGCTTTCTTGCTCTGGCTCTTGACACAAGTTCTAGTGGCTTAAGTCAGTCCTGCCTTGATGACTGCCCATTTTTGTTCTGTGTCCATTTATGGGCAGATGTCTGCCATATGACTTTCCAGTATTTGTCCCATCCTGCCAAAGTCCACCCTTTTGAAGTCCAGGGCCCTAGTTTTTGTAGTGGCTACTTCCCTACCCAGATTGATGGAGAGCCACGCTGTGCAGTGGTCACTGCCTGCTAGAGGTTCCTCCACCCATACATCCCTAACCTGTTCATCATCTTCCAGTACTGGATCTAGTATATTCTTCTCCCTCAGCTCTATTTCCCTCTGGGTAAGGAAGCCATCCTGGAATGCTTCCAGGATGATCTGATCCCTGGTGCAAGTGGTTGCTGGAATGCTCCAATCCACCCTCGGTAGATTAAAATCTCCCATCACCACGGTGCTTCCTTTGCCACTATGCCTCCTTATCTGCTCACCCAGTTCCCTGTTAAGTGTCCTTCTTCTGGGCCAGAGGTCTACAAATGACCCCCAGGCAGATCTTGGTCCATTTCTGGCTATGTAGTTGCAGCCAGATTACTTCTGACCTACCCTCCTCCCCTTCCTCCTGATTACATCTGATCCCTTCGCTAACATAAATGGCAACCCCCCCCCCCAGCCTTTCCTGTTTCTCTATCCCTCCAGAATAGTTTGTACCCTGGGATGGTTAGGTCCCAGTCATGGTGCCTGGTTGCCCATGTCTCAGTAATGGCAGCCATGTCCACCTCCCCCTCTGCCATCAATGCCTGCAATTCTGCCAACTTATTCCCCAGGCTCCTAGCATTTAGTGAAACCATTCTCCACACTGCTTCTAACCTTCCTGCTTCTTTACCCTTCACTTCAACCCCTATTTCACCTAAGCTTGTATCTATTCCAGTGGTAGGGGGAGGTTCATTGGACCCCCTTTCCTGGCAGTTCCCAGCTTCATTGCCTCCCCTCCACCTAGTTTAAATGATACCTCTCATTGATTAAATCCCTCAGCTTCTGCTTCAACACCTGTGACCCTGCCCTGCTGAGATGTAACCTATCCCCTGCATAAAGATCTAAGTTATCACATGTACTACCCCAGTCGCCCACCAATCCATACCCCTTGGACACACACCATTCCCTCAGCCACTTGTTGAAGTCACTGATTCTTCTCTTCCTGTCTGTACTAGCTCTTGACACTGGCAGAATGTCTGAGAAGGCTACCATTGTTCCCTTCTTGCTGCATAATTTCTCCACTTCCCTGAAGCTGTTTTGTACCTGCTCTATGTTTCTCCCTTCCAGATCATTTGTCCCCAGGTGCACCACAATGTGTGGCTTCCCCTCCACCTTCCCTACATATCTGACATCTGACCACATTCTGCCCCATGCTACGTGCTATAATACCTAGCATGCATTCTACCCAGATGTTACTTTTTCTGGCACCCCTTCCCTCCCATCTTATACCCTTAAGTATAGAATCCCCTAGAATAAGAACTCGCTGACACTTATGCTGCTCACCCTCTTGTTGATCATCACTCCTCTGCCGCCCAACTTGTAAGAGTCTCTCATCCCCCCGTCCTGCCTCCCCTTTGCCTCCTCTAACCCTTGCCCTGTCCTTACCCCCCTTGCAAATCTGACCGGGGTACTGACCACCTATGAACTATTTTCTTTCTGTGTAACCTCCCCTTTGCATTCATTTTTGCTCCGTCCACCATGCTACCACCTCCTCTGCTATTAATTCCCGTGTCTTCCCAAATGGGACCCTCTCACTCTAACTCCCCTTCTCTCCTACCTTCCACAGGCTGCCTGCTGCTTCCTTTGTCATCTTGTCTTCTTGCTCCTTATTTCCCTCAAGAGAGACTGCATCTCCTCACTGAGCCCCCGCCACTGTACCTTCTTGGTGTACTGCCTACTGCCTCCCTGCAGTGTAACTTTTTCCCTGTAGCAACCTCTCCCTTCTTCACTGTAACTTCCCTCCTCACTGCTTCCTGGTCTTCTGGACGAGCCAACCCTGAGAATCTGTTTGCAGTGCTAATCTCCTTTCCATTAATTAGTCTGGTTCCCCTTCTTCTTCCCCTTCCTCCAGGCCAATATCTTTGCTCCAACCCAGTCTTAGTCATGCCTTTGTGCTGGACCCACCTCCAGTCATCACTTCCTTCCCGAGGCTGCAGCCACTTGTGTGGCGCTCCTGCTGTCCCACCTAGTTCCCCCTTATCTGTGCCTGTTATGAACTCTTTTGAATGCTTCTTTAGTTTCCCCTCCTAGTTGTGTTCCCTCATTCTGTCTCCTCCATGCTTCCAGTTCCTTATCAACCATCCTATTTCCTGCCTGAGCTGGCCCATCTGCCAACACACCCTGCAGCTCCATCTGCCAACACACTCTGCAGCCCCTGCCTCCAAGCCACTCCCAGGAATATGGCTGCCCACATCCTTGGCAATATACAACCCTTCCCATCTCCTCCCTAATTGACTGCCCTGCACATCCTTTCCTCCCTTAACCTGGTCCTACCCCACTCCATGGAACCCTTCCCCACCTTGAACTCCCCATATCTGTAATGGATATATATCGCACTCTAGTCAGGCTCTTCCCTATCTACCAGCATGTCCTGCGGCCTGCTCTTCTTCCTGCTGATACCCTGCAGATGCTACTCAAGATGCTACACTCCTGCTTCATGGCACTCAAGCATCAGGATCACTTGGTCCCCTTGAAATATAATTGAATCCCAGCCCCACTATTGGCTGGTCTGAGTCACATGACCACCCCTCCTTCTCCTGTGTATTTCTAACCTCTCTCCCTCAGTTAAATGCCCCCCTCCTCCTAGCCAAGACAAAATCATTTGTTTGGAACTTGCACTGTTTAAATCACACAGCACACATTGCCATCTCATGAAATGCTATCTCAATCCTAAAGGAAAACAAACAGCACAGAGAAAGTACTTATCTTCTAGCTCCAACTGCCTACTTCTTTCAGCTGGAGTTCACCCCAGCTGAGCCCTAAAGCTTCCGGGTTCACTTTCCGATGCAGAGAAATAAATCACAATAACGGCATGAGTAAAAGAAATATCTTTTTTTTGTGTGTCGGACATGAATAAAGGGAATAGTATTTTGTGTGTGTGAGACTTCTGTTTGGTGTGATTGGCAGGACCGACTGGCTCTTATCAGGGACTGCACATTTCTAACTGAAGGCTCAGTGTCAGCGAGTGGCAATGGCTGAAACAAATTACTGTTTTTTTTTTTGCTTTTTGTTGCGTTCCTTTCCTTTTCTGGAACAATGTGCAGAGAACCCTAATTTGGAGGGTTCAGAGTGGGAACAGCCAGTACTGTGGCATTCTGTGACTGACCATCTTGCCATCCATTGCCGTCTTTGCCAGTCCTGGGTTTGATATGATCAGAGTTATTTTACGGGGAGTTCATGATGTGGCTGACTGGCAGCTGGCACTTTTCCAGTTGGTATACTGGAGGATTTATAATGCTGAAAGGTGCCAGCCGCTAATCAGACTGCAGTATTTTGTATGCATTTCCTTGCCAATTGTATATTAAATTATGTTCACTATGCATGTGTGTGCACAGTGAACATCTTGCTATGGTAGTTGGCTGTTGAAAGGTGTGAAACTGTCTGTCCAATGCTGAGTAGTGTTTTAAGGGCATGATAGTGCCACACCAGTCATCAGCCGGGCTGATTATGACAGAGTTTGAGCCTGTGTAGACATTGTGGACTTGAAAAGCCAACCCAATTGTGGGTTAGCTTTTCCTTTGATCTACACCACCCAGCAACCAGAGCTGATTTGTCATGATCAGCCTGGAATGCCTGGAATGTCAAACATGCAGGGCTCATGCCAGCTGTAACAGAAAACCATCCATTGATGTCTGTTACTGGGCCCCATAACTGTCCTCTGCACCTGACCCTCCCTCTTGGCACCTTCTAGACAAACTTAACAGTGACACTGGGGATGCCCAATCTCCCAGTGTTGCCTCCTTGTAAGCAAAACCTCTGTGGTCCACTACTGCACCACTCTCAATGCAGTCACATCTCTAAATGGCACTGAGGTGACCAAAGGCTCATTCACAGCCATCCATCAGTCTCTGTTGCTGCCACTGTAACTGTATCGCCTACCTGACCCTGCCTCTCAACACTCCCCACCCCACCCACCACACAAACATAACACTAACACTGAGCACGCCTAATCCCCAGTGTCACTGTCACTCTTTGTTGTTGATGTAACTGTCCCACACACCCAACCCAAACGTTTAGAACCCCCACCCTCCCACAAGCAAAACACTGACACTGGGGGTGCCCAGTCCCCAGTGTCATGACCTAAAATAAGAAAACCTTCCCTCAGTTTCTTTTAAGAAACCCTATAAAAAGAAAACCATTCATTGATGCCTGTTGCAGCTGTTACTGCCCCCAACCTGATCCTCCTCCTACTCAGCACTCACCCCCACACCCCCAAGCATTTACTTACTCAACATGAGTCCATCACTATAATCTTCTGTCGACCGCAGAGACATGTCTTAACTCTTTATAGCTGGACCATGAACTAAGGAAACAGGTATGTGCTTCAATGTATTTCAATGTGGTTTTGAACTTAGTGGCATAACTTGGCCATTGTTTCATATTTTTGCCCCAAATTTTAACGTGCTTTTCTGGGGACCCAACGTCATGAACAATTGTGGTCAAATTAGGCAAATCTGTCATGAAAGGTGGTATCCCGCCCCTTAGAAATCACCTTTGGGCAGGAATTGATAATGTTTTTGCTCTTGTTCATGAGGCAGGTCATTAGAAGGCTATGTTTAAATTATTGTGTAAAATATTAAAACAACAGTTATGAGCCTACATTGAATTGGGTGAACACAGGCTCATAACTTTGGTCATTTTCAGTATTTGTACCCCAAATTTTCAACACTGCCATTTCTTTACAGCACCTCATGAATGTGACAGCTGTCATGTTTCAAATCCTGGTCAAAATGTGTTATGTCCCAAAATGTAATTTCACAGTCCCTGTATGAAATCACCTTTCAAACGAGAGTTAAAATGTCCTCTGCTCTTGTTCATGAGGTGGGGTCATAAGAAGGCTATATTGACAATCTGGGGCCAAAATATTAAAACATAACAAAGTTATGAGCCTGCATTGAAATTAACAGACACATGCTCCCAACTTTGGTAATACATACCACCACAGTGCACCACAATGCATCTAGTACCCCAGGGCTTCTATATCAGTGGTGAACATCTGGCATTGACAAATGCTTGTATACTAATCCTGTATCCTAAAAAGTTTTAATTGTCAAGTATTTGGGGGAAAGAAACTGTAATTGAGCCCCCCGTGCTTTTACTACATTATATGTTATGAACTTGCACAATGGAGTTATTTTAATTGTCCTCCTAGTTAATGTCGGTCTCATTGTATAATGGTATAATTGTTTCTGGATACCAATTAAGTGATGACCAATGATTTTTAAATCAATGTATGGGATATCATAGTGTTGTCAGTTACTTTTGTCTGAGTAGTTACACTTTAGCCTTTGATAAAGAACACAGCAATATCTGAAATATGTTGGGCATATGTTTTTAACTCATGAAGAAATGTGAATAAACTTTTTGACAGTGGAGTTGAAAAGTTTTGGTGTCTAGCTAGCTACTGTATATTGGTTGGTGAGTGCCCAGTTTCTGCAGCTTGACTGTCTGTATATATTGTTGGCTACCTTCTCATTTGTTTGCTTGATGTAGAAGCTGTTATGTCCAGTGTTGGGGTGGATAGATAGGGTTCTGCTGCTGAACAGCCATTGAAAAAGTAGCTCCTTAGGGGTAGTACTGCACTATAGTCCGTGAATGCTGTATTGAAGATGTTGGCAATGGAGGTAGCCTCAAGGAAGATCTCATCGCCATGATTTAGCATTGTGGGAGATGACTTGTTGCCAGTCCCTAGGAGGTCCTTAATAGATGCCCAGAATTTCTTGCCATCACCCCAATGCTGCATTTGCAAGTTTTTATGGAACGTGGCCTTGGCTTGTCAGATAGCTCAGGTGCATTTGTTATAGACAGTATCAGTCAGTTTGCATATGTATCCCCTTCCCCCCATTAACAAAACTAACTACTTAACTAACTAACCAACAAACTAATCATAGTACCCATAACGACTTTATTTTATTTATTTTTTTTACTTTCCATTTATGCTGCCCCTGAGCTGAGGCAGTCCTCCTCAGTGCTTCTGGACAGCCCCCACCCCATTACCCCTGCCATCTCCTGGGACTAACCTTTCTCTGGGCTTATAATGCCATAGTATCACCTCTCCATAGTGGAGGTCTGAGGGCTGGACCAGTTCCCCAAGAAATACTCCCTGTGTTGCTCATGGAGTGAGCCTATATCAGTGGGGTGTGGGTTATATGGGATGCCCAGAGCTATAATATGGTTTGATTGTTTTTCCATTTTCTGCCTTGTGATGCTTGGCCAATGGATGTGAACACACAAGGTGCACATGAGCCAGCAACCAGTAGTTCCAAATCCTGGAAACTACCCTCCTGCCCATACCACCATCTGTGGTCGCCCAGGTGGCAGTCACATGATGGCAGTGACCCCATCTCCCTCCCAGGGGGAGAAGAGCATCCTGTGTGGATGCTCCATCCTCCTCCTGCTAGCCCTCTGATGACCTAGGCTCATTTTCAAACCGGGAACATCGATGTCACAAGTGGTAGCACTACCGTAACATATTTACTTTTAAAACTTGTTTATGATTTTAAGCCAGATTATGCAGATCTGTTTTATAAATGGCATTGGCTTACATCCACCACACTGCCAATCTCAGAGTTTTGAACGGCCACACTCAGGCCCCTTGAGATGAATTCCAGGCTTCGAGAAAAGTTCAGACTCTGTGGCCCTTATGCAGCTGCATACAGTAGCATGCTGGGAGGATTATTACCGGCTCCCCACCTCTCAAGGGCCTAGGTCACACTGCAGGTGTCTTGCAGAAATTCTGTAGTATGTTACTATCTAAACATAACTGCACAGCTACACTTACAGTAAATCTTCAGAATCTGACCAATGCTTGTTCTTGTGTGCCTATTATACTGTGCAGTCTGAGCTTCCTGAGATTGTGCCTGTGAATGTGTGGGATAAATAACTAACACAACCAAGAAGGATCATGCTATAAAAATGCATATATGCATTTGTCAATTTATTTTGTAGAAAATCAAGAATTATATACAGAAATCATAGAAGAAATGTGTTAGTCCTGCACAACAAAATAACTTCATGACTCTACTTTTCCCAGCAGAGACTGTGGCTTTGTTTCAGCCTAGATAGCTCATTGTAATACTTCTTACTTCAATCATCTGTGTGAAAACAGGACATTCCAAAGAAGATCCTTCTCCTCCAACTGTCAGCACCAGACTGACTCAACTATCTATGGTCTCCTAGTGGTGAGCCCTATTTATACCCTAGGGATTACATCACACCCTGTGGGGGAGTTCACATTGGCCATGACATTACATAATGGGGAGTTTCCATATTATCACATGTTTTAACATGCAGGGGCTTTTTATTTGGCCCCTTGTTGCCCAAATATGCTTTATTTCTACAGCCAGTTACAACATCTCTTGGGCTACAGAAACTCATTTTCATTTAATTATGGGAAACTATGGGGCTTTTTTATGTTGATTGCATGCATGCACAAGAAACATATTAGGCAGCTTGCTCCAAAGCAGGTTGTGGAGGCATGGCACTGTTGTGGCCAATGCTCCGACTGCCTTTGAGGCTTGGACCCTGTTCTCCAATGCAGAGGCATGCTGCTGCTGACACTAGTTCAGCCAGCATGCCACAACAGGAATGTTTTCATCACAGCAATCAGGGGCCACCTAAATCATTGCAGCATCAGTGATTACAGCTGCAATGAGGAGTGACTCGTCATTGCTAGGCGGAGCGTTACTACTGTATTAGTTTGTGAACATGGCGGTGGCTTGCGTCGCCATGTTCACAAACAATATTAATCTGGCCCCAGTGCTGAGGGGTGCCAATCCTCCTCAGAAGCACGTGCTCTCCACAACAGCATGTTTTTACTGACGGGACCCCAATCTCTGTCAGCTTCAGTCCCCGGTGCTAGTTCAGTTGCCAACAGGGAAGCCCACTACCTATTGGCATTATGTCCCTCCTCCCAGTTTGAGTTGCCAATGGGGGAGCCTGCTCCCCGTCAGCATAAGTCCCCCCCAAAGAAAGAATAGCGAGACAGTTGTGTCAAGGGGGTTTACCAATCCCCCTCGGCTCTTGTGCCCCCTCCGCTTTTGCACCAACAGGGGTGCCCAATCCCCAGTCGGCTACAGCTGGCCCCCTCAACAAACAGTCAGTTGGCATGCTGGGGAGGGGTGCACCTGTAAAAAGAAAACGTTCCACAATGTCTTTTTTTACCTGTAAAAAGAAATGGTCCCTCGCAGTCCCTGCCCCTCCCACAACCTGCTCCCACTCACTGCATAGTCTACCTCCCCACACCTCCTCATCCCATACTTAACTGCAGAGTCCAGTGTGATGATCTTCGGAGGACTGGGAACACATCTGCACTCTTCAAAGCCAACCGCAAATTGAGGAAATGCCGTAAGCTGTATAATAGCATAAATAGTTGTTTTTTTTTCAACTTTGGTGTATATCTCAGTCATTTTTGGAATTTGGCACCAAATTTTCAACATGGGGTTTTTGACCCTTCTCATGAATTCTGCCTCTGTCATGGCATTATTTGGCCCTCAAAAGGTGATTTCATGTCACTGCATGGAATCACCTTTCGGGACCAATTAACGTAACAACAGTGCTAGTGTTGAGGAGATGAGCTCTCAAAAGCCTATGTTGCAAATTTGATGGGAAAAATTAAAAATGACTTTACGGAGCGTACATTGCATAGTTTGCACAGACGTCAGAATTTCGCAAATTTGTAATATTTTCACTCCAGATGATTTTCAGCATTGCCATTTTCCCACACCTACTTACGAACATATAATAATGTATGTATGTAGAGTGCGATTATGTTTGTTTGTATTAGTTATATTAAATGTCAATTGTTAATTGGTAATTGTATTAGAATCTACATGCAGGACTTTGTTGTAAACGGGACTTTGTCCTAACAAATGAATTTCCTTTGAAAAAATAAACTTTTAATCAATCAATCAACAGTACAGCTGTCATTTTTCCCATCCTGGCTGAAATGTCTTTTCGCATTTCTGGCACAGAATAGCGCAGTTGCTGTGGTAAGTCAGTGTTCAGGAAAGATTAAGAAAATGACAGTGATACTGTTCATGAGCAGAGGTCCTAAAAAGCCTATGTTGAAAATCTGGTGATGATAGCCCATCAAATGACTGTGTTACAAGCATGCACTGCACAGTTTCCATGCATCCTTGTAATATTGTCATGCCACATTTTACACACTGGCATTTTTTCACACCTCCTTATGAACAGTATAGCTGTCATTCTGCACATCCTGACCAAAATGTGTTTTCACGCTTCTGGTGCAGAATAGCGCGGTCACTGTGGGAAATCAGAGTTTGGGACAGATTAAGAAAATGACAGTGACACTGTTCATGAGCAGAGGTCCTAAAATCCTTATGTTGAACATGTGGTGACGAAACTCCATAAAATGACTGTGTTTCAAGCGTGCGTCTGAACTGCTTCCATGCACCTTTGTAACTTAGCAAATTTATAATATTTTTACTCCACATTTTAACAATGGCATTTTTTCACCCCTCCTTATGAACAGTACAGCTGTCATTTTAAACATCCTGGCCATACTATGTTTTTGCACTTCTGCCGCAGAACAGCACAGTTGCTGTGGGAAATTAGTGTTTGGGACAGATTAAGATCGAGCGAGTGAGGAGGGGAGTGACCAAGCTCAAGTGAGCTCTGCCAGGACTCCTGCAGATTTCATTTTGGGCAGAGAAAGGCCCCAGTGCAGGTGCCTAGTACTAAAGGGCAGCCTGCAGCAGTGGGAGAAACAGAGCGAGAGAGAGCGAATGAGGGAGGGGGAGTAAGCAGACTCAACAGAGCTCTGTTGGGACTGCTGAGGTTTCTTTGTGAGCAGAAAAAGGTATCAATGCAGTTAGGGGCTCAGTACAAAAGGGCAGCCTGCAGCAGTGGGAGAAACAGTATGAGCACGTGACAGAGGGGGACTGAGTGAGTTTAATGGAGCTCTATCAGGACTGCTGTGGATTTCTTTGTGGGCAGAAAAAGGTGCCAATGCAGCAGGAGCCCAGTACAAAAGGGCAGCCTGCAGTGCCAGAAGAAACGGAATGAGCGACTGAGAGAGGGGGAGTGAGCGAGCTCAACGGAGCTCTGTTGGGACTGCTGCGGATTTCTTTGTGTGAAGAAAAAGGTGCCAATAGAGGCAGGAGTCCAGTATAAAAGGGCAGTCTGCAGCACCAGCAGAAACAGAATGAGCGGGTGAGAGGGGGGGAGTGAGCAACCTCAACAGAGCTCTGTCAGGACAGCTGTGAACTTCTTGATGGGCAGAGAAAGGTGTCAACACAGGCAGGAGTCCAGTTCAAGGGTGTAGGCAGTACATACACCATGTAAGCCATGGTGTACAAATTTATTTTTGAGGGGCAGCATTTTGCCTGACCCCAAAGGCAGAATTTGTCCCACCTTCTAATGTTAGAATATGATTGTTGGTGCACTGTGTAAGTAAGTTACTGTGCAAATGCATATATCTGGGTACTACTTTACTTTTCTCCAATGCTTAACAAAGCATGGAGTATACAACTGTAGAACATCAAACAGGTTACATCTAGGGACAACAAATTTGGGTACAACTGGGGGCAACAAGCATGGTAGGGAAACAAAAAGAATATAACTGCTTCAACAAGGAGGGTACTGGTAACAAAGAAGGTCATGGTATCCAAAATGCTGTACAAACTTTATGTTCCTAGCTACACTCCAGCCCAGTACAAAAGGGCAGCCTGCAGTGGGGAGACACAGAATGAATGAGTGAGATGGGGAGTGAGTGAACTAAATGGAGCTGTGTCAGGACTGCTGTGGATTTCTTTGTGGGTAGGAAAAGGCACCAACACAAGCAGGAGCTCAGTACAAAAGGGCAGCCTGCAGCGTTGGGAGAAACAGAATGAGTGAGTGAGAGGAGAATGGAGTGAGCTCACTGGAGCTGTGCTGGACCTTTCTAACCCCAATAATGCTCTGTATATTCATAACTTTATGCAGTAGCCTTCTAAGGTAGAACTGCCTGGAGATGGAACATATGCAAATGATGGAATCTTTGCATGAGCGATTTTCAAATGCTGCATTCTACTAACTCCCTTTGCTCTAAACCCTCAGATTTTCTCTCCTGTCAAGACTAGACGCTTGGAGATCCTCTCCTCATCATCTTGTTCTGACATAAGAAACTTATAAAATGTATATAAGTATTCTTTACATTTCATTTGCTGCCTTCTTACTTTTATAGTTTTAAGTAAACCCGTAGTTTTAGTGCTTAAATTGTAAGTTTATTGGTTTCTTCCGTTCGTGTAACCGGGGAACCCAAGTGTATTTATATTTATCGGAGTTTTCTGACTAAAAACCCATTAGTTGTGTTTAATTTTATTTAATTTATCTTGTTTTAAGAACGCTATTACTAGGTTTTGAACCGATAGCCTTGGTTCATTTTACTTGGGTTCTGGTCCCAATCGGTTCTCACCGTCGGGAACCGAAATGTTAAATAAAGTTTAAATAAATACATTTCTTTTAGTGGTTACAACTTTTATTGGTTTTATTGGAAAATGTCAGAAAACTGAGAAACAAAACTGGTGATGCTAATTTTGAATCATGTGTTGAGAGTGGTAATATTTGTTAAGGCAAACAGTCTTTGTTTGCTCTCTGGGCATGTTCATTTCCAAGCCGAGTGAAATCTGTATTACATGTCCTCATAAAACTATTTAAACATGCCTGGATAGGGCTAAAAAAAAAAAATGTTATTACCACCTAAGGGTCCCTCTAGGTCTGACCAGTAGACACCCTACATTTCTGTGGCTGAAACCACAACAATTATTTTAACTGCTACCCCTGAGACAGGTATAAAAGCAGTTCTTGAGAGGCTTGCTTAATTGGCTGACTACCTGGTTCCCTCTAAGAAATCAAATAAAACTCAGCACACTGAACCCCCTGCTAGACAGCGTACTTCTGTGCCTGCTAGACTTATTGAACCGGCTGACTCCCTGGTTCTCTCAAATAAATCAAACACAGAACCTCCTGCTGGACAGCATTTGGGGACTTCTGGGTCTGCTATAAAGCCTAACATCTCTTACAGAAATTGCAAAGCTTTCTAGGAGAAAGTGTGGAAAAATTCCTTGAATGGTTTAAAAAAACAACTTTTAGGCTTGCAAGGGTTGTCTGTTTCTCAACAGCAGACCACTGCAAAGCAGTCTTTCTCCTCTGATCAGTCTTCCTGTTATTAAGAGGAAGAATATATGTTTATGATTAAATAGAAGAAAGGGGAACCTATTAAACTGAGTTTTTTCTGAACAGGAGTTGGACTATTTCCATAAAACATTTGAGGATTATTCCTCACTTTTCATATATTGTGAGAAATGATTGGGTTGACACCCACTAAAAGCTTTTCCTTCTTGTAAATACATTCTTCAGGAAAGATACTTTAAGGAGTTCTACAAATTCAAAGCTCTGTCTTCCCCTCTTGAAAATGACAGGGAGGGAGCTGAATTTTTATTCTCCCACCCTGTTCAATAAGGAGTAGTACAAGTGACAGCTTGTAACAAGGCAAAGATACCTTGGCATTCCTCCTAACAAGGATTTCAGGAAAATTGACAGCACGGCTTTCAAGCTTTTGATGCTCAATACCAAAAGTCACTATGGCAGTCTATCCTTGCTGTGGCAGTCAAGGCTCAGACTTCCCTGTCAGATGATCTAGCTGAAACAGTTAAGTTGGGTTTGGGAGCAGCCAAATACCAGTCATATGGCTGCTGCTTTTTCGGGTACTACTGCCAGATAAATGGCAGATTAAGTAGCTCAAAGGGAGTTTGCCTGGCTGACAGTCACAAACCTCATTCAGGATACTAAAACCAAGGCTGTTTTTGCAGTTGAGGGTCATCCCTCTTGGAAGAAAGATAAAGGCTTACATGAGTAAGGTGGATGTATACAAAAACACCTATAGTTGCAGTTCTGCAAAAGAAAGCTTCCCCTTCACTAAAACATATGGAAGGGGAGGCAGAGACAGATCATTTCACATGAAGCCTTTCTTTAATCAGGCTAGAGTTGTGCCTCAGTATCAGCAGTACCCACACCAGAGGTACCTCAGGCACCACAGTGAAATTAAGGATTGGCTCAGAGTTCAAATCCCTGCCAACAGTTAAAAAAAAAAAGATTCAAAACATGTTACTGTTGCAAAGTGGAACCTGTCCTAGTACAGCAAAAGGTACCACAAAGAGAATGGGTATGCTGGCCTGTCTTCGACTTCACAGTACTAAATAGGCATTTATAACAAGGACAAAGTTCAAAATGATAACTTTGTCACTTATTCTGCCAACACTCCAGACAAGGGAAGGGTTCGTATCACTGGTTTTAAAGGATGCTTGTTTCCTCACCTTCATAAGGGAATTTCACAGAAAGTACCTCAGGTGCATACTCCCATCAGGTCACTCTCCAAGAGTCTGCATGAAGTGCTTGGCAGGGTTTCTGACACACCTTCAAAGACAAGGTGTCACAGTTTTCCCATACCTAGATGACTGGCGAGGGGTTGTAAAATCAATCCAGCAAGTGGCCTAGGGGCTCCTGGAGTCACTAGAGTCCCTGATAATCTAAAGAAATTCTGTCCTACAGCCTGCTTAGGCACTACGGTTCATAGGAGCAGAGTCAGATACCTTGCAAGGCAGGGCCTGCCTCACTCTCTGCAGTGCAAGATGTATCCCACTGACAGTGGGCTCATTCAGCCTGAACAAACAAAAGCCAAAAGACAGTTTCTTCACCTACTGGCCCCATGACACCTGCCACTGGCATAGTCCTGGAATCCAGGTTATGGATGAGGGACATTCAGTTTCACCTCTGGGTCCACTAGGAAAGGTCCCTCCTTTAAAATTAATTCTGATAACAACAAATATTATTACAGGTCACCCAAGGGTGGAAAGACGAAACCAACCTGAGGAAAGGTCCACTTTTTAGCAAGAGTCCCAATCAATCGTTCAGTCAACAGATGCATCTCTGCTAGTGTGCGACTCCCATCTGGGGTTCACACCATCCCAGCACAGAGTCACTTTGCACACAATCCTGCAGGAGCCAAGATTAGTGTCATTGGCACTAAGGGTTTCCACACTACTAGTACAGGGAAGGTAGTAATGGTCAGAAGAGACAGTACCACCACAATGTAGTACACAAATAAGCAGGGATGGATAAAGTCAAGCCCTGCCTGCAGAAGACTTATGATAATAGGGAGTCAGTATAGGATGCTCCATGGGGGCTACTCATCTGCCAGGCAAGGGCAATACCTGGGCAGATACCCCGACTCAAATCAGCTAGTCCAATCATAGATGGGATTTGGACAGTCAGGTGGTGCAAGAAACTTTAGTAGGCGGGGCACCCCAGAGGTATACTTGTTTGTGTCCCACCAGAACCACCACCTGCCATTGTATTATGGCAGACCACCAGATATGGGAACAATCCCTCTGGATGCTCTGGCTCTGCATTAGTCAGAGGAGCATCTACATGCTTTTCCTCTTTTCCCTCTGGAGTACAGAGTATTTCTTAAGCACAGGTGCCAGTTGGCATCAGTGCTCTTGATAGCACCAGACTGGGCCAGGCAGCCAGGTTACTCTCTGCTACTCTATATGTCTGGGTTTGAACCAATACACCTTCCTCAGAGGTACAATCTGCTAACTTCCAACCAAGGGAGGCTCCTGTACCTAAAACTTGGGCTCTAGGAATGGCTCTTGGGGGTCTACAATATGTGGAATTGCCTTTTTCTGAAAATGTCTTGGACTTTTTAAGTGGCTACAGGAGTCCCTCTATTAAGGAAATCTATGCTTCAAATGGAAAATGTTTTTCTATTGCTGTTCAACTAGAACTGGTACAGCACATGCTGGGGTCCCAGCTGTGTCTGATTATTTTCTTTTGCATTCAATGGACTTGCAGTCCAGCACCCTTAAGGTCCACCTAGCTGTAGCATCAGCCTGCATATCAGCGAGATAAGATGTTTCAAGCTGCTCCAGAGCTTGTCTCCAAAGGGCTCTTTAAGGGCTTCACATAACAGTACAGACTGGTGTCCCAGCTGTGCTGGACTATCTTACCTATTGCATTTACTGGACTTACAGTTCAGTACCTTAGAAGCATATATTTATATTTCAGTGGACAGAATGTTCCTCTATTTCTCTGTGCCCTAGACCCTGTTTTCAAAAGGTTTTTTAAAGGTCTATCCTATTTGCACGCACCCTCACAAGGAACCGGTGCCAGCATGGTACCTAAATGTGTGTATGGTTAGGCTCATGGGTTCCCCTTTTGAGCCTATGCTTTCAGTTTATTGGAGATACGCCACATGAAAATTGTTCTTTTTGTATGGTAATTTCTGTCAGAGGAATCCTTGAGCCCCAGTCTCACTGCATTGAACATGGCTACATTTCATTCGGCAGAGACAAAGTGGTCCTGAAAATACATAGATACATAGATAGTGTCGGCAGATAAGGGCCTATGGCCCACCCAGTCTGCCCATTTGAGCTTGTAAGTTCAGTTTGTTTTCCTAGAAGTCTGTTGCCCCTTACCCCTGACCTCTAGAATTCCTTTATGTCTATCCAATGCATTCTTAAATCCCGTGATTGTTTCAGCCCCCACCACTTCCTCTGGCAGGGTGTTCCACTTGTCCACCACCTGTGAAGAAATTCTTTCTCATATTTCCTCTGAATCGTTCCCTCCTCCAACTTCATCCCATGCCCTCTAGTCCTGAAAATAAACAGAAAGTTTCCTCCTAAAATGGATTTTAATTTCCATGTGAACCAAACCATTACTTTACTTGTCTTTTCACTGATCACTTTGGTTCAAGTGAAAAGAGTCTTCATTGTTTGGATGTCAACGAGTTTTTAGCTACTACTTGACAACCACTACAGTCCATAGGCAGGATAGGAAACACCTGCTCCTGACCTATGAAATGTGGGAAAGGCTAATCCAGTATCAAAAGGTTAATTTCTCAATGGATAGTCCAGTGCATCCAGTTCTGCTACACAAAGGCTGGTAAGGAGATCCCATCAGGTTTGAGGGCTCATTCCAGAAGAGGGACAGCTGCTACTTTAGCAGCTGCCAGGGATGTTCCATTACTGGACATTTGCAAAGCAGCTACCTGGAAAACAGTACACACCTTTACAAAGCATTACAATCTGGATATTTTATCTAGGGGTGATGCTAGGTTTGTCACAGCAGTCCTGCAAAGTCTGTTTCCAAATTAGAGTTCTGTACCCACCTCCAGGGGTACTGCTTGGTAGTCTGCATAAAGTTATGAATATACTGAGCATTACTGGGGTTAGAAGAAAAAATTACTTACCATATTAATTGTGTTTCTTCCCAGTGATGCTCAGATATTGATAACTTCCCTCCCTACCTCCCCTTCCAGAACTTCAGCCTCTGCACTCCTGTATACTGTGCTCTCGGGTATAAATGCCATGTGTGGCACATACATTGTGATTGCGTTCACTATTGTTATTCCCCCCTTGCCAGGTGTTTCTGCCATTCAAAGGTATTCTTTCACATGCTATGCCCTCCTGTTGGAGGCCCTTTTCTGGGTGTTAAAGAAGTTCCTACTATAATTATTATTATTTTTATTATTGTTATCATGTTCAATATTGTCATCATTGTCACACTTAGTCCTCGTGGGCCTGTCTTTCCAGGCTTCTAGGCAGTCTGAGGGTTTACAGCAAAGGCAGTTAGTAGAATGCATCATTTGAAAAGTGGCTCATGCAAAAGATTCCATCATTTGCAAATGTTCCATCTCTCCAGGCAGTTCTACCTTAGAAGGCTACTGCATAAAGTTATGAATATCTGAGCATCACTGGGAAGAAACACAATTACTATGGTAAGTAATTGTTTCTTACAGTTGCCCACCTTCCCCCAGGGTCCTCCATGGTCCTATATCACAGCAGGATCTGTGGAGTGAGAAAAGCAATGAATAGATACGCCCACACCCTCCTTATGAACAGTACAACTGTCATTTTTCACATCCTGGCCGAAATGTGTTTTGCATTGCGGCGCAGAATACGCTTGTTGCTGTGGTAAATCAGATTTCAGGACAGATTAAGAAAATGACAGTGACACTGTTCATGGCCAGCGGTCCTAAAATCCCTATGCTGAAAATTTGGTGATGAAAGTCCATAATATGATCATGCTACAAGTGTGCTTGAACTGGTTCCATGCACCCTTGTAACTCTGCAAATTTGTAGTATTTTCATGCCACATTTTCAACACTGACATTTTTTCACACCTCCTTATGAACAGTACAGCTGTCATTTTTCACATCCAGGCCTAAATATGTTTTTGCACCCTGCTGCAGAATAGCACGGTCATTGTGGGAAATCAGTGTTTGGAACAGATTAAGATTGAATGAGTGAGAGGGGACTGACCAAGCTCAACTGACATCTGTCGGGACTGCTGCAGATTTCTTTGTGGGAAGGAAAAAGGCCCCAACACAAGATCCTGTACAAAAGAGCAGCCTGCAGTACCATGAGAAACAGAATGAGCAACTAAAAGAGGGGAGAGAACGAGCTCAATGGAGTTCTGTGGGACTGCTGCAGATTTCTTTGTGGGCAGAAAAGGCAGCAATGCAGGCAGGAGCCCAGTACAAAAGGCCAGCCTGCAGCACTGGCAGAAATGGAATGAGCGAGAGAGAGGGGAGTGAGCAAGCTCAGTGGAGCTCTGTCAGGACTGCTGCAGATTTCTTTGTGAGCAGACAAAGATGCCAACAGAGGAGGGAGCCCAGTAAAAAGGGAAGCCTGCAGCACCAGGAGAAACAGAATGAGCATGTGAGAGAGGAGACTGAACAAACTCAATGGAGCTCTGTCGAGGCAGCTGCAGATTTGTTTGTCGGCAGACAAACTTTCCAACGCAGACAGGAGCCCAGTACAAAAGCATAGCCTGCAGCATCAACAGAAACAGAAGGAGTGGCTGACAGAGAGGGAGTGAGCTCAACCAAGCAAAGCAATCAACATTCAGCATCGACAAATGCTTGTTTTTCTTTCCCCTTCTATTTTTCCTCCCGCCAGCCTGCCATCACCAACCCATCGGGAGGGTCTAGCAGACATCCCTCTGCCTCTCGACATACCTGGACATGCTCCTGGAACCCCATGGAGCCATTAGCTTACCCCCAGAGTGGGGATGAAATTATGTTATGTTGTTCCTGGAGTTGTCAGGTGGGTGAGGTCACATTGAGGGCACTTCTTTGGTTCTCCATCTTCCTAGCAATGGCAGGCTATTTTCCACTTTTCCTGGCAGATGTCACTCTATCCCTGATGTCAAGGCACGATCGCCAATGTTTGCGATGCCCTCCCCATGCCTACTGGTGTCAGTGAGCCTCAGATCTCTGCCTGAGGACCATTCAGGCACAGAGTTGCTCGGTATATTGCTGCACCCCCAGCCTCCACCAGGGGTCAGCAAATGCCGAGATATGCCCCAACCCTCCCCCCAGAGCAGGTGAGCAGTCAAAGGATGCTCCAGTGTGCTCCCTCCAACCAGCCCTCCAGTGACCTGAGTCCGCTCCTGAACCCAGGTCACCGGTGTTGCAAACAGAAATCCAACCGCCGTGCCGATGAGCCACTACAGGTCTTTTTATACATCTGCCATAGTGTCTCACTAAACGGTAAGTGGTATTTTTTTAACTGCACTTGCGGTTTCTCCTGATGCTTTGGAGCATGCTTTTGCTCAGAAGCAATTCTCCTATTTCCAGCTCTGAACAAGGAGTTTATCTTCAGCCACTTGGTGTGGCAAAACTCACTCCAGAGCATCCTTCTCTGAAACAAATTATTCTTCTGTGTTGCACTATGTGACCGGGAGTATTGCTGGGCACCGGAGTAATTTTTTCCACATCAAGCTGCAACATGCAGCCACAACTTTGGTGCACAATGCCTCTAAATCAGGCACACAGCTAGTATTTATTTATTGGGGCACAAACTGCTTTTTAAACTTAAAGCACGATGTGTGTATTCATTATCTCCAAATCAGGAGATAAAAGAGAAGTGCTTTTCAGCACTTAATGTGCAAGTGAGGGGGGTGTCAAAAAAAACAGGGGACAGAAAGGCAAAGAGAATGTCAGGTTGGCCACCTTGACATGAAAAAAAAGTGAAAGACAGGAAATGAAAAAGGAGATAGGACAGAGTGAAGAAAAAATGGAGGGGGTATCACATTTTACTTTTTGTGCAATGTTTTACTGGTAATAACAGGAGCTCCCTGTTACACACTTCCCCCACCAAGAGACAACAGTATTACTGTTATCAGATACCCTCCTAAAACCCTAGGGGAGTTGGAGCTTCTGCACACCCACTCTCAGAAACTCCATCTCAGGGACCCTTATAAATATGTACAGTATCTTCATACAGACATAACAATCTCTACAATACTGCACTTTTCCCTGAGGCTCAAAATCATGGGTTGAATCCAAACCATTTACTCGTATATCATATCATATCATATCATATCATATCATATCATATCATATCATATCACTTCTTTCAAGTACCATATTATGCAGAAAGCAAAGACACATTAATGCATACATTTCATCAAGTTTCATCAATATGGTCCTCATCAAGACAAGAAATCTGCATTACGGTGTTCTGAATCTGCTGTATTTATTTATTTTTATTTAGTTTTTGTTTACCGGATAAGTGCACTAGCCATGGCAATGACTATTTTCAGGCACGACTCGGGAGGGTACAGTACATCAGTGCATACAGAACATTTAATTTCAAGTACAACGAATAGATAATAGCATATGTTTTATTACAAGTATGGCATAATTTATAATAGTATATAGAGTAAATAGAGAAAAGGTGGCTACAGACAAGGTAGAAAGTATTAATAATGTGAAAGTAATATGCAAAGAAGGGCTACCAATAGGGTAGATGTAATAACAGTGTGATGGGAATAATAAACAGAAACATATTCAAAATACAGGTTACATGACATTTTTTTATTTTTGTTTGAGGAAGAACAAGATAGATAGTGAATGCTATAGTGTTTATTTGGGGTTGATAGTCAGGGAAAGCAAGTGGGTATAAGAGTAAGGAGATAGAAGAAAAAGCAGGGAGAGGACAGGGGACTAGTCTAAGTGGGAGGTAGGACAGACAGGTAGAGGGAAGTGCTATTTATATATTAGAGTAAAGTAGCAAAAGCAGGGAGAGACTGGGTAGGGAGGAGGTGAGATCTAAGGAGGTTTGAAACAGCAGCACATGCAGGAGGACTCAAGATGGGAACGCAATTTTTTCTTAAATGTTGCATGTGACGGTGCTTGGTATGGGTTGAGGGAGGGAGTTCCATTACTGGGGCATGACAGGTGAAAGCACTTGCACCTTTCAATCAATCAATCAATCAAAATCTTTATTTATCCAAGCAATCACCATTGAGCAAGCTCATTTACAAGGTGGACCTGCTGTTGTTGAGGACAGTTATACATACATAGACTAAAGGTACAGAATACAAAATGAACAAAGTGACACAAGCAATGATTGCAAAAGTGGTAGGTACAAAGTATACTTTCCAAGTGTTCACATACGAAAATATATGCATTGCACAACATTATTGTGGTATTTACAAATCCATGGATACAGAAATTGTAGTAATATATTTATTCAAACCTCTATAGAAAAGTACAATTATTTACATTTTAGCCCTCAGTGACCATTTACAAGCTTGGGTGGAGGATCCTAGGCTACGGAGGGCCCATAATGATGTCTGCATCTCCTGCTTGAGTGTGGAGGAGGCAAGTTTGGGAAAAAGTGGTACAGAGGGTGCTGTGGGCCAGTATGGCAGCTGACTAGTGAAGTAGCTAATAGGAAAGGAAGGAACTTAAGTTACTGACTGGATGTGGTAAGGATAGAGAGAGAAACAGCATCAGGACTACTAGGTACTATGGGAACACTTACAGATTTTGGCAAACATTTTGTCATAAATGGTCCTTTGGAGGTATAGTGTCTAGGTATGCAGATGGGGGCACTGTCAGTGGATCTCAGCCTGTAGAAGGGTGTTCTGATTTAGAAGTGGGCAGCAAAGGGTTTGGGTATTTGTAGCCAAACAATATTGTCTATGACAGAGCCATAGGCATAAAGCTGTAGCTCAAGTGGAGGAAGCCATCCTAGCTCTGAATAAAGGAGACAGTGGTGTTTCAGCTTATGTGAGGAGGACGCATAGTGACAAATATTGTTGTAAGTTACGTCCCACTTGCGAAGACTTGTTTTGCATACAGAGGTGTATGTAGCAGTCCCATAAGTAAGTAAGGGTAGGAGGATGCCACGTGCTACAGCAAGCCTAGCAGAGGGAATATGCACATAACTGGTATGGTATGCTATGCCAATTTTGGTGTTTACCTGCTTGCAAGTCAGTTGTATGTGTAAGTCAAAATCTAGTGATGGGTCAAGTGTGACACCCAGATATTTGAAAGAGTCCACCACCTCGATAGTTAAGCCATTTGAGGAGACTTTAAATTTTGATGTGCATGCTTAAGTTTGGTATGTGATCCAAAGAGCATGGCTTGGGTTTTGGACTCATTTAGTACCAGTTTGTGACTAGATATCCATTGTTGGGTGAATTGAAAGTCAAAGGAGAGTTTATTTATGTCTTCAGTGTTTTTTGCACTGGCATATAGAACAATGTCGTCTGCATATAGCAGGGACTCTGCCCTTTGTAGGTTGGAGGTGATGTTATTTATAAAAATAGAGAAAAGCAGAGGCCCGAGAATGGATCCTTGTGGCACCCCAATGTTTATAGTGGCCTTGTCAGATAGGGTAGAGTTGCATTTCACAGTTTGGGTCATGTTGGATAAGTAGCTACTAAACCACTTTACAATGTTTAGCGAAAACCTAGTGCTCTTAGGAGCCTAGAAGATGGAGTGTCAAATGCCTTAGTCATGTCGGTGAAAATGGCCCCAGTGAGAAGACCAAGCCAGAGCATCTAGTATATTGGACGTGAATTTGAAAAGTGCGGTGGTGGTGCTATGGCCTTGTGAAGCCATGCTGGGCTGTGGTAAGTAGATCATGTTTCTGGAGGAAATCAGTTGTTGGGTGGCTATCAGTTTCTCAAGAATTTTGTTGAGAACTGACAGGATGGATATGGGTCTGTAATCTGAGGGATCCTTACGATCACCTTTTGAAAACAGGTAATCCTAGCTTCCTTCCAAATGTCAGGGACATAGCTCTGGGAAAGAGAGAGCGTGAAAATCTTGGCCAGTGGGGCAGCAATGTGGAGAGCAACTATCTTTAGCAGCTTGGGTTCTAGATTGTCAGAGCCAGTCACAGTGTAATCAGAGATATTTTTTAGCAGTTTAAGCACAGCACACCTTGAGATTGCCTTGAAAAAGAAATGAGGGCCATTTACATCTGATGGGGTAGGCATGTCCAACTGGGTAGGGAAAGAGGAGGTGTAGTTAGTTAGGTCAGAGAAATGTCTGTTAAAAAGTTTGCAATGGTTCTAGGATTATTGCAGTGTACACCATTTAGTAACATGTCATTAGGGGTGGATGCTGGATTCTGACCCAGAAAGAATTTAATATGGGACCAGAATTTCTTTGAGTCGCCGTAGAAGTTGCTTAATAGATCTTTGCAGTAAGAGCTCTTGGCCTTTTTGATGTCCTTTTTGCAGGAATTTTGTAGGACCCTGTAAGTATTTAGGTCAGAGGATAGCCTTGAGCTTTTGTAGAGGAACCAGCTTTTGTCTCTTTGCTTTAGTTTAGAGAGGAGGTCAGATTTGAGCCATCGTGTTTGCCTATTTTTTACCCTATGAGTTACAAGTTTGCAGTGTTTATCCTGGAGTGCTGGAATTTGGTCAGGAATAGACTGAGGGCAGTTTGGGCATCATTAGATGTAAGGAGGAGGACCAGTCAGTAGTGGCAATGTCATGTAAGAAAAGCAGTGAGTCAAAGTTTGCATAGTTTGGAAGGTGATGAAACGGGCTTTGATAGGAGGTTTGCTCTTTCCCCAGATACAGCAGGTTGGAGAGTGATCAGTGATGGCATCTGGTAGTACACCAGAGGCAATTACATTTTCAGGGTGGTTGTCCATTATCCAGTCAAGTAGGGTGTTCGTGTTGGAGTGAAGGGAGGCTCTGGTAGGTTCACATATTAGCTGGTGCAAATTATGGCTCTGCAGTTTGGTCAGTGGGTTGGATTGGTTGGCACCCAGCCAGTTAATGTTTAGGTCCCTAGTATAAGGACCTCATTTCTCCCAAGGCTAAAGATTTGTTCCAGTAACTCATATAGTCCTTTTATACCATTTGTGGGGGTTGTAGCCACATATGATATGTAACTTTTGGCACCGAGGGTGAGTAGGACATGAAGTACCTCGCAGTGACATGGGTTGGTTAAATTGACGACAGTGACCTGAAATGTTCTTTAAAATAGATAGCCGTACTCACCCCCTTTTGGGTCCAGCTCTGTTAAGTCTCAAGAGATTGTAGGTAGGATGGAAGGGAGCAGAGAGAATCAGGTGTGAAGGTTTTAGCCAGGTTTCGTTAGGCATATGATAGCAGGTTTGTATAGTGAGGTCCAGGAATCAAACTCATTTAGGTTGTGCATAAGGCTCCTGATATTGTGGTGAACAATGATTAGACTTTAGGGAAGAGTATGGGAGGGAAGGAGGGGCAGGAGGGGAGATATGGAGGAAAGGTGAATGAGACTGGTGACAGTGCAGCCAGGGGCCTTGTCGAGAAAATTGGCAGGTAAGGTGCTAGGGGGGCAGAGATTGATTAAGTGCTATGTGCTGGGGCATGGGCAGTTGGATGGTGGTAAATGTTATGTTGGGCAATCGCAGGAGACTAGCAGTGAAAGGCACAGCTTGGACTTGAAAAGACCAAGTGTGGGTGAAGCGGCTATATTACTGCCAAGGGAGTTGAGCCAGCTGGTTGCCTGATAGGCGAATGATCTTTGTCCTTGGGTTGTGCGACATCATGGGATAAGCAGTGGATGAGAATTGGGTCTCCTAGTAGTGATATTCCTGAGTCTTGGTGTAAGGAGGGTGCAGACTCCAGGTGAAGCAAGCCCCATTATAATTTTCTTGGCAGTGATGCAGGTTTGGTATTTTATGTGACTGTCAAGTTGTGGCCAACCAGACTGGAAATAAAGGTCACATCTGTGGGTACAGCAGTGGGAACCAGTGATGAGTCGACAGGCCGTATTCAGGGAGGTCTCAATACGTTTGAGAGCAGTGGTAGTTGCAGACACATATATGATAAGTCCAAAATCTATAATGCTTATGACGGAGCTTTGGATGGCCACTGATAGTGCTTCTGGGGTTAGGTGTTTCCTGTGTTGGAATAGTAGGCCTAGCCTTACGTTGGCAGACTTTGTAACATTGCTGATATGGACAACATAGGAGAGGTGTGGGTCAAGGATGATGCCAAGGTACTTGAAATATTGTGTTTGCTCTAAGATGGCTCCTTGTTTGGTTACAATGGAAAGGTGGAATTGCTCGTTTTTGTTGTGGGGGCTGCAGAAGACCATAGTCTTGTTTTGTTTTTTTCTGATTGACAAGCAGTTATGACATAAGAACCAGGATTCGATGGAGGAGAAGACCCACTGGAGTTTATTTTGTAATTGAATTGGGTCGAGGTCTTAGGCGAGGATCACAGCATCATCTGCGTATAAAATTATTTGTTTTGGGCAGCAGTCCGGCAATACGTTTAGGAATAGGCTGAAGAGGAGGGGCACCTTGGGGAACTCCCGAGTGGACTGGTCTAGAATCAGAGAGCGTATCAGCGATTCTTACTGATTAGAACCGTTCTTCAAGGTAGCTCTTAAACCAACCAGTGGAGTCGGATGAGCCCAGCATTCTGAAGTTGGTCTAGCAGGAAGCGGTGATTGACGGTGTCAAAGGCTTTTGTTAAGTCGATAAAGATTGAGCCTAGTAATTGGACAGAGTCAAGTGAGTTGTGGATTGCGCCAGTAAATTCAAATAGGGCTATGGAGGTGCTGTGTCCTTTACGGAAACTGTGTTGTTGTTTGCACAGGATGTTGTGCATATCCAGGTATTCGTGAGCTGGTCCGAGACGATGCGTCTAGTGCCTTGGAGAGTGGGGGTAGTAGGAAGATAGGTCTGAAATTCTCATGGCAGCTTTCTCACCACCTTTATGGATAGGGTGTGTGGAAGGGTTGGATGGAAGACAAAACACAACTCCAGAGATGATGGACTGTAACTCAGATATCCAGGCATTTATTTGAAGCCATCAAATACACAGTGAACTTCAGCCGAGAAAATAAAACAAACATGTAGCAGTTCCATTCATAAAACTCTAGAAGGCAGCTAGAGTGATGTTGCTGTCTAGAAGGCCATCACAAGACTGACTCTCAGTAACATCTGAGTTCTTTTATAGGGTAAATAGTCATGTGACCTGAAAACTCCTCCTACCTTTAAACATTATAAATATTCATGAGAAAGGGCCGCGGCTCTTAGTTACCTGGAAGAAGAATGGGAAGAGGCAGCAAGGAGAATTTTGTAGAACTAAAACAATTCAAGTAAGGAAAACTCAAAACAACAATACTTTAGCTTAATCTGGTTAGAAATAGCTTTCTAAATCCTTTTGTTAGCCTTTTCAGAATTTCAGTATAATTTCCCCATATTTATATTAGTTTGAACCCAGTTTGGTTATTGTTTAAAAATTTATATATTGTTTTTCCCAGCATTCCTGTTTCCACAAAAAAACTGTGTTTCACTTTGTTTTAAGGAGTTTATTTGAACACAGAGGACAATTTGAACACAGAGGACAAAACGAGTTGCTCCACGCTTGAAAAGCCCATAGGCGACTGAGGCAGAAAGCGAGCAGTAAGCGGGTTTTTCTCATAGAAAAACTACTCCAGTTCTGAGAACAAGCGACTCGCCAAAAGAAAAGAATGCTTTAAGGAGGTTCTCTTTTGGTTTCAGAATTACAGCGATTTAACCTTCTCGCCTTTGCTAGGTTAAAAGACCGCAGGAGAATAATTTCTCCATTTTAAAGATCCTGCCCGAACGTGCGCATGTTCGAGAGGGAAATCACCACCGCTAAGGTTAGCGGTTAGGAAACACATCATTTTAACATTAAATGGGCAAATAATAAACAGGGGATGGAACGTTGTCCACAGAAGACAGGAAAAGATAAAATAAACGATTTTAAACAAGACATAATGTGTTGGCCAGACCACACGCCAGCTTGCATTATAAAAATAATATAATAATATTAAGAGGGAGTTTTAGTGCTGTTGCGCAACAGACTTAGGGGAAAATAAATATTACCAGCTTATGTAGACAACGCCTACTGAACAGGGGAAGGAAAGGGGGGTACAAAGCAAAAGGAGGCATCTGTGACAGGGTGACAGTGGCAGATTTCCACCTGTCCGGGAACTGACTAAGGCTGAGGAGAGGTTGAAGATTCTGGTCAGCGGACCAAGCACTTCATCTAGTTTGAGAAACAGGATTTTGAGATTGAGGGAGTCATTACTGAACCTTGATTTACCAGTGGTTTTGGTGACATATTTCGTACTCTGGTGGGCCTTGACTGCTTTGAAGTAGAAGCAGGGATTGCTGGTAGGGTAGAGTTTATTATGACAAAGGGCTTCACCATCTTGAAATAATCCTGGGGTAAGACAGCGCTGAGGTTGGTAGAGGCTTTTTATAGGTATCAGCAATGGTTTTTGGGTCGAGTGTTGAAGTTCTGTTGATGTTGAATATTAATGGGGGTTTGGTGGATTCCCAGTGATTTCTTTTACGGTTTTCCAAAATTCTCACTCGTTGTTCCCAGGAGTTAATGAGTGCATCCTTATAGTAGGCTGACTTCATTTGCTGGATGAAATTGGTGCATTCATTGTGGGCATGTTTGCAGTTTTGGATGTCGTTTGCCTCCTGGAGTTTCTGGCTAGCTCCCATAGGTGATCCCTTGTTTTTAGCATCTTAAGGAGGTCGCCTGGAGCCAAGGGTTACTAAGTGATTTGACTTTGCATTTTTTATAGGAGCTATATGTCACAGGTCTCGGTGAAGATGTTTATGAAGTGGTCCAAGGCAGTGTTTACATTGGTTGCATTGAAGATAGGAGACTAGTCTTGATGGAGAAGGTGGGATTTGATTTGTGGTAGGTGACCACGGAGTAGAACCCTGCTGGTGATAGTTTTGGGCAGTGGTTTGATGAATTTATTTGACCAAGTGCAGCTAACAGGGGAGTGGTCGCTGAGAGAGTCGGGGAGGGCAGTAGTGCTAGAGGTATGTGAAGGGTGACTGGTAAAGATCCAGTCCAAGAAAGTGCTGGTGCTGGTCCTGTAATTTTTCCTGGTTGGTGAGTCAACCATTTGTGTGAGGTTCACCGCTACAATGGAGTCCCTATGTGCACCAGCTTCTGATACAGGCCAGTTGACATTGAAGTCACCTAGGAGGATAGATTCAGTATCCAGTGGGAGTAACTTTACAAAGTCAAGTACCACCGTTAGACTGGTTCCCTGTTCTTTGGGAGGGATGTAGATGGTGGCAACAGTGAGGGTTTTGCTTTGGGCTCCAAGGAGGATTCTTACTGGGAGTATCTGAGCTGTAGTTGGTTGGAGCAAGGTATTGATGTGGTGCCCCTGTATGGAGTCTTTCGGGTAAAGAGCACAGCCGCCACCTCTTTTGGAGAGCCGATCATGCCTAAATACATTGTAGCCAGGAAGGCTGATTGCATGGTCCGGTACTGATGGTGTGAGCCAGGTTTCGACAACTGCCAGGATGTCTGGGCAGTGTTGGCTGGTGAAGGCCTGTAGGGCATCCATTCTAGGAAGGAGGCTGCAAATGTTGATTGACATGATTTGGCTTGCTCTGGTTAGTAGCTTTAGTGTGGATTGGGCTGGGGTTAGGGTGCACATTGCCTTACAGCAATATGAGGTGGAGAACTAGCCTCAGGGATCTGTGGTGTATTTCTTTTAAGGGAGTGCTTTCCTGCTAGTAGTTTGGGAAATTGCCAAGCATCGCAATCGAGAGTGAGGGTAAGCGAGACGGGGACCAGAGGGGAGGACTTGGTCCAGCGTGAGTGTATAACAGTTTCATGGCAATAGGATGGGCCCTGGGCAAGGGGCGGTGTCCAGTAGACAGTGTGCCTAGATGGAGGAAGGAGGAATCAATGTGGAAGCTGTGGGGGAGGGAGGGAAAGCAGGCTCTTGGGGTGTGGAGTAGGGGAGAAGACAGGCAAGGAGGAAAAGAATAGGGGGTGGAGAGCGGTGGAGGTGCATGATTGAGATAGGATTCTGGAGATAGGCAGAGGGAGGGTGTTTAAGACAGGCAGGCAGGGCTTGGAGATGAGGGCAGGTGAGCAGTAGATGGAACAGTGGGTAGTGCGGATACAGCCAGAAAAGGCCAGGCAGTTCAGTTACAGTGAATTAGGGGTGGGAGGTGGCAGCTAGAGGACAGGGTGAGGAGTCCCCACCAGGTACCCAATGGAGCATGAGTGGGGGTGGAGCTACAAGGGGGCATGGAAGATGATCTATAAAGTTAAAGTTGGAGGTGAGTAGGGAGGCGGCATACAATTTGGCCGTTGCTGTAGAAATGAATGGCGCAGCCCCGAGCAAAGCAAAGTTTCAGCTGGCTCAAGAGTCAGTCCCCAAGCAGGAGACAAGAGAGCATCCAATCAGGGTGCGGTACAGATACTATGGGACCAATGGCGAGCTCTCAGCAGTCCCAGTAATTCAGGGAAATCTCACCCGGTCAGTCTGGTTCTCGGGGTGGCTTGATGGGGGTGGCTGTGAGGCTGGAGTTTCGAGCCATGGCTATGCTGCCGGAGGTCTGGAAGCCCGAGTCAAGGGTGTGAAATCTGGAAGAAGGGAGAGACATAGAGATTAGAAGTGGAGAGGAACTCAGAGGATCACAGGTGCTTTTAATATTCCACAAAGCTTTATCACACTTCTGGGACCAGCGCACTTCAGTAGGGCAATTTGTTTTTTTTAGTGAGATCAGTCAGGGAATTGCTATGGCGGCAATGTTTAGTGCAAACAAGCTATAGTAACTGGCCAGACCAAAAAGGACCATATATGCCTCTTTGTCAGGGGTATGGGACTGCCTACTACTGTTTGAACCTTACTGACATCTGGTTTTACAGTACCTCCCAATAACAAAGTCCAAATACTCTCTGTTCAGGCAATGGCGACTTGGCAGGATTAATGGTCAACCCAGAGTCACATATGGATTGAAAGACCGCACTGAGGTGTACGAGGTGCATCTGCCAGTCAGAACTAAAGATGACAACATCATCAAGGTAGGCTGCACTGTACTGGGAATGGGCATGTAAAGTCTGGTCCATGTACTGCTGAAAGGTTGCTGGGGCCCCATGCAATCCAAAGGGTATTTTGGTGAATTGGTGCAGTCCTATAAGGGTGCTAAAGCAGTATACTTTTGGGCCTGTTGGGCTAGAGGAATCTGCCTGTAGCCTTCGTAAGGTCCAGGGTGCTGATGTACCTGGCATTCCCAATCTTATCTAAGAGGTTATCGATACGACATAGGGTACCCATTCAATTCTAAAATGGCATTGATTTTTCAAAGTCTAAACACAATCGAATTCCCTTTCCTTCTTGTCTACTACAACTATAGGTGATGCCCAAACACTAAGAGAAGGTTTTATCATCCTCAAATTCTCCATTCTCTTGATTTCCTGAATGACCTCCTGTCTAACTCTTTCAGGGAGCCTATAAGGTTTCTGATGAATAGAGTTTCTTTAGGACACTTTAATGGTGTGCACCACCCTTTTGCTCTCCCTGGTATACTAGTGAAGTTGTTCCCAAAATACTTCAGCAATTAGTCAATTTCCTGTCTTTGGGTTAAATCTAAACCAGGGTTAATTTGCACCTCTCTGACTTCTTTTTCCATCTCAAGCCTCTTATAGGCCTCCTTCAACTCAGTAACTTCCAATTCAGGATGGATAAAGTAAGTGGATATGTGGTCTTGCCTATCATGCCATTTCCTTAGTAAACTGGCATGATATATTTTTTCTGGGATCGTTGGCCTGGCATCTCAGTTTCATAGTTAACCTTCCCAGTCTGCCTGATAACCACAAATGGGCATTGCCATTTCATCAATAGTTTGTTTTCAGATGAAAGCAGCAATGATAAGACCTTATCACCTGGTTGGTAGGTTTTATCTTTCAACCCTTTGTCATACCAAGCCTTCTGTTCCACCTGTCTGTGAACTACATTCTGGTGAGCAATGGTAACAAGTTTCACCAGATTTTTCTAAGGTTGGACATATAGTCCACAATATTGGTATGAAATACCTGTTTCCCTTCCTCCCAGTGTTCCCTCACCACATTCAGTGGGCCTCTGGGGTTTCTTCCATACAGAAGGGTAAAAGCTGACAATCCTGTAGTGGCTTGGGGTACCTCCCGGGATGCGAACAGGAGATATGGCAAATACTTGTCCTAATCCCACCCCTCTTCTTGCACATACTTTTGGAGCATATGTTTTAAGATTTTATTAAAACGCTCCACTAGGCCATCAGTCTTGGGGTGGTAGGGAGCTGTTCTTATAGCTGAACCCCTTAACAATTTGTGAAGCTCTTTAAGGAGTACTGAAGTAAAGTTTGTTCCTCTATCCATGAGTATGGTTTGAGGGATACCCAGATGACTACAAATTTTGGCCAGTTTCTCTGCAATCCAAGGGCTGTTACAGTCCGAAGAGGTATTGCCTCTGGATACCTTGTGGCTTAATCACAAATCACTAAATGTACTGGTTATCTTTAGAGCAAATGCCTTCAATGACTTCTTCTTGGACCTACAGCAGTACAAAACCTGCAATCCTAACCAAGGCCAGGGAAGCCCAGAAAATCAAGAGACCCCCACCCCGGCAGGGCCCTGAATTCCACCTAAAACTTACATCGGTAGGAGAGGTACTGACGCTGCTCAAGGGCACAAAACCAGAAGGTGCAGCAGGCCATGACAACCTTGAACCTAAACTGTTGAATGAAGATTGCAGCCCCCATCATTGCAGTATCAATAAACCAGCTATTCAACAGGTCCCTGATGGAAGGAAGAGTACCCACCCTATGGAAGGAGGCTCTTGTGACTCCAATTCCCAAAAGCGGGCCACAGGAGGACATTTCAGACCAATCTCCACTTTCTGCACCCTAAGCAAGTTACTTGAGAAGGTAGTCTACAAACAGGTTAATGAGTACCCGAAATGCACAACCTGCAAACAGACTAACAGCATGGTTTCTGAAAGAGACACAGCACTAATATGGCACTGGTAAGCTTCATCACTGATGTGCATAAAGCTCTGGACCAAAACAAACTCCTTGGAGCAGTCTTCATTGATATAATGAAGGCGTTTGACCTAGTCAACCACAAGCTGCTTCTAGGACAACTGGGTGGCCTAGGGTTTGATACATTGGTCCTAAAATGGCTTTCTACTTACCTCTGCAGCAGGATGCAAATGGTCCAGTGAAACGGTGCTAAATCAGATGAGCATCCTGTGTCAGGCAGAGTTCCACAGGGTTCTATTCTAGGCCCTCTGTTATTCTCCTTATTCATCAACAACCTACCCCTACACTGCGGTAGAGCAAAGGTCACGCTACAGGTGGATGACACAGTACTGTACAGAACTGGCAAGGACTCAGAATTATTAAACTTGGAGCTGCAACAAGATTTCTCAATGCAAGAAGACTGATTCCAGGCAAACAGGCTGGTCCTAAACAGCAAAAAGACCAAAGCCATCTGGTCTCAAAAAGCTTAGCCCACGCCGGGCTAATCTTCTATCGGTCTCTACCTCAAATGGAACAGGGATCAAAGTGGCGGACAGTAGCAAGTATTTGGAAATGTTCATTGACCAGGAAATCTCTTTCAGGAAACACATAGGCCACCTAACAACAATAGTAAACCAAAAACCTGGGCTCCTGTACAGACTAAGCTCCTACCTGATTAAAGAAACCAGGATTGCAGTCAGCAACGGGACTGTCATTCTCATCCTGTTCTATGGTGCAACAATGTTTCTAGGACTGAGGGCAACAGAACATGCGTGTCTAAGTAGGCTGTACCACAGAATCAGCCATTTCGCTGCCAGGGCGCAAGAGTGGAGCACCACAGCGATGTGCTACAACCATTAAACTGGCCACCCCTTGAAGCAAGACTCACCTATCCCTCCCTGTGCTTAGCTTAGATTGCAGCAACCTGATGCCCCACCAAGCCTGAGAAATCTACTAGCTCCAAAAGCAAATAGGAGAGAGCCTCAGGTTGACTGAACACAAGCTGCTAGAACCCCCAAGAGCCAGATCAACTATGGAACAACGGACACCTAGAATAACCCTCCCCAAACTCTGGAACAGTCTTCTGAGAGCTCCAGGACTGCACCTCTCTTGAGGGGTACAAGAATGGGTTCAAATTACACCTAAGCAGTGGGTCTCCTTGCAGGTGCTGTAACCCATAAAGGCACCTCTGCTAAAGGGGGATGCCTTATGTAAATACAGACAAAAAGGGAGGGAGGAACAGTAAGAAGGGACATAATGTACTGAACTGCACTTACGTCTACTATCTACTCATGAATGTGTGTAACTAACAAGGCTATTCATATGTAAACTTGCCTATGTCAACTGTAGTAATGACTATCTCTGTGACACGTATACATGATGAATGTACCATATACTGTAGTACAATCAAAAGCATTGGTTTTCTTTTCCCCTCTAGGTAGATGAAACTAATCCCGGGTTGCCCCTGAAAAAAGGACTGTCAAAGTCTCAGTGGGCCTACCCGGTTACCAAAATTTAAATAAAAATAAGTAAATACATTTTTGTCAAGGGTCCTACCACATCCATGGATATTCTTTCAAATGGGGTCATGACTCCTGGTATTGGCTATAGGGGCACCTTATCCTGTGTTCCCCCTTTGGCCACCATCTGGTACTCAAGGCAAGTGTGACAGTACTCAGCCACACTTTCATACTTACCCGGCCAGAAGAACTGGCTTGACAAGCTACCAAGTGTTTGATCTCAGCCTTCATGACTGGCCATAGGTACATCTTGGGCTAAATGCATGAGTTTCTTTGTAAAACATTGGGGACCATCATTTGTTTAATATATTTCCTTGTAATAAGGTTAATACAAATTCGCACAACACGTCATTAATTATAACATACTGTGGCTGCCCTTCTGCTACCACCTGTCCACCTTAAAAAAGGGTTTTAATGTTTTATCCAATTTTTGTTCAGTTATAACATTAGTCCCAGCTAACTCAGAGTCAGTATCAAGTATTCCCTCCTGATGTGTTTCCTTCCACCCTCGTTTTTCAGCTCTTTTCTCCTTTTTAGATTCTGTGTTTTTCCCAGGGTCCACAAATAGACCTTCATCAAAAGGGAAAACATCCTGGGACTGTTCTCTTTTTGTCTGGGCCTGAATGGTAACTGCCACTAGCTGACCACAGGTCTGTTGATACTTTATTAATCAATCAAAGTTCAGAAAATCCTGCCCAATAATGATAAGTACTGGTAATCTGGGTTCTAGACCAATTGTAATCAACTGTGTGTCTTACTTGACAGTCATTTCCACTGTGGTGGTGGGTAATGGTGGATATCCCCGTGGACACATGTAGCTTTTGTATCCAGCCCATTACTGCTGTAAGTTTTCAATATATCTGTCCTTATCAAAGTCTGTTTACTGCCAGAGTCTAATAGTCCTATTAGTTCAGTCTGGCCAATCCCTACAGTAGTGACATATCCTCAATTGACTAGAGATAGGTGCATTACTTTAATACTTTTACTGGGGAAATTACTGGGTATGTGTCCCTTTCTTAAACAGATGCTATATATAAGGTCAGTATGATAAGATTTCTCCTTTGGTCCCTTGCAGTTATTATCCCTACCAGGGAATTGTCTCTTATAAGAAGTATGAAAAGTCTTACAGGTGTTGTTGGTTGGGGTGAAGAGCCCTGGTATCATTAGGATTTTGTTGGTCTGGCCACCAGGTAATCCCTCTGCCAGAGCAATGGTCTTCTGTGTCGGGCTTGTGCTCCTTCACCCATACCTGGACATCCTGGGGCAAAATTTTAACAAACACTTCTATAATGATTTGCTCTATGATCTGGGCAAGGGTTTTGACAGTCAGTTGCAACCATTTTAAACTAAAGCTTTTCAGCCCGGCAAATGTCTCTCTCTGGGTGTGTCTTGGCCCAGCATCCTTTGTGATTGAAATCACTGCCTATATGTCTCAGTATTAATGTCACACCTATGGAGAACTTCCTCCTTGACCAGATCATAATTATTAGAGTAAGGGACAGCCAGGTGACTGTATACCAATTGGGCCCATCCAGATAAATAAGGGACCAGTCTGATGACCCATTGGTCTTGGGGCCATGCACAGGTCTGTGCTATGTGCTCAAATGTTGTCAAGTAGGCTTCAATGCCATCAGCCTCTGTCAATTTGCTAAGTTTAATGTCTCAGGGTATATTTCTGTCAGGTTGTCCTGGGATCAGGGCCTGGATGGCTTGTAAGGCATCCTGCCACCTCTCATCTTGTCTCTTCTAGCTTCTCTTGTAGCCTTCGGTCCTCCTCTCATAGCCATCACTCATTGGCCCTCTCACACTCCATCTCTGGTTGTCGGAAGCACAACCATCACAGCAGGTGGCTGGCATCCTCTGGGCACTTTCTCCTGCTGTCTCATCTCTTCTTCCTCAGTCAGGTCCTCATCTGTGCATTCCTCTTCTTAATTTTTCACCACCATCTTTGGTCAAGCTCCTGGCTCCAATCCTGGTGCAGGCTTCAAACCCAATTTATCAGCCATAGCACAAGTCCATTGGATTTTCCTTGACTCCACTTTTTACCCCAAGATGTGATGGGGTATATTACTATACCCTTGGCAGCATTTCCCAAACAGACTAAATGAGTCAGGTATCCTACTACTAACACCAGTGTGAATGTAGGGACAAATAACTGACACAACTGAGCAGGGATGAAGTGCATAAAAACACACATATGCATTTGTCAATTTATTTTGTAGAAAAATCAATAATTATATACAGAAATCATAGAAGAAAAGAAATATGTTAGTCCTGCACAACAAAATAACTTCAGAACTCTGCTATTCCCAGCAGAGGCCACTTGACTTTGTTTCAGCCTAGATAGCCCAGTGTAATACCACTTACACTTCAATTGTCTGTGTGAAAATCAGCAAACTCCAAAGAAGATCCTTCTCCTCTCACTGTCAGCACCAGACTGACTCGACTATCTATGATCCCCTAGAGGTGAGCCCTATTTATACCCTTGGGATTACATCACACCCTGTGAGGAAGTTCACACTGGCAGTGACATTACATAATGGGGAGGTTTCCATTGGCCGTGACATTACATAATGGGGAGTTTCCATATTATCCCATGCTTTAACATGCAGGGGCTTTTTATTTGGTCCTTTTTTGCCCAAATATGCTTTATTTCTACAGACAGCCCTAGTAACAACATATCTGGGCAGCAGAAACTCATTTTTTTTTAATTATGGGACACTACGGGGCGTTTTATACATCTGCCCATAGTGTCTTGCTAAATGGCAAGTGGTATTTCTTTAACAGCACTTGCGATTTTTTTCTGATACTTTGGAGCATGATTTTGCTCCGAAGCAATTCTCCTATTTCTAGCTCTGAACAAGGAGCTTATCTTCAGCCGCTTGCTGTGGCATAACTCACTCCAGAGCATCCTGCTCCAAAATGAATTATGCTCCTGTGTTGCACTTCATGACCAGGAGCATTGTTGGGCACCAGAGTAATTTTTTTCCACATGAAGCTACAACGTGCAGCCACGACTTTGGTGCTCAGTACCTCTAAATCAGGTGCACTGCTAATATTTATCCTCGGGGGCACCAGCTGCTTTTAAACCTAAAGTGTGATGTGCCTATTCATTATCTCCAAATCGGAGATAAAGGAGAAGTGCTTCTCAGCACTTAATGTATGGGGGGTCAAGAAAACAAGGGACAGAAAAGCAAAGAGAATGTCAGGTTGGCCACCCTGACATGAAAAAAAATGAAAGACAGAAAAATAAAAGGAAATAAGAAAGAGTGAAAGGGAAAATGTGTGTGGGTGGGGTTGCACATCTGACTTTCTGTACGTTGTTTTACTGGTAATAACAGGAGCTCCCTGTTACTGAGCCCATTGATTCTGTTATAAAAATGCTTTAGACAGAGCTTAATATGTCTAAGAAATCTTGAGAAATGGAATGGTCTCACCTAATTTTTTGATCCTTTTCATTTTACTTCCTTGTTGTTTGCTGCTGTACTTTACTTTCAAAACCTGTGTAAGAAGCTTCAGTCGATTGAAGCACTGTCCCTTCTCACCATTGAAGGTACATAACCTGACTAACTTTGTTGACCTAGGGATAGCTTTCCACTCCTCTGTGGCAAAAAGTATTTTATTTTCGGAAATGGTGATTTTAAAATTATAATTGATGGAGCGCCCTGACCAATCAGAGCACTCTTTTCCCCTGTGCGTGAGACACTCTTATTCTGTGAAGAACATCTCACGCGAGATGCCCTAGAAATGGGCACATTCTGGGAAGTTTAAAAAACATATATATATATATATATATATACATACACACATTATTGATCACTTTTAATCAATAATATATTAATATGTCCCCTATTGCCACTCTTTCCTGTATCAGAATGGTTTCATAGGATTTTTACAGAGCCAATAGACTTTCATCCTTATTGCTCGCCATTTAGTGTTTATCAACTTTCCAGTTTAAAAGCATTTAATTTATGTTTGAACAAATCCATCATTTTACATGCCACCTCCTCCAGGGGTAGCCTATTTTAGTCCCGGCCACCCATTGGTTGAACCACTTACTGGTACATACCAATCGTATGCCTAGCTTCTAATTTTAATGGGTGTGACCAAGTGGTGTATTTATTCTTACTTGTTTCTAGCTAAGCTTTCCCAGAGGTCATTATCACCCAAGCCTTGTGAACCAAATACATATCTCACCTCTTCTGCTCTTCAAGGAGAACAGACCTTATTCATTTAACCGTGAATTGTAGTTCTTCCCTGACATGTTGTTTACTGCTCTGGTAGCCCTCCTTTGTATCCTTTCTATCACATACCCCACTTTATATGGCGACCAGACCTGGGTTCCATATTCCAGCAGTGGTCTCATCAGTGCAGTTTACATAGAGATAATAACCTCACTGTCTCTGGATGTAATATGCCTAAATATACACTTTAGTACAGAGTTCCCTTTTAGCTATGCTTCTGCAGTGAAGTATAAATGACATATCGTTAGAGACCATGATACCCAGGTCTCTTTCTTTTAGTGTTGTTTTTAGAATTTGGTTATCTTGAGTATATGTGAGACAGGGATGTCTATTTCCTAGGTGCATAACAACATATTTGTCCAGGTTTAGGGCTAGTTGTGATCCTTTAGTCCAATCTACTATATAATATAGGGCTGTTTGTAAAGGTGAAATCCTTTGTATCATCCACCACTGCTCTCAACCTGCAGTCATCAGCAAATTTGTATAGCCAGACATTGTGTGTGTTATTTTGTTGTGTAGATACATAAGGTTACATAGGAATGGCCCCATCACAGATCCCAGGGTACTCCACTTGTCACCATGAACCACTCAAGAAAGATTCCCCTAATGCAGACTCTGCCTTCTATCTTTCAACCAATCTTGAACCCAAGTTAGTTATAAGGAAGTAGATCCCTATCGCCTACACTTCTGATATCAGTTCTGCATGGGGAGTTGGTCAAATGCTTTGGGAAGTCCAGAAACACAACATCCACTGGGCTTCCCTCATCCAATCTTCTAGCTACTCTATCATAGAAGGCCAGCATATTCATATAGCAGGACCTCCCCTTTGTAAATCCATGCTGTGTTTTATCAGTAAGTTGGTTTTGTTCAAGATATTTTAAGATTTCATCCTTCAATACTCCCTCCGGTAGCTTGAGTGGATTTATGTCTGACTTACAGGTCTATAATTTGAAGGATTTGATTTGTTCTGCTTTTTGAATATTGGGATGACAGTGGCAACTTTCCAGGCATAAACTACCTGCCCTGTATCTATTGATTTCTGAAGATATGTGTCAGTGGTGGCACCAGTATCTCTCCCAGTTCCTTCAACAACCTTGTGGGAAGCCCACCAGGGCCTGGTGATTTATTTGAGTTTACATTTAATAGCCTAGTTTCTATGTCTTTAATTGTGACAATAACCATTCTTTGTGTATTTTGTATAATGACATCCGCCCCAGTATTATTTGTCTGACTTTTAAATGCTGTCGAAAATAGGAAATCGTTAGATTTGCCACTGTGTAGTATCAGTTATTAACTCTCCTTATGATTTCTAGTGGACCTATGCTTTTGTGGGACCTTTTTATTATTTATATATGAGTAAAAGCCTTATAATTCCCCTTACCCTTGTTGCCAATGTTATTTTGTAGTTGGCTTTGCATTTTGGTGTGCTTCTTGAAAATTTTAGCTGAGTTTTATATTTCACACAGATTTTGTCCTGTTTGTTTTCAATTTTTGAACAGTTTATTTTTGTTGATCATTTATTTTAATTTTGGTGTTCACTAGTACACCTTAGGTTTGCTATTTGTATACTTGTGTGTTCATTTGTTTTTCAGTTGAGCCAGAACAGCTCAGCTTTGCTTCGCTGTTCTGGCTCAAGCTGAAGGTGCATGAAACCACTCTGCTACAGGAATGAGTGGTCTGGGGCTGTATTAACATATATTGTTTGGCACTATCAAATGTTGACCAAAATAAGTCCTGCTTATCATATGGCAAGAAAAGAAAACAAGCATTTGTCAATGCTGAATGTTTGCTTGCTGGCATTGGCATTGGTAGTGTAGGAGTTAAGAGCTGCATAATAGGAATGGCAGTGAAGTATTGAACTGAAGCCAACCCTGCCATCACCCTGCAGAGACTGGCAGGCATTGGGGTGTGCTTTGAGTCGTCAGGCAAATGGCTGTGCCATATAACCACACCTACCCTGCAGACACAGACAAGTTTAATGGTGTGCCTTGGGGTCTCTTGGCCTTTATGCTCACCCCATTCCATCAAGAAATACAGTGAGATGGGTGCTGTATAGAGAATGGGTGAACTTTGGGGCTGAAGAGTTCAAGGCACACCTCGATGCCTCTCACTGGCTGCAGGGTGCGGAATGGTATGAGTATTACAGTTGAGAATCCAAAGTCACACCCCTGATGCCTGTCAGTCTCTACAGGGTGGGGCATTATGGTTGGAAACCCTAATGTCTCAGGTGTTCGTTGGCATTTGCGTTCTAAATTTTTAGCATGGGTTTTTTGTGACCCCCCCCACCTTATGAACAGTGGCAATATCAGTTTGTTAGCCGAAAGCTGATTTTGCACAGCGACTATGCCATTTGGCACCACAGGTGCGAAAACACATTTCGAACAGGATGTGAAAAATGACAGCTGTACTGTTCATGAGGAGGTGCAAAAAATGGCAATGTTGAAAATCTGCAGTGAAAATATTAAAAAACCTGCTGAAGTCACGAACGCGCATAGAAACTGCGCATTGCACACCCATAATACAATTAGTTTGGGAATTTTTTACAACAGATTGTCAACACAGGCATTTTGGAACCTCCGCTCATGAACAGTGTCACTGTGATTTTCTTAATCTGCCCCAAACAGTGATTTCCCTCAGCGATCACGCATTTCTGGACTGGAGGTGAGAAAACACATTTCGGCCATGGTGTGGAAAATGACAGCTGTACTGTTCTTAAGGAAGTGTGGAAAAATGCCAGTGGTGGCAATCTGGACTGAAAATATTAGCAATCCATTAACTTATGAGGGTGTATGGAAACTGCACAGTGATTGCTCGTAACACAGTCATTTTATGGACTTTATTCACCAAATTTTTAACATAGCCATTGTAACACCTCTGCTCATGAACAGTGTCAGTTTGATTTTCTTAATGTTTCCCGAACATTGATTTCACACACCGACTGCACCATTGTGCGCTACATGTGTGTGTAACCACTAGTTGGCGCTATCCCAAGGGCTACTACCCCTGCCTGTTTGACTACGGACAGGTTGAGGGGCCTAGGTCCTATGGTGGGTACCTTCACCCAGAGGTAAGGGTTTGTAGTGGTTAGACTAGTTTGGTCACAGCCCTCTAGGACACTGAGACACCCTTTTATTCCCTCTAGTGGCTCACACAGTACACCAGAGTTACAGCCCCAATACCCCATGTATACACTCTGTTCACTCACATAAATACCACTTACCCCGAGACTGATTCTGCAGCATGTCTCTGAGGACCCCTGTAAAGTAAGGTTAAACAACATACACAGCAAAACACAATACTGTTTCCGTAAGTACCAACACCACAGATAGTATATAGTATAACAGCAACAAATCTGGTTTATTTAGGGGACAGTAACATGGGAGGGGGAAATCAGGATAATTAGTGGCATTAAATCACAGTACAGTGCACACATACAGGGTCTGAAAAGTCACACTCTGGGTACCCAGGTTGGGGGGGGGCTAGCCAGGTCCACTGCCTGGGGTTGGCCAGCAGGTGCAGTTGGATAGGGCCCTGTAGAAGAAAATATATGCAAAACACCCAATTGTAATCCAGAGCCAGAAGGCTCAGTCCCAAAAAAAACAGTGAAACAACAAGAATTAGATGATACACTTGTGATTGAAAAACAAGCTGCAGGGGAATACCCTGATTTGTACTCACAACATCCAAGCTGGGATCAGATGGAGAATGTCCTCTGGATTGTCAGAAGAGCAGGGCATGAGGACAAGATCCTTGTGACTGGACTCCACTGCAGTTGACAGCAAATGGATGTAGTCTGAATTAAGCTGGAGGTTTACTTCCAGCTTCAGCACACAATCACTGTACAGGGATTTGAAATAGCGATTCTCAGAAGCACTACGCACATGTATATGTAAAGGAAATTGTGATTGGTTGGCATCCATGGCACTCCAGACATTACCTCATGGGGTTACAGCCCACCTGATAGGCTAGTGATGCACATGACCCAGATCAGATTTCCAGCATATCCAGGTCCCAGAAACCCCTGCTCTCCAGTTCTGAATCGTGCATCTGAATAGGCAAGAAGCACACCAGGAATCCCTGTCTGCTCTAGCAAGGTAGGAAATGATCTTTCTTTTCTCTGTGTGTAATATTATCCTGCTTGCTCTACTTCATCTTGAGACCAAGTTATTTCTTTAAATGCCTGTATGTTGTTTATTGTATGGCTGGAGATGGAGATAGGTTGTTGATTTCTGGCAGCCACATGGTCTCAGCATGGCTCTATACCTGAGCCTGTGCTCAGGGCAGGGTAGCCTGCTGGCCCCTGGCACTCCCCCACGCCACTCCCCTAGCATCCCCACTCGTTCACCACTATTCGTGGGGCACGCGTATCGCTGGTGCTGCCGGTTGTTTCGACTGGCCCAGTCGCTCGACCTGAGCCTGGGGAGTCGCGCAGTCACATAGGCCTGCCTCCATGCATCCTCCACCCATCTGGTGCTGCTCCTCCGCAGGGCTGCAAAAGGCCTCTCGTTTCCCCCCCCAACCTTGCCGTTCCCTTCAGGCGGCCCTACCTTCTCGTTCGCGCCCGAGTTCTTTCCTGCCTTGGGCCAGGTAGGGTGAAGACGAGCCGGCGTCTGGTAGGCCTCGTTGGGGCCTCCTTCTCCTTCCGCATGCCTCGGCGTGTGCCTGTCAGCTTCGGGCCGCAACCTCTTGTCTCCCGGCCTCCTGCCAGCTGCTCCGCCCTCCTACCTCTTCCAGGACCTCCAGGGAGCAGGAGCAGCCGTCCGCAGGTCGCCGCCTCGTGCAATCTCGTGGAGGCAGGTGGTGCTGTTCGAGAGCGGGCTTCTCGGGCCACACAGTGAGAGCAATGTCTCTCGCTGGGAAGGGGGAAGGGAGAGCCATATGTTTGTTTTTCTCATGAGGCTCTACCCCTGGATTAAACGCTAGCCTCGTGGGGCCTTGGACTCTCCTCTGAGCATTTTGTTTTTCCAAATAAAAAAAAAAAAAGAAAAATTTAAGGTCCTCTGCATGTCCATGACCCCCCCAAAATGAATCCTTAGAGGCTCCGATGACCATTCAGCCTCAGAACGTGGGGGGGGGGAACAGACCTGGGGTTGTTTTTTCCCTTACAAAAAAAAAAAAAACACCACCTCATGTTTAATCCTCCACTCGGGTCCCTCATGTAGCGACCCCAGTAGGTGGTTTTTCTGGCCCCTTCTTTCTCTCCATGGCTGCCTCGGCCCCCTCCCATAGCGGGCCCCAGCACCACTTCTATGCCTGTTGTTGTAGGGGTCCTCCCACAGCACCCTCCACCCAGGCGCCCCAGTCCTCTCCTACCCCTCGGTGGGCAGGGTTCAACCAGGACTCAGACGGGATGTATATATATATATATATATATATATATATATATATAAAAAGAGGAAAAGAATATATGAGAGAGAGTGGATCAAGGTGTGGTCATCTTTTGGGTGTAACTCTGTCTCTAATTTCAGATGGTAAGGCCAAGAAGTGTTCAGCATGTGCAGCGTAATCTCCTCCCAAACCCCAGGGCCCCTATCGCCGCCTGTCTCCTGGACAATGACCTCTCTTTGCTGGAGGGACGCCACCTTTGGCACCCAACAATCCCGGATCCAGCAACCCCACATGGATGGACCCGGGTTCCCTCCTGGTCTAGAACCAACAAGCGGCAGTGGCCATGATGGAGAGCCAACAGAACTTCATGCTCAAGATCATGGAGAAGCTGGAAGCCCTTACCCAGAACAGGGCAAGGCCCCCCAGCCCAGAACCCGGCAAGACAAGGGGTCCACCGGAGGAACCGCCCATCCCTGAGGACACCCGCCCGGTCGCCCCACACAACAGCACACTCGAGGACGGGTAGAGAGATGACGCAGGAGGAGAAGAGGACGAAGATGGGGAGGAATCAGACACAGAGAAGATAGAACTACAGGCAGCTCCTCTCTGACCTCTAAGCTATGTTCATTCGACACTATCCCGGGCTCATGAAGATGATCAAGGCCACCATGGGGTTAGGCACAGAGAACCCCGAAGTAAACCTGAGTCAAAGCTCGATCCAATGATCCAGCTTAGACCCACAACCACAGAGACTTTCCCAGTATGTCCAGCCATTGAGGACATATTTAGCATGGAATGGCAGTCCCCCGATCCGGGCAGGATGCCGAACTGGAGAAACCTGGACAGAATGTACCCTGTTCAGGGTGAGAAGTCGGACATTTGGAGCAAGGCACCCACCATTGATGCTCAAGTGGCGGCACTGAGCAAGAAAACTGTGCTCTCGTGTAGTACCATAGCCCTCAAGGACCCAACAGACAAGAGGATCGAGGATATGCTCAAGAAGACTTTTGAGATCGAGGGAACCACCACCAAGGCGATGACCACCGCCATCTACACAACTCAGGCACAGATCCGATGGCTCGAGGAGCTCCAGGAACAGGCCACCCCTAAATCTAGGGAGGCAGAGCTACTGGAGTGCACCTTGGATGCAGCCAAATATCTGGCTGACATGGCGGTGGATTCGCTGCGGCTTCAGGCGAGGGCCACCGCCATCATCAATCGGGTCCGTAGGGTCCTCTGGTTAAAACTCTGGGATGCTGATATGGAATCTAAGACTTTATTGCAAAATTTACCTCTCAGGGAAAGCATGTCTTTGGAGAGGGACTACAAGACTACCTAAAGCAAAAGGAAGAGGGTAGGGACCTCCTCAGAACAGACCCAAACTCTCTTACCTGCCTTCCTCTAGACGGAGGTTCTGGGTGGAACAAGCTTGGCCAACCCGCAGGGACTCTTTCCTCAGGGCCACCCCTTTCAAGGTAGCAGCTTTTCCTCCAGCCCCCTGCCCATTCCTTCAGAACTACCAGTCCACTTCCTTCAGATCCCGGGACAAAGATCCGGAAGTCGAAGTAGAGGCTTCAGGGGAAAACAGTGACTACCCACCCACGGAAACTCACAGGCAGGCCCTACCATCTGTGGGGCAAAGACTAACCTCTTTGCCCACCGCTGGGCATCCACCACATCAGACAGGTGGGTATGAGACGTGGTGTCCAAGGGATACACAATCCAGCTATCCCATGCTCACATTCCCCACAGATTCGTGTCATCCCCGTGTCCAGAAGGAGAGCCTCCCCTCATCAGGTCCAGCAGATCCTAACAGAGCTGATCCAGAACAGGGCCATTCAGCCCGTTCCAGTACCAGAACAGGGAATGGGAATGTACTCCATTTTCTTCCTGGTACCCAAAAAAACAGAGGAGCTCAGACCAATTCTAGACCTGAAGCTGCTAAACCATCACGTGGTTCCACCCCGGTTCAAAATGGAAACCATTCGATCCACCCTCCAATGCATCAGGGTGGGCGACTTCATGACGTCCATCGACCTGAAGGACGCCTACCTCCACATCCCCATTATCAGGAAACACAGGCAGTTCCTTCTGTTTCCACATCCTGGGCCACCACTTCCAGTACAAGGCACTTCCCTTGACTGTCATCAGCCCCGAGAGTCTTCACCAAGGTTTCTGTAACCTTGGTGGCCAGACTCAGGGAACAGGGATTGGACATTATCCCATATCTGGACGACTGGCTCATCCGCGCCTGCTCCGAGGACCAGGCGCGAGCACACACGGAACTCACCTTAAAGGCCCTCGAGGACCACAGCTGGGTGGTAAATCGAGAAAAGAGCCACCTCAGCCCCAACCAGCAGATTGAACATCTGGGGACCCTCATCAACTCGGCCGAAGGCTGGGCAAAGCCGTCTCCGAACCGAGTCCAAAATTTGAGGGAGCTGGCGCGCGCGATGAAGGCACGCAGCCACACCACGATGGGGAAAATAGCCCAACTGCTGGGTTGCATGGCATCCTGCATCGACCTCATGCCCTGGGCGAGGTGGCGCATGCATCCACTCCAGAACTACGCTCTGTCTCGGGGGGCACCAAGCGAACACAACCTCCAGAGCGTGGTGCCACTGCCTCCAGCGGTAAGATCTTCCCTGGCATGGTGGACAACAGAAGGGAACCTATCCAGGGAAGTCCCACTGGAACCCCCTCATCCAGTTCCCATAGAGACAGACGCCAGTCTCTCGGGTTGGGGTGCCTGCCTGGGGGGACACAATGGCACAAGGAGTATGGTCTCCAGAGGAGACGCAACTCCCCATCAACATCATGGAGATGAGAGCCGTGTCTCATGCCCTGAGGGCATTCAGGCATCTAATACTGGGTTGCCCGGTCCTGATACAGTCCGACAACTGGGTGATGGTGGCTTACATCACAAAGCAAGGGAAACCAGAAGCAGAGCCATGATGAGGGAAACGCAGTGGTGCTCAACTGGGCACAGACACACCTCCCACACCTGGGCGCAGTTCACCTCGCAGGGAGACTGAATGTCCGAGCAGATTGGCTCAGCAGACAACAAGTCCACCTGGGAGAATGGAAGTTGCACCCGACTCTATTCCAAACGATCCAGGCGACGTGGGGGCCCGTGTCCATGGACCTCATGGCATCACGGGACAACGCCCAAGTCGACAGGTACTACTCGCGGTTCAGGGACGTTTCCTCCCAGGGAACGGATGCCCTGTCGCAAACCTGGACGCGGGAGTACGCGTACGTTTTCCCGCCACTACCCCTAATTCCACAGGTCCTGACCAAGGTCCGGGAATCAGGCATCAGGATCATCCTGGTGGCCCCCTACTGGCCACGCAGGTCCTGGTTCGCGACAGTCAGAGAGATGTCGCTAGCCAGCTTCCAGATACCCTATCGCCCCGACATGCTGATGCAGGGACCGGTCCTCCACCTGCCCCCGGTCCCTAAAGCTCACGGCCTGGCTCCTGAGAGGAGGAGACTGAGGGCAACAGGGTATCACGAGTCGGTTATCAGTTCCCTACTCCAATCCAGACGGACTTACACCACGTCCACTTACAAGAGGCAATGGGCCATCTTCTCGCAGTGGTGTCAGAGAAGAGGGTCGGTGCCCGAACAGTCCGATCTGGCCACCATACTACTTTTCCTTCAGCAAGAAGTGGACAAGGGTCTGGCCCCCTCATCCCTCAGGGTACAACTGTCGGCCATTGGGGCGGCCATAGGCCTCGTGAAAGGGCATCCGCCAGGTGTGCACCCAGATGCCATACGCTTCTTGATGGCGGAACTCCTCTGACCGAGGTCCAGAACAGTCATTGCCCCGTGGGACCGCCCCTGGTACTGGGATCCTCAAATTGGCCCTCACAAACCACTCCCAGAGGCAGACCTCTGGGTTGGCCTCAAGACTGCCTTCTGGTGGCCATCTGCTCAGCTAGAAGAATCGGGGAGCTTGGCGCCTATCTTGCGCTGAGCCATATCGGTCTTCACCGCAGGGGGTCAGCCTGAGAATGGTGCCAGCCTTCCAACCCAAGGTCTCGACCAGTTTCCACAGAGAGCAGCCTATCGAGCTGCCCACCTTTCCATGCGACCCCACACAGGGTCATGGTGGGCCCCCACACCACCTGGACGCTGGGTCGGTTCTCTCGGCTACTTGGCCAGAACCCACATATCCGCAAGACGGAGAGGCTGTTCGTCATCTCAAAACAGCAGAGGCGGGTTTTCAGCCTCCAAATGACAGTCGCCAGATGGCTAAGACGTGTCATCCAGAATGCTTACACGGCAAACCTGATGACCCCACCGCAGGGGATCAAGGCTCACTCCACCAGATCAGTTGCCACCTCATGGGCGGAGAGAGCCTCTGTATCCTCGGAAGACATTTGTAGAGCAGCCACATGGAGCTCCTTGCACACATTCGCCAGACACTACAGACTGGAACAGTTCCAGGCCATCCGGCCCTCTTTCGCAACCCAGGTGCTGGCAGCAGCCTCACGACCGCCACTCCGACTCACCTGCCTCCCACCCGGAGTGCTAACTGCTTTATCTCCCATGAGGTAATGTCTGAGTGCCATGGATGCCAACCAATCACAATGGGTGTTTACTCACCTGGTAAAGGTGATTGTGTTGGTTGGCATCTATGGCACTCCAAGGCCCTCCCTCAGGAGTGGTCGGAGTGTACAACCCAGGGACAAGGAAAGGGGCCTCACCAAGCATCTTAGGGGCAGAAGAATTATTGTTCTACTACCATGATCAAGTCGAACCCCTGGGTTCGAGTTTTAGACTCTGAATAATAGAAATAAAATACAGGCCACTGGCCTTCCTTTACACCATGCCGTGGTAGGCCTCCTCTGTGTATGCTGACTGTACTGAACTGTATGTTTTTCCTTTCTTGTACAAACTAACCTTGTTTCAGCTATGGAAGATTCAAACTGAGAGCAGGGGTTTCTGGGACCTGGATATACTGGAAATCTGATCTGGGTCATGTGCATCACTAGCCTATCAGGTGGGCTGTAACCCCATGAGGTAATGTCTGGAGTGCCATGGATGCCAACCAACACAATCACCTTTACCAGGTGAGTAAACACCCAGTACTATACCAGGCAGGCTGCTCCCGATCCCACCACATTTACTGCAAGATACCCAGGAGAACACACAGCAGCTTCAGTCCCTGACAGAGCCAGCGTGATTCAGCAGTTTCTCCATTCTTCTACAGGGTGAGCCTGGTTTCCACATTTCTGGTGCTTCTTTCTCCTCACAACTTGGATTCAATCCCAACTGGCACTCACAAAGGCTGCAGACCGAAACTCAGGGCCCCACATGCGCTTCCTGCATGAAACTATACACCGCAGAAGCACTCAGCTCCTTCTTTCTTCACTACCACAACTGATTTGATCTTTCCAGTCAGACAGCAGGGCATTTCCTTTAGCTCCACAACTAACATAACTGGCTGGGCAGCAGGACACAGAGGGTGGTGGTAAATGGCTGTCACTCCACAGAGGGAAGAATGACCAGTGGGGTACCACAGGGACCAGTGCTGGGACCGGTACTATTCAATATCTTCATCAGTGACATTGCACAGGACCTAGAAGGCAGAATTTCACTGTTCGCTGATGACACAAAGCTCTGTAACAGAGTAGACACACCAGAGGGTGTAGACAGAATGAGAAGGACCTGCAGAAACTTGAAGAAAGGTCAGGGTTTGGCAGTTGAAATTCAATGCAAGGAAGTGCAAGATAATGCATATGGGGCACAAAACCCTGGCACAATATATCAGTTGGGGGTGAGGATATAGCATGCACCAAGCAGGAAAGGGATCTTGGAGTTATCATCTCTGATGACCCTCAAGGCAGGGAAACAGTGGACAAGGCAGCAGGTAAAGAAATAGGATGCTGGGATGCATAGGCAGGGCATCACCAGCAGGAAAAGGAGGTCATAATTCCACTATATAAGACACTAGTGAGGCCGCACCTGGAGTACACTGTGCAGTTCTGGAGACCTTACCTACGTAAGGACATAGACAGGGTAGAGAAGGTTCAGAGGAGGGCAACAAAGATGGTGCATGGATTGCATCACAAGTCCTATGAGGACAGGTTGAAGGCACTGAACGTGTACTCCCTGGAGGAGAGAAGGGAGAGAGGGGATATGATAGAGACATACAAGTATCTTACAGGGAGGAACAGGGTGCAGGAATGCACTATTTTTAAGTGAAAAAGATGTTCCAGGACTAGAGGGCATGGGATGAAGTTGGAGGGAGGACGATTCAGAGGAAACGTGAGGAAGAATTTCTTCACAGAACGGGTGGTGGACAAGTGGAACACCCTGCCAGAGGAAGTGGTGGGGGATGAAACAATCACGGGATTTAAGAATGCATGGGATAGACATAAAGGAATTCTGGAGGTCAGGGGTAAGGGGCAACAGACTTGCTGAAAAACATAAACTGAACTTACAAACTTAAATGGGCAGACTGGGTGGGCCATAGGCCTTTATCTGCTGACACTGTCTATGTATCTATGTATGTATGTATCTATGTATTCTGTTGGCTAGTTAAGCTGTCACTCACAATAAGACTCCCTCTGTTGGTAGAAAAAGGTGCCAAGGTCAAAACTACATTTCCCAGAGTCACTGCCCATGCAGTCCTCTTGTGGCTGGCTCAAATTAAGAGTCCAAGATCTGATTCATCCACAAGCTCCATTTTAGGGCTCCTTTAACCCAACTGGCCCAGCACAGCAGTTTAGGTCCAGAATGGAGGGGTAACAAACACAGAGTCCCAGCTGCAATAAAGGCAGGTTAAACAAACTACAATTCTGCTAATGCTTTAAATGATTACAGTCAAATAGTTACAGCTTTCAGATGGGCTCCCTTTGCGCCTTCAGCGATGGTAGAAACGGAGCGAGTAAACCAGCAGCTTGGGCGGGATTCGAGCATTAAATACACAGCCCCCCATACAAACTAATTAAGTCTGCAAGCAGACAGCTCTTAAAGAAACAGTATGTGGAGGCTCAAATAGCACTCACTTGGAACCACATTTAAACAGCTCAGATGCCGAACACCGCCCAGACTTGTAGCATTCAGGCAAGCTCCTGGAAGACTTTTGGGAACCCTCACTTGCAGGGGTGTTTGCACGTGGAAACATGTTTTGGGCAAGATGCAAAAAATGGCAGCTGTACTGCTCATAAGGAGGTGTGGTAAAATGGCAATATTGAAAATCTGGAGTGAAAACAGTGAAAATTCGCGAACTTACTAGCGTGCATAGGAACAGCACAATGAATGTTCGTAAAACAGTCATTTTGGGGAATTTTTTCACCAAATATTCAACATAGGGTTTTTGGGGGCCTACCTCATGAACCCTGACACAGTCATTTCGTCACTCGGTCCTGAAAGATGGTTCAGCGCAGTGCCCATGAAATCACCTTTTGGGGCCGATTAACAAAATGACAGTGACAGAATTCATGAGGTGGGTCCCAAAAACCCCATGTTGAAAATTTGGTGAAATAATTCCCAAAAATGTCTGAGATATGTGTCAAAGTTGAAAAAACCCTATTTATTACATTATACAGCTTACCGGCATTTCCTCAGTTCGAGGTCGGCTTTAAAGAGTACAGATGTGTTCCTTGTCCACCGAAAATCATCTCGCCAGCTTCCGGAGGTAAGTATGGGGGGAGGGGGGTATTTGGGGAGGCAGGGCGCACAGAGGGTGGGCACGGGTGGGGGAGTAGGGCAGGACAGTCAACAAGGGAAGGTTTTTCTTGCAGTTTTTTTTTTATTGACCACGGGACTTGTGCCATGTTGGGTGGCTCCAGCATGGCAGCTGGAAGGCTGTTTGGGGGGGAGAAACATTGGAGCTGACGGGGATTAGGCACCCCCGTCGTCAATAATGACTGTTGTCATGCTGTGGTGGGCTCCCAGCATGGCACCTGGAACTCTGTTGGGGTGCAGCGCAGCAGAGCCGATGGGGGATTGGGCACCCCTGTCGGCCATACAGTGTGTGCATGGGGGGGGTCACATTAGCACGCAATATGCGTGTGTGTGTGTGTGTGTGTGTGTGTATGGGGTGGGAATGCATGCAGTAGCGTCTCGCTGCTCACTGAAGTGTAGCTGTGCCTTTCAGCTTCACGGCACTGCATTGTCAACTGCTGTCATAGACAGCTGCAGCATTCATTGGTGAACTGTGGCCGTGCCTGCAAACACTCTGACTGTATTGGAAGACAGGGTGCCACACCTACGAAAACTCGGATGATGGAACTATGTTTCTTGCATATGCATGCAAACAAGCATAAAAATTGGTGAAGATAATGGTGCAGACAGAAATCCACAGCTAGCCCTGAAATTCTTTTCTCACTTTATGTTACCGGCAGTCTAGTGGTTTATAAAAGATAGTTTGGCGTACCATTCCTCTTGGGAAGGGAAAAGGACTGGTATACTATGAACTGTCTTTTGGGAAAATACATTTAGATTCTGGGAAAATGAAGGACGTGACAGCGGGACCAAATATATATAAATGAACTCAATGTTTGGAAAGATAAATAAGAATAAAAAAATGTTTGCGCTACTGAAGAGGGTTGGACAAAGAAAGTTTTTTCCCCTCACTAGATAGCACAAAGTACAGCTGCACACGCTGACCTATCGGGTCAGCATTTTGCTAACTTACACACCCTGGCAGAAAGCACCTGAGAGACCACACTAGTCCAGAAATTAGGAAATGAACATAGCAATATTCTTTTTGTTTTTATAGTTTCATATATGATTGCTCATACACAATCTTCTATATTGTATAGGCAACCATTACACTGATCATATGTCCCCAGTGACTTACTGTGGTGTGGTTCTTTTCAGCACCTGTCACTTCCTCACCAGCTCTCACCACTGCAGCACTTTTCGCATGCATGAAGACGTTCTAAGTTGTTGTTCTGCAGTAGTGATATAGCCAATGCAGCACAAAAAGCTGTTTCTAGTAACCACATTTCATGTACAGCAACATTCTCCCATGCACTATAATTATATTTTTTCTTAGAATCCTGGCTTCAAATGAATATTGTTGCATCGCTAGTATTCCAAATCAGAATGCAGAAACTTACCAGCTGACCACGTCATAGCAATAACACAAACAGAAATTAGAGCTTAAAATAAGAATGGAAGCCTGTTTAAACATGATTATAAATGTCATCATGCTGCAAAACATGGCTCAAACCCAAACTTGATGAAAACAGTGTTTCAAGAATAATGCTGCCAAAACTGTGTTTCAAATATCGAATCTGTATTGATAGTGACTGGGGTAGTATAGCGCAAGTCAATTACCGCTACCCCTGTAGGCTAATGTTTCTGGCATGGCGTAATAGACCCGCGTGTTGCAAGTCACATCTCACTACAGACTGCTCCCCAGAGCCCCACTGCAGAACACTACAGGCATGCACCAGGTGGCATGGCGGGGCTGGACAGGTGGCACAGGAGTCCAGGGGAGCACAGTGGTGAATGGACCCCTAGGGTTCACTGACATTCAGAGCTGTGGGGAGTATGGTCATGCTCATGGGGGCATGCGGAGCACAGTGGGACCTTTGTCATGGTGCTGCAGAGTGGGCATCCATCGGATGGCACTAACAGATGCCCGTTAGAGCATCTCTGAGATGTTCTAAGTTAGCTCTGCCAGTGCGGCTCCTGGAATTGTGGCAGTGGGTTATGGTAGCTGCCCTTCTGGAATAGGGTGCAGCTGCTTCTGTAACCCACCCTTGCGCCATGTCATTGCGGGTCACAGTGTAGTGGGTGGCATATCCCATGGTTGGTGTAGCCCACAGCTGACATGGTGCAATGCACCTTTTGGAATTGGGAATGGCGTAACGCATGGCACAAGTTGCAAGTTATGCCATGGGGTTTGGTGTAACTCAACTTGCACTAGCTTATGCCCTCTTAGAATCCAACTCCATGTCTCCATATCTGGTCCCCTGTGCAGTTTCTACCTTTCTAATGAAATCCTTTTGTTAATAGCCTCTGTGTTCCTCCTATTTTCCCTGATGCGATATGCAATTGTTATTAATCATTGTATTTTATTTACTCCTCCCTAAACTGATTTGTCTGTCTTTTTATTTCTTACAAGTGGGTGCATATCCAAGATTTTTCTGTTTACCCACTGCCACTTTCCAAGACTCTGTTCCTCTTGCCTTTGGTTTATCTGCTGTTTTCCAGTGACTCCTATGGTTGCCTCCTGTGTCCCCCTGCTGTGTGTCATGCTTTTTAGCTTTTATTTATAATACTGTGACTGCCTCTACTCCTATATCCATCTATGTTGGTATTAGAAATTCAGTAAAATGGAAAGATAAAGAAAGAAATGAGAGATTAAATGAATGAGTGAAATAATTAACAAGTATAATAAAGGATTGCTAAACTATCATCTATTGAAAAACTAGTGTTGGTTTTCTTTTTAGTATGTATTGTGGATAACTGTATTTACGTAATTCAATATCCTTGAGCTTGTTGTGACAGAACTGATATTCCTTCTTGTTCCCCTATGAAGTGCATAAAGGGAGCCAAACTCTTTAAATGTGTCTGTTTGTAATCTATGATCCGTAGAAAGTTTCTCACTTTTATATATCCTTTAATTATTGTAAACCATTCCTAACAGTGGGTGGGTCTGGCTTCAACCAGTTTTTTGTGATTGCTTACGCTGTGGCCAGTAAGATTCCAGCAAACCTCTTTGTTTATTTGTCCTTTTCCTTCTGGTAACTTACCAAGTATGAAATGTTTTAAAGTAAGTTCTTCATTTGCTCCAATCATATATCTCTATAGCCAATCTCCAGCTGTGTTCATTATGGTTGTATTATAGGACATTCCCAAACTATATGATAGTGGTTTCCTACACCTCCTCATCCTCTCCAGCATCTATCTGACCCCCCCCTCTTCTTTGTAATGCTGAGTTCTAGTTGGTGTAAGAAAGAATATACTCGGGATTTTCCATCTGCAGTCCCTCCAGTTATTAGATGCTGATGTATGCCTTACACTGTCCCATATCTGCCTCCAACCCCTCTGATCTATCTCAATACCAGCTGCTGCTTCCCATGATATTTGGTAGTTGAGTGGTGGTTGGGCTCGCACAGTTACATATGTTTTCACCAGTTACAATATGTTGTTTTGGCATTGTTCCCCCTGCTGCCTGTGTAATAACCAGAATCAGTGGGTGCAGGTTTTGTTGCACTTCCTGTAGATTGTTATCTGTGCTCAGGAAAGAGGCTATTTGTAAATACCTAAAACAATCCTGATGTCTAAGGTGGAATTCCTATTGTAATTCCCCAAATGTTTTTATTTGTCCTTAGGAAAACTACACCCTCATATCTTCTAAATGTCATTTGTTTCCATGTCAACAGACAACTCTTTTCATGTAGCTGTTAAAGATGTATGCAACTGCTTCAGTTACTTTTCACACTTCATACTAGGCCTTGTCACTGTCCAGGGAGGGTCAATTTATGGTTGTTGAAATCTCATTGTTCCTGAGAGCTGCATAAAGTACTTCAACCCTTGTCGTTTCCATCTAGTAAAAGTGTAATCCAGTCTGGGTGGGGGAAATGCACTGCAAAGTGCAATTTCTGTTCTATTCATTATTATACTTTTAATTTGCAATTCCTATTTCACTGTACCCCAATTTCTGTGTAGTTGCTGTAGCCAGGGTTTAGCTACCTTTACCCCCTGTAGATGGTCTGCTGAGTCTTCAAATTCCAGCAATGGGTTTAGTCTTGGCTACTCCCCTGTTCCTGCCTCACCCATACATTATTTAGCGCTTGCTTTCTGTATTCAATCAATGGCAGTAATTGTGCCATTTCATATTATAACTTTCAATGTGGTACCCCTAGGCCTCCCTGTCCCTTTGGTTTAAGTAAATCTACATATCGGGTCCTGCCCCCCTCCCCCCACCATGGATAAAGTGTTTCAGATCCTTCTCTTTTTTTTTCCATTTCAAGCGAGTTATGTTCAAGGGAAAGGTCTGAAAAAGAAATAGAAATCTGGACAACACATTCATGCTGAGTGATTCCACCCTCCCCATCATGGATAAGGATAGTAATTCCCATCTTCTCAAATCTGTGATTACTTCTGCTAACAGTCTGCATAGTTTATTTAATATAATCTCTTAAAATCTAATGGTATATGGATCCCCAAATATCTTATTTGGTGTGTCACCCATTTGAATGGGATTAGCTATCTCAAAGTAAGTGACTTCCTTCCACTGACCATCATAACGTCGTTTTTGTCTTCATTTATTTTAAATCCTGAGACCCAGCTGTATTGCATGAGTATTTGATAAAGTTTGGGGAAAGTATTAATGGGGTCACTTAGGTATAACATGGTATCATACACGTATAATGATATTTTGTTTTCTTCTGCCCCTATTTTGATGCCTGCAATGTCGGCCTGTGTCCTGATTGTTTCCACTTGCAATTCTATACTTAAGGCAAGTAGTACTGGTGATAATTAACATCTCTGCCTTGTTCCACTTTGGATGCTCAGTATATCTGATATTGTTCCATTAACTTTTATTCTAGCTCTGGGTCTATAATATAAAGCTTTTATCCATCTGCAAAATTGATCCCCAAATCCAAACTTATCTAGGACTGCACGCAAGAAGTGCTATTGTAGGTGGTTGAATGCCTTTTCTACATCTGTTGTGATGGCAATGTGAGGGTCTTTTATCTTGCCCCCCCCATTCAGGATTCGTCTAATGTTATCTCCTAGGTGTCTACTTGGGACAAATCCTGCCTGGTCTGGATGAATCAGGCTTGGTAATATAGTATTTATTCTATGTGCCAGTATCTTTGTTAGTATTTTGGAATCCACATTTAGCAGGAATATAAGCCTATATGACCCACATTGATCTCTGGGTTTGTCTGGCTTCAGAATGATTACTATAAACGCTTCTTGCCATTACTATGGTAAGTTCTTAGTTCTCACAGGAGTTAACTACCGTGTTAAGACTGGCACCAGTGATTGTTGAAATGTTTGGTAGAAATCAGTATTGAGACCATCTGGGCCTGGGGACTTACCTGTCCACATGCCTCTAATTACATTTTTAATTTCTATTGCTGTGATTGCTGCTTCAGACAACATGCAGTCTTGCTGTATTCTGACTATTACAGTTAGCCCCAGCCTTTAAACTGCCCCGGAGAACAAAGGGTTAAACTTTCTATGCAGAGCATAGAATGCTGAGCTCGAGCTCAGTTGAGGTCTCTGTCTGTTTCCCTTTGAAATCCAACTGTCAGATTCTTTACTCCGCCTCACTGAACAGTCGCTCTGGAGATTTCTCCTTCAGCTCGGTTTGAAAGTCGGTTAATGTCTCGGTTAAGTTGTCGGTTTTTACCAAATTTATTTCCACATAGTCGGTTCAGTCTCTGTCTGTGGTACCGTGAGCACTAGATAGTTTTTTTTCTGATTTTCTGTGTGGAAATTGTAAATTGCTAGATCGGTTCGTCTGAACCCATCATTTGTAGTGAATCCTTGTGTTTTACTTTAGAGTGTGGTTACTGGTCCTTATCAGTTCTAAAAAAATGTGTTTTGAATGTTTTTTTCCAACACCTGTGACACGGTTAGGAACCGATAAGGGAGTCTTGCCTGGCGGTTTCCATAAAAAGGGTAAGTTGGTTAGGTTGGCCATGTCTGAGAAATCCAAGAAAAAAATGGGCCCACTGGGTTTCAACACTGCAGTGAGTGTAGGGAGGTTTTTGCTAAGGCCGACCCCACAACACACCACCTGTGTTTATTGTCTGGGGTTTGAACACCTCGATACAGACTGCAAAATTTGTAAAAGTTTTCCTAAATCTGCTCTTGAAAAGAGATTAGGTAGACTGAGGGAAAAGGAGGTTGAGAAGTTATAGAGTTATATAGAAGATACTTCTTTGGGCAAGAGGAGAGCCAATCCTGAGGGGTCAGTTCCTACAAAAAGGAAATGAGGTTCATGTTCTGACCACTGAGGAAATAGCCAGAGTGATTCAAATTGTGGAATCGCTTCACCCGGTTCCAACCGATCCGGCACCTTTCCACAGGGGTTCGGTTCGGTCAGTTCCCCCGGTTCAAGATTATACTCCTGAAGATTTTTATGAACTGGAGTTTCAGGAGGAGGGGGAGGTTGAAGATGATGGTGATCATGGTGAAAGTCTGGATGTGTCTGTGGAACCAGGCATCTCCCCAGCCAGACCTTCTGGTGCATCCCCTCCTAGGCTTTCTGAGTCCCCTTCCCATTTTCTGTTTTACAGAAAAGTGGCTGAAACCCTTCAGCTTCCTATGGAAGAGGCAATGGAGGATCAGGAGGAGCCTGATTATGTGGAAATGATGGACATTCCAGAGTCCAGGAGACTGTCTATTCCCCTTCACAAATCCTTTGGGAAACAGACACAAAAAATCCTAAAGTCTCCCAATTCCGTACCCCCTGTTGACAGAAGGATGGACAAGAGGGACACACTATCGGGCTCAGATACAGAGTTTTTATACTAGCAATGCAGCCATGTTGGGATAGTGCAGGCTGCTGCCTGTGACAAGGCAAACGTTCTCTTGGCTTCACACCCCCCAGGCAAAGACTCCAGAAAGATTGATGCCATGGCAAAAAAGCAGTACATGGCATCTTCCTTGGGACTCAGGCATGCAAACTAAATACCAGAAGTCCAGGTGGGACACTGTACTGGCACTGGCTAAACAGGCCTCCCCCAGCTAGCCAACGAGCTGGAGGAGGTGGCTGCTGATGGGATCAAGGCATCAAAAGTACAATTTCATGCTGCTGTGGACTCCAATGATGTGTCATCAAGAGTCATGGCTACATCTATGGCTCTTCGGAGAATGGCTTGGCTCAGATGTACTAGCCTCTCACAGGACACCCAGGCTAAGGCCATGGATTTTCCTGTAGTGGGTAATTCTCTGTTTGGGGAGCAGACAAAGAATTACATGAAGAAAAATGGATGAGTACAGGACCACTTATGCTGTAGGAGTGCTCAGGCCAAGGAAAGGCAGGCAACTCCTCAAAGGCAGCAGTCTAGGGGCAGGGGCAGGCCTTTTCATAGGCCTTTTTACCAAGCACAGGCCTCTTCTCTCTTTTCACAGAGGGGGTTCTTCATAGGGAGAGGCAGAAGGGGGATGAGCAGAGCTTCATCCACTCCTCAGCCGAAGGCACCTGCTAAGCAGACACCCTGATGGGTCTGCCAGGGTCGACTCTCCTATTCCAGTATGGGGCAGGCTGGCTTACTTTGTCCAGGACTGGATGTCTATTACTTCAGACAAGTAGATCCTGGAATTAGTAAGCCAGGGACTGGTTCTCAGCTTCAAAAAATTCCCAAAGATGAGAGCCAGATCTTTTCCACCTGCAAGTCTCTCAGAAATCCTTGCCATAGAGGCAGAGGTTTCATCTCTTCTGGCCTTAAGAGTCATAGAGATAATTCCTACTTTCACTAGGCAAAGGTCTGTATTCCAGGTACTTCCTTACCCCAAAAAAGACAAGGGAGTGGTGACCCATCCTAGACCTAAGATACCTGAACAAACATCTTTTAAAACCAAGGTTCAAGATGGTAACTCTGGGAATAATTCTTCCCTCTCTAATGCCAGGGGACTGGCTAGCCTCCCTGGACCTCAAAGATGCCTATTTTCACATTCCCATCAGGTGCTCCCACAGAAAGTGCCTCAGGTTCGAGTTGCCCTCAGCCCACTATCAGTTCAAAGCAATGCCCTTTGGTCTAACATCAGCCCCAAGGGTTTTCACAAAGTTCCTGGCAGTAGTCATTGCCTTCCTATGAAGACAAAAGATTTCCATTGTTCCATATCTGGACGACTGGCTCATAGTGGGACAGTCCCCAGACCAAGTCAAGTCAGACCTGCAAATAACTCAGCAAGTGCTCACTTCTCTAGGATTTGTTCTCAACCTTCCAGGTAAGTTCTGGAGCCAGTGCAGCTCTACCTTTATAGGGGCAGAGCTGGATACTGTCAAAAGCAAGAACCTTTCTTCTCCTGGAAAGAGCAGGAGTGCTTATAGAACTGGTTTCTTCCTTCAGCCTTCAGGTGTCCCAACCAGCAAGGCATTTCCTTCAGCTCTTGGGCCACATGGGATCTTCTACAGCAGTGGTCCAAGGGGCAAGGTTCCAAATGAGGGACGTTCAGTTCCATCTGAGGGCCTTTTGGTCCTAAAGGAAGGATCCTCTTACCAAACTGATCCCAGTGACTCAGCCTCTGATCCAAGCCCTTCAATGGTGGCAGAATCAGGACAATTTAAGACAAGGGGTCCCATTTGTCACTCAGTCTCATTCAGTGGTCCTTACCATGGATGCTTCCCTTCTGGTTTGGGGAGCCTATCTGGGGGGCCTCACTACCCAGGGACTGTGATCCCCTCAGGAATCCCTTCTCCATATCAATCTCCTAGAGTTCAGGGCAGTTTTTCTGGCCCTGCAAGCTTTCTCTCAGTCAGTGCAGAACAAGGTGGTTCAGGTCAGAACAGACAACACCACCACCATGTGGTACATCAACAAGCAGGGAGGCACTCGGTCTATGGCCTTGTGCACAGAAGCCATGAAGTTATGGTCAATGGCTTATTCCCTGCAAACCTCTCTGATAGCAGTCCACCTTCCAGGGAAGGACAATGTGCTAGCAGATGCACTGAGTAGGATTTCACAGGGCCATCACAAATGGTCCCTGGACCCTCTGGTGCTGAAGGTGATTTTTTCAAGGTGGGGCACTCCAGAGATAGATCTCTTTGCAGCGCCAGACAATCATCAGCTTCCTTTCTTTTGTTGCAGACCCCTAGTCTTGTGCTCAGTCCCTCTGGATGCTCTGATTTTGAACTGCGAAGGGAAATTTCTGTATGCCTTCCCTCGGTTTCCTCTACTGTTCAAAGTTTTTAGCCAAGATAAGGTCACAACCTTGCAAAGTGATTCTGATTGTTCCAGACTGGGCCAGGTAGCCTTGGTCCCCCTTGCTGCTGTCTCTAGCAGTCCATCTTCCCCTGTCTCCTCCCAGGAATTACAACCTGTTAACCTCTTTTCAGGGAAATATTTGGTACCCCAATCTTCAGTCTCTCAATCTCAATGCATGGCTCTTGAAGAGTTAGAGTATGCAGATTTGCATCTGTCTCAGGTGATTCTGGATATCCTCAAACCCTCTCGAAAGCCTGCCGCTAGAAAGACCTATAACTCCAAATGGAAGAGATTCAGCATTTGGTGTTCCAAGCAACATATTTCCCCAGACACTGCTGAATTGCCTACAGTTCTGGATTATATGGTCCATCTTAATGTCCTAGGCCTCAGACCAGCTACTCTCAAGGTACACTTGTCAGCTGTCTGCTTTTCTGTTAGTGGGGAAGTTTTCCTCACTATCATCGCATCCTGTGTTCTGCAAATTTTTCAAAGGATTGCTTCACACCAATCCTCCATTTAGGGATCCTGCCCCTGCCTGGGACTTGAATATTTGCATTGCTCAATTGATGCAATCTTACTTTGAGCCTATGTCCTCAGTAGAGCTTAAGTACTTGACTTGGAAAACTGTGTTTTTAGTAGCCATTACCTCTGCCAGATGTATCAGTGAACGGCAAGCCCTGTCAGTGGAACCTGATTTTATCTCCTTTCATAGGGATCAAGTTGTCCTTAGAACCAATAGAAGGTTCTTGCCCAAAGTGGTTTCAGATTTCCAACCTGAATCAGACTATGTGTCTTCCTGTTTTCTTCACTGATCATTCCTGTTCAGGAGAGAGGAGGCTACATAGTTTAGATGTAAAAAAGGGTCCTTAGCTACTACACAGAGTGTACCAAGAGGCATAGGTTTGATTCTCTCCAGTTGTTCCTCACTTATGGAGAAGTGGGAAAGGGCAAACCTGCCACCAAGAGATCTATTGCCAGGTGGATTGTGTATTGTATACAATTCTGCTATGAGAAACTAGGAAAGATTCCATCCTCTGGCCTGAGGGCTCACTCCACCAGAGGTACAGCTGCTTCCCTTGCTGCTGCCATGGATATTCCTCTTTTAGAAATTTGTCAAGCAGCCACCTGGAAAAGAGTCCATACCTTTACCAAGCATTACTTTCTGGATATCCGGGGTAGGAGTGATGCACGGTTTGGCACAGCAGTACTTCAGAGCCTATTCCCAAAGTAGGTTCTGTCCCTCCTCCATGGAGGTACTGCTTGGTAGTCTGCAATAATCAGAATACAGCAAGACTTCACATTGTTTGAAGAAAAAATTATTCACCTTAGTAATGTTTCTTCTAATGGAGTCTTGCTGTATTCTGAGCTCCCCCCCCCCGCCTCCCCTCTCAGAACCTGGTTTTGAGGAGTGGGTGGGCAGGTGCAGTGCTGCACCTCAGGGGTGCTTCTTTACACTCTCCTTTGTTGTTTGGGTGTTTGTTTTATTATTATTACTAGTATTATTCTTATTTGGATTGTTTTTTTGGTTTTGGGTTTTCTGACTTGAGTCTTCCTGGGAATTCAAAACTCTTGTTGCCAGTTGGCTAGAAAAATTTTACACTGTCCACATAGGATAGTTAGTGAGTTTTTGCTCATAAGAATCTGACGGTTGGATTTCAAAAGGAAACAGACAGAGACCTCAACCGAGCTTAAGCTCAGCATTCTATGCTCTGCATAGAAAGTTTAACCCTTTGTTCTCTGGGGCAGTTTAAAGGCTGGGGCTAACTGCAATAGTCAGAATACAGCAAGATTCCATTAGAAGAAACATGATTACTAAGGTGAGTAATTTTTTCTTCTAGCCTTTCTGTTTCCCCCAATCTTGGCAGATTAATTCCCCTTAAAAAATGTGTAATATTTTCTGGATTTGTGTTCCTCCAACTTGTCTAGAGCATACAATTTCTGATAGTAATTATGAAATGTAGCTGCTATGGCTTTAGGGTTGTATGCTAAGTTTGGTCTGTCCCTTGACTCCCTGAAAATTTTCCAGCATATCGTTCAGCTTGCACCTTCAGCAGCCGAAATGCCAGCAACCTACCTGCCCTCTTAACCTGCTCATGATATTTCTGATTTAGATTTCTTTGTTGTCATTCAACCTTGATATCCCACTGGTCCTGCAGTTCTTTTCTGATTTTCTTAAGTTCTCCCAGTAGGGTGGCTGCATCCGTTCGTTTATAGTGCTGTTCAATGTCTTTAAGTTTCTATTGTAACTTCTGCTGTTTCTCTATCCTCTGCCTTTTCAGTTTGATGTGTGTGAGATGAAGACTCCCCTTAGCAAAGCTTTGAGGGCATCCCACCTCCATTTTACTTTAACGTCTTCTCCACTGTTGTGTGTTGGATAATTCTTTATTGTTTCGGTCATCATTGTTTTAAATTCCTCTTTTCTCAGCAAGGAGGTGTTCAGCCTGCAGAAGGTTGTTCTATCCCAGTCCCCAATCTGCAACTCCATTTGAACTGCTGAGTAATCTGATATTATCTATGGTACAATTTGGCATGATGCTGTTTTATAGGTGTCTGTGTCACCAATAAGAAAATAATCTATTCTAGAATATGTCTGATGCACTTTTGAGTAAAAGATATAGTCTTTTGCAGTCAGATTAAATTCTCTCCAAATGTCTACCACAGTAGAGGATCCAGGGGGTTTTAAAAGGTGCAGGTGCATCCCCCCATTGAAACTTCCTTGCTTGCTATTGCTGTATTTCACTTTGCTGGAGAAGTCCAATATATTGATTGTAAGAAAATCTACACTCAGGACAATAGATTATATTTATATTTTCAGTCAAAATTGTAATGGAAAAGATAATATAAAGAATAAACAAAAATGTCAGAAATGTGCATATCAAGGGTGGGATATTTAGACTGTACCAGGTTATGGTGCAAGCCTGGGCACAGCACAACTGGGATGCACCAGGTCATTGACAGGGTGATATTCAATGGTGTTGCGCCATGGTTCAGCAACATTGACTATCACTCTGTAGCCACCTGCATTGCATGATGCATAGTGACACTGCACCAGTGCAAGTGGCCAGGGAGGAGCAGGGGGCTGCGCTAGCACAAGTGCCATTTTGCTAGGTGCAGCATCCGCGATATTCAAAAGTGTACATGCAAATGGAGCCATAATGCATGCAGGGCACAAATGGGGCCATTTGCATATCATTATGGCCCCATTTGCATGCAGGTGCACCCATCCCCAGCGACTTGCACCTGGCACCCTGCCAGGCTGCAGCTGTTGGGAACCAATACCCTCTGCAAAGCATGGCAAAGTGTCCCAATGCCCGATTTCGGGCATGAGTAGAAGTAATGACTAGTCCCATCTCCCTGGTGGTCCAGTGGACCAAATACTACCCAATCACGGGCATGAGTAATATAAATAATAGTTACGTCCTATATCCCTGGTGGTCCAGTGGAACACATGCAGCCTGATCGCGGGCATGAGTAATATAATATGAATCCCCATATCCCTAGTGGTCGAGCGGTACCCCCTTCCCCACCCACTCGCTGAGCCCAGCCACCCCGCTCCCAACCCACCAGTGGTGGGCGGCAACTCCCACCCCGCAAGCTGCCTAGTCGCCCGCCGACTGATTGTGTAAAGTACAGCTGTATGCCCACTGGTCCACAGCGTGGGCCAGTGGGCATGCAGACCGCACCATACTACACAGTCCAGATATGGGAATGGATCACATATCTGGACTGCATAGTATGGCATGGTCTGCACACCCATTGGCCCACACTGTGGACCAGTGGGTGTACAGCCGTACTGTACACAGTCAGTCAGTGGGCAGCGGAATGGCTTGCGGGAGGGAAGCTACTGCCCTGCCGCTGATGGGGGGCGAGCAGGGTGGTGGGGCTCAGCAGGTGGGTGGGGGGTACCACTCAACCACCAGGGATATGGGGATTCATATTATATTACTCATGCCTGCGATCGGGCTGCATGTGACCCACTGGACCACCAGGGATATAGGTCTACTATTTATGTATACTTCTGCCTGCGAATGGGCATGGGAGGTGCCATCACGATGGTTGGTGCCGATGGAGCATGGTTGGCCACCCACAGCTGGTAGCCACCATGTTGTGCCCTGCAATACGGCAGCTCACCTGTGGGTATCCAGCTGTTGCTTCTTTAATTTTTGGCTCAACTGTGTGCGGCGCAAGTGGGGGTTGTTCCTGCATGGGCTCAGCACATCCTGGGCTGAATATTGGGATGTGCGGAGTATGCATGGGCACGCCCCCCCCCCACTTGCACTGCATACATTACTGATGTGCCCCGGCGCATCGGGATTTGTGTTGCACACCTTCCCCTTTTAAATATCACCCCAGGCGCATCAGTGGGTTGCGCATGGCACAACAGTGTTGCGCCATGCGCAACCCTTTTTAATATCCCACGCCAAGTGTGCAGACCACCACAGTACCCTACATTGTAAAATCCTGGATCCACCACTGGTCTACCATGGCCAGTTCTGTCATGTCTGCCCTTACCATCCTTCCAATGTTCTTGTTAGTTGTTGTGGCCCTTGAGGTGCGATCCCTTTGTGGATCCATCACCCAATTAAAGTCCCCCCGCCGTAAGGAGCAAACCTTCCCCCAACCCTGCTATTTTATTAAACACCTTCTCGTAAAAGGTTGGAGTGTCTGCATTGGGTGCATACACACTCACCAGGTGCACAAATTGGGGAAAAAAGTGTGCCTGTGATTATTACCAATCATCCATCCAATAGAGTCTCTTCTTTAGTCATTTCTAATAGTAAATCCTTATGACGGAGAATAGCCACCCCTGCTTTCATTTTCAGTGGGTGTGAGACTGCCAGTACCCTGCCCACCCATGATCTGTGCAATTTCTGATGTTCTGCAGCTGAAAACCTGACCTCTTGTAGGAAGCATATGTCTGACCGTCATTGTGTTTAATATGCCAAAATGTTTGTTCTCTTAATAGGTGAGCTAATCCCTTGTACATTTGGAGTAACCAATTTTATAGATCCCAAAACTGTATTCGCAGTCTTCCATATTTCCTGCATATTGCTTTCCCTTGCATAACTTTTTTAATGCTTTGTAACTGCTCCTTAACTCTTTGCATCAATAGTTTTGCCACCATTAACAGTTTACATACACTTTTTGTAACATACCATATATTAACATTGTATTGCACAATAGGTGCACCTTTTTTAAATAACCTTTCAAGTATCATTACGGCCAGCTCCCCAACTCTCAGCCATAACCCTGCTCGGATTAGATTAGTGCAATCAAGATAATGACTGTGGAAAAAAGGGGGAAAAAAAAGAGAAAACAGATGTAACCCCCCTTTTTTTTTTTATTTTATTTTATTTTTTTTTTTATTTTAGCTTTTGTTGACCGGGTAAGTACACTAGACAAGTAATATGCCTATTCTCATGAACGACCCGGGAGAGTACAACATAGGGATACAGACATTGTTTACAGTAATGAGTAAGTACAGCTTGACAACATGTGGGAGATAGTAACATAGTCCAGGGGGTTTGGACGGTCATAATACAACTTATAACTGCTAAGGTTAACGGACCCCCGGGCTGAGTGGGTCACATTCAGATTTACAACAGAAAGCATATACACATTTCACGTAAGAGACAATTTAGAAAGGCAATGTCCAGGGAACCATGGCACGGGCACTATGCCCTGGGTCAGGTGCGCTGATGTAGTGGAAGAGTCAAGGAGTGCAGCAGGAGTTATCGGGTAGTATCAGAGGGAAACAAGCTTTGAGGCCGGGAGAGCAACCGTATAGAGAAATACTCTAGGGAGGCTTAGGACAGTCACACGCAGATCCAAGTTTCAGGAAACCCCGGAGGAAGTTACAGAAGCACAGGTGGGAGGACGACAACCAGATCGGCTCAGGAAGGGAGTTCCAGAGCCTGGGCGCATACACGGTAACGTCCCGGCCACCCATGAGGGTGTGGGTGGGGGGGGACCTTGAGCATCCCCAGAGCCTGGGACCTAAGGTGATAGGCAGTGGAGTCTATTGGTGGCAGGCGCTGGGCCAGCTCAGGGGGGGTGCCAGTTCTGACCACTTTGTCGGTGAGGCAGCCCACCCTGAAGTCCAGGTACCTCGCTGGGGAGAGCCATCCGAGTTTATCATATAACTCACAGCGATGGGTGAGGCGGGGGACAGCAAGGGCAAAACGACAGATGTTATTGTACGTGGTGTGCCACCATGCGAGGTGAGTCTGGGGGGATCGAGCGACTAGGTGCAGCCCATAGCTGAGAGAGGGAAGAAGCACACCTTTTGCAAGGGCTAGTCTGGCCGCAGGTGTGAGATTGAACTTGGCCCTGTAGGCCAGGCCTAGCTTGCACTTAACTGCCCTACAGATATTTAGGAGGTGACTACCCATGTCGAGTTGGGGGTCAAGGGTGACCCCTAGGTATTTGGCAGAGTTCACTATAGGGAGGGGGGATCCGTCGGGATAGGAAATCTTTAACAGGGCCGATGAGGTTTTGAGTTTGGCTGTTGAGCCAAAGAGCATGGCCTGAGTTTTTTTCAGATTCAGGACCAGTTTGTTCTCGGTGATCCAGGTTTGAACTTTGCAGAAGCCTTCGGAAAAGGCTTTGTTGAGAGTTGCAACATCTCGGGCGTGAGCCAGGATCACCAGGTCATCGGCATAGAGGGTGGTACTGCAGGTGGAGGTCACCGCAGGTAGCTGGTTGATAAAGAGGGAAAAGAGGAGAGGGCCCAATACAGAGCCCTGAGGGACACCGGAGGTCACTGGAAGGGACTCAGAGAGGACTTTATTGAAACTAGTCCGCTGAGTTCTGCCATGCAGGTAGCCCGTAAGCCAATTCATGGTGAATGGGGGAAAGACCGAGTGACCACAGTTGAGAGCAAAGCAACGTGTGGTCAACAAGGTCAAAGGCTTTGGACAGGTCAATAAATATGGCTCCGGAGAGATTGCCCTGATCCATGGCTGATCTTATTCTAGATGTGACCGAGATAAGGGCAGTGGTGGTGCTGTGACCCTTGCGAAACCCGTGCTGGGCCAGGAACAGCAGCTCCTGGGACTGGATGAACTCCGAGATCTGTTCGGCCACCACCTTTTCTAGGAGCTTGCTGAGGGATGAGAGGATGGCAATCGGGCAATAGTTATCCGGAAGTTTGGGATTGCCCTGTTTTAGTACAGGGACAATCCTGGCCTCTTTCCAGATATCAGGGAAGGTACCACTTCCAAGGGATAGATTGAAGATGTGGGCTACTGGGTGGGCAAGGTGAACAACGCCAAGCTTGAGGAGCTTTGATTCAAGGTTATCTGGGCCAGGGCTGGAGTGCTGGGAGAGGGCCAGCCAGGTGCCTATGGGTGTCCAGTACAGTCACTTCCCTGAGGTTAAACGTTGCCTGGGGGGGAGGCCCTCCCACCAAGCCAAGGGGGGAAGGGAGGGGGGCCAGCTCTTGTTAGACGAGAGGGGAGCCGTGATGGCAGAGAGATCTGTGAAATGGGTATTTAGGGAGTTGGCAATGGTATGGGGGTTCATGCAGGAGACCCCGTTGATAAGCATTTCGGAAACTCCAGATTGGGACGATCCATTAACAAGAGATTTTATGTTCTTCCAGAAACTCCTGGGGTTGCTGGCAGAGCAGAGCAGACTTGCAGAAGTCGCTTTTTGCAGCCCTGATGGCCTTTTTGCAGGAGTTTCTCAGGTGTCTGTATTTTTGGAGAGAGGTGGGATCACTGGAACTTTTGGAGTGGGCCCAGCACTTGTCTCTCTCTCCCTCATTTGGGTCAGGAGATTCCCATGTAGCCAGTGGGTGGTGGACCCCCTCACCCTGCGGGTGACCTTGGGGGCGTGCTTATCTTGCAGGATCCCGAAGATGGTGATGAAGGATGAGGTAGCCACAGAGGGGTCAGTGGCCCCATACACATCGGACCAGTCGGTAAGCCATAGGTCTTCCAGGAACTCCCAGGGGTTAAACCTGGAGTAGTTCCTGATGTGCAGGATTTTGTGGGGGATCTTGGGGGGGAGATTTTCCAAATGCAGTAGACCAGTGAGTGGTCAGAGATAGAGTCCAGCAGTGTACCTGCTGAAGAGATTCTATCCGGACGGTTGGACGTGATCCAGTCCAGTAAGGTACCGGGATCCATTTGCTGACCACCTGGTTGTATCCTGGATAAGTTGGGTCCAGAGTAGAGTTGTAAGTAGGGCCTCATGTTGCCCGCTACCTCGACCGGTTGGTGGCGTCCCCTAGGATTAAGGATTTCATTGTCCCCGACACTGGGACCAACGGAGTCTAAGAGGTGGGTCAAACCAGGAGCCCACCCTTGGGTGGGTTGTAAGTGCACACCAGATGCAGTTTCTTTGTGTTCCCAAGTAGGAGTAGCACATGGAGTACCTCGCACTGGGACTCGAGGTGTTGGTGGAGGGTGACCGTAGAGACTTTGAGATGACACTTGTGGTACATCAATATGCCTCCCCCCCTTTTACCCCCCGCTCTGTCCAGACGAGTAAACTCGTACCCAGGTAGGCTACAGGCAGAGTCAGGGATCGAGGGTTTTAACCAGGTCTCGGTCAGCCCGAGGATATCGGGTTTGTAGAATGTCATCCACGCGACCAGTTCATCTCGGTTGTGTAGCAGACTCTGGATGTTAAGGTGTGCTACTTTTAAGCCCTTGCCCACGCCCCATACAGAGGGGGTGTTCTGAGGGTTGTACGGACCTGGGTTCATTTCGATGTCACCCGCCAGTAGCAGTGTTGAGAGAAGGAGCCATTGGAGGTACCACTTCGTGGTAGTTATACCGGCTGGGGAGATTATGGCCCGGGGGCGTGGAGTCTTGGCCAAGAGTATGGGACTCAAGAGGACTAAGCAGCATTTGGGACAGCAGTGAGGCATCGAGGTCCAAGGGAAGATTCAAACAACATGAAGTCTTGCTATATTGTAGACATTAGCAGTTTGATCCAGCTCTAGAACTGCCCCGGAGTGAAATGGTTAAAACCATTCCAAAATAGAATTTTGGCACGAGAGCAGCTCTATCTGTGTCATTTCAAACTTGAACTGTCAGATTCTTTACTCCGCCTCAGTGAACAGTCGCTCCGGAGATTTCTTCTTCTGCTCGTTCATTTCGGGTTTAAAAGTGTTTTCTCGGTTGGATTTAACCGAGAATAGTTTTATTTTAACCGCAAAACCGTTCGGTTCAAGCTCTATCTGTGGTAACCATAAGTAAATGAAGGTTTTGTCTGTGTGGAACTTATAAGTTATCAGTTCAGTTTTGAACCGATCAGTGGGTTTAAAACTCATTTAAAACTAAAAGTTACTATTTTAGAGTGCGGTTCCCGGTTCTTATCTGTTCTAAAAAAAACGGATTTATTATGTTTTTTTTCCAATACCCGTGACACGGTTAGGAACCGATAAGGGTGTCTTGCCTGGCACTGCCGTTAAAAGGGCAAGTTTTTGGTTAGGCTGGCATTATGTCTGAGAAACCCAAAAGAAAAACCGGGCCCACTGGGTTTCAACATTGTGATGTTTGTCGGGAAGTCTTTGCCAAGGCTGACCCACACACCACATGTGTTTATTGTCTGGGGTTTGACCACCTCCAGTCAGACTGCCAGGTATGTAAAAATTTCCCTGCAGCCACCCTGGAAAAAAGATTGGGCAGGCTCAGGGAACGAGAGGCCAAAAAGTCCGCTGACCCGGGTGGCCAGCCCGGTTCGGTGCCAACCGAACCAGAGGTAGTGCCCTCTGACCAGGGCCAGACTTCCTTGGGCAAAAGAAAAGCTGGTTCTGAGGAACCAATTTCAGTAAAGAAAACAAGAAAATCAGCAGGTCTGGAGTCCAAAATTCCTTCTCCAACTGCTGCAGAGATGGCAAAAGCCATACAAATTGTCCAGTCACTGTCTCAGGGTCCGTCCGAACCACCACTATCTGGTAAAAGGTCGGTTCGTCCAGTCCAGGTGGTTCAGGTGTAACCCCTAGATGGCGCTATCCCAGGGGCTACTACCCCTGCCTGATTTTCCACTAACAGGTTGAGGGGCCTGGATCCAATGGCGGGTGCCTCCACCCAGAGGTCAGGGTTTGCAATAGTTAAACTTACTGGGTCACAGCCCTCTGGGACACTGCAACCCCCCTTTCTTCCCACTAGTGGCCCACACAATACATCAGAATTACCTTCACAGTATACACTTACCCCCAGGTCTAGTTCCGGCACTGGGACCTCCTGTGAAATAAGATACAGTGCAACAATCACAGTACAGTACCTTAACATAGACAAATACCTCAGGCAGTATAACTTTGCTGAAACAAGCAGCTCTGATTTATTTAGGGATATAACAAGGACAGGGGAAATCAGGTTAATTAGCTTATCACTCTACTCATCTCACTCTATGGCTCTGTGCAAGGCCTATCCCTACCAGTTACTGTCCCTGGGTACCCAAGCCCTAGTGGCTAGTCCAAACCGTGGCAGCTGGTAGGGCCCTTTCCCACAGAGAAAGAAAATTTAGTTTAAACAGTCAGCAGTACAGTGATTCCATTTGGATTTATTGTGGCAATTCAACAGGAGCGACCCTGAATTAGTACTCACGACCTCCAAACAAGATAGGGTCCTTCAATGTCAGCAGGGCTACTCTTGAGCTCCACGAGTCTCCTCACACATTTATATGGCAAAAGAAAATACTATACCAGGCAGGCTGCTTCTCTATCCCGATCGCAATTACTGCACAATACCCAGGAGAACACACAGCAGATTCAGTTCCTGACAGACCGAGTGCAATTCAACAATTTCTCCAGTCTTCTACAGGGTGAGCCTGGTTTCTACTCTTCAGAGATCCTTTGATTCTTTTCACAGGATGGATTCAGTCCTAACCAGTTACACAAGCTGCAGACGAACTCTGGGCCTTACACACGTTTTTGACTGAAACTGTGCACTGAAGGAGCACAGGGTTTCTTTCCCTTCACAGCCGGCTAAACTGAAACTCCAACAGACAAAACCGGGCGCTTCCTTTGAGTTCCTCCCAGTTCTTGACTGGATTGGCTGTCACTCACAATAGACTGCTGCTGTTGGTCCAAAAAGGTGCATAAGTCTAAACTACATCTCCCAGAGTCACTGCCCATGCAATCCTCTTGTGGCTGGCTCAGATTATGAGTCCAAGTTCTGATTCGTCCAAGGCACCATTTTAGAGCTAGCTTACCCCACACTGATTGGTCCATTTCAGCAGTTCAAAACCAGAATGGGGAACTAGGCAGACACAGTTCTGACTGCAAAGAAAACAGGTTAGACAAACTGTATTTTCATTATTACTCTACATGATTTCTGGCAAACAGTTACATCTTTCAGATAGTTTCCCTTTGCACTCCTAGTGACTGCAAAAATAGAGTGAATTGGCAGCAGCTCGAGTGGTACTCAAACAGAGAAGCACACAGTCCCCCCATACAAACTAATTATGTCTGCAAGCAGACAGCTCTTAAAGAGACAGTACCAGAGGCTCTAAAAACACTCACTGATAAATGGCTTAAATGCCAAACACCATTCAGGCTTGGAGCATTCAAGCAAGCTCCTGGAAGTCTTTTGGGAACCCCCATTTGCAGGGGGGTTACACCCTTCCTGGCCTGGGAAAGCTTGACGTCCGCGTCAAGCAAGTACCCATAAGTTTCAACTGCAACCATATCACATTTGCATTAGGCTCACACATGTAATCATCAGTCAATACATCATTTTACCAAGAACACATTTCTGAAACATTGCAGTACGTCACTCTTTACACAGTATTACATACACATTGTACCATAACTCAAGTTATACCTCTTGTACATGAAACCTGAAGAGAGGGGCCCTTCCCTATCAGTTACCTTTGGGGCTGGACGGGCAAGGGCACCATACTTAGAGGGCAACACAAGTAACTTGGAGTTAGCACTGATGCTCAGTTTGGGCAATGAGCTTGGGACACATACACTCCTTTATGGACAACATTGAGAGGCAAGTCCACAGGCCTCCCAAGTGAATCATAACTGAGGTGCACCACAGGCTTTACAGCTCGACCAGTCTTTCTAGGGGAACTGTTACAGTCTCTGCACTCTGAGCCTCATTTTCAGCATTGTTCTCACTTGTCAGGAGTCTCCATGGGGTAGAGAGGCTAGAACTTGGGGCACTTTCAGCTCCAGGAGTTACAGCTTCTGAGTCCACAACATTTGGCTGCATGGAGAGCTTTGACACTGGCAGTGGACTGTCAGGGCACTCAAAATACTCTTCTTGTTCGGTGTATCACCAGTCTGCCCTAATCTATCATTTTCTCCCTGAAAGCTCAAACAGTTCAACCATGCACAATGATTCCATTTCATCTGATCTGATGCTTTGCACTTCACTTTCTGGGAGCATTGGCTCAGGGATGAAGCTGGGGGCTTGGGCAGTCAGAAGGCCCAGCTTCATCTCCAGTATTGACTAGGATTGCCCAAACAATTGACTCAGTTCGTGAAGAAGGATAGTATTCAAAGTCACTCTCACTTTCTTCCGATATGGACTGACAGTCATGCTCAACTGGGACTTGTGGAGGGAACACTTTAACTTTGCTTCTGTAGGTGCAGACTTTCTTGATCTTTTCTTAGCAGCAGCTCTAGTCACTGGTCCAGAGGGGCATCTTCTAGGGGCTCAGACTCAATTAAGATTTGTCAATGGGCAGTAAATGATTTCTATGCATTGTTTTTACATCTTTTGAATTATTCTCAGGCCTTACTTTGTACACTGGCAGATCATCTAGTTTGCCCACTACAATGTGAGGAGATGGTGCCATCTGTCAGCAATCTTGTGCTTGCCATGCAGTCCCAGATTTCTTAGCAATACCCGATCTCCTCCTGGAGTTCCTGTGCTTTCACCTTTTATCATACCTTTCTTTGTTGGCCAGATTTCTTTTGGCAGCCATGGTTTGAGCCAGTTAGTGCGCATGAGTTAGCTGGGCCTTTAACTTTGCACATACTGTAAATAGTTGTCAGCTTGAACCCCATCAGGAGACCCCAAAACACACATCTACTGGTAGTCGAGCTTCTCTTCCAAACATCAGGCAGTAGGGGAGAATCCAGTGGCATCACTTTTGGTGCAGTTATAAGCATGTACCAGGGTGCTAATTTGTTGGCTCCATCTAGGCTTGTCCTTTGGTGCAGGGTGCCTAGCATATCTAGCAAGTCGCGGTTGAAAGCGTTCAGGCTGTGGGTCCCCCTGGGGTGGTAGGAGTGGTTCTGGACTTTCGCACTCCACAGAGAAAGCATCTCTTTGATCAGGCGACTCTCAAAGTCTCTCCTTGATCAGAATGGATTCTTTGTGGAGCCCATAGTGAACAAAAGTTTTCTACAAGTACTTTGGCCACAGTGGATGCTTTCTGGTCTTTGGTGGGAAAGCTTGGGCATATCTCGTGAAATGGTCAGTGACCACCAGCACATTACTGATATTTCTTTGATCTGACTCCAAACTCAGAAAATCAATACAGACCAGCTCCATGGGTGCACTGGTGGTGATGTTAACAAGGGGCAGCCCTCTGGGGCAAAGCTTTCCTCTGTAGCTAGCGACTACAAGTTCGAATGTGTTGCTCCATCAGCCCCATCTTAGGCCAATAGAATCTGGATCTCACCAAGTCAAGTGTTCTGTCTATACCAAGGTGCCCCATGTGGTTGTGCAAGGACCTCAGTACTGAGTCTCGAAGGCAGTGGGCAGCACTAGTTGTTGTTTGTCTACTTGTCCCCCTCTGTCTACTGTTTCTCTGTATAACAGTTTATTGATCAGTTTCAACTTAGGACCTTCTTTGTATAACAGTGCAGTTCTCAAATCAGTGGGCGTAATTTGGACACATCTTTTCCTGCATAGAGGGCTTCTAAAGCTGCTTTGATCATGGGATCGGAGTTGAGCCCGCGAATACTGTCATTGTCCAGCTGAGGCAGTGCACCAATGTCTATTGCAGAAAAGTGGCAATAAGCAGCAGGTATGCAATTCTCAGAGGTCCCAAGCAATCCACCATGCAGTCCACTGCGTCCGTGGACATCTGTTCCTCCCTGTCAAACTTCCGGCAGAGTGCCCGAATGTCAGGTTCTGCCAATCGGACCCAATCATTCTGGGGAACAGGCCTCCGGGAGAGAGCATCAGCATCTATGTGGTTCAGACCTGCTCGGTATTCGAGAGCATAGTCATATGTAGATAATGCAGAAAGCCACCTATGGCCAGTGGCATCCAACTTAGCTGAGGTCTGCACATAGGTCAAAGGATTATTGTCAGTTTTTACTAGTATTTTAGCCCCATACAAGTACTCATGGAATTGGTCAACAATAGCCCACTTCAAAGCTAGGAACTCTAACTTATGTACAGGATAGTTCTTTTCGGATGGGGTCAGGCTTCACTGGCAAAGGCCACTGGTCTCAGGCCATTCGTGCTCTTGGTACAACACAGCCCAACCCTTGCAAGCTAGCATCAGTGTGCAGGACGTAAGGTTTTCTTGGATCGGCATAGGCCAGCACTGGAGCATGGGTAAGTTGATATGATCTCATGAAAAGCAGTCTCACAATCAGGAGTCCAGCGGGCCCCAAATACTTCACTGGATGAAAATACACTCTTTCAGTCTTGAGGGCTGACTTTTGGTATTTTTGTGGGTTGGGGATACCCTTGAGTAAGGTTAAGTAAAGGGCGGATCACTCTTGAATAGTCCTTGATGAAGCGCCGATAATAACCACAGAATCCCAGGAATCTTTGCAGTTCTTTTAGATTTTTGGGCTGTGGCCAGGTGGTCAAGGCCTCAACTTTACTTGGGTCGGTCTCTATTCCCTCGGTGGATACTATGTGTCCCACATACTTTACTGATGTTTGAAAGAATTGACACTTATCAATGGACAGTTTAAGGCCAAAGTCCTCCAGTCCAATACCTTAAATAATCTGCTCTCATGTTCCTCCAGTGAGCTGCCAAACACAATAACATCATCTAGGTATACCAGGCACTCTAGTAAGTTCATGTCCCCCACTGCACGCTCCATCAATCGTTGAAAAGTGGCTGGGGCACCTGAAATCCCTTGAGGCATCCTCATGAATTCATAGAAGCCAAGCGGACAGATAAAGGCTGTCTTCTCACGGTCCTCTGGGGCCATCGGGATCTGGTAGTACCCACTGCGGAGATCCAGCACAGAGAACCACTTGCTCCCGTTTAGGCAGTCCAAAGCATCCTGAATGCGGGCATTGTGTACTGATCAGGGATAGTCCGCCCGGTTTAAGGTCGATAATCCACACACATCCTTACTGTTCCATTCTTTTCCTCACTACCACAATGGGGAAGCATAAGGGCTTCTGGATTCTTGTATTACACCAGCAGCTAACATCTCTTGCAGATGCCGTCTCACATCATCTATGTCAGCAGGTGCCAGGCGTCGAGACCTCTCACGAAATGGTCTTTCGTCATGCAGCGGATATTGTGCTCAGCTCCTTGCACGCATCCTACATCCCATTCCTTTAAAGAAAACACCTGGTCTCTCTGGGCAAGCTTCTCACTGATCCTCACTTTCCATTCAGCTGGCAGCGGGGTCGCGAAATCAAACAAGTCAGGCGTTACTCTGTCATTCTTCCTTGAACTCTTGCTGCTGGGTAGCACTGCAGTGTCTGCACAATGCACATTAGCCAGGATGCAACCTCTGTTTACTCGAATGTCTCTTTCAGACACATTATGAACTTGGACCATTACCCTTCTGGCATAAGCATGGGCTCTAGCGGGCAAAATACTAGGCTTGACCAGCAGTCCCTCTGGCAATTTTCCATCGCCTGGTGCATCCAACATTAATATTTTATTCTTAACATCCTTTCTGATATGGACTCTCCCTGTAAGGTACACTGGGCATTTGGTGCCAGGATCAGAGACTCAGGATCCTTCTTCCATACAATTCGACCGGTTCCTCTGGTTCTGTTTTTCAGCATCTCTCTGTGCCTCATAGGCCTTCTTAATTAAAGCGGAACTCTTAAAGCTCTACTAGTCTTTGACCCTGTTTTTCATAACACAACTGTGCCAGCCTTCGAACATATGAGCATTTGTTCCAATCAACAAAGGGACACCATCATACAGTCCAGTGGGGGACACACTAAGGCTAGGGTCTCTACTTGTTCGGCCACTCCAGCCACGGAGGTGGGGAAAGACAGCCAAGTCGGATATACCCGGAATAGGGTAGGCCTTCTCACTTAACCCCCATACATGCAGTCCTTCTAATGGGTTGTAAGGTACGTCTGACAAATGCTTCTGATACCAATCCTGGAACATAATTGTCACTTGGGAGCCACTGTCTAATACAGCTCTTGTAGACACTCCATTCACCTTTACAGTGGTCTCCATGGAGGGACCCACTATTCTGGACCAGTCTGGAGAGGCGATAGTGGGGGCCTGGGCAACTGACCTTGCCACAAAAGGACGTGAGTTAGCATTTTTGGTGCCCTCACTGGGATCATTTCGTGCACCTCTTAACCACTGATTTGTTCTCCGAAGCTCTCCTTGTAGCCTATATGCAACTTTGTCAGTGTCTTTTGGGGACGGCATTCCCTTTTCATGTGCCCATCTTTCCCACAATTATAGCAAAACATACTTTCTGGAGTTTGAGCTGGCAGGCGCCACACTGGGAGCCAGGGCGGGGTATTACTAACTGGAAACCTTGGTGCCATCTCTGTCTGCAGGCGTGATAAGCATTTGGAGACATCTCGTCAGTTTCTCCACTTCCATGGTCAAGGAATCAGTTTGAGCTGTTATCAGCAGGAGATACATGGGTGGGTACCCCCACCCCATATAGATGCAGTCGGATATAGGTCAGGGCCCGTACTTGCAGGCGTGGCCTTCATAAAGGACTGTTTTTGAATTCCGGATCTCTCTCAACAGTTCGCCCCATTGTGACATATCTTTTCCTTGTCAGAGCACTCATTGACTGTCAACCTCTGCCCTGAACTTCACTTGATGGGTCACCCTCAGTCACTCGGGTCGTAGCCACAGCTGTTGGTGCAGGTCCTCCAGGTCGCCTTTTCTCAACTCCTCGAATTTCTCTCATTAACTCATCATAGGAGGGTGGGGATTCCAGTCGATTTGCCAGGCGTAACTGAAGCAACAGCAGTTCTGAGAAGGGGCAGACTTAAGGATTCTGTCCAGTCTGGTTCGGTCCAGTTCAATCGCTGGCAAACTACCCTTTCTGAGGCATTCTTGCAACAATTTTTCCAGCCGAGAGACATACACGACAACAACTCCCTTGGTACTGTTGTGCATTTCTTACTCTCCACCATAGGTCCTCATCAGAATCTGGGCTCCCATACACATTCTCCAAGGCCTCAAGATAGGCCTGTGCAGTCGCTTCAGGGTTACTGGCCCGTTTAGCACAGATGGTAGCCAGGGCAGGACCTCGGGCTCTCACTAACCCTCTTTAGCTTTTACGCTTCCGAGCATTGCCATTCTAGCACTTGGGGCAACATAGTCTATCCAGGTCTCCCAGTCATCCTCCCTTGGGGGTGGGAGGTGCAGAGAAGATCCTCAACCTTCGGTAAGAGTCGTGACTAATGGCAGGTGCAGAAATAGGAGTCTGCATTGGTTCAGCCACCATTACGGCACTGGAGCAGGAGAGGGTGTTGGGGAGGAACACCCCAGGTGGCAAGAATAGTTTCTTCAAGTCCTCCACAGTTTTCCCTCTCCCAGCAACCATTCAGCAAATTTCTCCTCAAAGTTTCAGATAGTGGTGGGGCTGATTCCCCAGGTCTACTGTCCTTAGTTATCACTCTCCAAGCAGTGAGGGCTCCCTCTGGGGTAATGGTCTGTGGCACTTTGGAGCTATCTATGGGATCCTTAAACTCTACTAGGGCCAGGAAAGTGTGGGTGAGCAGATTAGCATGCCGACCCACCACCACGGGTTTTGTAAACCTTCCACCTTGGAAAGTACTCCTGCACAGTGTCCGTATTGATACCAGGGGATGTCCAGGATAAGCATAGCATTTTGGGGTCGATCTCCTCCCAGTACACCACTCCACCAGCCGGTGCACAGCCACTTTCTGGGTACCCATTTTTATTTATTTTTTTTTCTTAACAGTGGTTTGTAAATATGGCCACTAGAGGACACACAATCCCAGCGGTGAGCCTCCAAGATGTAACCCCTAGATGGCACTATCCCAGGGGCTACTACCCCTGCCTGATTTTCCACTAACAGGTTGAGGGGCCTGGATCCAATGGCGGGTGCCTCCACCCAGAGGTCAGGGTTTGCAATAGTTAAACTTACTTGGTCACAGCCCTCTGGGACACTGCAACCCCCCTTTCTTCCCACTAGTGGCCCACACAATATATCAGAATTACCTTCACAGTATACACTTACCCCAGGTCTGGTTCCGGCACTGGGACCTCCTGTGAAATGAGATACAGTGCAACAATCACAGTACAGTACTTTAACATAGACAAATACCTCAGGCAGTATAACTTTGCTGAAACAAGCAGCTCTGATTTATTTGGGGATATAACAAGGACAGGGAAATCAGGTTAATTAGCTTATCACTCTAATCATCTACCTATGGCTCTGTGCACAGGCTATCCCTACAGTTACTGTCCCTGGGTACCCAAGCCCTAGTGGCTAGTCAAACCGTGGCAGCTGGTAGGGGCCCTTTCCCACAGAGAAAAGAAAATTAGTTTAAACAGTCAGCAGTACAGTGATTCCATTTGGATTTAATGTGGCAATTCAACAGGGGCGACCCTGAATTAGTACTCACGACCTCCAAACAAGATAGGGTCCTTCAATGTCAGCAGGGCTACTCTTGAGCTCCACGAGTCTCCTCACACATTTATATGGCAAAGAAAATACTATACCAGGCAGGCTGCTTCTCTATCCGATCGCAATTACTGCACAATACCGGGAGAACACACAGCAGATTCAGTTCCTGACAGACCGAGTGCAATTCAACAATTTCTCCAGTCTTCTACAGGGTGAGCCTGGTTTCTACTCTTCAGAGATCCTTTGATTCTTTTCACAGGACGGATTCAGTCCTAACAAGCTGTTACACAAGCTGCAGACCGGAACTCTGGGCCTTACACGTTTTTGACTGAAACTGTGCACTGAAGAGCACAGGGTTCTTTCCCTTCACAGCGAAGCTAAACTGAAACTCCAACAGACAAAACCGGGCACTTCCTTTGAGTTCCTCCCAGTTCTTGACTGGATTGGCTGTCACTCACAATAGACTGCTGCTGTTGGTCCAAAAAGGCGCCTGAAGTCTAAACTACATCTCCCAAGTCACTGCCCATACAATCCTCTTGTGGCTGGCTCAGATTATGAGTCAAGTTCTGATTAGTCCAAGGCACCATTTAGAGCTAGCTTACCCCACACTGATTGGTCCAGTTCAGCAGTTCAAAACCAGAATGGGAACTAGCAGACACAGTTCTGACTGCAAAGAAAACAGGTTAGACAAACTGTATTTTCATTATTACTCTAAATGATTTCTGGCAAACAGTTACATCTTTCAGATAGTTTCCTTTGCACTCTAGTGACTGCAAAATAAGTGAATTGGCAGCAGCTCGAGTGGTACTCAAACAGAGAAACACACAGTCCCCCATACAAACTAATTATGTCTGCAAGCAGACAGCTCTTAAAGAGACAGTACCAGAGGCTCTAAAAACACTCACTGATAAATGGCTTAAATGCCAAACACCATTCAGGCTTGGAGCATTCAAGCAAGCTCCTGGAAGACTTTTGGAACCCCCATTTGCAGGGTTACACGATTATGATATTGAGGAATTTTATGAACCAGAGGAGGGGAGGAAGATTATGAACAGTATGAATGTGGCTGGGAAGGTCTGGGTGTGCCCATTGAACCGGACATCTCCCCAGACAGACCTTTAGAATCTCCCCCTATGCTGTCTGAGTCCCCATCTCATTTTATGTTTTATAAAAAAGTTGCTGAAACCCTCCAGCTTCCTTTAGAAGAGGCTGTGGATGAGCAAGAGGAGCCTGATTTTGTAGAAATGATGGATATTCCAGAGTCTAGGAGATTGTCTATTCCTTTACATAAGTCTTTTAGGAAACAAACAATTAAAATTTTAAAAGCTCCTAATTCTGTGCCTCCTGTAGATAAAATGATGGACAGAAAGTATACATTGTCAGGCCCTGATACAGAATTCCTTTCTCAGCAATGCAGTCATGTTGGGGTAGTTCAGGCTGCTGCCTGTGATAAAGCTAATATTCCCTTGGCTTCACATCCTCCTGACAAGGATTCCAGGAAGATTGATGCCATGGCAAAAAAACAGTATATGGCAGCCTCTCTGGGACTCAGGCAAGCAAATTATATGGCTTATGTAGCTAGGTATCAGAAATCTAGATGGGATACTGTTATGCAATTGGCCAAGCAGGCCCATGGCCAGCTGGCTAGTGAACTAGAACAGGTGGCTGCTGATGGCATTGAAGCCTCTAAGGTTCAGTTTCATGCTGCTGTGATGTTAATGATGTTTCCTCTAGGGTCATGGCCACATCTGTAGCTTTTCGTAGGGTTGGCCTGGCTCAGGTGTACTAGTTTGTCACAGGATACCCAGACTAAGGCTATGGATTTTCCTGTGGTGGGAAATTCTCTGTTTGGAGAGCAGACAAGAATTACATGAAGAAGATGGATGAATATAGGACTACTTACAAGAGTGCCCAGGCTAAGGCGGCAAGCCACTCCTCAAGGCATGCCCCAGGGGTAGGGTGAGGCCTTTTCACAGGCCTTTCTACCAGACTCAGGCCTCCTCTGCCTATGCTCAGAGGGGCTTCTTCAGAGGCAGGGGCAGACGAGGGGTGGGCAGACCTGCTCCCACCCCCCAGCCTAAAGCTCCTGCGAAACAGGCACCCTGATGGGGTGCCCAGGGCTGATTCTCCTGTACCAGTGGGGGGCAGGCTGGCTTACTTCAGTCAGAATTGGGCTTCTTTAACCTCAGACAAGTGGGTTCTGGAAGTAGTAAGCCAGGGTCTGGTTCTCAGCTTCAAAAAGTTTCCCAAGTTGAGAAGCAGACTTTTTCTACTACAGTGCTTCAGAGACCCTCGCTCTGGAAACAGAGGTCTCATCCCTGTTAGCTCTCAGAGCAGTAGAAAGGGTTCCTCCCTGCATCAGGGCAGGGGTCTGTATTCAGATACTTCTTACCCCAAAAAGACAGGAGAATGGCGGCCCATTTTAGATCTCAGATATCTGAACAAGCATCTTTTGAAACCAAAGTTCAAAATGGTAACTCTGGCAATGATTTTACCTTTCCTAAGGCCAGGGGACTGGCTAGCCTCCCTGGACCTCAAGGATGCCTATTTCCATGTCCTAATCAGAAGATCCCATGAAAGTACCTCAGATTCGAACTGCCTTCAGGTTATTACAAGTTCAGAGCAATGCCCTTGACCTTACCTCTGCTCCAAGGCATTCACAAAGTGTCTAGCAGTGGCCCACTTAAGGAGGCAGAGGATTGCTGTTTTTCCCTATCTAGACGACTGGCTCATTGTAGGCCAGTCCCAGAACAGGTAAAATCTCACCTGCAGGTCACCCAAGCAGCTTCTCACCTCCTGGGTTTTCTGCTAAACCTACCAAAGTCAGTTCTGGAACCAGTCCAGGTACTCACCTTTATAGGGGCAGGGTGGACACAAAGCTAGCCAGAGCCTTTCTTCCCCAGAAAGGGTAAGGAATTTAGTGGCTCTGGCCTCTTCCTTCACTCTGCATGCTCTCGACCAGCAAGACACTTTCTGCAGCTCCTGGAGCACATGGCTGCATCCACAGCTGTTGTGCAGGAGCCAGATTTCAGATGAGAGACATTCAGTCTCACTTGAGAACCTTTTGGTCTCAGAGAGAGACCCCCTTTCAAGTTGGTCCCAGTGACTCGAACCTTGATCCTAGCTCTCCAGTGGTGGCAGGATCAGAGCAATTAAGGCGGGGTCCCTTCATTTCCCCTTCTCACGACTTGACTCTCACTACAGATGCTTCCCTTCTGGGTTGGGGAGCCCACATGGGCGACCTTTCCACTCAGGGAGTTTGGTCCCCCCAGGAATCTCTGCTCCACATCAATTTGCTGGAACTCAGAGCTGTCTTTTTAGCTCTTCAAGCTTTTTCTGCATCTGTCCATGAAAGTCAGAACAGACAACACCACAACAATGTGGTACATCAACAAACAGGGGGGCACTCGGTCTTCGGCCTTGTGCACCGAGGCAATGAAGTTGTGGTCTCTGGCCTATTCCCTGAACACTTCCCTCATAGCAGTTCATCTTCCAGGAAGGACAATGTCCTAGCGGATGCCCTCAGCAGGATTTCCCAGGGCCATCACGAATGGTCCCTGGATCCTCAAGTGCTGGGGATAGTTTTTGCCAGGTGGGGCATCCCTCAGATAGATCTTTTGCAGCCCCAGATAATCACAAACTTCCTCTGTTCTGTTGCAGGCCTCCAGTGCTGGGCTCAGTTCCCTGGATGCCCTTCTTGAGATTGGGAGGGAAGTTCCTCTATGCTCCCCTTTCTCTCTTAGTCAAAGTACTAGTCAAAATCAGATCTCAGCCTTGCAGGGTGATTCTGATTGCCCGGATTGGGCCAGGCAGCCCTGGTACCCACTTCTTCTTTTCTGACAGTCCATCTTCCCTGTGCCTCCCAGGAATCACAATCTGTTGACTTGTGCCCAGGGAAGGGTTTGGTATCGGACCTCAAATCCCTCAACCTCAAGGCCTGGCTCTTGAGGAGTTAGAGTTTGCTGATTTACACCTCTCTCAGGGTGTTCTTGAGATCCTAAAGGCTTCCAGAAAGCCTTCCACTAGAACTTATAGTTCTAAATGGAAAAGGTTTTCCATTTGGTGTGCTGGAAAAATATTTCCCCAGAATCTGCTGAATTGCCCATTTTGTTAGATTACTTGGTACATCTTAATTCCTTGGGTCTCAGACCAGCTACCCTGAAAGTTCATTTGGCAGCTGTGTCTGCTTTTGTGTCAGCAGGAAAGTCATCCCCTCTTTCCTCTCATCCTGTGTTTTCCAAGTTTTTTAAGGGATTACTCCATACTAATCCTCCCTTTCGGGAACCGGCCCCTGCTTGAGACCTTAATGTTTTCATTGCCCAGTTAATGCAACCCCCTTTTGAACCTCTGTCTTCTGCAGAGCTTAAGTACCTAACTTGGAAAACTGTTTTTCTAGTGGCCATCACTTCTGCCAGATGCATAAGTGAATTGCAAGCCTTGTCAGTGGAGACTGACTTTATTTCTTTCCACAGGGATAAGGTAGTCCTTAGGAATAATAGGAAGTTTTTGCCTAAGGTGGTTTCAGATTTCCATCTTAATCAATCTATCTCCCTTCCAGTATTTTTCACTGATCACTCCTCTTAGGGTGAGAGGAGGTTGCACAGCCTGGATGTTAAGAGAGCTCTTAGTTATTATATAGAGCATACCAAAGGTCACAGGTTCGAATCCCTCCAACTTTTCCTTACCTATGGTGAAGTTGGGAAAGGCAAACCTGCCACTAAGAGATCAATAGCCAGGTGGATTGTCTCTTGTATCCAATGTTGTTATCAGAAAGTGGGCAGAGCCCTCCCCCCCAGTTTGAGGGCTCATTCTACCAGGGGTAAAGCTGTGTCTCTTAACTGCTGCCAGAGATATCCCTTTATTTGAGATTTGCCAGGCTGCTACTTGGAAAACGGTACACACTTTTACCAAGCATTACTTCCTGGATGTCCAGGCCAGGAGAGATGCTCGGTTTGGCACAGCTGTTCTTCAGAGCCTATTCCCTAAGTAGGTTCTGCCCCTCCACCATGGAGGTACTGCTGTGTATTCTGCTAATGTCTATAATATAGCAAGACTTCATGTTGTGTGAAGAAAAAATTACTCACCTTAGTAATGTTGTTTCTTCTAATGGAGTCTTGCTATATTATAGACCTCCCCCCCAACCTGCCCCTCTCAGAACCTCTACTTGGTGGGGTGTGGGCAACTTAGTGTGGGCACTACTTATGTCCTGTTAGCATTTTGTCCCCTTTGGGACTTTGGGGGTGTGTATGTGTACATGTGTGTGTGTTTTATTATACTTATGTTCCATTTTCATATTATGAGAATGGTGTTAGTATTTCTGGTCCCCTGACTTGAGTCTTGGGTGTTGGGACCATCAATCGTTGTTATTATTTAGGTAGCCATTTGGCTAGTGTAGGTTATAGCTTCCAGACAGACCTTAGTGAGTTTGGCTCGTAAAGATCTGACAGTTCAAGTTTGAAATGACACAGATAGAGCTGCTCTCGTGCCAAAATTCTATTTTGGAATGGTTTTAACCATTTCACTCCGGGGCAGTTCTAGAGCTGGATCAAACTGCTAATGTCTATAATATAGCAAGACTCCATTAGAAGAAACAACATTACTAAGGTGAGTAATTTTTTCTTTGGGGGGAGATATCTATTAACTCACAGGAGGAGGAGGACAACCCCCAGTATGCCCCATGTGATATGAGGGGGAAGTGGCTGTATGGAACAGGGAGCGCCCTGGAGTAGGACCAGCTGGGGCCAGCATCCTGTAGGGGGCAGACATCACACCCGTGAGCAATGTTGAGGGGACAACAGAGACAAGCAAGGAGGGCAGGAAAAAAATCAGCAAAGTACAGTCAGTAGAGAACAATTAGACAATGGTACGTGTAAAAAATTAGGCAGTGCACAAGCAGTAGCGATAACATAAGCAAAAGTCCAATAAATCAGCTGAGTCAGGAGAGTTGATCATGGAAAGAGGCTACACAGTGGAAAAAGTCCGTTGATCAGCACAGGCTAGAGGGCTAAATGTAGAAAGGAGCTGCACAGAGGGAGGATGCATCAGAGCCACCAGGAATGCAAGTTTGGACCGCCCCCTCAGGCTGATTGGGGTGAAGTTCCTCTCAGGAGGCAGGGCCAAAACTGGCATATAAGATCGCTTACAACCACGGGTGGGTGGGAGGCTCACACTAAAAACCTCTTGCTTGGGATTGAACTGCCGAGGAGGCCCGCCAGAGCTGCAAAGCCCACGGCACCTCAGACTCAGCTAGCGGCAATTTGGAGTCTGAGGGGACCTTCCAGCACCAGTTCACCCACACCTCCCCTCCAGCGCGAAACGGTGATAAGTCTGTGCTCTGAATTAGTTGGGGCAAGCTCGCCCTATTGTACAGGCAAGGAGAAGAATGTCACAACAGCCAGGAGCCAATAGGGAGCTGCGGTGGGTTCGGCGCCAGAAATTCAAACTGGGAGCTGAGTCAAGGTCCGTTGGTGAGCAGAAGATGGCAGTGGGGGTCCCCAGTTTCTCTCGGTCCGGCGAGATGCTCCGCAGGCATGGAGAACAGGCGGATCACACAGCTGGAGCGCAGGCAAGGTAGGAGGAGCTGGAGTTGACTGTAGGCAGGTCTCTCTCGGACGGCGGCGGAGTCCGGTCCACACTAAAAAACCTCTCACTTGGCAATCGAACTGCCGAGGAGGCCAAGAGCTGCAAAGCCCACAGCACCTCAGACTCGCTAAGCGGCAATTTGGAGCCAGGGGACCTTCCAGCACCAGGTCACCCACACCTCCCTCCAGCGGAAACGCCGATAAGTCCCGGGGTTACTAGAATCCCAGTAAGACCTAGTGGTAGGCAGGGAAGGCAGCTTGTGAAACTCCAGTTAAATGGGTTTCACACTGTCTCACTCTGTTCTCAGTCACAGCTGAGACTTGAGAGATGACGTCACCATAGAACTGTCGCAGCTGCATGAGCCACATTGGAATCTACAGCTCAGGGATTGAGTTTAGAACTTCGGGAGTTTTCAAAGTTAGTTGTCTGTTTACTTTCAAAGAAGAAGGAAGTAGTTGCCTGTTTATCTTTTTTAAAGTGGTGGAGACCGCTCTCCAGGTCTCAGTGCCCCTTCCCTCCGGGGGGGTGGAAGAAAAGTTCCTTTGTGGGACCCAGGGGCAATCCCCTTTTCTCACTATGGAATAAAGCTGTCTGAATTTAATTCTGTTCTTGTATAACAGTAAAGGAAATAGTACTTTGCCTGTGGGGCACCTGCAACGAATGGGTGAGTGTTTGGCTCCATTTGAAGGGGCAAACAAATTGTTTTCTTCAGTTGGGAAATGGATGTGGACTGCTATTTGGGAGGACTATGTTACTAGGACAAACAAATGGAGCAGTCAAAAAGTCTAAAGTTTTATTGGATTTCAAGTGATGCTGTAGAGGGGCTGCTTCAGGCCATCTACCATTCAATCTACATTTTAAAGTTCTAAAGTTTTCTGTGTGTCCAAAGAAATGGCCGGGTATGGGCTGTGAGAGCTGGAAGTGGGAAAACCCCCATCTTTAGTAACCAGGTCCACCTCTATGGATTTCTTCTGTGTTTTGCTACTTGCCTCATGCACTTGGCCAGTGATGGGGTGGGTACCCAGACGTGGGTCGCAACTTGAGAATCTCTCTAGGAGTCACAGACCCCAAGTGGTGTGGAGAGCCACAGTTTGGGAGTCTCCTTGTTTGATGGGAGTCTTTCCAAGTAAAGTTTGGGTTCATTCTTCAAATGGACTGTCAGTCAAGTGGCTGGCAGGGGAGCCGGGCCAGTCGGGCTGTGTATCCAAAGTGCATGCAAAGTCCGGGCTGAGTGCCTGGTGGGTCCAAAGCCAGACAACAGTAGTAATGTGTTCATTCTTCAAGTGGACCACTTGGTTAATCTCTAATCTGCACATACAGTGAACGTAGCCCTTTGGGGGACCATGCAATGCTTTGTTTATGTTCAGTTAGTTAATGAATGAAGCCACACTGAAAAATCCCAGTCCTAATTCTGGACATTACAGTTATTGCTTCCTGTAGTTGGATTTACTTGGGTGCCCCTGTGCAGAGTAGCCAAACCTAGGTCCCTTGTGCCAGGTAACCTCATCCTCCCCGAACCCAGGTCCCCCACCTGGTATTGCTGCCAACGCCAACAGCATGCCACCTGTCATTTTAGTAAAAAGGGCAGGGGTAGGGGGGTTAAACAAAAAAAAAACCAACCCTGTTTATTTCCTTTTAAATCCCCCAAGGTCAATTAGAACCCTGTAAACTACGCAGGGATAATGTAGCTGTAGCTACAGCTACTGCGCTTGCTGCTGGTCGCAAGCTAGACTAGTGAGCCCACTAGCCAACTAAGTCACTAGGTGACACTTGATTAGGATTCAGGAGGTCTTGTGTGACCCAGGCAACCCTTAAGTTTTATTCAGGTAGCTCTATGCACCACACAACTGCCTCCCTGAGTAATGTCTCTGCTTATTTACTGTGTGAATTACCCTGCTGCATTATTCCTGCCCTACAGAAACCTGTTTTTTCTCATCTGGATGAGCACCCTGATCCCCCCACCCCCATCCATTTTACCTTTTGCCTCTCCACACTTCTCTCATCACCTTGTGGTAACATGTGGCCACAATGTAGGGCTCATTATGTATCCCAACCCCTCCTGCATCCTCCATCTGCATTGGGGTAACCCTCCCACAAATATCTGATAAACCCAGTATCCATCTTCTATTTTCTGCACCTCAGGTCTGTCCTCCTCCCTTCCCCCTTCCTCCCGGTCCCACCCCCAACATTCCATTGCTTCTCCTCTCCCAGTTCTCCCCAACACCTTAATGTTGATATGGATCTGAGCCAATGTTAATGTAGGGTAGGTCCCTCCCCTTGCATGCCACTCCACCCCATAGCCAACAGAACATAAGAGAAGAACAAGGGGGAAAGGAAATGCAACCCCCCCACAAAGAAAAACAGACAAAGGAGGCACCAGGAGAATCCCCCATCCCAACATATCTTTAACAACATTTGTCCCAGTCTCTGTGCAGGTTTTACCTTGAGGGGACATGCTCCTACCCCCACCCTATTTTAGTACCTGCCAGCTTGTCCTCCTGTGTCACCCGCAGCTTCCAGTAGTCTCAAAAATCCTTGTGGCTGGCCGTCAATGTTCCTCTCCACTTGTTGTACAACATATCATCTTCCCTGGGCCTCTGTCAGTTTTGATCTTCTTATTTTGATGAAAATGCTGCCGGTGCACGTCAGCTCTGTTGATCCAGTGTTTGTTTCCCTCATAGAAGTCACCCCCTTCCCCATCCACTCACCCTGTACGTTGTTCCACTTTGTTCCTTGTTACCAAAGCCTCTCATGTCCTTCAAGTCTTTTCCAGGTGTCCATTTCTTCACCCTCACCCCCAGTCTGTATCGTACATGTAGTAGAGAAGCATCACTTCGATCAATGTCTCCAGTAGGGTCAATTTGCTTTGGTTGTTGTGGAATCAGGGAAGCCGAACACCACAACCCCCCCCCCCAGCCAAGCAGTGGGCAAGATTCATCACAAGTGCATGGGCAGACAATTCAATAAGATCCACCTATCCTTAATTGGGCAGTCCTGCTATGTTTAAGTCCTCCACTGTGATGGTTTCATTGATACTTCTAGGTTACTTTTCTAGATATCACTTCAAGTCTGCTTGTAGGTGACTTGACTACATTGCTGGACCTGTTTGAATCCATTTTGGTCATCCTTCTCTGCACCATGCAGTCAATGCCAAATCACACTCCAGGGCCTCCATCCGCATGTCTAGGTACTGCATGCCAACTTTTCTCAGTGCTGGTGTTGCTTCTTGGAGGGTCTCATATATTTTAACCACTTTATCTGTGTAGACTGTAACTCTCGCTGGGTAGTTTAGTTGGATTTTTATGTTTTTTTTCTTTGCCCAGCTTGATTATTTCTCAGATCTGCTTGTGTTTTTCATTTAGTATCTCTGAGAAGTTCTGGGCAAAGTAGATATGCCGTGAGTCGATCTGCAGTTCACTTTGTTTCTATGTGGTCTGTAAAATCATCTGTTGATCTTGGTAGTTGTGGATGCGGACAACAAGGGACTGAGGTCTTGCTTTCTGATAAGTGGGCTTTGGCACTAATGATCTGTGTGCTCTTTCAATGCACAGGTTTTTGCTGTTTGAGATTTATAGAGCTGTCTGCAGAATATGTGTGATAAAGGCTTCCATGGACCCATGTGATCTTTCCATATCTTCAGGGACTATGTGTAGTCTTTTATTTTTTAGCTTGCCAGCTCCCACGGCTTTCAGAGGAAGCCTCGTACCTCTTCCTACTCTGTCCACCAGGGCAATCCTCAAGGCATCCCATCCCCCTAGTTTCGTCTTGCTCGTAGGGCTGGGTTTTTTAGCATTTCCCCCAATTTTCTCCCTCAATTCCAGCTCCCAGGATGCCGGCGCCATTGGACAGATGTCCAGAGAGGCAACGTGTGAGTGCACGTCATTCTCTCATGCACCGTACAGTGTCCCCCCTCCCTGACTCCAGTATCTCAGAGCTGCCAATCCCTTCAAGGGACGATTCTTCCACTAGCACTCTCTACAGGGGTGTCAGACACTAGTGCGTCCCTGGTATCCCACCCTTGGGGGAGGACAGCATCTGCTGGGATGCTTGATCCTCCCTCCACCTGCTGACCCCAGGACTCTTGTGTATTCTGAAATTATTTCTTCTTGCTCAGTTCTCCTGGTCATCTATCTTTGCTTGTATTTCTCGTTCTCTGTTAAGTACACATAGAATAGCCCTGTTATATCAGTCCATGGTCTCTGATATTTCCCCCACCTAGTAAGTAGTAGTAGTAATATATTTTATTCAGGACAATGCCATGAAATGGATAAAACACCATTGAGTGAACTCATTTTTAAGGTGATCCAGTTAGACATTCATACAGCTGCCTTACACACATTCACATAATACATAAATTACAAAAACATTTTACATATAATCAATAAATATGATGCATACATTGAGTCAATAAGCCCAACGAACCATAAGACAATATTTAGGGAGTCCCAGATATTGCTGCCAAACAACATAGTGCAGGAATATAACTTTGGTTGTTAAACCATGACTTAATAGGTTCCTATTTATTTACTGTAAAAGGATCTCTTAGTTCAATAGGAAGTTGATTCCACATTGTCGCACCCCTATATTTAACTGAGTATCTCCCTATATCTAGTCTAACTTTGGGTATATTAAATTCTAAGTGAGCAGCAGACCTCAGATTTAGTGGTATTGACCTGAGTGAAAAAAGTCAGTAACATATTGGGGAACAGCCCCTTTTAAAACCTTTATCATGAATAGTGAAATATGTAAATCCCTCCTTTCACTCAGTCTTAGCCAATTTAGCTTTTGGTACATCAACCAATGGTGCACTCTGGGGTGTACATCCAAAACGTAACAAGCCAGCCTATGATAAACTGTATCAATAGAATTCAATAAAGTTTTAGTAGCCCCGACATATAAAAGATCCCCATATTCTATAATTGGTATAATAGTACTATTGACCAAATTGGGTCTAGAGTCAGTGTCCACGTAATGTTTCACGTATACATTGCTCCAATTTTTATGGATCCTCCCACTAATGACTAAATATGTATGTCCCACTTTAGTTGGCCAGCTAACCACATTCCTAAATATTTGTAACATGTAGTAGATTTTAATTTGTCTCCAGCTTTAGTTTTAGGGCTGGATATTCAAACTGTGCTATTCTGTGGTGCAAGCCCTTGCGCTGCACAAAATAGTTGTGCAGGGGTGTGGCCTGGGTGATTTTCAGTGGAGTTGTACTATTGAGCAACTCCTTTGAATATCACCCCCCCATAGCCACTGTGCATGGCACAGTAGAACATGCGCCACCGCAAGTGGTCAGAGTGGAGCATTCAAGGTGCGGTGGTGCAAGTACCATTGCGCCATGTGCAAATTTCCAATATTCAAAAGGTGACATTTATGGCTCCATTTGCATGCCATTAGCATGCAGGTGTGCCGATCCCCGAGGACTTGCACCTGGCGCCCTGCCAGGCAGCAGCCGCTGGGGACCGTGCCCCTGCAGCCAGGTTGCAGGCATAAGTTTAAACATCCCCACCCCAACTGGCCTGATCGTGGGCATAAGTTTAAACATCCCCCACCCCTGACTGGCCCGATCACGGGCATCATTTTAAACATCCCACCCCGACTGGCGATTGCAGGCATAAGTCTAAACATCCCCCCCACCCCCCGACTGGCCCGATCGCGGGCATAACTTTAAACATCCCCACCCCCCGACTGGCCTGATCGCGGGCATAAGTTCAAAATCCCACACCCCGACTGGCCCGGTCGCGGACGCCGTGAAAAATAAAACACCCCAATAGCCCGATCGTGGGCAGAATGAGATTCAACCCCAAGGAATATACCTGGTGGTCAGTGGACCTGAAGCCTATTGCCGGGCAGAAAGAGTGCAACCTCACCCCAAGGACCACCTGCCCTGGTGATCTAGTGGCTCCCCACCCACCCACCCATTGAGCCCCCACCACCCGCTCCCCTCCGTCAGCCAGTGGTGGCAGCATCCACCCGCCTACCACCCGCCGCCCGACAACTGACTGCCCGATAGGGCTGCATGCCAGTGGCTCTTGCTCTGAACCAATGGGTGTGCAGCCTACGGCAGTCATTCGACAGGTGGCAGGGTGGCAGGTGAGTGTGATGCCGCCCGCTGGCTGACGGAGGGAGCGGGTGGTGGGCTCCGTGGATGGGTGGGTTGGGGGCCACTAGATCACCAGGGTAGGTGGCCCTTGGGTGGGTTGAACTCTTTTCTGCCGCTGATCGGGCTTCGAGGTCCACTGGACCACCAGGGATATGTTCTTGGGGGGTTGAACTCTTTTCTGCCCGCGATTGGGCTAATGGGGGTGGTTTTTTTCACTTATGCCCGCCGGGCCAGTAGGGGGTGGGGATTTTTAAACTTATGCCCATGACCAGGCCAATGGGGTGGGGAATGTTTAAAGTTATGCCCGCGATCGGGCCAGTCGGGGGTCAGGGGGATGTTTAAACTTATGCCTGCGATCGGGCCAGTCAGGGGTGGGGATTACTATATGCCCACGATTGGGCTGCGGGGGGGCACAGGGAGTCCGTTGAGGGCCACCCACAGGTGGCAGCTGCTGTGTTGCACCCTGCAATGCGGCAGCTCACCTATGGGTGGCCTTCGACTTACTCCTTCTTTTTTTTTTTTTGCTCAAAGTTGTGCAGGCGCGGGTTGGGGTTGCATCTGCACAACTCTACAGCCCACTGAATATCTGGGCTGTACAGTTTATGCATGGTTCCTCCTCCTCCGGTTCAGCATGCCTTCCTTAGCATTGCACTGTTGCTCAGCTTGACTTGGGGCGCAACTGCCTCCTGCTGAATATGGCACAATGATGCAATTTGGACTTGCACAGGCGCAACCCTATTGCACATGGCGCAACCCTTTTGAATATCCAGCCCTTAATCTTTAAACCATAATTCTTGTAATCCCTAGACCTACTAAACAAGATTGTTTGTGTTTTTGTTACATTTAATTTCATAGACTGTAATTTGAAAACATTTTGTAAGTATGTAAAAGCTACCTGTGTCCTTTCCCGTACCAAATCAACAGAGTTCCCACTAGCGTAAATCATCATGTCGTCAGTGTAAAGATGAAAACTGACATTCATATCGCAAAATATAAGTTTGTTAACATATATGTAACCTCATGTTCCATTGCAGTTATTCTCTTGTCAGTTTTCTTTAGGTCCGCTCTAAGATCAGCAACCATGGCTTGCTTTTATTATTCCGTCTAACTTAACCAGGACCAGTCTTCCATCTGTCAGTGTGGTGCTCTCCTCTGATCCATCCATGCTCAGAGCTGGAGAGCCTGGTTGGCTGATGTCCTGCAGGCTCAGTGTCTTCTTTTTGTCTATCAGTGCTTTTAATTTGGCCATCTGAGATTGTTTGCCTTTTCCTCTTTGTGTAGCCATGATAACTTCTTGCCTGAAGCAGTTTGGGTCAATTTTCAGTTAGATTCCTCTATTTTAATCAGTTATATGTGATAAAGGTGAGTCTGAAAGACTACCTATCACATAAAGTGACCACAAAAGAGGCCATGGTCAAAAGAGCACCCCGTATTGTAGTGACCATCACAAATAGCAATGGTCGCTACACTACTTTACTTAAAGGGGGTGGCAACAAAGGCAAAGTTATTGTTGTTTTTTTAATTATTCTATCTGTAGCAGACCCAAACCTGGGTCCACTGGCATTGCAAGTGGTAACATATTTAACTATGCTATGAGGCCAGCTCAGCAAGAACCCAGCACACAGGATCCTATATCCTGTACTAGCTAGGACAGATCTTTGCTATCCTCGCTCTACAGGATATAGCAACATAATTCAGCACTCGCTGTCAGTGAGAGTGGTATTATTGAGTTGCTCAAATTGTAGCGCTCAAAAATACGCACTCTACATGGGTGCTACCTTATAATCTCTTTCTATTAATCAGTAATCTCAGAGCTCCTAAATTATGCTATCATCCAATCAGTGACAATACCTGAAGTCTCTGATTGTATTCAGTTTCATAAAAATAAAACTCGTGGATGTGGAAAAAATGTTTTATACAGTTACTGTTTTAGATCATGAAAAAATATGTTTTGGAAGATTGGTGAGTGTGCGTGTGTGTGTGTGTGTGTGTGTGTGTATGTGTGCATGTTTGTGATCTTGGGTTGTACAGAGTGAAAGTTATTTTAAAATTTGGTGTGAGATATTTGTGAGAATAACTACACAGTTCCAAGCTCATTATTGCTGTTAGTGAATGTCTGAGGACATTTTTTTTAAATGTCTAATCATTATGAAAAGTGATTGCTACAGTATTACTGTTTAAAAGAAATAATGAAGGTTGCGACTAGCACTTTATCTTCTGGCACAGATAGGGTTTTGGAATTAGTTTTGGAACGTACTTTGGGTTAGGAAGGCAGGGTGGTGGAGGCCGGTATGATGTGTCCATTCCCAGAAGGCTGTGGAGCATGCATACTCAGCCTGATGGGAGCGCCGTCCATCACTGGGTCCTTGTCTTCATTTCTCGGAGGGAATGATTTCCTGAATGGGGGAAAAGTGTAAGCCCTGTAAATGAGGGGCTCACTTTAAGGCATCCCTTTCCTCTTCCTTCCTACCTCCCCCAAGCTAGGAAATGGGTTATTGCTCAGGTGGAGGGGTTGCTCTGGACTCCTCAAGGTGGCAGCAGTGAGTAGGTTCAGAGGGTATATAAGGGGACTGAGGAAGTATCTGGGCCTTTCCAGCCCAGACATTAGGCCTGGGTCTGGAGGGCAGAGGCTGAAAGAGTAGAGTTAGGAGCAGATAAGGTGGGCAAGTGAGTGAGCTCAGTGATCCAGGGGGGCCAGTGGGGAAACTCCCAAAAAAAAGAGTGCAGTCAGGATGGTTTTCAATGCAGCATGGTCGACTAGGAGTGAGGGCATGGAGCTCCATGGGGACACAGGTAGCCAGGTCCTTCATTGTTGGGGGCTAGGGTAGTAAGAAGTTTAGGCTTTAGAAAGCCCAGAGAGTGAAGGAGCCCTTAGGAAGTCCATGTGTGTATTCCCCAGGTCGCCAGGGCTGGGGGGCAGTAGCAGGGCTGTCCCAAGAGGGGAACTGGTGGCAGTACTTCCTCTCATACCCGTTATGGCAGAGCAGCCTGGGGGAGAGTAGAGGGAGATGGGGGACCTTTCACCTAAAACATGTGGCCTGTTTGGAGGGACAGATCCTTGGGCACCGGTGCATTGCCATCCAGGAGGGTCATAGGCAGATAATGGCAGACCTTGGAGGGTAGCCCCTTTGCTGGAGCTTAACTCAAGCCCAGGCTGTAAATAATAGTAATAATAATAATAACTTTATATATTAAGCGTCTTTCAAATACCAAGGTGCTTTACAGTATTAAAACATAATACCTAAAACAACAATTACGAATCATAACAATTCATGAAAAAGCCTGACTCCACAATAAAGTTTTTAGTGCCTGTTTAAAGCTCCCCACAGTCGCGCATTCCTGAAGCTGATGGGGCAGAGAATTCCAGAGGGTTGGGGATGCAAACATAAAAGCACGGGCCCCAGATGATTTCAAAGTAACCCTCTGAATCTTCAGCAACCCCTTGTCAGCCAAGCGGAGCTGATGCACAGGGGTGTAAGGAATCAGAAGCTCTTTCAAGTAGTCGAGGCCAGGTAGAGATATGGACCTGGCAGGAATCCCCCAGAAATTAAGAGCAGAGAATTCCTGGAGCAAGTTTGGGACATGTGTGGTAAGGCAATTACTGAGGCAGAGCCAAGTGATAATGGCAGGTATTGCCTTAGCACTGGGAGTAGTGCCAACTAGTTTGAGGAGGGTCGGGCCTGGGTCATCAGGAAAATCCCTGGAAACCCCTGTAGCTTGGGCCAGTGCCCAGGGGTCAAGGTAGTGAAGGCCACTCACTTTCCCATGCCAGAAAAAAGGGGGGATGGCCACAGAAAGAGAGGAAAAAGAGAGTGACCCAAAGGAAAAGTAGAAGGTTGGCTTACCAGATCCAGGAAAGTCGGGAGATTGCAGGGATCTGAGTTCAAGTAAATCTCGGGTAGAGCACATGAGAGGGATAGTGGGAAGAGGAGAATCCTTGCTTGTGTCTGCATGAATCCATCAGTTTCTGCTGCCTTATTTTGTCCAGCCAGTATTGTAAAAATCTAATAGCCCCATCGAGCTGCTTTATCTATTTCAATGAAGTATGTGACCTCGGTATCACTGGAATCATTTGCAATACAGGTGAAAAATAAAATCCAGTTTGGGGAAGAAAATAATAGATTCTGCATTATTTGACTGTAGGAGGAGTCAAATGAAATGAAATTCTACTTTTCCCCCAGTATTTGCAGTCTGATTAATTTTTCAATCAGTTGCATTCCAGTGGCAAGATTTATTACAGTCTGGTTGGGGCCTTAAGACTTCCTAGACAGCTGGTGGTGCCAGAGAAGGTCTCAGTCTGGTAAACAGCTTTGGAGAGGAAATCAAATGCAGAGAAAGGAGATAAAATGCACAGATGTGGAAAATGCTGAGTAGGTAGTAGACAAACTGTTTCCTACTATTTCTGATGTGCACAGGTCTCGAATATAGTCTTAAGAGTGCTCCCCTTTTTTCTGCCTGGACCATCTGAGATGTAAAAAGTATGCCCCTAGATGGGGCCGGAGGGTGGGGGGTTACATTAACAATCTGAAAAAAATGTCACAATGTTGATAACATCACAATACCTCTGTGTGGCAATTAAAGTCGTATACCACTGCAACTGAAATGCATATCACCGCACTCAATGCTGTTCGTCACTGGACGAAAACATCAATAGCAATTGAGGCAATTAACATGCTTACCAATCAGTTTCACCAATATCCACACAATTAAGACCCTTACCAGAAGACACATAAGAAGCTACAAACCTACAAAATCCTATCTAGATCAATGTAAAACAATATAAACTACAGCCTAACAGTAACCTAACAAGCATTTGTCAATGCTGAACGTTCACTTGACACACTGTGGCTATTGTAGAAAGCCGGGGGAGTATTTCAGAGCATCAAGGAGCAGGAGCCACCAATAGGTAAAGCTGCATTGTGGCTAATGTAGAAGCCTTTTGGGGGGCGGATCAGAGGAGTGAGGACCGGCAATCTTTAGAAGTTCCTGATGGAGTTGCGTGCTATAGAAAGGAAGTCATAGTACTGACCTACAAACTGTCTGTACAAAGAAGTAGACAGAAGCAAACTGGCACTTGCATGTGCTGTTATCCATCTCATTGGCTGACATCCTGTGGGGGGGGTGGAAATGACAGCTGCTACTTGTAAACATTAAGGAACAGCAATGCCATTGTGCTGCATGTGCTCTTTCTAACAATTAACAAACAGGGTTGCTCCTTGTACAGAGTAACACATGGCAACCCTGTTTTGCTGCATATGCTGCACGTGACTGCTGAAGATGTGTTGACACAGTCCTAGACTGGGACAGCAACAGATAGCGAAGACACACCAGTACAGCTCATGCCAGCACAGCTACCACAGCGGAACACTACATATCTGTCTCCCTGTGATACACTCTCTCACATTTTCGGTGTGCCTCACTCGTTGTGGGGGGCAAATTGCCACCAGATTCTAACAATTACCTTCAGTATGTTTATTTGCACCCAGCTAGCCAGCAAATGCAGTGTTACTGGAATAGTTTTCCTGAAAATGCTTTCACTGGCTAATATTGGTTTTCCTGCAACTGCCCATTTATATGCAGGTTTTGTTAACAGGATACGCCCTAAAACACACAAAGAATTTTCAGTTTGCCGGTTACAAAAACTGCATATTAATGCACTTAATGATGCTGTAACAGCCCCAGTGTGCCCTGTCCCTCTCTTTCTCTCTCTCTCTCTCTCTCTCTGTCTGCCAGCAGCAGGTCTGTTTCTCATTCTCTCTCTCTCTCTCTCCCTTGCTGTCCCAGGCACCCACTCTTTCTCACTGAGGCCCCGTCACCTTGCTTGTACCTTACTCCCTCACATGCTTGCTCTTACTTGGTGTGCAAGCATAGCGACAACTGAAGGCACACACAAAAAAAACACAAATTGTGTCTGCTTGTATATCTCCCACCCATTGTCACATGGCATTATTGGTACTTCCCAGCAGCACGTCTGTCTCTCACTCTATCTTGCTGTGCCCAGTCACCTAGTCACTCTCTCACTACTGCCCTGCTCGCTCTCTCAATGCTGCCCCTGCTGCCCTGCTTGCTTTCTCACTGGTGCCCTGTCACCCTGGTTGCACCATACCCCTCACATGCTTACTCTTAGTTGGTGTGCAAACAAAGCAGCAACGCAAGGCAAACAAAAAGACTTGAAAATTGTGGCCACCCGTACTTCTCCCACCGTCTGTCACATGTCATTATTGGTACTGCCAGTATGTGGCGTACGGTGCAGTTGCTGTCAACTGGGTTGTTTCACTTACCAACCTCGTATATGTCCCTCTGTGTCAATTGGTTAGTGGACTGCTTGCTGCGGGTATCAGGAATCCAGGGACTTGCCATACTGTGGCAACATACTTCTCTCTGTGTCTGAGGGGGCAGCAACGGGTAAAATGGGGACCTCAGTCACCAACACACAGTGGTCAGGTACATGGTTGACACACTGTGCACTGTCTCTGACACTCATAGGATGGCCAGAATGTTGAACTGCAGAAGTGACATTGGGCATGAATGGAACAACAGTGTGGGTGGTAGCGGCATATAATGAAATCAGCTGCAGATCTGCACTGCCACTCTCTGCGCTGTCAGCCCTCATTCACATACCCACTTGCAGAAGATCTGTTCTCCATGTCATCCACTGTCACACAGTCCCTGGATTTCTCTTTGTGTCACACTCAGCTGCACTGTTATACTGATGTCAGGGAGGTAAAGTCACACGGCGGGTAAAGTAGAAGCCTTTGGGGGGGGGTGCAGAGGAACGAGGACTGGGGAAGAGAGAGAGAGAGAGAGTGGCAGGCATCTGGAAACACCCATAAGGAAAGTTACATCGTGGCTAATGAAGAAGCCTGGAGGGGGGATGAAAGAGTGAGGACTGGGGAGAAACAGTGCGGCAGGCAGCAGGAGAAAGCTGTGGCCATAACTCCAGCCATGCACATTAGTGTCAGCTGTAATGCACATGGCTGGAATTACGGCTACAGAAAGAAACTAAGGTTTCTGTCATTAGCGGTTCATTTCTTTCAACTACAGAACATACCATGTCAGCAAGCAGAACTACTGTCATGACCAGAGTGCTTGGTCTTTGGTGTACACTGCCAAGCACATTACAGTTTCAACTGTAACTGATATGGTAGTAATATACCTCTGAAATTCCTTTGGCACCATATGAACATATAAAATGCCAGCAGAAACAGGCCTCGTGGTCTATTGAGTCTTCTCGATTGTGCAGCTAGTCCCTTAACTTGCAGCTGCCCCACCATCCCTCCCTCCCTCCTCATAACCACGCCTCACTCTGTCTCACCCTCTCCTAAATCCTCCCACTGTTCTACACAATACCACCACCTCAGGCAGAGTGTTCCACTTATCTACCACCTTTTCCGTGAAAAAGTGTCTCCTGATTTCCCTCCTGAATCTCTCCCTTTCCAGTCTCAGCTGATTCTCTCTCATGTCCCTCCCCCTTCTGATCTGAAGAATCCCTTCTATATTAATCCTGTTAATACCCTTTAGGTACTTAAAGGTTTTGATCATATCCCCCCTATCTCTCCTCTCTTCCAGGGAAAACATTTGCAGCTCTCCCAGCCTCTCCTCATAGGATTTTCTCTCAAGTTCATGTATCACCTTCATTGCCTTACCTGTGCCCCTCTAGCAATCTGATGTCCCTCTTCAGGAATGGACAACAGTACTGCCGCAGTATTGCAAGTGTGGCCTGACCAGTGACCTGTACAGGGGGAGGATCACTTCTCTGTGCCTAGAGAAGATTCCCCTTGCTATGCATCCCAGCATCTTATTTGCCTTTGAAGCCAACTTCCTGCACTGCGCTGAGTGGTTCATATTCCCCATTATTAGTATCCCTAGATCCTTTTCCTTCACTGTGCTTTCCAGCTGTACCCCTCCCAACTGATATTTCCTCTCCTGGTTCCTTGCTCCAAAGTGCAGTACCTTGCACTTCTTGGCATTGAACCCCAACTGCCATGTCTCCGACCATTCCTGTAGTTTGATCACATCTTCCTGCCACCCCCTCCATCCCTCTATATTACCTACCACTGCACTGATCTTAGTATCATCTATGAACAGATTGATCCTACTCCGGATCCCATTTGAGATGTCAGCGATAAATATCCCGAACAGCACTGGTCCCAGTAGTGAACATTGGGCACTCCTCATAACTTCCTTTGTTAATGAGGTTTCCCACCACCACCCTTTGCTGCCTATCCTCAGCCCGTTGGTGATCCAGGTGACCATTTTGCCCCCACCCTATGTATTCCAGTTTTCCCCAAGCCTTCCATGTGGCACCTAGTCAAAGGCCTTGCTGAAGTCCAAATATCAGATTTCCACTGCATGGCCCCTGTCCAGTTCTCTGGTAACCCAGTCATAGTACTAGACTAGGTTCGTCTGGCAGGATCTGTCTGGTAGAAAACCATGCTGATGGCTGTCTTGGAGCCCATTGTCTTCCAGAAAGGTCAACAGCCTCTGTTTTAGGATTGACTCCATGAGTTTCCCCACCATTGAAGTGAGACTCACTAGTCTGTAGTTGCCTGGATCATCCTTCAGGCTACTTTTTATGTTGATTGCGTGCATACGCAAGAAACATACTGTGGCAGCTTGCTGCAGAAGCAGGTTGTGGAGATGCGGCATTGTTGTGGCCAATGCCCTCACTGTCTTTTGAGGCTTGGCATGCTATCCCCACTGGGGTGGCACGCTGCTGCTGACACTAGTTCAGCCAGCGTGCCACCACCTTGAAACATTTTAGCCGCTGCAATCTGGGGCTGCCTCATCATTCCAGCATCAGCCATTCCGCTGCAATGAGGGAGGGACCCGTCATTGCAGGGCAGTCCCTTGCATTTCCCTGACCCAGTTTGCCAACGGGGAGCTCAGTCCCTGTCAGTTTCTGTTGTCTGTCGAGGGGGTGCCCAATCCCTCTTGGCATCATGTCCCCTCCCCTGTTTCTTTGCCGACGGGGGTGCACAATCCCCGTCTGCATTTTCCCTCCATTTCTTTTTGTGCGAGGGGTGCCAGTCCCCTTGGCTCATGAGACCACCCCAGTATGTGCCAATGGGGTGCTCAATCCCCGTCGGCTCCAGTCCCCCACCCCAAAACACGCAGGTGGCATGCTGGGAGCCCACCACAGCATGTCAAAAGTACCTACTAAAAGGGAAACCGTCCTCATGTCTATTTTTTTTAATCCTGTAAAGAAGAAAACGCCTCGCTGTCTGTGCCCTTCCCCAACCCACGCCACCCACTGTGTACCCCACCTCCCACACCCCCTCACCCCATACTTACCTCTGGAGCCCAGTGTGACAATCTTCAGGGGACCGGGAACATGTCTGCACGACCACAAACTGAAGAAATGCCGGTAAGCTGTATAATGGCATAAATAGTTTTTTTTTCAACTTTGCTGCATATCTCAGGCATTTTGGCACCAAATTTTCAACATGGGGTTATTGGGACCCCTCCTCATGAATTCAGCCACTGTCATGGCGATATTCGGTCCAGAAAGGTGATTTCACGGTCACTGCATGGAATCACCTTTTGGGACTGATTAATGAAACAACAGTGCCAGCGTTCATGAGGTGGGCTCTCAAAAAGCCTATGTTGCAAATTTGGTAGAAAAAAATCCAAAAAATGACTGTTTTACATGCATGCTTTGCGCAGTTGCTATGCACGCTCATAACTTCATGAATTTGCAATATTTTTATGCCACATTTTCAACATTGGCATTTTTTCACACATCCTTACAAACAGTACAGCTGTCATTTTTCCATCCTGACCGAAACAAGTTTTCACACTTCTGGTGCACAATAGCCTGGTCTCTGTGGGAAATCAGTGTTTGGGACAGATTAAGAAAATGACAGTGATACTGTTCATGAGCATATGCCCTAAAATGCATATGCTGAAAATTTGGTGATGATAGCCCATCAAATGACTGTGTTACAAGTATGCGGTGTGCAGTTTCCACGAACCCTTGTAACTTCACAGATTTGTAATATTGTCATGCCAGATTTTCAACACTGGCATTTTTTCACACCTCCATATGAACAATATAACTGTCATTTTCACATCCTGACCGATATGTGTTTTTGCACTTCCGGCTCAAAATTGTGCGATCGCTATGGGAAATCAGTGTTTGGGACATATTAAGAAAACCATAGTGACACTGTTCATGAGCAGAGGTCCTAAAATGCCTATGTTGAAAATTTTGTGATGAAAGTCCATAAAATGACTGTGTTACGAGTGTAACACACTGGCGCAGAATAGCGCAGTTGCTTTGGAAATCCGTGTTTGGGACAGATTAGGATCAAGCAAGTGAGAGAGGGGGCGTGACTGAGCTCAACTGAGCTCTGTCAGGACTGCTGCAGATTTCTTTGTGGGCAGAAAAAGGCACCAACGCAAGCAGGAGCCCAGTACAAAAGGGCAGCCTGCAGTGCTGGGAGAAACAGAATGAGCGAGTGAGGGAGAGGGAGTAAGTGAGCTCAACGGAGCTCTGTTGGGACTGCTGCGGATTTCTTTGTGGGCAGAAAAAGGTGCCAATGCAGGCAGGAGCCCAGTACAAAAGGGAAGCCTGCAGCACCAGGAGAAACGGAAGGAGTGAGTGAAAGAGAGGGAGTGAGTGAGCTCAATGGAGCTCTGTCGGGACTGCTGCAGATTTCTTTGTGGGCAGAAAAAGACAGTTTCAACTGTAACTGATACGGTAGTAATATACCTCTGAAATTCCTTTGGCACCATATGAACATATAAAATGCCAGCAGAAACAGGCCTCGTGGTCTATTGAGTCTTCTCGATTGTGCAGCTAGTCCCTTAACTTGCAGCTGCTCCACCATCCCTCCCTCCCTCCTCATAACCACCGCCTTACTCTGTCTCACCCTCCCAAATCCTCCCACTGTTCTACACAATACCACCACCTCAGGCAGAGTGTTCCACTTATCTACCACCTTTCCGTGAAAAGTGTCTCCTGATTTCTCCTGAATCTCTCCCTTTCCAGTCTCAGCTGATTCTCTCTCATATCCCTCCCTTCTGATCTGAAGAATCCTTCTATATTAATCCTGTTAATACCCTTTAGGTACTTAAAGGTTTTGATCATATCCCCTATCTCCTCTCTCTTCCAGGGAAAACATTTGCAGCTCTCCCAGCCTCTCCTCATAGGATTTTCTCTCAAGTTCATGTATCACCTTCATTGCCTTACCCTGTGCCCCTCTAGCAATCTGATGTCCCTTTCAGGAATGGACAACAGTACTGCACGCAGTATTGCAAGTGTGGCCTGACCAGTGACCTGTACAGGGGAGATCACTTTCTGTGCCTAGAGAAGATTCCTTGCTATGCATCCCAGCATCTTATTTGCCTTTGAAGCCAACTTCCTGCACTGCGCTGAGTGGTTCATATTCCCCATTATTAGTATCCCTAGATCCTTTTCCTTCACTGTGCTTTCCAGCTGTACCCTCCCAACTGATATTTCCTCCTGGTTCCTTGCTCCAAAGTGCAGTACCTTGCACTTCTTGGCATTGAACCCCAACTGCCATGTCTCCCACCATTCCTGTAGTTTGATCACATCTTCCTGCCACCCTCCATCCCTCTATATTACCTACCACTGCACTGATCTTAGTATCATCTATGAACAGATTGATCCTACTCTGGATCCCATTTGAGATGTCAGCTATAAATATCCCGAACAGCACTGGTCCCAGTAGTGAACATTGGGGCACTCCACTCATAACTTCCTTTGTTAATGAGAGTTTCCCACCACCACCTTTGCTGCCTATCCCTCAGCCCGTTGGTGATCCAGGTGACCATTTTTGCCCCACCCCTATGTATTCCAGTTTTCCCAAGCCTTCCATGTGGCACCTAGTCAAAGGCCTTGCTGAAGTCCAAATATCAGATTTCCACTGCATGGCCCCTGTCCAGTTCTCTGGTAACCCAGTCATAGTACTAGACTAGGTTCTGCCTGGCAGGATCTGCCTGGTAGAAAACCATGCTGATGGCTGTCTTGAGCCCATTGTCTTCCAGAAAGGTCAACAGCCTCTGTTTTAGGATTGACTCCATGAGTTTCCCCACCATTGAAGTGAGACTCACTAGTCTGTAGTTGCCTGGATCATCCTTCAGGCTACTTTTTATGTTGATTGCGTGCATACGCAAGAAACATACTGTGGCAGCTTGCTGCAGAAGCAGGTTGTGGAGATGCGGCATTGTTGTGGCCAATGCCCTCACTGCCTTTTGAGGCTTGGCATGCTATCCCCACTGGGGTAGCACGCTGCTGCTGACACTAGTTCAGCCAGCGTGCCACCACCTTGAAACATTTTAGCCGCTGCAATCTGGGGCTGCCTCATCATTCCAGCATCAGCCATTCCGCTGCAATGAGGGAGGGACCCGTCATTGCAGGGCAGTCCCTTGCATTTCCCTGACCCAGTTTGCCAACGGGGAGCCCAGTCCCCATCAGTTTCTGTTGTCTGTTGAGGGGGTGCCCAATCCCTCTTGGCATCATGTCCCTTCCCCCTGTTTCTTTGCCGACGGGGGTGCACAATCCCCGTCTGCATTTTCCCTCCCATTTCTTTTGTGCCGAGGGGGTGCCAGTCCCCCTTGGCTCATGAGACCACCCCCCCAGTATGTGCCAATGGGGTGCTCAATCCCCGTCGGCTCCAGTCCCCCCACCCCAAAACACGCAGGTGGCATGCTGGGAGCCCACCACAGCATGTCAAAGTACCTACTAAAGGGAAAACCGTCCTCATGATGTCTATTTTTTTAATCCTGTAAAGAAGAAAACGTTCCTCGCTGTCTGTGCCCTTCCCCAACCCACGCCCACCCACTGCGCACTCCCACCTCCCCACACCCCTCACCCCATACTTACCTCTGGAGCCCAGTGTGACAATCTTCAGGGACCGGGAACATGTTCCACGACCACAAACTGAAGAAATGCCGTAAGCTGTATAATGGCATAAATAGTTTTTTTCAACTTTGCTGCATATCTCAGGCATTTGGCACCAAATTTTCAACATGGGGTTATTGGGACCCTCCTCATGAATTCAGCCACTGTCATGGCGATATTCGGTCCAGAAAGGTGATTTCACGGTCACTGCATGGAATCACCTTTGGGACTGATTAATGAAACAACAGTGCCAGCGCTCATGAGGTGGGTCTCAAAAGCCTATGTTGCAAATTTGGTAGAAAAAATCAAAAAATGACTGTTTTACATGCATGCTTTCATGAGTTGCTATGCACGCCATAACTTCGTGAATTTGCAATATTTTTATGCCACATTTTCAACATTGGCATTTTTTCACACATCCTTACAAACAGTACAGCTGTCATTTTTCCATCCTGACCAAACGAGTTTTCACACTTCTGATGCACAATAGCCTGGTCTCTGTGGGAAATCAGTGTTTGGGACAGATTAAGAAAATGACAGTGATATTGTTCATGAGCATATGCCCTAAAATGCATATGCTGAAAATTTGGTGATGATAGCCCATCAAATGACTGTGTTACAAGTATGCGTGCGCGTTTTCACTGACACTTGTAACTTCACAGATTTGTAATATTGTCATGCCAGATTTTCAACACTGGCATTTTTCACACCTCCATATGAACAATATAACTGTCATTTTTCACATCCTGACCGATATGTGTTTTTGCACTCCGCGAAAATTTGCGATCGCTATGGGAAATCAGTGTTTGGGACATATTAAGAAAACCATAGTGACACTGTTCATGAGCAGAGGTCCTAAAATGCCTATGTTGAAAATTTTGTGATGAAAGTCCATAAATGACTGTGTTACTGAGTGTAACACACTGGCGCAGAATAGCGCAGTTGCTTTGAAATCCGTGTTTGGGACAGATTAGGATCAAGCAAGTGAGAGAGGGGTGACTGAGCTCAACTGAGCTCTGTCAGGACTGCTGCAGATTTTTGTGGGCAGAAAAGGCACCAACGCAAGCAGGAGCCCAGTACAAAAGGGCAGCCTGCAGTGCTGGGAGAAACAGAATGAGCGAGTGAGGGAGAGGGGGTAAGTGAGCTCAACGGAGCTCTGTTGGGACTGCTGCGGATTTCTTTGTGGGCAGGAAAAGGTGCCAACGCAGGCAGGAGCCCAGTACAAAAGGGCAGCCTGCAGCACCAGGAGAAACGGAAGGAGTGAGTGAAAGAGAGGGAGTGAGTGAGCTCAATGGAGCTCTGTTGGTACTGCTGCAGATTTCTTTGTGGGCAGAAAAAGATGCCAATGGAGGCAGGAGCCCAGTACAAAAGGGCAGCCTACAGCTCTGGGAGAAACAGAATGAGCGAGTGAGAGAGGGGTAGTGAGCAAGCTTAACAGAGCTCTGTCAGGACTGCTGCAGATTTCTTTGTGGGCAGAAAAAGGCACCAATGCAAGCAGGAGCCCAGTAGAAAAGGGCAGCCTGCAGTGTTGGGAGAAATAGAACAAGCGAGTAAGAGGGGGGGAGTGAGTGAGCCCAATGGAGCTCTGTCGGGACTTTAGAGTTGCCAACCCTCCCGCCCAGGGTCCTCTGTGGTCCTATATTACAGTGAAAAACAAAAACTGGGCACCACAGGTAGCAAAAAGTGAAAAAAGTTTATTACATACTCTACTGAGTAAGTCACCCTGCAGTACACGGATGCTAACCTCTACCGGTTTTGCACAGCTGTGGAGGTTAGCGTCCGTGTACTGCAGGATGGCTTGCTCAACTTTTTTCACTTTTTGTTACCTGCGGTGCCCAGTTTTTGTTTTTCACTGTGTTCTTAATTCTAGTGGCACGCGTGATTGGAGCTGAGGTTGTTTGTTTGCCGGTCCTATATTACAGCAGGGTCTCTGGAGTGGAGACAAAGCAATGATTGGACACTTTAGAATTGCTGTAATAATACAGATTTAGTTGTTCTGTTTCTTCCTCTAACTGAGCTAAGTAGTGAGCTATACTGTTATGATTGCTGTAATAATGCATATTTGTTTGTTCTGTTTATTTCTCTAACTGAGCTGAGTAAACTTGGAGCGCAATAGGATTTCTAACTGGGCTAAGTGAAACTATAAGAAAGCCGAGAACAAAAAGTATGGTAGCTGAGGGTGGAAATGGACAAGGAGGCTTTAGAATTGCTACAGTAATACAGTATATAATGGATGAGATTTGAAACTGAATTACCCCAGTCGGCAAGGGGTCAGTAGGGAGACTAGTGTGTGGGGGGACAGGAATTTGAGTAAACAGGGATGTAACAGTTGTAGTAGGGTACAGAACCTGGGAGTAAGAGCCCGTAACATAAAATGGGGGCCAAAATCGGGCAGGTGCCACATGTCAATAGGGAGAGCATCTTTGGAAGGGTTGAGGGGTGTACAGGGTGTGGGTCTGCCATGATCCTGGACTGGGCTTGGAGAATGGGTGAGGGTGTATGGTCTGTAGATGACTGGCTAGTTTGAGGGATGAACTGTGGAGGTTAGGGAGGAGTGTAAGTGGCAGGGCAGATGAGTATGGTAGGCATCCTGAGGGAGGGAATAGTGGATGGCAAATGGGGACGAAGGAAGAATAACTAGGACCAAAACCAACCCCAGTATCAGAGGCACTAGCAGAAAAGAAAGGAGAAGAGAGGTGCGTGGTGAGGGCAGGGGGCATCCTGATGTGGGTGGAAGAGAGCCCGAGGAGCACCGGGGAGACAGCAGATGGTTGCAGGTAGGTAGGGACCAGGGGTGGCACAGAGGGAAAACGAGGAGGGGGAGTCGATAAGGGAAGAGATGTAGACAGGTATCGACTACTAATAGATTCGAACTCTGCTATGGGACAGAGAGGGGGAGCAGGAACATACTGAAGGGGAAGGACAAGCAGGGCATGAGAGGGATGGTTACAGGTAGGAGAAGAGATAGCGAGGACAAAAGGGTAGAAGGGGGCTAGTAAGGAAGGAGGGGGGTGGTGACTGAAGGAGAGAAGGCTATGGGAAGGGGGAAGGATGGGAGTGGCATCACTGTCGGGTAGAAGGGAATGGGGGCTCTAAATTGACAACAGCAGGAATAGGAGAGGGGTTAGAAATCAGCAGGTGTGGAAGGGTGGTCGACATGGGAAGCCCAGTAGGAAGTAGCCAGGCTGGAAGGGGTTCAAGGGGATGGGAGGAATGAGGCAGAGAAAGGGGTGAGGTGGAAGGGTACAGATACAGATACAGAAGTCACAGAGGGATTAGGAGAGGGAAGAATGAATATTGGGGTGGTGGAAGGACATTAGAAAGGAAAGGGGTAAGGGCAGGGGGATACCATCCTAGGGGATTCAGTACTGAAATGGGTGACAGAGGGCAGAAAGGGGAAAGTCACAGCCTAAGGTGCGACTCCAGAGCTGCAATAGTGCTCCATGTGAAACCTGTCCATGTTTTTTATAATGGCATCACTACCTCCCTCCTTATGCTGGTGATACCCCTGCCTATGCACCCCAGCATGTCACTGGCCCTCCTAGCTGCCTTACCACTTTGACATTTTCAGGTTTCTGAAATAAGAACCCCAGGTCCCTTCCTTCTTTGTGACAGTCAGCAACCCTCCCCCATCCTGTACCTTTCCCAGAGTTTCTGTGTCCCAGGTGCAAAATTTTGCACTTTTTGAATTAAACTTCAGTTGCCAGTCCTCAGACCATTTCCAAGCTTCCTCAGGTCCCTCCTCATTCTCTCCACCCCCTCTGGGGTATCCACTGTGTTACAGATCTTGGTGTCATCTGCAAACAGGCAGTCCTTTCCCTTCAGGCCTTCTGCAATGACACTAATGAAGACATTGAACAGGACTGGCCCCAGGACCAATCCCTGCAGCACCCCACTGGTCACTCCCTCTCCCCAGACTGTGCCCCATTTACCACCACTCTCTGCCTCCTGTCTCTTACCCAGTTTCTAACCCAGTTTACCACCCTTTCCCCATGCCCAGCCTACACAGCTGGTTTATCAGCCTCCTATGTGTCAAAGGCTTTGCTTACATCAAGGTAAACATTGTCCACTGCCCCACCCTCATTTACTTCCTTTGTCACCCAGTCAAAGAGATCAACCAGATTTGTGTGACATGACCTCCCCACTGTGAATCCATGTTGCCTATGGTCCTGGGCTCTGATGGTTTCTAGATGCCCACTATCCTTTCTTTAACCAATGTCTCCGTGATCTTCCCCACTACCGAAGTGAGGCTGACCAGCTTATAGTTCCCCGCCTCCTCCCTACTGCTGGATTTGTATAGTGGGACCACATGTGCCTCCTTCAATTCCTCTGGTACCACCCCTGTGTTGAATGACTCAGTGAACATGGCTGCCACAGGTTCTACTATTTCCCTTCACAGTTCATTTAATATTCTTGGTGTATGCCATGTGGTCCCATCACTTTGTCCACCTTCAATTTACTCACCTTCTGTAGGATTCTTCTGCCTGTCAATGGACTATTGTCCACCCTTCATGCCTGTGCAACTGCTGTACTGCTGTGGCCCTTGTCCCTCCCCGCCTTCTGTGAACACTGAACAGAAAGACACAGTGGATGCCTTGGGGGGGCACATGACAGTTCTCAGGCATGGTACTTTCACTTCCAAATAGCTAAACAGCACATATAAGCAATCAGTATTCAGCACTGACAAATGCTTGTTTGAAGAGGCACCACATGGGCCGTCCTCCAGTCCTGTAGCATGCATCCTGTATCCAGTGATGTACTGAACAGGTCTGCCAGTGGTCCTGCCAAGATCTCTGCTAGTTCCCTAAGTACCCTAGGGTGAATGCCATCTGGCCCCGGTGCCTTGTCCACCCTCAGTGCCTTTAGTCCTTCCAGCTCTCTGTCTTCTGTGATTCTGATATCAGTCACCCACTTACCCCTCCACCCTTCCCATGGGGTATCTACCGCACTGTTTACTTTGTGAACACAGAGCAGAACAACTCATTTAGCGCCTCTGCCTCATCCTCCCCTTTCTCCACCCATCCCCATCTTTCTTAATCCTCATTATCTGGTCTTTGTTTTTTCTTCTCTTACCTATGTATCTGAAGAAGTCCTTTTCCTCTTGATTCCCTGCACCAGCCTTAGCTCTGTGGAAGCCTTTGGCCACTCTGATGAGCCTGGTAACCTCCCTGGACTGTCCCCTTGCCCTTATGATTTCCTAAGCCTCCAGAATGCTTTTCTCTTGGCCCTCACCACTTCCATTACCTCCTAGGTCAGCCAGCCTGGCTTCTTTGTCATCCCCTTCTTGCTCCATGTCCTGGTGCATGTTCCAGTAGCCTCTGCCAGTCCTGTCTTAGTGATGTTCCATTCTTTGCTAGCATGCATGCATGCATGTCTGAATTCCCACCACATGCTCAACCAGAATTTCCCCTATCCTTTTAAAGCCCACTTCCTTAAAATCGATCACCCTGGTACCTATTCCTCCTGTTACCTTTCCCATATTGAGTGTCAACCACACTGTATGATGATCGCTCCCAGCTAGGGAGTCCTTCACTCCCAGATCCCTTACAGCCTCCCTGTTTGTTAATACTAGGTCCAGAGTCCTACCCTCTCTAGTCGCCTCATGGACCAATTGCACCAGGAAGCAGTCCTGAAATGCATCTAATAATGCCTGCTTCTTTGCACATGTGGTGGTTGGGGTGTTCCAGTCCACCCCAGGGAGGTTGAAGTCCCCCACCACTACGGTGTTCCCCTTCCTACAGACTCTTCTATTCAACTTGGCCAACTCCCTAGCCAGGTTATCCCCCAGAGCCGGTGACCTGTACACTACCCCACTCTCAGTGTCTTTCTTTTAGAGTCTTGAAACTGCAACCATGGGCCTCTGTCCTGCCCTCTACCCCTTCCTCTCTCATACACCTTATCCCTTCCCTCATGTAGATCGCCACGCACCTCCCCTTTCCCCCTAGTCTTGTCCTTCCTGAATATCCTGTACCCTGGGATCATCATACCCCAGTCCTGGTTCTGGGTGGCCCATGTCACAATGATGGCTACAATGCCCACCCATCCCACAATCAAGAGAGCCTGTAGTTTGGCTGAATTTGTTACCTAAGCTTCTTGAATTCAGCGAGACCACCTCCAACCTGTGTCTCCCCCCACCCTGGTTTCCCCCTCCTAATAACTCCTTGTATTCCCACCTCAAATACCTCTCTGATAGCTTGGGGGTAGGCACACTTGGCTCCCCCTCTGGGATCCCTACCTACTAGCTGTCCTCCTGCCACCCTCTCACCTAGTTTAAATCTATCCTTGATGCAATGTACCCCTCAAGCCTCTGCTTTAATTCCCCTTTCTCTTCCTCTCTCAGGTGCAGCACACACAAAAAATGATGTCCCCTGCATATAGATCCTTATTTTCCTAGGTACTGCCCCAGTCCCCCACTACCCCATAACCCTTAGACTGACACCAACTCTCAGTCATTTGTTGATGTTCTTGCATAAGTGCAAGTGAATGTAAAATTCACCTCCTCCCACCAAACAGCTATGTCCCTCAATGCGCCAACTCTTCATCAGATGCCTGTCCCTCAGTGCTGCTGCTGCCATGTCTGTTGTAGCTCTTCAACCTCTTCAAACACCAGGCCCTCCATGGTGCTGTACACCTCGACTCTCCGACTTCAGAAACCACACGCTGTTGACCACAGATTCCAGCCACTTCTGAATGGAAACATAACACCACTCCCAGCTCACACTGCATTCAGCTTCAGACTGTAGATGCCCCACCACTTCTAAATTCCATTCTAAAAGCAGAACTGATAATGATAATGGAACCCACTCATAAGAGGGTGACACTGGACCTGGTGCTGACCAATGGGGACAGTGTGTCTAATATCACTGTGGCAGACCACCTGGGACCAGTAACCATTGTGCAGTGTGGTTTAGTATAAAAACTGGATCACAGTTGAACCACACAAAAATGAAGGTCATAGACTTGGAAGGTTGATTTCAAGAAAATGGCAATGCCTCAGGGATGCCCTGGCAGAGATACAGGGAACTGTGCGGAACAGTGGACTGTACTAAGAAGAAGAATTGAAACAGCTACAGTACAAATCTTTTTGTCAGACAGGTCAGCAAGGGCAAGAGAAGAAAAGTGCCATATGGTTCACTAGAGAGGTGGCAGAATGGGTAAAGGGGAAAGAAAATAGTCTTCTTACAGTACAAAAACACAGAAGGAAGAGGATAAGAGAAATTACCTGGAGAAGCAAAGGGAGGTGGGCAGGAGGTGGGGAAGGAAGTTAGGAGGGCAAAATCAGTAACAGAGGAAAGCATAGCCAAATCAGGAGGGGAGGATAACACATTTTAGATATGTTAGTGAAAAGAGGAAGGTCAGGGATGGGATAGCCAGACTAATAGAGGAAGGGGGCCTCTGTGGAGGAGGACTACCAAAAAGTGGATATACCTGCACTGAACAAATACATTTGTTCAGTATTCACTGAGGAGGGGTAGGAAATGGGCCTGTAACAAAAAACTAGGGCATAAAGGGTAAGGAAACAGATACTAGCCCCATCACAGTGGACTGGGTCCTAAAGGAATTGTCCAAGTTAAGAGTGGACATGGCCATGGGCCCAGATGCAGTGTTACCCAGGCTGCTGCAGGAGCTTAGAGAAGTATTGGCTGTGCCCCTGGATGCCCTGTTCAACCTGTCTCTGGAAAATAGAAAGACTGGAGACTGGAGGAGGGCTGACATTGTCCCGCTCCACAAATGGGGTAGTAAGAAGGACCAGGAAATTACAGGCCAGTCAGCCTGACATCAGTAGTGGGCAAGGAAATGGAATCACTTCTAAAGCAAAGAATGGGAGAATACCTTGAGATCGTGTGGCATGCAGGACCAGAGACAACATGGGTTCACAGGAGGGAGGTCCTGCCAGACCAACCTGACCAAGTTCTTTGACTGGGTAACCAGAGTAGTGGATCAGAGCGGGATGGTGGACATGGCCTGTCTAGATTTCTCAAGATCTTTGACACCGCCCCACGAAGAGGTTGGTAGGAAAACTGAGCAGCCTGAGTATGGGGCCTAAAACTGTACAATGGGTAGAAAACTGGCCTTGGGATAGGAGCTAAAGAGTGGTGGTAAACGAGGTACAATCCTGGGAGAGGAGAGTGACTAGCGGGGTACCACAGGGGTCAGTGTTGGACCCAGTCCTCTTCAATATCTATGTTAGTGACATCTCAGAAGGACTTGGAGGGAAGGTAATCCTGTTCGTGGATGACACAAAAATCTGCAACAGGGCTGACACATCAGGGATGTGTGGAAAGGGTGATGGAGGACGCACTGCACACGAGACTCTAGCACTCCACAAGGTGTAGAAACAGAGTGGATTCCCAAGGACGAATTCAAACAAATGTTCAAGTTCAGAAGGTTTTATTTACAGAGTTCAGGTTCAAAGATGCAATACCACTTCAAATTTCAGTAGCACCAGCCATATGAATATCATACTTTATATAATTTTTGTCTTTACTCTGATGTTCATCATATGCCGTCATTAATGCCGAGCTAACTAGTACCTGTATAAAAGGCTAGAATACAATGTAGTAACCACTCCCTGAGGAAGCTTGAGTGAGTGAAGCACAGGAGTGAGAGAGGGTGTGGCTCACGCCATGTGAAGTGGTACTGCATCTTTGAACCTGAATTTGGTAACAAAACCTTTGAACTTGAACATTTGTTTGAATTTGTCTTTGGGAATCCATTCTGTTTCTACACCTGTGGAGTGCTAGAGTCTTGTGTGCATTGTGTTTTACCTTGGGTGGCAAACCTTCTCCGCAACCATGCCTTTCCATTGAGGTGTGCTGTTTGTGTAAGCAAAAGGACGAGGAAAGACCTGAAGAAGTTAGAAGAGTAGTTATGAAGGTGGCAGCTACAATTTATGCAATGGAAGTGCAAAGTCATGCACTGGGGAACAAGAACACAGGGGCAAATACACATTTGGGTGTGGGTACTAGCTGTCACAAGACAGAGAGGGACCTGAAGTCATCAATATCAATGACCTGAAGGTAGCAAAGCAGTGTGAGAAGGCAGGGAAAGGCTAAACAAATGCTTGGATGTATAGGTAGGGGTATTACTAACAGAAGGGGCGAGGTCATACTTCCCCTGCATACTTGATTGGTGAGGCCACACCTAAAGTACTGTGTGCAGTTCTGGATGCCCCATCTTTAAAAGGACATAGACAGGATAGAGGTGGTGCAGAGGAGAGCAATCAAAACGGTCAACAGCCTGCATTGAAAGCCCTATGAAGAGAGGTTTAAGGAATTAATCGTTTACTCCCTGGAAGACAGGAGGAAGCAGAGGGATGTGACAGAGACATTCAAATACATCACAGGAATTAAAAAGGTACAGAAGGGGACTATTTTCCAGAGAAAAAGTTATTCTAAGACAAGGAGTCACAATATGAAGTTGAAGGGGGTTAGAATCAGGGGTAATGTGAGAAAATATTTTCTCACAGAGAGGGTGGTGGATGACTGAAACAGTCTACCAGTGGAAGTGGTGGGGGCTAAAATGATCACAGGATTTAAAGCAGCAGTACTAGATAATCAGAACATGATTATCAAAATTCTGTTTTTTGGCTGGAAGCATGCATCCATAGGTTGTTTTTCCATATCTGTAAATATTTTTTTTCTAGCTGTCTTTAGTTTTTTAGATATTTAACATTTATTTCCATTTGTGGATCCACAGTTAATATGGCTGCTGCCTAATTTGCAACCAACCCCCCACAACGTTGCATCATGTCTTTTGTTTAGTTCCATGGGACCCTGTGCTGCACATTGCTGCTGTCCCTGTGTAGTGCTGTGAGTCATGCACGTGTGTGGTTGGCAGCACAGGGTTCCAATTCAACATGGAGGGTGGGAGAAATCTAAACAAGAACAAATAAAATGGAGCAAATTACAGGGTGCTAGTGCAATAAAAACAAGAAATATTACCAGGTAAGTGCTCAAAAGAGCACAGGAAGCAAACTGTTGCAAAAGATCCCGGGCAGGATTCACAAAGCAGATGTGCTCAGTGCAAATGAGATGTGCTATCCCCAAACAGTGGTATTCACAGAAGGATGCACCCCAAGATGCACTATGATCCCCACTCTGAATACTACTGAAGTGCCATGGCGCAACCTGAGATGCCCCAGCACAACCTGGATGTGCAGAAGCACCCTGGACCACACAACACTGAATAAGGATCAAGTCAGCAAGGGACACAGGAGCAACAGGGGTGACCTAAGTGGTGCAAAGGATGCAGGTGAACGGCCTGGCAGGGACTGGTCAGAGGGCCAAAGAGCTGGAGAGTGAGCAAAGCAGATGAGGTACATAGACAGAGCACACATGGTTACACCTGGAAGCACCGGACGACACCCAATACAGGGGACCTACAGGCACGGGTCCCATGCACAGAGGTGACTGGTTAGGTGGGGCAGCAGCAGAGGTGCACCGTGCACAGGAACACAGCAGGGTGGACGTGAGCTGCAATACAGGTGCACACAGGAGGACAGACAGAATGGCACACAGGCCGAGAGCCATATCGCACAGGTGGAACATGCTCACAGGCATTGTGGACCACAAGAAGAGCCACACAACAACAGGGGACCAATACAACAGAACCAACCAGCATGCACCACACATAGAATAGGGGCAATGTGCAAGCCAGCATGGTGGAAGGCCATCCAACAGGCCATACCCAACAAGGAGGGCACACACTGTAGCGTGCATGAAAGGTAGACATGGCGCATGGATGCGCAGTACAAGTGCACATGTGTGAATGGGAACAAAGGTACAGTGGAAACCAGCAAGCTCAACAGAACACTAGCAAAATGTAGAATGAAAGACCACAGACACCATCATCAACATAAAACTATTTAATCAAACAAGAAAATGAACACCAGAAACTATTTACAAAGGTACAAAAAAACTAAGAACAGGGATAGGATGGTGTGGGAATGAACACAGTAACAGAACACAGAGCACACAGTAAGGGGATGGTATGGTGGTGGGGAACAGGGGAAGACATCTGGCAACAGGGAGGGGCATGGAAGGTGTGGGTCAAGCAACAAAGGGCTATATACAATTGGCCCAGTAGCCTAATGTCCCATATGGGCTGTAGCCCAGCATCCACCCCTCCTTCTCCCAGTTTGCAGAACCCTCACAGGCAGGGTTATTGCCTGCAGGAGCTGCCCCTGTCTCTGGTACAGAGGTGCCAATGTCCACCGGAGCGCTCTCCTCAGGTGGATCCCTGCCAACTGAACAAATACTGTTCCTCTCCTCCTCCCTGACATACTGGGCTGGACTCTCCGTGGACCTACAGTGGTAACACAGACAATAGGAACTACATGCCATGGTTCACACCTACCCTCCCTTGCCCACCACATGAGTGTGCTGGAAGCAGCCCCCACAGCAATAGCTGACAGCCCACCATGCACACCACACACCAGCAACAGGCTGGCACAAGGTGCCACACTGTGACCATGCAATGGTACTGAGACAGCACAAGGTGCACATGTGCATGCAGAGTGATGTGCAGAGGGGCACACAGCCATGTCCCACACAACATGTGCAAATACCAACAGGCTGCCCAACCATGCAGGCCCTGTCCAAACACCAGTGGAGCACCACAGTGTGCTCATGGTCCTCAGAAGATGTGTACATGGTGGATAAACACACAGGAGTCATGTGCCCTGTGGCCCTAGTACACGCTGCCATGGCAACACCCCATGTGTGCGCACAAAGTGCAAAACATGGACATGCACATGTGGCAGGCTGTGGCCTGCAGTGGGCACTGCCTCCACTTCCCCTGATGAACACAAAGAGGATGCACAAGCAGAACACTCACCTGCACCCACATGTCCGGATCCCCGGCCTCCTCCACTGACCCTAGTGAGCCTGGGCTCCACTGCTGCCTTGGCCTTCCACCTGTCTACTAGTCCTGCAAGGGAAACGAAAGCAAGGAACACCTCGAGGTGATAGTAGGTGTGTACCACCCCACCACCAACTGTGACCCACAGCAACACCACTGACGCCAGCATGCAGTGATGGACCCACCCCCTCAGTGACCCGATCTAACTGCACCCTGGGCAGCGTGTAGTAACACACACCACCCCAGCCCATGCCCACCATGGTAGTGTGCGGATGGATTTGTGCCATGCCACAGTCAGAACCACAATGCGTCCACCATGGTGCCAGTGCACCCCTGGTGTGCACTATACAACACATGTCTATGCACGGTGGCATATGGCTGCACCCACATGCAGTATCAGCATGGCATACCATGTGTGTACGTAGGTGTGCACACACACGCATGTGTGTGTGAGTGTGTGTGTGTGGTGGGGTGGGGTCTCATGCCTAGGGTCACTGTACTCCCTAGAACCAAACCCTGGCTGCTAGAGTTGCTGTGTTGTTGTGACCTATCTGGGCATGGCACTGCACCCCTGTGTGCCTGATCACAGGCTCTTGAGACTGCCTGGGTCCCAGCACTGCAGGTCGACACAGTGGTGCTTGTACTGCTCTTCCATGTGTTCCACACCTGTTCTGTGCACAAGGCTCTCTGCCACCCTGGTCCACACTGCAGAGCATGGCTCACCGAGGTCCTGGGACCCAAAGAGTTGCCCCTCCAGTGGCATGACTAGTGCCACCAGGTTGACTAGCTCCACCTCCACCCAGTTCATGGCTCTGGGCCCAGCTGCTTGTGCATGTGGCATTATCTGAATCAGTTAGTCTGGAGCAGGTGTGCACAGTACAGGCTGCTGGTGTGCAATGGCCTAGTCATACCACATGCCCGATGGGCTGCCGAGCACTAGACCATGCATCACAGTGTGTGGCAATGCCGATTGCCACCCATTGCATGTCACCGCACATGCGTGTGTGCAGTACAGGTAGGAGACCAGGGTCAGAGATCATGACTGGGTCACGTAGTGCATTTTGTGCAGATCCACCATATTGTGAATGGCTAACAATGCCACCCACAGTGCACTGGGATTAGCAGATACTGCCAGTGGTGCGCCGTGCACTGCAGGTGCGATTGACATAATGTCACACTGATGCATCATATCCGCACACAACTAGTTATGCAGTTCAGATCCAATAGCGCTATGGGCTGGGATGTGCTGCCATCATTGATTGTGCTAATGGAACCACCGGACAGGATGCGCTGATGCATGATATGGTGCTGACTCTGCATCATGCAAGTGTGGGAATGCACTGTGCGACTTGAGACACATTCGGGGAATGCCCCCAATGTGACCGAGCATGCATGGTTATGCACCATAGGGGGATGCACTCAACTCACCAGTTGCACATTGCTGATTGAGATGAGCTGGGGGTAATTATGCAATTCACAGACAGTGCTCCCAGATCAGCTCATTGCCAAATTCAGGGGCATCTCACCTGCTTTGCATCTCATTACAGTTGCTCCCAATCTCATTTGCATGCATTGAGCCATAAATGCTCCTGAATGCACCTCTCCATGCCACAGGTGACTGACAGGTATTGCATTCTTGAAGGCAGGTCTGTGTACAAGTTACCATTTACAGTTTATCAACACCATATGACAGTGGGGATTTGAGGGCATCCAGTGTGCTGTGTCCGCAGCATCACACCATGTTACTAACACACATCCACATTTGCCTGTACTGTGCTGATGCCTGCATATTGTCCCCACAGGAACCACTATGTCCACACAGGATGATGCAGCTGGGCAGAGTTGTCTAAACTTTACTTCTGATGAGGACAGGGCACTGCTGGAGGCCTACTTCCCTAGGAAGAGCATCCTGTCTGGCAGAAGTGGCAGCCACCTGCAAAGGGATGAGGGCTGGGAGCAGGTAGTCAGGTATGTAATGTCCATGGCATTTTCAACAGAACACCACAGGATTGCAGGAAGCACTTTCACGATGAAAAGCGGAGGGCCAAGGAGTAGATGGCCACATCAAGACTTCTCTGGGTGCAGCAAGGGGTGGGCCGAAGACTGTGTTGTGCCTCACCCCAAAAGAGGAGGGTCTGGTAGCCAGCATGGATGGACAGTGGTGATGGGAATTCTGGGTGGCAGCTTTTAGACAGTGGCAGTCCATCACCGCACTGTGAGTATACATGTCCCAAGCACTGTACTGGTGAAATGTGTGCGTGCCATGGGTGACCTGACTAGCCCCACCATAGGCCGCTAAACTCCCATGTGTCAGTGTGCACTGAGCATGTCACCATTCAACCCCATCCATCTACAGTGTGCTGCAGACACACGACATGCCACCTTTGTGCATCACCATGGGTTGGGACCACCATGGGGTTGGGTGTGATCACCTGGGATGTTGTACATGGGTGGTGACTGGGGAACTGGTCCCACTCCACACATGTCCCTGAGCACCTGTACAGGCCTCGTGCATGTCTGCCTATGCTGGTGCATGGCTGCAGCAGTGAACCCTTGTGTGGCATTCACCTGTATGGCTTGTCAGTTGCACCATGGCATACATGCAAGTCTCCCTGTACATGCCTGCCTGAACACACCAAGGCCCAGATATTCAGTGTTGGGTACATTAAGGCAAGAATAGGGTTGCGCGTGCGCAACTCCAAAAATGCGCCATTCTGCGATATTGAGAAGGGGCCAGTTGCGCCACCGAAAACACGCTGAGCCACAGCGCAATGGAAATGAAGGCATGCGCAACCGAAGGGGGCGGGTCCATGCATAAAGTGCGCAATGCGATATTTGAACACTTGCGCAATGCGCAAGAGTGGCTCAGCCGGAAGTTGCGCAGTACCGGATTTGAGCCAAAATAAAACGGCTCAAGGGAGCGGCGCAAGAACTCGAGCAGGCCGCAAACCGGGGGAGAGAGACAGAGAGAGAGAGAGAGACAGAGACAGAGACAGGAGCAGGAAGGACAGAGAGGGACAGTGGGTCCTGGAGGACAGAGAGGCCAGTGGGGTGCGTGCAGTGGAAGGCAGTGGGGGCGTGTGGGGTAACACAGGAACAGCAGCTGGGGGCAGAAGCCAGGAGATGGATAGTGTCAGCTTCACATGGAAGCTGTAATGAGGGGGTGAGACAGCATGCTGCAGGGGACGTGGCCGTGGAGGCCCGCCGGGCGTATGCCCCGACAGGCGGTATCGCGGCCCGGTGATCAGCTGCCGAGCTGTACAGTGATGTTGAGATCGCGGGCCCGGCACCGCCTGAACAGGGCAATACTGAGACGGCTCAGTGAGCTGTGCAGTGATGTGATGCAGGCACCCTCACGACGGAGTCATGCTCTGTCCGGTGGAGACCAAGGTGACAGCCTGCATGTGCCTGCTCGCCACGGGCACCTTCCAGAGGCCGGATAGGGACACCACAGGCATCACGAAAGTTGGCCACATCACGCATCCTCACCCATCCTCAGCGCACTGCTGCCCTCATGCTGCGGAGTACATCCATTTCCCCAGCACCGCGGCAGAGCGACAGCAAACATGCAGGAGTTCCACAGGGTAGCACAAATGCCTGGCGTGCTAGGTGCCATAGACTGCACCCATGTGGCCATTCGCAGACGCCACCTGGCCCCGACGGGCAAGCATATCGAACCGAAGGGCTACTGAGTGTCAACTGCCAGGTGGTGTGTGATGCCACTGGGCGCATCATCAATGTCTCGCGCCACACACCCTGGCGGAGCACATGATGCCTCATATGGCACCAATCTGCACTGTGCCATCGATTCGAGAGTGGGAACATCCCCACGGGTCATCTAGTGGGTGAGTACACATGTATGGAATGCAAACTCTGTGCAAGGATGGAATGACACAGGTGCCATGGTAGTGGCACACAAGGATATGGGCAATATGGACCTGACCTAACACTGATCTCCACTATCTCCACACAGGTGACTGTGGATACCCACCGTCCCTGGCTGCTCACACCATACCGGCACCCCACGACCCCAGCGCAGCACGGTTTCAATGAGGCACATGCCGCAACACAGAACATCATGAGCGGGTGTTCGGATACTCAAGGCACGCTCGATGCCTGGACACCCGGCGGAGCTCTCTACAGTACAGCCCCAAAAGGCCTGTGGGATATTCCTGGCCTGTTGCATCCTGCACAACATGGCCAAAGACCATGGGATAGCCGTGACAGGTCCAAGAGGGGACACGTGGGGACGCCAGTGGCGCCTGTGATATGGGTGATGAGCCCCTCAGGACGGAGGGACCCCGACTGACCCGGCAGGCCCAGCTGCACCGGGACACCATTGCAGAAGAGCACTACGCACAACACAGGTAAGTCAAGGGACATGTGCAGGCAACACTGTCTATGCGCAACCACAGGCACACAGGGGAACACACCGCATGAAGGTCAGGGGAGTTGAAGGTCTACGATACCAACACATTAGCAGAGAGGTGAGCACTAAATAAACACACACACACACACCAGGCAGCATACAGGGCAGCAGCACAGCAATGCGGAAATTACGCGCTATCACACAGCACCACCAACCACCCTCACCACCTGGACCGTCCACGACGCGTGTCAGGACCTGGGCAACCTTGCACCTTGGTGTACAGTGCAATGCAGGCATCATCATCCACACGCACCTGTGGACAGCAGTTGGGAGAGTGTGGTGGTCCGGTGTCAGTTTGGTGAGCAGAGCACCCAGCAGTGCACTGCCCACCATGACACACATTGCACACAGGCAGCACCAGACAGGGCCTGCATTGGGAGACAGCTCAGTCAGGAGCACTGTCCCACGGCCACCACGGATGCATGGGCGGCCCGCCGTGGCCTAGCAGCACTGGCAGGCTGCAGGGGTCACATCGCGGCACTACTGCACCACCAGGGGTCCCAGTGCGTGACCGCGACCTGCTCAAGACAGGGGTCTGCATCCCGCTGAAGAAACTTGCACCAGGGGTGCTCGGGATGCCCACAGCAGAACCCGCGTCGACAGGCCTGGTGTCGCACGACACCGAACGGGAGTGGAGGCGCACTGTATGGGGTGCGGTACAGGGTCACCAGACAGTGTGGTCACGCGGTCACCACAGAGACCACTGCCTGGGTCAGCCTGTCGATGGCAGCGGTCACATCCGTCCCGCATATGGACCATCTCGCCCGGTCCTGAGCACACTCCCTGCTATGCCGCTTCCACGGACACAGTCAGTGCCTCCACGGACTTGCAACCCGCCCCTGCAGCTGTACCGACTCCTGCAGCAGGCGGGTGTGCACGTCCAAAGGGTACTGTGCCCCAATGGCATCGTGACTCCCAGGGAGTGTGATGGTCCTGGTGCACAGCACCCCTTGAGGGTGGCCGCTGTTCGCCAGGACCAGGGTATGGGCTGATCCAAGGGCGGTGGCAAGTGCCACTGCCTGACGCTGTCCCCCAGGCCTGGTGTGCAACTGCTGCTGCTGCCTCCAACTGCTGAGCCCCAGGTCCACCTGTTCCACCCCTGTGCTGTCAACAGTGCCAGACACCTGCTCAGCCACCGGTGCTGCCCCACCGTGCTGACAGGCCCAGCCTGTGACTGTGCCAGCATGCTGGTACACAGGTGTGGAGCTGGACGGCCCGGGGCACGTGCTTGCCTCGCCGTGGTGTCCCTCGTGGGACACACACCTCTCACTGGCCATTGCAGGCCTGCCATCATCAATAGTGCCGTGCGCACCACTGCCATAGGCACAGCATGCTGGCACACCTGCATGCCAGACTGCTGTGACACAGGCTGTGCACCCTGCACCCGTATCACTGCCGGGCGGAGTTGTCAGCCCAGCCGGCCGCTGCTGCAGTGCGTGCAGGCTGCTGGGCGGAGGTGGAAGGTCCCTCCTCCTGGTCCAGCAGGTCTGCCTCACTGTCAGCACCCACCACCACCATCTCCTGCAGACGAACAGGATCTGAAACAGAAAGAGAGTACACGTGAGTGCATGTGAACAACAGCCGCCCCCCCCACAACATCACCATGACATACCGTGCAGTGATGGGCTTCCACCTGTCTGGAATCCTCCGCCAGGAACACCCGCAATGGCACTCAGCTGCATGGCCGTGACCAGTGTCTCCTCGGTCGGGGTCAGTGCAACACCACTGGTGGTCCCCACCAGTGGCAGCATCGCGCCACCCTGAAGGCTGCCACCTTCTCCTTCAGCCTCCTGCGGTCAGTCCCCATCTTCTTGCGGCACTCCTGCATGGAGCGCTGGTGGCTTCGTGCAGGTTGACGGCCAGAGCTACCTCCCATGCAGCTGCACGCTGCTGAGGGTGCCCCGCCCACAAAAGCGGCTCATCCTCCAGGTAGGCCTGAAGAGGACCTCGGTCTCTGCTGTGGTGAAGTTCGGCCTCCTCCTACGCCCGCCGGCCCACACCTCGGCCTGGTTCTCGCCAGTCATGCTGATCTGTATGGGTGGAAGTGGACACCTGTCACCTGCAGTCCACAGCATTTCCCCATGAGCATAGCTGCAGGCCGGGGGAAGAAGCCCCTTTCCTCGCTGCCTGGCAGATACTGATGGAAAGGGTGCCTCTGCCCCTTCTAGTGCCCTCATCATGCTCAGCCCCTCATCCCGTGGACACCCTCCAGCACCCCTGCCCATTGCATTGTCCTGAGCATCACACAGCATGTAACTCACCTCTCAGCTGCAACAACAAATCTGGCGCCACAACCCAGTGTCGTATTTTTATAGCGCAACACATGCAAATGAGGTGTGGCGCAACTTTAATGACATGCTAATCGTCGCCACTGCGCTTTTGAATGGCTGATCGCCTGCTTTGCATATGGTCGGCTGAATATCGCGTAAATGCGCTTAGCGCAATAGGGAAGGTCCGCTGACGATGGCGTATGTTTGTGGTTGTCGTGCTACACTGCATTGTGCATGCCCAGACGGGTTACGTGATGCGTCATCGCACTGCAGAACGCTGAGCCGACAGGGCTATTCTGGACATGGCCACCATTGTGCCAGTGGCGCTGCAGCACTGGGCACTATATGGCGCTGTGGCACCTCTGCGCGATAGTCCCCTGTGGCACTGGTGCTGTGCCTCGCAGTCGCTCAGGATACCTATGGCGATCCTATGGCGCCTGTGCGAGCCTTGTGTCATTGCCGTGACCTTGGGTATGCCCTCTGACCCCTGGCGCTGAGTGCATGCCATGTGTGTCGCCTTATTGCGCTGTCTGGCTACAGCGCCTATGTAGTGACGGCGCTGTGCAGAGTAACAGCGCTATAGGTGCTTGTGCTATCATTGCGCAACAACTCCATGGTGTCACAGCGCAGCTGGGCGCCATTGTCTGCTGTAAAGTTGGTGCCATGGTTAGGAGGAGGGGGTGCCGGGAGCCAAGTTGAGGTGAACCTGGTGGCCCTAGGTGGAGCCCCACTGCGACCAACTGTATGGTGAGGCCCCTCACCGGACCAGGACCCATGGTGGCAGCAAGTGGCCACTGACCGGTGGAGTCACTGGCCGGGCCGGTTCGCGGCAGTGCCGCACCGGGTTCAGTGATTCCGCCGAGGGACCCGGAGCTGTTAGCGCATGCGCTTCTCGCCAGGCGGGCCTGGTGCCCAGGCCACGTGGAGTGTACCATCTATTCACCCATATTCTCTGTAGTGTGTGTGTGCCTGGGTGGCTGTGCATCGTGTGTCAGTGTGCAGCTGTGCGATGGATGGTTATGGCTGTGTGGGCAGGCAGTCTTACTGGGGCAGGGGCACTCTGCTTTTGAGTCACACTGATGTTTGTCTCACCCACCATATGTCTCCCACAGGCCGGATGGTGACGCGCGCCGACACGCTGATGTGGGCCATGCCAGGCCCCAGTCCCACAGGCCGCCGGCCCACAGCGCAGCAGCAGCATCAACAGCAGCAGCAGCAGTGGCAGACTGAGCTGCTGGAGGAGTGTGAGTATCATTACGTCATGGATGCTATTGCATGCTGGGGGGGCAGGACCACCAACCATGATGGACACAACCAGATGGGTGGTAGTAGTTCCACTATACGTAACACTAGTGAGTCCCCACACTGGAGTACAGTGTACAGTTCCGGAACACATAGCTGCGTATGGACAGGGACTGGGTGGAGAGCGTTCACAGGAGGGCGACATGGATGGTGCATGGATTGCATCACATGTCCTATGCAGACAGGTTGACGGAACTGAACATGTACTCCCTGGAGGGGAGGAGGGTGTGGGGATATGATGGGGTCATACGAGTATTGTACAGGGGGGAACAGTGTGCAGGAACCAATATTTGTCAGCGTAGAGGATGTTCCAGGTGTAGAGGCATGGATGCAGTTGAGGGGCTCTTTAATGGAAACATGCGATGTGTTTCCTCACATTATGGGTGGTGGACGAGTGGAACACCCTGCCAGAGGATGTGGTGGGGCTGACTTGGTCACGGGAGATCTGTATGTGTGGGCTCGCCATGAGGGACTTCTGAGGTCAGTGAGGGGAATGGACTTATAGGACATGAGAGAGACTGACAAGGCCAAATGGCCAGACTAGGTGTCCCATAGGCCCCTATCTACCGACACTGTCTATGTATCCATGTATGTAGGCGTGACACAGGTGACCTGCATCACAGTGCAGCATCACGACACGCCTGTGTATGCATCACAGGTGGTCCAGGCATGCACTGGGCACATAGCTGTGTGACTGGCATCGCACCACGCTGTAAACATCACATGACAGCCTAGTTTGTACCTGTGATTGACGTGGGCAGTGTGTGGGGCGGTGGTGCGCATGGCTGGCGCCGCCTGTTTGGGATGGCTATGTGCATGTTCACTGTGGGTGGGTGCATGCCATCACATGCAGCACATTGGGTTAGCTGGGTTGCAGGTTGGGTGGTGTTCAGGGTTGTGGTCAGTCTCACCCATTGACTGTGTTCCCATTTTCCTAGGCCTCGGTGGTGCTTCGGCGTGATGGCGACGATGTCCGCGCCTCTGACACAGCTGGCGGGCGACAACAGAGAGCTCCTGCAAGCCCTACAGCAACAGGGGAATGGCGGCACAGACACAGGAGGGGAAGACGGCAGGGGAGGAGCAGGAGCCTGCTGGGCCGTAGCCCACCTTTATTTGCCCTTCCCCATCCCTTTCACCCTGACTTCCTCTCCAAGTTGTTTTCCTCCCTTGCACACCCCTGCCTTTACCCGTCCCCCAACTTGTACATAGTTTTAGCTGTTTTGTTACCTCTTTTTGTTTGAATATAAAATTCTATTTTGGTACAACTGCTGTGTTGGTGTCTGCTTTGCAACTGGCTCTGGGTGCTCCGTTGCAGGGGTGTACATGCCATCTGGGCTACTATGGTCCTGGATATGTGTGTGTGTGTGTGTGTGTGTCCATGGGGAGGTATCACCAGCATAGCATTGCCTTCTGTTGCTCTCGCCATCTGCTGCCACCCACTGCTGGGTGCACAGGGTGGGTCTGGGTGGTCTGCTTCTCTGCAGCATGGGGTTGGCGTGTGGCACGGGGGTGCATGGTGTTTCCTGCAGTGCCTGTCACTGCACATGAGCTGTGTCTTGGGGCACGGTGCGCTGTGCTGTGCGTACAGGGGGACTGATGTGCACTGTGGTTGTCAACCCTGGGTGTGGCACTCTGCCTGCCAGTGGCTGTGCTGGGGCGTCATGGCTCTGCTATGCTTTAGTTGGCTTGTCCCCATGGGCACGTGGATCAGCCGTCCCACTCCCAGTGATGCTGTGCTTGGGGTGTGCCAATGTGGTGCGGGTTCTGCAGTGAGTTCCTGTGCCCATGTGTGGCATGGCTGGCGGTGGGCCCCAGCCTGCCTCCCTGGATGTGCAGTTCCATTGCTCTGGGGGGGGGCTGTGCTTGCGCTATGGCAGCTCTGCACTGCTCAGCTGAGCTTCCATGGTTGCGCCATAGCGCAGCATTTTGGCTCAGCTTCTCCTTCCTGGTTGCGCGATGGCGCAGTATGTGCGATATTCAGACGTTGGTTGCTTGCGCAATTTGCTCTGCTCCATGTTTGAATATCGCACCTGTTGCGCATTTGCGCAACTGGTTTGTGCTTGCTCCTGCTGTTGCGCCAGTTTTGAGCGCAGTTTGAATATCTGGGCCCATTCATACATGTCAGTAACCATGTTTTCCTTCTCTCTTACAGCTCCATCCCACCTCACGGGTGCTCCCATGTCTGGTGGACACCCTGATGACCTGGCACGAGAGGAGGCTGGTCAAATCACACCACGCTGCAACTGGGGCTGTGGTGGATGCCATATCAAGCCCTTCCAATGCCACAGCAGCCCTGGAAATGGTGGTGGATGGTGATGGGCCATCAAACCCCTCCATGGCCGGTGTCACGGCTGGTGGCCATGGTAGCTCATGGCTGATTGATCTACTGGAATTCACTAATGATGACCCAGTGGACAGGGTTGACATTGCAGACAACCTGCTGCTTCTGACATCTGGAATGGAGGGGACATATGATGATGATGATGTTGACTCCAGACAGATATGGGTGACATGGCCAACAGTGTCCCAGCTGAGGCACAAGTGCATGCACAGGAGGAACCATGCAGTGCTTGCGGTCCTGTGGCCCCATGCACACCCACAGGACCTGCACAACTGCCCATGGTGGCGAATGATAAGTGCCCTGTGTCTGGTGCTGCTGTGGGGATAGGGACTGCTGACACTGTTCAGCAGGGTGCTGTGGACAAGGCATAAATTAAGCGTGTTCGCATCGCAATTTGCAACTGAAAATCCGCACATCATGAGTCAATCTTGGGCTTGATTAGCAGTCATTGCTAATCATTTTTCATTCTGGTGCTCTGCTGACTTTCGCATGAGTCCACCCATCCAAGGACCAAAATAAGGGGCGCTTGGTGCTACTTTGAACCTGCATCTCTGTGATTGGCACCTGTGCTTTAAAAGGCAGCAACTCAGAGGCACTACTAGCAGCTACAGTATATGTTCACAGAAGCTGTCTCAGTAAAGTTGCCAACAGTGATGTGATGCAAGGGAGGAGAAGGAGGGGGAGCAGCCAGAGAGTGGAACTGCCAAGTGGGTGGTGTAAGGGTGGAGGATTCACAGCTGACATCCAAATTGTTTCCTGTCTGCAATCCTTTCTCCGCCTCTCATCATGATGTGCTCACAATCTTCCTTTGTAATGCACCCGTACATCTGATTTTTGCATGAAAAAGTGAAAGCGTGTGGCATACTCAGGAGAGGATAGTGGAATCAGAATGGCAGGCAGACGTATGAGCAGTGGCAGTAATATCCAATGCAATACACAGAGGAGCTTGAATCAGTGGATCGAACATCGTGGACAACGTGCAACAAGGAAGCACATTTGAGGTTAGATCACCAACTAGAATAATATTGAGAGAGGAGGCCAGATAGTCAGCATGTGTTTTGTTGTGTGGGTAGGGCAGAGCCAGAGTCCATTTACACTGTCTGTGGTTGGGGCTGGATATCAGATTTCACACAGTGACAGGTTTTTTTTTAAAATAAATGGAAGTGGGCTCTGTGTTTTACACAATTTGCTATTGTTAGGCACTTCAGATGTGGTTTGCAGGCATGTATCGTGGTGTGTGTGTGTGTGTGTGTGTTGGGGGGTGGTTGAAATGGGTTGGATGCTGCTGTGGGTGAGGACTGTGTGTGTAAAGGGAATGAGACCACACATGAATGGATGGAAGAGGTTGGGTGTTGCTACTGTATGGTTGGGGAGGGAGGATATGGGTAAGGAGACCACAGATGGATGAGGGAGGTTGGATGCTGCTGCTTGTTTGCATGTGTGTTAGAAAGAGCATACATGTATTTTTGTGTGTTGGAGGAGCAAGAAAGAATGAAGAAAACCTGAGGAGAGAAGTATTCAAGTCAAAGTAAGAAAAGATTAAAAAGCAATGCTAAAGGTTATGTTTGGAAAATATAGGCTAAGCAAAGACCAGTAAAATTATATGGTTTTAAGTAAAAATACCCATTTTAGAAAATTGCTACTCAAACCTGCCCAAGCAAAGGCCACTAATCAACTTTCCAACACTAATTTATTCCTTGTGTGGAGCAGCAACAGGAAGCAGGGACATGATGGGAGTCTCTGGATGCGCAGTGGTTGCCTACACTCAGTTCCGCTCATACAGTGGCCTGCTGTGGGGCATCTGCCATGGTGGATACAGCGAGTAGGTTGGGACCCCACCTGCCCATCGGGCTGTCCCAGTGATGCATCCCTGTGGAAAAGGTTGAGGTCATGCATGCCTCCTGTGGGACACCGTGGAGGGCAGGCATCCTCAGGTCAAAGCTGAGGGGCATTCAGAAGCAGCTGACCATGGAACATGAGTTATCAGCAATGTGGTGCACCCAGATGCTGGCAGAGACTTGCCTACTGCGGGTGGGCATGACCGCTGCTCTGGAGTGGATTGCACTCATTGCTGAGATGGTGAGTGCAAACAGTATGCCACGTGGCTGCTGGGCTACCAGCTGCACTTCCCAGGAGTGTATCACACCCCCCCAGGTCACAGCGTCAGGTGATCCCATTGCTACTGATGTCCTCACCATGCATGGCCATCCCTGACACCCCTGGATCCAACCTGGGTCTTAAGGATGACACACCAGTGAACAATCATTCACGGTCTCACTTCAATACTCCACCAGGGGTGGTGGAAGTCTCCTCTGTGGCCAGTGGCATTGACTCAGTGATCACCAGGTGAGGGTATAGCTGCCCACGTGTCCATGGTGGCTCCCACTAACACCTGGGTTGACAGCCCCCATGGCCCCTGTTACCAGCACCAGTTGCAGCCTACACACCAAGCTGACAGTGCCTGGAGCAGCATGATGTGGCATGCACCTGCCCTGGTACAATGCCTGTGTGGGACAATTGTGTGGTGCACTGTGCATGGCTGGGGCAACCAGTGTTGTGCTATGTGGCATAGGTGTGATGCGTGTGGCCCTGTGTCTGTTGTGCATGTATGCCGGCAGATATACACTGATCCATGCCTTCCCCAGCAAAGACACTGTGTCCCCCTGTCCATGTGTTGCCTGCTGTGTGTGTGTCTGTGCATTGCTGTCACCCCTCATGAGTGCATTACATGCTGGCTGTATGGTTGTCATCTGACCTGTTGGGGTGTGTGTGTGTGTGTGTGTGTGTGTGTGTGTGTGTGTGAGAGTGTGGGCTGCTGAGTGTTTTCCACCTGTGTTATTCACCTTTGGTCCACAAAGTGCTCTTCCCCTGTAGTGTCCATGTGTCGTTGGACCTGGTGATCAGGCATGGGTCCTTGCGGGCCAGGGGCAGTTGACCACTTCAAACACCATGAAGTCTTGCTATATTATGACTATACGCAGTCAGCCACTGTAGCTGAACTGCCCCGGAGTGGAAAGAGTTAACTCCAGAGAGTCTGGAGTTCCACAGCGCGAGGGCGCTATACCAAAGCTCTATCTGGCCAGTTTCAAATGAAACTGTCAGATTCTTTACTCCGCTTCACTGAACAGTCGCTCCGGAGATCAGCTCCTTCACATTGATTCATTTCTCGTTCAAGCGAGTATTTTCGGTTCATTTGAACCGCAAAAGTATTTATTTTACCGCATTTCGTTAAAAGCTCTATCTGGTAAACCGTAGTAGAAAATTTAAAGTCTGTGTGGAAATTCAATTATCGGTTCGGTTTGAACCGATCGGTTTGCTTAATTAAACGCTTTTAAGTGTTGGTTGGGCTTTTGAGTGCGGTTCCTGGTTCTTATCGGTTCTAAAAACCTTTCTTTTAAAATAGGTTTTTTCAAATACCGACACGTGTTAGAACCGATAAGGGTGTCTTGCCTGGCACTGCCATCAAAAGGGCAAGTTTTTGTTAGGGCTGGCATTATGTCTGAGAAACCCAAAAGAAAACCGGCCCACTGGGTTTCAACACTGTGATGTCGGGGAAGCCTTGCCAAGGCTGACCCACACACCACTTGTGCTTATTGTCTGGGGCTGACCACCTCCTGTCAGACTGCCAGGTGTGTAAAAATTTCCTGCAGCCACCCTGGAAAAGAGATTGGGCCGGCTCAGGAATGAGAGGCCAAGAAGTCCGCTGATCCAGATAGCCAGCCGGTCCAGTACCCACTGGACCAGAGGAGTGCCCTCTGACCAGGGCGAGACTTCCTGGCAAAGGAAGGCTGGTTCAGGGAACCAGTCTCAGTGAAAAGACAAAGAAATCAGTAGGTTTGGAGTCCAAAATTGTCTCTCCAACTGCTGCAGAAATAGCTAAAGCCATACAGATTGTCCAGTCACTGTCTCAGGGTCCTCGGAACCACCTACAGTTGGTAAAAGATTGGTTCATTCAGTGCCAGTGGTTCAGGAGTATGATGTTGAGGAATTTATGAACCACAGGAGAGGAGGAGGAATTTGATCATTACATGTGTGGCTGGGAGGGTCTGGACGTGCCATTGAACCGGACATTTCTCCAGACAGACCTTAGAATCTCCTCCTATTCTGTCTGAGTCCCCTTCTCATTTTATATTTTACAAAAGGTTGTAGTTCTCCAGCTTCCTTTACAGGAAGCTGTGGATGAGCAAGAGGAGCCTGATTATGTAGAAATGATGGATATACCAGAGTCTAGGAGGTTGTCTATTCCTTTGCATAAGTCATTTAGGAAGCAAACAACAAAGATTTTAAAAATCCTCATTCTGTCCCTCCTGTAGATAAAAAATGAACAGAAGATATACCTTGTCAGGCTCTGATACAGACTTCCTCACTGAGCAGTGTAGTCATGTAGGTGTGGCAAGCTGCAGCCTGTGACAAGGCTAATATTCCTCTGGCCTCACATCCTCCTGATAAGGATTCCAGGAAGATTGATGCCATGGCGAAAAAACGTATATGGCAGCTTCTTTGGGGCTCAGGCAGGCAAATTATATGGCTTATGTGGCTAGATATCAGAAATCTAGGTGGGACACAGTATTGCAGTTAGCCAAGCAGGCCCATGGCCAGCTGGCTAGTGAGTTGAACAGGTGGCTGCTGATGGCATTGAAGCTTCTAAAGTTCAATTTACTACTGCTGTTGATGTTAATGATGTTTCTCTAGGGTCAAGGCCACTTCTGTAGCTCGTAGGCTGGCATGGCTCAGATGCACTAATCTGTCCCGAGATACTCAGTCAAAGGCTATGGATTTTCCTGTTGTGGGTAATTTTTGTTTGGGGAACAAACAGAAAACTGTAGAAAAAGATGGATGAATACAGAACTACCTACAAAGTGCCCAGGCTAAGAGAGGCATGCCACTCCACAGAGGCACGCTCCCAGAGGTAGGGGCAGGCTTCCACAGGCCTTTTACCAATTTCAGGCCTCATCTGCATTTGCACAGAGGGGTTTCTTTAGAGGCAGAGGTAGACGGGGCACAAGTAAACCGTCCCCTTCCCCTCAGCCTAAGGCTACTGCCAAGCAGGCACCCTGATGGGGTGCCCAGGGCCGATTCTCCTGTACCAGTGGGGGGCAGGTTGATTTATTTCAGCCAGAACTGGGTGTCCCTAACTTCGGACAGGTGGGTTCTGGAGGTAATAGGCCAGGGTCTGGTTCTCAGCTTCAAACAGTTTCCGAAGATGAGAGCCAGACATTTTCCACCTGCAAATCCTTCAGAAGCCCTTGCTTTGGAAGCAGAGTTTCTTCTTCTTTGGACTGCAAAGCAGTAAAGGGTCCCTCCTTGCCATCAGGGCAAGGGCTGTACTCAAGATACTTTCTATCCCATAAAAGACAGGAGAATGGCGGCCCATTTTAGATTTAAGGTACCTGAACAAGCATCTTTTGAAACCAAAGTTCAAAATGTTAACTCTGACAATGATTTTGTTCTCCTGAGGCCAGGGACTGGTTAGCTCCCTGGACCTCAAGGATGCCTATTTTCATGTTCTCACCAAAGTACCTCAGGTTCGAACTACCTCAGGCCACTACCAGTTCAGGCAATGCCCTTCGCCTTACCTCTGCGCCAAGGGTATTCACGAAATGTCTAGCTGTGGTAGTGGCTCATTTAAGAAGGCAAGGGATTGCTGTGTTTCTACCTGGACGACTGGCTCATAGTGGGTCAGTCCCAGATCAGGTAAAATCCCACTTGCAAGTCACCCAGCAGCTTCTCACTTCCCTGGGATTCCTGCTGAATTTACCAAAGTCAGTTCTCGAACCAGTTCAGGTACTAACTTCATAGGTGCAGAATTGAACACAAAGTTAGCCAGGCATTTCTCCCTCAGAAAGGGTAGACAGACTCATTGCCCTGGCATTCTTTACTCCCGCGGGTCTCTACCAGTAAGGCATTTTCTGCAACTCCTAGGGCACATGGCTGCTTCCACAGCTGTAGTGCAAGGAGCAAGATTCCAGATGAGGACATTCAGTTCCATTTGAGGGCCTATTGGTCTCAAAGGAGGGACCTCTTCCAAATTGGTTCCAGTGACCTCAAACCCTGATCCTGGCCTTACACTGGTGGCAGGATCAAAGCAATCTAAAACAAGGGGTTCCTTTCATTCCGTTTCCACCCCTCACCCTCACCACGGATGCTTCCCTGTTAGGGTGGAGCTCACTTGCGACCTGTCCACCAGGGAGTGTGGTCTCCCAGGAATCTCTGCTCCACATCAATCTTTTGGAACTCAGAGCTGTCTTTTTAGCTCTTCAGGCATTTTCAGCTTCTGTCCAGAACAAAGTAGTTCAAGTCAGGACAGACAACACCACAACAATGTGGTACATCAACAAAAGGGGCACTCGGTCATCAGCCTTGTGCACTCAGCAATGAAGTTGTGGTCTCTGGCTTACTCCCTGAACACCTCCCTGATAGCAGTTCACCTTCCAGGGAAGGACAATCGTCCTGGCGGATGCCCTCAGCAGGATTTCTCAGGGCCATCACGAATGGGCTCTGAATCCTCAGGTGCTGGGGCTGTCTTTGCCAGATGGGGCACCCTCAGATAGATCTTTCGCAGCCCCAGACAACCACCAACTTCCTCTGTTTTGTTGCAGGCCTCCAGTGCTGGGATCAGTCCCCTGGACGCCTTTCAGTTGGATTGGAAAGGGAAGTTCCTGTATGCCTTTACCCCTTTCCTTCTTTTCAGGGTACTAGTAAAATCAGATCTCAGCCCTGCAAGGTGATTCTGATTGCTCCAGATTGGGCCAGACAGCCCTGGTACCCACTGCTTCTGTCCTGACAGTCTCACTCTGCCCTGAGCTTGCCCAGAGTCCACGACTTACTGGCCTGTGCACAGGGGAGAGTGGTATCCGGACCTCAAATCCTCCATCTCAAGGCATGGCTCTTGAGGAGTTAGAATTTGTTGACTTACACCTTTCTCAAGGTGTTTTGATATTTTAAAGGCTTCAAGGAAGCCTTCCATTAGGGCCACTTACAATTCTAAGTGGAAAAGGTTTTCCATCTGGTGCTCTGAGAAGCAGATTATCCCAGAATCTGCTGATCTGCCGATTTTACTGGACTATTTGGTCCATTTAAATTCCTTAGGCCTTAGGCCAGCTACCTTAAAGGTTCATCTGGCAGCTGTCTCTTCTTTTCTGTCAGCAGGGAAGCCTGCTTCCTTTCTTCTCACCCTGTACTTTCCAAGTTTTTAAAGGGTTACTTCACACCAACCTCCTTTTTCGAGAACCAGCTCCCGCCTGGGACCTGAATGTTTGCATTGCTCAGTTAATGTAACTCCCCTTTGAGCCTCTGTCCTCAGCAGAGCTCAAGTTTCTGACTTGGAAAACTGTTTTACTAGTGGCTATCACTTCTGCCAGACGCATAAGTGAACTACAGGCCTGTCAGTGGAAAAGGATTTTATCTCTTTCCACAGAGATAAGGTAGTCCTCAGGACTAACAGAAAGTTTTTGCCTAAGTGGTTTCAGATTTCCACCTGAATCAATCCATCTCTTCCAGTATTTTTCACTGAACATTCTTCCTCAGGTGAGAGGAGTTTGCACAGTTGGACGCCAAAAGCCTTAAGCTACTATTTGAACGCACTAAGGGTCACAGGTTTGAATCCTCCAACTCTTCCCTTACCTATGGCGAGGTTGGCAAAGGGAAACCCGCCACTCAAGAGGATGATTGCAAGGTGATTGTCTCTTGTATCCAATTTTGTTATCAAAACTAGGTAGAGAACCCCTCAGGACTGAGGGCTCACTCCACCAGGGTACAGCTGCATCTCTAGCGGCTGCTAGAGATATTCCATTCTGGAAATCTGTCAAGCTGCTACTTGAAAACAGTTCACACTTTTACCAAGCATTATTCCCCGGTTATTCAGTCCAGGAGAGATGCTCGCTTTGGCACAGCTGTGCTTCAGAGCCTATTTCCTAAGTAGGTTCTGACCTCCTCCATGGAGGTACTGCTGTGTATCTGTATATAGTCATAATATAGCAAGACTTCATGGTGTTTGAAGAAAAATTACTCACCTTAGTAATTGCTTTTCTTCTCATGGAGTCTTGCTCATTATGACCACCTCCCTCCTGCCCTCTCAGAACTTCTACTTGGGTAGGGTGGCAAATTAGTGCAAGCACTGTGTCATGCCATTTTAGTTCTTCCTTCACCCCCTTTATTTAGGTTAGGAATTAGGTATTTCTGTTTTAAGTAATATGTTGGCCCCTTCCTGGACTTGAGTCTTTGGGGGAAGGGGGGTCTAATAGTGCTTGTTAGGGAGAAACTAATAATATTATTATTCATTGTTATTATTATTTTTGCTGTTTATATTGTTGTTTATATTGTTGTTATTCCTACTAGTAGGTAGCCACTTGGCTAGTGTAGATCTTTCCACACAGACTTGTTGCTTAGTGTTAGCTTAGTAAGATCTGACAGTTTCATTTGAAACTGGCCAGATAGAGTGGTATAGCGCCTCGCATGTGGAACTCCAGAATCTCTGGAGTTAACTCTTTCTCTCTGGGGCAGTTCAGCTGCAGTGGCTGACTGCATATAGTCATAATATAGCAAGACTCCATGAGAAGAAAAGCAATTACTAAGGTGAGTAATTTTTTCTTCCTTCATGGTGCCTCTGCTCCACTGCATTTTCCCACTTCTACTCCCCCCACCCCAGAACTGTTACCCCCTTTAGCCTGGACAGCTATTCCATGGAAAATGGCCATGTTGTGCAGTATACAATAGGCCAGGAATATGCCACAGGCCTTCTCTGGGCTATGTTGTAGGACACCACTTGACCTATCCAGGCACCTGAAATGCATCTTCAGCATGTCAAAGACATGCTCAATGATGGTGCATATAGCGATGTGTGCCTCACTGTAATGCTCCTCTGTCTCTGTGCCAGGATGGCAGACGGGGTGAGGAGCCAGGGTCAGAGGGGATACACTGCATCACCTTTGAGGGGACAAAGCAGTGTGTTAGTACTCCACATACATATGCATTGTGTACCACAGCCCCACCCCCATCATGGCATACTGGTGCAGCTACTGCATGTCCACCTCTGTCCCTGTGGCTCATCTCCCAGTGTGACTCCCTCTCCAATTGTGGGATGGTGCAATAATGCACTCACCAGTAACTACTTGCCCTGGCTGCCCTGATCTGCCCTGTACCCAACCATGCCTACATGTATGGCTGACTGCTCCTGTCCAGTCCGGCATTGCTTACTTTGCATTGCCCAGTGATTGCCCATGCCTGGGTGCATGTGGAGAATTCTGTCCTGTCACACATGCCTGCTGTTCTGCATCACCTCACCTCATGTGCTGCACTGTGCTGCAGCACTGTCCCTCTTGATGCATGTGCTGTCCTGTCAGTGTGCCCATTTCCACTGTCCCACCTGTTTTAAATTTTAAATCAAAAACTTCCTGTTCTGGATGGCGTGGCTCCTTAATGTCTCCAACATTTCTGGCTCCCCCAACCGCACAGCAACATTGGCAAAATCAGCCAGTGCTTTCACATGTAGTATATTTTATGACTAATGGTATATGCTATGGAGTTGGATATAGCAGAAGATTTGGCTAGAGAGATCCACATGAGGTTTGAGTCTTCCCATCATTAAGAGAGGGACATTGGTGGTACTGTGACCCAGTTCAGTTTCCGTAAGGATGTCTGCAGCTAGTTAGAAGAGTGGTCACAAAGGTGGCAGCTACAAATTAATGCAAACAAGTGCAAAGTCATGCACCGGCGAAATAAGAACCCAGGGGTGACAAATAAACTTGGGGGGGTACTAGCTGTTACAAAGCAGGAGGTAGTACTTCCTGCATCCCATTGGTGAGGATACACCTAAAGTATTGTGTGCAATTCTGGAGATCCCATCTTTGAAAGGACATAGACAGGATAGAGATGGGCAGAGGAGAGTAATCAAAATGGTCAGTGGCCTGCAAAGAAAGACGGGAGGAAGCAGAGAGATATGATAGAGACATTCAAATACATTACAGGAATTAACAAAGTACAGGAGGGGAGTAGTTTCCAGAGAAAACATTGCTGTAAGACAAGGAGTCACACTATGAAGTTGAAGGAAGGGAATGAGCAAGGGTAGTGTGAGAAAATATTTCTGTATGGAGAGGGTGTTGGATGACTGAAACAGCCTCCCAATGGAAGTGGTGGGGGCTAAAATGATCGTAGAATTTCAGAGTGCATGGGATAGGCAGAGGGGCAGCTTGGGTAAAAGAGGAGGTGGATGCCAGAGCCCCAGTAAGGACTCCAGTAGCACTATTATGGGGCAAATTTAGGGCAGATTGGGTGGGCTGAATGGTTTTTATCTGCTGACACCATCTATGAATGAACAAACCACATAGCCATGCCTTCTTTTATAGTAAGACTCTAAACTACGCTAACACTGAAGGGGCATAAAAGACACACCAAAAACACCAATGCACTACAGAAAAACACCAGGCAAAAAAAAAAAAAACACAAAGGCAAAATCTAGAAATTAGCACAAATGTGATCCAAACTAAAAACAACTCTCCTAATGCAGTAAATAAAATTATATACTGTAGGTGTGGGGGAAATATACCATCTTGGGCTAATGATGTTTTACTGCCACTTGCCCTCTGGCCTTGTGGCGTTATGTCAGCAATAATGAATTAGAAGCTGTGTGATTATGAGTCAATAATCACACACCTCTTGCGGGTGCTCTTAAGCATGAGTCACTTATGCTGAGTGCCTTTCAACATCTGAGAGGGGGAGAGCGAGAGAGAGAGAGAGGTTCAATTATTAATGATAATCACAAATCCCTCAAGTGTTTTATTACACTTATAACATGTATAAGAAAAATCATACCGAATAATTTTTCTCACAAATGTTATCAAGTGAAAAGATTTGTGGATGGGGAGTCTTGAGTAACATTTAAAACAAAATGTTCCGCTTCTGGAAGGCATGGCTTCTAAATGTCTTCAACATTTCTGGCTCCCCCAACCGCACAGCTAAATTGGCAAAATCAGATAGTGCTTTCACAGATAGCATATTTTATGCCTAATGATAATGACATGCGCTATAGAGTTGGAGAGGAGTAAATTTGGCTTGAGTACTCCACATGAGGTTTAAATCTTTCAATAATTAAGAGAGGAATGCATGTTGGGAGTTCTGTGAACCAGTTTAGTTTCAGTAAGGAAGCCTGAAGTTTGTTATCTGACTGTTACACAGCTACCCTAAAATTAGATATGCAGCAAACTTAAATTTTGCCAGCAAGTCCCAGCAGAGGAGCAATTTCACATGCAGAGTAATCCACAAAATTTCCCGCATTTGGTGGAAGTTCACCAAGGTTAAATTTTGCCTTCCGCAGTAAAAGTTTGCCTTCTGTGGGTGAAATTTTCGGCTTCCGCAGTGAAATGTTTCCATCTGTGGGCTACAGAAAGCAAAATTTTGCTTACCAAGGCAAAATTTCACCCGTGAAAGGTGAAATTTCACTTGCGGAAGGCAAAATTTCACCACAGAAGATGAAATTTCACCGCGGAAGGTGAAATTTTGCCTTGGTGAAATTCATCCAAATGTGAGAAATTTTGAAGATTTCTCTACATAGCAAAGTTTTGTCACTTCACCCACCACTACCTAAAATACAGTCTCTCCTTAAACAGTCCCTGATGGCAATGAGACCACTTTGATTAAATGTAATATTTAGACACAAGTCAAAGGTGCTGGCATTGAGTTAAGGTTGTACTGATAACTTGGGTACAAAGGCTTCCAGCTTGAAAGAAGTGCAGGCATGTAATTATGGGCACATAATCACACAGCTGCACTGATGTTCTGACCAATCAGGGGACCTGATTTTTCTTGTATGTTATACTACCTCATTAGGCCCCTTGATAGTGTATTTCCACATAGCTCAAAGTGCCCTTCTAGTCAGTAAGCATTAATTGTTGAGACAGGAGGTCATTTCCAAGGAATTAATGCATGGTTGGGGGCTGCATTAGGCCACAGGCCAAGTGCTTCCCACCACCCAACCATGCATTAATGCTTGGGAAATGACCTCCTGTCGAGGTGATTAATGCACTTGTAATATGGAAGTGGTACAGAAATTGACTGCCAACATTGTTATTTAAAATGGAAAGAGAGACATGCATTTTCGTTTCAGTTACTGTAAGCTACTCAGCGCTATATGTTTTCAAATGTCTAAGATCAGTTCATATTGTGGCTGCTATGAGTTCAACATTTAGACTGGTGAAGTGTACTGTCATTCAGCCCATGTCTCACTGTTGGGTAAGACGCCGTTTGTGCTGCTGCTCGAAACTGAATAAGTTATATCACGGCTCAGTGAGTGACTGGAAGCTGTCTCTTTGTGTGCTCAGGTTGCACTTTTTGTGTGGACAGTGTTTGTACTACAAAATGAAGTGGTAATTTCCAGGGAATTAATGACTGCTTCATTTTGTACCACCGGGTGTGTTTCCACCTATCGTTATGCCAGATTCACGGCACGCATTATTTACCATGTTACAATGTTACTTAGTTAACTAATTAGTGTAGTTATAATGCTTCAGTAATTAATTCAGTAGTATAATTGGTATGTTCCATGGATGTCCTGTGGTTAAAGCACCAGCATGAGAACCAGGAGATCTCAGGTTCAACCCCACCAGAACCAGAGTCTCTCTGTGTGACTGGCAACAAGTCACCTAAATTAAGTTTTTCAGTCCACCCAGCTGTGGAAATGGGTAGAAGCAGGACCCCACTGTAAATGAGATGTTACATCTCAGCTTGGGCTATCCCGGTTTGATGAGTTATAAATAACAATTGTCTAATGTCAAGTGGTTCTCTAAGATAATAATTGCAAATGTTTTCTACTTCATTAATGACAAAGCTGTTCATGGCTACAACACATTTTCTAGGAATGTAGAAGCCTACGTAACACTAAGACTTGGACAATATACTTTGAAAAATTATGTTTTTCCATTGAGGAACAGAATTTACTTGTTCAATATAATTCTAATAAAACAAAAAGATGTTATCATGTCCCACTGTGTACTGATGAGGAGGAAATACAGTGCTGTCCACCAAGATGAAACTACTTTTACAGCACTCTGCAGTATGCTGCAGCAGACCTACTGAATAAAGCAATGTCATTTCAATGGCAATTATTCCCTTTTGTCATGCAGGAAACTGTGGCATTCACTTCATCCTGGCAGTGTCACAATTTCCTGAATGACAAAAGGGACTAATTGCCACTGAAATTACATTACTTTATTTAGTAGGTCTGCAGCAGCATTCTGCATAGTGCTGCAAAATGCTGCAGAATTGTATAATCATCCTGGGGGACACCACTGTATATGCAGCAGTTTTGTTGCCTGTCTCAAATAAAGCCCCAGGACCAGATTCCATAATAGGAGATGCATAGAAAGTTTTTTCCATTTTGGTGGCTCCCTATATTCAAACTTCTATTTAGTGCCATAATCCAAGGCCTCAGGATGCCCAAAAGTTAGAGGGGTAGCATTATTTATCCAAGTTTCAAGAAAGAGGACAGTAACAATCCAAAAATGTATTGTCCCATTAGCTTAATCGCTATCTCCCAGAAATTATTTACTAAAATACTATTGGAGCATCTATCCACTTGGATGGAAAATAATTAAATTTTAAGTTAATATCAAAATGGATTCAGATTGGGGAGGTCTATAATTCAGCACTGTTATGTTTTGAATTACTTTATTTGGAAATATGTCCCATAAACTGTTCTGTTGCTCTGTGGATTTTTCCTATGCTTTTGATAGTACAGGTAGGAGTATCTTATGGAGGAAACAATATAGACTGGATCCAGAACTAGCTAGTATTATTGTAAGATTATATTTATTTATTTTTTCATTTATTCAATCGGATTACAGACCTTTGAGTCAGGGACTCATTTCCAAAAGCACCTCGTCAAGCAATGAATTAAACATACATAGACAACAGAAAAAAATCAGCTATATTTGGAAACTTGGCTATGATCCAATATAACCAACATGGACAAAAGACCTCTAAAGTGTGAACAAACTTAGGGGGTTAGGCAGGGCTGCCTATTGGCACCTTCAGTATTTAACATGTATATATTAACTCATTATTGGAAAATACTGATAGTTCTGATTTTAACTCCCTCCAAGACAAGCAAAAGATCAGTACCACTATTAGTGTATGCAGATGACATTGTTCTCATCTCAGCTTCACTTCTGGGACTCCAGAGAAATCTGAACCCTTTCTCAAATCTATGCAAGGACCTTAAACTAAAGATAAATAAAGAAAAAACTAAAATGATCATATTTGGAAATAAGACTAAGAATCCTCCTTCAGTTTTAATAGTTACAGTTGCACTGGAGACAGTCATATTTTATGACTATTTGGGGGGGGGAGGTTTGCACAGGATACCACTTAGAGAAAACACAAAACCCTAGTAAAAAATAAAATGAAAACAGCATTGGGCACCTTTTGGTCTTTTAAAATGAAGTTAGGGAAGATCTCGATACCAGGTGTTCTTAAGGTATGGAATGCTAAAATTAAAACATGTGCTTTATATGCCATTGAGATTTGGGGCACTGAATGTATGAGGGAATTATAAATCCCAATTAACAAGCTATATAGACATCTTTTAATGGTCCCCCATTTGGTACCTGCAGCTGCATTACAGCTTGAATTGGGACAGTTGGTGTCTTTAGCTTTGGAAAGAAGAGTTTTATTTATTTAAAAAATATTCCTCCTTTCAGATGTACAACTTCCTTGCTGGTGAATTGAGGAGGAGTTGGAATACTTGGAGACAGGCTTTCTCTCCCCTTTCCCTACATTGATTAGAAAGAAAATTTTCCCTTTAGGCCTTGGAAATCTTTTAAGTGATACATACATTCAATCTTGGGAAGAAATTAAAAACAAGGTGATAACAAGAATTAGGGATACAGATATAGCAAAAGATTATTCTCGATTGGCTGAACTGAAATGCTTCAGGTGGTATAAAATCAAACCATTTAATCAGCTTGAACCCTACTTACATATACTGACAAAACCAGACAATAGGCTCTTGATTTCTAGATTTAGGATGGAAATATATCAAACAAACTATGTTTTCTATCTTCAAAAAAGATCTATGTCACTTCACCATTTTGTAAGTGCTGTAGACAACAGGAAGATAACCTAAAACATGTGGTCTTATTATGTCCTGTTTTGAATTAAAATAGGAATAGCTGGCTGGGGGAAATACTTGACAATCTGAATTTACCGCCTAATCCAATAATACAAGATTTTTTTTTACATCAAATGATACTGTAAAATTATGTGGTTTAGCTGTTTTTCTCTGTTTAATTCACCTTTAATTGTTGGATGTTGTAAAACAAGACCATGAATATTCTTTGCACGTTGGTCTTTTCCACTGAAATGTATGAAATTGTTAACTTTTGTCTGATTCATTGTGTACCATATTGTGTTTTAGTTAACTGATATCTGCTTTTATTGCAATTTATTTTTAAAATGTCTGCAATTGTAATGGTATTTTTACCAATCAATAACTCAAATTGAAAAGCAAACTGATTGACAAAGCTGTCAGTGAGGCCAAAATGGTAGCTGACAGATGCACATAACCTCCTACTGCTCCAGTCTAGACATCTCTGGAAATGGGTAGGAGCAGGAACCCAGTGGAAATGAGAAGTTATATCTCAGCTGGGCTATCTAAGGCAAATAAACTGTAAAATATGATTTATTTATTTTTATTTACTTCAAAAAGTTTTGAGCACTGATATACCTCAACAAAGGGACGCCGCTACATACAATACATTTCAAATGAAGGCGGTGATAAGTGTTATGGTTTAATTGTATCACATTGAGTTTTTAGAAATGCATTTAAAGAGTTGTTATGGTGTGGCCCCTAGCCTTTGATAAAAGATGCGTTTGTCTGAAATGCATCAGGCGGGACCTTTGGTGCGATCTTATGAATAAAAATATGTTTTAATTTTATTACGTAATGGCGTCCCTCTGTTGAGGTATATCAGTGCTCAAAATATTTTGAAGTGAATTACATTAGTTTCTTGCAGCATGATTTGTCCCAGTGCTCACTCTTTTGGAACAGTAATAGAGTTGAGTGAACACACGGGTTTCAGATGGCAGCTCTTATTTGAATAAGAAAGATCTTGAAAGGCTTGAAAAGGCTTGAAAGATGAATAATTGTTTCTGAAGTAATACAGAAATATAGAAATTCATTAGCTATTTGCCAGTCCGTGTAAAACCTCAAGTGTGTACTCCAATAATTTAAAGAAGATTTATTAAGAATATCAAGAGGATGTCATTAGAAAATACACCTAATTTAATTTTCACGGACACTCCAGAGAGCCAACATAATAATCCATTGGACTATGTCCAGCAGTTACTAGCTACGGCAGTTACAGAAAATCCATTCTTTGCAGATGATGGCATTAATAACTCCATTTTACCAGAAGCACAATCTTTGTTAACAGCATTTCGGGTCCTAGAAAAAAAAACTACACATCAGTTATGTCATATTTATTGGAATTACACTCATCTAGAAGCATAAATACAGGTTAGTCAGGTCCCAAGGGGTTTAAGATTGTTAAAGAATCCAGCATGTGGAACAGAAAATGCTGAGGAGTGGGAGAACATTTTATTGGATGCCAGCACCAAATTGTTACAATTAAATATCAAATTCAGTAAAGAAAAAGAGGCCAAATTAAGACAAGAGTGGAAGAAACAAAAACAACAAGTTCTTAGATTCACAGAACACTCAGAATTTAATAGCCTAAATCAAAAACTAAAATAATCCATCATTAAACTAGATCAAGAACTGAAACAAGTGAAATGAATCAAATTCATTAGGGACAAGGAAGATTTTGAAAGAGGAACAATCTTTAATTGGAAGAAAACTACACCAAGAGGGATTTTAAAATGTAATCTTGATGTATCATTTGAATTTAGCACAGATCAAAGTGGATCAGAAACAGAAGAAAATACTTCAGCTCCTTTTTTTCAAAACTCACACTCCTCCGACCCCCGCCCCAGATGGACAGGTTAGATCAAGCAATGGGACAACAGAATGTGTATCAATCAGGACCGCAGCATCAATATCAGCTACAGAGGAGTCCAAGATTAAAGGAATATGTGCGAGACCTACACAGAGAACCAGGAAGAGGATGAGAAGGGGGAAGAGAAGACGTGCATGGAGACAGAGATCAGCATCTGTTTTACAACAACAGAGGACGGTTTCAACAACGGCGGTAATTTCGGGGACGGGGGAGGAGGAGGAGGTGATGATTACTACAGTTGCCAAGATTATTAATTTGTCCAAGCATGTGCTAAGCAATGAAGAAGAGACACTGTTGAGTAAAGATTTAAACCTTGCACTGACACATAATGTTGATGAAGTACAAACATTGATTGATGTACATCTAGCCTGTAGAAAACTTTATATGAAGGCATGTTTTGGCAAAATCAACAGAGAGCAAAAAAGAACAATGTGTGACTTCAGTTTTAAAAATATCCCTTGACAAGTTGTCCCCCTGTATACGTAGCAATATCTGCCTTTAAAGATTTGGTGGAGAGTGATTTGGAACTGTTGTTTCAGAACTTGCTGAATATAGGATTTAACAATATAAGAAAAAAAGAAAGGGAAGCCTTAAAAAGTTTGCAAGTAGATAACAAACTGGTCATCAAACAGGTGGACAAGGGGGGGCAGTTGTTTTATTAAATAAAACAGATTATGTGCAAGAAGTCATGAGACAACTGAATAATGAAGAGTTTTATATCAGACTTTCACAAGATCCAACCTGGGAATATAAGACAGGGATTGACCAGCTGATCAATGAGGCTTTCCTTAGGAAAGATATTGATCAATATACCAGAGATTTTTTGACTGTACTAGAACCGATCAGAGCAACATTCTACATTCTCCTGAAAGTTCACAAAACACTGGAAAATCCCCAAGGGAGGCCTATCATGAGTGGGATAGGCTCCCTTACTGAACATCTCTCAGAATATTGTGATTTTTTTTTTAAAACCAGTTGTATCTACCCTTCCATCTTTCTTACAGGATATTAAAGCAGTTTTGAATTTATTACCAGAGATTTCTCTACGACCAAATACATAATTACTTTTGATGTGAAAGCACTGTATAGCAGTGTTCCCCATGAGGAGGTGCTGGATGCAGCAGCTTATTTTTTGAATCAAAAGAGAGAACAAGATGATATAGCAGTAAGTTTTATTTTGAAAATGTTAGAATGTGTTTTGAAATACAATGTGTTTTCTTTTGATGGAAATTTCTTTTTACAGACTAGAGGTACAGCAAGGGGGCAACATGTGCTCCCTTGATCGAGAACCTCTATATAGGCAAATGAGAGGAAGAAATGATTTGGGACAATACTGCAAATGCGTTCTTAGATAGTCTGAAGTTATGGAAATGTTATATAGCTGACATAATAGTCGTGCGGTAAGGAAATTTAGAAAGATTTGAAACTTTCATTACATATTTGCATAACCCATACTTGAACTGTACATATTAGGAGGCAAGTCAGGAACAAATTGATTTTTTGGTTATTAGTATCATAAAAATTCAGCAAATAAGGTGAACTGTGAAATTTATAGAAAAAAGATAGATGAAAATACTATTCTGAAGGCAAGTAGTTGCCATCCTCCACATGTTGCCCATAATATTCCAAAGGGACAATTTCTGAGATAGCAAAGGAACTGCTCAACAGAGGAAGCTTTTGATAGAGGAGCACAACAGTTGTCAGAGAAGTTACTAGAAAGAGGCTGTAAGAAGAATTAGATAACAAAAGCCTGGGAAGAGACAAAAGTAATGGAGAGAACAAACTTATTATTAAGAGAGAGGGAGGAGGAGGAGGGGGAGACAAATATGAACAAGAAGAAAGGTTTAATTCTGTGGCAGTTTTTTTCAGTACAGGCAAAACAAGCTGAAGAAATGATAAAAAAAAAAACATTGGCACATGCTTACAGTAGAAACTGGTCTGAAAGAAATCTGTTAGAGATCAGTAAGGGTGTGTTATAGGAGGGCCCCTGCTCTTAAAGATCTTCTAGTACATGATTTTTTTCAGGACAAAAAACAACAGACTTAGTTACAGTAGCCAAAGGGCTGTTTTAGATGTGGCAATTTTATATATTGTGATAGAATAACACAGGTTGGAACATTTTTGAGTTGCAATGTACAGAGGAACTTTCAGATTAGGTAATTTACAACATGCTCAACAATGGGTGTTGTTTACTTAGCAACATGTAAGTGTGGTGCTTTTTATGTAGGAAAGGCCTTGAGATGTTTTAAGGTCAGAGTGGGAGAACATGTTAGGGTGATGAATAGAAATGATTTATTGTATGCCACTGCTATGGAACTGAACCAGGCCGTAGATAAAGAAGAACATGGGTTTATGTTTACAGCAATAGACAAAGTGAGCAGGAGTCCAAGAGGGGAGAGTCTGATAATTTAATTTTATTAGGAAATAATTTTTGGATTATATCTCTGAGAACAAATAAAAAAACAGGTTTAAATTCAGGCCTCGATTTACATCCCTATTTGAAAGCAAGAAAATGAAAATGATGAGTGTCCTGTGTTTTCAACTATTTTTTTTCTATTTTTTTTTTTTGCTGGCTCAGAGCATAGGTGCTTCAATCATTGTTTCCACTCCTGAAGTCTTATCTCTTCATCATAGCAAACTTTCCCCACCAAATTGAGTTGATTCCCCTATCACTCCATATTTTCCAAACAATTTATAAAAGGTATCCAAATTAGGTTATGCTTTTCTTTTTTATCCTCCAAAAAATACAATGTTTTATTGACCTTGCTACTCTCTAACATCTGAGCAGCCCACTCATTGTAATCCAGAGGCTCTGGGTCCTTCCAATGCTGCAACAATACTTTTTTTGCCATAGTTAAAGCTGTTTTCAGAAAACTCTTCTGACACTTCCTATTAACCCTCTGATGTATCTGGTATCCAAATATAATAATTCCTGAATCAAAGGGAGTATCGTGTCGTATTACTATTCCCATAGTTGTTCTTATCTTCTCCCAGTAGAATTTTATCTTATCACAGTCCCACATCATACGAATCAAAGTACCTTTAATCTTGATACATCTTTGACAAAATGGAGATACATTATTTGCCATTTTGTGTAACCTGCTAGGGTTCAAATAAGTCCTATGGTATGTATTGAAGTGAATTTGAAAAAGCTAATTGTTCTTTATGCACAAGGACTCCAAGTTACTAACCTGGGTCCAATCATGATCAAGAATAGGGACTGACAATTCCCTTTCCCATGCAGCTCTAAGGGAAGGGTCTGGAGATATTAACTCCCCACTCAGAGTGGCATAGATCTTGGACAATAAATGTTTATTCGAGTCCAAATCCCTGAAAAAAAATCCTCCAATAATATTCCTTCTACCTTAAAGAAGTTTTCATTTCATTTCATAAAATATAACTCTTAACTTGTAGATAGTGCTATATTTGCCTATCTTTTCATTTTTCATTTTTTATACTTGTAAGCAGGATGAGCAGATCTGCCCATTTTCACCAGTGACAAGTTGTAAAACATTACTTAAACGTACATAATATTAACACATACAATAATACAAAAATACAAAAAACAAACAACAGTTATTTAACATAAACAAGTATCATTTTCCATCAACCAAAATTTCAGTCTGGTTTTGAAAGACCAAATTGTCATACTCTCTACAATATCAGTAGGTAATGAGATAAAAACCAGAGGAGCCCTGTATAAGGTAGATCTTTGACCAAATGCAGAATGAAACAGTGGAATTTTATAAGTAGATCTGGTCTGGGATCTAGTACCACTAGAACTAAGAAACCTAGGAAATAATGGCAAAACTACTGGAGTTATTAGGCCACTTTTGACTTTAAACATCATCAAGCCCATTTTAAACAGAATCAAATTTTTAAGAGATAAACTCTGGGTATGTTTTAATAAAAAAACAGTGGTGTGTTCAGAAGGGGGCATCAATCATAAATTGTAAAATATAATTATTGGTTGCCATGAGTCTACTAAGTAACCGACCAGAGAAGGAGGAATAGATGATAATACCATAGTCCAGGACACTCATCAAAAAACTGTGTGCAAGTAAAAACCTAGATTCCTTGGTAAGAAATTGCTTAACTCTGTAAAGTGAACCTAATCTCTGATGAAGAATTTTCCTTAAGTTCTAATAGAGCTAATAGATCAAATTCCATTTTAACTGGTTAAATGTTTTAATTGAATTTAAAGAGATAAAATTCTCAGTAGTTTGTGGTCCATTCACAAAGTACCATAATTGATAAGTAATATCATTCCCTGAAGGCAAAACTAGTTTATTATTAAACATTGGGGTTAATTTAGATAATCTGTTTTGAATATTCATATATTTTAGAGCCATAGATCAGGCATATTTGACTGACTTAGTTGTCTCCAACATTTAATCATTCTGGAAAAAAGCAGTAAGAATATTTACTAACTCTAAGCCCCCAAGAACTTTCTGTTCTGCTGCCAATCCAGCCACTAAAGGGTTGTCTAATTTATGAAACCAATGATAGACTATCTCCAATTAAGCTGCTACATAATAAAGATGAAAATTTGGACAACTCAACCCCCCTTAGTTTGATGCTAATATAATTTTCAAAGTGCTATTCTGGGATGTTTTCCTTGCCAAAGAAAACCTCCGATTATTCTATCTAATTTTAAGAAAAAAGTTTATTTCAGCACTACTGGAATAGTCTGAAACAAAAATAATAATCTAGGTAGAACATTCATCTTGAGAATGCTCACTCTACCTTTTAATGCTAGTGGAAGATATTGCCATTTATCAAGATCTTTTTTAAGAGCATCTATTAATGGATCATAATTCAACTGTATTATTTTATTCATATTCTGACTTAGATGTACTCCTAAATAGTTTGTATTTTCTTTATTTATTGTTAAAAACTGAGAGTTATTTATGTGTAGGGGAGTTCCAAGATACAAAGCTTCTGTTTTATCCTAGTTCACCCGGTATCCAGAAACAACCCCAAATTCCTGCAATATCCCCACAATAATAGATAATTGATTCTTGGGATTTTTTATTGTAAGCAGAATGTCATCTGCATAAAGCATTATACAATTAAATACCTCTCCTACTAATATGCCCAGCGAAGACTCCAAAGACCTAATCTTGATGACCAACTGCTCCAAAAGCAGAGCAAATAATAATGGGGAAAGTGGACACCCCTGCCTAATCCCTCTAAATAACTGAAAAAATGATGAATAGTTTCTATTTGTCTTAACTCTTGCTTGTGGTTTTTTATAAATTAACCTTATCTGGTTCAGGAAGTTTCCATCCATCCCATAACATTTCAAGGTTTCAAACAGGAATGGCCACTGCACTCTGTGCAGTGTCTGTTTCTGCATATGCCTGAATCAAATTAACTGCCCTTCTAATATGGTGATACAACCTCTGATTTTCCATAACCCCAATTTGATCTGAGTGTATAACTTTACCCATAGTCTTTGCCAATCTTTTTGACAAAATTTTTGTGTAAATTTTATCATCACTATTTAACAACAATATAGGGTGATAAGAGCCACACTGATCCACAGCCTTCCACTTTTTTTGAATTAATACAATATCTGCCTGGTCAAAAGATGGTGGTAGTTTTTTGTTCGTATTTATATAAGAAAAAACCTCCCTTAGTTTTGAAGCCAATATGTCCACCAATATTTATAATATTCAAAAGGTAAGCCATCAGGGCCCGGGCTCTTTCTATTTGGGGAATTTCTAATTGTTGCTATAATTTCTTCTTCCATTAGATCTTTATTTAACCCTTCCATCTCCTGTTAAGACCACTGTGGTAATTCTAATGCTCCTAAATATTTTCTAGAGTGTTATCTGTATGCTTCTCAGGGGTATATAATTTTTTATAAAATTGTGTAAAAGTCACATTATTTCCTTGTTCTGTTGTTATTAAGACTTGTTTTTCATCCTTATTTCTGAAATCAAGTTCTTTTTTGCATCATTTCTGAGTTGGAAAGCTAAAAGTTTACCCGGAACATCCCCTGCATAATAATATTTAGCCCTTACCCAATATGTTTCAATATCCACCTGTTCCTGTAGTAATGTTTTAAATTTGTCCCTAACTATCATCATTTTAGTTTCCATTTGTTCTGATCTACTAAGTGCATGCTCATCTTGAGCTAACAGTAATTCCTGTTCTAACCTCCCTACCTGTAATGCCCAAGATTTTTTTCCTTACCCCTACCTGTGCTGCAGTCTAACCCCTTATATAAGGTTTCATTGAATCCCAAACCATCAAAAGGTTTTGTTCTTGAATCGTATTAATCTCCCAATACCATTCTATTTCCTGTTTTATTTTTTCTATAAATCCTGGAAAATGACTCATAGAATTATCCATAAACCATTTATACATAGGTAATGGGTGTACTGGAGAGATCTTAAGTTTTAACCAAACTGGTGCATGATCTGATGCCCTAATAGGTTTGTATGTTATATGTACAACATCTTTGATCAAAGACTGAGAGATAAGAAAAAAATCCAACCTGGAGAAAGTATTATGAACTTTTGAGAAATGTGAAAACATTTTTAATGTTGGAAGAAGGGACCTAAATGGATCCTGAAGGTGCTGATCCTTCATAATTTGTTTTAACAAAGCCAATGCCCTTTTCTTTCTGTCTAATGCAGGAGGAACTCTATCCAAATAATGAAGGGTTAAGTTAAAATACCAATAATAAGTGATGAATCCATTTGAACTATTTCCAACATAAGATCTGAAAAAAAAATCTGGATCTTCATATTTGGAGCATATATAGAAGCCAAAGTATATTTCATTCTCAAAAATATAATTTCTAATATTACAAATCTGCCCTATTGGTCCACCTTCAATTTACAAAGTTAAGAATCCAAATGCTTTTTCATAGTCACCCCTCTAGCCAAGGCAGAATAGGTTGTGAAATAGTCTGTAGCTTTAAACTTATTTCCAAAAACTTTGTATCTGCGTTTGTAAAATGTGTTTCTTGAAGTAGTAAGCAATCTATACCCCTCTTATTGACTATTTTAATTATCTTTCTAATGTTGGCTCTGTCCCTTGCCCCACTCAAGTTCCATGACAGCACATTAAGATCTGTCATATGAAAAAAAGTGTTAAACCCCTTCTTGTTTGTACCTCGATGTCTTTATTTATTCTGTCCCTAATAATATTGTTAGTTCCTCTGAAAGGACCCATAACCTTTATTAGTAACTCCCTTTTATATTTATATTTTATAGTTTTTGTTGTAACAGAAAGAGAAAGAGAAAGAAGAAAAAAAATAAAAAATGTTTTTTCCCATTTTGTTAGCAGTTCCCAAAGATAGGCAAAAATACCAATCCAAAAGGTCCACAGAAAAAATTATTAAACTATTACACCCACACTCTGTTTTTCCTTTTCTTTTTTTATTATGTCTTATTTTCAAAGACACTAAATAAGCAAACCAAAAAGAAAGAAAAATATCTTGAAACCACCCCCTCCCCCATTTGGGGCATCCTAAAATCAAATGGACATCCCTTATCCCCCCCCCCATTGAGGTTGCTAAAACCTCACTGAGTGTCAGACGAAGAAAAACTGAAGAACTTCCTTTCTGCCTCTCCAAGACATCTATCTATACAACATATTTGTTTTCCCCTTGCCTAAAACTGTTCTCCCCATCTCTCCCCCCAAATATTTCCTCTCAACAAGACATCCAGACTTAACCTATACCCTTCTTTATTTTATGATGTTTGGTTCTGGGAGTCATGTTCTGGGGTATTATTAGAGTTTTTTGTTCTAGAAGCTAAAGCCTCTTCCACCTCCTCTGGAGGAAAAAACCCACCACTCTGCCATTCAAATTCACCCTAAGTTTAGCAGGGTATAACATTGTTAACAAAATACTTTCTTTCCTAAGTCTATCTCTAATGTCATCAAAGCGTTTTCTCTTTTATAAGACTGTTGGGGGAATATCTGGATAAATCTGCAATTTTCATACCCCTATAATGTAAGCCCTTGTCTATCCTTGCTTTTGAAAGGATTATCTCCCTATCCCGGTATTTTAAAGTTTTAACATACAGAAATCTTGGTCTAACTTGATCGTTCCTTAAACCAAAAGCTCTATTGGTCCTATCCAATTCAATTTTTTGCAAGGGATATTGAAGACCCATAGCTGTAGTTAAGAGCTCTTCACAATAGGATAATGGGTCTAGGCCTTCTGACCCCTCTGGTAGGCCCCCACTCTTTAAATTTGCCCACTGAGATCTGGTTTCCAGATCTTCTAATTTAGCTTTCAGCAATTCCAGCTCTTTACTACCTTTTTCCACATTCTTGCTAAGTCCAGGTATAATATTTTCCATTTTCCCCAAATGGTCCTCACATTCTGCAGTTCGTAAAGCCAGTCCCTCAAATTTCTCCACAGCTTCTGATAATTTATTTGATAATGAGAAAACAGCTGAATTAACTGAGGGAAAACCCTTGCTTCATTTCTTTTAACAGGGTTTGCTTTATACTTTCTTCACTTTCACTAGGTGTTTCGTCTGGCATATTAGCATTCTTCTCCCCCCCTTTATCAAGCTCAATAGTCCCCCCTCCCTATTCCTGTTCTAAGATCTTCTGGGTTTCAATGTAGAAGCCATAAGTGCTGAGTTTTCCTTTCCCCCTTTGTCAAAAATATCATAAAAACAGGCTGGAGCGGCAAAGACCTCAGCTGTATAGAGACTTTTCACTTTGTTTTCTGCAGAGTTCTTTAATTTAGATTATCTCCCTTTTTTCTTTGTGTTTTTACTGGACATAAGGGTATATGTTTTATTATCATCCAAAAATGCAGCAGTATTACCCAAAGCAGTTTTATAATGAAATAAACCCCTGTTCTGGACTTCCCAAGGCAGGGGATTACCTGTCCCTTTAGCAGGTGTAATTATAGAGTCTTTCCAAGGACACCGCTGCTGGTTAGGTAAAGTTCTCATACAAGGCTCTCAAATTCTAAATTCTCTCCTCTGGAAGATTATGAAATGGTTCTCTCTCAGTTGCGTAACACTCTCTAAATCTCTGCTACACGGCAATACCATTTTGACATACCCCACCGTTGTAAATTACAGAGGGCCTGGAAATGCAATAACCGAGCATTTATAATGCTGTTTTGTGAACCATTTGTCACCAGATTAACTTAAGGAGAGAACTAATCCCCAAAAGGGGGAGAAAGATGAGGAGAGCAGAAAGAACAGTGGTGTTTCTCTAAAAATGAAAAAAACCCTCTACATTCTTTTTCTTTTATCAGCATCTTTCCCTCAGAGAGGCTGCGTTCTTCACTGCGCAGCAGGTTTCAGCATGAACACCCCAACATGTGCAGTCAGGCGTATTTCCTCAGCTCTCATGTTTTCAACTATGTGAATAAACTAAATGTTGAGTCTAGATTGGAAAGGTTTTAATTTGAATAAGAACTGTGAATATAGGATATCTATTAGCAATAGCAATAATGTATTGCAGCTGATAAAACTGTAGATGTCTTTTAGATATTTAAAATTTGGATGGGGAATAGATCCCCTATTAATATTGGAGTAATAAATATGTATTTTGTATATTTAGGAGATTAATGTAATCATGTTTAGATTATAGTAATTATTGTGTTTAAGTAGGGGTTCTTGTTTTGGCTTTTAACTGCCTTCATCCCCCTCATTTTCCTTCCCTTTTCCTTTTATTGTCTTCTTATTAGTACTCACTGATAAGATTGCATGGATGAATAATGGCCCAATTGATTGTTACAATTAAATGGAACCTGTTTGGTATATTAAAAGGTAATTTAAACGTTTATTACCACAAAAATGAAGGCAGTGATAAGTGTTATGGGTTAATTGCATCACAAGGTGCTTTTAGAAATGTATTTAAAGAGTTGTTATGGTGTGGTCCCTAGCCTTTGATAAAAGACATGTTTGTCTGCAACACATCAGGCAGGACCTTTTGTGCAATCTTATTAATAAAAATATGTTTTAATTTTATTACACAGTGGCATCCCTCTGTTGAGGTATATCAGTGCTTGAAACTTTTTGAAGTGAATTACGTTCGTTTCTTGCTGCATGATTTGTCCCAGCGCACACTCTTTTGGAACGTTTATTTTTATTTGTACATTGGTAAACCTTTGAGCTAAGTGTTCATTTGCAAAGGTTCCACATCAAGAACTGTAACAGATGGATTTGTATACAGGCAGCTTGGATGAGCATTTGTCAGTACAATCAGTAACTCAGATACAGGCAGCTTAGGTGAGCATTTGTCAGAACAACAATAAACAAATGTACAATGCATGTTGTCTTTATAAATCAGTTGATTACAAAATATGTCATTAAGTAAAGTAGGAGGAGGAAGGACAGTGGAAGTGGGAGATGGGGTCACAGGAGTGCATTAATGGGCTGTGGAGGTGGGAGGGGGAAGGTAGATAGGATGGGCCAGGCTCAAGTTAGGGGTTAGGATAGGCATCTGAATGAGGATTCTTGGGCGAGTTCCTTCTTGATGGCACTCTTGAACAGTGATATTTTGGGTAGCTCAGTGATGGAGGTAGGAAGGTTGTTTAGTTAGTGCGCTGCTCAGCAGGCAAATGATTGCTGACCCTGTTTAATTCTACATTTGGGGACTATCAGCATATGTCTTCCCATGCATCTGGTAGTATATTTGTTGTAAACTGGGCAGAAGAGTTAGGCCACGGGGGTATGGCGGCCTAGAAGTGCAAAATACAAATACAGTAATTTACATTACAATAAGTACAGCAACAACCAAAAACAAACTGAAATGCAAACAAAAAAGTAAAATAATAAAACAATGAAATGCAAACAAAAAGCGACAGCAAAACTATAAAATGAATGCAAACAAAAATTAACAAAATATATAGCAAACCTAGAAAAATGCAAACTGCAAGCAAGTACAGCACAACTAAGTAATGAAAAGAAAGGTAAACATAGTACTAAACAAATTAGGCAAAATACAAGAATAAAGCAGCTGCAAAATGGAGGGTGCAAAACAATATGAAAGCAACTAACTATATGAAGCAACAGATAAAACAGTAAAACAATCCAAACAAGAAAACTGCAAACAAAAAACTGTTGAACATCAAAAATGCTAAACAAGCAAAAAAGAAAAAGTTAATGAAAAGAAAAAAAAAATGCATGCAAGAAAAACTGCAAATAGAAGCTATTTCCCAGAAACAAAATCTTTCACAACCACAAGGGAAGGAGGGCATGCAAAAAAATCTGTAAATGGAAGTTCAATGTGCTAACACAACTAACATGATATATGTTTTGTGAGATTTAGATACATTGTGGTTGTTCACCTCTATATCAGTGGGATATACCATTATGTAGGGGTACAACAGTGAGGAACCCTAGTGAAGAGTTCCACCCCATAGGTGCCGTGGGAATGATTCTCTTGGCTAAAGGTAGCTTAGGAAGAAGCCCACAGGAAAGAGAGGCATGCTGCTGGAGGAGGAGGCAAGGATGGTGGGGCAGTGAAAGAAATGAATCCTGGTCTAGCCAGGAGGAGCGGCCTTTAAAGACCTGATGGGGGAGAGGGTTGTTGCTCCGCCCATTGAACTACAGGGATGGCCTTGCAATTCAATGTGCTTATGCAGCTAGTGTGATGTATGCTTGTGTGACTTTGATACATTGGGGCTGTTTGCCTCTCTATCCATGGGATATAGCCATAGGTGCCATGGAATTATTCCCTTGGTTAAAGGTAGCTTAGGAAGAAGCCCAAAAAGAATACCCAAAAGGGTGTCAAGTATCAAAGGAGAGAAGTCAAAAGATAGCAAGGCCGGAAATTAAGGTCCTAGATGTAGATGGGAAGGACAGGAGAGGAATGAGAAATAACAAGGATAATGAACAAAATGAAAGCTGACAAGATGCAGAAGGGTGGACTTCCTAAGGAGAGAGGGAACAGATGGGGCCACCATCTGACTCCATCCAACAGCGGAACCTAACTACAGAACCTATGAAAGCACTAACCCTGTCTAACATTATGACCATCGGCATGGAGGAGAGGAAAAAAACCCTTTGAGGTGGAAACCTCTGGGGATCTAAAGCCTAGGTCACCTTCCCTCCAGGCTAAAGGACGTTTTGGTTAGTGACGGCTCAGCTATTGCAATTTAGAGCCGAGATCTGGGAAGAGGAGTAGGTTCCAATTTGGAAAAAGCTCTCACTCTGTCCTTTTAACAAGATAGCTTTTGAAGGTTGCAAGCAATGTCTCAAAAGCAAAGGAGGAGAGAAATGACCACCGAGGCACTCAGCCAGCATACATGAGCCTACAAAACAGACTAGGTGAACCATAGGTGGTCAGATGAAGAATGGCGTAGAGGGTGCTACCAAACCCATTTGGGCAGCCAAAAGGCACTGATAATGAGAGTCCCATCCCTCATAGCCGGAAGTCATAAATTTTATATCCAGAGGTGTCACTGAAATGAGGGATGACTGAAGGTCCACTGGAGAGAAGACATTCTCTCTATGAGCCAGGGAGAAGAACCTCACTTCAAGCTTCGCATGCTCTAGATGTGGAGTTTGCAGGTGCAGAGTGAGACCATTGGCTATAGACTAGCTCAGAAACATGTAGCAATGGACACGGAAGGCACATCTCTGAGTGAAGAGCAGGTTGTGTCGAGGCAGCAGGAGACCCATTTGAGGGGTGTACTCGAGTAGTCAATGTGAACAAGTAGACCTACAGAGAGGTCAGACTGAGTGAAGGAGACCCTGATGTGGGTTGGGAGGAGGCTGGATTTGATTAGCAACCACAGGAGTGAATGCCAACCAGGTCCATTGAAAAGCCAAATTAGGAGTGGGTCGAATCATATGAAGGTAGAAAAGAGAACAGCTGGGCAAGGACCGCAGCTGACGGGGGAGGTGCATAGCACCAGGAGCAGTGAGGTAGGAGCTATGAAGTCAGTATGGACAAGTGGAGGTTAGAGATATATATGAGGTATACTGATAGAAGGAAGCCTTGAAAGCTGGGATGGACTGCAGAAGGGAAACGAACGAGGAGAGGGGAATGAACACGGCAAGGGGGAGAGACAATGATGGCTGAGCAAAGCCCACGGTCTATGATAAGGTGAAAAGTCAATACAGGAGCAGAGGATGATGAGAATGAATGATCGAGAAATGACGGTGGATTGAAAACCTTGAACGCTGGAATGGTAAGATGAGGCATAGAGTGGACAAAGTAGGAGACTAGAGTGAAAGCCTTGAAAGCCGGTACAGTCAAGGTGGGGGATGAAATGGATGATGTATGATATTGGAGTGCGGACCCTGAAGGCTGGTATGGTTAAGGGTAGGTAAGATGGCAAGAAGGGTACAGAAAGGATGAGGTAAGGTAACGATGGAAGTTTGACATGGAGTACAGCAATTCAAGTAGGGGGTAGGAGGAAGTAAGCTGTTGGTTAACTAGAATCTGCAGTTTATCCATCAAGCAGGGAAATGGGCAGACTAGGTGGGTCAGGCGGTCCATATCTGCCATCAAATTCTGTGTTTCTGTGTTTCACTAGTACCACCTGTACTTCCATGCCAGATGCAGCACAAAGTGTCTGAAGTCCGCAGAAGTTGTTGCTGCACAGTACAGCAGTGTAGTGACAAATCACTCCCGCAGCATGCCCCCCTCAAGTGCAGCTGTGCATCCAGCGAGACAGATGGAGCTGTCACATTTGTTTCCTGCCTAACAGCAGTTACAACAATGTCCATGGGAGTGACCAGGTGTGGGAGACAGACATGGACAGAGTAATGCGGGTGCTTGTTTCTTTGTACCAGAGCCATGTTTGTTACAGTAAGGGCCACTGGGTTTGGAGTGGATAGTGAAATGTGAGAGCAAGTTGCTGCAGTTGTGTGTGTGTGTCTATCTTTCTCTCTCTCTTGGTGTCTGTCCATTTAGTGTTTATGTATGGCATTTGCCTTGAGGTCCCTAGAAAACAATAGCTGCAGTGAAACTGTGAGTGATAGAGAGAGAGAGAGAGAGAGAGAGAGAGCGCAAGAGAGTGACATGCAAGGCTGAATGCCAGTAGTCTTCTGTCTGTCTGTTTGTCAAACATCGAGCAAGGAGGCAGTTGCAGTGTGGGAGACTTGCAGCACAGCATGTTGAAGTCATGCCACCCAATCACCCAGAACTGGTAACCTGCCCAGCATCCACAGCAGCCACACCCAGACAGTAACAGCAGGGCAGTGAGTGCAGCACACTGAATTCAGATGTCCTGCAGTTGCCTCTCAAGTTTTCCTTGTGCTCCTTTTTGTTTTGTAGTAGCAGATGCCCCTGACCCTGATAGTGTCCCCTGCTGCGGCAACGGGGAGCAACAGGTAGGAAACATAGTTGCGCTCCCTGTTGCCAATGGTTTGGCCTGTAGCAGATCGAGACACAGAAGGTAGCAGCCAGGAATAATGGACACAGGATCCAGCAGCAGCTGCAGCCTCCCAGTCTTGCTTGAGTCTGTGCGTGTTGTGCAGCGAGTGGGAAAAACACAGTGTAAACATGGCACATGCTGCTATCTTTTCTGTGTGTGTGTGTGTGTGTGTGTCTCTCTCTCTCTCTCTCTCTCTCTCTGTCTTTGTTCCTGAAAAGAGAGTCACAAAAGGCAGGACAGTACATAAATGCAGTACATGAACAAAACATCCTAATGTTGGCTCTTGAGAAACTCTGTCCTTAGGTCAATAACTGTGTGTGTGTATGTGTGTGTGACCAGCAGTGGTACTTGCTCTATCTCTGCAACTCCTGCTGTGAGCAAGCAGCGAAAGGCACTGTCAGACCAGGGAAGAGAGAAAGACTGACAGAGAGACAGACAGTGACATAGAGAGATTGACTGCAGAATTTCACCATTGTCTGTCTTTTGTACGTGTGAGTCCTACCCTGGGCAAGGAAATCTTGTAAGTGTGCTGAGAGAGAGACTCACACAGACAGCAGTTGGAGGTGCACATAGGAAGTGGCCCAGGCAGGTAGCACAGAATCTTATGCACAAGAATTGCCATAGATCATGTCACTAGTATATCTGTGACATTTCAGTGTGCATAACAGCAAGGAAATGTGCATTTTTTCTCAGGAACTATTTGCAAGGTGGCAGGATACAGTACCTTTTGGTGTTTAAACAGGAGAAAACACCCTTTTTAAGGGTTTTTGCATGTTTTTGAGGTAACCCATGTTATAAATGCAATAACCCACTCCAGGGTGTGGGTTTATAGTCATTTAATGCATGCCTGGGGTGCTGTGAGGACACTTGGTCTGCAGCCTTGTGCCTTATAACACAATCCAGATGTGTATTAAATGACTATAAACCCACACCCTGGAGTGGCTTATTGCCTACCTGTTTGGACCCAGTGTTCAGTGAAGAGGATGAAGAATAAATTAATCCCAAGGCATCTGGAAACGAGCAACTTCATTCAGTATGCCTTTCCTGGTGACACTTAAATAAATAAATACGAATGGGGGTGGGGCACAGGGGTAAGAATGATATTACTTCCTGGTCTATGCAGATTAGAACTGTTATATACTATGAGCAACTTCAAGTAAAGTTGTTTTATTTTTACTCAGAATTGAGAAAACTGGTTTATAGGTCAGAAAACTATTGTGTCATAGTCATATTAAAATTGGTACCAGTCTAGTTCCCACTCTAGGTAAATTGCTCTGCTCCCAGTCTGGGTTGCAAAAGTGTGTATCCAGGATATGTACAGCAAATGGGAGGACAGTGAAATGTACATTGGTAGTTTCCCAGTGGGTTTCCACATGTGGATAATGGTTGTTCCTTGGCTTTCACAGGACTGCAGTGTTCAGCCCAAGAGACACCTTGTTGTTATATATGTGTCTGTGTTATTGCAGAGGAAAGCAATGTACTACAACCCAGAGTGCACCCTGTTCCATCCCTGATATGCCATGCCTTCCAGGCAACAACATATACCTGTCAGCTGTTCACTGAGCTGTGCAAATTTAAACTCTAGGCTTAACCTTTATTTACCTGAGTGTTTGAATCTGACAGTTGGTGAAAGTGATGTCATATCAGCTTCTGACTCTCCAATCTTTATTACTAGATTGGCATTTCACACTTATTATATAAATTGTATGCTGTATCCTGGAGCAGTAGCCCAAGGAATTCTAAAAAGATTGGAAAATACCTTTTTTAATGCTGCATATTGGTATATTTCTGAGCAACACCATCCCCGAGCGATGAGCAGTGCATCTGAGCAGTTGTGTACAGATGCTGTTCAGCTGCACTGCACATCTTCTCGGTATGCTGGTGTGCCTGTTTTCTCCTGAATGGTTTAGCTTTCTTCATCTACAGTTTTGCCTAGGACAAATGATGCAAGACACAAAAAACAGCCTGATGCCACATAAAGCACTGTTATGTAAGAACTTACCAATGCCATAACAGTAGATCTTCGAGAAGAGCTCCTGCAGCAGGCTACACCATAAGGACTGTGCCGCCACGCACTAGGACTCCATGGAAAACTTCTAGCCAGCAGTACCAAGCTGGGGTTCACCTCTCACGTCAGTCCATCTACTGACATCACCCTCTGTATAAAGAGGAAACCCAGATCCACCTCAGTTCACCTGCCAGAGACCTGGAGATTGCTTAGCAGGAGATCTGTGGCAGGTGCTGAAAAAGTTCCCAGAAAGAGAAACATAATAGGGGATGGAGGCAGGGGAATAGCACCTGCTGCAGGAGTGCTTCTTGATTATCTACTGTTATGGTAAGTTCTTACATAACTGTACTGTCTTACTTCGAGTATAATCTCCTGCAGCAGGCTATACCATAAGGACTGAGTCCCAAGCAGTGTCCCTGCAGGGAAGAAAAAGGAAGGCAGGAATAATTCTCCTGAACTATTTAAGGAATTAGACTTTGGCGCACAGCAAGGCTGAATCCTGCTCTCTTTCTAACATAGAAACATAGAAACATAGATTTTGACAGCAGATAAGGACCGCTTGGCCCACCCAGTCTGCCCATTTCCCTACCTATTGGATAAGCTGCAGATCCTAGTTAACCAGCAGCCTACTTCTTCCTACCCCCACCCCCTAGAATTGCCTTATGACTGTCCCATGCATGCTTGAATTCCACCACTGTTTTTGACTCCACAACCTCCTCTGGAAGGCCGTTCCATGCATCCACAACCCTCTCTGTGAAAAAATACTTCCTTAAATTACCTTTGAGCCGCCCCCCTTCTATCTTCAAATTATGCCCCCTTGTTCTTGCACACCTCTTTTTTTGAAAGATGCTACCCACTTGGACTTTGTTGATTCCCTTGAGATACTTGAAAGTTTCTATCATGTCCCCCTTCTCCCTCCTTTCCTCGAGGCTATACATAGTCAGCTCCTTAAGTCTCTCTTCATATGTCTTCCGGTGCAGACTCTGCACCATTTTAGTTGCCCTCCTCTGGACAGCCTCCATCCTGTCTATGTCCTTGCGGAGATTGGGTCTCCAGAACTGCACACAGTACTTCAGATGGGGTCTCACCAACTGTCTGTACAGAGGGATAATAACTTCCTGTTTTCTACTGGTGATGCTTCTCCCTATGCATCCCAGTATCCACCCAGCCCTCCTTGCTGCCCTCTCACATTGCTTGCCCACCTTTAGGTCATCTGATATGACTACCCCCAGGTCCCTTTACATTTCTGTTGTTGTTAGTATCTCACCCCCCATTGTGTACTCTTCCCTTGGGTTTTTGTTTCCCAGGTGCATTACCTTGCACTTATTAGCATTGAATCTAAGCTGCCATACATTTGACCATTCCTCTAACCTTGCCAAGTCCCTTCTCATCCTTTCCACCCCACCTTGTGCATCAACTCTGTTGCAGATCTTTGTGTCATATGCAAAGAGACATACTTTTCCTTCCAGTCCCTCTGCAATGTCACTTATAAAGACATTGAAGAGGACAGGTCCTAATACTGAACCCTGCGGTACCCCACTAGTAACCCCCCTTTCTTCTGAGTGGACTCCATTTACTATTACTCTCTGTGTCCTATTCTCCAGCCAATTATTTACCCAGGCTGTCATCTTGGGACCCACTCTACAGGTTGGCTAACTTGTATATTAATCTTTTGTGTGGGACTGTGTCAAATGCCTTGTTAAAGTCTAGGTAGGCCATGTCCACAGCCGCCCCTGATCTACTACTTTGGTCACCCAGTCAAAGAAATCTATCAGATTTGTCTGGCATGACCTTCCGCTGTGAATCCATGTGCCTTGGGTCCTGAGCCTCTGGCCTCTAGATACCAACAATTCTTTCCTTCAGAAGTGATTCCATCATTTTCCCTACCACTGAGGTTAAACTAACAGGTCTGTAGTTTTCTGCTTCGCCTTGCTCCCACTTTGTGAAGGGGAATCACATCTGCCCTTCTCCAGTCCTTGGGTACCACCTCATCCTCCCATGATTTGTTAAAGAGGGTAGTCAGTGGTGTCACTAGTTCACCCTTAGTTATTTTAGAATTCTGGGATGAATCTCATCAGGCCCCATTGCTTTGTCCACCTTCAGTTTTAAGAGTTCTTTCAGAACCCTTTCTTCTGTAAATGGGTTGGTATCAACTTCTGTATCCAGAGTGTTTCTACTGTTTGTTTTAGGTACCTCCCCACTTCCTTTGTAAATACTGAGCAAAATATTTGTTTAGTATTTCTGCCTTTTCACAGTCACCCTCTGCCCACCCTCCCTCCTCTTTATTAGCCTCACTAGCCCTCCCTTGGTCTTCCTTCGTTCCTGATGTACCTATAAAAGGTTTTATCCCCTTCTTAACTGAGTTGGCTATCTTTCCTCGGTTTGGGCCTTTGCTGTTCTGACTGCCTTCCCAGCTTCCTTTTGCTTTAACTGATACAGTTCCCTGTCCTGCTCCTTCTGTGATTTCTTGTACTTCCTGAATGCTTTCTTTTTCTCTTGAACCTTCACTGCCACTTCCTTTGAGAACCATAGTGGTTTCTTACATCATTTCGTTTTGTTAATTTGCTTCACACAAAGGCTTGTTACCTCTGTGATGGCAGTTTTTGTTATTCCCTATTGTTCTTCCACCCCTCCTTCCTGCCCATTTGCTAGTGCATTCCTTGGGCACTCACCCATTTTGGCAAAATCAGTCCGCCTAAAGTCCAGTACTTTTGCCTTTGTATGGCTTGACTATTGCAGTGTTTATTGTGAACCATACTGTTCGATGGTCGCTAGTTCCCAGATGGCTACCCACTTCTACATCTGTGATCCTCTCTTCATCTCCATTTGAGAGAACCAGGTCTAAGATTGCTCCCTCTCGAGTGGGCTCCAATACTAGTTGTCTAAGGCATGCCCTTGTAGGGCATCTAGAATAACCCCACTCTTTGAAGTGGCTGCTGCAACTGCATTCCAGTTAACATCTGGCATATTCAGATCATCCATCAGCAATATCTCCCCTTTTTTCTGCCATTCTAAGTATTCTTTCTATCATTTCCTTGTCCATTTCCTCCCCCTGAGAAGGGGGTCTGTATACAACCCCTGTGTGGATTGTGGTGCCATTGTCGGTCTCCAAATTTATCCACAGTGCTTCTTCTACTCCTTGTTTTCCATTTTGTTCAGTTGCTTTGATTCCTTCCCTTATGTAAAGAACTACTCCTTCTCCTCTTTTACCCTCCCTGTCCCTCCTGTAGATAGTGTATCCTGGTATGTTTATGTCCCAGTCATGGTTTTATGTGTACCATGTTTCTGTGACTGCCACGATATCGAGATGTTCCTCCTCCATCAAGGCCACTAATTCAGGAAGCTTGTTACTCAGACTATGGGCATTGGTACTCATTGCTCTCCATTTTTTTATGGCTTTACCTTCTTTTGCAGCATCCCCCTCTGACCTGTCTACCTCGGTCTTTTTCTCATTTAGTGCCCTGTTTTGTAGGGAGAGGCTGGGATTTTCCTGCTACTTATCAGTGCCTCCCCCCTTGACTTTCTGGAAGCAATGTCTGGTGTGTAGTGCTTGACAAAAATATGTACAGAGTTCCAGGTTGCGGCAGCGTAGATATCTACCATCAAAACATTTTTCATAGCTGTGAATGGTGCAGCTATTCTCCTGGTTGAATGTCCCTTAACCAGTCTCGGTAAGGGTTTTTTGTACTTGTTGTAGATGAAAGTAATGCAATTAAACAGCCATTTAGACATGGTTTGCTTTGCAACTGGTTTCCCCATAGCCCTGGGGCCAAAGGACACACACAACTGATCCAATTTCTGGATTGATTTTATTTATTTATTAAATTGTGGTGACTGGGTAGGCCCACTGAGCCCTGGAGGTCCGTTTTTCAGGGGCAACCCAGAATAACATTATATAATAAGATACACACAGAAAGGCATTCATACAAATTTACAGGCAGTGACTTATCACAAATTTCAATGGCATTCATAAATGTGTGCAGTACATACAGATATAATCGCATTAATGGAGTAGAGGGCACAGGAAACATGGTTGCAAAACAGATAGGAGAGACACAGTTAATGTTGCCTGGTATAACATTTAGGAGTGGTGGTGGGGGGATCTCAGGTGCCATGGCAGTGACATGTGCTGGCTTCAAGCATATGGGCCTTGAGTCTTGTGCAGAAGGTCTGAATTGAGGATGTTTCCTGCATCAGTGGTGGCAGTTTGTTCCACAGAGAAGGGGCGGTGTAGGAGAAGGACTTGCTGCCTGCCTTAGTCCTGACTCTAGGTACTTCAAGAAGAGTTTGGCCTGAGGTCCTGAAGTTCCAGGGATTGTGTTTGGAGGTAATAAGCTCAGTGAGGCTGGGTGAAGAAGAAGGCTAAGTAGCTTAAATGCAAGTCAGAGCAGGGGGTGCAGGAAGTGAGCATCCAGTGAGGGCCAGTTTAATAGTGCTAAGGTGTCGCAGTGGTGACTGCTGGAGTGAGCCTGTGTGGCAGAGCAAGCCACCTTGTTGTACAAAACCTGCAGTCTGTTGACCTCTAGCTTCACCATGTCCTGCATGACTGGGGCGGCATAGGTCAGAGTGGGGAGAAGGACGCTTGAGGTGATTGAGATCCTAGCTTCAGGGATCAGCTGGTCCTTTTAGGCAGTAGAGTGTACCAAATTTGCAGTGGATGGTTTTAGTCACTTGATCAATGTGATTCTTAAGGGTAAGACCTTTGTCAGGTGTGAGGCCTAGACATTTTAGGGAGGCCACCATGTCTGTACAGTTGTCTGAGACTGAGGTGAGTTGTAGGAATTGGGTTCTGTCTGATCCGAGGGATCTAGGTCCAAACAGCATGGCCTTGGTTTTGCCAGTATTGAGGACCATTCTGTTCACTTTTAGCCAGGACTCCAGTGACGTTAGGTCAGCTTGGAAGAGGGGGCCAAGATCAGCCAAGTTGTTTAGTTATCAGTAAATGACAGTGTCGTCCACATACTGGACTACAGAGCTTCCCCCACAGTGGTCATTTAAACATACCTCTTTTTCCTGATGATACCGAATGGCGTCCTAAATTTTGTGCTGTATTGTCTGATGATGCCGATTGATGTCCATGTCTTTCTCTTGGTGCAGCACAAGCATTTGTTTACATTTGATGAATTGAGTTGTACCAGCCAATAGGGGACCTCGTACTCTTACTGATTTTACCTAATATAATGTACATTCCCATTGGCTATTTTTGAGAAAACACGCCTTAATAAATAAATAAATATACTATTTTTCACATATGCTATGAAAAATGTTTATTATGCTTGTTCTGCCATTAGTTTGTCTTGTAACAACAAATCACCTTGTTTTAGTGTAACATGTTAAGCTGATCAGGTTGACACTATAATTCATTTCATAACTTATATTTTTTGTATTCGAGCAATCATATTGGCTGTCACCACTTTTGGAGTATTTTTTTGTCTTTTGGGGTATTTTTCTACAATGTCATATCACTGATATCATGATTGTTATAACCATTAGTCCATTATACCACTACGTGAGCTCAATATTTCTGTATTTAAAAATTGAGCTCTGTGATTGGTTGGAGTTTCTGACATCAACAATTCTGAATTTAATTGGTATAAAGGGATTGTCTTAGATGCAGGCACCATCCCCCTGATAAAGCCTTAATTGCCAAAGCACCAGGGTACCTGCACGCAGATCTTTTTGTTGTGCCTTCAACTATTCTATTCAATGCATGTGCCTGAAACATTGGAATAAATCCTTATTTAGCATTCAAGCAAGGACTCTGGTATTTTTTTACAACCATCACTGGAGGGAAAGTGGCTCTCCAGGCTCTGGAGTGTACAGTGATTTTTTTTTTTGATGTTTCAGTTAGGGCTCGCAGCCCTCACCTGCACCAGCCCTAGCTCTGTAGTGTGGCACCATTTGGTCATATTGATTCTTACTGTTGCCATGCTTCCTCTGTGCTTGTTGTACATGTCACTATTTCCATTAACCAGTCAGAGTGCACATTGTTGCAGGAAGAGCATGGTGACTGGAAACTTAGTTTCAAGATGGAGGCACTGCTCTCATCCTAAAATACTCACTTCATTTTGGTGCCAAAACCTCGATTTGTAATCTGTATTTACTTTATTTGTTTTTATTTTTATTTATGACAAAAGTTTTCATAGTCGTCACTTTGTTTATTTTGGGATAATTTCTGGTCATCCTGTGTGATCACTTCTTATGGATCTGGCTGGCATTCCTGATGGGAGAGAGCGTTTCTTGTGCATGTACTAGATGAGGTCACACGAATTCAGCACCTTTTGCTAAAGAGTTTATGTTCGCATTATGGCTATGTTAAAATCCATGTAGCATGTTACTCCCTGCGTTATGGATGATAAGTGGGTTAGGGTCAGGAGCAGGTTTGTCTCATGTTCTGCACTTGAGTTTTCTCCATAATACGCAGTTGCTGATTGTTTCAAATGAAAAAATAACGGTGTTGCCTTCAACTCATCTGGCATCAGTCCAGCCCCAACCTCTGATGCACTGTAAAGGCCAAATCAGTTCTGAATCCCTCCACAGTCACTGGTGTTGTCCATCATCTCGTATGATGTCAGTCTAGACCCAACCTCTGATGCACTGTAAAGTGGTCTTCAGGTTAAAATTCCTCCACAGCCACTGGTAAGATCTAGCTCCTCACCATGCATCAGTCGAGCCTCAAACTGTAGTGAACAGTAAAGTGCATTTCAGGTTCAGATCCCTCCACAGCTGATGGTGTTGTCCATTGACTTATCATGTATCAGTCCAGATCAATCCCATAATGCACTGTGAAGTGCATTTCATGTTCAAAACCCTTCACATCCACTGGTGTAGTCCATCAATTCATATGATATCAGTTCAGCCCCAATCTCTGATGCACTGTAAAGTAGTCATCAGGTTCAAATTCCTCCACAGCCACTTGTAAGATCTATCTCCCTATAATGCATCAGTCGAGCCCCAAACTGTAGTGAACAGTGAAGTGCATTTCAGGTTCCGATCCTTCCACAGCCAATGGTGTTGTCCATCAACTCATCTGGAGTCAGTCCAGCCCCAAACTCTATTGCACTGTAAAATGCTGTTCAGGTTCAAATCCCACCAGAGTCATTGATGTAGTCCATCTCTGTTCATCAGTCTTCAGTTCAGCCTTTATCTCTGACACTCTATGATGTGCATTACTGGAATAAATCCCTCCCCAGTCACCATGGTGTACTCCATTGTACACATCAGGATTCATTCCAACACTACCCTCAGATGCACTGTAATGTTCTATTCCAGTTTGAATCACTCCATAACCACTTGTTTAGTCCCTTGTGCTCATAATGCTTCAGACCAGCCCTTGCCTCTGATGCACTTTGATGTGACCAGTGCCAATGTATGACTTATACAGCCCATTCAAATGAAACACAACATATAGTATACATCTGCACCAATGAGCCAAAGAACATCACTCCATGGTGCAGGCATACCCACACTCCTTCCCACCCACACAGTGCGCCATACTGAATGCTGTAACATATCACATGGGTATGCAGGCAATCCATGTGACACAGCACATAGTACACAACCTTTACAGGTGCCCATGTCATCACTCTGTATGTATAACCACATTCACTAGAAAAAATACCACCAACAGCTTAATCTGGTTCAAGGACTTTTGACATTCATCTGTATTCCCTTCCCCCAGGTCGTGCCTGAAAATAGTCAGAATTTGTCTAGTGCACTTACCTGGTCAACAAAAACTAACTAAATAAATAAATAAATGTCTCTGCATGGCATATGAACACCATTACCAGGTGCAGGTAGCCCCACCTGCTTCCCCACAACTGAGTATACCCCAAGGACGGGTGCCAATTCATGACACAAAATAACTGCAGTGCTTATGAGCATCATTCCTTGGTACAGGCACACCCACCCCACTCCCCATGACATAGTATACCCAAATTACCAGTGCCTTTTCAGCAATGTCATCACCCTATACATATACCCATAATGTATCTACAGTGTCTGTTAGCACCATTATTAGAGGCATACAGCCCCTCTCATTTCCTCAGAACATATGAAGTGCATCTGAGCATGTATTATGAATGCAAGACCCCCCAACACACAGTACTTCATCATACAGTCATTTCCTGACCTTAAACCATCTAATAATACAACCCCCAAAAAATAAACTATGCCAGGAAATTAAATAATACACACATTTATGTAACATGATGTTTACTGAAAGACTATGAAACTTTACATGATCGTGTTTCATTTACAGTATGATAAAGCAAACAGCACAAATAAAATACAGTTAACTATACTTACTATGGGATTTTATTACAGAAATACAATAAAATAGTTTATTTCAATGAAATTACACATTTTAACTACAACAAATATGCAATTAATCATAGAGAGACCTCCAGCACTAAAGAATGTATCCATTTCCTATGTCAGCTCACTGACCCACTGAAAGTGTTCTTCCTATTTACATCACTTAACCTCACAAAGCACTTCCTTCCTGTATCACTTCCTGATATGTCCTTCTAAGGTAATGTGTAAATATGTTTTTACTAAACTAGGGGAAAAAACAAAAAAATTGATAATCAGATTCATAAACTAAAATCAGTGGGTAAGAAGAATTAAACACTGCAAAAATTCCAACCAGTGAAGTTGAACAAAAAACTCAAACTGTAATAACAAGAGATTCAGACATTGATTTCTGACTAAAGAAAATGGTAAAAAACATGGCACATTTTTATATTTAGACAATAACTAAGGCTGTAATTAATTCACGGAGGACACGGATTTCACGATTACCGTGAAATTTACGCTTTTTCTCTCTCTGTCGTGAAATCCGTTGCTCCCTCTGAAATAGTGCAGAAATGTGCAAAACCCCGATCGATTTGTTCAGAAAAGCACTCTGCGCCAAACTGGCTCATTTCCAGGTATGTGCTGGAAAGGTGAAAGGACACAATACAAAACAAACGAAATGCAGAAATAATAAACCCAACATTTTGTCAATGACAGATGTTTACTGTATATTTTTAACAATTTTAAACAGTTTTACAGAAATGTAATATTTTTGTATGACTAAGAAAACAGAGCATAATTATATTTAGATAAAATCATCAGAATTTATGTAAATATGAAAAAACAACCTTACACAACACTGATCCAGTTTAATAGACATTACCAAACCTCACTCATTTTCAAAAACATTTTGTCCTGAAAAACTTTTCTTTTTACAGTTTTAAAATTGGATGTATGGTTTTTAAGATATGTAGGTTTAAGCACAGTGTGTTTGTATGAATGCTGCTGATCTAGAACCTCTTCAGGAACAAAGGTGTTCTAGCAGCAGGCAGAGGGTACCTGAACATTCTAAGTGACAACAGGACAGAATGAGTTAAATTGTTTGTGAACAGGGAGAAAAGGAGGGGGCCAAGTATTAACCCCTGTGGTACCCCCTCTTTTAGGGGAAGAGGGTCTGATATAGCACCCTTCCAAATAACCCTCTGTGCAGCCAGATAGGTAACTCTCAAACCACTTGAGAGCATGGGGGTCAAGGTCTAGATACTCCAGCTTAGATAGCAGGAGTTTGTGGTCAACAAGGTTGAAGGCCTTGGAAAGATCAATGAAGACCATGCCAGTTGGAGTCCTGTTGTCCACGGCTCTGAGTACTTCAGCCAAGAATTTAATCAGAGTAGTATCCATACCATGTTTTATTCTGAAGCTGTGCTGGGAGGGAGCAAGGAGCTGTTGTGACTCTAGGTAGTCCCGGATTTGCCCATAGACAAGCCTTTCCAGGAGTTTTGCCATGGTACAGAGCAGGAAGATGGGCCGGTAGTTGCCGATGTGTTTCCGATGGCCACCCTTGTGGTTGGGAACCACACGGGCCTGCTTCCACAGGTCTGGGATGACACCCTCAAGCTAGAATTGGTCAATGAGCCAGATCAGAGCTCTGGATAGGGTTGAGGCTCCAGCCTTGAGCAACCTGGGGTTGATCCCGTCAAGTCCTTCTGAGCCCTTGGTTTTCAGGGACTTTAGGAGGATGAGAACCTATTTTGTCTTACCAGCCATAGGTGAAATGTTGGTCTGTTCTGGCAGGGGGACTCTGGTGTTCTGGACTCTGTGTTTAAGGGGGTAGTCCAGCTTTATATGAGTCCAGGTTTGTAAAGTGTTGGTTGAGGAATGAGGTGATTTAGGGGCCATCACTCAGCATTTGACCATTGACCTCAATGGGGCCAGATTCTGACTTGCCATTTCCCTTGATCAGTTCATTGATGTGGGAACAAGATTGTCTATGATTGTGTAGGTTGGTTTTTTGGAGGTGAGAGACATACTCCCTTTTCTCAAGTTTTGTGACACTCTCACATTTATTTCTAAGGGATTTGTATGACACAAGGTTGACCGGGAGTGAGGAGTGCTTGTACTTCTTCCAAGCCTTGTCACGGCTGATCACCAGGATCTTACGTGATGGAGTGATCCACTTGTAACAGCTGCCTTTTGCTCTGAGTTTTTTCAGGGGTACAAAGAAGTTGGCAACCATCATGAGTGAATTCTGGAAATGGTCAAGGGCCTCATTCAGAGTTGGGAGGAGCCTTAGTGGGCTCCAGTTGAGGTTGCTTAGGTAGTCATTGAATTGAGCAACTATGAATTTAGAGTAGTCACGTGCGATGAGTATTCTAGGTTGGACCTTAGGTGCTCTGTTCTTCCAAATACAGAAGATATGGGAGTGGTCACTCAGGGCATTGGCCATTGTTCCAGCTTTCTGGATATCGGGAGGGTTAGACACTGGAGCCCAGTCTTCGATGGTGTGGTTCCCCATTTTATAGTTTAGTGTAGTTGGCTCTGTGATTACCTGTACTAGGTTTGCTTCTTGAGTCAGGGCCTTAAAAACCTTGTTTGAGTCTTGGGCCCAGATGAGGTTGAAATCCCCCAAGATGAGGAGTTCAGATGAGACATCATTAGTTATAGCTTTTATGATTGTCTCTAGGGATTGGATGGCATTCTTAGGAGGGCTGTATACACACCCAATGTTGAGGTACTTCGAGAGGCCATGGGTGATATATATGAAGATAGATTCTCTGTCTGTGCAAGTATTGTACTCTGTTTGCAATGTCCACATTGTTGTAATGCCTGTCTTGATGTTCCCCATAATTTGTATTTCTCTGACATGGAACCTTTGCAAAAGAGCCATGGCTCAAAGGTATTTGTAATCCTAGACTTGATAAATAAATAAATAAATAAATTATGCTGCAGGTAGAGGTGTGATACGGTTAGTGTATCTTTTACATAGATATTGGAAGGAAGATACTGGGGATCACTGGGAAGGCAAGACGGGAGGGTGAGCTGTATGTCATTATCCACCTAGGTACTAATGACTTGGCAAATGGGGAGCCAAAGGAAGTTCAGGAAGAGTTTAGAAAACTGGGAAGGGGTCTCAAGCAAGTAGCTACTTCTGTCACTTTCTCAGAAGTACTACCTGTGAGAGGCAAGGGAGAGCATAGGAGTGCATGCATTAGGAACTTTAACTCATGGTTGAAGAACTGGTGCTGTGAGGAAGGGTTTGGATTCATTGGTGACTGGGGACCCACCTGGAGGGATGGAGGGTTTGTTCAAGCCTGACAGCCTGCATCCATCCTGGAGGAATTCACACTCAATGATAAGTTTAAATGCTACATTGACAAGCATTTAAACTATAAAAGGGTGGCAGGCCAGCAAGGAGGGTACCCACGCTCACCCCCACAGCTAGCAGTGGAACCAGTGAACCAGAGGAGTGGCTGTCTCTGCAAAGCAGTGTGCAAAGATGAAGATTAGTGTCCAAAAGGTGGATAAGCACAAAGGGGCAAAATTCAGCAGAAGGGCAGACAGCAAGGAGAACCAGGGATAAATGACAACCAAGGAAGGGGCTAGAGTAGAACAATGAAGCAGTCTAGGGAGGTCAAATCATGGAAGCCATGGTGCAAATGCCAGGAGCCTTAGCACAAGATGGAAGATCTGGAGGCTGTCATGGTACAGTCAGACCTGAAATTGTGGCCATCACTGAAACCTGGTGTAATGATAACCATGACTGGGAGATGGCCATACCTGGCTACAACATATTCAGAAGAGACAGAGCAGGGAAGGGAGGAGGAGTGGCACTGTATGTGAAAAATGACATAAGGGCCACAGAGATCCAGGAGGAACAAATGGGGAGAGATACTGTGGGTTAAGCTGGAAAGGAAAATGGGGCCAGCCATCCGCACAGGTGTGGTCTGTAGACCACCAGCCCAGGAGGAAGAAACAGATAGAGAGTTGATGCTAGCCATCCAAAGGATGGCAGACAAGGGTGAGGTAGTACTGGTTGGAGACTTCAATATTCCAGACGTGGACTGAGCATCCCAGCAGCAGCATCAACTAGGAGCAGATTTATCCTGACTCCCTTCAGGTGCCTTCCTCAAGCAACTGGTCATGGAACCAACTCGGCAGAAGGCAATACTGGACCTTCTGCTCACAAACAGGGACAGTGTGATGGGGGTAACAGTGGGGAGCACCTGGGTAACAGTGACCACCAGTCATTGTGGTTTGAAATCACAGAAAGAGCATAACCAAACCACACAAAACACGATTCTGGATTTTAGGGGGCAGACTTTGGGAAAATGGGGAGATACTTAAAAAGGCATTAAGGGAATGGGACAGGAATCAGGGGTTGAGGAACAGTGGGCAGTATTTAAAATGGGGATTATAAGAACAACAGAATTATGCATTAACAGGTTAGCAAGAGGAAAAGGAAGAGGAGATCATTATGGTTTTCCAAAGAGGTAGCAAAGAAAGTGAAAGCCAAAAAGATTGCATTCAGGCAATACAAAAGACACAGGCAGAAGGGGATAGGAGAAGTACCAGGAGAAACAAAGGGAGGCAGGGAAGTCAGTAAGGGAAGCCAAAGCTCAGACAGAAGAACACATTGCAAAATCAGTGGTTAAAGGGGACAAACATTTTACAGGTACATAAGTGAAAAAGAAAGACAAAGGGAGGGATAGTGAGACTGAAGGGGAGGATGGGAGTCGTGGAGGATGACAACAGTAAAGCTGACATATTGAACAGGGTATTTCTGCTCAGTCTTTACTGAGGAAGAGGGGGTAATGGGTCTGAAGGGAGTACAAGGGTGAGAATGGTGCAGAAATGGACACAAGTCCCTTTACACAGAAAGGGTCCTGAAGGAACTGGAAGTAATAAGAGTTGACAAAGCAATGGGGCCAGATGGGGTACCCCAGGTCCTTAAGAACTAAGAGGTGGTGGCTGAACCTCTGGCTATCCTGTTTAGCCAATCACTGGAAACAGGGAGGTACCCAAAGACTGGAGGACAGCAGATGTAGTCCCTTATACAAAAGTGGGAACAAAGAGGAAGCAGGGAACTACAGACCAGTCAGCCTCACCTCGGTAGTGGGAAAGATCATGGAAGCACTACTGAAGGAGAGATTGGTGGAACATCTGGTTGTCAATGGACTACAGGACCCAAGGCAGCATGGTTTCACCAGGGGAGGTCAAGGTCAGACCAAACTCATTGAATTTTTGACTGGGTGACTAGGAGGTGGATCAGGGAGGCAGTGGACATGGCCATCTGGACTTCAGCAAGGCCTTTGACACTGTGCCACATAGAAGACTATTACAAACTGGGGAATAAGGGTGGGCAGGACAGTAGTGGTGGGTAGGCAACTGGCTGGGTGGCAGGACCCAGAGGGTGGTGAATGGCTGTCACCCACAGAGGGTAGAGGACCAGGGGTACTACAGGGATCAGTGCTGGGACCGTCCTATTCAACATCTTCATCAGTGACATTGCACAGGATCTAGAAGGCAGAATTTCACTGTTCGCTGATGACACAAAGCTCTGTAACAGAGTAGACACACCAGAGGGTGTAGACAGAATGAGAAGGACCTGCAGAAACTTGAAGAATGGTCAAGGGTTTGGCAGTTGAAATTAATGCAAAGAAGTGCAAGATAATGCATATAGGGCAAAAAACCCTGGCACAATATATCAGTTGGGGGTGAGGATATAGCATGCACCAAGCAGGAAAGGGATCTTGGGTTGTCATCTCTGATGACCTCAAGGTAGGGAAACAGTGTGACAAGGCATCAGGTAAAGCAAATAGGATGCTGGGATGTATAGGCAGGGCATCACCAGCAGGAAAAGGAGGTCATAATTCTGCTATACAAGACACTAGTGAGGCCCACCTGGAGTACAGTGTACAGTTCTGGAGACCATACCTACGTGAAGGACAATAGACAGGGTAGAGAAGGTTCAGAGGAGGGCAACAAAGATGGTGCATGGATTGCATCACAAGTCCTATGAAGAGAGGTTGAAGGAACTGAAAATGTACCCTGGACGAGAGGAGGAGAGAGGGATATGATAGAGACATACAAGTATCTTACAGGGAGAAACAGGGTGCAGGAAAACACTATTTTTAGCGAAAAAGATGTTCCAGGACTAGAGGGCATGGGATGAAGTTGGAGGAGGACTATTCGAGAAACATGAGAAAGAATTTCTTCACAGAACGGTGGTGGACAAGTGGAACACCCTGCCAGGGAAGTGGTGGGGCTGAAACAATCACGGGATTTAAGAATGCATGGGATAGACATAAAGGAATTCTAGAGGTCAGGGGTAAAGGGAAACAGACTTCTAGGAAAACATAAACTGAACTTACAAGTTCAAATGGGCAGACTGGGTGGGCCATAGGCTCTTATCTGCCGACACTGTCTATGTATGTATCTATGTATAAGTACGCCTCCCTCTCTTTTGTTATCCCTGCCCTTCTGGTAGGAGTTGTACACTTGGGCAGGGACTTCATGTGTGAGGATGTGGGCCTTAAGTCAGGTCTCTGAGACGGCGAGGATACCAGGCTTGTAGAGGTCAAGCCATGCTTGTACTTCATGCATCGTTGACCAAAGGTTACAAACATTCATATGCGCAATCTTCAGCCCCTTGGAGGACATCCAGTGGGGGTCCTGAGGGGAGGACATAGAGAGATTTGCAATCGGGGGACCTGGGTTAGGCTGTATGTCACCTGCAAGGAGCAAAAGAGCAGCAAGTAGACAGACTAGCTTAGGGCTAGCAGAGGGAAGTAGGTTATGTTGGAGTAAAACAAAATGGTTATATTAAATGCACGCTGAAAATAGAAAATAGAGTTAAAAATCTACGTTTCGACCTTAGGTCTTCTTCAGGAAATATCTAAAAGAGAAAAAAAACAAGTTAGTGTAGAGGAGAGGTAAAATGAGAGAGATATATATGTGGAGAAAGAAGAAGGGGGAGGCTAAGGGAGAAGAAGTGATAAATGGTAAGATTAAGAGAGAATCTGTGAAACAAAAGGTGATGATGGGAAAGATAAAGCATAATGGGAGAGAAAGAGCTGGGGAAGTTCCTAGGTAGAGACTGATTAACAGGGCCTTGTAAGAAGGCTGAAAGGTGACAAATGTGTGAGAAGGAGACAGAAATGGAGCCATATGGTGAAAATGAAAAATAAATGAGTACAAAAACAAATTGACTTTATGGAAAAAAAGGGAATGGCTGAAAGATGTTAGTGGAAAATAAGTCTATAATTTAAACCAGAGGGCTGCTGGGAGCCAAGGCGGATGATCAGCTTGGCTTCCATGTTTTTCTATGGTCAGGATCCCGAAGCCTTGCTGAAGGACACAAACAGAAAGGTCATTGACATTGTGGTCCCTGGAGATAAAGTGGATACAATGGGTTTAGCAGTTTCACCATTCCTGACTGCTCTGTAATGTTCCCTGAAACGGTCAGCAAGACGCCTACCAGTTTCTCCAATGTACATAGCTGAATGCCTCCTGCAAAGAATACAGTACACCACATTAGTGGAGGTGCATGAGAACTCCTTGGTGATGTGAAAATCACCTGTAGGCCCCCAAATCTTGCAGGAGGTGTTCAGCTATGTACATTGGAGAAACTGGTAGAAACTTGCAGAGAAAAATAGTTTAAATTAGTCCCTGACTGATGCAAGAGCTCCTACTCAGATGCAGGACAAATCTGCTTATGGTAGAACTTCAGCACAGAACTGTGAGCCAGCACCTCAGTCCCAAGGAGATAATGCTTCTATGGAGGTCTGTGGCGGGGGGGGGACCCACTGCAGAATGGTCTCTCTCGCCACCCCTGGGGATCCGAGATTCAGTCAGTTCAGTATAGCTCAGGTAGTAATGGAGGATCCTGTGTATGTCCAGAGTGTGAAGGAGGACCCCCCCCCCGAATGGAGTACTCAGGAAAATAAACCAGAAGGCAGATGTCTTGGCTCAAAGTCAGTTCAGACACTACCTTCAGAAGAAATTTACAGTTGGTTCAAAGAGACACCCGGTCTCTGTGAAAAACTAAATAAGGTCCTTTACACATCAGATGGCAACTAAAAATAACGCTTTCCATGAGAGAAAGCGCAGGTCGCAATCTGTGGCTGGTTTGAAGGGAGGGAAGGTTAGCTTCTCTAGAACAAATAACAGGTCCCATGGGGGGGGAGGATTCCCGATAGGAGGCTTCAAATAAAGAATGCCCCTTAGGAATGTATGGGTAAGGTCCAGTTGGGCAACATTTCTACCCTCCATGGGTGCATGGTAAGCCAAGATGGTACAAAGATGTGCCTTAATGGATGAGTTTTGCAGCCCTGCGTCCGAAAGTGACAAGAGATATTCCAGAACTGATTTCACCGAGCAGGATAATGGGTCCAGGGAACATGCTGCTGCCCAGATGCAGAAGCATTTCCACTTCATAGCATATGTTCCTCTTGTATTCTATGAATTGGTTCAGCTGGCTCAGGTTTAGTATGGGTCTTAGGTTCCCTGTCTTCTTGGAAACCAAGAAGAAATGGGAGTAATACCTAGTTTTCTGTTGGGACAGAGGATCAGACGGTATGGCTCATTTTAAGAGCAAGGGCTGGATCTCTTCTCTGATGAGGGCTTCATGGGATAGAGGTGTTGAGAAAGGGCTGGAGGATTGCCCAGAGGAAGTTCTGAAAACTCCAGCATATTGTCCTTTCTGATAATGTCCTGCACCCAAACATCTGTTGTAACATTGTTCCACCCTTCTAGGTAGTGGGAGAAATGACATCCTGCCTCCCCATTGACTCTGCAGGAAGAAGGCAGGCTGGCAGGGAGTCATGCATGGATGAGTGGAGTGGACAGCAAGGACTAGGCAGATCTGGTGTTCCTAGGCCCGCTGTTCCCAGCTGGGTGGGAGGAAGCCTTTCACTTGAAAGGACCTCAGGGTTGTTGGCTGCTCTGTCTGTTGGCACCCAAGTGCCAAAATGGCTTATGCTTTGGCTGCTGAGGGTCTAACCTGTACATCTGGTGAACAGACTGCACCACCTTTCCCGAGTCCTGCAGTTCCATTATAATCTTTTGTACTTCCTCTCCAAAAAGGACAGACCCATGAAACGGGGCATCCTGGATGGAATCCTGGAAGTCCTGTCTGAACTCAGACGCCCTCAGCCAGGAGTGATGGTGGAGGCAGATTTCAGTAGCCACAGCTATTTTGGCTGTGTCTGCTGAATCGTAGGAAGCTTGCAGTACATGTTTTCCTACATCCAGGACATCCAGAAGCTCCTTGTTGATTGGGCTTTCCAGTTAATTCTGGCCTAATTCAATGGTCTTCTTCCACAAGGACTTCCAGTACAGCACCATATGTGCCAAGAAATTAAGGGACTGTATAGAACAGGTGGAAGAAGCATAAACTCTCCTCCCGAGCTGGTCCAATTTCTTAGACTCCTTGTCGAGAGGCTGTGAGCTCATGTGTTTGGGCTGTTTAGTCCTGCCATGGGCAGCGGTCAGGACCATGGAATCTGCTCTAGGATCTTCCCTCAGGAAAGGTTCAGCCTTTGGGGGTTTGTAGAGTCTGTCCACCTTCTTGGGGACTGCTGAAAAGTTGGAGGGGGTGCTCCCATGCCTGCTTAGTTAAATCTTGAAAAGGAGGAACCAGCAGTGGGATGACCAGTGGTTTTGGGTTACTCATGCCCAAAAAGATGTGAAGCCTTTTTCTCTGGGTCCAATTCTTCAGTGTCCCATTGGTTCAGGAGTTGGATGTGTTTCATCACATCCATGAATGTTAGGTCATTCAGAGGGGACTTAGGCGAATTGCAATGACTGTCTGGCTCAGGGGGGGGGTAGCCCCCATCTGAAGAATCAGATGAAGAAGGGTGGCCTCTGGAAGAGGAGGAGGAGGAGGAGGCTGACCTTGAGCATTTGTGTCTATGCTGGCATCTGCTTCTGTTGCCCGAGGAGGATGACCTGAAAGAGGAGTGGTGACATTGGGCCCTGCTTCTGGGGCATTCTGAGACTGACCCCTTAGGAGTTGGACTCCTGGGCTGAGGCAGAGAGTGCTGTTGGGGATCTAGGACCGGAGTGGGAGATGGTGGTGGTACAGGAACGGGGGGGGGGGCTTCTTTTTTAAGCAAGTCCCCCTTGACCATGTTCCACTAGGATGAAAAGAGCTGTCCAACGTCCATCAGGGGTACCATTGGTACTTGTGGTGGTGGCACATCGTTGGGGCCCCCAGGGGCATCCAGAGTGTTACTCAGCCCTGGTGTTATATCTTGGTGGTCATCAGGGCTCAGAAGCATAGTAAGACCTGTCATCTGATTGCCTGTTGTCAGGTCCTCTGGTGTCTGGTGTTCAGATTCTGGAGCAGAGGGTGTATGGGCTGACATCCCATCAGCAAATGCACAGATGTCAGACTGCCGATCTGTCAGTGACAACAGTTCTGATGTTGGCTTTTTGGGTGGCGGACCAGAAGGCATCTGGGCTAGGGTAGTCATCCCTGACGTCTGGTCACCTGATGCCTTACCCTGTGTCGTCTACTGCTGGTCCTTCTGCTTATCATAAGACTGGGCATCTGGGACATGCATCAGAGTCTTTGCTGTGGCAGCTGATTTATTTATTTATTTATTTAGTGATTCAGAAAAGACCTTTGAGCGCAAGCTCTTTTACAAAGGTTCCACATCATAGATTGCAAAACAAAGAAAATTAGGAGAAAGCAAAGGTACATCACAATGAACGCTACAGCTTGGATTCAGAACTTACAGAATAACTCAAAACATAGGCACAAGTTAAAATAAAAATAAAAGCACTTTATGAGGGTGGGGGGGTAATAAGCAGCCACAGAGTGCCTTGTCAGTAGTTCAGATGGACGGGGATAGCAGGCAGTGGGGTGAAGAAAAGAGGTACGAGAGAGAGATATGTAATGCGGTGGAGGTGAAGGGTGGGGGAAGAAGGGCGATAAGGTATAGGGATAAATGGTGGGTTGAGGGGAGGCTGAGTGGAGAAGACATTTTTTTTTTTTTTTCACCAATTATTTTACCTGGTGAGACACACTAAGCTGAAAGCTTGTTTGCAGATGCAACCTGGGAGCACAAGAAATTTAAGTGACTTGCTCAGGGTCACACAGTATGCACCTAGGGGGCTGTGGGATTCAAACCCAGGTCTCCAGATTTGCAGCTCATAGCCTTAACCCACTGCGCCATACTGCCAAAGTAAATGGTGGGGTGTGAGAGGGCATGGTCAGGCAGCCTGCATTAGTAGTGATTGTTAGGGAAACTCACGGGACTGAGTTGGGGGAAGGGGAAGGGAGCCAATGACTTGTCTCGGGGGGGGGGGATTGGTCCCTGGAGTGGGAACATTCCTAGCATCTGCACCAGTCATCAGGGGGTGATGGTGAGCCAGAAGAGAAGAGAGATGCCTGAGCCTTATTGGCTGAAATCCTGGCCTTAGATCCTGGGGAGTGCTGGAAGGGTCTAAGCCTCAAGGAGGGACCCAAAGGTCCTTGCCCCAAAGAACTACTGCCCACAGAGAGGGTAAGGGCGGGAACCTTCATCAATGGCAGGACAGAGGAAGAAAGGCCTGACGGAGGGGCAAAGTCCACTGTCTTGCCAGAGCATGAACCGGAGTGTTTCTTCTTATGGTGAGTGAGATCTACTGTGCTCCTTTTCCTAATGTTGGTGCTTCCCTCCTGAGGGTTTCTCCTTGTGGGAAGTCGATGACTGGGAGGTAGAGGAGCCAGCCTTTAATGGGCGTTGGAGGGTGATGAGCTGCTGCTCCATGATGTAGGTCTGGAGAGTCTTTTGTTAATGGATCCTGGTCTGTTGATTAAATTTACTGCAGTCTGGGCAGACATTCACGTCGTGGTCAGGCCCCAAACAAAAGAGGCACTGTGACTGGTCATCTTTCGCATGAATCTGTCACCCGCACGGACACTTAATTTCCATCGCTTGGAAGAGGGTACAAAAGAAAATAAGTTGAACATATTATGTAAAATCAGGTACAAGAGTACCCATAATGAAATACAAGGTGGTGCCTCCTCTGCTCCAGTTGGAACATAATGTAAAAGGTTTCTTTTGCTGTTTTGTTATACCGCTTTACATGGCAACTTTGGTCCCAAGGAGGGGATTAAGGTTGAACTACCCCGTAGATGGCCAGCACAATACAGCTTTTGCTTGTCCAATTGTCAGAATCATCCTGAAAGTGACAAGCAAATTGCAGCAAGAAAAGAAAAGAACTCCATCCAGGTCCCGGTAGAAAGCATATTCTACCTAGACGACTCCTCACTTCTCCAATTTGTGCCGCATGTCCTAGTGTGTAGCAGGAGAGTGAGGGTAAGAAAAATGAACGCAAGTTGCATTTCACCAATTACATTGGAGTGGCAAAAAGAGCTCCAGTGGTGGTGCTGTTGTGTAAGGTGCGGTGCTTGGCTTCCGATGTTAAACTGGGATTAGAGCTGTGCACCATAAGCCTTCCCCTTAATCACTACCTTAGATATCATAAAAAAGAGGGCATTAAGGAAAAGCCTTATATTAATTATAACTTACTATGTTTGGGAAAAACAGGGAGACAAAACAACACGTTAACCTGAAGGAAAATGGAACATAGGCCCAAATGAAATAGTAAGCTGTTGGTTGCCAATTGCAGCAGACAGAACTTTCTACTGTCACAGTATGTGTACTACTGCCACCATTTAATGACAGTAGAGTAAAGAAACAAACAAAAAACATGTTTCAAAATATTTAAAACACAGTTTTTACAGAAGTAATGAACCTATTAAGGGAAGGTTAACCCCAGGTCCTTACCTGCTTTTACTATTCTATTATGTACCTTAGGAGGCAGGGGGGCCCAATAAGAATCTTATTTATAGGGACATGGACAGTCCATAATACTGTCTGGGGTGGAGTTAAGTTCCTCAAGTGCCCCTTAAACATATTTTGTTTAGCTGGAATACCGGCTACAATGGGACAAATGCTCTGAAATTAACATTATAGTTGCTAATCATCTTTTTTATGGTTTGGTCTAGTTGATCCCCCATTTGCTTGTATTAGAATAGTTTTTTTTCTGTATAACACAATGGGGGTAGATCAGCTAACCCTGTGATATCAAAAGCTGGTCCTATATAAGCACCTCTGGTGCTCAGTTTATCAGACGAGCTTAGGTAAGCAGTAGGGAGTAGTAAGTATTGCAGAATTGTAAGCACAGAAGATGGTGGAAAGACTGGAGTTTTGATTATCCAGTCTGTGGCAGTACTGCTGGAGCAGAGCAGTGCTGATGCTCGGTTAGAGCAACCTTATTTTTAATTTCTTATTTTTATTTAATTTTATTTTCTAATTCTGAGTTAAGAATTTGGAGAAAAAGACAATTCACACTGAACCAAGGTGAGTTTTAAAACCCTAAAACTGTGCCCATGTTGTTGAAATCCCACACCCTTCCACATTGCTCTCTCTACCTGCAGCGGCAGCTCCAACGTGTCCTCTTACACTCCCGGTGAGCAAGCCACCTCTTAGCTGCCTGCCAAAATGATACTGGGGCCCAGTGCCCCCCCACCACCACCACCAGACTCCAGGGAATAGATTCCTAACTTGTTTGAACACATTGGCCACTGGCCAACAGGGAAACTAGCCCACCAGGGGTATTATAGAAATCCCTGACTTCCCCGGGACAAATCACCCCCCTCCACCACAAATGCTAAATTAGTTTAATGATGCCTGTCCACTTACCCAGTAGAGTTCCTAGTAGCCCACCTGGGCTACAGTTTTTTTTCACTTAGCGATATTTCTTTCCTGCTGGTAGCTTATAAGTGCTGGGATATACCCTGGTCAGGTCAAACCTGGTCGTCATTCAAAGAGATACAATGTTTTTTTTCCCCTTTTAATATCTTTTCACCCTTTTCAGGAATGAGTGCCTGTAATGGCTGTGCATAGCCACAGTGTCCCCCATGCAGCAGGACCAATCTCCCTGGCCCAGCCACAGGGGTCGCTGTGTTGGTGCAATGAGCCACCAACCCTCCCTGACTGAGACCCACTGCCGAGCAGCAGCTGTATTGGTTATGGCCTTTAGACATGACTTCCTGGGCTTGCTTCTGAATCCATGTCATCAGGACTTGGAAGGACCTGGCCAGGTTGTAGGAGTGGTCAGAAAGGTGGTAATTACGGATCAGCACAAAAAAGTGCAGGATTATGCACATAGGGAGTAACAACCCAACGGCATACTACGAAATGAAGGGGGAGGAGATTGAGGAGACAGAGCAGGAAAGGGACCTGGGGATTACCATCTCAGACAACATGAAGGTCCGGGGACAATATGACAGGGCAGTAGGAAAGGCACTGAGTATGCTGGCATACATAGGGAGAGGTTTCACAAGCTTGAGAAGGGAGGTGATTCTGCCGCTGTACAAAACCATGGTCAGACCACACTTGGAATATGGGTTCCAGTCCTGGGGCCCATACAGGAAAGGGGACATGGACCAGCTGGAAAGAGTCCAGAGAAGAGTGACCAAAATAGTGCGGGGGAGGCCATATGAGAGAGGCTGGGGAGCTGGCCCTGTACTCACTGCAGGAGAGGAGAGGAAGGGGAAATACGGTGGAAACATTCAAATACTTGAAGGGCATAAACAGGGTGAGGGTCAAAGGGCATTTTCAAATTAAGAACAATTCAATGAGGGGACATATCCACAAACTGGAGGGGGCAGGTTCTTCACTGAGAGGGTGATACAGCCATGGAATAGGCTGCTGGAGTAGGTGGTGGAGGTGGATACAGTGGAGAACTTCAAAAGGGCCTGGGACATGCACATGGGACTGGTGGGCAGAGTGCAGGCCACAAAGGGACAGAGGAAATCTTCCTGGGGGGAGGGGTTTACGGGCAGACTAGATGGACCTAGAGGTCCTTATCTGCTGACAGCCTTCTATGACTGTATGATGCTATGATCAGCTTGACAGCTGAGCTACTACTTTACTGGCCACTAGGCCATCTGGGGGGAGTGATAAATGATTTTGTTGTGCCCCCAACAACATTTTCTCTTCTCCTTTCCTGTCTATTCTTTCTCCATATCTCTGTCTCAGTCTCTATATTTACATCTTCCTGTTTTGTTCAAACTGCAAATTGTCATCTAAAGCTCTCTTTTAATAGCTCCTATACCGTCCTATACTCCTTTTCCACTCCCTGTCTCTGCTCTTGCTACTGTATTTTCTCCATTATAAGCTATGTTTCTCTTTAACAGGTCTGACAGGATGCTGACCCCTTCCTCTTCAGATAAGTATTGCTCTATATCTAACCTGTCCTGTCCTTTCTATTTGCTTCCTAAGAACTACAGATTGTTTGTGATCCTTTCCCAATATTTCATGTTACAGGTCCTACAGATGTCCTCACTTCAAGACTCCTACATCTGTATCCCTCATACCCTGGTAAGAGACAATTTATGTATTTTATGCACTTATTCAGTTTACTGTAATGGTGCAGCCACTAGTTACTGTGTGTGTGTGCACGCATTAAGGTGAGACATACTGCAGCATTTTTTTATTTTTTTTAATAAAGCTGTTTGTCTTGGAGGTTAATGCAGGTGGGCTGTCATCCCTGATCCCACCTCCCCCGAACCACTAAAACCCAAGATCCCACACAGACTGCCCTCCATGGCCTAGCGTGGAAGGGGAGGACTGTCCTTCCCAACTCCCAGGATCACAGCCAGAATTGGCCCAGTGGTCCAATTCATGGCAGGGAATGGGTGTAGGTGGGCAAGGCTTCATGAAGCCTGTGTCAGCTCTGGTTGCATTTTCTCCATTTGGATCCATTGCCATGGTGGCATGTAACCGTGCATGCATGGTGGTGCCCACATACCACAGAACTGTGGCCACTCTTTTTGATGTTGCTCAAACTTCCTGTGCTACATTCAGACCTCCACCTGGGGGCAGCCAAGAGCTGAGCCATAATGCCTCCCCACAGCAACTCCTCTACCGCCACTCTCTGATGTTTTGTGATGTACGAGTTTGGGGGCACAAGAGATTCCTCATAGAAAACGGTAGGTGTGTCTTTTAAATAGGTACTTTTAATGAGCCCTCAAGAAGAACTTTGAAAAACATAATGCCTTGCTTGTGACATCATGATAAATCTAATGGCAACTGACTGTGATGTCATAATGGAGCATTATAATTTCAAGTAGGGAGTAAGGTATAGAGGCAGATGAACTCTAAGGAATAAAGATCATGTTTTTGTGTGGAATTTCTACAATAATGAATAATGGAAAGGAGAACTGTATTGAAGATATATGACACACAAGCTGAATTGTGAGTAAATTATGTTTTTTTATGTTTTCCCAATGGCATCAGCTGCTCTTCAATATTTTAGCAGCTAATTTCAGTCAAGTCAAAGCCATGGCTTAACTAACAAAGCTTTTTGCTCCATTTGCTGATATGTAATTGTGTACGCATGCATACAGTGGAGACTCATTCACCAGTGTCCTTGGGCAGGAAAGAAAAAGTAGAAAAACCCTGGTCTACAGGATGGCGCTAACACACTTGCTCTGTATAGCCTCCCATTGTCTCTGCTTACCTGTGCTCTGAAATGAATCCTTGACCTTCAAGCACCACCATGAGGAAGACTGAGGGGGCAAGCCATGAAAATGGAAGAGGTGCTGCAGGTAGGTGCTGCAGGTATCAGGTGGTACCAAGGGAAAGATGGATAAGGCCAGTAAAGTAGTAGGGGGTCAAAGCTGGCACAAAACCACCAGCCATATGCTGGTAAAAGTTTTTTTTCATTGAGCTAGTAATACATGAGATCTGGCAAAGGACTAATAAGGAGGCTCCAAGGAGTTGGCAGACCACGCAGTGAGGGACCTGGGGCTAGGAAGAGGAGTTCTACTGGACTGGAGGTAGTGCTTAGGATATGGGAAGTGGTGGAGTAATAGGCTAACTGTGAAGATCACAGGACCACCAGAAAAATTATTTGAGCAACCAAGAAGCAATCCTCAGGAGATCAGGTGGGTGAGACCTTCCAGAGGCACTGCTAGTCCCTCAGAAGTTCTTGTATGGCATGGTTTCATGCTACTACATAATGCCATAATTTATTTGTGGAATGGATGCTGTTTTATTATTATTGTTGTTCCTCCTTCCCTGGGCAGTGGGCACTTCTCTCATTCCAGCCATGCATGGGTCCATACACCTGCCCATTGGGCTCACTGCAAACACCAGCACATATCACCTGACTCCCATTGTTATCCCTGGTCAGGGTATATCCCTTCCAGGGGTCCACAACCCCTCTGTGGCACCAACAATACTGGAGATGCTTCTTGAATTCTGTGAGACCAGGACTGGGGAGCATGCACATTGCCAAGCAAGGTCTGGTGGCTTGGATACATGGAGACAGTCATCCAGAATAGCTGAGCTAGCCATTTTCCTGCTTTATTGTGATACCGACTTCCTCCCAAAGACACCTCTTCCACGGCATCCTGGGGCGGGAGTGTGCTCACTGTGTGCTGACTCACATCATGCACACTACCTCATGCAACCACCAGGAGCCACTTCAAGATTGGATAGCATTTTGACCTTCCTCTGGAAGGACAACGTCTGCATAGATGCTCAGTAACCCTCCATACTGGCATCCACTTCTGAAGTCCTGGGTTTGGGTGCGAACTAGACACTACAAATTGTTTGGAACAGGGTAGGATGAGGAAGGAGATTGCATAATTATGGAATGCTTAGCAAGGTATAGGGTGAGCAAAGGCAGTGTCTCTGGACACCATGGACCATTTGGTTTAGGCTGGGATGAGAGAAGGGTCTGTCACCAGACACCAAGGTGTGCTTGACTTGGAACTGGCTGAGGGAGGAGGCCTAGGACCCAAAGGCATACTTGACAGAGAATAAGAAGAGAGAGGTGGTGCTACTGAACATCAGGAACTGATTGATACAGGATTAAGATGTGGTAGGAGTATACCACCGGGCATCAGAAATTGCTTGGCATGGAGCTGGGGTGACGAAAGAGGGGTGCCACTGAACACCAGGGAAAGATTGGAATGGGAGAGGAACAGCTGGTCTTTGGATACTACAGAGGTCTTTGTATTTGGGAGTCCTTAGCAAGGGATCTGGTAAGGGAGAAGGTGCCAATGGCTACTAGGGAATGCTTGGGGCTGGATGCATTAATTTGCAATTACCATTTTGGGCCAGCTATTTATGGCACCAGCCAACTCTTCTTCCCTTTTTTATTTTCATTAACTTTTTATTGTACTGTTCTTTTTGGTTTTATTTGCCTTTTGGTTATGCTGTGCTTTTTTGCTTGCATTTACTTTTTTATTGCGCTGTGCTGTTTTGTTTACGTTAACTTTTTTGTTGCGCTGTGCTTGTTTGCATTCACTTTTTAGTTGTGCTATGCTTTTTTGTTTACATTCACTTTTTAGTTGTGTTATGCTTTTTGTTTGCATTCACTTTTTTATTGTGCTGTGCTTTTTTGCTTGCATTTATTTATTTATTTATTTATTGAAATAGTTTCACCGGGAAAGGCACACTGAGCAACAAGATGCTCGTCTCCCGGTGCAACCTGGGAGAGGGGGTACAAGGGGTTGGATAACATGCAGGTTATCAACTGAGCAAATAACAGAGGCAAGTAGCAGCATATGGATACAATTGCATTAAACGACAAGCAACAACACATGGAGTACATTGGATATTGTATGGAGCATATAACAATTACTTGACATATAGGAAGGCATTATAGCACAGTGGTTTAAGGCTCTGAGCTGCAAATCTGGTGATATCCAGCACACCAGACCTGGGTTTGAATCCCACAGTTTCCACTTGCATACTATGCAACCCTGAGCAAGTCACTTAACTTCTCTGTGCTCCCAGGTCGCTCCTGTAAAGAAGCTTTCAGCTTAGTGTGCTACTCCTGGTTAAACAACTAAAAAAAAAAAAAGCAGCAATTTTTTGTTGTGCTGTGCTTGTTTGCATTCACTTTTTAGTTGTGTTATGCTTTTTTGTTTGCATTCACTTTTTTGTTGTTCTGTGATTTTTTGTTGGCATTCACTTTTTAGCTTTGTTGTGCATTTTAGTTTACATTTTTTTTGTTGTGCTGGGTTTTTTTGTTTATATTAACTTTTTGTTGTGCTGTGTTTTTTGTGCTGTGTTCTTTGTTCGCTATCACTTTTTTGTTTGTTTACATTAATGTTTTTGCTGTGCTATCCATTTTTGTTTGCATTCACTTTTTAGATATGCCATGCTTTTTGCTTGCATTTACATTTTAGTTGTGCTAATATTTTTTGTTAAATTCATCATTTTTATGTTTGCTTGCACGCATGTGCAAGAAACATAGTGCCATGAACGGAGATTTCTGGGTGTGTCACCTCCTCCTCTAATTCAGGCACTGGGCTGGCGGCCTTGACCCTGTAAGCCAATGCATTTAGAGCTGTCTATGACACGCTCCAAAGTACAGCAACTCTGTTGAAAGGGAGCTACGCTGAGTGAGCAGCGATAGAAGCTGCTCATGCGCAGCCTCCCCACCCAGCCGCAGGCATGCACGCCTTCCGCACGCAGCAGTGTATAGTCAAGGTGCCTAATCCCCGTCGGCTGAACTATTTGTCTCCCTCCCTCCCAATAGTTGCTGCCATGCTGGGAGCCCACCCCAACATGGCAACCCGTTATGTTGCCAATGGGGGTGCCCAATCCCCCATTGGCTGAATGCGCCCCCCTCCCCAAAGTCATTGTGCCACACTGGGAGCCCACTCCAGCGTGGCAAAGGTCCTGCATTTTTTGTGTGTTTTTTTGCTGACGGGGGTGCCCAATTCCCCATCGGCTGAACACCCCCCCAAAGTCCTTGTGCCTATCCCAGCGTGGCAAGTGGTCCCATAGCGTCTTTTTGTTTTTACCCTGTAAAACAAAACTGTCCCCACGGCGTCTTTCAAACCCCTCCACAACCCGCACCCACCCTGCGCACTCAGCCTCCCCACCCCTCACCCCATACTTACCTCCGGACTCTGGCGCAGCAGTCTTGGTGGACAGGGAACACGTCTGCACTCTTCAAAGCCGACCGCGACGAGGAAATGCCGGTAAGCTGTATAATGGGCTAGATAGGAGGGGTTCAACTTTGTGCATATCTCGGGCATTTTGGGAATTTTTGCACCACATTTTCAACATGGGGTTTTTGGGACCCCTTCTCATGAATGATGTCACTGTCATGGCATTATTCGGGCTTGAAGAGGTGATTTTGGGCAGTGACTGTGCGGTGACTGCGAAATCACCCTTCAGGACAGCGAACTCCATGACAGTGACTCATGATCGAGGGCAAAACCACCATTTAAGGCCAGTGCCAAATCTAAAAAAAATGTTTAACAGCGTCGTTGCGCGGTTCATGAGCTCGTAAGTTGAATTTCAATATTTTCACTCCAGATTTTCAACATTGCCATTTCACCACACCATCTTATGAGTAGTATAGCTGTCATTTTTCACATCTCACCCAAAATGTGTTTCCACCCTTGTAGCGCAGAATGGCGCAGTCGGTGTGCGAAATCAATGTATGGGACAAATTAAGAAAATCGCAGTGACACTGTTCATGAGCAGAGGTCTTGAAATGGCTATGTTGAACATTTGGTGAAAAAATGCCTAAAAATGACTGTTTTACGAGCGTGCGTTGTGCAGTTCCTACGCACGCTCATAGGTTTGCAAATTTTCAATATTTCCACTCCAGATTTTCAACATTGCCATTTTTCTACACCTTCTTATGAGTAGTATAGGTGTCATTTTTCACATCTCACCCAAAACATGTTTCCGTCCATGTAGCGCACAATGGCGCAGTCGGTGCGAACTCAGTGTATGGGACATATTAAGAAAATCACAGTGTCACTGTTCATGAGCAGAGATCTTAAAATGGCATTGTTGAAAATTTGGTGACAGAATTCTTAAAAATTACTGTTTTACGAGTGTGTGTTGCACAGTTCCAACGCACGCTCGTAGGTTTGCAAATTTTCAATATTTCCACTCCAGATTTTCAACATTGCCATTTTTCCACACCTCCTTATGAGCATTACAGCTGTCATTTTTCACATCCTGCCCAAAACGTGTTTCCGCCCATGTAGCGCACAATGGCTCGGTCGGTGTGCAACCTCAATGTATGGGACACATTAACAAAACCACAGTGACACTGTTCATGAGCAGAGGTCTTAAAATGGCTATGTTGAAAACTTGGTGAACAAATGCCTAAAATGACTTTTCTGACGTCGTTGCACAGTTCCTATGCATGCTCGTTAGTTTGCAAATTTAATATTTTCACTCTAGATTTTCAACATGTCCATTTATTAAACTTCCATATGAACAGTACAGCTGCAATTTTCATATGTCACCCAAAATGTGTTATCGCACATGTAGCGCACAATGGTGCTGTTGGTGTCTAGAAATGTTTAGGACAGATTAAGAAAATCACAGTTACACTGTTCATGAGCAGAGGTCTTAAAATGGCTATGTTGAAAATTTGGTGACAAAAGTCCATAAAATGACTGTGTTACGAGTGAGCATTGTGCAGTTTCCACGATCTTCGTTGGTTCATGACTTTGTAATATTTCCAGTCCAGATTTTCACTAGTGGCATTTTCAACACTTCCTTATGAACAGTACAGCTGCCATTTTTCACAACACGGCAAAGTGTGTTTTACACTTTCAGTGCAGAGATGCGTGGTCGTTATGAAATCATTGTTCGCACAGATAAAGAAAATTACAGTGACACTGTTCATGATTGGAGGCACCAAAATGCCTGAGTTGACAATCTGCTATAAAATATCCCCAACCTACTTATATAACGGGTGTGCGTTGCACAGTTTCTATGTACGCTTGTGACTTCACCATTTTTTTAAATATTTTTACTACACATTTGCAACATAGCCATTTTTACACCAACCCATGAAAGAGTACAGCTGCCATTTTTTACAGCCTGTTCGGAATATGTTTGCATCTGTGGTGCTAAATCCCTCAATCACTGTGCATAAGCAGCTTTCGCTACCACACTGATATTCCCCTGTTCGTGAGGTGGGGTCACAAAACAAACATGCTGAAGATTTGGAGTTAAAATACCAATGAATGCCTGAGGTATTAGACTTTTCAACTAAATCGCCCAACCCTATATAGAATGACAGGAATCAGGGTGTGACTTGGGATTCTTGCCTGTAATGCTCATACCATTCCACACCCTGCAGTCACTGAGAGGCATCAAGGTATGCCTTGGACTCTTCGTCCCCAAACTTCACCCCATTCTCCTATATCGCACCCATCTCACCATATTTCCTAATGAAATGGGGTGCACATAAGGGCCAAAGACCCCAAGGAACATGTGATACTTGTCAGTCTCTGGAGAGTGGGGTGTGGTGAAATGGCGTGGCCGTTATGCCTGACGACCCAAATGCACACCCCAATGCCTGTCACTCTCTGCAGGGTGGTGGTGCGGTTGGCTTCAGTTCAATATTTCACTGCCATTCCTATTACGCAGCTCTGTAACTTCTACACTACCACTGCCAATGCCAGTAAGCAAACATTCAGCATTGACAAATGCTTGTTAGATACACTTTACTGTTTTCACTTGCATTGACTTTTTTATTTGGGATTTTCTTATGGTTGCACTTTAAATGTTTTCGGTTTAGTTATTTTATTTTTGTGGCACCACACTACATTGTTTTGTTGCTTTACGTTTTTGTTTGTATTCCATTTTTTGGTTGTTGCTTAACTTATTTGATTAAATTTTACCATTTTGTTTGTTTGCGTTTTGCACTTCACGCCCACCTTGGTGGGGGTTGGGGGTCAAGGTCAGCAAATGTGAACAAATAAATGTGAGAGATAAAATTAGCCTTTAAAGCTCTTTAAAATGCCTGATTGCAGTTTTTTTCATAACATATCTCAGTAATACTGAAAACTCTGTAATATAGCACAGCACAGAATAATGTGGTATCACTTGCATACAAACTCCCTAGGTGTCACGAACTGCTAAGTCCTATATGAGGAAGAAATAAAATCTTGTAACAGATTTATGAGATCACCACCCTAACTATGCCATTTAAATAAAAACATACTTTGTAAAGGAGATCCTCGGCTATATTTTAAAGAAAAGAAGAATCTAGATATTTATATTCACATCCTGGTGTGTTCCACTTCTTGGGCTTCTATTTCTTTAGCTAAACCAACTTTTCTTTGAAATCCATGTTATGAGTTCATGTCAACACATTGAACTTTGGTGTCAGTCCACATGCCTCAGCCCATGTAATGATGTGCTAACTGATAATGATGAAAGGAACTTCATGCAAAAAAAAAAGGAACGACAAAAGCAACGCATTCACAGTTAACACCGGGACCAAGAATGTGACTGAGTATGTTACTACTCTGATACCCTTATCTGTGTGTTCGCTGAAAGACAGAGGAGGGAATCTGTTGGAAAAACAATCCTTTTTCACCTGGCTTGTGAAAGGGAAAATCTGAGTAGTCTGAGGGCATTCATTACCTGTCTGACACAAGTACAGTATTATCAGCTTCAGCTACTGTAACAGCCTTCACTCAGGATGGTCAAAGGAAAATATGCACAAACTGAGGGAGTTTCCTACTTCCCAGCCTCACATAAATCCACAATTGAGAATTCATTAAAGAAGAACAGAACCAAACCTGTAAACCATTTTCCCCATGTAAAAGCGGATTTTAAAATGTTGGTTTAAATTATGTTACTGTTCCATCCCTACAGAATCTTTAGTTACCCTAGTGGGGTTTCTGATTTACACTCAGGTAACAAGTACCACTTTAGAATTTGATGATGTAGTTAATGTCCCTTGTACTGCTCTTTCATTGCTGCTACAATGCATACACATTCTACATTCAAACTCTGGAGTTGAGAGGGACATAAACTACATCACACAGTTCTAAAATGGCAACTAACACTGAGTATAAATGAAGAACAGTCACTGAGGATACTATGAGGACTGTATAGATGCAACAGTAATAGAACTGGCATGAGTATTTAAACAAACTTTGTCAGAGCCAAAATGGCTGCTAAAGCATTAATCTGATAGAAATAAAGAGTTAAAGTGCAGGTTGGATATACATTTTTTGGTTTTACTATTGTGATATTTAAACAGCAGTACAACAAAACTGGACAAAACATTTAACTGTACCTATTTTCTTCACAATAAATGACTCCATGCATCTTCCAGTTGTGTTTTGTACTTTTTGGGCAATAACATTTTCTAATTCCACCAAGAGTGGTGGGCAAGGTGATGGAGGGCATTGTCAAGGAGAGGCTGGGGGGGCCCTGGATAAGTCAGGGTGCCTGGACGATAGACAGCATGGATTCATCCTGGGGAAATCATGTCAGACAAACCTAGTGGAGTTCTATGACTGGGTGACAAGTGCCTTGGACCTGGGTAGACCAGTGGACATCCTCTTTCTAGACTTCAGCAAGGCATTTGACTCTGTTCCTCACCTGGGCCTGTTGGATAAGCTGGGAGAAATGGGGTTGGGGAACCAGATGATCAGATGGATAGGCAATTGGCTCCAGGACCGGACCCAGAGGGTTGTAGTTGGCGGGATAGTCTCATCCCCAAGGAGGATCATTAGTGGGGTCCCACAGAGATCAGTCCTTGGGCCCCTTCTGTTCAACACCTACGTCGCTGACATAAGGACAGGAATCAGGAGTGAGATGAGTTTCTTTGTGGATGACTTGAAACTGGGGGCGGTGGTGGATGGGGAGGAGGGGAGGGTGGCCCTACAGGGGGACCTGGAGGCTCTGGAAAGATGGTCTAGAAAGTGGAAGCTGAGGTTCAATGCAGGGAAATGCAAGGTACTCCACCTGGGGGCCAGAAACCCGGGCCAAGTGTACACCCAGGAGGGGGGAATGCTACAAGTCTCGATGGCTGAGAGGGACCTGGGGGTGGTGGTGGATGTCAAGATGAACAACTCTGAGACTTGTAGGAGGGCAGCTGCCAAGGCCAACAGGATGCTGGGATGCATTGCTAGGGGGATCACCTCCAGAAGGAGGGAAGTGATACTCCCTCTGTATAATTACTTGGTGAGGCCGCACCTTGAGTACTGCATGCAGTTTTGGAGGCCACACTTAAAGAGGGACATTAACCTCCTGGAGAGGGTCCAGAGGAGGGCAACCAAAACGATTTGGGACTTGGGGGACAGGACCTATGAGGAGAGGCTCGAAGAGCTAAATATGTGCACATTGGAAGAGAGAGGGACCGGGGGACATGATAGGGTCTTCAGGTACATGAGAGGGTAAATAGGGGAGGAACAGTCAGGTGCTTGAAGGAAGGTGGAGGGCCACTAGACAGCATGGGTGGAAGCTGGAGGGGAAGATTCAGGGAGAAAGGAGGATGTGCTACTTCACTGAGAGGGTGGTGGAGCCATGGAATGCGCTGCCTAGGGGGCTGGTGGAGGCAGAGACAGTAGAGGGGTTCAAGAGGGGGTGGGACAGATACAGGGGAAGGGTTCTGGAAGCAAAACCCAATGCAGCAAGAATATCTGGAATTGGGAAGGGAGAAGCCAGAGAAGGCGAGGGGGGCAGCAAGGTCAGCACCCAGGGTGGGGGCTGACGAAACGAGCAGACACGAAAGACTGTAAGGCCTATTCTGCTGGCATTTTAGTATGTTAGTAAGAGTTGAGGCTTTTTGTCCTGTTCTTTATACTGGTATGTAATTCTTTTATGATACTATGTTTCTCTCTGGATGTGGTCTTTTTTTGGTGTAAAATCTTCAATAAAAGTTGAATTTGGAAAAAAAAGAGTTGAGGCTTTTGTAAATGTTTTACTTATTAATAACATTAAAAATAATAATCTTTATTTAAGTGCAATTCACAATGTACCAAAGCACTGTAAAAGAAAGAATAAACCATTTAAAATCGGTAGAAATTCTAAAAACACAAAAACATTCCAATTCCTAACTCCATCTTAAAACCAATAAATAGCCGGCCCACTGGTGCAGCTGTTGGATTTCCATCTGTGATGCCAGTGACCTGGGTTCAGGAATGAGCCCGGGCCACTGGAGGGCCAGCAGTGGGGAGAAGGCTTGAGCGTCCAATGATTGTTTGCCTTCTTCAAGGGGAGGGGAACGAGGTCTGCAGATTGCCTGACCCTGAGCGGAGGCTTGGGGTATGACAAGTCCTGCAGTAGCAGGAAGGACCGGTCCACGATGAGGAGTGGACATCAGTGCATAGTGCCTTGATGTCATGGCAGGCTTCACAGGGGAGAAAATGGGAAAATGATCTCCAGGCACCAGGGAGAAGAAGCACCAGGAACAGACCCCTTATGGCCTCACACCAACCTCCTTTCCAGCTCCTGACAAAATATGGATTGTCGAGGTGTTCCTGCCCCACCTGGTCCCCCCTTGGGGGGGGAAGCTGCAGCTCCATGGGGTGAGTACGAGAAGGGTGAAGGTAGGTGGAGGAGGCAGGAGCTGTCTCTATAGGTGTTCCTGATGAAGTGGAGCTTGGGGAGAGGGGGTGGATAAATAGAATAAAAAAAACAATAAATATAATTAAAATCATAACATATTAATCCACGACTGTCAAGCAATGATGATGGATGCCATAAAGCTGGTTACCTGTAGCTCCGTTTTGTGCTCTGTGGACTACAGACTTATGATACATGAGTCTGGTTCTGACACTGCAGTAACAAGGGTCAAAACCCTGTTAAATAAGGCCTGTCATCTGGTCCTGGGAGCCCAGTGCTTGACGCATACGTGTGCCCTATACCGAAACACTGGTTAGCTCCCACTAGATCTCAGGCTGCAATATCAAACTTGCCTCAAAAAAAAAAAAGAGGTGTGCAAGAACAAGGGGGCACAATTTGAAGATAGAAGGGGGGCGGCTCAGAGGTAATTTAAGGAAGTATTTTTTCACAGAGAGGGTTGTGGATGTATGGAACGGCCTTCCAGAGGAGGTTGTGGAGTCAAAAACAGTGGTGGAATTCAAGCATGCATGGGACAGTCATAAGGCAATTCTAGGGGTTGGGGGTAGAAAGAAGTAGGATGCTGATTAACTAGGACCTGCAGCTTATCCATCAGGTAGGGAAATGGGCAGACTGGGTGGGCCAAGCGGTCCTTCTCTGCCGTCAAATTCTATGTTTCTTGAAGCCCACCACGGCTTCAGTTAGCTCCCCAGGCCAGCTCTCCGACCAATTCCCAGTGTCTGTGGCAGCGTTCTCTTGCCCGCTTCCACAGCCCCACCGTTGGGGGTAAGCCATGGGGTATCGGAGAGCCTGAGGCCGATTTGGGGAGTGGAAGCCGTGGCCCGTGACCGGGTCGATACTACCGGGTGGCTGGCAGCTAGGAAGGCGGCATAAAGATGAAAAAAAAAAATTCTATGTTTCTATGCCTACTGGCTAATAAATCCATGCTGTGGCCCATGCCAGAGTCCACTTCCCCTATTTTTATGTTTGCTTGCACACATGTGCAAGAAACATAGTGCCATCATCTGAGTTTTTCAGAGGTGTGTCAGCATCTTCCAATTCAGTCAGTGTGTTTGCAGGCGTGGTCACAGTTCTCCAATCACTGCTGAAGCTGTCTATGACAGCAGTTGAAAATGCAGTGGCATACAGTTGAAAGAGGGAGCTACGCTTCAGTGAGCAGCTCCTCCCCCCCCCACACACACACACACAGATCAACTGTGTCAGTTGCCTGATAGAATGGTGTAGTCTTGTCTAGCTTAAGAGAGACAAGCCACACATCATTACTTTAATAAACTGTTCCCTGCCAAAGCAGGACCACCAAAATGTGTGGGTGCCTAACAGTCCTTACACACACCAGCTCTCCAAAGCACACCTTCATGGACTCCATGGGTTCTAATCCTCCAGAAAAAAAAAATACCTCAGCATTTGATGTGAAAACTCAGACTTCTTTGTATGTGTAATTCCAAGCATTTTCTCTTACTAGACTCTGTCAATGTGAACTCCTCGCTGCTGAAACCTATGCAAATGAGCTTGAGTGCACTGCACTACCTGCAGCTGAAGCAAAGATCAGCCAGAATGCACAAAGAACATACTGCTATGCATTTCAGCAGCAGCCAGCGGGTGAGGTTTTCATGACTGAAGCACTTTAATGTGCCTTTTAGTGCTGTCATATACACACCCCTGTGTGGTAAGTCACTAAACTGCACACAGTCTGGTAATGCAGCCTCAAAATATTTTTTTTTTCTCTAAATTGCCGTGAGCTGGCATTTAGATAGAATCACACAGCTCTTTCTAAAATCAGATGCTCAGTGAAGTCACATCACCTTGTGACCCTAAACAGGACATGTGCCCTAACAAAATAGCAAAAACTAGGTATAGAAAAAGAAAACACAAATTCAACTGTAGCTCACAATCAAATCCACCCTTTTCTCTGGTGAATCTGAAGCCGCCTAATAGTCCACCCCTGGGTGCTCATGCACTCCCTTCACCCGCGCAACATATGGCCGACGGGGGTGCTGTTGCATTTTATTTCATAATTTCTTGATCCTGTTGCTGCCACCATACTGATACAGAAATACTTTTTATGGCTTGAAAACTGCTTGACATTAGCTGAATTATAAATGGCATCCCTGTTTGACGCTGTGGTGCGGAATATGGTGGTGCTCAAATTTTAAGCCAAGTATTACATGCAGATATGTTGTTATTGACTCATGTCGCTTACCATTTTATACATCTATTGATTTTTTCAATTCACTTTTGCTGACAAATGTTGATCGCAGGGATTCTGATGTCACAATTCAGTTCAGCGACGTGTAACATCTTAGTGCAGATGCTAAGTAACTGTTTTAAAATGCTGAAAAAGTTAACAGCGATGAAAGTGCATGAACTTCTTTCTTCCGTGTCTGGAGTTGTAGTGGTGTTATTGGCAAGTGCATGTCCCTTTGCTCTAGATCTATCAGCGAGATGTCTATTCTGTGCAATGGACAGTGGCTGAATGTTATCAGCTGACAGTTTTTCATTTCATTATCAACAGATAAATATTCAGGGCTTTGCAAATGCAACTTTACTGGTAGCACAGTTTCATGCCCCCAAGTGTCTCATCAGTTAGTGGTCATATCTTAATTGATGATCACAAAAAGTATGAAAAAGATTTGCCGCTGAGTAATGTAAATGCCAATCCACCTAAGCACCTTTAGGCTGCAAACATAATTTAAATGTATAGGGATTCTGGACCGGTGTATCACTCCTTTGCACAGCAACGGTTAATAAGTTTAAGCACATTCTCAGGACATTGTTTCACTTGCCCCCTCTCCCCACTACGATCCTGGTCACCTGAAATAAACCTGACATTTTAGTATCTGTTTTACATCTTGGCTCAGGTAGGCAATCAACGCTGTAAGAATATAAACGGACATATAAATGGGGACTATAAGAACATGGTCACCTGAAATAAACCTGACATTTTAGTGTCTGTTTTACATCTTGGCTCAGTTAGGCAATCAGCGCTGTAAGAACATAAATGGACATATACATGGGGACTATAAGAACATGCCGTGGGTTCTCCTGCCTTAGTCCAGCTGTGCAACATCAGCCTGAAGCTCAGGTAGAGCTTACTGTCTACCACTTTGTTCACTCTCTCATGTACCTGTACCATTTCACATCCTCCCTTGCCTTAGTCCAGCTGTGCTACATCAGCCTGAAGCTCTGGTAGGGCTTACTGTCTACCACTTTATTCACCCCCCCATGTACCTGCACCATTTCACATCCTTCCTTGATCTACAGTGAGTGGATCCCTCATTTATACATCACATATTCACACACAAAAAAGAAAAATACGGTCTTCAATAATTAAGATACACTTATTATGTTTGTTATGTTTGCTTGCACACATGTGCAAGAAACATAGTGCCATCATCCGAGATTTCGGAGGTGTGTCACCCACTCTTCCAATTCAATCAGTGTGTTGGCAGGCGCGGCCCCTGTAAGCCAATGCATGATGGAGCTGTCTATGACAAGCTCCAAAATGCAGTGGCATACAGTTCAAAGGGGGAGCTACGCTTCAGTGAGCAGCGATAAGATATTGCTTGCTCATGCACAGCTCCCCTCCACACACATGCACATGCAGGTGTGTGTCCCCCCCCACTTGCACGCATACACTGTATAGCCAACGGGGTGCCCAATCACCCGTCGGCTGTGATACGCTCACCCCGCTCCCCCATAGCCTTCCAAATGCCATACTGGGTGCCCACCCCAGCATGGCAACTCATGATATAGCCAGGTGGTGCCCAATACCCCATCCGCTCCACTGTCCTCACCATCCCCGAGTACTGGGTGCCATGCTGGGAGCCCACCCCAGCGTGGCAATCGATGCTTTGGGTGATGGGGGTGCCCAATCCCCGATCAGCTGAATGCCCCCCCAACCATTCTTCTGCCATGCTGGGAGCCCACCCCAGCATGGCAAACGTCCTGCATCATCATTGGAAACAAAAAGAACACCTGTAAAGAAAAAAAGGTCCCATATAGTCTCCCTGACCCCCCTCCCACAACCTGCACCCACCCACTGCACACCCTACCTCCCCACACCCTCCCTCACCCCATACTTACCTCTGTACCTCGGCGCAATAATCTTCGGTGGACCGGAAACATGTCTGCACTCTTCAAAGCCAACCGCAAACTGAGGAAATGCCGGTAAGCTGTATAATGGGCTAGATAGGGGTTTTTCAACTTTGTAGTACATCTCAGACATTTATTTTGAATTTTTGCACCAAATTTTCAACATGGGGTTTTTGGGACCCCTTCGCATGAATGATGTCACTGTCGTGGCGTTATTCGGGCCCGAAGGGTGATTTCGCAGTCACCGTGCGAAATCACCTTTCTGGACTGATTAATGAAATGACACTGCCAGTGGTCATAAGGTGGGCTCTCAAAAAGCCTATTTTGAAAATTTGGTGAAAAAATTTCAAAAAACGACTGTTTTATGAGTGTGCGTTGTGCAGTTCCTATGCACGCTCGTAAGTTCACAAATTTTCAATATTTTCACTCCAGATTTTCAACATTGACATTTTACCACACCTTCTTATAAGTAGTACAACTGTCATTTTTCACATCTCACCCAAAACGTGTTTCCGCTCATGAAGCACACAATGGCGCAGTCAGTGTGCTAAATCAATGTATGGAACAAATTAAGAAAACCACAGTGACACCGTTTATGAGCAGAGGTCTTAAAATGCCTATGTTGAAAATTTGGTGAAAAAAATTCCAAAAAATGACTGTTTTACGAGCGTACGTTGTGCAGTTCCTACGTACGCTCGTAAGTTCACGAACTTTCAATATTTATACTCTAGATTTTCAACATTGCCATTTTACCACACCTCCTTATGAGCAGTACAGCTGTCATTTTTCACATCTTGCCCAAAATGTGTTTCCACCCATGTAGCGCACAATGGCACAGTCAATGTGCAAAATCAATGTATGGGACACATTAAGAAAATCACAGTGACACTGTTCATGAGCAGAGGTCTTAAAATGGCTATGTTGAAAATTTGGTGAAACTCCTAAAAATGACTGTTTTAAGAGCGTGCGTTGCGCAGTTCATATGCATGCTCATAAGTTTGCAAATTTAATATTTTCACTCCAGATTTTCAACATTGCCATTTTATTACACTTCCTTATGAACAGTACAGCTGCCATTTTTCATATGCTGCCCAAAATGTGTTTTCGCACATGTAGCGCACAATGGTGCTGTTGGTGTGAAAGCAATGTTTGGGACAGATTAAGAAAATCACAGTTGCACTGTTCATGAGCAGAGGTCTTAAAATGGCTATGTTGAAAATTTGGTGACAAAAGTCCATAAAATGACTGTGTTACGAGTGAGCATTGCACAGTTTCCACGCACCCTCATAAGTTCATGACTTTGTAATATTTTAAGCCCAGATTTTCACCATTGGCATTTTTCCACACTGCCTTATTTATAGTACAGCTGTCATTTTTCACAATATGGCCGAAGTGTGTTTTCACACTTTCAGCACAGAGATGCGTGGTCGCTGTGGGAAATTATTGTTCAGGACAGATAAAGAAAATCACAATGACACTGTTCATGATCGGAGGTACCAAAATGCCTGAGTTGACAATCTGCTGTAAAAAAAATCCCCAGCCTAATTATATTATGGTTGTGCGTTGCACAGTTTCTATGTACGCTCATGACTACCATTTTTTAAAATATTTTTACTGCAGATTTACAACACTGCCATTTGTTACACCTCCCCATGAACAGTACAGCTGTCCTTTTTTACATCCTGTTCAGAATGTTTTTGCACCTGTGGTGATAAATGCCGTAGTCGCTGTGCATAAGCAGCTTTCGGCTAAGAAACTGATATTCACCCTGTTCATGAGGTGGGGTCACAAAAAAAACATGTTGAACATTTGGAGTGAAAATACCAACGAATGCCTGAGGTATTAGGGTTTCCAACCATAACGCCCAACCCTGTAGACTCCGTAGAGAATGACAGGCATCAGGGGTGTGACTTGGGATTCTTGCCTGTAATGCTTATACCATTCCACACCCTGCAGCCAGTGAGAACCATTGAGATATGCCTTGGACTCTTCGGCACCAAAGTTCACCCCATTCTCCTATATCGCACCCATCCCACTGTATTTCCTAATGGAATGGGGTGCGCATAAGGACCAAAGACCCATAGGAACACCGTGATACTTGCCAGTGTCTGCAGGGTGGGGTGTAGTGAAATGGCGTGGCTGTTACGGCCGACGACCCAAAGGCACACCCCAATGCCTGTCACTCGCTGCAGGGTGGTGGTGGGGTTGGCTTCAGTTCAATGCTTCACTGCCATTACTATTACGCAGCTCTGTAACTTCTACACTACCACTGCCAATGCCAGCAAGCAAACATTCGGCATTGACAAATGCTTGCTAAAACTACCCAACCCTCTATAAACACCAGAGGTGCAGCAAAGGGGGATTTAAAGTTTCCTTTAAGCACACCTCTCTTGCCCAGAGATCCCTTTTGTACTGTGGTCCCAAGTGGCTCAATGACCCACCTCAGCCCTGCTCAAATGTAACAAGTTAGCCACTTCAAATCAAGACTATTTACACACCTAGCCAACAATTACTCATGTGACTGCGCTACCTAACCTGAGATGCTACTTCAGTATCTGGTCCTGCACAACCTTAACTTCCTACACCTTCCCCATCCCCCAATCCTTTTCAACCCCCCTTGCACCCCTGCCCTATGAGGTCCACTCCCCCTTCTCACCTCCTTCTACCCTTTCCCCTCTCCCCCATGCTCTGTCCCTTACCCCCCCACCTCAACTTTGCAATTGGAAAAGGCTATACACTGGCTGCTCCTAATTTACTTCCTGATCTTTTTACTCCTCTGACTGAAAACAAGCTGCCTGGTTCCCTCAGCCAGGCAGCCCTAGTACTCCTTAATGCTTTGTACCCTCCCTCTATGCTAGTGTGTTAAATTGAGATATTGCTCTGGCTTGCCTGTATTCTTACGCATGGGAACTATAATCCTATAATACTATTCTGCTATAAAAATGCTTGTTTACTTACTGATTAGTTTATGTTCACCTGCATGTAATGTTATGTCCTGTTTTACTATGACTTGGAGCCTTAATGAATGAGCCCTCGGCTCAAAGGTATTAATCCCAAACTGAAATAAATAAATAAATAAATAAATAAATAAATAAATAAATAAATAATCATCACCAGTTTAAATACATTCAGCAAAATCAAGTCCAATAATATGTGTTTTCAATGTAGTTTTGAAGCTCTCCACTGTTAGGCAGTCTTGTATCTGACAAGGTAGAGAATTCCAAAGGGTAGGGGCAGCAAATGTAAATGCCCAAGCTCCAAAGGTTTTTGACCATACCTTGGGAATCTCCAGCAATTCCTTGTTGACTGAGAGGACTGTTCAGAGGGGACAGTAAGGATTCATAAGATCTTGCAGATAACTCGGACCCTGTCTGTGTAGGGCTTTAAAGGTCAGCAAGCCGACCTTAAAGGTGATCATCCACTGAACTGGCAGCCACTGCAGTTCACGCAGTACAGGTGTAATGTGAGTGGATCAAGTTGATCCAGACCACAACCTGGCCACAGCATTCTGCACCAGCTGCAGACAGCGGATATCAACCCCAAGAAGCCCTAGGTACAGGGAGTTACAGTAATCCAGGTGCAAGATCACAAAGGCGTGGACCAGAATTGGAAGGTCACCAAACAGAACAAGATGCTTAATCCAGGTGATGGTCCTCAGATGATAAAGAGAGGACTTGACCACAGCTGACACCTGAGAATGAAGTGTTAGCCCATCGTCAAGTATCACCCCCAGATTCTGCACCCATTCTGAGGTCAGCAACTGAACACCCTCAAGCCAAAGCCCTGAGGGGCCTCCCACTGCTGACCTCTCCACCCGGTTCCACCACCATCATCACAGTCTTGTTGGAATTGAATTTCAACCAGCTAGTATTCATCCAGTCCTGGATTTCCATGAGACAGTTGTTAAACACTGAGAGTGCACTATCCTGGTCAGGCACAAAGGTAGAGCTAAGTATCATCTGCATAGCCGTGAAAACTCAGCCCATACTGCCTCTCCCAATGGCAGCATATACACCATGAACAACATGAGAGACAGCATGGAGCCCTGTGAGACCCCACATGGCAGAGAGAATGAATCAGAGGAGCAAGTCTCCGATACCACTCTTTGCGACCTGCCAGTGAGGAAAGAGTGAAACCATCTAAGGACTGTACCAGACAGACCATAGATGACCCACAAGCATTTCAGCAGTACCTCATGGTCCACAGTGTCAAAGGCCGAAGAAAGCTCAAGAAGCACCAAGATGTTATGGTGCTTCTGGTCTGTTGCAATTAGTAGATCATTGAGCACCCGAAGCAGAGCAGTCTCTGTGCCATGTCTTTTATGAAATCCGGACTGGAGTGGATCGTAGATGTCATGGATGGTGAGATGGTTCTCTAGCTGCAGCACAATAACTTTTTTAATAACCTTCCCTACAAAGGGCAGGTTAGGGATCGATCTGTAGTTACCAGGATAATCTGTGTCAAGAGAAGATGTCTTGAGAAGGGGTGTTATCACCACCTCCTTCAGGGAGTTAGGAAACTCACCCATCTCAAGTGAGTACCAGATTAATTCTGCTAGAACTGGGCACATAGCATCCACACATCCTATTTCTAACTACAGGTAGCTGACCACATACCTTGGAGAATCTGCATGACATCCATGATCTCCAGCTAATCAAATTCCATCCAATAAAACTGAAGGGTAGCGACCTCACTCCGACCACCTCCATCCCCAATAAAGCACTCTGAGCAAATCTCCACTTTGATGTCAGCAACCTCATCAGCAAAGAAGTGAGCAAACTTCTCACACCATGCTTGAGAAAATGCTTTCTGAACTTGTAGACAGGCTGGATTACACAGTCGGTCTACAGTTCGTAGGAGCTGAGCTGGTCGGTTCGGAGCTGCAGCAATCTCCCTGGACTGGAATTCTGCCTTCTTATGAGAGATTGCTGACTGATAGTCTCTATAATGTTCCATCAGTCTAAGTCTGTTGACATCCAGGCTGTAGCTATGCCAGACATGCTCTAGCCTTCGTCCAACTCATCTCAACTCCCTCAATGCCCCATCAAACCAGGGGAACCAAGGGCGAAGACTGAGAGGGCAAATTTAGTGTTTTCTAAAGAAAAAAGATGGTTGCCCTATTTGGCTTAAAAAATACCCCTGTAAATCTGGTAAGGGTAAGGATCAAGAAAGTAAAAAATAAAATAAAAATCTTATGGTGCATGGCATAGGAGGTACCTAAAAACAAAATTTGACAGGTATGCTAATATATTTATCAACTGTAGCTGAAACCAGCTTTTTTGGAGAAACATTTTTCAGAGCTCTGCTGCTTTAAAATTTCACATATGCATCACCAAAAAACTCTCAAACAGCAAAATAATGCAAAAGCAACTGTTGGCTCTGGAAAGGCATGTGCTCGCGCACACACACACACACACACACACCTGTTTCAAGAGCTGTGTACACATAAAGGCCATGAGTTATAATACACATCAAGCAAGTAGTGTATCATTGTAGTTGCTTGCATTGCAATACAGAACTTCCATGTGGCAGACAGTGCTGGTTGTGGAGGTCAGTAATAGGTATGTGCCAGAGCCATTCTGAAAGTGGAGATTTGGGTGCAGTGAGGGTTGGGGTTACCGCTGTATATAAGCCATTTTGTCAGTGGGACAGAGACGAAGTGGGGTACCAGAAAGTACATGGGAATAATTTTTTTTTGCAGTTAATTTTTTCATTGAGCAAAATTTTCCAAATGATTACATACATTTAAAACTGGTAAGAACATGACTACAGTAATAACTAATACATTGAGTGAAACAGCGGGCCATGCTTTGCTTGCAGACAACAGTCAAAAATATGAAAACATTTATCCTTGTCTACCTTTAGTAGTTTATAGATCTAACATTAAATATTTATTTGGTACAGTAGGAAGAAAACATACAGTATATCTGTCAGACCATATCTAAAGGTTATCTTCTTTGCTTATTCCAGGGAGGTGCCATAGCAGGGATTCATTTTTTAAGCCAGACCATTCTATTTGGAATAGCTTATGGATGCCAGAGTAGGTCTTTAGAATGTTTACTTAGCTTCTGGGTTGGGTTTTGTTGGTAGCAATATATTCCAGATAGGGGGCCCAAATACTGTGATATTTCTGGATGCTACCCTTACCAATATAGGAGATTCTAGTTTGTGAGGCTAATGCCTCCATGGTCACTAACCACTCATACACTGATGGGACATCAGTAGATTCCCACTGTTTTAAACCAAGTCTTTTGACTTTAACAGAGACTTGCATTACTCAGAGTTGCTGGGTGTTGTTTCGGAATATACCCAACAGCCATATGCTGGGGTCCTCCAGGACAGACACACCAAGGGCAGTGGCACAGTGTTGTATCACTTTGGTCGAGATTGGCCAGAGGGGTGGGCACTGCTATAGAATATGCAGAAAATCTGCATTTGGTGCATTACATCTCTCACAACTATCCTGTTGTAGGAGGCCCATGGCTTTTAATTGAGATGGAGTGTGGTACCATAGGTGCATAACTTTGTTTTGAATAAGAAGGTTTCTCTGGTTTCCGCAGGCCTGGTGGGTTATGAGCCAGCTTTGTTTATAGTTCTGTTTGGAGATTGGGAAACCAAATTTGGTTTGCCATTTGTTTGGGCTGGTAAAGAGGAACCCAGGATGCTGTCTCTCAGCAATCTCTGAATTTCCCCTGTTAACTCTCTTTGTGTCTTGGCCCACTCCTGAATAGGGACCTTCTTCAGTTGTCTACTGCACATTTTGTTGCATATAGGACAGTTGCACCTTGTGTTGTGCCATTGGTTGTAGAGGCTCGTAATTTGCAAGTACTTCTAAAATTCCCCTTTTTGCAAGTCATATTTCCTTTGTAACTCTTGATAAGATTGAAAAGTCCTCCATCAGGTGTTAAAAGGTCATGAATGTGGCATATAGATCTTTCCTCCCACCCCTCCCCGTATATAGGTTTTTGGTCTATGCAGAGGTGCGGGTTTTCCAAACATATGTGAAACCCCCTGGGTCAAGGCATAGTTGGGCCTTATGCCATGCCTGATGCAAGGCCTTATTAGTAAGCTAGACTTGAAACTGTCTGGGAAGAGGATGCCTGAAATAAGAGGATAAGAATGTTCCTTGCAGAATATGTTTCTCTTTCTTCTCCCATGCCAGTGGAACAAATTCTGGATCCCTGAACCAGGCCACTGTTTTGCCCATTGTAAAAGCATAGTAGTTAAAGAAGTTAGGCAGATTCTAACCCCCTCCCCCCAGCCATGGGGCTTGTAACTGCACCCTGTGGTATAGAAACATAGACTTTGACAGCAGATATAAACCACATGGCCTACCCAGTCCGCCCATTTCCCTACGTATTGCATAAGCTGCAGATTCTAGTTAAGCAACAGCCTGCTTCCTCCTACCCCACACTATAATTGCCTTATGTCTGTTCCATGCATTCTTGAATTCCCCCACTGTTTCTGATCCCACAACTTCCTTAGGAAGACAGTTCCATGCGTCCATCACCCTCTCTGTGAAAAAATTCCTCCTCATGTTGCCCCTGAGCTCTACCCCATCTCTCTTCAAATTTTGCCCCTTGTTCTTGCACATCTCTTTGTCTGAAAGATGCTACCCTCTTGGACTTTATTGATTCCCTTGAGGTATTTGAAAGTTTCTATCATGTCCCCCATCTCCCTCCTTTCCTCAAGGGTATACATATTAAGCTCTTTTAATCTCTCTTTGTATGGTTTCTGTTGCAGACCCTGCACCATTTTAGTTGCCTTCATCTGGACTGCCTCCACCTTGTCTATGTCCTTGTAGAGATGGGGTCTCCAGAACTGGATGCAGTACACCAGCTGGGGTCTCACCAACTGTCTGTACAGAGGGATAACAACTTCCTGTTTTCTACTGGCGATGCCTCTTCCTATACATCCCAGTATCCCCCCAGCTATCCTTACTGCCTTCTCACATTGCTTGCCTATCTTAAGGTCATCTGATATGACTACCACCAGGGCCCTTTCCCTTCTTGTTGTTGGTAGTACCCCCCCCCAAGTTGTGTACTCCTTCCATGGGTTTTTGTTCCCAAGTGCATTACGCTGCACTTCTTTGCATTGAATCTAAGCTGCCATAATTTTGAGCATTCCTCCAACCTTGCCAAGTCCCTTCTCAACCTTTCCACCCCACCTTGTGTATCAACTCTGTTGCAAATCTTTGTGTTGTCTGAAAAGATGCATACTTTCCTTCCAGTCCTACTGCAATGTCTGTTATAAAGGCATTAAATAACACAGGTCCCAGCATTGAACCCTGCAGTACCTCACTAGTAACTCCCTTTCTTCAGAATGTACTCTGTTTACTATTACCCTTTGCATCCTGTTGTCCAGCCAATTTGCTACCTAGGCTACCACACTGACACCCACTCCCAGGCTAGCTAATTTATGTATTAATCTTTTGTATGGGACTGTGTCAAATGCCTTGCTAATATATAGGTAGGCTATATCCAAAGCCCCTCCCTGGTCTACCACTTTGGTCACCCAGTCAAAGAAATCTATTTGATTTGTCTGACATGACCTTTCTGCTGTGAATCCATGCTGCCTTGGGTCCTGTGCCCTGCTGGCTTCTAGGTACTCAACAGTTCTTTATTTCAGAAGCGATTCCATCATTTTCCCTACCACTGAGGTCAAACTAACAAGTATGTAGTTTCCTGCCTCTGCCTTGCTCCCACTTTTGTGAAGGAGAATCACATCTGCCCTCCTCCAGTCCTCAGCGATCACACAATTCTCCCATCATTTGTTAACTCATTCCTTCCTGATGACGCCATATGGCGTCATAAAAAACATACCTCTTTTTCCTGATGACGCCATATGGCGTCCTAAATCATTTGCTGTAGTGCCTGATGACGCCAATTGGCGTCCATATCTTTCTCTTGGTGCAGCTCAAGCATTTGTTTTCATTTGATGAATTGATTTGTACCAGCTAATAGGGGACATCGTACCCTTACTGATTTTACCTAATATAATATGTGTTCCCATTGGCTATTTTTGAGAAAACAAGCCTTAATACATAAATAAATAAATTTACTATTTTTTGCATGTGCTGTGAAAAATGTATTATGTTCATTCTGCCATTAGTTTGTATCGTAACAACAAATCATCTTGTTTTAGTGTAACATGTTAAGCTGATCAGGTTTACACTATAATTAATTTAATAATTTATTTTTTAATTTTTTATTCAAGCAATCCGATTGGCCGTCACCACTTTGGTGTATTTTTTTGTCTTTTGGAGTATTTTTCTACAATAACATGTTGTCACTGATATCATGATTGTTATAACTATTAGTCCATTTATACCACTAAGTGAGCAGAATATTTCTGTATTTAAAAATCGAGCTGTGTGATTGGTCGGGTTTTCTGACATCATCAATTCTGAATTTAACTGGTATAAAGGGATTGTCTTAGATGCAGGCACCATCCCACTGATGAAGCCTTAGTTGTCGGAGCGCCAGGGAACCTGCACGCAGATCTTTTGTTGTGTCTTCCACTATTCTATTCAATGTATGTGCCTGAAACGTTAGACTAAATCCTTATTTAGCATTCAAGCAAGGACTCGTATTTTTTTACAACCGTTACTGGAGGGAAAGTGGCTGTCTGGGCTCTGGAGCGTACAGTGATTTTTTTTTTTGATGTTTCAGTTAGGGGTGACAGCCCTCATCTGCACCCGCCCTAGCTCTGTAATGTGTCACCATTTGGTCATATTGATCCTCACTGTTGCTATGCTTGCTCTATGCTTATTGTACACGTCACTATTTCCATTAACCAGTCAGAGCACACACTGGTGCAGGAAGAGCATGGTGATTGGAAACTTCATTTCAAGATGGAGGTGCTGCTCTTATCCTAAAATACTCACTTCACTTCAGTGCCAAAACCTGGATTTATAATCTGTATTTACTTTATTTGTTTTTATTTTTATTTATGATAAAAGTTTTCATAGTTGTTACCTTGTTCATTTTGGGATAATTTCTGGTCATCCTTTGTGATCACATCTTATGGATCCGGCTGGCATTCCTGATGGGAGAGAGTGTTTCTTGTGCATGTACTAGATGAGGTCACATGAATTCAGCACCTTTTGTTACTTTTTAAAGAGTTTATGTTCAGATTATGGCTATATTAAAATCTATGTGGCATGTTGCTCCCTCGATTATGGATGATAAGTGGGTTGGGTCAGTAGCATGTTTCTCTCATGCTCTGCACTTGAGTTTTCTCCCTAATATGCAGATGCTGATTGTTTAAAATGAAAAAATAATGGTGTTGCCTTCAACTTATCTGGCATCAGTCCAGCCCCAATCTCTGATGCATTGTAAAGGCAAATCAGTTTTGAATCCCTCCACAGACTGGTGTTGTCCATCGACTCATATGACGTCAGTCCAGACTCAACCTCTGATGCACTGTAAAGTGTTCTTCAGGTTAAAATCCCTCCACAGCCACTTGTAAGATCTAGCTCCTTACCATGCATCAGTCGAGCCCCAAACTGTAGTGAACAGTGAAGTGCATTTGGGTTCAGATCCCTCCTGAACTGATGGTGTTGTCCATCGACACCATGCATCAGTCCAGACCAATCCCATAATGCACTGTGAAGTGCATTTCATGTTCAAAACCCTCCACATCCACTGGTGTAGTCCATCAGTTCAGTCCCAAACTGTGATGCACTGTAAAGTATTCTTCAGGTTCAAATCTCTCCACAGCCACTTATAAGATCTGTCTCCTTATCATGTGTCATTCGAGCCCCAAACTGTAGTGAACACTGAAGTGCATTTCAGAATCAGATCCCTCCACAGCTGATGGTGTTGTCCATCGACTTACCATGTATCAGTCCAGACCAATCCCATAATGCACTGTGAAGTGCATTTGATGTTCAAAACCCTCTACATCCACTGGTGTAGCCCATCAATTCATATGACATCAGTTCAGCCCCAATCTCTGATGCACTGTAAAGTATTCTTCAGGCTCAAATCCTCCACAGCCACTTGTAAAATCTATCTCCGATCATGCATCCATCGAGCCCCAAACTGTAGTGAACAGGAAGTGCATTTCAGTTCAGATCCCTCCACAGCCAATGGTGTTGTCCATTGACTGATCTGGTGTCAGTCCAGCCCCAACCTCTACTGCACTGTAAAGTGCTGTTCAGGTTCAAATCCCACCAGAGTCACTGATTTAGTCCATCTGTTCATCAGTCTTCAGTCCAACCTTTATCTCTGACACTCTGTGATGTGCATTACTGATATGGATCCCTCCTCAGTCACCATGGTGTAGTCCATTGTGCACATCAAGATTCATTCCAACACTACCCTCAGATGCACTGTAATGTTCTATTCAAGTTCGAATCGCTCCACAACCACTTTATTCCCTTGTGCTCATAATGCCTCAGACCATCCCTTACCTCCGATGCACTGTGATGTGATCAGTGCCAGTGTATGACGTATACAGTCCATTTAAATGAAACATAGCACACAGTACACATGTGCACCAATGAGCATCACTCCATGGTGCAGGCACACCCACACTCCTTCCCACCCACACAATGCGCCATACTGAATGTTGCAACATATTACATGTGTATGCAGGCAAACCATGTGACACAGCACATAGTACACAACCTTTACAGGTGTACATGTCATCACCCTTGTATGTGTACCCACAATGTTTCTGCATGGCATATGAACACCATTACCAGGTGCAGGCAGCCCCACCTGCTTCCCTACAACTGAGTATACCCCAAGGACAGGTGCCAATTCATGACACAAAATGACTGCAGTGCCTATGAGCATCATTCCTTGGTACAGCACCCACCCTCCCCATGACACAGTATACCCCAAATTACCAGTGCCTTTTCAGCAATTTCATCATCCTATACGATACTATATATGTATCTACAGTGTCTGTTAGCACCATTATTAGATGCATACAGCCCTCTCATTTCCCCAGAACATATGAGCGATCTGAGCCTGTATTATGAATGCAGGACCCCCACCACCACCACCACTACCACTAACACACAGTGCTTCCTCATATAGTCATTCCCTCACCTTAAACCATCCCATAATACAACCCCAAAAAATAAACTATGCCAGGAAATTAAATAACACACAGATTTATGTAACATGATGTTTACTGAAAGACTGTGAACCTTTACATGAACAACATCATGCTTCATTTACAGTATGATAAAGCAAACAGCACAAATAAAATATAGTTTCCTATACTTATCATGGGATTTTATTGCAAAAATAAAATAAAATAGTTTCTTTCAATGAAATTACACATTTTAACTACAGCACATATGCAATTAATCATAGAGAGACCTCCAGCACTAAAAATGTATCCATTTCCTGTGTCAGCTCACTGACCTACACTGGAAGTGTTCTTCCTGTTTACATCACTTGACCTCACAAAGCACTTCCTTCCTGCATCACTTCCTGATATGTCCTTCTAAGGTAATGTGTAAATATGTTCTTACTAAACTAGGGGAAAAACAAAAACATTGATAATCAGATTCATAAACTAAAATCAGTGGGTAGGAAGAACTGAACACTGCAAAATTCCAACCAGTGGAATGGAACAAAAAACTCAGACTGTAATAACAAGAGAGTCAGATATTGATTTCTGACTAAAAAAATGGTAAAAAAACTTGCAAAATTTATATTTAGACAATGACAGATGTTTATTGTATATTTTTAACTATTTTAATCAATAATTTTACAGAAATGTAATATTTTTGCATGACTAAGTAAACAGAGCATAATTATATTTAGATAAAATCATCAGAATTTATTAAAATATGAAAACAACCTTACACAACATTAAATCCAGTTAAACAGACATTACTAAACCTCATTCATTTTCAAAAACTTTTTGTCCTGAAAAACTTTTCTTTTTACAGTTTTAAAATTGGATGTATGGTTTTTAAGATGTGTAGGTTTAAGTACAGTGTGTTTGAATGAATGCTGCAGATCTAAAACCCCTTCAGGCACACAGGTGTTCTAGCAGCAGGCAGAGGCTACCTGAGCATTCTAAGTGACAATAGGATAGAATGAGTTAAAAAGTGTAGTCTGTGGTGTCACTAGTAGGGCTTTGTGAACCTCCAAAAGTTCTACCTCATGAACTTTCTAAGTAGAACCCCAAAAAGTTCTACCAGGTTCTACCAAGTAGAACCAGGAAGAACAGGGCTCTCTCACATGGAACAGGGTTCTACCAGCTATAACCTAGTTCTACCAAGTAAAACCAGCTTCCACATGGTATTACCAGGTTCTATAATATATAACCAAATTTTAACTGGTTCTACTTAATAAAGAATTCCACAGAAATATTTTTCAGCATGTCTGGGAAAGTAGATGTAGCACTAAGAGTGGCACGTTTTGCAAAGTTTTGGTGCATAGGATTCTTTCTCAGTGCACCAGCATTTTATAAAACGATTCTTGAAATCTTAATACTACATGTACTGTCCCAAACATGTAAACTAAGTGGATTTTTTGCTCAAGTAGAACCAGGTAGAATTTTGTTTTATATTATAGAACCTCCCTTTGTTTTCACTACTAAAACAGATTAACTTGACACAGCCAGCAGTTAGGGGATACATTGTCCTGGTTTTGGTACAGCTCCTCATCAGAGCCAGCAGTGTTGTACTGGCTGGTTTGGGAACAGAGCTCCCTGAATTTGCACCTAGAGATGCAACCGCCATCTACTCTAAAAAATATTTTAATCAGGAACATTTATAAAACCCATCATAGATACATACATAGATACATAGACAGTGTCGGCAGATAAGGGCCTATGGCCCACCCAGTCTGCCCATTTAAGTTTGTAAGTTCAGTTTATGTTTTCCAGGAAGTCTGTTGCCCCTTACCCCTGATCTCCAGAATTCCTTTATGTCTATCCCATGCATTCTTAAATCCTGTGATTGTTTCAGCCCCCACCACTTCTCTGGCAGGGTGTTCCACCTGTCCACCACCCGTTCTGTGAAGAAATTCTTCCTCACGCTTCTCTGAATCGCCCCTCCTCCAACTTCATCCCATGCCCCAGTCCTGGAACATCTTTTTCGCTTAAAATAGTGCATTCCTGCACCCTGTTCCTCCCTGTAAGATACTTGTATGTCTCTATCATATCCTCTCTCCTCCTCTCCTCCAGGGAGTACATGTTCAGTGTCTTCAACCTGTTCTCATAGGACTTGTGATGCAATCCATGCACCATCTTTGTTGCCCTCCTCTGAACCTTCTCTACCCTGTCTATGTCCTTACGTAGGTAAGGTCTCCAGAACTGCACAGTGTACTCCAGGTGCCTCACTAGTGTCTTGTATAGTGGAATTATGACCTCCTTTCCTGCTGGTGATGCCCCTGCCTATGCATCCCAGCATCCTATTTGCTTTACCTGCTGCCTTGTCACACTGTTTCCTGCCTTGAGGTCATCAGAGATGATAACTCCAAGATCCCTCTCCTGCTTGGTGCATGCTATATCCTCACCCCCCAACTGATATATTGTGCCAGGGTTTTTGTGCCCCATATGCATTATCTTGCACTTCCTTGCATTGAATTTCAACTGCCAAACCCCTGACCATTCTTCAAGTTTCTGCAGGTCCCTTCTCATTCTGTCTATACCCTCTGGTGTGTCTACTCTGCTACAGAGCTTTGTGTCATCAGCGAACAGTGAAATTCTGCCTTCTAGGTCCTGTGCAATGTCACTGATGAAGATATTGAACAGTACCGGTCCCAGCACTGATCCCTGTGGTACCCCACTGGTCACTCTTCCCTTTGTGGAATGACAGCCATTTACCACAACCCTCTGTGTCCTGCCACCCAGCCAGTTACCTACCCACCGCACTACTGTCCTGCCCACACCCATATTCCCCAGTTTGTGCAATAGTCTTCTATGTGGCACAGTGTCAAAGGCCTTGCTGAAGTCCAGATAGGCCATGTCCACTGCCCTCCCCTGATCCACCTCCCTAGTCACCCAGTCAAAAATTCAATGAGATTGGTCTGACATGACCTTCCCTGGTGAAACCATGCTGCCTTGGGTCTTGTAGTCCATTGACAACCAGATGTTCCACCAATCTGTCCTTCAGTAGTGCTTCCATGATCTTCCCACTACCGAGGTGAGGCTGACTGGTCTGTAGTTCCCCGCCTCTTTGTTCCCACTTTTGTATAAGGGGACTACACTGCTATCCTCCAGTCTTTGGGTACCTCCCTGTTTCTAGTGATTGGCTAAACAGGATAGCAAGAGGTTCAGCCACCACCTCTCTTAGTTCTTTAAGGACCCTGGGTGCACCCCATCTGGTCCCATTGCTTTATCAACTCTTATTACTTCCAGTTCCTTCAGGACCCTTTCTCGTGTAAAGGGACTTGTGTCCATTTCTGCACCATTCTCACCCCTTGTACTCCATTCAGACCCATTACCCTCCTCTTCCTTAGTAAAGACTGAGCAGAAATACTTGTTCAATATATCAGCTTTACTGTTGTCATCCTCCACACAGCCCCCATCCTCCCCCTTCAGTCTCACTATCCCTCCCTTTGCCTTTCTTTTTTCACTTATGTACCTGTAAAAGGTTTTGTCCCCTCTACCCACTGATTTTGCAATGTGTTCTTCTGTCTGAGCTTTGGCTTCCCTTACTGACCTCCCTGTCTCCCTTTGCTTCTCCTGGTACTTCTCCCTATCCCCTTCTGCCTGTGTCTTTTTGTATTGCCTGAATGCAATCTTTTTGGCTTTCACTTTCTTTGCTACCTCTTTGGAAACCATAATGGTCTCCTCTTCCTTTTCCTCTTGCTAACCTGCTTAATAGATAATTCTGTTGCTCTTGTAATCCCCATTTTAAATACTTCCCACTGTTCCTCAACCCCTGATTCCTGCCCCATTCCCCTTAATGCCTCTTTCAAGTATCTCCCCATTTTCCCAAAGTTTGCCCCCCTAAAATCCAGGATACGTGTTTTTGTGTGGTTTTGTTCTGCTCTTTCTGTGATTTCAAACCACAGCGACTGGTGGTCACTGTTCCCCAGGTGCTCCCCCACTGTTACCCCCATCACCATCACACTGTCCCTGTTTGTGAGCACAAGGTCCAGTATTGCCTTCTGCCGAGTTGGTTCCATGACCAGTTGCTTGAGGAAGGCACCCTGAAGGGAGTCCAGGATAAATCTGCTCCTAGTTGATGCTGCTGCTGGGATGCACCAGTCCACATCTGGAATATTGAAGTCTCCAACCAGTACTACCTCACTTCTTGTCTGCCATCCTCTGGATGGCTAGCATCAGCTCCCTATCTGTTTCTTCCTCCTGGGCTGGTGGTCTATAGACCACACCTGTGCAGATGGCTGGTCCCCATTTTCCTTTCCAGCTTAACCCACAGCATCTCTCCCCCATTTTGTTCCTCCTGGATCTCTGTGGCCCTTATGTCTTTTTTCACATACAGTGCCACTCCTCCTCCCTTCCTGCCTGCCCTGTCTCTTCTGAATATGTTGTAGCCAGGTATGGCCAACTCCCATTCGTGGTTATCATTACACCAGGTTTCAGTGATGGCCACAATATCCAGGTCGGACTGCACCATGACAGCCTCCAGATCTTCCATCTTGTTGCCAAGGCTCCTGGCGTTTGTACACATGACTTTCCATGATTTGACCTCATGAAAAGACAGGAAGCATGTGTGTCAGACCCTTTATGCAAAACCATGGGTGGTAAAAAAAACAAAAAACAGTAGCAGCACTTCTCAGGCAATCCAGGGAACAGTGAGAATAGTACAGAAAATTCAGGACATTGCTGAAGAAACCAGTCATGGTACTAAGAAGTTGAGCAGCTTAAGAGCCATCATAGTGCAGCAACCAGTATTACAAGGAGATGTATTCACAAACAGGCCAGTACAGCACTGCTGACTGCATCGAGTAGCTACAAATTCAGGGAGATTATCCAAAACAGGTTAGTAGTAAAGCACTAGTAGGTGCATTGTGTACCTGGAAACACGGAGATTTATTCCTGGCAAATAGGTCAGTACAGCACTGCTGACTGCATCGAGTAGCTACAAATTCAGGGAGATTATCCAAAACAGGTTAGTAGTAAAGCACTAGTAGGTGCATTGTGTACCTGGAAACACAGGGAGATTTATTCCTGGCAAATAGGTCAGTACAGCACTGCTGGTTGCATGACTTGTGTCAAGTCTGAAAACACTATACTATAGAAAAGTAAAGCACTAGCAGGAGTAAAATATAAGAGAGAGAGGAAATTGTTTAACCAGAATGGCACACTAAGTTGGAACTTTCCAGGTGCAACCTGGGAGCACAAGGAAGTTAAGTGACTTGCTCTGGGTCACACAGTATACTAGATGGAGCTGATGGGATTCAAATGCATCCCTCCAGCTTTGCAGAGCAGCTTGGTCTTGTACAACTGCTGCTGTTGTTAGTCTTTAAGAGATCAGATTTAGCCAGCAGTGAACACAGCACTAGCACTCAGAACTGTCTCTCAGGTATGTTTTTCTGCTGGGCTTGCCTTTCCCTTTCACTTTCACTCCCTGCAGTGACTGCACTCCAAAATAATTTTTTTTTTTTATTATTATGGTGTGATCTGCATCCCATAAGCAGGACTGGTACAGCTCATCGGGGTTACCTACCCCAAACATTAAGAAACACAAAGCAAAGGGCAGTGCTGCAGTCACACAGTCATGCTGGACACAGCAAGTTTGAAATTTCCAAATACTTCATTTTAACAGTCAGTCCATTGACAACAACTAGTAACAGACTATTGCCACTCAGACTTGCCAATCTTTGAGTGGCAGTAGGCTGTTACTATTACTAGTTGATGGTGAATAGACTGTGAAAATAAAGCATTTGAAAACTTCAGACTTGCCTGTGTCCAGTGTGGCTATGTTTTTTCCCCCTATTGTTTAACCAGGAGTGGCACACTAAGCAGAAAGCTTGTTTACAGGTGCGACCTTGGAGCACAGGGAAGTTAAGTGACTTGCTCAGGGTCACACAACAGTATGCAGGTGGGGCTTTGGGATTCAAACCCAGGTCTCCAGATTTGCAACTCAGAGCCTTAAACCACTATTCTATACTGCCTCCCTAAATGTGACTGCAATATTTCCCTTTACTTGTTTTTTATACCAAAACATTGTTTTATTTGCAGTTAGTGCCCAGTTTGCTGACCCTATCCTTCTCTTTCACTCCATGCAGTGAGTGCATGCCAAAGTTTTTTATTCCTAGACTTTAATTTGCAGTTAGTGCCCCTACACTACCCCAGACCAACAGAGAGTAGTACAAATGTGCCCCCCTCCCAACCCTGCCCTTATGTACATTTTCGGTCTCCTTCTCTCAATTTGTTAACTTTCTGTCCTATGTGAAACACCAAACCCCCTTTTTGTTGGCCAGGTGTTGCCACAACAAGTTCAAATGATTGACAATTGGCTTTAAATGAGAACGATTTATTTGATGAAGCAGTGTAACTTTGTTTTGCACAGTTAGTGCGCTTACAGTAGCCCAGCTCAACCCGCAACTGCATCACCCTGCCAACCTGGCCCCTCTGTACTTTTTCTCCTTCTTTCCCTTCCCTTGGTGAAATGAGGACACCATCACTAATGATTTTTTTTGCAAGAATTGCCACAACACAAGTTCAGATGATCGATGTTGACTTTGAGACTTTTATTTATTTATGTGAACAGTAACAGAGCGGAACATTTAAGCCCACTGTCCACCACTTGGTCAGTCCCTCTCATGTCTCTCTCACATACTTTGCTATAACTGGCTGGAGGGGCAGGCTCAGCAGTCAGCATCCCACGTCGTGCATCATGCTGCACAAATGGTAGCCTGTGTTGCTGACTAGGACCCCCCCCTTCCTCCAATCACAAGGAAAGACACTGAGGGTGACATCTCTCTACTGGTCTGGTGACTCTCCCTCTCCTGCAGTGCTGTACCACTTGACAAGCCCACTGGAGAGCTCTAGCAGCATGCACATAACTGGTAGGGATTGTTTTGTTTTTTACATGTTGGGGTTGAACTTAGCGAACCAAAGTTCACATTTTTACAAAAAATGTTTGCGTTCTGCGGACACCCGCGAACATGGGAAGTTCACCTATTTTAAGAAGCAGGTCGAACCAAACTTACAGCCCTAGTCATTAGGTCTCTCCTTAGTTCATTTAGAATTTTGGGGTGAATACTGTCACAAACGCACTCAGCAGGTCAGGCCCTCAGTTCCCACAGTGCCAACCTACGAGTGCAATACTGTGAACAGGTAACAGACAGGGTAACCATCCTGTCTACTTGTGGGTCCAAATCACCTTCAGTCTGAAGTTCTGAGTGGGGGGGGGGATTCAAACTGTGAACCTTATGCTAGCATACCCAAATGTACAGGCTCAGATATTATTCTCTTTGGGGGATGCAATATATTTTTTCACCTAAGGGCTCCTTACCAGGTATCCAAAATGAATCCTTAAAACTCTGTAAAATACCTTAGGTATATTCTTACCTTTTCCCAGTTTAGTAACACCATCAAGCTTTTGAACAGTTGTCAAACTTAATCACATATATATCACATGCAAAAAGAACTTGTAAGACACACAGGCATTCTCTTGAAACAAAGATTTTACTAAAAGATGACAAAAATATGTAAAATGTAAACACAGAACAATATATCAAAGAGCATACAATCACTTAAAAGAACAAGGGTAAAAGTACAACACAAAAAACTCCTACCACCATACATTTAGATACTTTTCTATCTAATGTATTACCTCTAAGTGTCTTAGTTAGATGAGAGAGCTGAGAGCTCTGTCTCTCTAGCGTCCCAAGATGGAATATGACAACTAAGTTCAGACACAGTATTCAGTCTAAAACTCTGTGTCTCCACACCCCTTCTATGAGTCATCTAGCTCCTCCTTTTAGAACCCCAAAAATACAAACATGATTTCCTGTCAGGAGATATTTTAAATAATGTGACTTCAGCAAAAATTAATTTCCCAAATTATGACAGTCTTTAATCAAGCCTTTCCTTTGAACTGGTGGCTGGTTTCTTGTTTTCCCCAAGGAACATCAAAGGTTTTTACAACTCTGCCATACGTCACTTAGGTGCGAATATAGCCAACAGGAATCAGCTAAGTTATGTCCTGTCTTGTAATAAAATGCATATTTACTTTCCCAACTTCAGAGGCAGGAGGTCATAAAAGTCCATAAAATGCAACTTCTCAAAGAAGTTAATTAAATTACAGAGATCTCCTGGTCAGTTCCTGTAACTGAAACCTGGGTGGAGGGGCACCCATGGCACAGGCTGCCTTATGTGAGACATTCACATACTATATTTCTATATTACAAATATCATAGAACAATCATAACCAGCTGGCCAAACATCACAATCCTCCCCACCTAAACTGAATTTGGAGGCTCTATCCCCTGCATGGAATGAGCTTCCCAAATCAGTTCACTCCTCATATAGACGTGACAAGCCATCTGTGTTCTGATTGGTGTCTCCAGCCTTATGTAAGATCATCATGTGATACCCTTGCAAGGCAAGACATCATCTTAATAGTCTACCATTAGTTGTTCCCATTTGTGTCAGCCAAACCAGGGGGTTGTGGTCAGTTTGTATCTCAAAATGCTGCCCATATAAGTATGGTTCTAGATTCTTTAGGGCCCACACTATGGCAAGACACTCTTTTTCCACAGTAGAGTAAGCCTGCTCCCTGGGAAGTAACTTTTTACTCAGGTACACTACAGGGTGATCTTTCCCTTGGTTGGATGTCTGACTCAGTACTGCCCCAACACTCACATCTGAGGTGATAGTCTGGACTATAAAGGGTCTGTTATAGTCAGGACTTGTCAATACAGGAGCAGTGCACAGTGCTTCCTTCAGTCGGATAAAGGCTTTTTCACCAGCTGGTTCCTGGGTAATTTTCTTAGGCATCTTTTTCTTTACCAGGTCAGATAGGGGACCAGCCAGGGCATTGTAATTGGGTTCAAATTTCCTATAGTACCTTGCTGTCCCTAGAAAACTCCTGACCTGCTTCTGCATTTTTGGTCTGGGCCATGTCTTGATCGCCTCTACTTTTACTTGATTAGGATGGAGCTGTCCCTGCTCTACAACATGCCTGAGGTATGTCACTTCAGCCATGGCCACCTGGCACTTCTCACCTCTGACAATGAGCTTGACCTTCTGTATCCTGCCCAGCCCTTCCCTAAGGTGGGACAGGTGTTCCTCCCAGCTGGCACTAAAGATGGCAATGTCATTCAGGTACTAAACGGCGTACTCCTCAGCACCATTCAATACCTAGTTCACAAACCTTTGGAAAGTGACCGGAGCATTCTTCATTCTGAAAGGCATTACTTTAAATTCAAATAAGCCTATTGGAGTGATGAAGGCCGACTGCTCCCTAGCTATGTCAGTTAACTCTACCTGCCAATACCTCCTTGTCAAGTCAATAATCGTAAGCTATGCTGCCCCTCCCAACTTGTCCAGGAGTTCATCCATCTGGGGCACTGGGTGGACTTCTGACTTCGTGACTGCATTCAGTCTACAATAGTCCACACAGAATGAGTAGAGCCATCTGGCTTGGGCACAAGGACTATGGGTGAGGCCCAGGGACTGTGGGATCTCTGAATTATCCCTAAATCCAGCATTTCCTCCACCTCCCTCCTAATGTCCTTTTGGACAGCCTCTGACACCTGATATTCAGTCTGCCATATGGGCGTCTGAGTCCCTGTCTCTACATCAAGCGTCACTAAGGGGATTAGTCCAGACTTGGCACTAAACAGTGGGACAGAGTCTGCTAGAACCTCCCTTACTTCTTGGATCTTGTCTAGGAAAGCTGGGGTGACAGATTAACTGCCTCCACAGAGGACTCCCGCTTGCTTTCTTCCAGCAAGTCCAGAAGGGGGTCTCCTTTGCCCATCCCTCCCCAGGACTACATACTGCAAACACCATGTCAGCCCTATTAGTATATGGCGTCATCATGTTGACATGGTACATTCTTTTTGTCTGTCTTCTGTCAGGTAATTCTATGATGTAGTTCACATCATTTACCTTTCTAACTACTTTGTACGGTCCTGCCCACTCAGCCTGCAGCTTGTCTTTATGGACTGGGATAAGGACCATGATTTCCTGACCCACCGTGTACGAGCAAGCTCTGGCTCTGCGGTCGTACCACACTTTTACTTTCTATTGGGCAGCTGCCAGGTTGCTCTGGGCTGTTCCCATAAGCTCCTTCAGCCTTTCCCTAAACCTAAGGATGTAATCCACTATGGGAGTTCCCTGGTTGGCATGCTTGTCATCCCAGTCCTCCCGGATCAAGTCTAGGGGCCCATGTACCCGGCGTCCATATAAGAGCTTGAAGGGGGAAAATCCTGTCGACTCTTGGGGCACCTCCCTGTATGCAAACAACAGGTAGGGGAGGTATTTCTCCCAGTCCCTCCCATGCTGTTCAGCAAATGCTTGGAGCATGTACTTCAGGGTACCATTACATCTTTACACAAGCCAATTGGCTTACAGTGATAAGGTGTCATGTGCCTCTCCACCACCCCACACTTCTCCCACAAACATTTCATCAGGTCCAACATGAAGGAACCTCCTCGATTGGTGATAACCTCCTGCGGAAACCCAACACGGGAGAAAATCCCAAGTAAGGCATCTGCCACATTGTCTGTCCTCAGTGAGGATAGGGCAACAGCCTCTGAATATTGGGTGGCATAATCCATCACAGTCAGGATGAACCTCTTCCCGGAGGAGCTGGGGGATTTAAAGGCCCCACAGTGTCCATTTCAACCCTCAGGAATGGCTCCTCCACTATGGGCAATGGAATTAGGGTGGCTTGGGTTTTCTTATTTGCCTTCCCTATTTCTGGGCACCGGTGACAAGATCTGCAATACTCCTTCATCTGCTGGATGAAGTTGGGCCAACAGAAATTCTGGGCCAACCATTGCATAGTGCGCATGATTCCCAGATGACCAGACAAGGGAATATCATCTGCAATCTTGAGCAACTGCTCACGATACCTCTGGGGAATGACAAGCTGCCTGCCTTTCACCCCTCCCTCTGTCTTCACAGCCTGAGTATACATCAGTCCATTTTCCCAATAAACTTTGTGTTTACCATCACCTCCCTGTGTTCCATAAGAACCTGCCCAAACACTCAGCTTATCTAGACTAGGGTCATTTTTCTGAGCAGCTGCAAACTCCTTACACATTCCCAAGGCATGGGGCAGGTCCTCTTCAGTCTCTAAACTAGGGTCCCTAGCACTAGCATCAGGGCACTCAGGATCACTGTCATCCCATACCCTCTGACAATGGGTCACTTCTCCTTCTTCAGAGTAACCCTCTGAAGTTGTGTGGTTAACTGCTACTGGGGAAATTTCTACTCCCTTTTCATTAGTCTCCATATCAGCAGACACAGACTGGAGAGTTAGCCCCACAGTGATTTCCACACTGGCTTCTGTGGGGTCCAGGGAACTACAATTTCCCTTTACCACTTGGCTATGGGTAACTGCACACACCATCCCATTTGAGATTGTTGCCACGGATGACGTCAACTGCTAAAGTTTTGGCTATAGCCACCTGTTGCACAGTTCCCCCTGTTTCATCCCAGTCTAGGAGAACACTAGCGAGGGGCAATGTTTTTTCCTCACTAGTAAAGTCTTGTACAGTAACAAATTCATTGGGTATAAACTGAACATGCTCTACCAGATCCCCGTTTACCAATGTCAGGGATGCCCCTGTGTCCCTTAACCCTTGTGTCTGTATACCATTCACCATGACTGGGTGCATGCGTTCCCTCATGTTCACAGGCATGCTTCCTGGGGAAACACAAACAACCTACTTCTTTTCAAGCCCCATTCTGCATATTACTCTTCATTTTGGGACACTGTCTGGCAATATGCCCAGTTTCTTTACAAACCCAACATTCATTTCTTTTCTCAGGGAAATATTTTCATTGAAACCTGGGGTTTTATTTTCCCTGAGGGTGTGCTTTTTCCTTTCTGCACTGCCACACCCGCCTCTTTCACTCTCAGAGCAGATCTGCTCTTGGCATACCAGTCCGAGAGTTCAGCAGCCTCTTGCACTGTTTTGAGATCTCGGTCCTCTAGCCAGGTTTTCAGCTTTGCTGGGTATGCCCCAAATATCTGTTCTAACAAAATAGCATTTTCAGTTATATCTACTGAGTTTGCTTCAATTCTCTTCCACCAACGTTTTAAAAACTGATGATGTTTCATGGCTAGTTTATCATAGCTCATGTCAGGGCTTCTCCTGAGCTTATGGAATTTAGCTCTGTATGCTTCTGCAGTTAAATCAAACTTTTTTGACAGTGCAGCTTTAAGTTTGCAGTAATCACTACTGTCTTCATTGTCCATTTGACCCAGTGCATCCCAAGCTTTCCCAATAAGTAGCAGGGATATCTGGAAGCTCCAGGACCCTCTAAGAATTTTTGCCTGAATGCAAACTTTTTCAAAGGAATTTAAAAAGGCATCCATATCCTCCCCCTGTTTGAATTAAGCTATCAATTTAAATTTAATTTGTGACCCAGTCCTGTAGTTCCGTTAAAACCCAAACCACTTACCTGCTCTGGTGCAGGTGGTTGGAGTCGTAGCTTCTCCAGTTCATGTTGCCTCTGAAGCTCTCACTCCTCTTAGTTCACCTCTCACTGTTCATGGTCAGCTTCTCACTGTTCTCGCTCCCTCTTCTCCTCTGTGGCTCACTTCTCTTGCTCCCCTTCTCTCTGTTCTCACTCCGCTTCTCACTGTTCTCACTCCGCTTCTCACAATTCCCACTCAGCCTCCTTCTGGAACTCCAGCTCCATTCTGCGCAACTCAATCTGCAGCCTGATTGCTTCTGGCTTCAGAATGCTGGTGACCTTTCCCTACTGCTGTGGCCTTTCGCTTGCACTGGCCCTACTGCCCTTTTCACCAGATCTGGACCCTGCACTGGCCGCTAGTCCCTCATTGCCCAAAGGTTTGGCCTTTACAGTCACAGTCTGTGACTCGATGCTCTGGGCATCTGCTGCCATCAGGGCATCCACAAGGTTCTGCTTAGTGGCTCTCACCTCATGTAGCACTCCTCTGTCATGGCACAACTGCCTCAAGTAGTCCGCAGTGTACCCGCTGTAGTTAGAAGTCATTTTCTTCCCTAACTATAGCTACTCTAACTTGCACTTTAGAAAAAAAATAAAACAGATAGGAACTTGACTGTAAACAAAATGATATAGTTCTGTTTCTTTTTTAAAAATAAATCACTACAATATTTTGCAAGTGATCTGTACAGTATTAAGCTGACACACTGAACAGTTAAAGCTTGTGTTACGAATTTTATCCCACCACTGCTAACCAAATCTACCACAAATGCACTCAGCAGGTCAGGCCCTCTGCTCCCACGGTGCCAACCTCCAAGCACAATATTATGAACAGGTAACAGACAGGGTAACCCTCCTGTCTGCTTGTGAGTCCGACTCACTTTTAGTCTCAAGTTCTGGGGAATTCAAACTGTGAACCTTATGCTAGCGTACCCAAATGTACAAGCTCAGATAATATTCTCTTCGGGGGATGCAATATATCTTTTGCCTAAGGGCACCTAACCAGGTATCCAAAATGAATCCTTAAAACTCTATAAAAGACCTTATGTAAATTCTTACCTTTTCCCAGTTTAGTAATACCATCAATCTTTTTGAATAGTTTGAATAGTTGTCAAACTTTACCATGTATACATCACATGCAGAAAGTACTTGGAAGACACACATGCAGTCTCTTGAAACAAAGGTTTTACTAAAAGATGATAAAAATACATAAAATGTAAACACAGAACAATATATCAAAGAGCATACAATCACTTAAAAGAACAAAGGTAAAAGTACAACACAAAAACTCCTACCACCATACATTTAGATACTTTTCTGCCTAATGTATTACCTCTAAGTGCCTTACTTAGATGAGAGAGCTGAGAGCTCTGTCTCTCTAGCATCCCAAGATGGAATTTGACAACAAAGTTCAGACACAGCGTTCAGTTTAAAACTCTGTGTCTCCACACCCCTTCTATGAGTCATCTAGCTCCTCCTTTTAGAACCCAAAAAATACAAACATGATTTCCTGTCAGGAGATATTTTAAATAAGGTGACTTTAACAAAAACTAATTTCCCAAATTATGGCAGTCTTTAATCAAGCCTTTCCTTTGAACTGGTGGCTGGTTTCTTATTTTCCCCAAGGAACATCAAAGGTTTTTATAACTCTGTCATACGTCACTTAGGTGCAAATATAGTTAATAGGAATCTGCTAAATTATCTCTTGTCCTGTAATAAAATGCATATTTAGCTTCCCAACTTCAGAGGCAGGAGGTCATAAAAAGGCCATAAAATGCAACTTCTCAAGGAAGTTAATTACATTACAGAGATCTCCTGGTCAGTTCCTATAACTGAAACCTGGCAGGAGGGGGGCACCCATGGCACAGGCTGCCTTATGTGAGACAATCACATACTATATTTTTATATTACAAATATCATGGAACAATCATAACCAGCTGGTCAAGTGTCACAAATCCTATCAGGCCCCATTGCTTTATCCACCTTGAGTTTTAGGAGTTTTTCCAAACCCTTTCTTCAGTAAATGGACTGTTATCGATCACCCCCCCACCATCCAGAGTGCTTCTATTGTTTAGTTTAGGTACCTCCCTCTCTACTTCTTTTGTGAATACTGAGCAAAAGTATTCGTTCAGTATCTCTGCCTTTTCACTGTCACCCTCTGTCCACCTTCCCTCTCCTTTATTAATCCTCACTGTCCCTCTTTTGGTTTTCTTCACTCCCTGATGGATCTAGAAAAGGATTTATCCCCCCTTCTTATCTGAGTTGGCTGTCTTTTCTTCAGTTTGGGACTTTGCTATTCTGACTGATTTCCCAGCTCCATTCTACCTTAACTGATACATGCCTCTGTGCTGCTCCTTCTGTGATTTCTTATACTTCCTGAATGCTATCTTTTTACAAAGAAACATAGAATTTGACGTTAGATAAGGACTACTTGGCCCACTTAGTCTGCCAATTTCCCTACCTAATGGATAAGCTGCAGATTCTAGTTAACCAGCAGCCTACTTCCTTCTATCCCCCCTAGAATTATGTTATGTCTTTCCCATGCATTCTTGAATTTTCCCACTGTTTCTGACTCCACAACCTCCTCTGGAAGGCCATTTCATGCATCCAAAACCCTCTCAATGAAAAAAATACTTCCTCACATTACCTCTGAGCTGTCCCCCTCTATCTTCAAATTGTGCCTCCTTGTTCTTGCACATCTCTTGTACTGAAAGATGGTACTCTCTTGGACTTTGTTGATTCCCTTGAGGTACTTGAAAGTTTCTGTCATGGTCCCCTCTCCCTCCTTTCCTCAAGGGTATACATATTAAGCTCCTTTAGTCTCTCTTCATGTTTTCTGGTGCATACGTTGCACCATTTTAGTTGCCGTCCTCTGGACAGCTGCCATCCTGTCAATGTCATTGTGGAAATAGGGTCTCTAGAACTGCATGCAACACTCCATATGGGGTCTCCGCAACTGTCTGTACAGAGGAATAACAACTGCCTGTTTTCTACTGGTGGTGCCTCTCCCTATGCATCCTAGTATCCCCCAATCCTCCTTAATGCCTTCTCACATTGCTTGCCCACCTTTAGGTCATCTAATATAACTACCCCCAGATCCCTTTCCATTTTTGTTGTTGTCAGTATCTTATCTCTCATTGTAAACTCTTTCCCTGGGTTTTTGTTTCCCAGATGCATTAATTTGCACTTCTTAGCATTAAATCTAAGCTGTCATACTTTTGACCACTCCTCCAACCTTGCAAAGTCCTTTCTTATCCTTTCCACCCTACCTTGTGTATCCACTCTGTTGCAGATCTTTGTGTCAGCTGCAAAGAGACATACTTTTCCTTCCAGTCCCTCCACTATGTTACTTATAAAGACATTAAAGAGAACCGGTCCCACTACTAAACCCTGTGGTACCCCACTAGTAACTCCCCCTTTCTTCATAGTGAACTCCATTTACTATTACCCACTGTATCCTGTTGTCCAGACAATTGTTTACCCAGGCTTGGGTAAACCATCTTGGGACCCACTCCAAGACTGGCTAGCTTGTATATTAATCTTTTGTGCTGGACTGTGTCAAATGCCTTGCTAAAGTCTACGTAGACCATGCCCATAGCCCCTATCTGGTCTACTACTTTGGTCACCCAGTCAAAGAAGTCTATTAGATTCATCTGACATGACCTTCCTACTGTGAATCCATGCTGCCTTGGGTCCTGTGCCCCGTTGGCCTCTAGGTACTCAACAATTCATTCCTTCAGAAGTGATTCTATCCTTTTCCCTACTGCTGAGGTCAAACTAACAGATTTGTAGTTGCCTGCCTCTGCCCTGCTCCCACTTTTGTGAAGTGGAATCACATCCACCCCTCCTCCAGTTCTCAGGTACTACCCCATCCTCCCATGACTTGTTAAAAAGAGTAGTCAGTGGTGTCACTAGTTTTTCCCTTAGTTCTTTTAGAATTATTGGGTGAATCCTGTCAGGCTCCATTGCTTTGTCCACCTTCAGTTTTAAGAGTTCTTTCAGAACCCTTTCTTCTGTGAATGGACTGGCATTGACCCTCCTATCCAGAGTGTTTCTATTGTTCAGTTTAGGTACCTCCCCCTCCTCTTCTTTTGCGAATACCGAGCAGAAGTATTCATTCAGTATCCCTGCTTTTTCACTGTCACCCTCTGCCCACTTTCTCTCCCCTTTATTAAGGCTCAGTATCCCTCCCTTGGTCTTTCTTTGCTCCCTAATGTGTCTATAAAATATTTTACCCCCCTTCTTAACAGAGTTGGTTGTCTTTTCCTCAGTTTGGACCTTTGCTTTTCTGACTGCCTTCTCTGTCTCCTTCTACTTCAACTGATACAGATCTCTGTCCTGCTTTTCCTTAACCTTCCCTGTCACCTCATTTGATAACCATAGTGTCTTTCTCATTTGTTTTGCTTTGTTAATTTGCTTTACACTAAGGCTTGCTGCTTCTGTGATGGCAGTTTTGATTTTCCCCATTGTTCCTGTACCCCTCCTTCTTATCCATTTGCTAGTGCTTTTCTGAAGCATTGCCTTTTGAGGGCATATGCCTTCTTCACCTGAACAAACTGACACAACAGGCTTTGGAGAAATGGCCACAACCATGTATTTATTGATAAAACCAATTGTCCATATATACAATTGCTAGCATGCTGTGGGCAGCTAGGTTGCCTTGAAAGGAATCTAGCTCCCCATCAAGCACTAGATCACTGCTGGTCAATCCTTCCTCCCAGGAGAGGGCTGCCTTACCATACACCCGGACCCCACAAGGGACAACAGCCTCTGGGGCATAAGGGATGGCTCTGTGACTGGCTGTAGCTAGCTTCTCCCCCATCAGAGGATCCACCATGCCACAGAACCCTGCCTGAAGAGGGTGCCCTCCGGACGCCATTGTCAGGCCTGCCCTCCTGTCAGCCTCAGGGAAATCTGGCTGGTCAAGACACATGATCCCCTGTTACCTCTTCCACAGCATTCCAAGACTACCAAGTTGCCACACTTACAATGTTCATGACTGTGACACCTATCTATCTGCTCCCTAGCCTACTCTAACTAGAATAACTCCCTCCCTTTGCTGGAGAAGGCAAAACTGAAAACCTAATAAGAAAAATAGGAAATTCCTTCTTGACCCTAAGGTAATCCCCTTAGTGGGACAGCAAGTTCCTGTACCCCCCATGTTCCCCCTGCTTTTATGAGGGTGAGGTTTGGGTGGGATGTGACCTGGGACAAGGAGGAATGAGGAAGAATTCCTCATGTGTAGCCCCTTTTAAGGGGCCTGGCTCCTCCCTGTACCTGGCCACAAGCTCTCTCCACCTTGGAACCTATCCCCCAATCCCTTCTGGGTGGTCCTACCTGGGTTCCTATTGTTCAGGTATCTCAGGCCCTGCCCCTAGACAAAGCCCCACCTGCTACGATACCTTGCAGGCTCCTCCATTGTCTTTTAAGGGCATATGCCTTCTTCACCTGAACAAACTGACACAACAATGGGCTTTGGAGAAATGGCCATAGCCATGTATTTATTGATAAAACCAGTTGTCCATATATACAATTACTAGCGTGTTGTGTGCAACTAGGTAGCCTTGGAAGGAATCTAGCTCCGCATGGAGCACTAGATCATTGATGGTCGACCCTCTCTCCCAGGAGAGGGCTGCCTTACCCTCAACCCAGACCCCGCAAGGGACAATGGCCTCTGGGGCATAAGGGATGGCTCTGTGACTGGCTGTGGCTAGCTCCTCCCCTGTTAGAGGATTCACCATGCCGCAGGACCCTGCCTGAAGAGGGTGCCTCCGGACACCATCCATCACGCCTGGGCTGCCTTCAGCCTCAGGGAGATTTGGCTGGTCAAAACACATGATCCCTCGTTACCCCCTCCACAGCATTCCAAGGCTACCAAGCCGCCACAAGCTGAGTTTCACCACTCACCCGCCACAAGCACCTCACGCCAATACTCTCACCACTACCCATTGTATGTCATTCAAAAACAAGTCTAATCCTTTCTCTGATAGATGTACACCATCTCTGCTATACAGAGCAGGCTCTTTCACAGACACTCCAGGTGCGCTGCAATGGACCCCACCATGGAGTCCATAACTGGTCTAATGGTTGCATTCTGCAGCCAGTGTACCTTCTCTATTGCCCTAATGTTTTGGGCATGCCACCACTGCTGCCTCCACACCATATCTGACCAAATTATATGCACCTGGGGCAACTATTGCTTCACTGTTGCCACATCCTGCCTGACCCTCTCCTTAAGCTCCCTCACAGACATAAGCCCCAGATCATTTCCCCCCAGATGAAGGACTAAATCATCTGGCTGCCACCTCTCCTGGGCTTTTGCTTGCATTGTTGTGATTAACTCATTCCACCACATCCTGCACCACTTCAACCAATGCGCCTCTGCCCTCTTGGGTGCCAGGAACAGGTTTTCTTCTCCGGATACTGTCTCGCTCTCTGCGTGCTCCCAATAGATGTATGAGTGGCAACAAATCCAGATCTGCTCTACTCGGGCCACAACACCTGTCCAAGCAAAGCAAAAAGAGAGTTATAACATGTGTGGCCTTATGTTTCTTTCAAAAGCCTGTGACTACCCAACACTTGCATTGCCCCATCTGCCAAGCCCTCCGCCCTGGCACGTGATGCTGCTCCAATCCTAAAGGAGTGTGTGTTGTAGTGTTCTGCTGGGATGCCCAGCTGATGCAAGGTCTTTTGCAACATGTGCCTAAACTGGTACACTGTTAGGGGGCCATTCCCTCCATGATGGAAGAAGCCCCCCCATTGCCGGGAGTCAAGTTATATAATCCTGTACCCATATTCCCACATACAACTGGAGTCTATGGGTGCCCCTAGCCAGTGCCACTCCTTGGGCAAGTTGGTGGTCTTGCTTTCAGATATGACAGACTCCAGACCTTGTGACCTCCATGTCCACTTCTGCCAGTGCTATGGTCTCCAGTGGCGTTAGGCTGCACGAGCTCAGACACTCAGAATGCTTGCAAATGCTACAAGTACTGTCAGAACAGCTTGTCTCGTTGGATGAGCATATCTTGGTAACTCATCCCGATCTGCTTGTATGGCTGGCTGATAGTCGTCTGTTGTTCGTGCCACTTGGGGTTGCCTGTGCCCAACCTCTAGCATCTCCTAGAGCAAATGCCTTTGGGTCAGAAAAGCCCTGACTATGTGGAACCAGACAATGCCAGCAATGTACTGTTTAAATGTTGCCCGGGTGACCCTGTATGTTTTTGATCAGCGTATTACTTTAGCTGTGCAACTGGGTTCTGTGTTGTTGCCACCTTGAGTGTTGACCTCCAGAAACAACTGACTTCTCTTTTGTGCTATATGCATCCATAGGTGCAAGACCTTCTCATAATCTCCCAGGCCTCTGGTTATCGCTCCATAGGAATGTTGGGACTTCCCAGGGCTGTTGGTCTCTGGTGCCACTTCTTAGAACCCTGCCATTGTAAATGAGAGAGCATTAGCGATGCCATTTTCAACACCTGTTACACTGCCTAAGAGAATATTCGTCAGACATTGAGGACAAACCCCATGAGGTTGTCCATCAGGCCTGCCCTAACTGTTTGTTGTTGACACACCACTCTGGTGTTGTTCGACCTAATGTGATGTGTTTTGACACGCAGCACATAGGAACACTTGCTCCCTGTCAATCTTGATCTCCCAGAAGGAGCCTTTGCATGGCCTTCTGTCTTGTCCTGGCTAATGATAAACCCAGCTGTGCACACCTCATGGATGCTGCCATGCTGTTGTATTTGCCCGGCTGGCCCTCCCCACAAACAAGAAAGTCTTCCACATAATGAACCATGTGGTTGACTTTTGGCTTTCTCATGCAATGGCCCAGTGCAAATGTGCCGGTGCTCAAACATGCCACTGCACACCCATGGGCATGTTGTCCATATAGTAGTACCTATCAAATTTCAGACCAGTAGCTCTATGATGGGAACACTGGCAACGTTGGAATGTTGATTCTATATCAGTCTTCCCCAGCAATGCCCCTGGCCCACCGACACACTACCTCCTGCCTCGTCGAACTCGTGTAATACACCGTGTGTCGACTGGGTCAATGTAGTTGTTGATTGCCCTTCTGGGTGCATGGGTGGTTTACTTATTTGAACTCACCTGGCACCTGGTACTAGGCCAATGGGTGACACCCTGAACCACAGGGTGTAGAAGGGCCACTGTCTGACCTTGTCCAGCTCTTTGGCTTGCCCGCTGACCTCCACTCTCTTGGCAGTGCGGGGTTGTCAGCCCCATGCCCTCCTTGGGTCTTGTTGCTTACATAGAACCCTCCTGAAACCATCTACAAAAGTGGCCCACCCTGTCTGGGTGGTTGACCAACTGCCCTTCAATGTTCGGCCTTGACGGTGTTGGCAACTTTTCCCTTCCTTCTGAGGGACAAGAATTGTGCCTTCTCTGCCCTGCTCTGTCCTTTCCACACTGTTGAAATAAGTGTGGTTTCCTACTACATACACTCATGTTGTATTACAGTGCTTGGTCTTGCATGACCCTGTTGTGCTTGAACAACACCTTTCCCTGCCCCCTTTTCCCCATTACCCCATTAATAACCTTTCTAGGCACCAGGGTACCACTGGGAAACCACTGTCTGTGGAACTCCTCCCCCAAAATCGATCATCTACAGCAGGGAGGTCAAGACCACCATGATGTGCCATGTCCATCTGTTTTCTCTCCATTCTCCTGTCATATTAACCACCCGCCTGCTTAGCTAGCTGTTTGGTCATTATTCAATTATAGACCCACAATCCATCAGCTTTCCTGGGCTGCCTGGGTAGGATCCTGTGTAGGTGTGAACCCTGCGACAGTTCTGTTGCCTCACTTGTCTGGCAGTGTGACCCCTTGAGTTTACTAGGGAGAGTTCACTGACCTTGCTGCCTGGCCTTGGTGGTGGCGTGGTGCTACTCCTGATCCCGTGCCGTCCTGCTGGCTGATTCCACCTGGACCTCTGGCTGAGCCTGATCAGGTCCACCATAAGTCAGCAACTGGTGAAGCTTCTGCCCACACCTGATTGACTCAGTTTCCCACTGTCACACATCTAGGCTCCCCACCTTTGACTATCGCTGGCCAGACACGCACCTTTCACTAGTTGACCCAACCCCGAGGCTGTCTGCTGTGGGACCCATGGCTGGTCCTCCCAGTTGATGGGTTGCTTGGCAGGATGGTTGACCCTGCCCCATTGCTCATGAGTCCAAGCTCACCTATGGTGGTGCTGGCTGACCCTCAGAGGCCACCTGGCGGACCCAGGCTTGTGGGTGCGATGCCTGTTTTTTCTGTGCCTATCAGCACCTTCCATGGCTCCCACCCTCTGCCCTGTTCAGCTGGCACCTCCTGTCTTTGGGGTGCCACTGCCCTGGCAGAGCCCTCAACCTCAGCTGACAGCTGATCCAACTCTGGCATACTCACAACTTAGTCCCTGCCGCTGCTCCTTGTGTGGCCCGGCCATATCGCCAATGGGCCTGTGAAAACACTAAATAATTTGAATCTTTTCAAACCATCAGACTCACAATGCTGGCTTGAACCTATATCAACATAATGTTTCTAAACACACTAAAACTTACTGAGCATCTATCAGTTATGTACTCTCACTGTCTCTAACTAGTTTCCTCTGCCTCCGCAGTGGGACAGAATCGTTGAGGAACAGTGGGGTATTTAAATGGGATTACAAGAACAACAAATTATGTATTAAGTGGTTGGCAAGAGGAAAAGGAAGAGGTCGTATGGTTTTCCAAGAGGTATCAAGAAAGTAAGGCTAAAATATTGCATTGGGCACAAAAGATGAGCAGGGGATAGGAGAAGTACCAGGAGAAGCAGTGGGCGGCAGGAGGTCAGTAAGGGAAGCCAAAGCTCTACAGAGAACACATTAAAATCATTGGGTGGGGACAAAACCTTTTACAGGTACATTAGTGAAAAAGAAAGACAAAGGGGAATAGTGAGACTGAAGGGGAGGATGGGGTCGGAGGATGACAACAGAAGCTGACATATTGAACAGTTATTTCTGCTCAGTCTTACTGAGGAAGAGGAGGGTATGGGTCTGAAGGGGTACAAGGGGTGAGAATGGTGCAGAAATGATCCCTTTACAGAAAGGGTCCTGAAGGAACTGGAAGTATAAGAGTGATAAAGCAATAGGGGCAGATGGGGTGCAAGGGTCCAAAGATATGAGAGGTGGTGGTGAACTGGCTATCTGTTTAGCCAATCACTGGAAACAAGGAGGTACCCAAAGACTGGGACAGCAGATATAATCCCTTTGTACAGAGTGGGAACAAGAGGAAGCGGGAACTACAGACCAGCGCCCCACCTCGTAGTGGGAAGATCATGGAAGCACTACTGAAGGAGAATAGGAACATCTGTTGTCAATGGACTACAGGACCCAAGGCAGCATGTTTCACCGGGGAGTCATGTCAGACTAACCTCATTGAATTTTGACAGGGTATTAGGAGGTGGATCAGGAGGGAGGATATGGCTATCTGACTCAGCAAGGCTTTTGACACTGTGCCATAGAAGACTATACAAACTGGGAATATGGTTGGGCAGGACAGTGGTGTGTTGGGTGGGTAATTTGTTGGGTGGGAGACAGAGGGTGGTGGTAACTGGCACTCCACAGAGGGAAGAGTGACCAGTGGGGTACCACAGGATTAGTGCTGGGACTGGTCCTATTCAGCATCTTCACAGTGACATTGTTAGGACCTAGAAGGCGGTGGCTTTCACTGTTCGCTGATGACTGAACTCTGTAACAGGTAGACACCAGAGGGTGTAGAATCGAGTAGCATCTGCAGAAACTTAAGAATGGTCAGGGTTTGGTTGAATTCAATAAAAGTGCAAGATATATGGGGGACAAAAACTCTGGACAATATATCATTTGGGGTGAGGATAGCATACCAAGCAGGAAAGGGATCTGGGTTTGTCATCTTTGATGACCTCAAGGTAGGGAAACAGTGTAACCGGGCAGCAGGTAACCGGATGCTGGGATGTATAGGCAGGGGCATCACCAGCAGGAAAAGGAGGTCATAATTCTGCTATACAAGACACTAGTGGGGCCCCACCTGGAGGTGTATAGTTCTGGAGACCATGCCTACGTGTGACAGACAGGGTAGAGAAGGTTCAGATTAGGGCAATGCATGGATTACATCACAAGTCCTATGAGACAGGTTGAAGGAACGAACATGTATTCCTGGAGGAGAGGAGGAGGGATATGATGAGACATACAAGTATCTTACAGGGAGGGAACAGGGTGCAGAAAACACTATTTTTAAGTGAAAGATGTTCCAGGACTAGAGGACATGGGATAAGTGGAGGGAGACGTTCAGAGGAAACATGAGAAAGAATTTCTTCACCGTGGATGGTGGACAAGTGGAACACCCTGCGTAACAAAACAGGAATATAAGTGCAAATAGCTAACAGTCATAAGTCATTTAACTAGTAAGTGTTAGAAAAGAGAAAATAGCAAGATTTCTAGGCAGGTTTGAGAGTAGTAGAGGTTGGAGCGGTAGGCAACTAGGAGGAACCAGTACAGAAGTGGGTAGATAGAGAACAGGAGCAGGGTTCAGAGCTTACTAGAGTCATATGATGCTCCTGTTTGAAGCTGCATGGAGGAGAGATTCTTAGGCTCAGTGGAAAGAAGTTCCATAGTTTAGGGCCCAGCTAGAGAAAGCATTCTCCCCCATTTTGATTTTACATCTCGTTTGGACAAGAAGGGATTTGTCGGCTGATCTCAGTAGGTAGGCAGAGGTCACAGGTTTGAGCAGTAAAGCCAATTTGCCAGGTATCTGGGAGGAGATTATATTCTTTATAAAACAGTTGGAAGTAAAGTGACAGAAGGCTGAGGGGGTAAACCATCCCAGACTGGAGTACAGTGTGCATCGGTGAGTACGTTTGGGTAAAGACAGAGCAAAACGGCAAATGCTGCTGTAGCAGACATCCCCCTTTTGGAGGAGCCCTCCAGTAGTTGCCGGTAAGGCTATTAAGCCATATGCCAATTTGGGTCTCAGGATCCCCTGTGCAATGGCCATCCCCACTGTGGATGTTAGCTATGTCTCACGTTACATGCCAGCCCAAGTTGAATATTGACGGTTCAATGACTGACGCTAGGTGCAGGTCAAAATCCAAGCCAGGATCAAGGGTTACTCCTAGGTATTTAAAAGAGGTAACTGTGTTAAGGGGAAGGCCATCAAGTGCTTTGATACTTATTGGCTGGGTGCAGGACAACATTTTTTAACCTGAACTAAAGAGCATAGTCACCGTTTTATTTAATACAAGCTTGTTTTGCAATAGCCAGCTCTGAAAGGTACTGAAGTTACTATTGAGATTCAGGTTGATATCCGAGAGGTTTGAGGAGGATGAGTAAAGAACAAGATTGTTGGCTCACTATTCCCTAGTCAAGTGCCTCGGTGCAACTTTCAGTGATGCAGCATTCAGGCGCTTGACAATCCTGCAGTTTACTTTTGAATTCCTGAAATAAGACTACCACAATGTTATATTACATTTGTTTTCAGGGTATTTGTGCATCTACTACAAGATCATCGTCATGAAACTCACTATTTCTTATTCAAAGAAATAACTGAAGACTACATTAGCAGTTGGTTACTTGCGAGTCTGATAACAGCTCGTGCTGGATCATCTTGGTTCTGACTTAAAGAAACCTTTCCCCTCTCAGCTTTGTTTCTAAGGCAGTTGTGTACCACTCTCAGTACATTAAAATAAATAAAAAATAATTCTGACACTTGTTTGTTATTATATTCTCAAGGGGATTTCCCACAAGTTTACTCAATTCCATAGATGGCAACATTAAGGACTGTAAGTCAGTGCTGTTATTAAAACTTCTCATTACACATTTGAGAATACAATACTTACTGTACTATCTCTAGAGTATGACAAATGATGCATGCTTCCTTTACATTTAAAGGACTATAGAACTTTGCCAGTTTTGAAGTTCAACTGATTTATTTTCTCATTTGCTGCGATATAGTCTTTATTATGCATTTAAAGTGACAGTATGATTAAAATGTTTCCAGTTTTGTACTTCAATTCCCATTTCCCTGTGCAGGCATAGTCAATCTGTACCAGAATTACAAACGTTACTAGTGTCCAGTAAGAATAGATCCAGAAGCAAATGATTTGATACCTTTTAATGGACCAACATAGATGTAACAACAAGAACAAAGTGCTCTAGCTTTTGGACCAATCAGTCCTTCTTCAGAAGCTCATGGCAGTTGTTTAGAAAACGCAATACTTATAACAGCTAGATAATGCAGAGAAAAACAGAAAAAAATTCCCATTGGTTTAAAATACTCATTAAAAAAAAAAACAGAAGATGATGTCAGAGAAGTTTAACAGTACAATACTGCCTTCAGCCAGAAGCAACCTTGGGTTAAACGTCCTTAGTGGAACACACATACAAAGAATCCTACTGCATACAAAGTTAATTGACATAAAATAACACTGCTGAACCAGATAACTCCAAAATCAATCAATGAGTGTCACAGTTAGTATAAGAATGTGATTACTGAAAGGCAACCCCCACCCAGATTAAAGACAAACTAAGATTTTTATAGGACTCATGAAATTTCAATGTTAGCATTAAAGACCAAAGAATTAAAGAATTAAAGTCCAGTAAGGGAGGGAAGGGATCGTAACTGTGGCCGAACCACTGACCAGCTGATCTGTTTTCACATTGCTGTCTGCCTGTTCTGCAGTGGCTTTCATTTTTTATCAAAGGTTGCTTAATGTGCTGTAAGAACATTTTGAAAATGATCTCCATAGACTTGTATGGGGAACACCTTGTGCTCTCCCTGGATAAATGTCACAAATGTGAGAGACGCAGGGGCAGAGCAGGCAGACAGGAAGTGGAAAGGGATCGGCTGGCCAATCCCTTCCTCCCTTACTGACACTACATAGAAACATAGAATTTGATGGCAGATAAGGACCACTTGGACCACCTAGTCTGCCCAATCCTACCTAAGTGATAAGCTGCAGATCCTAGTTAACCAACAGGCTACTTCTTCCTACCCCCCACTAGAATTGCCCTGTGTCCGTCTCCATGCATTCTTGAATTCCCCCACTGTTTTTGACTCCATGACCTCCTCAGAAAAGCTGTTCCATGCATCCACAACACTCTCTGTGAAAAAAATACTTCCTCACATTACCTCTGAGCCATCCCCCCTCTATCTTCAGATTGTTTCCTTGTTCTTGCACATCTCTTTTCTGAAAGATGTTACCTCTTTGATTTTGTTGATTTCTTGAGGTACTTGAAAGTTTCTATCATGTTCCTCCTCTCTTTCTTTGAGGGTGTACAAATTAAGCTCCTTTAGTCTCTCTTCAGATGTCTTCTGGTGCAAACCCTGCACCATTTTGGTTGCCTCCTCTGTACAACCTCCACCCTGTCTGTGTCTTTGGCGGAGATGGTATCTCCAGAACTGTATGCAGTACTCTAGATGAGGTCTCACTAACTGTCTGTACAGAGGTATAACAATGTCCTGTTTTCTACTGGTGCTGCCTCTCCTATGCATCCCAGTATCCCCCCAAGCCCTCCTTACTGCCTTCTCACATTGCTTGCCCACCTTTAGATCATCTGTTACAACTACCCCAGGTCCCTTTCCATTTTTGTTGTTGTTAGTATCTCACCCCATTGTCTACTCTTCCGCTTTTTGTTTTTGTTTTAAATTACTATTTATCCACACCTATGTCCTGGGTGCCGACCATCGGAGCGCATAGGAGTCATCCTCCTGTCTCACTTGCCTGCCTGATACTTACCCTCGGTCACCTTGAGCTGTGGCTTATTCCCTGAGTGGGGTCGAGGTGGGGCAGTGATCACCCAAAATTCGAATCTCGTCAGATCAGGGGTAGTCAGGCAGGCAAGGGCATATTGGAGGCATGCTCCAGCGCACTGTCTCCCCAGCACCATGGCATTTCCTTCACTTTAACTTGGAGGAGTGGCACGCACACTACACCAAGGAATCACTGTCAACATCACCACTCCTCATCCCGCGCCTGCTGCACCTGGCTGTACCCCTGGCCTCCACCAGAGACAGGCAAGCACAGATTCTGGACCCCTCCCTCCCAGGAGAGAGAGCTGTCCTCCAGATGCTCAATCCTCTTCCTCCCTGCCAATCCCTCACAACCCAGGCTTGCCATCAACCCAGGTCACCAGTTATGGCTAAGGTGGTGATCCCCTGGTTTGGCCTTTCCCAGGTGCATTATTTTGCAATTTCTTTGCATTGAATCTAAGCTGCTACACATTTGACAATTCCTCCAACCATGCCAAGTCCCTTTTCATCCTTTCCACCACTCCTTGTGTATCAACTCTGTTGCAGACCTTTGTATGGTCTGCAAAGAGACATATTTTGCCGTCCAGATCCTCTGCAATGTCACTTATAAAGACATTAAAGAGGACTGGTTCTAGTACTGCACCCTGCTGTACTCTACTAGTAACTTCACTTTCTTCATAGTAGACTCATAAGCATTAATCACCAACAGAGGAGGGCTCTACCGGTGGATTACTGCCCGACTGGGGGGTGCATGAGGCTGAAGGCCGAGTGCTTCCAACCACTCAGCGGGCATTAATCCTGGTAGAACCCGACTGAAGCGATTAATGCGCTTCTCTTATGGCAAGTGCAAGGAGCGTATTGTTCAGATCGCAGTGTTCCTCAGAACAACAGAGACATTGACGTGATCATTACTTCTACTGCACAAGTCATGTTACTGGGTCATGCTGTGCAGTTGGCGAAAATCTATCGCAGTGCGCATGCACATTCAATGTGCCACATACATTTCTCTAGTGTGCAGCAGTTCTGAAGAAATGAGGACATAACAGTCCCATGTGACACTGGACAGAATGCGATTCTTTTTTTTTGATTCACAGCAACAGTTTTACTGTTTTACTCGTTCTTGTTGCACCGCCGACAAAGATTTCCATGCTGCCTTCTGGGACACACGTATGTTTTTTGGACTGCTGCTGATATTAGTTATAAATACTTGTCTACACCTGTATCTCACACTGGTTCTATCGTACCCCCTTTAGTTTACTTAGTCATAGTCACTCATGTCGCCCCACGCTACAACCCACGTCTTCCTCCTGCAGCTATTTCTATCACTCCTCCAGACAATCAACCCGCTTGAGTCCCGGGAACGGCAAGTTATTGGCGTGCTCCACACCATGCTGACAATTCCTGTGTCACTCTTCTATCAGGGCGCCATCTACAGGCACGAACAGATCGCATGCCATACTGTGTCTTACACTGTTTTCAAGTGCGCTCCCACTACTGCACTTACTTCGATCTCTACTGTGTTGATTCCTGTCACAGTGCTGCACCGTGTGGCTACTTGTGGTAGGGCACCAGCGGGCTCTACTGCTGGGTTAATCACTGCTTGTTTTGCATCACCCGATGCATTTAACCAGTCTGTGCTTCCATTTCACCATCATTTGTATGCCATGTTACAATGTTTACTATTACTCTGCGCCTGTTTTCTAGCAAATTTTTATCTGGGCAACCACCTGGTACCCACTCCCAGGCTGGCTAACTTGTATCTTAATCTTGTGTGTGGGACTGTGTCAACTGCCTTGTAAAGTCTAGGTAGGCCATGTCCACAGCCCATCCCTGGTCACCCAGTCAAAGAAATCTATTAGATCCAACTGACATGACCTTCCGCTGTGAATCCAGTGCCTTGGGTCCTGTGTCCCGCTGGCCTTTAGGTACACAACAGTTCTTTCCTTCAGAAGTGGTTCCATCATTTTCACAACCACTGAGGTCAAACTAACTGGTCTATAGTTTCCTATCCCTGTCCTGTTCCCACTTTTGTGAAGTGGAATCACATCTGCCCTCTTCCAGTCCTCAGGTACCACCCCATCCTCCCATTATTTGTTAAAGAGAGTAGTCAGTGGTGTCACTGATTCTACCCTTAGTTCTTTTAGAATTCTGGGGTCAATCCATCAGTCCCATTGCTTTGCCCACCTTCAGTTTGAAGAGTTCTTTCAGAACCCTTTATTCCGTGAATAGACCAGTATCGACCCCCCATCCACAGTGTTTCTCTTGTTTGTTTTAGGTACCTTCCCCATCTCTTCTTTTGTGAATACTGAGCAGAAATATTTGTTCAGCATCCCTGCTTTTTCACTGTCACCATCTGCCCACATTCCTCCCCTTAATAAGCCTCAGTATCCCCTATTGGGATTTCTTCTCCCTACTATACCTAAAAACATTTTAACCCCTTCTTAACAGAGTTGGCTATCTTTTCCTCAGTTTGGGCCTTTGCTATTTTGACTGCCTTCCCTGCCTCCTTCTGCTTTAACTGATATAGTTCTGTCCTGCTTCTTTTTGTTGTTCTTACATTTCTGAATGCTATCCTTTTCTCCTTCTTTCATTTCATTTTGTTTTGTTGATTTGCTTTACACCAAGGTTTGTTGCCTCTGTGATGGCAGTTTCGATTTTTCCCCATCATTTCTCCACCCCTCCTTTTTGCCTGTTTGCTAGTACTTTTCTGAGGCACTCTCCCATTTTGCCCTAGTCAACCCTCCTAAAGTCTAACACTCTTGCTTTTGTAAGGCTTGACTATACAGTTGTGTTTACTGTTATCACACCGTTTGGTGGTCGCTTGTTCCCAGATGGCTACTCACGTCTAAATCTGAGATCCTCTCTCCATCCCCACTTGAGAGTACCAGGTCTAAGACTGCTCCCTCCTGAGTGGGTTCTAACATTAGCTGTCTGAGGCATGCTTGCAGGGCACTGAGAATGACACTGCTCTTGGGTGTGACTGCAGTAGCTATTACTAACTTTGTAATTCTGGCACAGACTATCACCCCCCAGGATATGGGCTCTGAAGCCCAACAAGGTATGTCACACATTTCCTTTGAGGTTTTTGCTCACCATGCTTGCTTTTTGGTGCATCTCCATTCAAGAGGGTCTCTGGGACTCAAGAGTAGCTGAGTTGTTATATAGTGTAGTGCCCCAGTGGTGCTATAAAGGATTGCCCTGTCCCTTGGCAATCATGGATGTGATGGTGAAAGGGTTCCAGGGTATAGAGTGAAGAGCCAGTGGCACCTGTAGGTGCCCCTCCACACACACTTTCCTTAGCAAGGTAACAGTGCAAGGCAGGAAAAATATATACTGTCTATTAATTTTGTCAACAAAGAAAATGGGGTATGGTTTGCTAGTTTAAGAGCTGTTATGGAGTGTGTGCAGAAGATGGAATGATTGGCTCTGCTCAGGGAAATCAGCGTACGATAGAATACCTCAACATAGGATTTGTTATAAAGAAATAAATAGTAATGTATGTGAACTGGATAATAAAATGGATCTTCAGAGATCCCAAAAAATATTACATAAAGAACTGACAAATCATTTCCATAGAGCCAGGTGTGATGCAGTTCTTAGCAGAAGTGTGTAGTGCCTTTTCTTATCTTTTGTTTTACCAGGTGAGACACACTAAGCTGAAAGCTTGTTTACAGGTGCAATTTGGGGAACACAAGGAAGTTAAGGGACTTGCTCAGAGTCGCACAGTATGCAAGTAGGGCAGTTGTGGAAGTGGTAGACAAGAAGGACAGGATCTCGGGCACTGGCAAATATGAATATCTTCAATCTGAAGGATAGCTGTGTAAAGACACGGCTATCTGTTTAGACACTAGTAGATTCAGTTAGAGATATTGAAGTATTTCTAGCAAAATAGCACTGTTGTACAAGTCAAATGTTATTATGGAAACCCTGATTCCAGGTCACAGGGCCAGAAACTGTAATTATGTTGTTGGTTTAAGAATTTCAGTTCCAGTGTCAGTGGGAAGAAGTACAGGAACTCTGTTCCTGCTGCAAAAAAGGTACAGGAACTGAGTTCCTGTGCGCTTTCATCACTGAAGTGGGGGCTATGGGATTCAAACCCAAGCCTCCAGGTTTGCAGCTCAGAGCCTTAAACTACTGTGCTATACTGCCTCCAAATAGTAAGTTCAACATGTTCAAAATAAGCTCTAAAATGCTCCACAGAGCACCTCACACCCCAGACCCCCAGTTTTCATATAAACTATTTGCTCCTGCAAAAATCAGTAAATCTCCAGCAAAATTACAAAAATAATCCAGCAAAACTTCAGAGCTCCCTTGCAAGGTATGTAAGCAAGTCACTTAACCTCCCCAGTGCTCTAGGGTTGCCCCTGAAAACAGGCACTTGTGTGTAGTAGGCCTTAACTGATTACCAACAACAACAACAACAAAACAAAAAACATAAAAAAAAAATATTTTTCAATTCTGTACAGTACTAGCCCTAAAAGTAGACTGTGTGATTTTATGGGCAACAAAAGCCCAGAAATCTCAACCACAATATTTTCTTAACATCTCTGTTACAGCACAACAAACATCAACACTTCCTCACTCTGCCATTTTGCTGCATGCCTAGCTCTAACTCTTTTTAGTTTCGATTTTACGATCTTCGCGCTGAATCGGGACTTGTACATTCTTGTATTCTTACCTGCCATTTTCCACTGTTGCTGAGCAGGCTTTTATATCTCTGTCCCCTTCTGCTGTTTAAACCCTATCCATTAAGGGCTACTAGCCCAGCAACTTTAGAATAAAGCACAAATGTGGTCCGTTACACCCTTCCGGACATTTCTTCCGTCGTGGGACGTAAAATTGGGCGTTGACCAAGCTCTCGTCATCACATCAGCAGACGAGTCTCACTCACACTACACACACACACACACACACACACACACACACACACAGCCAGTAGAGGGTATAATCGAGTACGACCAGTGCATTAGAAAATACCTAATCCAACAAGATTCTCCATGTATACCAGGCATATTACTTTCAAAGTTCTTAATAATATAGCTATTTTGTAGGATACATTCTGGCACCAAATGTTACAACAGAAAAAAGGATTATGGGTTAAATAGCCTTTGTGCAGCTCCCCAATCTCAGGTGTACAAGCTGGTGCCTTATTCCAGAAGATTCTCTTGTGTGTTTGTCTCTGAGTTACACGGACAGAGGTGTTGGAATGTATGGGGGGTATAGCACCCTCCACTTTTGCCCATAAGTATTCAAAACAGCCCATTTGCTTTCACAAAACTACCTTTTACCCTGCAACCTTTTGAATTGAAACATCCCCACTTTTCCCCATGTTCTGGGATCCATGATGGGAGCAGAGGAGGGTAAGTGACTTGCTCAGGGTCACACGGTATGCAAGTTGTGACAGTGGGTCTAGTCTGCTTGGTTTTGGGGTTTACAACTTGTTGCTCTGGTCTCAGTGTAATAAATGAATATGTTAAATGTGACTGTGTTGAGTGTTGATGTGTTGTTGCTACTAGGTATGAGGGGCATAGGGTGCTGAGGGGTGTACAGTATCTGATGTGCTGCATGTTCAAGTTTATGAACCAGGTTAAATGATCCTTGAAATAAACTTGTCATTTGTAGAGGTGGGTGGTGTATGTTGTTGCATGGATCTGCAAAACATATTACCATATATTTCACAGTATTGTTTTTCTAGCACATTAAATATTAACTGTATGTTGTAGAGCTGTACTTGTATATTTTTCTGTTCTACTGTATTTCAATCACTCTCTCATAAAATTTCTTTGTGGCAACTGATATCTTGTACTAAAATAAGCTGTAAAATAACATTAACATATATTTAATGTTAACATCAAACTTTGTATCAGTTTCAAGTGGCACACATTCCTGCATCCCAGTAATGGAGAAATGTATTAGGCCATAGGTCAAGTAAGTGCAGTACATATCAAAATACATATAAATATATAAGAAAAGGACAGGTGTCTATAGCCCATCGAGACCATATTTAGTTGCTCAGTAGCAAAACATGTCTTAAGTTTACTCTCCTCAGATATTTGCCTAACCCCTCAGGAATCCTTCCAGGGTCCTTGAATTAGCTAAGCTTGGTATTCCATTCCATTGCCCTATAACCTTCTGTGAAAAGTAATATGTTCTGCTATCACCTCTGAATTGCCATCCCTGGGTTCATGTTCCCTTGTTGCTGCCCCATTTCCCCTTAGAATTACAGCCACACACACACGTAATCCTGGACCCTTTACAAAATAAAACAGATCAATCCAGATAAGGGTGCTGCTCCTGCAGATAAGGGTGGGAATATTGTGCATATGGACACAGAGAAATATGATAGAATGGTGCTTGACTTGGTTAATGACCAAATGAGGTAAAGGTACTGTATATGTTCAACTGATATCATGTCATAGGACTGTAGAGACATTGTTTGAAATAGCAACTGATTTATTAGGGTTGTTTAACTTTGTTGAATTGTTGATTAGTATAGTTTACAATGCATGGTATGCTTTTACTGTCTTTGCACTGAGCATTTTGTTCATTACATCACTGTGGTTACTAGACACTGTGCTTTTATTGGACCTCCTAGACCACAGCTACCAATGTGAGTTAATAGTTGATACTAATGCCACTGTATGAGTATGCCTGGAAGAAATGTTTCCTTCTCAATTACAGTTTTGAACAAACAAATCTGGCATTGGCAGTTTTAACTATAACTTTACTTCACTCATTTAATAAATAATAATACACTGTCATATAAAATGGTGTGGTGGGGGAGGGTTTGTATTTATTTTAAAATTTGCTCCTACAGTATGGTCCTCCTCAGATGAAGGAAATCTTATTTATGGGGTTCCAGTTAGAAGCATCAGGCAGTAATAACAGTAACCAGATTTCTTGAACTCTATAAAATTGTTTCTTATTTTAAGTCATGGCATGATGGCCTTTTCCACCAAAGAAAGCCATTTATTTTTCAGAGTATTACATGAAATGAAACAACAGCATTGTTTAGCCGTTTGCAATATTTTGTTTGCCTATAAATTATTTATTTTAAACAAAAATATGTTTATAAATGACCGAGCAATTACTATATTTAATCAGTACTGGTCTAGAAGTTCCATTGTACAGAAACTGATACACTTCTGACTGAGGATAATTAATAAAAAAAAAATACCAAAGGGCTGTCAGTGTTGTGGGCATTTATTTTACTTAAAAACTGGCTACAAGAAGAAATGTTTTGTTTTAAATGTGCTGGTTCCCTCGGTTTAGGCAGCATGCGCATATATATACACGACAGGCTAACTATATTATTGTCTTCCGTTAAGTGTTTTTTTTTTCAGCTATGAAATTACAGTCAACATATTAAAAAAAGTCAAGCTGTGTCCTGCGAGGCTAAAACCAGCCATTCTACCTTAACATTAAGTTTTGGTGGTGTGCCTATTTCCCTACAGTTGGAAGGGCAGTGTCTGATTTGGGTGTGTTAAAAGGCACCGACCCCACAGTTGTTTCCCAAAATGTAAGAAATAGTTGTATTCACTTAGAGGTGGGTAGAAGCTACCATCCTTTCCGGGGCACACACAGTACCCCAGCTCTGAACTTTCCAGATAAACTCGTAACCTCAAAAGCATTGAGTACCCCCAGTTGACTCGGGGTTTCCTCTGGACACCGGGGAAGGGCAGATGTCTGGCTATGCTCACCACAGGAACATCCCTCCTCTGTCCTGAGAGCTTCGACTGTAAAGGGCAGGCTGGAGACCGACAATCGGTTGGGGGCACGAACCGCAACCAGGGAGACTGGACAGTCCTCTTCGGATAAGGAGGAGGTGGAAGAGACATCCTTTAATGCTGGTGCAGAAAGCAGAAAAACACCCCGTTAAAGATACACGTCCACTGAAGAATCTAGTATCCGCCGCGTAAATCCCGGCACTGCAGAACCAGCAAGAAGCAGATCGGAGCTAGGGAAGCCACTCAACTCCGGACTCCAGCAGCACAGCAAATTTCAGAAAAAAAGTAACAGAGAGTTTGAAGGGGAGTGGGGATGCACTCCGCAGCCAATCGTATGATTCCGGACCGGGCGTCACACGGAGTTTAGGCGCTGCTTCTCATCCCCCTAAAGCAGTTCGGTTGCCCGTAGGAAGGGTGTTCGACTCAGAAGTTAATTACACGCACACTACAGACTGCCTCCTGTCAGTAGTAATACACTCCTTGGGGCTACGGTCAAGTACAAACTGCAAAGTCTGTCAAGGGAAGGAGGAAACGCAATTAACCACCATATTATCATATTATAGTCCCACCCCCATACTCTCAAGCTTTTGTCACTGAAATGAGGAACGTGGACATTTTTGGACACAAACACTCAGAATGAGGGATCCTATCCTCAACCATGGAGATACAAGCTCAAAACTCTGTGAAAACCGTAGTTTTTACTTGTACAAAGTTAATTTTTGATTTAGTATTTTAGAATATTAAGAATTTGTGCTTTAAAGTCTGAATGTACAGCCCATTCTCTGAGTGGGCAGCACCTTTCCATGAGGACCGATGAGGGACAGAGCCATTTTAAGGAGTAAAATGAGGCATGTTCCTCATAATGAGGGACACTTAAGAGGTATGCCACCCCCATTCCAGTACATGATCCACTTCAGAGTTGCAAGGATAAAGACAGGATAGATTTTAGTATATGCTAGTTATTTGACCATTAAGAGAGTCTCAGATCATTACTAATTTCTGTTAAGTCCAAAGGCTGGTGTAACCCCTACGTGGTGCTATCCCAAGGGTTACTACCCCTGCCTGCTTAACTAGTTGCAGGTTAAGGGGTCTGGGTACTAAACTGTGTGCCTCCACCTGGAAGACAGGATTGTTAGTAACAAGGCTAACCTGGGAACACCCTTCCGAGACACTGTAACCTACTATCTTTCCCTTCTAGTGGCCTAGACAATAAGCAACAAACACTATCATAGTAGCCCCTAGTCAGCATACAATTCTCCACACTGTTTGCAGTTACCATGAGGGCTGGCTCACCAATTCGACCCTGGAGATCCCCTGTAAAACAAGGTTAGGCCCATTAAATAACAAGAGTACAGTGCTTTTGGTACAAACTGGAACCACAGTCCGATTAAATACAAAAAAGTTAGATCTGATTTATTCAGGGGTAGTGAACAAAGAAGGGGCGTAATCAGGTTGATTGATTCTAAAACTGATCTAGTCAGTTAATTATGCACGCACTTTTAGTCCCTGCTCAGTCATACGCTCTGGGTACCCAGTTGGAAGTAAGGTGGGCTAGCCTGAAACTTTGCCCGTGGTAGACCAGCATCACAGCTGATTGGGGCTCTGTGATGAAAAGAAAAAGCATGCACAACCACACATGATTTGTAATCCAGAGCCTGAAGGCTCAGTTCATGACAGGAAAAACAACAATTCAATCAAATGACAATGCTTGAGATTTAGCTGTTGTTGCAGGCAGCTACCCTGATTGTTACTCACGCTACCCAATATGAGACACTGACTAGACGGAATGAAGACTGCAGGTTGATGGCTGGTTTGCCAGAAGAAGCAGAGCCCACATGAATCACCGAGGTGTTGTTCCTGTTTGAGATAGTTGAGCAGGGGGCTGAACCCCGGGCAAGTCTCTTGTCAATGATGGTCTCTGTGCCTGAAGTATCTGGCTGGGCCAGGTGGCAAGGCCCAAGCCAAGTGGAACAGTTCGGATTTTGAGTCCGGTAGTGCTGGATGTAGCTTCCGGCAAGCATGGCACATTTACACAGTGGTGAACCAAATCATGACCCAGTAACAGCACACAGCACATTTATAGTAAAGCAATCACCATACCACAATGCGGAAGGCAGTCCGGCTACAATATCAGTGTCTCTGAGCAAAACCAGGAATTCTGCGGTAAATGGATATCCTGACAGGCTGATTGCATACAGCAAATCTTTGGTCTTCATCAGGTTCCAATCTGGTCACTCTTCAGTGGCTTTGTCACACTCCAATTCGGATACAGTCTGATAGCGAAGCCTTTCAAAGGATTCCCTCTTGAGGGACTGCAGGCAGACAGGCCAAAGAGCAGCTGCTTGAATTACTCAAGCTGTTTACTCTTCAAACTCTAACTCCAGACTGACTGACTGCAGCAGGCAGCTTGGAAATTTCCCTTTGGTCCAAAAGGTTCTGTTTGGTTGAGCCATCAGTCTGTCAAAGCAAGAGCTCCCTCTTCAAGTCTGTTTTGGCTCCAAAATGCAAAAACTACAATTCCTACAGAAATTTGCTCCCACAAGACCCCTGGGGACAGGTTCCATTTTAGAGACCCCAACGGTACCAATTGGTGCTGACTGGCAGTCCAAAACCAAAATGGTAGTGATAAACAGAACTGTCCATGCTGCAAAGAAGGCAGGTTAGACAAACTACAATATCATTACTATGCTAATAGATAATCAGCAAATAAGTACAGCTTCTAACAGAGCTCCCTCTGCGCAAATAGTGGTGGCAGAATGGAGCGATTATCTGGCAGCCTGGGTGGGACTCGAGCATAGAAACACTCAGCCCCCTCCCAAATTAAATAAGCACCACGTTATTGGCAGCTTTTAAAGAGACAGAGCATAGAGACATTATGGCACTCTCAGAAACACTTTTAACACTAAGACACAGGATACCAGCCTGGCAGGGGGCATTTAGGCACACCCAAGGAAGACTTTTGGGAACCTCCATTTATAGATTACACCCTTCTCTGCCTGGAAAAACTTAGCATCTGCATCAAGTCTACACCATTACAATATTGAAGAAGCATTATATACAAGACATATGTGACATTAGTATACTATGGCAATAACATCTGATGCATCTTTTAATGTAAACTTATCACATTACTGTACATTTCACTATACCATATTTTCATTGACAATACTTATGCATGTTTCATACACTCTATACTGATTCTATTATGATTAACATACTATGAACAGTTACTTATGACTTCACTTTGTAACTTCTTGTACAGTAAACAATGTAGAAGGGACCCTTCCCTATCAGCTAACTTGGGGCTAGATGGGACAGGGACACCATGTTCTGAAGGAAGAATAATTAATTGGGAGGTGGCAGTCAAACTCAGTTTGAACAGTGAGCTCTTGGAAACGTAAACACCTTTATGGACCACATTGAGAGGCAAGTCCACAGGCCTCCCAGGGTAATCATAACTAAAATGTAGCACTGGCTTAATAGGTCAGCTAGGTTTTCTGGGGGAAACAGACACTGGCTGTAGGCGGTCAACACTGGCTTTGATTTCTTCTTCTGTAGTGTGGGATGCCTCTGCACTGGTTGAAATGTCCAGATTGGGAACACTATCAGCTCCTGGCTGTGCAGAATCTGTCTCCACAATACTTTGCTCATTATTTCCTTCTGAAGAGGGTCCAGGTTGCTCATTCTGAGGAGACTCTGGCATAATTAGGCTTTGCGGCACTGAAGGGGTGCTGCCAACACTTTCATATTGTTCTTCAAGTTTTGGTATGTCACCAGATAGACTCAGACCATCAGCCCTTCTTCAGGCAAATCAAACAGTTCTGAAAGACACAGAGAGTCCGCAACCTCAGACATGATACTTTGTATCTAACCTTCAGGGGGCACTGGGTCCAGGGAAGAAGCTGGGGGGTTAGGCAGTTCTGAAGGCACAGCTTCATACCCACAGTTCTGCAGAGGATTGCCTCAAACAACTGACTCAGTTCATATGAGGGAAAATAGGCATTATCAAAGTCACTTTCATCAGAGACAAACAAACAGTCATCACTATCACTCTGGGCCAGCTGAGGGGAAGGTCTTAGTTCTAGAACAACACTGACAGGTTGGCTCAGTTTCCTCTTTGCAGCAGCATGAGTCACCGGCTCAGGAGAAGTGTCAGGTGTTGGTTCAGCATCAATAATAACTTGGCCAATGGGCAGTAAGTGATTACAGTGCATGGTCTTAACAGCTTTGGAATTATTTGCTGGGCGTACCTTGTACAATGGCAGATCATCCAATTTACCAACTATTATGTGGGGAAGATGGTGCCATCTATCAGCAATGTTGTGTTTTCCATGCAGTCCCAAATTGCACAGTAGCACCCTATCTCAGGGCAACAACTCCTGTGCTTTTACTCATCGATCATGTCTTTCTTTGTTGGCGAGAGTCCGCTTAGCAACCCTGATTTGAGCTAGTTGATAGACATGATTCAACTGATCTTTCAATTTCTGTAAACTACTGCAAGTAGTTTTTGGCTCAGACCCCGTCTGTTGAGAGACCCCAAAGCAGACATCAACTGGCAGTCAGGCCTCCCTCCCAAACATGAGATGGTGGAGGGGAACCCAGTAGCGTCACTTTTGGTGCAATTATACATGTGTACCAAGGTGCTAATCTCCTGGCTCCACTTATGCTTGTCTTTTGATGGAGGGTGCCCAGCATGTCCTGAAGGATGCGGTTAAAGCATTCTGGTTGAGGGTCTCCCTCACGGATGATAAGGGTGGTTCTTGACTTCCACCCTCCCCCCACAGAGAGAGCATTTCTTTGATTAACCTACTTTCAAAGTCTCTGCCTTGGTCAGAATGGATCCACTGGGGGCACCATAGTGGACAAAGAATTTTCTACTAGCACCTTGGCCATGGTAGAGACCTTTTGATCTTTAGTTGGGAAGGCTTGTGCATACAGTGTAAAATGATCAGTAACTACCATCACATTGCCAATGTTCTTTTGGTCAGGTTCTAAGCACAAGAAGTCTGTGCAGACCAGTTCCATGGGGGCACTGGTAGTGATATTGACAAGGGGGCAGCCTTCTGAGGGAGGGCTTTCCTTTGGAGGCAACAACTGCAGGTCTTTACATGGCACTGGACATCTACCCCCCTTCTTTGGCCAGTAAAATCGGGATCATACCAAGCCAAGAGTTCTGTCAATACCTAGGTGCCCCATGTGATTGTGGAGGGATCTCAGTACCAGCTGTTTAAAGGCCCATGGGTTGGTCCAACTGTTGCTTGTATATTTGACCTCAACGATCCACTGTCTCTCTGTTTAACAACTGATCTTGCAACTTTATCCTGGGGCTTTTCTTGAAAAATACAGCAGTTCGCAAATCAGGGGAATGCAACTTGGACACATCTTCCGCCCCACGCAGCGCATCATATGCTGGTTGAATCATAGGATCTTGGTACTGAGCCCACTGAATACTGCCATTATCGAACTGAGGTAGTGCACCAATATCTAGAGCAGAGAAATAGCAATAGGCAGATGGTATCAGGAGGGCCCAAGCAATCTACTAGGCAGTCCACTGTGTCCGCAGACATTTGTTCATCTTTATCAAACTTCAGGCATAATGCTTTGATGTCAGGTTAAGACAATTTGACCCAATTGTTCTTAGAAGCTGGCCTCCATGACAGGGCATCAGCATCAATGTGGTTTAGTCCTGGTCTGTATTCAACAGCATAATCATAAGTCGATAAGGCAGAGAGCCAGTGGTGCCCAATGGTGTCCAATTTAGCTGAAGTCTGCACATAGGTCAGTGGGTTATTGTCAAGTCTGCACTAACATCTTTGCCCCATAGAGGTACTCATGAAACTGGTTAACTATGGCTCATTTTAGGGCAAGGAATTCCAACTTGTGAACTGGATAGTTCTGCTCTGATGGGGTCAAGCTCCTACTGGCGAAAGCTACAGGTCTCAAGCCATCTTCATAGTCTTGATATAGCACAGCTCCAAGGCCCTGTAAACTAGCATCCATATGCAGAACATAGGGCTTAGTAGGATCAGCATAGGCAAGGACTGGGGCATGGGTGAGCTGGTATATGACTTCAAATAATGCAACTTCACATTTGGGTGTCCACCAAGTCCCAAAAGGCTCACCTGTTCGAAAATACACTTTCTCTTGGTCTTTGATAGCTCCTTTTGTATTTGTGGTTGGTAAGGGGTGGCCTTGAGTAAGGTTAAGGAGCAATCAAATCACCTTTGAATAGTCTTTGATGAACCTGCGATAGTAGCCACAGAACCCCAGGAAATGCTGTAACTCTTTTAGGTTTTTGGGCTGGGGCCAAGTGGTCAAAGATTCAACTTGACTGGGATCTGTCTGTATCCATTCAGCAGACACTATGTGCCCCACATATTTCACAGATGTTTGAAAAACTGGCACTTGTCTATGGATAACTTGAGGCCTAATTCTTCCAAACGATTGAGGACTTTGAACAGTCTGGTCTCATGTTCCTCCAGCATGCATCCAAAAACAGTGACATCATCCAAGTACACTAAGCATTCCAGCAGGTTCATGTCTCCCTCCACACATTCCATCAATCTCTGGAAGGTGGCAGGGGCACCTGAAATCCCCTGTGGCATCCTCAGGAATTGATAGAACCCCAAAGGACAGATGAAGGCTGTTTTCTCACGGTCCTCTGGGGCCATCAGAATCTGATAATATCCACTGCAGAGATCCAATACTGAGAACCACTGACCCCAGTTCAGGCAATCCAGGGCATCCTGTATGTGTAATATGGTGTATTGATCTGGGATAGTCCATTGGTTTAGGGTCCGATAATCCACACACATCCTCGTGGATGTGTTCTTTTTCCTCACCACTACGATGGGAGATGCATATGGGATTCTTGATTCTCGAATAATACCAGCAGCAAACACTTCCTGTTGGTGCCTCCTAACATCGTCTATGTCTCTTGGGGCAAGGCATTGGGACCTCTCTTGAAAGAGTCGGTCATCATGCAAGCATATGTTATGCTCGGCCCCATGGACACATCCCACATCCCACTCTTTCAGTGAGAACACTTGGTCTCTCTGAGCAAGTCTTCTGCTAATTCAAGTCTTCCATTCAGCAGAATCACCGAAGTCAAATAAGTCTGGAGTCACTTTCTCCCTTTTGCCAGAGTACTTGTTACTGGGCAATACTACAGTGTCTGCGCAGTGTACTGTAGCCAGTGTACATCCCCAGTTCACATGAACTTCCCAGTCTGACATGTTTCTCACTTGCACCATTACTTGGCAGGCATAGGCATGGGCACGTGCAGATAGTATACTGGGATTAACCGTCAACCTCTCTGGCAGCTTCCCTTCACCAGAGGCGTCTATCATCAATATTTTGTTCTTAACATCTCTCCTTAGGCGGACTTCTCCATGGATCGTACACTGGGCGTTGGGGTCCAACACCAAAGAGTCAGGATCTTTTTTCCACAATATCCCCACTGGCTCATCTCGGTCCACTTCATCAGGTTTCTGTTGCAAGTCATAAGCCCTTTTAATTAACGCTGGAATTCTTAGAGCCCATCCAGTCTGTTGCCCTTGTTTCTCATGGCAGAGTTGTGCCAATCTCCCAAACATGTGGGCGTTTGTTCCAATTAACAGGGTAATTCCATCATACAGTCCAGTGGGAGGACACACTAGGGCAAGTGTCTCAACTTGTTCATCTACTCCAGCTGTGGTGGTAGGGCATGACAGCCAGATCTGGATATACCCCGAGTACGGATAGGACTTCTCACTCAACCTCCACATGTGCAAACCTTCCAAGGGTTGTAGGGGCACATCAGGCAGATGCTTCTGGTACCAGTCTTGAAATACTATGGTTACTTGAGATCCAGTGTCAAGTACGGCCTGGGCAGACACACTATTCACCATCACTATAGTTTCCATTGAAGGGTCCACCACCTCAGACCACTCAGGTGACTTGGACTTGGACATCAGCTGTACAGCTGCGTTGGATGCATAGCTTTTCTGGACAGCCCCACCTTGCAGCCATACATTGCTCTGTAGAATCAGTGCCAGCAGTCTAGTGCTAGCTTTTTTCAGATTCTCATTTGAGCGTAAGGTGAACCGGGTGTGCCCATCCTCTCTGCAGTGGTAACAGAAAACATGTTCTTTAGAGTCTAAGGGAGTAGAAACTGTTCCCATGCTTGAACACAGTGGGGGAGTCTCAGGGTCTCTCTCTGCTCAGAGGTTTGCTCTTTTGGCTTTCTGAGCTTCTCCAAGGGTTAGCATTTTGGGTAGCCCAGAGTCAGAGTAGGTCTTCCACCACAGCTCTCAGTTCTTGTACCCCTTCCCGGAGGCTGTCTTCAGGCTGGGTTTCAGAAAAAGCAATGTGTACCTCTACCCCTCCTGGCAGGACTTCCCTCTTTATCTCATGGGGGGCTGGACAGGAATTAGCATCTTTGGCTATATTGGCAGCTTGCTGACTGACTCTCAACTCTGTTAACTCCTTGATCAGTTCTCTCATCTGTTGCAGTTCGGCCTCCTCACCTCTCTCAGGGGCCTGGCAGATGTGGGCAGCTCTAGCATAGGGCTTCCATCCCTCTTCATCATTCTCAATTTCATGGATATCTTTCATTAGGTCACAATATTGGGAGGTTGCCCTCTTCTTGCAGTTTAAGCTTCAACAATAGCACGCTAGAGTACCTTGCTGAATTTAAGATGTGATCTAGCCTGACCCTGTTCAATTCACTGGCGCACACCCCTCCATTCCTGTAGGCATGCTGCAAAGCTCTCTCAATTCGAGTAATAAATACTGATAATTTTTCATTCTTCCACTGTTTTGCAGATTTAAACATCCACATCAGGTCATCTCCCAACTTGGTGCTACCAAATACCCCCTCCTGGGCAGAGAGGTACTTGGTGGCTTTGGTCTCTGGGCTGGTGGATTGCAGGAAGTGAATGGCCTCCTGTGCAGGGCCCCTCAAGCTTTCCATGAGTCTCTTCTTCTTTTCCCCCTCAGTACACTGCCACTCCTGGACCAATGGTGGCGCATAGTCTATCCGTTTCCAGATCATCCTCCCCACAGGCACCAGGACCATGCCCAAAAGAGCCTAAGTCTGTGGTATGAGTCCAAATGTACAGTAGGTATCACTATGGGGAAGCAACTGTGGGGTGGTGGGAGGCTATGGGGACTGCTGGGAGTGACATTCTCAGAAAGCTCTAACATTTTCACTAGCTCTGTAGCTGAACGGCCCTCAGAGGCTAATAGTTTAAACGGCTTGTCTTTGAACCCCTCTACGTAGGGGGACCCTCCAGGAGCAGTCGGGTCACTATGTAAACGAATGACCAGTCACCCTTTTGGGACCCTTCAGTCAAAATGACAGGGGGTACCTTCTCTGGTTCAGTGGGCAGGCTGCAGGAGAGTAGGGCCAACATAGTTTGATCAAACAGGTCAGAATCCCTTCCCCTTACTTCAACCTTCCCCCAAAACTTAATTAGTTCAACCACTTCCACAATAGTGGCATTCTCAGTCCCCAAGGGTATGTCCATTAATAGCAGAGCTTGCCAAGGGTCCACCCCCTCTGCCTCACTCCATCCCATCATATGGTGCACTAGCAGCTTGTGGGGAGCAAATTTAAACTTGAGCATAGTGAGTGCCTCTATTTTACCACAATTTGGAGACACTACTACCCCTGCCTGCTTAACTAGTTGCAGGTTAAGGGTCCTGGGCACTGAAATGAGTGCCTCTACCTGGACAGGGCTGTTAGTAACAAGGCTAACCTGGGTGCTAGCCCTCCGGGACACTCAATCGGTTTAAATGCTTCATTTGCAAGCTTTTAAACTAGTCAAAGGGGGAGGCACTGACAAGCAGCAGGAAAATCCCAGCCTGTCCCTACAAAACAGGGTACTAAATGAGAAAAAGACTGAGGTAGAATGGTCAGTGGGGGATGCTGCAACAGAAGGTAAAGCCATCAAAAAATGGAGAGCAATGAGTACCAATGCCTGTAGTCTGGGTAACAAGCTTCCTGAATTAGTGGCCTTGATGGAGGAGGAAGATCTGGATATTGTGGCAGTCACAGAAACATGGTACACACAAAACCATGACTGGGACGTAAACATACCAGGATACACTATCTACAGGAGGGACAGGACAGGTTAAAAGAGGAGGAGGAGTAGCTCTTTACATAAGGGAAGGAATAAAAGCAACAGAACAAAAGGGTAAACAGGGAGGAGGAGAAGAAGCACTGTGAGTAAATTTGGAGACAGGCAATGGCACCACAATCCGCACAAAGGGTTGTATACAGACCCCCTTCTCAGGGGGAGGAAATGGACAAGGAAATGATAGAAAGTATACCTAGAATGGCAGAAAAAGGGGAGATATTGCTGATGGGTGATCTGAATATGCCAGATGTTAACTGGAGTACAGTTGCAGCTGCCACTTCGAAGAGTGGAGTTATTCTAGATGCCCTACAGGGGACATGCCTTAGACAACTAGTATTGGAGCCCACTTGAGAGGGAGCAATATTAGACTTGATTCTCTCAAATGGAGATGGGGAGAGGATCACAGATGTAGACGTGGGTAGCCATTTGGGAACTAGCGACCATCGAACAGTATGGTTCACAATAAACACAGCAACAGAGTCAAGCCATACAAAGACAAAAGTACTGGACTTTAGGAGGGCTGACTTTGCCAAAATGGTGAGTGCCTAAGGAATGCACTAGCAAATGGGCAGGAAGGAGGGGTGGAAGAACAATGGGGAATAATAAAAACTGCCATCACAGAGGTAACGAGCCTTTGTGTGAAACAAATAAACACAACAAAACGATGTAAGAAACCACTGTGGTTCTCAAAGGAAGTGGCAAAGGTTCAAGAGAAAAAGAAAGCATTCAGGAAGTACAAGGAATCGCAGAAGGAGCAGGACAGGGAACTGCATCAGTTAAAGCACAAGGAGGCTGGGAAGGCAGTCAGAACAGCAAAGGCCCAAACCGAGGAAAAGATAGCCAACTCGGTTAAGAAGGGGGATAAAACCTTTTATAGGTACTTCAGGGAGCAAAGGAAGACCAAGGGAGGGATAGTGAGGCTTAATAAAGGGAGGGAGGGTGTGCAGAGGAGACTGTGAAAGGCAGAGATACTAAACAAATATTTTGCTCAGTATTTACAAATGAAGAGGAGGACATAAAACAGTAGAAACACTCTGGATACAGAAGTTGATACCAGCCCATTTACAGAAGAAAGGGTTCTGAAATAACTCTTAAAACTGAAGGTGGATAAAGCAATGGGGCCTGATGAGTTCATCCCAGAATTCTAAAAGAACTCGTGGTAGAATAGTGACACCACTGACTACCCCTTTTAACAAATCATGGAGGATGGGGTGGTACCGAGGACTGGAGGAGGGCAGATGTGATTCCCTTCACAAAGTGGGAGCAAGGCAGAAGCAGGAAATTACAGACCTGTTAGTTTAACCTCAGTGATAGGAAAATGATGGAATCACTTCTGAAGGAAAGAACTGTCAGTATCTAGAGGCCAGAGGGCACAGGATCCTAGGCAGCATGGATTCACAGCGGAAGGTCATGCCAGATGAATCTGATAGATTTCTTTGACTGGGCGACCAAGTAGTAGATCAGGGAGGGCTGTGGACATGGCCTACCTAGACTTTACAAGGCATTTGACACTGTCCCACACAAAATATTAATATACAAGTTAGCCAGCCTGGGAGTGGGTCCCAAGATGACAGCCTGGGTAAAAATTGGCTGGAGAATAGGACACAGAAGTAATAGTAAATGGAGTCCACTCAGAAGAAAGGAGGGTTACTAGTGGGGCCGCAGGGGTTCAGTATTAGGACCGGTCCTCTTCAATGTCTTTATAGCGACACTGCAGAAGGACTGGAAGGAAAGTATGTCTCTTTGCAGATGACACAAGATCTGCAACAGAGTTGATGCACAGGGTGGGGTGGAAAGGATGAGAAGGGACTTGGCAAGGTTAGAGGAATGGTCAAATGTATGGCAGCTTAGATTCAATGCTAAGAAGTGCAAGGTAATGCACCTGGGAAACAAAAACTCAGGGGAAGAGCACACAATGGGGGGTGAGGTACTAACAACAACAAAAATGAAAAGGGACCTGGGGGTAGTCATATCAGATGACCTAAAGGTGGGCAAGCAATGTGAGAGGGCAGCAAGGAGGGCTGGGGGGATACTGGGATGCATAGGGAGAGGCATCACCAGTAGAAAACAGGAAGTTATTATCCCTCTGTACAGACAGCTGGTAAGACTCCATCTGGAGTACTGTGTGCAGTTCTGGAGACCCAATCTCTGCAAAGACAGAGACAGGATGGAAGCTGTCCAGAGGAGGGCAACTAAAATGGTGCAGGGTCTGCACCAGAAGACATATGAAGAGAGACAAAAGGAGCTTAATATGTATAGCCTTGAGGAAAGAAGGGAGAGGGGGAACATGATAGAAATGTTCAGGCACCTCAAGGGAATCAACAAAGTCCAAGAGGGTAGCATCTTTCAAAAAAAGAGGTGTGCAAGAACAAGAGGGCACGATTTGAAGATAGAGGGGGGCAGCTCAGAGGTAATTTAAGGAAGTATTTTTTCATAGAGAGGGTTGTAGATGCATGGAATAGCCTTCCGGAGGAGGTTGTGGAGTCAAAATCCGTGGTGGAATTCAAGCATGCATGGAACAGTCATAAAGCAATTCTAGGGGGGGGGTGGATGTAGGAAGAAGTAGGCTGCTGGTTAACTAGGATCTGCAGCTTATCCAGTAGGTAGGGAAATGGGCAGACTGGGTGGGCCAAGCAGTCCTTATCTGCCATCAAATTCTATGTTTCTATGTTTCTCTTGTGTCAGGGGAACCATCATAGTTCCTGTGAAGGTCTGGATTCATATGATAATCTGAAAAATATTCTTTTGAATAATCGGGAGGAGGCATGACCAGTGAGCATTCCAGCTCCGTGCGTGCCTGTTTTGATAGAGGTGGAGATATCATTTGTGTTGGAGGGTTATGTCCCGGAGTCTGGCTATGGTCAAAACCCATAGAATCTAGTACTCTATTTACTATTTCTTCAATATTTGGAACTTGTGATGATGGAATTGCCATCTCAGCTGGTTCTGAATCCAGCGTACATGGGGACAGGGGATCAATTTGTGCCTCCTGGTAGAGTGATCCAGTGTTTCTTTGGCATCTTTGTTCACCTCCAACGGGAGTGGGCCCCACATAGGAACAACAATTAGGGTGGAGGGCCTCTGCATTCTGAAGCATTTAATTCTTTATTTTGTAGAAATGTAGTCCCATATGCCTCTTTCAATACATGTTTTTTAGAATATTCTTGGCATTTCATAGTAGACCTTCCATAAGGATCATCCACAGTGGTACTATATGCAGGTAAAGGTGTTGTTCTATGATGCAGGGATTGCCCCGTTGATGGAGGCATCAGTCCATTAGACAAAAGAGAAGCATGCCTCATCAATGATGTACTGCATCTTATAGATGAAGGGTCAGTAACAGCATGCACCATTAACGGTGGAATATACTCAGTCTACAATGAGGAAGGCAGGGCATGTGCCGTTGATGGTGGGATGTGCTCAGTCGACGATGGGATAGTAAAGACATGCTCCGTTGATGATGGAAATGCTGTTGTCAACGATGGGAGAGTGAATCCATATCCCGTCGATGGTGGCATACCTCCCGTCAATGATGGAGCATAGGGAGCCTGTCCCATCAACAGTGGAGGCAGCCCCGTCAACGAGGAAGCATGTAGAGTGTGTTCTGTCAATGGGGAGGTGTTCTCATCGATGAGGATGTCCTGTATAGCCCTCTTGTCAATGGGGGGTTATTCCCTACTGATGGAGAAGTTAGCAGGACCTCTGTCATCGACAGGGGAGCTGAGAAATGACACCCCGTTGACAAGGAATGTTCCTTTTTTGATGAAGAAAAGCCTGCTGTTGACAGGGGTGAAGTGCCCATCAACGAATATCTTCTTCATGATCCATGTTTTGGAGGTAGGACCATTGAAAGACGGTCAGGCAGGACTTTAGGTGAAGGGGTTTCCTTCCCTGTTTTATCTCTTGAAGAGGACTCTAAGTTTTGTGAGCCCTTTGTTTGAGCACCCTGTGTGTGAGATGGAATCATCCATTGTAGTACTCTTTATGGAGTATAGGTATATGGTGCCTGTATGGAGCTCAGGCACCGTAAGCTATGGGTTCAATCCACGTCATAGACTGCTGCTAGAAGAGTTGCTGCCAGAGCTGAAGCTGGTGGGAAAATGAAAGGAGTTTACCAGGAACCACCCACTTTTATAGGTACAGCCCAGGAAGTGAGGTAGTGTGGTTGGTCCCTGGTGTGGAGACTGCTGGAAGAAACTTCCGTGCTGGAGCGCCACCTATCAGGAACTCCCAGAAGTAATGACTTACTGCAAGAGACCATTCCATGGAAGATCTACTGTTACAAGTGAGTAACCTGTGTTTCTAGGGACGTGGATATGTTGTTCTATCCACACTGGTTGGCAGACTCCAAGCAGTTCTCCGAGAGGAGAGGCAAGGTGCACGCTCCCTACTTGGGAAACAGAGATTGGAGAACTGAGGCCCCAAAACCAGAATCCCGGTGTGGCTCTAGGTCTATGTGGCAGTGGGTGATGAAGGTGTTTGCTGTCTTCCAGGTAGCAGCCCAACAGATTTCCTGGATAGGGACATCCCTGGAAGCAGCCACCGCACAGTGGTATGGTAGGTGGAATGAGCTCTTAACCCTCTGGGAGGCTTATTGCCCACCAACCAGTAACAGAGATCAATGCATGATGTAATCCATCTGCCAGCTGTTAAGCTGCTGCGGAGTCTGCCAGATGTGGCTTCTGCGTAGGTGGCAAGCAGCTTGTGAACCTCTCCCCAAATTTCCCACCATTCTCTCCTTGTAATAGGAGAGAACCCATCTCAGATCCAGAGTATGGAGCCTGTACTCCGTATCTGAGGTGTAGTTTGGGTTGAGATGGAACTCTGACACCACCTTCGGGAGGAATTTCATATGGGGGCACAGGACATCCATGTCCCTGTGGAAGACCAGGTAAGAAAACTCCACGGAAAGCACCTGGAGCTTCCCAGTCCCTCTGGCTGATGTGATAGCCACCAGAAAAGTGATCTTCCTTGAGAAGTGTGACATCTCACACTTGTGCATTGGTTCGAATGACTTGCCCATGAGTTTTGCCAAAACCAGCAGTGAATCTCACAGAGGTGGAGGTTCACGAACCGGAGGGGATATGCAATCAAGATCTTCAAAGAAGCACCAGACCACCTTCTCCTGTGCCTCCATCTGCGGACCGGCCCATTCCCAGTAAAAAGAAATGGCTGCCAGGTACACCTTAAGGGTTGTAGACCGAATACCCCCTTTGGACAGAGATCAAAGGTAGTCTAAGATGCCAGCCACTAGACAGGACAGAGGGTCCAGACCCTTGCCCTGACACCAAGTGGAAAACGTTTCCATTTGGAGGTATAGCACCTTCTGGTCAACTCCTTCCTGGATGCTTCCACTACTGTGAGTACATCCTCAGAAAGCCCCAGAGCTTGGAAATCTAGCTGCTCAGGAACCAGGCTGTCAGGTGCAGGGATTGAAGTTCTGGATGGAATACCTTCCCCTGATTGACTGATATCAAGTCCGGGCATGCTGGAAGATGCCTCAGGAGCCTGTTGCTGAGGCTGAGGAGATCTGGGTACCAGAACTGGCAGAGCCAGTCTGGAGCTTCCAGGATCACCTATGCCTTGTCCCTCCTCACCTTGAGAAGCACACTGTGGATCAAGGAAAATAAAGGGAAGGTGTACAAGAGGTCTGGGGTCCATGGCCTCAAGAAGACATCCCCCTGCAGTGTGCCCTGCTGAGGGGAACGGGCATGAAACAGCCTTAGCTTGGTGTTTTCCAGGGAGGCAAATATTTCCACCAACGGTTTGCCCCAGTGGGAGAACAGGCTGTGAGCTACCTCTGGAGAGAGAGAGAGAGAGAGAGACAACTCGTGGGATGTTTTGCCTATGCAGCTGAGAGCATCCACCAGCTGATTTGAAGTTCCTGCCACATGGATGGCTAGATGATCTGCCTCCAGTCAGCTCACGAGGGTCCAGATGCGGAACGCTTCCCTGCACAGCAGTCAGGAGTGTGTGCCACCCTGTCTGTTGAGGTAGTACATGGTTGTGATATTGTCCATCTGGACTTGAACCACTTGATCCCAAAGGAGCTGAGCCCATGCTGACAGCACCAGTCTGACCGCTCTGTGCTCCAGCAGGTTGATATGGTATCAAGATTCCTCAGGGGTCCAGAACCTTTGGGCCATGTGGTTGCCCATTAGGGCTCCACAGCCCATGAGAAAGGCATCAGTCATGAGGACAACCATCGGCTCAGGGTGGACAAATGGGATCCCTTCCTGAAGATGATCCAGGATGATCCACCACTGAAGGGCATCCCACATCTTCTGCGTCACAGTGATCAGCTGGTTGAAATGACCACGGTGCTGAGTCCACAGGACAGCCAGCTCCAATTGAAGGGGGCGCATATGCCATCGGGCCCATCAGACCACAATGATGCAGGCTGCCATGTACTCTAGAAGGCACAGAAAGTCCCAGGCAGGGCGCAAGTGCCCAACTAGAAATTATTGGGCAAAGGAGGAGAGAACCTCCACCCTGTCCACCAGGAGCTGGGCTCTGGCTCGGCAGGAGTTGAGCTCTGTCCTGATGAAGCACATCACCTGCAAAGGCACAAGCTCCAACTTGACCTCATTAATCAGGAGGACAAGCTGAGTGCAGGTTGGGAGGGCCAGATCCCTGGACCTCTCCACCTCTTGCTGGGTGGAACCTGCTAAGAGCCAATCATTGAAGCAGGGATAGACTCTGACCCCTCGACACTAGAGGTGGGTTGCCACCACCACAATGCATTTGGCGCAGACCTGCTGGGCCAATGACAGGCCAAATGGCATGGTTCAGAGCTCATAAAGGGTTCCTTCAGCTCAGAAGCAGAGGAACCACTGATAAGATGGACAGGCTGAGATGGGGAAAAACACATCCTGGAGATACAGTGAGCAGAACTACATGTTCTGCTCTGGGGATGGTATGATCTGGGACAGAGTTACCATCCTGAAGGTGCGTGACCAGAGAAACTGGTTTAGGTCATGCAGATCTAGAATGGGGCACCAGCCCTTGTCCACTTTGAGACAAGAAAGTACCTGGAAATGAACCCTGGGTCAACTGGGGGATCTGTCACTCAGACCACTACCTCCTTGAGGAGGAGTTGGGCTATGTCATCTCTCAGAGCTGATTGAGTGTGGACTGATACCCTTTTCTCCCATGGAACACAGGCTTGACTGGTAGGGTACTGCTCGAATTCCAGAGGCAGACCCTGGTCGACCACTTCTAGAACCCACCTGTCCATGTTAATAGTGGACAAGGCAGAAAGAAAGTGGCAGAGCCAGACCCCCATAGGAGTACCCAGAGCTTGCATGATGGGAACAGGGGTAATAGCCCCTATCCTGTTACTGAGCAGGCTTGGAGGAAGAGGGTCCAGACTGGAAATTGCTTGAACCTCAACCTCCCTGTCTGCAGGCCGCTGGAGGCCCAGGCTTGGGCAGAGGATGCTAAGTCTGTTCCTGCTGTTGTTGCCAACCCTGGAAGGAGAGCTGCTTGGCCACAGGAACAGGGTGCTGAAATGGCTGTTTCTTCTGCTTCTTGGTGCCTTGAGTGTCTGTCTGAGCAGACACAGATGAGTCCAAGGTGGCACTGGACTGCTCGATCCACTGTAGATGACCAACCACACCTGTGCTAAAGAGATCGGTGCCCGGGAAAGGAACATCGATAAACTTGCATTGGGTACTGGCTGTAAAGGTGGAGAGCCTCAACTAAGTCCTGCGGCACATGGCAAGGATGACTGCCACCAAATGGGTGCATGAGTCCCTGAGATCCAGAGCCATCTGGAGTTGCCGTTTAGCAACAGCCCGACCCTGGTCCCAGACATGCTTGACCGTAGTCTGAAGGTCTGGAGGGAGGTGAGGGAGAACATCATCCAAAGAGCTCAGAAGGGCATGGTAGAAATGTGCCATGATGAAAGAGCTTGCCTGATAGAGGCCTAGTGAAGAGGTGGCATAGACCTTCCTAGCAGATAGGTCTAATGTTTTGGATTCCTTGTATGGAGGTCTATCTGTATCTGCTGAGCTGCCTGTGCATCTAAACAAGGAAGTGGTCACCAGACCCTCCGCAGAGGGATGTTCCATGAACCCCAAGAGGGATCCAATGGGCACCACATTGGATCCACATTGGCCACCTGGGAAGATGTTGCGAGGGAGGAGGCAGGGTGCTGCCAAAGCTCCAAAGCTGGACCAACAATGGCCTTGACCACTGGGAAGGCTTCCATCAGAGTGTCCCCTCTCTTAATGATGTCTGTAAGAGGGTACTCCATCTATTTCTGGACAGGCTCCAGGGGCATCCCTGTGGATTCAGAGATCAGGCAAAAAATCCCCAATTAGAATGAAGGACCTTTCTCTGTCGAGACTCAGAGACTGCCCACTGACTCGTCTACAGGGCGAGAGTGTAGATCGGAGTAATCAGAATCCTAAGTATCCAGATAAATCAGCCAGCCACCAAGGTCCCCCTCTAAATGCCTGGGGTGGTCAAGCATGAGGATGACTGATAACATATGAGGAAGACCTAGAGCAATCCAAGATTCCCTCGAAGGAGCCCCTCCCAAAGGCTGTTTAGACAGCAGCTCCACCACTATTGGTGGAGAGGTCAATTTTAGCCAAACTTGGGTGGGTTTCACTGGCTCCATGGATGGGGGAACCATTTTAATCGTTTCTGATGGAGTCAGCTTCAGCCTAGAAGGTGAGAGCCAAGTAATGGCTGGTGTGGAAACCGTGGGTGGTTTCGGACCGGATAATATCAGCTGTTGCCACATAGGGTCTTCGTAGCATTGATGGAGTTTCCGGCAAAGCCTCCCCTCATCCAAGGAGGATGAAGGCAAATGGCATTGTTGCTTTTTCTTAGAGTGCTTATGCGCTTTCCTAGGCATAGCAGTTGAGGGAGTCCGAGACCTCAATCATTGGGGTGACTGATTGGGTCACTCAGAAGACGCTGGGGGGACTGGTGATTTTCTCTGATCTGGGACTGGTTTCTCGATGGGATTGCCAGCAGGCTGGGTCTCCTCATGAAGGAGAAACAGGACCGGGGTCATGGTAAGAGAGTTGTTGGCCTCATTGGGTGACAACAGATCGATGGGGTCGAGAAAGATCTCAGCCACATTACTGATCAAGACTTTGACCAACTGACCAGACAGCAGGGCTGAGAAGCCAGCAGCCAAAGTTGCAATCTTGACCGAGGTCGAGACTGGAGATCCCTGGGACCAAGACCACTCTCGATCCCAAGAACATCTTCACCAAGATGAAGAATCTCTCAGTTTCTTGTCCTTTTCATGGGACCAAGACACATGCAAGCCCGAAGGTCCCTCACCCTTGGTGGGGAGAGACTGGAACATTTCCCAAAAGAAGCCTGACAATGTGGAGCCTAGACTGAGTGGAACAAAAATCAGCCAAGAGGAATGCTCCACAGCCTGTGCCGCCTCTTCCTCAAAAGGTCTGCATTTGCACCAGCTGCTTGGCAGACCTCATGGCTGCGGAGACCACCCATAAGGCCCCCTTTGATTTCACCATCACATTACATTTCTCCAGACTTCCCAGTTTTAGACATGCAAGACGATCATCGAGGATGTTAGGGAGGAAAACGAGGCATCTTCGAAGCCTGGGTGTCATGGATGACACCCAGACAGTAGACGCATGTGACATGTGGGTCTGTGCGCAACAGTTTCTGTCCATATGGGCACCGGTGGAATCCAGGAGAAGATTCCTCTTCCGTTGCGGTCGAGACAGTAAATTTACGATCGCTAACTCTAATGAGTTTAATCTTCAGAATATCTGAAGTATGAGAAGTCAGAGCCTATGGAACACGGGAGTGGTAAGGAGGCAACCTGAATCTTCCAGCGGAAAGGAAGATCTGGCATCATGGGGCAGAGCCGAGGGTTATACCACCCAGGTGGGTGGGAGGAGCCAGCTTTGAGACCTTCCAGCGAGATTTAAAGGGGAAAGGGACATGCCAACCAGTGTGGATAGAACAACATATCCACTTTCCTAGAAACTGTGTTTACTGAGGGTAGAGAAAGCCAGTTATTTATCAGTTTCAAACCCAAGCCCTTCAACCTGTTGTTAGGAGGAACAGGCACGGGTAGTAACCCTAGAGGTAGTGCCACCTAGGGGTTACAGAACTATGAAGATTCTTAGGTTTCTGTGGATGTTATCGGTGCTTTGTAAAAGATTATACCAAAGTCATTCGCCCACTGCTAAATCTGACCCAAGGGTATCCACCTACTAATCGAAAGTACAAAAGAAAGTGATAATCTACTTCAAAGCCAATGAACCTTTTGGAGCCAGATGGACCTCTGATTGTGACAGCACTTTTTATGACATCATTCACCAGCTCACACATGCGTCAGTCCTAGCCTATGCAGATCCAATGAAACCCTAAGTGCTCCAACCTGATGCCAGTCTGTGGACCTGCAGCTGTAGTCTACCAGGAGTATGAGGAAGGACTACACCCAGTGACATTTGCCAGTAGGAGCCTGACCCCATCTGAGAAAAACTATCCTGTACATAACATTGAATTTCTCGCTTTGAAATGGGCAACAGTGGACCAGTTTCACAAATAACTTTTATAGCACTAAAATACTACTAAAAACCGACAATAAATCCTCTCACATATGTCCAAACCTCAGCCAAGCTAGATGCAACTGGGCACAGGTGATTATCTGCTCTTTCAACGTACATTTGTTTGGTGGAATACTGACCAGGCCTCAATCACATTGACACTGAAGCCCGTCTATAAGGCCTGTATCAAATTCTGAGTGGGTGAGAGTGTCCGAATAATCCACGATAGGCCCTATGCCACAAGTTTGACAAAGATGAACACCAGTCTTCTGAAACTGTAGATTGCCTAGTCGATTGTCTGGGACCCCCAGAAACTTGTGTTCCCCTAGCCTACTGTAACTTTGCAGCCTTGGATCTGAGCATTCTACCCAAACTCACTCCTGCAGACATCCAAAGGGAGCAATATCATGATCCCATGATTAAACTTGTACTGACTGCTATAAACACTGGAAAAAATGCTTCAAAGCAACAGTCTAAAGATCAGCAAACTGCTTTATTATTCAGAGAAGGGCACAGACTCAAGCTGTGAAACACACTACTTTACAGAGAGACCACTGATGGACAAGGCCAAGTTATTAAACAGCAATTAGTGTTGCCTTCTATATTTAAACATGTGGTTCTAAGAGCATTCCACGACCAGATGAGACACTTGGGTTGCAAGTGAACTTTGGACCTAGCCCATGCCCATTTCTATTGGCCCAAGATGGGTGCAGACATTGATCAGTATATGAAAACCCGTAGCTGATGTCTTCAAAGAAAAGCCCAGCTCCAGAGAACAGCGCCCTTGGTTAACATCACCACTAGTGCACCCAGGGAGCTTGTATGTATTGACTTTTTAAGCTTGGAGCCTGATGCAAAAAATATTAGCAATGTGCTTGCCATGACTGAGCACTCCAGTCATTATGGATAGGCCTATCCCACAAAGGATCAGAAAGCAGCCACCATAGCTAAAATGTTTTTTGAGAAATAATTTGTTCACTATGGTGCCCTCTAGTGGATCCATTCTGATTAGGGAAGGGATTTTGAAAGCCACTTGATCAAAGAAACGCTTTCACTTTGTGGTGTAAGAAAGTCAAGAACTACTCCATATCACTCACAGGGGGATCCGCAACCAGAAATATTTCACTGAATGTTGTTGGATATGCTGAGCACCCTTCACCCCAAGGACAAGCTGAGGTGGAGTTAACAGATAAGTACCTTGGTGCATGCTTATATTTGCACCTGCAATGATACAACTGGATTTTCACCATACAAACTGGTATTTGGTCAAGAGGCATACTTACCTGTTGATACAGAAACATAGACTCTAATGGCAGATAAGTACTGCTTGGCCGACCTAGTCTGCCCATTTCCTTACCTAACGGATAAGTTGCAGATCCAACTTAACCAACAGCCTACTTCCTCTTACTACACCCACTAGAATTGCCTTATGCCTGTCCTATGCGTTCTTTTTTATTTTTTTGGTATTATCCCTTTCCCCCCTCTACTTGCTGCCTCCTTCAGGCAGTGCCAAGGCTGCATCCAATCCATCCTTCACATTGCAGACAACCCAAGGGTAACCCAGACATAACCCTTCATCGAGCAGGCCACCCTCCTCCGAGGGGGAGGCACCTGAGGCAGGCAAGCGCAATACTTGGCCCCAGGGTACTGCTGAGGGACTGATGGCTCCAGGACATTGACGGCATCGGACTGCCAGGAAGCCGTCATCCGGTTGAGTGCGGAGCTATTTTTCTGTTTTCTGGTGACGTTCCCTCCTTGCATTGCATCTGCAGTATCCCCGGTCTCCACCAGAGGTCACTGCAGAGCAATGCACTCCCACTGCCCACCCCAGGACAGGAGAGCAGTCTTACAAATGCTCAATCCTTCTCCTTCCCCTGCCAGCCCCTGGCATCCCAAGTCTGTTCCCGAACCTGGGTCACTGGTGTGGTTCAAGGTAAGGTGCCAGCACCTCAGCCCTCTGCACCACCGGACTGGATGTCCCATGCATTCTTTAATTCCCCCACTGTTTTCAACTCTATGACCAGGGCCCCGAGTTTTCCGCAGTTGTCTGCGGAATTAACCATGGAATTTGTGGTCAGCAGCGGAAGTTATGGCCATCTGCAGAAGTTACAGCCAATCGCGAGCCATATGGTGCCCTACCACGGAACTCATCAGCTGAGGAGTTTTGAAATTTGTGACCCACTTGGAGCAGGGTTGTTAAACACAGAAACGCACTGTCTTTTGCAAAAACCAATTCAGAGTCAAAAAAAGTGATTAGTGCTGATTTTGTATTCATATCAAGTGAGTCTTCTCGGCTTCTCTGATGGACCTTTGAGATCGCACAACATTCTCCCTTAACTGATGAACAGCCTCATTTTATGTTGTGGCTTGCTGTATGAGGCACTTTACATAAGGTGAGCTTTTTTGTTTCCATTAGACTGCACTGGGAGCCTAAAGTATTAGCCCACTTTTAGAGAGTTCTCACTTCTGGACTTTGCTGTGCCAGTTATACTGCTGCTTTGCCACGTTCCCGAGTAGTTCCAGCCTGGCTCCATGCCATCTCAGTGTCCTGACTTCTGACCCTCTATTCTTGTTCTAGGCTTTGGCCTGGGTCCCCAGTTGCTCAAATGACTGCAGGAATAGCAGCTCTAGTCATCACCTGTATGGATGCAGGAGCCTTGTCTCAATCTGGAATCATTTGCCTCCATGTAAGCCCTGGGGCTCGGTTCTGCTATTTGCGGCAAACAAACGATCAGGAGCAGATCAGGGATATTTTCTTTTTCATGCATAAACCCTGATCTGATCCCGCTGTTTTTGTTTGCCTCAAATATTGGGACTGAGCCCCGGAGAGCAACGGAAGGGCTTACGTGGAGGTGACTGATTTCAAGTTCGGACAAGGCTGCTGTACATCGCTCAGACAAGTGATGACTAGAGCCTCTACTGGCAGCCCAGGAAAGCCATGGGGGCTTCAGTTAAATAAATCCCATATTCAAAAAGAGGCATTTTCTACCAGCCCATTTAGGGGAAAAAAGTTGTAAGTAACATCCTGTGCCCGTGGGTTCTCTCTACCTCTGAAATTGCTGTGTCTTGAGTGGTGCCTGAGGTCTGGGCCGCAGCTGTCAGTATGGAATATCAATCACTATGTGCAGGTTATGCAGTGCAGCTTGCCCCCTAGCATGGAGGATGCCATGATGGGACATCCTAGGTTTTTTTTTTTTTTTTTTTTACCATGTAGGGGTTGGAGCCCCAGTGAAGCAAATTAATAAATCTATACTGGCCACTTGGCTGGAGCTCAGTTCAGTTTAGTCCCGTGGTTTGATTCACTTCTGAATTTATCTCTTGGTACTGAGAGAACTCAGTAGATGTAGTGATATTTTTCTTCTGGTGTACATTGCCTATTGTAAAGTGCTGGACTGTGAGCAAAAATCAAATAAGGAAGTGGTTTACTGGGGTGCAGGAGAAGCAAGTGGAATGTGGAGTCTGTTACACCTTAATTTTTCTTCAGATAAAATATATTCTGAGCTACTTCTTACTGGCGGGGGCTGTAATTTAAAAAAGGTAGATTTATCCAAGATATTTTTTATGTAAATGAGTTCTTAATGAGGAGCGATTATTAGTTATTTAACTATCCAATCAGATTGATTTGTAAAAATATGAAATCTTAATACCTGAAAAGGATCTACTAAAGATGATTTTTATTTAATTTGTTAACTGTGTAAGAACACAAGGGCAGCAAATTCACATTTTCATGGGGGACCCAAAAATTACAGTTACAAAAGGTACAATACAAACAGGTACAATAGATAAAACATCCACAGTAAGGCAACCCTAAAAGAAAAACTTTTTAAATGGCTTTTAAATCTGTAAATTAGTTTTACTGTTTAACATTTAAGAATGAACTACGGATGTGTACTGATTGCTGTTCAATGATACTTTTCAGCATAACTACAAAACTCCTGATTGTACTTGGCTGGTTCATTTACATAGACTTTTTGGCATTTTTTTTTTTGTTTGTTTGTTTTGCTAATCTGCTTATGTCTGTGACTTGTCTACATGAACCAATGTGACAACCGTGATTTATTAAACTTAAGTTTACATACACACAGATATACTGAACATAATGCACTGCTGATGGTGCAACCCATTATTAATTATAAATGGTATTTATTATGTGTTATGCATTACCCATTCATTATCGATTGAAAAGATGTGAAGGTGGAATCTAGCACAACTGGCATCTTTAATTGCATCTTGTCACTGTACAATTAAAACAAAGATGACACACACCCAGTTTGTGAAAAGGTTTTATTAGCAGCTGAATAATTTCATTGTGTGCGATCACATTACAGGTACCCTCATGTAGTTTCTGTAACAAAAGCATTTCACAATAGGTTATTCTAATTTACCCATACTGCTTGCATCACAGATGTAATTATTCTTGACCGGAAACACATGAAGTGAAATTAACACAGACTGTGTTAACAAAAGTGACAAATAGATCGAACAGCAGATTATTAAAATCTATGCATAGCAAAACAAATGTGTGTGTGTCTGTGTGTCTTGTCTATCTACCTATCTATCTATCTATCTCTGCAACAGTGTGTCAAACGTTTTTATCAAGGATACCGATCTAAATCCATCAAGAAGCTAAACAAATCACTACACCCCAAGAGCTTTGGGCTCATGTCTTTATGATCAGGCTTTCCCCTCGAAGTGGGTTTATTCCCTTGTACTCCACACTTAGCAGTTTATTTTTCAAGTTAATAAAGGATGAAAGCCAAGGGTTAATGTTGCAATATACTAAGAAAATATAAAATATGAAGAAAACAAAAAAGAAAGTGTAAAAATATGGGGAATAGTGTGAAAATTATATGCAGAAATAGCCGTCCACCACCGCAGAAGTTCTGTGGCATATGGAAGCCTGACACAGAACTTTGCTCCAAAGTGCCGCAGAAAAATCAGGGCCCTGTCTATGACCTCAGGAAGGCTGTTTCGTGCATCTACAACCCTCTCTGTGAAGAACTACTTCCTTACATTACCTCTGAGCTCTACCTTCAAATTGTGCTCCTCTTTCTTGCACATCTCTTTTTCTGAAAGAAGCTATCTTCTTGAACTTTGTTGATTCCCTTGAGGTATTTAAAAGTTTCTATCATGTGCCCCCTGTCCCTCCTTGCCTCAAGGCTATACATCTTAAGCTCATTTAGTTTTTTTTTATATGTCTTCTGGTGCAGACCCTGCACCATGTTGGTTGCCCTCCTCTGGACAGCCTCCACCCTGTCTATGTCTTTGCGGGGATGGGGTCTACAGAACTGTGCACAGCACTCTAGATGTGGTCTTACCAACTGTTTGTTCAGAGGGATAACAACTTCCTGTTTTCTACTGGTAATGCCTCTCCCAGTATCCCCCAGCCCTCCTTACTGCCTTCTCACATTGCTTGCCCACCTTTAGGTCACCTGATATGACTACCCCCAGGTCCCTTTCCATTTTTGTTGTCAGTATCTAACCCCCATTGTGCACTCTTCCCCTGGGTTTTTGTTTCCCAGGTGCATTACTTTGCACTTCTTTGCATTGAATCTAAGCTGCCATACAACTGACCATTCCTCCAACCTTGCCAAGTCCCTTTTCATCCTTTCCACACCACCTTGTGTATCAACCCTGTTGCAGATCTTTGTGTCATTTGCAGAGAGACATACTTTTCCTTTCAGTCCCTCTGCAGTGTCACTTATAAAGATGTTAAAGAGGACCAGCCCCAGCACTGAACACTGCGGTACCCCACTAGTAACCCCCCTTTCTTCACTGTGGACTCCATTTAGTATTACCCTCTGTGTCCTGTTGTCCTGCCAATGTTTTACCCAGGCTACCACCCAAGGACCCACTCCCAGGCTGGCTAATTTGTTTACTGATCTTTTGTGTGGGACTGTGTCAGATGCCTTGCTAAATTCTAGGTAGGCCATGTCTACAGCCCCTCCCTGGTCTACTACTTTGGTCACCCAGTCAAAGAAATCAATGATATTTGTGTGAAATGACCTTCCTGCTGTGAATCCATGCTGCCTTGGGTCCTGTGCCACACTGGCCTCTAGGTACTCAACAGTTCTTTCCTTTAGGAGTGATTCCATCATTTTCCATACTATTGAGGTCAAACGGACAGGTCTGTAGTTTCCTGCCTCTGTCTTGCTCCCATTTTTGTGAAGGGGAATCACATTTGCCCTCCTCCAGTCCTCAGGTACCACGCCATCCTCCCATGATTTATTAAAAAGGGTTGTCTGTGGTGTTACTAGTTCTTCCCTTAGTTCATTTAGAATTTTGGGGTGAATCCCATCAGGCCTCATTGCTTTATCCACCTTCAGTTTTAGGAGTTCTTTCAGAACCCTTTATTCGGTGAAAGGACTAATATCAACCCTCCTATCCAGAGTGCTTCTATTGACTGGATTAGGTTTCTATCTCCTCCCGCTCTCCACTGTGAATACGGAGCAGAAGTATTCATTCAGTATCCGTGCTTTTTCACTGTCACTCTCTGCCCAACCACCCACCTCTTTATTCATCCTCGGTATCCCTGACTTAGTCTTTCTTTGCTCCCTAATGTACCTAACAAAGGTTTTATCCCCCATCTTAACTGAGTTGGCTATCTTTTCCTTAGTTTGGGCCATTGCTATTCTGACTGCCTTCCCTCGCTTCCTTCTGCTTTAACTGGAACAGTTCTCTGTCCTGCTCCTTCTGCGTTTCCTTATATTTTCTGAATACTACCTTTTTCTCCCTAACCTTCCCCGCCACTTCTTTTGAGAACCATAGTGTTTTTTTATTTCATTTTGATTTGTTTATATGCTTCGCACAAAGGCTTGTTGCCTCTGTGATGGCCGTTTTGATATTTCCCCATCGTTGCTCCACCCCACCTTCTTGCTTGTTTCCTAGTGCTTTTCTGAGGCACTCTCCCATTTTGACAAATTCAGCCCTCCTGAAGTCCAATACCTTCACTTTTGTATGGCTTGACTCTAAAGCTAAATTTATTGTGAACCACACTGTTTGGTGGTCACTTGTTCCCAGATGGCTACCTACTTCTAGATCCGAGATCCTCTCTCTGTCCCCATTTGAGTGTACCAGACCTAAGATTGCTTCCTCCAGAGTGGGTTCCAAAGCTAGCTGTCTGAGGTATGTCCCCTGTAGGGCATCGAGAATGGCCCTGCTCTTGGATGTGGCTGTAGCAAAGGTGCTCCAGTTAACATCTGGCATATTCATGTCCCCCCATCAGCAGTACCTCCCCTTTCTCTGCCATCCTAAGGATGCCTTCCATCATTTCCTTGTTAATTTCCTCCCCCGGAGATGGGGGTCTGTATACAACCCCTGTGTGGATTGTGGTGCCATTTCCAGTCTCACCTACAGTGCCTCCTCTCCTTCCTGTTTACCATTTAGTTCTGTTGCTTTGATTGCTTCCCTTACATAGAGAGTTACTCCTTCTCTTCTACCTTCCCTGACCCTCCTGTAGATTGTGCACCCTGGTATGCGGACATCCCAGTCATGGTTCTCTGTGTACCATGTTTCTGTGACTGCCATGATATCCAGGCATCCATCTTCCATCAAGGGCACTATTTTGGGGAGCTTTTTACCTAGACTACAGGCACTGGTATTCATTACCCTCCTTTTTTTTTTTTTTACGGCCTTATGTATTTTTGCCCCATCCCTGTCTTTACTGCCTTTGACTTTCTCCATTTACCTCTGCCCTTCTCCCTACTGACTGCTCTATCTTGGTGTTTCAAACAACATGAAGTCTTGCTGTATTCTGACTATATGCAGTTAGCCCCAGCATTTGAACTGCTCCGGAGAGTAAAGGGTTAACTCTATGCCAAGACATAGAACATTGAGCTTGGTTTTCAAACCTCTGTCCCTGGTACTCCTCAGTGTAACCATTAGATTCTTTACTCTGCCTAACTGTGAAGTCATTCCGGAGAGTCCCTTCTTCACTTCGGTTCGGTTAAGTAAAATCGGTCAGTTTTCAACCACTTTTTCTTGTTTTAATTGGTATTCAGAGATCTGTCTACAGTACAGTAAGTGTAGCTAGTAGGTAGAGTTTATTTAGTAGAAATTGTTTTTTGTTTGGTTTTCTCCCATTCGGTCCAGTTGGGAACCGAAACAAATTCCTTAACTGTTAATTCTTGTTTTCTATTTATTATTTTTGTGGTTTCTGGTACTTGACAGTTCCTTAAAAAAAAAAAAAAAGTTTTCTTAATTTTTTTTTAACTGACCAGTGACAAGGTTGGAACTGATAGGTATGTAGTTGCCTGGCTTAAATGCTGTTAAGGGTAATTGTTTTGAATCTGACATGTCTGAGAAACCCAAAAAGAAAACCAGTCCCACTGGGTTTCAGTACTGCACCGAGTGTGGGGATGCCTTTGCTAAGACTGATCCCCACCTTATCTGTGTTTATTGTCTGGGGTCTGACCACCTCAAAGAATACTGCCAAATATGTAAAAACTTGGAAAAACATTTAAGTAGGCTGAGGGAAAGGGAGGCTGAGAAGTCTGCTGACCCGGATGGCCAGGCCGGTTCGGGTACGACCGAACCTGAGGGGGTGCTCACTGAACTGGGCGATACCTCCTCGGGCAAAAGGACAGCTGACTCTGTGGAGTCGGTTCCGTCTAAAAAGAAACGCAAGTCAGCCAGTTCGGATCCCGCTTCCCATGTTCCAACCACTGAAGAGACTGCAAAAGCGATTACAATATTGCAGTCGCTTTGCCCGGTTCAGACCAAACCAACACCGACTCAGAGAGGATCAGTTCAGTTGGAAATAGCTGCTTCTGAAATTGATCCTGAAGCATTCTAGGAGGGCAACTGGGAAGGAGAAGATGATTATGATGAAGATGAATTTGAAGGCTTAGATGAGCCAGCAGAGCCTGACGTCTCCCAAGACAGGCCTTCTTATGTCTCTCCTCCCAGCCTTTCTGAGTCCCCCTCCCATTTCTTGTTTTACAAGAAAGTGGCTGATACTCTTCAGCTTCCAGTGGAAAAGGCTGAACAGGATCAGGAGGAACTGGACTATGTGAAAATGATGGATGTCTCAGAGTCAAAGAGAGCGTCTATCCATTTACACAAATCTCTGGGGAAACAGACAAAAAATGTTGCAGTTTTCAACATCCATACCCCCTGTAGATAAAAGAATGGGCAGGTGGTATGCCTTGTCAGGTCCTGGGATGGAATTCCTCACCACTCAGTGCAGCCATGTTGGGGTAGTGCAAGCTGCAGCCTATGACAAGGCTAACATTCCCCTGGCATCTCACCCTCCAGATAAGGATTCCAGGAAAGTGGATGCCATGGCAAAAAAACAAAAAAAACTAGTTGGCATCCTCTTTGGGACTCAGGCAAGCAAATTACATGGCATATACAGCCAGATATCAGAAATCTATGTAGGATACGGTTCTGGAGCTGGCTAAGAATGCCCCTTCCCAGCTGGCTGCAGATGGTATTGAGGCATCCAAAGTGCAATTCCATGCTGCTGTGGACTCGAATGATGTGCATTCCAGGGTCATGGCTACATCTGTCTCCATGAAGAGATGCGCTTGGCTCAGATGTACCAGTCTGTCACAGGATACCCAAACTAAAGCCATGGATTTTCCTGTAACTAGTAATTCTCTGTTTGGGGAGCAAACAGAGGCTTATATGAAGAAGATGGATGAGTACAGGACCACCTACAGGAGTGCTGCAGCCAAAGAAAAGCAGGCCACTCCTCAGAAGCAGCAATTTAGGGCTGGCAGGGGCAGGCCTTTTTCCAAGCCCAGACCTCCTCTTCTTTCCAGCAGAGGGGGTTCTTTAGGGGAAGAGGAAGATGAGGGATGACCAGGACCCCATCATCCACTCAGTCTAAGCCCCCTGCCAAGCAGACACCCTGAGATGTCAGTAAGGGTCACCTCCCCAGTTCCAGTAGGGGGCAGGCTGGCTCACTACTTCCAGGCCTGGAAGTCTGTTACTTCAGACAAATGGGTCCTAGAAGAAGTGAGCCAGGGACTTTCTCTCAGTTTCAAAAGGTTCCCAAAATGAGAGCAGTCTTTCAGTCCTCCCTCTCCCTTGGAGACAAAGGCCTTAGAGGCAGAAGTCTCCTCTCTGCTGCTTCTTCAAGCAGTAGAGAAAGTACCTCTTTGTCACAGGGGTAAAGGACTGTATTCCAGATACTTTCTTATCCCAAAAAAGACAGGGGAGTGGCAACCCATCCTAGATCTAAGATACCTGAACAAACATATACTAAAGCCAAAGTTCAAAATGGTGACTCTGGGAACAATTCATCCCTCTCTGAGACCAGGAGACTGGCTAGCCTCCCTGGATCTCAAGGCTGCCTACTTCCACATACCTATCAGACATTCCCATAGAAAGTACCTCAGGTTCAAGTTGCCCTCAGGTCACTACCAGTTCAAAGCATTGCCTTTCAGCCTAACAACTGCTCCAACGGAGTTCACCAAGTGTCTAGCAGTAGTGGTGGCCTTTCTCAGGAGACAGGGTATCCTGCTGTTTCCATATCTGGACGACTGGCTCACAGTGGGTCAGGCCACAGACCAAGTCAAGTCAGCTCTAGAGGTCACTCAAAAGCTTCTAGACTCCTTAGGATTCATTCTGAACCTAGAAAAGTCTGTTCTGAAACCAGCCCAGCTTCTCACTTTTATAGGGGTGGAACTAGATACTGTCCAGGCAAGGGCAATTCTCCTTCTTTCAAGGGTACAATCCCATATCACTCTGGCTTCCTCCTTTCACCCTCTTCTGTCTCAGCCAGCCAGACACTTCCAACAGTTGCTAGGCCACATAGCAGCTTCCACTGCAGTGGTGCAAGGGGCAAGATTTCAAATGAGAGATATTCAGTTTCATCTAAGATCTTACTGGTCTCAGAAAAAAGACCTTCTTTCCAAATTGGACCCAGTGTTTCATACTCTGGTTCAGGCTCTCCAATGGTGGCTGAAAAAGGACAATCTAAGACAAGGTGCCCCTTTCCTCGGTCAGGCTCCTTCAGTGATTTACACCCAGATGCCCCTCTACTGAGATGGGGAGCCCATCTGGATCAGCTTACTGCTCAGGGAACCAGGTCTCATCAGGAGTCTCTTCTGCACATAAATCTTCTCAAACCAAGAGCTGTTTTTCTAGCACTTCGGACATTCTCAAACACTATTCAGGGGAAAGTGGTGCAGACAGCGACAGACAATATCACAACCATGTGGTACATCAACAAGCAGGGAGGCACTCGGTCCTCGGCCTTGTGCACAGAAGTCATGAGAATATGGTCTCTAGCTTATTCCCTTCAGGTTTCCCTGATAGCTGTGCATCTCCCAGGGAAGGACAACATACTAGCAGATGCTCTCAGCAGGATTTCTCAAGGTCACCACAAATGGGCCCTGAATCCTCGGATTCTTCAGGTCGTTTTCAAGAAGTGGGACACTCCAGAGATAGATTTCTTTGCAGCCCCTAACAATCACCAACTTCCTCTGTTTTGCTGCAGACTCCCTCTTCTGGGATCTATCCCTCATGATGCTCTCTTATTGAACTGGACAAGCAGGTTTCTATATGCTTTTCCTCTGATATTCAGAGTTCTGATCAAGATCAGGTCTCAGCCTTGCAAAGTGATTTTGGTGGCTCCAGACTGGGCCAGACAGCCATGGTACCCCCTATTATTGTCAATGTCAGTAACAATTCCGCTGTGTCTTCCCACACAGTACAACTGCCTCACCTCTTTGCAGGGGAGGATACTGTATCCCAATCTTCAGACTCAAAGCCTGGCTCTTGAACAGCTAGAATATGCAAGCCTGCAAGTTTTCCAATCAGTCTTGGACATTCTAAAGGTTAGTAGAAAACCTACCAGAAAAACTTACAATTCCAAATGGAAGAGATTTCATTTCTGGTGTTCTCAGATACATATTCAGCCAGATTCAGTTGACATTGCCAACACTTTGGATTATTTAGTGCAGCTTAACAGTTTAGGCCTCAGGCCTACTACTCTCAAGGTACATCTGGCAGCTATCTCTGCTTTCCTTTCAACTGGGAAGGGCTCTTCCCTAGCCTCTCATCCAGTTTTCAAAAACATTTTCAAAGGTCTAGTTCATATTAACCTTCATTTTAAGGACCTGAATATCTGTACTGCACAGCTTATGCAGTCCCTTTTGAACCATTATCTTTAGCTGAGCTGAAGTACTTGACTTGGAAAACTGTATTCCTGGTAGCCATTACTTCTGCCAGGAGAATCAGTGAATTACAAGCCTCATCAGAGGAACTTGATTTCATTTCATTTCACAGGGAACCAACAGAAAGTTCCTTCCCAAGGTGGCATCAGACTTTCATTTGAATCAGCCTGTATTTTTCACTGACCATTCTTCCTCTGGGGAGAGAAGACTACACAGTCTTGATGTAAAGAGGGCCCTTAGTTATTATATAGAACACACTAAGGCCCATAGAAATGACTGTTCACAGCTGTTTCTCACTTATGGAGAAGTGGGAAAAGGTAAACCTGCTGCCAAGAGAACTACTGCCGGATGGATTGTCTCCTGTATCCAGTTCTGCTATTCAAAGTTGGGGAAAGAGCCACCCTCAAGGCCTGAGGGCTCACTCCACCAGAGGTACAGCTGCTTCGGTCGCAGCAGCTACAGACATACCCTTAGTGGAAATCTGTAAAGCAGCCACCTGGAAAACTGTTCACACGTTTACCAAGCATTACTCTCTGGACATCCAGTCAAGAAGTGATGCTAGGTTTGGCAGAGCAGTGCTGCAGAGCCTGTTAACAAAACAGGTTCTGTAACTCCCTCCTCCAAGGGGGTACTGCTTGGTAGTTGGCATATAGTCAGAATACAGCAAGACTTCATGTTGTTTGAAGCAAAAATGACTTATCATAATAATGTTGTTTCTTCTAATGGAGTCTTGTGCTGTATTCTGACCTCCCTCCCTGACTCCCCTCCTGGAACCTAGTTGTTTTGGGATGTGGTCTGGCAGGCACAGTGCTGCACCCCAGAGGTGTACATTGGTTACCTCTTCCCTAGCTTGAGGTCTTTATGGTTATTATTTAAGCAGATATTGGTTTTTGTTTCATTACCTACTTGGATTCTTTTTGGGTTTCTCGAGTTGAGTCTTTTTGACCCTAAAAATATGTTTATTGCCCTTTGGCAAAAAAATTTTAAAAAACAATTTCTATATTGTTAGTTAGCACAGTGCTCATAAGAATCTGACGGTTACACTAAGGAGTACCAGGGACAGAGGTTTGAAAACACAGCTCAACGTTCTATGCCTTGGCATAAAGTTATCCCTTTACTCTCTGGAGCAGTTCAAGTGCTGAGGCTAACTGCATATAGTCAGAATATAGCAAGACACAGTTAGAAGAAATAACATTACTATTGTGAGTAATTTTTACTTATCTCACTATTTGCTTTGAGTATCACCTGATGGAATCCAAGTGGATAATTATATGCAGTACGTACAAAAACTCAAAGCCCAGCTCAGTCACACAGATCAACTTGTGCATACAATGGCTGCAAAGAAAAACTCAGCCAACAAAGACAAACATGACAAATGTGTTAAAGCGCAGGAGCTACAACTTGGAGACCGAATATTAATGAGAAACCTAGATCTGCAAGGGAAACACAAGATAGCTGACAGGTGGAGTCACATCCCGTACACTGTCATCAGCAAAATGGATGATCTGCCAGTCTACAAAGTGCATCCGGAGAATGACCCACGGGCTGTAAAGACAATACACCAAAATCACCTTTTACCCATTGGCCAGATTATTATAGACTCTGCAACTCAGGCTTGTGCCCCCTCTGGGCCCGTTACGAGATCTGCTGCTCCCAAGAAGCAATAAAAGTAGTCTTCTGCTGTCCCACAGGCAGAGCCTTCAATAAGTAATGTTATCTGTGATGATGACACTCATTCTGAGTCTGATGACAGTAACTATGGGGCTACGTATTATTCTTCTTTCGAACTAGCTCAGTGATTTCAGGGAAATCCTGTTTATAACATGGGAGAGAATGCTGAACCTTCAGAACTGTCTGGCTATCCAACTCCTCAACTACCCCTGTGCCACCTGACAGTGAGGTGCAAATTATAACCTCAGAAGCAGCTAACTCTGTGTCTCGTGGAATTGTTTGAGACTGAGGTAGCAAGTCCTGACCAAGAAAGTGAGAGCCAGAGCGGTAAATCTGTATGTGAAGTGGAGATATCTGGGCCTAGTGAGCCTGACCTCATGATGAACAGTTATGTTAATTTTGAAAGTGCTAGTGGTGTACTAAGTGATTCAGATTTTGTTGAGACACCACTTGATTATGAACCAGAGTCTAGGGAGCAAACAGAACAAGTAGATGCCAGTGCCACTACACAGGCAAATACTGATTCCAATGCTGAACAACCAGAGATTGCACAAGTGCCCCTTTCATCAGAAGTTCACTTGTTGCTAGACAATAAGCCGGGACTGATCATCCCGAATGCAGATGTTGAAAGGACTCAATCTGTGGCCCCTCTGCCCAGAACATCTGAAAGAGCTGTTAAACCTGTAGTACACCTTATGTATGATTCTCCAGGAAAGCCTGTAGACCTTCCTATAAATGTGGTCCATAAAGAAGTGTATATTATAGCCAATTCCCTTTCTAAAATAGATTATACTGCAGCTTCTAAGCTAGTAATAAAACCCTCTAGTCAGTATTCCAGAGGTCACTCCACAAAGCGCCCAGTTAGCTGATGAGAACAAATTATCAGCTATGTGGATTAGTGTGCAAAGAGTGGCACAGACCAGGGTGGTGTGTATAACTACCTGAGACAGTGTGCCAAGGGGGAAATAAAAGGTTGAAAATGAAAACGGGATGTGTATAGCTAACTGAGCGTGTGTACAAATGAAAAGTAAAGTATTTAAAATGCAAAAAACTCAAGTAATACAATGGTGTATAAACAATATTAGTTATGAGTGAAGCATGCTTACTATTATGCTGCATAGTAATAATAAAGCTACATAGTTTGTATATAGTTGTTTATGGTGGCCACCTGGGAATAGTGACAAATAGTAGTAATCTTTTTTTTTTATTTCTATTTTTCTCTCCTTGCAGCCACTGACCTGCCCTATCTCCAGCCACTGCTCCACTTCCCCTGATGACCATGGCAGCACATCTCCCGGGTCAGCTAGCATATGCAGCTGTACCCGTGAAAGGAACCCCCTCTTCAGTCCCTGTGCCAGGCCATGAACCAATACCGGCCCTGGTTCTGTGCCAGTAAGCCCCACTGGGCTCAGGAAGTGCAGCTATTAAGCTGCCATGGACAGTAATGCCATTTTTCCTCCTGATTAATCTCCCAGGAGTGCAGACATGCAATGACAGCTTGAGCACTGATGTGCTGACATCCGCTGCACCCCTCCCTCCATTGCACCAACTCTAGCTGTGCCTCCGGGCATCCCCAGGGGCTGCTGCAGAGTGGTGAAGACCCACATCCCACCCCAGTATCGGAGAGCAGTTCTCTGGATGCTCAATCCTGTCCTCCCCTGCTGACCCGGGCTCGTGTCCGAACCTGGGTCGCCAGCGTGACGTGAAGTGTGGCATCCAGCACCTCAACCCTCAGACAAATAGTATATTTTTATGTAAAAATGTTTATAATGCACAGACTTGATGCAGATGCCAAGTTTTCCTAGGCAGGGAAGAGTCTACCCCCCCATCACCACTAATTTGGGGCTTATCTTAAGCGTCTTCCTGGGCTCCATCCATGCCCCTGCCAGGCAGACGTCCCGTACAGATAGATATTACCTGGGTATTTGTTTGATTCTGTTTATTTGCGTGACAGTGCCATGATGTGTCTCCATGCCTTTCCCTTTAAATCATTAGCCACTGTGTGTACAGTAAATGATCTGAGCTGGGTCCCAAGTGCTTCAGAGCTCACACCTGGCCAGATGCTGCTTTAGTTTGTTCCACGCTGCTGCTGATGCTAAAGCAGAGGGAACTTTAACAATTTCTGTAAATATTTACTTCTAACTTATTATATTTAAGTTAGAGTGCTTAAAGGATACCTAAACAACATTTAAACATCAAACTATTCAAAAATCTGACTCCGTAGGCGACTAAAGGAAAGGCTGCTGTATTCATTAATGATAAAACTACATTTATACAAATTTACCTAAATTTGGTTCCAGTGCATTTGAAAATTGTAAAATCAGCATTCCAATTAAAAAAAAACTCTTACCTGCTTTCTAAACTGGCCGCCAAATGTGTTATGTGATGACATCACTGGAGCCAAAGTCAGAGAGATATGTAGCTCTCTGAAGTGCCAAGTAGTTTTTTTTTTTCCTTTGTATTGAATTGTTTCACCCAAATGGTCAGAACCATGTGCATTATTTTGTATAATACACATGTTAGGCTATGGTTCAGTTCATTTTATTTTAACCCTTTTACTGTGGGTGCCGAGTATACTCGCTGCACCTCCACTGTAGTGCAACCGTGGGTGCCAAGTATGCTCAGTTTTAAAAGAAACTATTATTTTGCCTTCAAAAACAGCATCATTTTCCATTGATAGTATTACTGTGACACATGGCCACATGTGACCTGTCAAAGTAATGACATGTGGCCATGTGTCATGGGACCTAGCCTTTGCAGTGATGTCTGCAAAAGGCATACGTCATATTCAGACATTTTAGTTTTTAGCGGCATTTCTTGTTCAGAGGAGCTTTCTGACAGATCTGCACATCAGCTCCGATTCTGGCAATATTTTTTCTAACTCTGTATTTAGTTTATCATCCAAGTAACAACAGATTATGTACACTTTGTTCATTTGATGAAACTCTTGTGAAAAAAAAAATAAAAGGTTTAGAGGAGTTTTGTTAGTGAGTGCAGTCTGTGGACCATGAGGTCACATCCTCCTTCCAATCAGCCTATCCTCCCAGACATCCAATTGTCGGACATTGTCTGAAGATCTCCAAAGTCATTTCACAGGCTTCACACTTTGTTCTTCAGTCTGTAGCTTGGTGTGACAGAAGTACTTTCATAAAGATCCCTGCTGCTGTATTCTATTACTGAATCTCCACCAAAAAAAATAAAATAAAAATGTTGTGAGATGTTTTCTTTTGTAGTGCAATCAGTGGATCATGGTGACACAAGCTCTTCTGACATTGTCTGTAGCAGTCTATATTCTGCTACTGAGCCCCCCTCAACAACAAAAAAAAAAACATTCTGTGGTATTTTCTTTCTGTGTATAGTCTGTGGACCATGAGGTGGCAAGCTCTTCGGACATTGTCTGAAACTGTCAAAAGTCACTTCCCAGTCTGTATTCTGCTACTGAGTTCCCTCAGGAAAAAAAACATTCTGGGGTATTTTCTTTTTATTTTATTTATTTATTTATTTATTTGAGAAATCGGTTTACAACCTTTGAGCCAGAGGCTCATTTCCAATGGTACCTAGTCACAGTGAGGACAATACATAACAGACTTACATATGGTGCAGAAAAACAACTGAATTTTGGTTACAGCATTTGGATTAATGGTAGCAAGCACAGCAGACAACTGAAATTTAGGTTACAGCATTTGGATTAATGGTAGCAAGCACCAATGACTACATCCGGTCAGCAGATAAGCAAGTTTGCAAGATTTAGCAAGGTCAAAGCAGTATAAACAGCAATGGATGAGGATTAGTGCAATGTGGAGTGGATGCTGCCCAGTGGGCACTGTCAGGGCACTGTGCGCAGCAACTCAGTTATATACAGGCACAGCTTCGCATGTTAAATAGTTGGCTGTGAAGTGCGAGTTTGAATTTGGAAATTGTGGAGGCATCTGAGATGGGGGCAGGGAGTGAGTTATACCAGGACGGAGCTCTAAAGCAAAAAGGATCTCTGTCCATGGGATGTTCTGGATCTTGGGACCAGAAGAGTGGCCTTGGAGGAGGACCGTGTGCAGACCAAGGGTTGGGCTTGTCGGAGCAAGGCTGTCAGCCCAGGTGGGGAAAGTCCTAGAAGGTTTTTTTTTGTTATTAGGCAAGTTTGGTAGCAAAGACATTCGTCCAGATTCAGCAGTTTCGCCATGTCATAGAGCTGGCAAGAGTGCATCATCCTGGGGGCCCCAGTGATTAGCCTGCATGCTTTATTTAAGATGAGGCGAATTTTATAGAGGGCGGTTGTGTCAGCAGCACCATATACTGGGAGGCCATAGTCGACCAGGGATAGCATAGAGGAAGTGACCGCTATACAGAGGGCTGTCGGGGGAGACAGTTTCTATGTCGGTATAAGATTCCAAGTCACACATTAGTGGCTGAGGCAAGTGCATTAATGTGGGTGTGGTAGGTGAGTGCAGAATCAAAGGAGACCCCAAGGTACTTATAGGAGTGGACCTGCTCAAGAGGCTGTTTGGACCCGGGGAGGATAAGGAGTGGGAAGTCGCTGGCTTTGTTTTGGGGGTGGGAAAAGAGCATTGTCTGTTTTTTTGAGAATAATGACCAGTCTGTGCTCTTCAAACCAGGTTTCAACATCATTAAAGGATAGTTGTAGAGAGTCCTGGAGGGAGATAGGGTTACGGTGGGCGGCAAATATGACGGCATCGTCTGCATACAGCAGAATTTTCCCAGGGCAAGCACTGGGCAGGGTATTAAGATAGAGAGAGAAGAGTAGAGGTCCCAGGATGGATCCCTGAGGAACTCCTGAATGGATGGAACTAGTATTGGAAAGTGCCCCATTAATTCTGACACATTGGGAGTGGGCAGATAGGTAGCTGGTGCACCATGCAAGAGGCCCAGTGGTGAAGCCAATGTGGCAGAGGGCATCCAGCAGGAGGGGGTGGGAGACAGTGTCGAATGCCTTTGAGAGGTCGATGAACACTGCCCTGGCTAGGGAGCCAAAGTCCAGAGAGGACTGTAGGACGGTTGAGAATTCAAGTAGTGCAGTGCCGGTGCTGTGGCCAGCACGGAAACCATGCTGTTCTGGGCTGAGGATGTTGTATTTGGTCAGGTATTCAGAGATTTGTGTGGCAACCAGCTTCTCTAGTGTTTTGGAAAGGGGGGGAGTATGGAGATTGGACGGTAGTTCCCTGCAGCGGACCTGTCACCACCTTTGTGAATGGGGGTGACAATGGCAGCCTTCCATGCAGTTGGGAATTGCCCTAGACAGAGGGATTTGTTGAGAAGGCTAGTAAGTGGGGCAAGAACCTGATCCAGAACCAGACAGAGAATTCTGGGGTCAAGCGAGTCTGCACCTGGATTATTGCTTTTTAGTGCTTTGACCAGGTGGGGTCTGGCTTCCTGGGCAGTTACCCTACGCAGGTGGAAGCAGGGGCACAGGAGGGCTGGAGCAGGTAGGGAGGGAGGGTGGCGGGTCAAAGAAATTACTGGGGAGGACGGACCTCAGGTCCGTAAAGGCTGTGTTGAGGTAGTTTGCGATGTTTACTGGGTCCGTAATGGATGTGCCGTCCACCGTGATCTGGGATGGGGGAGGGGAGCGTGCACTCCCATTTAATTGTTTGACATTGTCCCAGAAGGTATGGGCACATCCCCAGGAGGAGGTGAGAGTGGCCTGGTAATGATCAGCTTTGGCTTTATGGATGACCCGGGTGCACTTATTCCGTGCAGCATTATATGCCTGTCTGTCAGCCATCCGGCCTGATTCTAAGGCACGGTGCCACAGGTTATCCCTATGCTTGAGCTGTTGTAATAGGGCAGGAGCAATCCAGGGCACATTGTGTTTTTTGGTCCGAGCAGCCATGATGGGTGCGAAGAGGTCACAGGCTCAGTTAAAGGTTTGGGAAAAGAGGGCAAGGGCAGTATCTATGTCAGGGGCATGGAGAATGGGGGACCAGTTTATCTGAGTAAGAAGTTCCTTGAGGTTTCTCAGCCCACCTGGTCTGAAATGCCGGCACTGTGTGGGCGGAGCTGTGGGTCTGGGTGAGAGGGTTACCCAGCGGAACAGAATAGGGGAGTGGTCGCTGAGTGAGTCGGGGAGGACTTGGATGTCCAGGATCTTTTTGGGGTGGTTGGTGATGATTACACCTAGGAGGGTGCTAGTGCCATTCCTAGGGTTTACTCTAGTGGGTTGGGAAATGAGCTGTGTCAAATCAATAGCTGCGAAGGAGTCCCGGGCAGAGGCTGAGGTGGCATTCAGCCAGTTCACGTTAAGGTCCCCCACAAGGACTTGTTCTGCCTTGTGAGGGAGGGTGGCAAGATAATCCGTTAAGGATAACAATGCCGTGTTTTGGTTCTTAAGGGGAATGTAGGCAGAGATGAGATAAAGGGGGGCCTTGGAGGTGTCTGGAATAAGTTTAAGGGTTAAGGCCTGCGCCCCGCTGGCAAGGGCTGAAGCAGGGAGTGCTTAGCCGATGAGTGTATCCTTGGCATAGATTGCACAGCCACCCCCACGTTTGCCAGCCCGATCCTCCCGGTATAAGGTGTAGCCAGGGAGGGAGACAGAGGAGTCAGGGGTGGACTTTGAAAGCCAGGTTTCCACCAGTGCAATGACATCCGGTTTATGCAACAAGACCCAGCATTGGAGGGTATCAAATTTTTTTTCAATATGCTGCGTATGTTCATGGAGGCAATGGTGAGACCAGGGGGCCCACCTGGTGGGTTGGTATGGGTGGGGCCTGGGGTAGGATGTATATTGCCTATAAGGAGTAGAAGGAGGATAACTGCTCTAGCCAGGGGGTGATGATGTGTGGGCTTCCAACAGGTGTGAGTGGATGGGGAGGGGACCCTAAGGGAACAGGGGATGGGAAGGGTTTGCCAGGAGGGAAGGGCAAGAATAATTAAACAGCCAAGAAAGCCTGGGGAGGCAGTGGGGAGGTACCCAGGGGATGGATGCTGTAGGCTAGTGAACATGCATAGTGTGGGGTGAGATCTAAATAATTCAACATGAATTGTTGGCACGGGTACCAGTGAGCCAGGAGGGGTGACTGGCTGGTGGGACAAGGGTACTAGCAGGAGGATGAAGGTGAGGCATATAAGGAGGAGGTGGACTGACATGGCTCTAGTAGCAGCCACAGGGTAGGAGGTAGGAGTACTCTGGTTGAGTTCCAACTAGCGTGGATACCACTTTGGATTAGTGGTAGTTTCACGGACTCTGGTGGACAGGGTACCAAGTTCAAGTCTCACTCAGGGCAGCTAGAGGAGTGCCTGGGTGGGAGCAGAGATCTGTGTTCTAGTGGGTCTGATGCAGTCAGGGTTATGGCTGAAAACAGGGTGCGAAATAGTGACTCCTAGTGGTCACTGGGTGTAGGTTTGGGGGTGTAGTTAGGAGTAGGATGCTAGGCAAGCTGTGGGGCTGGGTGCTGGAAGAGGTATGGGCAGCGGTAGGTATGGGTTCTAGAAGGGGAAGTGGTACAGGCAGTGGGGGAGGTTCTAGGAAGTGGTGGGGGGAGGAAGTCAGATAGCAGAGCTTGAGTTGGGGGAGGGTCAGTCCCTTTAGTGGCCAGCAGGTATAACCTGCAAATGGAAAAGTGGGAACTTAGTAAATACAGCAGACAGGAAGTGATGTCAGGCAGGGACGCCAATAAATGAAGGGACGGCCCTGGGTGTTAGGGTGGCTGGGGCGGGTGGGGCAGTCGACGCGTATAGCGCGTCGACGGGCTAACACCCCCACACAAGGGAGCTGCTCAAGAGGTAGATTTAATTACCTCTAGCAGCCACGTTCCGTCCGGCTCCAGGAGGGGGCGTTTCTGTTGCTTCTGTGCTTTTGTGTGCATTCTGTGGACCACGAGGTGACACAAGCTCTACTGATTGTCTACAGCTCTGAAAGTCACTTTATAGTCTGTATTCTGCTACAGAGTTCCCTCAAAAAAAATATAGTGGTTTTGTGAGTCTGTAAATCAGGGTCTGACGGTAGTCTGAACCACGAAGCATGAGCACTGAGATCCATTTAGTTCAGTGTTTCTGACAGAAAAAAATAACTGATCTGTTTCTAAACCAGTATTCATTTGTAGTGCCAGCCACAGTGAAATGAAATAACAAAAAATCATGCCAGAGATCCATTTAGTTCAGTAATCCTGACTGACAAAATCATTGATCTGTTTGATTATCCTGAATAAAATATCTGTGTGTGTGTGTAAACGTTCGTTAGCCACTGTAAATTCCTTGCTTTGTGATCCTTGCTTTTGAAACTCTCTCCCTGTGGCAAAGTATTTTACTGACAAAGTACTATTAATAAAATAAAAATAACTGCACTTCTGCTGGCTTACTTCTAGTGGTAGTCTGACAGCTGTAAGAACCACAAGGAGACACAAGTACTGTGTAAAAGAGAATCTTAAAAACTGCCAATCAATAAATATTGAAGCCTCCCCCATTCCTGCCATCTCGTGTCGGGTGATGAACCTCTGCTGACTGAACGGACAGTGTACCAGATGTGACAGCTTCATCTAAGAAACAGCTAATAAATAAATAAATATTGAATCCTTGTGAAAAAAAAGACCAGTCTCTTTTTTTATGGTCAGAACTCAGCTGCAAGCACAAGGGAGTCAACAATCATTTTCTAAATCTGCCATGTCACGAAAAAGGTTCGCTGTGAGTGATGTACTAGATGAAACATTTGCAGACAGTGACTCAGCTGTGGACACAAGTAGTGACTCAGACTCATTCTCATCAGATTCAGACACTGAAGTTTTGTTACCAGAGGACAGCACAACTGGGTGAGGCAGGACCAATAACAGTAATGCATGCAACAGAGGTGTAGGGGGGCGAAGCAGGGCAAATAAATGCAGCCAAACTGTAAGAGGACCAGGCAGGCAAAATAAAACAGGACGAGGCAGGAGATACAAAAATGATAACAGTCGTCACGAAGCGTAAGGGGGAAAGGCAGGATAAATACTGAAAAAGTCATGGAATGTGGAACGTGTCTAGGCAGGGCAAATAAAGAGGACAAAACAAACAACTGTAAGAGGTAGAGGCAGGCTAACAAAAAATTACAGCAGTATTGAAAATGGCAGGGGTTGAGGCAGGCAAAACAATGTAAGGCACAGTACATGGCATAGATCAGCAAGCAGCAGTTGAAAGTTGTCCATCAACATCTACCAAAGTGCAGGAAATGGCAAGTATAACAGTATTAGATATTGACATGCAATCTGTTAGGGAAGAAAGTACAGACAGTGAGTAAGAACAAAGTTCAGGAAGTGAATTGGTACGTGACTCCACAACTGAAGAAGAGGCAGTCTCAGTACAGATGAGGGGTGAGGTCACAGGAAACAAGACTAGGGGTGTAATAAGTATCAGAGGGAGAGGAAGAGTCAGTGGACCATCACAGTGAAATTTAGCTACAGTATGAATACTATTGAGGCAAATCAGAGAAGTGTGGCTGAAATTATGTGGCATGAAAGTGAACAGCAGTTAGAACCTTTTGAGTTTACAGGATCACCGGGTATTAATGTCCCTTTGTCTGATAACCCTACACCACTGGAGTGTTTTAAAATCTTCTTCTCAGAGTCAGACATTGATGGTACTGATGGCATTATACATTTAATTTGTACAGAAACAAACAGATATGCTGAATAATTTCTGATGAATGAAAGCCAGTCTGAATTCTCTTGTTCTTCTTCCTGGAAACCAGTCAGTCATTCTGAGATGTATGTGTTCCTTAGTATTTTCATGTTAACTGGGCTGATGAAAAAAACACAACTATCTGATTATTGGTCCACTAACCCATTCCTCTCCACACCTATTGTGCACTCACTCATGAGCAGGGGCAGGTTCTTGAACATACTAAAATGCCTACATTTTGTGGATGATGATATATGCATGGAATCACCAGACAAGCTAAGGAAAATCCGGAGTGTATTATATTTTTTTACAGAACAAGTTTATGACAGCATATACCCCTGATTGATACATTAGCATTGATGAATTGCTTCTATCATTCAAAGATTGTCTAGGATTCAAACAATATATGCCCTCGAAACGGTCAAGATTCGGCATAAAAACATATGAATTGTGTGAAAGGTACTCAGATAATGGTAGGATGGGAGGGTATATGTGGAATTTCATGGTGTACGCCGGTAAAAACGTACAAGATGTCACAGTTGACAAGACCATCACACACACTACTGTAGAAAATTTTGAACTGAATGTTCATCCACTTTCTTGTAATAATCATCCTGATGTAACAGCAGAGGTCAGGAATACTGCATCGACTATAATGACAGGGCAAACACATGACTTTGTAATCAAGTTATTTGGAGAACTTGTCTGTCAGTGGTATATATTGTTCACATGCAGGTTCTACTCTAGCCTAAGCTTGTTCGACACTTACAGGATCTCAAAACCGAGTTCTGTGGAACTGTCAACAACCCGATTAGGACTGCCACAACAGTTTCGAGAGGCACAGCTGGATGTAGGAGACAGTGTTTCACTGGTTGCGGAGACTATCCCAAAATGAGAGCCATCATGTGGCAGGCAAGACCCAAGAAAACTCAGACAGTATACATGTAGACCACTGTGCATCAGGGGGCCATGGTGTTGTGTGGCAACAAGCATGATGGAACCCCAAAGATCAAACCAGATGCTGTACTGCAGTATAATAGTAAGATGGGAGGAGTGGCTGTTAGTGACCAGATGCTCAAAAATTATGCATCTGTTAGAAAAACAAGAAAATGGTACCAAAAAAATGTTTTTCTACTTAGTGGATATCTCAGTTTTCAACTCATTTGTGATCTACAAGCAGAAGGATGGTAAAGGCACTCACTATCAGTATGCTGCAAAGCTCATAGAACAGTTTGCAGAAGGTTACCTGTGTAATGCTACTGCAAATATAAGATATGTGTTGAGTGCAGAGACAGAGGTATGCCTTACTGGTTGGCACTTTCCTGCTAAAATTCTTCCCACACCAAAAAAGAAGAACCCGACCAGACTTTTCAGGGTTTGCTCAGCCAAGGCCTCACGTGCCCTGACAGCCAGTGGATCTAAATGTAAGAGAGGATCACGGGGTGGTGCATCTGAGAGTCATTACTACCGTCCTGACTGCAATGTCCCACTTTGTGTTGGAAGGTGCTTCAAATTATTCCACGCAGTGAATGAATCCCGGACAAAGAATCGTCTTCGACTTCAGAGTATACGAGTAAGTAAAGTTCAGGACAGTAAAAAAATGAAATTTTACCGACATTATTATCTTATTAAGTGCCTTTACCACCCTTACAGTAGTCCACACCTGCAACACACATTTGCCTTGTATTTTACGTTGTTTTGCCTGCCTCTACCCATGTCACTTCCAGTGCTGTTTCAGCCTATGACACAATTTAAAAATGTGCCTGTTTTTTTTCATGAATACACACAATACAGTGGTGTAATGAGGTGCAAAATTACATAACTATCAGGGAAATATAACTCTAATTTATTTAAATAACATCCAGACTATTAAATAAAACTTCTTGTGACCTTTAGGTAAGCAATAAGCCATGACACGGTGTGCGTTAGACACTAACACACGGCTAGGAGGCATAGTGAAGCACGAGGCCATCGGCCGAGTGCATCCAACCTCAGCCATGCGTTAATGTCTAACCCCAAGAAGTAACTTATTGTATGAAATAGCCATCTTTAGTGCAACTGCATTTGGTAGGTTAAATTTCCAATTTAAAGTAGGAAAAAACATGTATGTTTGTGTCATTTTTAATAAAATAGTTCCTTCGCCTAAGTGTCCTGTGGGCTTTTTTTTTTGCACTTAAGGAATTTTGTCCTAGAAGGGCTTCTGTACTTTAGGTTTGGTTGTCATGGCAGTATTCACCTCGACCCCCCCCCCAATGCTATGTGGAGACAAGTAAAAAAAAAAAAGTAAAATGCGTGTTTTTTTTTTTTTATAATTAAAAGTTCAAACTTCAAGAGCTGGTAGAGAGAGACACACAGAGTGAGCAGGTGGGCTGGTACAGAGACAGAGTGAGAGGGCAGGCTGGTAGACAGATTGCAGTTGTTCCGTTTAAAAAAAAAATAGATGAACGAGCAGGTAGGTTGGGAGAGACATCGCGGCTGTACTTTACAAATAAAAATAAGAATTTCAACAGCAAGCGGGCGGGCTCGAAGGGAGATAGAGGAGCGGCCGGGCTGGTGTACAGATTGCGGATGTTCAGGTCCCCTTCCCCCAAGGAACGAGCGTGTGTGCAGTTCATTTCATGCTATATTCAAACACTGGGGCAATCTGAACAGGAGGTCAGAGGTATTTGTTTTATTTGTTACAGTTCAGCTGGCGCCACTTATGGCACAAACAAGATGGCTGTGTTTTTTTTAAGGTTCTGAGTGGGCAGCATCACCTATATCAATGCCCACTGCCCAGTGTTGGACCTTTTTTCCTGTGCATCAGACTGAATATCACTTTCCTAGCAGCCAATCAGAGCTCCTATTTTATGATGCCCATTTCATAATTAACTCTTATTCTCACCCTTTGTCTCATGACATATCAATAGGATACAAAATAAAATATATTCGAAAATGGTTTTATTTTAGCTAAATATGCAAGATTTGGTTATTCAATTACCATTAACAGTGGAAAAACAAAATTAGTACTGGGTGTAGCTATTGACCCTAACATCAAACAAAGACAATTTCATTAGGATATCTCATACACAAAACAATATACAAGACTGTACTTTTAGGGTTCAAATTCCTGCAAAATTGCCAGCAGCAGGGGGTCAAAATTACTAAAAGTGACCAGCAGTTAAAGGTTTAACATGCTGAAATTGTGTTTTAATCCAACAGACTTTCTCTGAGGCAAACCACAGTCCAGTACAAATCTTGAATAGCTTGGTGGTGTAGTGATTATGGCGGATCCAGGATGCTACAATGGGGGTGCTGGGGTGGTGTGCATACTTAATATGCACTTTTTAACACTTTTATTAAACCTTTATATGTTCTGCTATTATTCTTTTCTAGTACATTTTTGACAGAATCTACAAATGTAATCCATAGTTAGAATGTAAACATTTGAACAATCAATAAATCAGACTTCTTCAACGAAGTGAACTGCAGCAGCAAGCAAGTACGTTACAATGTTTTGGGGGAGGGTTGCAGCCACACCCTTCACCACCCCCTAGATCAACCACTTTTTTGTAGCAAAGTTCTTGTGCAGTCCAATGTTAGAGTTCACACTTTCTCAAAAATCAAATATATGCTTTCTTTTTTTTCCATGGGAAAGTATAATAAAAGGAAGAATCAGCATTTATGTAGTGGTTTTCATGCACAGTGTATCCCAAAGTGCTTTACAAGCAATACTAGACTGGTAGTGAAGTGACTGAAAGTGTAGTGGCAGCCAGTTCATACATTAATATCTACACACAGCCTTGGACAATTGCATGAATTGGTTTTATGGGAAGGGGAATGTTGGTCAGGACAACGAGGTCAGGTAGTGATCATGGTGCTGGCAGCTCCACATCTTATTTCTCACAGTAATCTGCTCATATTTCTCTCATTTTGTCTTCCGCCTTCCCTGAATATAGCAGTACCTTGCACAAGTGGCCTTCTTAGTCCCCCTCTGGTATTAATTCTTCACTATTTCTGCTCACACTGAAAAATGGTGAGCTCATCACCCTTCTGCATCATGAATGGAAGTAGTAGAGTCCCTGTTTTTTTTTTTTTTTGACATATCAGACATAAACATATTTTCCAGTAAGTCAGGCTGATAGTAGGAGGGAACAAGGGGAATGATAGGCTGTCCTATCCTTAAAAGATCTAGGCTACCTTTGATTAGTCACTATTAAATCATGGGTGTGCACATCATTATGCACGTAATTTAATAGTGCCTAATCATAGGTAGCTTAAATCTTATATGGTTAGGAAAGCCTGTCTTTCCACTTGTGTCATACTGTTATGAGCCTGGATTACAAGAAGATCATGTTTATTATTAATATGTAAAAATAACACAGGAGACTGTACTAACCACTTTCATGATGCGGAAGGCTAGTGAACTCACCAGTTTTTGGTGTGGAGGGCAGATGAGAAGAATGAATGCCAGAGAGGAACTGAAGAGGTCATTCCAGCAGAGTACAGCTATATTCAGGTGTACTGAGTCATAATGTTGCACACTTAATAACGTACAACATTATGGCTAACACGGAACAGCTCTTTAGTTTAGAGCAAGTGGTGCAATACCGCTGTTTGTGGTACTGCACCACTCGCTCTATGTCAAGCAGAGGACAAGACCTCTTCTGGGATAAGGTTCCACCAAGCAGTTGCCGTGGCTCAATGAAGTAAGCCACAGCAGCATGGAACCCAGGTGCAACATTTGGGACCAGGTCTGATTCCTGGTCCCAGAAACTTACTTTTTTTTTTTTGCACTACATGCAATTTAGACTTGAACCCCGGAGTTAAGAATCTTTTATGGGGGTTCAGAGATGAAACCCACAAAAAAAAATTATGCTGCATACAAAATCGCGCGGTAGCAGTGCCATTTACTACATGCAGCATAATATAAAAACACAAAGCGAGCACTCACCACCTCAAATAATATGGACACCGGAGATTTGAGCAAAAAACGGTACTTTATTACAAAAAAAAACCTGACGCATTTCGGATTATCTAAATACTTTATCAAAGGCCTCTGATAAAGGATTTAGATAATCTGAAATGCATCAGACATTTTCTTTTGTAATAAAGTACACTTTTGTTGCTCAAATCTCCGGTGTCCATATCATTTGAGGTGCTGGGTCCTCAGTTTTTGTGTTTTACATTGATTTATTTTAGTTGAAGCACCACCAACCCAGTGCGAAACCTTTTTGTTTTGTATGCAGCATAATATCTTGCGACATTATTACCCCGTGCCTATTCAGGTTAGTTGAAGACAGGAAGGAGGACGTTGAGCAGATAACTGTGAGATCTGAAACATGGGGCTGCCAGCACTGTGATGAGAGTAGCCAATGATGCCAAATACTCAGAGTGGCAGAGCTGCACTTAAACTGTTACTTGAATTAAGTGTAGGGAGATCACCCTCGGGTGGGGGGGTTGACGTTTGTTAGGATAGTACTGAGGGAGTTGTGTATAGCTCATTCAAGATTTGGAAGAGTGGTAGCCGGCCAAATCGCATTATGGAGTAGAGCATGGAAAAGTACTGGAGAAGAATTGCTGGGAACTGTCCAATGGGGTTCTACAGATCACAGGTAAAGGAGTAGACTGATACTGGAAGTTGGCTGGATTCACTCAAGGTATTGGTATGCCTCTCCTGCTAATAATATTGTTATCCATTGTAAGTGCAGTCCTAATGAGAGCATGAACAGCAGTCTTTCTGGTGGGTCATGATGCTTATTACTTGGCCCTCCTGGAAAAACTAGTTGTTGGTTAATGAGGTGGGGGAAAAAAAAACACAACAAGGACACTGTACATACTACTTTCACTGTGCAGAACAGTGGTGATCCACTCAGTGTTTACTGCGGGAGCAGAAGTCAAACATTGAGAAAGTGGACTGGAGAGTGATTTGGGAGGCATATTTTTAACAGTGACAGCTGATGATGCATATCAGTATAGGTGTGCACAACTATCTGAGGTACAAGATTACAATCTGAGGTGTGATAATTCTCTTCGTGAGATCGTAAGCATATATGTGGCCCCAGGCAATACTAAGGACAGGGTGTGGATGGTGGGGTGTTTGACAGAAGACAGGCTAGGTGCAGGGGGTTCACGTGGAAAAGAAAGCCTTATTTGTCGATTAACAAGAAAGCACGAGTTTTGGAACTGAACCAGACTGGTACTTTGCTGTGTGACCCTGAGCAACTTCCTTGTGCTCCCCGTGCCACACCTGTAAACAAGCTTTCAGCTTAGTGTATCTCTCCTGGTTAACAAACAAACAAAATTCAGTGCATCACATAAGCAATACATCATCAGGTATTTGAAGCATTGTACTGTACTGCGGATGCCAAAAAGAAAGTCAGCTGGATTGCAAAACATCTGCCACAAGTTAAAAAAAACAAAAGGAACAAACTCATAACCTAACGTGTACTGATCAAAATAATCCATGATGTAACGCATGGCGTTGATCATTCTGGTACAACAATTCAAAACAAAGAGGGAAAGAAGAACTAGTTAGCACTTTAGGAATGTATGTGGGTCTGTGTCTCTGGCTGCAATGATGTCATCATGACTCATCACTTAACACAGTTGGGAGACATCTTAGGGAAAAACCAAGGCTGTTTTTTTTGAAAGTAAAATTCTGATGTTTACATTTTCAAAAGCTATAAACTGCATTTATGTTATTTACATAAATACAGTTTTAGCATAAATGTAAACGGCAGCCTTTACTTTACCTCGCTATGAAAACAGATCTTGGAGTCTGCAGTTTTAAAAAACTGCTTGTTTAGGTACCCTTTGTTAACCTGCCTTCTTGCAATGTATTTATCCAAATCGGAGCCACCATGTTTAGTATGGGACTTTCAGGATTTGGACCAATGGGATACAGGGGACCTTGAGAGGTCCTTAGTGTAAGTGTCTTGTAGGAAGGAAAACTGTAGGTCTCATAGTTTTGGAGGCTGGCGCTTAAACTAACAAATGGCAGTACCAGAACTGTGACTAAACAGCTCCCCAAGTCAACTGGATTGCTAGAAAACCGGACTAGTTCAAAAACTGTTAGAGGACAGTGGTTCAGTTTGAGTTAGAGTTTGAAGAGTGAGCAGCTTGAGCTATCTAGGGAGTGCTCCAAGGAAGGAGTCTAGGAGAATCGATGGAGAAAAGTCTGACTTGCCTCCCAGCTGGGTTCTTCAGCTTTGGACTGCATTACAGTAGTAACCAGACTGATTCTGTAAGGTGATTTGTAACTGCAGCAGAAAAGATCTGGGACTCTGAGGAGTGCAGCTCAAATTACTTGATCGAAAAGAAACTCCTATGAAGCGTTCGGCCCAAGAGTAGTGTGAGAGACTGTGTTGAATTAAGAGGTTTGCTCAATGAATCTACTGCAATAGCAACCGACCCGAATACTGAACTGTGAGTTAGAAGAAAAAATTACTCACCTTAGTAATGTTGTTTCTTCAAATGGAGTCTTGCTGTATTCTGACAATAGCAGTGAGTCCCAACCTTTGAACTGCCCCGGAGATGAAAGTTAGCTTTCCATGCCAGGCATGGAACGCTGAGCTCGAGCTCAGTTGAGACTCTGTCTGTTGCTGTTTAAACTCAAACCGTCGGATCTTTATGAGCTAAACTCATTAAAGTCCTGTGTGGAAGCTGTAAACCTATACTAGCCAACTGGCTACTAAACATAAAAACACATTTTTTGGTCCCACAAACAAGACTCAAGTCAGGAGACCCAAAAAATGAAAATACAACACCCACTCACCCAAGAAAAAGGGGTGAAAATAACAAGGTTGGCACCTACTGAGTGCCAACACTGCCACTGCCCACCCACATCCCAAAAACAGAGGTTCTGAGAGGGGCAGGCGGGGGGGGAGGTCAGAATACAGCAAGACTCCATTAGAAGAAACAACATTACTAAGGTGAGTAATTTTTTCTTCAAACAACATGAAGTCTTGCTGTATTCTGACAATAACAGATTACCAAGCAGTACCTCCATGGAGGAGGACAGAACCTACTTAGGGAATAGGCTCTGAAGCGCAGCTGTGCCAAACTGAGCATCACTCCTAGCCTGGATATCCAGGGAGTAATGCTTGCTAAAAGTGTGAACTGTTTTCCAGGTAGCTGCTTGACATATCTCTAGAATAGAGATATCCCTGGCAGCAGCCAGGGAAGCAGCTATACCTCTGGTAGAGTGAGCCCTCAGGCCTGAGGGTGGAACCTTACCCAGTTTTTCATAACAAAATTGGATACAGGAGACAATCCACCTGGCAATGGATCTTTTAGTGGCAGGTTTCCCTTTACCAACCTCACCATAAGTGAGGAAAAGTTGGAGGAAGTCAAACCTGTGACCCTTGGTACGTTCTATGTAGTAGCTAAGGGCTCTTTTCACATCTAAACTGTGCAGCCTCCTCTCGCCAGAAGACGAATGGTCAGTGAAGTAAACAGGAAGAGACATAGATTGGTTAAGGTGGAAATCTGAAACCACCTTAGGCAAAAACTTCCTGTTAGTCCTGAGGACCACCTTATCTCTATGAAAGGAGATAAAATCAGGCTCCACTGACAAGCTTGTAACTCACTTATGCGTCTGGCAGAAGTAATGGCCACCAGAAACACAGTTTTCCAAGTCAAGTACTTAAGCTCTGCTGAAGACAAAGGCTCAAAAAGGGGGTAGCATAAGCTGAGCAATGCAAACATTAAGGTCCCAAGTAGGGGGCAAGGGCCCTGAATGGAGGATTGGTGTGAAGCAATCCCTTGAAAAACTTGGAGAATACAGAGTGAGCGGAAAGAGAAAAGTGCTTACCTGCTGAAATAAAAGCAGAAACAGCTGCCAGATGCACCTTCAGTGTAGCTTGTCTAAGCCCCAAGCTACTTAAGTGGACCATATAATCAAGGACTGTGGGCAGATCAGCAGACTCTGGGGAAATATGCTTTCCAGAGCACCATATGGAAAATCTTTTCCACTTGGAATTATAAGTAGCCCTGGTGGAAGGTTTCCTAGAAGCCTTCAGAATATCCATTACACCTTGGGAGAGGTGTAAATCAGCAAACTCTAACTCTTCAAGAGCCAGGCCTTGAGATTGAGAGATTTGAGATTCGGGAACCAAACCCTCCCCTGAGCACAGGTTAACAGGTTGTAATTCCTGGGAAGACATAGGGGAAGCTGGACTGCTAAGGACAGTAGGAGTGGATACCAGGGTTGTCTGGCCCAGTCTGGAGCAATCAGGATAATCTTGCAGTGTTGAGATCTGATTTTTACTAGCACTTTGAACAGGAGAGGGAAGGGGGGGGAAGCATACAGGAACATCCCTTCCCAACTGAGAACTAAGGCATCCAGGGGGACTGAGCCCAACATTGGGGGCCTGCAGCAAAAAAGGGGAAGTTAGTGATTGTCTGGGGCTGCAAAAAGATCTATCTATGGGGTGCCCCATCTGGAAAATATCACCTCCAAGACCAGGGGATCCAGTGACCATTCATGATGGCCCTGGGATATCCTGCTGAGAGCATCTGCCAGGACATTGTCCTTGCCTGGGAGGTGAACAGCTGTGAGGGAGGTGTTCAGGGAATAAGCCAGAGACCACAACTTCATTGCTTCTAAGCACAAGGCCATAGACCAAGTGCCTCCTTGCTTGCTGATGTACCACATTGTGGTGGTATTGTCTGTTCTGACCTGGATAACTTTGTTCTAAACAGACTTGGAAAAAGCTTGAAGTGCTAGAAATACTGCTCTGAGTTCCAACAGATTAATGTGAAGCAGAGATTCCTGAGGGGACCACAACCCCTGGGTGGTCAGGTCGCTCAAGTGAGCCCCCCAACCCAAGAGGGAGGCATCTGTAGTAAGGATTAAAGAGTGAGACTGAGTGACAAAGGGAATTCCTTGTCTCAGATTGTTCTGATCCTGCCACCACTGTAGGGCCTGGATCAGGGTTCGAGTCACTGGGATCAATTTGGTCAGAGGGTCCTTCCTTTGAGAACAAAAGACTCTCAAATGAAACTGAATGTCCCTCATCTGAAATCTTGCTCCCTGCACCACTGCTGTGGAAGCAGCCATGTGCCCCAGGAGCTGTAGAAAATGTCTTGCAGGTCGAGACACCTGTAGGGTGAATGAGGAGGCCAGAGAGATAAGGGTCCTTGCCCTGTCCAGGGGAAGGAAAGCTCTGGTCTTTTCTGTGTCTAGCTCTGCGCATATGAAGGTGAGGAGCTGGACAGGCTCTAGAACTGACTTTGAAAGATTCAGAAGGAAACCCAAAGAGGTGAGCAGTTGCTGAGTTATCTGTAAGTGTAACTTGACTTGGTCTGGGGACTGGCCTACTATGAGCCAGTCGTCCAGGTAAGGGAAGATGGCAATCCTTTGCCTTCTTAGAGCAGCAACTACTACTGCCAGGCATTTTGTGAATACCCTTGGAGCAGAGGTCAGACCAAAGGGCATTGCTCTGAACTGGTAATGGCCTGAGGGCAGCTCGAACCTGAGGTACTTTCGATGGGAGCTTCTGATGAGAATATGGAAGTAGGCATCCTTGAGGTCCAGGGACACTAGCCAGTCCCCTGGCCTCAGAGAGGGTAGAATACTTCCCAGAGTCACCATTTTGAATTTTGGTTTTAAAAGGTGCTTGTTTAAGTATCTGAGATCCAGGATGGACCGCCATTCTCCTGTCTTCTTTGGGGTAAGGAAGTACCTGGAGTACAACCCTTTGCCCTGGTGTAGGGGTGGAACCCTTTCCAAAGCTTTGAGAGCCAGAAGGGAAGAGACCTCTGCCTCTAGGGCAAGTGCCTCTGAGGGATTTGCAGGTGGAAAGGATCTGGTTCTCATCTTTGGAAAATTTTTTGAAGCTGAGAACCAGTCCCTGGCTTACTACTTCCAGGATCCATTTGTCTGATGTCAGAGACTCCCAGTCCTGGACAAAGTGAGACAGCCTGCCCCCTACAGGTAGTGGAGAATCGGCCCTGGCCAACCCATCAGGGTGCCTGTTTGGCAGGGGGTTTTGGCTGAGGGGTGGAAGCAGGTCTGCTTGTACCCCGTCTGCCTCTCCCTCTAAAGAACCCCCTCTGGGCATAAGCAGAAGAGGAGGCCTGGGCTTGGTAGAAAGGCCTGTGAAAAGGCCTGCCCCTGCCCTTGGGATGCTGCCTCTGAGGAGTGGCTTGCCTTTCCTTGGCCTGTGCACTCCTGTAGGTGGTCCTATATTCGTCCATTTTCTTCATGTAATTCTCTGTCTGCTCCCTAAACAGAGAATTACCCACAACAGGAAAATCCATGGCCTTAGTCTGGGTATCCTGTGACAGGCTAGTACATCTGAGCCAAGCCATTCTATGAAGTGCCATAGATGTAGCCATGACTCTAGATAACACATCACTGGAGTCCACTGCAGCATGGAATTGCACCTTGGATGCCTCAATACCATCAGCAGCCACCTGCTCCAGCTCCTTGGCAAGCTGGCCAGGGACCTGTTTTGCTAGAGCCATAACAGTGTCCCATCTGGATTTTTGATACCTAGCAATATAGGCCATATAGTTGGCCTGTCTGAGTCCCAAGGATGCTGCCATGTACTGTTTCTTTGCCATGGCATCAATCCTCTTGGAGTCCTTGTCTGGGGGGTGTGAAGCCAAGGGAATATTTGCCTTATCACAGGCTGCAGCCTGCACTACTCCAACATGGCTGCATTGTTGTGTAAGGAACTCCGTATCTGAGCCTGACAATGGATACCTCTTGTCCATTCTCTTATCCACAGGAGATATAGTATTAGGAGTCTTTAAAATCTTAAATGTCTGTTTCCCAAAAGATTTGTGCAAGGGAATAGACAGCCTCCTAGACTCTGGGATATCCATCATTTCTACATAGGCAGGATCCTCCTGGTCATTCACAGCTTCTTCCATAGGAAGCTGGAGGGTTTCAGCCACTTTTTTATAAAACATGAAATGGGAGGGGGACTCAGAAAGCCTAGGAGGATACACTCCTGAAGGTCTGGGGAGATGTCCGGGTCAATGGGCACATCCAGACTTTCAAAACCACATTCACTTTCCTCATACTCCTCTTCCTCCTCCTCCTCCAGTTCATAATATTCCTCTAAATCATAATCTAGAACCGGTGGAACCGGCCGAACCAAGCGCCTCCATGATGGTGCTGGTTGGGTCGGAACCGGGGAAAGTGACTGCACAATTTTGATCACTTTGACTATTTCTTCAGCGGTTGGAGAGGAAAGTTTTGACTCCACACCAGCTGATTTTTCCTTTCTAGATCTCTTAGCTGGAACCGACTCCTAAGAATCGGCTCTCCTTTTGCCCGAAGAAGTCTCGCCCTGGTCAGAGGGCACTCCTTCTGGTTCGGTTTGAACCAAACCGGGCTGGCCATCCGGTTCAGCGGACTTTTTGGCCTCCCTTTCCCTGAGCCCACCAACTCTCTTTTCTAGGGTAGCTGCAGGGAAATTTTTACAAATCTGGCAGTCTGCATTGAGGTGGTCAAACCCCAGACAATAAACACAGGTGGTGTGGGGGTCAGCCTTAGCAAAGACTTCCCCACACACACTACAGTGTTGAAACCCAGTGGGCTCGGTTTTTCTTTTGGGTTTCTCAGACACTGTGCCAGTCCTAACCAAACTTACCCTTTTAATGGCAATCCGCCAGGCAAGACCCTCTTATCGGTTCCTGACCATGTCACGAGTCATGGAAAAAAACGTAATAAAATCTGTTTTTTTTACAACCGATAAGAACTGGTAACCACACTCTAAAAGTACAAATTAAGAATTTCTAACAACTTGATAGGTTCAAACTGAACCGATGAACCATTTACAAGTTCCACACAGAACAGAAATAAAATATAACCTATCTAGTACTCAAAAATACCACAGACAGAGACTGAACCGACAGGTTATGGTTTAAATTAGTCTGAAAACCGAGAAAAGCAGTACTTTAACCGACAAATTGAACCGAGCAGAAGGAGAAATCTCCAGAGCGACTGTTCAGTGAGGCGGAGTAAAGAATCTGACGGTTTGAGTTTAAACAGCAACAGAGAGAGTCTCAACTGAGCTCGAGCTCAGCGTTCCATGCCTGGCATGGAAAGTTAACTCTTTCATCTCTGGGGCAATTCGAAGTTTGGGACTCACTGCTATTGTCAGAATACAGCAAGACTTCATGTTGTTTGAAATGTTGATGCTGTTACATGTGCTGAATGTTTACTGTGTGTTGTAGCCGATTTGCCTGTGACCAAACTGTTAGCCAGCTGGAGGTATTCACTAGCCAACAAACTGAACTTTGCTAGCAGTGTTATCCAACCTTGGGCCTATGCCAAACCTGGCCCAAGCTGACTGTCTGTGCACTAGAGACTGTTCTTGGTGAGAGGCCAGCTTGGGGATCCAGCCCTTGTGCAGCAAGGAATTGCATGTTGCGGCTACCTGGAGGGAAAGTCCATGAAGCAGTGGTGAGTCGTGCTGACCTGGCTTCCCCATGCTCTTCAATGATCAGCAGCAGGTCTTCATATCACCAGGTCCACTCCAACTAACTGGTGTTGTAAGTAAACTCAGGGTAGCTCCCTCTAAACTTTCTTCTAATCATTTTATGGTATCATCTGATTGCTTTAGTGTTTCACAGGGTTACCAGAGACTGGGCCTACCAGCCAGGATTACAAATAACCACAGTCTTGCTTGTGCATGTTAACTGCCTTTTTTTTCCATCAAGGGCCCCAACAACAGCTGCAATGCCAGCCTCCCCCGGGGCAATGAATCTGGCTAGCCAGCACAACATTCTGGGCACCCAGTGTTGTTAGACTGTTTATTTTGTGACTAAAGTGCATGCATAGTAACCTGAATCAAATCAGTAAAGTAATCATTCTTCTAGCTTCACACCCCATCTTTGTTCACACACCCCTTAATAAACCTGATTTACTGTTTCATGTTTAGACTGGTTTATGAGCATATTCTTAGTTGATGTATAGTATTGAAAGTGCATCCTCACCTTGCTAACATTGCCTTTACAGGGGGTTCCAGGGGACTTGCTGAAGACCAGTCCCTGGTGGTAAGTGCAAGATGTGTGAGCATATTATTAATGCTGATTGTAATCTTTGTGTTAACTGCTATAAAGGGTTATTATCAAGCACAAAGTAAATGGTCACTAGGTGGGTTTGTGGGTGGTTATAGCTTCTCAGAAGGCTACACCAAGGTAGGTAAATACCTCCACTTGTTACTCTGGGTGGAGGCACCAAAATATTATGATTACAAAGGGTAGGGAAACACTGGTAAGTGTTAACAGTGTACCCAGGCCCCTCAACCTGTGGTTAGGAATACAGGCAGGTGTAGTAACCCTAGAAATAGCAGCGCTTAGGGGTTACACTTCATTGAGGGAGGAAGGCTTTCCCCTGGAGGGTATCTAGTTCTGCACCTATGAAGACCAGCATCTGTACAGGTTCTGTTTGGAACTTTTGTAAATTTATAAGGAACCCCAGATTTCTAGGGTGCTTCTTACCTTCTGGATAAAGTACCTTGCCTCTTGTTCTGTTTTTCCTGAGACTAGCTAGTCAGGGCTCAATCATGAAAATGGGCAAACAAAGTGGTGACATTAGTGTCAATTTTTAAAATTGATAATATAGTACAGATTATAAGCAATTTTTTATCCGGTCACTTATTTTATAAAAATGTGGTATGGTGCAGGATGAATCCCATTTCAGATCTTGAGATAAAGCCCCCACAAAGTTGCACATGTAACAGGGGGACATGAAAGGCAGGGCTGCACGTGTAACAGGGAATGTAAAATTAGGGCTGCCCGCATAACAGGGGAGATAAACATATGATCGCATGTAATAAGAGACTGTAAATAGCTTTTAAGGTTTCAAAGACTTTATCATTGAAGATAAAAGGGTAATAAACATGTGTCATGCAATCATACCCAAAAAAACATATTCAATATTTCCAGCCAAACTCAATGCTATATAATGCTCCAGCTAACTATGCAGCTTGAAACTACAGACCACACTACTACCAGACTAAATCAATTACATGAAACTACAGACTATACTACTACCAGAATAATCATTTATATACCTATTTATATATGAAAAACAGAGAAATCATTGTGTACAGTTCAAATACAGGCTAATCTATCAATAAAGGCAAATCACTACAGGCTAATCTACTGTATCCATTACAAGCTAATCACTACAGGCTAATTTATGTAAAAATGCATTATGCCAAATCGTATGAAAAATGCAAAAATCTATTTGTTAGGGTTCAACACAGTGCACTGAAAAGCAGAGCAAGTCCATTTAACCCCATTTTTCCTGTATCTTGCTGAACTGTGCAGAAATTGTCTGTATTTCATCACTGTGGATTTCAAAGATGCCACCTCCATGTTATCTTTGCATATGGTCAGTGTCCTGATGCCTTGGCCATGTAAAAACATTTTCACACTGCTTCATGAACTTGAAGGAGTGCCACTGTCCCACAGGCTTTGGATCCACTGCAGTTAGTTGTCCAACATAAAATTCCTTAGAGCAGTACATGGCATAGTACTGATTGATTTGTATCATATCTTGGGCAACAAATGGTATCATCTTTTTTGGAATTGGGTTATTTGTGGATAATGTAGCAAAAAAATGTTGCTGGTGAGTGTAGTGCACCCCACTGAAGAGGTATGCACTTCAGCGTCATCTGATGCACTGACGCGTGCACAATCACTCTCTGCATTTGCTACTTGTGTGGCCTTGGTTGGAACTTGACTGGAGGGTGTGTTGTGATCCCCGACATGATCAGCAATTTCATCCACCAAGTCAGGAGGACTAGAGTCAACATGGGAGGTTGAAGTGTGGAGTGCTGTTTTGTTTGCTGGACCAGGGTGGCCACTGGGCATGGTATTGTTTGTTTCTTTTGAAGCCATCCTATGTGTGATGGAAGCTGTTAGTTTTTTCATCTTCCTTGCTTCAACATGACTCACATTGTTACATGGCCCATCGTCAGTAATGCAGTGTGTGCAGAAACAAGTTAGGTTTCTTGCTGCCATCACACCATTTGCCAAACACTTAACACTGTGCATCTTGCATGTCCCAGGTAGCATTTTTATATTTGGTCTGGCAGGTCTTTTTTATTTGATTTTCACCAACCCAGAAGAATGTCCTCCTGAAATGATCACTGTACCCTTCTGTGCCTGGCTCTATGGTCAGTTTAGTCTTGCAAAATGTGTATAATTCCTTTGCTTTTCTTATTATGGCCTGCCATGATTGCATAGCTCTGCTTGCTGCCGATTTTATAACACCACTCTCACCATCTGAAGGACCCTTTCCATGTCATGAATCAAAAAAAGCCCTCTTGATGGGGAATCCATATTGAGTGGATAACACTGAAATGTCAAAGACCACCTATTTTGATTTATACTGGCTGCCACAGCCATCTGTGAAATGTACTTCTTTACTTATATTTAAGGAGCGTTCTTTTCTTAGGTGTGCATTTCCGATCTCCACAAAGTGGCACATGGCATGGTGATCGTGTTTTAAATCACTTGAGATAAATACCAATGACTCTTTCACTGTGGAGTCACAGTGGTCACGTGGGTAGCAGGATGCTACCGGGTGAACCGTGGCTTGTTCATGATGCCAGTGGGCTGCCTGCACTACATCCTGCAAATTAAAGGCATAGTTCTCAGCAAAGTCCAGAACCATCACTACCCATCCCTTGGGTAGGAATTTTTTTTGATATAAGCAAACAGATGGTGCTGCCGTATGTAAGTGCCAACCCAAAAATAAAAGTTCCTCTTCTACAACTTCCACCAGCTGTCTCAATGTTAATTTTTAATTTTTCAAAACTTTTCTTGTTTGCTGCACCAGTATGCCATTGACATCTCACATGACCATTATATTCTCCCACTGCTGCCATGTTATACTATCTTGACCGTGGCCCTCAATTAGATCTTCCACGGCTCTTCCAAAATTAGACGTGCTGCACTGTTCACATATTTTCTCAGCACAGTCCAACACATAAAATCTTTGCAAAGGAGCTCGCTGACACATTGTTAGCTCCACTTCACGATATACATTCAGGACTTTGCATGATGTGAGCCGGTAAAGATCGGCAGTACGGTTCAGTGCCTTCAGTTTAAGTCCAGTATTCACACAGTATTCGCAGAGGCATTGGTCCAGTTTTTGTTCTTTTGCAAGATTAATATAAGACACCCTCTCACCTCCACCGGAGTACCTACCTTTCTCTCTCTCTCTCTCTCTCGTACCTCTGTTCTTCATCCCTCTGCCAGCTAACCCCACCCCTCTCAACTACTGACAAGGCACTTTGTGGCTGCCTATTCCCCCCCATAAAGTGTTTTTTCTTGTTATTTAACTTGTACCTGTTTTGAGTTATTCTGTGATTTCTAACTCCAAGCTGTATCATTCATTGTAATGTACCTTCGCTTTCTCCTACTGTACTTTGTTTTGTAATCTATGATGTGGAACCTTTGTAAAAGAGCTTGTGCTCAAAGGTTTTTTCCAAATCACTAAATAAATAAAAATAAAATATGCTTGGGCCACAGACTTCAAAATTTCCTTGCTCCCACTGGAGTGTCTGGGTTCTGTTGGGTGAATTCTGTATAAAGAGCATGAATGGGTTTATCAAGATATGAACGGAATGTTCCACTTCTTTTCAAAAAGGCTTTTTTGTGAGGCAGTGGTGTTGCAGAGTCTTCAAAAAGGCTGCCACTTTCTGTGTTGTTGACTCAGGCAGTGCAGACTTGTGTCACATGGTGCATTTCTTTTCCTCTCGGGATGCCTTCATAAGCCTTTTCCAGCTTATTCCCAGCATTGCACTTGCTGTTCTGAGCAGTCTGTATTTTTGTTACCACAAGAATAGTGCTTATGAACTCTCTGTTAAGATGTCATCCAGACTTTTTGTTACTTTTGAGGTGCGACATCTTATCCATGACAACAGACATTAGTTTGTCCTGTAGGTTGGTTGGACTGGGAAACACTTTGGGTCGAACCATTGCAGCTCATTTGCCTGTCTAACAAGCAGACAGGATCTTCTGCATTACACAGGCAAATTGATTGGGAGATTTTGGTAGACCTTTTCTGGCTCTCTGCATAACCTTTCTTAGGGCACTGTCATATCTTCAGTTCTCTGGTTTCTCACACTGCTCTCTCTCTGGAATAGTGGCTGGTACTGGTACTGGTGTGGTGGTGCTGGAAGCGGCATTGGTGGCATCATCTTGTGCTTGCTTGTTTAGCTCCTTTCTTTCAGCAGATTTCTGGCATTGCTTTTCATTGATTCCTCTCCATTTCTGACTTGTCATTTTAGCACGCTGTTGCTGTTTTTTCTCCCTCCAAACTTCTCTTTTTGCTTTTGCTCATCAGCCCTTGTTTCTCTTTCAGTGGGTGCAAAACTTGTGTTAACCTTAACTCATCTCTTCTCCTTCTGAGCTTCTCTGTATCTTTGCATCCTCTCTTTAGCTTTCTGGTTGTAGTGTTCACACTGCTCAACATTCATATTGCTGCGGTATACACATGAGCGTGCTGCATATCTCTCCAAATAATGCTGGTAACATTCAGCGTCATTCTTGACTTTTACTTAAACACTTGTTTTTTTCCTTTGCAGATTGAGACGTGGCCAAATTCTGCTGAGCTTCACCAAGAATGGCTGCTGCAGACACACGTGGTCTTCTTCCAGATTCCACTATTCCAAACGTCAACTGTCGAAACACAAGTCAATTTAAAAAATTATGATTCATTACCTTTTCCTGAAACACAATTTTGGTAGATACAAACAATTAAGGCAAGAGCAAGCTGCCAAATAACAGTGAAGTGACAGCTGATAGAATGAAACACGCCATCCCAAGAAAATGACAATTCTGTGATTGAGTTAGTGGTAACTCACACAGGAGAAGAATGACGCAAGAAGAGATCAGCCACAAACATTCATCACAGTAAGAGATGTTTCACAAAACCGATGAAATGCAAGAAAACATTACTCAATAGTCACCGCAAGAGATTAGTCACAACAGACACAAGTGAAGAGGATTCCCAAAACAAGATGGAGACATGCGCATCCACCTGCCTGCAAACAAAATGGAAGCCTGCATCCACCCACCTGCAAACAAAATGGAAGCCTGCATCCACCCGCCTGCAAACAAAATGGAGACACGCATCCACCTGCCTGCAAACAAATTGAAGACATGCATCCACCTGCCTGCAAACAAAATGGAAGCCTGCATCCACCCACCTGCAAACAAAATGGAAGCCTGCATCCACCCGCTTGCAAACAAAATGGATGCCTGGATCCACCCACCTGCAAACAAAATGGAAGCCTGCATCCACCCACCCGCAAACAAAATGGAAGCCTGCATCCATCCACCTACAAACAAAATAGAGATATGCGTTCACCTGCCTGCAAACAAAATGGAAGACTACATCCACCCACCTGCAAACAAAATGGAAGCCTGCATCCACCTGCTTGCAAACCAAATGGAGGCACACATTAGTTTGCCTGCAAACAAGGAGACTTAGGCACACACGTCACAACATGTTACAAAACAGAAAGGACTTGGATTTGTAAATGAGCATTATTTTGTAGGTAAACAATTACAACAGATGCTCTCCCACAATAAGCAAAAGCTGCAGTACAACTTAGCCTGTCGCTGACTTGCTGGATGATTTAATGATTCATGATGTTTGGGGTTGGGACTAACATGCTGCATGGTCTGAGTCTGTGTTTGAAAGCCTGCAGTGGTGTGTAGACCTTGATTGGATCATTTGAAGCCAAAAAATAGCTTTTTTGGGTTCCAAATGAGTCTGATTGAATGTACACATCAAAGCAGGCTTCCAAACACAGGACCATACTAGTCCCCGGAGCCGCCGTCTGCCGTTGGAATTGCCAGTTACAATTTACTGCAGTTGCAATCATAATGGGAGCAGTTGCAATCGTAGAACCTACCTCACAGTAGTCTGGATTTTCTTTCGTTAGTTCCATTCGTTAGTCTCTCTTGCGCTGTCCTGCTCCCTCCCAAGTCCCCAAAAAATCCTTTCATTAATCCATGGTGATGGTGAGCAGCCGTGCTGCAGCCCACAATACTCTAGTCTCGCCATTGTGTCCCAATTTGAATGCACACACTGTGTGTGACGTAGGGGGTTCTGACGTAACCACCCTCTTATCGAATCCCAGTGCTCCGCTGTGATCCATTGCTGTTAGCACCCCCACCCACATGTGGACCTGAACTTTTGTGTCCCCAGTCAGGTCCGAACATGGACCATAAAATCAGTGCCTCCAGCACTCTTGGAATTACAGCCAAGGAGGGACTAGGGAGAGAGAGAGTTAGTTCCAGAGCGCCGGAGAGAAACTAAGAAGAGTGACCACCGCCCGATCCAGAGAGCAGTGCAGCCGCCAGCCAGAGGTCCGACTCCAGAGCAGAGCTGCAAGGAGAAGCAACAAGAGGAGCACAGCAGCAGTCCCAACTCCCTATTCTCCTTACTGACTGGACTCCTGACCCGGAGAAAAGCGTCACAGCAGCACTCCCAACTCCCGATCCCCTTGACTGACTGGACTCCTGACCCGGAGAAAAGCATCACAGCAGCACTCCCAACTCCCGATCCTCCAGACTGACTGGACTCCCGACCCGGAGAAAAGTGTCACAGCAGCACTCCCAACTCCTGATCCTCCAGACTGACTGGACTCCCGACCCGGAGAAAAGCATCACAGCAGCACTCCCAACTCCCGATCCTCCAGACTGACTGGACTCCCAACCCAGAGAAAAGTGTCACAGCAGCACTCCCAACTCCCAATCCTCCAGACTGACTGGACTCCCGACCCAGACAAAAGCGTCACAGCAGCACTCCCAACTCCCAATCCTCCAGACTGACTGGACTCCTGACCAGACTCACTCCTGATCGATTCGCCACCCAGTCCACACCATCACCTGACCGGAGAAAAGTCTAGCCACCAGCTGCTCCTAAAAAAAAAAAAAAAAAAAAAGAGCTTAACAGCAGTGCGGCGGCAGCTTTAATTTTTTTTCCTGTGGCAGGGAAGGAACCATGTCTGTCTTGGGCAGAGAAGGGGAGCACCATTCGGAGCAGCAGCAGACATGTCCCAGGACCCAGCAGGCGAGCCAAATACAGAGGAACTTTGCTTTTGTTTTTGACTGGTATGTAGTATGTTGTACTTACTACTTATTAATGTAAGCAGCATAATTACTGTTCCCTGGGGTTTACAGTTGTAAATCTCATGGATGACATAATCCAGGAACTGAAACATGCACATTAATTGTTCTTCCAGTGGCAGGAAGGAACCGTGTCTGTCTGGGGCAGAGCAGGGGAGAACTGGAGCAGCAGCAGACTTGTCCCAGGACCCAGGCGAGCAGAGTACAGCAGCACAGAGGGACCTTGTTTTGTTTTGACTGGTATGTATGTACTTACTACTTATTAATTTAAGCAGCATAATTACTGTTCCCTGGGGTTTACATATATATTTAATGGAAGAAACAGAGACATGAAGTATTAGTTAACAGAGAAAAAAAATACATAAATAACCTCTATAGAGACAGAGGAACAGCAAGTTAAATGTGTGCAGTGGTTATCTGAGTGGCCTTTAGAATAAGATTTTAAAAAAGGTTCATGGAAGAGACGAGGAATGTTTTGTAAAAAGCCCTTTGAGATTTTATTGCTATTCATTTTTAAATATGTTTGTAGTGATTTTGAATTTTACCTTCGCTGATGGTTTCCAGCTTGGGACACTTTATACCCCATTCACATGTGCGTACTGTGTACTAATCCCCAGAATGACTTGGCAGCCAAGCAGACGTGTTTGCTACCAGGCTTCAGAGTCACATGAGTGGAAAGAAGGCATGCAGTGATGCCACAGTATACAGAAAGTGAAATTGTTATTCTTTATTTGTATTATTTATGTGTGTCTGCTGAAACGTGTCTAGTTAACATTCTCAGTTTATGCAGCTGGACCATGGTGGTTGCAATACTTACAGCTGGCATACGTGCAAACAATAAAGTGTGGGGGGAAAAAAAGTCACTCACCAAGTGACCCAGTATTGTGCTATCTAAACATTCACCACCATGTGACTCAGAAGTGCTTGTAAGTGCTTATTTCGTATTCTGGGTGTGGTTTAATTACAACTGTGTAGTACTTGAAACCTTGACATTTTCTCAAGTTCAAAGATTACTTACATATTAGCTACAATTTTAGCTAGCTTAATTTGTTCCAATAAATTAACTCAAGGTTATAAAGTGTGGTAGTACTACTAGTGAAATGTCTGACATTAACTGGCACATGGATTTTAAAAGTTCTGCAGTTGATTACATTTTTTGTGTATGTGTGTTGAAAAGGGTTTACACTTTAAGGGTAGGGAGGAAGATGTATTCAAGTGGGTACCAGAGGGCAGCATCCTTCAGAAAAGGAGATGTCCAGGAATGAGGGGCATGACATGATGTTGGAAGGGGGTAGAGTAACGAGTAGCGTGAGGAACTATTTCTTCATGGAAAGGGTGGTAGATGCATGGAATAGACTCCCAGTGGAGGTGGCGGGTGGGGACAAACACAGTGGGGGAATTCAGACATGCATAGGACAGGCATGGGGATCCCTAGAAACAGGAACAAGGAGGGAAAGCCAAAGATCAAGTAGAGTCTGCAGCTTTTACAGTAGACAGGGTAAACGGGCAGACTGAATGGGCCTAGTGGTCCTTATCTTCCATCCATTTCTAAGTCTGTCTGTGTTTTATAACAGACTTTTTTTTTGAGTGACTTCTTGCACTCTGGGTTGTCTCAACCTCCTACAAGGCTTAAAAAAAATTGGGGAAATGTTTTCAAATCCGGAGAGAAGTGTATCCACTGAGGTAAAATAAGGGGCTTTAGTATAAAATGCTTACTGCTCTTAAAATGCTTATAATCCCCACTTAAGTCACATAAGTACAAGTGTTACAAAAGTAGAAAGGGAGTAAGAGAAGACTTGGGCGTGCAGTTTGCTACTGTGAAATTAAGTAATTTGACATTTTAACCATGTTCTCAGTATAAATGAATGTGACTGTACTCTCCTTCTGATTATGTAGCTTTAGGTCAGGATTTTACTATTGTTGACCAGCTATGCAGTACATGCTTTTTTTTTGTAATTACAACACTAGTTGTCTATAAGAAAAAAAGATGAATTATATTACTTAGATTTGCCAATATGCTTAGCTTAAAACGGATGAACATAAGTTGGCTCAACCTTTGTCTCCCTCCATTGTGGCCCACTTCAAGTTGTGTCCCTTTCTTGGGAGGGTATCTGTATATATCAGTGGGGAGAGGGGCATGTCCAATTGCAAACAGGGTCACGTCCACCCTGTTGCAGAGTCTGTATCTAAAAGAATCTAAAGGACTGTGTGGGGGGTAGGAAGAAATAGGCTGTTGGTTAACTAGGATCTGCAGCTTATCCTGTAGGTAGGGAAATGGGCAGACTAGGTGGGCAAAGTGGTCCTTATCTGCCATCAAAGTCTGTTTCTTTTAGTCTCTCCTCGTATGGCTTCTTTTGCAGACCCTGCACCATTTTAGTTGCCTCTCCTCTACTGACTCAGTGACTCTGTCTCTCACTGCTGCATTCTCAGATAAAAATATGCACGTTGAGGGATGAGGCTGTATGTAGTATACAAAACAAATACAGCACAGAAAATCAATCCAAGAATAGCTTTGTTTGGGTGATAAAGTTCTTCTTGGAGTTATGTTCTGTGCTTTTTGCATACTACATACAGCATTAACCATCAACTGAAGTGCATATTTTTGTCTAGTACAGTATAGCAGTGAGTGACAGTGTGTGCATGTCTCACATCTGATAGTTCGCTTTAACACTGTGTTTAACATACATAGAAACATGGACTTTGACGGCAGATAAGGACCATTCTAGGCCTTTTGATTCATGTGATTATGTCAGTAAGGTTACGATTCTGGGGGGGGGGGATAAGCAGACAAGATGGACTTCATAGGCCACATCTGCCAGCACATTCTGTGTGTAGAAACCTAGAATTTGACTGCAGATAAGAACCACTTGGCCCACTCAGTCTACCCATTTCAATGCCTACAGGATAAGCTGCAGATCCTAGTTAAGGAATAAAATAAACAGGACTCCATGGATCGATCATTCCTTTATGTAAAAAAGTGCAGATTAAATACTGGCCAAAGTGGATGACAAACTCTGAAAAAAACCCAGCAACATGCCAGGAGAAATGTCAGTTTATTTGCTAGCCACTTTGGTCAGTGTTTCATCTGCACTTTTTACATAAAGGAATTATTAACTCAATCCATGGAGTCCTAGTTCTCTGTCTGGAGTGTGGGTGCTGAACTATTAACTTTAATCCTTGGATATGAATGCAGAATAGCACCACACAGGTGCTCACATGTGTTTCTCTGAAGACATCCTAGTTAACCAACAGCCTATTTCTTCCTACTCCCCCACAAGAATTGCCTTATGTCTGTCCCATGCATTCTTGAATTTTCCCACAGTTTTAGATCCCACAACCTCCTCAGGAAAGCAGTTCCATGCAACCACCACCCTCTCTGTTGAAAAATACTTCCTCACGGTGCCCCTAGCCTGGGCCATGCCCCCCTCTATCTTCAAATTGTGTCTTTCCTCTTGTTCTTGCACATCACTTTCTGAAAGATGCTACCCCTTTGTTGATTCTACTGAGGTAGTTAAAAGTTTCTATCATGTCACCCCTCCTTTCCTCAATGGTATACATATTAAGCTCCTTTAGTCTCTCCTTGTATGGCTTCTCTTGCAGACCCTGTACCATTTTAGTTGTCCTCCACTGGACTGCCTCCATTTTGTCTATGTCCTTGCGGAGATGGGGTTTCCAGAACTGGACGCAGTACTCCAGATGAGGTCTCACCAACTGACTGTACAGAGGGATAACAACTTCCTGTTTTCTGCTGGTGATGCCTCTCCCCCATACATCCCAGTATCCCCACAGCCCTCCCTACAGCCTTCTCACATTGCTTGCTAACCTTACAGTCATCTGATATGATTACCCCAGGTCCCTTTCCATTTTTGTTGTTGTTACTGCCTACTCCCACCACTATTGTGTAATCTTCTCCTTGGTTTTTGTTTCCCAGGTGCATTATTTTGCACTTCTTTCCACTGAATCCAAGCTGCCATACTTCTGACCACTCCTCCAACCTTGCCAGGTCCCTTCTCATCCTTTCCACACCCACCCCCCCTTGTGTATCAAACCTATTGCAGATTTTTGTGTCATCTGCAAAGATGCATACTTTTCCTTCCAATCCCTCTGCAATGTCACTTATAAAGACATTAAAAAGGACTGGATCCAGTACTGAACCCTGCGGTACCCAACTAGTAATCCCCTTTCTTCAGCGTGGACTCCGTTTACTATTACCTTCCATGTCCTGTTGTCCAGCCAATGTTTTACCCAGGTTACCACCGTAGGACCCTCTCCCAGGTTGGTTAATTTGTTTATTAATCTTTTGTGTGGGACTGTGTCAAATGCCTTGCTAAAGTCTAGGTAGGCCATGCCCACAGCCCCTCCCTGGTCTACTACTGTGGTCATGTTTTGTATATTTTTTTTTTTTTTTTTTAACAGTGATGTGCCTATGTCCTCCCCCTGGTCTGGAGGCCTGTAGACAACCCCAGTTCATATGGCTGTCCCTTTTCCTGTTTCCAGGGTGACCCACAGTTCTTCTGGCTCCTTTCAGACCTGGGAGGGAGACTTTTACAAAAATGTGGCTCATGAGCCAAATCATTAAGTTTTATCAAGACCTGGAAGACAACTGAGTCAGCCAACTCATGACTCATTAGCAGCTCTTTATGTGTGCTGATAGAATGTGCTGTGAAGGCCAGATGGAAAACATGCATATAGATGTAGATGCATTAGCCGGTAATTATGTATACCTGGTAGAATTTGTAGGACAAATGTAAAAAAAAATAGGGGCAGGTTAAGTTTGATTTGAACTCATTAACACCTGCTTAGTATACTTGGGAGATACTGCATCACAAAGGTGGACATTGTTATCCAGCTATCTAAAAGCGATGCTGCTCTGCCTCTAGCCCCCCCCAACCTTAGATGTACCCAGGTGCATTACTGAGGAGCCAATATTTTCTTGCCCTTTGTAATGTGTCTAATGTGCATTGTTAACAATGTAATTTTGACTTTAGAGTTTAGGACTCATGATAAAATAGAAATTATACAATGAGGTAAATCCAATGTCCCACATACTGCATCCTGATTGGCTGGCTGGCACATTTACCACCGTGATAAATCCCCCAGTGTACCCACTGGAAAAAGTGCCAGCTAACCTTATATCATGCTAATCGGTTGCTTTCACTTCAAACTAAACTGCCTCGAGTTGTCCTGTCGCCTCTTCCCTAAAACACTGTTGTAAATTGTTTACAAAATGACATCCTCTTTTGAAGTGTAGGGACCTCAGTGAGCTAGAAAATAGTTAAAAAACATTAAAGAAACAACATTTGCCATTATATAATATAAATTTATCCCTCCAGGGTGTGGGTACACTGGAGGTCTTAACACGACTGGTGTGGTTCAGTCACTCGGCTGCACCTCGAGACCGAATCACACCAGCCGTGGTAAATCCTCCAGTGTACCCACACCCTGGAAGGATAAATTGCTTAAGTGACACATCTGAAAAAAGACACCAATATAACAATTAAGCAATTTATCCCTCCAGGGTGTGGGTACACTGGAGGATTTACCTCGGCTGGTGTGATTCGGTCATGAGGCGCAGCCGAGTGACCGAACCACACCAGTCGTGTTAAGTCCTCCAGTGTACCTATACCTTGGAGGGATACATTTATATTATACAATGGCAAATGTTGTTTTATTTTATTTTTTTTTAGATATTTTGTAAGTAACTCAGGTCCATAAGGTTGGAAGGAGGATGTCATTTCTTTAGTATTTACCATGGTGTTTTAGCGAAGCGGTGACAGGACAAATGGTTGCAGTTTCGATTAAAGTGAAAGTGACCAGACTGTCATGAGATAAGGCTGGCTGACACTTTTTCCTGTGGGTACACTGGAGGATTTACCACACTGGGAAAGATACCAGTCAACCAATCAGGATGCAGCATTTGCCGCATTCAATTTACTCCATTGTATAATTGTATTTAATATATGTGGAGACAGCCTCAACAGCAGTTGGACTACAGTGTAGTGACCTGCCTCCTTCTGGACCTCAACAGAGTCATCAACCCCAGGGTAAGTAAATGTCTAATTCTCAGTCTTTGTCTCAGGAGAGCCATAGTTTTCTTCTAACACATCCACACTAGAAAGTAAGACCACAGTGCAGTTATGCATTTTAATTCTATGCACATGCACCTTATTGTGAAGTAGTATTTTGGCAGCAGCTTAAATGCAAAGTTAGCTTAATGGGGATGTGCACTGGACAGTTCTAATGCACAGCTAGTGGGTTCAACCTACAGCCTCATTCCTCACCATGCCCCCTAGCCATGCGTTTGCGTTAGAACTGTCCAATGCACACCCCATTGTTTGTTACTGCACTTTTGATGAATCAATCTTCCTGTTTGATTTCAGAATGCTTAAAGGGACACTGTCAACCTATGTTTCATCGTATTATGTCTAGTTAAAAACCTACATTTTATAATTACCTGCCTTCTCTAAAATTCATTGATGGTGCTGTTTGTTTTGTCTGTCTCTTTGTTTAGTAGAACTACTAGCTAGGGCTGACCCAGTGGCACTGTGGGTTAGGCGTTGGATGCCACACCTTGCTCCATGCCAGTGACCCAGATTCGGGGATGAGCTTGGGCCACTGGGGGTCAGCAGGGGGAGAAGGATTGAGTGCCCATCGGTGGCTCTCCTTCTCTAGGAAGGGTTTCATGCAAGTCTTGCTGTACCACTGCCATCTCTCGGGTGTACCTGGGGTTGACAGTGCAGATCGGGCACACAGAAGGTATGGGGGCAGCATTGGCTGAGAAGACCTGGGAGGAGTTGTCTTCATGCACATCTCCCATTGGCTTTCCTAGAGTGCTGACATCTGCGGGGAACAGAATACAGGAAAATGGTGACCTGTCACTCCTAGGTGACAACCCCTCACTGAGCGCCTCAGAAAACCGCCAAGATGGGAGCAGACTCTGCTGTGCAGCATCCACTCCACTGTTGTGCAGGAAGAAGGTAGGAGGGAACCTCTCCTCACCCCACCCGGGGGATATCCAGATACGAAGGAGTGCTGAGTGGGTGAACACTCTAGGGGCAGATTCCTGTGTGTCGGGACTCCAAGGTTAGCGAGGAATGTAGGGGCTCTGATTGAGTGATGTGGCTGGTAGGAGGACAAAGATCAGATTTAAAAAAAGAAATACCATCTACATCAGCAATCTTTACAGGAAGTTGGTAAACAAAAACTTTTTGTGTGTGTGTGTGTTTTGTTTTTAACTAGGGGCCACTGAGACCTCAGGGGGTTGACAGTGTCCTTTTAACATAAGATGAGCTCAAACACTGCTGATGAATCAATCCTCCGGTTTAATAATGTCTAAAGAGCTACTGACAACTCGGTAAAACTAAAGCACAATAACTGAGCATAGTTCAGGTTGCATTCTATGTATATTTATTTGTAACTGTCACAATCACAAAAACTGCATTATGACCTCTGGAAGAATAGATGAATTGTTCAAGAGCAAAGATCTTGTTTTCATTTGAATGACCTTAGTAAGAATTGAGAGGGGGGGTCATATGAAATACACACTGAACTTCTAAATATTGTGTTTAAAGCTCTCCTGAAGGTGTCAGCTGCTCTTTAAAGAGCAGGTATGCACTGTAATTGTTCCAGTCCTTGACACATACAGGGTAGCTGCCTGCTCCAGTGTTGAGAGGTATTAAAATACCTTGTGTTTCTGTCCTCCAGCAAAAAAGTTACAGGACAACTAATATATACCCGAGGAAAAATGCAGCCACTTCCAGAACCTGATGAGGCTGACACACCCACTGGCAGGCAGGCACCCAAAGCCCCCTTAGGGGTGTGTGGGTGGGTGTGTGTGTGTGTTCTAATGAGTCATGAGCTGGCTGATTCAGTGTTGTCCTGCCAGATCTTAAACTTAATGAAGCACATGGTATTTTTAATACCTCTCGGCACTGAAGTAAGTTGGCTACCGTATATGTTTAAGGGCTGGGAAAATTACAGTGCACACCTGCTCCTTAAAAATAAGATGAACTCTGTAAACGTTGTTGAATCACTCTTCCTGTTTGATGTAAGAATGCTCAACTGAGGTGTAGACAAACTCGATAAACACTAAATCAATCTTCCTGTTTAAAAAATGCTGAAGCTAAGAAGACTGTCTCAAACACTGTTGAAGAATCAATCTTCCTGTTTAAAGAATATTTAACATAAGAATCAATCAGAGTCTGGTCCGGTAGTGCTGAGGGTTGAGGCAGTGTACGCCACACCTCACGCTACACTGGTGACCCGGGTTCGAATACGGACTCTGGTTGCCAGGGTCGGCAGGGAGAGGATGAAGCATCTGGAAGACAGATCTCCTCTCCCGGGGGAGGGCTAAGGGCTGTTCGGCATCCTAGTGGCCCCCAATGGAGATCGGGGACACTACAGGGCAGCCGACACAATGTAACAGGGTAAGCACACCAGACAGCAACAGAGTTGCCATGCGCCTTGATGTAATTGCATGTCTCTCTCAGAGGGAGGGACAGCACTCTCTGGACACAAGCCAATAACCCCCTTGCGGATTGCGGAGATGAAGAGGGCTCCAATGGCATGGCCCACATTCCAAGGCTGGCAAAGCACAGTAGGATTCTCCCAGGTGTCAGCCCGACAGCCATATAGATTGTGTTTCAGATTACAGTTTTGAGACCATGTTTTTAGTGGTATTTATTACTTAAGTGATAAATGACTGCAATAAGGATGCCATGCAGCATTATCATCCTGTTACTTTTGCAGTCTTTCGTAGACGGACACAGTCCCAAATTTTGGTAGATAAGCAGTTGCACCGCTTGACTTGTACCATTTCCATACCTTAGTGGTCGGATGGAATAAATGTGCATAGCAGTTGTCAGTAACAGTTGTCAGTTCCCTTTTTAATGAATTACAGCATTTGTTTCTAGCTATTCAATTTGTTAATATAGTACATCAACATATAGTAACCATACCTGGCCCTTAAAATAACTTTCTGTATTGTAGGATAAGGTAGATTGCCTGAGAACTAATCGAGTGGAAGCAAGTAAGGCTCATCTTCTTGAATTGGAAAGACATTTTGTATTGAGGACGGACACTTTGTAGTGAGGAAGTGGCAAAGACCTGGAATGTACAACATTGACAAATAGACTTTTTCAGAACTAAGCTGTACCCAAGTCTTGATTTGCCTTTGTGTTCTGTAATATTTCTTACCAGTGTATACAGAAATGCCAGTACTTATTAGTAGAAGGGTAGTATTCTGATTGTTAATATGGCTGGTGCATCTCCCCATTGTAAAACTAACAAGTATGTAAGCACATCACTACTGTCACGAAGTGAAAAATCAGAAATATGCAACCTGTTTGTCGCCCCCAAATTGTGGTCTCATGACAACAGTAAATCCATTGTTTGGAAATACTTTGGCTCACTGTACGTCAAAACACAGGTCCCAGGTACCTCTTCAGGTGACCCAGGTTTAGTTTCTCCTGTTTTGCTTGATGACAGTAGATATTTCTGTTCCCTTTGCTTAGATGCACAGCAGGCACTGTATGCAAAAGGACAGTCTTCTGCACACATTAGCAGAGTTAAAAGTTATGCCCTGCAAACAGCTACTAAATCCTTAACAGAACACTTAATCTATGTTCATAACATAGATTTCATAGATGTTTACAAGCTTTTTTTTTAGACTTTCGTCCATAATGCTTGCCCTTTTTTACCTACTGTAACTTAGAATTTAATTTTCATATTGCCACAGTGAATATCCAATTAATTTTTAAATATATTCATGCTCTCACTATTATATCTCTAGATAATATATTCCATGAAGAAACAACTCTCTGGCTATACTAATGTTTACATGTATTATGTTTCCATTTAGATTGAATTATTTATTGCGTCTTCTAGTGCCAAATTCATCCATTCTTTGGTGAATACCCAACTCATGGCAAAAGTCAGAGTTATTAATTTCCCTAAATAAAAGGCACATGTCCTCTCTAAATCTTCTGTACTGTAATGAGTATAGGTTGAGGGACATTAATCTCGCTGAATATTGTAATGTCTTCATCCCATGGATAGATTTAGTAAACCTTCTCTGTACAGATTCTGTTTTGTTAATATCCTCCCTGTTTTGGGGGGACCATACCTGTATGGCATATTCAAGATGGGATCTGACCAAAGCTACATAAAGTGGTAACAACACATTAGCTTCCCTACTGGCAATATAACGTAAAATACAATTTAGATTTTGGTTTGCTTTTCTTATTTGTTGTTTACAATGTGTACTGAACTTGAGGTCAGGACACACTATACAGTAACTCCAAGATCGTTTTCTTCAATAGTATTAGTAAGTGGTATATTATTCAGAGTATATCTACTATGTTTGTTCTTTTTACCTAAATGCATGATTTTGCATTTGGCAATGTTTAATACCAGTTTGTTATTATTAGTCCAACCAGAGATTTTGTTTATCATGTTTTGTAATTCGAATGTTTCGTCATTAGAATTCACAACAGTTCCAATCCTACAATCGTCTGCAAATTTATATAACCATATCTTAGGGTTATCTGATTGAAAAGTGGAGATATTTATATATATATATATATATATATATATATATATATATATATATATAAAATAAAGAGGGTCTGCAGGGAGAGGATGAAGCATCTGGAAGACAGATCTCCTCTCCCGGAGGATAGATGTACATGACAGTAACAAAGTACAGAAACTTAAGCAAAGTACAATTAATATGAGCCTTGGTGGTGCCAGTGGTAGTGTTCGGCCAGCTGCATCAGATTTTGAACTTGTTTGTGATGTTTTGGTCTGGTTTTCTTTGGATATGATGCCTTTTGATTCAGTCAACAAAAATGGCTTCCAACTATTCTTCTCCAAAAATTTTCCAAGCATAAAAATACCAAATGCGAGAAGTTTGCGTGGCAAAGCTCTACATGATGTATACAGCTTAATATAAAACAAAATGAAGGAGGACCTCAGTACAGTGCATTCCACCTGCATTATGTTTGATGGATGGACCAACAAACAAAAATGGCATCCCTACCTTGGTATACGCCTAGCCTGCATTAATGCGGGTTGAGACTTTCGCTTTGTTACACTGTCATGTAAAGTGTTGCCTAACCACACCGGGGAAGCCGTGGCACAGCATGTCCGCAGGGAGCTTGAGTATTTCACCATTGACAGAACAGTGAAACTTTTCTGAACACATGATGGAGCGGAGAACATGAAGAAGGCCAGCCGCATGTTACGGGTGAAACAATGCAATCACTGTGTTGCGCATGTGTTGCACCTGTTGCTGATGACTGACTCCATGAATTGTGTCAGTGATGTTCAAGATTTGATGGAGAAATGCAAATCAATAGTGACCACATTACATTTCAAAGGGTACCTCATTGAAGAGGAAGTTGCCAACAGTGATGACCAGCAAGTGATGGACACCCTCCTGGAGAAGATTGCAAATGCACAAAACATTTTGCCACTGGATGATTACCCAACTGAAGATGGTGAAAGTGGAACAGATGAGGAATATATGCATTCAGAATTTGGTCTCTTTCTCAGTGATGATGATGATGCAACACCAGACACCATTCCCAATCCCATCAGAGGTGCACAGGAAAGAAACAGTCAAGGAGCCACTTTTCCCAGAGTCGTGCAACACAAAAGGCATTCTCACATAACTTTAAAACAGCAGGTCATGACGTGATGGAATTCAGTGCTTGTTATGTTTGAAAGCATCATAGATCTTCACCGGGAAGCTGAGCAAGCTTTGAAATGCTCAAGACATAGCGAGCTGTGCCTCACAACTGAAGAGTTTGATATTGTTGAAAAACTAAAACATGTTCTTCTCCCATTTAAGGAGCTCACTGAACTGGTCAGTAGCAAATCAGCCACTCCTGGCACTAATACCACTTATAAAAAATGAGATTATGGAAAAATCACAGATCACTAAAAAAGATCATCCAACTGTGCAGCAGGTGAAATGACTCATGCAGAAAAATTTAGAAAAGCGATTTCCAGAAAGTGACACAGTCAAATTGGCATGCTTACTGGATCCATCCACAAAAGAAGCTTTGCAGCTGTCTAGGGAGGAACAAATAGCAGTACTGAAACATGCAGTTCAAGAACTGACTGAGTCTGGAACTATGTCAACAGATTTTGCAAGTTCAAGAGCCAGCAGCACACCATCTATGACATTTGCAAGAATCTCCGTCAGTGATGGAGAGGCAAAGACGATCCAAATTTTCAGGATGATAATTTTTTCCTGTGAGTAAGAAAAGGAAAATGCTTCACATGCTGAAACAAAGCTTTCAACTCAGCGAAGACAGCTCAGCTGTGGAAGATGAAATCAACCAATATTTGACAGTGAAACCCACTCTGGCTCAGCTGGCAAAAATTTACCTTGGCGTTACAGCATCCAGTGGGCTAGTGGAATGCATGTTCTCGGTCACCGGGCTATTGTTGAATGGTAAATGATTGAGCATTGCCCCATACCATCTGAACTACATGTCATTTATTCACGATAACTATCCACTCTTTTTCCCATTGCCAAATAAAAAAAAACTAAGCTCCTCGGACATTTTTTTGGGGGGAAGGGAACCTGCCTGCTACAGTAAGACTCGCCACCTGCACCCACCATGCCCTGGTAAAAACACTACCTGTTACTACTCTGGTTAGACTACAAACAAGAGGGTCCTTCAGATATGTCGCCCTTCTTGGAAGTTGGCACCAATGTCAAATGGCTTCTTAGAAGCTAGCTACTTAGATCACACAGCTTACAATCAAGACCAACGGTTTACTAATGTGGGGGTGGGGGTTGGGCATGCGCAGTTTGCACACTGTACATTGATTATTATTTTTTTATTGCTGACCGTTCACCTTTAATAAATCTTTAAAGAACATGAATTTATTTCTTGCAGGTTTATATACTGTAGGTATGTGCTGTTGCTAATGTGTGAGACTTCACTGTATCCTTAATGCGACACTGTCAATGGAATCTCTCACTATTATTATGTTTAAACATTTTGCTGCTGAGTGATTACTGTATGTACTGCAGATCATCTAAGCCTGCCTCTTAGGTCAGTGATATTTCTGTATTATGTAACATATGCCAAATAATTAATAATTTATTAAATGATATGAGATTAAAGTATGTAAAACTATTAATAAATAAAGTTAAGCGATGCCGAAAGTTGAAAAAATTGGTTGTATTTTCTTTAGTTAGTTGAAGTCACAAATATCAAACTAGTTGGAAAAGTCAGTTGCAATATACTAACATACTAATTGCCAGCAGATTAGGCCTTATGGTCTATCGAGTCTGCTCGAACCTCAGATCCCTAGTTGGGTGCTGAAGCCCCCCCCTTGTGTTCCAGAAACCCCTCTCATCCATCCCCACTCCCCTGGGCCAGGCCATCATCCGACGCATCCACTTTCTGTGTCTGTCCAACCCTCCCTTGAAGCCCTCCACTGTGGATCTCAGAACCAGCTCACCAGGCAGTGCATTCCAAGGGTCCACCACCCTTTCAGTGAAAAACCTCCTCCTCTTCCCCCCCTCACCCTTCCACCTTCAAACCTCTGGTGATACCTCCCTGCTTTAGTCTAAAGATCCCCTCCATGTTTACCCTATTTATTCCCTTGAGGTACTTGAAGAACTCAATCATGTCCCCCCTGTCTCTCCTCTCCTCCAATGAAAACAGGCAGAGCTCCTCAAGTCTGTCCTCATACGTCAAATCCCCTTGTCCTTGTATCATCTTAGTTGCCCTCCTCTGTACCCTTTCCAGGAGCTGTATGTCCCTCTTCAAGTGTGGTCTCCAGAACTGTACAAAGTACTCAAGGTGTGGCCTAACCAGTCCATTGTACAGTGGCAGAATCATTTCATTGCTCCTAGAGGTGATCCCCCTTACGATGCATCCCAACATCCTGTTTGCCTTGCTAGCCACTCTCCTGCACTGCTCAGAGTTATTCATACATGCATCCACCATGACCCCTAGGTCTTTTTTCCCTATTGAGGCCTCCAGCACCTCCCCTCCCAGGATGTACCTGTGTTTAGGGTTTCCCACCCAAGATGTAACACCTTGCACTTGGTGATATTGAAATTTAATTTCCATGTGTGAGCCCAGCTTTCCAGGGTGTCCAGGTCCCCTTGCAGGGCCAACCTCCCCTCTTCTCCCTCAACTACTGCTCCCATCTTGGAGTCATCAGCAAAGAGACTCACTTCACACCCTATACCCTCCCTGATGTCCGATATGTTTGCATTAAACAGGATCGGACCCAGGACCAAGCCCTGTGGTCCCCCACTACCAACCTCTCTAGGGTTCGAGAGCTCCCCACCAACCACTACTCTCTGGGTGCGTCCAGCTAGCCAGTTTTCAATCCATCTGACCATCAAAGGGCCTACTCCCAACCCCATCAGTTTCTCCACCAGACCATTGTGGGGGACAGAGTCAAACGCCTTGCTGAAGTCCAAGAATAATACATCCACAGGCTTTCCCCTGTCCAGTTCTGATGTTACCCATTTGTAGAACTCCACAAGATTGGTTCAACATGATCTACCTGGCACAAACCCATGTTGCCAACTATCCAGACCTCCCACCTACTCCAAGTACACCCCCAATCGTTCCTTTAGTATACTCTCCATTAATTTTTCCACCACCGAGGTCAAACTGATGGGTCTATAGTTACCTGGTACTTCCCTTGACCCCCCCTTTATGGATTGGCACCACATGTGCCTCTCACCAATCCCTAGGTACCCTCCCTGTCTCAAGCGACCTGTTGAAGAGCTCCGCCAGGGGTGCAGCCAGTATGTCTGCCAATTCCCATAGTACTCTCAGATGAATGCCATCCAGCCCAGGAGATTTGTCTTTCTTTTAGGGTCTTGAGGGCTAACCACACCCTTCCGGTGGAGACAGCATCATCCTTCCCCTCTACCTCACTGGCCTTTTTATCTTTATCCTGATGTGACACCCCTAGGGTACCTCTCCCTTCCTCTTGCTCCATTTCTGTAGCTCCCCTGATGCCACTCCCTGCCACTTCTATCCCCATTGTGCCTTGCTTTGTAGATACCCATCCCCCTCCCTAGCGAACACAGAGACAAAGTACTCATTTAATATCTCTGCCTTGTCCCTCGCCTCTTCCACCCACCCTCCTTCTGATCTCAATCTGCTGAGATGGCCCTTAGTTTGTCTCCACTCCCCAATGTACCAGAAGAACCCCTTTTCCCCTCCATGTATCCCCTGTGCCAGCTGCTGCTCTTTATTGGACTTTGCCCCCTCACCATCCGGGTGACTTTTCTAGATGCAAGATGGTACATTTCCTTATCCCTATCCCCTCTTCTTGTTTTATATTTTTTGTAGGCTGCCTTCTTTTCTCTGACAGCTACCTGAACCTCACTGGACCACCAGCATGGTTTATGTGACCTTGCTCCCTTACGTTCCACCTTAGCGAAGGTCCTGACTGCCTCATAAGTCTCCGTTTTATGACCTCCATCTCTTTTCCACATTTGTCACTGATGTAATCCCCTTCAAGCGATCCTTGAAAATATTTCCCATGCCCACAAAGTCTGCCCCCTTAAGTCCACTGCCAGTGTCCTAGATCTCACCACCCTCCCCCCATGCTTATTTGAAACCAGACAGTATTGTGGTCGCTCCCAGTAAGGGGATCCTCAACAAACAGGTCCCTTACCAGATCCCCATCTGCCAGAACCACATCCAGGACATGCCCCTCCCTTGTGGGCTCCATCACATGCTATGTTAAGAACACATCCTGGAAGCCATCCAGCAGCCTCTGCTCCTTGGCCACCTTAGAGGACATGGTTCCCCAGTTTGTACCTGGCATATTAAGGTCCCCCATCAACATCACTCCTTCCCCTTTTGGTCCACACTGGGCAATGATGTTGTCCAGCAAACCATCCTCCAGAACATCATCCACCCCGGGGGCCTTATATACTACATCCAGCTTGACCTCATCTCCTACTGGGGTTCGTAAGGTGACCCATAAAGCCTCCAAGTTTCCCTCTGCCTCTCCTACCCTAGCAATTTCTATGTCATCTCTAATGAACATAGCCACTCCACCCCCTCTGCCCTCCTTTACATCCTACCTAAGCATAGTGTACCCCCATACGTTTAGGTCCCAGTCATGGTTTTTGTTGGCCCACATCTCCATGACCACCGCCACATCCACCCCCCCCCCAAACAGCATGGCCTGGAACTCTGGCAACTTGTTTCCCAAGCTCCTGGCCCCTGTGTTAAGTCAGTCATAATTGGTTTTTAATTGACTCCTGGGAGTAGCCCACACCATGCGGCATGACAGTCCCCCCCCAAACACAGTGCAGTATTTGCAATCCAACTTAGATAAAAAACACAGTAAAACACATTGCAGTTGGAGAGTCCCCCGACCCCCAAAAACAAAACCAACATGCTTCATGGTGTGGGCCTGTGTTTGAAAGCCTGCTGTGGGTTCTGAATGGTCTGATCAAGGCCTAGACACCACAGCAGGCTTCCAAACACAGGCCCACACCATGTGGCATGATAGTTCCCCCCTCCCAAACACAGTGCAGCATTTACAATACAACTCACAAAAAAAATCACAAAACAAGATAATATGCTGCATGTACCCCCCACCACACACACAGAGTCTCAAAATGGTGGACTGAACAAAGGGTGATTTCCAGCCACCATCACTATGCAGGCCACGATTTACAGGTAATGCTTTTGTCCACCCCATCCACACATTGCTTTTCAAAAGATACACTTTTTTTGCACAGGATTTAAGCTTTAAATGCTGACCAGGTCCCTCCCTTCAACACCACACTTTACATCATAACAATTGCCCACTAAAATCTGAAAACCCATTTGCTTGCCCAGGCTATGCTCATCACGAACAGGGACATGGATAAATCATGGTCCCACAAATACAGGAAAAGAGCTAGTATGCCACATTTTAAAAATGAGGCACCAACATTTACAACTGATGCACTTTTACGGTATTTAGCACCATACTATTGCACCTTAATATCCTAGGCATGCATTGCTTCCTAATTTCCCTAAGTCATTTGCCCTGAAACACAGCAGAAGCCTTACCTGCTTCAGAAAACTCGTTCGCATAATGATCTGGAGGCAGAAGAGATACGAGCACTCTGATCGTTGCTGGCAAGACTGGAAAGCAGGTGAACATCACAGAGCTCCAACTTTTAAACCCCCTTATGGACTGCCCCACTAATGCTGCGCGTCACTGGTCCAAATGAAGTACTCACTGGTCCCGCAAGGGTTCGGCGCCAACATCCGGGAGCTGAGACAGTAAAGGTCATGGGGGCATTAAAGCAACACAGCACAAAACCGGGAAAGTTAAAAAGACGTTCCAAAGCACTGCTCACTCACCAAGACGTGGGCCCACAGTATCCAAGCAAATAATGCAACATATTCAAATAACATCTTTTTGGACCACTGAATGCATAGGGAGGGAAGGGGACATTCCTGTTTATGTCAGAGACCCATTTTTAAATTGTGTCTAACATATTAAATTTAATATTTCAGTGATTAGAACTGTACTCAGAAATTAAAACAAGGACACAAGCTTTAGTAGAAAACTGTTTTATTTGAAAAAAATACATAAAATGGGATCCTTGTGGACCACGTTTCAGACATGGGTAGCCATGTCACAAATCATCCCTCATTTTCCCTTGAATTTTGTTACAAATAGTGAAGTTTTCAGGCACATGAGTGTGGCATGACATTAATTTTAAGTTATTTATCTGGTCATATAGCACGCTGAATAATCCCATACAACTTATCGACCGGAAACATTGTTTCCTGCCTTTCTGGTTGGTGGAACATTGCCACCACCATTGGTACCCTATTTTCATGCACTGAGCCTCATCCAGCTAGGGAAACAACACCACACCTTGCCTTCTCAGGTGTGTTGCCACCAAGGCTAAACATCTTGTGAAGCCCCTAGTTGCTGAAGTGAGGACAAAGGGTAAGGTGCTACAAACTGGTACGGGCAGTTTCCTAGTCTGAACCTGAGGTTATTTTGAGTGGGTAGAGCTGACTGAAATGCAAAACTAGGCATCTTTCAGATCCAGTGATTCTAACCAATCTGACCGTAAGAATGGTATCACTGTGCCCAGTGTGACCATCTTGAATCATTCTTTTTTTAATATGCTTATTCAAATATCAGGTCTAAAATAGGTCACCACTCCACATTTTTCTCATGGGTCAGAAAGTACCTTGAAAGCAGGGCCTTGTCCACTATAAGGGAAGGGACCTTTTCCACTACCTTTGTTTATATCAGTTTGTTTACTTACAGTTCTAGCAGAATTCTTTCTGTGGGAGAACGAGCTGGAAAATGTTTGTGTTTCTGCAGTTTTGGGGAATTTTCTGAAACGCAAGGACAACTCTGGACCTACAACATCCAGAACCCATTTGTCTGTGGTAATGTTTACCATTCCGGGAAGTAGTGGGCCAGCATTCATCCCACTAGCGATGGTTTGGTGACCTGGAAAGCATTGTCAGGGATTTTGTTGTGGCTGAGGCTTTGGGGTTTGTGATGCCACAGCACGCTTGAGTCCCTCCTGCCTCTGTGACTGCAGTAACCTCTTTTGGGTTGGTACTCTTAAGAGGTGCAGAGGGTGTAGGCTATGGAAAAGTAGCCCCCTACCATTGCCTCCCATACCATAAGGCCTGTAGCAAGTAAATGTCTTTTCTTTATCAGTGTTTAAAATAGTTCTGTAGTCACTTTTAAACTGGAAATCTATGGCCTTAGTCTAAGTGTGCTGGGAAAGGATGGTTGCCCTTGGCCAGTAGAATCACCTCAATGACACTGCATGAGCCAAGACCTTGAAGTAGTGTTTACAGTCATGTGGAAGTAGTATCTGGTGGCATCCAGGGCTGACTCTGCTGTGGCAGTCAGTTCCTGTGCCACCTCACCATCAGCCTCATCAGCTAGTACCAGCACAGTAGTAAGTTGCCTGCCTAATGAGCACGGGAACTGTTGTATTAGCTTTTTTGGCTACAGTATCCAATTTTCTGGAGTTCTACTCAGGGGGTTGTGCAGAGAAGGGAACTGTATCCTTCTCACAGGGAGCCACTTTTACTACACCTCGATGATCAGGGTGGGCATATAGGTATTCCACCCTTGTCTGTTCACACAATACTTTTTTCAATCTCTATCTATGGCTGCAGCAGAAGTAGGTGCAGACATGATCTGTGAAGTGACTTTTTATAAATATTTGTGTATGGCAATAGGGGAGCTAACCCGTCATATTCATAAATTCTACTTCTCATCCTCCTCTGTTTCCAGAGAGGGGGATCTTGAGGATGTTTAGTATTTGCCTAGGAATATAAGTGATCTTCTGTAGGCTTTGGAGTGGAGCCAAATTTCTGCTCAGATGAATAATCTTGTCTCTTCTTTACAGTAAATTTTCTCCTCCATGGGCAGGTAGGCTGCAGCCTGACATGGGGGTGAGGAAGGGGCAGACCTATTCATAAAATTCCCCATGACCTGAAAGGACTAGAACATTTGCAAAATCTTTGCCATGTCCTCTACTGAGAGCACTCGTCTTGGCTCCAAGGTCTGCTTCTTTCAATTTTCAGGGGGATTGGTGAAGACATTTTCTTTCTTTTTTTCCCTGGAAGACCTGGTTTCAGTGCAAACTCTGAGGCTCCTTGATTGGTATTTTTGCCATCACTGAACTAAGGGTTCTCCCTTTCAGACACCCTAGTATCTCCACACCCTAGTATCTTTATCGTGCCTTTCTGATGGTTGAACAGTGTTCTCTTTTTTTTCTCAATCTCCTCTGATGGGGACTGCAGCTATATTTAAGAAGACAAAGACTCTGATGCGAGCTTTCCACTATCATTATAAACTCCCTCAGAGTCTTTATTTTGTTTTGGTGCCATGGAGGCAGACTGGGAAACCATAAACTCTTCTCTTTTTGAGTCACTTTCTTTGGTGTTTTAGGGCAAAACTTCATGCAGAGCTCACAGTTGGTAAAATCATGATTTGGACACAGGCACCTTTACCGAAGATCATTGCAAGCTGCCCTGCCAGGAGCTAGAAACAATTTTTGCAGTTTTTAAAACCTGTTGGCTCAGTTTTCTTTTTCTTAGGTCTGTAAGTTATGTCACACTCTGAAGACCTACATAAACCCCCTTTCACACGGCAGGCTCTGCACCACATTTAGTGATGCAGAGCAACTGCAATGTTACCTGTCTTGTCGTGTACAGGCAATACACACTGAATTGAATGGAAGTGCTCACTGTCTCGGCATTCCATGTTTTGGATGGTTTTCTGTTGTGGTTTACCATTTTGTGTCATTTCCAGGTGCTGTCTACAAACATGACAGTGGTCATTTCACTTTACACAGTCTCAAGAGAGAGAGAGAGAGAGAGAGAGACCCTGCCATGTTGTGTGATCTGGTCCCCACATGTGTTCCCGAGGCTTGTGCGAGATCTGTGCTCTTCCGTCCACTTCTGTAACTGACTTCAGCTAAATGTATCCTTAGGTAGTAAAAATTAAGCTGAACTCGGGAAACCTGTTACCGTTTGAAAACAAGGGGCAAAAAACTACATTAAAAGTGCTCCAAAAGTGGCTCCGTGATACTGGGCATATAGAAATGCATATTCATATTCAATGGATGTGGATATGAATATGTTTACTTACATGCCAAGTATCATGGCTCCACTTCTGGAGCACTATAATACTTTAGCTTTCGTTTCAAAAGTAACAGGTTTCAAGTTTCAGCTTACTTTTCACTACCCAAGGATACATTTAGCTGAACTCGGGTAGAACAAAGCTGGCAAAGAATTTACCAGTGCTCCCCCCCCAGGTCTTGGGCTGTTGGCCGGCAGGAAAGACAGCAGAAATGCCAGATGAGCCCAGAGATCATTGCACATGGTTATGTGTGTAGAAGCAGATCGCAATGGCGCTGACAGAGTAAAGCAAGTGGCTGGGAACCACACCGTTGTAAGTGCTGCCCATCTGAAAGGGGCTAAAGATTATTTTGGTTACCCAATACAGCAAAAAACACAGACAAAATTTGGCAGTCAAGTGCAGCTCTAAAGAGAAAAGATTTTAAACTCCAGTTCCCCTGTAACAGGAACGGTGAAGAAAAATGCTAGTTTTACAAAAAAAATGGTGTTTTCTGACTAAAATAAGTGAAACAGTCTGGATCCCTCTTAGCGGAAACCGTAACTGAGAAATAAGCACCAATAGATAAAAGTTTTTGAAATGCAGTTTTAAAAGTCTTTTGTAACACAAAATCTGATCAAATAAAAATGATGCAATTCCCTTCAGGCAGGATCTGCATTGTGCCGAGACCTTCTCTGGTTCCTGCGACTGACTTGGAACAGGAGAAACTGCAAAATTGTACAAACAAACAAATTTACCAAGAAATGTCCTAACACAGAGTTACGAAGACTGACTAAAAGGAAACCCAAATAAAGTAATAAAACATCTGGAGAGCAGAGATACTGGAGCAGAGGGGAGTGTGACCACAGTATAGTGTTTGAACCTTGTTTTTAAGTTCCATAATTAGCATAAGGCTGTATCTCCAGGGTGTCACTCTCTGCTGGGAAGATGGTGCCTGTGTAAATGATCAGTGAGGGACTCATGGGGTTAGAAGTTCCTAGGCCTGGAAGTGTGGAGAATGGAAATGGCTCACTGGTAACAGTCTGGCACAAGTCTGAGAAAGCAGAGGCTTTAACAGCATGACAAGTGATTGAATAGAAAGGAACAGTGTACATTACCTTGTGGCAGGTTCGGCACTGGACGAGTAGCTAATACCACCACCACCACCATCATCACCACCACCACCACCAATAATATAACTATAGCCAGAAGAGCTCTCCGGAACCAACAGTTTTCCCATGGAACTGAAAAACAAGAGAGACATGACTTGACTACACTCTATGACAGCAGAACAAAATAATGAATGCTAGGAATGACTGCTCTAGTAGCAGCTTCTCGCAGTTGCAGTGCCATTGATGGCAAGTGCAGAAAAAAAAGCACACCCCAGGGGCAAATAAAATATTCTGGACCTCATCCGTGGAAGACCTGGGAAGCCAGGAGATTGCAGCCTATAAAAAGGGATGTGCCAGGCACCAGGGGATTCCTATTAGAGATGGGTGTGGGTGGGCACATGGGGAGCAAAAACAAACAGCTGATGTGAAAAATATTAAATAAAGCAGTTAATACTGAACATGCTTCAGAATTTGAGAATAGTGCAGATTTGAAAAAATGACAAAGACAACTGGCATGTGTGACTGCATGTACTGTATATTACCATGGCTGTGAGGTATTAGAAGATGGAAATGAAGAGGGACCTGAATATTACCAAATGAGAGAAATCTAAGAATCAGACTGGCCAACAGCTTTCAAGCTGTGATGTAATCCCATAGTAAACATCACCACAAAAAATTAAATTAGTTTTTCTTAGAAATGTGACTTTTATGAGAGGATTTAACCAAAATTTTACATACACCCGAGGTGTGGGATACTACATAAATCCTGCGAGCAAAGCTCGATGGCTTAGAAAAGCATCCGACACTGATGGTGTGTATAAAATTCTAAGTTATACAAACCAACTCATGTCTTCTTTAAGCAATAAGGCACAACAGGGCATGTGTTGTGAAATAATGGTACGCCTCAGTGTTTTGAAACATGATGCCGAAGGCAGAGTGCATCCACGACCTGAGAAGTGTCATTACCTCAGCACAGCACTCAACCTGGAGAACCTTACTGGAGTTATGAAATGGGTCCAGTAAATTATTAGTAGATAAATATTTTTTTCAAATGTTTCTTTTCAAATTTGACTTACTTAAAATCAGTAAAAAGAAGAAAAATGTTACAAAAGATAAAAAGTAGTGCCATTTACTGTGACAGAGTCTAGCTAGCAGGTGGCATCAATTGTAAATAAAAACTGCTGCAGGACAAAGTCAGGTAAATAGTGGCAAGTTGTGGATTTAATAGTAAGAGCAGTCTTACAAATCCAGCAATATACTGCATAGTCAGAGCAGTTTTGGCTTAGTTGAGGCTGCCAGGGCACTTATTAGGGCTGTCTGATGTGCGCCATATATAATCAGTTACTGAGGGCTGAAATGAAAATAATTGTACCCTTCCATTTAGGCAATAATACTCATGATAACTCAACTCTGTGTACATGAAGGTTGTAAATACTGCATAAATGTTATGGTTCTCATGTAGGATCTCTGTGAACAATTGGAATGTATATATTGCATCTAACATGTTTGCTGTATGATTGTTTTGTATCCTGATTCTCACCTTGTAGCCTGTGTTTTACTGTACGTATGTATGTATGTATACTTGTACTTGACCACAGCAGGTCCACCTTGTAAATGAGCTTGCTCAATGGTGATCACTTGGATAAATAAAGATTTGACTGACTGATTGATTAATAAAACTGGCACAATCTAGTCTCTTACTGCTTTCAAATTTATTAAGACACCATGGTATACAAACAGGGTAACACTCCTGCACTCTGAGATGCCCTGTATTTTCTTTAGCGAGCTCTCTAAGGAACAGGCAGGGTACCACCTCAAAGCACAGCAGCATTAGCCAGTTTGTACACCAAGGTGCCTTAATAACTCTGAAAGAACAAAAGATTGGTTTGTACTGGTCTTTTGTTGTTTGCAGAGGATTTCAAGCAATGTGGTTGCAAACCATGCATTAGAAGTGTCTTATGCGCAGCTGAAACTAGAAACCCCACCTAGAATACACAGACCCATTTATGTATTTATTTGCTTTTGTTAACCAGGTGAGCATGCTACACCGCAAAGTGCCTATTTTCAGGTGCGACCCAGGAGATTACAAGGTACAGACAAGAACATCAGGCAATAGACATTACATCACATGTCAGAAACAGTAAGGTGCAGGCTTGAACAGCAGTCACACGATTTCAGCACGAGGGTGGGACAGTAGTCAAATGCAGGATATACAAACAAGATCTGCCTTTATAAGCGCAATAAGCCACTCCAGGGATGTGTGTTAGTTCTAACACATGGCTAGGGGACTGAATGCACTCAACGTGCAGCCTTGTGTCTCACTATACCCCTAAATGTGAGTTAGAACTGTTTAACGCACACCCTGTCATGTCTCATTACTTACTGCTTACACTTGGGTCTGTGACCTCGTCCCCAACCAGGTGTGGCCTTATCCCCTGATAACAAACACACTGTCATGAATTACTGCTTAAGAATGCAGCATTTAAAGTTAGACTAGAAGCTAGTGAAGAATTTGACATTTGTTTTTTTTTTTCTTTCTTTTGAGCTGTGAAATATTGCGTTCCTTTTGATACACTTTTTGGCTTTCCATAAAACCTTTCTTTGCATTCAAACCAATCTGGTTTGGGGTTGGATGGTCTGTTTGCTTAACTGCTGTTTTCTTTTCTTTTTTTTTTTTTATTATTCTGATGGCTATTATCTCTGACCAGTGTAGTTTGACTGTGGATCACATTTCTTAGCAGTAATGTACAAGAGAATGGAGCAAACAGCTGTGAAAACCAAGCTTTTGCACTGCAGTTACAGTTTCTAAAACTGTCAAAGGGCAAATGTTGGCCAGTTTTGTATTGAATCAGATTCTCCTTTAAATATCCCTGCTGGATTTTCCTGGAGGAAATAATGTCAATACTCTGGCTGGGACAGACCAGAGGTGCAGCTGCAGCATCCTACATTGCCATCTAGGAGACCGGGATTTGGGTGCTAGACCGGGATTCACAAACTGGGTCACCTTGGGATCATGCATGTGGCAAAGTGAAGCCCTTAGCATCCAATAATGGCAAAACCCATGCTGCACTGCATGCGTGCACTCCCCTGTTGGCTGACCAAGGAGCTGCATTAGAAGCAGCTATCAAGGTAGCTGCTGACTGGCCAGCTTGGCCGGAGGATGGATTCAGCCATGATTATTTATTTATTTAGCTTTTGTTGACCGGGTAAGTGCACTAGACAATTTCTGACTATTTTCAGGCACGACCCGGGGGAGGGGGGATACAGATGAATGCCAACTAACCTTGAACCAGATTAAGCTGTTGGTGGTATTTTTAGTGAACCTTACCTTAACTATTGGGGGGAGGGTCAGACAGGGAGAATGGGGAAAAAAAGAATAAAGAATATTTAGATAATAATAAATAGGGCCACTGAGTTTCCACTTTCAAATATGGTCAGTTCTGTTTTACAAAATCTTAAAATCAAGTCGATGCACCCCCCACCCCAAGTTAAGTGCAAATCGACATGTTTTGCACTAAAAGGTGGTGCAAAATAGGGGATTACACAAATTTTGGCACACGTGTGGTTGTAAATGTGATGCAAACAAGTAATTTATATGAAGTATTCACTCTAAGTTGTGTTTAAAAATAATAAAGTCTGCTTTAATCACATTTTTTCAATCTTTTGCAGAAAAAGGGTTGCCCTAAGAATATTTCAATGTTTTCATGAATAGAGTAGCACTTGTGTTTTGAACTCTGGCCTTTCTCTATTCCCACCCTTGGTAGGTAAGACAGGTACCATGTAGGGAACAGTGGCGTAGCACCCCAAATTTTGCGTTTATCTTTTCATTGATTTTTAGTATATAAAGACATACAGGCATACATAATAAAAGGGAAACCTCATATAGATTACAAAGTTATCACTTAACAAGACACATAGTTTAGGTTGGATATAATGGAGATACCTTACATATACATGTATATAATAAAAGTTGGTCTTAATTATATCATAGGTAATGAACAAAGAGTTACAGTCATTAAAGTATTATGAGTTCAGAGAGGTCAGTTTAGTATAAGATGAATGTGAGAATAAGTTATAGCAAGGCTTTCAAACCATTACATGAAGTAATACCTATAAGAATACAAACATTCTGTAGTAGAGGGGAAATATAATTAAAAAAATAAATATATGTTGAAGATAAAGGATAGAGCAGGATAGAAGAGGAAAGAAAAAAGAAGGAGGGAAGAAAAAAGGGGAAGATATCTGTGCAGAGTGTTAGAAAGACCCTAATCTAATCGACTGAGTAAATAACATACAAAAAGAATCGATAAATCTTAAGAAATAGGGTCTTGAGAACCAACTGTTTCAATGTATTTAAAGTAATCCTGCCAGCACCGGTCATATACGGTGAGTCGGTCGTGAATAACATGAGACAGACGGTCTAGTGAGGCGTACTGAGAAAGGCTCTGAAGAACATCAGAAAGGGAGGGAACAAGTGTAAATTTCCACTTAATAAGAATCAAACGTTTAACCAATAGAAAAAGTATGTTTAGCCATCTAAAATGTGCATGTGCATGTGTAAGGGAAGGGTTACTCGAAGTATAGAAGCCTAGGAGGAAGAGTTTTGGATCGAAGGGCCCCCATTCTGAAATAGAATCTTTCATTCTCTAGTGAAAGACTCACCAAGCCAGATAGTTGATCCTGCCTCATTGTACTACAAAAATACTTTTTTTTATAAGCCTTTCTATTACAAGTCAAGACAACCTAATTCAAATAAATTAACACCAGGATATAAAGTCAGCTTCTCAATGTTTTAAAACATTGACTTGTGCATTTAACCGATTTGCAACAAGAGGCTTTTTGGCCAGTAAATCCTACAGATGGCAGCCCCCCAAAACACACATCACATCAAATGCAAAGTGTTGTCCTATGCTACACTATATACTGTGGTAGGCTGCCAACTGTGTTGTAACCCCATCCAAATAAGTTAATAGAAAATCTAAACATCTATTCTGTGGTACAGAGAGTGTAGCACTTAATGCACTTCTGTTTATAAATGCGTATGCTGAAATATGCAGCTGGGAATCTGCTGCTGCCTCCTTACTGAAAATCTGGCAATATATAGGATAGTGCATGAGTAACAGTTAACAACAGGGCTATTCTTTCACCAAGTTGGTACTATGACGACAGATTACATCGAGAGCGCAGCTCGAGTGGTAATCAGTCGTCATAGTACCTAACGGTGAAAAGAATAACCCAATTGCTGATTACTCATGAACTATTCTGCTTATAGTGTATAGTGGAACGTCGTTGCCTCAAAAAAAAATTACTACATCTTTCTTTTAAAAATAAGACTGTCAGATTGCTGCTCGAGGACACCATGTGTGACGTCCGCACTGCAGCAGAACAAAATGTTGTTCTGCTGTCCTGCGGACGTCACTTTTTAGTTCTGCTGCTCTACGGACGTCACTAGTGCAGCCGAACGACATTTGGAGAGCGCTAGATTTCAGTGAACAACAATGTTCCACTATACACTATAAATAACTTGAGATCAGTCAGTATTCATAGGGCTCTATTCTTAACTGATTATTATGTGGCCATAAGATTTATAGCCACATAATTATAATTTTATGGCACAAGTTCAAAATATGAAAAACTTTTTTTTTGGGGGGGGGGTGCTTATGAATCAGTCACAGTGCTTGCTAATTTATTTATCCAACATACAGCATACTAAGAAGATGGCACTGGGCACAGCACTTACAACAGCTTTCACTGTCTGACTTTCTGGGGGTGGCACCCAGTCCCAATCATCCACTCAGACTAGGAGAATTAAAATAATAAAATATAATTTCTGCACAAGTCAGTCTGGAGTCAGTCTCTGACTAGAAGAGGAGAAGGAGAATCGATAGTAATAATAATATTCAGTCTCCCTCTCCCTCCCCTTTAAATAGGGTAAGTCACCTATTGTTAGCATTCAGGGGAAGGGGGATGAGCTAAAATATGGAGGGCTCCGTTTCTTAAATTACTGTCTTCTAAGCTCTGTAACTCGCGGGGGAAGGAGGTGAGCAAAAATAAAGAGAGGGCTGACTGTTCCTTAATTGATGCCTTCTAAGCTCTGAGTCCCAAAGCATGCTGCAGTTATTAGTGGCCACAGCAGTTAAATGTGCAATGTTACTTTTCTTGGCACAATTTACAGCAAACAGTTAAAAGTGCAGCATTATCTTACTTAGTACAGCACAACGTCCACAAGCTTTACTGAGGCAGACTATAAAAGGGACAGCATACCTACAACAGCAAAAGCAGCTACATGAGAGGCTGTAGCTTACATGGCATAGACTAAATAATACTGCATTTACACAGTGTTCTAACCCTACCTACTATCCTTTAATTAAGGCAGCGGGCAGGAGGATCAACAAACAGATATTGTCTAAAGCATCACATTACAGGAGACTCCATTCGTGTGGGGACAAAAAATAATTTTTATAAATGGCGACAAACCACAATAGGTATTCAGGTCTTAGTTCCATTTAGATAAGACGCCACACAAAAAACAAGGTCTCAGGTCTCAGATTCAAATTAAAGGTGGTGCCAGTACACCAAGAGTCCTCTGTGGCCAGCAGAAAAAGTCTGTTGCCCACACTGCGAGCCTGCCGTTCTGATCAACCGTACCTGCACTTCCTGAATCTGTGAGGGAGGGCTCCCCAATGCTAGCACTCTCGACCTTCCTTCCGACGGGGTGTGTGTGTGTCTACATGCTGCTGCTGAATCTATGAGGGAGGTCTTCCCAATGCTAGCCCTCTCAACCTTCCTCCCGACGGGGGGGGGTGCATCTGCCTGCTGCTAAGCCAAGTACAAGTCTGCAGTTGCTGAATCTATGAGGGAGGGCTTCCCAATGCTAGACCTCTTGACCTTCCTCCCGACGGGGTGGGGGGGCACGTCTGCCTGCTGCTGAGCCAAGTACAAGTCTATGAATATGGCAGCTGTGATTTGTCTGTTATCAATGGCAGAGAGGATGGAGTCAGTTACACTTAGAAGGGTGGTGATGGTGGAATGGTGTTTACAGAAACTGGATTGGACTGGTGAGAGAGAGAGTTGTTGGAGGAGAGAAAGTCTGACAGTTTGGACCATACCTCTCAAGTGTCCCTGATTTTCAGTGATGTCCCTGATTTCACCTCAAATTTTTACTCTGTCCCTCCTAAAAACTGTGTTCCCCTGACTAAACAGTGATGATTGTAAGAATAAAATTATGTCAAACAATAAAGTTGCAGATTTCTTATTCTTCAGAAAATGTGTTATACACTGAGTCCCTTATTCTGCTAGCTTCCTGAGTGGATATCACCAATTTTAAAAATGTGTCCCTGATTTGGGGCCTTTGTCCCTGATTTTTTTAAGCCTTGTCCCTGATTTATGAGGCTGGAGGTTGAGAGGTATGGTTTGGACAGTATGAGGGATTCCTGGACTTTGGCTAGAGAGGATAGGGGTGATATGGGTCTGTAGTTACCTGGCTGGGTGGGGTCTCTGCCTTTGTGTAGAGGGATGATTTTGGCTGATTTCCAGTCTTTGGGAACTGTGGCGGTGGTTAGAGAGAGGTTTAGGAAATGGGGTTTAGGAAATGGGTCAGTGGGGCAACAAGTTGCGCTGCCGAGATGCAGAGCATTTTAGGGTGGATACTGTCAGGGCTTAATTTGGAAGGGTTAAGTGAGGAGAATGCGTTGCATACTTCAAGGGTAGTGATGGGTGGAAAGACAAAAACTATGGTGGTTGAGGATGGAACTGCTGAGTTGGGGGAGGGAGCAAAGGAGCTGGGGAGGGCACAGGAGAGGAAGAATTTGTTGAAAAAGTCTGCCACGGTGGCATGGTCCAAGATGGAATTACCGTCAATTCTGAGGGTCGGGCATGCTCGCTTTGTGGGGGAAAGGGGTCTAGCAGGGAGTTGATCAGCTTCCAGAAAGAAGCAGGTGGGTTCTTGTGTTGGGTGAATTGCGCTTTAAAATAGGCAGATCTAGATTGCTGGATGGCCTTAGTGCAATTGTTTCTAAAGTGTTTATAAGATTGGAGATCGTGAGCTGCGTCGGAGGCTTTGTAAAGTCTCCAAGATTTGTCCCTGGAATGACACAAGGTGATGAGGTCGGCAGTGATCCAGGGGTGATGGTGGCATTTAACCCTTGCTTTCCTTAGGGGCACATGTGAGTCCCATATGCTCAGGAAGATACCTCAGAATTGACCAAGGGCCTGGTCTACATCGGACAAGGAGTGGACCGGGAGCCAGTCCATGTTTGCAAGGTCATGCAGTACAGCGGTGTCATTTAGGCGGTGTAGGGGGGGTGAGACCAAATGAATTTGGGCAGAGTGTGGATTTTGCAGATGCAGTAAATGACACAGTGGTCGCTGAGTTCATCGGAGAATATACCTGAGGCAGAAATATGATGGGGATAGGAGGATAAGATCCAATCCAGGAGGGTGTGGTTTGGGACCAATGATTCAGATGTGTAGGTTCGTGGATAAGCTGGGATAAATTTAGGGTTTCGATCCTTAGGGAGGTGGGTTTGGTGGAGGGGGAGAGCCAGTCAAGGTTGAGCTCTCCTAGTAATATGAGTTAGCCATTCAAAGTTTTGGCGTAGATAGTAGTAATGGCCTTGATGATGTAGTCCGGCGAAGTCTTTGGGGGGCATGTAGAGCACCGGATGTAGATGGGGAGGAGGAGGGGAAGGACAGGCAAGCCACAACTGATTCATGGGAAGAGGGACAGGATTCTTTAAAGATGATAGAGCACGAGATGGGAGTACCCAACATATAGCGCCATCCCGCTGCCTCGTCTGCCTTGGTCCTGTTGGAATAGGTTGTAATCAGGAATGGTGAGAGAGGAGTTAGAGATTTTGGCAGAAAGCCATAATTCCATGATGCAGAATATATCTGGGCGGTATTGGGTAACCCAGGCAGTTAGGGCATCCAGTTTGGGGGACGAGGCTCCTGGTGTTAAGGTGAATGAGGCAGAGGCTCTTAGGGAGTGAGTCAGGGGTGAGGCATGGGGAGAGACCAGTAGAGGTGGGGGAAGAGGTGGAGGTTTGCCTCGGCACGGGCGGGCCAGGGTTGGGATGTATGTCACCTGCTAGAAGTAATAGGAGGACGGAGTATGTGAGTAGTGGGCTACGTTTGGGAATGACGGAACAGCGCTTGGATGGAGGCGCATGGAGGTTTGGGCATCATAATAGAGCCTCCAGGTTGAGAAGGTGGGAGTGGAGCAGGGAGGGGTGGGTGGGTGGAGGGCAGAGGTTGGAAAGAGTGGATGGGGGAGGGTTGTCGGGCAGAAAGGCAGAGGACAGGTGAGAAGAGTAAGCACAGGGGTGGGGAGCGAGGGGGTGGGTCCGGGTGGAGGGAAGGGGAGAAGGGCACTTTGGTGGGTGGGGAGAGGTGGGAGAGACTGGTAGATGAGGGTGATGACAGCATAGCTGGAAGAAGGAGGCAGCATAGTAGGAACAGCTGCATTTTGGCACCACATTTTTCTGTGGAGCTGAATGGTGAAAGAAGAAAAATGATAACGAACGAAATGATGAGAAGAAGTGGCCACTAGAGGGAGTGAGTATAAAGCAGATGGGAGACATGAGTGATTGGAGCTGGGAAGTTAAAACTAGTGGCTCCTAGAAGCCAGAGCAGATAAGCTGCTAATAGGAAAGATGCCTGATAGGTTTCTACTGCCACGTGACCATGGCTATATAAATCAATGTTGAGCAAGGGTGGTGGTGCAAGGGTGGGGCAGCCGATGCAAAGCATAGGTGGGGTCCTCTCTGTCGGCCATCCTTCAGCTGAATCCGGAATTTCACGCCTTCAGGCTGTGGGGGAGGGCAGCACGTTCACCTGCCCTCATGACCCTCGGGGGGGGAGAAGTAGTAATCTGTGGGAACAGGAGAAGGACAAACTTAAATACAGGTAAGGGAATAGGTGGGACACAGGAACAAAGGGGGTGGAGGTTGAGATAGCGATGGAGGGGGGAGTCTGGCCTGCTTGAGTTGCAATCTGAGTCCCCTTTGTAAATCACTGTCTGATGGGCTAAACGCAATTGATTACAGAAGCTTTAAATTAAGTTTCAGGGCAGTACTATGAGCCGAAAATTAAGCAAGGAAAACTGCCCAGCCAAAGTTACAAATTAAAGGTGCTCAGCAAACTAACTGCAGTGTTTTAAGCAGAGAAATTCAGACAGAAATAACTATGCTTTGCAATAAATTAAAGGTGTTCAGCAAGCAAAAATTCAGACAGAAATAACTATGCTTTACAATAAAACAAAGGTGTTCAGCAAGCTAAAGTTCAGACAGAATTAACTATGCTATACAAATTAAAGGTGCTCAGCAAGCTAGTAAAAACATTAGATGTTGCGATTAGGCAGTGCTTTAAGCAGAGAAAACTCCTACTGAAATAACTATGCTACGAGCAGAAAATAAAGCAGACAAAAAGCTATCAGCATTCGTATGGCAACTTATAATGATTGGGCTTTTGAAAAATGGGCTGAAGGTTCTCTGTCGGCCGCCCTTCAGCTGAATCTGTACCTTCACTTTTGCGCCTTCAGGCTGTGGGGAAGGGTATCGCATTCACCTGGAGAGCTGGATGGCAACTCTCAGGTGGGGGGGGGGCGGGGGAGCAGGAATTTTGAATTTCATGCCTTCAGGCTGTGGGGGAGGGCAGCGCATTCACCCACCCTCGTGACCCTTGGGACTCTTGGCGAGTCAGCTTGCAACCCTCGGAGGGGAAGGGGAAGAAGCAGGAATCTTGAATTTCGCACCTTCAGGCTGTGGGGGAGGGCAGCACGTTCACCCGCTCTTGTGACCCTCGGGGCTTTCAGAGAGATGGCTGGTAACCCTTGGGGGAGAAGCAGGAATCTGCTGGTAGCTTCTGCTCTGACCACAGCTCCGCTCCTTCAACCCTTCAAAGTCTGGTGACCTGACTGACACTACAGGCGAAGCCACGATGGCAAAGTGAACAAAATAAAGTAAAACATTTTAACTTAATTGTTTTTAAGTTTAGTGACAGTGACTACCGAATCTGTCTGCTCACTGTCATTAAGCAAACCAAAGCTAGCGGGTCCAGTCAAGGGATGTTCTGTCAGATAACAGATAAAATCCCGAAGATGTGTTAAAGAAACACTTTACTTATATTTAATTTTGAAGTGGTGGTGGGGCTGGTAATCTGATGGCAGGGGTCGGGTGACAGTGGGAGAGAGAGGGGGACTGGGGTTGAGGGATGGTGAACATTTCAAAGGGGCCTGGGTAACATATAAAAGATAGATTATGAAAACAAATTAAGCAGCAGCAAATATTAATCACTGTGTTGTCAGACTGCCAGAAAAGTAAAAAAAGTTACCGCGGACTTCCGGTGGCACCATGGAGCAGTGAACAATGCTGGTCTAGGCTCTCCCCATGCGATCCACAAAATAATGACAAAACATTAAAACCAGCACTCAGCAATTAAGACTGGACACCTCCTAACTGCTCTACCAAACTAATATCTCAGTCTATGAAGTTCCGGAGGGCCGACCAGAACCATTTCTGGATCTTCACCTCCCAAAATGATCAGGGAGACAGTGACCTTATGGATGACGAAGATGGGAGAGAGATGGTGGTCTTGGATGAAACTAAGCGCACCTGCCAGGGTAAAAAATCCTCCCAGCAAGACTCCCTCTTAGTTGATTCTACTGGTCATCCAAGAATTCCACACAGAAGTAAAGCAGACCCTACTCGACCTCCAGACAGACCTCAGAGTTCTACAAGGCTGACTGGATGAGGCCGATAAACAGATCTCCTCCAATACAGAATGTCTGGAAACCCTCAAAACCACCATTAAAGACCTGGTCCTAATACAGCTGCAAATGACCCAAAGGAAAGAAGAGGCAGAGAACAGGTCAAGGAGGAAAAACCTGCAGTTCTACGGTATTCCAGAGGGAGAGGAAGGTTCAGATATGTAGGCCTTCCTCGACCACTTCCTCCAGTCCACACTCAACCTTGTCTCTGATTTTCCAATAGACATTGAAGAGGCCCATCGAGCTTTAGGCCCAAGGTTAGTTATAGCCCAAATTCCTAAATTACTCTGTCAAAGAGACCTTACTTCAAAGAGCATGGGCCCAAAAAACAATACATCATGAGAACAAGAGAGCATTGATGAGATAATGACTATGCGCCTTTTACCCAACACCTCAGGCGTGAATATACACCTCTCTTCCCCTGCCTCCGAGCTAGTAAGCTAAAATTCAAAACTCCTTACCCCACTAAGATGGTAGTGTTCTATTCCTCTGGTTCTAAATCTTCTTAATCAGTGGAAGAAGCGAAGAACGACTTACTACCCCGAAGCCTTTTTAAAGACCATGAGGCTAGGGGCCCAGCAGGAGGAAACCGGAACTGTCGAGAAGGCTCTTAAAATTGCATCAACCCAAGAAGAAGGACAATCATTGGAAGGGATCATTAAGTCCATCCAGCAATTTTGCAAGGGTGCTGCTGCTGACTGAGATACCAGAGACTAAACTAAACAATCTACGAACCCTTTGATACCGAATAGGCAGGAGTTCGGTTGGGGCGTGGGTCTCTTGGGAGGGGAGGCGGCGTAGGGGAGGAGGGATGGGATTGCTGCTCCCAACAGCCACATTTGGACCCCTAGGTCACTCTATTGTAATAAAAGGGGTTGAATAAGAACACATTGGTCATCAGCAACTCGAAATTCTCTTGCAAGCTTCCCCTCAGTAATTCGATTAACAGGCTTCCCAATGGCGGACTAACGTCAGGCCAAGAACCTTTTCCAAATTTTGTTTCTCTCCTCTTCTTTCACCGTATGGGGTTCTGTGGTATGGGCTCTGGTGGTTCCCGTCCCCACTCTCGTGGCTCTCTCCCTTCATGATTTGCTCCCTCCTTCGGACTCCCTGAGGAGGAATGAATCGCACACACACCTCTCTGTAAAAGAGAAGGACCCAGCAGGAGGACTTGGAGGGACAACCTGAATGGCTGCTTGAATCCTTCCAAGTTAGGCACATTCAAGTACCCCGAATTCCACTGCAGATACATGGTTCACTTCAACAGAAGACCGTCCAAAGTAGGATAACTTCACAAGGCGACAATGGCCTAATGGACTGAGATTGGGGGGGGGTGAGGTCATTCCTCCTTCCCAATACACTAGGAGACTCTTCAAACTTAAAACAGAGTTGCTAATTAACTCCATCCACTGTACCTTCCTGTCCCTACCACTTTCTTTCCCCTTCCCACTCATTTTCCCTTCTCCTCTTCTCCCCTTTTAACTCCTTCCCAAGCCCTCCTTTCCTAAGCCCCCCCCCCATTGTCCCGAGCGCCCCTCTTTTTTCCCCCTTTTCCTGACAAGGGGCACTAACCAATTTATAAACGAGATGATAATTTTACTTACAGCTATAGATCTAAAATTCCTTTTGTCAATTAAGAAAGCTCGGCTTCATACAGCTATCGAGGGTGGGGGTGGTTGGGTTGGGGGTGAGTGTTGGAATTCTTAAACCTATATCAACCTACCTAGAAATTACCCCACTATCTAAATCCTAGCAAACCTAGGCAACAAGCCTAAACTTCCCAGACTGCTTGTCCCCGGTACCAATGAAGTGGCATACACTGTAGAATCTATATTAGTAACACTCTGGATCAGATCGAAGATAAGAAAAATTAGACTTGGTTTGCAAGTACCAGAGCCTAAACAGAGATTATACAGTGCCATCTACCAGCCTATAGGGGGCACTGAGCTACCTTAACAGGGTAAGCACATGTAAAGTAAAACACAGGAATACTACTTCCCAGGGAAACCATTTATTTTAGTAGGCCCAAGTTCTAACTAAGGTGGGAGTGAATCTCACTAAATCCCTAAACTTCTTCTATTAACCCAAGTGCCTGGTGTGGGGATAGAACCCACAGCCTTCTGATCTCCCAGCCTCAGAGGACAGTGGGCTACCTGCTGAGCCACTGACACTGCTGATGGTATATGATGGCGAGTAACCCAGTTAAGATATTTTCAATGAATATAAATGGGCTACATAGCCCAATTAAGAGAGCCCGCCTCATGCAATATTTAAACAAGCAGTCGGAGGACCTCTTCTTCCTACTGGAAACCCACCTATCAGATTCAGAACACCAGAAATTAAAGTGGGGACACCGCTATGCAGTGTATGCAGCTTCTCTCTCTAGTCCCTGGAGACGTGGGATTGCTATTTTAGTGCCCTTCTCCACTCCTTTGGAGGTGCGGAATGTTACTGCTGATACTCAGAGGAGGTGTGTTATATTAATAGGCACATTGTACTCACAGGAGGTTACCCTGGTGAACACCTACCTACCTACCTCCCCAATCTTCTCGGAGTGATCTGAGCTTTTCTCCAGAAAGTCCTGACTGTTCACCAGGGTATCTTAATAATGGGGGGAGACTTTAATGTTGCCCTCTCACCTCAACAACATACTGCCATTCCATGGACTTGTTAGATCTTCCACAGCCCTTAAATACCTCAGGAACACACTTTCTCACCTAGGCATAGAAGACACATGGAGGAAACTTTTCCCTTCAGACCCTGGATTTTCCTACTACTCAGCCCATCTCCAAACATATTCCAGCCTAAACTACTTCTTTATTTCATGTGAACATTTCTCCTTAATCCAAGACTTAACTTTGGGACCTTCAATATTATCTGACCACCACCCACTGACATCGAAAATAAATCTGGGTAAACCCCCAAAATTAAAAATACGGCAATTCAGTCCTGCTCTATTGAGGGACCCAGAATACATAGAATATATCACAACTAGAATCCCGCAGTTCCTTAATGACAAGTGTGGAGAGGAAACCTCTGATCCTGTAGTGTGGGACACTTTAAAAGTTACCATATAAGGGGAAACAATAGCTTTCTCATTCCATAAAATGCAGAAGTTAGAGGCCCGATATAAGTACTATACCAAACAACTACAATCTTACCAATTACTCTACAGGAAGGGCAACAAAGTAGTACAACAAAGAATTAGGTAAGTTAAAAAAGAAATCCAGAATATAATGGACTCCAAGATATTCCAAACTCTGACCTACTTAAAAACAGGCAAACTACGAATGGGGTGTTAAGGCTACTTGCCTTCTTGCCTGTAAATTAAGAAATAGGAAACAAACTACAAGTATCCTAAAAATTAAGCATCCAGTAACAAAACAAATAGCTCATTCAGATGAACATATCAGATCGTCCTTCTGTAAGTTCTACCAATCTTTATATTCATCCCTTCATTACTCTTCAGACTCAGAAAGAAAAGCAGAGTTTCTAACCAAATTATCTTTCCAAAAGCATTTGGATACACAGTGAGCAGCCCTGGAATCCCCCATAAGAACGGACAAAATTCTTACCCACATTAATGCCCTTAACCTTTCCAAATGCCCAGACCCTGATGGCTTCACGGCAGAGTGGTATAGAAAATCTGCTGGCCGCCTTCTCCCTACACTCCTGTCTTCTTATTGGGCGGTGGCCGAAGAGGAAGGTCCCCCCCTTGGCACTATGCAGTTATCACCCCTATTCCTAAACCTAACAAGGATGTAACCGATACAGCTTCATACTGACCTATTTCCATTCTCAATGTTGATTACAAGATTTATATGGCTATTTGGACTTCAAGACTTGAGACTCTTCTCCCCTCACTTATCCACCCTGACCAATCTGGAGTCATTAAACACCGTAGCACTACCGACAACATCTGGCTTACTATGCTACTTTTAGAACATATACACTCCAGACAAAATCCCATCTGCTCTCCTCAGTTTTGATGCTGAAAAGGCATTTGACAGGGTGTCATGGAATTTCCTCTGGGATACTCAAACTTTTCTCCTTCACCCGCCAGTTCATTCTTTGGCTTAAAAACCTATATTCTCAACCCAAGGCCTACATTCGTATAAATAGAGCTATATCCTCCCTTATATAGCAGCGACAGGGAACTCATCAGGGATGTCCATGTTCCCCCCTATCTCTTTGCCCTTTATGTGGAGCCCATAGCTATGACCATAAGACAGGATCGTCAGATAGAGGGTTTCCCCTTGAACCAAAAATCTACATGATATCCTTATTTGCGGATGACATCTTGTTAACTGTTTTATCCCCTGATTCTTCAATCCCAGCAGTTTGAGAGAGCCTTAGATATTATGAAAGGGTAGCAAATTTCAAATTAAACATTACTAAAACAGAGGCCATGATGTTATATTACAACCCAACACAAACGTTTAAAAACTCACCACCCTTAAAATGGAGATGCACCAAAATCAAATATTTAGGTATTCAAATCCCTTTAAATTTGGAACATCTTGAACTAATTAACTATGAACCGGTCTCTCCTTATTCAAGAAGACTTATCTATGTGTGGAAACCTAAAACTAATTTCTCCCAATGAATAGAAACCGTACAAATGAATATACTTCCTAGACTACTATACCTCTTCCAAAACATTCCTGGCACTCTTATTTTAAATCCTGGAATAGGCTACTTTTTTCCTTTATCTGGGACTGCTAGAGACCATGAGTTCACCTCTCCCTATTGTCCGCTCCCTATGGACCGGGGGGAGTAAACTTCCCTGACCTGAAAATGTACGCAATGGCAGCCTTATTAAAAATCCTTTTTCTTTGGCTCTCTCCTACTAATCTGTCAGCCTGAAAAGAAATAGAATTTCTTATAAATGACCTTCATGATAGAGAAAATTGCCTTTTCCTCTTCTGGTCTGGCTCCTCCACTCCGCGACCTCTCTAAATATACAGTTCAAGTTCTAAAGTTATGGACTAAAATTAAAAACATAAAAAAACCTTCTCACAAATAATCTTCTTTTTTACATTAATATCAAGAGATGAGAATTTCCACCCTGCTTTTCTCGATACTTTGTTTGAGTCCTGGCAGAGAGTAGGACTTAGCTACTATTACCAAATGGTTGGCAATTCTGGCGTCCTACAGTTTATGGACCTACAACAAAAATATGCCCTTTCTGATCGGTATGTCCAGGTGAGAAACTACATTTTAAGACAAAACTATTTTCCTCACTTGTCATCCTTCTCCCTTATCTACTTTTTGGACACTTCTTATGGACACTCTTGTTGGAGGACCAGGGGGGAACCTATAGGTCTCCTATACAGAATATTACAAGATAACCTGGGAGACTCACCACACTCAATACTCAAGGCCTGGAATAAGGATTTAGAATTAGAAATCCCCTTCCCACTCTGGAAAGAAACAATGTTGAAAGCAATTAAAATTACCTCTTCAGGACTGTGGAGGGAGTTAGCATGGAAATTATTTTCCAGATATTTTCGCTTTCCAGCACTCTTAGCTAAATATCTCCCAGCCTCAAATGGAAATTGCTGGAGAAACTGTAACTGCAAACTTGGGATATGTCTTTTGGCACTGCCCAAAACTGATGCCCTTTTGGTGTACCTTACAGGTGGAGCTGGGGAAATGTTTAGGTGAGACAACAGAGCAGATGGCAGAGATGGTTCTGTTGTCCATCTTTCCTCCCATAGATCAAGGTGGACCAATACCTTACTTCCCCTTTTCCTATTAGCCACAAAAAAGCCATCACTCATAAGTAGGTAACTATTTTGATCCCAACAGTATCAGACTGGCACCAAATAGTGAATTAAATATATAGACTTGACAGCCTAACAGCCACATTTCATAACAAACATGATAATTGTTTGAGGAAATGGCAGCGTTGGATTTTTACTTTTCTCTGGTTGATCCAGACTTTGTCCCCTAGGGTGGGTTATGGCTCAGGGAACCTCCAGCTCTGGAAGGGGGGATTAACTCTCTGCCCCTCTACCTCCATAGCTGTCAATGGGGGTTGGTGGTGGGGGACCCCTCTCAAATTCTTAGTAATAAACTCTGGTTATTTTTTAGGTCTGGCCACCTGCTTTAAGGAATTCAGAGTTGAGATAAGGCCATTTGGGCCACCAAAGAAGAAACAGTGTGTGATTAACTTAACTTTACTCTGCAAATCATAAACTTGACAATAAGCAATATTTGTATTGATCTGTACAGATGTACAGTATTAAGACTGGGTAAAACAGTGTAATGTATGTTTAATGTCTCTGCTAATAAAAATGAAATTTGAAAAAAGTTAACAAGTTGACTGTAGTTGGCATGACAGTGATGGCGGGCAGTCACTGGGTCTTTACTCTCCTCCTCTCATTTTCCACAATTATGATCGACTACGACTTCTGCTACCAATGGTCAGGTCAGGTGGGAGAACTGCAGAAAGGCACAATTCTTCAGCCTGACATGCGCAGTATAGTGCCTTACACCACATAACTGTTTTGGTCCTACAAAAGTCACATGGTACAGCGCACACTGCAAGTGTGAGACTCAGCTCATCCCCAACCCCCCAATGGAATCCAATCAGTGGCTGTATGACAGTCAGCTGCTGACTGCTCAGGCAGTTTGATAAAAAAAAAAAAAGGCAAGCAATGCCGCAGCGCTGGTGAGCTGTTTGCTTCCATCAATAAAATATAAACTTAACTGACCATTTGGATTTGGGGCTCCTGAAATCTTATGAGCCCGGGTGTGACTGCACCCCTTGCACTCTGGTAGCTATGCCCCAGTAGGGAATAGAAGGCCTGGCACCAACGGTAAGCAAAGTGCTAAAGGAGGAGGAGGCAGGGGAGGATGGTGGGTGTTTCGTAATGTGATAAGTGGGGAACTGCTGAGGGAGACTGGCCTTTATTTGGGATGTCGGAGAAGCCATTCCCTCACATTGAGCCTTGAGCTTTAGCCCTACCATTCAATGTTTTGGGGAATAAAGTAGTGCATGCGTATACTTGTAACGTTTTGAATTTTGGCCTTTCTCTAGTCCCACCCTTGTAGGTAAGCCAGGAAGCAAGTAGAGAATAGAAGGCCCAAAAAGATTACCACCTCCAACTCATGGAGTGTATGACCAGTAGTGCGCAAGAGAGGAAAACCCTCAAGGAGGAAGAAACCTCTGTGATCCATGGCTACTGACCCACCCCTCATTTGAGCGGACTAAAAGGAGATGATTCTAGATGCTTAGAACTACAACATAATCCAGTTCTTTTGTGCTGGGTATAATGTTCGAAGGATGAAGTTCCATCTTCCGAGTCTATTGAATGATGTGTTCAGGAGGTTCGATACTTGAGGTTGAAGAGGCAGGTCCGGTCTGAAGGAATGTCCGGATTCCAAATATGGATTAAGTCCAGCTGGCAAAAGGGCTGAACAAATGATATTGGTTGATATTAGATGGGAGTACAGAATCAATGTGAGCATGAGGAGCATGAGTTTGATCAAATGAGCTGCCAGACTCCAAACTATGGTATGAATGATAGGTTATACGAACATACTAAAATGCCGACAGAAAAAGGCTCATCAAGTCTGTCAGAGTGTGCAGCTTGCAGTCCACTTTTACTAAAGCTGCTCCCCTCAGTCCCTTCCCATCATCCCTACCCCCCTGGGTCCACCTCATGTTCTTATCTGTACTTACCCTCCCCTTGGCTCTAACCCACCCCCTTTTAAAATTGTAGATTGTCTTCAATGCGATCAACTCTTCCAGCAGTTCGTTCCTCCCAACTACCACCCTCTCTGTGAAGTAGTGTCTCCTCATCTCTCTATCTCCTGAATCTACCCTCAATTTCAGACTATGCCCCCTCATGGCCCTCCTTTCCTTTAAGTGGTACAAACCTCCTGTTTATGCCTTTTAAGTATTTGAAGGTCTCGATCACATCCCCTTTTCCCTGCTATCCTCCAGGGAATACATGTTGAGCTCCCTCAATATTTCCTCATAGGGTTTATCCCCCAGACCCAGGATTTTCCTTGCCCTACGCTACACCCCTCACCCCACCCCCATATGGAAAAAAAGATACATTTTCCATACATGGCCAAAACTGCATTTTAAATATACAAAAATTGGACTCTTTCTTATATATTTTTATAAATGAAACAGCAGGAAAATATATAGTGTTTATTGGAGACATGCATGGACAATATATGGACCACATAAGAAACTAAGTTTTGCATTTAGCATGCATTTTCCATATGTTGCCCATTCACATATATGGCTTATATTTTCCTGCTGTTTCATATATTTTAAATATATATCAAAAGGGCCATTTTTTGTATATTTAAAATGCATTTTTTGGCCATGTATGGAAAATATACTTTTTCCGTCCAGTAATCTTATATCCCTTTAAAGTAAGGGCACCATAATTGCACACAGTACTCTAAGTGTGGCCTCACCAGTGATCTGTACAATGGCAGGACAACCTCCTCTCTTCATGAGGCCATACCTCTGGCAATGCACCCCAGCATTTAATTGGCCCTTGCTCCTGCCCTCTGGCACTGTGATGATACCTTCATGCCTCCTCCAACTAGTACCCCTAGGTCCTTCTCTTTCTCAGACACAGATACCAACACTCCTCCTGCAGCCAAAAGATGGCCCTGGAGTTTCTGGCTCTGACGTGCATGATCTTGCACTTCTTAGTGTTAAAGTCCAACTGCCACACACATGACCAGTGCTCAAGTTCTGCTAGATCTTCCTTGAGTTCTGCCTCCCTTCCTCAATGTCCATTGTTGCACATATCTTTGTGTTATCAGCGAACAGGCTGATCTTACTTTTGATCCATTCCGCAATTTCCCCAATAACAATGTTGAAAAAAACAGGGCCAAACACCGAGCCGTGTGGTACCCCCACTAGTCAAGGGCCTTGACTTTGAGGTTCCCCCCTTACAACTACCTTCTGCTGTCTACTCTGCAGCCAGCTCCCAACCCACTTCACTAGTTTCTCCCTGACCCTTAGGTTCCTCAGTTTGTCCAGTAACCTTAAGTGAGGTACAGAGTCAAAGGCCTTACTGAAGTCCAGATTCAGGACATCCACAGCATGGCCCCCATCAACTGCCCTTGTGACCAAATCGTAGAAGTCAATTAGGTTAGTCTGACATGAGCCTCCTGAGATATACTCATGCCATCTTTCATCTTGGAGACCATAATATCCATGGCAATTACCAATCTCTCCTTTAGAATGGTTTCCATTAACTTCCTCACAATGGAAGTCAAGCTTACCAGTCAATAGTTGCTCAGTTTGTCCCTGGGACCACACCTGTGGAGGGGCACCATGTGAGCCATACTACAGTCCATGGGCATGTTCCCTGTCACCAGTGAAGTGTTGAACAGGTCTGTCAGTGGGCCTGCCAAGACCTCTGCCAACTCCTTCAGGACTCTTGGACTTACTCCATCAGCTCCTGGGGCCTTATCCACACGCAAGGCTTTAAGGCCTTTTAGAACCTTATCCTTTTATTTATTTTTTTTTTAACTTGCTGTTTTTCCGCCTTCCCTGCCCCCTATGCTCCGCTTCCTTGGGAGCGCACGGCATCTACCTCAGTTCCTTCCATGCCTGGAGCCCCATGGCAGTCCCCCCATGTAGCCTTGGATCTACCCCCCAGGTGGGGATGAGGTGGGGGCCAAGCACCCCAAACTAATGTTACTTCGTTGAAGCCGCCATATGGGACAGGCAGGGGACCACTGAGGTCTGTGCTGGTGCTCCGTCTACCCGGAGCGATGGAGGCATTTTTCCAATTTTTTTTCCTGGGCGTGCCATGCGCCCTGATGTCAAGGCGGAACTCCACCAACGTCTGGCATGCCCAACCCTCCTGGATTGGTCAGGCCCTTGCTGTATCCCAGGCCTCTGCCTGGGGTCAGTCAACTCCGGACCTTGTTCCCCTCCCTCCCTCCCTCCCGGAGAAAGCAGAGCAGTCCCACGGATGCTCAGCCTTCTCCCCCTGGCTGGCCCTCCAGCTTCCTGGGCTCATTCACGAACCCAGGTCACCAGCGTCGCAAGCAGTAACACTACCACTGCGCCAACGGGCCAGCGAACCATATCCTTTTAAATGACCCCATCCATTACCTCTGCTCCTCCCCTGCCCGTCCCCCCTTTTCCTTGTGGTATTGGCCCATCATTTTCTGAAGGATGAGTTATGAAATCCTTAAAGAGATTCACAAAGATAAGCAAGTACACAACATACATGGGTGGCTTACCACATAAGAATGCAATCTTATCATATTTGGCCCATAAATGTTGCATACATGTCCTGCCGTTACATAGAATTTGAATTTGACGGCAGATAAGGATCGCTTGGCCCACCCAGTCTGCCCATTTCCCTACCTGATGGATAAGTTGCAGGTCCTAGTTAACCAGCAGCCTACTTCTTCCTACCCCCACCCCCTAGAATTGCCTTATGACTGTCCCATGCTTGCTTGAATTCCACCACTGTTTTTGACTCCACAACCTCCTCTGGAAGGCCGTTCCATACATCCACAACCCTCTGTGTGAAAAAATACTTCCTTAAATTACCTCCGGGCAGCCCCTTCTATCTTCAAATTGTGCCCCTTGTTCTTGCACACCTCTTTTTTGAAAGATGCTACCCTCTTGGACTTTGTTGATTCCCTTGAGGTATAAGAGAGTTTCTATCATGTCTCCCCTCTCCCTCCTTTCCTCGAGGCTATACATATTAAGCTCCTTAAGTCTCTCTTCATATGTCTTCCGGTGCAGACCCTGCACCATTTTAGTTGCCCTCCTCTGGACAGTTTCCATCCTGTCTATGTCTTTGCGGAGACTGGGTCTCCAGAACTGCATGCAGTACTCCAGATGGGGTCTCACTAGCTGTCTGTACAGAGGAATAAAAACTTCCTGTTTTCTACTGGTGATGCCTCTTCCTATGCATCCCAGTATCCCCCCAGCCCTCCTTGCTGCCCTCTCACATTGCTTGCCACCTTTAGGTCATCTGATATGACTACCCCCAGGTCCCTTTCCATTTTTGTTGTTGTTAGTATCTCACCCCCCATTGTGTACTCTTCCCCTGGGTTTTTGTTTCCCAGGTGCATTACCTTGCACTTCTTAGCATTGAATCTAAGCTGCCATACATTTGACCATTCCTCTAACCTTGCCAAGTCCCTTCTCATCCTTTCCACTCCACCTTGTGCATCATCTCTGTTGCAGATCTTTGTGTCATCTGCAAAGAGACATACTTTTCCTTCCAGTCCCTCTGCAATGTCGCTTATAAAGTCATTGAAGAGGACCGGTCCTAATACTGAACCCTGCGGTACCCCACTACTAACCCCCCTTTTTTCCGAGTGGACTCCATTTACTATTACTCTCTGTGTCCTATTCTCCAGCCAATTCTTTACCCAGGCTGTCATCTTGGGACCCACTCCCAGGCTGGCTAACTTGTATATTAATCTTTTGTGTGGGACTGTGTCAAATGCCTTGCTAAAGTCTAGGTAGGCCATGTCACAGCCCTCCCTGATCAACTACTTTGGTCACCCAGTCAAAGAAATCTATCAGATTTGTCTGGCATGACCTTCCGCTGTGAATCCATGCTGCTTTGGGTCCTGTGCCCCTCTGGCCTCTAGATACTCAACAATTCTTTCCTTCAGAAGTGATTCCATCATTTTCCCTACCACTGAGGTTAAACTAACAGGTCTGTAGTTTCCTGCTTCTGCCTTGCTCTCACTTTGTGAAGGGAATCACATCTGCCCTCCTCCAGTCCTTGGGTACCACCCATCCTCCCATGATTTGTTAAAGAGGGTAGTCAGTGGTGTCACTAGTTCTACCCTTAGTTCTTTAAATTCTGGGATGAATCCCATCAGGCCCCATTGCTTTGTCCACCTTCAGTTTTAAGAGTTCTTTCAGAACCCTTTCTTCTGTAAATGGGCTGGTATCAACTTCTGTATCCAGAGTGTTTCTACTGTTTGTTTTAGGTACTTCCCCTCTTCCTTTGTAAATACTGAGCAAAATATTTGTTTAGTATCTCTGCCTTTCACAGTCACCCTCTGCCCACCCTCCCTACCCTTTACTAAGCCTCACTATCCCTCCTTGGTCTTACTTCGCTCCTGATGTACCTATAAAAGGTTTTATCCCCCTTCTTAACTGAGTTGGCTATCTTTTCCTCGGTTTGGGCCTTTGCTGTTCTGACTGCCTTCCAGCTTCCTTTTGCTTTAACTGATACAGTTCTCTGTCCTGTTCCTTCTGTGATTCCTTGTACTTCCTGAATGCTTTCTTTTCTCTTGAACCTTCACTGCCACTTCCTTTGAGAACCATAGTGGTTTCTTACCTCATTTCATTTTGTTTATTTGCTTTACACAAGGCTTGTTACCTCTGTGATGGCAGTTTTATTATTCCCATTGTTCTTCCACCTCTCCTTCCTGCCCATTTGCTAGTGCATTCCTTAGGCACTCACCCATTTTGACAAAGTCAGCCCTCCTAAAATCCAGTACCTTTGTCTTTGTATGGCTTGACTCTATTTCTGTGTTTATTGTGAACCATACTGTTTGATGGTCAGCTAGTTCCCAGATGGCTACCCACTTCTACATCTGTAATCCTCTCTTCATCTCCATTTGAGAGAACCAGGTCTAAGATTGTTCCCTCTCAGTGGGCTCCAATACTAGTTGTCTAAGGCATGCCCCTGTAGGGCATCTAGAATAACCCACTCTTAGAAGTGGCTGCTGCAACTGCACTCCAGTTAACATCTGGCATATTCAGATCACCCATCAGCAATATCTCCCTTTTTCTGCCATACTAAGTATACTTTCTATCATTTCCTTGTCCATTTCCTCCCCTGAAGGTCTGTATACAACCTATGCGCGGATTGTGGTGCCATTGCGGTCTCAAATTTACCCACAGTGCTTCTTCTCCTCCCTGTTTACCCTTTTGTTCTGTTACTTTGATTCCTTCCCTTATGTAAAGAACTACTCCTCCTCCTCTTTTACCCTCCCTGTCTCTCCTGTAGATAGTGTATCCTGGTATGTTTACATCCCAGTCATGGTTTTGTGTGTACCATATTTCTGTGACTGCCATGATATCCAGATGTTCCTCCTTCATCAAGGCCACTGATTCAGGAAGCTTGTTACTTAGACTACGGGCATTGCTACTCATTGCTCTCCATTTTTTGATGCCTTTACCTTCTGTTGCAGCATCCCCCACTGACCTTTCTACCTCAGTCTTTTTCCCATTTAGTACCCTGTTTTGTAGGGAGAGGCTGGGATTTTTCTGCTGCTTATCAGTGCCTCCCCCCTTGACTAGTTTAAAAGCTTGCCAATGAAGCATTTAAACCGATTGCTCAAAAGACTTGTTCCTTCCTGGACAGATGCAGACCATCCTGCCAGTATAGGCTGGTGTCCTCAGGTGGAACCCCAGTCCCCAATGAAGCCAAACCCTGTGCTCCACACCATTTTTTCAACCACTCATTAAACTGCATGGTGCAAAGTACCCTTGCCTCACTCATGCCATTTACAGGCAGCACCTCTGAGAAGGATACCCGGTGTGCTACTTGTCTTAGGCCTCTCCCCAGTTCTACAAAGTCCTTCTGCACTGCTCTAAGCTCATGTTGAGCCAAGTCATTTGTCCCTAGGTGGACAATGACATCCAGCTCAGACTCCCGTGCAGCTGTTCTCATGATCCTGATGATGCGCTTCCTGTCCCTACAAGCCATGGCACCAGGCAGGCACTTTACTTCAGTTTTCCCTGCTCCCCCCAGTTCTATCCCCCTAATAATTGAGTCCCCCACCAGGAGCTGCTTCCTTTCATTGTGGCATCCTCTGCCTCCTTCCTGTGGGCCTCCCTTGTGACAGGTGTCCTCAGCCTCCTTAATCTCCTCCGTGGGTGCATCCATAGGGGAGCTGTGCTCCCCCAGAATGGTGTATGGATTGTGGAGTGGAACAACTGACTGGGTGTGCCTCTGTTCCACCCTCCTCACCCTCCCTGAGCCCACAGTGGTCCAACTGCTGTGCTTTCTTTGCAACCTCTGAGGTAGTGGTGGTGGCTCTGGTGCTCCCTGGATGGGGGGTCCTTCCTACCATCCAGTCTGGCCTGGGGGAAGGTTTTCTTACTGCTGTCCAGTGTGGCCTGAAGACGGGCAACTTCCTCCCTCAGGGCAGAGAGTTGTCTGCAAATAGGGCAGCATCTCAGCCTCCAGAAAGACTCCCGGAAGACTGCTGCCCCACAGCCATTACATTGCACTACTCCCCACATGACTATGTACTTTTTTTTGTGTGTGTGTGTGTGTGCTTGGTTTGTTATTTAGAAAAAAATATATATATATTATACAATGTGTATGCGTATATTTTCAGTGCTGTGTGCTAGAGAGGATATGACATTGATATGCACCTTGCACTCTTGAGGAAATGATGTCAGAACCCCAGGTATAAAGGAACTATTTCCAGGGGTGAGGGGTGGGAGGGGTTGGGCCTAAACTGTGCCCTCACAAAACAATCAGCTAAGAGCTCTGACCCACAGCTGCGATGAGTGCCTTCCTGTCTGCAAGATACTATACACAACAATTTGACAGAGAAAATCCCCTGCTAATCAAACAGAGAAAAATCCAGACATTCAAGTCAGACACAGGTAAACCTCCCCAGCCCCAAAACAGCCTGGTGGTTTGTGCTCTGAAAGCAGTCAGCCCCAAAATAAGTGAGCTGTGCTTTGAACTCTTCCTGCACTGAAAATCTTAAGAATTGTAACAAGACTGTCTTTTCCTGATAATTGTAAATTCCTTATTTCACCTTTCAATTTGAAGCAGCCTCCACCTGCAGTATATCTGCTACAAAGCAAAGACAATTGAAAGGTTCCCCTCCCTCTGTTGTGAGCACAACTCGCTTTCTTGCAAATCCTATGTTCAGTATTGCAGTTCCCAACAAGAGATAGTTTGACTAGGAAAATTAAGTCCAGTGTTGCAGCTTGCAGCCAGAGGTAGCTTCACCTGAAGACTATGAGGTTATCAGTTTTACTCGTAATTTTATCTTCACCAGGCTATTTTCACTTCCTGGACTTTAGATCCGCCCCTGCGCCACTCTGCGCTCAGCCAATTTTATGAAATGATGGCAGGGAGAGCGTGGAGATGTGCTACATTACAGTCTATGGGGGGTACCTTTAACACCACTTTTATATGTTAAAGTGATTATGTGGCAATTAAACGAGGGCACTAGGTGAGTAACAAGGACCTTGTTAATCACCCGGTGCCCTCATTTAACATATAAAAGTGGTGCTAAAGGTACCCCCCATAGACTATAATGTAGTATCTCACGCCTCCTTTTTCTGCCACCACGCTATAAAACAGGCTGAGCGCAGGGCGGTGCGGGGGCAGAGCTAAAGTCCAGGAAGTGAGAATAGCCCAGTGAAGATAAAATTACAAGTAAAACTGCAGTGCATCTACGCAACATTTATGGGCCAAATATAATTAGACCACATTCTTATGTGGTAAGGCACCCACATATGTGGTGCATAATCCACAAAATTTAACTTGGTGAATCTCTTTAAAGTAATCTGTCAGACTTTGTAGAAGGTAAGGGAAGATGCAATCCAGGGCTCGAAATACTGCCTTTCCATATTTCCGAGGAAAGGCAGTTTCTTGGTAGGAACTGTGATTTTAGGCCCTGCATTTCCGTCTGGAAATTCATTTATGTGCTTGGCTGCTGGGAACAGTAATGAGCAGCAGTCTATATGTATGCGTGTCATGCACTGGGGCGATGGGCAGTAAGTTTGTGCATCATGTGCTGGAGCGAGGAGCCAACAGCCAGCAAATCTAGTCATGTGTGCTATAAGCTACAGTGTGGTGAGGGTGGCACATCGGCGCTGAAGCAGCGGTGGGGGTGGAAATAATGTTTTGGTTTTTTGCAGGCGTCGAAGATATCCACGATTAGGACCTCTACTTTTTTCTTAGAAGTAGAAGGAGCACATGGAAGTGTAGGAAGGCACTAGAGGGGTGTGGGAACAAAATAATAAGTTATGTGAAGCCAGAGGCAGAACGTGCATGCAGAGGTGAGAGTGGGTGCTGTATGGATGTAAGTGGCCATGCCATGGTAGAGCTGGAGGCAGAACGAGTGCTTTGAAAGCAGCTGTAAGTGAATGAATGGGAGGTAAGCTGCTGCAGTGTGCACAATGACCTTTCTTCATTTTGTACTTTTCTTTTTTTTGCAGGCGACAGTCTCACAGAGAAAGGGACTTCTATGTGGCCCTCGGAGTACAATGTTATAATCTGAAAAAGAAATAGTGATTTTTCTCACTGCTTTTGTAGGGTGGAAAAACAACTGCAGTGAAAAAAAAGGAGGTCTGTTTAAAAAAGAAACAAACATTGATTTAGCAGCATGCACTGCCAGTCTTGAAAATGAAATAGCAGTCTTTCAGCAAGACACTGGCAGTCAGTACCACTAAACAGTTAAATAAATGGTAACAATGTTGGCTAGTGTTTCAAACACTGTCTTGAGAACCTTAAGATCACTAGCTCTAACCCCATTAGAGCAAAATAATAATAGTGTGTGTGACTTAAGTCACTCAGCCTCCCAGTGCTCCAGTCAATCAAGCTGCAGAAATTAGCAGGAGCAGGACCTCACTGGAAAAAAGATGCTGCCTCTCAGTTGGGGTATCCTGACTAAACTTTAAAGCAAAAAGTAAAGAAACCCACACACACACACACACAATAAATCTTTATTAAGACACATCAAACTGAATAAGCCACATTAAATACAGTAAATCTGTGAGATGGGATATGTGGAGGGCACACACTGCTACTAGCTACATAAGAGGTATTTTTCTCCCAAAGTCCTGTTATCAGTCACTCAAAATATTACCAGAATTTAATTACAGATACCATACAAATGACAGTCATATATGGTCATACACTGGGTACATTTGTGCGGAATCTTTAAATTCCAGAAATATGTTGGGTGATTGATGACAGGACTTGGGGAGAAAAATACCTCTTATTTGAATAAGCCACTGGTCTCCTTCAGAATTGCTTATTGCTTTCTTAGCACACCCAAAGTGGAAATGTTAACATGGCCCAGGAAATGTAAACTGGAAAATTTCCTTTTCTGAAGGAACTGGACCACTGTGGCCATTATTTTTAGCCCTGCAATGCATAGTTCCTTTCCGTAGCATGGCAATGGGTTCAGATGTTTGCAAGGTTCTCAAAAGAGATTGATCTCAGTACTGTTTAGGAAGAAATGCTGAAACTGAATAAAAGCAAGGCGATGGGGTATTAGAAGTTCTGACATCCAAATTAGGGTTTAATGCTCTGAGACCAGCAATTTGCAATGTTTTGCTATGGAGGCATCTATATGGACATGATCAAGGATTTGGAGAGAAGCTTTAGGTACCTGCTAGGAGGGGGTAACATAGATTTCAGACCAATGAAGGAAGGATAACATATGCTGTAAAAACAGAAACTGAATACTGACAGGTGTAGTTGAAATGTTCAATAGAATAAGTTCAAGGTTTGAAGGCAAGTTAGAGTTGCTATTATAAGGTTTACATGGGCTCGGGTTCAGTACGGACTGCTAGTGCAAAATGGTGGATGTGATGCTTGGCCAGCTGGTTATAATTGTTCTATGATATTTGTAATATAAAAATGTAGTGTGTGATTGTCTCACATGAGGTAGCTGCACCATGGGTGACACCCCCCCCAGGTTTCAGTGAAGCACGAACCATTTAATTTACTGACTTACTTCAGAGTGCATTTTATTACCTTTTTATGATATGCCTAGGCTCTTTGAAGTGGAAATGAAATGTGACTTTATGAGTCTGCCAAAAAATGGAGATCATAAACTGTTATGATGTCTTAAGAGGAAGAACATTTAATATCAACTGGTATTAAAAAGCTATAAAACTCTTTGATATGACTTGGGAACAGGAACTGCTTGAGATCAAAAGAGAAAATGTTAATTAAGGAGTCATATTTGGGAAATGAGTTTTTGCTGATGTCACCTTAATTAATATACCTCCTGATAGGACATCCGGTTTGTATTTTTTTTTGTATTCAACAAGGGGGCGCTAGATGACATCAGAAGGGGTGGTTGAGAGAGACACAGTTTAACCTAGGACTTGTGTCTGATCTTAGTCATACTATTGTGGGCCCTTAAACAAGATCTAACTATATTTTATTTTATTTATTAAAATATTCAGAAAAACCTTTGAGTCAGTGACTCATTTACAAAGGTTCCACATCATACATAAAGGATACATGGACAGAACTTGGAATACAGATTACAGAACAATTACAATAACAATCAGTGAGGTTACATAGTTGCTCAGTTCAATAACAGAAGTTTTGTTTCTTAGTACAGCCATAATAGTTACACAGGCTTCTGTAGAGGCTGATGGTCATAGGGTTTCATAGTTACAATTTGGTACGGGGATCCGATAATAGTTAGTTTGATAGATGCATATGTCAATCTGGTGTCAAGGGCAGTCACATTGGCTAGAGGCCTGAAGGTATTTCTGTAGCTTGGATTTATAAGGGCCAAGCCTTAATTCATTTGTTATATGACTTGGAAGGGCATCAGTCTGGGAGGGGGCCTGTAAGTGAAGGTTCGCTGGAATTGGGAGGTCCGGCCACAGGGTACCCTTAGCAGTTGCTTGTTTGAGCTGCGGGTTATTTTGCCTGGGGAAGCTGGGCAGATGATTTGGTCTAGGGTAGGTAAGATGAGGCCTAGTAGTACCTTTTTGGTCATAAGGCAGGTGTGGTACCTGATTCTGCTATCTAGGTTTAGTCAATTTGTGCTGCTGTAAAGGGAGCAGGAGTGTGTAAAATGATCACATCCAAGGATGAGACAGCAGGCTTTGTTTAGCACAAATCGGAGTCTGCTTAGGGTGGTGGATGGAGTGGCACTGTAGATTAGGATGCCGTAGTCTAGCAGGGAGAGGATCAAGGAGTTTTCGATAAGTTGCAATGCTTCAGGGGTGAGGCAGTGTTTGTGCCAGTATAGTACCCCTAGTCTGGTGCTAAGGGCTGTTGATAGGTGTAGGATATGTTGATTAAAGCTGAGGGTGGGGTCTAGAGTGATCCCTAAGTATTTAAAGCTGCTTACTTGTTCTAATGGGGTCTGACTGGCAGTGAGGAATTGGGGCAGAGGCTCTTGAGTGGGTTCTGGCGGTGGGCGAAAAGCATGACTTTTGTCTTATTGTAGTTGATAATAAGATGCTGGGTGGTGAGCCAGTCTTTGACTTTATGGAAAGAGTGTTGGAGAGTTTGGTGGAGCTTGAGGGGTGATGGGTCAGAGGCGAACAAGACCGCATCATCTACGTATAGGAATAAATTTCCGAAGGCATGACGCTGGGAGGGAGTTGAGGTACAGGCTGAAAAGTAGGGGGCCAAGTATGGAGCCCTGTGGGACACCGGAGCGGATTGGGAGGTGGAGGGAGAGGACAGGGCCTACCTTGACTCTCTGTGTTCTATTGGGACTATGAGCATTATAAAGAAGTAATACATTAGATAGAAAAAGTCTAATTATATTGTAGTAGGAATTTATGTTTTGTACTTTAACCTTTTTTTTTTAAGTGATTGTATGCTTTTTGATATAGTGTTCTGTGTTTACATTTTACATATTTTTATCCTTTTTTTTTTTTTTTTTAAGTAAACCTTTTATTAGAAAGATACGGCCTGGGTCTTCCAAGTTCTCTTTTTGCATGTGACATATAGAGGATTAAGACTGATAAAAACTGTTCAAGAGCTTGATGGCATTACCAAACAGGGAAAAGGTAAGAATATACCTAAGGTCTTTTATAGAGTTTTAAGGGTTCATTTTGGATACCTGGTTAGGTGCCCTTAGGTGAAAAATATCTGGCATCCCCCCACAGAGCAGATTATCTGAGCCTGTACATTTGGGTACTCAAGCATAAGGTTCACAGTTTGAATCCCCCCAGAACTTGATACTAAAGGTGATTCCGACCCTCAGGCAGACAAGACGATTACCCTGTCTGTTACCTGTTCACAATACTGCACTCTGAGGCTGGCACAGTGGGAGCCGAGGGTCTAACCTGCTGAGTGCGTTTGTGACAGATTGATTGGCAGCGGTGTGGATAAATTTGGTAACACCAGCTTTAATTGTTCAGTGTGTCAGCTTAATACTGTATAGCTCACTTGCAAAATAAGGTAGTGATTTTTTTTTTAAAAAAGGAAACAGAACTATATCATTTTGCTTACAGTCAAGTTCCTACCAGTTTTATTTTTTTTTCTAAAGTGCAAGTTAGAGTAGCCATAGTTAGGGAAGAAGATGGCTTCCAACTACAGCTGGCACACTACAGACTACTTGAAGCAGTTGTGCCAGGACAGAGGAGTTCTACTGTATATGAGGGGAGAGCCACCAAGCAGAACCACATGGATGCCCTTATGGCAGCAGATGCCCAGAGCATCGAGTCACTGACTGTGACCGTAACAAACCAAACCTTGAGCGTGGAGGGGCCAGCAGCCAGTGCAGTATTCAGATCTGATGAGGATGACAGCAGGGCCAGTGCCAGAGAAGGATCACAGAAGCAGGGGAAGGTCACCAGCATTCTGGAGCCAGGAGAAGTCAGGCTGCAGACTGAGTTGCTCAGAATGGAGCTGGAGTTCCAAAAGGAAGAGAAGCGAGAACAGCAAGCTGCAGAGGAGAAGAGGGAGCAAGAACAGTGAGCTGCAGAGGAGAAGAGGGAGCAAGACCAGCAGAGGTGGACCGTGAAGAGCGTGAGCACCAGAGGTGACATGAACTGGAAAAGTTACAACTCCAACCACTAGCACCAGAGCAGGTAAGTGGCTTGTGTTTAAGTGGAACTACAGGACTGGGTTACAAACTGAATTCCAAATTGATAGCTGAATTTAAAGAGGGGGGATATGGATGCCTTTTTAAATTCCTTTGAAAAAGTTTGTATTCAGGCAAAAATTCCTAGTTACTTACTGGGAAAGCTTGGGATGCACAGGGTCAAATGGACAATGAGGGCAGTAATGATTACTGCAAACCTAAAGCTGCACTTTTGAAAAAGTTTGATTTAACCGAAGAAGCATAAAGAGCTAAATTCCATAAGCTCAGGAGAAGCCCTGATATGAGCTACGAGGAGCTAGCCATGAAACAACGTCAGTTTTTAAATTCGTTGGTGGGAAGGAATTGAAGCAAACTCTGTAGATAAAATTGAAAATGCTATTTTGTTAGAACAGTTTTTTGGGGCATGCCCAGCAAAGATGAAAACCTGGCTGGAGGACCGAGATCCCAAAACAATGCAAGAGGCTGCTGGACTGCTATGCCATAAGCAGACCTGCTCCGAGAGCGAATAGGGCAGGTGTGGCAGCGCAGAAAGGGAAGAGTGTGCCTTCAGGGCAGCTAAAACCCTCACTTCCTCAACCAAAACCAGTTAGCCCCAGGTTTCAGAGAAAAGATGTCTCTGAGAAAAGAAACGAATGTTGGGTCTGTAAAGAAACTGGGCATATTGCCAGACAGTGTCCCAAAAGGGCGAGCAATGCGCTGAATGGGGCTAGGAAAAAAGTGGTCTGTTTGTGTGTCCATGGAAGCATACCTGTGAATATGAGGGAACATATGCACCCCAGTCACAGTGAATGGGGTACAGACACAAGGGTTAAGGGACACAGGGCATCCCTGATGCTGGTAAAATGGGATCTGGTACAGCCTGGTCAGCTTATACCCAATGAATTTGTAACTGTACAAGACTTCACATGAGGGGTAGAAAACACTTTCACTCACTAGTGTTCTCCTAGACTGGGATGAAACAGGGGGAACTGTGCAACAGGTGGCTGTAGCCAAAACTTTAGCAGTTGATGTCACTCTTGGCAACAATCTCAAACAGGGGATGGTGTGTGCAGTTACCCATAACCAAGTGACTATGGAAAATTGTAGTTCCCTGGACCCCACAGAAATCGCTGTGGAAACCACTGGGAGGCTGATTCCCCAGTCTGTGTCTCCTGATAGGGAGACTAATGAAAAGGGGGTAGAAATGTCCGCCCGGAGCAGTTAACCGCACAGCTACGGAGGGTTACTCTGAAGAAATAGGGGGGACCCATTTCAGAGTGGCATTTATTACCTTTTTATGATATGCCTAGGCTATTTGAAATGGAAATGAAATGGGACTTTATGAGTCTGTCACAGGATGGAGATCATAAACTTTTATGACGTCTTAAGAGGAAGAACATTAAATATCAACTGGTGTTAAAAAGCTATAAAACTGTCTGATATGCCTCGGGAATAGGAACTGCTCGAGATCAAAAGACAAAATGTTAATTAAGGAGTCATATTTGGGAAATGAGTTTTTGATGATGTCACCTTATTCGATATACCTCCTGATAGGACATCCTGTTTATATATTTTTTTTGTATTCAACAAGGAGAAGCTAGATGACATCAGAAAGGGTGGGTGAGAAAGACACAGTTAAACCTAAGACTTGTGTCTGATCTTAGTGACATACTATTGTGGGCTCTTAAGAAAAAAGATCTAACTAAAGGTACTGGACTTCAGGAGGGCTGATTTTGTCAAAATGGGAGAGTGCCTCAGAAAAGCACTAGCAAACAGGCAAGAAGGTGGGGTGGAACAACAATGGGGAAACATCAAAACTGCCATCACAGAGGCAACAAGCCTTTGTGTGAAGCAAATAAATAAAAATGAAAGAAAAAAACACTATGGTTCTCAAAAGAAGTGGCAGGTAAGGGAGAAAAATATAGCATTCAGGAAGCATAAGGAAACACAGAATGAGCAGGACAGAGAACTGCACCAGTTAGAGCAGAAGGAAGTGGGTAAGGCAGTCAAAATAGCAAAGGCCCAAACCAAGGAAAAGATAGCCAACTTGGTTAAGAAGGGGGGTAAAATATTTTATAGGTACATTAGGGAGCAAAGAAAGACTAAGGTAGGGATACTGAGGCTGAACAAACAGGAAGGTGGTTGGGCAGAGAGCGACAGTGAAAAGAAAAAATTACTCACCTTAGTAATGTTGTTTCTTCTAATGGAGTCTTGCTATATTATGACATATGCAGTGAGCCCCAGCCTGCGAACTGCTCCGAAGGTGAAAGAGTTAACTTTCCATGCAAGGCAAGGAATGCTGAGCTCGTGCTCGGTTGAAACTCTGTCTGTTGTTGTTCAACTTCAAACCGTCAGATCTTTACGAGCTAAACTCACTGAGGTCCAGTGTGGATGCTGTAAACCTACACTAGCAAACTGGCTGCTAAACATAAGAACACATTCTGTGGTCTCAAAACAAAGACTCAAGTCAGGAGTCCCAAAAAAATGAAACACAACACCAAGTCACCCCAAAAAGGAGGGGTGAAAAGAACAAGGTGGGCATCTACTAAGTGCCAACACTGTACTGCCCACCCACATCCCAAAACAGAGGTTCTGAGAGGGGCAGGCAGGAAGGGAGGTCATAATATAGCAAGACTCCATTAGAAGAAACAACATTACTAAGGTGAGTATTTTATTCTTCAAACAACCAGAAGTCTTGCTATATTATGACATATGCAGAATACAAAGCAGTGCCCCCATGGAGGAGGGACAGAACCTACTTAGGAAATAGGCTCTGAAGCACAGCTGTGCCAAACTGAGCATCACTCCTAGCCTGGATGTCCAGGGAGTAATGCTTGGTAAAAGTGTGAACTGTTTTCCAGGTAGCTGCTTGACATATTTCTAGAATAGGGATGTCCCTGGCAGCAGCCAGGGAAGCAGCTGTACCTCTAGTAGAGTGAGCCCTCAGGCCTGAGGGAGGAACCTTACCCAGCTTTTCATAGCAAAATTGGATACAAGAGACAATCCACCTGGCAATGGATCTTTTAGTGGCAGGTCTCCCTTTACCAGCCTCGCCATAAGTGAGGAACAGTTGGAGGGAGTCAAACCTGTAACCCTCGGTGCACTCTATGTAGTAACTAAGGGCTCTTTTCACATCTAAGCTGTGCAACCTCCTCTCGCCAGAGGAGGAATGGTCAGTGAAAAACACTGGAAGAGACAGATTGATTAAGGTGAAAATCTGAAACCACCTTAGGCAAGAACTTCCTGTTAGTCCTGAGGACCACCTTATCCCTATGAAAGGAGATAAGAAAAAATTACTCACCTTAGTAATTGCTTTTCTTCTCATGGAGTCTTGCTATATTAGGACTTCTTGCGGTATGCCACTGCATGAACTGCCCGAGAGGAAAACGAGTTAATTTCGAGAAACCTGGAGTTCCACAGCTTGGCGCTGTTCAACTCTATCTGGCCAGTTTCAAATGAAACTGCCAGGTTCTTCGAGCTAAACTAACATAGCAAGTCTGTGGGAAAAGCTCTACACTAGCCATTGGCTACCTACCAGTAGTAAAACAACAAAAAACAACAACAATCAAGAATAATAACAATATTACATATTATTATTAGTATCACCCATGACAAGCACTAGTAGACCCCCTCTCCTCAAAAGACTCAAGTCCAGGGAGGGGGCCATATACCACTTAACAAAAACAGAATCACCTAGTTCCCTAACCCAAATGAGAAAAGGGGGGGACTAGGGAGGAACTAAAATGGCATGACACAGTGCTTGCACTAATTTGCCAACCCCATACCCAAGTAGGAGTTCTGAGAGGGGTAGGAGGGAGGGTTGTCCTAATATAGGAAGACTCCATGAGAAGAAAAGCAATTACTAAGGTGAGTAATTTTTTCTTCAAACACCATGAAGTCTTGCTATATTAGGACTTCTTGCAGATTACACAGCAGTACCTCCATGGAGGAGGGTCAGAACCTACTTAGGAAATAGGCTCTGAAGCACAGCTGTGCCAAAACGAGCATCTCTCCTGGACTGGACATCCAGGAATAATGCTTGGTAAAGGTGTGGACTGTTTTCCAGGTAGCAGCTTGACAAATTTCCAAAATGGGAATATCTCTAGCAGCCGCTAGAGATGCAGCTGTACCCCTGGTGGAGTGGGCCCTCAGTCCTGAGGGAGGTTCTCTACCTAGTTTTTGGTAACAGAACTGGATACAGGAGACAATCCACCTTGCGATTGTCCTCTTAGAGGCAGGTCTCCGTTTGCCAGCTTCTCCGTAGGTAAGGAAGAGTTGGAGGGATTCGAACCTGTGACCCTTGGTGCGTTCCAAATAGTAGCTTAGGGCTCTTTTGACGTCCGGACTGTGCAATCTCCTCTCCCCTGAGGAGGAATGCTCAGTGAAAAATACTGGAAGAGAGATGGATTGGTTTAGATGAAAATCTGAAACCACTTTAGGTAAAAACTTTCTGTTAGTCCTGAGGACTACCTTATCTCTGTGAAAAGAAATAAAATCTTTTTCCACTGACAAAGCTTGTAATTCACTTATACGTCTAGCAGAAGTGATAGCCACTAGAAAAACAGTCTTCCAAGTTAAAAACTTGAGATCTGCCGAAGACAGAGGCTCAAAGGGGTTGCATTAGCTGAGCAATGCAAACATTCAGGTCCCAGGCAGGAGCTGGTTCCCGAAAGGGAGGGTTAGTGTGAAGTAACCCCTTAAAAAACTTGGAAAACACAGGGTGAGAAGAGAAGGAAACGGGTTTCCCTGCAGACACAAAGGCAGAAACAGCTGCCAGATGAACCTTCAAGGTAGCTGGTTTGAGGCCTAGGGAATTTAGATGGACCAAATAGTCCAATAAAATGGCCAAGTCAGCAGATTCTGGTACAATTTGTTTCTCAGAACACCAGAAGGAAAACATCTTCCACTTAGAATTGTAAGTGGCCCTAGTGGAAGGCTTCCTAGAAGCCTTTAAAATGTCAAGACACCTTGAGAAAGGTGTAAATCAGCAAATTCTAGCTCCTCAAGAACCAAGCCTTGAGGTAGAGGGAATTGAGGTCCGGATACCACACTCTCTGCTGTGCACAGGTCAGCAGGTCGTGGATCCTGGGCAAGCTCAGGGGAGGGTGGAATGTCAGGGACAGGAGAAGAGGGTACCAGGGCTGTCTGGCCTAGTCTGGAGCAATCAGAATCACTTTGCAGGGCTGAGTTCTGATTTTCACTAGTACTCTGAAGAGGAGAGGGAAGGGGGGAAAGGCATACAGGAATTTCCCTTCCCAATCCAACAGAAAGGCGTCCAGGGGGACTGAGTCCAACACTGGAGGTCTGCAACAAAATAGAGGAAGTTGGTGGTTGTCTGGGGCTGCGAAGAGATCTATCTGAGGGGTGCCCCATCTGGCAAAGACCGACCCCAGAACCTGGGGATTCAGAGTCCATTCGTGATGACCCTGGGAAATCCTGCTGAGGGCATCCACCAGGACATTGTCCTTCCCTGGAAGGTGAACTGCTATCAGGGAGGTGTCTCAGGAGTAAGCCAGAGACCACAACTTCATTGCTTCGGTGCACAAGGCTGAAGACCGAGTGCCCTTGCTTGTTGATGTACCACATTGTTGTGGTATTGTCTGTCCTGACTTGAACTACCTTGTTCTGGACAGTAGCTGAAAAAGCCTGGAGAGCTAAGAGGACAGCTCTGAGTTCCAAAAGATTGATGTGGAGCAGAGATTCCTGAGGGACCACACTCCTGAGTGGAAAGGTCGCAGTGAGCCCCCACCCTAACAGGGAGGCATCCGTGGTGAGGGTGAGGGAATGAAAACGGGTAAGAAGGGGACCCCTGAGTTAAATTGCTTTGATCCTGCCACCACTGAAGGGCCAGGATCAGGGTTTTGGTCACTGGGACTAATTTGGTAAGGGGGTCCTTCCTTTGAGACCAGTAGGACCTCAAGTGGAACTGAATGTCTCTCATCTGAAATCTTGCTCCCTGCACGACAGCTGTGGAAGCAGCCATGTGCCCTAGGAGTTGCAGAAAGTGCCTTGCTGGTCAAGAGACCCGCAGGGTAAAGGAGGATGCCAGGGCAATGAGTCTGTCCACTCTTTCCAAGGGAGAAATGCCCTGGCTGACTTTGTGTTCAATTCTGCACCTATGAAAGTTAGTACCTGAACTGGTTCCAGAACTGACTTTGGAAAATTCAACAGGAATCCCAGAGAAGTGAGAAGCTGCTGGGTGACTTGCAAGTGGGATTTTACCTGATCTGAGACTGACCGATATGAGCCAGTCGTCCGGTAGGGAAACACAGCAACCCTTGCCTTCTTAAACGAGCCACTACCACAGCTAGACATTTTGTGAAACCCTTGGAGCAGAGGTGAGGCGAAGGGCATTGCTCTGAACTGGTAGTGGCCAGAGGGCAGTTCGAACCTGAGGTACTTTCGGTGAGAAGGCCTGATCAAGAAATGAAAATAGGCGCCCCTGAGGTCCAGGGAAGCCAGCCAGTCCCTGGCCTTAGGGAAAGCAAAATCATTGCCAGAGTTAACATTTTGAACTTTGGTTTCAAAAGATGCTTGTTCAGGAACCTTAAATCTAGGATGGGCCACCATTCTCCTGTCTTTTTTGGGGTAAGGAAGTATCTTGAGTACAGCCCCTTGCCCTGATGGCAAGGAGGAACCCTTTCCACTGCTTTGCAGCCCAGAAGAGAAGAAACCTCTGCTTCCAAAGCAAGGGCTTCTGAAGGATTTGCAGGTGGAAAATGTCTGGCTCTCATCTTTGGGAACTGTTTGAAGCTGAGAACCAGACCTTGACACCACCTCCAGAACCCATTGTCCAGAGATTGGGGACAACCAGTTCTGGCTGAAATAAATGTATACTGCCCCAACATTTCGGAGTGGCATGCTCTCCTTAGCTTGGGCACTTTTGTAGGTAGTTCTGTATTCATCCATCTTTTCATATAATTTTCTGTTTGATCCCCAAACAGAGAATTTCACTACAGGAAAATCCATAGCCTTTGACTGAGTATCTTGGGACAGATTAGTGCATCTGAGCCATGCCAACCTACGGAAAGCTACAGAAGTGGCCATGACCCTAGAGGAAACATCATTAACATCAACAGCAGTATGAAATTGAACTTTAGAGGCTTCAATGCCATCAGCAGCCACCTGTTCCAACTCACTAGCCAGCTGGCCCTGGGCCTGCTTGGCTAACTACAATATAGTGTCCCATCTAGATTTCTGATATCTAGCCACATAAGCCATATAATTAGCCTGCCTGAGTCCCAAGAGCTGCCATATATTGTTTTTTCGCCATGGCATCAATCTTCCTGGAATCCTTATCAGGAGGATGTGAGGCCAGGGAATATAGCTTGTCACAGGCTGCAGCTTGAACAACACCTACATGACTACACTGCTCAGTGAGGAAGTCTGTATCAGGAGCCTGATAAAGTATACCTTCTGTCCATTTTTTTCTACAGGAGGGACAGAATGAGGATTTTTAAAATCTTTGTTGTTTGCTTCCTAAATGACTTATGCAAGGAATAGACAACCTCCTAGACTCTGGAATATCCATCATTTCAACATAATCAGGCTCCTCTTGCTCATCCACAGCCTCTTCTAAAGGAAGCTGGAGGGTTTCTGCAACCTTTTTGTAAAACATAAAATGAGAAGGGGACTCAGACAGCATGGGGGAGATTCTAAAGGTCTGGAGAAATGTCCAGCTCAATGGGCACGTCCACCTTCCCAGTCACAAACATACTGATCAAATTCCTCCTCCCCCTCCTGTGGTTCATAAAAATCCTCAACATCATAATCCTGAACCACTGGGACTGAACGAACCACCCTTTTCTCAGTTGTAGAGGGTTCGACAGATCCCTGAGACAAAGACTGAACAATCTGTATGGCTTTAGCTATCTCTGCAGCAGTTGGAGAGACAATTTTGGACTCCAGACCTGCTGATTTCTTTTCTTTTGCTGGGACTGGTTCCTCTGAACCAGCCTTCCTTTGCCGAGGAAGTCTCGCCCTGGTCAGAGGCACTCCCTCTGGTCCAGTGGGTACTGGACCGGGCTGGCCATCCGGGTCAGCGGACTTTTGGCCTCTCGTTCCCTGAGCCGGCCCAATCTCTTTTCAGGGTGGCTGCAGGAAATTTTACACACCTGGCAGTCTGACAGGAGGTGGTCAGCCCCCAGACAATAAACACAAGTGGTGTGTGGGTCAGCCTTAGCAAAGGCTTCCCCACAAACATCACAGTGTTGAAACCCAGTGGGCCCGGTTTTTCTTTTGGGTTTCTCAGACATAATGCCAGCCTAACCAACAACTTGCCCTTTTAATGGCAGTGCCAGGCAAGACACCCTTATCGGTTCCTAACCGTGTCACGGGTATTTGAAAAAACCCTTTTAAAATTCAAGGTTTTTTAGAACCGATAAGAACCGGGAACCGCACTCTAAAAGCCCCAAAACACTTTTAAGACGTTAAATTAAGCAAACCGATCGGTTCAAAACCGAACCGATAATTGGATTTCCACACAGACTTTCAATAATGTACTTACGGTTTACCAGATAGAGCTTTAACCGAAATGCGGTAAAATAAATACTTTTTGCCAGTTCAAATGAACCGAAAAATACTCGCAAACCGAGAATGAACCGAGCTGAAGGAGCTGATCTCCGGAGCGACTGTTCAGTGAAGCGGAGTAAAGAATCTAGCAGTTTCATTTGAAACTGGCCAGATAGAGCTTTGAACAGCGCCCTCGCGCTGTGGAACTCCAGGTTTCTCTGGAGTTAACTGTTTCCTCTCTGGGGCAGTTCAAGTGCAGTGGCATACTGCAAGAAGTCCTAATATAGCAAGACTTCATGGTGTTTGAAAATCAGGTTCCACTGACAAGGCCTGCAACTCACTTATGCGCCTGGCAGAAGTTATGGCTACCAGGAACAGAGTTTTCCAGGTCAAGTACTTAAGCCCTGCTGAAGACAAAGGTTCAAAGGGGGGTTGCATAAGTTGAGCAACGCAAATATTAAGATCCCAGGCAGGGGCAGGGTCCCTGAATGGAGGGTTGGTGTGAAGCAATCCTTTGAAAACTTGGAGAATACAGGATGAGCTGAAGAGAGAGGCTTACCTGCTGATAAAAAAGCAGACATAGCTGCCAGATGCACTTTTAGGGTAGCTGGTCTCAGCCCTAAGGTATTTAAGTGGACCATATAATCCAGGACTGTGGGTAAATCAGCAGATTCTGGGGAAATGTGCTTTCCAGATCACCATATGGAAAACCTCTTCCATTTGGAATTATAGGTAGCCCTGGTGGAAGGCTTCCTAGAAGCCTTCAGGATATCCATTACACCTTGGGATAGGTGTAGGTAGGCAAACTCTAACTCTTCAAGAGCAAGGCCTTGAGATTGAGAGATTTGAGGTTCGGGTACCAAACTCTCCCCTGAGCACAGGTTAACAGGTTGTGATTCCTGGGAAGATACAAGGGAAGGTGGACTGCTAAGGACTGTAGGAGTGGGTACCAAGGCTGTCTGGACCAGTCTGGAGCAATCAGGATCATCTTGCAGGGTTGAGATCTGATTTTGACTAGCACTTTGAACATGAGAGCGAAGGGGGGAAAGCACAGAGAAACTTCCCTTCCCAATTGAGAAGTAAGGCATTCAGAGGGACTGAGCCCAACAATGGGGGCCTGCAGCAAAAAGAGAAAGTTGGTGATTGGGGCTGCAAAAAGATCTATCTGCGGGGTGCCCCATCTGGCAAATACCACCTCAAGGGGATCCAGTGACCATTCATGATGGCCCTGGGAAATCTTGCTGAGAGCATCTGCCAGGGCATTGTCCTTGCCTGGGAGGTGAACTGCCATAAGGGAGGTGTTCAGAGAGTAAGCCAGAGACCACAACTTCATCGCCTCGGTGCACAAGGCCATCGACCGAGTGCCCCCTTGCTTGTTGATGTTCCACACTGTGGTGGTGTTGTCTGTTCTGACCTGTACAGCTTTGTTCTGAACAGACTTGGAAAAAGCTTGAAGTGCTAGAAAACTGCTCTGAGTTCCAACAGGTTGATGTGGAGCAGAGACTCCTGAGGGGACCACAGTCCCTGGGTAGTGAGGTCGCCCATGTGGGCTCCCCACCCCAAGAGGGATGCATCTGTAGTAAGGATTAGGGAGCAAGACTGAAGGGTAAAGGGAACCACTCGTCTCAGATTGCTCTGGTCCTGCCACCACTGTAGGGCCTGGATCAGGGTTCGAGTCACTGGGATCAATTTGGTTAGAGGGTCTTTCTTTTGAGACCAAAAGGCTCTCAAATGGAACTGGATGTCCCTCATCTGAAATCCTGCTCCCTGCACTACTGCTGTAGAAGCAGCCATGTGCCCCAGGAGCTGGAGAAAGTGCCTTGCTGGTCGAGAGACCTGCAGGGTAAATGAGGAGGCCAGAGAGACCAGGGTCCTTGCCCTGTCCAGGGGAAGAAAGATACTGGCCTTCTCTGTGTTCAGCTCTGCACCTATGAAGGTGAGGAGCTGGACAGGCTCTAGAACTGACTTTGAACGATTCAAAAGGAAACCTAGAGAAGTGAGCAGTTGCTGAGTTATTTGTAGATGTAACTTGACTTGTTCTGGAGAGTGGCCTACTATAAGCCAGTCGTCCAGATAAGGAAAGATGGCAATCTTTTGCCTTCTTAGATGGGCAACTGCTACTGCCAGGCATTTTGTGAACACTGTTGGGGCAGAGGTGAGGCCAAAGGGCATTGCTCTGAACTGGTAATGGCCTGAGGGCAGCTCGAACCTGAGGTACTTTCGATGGGAGCTTCTGATGAGAACAAGAAAGTAGGCATCCTTGAGGTCCAGGGACACTAGCCAGTCCCCTGGCCTTAGAGAAGGTAGAATTATTCCCAGAGTCACCATTTTGAATTTTGGCTTTAAAAGGTGCTTGTTTAGGTATCTGAGATCCAGGATGGGCCACCATTCTCCTGTCTTTTTTGGGGTACGGAAATACCTGGAATACAATCCTTTGCCCTGGTGTAGGGGTGGAACCCTTTCCACAGCTCTGAGAGCTAGGAGGGAGGAGACCTCAGCCTCCAAGGCAAGAGCCTCTGATGGATTTGCAGGTGGAAAGGATCTGGTTCTCATCTTTGGAAACTTTCTGAAGCTGAGAACCAGTCCCTGGCTTACTACTTCCAGGACTCACTTGTCTGATGTGAGAGACTTCCAGTCCTGGACAAAGTAAGCCAGCCTTTCCCCTACAGGTACTTGAGAATCGGCCCTGGCTACCCCATCAGGGTGCCTGTTTGGCAGGGGCTTTGGGCTGAGGGGTAGAAGCAGGCCTGCTTGTACCCCGCCTGCCTCTTCCTCTAAAGAACCCCCTCTGTGCATATGCGGAAGAGGAGGCCTGGGCTTGGTAGAAAGGCCTATGAAAAGGCCTACCCCTTCCCCTGGAGGGCTGCCTTTGAGGAGTGGCTTGCCTTTCTTTGGCCTGTGCACTCCTATAGGTGGTCCTATATATTCATCCATTTTCTTCATGTCATTTTCTGTCTGCTCCCCAAACAAAGAATTACCCACGACAGGAAAATCCATGGCCTTAGCCTAGGTATCCTGTGACAGACTAGTATATCTGAGCCAAGCCATTCTGCGAAGTGCCACAGATGTAGCCATGACTCTTGATGACACATCATTTGAGTCCATTGCAGCATGGAATTGCACCTTGGATGCTTCAATACCATCAGCAGCCACCTGCTCCAGCTCCTTGGCGAGCTGGCCAGAGGCCTGCTTTGCTAGGGCCATAACAGTATCCCATCTAGATTTCTGGTACCTAGCAACATAAGCCATATAATTTGCCTGCCTGAGTCCCAAAGATGCTGCCATGTACTGTTTCTTTGCCATGGCATCAATCCTCCTGGAGTTCTTATCAGGGAGGTGTGAAGACAAGGGAATATTAGCCTTGTCACAGGCTGCAGCCTGCACTACCCCAACATGGCTGCATTGTTGTGTAAGGAACTCCGTATCAGAGCCTGATGATGTGTACTTCTTGTCCATTCTCTTATCAACAAGAGGTATAGTGTGAGGAGCTTTTAACATCTTAAAAGTCTATTTCCCAAAAGACTTATGCAAGGGAATAGACAATCTCCTAGACTCTGGGATATCCATCATTTCAACATAATCAGGCTCCTCTTGGTCATCCACAGCTTCCTCCATAGGGAGCTGGAGGGTTTCAGCCACTTTTTTATAAAATGTAAAATGAGAAGGGGACTCAGAAATCCTGGGAGGAGACACTCCTAAAGGTCTGTCTGGGGAGATGTCCAGGTCAATCGGCACATCCAGACTCTCAAATCCACATTCATTCTCCTCATACTCCTCTTCCCCGTCCTCCGGTGCATAAAACTCCTCAAAATCATATTCCTGAACCGGTGGAACTGGCCGAACCGGGCGCTTACCTTAAGGTGCCGGTTCGGTCGGAACCGGGGAAAGCGATTGGACAATTTTAATTGCTTTGGCTATCTCTTCAATGGTTGGAGAAGAAAGTTTTGGCTCCACACCAGCTGATTTCCTTGTCCTTTTTGCTGGAACCGACTCCTTAGAGTCGGTTCTCCTTTTGCCCGAGGAAGTTTCGCCCTGGTCAGAGGGCACCTCCTCCGGTTCGGTCTGAACCGAACTGGGCTGGCCATCCGGGTCAGCGGACTTTTTGGCCTCCCTTGCCCTGAGCCTACCAACTCTCTTTTCCAGGGTAGCTGCAGGAAAATTTTTACAAATCTGGCAGTCTGCATTGAGGTGGTCAAACCCCAGACAATAAACACAGGTAGTGTGGGGATCAGCTTTTGCAAAGACTTCCCCACACACACTGCAGTGTTGAAACCCAGTGGGCCCAGTTTTTCTTTTGGGTTTCTCAGACATAATGCCAGCCTACCCAAAACATACCAGTTTATGGAAAATCCACCGAGAAAGACACCCTTATCGGTTCTCAACTGTGTCACAGGTCATGGAAAAAACGTAATAAAATCCGTTTTTTTTTAGAACCGATAAGAACCAGTAACCACACTCTAAAGACAGATTAAAATATTTTAAACCCACTTGATTGGTTCAAACCGAACCGATAAACTGTTTATAAGTTCCACACAGAAAGGAATTAATGTAAAACCTATCTAGTACTCACAGATACCACAGGCAGAGTCTGAACCGATCGGTTGCGGTATAATTCGGTAGAAAAACCGAAAAAACAATACTTTAACCGACAAATGAACCAAGCAGAAGGAGAAATCTCAGGAGCGACTGTTCAGTGAGGCAGAGTAAAGAATCTGACGGTTTGAAGTTGAACAACAACAGACAGAGTTTCAACCGAGCACGAGCTCAGCATTCCATGCCTTGCATGGAAAGTTAACTCTTTTACCTCCGGAGCAGTTTGCAGGCTGGGGCTCATTGCATATGTCATAATATAGCAAGACTTCATGTTGTTTGAAAGCAGGGATACTGACTGAATAGTGTTCACAATGGAAAAGCAGGGGGAAATACTTAATCCGGTCAATAGAAGCACTCTGGATAGGGGGGTTGATATTAGTCCTTTCACAGAAGAAAGGGTTCTAAAAGAACTCTTAAAACTGAAGGTGGATAAAGCAATGGGGCCTGATGGGAATTCACCCCATAATTCTAAAAGAACTAAGGGAAGAACTAGTAACACCACTGACTACCCTTTTTAATAAATCATGGGAGGATGGTGTGGTACCTGAGGACTGGATGAGGGCAGATGTGATTCCCTTTCAGAAAAGTTGGAGCAAGACATAGGGCAGGAAACTATAGACCTGTCAGTTTGACCTCAGTGGTAGGGAAAATGATGGAATCACTTCTGAAGGAAAGAACTGTTGAGTACCTAGAGGCCAGTGGGGCACAGGACCCAAGGCAGCATGGATTCACAGTGTGAAGGTCAAGTCAGACAAATCTAATTGATTTCTTTGACTGGGTGACCAAAGCAGTAGACCAGGGAGGGGCTGTGGACATGGCCTACCTTGATTTTGGCAAGTCATTTGACACAGTCCCGCACAAAAGATTAATAAACAAATTAGCCAACCTGGGAGTGGGTCCCAGGGTGATAGCCTGGGTAAAACACTGATTGGACAACACGACACAGCGGGTAATAGTAAATGGAGTCCACAGTGAAGAAAGGAGGATTACTAGTGGGGTACCGCAGGGTTCAGTACTGGGGCCGGTCATTTTTAATGTCTTTATAAGTGACATTGCAGAGGGACTGGAAGGGGAAAGTATGTCTTTTTGCAGATGACACAAAGATCTGCAACAGGGTTGATACACAAGTTGGGGTGGAAAGGATGAAAAGGGACTTGGCAAGGTTGGAGGAATGGTCAAATGTATGTCAGCTTAGATTCAATGCAAAGAAGTGCAAAGTAATGCACCTGAGAAATAAAAACCCAGGGGAAGAGTACGCGGGGGAGATACTGACAACAACAAAAATGTAAAGGGACCTGGGGGTAGTCATATCAGACAACCTAAAGGTGGGCCAGCAATGTAAGAAGGCAGTAAGGAGGGCTGGAGTGATACTGGGATGCACAGGGAGAGGCATCACCAGTACAAAATAGGAAGTCATTTACCCTCTGTACAGACAGTTGGTAAGACCACATCTGGAGTACTGTGTACAGTTCTGGAGACCCCATTTCTGCAAAGACAGACAGGGTGGAGGCTGTCCAGAGGAGGGCAACCAAATGATGCAGGGTCTGCATCAGAAGACATATGAAGAAAGACTAAAGGAACTAAATATGTATAGCCTCAAGGAAGGGGGGGAGACATGATAGGAACTTTCAAATACCTCAAGGGAATCAACAAGGTCCAAGAGGGTTGCATCTTTCAGAAAAAGAAATGTGCAAAGCAAGGGGGCACAATTTGAAGATGGAGGGGGATGGCTCAGAGGTAATGTGAGGAAGTATTTCTTCACAGAGAGGATTGTGGATACATGGAACAGCCTTCCTGAGGAGGGCGTAGGGTCAAAAACAGTGGGGGAATTCAAGAATGCATGGGACAGACATAAGGCAATTCTAGTGGGGGACAGGAGGAAGTAGGCTGTTGGTTAACTAGGATCTGCAGCTTATCCGTTAGGTAAGGAAATGGGCAGACTGGGTGGGCCAAGCGGTCCTTATCTGCTGTCAAATTCTATGTTTCTATGTTAACTATAAGCACTATAAACGGGTAATACATTAGATAGAAAAAAGTCTAATTGTATTGTGGTAGGAGTTTATGTTTTGTAATTTAACCTTGTTCTTTTAAGTGACTGTATGCTGTTTGATAGTGTTCTGTGTTTACATTTTACATATTTTTGTCCATTTTTTTAAGTAAACCTTTTTGAAAGGAAAAAGAGTTTTCCTTTAAGAAATTGGAAGGTATTGATGCCCCTGCTGTTTAAATTAAATGGAATATGTAAGGAGACATATAAGGAGACTCCTACAGAGTTGACTGACAGATAAGGTCTTCTACAGTCCTGCTGAATGGGATACCTGAAATGGATCCTGAAAAGATTATCAGAAGTAGCAATATTCTGTATAGTAACTTAGATGCTATATGGCTTTCTGTTTGATGGATTTCACTGGAAGAGTGTTTGTTTAGGTGTGAAGAACAGGTACTCATTAGGTTGGACAGGAGCAGTAATATCTGCTGGGATAAGAGTATGAGGTGGCTAAATGGGTAGGAGTAATTGATAGGGCAGGACGTCAGTAGTTGTTAAAACATCCAAAAAGACACACAGAGCAAATGTACAGGAACCCCAAGCCACCAGGGCAGCAAAGAGGAAGGCAACAGCCCAAGCACTGAGGGAACAGTTGGAAGTGGAAGCCCGCTGACTGAAGGATAGAGCTTGAAGGGAAGTTATCAGAGGCTGAGCAGTACCAACATTGGCAGGTGCAGGTAATGTACAGGACTGTGGGTGCAGTTGCTACAGCACTGCAGTGATGGGATATGAGATTCCAACCTCCAAAGGAGATGGTGAACTTGAATTGCTGATAGTAAAAGGAACAGCAGTGATGGAGCATGTGGTTCCCACCTCCAAAGGAGATGGCGAACTTGAGATGCTGATGGTAGACCTCTGGACTGGGACAAGGGTAGCAAAATGGAAAAGCTGCAACTAGCCTCAGGCACCCGTCCTTGAAGATGGGCAAAATGTCATATGTCCAGCAGGAAGCAAGGGGGAATGCAGGCAGACAAGTCCAAGATGAACGCAATAGGGAAACAGAACCATCACGAGTAGCAATGAGGGAGTAGATGGTAGTATGGAGCTGAAGGTCAGCAAAGTTAAGGAGCTGGAGCTGGAAGGCAAGCTGCAGCAACAATGTACATGAGCACCGGAGGAACTGGAAGGCAAGCAGCAAGGAAGTCTGGGAGTCTGAAGGACAGAGTGGAGTTGCAGACTGAACAAGCTGGAGGGGTCTAAATCCAAAGCGTGAGCAGGCCAATGGTGAGGACAAATACGCAACTCCCATGTAGCTAGAGGATGGGGATGTACTGTAGTTGGTTGAGTCAAGAGGTTGGAGGCAGATAGGGTACAGTGGTCCCGTCCCGTTCCCGAGGGAAGCGGTAACCAGATATCAGGTACAAAATGCAGTTGGTTGAGACAGTAGATGGAGGACAGGCTCCCATCCTCAATAGTCAATAGTCAGGGTGAGCTAACCTTCACTCGATGCCACACTGAGCAGGGTTAGGAATTGAGACTGTCAGAAGTTGGTAGGGAATATAACTGTTGAGACTGGAGGTAGAGGAAACAGGCTCCCATTCCTAGAACACATGGGAAGCCTACCTGCACTGCTATGCCTCAGTAGGTAGAGTTAGGGAGGAAGCTGGTGGACTGCTGGTATGGGCTGATCAAGGAAAGGATAGGTGACTGCTGTGAAGTAAGAGGTAGGCAAACAAAAGAGCAGGATGAAGGGGATGGTAGTAAGGAAGAAAGGTAACAGGAGGACGACGAGCATATTGGGGAACATGGAGCTGATGAAACACATTAATGATACATAACGGATAATGCCAAACAATATGGAAAGATATGAGAAGGAATGCCAAATTGAAGCGAACCACTACAAGGGACCAGGAAGAGAGGTGTGCAGGGGCATTATGGGTGACTGGGTGTGCTAGAATGGTTCACAGTACTAGGGGTATAACAAGGTAACATACAAATGATAGGATGAACAGAGTATATAAATGCTGGGACTAATAAATTGTACGGTATGAGTAGCATTGGTGACAGACAGAAACTGTTAGGAAAGGTTGATAGAGTGGAGTAAACACTGAAAGGCTCCAAACTAGGATCAGACATGGAGCAGGACTGGCATGATAGAAAGAGCAAGAATGAGACAAAAGTGCTAGCGAGTGAGAAGCCAAATGAAAACACAGAAGTGCAAGGATAAGGGCAAGAATGAGGGGACGGGTGGGGGGACCTGAAGACAGTGAGGAGGATAGGGAAGAATGGGGAGGGCAAACTAGAAAAGGAAATTCTATTAGTAAAAGAAAGAAGATCAGAGGTGGGATTGTGAGGTTAAAAAGGGGAGAGGAATGTGTACGGAGAGGATCTAGAAAAAGCAACAATCCTGAATAAATATTTTTGTTCAGTATTTACAGAAGAAAGGGAAGAAGAAGGACCACTATTAGGTGGTAGGGGCACCAATGGGAGAGAAGCCCATTTATGGGGGAAAGAGGCCTAAAGGAACTCGAGAATCTGAAAGGGGACAAGGCCAGGGGTCGGATGGGATACATCCCAAAATATTAAAAGAACTTAGAGATGTGCTAGCAGCACCACTAACAGCCCTCTTCAACAAATTGATAGAGACAGAGGTGGTTCCAGGGGACTGGAGGATGGCAAATGTAGCCCATCTCTACAAAAGTGGGAACAGGGAAGAGGTTGGCAACTATAGGCCAGTCCGCCTGATCTCGGTGGTGGGGAAATTAATGGAATCTCTACTAAAAGGAAGGGATTGTGATATTTCTTGAATCTAGCAAAGCATAGGACCTGAGGCAGCAATGATTCACAGTTGGAAGGTGTTGTCATACACATCTGGCAGATTTTTTTGACTGAGTGAGCAGGGAGCTAGATCAGGGTGGGGTGGTAGATGTGGCCTACCTAGATTTCAGAAAGGCCTTCAACACCGTCCCACATAGAAGGTTGTAAAATAAGCTGGACAGCCGGGAATGGGCCCGAACATGGTAAAATGGGTCAGAAAATGGTTGAGTGAAAGGACACAGGGTGGTGATAAAAGGCGTTCAATCAGAGGAGAGGGAGGGTGATCAGTGGGATGCCACAGGGATCCGTGCTGGCACCAGTCCTCTTTAAAGCAGCAGTGCAACGAAAAAAGTTATTCCAAAAACCTAATTTTCTGCTATGGTTATGAAAAATACTGGCAGATCTGTTGATCTGGGTTTCTGTATGCTTCCTATGCTGAGCACCTTATATTTGCATTTTTTTGTCTGAACTCTTACCCTCCTCGGGTCCTCAATATTCTTTCAGTGCAAAAATTTGGCAGCCATCTTTTTTTCTTGAGAAATAATTATTTTAAAAAACTTTCATAACATTCTTAAATGACAATAAAAACTGAAAATGTTGCCGCCAAAATAAACAGGAAGACATCTGGCATCAATTAGGATAAAAAAGGTGGGGTCAAATTTCAACCAATCTTCGTTGCACTGCTGTTTTAATGTCTTCATAGAGACATTGCAGAGGGGCTGGAGAGGAAGGTCTCCCTCTTTGCAGAAAATACTAAGATCTCCAACAGGGCTCACCATCCAGGGAGGGTGGAAAAAATAGGGACGGACAAGCATGAGGAGTGGTTGAGAGTGTGGCAGCTAAGATTCAATGCAAAGAAGTGTAAAATCATGCATTTGGGGTACAGAAATCCTAGGGAAGCGTACAAGATGATGGGAGAGGTACTAAATGCCACCAATCAAGAAAGGGACCTGGGGGTAATCATATTTGATAACCTAAAGGTTACCAAACAATGTGAAAAGGCTGTGGGAAGAGTCAGTGGGATGCTAGGGTTCATAAGGAGAGGTATGACCAGCAGAAAAAAGGAGGTGGTTATGCCACCGTATAGATCACTAGTGAGACCTCATCTGGAGTACTATGTCCCAGTTTGGAGGCTGCATCTCTGGCAGGACATAAACAATATAGAGGCAGCAAGAGAGGCAGGCAAGAGAAGGGCAACAAAAATGGTGCAAGAACTGCACCAAAAGTCACACTAGAATACGTTGCAATGTATTCCCAAGAGGAAAGAGAGGGGTGATATGATAGAGGGGAGTATTACTTGAAGGTGACCTGCAAACTAGCAATGCAGACCCCTCCTGTCCTCACATACCTTACAAGACTGTTGCGGGAGTCCAGGCTGCAATCGTCATTATTTTTACGAACATACGAAATTTGCCAGCAGATAAAGGCCTATGTCTATCAAGTCTGCTCAAATGTGCAGCTAGCACCCCTCCCATAGATTTTTCATCTGCAGGTTTAATTTTAACATAACGCCAAAACTTTCAGCTGAACGCGGACGTGCAGCCGAGACCCGACTGAGCGGGCAGTAGTGTTCATGGGGATTACACCGATTGAGTGGCGTCACTCCCACCACTACTACCAAAAGTGCAGCACTGGCAGTGGTTTATTATGGTGATTTTACTACTTCCATGGGGTCTTGACACCCCAAGCAACACCTGGACAGGCTGTTGCAGTAAATAATATTCGGGGGCGTCAAGACCCCCATGTAAGCAATAAAATCACCAAAATAAACCACCGCCAATGCTGCACTTATAATAGTAGTGGTGGGAGCGATGTCACTAAATGGGAATAATACCCATGAATACTTGCACGGCTCAGTCGGGTCCCCGCCGAACCTCCGCAATGAAAAATAATGGTGACTTCAACCCTGGACTCCCAAAACAGTCTTGCAAGGTATGTGAGGACAGGAGGGAGCTGCATTGCTAGTTTGCAGTTCACCATTAAGACTGAAATGCAAAAGTCCTATTGTCAGGATCCAGAAATGGAATGTCTGATACTTGGTATCCAGACACTCGGATTTGCCTGCAGCTGAGTTTGTAACCTAAAATAAGTGGGGGGTGTAGGGGACAAAGCCCCCTACCTTGGGTGGTGTGGGGGGTAAGCCCCCAGAAATGTAAAAAAAACCTCTGCCGCAGGCAATTCCCCCGAGTGTAGGGATATGAAGTGTCGGGTGATCTGTTTTGGGCTCCCGACACTCGGGCTTTTGCATTTCAGTCTTATGTAGTATATCCATGATAGAGACATTCAAGTGCCTCGGGGGTATAAATGAGGCACAGGAGGGAAGCATCTTTCAGAAAAGAAGGTGTACAAGAACAGAGGGGCATGATATGAGGCTAGTGGGCAGTAGGCTCAGGGGCAATGTGAGGAAATACAGGTTACTCACCTGTAACAGGAGTTCTAGGAATGGTATATGTTGTTCATCCACACTGTCTGGCAGGTATCCTTGCCACTTTAAATCTTGCCGGAAGGTCTTCAAGCTGGCTCCTCCCACCCACCCGGGTGGTAAAACTCTCAGCTCCGCCCCATGACGCCAGATCTGGCCCGCTGGAAGCTCAGGTTGTGCGTGGCTTGGGGGAGGTCGGGGGGTGATTAGTGGGTGAACAGCATATACCATTCCTAGAACTCCTGTGACAGGTGAGTAAATACAGGTTACTCACCGTAACAGGAGTTCTAGGAAATTGGCATATGTTGTTCATCCACACTTATTGGCAGGTTCCTTGCCGCTTTAAATCTTGCCAGAAGGTCTTCAAGCTAGCTCCTCCCACCCACCGGGTGGTAAAACTCGGCTCCGCCCCATGATGCCAGATCTGGCCGCTGGAAGCTCAGGTTGTGCGTCGGGCCGGGAGGTCGAGGGAGACCAGGGATGAACAAATATACCATTCCTAGAACCCTGTTACAGGTGGAGTAACCTGTATTTCTAGGGACATGGATATGTTGTTCATCCACACTTATTGGCAGACTCCTAGCAGTTCTCCGGGAGGAGGGAGGCAAGGCGCACACCCCCTACATACCTACTTGGGGAACAAAGATTGGAGAACCGAGGCCCCAAAACCAGCATCCCGGCGTGACTCAAGGTCGATGTGGTAGTGGGAAATAAAGGTGTGTGCTGACTTCCAGGTAGCAGACCTGCAGATTTCCTGGATAGGGACATCCCAGGAAGCAGCCACCGATGCAGCAGTATGGCGGGTAGAATGAGCTCTATCCCTCTGGAGGCTCCATGCCCGCCAACTCATAAGAGATTTATGCAGGAGGTGACCCATCTGCCTTAATCCCACTTGGCTGCAGGTCTGCCAGGAGGCGGCTTCAGCGTGGAGTGACAAACAGCTGGCGAACCTCTCCCGAATTTCAGCTGCAGGCCCTTATAATGTATGAGCCCTTCTAGGGTCCAGAGTATGGAGCCCATATTCGCCTCCGGGTGTGATTGGGGTAGAACACCGGCAGAGTCAGTACCTGATTAAGGTGAAACTCCGACACCACCTTCGGAAGGAATTTGGTGGGGCGTGAGGACAACCTGTCCCTGTGGAAGACCAGGTAAGGAGACTCGATGCTTAGCGCCTGGAGTTCTCCCATCCTTCTGGCTGGACGTGATAGCCACCAAGAAGGCGGTCTTCCACGACAGGTGGGGAGACCACACCTGTGCATTGGTTTGAATGAAACGCCCATGAGCTTTGCCAGTACCAGCAGTAAATCCCACGGAGGTGGGGTTCCCGCACTGGAGGAAATGTGATCAAGGCCTTTGAAAGCGCCGACCATTTTCCTGCGCACTGACTGCTGACCGGCCCGCTACCCGGTAAGCAGAAATGGCTGCCAGGTGCACCTTAAGGGTCACGACCTGAGCCCTTAACTAGATAGGGACCATAGATAGTCCAAAATGCTCGCCACAGGACACGAGAAAGGGTCCAACCCTTTTTCCCGACACCAAATGGAGAACCTCTTCCATTTGAAGGCATAGCATTTTCTGGTCGACTCCTTACGGGACGCCTCAATGACGTTGAGGACCTCGTCCGGAAAGACCCAAGGCCTGGAACTCTAGCCGCTCAGGAACCAGGCCGTCAGGTGCAGGGATTGAAGGTCCGGATGGAACACCTTCCCTGATTGACTGAGAGCAGGTCCGGGCGAGCTGAAGCTGCGCGAGTCCTGGAGCTGAGACTGAGGAGATCTGGGTACCAGAACTGGCGAGGCCAGTCTGGGGCTATCAGAATCACCTGCGCCTTGTCCCTCCTCGCTTTCAGCAGGACCCTGTGAATCAGGGAGCACGGGAAAAGGCGTAAAAAGGCCGGGGTCCACAGCCTCGAGAAGGCATCCCCTGCAGCGAGCCCTGCTGAGGGCGGGCATGAAACAGCCTCAGCTCGTGTTCTCCTGGAGGCAAACAGATCCACCAGAGGTGTGCCCCAGCGGGAGAACAGATCTTGTACTATCTCCGGCAGGAGAGACCACTCGTGCGATGCAGCCCCTATCCGGCTCAGGGCATCGGCCAGGGTGTTGGAGGCTCCTGCCACATGAATGGCCAGGAGATCCGCCTCCAGGCTGCGCACTAGTGACCAGATACGGAGAGCTTCCTTGCATAGAGGCAAGGAGCGCGTCCCGCCCTGGCGGTTTAGATAGTACATGGTCGTGGTATTGTCCGTCTGGACTCGGACCACTTGACCCCGAAGAAACGGAGCAAAGGCGGTGACAGCTAGGCAGACTGCACGGAGCTCCAGCAGGTTGATATGGCATCGGGACTCCCGCGGGGACCAGAGGCCGTGCGTTCGGTGTTCCCCCAGATGGGCACCCCAACCCATCAAAGAGGCGTCGGTCGTTAGAGAGACCCTCGGCTCGGGGCGGACAAACGGGATACCCTCCTGCAGATGAGACGGAACGGTCCACCACTGGAGAGAGTTCCACATCTCCTGGGTCGTCCCACACACGCTGGTCAGAGGATCATAGCGTGTGACCACTGACTGGCCAGGCCCCACTGGAGGGGACATGTGCCAGCGTGCCCAGGACTACGCTGGTACAGGCCGCCATGAGACCCAGGAGTCGCAGGAAGTCCCGGGCAGGGCGCGATTGCCCAACCAGAAATGATTGGGCAAAGGAGGAAAGAACCTCGGCCCTGTCCGGGAGCCGTGCTCTGGCTCGAAGAGAGTCGAGCTCTGCCCCGATGAAAGATATCACCTGCTTCGGCTCGAGTTCCGACTTGGCCTCGTTGACCAGGAGGCCAAGTTGAGAGCAAACCCGGAGGGCCAGATCCCTGGACCCCTCCACCTCCAACCTGGAGGGGGCTGCTATCAGCCAATCGTCCAGGTAAGGGTACACCCGGACCCCTCGGCGCCGCAGGAAAGCTGTCACCGCTGCAATGCATTTGGTGAAGACCCTGGGAGCTGAAGAAAGGCCGAAGGGCATGGCCTGGAACTCGAAGAGGGATCCCTCCGCCCTGAAGCGGAGGAATCTCTGATGAGACGGACGGATAGGGACGTGAAAGAACGCGTCCTGGAAGTCCAGAGAACAGAACCACACGCCGTGTTCCAGAGATGGTATTATCTGAGCCAGAGTGACCATTCTGAAGGTTCGAGACCTTAGGAACTTGTTCAGGTCGTGGAGGTCTAAGATGGGGCACCAGCCCCCCATCCGTTTCGGGACCAGGAAGTACCTGGACATGAACCCTGGTTCTGGTGGAGGGTCCTCTATCTCTTTTATCACCCCTTTCCTAAGGAGGAGGGCGATGTCGGCCCGACGAGGCCTGTAGAGATTCTGGGGACCCCAAAGCCCCTTGCAGGGCGACGGCTCTGAAGGGCGTGGCCTGCTCGAATTCCAGAGGCAGGCCTCTTCCCACCACCTCCAAAACCCACCTGTCCATGGTAACAGCGGACCAGGCGGAAAGGAAGTGATGGAGCCGTCCCCCCACTGGGGGAACCAGGGACGAGGTGACGGGGGTGGGGGTGACACCCCTCAGCCCGTCACTTAGCAGGCTTGGAGGAAGGGCCGGCCTGGGGACCACCAGGGCCTTTACCTCCTTGCTTCCTATTAGAGGAGGCTGATGGCTTGGGCTTGGAATACCAAGGTCTTGCCTGCTGGCCCTGATGCTGTTGTTGGGCCGGACGTGCGGCGGGAGTAGAGGGACGAAAGGGCTTAGGCTGGGGCTTATGACCCTTGTCCCTCTGCGCGGACGAGACCGAATCCAAGGTGGCATTGGATTTTTCGATCCTCTGGAGGTGACCTTCCACTCCAGGGCTGAACAGGTCTGTTCCCAGGAAAGGAACGTCCGCAAGCTTGTACTGGGTATCCGAGGTAAAGGTGGATATTCGCAGCCACGCCCGCCGATGCATGGCCACAGCGGCCGCCACTGATCGGGACATGAATCTCCAATATCCAGAGCAGTCTGGAGCTGCTGCTTGGCCACTGCCCTGCCCTGGTCCCGCACCTGCTTGACCGTAGTCTGCAGGTCCGCGGGGAAGATGAGGAACAGCCTCATCCAGGGAGCCCAACAGGGCATGGGAGAAATGTGCCATGAGGACGGCCGAACTGGCCTGGCGAAGGCTGAGAGAAGAGGCAGCATACACTTTCCTTCCCGAGTAGTCCAATTTCTTGGATTCTTTGTCGGGCGGTTTGTCCACGTCCCTGGCATTACCGGCATGCCGGAAAACACTGTCCGTGACCAGCCCTTCAGCTGAGGGGTGTTCAGAAAACCCGGACAGACAGCCAGTAGGGACAGCATACTTCCTGGCCATCCTGGCGAAGGCGCAGGAGCAGGAAGCCGGGCGCTCAAGTTCAAGGCCAGGCCGACAATGGCCCGGCCACTGGAAAGGCCTCCATGGAGAATCCTCGGTCCAGAATCTCGGTGAGGGATATCTGGCCCATTGGACACGGGTTCAAGCTTCATCCCAGTGGATTCTGAGATGAGCCTAAGAAGTCCTAGGAAGGAGAAGGGCTATCGCCACAGACTGCCCCCCAGAGGACTCCAAGTCATAACGCCTGGAGAACAGGGAGGAGTCGTCCGACTCCGAGGAGTTGTCGAACAGCTGCCTGCAGCCTGAGGCACCCTCCACTTGCCGAGGCTTGTCCGGCGTGAGAGTGACCGACAGCCTACGGGGAAGGCCCTGGGCCGACCGCGCCTCTTTCGTCGAAGCCCCAGCTATCGGCTGAGGTGGAGGCGGTTCCACCACAATCGGTGGGGCAGCTGGAATGGGTCGGACGATTGGCCTGGAAACAGGCTCTTCGACCACTCCCTCCGGTGGCAACCACTTAATGGCCGGAGAAGCGGCCTGGACCGGCTTATTGGCCAGAAAGAATTGCTGCCACATGAGGTCCTCGTATTTGCGGCGTAGCTTACGCGGAAGCCTTCCTTCCTCATCTGAGGAAGAAGAAGAAGAGGAAGAGTGTCGATGACGCTTGTCGCGGTGCCGAGACCGAGACCGCGTCTATGTCGGCGGAGGCGGCTAGACAGCGAAGATGTCCAGACCGAGACCGAGAATCTCGGCTAGGCCGAGGTGGGTGAGGCGAGGGCGGGAATCGGCAACCCTTTGGATTCGGTCGGCAATACCCGGCTCAAGAGCACTGGTACAGCAGAGCCGACGACATCCCATGATCCTCACCGGGGAACCCGGAGGGAGGGTTCTCGGCTTCTCCAGCCGACAACCATCACGGTCGAGAAAAATCTCGACCCGCGCGGCGAGTCTCAGAAACCTGGCCTGGCGGGGGCACCATGAAGCCAGTGGCCGAAGCCGAGGGTGGGCCGAAGCCGATTGTCGACAGGGAGGAGATCTTCCGCTCCCAGAGCGTCGTATGAGACTTACACTTTAGACTTCTTGACCGATAAACGGGCTCAGAAGAAGGACCCTCACCCTTAGTCGAGAGGGTCAAGCAAAGCTCCTTAAAGGAGGCTGAATATGAGGTCCCGAGCGAAAGAGGGACGAAGGCCGCAGAAGATGAAGCCGCGGCCTGAGCCGCCTGCTCTTCGAAGGTGACCATCCTCTCTAGTTGCTCGGCGGATCCCGCAGCCGCGGAAACCGCCAGTCGGGCCTCCTTTGATTTAACCGGAGGAAATCTTCTTTCGGGACGCCCTAATTGCAGACGGGCAGCGCGGTCCTAGGGGCGTGAGACCGAGAAGGAGGAACACAGGTCCTAAGCCTGCGGGTCGTGCTCCTGGCCAAGGCAGTGCATGCACGTGGAGTGCGGGTCCGATCATGACATCTTCTGCCCACAGGGACATCTCGAAATCGAGTCGATTGTCCCGCCGCAGCCATGAGGGATGAAACCGAAGGGTAAGTTTAAGAAAATTTTCTAAAGTTTCCAACTGAAGGATTTTGGGCCCAAGCTTACAGCGGAGCGTTAAGGAGGGAACCTGAGCTTCCAAGCGGTAAGGAAGATCTGGCGTCATGGGGCGGAGCCGAGAATTTTACCACCCGGGTGGGTGGGAGGAGCTAGCTTGAAGACCTTCCGGCTAGATTTAAAGCGGCAAGGAACCTGCCAATAAGTGTGGATGAACAACATATCCATGTCCCTAGAACCTGTATTTCTAGGGACATGGATATGTTATTCATCCACACTGTCTGACAGACTCCTAGCAGTTCTCCGGGAGGAGGGAGGCAAGGCGTACACCCCCTTAATTCTTACTTGGGAAATAAGGACTGGAGAACCGAGGCCCCAAAACCAGCATCCCGGCGTGACTCAAGGTCGATGTGGTAATGGGTAATAAAGGTGTGTGCTGACTTCCAGGTAGCAGCCCTGCAGATTTCTGGATAGGGACGCTCCTGGAGCAGCCACCGATGCAACATATGGCAGGTAGAATGAGCTCTTATCCTCTGGGAGGCTCCATGCCCGCCAACTATAGAGATCTATGCGGAGGTGACCCATCTGCTTATCGTCCACTTGGCTGCAGGTCTGCCAGGTGCGGCTTCAGCGTAGGTGACAAACAGCTGGCGAACCTCTCCCCGAATCCCAGCTGTGCGCTCCTTGTAATAGGCGAGCGCCCTTCTAGGGTCCAAAGTATGGAGCCTATATTCGGCCTCCGAGGTGTGATTGGGGTAGAACTCCGGCAAAGTCAACACCTGGTTAAGGTGAAACTTCGACACCACCTTCGGAAGGAATTTCGGGTGGGGGCGTAGGACAACCTTGTCCCTGTGGAAGACCAGATAAGGAGACTCAATGCTAAGCGCCTGGAGTTCTCCCATCCTTCTGGCTGACGTGATAGCCACCAAGAAGGCGGTCTTCCACGACAGGTGGGAGAGATCACACCTGTGCATTGGTTCGAATGGCTTGCCCATGAACTTTGCCAGTACCAGCAGTAAATCCCACGGAGGTGGGGGTTCCCGCACTGGAGGGGAAATGTGATCAAGGCCTTTGAAAAAGCGCCCGACCACCTTCTCCTGCACCACTGACTGCTGACCGACCCGTGCCCGGTAAGCAGAGATGGCTGCCAGGTGCACCTTTAGGGTCGTCGACCTAAGCCCTTGACTAGATAGGGACCATAGATAGTCCAAAATGCTCGCCACCGAACAAGAGGAAGGGTCCAAGCCCTTGCCCCGACACCAAATGGAAAATCTCTTCCATTTGAAGGCGTAGCATTTTCTGGTCGACTCCTTACGGGATGCCTCAATGATGTTGAGGACCTCGTCGGAAAGACCCAAGGCCTGGAACTCTAGCCGCTCAGGAACCAGGCCGTCAGGTGCAGGGATTGAAGGTCCGGATGGAACACATTCCCCTGATTGACTGAGAGCAGGTCCGGGCGAGCTGGAAGCTGCCTCAGGAGCCTGGAGCTGAGGCTGAGGAGATCTGGGTACCAGAACTGGCGGGGCCAGTCTGGGGCTATCAGAATCAACTGCGCCTTGTCCCTCCTCGCTTTGAGCAGGACCCTGTGAATCAGGGGAAAGGGGAGGAAGGCGTAAAAGAGGCCCGGGGTCCACGGCCTCGAGAAGGCATCCCCTGCAGCGAGCCCTGCTGAGGGAGGCGGGCATGAAATAGCCTCAGCTACGCGTTCTCCCTGGAGGCAAACAGATCCACCAGAGGTGTGCCCCAGTGGGAGAACAGATCTTGTACTACCTCCGGCAGGAGAGACCACTCGTCCGATGCAGCCCCTATCGGCTCAGGGCATCGGCCAGGGTGTTGGAGGCTCCTGCCACATGAATGGCTGGAGATCCGCCTCCAGGCTGTGCGCAGAGTGACCAGATGGGAGAGCTTCCTTGCATAGAAGCATGGAGCGCGTCCCGCCCTGGCGGTTCAGGTAGTACATGGTCGTGGTATTGTCCGTCTGGACTCGGACCACTTGACCCGGGAGAAAGCGGAGCAAAGGCGGTGAGAGCTGGGGCGGGACCACTCGAGCTCCAGCAGATTGATGTGGCATCGGGACTCCCTCGGGGACCAGAGGCCATGCACTCGGTGTTCCCCCAGATGGGCACTCCGACCCATCAAAGATGCGTCGGTCGACAGAAAGTCGTCGGCTCGGGGCGGACAAACGGGATGCTCTCCTGCAGATGAGATGGAACGGTCCACCACTGGAGAGCGTTCCACATCTCCTGGGTCGTCATCACAAGCTGGTCCAAGGGATCGCAGCATTGTGACCACTGGTTGGCCAGCCCCACTGAAGGGGGCGATGTGCCATGCGGCCAACGGACTCACGCTGGTACAGGCCACCATGAGACCCAGGAGGCGCAGGAAGTCCCAGGGCAGGCGCAGTGCCCAACCAGAAATGATTGGGCAAAGGAGGTAAGAGCCTCGGCCCTGTCCACCGGGAGCTGTGCTCTGGCTCATAGAGAGTCGAGCTCTGCCCCGATCAACAGTATCACCTGCTTCGGCTCGAGTTCCAATTTGGCCTCATTGATGAGAAGGCCGACTTGAGAGCAAACCCGGAGGGCCAGATCTCTGGACCGCTCCGCCTCCTGTCTGGAGGGGGCTGCTATCAGCCAATTGTCCAGGTAAGGGTACACCCGGACCCCTCGGCTCCGGAGGAATGCTGTCACCACTGCCATGCATTTGGTGAAGACCCTGGGAGCTAGAGAAAGGCCGAAGGGCATGGCCTGGAACTCGAATAGGGATCCCTCCACTCGGAAGCGGAGGAATCTCCGGTGAGATGGACGGATAGGGACGTGAAAGAACGCGTCCTGAAAGTCCAGAGAGCAAAACCACACGCCGTGTTCCAGAGATGGTATTATCTGAGCCAGAGTGACCATTCTGAAGGTTCGAGACCGTAGGAACTTGTTTTGGTCGTGTAGGTCGAGAATGGGGCGCCAGCCCCCCGTCCGTTTCGGGACCAGGAAATACCTGGACACATACCCCGGGTCTGAAGGAGGGTCCTCTACCTCTCTTATCACCTCCTTCTGGAGGAGGAGAGCGATGTCGGCTCGACGAGCCACCAGTGAGGCTGGGGACCCCGAAGCCCCCCAAGGGGCGACGGCTCTGTAGGGCGGGCCTGCTTCGAACTCTAGAGGGAAGCCTCTTCCCACCACCTCAAGACCCACCTGTCCGTGGTAACAGTGGACCAGGCGGAAAGGAAGTGCCGTCACCGTCCCACCCCGGGGGGAACCAGGGGAGAGGCGACAGGAATGGGGGCGACACCCCTCAGCCCGTCACTGAGCAGGCTTGGAGGAGGGACCGGCCGAGGGACCTCCTGGGCCTTTTCCTCCTTGCTTCCTATTGGAGGAAGACATTGGCTTGGGTTTGGGGTACCAAGGTCGAGCCTGCTGGCCCTGACGTTGCTGGGCCGGGCGCGTCGCGGGCACAGAAGGGCGAAAAGGTTTAGGCTGAGGCTTACGGCCTTTGTCCTTCTGCGCGGAAGAGACCGAGTCCAAGGTGGCATTGGACTTTTCGATCCTCTGGAGGTGACCTTCCACCCCAGGGCCGAAGAGGTCAGTCCCTAAAAAGGGAACATCCGCCAACTTGTGCTGGGTATTGAGGTGAAGGTGGATATCCTCAGCCAAGCCCGGCGCATGGCCACTGCGGTCGCCACTGATCTAACACAAGAGTCTCCGATGTCGAGAGCAGTCTGGAGCTGCTGCTTTGCCACTGCCCTGCCCTGGTCCCACACCTGCCTGACCGTGGTCTGCAGGTCCGCAGGAAGATGGGGAATGACCTCATCCAGGGAGCCCAACAGGGCATGGGAGAAGTGTGCCATCAGGATGGCCGAACTGGCCTGACAAAGGCCGAGAGATGATGCAGCATAGACTTTCCGCCCGGCATAATCCAATTTCTTGGATTCCTTGTCGGGTGGTTTGTCCATGTCCCTGGCGTTCCCGGCGCGCCGGAAAATGCTGTCGGTAACCAGCCCCTCCGCAGAGGGGTGTTCCGAAAAACCGGACAGGGAACCGGTAGGGACCACGTACTTCCTAGCCATCCTGGCCAAAGGCGCAGGGCAGGAAGCAGGACGCTGCCATAGTTCCAAGGCCAGACCAACAATGGCTTTGGCCACGGAAGGCCTCTGTAGGAGAATCCCCTCGGTCCAGAATCTCCATGAGGGGATATCTGGCCCGTTTAGAAATGGGTTCGAGCTTCATCCTGGTGGACTCCGAGATGAGCCGAAGAAGTCCAAGAAAGGACGAAGGGCTATCGTCCACTGACTGCCCCCCTGAGGACTCCAAGTCCATCCGCTTGGAGAACAAGGAGGAGTCATCTTCGGACTCGGACGAGTCCTCAAAGAGCTGCCTCGAGCCAGAGACACCCTCCACCTGCCGAGGTTTGTCGGGAATGAGAGTGACCGACAGCCTATGGGGCAGCCCCTGAGCCGACCGAGAACTCTTGGTCGGAGCTCCAACTAATGGCTGAGGAGGCGGCGGTTCCACCAAAATCGGTGGGGCAGCTGTAATAGGCCGAACAATCGGCCTGGGAACAGGCTCCTCGACCACAGTGAGGGGTTGTTTCGGCCGCTCCAGTGACAGCCACTTAATGGCCGGTGAAGACGACTGGGTCGGCTTATTCCCGGTCAATAGAAGCTGTTGCCACATAAGCTCCTTGTATTTACGGCGCAGCTTGCGCCAAAGCCTCCCCTCATCTGTGGAGGAGGAAGAAGAGGAAGAGCGGCGACGCCGCTTACCGTGGTGCCGAGACCGAGACCGCCTATGACGGCAGGACCAGCTGGACCGCTAGGAGGTCCGAGACCGAGAATCTCGGCTATGCGGAAGTCGGCGAGGCGGGGTGCCGAGGATCGGTTCTCCCTTCGGTTCGGATAATTCCACCAACAGCTCCGGAACCGGAGGCACAGTCGAGCCGACGGGATCCTCCACTCTCACTGGGGGAACCAGGGAGAGGGGATTATCAGCTTCACCAGCCGACAGCCCGTCTAACGGGTCGAGAAAAATCTCGACCGCGTCGTCGGTGTCTCCGGTCAACTGGCCTGGCGGGGACACCCGTGAAGCCAGTGGCCGAAGCTGAAGGTCGACTGAAGTGGAGCTATGCGACCAGGAGGAGATCTTTCCGCTCCCAAGAGCGTCGACGCTGGGACTTACTCTTGCTCTTTTTCGACCGAGAAAATGGTCCAGAAGAGGTTGGACCCTCGCCTTTGGTCGAGAGGGTCAGGCAAAGCTCCTTAAAAGAAGCCGAGTACGAGGCGCCGAGGGAGAGCGGGACGAACGCCGCGGCCGAAGATGGAGTGGCCCGCGCCGCCTCCTCTTCGAGGGCTATCATCTGTTCTAGCTGTTCTGCAGAGCCCGCAGCCACGGACACCGCCAATCGGGCCTCCTTTGACTTGACCGGAGGAAATCTCTTGTTGGGACGCCCCAGCTGCAAACGGGCAGCACGATCCTCGAGGTCACAGGCCGAGAAAGAAGAGCACAGGTCGCAAGCCTGCGGGTCGTGCTCCAGGCCTAGGCAGTAGACGCACATGGAGTGCGGGTCCGTTCGAGACATTTTATGCCCGCAGGGGCATCTCTGAAATCCGGGAGTCGATTTGTCCATCGCAGCCACGAGGAGAAGAAGACCAAGAGTCTTTAAGAAATTTCAAACGAGTTTTGAGAAGTTTGAAGAGTTAGGAACCAATCTTTAATCGCAGAGCGTTAAGGAGGGAACCTGAGCTTCCAAGCGGTAAGGAAGATCCGGCATCATGGGGCAGAGCCGAGAGTTTTACCACCCGGGTGGGTGGGAGGAGCCAGCTTGAAGATCTTCCAGCAAGATTTAAAGCGGCAAGGATACCTGCCAGACAGTGTGGACGAACAACATATCCATGTCCCTAGAAGTACATTTTTACAGAAAAATTAGTGGATGCTTGGAACAGCCTCCCTGTGGAGGAGGTGAAGGCAAAAATAGGGGAATTTAAGAATGCATGGAATAGACATAAGAGTACTCTCGCAGTAGGGAAGAGAGGATAAGCCGCAGATTAACTAGGGTCTGCGGTATTGCTTTAAGTAGGGAAAAGGAGTAGACTAGGTGGGTCACACGGTCCTTCTCTGCCATCACCTTTTATGTTACTATGTTTTTTGTTTTGTTTTGTAATAAATGGCACTGAAGAATGGGAAAATTTCCACGAGGTCTGTCTATGCTTCCCAATCCATGTCTCCATCAAACAGCAGGCCGAAACAGGGAAGTATCTAGAAGCAAAGAAGGCAGCAGCTGGAGTGAGGGCTAGAGTTCCGGCAAGTGGGTGAAGGGAAGGTGTTCCATGAAGGAGACTGAGACACAATAAATGCACTGACAGTGAAAAAGAAACAATACCACATTATATGTGGTACAGAAAGTCTAGTGCCACACCAGCCACAACCGGAATAGGTAACAGAAGCAGGGTAACTCATTGCTGTATAGGAAAATCTGGGTCTGCAATGTAACAATGAAACTCTGTACAGAGGTAGTTTACATGTCCCGTAACTGATACCATCTGATCAGGTAGTTGGGAGCTGCCCTGTAGTTGATATTACGGGTGCTGTGGGACCACAGGAAACGAGAATAGGTCTGACCATAGTCATTAACTTATTTTATAAAAAGACAAGAAAAAAATCCAGAAATCTCATTGGCCAAGAGACAACAGCTGACTGTATATTAAATATTTATATACACACAGACATCCTGGTCCTAAACCATATCACACAGTGAGCAAATCAGTCCTCCTACAACCAGAACTGATCTTCCATCACAAACATGGCTGCTACCTTTACACTGTAAAAACCTTCAACTGGGCCCTAAAATAAAACTACCTTAAATAAAAAAAGGAAACAAATTAATTAAACATTGTTTCCCTGATCATCACACTCTCCTTAAACACATAAACAAATTAGAAGTATTAAGTATTGTTTATAGTTTTCATTACAACACTTTCTTTACTAACTGTGAAAAATCTCCCTTCTCTCTTTACCAGCTCATCAGGGAAGTCTCTTCTACTTGCTCTGACAGTGAGATAATTGAGTCACTGGCTCTAAAATAGGCCTTTGTTGTCTGTGTGTACAGTATGTCAGGAAAGTAACATTCTACCAGCAGAACTGAGCAGAATTTTGAATCCCTGTATTCCATAGTAAACATTCTATGATAAACATTCTACGTCTTGAATAATGGGGATAAAAAAAAAACAGGACGAAGAAAGTAGGCAATACAGTAGTACTTTATAAACAAAGAGAAAAGGTGGGAAAACACAGTTACATAGGCAGAGGCAGACCCAAACTGCTCAAATACTACATTGCTGTCCCTCCAACTCACTAGTTCAGCATTTTTCAGTGAGTTGCTATTCAATCAATTTTACCACTCCTCTACCCAAGTCTGGGGACTAATGTTTCAACATATTTAAATAAAATAACATACTACTATTACATTTTAAATAATGTGTCCAGAGTTTTGTTTGACTGTTATAGAAATAGTTGTTACCCATTTTATAAGAGTAATAAAACACTTCAGAGTATGGGTTGTTGACTGATAAGAGCACTACCCAGCTGCTGTAGTCACTCGGCGCAAGCACCTCGCGCCTAACAACGCACCTGGGGGCGTGCTCTTATCAATCAACAACCCACACCCTGATGTGTCTTATTGCTTTCGTATGAACTAGATATATTCCCTTACCCCCTTCGCATCAGTGACAAGCTACAACAATGGGCAAAGGGTGAAACAGCAGTAAAATGATGTACCTCAGCAAGGTCATCCTGCGGGAAGACGCTAGAAAATAACCAGTGCACTGAGCTGGATGGAGTGTTGTTCAGTGAATTAAACAACAACATGTACCACTTGCAAAACTTTACAGTGATTTCAAATGGGGAGAAGACAAACTAAGTCCACTGCAGTTCAATGTACCTCATAGCCACTCGAGTAAATGCAGCGGGAGTCTACCTCTGCAGGAAATTAATCTGCAGAATGGTCTAGAAAGGCACAGGAGGAGATAGGCTAAACCAAATGGCCAGGGTAACAGGACGGAGGACGGAAAGTGAAGGACAGACCAGGACAGGAAATTATGGCAGCAGCCGGACTGGAAGGAGATAACAGCAATTGTCATAGAGCAGCACAAAATAAGGTACGGAAGGGGGCTTATGGCAGGTAAAAGGGGGAAACAAACATTACACAGAAGGGGGGGGGGAGATAGAAAGAATGGAAAAAAGAGCAATAAACAACCATAGCAAAATGAGGAAGAAAAAAATGAGGGGGGGACAAGGGAGAGGGAAAAGGGAAACGGAAGGAGGCATGGGAATGAGAAAAGGGGAGAAGCAAACAAGCGGGAACAGTATGCAGGAACAAAAGGAAGCTCAGCCATGCAACAGCCTGGCGCTTGTGAAGGGTGTGTGTTTCGCAACGCAATAAGCGGGAAACTGCTGAGGGAGGCTGGCCTTCATTTGAGATGTGGGAGGAGCTATTCCCTCACATTCAACCTCCAGCTTTAGCCCTCCCAAACTGGGCCAGTGTAATAGATGTGATGCCAGTCAGTTTCTGCAGCTGCTACTACTGCAGTTATGCTGCATCTTGGTGTGTAGCAGCTGACAACACAGTGGGGGGGGGGGATATTTGCCTCAGATGCAGGAAATTGGTCAGCTGATCAGCACTGCCCGCAGACCACAGCCCATCAAAACCTCCCCCACACAACAGTCCCACATTCCCTCCACAAAATTGTCCCTAAACCCTCAGTGTGACACCGCCACCTGCCAGCACTGACATTATCCTCGGCCCCCACCACAACACTGTACCCCTCAATAATACTATCACCCACTCCCCAATATAGTATTATCTTCACCTCAATCACAAAAGTCCCACCACCAACACAACAGCAAGGCCTCCCATAACCACTGCACTAGCCTGGGGTGCCTGGGGACACAAGGGAAAAGTGCTCTTTTTTCCTCAGGCAAACCCGAAACCCAAGGCAACATAGCAAAATGTTCTACTTCCTGTCAACAGTGAATATTGCTACTGGCTATATGTCCATCACTCCTATCCACACATGCATGGAAACAACTGGAGTTCAGCAGGAGGGAAGCCTGGTTTTAAAATGTTGCTGAGGTGATCCTCACTCTGAAAAATGTTACAGGTAAAAGTCCATAATATGAAATCTGCATTTTTTTTTTTTTATTACTTGTTTATGTTCCTCTTCCGTGCACCAGCAGGTCTGTCCTTTAGGCTGCCAAGGACTGTTCTTGCCCCAGGCAACCCCATCCACCCATCACCACCACCATCCCACATCACAGCCCCCCAGGGTAACCCAATGTATCCCTTGCATCAGGTGGGTCTTCTCCCTGTGGAGAAAATGAACCCTACTGGTCTGCTTCATGGGTGCTGCTGAGGCAGTCCTGGTGGTCTGGGGGCTCCACGGCAGCGAGGGTCCAAGTGGCTGTCATCCAACTGGCTGGTGTGCCCTTTTCTTATTTTCTTCCACCCCACCACATTCTCAGCCTATGGTATGCAGCGTCCTCGGGCAGGGGTGTGCAGAGGGTGTGTCGAGGTCGCACATCCCCACAAGCACGCACCCAATCCACTCGGAGATGCTGAGGCAGAACCCACCCCTGGGAGGGAAGCATCCAATGGATGCTTGTATACTCCCTTCCTGTTAGCCTCCACTCCTTAGGTTGCCAACATGCCAAGTGAACCCCTTCACTCGGCGCCATGGAGTTAGCTCTATCTCCTGCATTTTAAAGGTTTCAAAGCCGTGTTTCCAAAGTGTAAAAACAACAACAAGGCACTGCATCAGGATGCAGTCTAAAAGCAAAATAAAATGGTTATATCAAATGCACGTAGAAAATAGAGTTAAAAATCTATGTTTCGGCCATAGATCTTCAGGAAATATCTAAAAAAGAAAAAAAACAAAGTTAGTGTAGCTTCCAAGTTTCCAAAGAGTGCCTGTTCTGCTTACATTTATCATACTTACTCTCTTTCTTAGCTCCCTCTTCTGTTGCCTTCTTACGTTGTCCATTTGCTCCCTCTTCTCCTGCATTGTTCAATGGTATCTGGGCATCTTTTAATTTAAATGAGATCAATTAGCACATGTTTGGTGTTTCAGGTTTATTACATTTATATTGTTGTTTTTACATGTATTTATTGCAAATATCCTGAATATTATGAAGTGCTTGGATCCGTATGGTACTATGCTACATAAGAATAAACACCTTACCTTATTTAGAAACAGACAATGACAGCAGAAAAAGACTGAAGGTCCATCAGAACCTGCCTGGTCATCGTTCTTGGGCTGCTGCTATGTTTGTTAACTGAGTATGCCTTATTTACTCTTGTCATTTGGTCGGGGTCATTCAGCTCTGTACTTGTACTACACTGTTATGTTTTAATAAGGGTACTTGTGTTGCATATTGCTATACATCTGCTTGTTCTCCCAAATCTTATACCCCCAACACTGCTGGAAATGAGCTGTTTACAGCTCATATGTCTTTCCTGGTGAAACATTTTCCAAATAAACAAACCTACTGTTCCTCCAGGGCACTAACCCTTACAGAAATATAAGTGTGCTGTGTACATACACAATGCATGCCTCTTGCTTAATTGTGCAATATTTGCATGCAGTTTACATACACACAGAGAACATAAGCAAACCAGATCTACAATGCACATCAGGTTTACATGCTACAAACTTGACTTGTGCAGCAAGTACGTTTGTGTGAACATCTTCTAAAAATCATATCCGTTTACTTGCTGCATGCTCGACATTCATGTAGCAGTTAAGCTGGTGTGAACATCATTTAAAAATCACATCAGGTTCACATGCTGCAAGCTTGCCACGTGTGCAGCAGCTAATCTGGTGTGAGCATATGGTTTATTTATTAGTGTTTTGCATTTCAGTCTAGAGCTATGTGGGGGCCCTGCTGCACAACTTCCACCCTTTCTGCAAGCACCCTGCTGCCGCCTTAAGGTGTTATAGGGAGGTGGGTATCGCTAGGAGAGGAGGGGGTCGATGGTGGGGCATCAGAAGCTCAACAGAGGTGAGAGAGATTGGGTGGTTTGGAATAGGAGGCACCCTAGGGTTAAACAGGACCTGGAGAGGTGCCCGACGTGTTTGGTTCCCATCCCTCAGGTTCCCACCAGACCACGTGGGGAAGTAGTTAAGGGGTCAACAGCTGACCCGGATCCTCTCTAAGCACTGCTATGCAATACCAGGTCGATGAGGAACAAGACCATAATTATGTCAGACTTCATTTCCTTAGTCGACCTGGCATGCATCACAGAAACCTGTCTGGGTGGTGATGTGGGGCCGATGTTGGAGACTTCGGTCTCAGCTGGGTATTCCATGGTGCACTGCCCAGGGATGGATCGCAGGGGTGAGGGTGTAGCCATCTGTTTTAGATGTGACATGAACTTCTCAGCACATCCAGTGGGTTCTGCCAGGCCATTTGAACATATGACAGTACGTGGTGGTGCAGGTGTAGGCTGCAAAGTTCTCCTCATTTACCACCTTTCAGGGTCGAGGGGGGGGAATTTTTGCAGGAGGTAGCAGACTTCATCATCAACAAGGTATTGGAGTTTCCCAGGTGGCTTATTCTGGGTGACTTCAATGCCTGGATTGATGATGAATCCTCTCAACTTGGATCTGACCTCCTCCAGCTGATGACATTGCTGGATCTAGCTCAGGCAGTTGCTGCTGTGACTCACCATCACGGCCACTCCCTGGACTTGGTATTCTCACTGGGTCTTGGGGTCACTGAACTTTAGACTGATTGGGTTGGTTGATCTGATCACTGTATCGTGAAGTTCAAGTTCAGGGCTCCTCCCATTGGCCCCTCTCCTGTTGAGATGGTCAGCTACCACCCTTTGAGAGGTCAACCCCAGACGGACTCACGGCAGTAGCGGATTACTCCAGTGTCAGTGCTGTTAGTGCGATTGGCTTGGGTGAATCGTTAGTGGCCTATAATTGGGCTGTCTCTGAGGCATTCAATGTAAATTGCACTGGTCCATATATGACCTAGGTCTTCTCGCCTGAGACCCCCATGGTTCATTGGAGCTGTCTGGGTGATGAAGACTATGGGTCGGTGATTGGAGCACTGCTGGCAAAGGACCCGGCTAGAGGAGGACAACAGTCTTTGAAAAAAAATCACTATAGTGGCTATCAAAGGGCAATCAACCATAAGAAGGCAGAATTCCTGTCTAGGGAGATTGCTGCAGGGAAAAATAGACCAGCTCAGCTTTTCCGGACTGTAGACAGGTTTCTTCATCCTGTCTGTCTGCAGCCAAAAAAAAAGCTTGCTCAGCAATACAGTGCGATGAGTTTGCTCTATTTTTCTCTTACAGGGTGTCCTCGATTCAGACTAGGATCTCACAAGAGGACTGCAGCAGACCCACAGGGTGGGGCTTGGTTGGAGCAGGAGCACTACTATTGCCTGGGAAGAGTTTCGGCCTGTGTGGGTGGCTGAGGTCTCCGAGGTGATCCTGAAGTTGTGGTCCATTTGTTATGAACTGGACACGTCTCCTAGTCGTATGTGTTGAGGTCATCGGCCCAGTGTTTGCTAGGATAGTCAGGTGCTCGCTTTCTGAGGGGGATTTCTACTGAAGAAAAAGGGCTATGTTACACTACAAATTCTAAATACATCATCATCACATAACATTACATCTCCAAGGTATATTCTACATTATTCAGAATGACAAACACTACTCATAAGTACATTATCAATGTATGATTTAACCAGGGTCCCATTTTTCACAATTAACCCAAACTAACAACTTTTTCTTCGGAAAACAATGTAATATCTTTATTCACAATACCCTGCAATGAGGTTTTGATATTCTGTATTACTTCTAGGTGAGCAATACACCTCTGCTGTGTAACTCATACACTTCTAGTTGCCACAAGAAGTATTTAATAGCTGCAAAAACAATATATAAGGTCTCAGGGTTTTATTTGCTCCACCCACCAGAGGAAGATCCAAACATAAGAGCTGAATACGAGATATGTTTGAACAGGGGTTCCTGCCATTCACCAGCCAAACAAGCCCAAAAGAATTCAGCATAACTGCACTCTAAAAATAAATGCTCTTGTGTTTCTAGTTTCTGAATGCATGACTCCCTTAAACAATACAGTTCAGAAACGGGTTTGTGTTTATTATTGATCGTATCCCCTAATCTTCCATAATTGCATAGCCAGGCCATATCCCAGTCTCTCGTTATTTAAAAATTGCTGAACTGTATTTTTTCTACCTGAAGGGCAGCTGGGGAAAACCAGTTCTTTTTATTCTGCCTAGAGAATGACACTATAAATCATCTTCCTATCTTGTGTTTAGATTTATACAGGAGTAATCTTCCATTTGATAATTGGAAAGGCTTTGCCGGGAGTTCAATGGCCAAGCAGCCAGTCACTCCCACTTCCTGAGTTATAGAAGCAGTTCCTCTCAGCCTCATTGTGAAGCACTTTTTCTTTGCAGCTGAAGACTGTCAGTTTGTCCTCTGAGCTGGCTGGCTGGCTAGGTGGGCCCCCCCGGCTGCTCCTGCTTGTCTGTGTTTATTTCCTGCTTCTGGTTTGTATTTTGCCTGCTGCTGTGTGTGCTTCTTTCTGTCTCATTCCCCATTGCCTTTGTGTATCTCTGGTGTGTCTCTTTTTGGGGGGGCTTTTATTTCTAAGCCCCTAGCATATCGCTCCAGAAGCTCCTACTATTTAGTGCTGTTTCATTGCTACTATGTTATGCAGACCTACGTGCAGGTCCACTTTTTACTACTCTGTTTACTGACCTATGTACAGGTCCATGCTTGCTTATGCAATTGAATGTTCACGCCTACTGCATCCTCTCGACTTCAGCCTCTGGGACGTCTGCTGCACTCAATCTGCTTTTGACCTTGCAAGGTCTCAGCACTCACTGCCCATTACGGTAAGAAGACCAGTGCTCAATCAGCTTGACAGCTTCTCAGCTCAGTTTAATTCTGGGGCATGCCAGCCATTCTATTCTTGGTGCAGGGTTCCTGCAGCTGATGTTCTCACTCTGCATTTAGTCCGCATCTTGAGCATGTCCAACTTGGGGCGGGATCCTTCTCACCTGGCCCACAGCTGGGAATGTCCTCACCCCAGGCTTGGCTTTAGCTGCCTGCTATGCAACAGCAGCTCCTGGTGTAGAATTTAAGATAAGCAGTGAAGGGTGGTTACGTTGCTCTCCTTTGGCACTAGTGTTCCAGTATAACGGTTGTCCATTGGCTTTAGTGGTTTCCCTAGCAAGGCACTTTCACTGCATTCTCCCTATGACTGCCTCTGGTTCACCTGGTTTGAGTTTAGGGCAGGAGGCCCAGCGAGAGCCTCAGCAGTCGTTGCTCTACACCTCCACCTTGGTTGCACATACTGTTGCAGAGTTTTTTTGCAACCTTCCACAGCGTTCTCACTAGAGGGTTTGAGTGAGAGCCTTCCTCCAAATTGGAATATTTTCCACCTCCCTTTAATTGGGTTTTCCAAATTGCAGCTGCAGAGCCGTCACTAAATAAACTATCCTAAGCCTGGAGGGAAGGTGACCTAGGCCTTGGATCCCCAGAGATTTCCTTTTCATAGGGTTTTTTTCTCACCTACATTGCCTCCGATCATAACTGTTATTTAGCATAGCAGTGTCCCCTAGTTTCTTTAGTTAGGTTCCACTGTTGGGATGGAGGTGGAGGATGTCCTGCGGTTTCCCCCTCTCCTTAGAGGATCCCCTCATTCTCAACACAAACCATCAGTATTATGCTACTCAAACTTGGGCATTTCATTATGTTTTCAAAGTGAGCATCTCATTATGTTATCAAACTGTCTATGCTTCTCTATTACTACATCACAGTTACTGCTTGCTCATATGCTTCGTGTCACCTCATTCTTTGGGATATGATTGTACTGCATTTCTTTTGGGGATTCCTAAGGTACCTTTAGCCATGGGAATCATCCCATGGCACCTCTAGTGGTGGAACCCTCTCCAAGGGTTCCTTGCCTTTTGTACCCCTACAGGGTGGTAATTCCTCTGGAAGAGAAGGTGCGAACACTAAAACTAACTAACACAGTTGTACAAGAATAACAATGTACTGGCTATGTAGGACAGTAAATATTCTTTAATAAACATAACCCATCTGTAGGAAGCACATAGACTCCTTTCAGTAACCTAACTTTGAGTATTCTTTTCTGAGGGATTCTCCCCCAATGCCTTGAAGGAGGCATTGGTGAAGCCCTTTCTGGGAAACACATCTCCCTACCACAACATCCTGGCAAATTATAGACTGATCTCTGACCTCCCATTTGAGGAAACAGTGACTCTGCAGCTCAAGGAAGACCTGGAGGCCTGCGACATCTATGAGCAATTCCAGTCTGGATATAGGGTGAGGTACAGCACTGAAATGGCACTGGTCTGGGTTCATAACGACCTCCGTATGACTAGCAATCATGGGGAATGGTCAATTTTCATTCTCCATCTATCATCTGCATCTGTTACTGTGAACCACATTGAGATGCTAGATCACCTTAGGGAGTGCTGTGAACTCACCGGTGTTGTCATCAACTGCTTTGAGTCCTTTCTCTCAGGCCAGAAGCAAAGGGTGATGATGGGGGGAATTTTCATTCTCCCCCTACTTGTGGAGTCCCTTAAGGCTTGATCCTGTCACAGACATTGTTCTCGTATACATGCTACCCCTGGAGAGGATCGTCAGACAATAAAGTGCGAGTTTTCACTGCTATGCAGATGATAGTCAACTGTGTATGTCTTTTGTACCAGAGACAAGTGGTGCTGTTAAAGTGTTGAATAAATGTCTTGCAGAGATCCCAGACTGGTATCCCGTGACACAGGTAACTGCAATTAGGTGCATACAAAAATGGCAACTCAATCATGGCACGTTATTGGGGAGGGTGACCACATGGGGGGGTTCACACATATAGCGACAGGATGTCACTACATGTATATGCGCGCAGGGGGGAAGAGTGCGAGCATGCTGACCAAGGAGCAGAATGGGAGGGAGGATTTGTGAGGCATGGTGCCATGGTAGGTTGCTGAGCTGGCCCCATGGCACAGTGGGTGGGTGGTGGGCCGGGATTCCAAGGGTGCTTGGTTCGGGTCCAGGTGCATGTGCATTTTGTTGCACCTGACCCGATTTGTTTGTGGGGGGGTTGCACTTCCGACATGGACCCCCCCCCCCGGAGTTGAGAATCCTTTAGCAGAGGGCACAGGGAACAAAGAAAAACCTAAGTCCCCGGTGCCCTTTTGCTGTGTGCCCGGGGGTACATCACCAAAATTGATTTTTGGCGATGCACAGTCGCCCAAATGGTGATCATGTTTTGGCGGTCACCATTATGACATAGAATCTCCAAGACTGGATGAACTGTAACTGGCTGAGACTCAACCGTGGCAAGACAGAGGTACTAGTGATTGAACCTGGCCACGGGCACAATGAGGATGCCTCCCAGAATGACAACAGGCTTAGTCCTGGGGTCAAGACCATTGATGGCATACCCAGATTTTACCATCCGAGGAACATTGTTTGGATTAAGCCCCTAATTCCACCTGAAGACCTGCCGTCACTCATGCTTGCTTTTGTAACATCGTGGCTTGACCACTGTAATGCTCTACATCTTGGGGGCAGTGGGGGGAACCTCCACCAGCTGCAGCTGCTACAGAAGACTATGGGAGGGATTAGGCTCCAACAAACCTCAAGTTAAACTATGATGCAAACAATTGGAGAAACTCAGACCCACTCACTGGATTTAGAAATTAATATATTACATTTATTTAGATACCACTTCTTGAATAGATCAACATTTCATAGTTATCACACTACTTCTTCAGGATCTATAAATTCACAAAACTAAAAAAGTATTTTAACCACTCCCTGGTGATACTGACAAAGCTCTCCAAACTAACATTAAGTTTGTTTGAGTACATAAACATATACACATTTTCTATAGCTTTGTATTACATTCTTATAACTAACAAAGAAAAAATATCATACCTACATACACAAATATTTTATAGCAACATAATTTACAATATTTTATTTATGGAGTACATCACAACTAAATACAAAGATTTTTCATTTTTTATTATTCCTTTTTGCAGGTAAGGCAGAGAGAGCCAGCAAAAGTGATTAAGAGTGGGGATTTACAGCGCTGACATTTTCTTCCCCTGCTGGATTTCTCTGAGGCCATTATTGTACTCCTCAAAGTGCACTGGTCAAGCACTGTAGCTCTCAACCCCCGATCCTCACATTGGAGAGGGGTGCTTTTCTGACTACTGCTTTAGCCTTTAGCTCTTGTCCCCCTATCCTCAGTTGGGGGAGGGGATCCTCTGTCCTCTGGCACAGTATAATGCACCAAGCTGTGTACTGCCACAAGCTCCTATCACCTTACTCACTGGGCAGGGGCGAGGAGCAGACTGGGGAGCGCAGGAGAGAGCTTCCCACACTGAAATCTGCTTTGCCTGGCTTCCCGCACTTAGAACAGCACTCTCTGGAGCTCTGGCAGGCGCAACAAGTGGTCTGAAGCCTTCAGGACTGCTAGTCACCCGAGAATAGATCAAGAAGCCACGACGGGTGGTCTAAATGTGTCCAAAGACCACTAGTCGCTTCTAGGCTCCCTCTGGGCTGGCAGCAATTAAAGTTGCTAGGTCGCTGGCCTGAGCGTGGGAAAAAATGGACAGTGAGGTGCTGTTGCGTGGTGGGGCCAGTCTGTGCAGCTTGCATGGCTGAGACTGGAATCCCACCACTAGAATTATAATCGGAATGTTCCAATTCGGCAAAGTAGACAAAAGAAAATGAACTTACAGTCTCTTCAGCCCTGCCACCAGTGTCGGGGCTCCTGCTGCACAGTGCCTGCTTCCAACAAGGCAGGAAGTAAACTGGCACCAATCGGAAGGGGAGGGCTTCTTACCCTCCCTGCTGCACAACATTTGGATCCTACCTAATGATGTCATCAGGAGGTGGAACCCAAACGTTATGAAGCCCGGAGACCAGCTTAGGAGAGGGAATAAAGATTTTTAATTTTTTATTATCCCACATTTAGTACTGTGGTATTTCTTCACAAATATTTTTCTTATAATTTTCATTCCACACTGTTCTAAAATACATAGAGACGTTGTTAAATTCTAGTTACAGTTTGTTTTAAATTAGCTTTTAACAATACAATCAATTGGTTATTTTTCCCTCTTTAAGAGAAAACAAGGGCGTGGTGGGGTTGTGTGTTGACAGGTTTATATTCTTTATTTTGGTCTTGATTAACATTAAAAAACAGAAAACTACGTAGTTTATATTTTATCCCTTTTCCAACTTCTTTTGTAATAGTTTGCAAGATATTATTACCTTTAAATTTATTTTGTTCTAGGTTTAGCTGGCTGCTTTTGCCTAGGAAGTATAATTTCTTCTTCCATCAGTCTATTCTAAAAAGTAATTGCCCAACAAACAGAATAACATATTTAGGTACAGTGTTTCTACTTGTGTATAGCACACTATTAATCACCTAGGCTTTTTTTTTTTTTTCAAATTACATTATACAGGTACCCATTATATTCAGTTCTACAGTTCACAGATTCACTTCATTTGTTTTAATACTTTTCATTCCCTAGTTCTCTAACTTGCTCCAAAAAGGCAAATGTTACATTTGCTCTCTTTTACATTTTACTCGCTTTTTTTTTTTACAAAACACACAAAGTTTGCGTTCTCTTGTTTACACTTAAAAGTCATGCCAGAAACAAAGCTTATCTGTGTTGTCTTGATGAAATTACCTACTCACTTTAGTTCTCTTTACTTTTAGAAGACAGTTTCTCAACTTACCCTGACACAAGTTCTTAGCTCATTTATTTTTTGCCACTGTCATTACGCATGGCACTGTGCACTTTATATTTGGTCTGGTTGCTGTGGTAATGTTGTTATATTTATAAATTTTCTGTTTGATTGGATAGGGGAGTCAATGGACTGAATCGGGACCATAAAGCCATGCCTGGAGTATGCACAGCCTCACATACTGACCCACCTAACAAAAAAGTTGGCTATCAAGGTGGCCACCAACACTATAAATGGCACAAAAGTTGGTGGTCAGTCCTAAAACAATTCCATACAAATTATCAAAAACATAGTTAAAAACATCCTAGAAGACAAGGGAGAGAGAAGATTTATAATGGGAGGGTGGTGGGGTGCACAGGGTGTGGAGCAACCATGATACTGGACTGGGCTTGGAAGTTTGGTGGTTGCCCAGTGTGCTACCAGCTGGCACAGCTTAGGGAGGAGGTTGCGAGGATTAGGAGACAGCTGGGGGGGGGAGGTATGGTTGGGGAAGGGGGCAGGGGATCTCCCATGGGGTTACATCAAGCACTGGGGTGGGGGCATAGTGAAAGGAGTGCAGGAGAACACTCAGGGGTCACATAGGGACCCTGGCAGAGGGGGTCCAAAAGGACACTACCAAGGAAGCAGGCAGGTAACTGGGGACCCTCACAAAGGAGGGACAACATTCTCAGGGAAGCAGGCAGATGGCCAAGGCTGGACAGAAGGAAGCAAGGCGGGGAGGTGGATCAGACCTTACTCTCCGTAACTGCTTCAATTCTCTGCTTCTGCTTGAGGATGAGGGGGGTGATGTAGCCATGACAGGGGTGGTTAGAGATGGAAAAGGAGTGGGGGGCAGGAGACAGGGGCTGGATAGCTAGGAAGAACAGGGGAACCTGGAATGCAGGAAAATGGGGAGCAGTGAATCAGAGCAGGAGGGGCAGGGAAGAAGGAGGAAGATGCAGGAGAAGGACCAGTTGGGAGGAAAGGTAAGGAGGAAGGACCAGAAGCACAAGGGATTCAGTAAAGGGAGCTGAGGTTTAGGCCAGGGGACACGACAAGCAGGAGGGACTAAATGGAGATAGGAAGGAAGGGGTGAGACGAGAGAGGCTAGTTTAGCAGATGGGGAATAGGACCAGTCGCGAGCAGTGAGGGGAGTTAGCAAGGTACAAAAGGATACTCAGGAGGAGGAGGCATAGGATTGGGGGAGGGTGGCCAGGGTAAATAAGGAGGGGTGGCATGTGGCACCTAGATAGGGGGAGGAACAAGGAGCCGGCTGGGTGGAGGGGCCAGTAGAAAGGATAAGGGACATGAAAGGGGGGGAATGGAGGAAAAGGAGCAGTCAGAGTGCTCCTGTTGGGGGATTCTATGATCAGGGGTATCAAATGGGATAGGGAGGGAGAAGCCTGGCCAGTTAGAACAAAATGCTTCCCTAGACTAACAGTGCACAGGGCTAAGCACGAGGTATATCAGCTGGTAAAGGATTGTGGGCGTTCCCTGGACATATTGGTCCACCTGGGTACAAATGACATTGAGGGAAATAGCGAGCTAGAGATACAGGCAAGATTCAGGGAGCTTGCCAGAGTCTGTCATGACATAGGACGCACAGTTTCCTTCTCAGAAATCCTGCCGGTGCCACGGGCTAGTGGGGAACACAAAAGGAAGATTAGGGAGATAAACCAGTGGCTCAGGGAGTGGTGCAAGGCCAGAGGGTATGGGTTGATGGGGGATTGGGGGGAGACCTGGGAGGATAAGGAGCTGTATGCAAGAGATAGACTCCATCTCAATTTGGAGGGGAGGGGAATCCTTAAGTTGAAAATAGAGGGTTCATTGGTGAAAAGTGGGGTTTAAACTTGTGAAGGGGAGGATGGGAGAAAAAGGCTGTCAAGGGGTGCCGATAAAGGGAGGATACTGTCTCCACCCCCCCCCCGGGGAGCTGGAGGATTGTGGGAAAAGGTCAACTGGTAAAGTGCAGACCAGGAGAAAACAGAATCCCCATGGGAACACGAGCAGGGGAAATGGAAGTATAGGAAAAGGGTGGAAGGTAGTCCTGCTAAATGCCAGGAGTTTGGACAATAAAATGCCTGAGCTCCAGGCGATGCTAACTGAGGGAGCAGTGGATGTGGCAGTGGTCACTGAGACCTGGGCCACAGCAGGACATGACTGGGACCTGAACCTGGAGGGTTACACTATGTTCAGGAAGGACAGAGGGGAGATAAGGGGAGGAGGGGTAGCAATGATAGTCAGAAACTGCATTGGCATAGGGGGAGTGGAGGAGGCAGAGGGAACCGTGGAGGCGATTTGGGTCACCTTGATAACAAGGGGGGGCAAGAGAGTAAAAATAGGAGTGATGTATAGACCTCCTGCCCTGGCGGAGGAACTGGAGGAGAGTCTGGTGGCAGATGTTGAGAGACACTGCAGACTGGGCAGAGGAACGGTGGTGGTTTGGGGGGACTTAAACATGCCAGGAACAGACTGGGAGACTATGACATCCTCTGACCAGGGAACAGAGGTTGTTGGATGTCTTTCAAGATGCATTCCTAACTCAGCAGGTGGGGGAACTGACCAGGGAGGTGCAGGTGCTGATGTGGTCCTGGCAGACAGTGACCAGATCCGACTTGGGTCACCAATTTGGGTCACCTTGATAACAAGGGGGGACAAGAGAGTAAAAATATGAGTGGTGTATAGACCTCCTGCCCTGGCGGAGGAACTGGAGGAGAGTCTGGTGGCAGATGCTGGGAGACACTGCAGACTGGGCAGAGGAACGGTGGTGGTGTTGGGGGACTTAAACATGCCAGGAACAGACTGGGAGACTATGACATCCTCTGTGACCAGGGAACAGAGGTTGTTGGATGTTTTTCAAGATGCATTCCCAACTCAGCAGGTGGGGAAACCGACCAGGGAGGCGCGGGTACCGGATGTGGTCCTGGCAGACAGTGACCAGATTGGGGGCCTGGAGGTAAGGGACCCATTGGCAGGGAGTGACCATGCCACGGTCTGGTTCTGCCTAGACCTAGGAGGGGTAGAAGGCTGCACAAAGATGGAGGTGACTGACTTCAGGGGGACGGATTTTAAGGAAATGGGAAGGATCCTTATGGAGCATTTGGATGTGACTGGGTCAGACATGGACGCTAATAGTAGGTGGGAAATCATCAGAAGGGGGTGCAGGATGCTACCAGCACCTGTGCAAGAGTAAGACGAAAATGCGGTAAGGCCTGAAAACTCTGCTGGTGGACCAGGGAGGTCCAGGAGGTGGTGCGGGGAAAGAAGGCAGCCTATAGGCAATTCAAGTGCTCAAGGAGTGAAAGGGATTGAGGGGAGTATGAGCTGATGGCTAGAAGGGCCACTAGGGTGGTGAGTTTGGCTAAGGCAAGGAAGGAGCAGAACCTGGCCAGAGAAATTAGGAGAGGGAACAAGGGGTTCTTTAGCTACACTGGGGAAAAAGGAAGGGTGAAGGGGCAGATTAGCAGGATTAAATCAGGGGAGAGATGGGCACAAGACCCGGGGGAGCAGACTGAAGTACTATATGAGTACTTCACCTCAGTTTTCACCAAGGAAAATGGGGGTGCTGCATCATACATAGGGGGAGACAGAGATACTGAGGAGGGGGGACCCTTACCGATCGGCGGGTCAGGGAAGAGGGGAGGCATCAATGGCAGGAGGGGGGAGGGCTAAGCAGGGAGAAGAGGTACCAGAAGTGGAAATCACAGCAGAGAGAGTGAGGGAAACCCTCAGCTCCCTTAAGACGGAGAAAGCACTGGGGCCAGATTAATTACATCCCAGAGTGCTGAAGGAACTTGCGGATGTCCTGGCGAAACCTCTGGCGGAGCTTTTCACCATCTCTCTGAGGACAGGGTGGGTGCCCCAGGAATGGAAGGTGGCACATATAGTGCCTATCCACAATGGGGGGATCAAGGGAGATGGCAGAGAACTACAGGCCTGTCAGCCTGACATCGGTGGTGGGCAAGGAGATGGAGGGCATTGTCAAGGAGAGGCTGGGGGGAACCTGGAAAAATCAGGGTGCCTGGACAATAGACTGCATGGATTCGTCCCAGGGAAATCGTGTCAGACAAACCTTGTGGAGTTCTATGACTGGGTGACGAGTGCCTTGGACCTGGGTAGACCAGTGGACGTCCTCTTTCTAGACTTCAGCAAGGCATTTGACTCTGTTCCTCACATGGGCCTATTGGATAAGCTGGGAGAAATGGGGGTGGGGAACCAGATCAGATGGATAGGCAACTGGCTCCAGGACCGGATCCAGAGGGTCGTAGTTGGCGGGATAGTCTCATTCCCAAGTAGGGTCATTAGTGGGGTCCCACAGGGATCAGTCCTTGGGCCCCTCCTGTTCAACGCCTATGTTTCTGACATAAGGACAGGAATCAGGAGTGAGATGAGTCTCTTTGTGGATGACTCAAAACTGGGGGGCGGTGGTGGATGGAGAGGAGGGGAGGGTGGCCCTACAGGGGGACCTTGAGGCTCTGGAAAGATGGTCTAGAAAGTGGAAGCTGAGGTTCAATGCAGGGAAATGCAAGGTACTCCACCTGGGGGCCAGAAACCCGGGCCAAGTGTACACCCTGGGGGGGGGATGCTACAAGTCTCGATGGCTGAGAGGGACCTGGAGGTGGTGGTGGATGTCAAGATGAACAACTCGGAGACTTGTAGGAGGGCAGCAGTCAAGGCCAACAGGATGCTGGGATGCATCGCTGGGGGAGCACCTCCAGAAGGAAGGAAGTGATACTCCCTCTGTATAACTGCTTGGTGAGGCCGCACCTGGAGTACTGCATGCAGTTTTGGAGGCCATACTTAAAGAGGGACATTAAACTCCTGGACAGGGTCCAGAGGAGGGCAACCAAAATGATTTGGGGTTTGGGGGACAGGACCTATGAGGAGAGCTCAAGAGCTAAATATGTACACATTGGAAGAGAGAAGGGACTGGGGGGACATGATAGAAGTCTTCAGGTACATGAAGAGGGTAAATAGGGAGGAACAGTCGGGGTGCTTTGAAGGAAGGAGGAGGGGGCCACTAGAGGACATGGGTGGAAGCTGGAGGGGGGAAGATTCAGGGGAGAAAGGAGGAGGTGCTACTTTACTGAGAGGGTGGTGGAGCCATGGAATGTGCTGCCTAGGGGGCTGGTGGAGGCAGAGATGGTGAAGGGGTTCAAGAGGGGCTGGGACAGGTTCAGGGGAAGGGTTCTGGAAGCAAAATCCAATGGAGCAAGAATATCCAGAAATGGGAAGGGAGAAGCCAGAGAAGGCAAGGGGCAGCAAGGTCAGCACCCAGGGTGGGGGCTGACCAAACGAGCAGACACGAAAGACCATTAGGCCTATTCTGCTGGCATTTTAGTATGTTAGTATGTTAATGGACTGGGAGTTTAGGGCATTATTCAGGCCACACCCAATTATGTCAGACTTCTAAACTCCCCCCAAAATCCACAAAAACTTACTTATCCCACCAGGGAGATCAATAATAGCCTGGACAGGCTCCATCTTAGAATCCCTTTCAGTTTATATCAACTACTACTAACAGCCACTGGTTATAACAACCAAAGCATGCCTTAAAGATACTAAAGAGACAATTGAACTATTGAACAACATTAATGAAGAACTCACTATAACTGACAGCACAATACTAGTCAGTCACACTAGATGTCAAAGATCTCTATACTAGCACCCCACAGCGGGCAGGTTTGGATACCTTGAAAGAAAATCTCCAGGAAAGAGGGGAAACAGAAAATCCACCTAACAAATATTTACTAAGGCTGGCAGAGCTAGTATTAAAACATTTTTTAGATTTGAAAATAAACACTACTGGCAGTGCAAAGGAACGGCAACGGGCTCTTTGATGGCCCCAAGTTATGCCAACATTTTTATGGATCAATTTGAAAATATTATATTTTCAATAAAAATAATAGATACAGAAACAATATTGCAATATGGAAAAGATATATAGATGACAGTCTGTGCATTTAGGAAGGCAGAGCAAGAGCTGAAAGATTTCTTGGCTTATTTAAATTCACAAACAGAATATTTACAATTTGTAATGACATTTGACCAAGAAGCCATGAACTTTTTAGACCTTAGAGTTGTGAAAAGAAACAACAGGTTGGAAACAAAAATCTACAGAAAACCAACACAAAGAAATGTACTTTTACATGCCCTGAGTTTTCATAAACTGAGCGTGATTGAAAATACACCATATGGACAGATGATGAGAATAAAAGGAAACTGTTACATAGAAGAGGACTATTTGATAGCTTCTGAGGAACTGAGTGAACACTTTGAAAAGAGAGGCTATAAAATAAATACATTGGCTAATGCTAGACGAAAGTGTGATGCCAAAAACAGGGCCGATTTATTAAGATCAGAACCGAGAACAGATACTACAGAAAATAGAAACACGGCACCTACAGAATATTCAGATCACTTTGGGACTATAAAATCATGTATCCTTATGCACTGGGAGATTTTAAAATCAAATGATATTGGAGAAAAATCATCTGGAGAAAAACCTTTTAATAATAGCAAAAAAGGTGAGGCCCCTTAAGGACAGACTATGTAATGCTACATATCAAACACCAGAAAAGAAATATGAAATCTTTGACAGCAGAATCAAGATAGCTGGAAACTACCCATGCGGTAGATGCCAGAACTGTAATAGCACTAAAAAAACAAAACACTGTATACAACCCATATAGAGATGAACACAGTGAGATAAAATAATTCATAACTTGCCAAACAGAACAAGTTATCTATCTACTGAGATGTCCTTCTGACCTTCATTATATAGGTCAGACCTCAAGATGTTTTAAAAAAGTTAAGTTTAAATGAACACAGGAGTGATATCCAAAGGGGGGATACAAAGTCTGTGGTGCCACAACATTTGAATGAGAGCAAACACAATGTTTCATCCTTAATATTTGTAGCGCTCAAAAAGGTAGAGACCCCTTTAAGAGGTGGTAACCTGCAGCAATGCTTACTGTGCCCAGAGGCATTTTGGATTTATAGGTTCAGTATACTTGATAAAAGGTGTAGGATCAATGAAGAAATTGTATGGTCAGAATTTGTAGAGTAAAACTAAAAATATTGTTGTTCCTGCGGTTTTAGCTATGGGCTGTCCAGTTTTAGGAGTGACCACCAACTGTTGTGCCACTTATGGCACCTTAGTGTTGGTGGCCACCTTGATAGCCAACTTTTTGGTTAGGTAGTCAGGATGTAGGGCTATGCATACTCCAAGCATGGCCTTATGTTCCTGATTCAGTCCACTGACTCTGTTATCCAGTCAAACAGAGAATTTTTAAATGTCACAATTTTTAGAACAAATAAATTGTTAGAATAAATGACTAAACTTATGTCTATATAACCAACATTTGAGAAAGACTAATCAACCGAATGCATACAGCCTAATATAAAAACAAAGAAAAAGAAATTAAACAAGGCCTTTACAAGTGAGTCCTTTTAGCTACTGCACATGTACACTGAAGAGAACAATAAAACACTAAAGAGAAGAAAGCTGTCCATTCGGACCATTTTGAGAAGAAAAACAGAGTGTGATTTTTAAGTCACTAGGCATGCACCACACACAACAAGAGATGTAATAATGTTACCACAGCAACCATACCAAACATAAAGCGCACAATGCCATGAGTAATGGCGTGGCAAAAAATAAAGTAAGAACTTGTGTCAGGGTAAGATGAGACATTGTCCTCTAAAAGTAAAGAGAACTAAAGCGAGTCGCTAATTTCATTAAGACAACACAGATAAACTTTGTTTCTGGTATGACTTTTAAGTCTAAACAAGAGAATGCAAACTTTTGTTTTTTGTAAAAAAAAAAAAGCCAGTAAAATGTAAAAGAGAGTTAATGTAACGTTTGCCTTTTTGGAGCAAGTAAGAGAACTAGGGAACGAAAAGTATTAAAAACGAAGGTGCAACAAAAGGAGTGAATGTGTGATCTGTAGAACTGAATATAATGGGTACCTGTGTAACCCCCTTGTTCCCAGGGGTTACTAGAATCAGTGGCAGGCAGGGAGAGGCAGCTTGTGAGATGCCAGTTAACTGTCGCACTCTGTTTTCAGTTTCTGCTGAGCTGGAGTGATGATGTCACCTTAGAATTCTTGCAGCAGCATAAGCCACAATGGAATGCTAGCTGCAGGGGTTAGCAGTAGAATGCTGAGAGATTCAAGTCAGTCTTCAGTGGGAGTGAGAGAGACACTCAGGAGAGGAAGAAGTGCTGCAGAGTGTGGCTCCTCAGACCTAGCTCAGAGAGAGCTACCTCAAGAGAATGGGTTGTGTGTTCTCACCCTAGAGAGGAACACAGAATACCTGTAGAAGGAAGTGGTAGAGACCATTCCTAGAAGTTGTTCCAATGCCCCATCCCTGGAGGGATGGGGGGCAATTCCAGGAATTTAGGGGCAATCCCCTAGTCCAGCCTGGAGAGGGAGAAGCTGCCTGAGAGTCATTTGGTTCTGCGAGTACCTGAGACTGTTGTTGGAAAGAAGCCCTGGGGCACCTGCATACCGTGGTGAGTTTTGCTCTGACAAAGAGACTTTGTTCACCGAGACAGTGTTTTAAGTAAAAGTGTCTGCCTACTGTGGGGTCAAAGGAAGACTTGCCAAGTACAGAACTTTTAGGCTGTGTATGATTTAAATGCATCTGAAAACAGTGCGGGGTCTAGGTTAACGACATAGCCACCTACAGAACTTTTAAAGTCAGGACACCTCCATAGAGAGTGAAAAGTAGAATGTTAAATGTGAAAAACACTTCGAGAGAGCATCTACAAGCAGTGTTTCAGAGACAGGTGTTGTAACCAGATGAGTGGCAGAGTATAGATTTGGAAGCAAAAGGTGGGAGACCCACCATCTGGAGTAACCAGGTTTACTTCTCCGGGTTCAATTTGGACACCTTTGTTTTCTCTTGGAGCATTTGGCCAATGCCTGAGGAAAGCACCCAGATGTGGGATTTTGGATTTCCTTGACAGACAGAATGTGCTCGTGGGTGGTTTAGGGAGCCACCATAAACCTCCATGCAATATGGAAAACTGTCCTAGTACTGGCCAGGGTGCAATGCCAAGGAAAAGAAGAGAAGTGTACCAGTTTGGGCCATGTGTGCCCAGATCCATTCAGAACCTGAGGGTTCGTAATGAGGACGTGTGCTCTGTACCTCAGTAATCTGCATTACCAGTGAGAGTAGCCCTGTGGGGGTCCATCTTTGCTTTGTTATTCTCTGTGTTATGTGAATAAAAGCCACACTCTAGAATCCCAACCTGGTTTGGACATTACAGTTGTTGCTTCCAGTGTCCAGAGTTACTTGAGTGCCACTAACCAGAAGTACAAACCTAGCAATATGCTGAGCAAACGTTTTCTCCCAGGGACCCAGGTTGATGGCCATGCTAAATGGTCCCCCCAGGTGTGAGCCAGGTAGTTGTCACACTTGGGTTGCCTGTCTGAGAAATGGCAGGCTCGGAAGTAGAAGTAATGGGTCCACAGAGTAGCTGTAAGATATTTGTAGCGACTACCCCCACCCCTCTCGGTGGCACCTAGATGTGAGAGGAGCAGCCCAGCTGGTAGAAACAAGGGGGGGCCAGTGTGTGGGAGGGGGAGTTACACCTGTATAATGTAATTTGAAAGAAACTGAAGCCTAGGTGATCAATATTGTATTATATACAAGTAGAAAGCACTTCCCTCCCATTTCACCTCCCCCTTCCTTTTTCCACTCCAAATGCCCATTTTCTTGCCCTACCCCCACTCTCTCTACTTTCACCCCATTCTCCTCCTACCGCACTACTCCTCTTGACAAGGCCACCTGGCTGCTACTCTTCCCACCCAACTTTTGACCTTTCCTCAATGTTTACCTCCCTTACCCCACCTATTTTAAACCTCCAGTGCTGTACTGCAAAGAAACTGAGCATGTTGTATCAATTATGTACAATGCTGTTACACTGATTTCTGTAGGAAGTTATTCTGTTATCCTCTGTCTGTCTTTATCTTACCCCTCCCCATCTTTGACGTGGAACCTTTGTAAAGGAGCTGTCCTCTGCTCAAGGGTAACTGTAATCAGAGAATGAATAAAATAAAATAAAGAAAGAAACACTGAACCTAAATATGTTATTCTGTTTGTTGGGCGATTACTTAGGGTAGACTGATGGAAGAAGCATGTATACTTCCCAGGAAAAAGCAGCCAGCTAAACCTAGAACAAAATACATTTAAAGGTAACAATATCCTACAAACTATTACAAAAGAAGTTTAAAAATGTATAAAATATGAACTACATATTTTTCTGTTTTTGTTTTTTTTTAATATTAGAAAATCAAGACCAAAAGAAAGAATATAAAGTGGTCAGCACACATCCCCCACCCCCACACCCTCACTTTCTCTTAAAGCGGTAAACATAACCAACTGACTATATTGTTAAAAGCTAATTTGAAACAAACTGTAACTAGAATTTAACAACAATGTATTTAAGCAGGGCTCCAGATAAGGGGAGTACCAACCTGTTTTACTCACCTCATTTTAGGAAATACTCTTCAAAAAATGTTTTAATGAGTACCAATATGCATCCAACATTTATAAATACTGCACACCAAAGAATACTGCTTCATAACATAACTGGTGATTCAAAATTATTATTTTTTTTTTTACACAGATTTACAGTACTCTTAAGCATCCCACATGTGTTTTACTCATTATATTTTAAAACTGGTGAGTAAATTACTCATATTTGCAAACATTATCTGGAACATTGTTGGCACTTGAGCAATTCTCATCTAGGAAAAAAAAGTGTTTTTAAAAAATGTACTCCTCACTCCACTCTGTCCAGACATTTGTACACATCCGAATTTGGTTTTACTCACCTCACTTTCAAAATGAGGAGTACAGTACTCATCCCCAAAAAAATGTTATCTGGATCTGTCTCTATGTATTTTAAAACAGTGTGGAATGAAAATTTTAGTTTTGTTTAATTTTGTTGTCTTGGTAAGCCCACTGGGCCTACAAGTCCCTTTTCAGGAGCGACTGTGGGGGGGATACAGATAGTAAGCAACTAAAATTGAACCCGATTAAGCTGTTGGTGGTATTTTTAGTGAATGAGGGAAACTTGGCCAGGACACTGGGGAAATTCCCCTGCTCTTTTCGATAAGTGCCATGGGATCTTTAACATCCACCTGAACTATGACCATTCTAGGCAGATGAGACCTCGGTCTAACATCTCATCCGAAAGACGGCACCTCTGAAGTGCAGCACCCCTCTCATGCTGCACGACAGTGTCAGTACTGGGATATTAACCCAAGTGCCAGATGTAGAAAATGAACCCACAGCCCTCTGATCTCTCGGCCTCAGAGGCAAGTGTGCTACCTACTGAGCCACTGACACTTGTAAGAAAAATATTTGTGAAGAAATACCACAGTGCTAAAGGTGGGATAGCAAAAATTTAAAATCTTTATTTTCTCTTTCTCTATAAGTTATACGAATTTAATATAAAGCAATAGAAAACTTGAATATGTTTATGTACTGAAACAAATTTAATGTTAGTTTGGAGAGCTTTGTCAGTATCACATCAACATATATCCTGAAGGAGGAGTGCAACAACTACGAAACACTGATCTAGTCAAAAAGTGGTATCTAAATAAATATATTAATTTCTAAATCCGGTGAGTGGGTCTGAGTTTCTCCAATTGTTTGCATCATTATCTAGGTTCTGTCACATGATCTCAATCCTGCGGGGTCTGCACTGGCTGCCGGTCAGGTGGCAGCCTCTCTTCAAGGTGGGCTTGCTCACCTGTAAGTCCCTATATGGATCAGGCCATGGTTACTTGTCAGACCTCCTTACTCCAGCCAGTCCGACTCGCTCCCTCCATTCCTCCATCCAGGGCCTCCTTGTAGTTCCGAGGACCGGGCTGAAAACCTTGGGTGATTGTTTATTTAGGTGGTTGGTACAGTCCTCTGGAATTCGCTTCCAAGACCTTTAGGGGAGGATACTACTGTGGAGGCATTCAGGAGGGACCTGAAAACTCACCTGTTTAAGTTGGCATGTCCTGAAGTGATACTGTAATTTTAATGATGCATGTTTTTCTTGATTCATTATGCTTTCTGTAATTTTACTGTTGATTATGACTTCTAAATTTTATATACGGTGCCCAGAGCCTCTGGGATTGGGAGCCTGAGAAATAAACACTTACTTACTAACGTCATTTTAAAAATCACATCAGGTTCACATGCTGCACACTTGCCAAGCATGCAGCAGCTAAACTAGTGCAAATCTCATGTAAAACACACATCAGTTTCTACGTTACATACTACTGCTAGCAATTACAGCAATTAAAATACAATTTCCATTGATTTCCCATTAAGATTAGACAAACTCATTAATTTTGACCATTAAATCCTTTTCCACATTTTGTAAAGGCTTTTGACTTTTGTCATTAAATTGCCATTAATCTGTATTGTTTGCATACTGTATTAAATGCCCAAGATATAGTCAACCAACACCCCCCCCCCATTTCCAGATGTGTGAAGAGGCCCTCTGTGGTGTGAAGTCTGGCCTTTTTGTTTTGAGGTATGCAACTCCCCTTGTGCATATTTAGTGCTACAATATGCGTTTCTCCATAACTGTTAAGGCTCACTTACTTTCCTTTTGTCATTCCGTATGGAGCATATACACTATGGCCATGCTCAGCACTCTTTGTGCCAAGTAAGACCTTGGAAGCATACACCATACCTCACTTTTTGTCACCAAAATGAAGGACATGGACATTCAAAATGAAGGACACTTACCCTCACAATGATTAGGACATCCTGAAACATGGAGGTATAGTACCCTCAGAACACAGTGGAAACCATTGTTATTAGCACCTAGAATGCATTTCTGCCATAAAGCAGGGGTACCATTTAGGTAGGGCAGTTGCCCTCCCCAAATTCTGTATTTGTGACTAGGTAGTTCTTATGGTGTGGCAATAATGGCATTAAATTTGGATTTAATATTTTGCATAATAAGTGCCCCCCTGGCTTGTGTGCACTCACGCTGCTCCTAACTCAACTCTGTCTGTACTGTGTTGTTCACTCTCTCCAGCTATTAGCGGTGGCGCTGTCACACGTGACATGGAGGAGCCCCAACCAAACAAGAGTGCGTGAGTCATGCGAGTGTGACATTGTCTTTCTTGCCACAGAGTAGACAGGCTACATACTGCAGCTTGGAGGAGTAGGTGTGCACTGAACACTAATCGCAGTATTGAGGCGACATATTTTTGTTGGTCTACTCTTAGTGAGTTTTCATCTCCCTTGGTGGCTAACAGGGCAGGGAGTAAACTAGAAGTTAGTTCAATGGCTAGGCTACCTACCTACACTACTAGGCTCACCTCGCAATAAAAGTAGCATGGGCCCCCTGCAGCAGTAAGCTAGCCGTAGTAGCAGCAGCAACAGTGGTGTGGGTGGCCTTCACAGACCTTGATCAGTGTGATGCAGCAGCAGCCATGGCAGCAGTCAAGCAAGAAGCAACACAGGTTGGGTGGGATTGGTCACTAAAGTGATTGACCACGGATCACAGTGCAGATCTGAGACAGTTGGTTCTAACATCCCCTCATTCTTTGCCCTCGGTCCCCTTGGTCTGATGGGACCTTGAGGGAATTGAGAAGAGTGGGGCGAAGGACGGAACGGTGTTGGGGGAAATTGGGCCTTGAGGTCAACATGCTTAGATTGATGGCCCATTACAAGGACTACCAATCGGCCATCTCTAGTAAGAAGGCAGAGTTCCTGTCCAAGGAGATCGCTGCTTCACAGAACCAACCAGCTCAGCTCTTCTGAACTCTGGACAGACTGTGCATTCCAGTCTGCCTGCAGTCTCGGAATGCGTTGTCACAGGAGACGTATGACAAGTTTGCTTGGTTCTTTGCAGATAAGGTTGATGACATCAGGTCTGAGATCCATTTAACCCATTCTAGTGGGTGTGGTGGAGGTCGGTCAGAGGTTACAGGGCCTTGGTGTGTCTGGTCTGACTGACCATTTGGAGATAAACGAGATTGTGAGGATCATCTAGAGTATGCGGCTGACCTGCTGTAGTTTGGACACGGGTCCAATGCACCTCCTTGTGGGGTGTGTTGAGGTCATCAGCCCAGTCCTAGCTGAGATAGTCTAGAGTTCCTTAGAGAGACAGGTGCGTTTCTGGACACCCTGAAGGAGGCAGTTGTTATACTTCTTGAGAAATTTTCTCTGTATCCAGACTGTCTCATTAACTACAGACCAGTCTCTAACCTTCCCTTTGTGGGTAAGGTGATCTCTGAGAAGGTGGTCGTGCAGCAACTAGAGGAGCATCTTACCATCCACAATACTTATAATCCTCTTCAGCCTGGATTTCAGAAGAGACATAGTACCAAGATGACTCTAGTTCAGGTACTCAATGATCTCCAGATAGCGAGAGATCGGAAGAGTCATTCCATCTTGGTTCTTTTTGATCTCTCTGCAGCATTTAACACCGTGGACCATGGTGTGTTATTGAAGCACTTGCAGCTGCTCTTTGGACTGTCTGGTACAGTCCTCAGATGGTTTCAGTCCTTTCTCAAAGGTAGGTTTCAGAGAGTGGTGTCAGGGATTTTCCTCTGGCTCCTTCTCCCTGCCTTGTGGGGTGATGCAGGGCTCCGTTGTATTACCCACATTGTTTGCGGTGTACATGCTGCCATTGGGAGATATTGTAAGGTGGTATGGGCCGAGTTTTCACTGCAATGCAGAGGATACTCAGCTGTACATGTCCGTTGTGCTCGAGCAGAATGATGCTGTCTCAGTCTTTAACAACTGCCTCTCTGAGATCCAGAATTGGATGAGTTCTAACTGGCAGAGGTTGAACCTAGGCAAAACTAAGGTTCTGGTAGTCGATCTGGGTTGTTGGATTGAGGGGCTTTTGGCTGGGAAGCTGTCAGCTGATGGTCTCTAACCAGGTGCAGAGTCTGGGTGTTATTTCTGACAAGGGACTGATACTTAAATCTCAGGTGTTGTCCATCATCAAGTCCTCTTTTTACAATCTGAGGAATATCCCCCAGATTAAGTACCCGGTTCCACCTGATGACCTCCCAAAGTTGGTCCACGCCTTTGTGACCACCCACCTTGACTACTGCAACTCCCTGTACCTACGGCTACTGGAGGGTGGATATCTGCTGCCTGCAGCTGGTGCAGAATGCGGCCACCAGGCTGTTGAGTGGTTTGTCTCAATCTAGCCATGTCACGCCTGTGCTGCGTGATTTGCACTGGCTGTCTATTCAGTGAGGGATCACCTTCAAAGTCGGCTTGCTGACCTATAAAGCCCTACATGGACAGGGACTGCATTATCTGTAAGAGTTTCTATGCCCCTACTGCTCCCTCTGCATGCTCCACCAATGAGGGATTGCTAGAGGTTCCCAGGGTGCATCTGAAGACCTCTGTGGCCCATGCATTTATATTTACAGCCCTGACCCTATGGAACTCTCTACCTCATCAGATAAGGGAGCGCCAGACAGAGGAGAGCTTTAAATCTGCACTGAAAATGCATCTTTTCTATCTAGTTTTCCCAGAGTTTGAATAAACTGAAAGATGCTACCATATTTTACCTATCCATGATTATTTTAACCTGTTTTTAAATCAGTATTATACAATGTGGTAAATCCAATGTCCCAAATCCTGCATCCTGATTGGTTGGCTGGCACAATTACCACCATGATAAATCCTCCAGTGTACCCACTGGAAGAAGTGCCAGCCAACCTTACATCATGCTAATCCGGTCGCTTTCACTTCAAATGAAACTGCTGTGATTTGTCCTGTCGTGCATCGCTAAAACACTGCGTAAATTGTTTACAAAATGCCGCCCTCTTTCGAAGTGTAGGGACCTCAATGAGTTAGAAAATAGTTTAAGAACGTTAAAGAAACATGTACCATTGATAATAAAAATTTATCCCTCCAGGGTGTGGGTACACTGGAGAATTTACCAAGGTTGGTGTGATTTAGTCACTCGGCTGCACCTCATGACCGAATCACACCAGTCGTGGTAAATCATCCAGTGTACCCACACCCTGGAGGGATAAACTGCTTAATTGTATAAGCACAATGATCATTAGAATAGCGCTTTGTATAAATAAAATTGGACTGGATTGGCAGAACAGAGGAGGAGCAGACTGAAAACTGGGCTGGTGGCACACTGGGCCAGGCCACAGGTTCCAGCCAGATGGGCAGGTAAATAAAAATAAATATTTTTGGGGGGGAACTGGGGAAGGAAGAAGGAATGAAATATTGATGGGCCTGCTTCTGTGCCTTTGGGTGGCTTCATGAGCCATACAGGATGGATACTGAATGGAGTGGAGTTGGGGAAAAAGATCAAGACAATTTTTGTTTTTATCGGGGGAGGGAGTCAGAACTTCAGCCAGAAAAAACTATATTTAGTAAGTGGGTGAGTTTAAGCCCAAATCTGATTCACTGTTCTGGGGAATAGAGAGATGAATCCTATACATTTGAATTTTTCCTTATTTGCATTCCACTTTTCAATTACAACAAGTAAGTTTTAACTTTTAGAAACATTTCAGAGCTTGCCTTCTATGGGCTAACTGGTACTTGGTTTTACTGGTTGTTGACTCCCTTCCCCACACCCCCCGATGAAATCTGAAATGGCACCCCTGCCATAAAGTCTAAATTTAATAGAATTTCTGCTGTGTGACCAGCATGGTTTCCATGAGGGATGGATGAAGAAGAGAGCAGTTTTCAGGGGTAAGATGAGGGCTATCCCTAGCAATCAGGGACAGTTGGGTGAAATAGTATGCACAGACTATTGGAGCCCCACTGTAGTCAGGCTTATGCCCCCCGTGAAGCTGATCTACACATCCCCATGCTCACGTATGTTATGACATAGGGCAAGGGAGATTTCAGAGTACAAAAAGGCAGCACCAGGAAAAGCTACTACGGTGCTACATAAAGTATAAGAACTGAAATAGAAAAAGTGAAAAGCACACGTAGCTTAAAGCAACCGCAAAAACAGTATGTTTAAAAAACAATTATTTTACATAAAGTGCAGTTAATACAGTAATATGCCGGGACACCATTAGAGTGGAAAAAATGTTGGACCACACAGACACAAAGCAAAAGGCAGACAGAACAAACATTTTCGCCTGTTCACAACAAGCTTCCTCTGAGTTGATGACCACAGATTCCATTCACGAATAAATAGTGTGCACACTTAACATGTTCTACCCAACCAATCAGAACACACCATGTGACACCCTTTAACATTTAAAGCTTAATGCTGAAAGCTGGAACACCTGCAAATACCTTCTTCATTACTGATCAGGATTAAATCATATGGCCAAATAAATTTATATCTTTCCCCATTTAGTCTTTTTTTTTTTTTTTTTAATTTCTGAAAGGCATTATTTAATGCAAAAAAATCCAATAAATAATCAGTCTGTGACCAGAAACTCACCGGGCCAAACATTACTGAATAGAACCACAACCACATATTATTTTATGTAAGATGGCTTTAAAAATCACAAAGCAATTGACTGCATATTTAAAAAATACATGGAGAGCATTGCAGGCAAACCACATTAGGGACAAGCTTAAGGGATATAGTGCAGAACCAATAATGAAGGCGCAATCCCCGCCCCCCCGGCAATATTCCCGAGAAACACAGCACTGACTAACCTAAATAGTAACTGCACATAAATAAGTCGCTCTAGTAACTCATTCAGAAATACTGATGTAACCCCTAGGTGGAGCTACCCCAAGGGCTACAACCCCTGCCTCTTGGGCAACCAGTACGTTGAGGAGCCTGAGTTCTGAAACGGGTGCCTCCACCCAGAGGTCAGGGTTATTAGTGATAGAAATAGCTTGGGTACAGCCCTCTGGGACACTGTAACCCCCCTCGGTTCCTGTAAGTGGCCCACACAGAATGTAACCATGACCTTCACAGTACCCCTGATATGCTTTACCAGTATCCAAACGTTTACCACTTATCACCAGGATTGGTTTCTCCAGCTCAACCCTGGGGACCCCCTGTAAAACAAGGTTAAACAGAGCAAATGGCAGCAGCACAATACTTCAAACATAAACAGGATCCACAGACCATTTAAAGTGCAGGAAAAGTAGATCTGATTTATTCAGAGGGGTTTGAACAAGTAAGGGGGCAATCAGGTTAATTAGCTTACTTTCTCTAACAATCACACCATTATGCAAGCAGTTAGAGTCCCTAGCACAGTCATACTTCTGAGTACCCAGGTGTATGGGAGGTGGGCTAGCCAGGACCGTTGCCCGGGGTAGGCCGACGTTGCAGCTGGTAGGGGCCCTGTGATGGAAAAAAACACAACTTGCACAACACAAGATTTGTAATCTGGAGCCAAATATCTCAGTTCTTGAAAGAGGAAAACACCACACTAATCAGATGACACACTCAGATTAAAAGGTAGTTGCAGGGAGCTACCCTGTTAGTTACTCATGAACCACAGACTGGACACAGGATGGATGATGGTTGAGACAGCAGATTAATTATCTGGACTGACAGAAGAAGCAGGGCCCACACAATTTGCTACAGCGTCATTCCTGTTCAGGCGTGGAGCAGGGGGCTGATCCCTGGCAGGTCTCTCGTCGATGGTTCTTTTCTGTGCAGCAGGGTAGGATGACGGGGCCCTCGTGGCAAGGCCCAACTGCATGTAGATAGCAGCAGATTCAGTCTGTTCAAGCTGGGTACAGCTTCCAGCCCTCAACACACAGTCTACACAAGGGGAAACCAGATTGCAACCCCCCCTCCAGGCAGGCCTTCCCCACGATTCTCCCACTCGAAGACTATGCACACGCTGGCTCAACTCTCTCGAGCTGTTTTCTCCTCCACTCTCCACTCAAATCTGGCTTGCCAGCAGACAGCTTGTGATATTTCTCCCGAATCCAAATGGTTCAGTTGGTCAGCACAACTGTCAATCACACCAGAGCTCCCCCTTCAGTAGCAAAAGGCACCAACAGTACAAAATTACAATTCCCACAGGTTTTGGTCCATTCAGCTCCTAAAAGCAGGCTCCATTTTAGAGTCCCCTAATACTGATTGGTGAAGATAGACAGAAACCCCCCCACTGCAAAGAAGGCAGGTTACAACAATCAACAATATCTTTGCCACTCTAAAATGATCCTCAGCAAATAGTTACATCGTTCAACAGAGATCCCTCTGCACAATTTGCGACGGCAGAAATGGAGTAATTATTCAACAGCCCGGGTGGGACTCGAGCAGAGAGACACTCAAACCCCCTTTCAGCATAATTATAACTGTGATTAGGCAGCTCTTAAAAAGCAGTACACGGAGGCCACTCAGGCACTCACTGGCAATACATTTAAACGGCTATAGCGCCGAACACCAACAGGCAGCGAGCATTTAGGCAAGCTCATGAAAACTTTTCAGGAACCCCCATTTGTGGGGGGGGGGGTTACACCATCATCGTACAGTTTGGATAAAAATGCTGACAATCAAAATGATCATTCAAACCTTGTTCACCCCGAGCTCCTAATTCATCCAGAAACTCTCACGTCTGTCAATCTGTTGCTAAGTCCCCACCCCTTGGTCCCAGTTGTACTCTTTCTATGCCTACAAAACTGATGTTATAGCCCTATTTGGGAGACTAATAACATGTCTTCCATGACATACGTCATGCTGTCCCTTTGCAGGGCACGGACATGTACGCCCACGCAAAGTTTAAAACTTCTAGTGGGCTGACTCACATAATGGGCTCCACAACTGCACTGAAGAAGATATATCATCCCTGTTGTATTGCAAGTGATGATATCATGCAGTTCAATTATTTTGCTAGTTTTAGGATTAACAAAATTCCTTACAGGTGTGAATTGTATGAACAGACTATGTGCCTCCCACACTGAAATGTGCTCTGCATTGGGGAGGCATCCATCTCTCCCCTAATGAGGGGTCTGCTACAGTGTTGGGGCTACTATATCTTGTATGGTTTTAGCCCATCTGAAAACCACATCTGGTCCCTGCTTCGCAATTTCTCACAGTTTGGGCTCCAAATTTAACAAATCCCAGTTCCTATTAATAATGTCCCTTACTAATTGTGATCGGAGAATGTGGTAACAAAGGGACATCTTGGATGGTTATTAGCACTCTGGAGATCTTGGAATCAGAGTACTTCCCCTGCTAGTTATTTCCACATGTTGGATTGCAGTGGCAATGCTGCTCGTACTATAGCCCCTATCCTAAAATCGTCAAATTTGCAAAACACTTTTATCAATAAATTCCTTTTCTTCAGTGCAGTTTCTTAGAGTATGTATCAACTGACCCTTTGGGATATTTCATGCTACATGTAGGGGGTGACAACTGTTAGACAGGAGCAAACTGTTTCTGTCCATGGATTTTTGATAAAGAGTGGTGCAAACCCCACCCCTAGCACTTCTGTAGATGCAGATGTCCTGATATGTAATCTCTGAATAATTTATAATGTGTTTGAATCTTAAGCGCTCACTGGTACTTTAAAGCCACACCACAAATTTCAGAGAATTGGGAAACAGTGCCCTTACACACCACCAATATGTCATCTATAAAGTGCCGCCCCAAATCCATATACTGCAAAAATGGATTTGTGGCGGTGCTGTACATATGCATGCGCTCCCTCCTGCCAGCAAAGAGGTTGGCATAACTGGGGGGGACCATCGTAGTCCCCATAGTCTATCCCCTTATCTGTAAATAATGTTTTCCCTGATGTAAAAACATATTTTTCTCTAATACACAAAACATTTTGCCAGATCTAATACCAAATTGGCATGGCCACTCTCTCCTCCTCAGTTCTTTTTTCAAGGAAAAACTCAAGGGAAGCTAAACCTTCCGTATGTAGAATGACACTGTACAATGACACTATGGCAAGGAAGCATGCAGAGTTGCACCCCACTGAAATGAATGGAAGCATTTTGTTATACTATTTAATACATTATGATGGTGAGTTGGAGACTAATGAAAGCCACAACTCAACTTACAAGGGCCTTGTTAGTAAAACAGTGGCCTTCACTAATCTCTAACTTTCCATCATAATGTTTAAAATAGTAATTAAAAATAACTCAATTCATTTCAATGGGGCACTCCCCAGCACTCTTTCCCACTGACATAATCTCTTAAAGACTCCTGGCTCTTGCTCCCTAGTACTCAGGTAAGAGACTCTCAACTTATCGCTCGCGCGCATTTGGAGTGGGGACTGGCCATGTGGGTTGGTGCTGATCTATTCCTACTTTTGTGTCTGCCCTTTAAAGTCTGTTTCCACTGAAGCATTCATAACTATGGAGCGAAAATAGTAGGAGTACAGGCCAGACAGAAGTGATTTAGTAGTTCTGTGTGTAAGTGTTTATACGGGGCATGAATGGGGGTGGGGGTGGGAAGAACCACATGTGATTTTAATGGTATGTGTGTTATGGTTCAGTTGTGCAGCTGAGATGCAGAAAACAAGAAAAAAAAAAACAGTACATCAGTGGCTATAAGCATGCCATATGCATGCAGATGTGTGCAGATTTGTACTGAAGTACAAGCAAGCTGTATGTATGCAGGCAGTGTGGCATAGTGATTAAGGGCACTGAACTGCAAACATGGAGATTGGAAAACCTGGGTTTGAATCTCATCAACCCTCACTTGCATACTGTGTGATCCTGAGCAAGTCACTTAACTTTTATGTGTGCAGTTATCAGTAGGGATGCAGTGAATTTAAATTCCACTGGTGAAGTGGCCAAATTCCCCTTGTGGAGCAGTCCGCAAAATTTTTCTGCCCAAGTCAGAATTTCACCAAGGTGAAATTTCACCACTCCGCCAGGTGTAATTTCACGGATTACTCCGCAAAGCGAATTTCACCCACTTTGCCCATCCCTAGTTGTCAGTGACCGCTTGCTTTTTGCACGCATGCCACATGCATGCAATCTTTTCCAAGTTAACATAAAAAGCATGCTTGCAACACTTGTTTGCTGTATGCATGCTAAATACATGTAATCAGTTAAAATTTACCATAAAAATTATGTTTGCAGCACACATGACACATAGGTAGTTTTGTGTGTGCAGCATGCAAACATTTCACACACTGTATTTTTTCTTTACGGATACCCTCCCTGTCCTGTTTCTATTCTCCTCCTTGGTCCTGTTGCCCAAACAACAGCTCCCTTCACTATGGCCCAGTCCTGCTTGAATGCCCTGACTGTTTTCGCATCCACCACCTCAGCCAACAGACTGTTTCAAGATTCCACCACCCTTTCCATAAAGTAGTATTTCCTCTCGTCCCTCCTGACTCCACCCTCCTGTTAATTTCCATTCAAGTCCATGTGACCACAAACTGGTATTCAGGCTAAATAGTTCCCTGCAGTTCACTTTGTTCATTCCTTTAGGAAACTTGAAGGTCTCCATCATATTTTCCCTCTCTTTTCTGGCATCCAGTGAGTACATATTTAGTGCCTTTCCTCGTAGGATCTGCCTTGCTGGCCCTGAATCATTTTTGTTACTCTGTACTGCACCGTCTCCAACTGATCCTGATCCTTTCTGAAGCGAGAACTACAGAACTGGTCACAGTACTCTAGGGGAGGCCTCATCCGGGATCTGTAGATGGGAAATGTTACCTATTTTTTCTGTTATTAATAACCCTCCTGATACATCCCAACATCCTGTTAGCCTTGCTATAGGCCTTGTTGCACCGACTGTGTTGCATAAATGAGCTGCTAACGATACCTCCCAGATCCCATTCCTCATCTGTAGTGTTAAGTCTCGCTCCTCCCATCCAGTACTCTGTCTTGGGGGTCTTTTCTCCTAGGTGCATTACCTTGCACTTTTTAGCACTGAATTTTAACTGCCAGATCTTTGACCACCCCTCTAGCTTTTGTAGGTCTTTCTGCATTTCTCAAATTCTCTCATCACTGTCCACCCTCCCACATAGATTTGTGTCACCTGCAAAGAGACACAACCTGCCCTGGATTCCTGCTGCAATGTCACTAATGGAAATGTTGAAGAAGACTGGACCAGGACCAATCCCTGGGGAACCTCACTCAACATCCCTCTCTTCTGATTTAACCCCACTGACCACCACCTTTTGCTGCCTCCCCCTCTAGCCAGTTACCCACCCAGCTCACAATGGGTTTAGCTGCACACAGGTCTTTTATCTTTTTGAGCAATCATTTGTGAGGTACCAAATCAAAAGCCTTGCTGAAATCAAAGTACAGCAGATCCACAGCATAGACCTTGTTGAATTCCTTTGTCACCTAGTCAAAGAAAACTATCAGGTCAGTCCGACAAGATCTTCCAGTCATGAAACTGTGCTGTTTACCATCCAGGAGCCTGTTGGTGGTTAGTGACTCCATCAGCTTCCCTACAAGCTGTCCATCTAGTCTTGTGAATGTAGTGAATGCCTCTGGTGTAGGAGGACACGGGTTCAGAGCTGGCTAGGGGGCATGAGTATTAATTATCTTTCAAGTACCTAAGGGAAATAAACAGGGAACAGGTGGAAAGCATATTTCAGAGAATACTCTGCACAAGAACAAGGGGGCATGATATAAGGCTGAAGGGTGGAAGGCTCAGGGGTAATGTTAGGAAGCACTTTTTCACAGAAAGGGTGGTGGAGCCACTGAACAGCCGTCCAGCAGAAGTGGTGGGGGCAAAAACAATATATGAAGGTTCAAGAGTACATGGGATAGACACAAGAGTACCCTGGAGATATGCAGAGCAGGAGAGCCGCTGATCAAATAGGATCTGCAGCTGCAGCAGTGAGTAGGGAAATGGGCAGACTAGGTGCTGTATGGTTGTTATCTGCAGACAGATTCTATGTTGCTGTAGCCACCCCTTCCCAAACTGTCTAGGGGCATGAAGGAATGACTGATGAATGGGGAGGGGAGGGGTTCCCATTTCATTTGCCCCCCTTTTTCTTAACAGAAAATCACCACTCAGTCTCTTCCCAACCAGCTCTTTATTTTTACCTGTGCCCCAAATGATTTCAGAGACACAGGAGCACCTCCCGACACAAAATAAAGCAGCTCCATGGGGCCAATAAAACACTTGTAGAAATTCACCCTAGCAGGAACTCCCGAGCAAGAGCAAGGTGTTAAACAGGCAGAGTCTACAAGGCTATTCTCTACTTAGGAAGCTCAGCTGATTTATCTAAGCAGATACTTCATCTTGAAGAATCATCAGGCCACTCTCCCACTGGCACTGGTAAGCCACCCTTTTACTCTGGTTACACTCTCCTTCCCTTGTTCTTTTCCTGTGCACTGATCAGCTTACACTATTCCCACTCAGAGAAGTGAGCAGCTTCTGCCGTCTGGACTCTGGACCCAGCCTGAATCCTAACAGGGATCCCATGATTTATTCTTCCCAAACCAGGCCCTGTAACCCTTCCTTCTGTCCTGAGCCTGAAACACAGCTTTGGGGCCTCCCACCAGCTCTACAACTCTTTCCGGATCTCTTTCTCTTGTTCCCACTTGGTGCTGCAGTCCTTAATGAGCCTAAAAGGCCAGCTCATAAATGGTGGCCCCAGGGCTGGTCCAAACCTTGATACCTGACTGGTCCACAGCATACCCAGACAGCTGCCATCAGTGCCCACTGACACCTTCAAGCTGCCCTGCCATGAGAGGAGCCTGGGCCCTGCCACCACCCAGGCCCTCTGAGCAGCTTGAATCCTTTCTGACAACTCTGGCATCCACTCCTCTTTTGCAGTGCCCCGATAACCCTCCGGGAATGGCACCAACCTCCTCTCTGTATCCCTGCCAAACACATCCTGGGTTTGAATTAAGCTCCCACCCACGATCTGCCCTCCAAGGCCTGTCCAAAGACCTGCGGCCCACCCAGCCCTTAAAATGCTGGTGCCACAGGACATGCCCCTCCACACAGGCCCCTTAAGTGGGTAGAGCACACTCTTGGGCCCCCTCTGTGTCTGACCCACCCTGCCACACCGGGAATGGGAGAGGATCTCTTCCACCAGCCTCTCCCCCTGTGACAACTCTGCCATGGCTCCCACTGCCCTGACAGCCCAAGCCGCATGTGCACAGGATCTAAATGGGGTTTCTGTATGCCCTACCAACTCCCTATGTTCCAGGCTTCCCCCATCCCAACAACGCAGTACCGGCTCGCTGGCCATCTTCCCTCAGAGCTCCCATCCCTGTTCCTCGATGCCACATCACTGCATAGAAGCCATCCCTGACTACTGACTTGAGGGGTCCCAGTTAGGCCTAACCCAGACCATCGCGCTCCCTCCTTACCTTCTCTTTGAGTCACCCCCCAGCCTCAGATCTGCTGCCTGAGGCTGGAAAAGCCCAGAACTTCCTATACCAACCTTACTTATACCCTATCTACCTGCTCTCTGCCAACACCTTCAGGCATCCAACAGGAATACCCCCCAGAGCACTAATAAATCTCTAAGCTTTGGGGGGTAGTAGGTGGAAGGGGGTTCCTATTGGGAGCATAAGCCCCTTCAAAAGAGTGGGGGCTTACATTACGATAGAGATTAGACTGATAGGCCCGTTGTTCCCTGGCTGCTCCTTATCCACCCCCTTAAGAGGCAGTACAATGTCTGCTACCTTCCATTCCCTTGGAACTTCCCTAGACCTAGGTGAGCTGTTGAGCAGCATTACCAGTGGTTCAGACGGCTCCACTGATAATTCCCCGAGTATTTTAGGATGCAACTCATCTGGTCCCGGGGCCTTATCTATCTTAAGGGCAGCCAGCTCTTTCAGAACCCTTTCATTAGTGAACAATGGCTGTCTCATTTCTGGAATTCCTTTAGTGGCTGCTTTGATGCCACTCTCTGGCATGAACCCGCTGTCCTCCTCAGTGAAAACTGAACAAACATAATCATTTAGGATGGTGGCCTTTTGCCCACCCTCCTCTGTCACCTTACTTCCCTCAACTAGCCTTATGATTCTCCCACCTTTTTTCATTAATATATCCCAAAAAAATGTTTTTCTCCATTCCTGACCCCCACCACAATATGCAGCTGTATTTGCTTTGGCCTCTCAAATGGTCCTCTTTGCCTTCCTATTTTACCTCCCCCTGGTTTTGCTTGCATTTAAAGAAGGCATTCTTTTGGAACTTATCGCTTCCCTGAACCTTACTGAGAACCATAGTGGTCTCTTAAACCTGTGTTTCTTTGTTACTGTTCTTATGCATACTTTAGATGCATCAAGGATGCCCCCCTTAATTACCCCCATCTCTCCTCCACCCCATCAATGTCCTCCACCCCTATTAACTTATTCCTGACCAGTTCCCTCATCCTATCGAAGTCAGCCCTTCTAAAGTCAAGGACTTCAGTTCTCAATTGTGGCTTGCTGGTACTGAGGGCCAATTCACACCAAACAGAGTTATGGTCGCAGTTCCCCAGCGGCTCCCCAACCCCTACTAACCCACCATCTCTGAGTTGGTCAGTACCACATCAAGCGCTGCAGTCAGACTGGTAGGTTCCTTAACTAGCTGCACCAGTAGACAGTCTTGGAAGGCATCCAGTAAGGCCCGATTTCTGTTGCTCTTGGCCACAGGGACCTCCCAATCGATGTCTAGCAGGTTAAGGTCTCCTAGCTCCACTACTTTGCCTTTTGCTACCCCTCTTTCAAGTTCCTCTATGAGTTCTCAGTCCTTTTCCTCACCTTGCTCTTTTGGCCTATATGACACCCCCAAGCGTACCTTCCTGCCAGAGGATGCCATGACTTGCACTCATACTGACTCAGCCTCCCTACTGCTATCACTACTACTTCCATCTTTTGCCACTTCAATGCCCACCTTGACAAAAAGAGCACCTCAACCCCTTCTACCAGTTCTCCTATCCCGCCTGAACAGTGAATACCCAGGGACCGTCATCTCCCAGTCATTATTATTTGTGACCCACATTTCCATGATGGCCACAAGGTCCACCGTACTGTCTGCTACCAGTGCCTGAAATTTGCAAAGTTTGTTATCTAGACTCCTGGTGTTAAGGCATACGCCCTTCCATCTGACCTCTGCTCTTACTTTACTACTGTGCTTCTGTTTTACATGTTTTCTCCTACTCTTGTTGGGGATTTTGCTTTTTGATTTATCCATTATTAATGCCCATTGCCTTGGTCCTGTAAACACTACTGCTATCTTTGTACCCTCTTTGTTGCTAGAGTCCCCTAGATTTGGGGCAGTACCATCTGGGATCCCCTTCTGCTCACCATCCGCCATGTTTACCCGATTTCTTTTCCTCTTCAATCCCTTCCCCATTACTTTTCCCTTTTCGGCCTTTTCTAGTTATGTCTATTTTTTTCTTGTACATTTTGTTTTCAGTATGGCATTTGTCCAGCATCCTCATCCATGATGGTGTTCCACCAAGGGCCCTTCATGTTCAAGCAAGCAAGCAAGCTGGGAGGGTGGCAAGGGTAAACACTCCTCAGTCTGTACCACTGCCTAGTTCCTTTGCTGTTCTGGCTGCATGAGGAAGCCACCAGAATACACCCATAGCAGTGGGAAGGGAGGAAGTGGGGAACATCAGAAGGGAAGGTCTGAAGGAGGGAGAAAGAGGACCACAACTTAAGAGGAAGCAGCTGCTCATGGGGGACTATATAATTATAAGTTCTATAAATGATAAAAGTTCTGACACCAATTGTTAGAACAGAAAAAAATGGATAGATGGATGGGGGTGAGGGGATAGACTGGGGGACAGAGAGGTGAAGTACCAAAGTGCTTTACTTTGGAGGATTGCAGAATGGATCTAAAGGATTGCTAGGGAAGCAGGACATAGGATGTCATTGTCCACTTGAGGACAAATGACCTGGCAAGGAACAGGGTAGTGGTAGTAAAGGGGAATTTCAGGGAGCTGAGGAGGATCAATTTCATTCTCTCGAACCACTCTCCTCCTCCCTCCACCTCTCACCATTCCCTGGCTCCCTGTGGTACCAGCTGAAACTACAACCTCTCTCCACCTGCCTCTGTTCCCCTTCCTCCAGATACAATCCTTGGCTGTGTTGTGACCATCTGAGTAAACAGTCGGGTAGGTCACGGCTCCTGCCTTAACTAAACTTCCACACCATTATAGCTGTACCCCTCTGTCACAAGGTCGAGCAATTATATGCTTCTCAGGTAAATTGTACATTTGTTCAATATTTTCTGCACTCAAAGTTTTGCTACTACTTAAGCAGTAAGGCACAACAGGGCATTGGTTGTACTTGGTTTACCCTATGGTCAGTGGCTTTGTAAGGCACAAGGCAAAGCAGAGTGCCTTCCGCCCCTGACCATGGGGTAAACCTAGTACAACCAATATCCCTTAAGTGCCTTATTGCTTATATAAAATGGGCCCATAGGCAACTTTTGAAAAATTAACACTCTAAAAGTTCACAAAGCCACAAATAAAATAATAATAAAATGTTGCTAAATTCTGTAAAATAGTCCCTTCACATATGTGTTTCACCTGTCAGTCATCTGTATTTTTTTGTTGTCTGTTTTGTTTACAGTCAATACATTGTGTGTTTGTTTACCATGGAATAGAAGAATTCAAAGATCTGCAACATTCCAGTAGTAGAATGCCCCCCACACACACACACACACAGAATGGTAATATGGAATACATTAATTCAAAATTATTTAGTTTCACTGGCATACACACGACACACACACACACAGGCTTCAGGTGGCACCATAACCTCAATTTTATCTGTTACCAGGTAAGGAGCAGGGAGTTCTCTGGCAAACTGGTAGGGATAAGAGGGGGATTTTTCATGGTCCTCAAAGAAACACCAGCAATGGAAACTGTGAATAGTATTTTATTTTTTTTTAATTAGTGTAGCTGTATAAGGAGGAGCTCTTCAGTGAAAATATCATTATTTGCTTACTTTATTTAATTTAATGGACTTTTATTTTTAGGGCCTAGTTGAAGGTTTTATATGTGAGTAAAGGCTGCAGCCATGTTTATGATGGAAATCAGGAAGTAAATGACTTATGAATTCTTTATGTGACTTGTGAGTTGCCCTGGTTGGCAGGGACTTGTTTTTAGTGATTTGGTAGTGCTCTCTGAAGGCAATGGCTAGAACCAAGTCTCAGCCAATCAGGACATAGGGATTTCCTTGCTCATCGTATATTTCTATGCATAAATTACTAGGTGTCTCGTACTTGGCTACAATGCACTTTATCCACATAAAGCTGTTTTGCATGTATTCTAATTTGTACTGCATGCTACTCAAATGCTTTTACATATTGTGCTTCTGCTGTTTATACTTGTTCCCTTCCCCAAGGTTGTTTCTGGAAATGGGCCTCAGCTCAGTCTGCCTCTCCCGGTTACCAATTTTTTGAAAAAATTAATTAATTAAAGTATTGAAGATGTGTGTTTCTGGAAAGGGCTCCTCTTGCACTACAGAAAATAAGATATCCCCAACTGTGACATACAAGCTAGAATTCCACACCTCGTTAGTGTGGTGACATATTGGCCCTGTACAGAATGCTATAGCATTTTACTGAACGCTTTAAAAACATTTTGCAACACAGTAACCTGAGCATCCAGACTGCACTCCAGTTATTGTTCCACCCCTAGAAGCTCCCAGTAATTTATGTGGCACCCACACTAGGCAATGCCAGCACAAGTTGGGAATCTGGGGTACCAGAGTACATAACCGGCCACCAAAAGGACAAAGTAATAAGTGTTTTATTAAAAACTGTCAGTATAGCCTATAGGTTAGAGCAACTCTCAGTGCGACTGAGGGCTTAAAGCTTAATCTCCCTACTATTGACTCACACCCCACTCTCACTCCCTTTCCCTTGACAAGGCTTATTCAATCTGCTTCTTCCCCTCTTCCCCACCCCATCTTCTATTAACACCCTGAACTTCTCTTCCTCCCCCTCCTTCCCTCCTTCTCTCCCTCTATTTCCTTAGTTAGTACTTTGTTTCTGTTCAGTTCCTCAATCTATAAAACATGTATAAGCTTACTGTTTGTATATTCACTGTTCCTTTCACAGTCCAACACCGTTCTCTTTGATTATGGTATCTACATGTACTGTATACAGCTAAAGCATCTTCTGTTGTGCACAGCATTTTGGCACTGTAATGCCGTTTCTTTAACTTTCTCTTTCTCTGATGTGGAATCTTTGTAAATTAGCTCAAATGTGTTAATGCCTAGTTTTGAATAAATAAATACATAAAACGAGCTCGAAATGAGCTTGGTACATCAAGCAGACCTGGGTTTGAGTCCCACAACCTCAACCTGCATAGTGTGTGACTCTAAGCACATGGCCTCCAAGTCTTCGTCACTCTGCTGGAGTCTACAGCAATTTACTGCATTATTCAGACCTCCAGCAAGCAATAATAACCTCAGCATACTGAGCTGGAGGTCAGCTACCTTCTGCCAGCTTTTACTATTTTCTGGTTGGGAAGTCAAATTTGGCAAGCTAAGGCACTTGTAAAGTGCTCATGTCATTGGCGATAGCTGATAGCTTCTAAATAAAGATTATTGGGTGATAGTGTTGAATATTGTGTACACCTAGTACCAGGGGAGCAGACGGGGGGGGCAACTGTCCTGGACCCAGTGACTCAGGGGGGCCCATAGGGGGACCTGTAACAGGAGATGTGAGGTTAAGGGGGGGCAGTCTTAAAGATGTGTCCTGGGTCCAGGAATTTCTATTGGCACCCTTACCTAGGACCTACGCTATTAGCGTAGCGCTCAAGTTACACTGTTTGGTACAGTCGCATTTACTTTATATTAGTTTATTTGGGTTGAGGTTCATCCCCACACTAAGGGGGCTGCTGGGTGGCAAAGCCACCCCCAGCTTAACATGACAACCAAGTAAGGAAGGTCACCAAAGCAGCGCTGTATTCAGAAAGCTTTTACGGCAAGCTTCCTAGGTGTATCTGATATTCTACGCTGTTGCTGATTATTGATTAAAAAGAAACCCGGTGACAGTAGAGAATACCAGAGAGGCAGTATAGAGCAGTGGTTTAAGGCTCTGAGCTGTAAACCTGGAGATCTGGGTTTGAATCTTACAGACTCTACTTGCATACTGTGTGACCCTGAGCAAGTCACTTAACTTCCTTGTGCTCCCAGGCTGCACGGTAAACAAGCTTAGTACGTCTTTCCTGGTTAAAAAAAAAAAAAAACTTGTGCACCTGTGTTTCAAAATCAGACACCAATATGCAAATAGGGTACCCTATGGTAGTTATGTGATGTGTGTTCTGTCAGTTATTTTTTAGTTTGTTTGAGTTGGGGGTGCCCCCCCGCCCGTGTATTTTTTAACATTTTGTGCAGGGGCCAAAACCCCCAATTGAACAAACTAAATAAGTAACTCACTGGGCTTTACCTTGGCAGAGTACACATCTTGGCATCATGTTTGTCACTCTGTCTGAGTGGAGGACTCTGCTCCCACACCCTTTGTGTCTTTTTTAACATAGGGGATGTGGTGGGGGGGGGGAAGTACCCCAACTCAAACTAAAAAACAATCAGCAGAGCATGAATCTTGAAGCGGATGTTTAAAAATACTGATACTATCACTGACACTGTCATGCAATCATGTACATTGGTGCAATCAGTCAGATGTGACCTACGCTAATTGCTTACAGAAATGCCAGTGGTCTGGTGTTCTCCACTTCTACCAAAACTCCCTGGTATAGTAGCTCATGCACCATTAATGGAGCTGAGTCCTAATTGGGTAATTTAAGGTTATAGCTGCCAGAATCCATCCATTTACAGTAGTGGCAGCTTTAGACTGCGTATGTGGTGTCATGGTGGTAGTTTGTCTACAACAGTGTCATTAGCTGACTGCAACAGAGTTTCCACTTATCAAGCATTTTTACTGTCACTGCTACTGAGGAGGAATTAGCCAGCAGAGGTAAAACTGACACCTTGTATAGAATCAATCTAATGTCTTATTGATGTATTTACAGCTGCAGTCTGATGTTGAGAGATACAGCATTCTCACTGATAGAATTTACGTTTTAAGGGCTGCAGTATCAATAATGCCCTCCTGTATGGGGGGATTAATTTCTTGTGCAAATGCTAGGTACTGGGTGGAAAGGAAGCTGATACAGTATGATCACTACTACACATGGGTGGTGACTGATAACTTGTATCTGGACAATGCCGGTTGTGCACTGTGATGTGCGTTATGTGTTTGTTCATTCCGGTTGTGCACTGCGTTGTGTGTTATGTGTTTGTTCATGCAGGGAGTGTCTGCTTTGTTTATTTATTTTATTTGCTTTTGTTAACTGGGTGGGCACGCTAGACAGCCATGTGCCTATTTTCAGATGCGACCCGGGAGAGTTACAGGTCAAACTTCATACAGCAACAATTGAGAAAGCATTAGAAATACATGGGAAGGTAGTTACAAATAATTACTCCGTACATAAACAACAGGGGGAGCATAAGGAATACAGAGAAAGATAACAGGCAATTTAGTGCTGGTTCTAAAGCAAGGTAGGGGTACATTGCATGGATTTAAATAATTAATTAGCAGTTTGTTTCTTGGTATGATACTAACTATACAGAAAGTATTTATATAGATTTTCTAGAAGTGCTGTGTTTGTTAAACACAGTGAGGCAAGAGCTATGCATTTTCACAAAGATTTTGCACTTTTATGAGCAAAACGCTAATCAATTTTTTAGAGTTAAATAAAACCCTGCATTGAGCAGTTGGGGAACAGAGAAGAGTGTAAAAGAAATACACAGGCAGTTACAGGGCTAGCTCTAAGACAAAGTTGGCACGGAATTCATCCATATTCGACTAGGAGACAAGAAACATGACTAGATTTACAGGCAGTTCAGGCTGACTCAAGGACAAGGTTGGCATAGTGCGTTTAGAGTCAGATGAGACAGGCTAGATAAATTTCGGTGGTGCACGGGGGCCATCCAGTCAGGTTGGCAAGGGGAAGGGGGGAAGGTCTACGTTGAGCAGGAGCAGGGGGAGGGAGGTTTCAGGAAGTTCCAAAGGGGAGGCTTTAAAGCTTGGGTGGGAGGAGGAGGACCGAGTGAGCTCAGGTAGCGAGTTCCAGAGTTTGGGAGCATAGGTGTGGAAGGCTCGGTCACCCGCAAGGGTGCGTGTTCTTGGAACCAGGCGTTCTTGAGTTGAAGAAGATCGCAGGAGGTAGGATGTGACACCAGGTTTGAGGGGAAGGGTCAGAGCTGGGGGGGTGCTAGAACGGATGATGTCGATGAAATTACCTAGAAGCGAGAAGGAGGCGATGCTGATCAGGGGAAGCCATTCCAGGCGACTGTATAGGTCGTAATGATGAGTGAGGGGAGGGCAGAAAGCGCCGGGTACAGACATTGTTGTAGGTCGTGTCCGATTTTGTGAGGCTGGATTTGGGAACAGGTGCAAAAGTTACTAGTCCATAACAGAGAGATGGAATGAGGACCCCCCTAGCTATGGCCAAACGGGCGGCAGGGGTAAGGCAGTTATTAGCGTGGTAGGCTAAGCCAAGCTTGCAATTAGTGGCTTTGCAAACATTGCGAATGTGAGAGGTGAGGTTCAACTGAGGATCTAAGGTGACACCCAGGTACTTAGCGGAGGTTACCGTCTCAAGGGGCAAGCAGTCAACCCCATGGATCAGCAGGGGGGCTGGGCAGGATTTTATTTTGCTTAGGGACCCGAAGAGCATGGATTTAGTTTTGTTGAGATTGAGGGTGAGCCTGTGGTCAACCAGCCAAGTTTGGATGCATTCAAAGTCATGGTTAAGATGTGAGTTTATTGTGGAGATGTCCCTAGAGCTGGCCAGAAGGACGAGATCGTCGGCATACAAGGTGGTGTGGCCATGGGCAGTGACGGCGGGAAGGTCGTTGATAAATAGCGAGAATAGGGTTGGTCCGAGGATGATCCTTGAGGGACCCCTACAGCGGACGGGAAAGGAGGTTGGAGGATATCCATTGAAGTAGGTGAATTGCTGACGGTTGAGAGATAGTTAAGGAACCAGGCATGGGCGGAGGGGAACCCAAGGGATAGGAGTTTGGAGCCAAGGAGGGTGTGATCAACCCTGTCAAATGCTTTTGAGAGGTCCACAAGAATGGCTCCAGTGAGGCTGCCTTGATCAGCACTTTCCCTGATCGTAGAAGTGACTACAGCAAGGGCGGTGGATGTGCTATACCCTTTCCTGTAGCCATGCTGGGCAGGAGAGAGGATGTTGTAGTCCTGGATGTATTGGGAGAGCTGGGAGGCAATGGCCTTCTCGAGAAGTTTACTTGTGTCGGACAGAATGGCAATGGGACGGTAGTTGCCAGGATCGTTGGGGTTTCCTTGTTTGAAGACAGGAACAACTTTGGCCACTTTTGTAACAGTGGCCATTGAATGTTTTATTTTTGGTGTTTGATAGTGGAGTCGCACTTGTTGTTTCAAAACAGGGCCCCATCTATTAAATGAAAGCATGTGGCTTTTTAGTGCCCTATTCCAAATAAAATATTTATTTGTTATTAAGCGGGTAGGTACACTAGACAGCATAGCTGCCTATTTTCAGGTGCGACCCAGGAGATTACAACAAAGGGTATGTAGACAATAGTAGATACAAGAAAACATCATGGGAACAAGCTGAAGTCAGACATAGTACACTTATACAAAATTTTCAGCAATGACAGTCAATTTGCAGGAATCTATATGTAGTAACAAAACAGGAATATAAGTGCAAATAACTAATAGTCATAAGTCATTTAACTAGTAAGTGTTAGAAAAGAGAAAATAGCAAGATTTCTAGGCAGGTTTGAGAGTAGTAGAGGTTGGAGCCGGTAGGCAACTAGGAGGAACCAGTACAGAAGTGGGTAGATAGAGAACAGGAGCAGGTTACAGAGCTTACTAGAGTCATATGACGCTCCTGTTTGAAGCTGCATGGAGGAGAGATTCTTAGGCTCAGTGGAAAGAAGTTCCATAGTTTAGGGGCCCAGCTAGAGAAAGCATTCTCCCCCCATTTTGATTTTACATCTCGTTTGGACAAGAAGGGATTTGTCGGCTGATCTCAGTGGGTAGGCAGAGGTCACAGGTTTGAGCAGTAAAGCCAATTTGCCAGGTATCTGGGAGGAGATTATATTCTTTATAAAACAGTTGGAAGTAAAGTGACAGAAGGCTGAGGGGGTAAACCATCCCAGACTGGAGTACAGTGTGCATCGGTGAGTACGTTTGGGTAAAGACAGAGCAAAACGGCAAATGCTGCTGTATCAGACATCCCCCTTTTGGAGGAGCCCTCCAGTAGTTGCCGGTAAGGCTATTAACCCATATGCCAATTTGGGTCTCAGGATCCCCTGTGCAATGGCCATCCCCACTGTGGATGTTAGGCTATGTCTCACCTTACATGCCAGCCCAAGTTGAATATTGACGGGTTCAATGACTGAGGCTAGGTGCAGGTCAAAATCCAAGCCAGGATCAAGGGTTACTCCTAGGTATTTAAAAGAGGTAACTGTGTTAAGGGGAGGGCCATCAAGTGCTCTGATACTTAATGGCTGGGTGCAGGACAACATTTTTTAACCTGAACTGAAGAGCATAGTCACCGTTTTATTTAATACAAGCTTATTTTGCAATAGCCAGCTCTGAAAGGTACTGAAGTTACTATTGAGATTCAGGTTGATATCTGAGAGGTTTGAGGAGGATGAGTAAAGAACAAGATTGTTGGCACACTATTCCCTAGTCAAGTGCCTCGGTGCAACTTTCAGTGATGCAGCATTCAGGCGCTTGACAATCCTGCTGTTTACTTTTGAATTCCTGAAATAAGACTACCACAATGTTATATTCAATTTGTTTTCAGGGTATTTGTGCATCTACTACAAGATCATCGTCAAGAAACTCACTATTTCTTATTCAAAGAAATAATTGAAGATTACATTAGCAGTTGGTTACTTGCGAGTCTGATAACAGCTCGTGCTGGATCATGTTGGTTTTGACTTGAAGAAACCTTTCCCTCCCAGCTTTGTTTCTAAGGCAGTTATGTACCACTCTCAGTACATTAAAATAAATAAAAAATAATTCTGACACTTGTTTGTTATTATATTCTCAAGGGATTTCCCACAAGTTTACCCAATTCCATAGATGGCAACATTAAGGACTGTAAGTCAGTGTTGTTATTAAAACTTCTCTCATTACGCATTTGAGAATACAATACTTACTGTACTATCTCTAGAGTATGACAAATGATGTATGCCTCCTTTACATTTAAAGGACTATAGAACTTTGCCAGTTTTGAAGTTCAACTGATTTATTTTCTCATTTGCTGCGATATAGTCTTTATTATTCATTTAAAGTGACAGTATGATTAAAATGTTTCCAGTTTTGTACTTCAATTCCATTTCCTGTGCAGGCATAGTCAATCTGTACCAGAATTACAAACGTTACTAGTGTCCAGTAAGAACAGATCCTGAAGCAAATGATTTGATACCTTTTAATGGACCAACATAGATGTAACAACAAGAACAAAGTGCTCTAGCTTTTGGACCAACCAGTCCTTCTTCAGAAGCTCATGGCAGTTGTTTAGAAAATACAATACTTATAACAGCTAGATAATGCAGAGAAAAACAGAAAAAAATCCCCATTGGTTTAAAATACTCATTAAAAAAAAAAAAAAACAGAAGATGATGTCAGAGAAGTTTAACAGTACAATACTGCCTTCAGCCAGAAGCAACCTTGGGTTAAACGTCCTTAGTGGAACACACATACAAAGAATCCTACTGCATATAAATTTAATTGACATAAAATAACACTGCTGAAGCAGATAACTCCTAAATCAAGCTATGAGTGTTACAGTTAGTATAAGAATGTGATTACTGAAAGGCAACCCCCACCCAGATTAAAGACAAACTAAGATTTTTATAGGACTCATGAAATTTCAATGTTAGCATTAAAGACCAAAGAATTAAAGAATTAGTGTCCAGTAAGGGAGGGAAGCGATCGTAACTGTGGCCGAACCACTGACCAGCTGATCTGTTTTCACATTGCTGTCTGCCTGTTCTGCAGTGGCTTTCATTTTTTATCAAAGGTTGCTTAATGTGCTGTAAAAACATTTTGAAAATGATCTCCATAGACTTGTATAGGGGAACACCCTTGTGCCTCCCTGGATAAATGTCACAAATGTGAGAACGCAGGGGCAGAGCAGGCAGACAGGGAAGTGAAAAGGGATCGGCTGGCCAATCCCTTTCCTCCCTTACTGGACACTACATAGAAACATAGAATTTGATGGCAGATAAGGACCACTTGGACCACCTAGTCTGCCCAATTCCCTACCTAAGTGATAAGCTGCAGATCCTAGTTAACCAACAGGCTACTTCTTCCTACCCCCCCACTAGAATTGCCCTGTGTCCGTCCCATGCATTCTTGAATTCCCCCACTGTTTTTGACTCCATGACCTCTCAGAAAAGCTGTTCATGCATCCACAACACTCTCTGTGAAAAAATACTCTCACATTACCTCTGAGCCATCCCTCTATCTTCAGATTGTTTCCCCTTGTTCTTGCACATCTCTTTTTCTGAAAGATGTTACCCTCTTAGATTTTGTTGATTTCCTTGAGGTACTTGAAAGTTTCTATAATGTCCCCCCTCTCCCTCTTTTCTTCGAGGGTATACAAATTAAGCTCCTTTAGTCTCTCTTTGTATGTCTTCTGGTGCAAATCCTGCACCATTTTGGTTGCCCTCCTCTGTATAACCTCCACCCTGTCTGTGTCTTTGCGGAGATGGTATCTCCAGAACTGTATGCAGTACTCTAGATGAGGTCTCACTAACTGTCTGTACAGAGGTATAACAACGTCCTGTTTTCTACTGGTGCTGCCTCTCCCTATGCATCCCAGTATGCCCCCCAAGCCCTCCTTACTGCCTTCTCACATTGCTTGCCCACCTTACGATCATCTGTTACAACTACCCCCAGGTCCCTTTCCATTTTTGTTGTTGTTAGTATCTCACCCCCATTGTCTACTCTTCCCGTTTTTTGTTTTTGTTTTAAATTACTATTTATCCACACCTATGTCCTGCGGGTGCCGACCCATCGGGAGCGCCTAAGAGTCATCCTTCTGTCTCACTTGCCTGCCTGATACTTACCCTCGGTCACCATGGAGCTGTGGCTTATTCCCCTGAGTGGGGTTGAGGTGGGGCAGCGATCACCCCCAAAATTCTGAATCTCTTCAGATCAGGGGTAGTCAGGCAGGCAAGGGCATATTGGAGGCATGCTCCGGCGCACTGTCTCCCCAGCACCATCAGGCGTTTTTCCTCCACTTTAACTTGGAGGAGTGGCATGCACACTACACCAAGGCATCGCTGCCAGCATCACCACTCCTCATCCCCCGGCGTCTGCTGCAAAGCTGGCGGTACCCCTGGCCTCTGCCAGGAGACAGGCAATCACAGATTCTGAACCCCCTCCCTCCCAGGAGAGGAGAGCCGTCCTCCGGATGCTCAATCCTCTTCCTCCCCTGCCAATCCCTGACAACCCAGGCTTGCTATCGAACCCAGGTCACCAGCGTGGTGCAAGGTGTGGCGATCCCCTGGGTTTTGGTTTCCCCAGGTGCATTATTTTGCACTTCATTGCATTGAATCTAAGCTGCCATACATTTGACAATTCCTCCAACCATGCCAAGTCCCTTTTCATTCTTTCCACCACTCCTTGTGTATCAACTCTGTTGCAGACCTTTGTATGGTCTGCAAAGAGACATACTTTTCTGTCCAAATCCTCTGCAATGTCACTTATAAAGACATTAAAGAGGACTGGTTCTAGTACTGCACCCTGCTGTACTCCACTAGTAACTTCACTTTCTTCATTGTAGACTCATAAGCATTAATCACCAACAGAGGAGGGCTCTACCGGTGGATTACTGCCCGACTGGGGGGTGCACGAGGCTGAAGGCCGAGTGCTTCCAACCACTCAGCGGGCATTAATCCCTACTAGAGCCCAGCGCTAGAGGCGATTAATGCACTTGTAACATGGCAAGTGCAAGGAGCGTATTGTTCAGATCGCAGTGTTCCTCGGAACAAAAGAGACATTGACGTGATCATTATTTCTACTGCACAAGTCATGCTACGTGGTCGTGCTGTGCAGTTGGCGAAAATCTATCGCAGTGCGCGTGCACATTCAATGTGCCACATACATTTCTCTAGTGTGCAGCAGTTCTGAAGAAGTGAGGACATAACAGTCACATGTGACACTGGACAGAATGTGATTCTTTTTTTTTTTAATTCACAGCGACAGTTTTACTGTTTCACTCGTTCTTGCTGCACCGCCGACAAAAGATTACCACGCTGCCTTCTGGGACACGTATGTTATTTGGACTGCTGCTGATATCAGTTACAAATACTTGTCTACACCTATATCTCACACTGGTTCTATCGTGCCCCCTTTAGTTTACTTAGTTATAGTCACTCATGTTGCCCCAAGCTACAACCCACGTCTTCCTCCTGCAGCTATTTCTATCACTCCTCCAGACAATCAACCCGCTTGAGTCCCGGGAACGGCAAGGTATTAGCGTGCTCCACACCATGCTCACAATTCCTGTGTCACTCTTCTATCAGGGCGCCATCTACAGGCACGAACAGATCGCATGCCATACTGTGTCTTACACTGTTTTCAAGTGCGCTCCCACTACTGCACTTACTTCGATCTCTACTGTGTTGATTCCCATCACAGTGCTGCACCATGTGGCTACTTGTGGTAGGGCACCAGCGGGCTCTACTGCTGGGTTAATCACTGCTCGTTTTGCATCACCCAATGCATTTTAACCAGTCTCTGCTCTCCATTTCACCATCATTTTGTATGCCATGTTACAATGTTTACTATTACTCTCTGCGTTCTGTTTTCTAGCAAATTATTTATCTGGGCAACCACCTTGGGACCCACTCCCAGGCTGGCTAACTTGTATCTTAATCTTGTGTGTGGGACTGTGTCAACTGCCTTGCTAAAGTCTAGGTAGGCCATGTCCACAGCCCATCCCTGGTCACCCAGTCAAAGAAATCTATTAGATCCAACTGACATGACTTTCCCGCTATGAATCCATGCTGCCTTGGGTCCTGTGTCCCGCTGGCCTTCAGGTACACAACAGTTCTTTCCTTCAGAAGTGGTTCCATCATTTTCACAACCACTGAGGTCAAACTAACTGGTCTATAGTTTCCTATCTCTGTCCTGTTCCCACTTTTGTGAAGTGGAATCACATCTGCCCTCTTCCAGTCCTCAGGTACCACCCCATCCTCCCATCATTTGTTAAAGAGAGTAGTCAGTGGTGTCACTGATTCTACCCTTAGTTCTTTTAGAATTCTGGGGTCAATCCATCAGTCCCATTGCTTTGCCCACCTTCAATTTGAAGAGTTCTTTCAGAACCCTTTATTCCGTGAATAGACCAGTATCGACCCCCTCCCCCCATCCACAGTGTTTCTCTTGTTTGTTTTAGGTACCTTCCCCATCTCTTCTTTTGTGAATACTGAGCAGAAATATTTGTTCAGCATCCCTGCTTTTTTCACTGTCACCATCTGCCCACATTCCCTCCCCTTTAATAAGCCTCAGTATCCCTCTATTGGGATTTCTTCTCTCCCTACTATACCTAAAAAAAACATTTTAATCCCCTTCTTAACAGAGTTGGCTATCTTTTCCTCAGTTTGGACCTTTGCTATTTTGACTGCCTTCCCTGCCTCCTTCTGCTTTAACTGATACAGTCCTGTCCTGCTTCTTTTGTGTTTCCTTATGTTTCCCGAATGATATCCTTTTCTCCTTCTTTCATTTTGTTTTGTTGATTTTCTTTACACCAAGGTTTGTTGCCTCTGTGATGGCAGTTTCGATTTTTCCCCATCATTTCTCCACCCCTCCTTTTTGCCTGTTTGCTAGTACTTTTCTGAGGCACTCTCCCATTTTGCCCTAGTCAGCCCTCCTAAAGTCCAACACTCTTGCTTTTGTAAGGCTTGACTATACAGTTGTGTTTGCTGTTATCACACTGTTTGGTGGTCGCTTGTTCCCAGATGGCTACTCACGTCTAAATCTGAGATCCTCTCTCCATCCCCACTTGAGAGTACCAGGTCTAAGACTGCTCCCTCCTGAGTGGGTTCTAACATTAGCTGTCTGAGGCATGCCCCCTGCAGGGCACTGAGAATGACACTGCTCTTGGGTGTGACTGCAGTAACTATTACTAACTTTTGTAATTCTGGCACAGACCCCACAGGGATATGGGCTCTGAAGCCCAACAAGGTATGTCACACATTTCCTTTGAGGTTTTTGCTCACCATGCTTGCTTCTTTTTGGTGCATCTCCATTCAAGAGGGTCTCTGGGACTCAAGAGTAGCTGAGTTGTTATATAGTGTAGTGCCCAAAGTGGTGCTACAAAAGGATTGCCCTCCCTTGGCAATCTGGAAGTGTGATGGTGAAAGGGGTTCCAGGGTATAGAGTGAAAGAGCCAGTGGCACCCTGTAGGTGCCCCTCCACACACACTTTCCCTTAGCAAGGTAACAGTGCAAGGCAGGAAAAAAATATATACTGTCTATTAATTTTGTCAACAAAGAAAATGGGGGTATGGTTTGCTAGTTTAAGAGCTGTTATGGAGTGTGTGTGCAGAAGATGGAATGATTGGCTCTGCTCAGGGAAATCAGCATATGATAGAATACCTCACAACACAGGATTTGTTATAAAGAAATAAATAGTAATGTATGTGAACTGGATAATAAAATGGATCTTCAGAGATCCAAAAAAATATTACATAAAAAACTGACAAATCATTTCCATAGAGCCAGGTGTGATGCAGTTCTTAGCAGAAGTGTGTAGTGCCTTTTCTTATCTTTTGTTTTTACCAGGTGAGACACACTAAGCTGAAAGCTTGTTTACAGGTGCAATTTGGGGAACACAAGGAAGTTAAGGGACTTGTTCAGAGTCGCACAGTATGCAAGTGGGCAGTTGTGAAGTGGTAGACAAGAAGTACAGGATCTCGGCACTGGCAAATATGAATATCTTCAATCTGAAGGATAGCTGTGTAAAGACACGGCTATCTGTTTAGACACTAGTAGATTCAGTTAGAGATATTGAGGTATTTCTAGCAAAATAGCACTGTTGTACAAGTCAAATGTTATTATGGAAACCCTGATTCCAGGCTCACAGGGCCATAAACTGTCATTATGTTGTTGGTTTAAGAATTTCAGTTCCAGTGTCAGTGGAAGAAGTACAGGAACTCTGTTCCTGCTGCAAAAGGTACAGGAACTGAGTTCCTGTGCGCTTTCATCACTGAAGTGGGGCAGGATTCAAACCCAAGCTCCAGGTTTGCAGCTCAGAGCCTTAAACTACTGTGCTATACTGCTCCAAATAGTAAGTTCAACATGTTCAAAATAAGCTCAAAATGCTCCACAGAGCACCTCACACCCCAGACCCCCAGTTTTCATATAAACTATTTGCTCCTGCAAAATCAGTAAATCTCCAGCAAAATTACAAAATAATCCAGCAAACTTCAGAGCTCCTTGCAAGGTATGTAAGCAAGTCACTTAACCTCCCCAGTGCTCTAGGGTTGCCCTGAAAACAGGCACTTGTGTGTAGTAGGCCTTAACTGATTACCAACAACAACAACAACAAAACAAAAACATAAAAAATATTTTTCAATTCTGTACAGTACTAGCCCTAAAAGTAGATCTGTGTGATTTTATGGGCAACAAAAGCCCAGAAATCTCAACCACAATATTTTCTTAACATCTCTGTTACAGCACAACAAACATCAACACTTCCTCACTCTGCCATTTTGCTGCATGCCTAGCTCTAACTCTTTTAGTTTCGATTTTACGATCTTCGCGCTGAATCGGACTTGTACATTCTGTATTCTTACCTGCCATTTTCCACTGTTGCTGAGCAGGCTTATATCTCTGTCCCCTTCTGCTGTTTAAACCCTATCCATTAAGGGCTACTAGCCCAGCAACTTTAGAATAAAGCACAAATGTGGTCCGTTACACCCTTCCGACATTTCTTCCGTCGTGGGACGTAAATGGGCGTTGACCAAGCTCTCGTCATCACATCAGCAGACGAGTCTCACTCACACTCACACACACACACACACACACACACACACACACACACAGCCAGTAGAGGGTATAATCGAGTACGACCAGTGCATTAGAAAAATACCTAATCCAACAAGATTCTCCCATGTATACCAGGCATATTACTTTCAAAGTTCTTAATAATATAGCCATTTTTGTAGGATACATTCTGGCACCAAATGTTACAACAGAAAAAAAGGATTATGGGTTAAATAGCCTTTGTGCAGCCCCCCCCCCCAATCTCAGGTGTACAAGCTGGTGCCTTATTCCAGAAGATTCTCTTGTGTGTTTGTCTCTGAGTTACACGGACAGAGGTGTTGGAATGTATGGGGGGGGTATAGCACCCCCCACTTTTGCCCATAAGTATTCAAAACAGCCCATTTGCTTTCACAAACTACCTTTTTACCCTGCAACCTTTTGAATTGAAACATCCCCACTTTTCCCCATGTTCTGGTATCCATGATGGGAGCAGAGGAGGGTAAGTGACTTGCTCAGGGTCACACGCTATGCAAGTTGTGACAGTGGGTCTGGTCTGCTTGGTTTGGGGGTTTACAACGTGTTGCTCTGGCCTCAGTGTAATAAATGAATATGCTAAATGTGGCTGTGTTGAGTGTAGATGTGTCCTGTTGCTACTAGGTATGAGGGGGCATAGGGTGCTGAGGGGGTGTACAGTATCTGATGTGCTGCATGTTCAAGTTTATGAACCAGGTTAAATGATCCTTGAAATAAACTTGTCATTTGTAGAGGCGGATGGTGTATGTTGTTGCATGGATCTGCAAAAACATATTACCATATATTTCACAGTATTGTTTTTTCTAGCACATTAAATATTAACTGTATGTTGTAGAGCTGTACTTGTATATTTTTCTGTTCTACTGTATTTCAATCACTCTCTCATAAAATTTCTTTGTGGCAACTGATATCTTGTACTAAAATAAGCTGTAAAATAACATTAATATATATTTAATGTTACCATCAAACCTTGTATCAGTTTCAGTGGTACACATTCCTGCATCCCAGTAATGGAGAAATGTATTAGGCCATAGGTCAAGTAAGTGCAGTACATATCAAAATACATATAAATATATAAGAAAAGGACAGGTGTCTATAGCCCATCGAGACCATATTTAGTTGCTCAGTAGCAAAACATGTCTTAAGTTTATCTCCTCAGATATTTGCCTAGCCCTCAGGAATCCTTCCAGGGTCCTTGAATTAGCTTAAGCTTGGTATTCCATTCCATTGCCCTATAACCTTCTGCGAAAAGTAATATGTTCTGCTATCACCTCTGAATTGCCATCCCTGGGTTCATGTTCTCTTGTTGCTGCCCCATTTCCCCTTAGAATTACACACACACACGCGCGTAATCCTGGACCCTTTGCAAAATAAAACAGATCAATCCAGATAAGGGTGCTGCTCCTGCAGATAAGGGTGGGAATATTGTGCATATGGACACAGAGAAATATGATAGAATGGTGCTTGACTTGGTTAATGACCAAATGAGGTAAAGGTACTGTATATGTTCAACTGATATCATGTCATAGGACTGTAGAGACATTGTTTGAAATAGCAACTGATTTATTAGGGTTGTTTAACTTTGTTGAATTGTTGATTAGTATAGTTTACAATGCATGGTATGCTTTTACTGTCTTTGCACTGAGCATTTTGTTCATTACATCACTGTGGTTACTAGACACTGTGCTTTTATTGGACCTTCTAGACCATAGCTACCAATGTGAGTTAATAGTTGATACTAATGCCACTGTATGAGTATGCCTGAAGAAATGTTTCCTTCTCAATTACAGTTTTACCAAACAAATCTGGCATTGGCAGTTTTAACTATAACTTTACTTCACTCATTTAATAAATAATAATACACTGTCATATAAAATGGTGTGTGTGGGGAGGGTTTGTATTTATTTTAAAATTTGCTCCACAGTATGGTCCTCCTCAGATGAAGGAAATCTTATTTATGGGGTTCCAGTTATAGAAGCATCAGGCAGTAATAACAGTAACCAGATTTCTTGAACTCTATAAAATTGTTTCTTATTTTAAGTCATGGCATGATGGCCTTTTCCACCAAAGAAAGCCATTTATTTTTCAGAGTATTACATGAAATGAAACAACAGCATTGTTTAGCCGTTTGCAATATTTTGTTTGCCTATAAATTATTTATTTTAAACAAAAATATGTTTATAAATGACCGAGCAATTACTATATTTAATCAGTACTGGTCTAGAAGTTCCATTGGACAGAAACTGATACACTTCTGACTGAGGATAATTAATAAAAAAAAAATACCAAAGGGCTGTCAGTGTTGTGGGTATTTATTTTACTTAAAAACTGGCTACAAGAAGAAACATTTTGTTTTAAATGTGCTGGTTCCCTGGTTTAGGCAGCATGTCATATATATAGCACCGACAGGCTAACTATATTATTGTCCTCCGTTAGGTGTTTTTTTCTTCAGCTATGAAATTACAGTCAACATATTAAAAAAAAGTCAAGCTGTGTCCTGCGAGGCTAAAACCAGCCATTCTACCTTAACATTAGGTTTTGGTGGCGTACCTATTTCCCTACAGTTGGAAGGGCAGTGTCTGATTTGGGTGTGTTAAGAGGCACCGACCCCACAGTTGTTTCCCAAAATGTAAGAAATAGTTGTACTCACTTAGAGGTAGGTAGAAGCTACCATCCTTTCCGGGGCCACACACAGTACCCCAGCTCTGAACTTTCCAGATAAACTTCGTAACCTCAAAAGCATTGAGTACCCCCAGTTGACTCGGGGTTTCTCTGGACACCGGGGGAAGGGCAGATGTCTGGCTATGCTCACCACAGGAACATCCTCTCTGTCCTGAGAGCTTCGACTGTAAAGGCAGGCTGGAGACCGACAATCGGTTGGGGCACGAACCGCAACCAGGGAGACTGGACAGTCCTCTTCGGATAAGGAGGAGGTGGAAAGACATCCTTAATGCTGGTGCAGAAAGCAGAAAACACCCCGTTAAAGATACACGTCCACTGAAGAATCTAGTATCCGCTGCGTAAATCCCGGCACTGCAGAACCAGCAAGAAGCAGATCGGAGCTAGGAAGCCACTCAACTCCGGACTCTAGCAGCACAGCAAATTTCAGAAAAAGTAACAGAGAGTTTGAAGGGGAGGATGCACTCGCAGCCAATCGTATGATTCCGGACCGGGCGTCACACGGAGTTTAGGCGCTGCTTCTCATCCCCTAAAGCAGTTCGGTTGCCGGTAGGAAGGGTGTTCGACTCAGAAGTTAATTACACGCACACTACAGACTGCCTCCTGTCAGTAGTAATACACCTTGGGGCTGCGGTCAAGTACAAACTGCAAAGTCTGTCAAGGGAAGGAGGAAACGCAATTAACCACCATATTATCATATTATAGTCCCACCCCCATACTCTCAAGCTTTTGTCACTGAAATGAGGAACGTGGACATTTTTGGACACAAACACTCAGAATGAGGGATCCTATCCTCAACCATGGAGATACAAGCTCAAAACTCTGTGAAAACCGTAGTTTTTACTTGTACAAAGTTAATTTTTGATTTAGTATGTTAGAATATTAAGAATTTGTGCTTTAAAGTCTGAATGTACAGCCCATTCTCTAAGTGGGAAGCACCTTTTCCATGAGGGACTGATGAGGGACAGAGCCATTTTAAGGAGTAAAATGAGGGATGTTCCTCATAATGAGGGACACTTAAGAGGTATGCCACCCCCATTCCAGTACATGATCCACTTTAGAGTTGCAAGGATAAAGACAGGATGGATTTTAGTATATGCTAGTTATTTGACCATTAAGAGAGTCTCAGATCATTACTAATTTCTGTTAAGTCCAAAGGCTGGTGTAACCCCTACGTGGTGCTATCCCAAGGGTTACTACCCCTGCCTGCTTAACTAGTTGCAGGTTAAGGGGCCTGGGTACTAAACCGTGTGCCTCCACCTGGAAGACAGGATTGTTAGTAACAAGGCTAACCTGGGAACACCCCTCCGAGACACTGTAACCCACTCTCTTTCCCTTATAGTGGCCTAGACAATATGCAACAAACTCTATCATAGTAACCCCTAGTCAGCATACAATTCTCCACACTGTTTGCAGTTACCACGAGGGCTGGCTCTACCAGTTCGACCCTGGAGATCCCCTGTAAAATAAGGTTAGGCCCATTAAATAACAAGAGTACAGTGCTTTTGGTACAAACTGGAACCACAGTCCGATTAAATACAAAAAAGTTAGATCTGATTTATTCAGGGGTAGTGAACAAAGAAGGGGCGTAATCAGGTTGATTGATTCTAAAACTGATCTAGTCAGTTAATTATGCACGCACTTTTAGTCCCTGCTCAGTCATACGCTCTGGGTACCTAGTTGGAAGTAAGGTGGGCTAGCCTGAAACATTGCGTCTGGTAGACCAGCATCAGAGCTGATTGGGCTCTGTGATGAAAAGAAAAGCATGCACAACCACACATGATTTGTAATCCAGAGCCTGAAGGCTCAGTTCATTACAGGAAAACAACAATTCAATCAAATGACAATGTTTGAGATTTAGCTGTTGTTGCAGGCAGCTACCCTGATTGTTACTCACGCTACCCAATATGAGACACTGACTAGACGGAATGAAGACTGCAGGTTGATGGCTGGTTTGCCAGAAGAAGCAGAGCCACATGAATCACTGAGGTGTTGTTCCTGTTTGAGATGGTTGAGCAGGGGCTGATCCCGGGCAAGTCTCTTGTCAATGATGGTCTCTGTGCCTGAAGTATCTGGCTGGGCCAGGTGGCAAGGCCCAAGCCAAGTGGAACAGTTTGGATTTTGAGTCTGGTAGTGCTGGATGTAGCTTCCGCAAGCATGGCACATTTACACAGTGGTGAACCAAATCATGACCCAGTAACAGCACACAGTCACATTTATAGTAAAGCAATCACCATACCACAATGCGGAAGGCAGTCTGGCACAATATCAGTGTCTCTGAGCAAAACCAGGAATTCTATGGTAAATGGATATCCTGACAGGCTGATTGCATACAGCAAATCTTTGGTCTTCATCAGGTTCCAATCTGGTCACTCTTCAGTGGCTTTGTCACACTCCACTCGGATACAGTCTGATAGCTAGTCTTTCAAAGGATTCCTCTGAGGACTGCAGGCAGACAGGCCAAAGAGCAGCTGCTTGAATTACTCGCTGTTTACTCTTCAAACTCTAACTCCAGACTGACTGACTGCAGCAGGCAGCTTGGAAATTTCCTTGGTCCAACAGGTTCTGTTTGGTTGATCCATCAGTCTGTCAAAGCAAGAGCTCTTCTTCAAGTCTGTTTTGGCTCCAAATGCAAAACTACAATTCCTACAGAAATTTGCTCTACAAGACCCCTGGGACAGGTTCCATTTTAGAGACCCCAACGGTACCAATTGGTGCTGACTGGCAGTCCAAAACCAAAATGGTAGTGATAAACAGAACTGTCCATGCTGCAAAGAAGGCAGGTTAGACAAACTACAATATCATTACTATGCTAATAGATAATCAGCAAATAAGTACAGCTTCTAACAGAGCTCCCTCTGTGCAAATAGTGGTGGCAGAATGGAGCGATTATCTGGCAGCCTGGGTGGGACTCTGAGGCATAAAACACTCAGCCCCTCCCAAATTAAATAAGCACCACGTTATTGGCAGCTTTAAAGAGACAGAGCATAGAGACATTATGGCACTCTCAGAAACACTTTTAACACTAAGACACAGGATACCAGCCTGGCAGGGGGCATTTAGCACACCCAAGGAAGACTTTTGGGAACCTCCATTTATAGATTACACCCTTCTCTGCCTGGAAAACTTAGCATCTGCATCAAGTCTACACATTACAATATTGAAGAAGCATTATATACAAGATATATGTGACATTAGTATACTATGGCAATAACATCTGATGCATCTTTTAATGTAAACTTATCACATTACTGTACATTTCACTATACCATATTTTCATTGACAATACTTATGCATGTTTCATACACTCTATACTGATTCTATTATGATTAACATACTATGAACAGTTACTATGACTTCACTTTGTAACTTCTTGTACAGTAAACAATGTAGAAGGGACCTTCCTATCAGCTAACTTGGGCTAGATGGACAGGGACACCATGTTCTGAAGGAAGAATAATTAATTGGGAGGTGGCAGTCAAACTCAGTTTGAACAGTGAGCTCTTGAAACGTAAACACCTTTATGGACCACATTGAGAGGCAAGTCCACAGGCCTCCCAGGGGAATCATAACTAAAATGTAGCACTGGCTTAACAGGTCACCTAGGTTTTCTGGGGGAAACAGACACTGGCTCTAGACGGTCAACACTGGCATTGATTTCTTCTTCTGTAGTGGGGGATGCATCTGCACTGGTTGAAATGTCCAGATTGGGAACACTATCAGCTCCTGGCTGTGCAGAATCTGTCTCCACAATACTTTGCTCATTATTTCCTTCTGAAGAGGGTCCAGGTTGCTCATTCTGAGGAGACTCTGGCATAATTAGGCTTTGTGGCACTGAAGGGGTGCTGCCAACACTTTCATATTGTTCTTCAAGTTTTGGTATGTCACCAGATAGACTCAGACCATCAGCTCCTTCTTCAGGCAAGTCAAACAGTTCTGAAAGACACAGAGAGTCCACAACCTCAGACATGATACTTTGTATCTAACTTTCAGAGGGCACTAGGTCCAGGGAAGAAGCTGGGGGGGGGGGTAGGCAGTTCTGAAGGCCCAGCTTCATACCCACAGTTCTGCAGAGGATTGCCTCGAAACAATTGACTCAGTTCATATGAGGAAAATGGGCATTATCAAAGTCACTTTCATCAGAGACAAACAAACAGTCATCACTATCACTCTGGGCCAGCTGAGGAAGGTCTTAGTTCTAGAACAACACTGACAGGTTGGCTCGGTTTCCTCTTGCAGCAGCATGAGTCACCGGCTCAGGAGAAGTGTCAGTGTTGGTTCAGCATCAATAATACCTTGGCCAATGGGCAGTAAGTGATTACAGTGCATGGTCTTAACAGCTTTGGAATTATTTGCTGGCGCACTTTGTACAATGGCAGATCATCCAATTTACCAACTATTATGTGGGAAGATGGTGCCATCTATCAGCAATGTTGTGTTTTCCATGCAGTCCCAAATTGCACAGTAGCACCTATCTCAGGGCAACAACCTGGGCTTTTACTCATCGATCATGTCTTTCTTTGTTGGCTAGATTCCGCTTAGCAACCCTGATTTGAGCTAGTTGATAGACATGATTCAACTGATCTTTCAATTTCTGTAAACTACTGCAAGTAGTGTTTGGCTCAGACCCTGTCTGTTGAGAGACCCCAAAGCAGACACCAACTGGCAGTCAGGCCTCCTCCCAAACATGAGATGGTAGGTGGAGAACCAGTAGCGTCACTTTTGGTGCACTATACATGTGTACCAAGGTGCTAATCTCCTGGCTCCACTTATGCTTGTCTTTTGATGGAGGGTGCCCAGCATGTCCTGAAGGATGCGTTAAAGCATTCTGTTGAGGGTCTCTCATGGATGATAGGGTGGTTCTGACTTCTACCCTCCCCAAGAGAGAGCATTTCTTTGATTAACCTACTTTCAAAGTCTCTGCCTTGGTCAGAATGGATCCACTGGGGGCACCATAGTGACAAAGAATTTTCTACTAGCACCTTGGCCACAGTAGAGACCTTTGATCTTTAGTTGGGAAGGCTTGTGCATACAGTGTAAAATGATCAGTAACTACCATCACATTGCCAATGTTCTTATGGTCAGGTTCTAAGCACAAGAAGTCTGTGCAGACCAGTTCCATGGGGGCACTGGTAGTGATATTGACAAGGGCAGCCTTCTGAGGAGGGCTTTCCTTTGGAGGCAAAACTGCAGGTCTTTACATGGCACTGGACATCTACCCCTTCTTTGGCCAGTAAAATTGGGATCATACCAAGCCAAGAGTTCTGTCAATACCTAGGTGCCCCATGTGATTGTGGAGGGATCTCAGTACCAGCTGTTTAAAGGCCCATGGGTTGGTCCAACTGTTGCTTGTATATTTGACCTCAACGATCCACTGTCTCTCTGTTTAACAACTGATCATGCAACTTTATCCTGGGGCTTTTCTTGAAAAATACAGCAGTTCGCAAATCAGGGGAATGCAACTTGGACACATCTTCCCTCCACGCAGCGCATCAAGTGCTGGTTGAATCATAGGATCTTGGTACTGAGCCCACTGAATACTGCCATTATCGAACTGAGGTAGTGCACCAATATCTAGAGCAGAGAAATAGCAATAGGCAGATGGTATGCAGGTATCAGGAGGGCCCAAGCAATCTACTAGGCAGTCCACTGTGTCCGCAGACATTTGTTCATCTTTATCAAACTTCAGGCATAATGCTTTGATGTCCGGTTAAGACAATTTGACCTAATTGTTCTTAGAAGCTGGCCTCGTGACAGGGCATCAGCATCAATGTGGTTTAGTCCTGGTCTGTATTCAACAGCATAATCATAAGTCGATAAGGCAGAGAGCCAGTGGTGCCCAATGGTGTCCAATTTAGCTGAAGTCTGCACATAGGTCAGTGGGTTTTGTCAAGTCTGCACTAACATCTTTGCCCCATAGAGGTACTCATGAAACTGGTTAACTATGGCTCATTTTAGGGCAAGGAATTCCAACTTGTGAACTGGATAGTTCTGCTCTGATGGGGTCAAGCTCCTACTGGCGAAAGCTACAGGTCTCAAGCCATCTTCATAGTCTTGATATAGCACAGCCCAAGGCCCTGTAAACTAGCATCCATATGCAGAACATAGGGCTTAGTAGGATCAGCATAGGCAAGGCCTGGGGCATGGGTGAGCTGGTATATGACTTCAAATAATGCAACTTCACATTTGGGTGTCCACCAAGTCCCAAAAGGCTCACCTGTTCGAAAATACACTTTCTTGGTCTTTGATAGCTCCTTTTGTATTTGTGGTTGGTAAGGGGTGGCCTTGAGTAATGTTAAGAGCAATCAAATCACCTTTGAATAGTCTTTGATGAACCTGTATAGTAGCCACAGAACCCCAGGAAATGCTGTAGTCTTTTAGTTTTTGGGCTAGCCAAGTGGTCAAAGATTCAACTTGACTGGGATCTGTCTGTATCCATTCAGCAGACATTATGTGCCCATATTTCACAGATGTTTGAAAAACTGGCACTTGTCTATGGATAACTTGAGGCCTAATTCTTCCAAACGATTGAGGACTTTGAACAGTCTGTCTCATGTTCCTCCAGCATGCATCCAAAACAGTGACATCATCCAAGTACACTAAGCATTCCAGCAGGTTCATGTCTCCTCCACACATTCCATCAATATCTGGAAGGTGGCAGGGCACCTGAAATCCCTGTGGCATCCTCAGGAATTGATAGAACCCCAAAGGACAGATGAAGGCTGTTTTTCACGGTCCTCTGGGGCCATCAGAATCTGATAATATCTACTGCAGAGATCCAATACTGAGAACCACTGACCCCAGTTCAGGCAAACCAGGGCATCCTGTATGTGTAATATGGTGTATTGATCTGGGATAGTCCATTGGTTTAGGGTCCGATAGTCCACACATCCTCGTGGATGTGTTCTTTTTCCTCACCACTATGATGGGAGATGCATAGGGATTCTTGATTCTTGAATAATACCAGCAGCAAACACTTCCTGTTGGTGCCTCTCAACATCGTCTATGTCTCTTGGGGCAAGGCATTGGGACCTCTCTTGAAAGAGTCGGTCATCATGCAGGCATATGTTATGCTCGGCCCCATGGACACATCCCACATCCCACTCTTTCAGTGAGAACACTTGGTCTCTCTGAGCAAGTCTCCTGCTAATTTAAGTCTTCCATTCAGCAGAATCACCAAGTCAAATAATCTGGAGTCACTTTCTCCCTTTTGTCAGAGTACTTGTTACTGGGTAATACACAGTGTCTCAGCAGTGTACTGTAGCCAGTGTACATCCCCGTTCACATGAACTTCCCAGTCTGACATGTTTCTCACTTGCACCATTACTTGGCAGGCATAGGCATGGGCACGTGCAGATAGTATACTGGGATTAACCATCAACCCCTCTGGCAGCTTCCCTTCATCAAGGTGTCTATCATCAATTTTTGTTCTTAACATCTCTCTTAGGCAGACTTCTCCATGGATCGTACACTGGGTGTTGGGGTCCAACACCAAAGAGTCAGGATCTTTTTCCACAATATCCCCACTGGCTCATCTCGGTCCACTTCATCAGGTTTCTGTTGCAAGTCATAAGCCCTTTTAATTAACGCTGGAATTCTTAGAGCCCATCCAGTCTGTTGCCCTTGTTTCTCATGGCAGAGTTGTGCCAATCTCCCCAACATGTGGGCGCTTGTTCCAATTAACAGGGTAATTCCATCATACAGTCCAGTGGGAGGACACACTAGGCAAGTGTCTCAACTTGTTCATCTACTCCAGCTGTGGTGGTAGGCATGACAGCCAGATCTGGATATACCCGAGTACGGATAGACTTCTCACTCAACCTCCACATGTGCAAACCTTCCAAGGGTTGTAGGGCACATCAGGCAGATGCTTTGGTACCAGTCTTGAAATACTATGGTTACTTGAGATCCAGTGTCAAGTACGGCCTGGGCAGACACACTATTCACCATCACTATAGTTTCCATTGAAGGGTCCACCACCTCAGACCACTCAGGTGACTTGGACTTAGACATCAGCTGTACAGCTCGTTGGATGCATAGCTTTTCTGGACAGCCCCACCTTGCAGCCTACATTTGCTCTGTAGAATCAGTGCCAGCAGTCTAGTGCTAGCTTTTTCAGATTCTCATTTGAGCGTAGGTGAACCGGTGTGCCATCCTCTCTCCAGAGTGGTAACAGAATACATGTTCTTTAGAGTCTAAGGGAGTAGAAACTGTTCCCCTGCTTGAACACAGTGGGGAGTCTCAGGGTCTCTCTCTGCTCAGAGGTTTGCTCTTTTGGCTTTCTGAGCTTCTCCAAGGGTTAGCATTTTGGGTAGCCCAGAGTCAGAGTAGGTCTTCCACCACAGCTCTCAGTTCTTGTACCCCTTCCCGGAGGCTGTCTTCAGGCTGGGTTTCAGAAGAAGCAATGTGTACCTCTACCCCTCCTGGCAGGACGTCCCTCTTTATCTTGTGGGGGGCTGGACAGGAATTAGCATCTTTGGCTATATTGGCAGCTTGCTGACTGACTCTCAACTCTGTTAACTTCTTGATCAGTTCTCTCATCTGTTGCAGTTCGGCCTCCTCACCTCTCTCAGGGGCCTGGCAGATGTGGGCAGCTCTAGCATAGGGCTTCCATCCCTCTTCATCATTCTCAATTTCATGGATGTCTTTCATTAGGTCACAATATTGGGGGAGGTTGCCCCTTTTGTCTTGCAGTTTAAGCTTCAACAATAGCACGCTAGAGTACCTTGCTGAATTTAAGATGTGATCTAGCCTGACCCTGCTCAATTCACTGGCGCACACCCCTCCATTCCTGTAGGCATGCTGCAAAGCTCTCTCAATTCAAGTAATAAACACTGACAATTTTTCATTCTTCCACTGTTTTGCAGATTTAAACATCCACATCAGGTCATTCTCCCAACTTGGTGCTACCAAATACCCCTCCTGGGCAGAGAGGTACTTGGTGGCTGTGGCTCTGGGCTGGTGGATTGCAGGAAGTGAATGGCCTCCTGTGCAGGGCCCCCAAGCTTCCATGAGTCTCTTCTTCTTTTCTCCTCAGTACACTGCCACCCTGACCAATGGTGTGGCATAGTTCATCCACGCTTCCAGATCATCCTCCCCACAGGCACCAGGACCATGCCCAAAAAGAGCCTAAGTCTGTGGTATGAGTCCAAATGTACAGTAGGTATCACTATGGGGGAAGCAACTGTAGGGGTGGTGGGAGAGGCTATGGGGGACTGCATGGGAGTGACATTCTCAGAAAGCTCTAACATTTTCACTAGCTCTGTAGCTGAACGGCCCTCAGAGGCTAATAGTTTAAACTGCTTGTCTTTGAACCCCTCTACGTAGGGGAACCCTCCAGGAGCAGTCGGGTCACTATGTAAATGAATGACCAGTCACCCTTTTGGGACCCTTCAGTCAAAATGACAGGGGGTACCTTCTCTGGTTCAGTGGGCAGGCTGCAGGAGAGTAGGGCCAACATAGTTTGATCAAACAGGTCAGAATCCCTTCCCCTTACTTCAGCCTTCCCCAAAAACTTAATTAGTTCAACCACTTCCACAATAGTGGCATTCTCAGTCCCCAAGGGTATGTCCATTAATAGCAGAGCTTGCCAAGGGTCCACCCCCTCTGCCTCACTCCAATCCCATCATATGGTGCACTAGCAGCTTGTGGGGAGCAAATTTAAACTTGAGCATAGTGAGTGCCTCTATTTTACCACAATTTTGGAGAGCACTACTACCCCCTGCCTGCTTAACTAGTTGCAGGTTAAGGGTCCTGGGCACTGAAATGAGTGCCTCTACCTGGACAGGGCTGTTAGTAACAAGGCTAACCTGGGTACAGCCCTCCGGGACACTGTAAGCCCCCTCTTTCCCTTCTAGTGGCCTAGACAATATGTAACAAACACTTTCACAGTAGCCCCTAGTCAGCATACACTTCACCACAATGTTTGCACTTACCACGAGGGCTGGTTCCACCAGTTCGACCCTGGAGACCCCCTGTAAAACAAGGTCAGGCACAGTAAATACCAACAGTACAGTGCTTTTGGTACAAACTGGAACCACAGTCAGAATAAATGTGAAAAAAGTTAGATCTGATTGAGTCCGGGGAGTTGAACAATGAGGGTGTAATCAGGTTGACTGATTCTAAAACTGATCTATTCAGAAAATTATGCATGCACTTTTAGTCCCTGCACAGTCACATGCTCTGGGTACCCAGTTGGAAGTAAGGTGGGCTAGCCTGGAATGTTGCCTGGGGTAGACTGGCATCACAGCTGGTTGGGGCCCTGTGATGAAAAGAAAAGGCATGCACAACCACACACAATTTGTAATCCAGAGCCTGAAGGCTCAGTTCGTGAAAGGAAAAACAACAATGTAATCAGATGACAACACTTGAGATTTAGCTGTTGTTGCAGGGAGCTACCCTGATTGTTACGCTACCCAATATGAGACACAGGCCAGATGAAATGGAGACTGTAGGTTGATGACTGATTTGCCAGGAGAAGCATGGCCCACATGAATCACAGAGGTGTTGTTCCTGTTTGAGATGGTTGAGCAGGGGCTGATCCCCGGGCGAGTCTCTCGTCAATGATGGTTTCTGTGCCTGAAGTATCTGGCTGGGCCAGGTGGCAAGGCCCAGCCTGGGTGGAACAGTTTGGATTCTGTGTCTGGTAGTGCTGGATGTAGCTTCCAGCAAGCGAGGCACATTTACTCAGTGGGGAACCAAATTGTGACCCACTAACAGCACACAGCACATTTATAGTAAAGCAATCACCATACCACAATGCAGAAGGCAGTCCAGCTGCAATATAAGTGTCTCTGAGCAAAACCTGGAATTCTGTGGTAAATGGACGTCCTGGCAGGCTGATCATGTACAGCAAATCTTTGGTCTTCTCAGGTTCAAATCTGGTCCCTCTTCAATGGCTTTGTCACACTCCAATTCGGATACAGTTCAGTTGCTAAGCCTTTCAAATGATACCCTCTTGAGGGACTGCAGGCAGACAGGCCAAAAAGCAGCTGCTTGAATCACTCAAGCTGTTTACTCTTCAATCTCTAATTCCAGACTGACTGACTGCAGCAGGCAGCTTGGGAATTTCCATTTGGTCCCAAAGGGTCTCGTTGGTTGATTCATCAGTCTGTCAAAGCAAGGGCTTCCCCATCAAGTTTGTTTTGGCTCCAAAATACAAAAACTACAATTCCTACAGAAATTTGCTCCCATAAGACCCCTGGGGACATGCTCCATTTTAGAGTCCCCAAAGGTACCAATTGGTGCTGACTGGCAGTCCAAAACCAAAATGGTAGTGATAAACAGAACTGTCTATGCTGCAAAGAAGGCAGATTAGACAAACTACAACATCATTACTGTGCTAATAGATCGTCAGCAAATAAGTACAGCTTCTAACAGTGCTCCCTCTGTGCAAATAGTGATGGCAGAACAGAGTGATTACCTGGCAGCCCGGGCGGGACTCAAGCATAGAAACAATCAGCCTCCTCCCAGATTAAATAAGCACCACATTATTGGCAGCTTTTAAAGAGACAGAGCACTGAGGCATTAAGGCACTCTCATAAACACTTTTAAAATGCTAAGACAAAGGATACCAGCCTGGCAGTAGGCATTTAGGCACACCCAAGGAAGACTTTCAGGAACCCCCATTTGTAGGGAGGTTACACCGGCAGAACAGAGATGGATGGATTCTGGCTCAGGGAGACCAGAACAGCTTAATAAAAACAAGCATTTGTCAATGCTGAATGTTGCCTTGCTGGCATTGGCACTGGTAGTGCATGAGTTAGATGCATAATAGGCATGACAGGAAGTATTGAACTGACGCCAGCCACACCCTGCAGAGACTGATAGGCATTGGGGTGTGCCGTTTGGTGTCAGCCATGACACTCATGCCATTTCACTTCACCCTACCCTGCAGACACCTACAACTGTCGCATTATGCCTGGGGTCTTTGGCTTACGCACACCCCATTCCTTAAGGAAATATGCTGAGATGGTGCAGTATAGGAGAATAGGGTGAACTTTGGGGATGAAAAGTCCAAGGCATACCTCAATGCCTGTCACTAGCTGCAGGGTAGGGGTGGGGGTGGAATGGCATGAGCATTACATCTGACAGTCCCATGTCACACTCCTGACATCTGTCAATCACTACAGGGTGGGGCATTATGGTTGGAAATGTTAATGTCCCAGGCATTTGTTGGTATTTTCACTCCATATTTTCAACATGGGCTTTTTATGACCCACCTCATGAACAGTGGCACTATCAGTTTGTTAGCGGAAAGGTGATTTTGCACAGCGACTGTGCCATTTGGTGCCACAGGTACAAAAACAAATTTCAGGCTGCCTGTGAAAAATGACAGCTGCACTGTTCATGAGGAGGTGTAAAAAAAATGGCAGTGCTGAAAATCTGGAGTGAAAATATGAAAATTGGTGAAGTCACGAGCATGCATAGAAACTGCGCAATGCACACCCGTAACTCAATTATTTTGGGGATTTTTTAACCAGATTTTCAACACAGGCATTTTGGAACCTCCATTCATAAACTAGATAAGGGGGGAGGTACTGATAAAAGGCAGGAAAAGTCAAGCCTCCTCCCACAAAACATGGCAGGTAGTAGGGTAAACACTGAGGTACAGAGCTCAACACAGGGCAGGATGGGGGTAAATGGTAAAATAGATAAGAGTAATAAGAACAGGGATGGGGGAAAAAGTATAAAGCCAACATTAAATGGAGGGCAATGACTTCCAATGCCTGAAGTCTGGGAAACAAGCTTTCTGAGCTAGTAGCTTTGATGGAAGATGAACAATTGAATATTGTGGCAGTCACAGAAACATGGTACACTGAGAACCATGACTGGGATGTCAACATACCAGGGTACACAATCTACAGAAGGGACAGGGAAGGTAAAAGAGGAGGTGGAGTAGCTCTATACATAAGGGAAGGGATCAAAGCTACAGAACAGCTAATATTTTTCCTAGTCAAACTATCTCTTGTTGGGAGCTGCAATACTGAACATAGGATTTGCAAGAAAGCGAGTTGTGCTCACAACAGAGGGAGGGGAACCTTTCAATTGTCTTTGGTTTGTAGCAGATATACTGCAGGTAGAGGCTGCTTCTAACTGAAAGGTGAAATAAGGAATTTACAGTTATCAGGAAAAGACAGTCTTGTTACAATTCTTAAGATTTTCAGTGCAGGAAGAGTTCAAAGCACAGCTGACTTATTTTGGGGCTTACTGCTTTCAGAGCACAAACCACCAGGCTTTTTTGGGGCTGGGGAGGTTTACCTGTGTCTGACTTGGATGTCTGGATTTTTCTCTGTTTGATTAGCAGAGGATTTTCTCTGTCAAATTGTTGTGTATAGTATCTTGCAGACAGGAAGGCACTCATCGCAGCAGTGGGTCAGAGCTCTTAGCTGATTGTTTTGTGAGGGCACAGTTTAGGTCCAACCCTTCCCACCCTCACCCCACCCACCCCTGAAATAGTTCCTTTATACTTGGGGTTCTGACATCATTTCCTCAAGAGTGCAAGGTGCATATAAATGTCATATCCTCTCTAGCACACAGCACTGAAAATATACTCATACACATTGTATAATATATATATATATATATATATATATATATATATAACAAACCAATCACACACAAAAAAAACAAAAAAAGTACATAGTCATGTGGGGAGTAGTGCAATGTAATAGGCTGTGGGGCAGCAGTCTTCGAGGAGTCTTTCTGGAGGCTGAGATGCTGCCCTATTTTGCAGACAACTCTGTCCTGAGGAGGAAGTTGCCTGTCTTCAGGCCACACTGGACAGCAGTAAGAGAACCTTCCCCAGGCCAGTCTGGATGGTAGAAGGAACCCCTCATCCAGGGAGCACCAGAGTCACCACCACTACCTCAGAGGTTGCAAAGAAAGCACAGCAGTTGGACCACAGTGGGCTCAGGGAGGGTGAGGAGGGTGGGACAGAGGTACACCCAGTCAGTTGTTCCACTCCACAATCCATACACTATTCTGGAGGAGCACAGCTCCCCTATGGATGCACCCACAGAGGAGATTAAGGAGGCTGAGGACACCTTTCACAAGGGAGGCCCACAGGAAGGAGGCAGAGGATGCCACAAGGAAAGGAAGCAGCTCCTGGTGGGAGACTCAATTATTAGGGGGATAGAACTGGGGGGAGCTGGGAAAACTGAAGTAAGGTGCCTGCCTGGAGCCATGGCTTGGAGGGACAGGAAGTGCATCCTCAGGATCACGAGAACAGCTGCACGGGAGTCTGAGCTGGACATCATTGTCCACCTAGGAACAAACGACTTGGCTCAACATGAGATTAGAGCAGTGCAGAAGGACTTTGTAGAACTGGGGAGGGGCCTAAGACAAGTAGCACACACAGTATCCTTCTCAGAGGTGCTGTCTGTAAATGGCATGAGTGAGGCAAGGGTACTTTGCACTATGCAGTTTAATGAGTGGTTGAAAATGGTGTGGAGCACAGGGGTTTGGCTTCATTGGGGACTGGGCGTTCACCTGGAAGGACACCAGCCTATACTGGCAGGATGGTCTGCATCTGTCCAGGAAGGGAACAAGTCTTTTGAGCAATCGGTTTAAATGCTTCATTGGCAAGCTTTTAAACTAGTCAAGGGGGGAGGCACTGATAAGCAGCAGGAAAATCCCAGCCTCTCCCTACAAAACAGGGTACTAAATGGGAAAAAGACAGAGGTAGAAAGGTCAGTGGGGGATGCTGCAACAGAAAGTAAAGCCATCAAAAAATGGAAAGCAATGAGTACCAATGCATGTAGTCTGAGTAACAAGCTTCCTGAATTAGTGGCCTTGATGGAGGAGGAACATCTGGATATCGTGGCAGTCACAGAAACATGGTTCACACAAAACCATGACTGAGACATAAACATACCAGGATACATTATCTACAGGGAGACAGAGAGGATAAAAGAGGAGGAGGAGAGTAGCTTTTACATAAGGGAAGGAATCAAAATAACAGGACAAAAGAGAAACAGGGAGGAGAAGAAGACTGTGGGTAATTTGGAGACCGCCAATGGCACCACAATCCGCACAGGGATTGTATACAGACCCCCTTCTCAGAAGGAGGAAATGGACAAGGAAATGATAGAAAGTATACTTAGTATGGCAAAAAAAAGGGGAGATATTGCTGATGGGTGATCTGAATATGCCAGATGTTAACTGGAGTGCAGTTGCCGCAGCCACGTCTAAGAGTGGGGTTATTCTAGATGCCCTACAGGGGGCATGCCTTAGACAACTAGTATTGGAGCCCACTCGAGAGGGAGCAATCTTAGACCTGGTTCTCTCAAATGGAGATGAAGAGAGGAGCACAGATGTGGAAGTGGGTAGCCATCTGGGAACTAGCGCCCATCGAACAGTATGGTTCACAATAAACACAGCAATAGAGTCAAGCCATACAAAGGCAAAGGTACTGGACTTTAGAAGGCTGACTTTGCTAAATGGGTAAGTGCCTAAGGAATGCACTAGCAAATGGGCAGGAAGGAGGGTGGAAGAACAATGGGAATAATAAAACTCTCACAGAGGCAACAAGCCTTGTGTGAAGCAATAAACAAACTAAACAATGTAAGAAACCACTATGATTCTCAAAGGAAGTGGCAGTGAAGGTTCAAGAGAAAAGAAAGCTTCAGGAAGTACAAGGAATCACAGAAGGAGCAGGACAGAGAAATGTATAAGTTAAAGCAAAAGGAAGCTGGGAAGGCAGTCAGAACAGCAAAGGCCCAAACTGAGGAAAAGATAGCCAACTCAGTTAAGAAGGGGATAAAACCTTTATAGGTACATCAGGGAGCCAAGGCAAGACCAAGGGTGGATAGTGAGGCTTAATAAGGAGGGGGGGGCAGAGGAGACTGTGAAAAGGCAGAGATACTAAACAAAGATTTTGCTCAGTATTTACAAAGGAAGGGCGGTACCTAGAACAAACAGTAGAAACACACTGGATACAGAAGTTGATACCAGCCCATTTACAGAAGAAAGGGTTCTGAAAGAACTCTTAAAACTGAAGGTGGACAGAACAATGGGGCCTGATGGGATTCATCCCAGAATTCTAAAAAGAACTAAGGGTAGAATTAGTGACACCACTTACTACCCTGCTTAACAAATCATGGGAGGATGGGTGGTACCTGAGGACTGGAGGAGGGAAGATGTGATTCCCTTCACAAAAGTGGGAGCAAGGCAGAAGCAGGAAACTACAGACCTGTTAGTTTAACCTCAGTGGTAGGGAAATGATGGAATCACTTCGAAGGAAAGAATTGTCGAGTATCTAGAGGCCAGAGGGGCATAGGACCCAAGGCAGCATGGATTCACAGAGAAGAGTCATGCGACAAATCTGATAGATTTCTTTGACTGGGTGACCAAAGTAGTAGATCAGGAGGGCTGTGGACATGCTACCTAGACTTTAGCAAGGCATTTGACACAGTCCCACACAAAGATTAATATACAAGTTAGCTAGCCTGGGAATGGGTCCCAAGATGACAGCCTGGGTAAAAATTGGCTGGAAAATAGGACACAGAGAGTAATAGTAATGGAGTCCACTCTGATGAAAGGGGGTTACTAGTGGGTACCGAGGGTTCAGAGTTAGGACTAGTCCTCTTCAATGTCTTTATAGCTACATTGCAGAGGGACTGGAAGGAAAGTATGTCTCTTTGCAGATGACACAAAGATCTGCAACAGAGTTGATGCACAAGGTGGAGTGGAAAGGATGAAAAGGGACTTGGCAAGGTTAGATGAATGGTCAAATGTATGGCAGCTTAGATTCAATGCTAAAAGTAGAGCAATGCACCTGGGAAACAAAACCCAGGGAAGAGTACACAATGGGGGGTGAGATACTAACAACAACAAAATGGAAAGGGACCTGGGGGTAGTCATATCAGATGACCTAAAGGTGGGCAAGCAATGTGAGAGGGCAGCAATGAGGGCTGGGGATATTGGGATGCATAGGGAGAGGCATCACCAGTAGAAAACAGGAAGTTATTATCCTCTGTACAGACAGCTGGTCAGACCCCATCTGAGTACTGCTGCAGTTCTGGAGACCCAGTCTTGCAAAGACATAGACAGGATGGAAGCTGTCCAGAGGAGGGCACTAAATGGTGCAGGGTCTGCAATGGAAGACATATGAAGAGAGACTAAAGGAGCTTAATATGTATAGCCGAGGAAAGAAGGAGAGGGGGAGACATGATAGAAACTTTCAAGTTCCTCAAGGAATCAACAAAGTCCAAGAGGGTAGCATCTTTCAAAAAAGAGGTGTGCAAGAATAAGGGGCACAATTTGAAGACGGGGGCGCTCAGAGGTAATTTAAGGAAGTATTTTTTCACAGAGAGGGTTGTGGATGGCTGAACGGCCTTCCGAGGGGAGGTTGTGGAGTCAAAAACAGTGGTGGAATCTAAGCATGCATGGGACAGTCATAAGGCAATTCTAGGGATGGGGTAAGAAGAAGTAGGCTGATGGTTAACTAGGATCTGCAGCTCCAGTAGGGAGGAAATGGGCAGACTGCTAGCCAAGCGGTCCTATCTGCAGTCAAATTCTATGTTTCTATGTTTCTAACTAAAAGTAAAGGGGAGGACAAGATGCACTCTGGGTCACCTTGGAGATGGGGAATGGCATCACAATCCGCACAGGGGTTGTATACAGATCCCTGTCTCAAGGGGAGGAAATGGACAAGAAAATGATAGAGGACATTCTCAAAATGGCTGAAAAAGGGGAGATACTGTTGATGGGGGACCTGAATATGCCAGATGTTAACTGGAGGACATGTACTGCAGCCACATCCAAGAGCAGGGTCATTCTCGATGCCCTGCAGAGGGCAGACCTTAGACAGCTAGTGCTGGAACCCACTCGAGAGGGAGCAATACTAGACTTGGTACTCTCAAATGGAGAGAGGATCACAAATATAGAAGTTGGTAGACATCTGGGAACAAGCGACCACTGCACAGTGTGCTTCACAATGAGCACAACCATGGAGATAAGCCATACAAAAACAAGGATACTGAACTTTAGAAGGGCTGACTTTGGCAAAATGGGTGAACACCTGAAGAATGCACTAGTAAATGGCCAAATAGGAGGGGTGGAAGAACAATGGAGAATAATCAAAACTGCCATCATAGAGGCAACAAGTCTGTGTAAAACAAATAAAGAAAACAAAGCGGAGTAAAAAAGCGCTATAGTTCTCAAAAGAAGTGGCAGGGAAGGTTAAGGAGAAAAAGGCTGCATTCAAAAAGTATAAGGAATCACAGAAGGAGCATGACAGGGAACTGTATCAATTAAAGCAGAAAGAAGTAGGAAAAGCAGTCAGAAAAGCAAAGGCACAAACCAAGGAAAAAATAGCCAACTTGGTCAAAACGGGGGATAAAACCTTTTATAGGTACATTAGGGAGCATAGAAAGGTTAAGGGAGGATAGTGAAGATTAATAAAGGAGAGGGAGGGGCAGAGGAGACAGTGAAAAGGCAGAGATACTGAATGAATACTTTTGCTCAGTATGCACAAAAGAAGATGAGGAGCAGTTACCTAAACCAGACAATAGAAACACTTGGGTAGAGGGGTTGACACCAGTCCATTCACAGAAGAAAGAGTACTGAAAGAACTCCTAAAACTCAAGGTGGACAAAGCAATGGGGCCTAACGGGATTCACCCCAGAATCCTAAAAGAACTAAGGGGGGATCTAGTGACACCACTGACCACACTTTTTAACAAACCATGGCAGGATGGGGTGGTACCTGAGGACTGGAGGAGGGCAGATGTGATTCCCCTTTACAAAAGAAGGAGCAAGGCAGAAGCATGAAACTACAGACCTGTAAGTTTGACCTCACTGGTAGGGAAAATGATGGAATCACTTCTGAAAGAAAGAATTGTTACGTACCTAGAGGCCAGCAGGGCACAGGACCCAAAGCAGCATGGATTTACAGCAGAAAGGTCATGTCAGACTAATCTAATTGATTTTTTGACTGGGTGGCCAAAGTAATAGACCAGGAGGGGCTGTGGATATGGCCTACCTAGACTTTAGCAAGGCATTTGACACAGTCCCACACAAAATATTAATAATTGTTAGCCAGCCTGGGAGTGGGTCCAAGGGTGGTAGCCTGGTAGTGAACTGGCTGGACAACAGGACACAGAAGGTAATAGTGAATGGAACACATTCCAAAGAAAGGGGTTACTAGTGAGTACCAGGGCTCAGTACTGGTCTAATCCTCTAACATCTTTATAAGTGACATTGCAGAGGGTCTGAGGGAAAGGTATGCCTCTTGCAGATAACACAAAGATCTGTAGCAGAGTTGATACACAAGAGGGGTAGAAAAGATGAGAAGGGACTTGGCAAGGTTGGAGGAACGGTCAGACATATGGCAACTTAGATTCAATGCAAAGAAGTGCAAAGTAATGCACCTGGGAAACAAAAACCCAGAAGAAGAGTACACAATAGCAGGGGAGGTACTAACAACAATTAAAATGGAAAGGGACCTGGGGTAGTCATATCAGATGACCTAAAGGTGGGTAAGCAATGTGAAAAGTCGGTAAGAAGAGTCAGGGGGATACTGGGATACATAGGAAGGGGCATCACAAGTAGAAAAAGGGAAGTGGTTATCCCTCTATACAGACAGTTGGTGAGACCCCATCTGGAGTACTGTGTGCAGTTTTGGAGACCTCATCTATGCAAGGACATAGACAGGATGGAAGCAGTCCAGAGGAGGGCAATTAAAATGGTGCAGGGTCTACATCAGAAACCATATAAGGAGAGACTGAGAGAGCTTAATATACATACCCTTGATGAAAGGAGGGACGGGGGACATGATAGAAACATTCAAGTACCTCAAGGGAATCAACAAAGTCCAGGAGGGTAGCATCTTTCAAAAAAAGAGATGTGTAAGAACAAGGGGGCACAGTTTAAAGATAGAGGGGGGATGGCTCAGAGGTAATGTGAGGAAATTCTTTTTCACGGAGAGAGTGGTGGATACATGGAACAGCCTTCCTGAGGAGGTCGTTGGGTCTAAAACAATGGGGGAATTCAAACATGCATGGGACAGACACAAAGCAATTATAGTGGAGGGTTGCAGGAAGCAGGCTGTTGGTTAACTAGAATCTGCAGCTTATCCAGTAGGTAGGGAAATGGGCAGACTGGGTGGGCCAAGTGGTCTTTATCTGCCGTCAAAGTCTATGTTTCTATTCATGCACAGTGTCACTGTGATTTTGTTAATCTGTCTCAAACATTGATTTCCCAAAGCAACCGCACCATTGTGCGCCACATGTGCAAAACACATTTTGGGAAGTTTGTGACAAATGGCAGCTGTACTGTTCATAAGGAGGTGTGAAAAATGGCAATGTTGAAAATCTGGATTGAAAATATTAAAAATTGTCAAAGTTAAAAGCATGCGTGGAAACTGCACAGTGCACACTCATAGCACAATCATTTTTTGGAATTCTTTCACCAAATTTACAACATAGGCTTTTTGGGACCCCACCTCATGAACAGTGGTACTGTTGTTTTGTTAATCAGTCCCAAAAGGTGATTCCATGTAGTGACCACAAAATGACATTTTGAGACTGAATAATGAGATGACAATGCACATGTTCATGAGGTGGGTTCCCTAGAACCCCATGTTGAAAATTGGAAGCCAAAACCTAATAAAATGGCTGAGATATCCCTCCATTTATGCCATTATACAGCTTACTGACATTTCTTCCATTCGAGGTAAGCTTTGAAGACTTCAGACATGTTTGCACTCCACCTAAGATCGCAGCGCCGGACCTCCAGAGGTATGTATGGGGTGAGGAGGGGTGGTGCGAGAGAGGGTGCGGTTGGGGAGGGAGGCCGTGGATGTTGGACCATTTTCTTTTGTTCAGGTACAGAAAAACTGACACTGTGCCGCTGGGATGGTTTTCTTCCTTACAGGTGAACTACAACAAATAGACACACTAGGGTGTGCTCACAGTATGCCCCATGACTTTCAGGGGGTATGCTGACCACACTGGGGTGGGCTCTCAGTGTGATCACAGTGGGGGGTTGGGGGGAACAGGAACATGCCAATCTGGTCAGCTTTCTATGAGCAGACGCATGTTGGGGTGGGCTCCCAGTGTGTCACACATAATGTGGGGGGGTCAGACATGCTGACATGGAGATTGCACCCCCAATGTCGACTTTCTTTGGGGAATGTGTGGTGGATGGCAGAAGTCATTGCCATGTTTATTGAAATGTTTCATCAGGAAAGGGATGTATAAGAGGCATGTCATTTGTGCCGCTGCACTACGAGCTTGTCTCCAATTGCAGTAGCACATTTCTTTCAAGTTGTGTCCAATTTACATAATTCTTGTGTCACTGCTAGCATGCTGGCTCATTAGGGAATGAGGGACACACCTTCTAAAGTATACCCTGCATTCACCACAACACTGACACACCTCTGAAAGTGCTACTACCACAAGATGTTGTTTGTACGTGAATGCAAGACAACATAAAAAGGACCGGTAACCATCATTTGTACATGTTTTCCAGCAAAAAATGTATAAGTGTATTTATGTTAATTACAAAAAATGAAAAACTTTCATTTAGATACTTAACACAAGTGCAAAACAGGGACGCTTTGTGTCCTGCCCAACACCCACAGGATTAGATTTTGTTTTCTATGTTGCTTGCACACACAGCGCACAAGAAACAATGAGATAGTAAAGCATTGCAGAGGAGTAGCAGTGTTGTGGCCAGTGCAGTGGACATTTTAATGGGCACATCTCTTGGCCAGCAGTTGATGCTGAAGCTGCTGCTGATGGCAGTTTCACAGTGAGTGCCGTACTTGAAAGAAATCTGCCACTACAATCAGGGCAGTTTCATCATTGCAGTGTCAGCTCCCCCCCTCCCTCCTAACCAGGCACACAGCAGGACAACAAATTGAAATGTTAGCTCCCTCCCCCCCACTGCTTCTGCTGCCCACCACACACCCTTCATTCTGTGTCCTTTGCCAACACTGGGGTGCTCAATCCCTGTGTCACCATGTATCCCCATCTCTCCATTGATGTGGCACACTGGGAGCCCACTCCAGTGTGCCAAAAAATACTTCTTTGTTGTTTCTGACACTGGAATGCCCACTCCCGGTGCTGAATGCACCACCGCCCCATGCCCCTATATTCTCAGCCAACCTTGGGGTGCCCAATCCCCGAGTCAGCACTGATCCCCCCTCAGTACTCTTCCACACTGGGAGCCCACCCGTGTGCCAAAATCCATTCAGTTACTATTTCACCTGTCAGAAAAAACAAACAGTCCCAAGACTTTTTTTTTAAACCTGAAAAAAAAAACCAATCCTTCATCATTCCCACCAGCCCACTTCCCTAACTCACACCCTCTCTCTAGAACCCCACCTCCCTGCACCCTCCTCACCATACTTACCTCCAGAGGTCAGGAACAGTGATCTTCTGTGGACCAGGAACCCATCTGCACTATTCAAATACCAACCGGGAACTGAAGAAATGACAGTAAGACCTATAATGGCAGTCACTGGGGGTTTTCAACTTAGGTTGATATCTCAGCCAATTCTTTGGCTTTTGGTCCCAAATTTTCAACATGGGGTTCTTCAGACCCCACCTCATGAACACTGGCATTGTCATTTTGTTTCTCAGTCCCAAAAGGTGATTTTGAGGTTGCTTTGCAGAATCACCTTTTGGGACCAATTAATCAAACAACAGTGCCACTGTTCATGGTGGGGTCACAAAAGTCCTTCTTGAAAATGTTATAAAAAATGTGAAAACAACTGCCTTACGAGCATCCATTGTGCAGTTTCTACGCATGCTCATAATTTCATCAATTTTAATATTTTGCTCCCACTTCCAGCATTGCCATTTTTTCACACACTCTTATGAACAGTACAGCTGTCACTTTTTGCATCCTCCTGAATGTGTTTTTGCACCTGTGGTGAAATGGCACTGTCACTGTACAAAATCAACTTTGCATGTGGGAGTTCCCAAAAGGCCATGTTGAAAACTTGGTGAAAACATTCCAAAATGATCTGATCATGAGTGTGCATTGCACACTTTCTACTTACGCTCGTAATTTCACCAATTTCTCATATTTCCACTCCAGATTTTCAACATTGCCATTTTTTGTCACCTCCTCATGAACAGTACAGCTGTCATTTTTTATATCCTGCCTGACGTGTTTTCACACCTGTGGTGCCAACTGGTACACTTACTGTGCGAAAGCACCTTTTGGGATTGAGTAACAAAATGATACTGCTACTGTTCATGAGGTGGGATTCCAAAAAGCCCATGTTGAAAATCTGGAGCAAAAATACCAACAAACGCCCAGGCATTAGGGTTTCCAACTGTAACGCTCACCCTGTACAGACTGACAGGTGTCAGAGGTGTGACTTGGGGTCATCTTCCATAATGCTCATGCCATCCCACCCCCACCACCACCCCCCTGCAGCCACTGACGGGCACTGAGGTGTTCTTTGGGGTCTTCAGCCCTAACATTCACCCCATACTCCTGTACTGCACCCACCTTAGCTCATTTCCTTATGGAATGAGGTGAGCATAAGGGCCAAATTCCTTAAAGCTCACTGCGACACCTGTCAGTGTCTGCAGGGTGGGGTGAGGTGGAATGGCATGAGTTTTATGGATGACGACTCAAAGGCACACCCCCAACACCTGTCAGTCTCTGCAGGGTGGGGGTTGCCATTACTTCAATACTTCACTGCCATTCCTATTATGCATCCCTTTAACTCCTGCACTACCAATGCCAATATCCACAAGCAAACATTCAGCATTGACAAATACTTGTTTTTTTTACGTCTAATAATGTTAGAGAAAAGAAAAATGACATCCAGAAATGTTCACCCCTTTACCATTCCTCTGATTGCAATATTTACTTCTGCTTAATTCTAACAATAGTGCAGAAGATACATGATGAGGATGTGTGTGTGCATGGGATGGGGTGCAGAAGCAAACAGTTAGCTAAGTATTATAATAGGGTATGGGTAGGTGAATTAAGCAATGAACGACAGGGTGTGAAGAGTAGGTGGATTTACCATGCCTGGTCTAGTTCAGTCATGGGGTCACATGCTGAGTGACTGAACCTCACCAGAAGCGGTAAATCCACCAATGTACCCACACCCTGAAGTGGTATATTGCTATTATACAATGTGCCATTTTTAAATCAAAAATAAAGAATAAAAACATGTTTTGTAGCATTTTAAATAATTACTACTGAATGTATACTTTTGTGTGAAAAAAAATACTCTGGTTCTCCCACGGGGTAGACCGTAATCTAGGCAGAACTAAGTTAAACTGAAAAACAAAATACGGTCTTTTTTCCCTGAAACACATTTCCGATGTCTGCAAGAAACAACAGCATAACTAGCTTTCAGGTTCATTTTTCTGATGTACAGAAAATACCAGAATATCGTAGTTAAAACCTGAAAAGCCAAATACCCACTTTTTTTCCCTGAAACACATTTCTGATGTCTCCAGAAAATTGCAACAAACCTAGCTTACCAACATACGTATGAACATATGAAATTGCCATCAGATACACACCTTTCATTCTATCTAGTTTGCTCGAGTGTGCAGCACTTCAGTCCATTAGACTGCAGCTTCCCCCATCTCCCTCATATGTCCTACCCCATCTCCTACCCCCTCCCAATTTGTACCTTCCCCTTAAATCTGTCTCACCCCCTCCTGAAGCTCCCAACACTCTGCAATGATACAACCTCCTCTGACAGAGCGTTCCACCCTGCTACCACCCTGTCTGTGAAATAGTGCCTCTGCAGTTCCCTCTCAAACCTGCCCCCTTCCAGCTTCATAGAGTGTCCCCTGGCTTCCCTTCTGCCTTTCAGATTGAACATACACCTGGTGTTTACTTTGTTCAAATTCTTTTGGTACTTGAAGGTCTCAATCATATCCCCTTGCTCCCTTCTTTTCTCCAGGGTATACATATTGAGCTCTCTCAGTCTATTCTCATAGGTCTGTCCCCCAGCCCCAGGATCATTTTTGTTGCCCCGTGCTGTACCCCCTCCAGTAGTTTGAGGTCCTTTTTCAAGTAGCGGTGCTAGAATTGCACACAGTACTCTAGGTGCAGTCTCACCAGGGACCTGTACATGGGCAAGATGACCTCCCACTCCTAGAGATAATCCCCTTGCTATCACTAGCATCCTGTTTGCCTTCACTGCTGCCTTCCTGCACTGAGCAGAGTGGTTCATCTCCCCTGTTACCAGCACTCCCAGATCCTTCTTCTCCTTGGATTTTGTTAACGGGACACCCTCCAGCCAGTAATTGTATCCTGGGTTCTTGCCTCCTAAATGCATCACTTTGCACTTCTTGGCATTGTAATCAGCTGCCAAGTGTGAGACCATTCCTCCAGTTTCATCAAATCCTCCTGAAGTACTTTTTGCCCCTCCTCCCCATCTACTTTGGCACAAATCTTGTGCCATCAGCAAAAAGAGTGATCTTACTCTTAATCCCCACTGCAATGTTGACTATGAAAATGTTAAACAGAACCAATCCCAGCACTGAGCCCTGTGGTACACCACTTGTTACTGCCCTGGGTTCAGATGCCTCCCTCCCACTACTACCTTCTGCTGTCTACCCTGCAGCCAGTTCTCGACCCATCTTACCAGATTCCTCCCTGCTCCCAGACTCCTCAACTTGCAGGTCAACCTACCGTGTGGCACCGAGTCAAAGGCCTTGCTGAAATAAAGGTAGAGGACATCCACCACATGTCCCCTGTCCAGTGCCTTCATAACCCAGTTGTAAAAATCAACCAAGTTCATCCGGCAGGATCTGCCTGAGACAAGCCCATGCTGCCTGCTGTCCAGGAGATTGTTATCCTCAAGAAATTGTACCAGTCTTTCCTTGAGGATTGTCTCCATCAGTTTTCCCACAATTGCAGTAAGGCTTACAGGTCTGTAATTCCCTGGTTCATCCTTAGGCCCACTCTTATGGAGAGGTACCACATGTGCTTCTCTCCAGTCCCTGGACATGCACCCTGAGTTCAGAGAGGTATTGACAGGTCTGCCAATGGCCCTGCCAGGACCTCTGCCAACACTCTCAGCACCCTGGGGTGGACTTCATCTGGACCAGGTGCCTTGTCCACCTTCAAGGACTTTAGGCCCTTCCTCACCCTTTCTACTGTAATTTCCCCATCCATGGTTGCTTCTCTTCCACCCTCTCCCACCTCGCCCTTCTTCTCAGATACGGGACAGTCTCTCTCCTTGGTGAAGACTGAACAGAAGTATTCATTAAGTACTTCTGCATGCTCAGCCTCCTTTTCTACCCATCCATTTCCCCTCCTGTTCCTAACAATTTGATCCTTGCTCTTCCTCTTCTCACTGATATAGCTGAATAAATCATTTTCTACTTCTTTGATCCCCTGTGCTAACCTCCATTCTCTAGCTGCCTTTGCTGCTCTTGCCACTCAGCTCACTTTTCTGGATTTCTTCACGTATTTTTCTGTCTTCTGCCCTGTTGGATCTCTTGTAGATCCTAAAAGCATTTCTCTTCTCCCTCATCTTCTCCACTACCTCTCTACTCATCCAACTTGGTTTCTTGGTCCTGGCTTTCTTGCTCTGGCTCTTGACACAAGTTCTAGTGGCTTAAGTCAGTCCTGCCTTGATGACTGCCCATTTTGTTCTGTGTCCATTTATGGGCAGATGTCTGCCATATGACTTTCCAGTATTTGTCCCATCCTGCCAAAGTCCACCCTTTTGAAGTCCAGGGCCCTAGTTTTTGTAGTGGCTACTTCCCTACCCAGATTGATGGAGAGCCACGCTGTGCAGTGGTCACTGCCTGCTAGAGGTTCCTCCACCCATACATCCCTAACCTGTTCATCATCTTCCAGTACTGGATCTAGTATATTCTTCTCCCTCAGCTCCATTTCCCTCTGGGTAAGGAAGCCATCCTGGAATGCTTCCAGGATGATCTGATCCCTGGTGCAAGTGGTTGCTGGAATGCTCCAATCCACCCTCGGTAGATTAAAATCTCCCATCACCACGGTGCTTCCTTTGCCACTATGCCTCCTTATCTGCTCACCCAGTTCCCTGTTAAGTGTCCTTCTTCTGGGCCAGAGGTCTACAAATGACCCCCAGGCAGATCTTGGTCCATTTCTGGCTATGTAGTTGCAGCCAGATTACTTCTGACCTACCCTCCTCCCCTTCCTCCTGATTACATCTGATCCCTTCGCTAACATAAATGGCAACCCCCAGCCTTTCCTGTTTCTCTATCCCTCCAGAATAGTTTGTACCCTGGGATGGTTAGGTCCCAGTCATGGTGCCTGGTTGCCCATGTCTCAGTAATGGCAGCCATGTCCACCTCCCCCTCTGCCATCAATGCCTGCAATTCTGCCAACTTATTCCCCAGGCTCCTAGCATTTAGTGAAACCATTCTCCACACTGCTTCTAACCTTCCTGCTTCTTTACCCTTCACTTCAACCCCTATTTCACCTAAGCTTGTATCTATTCCAGTGGTAGGGGGAGGTTCATTGGACCCCCTTTCCTGGCAGTTCCCAGCTTCATTGCCTCCCCTCCACCTAGTTTAAATGATACCTCTCATTGATTAAATCCCTCAGCTTCTGCTTCAACACCTGTGACCCTGCCCTGCTGAGATGTAACCTATCCCCTGCATAAAGATCTAAGTTATCACATGTACTACCCCAGTCGCCCACCAATCCATACCCCTTGGACACACACCATTCCCTCAGCCACTTGTTGAAGTCACTGATTCTTCTCTTCCTGTCTGTACTAGCTCTTGACACTGGCAGAATGTCTGAGAAGGCTACCATTGTTCCCTTCTTGCTGCATAATTTCTCCACTTCCCTGAAGCTGTTTTGTACCTGCTCTATGTTTCTCCCTTCCAGATCATTTGTCCCCAGGTGCACCACAATGTGTGGCTTCCCCTCCACCTTCCCTACATATCTGACATCTGACCACATTCTGCCCCATGCTACGTGCTATAATACCTAGCATGCATTCTACCCAGATGTTACTTTTTCTGGCACCCCTTCCCTCCCATCTTATACCCTTAAGTATAGAATCCCCTAGAATAAGAACTCGCTGACACTTATGCTGCTCACCCTCTTGTTGATCATCACTCCTCTGCCGCCCAACTTGTAAGAGTCTCTCATCCCCCCGTCCTGCCTCCCCTTTGCCTCCTCTAACCCTTGCCCTGTCCTTACCCCCCTTGCAAATCTGACCGGGGTACTGACCACCTATGAACTATTTTCTTTCTGTGTAACCTCCCCTTTGCATTCATTTTTGCTCCGTCCACCATGCTACCACCTCCTCTGCTATTAATTCCCCGTGTCTTCCCCAAAATGGGACCCTCTCCCACTCTAACTCCCCTTCTCTCCCTATCTTTAGCCTTCCACAGGCTGCCTGCTGCTTCCCTTGTCATCTTGTCTTCTTGCTCCTTATTTCCCTCAAGAGAGACTGCATCTCCTCACTGAGCCCCCCGCCACTGTACCTTCTTGGTGTACTGCCTACTGCCTCCCTGCAGTGTAACTTTTTCCCTGTAGCAACCTCTCCCTTCTTCACTGTAACTTCCCTCCTCACTGCTTCCTGGTCTTCTGGACGAGCCAACCCTGAGAATCTGTTTGCAGTGCTAATCTCCTTTCCATTAATTAGTCTGGTTCCCCTTCTTCTTCCCCTTCCTCCAGGCCAATATCTTTGCTCCAACCCAGTCTTAGTCATGCCTTTGTGCTGGACCCACCTCCAGTCATCACTTCCTTCCCGAGGCTGCAGCCACTTGTGTGGCCCTCCTGCTGTCCCACCTAGTTCCCCCTTATCTGTGCCTGTTATGAACTCTTTTGAATGCTTCTTTAGTTTCCCCTCCTAGTTGTGTTCCCCCCTATTCTGTCTCCTCCATGCTTCCAGTTCCCTTATCAACCATCCTATTTCCTGCCTGAGCTGGCCCATCTGCCAACACACCCTGCAGCTCCATCTGCCAACACACTCTGCAGCCCCCTGCCTCCAAGCCACTCCCAGGAATATGGCTGCTCCACATCCTTGGCAATATACAACCCTTCCCATCTCCTCCCCTAATTGACTGCCCCTGCACATCCTTTCCTCCCTTAACCTGGTCCTACCCCACTCCATGGAACCCTTCCCCCACCTTGAACTCCCCATATCTGTAATGGATATATATCGCACTCCTAGTCAGGCTCTTCCCTATCTACCAGCATGTCCTGCGGCCTGCTCTTCTTCCTGCTGATACCCTGCAGATGCTACTCAAGATGCTACACTCCTGCTTCATGGCACTCAAGCATCAGGATCACTTGGTCCCCTTGAAATATAATTGAATCCCAGCCCCACTATTGGCTGGTCTGAGTCACATGACCACCCCTCCTTCTCCTGTGTATTTCTAACCTCTCTCCCTCAGTTAAATGCCCCCTCCTCTAGCCAAGACAAAATCATTTTGTTTGGAACTTGCACTATTTAAATCACACAGCACATTGCCATCTCATGAAATGCTATCTCAATCCTAAAGGAAAACAAACAGCACAGAGAAAGTACTTATCTTCTAGCTCCAACTGCCTACTTCTTTCTGCTGGGTTTCACTCCAGCTGAGCCCTAAAGCTTCCGGGTTCACTTTCCGATGCAGAGAAATAAATCACAATAACGGCATGAGTAAAAGAAATATCTTTTTTTTGTGTGTCGGACATGAATAAAGGGAATAGTATTTTGTGTGTGTGAGACTTCTGTTTGGTGTGATTGGCAGGACCGACTGGCTCTTATCAGGGACTGCACATTTCTAACTGAAGGCTCAGTGTCAGCAGTGGCAATGGCTGAAACAAATTACTGTTTTTTTTTTTTGCTTTTTGTTATGCCTTTCCTTTTCTGGAACACGTGCAGAGAACCCTAATTTGAGGGTTCAGAGGGAACAGCCAGTACTGTGGCATTCTGTGACTGACCATCTTGCCATCCATTGCCGTCTTTGCCAGTCCTGGGTTTGATATGATCAGAGTTATTTTACGGGAGTTCATGATGTGGCTGACTGGCAGCTGGCACTTTTCCAGTTGGTATACTGGAGGATTTATAATGCTGAAAGGTGCCAGCCGCCAATCAGACTGCAGTATTTTGTATGCATTTCCTGCCAATTGTATATTAAATTATGTTCACTATGCATGTGTGTGCACAGTGAACATCTTGCTATGGTAGTTGGCTGTTGAAAGGTGTGAAACTGTCTGTCCAATGCTGAGTAGTGTTTTAAGGGCATGATAGTGCCACACCAGTCATCAGCCGGGCTGATTATGACAGAGTTTGAGCCTGCTGGGTGTAGACATTGTGGACTTGAAAAGCCAACCCAATTGTGGGTTAGCTTTTCCTTTGATCTACACCACCCAGCAACCAGAGCTGATTTGTCATGATCAGCCTGGAATGCCTGGAATGTCAAACATGCAGGGGCTCATGCCAGCTGTAACAGAAAACCATCCATTGATGTCTGTTACTGGGCCCCCATAACTGTCCTCTGCACCTGACCCTCCCTCTTGGCACCTTCTAGACAAACATACCAGTGACACTGGGGATGCCCAATCTCCCAGTGTTGCCTCCTTGTAAGCAAAACCCCTGTGGTCCACTACTGCACCACTCTCAATGCAGTCACATCTCTAAATGGCACTGAGGTGACCAAAGGCTCATTCACAGCCATCCATCAGTCTCTGTTGCTGCCACTGTAACTGTATCGCCTACCTGACCCTGCCTCTCAACACTCCCCACCCCACCCACCACACAAACATAACACTAACACTGAGCACGCCTAATCCCCAGTGTCACTGTCACTCTTGTTGTTGATGTAACTGTCCCACACACCCAACCCAAACGTTTAGAACCCCACCCCTCCCAAGTAAAACACTGACACTGGGGGTGCCCAGTCCCCAGTGTCATGACCTAAAATAAGAAAACCTTCCCTCAGTTTCTTTTAAGAAACCCTGTAAAAGAAACCATCCATTGATGCCTGTTGCAGCTGTTACTGTCCCCCAACCTGATCCTCCTCCTACTCAGCACTCACCCCCACACCCCCAAGCATTTACTTACTCAACATGAGTCCATCACTATAATCTTCTGTCGACATCGCAGACATGTCTTAACTCTTTATAGCTGGACCATGAACTAAGGAAACAGGTATGTGCTTCAATGTATTTCAATGTGGTTTTGAACTTAGTGGCATAACTTGGCCATTGTTTCATATTTTTGCCCCAAATATTTAACGTGCCTTTTCTGGGGACCCAACGTCATGAACAATTGTGGTCAAATTAGGCAAATCTGTCATGAAAGGTGGTATCCCGGCCCCTTCGAGAAATCACCTTTTGGGCAGGAATTGATAATGTTTTTTGCTCTTGTTCATGAGGCAGGTCATTAGAAGGCTATGTTTAAATTATTGTGTAAAAATATTAAAAAACAACAGTTATGAGCCTACATTGAATTGGGTGAACACAGGCTCATAACTTTGGTCATTTTCAGTATTTGTACCCCAAATTTTCAACACTGCCATTTCTTTACAGCACCTCATGAATGTGACAGCTGTCATGTTTCAAATCCTGGTCAAAATGTGTTATGTCCCAAAATGTAATTTCACAGTCCCTGTATGAAATCACCTTTCAAACGAGAGTTAAAATGTCCTCTGCTCTTGTTCATGAGGTGGGGTCATAAGAAGGCTATGTTGACAATCTGGGGCCAAAATATTAAAACATAACAAAGTTATGAGCCTGCATTGAAATTAACAGACACATGCTCCCAACTTTGGTAATACATAACCCACACAGTGCACCACAATGCATCTAGTACCCCAGGGCTTCTATATCAGTGGTGAACATCTGGCATTGACAAATGCTTGTATACTAATCCTGTATCCTAAAAAGTTTTAATTGTCAAGTATTTGGGGGAAAGAAACTGTAATTGAGCCCCCCGTGCTTTTACTACATTATATGTTATGAACTTGCACAATGGAGTTATTTTAATTGTCCTCCTAGTTAATGTCGGTCTCATTGTATAATGGTATAATTGTTTCTGGATACCAATTAAGTGATGACCAATGATTTTTAAATCAATGTATGGGATATCATAGTGTTGTCAGTTACTTTTGTCTGAGTAGTTACACTTTAGCCTTTGATAAAGAACACAGCAATATCTGAAATATGTTGGGCATATGTTTTTAACTCATGAAGAAATGTGAATAAACTTTTTTGACAGTGGAAGTTGAAAAGTTTTGGTGTCTAGCTAGCTACTGTATATTGGTTGGTGAGTGCCCAGTTTCTGCAGCTTGACTGTCTGTATATACTTGTTGGCTACCTTCTCATTTGTTTGCTTGATGTAGAAGCTGGGTTATGTCCAGTGTTGGGGTGGATAGATAGGGTTCTGCTGCTGAACAGCCATTGAAAACGGTAGCCTCTTTAGGGGTAGTACTGCACTATAGTCCGTGAATGCTGTATTGAAGATGTTGGCAATGGAGGTAGCCTCAAGGAAGATCTCATCGTCATGATTTAGCATTGTGGGAGATGACTTGTTGCCAGTCCCTAGGAGGTCCTTAATAGATGCCCAGAATTTCTTGCCATCACCCCAATGCTGCATTTGCAAGTTTTTATGGAACGTGGCCTTGGCTTGTCAGATAGCTCAGGTGCATTTGTTATAGACAGTATCAGTCAGTTTGCATATGTATCCCCTTCCCCCCATTAACAAAACTAACTACTTAACTAACTAACCAACAAACTAATCATAGTACCCATAACGACTTTATTTTATTTATTTTTTACTTTCCATTTATGCTGCCCCTGAGCTGAGGCAGTCCTCCTCAGTGCTTCTGGACAGCCCCACCCCATTACCCCTGCCATCTCCTGGGACTAACCTTTCTCTGGGCTTATAATGCCATAGTATCACCTCTCCATAGTGGAGGTCTGAGGGCTGGACCAGTTCCCCAGAAATACTCCTGTGTTGCTCATGGGTGAGCCTATATCAGTGGGGTGTGGGTTATATGGGATGCCCAGAGCTACAATATGGTTTGATTGTTTTTCCATTTTCTGCCTTGTGATGCTTGGCCAATGGATGTGAACACACAAGGTGCACATGAGCCAGCAGCCAGTAGTTCCAAATCCTGGAAACTACCCTCCTGCCCATACCACCATCTGTGGTCGCCCAGGTGGCAGTCACATGATGGCAGTGACCCCATCTCCCTCCCAGGGGGAGAAGAGCATCCTGTGTGGATGCTCCATCCTCCTCCTGCTAGCCCTCTGATGACCTAGGCTCATTTTCAAACCGGGAACATCGATGTCACAAGTGGTAGCACTACCGTAATATATTTACTTTTAAAACTTGTTTATGATTTTAAGCCAGATTATGCAGATCTGTTTTATAAATGGCATTGGCTTACATCCACCACACTGCCAATCTCAGAGTTTTGAACGCCACACTCAGGCCCTTGAGATGAATTCCAGGCTTGAGAAAGTTCAGACTCTGTGGCCTTATGCAGCTGCATACAGTAGCATGCTGGGAGGATTATTACCGGCCCCCACCCTCTCAAGGGCCTAGGTCACACTGCAGGTGTCTTGCAGAAATTCTGTAGTATGTTACTATCTAAACATAACTGCACAGCTACACTTACAAGTAAATCTTCAGAATCTGACCAATGCTTGTTCTTGTGTGCCTATTATACTGTGCAGTCTGAGCTTCCTGAGATTGTGCCTGTGAATGTGTGGGATAAATAACTAACACAACCAAGAAGGGATCAAGTGCATAAAAAATGCATATATGCATTTGTCAATTTATTTTGTAGAAAAATCAAGAATTATATACAGAAATCATAGAAGAAATGTGTTAGTCCTGCACAACAAAATAACTTCATGACTCTACTTTTCCCAGCAGAGACTGTGGCTTTGTTTCAGCCTAGATAGCTCATTGTAATACTTCTTACACTTCAATCATCTGTGTGAAAACAGGACATTCCAAAGAAGATCCTTCTCCTCCAACTGTCAGCACCAGACTGACTCAACTATCTATGGTCTCCTAGTGGTGAGCCCTATTTATACCCTAGGGATTACATCACACCCTGTGGGGGAGTTCACATTGGCCATGACATTACATAATGGGGAGTTTCCATATTATCACATGTTTTAACATGCAGGGCCTTTTTATTTGGCCCCTTGTTGCCCAAATATGCTTTATTTCTACAGCCAGTTACAACATCTCTTGGGCTACAGAAACTCATTTTCATTTAATTATGGGAAACTATGGGGCTTTTTTATGTTGATTGCATGCATGCACAAGAAACATATTGCGGCAGCTTGCTCCAGAAGCAGGTTGTGGAGGCATGGCACTGTTGTGGCCAATGCCCCGACTGCCTTTTGAGGCTTGGCCCCTGTTCCCCAATGCAGAGGCATGCTGCTTCTGACACTAGTTCAGCCAGCATGCCACAACCTTGGAATGTTTTCGTCACAGCAATCAGGAGCCACCTCGTCATTGCAGCATCAGCGATTCGCTGCAATGAGGGAGTGACTCGTCATTGCTAGGCATGAACGTTGTTATTGTATTGTTTGCAGAACATGGCGGTGGCTCGCCGCCATGTTCACAAACAATATTAATCTGGCCCAGTGCCGAGGGGTGCCCAATCCTCCCTCAGAAGCATGTGCCCCACAACAGCATTGTTTTTACTGACGGGGACCCCAATCTCTGTCAGCTTCAGTCCCTCGTGCTAGTTCAGTTGCCAACAGGGAAGCCCACTACCTATTGGCATTATGTCCTCCTCCCAGTTTGAGTTGCCAATGGGGAGCCTGCTCCCCGTCAGCATAAGTCCCCAAAGAAAGAATAGCGAGACAGTTGTGTCAAGGGTTTACCAATCCTCGGCTCTTGTGCCCTCGCTTTTGCACAACAGGGTGCCCAATCCCCAGTCGGCTACAGCTGGCCCCCTCAACAAACAGTCAGTTGGCATGCTGGGGAGGGGTGCACCTGTAAAAAGAAAACGTTCCACAATGTCTTTTTTTTTTACCTGTAAAAAAGAAAATGGTCCCTCGCAGTCTCCCTGCCCCCTCCCACAACCTGCTCCCACTCACTGCATAGTCTACCTCCCCACACCACTCCTCATCCCATACTTAACTGCAGAGTCCAGTGTGATGATCTTCGGAGGACTGGGAACACATCTGCACTCTTCAAAGCCAACCGCAAATTGAGGAAATGCCGGTAAGCTGTATAATAGCATAAATAGTTGGTTTTTTTTTTCAACTTTGGTGTATATCTCAGTCATTTTTTGGAATTTTGGCACCAAATTTTCAACATGGGGTTTTTTGGACCCCTTCTCATGAATTCTGCCTCTGTCATGGCATTATTTGGCCCCAAAAGGTGATTTCGCGGTCACTGCATGGAATCACCTTTCGGGACCAATTAACGTAACAACAGTGCTAGTGTTCAGGAGATGAGCTCTCAAAAGCCTATGTTGCAAATTTGATGGAAAAATTAAAAATGACTTTACGAAGGTACATTGCATTAGTTTGAAGCAGACGTCAGAATTTCTAAATTTGGTAATATTTTCACTCCAGATGATTTTCAGCATTGCCATTTTCCCACACCTACTTACGAACATATAATAATGTATGTATGTAGAGTGCGATTATGTTTGTTTGTATTAGTTATATTAAATGTCAATTGTTAATTGGTAATTGTATTAGAATCTACATGCAGGACTTTGTTGTAAACGGGACTTTGTCCTAACAAATGAATTTCCTTTGAAAAAATAAACTTTTAATCAATCAATCAACAGTACAGCTGTCATTTTTCCCATCCTGGCTGAAATGTCTTTTCGCATTTCTGGCACAGAATAGCGCAGTTGCTGTGGTAAGTCAGTGTTCAGGAAAGATTAAGAAAATGACAGTGATACTGTTCATGAGCAGAGGTCCTAAAAAGCCTATGTTGAAAATCTGGTGATGATAGCCCATCAAATGACTGTGTTACAAGCATGCACTGCACAGTTTCCATGCATCCTTGTAATATTGTCATGCCACATTTTACACACTGGCATTTTTTCACACCTCCTTATGAACAGTATAGCTGTCATTCTGCACATCCTGACCAAAATGTGTTTTCGCGCTTCTGGTGCAGAATAGCGCGGTCACTGTGGGAAATCAGAGTTTGGGACAGATTAAGAAAATGACAGTGACACTGTTCATGAGCAGAGGTCCTAAAATCCTTATGTTGAACATGTGGTGACGAAACTCCATAAAATGACTGTGTTTCAAGCGTGCGTTGAACTGCTTCCATGCACCTTTGTAACTTAGCAAATTTATAATATTTTTACTCCACATTTTTAACAATGGCATTTTTTCACCCCTCCTTATGAACAGTACAGCTGTCATTTTAAACATCCTGGCCATACTATGTTTTTGCACTTCTGCGCAGAACAGCACAGTTGCTGGGAAATTAGTGTTTGGGACAGATTAAGATCGAGAGTGAGGAGGGAGTGACCAAGCTCAAGTGAGCTCTGCCAGGACTCCTGCAGATTTCATTTTGGGCAGAGAGGTCCAGTGCAGGTGCCCAGTACTAAAGGGCAGCCTGCAGCATGGGAGAAACAGAGCGAGAGAGAGCTAATGAGGGAGGGGAGAAGCAGACTCAACAGAGCTCTGTTGGGACTGCTGAGGTTTCTTTGTGAGCAGAAAAGGTATCAATGCAGTTAGGGGCTCAGTACAAAAGGGCAGCCTGCAGCAGTGGGAGAAACAGTATGAGCACGTGACAGAGGGGACTGAGTGAGTTTAATGGAGCTCTATCAGGACTGCTGTGGATTTCTTTGTGGGCAGAAAAAGGTGCCAATGCAGCAGGAGCCCAGTACAAAGGGCAGCCTGCAGTGCCAGAAGAAACGGAATGAGCGACTGAGAGAGGGGAGGAGCGAGCTCAACGGAGCTCTGTTGGGACTGCTGCGGATTTCTTTGTGTGAAGAAAAAGGTGCCAATAGAGGCAGGAGTCCAGTATAAAAGGGCAGTCTGCAGCACCAGCAGAAACAGAATGAGCGGGTGAGAGGGGGGTGAGCAACCTCAACAGAGCTCTGTCAGGACAGCTGTGAACTTTTGATGGGCAGAGAAAGGTGTCAACACAGGCAGGAGTCCAGTTCAAGGGTGTAGGCAGTACATACACCATGTAAGCTATGGTGTACAAATTTATTTTTGAGGGGCAGCATTTTGCCTGACCCCAAAGGCAGAATTTGTCCCACCTTCTAATGTTAGAATATGATTGTTGGTGCACTGTGTAAGTAAGTTACTGTGCAAATGCATATATCTGGGTACTACTTTACTTTTCTCCAATGCTTAACAAAGCATGGAGTATACAACTGTAGAACATCAAACAGGTTACATCTAGGGACAACAAATTTGGGTACAACTGGGGGCAACAAGCATGGTAGGGAAACAAAAAGAGTATAACTGCTTCAACAAGGAGGGTACTGGTAACAAAGAAGGTCATGGTATCCAAAATGCTGTACAAACTTTATGTTCCTAGCTACACTCCAGCCCAGTACAAAAGGGCTGCCTGCAGAGTGGGGAGACACAGAATGAATGAGTGAGATGGGGGAGTGAGTGAACTAAATGGAGCTGTGTCAGGACTGCTGTGGATTTCTTTGTGGGTAGGAAAAGGCACCAACACAAGCAGGAGCTCAGTACAAAAGGGCAGCCTGCAGCGTTGGGAGAAACAGAATGAGTGAGTGAGAGGAGAAGTGAGTGAGCTCACTGGAGCTGTGCTGGACCTTTCTAACCCCAATAATGCTCTGTATATTCATAACTTTATGCAGTAGCCTTCTAAGGTAGAACTGCCTGGAGAGATGGAACATATGCAAATGATGGAATCTTTTGCATGAGCGACTTTTCAAATGCTGCATTCTACTAACTCCTTGCTCTAAACCCTCAGATTTTTCTCCATGTCAAGACTAGACGCTTGGAGATCCTCTCCTCATCATCTTGTTCTGACATAAGAAACTTATAAAATGTATATAAGTATTCTTTACATTTCATTTGCTGCCTTCTTACTTTATAGTTTTAAGTAAACCCGTGAGTTTTAGTGCTTAAATTGTAAGTTTATTGGTTCTTCCGTTCGTGTAACGGGGAACCAAGTGTATTTATATTTATCGGAGTTTTCTGACTAAAAACTCCATTAGTTGTGTTTAATTTTATTTAATTTATCTTGTTTTAAGAACCGCTTAATACTAGGTTTTGAACCGATAGCCTTGGTTCATTTTACTTGTTTCTGGTCCCAATCGGTTCCTCACCGTCGGGAACCGATCAGTAATGTTAAATAAAGTTTAAATAAATACATTTCTTTTAGTGGTTACAACTTTTATTGGTTTTATTGGAAAATGTCAGAAAACTGAGAAACAAAACTGGTGATGCTAATTTTGAATCATGTGTTGAGAGTGGTAATATTTGTTAAGGCAAACAGTCTTTGTTTGCTCTCTGGGCATGTTCATTTCCAAGCCGGAGTGAAATCTGTATTACATGTCCTCATAAAACTATTTAAACATGCCTGGATAGGGCTAAAAAAAAATGTTATTACCACCTAAGGGTCCCTCTAGGTCTGACCAGTAGACACCTACATTTCTGTGGCTGAAACCACAACAATTATTTTAACTGCTACCCTGAGACAGGTATAAAAGCAGTTCTTGAGAGGCTTGCTTAATTGGCTGACTACCTGGTTCCCTCTAAGAAATCAAATAAAACTCAGCGCACTGAACCCCTGCTAGACAGCGCATTTCTGTGCCTGCTAGACTTATTGAACCGGTTGACTCTGGTTCTCTCAAATAAATCAAACACAGAACCTCCTGCTGGACAGCATTTGGGGACTTCTGGGTCTGCTATAAAGCCTAACATCTCTTACAGAAATTGCAAAGCTTTCTAGGAGAAAGTGTGGAAAAATTCCTTGAATGGTTTAAAAAAACAACTTTTAGGCTTGCAAGGGTTGTCTGTTTCTCAACAGCAGACCACTGCAAAGCAGTCTTTCTCCTCTGATCAGTCTTCCTGTTATTAAGAGGAAGAATATATGTTTATGATTAAATAGAAGAAAGGGGAACCTATTAAACTGAGTTTTTTTCTGAACAGGAGTTGGACTATTTCCATAAAACATTTGAGGATTATTCCTCACTTTTCATATATTGTGAGAAATGATTGGGTTGACACCCACTAAAAGCTTTTCCTTCTTGTAAATACATTCTTCAGGAAAGATACTTTAAGGAGTTCTACAAATTCAAAGCTCTGTCTTCCCTCTTGAAAATGACAGGAGGGAGCTGAATTTTATTCTCCCACCCTGTTCAATAAGGAGTAGTACAAGTGACAGCTTGTAACAAGGCAAAGATACCTTGGCATTCCTCCTAACAAGGATTTCAGGAAAATTGACAGCACGGCTTTCAAGCTTTTGATGCTCAATACCAAAAGTCACTATGGCAGTCTATCCTTGCTGTGGCAGTCAAGGCTCAGACTTCCCTGTCAGATGATCTAGCTGAAACAGTTAAGTTGGGTTTGGGAGCAGCCAAATACCAGTCATATGGCTGCTGCTTTTTCGGGTACTACTGCCAGATAAATGGCAGATTAAGTAGCTCAAAGGGAGTTTGCCTGGCTGACAGTCACAAACCTCATTCAGGATACTAAAACCAAGGCTGTTTTTTGCAGTTGAGGGTCATCCCCTCTTGGAAGAAAGATAAAGGCTTACATGAGTAAGGTGGATGTATACAAAAACACCTATAGTTGCAGTTCTGCAAAGAAAGCCTCTTCACTAAAACATATGGAAGGGGAGGCAGAGACAGATCATTTCACATTGAAGCCTTCTTTAATCAGGCTAGAGTTGTGCCTCAGTATCAGCAGTACCCACACCAGAGGTACCTCAGGCACCACTGTGAAATTAAGGATTGGCTCAGAGTTCAAATCCCTGCCAACAGTTAAAAAAAAAAGATTCAAAACATGTTACTGTTGCAAAGTGGAACCTGTCCTAGTACAGCAAAAGGTACCACAAAGAGAATGGGTATGCTGGCCTGTCTTGACTTCACAGTACTAAATAGGCATTTATAACAAGGACAAAGTTCAAAATGATAACTTTGTCACTTATTCTGCCAACACTCCAGACAAGGGAAGGGTTCAGTATCACTGGTTTTAAAGGATGCTTGTTTCCTCACCTTCATAAGGAATTTCACAGAAAGTACCTCAGGTGCATACTCCCATCAGGTCACTCTCCAAGAGTCTGCATGAAGTGCTTGGCAGGGTTTCTGACACACCTTCAAAGACAAGGTGTCACAGTTTTCCCATACCTAGATGATCAGCAGGGTTGTAAAATCAATCCAGCAAGTGGCCTAGGGGCTCCTGGAGTCACTAGAGTCCCTGATAATCTAAAGAAATTCTGTCCTACAGCCTGCTTAGGCACTACGGTTCATAGGAGCAGAGTCAGATACCTTGCAAGGCAGGGCCTGCCTACCTCTCTGCAGTGCAAGATGTATCCCACTGACAGTGGGCTCATTCAGCCTGAACAAACAAAAAGCCAAAAGACAGTTTCTTCACCTACTGGCCCCATGACACCTGCCACTGGCATAGTCCTGGAATCCAGGTTATGGATGAGGGACATTCAGTTTCACCTCTGGGTCCACTAGGGAAAGGTCCCTCCTTTAAAATTAATTCTGATAACAACAAATATTATTACAGGTCACCCAAGGGTGGAAAGACGAAACCAACCTGAGGAAAGGGTCCACTTTTTTTAGCAAGAGTCCCAATCAATCGTTCAGTCAACAGATGCATCTCTGCTAGTGTGCGACTCCCATCTGGGGGTTCACACCATCCCAGCACAGAGTCACTTCTGCACACAATCCTGCGGGAGCCAAGATTAGTGTCATTGGCACTAAGGGTTTCCACACTACTAGTACAGGGAAGGTAGTACGGGTCAGAAGAGACAGTACCACCACAATGTAGTACACAAATAAGCAGGGATGGATAAAGTCAAGCCCTGCCTGCAGAAGACTTATGATAATAGGGAGTCAGTATAGGATGCTCCATGGGCTACTCATCTGCCAGGCAAGGGCAATACCTGGGCAGATACCCGACTCAAATCAGCTAGTCCAATCATAGATGGATTTGGACAGTCAGGTGGTGCAAGAAACTTTAGTAGGCGGGCACCCAGAGGTATACTTGTTTGTGTCCCACCAGAACCACCACCTGCCATTGTATTATGGCAGACCACCAGATATGGAACAATCCTCTGGATGCTCTGGCTCTGCATTAGTCAGAGGAGCATCTACATGCTTTTCCTCTTTTCCTCTGGAGTACAGAGTATTTTAAGCACAGGTGCCAGTTGGCATCAGTGCTCTTGATAGCACCAGACTGGGCCAGGCAGCCAGGTTACTCTCTGCTACTCTATATGTCTGGGTTTGAACCAATACACCTTCCTCAGAGGTACAATCTGCTAACTTCCAACCAAGGGAGGCTCCTGTACCTAAAACTTGGGCTCTAGGAATGGCTCTTGGGGGTCTACAATATGTGGAATTGCCTTTTTCTGAAAATGTCTTGGACTTTGTAAGTGGCTACAGGAGTCCCTCTATTAAGGAAATCTATGCTTCAAATGGAAAATGTTTTTTCTATTGCTGTTCAACTAGGAACTGGTACCAGCACATGCTGGGGTCCCAGCTGTGTCTGATTATTTTCTTTTTTGCATTCAATGGACTTGCAGTCCAGCACCCTTAAGGTCCACCTAGCTGTAGCATCAGCCTGCATATCAGCGAGATAAGATGTTTCAAGCTGCTCCAGAGCTTGTCTCCAAAGGGCTTTTAAGGGCTTCACACATAACAGTACAGACTGGTGTCCCAGCTGTGCTGGACTATCTTACCTATTGCATTTACTGGACTTACAGTTCAGTACCTTAGAAGCATATATTTATATTTCAGTGGACAGAATGTTCCTCTATTTCTCTGTGCCCTAGACCCTGTTTTCAAAAGGTTTTTTAAAGGTCTATCCTATTTGCACGCACCCTCACAAGGAACCGGTGCCAGCATGGTACCTAAATGTGTGTATGGTTAGGCTCATGGGTTCCCCTTTTGAGCCTATGCTTTCAGTTTATTGGAGATACGCCACATGAAAATTGTTCTTTTTGTATGGTAATTTCTGTCAGAGGAATCCTTGAGCCCCAGTCTCACTGCATTGAACATGGCTACATTTCATTCGGCAGAGACAAAGTGGTCCTGAAAATACATAGATACATAGATAGTGTCGGCAGATAAGGGCCTATGGCCCACCCAGTCTGCCCATTTGAGCTTGTAAGTTCAGTTTGTTTTCCTAGAAGTCTGTTGCCCCTTACCCCTGACCTCTAGAATTCCTTTATGTCTATCCAATGCATTCTTAAATCCCGTGATTGTTTCAGCCCCCACCACTTCCTCTGGCAGGGTGTTCCACTTGTCCACCACCTGTGAAGAAATTCTTTCTCATATTTCCTCTGAATCGTCCTCCCTCCAACTTCATCCCATGCCCTCTAGTCCTGGAAAATAAACAGAAAGTTTCCTCCTAAAATGGATTTTAATTTCCATGTGAACCAAACCATTACTTTACTTGTCTTTTCACTGATCACTTTGGTTCAAGTGAAAAGAGTCTTCATTGTTTGGATGTCAACGAGTTTTTAGCTACTACTTGACAACCACTACAGTCCATAGGCAGGATAGGAAACACCTGCTCCTGACCTATGAAATGTGGGAAAGGCTAATCCAGTATCAAAAGGTTAATTTCTCAATGGATAGTCCAGTGCATCCAGTTCTGCTACACAAAGGCTGGTAAGGAGATCCCATCAGGTTTGAGGGCTCATTCCAGAAGAGGGACAGCTGCTACTTTAGCAGCTGCCAGGATGTTCCATTACTGGACATTTGCAAAGCAGCTACCTGGAAAACAGTACACACCTTTACAAAGCATTACAATCTGGATATTTTATCTAGGTGATGCTAGGTTTGGCACAGCAGTCCTGCAAAGTCTGTTTCAAATTAGAGTTCTGTACCCACTCCAGGGTACTGCTTGGTAGTCTGCATAAAGTTATGAATATACTGAGCATTACTGGGGAAGAAGAAAATTACTTACCATATTAATTGTGTTTCTTCCCAGTGATGCTCAGATATTGATAACTTCCCTCCCTACCTCCCCTTCCAGAACTTCAGCCTCTGCACTCCTGTATACTGTGCTCTCGGGTATAAATGCCATGTGTGGCACATACATTGTGATTGCGTTCACTATTGTTATTCCCCCCTTGCCAGGTGTTTCTGCCATTCAAAGGTATTCTTTCACATGCTATGCCCTCCTGTTGGAGGCCCTTTTTCTGGGTGTTAAAGAAGTTCCTACTATAATTATTATTATTTTTATTATTGTTATCATGTTCAATATTGTCATCATTGTCACACTTAGTCCTCAGGGCCTGTCTTTCCAGGCTTCTAGGCAGTCTGAGGGTTTACAGCAAAGGCAGTTAGTAGAATGCATCATTTGAAAAGTGGCTCATGCAAAAGATTCCATCATTTGCAAATGTTCCATCTCTCCAGGCAGTTCTACCTTAGAAGGCTACTGCATAAAGTTATGAATATCTGAGCATCACTGGGAAGAAACACAATTACTATGGTAAGTAATTGTTTCTACAGTTGCCCACCTTCCCGCCCAGGGTCCTCCATGGTCCTATATCACAGCAGGATCTGTGGAGGGAGAAAAGCAATGAATAGATACGCCCACACCCTCCTTATGAACAGTACAACTGTCATTTTTCACATCCTGGCCGAAATGTGTTCGCATTTGCGGCGCAGAATACGCTGTTGCTGTGGTAAATCAGATTTCAGGACAGATTAAGAAAATGACAGTGACACTGTTCATGGCCAGCGTCCTAAAATCCTTATGCTGAAAATTTGGTGATGAAAGTCCATGATCATGCTACAAGTGTGCTGAACTGGTTCCATGCACCCTTGTAACTCTGCAAATTTGTAGTATTTTCATGCCACATTTTCAACACTGACATTTTTTCACACCTCCTTATGAACAGTACAGCTGTCATTTTTCACATCCAGGCCTAAATATGTTTTTGCACTCCTGCTGCAGAATAGCACGGTCATTGTGGGAAATCAGTGTTTGGGACAGATTAAGATTGAATGAGTGAGAGGGGGACTGACCAAGCTCAACTGACATCTGTCGGGACTGCTGCAGATTTCTTTGTGGGAAGGAAAAAGGCCCCAACACAAGATCCCAGTACAAAAGAGCAGCCTGCAGTACCATGAGAAACAGAATGAGCAACTAAAAGAGGGGGAGAGAACGAGCTCAATGGAGTTCTGTTGGGACTGCTGCAGATTTCTTTGTGGGCAGAAAAAGGCAGCAATGCAGGCAGGAGCCCAGTACAAAAGGCCAGCCTGCAGCACTGGCAGAAATGGAATGAGCGAGTGAGAGAGGGGGAGTGAGCAAGCTCAGTGGAGCTCTGTCAGGACTGCTGCAGATTTCTTTGTGAGCAGACAAAGATGCCAACAGAGGAGGGAGCCCAGTACAAAAGGGAAGCCTGCAGCACCAGGAGAAACAGAATGAGCATGTGAGAGAGGGAGACTGAACAAACTCAATGGAGCTCTGTCGAGGCAGCTGCAGATTTGTTTGTCGGCAGACAAACTTTCCAACGCAGACAGGAGCCCAGTACAAAAGCATAGCCTGCAGCATCAACAGAAACAGAAGGAGTGGCTGACAGAGAGGGAGTGAGCTCAACCAAGCAAAGCAATCAACATTCAGCATCGACAAATGCTTGTTTTTCTTTCCCCTTCTATTTTTCCTCCCGCCAGCCTGCCATCACCAACCCATCGGGAGGGTCTAGCAGACATCCCTCTGCCTCTCGACATACCTGGACATGCTCCTGGAACCCCATGGAGCTATTAGCTTACCCCCAGAGTGGGGATGAAATTATGTTATGTTGTTCCTGGAGTGCCAGGTGGGTGAGGTCACATTGAGGGCACTTTTGGTTCTCCATCTTCCTAGCAATGGCAGGCTATTTTCCACTTTTCCTGGCAGATGTCACTATCCCTGATGTCAAGGCACGATCACCAATGTTTGCGATGCCCTCCCCATGCCTACTGGTGTCAGTGAGCCTCAGATCTCTGCCTGAGGACCATTCAGGCACAGAGTTGCTCGGTATATTGCTGCACCCCCAGCCTCCACCAGGGGTCAGCAAATGCCGAGATATGCCCCAACCCTCCCCAGAGCAGGTGAGCAGTCAAAGGATGCTCCAGTGTGCTCCTCCAACCAGCTCTCCAGTGACCTGAGTCCGCCCCTGAACCCAGGTCACCGTGTTGCAAACAGAAATCAACCCACTGCGCATGGAGCCACTACAGGTCTTTTTATACATCTGCCATAGTGTCTCACTAAACGGTAAGTGTATTTTTTAACTGCACTTATGTTTCTCCTGATGCTTTGAGCATGCTTTTGCTCAGAAGCAATTCTCCTATTTCCAGCTCTGAACAAGGAGTTTATCTTCAGCCACTGGTGTGGCAAAACTACCCAGAGCATCCTTCTCTGAAACAAATTATTCTTCTGTGTTGCACTATGGACCGGAGTATTGCTGGGCACCGAGTAATTTTTTCCACATCAAGCTGCAACATGCAGCCACAACTTTGGTGCACAATGCCTCTAAATCAGGCACACAGCTAGTATTTATTTATTGGGGGCACAAACTGCTTTTAAACTTAAAGCACGATGTGTGCTATTCATTATCTCCAAATCAGGAGATAAAAGAGAAGTGCTTTTCAGCACTTAATGTGCAAGTGAGGGGGGTGTCAAAAAAAACAGGGGACAGAAAAGCAAAGAGAATGTCAGGTTGGCCACCTTGACATGAAAAAAAAGTGAAAGACAGGAAATGAAAAAGGAGATAGGACAGAGTGAAGAAAAAATGGAGGGGGTAGCACATTTTACTTTTTGTGCAATGTTTTACTGGTAATAACAGGAGCTCCCTGTTACACACTTCCCCCACCAAGAGACAACAGTATTACTGTTATCAGATACCCTCCTAAAACCCTAGGGGGGTTGGAGCTCTGCACACCCACTCAGAAACTCCATCTCAGGGACCCTTATAAATATGTACAGTATCTTCATACAGACATAACAATCTCTACAATACTGCACTTTCCCTGAGGCTCAAAATCATGGGTTGAATCCAAACCATTTACTCGTATATCATATCATATCATATCATATCATATCATATCATATCATATCATATCATATCATATCATATCACTTCTTTCAAGTACCATATTATGCAGAAAGCAAAGACACATTAATGCATACATTTCATCAAGTTTCATCAATATGGTCCTCATATCAAGACAAGAAATCTGCATTACGGTGTTCTGAATCTGCTGTATTTATTTATTTTTATTTAGTTTTTGTTTACCGGATAAGTGCACTAGCCATGGCAATGACTATTTTCAGGCACGACTCGGGAGGGTACAGTACATCAGTGCATACAGAACATTTAATTTCAAGTACAACGAATAGATAATAGCATATGTTTTATTACAAGTATGGCATAATTTATATATAGTATATAGAGTAAATAGAGAAAAGGTGGCTACAGACAAGGTAGAAAGTATTAATAATGTGAAAGTAATATGCAAAAGAATGGCTACCAATAGGGTAGATGTAATAACAGTGTGATGGGAATAATAAACAGAAACATATTCAAAATACAGGTTACATGACATTTTTTTATTTTTGTTTGAGGAAGAACAAGATAGATAGCGAATGCTATAGTGTTTATTTGGGGTTGATAGTCAGGAAAGCAAGTGGGTATAAGAGTAAGGAGATAGAAGAAAAGCAGGGAGAGACAGGGACTAGTCTAAGTGGGAGGTAGGACAGACAGGTAGAGGGAAGTGCTATTTATATATTAGAGAGTAGCAAAAGTAGGGAGAGACTGGGTAGGGAGGAGGTGAGATCTAAGGAGGTTTGAAACAGCAGCACATGCAGGAGGACTCAAGATGGGAACGCAATTTTTTCTTAAATGTTGCATGTGACGGTGCTTGGTGCATGGGTTGAGGGAGGGAGTTCCATTACTGGGGGGCATGACAGGTGAAAGCACTTGCACCTTTCAATCAATCAATCAATCAAAATCTTTATTTATCCAAGCAATCACCATTGAGCAAGCTCATTTACAAGGTGGACCTGCTGTTGTTGAGGACAGTTATACATACATAGACTAAAGGTACAGAATACAAAATGAACAAAGTGACACAAGCAATGATTGCAAAAGTGGTAGGTACAAAGTATACTTTCCAAGTGTTCACATACGAAAATATATGCATTGCAACATTATTGTGGTATTTACAAATCCATGGATACAGAAATTGTAGTAACATATTTATTCAAACCTCTATAGAAAAGTACAATTATTTACATTTTAGCCCTCAGTGACCATTTACAAGCTTGGGTGGAGGATCCTAGGCTACGGAGGGGCTCATAATGATGTCTGCATCTCCTGCTTGAGTGTGGGAGGAGGCAAGTTTGGGAAAAGTGGTACAGAGGGTGCTGTGGGCCAGTATGCAGCTGACTAGTGAAGTAGCTAATAGGAAAGGAAGGAACTTAGTTACTGACTGGATGTGGTAAGGATAGAGAGAAACAGCATCAGGACTACTAGGTACTATGGGAACACTTACAGATTTTGGCAAACATTTTGTCATAAATGGTCCCTTTGGAGGTATAGTGTCTAGGTATGCAGATGGGGGCACTGTCAGTGGATCTCAGCCTGTAGAAGGGTGTTCTGATTTAGAAGTGGGCAGCAAAGGGTTTGGGTATTTGTAGCCAAACAATATTGTCTATGACAGAGCCATAGGCATAAAGCTGTAGCTCAAGTGGAGGAAGCCATCCTAGCTCTGAATAAAGGAGACAGTGGTGTTTCAGCTTATGTGAGGAGGGCGATAGTGACAAATATTGTTGTAAGTTCGTCCCACTTGCGGAACTTGTTTTGCATACAGAGGTGTATGTAGCAGTCCCATAAGTAAGTAAGGGTAGGAGGATGCCACGTGCTACAGCAAGCCTAGCAGAGGGAATATGCACATAACTGGTATGGTATGCTATGCCAATTTTGGTGTTTACCTGCTTGCAAGTCAGTTGTATGTGTAAGTCAAAATCTAGTGATGGGTCAAGTGTGACACCCAGATATTTGAAAGAGTCCACCACCTCGATAGTTAAGCCATTTGAGGAGACTTTAAATTTTGGATGTGCATGCTTAAGTTTGGTATGTGATCCAAAGAGCATGGCTTGGGTTTTGGACTCATTTAGTACCAGTTTGTGACTAGATATCCATTGTTGGGTGAATTGAAAGTCAAAGGAGAGTTTATTTATGTCTTCAGTGTTTTTTGCACTGGCATATAGAACAATGTCGTCTGCATATAGCAGGGACTCTGCCCTTTGTAGGTTGGAGGTGATGTTATTTATAAAAATAGAGAAAAGCAGAGGCCCGAGAATGGATCCTTGTGGCACCCCAATGTTTATAGTGGCCTTGTCAGATAGGGTAGAGTTGCATTTCACAGTTTGGGTCATGTTGGATAAGTAGCTACTAAACCACTTTACAATGTTTAGCGAAAAACCTAGTGCTCTTAGGGAGCCTAGGAAGATGGAGTGTCAAATGCCTTAGTCATGTCGGTGAAAATGGCCCCAGTGAGAAGACCAGAAGCCAGAGCATCTAGTATATTGGACGTGAATTTGAAAAGTGCGGTGGTGGTGCTATGGCCCTTGTGAAAGCCATGCTGGGCTGTGGTAAGTAGATCATGTTTCTGGAGGAAATCAGTTGTTGGGTGGCTATCAGTTTCTCAAGAATTTTGTTGAGAACTGACAGGATGGATATGGGTCTGTAATCTGAGGGATCCTTACGATCACCTTTTGAAAACAGGTAATCCTAGCTTCCTTCCAAATGTCAGGGACATAGCTCTGGGAAAGAGAGAGCGTGAAAATCTTGGCCAGTGGGGCAGCAATGTGGAGAGCAACTATCTTTAGCAGCTTGGGTTCTAGATTGTCAGAGCCAGTCACAGTGTAATCAGAGATATTTTTTAGCAGTTTAAGCACAGCACACCTTGAGATTGCCTTGAAAAAGAAATGAGGGCCATTTACATCTGATGGGGTAGGCATGTCCAACTGGGTAGGGAAAGAGGAGGTGTAGTTAGTTAGGTCAGAGAAATGTCTGTTAAAAAGTTTGCAATGGTTCTAGGATTATTGCAGTGTACACCATTTAGTAACATGTCATTAGGGGTGGATGCTGGATTCTGACCCAGAAATAATTTAATATGGGACCAGAATTTCTTTGAGTCGCCGTAGAAGTTGCTTAATAGATCTTTGCAGTAAGAGCTCTTGGCCTTTTTGATGTCCTTTTTGCAGGAATTTTGTAGGACCCTGTAAGTATTTAGGTCAGAGGATAGCCTTGAGCTTTTGTAGAGGAACCAGCTTTTGTCTCTTTGCTTTAGTTTAGAGAGGAGGTCAGATTTGAGCCGTCATGTTTGCCTATTTTTTACCCTATGAGTTACAAGTTTGCAGTGTTTATCCTGGAGTGCTGGAATTTGGTCAGGAATAGACTGAGGGCAGTTTGGGCATCATTAGATGTAAGGAGGAGGACCAGTCAGTAGTGGCAATGTCATGTAAGAAAAGCAGTGAGTCAAAGTTTGTATAGTTAGGAAGGTGATGAAACGGGCTTTGATAGGGAGGTTTGCTCTTTCCCAGATACAGCAGGTTGGAGAGTGATCAGTGATGGCATCTGGTAGTACACCAGAGGCAATTACATTTTCAGGGTGGTTGTCCATTATCCAGTCAAGTAGGTGTCGTGTTGGAGTGAAGGAGGCTCTGGTAGGTTCACATATTAGCTGGTGCAAATTATGGCTCTGCAGTTTGGTCAGTGGGTTGGATTGGTTGGTACCCAGCCAGTTAATGTTTAGGTCCCCTAGTATAAGGACCTCATTTCTCCCTGCAAGGCTAAAGATTTGTTCCAGTAACTCATATAGTCCTTTTATACCATTTGTGGGGGGTTGTAGCCACATATGATATGTAACTTTTTGGCACCGAGGGTGAGTAGGACATGAAGTACCTCGCAGTGACATGGGTTGGTTAAATTGACGACAGTGACCTGGAAATGTTCTTTAAAATAGATAGCCGTACCACCCCCCTTTTTGGGTCCAGCTCTGTTAAGTCTCAAGAGATTGTAGGTAGGATGGAAGGGAGCAGAGAGAATCAGGTGTGGAAGGTTTTAGCCAGGTTTCGGTTAGGCATATGATAGCAGGTTTGTATAGTGAGGTCCAGGAATCAAACTCATTTAGGTTGTGCATAAGGCTCCTGATATTGTGGTGAACAATGATTAGACTTTTAGGGAAGAGTATGGGAGGTGGGGCGGAGAGGGGCAGGAGGGGAGATATGGAGGAAAGGTGAATGAGACCGGGTGACAGTGCAGCCAGGGGGCCTTGTCGAGAAAATTGGCAGGTAAGGTGCTAGGGGGGCAGAGATTGATTAAGTGCTATGTGCTGGGGCATGGGCAGTTGGATGGTGGTAAATGTTATGTTGGGCAATCGAGGAGACTAGCAGTGAAAGGCACAGCTTGGACTTGAAAAGACCAAGTGTGGGTGAAGCGGCTATATTACTGCCAAGGAGTTGAGCCAGCTGGTTGCCCGATAGGCGAATGATCTTTGTCCTTGGGTTGTGCGACATCATGGGATAAGCAGTGGATGAGAATTGGGTCTCCTAGTAGTGATATTCCTGAGTCTTGGTGTAAGGAGGGTGCAGACTCCAGGTGAAGCAAGCCCCATTATAATTTTCTTGGCAGTGATGCAGGTTTGGTATTTTATGTGACTGTCAAGTTGTGGCCAACCAGACTGGAAATAAAGGTCACATCTGTGGGTACAGCAGTGGGAACCAGTGATGAGTCGACAGGCCGTATTCAGGGAGGTCGCAATACGTTTGAGAGCAGTGGTAGTTGCAGACACATATATGATAAGTCCAAAATCTATAATGCTTATGACGGAGCTTTGGATGGCCACTGATAGTGCTTCTGGGGTTAGGTGTTTCCTGTGTTGGAATAGTAGGCCTAGCCTTACGTTGGCAGACTTTGTAACATTGCTGATATGGACAAACATAGAGAGGTGTGGGTCAAGGATGATGCCAAGGTACTTGAAATATTGTGTTTGCTCTAAGATGGCTCCTTGTTTGGTTACAATGGAAAGGTGGAATTGCTCGTTTTGTTGTGGGGCTGCAGAAGACCATAGTCTTGTTTTGTTTTTCTGATTGACAAGCAGTTATGACATAAGAACCAGGATTCGATGGAGGAGAAGACCCACTGGAGTTTATTTTGTAATTGAATTGGGTCGAGGTCTTAGGCGAGGATCACAGCATCATCTGGCAGAAAATTATTTGTTTTGGCAGCAGTCCGCAATACGCTTAGGAATAGGCTGAAGAGGAGGGGCACCTCTGGGAACTCCCGAGTGGACTGGTCTAGAATCAGAGAGCGATCAGCGATCTTACTGATTAGAACCGTTCTTCAAGGTAGCTCTTAAACCAACCAGTGGAGTCGGATGAGCCCAGCATTCTGAAGTTGGTCTAGCAGGAAGCGGTGATTGACGGTGTCAAAGGCTTTTGTTAAGTCGATAAAGATTGAGCCTAGTAATTGGACAGAGTCAAGTGAGTTGTGGATTGCGCCAGTAAATTCAAATAGGGCTATGGAGGTGCTGTGTCCTTTACGGAAACTGTGTTGTTGTTTGCACAGGATGTTGTGCATATCCAGGTATTCGTGAGCTGGTCCGAGACGATGCGTCTAGTGCCTTGGAGAGTGGGGGTAGTAGGAAGATAGGTCTGAAATTCTCATGGCAGCTTTCTCACCACCTTTATGGATAGGGGTGTGGAAGGGTTGGGATGAAGACAAACACAACTCCAGAGATGATGGACTGTAACTCAGATATCCAGGCATTTATTTGAAGCCATCAAATACACAGTGAACTTCAGCCGAGAAAATAAAACAAACATGTAGCAGTTCCCATTCATAAAACTCTAGAAGGCAGCTAGAGTGATGTTGCTGTCTAGAAGGCCATCACAAGACTGACTCTCAGTAACATCTGAGTTCTTTTATAGGGTAAATAGTCATGTGACCTGAAAACTCCTCCTACCTTTAAACATTATAAATATTCATGAGAAAGGGCCGGCGCTTAGTTACCTGGAAGAAGAATGGGAAGAGGCAGCAAGGAGAATTTTGTAGAACTAAAACAATTCAAGTAAGGAAAACTCAAAACAACAATACTTTAGCTTAATCTGGTTAGAAATAGCTTTCTAAATCCTTTTGTTAGCCTTTTCAGAATTTCAGTATAATTTCCCATATTTATATTAGTTTGAACCCAGTTTGGTTATTGTTTAAAAATTTATATATTGTTTTTCCCAGCATTCCTGTTTCCACAAAAAAACTGTGTTTCACTTTGTTTTAAGGAGTTTATTTGAACACAGAGGACAATTTGAACACAGAGGACAAAACGAGTTGCTCCACGCTTGAAAAACGCCATAGGCGACTGAGGCAGAAAGCGAGCAGTAAGCGTGGTTTTTCTCATAGAAAAAACTACCTCCAGTTCTGAGAACAAGCGACTCGCCAAAAGAAAAGAATGCTTTAAGGGAGGTTCTCTTTTTGGTTTCAGAATTACAGCGATTTAACCTCTCGCGTCTTTGCGAGGTTAAAAGACCGCAGGAGAATAATTTCTCCATTTTAAAGATCCTGCTCGAACGTGCGCATGTTCGAGAGGGAAATCACCACCGCTAAGGTTAGCGTTAGGAAACACATCATTTTAACATTAAATGGGCAAATAATAAACAGGGGATGGAACGTTGTCCACAGAAGAACAGGAAAAGATAAAATAAACGATTTTAAACAAGAGCATAATGTAGTTGGCCAGACCACACGCCAGCTTGCATTATAAAAATAATATAATAATATTAAGAGGGAGTTTTAGTGCTGTTGCGAACAGACTTAGGGGAAAAATAAATATTACCAGCTTATGTAGACAACGCTCACTGAACAGGGGGAAGGAAGGGGGTACAAAGCAAAAGGAGGCATCTGTGACAGGGTGACAGTGGCAGATTTCCACCTGTCCGGGAACTGACTAAGGCTGAGGGAGAGGTTGAAGATTCTGGTCAGCGGACCAAGCACTTCATCTAGTTTGAGAAACAGGATTTTGAGATTGAGGGAGTCATTACTGAACCTTGATTTACCAGTGGTTTTGGTGACATATTTGCGTACCTGGTGGGCCTTGACTGCTTTGAAGTAGAAGCAGGGATTGCTGGTAGGGGTAGAGTTTATTATGACAAAGGGCTTCACCATCTTTGAAATAATCCTGGGGTAAGACAGCGCTGAGGTTGGTAGAGGCTTTTATAGGTATCAGCAATGGTTTTTGGGTCGAGTGTTGAAGTTCTGTTGATGTTGAATATTAATGGGGGTTTGGTGGATTCCCAGTGATTTCTTTTACGGTTTTCCAAAATTCTCGACCGTTGCCCCAGGAGTTAATGAGTGCATCCTTATAGTAGGCTGACTTCATTTGCTGGATGAAATTGGTGCATTCATTGTGGGCATGTTTGCAGTTTTGGATGTCGTTTTGCCTCCTGGAGTTTCTGGCTAGCTCCCATAGGTGATCCCTTGTTTTTAGCATCTTAAGGAGGTCGCCTGTGAGCCAAGGGTTACTAAGTGATTTGACTTTGCATTTTTTTATAGGAGCTTACATGTCACAGGTCTCGGTGAAGATGTTTATGAAGTGGTCCAAGGCAGTGTTTACATTGGTTGCATTGAAGATAGAGACTAGTCTTGATGGAGAAGGTGGGATTTGATTTGTGGTAGGTGACCACGGAGTAGAACCCTGCTGGTGATAGTTTTGGGCAGTGGTTTGATGAATTTATTTGACCAAGTGCAGCTAACAGGGGAGTGGTCGCTGAGAGAGTCGGGGAGGGCAGTAGTGCTAGAGGTATGTGAAGGGTGACTGGTAAAGATCCAGTCCAAGAAAGTGCTGGTGCTGGTCCTGTAATTTTTCCTGGTTGGTGAGTCAACCATTTGTGTGAGGTTCACCGCTACAATGGAGTCCCTATGTGCACCAGCTTCTGATACAGGCCAGTTGACATTGAAGTCACCTAGGAGGATAGATTCAGTATCCAGTGGGAGTAACTTTACAAAGTCAAGTACCACCGTTAGACCGGTTCCCTGTTCTTTGGGAGGGATGTAGATGGTGGCAACAGTGAGGGTTTTGCTTTGGGCTCCAAGGAGGATTCTTACTGGGAGTATCTGAGCTGTAGTTGGTTGGAGCAAGGTATTGATGTGGTGCCTGTATGGAGTCTTTCGGTAAAGAGCACAGCCACCTCTTTTGGAGAGCCGATCATGCCTAAATACATTGTAGCCAGGAAGGCTGATTGCATGGTCCGGTACTGATGGTGTGAGCCAGGTTTCGACAACTGCCAGGATGTCTGGGCAGTGTTGGCTGGTGAAGGCCTGTAGGGCATCCATTCTAGGAAGGAGGCTGCAAATGTTGATTGACATGATTTGGCTTGCTCTGGTTAGTAGCTTTAGTGTGGATTGGGCTGGGGTTAGGGTGCACGTTGCCTTACAGCAATATGAGGTGGAGAACTAGCCTCAGGGATCTGTGGTGTATTTCTTTAAGGGAGTGCTTTCCCTGCTAGTAGTTTGGGAAATTGCCAAGCATCGTCAATCGAGAGTGAGGGTAAGCGTAGACGGGGGGACCAGAGGGGAGGACTTGGTCCAGCGTGAGTGTATAACAGTTTCATGGCGATAGGATGGGCCCTGGGCAAGGGGCGGTGTCCAGTAGACAGTGTGCCTAGATGGAGGAAGGAGGAATCAATGTGGAAGCTGTGGGGGAGGGAGGGAAAGCAGGCTCTTGGGGTGTGGAGTAGGGGAGAAGACAGGCAAGGAGGAAAAGAATAGGGGGTGGAGAGCGGTGGAGGTGCATGATTGAGATAGGATTCTGGAGATAGGCAGAGGGAGGGTGTTTAAGACAGGCAGGCAGGGCTTGGAGATGAGGGCAGGTGAGCAGTAGATGGAACAGTGGTAAGTGGATCAGCCAGAAAAGGCCAGGCAGTTCAGTTACAGTGAATTAGGGGTGGGAGGTGGCAGCTAGAGGACAGGGTGAGGAGTCCCCACCAGGTACCCAATGGAGCATGAGTGGGGGTGGAGCTACAAGGGGGCATGGAAGATGATCTATAAAGTTAAAGTTGGAGGTGAGTAGGGGAGGCGGGCATACAATTTCGGCCGTTTGCTGTAGAAATGAATGGGCGCAGCAGCCCCGAGCAAAGCAAAGTTTCAGCTGGCTCAAGAGTCAGTCCCCAAGCAGGAGACAAGAGAGCATCCAATCAGGGTGCGGTACAGATACTATGGGACCAATGGCGCAGCTCTCAGCAGTCCCAGTAATTCAGGGAAATCTCACCCGGTCAGTCTGGTTCTCGGGGGTGGCTTGATGGGGGGGTGGCTGTGAGGCTGGAGTTTCGAGCCATGGCTATGCTGCCGGAGGTCTGGAAGCCCGAGTCAAGGGTGTGAAATCTGGAAGAAGGGAGAGACATAGAGATTAGAAGTGGGAGAGGAACTCAGAGGATCACAGGCTAGCTTTAATATTCCACAAAGCTTTATCACACTTCTGGGACCAGCGCACTTCAGTAGGGCAATTTGTTTTTTTTTTAGTGAGATCAGTCAGGGGAATTGCTATGGCGGCAATGTTTAGTGCAAACAAGCGATAGTAACTGGCCAGACCAAAAAGGACCATATATGCCTCTTTGTCAGGGGTATGGGACTGCCTACTACTGTTTGAACCTTACTGACATCTGGTTTTACAGTACCTCCCAATAACAAAGTCCAAATACTCTCTGTTCAGGCAATGGCGACTTGGCAGGATTAATGGTCAACCCAGAGTCACATATGGATTGAAAGACCGCACTGAGGTGTACGAGGTGCATCTGCCAGTCAGAACTAAAGATGACAACATCATCAAGGTAGGCTGCACTGTACTGGGAATGGGCATTAAAGTCTGGTCCATGTACTGCTGAAAGGTTGCTGGGGCCCCATGCAATCCAAAGGGTATTTTGGTGAATTGGTGCAGTCCTATAAGGGTGCTAAAGGCAGTATACTTTTGGGCCTGTTGGGCTAGAGGAATCTGCCTGTAGCCTTCGTAAGGTCCAGGGTGCTGATGTACCTGGCATTCCCAATCTTATCTAAGAGGTTATCGATCAGACATAGGGTACCCATTCAATTCTAAAATGGCATTGATTTTTCAAAGTCTAAACACAATCGAATTCCCTTCCTTCTTGTCTACTACAACTATAGGTGATGCCCAAACACTAAGAGAAGGTTTTATCATCCTCAAATTCTCCATTCTCTTGATTTCCTGAATGACCTCCTGTCTAACTCTTTCAGGGAGCCTATAAGGTTTCTGATGAATAGGTTCTTTAGGACACTTTAATGGTGTGCACCACCCTTTTGCTCTCCCTGGTATACTAGTGAAGTTGTTCCCAAAATACTTCAGCAATTAGTCAATTTCCTGTCTTTGGGTTAAATCTAAACCAGGGTTAATTTGCACCTCTCTGACTTCTTTTTCCATCTCAAGCCTCTTATAGGCCTCCTTCAACTCAGTAACTTCCAATTCAGGATGGATAAAGTAAGTGGATATGTGAGTTCTTGCCTATCATGCCATTTCTTAGTAAACTGGCATGATATATTTTTTCTGGGATCGTTGGCCTGGCATCTCAGTTTCATAGTTAACCTTCCCAGTCTGCCTGATAACCACAAATGGGCATTGCCATTTCATCAATAGTTTGTTTTCAGATGAAAGCAGCAATGATAAGACCTTATCACCTGGTTGGTAGGTTTTATCTTTCAACCCTTTGTCATACCAAGCCTTCTGTTCCACCTGTCTGTGAACTACATTCTGGTGAGCAATGGTAACAAGTTTCACCAGATTTTTTCTAAGGTTGGACATATAGTCCACAATATTGGTATGAAATACCTGTTTCCCTTCCTCCCAGTGTTCCCTCACCACATTCAGTGGGCCTCTGGGGTTTCTTCCATACAGAAGGGTAAAGCTGACAATCCTGTAGTGGCTTGGGGTACCTCCCGGATGCTAACAGGAGATATGGCAAATACTTGTCCTAATCCCACCCTCTTCTTGCACATACTTTTGGAGCATATGTTTTGATGTTTTATTAAAACGCCCACTAGGCCATCAGTCTTGGGGTGGTAGGGAGCTGTTCTTATAGCTGAACCCCTTAACAATTTGTGAAGCTCTTTAAGGAGTACTGAAGTAAAGTTTGTTCCTCTATCCATGAGTATGGTTTGAGGGATACCCAGATGACTACAAATTTTGGCCAGTTTCTCTGCAATCCAAGGGCTGTTACAGTCCAAGAGGTATTGCCTCTGGATACCTTGTGGCTTAACTCAAATCACTAAAATGTACTGGTTATCTTTAGAGCAAATGCCTTCAATGACTTCTTGGACCTACAGCAGTACAAAACCTGCAATCCTAACCAAGGCCAGGGAAGCCCAGAAAATCAAGAGACTCTCACGCAGGGCCCTGAATTCCACCTAAACTTACATCGGTAGGAGAGGTACTGACACTGCTCAAGGGCACAAAACCAGAAGGTGCAGCAGGCCATGACAACCTTGAACCTAAACTGTTGAATGAAGATTGCAGCCCCCATCATTGCAGTATCAATAAACCAGCTATTCAACAGGTCCCTGATGGAAGGAAGAGTACCCACCCTATGGAAGGAGGCTCTTGTGACTCCAATTCCCAAAAGCGGGCCACAGGAGGACATTTCAGACCAATCTCCACTTTCTGCACCCTAAGCAAGTTACTTGAGAAGGTAGTCTACAAACAGGTTAATGAGTACCCGGAAATGCACAACCTGCAAACAGACTAACAGCATGGTTTCTGAAAGAGACACAGCACTAATATGGCACTGGTAAGCTTCATCACTGATGTGCATAAAGCTCTGGACCAAAACAAACTCCTTGGAGCAGTCTTCATTGATATAATGAAGGCGTTTGACCTAGTCAACCACAAGCTGCTTCTAGGACAACTGGGTGGCCTAGGGTTTGATACATTGGTCCTAAATGGCTTTCTACTTACCTCTGCAGCAGGATGCAAATGGTCCAGTGAAACGGTGCTAAATCAGATGAGCATCCTGTGTCAGGCAGAGTTCCACAGGGTTCTATTCTAGGCCCTCTGTTATTCTCCTTATTCATCAACAACCTACCCCTACACTGCGGTAGAGCAAAGGTCACGCTCACAGGTGGATGACACAGTACTGTACAGAACTGGCAAGGACTCAGAATTATTAAACTTGGAGCTGCAACAAGATTTCTCAATGCAAGAAGACTGATTCCAGGCAAACAGGCTGGTCCTAAACAGCAAAAAGACCAAAGCTATCTGGTCTCAAAAGCTTAGCCCACCCGGCTAATCTTCATCGGTCTCTACCTCAAATGGAACAGGGATCAAAGTGGCGGACAGTAGCAAGTATTTGGAAATGTTCATTGACCAGGAAATCTCTTTCAGGAAACACATAGGCCACCTAACAACAATAGTAAACCAAAACCTGGGCTCCTGTACAGACTAAGCTCCTACCTGATTAAAGAAACCAGGATTGCAGTCAGCAACGGACTGTCATTCTCATCCTGTTCTATGGTGCAACAATGTTTCTAGGACTGAGGGCAACAGAACATGCGGTGTCTAAGTAGGCTGTACCACAGAATCAGCCATTTCGCTGCCAGGGCGCAAGAGTGGAGCACCACAGCGATGTGCTACAACCATTAAACTGGCCACCCCTTGAAGCAAGACTCGCCTATCCCTCCCTGTGCTTAGCTTTCAGATTGCAGCAACCTGATGCCCCACCAAGCCTGAGAAATCTACTAGCTCCAAAAAGCAAATAGGAGAGAGCCTCAGGTTGACTGAACACAAGCTGCTAGAACCCCCAAGAGCCAGATCAACTATGGAACAACGGACACCTAGAATAACCCTCCCCAAACTCTGGAACAGTCTTCTGAGAGCTCCAGGACTGCACCTCTCTTGAGGGGTACAAGAATGGGTTCAAATTACACCTAAGCAGTGGGTCTCTTGCAGGTGCTGAAACCCATAAAGGCACCTCTGCTAAAAGGGGATGCCTTATGTAAATACAGACAAAAAGGGAGGGAGGAACAGTAAGAAGGGACATAATGTACTGAACTGCACTTACGTCTACTATCTACTCATGAATGTGTGTAACTAACAAGGCTATTCATATGTAAACTTGCCTATGTCAACTGTAGTAATGACTATCTCTGTGACACGTATACATGATGAATGTACCATATACTGTAGTACAATCAAAAGCATTGGTTTTCTTTTCCCCTCTAGGTAGATGAAACTAATCCCGGGTTGCCCCTGAAAAAAGGACTGTCAAAGTCTCAGTGGGCCTACCCGGTTACCAAAATTTAAATAAAAATAAGTAAATACATTTTTGTCAAGGGTCCTACCACATCCATGGATATTCTTTCAAATGGGGTCATGACTCCTGGTATTGGCTATAGGGCACCTTATCCTGTGTTCCCTTTGGCCACCATCTGGTACTCAAGGCAAGTGTGACAGTACTCAGCCACACTTTCATACTTACCCGGCCAGAAGAACTGGCTTGACAAGCTACCAAGTGTTTGATCTCAGCCTTCATGACTGGCCATAGGTACATCTTGGGCTAAATGCATGAGTTTCTTTGTAAAACATTGGGGGACCATCATTTGTTTAATATATTTCCTTGTAATGGGGTTAACACAAATTGTACAACACGTCATTAATTATAACATACTGTGGCTGCCCTTCTGCTACCACCTGGTCCACCTTAAAAAAAAGGGTTTTAATGTTTTATCCAATTTTTGTTCAGTTATAACATTAGTCCCAGCTAACTCAGAGTCAGTATCAAGTATTCCCTCCTGATGTGTTTCCCTCCACCCTCGTTTTTCAGCTCTTTTCTCCTTTTAGATTCTGTGTTTTTCCCAGGGTCCACAAATAGACCTTCATCAAAGGAAAACATCCTGGGACTGTTCTCTTTTGTCTGGGCCTGAATGGTAACTGCCACTAGCTGACCACAGGTCTGTTGATACTTTATTAATCAATCAAAGTTCAGAAAATCCTGCCCAATAATGATAAGTACTGGTAATCTGGGTTCTAGACCAATTGTAATCAACTGTGTGTCTTACTTGACAGTCATTTCCACTGTGGTGGTGGGTAATGGTGGATATCCCCTGGACACATGTAGCTTTGTATCCAGCCCATTACTGCTGTAAGTTTCAATATATCTGTCCTTATCAAAGTCTGTTTACTGCCAGAGTCTAATAGTCCTATTAGTTCAGTCTGGCCAATCCCTACAGTAGTGACATATCCTCAATTGACTAGAGATAGGTGCATTACTTTAATACTTTTACTGGGAAATTACTGGGTATGTCCTTTCTTAAACAGATGCATATAAGGTCAGTATGATAAGATTTCTTCCTTTGGTCCCCTGCAGTTATTATCCCTACCAGGAATTGTCTCTTATAAGAAGTATGAAAAGTCTTACAGGTGTTGTTGGTTGGGGTGAAGAGCCCTGGTATCATTAGGATTTTGTTGGTCTGGCCACCAGGTAATCCTCTCGCCAGAGCAATGGTCTTCTGTGTCGGGCTTGTGCTCCTTCACCCATACCTGGACATCCTGGGGCAAAATTTTAACAAACACTTCTATAATGATTTGCTCTATGATCTGGGCAAGGGTTTTGACAGTCAGTTGCAACCATTTTAAACTAAAGCTTTTCAGCCCGGCAAATGTCTCTCTCTGGGTGTGTCTTGGCCCAGCATCCTTTGTGATTGAAATCACTGCCTATATGTCTCAGTATTAATGTCACACCTATGGAGAACTTCCTCCTTGACCAGATCATAATTATTAGAGTAAGGGACAGCCAGGTGACTGTATACCAATTGGGCCCATCCAGATAAATAAGGGACCAGTCTGATGACCCATTGGTCTTGGGGCCATGCACAGGTCTGTGCTATGTGCTCAAATGTTGTCAAGTAGGCTTCAATGCCATCAGCCTCTGTCAATTTGCTAAGTTTAATGTCTCAGGGTATATTTCTGTCAGGTTGTCCTGGGATCAGGGCCTGGATGGCTTGTAAGGCATCCTGCCACCTCTCATCTTGTCTCTTGTAGCCTTCTCTTGTAGCCTTCGGTCCTCCTCTCATAGCCATCACTCATTGGCCCTCTCACACTCCATCTCTGGTTGTCGTAAGCACAACCATCACAGCAGGTGGCTGGCATCCTCTGGGGCACTTTCCTCCTGCTGTCTCATCTCTTCTTCCTCAGTCAGGTCCTCATCTGTGCATTCCTCTTCTTAATTTTTCACCACCATCTTTGGTCAAGCTCCTGGCTCCAATCCTGGTGCAGGCTTCAAACCCAATTTATCAGCCATAGCACAAGTCCATTGGATTTTCCTTGACTCCACACTTTTTACCCTGCGCATGTGATGGGGGTATATTACTATACCCTTGGCAGCATTTCCCAAACAGACTAAATGAGTCAGGTATCCTACTACTAACACCAGTGTGAATGTGTAGGACAAATAACTGACACAACTGAGCAGGGATGAAGTGCATAAAAAACACACATATGCATTTGTCAATTTATTTTGTAGAAAATCAATAATTATATACAGAAATCATAGAAGAAAAGAAATATGTTAGTCCTGCACAACAAAATAACTTCAGAACTCTGCTATTCCTGCAGAGGCCACTTGACTTTGTTTCAGCCTAGATAGCCCAGTGTAATACCACTTACACTTCAATTGTCTGTGTGAAAATCAGCAAACTCCAAAGAAGATCCTTCTCCTCTCACTGTCAGCACCAGACTGACTCGACTATCTATGATCCCCTAGAGGTGAGCCCTATTTATACCCTTGGGATTACATCACACCCTGTGAGGAAGTTCACACTGGCAGTGACATTACATAATGGGAGGTTTCCATTGGCCGTGACATTACATAATGGGAGTTTCCATATTATCCCATGCTTTAACATGCAGGGGCTTTTATTTGGTCCTTTTTGCCCAAATATGCTTTATTTCTACAGACAGCCTAGTAACAACATATCTGGGCAGAAACTCATTTTTTTTAATTATGGGACACTACGGGCGTTTTATACATCTGCCCATAGTGTCTTGCTAAATGGCAAGTGGTATTTCTTTAACAGCACTTGCATTTTTTTCTGATACTTTGGAGCATGATTTTGCTCAAAGCAATTCTCCTATTTCTAGCTCTGAACAAGGAGCTTATCTTCAGCCGCTTGCTGTGGCATAACTCACTCCAGAGCATCCTGCTCTAGTAATTATGCTCCTGTGTTGCACTTCATGACCAGGAGCATTGTTGGGCACCGAGTAATTTTTTTCCACATGAAGCTACAACGCAGCCACGACTTTGGTGCTCAGTACTCTAAATCAGGTGCACTGCTAATATTTATCCCTGGGCACCAGCTGCTTTTAAACCTAAAGTGTGATGTGCCTTATTCATTATCTCCAAATCGGGAGATAGCGAGAAGTGCTTCTCAGCACTTAATGTATGGGGGGGGGGTCAAGAAAACAGGGGACAGAAAAGCAAAGAGAATGTCAGGTTGGCCACCCTGACATGAAAAAAAAAATGAAAGACAGAAAAATAAAAAGGAAATAAGAAAGAGTGAAAGGGAAAAATGTGTGTGTGGGTGGGGGTTGCACATCTGACTTTCTGTACGTTGTTTTACTGGTAATAACAGGAGCTCCCTGTTACTGAGCCCATTGATTCTGTTATAAAAAAATGCTTTAGACAGAGCTTAATATGTCTAAGAAATCTTGAGAAATGGAATGGTCTCACCTAATTTTTTGATCCTTTTTCATTTTACTTCCTTGTTGTTTGCTGCTGTACTTTACTTTCAAAACCTGTGTAAGAAGCTTCAGTCGACTGAAGCACTGTCCCTTCTCACCATTGAAGGTACATAACCTGACTAACTTTGTTGACTCCAGGGATAGCTTTGCCACTCACCTCTGTGGCAAAAAAGTATTTTATTTTTCGGAAATGGTGATTTTTAAAATTATAAATTGATGGAGCGCTCCTGACCAATCAGAGCACTCCTTTCCCCTGTGCGTGAGACACTCTTATTCTGTGAAGAACATCTCACGCGCAGATGCCCTAGAAATGGGCACATTCTGGGAAGTTTAAAAAAAATATATATATATATATATATATACATACACACACATTATTGATCACTTTTAATCAATAATATATTAATATGTCCCCTATTGCCACTCTTTCCTGTATCAGAATGGTTTCATAGGATTTTTACAGAGCCAATAGACTTTCATCCTTATTGCTCGCCATTTAGTGTTTATCAACTTTCCAGTTTAAAAGCATTTAATTTATGTTTGAACAAATCCATCATTTTACATGCCACCTCCTCCAGGGGTAGCCTATTTTAGTCCCGGGCCACCCATTGGTTGAACCACTTACTGGTACATACCAATCGTGTATGCCTAGCTTCTAATTTTAATGGGTGTGACCAAGTGGTGTATTTATTCTTACTTGTTTCTAGCGCTAAGCTTTCCCAGAGGTCATTATCACTCCAAGCCTTGTGAACCAAATACATATCTCACCTCTTCTGCTCTTCAAGGAGAACAGACCTTATTCATTTAACCGTGAATTGTAGTTCTTCCCTGACATGTTGTTTACTGCTCTGGTAGCCCTCCTTTGTATCCTTTCTATCACATACCCCACTTTATATGGCGACCAGACCTGGGTTCCATATTCCAGCAGTGGTCTCATCAGTGCAGTTTACATAGAGATAATAACCTCACTGTCTCTGGATGTAATATGCCTAAATATACACTTTAGTACAGAGTTCCCTTTTTTAGCTATGCTTCTGCAGTGAAGTATAAATGACATATCGTTAGAGACCATGATACCCAGGTCTCTTTCTTTTAGTGTTGTTTTTAGAATTTGGTTATCTTGAGTATATGTGAGACAGGGATGTCTATTTCCTAGGTGCATAACAACACATTTGTCCAGGTTTAGGGCTAGTTGTGATCCTTTAGTCCAATCTACTATATAATATAGGGCTGTTTGTAAAGGTGAAATCCTTTGTATCATCCACCACTGCTCTCAACCTGCAGTCATCAGCAAATTTGTATAGCCAGACATTGTATGTTATTTTGTTGTGTAGATACATAGGTTACATAGGAATGGCCCCATCACAGATCCCAGGGGTACTCCACTTGTCACCATGAACCACTCAAGAAAGATTCCCTAATGCAGACTCTGCCTTCTATCTTTCAACCAATCTTGAACCCAAGTTAGTTATAAGGAAGTAGATCCCTATCGCCCACACTTCTGATATCAGTTCTGCATGGGGAGTTGGTCAAATGCTTTGGGGAAGTCCAGAAACACAACATCCACTGGGCTTCCCTCATCCAATCTTCTAGCTACTCTATCATAGAAGGCCAGCATATTCATATAGCAGGACCTCCCCTTTGTAAATCCATGCTGTGTTTTATCAGTAAGTTGGTTTTGTTCAAGATATTTTAAGATTTCATCCTTCAATACCCTCCAGTAGCTTGAGTGGATTTATGTCTGACTTACAGGTCTATAATTTGAAGGATTTGATTTGTTCTGCTTTTTGAATATTGGGATGACAGTGGCAACTTTCCAGGCATAAACTACCTGCCCTGTATCTATTGATTTCTGAAAGATATGTGTCAGTGGTGGCACCAGTATCTCTCCCAGTTCCTTCAACAACCTTGTGGGAAGCCCACCAGGGCCTGGTGATTTATTTGAGTTTACATTTAATAGCCTAGTTTCTATGTCTTTAATTGTGACAATAACCATTCTTTGTGTATTTTGTATAATGACATCCGCCCCAGTATTATTTGTCTGACTTTTAAATGCTGTCGAAAAATAGGAAATCGTTAGATTTGCCACTTGTGTAGTATCAGTTATTAACTCTCCCTTATGATTTCTAAGTGGACCTATGCTTTTTGTGGGACCTTTTTTATTATTTATATATGAGTAAAAGCCTTATAATTCCCCCTTACCCTTGTTGCCAATGTTATTTTGTAGTTGGCTTTTGCATTTTTGGTGTGCTTGAAAATTTTAGCTGAGTTTTATATTTCCACAGATTTTGTCCTGTTTGTTTTCAATTTTTGAACAGTTTATTCTTTTGTTGATCATTTATTTTAATTTTGGTGTCCACTAGTACACCTTAGGTTTGCTATTTGTATACTTGTGTGTAGTTTCATTTTTTTCAGTTGAGCCAGAACAGCTCAGCTTTGCTTCGCTGTTCTGGCTCAAGCTAAGGTGACAGGAAACCACTCTGCTACAGGAATGAGTGGTTCCGGGGGCTGTATTAACATATATTGTTTGGCACTATCAAATGTTGACCAAAATAAGTCCTGCTTATCATATGGCAAGAAAAGAAAACAAGCATTTGTCAATGCTGAATGTTTGCTTGCTGGCATTGGCATTGGTAGTGTAGGAGTTAGAGAGCTGCATAATAGGAATGGCAGTGAAGTATTGAACTGAAGCCAACCCTGCCATCACCCTGCAGAGACTGGCAGGCATTGGGGTGTGCCTTTGAGTCGTCAGGCAAAATGGCTGTGCCATATAACCACACCCTACCCTGCAGACACAGACAAGTTTCATGGTGTGCCTTGGGGTCTTTGGTCTTATGCTCACCCCATTCCATCAAGAAATACAGTGAGATGGGTGCTGTATGGAGAATGGGTGAACTTTGGGGCTGAAGAGTTCAAGGCACACCTGGCTCCTCACTGGCTGCAGGGTGCGGAATGGTATGAGTATTACAGTTGAGAATCCAAAGTCACACCCTGATGCCTGTCAGTCTCTACAGGGTGGGGCATTATGGTTGGAAACCCTAATGTCTCAGGCGCTCATTAGCATATGCTTCTAAATTTTAGCATGGGTTTTTGTGACCCCCACCTTATGAACAGTGGCAATATCAGTTTGTTAGCCAAAGCTGATTTTGCACAGCGACTATGCCATTTGGCACCACAGGTGCGAAAACACATTTCAACAGGATGTGAAAATGACAGCTGTACTGTTCATGAGGAGGTGCAAAATGGCAATGTTGAAAATCTGCAGTGAAAATATTAAAAACCTGCTGAAGTCACTGAAGCATAGAAACTGCGCATTGCACACCCATAATACAATTAGTTTGGGAATTTTTACAACAGATTGTCAACACAGGCATTTTGGAACCTCCGCTCATGAACAGTGTCACTGTGATTTTCTTAATCTGCCCCAAACAGTGATTTCCCTCAGCGATCACGCATTTCTGGACTGGAGGTGAGAAAACACATTTCGGCCATGGTGTGGAAAATGACAGCTGTACTGTTCTTAAGGAAGTGTGGAAAAATGCCAGTGGTGGCAATCTGGACTGAAAATATTAGCAATCCATTAACTTATGAGGGTGTATGGAAACTGCACAGTGATTGCTCGTAACACAGTCATTTTATGGACTTTATTCACCAAATTTTTAACATAGCCATTGTAACACCTCTGCTCATGAACAGTGTCAGTTTGATTTTCTTAATGTTTCCCGAACATTGATTTCACACACCGACTGCACCATTGTGCGCTACATGTGTGTGTAACCACTAGTTGGCGCTATCCCAGGGCTACTACCCTGCCTGTTTGACTACGGACAGGTTGAGGGGCCTAGGTCCTATGGTGGGTACCTTCACCCAGAGGTAAGGGTTTGTAGTGGTTAGACTAGTTTGGTCACAGCCCTCTAGGACACTGAGACACCCTTTTATTCCCTCTAGTGGCTCACACAGTACACCAGAGTTACAGCCCCAATACCCCATGTATACACACTGTTCACTCACATAAATACCACTTACCCTCGAGACTGATTCTGCAGCATGTCTCTGAGGACCCCCTGTAAAGTAAGGTTAAACAACATACACAGCAAAACACAATACTGTTTCCGTAAGTACCAACACCACAGATAGTATATAGTATAACAGCAACAAATCTGGTTTATTTAGGGGACAGTAACATGGGAGGGGGAAATCAGGATAATTAGTGGCATTAAATCACAGTACAGTGCACACATACAGGGTCTGAAAAGTCACACTCTGGGTACCCAGGTTGGGGGGCTAGCCAGGTCCACTGCCTGGGGTTGCCAGCAGGTGCAGTTGGATAGGGCCCTGTAGAAAAATATATGCAAAACACCCAATTGTAATCCAGAGCCAGAAGGCTCAGTCCAAAAAACAGTGAAACAACAAGAATTAGATGATACACTTGTGATTGAAAACAAGCTGCAGGGAATACCTGATTTGTACTCACAACATCAAGCTGCGGATCAGATGGAGAATGTCCTCTGGATTGTCAGAAGAGCAGGGCATGAGGACAAGATCCTTGTGACTGGACTCCACTGCAGTTGACAGCAAATGGATGTAGTCTGAATTAAGCTGGAGGTTTACTTCCAGCTTCAGCACACAATTCACTGTACAGGGATTTGAAATAGCGATTCCAGAAGCACTACGCACATGTATATGTAAAAGGAAATTGTGATTGGTTGGCATCCATGGCACTCCAGACATTACTCATGGGGTTACAGCCCACCTGATAGGCTAGTGATGCACATGACCCAGATCAGATTTCCAGCATATCCAGGTCCCAGAAACCCCTGCTCTCCAGTTCTGAATCGTGCATCTGAATAGGCAAGAAGCACACCAGGAATCCCTGTCTGCTCTAGCAAGGTAGGAAATGATCTTTCTTTTCTCTGTGTAATATTATCCTGCTTGCTCTACTTCATCTTGAGACCAAGTTATTTCTTTAAATGCCTGTATGTTGTTTATTGTATGGCTGGAGATGGAGATAGTTGTTGATTTCTGGCAGCCACATGGTCTCAGCATGGCTCTACCTGAGCCTGTGCTCAGGGCAGGGTAGCCTGCTGGCCCCTGGCACTCCCCACGCCACTCCCCTAGCATCCCCACTGTTCACCACTATTCGTGGGGCACGGTTTATCGCTGGTGCTGCGGTTGTTTCGACTGGCCCAGTCGTTCGACCTGAGCCTGGGGAGTCGCGGCAGTCACATAGGCCTGCCTCCATGCATCCTCCACCCATTCGGGTGCGCGTTCCTCCGCAGGGCTGCAAAAGGCCTCTCGTTTCCCCCCCCAACCTTGCCGTTCCCTTCAGGCGGCCCTACCTTCTCGTTCGCGCCCGAGTTCTTTCCTGCCTTGGGCCAGGTAGGGTGAAGACGAGCCGGCGTCTGGTAGGCGTCGTTGGGGCCTCCTTCTCCTTCCACATGCCTCGGCATGCGCCTGTCGGCTTCGGGCCGCAACCTCTTGTCTCCCGGCCTCCTGCCAGCTGCTCCGCCTCTACCTCTTCCAGGACCTCCAGGAGCAGGAGCAGCCATCCGCAGTCGCCGCCTCGTGCAATCTCGTGGAGGCGGGTGGTGCTGTTCGAGAGCGGGCTTCTCAGGGCCCACACAGTGAGAGCAACGTCTCTCTCGCTGGGAAGGGGGAAGGGGAGAGCCATATGTTTGTTTTTCTCATGAGGCTCTACCCCTGGATTAAACGCTAGCCTCGTGGGGCCTTGGACTCTCCTCTGAGCATTTTGTTTTTCCAAATAAAAAAAAAAAAAAGAAAAATTTAAGGTCCTCTGCATGTCCATGACCCCCCCAAAATGAATCCTTAGAGGTCTCGTGACCATTCAGCCTCAGAACGTGGGGGAATAGACCTGGGGTTGTTTTCCTTACAAAAAAAAAAACACCACCTCATGTTTAATCCTCCACTGGTCCCTCATGCAGCGACCCCAGTAGGTGGTTCTTCTGGCTCCTTCTTTCTCTCCATGGCTGCCTGCGCCCTCCCATAGCGGGCCCCAGCACCACTTCTATGCCTGTTGTTGTAGGGGTCCTCCCACAGCACCCCTCCACCCAGGCGCTCCCCCAGTCCTCTCCTACCCCCCCCTCGGTGGGGCAGGGTTCGACCAGGACTCAGACGGGGATGCATATATATATATATATATATATATATATATATAAAAAAGAGAGGAAAAGAATATATGAGAGAGAGAGTGGATCAAGGTGTGGTCATCTTTTAGGTGTAACTCTGTCTCTAATTTCAGATGGTAAAGGCCAAGAAGTGTTCCGCGTGCAGCGCCAATCTCCTCCCCCAAACCCCAGGGCCCCTATGCGCCGCCTGTCTCCTGGACAATGACCTCTCTTTGCTGGAGGGACGCCACCTTTGGCACCCAACAATCCCGGATCCAGCAACCCCACGTGGATGGACCCGGGTTCCCTCCTGGTCTAGAACCAACAAGCGGCAGTGGCCATGATGGAGAGCCAACAGAACTTCATGCTCAAGATCATGGAGAAGCTGGAAGCCTTACCCAGACTGTCTGGCCACTGAGGCCTCCAACTTGTTGTCTCCTCCTCGGAGCTCTCCCTCATAGACTATGGGATCTTTGTCTATGGGTCTGCAGATAACACCACTCTACATAGAATAAGGGTCTCCCTGAACAAAGCCTGCCCACTAGTCACAGGTTATAACAGACTCACCCATACCTGCACTCTATACAATATTGCTAATTGGCTCAGCTTTGATGAATGGTTAATGTACCTGCTTGTTTGGCAGGAAAATTCTCTGGCCTTGCCACCCTGGGCTCATCCTCCCTCCTTCCTCCGTCTCCCATGTCGATAGCAACCCGTAGTGCCTCCAAACCCTCCCTCCATCTTCTACACTTCAGAACAGCTTTAGGTCAGCTATCCTTCTGCTACCGTGCCCCCACCCGGCTGAACTCTCCTCCCTACTTTATTGCTGCTGTGATTAAACTCGGTCATTTCAAGACCCTCCTTGGGGATCATCTCCTCAATTCTCAAACCTGCAACTGCCACTAAAGTATTTCAACTTCCTGTCCCAGGCCCTCCTCATCTTCCTTGCCAAGGACCCTCTCCTGCCTTCTCCTCCCTTCCAGCCGTCTTTCTGCACCTCTTCTCTCAGACAATGGACTCCATCCTGCCCTACCTGCTGGTTATTATAAATACTGTTTACTAAAAATTATTCAATGATGTTTGTACTCTTTGATGTGGATTCTTTTAAATGAGTCTCTGACTCAAAGGATTGTAATTCCGATATTACTAAATAAATAAAATAAATACAATAAAACTGACATTGTGTCTGCACACACCATCAGTCTACTATTGACCAATCTTTCTACTTCATTCCACACACCTATGCCCATGACAACACCTCTGCACCAAAGATGCTGTCCCACACAGCTGTCTTGTCACCGGCTCAGTTAACACGCACAACCATGTGTGCAGGTTCATCTGTTCAAGTCTTTGATCACTGTGTTGTGTTACTCAGGCAGCAATATTGTTTTGGTGATCATGTAATCACAAGTGCATGCAGTGAGGCCATGCTCATATCACAGTACCACTCATGTTGTTGTATGTGTTCACCACAACAATTTCGCATTCTGGTTGTCTTTGTGTGCATCTCTGGGTCTTAGTAACTGAGGTGGTCCCACCCAGAGTAGCTAGATAGTACATTTGTAAGCACTGGGGATGCAGGCTGAGTGCTACATGCCAGTAACTGACTGACAGTAACAATCAGTATAACAATAATCATAGTGTGACTGAGTGACACATGAAAAATGTAATGTTAATAAAGACTGTAAAGTATCCATTGAATCATAGAACTTTACTGCAGAAAAAGACCCCATGGTCCATCCAGGTGGCCCTTTACCCCATGCTAAACTACCCACCTTCCTCTTTGGATACCCACCCCACTCCACAGTAACCCTTTATACCTATCCCAAGCCCTCTTGAATCACATCACTGTCTCTGCCTCAACCACCTCATTTGGAAACCCATTCCAGGTGGCCACTACACCCTCCATGAAGAACTGCCTTCTCACATTCCCTCTGAAGTGTCCTCTCTGTAGTTTCAGGCCACGCCCCCTTGTCATGGTGTCCTTCTTCCTTTGGAATATGGTTCCCAGGCCATGCTTATTGATCCCATTAACATATTTGAAAGCCTTAATCATGTCTCCTCTCTCCCTTCTGGTCTCCAGTGTGTAGAGCCCCAGCTCTTTGCATCCCTGCTGATATGGTGTGCCCTCCATCCCTTGCACCATCTTGGTTGCTCTTTGCTGAATCATGTTGATAAGATCTGTCTATAAGTCAGCCTCCAGAACTGCACTTCATATTCCAGATGTGGTCTCACCATGGCCTGGTATAGGGCACCAGGACTTCACTCCGACTGCAGGTAATTCCCCTGCCTATAATTGCAATCATCCTGTATGTCTTCCCCACCTTGAGGTCACTGGTGACTACTATGGTAGGTAGGTAAAAGATTATTTTTATACAGGTAATACATGTCATTTGGACAAAAGTCCAGTTTTGAAGACAGACCTGTGTAGTCCCTATCTAAAAGTACAAGTTACAGTTATATCAAGCTAGAATTTGCTATAAAAAAGACACACACCACCAATATGATATATACATGAACACATCAACATGAACTATAAGTATTACAAATGTAACTACAAATAATAAGTAATTATACCCAAGTCCTTCTCTGTTACGATGTCCTGATCTCCTCCCAACCCCCAACCTCTTTTTTGTACCCTGCCCTCAGGTTGTTGTGTCCCAGGTGCATGACAGCACACTTCTTAATGTTAAAGTTTAGCTGCCTGGTCTTCACCCACTTCTCCAGTGCCTTCATGTCATATCTCATGTCTTCCACCACCCCCTCCAGTGTCCACCCTATTGCATATTTTCATGTCATAGGCAAACAATGCCACCTGTCCCTGTAGTCCATCCATTATGTCGCATATGTAGATACTGAAGAGAAGCGGACCCAGCACTGACACCTGGGTCACCCTGCTTGTCACCCTCACCCTCTCAGCATGCACCACATTTATTACCACATGCTTTTAACAGCTTTGAGACCATATGTGATACTCTGTACATGTCACGGTTTCTTTTTTTTTCATTGCAGGAAATTAATCAGTTGGTCTTGGATCCTGCTGTGCTTGGGGTGTCTGCATCATATTGACAAGATATATTTGCCTTCTCTCCAGATCAGGATGTGAATCACTCTTGAGACATACAGCCTATTGGCATTACATTCTGTGGTGCCTAGGTCAGCTGGGGAGCAGATTCTGGGTGCCTCTTCCAAGCTGCTGCATGTGGCACATACGGGATGTATATCCAGATCCTTCTGGGCAGTACATGGGGTTCTGACCAGAACGCATTGTGTGATGAACTGTAAACCATGGCAGCAGTGCTGTTAATCGTGTGCATTACCTTTTAATAGATCCTGTGACATTGCAAGCAAATGATGTGCATGTGCGCTTTGCTAGGATTACAAACAAGAGGCATGTGATGTTTCACTTATACTTGTAATACCTTAAATTGATCTTATCGAACAGTTTGTTCACAATTTTAGATAGCAAGTGTAATAAATACCAAGAGGTATGAGTGTTTCTTTTATTTCACTACTCATTGCATTCTTTATTTTCAGTACACTGTGCCACTGTTGACATGTAACAAATGATTATGGGTAGTGACTGTGAGAAATGTGTATGCATCAATGTTATGTTAACAGTAGGGTGTGAAGCCGTGATGTATGCGCAGTCACTTCCATGGTCACCCGATTGAGTGTACAAACTCTCACCCAGTTTTTCTTACTGGTTTTACAGTCTTGAGTAGTCTATTTATTAATTATCACTTTCCGTGTAATGTGTACAGCAAAACAAAAATCATATCCCCCAAAAAAATTTGTTGAGTGTGTTGAAACCACAATACAGCATACAGAATAAAGAGAGACATAAGACTGAGTCCGCGCCACCCATAGTGTGCACTCCATGCGGGCTGTGTTGGGATGGGCAATGGCATTTTATCAAAATATTAATAATGTGTATTTCAACACTGTCCAACCCTTGATTCCGATAAGATTTATGCCATAGAATTCTTTCATGGGGTAGGTAAAGATATAAAATGATTTTCTTCCACCCAGTTTCTTGCAGCAGGTCATAATACAGGGAATGTCCATCCGCCCATGTCATATTTATTTATTTAGCTTTTGTTAACTGGGTATGTACACTAGACAAGACATTTGCCTATTTTCAGGAACGACCTGGGAGAATATGATTCAGATACATAGGACAACATACTACAGATACAATCAGATTAACAGAGTCAAGGAAAACATTACATGACCTGATAGGGTATGTACAGTGGTACAAAATGCATAGAGATATGAACAGTATGATATATACAGTTTGAAATGCAAATAAAAACAGTTACACACATTACAGGACCGCATAGAAGTGGAGCCACAGTCAGAGCATACCCAGAACATCAGGCAGAGGTAATTACAAACTGAGCCAGACCCCAAGTGGTCTGACAAGTTTAGAAGAGAGGAGGGGAAATGGTGACATCCTCTGGATGCATTTTCAGCAGTCGACCTAGAGACCACCGCTTCCTGTTAACGTGGTGTCTTCCGTCACTATTAAAAAGTGGAGGTCCCTGACACTCCTTTGTTCTTTCAGCAAAGAAAGACTATGTCATAGGACCTAGAATTCTCCTCTGCATCAGTGGTCTCAGCTGAACATACATTTTCTTCCAGTAGCAATGGCCACAACTGAGCACATTTCCCATATTTTATTTATTTGAATCTAGTATTACAAGTACCTTTGATCCAAGGCTCTTTTACAAAGGTTCCACGTCAGTTGCAGTACAATAACAAAAAAAAAAAGGCAATTAACACATTTGTTCCCATAGACTCCATTTGACATCGGAACCACCCAGTGCTAGACCACACCCAAAATGGCCACGGGGAGCATATGCGTTTAGTAACAAAGGCAGGATAACAGGTTAACAATCAGTTACATGAATATGAATGCATACATTTGGGTTCAACTAAAGCCAGAGGCATTGACAGGGTAAATAGTGTTACAAGACAAGGCAAGAACACAAAAGGTAAGAGCAGCCAGAGGCATTGTCACATCACAGAGAGAACAACAGGCAGTGGAAGGGATGCAGGGGGCGGGGGAGGAGAGAGGGTGGGGGAAGGGGTTGTAGGAGATTAAGAGTAGATAATAGAAGTGCTATGTAGAAAGAGCTGAGACAAGGATCAGGTAATTGTGAGAGGGGCTGATTAAAAGAGACAGTCGCAGGTGCTAGAGGCAAGGAGGAGTAGGTGGATCCTGGATTTGAACAGGCCAAGTTTAGGTATGGAGGAGATGTCACTGCTGAGCCCATTCAACCAGCTAGGGGCCCTATGAGCAAAGGATCTTTGTCCCTTGGTGGTACAGCAATGAGGGACCTGCAGAAGTTGAGATTTGGATCCCCTAGTGTGGCAAGAGTTAGTTACTACTGGGGCAAAGGAGAGCTTAGACTCTGGGGGGTGCTTGGTCCATGCTTATTTTCTTTGCCATAATGCAGGTTTGGTACTTTACGTGGTTTGAGAGTTGTAGCCAACCAGTTTGTGCATAGAGATCACACGTATGTGTGAGACGGTGAGCTCCAGTGATGAGCCGACAAGCTTTGTTGAGAGATGTGGATATGACTCTGATGGCAGTTACAGTATCAGAGCCATATATGATCAGGCCATAGTCAATTATGGGGACAACAGAGCTCTGAACAGTGATCCTTAAGGCTTCTGGAGTAAGGTGTTGCCTATGCCTGTAGAGCAGTCCAATATGAGCAGCTTTGGCGATGCTATCAATGTGGGCACCATAGGATATGTTACTGTCAAGAGAGATCCCATAATATTTAAAAGATTGTACCTGTTCAAGGGCAGCTCCAAGACAGTTTGTGATGGTCAGGTGGTGTAGCCTCTACTTGTTGTGGGAGCTGCTGAAAAGCTTTGACTTGGTTTTCTTATAATGTAGGATCAATTTACACTTACTAAACCAGTCCTCAACTGAGGCAAAGCCTAGCTGTAGATTTTTTATAGGGGTTCAGGATCCTTATGGGTGGTGTGAATTACACATCATCAGTATAGAGGATGATATGTTCTTGGCAAGATTGTAGAAGGCTGTTCAGGAAGAGACTGAATAGAAGGGGACCAGTATGGATCCCTGGGGACTCCTGAGCAGACAGGTCTAGTGTCAGAGAGGACATCTGCAATTTTAACTCTTTGGGATCAGTTTTCCAGATAGCTTTTAAACCAGGCCATGGAGTCAGGAGAGAGCCTGGCATTCAAAATCTGCTCAAGTATTAGACGACGGTGGATGGTGTAGAAAGCTTTAGTTAAATCGATCAAGACCGACTGGCTAGGTGACCATTATCCAGAGAACTGCAGATGGCTCCGGTGAATTCCAGAAGGGCAGAAGTGGTGCTGTGCCCTAGTCTTAACCCATGTTGTTGAGAACACAAGATATTGTGTTTGTCCAGGTAATCAGTGAGTTGATCTGCTACTATGCGTTTGATGGCCTTGTAGAGGGGAAGTAATATGGAGATCGGTCGATAGTTCCCATGGAGGTCTCTGTCTCCACATTTGTGGACCAGAGTAACAGTAGCAGATTTCCATCTGTCAGGGAACTGGCCAAGGCTGAGGGAGAGGTTTAAGATCTTTGTTAATGATCCTAGTACTTTGTCAAGGGTGAGGGACAGCAGTTTAAGGTCAAGTGTGTCCCCACTATTTCTGGACTTGGCAATTGCTTACTAATGTATTTGCAGGCTTCGTGCATCCTGACTGCTTTAAAGTAGAACGGCAGGTATTTGGAAGAGGGGAGAAAGCTGGAAGGATGAGTTGGAGAGTCATCTGCATTGAAAAAGTCTGTGGGAGAACACTACTGAGGTCTGTGAAAGTAGTACTGAATCTATTAGCAATAGTTGTAGGGTCCAGTGTTGTAGTCCCATCAATGTCCAGCATAATAGGGGATGTTTTAGGCTGCTTACCAGTAACTTCAAACAACATAAAGTCTTGCTATATTCTGGCATATGCAGTGATGTCCAACCTTTGAACTGCCCTGGAGAGGAAAGAGTTAACTTTCCATGCTAGGCATGGAACGCTGAGCTCGAGCTCGGTTGAAACTCTGTCTGTTGTTCTTCAAACTCAAACCATCAGATTCTTTACTCCACCTCACTGAACAGTCGCTCTGGAGATTTCTCCTTCTGCTCGGTTCATTTTATGGGTAAAATATCGTTTTCTCGTTTTCAACGAATTTAAATGCAACTAGTTGGTTCAGACTCTGTCTGTGGTATTGTGAGTACTAGATAGGTTTTACATTAATTTCTTCTGTGTGGAACTTGTAAATGTTTTATTGGTTCGGTTTGAACCGATCAGGTTGTTTAAAATATTTTAATCTGGGAACCTGGGACCTGGGAAATAAGAACCCAGGGGAAGAATACACAATGGGTAGGGAGGTACAGTAGTAACAACAACAAAAAAGGAAAGGGACCTGGGGGTAATCATATCAGATGACCTTAAGGTTAGCAAGCAATGTGAGAAGGCAGTAGGAAGGGCTGGGGGTATACTGGGATGTATAGGGAGAGGCATCAGCAGCAGAAAACAGGAAGTTGTTATCCCTCTGCACAGACAGTTGGTGAGACCCCATCTGGAGTACTGTGTCCAGTTCTGGAGACCCCATCTCCGCAAGGACATAGACAGAATAGAGGCAGTCCAGAGGAGGGCAACTAAAATGGTGCAGGGTCTGCAAGAGAAGCTGTATGAGGAGAGACTAAAGGAGCTTAATATGTATACCCTTGAGGAAAGAAGGGAGAGGGGGGACATGATAGAAACTTTTAAGTACCTCAGTGGAATCAACAAAGTCCAAGAGGGTAGCATTTTTCAGAAAAAGAGACTTGCAAGAACAAGGGGACTCAATTTAAAGATAGAAGGAGGACGGTTCAGGGGCAATGTGAGGAAGTATTATTTCACAGAGAGGGTAGTGGATGCATGGAACAGCCTTCCTGAGGAGGTTGTGGGGTCTAAAACTGTGGGAGAATTCCAGAATGCATGGGACAGACATAAGGCAATTCTTGTGGGGGGTAGGAAGAAATAGGCTGTTGGTTAACAAGGATCTGCGGCCTATCCTGTAGATAGGGAAATGGGCAGACTAGATGGGCCTAGCGGTCCTTATCTGCCGTCAAAGTCTATGTTTCTATGTATTCGGTGATTTAGAGTGTGGTTACTGGTTCTTATCGATTCTAAAAAAAACCAGATTTTATTACTTTTTTTCCCACGACCCGTGACACGGTTGGGAACCGATAAGAGGGTCTTACCTGGCAGATTGCCATAAACTGGTACGTTTGGATAGGACTGGCACTATGTCTGAGAAACCCAAAAGAAAAAATGGGCCCACTGGGTTTCAACATAGCAGTGTGTGTGGGGAAGCCTTGCCAAGGCTGATCCCCACACCACCTGTGTTTATTGTCTGGGGTTTGACCACCTTGATGCAGACTGCCAGATTTGTAAAAATTTTCCTGCAGCTACCCTGGAAAAAAGAGTTGGTAGGCTCAGGGAAAGGGAGGCCAAAAAGTCCGCTGAACGGATGGCCAGCCTGGTTCAGTTCCAACCGAACCAGAGGGAGTGCCCTCTGACCAGGGTAAGACTTCTTCGGGCAAAAGGAGATCTGACTCTGAGGGGTCAGTTCCAGCAAAAAGGACTATTAAATCAGCTGGTGTGGAGCCAAAACTTTCTTCTCCAACCACTGAAGAAATAGCCAAAGCGATTCAAATTGTCCAGTCACTTTCCCCGGTTCCGACTGAACCGGCACCATCAGGTAAGCGTCCGGTTCGGCCGGTTCCACCGGTTCAAGAGTATGATTTAGAGGAATTTTACAAACTGGAGGACGGGGAAGAGGAATATGAGGAGACTGAATGTGGATATGAAAGTTTGAATGTGTCCAATGACCCAGACATCTCCCCAGACAGACCTTCAGGAGTGTCTCCTCCTAGGCTTTCTAAGTCCCCTTCTCATTTTATCTTTTATAAAAAAGTTGCTGAAACCCTCCAGCTCCCTATGGAGGAAGCTGTAGATGACCAAGAGGAGCCTGACTATGTGGAAATGATGGATATCCCAGAGTCTAGGAGACTGTCTGTTCCCTTGCATAAATCTTTTGGGAAACAGACATTTAAAATTCTAAAAACTCCTCACATTATACCTCCTGTGGATAAAAGAATGGACAAGAGGTACACATTGTCAGGCTCTGACACGGAGTTCCTTACACAACAATGCAGCCATGTTATGGTAGTGCAGGCTGCAGCCTATGACAGGGCAAATATTCCCTTGGCTTCACACACCCCCCAGACAAGGACTCCAGGAGGATTGATGCCATGGCAAAGAAACAGTACATGGCATCATCCTTGGGACTCAGGCAAATTATATGGCTTATGTTGCTAGATATCAGAAATCTAGGTGGGACACTGTTATGGCTCTAGCAAAACAGGTCCCTGGCCAGCTTGCCAAGGAGCTGGAGCAGGTGGCTGCTGATGGTATTGAGGCATCCAAGGTGCAATTCCATACTGCAGTGGACTCAAATGATGTGTCATCAAGAGTCATGGCTACATCTGTGGCACTTTGCAGAATGGCTTGGCTCAGATGTACTAGCCTGTCACAGGATACCCAGACTAAGGTATGGATTTTCCTGTTGTGGGTAATTCTCTAGTTTGGGAGCAGACAGAGAATTACATGAAGAAAATGGATGAGTATAGGACCACATATAGGAGTGCACAGGCCAAGGAACAGCAGGCCACTCCTCAAAGACAGCTTTCCAGGGGCAGGGGCAGGCCTTTTCATAGGCCTTTTACCAAGCCAGGCCTCCTCTTCTGCTTATGCCCAGAGGGGGTTCTTTAGAGGGAGAGGCAGACGGGGTACAAGCAGGTCTACTTCCATCCCTCAGCCCAAAGCCCCTGCCAAGCAGGCACCCTGATGGGGTTGCCAGGGCCGATTCTCAGCTACCTGTAGGGGGCAGGCTGGCTTACTTCATCCAGGACTGGGAGTCTTTAACATCAGACAGGTGGGTCCTGGAAGTAGTAAGCCAGGGACTGGTTCTCAGCTTCAACAAATTTCCAAAGCTGAGAGCCAGATCCTTTCCATCTGCAAATCCCTCAGAGGCACTTGCCCTAGAGGCAGAGATCTCTTCCCTCCTGGCTTTCAGAGCTATGGAAAGGGTTCCACCCCTACACCAGGGCAAAGGATTGTACTCCAGGTACTTCCTTACCCCAAAAAAGACAGGAGAATGGTGGCCCATCCTGGATCTCAGATACTTAAACAAGCACCTTTTAAAACCAAAATTCAAAATAGTGACTCCTGGAATTATTCTACCCTCTCTAAGGCCAGGGGACTGGCTAGTGTCCCTGGACCTCAAGGATGCCTACTTCTGTATTCTCCCATCGTAAGTACCTTAGGTTCAACCTGCCCTCAGGCCTTTACCAGTTCAGAGCAATGCCCTTTGGCCTCACCTCTGCTCCAAGGGTATTCACAAAATGCCTGGCAGTAGTAGTTGCTTCTCTGAGAAGGCAGAAAATTGCCATTTCCCCTTACCTGGATGGCTGGCTCATAGTAGGTCAGTCCCCAGACCAAGTCAGGTTACACCTACAGATAACCCAGCAACTGCTCACCTGTCTAGGTTTCCTTCTGAATCTTTCAAAGTCAGTTCTAGAGCCTGTCCAGCTCCTCACCTTCATAGGCGCAGAGCTGAACACAGAAAAAGCCAGAGCCTTCCTTCCTTTGGACAGGGCAAAGACCCTGGTCTCTCTGGCCTCCTCATTCACCCTGCAGGTGTCTCGACCAGCAAGGCATTTCCTACAGCTCCTGGGGCACATGGCTGCTTCTATAGCAGTAGTGCAGGGAGCAAGGTTTCAGATGAGGGACATTCAGTTCCATTTGAGAGCCTTTTGGTCTCAATGGAAAGACCCTCTAACCAAATTAATCAGTGACTCAAACCCTGATCTAGGCCCTACAGTGGTGGCAGGATCAGAGCAATCTGAGACAAGGAGTTGCTTTTGTCTCTCAGTCTCACTCCTTAACCCTTACTACAGATGCATCCCTCTTGGGGTGGGGAGCTCACATGGGTGACCTCACCACCCAGGGGCTGTGGTCCCCTCAGGAATCTCTGCTCCACATCAACCTACTGGAACTCAGAGCAGTTTGTCTAGTACTTCAAGCTTTTTCCAAATTTGTTTAGAACAAAGTTGTACAGGTCAGAACAGACAACACCACCACAATGTGGTACATCAACAAGCAAAGGGGCACTTGATCTAGAGCCTTGTGCACCAAAGCAATGAAGTTTTGGTCTCTGGCTTACTCTCTGAACACCTCCCTGACAGCAGTTCACCTCCAAGGCAAGGACAATGTCTTGGCAGATGCTCTCAGCAGGATTTCCCAGGGTCATCATGAATGATCACTGGACCCCCTGGTCTTGGAGGTGATATTCTCCAGATGGGGCACCTGCAGATAGATCTTTTTTGCAGCCCCAGACAGTCACCAACTTCCCCTTTTTTGCTGCAGGCCCCCAGTGTTGGGCTCAGTCCCTCTGGATGCCTTAGTTCTCAATTGGGAAGGGAAGTTTCTCTATGCTTTTCCCCCCTTCCCTCTCCTGTTCAAACTGCTAGTCAAAATCAGATCTCAACCCTGCAAGATGACACTGATTGCTCCATATTGGGCCAGACAACCCTGGTATCTACTCCTACTGTCCTTAGCAGTCCATCTTCCCCTGTGTCTCCTCAGGAATTACAACCTGTTAACCTGTGCTCTGGGGAGGGTTTGGTACCCAAACCTCAAATCTCTCAATCTCAAGGCCTGGCTCTTGAAGAGTTAGAGTTTACTGAGTTATACCTCTCCCAAGGTCTAATGGATATCCTGAAGGCTTCTAGAAAACCTTTCACCAGTGCCACTTATAATTCCAAATGGAAAAGAGTTTCCATATGGTGCTCTGGAAAGTATATTTCCCCAGGATCTGCTGATTTACCCACAGTCCTGGATTATATGATCCACTTAAATACCTTGGGGCTGAGGCCAGCTACCCTGAAAGTGCATCTGGCAGCTGTGTCTGCTTTTGTTTCAGCAGGTAAGCCCTCTTCTCTTTCAGCTCACCTTGTATTCACCAAGTTTTTCAAGGGATTGCTTCACATCAACCCGCCATTCAGGGACTCTGCCCCCGCCTGGGATCTTAATGTTTGCATTGCTCAGCTTATGCAACTCCCTTTGAGCCTTTGTCTTCAGCAGAGTTTAAATACTTGACTTGAAGACTGTCTGTCTTTGTAGCCATCACTTCTGCCAGACGCATAAGTGAATTGCAAGCTTTGTCCATGGAGCCTGATTTTATCTCCTTTTATAGAGATAAGGTGGTCCTCAGGACTAACAGGAAATTCTTGCCCAAGGTGGTATCAGATTCCACCTTAATCAATCTATATCTCTTCCTGTTTACTTCACTGACCATTCCTCCTCTGACGAGAGGAGGCTACATAGCTCAGATGTGCAGAGAGCCCTTAATTGCTACATAGAGTGTACCAAGGGTCATAGGTTTGACTCCTTCCAACTGTTCCTCACTTATAGTGAGGTTGGTAAAGGGAAACCCACCACTAAAAGATCCATTGCCAGGTGGATTGTCTTTTGTATCAAATTTTGCTATGAAAAACTGGGTAAGGTTCCTCCCTCAGGCCTGAGGGTTCACTCTACCAGAGGTGTAGCTGCTTCCCTGGCTGCTGCCAGGGACATCCCTATTCTAGAGATATGTCAAGCAGCTACCTGGAAAACAGTTCACACTTTTACCAAGCATTACTCCCCTGGACATCCAGGCAAGGAGTGATGCTTGGTTTGGCACATCTGTGCTTCAGAGCCTATTTCCTAAGTAGGTTCTGACCCTCCTCCATGGAGGTACTGCTTTGTAGTCTGCATATGTCACATTATAGCAAGACTTCATGTTGTTTGAAGAAAAAATTACTCAACTTAGTAATGTTGTTTCTTCTAATGGAGTCTTGCTATATTCTGACCTCCCCCCACCTGCCCCTCTCAGAACCTCTGTTTTTGGGATGTGGGTGGGCAGTGCAGTGTTGGCACTTAGTAGGTGCCCATCTTGTTGTTTTCACCTCTCCTTTCTTGGGGTGACTTGGTGTTGTGTTTTTCATTTTTTTGGGTCTCCTGACTTGAGTCTTTGTTTTGGGACCAAAAAATGTGTTCTTATGTTTAGTAGCCAGTTGGCTAGTGTAGGTTTACAGCTTCCACACAGGACCTCAGTGAGTTTAGCTCATAAAGATCTGACAGTTTGAGTTTGAAGAACAACAGACAGAGTTTCAACTGAGCTCGAGCTCAGCGTTCCATGTCTGGCATGGAAAGTTAACTCTTTCCTCTCCAGGGCAGTTCAAAGGTTGGACATCACTGCATATGTCAAAATATAGCAAGACTCCATTAGAAGAAACAACATTACTAAGGTGAGTAATTTTTTCTTCTTTGCTATTGTTCCAGAAAGCTCTCCCATTTCCCCAGGTATTACTGATAGCTTTCCTATAGTAGATACTTTTCTTTGGGAGAACTGACTTTGTGCAATCACTTCAAGCACGTTTATAGTTCTGTATGTCAGTTTGCATACTGGTGGCCCGTGCTCACAGCCAGAGGTGGTACCTTGCTTTTAACTGTTCTATAAGCTCCACTGAGAGCCATGGGTCACAAAAGCCTTTGACTTTGTGCTTTTTGAAGGAGGCATGGGAGTCACAGGCTGCAGTAAAGGTGTAGATGAAATAGTCCAGGGCCAAGTTGACATTCGATGCTTTGTAAATAGGAGTCCAATTATGCTGACTAAGGTGGGATTTGAGGTGATTCAGCTGCCCACAGGGAAGGACTTTGTTAGAGATGACTATTGGAGGGGTCTTGCAGAATTTGTTTGACCATTCACAGATGACAGGGGAATGATCACTGAGTGAATCCGGGAGGACTGAGATGTAGAGATATGAGTTGGATGGCTGTCCAGAACCCAATCCAGGAGGGTGCTAGAGCCTGTTTTGTAGTTGTGCCTGGTTGGGGAGTTGACCAACTGAGCAAGGTTTGTTGATGAGATGACATCCTTGAGGCCCCCTGATTCAGGTGTAAGCCAATTAATATTAAAGTCACCTAGCAGGATTGACTTGGAGCCTGGAGGTTGGGTTCAGATGAAGTCCAGGACAGCACTGAGACCTTTACCTTGCTCTTTGGAGGAATGTGCACTGAAACAACTGTGAGGGCTTTGTTGTGGGCCCCTAGTAGGATTTTGATAGGAAGAATCTGTGCAGATGATTCTGAGAGGGGGTAACTATGGGGTGACCCAAGACAGACTCTTTGAGGTAGATTGCACAGCCCCCTCCTCTTTTAGTCTTCTGATCCAGCCTGAAAACATTGTAGCCTGGCAGGACAATTGCCATGTCAGAGACTTTAGGTGTTAGCCAGGTTTCGACATCCGTGAAGATATCCGGATTGTATTAGTTTGTAAAAATGTGCAGGGCTTCAAGCTTTGGGAGTAGGCTGCAGATGTTAAGAGTCACAAGGGAGAGTCCCCCCGAGTGGTTGACTTGGTTGGTTGAGCTAGAGTTTTTTGGGCCAGAATTTGGGTGAATATTGCCAGACAATAGCAACAGGAGAAGCAGGAGCTTCAGAGTGCACAGACATAGCTCCCTGAGGGTGAGTTTATGTGTATGCTTTATGCAGGAATGTATGCAGAGTTGCTGGTGCTGGTCCCAGAGCGATGTCATGTACACCAAAGATGGGAGAGGAGATGAGGGCCCATGACCCCTCTCATGAATACACGGCGTCAATGGCATAGGACTTTAAGATTTATGCAATGTCAACAACTGTATATTTCTTCATCAGAGTACACACCAAAGAACCGTACTTTCCTCCTGGGAAGCACAAAGTCAGAGTACTCACTGTTTGTTAAGAAACAGTAGAAGCACTTTGGATATGGGTGTATAGATATCGTACACTCTCGCAGAAGAAATGGTCCGGAAAGAACTCTGAAACTATGGTTAGACAAAGCAATGGGTCGGTTGGGATTCACCACTGAAACATACACAAACCAAGTAGAGAACTAGTGACACTGCTGATGACCATTTATACCAAATCAAGGAACAATAGTGTGCAACCTGAGACTGGTGGAGGGCGGATGCCATTCCCATTCACAATAGCCGCAGCAAGGCAGAGGATGGCAGCTTCAGACATGTTATATTGACGTCGGAGGTAGGGAAACTGAGTGAGTCAGTTGGTAAAGAAGAAATGCAAAAGCATGTATTGGAGGGGATTTGAAAACTGCCACCAGTCAGTTTTATGTGGTGGGGCAAAAAAGAGTGCTGTTAAAACCTGTAGGCTGAAATCTGCACACATCACAATGGTATGAGTAAACATTAAAAAAAATCCAATATCTCTGCTCACCTTCATTGTTTTGTGACCTTTTCGGACCTTAATTTTCAAGTCATTTTATGACAGCCTCCTGAAGAACATGACAGGTGTGATTTCTAGAACAGTGGAAGAAACATAATTTCATTCCACAAGTGCAGAAACATATTTTGGCCAGGATTTGAAAAATGACACCTGTGGGTATCTGGATTCTGCTTGAAAATCAGAGCTCGGTCAAGACACCCTCACCACCACCCCCCAACCCAAGATCAGACCAAACCCTTCACAATTACACCACCACTTCTGCAATTTCTCAGTTTTCCCTTCTAATTATGTCTGTTCAAGCACCTCTTGTATCCCTACACTGTGTCATCAGCCACCAGTTCCACTGCCAGTGCATTCCATGGTTCTACCACCCTCTCGGTAAAGTGACGTCTCCTAGTCTCCACCTCCCCGGAACCTCTCACCAGCCAGCTTCATATAATGGCCCCTGGTGGCCCCCTCCTCCACTCTCATCCAGAACGCCCTATTTAGGCTGACCCTATTCACTCCCTTTAGACATTTAAAGACCTCAATCATATCCCCTCTGTCCCTACTGTCCTCCAGGGAGTACAAGTTCAGCTCCTCAAGTCTCTCCCCATAGGATTTTTTCCCCAGACCATGTATCCTGGTTGCCTGACTCTGGACCCTCTCCAGAAGTTAATTGTCCTTTATTAGCTATGGACACAAAAACTGCACACAGTTTTCAAGGTGCGATCTAACCAGGCAGTTGTACAGAGGAAGAAGCATCTCCCGTCTCCTCTAGGTTATCCACCTGTCAGTACACCAGAGCTTTGTTTGCTTTAACAGCAGCCCTCCTACACTGTTCAGAGTGATTTATTTCAGCATTACACGACCACCCCAAAAATCCCCAACCCCCCCAAAGCCAGCAGTTTCTCACCACACAAAACTATTCATGAACAGAGTTCCTAATCCCCAAATGGAGAACATTTCATTTCTTGCAATTAGACCTTATTTTCCAAGTACATGGCCACCTCTTCAGTCTCCTGGTCCCCCTGTAGGGCTCTGCTACCCACCTTCCCATCCACCAATGCCCTCAGCTTAGAGTGATCATCAGTGAGGCTCATCTCACTCCCGATGCCATCACTGATGTCAGCGATGGCATTAAAACCACAGTTGGCCCAACTGTGATCCTTGTGGGACCCTGCAAATGACCATCCTAGAGATTATACCTTCCCACAAGAGAAAAATCCCATCCTCTGGGATAGGTGAAGGTACCTATGAACAGACAACACTACCAACAATGGACACCTCCTCTCCACACCAGCACAGTTAGCCCTGACACTCTACACTATATGTATAGTGCCCTGGGCGGATAGGGTGACCCTTCCACTGGGGGGGGGCCCAGAACCAGGGCATATGTCAGGATGGAGTAAGGGATAACTGTATCAGGTGGGAGGTGCAGTACAGATGACAGGATGCCGGAAAAGTTTCCCTGAGTGCGTTGAAGAAACAGAATTAAAAAAAAAAACTCTGCCTGCTCCCTAGTCTCCTGCGCACCATGTCCCTGACCTCTGCCTGTTAATCTGCCTCTTCTACTTCCTCTTTTACCGGATATACCTAAAGAACACTTTTTCCTGTTTCTGATCCTGAATCAACCTCTTCTGTCCTTGCCTTGGCTAATCTCACCTTCCTGGTTACCTCTTTAGATATCCTCTCATCCTGGCCCTCCCCCAGTCCACGTCCCTCACAGGTGCTGATATCTTCTATAAGCAGCCCTTTCTCCAGTGCCACCTACTGGACCTCCCTGGTCCACCAGCTATGCTTTCCAGCCCTATCACACTGGTGTCGGACCTTTGTGCGGTCATTTTTAGCTTCCAGGAGCCCTCTGTTATTTTCCCACCTCTTCTGTGTCCATGTCTGGCCGGATCCCCTCCAAAAGCCCTTTGAGGATCGCATACATACCATTAATGTCCACTTCCCTAATGTCCACCACCACATTTTAGTTCCTTTCAAATCCACATAGGTCTCAGGAAAACCAAACTGCCCCTGCCCACAACCCTGTCCTGCCTGAACACAATGTACTCCATCAGCGTTATGACCCAATCGTGCCTATGGGCAGCCCACATGTCAGTGACTGCCTGCACATCCACTTCTGGTAGCACTGCCTGAAGCTCAGGCATCTTGTTTCCCATGTTCCTGGCATCAGTGACCACATACATACAATGTATAGTGCCTACAGGCAGACTTCAAGGGCCTAGCGGTCTGTATCTGCAGGCAATTTTCATGTTTCTAATCAGGCCAGCCTCAATCCCTGCTCTTTGCCCTCGCTCATCCCCCATACCTGAGTTCCACAATTAGCTGCAAGTCCTCGATTTTGCACTGTCTGGTTTCCCAATTAAACAATTAAGCACCCCCAATGGAGTGAGAAGGCAAAGTCCTCCCTCAACATGCCTGCAAATTGCAGCCTCAAGCACCAGCCCCCTCATAAGTTTTAAACAACACCTAGCTTCAATAAACTCTGTCAGTTGCAAAACCTCTCCCCGCCATTTTAAGTGGCGACTATCCCTAGCGTACAGCCCTTATTCCTCCAAAGTTGAACTCCAGACAACCAACAAACCACACCACCTGGCCACACACCATGCTCTGAGCCATTCAATTTCCTCCCTGATTTTCTGCTAGTTACTTTCTCTCACTAACTCAAGGCAACGGGAGGACATCCAAGACAGAGACTGTGCACCCCATGGCTGACACACCCTGGCCCGCTCTCAGAACATTGCCTGTCTCTCCTCCACACTCTCTAAATCTGTCATTAGTACCTAGATGCAGTAATATGTTACAGGAATCCTCCACAGTCCCTCACCAAAGTATTGACCAAGTGCTTGGCCTTGTGCACAGTCAAGCCAGATATACTCTTGACCCTGACAGCACAGCCTTGCCCCTCACTCTTTCCTTCCTGCTGAATGCCCATGATCACAGGGTCCCCTAGCAGGAGCACTTTAATCTCCTCTTTTCCCTTGGTTCTAACTCCCTCCTCTGCCACACACCCCTCCTTTCCACTACATCTCTGTTTTCTCATGACATAACCTCAATTTGATTGCCAGTGACTGCCTTAACCCCCCTGTTCTCAGTATTTCCCCCGTCTGACTGCTCCTCTCCTAGCTTCCCCCACCTCATCACAGAGGTGTGTCCCAGCAGCCCTTACATTAGCCTGAGGACACTCATGACCTCCACCAGCAGCTGCTACATACCCCCACCCATCATCCTGATTACAACTCCACCCCCCACATACACTCACCTCCTGGCTGTTCCTCCCCTTGGATCCATGCTCCTCTTCACTGTCCCTAATCCTCCCATCCCAAGCACCACCATCTCTTCTCCTCTTCCTGTGCTATTCCTGGCTCTTCTATTTGTCCTGGCATCCAATCCACCACCCACCTTCCTCCATCACTTTATACTCCTTTGACCTCTGCTGACTGTGCACCACACTCCTCTGAGGCCCCTCCTGTTATGGGACCCGCTAGCGAAATACTTATTTGAGACCAGAAACCTCCCAGGAGGTTGCTTACAAGTGTTCCCTTTCTGTGAGGTTAGCTCCCTTGCTGTGGTCTTTGGAGACCCTTTGCCTGTCTTCCAGTAGCCACCATTCAACGTCATCCTTCACCCTCTACAGGAGATTAATTAGAAAACTGGAAGACTTGGACATAAGGGCTCAACTGGCTAGGTTGCAAAAAGGCTGGTGGTATAATAGAAAACAGAAGGTAGTGTGGGTGGGGGCGGTGGGTGGGATTCTTGGATGAAAGACTAATCTGCAGTGGGATGACACAGGGCTCTATGCTCGGTCCTGTGTTCATCGGCATCTTCATTAGCGGCATTGCAAATGGGGGTAAAAGGCAAAATATGTAGTGTTGCAGATGACAAAAAACTCCGTGTGACATTGGAAACACAAAAATGAGGAGACAGGACATTAGGGAGGACCGGGCACAACTAGAGAAATGATGTAACAGAAAACTGTAGCACACACTCACACCTAGGACATACATGTGATGACATTGGTAAAAACTGTTCAGTCCTTCATTTGAATAAATCAGCAGACAACACCTCAATCACCATACCACACCAACCCAGAAGAAACTCGACATTTTGCATTGCGCATTGTCAAGAGTATAACACTAGAGTATTAATCAATTTTTTCATCTAGGACCCCTTTTTTTCTACGAAGCCTACAAGTGAGGTGGTAATTCTCATCATTTAGAGACTGGAAGTTCATCCTTCCAATTTAAATATCTGATAATTTTCTTTACATGCAAGAGCATTGTTAAGATATCCACCCCTAGGGCCAGTTTTGACTTTTTCGATGTCAATGAAAAGCCACTTATGCAAGTTCATATTTGTACTCATGCACATATGTCACGCAGTGGCATGTTGCAAATTCTGATTTTGAATTGCTAGTATGTGGTTGCCTACACGGTCTTTAAACTTTATTGAGCCCCATACTGACATACTGCTAAATAAATTACATGTGTTGTGTCACAATTAATAAAATCTCTAATCTGCACCCATTTTCCAACAGGTGGAGGTGCAAAGCGGTGCACCGGATAGGGCTGTACCGTCAACATTATCATTTAGTGTATTAAGTGGAGACCTTGCATGTGGAACGAAAAGGAAAATATGCCTATTGGCAGACGTCAAATAAATCTGAAACAGGGCAGACACACGGATACAGTACATTAGATTAGGATGCCAAGGGGACATAAAGTATTATACTGACATACTATGAAGCCAGCAGAATAGGCCCTATGGTCTATCTGGTCTGCTTGACAGTCAGTGCCAATGCAGGGTGAGGATATTAGCCACCCCTCCATCCCAACAAGGACCCCCTATTTCCCAGCATGGCTCCTGGATGTAACCTCCACCCACCACTCTTTCCCAGCCCTTCTTGAGCTCCTCCACAGTAGTAGCAGATACCAATTCCCTGGGCAGCTCATTCTAGGGCTCCACCACTCTCTCAGTGAAGTAGCGGCTCCTTGTTTCACCCCCTCAGCCTCCCCCCATCATAGGGTGTCGCCTGGTGGTCCCCAGCTCCATCAGCTGAAGGACCCCCACAAGGCTTACCCTATTAATTCCCTTGAGATACTTGAGATTATCATGAGTGCATGAGAGATTATTATCTGCTCTCACACACTGCGACTCTGTGCATCATAGATACATCCCTAGAATTAGGACCTCAATGGTTACACGAGCTTTCTCCTATTCTGCTTCAAAATATTGGAATACTATCCCTCTAGCTATTGGTTGTGCTCCAATGCATGCCTGTTTTAAGAAGCTCCACCGTCAATACCTACTCTCAGCAAGTCCCTGTACCTGCTTCCAACCACCATAAACCAAAACCTGGCTCTACCTCCCCTTTCCCTTTTTCCACACTACCTGCTACTCCCTCCAATCTATCCTCTCCTACTCTACCCCCTCCTCTTTGCCTGCTCCAGTCACTGCGTTACCTTGGACTTGCCAATTAACTACTTGCTAAGGGTAGACAGGAATCTTCTGATCTTAGCTGCACTTATCCCATCTCTTCTCTACGATCCTGTTATCCATGTCTCCATATAACCTATTTTGCGTGTGCATATATTATCATAACTCTATGCTCTGTACTCTCGTGGCTATATATTTATTGTATGGTTTATGTGTGCTGTGTTTACACTGATGTTTTGTATGTCATATGTATCCTTCCGGGTCGTACCTGAAAATAGGCATTCCTATGTCTAGTGTACTCACCCGGTCAACAAAAGCAAATAAATAAATAAACAAAGAATCCTTTCTAGGTCTGAGTTTGTGTCACATGCAACATGCTTTACAACATACATGTTTACAAAATACATTATGAAGCACAGTAATATCTTAATACATAATAAATACAGCTAAAATGTTATACACATCACATACAATACAGTGCAATTAGTACATCCTTTAGGCCCAGGGAAAATAAGACCTTTACAATATCAAAGATACATTGTTTTCAAAAAGTTTACCTTTTTTCTAAGATTTGGATTTGTCTGCATTTTTGGTGAGAAATGGAAAGCTCAATAAACAATAATAGTACTTTTAAAATAAAAAACACTGTCCATAACTCCCCCAGCACAGTGCTCTGGTGTTTTTCGTAACTATTCTGTACACAGCTGTGTGTGTTTAATCCCTTTCAACTAGCCTGCTCAGTTTCACACATTGACTTGAAATAAAATCTTTTGCACATCATAGTGTAGCATGAAACCCTGCTATGATGTGTTGATTTTCATAGGTGGTAAACACCAATGTAATATTTACTGAAATACCTTTTCTGGGTTCCTCTTTAAGTCTTGTACAAGGAGGAAAAAAAGCCTTGTTTTCACAATGTTTTTAATGCATTAAACTTCATCTGCTCTCTCCCATGCAAAGATTTACTACACAGTTTCCCCCCCTCCCACTGAGGCATGTCCCCAGAGGCACTTTGTCTCTCAGGTGTCTGTGGTGGTGCAACCAAGGTCCCAGCTCCTTTGTTTCAAACAGGCATGATATTGACTGAATAGTAGATGCCACCACCTTTAGTTTCATTTCAGTGCCTGGTAGCACTCCAGGGCATTTATTCATGCCCACATGATCGCTGCTCCCTGGATTACCGGGGGGACCACCGTGCACTGGTAAGAGCCTCGCTCCACAGAGATAGGAGGTGTACAAGTCAAACAGACTCCCTGCCAGCCTCAGCCAGTTGACTCAGTTATGACCTGAGGTGCATGGTTGGATCTCAGGTCATAAACATAGAAACTATCTCCCCAGCTGTCGGATGCTGAGATGGCTACTTGCAATTATTGTTCAATTTATCCTCCTGTATCCTGCACCATGACTCTCCTTTCCTTGCCTCCCTTGCAGTTGCATGTGCTCCACCCGCCCCTCCTGTTGATGCTGATTAACCCCATGGCATTCACCCAGTGCTCTCTTCATACCTCCTTCCCTGCTGGACCATGATAATCTCATTTGCCCACCTTTGGACCATCATCATTGAGGTGGAACTTTGGCAATTATCTGTTAATAAAGGAAAAGAGAAAGGAACATTGTTTAACCAGGAGTAGCATATATCAAGCTTGTTTCAGATGTGACCTGGGAACACAAGCAAATTAAGTGATTTGCTCAGGATCACACAGTATGCACCTAGGCAGCTGTGAGATTCAAACCCAGGTCTCCAGATCTGCAGCTCAGAGCCTTAACCCACTGCACTATACTTCCTACAATAATAATAAAGGAGATGTGATGCAGATACTCAATGAGGGAAGTGGCTTAAGTCAGAAAGCTGAGTGAGCCCACCCCACCCCACACACTATTATTTTACAAGGCATTACACACACGGCTAAGACAGCTTGTTTGAAGCTGTTTACCTTGGGACAGGGTTATAGGATTATGTTACGTTCATAGTTACAAGATTTCACCTTGATGGCACACTGAGATGTGACAGTCCATTTCCAGGTGGGTGCCAGGGTGGGGGGGGGAGCTGTATAGGCTTCTCTTGTTTATTTATTTGGATTTAGTATTTTATTTAAGTACTGGTTCCACAGAGGTTGTGATGAAGGACCGAGACCAAAATATAACATTCTTTAACTGAAAATAGCACAACTAGGAAGTGGATTGAGACAGGTACCTGTTCAAGCTTTAGGAAGCATGGGAGGCAGTGAGAATAGCAAGCAGCGAGGGCAACCCGATAGTGGCAGTTCCACTCTGAGATTGATTTTAGGTGCTGCTAGAGCTTAGTTTTGAATTTAGCCAGCCAGGATAACCTCAAGGATCTGAGAGGTGCTCTTTCTGCTGTATAATTGACTCATTGGACCACACCTTGAATGCTGCATGCAGTTTTGGTGATATCGCTCTTCTGGAAAGTTGGTTCAGAGGAGGGTGACCAGAGTGATACAGGGTATGGGGGAAAGGCAGTATGAGGAACGGCTAGAGGTTCTACACCTGTACTCACTGGAGGAGAGGAGGAACAGGGGGAATATGATAGAGGTATCCAGGTACCTCAAGGGAATAAATAGGGTCAACCTTGAGGGTGTTCTGCAGCTGAGGGAGGTAGAAGCCACCAGGGTGCACTCAATGAGACTGATCTGTGGGAGAATAAAGGGGAAGAAAAGGAGGCACTACATGGAGAGGGTTGTGGAGCCCTGGAATGCACTGCCTGCAGAAATGGTGGCTGTTGAAACTGTGCAGAGGTTTCAAATAGGCTGGGATAGGTACTGGGGGAGGGCACGCCCAGAGCCTCACATTGGGTGGGGGAGGTACCCTTGTGGGAGGTGGGCTAAAATAGTGCCATGCCATGAGAGGGCACTGGTCCGTGAGAAGACTCGATAGACCATTGGGAATAATCAGCTGGCTTTTTAGTATGTTAGAAATGTTGGTGGAAGCTGGGGGGGGGGCGCAGCAGTGTGAATGACAGAAGTGCTATGAATAGATAAGACTACATACTATAGACCAATTGGCATGTATCTGCTGTCATTTTCATATGTCCATATGTTCTTATCACAACCACCTAAAATACAACTGTATCACACTGCCATGCCACTTTGAGACAATTCACCATATTACAGAATGTGTGAGGCATGCAGGTTACAGTACAATCACCTTTTTCAGCCCATACTACACTGTACAGCATTTGCACATAGAATCAAAATGTAGTGAGAAAGGAAGCTGACTCCATGGTATGATGCTTCTGCCATGAGCAGACACAGCAAAACAGAGCACCACCCATTTCTGGCAGGGGTCATTCAGGGGCAGAATAAGAATGCACAAATTGAGAGGATTTATAATAGCTGAGGGATTGAAAGGACCATGGGAGCAGCAGAGTTGGGGAAGTTGGGGAATCCATTGTTCCTGCAAACTTCTACAGTCAATTATTATCAAATGCCATTTGCCATCTCATCCTGTATGCCCAGCAGAAGGCATGTACACAAAGACAAATATCAAGGACACATTGAAAAACAACGAGGCGATAAATAGCCAAAAGTGATCAGGAGTATGGACAAAAGACCAACATGAGAAATTGCAGAACAAGTGCTAAGCACTGCAATACTAGGCAGCTAAGTGCTCCAGCCAGAGTGCTGGAGTGTGAACAAAAGCAGGATGACAATAGAGTTTGCAAGCCAATCACTTCCCCACCCCCCAGCCCTCCAAAGCACAGGTCTAGAACAAAGTTAGATGACAAGCGGGCTTTTGTTACGTGGCATGATTGGTAGAAAGTGCTGAATATATTGAAATAGTCTCCATGGCCACTGTGGAAGTTACTATAACTAAACAGGGTATTACTGGTAGCTCAGTAGTAGACAGAAGAGCACATGGTGACAAACAGGCGAGGAAAAGACACAGTGGCCCGGATATTCAGACTGTGCCTGGCAATGGTGCAAGCATGGGTGCAGCGCATCTGGGATGCACCAGGGCTAGGTGATATTCAATGGCAGTGCACCATGGTGCAGCACCGCTGAATATGGCTGGGAATGCGCATGGTGCAGTGACAATGCACTGGCTCAAGCCACAGATGGAGAGTACTGGGATGCCAGCACAACTGCAGTTGCGCTGGGTGCAGCACCCATGATATTCAGAAGAGGGCATGCAAATGGGGCCATAATATATGCAAGGTGAAAATGGGAGCCATTTGCATGTCATTATGGCCCCATTTGCATGCATTGTGCAGGGCAGTCTGGCACCCTGCATTGCCGCTGTAAGCCCCTGGCAGTCTAGTGTCCTCCTCCCATATGCCCGATCGTGGGCTGTAGAAAATGACAATCCCACACCTGGTGGTCCATTGGAATTCCCCACCCTCTCATGTCACCCGATCTCGGGCATCCAAAATAATTATAATCCCCCAGTGGTCTAGTGGTATCCCCCACCCTCTGTTCATTCACATATTCATGCCCGTGTAGTACAGTATGGTCTGCAGGCCCATTGGTCCACACTGTGGACCAGTAGGCATACAGCACATACCGTATGCTGTCATGGTGGTATGTGGGCAGAGCGCAGCCACCTGCCGATGATGGGGGGGGGGAAGCTGGGTGCCGGGGTCCTCAGTGGGTGGAGGGAAGGGGATACCACTGGCCCACCAGGGCATATATTTATGTCAGATGCCCATGATTGGGCAAAACAGGAGGAGGGGAATACCACTAGACCAACAGGGAGTTCATTACAGCATTTGCCCGCGATCGGGCATACAGATGGAGCGGGGAATACCACTAGACCACTGGGAGATTATATTTATTTCAGATGCCCGAGATCAGGTGACATGAGAGGGAGGGGGATTCCAATGGACCACCGGGTGTGGAACTGACAATGTCTACAGCCAGCGATCGGGCATACGTGGGGGGGGGGAGACCACTAGACCACCAGGCTACTGTTGCTTTTACAGAAGTCCATGAATGGGCATACAGGGGGGAGGATCACATTGGGCAATGGGGAGGGTGTATGTGCTTCTGGCCAGTGTCCTTGCTGGGTGGGTGGTTACCCACAGATGGCAGCTTGTGTGTTGCACCTTGCAATACAGCCACCCATCTGTGGGTGGCCAGGATTTGTTCCTCCTTTTTGTGGGCTCAACATTGTGCCCCCATATGCGATGCACATCAGGGTTGTGCCCCCCATATGCGCCGCACATCTCGCGCTGAATATCAGGATGTGCCACATATGCATGGGCACACCCCCTGCATTTGTACCACATGCATTACCATTGCACCCCGGCGCATCGGGATTTGCACAACGCAACTTGTCCCTTTGAATATCGTGCTGGGGTGCATTGGGGGGTTGCTCATGGCACAACCCTGTTGGGCCGTGTGCAACCCCTTTGAATATCGGGGCTAGTAATTGTAGAGATACATAAAAAAAAATGAGCATAGTAAATACAGACACAAGTAAGAAATGAACATTTGTTTCCACGCAGATGATGAGCTAAATTGCTTTGTGTGTGTGGGGGGGGGGGGCGGGACATCACAGCAAACTGTAGAAATATATTACTGCAGCATCACTAATTTTTAATAGTTGTGCACAAGGGAAAAAAGGTAATTAGAAGAACTCCTTTAAAAGCAGGCAAACACAACATAAAATTGTCACCCGCCATTCTGACTCTGGTGTAGCACCCGATGGGGATTTCTTCACTGACAGTACAGTGTTCAGTGGAGGAACAAAGTGCTCACAAACAAGTGCTGCACTGCAACGGGGTAAAGCACAGATCAAAAATATGCCAACTCAAAGCTCAGCAACCACAGAAAAATACCACAGGAGCGTCCTACCAGCAGTCATTTGGATAAGGGAAACATGACAGATTGGTGACTGCTGGAGAGCATAAGCCACTTTCTGTAGTTACATCTCTGGGTGTTGTCTCCCTTGACAGTACTATCAATGGATGTTGCCTTTGGTTAGACAAGTACACAGAAACACATTTCATAAGCCATTAAGGAGTAGGATGCAGAGAAAGGATGAAAGTAGCGCTGGTGAGAACATCGACAGTTTGCAACACGCGGCAAATGACCAGTGGTTGAAAGTGTGCTCTAACAGGTGCAATACAGAGACATTTGTGGCTCTGGAAATACAGCAATTGCTGACAAGATTATAAACCATACATCACGCCAAAGGTGGGAGAGGGGGAAAAAGTCATGTACAGCCACCCAAAAATTGTACTGAAGGCACGATGTTGGTTGGGGAGGCACCTAGGGCAGAACAAAGATGAACTGGAATGCAGGGACTGTGCATAAACAAAATCACACCCCTGCCTGCTGTTCAGTGTGACAGTCCACTCAATTTTTCGCATGGTTTTGTGGACAGAGGTCACTTACAGCATATACTGTCTGTGTCATGACTAAACAATATAGTCAAGGCCCCTGGAATTCTGCGGTTCTGCGGTTGCGGAATTTGCATCATGCTGCAGAATATATATAGTGCCGCAGAATTCATTGTTTTTGGTGAATTTTCATATAAATATACTGTTTTTCCATAGTGTCAGGCTTTCTTTCCCACCTCGTTTATCCTGAAGCCCCTCCTCTATGCTCAGCATATGATGTCATCGATGACATCACATTATATTTAGCCAATGACAGGACTGCATTCTGCCAGAGAAATGAATAAATCATGCCACAGAAATCAGAAAATACTGCCGCAGAATTCAAGGAGCCCTGCCACAGAAATCAGAAAATTCTGCCTCAGAACACCAGGGGCCCTGAATATAGTCTAAATGATGCGGCACATATGGGAGATTAGAAGATGGTGCAGCCCTTGGATCCAGTGATCACATTGTGCAGCTGGCTAGCACTATAATAGGATGGGGGGGGTGGAGGTTTTAGCAGAGGTATAGATCACCTGTTATTTTGATCTGATCCTGTATTTCACAATATATAGATGGAGAAATACATACTGTATATGATACAGAATCACCCCCCCCACAGAATCCAATGAGAAAACAACACATATGTGTATGCATCGACACACATAAACGCGTAGCTGCACAAGGATTTATAGAAAATAACAGCACACCTGAAGACTAAGAAAGCGGCATTGTAAAAGCCCTGAGGAAGAAAGCTTGATAATACAGTGCATACATAGGACAGCAATATGGAATTTATTGTGCAGAAACATATCCGAAACCAAGCAACACAACCTACAAAGCAGACAGTTGTGACTGACTGATGATGGGAAGTAGGCTGGTGTGGGATGAGAAGAGGATGTGACTACTGGCAAGGGAGAATCGACACACTGAGACCTTAGTTGCAGTGTCTACCATGGATTACATTGACGTCCTGTTGTTGTCTGCAGAAACTGTGGCTGTGTTTCTGCACTTGCAACATGCAGGTGTATTACACACCAGTTTGTGCTCCCTGGAAAAGGTCATTTTGTGACTCAAGTAGCCGTCAGTGGGATGTCAAAAGTCTCACTCTGAGTGGCGATATGCTTCACTCCATTAGTGGCCTGGTAGGGTTGTGATGAGTGGCCAGGAGCGGAAGGATGATACAGTCAGTTGCCAAACAAAGGCACCCTCATTGAGACCATGGACTGCTTGGCAATTTGGTGACCGTGGAACACATCAGCAAACATAGGGTAGAAACCTGTCTAACAAGGTAAGAGACTAGGCTTGGGAAAGGGGGGAAGGGGTTGTTTGGGTCAGTACACATTTGCTGAACTAGAAAGTGCTTCATAGCATTGGTCTGACTTTTGCAGCGATGGTTGGACAGCTTTCTTTGTGGTTAATTTCGATGAATGCACACATGCTTTCCGTTTGCGTACCGTATTTTTTTGGATTCTGCAAGCACAGGCAATTGTTACTATTTTTTTGAAAATGCTGAGAGCAGTGACAAAAGAAAGCTTGGTCTTCACTACGTGTACCTGTTCTTGGCAACGTTGTCCCAGCCAGTAAAGCTCTGTACTGCTGAGTAATTTAGCATTGGTCTCCCATTTCTGTCTGCTTACACTATTGAAAAAGTACCATTTGCTTTTTATCTTGATTTTGATCCAAAAATTGCCAAGAAGGCACAAAGTCAAGGTATTAAGCAAATGGTTCTTTTTCAGTAGTGTAAGCAGAACCAGGCTGTACAGGTAAGTTGGCAAGTGATAAGCAATAAGTATTTACAGCAGGAAGGTCATGTCAGACTAATCTAATTGATTTCTTTGACTGGGTGACCAAAGTAATAGACCGGGGGGGGGGCTGTGGATATGGCCTACCTAGACTTTAGAAAGGCATCTGACACAGTCCCACACAAAAGATTAATAATCAAGTTAGCCAGCCTGGGAGTGGGTCCCAGGGTGGGAGCCTGGGTAGCGAACTGGCTGCACAACAGGACACAGAAGGTAATAGTGAATAGAACACATTCTGAAGAAAGGGGGCTTACTAGTGGACTACCTCAGGGCTCAGTACTGGATCCAATCCTCTTTAACATCTTTATAAGTGACATTGCAGAGGGTCTGGAGGGAAAGGTATGCCTCTTTGCAGATGACACAAAGATCTGTAACAGAGTTGATACACAAGAGGGGTAGAAAAGATGAGAAGGGACTTGCAAGGTTGGAGGAATGGTCAGACATATGGCAACTTAGATTCAATGCAAAGAAGTGCAAAGTAATGCACCTGGGAAACAAAACCCACGAGAAGAGTACACAATAGCAGGGAGGTACTAACAACAACAAAATGGAAAGGGACCTGGGAGTAGTCATATCAGATGACCTAAAGGTGGGTAAGCAATGTGAGAAGTCAGTAAGGAGAGCCAGGGGGATACTGGGATGTGTAGGAAGGGGCATCACAAGTAGAAAAAGGCAAGTGATTATCCCTCTATACAGACAGTTGGTGAGACCCCATCTGAAGTACTGTGTGCAGTTTTGGAGACCTCATCTACGCAAGGACATAGGCAGGATGGAAGCAGTCCAGAGGAGGGCAACTAAAATGGTACAGGGTCTACATCAGAAACCATATAAAGAGAGACTGAGAGAGCTTAATATGTATACCCTTGATGAAAGGAGGGACAGGGGGACATGATAGAAACGTTCAAGTACCTCAAGGGAATCAACAAAGTCCAGGAGGGTAGCATCTTTCAGAAAAAGAGATGTGTAAGAACAAGGGGCACAGTTTAAAGATAGAGGGCCGGCTCAGGGGTAATGTGAGGAAATTCTTTTTCATGGAGAAAGTGGTGGATACAAGGAACAGCCTTCCTGAGGAGGTCGTTGGGTCTAAAACAGTAGGGGAATTCAAACATGCTTGGGACAGACACAAGCAATTATAGAGCGGGGTTGCAGGAAGCAGGCTGTTGGTTAACTAGAATCTGCAGCTTATCCAGTAGGTAGGGAAATGGGCAGACTGGGTGAGCCAAGTGGTCCTTTTCTGCCATCAAAGTCTGTGTTTCTATGTTTCTAAGTTGCTTCTGATAGTGTCCTGATGAATAATTTGTTTATGGCAGGCAGAAACGGGAGACCAATACTAAATTACTCAGCAGTACAGAAATGTATTGGCCGGGACAACATTGTCAAGTACAGGTACATGTAGTGAAGGAGCAAGCTTTCATTGTGCTGTTTTAGCAACTTAGTTGAACTCAGGGAGCAAAAGAACGTAAAATAAAAAACAAAACACCGTCACTCACATAACTCTGCTCAGTGTCTGAGTGGGGTTCTCCTATCAACTTATAACCTCTTGATCTACCTTGCTAAAGTGCACATCCCTGTACTCTATAGTAATTCCTCAACCCAAGCCATAAACAGTAAGAATGAACAGTAGTGATGTAGCGAATAATTTCAAATGAGCTTCTGATGAAGCTTACACACTGTGATCAAAGCGACAGCAGCAGTGGGAATGAGAACTACAGGGCAAATGTTGACCAACGGACAGAAAATAAATGAATGGAATGTGCGCTCACTCACACCTGGATCGTGCTGGTGCATGCAAGGTGGGTGGTCTCAAGCATGATGTGCATTGTGGGAGGTCCTCCTGCAAACATAGACTTTGACTCGACCTGAGTAAAAGTTAATTCCAAACAAAATAAATAGTTTACAGTGGGGACTACAAAACAAATGTTAAAAATAGATTATGGCCCAGATATTCAAAAGGGTTGCGTCATGCGCAACAGGGTCGCACATGCGCAAGTCCTACATTGCGCCATTCTGCGATATTCAGCAGGAGGCAGTTGCGCCACTGAAAACAGGTTGAGCAACAGTGCAATGCAAATGAATGCATGTTCAACAGGAGGGAGAGGAACCTTGCATAAACTGCACAACCCGATATTCAGTCGGGTTGTGCAGAGTTCTGCAGGCACAATCCCCAACCTGCGCCTGCACAACTTTGAGCCCCAAAAAAAGGATCAAGTTGAGGGCCACCCACAGGTGAGCTGCTGTATTGCAGGGCACAACACAGCAGCTGCCACCCGTGGCTGGCCCCCAACTCAGTCCCTGTGCCCCCCCACCAGCCCAATTGCGGGCAGAATGTGAAAAGAACCCCCACCCAAACATCTCCCTAATACCCGATTGCGGGCAGAGCGATATATTGACAACCCCCAAACATCTCCCAATGCCCGATCGCGGGCGGTATGTATAATAATAACCCCCCAAACATCTCCCAATGCCCGATCGGCGGGCAGAATGTATAATGACCAGCCTCCCAAACATCTCCCAATGCCTGATCGTGGGCAGAACGTGAAACAACCCCCCCAGTACCCGATCACGGGCAGACTGTAAAGAGACCCCCCAACCCGAATAGCTCCCTGGTGGTCCAGTGGACCGTAATGCCCGATCGTGGGCAGAATGTCCAAACAAATCTGGACTGTCATGTACGGTATGGACTGCATGCCCATTGGCTCTAGCTCTGCACCAGTGGGCGTGCAGCCCTACCGGACAGTCAGTCGGCGGGGCAGCAGGCGGATGGGATGCTGCCACCCGCCAGCTGCCGGGGGGAGCGGGGTGGTGGGGCTTCGTAGGTGGGTGGGGGGACACTAGACACCAGGGAGATGTTTGGGGAGTTGTCACTGTACATTCTGCCCGCGATCGGGCATTACGTGTCCACTGGACCACCAGGAGATATTCGGGATGGGGGTCTTTTGCATCTCTCATGAAAGCGCCTGGGGGTTGTTTCACATTCTGCCCATGATCGGCATTGGGAGATGTTTGGGGGTTGTTATTATACATACTGCCCGCGATCGGGCATTGGGAGATGTTTGGGGGTTGTCATTATACATACTGCCCGCGATCGGGCATTGGGAGATGTTTGGGGGGTTGTCATTATACATACTGCCACAATCGGGCTGCGAAATCCGTTGGTCCCTGACGGCTGCTGCCTAGCAGGCGGCCAGACACAAGTCCTCCGGGATCGTCGCACCTACATGCTAATGGCATGCAAATGGGGCCATAATCAGATGTAAATGCCCCCCCCGGACCTTGCATGAATTATGGCCCCATTTGCATGTCACCTTTTGAATATCGGAAATTTGCGCATGGCGCAATGGTACTTGCGCCACCGCAAGTTTAATGCTCAACTCTGACAACTTGCAGTGGCGCCAAGTTCCACTGCGCCATGCACAGTGGCTGTGGCTGGGTGATATTCAAAGGGTTGCTCAATAGCGCAACTCCTTTGAATATCCCCCCGGCCACACCCCTGCGCAACTATTTTGAGCAGCGCAAGGGCTTGCGCCTCAGAATGGCGCAGTTTGAATATCCAGGCCTGTATGTACATTAGCTGAGGCAAATGCTCAGAGCACTTATAAATTTAGAAACATTTAAATCGAGCAGTACTCATGCTGACAGTGTCCCTTTAACATAGGTGGAGGCTTTTTTTTTTTTTTTTAATATATATTTTACGTTCTGTAGCTTTCAGTAGAGGTATGTGTAATGATCACAAACATTAGTGCTGTTTATAAATGTTAAATTCTTTTGACTTTCAAATACCTCACAACAACCATTTGCTTCTTGCTTCCAGCTGAGCTGCTGGAGGGGCCTATAAAGTACCTCAGACCTAGAACAAAGCCTGGTCTCCCCTCCCCCGGCCATGCGGCTTCAGGCCTTCCCACAGCCCTTAACTATAGTTTGCTGAGCCTGACTAAAAACTACAACACACAGTCTTAATTCTGATTATTTTAGAGAAAACAAGTCTGTTGCATTGATTGAGATTAATTATTGTCCTGCAATCAATCACGTTTCGTCAGAAATGTCCCACTTTGGGCTTCCTAAAAGGTGGTAACTCTATTTTTGAAAACTACAGAGGACAGCAGTGCTGACTAAGCTGCTAAATTACCTCATTCCCCAACATCAATACAGTTTGTTACTCTGCCCTAAACCAGTAAGATGGAAGCCACCAGCAGCTCAAACATGCCTACCTTAGGCCATGTGGTCTCTAGGCCCCAGACCAAGCCTTGCCTCTGGTGCAGTTGGTGTGTGCTGATCTGGTTTCCTTATTCTTTTTGTGACCTGGGATGAGGAGAAATTAGGAATAATTCCTCCTGTGCAGCCTCTCTTAAGGGGCCTGGCTCCTCCCTGTCCCTGGCCACAAGCTCCCTCTCTCCTGAGAACCTATCACCCCCAGCCCCTTCTGGGTGGTCCTGTTTCTATTTTTCAGGTGTCTCAGACCCTGCCCCCAGACAAAGCCCCATCTGCTGCGATACCTTGCAGGCTCCTCCACTCTCCCATTTGGCCAAAGCCAGCCCTCCTAAAGTCCAACACCCTTGTTTTTGTGTGACTTGATTCTACAGCTGTGTTTATTGTGAACCATACTGGTGGTCGCTTGTTCTCAGATGGTTACGCACTTCTAAATCTGAGAACCTCTGTCCATCCCCATTTGAGAGTACCAGGTCTAGGATTGCTCCCTCCTGAGTGGGTTCTAACACTAGCAATGTGAGTCATGCTCTCTGTAGGGCACTGAGAATGACCCTGCTCTTGGATGTGGACACAGTAAAGGTGCTCCAGTTAACATCTGGTATATTCAGGTCCCCCATCAACAATATATCCCCTTTTTCTGCCATTCTAGGGATGCCTTCTATCATTTCCCTGTCCATTTCCTCCCCATGAGACGGGGGTCTGTATACAGCCCTCAAGTGGATTGTAGTGCTATTTCCTGTCTCATAGGTGACCCTCAGTGCCCCCTCACCTCCTTGTTCACCCTTTAGTTCCATTGCTTTTGAATCCTTTCCTTATGTAGAGAGCTCCTCCTCCTCTTCTTTTACACTCCCTGTCTCTCTTCCATCAAGGCCACTAGTTCAGGGAGGTTGTTACCCAGATTATGGGCACTGGTACTCATCACCATCCATTTTTTTGATTGCCTTACCCCTTTTAGCTCCATCCCTGCCCTTACTGCCTTTACCTTTTTCTCCATTTACCCCAGTCCTCCTCCCTATCGACCTCTCTACCTTGGTGTTTACCTTGCTAACTACCCTATTTTGTTGGGAAGGCTGGGAATGCCCTGCTTCTTATCAGTGCCTCCCCTCTTGGCTAGTTTAAAATGTTGCCAATGAAGCATTTAAATCTATCACCTAGGATCCTGGATCCCCTCCTGGACAGATGCAGACCATCGTGCCAATATAGGCCTGTATCCCTCCAGGTGGAACCCCAGTCCCCAGTGAAGCCAAAACCCTATGCTCCACACCAGTTTTTAGTCATTCATTGAATCACATGGAGTGGATTACCCCAACCTCACCCATGCCACAGACAGGCAGCACCTCAGAGAAGGTTACCGTGTGTGCTACTTGTCTAAGGCACCTCCCCAATTCCACAAACTCCTCCTGCACAGCTCTGATCCCATGCCAAGCTAGGTAATTTGTCTCTAAGTGGATGATAATGTCCAGCTCCCTCTTCTGTGAGCTGGTCTTGTGATCCTGAGGATTCGCTCCCTGTCTGTCCAAGTCATGGTGCTGGGCAGGCACCTTCCCTTGCTTTCTCCTCCCTTCCCCAGTTCTACACCCTAATAATTGAGTCCCCCACCAGGAGCTGCTTCCTTCCCCTGTGGTGTTCCATGCCACCCTCCTGTGGGTCTAACTTGTGGAGGTACCCAGTATCCTCCTTGAGCTCCACTGTGGGTGCATCCATAGAGGAACCATGCTCCATCACAACAGTGTATGAACTGTGGAGAGGTACAGCTGTAAGGGTGCACCTCTGTTCCACCACACTCACCATCCCTGAGCTCACCGTCATCCAACCACTCCTCTTTCATGGCAATCTGCAGCAGCGGTGGTGGCTCTGGTGTTCCCTGGGTTGGGGAGGTTTCCCTACTTATTGTCAGTTTGTCCTGGAGATGGGCAATCTCCTCCCTCAGAGCAAAGAGTTGCCTGCAAATAGGGTAGCATCGCAGCCTCCAGAATGTCTCCTGGAAGACTGCTGCCCCACAGCTAGTGCATTGCACCACTCCCCACAAGTCTCTTTCCCTTCCTGTTTTAAATATATGTAACCCCCTTGTTACCCAGGGTTTCTAGAATCCCAGTAAGACCTAGTGGTAGGCAGGGAAGGCAGCTTGTGAAACTCCAGTTAAATGAGTTTCACACTGTCTCACTCTGTTCTCAGTCTCAGCTGAGACTGAGGGATGACATCACCTATAGAAGTTTCGCAGCTGCATAAGTCACATTGGAATCTGCAGCAATGGGAGTTGGATAGAACGTTGGGAGTTTTCAAAGGAGAGTGTTCAGTTTGTCTTCAGTAAGTGAAGAGAGAGTCTGCAGTTTGGCTTTAAGAGTGAAGTGGTACTCAAGTGGTGGAGACCGCTGTTTTGGGACTCAGTGCCCCCTTCTTCTGGGGGGGTAGGAATGTAAAGATTCCCAGCAGATTCCTGGGGGAATCTCTTTAATTCTTAATTCTGCTAAGTGGAAGGAAAGCTGCCTGTTTTAGTTCAAGACTGATTTTGGAATATGGAAGATTTGTAAGTCGCCTGTGGGGCACCTGCAACTAAAGGGTGAGTGTCTACTCTGGCTAAAAGGGCAAATTGTTTTCTTCACCCTGGGACTTGAGTGAAAATCTAGGGATTGAACTATATATTGGGAAGCCTAGAGAAATGGGCCAAGCAAGTAAAGTAGTGTCAAATCTTAGAGTGTTGTGTGATTCAAATAACATGTAGAGGAGATGTGACATACATCTACCCTTTAATCTACATTTAGAAGTTCAGCAAAGGAATGGTTCAGTTTTCCCAGAGAAATGGCTGGGTAAGGGCTGTGGGAGCTGGAGGTGGGTGGACCCCCCCCATCTTTAATGACCAGGTCCACCTCTACGGATTTCTTCTGTGGTTGCTACTTTGCCTCGTGCACTTGGCCAGTGATGGGGGGGAAGTACCCAGATGTGGGATTGTAAGGAAAATTCTAGGTGATGTGGGGAGCCACGGCAAGGAAAAACTCTCTCTAGGAGTCACAGACTCTAGGTGGTGTGGGGAGCCATGGCAAGGACAAATTCTCTCTAGGAGTCACAGATTCTAGGTGATGTGGGGAGCCACAACAGGATAATTGGTTCATTCTTCCAATGGACCGCAGATCAAGTGGCCGGCGGTGGGAGCCGGGCCAGTTGGGAAAAACCCAAGTGTGTACAAGTCAGGCTGTGTACACAAAGCTGTGTGTAAGTCCGGGCTGTGTGCCTGGTGGGTTCAGAGCCTGAGGGCTGCAAATGGTGATAAAGTGTTTTGTTGCCTCTAATCTGCATTTCCAGAAAATGTAACCCCGTGGAGGTCCGTCTATGCTTTGTTTGTTCAGCTAGTATGTGAATAAAAGCCACACTGAAGAATCCCATTCCTGATTCTGGACATTACAGTTATTGCTTCCTGTGTTCAGATTTACTTGGGTGCCCCTGAGCAGAGTAGTCAAACCTAGGTCCCCCTGTGCCGAGTAACCTCATCCTCCCCAAACCCAGTCCCCACCAGGTACTGCTGCCAGCTTCAACAGCATGCCACCTGTCATTTTGGCAAAAGGCAGGAGGAGGGTTACACACACACGTATATGTATATGTGTGTGTGTGTGTGTGTGTGTGTGTGTGTGTGTGTATATATATATATATATATATATATATATATATATATATATATATGTGTGTGTGTATATATATATATATATATATATGTGTGTGTGTATAAATATATATGTATATATATATAGTGTATATGTGTGTGTGTGTATATATATGTATATAAATATATATATGCATATATGTGTGTGTGTATATATATATGTGTGTGTGTGTATATATGCATTTGTTTGAGTGTTTTTTGTTTTGTTTTATTGTCTTTTTTGTTAGTGTGCACGTGTATTTACTCGCTATGAAGTGTGCTGGACTGTTAAGGATATAAGAGTTGTATACCCCTTGCCCTCTTGGGGAAGTGATATCAGAACCCCTGGTATAAGGAAATTATACACTTGTAGTGGGTGGAACCAAGCCCTTGCCCTCCAGAAACAATTGGCTACAGCTCTTCCCCACCAGGGGTGTAACCAGGGATTTCAGATCCGCACACCAAGTGGACTCACTGCTCCCCGGATGTAGCTAGACCACATACAAATGTACACCAGGACCATGTTTGTTGCCTCATTTGGCACAATAAATACAACTTTTGTGTTCCATAACAATGGTTGGTGCCATACATGGGTAAATACAAATGCCATGCATTGCTCCCTAAGGCACCCACATACCAGCCCACAGCTTGTAAAGTTGTATTGTCATTGGGATGCAAAGACAGTATTAGTGACCAGTCCTTCTAGTTTCAACTCCTATGAATAAAATTACAGAAAGGTTTAGCATTTTCTTTGTTAGTTTTCATGGAAAAAGGAAGCAGTTCAGAGCCTATTTGCTACCCCCCCTTAAGTAAAATTGCACACCATGGAGTACTTGGAGTATGCCTGGCTATACCCATGTGCCCCACCACTCTGGCGAGTGCTAACCTTACTTTCAGCAAGACAACCTGCACCACCCTGGTGAGTGCTGACCTTCCTTTCAGAAAGACAACCTGCACAACAATTTAACAGAGAGTATACCCAGCAAAAAACAATTACAGTCAGAGAAAAATAAAGCAGTTGAGCCCAATACTTATGATGTAAGCCTCCCCTGACCCAATACAACCTAGGAGGGGTAGCTCACCATGAAAACTTTTCCGTAATGATATGCATTTTCTGTGCTCACTTGTCAGGGAGAAGTACTGGGAGGTAGGAAAGCAAGTAATAAATCCGGGGGGGCTAACATGTGTGTAATTGTAGATATTTTCCCTGCCAATGATAATCCTAGGTGAGCCCAACTTGTCCACTCTTTCTGAAGACTAGCTACCAGAGGTTGAAGTTTATATCTATTAGGGAGCTTAGGGTCAGAGATGGTTTAATTCTCAGGCACTTAAGTTCTGTAGGGGCCCAAGCCAGACCCATATTCCTAAGTCAGGTTGGGGATGTTAGTTTGTTTAAGGGGAGGATTTCAGACTTAGAAATGTTGATCCTGAGTCCAGAAATGTTTCCAAAGAGATCCAGCATTTCCAATAAACCGTACGTGGGAGACTATGTTCTGCCTCACTTGTTAGTATTAAACAATCATCTGCATGCATTTTTGTTTGGTACTGAGCCTTGCCCACGTGTAACCCAGAGATGTTTGGGTGTGCTCTAATGGCAGCTGTAACAAGATGATCTGTTATGTTAGTGAAAGGCAAGGTCCACAGGTGTAACCCCCCCCACCATGTTTCCTTTCACTCTTTACTGTCCTCTTATTCTTTCTCTATTACTGTGCTTTTTATTTTCTTTGTCAGGGTGCCCAACCTGACAAGTTAGCCTTCCTGCTTTGCTATTCCCTTTTGCCCAATAGCTACTGCTCTGATATGCACATTGTGAAACCTGTCTCTCTAAGAAAAATGTCCCTAAGTAAAATAAATGTAAGGTGCATAGCATCAACGAATAAAATCTAATGTATGATCCCTTTTAAAAGCCCTTATCTGAAACTGGTGCCCCAAAGCTTTTCCCTGTGGGAAGAAGAACTTCAGTACTGCTGGCGCTAAGAAAATATATGCACCTGCCAGGGATGCTCCTTGAGTGCTTGTCCCAGCTGCAAGTCACAGAGTGTGACCTATCCTGAAATAGGATACTTCAGAGCAAATTGCAAGCTATTAAAATAAAATAAAATGTCATGGACAGGCAGCGAAAAAAAAAAGAAATTAATTAAAGTACCTGTAGCAAAAACACTAGTGGCATAGTGATAAAAAGTCCCCTAGCATGTCCAGAAACAAAAAGGAAAACATGTTTACATGTACAGGACAGCCCAGAGATGTTATAACTAGGCTGTCCAAATGGAAAACAGGCTCAAATAAAATGTCAACCTGTCAGCTGTCATTTCAGCCATCGCGATTTCCCTAAAGTGTGTGTCACATTGCATTGTCTCTGTGAAGCTAAAAAGAGCCCTGCATAAAGAGAAAGAGAATATGAAATGAATATAATGAAGTAATTTTTAGGTGGATATTGGACATGTTCTGAGCAACAGATGAAAGGAGATGAAGTGTGGCTTCTTTCCCCATTCCTCTTGTTAACCCAGAAGCAAATGATTTGATACCTTTTAATGGACCAACATAGATGTAACAACACGAACAAAGTGCTCTAGCTTTCGGACCAACCAGTCCTTCTTCAGAAGCTCATGGCAGTTGTTTAGAAAATACAATACTTATAACAGCTAGATAATGCAGAGAAAAACAGAAAAAAAATTCCCATTGGTTTAAAATACTCATTTAAAAAAAAAAAAAAACAGAAGATGATGTCAGAGAAGTTTAACAGTACAATACTGCCCTCAGTCCGAAAGAACTTTGGGTTCAGATGTGCTTGGTGCAACACACATACAAAGAATCCTGCTGCACATAAATTTAATTGACATAAGATAACACTGCTGAAGCAGATAACTCCCAAATCAAGCCATGAGTGTCACAGTCAGTATACGGATGTGATTACTGAAAGGCAACCCCCACCCAGCTTAAAGACAAACTAAGATAGTTATAGGGCTCAAGAAATTACAATGTATGCATTAAAGACAAGAATTACCAGTAAAGTTGTCTAAAAAACAACAGTGCACATTGTGTGATGTGTAAAACCTAGCTGGACATGTTCCCCCAGCTGTATTCTCAAGCTAAATAAAAGGCCCAAGAAATTACAAAAACCTCAGGACTACATAAATGATAATTGAAATATAAATTGATAATATTAGTGTCAAACAAAAAATTCTAGTCGAGAAACCTCAAGGAATTAAGACCATGTAGCCTGGTATGTACTGATGTCAATATATACTGAGAATGTAGCAACTTGATGTACCACAAGTGTCTAGGGAATCTGAAAAAGCGATAAAAAAATGTGGTGGGGGTTGACTTTCAGTAATCACATCCTTATACTGACTGTGACACTCATGGCTTGATTTGGGAGTTATCTGCTTCAGCAGTGTTATATCAATTAAATTTATGTGCAGTAGGATTCTTTGTATGTGTGTTGCACCAAGCACATCTGAACCCAAGGTTCTTTCGGACTGAGGGCAGTATTGTACTGTTAAACTTCTCTGACATTATCTTCTGTTTTTTTTTTTATGAGTATTTTAAACCAATGGGGATTTTTTTTCTGTTTTTCTCTGCATTATCTAGCTGTTATAAGTATTGTATTTTCTAAACAACTGCCATGAGCTTCTGAAGAAGGACTGGTTGGTCCGAAAGCTAGAACACTTTGTTCTTGTTGTTACATCTATATTGGTCCATTAAAAGGTATCAAATCATTTGCTTCTGGATCTATTCTTGCAGGGACCAATACAGCAACTACTAAATCTTCTTAACCCAGACATTTCTGCTTCAGTAAGTGCAGAATACAGAATATTTTGTTTTGAGCAGTAAAGAACAAGCATTTGTCAATGCCGAATGTTTGCTTGCTGGCATTGGCAATGGTAGTGTAGAAGTTACAGAGCTGCGTAATAGGAATGGCAGTGAAGTATTGAACTGAAGCCAACCCCACCACCACCCTGCAGAGAGTGACAGGCATTGAGGTGTGCCTTTGGGTCATCAGGCATAACGGCCACGCCATTTCACCACACCCCACCCAGCAGACACTGACAAGTGTCACGGTGTTCCTTGGGGTCTTTGGCCCTTATGTGCACCCCATTCCATTAGGAAATATGGTGAGATGGGTGTGATATAGGAGAATGGGGTGAACTTTGAGACCGAAGAGTCCAAGGCATACCTCGATGCCTCTCACTGGCTGCAGGGTGTGGAATGGTATGAGCATTACAGGCAAGAATCCCAAGTCACAACCCTGATGCCTGTCATTCTCTAGAGGGTTGGGCGTTATGGTTGAAAACCCTAATACCTCAGGCATTCGTTGGTATTTTCACTCCAAATATTCAACAAGTTTTTTTTGTGACCCCCACCTCATGAACAGGGGAAATATCAGTTTGTTAGCTGAAAGATGCTTATGCATAGCGACCACAACATTTAGCACCACAGGTGCAAAAACATTCTGAACAGGATGTAAAAAATGCCAGCTATACTGTTCATGGGGAGGTGTAAAAAATGTCAATGTTGCAAATCTGCAGTAAAAATATTTAAAAAAATGGTGACATCACAATCGTACATAGAAACTGTGCAACGCACACCTGTAATATAATTAGGTTGGGGATTTTTTTACAGCAGATTGTCAACTCAGGCATTTTGGTGCTCTGATCATGAACAGTGTCACTGTGATTTTCTTTATCTGTCCCGAACAATGATTTCCCACAGCGACCACGCATCTCTGCACTGAAAGTGTGAAAACACACTTCAGCCATGTTGTGAAAAATGACAGCTGTACTGTAAATAAGGAAGTGTGGAAAAATGCCACTGGTGAAAATCTGGACTTAAAACATTACAAAGTCATGAACTTATGAGGGTGCGTGGAAACTGCGCAATGCTCACTCGTAACAGTCATTTTATGGACTTTTGTCACCAAATTTTCAAAATAGCCATTTTAAGACCTCTGCTCATGAACAGTGTAACTGTGATTTTCTTAATCTGTCCCAAACATTGCTTTTGCACACCAACGGCACCATTGTGCGCTACATGTGTGAAAACACATTTTGGGCGTCATATGAAAAATGGCAGCTGTACTGTTCATAAGGAAGTGTAATAAAATGGCAATGTTGAAAATCTGGAGTGAAAATATTAAATTTGTAAACTTATGAGCATGCATAGGAACTGCGCAACACACGCTCGTAAAACAGTAATTTTTAGGAATTTTTTCACCAAATTTTCAACATAGCCATTTTAAGACCTCTGCTCATGAACAGTGTCACTGTGATTTTCTTAATGTGTCCCATACATTAATTGTGCACATAGACTGCACCATTGTGCGCTACATGGGTGGAAACACATTTTGGGCAAGATGTGAAAAATGACAGCTGTACTGCTCATAAGGAGGTGTGGTAAAATGGCAATATTGAGAAACTGAAGTGAAGATATTGAAAATTTGCAAACTTATGAGCGTGCGTAGGAACTGCACAACGCATACTCGTAAAACAGTCATTTTTAGGATTTTTTTCACCAAATTTTCAACATAGCCATTTTAAGACCTCTGCTCATGAACAGTGTCACTGTGATTTTCTTAATTTGTCCCATACATTGATTTTGCACACCAACTGTGCCATTGTGCGCTGTGTGGCTGAAACATGTTTTGCATGAGATGTGAAAAATGACAGCTATACTACTCATAAGAAGGTGTGGTAAAATGGAAATTTTGAAAATCTGGAGTGAAAATATTGAAAATTCACGAACTTATGAGTGTGCGTAGGAACTGTACAACGCACGCCGTAAAACAGTCATTTTTTTGAAATATTTTCACCAAATTTTCAACATGGCCATTTTAAGACCTCTACTCATGAACAGTGTCACTATGAATTTTCCACAACTTTTCAAAATAGGCTTTTGAGGCCTTTTATGAACATTGGCAGTGTCATTTAGTTAATCAGTCCCAAAAGTGATTTCATGCAGTGACTGCGAAATCACCCTTCAGGCCTGAATAACACCATGACAGTGACAGTATTCATGAGAAGGGGTCCCAAAAACCCCTTGTTGAAAATTTGGTGCAAATATTCCAAAAAATGCCTGAGATATGCAAAAAAGTTAAAAATTCCCTATCTATCCCATTATACAGCTTACCTGCATTTTCTCAGTTTGTGGTCAGCTTTGAAGAGTGCAGATGTGTTCCCAGTCCACCAAAAATTGTTGCACTGAGCTCCGGAGGTAGGTTTGGGGTGTGAAGGGGGTGGGGAGGCAGGGTGCACAGTGGGTGGGTGCGGGTTGTGGGGAAGGGGGCAGGAAGACTTTGTGGGACTGTTTTTTCTTTACAGGTATTTAAAAAAAAATGACATGGGACATTTGACATGCTGGGATGGGCTCTCAGCATGACAGAAGGATGGCTGGGGGGTGTGGAGCTGACGGGGGATTGGGCATCCCCGTCGGCCATGGCATTTGTTACCATGCTGGGGTGGGCTCCCAGCATGGCACCCTGTACTCAGGGGGACAGTGAAGCCAACAGAGGATTGGGCACCCCCGTCGGCTATACCATTGAGTTGCCATGCTGGGGTGGGCACCCAGCGTGGCATTTGGAAGACTTTGGGGGAGGTGCAGCACAGCCGACAGGGACTGAAACTTGTCAGCATAGAATGTGTGCATGGGGGAGCATCAGTATGCGTGTGTGTGTGTGTGTGGAAGCTGTGCATGAGCAGGTGATATCTTATCACTGCTCACTGAAGTGTAGCTCCCCCTTTCAACTGTATGCCACTGCATTTTGGAGCTTGTCATAGACAGCTCCAGCATGCATTGGCAGACAGGGGCCACGCCTGCCAACACACTGACTGAATTGGAAGAGGGGGTGACACACCTCCAAAAACTTGGATGATGGCACTATGTTTCTTGCACATGCATGCAAGCAAACATAAAAAGGATAATTACCTTCTATGTGCCTCACTTCTGACTATAGGGCAGGCTGCCCCCAAATGTCTGTTTGTAAAGATACAGAGGTGTGGTGACTTGTTAATCCTGTATTTGTTACAGAATTTTGTGGCATTTTCATAATTTTGTATGTTCTGTATTTTGTATCTATATTTTGTCTCTGCAAGAAAGTGTGGAAAAGTTCAATAAAAAGTTAATGGCAAAAAACAAGATACAGAGGTGTGTGATGTCATAAAGAGGAGGGGCTAGGAATGGTTAATGAGTCCCATTAAATAATTTAAAGAATGGCTACATAAGCATATGATGGAACCATGGCATGTTAAAGAGTGTAAATATAGCTATTGAAAAAGGTAAAGTTATAGTCAGAATGCATAGGAATAAAATAAAGCTGAATTGTGTATTATACCCTCCCAGTCAGCTGACTATGATGTCACAGTTTGGGAGGGATATAAGCCCAACCCCTGAAGGAGCAGACAGATAGATAGGCCAGTAGGTTGCTAGTCAGTGAAGGAGAAGAAAGTGTGCAAGTGTCCACACCAGGAATTTGGTCAATCACTAAGAAAAGAGTGATTAAAACAGAAAAGTTCTTTTGTTTTAGATGTTTAACACCAAGGTTTGTTTTTGATTTCTGTAAATATTTGACTTGAGTTTTGATAATAAAAATGATAAATGCATGTTTTCATTTATTTTATGCATTTCCTTCCTGCCTGAGTGTCTGTTAATTCCAACCCTACTACAGCAGCAGCTAAGGATTCCATAGAGAGAACAAACAACATGAGGAACAGAAGACAGTCCTGTCTTGTTCCTCTGTATTAGGGATACAGGGTCCGATAAGTTAGAGTTAGTCAGTACCCTTGCCAGTGGGTTGTTGTACTGTACATTGTCCAAATCCACTTGATGAAGAAAGGACCAACATTATAACTCTTCAGTACAGCATGCAAGTACTCCCACTCCACCAAATTGAAAGCTTTCTTTCAAAATCTACAGTCTTGGCTGTGGCTAGAGTGGGGAGTGTTGTTGCTGCTGTTTGCATTAATGAGATTATGGCTTGGAGATGATCTGAGCTGACCCTTCCATTAACAAAGCCCACTTGAAGGGATGGATAATTAGGAAGAGGTTTGGTTCAGGATGCTCCTTATATTCATAGAAATGTTTTTTTATCTTGGGTCATCCTATGTGATGTCTTCAAACCATGCAATATGTATGAGAAGGACAAATTCCACTGAATCCACAATCCTTTCTTCCAAAAGTTAGTTTATTTTTCCCACACAATACATCTGGGCAACAGTTTTGTGGCATCTCTACTTCATCAGGCCCACCGTGTTAAACATCTACAAAAAGGTTAAACAATGTCTTTTTAGTATTTTATAAAAAATAGTAATCACTTTACTCAAGTTTTCCTGTACCACTGTCACAAGCCCACAATAACAGAACAAGTAAAAGATATTTATTACACTCTCGTGTTATAACTAGCCATCCTTGTGTTCAGTTCACTTATTTAAGACAGCACAAGCACTCCTCATATTACCAACACCAGCATAAAACCTATCCATTCCATTTTATTCACTCAAGTTGTAGACATTCAAAATTGATACCTGTCCCTTTAAGATCACATGTGCTCATATGAATATGATTACTAAATTTTATTCTACAATGAATGCTCACAGTGAAATTTTTTAGTGCAATCATTAAAAATGATTTTTTATATATACCTTTAAAAGTGTATCAAATTTCTCTTTTCAGTATTATTATCACTTCAGAATCTAATCAAGAGGCATGACGCAGAAAAAGGATGCCTAAATTAGTAATCTCTTAAGTTTTTTGTTATTATGCCATTTTTATAAAGTACAAAAAATAACTTAAAATCATCTTCCAAAGGCTAAAGTTCTTTTACGCTTTCTAATTCATTTCATGCTATGCATTTAATTGTTTTATATGCTTTTTATCTAATAGATGTGAAAGAAAAAATAAATGTTAAAATGTATTAACCTAAACATTGAATACAGTTTTCTAAATCTTTCCTGTTGTTACCAATTTCTGATTGAGCATTCTATAGGTGACACCATTTTTATGTTTTCTTGCGCTTGTGCAAGAAACATCTTGTGATAGAACGACTTTCAGATGTATGTCACGGACTAGCCCAGTGCAGAACAAGCTACAGTGGGCTCATCCCTAATAGACCAATGAGCATGCAACTAGATTGTGACACTAGTCACAGTTTCACAGCTGAAAGCCGTTCTCTAGCTGATAGAAATGAAGCACTCCAATGAGAGCGCTTCATTCCTTTCATTTACATAATGCTGGCAAGCAGCATCACAGCACTAATGATATGCTGTCAGCTGCCCAGGAAATGTGGACCCCCCACCCTCCCAGTGAGTGTCCTAGGAAAGGGGAAGCCCACTACCCAGCGATCTGCAGCTGCCAAGGAAATGAGGAGTGCCATCCATCCATGCCCCCACCCTGCTGCTACAGTAGTGACTCATTGTGAGCTCTCTCTCTCTCTGTTTCTCTCTCAGCCCTGTCTCACTTACTGAGTGCACTGTCTCCAGACACAGAGAAGGAGAGGCAGAGAGACACAGACTGAATGGGAGCAGCAGAGAAAGGGAAAGCATGTGAGCAGAGACAGGGAGAGAGCAAATGACACAGTGATAGCTTGGGAAATGCGTTGGTGAGAAGTCGACAGAGGATGGAGATTAGATTGGCAAAGGGCATGTGTGAATGGTGAGACAGAGCAACAGGCCCCCCTCGAGAGATACAGTGTCTGTGAACATTCCTTAGTGCGATGCAGTGGTAGACAGATATTTATAGAGATACAGTGATTTTGTACTGGTAGCTGTGTCCTAATGTACACCAGCTGATTCAGTGTGATTTGGCCTTTCCACCCCACCGCCGACACTGCATGACAAGAGAGGTAGCAGACGCAAGAGAGACACATAGGAGCAGAAGGCAATCATAAAGTAACGCTGGGCTTCCATCACAAATGCTACATACAGTTCTCCCTGTTCTATGTCTGTGCATCACACTGGAGCAGCAGTCAGTTAGTAACCTGCCTGACCAATTCAGAATTCACTGGACTTTCAGTTATATTGTTAGTGTTCTGTCTCCCCCAATACTTATATAGAGCAGACATGCCTGCTTTCATTTCCTTTGGCTGATGTTCTCTTCTCCCTCCCCAGTATGCTTAAGTAAAGCAGACTGGGTTGGGAGGGAGGGACAGAGTTGCATCACACTAGCCTGCTGTGTATGGAGCAAGACAGAAAGTGATAGCCTCCCTGATCCTTTTTGGTTCCACTCCCTGCTTCCATTGTTATCTGATTACTGACCATGACCACAACTGCTACAGCCTTCCTGGTTCCTGCTTCCTCCACTTGCCAACTGAGATGCATACCTCTCAACTGTCCCTGATTTTCAGGGATGTCCCTGATTTTGCCTCAGAAATTTCTTCTGTCCCTCCTAATTTTGGCATGTCTGTCACTGAAGAGTAGGGATTTGAATCACAAAATGACAGCCATTGGTGTTACAGACTACTTCTCATTAAGAAAATGCTATTCACACTAAGAGCCATATTATACGCAGCTTCTAAAACTAATATTATTATTTTTTCAGACGTGTCCCTGATTTTGATCATTTGTCCCTGATCATTTTTAACCTAGTCCCTGATTTGTGATAAGGGAGGTTGAGAGGTATACTGAGATAGACAATCACAGCGATGCCACTTGTGGTTTGAAACAGTCTGCTTTCATGTCATGTTTCATTTCATTTACTGACTCTGCCTCAGTCTGCACTGTTGATTTCAGCCCCCCGCAGAGCTGTAAATCTGTCTCCATCTGTCCTGTATTCTGTGTGCTGGCAAGTCTCAGATTTTTTCTGTCAGGCAGGCTGCACCTAAAGGACTACAACTTGCTGCTGTTGTGTTTTTTGTTTTTTTTTCTGGTCTGGCTGGCACTACCTAAGAGAAGTTCAACTTCAAGATAAATTTCAACAGGACTGCTGTGTTTTCTGAATCCCACCCTTTTCCCAAAACAACAGGCACATAGACTAGTGTATTAGTTTGTAACATTTGTTTAATGATGTGACTTGATAATTAAATGGTCTGTGAAGGAAGGAAGATTTTATTTCAAATTATATGCAGCATGCCTATTCTTTGTAATTATATTGAATACCAAGTACCCTCACAAGAAAGAACTAGTCGGGGAAGGTGGGTGGTGGTGGTGGGAGCCAGATAGAGTCAAGGTGAGTGGTTTTACAGGTAAGGTAAGGACAGTGGGCACCCTGGTAAAATACATATGCTGATCATAAAGAGAGGGAGGGAGCCAGGTAGGGGTGACTTGAGATATCACCATGGTCATAAAAAAATGAGGCAGGTCTGGGAAGGTGGGTGGAGGGTGTAAAGGTCCATGCCTGGTGGGAGCTTGTTAAAATAAATTATAGAAGTCTCAGAAGATGTGTGATGTATGGGGGTGGAAGGTCCATGTTGGTGGGGGAATCTGCTAAAAATAAATTGTGCTTGTTTGGGAAGGTGGGTGGAGTGTGGCGAGGTCTGTGCTGAATGAGGAGCTTGTTAAAATAAATTATGCTTAATTGGGAAGGTGGCTGGAGGGTGGGATGTTCCGTGCCAGGTTGGGAGCTTGTTTAAATTTTGCTGGTTAGAGAAGTTGGGTGGAGGGTAAGAAGGTCTGTGCTATGTGGGGGGACTTTGTTAAAAGGATTTACAAAGATTTTCCCCACATACATAGTGAAATAGCTGATGTTGGTGATAGTCATTCCAGCTACTTTTCAGAATTTCATTACTAGAAAGTAACTTTGTGGAAGTGATCATACTTTAGCTCAACGAGGTGGGCAGTTGATGCCTTCCACTTCTTGATTGCTCTGACATGCCCCTGTGCTCAGGCACATAGTTTTGTGCCTGGGGAAAGCATGAGGATGCAGCCCATTCTAGTCAGTGGGGCTCCAGTTCAGTGGCATTTTTATACATAATAGCCAGTTGCAAATTGATGAAGGCCACACTGCTCTGCTCAAGCAGTGGCCTTCATCAATCTCCAACTGACCATTAAGTATAAGAATGCCACTGAAATGGAGTCCAATTGACCTCTGTGGGCATGCCTGCATGCTCTTCTGGATCACACATCACTACGTGCATGAGCACAGAGGCATGTCAGAGCAATCAGGAAGTGGGTCAAATTATGATCCTTTCCACAGAAATCTTGATTGATAACATTCTGAAAAGTACTGTATTTATTTATTTAGTTGTTGTTAACTGGGTAGGTACACTAGACAGAACCTGACTTATTTCAGGTATGACCTGGAATATAGCTGGAATGACTATTGCTAGCATCAGCTATGTTAATGTGTAAGTACAGACTTACGGACACAAAGTTGGAAAATCACTTCACAATAAAATGTGCTTAAATGCAGCTGTTTATTGTTTGCCTTTATCTATTGTAGATTGTGTAAGGTAATATCAACTGAACTTATTTGTGAAATATTAAGTATTGCGTGAATGGTTATTTTATTCCAGTGTCTTGGTCATCAGGTAGAGCCCCACAAAATGTTTTGCAGGGATCCTTAAAGTCCTGGGCACAGGCCTGGATCTTGCTTTAAATTGGTGGCACCCATAGAAACATAGAATCGGATGGCAGATAAGGACCAACTGGCCTACCCAGACTGCCCTTTTTCCCCTACCTACATTTCCATCCCAGACTGCACTTGATCTACTGCCTTTTCTCCTTCCCCCTTTCCTTTCCATTATTATTCCCATTGAGTATCCAGTGATATGGGTGAAGCAAATTGAGTGACTTAATTTGTGTGCCTGCAAGTACAGTGACTGAGGAAGTATAGCGAGGTACATGAATAGCAAGGTAGGGAGGTCAGAATAGCAAGTGTTGAGGGGATTAGCAAGTGTAGAGGGAGGAGGTTAGGTACAGGGTGAGAGCAGGCTGCTACAGAGTTGGCCACCTGGTGTGGCGGTTATGGTCATTACCAATGGTGTGCATGGTTCTGGGTTTGGCACTGCATGCTGGCACATACTAATTTAAGTTTCTGGTGTTGCCAGGTATTTTTTTTACATAACTTCCATTCCCCCTAGGTTGTTCCCCCACCCGTGGGTTGTCCCTCCTGAAACAGTCGCCCCCTCCTGTGTTTTCTTCCCTCCCCCAGTGTCCGCCCACCCTGAAGTTGAGAATTCTTAGTTTGGAGGGTGCAGGGGGTAGAGCACCCCACATAAAAAGCAGGTCCTGTTGTGCTTTGCATGGTCAATGATTTTGTATTTGGCAAAGTGCTGCTCACCGATTTTGTTTTTGGTGATCAGCCCTTGTCAATGTGTCAGTCGAGGTTTAAACTTCACTTTCAACATATGGAACCATCCATTGTGCCTATCCCATGCATTCTTTGAACCCTGCCACTGACTCCACCACCACTGCTGGAAGATTGCTCCAGGAATACACCACTGTTTATGTGAAGTACCACTTCCTAACATTTCTCCTGAATCCACCCCTTCAGCTTCATAGCATGTCCTGTTGCTCTTAAGCACATTTTGTTCTAAAAAAAATACTTTCCCCCTGTACCTTGTTCACCCTGTGAAGTATTAATTGGTCATATCAGGGAGCACTGTGGTGGTGGGAGACTTTAATTTACCAGGGGTGGATTGGAGCATCCCAGCCACCACATGCACCAGGGAGCAGATCCTCCTGGAAGCAATCAAAGGATGGCTTCCTGACCCAAAGGGTGACAGTGCCAACAAGGGAAGAAAATATTCCAGACTTGGTACTGGAGGATGGAGAACAGGTCACAGATGTAAGGGTGGAGGAACCACTGGCTGATAGTGATCACCATACAGTGTGGGTCTCTATCAGTTTGGGTAGAGAGATCCACAATACAAAAACAAAGGTCCTGGACTTCAGAAAGGCAGACTTTGGCAGGATGGAGCAATTCATTAGAACACACATAGATGGCATCCACCCTGACATGGACGCAGAGCAGAAATGGGAAATCATAAAACTAGGGCTGATTGAATTCATTGAAGCTTGTGTCAAGAACCAGCAAAAGAAATCAAGGACCAAGCATCCAAGATGGATGACCAGAGAGGTAACTGAGAAAGTGAGGGAGAAGAGAATGGCCTTCTGAACCTGCAAGAGAACCAGCTGGACAGAGGATAGGAAGAACTATGCAAGGAAAGCCAGGGAAGTGAGCAGAGCAGTCAGGACTGCAAAGTCAGCCAGGGAAAGGAATTTAGCACAGGGGATTAAGGAAGGAGAAAATAATTTCTTCAGGTTTATCAGGGAAAAGAAGAAGTGCAAGGATCAAATAGTTAGGATCAGTAAAGACAGTGGGTGGGTAGACAAGGGGACCAAGAAGGCAGAATGACTTAATGAGTACTTCTGTTCAGTGTTCACAAGGGAGAGGGATTTTCCATTCCTGTAGGGAAACGGGGCACAGGCATATGGATTGAGACAACTAGAGACAGGTCATCATGGTGGAAAGGGTGCTGGAGGGCCTTAGGTCCCTGAGGGTAGACAAGGCACCTGGGCCAGATGGGGTACATCCCAGGGTGATGAGGGAGCTGGTAAAGGTACTGGCAGAGCCACTAGTGGATCTGTTCAACTCCTCACAAAATACAGGATGTGTGCCCAGGGATTGGAGGGAGGTTCATGTGATACCTATCCACAAAAGTGGGCCCAAGGATGAACCAGGGAACTACAGACTGATAAGCCTCACTGCAGTTGTGGGGAAACTGATGGAATCAATCCTCAAAGAAAGGCTGGTGCAGTTTCTTGTGGATAATGATCTGCAAGAAAACAAACAGCCCCTGAGGGTAGACAAGGCACCAGCTGGGGTACATCCCAGGGTGCTGAGGGAGCTGGCAAAGGTCCTGGCAGAGCCACTAGTGGATCTTTTCTACACCTCACAAAATTCAGATTGTAGGTCTCCACAGGCAGCTTTGTCCTTTGCCAGAAGCTGCCTGTGGAGACCTACAATCTGAATTCAGTCTACTTCAGAGCCAACTCCTAAACAAAAAGCTCCTATTAAATGCCAAAAAAACTAAAGCAATGCTATTTTCTCCACTTCTTCATGCTGCAAACCTGACCAGTGCTGGCTCCATTCCTCAGATCACAACAATCCTGGGAGAAAACCTAGAATTTGTCAATAAATTCAAGTACTTGGGAGTGTGGCTCGACCATAGACTTTCCTTTATGGACCATATCGAAGATCTGCTAAAAAAACTGAGGCAGAGGCTTGCACTCTTTTTCAGGATTAATAACTTCCTTACTAGAGATGCCAAGTGGTGGCTGGTACAAATAACGTTTCTCTCCTTGGTCAACTATGCTGACTTTCTTTATAGTCACTGCCCTGTCTCTCATCTTGCTAAATTGGATACGTTGTATCACAGGGCTCTGAGATTCTATTCTGGCCTACCTTTTTCACTCATAATTGTGCTCTTTTATGCCGTGGGTGGCCTCCTTCAGTACAAAAGAAACAGAAATGCTGCACTCTGGATGTTCAGAGCTATTATCAAAAAACTACCCCTATATATCTCTGACTGTCTTCTGCTATGCCAGCTTGGGAACAATGCACTGAGAAGCTACTCCTTTATTTCCTTAAAGGTACCGAAGCTAAAAACATGCTTTGGGAGAATGGCTGTAAGCTTTGCGCTGCCATCTCTATGGAGCAAAATACAATAATCGCTAAAGCTTACTACCCCGGTCAGTCTATCCTCCTTCAAGACACTATATGACCATTTGGTCAAGGAAATTTGCAACTGCTTCCCCGATCCTAAACTTCCCTGCACTTATAGTGTACCATGATGGCGTTGTCCTCTCCCCTATGACTGACCCTGTGGCCTCTTCTTCAGATTTCTCTAATACCTAATTGTGCTCTTTGCTGTCCTGCCCTTTGTCCTCTCCGAGGCTTCATCTGTCCCGCGTCTATCCTGTACCACCCTGCCTGTACCATATCTTGCCTCACCTACCACACACCCCCTTCTACCCTGTTACAGTGTTTTTTTTTTTAATTCACTGTCCGTCTTGTTTCTTATGGTATTGTATGTAATATACCATTACCTAACAATTGTCCTTGTTACTACTTCCAGCTACTGTTACTAGACTCATTATATACCACAAAGGAACTGAACCACTGTTTCCAAATTGTTCTCCACTTATGACTACATTTAACTAGTGTATCTCTGTATTGTATAATATTACTGAGGTGTTATGTTGTGACTGTTCATATAATGCATATCCTGTGTTCCTGTGCTAACCAGATCCATCTTGTAAATGAGCTATGCTCAATGGTGTTCGCCTGGAGAAATAAAGATTTGATTGATTGATTGAAACAGTATGGATTCATTGCTGGCAGATCCTGCCAGACAAACTTGGTTGATTTTTTTGACTGGGTCATGAGGGCACTGCACGAGGGCTATACAGTAGATGTAGTCTACCTGGATTTCAGCAAGGCCCTTGATTCAGTACCACATAGAATGTTGACCTGCAAGTTAAGGAGTCTTGGTATAGGATGGGAGCTAGCCCGATGGGTAGAAAACTGGCTGTAGGACAGGCAGCAGAGAGTAGTTGCGGTGGGAGAAGCACCGGAGCCCAGAGCAGTGACAAGTGGTGTCCCACAGGGAACAGTACTGGGACCAGTCCTGCTTAGTATTTTCATCGCAGACACAGTGGTTGGGATCAAGAATAAGATTAGCCTCTTTGTCGATGACACCAAGATCTGTGCTGAAGTGGATGGGGAGGAGGGTGGAAAATTACTGCAGGAGGATTTGGCAAGACTCGAGGAGTGGTTGCACACTTGGCAGCTTGGGTTCAACACCAAAAAGTGCAAGGTGATGCATTTCGGAGCAAGAGACCCAGGATACAGCTACTGGATGGATGGTATCAAATTATCCATATCCAATGAGGAGAAGGATCTGGGGGTGCTGCTGATTGGGAATTAAACCACTCGGCCCAGTGTAGAAAGGCGGCAGCTAAGGCTAACAGGATGTTTGGGTGTATAATAAGGGGGATTACATCCAGATGTAGCCAAGTCATATCGCCCCTGTACAGGTCCCTGGTGAGGCCGCACTTGGAGTACTGTATGCAGTGCTGGTGCCCGTACTTGAAAAGGGATATCAAACTACTGGAAGCAGTACAGCAAAGAGCAACAAAGATGATCTAGGGGTTGGGGGATAGAACTTATGAAGAAAAATTAGAAGAGCTCAACATGTATACCCTGGAGGATAGAAGAGAAGGGACATGATCGAGACCTTCAAGTACCTGAAGGGGATGAACAGAGTAGGCTTCCAGGGTGGGTTCACTCTCCAGAACAGAAGAGATACTAGAGGGCACTCCCTGAAGTTAAAAGGGGGCAGATTCAGGAGGTAAAGGAAGAGGAATTACTGCACTGAAAGAGTGGTAACAGGGTGGAATGCACTGCCTGACTCTGGGGTGCTTCAAGAGGGGGTGGGACAAATTCAAGAGGAAAGTACATACGGTGGGGCAGTTGGGGGAAGGAAGAGTTAATGGGGGGCAGCTGCAGTCTAATGGGCTGAAGTGCTGCACACTCAAGCAGACTAGATAGACCATATGGCCTGTATCTGCTGGCAATTTTGTACATTTGTATGTTCGTATATCCCCCTTTCACCCGCTGCTACCTTCCCCACAGGCCTGCAATAAAAGCAGATCACTTGAAGCCATGGAGCAGTTTAGCTTTGGAGCCCTGCCAGGGAACTTTAAAGAGCAATAAATTTTTTTCTCCGTACCGCAGTCTGCAGTCACCACTCCTGCTTCCTTGTCCCACTAAGGAATTACATTTGCTGCTGGAGTGGCGGCTCAGTGATGGAGAGAAGAGTTCCTACCCTACTGCCTCCACTTTGTTAAGCAAGGTCCCCACAATCTAATTGGCATCCCACTGTACACCTTCAGAAAAACTATTTATCTATATCTATATCTATATCTATATCTATATCTATATCTATCTATCTATCTATCTATCTATATATATATATATATATATATTATATATATATATATATATATATATATAAGCTTGGTTCTCTGTACCGCAGCCTGCAGTCACCCCTCCTGCATCCTAGTCCCAGAAATGAATTACATTTGCTGCTGGAGTGGCAGCTCAGTGATGGAGAGAAGAGCTCCTACCAGACCTCCTCCACTTTGTTATGCAAGGTCTCCACAATCTAATTGGTATCCCACTATACATCTTCAAAAAAAACTATACATATATATATCTATATATATTCATGGCAAAAAACACTGTTTAATGCATCAGTTAGGGTTGTTCCACAGTGACAAAAGCAAGAAAATTCGATGTTAGGGTTAAAACCCTAACTCCGCATTCCCCCTCAGCACCACACACATAAACACACACACGCATATGCAATTGGGGGGAGGACCAAGGCAACACAACCAACCACAGACAACCAGCAGCAGGTAACAGAAATAACATACAACTGTCTAAACGTATTACAACACAGAGCCATCATCATGGTCTGATACATTATGTACTAATGCCAGGCTGAACGATAGCTGTCATTCTCGGACAGCTCTGTTGGCGGGCAGCCGTGGTGGTATGCAGGTTGGTTGAGCTATCTGCCAACATTGGGACCCTGCTGGGGTGGAAGGAGTGGGGTGGTTGGGGGGCATTTCAGGAGGGCTGTCTGCAACAGCTGGCTTCCGTGGAAGGTGGCTTTACCAAGGGCTTGGGGCTGGAGGGGTACAGCTTGATATTCACTGCCCCGGGAGTGGCATCTACAGGGATTGGGGTGTCATACTTTCTTCACTGCTGCCGGAGCAGAATCAGACAGGGGCTTGGGGAGAGGTGCCATCTTACATTTACTGCCACCGGAGCGGCATTGTAGGGGGACTTGGGGGGTGCATCATTTCTTTTACTGCCACCAAGAGTGGCATGTCTTGGGCTGGGGTCAGGCCAGGGAGGGGAGATGGCTACAGGCAGCACATTCTGCAGGGGCAGCCCTTCAGGCACAATGCAAATGGGGCTATAATGGCATGCTAATGGCCCCATTGTGCCATGCATGCCTAATGGCCATCCTGAGATGCCCTGCCCCAGTGGGTTCACAGCCTGACTTGGGGGATGCACTGGCACAGCCTGGGATGCTCTGGGGCTTCCTGGGCTGGGTGCACCTGTGCTGTTCACAGAGGGGCTATACCGGGGGCATGTCCCTGTGCCTCCTCTGTGAATCACCCATTTTGCACACAGTGCATCTCCCTTGTGCCGGGGCAGCTGAGATGCACTGGGTGCATCTTCTTTGTGAATCTTGCCCATGGTACCTATTCTTGAAAACAAACCATTACCAGTATACTATGTATTACTATCAATTATACTTATGTTTAAGTCACTATAAGTTATTTAAGAAAAGCATAGAACTAAGTTTTAGAAATAGTTAATAATAAAAAGTGTGTTAAACAGTTGCATCTTTGGTATTGCTTAATACATAAACTTTAAGATTAATAAATACAGCTCTTGAGAAGTTCATACTGGAAATTTATATATCATAATGTAATGATACAGCATATTTACATAGATACAATACAAGTGTTAGAAAAGAAAGGAGACATAGTAGTACAGTGCTGCTATTAAATATGAATGTTTAAAGTAAAACTGCAAAAGGGCAAGAAGCAGAAGTCTCACATGGTAATAGTCAACATGTGACACAGTCATAGCAATATGACTGTGTGACACTGATAGATGCAATTCAGCATAGAACAGTGTAAAACATTGTAAAAGTGTGCGATTCACTGAAGTGTCACACACAAATAAAGGATATATTTTACTCTGAAAAATCCTTATAATATGAAAATGCTGTACAAACATAATAATACATACAACACAGTTGCTTTGAGTACATGTACAGAGTATATCTTCTGTGAAATTATTACAGGTGGTGCTTTATAGGTTTTACAGTTTTATCTATCCTTAGGATAAGCCTTCAGGGTTACTGCATTTGTTGCTGACTGATTGTTTCTGCTCTTACCTCCTTGTTTCTTTCGTCCATGGTTCTTCTTTTTTTTGGCAGGTGATGGGCCCAGCCACCCACCCGATCCACAACCACCCCACACTACACTCCTTTTATAGGGTGGCACAGTCAAGATATTTCCTGTGGCAAAGCAGGAATGGGCAGATCAGAGGGGTATCTACACAGTGACCTCATTTACAGGGGGGACTAGTACTTTAACTTGTTATAACAAGCTATACAGAAACAAACAAACAAAACACAAAATCAAACTCTTGCTTGCATTTTCTTCCTTCTAATTACTCTGACCAGGTTATAAACCCAGCAAATTATCTGGAATGGATATCATTCACTGCAGGTAATGTGGAACACTCTTCAAAAGGGCAGTTTTACAGGATTTAGGACACTGTCATACATTGTGGGCCATTGGAGATCTTAGGGCTCAGTTCCAGGCAGCATGAGCAGAGATTGTGCACCTCAAATTTCATATTCGAGAGGAAATATATTATAAGAACCACCCATCATTTCCCCAACATCCAACAGAAGCACCTCGACCACAGAGGGTAGTTGGTCTGGAAGGTTGGCAGGTGGTTACGAGGGGCAAATTGGGTGCCCCATCACTCGGTGCTCTCCAACATATTACCTCCACAAACCATATCAAACTGCAAACAGGTATCTGCCTCTATCTCCAAAATCAAACAAAGTGGCAGAGGACACTGCAGAGCAGGACACTGCAGCACAGGAGCCAGCACAACAAAACACCCAAAACAGGAAGCAAAACAAAAAAAGCAAAAAGGAAAATAAAACTTCTGATCATGGGAGACTCCATGATTCGGGGAGTTGATACCTATCTCCAGCCAGGGGTAATTGTCAGATGCCTCCCCAGTACATCAGCATGGAGAGACACTGACAGCATTGCTAAAATTGTTCAGGAAGCATGGGAAAACATTGATGTCCTGGTACACACTGGGACTAATGATCTCACCAGCTGGTCAGTTGTGGAGACCACGGAATACCTGTCCAGGCTGGGTGACAAACTATCACCCATTTCGTCTGGCATCTCCTTCTCTGAGATCCTGCCAGTCTGGGAGAGGGGGGCAGATAGATGGAAGGTCAGAGAAGGGGAGACAGGGGAGCTAAACATGTGGCTCAAGGGCTGGTGCTAGGAAAAAGGACACAAATTTGAAGGGAACTGGCAACAGTTTTGGGAGCGAAAGTTCTTTAAATTTGATGGACTTCATCTGACAAAGGAGAGAGTCAGTGCATTGGGGCAGAAGTTTGACATCTTTGCAGAATATTTAAACTAGCAAATGAGGAGAGGGGTGCAGCACCCCATACGTTGAATGGGAAGAACGCCCCTCCCCCCTCAGCTAGTGGTCAAACAGGAGTTCAGCATGTTTGCAGTTCATTTGCATCACCAGGTAAGGAAAAAGGTCCAGCTCCCCATACAATGCACAGGAGAAGCGCCAGACATCACCCAACAACTAACACACCGAAATATGGCCAATGGAAAATCATGTACACAAATGCTCGCAGTCTGGGAAACAAGATCCTAGACCTGCAGACAATAATGACAGAGGCTAAACTGGACATAGTAGCAATTAGCGAGATGTGGTTTACCAGTAACCAGACTTGGGAGACTTCAGTACCTGGCTATGTACTGTTCAGAAGAGACTGAGGTGTAAAAAGGGGGTGGGGTGGGGTGGAGTGGTCCTGTTTGTCAATGAAAATATCAAAGCTACAGAAATTCAGAATACATATAAGGAGACAGAAGAACTGTGGGTCACCCTGGAAATAGGAAATGGGACAGCCATAAGAACTGGGGTTGTCTACCTCCAGACCAAGGGAAGGACATAGACACATTATTGTTAGAAGATATACAAAACATGACAGTTAAAGGGGAGGTTCTGATAATGGGAGACTTCAACATGCCAGATACAGATTGGTCAATACCAGCAGGAACATCTGTTAGAACTAGACACATGGTGGATTCTCTGCAGGGGGAGGGCCTCAAGCAACTGGTACAATAACCCACAAAAGACATGGCTATCCGGGATCTAGTACTGACTAACAGGAAAAGAATCACAGATCTCCAGGTAGAAGGTCACCTGGGGGCCAGTGACCATCACATAGTATGGTTCAGTTTGGCCACTACTACTAAATCATCCCATTCCAAGGAAAAATATGGGACTTCAGAGGAGCTAATTTTGATAAGATGGCCAACAGAGTTAAGCTAGTCCCGGTTAAAAGAAATACATGTGAGGGGGTACAGGCAAAGTGGGCAAGCATTAAGGATGCAATACTCTAAGGAGCATCCCATTGTGTTAGAGAGAAAAGGGAGTGCAAAAGAAGAAGGAAACCACTTTGGTTCTCAAAAACAGTAACAGAAAAGGTCAGAGCCAAAAGGCTGGCCTTCAGGAAATATAAGGGAACGCAGCAGGATGAAGATAAGGAGGCATACCAAACTTCCCTAAGGGAAGCAGGGAAGGCAGTAAGGCAGGCAAAGGCCCAAACTGAGGAAACACTAGCACAGACAGTAAAAGAAGGTGACAAGACTTTCTATAGATACATTAATGAAAGGAGAAGGTTCAGAGAGGGTATTGCAAGATCAAAGGAGATAAGGGTGTGTGGGAGGAGGACCATGTAAAACATCTATCCTAAATACTGAAGAGAAGATAGGGCAGGGCCCACAGCTCAGCACCATGGACACAGGGGGAGGAAGGTGAGCACTAGTCCCTTCACAAAAGAAAGGATCTTACAAGAGCTCAATAAGCTCAGGGTGGACAAGGCAATGGGACCTGATGGCATACATCCCAGGGTACTAAAGAAGCTAAGGGCGGAACTAGCAGAGCCATTATCATTGCTGTTTAGTGAGTCTCTGAGCACAGGAGAGGTCCCAGAAGACTGGAGAAGGGCTCATGTGATCCTGTTCCACAAGAGAGGTAGCAGGGAGGAGACAGGGAACTACAGACCAGTCAGTCTTACCTCAGTAGCAGGCAAGATTATGGAGGCACTCATTAAGGAAAGGATAATGCAACTCCTGGAATCCATAGGAGCACAGGATCCAAGACAGCATGGGTTTACAAAAAGGAAGGTCCAGTCAAACTAATCTCATAGATTTCTTTGACTGGGTAACCAGAGTGGTGGACCAAGGGGGAGCAGTTGATGTCACCAACCTTGACTTCAACAAAGCTTTCAATACTGTTCCACATGGAAGATTGATTAATAAGCTGGGTAGGTTCGGGATGGGTCAGAGGTTGGTCAACTGGGTGGCAAACTGGTTGACAGGCAGAAAACAGAGAGTGGTGGTAAATGGGATACAGTCGGAAGAGATGCAAGTCACAAGTGGGGTACCTCAGGGATCAGTCCTGGGGCCAATCCTCTTCAATATCTTCATCAGTGACATTGCAGATGGACTGGAGGGTAAGGTTTGTCTGTTTGCAGATGACACCAAGATCTGCAACAGAGTAGATGATCTAGATGGGGTGGGCAGAATGAGAAGAGATCTGGATAAACTAGCAGAATAGTCAGAAGAGTGGCAACTAGGGTTTAATGCAAAGAAGTGCAAGATCATGCACATAGGGAAGAGAAACTCTGAAGCCACCTATAGGCTGGGACTGGAGTTGTTGGCAGTCACAAGGGAAGAAAGAGACTTGGGCATCATCATCATCGATGACCTGAAATCATCCAAGCAGACCACTAAAGGAGTAGTTAAGGCAATGGGGATGTAAGGGTGTATTAGTAGGGGTATCACAAGTCGGAAGAGGGAGGTAATAATCCCTGTTTACAAGACACTGGTTAGGCCCCATCTGGAGTACTGCATGCAGTACTGGAGGCCACACCTTCACAAAGATATTAACCAAACTGAGGCAGTCCAGAGAAAGGCAGCCAAAATGGTGCAGGGACTGCATTAGAAAACATATGAGGACAGATTAACAGAGTTCAATATGTATACCCTAGAGCAAAGGAGGGAGAGAGGTGATATGATCAAAACATTCAAACACCTTAAGGGCATTAACAAGGTGAAAGAGTTTAACATGTTTCAATATAAGAAAAATAGCAGGACAAAAGGACACATCATGAGATTAGAGGGAGGCTGATTAAGGGGTAATGTGAGGAAGTTCTTTTTCACAGAAAGGGTGGTGGATGCATGGAATGGCCTACCTCGGAAGTGGTGGATATGAATACAGTGCAGGGCTTCAAACAGACATGGGATAGGCATAGGAGCAATACAGATGAGTATGAATAGATAGGCCATTGACAGAGTACAGACCTATGGCACATTCATAAGGTAGAAAAAGAAATGGGCAGACTGGATGGGCCTTGCGGTCCTTCTCTGCTGTAAACTTCTATGCTTCTATGTTTTTATGTAGAAGTATTGCACATAACAACAGATGCACAGCTGGCAAGTGCGCCAAGTAGTACTTGTAATGGCCAGATAGCGTTCACTCAGAACAAAAGACAATGGTAGAACATGATAACCAAATAGTGATATCTGTTTTGCCACCAGAAAATCTTTGTTAATCAACTAAGTGTGGTTTCTCTAGTGATTGTAAACACAGTTGGTGCTAGTTGAAGACCACTACAACTACATTTACTTTATCACTGATTAACACAACTACCTTAGATGTCAGGTTGGTAAAACCATACGCATGTAAACCATGAGATGTATAGTGAATGTAATGTTGCACATAGATGCATAGAAGAAAGAATAGGAGTAGTTTCTGAGCGGTTACTGTGTTACAAAATGGGACAGCAATGAATGTTGTGTGACTACTTTTCTGAATGATGAAGATTCTCATAGTTGTTCAAAATTAGTACATAAGCAATTTTTAAGTGGCATGGTAGCTTCTGCTTAAAATTGTTTGTGGAGTCATTGCATTCAACCCACCCAGTTCTATACCTCAACAAAGTAATGTAATGTCCTGAATGTACAGACTGTCCTTGGTGGTAGATCACAGCATGAGTGTCAAACACAGTTTGATTAAATGTCACTCTGTCAGCTGTAAAATCTGTGACAGGTGTGTCAATTCTGAGCCCATGAGAGTCAAACCTATGCAGGACAAACATAAGATATTGAGATGAAGTTCTGAGCTGTATAGACTAAGTACAAGACCCTCCACACTTAACACAAAGGTGACCACTTTCTGCATTTGTAAACAGCTTTCGGAACTTTACACTTTGACAGTGAGGAACATACAAAGAAATCTGAAGCATGTTTTCAGTGGTTTCTCTTGTGAATGGCCGCAATGACACACAATCATATCTGGTAACACATGAGACAGTAAAGTACTGTCTCATGGGAATGGTCTCTTCATCCAAAGTGTTTATGATGACCAACATAAACTCAGTGGCATCCTGTTGCATGTTACCTTCATATGCACTGTGTCCATCATATATACCTAGAACCAGCAGGAGAGGTGTAAAGAGTGTACATTGTGTAGCTGCTCAAAAATCACATTCATAACTTGTTTCAATGCCTTTGATAAGGCAGTTTCTTCACAAGCTGATATAGCCTGCACAAAGTGAGGCATGTGGAGAAATGCTTGCATAGCTGAATTTGCATAGCAGTTAAATCCAGTACTGTTATCAAACACTGGCACAACAGCCATACCAAGTGACTTCTTATGAACAGGTGATGTTGCATCTGTATTTAACATTGTGATCATGTTGGTACTCTATGTAGTTAATTCAATAGTGTTAGATTGTTTCCTCTTCTTGCCAGCTGAAGCTCTGACTGTGGCATTTGATCCAACCACGTACATAGGTAACGGTATGAGAGGCATCTGTGGCTGGTATAGAGTATGTAATCCATTGTACTCAACAATACACTGCTTGTCAGCACATATCATCTGTGGTGCTAGTGTGATGTGCAACCCAGACAGACTATGAACGTGTGAAAGCATGACACAAGTCATGCCATCCTTGAAAATGTCAGTGCCTATGTCCACCATTGTGAAATCCAAACTCAAGCCATGTGACTTGTGTATGGATATAGCATATGCAACACATATAGGGAACTGTTTCTTGTTGACATGTATATCCTTGAAGACCTGGAACTTAACACAGGTCCACTCTATCTGCACAGACTCTTGCATGTTGTCAAACTGAACAAGAGCCTCAATAAACATCTTCTGCACAATGTACTGAAAGTCTATGATATAACTATTGCACCATTTACCATGCCATGTTCGACATCCAGATATTGATGTAGCATGACACTTTCATTCTTACAAATGATAAAAATCGCTTTTAGACAAGCTGTATGTGATACATCTGACTTAAGTTCAGACAAGTACTCAGTCATTTTTGCTACCAGCTTCCGACTTAAAATAACACTGTCAACTGTATCAACAGCATGCAGTGTGACCATTTATTAATTCTCTCTCTGCAACATAACACTGTTCAATTCAACACATTTCTTAAGTCATGGCATAAGACAGACAATTCGTGTACCCCTGGAGCAGACATCACTGAAAACATCACATGCTACACGTATGGATATAGTATCTATAGTGATTCTTCATCTATTCAGCATCAAAAGATGTATATACCTGTCTGAGCTTGATCCAGCACTGCCTTGTAACTAGATCACCATTCTGCTGCATGTTCTCACACAGCTCAACATATGTGAATAACTCCCACAAGTTGCAACCTCCAGTGCAGCCCAGTGTATTCTTTGCCTGCTTGGCAGACACAGTTGCAAAGACATGCTCTGCATTAACTGGTGCAAGTTGTAAAAGGTCTCCAAATACAGTGATGCTTTTACCACCAAATGCATCTCTAGAATCAGTGGCCAAAATCTTCTGTAGATGAAGATGTATACAGGCAAGCATCACAGCAGACACCATGCTGATCTCATCAGTGTTTGATCAGTAGCTTCATTTTAGTAAACGTAAGACAAGGCTGAGATGCAACCTCAAATGACAGCTTATGATACTCTCCTGTTTTACCATGCTCCACTGGCAACATGAAGAGGTGATGTAGGGCCTAAGACAAGTAACACACACAGTATCCTTCTCAGAGGTGCTGCCTGTCAATGGCATGGGGGAGGTGAGGGTAATTAGCACCATGCAGTTTAATGAATGGTTGAAAAAATGGTGTGGAGCACAGGGGTTTGGCTTCATTGGGGACTGGGGTTCCACCTGGAGGGACACCAGCCTATACTGGCAGGAAGGTCTGCATCTATCCAGCAAGGGAACAAGTCTTTTGAGCCAGGGGTGTAGCCAGGGATTTCAGATCTGCACACCAAGTGGACTCACTATTACCCCCCCCGCCGTAGCCAGACAATATACAAATGTACACCAGGACTGTGTTTGTTGCCTCATTTGGCACAGTAAATATGACTTTTGTATTCCATGACAATGGTTGTTGCCATGCATGGGTAAATAGAAATGCCATGCATTGCTCCCTAAGACACCCACATACCAGCCAGAGAGGCTGTAGAGTTGTATTGTCCTTGGGATGCAAAGACAGTATTAGTGACCAGTTCTTCTAGTTTCAATTCATATGAATTAAATTAGAGAAAGGTTCAGCATTTTCTTTGTTAGTATTCATGGAAAAGGAAGCAGTTCAGAGCCTATGTGCTACCCCACTTAATTAAAATTGCACACCATGGAGTACTTGGAGTATGCCTCGCTACACCCATGTTTTGAGCAATTGGTTTAAATGTGTCATTGGCAAGCTTTTAAACTAGTCAAAGGGGGAAGCACTGATAAGCAGCAAGAAAATCCCAGCCTCTCTCTACAAAACAGGGTACTAAATGAGAAAAAGACCGAGGTAGAAAGGTCAGTGGGGGATGCTGCAACAGAAGGTAAAGCCATTAAAAAAATGGAGAGCAATGAGTACCAATGCCCATAGTCTGGGTAACAAGCTTCTTGAATTAGTGGCCTTGATGGAGGAGGAACATCTGGATATCATGGCAGTCACAAAAACATGGTACACACAAAACCATGACTGTGATGTAAACATACCAGGATACACTATCTACAGGAGGGACAGAGAGGGTAAAAGAGGAGGAAGAGTAGCTCTTTACATAAGGGAAGGAATAAAAGCAACAGAACAAAAGGGTAAACAGGGAGGAGAAGAAGCACTGTGGGTAAATTTGGAGACAGGCAATGGCACCACAATCCGCACAGGGGTTGTATACAGACCTCCTTCTCGGGGGAGAAAATAGACAAGAAAATGATAGAAAGTATACTTAGAATGGCAGAAAAAGGGGATATATTGCTGATGGGTGATCTGAATATGCCAGAGGTTAACTGTAGTGCAGTTGCAGCAGCCACTTTGAAGAGTGGAGTTATTCTAGATGCCCTACAGGGAGCATGCCTTAGACAACTAGTACTGGAGCCCACTCGAGAGGGAGCAATATTAGACCTGAGTCTCTCAAATGGAGATGGAGAGAGGATCACAGATGTAGAAGTGGGTAGCCATCTGGGAACTAGTGACCATCGAACAATATGGTTCACAATAAACACAGCAATAGAGTCAAGCCATACAAAGGCAAAAGTACTGGACATTAGGAGGGCTGACTTGTTAAAATGGGTGAGTGCCTAAGGAATGCACTAGCAAATGGGCAGGAAGCAGGGTGGAAGAACAATGGGGAATAATAAAAACTGCCATCACAGAGGTAATGAGTCTTTGTGTGAAGCAAATAAACAAAACAAAATGATGTAAGAAACCACTATGGTTCTCAAAGGAAGTAGCAGTGAAGGTTCAAGAGAAAAAGAAAGCATTCAGGAAGTACAAGGAATCACAGAAGGAGCAGGACAGAGAACTGTATCAGTTAAAGCAAAAGGAGGCTGGGAAGGCATTCAGAATAGCAAAGGTCAAAACCGAGGAAAAGATAGCCAACTCAGTTAAGAAGGGGGATAAAACCTTTTATAGGTACATCAGGGAGTGAAGGAAGACCAAGGGAGGGATAGTGAGGCTTAATAAAGAGGAGGGAGGGTGGGCAGAAAGAGAGACTGTGAAAAGGCTGAGATACTAAACAAATATTTTTGCTCAGTATTTATAAATGAAGAGGGGGAGGTACATAAAACAAACAGTAGAAACACTCTGGATACAGAAGTTGATACCAGCCCATTTACAGAAAGAACTCTTAAAACTGAAGGTGGACAAAGCAATGGGGCCTGATGGGATTCATCCCAGAATTCTAAAAGAACTAAGGGTAGAACTAGTGACACCACTGACTACCCTTTTTAACAAATCATGGGAGGATGGGGTGGTACCCGAGGACTGGAGGAGGGCAGATGTGATTCCCCTTCACAAAAGTGGGAGCAAGGCAGAAGCAGTAAACTACAGACCTGTTAGTTTAACCTCACTGTTAGGGAAAATGATGGAATCACTTCGGAAGGAAAGAATTGTCAAGTATCTAGAGGCCAGAGGAGCACAGGACCCTAGGCAGCATGGATTCACATTGGGAAGGTCATACCAGATGAATCTGATAGATTTCTTTGACTGGGTGACCAAAGTAGTAGATCAGGGAAGGGCTATGGACATGGCCTACCTAGACTTTAGCAAGGTATTTAACACAGTCCCACACAAAAGATTAATATACAAGTTAGCCAGCCTGGGAGTGGGTCCCAAGATGACAGCCTGGGTAAAGAATTTGCTGGAGAATAGGACACAGAGAGTAATAGTAAATGGAGTCCACTCAGAAGAAAGGGAGGTTACTAGTGGGGTACCGCAGGGTTCAGTATTAGGACCGGTCCTCTTCAATGTCTTTATAAGCGACATTGCAGAGGGACTGGAAGGAAAAGTATGTCTCTTTGCAGATGACTCAAAGATCTGCAACAGAGTTGATGCACAGGGTGGGGTGGAAAGGATGAGAAGGGACTTGGCAAGGTTAGAGGAATGGTCAAATGTATGGCAGCTTAGATTCAATGCTAAGAAGTGCAAGGTAATGCACCTGGGAAACAAAAACCCAGGGGAAGAGTACACAGTGGGGGGTGAGATGCTAACAACAATAAAAATGGAAAGGGACCTCAGGGTAGTCATATCAGATGACCTAAAGGTGGCAAGCAATGTGAGAGGGCAGCAAGGAGGGCGGGGTGATACTGGGATGCATAAAGAGAGGCATCACCAGTAGAAAACAGGAAGTTATTATCCCTCTGTACAGACAGCTGGTGAGACCCCATCTGGAGTACTGTGTGCAGTTCTGGAGACCCAATCTCGGCAAAGACATGGACAGGATGGAAGCTGTCCAGAGGAGGGCAATTAAAATGGTCCAGGGTCTTCACTGGAACACATATGAAGAGAGACAAAAGGAGCTTAATATGTATAGCCTCGAGGAAAGGAGGGAGAGTGGGGACATGATAGAAATGTTCAAGTACCTCAAGGGAATCAACAAAGTCCAAGAGGGTAGCATCTTTCAAAAAAAAAGAGGTGTGCAAGAACAAGAGGGCACAATTTGAAGTGGGGGGCGGCTCAGAGGTAATTTAAGGAAGTATTTTTTCACAAAGAGGGTTGTGGATGCATGCAACGGCCTTCCGGAGGAGGTTGTGGAGTCAAAATCAGTGGTGGAATTCAAGCATGCATGGGACAGTCATAAGGCCATTCTAGGGGGTGGGGGTAGGAAGAAGCAGGCTGCTGGTTAACTAGGATCTGCAGCTTATCCAGTAGGTAAAGAAATGGGCAGACTAAGTGGGCCAAGCAGTTCTTATCTGCCACCAAATTCTATGTTTCTATGTAGGGTTACTCCACCAATGTTGTATGCAGCCAGTTCAGTGGGAGCACTAACAGCAACAGACATTGGCAAGTCTGTCAGTTTACTTATTTCAGCCATAATAACCTCTATAAGGAAACTCTTACCTGCACCTGCTGAGCCACTAACAAACATTAGTAGTGGCTTATGCTCATGACACTTACATTTCTTCTGTTCATGTAGTATATCATGTCAGACAGCATCTGTGACTGCAGAGTGAACCACACATTGCTGCTCATTGAAAGTCTCTCTCAATTCCACTGGATCAACAGTGCAGTGTGTGCCATGCTCCATAGCACTTTCCACTTCTGACATGAGTACCTCTGTGACAATGAGAGGCAGAGGCACTCCAAGACTTGAGAAGACTTGGTTTGCTGGCCAAGGCACCTAGCTTCACCTGAGCTCTTTCCTTCTAAGACTGCTTGAAAGGCAGAGTAGAGAAACTTACCAGAGCAAGGGAGAAGGATTAAGACTTAGTTTGGCTAAGCAGATTTACTGTGTGGTGGTGTTTTTATTTTTTACTCACAGGGATTGCTACTGTTTGTTGCTAACATTTCATTGCTTTATTTTTTCTCTGATTCAAATTGTTGTTGCTGGTATACCTTCTTCTGCATTATTACAAGATGTGCCTACAGGTGTGTGCTAACAGATTACTGCTGTAATCTTCTGATTCAAATTGTCTTTGCAAGGTATATCTTCTGTTACTGCTTTATTTTTTCTGGAGCAAAGTGTTTTTACAGGGTATATCTTCTCTGAAATTATTACAGGTGGTGCTTTACAGGTTTTACAGTTTTATCTAACATTAGGATAAGCTTTCAGGGTTACTGCATTTGTTGTTGACTGATTGTTTCTGCTCTTACCTCCTTGTTCTTTCGTCCGTGGTTCTTCTTTTTAGGTAGGGGAAGGGCCCAGCCACCCACTCCCATCCCCAACCACCCCACGCTACACTCCTTTTATAGGGTACCACAGTTGTGACATTTCCTGTGGCAGAGCAGGAAGGGGCGGATCAGTGGGGCCTCCACAAGGTGATCTCATTTACAGGGCACTAGTAATTTAACTTGTTATAACAAGTTAAACAAAGCACAATTAAACCATTACTTGCATTTTTTTTCCTTCTAATTACTCTGACTAGGTTACAAACCCAGCAACTTATTTGGAATGGATTTCATTAACTGCAGGTACTGTGGAACAATTTTCAGAAGGACAGTCTTACAGGATTTAGGACACTGTCCTACATGCTGGGCCTTTGGAGATCTTAGGTCTCAGCTCCGGGCAGCATGGGCAGAGATTGCACGCCTCAAATTTCATATTGAAGAGGAAATACATTATAGGAACCACCCGCCATTTCCCCAGCATCCAACAGAAAAACTCGATCAGAGAGGGTAGTTGGTCCAGGAGGTTGGCAGGTGGTTAGAGGAGAAAATCAGGTGCCCCATCACTCTCCTCTCCAACACATTACCTCCAAAACCATATAAACACTACAAACAGGTATCTGCCTCTATCTCTGAAATCAAATAAAGAGGCAGAAGACACTGCAGAGCAGGACACTGCGCACAGGAGCTAGCACAACAATACTCACCCAAATCAGGAACCAAAACTAAACAAGCACAAAGGAAATCAAAAAACTTCTGATCATAGGAGACTCCATGATTCGGGGAGTTGATACCCATCTCCAGCTAGGGTGATGGTCAGATGTCTCCCAGGTACATCAGCATGGAGAGACACTGACCGCATTGCAAAATTGTTCACAAAGCAGGAGAAAACATTGATGTCCTAGTACACATAGGGACTAATGATCTCGCCAGCCGGTCAGTTGTGGAGACCAAGGAACACCTGACTAGGCTGGGTGACAAACTATCATCTATTTCGTCTGGCATCTCCTTCTCTGAGATCCTGCCAGTCTGGGAGAAGGGAGCAGATGGACGGAAGGTCAGAGAAGCGAGATAGGGAGCTAAACACGTGGCTCAAGGACTGGTGCCAGGAAAAAGGACACAGATTTGTAGGAACTGGCAACAGTTCTGGGAGCGAAAGTTCTTTAAATTTGATGGACTGCATCTGACTAAAGAGGAGTCAGTGCATTGGGGCAGAAGTTTGACGCCTTTGCAGAATATTTAAACTAGCAATGGGGAGAGGGGTGCTGCACCCATACGTCGAATGGGAAGAACACCCCTCCCTCAGCTAGTGGTCAAACAGGAATTCAGCGTGTTTGCCATTCATTTGCATCACCAGGTAAGAAAAAGGTTTGTCTCCCATACGATGCACAGGGTAATGCCAAACTTCACCCAACAACTAACACTTCAAAATCTGGCCAATGGAAAATCATGTACAAATGCTCACAGCCTGGGAAATAAGATCCCAGACCTGCAGGCACAATGTCAGAGGCTAAACTGGACATAGTAGCAATTAGTGAGACGTGGTTTACCAGTAACCACACTTGGGAGACTTCAGTACCTGGCTATGTATTGTTCAGAAGAGACCGAGGTGCAAAAGGGGGGAGGAGTGGCCCTGTATGTTAATGAAAATATCAAAGCTACAGAAATTCAGAATACACATAAGGAGCCAGAAGAACTGTGGGTCACCCTGGAAACAGGAAATGGGACAGCCATAAGAACTGGGGTTGTCTACAGGCCCCAGACCAGAGGGAGGACATAGACACATTACTGTTAGAAGATATACAAACATGACAGCTAAAGGGAGGTTCTGATAATGGGAGACTTCAACATGCCAGATACAGATTGGTCAATACCAGCAGGAACATCTGCCAGAACTAGACTCATAGTGGATTCCCTGCAGGGAGGGCCTCAAACAACTGGTACAGCAACCCACAAGAGACAGGGCTATCCTAGATCTAGTACTGACTAACAAAGAAGGGATCACAGATCTCCAGGTAGAAGGTCACCTAGGACAGTGACCATCACATGGTATGGTTCAATTTGGCTACTACATCTAAATCATCCCATTCCAAGGCAAAATATGGGACTTCAGAGGAGCTGACTTTGATAAGATGGCCAACAGAGTTAAGCTAGCCCTGGCAAAAGAAACACAGGTGAGGAGGTACAGGCAAAGTGGGCAAGCATTAAGGATACAATACTTGAAGCAACATCCCATTGTGTTAGACAGAAAACGAAGTGCAAAGAAGACGGAAACCACTTTGGTTCTCAAATACAGTAGCAGAAAAGGTCAGAGCCAAAAGGCTGGCCTTCAGAAAATATAAGGGAACACAGCGGATGAAGATAGGGAGGCATACCAAACTGCCCTAAGGGAAGCAGGTAAGGCAGTAAGGCAGGCAAAGTCCCAAACTGAGGAAACACTAGCACGAACAGTAAAAGAAGGTGACAAGACTTTCTATAGATACATTAGTGAAAGGAGAAAGTCCAGAGGGGGTATTGCTAAGCTTAATGGAGAAAAGGGAGCATGTGAGGAGGAGGACCCTGTAAAGGCATCTATCCTAAATAGATACTTTTGCTCAGTATTTACTGAAGAGAAGGTAGGGCAGTGCCCACAGCTCAGCATCATGGACACAGGGGGGAGGGAGGTGAGCACTACTCCCTTCACAAAAGAAAGGGTCCTACAAGAGCTTGCTAAGCTCAGGGTGGATAAGGCAATGGGACCTGATGGCATACATCCCAGGGTACTTAAGGAGCTAAAGGAGGAACTAGCAGAGCCATTAGCAGAATTGTTTAGTGAGTCTCTGAGCACAGGAGAGGTCCCAGAAGACTGGAGAAGGGCTCATGTGATCCCACTCCACAAGAGTGGTAGCAGGGAGGAGGCGGGAACTACAGACGGTCAGTCTTACCTCAGTAGTGGGCAAGATTATGGAGGCACCTAAGGAAAGGATAGTGCAACACCTGGAATCCATAGGGGCACAGGATCCAAGACAGCATGGGTTTACAAAGGAAGGTCCTGTCAAACTAATCTCATAGATTTCTTTGACTGGCAACCAGAGTGGTGGACCAAGGGGAGCAGTTGATGTCGCTCTACCTTGACTTCAGCAAAGCTTTTGACACTGTTCCACATAGAAGATTGATAAATAGCTTGGTAGGCTCGTGGCTGAAGTTGGTCAACTGGGTGGCAAACTGGTTGACTGGCAGAAAACAGAGAGTGGTAGTAAATGGTATACAGTCAGAAGAGATGCAAGTCACAAGTGGGTACCTCAGGGATCAGTCCTGGGGCCAGTCCTATTCAACATCTTCATTAGTGACCTCAGAGATGGACTAGAGGGTAAGGCTTGTCTCTTTGCAGATGACACCAAGATCTGCAACAGAGTAGATGATCCAGATGGGGTGGGCAGAATGAGAAGAGATCTGGATAAACTAGCAGAATGGTCAGAAGAGTGGCAACTGGGATTTAATGCAAAGAAGTGCAAAATCATGCACATAGGGAAGAGAAACCCTAAGCCACTTATAGGCTGGGAGGGAGTTGCTAGCAGTCACAAAGGAAGAAAGAGACTTGGGCATCATCATCACTGATGACCTAAAATCATCCAAGCAGACCTCTAAAGCAGTAGGTAAGGCTAGGGGTGTTAGGTGTATTAGTAGGGGTATCACAAGTCGTGAAGAGGGAGGTAATAATCCTCTGTATAAGACATTGGTTAGCTCTCATCTGGAGTACTGCGTGGCAGTATTGGAGGCCACACCTTCACAAGGACATTAACCAAATTGAGGCAGTCCAGAGAAGGGCAACCAAAATGGTGCAGGGACTGCATCAGAAGACATATGAGGACAGATTAACGGAGCTCAATATGTATACCCTTGAGCAAAGGAGGGAGAGAGGTGATATGATCGAGACATTTAAACACCTTAAGGGCATAAACAAGGTGAAAGAGTCTAACATGTTTAAATATAAGAAAAATAGCAGGACAAGAGGACACAGCATGAGATTAGAGGGAGGCCGATTAAGGGGAATGAGGAAATTCTTTTCACAGAAAGGGTGGTAGATGCATGGAATGGCTTACCACAAGAAGTGGTGGCTATGAATACAGTGCAGGGCTTCAAACAGGCATGGGATAGGCATAAGGGAGCAATACAAATGACTATGAATAGATAGGTCACTGACAGAGCAAAGGCCGATGGCACATTTATAAGGTAGAAAAAGAAATGGGCAGACTGGATGGGCCTTGCGGTCCTTATCTGCCATCAACTTCTATGTTTCTATGTGTCTCTTGTCCTTTTGGATCAAGGTTATCCTGCAAACTAACTGGAGTATCCTCCTCAGGTTGTTTCTATTCATTTTCAACGTGTTCCTTCTCAGCATCTAGTCCCTGTATGTATGTCTCAAAGTATTCTGTTTTGAATGTCTCATAACTGTGATTAAATTCTTCCTCAAATGTATCACAGTCACCTTTCAATTCAGCTTGATTCCTCCAGGGTTTGAATAAGAACAGTAGAGCAAAGTAATAATAATCTCTGCTCTGGGATGTGCCTATATGTAACTTGCAATGGTCAATGAGCCAAGGCTTTCATCTCTTAACAAGACAACCATACATTCCTGAGACCTTATAAATGTTTTGTGTACAGTCAGGTGAGACAACAGCCTTGAACTCGTACCACTTAGCTACCTCAAATAGACACATATTGTCCATGCCACTGTGCCTTCTGGGGTAGTATATGTCAATCAGATTGTTCTTCAATATCTGCTTAGAAGAAGGTATGTTTAGGAGTTCCTCAATCTCAGTATGAGGTATTAATACACGTTTGCACTTCTCTTTGTAGTTCACACTGAGAAGGCACCAGGGTGCGAAATTCCTATACCTTAGGTGCCCCAGGGCAGGAACTTTTACCTCTGGACACCTACTGCTGTTTTGTGCCTACCCACTGGGGCACCTAAGGTATTTGTGCAGAGCTCCGTTTGTTTTGTTTTTTTGTCATTGCGGTTTTCTGTCTTTTTTTTTTTTTTTTTAGAGGGTGGGGGAGCCGCCAGCTCTCTGAGGTGATCACGAGTGTGCCGTTTGCAACTGTCAGCTGACAGTACATACAGACAGTACTGAAATGCGGCAGCTGCCCTTAATTTGACTGGCACAGTCATCAGCCAGCCACATGCGTAGATCCGTTGTCGGTCGCTCTTGGCCAGATACCAATTGGTGTATTGGGACTGCTCACCCACCCCTTAATCATTGTTACGTGAGTACACAGTTCAGCGCGCCATTCTGTCACTTGACTTTTGGAGAAAACGGTTGCATGCAGTAGATCACGTAGTCTGCTGCTCAGATTATGAGCTAACTTTGTGTTAAAAAAAAAAAAAAGACCCAAAAGCTCTTTTAAGAGCTTTGAATAATAAAACTAAGATTCTGTGGAGTGTTTATAGGCAGGGATATTTAGGAGTTAGAGAGAAGGTAGAGGGTGAGAGTGTGAGACCGTGAAGAGGAGGAAATCGACATCGAGAAGAACAAACAGATTAGAGGGGAGACAAAAGAACAGAAGCAGCATAGAACAGGAATTTTGCCTGCAGACTGTGTTCTTGGTTTCAGCGACAGAAAGAAAGCGATTGCCATGTGATACTCTGGGGTGGGGTGAGACTAGTGAGACAGGTCTTATTGTTGGGAAGCATTGCATTTGCAGACTGATTAAAACGGTTGCCAGATTCCAGATAGTGCCTGATACTAGTATAATTCTATAAGTTTGGCACAGCACTAAATTTACAGCAGGAGGAGGCAGCTACATTGCAGGAACTAACATATAGTAAGCTTAGCTATCTCTGTCTAACTGAAGCTAAATAAAAATAAAGATCAGCTTATACTGATACTGTTCTAATTACCTATAAAAGAGAGCTAGATACTAAATACTGTGTGAGGAGGAGGGAGCTATTATATAGACTAGTAGTGATAGTCAGTGTGTGTCTAAATATTCACACAGTTGCTGACTATATAAAAGCTCATTATACTGTACTTTTACAAACTTAGTGTATGTGTTAAAGAATCTCTTAAAATTACCTAAAATTTAGGGATCTGTTAAACATTTTTACTCTGTGGCTTACAGACTACAGAAAATCTAAATAAAAAGGTCATGAGAAAAATATATCTTAAAAGCTTTTACACGCTAATAAAGCTACTTTATGAGGAGTCTGTATACTGTTATAAAAACATCTGTTAAGCTTTTCACAAGCTCTCACGCTGAGTTTTGGACTGTCTAAAATCTGAATATTATAAAACATCTCAAGCTTTTACAAGCTGGTAAGCTACGCTGTCTGTGTGGACTATCTAAAATCTATATACTGTCTTGATTATCACCTGTTATAACAAATAATCAGACAACACACAATTTTCTTAAGTTTATTATAAAAAAAGACAAGACACATTTTTCCTTGTTGCATTTATTAATACTGAGTAACACACAAATAAAATTCTTAAAATCAGTATTCACAAGTTCAGCTCCAAACAACCAGGCAGACACCATGAGTCTTTTAAATTTGGATTTAAGAGAAAGCGTCTCTGAGATCTGGGGAGCTGACTCTGATTCCCTAACACCAAGTACTAGTACAACTACTACAGGCACAGCTATAACCCCACAAACTCCTTGCCCAGACAGTGAAACTGTTGTGACCACTGAAGTTTCCTCAAGTGCTACCGCTTGTACTGAAAGCAAGGTTAAGGCCCCGAAAGTTAGAAAATTTCAGGAGTCCTGGAAAAAGGGCAGGAAGTGGCTTACATATGACACCGATAAATGTGCCATGTTGTGTACATGGTGTCAGAGTTATGATAAAAGCCAAAGCAAAAATAATTTCAGAACTGGATGCAGTACTTTTAGAGTACACATTATCTCAGCACATGAAGTGTCCATACCACACAAAAATGCTGAGATGGCATACATTGCAAATAAAACAAAAGTTGGAGAAAGACCAAAAGAGAAATCCATACAATTTATGGAACAAAAAGAAATGGATCAAATTTGTAAATTGTTCTGTACTGCATATTACGTTGCTAGGACCGAAAGGCCTTTCAGGGATTTTCCTGGGTTGATAGATTTACAAAGAAGAAATCATGGGGATGATGCTATGAGTCACAGTTACAGCAGTGACAAGCAATGCTGTGTCTTCATTCACTATATTGCCCAAGATATTCAAAGCACTACTGCTAGTCTATTACAAGACAATGACTTCTTTTCTTTTCTTGTTGATTCCTGCACAGATAAAAGTGTGACTGAGGAGGAGGGCATTTATGTACATGTTTTTGAAAATGGCCTGCCTGTAACACGATTTCTTGCACTGAAACCAGTCAGTGTCCCTAATTCAGAAAGCATTTTAAATGCTGTGATTAATGCTTTAGAGGGTGAAGGTGGTTTAAAGGATGGTGGTTGGAAACATAAGCTGATAAGTGCAGCATCTGATGGTGCTGCTGTAATGTTGGGGAGCACTTCAGGTGTCCTTAGTCGAATAAGTAAGATTTCCAGTGCCCACACCTCATTGACATACACTGCTGTGCACATCGCTTAGAGCTTGATTAAGGATCTGCTCAGAGACTGTCCCTTTACGTCATTAGAACAACTTCTACTGAACATTTACTCGTTTTACCACAGGTCACCAAAAAGTTGGAAAGGCCTACAGGAAACAGGATCCCTGTTAAATATTAATGTGGTCAAACCAGTTAACACTGGTGGCACTAGGTGGCTTGCACACAGAGAATGGGCCATTTCTGCTCTTGAAAGGAACTGGGCTGCATTAGTGCCTCACCTGAAACATGTGTCACTAACAAACAAGCAGGATCATGGCCAGAAAGCACTAGGAATACTTAAAGTGCTTAAGACTTTAAAATGTATTATATACATGAACTTTCTGAAAGTGTTTTTTGGTTACTTATCTGCTCTTAGTCTGTGCTTTCAGCAAGAGGATGCCACTGTTGAAAAAGTTCACAGCAGAGTAGAAAGCACAATTCAAAAATGAAATGGTCTCTCAAATCAAGAAACTCTTCACCACATAACACTTACATCTGTAAACGAGAACCTAACTCAGTACAACAGTGTTGACCTAACTAATGAAACTAGCAGGCATAGATCAGGTTCTCCTTCAGACATTATAGAAGCCACAATTTCAGAGATCAAAAAAATTATTCAGAAAACATCACAGCACATTGAATCTCGCTTTCAGTCCTTCACGACCAATAAAGTGCTACTAGCTGCAAGAGCTTTAAATTTTCAGTCCTGGCCAACATCCACAGAGGCACTTCAAACATATGGAGATCAAGCAATTCAAACAATTGTTGATCATTATAAAGTGGTCCTAGAGTCTCATGGAGTTGATGTTGCTTTGGTACTGCTGGAGTGGCTAGACTTAAAAAAGCACATACTTCACTTGCTGTCTGTTGAAAGTTGTAAGTCTCTGAAATTGTGGCAGAAAGTGATTCTTGCAGATGTGCAGGATCAACAATTTTGAAATGTGCTGGCCATTGTCAGAATCATTCTCCTGATTCCTGTTCACACTGCTGCTGTAGAAAGAGGCTTCTCTCTGATGGGAAGAATAAAAAATGACTGGAGGGTTGGATTATGCCCAGACACCCTACACGATCTAATGTCTATATCTCTGAATGGACCCCAGCTTACTGACTATAACCCTCAAGGTGCCATATCACTGTGGTGGAAAAATGGCAAAAGAAGACCCACTACCAAAGCTTATGGCTCCAGAACACTGTCACTGCATGCTGCTTCTGCCAGCCCTAGTGGTGGTGATGAAAACGAAAGTGCTTGGTCCAGTGAAGATGATGTCTAGAATTCTATAAACTAAGGGGCGGCATGCAAATAGTTTGTTGGGCATGTACATTTTCTTCTTACATGCCCAAGTGGGCATGTACTTTTTTTCATGAATTTCATACCCTGGAAGGCACCCAGCATCAGATTTGCCATACAAATGTGTACCGATCAGGCAATCACTGGCCTCATATGCACCACATTGTCTGTGTGACAGGGTCTTCAACCCAAGTGACCACAACTGAGATGTCAGTGACTTGCTTGAATTGGCAATATTCTCCCAAAGATCTTGCAAGCTAGTCTGTTCATATTTAGTGATGTACGAAGTGACGTACCGAACCAGAGCCAACGAGTTGGCAGCTACAAACTGAACATCTATGTTAGCTTGCTACATCAGAAGATGTGTAGGGTTGTAATCATTGATGTACACCTCCTTCTCCTCTCTGGGTTACTCATATACCCTCTTGGTTGATTTTGTCTTTAAGTGATGTCGCATTGCTGAAAAATGTTCATTCATGTGACCATTCTGATACATACGTCTAGGAAATCCAAAGTGACATCTTGTGTACCAATCAGATTTATTTTTCACTGTACGATGGCAGTATTTGGCATAGATATGTTGCTGGATCTTTTGCACCAACCTCCACAGTGTAGGACTATCATACTTATCTGGTATGTGGCAAGTAATGTAATGCTTTATGAACGCTAGCACTTCTGCTGCTTCATGTTCACCTATGTGTGGCACATCCTTGATCCATAGTAGCATATGAATATGAGGAACACATTGTGCCTGATACTCCATTCTCCAGAAGTAATGTTCAACAATACCAAGAGGAGGATTGTCTGTAGACAAAATGAAAGTCAGAATATCATGGAATCGCTTGTGAAAATGCCTACTCACAGGCACTGGGTCAAGTGAACACATCTCTCAGAGAGTTATTGATAAAATGCCATTGACATCAGAATTTGCCCACTTCAAGAGTTCAGTCAACTCAACTCAGGTGTATTCATCACAGCTGAGTGTCATAAACCACGTCTCTGCACCATACTTGCGCATCATGGTCATCACCTCAGAGTGCCTGTGATACCAGTATTCCTTGGTGCCATGCAGACTTGACAGTATGGATGACAAATTTTACCTGTACAGTTTCATCCTTTTCTTTCAGTTTCTGCAAAAACTGTATGGCAGTGATTCCATCAAGTGGAGTTGTGAGCCATATAGTATGTGCAATTTATGCAGAGAGCATGCTAAGCTCACTCTCCCATAGCAGGTGAAACAAGTACTGTATGTTGCATCTGAATTTGCCATTCTTACTGAGCACCCGACTGGTACATTAGTCTGCTCCATGTACATGTACTTCTCTATCATCTAAACATCCACCTGATGCTTTTGGAAATAAATCTGGAGAGCAGCGCACTTCCAAAGTTGCTTCCCAAATGCTAACGGGGTGCCTTCCACCTGTTTCATCTGATACAGATCAATGTTATCACCAACTGAATCTCTGCCATGTAGTGGATGTACTGTGTATTGTTCATACACATTGTCAGTTGTTTGTACATTGACCTTCTCAATCATTGGCTTGCTGGTCTCCAACACACTGTACTGAGCAGACACACTACTAATGTGATCAATGTTAAAGTCTGCATAGAAGGGATTGTTGCTCTTCAAGCAAGTGAGTGCCTGCTTCACCTTCTGCACATTGACAACATCCTACCAGATGACCTTTGACTTCATTGAAAACCATTCACAAGAATCACCAAAGAGTTCTCACTGGAGATTGCCTCCACATTCTCCTGCAAAGGAAGTGGAAGATACATAATGTAACCCTTAAGAGACTTAATGAGCTATTTTTGTGGAATGTTCCATGTCCTAGTATTCAAGCATAGAATAGTTTGAAATGGTTTCATAGTCTGAATAAGAATCCATTCAAACATATTCAATGTGGCAATCTCAGCAGGTGTAACATCTTCCTCCATATTGAATAACACTGACCTTGGTGGCAGACTGTTATTTTTCACCTTGCAAAAACAGTGTTTACACATCACAGTGACTGACTGCAAATGAAAGTCAGTCTAGAATAGCAGATATGCCGAGTCTAAACCACATGTCATTGTACGTTGACAAGGTTTCCAGATTAACTCTGACTGTTTCTTGTAACACAGCCTATCACATGATGCACACACAGAGTCAAATTTCTCTGCCTTTGCCAACTCAGATTTGCAATGGGTATCCCAAACACTTTCAGAATGTCTGTTTCCAAGACAGAGACTGAATTGCCAGCAACACTTGGTATCTGATCAAGAACAATGTCAGTGACAGTCCTGTCACGTTGTATATCTTTCATAAACACCATGGCACCATGCATGTCACCAGACTGCAACAACTCATTAAGACAGCTGTACTGAGCAACAACTCAGCACACATCATACACCCTACAGACAAAGTTATTGCATACCAGAATGATGCACCACTAGCATCTGCATGTGGTGAAAGATGATGTCACAAACACCACTATCTGAGCATGCTAGTGAATGACCCATAGATCCAGCACGTGGATGCATCTCACAAAGGTCTATAGTCCCAAATAGTTTGTCTGTCCTTCCAATCAGTAATGACAGATTAATAAAGTGCTCAACTTAATCAAACAATGATTGCATTTGACTGCATGTCGCATCACATGCCCAAGCTACACAGTGACACCTATGAGGCTGAACAGTTGACTGAGATTTATCATCTGAGTCAGTTGCTCTGTTGTGACAGACTGTCAGCACATTACATACTTTTCCATCCTCATCAACACAGAATTTGCTGTCCTTCTTCTGCATGTTATATGATTCCTCCCAGAAATATGCCTCTGAGTGCTGTGTATGTAGCCAATTACCTGTGAAAACATCACAGAAGTTGTGTTGGTTCAAAATGCGGCACTGTTGTAACCTCATCGTTATACCATAGACAACTTTCCTAAATTGTTCCAGTACATCTGCCATTTTACGCTGCAAGTCTTGAAGAACAAATATTGACAAATATGCAAACTCTGAGATGCAATTGCATCAACAACAGATGACCCTTACGTTTTCTGCATTCATGGCTCATCACAGCTGTAATAATTCTATCAATCTTAGCTTTAGATGCCAGGGATTGATAATACTTTTGCTTCCTCAGGTGACTAGCAACAGTCAGACTTTGTTGCTATTGTTGGATGTGTCTTTTAATGCTTGGCTTTGCAACAGATTTCTTAAATCTAAATGGTTTCTTAAACTGCTGATCACCCATACATTTTTTTCTTGCAGTTGAGCAAATCCGTAAAATATCAGTGGAAGGTGTAACTGCTAAACTAACCCTATGTAGAGACCGAGTAGTCTGTACATATTTCAATGTAGCACGTGTGCAATTGTAGTCACTGCTATACAACACTGAACTACTATTGTACCTCTTTCATCTCTGCATAGCAGTGCGTTTCTGTTTAGATGGCATTTCTTCTGTCCAATGTGAAAGCAGTCTTGTAAAATATAATGTTAGACGCAGACACCCGAATAAAAAACAAAGAAAAAGAGACCCTCATTGTCAAGTAATAATTATTAAGTAACATTTCATAGTTATATACACTATGGTCCAGATATTCAAACTGCACTCAAAATGAGCGCAACAGCAGGAGCAAGCACAAACCAGTTGCGCAAATGCGCAACAGGTGCGATATTCAAACATGGAGCAGAGCAAATTGCGCAAGCAACCAACGTCTGAATATCGCACATACTGCGCCATCACGCAACCAGGAAGGAGAAGCTGAGCCAAAATGTTGCGCTATGGAGCAACCAGGGAAGCACAGCTGAGCATTCCAGAGCTGCATTAGTGCAAGCAGAGCCCCCCCGAGCAATGGAACTGCACATTAAGGGAGGCAGGCTGTGGCGCACCGCCAGCTATGTCACACATGGGCACAGGAACACACTGCAGAACCCACACCACACCTGCACACCCAAAGCACAACATCACTGGGGGTGTGACGGATGATCTACTGGCCCATGGGGACAAGCCAACACAGCATAGCAGAGCTATGACACCCCAGCACAACCACTGGCATGCTGAGAGTGCCACACACAGGGGGTTGACAACCACAGTGCACAGCAGCCCCCCGTACACACAGCACACCCTGCACTGTGACCCCAAGACACCACCTATGTGCAGTGACTGGCACTGCAGGAAACCATGCATTCCCCCCAGCACACATCAACCCCATGCAGCACAGAAGCCTCCAAGCCAGACACACCCTGTGCACCCAGCAGTGGGTGGCAGCAGACAGCAAGACCAACAGAAAGTCACTGCCATGCCGGAGATACCTCCCCATGCACTCACATGCACACACACCCAGGACCAGACCACCCCAGATGGCATGTACACCCCTGCAACTGAGCACCCATAGCCAGCTGCAAATCAGAAACCAACACAGTATTCATATCAAAATAGAAATGTATATTTAAATATCAAAATACTAAAGAACCAAAACAATAACAACTATTTACAAGGGGGGGGCAGGTACAAGGTAGGGGTGGTCAAGGGGTAGGGATGAACAACTTGGAGAGGGAAGGCAGGGTGGTAGGGATGGGAGAAGTGGGAAGTGTAGCATCAGCTATGGCCCAGCTGGTTGCTCATCTTCTTCCTGGTTCTGCACCGTCCTGTGCCACCTCCTCTGAAGGCCATGATGCCTGATGGACTGAAGGATGGCCTGGTTCTCCAGGGACACTTGTGTGAGGGCCCGAATATCACTCCTAATCCTCCTGAGAACCTCGAGGCCTAGGAAAATGATAACACAGTCAATGGCTGTGACTGACCACAACCCTGAACACCACCCAACCTACAAGCCATATAGCCCAATGTCCCGCACCTGTGATGGCATGCACCAACCCACAGTGAACAGGCACATGGCCATCACAAACAGGCAGCACCAGCTATGCGTACCACTGCACACACACACTGCCCATGTCCTTCACAGCACAAACAAGGCTGTCAAGTGATGTGGCAATGTGGTGCGATGCCAGTTACACAGCTATGTGCCCAGTGCATGCCTGGACCACCAGTGATGCATACACAGATGTGCTATGATATTGGACAGTGATGCATGTCACCTGTGTCATGCCTACATACATAGATACATAGACAGTGCTGTCAGATAAGGGCCTATGGCAAACCCAGTCTGTCCATATGAGCTTGTAAGGTCACTTTGTTTCCCTAGAAGTCTGTTGCCCTTTAACCCTGATCTCCAGAATTCCTTCATGTCTGTCCCATGCATTCTGAAATCTTATGATTGTTTCAGCCCCCACCACTTCCTCTGGCAGGGTGTTCCACTTGTCCACCACCCGCTCTGTGAAGAAATCCTTCTCCATGCGTCCTCTGAATCGTCCTACCTCCAACTTCATCCCATGCCCTCTAGTTCTGGAACATTTTTTTCTCTTCAAAAAGTGTGTCCTGCACCCTGATCCCCCCTGTAAGATACCTGTATGTCTCTATCATACCCCCTTTCTCCCCCCTCTCCTCCAGGGAGTACATTCCATTTCCTTCAACCTGTCATCATAGGACCCATGATGCAAGCCATGCACCATCTTTGCTGCCCTCCTCTGAACCTTCCCTGCCCACTCTACGTCCTTACATAGGTATGATCTCCAGAAATGTACACTGTACTCCAGGTGGGGCCTCACTAGTGTCTTGTATAGTGGAATTATGACCTCCCCTATCCTGCATGGTTGTATTGTGCAGGGCTAGTGGACTCCCCCCCCCAGCATGCAGTAGCATCCATGAAGTCATGATACTCACATTGCTCAAGCAGCTGTGTCTGCTGCTCTTGCCCCTGCTGCTGTTGCTGCGGCTGCTGCTGCATCTGGGGGATGACTCCTGCTGCCACCGGGGTCCTGGCATGGCCCTCCTCACCCTGGCCCTGCATCCTCACATCCAGGCCTGTGGGAGACATATGTTGAGACAAACATCAGTGTGACTCAAAAGCAGACTGCCCCTGCCCCAGTGAGAGTGCCTGCCCACACAGCCATACATAGATACATAGACAGTGTTGGCAGATAAGGGTCTATGGCCCACCCAGTCTGCCCATTTAAGTTTGTAAGTTCAGTTTGTTTTTCAGGAAGTCTGTTGCCCCTTACCCCTGACCTCCAGAATTCCTTTATGTCTATCCCATGCATTCTTAAATCCCGTGATTGTTTCAGCCCCCACCACTTCCTCTGGCAGGGTGTTCCACTTGTCCACCACCCATTCTGTGAAGAAATTCTTCCTCACGTTTCCTTTGAATCGTCCTCCCTCCAACTTCATCCCATGCCCTCTAGTCCTGGAACATCTTTTTCGCTTAAAAATAGTGCATTCCTGCACCCTGTTCCTCCCTGTAAGATACTTGTATGTCTCTATCATATCCCCTCTCTCCCTCCTCTCCTCCAGGGAGTACATGTTCAGTGCCTTCAACATGTCCTCATAGGACTTGTGATGCAATCCATGCACCATCTTTGTTGCCCTCCTCTGAACCTTCTCTACCCTGTCTATGTCCTTACGTAGATAAGGTCTCCAGAACTGCACAGTGTACTCCAGATGCGCCTCACTAGTGTCTTGTATAGTGGAATTATGACCTCCTTTCCTGCTGGTGATGCCCTGCCTATGCATCCCAGCATCCTATTTGCTTTACCTGCTGCCTTGTCACACTGTTTCTTGCCTTGAGGTCATCAGAAATGATAACTCCAAGATCCCTTTCCTGCTTGGTGCATGCTATATCCTCACCCCCCAACTGATATATTGTGCCAGGGTTTTTGTGCCCCATATGCATTATCTTGCACTTCCTTGCATTGAATTTCAATTGCCAAACCCCTGACCATTCTTCAAGTTTCTGCAGGTCCCTTCTCATTCTGTCTATACCCTCTGGTGTGTCTACTCTGTTACAGATCTTTGTGTCATCAGTGAACAGTGAAATTCTGCCTTCTAGGTCCTGTGCAATGTCACTGATGAAGATATTGAATAGTACCGGTCCCAGCACTGATCCCTGTGGTACCCCACTGATCACTCTTCCCTCTGTGGAGTGACAGCCATTTACCACCACCCTCTGTGTTCTGCTGCCCAGCCAGTTACCTACCCACTGCACTACTGTCCTGCCCACACCCATATTCCCCAGTTTGTGCAATAGTCTTCTATGTGGCACAGTGTCAAAGGCCTTGCTGAAGTCCAGATAGGCCATGTCCACTGCTTTCCCCTGATCCACCTCCCTAGTCACCCAGTCAAAAAATTCAATGAGGTTGGTCTGACATGACCTTCCCCTGGTGAAACCATGCTGCCTTGGGTCCTGTAGTCCATTGACAACCAGATGTTCCACCAATCTCTCCTTTACTTCCATGATCTTCCCCACTACCGAGGTGAGGCTGACTGGTCTGTAGTTCCCCGCTTCCTCTTTGTTCCCACTTTTGTATAAGGGGACTACATCTGCTATCCTCCAGTCTTTGGGTACCTCCCCTGTTTCTAGTGATTGGCTAAACAGGATAGCAAGAGGTTCAGCCACCACCTCTCTTAGTTCTTTAAGGATCCTGGGGTGCACCTCATCTGGCGGCATTGCTTTATCAACTCTTATTACTTCCAGTTCCTTCTGGACCATTTCTTGTGTAAAGGGACTTGTGTCCATTTCTGCAACATCTCACCCCTTATACTCCATTCAGACCCATTACCCTCCTCTTCCTCAGTAAAGACTGAGCAGAAATACCTGTTCAATATGTCAGCTTTACTGTTGTCATCCTCCACACAGTCCCCATCCTCCCCCTTCAGTCTCACTATCCCTCCCTTTGCCTTTCTTTTTTCACTTATGTACCTGTAAAAGGTTTTGTCCCCTCTACCCACTGATTTTGCAATGTGTTCTTCTGTCTGAGCTTTGGCTTCCCTTACGGACCTCCCTGCCTCCCTTTGCTTCTCCTGGTACTTCTCCCTATCCCCTTCTGCCTGTGTCTTTTTGTATTGCCTGAATGCACCTTTTGGCTTTCACTTTCTTTGCTACCTCTTTGGAAAACCATAATGGTCTCCTCTTCCTTTTCCTCTTGCTAACCTGCTTAATACATAATTCTGTTGCTTTGTTATCCCCATTTTAAATACTTCCCACTGTTCCTCAACCCCTGATTCCTGCCCCATTCCCCTTAATGCCTCTTTTCAAGTATCTCCCCATTTTCCCAAAGTTTGCCCCCCTAAAATCCAGGATACGTGTTTTTGTGTGGTTTGGTGCTGCTCTTTCTGTGATTTCAAACCACAGTGACTGGTGGTCACTGTTCCCCAGGTGCTTCCCCACTGTTACCCCAATCACACTGTCCCTGTTTGTGAGCACAAGGTCTAGTATTGCCTTCTGCCGAGTTGGTTCCATGACCAGTTACTTGAGGAAGGCACCCTGAAGGGAGTCCAGGATAAATCTGCTCCTAGTTGATGCTGCTGCTGGGATTCTCCAGTCCACATCTGGAATATTGAAGTCTCCAACCAGTACTACCTCACCCTTGTCTGCCATCCTCTGGATGGCTAGCATCAGCTCCCTATCTGTTTCTTCCTCCTGGGCTGGTGGTCTATAGACCACACCTGTGCGGATGGTTGGCCCCATTTTCCTTTACAGCTTAACCCATAGTATCTCTCCTCCCCCATTTTGTTCCTCCTGGATCTCTGTGTCCCTTATGCCATTTTTCACATACAGTGCCACTCCTCCTCCCTTCCTGCCTGCCCTGTCTCTTCTGAATATGTTGTAGCCAGGTATGGCCAACTCCCAGTCGTGGTTATCATTACACCAGGTTTCAGTAATGGCCACAATGTCCAGGTCTGACTGCACCATGACAGCCTCCAGATCTTCCATCTTGTTGCTAAGGCTCCTGGCATTTGCACACATGACTTTCCATGATTTGACCTCCCTAGACTGTTTCGCTGTTCTACTCCAGCCCTTTCCTTGGTTGTCCTTTATCCCTGGTTCACCTTGCTGTCTGCCTTTCTGCTGAATTTTGCCACTATTCTGCCTATCCACCTCCTGGGTGCTAATCTCCATCTTTTGCACTTGGCTAACATCCACATCTTTTCCTTCCAGTTCTCTGGGTACCTCTATTTGGTTGTCCCTGTTTGGCAGTGTGGCATATGAGTTCTTGAGTGGAATAGGATCTGGGATGTGCCTCTGCCTGACTGGTCTAACCCTCCCTGAGCCCACTGTCATCCAAGTACTCCTTGTTCTCTGCATCCTTTGAGGCAGCTGCATTGGACTGAGTGGTCTCTGGATAGGGACGATGGTACTCCTGACCCAGTTTACTTCTGCTCTGAGTCTGGCTACCTCATCCCACAGTCCAGAAAGACACATGCAGATAGGGCAGCACCTCAGTGTCCAGAAGATCTGCCTGAATATGGCTGCCCCACGGCCACTGCATTGCACCACTCCCCACATTATACTGCAGTTATACTGCTATTCCACTACTTGTCTGCTACTGAAGCTCTCCTAGTTCCCTTTTCATTAATTTACTGTCCTAAAAATCCTGCCACTGTTCCTCTATAATATTTGAAAATACATACACTTCTATCTCACCTCTTTATCCTTACCTAACTAACTACAATCACAATAATCTACCTTCCACTGAAATAGATTATATCACAGAATCAGAGTACAATGCAAAAATATCTGCTACTTAGCAACAACAAACAGGTGACAACAAACCAAGTTGATGTAGCTTTTTTTAAAATAGAGAAAACAAATGTAGTAGTTTAAACCAATAGAAATCAGCAGTTCCAAAAGCACCTTGAACTACAAGAAAGAACACAGTACCACACCTCTGCCGCAATAACTAAACAGTTCTAAAACATTGGAGAAAGAAGAGAAATATAAGAGACTGAGCAAAAAGATACAATGTACTATAAAGTATTAGGCAATAGGTATACTCAGCTGTTTAACAAAGAAAATAAAGTACCTACCAAAACAGACAGGATACCCACAAATGACACTTAGGTTCTCAATATCAGACACCACCAAAGGCACATACAGAAAGGGTATAAACTATAGTATTAAAATTAACCACATCAGAGTAGAGCAGGGGTTCTCAAATGGTGAGGCCAGCCTCCCTGGGGAGGCCCCACCCTGTTCTAGGGGAGGCTCAAGCAAGTCTTGAAAAAGTACTGTATTTAAATTTTGAACTTTGTAGAGTTTGAGTGAAGGGATAAGGCAAACTGAAAGGGGATAATAGTAGGTGAATGTATGTATTTATTCACAAGTCTGTGACCAGGGAAAGTACTGTACACTGAGCCATGGCTTATTTCAGGTGTACCCAGGGAAGGGTAGTGAGAGAATACAATTCAAAATGTAACTGCAAAACACTCAAGCAATAGAAAATGAATGAAAGTAAAGTGCAAAGAAATTACGAACAATAAACCAACAACGCAAGGAACAATGATTAATTAGACTGGCAGCAGAACTGTCCAAATACAAGAGTTAACCATACCGGTAGTAGGAATAAGAGCAGGAGGGAGCAAAATGATCCCTGAGAAGTTGCTTAAGAGCAGGGTGAGGGGGGAGAGGCAGAGGTCAGCAGGAAGGTTATTCCAGTTAGAGGAGAAACAGAAAAAGCAGTCTGACCCATGAAGGTATGGCAGTAAGGGGTAGCAATGGTTTGAGAGTCAAAATATTGGAGAAAGTAGGTTGTCCTTTTGGGAGGTGGGGGTACAATAAGCTTAATAACATGAAAGCAAGCTATGCCATGAGGTTTCAATTTATTCCTGATGTACTGTGAAGACTAGGCTATTTTTCTATGGGGAGGCCCAAAAATATTTCAGTATTTTAGGGGAGGCTCAAGATCTTTTTCATGGCTTAGGGGAGGCTCACTGTGACAAAGTTTGAGAACTGTTGGAGTAGAGAGATCACACTAAATAAATGTGTTGATCCTTCTGACTTCCAACAAATATCTACCACACCAATTTTATATCTTCCTGGAGCTTATAGGGTTGTCTTTCACAATCACCTAAATTTAAATAAAACAAAACAATTTTTAAACTGAAAATTATATCAAAAAGCACTTAGCTTTGGGAGCTCTTCTCAAACACAGCCAGTCAGTTCAGAGTTCTAAATCAACCATCAACCATCAATCACACAGCTGCACACACTGACACAGCCAACCGTGTCCGAGCCATCACCTATGCACAGCCACCAAAGCACACACACACTCCTACAGAGAATATAGGTGCATAGATGGTACACTCACCTGGCCTAGGCACTACACCCCACCTGGCACGTGCCCGCAGCCTGGACAACATGTCCGGCTCCCTCCGTTGGAGGTCACTGTACCGGTGCTGGCACTGCTCAGCAGACCAGCCCCATCCAGTGACCCCCACCAGGTCAGTGGCCACTTGCTGCCACACTTGTGTTCTCACTATGGTGAGGGGGGCCTTACCATAGAGTGCCTCAAAGTGGGGCTCCACCAGGGCCACCAGGTTGGCCACCTCCAGTGGGCTTCAACTCACAGCCCTCCACCTAGCCATCTTAGCCAGTTTACAGCAGGCAATATGGTGCTCCGCTGTGCCATAACCCCACGTGGAGATGTTGCGCAATAGACCACCACAGGCTCCAATCGTGCTGTTCGAACAGCGCCATCACTTCACATAGCACTGTCACCAGACAGCGCAATAGGGATGTACACATGGCATGCTAACAGCGCCAGGGGGCAAAGGGCATACACAAAGTCATGGCAATGACGCAAGGCTACGCACAGCGCCATCGGACATATAGGCATCCTGCGCTACTGCCAAGCTGCGTACCAGTGCCACAGTGGACTATTTCGCAGTAGTGCCACAGCACCATATAGTGCCCAGTGCTGTAGTGCCACTGGCACAATGGTGGCCATGGCCTGAATTGCCAATCGCGCTCAACACGTCCGCAGCACGACAGACGCATGCGTAAGCTACCTGGGCATGCTCAATGCAGTGTAGCATACAGGCACAAATCTGTGCCATTGGCTCAGCCGACTCTTCTGTATTGTGCAAAGCGCAAATTCGCGATATTCAGCCGACACATGCAAATCATTCGATCAGTTATTCAAAGGCGCAGTGGTGTGATTAGCATTTCATTAAAGTTGCTCCACTCCTACTTTGCATGTGTTGCACTATAAATATGCGACAGTGAGCTGTGCTGGCCAGATTTGGTTACTGCAGGTGAGAGGTGAGTTACATGCTGTGTGATGCTCAGGACAATGCTCGTGGGCAAGGGTGCCGGAAGATGATAAACGCTGAGGGGGCTGAGAATCAAAAGGGCACTTAGAAAGAGACAAAGGGCACTTTTTCTATTAGTATTTGCCATACAGAAAAAAATGTGGAGGGGCTCCTGCCCCTTCCACCCCCCCGGTTCTGGCACCTATGCTCATGGGGAAATGCTGTAGACTGCACAGTGACAGGTGTCCACTTCCACCCATACAGAGCACCATGACTGAGCAAGGCCAAGGTGAAGGTGAGGACGGTGGGCGTAGGAGGAGGCCCAACTTCACAGTGGCAGAGACAGAGGCCCTCTTCCAGGCTTACCTGGCAGATGAGCCACTACTGAGCGGACGGAGGGGCACTCCTCAGTCCCGTGCAGCTGCATGGGAGGGGGTAGCTCGGGCTGTTAACCTGCACAGAAGCCACCAGTGCTCAGTGCAGGAATGCAAGAAAAAGATGGGGATTGACTGCAGGAGGCTGAAGGAGAAGGTGGCAGCTTTCAGGGCGGCACGTGCTGGCACTGGTGGGGGCCCACCAGTGGTGTTGCAGCTGACCTCAACTGAGGAGACACTGGTTGCAGCCATGCAGCCAAGTGCCATTGAGGGCATACCAGGCGGAGGATTCCAGACAGGTGGAAGCCCATCACTGCACGGTATGACATGGTGGCGGTGTTTGGGGGGGGGTGGTGGCAGTTGTTCACATGCACTCACATGTACTCTCTTTCTGTTACAGATTCTGTTCATCTTCAGGAGATGGTGGTGGTGGGTCCAGACAGTGATGCGGACCTGCTGGACATGGAGGAAGGACCATCCACCTCCACCACCAGCCAGCAGGCACTGCAGCAGCATGTACGCTGGGCCAACAAATCTGGTGTCACTGATACGGGTGTGGGGGGTGCACAGCCTGTGTCTCAGCAGTCTGGCATGCAAGTATGCCAGCATGCTGTGACTATGGCAGTAGCACGTACCTGCACCATTGATGATAGCAGGCCTGCAATGGGCAGTGATAGGTGTGTGTCCCATGACGGACACACGGCAGGCCAGCACGTGCCCCTGGGCCTTTCTGGTTTCACACATGTGTACCAGCATGCTGGCACAGTCCCAGGCTGTGCCTGTCAGCACCAGTGGGGCAGCACCGGTGGCTGTGCAGGTGTCCGGCACTGTTGCCAGCACGGCGGTGGAACAGGTGGACCTGGGGGCTCAGCGGTTGGAGGGGCAGCAGCAGTCACACACCAGGTCTGGGGGTACAGTGTCAAGCAGTGGCACATGTCCACTGCCCTTTGATCCCCCCATACCTGGTCCTGGTGAACAGCGCCCACCCTCAAGGGGTGCTGTGCACCAGGACCATCCACACCCTGCTGGTCACGATGCCATTGAGGCACAGTACCCATTGGATGTGCACACCCGCCTGCTGCAGGAATCAGTACAGCTACAGGGGCGGGTTGCAAGGTCCATGGAGGCACTGTCTGTGCCGTGGAGTGGCACAGCAGGGAGTGTGCTCGGGCCCGAGCCAAGCTGGTCCTTATGCGGACGGATGTGACTGCCGCCATTGACAGGCTGACCCAGGCAGTGGTCTCAGTTGCGGATGCATTGGGCACACAGTCAGGTGCCCCTGTACCACACACCCCACACAGTGCACTCTCCACTCCCCGTTCCCGGTGTCGTGCGACACCAGGCCTGTCGACACCGGGTTCTGCTGTGGGCATCTCAAGCACCCCTGGTGCATGTTTGTTTGGCATGCTGCAGACCCCTGTGTGGGCAAGGTCACGTTCACACAGTGGGAACCCCGGTGGTGCAACAGCACCACCCCATGTGGCCTCTGCTCAGCCTTCCAGGGCTGTTGGGTCACGGCAGGGCCACCCATGCATCTGTGGTGGCCATGGGACAGTGCTACATGACTGAGCTGTCTCCCAGTGTGGGCCCTGTCTGGTGCTGCCCTGTGTGCAATGTGTGTCTTGGTTGGCAGTGCACTGCTGGGTGCTCTGCTCACCACGCCGACACACGGACCACCTGCACACTCTCCCAACTGCTGTCCACAGGTGCATGTGCATGATGATGCCTGCATTGCACTGTACACCAAGGTGCAAGGGTGCCCAGGTTCTGACACACGTACTTGTACGGTACAGGTGGTGGGGGTGGTCGGTGGTGCTGTGTGTTAGCAATGTCATTTCTTCAGTGCTGTGCATCTGCCCATGCATGCTCTGTGCCTGGTGTGTGTGTGTGTGTGTCCATATGAGTGCTCACCCCTTCCTGATGGTGTGTTGGTATGTCTGGAACCTTCCACTCCCCTGACCTTCGTGCACCCCTGGTGTGTTCCCCTGTGTGCCTGTGGTTTGCACATGGACAGTGTTGCTTGCACATGTCCCCTTGACTTACCTGTGTTGGGCACAGTGCTCTTCTGCAATGGTGTCCCGGTGCAGCTGGGCCTGCCAGATCAGTCGGGGATCCCTCCGTCCTAGGGGGGGCTGCTCATCACCATCATCACCGGCACCACTGGCGTCCCCATCACTGTCCCTCTCTTTGACCTGTATGGCTATCCCTATGGTCTTTGGCCATGTTGTGCAGGATGAAACAGGCCAAGAATATCCCACAGGCCTTTTGAGGGCTGTACTGTAGGGCACCGCCGGAGGTGTCTAGGCATCGGAAGCATGCCTTGAGCATCCCAAACACCCGCTCTATGATGTTACATGTTGCATCATGTGCCTCATTGTAGCATAGCTGTGCTGGGGTCATGGGGCACCGGTACAGTGTGAGCAGCCAGGGACAGAGTGGGTATCCGCAGTCACCTGTGTGGAGATAGTGGAGAGCTGTGTCACGTCAGGTCCATATTGGCCATCTCTCTGTGTGCCACTACCATGGCACCTGTGTCATTCCCACCCTTGCCCAGAGTTTGCATTCCATACATGTGTACTCACCCACTAGATAACCTGTGGGGATGTCCCCAGTGTCGAATCGATGGCACAGTGCAGACTGGTACCATATGAAGGCATCATGTGCTCCACCAGGGTGTGTGGCACAGACATTGATTATGCACCCAGTGGCATCACACACCATCTGGCAGTTGACACTGGAAAATCCCTTTTGGTTCCGATATGCATGGTCATCAAGGCCAGGTGGCATGCGGATGGCCACATGGGTGCAGTCTATGGCCCCTAGCATGCCAGGCATACATGCTACTCTGTGGAACTCCTGCATGTTTGCTGTACGCTCTGCCACGGTGCTGGGGAAATGGATGTACTCCGCAGCATGAGGCAGCAGTGCGCTGAGGAATTGGGTGAGGATGCTTGACGTGGCCAACTGCGTGATGCCTGTGGTGTCCTCTGTCAGCCTCTGGAAGGTGCCTGTGGTGAGCAGGCACATGCAGGCTGTCATCTTGGTCTCCACCGACAGAGCATGACTCCATCGTGAGGGTGCCTGCATCACATCACTGCACAGCTCACAGAGTCGTCTCAGTATTGCCCTGTTCAGGTGGTACTGGCCCACGATCTCAACATCTGTGTACAGCTCGAAGCTGATACAGACACGGTACCGCCTGTCGGGGGCATACCACCGACAGGCCCCTCCGCGGCCATGTCCCCTTGCAGCATGGAGTCTCACCCCCCTCATTACGGCTTCCATGTGGAAGCTGGCACTGTCCATCTCCCTGGCTTCTGCCCCCCCAGCTGCTGTTGCTGTGTTACCCCCGCTGCTCTCACTGCTGCTTCCACTGCACCGGGCACCCCCCGCTGGCCTCTACATCCTATAGGACACACTGTCCTTGCCTGCCCTTCCAGCTCTGTCTCTGTCTCTGTCTGTCTCTCTCTCTCCCCCACTTTGCGGCCTGCTAGTGTTCTTGCACCGCTTCCTTAAGCCTTTTTATTTTGGCTCATTTCCGCTAGTGCGCAACTTCCGGCTGCGCCACACTTGCGCATTGCTCAAGTGTTTGAATATCGCATTGCGCACTTTATGCATGGACCCACCCACTTTGGTTGTGCATGCTTTCATTTCCATTGCGCTGTTGCTCAGCATGTTTTCGGTGGCGCAACTGCCTCCTTCTGAATATCGCAGAATGGCACAGTTTTGGACGTGCACATGCGCAACCCTGCTGCGCATAGCGCAAACTTTTTGAATATCTGGGCCTATATCTTTTATAGAAGATAAATAAAACATATAGAAAAAAGTGCCACAGCACTGGCTGTTGAAATTCAATGCAAAGAAGTGCAAGATAATGCATATGGGGCACAAAAACCCTGGCACAATATATCAGTTGGGGGGTGAGGATATAGCATGCACCAAGCAGGAAAGGGATCTTGGGGTTGTCATCTCTGATGACCTCAAGGTAGGGAAACAGTGTGACAAGGCATCAGGTAAAGCAAATAAGATGCTGGGATGCATAGGCAGGGGCATCACCAGCAGGAAAAGGAGGTCATAATTCCGCTTATACAAGACACTAGTGAGGCCCCACCTGGAGTGCAGTGTACAGTTCTGGAGACCATACCCGTAAGGACATTGACAGGGTAGAGAAGGTTCAGAGGAGGCAACAAAGATGGTGCATGGGTTGCATCACAAGTCCTATGAAGACAGCTTGAAGGAACTGAACATGTACTCCCTGGAGGAGAGGAGGGAGAGAGGGGATATGATAGAGACATACAAGTATCTTACAGGGAGGAACAGGGTGCAGGAAAACACTATTTTTAAGCGAAAAAGATGTTTTAGGACTAGAGGGCATGGGATGAAGTTGGAGGGAGGACGATTCAGAGGAAACATGAGAAAGAATTTCTTCACAGAACGGGTGGTGGACAAGTGGAACACCCTGCCAGAGGAAGTGGTGGGGGCTGAAACAATCACGGGATTTAAGAATGCATGGGATAGACATAAAGGAATTCTTGAGGTCAGGGGTAAGGGGAAATAGACTTCTAGGAAAACAAACTGAACTTACAAGCTCAAATGGGCAGACTAGGTGGGCCATAGGCCCTTATCTGCCGACACTGTCTATGTATCTATGTATCTATGTAGCACAAAAAATCTGTAGCACTAAAACAGTACTTGACAGATAACTTAATACTTAAACCTGTTCCACAATTGAAGCAGCATAATAACTACAAAGAATATGTAATACTATACCACCAAGACATAGTTGCATCTTAAATAATTATATGAAACACTACAAGTTACATGTAACAGAAATGCAAACACAAAAACCACTAAGAATTGTAATTTTTTTTTGTTTTTTTAAAGTTCATTATTATGTTTTATAGTTTTAACAACAATAGACAGACATAGACATAACAACATATATGTGCACTACAAGTATATAAGTCATCATATTTCATTTGCTGACATGACAGGGAAGCTCTAGGAACAAGATAAAAAATGCATTTGATTCCTATGTAACATGGACAGATACTTTAAGAGGTGCAGTGGATCATGGTTGAAAATCTGTTCTCAAGGGAGAAATATACAAAACCCATCTTCTCCACATATTCTCAAATGCTTTGTAAGTTTTGTTTATATTAGCAGTTAGTCTCTCCATCTTATAGATATCTATCAATATCTGATGCCATGTGTCTAGTGTGGGAGGCTGAGGGGAGCCCCAACTTTTTGTAATGTTTTTTTTTAGCAGTCAATAAGGCTAAATTTAGAAATTTTCTGGATGGGATATTTAAGGGTTCCAGAGAAGTGTCCCCGAATAGGAACAATTTGGGGTCTAGTCTTATATTAAAGGATATTAATTGTTGGAGAGCCTTATGCAGCTGACCAATAAAATCCTGCAATTTATTACAGGACCAGAATATATGACCCAGGGATGCTAGGGAGAATCCACACTGCCTCCAACACTCTGCCTTATAACTGCCCCCATATTTTGACATCACCTTTGAGGCCCTGAAGTATCTAATAACTACCCTCCAGGCAAACTCTTTCCAGAGACCAGAGTCCATACCTCTATACATTGATTTTAGGTATATCTCCCACTGGGGGGAGGCTATTTCCACTCCTAAGTCCCTTTCCCATGCCTGTTAAACACTGTCTAAGGGATTACTGTACACTGAACATAAACCTTTATAAACAGATGAAATTATATGAGGAGGGGTTGGTCCACCATCTATAACTCCTAGGATGATTAAAAGGATTCTGGGAAGTGGAGAGTCACCCCACCCCACCTTCCCAAGGGAATTAAGGAAATTCCTTGTCAGGAAATATCTAAATCTATCTGAAAAAGAGATATCATATTTTTGAACCAGCTCTGTCAATGAAAGAATCGTTCCCTGAGGCATGAAATGGTAAACTAAGTGTAAACCCTTCCTTTGCCAGGAGAGATATCTCCTGTCCAATCTTGCTGGAACAAAGGTGTCTGTGAAAGGGAGGGAGAGTAGTGCCAATCTCCAGGGGGTGAGCTCCCGCGATATCAGTAGTTTTTGCCAGTGATGTAAGGTTGAATAGGCACAGGGGTTAGAGGTAACTCCCTCACTTATTGTAGAAGGAGTGGATAATAGCGTTTGAGTCACCTCTTGTAAACCCTACCCCTGCAATTCCAGCGATTTCCATTTTGTCTCATAAAATCTGTCTAACCAGAGTATCAGAATTCTAATTTGGGCAGCTAGATGGTATAATTTAAAATTAGGTAGGGACACCCCTCCCTTCTGTCTGGGTAGTTGCAATGTTAGGAGATTAATCCTGGATTTTTGATTGGCCCAGATATATGCAGATATTTTTCTCTGCAGTGTTCTCTAGAATATGTCAGGGATCTGGGCTGGCAAAGTTTGTGCCAGATATATAAAGTGGGGAGAACCACCATCCTGACTGACTCTCACCATGTAATACAGGCAATGGAAGAACCCTCCATCTGTCTAGGTCTGCTATCATTTTAGTTATAAAGGGGTGTAGTTCAAAGAGAATATGTCCTCATAAGAGGCCAATCTGCACTCCCAAGTATTTAATATTCTTCAAGTCCCAGCGGAAACTAAAAGTTTTCCATATTTCACTATCGGGGACATAATTCCAAGCCAGAACTTCAGTTTTTGTTTTATTGATTTTATAGCCTGAGGTCTCTCCGAATCTCTTCAAGCTATCCCAAAGAGGGGGTAGTGAGGCGTCAGGTTTAGTAAGATATAGCAAAAGGTCATCTGCATATAAAGCTAATTTTTGGGATGTAGAGGCCACCTCGATTCCATAAATTCCCTCATCTTGTCTTAGGGCCTGTGCCAAGGGCTCTAGATAAATTGCAAACAAAAGAGGTGACAGGGGGCATCCCTGTCTTGTTCCACGTGATAGTGTTATGGGATTTGAAAAAGAGCTATTTATCCGAATATATGCTTTGGGGTTTGTATACATTAGTTTTATTAAACTAATCACTGATTGTGGTATCCCAAATTCCTCCAGTGCCTTCCAGAGGAAGGTCCATTCAACACGGTCAAATGCCTTCTCTGTGTCCAACGATAGGAGAAGAAATGGGGAACTGGCCTCCTTTGCTATCTGCAGGAGGTGCAAGTTTTTTTTTATATTGTCCTGCACCTGGCAGCCTGGGATAAATCCCGTTTGGTCTGGGTCAATTATGTCCGGTAGAAAGGATTCAAATCTTTTGGACATTATGGATGCAAAGATTTTATAATCTATATTAAGCGCTGAAATTGGTCTATATGAGGGGCATGGTGTGCTATCTTTTCCAGGTTTTAATATGCTTGTGATGTAGGCGTATCTCCAGGAGTCAGGAAGAATTTGGTCTGTCTGTACTCCCCTACACGCCCGCAGGAGGGTAGGGGCCAGTTCAGCTTTAAACACCTTATAAAAGTCCCTTGTGTATCCATCCAGCCCTGGACTTTTATGTGATTAGAGTGATGACACAGCCTTGTCTAATTCCAGCTGAGTAATTGTTTGCTCTAGTAATTGTTTCTGTTTATCTGAAATCTTTGGTAACCATAAGTTTTTCATAAAGGTCTCCATTCCCTGAGTATTCCCCTTGAATTCGACACTATACAGGGTGGTATAGTATTTAAAAAAAGCATGTTCTATTTCTCTGGGGTGACTAACCACTCTTTTAGAGTTCGGGTCTCATATCTGGATAACATTGGATCTGGTTTTATGCTGTCTGATTCTGTGGACTAGCAGGCTTAGTAGCCCTGGGACCCCCTTGCAGTACTTTTGCTTAATGCTCTGTAAAGCTTGTTCAGTATGGATGTCTAAAATAGACTGTATCTGTTCTTTAGTTACTTGTAGGAGAGGAAGGGCTCCTTCATCCCCAGAAGCATGCAATGTTTGCAGTTCCCCAAGTTGCTGTTGTAGTTGATTGAGCCTTGCTTGTTGGTTTTTCTTATAATGCAATGCATATTTAATTATTTCCCCCCTAAGAACTACCTTAAGTGTATCCCATAGGACTCCTACTTTAGTTCCCTGATCTTGAGAATCTGTCTTATTTTTTGTTTTATTGTTTCCTTAAAGTCTTTAAAATTCAATTAAAAAATCATTAAATCTCCACAATGTATTAATTTTCCCTCTCTTCCAGATTATGTCTAATGTAAAAATTGCATGATCGGATAATACTGTCAGAGTCTGTGTACAGCTTTGCATTTTTTTAAAGATGTTCCCTGGAAACATGTAAATAGTCTATACGGGTGTATGTTTTATGAGGGGGTGAATAATGTGTATACTCCCTTTTATTGGGGTGAAGATTCCACCAGATATCAATCCATTGTGCTCCCCTTAAGCAGGCCTGTGTGACTTGATGCGCAGGAGTCTTTTTTTACAGGCCTCCTACTGGAGGTATCCAAATGAGTCATAGCCAGGTTATGGTCCACGCCCATCACTAGGATCCCCTGTGTCCATTCTGTAACCTTTTGGAGTAACAGCTTCCTGTCCTCTGGACCCTCCCCAGGGGGGATGTATATAGAGACCAGGGTAACCTTCTGACCCTCTAATTACCCCACAGCAATTGCCAGTCTTCCCTCTGGGTCTGCAAAAGAGTTCACTAACCTAAAGGGAGCATTCTTTGGGACCAAAATTACTGGTCCCCTTCTTTTCCCCTTCCAGTAGGAGAAGGCTACTATTATAGAGAAACCAAACTTGGAGAGCTTTTTATGCTCCTGTTTGCTCAAATGTGTCTCCTGTAGAAGAACTGTGGATCTTAGTTTTTTTAAGGGAGGATATCACCCTGTACCTCTTAATAGGGTTATTTAATCCATTCACATTGAGGGAGCACACTCTAACCGAGTGGGCCTTATTCATTGGAGTGTGAGGAGTTATCGCCCTGGGATAATATTAAGCCAGCTACTGACCAGGAGCTTGGGTAACCCCCCCTTTGCAAACAACAACAGTCCGCATCTGGTAAATACAGTAAGAGTGTGCTCCTGCAAGTTAGATCCCACATAGCCTGAATTGCCATGAGGTAAATCATCCACCCACATTGTAGATAGTTTACATACAAGTGCACTTTCACGAAATACACATAATAACTAACAACAACCAGAAACCTTAAGAACCTATTTACATTGGTACTTCCAAAACAGAAGGAGACTGATTCTCTCCCTCTATTTGAAATGGGCCCAAGTCTATAGTCGGATTGGATCTCTGTGGGAGGAATAGTGACCTTCATGGGTCAGGCCTCCCAGGCCCCAAGGGAAAAATGTTGGGGTCAGGTAGTAGGGACGTCCCCCACTAAGGAAATATGGGCCAATGCTAGATGTAAACCTCTTCTCACAGCAAGCCCTGACAAAAAAAAAGAAAAATCACAGAAGAGGTAGCTGCAAAAGAATTGGGGATAGATTTAACATTCTCTACCATCCACCCCTGTTTACTCTTTACACATTATGATCTCGTATCGATTCTCTGATAAACCAGATTACTGCCTTGGGAGATAACACTGCTTGTGCTTCCCTCTCTAGCCCCTTAAAAAAACTTAAATTATCAAGCCAGAAGATAAACGTGGAGAGGAAAAATAACACAGCTTCAGCAGTAAATGCAGTCAAATAAAGAGAGCTGAATAACTTAATGTTTATCCTCCACTTTTCCTTATCAGCATTTCAAAAAGTCTGTGGCATCATCAGAGCATAAGTACAGCACCCTTAAAAGTTCTCAAACCATCTACCTGTAGCGCTCTGGTTCAGGTGTTAGTTTCTCAGTTGTCCAACGTTGCAACAGTAGGGGAGTGGCGATTTATCTGAATAAAGTCCTTCACCTCCTGAAGTGAGTGAAAACCTCCTCTATGACCTGTTCCTGAGCACACATTCGAATTGCTTTGCCACTGCGAGCGAGGGGCATGTTTTTCACGTGGGACCGGACCTCCCGACTTGTAACTCCATCCTCTTCTTTCCAGTTCCATAATGGCTTCCTCTGGACTGGAATACCTCCAATTTCCAGAATCCCAGAAGACTCTCAGCTTTGCTGGATGGGGATATGGAATCTTATACCTTTTTCTTTTAAAACCTTTAAGAATGGGAGCATAGGCTAGTCTTTTTTTCAGGATTTCCGGGGGGTAATCGTTATCAAGGAATAGTCTGGCTGAGTTATATTAAATATTTCCTTTTGCCCATGCTGTTTTTAAAATAGTTTCCTTGTCTTTAAAACTGGAGAGTTTCAAAACTATTGAGCGGGGTCTGGCAGTTTGATCCGTAGGTTTTCTTGACAAGGCTCTGTGCGCTCTTTCAGTTTGAACTGAAATGATATTGGAAGGTCAAGGACGTCTCTAAGGAGGTCTGTGATAAAATCTTTCATCTTTCCAGTCTCAGAATCTTCTGGTAAACCATGTAAACAGAGATTATCACTCCGAGACCTCGCCTCCAGGTCTGTTATCTTTTCTTGGCATTTGTCATGTTGATCGATCAAAAAATCAACTGCTTGATGTAAGCGCTGAGTCTCTTCGACTACTTCTTCCGTGGCTTCCTCTGATCGATCGAGCCTTCCCTCCACCTCAGACAGTCGGTTTGGGAGTGCAGTAAATTCCTTCTTAGTTTCTGCTCGAAAAACTCTGATCTCCGTGAGGAGGGTCTCATATCTGGATCGGGAAAGCCTTTTGCTTTCTCTATCTGTATCCAGATCGTGGTCCTCAGCCATACTGTCTGGGGGAGAGGAGCTGCAACTACGAGAAGGCCTCTTATCAGACCCTTTTACATCCATTCTCTTCCGTAGTCTCTCCGACCGCAGTTTCGGTTGATTTTTGTTCCCCTTCATTTACGCTGTTGGAAACATTAAGTTTTAGGCTTTGTTTGCTGAGCTGAGGAGAGATATTTGGTGGATTAAGTAGGAGCTCCCCTTCTATGCAGCCATACAGGTGGGTAACATCACCGGACATCAAGAATTGTAATGTTTACATAAACACAGTAATGGAAACATAAAAACAGAAACAGGAATGGGAATATAAATGCAATCACAAATGCAAACAGAAACAGTAATGGAAACAATAAAAATAATTTTTATCCAAACACAAACAGAAAGAGCAACATCCACAGTAACCTAACCAGAAACAGTAAGAGAACATTAATGTCAATGCAAGTGTTAAGTAAACACAAATGATACAAATAACTGTAAGAATCATGTTAAAAAAACAAAGTGAACCGTTAATGGCAACAGTAAAAGACAGACCAAGAAAACCACAAATGTACATGATTATACAAAGACAAAGAACCTCTGTGCGCAAACACTGAGGCAAGGGTTACCCCAAGGGGCATTTGGCTGGGAAGCCAAGTTTCAAGAAAATACAACATCACACATGCCCCCACAATGCAAAGCATCATGGGCTGCATATGCAAATCACCACAGAATGTTATGCTGGTCCAACTTTAAGCAGAATTGCATGGTGCCGAAAGGCCTCTCACACATTTGCAAAGGGTGCTAACAGAAGACATAGACACGTGTTTCGTCCTACCAGGACTCATCAGTATGCCTCATCTGTTTGACACCCCAGTGGAATGGACCAGCTACCCTATAGGCAGTGTGCCTTGGATATATTGTGGTGAACCCATTAAAATAAAAAAACATTTAAAAGACAAAGAACCTCTGTGCACAAACACTGAGGCAAGGGTTACCCCAAGGGGCATTTGGCTGGGAAGCCAAGTTTCAAGAAAATACAACATCACACATGCCCCCACAATGCAAAGCATCATGGGCTGCATATGCAAATCACCACAGAATGTTATGCTGGTCCAACTTTAAGCGATGATTATACAAATGTAATCAGAAACACAACCGCACATAGAATTGATAATGCTAACCATGACACAAACACAAACAGTTATGTAAATAGTAAAAAACATCAAGCAGACACATAAACACAAATTGTAAGAGTAACTGTAAGATTACAATTCATGAAAATGCAAAGTGAAACAGTAACACTAACAAAGACATTAACAGAACTGGAAACACAAATAGTTACATATACACAAGCAGAAATGCAAACACAAACAGTAACAGTAATGCTGACATAAACAGAAACAGTAACATAAATAGAAAGCCAACCACAAACATAAACATAACTGGTAGCGGTAATGGGAGTACAAACAGAAATGGTGACACAAACAGCAGCAGAACTACAAAGTGAAATAATAACAAAGAAGTCTGCGCAATGCAAACAATTATTGAATCATAATAGAAATGCAAATGTAAATGGTAACAGTAACAATGGCAGAGAAATGGAAATGGCAACAGAAACCACAGTGGAACCAGAAACACAAATATGAACACAAACAGTAATTTAAACTGACTCTATAAGTTGTACATGTGACATCAGAAAAAGTCACGGAATAAAAACACATTTTTAAAAGTTTCAGATTTTTTTAAAAGCACAGTTTAATTAGCAACATTTTTACAAAATACTGTCAAATACACAAAAGTGTCGAATAGTACTTTCACAAAGTAGTGCTGAATACACAAAAGTGTCAAATTGTGCTTTCGCAAGTTTTGATACTTTTGCAAAGTAGTGTCGAATACACTAAAGTGTTAAATATTGCTTTCGTAAATTGCGATACTTTCTCAAAGTAGTGTCAAATACATGAAAGTGTTGAATATGCATGTTAATAAAACACCCCAAATAAAAGAAAGCAAATGAAAATCAGTATTGTATGTGACTGACAGACACAAAAGCTAATAGCAGAGCACATTTGTCTGGTGATCTCAAGTAAAGAATCAGTACATAGATACATAGACAGTGTCGGCAGATAAGGGCCTATGGCCCACCTAGTCTTCCCATTTGAGCTTGTAAGTTCAGTTTGTTTTCCTAGAAGTAGCATTGAATTTTGGAGAAGAAGGACATAGCATTCATCTTAGACCTCACGGCAGCAGCTCATTGATTATGTGTGTACGTACCTACCATTTTGTACAGCAGTTTACTAAATGGGGGTGGCAGTATAGCCTAGAGGTTAAAGGAATGAGGTGTGAATGAGCTTGGTACATCCAGCAGACCAGACCTGAGTTTGATTCTCACAACCTCCACTTGCATACTGTGTGACTCTGGGCAAGCCACTTAACTGCCCAGTGCTCCCAGGTCACCCCTGAAAACAGGCACTTGTACCTAGTGGGCCTTACCCGGTTATCAAAGACTAAAATAAAAAATTATAAAATCTGATAATTGCACAAAAATAGCAGACAACAAAACTTTTTTTTGAGCTATATCTAACTGTTACAGTAGAAAGCATCTATCATGCTGTGGCAAGAAGTTATAACAGTCTAAAGTAAAGCTGTTAGTGAGTACTTACCAGCCCATATTACTGCTGCAAGTGGAGGCAGGCAGTAAGCAGGCAGCATGTGTATTATGAAATGACGGGAAGCCAATCATTAGTTATTTACTTGTGATTGTTTAACGCAGCCTATTAAAATTTAATATTTTCCCTCCTAGAAAGTTTGCAACATCTTTGTTTGACAGCAGCTACAACCATTTTGTGTAATTGTAGTACATGCAGACACTATATTGGTTAACTGAGAAAAATTCTAAACCAATTGTTTTTTAATACTGTGCATTTGTCCAGCCCACCAAAGCAGTGTTGTAATACAGAGAGAAATCTCAGTTTCATATTCAGCAGTGAGTAGACACTGCAGCAGACAGTCCGATTTATTTTGTAGCTCTCTGTCCACTTCTCAGTTTAAAAGCTTAGAATGGCAGAAAACAGCAAATGCACTGTATGGTTGGTCAGAAGCAGTTTAATTAAACAAGCTTCTGACTACGCTCAGACAAGTCGATTTGGCAATGACCTGCAGCTTCCAAATTGTTGTGTCAAGTGGCTTGGCAGGGTAGGTATGAGGTGGGCACATCTCATGCCAGCAACACACAGATTATTGAGCACTCAAGCTCCTCCAGACATACTGCTCATTCATCTTGAAGGCAATGATTTGGCACCAAACGATGGGTAGATTTAGTAACAGAAGCAAAATTAGACCTTGCTTCTATTAAGCAAGCAGAACAGCACATGTACCTGCTTGACAGGGCACAAAGAATGGTAAACATACAACTTTCTGATATCTGCGCATGTCTGGATGCACATCATACGTCACCCTGAAATTAAGTATTGTAAAGACTGGCTATATCTACGAGATGGTGTGCACTTCTCACATGCTGGCAATTGCCTTTTTTGGGGAGATTTTCGAGATGGAATCCCAGTACTCTCAATATCAGAGTGTTTAAATGTACCCTTTAAAAAACAATTATTTTAAGAGCCACAAAACCTTGGTCAAAAAATAGAAAAACTGCATACATTACACATCAAATACACACACAGTCTGTGTTGCTGCAGTATCTTAACACATGGCATCCAACAAGTTCAGCTATCACAGATAACAGTTTTTCTGTGGCTGCACACTCATGATGCAATACCTGTTCTTACACTATATGGCCATTGCCTGGCTGATGCCATGCAGGCCATCACTGTCCTCACTTCTGTGCAGGTATTATCAGGGACATATAATGTAAATGTTTATGGGTTTTGTTCAGATATGACTAGATACTCATGATACAATACCTGGTATTTGGGAGGGTCATTGCCTACATGCTGTCATTCAGCAGTTCAGTGTCCTACCTTGCCTGCAACTGTTACCGTACAGGTATAATGTGAATGACTGTGTCTTGCATTGTACTCTGGCTGTACACTCAGTATGCAATACTTGATGTTGTAGGCTGTGTACAGTACCTGCTGAGAACATTTGCCTCCTCAGTATCCTAATGGTGCAGCTGTTGCCAGCTAGATATAATATAAATGAATATGCCTGTAGTTGGGCTATGCCTATGGACTGCGGATCAAACCTGCAATGGGGTGGAAGAGGCGCCATGCAACTGTAAGTGTTGTAAGCTGTGTACAGGTGGTATCACAGATGTACAATGTTAATGACCGTGACTGTTCTTGACCTGTAGCTGTGCAATCACGATCAAATAGCAGGCCTTGTGTGGGGGGTGGGGGGGGCACAGCATGCCTCATGGCATACAACTACTAATTGTCCTAACACATTCCCACCTACTGTTAGACGAGTGCAAGATTCCTATGTATAGCTTCAGTTGTACTGTGACTCAGAAATGTGTATCCAATACATTGTCAACTGTGCTATATCATTTGCTAGGTAATGGTATACATCCTCAGAATACTTAATGTTCTATACCTGGTACAAATGATGAATAATGTACCATGGAGTGTAAAAGACTCTCTTATATACATAGCTAAAATTGTAATCCTGAATGAAGCTAGCCTTACAATAAGAGACAGCCAACATATACTTATGTTTCTATTGTATCTCTCTCTATTTATTTCAGCTTGAACAAAGTTCCAGAGTGCAAATTTGGACATTGAGGGAGGTGTGTTGTCTGGTTGAGGTGGTGCAGACAAAAGGCAATGCTCGTGTGCTCATGAGGAACACTAACAGGAGGCTGGACGCCATGTGGAGGCGTATAAATGTACATCTGAGCCATCGATTTCGCATCAAGAACAAGATGGCACAGATGTGCAAGTGGAAATGGAAACTGCTGTGCCAGCATTTCTACCAACTAAAAAACAGGGAACAGATAACCCTTAGTGTCGTAAGTTGTATACAGCTGTTATCAGAGAGGTATACCATTCATGTCTATGGCTTTACTTGGACTGTGGCTATACACTCAGGATCCAATGATGCCTACTGGTACTACCTCACCCACAAAATGTGGGAAACCGCTGGCAAGTCTGATGCTGGGGAGTGCCTATCACATTGTAAGTATACAAGCAATACTCTCTTCATCATAATATGTATGACAGATTCAATAATTATGTACACTAAAAGTTGATAGCACTATGTGTTATTGTATATTATATTAATTATACAAGAGCTAAATGTACAGAAGATATCATAACTGTAGTACTTTGCCTTTCAAAAGTTATCAGCAGCAATAATAAGCATTTGTCTGTGAATATGTTGCTAAAGTGTGATCATCACTATATGTACTAGAAGTATTCCTCTGAGTGCTCTTAATAGTATATCTGTCTTATGAGGTTAGTGTCTCCAAATGTTTAGGGATGTTTAATACCGTGGAAAGAATGGACCCCATTCTTTAGCCAGGGCATATTCAAAACTCAAGAAATTAGTATGTGTCTTGTATTTTAAAGTATTAAAATCATTGTACTGCATAGTGTAGCATATTATGTTACTGAAGATACCTGAGTATCCTATTGCAGGTGAAACATATGGTAGAGTGCAGGTAGCCAGCAAGTGACAGAATAATAAAGACATGACATTTCTTAATCAGCAGAAAATATAGTCGATAATTAAACCATTATCTACTGAATTTCTGGGATAACGTAAACACCAATTTAAATATGTATTATTATTTATTAACAGGACATCGTAGGCACTCCTCCCCACAGGCAGAGGTAGTACCAGCCCAGATTGAAGCTGTGGGGGGTCCTGAGTCTGACTCCAAGAACATCATCATTGTGGAGTCAGAAGGTAAGAGAAATATATAAGAACAATAAGAGTAACTGGTGTATGGGGCATTGCCTGGCTGAGGCTGCAGAACTCGTCAGTGTGCTAACTTGTGTGCAACTGCTATCAGAGAGGTATACCGTTCATGTCTGTGTCTTTAGTTGGGCTGTAACTCCACACTTAGTATCCAATACATGGTCTGTGGGGGAGGGGGCTGGCCTTGCTGAGGCCGTCCAAGTCAGTGGCTTTACTGGGACTGTGGCTGTACATTCAGCATCCAGTACTTCATCTGTGGTAGGTACGGGCATTGTCTGTCTGAGGCCGTGCAACTCCTCAGTGTCCTAACTTCTGTGCAGCTACTATCAGGGAGGTATACCGTTGATGTCTATGGTTTAACTTGGGCTGTAGGTCTGAACTCAGGATCAAATACCTGGTCTGTGGGGGTGGAGGCATCGCCTGCCTGACACAGTTCAACTACTCAGTGTCCTAAGTTCTCTACACCTAGTATCATGGAGGTATACCATTGATATCCTTGGTTTTACTGAGGCTGTAGCTGTGCATTCAGGATCCAATCCCTGGTGTGGTGGGGAGTGATAACATTGAACTGACTCAGCTGTACAACTCCTCACTGTCCTAATTTGTGTGCAGGTGGTATGAGGGAGGTAGACCATTGATGTCCATGGCTTTACTTGCAGTGTGGCTGTGCACTCAGGATCCAATACCTGGTGCGTGGGGGGTGGGGGCATTGCCTGGCTGAGGCCGTGCAATTCCTCAGTGTCCTAACTTCTGTGCAGCTGGTATCAGGGAAGTATACCATTGATGTCTATTACTTTATGTGGGCTCTAGCTCTGCACTGAGGATCCAGTACCTGGAATGGTAGTAGTGGGGGTATTGCCTGGCTAACACCGTGCAACTCCTCAGTGTCCTAACTTGTGTACAGCTGCTATCAGGGAGGTATACCATTGATAGCTATGGCTTTAGTTGGCTGTAGTTCTACAATCACAATACAATACCTGGTAAGAGAGTGGTGAAGGCATTGCATGACTGAGTCTGTGCAACTCTTCAGTGTCTTAACTTCTGTGCACCTGATATCAGGTAGCTACACCATTGATGTCTATAGCGTTACTTGGCCTGTCATTGCACTCAGAATCCAATACCTGGTCTGGGGGGGGGCATTTCCTGGCTGTGACTGTGCAACTCTTCACTGTCTTAAGTTCTGTACAGCTGATATCAGGGAGGTATACCGTTGATGTCCATGACTTTACTTGCTGTCTGACACTCAGGATCCAGTACCTGGTCTGGGGGGTTGGGGCATTTCCTGACTGAAGCCTTGAAATTCCTCAGCATCCTAAGTTGTGCACAGCTGTTATCAGAAAGGTATACCATTCATGTCTATGGCTTTACTTGCACTGTGGCTGTACACTCAAGATCAATACCTGCTCTGTGGGGGATGGGGACATTGCCTCGCTGAGGCTGTGCAACTCCTCAGTGTCCTAACTTCTGTGCAGCTGTTATCAAGGAGGTATACCAGTGATGTACTTGGCTTTACTTTGGCTGTGGCTGTGCACTCAGCATCCAGTACCTGATCTGGGGGACGGAAGCATAGCCTGGCTGAGTCTGTGCAACTCCTCAGTATCCTAACTTGTGTGCAGCTGTTATCAGGGAGGTATCCCGTTGATGTACATGGCTTTACTTGGGCTGTGGCTCTACACTCAACATCCAGTACCTGATCTGGTATGGTGGGAGCATAGTCTGACTGACACCAAGCAACTGCTCAGTGTCCTAACTTGTGTGCAGCTGGTATCAGGGAGGTATACTGTTGATGTCCATGGCTTTACTTGGGGTGTAGCTCTGCACTCAGTATCAAATACCCACTGTGTTGGGGTGGTTGGGCATTGCCTGGCTGAGGGCGTGCAACTCCTCAGTGTCCTAACTTGTGTGCAGCTGATATCAGAGAGGTATACAGTTGATGTCCATGGCTTTAGTTGTGCTCTGGCTCTGCACTGAGGAAACAGTACTTGGTCCGGGAGTGGTGTGGGTATTGCCTGAGAACATCGGCCAGTGCATGCAATGAAACAGGAGACGGACAGCAACGTAAGGGTTGTAATATGGCACACACATTTGTGGCAAACTTAAAAACATAGTGCTTTTATGTCTTCTTTTCTATTTGCTGGTTAAATGGTGTCTAATAACATATTCGGGTGCTATCAGTGGACAGATACTATCAATGTTAATGTCTTTATTTGGGATATGTTTCTCCACTCAGGCTCCTATACCTGGTCTAGAGGGGGTGGGACATCACCTGTCTGACACTGTGCAGCTCCTCAGTCTCCTAAGTTGTGACCAGCTGGTATCAGGGATCTGCAACATTAATGTTTACAGCTCCTATCAGGTGACTATTACATAAAAGTTTGTCGCTGTAGTTTAAATGTGGCTCAACACTCCTGTACCTGATCTTGCCGGGTGTGGCACTGTGGCTGACGACTTGCAAGTACTCAGAGTTTAAACTTCTGTCCACCTGGTAACAGGGGAATATTGCATCAACATTTATGCCTTTACTTGGGATATCAATGTCCACTCAGAATCCTGTACCTGATCTTGGAAAAGGGGGAGGGAGGAGCACTGTCTAGCTGAGGCATGCAAGTAGTCAGTCTACTAACTTCTAATCTGCTGCTATCATGGGGATATTCCATCAATGTTGATGCCTTTACTTCTGATGTGCCTCTGCACTCAGCATCCTATATCTAATGTTGTGGGGTGGGAGGCACCCTCTAGCTGAGGCTATACAACTACCATACTCAATATCCTAATTTCTTTTCAACTGTTATCAGGTGGATATAACATCAGTGTTCATGTCTTTACTTGGCAAATGCATGTCCAGTCAGGATCCAATATCTGCTGTAGGGGGAGTGGGAGGATTGCCAGGCTGTGGCCGTGCAGCTCCTCAATGACCTAACTTGTGTTCACCTGGTATCAGGGAGGTGTAACGTTAATGTTTATGGTGTTAATGGTAATGTAGCTCTACACTCAGGATCCTGTACCTGATCTTGGGGGCATGTGGACACTGCGTGCTGAGGCTGCTCAACTACTGACTCTCCTAACTTCCATTCATGTGGTATAAAGGGATACAATAGTAATGTTTCTTCCTTTACTTGGGATGTGGCTCTGCAGTCAGTATCTTGCATGTTATCTTGTGGGTTGGTATACTGTCTGACTTAAGCCATGCAAGCAGTGAGCGTCCTAACTTCTGTTTAGCTGCTATCAGGGGGATATAAATAAATGTTTATGGCTTTACTTGTACTGTGGTTCGGCACTCAGGATCCTGTACCTGATGTTGGGGGGTGCGGACTGTCTGGCTGATGGCATGCAAGTACTCAGTGTCCTAACCTGCAGTTAGCTAGTATCACTGGTCTATAACATAAATGTTTACGGCTTTACTCAGGATGTGGTTCTGCATTCAACGGTGTGCGCCTAATATTGTGTGTTTGTAGCACTGTGTGGCTGACAGTATCAAGTACTCACTGTCCTAACTTCTGGTCAGGTGGTATCAAGGGGCTATTCGTTCAATGTGTATGCCTTTACTAGTCTGTGCCTCTCCACTTAGCATCCTGTAGCTTGTCAGTGTCCTAACTTATGTGCTGCTGGTATCTGTCAGCTATACCATTTATATCTGTGGCTGCACCTGGCCTATGGCTCTGCACTCAGGATACAATACCTGGTATGGGTCAGGGGGGCATTGCTTATCTGAGCCCATGCAAGTCCTCAGTGTCCTAACTTGTGTGTAGGTGTTATCAGCAAGGTATACCATTAATGTCCATGTCTTTAGTTGGGTTATGGTTCTGAACTCAGGATCCAATACATGGTGTGTGTGGGGGGGAGGGATTATTGCCAGGTGAGACTATGCAATTCCTCAGTGTCCTAACTTGTGTGCAGCTCATATCACAGTGGTATACCATTGATATCCATGGCTTTACTTCAGCTGTGGCTCTGCACTCAGGATCCAATAACTGGTATGTGTGGTGGTGGGGGCATTGCCTGACTGAGGCCATGCAACTCCTCAGTGTCCTAACTTGTCTGCAGCTGGCATCAGGAAGATATACCATTAATATAGATGGCTTTCCTTTAGGTGTGTTTCTGCACTCAGGATCCACTACCTGGGCTGTGGGGGGGTTGGGGCATTGTCTAGCTGAGACTGTGCACCTCCTCTGTGTCCTAACTAGTGTGCAGATGGTATCAGGGAGGTATACCATTCATGTCCATAGCTTTAGTTGGGTATGGCTGTCCACGCAGTATCCAATACCTGGTCTGCAGGGCAGGATGGGGGCATTCCCTGGCTGAAGCTGTGCACCTCCTCACTGTCATAACCTGAGTGCAGCTTGTATCAGGGAGGTATACCCTTTATGTTCATGGCTTTAGTTGGGCTATGGTTCTACACTCAAGGTCCAATACCTGGTTTGCAGGGGGTGGGGGCATTGCCTGGATGTGGCCATGAAACTCCTCAGTGTCCTAACTTCTGTGCAGCTTGTATCAGGGAGGTATGCCATTGATGTCAATGGATTTAGTTGTGTGTGCCTTTGCACTAAGGATCCAATACCTGGTCTGTGAGAGGTGGGGGCATTGCCTGGTTGAGGCTATGCAACTCCTCAGTGTCCTAACTTGTGAGTAGCTGCTAGTAGGGAGGTATACCATTGATGTCAATGGCTTTAGTTAGGCTGTAGCTCTGCACTAAGGATTCAATACCTGGTCTGTGGCAGGTGGGGGCATTGCCTGGCTGGGGCCATGCAACTCCACAGTGTCCTAACTTGTGTGCAGCTGCTATTAGGGAGGTATACCATTGATGTCAATGGCTTTAGACAGCCCATCTGCAGGCTTCCCAAGCTACTCCTGTGGCTCTGGCTCTCTCCAAGCAGGCCGCAGCTAACAGACCACCTGTCTGACCCCCGGACAGATTCAGACAGCCCATCTGTGGGCTTTCCAAGCTGCTCCTCTGGCCCTGGCTCTCTCTGAGCAGACCACAGCTAACAGAGCACTACTGACCCACGGACAGATTCAAACAGCCCATCTGCAGGCTTCCCATGCTGCTCCTGTGGTCCTGGCTCTCTCTGAGCAGGCCACAGGTAACAGACCACCCGAATGACCCCTTGGAAAGATTCAAATATGCACCGGACCTCCAAAACTCATGGTTTTGAATGCCACTGTTTTGACTGGATGCCCAGTGGAGGAGCCAGGCACTGATTGGCAGTTCTGCTCCTTGGCTGATTTTCCAATGTCTGGCGCTTTCTGATCTCAGGGAAATCTCTTTCTGTGCTGTGTTCTGGACTGAATTTTTGTTAATGTAATTTACATATGTTATGCATCAATTGATCTTACTTTACCTGCCAGCATAGCTAGTCTATTACAAGCCACTAGTCTAGTCTCTCGGTGTTAATTAGTGCTGTGCAATCTAGTGCTGGACAAACTGTATTGTACACTAGCTGATGTTTGACTGCCTGACCTAGCCACTGAGCAAGACTGCTGCAGTTTTCCATTTCTGCTATACTGACAAACCCTGCCTCCTTCTCCACACTGGTCACTCTGCTAATTATTAATTTCTCTGCCCCACTTGTAATGCTGTCTTTCTAAACACCTTAATTTCTTCTCTGCCTTACATACAAACTCTTCCCTTACACCCCCCTGCTGCTGTCCTTCTCAGACATCCCGGTGCCAAAACACAGACCCCCCTGGTAACTCCTCTTCTAGCTGTAAATAATTGCCCTGCATCTGCCACCTCCTTACCTTTTGCTTTGTCCTTCTCCATTGCCTGTCCCCCACACTGAGCTTGCTATTGTACTCTAGCTGTAATTAATCCTCTGTGTTTCCCATTTCCCTCCTTGTTCCATAGACAGCCCATCTACGGGCTTCACAAGCTGCTCCTGTGATCCTGGCTCTCTCCAAGCAGGCCGCAGCTAACAGACTGCCTGACTGACTCCCAGACAGATTCAGGTATGCACCGGACCTCCGAAACACATGGTTTTGAATGCCGCTGTTTTGACTGGATGCCCAGTGGAGGAGCCAGGCACTGATTGGCAGTTCTGCTCCTTGGCTGATTTTCCAACACCTGGCTCTTCCTGATCTCAGGGAAATCTCTTTCTGTGCTGTGTTCTGGACTGAATTTTTGTTAATGTAGTGTAAGCCCCCTACTAATGGGGGTTCCTTAAAGCCTCCTAGGAGCTTGCCTAAGTGTTCCCCCTGCCTGCTGGCATTCGGCGTTTATGCCACTACAATGGCACTGTGAGTGCTTGTAGAGCCTCCACATACTGTCTCTTTAAGAGCAATCTGCTTGCAGACCTCATTAATGCTTTTCCAGGGGGGCTGGTGCTTCCCTGCTTGAATCCTGCCTGAGCTGCAGAGTAATTGCTCCATTTTACAGTCGCTGGAAGTGCAAAGGGAGCCCATCTGAAAGCTGTAACTGTTTGCCTGCCCAGAGGGAAGTGAAGTGTTCAAATAGTCACTATATGGTGTTATTTCAGTGTTACAGTAGCAGTGTACACTTCCTGCACACTTCATTTCATAATGCAGTCCATCAGTGTTTAATCAGTGCATCTTCAGGTCTCTTTTGGTGCACATGCAGTGCTGATGCAGCGTGTGCGAATTATGTTAATTAGCACTGTAATCACACTGCAAAAGTACTGCAATTAGCAATGTTTTGTCATCAACACTGCCTGAAGCAGTATTCTGTCAGCAACACTGCCTTTTCAGTGTGTGTGAATTATGCTAATTAGCACTGTAATCACACTGCAAAAGTACTGCAATTAGCAGTGTTTTCAACACTGCCTGAAGCAGTCTTGCATTGCTTTTTCAGTGTGTGCAAATTATGTTAATTAGCACTGCATCAACACCTGTAGTGCACTTCAGTGTGCAGTGTAATTTTGGTAGCACTCCTGTCAGCAGTGTTGTAGTTCTGTTTCAGTGTATTAGGCTGCATTAAAAGATGGCGTTGCATAAAATTCAACAAAAACAAAACAGTATGCATCTGCAAGTATCTGCAACCTCAGCAGAGGAAGCTTTACTTAAGGGTTCCTGAGTGAGAAAGTCATCTGTGAATTCCAAAGAAAATGTCGATCTTGGGGGCTATGTCTATAGGAGGTACTAAAGTCTGTTACCCCATGTTTGACTCAGAGTCACAAGGAAGGGGGTGGACATTTAGGTAAAGGAATGACCAACAATCATTCTGGTTTGTAGAAAATGGTATGGGAGCCTCACTGATATGCAGGTCCTCACCAGTACTTTCAGGTTTATCTTCAAAATGAGAAGAGAGCCTCTTCCAACTGAGAGCCCATGCATGGTGTGGAAAATTATTTTCGGTATCAAGGGGCTGTTCGAATGAAGTGTGTGTGTATATATCTATCTATAATGGGATTATCAATCGCATTGGACAAACACCATTAGGTGACTGTACATATATCGGAGTGCAACCACACACCTGCACACTTTTATTTCCCTCCAAAACAATTTTGCCATTTTATAAGATAGATAACCCACTGTGTAGTGTGTGGAAGCACAGTGATATACACATGGCTTGGGTGGTTTATGCACTCGGCCTGCAGCCTCATGTGCAACAACACACACCAAGGTGTGCATTGTTCAGAGCGTGACCGCACACCCTACAGGGGGTTATCTATCACACGCACACACTCACACATACATACACATATATATGAGACAGTACTTATTGCAAAACAAAAACACTACATTAATGCAGGCATTAGAATGCAAAGTACACAAAGCAAGAAAATGAAAAACAGGGTTTGAGCCTCACGAGTCTTGGCAAATTGGTTGTGTGGTGTTCCCTGGAGTTCCCAGCCTTGATGCCCATCCCATACTCCCAAGCCAAAGCTTCTTTCTAAAGCACAAGGTACAGCTCCAACTCAGTGTCTCACATAGCAGTCATTCATACCTGTAAAACAAGACCAGCAATGGGCTCACAAAGGATCTGCAGCTCGTTATGAACTATTATATGACAAATAATGTAGGGTAAACAAAAAAAACAATACTTATATGATACATATGATCAGTGTTCTCCTACTCCCAGTCAATGTCCTGTTAGACCTGTAGATATAAAAGGGAAAATGGGTCAGTATGAAACATAAAAATACTGATCAGCTGGGTCAGCTGGGAAGGCTCTGTAGAGGTTAAAATAAAAAAGTGGGTTTGGGAGGGAGATACCAGACCTGTACCACACCATCAACCTGGCTTTTAGAATGGACTCGGTCACTCAGGGGATGTCATGGTTGGGGGAGGGAGGAGGACTCCTTGCCCCTGTGCCCCTAGAACTGATCTTTTTTGGGGGTAGTTCGTCATGTTGCTCCACACATCAACCAACACAGGGTAGGATAAAGACACCAAGGAACAGATATTCAAGGCACAATGAATGCTTCCCTAGTAGTGTAGTGGATCCCCCCTCCCTTTTCCCAATCTTCCTGTAGAATACATAGGAACACAGGTATGTGATGGCAGAAAGAGACCGCAAGCCCACCTAGTCAGCTCAGTTCACCTAGATATCCACTAGGCCATTTCTGTACTCCCCCCGGTGCCAGTTGCCCTCTGTGCTCATCCCATGCCCTCGTGCACCCTCCCACCATTTCCCTCAGCAGCCTATTCCAGTTGTCCACCACCCTCTCAGTGAAGAAGTACTTCCTAATCCTTCCTCTAAATCCCCCCAACCGATTTGGAATTTCCAACTACCATCCATTGCACACCACAGCAGGCTAACTGTGACCATCTCTAGGCAGATATACGCAGACACAAATGGTCCCAGAACTCCCTTCAGCTGGCAAAAGGCAATAGAAGTTCCAATAGCCTGCAGTGCACATTTGAGCCTACACAATCTCTTATCAGATGTTTTCCACTTCTGCTCTTCTCCAGAGGATAAGTCAGTCTGTGACAGAACTTAGCCCAGGGAGTTCAGTGGGGCCAGTGAACCAAAGATGAGAGCCTATATAAACTTTTAACATGCACTGTAGGACAATCTCCCACCGCAAAGGACTCCAGAATCTGCTGCAAATTAAGCTGTCAGTGCAGAATCCAGCAAAATTAGTCATCATAATCCACTCCACTACAGCACACAACAGGCAAACCAAAATGTTTTCACATGCAAAGTGCACATTGGCACCAGACCCACACTTATGTGGGACCCTTGACACAAGCCAGAGAGTATTGTGGTAAGGAGGGACAGAATCTTTTACATATAGGTACATCAGGGAGAAAAGGAAGGCAAGAGGAGATATTGAGTGTCTGAAATGGGTGGATGGAGGGAGGGTAAAAGATGACCGCCAAAAAGCAGAAATACTGAACAAAAAATTATGTCTGTTTTTTACAAAGGAAGGGGCAGGAAATGGGCCAGCATTAATAAGGATGGAGAGATCATAGAAAAGGACACCGCTCCCTTTGCAAAAGAAAGGATCCTCATGGAACTGGCAGCAATAAGGCTATGGGCCAGACAGATGCACCCCTGGACACTGAGGGCGCTAAGGATGGTGTTAGTAAGGCCTCCGACTACCCTGTTCACCCTGTCTTTGTAAACTGGTGACATGCCCAGGGATTGGAGAATGGCTGATGTGGTCCCACTATACAAAAGTGTTAACAGGGAGGATGCAGGAACTACATACTGGTTAGCCTGACCACAACAGTGGGAAAAGTAAAGGAAATACTGCTGAAGGAAAGAATAGTGGAGCACCTGGTCACCAATGGTCTACAGAGGGAGTGGAAGAAGGGAACACTGTTTAACCAGGAGTAGCATACTAAGCTGAAGCTTGTTTCCAGATGCAATCTGGAGCACAAGGAAGTCAAGTAACTTGCTCAGGATCACACAGTATGCACTTAGACGGCTGTTGGATTCAAACCCAGGTCTCCAGATCTGTAGCTCAGAGCCTTTGCCCAATGTGCTATACTGCCTCCACGACCCAAGGCAGTTTGGTTTTATGGGAGACAGGTTGTGCCCAACAAACTTAACTGAGTTTTTTGACTGGATAACACGGAAGGTGGATGGAGGAGGATGTGGCCTACCCAGATTTCAGCAAGGCCATTGACATTTTGCCACATAGAAGGCTGGTAAATGAGCTGGAAGGCTTAGGGGTGGAACAGAAAATAACAAGGTGGGTGGAGAACTGGTTCAAAGACGGAAACCAGAAGATGATGATAAGGCAAATGGGGTGCATTCCAGGGTGGCAGTGGTGTGCCCCAGGGGTTGGTGCTGGACCCATCCTTTTTTAATATCTATAGCAACAATTAGCCCAGTTCCAATCAGGGGAGGACAGCTGTTCTTTCCAGATCGGGGCTTGTTGCTGGACGTGGTCTGGGCAGGCCTTCTGGGGCTGCATCGGCAGTGGGAGAGGGTGGGATCACATTGATCTACAAGGAAGCTCTTGTTGGTGGGGGACAGGCCATGCATACTGTGTCCACATCGGCCACAACTTTGCAAGCTGGCAACTCAGGAAGGAGAGGCCAATCAGTGAATAGGACGCGAACCTTTGACTGTGTGACTGGGCCATAAAAGGCAAATAGTCCAGTCACAAACAGAGGAGGAGAACTGTTCTCTGTTCCACACCACCCACTCTGGCCCCAACCTCTATTAAATGGTCTGTGAGGGCGGACCCTTGGAGGAGGACAAGTCTAGATTGGGTGAACTGGAACATTAGGAAGCTGGATTGTTATTTATTGGGGGAAAAGGGTCCTGTACACTCTGCTACATGGGCAACACTGACTACTACCAGGAAGGGGCATAATGAAGCAGACTGTATAAATGACTGTGTATGCCAACTACATCTGAGGGAGTAGGCAAACTGTGTGTGAATCGATTACTGCTAGGGCCTCTGAGCTGGCTAGTGTTGTGATGGACTAATTTTGCTTATGAACTGTCTACTGCTAGGGATAGAAAACTGGCTACTGTCAAGAAAGAGGGAAAATTGCTGTAATCAGAGGGGGAAAACTGCTTGGGTTTTAGTGCAACACTGACTGAATTATTTCTGTTAGAGGGCCACATTGCTCACCTAAAATGAGGGTAGACTTCGGGGTGGCCAAAGTGGGCACCTTCGGTAGAGTGATTGGGTGTACAGGGTGCGGGATGGCAATAATATTAAATTGGACAAGGAGGTTCAGAGGGTGCCCCCTGTGTTTTCAGTTGGCAGGTCTTTGGGAGGAAGTAGAGGGGAACAGAAGGCAGCTGGAAGGCAGGGGGGTTGGGAGGAAAGGTGTGGAAAGGACTTCATGAGAGTACACGATGCCAATATGGCATAACCTAGGGAACAGGTAGACAAGGATCATATGGTTAGTCAGGAGGGGTGGGGCACGAAACAAGCAATGTACGGAAATCACTTCGTAGGGAGGTGGCTGACCAGAAGGGGGGGGACAGGAGAGAGCAAGTCAGGGGCAAGCATCACACTTACTAATCTATTCACCTTGCTATATATGGGAGATGAGGTGGAGAGGCTGGTGGGAGGAGTGGAGCAGGCAGACAGAGAGAGTTTGGTCAGTAAACTGGGGGAGATGGGGCAGGAGAGAGAGCCAGATCCACAGAAGGGGGGGAGACATTAGTCTAGGTGGGAGGGAGGTGGGGAGGAAGGGGGAATGCAGAGTGAAGCCAGGGTGGGAGGAGGTAGGACTAGGGTCAGGCAAGCATGCAGGTTAGGGAAGTCAACCAAGGATAAGGAATACTCTAGATAGGCCAGCTTCAGGGTGGGAGAAATCAGATGAGGTGGAGAGGAGGGGGAAGAGGGGGTAGGAGAAACACAGCAGATGGGGTAAAGGATGCAGAACTTGGGGGAGGCAAGGAGGGAAGCAGTAGAAGGGAGCCTGGGTGGGGGATCTGAGGATACCAGCCCAGAAAGAGTCCAGGATATCTGGGTGGGGGGCAATCTGTGCCACCCAGGAGGTTGGGGGGCAAGGAGCAAGCTGGGAGCTACAGGTAGAAGAATGAGCATGGTAGGGCAAGCACAGGCTTGTGATCCCCAGGCTGAGGGGGACAAGAGAAGTAAGCTGGGAGTTGATGACAGAAGGAAGAGCCTGGATGGAATCTAACAGGCCAGTATAGTGGGGGGAGGAGGTGATCCTGCTGGGTGACTCCATGACCTGGGGCATCCAGTGGGAGGGGTGGGAGGGAAAAGCAGCCCAGTCAAGGCTAAATGTATCCCAGGCCTAGCCGACACAAGGCCAAATTCAGCTATACTCAATAGCATTGAATGCGGGGAATCCCCAGACGAAACATCTGGGAACAAATGACTTAGAGGGGAACAGTGAACTAGAAATCCAGGCAAAATTCCGGGAACTGGCCAAGGTTTACCACTCTATAGAAGTGCAATCTCCTTCTTTGAGATTCTGCCAGTACCTAGGCCCTGATCAATGCTAGGAGCATGGACAACAAAATGCCCAAGCTCCAGGCGATGCTGGTTGAGGGATCAGTGGATGTGGCAGCAATTTCTGAGATATGAGCCACTCAGAAAAATGACTGGGACCTAAATTTTGTGGGCTACGAAATAATCAGGAAAGTAAGAGGAGAGGGCAGAGGAGGAGGTGTAGCGCTGATAGTCAAAAATGACATAGCGGTTAGTGGAGTGGAGGAGGCTGTAGGGGGAGGTGGAGGAGATCTGGGTAACCCTACAAAAGAGGGGAGATAAAAGATTGAAAATAGGGGTGGTGTACAGAACCTCCAATGATGAAAGAGGCCCTGGAGGACAAACTAGTTGAGATCATCAAGGGGCACTGTGACAGTGGAAAGGGTATGGTGGTGATCATGGGTGACCTTAATAGGCTGGGGACAGACTGGGACACTATGGCATCCTCTGTGGCCAGGAAACAGAGACTGATGGATATGTTCCAATATGCCTTCCTGGTCCAGCGGGGGGGAGACCTACTAGGAAGAAGCGGATACTGGATTGTGTCCTAGCAGACAGTGACCAGATAAAGGGCCTGGAGGTGTGCAGCCAGCTGGCAGGTGGAGATCACACTACAGTCTGGTTCCTGCTGTATCTGGGAGGAGGATAACCACTCTAATACAGTGGTAGTGGACTTCAGGGGAACGGACTTCTCTGGGCATGGGCAGGATTCTGCAGGGGAGCTTGGACAAAATTAGGCTGGAAATGGATGCTAGTAGCTTATGGGAGGCCATTAAGAAGGGGGGTGTGGGACACTACTAACTCCTGTACAAAGGTAAGGCGTAAGCATGGTAAAGCCAAGAAGCCATTTTGGTGGACCAGGGAGGTGCAGGAGGCAGTGAGGGATAAAAAGGCTGCCTATGCATGTTTTAAGCTCTCTGGGGGATAGGAAGAGGGGTACGAGTTGATGGCTGGAAGGGTCACTACAGTGGTGAGGGGAGCCAAGGTGAGGAGGAAGCAAAACCTGGCTAGGGATATCTGAAGGGAGGAAAAGGGATTCTATAGATACACAAGGGAAAAGAGAAAAGGGAGAGCACAGAACAGTATAATTAGGACTGAGAAGGGATGAACTCTGGAGGCAGGGGAAATCAGGCAGAGGTGCTAAATGAGTACTTTGCTTTGATAGTTGCAGAGGGAGATAGGGGATCCCTCCAGCCCAATGGGAAGGAATGGGAGCCAGCAGAGTCGAGAGGTCAGATGGAGTTGACAGGACTGAAAGAAGTTGGGGTACAGGCTGGGCCAAGTCTAGAAGGGGATGGGTGGTTAAATGAGTGGTGGGCTGAGGAGGGAGAAATCGCAGTGGAAATGGTGAAGGAGGCCCTTTGGACACTAAAAACTGTTAAGGCTCCAGGGCCAGATTGGTTGCATCTGGGGGTTTTGAAGGAATTGGCAGATGAACTAGCAGCAGCACTGTAACACCTCTCTCCTGACAGGATGGGTGATTCAAGACTGGAGGGTGGCTCATGTGGTGCCTATCCACAAATGGGGGGGGGTCTAGAGAGGAGATGGGGAATTATAGGCCTGTCAGCCTAACGTCTGTGGTGGCAGAATAAGGGATGGCATCATCAAGAATAGGCTCAGGAAGCAGCTGGAAAGGTTGGGGCAACTGGATGACAAACATTATGGTTTCATCCCGGGAGATCGTGTTAGACCAACCCCATAGATTTTTATGACTGGGACCCTGGACCGGCATAGATCAGAGGACGTCCTATACCTGGATTTCAGTAAGGCATTTGATTCGGTACCCCAAAATGGGCTGCTATTGAAGCTGGGGGTGGGAGGACAGTTGCTCAGATTGGGGGGGGTTGGGGTGAGAGGACAGTTGCTCAGATGGGTAGAACATTGGGTAACAGGGCAAATACAGAGGGTAGTAGTGGGTAGTCTCCTCCTCCACGAAGGTCACCAGTGGGGTCCCCCAAGTTTCGGTACGGGGGCCACTCCTGTTCAATGCCTATGTCTTCGATATGGGGAGAGTGGTTAAGAGTAGGATGAGTCTCTTTGTGGATTACTTAAAACTGGGAGTATTGGTGGACAGGGACGAAGCGAGAGAGACAGTCCAGAGGGACCTGGATACCCTGGATGGGTGGTCAAGGAGGTGGGGACTGTGGTTTAATGCAGGGAAATGTTGGGTGCTGCATCTGAGGGTCAGAAATCCGGGCCATGTATACACCCGGGGGTGTCATACTGCAAGTCACAATGAGTGAGAGGGATCTAGGGGTGGTGATAGACATCAAAATGAATAACACTAAAAATTACAGAAGAATTGTGGCCAAAGCAAACCAGATACTGCATAACCAGGGGGATTACATCCATGGAGAGGTAGGGAGGTGATCCTCCCTCTGTGTAATGCCTTGGTCAGATCACATCTCGAGTACTGCATGCAGTTCTGGAGACCTCACCTCAAGGATGACGCAACACTGCTGGAGAGTGTCCAGAGGAGGGCAACCAGGATGCTTCAGAGCATGGGAGGAAGGCCCTATGAGGACAGACTGGAAGAGATTGGGCTGTACTCGCTGGAGGAGAGGAGAGATGGGGGGACATAATAGGGGTCTTCAAATATGTAAAAGGAATAAACATGGGCAGTGCCAAAGAGATGTTCAGACTAAAGAAGGTGGGAAACAACCAGGTGACATGAGTGGAAGCTAGAGGAGGAAAATTACAAGGGGGATGCAGGAGACCTTACTTCATTGAGAGGGTGGTGGAGCCCTGGAATGCACTGTCCAGGAGTCTGGTGGAGGAGGGCACAGTGGAGGGCTTGAAGAGGGAGTGGGACAGGTTCAAGGGTAAACTGAAGAAGAGGATGACCCTCTCTGGGGCTGGGTGGGAAAGAAAGAACCATTATGAGGCTGGCTACAGAGCAGACACAACAGACCATCCAGCCTATTCTGCTGGCTTTTAGTATGTTAGATATAGCAGAGGAACTGCAGGGGAAGGTGTGCCTATTTGTAGATGATACGAAGATCTGCAATAGGGTAGACACCCTGGTAGAGGAGGTGGAGGCAGCTGAAATTTAATGCCAAAAACTGCACAGTAATGCACATGGGTGTAATAACCCACAAACCATTTTCACATGGGGGGGGTAAGGAAACTCAGCAGGACACAGATCTGGGGATTATAATTTCAGATAACCTTAAGGCGGAGAACCAGTGCAGCACAGTGGTGGGCAAAGTGAATAGAATGCTGGTGTGCATACGGAGGGGTATAAAACAGAAAAAGGGAGGTGCTGATGCGCCTTTATAAATCCATGGTGAGGCTTCACCTGGAGTATGGGGTTTAGTTCTGGAGGCCTCACCTACACAAGGATACAAGACAAGATTGAAAGGGTTCAGACAAGAGCAACCAAGATGGTGCATGCTATGCATAGGAAGCCCTACGAGGAGAGGTGGAGGGAATCTGATCTATACCCACTGGAGGCTAGTAAGGTGAGATTGGGAAGCTTATTTGCAAGGAAAATAAGTGCTAGAACTAGGGATCATAAACTAAGATTAGAAGAAGGAAGGTTTAGGGGGCAATGTGAGGGGGCATTACATCACTGAGAAGGACGTGGAGTCCAGGAACTGACTACCAAAAGAGGTGGTGTGCACAAAAATGGTAAAATGATTCAAGGAGGCATGGGACAGACACCAGGAGTGGACCAGTGGGCAGAGTGGGGTGTCTCTTGACAAAGATGATGATTGGGGTGGGGGTAAGGGGCAGACTCGACTGACCAAAATGGTCCTTTTCTGTCACCAGATTTCTATGATTCTAATAAGGCTGTTAAGTAATTAGGACTTACCTGTTCCATCAGAGTAGGGTAGTCCAGAGTTGGGGTGTCCTTGGTTTGAGGTATCCTGGTAGGACCTGAAAGGGAAGAACAGAGAAGGCTGAAGGGACACAAAGGGTCAGAGGTGCTAGAGGAGAGATTAGAGTGTTAGAATTCAACAAAGATACTTATCTGATTGGTATGTTTGGCCAGACCTGTAGAAATAAAGGGAAAATAGACCAGTATGGGGAAGTTATAGTAGCAAGAGTAGAGAGATACAAATATGGTATATAGCACAGGAGTAAAGGAAGAGAAGTTTCAGAGGAAAAGACAAACTAGGCCAAAGTAAGGAAACTAGAGATGGAATAAAATATGCAGACAACTAAGAACAGAGAATAAAGTGGTATTTGGTACTCAGCAACCCCCCCCCCCCAGTGCCCCTAGGTGACCTGCAGGTAGCCAATAAATTTAAGAAGTAGTCCAGATGGGCAGGTGGAAATGCATTTGGGCTAGTGGCCCCTATATTATTTAAAAAAGGGGACACTGGTGGTTCAGGAGTCTTGAGTTGTCCCAGGAGGCCAGTGGTTTGAAAGGTATAGCTTGGGTCACTCCCTCATGGACAGTGGTAATTTTTTTTTATATTATCTTTCCCTGGAACCTAATGTGTGGGGGGGGGGGGGGGAGTAATGTCCTTGGGCCCAGACTGTATGTAGCAGGCAGGAGGCTGTTCAGAAAACTGTTAACCAGAAATGCTGTGGCTGTTGCTAGGCAGCCAGTTTAGTGCTACTGAACTACAATGACAGTAATGGCAGACACTTTCAACTGCCAGTCCAGAGGAGGGCAACTAAAATAGCAGAGGGTCTGCACCAGAAGCCATACAAAGAGAGACAAGCTGAATATGTATGCGTTTGAGGAAAAGGGCTGGGGAGACAGGACAGAAAATTTCAAGCACATCAAGGGAATCAACAAAGTCCAAGAGAGTAGCATCTTTCAGAAAAAAAGATGTACAAGAACAAGGGGCCAAATTTGAAGACAGAGGGGACAGCTCGGGGCAACATGAGGAAGTATTTTTTTCACAGATAGGGTTGTGAACAGATGGAATGACCTTCCTAAGGAGGTTGTGGGGTCAAAAATAGTGGGGGATTTCAAGAATACATGAGACAGACATGAACCAATTCTATTGTTGGGTAGGAGGAAGTCAGCTGTTGGATAACTAGGATCTATAGCTTATCCACTAGGTAGGGAAATGGGCCGACTGAGTGGGCCAAGCAGTCCTTATCTGCCATCAAGGTCTATGTGTCTATGATTCAGCCCATAGAGCCCAGGCTGTAACCTGCTCCATGTGTGTGGGATTGAAGATAGGATATTTTTGGGAAGGGGAAGAGACTAGAGCAAATATGCCTCCCTCTACCCATCAGCCACAAAGTGGTATTTGAAGAGCCCCCATGGGAAGAGGGTCTGGAGAGTGGGCAGCCAGCAGTAGGTGGCAGGACCCTTTAGCTATGCCGCATGGTGGCAAACTGTAGGTGCCCTGAGGGCCTGGTAGATAGGGACTGGGAGAGCAAATGCACAAGATAGGGACCACAAAGGAAAATCCACAGTGCAGCTGAAGGGCAATGCTTGAACTTGACTTAAAAGTAGCTGTGGGTGGGAGGCAAACAGGGGAAATCAGAGGGCTCTCTGATGGGACCATGAAGGCAGCAAGCACTGCACAATACAGTCACACAGCAGCTAATGTCAAAGTACCAGGGATAACAAAAGGATTTAGGGAGGAAAAGAACAACATAAGGTCCATGACAGCTCACAATTAAAAACACAGAGCACTAAAGAGAAAGAGCCCTGATGGGTTATAAATATTAAGTAAATTTATGCAATATCATTTAAAGCATTAGCAAAATTGTAGTTTGTTTAACCTGCTTTTATTACAGCTGAGACTCTGTGTGTGTTGCCCCTCCATTTTTGATGTAAATTGCTGTGATGGGGCAATTGGGTTAAGGGAGCCCTAAAATGGAGACTGCTTGGACCAAACCGAATTTGGACTCTCTATGGAGCCGGTTTACAAGGGGAATGTATAGCTAGTGATTCTGGGACGTGTAGTTTGGACCTTGGCACCTTTTTGCACCAACAGAGGGAGTTTGGAGTGATTGACAGCCAAATCCACCAACTGGATCAGAGAGGGAACCAAAGGGGGTCACAGTGTCCCAGAGGCTGTGATCAAGCTAGTCTAACCACTACAAACCCTGACTTCTGGGTGGAGGCACTCGTCGCAGAACCTAGACCCCTCAACCTGTCTGTAGTCGAGCAGGCAGGGATAGTAGCCATTAGGATAGCGCCACCTGGGGGTTACATTTATCTGCCAGATTAGCTAGTCCATTATAAGCCACTAAACTAGTCTCTCAGTGTTACTTATTGCTGTGCAATCTAGTGCTGGGCAAACTGTATTGTATAGTAGCTTATGTTTGTCTGCCTGACCTAGCTACTAAGCAAGACTGCTGCAGTTTTCCATTTCTACCCTACTGACAAACCCTGCCGCTTCCCCACACTGGTCACTCTGCTAATTATTAATTTATCTGCCCCACTTGCAATGCTGTCTCTCTAAACACCTTACTTTCTCTCTGCCTTACCTACAAACCCTTCCATTACACCCCCCCGCTGCTGTCCTCCTCAGACGTCCCAGTGCCAAAGCACAGACCCCCCTGTTAAGTCCTCTTCTAGCTCTAAATAATTGCCCTGCATTTGCCACCTCCTTACCTCATGCTTTGTCCTTCCCATTGCCTGCCCCCACTGAGTTTGCTATTGTACTGTAGCTGTATTTAATCCTCTTGTTGCCCATTTCCTCCTTGTTCCACAGACAGCCCATCTGGGGTTTCCCAAACTGCTCCTGTGGCCCTGGCTCTCCAAGTTGGCCGCAGCTAAGAGACCACCCGAATGACCCCCGAACAGATTCAGGCACACCAGACCTCCAACTCGTGGTTTTGAATGCCGCTGTTTTGACTGGATGCATGGGTGCTGGGTTTGTAAAATTTTTGATGGGACCCAGGGGACAGAGTAAGAGCCCCGCCCCCTGGCCCAGGGGTCAGGGGTCATAGTCGCACCCTGTGGCCTAAGGGTCAGGGGTCAAAGCACCCTCCTCAGCAGGGGTTTATGTAAACAGAGCCCCCTATTTGTGGGACCGAGGTGTTAAACCAGACCATTACCGGACCTCTGCTATTAGTGTAGCACTCAAGTTCTGCTACTTGCCCAATGATGGCATGCTCTACGCTACTTTGGCCTGTTGGTTAATTTTTTCTTAGTTTACTTGAGTTGGGGGGCTTCATTCCCCACACCCCTATGTTAAAAAAACAAGGGGTGTGTGGGGGAGCAGAGCATCCCCAACTCAAATAAACTAACAAAACCTAAATTAACAGCAAGCATGTGACAAAAGTAACTTTGTGCAGGCACAGTACAGTACAGCAAGCATGCAATGAAATTATGCTATGTTCCCTGTAGCTTTGTGCTACACTAATAGCGGTGGTCTGATATTCTACACAGCAGAAGGTCAGTAAAATACTGACAGCAAAACCCACAAATGAATCTCTTGATCTTGCCATTTTGGACCAGTTCAGGGATATATGTTTTATTTGTTATACTTGTTAAGAGATGAGTAATTTGCCTGTTTTTAACCACAACAAGTAGCGACAAAACAGAACTGGTGGAACTCCTAGGTGAGGCTAGCAGCAAACCATTGTAATTTGCTGTAAAGTGCAAAAAGTCCTTGAGACTAAACCCTGACTGAAAAAATATGGCAAGAGGAGCAGTTTCACTAAAAAAACATTTCAATAGTATTCTGAAATCTGTTTTTAAACTTCTTCCCAGCTGAAGCTTGACAGTCACTACCACCTCACATCCAGGAGTAAAAATGTGGCACTGGGTCCAGTTTGTCTGCTTCAGGACATGAGTGACATTCTCAGCTTCAGACTCTTCTGAGACTTATTCTCTTACCTCAGAAAGTTTGCTGTCCAGGTAATATGTTGCTGCTGGTATGTGTTTTGTATACCATATATACAGTCATCTGATATCAGATATGTCAGGAACAGAGAGCTCTAGAAAAGGGTGAAAGGGCTAAGAATACCAGTATGAGTAGTGACAATGTTGACTGCAAAATGCATATTTCCTAAAGTTTTTCCTATACATGATTAAAGGCAATTTGCAGTGTACTGACAGCTGTGTTTCAAGTGTACTGCTGGCTGGATACTTGATGGGATGTTGTTCGTGCATCATCTGAGCTGCTAGACGTGTAAAGACTAGCAATCCGTTCAGCCTGAAGGCCTCTCATTTAACTTGGAGGGCAGCCAGCATTCCAGTTATGACATTCACTTCAACACCAACCCTTTCCATCTTCAGCTTTACAGTTAGCCTGACAGCTATAAGCAAGATTGCAGTGCTTCAGCTGTTGGACTCTACAGTCCATCTTGCATTGAAAAATCATGCATTTAAACTTTTGAAATATAAAACAAAACCAGGAGGCAACAGCATAATTGCTACTCTACTAAAAGCAACATAGGAGGAGCTGTAGCAGTGTGGAGCTACTTCCACATCTGGAGGAGTACTTTAGAATGGGTTCTCTAAGCCCTCCCGAGCTGGACAAGGCTGCTGCACCTTCCTCAGGACTAACCAGAGAGACAGGTCTGGGCTCTTGGCAACATCTCTTAACCCATTGGAAAGGAAAGCCTAAGGATGACATAGATGTACCCAAGGAGAGACATAATTAGGGGAACCCTGTGGAAACCTGCTCCTGAGAGTTGGACTAGGGAGCACATTTCTACACCCACCAGACAGAGATAAAGGCCCAGTTTTCAAACTCTTGGTGGCAGGGGCTTGCATCCTAATGAGTGGCGCAAAGTGCACCTTGTGCCAAATGATGCCCTGGGAGTAATTCAGAATGGCAACCTGCACCTCATCACGATGCAGCCTGCACCTAATGGGGTTTGCACCACCATTGCACCACACACTGAGTTGTGGCATGGTGCCAGGGTATTATGGCAGATGCAGGCTGCCAGTTCTTTAGAATCAGGATTCAGAAAACTCCCCCATGGTGAAATTTCTAAGTACCATTAGACTACACAGGGCTGATCTAAGGGTACTTGGAAATGTTGAAACCAGGAGAGTTGACCCGGTAGAGGCATTGTGTCGCAGCTCCCCCTCCCCAATCCTGCTCTAGCTGTACAAAGGAAAGATAAACAGAACCCCTCCCCGGCAGTCTAGCACCCCCCATCCTGATGTTGCCCTTATTAATAATTAACATTTATGCATATGCCCTGGTGGTATAGTGGCCCCCCCCTTGATCCTGTATTTCATCAACAGATTTAAATTTCGATTGGAGCCCCAGAAAAAGCATGCCCATCATAGCCTTTTTACCCATTACCAGAGAATGAAACTGTTCACATAAATTAAAAGTTAGTCAGAAACCCAGTATTGCCATAACATCACAAAGTAGTTGAGCTGATAGTCAGAAAATTACAGCACACTGTCAATGACTACCCATATTCTCAAATTACATGGCCTGTTCAAGAACAAAATCAGATAACGAGTAAATGTTCAGTTACTGGTTCCCCAATCATACCTTTTCTGTATTCGTTTGTTTCATAAGCAAAATTGTTTTGTACACCATTACTGACAAACTGGGACTGAGATTCTGCCTCAGTGAATTAAAATTTTGTCACTTGTAAAAAAAACACTTATAAAACACCTGCATTTAAAATAATATTCACTGAACTACAATGATACAACAATTACATAGCAGGGTCTCTGACATAGGAGCAGCAACTTGTGATGTCCTGCATTTATTTCTCTTGGCTGGGCATATTATTTTACCTCTGCACACACAGAACAAGCATTTGTCAATGCCGAATGTTTGCTTGCTGACATTGGCAGTGGTAGTAGAAGTTACAGAGCTGCGTAATAGGAATGGCAGTGAAGTATTGAACTGAAGCCAACCCCACCATCACCCTGCAGAGAGTGACAGGCATTGGGGTGTGCCTTTTGGGTCGCCAGGCATAACGGCCATGCCATTTCAGTACACCCCACCCTGCAGACACTGACAAGTGTCACGTGTGTTCCTTGGTGTCTTTGTTTCTTATGCGCACTCCTATTTCATTAGGAAATATAGTGAGATGGGTGCGATATAGAGAATGGGTGAACTTTGGGGTCAAGAGACAAGGCATACCTCAATGCTTCTCACTGGCTGCAGGGTGTGGAATGGTATGAGCATTACAGGCAAGAATCCCAAGTCACACCCCTGATGTCTGTCTTTCTCTACAGGGTTGGGCATTATGGTTGGAAACCCTAATACCTCAGGCATTCATAGGTATTTTCACTCCAAATGTTCAACATGGTTTTTTTGTGACCCAGCTCATGAACAGGGGGAATATCAGTTTCTTAACAGAAAGCTGCTTATGCACAGCCACTATGGCATTTAGCACCACAGGTGCAAAAACATTCTGAACAGGATGTAAAAAATGACAGCTGTACTGTTCATGGGGAGGTGTAAAAAATGGCAATGTTGTAAATCTGCAGTAAAAATATTTAAAAAATGGTGAAGTCATGAGCGATATAGAAACTGGTGCAATGCACATCCGTAATATAATTAGGTTGGGGATTTTTACAGCAGATTGTCAACTCAGGCATTTTGGTGCCTCCGATCATGAACAGTGTCACTGTGATTTTCTTATCTGTCCCAATAACAATTTCTACAGCGCACTATGCATCTATGCGCTGAAAGTGTGAAAACACACTTTGACCATGTTGTGAAAAATGACAGCTGTACTGTAAATAAGGCAGTGTGGAAAAGGCCACTGGTGAAAATCTGGACTTAAAATATTACAAAGTCATGAACTTATGAGGGTGCGGGAAACTCGCGAATGCTCACCTGAACACAGTCATTTTATTGACTTTGTCACCAAATTTTCAATATAGCCATTTTAAGACCTCTGCTCATGAACAGTGTAACTGTGATTTTCTTAATCTGTCCTAAACATTGTTTTACACACACCAACAGCACCATGTGCGCTACATGTGCGAAAACACATTTTGACGGTATATGAAAATGGCAGCTGTACTGTTCATAAGGAAGTGTAATAAAATGGCAATGTTGAAAATCTGGAGTGAAAATATAAAATTCGCAAACTTTTGAGCATGCATAGGAACTGCACAACGCACACTTGTAAAACAGTCATTTTTAGGAATTTTTTCACCAAATTTTCAACATAGCCATTTTAAGACCTCTGCTCATGAACAGTGTCACTGTGATTTTCTTAATGTGTCCCATACATTGATTTCACACATCGACTGTACCATTGTGCGCTACATGGGTAGAAACACATTTGGGCAAGATGTGAAAATGACAGCTGTACTGCTCAAGGAGTTGTGGTAAATGGCAATGCTGAAAATCTGAGTGTAAATATTGAAAATTTGGGCGAACTTACGAAGCCAGACGAGGGAACTTCGCACAACGACACTCATAAAACAGTCATTTTTTGAATTTTTCACCAAATTTTCAACATAGCCATTTTAAGACTCCTGCTCATGAACAGTGTCACTGTGATTTTCTTAATTTGTCCCATACATTGATTTAGCAGACACCGACTGCCTATTCTAAGCGCCACATGGGTGGAAATATGTTTTGGGTGAGATGTGAAAAATGACAGCTGTATTGCTTATAAGAAGGTGGTAAAATGGCAATGTTGAAAATCTGGAGGAAAATATTGAAAAATTTGCGAACTTACTTAACGGGTGAGGAACCGCCAAACACACGCTCATAAACAGAGTTTTAGAAATTTTTCCACCACATTTTCAAAATAGGTTTTGAGAGACCACCCATGAACACTGGCAGTGTCATTTCATTAATCGGTCCTGAAAGGTGATTTCCGCGAGTGATTGCAAAATCACCCTTCGGGCCTGGAATAATGCCATGACAGTGACATCATTCATGAGAAGGGGTCCCAAAACCCATGCTGAAAATTTGATGCAAAATTCCAAAATGTCTGAGATATGCAACAGTTGAAACCCCTTATCTAGCCCATTATACAGCTAACCGCATTTCTCAGTTCATGGTCGGCTTTGAAGAGGCAAACGTGTTCCTGGTCCACCAAAGATCACAGTTGAGGTCCAGAGGTAAGTATGGGGGTGAGAGTGTGGGAGGCAGAGGCGCAGTGGGTGGGTGCGGGTTGTGGAGGGGGGCCAGGAGACTACGGGACTGTTTTTTCTTTCAGGTGTTCTTTTGTTTCAATGATGACGCGATATTGGCACGCTGGGATGAGCTCCCAGCAAGGCACAAGGACAGTTGAGGGGGCATTCAGCCACGGGGATTGGGCACCCCGGGTCTCAAAGCATCGATGCCATGCTGGGGTGGGCCCCCCAGTGTGGTCATCCAGTACTCGGGGGTGAGGATAGTGAGCCGACGGGGATTGGGGCCCTCCGGCTATATTTATGAGGCTGCCACGCTGGGGTGAGCACCAGCATGGCATTTGGAAGGCTTTGGGGCAGAGGAGCGTAGAAGAGCCAACGGGGATTGGGCACCTCACATTATACAGTGTGTGCGATGCTGGGGGCATGCACGCCATGTGTGGTGTGGGGGTAGCTGCACATGGGCAAAGGATATCTTACTGCTCACTGAAGTGTAGCTCCTCTTTGAACTGTATGCCATTGCATTTTGAGCTTGTCATAGACAGCTCCAGCATGCATTGGCTTACAGGGCTTGCGCCTGTCAACACACTGATTGAATTGAAGAGCGGGTGACACACCTTCGGAATCTCGGATGATGGCACTATGTTTCTTGCACATGCATGCAAGCAAACACAATAAACATAATAAATGTAACTTAATTTTGAAGACCTTTTTTTGTGCGTGTATATGTGACGATGAATGAGGGATCCACTGACTGTAGATCAAGGGAGGATGAAATGGCAGGTACATGGAGGGTGAACAAAGTGTAGACAGTAAGCCCTACCAGAACTTCAGGCTTATGTAGCACAGCGATACATGGTGGGGGTGAAAAGTGGTAGACAGTAAGCCCTACCAGAGCTTCAGGTCTGATGTGGTACAGTTGGACAAAGGTAAGGGAGGATGTGAAATGGTACAGGTACATGGGGGTGAACAAAGTGGTAGACAGTAAGCCCTACCTGAGCTTCAGGCTGATGTTGCACACCTGGACTAAGGCACAAGCACCCACGGCATGTTCTTATAGTCCCATTTATATGTCCATTTATGTTCTTACAGCGCTGATTGACTAACTGAGCCAAGATGTAAAACAGATACTAAAATATCAAGTTTATTTCAGGTGACCATGTTCTTATAGTCCCCATTTATAGGTGCTACCCATCTATGGCATAGGAGAGGCTAGGGTGTTCCGTACCATGGGATTCAATCAGTGGTTGAAAAACTGTGTGGAGCCCAGGATTTGGCTTCATTGGGATCAGGTCCACCTGGAGTGATGCGCTTCATACTGGCATGATGGGCTGCATCTGTCCAGGAGGAGAACCAGGATCCTAGGTGATAGGTTTAATGCTTCATTGGCAAGCTTTTAAACAGCAGCATGGGGAGGCACTGAAAGGAGCAAGAAAATCCTAGCCCCCAAATAATCATGGTAGTAAGTGTGGCAAACACCAACATGGAGGTGTTGATAGGGAGAAGGGCAGGGTAAATGGAGAAAGTGAGAAAGGCAAGATGGACAGGGATGGGTAAAAGGGGCAAGGCCATCAGGAAATGGAGGGTAATGAGTACCAGTGCCTATAGTCTGGGCAACAAGCTCCCTGAGCTGGTGGCCTTAATGGAAGAGGGATGCCTGGATATCGAGCAGTCACAGAAACATGGTACACAGAGAACCATGACTGGACAGTTAACATACCAGGGTACATAACCTACAGGAGAGACAGGTAGGGGAGAAGAGGGGAGGAGTAGCTCTCATGTGAAGGAAGGATAAAAAGCAACTGAACAAAAAGAGTAAACAGGGAGGAGAGGAGGCACTGGGTCACCTTGGAGACTGGAAAGGGCACCACAACCGCACAGGGGTTACAGACCCCATGTCAGGGAAAGGAATAGACAAGGATATGATGGAAGGCATTCTTAGAATGGCAGAGAAAGGAGATACTGTTGATGGGAGACCTGAATATGCCAGATGTTAACTGGAGCACATTTGCTGCAGCCACATCCAAGAGCAGGGCTATTCTTGACACCCTACAGGTGGCAGGCATTAGACAGCTAGTTTTGGAACCCACTGTGAGGGAGCATCTCAGACCTCGCTCTCAAACGGGGCAGTGGAGAGGATCTCAGATCTAGAAGTGGGTTGCCATCTGGGGACAAGTGACCATCAAACAGTGTGGTTCACATTAACTCAGCTACAGAGTCAAGCCACAAAAGTGAGGGTACTGGACTTTAGGAGGGCTGACTTTGCAAGATGGGAGAGTGCCTCAGAAAAGCACTAGCAAACAGGCTAGAAGGAGGTGTGGAGCAACAATGGGAATTATCAAACTGCCATCACAGTGGCAACAAGCCTTGTGTGAAGCAAATAAACAACTAAATGAAAGAAAAGCCGCTATACAGGGTGCGGGATGGCAATAATATTAAATTGGACAAGGAGGTTCAGAGGGTGCCCCTGTGTTTTCAGTTGGCAGGTCTTTGGGAGGAAGTAGAGGGACTCAGAAGGCAGCTGGAAGGCAGGGGGTGGGAGGAAAAGGTGGAAAGGACTTCATGAGAGTACACATGCCAATATGGCATAACCTAGGGAACAGGTAGACAAGGATCATATGGTTAGTCAGGAGGGGTACCCAAACAAGCAATGTAATGGAAATCACTTGTAGGAGGTGGCTGACCAGAAGGGGGGACAGGAGAGAGCAAGTCAGGGGCAAGCATCACACTTACTAATCTATTCACTCTATATATGGGAGATGAGGTGGAGAGGCTGGTGGGAGGAGTGAGCAGGCAGACAGAGAGAGTTTGGTCAGTAAACTGGGGGAGATGGGGCAGGAGAGAGAGCCAGATCCACAGAAGGGGAGACATTAGTCTAGGTGGGAGGGAGGGGGAGGAAGTGTAGTAGAGTGAAGCCAGGGTGGGAGGAGGTAGGACTAGGGTCAGGCAAGCATGCAGGTTAGGGAAGTCAACCAAGGATAAGGAATACTCTAGATAGGCCAGCTTCAGGGTGGGAGAAATCAGATGAGGTGGAGAGGAGGGGAAGACGGGGGTAGGGAGAAACACAGCAGATGGGGTAAAGGATGCAGAACTTGGGGGAGGCAAGGAGGGAAGGTAGAAGGGAGCCTGGGTGGGGATCTGAGGATACCAGCCCAGAAAGAGTCCAAGGGATATCTGGGTGGGGCAATCTGTGCCACCCAGGAGGTTGGGGGGCAAGGGAGCAAGCTGGGGCTACAGGTAGAAGAATGAGCATGGTAGGAAAGCACAGGCTTGTGATCCCCAGGCTGAGGGGGACAAGAGAAGTAAGCTGGGAGTTGATGACAGAAGGAAGAGCCTGGATGGAATCTAACAGGCCAGTATAGTGGGGGAGGAAGGTGATCCTGCTGGGTGACTCCATGACCTGGGGCATCCAGTGGGAGGGGGGGGGAGGGAAAAGCAGCCCAGTCAAGGCTAAATGTATCCCAGGCCTAGCCGTACACAAGGCCAAATTCCAGCTATACTCAATAGCATTGAATGCGGGGAATCCCTGGACGAAACATCTGGGAACAAATGACTTAGAGGGGAACAGGAACTGAAATCCAGGCAAAATTCGGAACTGGCCAAGGTTTACCACTCTATAGAAGTGCAATCTCCTTCTTTGAGATTCTGCAGGTACCTAGGCCTGATCAATCTAGAGCATGGACAACAAATGCCCAAGCTCCAGGCGATGCTGGTTGAGGGATCAGTGGATGGGCAGCAATTTCTGAGATATGAGCCACTCAGAAAATGACTGGGACCCAAATTTTGTGGGCTACGTAAAATAATCAGGGAAAGTAAGAGGAGAGGCAGTGAGGAGGTGTAGCGCTGATAGTCAAAAATGACATAGCGGTTAGTGGAGTGGAGGAGGCTGTAGGGGAGGTGGAGGAGATCTGGGCAACCCTACAAAAGAGGGGAGATAAAAGATTGAAAATAGGGTGGTGTACAGAACCTCCAATGATGAAAGAGGCCCTGGAGGACAAACTAGTTGAGATCATCAAGGGCACTGTGACAGTGGAAAGGGCTATGGTGGTGATCTTGGGTGACCTTAATAGGCTGGGGACAGACTGGGACACTATGGCATCCTCTGTGGCCAGGAAACAGAGACTGATGGATATGTTCCAATATGCCTTCCTGGTCCAGCGGGGGAGACCTACTAGAAGAAGCGGATACTGGATTGTGTCCTAGCAGACAGTGACCAGATAAAGGGCCTGGAGTGTGCAGCCAGCTGGCAGGTGGAGATCACACTACAGTCTGGTTCCTGCTGTATCTGGAGGAGGATAACCACCTAATACAGTGGTAGTGGACTCAGGGAACGGACTTTCTGGGCATGGGCAGGATTCTGCAGGGAGCTTTGGACAAAATTAGGCTGGAAATGGATGCTAGTAGCTTATGGGAGGCCATTAAGAAGGGGGGTGGGACACTACTAACTCCTGTACAAAGGTAAGGCGAAGCATGGTAAAGCCAAGAAGCCATTTTGGTGGACTAGGGAGGTGCAGGAGGCAGTGAGGGATAAAAGGCTGCCTATGCATGTTTTAAGCTCTGGGGATAAGGGAAGAGGGGCAACGAGTTGATGGCTGGAAGGGTCACTACAGTGGTGAGGGGAGCCAAGGTGAGGAGGAAGCAAACCTGGCTAGGATATCTGAAGGAGGAAAAGGATTCTAGTATACACAAGGGAAAAGAGAAAAGGGAGAGCACAGAACAGTATAATTAGGACTGAGAAGGGATGAACTCTGAGGCAGGGGAAATCAGGCAGAGGTGCTAAATGAGTACTTTGCTTTGATAGTTGCAGAGGGAGATAGGGGATCCCTCCAGCCCAATGGGAAGGAATGGGAGCCAGCAGAGTCGAGAGAGTCAGATGGAGTTGACAGGACTGAAAGAAGTTGGGGACAGGCTGGGCCAAGTCTAGAAGGGGATGGGTGGTTAAATGAGGTGCTGGGCTGAGGAGGGAGAAATCTGAGTGGAATTGGTGAAGGAGGCCCTTGACACTAAAACTGTTATGCTCCAGGCCAGATTGGTTGCATCTGGGGGTTTTGAAGGAATTGGCAGATGAACTAGCAGCAGCACTGTAACACCTCTCTCCTGACAGGATGGGTGATTCAAGACTGGAGGGTGGCTCATGTGGTGCCTATCCACAAATGGGGGGGGGTCTAGAGAGGAGATGGGGAATTATAGGCCTGTCAGCCTAACGTCTGTGGTGGGCAGAATAAGGGATGGCATCATCAAGAATAGGCTCAGGAAGCAGCTGGAAAGGTTGGGGCAACTGGATGACAAACATTATGGTTTCATCCCGGGGAGATCGTGTTAGACCAACCCCATAGATTTTTATGACTGGGACCCTGGACTGCATAGATCAGAGGACGCCCCATACCTGGATTTCAGTAAGGCATTTGATTCGGGTACTCCCAAAATGGGCTGCTATTGAAGCTGGGGTGGGAGGACAGTTGCTCAGATTGGGGGGTGGGGTGAGAGGACAGTTGCTCAGATGGGTAGAACATTGGGCAACAGGGCAAATACAGAGGGTAGTAGTGGGTAGTCTCCTCCTCCACGAAGGTCACCAGTGGGGTCCCCAAGTTTGATGCACAGGGGCCCTCCTGTTCAATGCCTATGTCTTCATATGGGGAGAGTGGTTAAGAGTAGGATGAGTCTCTTTGTGGATTACTTAAACTGGGAGTATTGGTGGACAGGGACGAAGTGAGAGAGACAGTCCAGAGGGACCTGGATACCCTGGATGGGTGGTCATGAGGTGGGGGACTGTGGTTTAATGCAGGGAAATGTTGGGTGCTGCATCTGAGGGTCAGAAATCCGGGCCATGTATACACCCGGGGGTGTCATACTGCAAGTCACAATGAGTGAGAGGGATCTAGGGGTGGTGATAGACATCAAAATGAATAACACTCAAAATTACAGAAGAATTGTGGCCAAAGCAAACCAGATACTGCATAACCAGGGGGGATTACATCCATGGAGAGGTAGGGAGGTGATCCTCCCTCTGTGTAATGCCTTGGTCAGATCACATCTCGAGTACTGCATGCAGTTCTGGAGACCTCACCTCAAGGATGACGCAACACTGCTGGAGAGTGTCCAGAGGAGGGCAACCAGGATGCTTCAGAGCATGGGAGGAAGGCCCTATGAGGACAGACTGGAAGAGATTGGGCTGTACTCGCTGGAGGAGAGGAGAGATGGGGGGACATAATAGGGGTCTTCAAATATGTAAAAGGAATAAACATGGGCGGTGCCAAAGAGATGTTCAGACTAAAGAAGGTGGGAAACAACCAGGTGACATGAGTGGAAGCTAGAGGAGGAAAATTACAGGGGGGATGCAGGAGACCTTACTTCATTGAGAGGGTGGTGGAGCCCTGGAATGCACTGTCCAGGAGTCTGGTGGAGGAGGGCACAGTGGAGGGCTTGAAGAGGGAGTGGGACAGGTTCAAGGGTAAACTGAAGAACAGGATGACCCCTCTCTGGGGCTGGGTGGGAAAGAAAGAACCCATTATGAGGCTGGCTACAGAGCAGACACAACAGACCATCCAGCCTATTCTGCTGGCTTTTAGTATGTTAGATATAGCAGAGGAACTGCAGGGGAAGGTGTGCCTATTTGTAGATGATACGAAGATCTGCAATAGGGTAGACACCCTGGTAGAGGAGGTGGAGGCAGCTGAAATTTAATGCCAAAAACTGCACAGTAATGCACATGGGTGTAATAACCCACAAACCATTTTCACATGGGGGGGGTAAGGAAACTCAGCAGGACACAGATCTGGGGATTATAACTTCAGATAACCTTAAGGCGGAGAACCAGTAGCACAGTGGTGGGCAAAGTGAATAGAATGTTGCTGTGCATACGGAGGGGTGTAAAACAGAAAAAGGGAGGTGCTGATGCGCCTTTATAAATCCATGGTGAGGCTTCACCTGGAGTATGGGGTTTAGTTCTGGAGGCCTCACCTACACAAGGATACAAGACAAGATTGAAAGGGTTCAGACAAGAGCAACCAAGATGGTGCATGCTATGCATAGGAAGCCCTACGAGGAGAGGTGGAGGGAATCTGATCTATACCCACTGGAGGCTAGTAAGGTGAGATTGGGAAGCTTATTTGCAAGGAAAATAAGTGCTAGAACTAGGGATCATAAACTAAGATTAGAAGGAAGGTTTAGGGCAATGTGAGGGGCATTACATCACTGAGAAGGACGTGGAGTCCAGAACTGACTACCAAAAGAGGTGTGTGTGCACAAAATGGTAAAATGATTCAAGGAGGCGTGGACAGACACCAGGAGGGACCAGTGGGCAGAGTGGGGTGTCTCTTGACAAAGATGATGATTGGGGTGGGGGTAAGGGCAGACCTCGACTGACCAAAATGGTCCTTTTCTGTCACCAGATTTCTATGATTCTAATATGTTAGTTAATTAGGACTACCTGTTCCATCAGAGTAGGGTAGTCCAGAGTTGGGGTGTCCTTGGTTTGAGGTATCCTGGTAGGACCTGAAAGGGAAGAACAGAGAAGGCTGAAGGACACAAAGGTCAGAGGTGCTAGAGGAGAGATTAGAGTGTTAGAATTCAACAAAGATACTTATCTGATTGGTATGTTTGGCCAGACCTGTAGAAATAAAGGGAAAATAGACCAGTATGGGGAAGTTATAGTAGCAAGAGTAGAGAGATACAAATATGGTATATAGCACAGGAGTAAAGGAAGAGAAGTTTCAGAGGAAAAGACAAACTAGGCCAAAGTAAGGAAACTAGAGATGGAATAAAATATGCAGACAACTAAGAACAGAGAATAAAGTGGTATTTGGTACTCAGCAACCCCCCCCCAGTGCCCCTAGGTGACCTGCAGGTAGCCAATAAATTTAAGAAGTAGTCCAGATGGGCAGGTGGAAATGCAATTGGGCTAGTGGCCCCTATATTATTTAAAAAAGGGGACACTGGTGGTTCAGGAGTCTTGAGTTGTCCCAGGAGGCCAGTGGTTTGAAAGGTATAGCTTGGTCACCCTCATGGACAGTGGTAATTTTTTTTATATTATCTTCCCTGGAACCTAATGTGTGGGGGAGTAATGTCCTTGGGCCCAGACTGTATGTGGCAGGCAGGAGGCTGTTCAGAAAACTGTTAACCAGAAATGCTGTGGCTGTTGCTAGGCAGCCAGTTTAGTGCTACTGAACTACAATGACAGTAATGGCAGACACTTTCAACTGCCAGTCCAGAGGAGGGCAACTAAAATAGCAGAGGGTCTGCACCAGAAGCCATACAAAGAGAGACAAGCTGAATATGTATGTTTGAGGAAAAGGGCTGGGGAGACAGGACAGAAAAATTTCAAGCACATCAAGGGAATCAACAAAGTCCAAGAGAGTAGCATCTTTCAGAAAAAAGATGTACAAGAACAAGGGGCCAAATTTGAAGACAGAGGGAAGCTCGGGCAACATAGAGGAAGTATTTTTTCACAGATAGGGTTGTGAACAGATGGAATGACCTTCCTAAGGAGGTTTGGGGTCAAAAATAGTGGGGATTTCAAGAATACATGAGACAGACATGAACCAATTCTATTGTTGGGTAGGAGGAAGTCAGCTGTTGGATAACTAGGATCTATAGCTTATCCACTAGGTAGGGAATCGGCCACTGAGTGGGCCAAGCAGTCCTTATCTGCCATCAAGGTCTATGTGTCTATGATTCAGCCCATAGAGCCCAGGCTGTAACCTGCTCCATGTGTGGGGATTGAAGATAGGATATTTTGGGAAGGGAAGAGACTAGAGCAAATATGCCTCCTCTACCCATCAGCCACAAAGTGGTATTTGAAGAGCCCCATGGGAAGAGGGTCTGGAGAGTGGGCAGCCAGCAGTAGGTGGCAGGACCCTTTAGCTATGCCGCATGGTGGCAAACTGTAGGTGCCCTGAGGGCCTGGTAGATAGGGACTGGGAGAGCAAATGCACAAGATAGGGACCACAAAGGAAAATCCACAGTGCAGCTGAAGGGCAATGCTTGAACTTGACTTAAAAGTAGCTGTGGGTGGGAGGCAAACAGGGGAAATCAGAGGGCTCTCTGATGGGACCATGAAGGCAGCAAGCACTGCATACAATACAGTCACACAGCAGCTAATGTCAAAGTACCAGGGGATAACAAAAGGATTTAGGGGAGGAAAAGAACAACATAAGGTCCATGACAGCTCACAATTAAAAAACACAGAGCACTAAAGAGAAAGAGCCCTGATGGGTTATAAATATTAAGTAAATTTATGCAATATCATTTAAAGCATTAGCAAAATTGTAGTTTGTTTAACCTGCTTTTATTACAGCTGAGACTCTGTGTGTGTTGCCCCTCCATTTTTGATGTAAATTGCTGTGATGGGGCAATTGGGTTAAGGGAGCCCTAAAATGGAGACTGCTTGGACCAAACCGAATTTGGACTCTCTATGGAGCCGGTTTACAAGGGGAATGTATAGCTAGTGATTCTGGGACGTGTAGTTTGGACCTTGGCACCTTTTTGCACCAACAGAGGGAGTTTGGAGTGATTGACAGCCAAATCCACCAACTGGACTCAGAGAGGGAACCAAAGGGGGTCAGCAGTGTCCCAGAGGCTGTGATCAAGCTAGTCTAACCACTACAAACCCTGACTTCTGGGTGAGGCACTCGTCAGAACCTAGACCCTCAACCTGTCTGTGTAGTCGAGCAGGCAGGGATAGTAGCCATTAGGATAGCGCCACCTGGGGTTACATTTATCTGCCAGATTAGCTAGTCCATTATAAGCCACTAAACTAGTCTCTCAGTGTTACTTATTGCTGTGCAATCTAGTGCTGGGCAAACTGTATTGTATAGTAGCTTATGTTTGTCTGCCTGACCTAGCTACTAAGCAAGACTGCTGCAGTTTTCCATTTCTACCCTACTGACAAACCCTGCCTTTCCCACACTGGTCACTGCTAATTATTAATTTATCTGCCCCACTTGCAATGCTGTCTCTCTAAACACCTTACTTTTCTCTGCCTTACCTACAAACCCTTCCATTACACCCCCCCGCTGCTGTCCTCCTCAGACGTCCCAGTGCCAAAGCACAGACCCCCCTGTTAAGTCCTCTTCTAGCTCTAAATAATTGCCCTGCATTTGCCACCTCCTTACCTCATGCTTTGTCCTTCCCCATTGCCTGCCCCCACTGAGTTTGCTATTGTACTGTAGCTGTATTTAATCCTCTTTGTTGCCCATTTCCCTCCTTGTTCCACAGACAGCCCATCTGCGGGTTTCCCAAACTGCTCCTGTGGCCCTGGCTCTCTCCAAGTTGGCCGCAGCTAAGAGACCACCCGAATGACCCCCGAACAGATTCAGGTACACACCAGACCTCCGAAACTCGTGGTTTTGAATGCCGCTGTTTTGACTGGATGCATGGGTGCTGGGTTTGTAAAATTTTTGATGGGACCCAGGGGACAGAGTAAGAGCCCGCCCCTGGCCCAGGGGTCAGGGGTCATAGTCGCACTCCTGTGGCCTAAGGGTCAGGGGTCAAGCACCTCCTCAGCAGGGGTTTATGTAAACAGAGCCCCTATTTGTGGGACCGAGGTGTTAAACCAGACCATTACCGGACCTCTGCTATTAGTGTAGCACTCAAGTTCTGCTACTTGCCCAATGATGGCATGCTTCACGCCACTTTGGCCTGTTGGTTAATTTTTTCTTAGTTTACTTGAGTTGGGGGGCTTCATTCCCCACACCCCTATGTTAAAAAAACAAGGGGTGTGTGGGGGAGCAGAGCATCCCCAACTCAAATAAACTAACAAAACCTAAATTAACAGCAAGCATGTGACAAAAGTAACTTTGTGCAGGCACAGTACAGTACAGCAAGCATGCAATGAAATTATGCTATGTTCCCTGTAGCTTTGTGCTACACTAATAGCGGTGGTCTGATATTCTACACAGCAGAAGGTCAGTAAAATACTGACAGCAAAACCCACAAATGAATCTCTTGATCTTGCCATTTTGGACCAGTTCAGGGATATATGTTTTATTTGTTATACTTGTTAAGAGATGAGTAATTTGCCTGTTTTAACCACAACAAGTAGCGTACAAACAGAACTGGTGGAACTCCTAGGTGAGGCTAGCAGCAAACCATTGTAATTTGCTGTAAAGTGCAAAAAGTCCTTGAGACTAAACCCTGACTGAAAAAATATGGCAAGAGGAGCAGTTTCACTAAAAAAACATTTCAATAGTATTCTGAAATCTGTTTTTAAACTTCTTCCCAGCTGAAGCTTGACAGTCACTACCACCTCACATCCAGGAGTAAAAATGTGGCACTGGGTCCAGTTTGTCTGCTTCAGGACATGAGTGACATTCTCAGCTTCAGACTCTTCTGAGACTTATTCTCTTACCCTCAGAAAGTTTGCTGTCCAGGTAATATGTTGCTGCTGGTATGTGTTTCTGGTGCATACCATATATACAGTCATCTGATATCAGATATGTCAGGAACAGAGAGCTCTAGAAAAGGGTGAAAGGGCTAAGAATACCAGTATGAGTAGTGACAATGTTGACTGCAAAATGCATATTTCCTAAAGTTTTTCCTATACATGATTAAAGGCAATTTGCAGTGTACTGACAGCTGTGTTTCAAGTGTACTGCTGGCTGGATACTTGATGGGATGTTGTTCTGCATCATCTGAGCTGCTAGACGGTAAAGACTAGCAATCCGTTCAGCCTGAAGGCCTCTCATTTAACTTGGAGGGCAGCCAGCATTCCAGTTATGACATTCACTTCAACACCAACCCTTTCCATCTTCAGCTTTACAGTTAGCCTGACAGCTATAAGCAAGATTGCAGTGCTTCAGCTGTTGGACTCTACAGTCCATCTTGCATTGAAAAATCATGCATTTAAACTTTTGAAATATAAAACAAAACCAGGAGGCAACAGCATAATTGCTACTCTACTTCAAAAGCAACATAGGAGGAGCTGTAGCAGTGTGGAGCTACTTCCACATCTGGAGGAGTACTTTAGAATGGGTCTCTCTTAAGCCCCCCTCCCGAGCTGCGGACAAGGCTGCTGCACCTTCCTCAGGACTAACCAGAGAGACAGGCCTGGGGCTCTTGGCAACATCTCTTAACCCATTGGAAAGGAAAGCCTAAGGGATGACATAGATGTACCCAAGGGAGAGACATAATTAGGGGGCAACCCTGTGGAAACCTGCTCCTGAGAGTTGGACTAGGGAGCACATTTCTACACCCACCAGACAGAGATAAAGGGCCCAGTTTTCAAACTTCTTGGGTGGCGCAAGGGGCTTGCATCCTAATGAGTGGCGTAAAGTGCACCTTGTGCCAAATGATGCCCTGGGAGCAATTCAGAATGGCAACCTGCACCTACCGCATGCAGCCTGCACCCAATGGGGCTTGCACCACCATTGCACCACACACTGAGTTGTGGCATGGTGCCAGGGTATTATGGCAGATGCAGGCTGCCAGTTCTTTAGAATCAGGATTCAGAAAACTCCCCCATGGTGAAATTTCTAAGTACCATTAGACTACACAGGGCTGATCTAAGGGTACTTGGAAATGTTGAAACCAGGAGAGTTGACCCGGTAGAGGCATTGTGTCGCAGCTCCCCCTCCCCAATCCTGCTCTAGCTGTACAAAGGAAAGATAAACAGAACCCTCCTCGCAGTCTAGCACCCCCATCCTGATGTTGCCCTTATTAATAATTAACATTTATGCATATGCCTGGTGGTATAGTGGCCCCCTTGATCCTGTATTTCATCAACAGATTTAAATTTCGATTGGAGCCCCAGAAAAAGCATGCCCATCATAGCCTTTTTACCCATTACCAGAGAATGAAACTGTTCACATAAATTAAAAGTTAGTCAGAAACCCAGTATTGCCATAACATCACAAAGTAGTTGAGCGACACAGTCAGAAAATTACAGCACACTGTCAATGACTACCTCCATATTCTCAAATTACATGGCCTGTTCAAGAACAAAATCAGATAACGAGTAAATGTTCAGTTACTGGTTCCCAAATCATACCTTTTCTGTATTCGTTTGTTTCATAAGCAAAATTGTTTTGTACACCATTACTGACAAACTGGGACTGAGATTCTGCCTCAGTGAATTAAAATTTTGTCACTTGTAAAAAAAAACTTATAAAACACCTGCATTTAAAATAATATTCACTGAACTACAATGATACAACAATTACATAGCAGGGGTCTCTGACATAGGAGCAGCAACTTGTGATGTCCTGCATTTATTTCTCTTGGCTGGGCATATTATTTTTACCTCTGCACACACAGAACAAGCATTTGTCAATGCCGAATGTTTGCTTGCTGACATTGGCAGTGGTAGTGTAGAAGTTACAGAGCTGCGTAATAGGAATGGCAGTGAAGTATTGAACTGAAGCCAACCCCACCATCACCCTGCAGAGAGTGACAGGCATTGGGGTGTGCCTTTGGGTCGTCAGGCATAACGGCCATGCCATTTCAGTACACCCCACCCTGCAGACACTGACAAGTGTCACGGTGTTCCTTGGGGTCTTTGGCCCTTATGCGCACCCCATTTCATTAGGAAATATAGTGAGATGGGTGCGATATAGAGAATGGGTGAACTTTGGGGTCAAGAGACAAGGCATACCTCAATGCTTCTCACTGGCTGCAGGTGTGGAATGGTATGAGCATTACAGGCAAGAATCCCAAGTCACACCCCTGATGTCTGTCTTTCTCACAGGGTTGGGCATTATGGTTGGAAACCCTAATACCTCAGGCATTCATAGGTATTTTCACTCCAAATGTTCAACATGGTTTTTGTGACCCAGCTCATGAACAGGGGAATATCAGTTTCTAACAGAAAGCTGCTTATGCACAGCCACTATGGCATTTAGCACCACAGGTGCAAAACATTCTGAACAGGATGTAAAATGACAGCTGTACTGTTCATGGGGAGGTGTAAAAATGGCAATGTTGTAAATCTGCAGTAAAAATATTTAAAAAAATGGTGAAGTCATGAGCGTACATAGAAACTGTGCAATGCACATCCGTAATATAATTAGGTTGGGGATTTTTTTACAGCAGATTGTCAACTCAGGCATTTTGGTGCCTCCGATCATGAACAGTGTCACTGTGATTTTCTTTATCTGTCCCGAACAATAATTTCGCACAGCGACCATGCATCTATGCGCTGAAAGTGTGAAAACACACTTTGACCATGTTGTGAAAAATGACAGCTGTACTGTAAATAAGCAGTGTGGAAAAAGGCCACTGGTGAAAATCTGGACTTAAAATATTACAAAGTCATGAACTTATGAGGGTGCGTGGAAACTGCGCAATGCTCACTGTAACACAGTCATTTTATTGACTTTGTCACCAAATTTTCAATATAGCCATTTTAAGACCTCTGCTCATGAACAGTGTAACTGTGATTTTCTTAATCTGTCCCAAACATTGCTTTCACACACCAACAGCACCATGTGCGCTACATGTGCGAAAACACATTTTGGGCGGCATATGAAAAATGGCAGCTGTACTGTTCATAAGGAAGTGTAATAAAATGGCAATGTTGAAAATCTGGAGTGAAAATATAAAATTCGCAAACTTTGAGCATGCATAGGAACTGCGCAACGCACACTCGTAAAACAGTCATTTTTAAGAATTTTTTCACCAAATTTTCAACATAGCCATTTTAAGACCTCTGCTCATGAACAGTGTCACTGTGATTTTCTTAGTGTCCCATACATTGATTTCATACATCGACTGTACCATTGTGCGCTACATGGGTAGAAACATTTGGGCAAGATGTGAAAATGACAGCTGTACTGCTCATAAGGAGTTGTGGTAAATGGCAAATGTTGAAAATCTGAGTGTAAATATTGAAAATTTGCAACTTACGGAAGCCAGACGTGAGGGAACTGCACAACGACACTCATAAAACAGTCATTTTTTGGAATTTTTTCACCAAATTTTCAACATAGCCATTTTAAGACCTCTGCTCATGAACAGTGTCACTGTGATTTTCTTAATTTGTCCCGTACATTGATTTAGCACACCGACTGCGCCATTGTGCGCTACATGGGTGGAAATATGTTTTGGGTGAGATGTGAAAAATGACAGCTGTATTGCTTATAAGAAGGTGTGGTAAAATGGCAATGTTGAAAATCTGGAGTGAAAATATTGAAAATTTGCGAACTTACTTAACGGCGAGGAACCGCCAACACACGTTCATAAAACAGAGTTTTTTAGAAATTTTTCCACCACATTTTCAAAATAGGTTTCTTGAGAGACCACCTTATGAACACTGGCAGTGTCATTTCATTAATCGGTCCTGAAAGGTGATTTCGCGCAGTGACTGCAAAATCACCCTTCGGGCCTGAATAACGCCATGACAGTGACATCATTCATGAGAAGGGGTCCCAAAAACCCCATGTTGAAAATTTGATGCAAAAATTCCAAAAAATGTCTGAGATATGCAACAAAGTTGAAAACCCCCTATCTAGCCCATTATACAGCTAACCGGCATTTCCTCAGTTCGCGGTCGGCTTTGAAGAGTGCAAACGTGTTCCTGGTCCACCAAAGATCATTGTGCTGAGGTCCAGAGGTAAGTATGGGGTGAGAGGGTGTGGGGAGGCAGAGTGCGCAGTGGTGGGTGCGGTTGTGGAGGGGGCCAGGAGACTACGTGGGACTGTTTTTTCTTACAGGTGTTCTTTTTTTCCAATGATGACGCTGATATTTGGCACGCTGGGATGAGCTCCCAGCATGGCACAAGGACAGTTGAGGGGGCATTCAGCCACGGGGATTGGGCACTTCGGCTCTAAAGCATCGATTGCCATGCTGGGGTGGGCTCCCCAGTGTGCATCCAGTACTCGGGGGTGAGGACAGTGAGCCGACGGGGATTGGGGCCCTCCGGCTATATTTATGAGGCTGCCACGCTGGGTGAGCACCAGCATGGCATTTGGAAGGCTTTGAGGCAGAGGAGCTTAGCACAGCCAACGGGGATTGGGCACCCCTCTGGCTATACTATGTGTGTGCGGCATGCTGGGGGCATGCACGCCATGTGTGTGGGGGTGAGCTGCACATGAGCAAAGATATCTTACCAGCTCACTGAAGTGTAGCTCCTCTTTGAACTGTATGCCATGCATTTTGAGCTTGTCATAGACAGCTCCAGCATGCATTGGTTATACAGGGCTTGCGCCTGTCAACACACTGATTGAATTGAAGAGCGGGTGACACACCTCGAAATCTCGGATGATGGCACTATGTTTCTGCACATGCATGCAAGCAAACATAACAACATAATAAATGTAACTTAATTTTGAAGACCTTTTTTTTGTGCGTGCATATGTGACGATGAATGAGGGATCCACTGACTGTAGATCAAGGGAGGATGGAAATGGCAGGTACATGGTGGGTGAACAAAGTGGTAGACAGTAAGCCCTACCAGAACTTCAGGCTTATGTAGCACAGCGATACATGGTGGGGGTGAACAAAGTGGTAGACAGTAAGCCCTACCAGAGCTTCAGGCTGATGTGGTCACAGTTGGACAAAGGTAAGGAGGATGTGAAATGGTACAGGTACATGGGGGTGAACAAAGTGGTAGACAGTAAGTCCTACCTGAGCTTCAGGCTGATGTTGCACACCTGGACTAAGGCACAAGCACCCACGGCATGTTCTTATAGTCCCATTTATATGTCCATTTATGTTCTTAGCTGATTGACTAACTGAGCCAAGATGTAAAACAGATACTAAAATATCAAGTTTATTCTCAGGTGACCATGTTCTTATAGTCCCCATTTATAGGTGCTACCCATCTATGGCATAGGAGAGGCTAGGGTGTTCCGCACTATGGATTCAATCAGTGGTTGGAAAACTGGTGTGGAGCCCAGGATTTGGCTTCATTGGGACTGGGGGTCCACCTGGAGTGATGTGCCTATACTGGCATGATGGGCTGCATCTGTCCAGGAGGAGAACCAGGATCCTAGGTGATAGGTTTAAATGCTTCATTGGCAAGCTTTTAAACTAGCCAAGGGGGGAGGCACTGGAAAGGAGCAAGAAAATCCTAGCCCCCCCAAATAATCATGGTAGTAAGTGTGGCAAACACCAACATGGAGGTGTCGATAGGGAGAAGGGCAGGGTAAATTGAGAAAGTGAGAAAGGCAAGATGGACAGGGATGGGTAAAAGGGGTAAGGCCATCAGGAAATGGAGGGTATGAGTACCAGTGCCATAGTCTGGGCAACAAGCCCCTGAGCTGGTGGCCTTAATGGAAGAGGGATGCCTGGATATCGAGAGCAGTCACAGAAACATGGTACACAGAGAACCATGACTGGGATGTTAACATACCAGGGTACATAACCTACAGGAGAGACAGGTAGGAGAAGAGGGGAGGAGTAGCTCTCATGTGAAGGAAGGATAAAAGCAACTGAACAAAAAGAGTAAACAGGGAGGAGAGGAGGCACTGGGGTCACCTTGGAGACTGGAAAGGGCACCACAATCCGCGACAGGGGTTGTGTACAGACCCCATGTCAGGGAAAGGAATAGACAAGGATATGATGGAAGGCATTCTAGAATGGCAGAGAAAGGGAGATACTGTTGATGGGAGACCTGAATATGCCAGATGTTAACTGGAGCATTTGCTGCAGCCACATCCAAGAGCAGGGCTATTCTTGACACCCTACAGGTGGCAGGCATTAGACAGTTAGTTTTGGAACCCACTGTGAGGGAGCAATCTAGACCTCGATCTCAAACGGGGGCAGGAGAGGATCTCAGATCTAGAAGTGGTTGCCATCTGGGGACAAGTGACCATCAAACAGTGTGGTTCACATTAAACTCAGCTACAGAGTCAAGCTCACAAAAGTGAGGGTACTGGACTTTAGGAGGGCTGACTTTGAAGATGGGAGAGTGCCTCAGAAAAGCACTAAGCAAACAGGCTAGAAGGAGGTGTGGACAACAATGGGAATTATCAAAACTGCCATCACAGTGGCAACAAGCCTTTGTGTGAAGCAAATAAACAAATCAAAATGAAAGAAAAGCCGCTATGGTTCTCAAGAGAGGTGGCTGTGAAAGTTAGAAGAAAAGATAGCATTCCAGAAGTATAAGGAAACACAGAAGGAGCAGGACAGAGAGCTGTACCAGTTAAGGCAGAAAGAAGCAGGAGGAAGTCAGAATAGCAAAGGCCCAAACTGAGGAAAAGATAGCCAACTCAGTTAAGAAGGGGATAAAACCTTTTATAGGTACATCAGCGAGTGCTGAAAGACAAAGGAGAGATAGTGAGGCTGAATAGAATAAACAGGTGGTGGGCAGAGGGGACAGTGAGCTAAGGAATATTGAACTAATATTTCTGCTCAGTATTCACAAAAGAGGAGGGAAGTGCTAATCCAATTAATAAAGACTCTTGATAGGGGGTGATCCAGTCCTTTCACAGAAGAAAGGGTTCTGCAAGAACTCCAAAACTGAAGGTGGACAAAGCAATGGGTCCTGATGGAATTCACCCAAATCTTAAAAGAATTAAGGAAGAAACTAGTGAAACCACTGGCTACTCTTTTAATAAATCATGGGAGGATGGTGTGGTACCCAAGGACTGAGGGAAGGCGGATGTAATCCTTCACAAAAGTGGGACCAAGACAGAGGCAGGAAACTACAGACCTGTCAGTCTGACCTCTGTGTAGGGAAAGTGATAGAGCACTTGAAGGAAAGAATAGTTGAGTACCTAGAGGTCAGTGGAGCACAGGATCCAAGGCAGCAAGGCAGCATGGGTTCACAGCGGGAAGGTCATGTCAGACGAATCTAATAGATTTCTTTGACTGGGTGACCACAAGTAGTAGACTCAGGAGGGCTGTGACATGGCCTCACCTAGACTTTAGAAAGGTATTACACAGTCCCACACAAAGATTATTAGTCAATCTAACCAGCCTGGGAGTGGGGTCCCAGGGTGGTAGCCTGTAAAACATTGGCTGGACAACAGGACACAGAAGGTAATTGTAAATGGAGTCCCTCTGAAGAAAGGGTGGTTACTAGTGGGACCGTGAGGGTTCAGTTTTGGGTCCAGTCCTTTTAATGTCTTCATCAGTGGCATTGCAGAGGGACTGAAGAGAAAAGTATGCCTTTTGCAGATGACACAAGATCTGCAACAGGGTTGATACACAAGGAGGCGGAAAGGATGAAAAGGACTTGGCAAGGTTGGAGGAATGGTCTGACGTATGGCAGCTAGGATTCAATGCAAAAAAGTGGAAAATAATGCACCTGGGAAACAAGAACCCAGGGGAAGAATACACAATGGGTGGGGAGGTAGTAACAACAGCAAAACAGGAAAGGGACCTGGGGGTAATCATATCAGGTTAGCAAGCAATGTGTGAAGGCAGTAGGGAGGGCCGGGAGTATACTGGGATGTATAGGGAGAGGCATCAGCAGCAGAAAACAGGAAGTTGTTATCCCTTGTACAGGACAGTTGGTGAGACCCCATCTGAATACTGTATCCAGTTCTGAGACCCCATCTCCGCAAAGGACATAGACAGGATAGAGGCAGTCCAGAGAAGGGCAATTCAAAATGGTGCAGGTCTGCAAGAGAAGCCGTATGAGGAGAGACTAAAGGGCTTAATATGTATACCCTTGAGGAAAGAAGGAGAGGGGGACATGATAGAAACTTTCAAGTACCTCAAGGGAATCAACAAAGTCCAAGAGGGTAGCATCTTTCAGAAAAGAGACTTGCAAGAACAAGTGAACAATTTAAAGATAGAAGAGGGTGGTTCAGGGGCAATGTGAGGAAGTATTATTTCACAGAGAGGTAGGGATGGCTGAACAGCCTTCCTGAGGAAGTTGTGGAGTCTAAAATTGTGGAGAATTCATGAATGCATGGGACAGACATAAGGCAATTCTTGTGGGGGGGCAGGAAGATATAGGCTGTTGGTTAAATAGGATCTGCGGCCTATCCTGTAGGTAGGGAAATGGGCAGACTAGATGGGCCTAGCGGTCCTTATCTGCCGTCAAAGTCTATGTTTCTATGTTTCTATATGTCCGTTTATGTTCTTACAGCATTGATTGCCTAACTGAGCCACGATGTAAAACAGATACTAAAATGTCAGGCTTATTTCAGGTGACCAGGATCGTGGTGGGGAGAGGAGGCAAGTGAAACAATGTCCTGAGAATGTTCTTACACTTATTAACTGTTGCTGTGCCACGGAGTGATACACAGGTCCAGAATCCCTATACGTTCAAATTATGTTTGCAGCCTAAAGGTGCTTAGGTGGATTGGCATTTACATTACTCAGCGGCAAATCTTTTTCATACTTTTTGTGATCATCAGTTAAGATATAACCACTAACTGATGAGACACTTGGGGGCATGAAACTGTGCTACCAGCAAAGTTGCATTTGCAAAGCTCTGAATATTTATCTGTTGATAATGAAATGAAAACTGGCAGCTGATAACATTCAGCCACTGTCCATTGCACAGAATAGGCATCTCACTGATAGATCTGGAGCAAAGGACATGCACTTCAATAATACCACTACAGCTCCAGATACTGAAGAAAGAAATTCATGCATTTTCATGACTGTTAACTTTTTCAGCATTTTAAAACAGTTACTTAGCATCTGCACTAAGATGTTACACGTCGCTGAACTGAATTGTGACACCGGAATCCCTGTGATCAACATTTGTCAGCAAAAGTGAATTGAAAAAATCAATAGATATATAAAATGGTAAGTGACATGAGTCAGTAACAACATATCTGCATGTAATACTTGGCTTAAAATTTGAGCACCACCATATCTCCATCACAGTGTCAAACAGGGATGCCATTTATAATTCAGCTAATGTCAAGCAGTTTTCGAGCCATAAAAAGTATTACTGTATCAGTATGGTGGTAGCAATGGGATCAGGAAATTATGAAATAAAATGCAACATCACCCCCATCGGCCATATGTTGTGCGGGTGGAGGGAGTGCATGAGCACCCAGGGGAAGGCTGTTAGGCAGCTTCAGATTCACCTGAGAAAAGGGTGGATTCGATTGTGAGCTACGGTTGAATTTGTGTTTTCTTTTTCAATACCTAGTTTTCGCTATTTTGTTAGGGCATATGTCCAACCCTAAAATGTTTAGGGTCACAAGGTGATGTGACTTCATTGAGCATCTGATTTGAGAAAGAGCTGTGTGATTCTGTCTAAATGCCAGCTCACGGCAATTCAGAGAAAAAAAAATATTTTGAAGCTGCATTACCAGACTAAGTGTGCAGTTTAGTGAATTGCCACACACGGGTGTGTATATGACAGCACTAAAAGGCGCATTAAAATGCTTCAGTCATGAAAACCTCCCCCACTGGCTGCTGCTGAAATGTGTAGCAGTATGTTCTCCTTTGTGCATTCTGGATGTTCTTTGCTTCAGTTGCAGGTAGTACAGTACGCTCAAGTTCATTTGCATAGGTTTTAGCAGCGAGGAGTTCACATTGACAGAGTCTAGTAAGAGAAAACGCTTGGAATTACATATACAACGAAGTCTGAGTTTTCACATCAAATACTAACATACTAACATACTATTTGCCAGCAGATTAGGCCTTATGGTCTATCGAGTCTGCTCGAACCTTAGATCCTTAGTCGGGTGCCGAGACCCTCCCATCCCTTGTGCTCCAGAAACCCCTATCATCGATCCCCACCCCCGTGGGACAGGCCATCATCTGATATATCCACTTTCTGTGTCTGTCCCACCTCCTCAAGCCCTCCACTGTGGATCTATGAACCAGCTCGCCAGGCAGTGCATTCCAAGGGTCCACCACCCTCTCAGTGAAAAACTCCTTTTCCCTCACCCTTCCACCTTCCAACTTCAAACCATGCCCTCTGGTGATACCTCCTGCTTTAGTCTAAAGATCCCTCCATGTTTACTCCTATTTATTCCTTGAGGTACTTGAAGACCTCAATCATGTCCCCTCTGTCTCTCCTCTCCTCCAATGAAAACAGGCAGAGCTCCTCAAGTCTGTCCTCGACGCCAAATCCCTAGCTCTGTGATCATCTTTGTTGCCCTCCTCTGTACCCTCCAGGAGCTGTATGTCCCTCTGGTGGGCTCAGTACTGTACACAGTACTCAAGGTGTGGTCTAACCAGTCCATTGTAAGCAGCAGAATCACTTCTTGCTCCTAGAGGTGATACTCCTTCGATGCATCCCAACATCCTGTTTGCCTTGCTAGCTGCTCTCCTGCACTGCTCAGAGTTATTCATACATGCATCCACCATGATCCCTAGGTCTTTGTCCCCAATTGAGACCTCCAGTGCCCCTCCCAGGGTGTACCTGTGTTTAGAGTTTCTCAACCAAGATGCAACACCTTGCACTTGGTGATATGAAATTTAATTTCCATGTGTGAGCCCAGCTTTCCAGGGTGTTCAGGTCCCCTTGCAGGGCCAACCTCCCCTCTTCTCCCTCAACTACTGCTTCTATCTTGGAGTCATCCGTGAAGAGACTCATTTCACACCCTATACCCTCCCTGATGTCCGATATGTATGCATTAAACAGGATTGGACCCAGGACCTAGCCCTGTGGTACCCCACTACCAACCTCTCTAGGGTTCGAGAGCTCCCCACAGACCACTACTCTCTGAGTGCATCCAGCTAGCCAGTTTTCAATCCATCTGACCATCAAAGGGCCTACTCCTAACCCCATCAGTTTCTTCACCAGACCATTGTGGGGGACAGAGTCAAACGCCTTGCTGAAGTCCAAGAATAATACATCCACAGGCTTACCCCTGTCCAGTTCTGTTGTTATCCATTCATAGAACTCCACAAGGTTGGTTTGACATGATCTACCTGGCACAAACTCATGTTGCCGACTATCCAGACCTCCCATCTCCTCCAAGTACACCCTCAATCGTTCCTTTAGTATACTCTCCATTAATTTTCCCACCACCGAGGTCAAACTGATGGGTCTATCATTACCTGGTACTTCCCTCACCCCCCCCTTTATGGATTGGTACCACATGTGCTTCTCACCAATCCCTAGGTACCCTCCCTGTCTCAAGTGACCTGCTGAAAAGCTCTGCCAGGGGTGCAGCCAGTATGTCCACCAATTCCCATAGTACTTCGGATAAATGCCATCCAGCCCAGGAGATTTGTTTTTCTTTAGGGCTTTGAGGGCTAACCACACCCTTTTGGTGGAGATAGCATCATCCGTCCCCTCCACCTTACTGGCCTTTTTATCCCTACCCAGATGTGACACCCCTGGGGTACCTCTCCCTTCCTCTTGCTCCATTTCTGTTGCTCCCCTGATCCCACTAACTGACGCTTCTATGCCCTTCATGTCTTGCTTTGTAGATATCCCATCCCCCTCCCTAGTGAACACAGAGGCAAAGTAGTCGTAAATACCTCTGCCTGGTCCTCGCCCCTTCCACCCACCCTCCTCCTTCTGATCTCAATCTGCTGAGATAGCCCCTAGTTTTTCTGCGCCCCCAATGTACCGTGAAGAACCCTTTTCCTCCATGTATCCCTCTGCCAGCCGCTGCTCTTTACTGGACTTTGCTCCCTCACCATACAGGGTGACTTTTCTAGATGCAAGCTGGTACATTTCCTTATCCCTATCCCTCTTGTTGTTTTATATTTTTTGTAGGCCGCCTTCTTTCTCTGACTGCTACCTGTACCTCACTGGACCACCAGCATGGTTTATGTGACCTTGCTCCCTTACGCTTCAACTTAACGCAGATCCTGACTGCCCCATGAAGTCCCCGCTTTATGACTTCCCATCTCCTTTCCACACTTGTCATTGAGGTAATCCCCTTCAAGTGATCCTTGAGAATATTTACCATGCCCATAAAGTCTGCCCCCCTGAAGTCCACTGCCAGTGTTCTAGATCTCCTCCCCCATGCTTATTTGAAACCAAACAGTATTGCGGTCACTCCCAGTCAGGGGGTCCTGTACAACCATGTCCCTTACCAGATCCCCATCTGCCAGAACCACATCCAGGACATGCCCCTCCCTTGTGGGCTCCATCACATGCTGTGTTAAGAACACATCCTGGAAGCTATCCAGCAGCCTCTGCTCCTTGGCCACCTTAGAGTACATGGTTCCCCAGTTTGTACCTGGCATTTTAAGGTCCCCCATCAACACCACTCCTTCCCCTTTTGGTCCACACTGGGCAATGATGTTGTCCATCAAACCATCCTCTAGAACATCACTCATCCCGTGGGGCCTATATGCTACACCCAGCTTGACCTTATCTCCTGCTGGGGATCGTAAGGTGACCCATTAGGCCTCCACGTTTCCCTCTGCCTCTTCTACCCTAGCAATTTCCATGTCATCTCTAATGAACATAGCCACTCCACCCCCTCTGCCCTCCTTTCTGTCCTTCCTAAGCATAGTGTACCCCCGTACGTTTAGGTCCCAGTCATGGTTTTTGTTGGCCCACGTCTCCGTGACCACTGCCACATCTACCCCCTCCTCGAACAGCATGACCTGGAACTCTGGCAACTTGTTTCCCAAGCTCCTGGCATTTACTAGCACCAACTCCCACCCCTTATCCCTGATCCTCTTTGTTGAACCCCACCCAGATTCTTATACTCCCATCCTCCCTCTGTCCTCCTGAAACCTCCACCCCTAGTCTGTTTCCTCCCTTGGGCTTGAAGGCTACTCCCTCATCTGGAGGGAGGGCTTTGGTCAGCCCCTCCTTATCCCTTCCCCCAACAAGTTTAAACCCCACCTTTCTTGTATGTACTCAGTCATCCCCTGTTTAGGACTTCCTTCCTAATGGGGCAAGATGAAACCTGTCCTGGCATATAGTCCCTTATCCTCCCAAACTCCATTCCAGTTCCCTAACACCCCAACCAACTCTCTGCACCCCACTCCTGAGCCAATCATTAACCTCTGTGAGCTTCATTTTTTTCTCCACTGAGGCCTTTGGTACTGGCAATATCTCCAAAAAGGAAATGTTGCATCCATTATCCCGACAGACTCTGGCAAGTTCTTGGAACCTTGCTTGGATTTCCAAAATGCTATTTCTCTCTAGATCATTAGTTCCCAAATGCACCAGGAGATCCGTTTCCTCCACATACCCTAACCATTTCATACACCATGAACTTTGCTCTGTGCACTGTCAGCCCAGAGATACTCACTACATTCACCTGGCTATGGCATCCACCCCCCTGTCCCTCCCACTGGATACCCCTTATCATCGAGTCTCCCAATAACAGAACCTTAACACAGCCATCATCCTTATGGTTACCTCCACTATGCCCTCTCAGCCCCCTTCCCCCCCTTTATTCATGATCTCAGTTTCATGGTAGTCTTCCTGCCTTATTAGAGACCCCCTTGTCACCTCCCCTTTCTGCCTCCCTTGCTATTTTGTCCACTTAACTCAAAACCCCTCTAAATAGGTGTCCCCTTTAACCCTCTCTTATCTGAACCATTTATCCTGGCCCTGATGGTTCCCCACACCGTATCCTCCCCTTGTAATAGTACCCCTGCCTCCAGTGGCTCTCTGTGGGTTCCCTTTAGCTAGGGCCCCATCCTTGGTACCGCCCCCTGCTGAAGGGAGGCTCCTCTCCCACCTCCTTGTCTCCCAGTTTCTCTCCAATCATGCTCTCCTCCCTCATGTCTGGAATATGTTGCATCTCCCACAATTACTTAACATATATGTTTCCCCTTCTCTCTCTGGGACTATTTCTATCCTTTCCATAGCCGGTCTGTGATGCCCTAAGGGTGTCTGACTCCCTCCCCCCGGCCTCTGTATAAGTTTCCTGATTTCCACCAACCCCTTCCTCCCCCTCTAGGTTGCTTGGTAGCTCAAATTTATTGTGACACTCTATGTCAGCCTCCATCAAGTAACTCAAGTTTCCCCTGACTGTATCTCTAAACTGTCCTTCTTCTTCCTCTCTTGCTCTGTTCACCTTAGGAGCTCCCTTCCCACAGTCTGCTGTTTTAGGCTTCCACACAACAGCTCCTCCTGACTCTTCCCCCCTCCACTCTCTTTGTATTCGGAATGTTCACCCTGTACGCTTTCCTCTTAGCATCAACTTCCCTATCTAAGGGTCCTCTGTCTCTAATATCCCCCCTCCTGCTTGCTGTAACATAACGTCCTGTAATTTCAGAGCGTTGCCCCAGCCTCCCCTCAGCCCCACCCTTCTGCTGCCCATATCCACACCCCTTATCCTTGGACACCCCCCCAGCTTACTCCTTAACCAATATACCTCTCCTGATACAAGATAGCTGTTCACAGAGTGGGCAGCCTCCCTCTCCAGGCCCAAATTAGAATTATTGCCATCCCACCGCCTGTGCAGCCTACAACCCTTCCGAAGATGCCTGCCATGGTGGAATATGGCCACCCTGTTTATCCCTCTGTTTATAATGGCACACCCCTTTCTCAGTCCCTTTCCCTGAATACAGTTTCTCTCATACTGACTGTAGTTATTTACAAACCTCATTTCAACCCCACCAATAAAGTTCCCAAGTCTCACAAACACATACAGTCCAGTGTGTGTTCGGTCCCACTAACAGTGTGTGTAAGCAGACATCAGGTACCGTATGATGTCACAGGCCCACCAGCTCCTGTTGCTTTGAATTTCAGTCCCAAACAGAAATACTCAGCCCTTCAATCCCAACCCCAGTGGCTTTTCAGTATTTAAGAAAGCCTACAAAACAGGATGGGTGGTAGGGCTCTTACCAAACACCAGGCAAACAACACATTTAAATTTCCCTCTAATTTACCCTGCCAAACAACTGTCCCCAAGCCTCCAAAGTTACAATATCACAGCCCAAGTAACAGTTCTAATTCAAGGTAATAATTATTAACACATAGAACTAATTTCACTTACAAACTATTCAAATATATAAGTTAAAACAGAATATAACCCCAGACCTCTGTCCTACCAGCCTGCTGTTAAGTGCCCAAGAAATGCTGAGGTATTTTTTTTCTGGAGGATTAGAACCCATGGAGTCCATGAAGGTGTGTTTTGGAGAGCTGGAGTGTGTAAGGACTGTTAGGCACCCACACATTTTGGTGGTCCTGCTTTGGCAGGGAACAGTTTATTAAAGTAATGATGTGTGACTTGTCTCTCTAAGCTAGACAAGACTACACCATCCTATCAGGCAACTGACAAAGTTGATCTGTGTGTGTGTGTGTGTGTGTGTGTGTGTGTGGGAGGAGCTGCTCACTGAAGCATAGCTCCCTCTTTCAACTGTATGCCACTGCATTTTCAACTGCTGTCATAGACAGCTTCAGCAGTGATTGGAGAACTGTGACCACACCTGCAAACACACTGACTGAATTGGAAGATGCTGACACCTCTGAAAACTCAGATGATGGCATTATGTTTCTTGCACATGCGCAAGCAAACATAAAATGGTAAGTATTGGAAGTTCTACCAGAACGTGTGTTGCTTCTCTGTAGCTTGTAGAAGAATGCAGACTTGGGAAAGGGATAGCATCACTGCACCCACCAGGCATGGAAAGAGAGGACCTGAAGTAACATGGCTGCAATGTGTACCCAAGAAGGGCCTAGGGCAGGATAGCTGCATCCACCATCCACCAGAGACAGGAGACTAGGGGCAACACTGTTGTAACGGATACACTAATCCTGTTTACTCTTAGTGTTCCACTTCAGTACAACTGGGTTGAGTAAATTTCATTTAAGGCTTCATGTTATCATGAAACCTTTATTTGAAATTATTAGGCAAGAATGTTTGTCTGAATAAGCACTCTACTGAAAATCTGCCCTGACCCCAACAACAATATATTTATCTATGTAACCGAACACTAGCCCCAGTAAAGAACCATGTGTGCTGCAGGCTGCAGAAACATATGCTTCCTTTACCTATAATTCTAGTTTGAGCTGATAAACACATTGGCTTGGTGTGTCCTATGAGCACTACTATGACATACATGGGTTGTACCATTTAAGAAAGATTTCAACTGTTCTCTTCACAATACAACAGACATAAAATATCAGATCCATCTAACTGACTCAAAACAGTGAGCTTACCAACTCAGCTCCTGCTGATTGGTTCTCTGCCATCTGCCACTCAGTGCTAACCATGTGGTGGTCATCTGCCAGTCCTCCTCCTCCTCAGCTCAGACAGGACCTCAGCAGCTGCCCAAGCCTGTCCTGACAGCGACCTCATTTGCATCAGCATAACAACCCAGCCTATTGATTCTGACCCCACAAGCTGCGACCACACATTACAAAGACTGCCATGCCCATGTTCACCTGACAGCCACTCACTTCGCCACTCGCCTGACACCAACCTACTCGAATGTCCTGGCGCTTGGCTCCCACTCGCTTGCTTGTGCCTGCCCACTGCTCGACTGTGATGTTCTTGAACCTCCTGGCTGGTGTTCCCTGGCTTGCACCGTCCATGGTTGTATGTCTGCCGCTCTCTTTAACAGACCGCCAGTCTGCCGCCCAGTGAAATACTGCTCTTTTTGATGCATGAACATTACATTTCCTAATGCTCCTGGGGGTGGGGGCAGGCACTGGACATACAACCAGGTCACAGAAAAAAAAAACACAAGTACCAACAGTGGGGGAGGGGGGCAGGCCAAAAGCAAAAAACAGAGGACAACAAATTAAATTTTTGGTGGGGCTGAGCCCGCATCTCAGATTATTGATGGAGCCCATGATCCATGGGCCCATATAACCCAGCACCTATGTAGAAGACTACATTCTAATCCAACTCAAACCATTAAGATAAAATTGGACTCCTTTTTGAATGAATCTGAGTTTAAAGGATATATTACAAAAAGAGAAGGAATACATGACAGTGACTTTTCCTAACATTTCTACGATTTACATCTTGTCCAAAACTCACAAGGACCAGCCCAGCCCCCCTGGCCAACCAATCATATTGGGAATTGGCTCCCATACAGAGAAGTTATCCACATTTGTGGATCATTACTTATAGAGCAGGTGCTTAGTAAAGGTGCATATCTTAAAGAACGAAGGTTTGGGGCCTTTAGATGCCTCTGCAATCATTCAGTTTGTTTTTGTTTATTTACTTACTTTTACTTACATTTCCATATTTTTATTTGTATTTTGCCAATTGCTAGTGAAAAACAAGAGTCCAAAGGAGTCCCCGTGTAATGATGTCAGAAAACCCTTACTAGCAAGCCTACCAGTGTATCTCAAAGAGAAACTACAACCTTTCTACTTTTCAGATATTTCATTCAGATTGACCTATAGGTGGAGCTGTAAGCAGACCCAGCTTGCCCCTGTACATTCTGACTGACCTACAAGTGGTGCTGTGAGACCCAGCAATTGCACTGTGCAAGCTACATGCAAAACAGTTCATAATGAGCTGCTAATATGGATGTTTGCCCACTGACTGCCTAAGTGGGCTCATTTGTATAACACTTCTGAATACAGCAAATGTTTGCCTAGGGAAAACGTCCCAGTGCCGGGTGAATGTGTTAACCCTGCATAAACACTGCACAAATGTATTTGTGCCATGCAAACCTGTCTTGAACCATAACACAGTTCTGCAGTATTTGGCTTACACTGTTGTTTGTAGCTTTAGTGCACCCACTTCTTTGCTAGAACACACATTGTTCACGTAGTTCACCTATACCTTCCTCCACGTCTGTGTCACTGGGCTGTTGTTTTGATTTGCACTTCCCAGATGCTAAATTCATAGCTGTCTTATTTGCTGGCTTATTATTGCACAGCACTCATAGCCCTGTTTGCATGGCTTCATTTGCACGCTATATTCATTTGCTTTAGCCTGGGGCTATGGTTCAGGGTTAATTAGCACACCATGCAGTGCTAATTTTGCTCCAGGGTCTACGTTTTGAATATTTGGCCCCAAATGTTATCACAATTCATATATGTCTATTAAATATGTAATAGTTTAGTGGCAGGAAGTGTTATTTTTCCAGGAAGGTAAAGGTGAACTATGTGGCCTAATTTCCTAACTTCTGTTCTTTATGCAGCTTGTATATAATATATACCAGTAAAGTCACATTTACCAGTGTTACATATTGATTATTATATTTTTTGTTTACAGGTGCTCAAACAATAGCAACATGCATTGGGCACTGTAGCTGTGTAAACAGACTTGAGCAGAAGGTTCACCTCCTGCTACAGGGGCAGCAAAAAATGCTGCAAGGTCAGCCTTCTGCTGGAGCCTGTAGACACAACTACAGATGCCACCGCCCACTGCAGCATGGCTTCATTGCATGCAGCAGCATCCAGTCTCCCTGGCCAGAGCTGAAGGCCCCTCCACAGCATCCAGTATCTCTTCCCTGGCACAGCAGTTTCCACTTCCGTTGCACCTCCACATGGCTCCAGTCTCCAGAGCTGCACTGCTTCAACCAGGAGAACACACCTCCCTCTGTTTTTATTTGCTTTATAAACAAAAACGTGTTTTCTATATATACTGTATAAAAAATTATGTTTTATGTTTCTTTTATTATTTTGAAAATGTTGTATTTTATAATCAGTATATTTTCATTCCTTTTTCTGCAAAACAACTGCATTTTGTAATACACATAATGTTTTCAAAAAAATATTTGATATAAATATTTTTGCAAAAAAGGCAAAATGTGGTTATTATAAGTACTGAAAAGTAATGAGTATTTGTTACAAGAAATAACAAAACAACTTAAAGTATCCTAACTTGTGTACAGCTGGAAACAGGCAGGTATACTGTTGATATGCATGGCTTTACTTGAGCTGTGGCTCTGCACTCAGGAAACAATGCCTGGTCTGCAGCAGATGTGGACATTGCTTGGGTGAGTCCGTGCAACTCCTCAGTGTCCTAACTTGTGTGCCTGTGGTATCATGGAGGTATTCCAATGATGTCCATAACTTAAATGGGGCTGTGGCTCTTCAGTCTGGGTATCTGATCGGGGAGTGGGGGGGCATTGCCTGGCTGGTCAGTGTCAGTGGCTTAGTAAGTAGCACACTCGCCTCTGAGGCCGGGAGATCAGAGGGCTGTGGGTTCAGTTCCCACATCTGGCACTTGGGTTAATGTCCCAGTACTGACACTGTAGTGCAGTCTTGACAGGAGTGCTGCACTTCTGAGGTGCCGTCTTTCAGATGAGACGTTAAACCGAGGTCCCACCTGCCTGGATTGGTGGTAGTTTAGGTGAATGTTAAAGATCCCATGGCACTTATCGAAAAGAGTAGGGGACTTTTTTTATTATAATAACATCAAAACAAATAATTTCAAACAGTATAGAATCACACAAATCAATATATCAAGCATACAGTTAAGGAAAAAAAAACAGAGCATTTGACATACAAATAATAAAATAAAATAATAAAACAAAAAATTTGAAGAAATCCTCGTCCAAAAATAAAAACCATATCAAATCATATAAGGAAAATCATAGTTACTAAAAGAAATTGAAATGAGATCAGAATTGTTTCTTGAATACAGCTCAGGAACCACAAATACTGTAATTTGCCCCAACATAAGAAAAGAGGAAGTATTCATTCTGGTTAACCCACATTCTATCATACATTCAAAGATATACAAAATATGATGCAACCAAAAATTGTGGAAGTAATTAAATCTGTGCACATCAAAGATTCAAAACCTATTTACAATATAAAGACAGACTTCAAGAGCCTATACTTCCATTACAAAATCCTGTCACCAGTCTCATAATCTTGAAAGATATATTGTCAACTCACCTCCTTAATTCATTTATATTTAATGAAGTAAGTTAATCCCTTCCACCATTTATCGACTTGCCTGGTGGATGCAAAGGTAACATCTGACAAATATACCCTGTTCAGAGCCCTACTTATCAAGCACCATACTATTTCAACTGGCATTAGTTTCTGATATATCACCCATTGGCATCTAGCCTGCAACAAGTAATATATCATTGCACAGCATAATATCTGTAAAGTCCATTATCATACTTTGACTGTAAATGAACAAATTGACCCCAAACCAAAATGTTATAATCCAGTGTACCTAACCACAACATGTTCCACTGGACCACTAGGAATTTCAAAGAGACTGAGCATAAGAACAGTCAAATAAAAATGTTCTATCATTTCTTCTATATTAATACATTGTAAATAAGGACAATTTCGTTCCGAATGAGCCTTACATTTTGCGTTTCCCTGAACTCCAATCCTACCATATACTGATAACCATATAAGTTCCCACATATAAGGAGGTAACCTCGAATTATTTAACCGTTGGGGCACCAATTTAATATTTTGTGATGGACAATTCTTAAAAGCAGGTTCACTAGGGTATAATTGCAGCATTACCTTGTTATACAGTTCTCAGATAATTGCCATTTGTATAATTTTTTGGCAATGAGTAAAAAAAACTTAGGAATACATAAAGTGGGAACTGGTTTGGGGGGGGGGGCAATCGACCAAGCCTGAAAGTACCTATATCATATTGCAGAAAGTAGTTTCCCATCATTCTTAGGATGCAAATCCCATACATCCTTAAAATTTGAAGAAATAAACAATGTTGAGAAAAGAATAAATGGATCAACCATACCCAACCCCCACTCTGTTTTGATAAATATGTATAGTGACGCTTAATAGGATTAAGGCCTATTTCCCATATCATTTGAAAAATAAGCTATATAGTTTAGTTTCTAAATTAATTGGAATTGAAATATACGAGCAACATATAATAACATAGGCAAAATAAATTTTTAGAACTATGACCTTCTGTAATTTGGGTAATTTCAATGTTTCCATATGTTCACCTTACTTTCAACAGCACACAATCCTTTTCCAATTCAAAGAAGGTACATTCTGAGGTCCGTATCTACAACCCAAGTATCTTAATTGGTTCAGAAGAAATATATATTCCTGAAAAATAAAGGCGCAGGAACTTGTGCCCCAATAAACAATCCTCTACTTTAGAGGGATTAAGCTGTGAATTAGAAATACCAGAATACTTCATCATTGAGTCTAAAAAGTACAATTTGATCATAACATTGAAAAATAAGCACAGATCATCAGCATAAGCTTGAATCCTCACTTCCTGAAACAAAGGAGGTAGAAATCCCGTCCCAAATTGAAATTTGTGATAAATACTGAATCAATATATCTATGGCATAAACATATAATAAAGGGCTCAGCGGGCAGCCCTGCCGCACCCCTGTAGGAATATGAAATCCATCCCCCAATATGGTTTGAAACAAAGGGTAAGTTATATTAGTATCATATATTACCTTAATCCAATGTACAAATTGCCAAGGGACCCCATAATGGGTCAATACCAAAAATAAAAATGGGTGATACACCCCATCAAATGCTTTCCTCTGGTTAACAGACACAATACAGCCAGTTAATTGATAAATATTAACATATTCAATCCAATCTCTAACACATCTGTGTGCTTGAAAGATAGTTTGCCCTGGTAGACCACAAAATTGATTAGGGGATATAACAGTAAGTACCACGGACTTTAATCTGGAATTCAATATACTCATCAAGAGTTTATAATCCGAATTCAATAAGGTGATTGGTCTCCAATTTTCCAATGAGTATCTATCCCCGGATTTAAATAAAAAAATCAATATACCCTCAGAAAACCATAACGGGAATGTTGCAGAGACAAGACAAAAATTAAAAACTAATTCCAAACCTGTTGCAAGGGAATCAGGAAAAGCTTTGTATAATTCCAACGTCAACCCGTAAATATCCGGAGATGTTCCAGATTTCAGCCATTTAAATGCCGTAATAATTTCCTGCTTTGAAATAGGTAAAACTAAAGCCCCCGTATCACAAGAACATACTGGCCTTCCTAATTGTGCCAAGAATTGTTGTATAAGTGAAATGCTGGGTGGAGCCTCAGGCCTATGGGCGTCAAAGAAATGTTTAATCATCCATTGTAATATGTGTTTTCTGTAATAATATTACCATCATCATCCTTAAGTGCATTAATAGTAGTATTTAATTTATATTTTTAAAGGCCTCATAAGGGTCTCCTGCGGACATTTCTTATTTCATATTTAAACAATGCCTGAAGAGTTTCTGCCCTATTGTACTGCCACTCCTGAAGCTTGTTGTTTAATGTGCAATATGCACAGAATTATCAATTGTAGAAGTATTTGCCAAGGAAATCTGATCATATAGGCGTTGTCTTAATTTAAGATAATGCAAAACTTCTCATTACCCTAGTCTTACCAACATTTTTAAAAATTTCGCAAAGTCATGTTTGAATCCAACCACCATTCCCTAAATTATCATACAAAAGCCACTGATAATCTTGCCTTTAATAATACTTGCAAATTTATCCCAACCTCCGGACACTGTAACAATAATGCATCTAGTTTCCATCTAGCCTTGTCTCGCGAGGCAACCGAAAGGCCCAATCTACACAGCAAGAGCATATGATCCGAAAAGGATACTGGTTCTGTAAAGAATTCAAATGACAAAGAATCTGATAGAAACATATAATCAATAGTGGAAGTAACATTATTCTTTTAAAAGTAAAGTCCACTCCTCCCAGTTGCCTACTCCTACCATTAACAAGGCCAGATCCATTAATCAATTGTTCCAAAGCATTGGAATCACAATATACCTTTTTTTTTCTGTTGTCTTTTCTTTGTACCCCATCTTATTCGTCCTAACATTCTGTTTGAGCTCGAGTTAAAGTCACCGCATAAAAAATATTACATGAAGTAAATAAATATGGCTTTATCAAATGAAACAGAGCTACCCTTTCAGATTTGATTTGTGAACAATAAACATTGATAAACCTGCAGGTTAAGGATGTCCAGACTCCATCCAAAATCATTAATCTTCCTGGAACAAAATCCATTAACTTAATTAATGAAAAATTAAAGGAATTAAAGACAAATCCAATACCATCAGCTGTATCCTGGCCAAATGACCAGTAGGAAGGCCCCCAGCACCATTCTTTCTGAAAAAGCCTAGATTGTTCTAGAGAACACATCCAGGTTTCTTGTAATAAACAAATATGTAAATCCCGGAAATGAATGTAATCATGTACTATCCTCCTTCTTTTAAAATTCAATAGGCTATGAACATTCATAGAGCCCAGGGTAATAGCCATTCAAGAAAAAAACACCTCATCTGTCTTTTTTCTCTTTTTTTTCTTTTTATCTTTATATCCTTCAGTAACTCGCAAAAGAGATGGAGGGCTGTCCTGTAAAGGTTGTGAATCTAAATCCTGACTATCCATCTCCAACTCTCCCCAAGATGTAGCCAAAACCGAAAAAGGATTGTTCGATTCCAAATCAACAGGGCAAGGCCCCACAGTAGATTTAGTATTTCTAGATAACCTTCGTACCGTAACCAAAACCAAAGGTTTAGCTACCACCTTGTCACCTGCCTCCTTCTGTAGCACCAGTTCTCCATGAATCTCCTCAGTAGTTAACCGAGGTTGCACCTCTGCAGCATCATTGTGACCCTTTTCTATGATACTAACAGCCTCCTGTGTATCATGGGGCCTTACCCTATCCATAACCGGTGTAACAGAAGTAATGACCTTATCCTGTGCTTCCTGAATCAATAATTCAGGACAACCAATGGATGTTTTATTTCTTGCTGCCCACTCACACTCTGCAAAAACATGCCCAGTCCCCTCACATAAGTCGCACTTCATGGAATTCATAAACTGAAAAACCCCATGTCCTATTTCCCCACAATTGTCGCAATGGGGTTTGTCACAAGAACTTGACAAATGAGTTCGAGCCCCACACCTATAACAAGCTCTGGGTTGCTGCATAAAAGCACACACCCCTATCTCTCCCCAAAAGAAAAGAGTTAGGGATGTGTTCGATTCCTTGTCCGTTTGCCTAAGTTTAACTTTGAATTTCCATCCCCAGTCCAGAACTGTTCTGAATCTAGGATAGCCTCCAGGAACTTAAAACTTCACATTTTACCCAGCCAGTATAAAATGTCATCCACGTGTACACCCTCATTCCGAAACATCACAATCATGAACTTAATTAAAGGTTTTGTCAAGGGAATCACAAAGGGTGTTCAATGGGGAGAATTTCACCTGACTATATCTCTCCCAAAAAAGGTCCAATGCAGAAGCTGATCTAAAACTAACATCAAAATTGTCCTCACCAGATATGTTTATGAAAGCAAACACATCCCTAGGTGAGAAATGCAGAGAGTCTTTCAATAAACATTTCCCCACATACTTTTCTATCTGGCCTAACCTCCAATCCACCCTTATACCTGATACGCACCGCATTCCTGCGTGGAGTAGCCTCTAGTTTCGTTCTTGAAAATAACTCAGACATTAAAGGCTTGTCCACAGGCAAAGCAGGTTCTAAATCCACTCCTGGCTGTACATCTGTCATCAAAGAAGCAGAACTTACATCAGGTAAAACAGAATCCTGTTGAACAGACATAAACACATCACCCTCTGCCCCCCCCCGCTCCGCAGCAGTAACCACTGGTAAAGGTACATTAGGTTTCCATCCAGGTAAATTCTGAGAAAAATTAAGTTTAAGATCCCAGTCTGGTGTAGGATGCCAAGACCCTTTATTTAATGTCCATCCTGCTTCCTGTAGTGCTCTTTCTGGGGACCAAGCCTCATCTTGGGGGGGGCATGCATCACAGAACCCTGTCCCATCAGAAGTATATCTTTAAGTTTTACCTGAGCCATCACAGTTCCTCGAGCCTCAGTAGGAACCTCCAGATTCCGTTTAGCAAATAGCACCGCCATCTGTTTGCCCTTCCCCTCTTCACCAATTTTATCCAAACCAGACTTAGAGCGTTTGAGGAAGGAGAACTCCGAAACCCTTTCCTGCTATAAAGGAGCCATTTGGTAAACACAGGACCGATCAAACTGTTCTACAGCCTCTCCGCCGCGAAACACCAGGCCAGCCGCCTTCGTACTGGTAACCGGGAGCTCTGAGGATGCTGTCTTACTCGATGTTTCCTGGTGCACATCCGGGTCACTGACAGCTGCCATAGCAACTGAATCAACGCTTACCAGCGGAAAACAAGATGTTAAAGGTGCCACTCCAGTATGTTGCGAATATTCAGACTCAGAAATCTGTAAATTCTCCTGTAATGAGGTACGGTCCATCTTTCCACAACTCCCATCATTTAGTATAGTGCTCTCTATATTCACCACTTCACCACTCGCTAGGCTCACCGGCGTCTCCGTAACACACACAATGTCCTAAGGGGCCATCAATTTCTCCACTTCCAATGCTGATAATGCCTGTAGAACTCTATCTTGCTCCAATTGCAGCTCGCTTAACTTCTCCTTTAACGTAAAATGCAACAGTGACAGTCGTGAAGAGGTGTCAGAATTAATAGGAACATCTTCACCTGGTAAATCCACATCAAAAGCCTGAAGCCCAGCCACATAATGTGAAGGAACAAGCACCGACTGCACTCGTTCCAGCCTTCCTTCCAGTAACACTTCTCCTCGAGAAGTGCTGTCCACCACCTCCTCCATGGCACCATCCTCTATCAAGTCCAACCTCGACAGACTAGACTTGTATTCCGCCTCTAGCCCCCTACCGCCAGCACTGCAGTAGGGGAATTTCCCCGGTGTCCTGGCCAAATTTTCCTCATTCATGAAAAATACCACCAACAGCTTAATCTGGTTCAAGGTCAGTTGGCATTCATCTGTATCCCCTTCCCCCAGGTCATGCCTGAATATAGGCAGGATTTGTCTAGTGCACTTACCCGGTCAACAAAAACTAAATAAATAAATAAACTCCTCAGTGTCCTAACTTGTGTGCCATGGTATCGTGGAGGTATTCCAATGATATCCATAACTTAAATGGGTCTGTGTCTCTGCAGTCTGGGTATCTGATTGGGGGGGGCATTGCCTGGCTGACGCCATGCAACTCCTCACTGTTCTAACTTGTGTGCAGCTGATATCAGGGAGGTATACCATTGATATCCATGACTTCAGTAGAGCTGTGGCTTGGCACTCAGGATCCAATACCTGGTGTGCGGCGGGTGGGGGCATTGCCTGGCTGAGCCATGCAACTCCTCATGTTGTAACTTGAGTGCAGCTAGAATCAGAGAGGTGACCATTGAGATCCATGACTTCAGTTGAGCTCTGGCTCTGCACTCAAGATCCAATACCTGTTCGGGGGGGGGGGTGGGGCCATTGCCTCACTGAGGCCATGCAACTCCTCAGTGTCCTAACTTGTGTGCAGCTGGTATCAGAGAGGTATAATGTTGATATGCATGACTCTGGTTGGGCTGTGGCTCAGTACTCAGGATCCAATACCTGATCTGGTGGGGGCATTGACTGGCTGAGGCTGTACAACTCCTCAGTGTCCTAACTTGTGTGTAGCTGTTATCAGGGAGGTATATCATTCATATCTATTGTTTCAGTTGAGCTGTGGCTTTGCACTAAGGATCCAATACCTGGTGCGTGGGGGGTGGGGGAATTGCCTGGCTGAGGCTGTGCAACTCCTCACTGTCATAACTTGTGTGCATCTGGTATCAGAGAGGTATACCATTGAGATCCATGACTTCAGTTGAGCTGTGGCTCTGCACTCAAGATCCAAAACCTGGTCTGGGGGGGTGGCAATTACCTGACTGAGGCCATGCAACTCCTCAGTGTCCTAACTTATGTGCAGCTGGTATCAGTGAAGTATACCATTGAAGTCCATGACTTCAGTTGAGCGGTAGCTCTACAATCAAGATACAATACCTGGTCTTGGGGGTGGTGGGGACATTAGCTGGCTGAGGCCATCCAACTCCTCAGTGTCCTAACTTATGTGTAGCTGGTATCAGGGAGGCATACCATTGATGTCCATGACTTCAATTCACCTGTGGCTCAGTACTCAGGATCCAAATACCTGGTTTGGGGTGGTGAGGGCATTGCCTAACTGAGGCCGTACAACTCCTCACTGTCCTAACTTGTGTGCACCTGCTATCAGGGAGGTATACCATTGATATGCATGACTTTAGTTTGGCTGTGGCTCAGCACTCAGGATCCAATACTTGGTCTGGGAAGGGTGGGGGCATTGCCTGGCTGAAGCCGTGCAACTACTCACTGTCCTAACTTGTGTGCAGCTGTTATCAGGGAGGTATTATTTGATATCCATGACTTCAGTAGAGTTGTGGCTCTGCACTCAGGATCCAATACCTGGTCTGGGGTGGGGGCATTGCCTGGCTGAGGCCGTGCAACTCATCACTCTCCTTACTTGTGTGCTGCTGTTATTAGGGAGGTATACCATTAATGTCCATGACTTCAGTTTACCTGTGGCTCAGCACTCAGGATCCAATACCTGGTCTGGGGGGTGCCTTGCTGAGGCAGTGCAACTTTTCACTGTCCTAACTTGTGTGCAGCTGCTATCAGGGAGGTATACCATTCATATGCATGACTTTAGTTTGGCTGTGGTTCAGAAATCAGGATCCAGTACCTGGTCTGGGGGGGAGCATTGATTGGCTGAGGACATGCATCTCTCAGTATCCTAACTTGTGTGCGGATGTTATCAGGGAGGTATACCATTCATGTCTTTGGCTTTAGTTTGGGTGTGGGTCTGCCCTAAGGGATTCAATACTTGGTATGCAGGGGTGGGACATTGCCTGACTGAAGCCGTGCAACTTCACACTGTTGTAACTTGTGTGCAGCTAGTAGCAGAGAGGTATACTATTAATATCCATGACTTCAGTTGAGCTGTGGCTCTGCACTCAAGATCCAATACCTGTTCTGGGGGGGGGTGAGGGGATTACCTGGCTGAAGCTGTGCAACTCCTCACTGTCCTAACTTGTGTGCAGCTGATATCAGTGAGGAATACCATTGATATGCCTGACTTTAGTTGGACTGTGGCTCAGCACTCATGTCTGAATACCTGGTCTGAGGGGGTGGGGGCATTTCTTGGTTGAGGCCGTGCAACTCCTCACTGTTCTAACTTGTGTGCAGCTGCTATCAGGGAGGTATACCATTGACATCCATGACTTCAGTTCAGCTGTGACACTTCACTCAGGATCCAATACCTGGTCTGGGGGGGACAAACAGTAATGACAACAGCGATGCACAAGGAAACAGTAATGCAAGTGACAACTTGAACACAAGCATAAACAGCAACAGCAATGAAAATGAAATGCAAATGATAACGCAAACATTAACGAAAACACCTATGGTAATGGTAATGCAAATCGAAACACGAACGCTAACATAAACGGCAATTGTGATGAGACACTTAGAAAGCTAGTTCTGATTAATCTCTCGTATTGTAATATAGAAGAAATGTAGTGATTGTCTGTCATGAGAAATGCTGTACCTGGATAACTCCTTCCCAAAGTTTCAGTTCTAGCAGGACAGGATATATAGTTAAACAGCAGATCTCTGTGATGAGATTAACTTCTAAGAACTCACATTTTATAGCCTTATTTAGGATCTGAGTTGTTTGATGCTAAGACCTGAAATATCCATTTTATGACGTCCTCAAGAAGGTCAGTTAATTGCAGCTGGTGTCAAAAGCATATTATACCTCAGTGAGAACTGGCAAAAAGAGAGTCGTAAAAAGTTATTTGATGTCTTTGAAAGACAGGAACCCACTCCTGATCAAACAGCCATACTGGAATTGGATTTTTGGCTGATGTCACCTTAATTAATTTACCTCCTGAGTGAAGACATCCTGTTTTGTATAATTTTTATATTCTGACAGGGAGGAGCTAGGTAAACTCATGCAAAGAGGTTGACAAAGCCAGTTTTAAAACTGTAGTCTGTATTCCATTTAGATAGACATGTTTGGACTCTGAAAAAAGCAACATCAGGCACTGTTAGAAGATATACTGTATATTAGAAAAGACAATTTTAAGTGTACTGTGGTAAGAGATTTTGTTTGCACTTCAAAATTAGTTTTTTTGTGATTGTATGGTTTTGTGATATATGGTTCTGTATTTATATTTTACATTTTTATCTATTTTAAGTAAACATCTCATTTTAGATACTACTTGCTGTGCCTTTGAAATTCTTTGACAAGTGAAGCATATATGGTTACAGTGACACTGTGCATAGCTTAATGGTTTACCAAACTGGAAAAGGTAAGAGTTTATTCTGAGGTCTTTAACAGAGTTTTTAAGGATTCATTTTGTATGCCTGGCTACGTGCCCATAGGCAAAATATATCTGACCCCCTGAAGAGCAGAATTATCTGAGCCTGTACATTGGGTACACTAGCATGAGGTTCACAGCTTGAATCCCTCCAAGAACTTGAGACCAAAGGTTGATTCAAACCCACAAAACTCACAGGATGGTTACCCTGTTCTGTTAACTGTTCACAATACTGCGCTCAGAGGTTGGCAGTGTGGGAGCAGACGGCCTGACCTGTTGAGTGGGGTTGTGACAGCTGACACCAAAAGAAACAGTAACGCAAATGGAAATGCAACCACAAAAGGTAACACACATGGTGATGCAAAACAAAACACTAATGCAAACTGTAACAAGAACAGAAACAGAAACCTGAACACAAACGATACCAGTAAAAGTAACACAAATGCAGATGGGAACTGAAACAATTACACAAATGTTTATGGAAACGCTAATGGTGACACAAAAGGAAACAATAAAGCAAACAGAAATGAAAATGAAAACACAACTGCCAATAGTAACGCACACTGTAATGGGATGCAAGCAGAAACATGGACGCAAATGCTAATGGTGAAAGTAATGCAAATGCACCTGTTTTGTGTCACAAAAAGGTGCATTGAGAGAAACAGTGAAAACAATGAATGTGGGAGCAATAATGGCCCTCGGACCAGAAAATGAGTACTTGGAATACTAAATTGCTTATATCCCAGGAACCATACAATGTATAAAAAAAATAAAATCCCATATTATTTATGACTTTCCAGGCTAGTTTTGATCCTAGCCCCCCTAGTGGGGGACTAAGAGGTTTTGTGACAAAAAGTTCATATCTCAAACTGTTTTCGAGATATGGGACCCAAAAGGAGCGTTGCATCCTGTAATGTTATCCTATGGAGAAAATCATCAACTTCGGAGTATCATAACTTGGCAGCCCTATTATATTTTGGTACCAAACCACCAAAAGGCACATCTGTGTGATGTTGGCTGTGTTCCCTGCAAATTTCAGCCCAAAGACCAAACTTTTGTTTTGCATCGGATTGGCAAAGATTTCCTATTGTTTTGGGCATGGTGATGCAACGTAGTTTCGCAAATCACAACACTTTTGCAAAAAAAAAAAAAAATGACAAAACTGTCAAATATGTGAAAGTACTTTGCAACACTACTTTTAAAAAATTAAAAAACATATTTCTGGGGTATTTTACTCCCCAAAAAGACATGGCTAGCATCCTCAGGGCTTGGCTAGGTCATCACAACAAGGATTGTGTCCCTAGAGTGTCCCAAATTTAAATGCCAGGCATTTCTATGACCACCAACTGAAAAAAATGGCCTATTTGCAAAAGTAAATGAGTCATTTGTGAAAGTAAAAGCCGCATTTGCAACACTTTCAGATATTTTGTTAACTTTTCCCATAAACTATAATGTGATTCAGGTTTTTTTTTACAACTTTTGAACCATTTAACATTTTTTCACAAAATCTTCAGAGGCACATCAAGGGCCCTGGCTGCATGTTCCCTGAAGTTTTTGGATTGACCACACAAAACATGTGGGCTGTAGGTGCAATCAAAGAAATGCACACAAAAAAAATAATTTGTACATTTGTTGACTCTCTGTAGCTCCTGAACCATACATCCAATCGTTATGCAACTTAGCAAGTCCAGAGACCTATGCTACCAGACTGCGTGTTCCAAATTTCAGGGAAATCCATCATACGGTGGCAAAGTTATTAAACTGCCAAATTTCAGATTTAACCATAAATGGGGTACTCAACCCTAATTATAGTGGCACTACTTGCCACTATAAAATATATTATAGGGACACAGTCGCACTCCTATATTTAGTGTTAAGAAGGCACTTCAATGTTAAACTTGAAATTTTGCACATTAATAACATTGGACCTGTTCAATGGATTTGCATGACATTTGGTATGCATGGTGGGGCATGGCAGATCTCTTGATTTGCAAAGTTGTGATTTGGTTGTAGTTATGGTTTTGCATACCAGAACACTGAAAATGCACTTTTGCCAGTTCTCTGGGCAATTTATGGATTTTGTCCATTGAACTGTATGGTTGTCATGTGGTCTGCTGGTCTGAAACTTGGCAGGTAGAAAGAGCTTGGTCAAAGAACATGCCACATTTTGTTTGGTGAAAAATATTAATCCTTTCAAAAGTTATTAAACTTTTAGTTCCCATTATAAGTTTATGGGAAAATTTATATGGTTATTTTGCTAAAGAAGAATTGGTTTTTGGCCGTCACGATCAAAGAATTTGCAGGTTCGTGATCAAAGAATCTTTGATTGTGAGAGATGTTTTGATCGTTATGGCCACCATCTTGTTTTCAGTTTGGGGATGAGAAAAAAGTAAATATTTCATTCCAAAGGTGACTTGTGAAATAATTGAGGCATGGGTTGAGATCAGGGGGCTTCCCTCTATTGACCCTTGCCTCTGGTTTATTTTAGTTTTTAAAAAAAGTAGCCTTTACATTTTTACAATCTTGACCATGACTGCTTATCTTCGTCTGTGAGCCTGCAAAATCTTTGACTGCTGTTACGGGTTGATTATTTGCAGCCTCATGGTCAAAGATTGTTAGCAAGCCATGACCGCATCCAAGATAAAGGGACAGGTTGTTCCGATAATTTTCCAATGGTGTACAGTAGCTTAGCACTCAATGGGGGGGGGAGTGGACCTAACTGAGCAATAAGTACACACATACCAGAAGACATTATTAACTGCAACTGCATGACACTATTTATTAAGCAGCTTGGTGCTGGGGGTTGGGGGTACAATATAAAATCAAAGATTTAAATGTACGCTTTTATCATCTTACTGTACTGCTCCTCACTACCATAAATGGACACTGTCAAGATTTTGGAGTATTTTTCGGGTGCTTACTTCTGTCTTTAGTTGTTCTATATGTGTAGCATTTTGTGCTGCCTTGTATTCAGATTTGATTATGCTGTGTGAACAAACAAAAATTTTATAAAATCATCTCTCCATGTTCTCTGCATTGTCTCCACTTTCTGTTGTCCTGTGCTCTGCCGTACTCTTGCATGCTTCCTGGTGGGCTTGTGTGTGTGTGTGTGTGTGTGTGTGTGTGTGTGTGTATATATATTCTAACTAGAATAAATTTCGTGTTCTGTCCTGTGTCCCTCCTTTGTTTATGTTCTGAGTAGAAGCTTGCAACTGTCACTTTAATTAGCATGGTTTTGATTTGCCGACACTGACTCTTCTTATTCTGCATCTCCTAGCATAAAGATGGACATGGACTGGGTATGATTTTTTTCACTTTCTGAATAGTTTACAACATATGCAGTGTTGTGACTGTCTGCCTTGATGCTGACTATATGTCAGCTGACAGACATCGGTAGTCAGACAGTGATAGTCATCAGACAGTCATAAGTAAAAAGAGTGTTGGTTTAAATGGGCATCACACATATCAGCTGCAAATAAATTGATTTTCCATCTTCAAACCTACAACAGAATATTATTTTGCTTGGCAGTCCTACCTACCTATCTTCATCAGCACTTGCATGCGCTTTGTACAAGACATGCACCCAATGCTTTTCACCATCACAGCAATCCAAATCCTCAGCACTTGCTCTTCCTACTTTGTACATATTGTCGGCATGTCCTGTAGTGTTTTGACAGTAATGTTTTTATCTTGGTCCCAAGTCAGGAACACATTTTTTTGTGGCCATGGTATGGCGGGATTAACACAGGCAGTTTCAGGCATGCAACCTTCGGCCCCAGAGTTTGAGAGCCCCCCAAAGAAAAAAAATATTTATCATATGTATCATATTTATTTATTCTAATGTGCCATTGTGTCTTCATTTTGAACTTATTGCACTGATTGACTGACGTACTGCATTCAGCAATTACTGCACACATGAGTGAAAACTAAATGCTCATGTGGTGTCAATCCATGCTATCTGGCATGACCATTCAGTTTTCAACTGTGTTCCTCAGCTGCTGTTGTTCAGAAGAACATAATGCAGTAGTTTCCAAGTAATTTCTAGCTAATCAAGCAATTATATTTGTCCTTTTTAAAATCAAGCTTACCGGTATCGAAAAAACTACATATAAATGCACCGATTCATCTACTCTCTGTCACTGTGGATTTTGTAATCATTGGATAGTCTATGTTTTTGTCCCCAAGGTACACCTTATGGTTACAGTTGGCATGTCAGTTCTCAGTTGGACTATATGAACTTGAGAACTTTTATAGGTGGCAAGATATTCAGTCCAAAGCCATAGTTTTTTTTTTCCCTCAGTATCTGTGATATTTCAAATGCTGCAGACACAGGCCTGAAACAAAAGACCAGAGATGCCCAGCATCATTTTTTTTCCAGTGGTGTTAAGAAATTAAGTCCCGGTCTGTTCTGACAATGGTTCCTTCCCCTGTCCTGATACTGTGAAGTGTGCATGCACCGGCTTGCCACTACAGCCTGAAATGGCCCTCAGTGGTTTGTAATCTATCCTCTTTTGTGCCCCCAAATCTAGTTACCTGCCTGGTGGTAAAACAGCAATGTGAAAGAACCAAATATCATCAAGCACCCCCCAAATTGTCCGATTGCCCCATTGAATGTAGTTACATCACTGAATATCACCATTGGACCATGCACCCTCACCACACCACACCCAAAACCCATTTCAAAATCTAAAACGCCATGAGTAGAAAGTGTAATTCTGTAATAGGGTGCACTAAAGCAATCCTAATGGAATGAATCGACTCATCCTAGATGGCAGTCCCTGTGACTCAATGCTCTGTTTTGACTTCACCAATCCAAGTATGCAGTACTGTAGGGGACTGTAAAACAATTTCATAACTAACATATATTACAGCATTCTAGCAAGAAATATATTCAATGATTAAATTATTTTTTTTACTCACTTGCAGTTGATGAGCAATACTCTATACACTGGTTTCCTACTGTCAGTCTGGACATTGCTTTTGAAACAGGGTAGCACAATGTACAAGTATGTCTGTTGAGCCCCTGATCATGTGTGAACCTGGAGGTGGACGTGAGCGGTGACCTCCTGTCAAGTCAGACCACTACATTGTACATACAAGTTGTAATGTGTTCTCATATGGTTCCTCGAACACAGAACAGCATCATGATATCACAGTGACTTGGTGGGAGATATGAACTTACCAGTCTACTGTATGTTGTCTGCTCCTAGCCTCACTGCACTAGCCCCCCCACCATCCCCCATCCTCAATTCAGATAGGGAGTGAGGAATCAAATGCTGTAAGATGTACTTGTACAAAGTGAATGAAAGCTGTGCACTCAACCTTGACATCAGCACCACAGTAGCTGCAGGCATAAAATTGAGAATTCATTCCTATCTCTTTCCCATGGCAGCTGATGCTGCAAATCCACATAGATTTCCCACTATGGACATAGTGATGCCTGTGTGGCTACCAGCTACAATGTGACTGTGTCACTTGCTATTGCAATGTTCTGTCTATTGTGCTGCCGCACCTATATTTCTCACATCCAAGGTGCCTATGTCAGTAGTGTGATTGAAATCCAAGGGTAGTAAATGGGTCATCACCACTTGGTGTGCCGAAGTTTTGCTGCCTTTGCGTATTTCAGTGTATGCAGTGTAGTGCTGTGTAATGTAAATTCCTTATACTCATTTTGTTTTCCATCTATTTTGGTGCTGCATGGTCAGCACTTCACATCGACAGGGCATTGGCACTTCATGAACAATGTGTGCGCCACCTCTGTGCATGAGTGCTGTTACCATGCAATGTCTCAAAGGCATGAGTGATGCATGTGATATCACATTGCTTGGTCACCGGTGATTTCTGTGACAATTCAAGAAGTGCAAGACAACTGAATGGTGAACATTTTTATCTCGTAACACTGCTTGCAAACGTCACCCCCTCATATTGTGGTGCCCCTAAGCCACATGATGTCTTCAATTCATTTCATTTGCCAAATCCACCTCTCCAAAAAACAAAGTCTTTGGAACCTCCCCCCCACCACCAGTACCACTAACACACACACACACACACACACACACACACACTTACACCCACACACACTTTGCTCCATAGCCACATTTATCCCCCAGTAAAACCTAGCGTTGCTCAGCTCACTTACTCACAACAGGTCATGATGGACAGTGATGCAGCTGACAATACAAGCTGCAATTCAGTCCGATAGATGTTGTTTACTCAAGCATTAGTTCTTGACAAACGTGGATTTTTCTTCATTCTTAATGTGCACAATGGCGTTCTACTGCCCGATTCTGAAAATAAAGTATCATACCATTCCTTGTTTTGTCATGGGATTCGTTGTCATTACATGAAATCGTAATTTTTATGTTTTGGCTGGGGGCTGGTGGGAGGACGTGGGTATGTGGGTACATCCAGAATAACACTCATTAGTACATTACCAACTAGCTCACATTGTGTGTAACTGATACTGCCCTGTAATGTTGCATTGGGTGCTAGGTACCTGAGGTACTGGCAAGATAAGGGTTGTGGACTTTTCCTATCTAAAAGTGTGACACTGTCCCCATTGAAGTGAGTGTGAGTATGTGGTGACCAACAATAATCCACCTTGCATGAGATGCATTTCATATATGAGTAAACACTTTACAATACATATGTCAGGGAGCCCATGTAACCACTGAGTGTGAGTGTGAAATAATCACATCTATTATTTTTCGGAACGTGGCTACAGGCTTTGTAACTTGTGACCAGCAATAAATATGGTCTCTTATTGCACCTGAATCCTCCTGCCATCTTCTGTCATAACATTAGGAGTATTAATCAGCAATGTTGTTCCAAATAAAATAACCAAAAAACACATTTTTGCACATCAAGCAAGTGAATGTCAATGCCCTATCTTTTCTACTTAGAAACATCACAAACAGCACATCTGGCTACCATTGCTTCTGTTATGTTATGCTTACATGCTGACATGTTTTGTAGACAGTACCTACATTTTCTAAAAGCAAAACAAAATGGTTATATTAAATGCACACTGAAAATAGAAAATAGAGTTAAAATCTACATTTCGACCTAAGGTCTTCTTCAGGAAATATCTAAAGAGAAAAAACAAGTTAGTGTAGAGGAGAGGTAAAATGAGAGAGAGAGATATGTGGAGAAAGAAGAAGCGGGAGGCTAAGGGAGAAGAAGTGATAAATGGTAAGATTAAGAGAGAATCTGTGAAACAAAAAGGCAATGATGGGAAAGATAAAGCATAATGGGAGAGAAAGAGCTGGGAAGTTCCCAGGTAAAGACTGATTAACAGGGCTTGTAATGAAGGCTGAAAGGTGACAAATATGTGAGAAGGAGACAGAAATGGAGACATATGGTGAAATGAAAATAAATGAGTACAAAACAAATTGACTTTAGGGAAAAAAGGGATGGCTGAAAGATGTTAGTGGAAAATAAGTCTATCATTTAAACCAGAGGGCTGCTGGGAGCCAAGGCAGATGATCAGCTTGGTTCCATGTTTTTCTATGGTCAGGATCCCGGAAGCCCTGCTGAAGGACACAAACAGAAAGGTCATTGACATTGTGGTCTCTGGAGATAAAGTGGGATACAATGGGTTTAGCAGTTTCACCATTCCTGACTGCTCTGTAGTGTTCCCTGAAACGGTCAGCAAGACGCCTACCAGTTTCTCCGATGTAAATAGCTGAACACCTCCTGCAAAGAATACAGTACACCACATTAGTGGAGGTGCATGAGAACTCCTTGGTGATGTGAAAAACACCTGTAGGCCCCTGAATCTCAGTTATACTGGAAATAAATTTGCAGGTGTAGCAGCCAGCCCTGTTGCAAGGTTTGGTACCTGGAGGGGGGAACTGTTAGGAGTGGGTAGGCTGCTTTTTACCAGGAGATTGTGCAGGTTAAGTGGCTGGTGGTAGGAGGCAATAGGTGGTTCTGTAAAGGAAGCACCAATGTTAGGGTCAGTTTGCCAAATGGGAAAGTTACTGGTGATGATCCTGTGAAGAGAAGGTGTGCTCTGATGGAAAGGAAGAACTAGTGGAATTCGCCGTTGTTCTTGTGTAATAGTATCCCTCCTCCGGGGGTCAAGGTTACGGGGCATGTTACTGACCCATGAGAGTGCTCTGTCCACTGTGCTTTTAGGGTATCCCCTGTTGATAAAAAAAACTATGCATTATTTGGGTCTGCTCAGCAAAATCATCCTCTTCACTGCATAACCTGCAAAGTCTAAGAAACTTTGAATAAGGCAGGCCATTCTTGACATGTTTAGGATGGAAAGAGTTATGGAGGAGGAAACTGTGAGAGTCAGTGGGTTTGTAATAGACTGATGTCTTCAGACCAGTGTTCTGGACTGAGAGCTAGATATCCAGGAAAGGCAGTGTAGAGGAGGATACTTCCACAGTGTACTGAACGGAAGGATGAGCCGTGGTGAACTTATCAAGGAAGACTTGGAGGGTCTCCCTGGAGCTGGAGCAGGAGGTGGCCCCCACACAGTTATCAATGATGACTGTGTGGGGGGCCACCTCCTGCTTCAGGGTCATCAAGCATGCAGGGATGACTATTAATACCATGACAAGTGCTTTGGCTATGCAAGAGACCCAATACTTATGATTCATTTTGGGTAATGATATGGTGAAACCAGAAATTCCAAAAGTAGAGGTTGTAGCAATTTGCCAACGGCCACAGACTAAAAAGCATGTGCAGCCATTTTTGAGATTGGCTGGCTATTACCAACAATTTGCTTGTTAGTTCACTTAAATAGCTACACCGCTGGCCAAACCTACTAAGAAAATAAATCCCAACAAACTTAAATGGCCAGAAACATGTGGAAATGCTTTTGTATCCACCAAAGCCACCTTATACATAGCCTATTGTTAAGAAACCAAGATTTTGGGAAATAATTCTTGGTACAAATAGATGCTTTTGAGCATGGTATTAGCACTGTTTAGAGTCAGGAATTTGATGGGGAAGAACATTCGGTTCTTTACATCAGTCATTAGGTATTTGATGGGAAAGAACTTTCAATTCTTTACATCAATCACAAGTTGGATGATAAAGGAAAAAACTATGCAGGGACAGAAAAAGAATGTTTAGCTGCCAAGTGGGCCATAGATACACTTTAATATCACTTGCTAAGTGCCAAATTCACACTGGTTACTGATCATAACCCTCTTTGCTGGCTTCAGCAAATGAAGGACAAGAATGCACATATCACTAGATGGTACTTGACATTACAACCAGATAGTTTTGATGCCATTCATCGATCTGGAAAAATGCACTTAAATGCAGATTGTCTGTCCAGATATGTGGAAGGGATTGAGACCGAAAATAAATGATGGTACTGATGTCTTTATACTAAAATGTGGTTACTGTATGGACTTATTCTAAAAGATTCTTTAGATAGACAAGGCTGACAGCCCTCAAGGCAACTAACCAGATATGGGTGATTGGTGTACACCAATAGCCCATTTGTGATTGGTTGCCTTTACGGCCACCTTTGCCACATCTGGTCACCTCGTGAGAATTATTGGTGAGTGCCTCAAAAAGGTCACTTTACCTAAAATGCCTCCTTTGATAGCAAGCCTCAGAATGGCTGCCTTTGCTAAAAATCCTCAAAATGGTCACATTTGCTGAAAAAGCTCTCAGAATAGGTCAGAGTTGATGCAGTATAGTGGTAATGAGTCATGTGACCTGCAAGACAACCTGACACAAATGGGCGACTGGTGCACACCACTTGCCAGTGGTCAGTTGGTGTAAACCCATTGCTCTGCCTGACAGCCCTCAAAGCAACGAGCCTTCAAGGCAACCAACAACAAATGGGCACTAAGGTTTTATGCCATGATGACATTTTAACTTGAGGGCTGTTAGGCATAGCAGTTGGTGTTAAGCAATCATCCACGGGCACTTGGTATACACCAATAGTTCACTTGCAGTTGGTTGCCTTGACAGCCACCTTTTGCCATATCTGTCACCTTGAGTGAAATATTGATGAGCGCTTCAAAAAGGACAAATTACCTAAAATGCCCCAAAATGGTCTTCTTTGATATAATGCCTCAAAATGTCTGCCTTTACTAAAACATCCTCAAAATGGTCACACTTGCTAAAAAGCTCTCCGAATGGGTCAGGGTTGATGTGGTATAGTGGTAATCAGTCATGTGAGCACAACCCAACACACTTCTACACCACTGTTGCCACATCCATTAACCTTCTGTGAATTACATGTGAGTGCCTCAAAATGGCCACCTTTGCTAAAATGCTCTCATAATGCCTAAGGGTGTCAGTGGGGAGTAACAGTCCTGGGGAGGGGCTCGGTTGGGCAGTGGCTATGACCACAGGTCCAGCTCTGTGCATTCTCTCTGACAGCAACCAGGCATATCGGACCTTGAACAGTTACACTCAGGGGAAATCCCACCACCCCACAAACACTGGGTACTTGTTCCTAAGGTCATAGCCACAGCCCAGCTGAACCCTTCCCATTGCTGTTACTTCACCCTAACATCCTTTGTCATTATGAAAGCATTTTAGTAAAGGTGGAAATTTGGAGGCACTCGCATGTAATTCAAAGAAGGTTCCTGGATGTGGCAAAAGTGGTGCAGTACTGTGATGGGTGATGGTCACGTGACTGATTACCACCATACCGCATTTATCCTGAGCCCAAAAGGTAGTGAGTCCATGATGCTTATGGCCTTCATGGCAACTGAATAACCTTTGCCTTGGAAATTTGTGAGGCCACCACTGGCCATCAAGTTGACTGCCCTCAAGGCAACCAATGACAAACAGGTGATTAGTGTACACCAATTGCCATGTCTAACAGTCTTTAAGGCAAAAGGCTCTCAAGGCACTCAGCCATCAAGACTGATGGCCCTTGAGGCAACTATTCTCCATGTCTGATGGTCCTCAAGGCAACCAGCCCTCAAGGCAACCATCCCTCAAGGCTGGTGGCCCTCAAGACAACCAGCCCTCAAGGCTGAATGTCCTCAAGGCAACTAGGCCTCAAGGATCTAAGTCCTCAAGGCAACCAACCCTCAAACTTGATGGCCCTTAAGGCAACCAGCCCTCAAGGCAACTAGGCCTCAAGATTCCTGGCCCTCAAGACAACCAGCCCTCAGGGTTGATGACCCTCAAGACTGATGACCCTCAAGGCAACCAGCCCTCAAGGCTGACGGCCTTCGAGACAACCAGCCTTCAAGGCTGATGGCCCTTGAGGCAACTAAACTGATATGGGCAATTCAATTGGTGTACACCAATAGTCCATTTGTGATTGGTTTCCTTGACAGCCATCTTTGCCACATCTGGTCACATTGTGTGAATTATTGGTGAGTGCCTCAAAAATGTCACATTACCTAAAATGCTCCAAAATGGACTCCTTTGATATCAAGCCTAAAAATGGCTGCCTTTGTTAAAAAACTAAAAATGGTCACATTTGCTAAAAGAAAAGCTGTTTGAATAGGTCAGGATTGATGCAGATAGTGGTAATGAGTCATATGACCCACAAGGCAACTGAACACAAATGAGCGATTGGTGTACACCACTTGCCAGTGGTCGACTGGTGTAAACCAATTGCTCTGCCTGACAGCCCTCAAAGCAATAAGCCTTCAAGGTAACCAATAACAAGTGGGCACTAAGGCCTTTACATCATGATGGCATTTTAACTTGAGGCCTCTCAGGTGTAGCAATTGGTGTTGGACAAGCATCCACTGGCAATTGGTATACTCCAATAGTCCACTTGCAGTTGGTTGCCTTGGGGACCATCTTTGCCACATCTGTCACCTTGAGTGAAATATTGGTGAGCACCTTAAAAAAAGGAAAAATGATCTGAGATGCCCCAAAATGGCCTCCTTTCATATAATGCCTCAAAATGGCTGCCATTACTAAAACATCCTCAAAATGGTTACATTTGCTAAAAAAGCTCTCTGAATGGGTTAGGGTGATGTGGTATAGTGGTAATCAGTCATGTGAGCACTACCCAACACAGTTCTGCAACACTGTTGCCACATTCAGGAACCTTCTGTGAATTATGTGTGAGTGCCTCAAAATGGCAACTTTTGCTAAAATGCTTTCATAATGCCTAAGGGTGTCAGTGAGGAGTAAGAGTCCTGGGAAGGGGTTCAGTTGGGCTGTGGCTATGACCTCTCCCTGGTAGCAACCAGGCATATGGAACCTTGAACAGTCCCACTCAGGGAAATCCCACCACCCCACAAACACCGGATGCTTGTTCCTAAGGTCATAGCCAGAGCCCATCTGAACTCCTTCCCATTGCTGTTACTTCTCCCTAACATCATAGATTCATAGGTAGTTACAAGTTTGAGGGGCATGCCCATTTAGAACTTGCCACCATATAGCCTAACAGTGGAATGAGAACTTTCGCTCACCCATATATTGGTCAAGCCTGGATTTGAATTCAGTAATGTTAGCACTCGAGACAACAAATGGTGGAAGAGAGTTCCATAATGGTGGTATCCTCTGAGTAACAAAATTTCTTCTTCTAATAGTTTTATTAAGGCCAGTCACTAATTTGAATTTGTAGATCGTGGTGTTATTAGGTGTGTCCTCTTGTTCAAAACAATGTGTTTCAAGCATTATAGGATCACTGTATGCTCTATACACAAGGCTAATTCTCTTATAGATCTATACTGTTAACGAGTACAGCCCCAGTGATTTCAGACTTTTGGAGTACTGTAGTTCAGATAAGTTACTTATTTTCCTAGTGATTTCCCTCTGAACCTTCTCAACTAGAGCTTTATCCCCAAGAGATGCCGGAGCAGAGAAGGGAGAACAATATTCCAAGTATGACATAACCAAGCTTGTGTATAAGGGAATAATAACTTCTGATTTACAGCTCTTAATATGTTTTAAGATACAGCTTATTATCCCATATTTTTTTACTTTATTAGCAGTATGTATCCCAAATTTTAGATTATTAGAGATAATTACTCCTAAATCTTTTTCTGTAGTGATTTTTTGTAAATTAGTACCATTCAGTTTATAGTCTGCGAGTGTGTTATTTTTACCTAAATGTATCATCTTGCATTTACCGATGTTATATGTTAGTTTATTTTTATCTGCCCACTTGGTCAATCTATTGATGTTTGTTTGTAAGGCTGCAACTGACTCACTGTTATTAACAATACAACCAATCTTGCTATTGTCAGCATATTTGTTTATCCACTCTCCATCGACAGTCTGCACAAAGACAATTAATAAATTAAATAATAGGGGACTTAGAACAGAGCCCTGTGGCACACCACTGGTCACCATGGCCCATGATGATTTATACCCTCTAATAACAACTTGCTGTTTTCTATTGTCAAGCCATGATGTGATCCATTTAATTATATTGCTGTATAATTTTAGATGAATTAACTGATTAGGTAAAATGTAATGAGAAACTGAATCAAATGCCTTAGCATAATCAAAATATACAACATCCACTGTAGTCCTGAGTCTAGGCTCTACTGACCAGTTAAAAAAAATTATTAAATTACTCTCACAAGATATGCCTTTGGAAAAGCCATGTTGACTGATATTCTGAAAACCAATTACTTTCAAATGATCAATAATTTTATGCTGGAGCAGACACTCCATAAGTTTTCCTAAGTAGGAGGTCAGCCTTATAGGCCTGTATTTTTGATATTTTGCTTACTACCCCCTTTGTGTAATGGCATTATTGATGCCACTTTCCAATCAGGTACAGCAACTTCCTCAGCTATTGAGGTGTTAAATAGATGAAGAAGGATACTAGATAATTCCAAAGATACACTCTTGATAAATACAGATGGAATTCCATCTGGACCTGCAGAAAAGTTTGTTTTCATCATTTTATTAGCATCAAGAATATCTTGTGTTGTAAACAGGATAGGTGAATCTTTATGTTCAATATTATTCTGGATGAAATTTTATTTAGGCTTAAAGACACTTGCAAAGTAAGAGTTCAATTCCTCTGTCATTTTATTTTCATTAGTTACTAGTTTTTGATCTACCATTAAAGGACCTACAACATTGGACTTACTTTTTAGAGAACCAATATAATTTTAGAATCTTTTTTATTATCTTTTGAAGTAGTAGCACAATTAACTTCTAGTTTTTGCTTTGCTAATCTAATTGCTTTTTTCGTATTATCTGCCTCAGTTTTGAATTTTTGCCAATTACTTTCTGTAGGTTTCTTTTTTATTTATTATAAGCTGTCTTCTTTTTTCTTATATTTCTTTGAATATTATTATTCTACCAAGCCGGTACCCTTTTTTTGTTATTGTTGCATTTAGTATGGAATGGGACCCACTTATTGATGCAGTTTGTAATATTATTTAAAATTACTTGTCACATACTGATTGCATCTAAATTTTTAAGTTCGCTCTGCCAGTTCCAAGTACTAAAATACTTCTTCATTTCATTATAATTGGCTTTATTGTACTTAAGAATTTTAGTTACTCCACTTAATTCTATCTTTAACCTTTTTATTGTTAATAGGATTTTATTATGGTCACTGTCTCCCAATGATTCCAGGATTTTTGGAAATGTTCCAAGATCTTTAATGTTAGTAAATGTTAAATCTAGAATATTATTTTTCCTTGTTGGTTCCCTTACCAGTTGCTCTAAATCTTGCTGTAGGCTGATTTCTATAAAACTATTTTCCATCGAGCTGGTACCCTCAAGTGTAGTCCAGTTTATCTTGGGGAAAATAAAATTACCCATTAGGATATAATCATCCTGTTGTTCATTACTTAACATATCCAAATTTGGAGAACAATAAGCTAAACCTACAACTGAGGAGCCTTCTGGAAAAATAACTTTTACCCAGATGGTTTCATTTACCTCTGAAGTATTTTGGCTAGTTTTTAACTCACAGCAATTCAAGGTATTCTGAATGTAGAGAGCAATTCCACCACCCCAGATACTGTGCGACTCTTAGAGAAATTTATATATCCAGGTATTTCAGTCCCCCAAGCAGAATCAGTAAACCATAAAAACAAAGAACCTCTGTGCGCAAACACTGAGGCAAGGGTTACCCAAAAGGGCATTTGGTGGGAAGCCAAGTTTCAAGAAAATACAAAATCACACATGCCCACACAATGCAAAGCATCATGGACTGCATATGCAAATCACCACAGAATCAGTAAACCATGTTTCAGTCACACCACAGATATCAATTCTGTCTTTATAGAGGTTGTATTTTAATTCATCAGTTTTATTTTGCAAACTTATACCATTAAGTAGTATCACTCTGATTTCATTTTCAATTATTTTGTTATCAGTACTAGAAGATTTGGTCATATTGATATTATTGCTATCTATTATTAGAGGAACCTGTGCCTTATAAGAGTCAGCAGGGGATTGTCCTGCTGAGCCCTCCCATGATTAGTTTACATGTTTATTAATAAAACAATTCATTTGTTCAGCTAATAACATAGAACCCCTTGTGTTGGGGTGAAGACCATCTCTGCAAATGAACTCAATTATGTCTGTAAAATCATCCCAGTGAGTAATGCATCCAATTTGCTGCTTGAAACACCATAACCTAAGTCATGATGAAAGCATTTTAGCAGAGGTGGCAATTTGGAGGCACTCACATGTAATTCAAAGAAGATTCCTGGATGTGACAAAAGTGGTCCAGTACTGTGATGGGTATTGGTCACGTGACTGATTACTGCCATACCACATTGACTCTGAGCACTAAAGGCAATGAGCCCTCAGTGCTTATGGCCTTCATGGCAAGCAAATGGCCTCTGCTTGGAAATTTGTGAGGCCACCACTGACCATCAAGTTCACCTCCCTCAAGGCAACTGCCCTCAAAGCAACCAATGACAAATAGGTGATTCATGTACACTAATTGCTATGTCTAACAGCCCTTAAGGCAAAATGCTCACAAGGCAATCAGTCATCAAGGCTGATGGCCCTTGAGGCAACTATTCCCCATATCTGATGGCCCTCAAGGCAACCAGCCCTCAATGCTGAGGGCCCTCAAGGCTGAAGACCTCAAGGCAATTAGCCCTCAAGACTTCTGGCCATGAAAGCAACCAGCTCTCAAGGCTGATGACCCTCAAGGATGATGGCCTTATAGGAAACCATCCTTCAAGGCTGATGGCCCTTGAGGCAACTAAACAGATATGGATGATTGGTGTACACCAACAGTCTATTTGTGATTGGTTGCCTTGAGGGCCACCTTTGCCACATCTCATCACATTGTGTGAATTATTGGTGAGTGCCTCAAAAATGTCACCTTACCTAAAATGACTCAAAATCAACTTCTTTGATGTCAAGCCTCAAAATGGCTGCCTTCACTAACAAAATCCTCAAAATGGACATATTTGCTAAAAAAGCTATCTGAATGAGTCAGGATAAATGTGGTATAGTGGTAATGAGTCATGTGACCCGTAAGTCAACTAAACACAAATGAATGATTGGTGTACACCACTTGCCAGTGGTCCACTGGTGTAAACCAATTGCTCTGCCTGACAGCCCTCAAAGCAGTAAGCCATCATGGCAACCAACAACAAATGGTCACTAAAGTCTTTATGCCATGATGGCATTTTAACTTTAGGGCTGTTAGATGTAGCAATTGGTGTTCAGCAATCGTTCACTGGCAATTGGTGTATACCAGTAGTCCACTTGCAGTTGGTTGCCTTGAGAGCCACCTTTGCCAAATCTGTCACCTTGAGTGACATATTGGTGAGCACCTTAAAAAGGAAAAATGACCTAAAATGCCCCAAAATGGCCTCAAAATGTCCGCCTTTACTGAAAAATCTTCAAAATGGTTACATTTGCTAATAAAGCTCTGTCAATGGGTCAGGGTTGATGTAGTATAGTAGTAATCAGTCATGTGAACACTACCCAACACACTTCTGCAACACTTTTACCACATCTGGGAACATTCTGTGAATTACATGTGAGCACCACAAAATAGCCACCTTTGCTAAAATGCTCTCATAATGCCTAAGGGTGCCAGTGAAGAGTAACAGTCCTGAGAAGGGCTTCAGTTGGCTATGACCCCAGGTCCAGCTCTGTGCAATCTCCCTGACAGCAACCAGGCATATGGAATCTTGAACAGTCCCACTCAGGGAAATCCCACCGCCCCACAAACACCGGGCGCATGTTCCTAAGGTCATAGCCACAGCCCAACTGAACCCCTTCCCATTGCTGTTACTTCTCCCTAACATCCTTAATCATTATGAAAGCATTTTAGCAGAGGTGGCAATTTGGAGGCACTCACATGTAATTCAAAGAAGGTTCCCAGATGTGGTAAAAGTGGTGCAGTTCTGTGATGAGTATTGGTCACGTGACTGATTCCTGCCATACCACATTGACCCTGAGCCCTAAAGGCAATGAGCCCTCAATGCTTATGGCCTTCATGGTAACTGAATGGCCTCCGCCTTGGAAATTTGTGAGGCCACCACCAGCCATCAAGTTGACTGCCCTCAAGGTGACTGCCCTCAAGGCGACTTCCCTTAAGGCAACCAATGACAAATAGGTGATTCATGTACATCAATTGCCATGTCTAACAGTCCTTTAGGCAAAAGGCCCTCATGGCAATCAGCCATCAAGGCTGATGGCCCTTGAGGTAACTATCCCCCATATCTGATGACCCTCAAGGCAACCAGCCCTCAGTATTGATGTCCCTCAAGGCAACCAGCCCTCAAGACTGAAGGACCTCAAGGCAACCAGTCCTCAAGGCTGATGGCCCTCAAGGCAACCAGCCATCAAGGGTCCTGGCCCTCAATACAACTAGTCCTCAAGGCTCCTGGCCCTCAAGGCTGATGGCCCTAAAGACAACAAGCCTTCAAGGCTGAATTTCCTCAAGACAACCTGCCCTCAAGGCTTATGGCCCTCAAAGCTGATGGCCCTCAAGGTAACCAGTCCTCAAGGCTGATGGTCCTCAAGACAACCAGCCCTCAAAGCCATTAGCCCTCAAGCTTGAAGGTCTCAAAGCAACCAGTCCTCAAGGCTTATGACCTTTAGGACTGATGGCCCTCAAGACTTATGGCCCACAAGGCAACCTGCCCTCAAGGCTGATGGCCCTTAAGGCAACTATATCAAATGGCTGATGACCCTTGAGGTAACCAGCCCTCAAGACTGTTGGCTGTCAACAACCAGCCCTCAAGGCTGATGGTCTTCAAGGCAACCAGCCCTTTAGGCTTTTGGCCCTCAAGGAAATCAATCCTCAAGGCAACCTGCCCTCAAGGCTGATGACCCTTAAGTCAACAAGCCCTCAAGGCTGATGACCCTCAAGGCAACCAGCCCTCAATACTGATGGCCCTAAAGGGAAACAGCCCTCAAGGTTGATGGACTTCAAGGCAACAAGCCCTCAAGGCTGATGCCCCTCAAGGCTTCATGTCCTTATGGCAACCAGCACTGAAGGCAACCACCCCTCAAGGCAATGAAACACAAATGGGCTCCAACCAATACATGGACTTGCTTCTCTCTAAGTGGACTTTAAAAATCAAGCCCATTGTATGTTCCTTAGCTGTGACTATTTTATTTTCAATACAGTAAAGTTACTTGACAAATGTATGACAAAGACGCCAGAGGTTAGTTTATTTTTATCTTAATTATTTTCATTTTTTTATTTACTCATTCACATGTGATTTGGTAATGCAATGATGCAAGTTGTTCATCTTTGCAGACAGGTTACTGCCACGAATACTGCTCAATCTGTTCTATGCATATCTTCTACCTGCATCTGTGAATAGGCTGGTCAAATAAATATTTGATTATACCATCAAGATGGGGAGGAGAGAAACATAGAGAGACTACTGGGCAACAAAAAGACCATTTACAGTAAGAAAATATGAATAAAGTGTTTTCCAGAACTCATTGTGGTTGTGTATGTTCAGGCAGGGTAAGGGAAGGCTGGTAAAATAAATATTTGATGATGTCATCTAGATGGGGGAGAGAGACAGAAAGATAGAGACAGAGAGACAGACTACTGGGGAACAAAAAAAACATTTACAGTAACAGAAATCATGAATAAAGTTTTCTGGTGCAGCAGTGCTTGAGTGGGATGGAGGAGGGAAGTGAACTTATTTGCAAGGGGATGACTGTACAGGTAGTCTGGGGAATGATACACCAGTAGGGAGGGCTCCAATTCTGCTCCTGCTTTCTGCAGCCTGTGTCTTGGTTCAGCTGCAACTGAGTGGGACGGAGGAGGGCTGAGAGGTTGTTTAGTAGGTGATGTCTGACCACAGAGTCAAGGGAGAAAGACACCAGCAGGGAGGTCTCTGTTTCTGCTCCTGCCTTCTGCAACCCATTTTCTGATGCAGCAGTGTTTCAGTGGGATGGAGTGGGGTGAGAGATTGTTTCCTAGATGATGTCTGTCCAGGAAGTCAAGGGGTAGAGATGCCAGCAGGGAGAGCTCTGTTTCTGCTTCTGCCCTCAGCAACCCATTTTTGTATGCAGCAGTGCTGAAGATGGATGGAGGAGGGGTGTGAGTATATGTGCTAGGTGATGTCTGTCCATTTAGTCAAGGGGGAGAGATGCCAGTAGGGAAGTGTCTGTTTCTGCTCCTGCCCTCAGCAACCCATTATCTGGTGTAGCACCTCTTAAGAGGGACAGAGGAGGGGTGTGAGCTTGTTTGTTAAGTGATGTCTGTCCAGGGAATTGAGGGGGAGAAATGCCAGCAGGGAGGTCTCCATTTCTGCTCCTACCCTAAGCAACCCACTTTCTGGTGCAGCAGTGCTTAAGTGGGATGGAGGAGGGACGAGAGCTTGTTTACTAGGTGATGTCTTTCCAGGAATTCAAGGGGTAGTGACACCAGCAGGGAGGTCTCCATTTCTAATCCTGCTCTCAGCAACCCATTTTTATGTGCAGCAGGGCTTAAGGGGGATGGAGGAGCAGTGTGAGCTTTCTTGCAAGGTGATGTCCATCCTGGTTGTCAGTGGGTAAAGACAACAGCAGAGAGTTCACCATTTCTGGTCCTATACTTAGCAACTCATTTTCTGGTGCAGCAGAGCTTAAGAGGGTCAGAGGATGAGTCTGAGCTTCTTTGATAGGTGAGATTTATCCAGGTAGTCAAGGGGGTTAGAAGCCAGCAGGAAGTTCTCCATTTCTGCTCTTGCCCTCAGCAGCTAATTTTCTGGTGCAGCAGTGCTTAAGAGGGACAGAGGAGGAGTGTGTGCTTGTTTGATAGGTGATGTGTGTCCAGGTAGTTAAGGGGGAGAGACGTCAGCAGAGAGGTCTCCATTTCTGCTCCTGCCCTCAGCAAGTCATTTTCTGATGCAGCAGCACTTAAGAGGGATAGATGAGGGGTGAGAGCTTGTTTGCTATGTGATATATGTCCAGGTTGTCAATGGGTAGAGATGCCATCAGGGAGTTCTCTGTTTTTGTTCCTATACTCAGTAACTCATTTTCTGGTGCAGCAATGATTAAGAGGGATGGAGGAGGAGTGTGAGCTTCTTTCCTAGGTGATATTTGTCCAGGTAGTCAAGGGAAGGAGATGACAGCAGGGCGAGCTCTGTTTCTCCTCCTGCCCTCAGCAACTCTTTTCTTACAAATTTTCTGGTGCAGCTGCACTTAAGAGGGATCGATGAGGGGTGAAAGCTTGTTTGCTAGGTGATGTCTTTTCAGGTAGTCAAGGTGAAAGACCAGCAGGAGGTCTCCATTTCTGCTCCTGCCCTTAGCAACCTTTGTTCTAGTGCAGCAGTGCTTAAGAGGGATGGAGTTAGGGGTGTAAGGTTGTTTGCTAGGTGATGTCTGTCTAGGGGGTCAAGGGGGAGAAAAGGCAGAAGGTTTCTGCTCCTGCACTCAGCAACCCATTTTCTCTTGTAGCAGTGCTTTAGTGGGACAGAGGAGAGAGAGAGAGAGAGAGAGAGAGAGAGAGAGAGCTTGATTGCTCAGTTATGTCTGTATAGGGAGTAAAGGAGTATATATGCCAGCAGTGAAGGCTCCATTTCTGCTCCTGATGTTACCAATCTGAGTCCTGATTCAGCAGACCTTGGGTGGGAAGGAGGACCTATGAGTGCTTGTTTGATAAGAGATGACTGAGCTCAAGACAAGGACTACCTGTCACCAGACAGGACAGACCACTTGCAAATGCATGACCAGCTGGTATTGTATCTGCATCTCACCACATCACAGCCATAAAATTCCTACGACTACTAAGGCACATGACTGAGGCCATATCTATGGTACCATTGACTGTGATGGTAATCATGGATGTTTGTTATGTCATGACTTTAATGTTTTAAATTTTATTTTTCAGATCGGAGTATATAGGCCAATAGTCTTTAAAACAAACCATGTGTAAGGATATACATGCCAAATGCCCTATCACTTGTCGTCGGGGTAGTCTTCCATATGACGATCATTGTAATCTATATACACAGTGCGTTGTATGAAACATGTCTCCTGGCTTCAGAAATACTCATGCAACAGTCAGATTGGGAAATAAGAAATTGCAAATAATAAGTACATAAGGTAGGTTACTATGTGATGTCATTAATGGTAAGTTACAGTTTAGCTTGGGTTTTGATATTTGTGTATTGATGTACAGTATGTGTTCATGTTTCAAAGTTCAGTCAGAGTTTGACCTCATGAAACTGCTAACAATGTTAGTCCAACCTCAGATATACTAAGTTGTAAAGGAAAACACATTTTGCTAGTCTGTGAGTGGTTGAAACATTTGTTCTTACTGCAAAGGTATACTTTTTGTACTGTGTTAAAGCTTGTTGAGGCTGCATTTGGGTGAAGCTGAGGTGGGAGTACAGGGAGGGTTTATCTATATCCTAGTTCCTCTAACATTGCAATTTGTTCATTATCTGTCTCAAGACTGAAATCAGTGGATTTTGTTGTTGTTTGTATTTTGAAGGAATGCTGCGTTACATATAGTATGGTGAGAATGCAACTCTAGTGGACTTTACACCTGACAGAGATAAAACACTCGTTACATCATATAGTCAAACTACGCTCAGGGGAGTATCAGTGATATTTCCAGTCACCCCATTGCATGTCTCTCATGTGTGTGTGTGTGTGTTTTTAACTTTTTAGCAGGGTGACTTGGTTAATCAAGGGGAGCATGTCATAATTAAACAAGCAATGGATAATAAATTTTGCATGTGACCTCAGGCTCCTGCTCTCATTTGGGTGGTGCCATTACCTGACTGGGACCATGTAAGGTCCCATGGTTGAAACCTCTGTTTGGTTGGTGTCAGGGATATGTAACAGTAATGAGTAGGGGTTCAGATGGGTTTTGGCTGTGATCTGTGGATCTAGCACCCAGTGATTGGGGGGAGTTGGCATTCACTTGGTGGGACCATGAAAGGTACAAGGGTTAAAACCTATGCGTGGTTGGTGTCAGGGATGTGCAACAGTAATTGGTATGAGTTCAGAGGGTGAGGTGGGACCACTGGACACCCAGGAATGCTTTTTCTGTGATGGTGCCATGTCTCGTAAGGTGTGGTGAAACCCACATACACCAGAAAATGAGTTTTATGAAATGGTGGTGCCTGGTATGGGAGGTCATGGAGAAGCCATTGGACTCCAGGAGATGCTTTATTAGTAGTTGTGCCTTGTATTGAAGGTAACTGGTGCCTGGGTGTGCCAGAAGTGGTGCAGTACTGTGTCCATTAGTGGTCACTTGACTGAGGCATTTTAGCAAAGCAGCTGTTTTGAATGAATTTATCAAAGGTGCCAATTTTGAGGCATTTTAGCAAAGACAGTCATTTTGAGGTGCTCACCAGTAATTCACACTTGGTGAGCCGATGTGGCAAAAGTGGTGCAGTACTGTGTCTGGTAGTGGTCACATGACTGATTACCACCATACTGCAACAACCCTGATCCATTCAGAGAGCTTTTTAAACAAACGTGACTGTTTTTAAGCATTTTAGCAAAGGCAGACATTTTTGAAGCAGTTTAGGAAAGGTGGCCATTTTGAAGTGCTCACAAATAATTTACATTTGGTGCTGGATATGGTAAAAGTGATGCAGTAGTGTGTCCAGAAGTTATCACATTGATTAATTGCATATTTCTTATTTCTCAGTGAACGTGTGCTCAACAAATCTACAGAAGTCACAAAATTACCCTTTTTGAATGACACTGAAGATCAAGACACTGCAATGATGGTACATTACAACACTTTGCATCTTGACTTCATATGCTACTACTCAAGTGATACTTTTTGGGATTAAGATAAGAGACAGACTAGTTTGTCTAACAGGCTATGGAAACCCTGCAGTGTTAACATAAATCACCTATTAGTATGCATTGCACCACACCAAACTTCACCTTCACCGCCTTATCAGTTGGAATGCATTCTAATGCTTAGACTAATTTTGAACACCTCAAGTGATGACTTACATGAGGTGCAATAATTACTTTGGTTAAATTAAATTAAACTGTATGTCAACAGTTGATGAAATGGTAGCATAGGGTAAGAGCAGATAGTTTTTTTTTCTTCCCACAGGTCACAAGCATGAAGAGGATATATACAAAACACAAAAAACATGTGAATAACAACAATGTGTCAGTGTCAGTGGCTCAGTAGGTTGCACACTTGCCTCTGAGGCCATGAGATCAGTAGACTGTGGGTTCTATCTCACACCAGGCACTTGGGTTATTATCCCAATACTGACACTGTAGTGCAGCATAAGAGGGTGCTGCATCCTGAGATGCTGTCTTTGATGAGATGTTAAACCAAGGTCCTGTATGCCTGTTCTGGTGGTTGTTCGGGTTGATGTTAAAGTTACCATGGCACTTCTCGAAAAAAGATGGGGAATTTTTGTCGCAAATGAAATAAATACAAACCGGTACAAAAATAATCAGACAGAAAAAGGAAACAGTATATAAATATAACAGATCATACAAAATCCCCAGAGTGCAGTACACAGTCTAATCCCATTCACCAGACAAACATATCTTATTTAACCCTGTGACAAATCACTGTTTCTCCACCAAATCAATCATTTAATAACAAGATTCCATGGCACTTATCAAAAGAGCTGGGAATTTCCCAGTGTTCTGGCCAATTTCCCACATCCACTAGAAATATCACCAACAGCTTAATCTGGTTCAATTTCAGGTGGTTACCATCTGTATACCCTCCCTGGTCTCCTTGACAAAGGGAACTTAGTCTCAGTGGGCCGACTCAACAACAAATTCAATAAATAGCATAGGGTGAGTTAGGAAAAAATTCTTTTTCCAGACCAGTACAGTGATCTAAAATAAAACTGACAAGGCAATGGCAATAGTAGTTGGATATTCTTTCCACAGATCACTGGTAGGAAGGTGGTAGATAGATACAGGATAGATATGTTTTTTTTTTTTCACAGGATTGGAAATGGGTGTTAGATATGAGTAGAAACAAAGATGGACTACATGACATGTTATATAATAGGAAAGGATAGGGTTTTTCTCACAGGTTTTAGAATAGGAAATGATAGGGCTTTTTCTCCACAGGTCTTAGAATAGGGAAAGGATAGGTTTTTATCCACAGGTTTTAGAATAGGGAAAGGACAGGGTTTTTTTCACAGGTTTTAGAATAGAGAAAGGGTAGGATTTTTCTCCATGGGTTTTAGAATAGGGAAAGGGTACGGTTTTTCTCTACAGGTTTTAGAACAGGGAAAGGATAAGGCTTTTCTCCACAGGTTTTAGAATATGGAAAGGGTAGGGTTTTTTCCACATGTTTTGGAATAGGGAAAGGATATGGTTTTTCTCCACAGATTTTAGAATGGGGAAAGGATAGGGCTTTTCTCCACAGGTTTTAGAATAGGGAAATGATAGGGTTTTTCTCCACAGGTTTTGGAATAGGGAAAGGATAGGGTTTTCTCTGCAGATTTTAGAATACGGAAATGATAGGGGGTTTTCTCTACAGGTTTTAGAATAGGGAAAGAATAGGGTTTTTTCTCCACAAGTTTCTGGTATTACAGTGTCTGATGGAATGCTCTTTGTGTATGATGATCCACACACTTGAAAAAAGTGTTGCATCAGCAAACTACCAAAGGTGAAATGTGGACCACTGATAGTAAATGCTATCGGTAGTAAAAAACTGTATATTATTTTGGTTTCTTTCCTATAGTACACTAAATAAAATACTATATGGTGGCCTAAATACACAACACTTTTCTGAAGACCTTTCTTAATTTGCTGTCCTCACTGTAACCGTGAGAAACTGAAGAAACTAGGTTTATTTTCTATGGATTATATAAGACTCACTGGTGACTTATATTTAACTTTTAGAGTGATCCAGGAAGACTTTACTCTAGAAACAATTGGTCTGGGAAGGCATAAAAACAATAACAACACCAGATCACATAACTTAAATTGATTGGTGAAACAAACAAAACTGTCAAAGAATGATTACAACCTGCCATATTCTACCTAAGACTATAGTTGAGAGTTAAATATGAATACATTCAAAAACAGACTTGATGAATATATGAGTAACAAAAATTCTCCTTCCACCAATAGAACACTGAATGGTGGCAAGTTCAAAAAGGCCAGCGGTTCACATAACTTGTATTCCATCTATGAACCTATGAACTTAGGGTGAAGGTGTATCACTGCTATGTATTGATGACCTCCAACTGTTCTATATAATGTATGGGGAAAAACATTTTCAAAACATGGGAATAAGGCATAGTAGGCTAGGGTAAAATAAGAAAAATCTGTTCCTTTTCCAGGGGCAGTACAGTGATCTAAAAAATAATATTACAGGGTAATAGTAGACAGGTATTTCCACAGGTCGCAGGCATAAAGGCGGGAGATAGATATAGGGAAAAACAGTTTTTTTTCTCCTTACAGGATTGGCAGTGGTGTGTTTGAAATGAATATGAAACAAAGAGTGGACTACATGACATGTTTTAGAAAAGGGAAAGGACTGGGTTTTTCTCCACAAATTTTAAAACAGGGAAAAGATAGTTTTTTTCTCCATAGGTTTCTGGTATTATTTTGTCTGATGGAATGCTCTTTATGTATGATGAGCCATGCACTTGAAAAAGTCATTCTGCTTCAACAGTGACTTTGCTCCTAAAACAGAATGACTTCCCATTCTGCTTTAGTATATACATCACAGTGCAAGTGATCCCAACATCACGGTGCATGGGATGTCAGGCTGTCGAAGTGTCACGTCGGCAAAATACAGATGGTGAAATGTGGACCACTAATGGTAAATGCTAACAGTAATCAAAAAAAGTAAGCTATTTGGTTTCTTTCCTATAATACACTATATAAAGAAACTGTATGGTGGCCTAAATACACAACGCTTTTCTTAAAACCTTTCTTTATTTGCTGTCCTCACTATAACCTTAGGGTGAAGGTGTATCATTGGTATGTATTGATGACCTCCAACTTTTCTATATAACGTATGGGGAGAAAAAACATGGAAATAATAACAATCAAGGTATAGTAGGATAGGGTAAATTAAGAAAAATGTGTTTTGTGTCCAGGGCAGTATTGTGATCTGAAAAATAATAGTATGGAGTCATAGTAGACAGGTATTTATTTCCACAGGTCACAGGCATGAAGGTGGTGATAGCTATAGGAAAGACAGTTGTTTTTTATACAGGATCAGCAATGGTGTGTTTGAAATAAATATAAAACAAGAGTAGACTACATGACGTGTTTTAGAAAAGGGAAGGATAGGGCTTTTCTCCATAGGTTTATGGTCTTTAGCATCTGATGGAACACTATTCTGTATGATGATACGCATAAGTCTTGAAAAGTCATTCTGTCTAATAGTGACGTCACTGACTAAAACAGAATGACTTCACATTCTGCTTTAGTATGTACATCACAATGAAAATGTTATAGTAGATGGGACTTTTTTCCCCCACAGGTCGCAGGCATGATAGTTATAAGGTAAGATATTTTTTTCTTTTACAAACAGGATCAGAAATGGCTTGCTTGATTTGAATGTAAAATCAAGAGCTGAATAGTAGACGTTCTAGAATAAGGAAAGGATAGGGGTTTTGGCCACATGATAATGGTCTTATAGCTTGTGATGGAACACTGTTTTGTTGGTGATGCATACACTTGAAAATGTTATTCTGCAGCAATAGTGACATTGAGTATACTGTAAAACAGAATGACTTTTCATTCTGCTTTAGCAGAGACATCATAATGCAAGTGACCCTCTCATCTACGTACAATAAGATGGTGAACGGTTTAAGTGTCTCATGCATGAGCTGACCAGACTTGAAATGCAAATGGCTAATGTTAAATGATAACTGAAACGTACACAACTCGCCTTATGTGTAATCAGGTCCATTTTTTACCTTTCCTTCACGGATTTGGTGAACAGTGTCCCAAAGCGTAATAGCTGGTATGACATTGAGCAGCATTTGTAACACCAGAAGTAGTAGTGTAAAGACCACCCCTTATCTAAAAGTGTGATAGCAAGATAAGAACCATTATCATAACTTATATCTAGAGTTGTATAACATAAAGAAATGGTATAAACATCACACATATTCAGTATTATCATGTATTTATTTAAGCAATAATGACCAAAGACGCTGTCATTTTCTGGAAATTAATGACTGGCTGGGTGGGGTGGCCAGAGCGCAGTCTCTAATCACAATAATGAGCTTTTTTGTTCTTTTTTTATATGCTTTTTTTTTTCTTTGTGGCTCATGCTGACAGTACCATGTGATATGCTGTCTGTGTAGTAGGGGAGCTTTGGTGTTCATGGTGGTGTGGTGCGGCTCTTTATTTTGTGAGTAGTTATTTGTAAAGATGGTTGCATATGATGAAATTTGGTTTCTTTCAGATTTTATTTCACAGAAGTGCTGCCGTCAGTGTAGAAGCTGATCACCGTGATCATCCATGTGGCTGCCATGCTGAGCATTTCTAATAGGTTTCAGACTGGTACTACATCCAATCAGTGAGCTTCTTTAGCTCAAGCATAATTAATTGGACATAATCAATAGTGAACAATGATGGTTACGTTAATGTTACAGCTTCAGCTAATGCCCACTTCGTTCTGAATGCCAGCTTGCAGTTAACAATCTTTATTCATGATAGTAAATTGATACACTCTGTCTTTAGGCAACTCTACCTATTGTCCTCTCTCCATCTGTCAGCTTGTTATTGTTCACTTGTATGTGTATCACCTTGCTCTTTTTTGGCATTGAATTTCAACGGCCACCTCTTGGACCACATATCTCATTTGCAGATCCCTCTGCTACTGCTGTACCCCCTCCTATGAAATATTCCACAGGACTTGATGTCATCTGTAAAGATATGCATTTTGCCCTATGTTCATTCACTTACATTGATGAATACTTTGGAATTGGAAATGACGAGTACCGGGAGTGACACTTGTGGTGCCAAACTTGTGAATTCTGTCTTCACTAAGCTGATCACTTTAACCTTAACTCTCTGCTATCTCTCACATTATCTCCCACACTATCCAGATACCCACACATGGATACTATAACAAGTGCAGTTGTGATCACAGTATTCCAGAAGAAAAAACAGCATTGTGTATTTGAATGTGCCATTTTCAAAACAGAAAGATCATTGACATAAGCTACTTATATTATCCTTTAGCCTGATAAAGCATGGCTGTACTTTTTGTCAGCATTCAATCCTTTGGCCTGTTTTAAAGGGGCAAGGTGACTATGAGAAGGTGATCATATGATCTTGCAATGTATTGCACCACAATGGACAGATTGGAGAAATTAAAAAGAATAATTTAAACTTGATTACACATTTTAATGTATTCATCAATAAAATCCACTGCATATGTTTGACACACATGTTCTCAGAGTTGCCAGCTTATACAAGACATGCCCAATTGTTTGTTGTACACTCAAGATTCTTGTTGATACCACTCAGCTGCTGTTCTCTTTTACATGCTGCCTATATGTTGGTAGACACACAGCAGCTCCCATGGTATCCCTGGTGTGGTGTTTCATACCCTGATTCTGCATTTATCTATCTTCCTTCCATTATATGTGTCTTCAGTCCACCAACTGTTGTCTTCATTCTTTGAGGTTTTGAGTTATGGTCTTCTGGCTCATAGTTTGCAGTTATGGGTACAAATTAGACCATGATTAAATCATTCATTTTTCTGTCATGTAAAACAGGCTACTTCATATCTTCTTTATGGATTTAGTGACATATACCCCATAATGCAATAGGTAGGACCCCAATAAGCCTGCATGGCCCTACCATGGGTGGTTGGGTATAGCACCCCAGGTATCGCAAGGTGGGTCTGCAGCATGAAATTATTGATCAGAATTGTCATCTGGGTCTGTGCAGCTGTAAGAAAATATGTAATACACACATTTACAACATTAATAATCTAATTTAACCCAATAAATGTGTAACAGAAGCAGTTTGTTACTGAAAATGGCTGAATGGTTGGTGCCATCTTGTTTTTGGCCATGTGATACAGGGGGTTCAGATATAGGTTCAATCTGGGCCATGATTTATTTGTTCATCCCTGTTATATATAACAGAGTACTTTACTTCTCCTTTTATGGATTTACTAACTGCTATCACAAAATGCAATATTTGGGACCACAATGGGACAGCATGGCCCTACCATGTGTGGTTGAGTGCGTCACCCTGGTTATTTGCAGGTTGGTCTGCAACATGAAATTAGTGTTCAGAAAATTTTCTAAAGCCCTGCAGCTGTTAGAAAAGGTGCAATCCATAGATATTTACTACTTGCATAATCTAGCTATCTCAGTAAATGTGTAGCAGAAGCAATTTGTCACTGAAAATTACTTAATGGAGGTGGCAATCTTGTTTTTGTTCATGTAACCTATGGCATGTAGATATGGATACAATCTGTTGTAATTTTCTCATTCTCTTCCCTGTCAGGTACAAAAGGCTACTTCTTACTTTTCCTTTATGAATTTATTGAAATGTACCCCATAATGCAATAGGTGGGCCTGCATGACCCTACAATTGGTGGTTGGAAATGGCACCCCTGCTATCTGCTGGTGGGTCTGCAATGTGAAATTAGTCATCAGAAATTTCATCCAAGACCCAGAAGCAGTAAGAAAAGGGGTAATCCATAGACATTTACCACTTTTATAACTTGTTATCCCAATAGATAAGTAACAGAAGAAGGCTGACACAGAAAATGACTGAATGGTGTCAGCCATCTTGCTTTTGGTCATGTGACCCAGGGGATATAGATATGGGTACAGTCTGGTCCTTGATTTACTCGTTCACCTGCTTGTCATGTAAAACAAGCTTCTTCTTAGTTTTCCTGTATGGATTTATTGACATGTACAATTTAATACAATATGTGGGCCCTCATGGACAAGCATGGCCCTAGCCTGGTGACTGGATAAGGGGTATGGCACCCAGCTATCAGTAGGTGACTCTGTAATGTGAAATTAGTGATCGAAATAGCATCCAAGCCAGTGTTGCTGTAAGAAAGGGTGTAATCCATTAACATTTACTAGTTTAATAAACTAGTTTTCCCAATAAATGTGTAACAGAAGCAGCTTGATGCAGAAAATGACTGAATGATGTCAGACATCTTACTTTTGGTCATGTGACACAGAGGAAGTAGATATAGGACCAATCTGGGTCTAGATTTATTCATTTACTTCCCTATCATGTAAAACAGGATCCTTCTTTTTTTTCTTTAAGGATTTATTGACATATACCCCATAATTCAATAGGTGGGCCCCCCCATGGGCCATCAGGGCACTCTCATGGGTGATTGGGTATAGGGGTATGGCACTCCGGCTATCTGCAGGTTAGTCTGTAATGTAAAATTAGTCATCAGAAATATAATCAAGGCCCCTGCAGCTGTAAGAAAGGTGTAATCCATAGAACATTTAAAACTTGTATAGTCTAATTATCCCAAGAAATGTGTACCTGAGGCAGTCTGATGCAGAAAATGACTGAACGGTGTCAGCCATCTTGTTTTTGGTCATGTGACGCAGGGGATATAGACATGGGTACAGTCTGGGCCTTGAGTTACTCATTCACTTCCCTGTTATGTAAAACAGGCTACTTCTTACTTTTCTTTTATAGTTTTATTGACATGTACTCCATAATGAAATAGGTGGACACGCCATAGATCAGCATGGGCTTACCATGGGAGGTTGGGTCTGGCACACTGGCTATCTGCAGGTGGGACTATAATATGGAACTAGTGATCAGAAATGTCATTGAAGCACCTGCAGCTGTAAAAAAAGATGTAATTGATTGACATTTATAAATTTCATAATCTAGTTATCCTAATAAATGTGTAACAGAAGTGGTTTGTTGCAGAAAATGACTGAATATTGTTGTCCATCTTATTTTTTGTCATGTGACCCAGATGATGTAGATATGGGTACAGTCTGGGCCTTGATTTACTCATTCAATTCCCTGTTATGTAAAACAGGCTACTTATTACTTTTCATGTCTGAATTTGTTGGCAAGTACCTCATAATACAATAGTTGGACACCGCATGGGTGAGCATGGGCATACCTTGGGTGGTAGGGTATGGCACCCCAGCTATCTGCAGTTGGGTCTGTAATGTGAAATTAGTGATCAGAAATTTAATCCAAGCCCCTGCTTCTGTAAGAAAGGGTATAATCCATAGACATTTACCACTTTTATAATCTAGTTATCCCAATAAATGTGTAACAGAATAAGTTTGATGCAGAAAATGACTAAACTGTAGCAACCATCTTGTTTTTGGTCATGTGACCCAGGGGTTGTAGATATGGGTACAGTCTGGGCCTTGATTTACTCATTCACTTCCCAGTCATGTAAAACAGGGTACTTCATACCTGTTCTTTATGGATTTATTGATAATGCAATAGGTGGATACCCCATGGGCCAGCATGGCCATGCCATGGGTGGCTAGGTATGGCACCCTAGCTATCTACAAGTGGGTCTGTAGTGTGAAATTAGTGATCAGAAATTTCATCCAAGCACCTGCTGCTGTAAGAAAAGGTGTAATCCATTGACATTTACAACTTTTTTGATCTAGTTATCCCAACAAATGTGTAAGAGAAGCAGTTTGACACAGAAAATGACTAAACTGTGTCATCCATCTTGTTTTTAGTCATGTGACCAAGGGGATATAGATATGGGTACACTCTGGGCATTGATTTACTCATTCACTTCCCTATCACATAAAACAGGCTACTTCTTACTTTTCTTTTCTGAATGTATTGGCATGTACACCATAATCCAATAGGTGGACACCTCATGGGCCATTATGGGCATTCCATGGTTGGTTGGGTATGGCACCCTGGCTATGTGCAGGTGGGTCTGCAATGTGAAATTAGTCATAAGAATTTCATCCAATCCCCTGTTTCTGTAAGAAATGGTGTAATCCATTGACATTTACCACTCTTATAGTCTAGTTATCACAATAAATGTGTAACAGAAGCAGTTTGATACAGAAAAGGACTGAACAGTTGCAGCCATCTTGTTTTTGGTCATGTGACCCAGGGGATATAGATATGGGTATATTCTTGATCTTGATTTACTCGTTCACTTTGCTGTCATGTAAAACAGGCTACTTCTTACTTTTCCTTTGAGAATTTATTGGCGTGTACCCCATAATGCAATAGGTGGACACCCCATAGCCAGTATGGGCATACCACAGGTGGTCGAGTATGACACCCTGGCTACCTGCAGGTGGGCGTGTAATGTAAAATTAGTGATCAAAATGTCATCCAAGCCCCTGCTGCTGTAAGAAGATATGTACTCCATTGACATTTACCACTTTTATAATCTAGTTATCTCAACAAATATGTCAGAGAAGCAGTTTGACACAGAAAATGACTAAACTGTGTCATCCATCTTGTTTTTAGTCATGTGACCCAGGGGATGAAGATATGGGTACAATCTGGACCTTGATTTACTCATTTACTTTCCTGTCATATAAAACAGGCTACTTATTAGTTTTCTTTTTGGAATTTATTCACATGCACCCCATAATGCAATAGGTGAACACCCCTTCATCCATTATGAGCATACCATGAAAATCGGGTATGGCACCTTGGCTATCTGAAGGTGGGTCTGTAATGTGAAATTAGTGGTCAGAAATGTCATCCATGCCTCTGCTGATGTAAGAAAATGTGCAATCCATTGATATTTACCACTTTTATAATCTGGTTATCCCAACAAACATGTAACAAAAACAGTTTGACACAGAAAATGACCGAATAGTTGTAGCCATCTTGTTTTTGGCCATTTGCCCCAGGGGATGTAGAAATGGGTACAGTCTGGGCCTTGATTTACTCATTCACTACCCTGTCATGTAAAACAGCCTACTTCCTACTTTTACTTTCTGAATTTATTGGCATGCACCCCATAATGCAATAGGTGGACACCCTATGGGCCAGCATAGGCATACCAGGGGTGGTTGGGTATTGCAGCTGGGCTATCTGTAGATGGGTCTGTAATATGAAATTAGTGATCAGAAATGTAATCTAAGCCCCTACTGCTGTAAGAAAGGGTGTACTCCATTGACATTTACCACTCTTATAATCTAGTTATCACAATAAATGTGTAACAGAAGCAGTTTGATGCAGAAAATGACTGAACGAAAGCAGCCATCTTGTTTTTGGTCATGTGACCCAGGATATGTAGCTATGGGCACAATCTGGGCTTTGATTTACTCATTCACTTCCCTGTCATTTAAAACAGGGTAGTTCTTACTTGTCCTTTCTGAATTTATTGGCATGTACCCCATAATCCAATAGATAACCCCATGGGCCAGCATGGCATTACTATGAGTGGTTGGTTCTGGTCACTCTCATAATCTGTAGGTGAGAAGCCAATGTGAAATTTTTGTTTATATAAATAACCTATAACCTGAAATTGAAAATGAGTTACATTTTATACAAATGTTTTATCAATGATGCAACCGATTTTAATGTTTTTAGAAACTTCAATATTTTTTGCAAATACAAATTTGCAAAAACAATTGAAATTTCACCAAATAAACATATACATCACCAAATTGCTTAGCTGGAAAACTTATATTTTTACTTTAAATTATAGCTGTGTTAGGTTCTTACTACACTGACATAAAAATGTTACCAGGAATTAAGAACAATTATGTAATAGTAACATCATAACCCATAGGTGTACAAACCCAGTGAAAAAACCTCTGGAAGCAAGGATATGCAATTTACAGAGAAACCTTGGCAGTGTAAGGGTTAAGGATACAAACCCCTAATTTGAGAATGGTAGCTGATCACATGATCAGGTGAGTAGTATAATAAGGTTCCTTCCACCATAGAGTTCTATAGTTAGATGGAGAGAGGTTAGAGTGCGGAGTGACGCTGGCTCTGTTGAAGTCCAGCATTCACTATATTACTGGAGGACTGAGCAGCCAGAAGACAGGAGGAACCACATTGTATTCAGTAGTTGAGAGCAAAAATGCTGTGGCCAGAACCCAGATATAGGCTGTTCCCATGATTTGCTTCCTCTGAACCAGATCCACAAGAAATTGTAATGATTGAAACTTAGATAGCCAGCACCGGCACACTGTTGTGACACCAATCCAAGCACGGCACTGCTGATCCAAGCAAAAGAAAAATGAGCATACCTTGTTTTTTATGGCTGCATGGATACAGCCATGCTGACATATTGTTGAGACATATGAGAGAGAAGGGACTGTTGAAGATATGACTTAATTACTTGACTGTTTTCATCAACTGAGCAACTGAGTGCTTCAAATTACATTGCACCTTATGTCTCTGCCTCCTGCACATTTTACAGTGGTGTTTTTTCACCTACTTGCTCCCACCTCTGCCTGGACTACATCACATTCCTTCCTTCCTAGCAGTGGTTCTTATGTGATGACTGTGCTGAATGAGCACTGTATGATGTGTGCTGCATGCATTTCAAAGGAATTCCAGTGCCATAACAGTAGTAGAGCAATAAGCCTTCGATGTTTGAGTCATAGTCAGTTCTTCTCCCTCATTTTCTTTCCATCCTCTGTCTAACTTTCATTTCTGCCTTTCTGTCTGTCTGTCTGTCTCTCAAAACAAAGGCAGCTAAGTTATAAAAAAAAGCTTAGCAAGTGTAAACATTTCACAAGGCTAAGAACTAAGAAACCTACATGACTGTGAAAACTCTAAAGCTATTTAGTCTTAGTAGTTAAATATTTGGTGAAAGAAAGGACTGCAGGACCATCCTCGGTCAGGTTATGTAGGGGAGGATGGGTTGGAGGGCAAACATACTGAAGGACAGCTTGGAAGAAGCAATATTACTACAGTGAGTCATTTTTCTTCTCACCCTAGGGTGTTTCAGTATGTTTGACTAGTGCAAACTACAAAGCTGTACATTTGGGAGTGGGGTACAGATCCTACTTTGGAAAGAGGTTCTGTAGGATTACTGTGCCAAATTTAGCATCTGATCTGCACTGTACAACCAAGTAGTAGTGCTTTGTGAAGCTGTGTACAGTCTTTCAGGTAGCTGCTTTGCAGATGTCGAGCAAAGGAATGTCCCTTGTAGCTGTCACTGAGGCTGTGATGCCCCTAGTGGAGTGTGCCCTGAGACCTTGGTGTGACTGCTTGCCAGCCTTGCTGTAACAGAACTGTATGCAAGAGACTATCCAGTGAGAGAAAGTTCTCTTACAGGCTGGTTTGCCCTGCCTACCTCACCATATGTGAGAAAGAGTTGGTATGTGAGTTCTTGAGCTGCTTAGTGTGTAGTAGGTCATAGCCCTTTTCAGTTCCAGACTGGGAGTTTTCATTCCACAGACTGGATTTCTCTGTGAAGAAGACAGGGAGTGTTAAGGACTGGTTGAGGTGAAATTCAGACACTACTTTAGGAAGGAATGTCCTGTTGGTTCAAAGGACTACTTTATCCTTGTGGGAAGTAATGCAGTTTGACTCAATGCAGAGTGTCTGCAACTCTGAAATCCTTCTGGCTGATATGATAGCCACTAAGAAAACAGTTTTCCATATTAGGTACAGTATTTCAAGTCTGCAGCAGCCAAAGGCTCAAAGGGGTTCTGTGAACTTGGCTATGCAGAGGTTTAAATCACAGGGAGGGACAGGTTCCCTAAGTGGGAGTTGAAGGTAAAGGAGTCCTTTGAAAAAATGTCTTAAACATGGGGTAAGAAATTCTAACTTTTTCTTTCCCAGCAGAAATGTAGGCTGAAATGGCTGCTAAGTGAACCTTCAGATATGAGATTCTAAGGCCTGAGGTTTGTAAATGCACCAGGTAGTCCAGCAGAGAAGACAGCCTAGCCTCAAGTGGGTCTACTATATGTGCCTGTCCCTGCACCACAGAGAGAATCTTTTCCACTTGGAGGCATAAGTGTACTTGTTACTGGGTTTCTTAGCCAGGTGAAGGATGTTCAAAACTTCTTCTTAGTACTGAGAATCTGGTACTCTAGCTTCTCAAGTACCAGGCTTTGAGGCAAAAATACTCTATGCTGAGGCATGTTCTCCCTGTCTGAGCCAGAGTCAGGAGACTCTGGTGTGGGGGTAGGCTAATGGCTGTTTGACTGACATAGTGAGAAGCAGGGTGAACCAGGGTTTCCTTGCCCAGTCAGGGGCCACCAGAATCATAATGGCTGGCTGGCTCCTGAGTTTCAGGACAATTCTGAGGATTAAGGGACATAGAGGGAAGACATAAAGGAACTTCACTGGCCAATCTGGTGTCAGAGAACCTACTGGCACTGTGCCCAGCAGTAAAGTGGAGTCTGATGATTGAGGTTGGAGGCAAACATATCTATATATGGAATGCCCCACCTCCTGAATATTGTGGCCAGTACTTGTCTGTTTAGGGTTCCCTCATGGTGGCCCTGTATGCTGCAGCTAAGAGTGTCTGCAATTACCTTATCCTTCCTCAGCAAATGAATGGCAGTGAGCTGCATATCCAGGGAGCAGGCCAGAGATTAAATTCTCATGGCCTCTGTGCACAGCTTCATGGATCTTGTGTCCCCTTGCTTGTTGATGCTAAACATGGCAGAGGAGTTGTCTGTTCTGATTTGAACAGACTGACTTTTTAGTTGGGGTGGGGAGGGCTTTGATAGCCAATTACATAGCTCTGAGTTTGAGAAGGTTTATGCAGTAACTGAAGTCTCTGAGGGGGCCAAGTCTCACTTATTGACTGATCTGCCAGATGAGCCCCCCCATCCTAGGAGGGAGGCATCTGTGGTGAGCACACAGGAAGGTTGCCTTTGCTGGAAAAAAAAAACCTTCCCATCAATCCAGAGCTTACAATAAGGTCTTTGTGACTGGTATGAGTTTGGATAAGGAATCTGATTTCTGGGACCAGTAAGTTCTTAGGTGATACTGATGTTCCTCATCTGAAATCTGGTGCCTAGGACTATAGCTGTAGTGGAGGCCATGTGTACCAGGAGTCTGAGGAAGTGTCTGGCAGACCTTGGCTGGCCCATGACAAAGGAATTGCCAGGTCTTGGGGCTGTGCACCTCTCCCAAGGGAGCAGGGTTTCTCCTGCTGGATATCCAGCTCTGCTCCAATGAACTCCAGTAGCTGAAATGGTTTGAAGTGGGACTTTTCTGTGTTGATCTGAAAGCCCAGAGATTCCAGAGTGTGCTGTGTCAGGCTAAGGGAGTCCCTGACCTTCTGTGGGGACTTGTCTGTCACAGATGCACTCTGCAGGTCAAGCCTTCTGCTCCCACAGTGCCAAACTTTGAAGTGCAATATGTGAACAGGAGACAAACAGGGTAATCCTCCTGTCTGTTTTGGGTCCAGAACACCTACTAGTTTTGAGTCCTGAGGTGAAATATGAACCCTTTTTCACTAGCACGCCCAGTTAACAGGATTAAATATCACATCCTCTTAAGGGAAATGCAGTGCAATATTTAACCCAGCAGGCACCCAGTCTGGTACACATTTCTCCCCTTTTTGACTCAGTTGAAACCTAAGAATTTTCTTACCTTTATACAAATGGTAACACATTTTAAGCCCTTAACAGTTCTGTCAGCTTTATCAACACTGTCTCAGTATTCACATGAAAAATGAGAAAAAAACAAGTAGAATTAAGGAAAACAAAATGTTTATTACAATTAAAAAAATAGTAAATACATACAAAACATAGAACATATATACATAAATGTTTACAGTTGAAAATAAATGGAAATTACAGAAGCAAAAACACCTGGTACTTTAATTTCTAGTTCTAATTCAGTTTTCAGTTGGGTATTACCTATTTGTGACAGAAGTACCTGTACGCCCAGAACATGGTGTGTGTTCTCTTTGGAGTCCAAAGATAGAAGACTATTTTACTTCTTTCAGCCAGACTGATAATAGGGACCAAAATGTCCCTCCCATCCTGTGAAGTCACAGCTCATGAGGTCACTGTTAGTCCTGTAATTAATTTGTAAAATGACCAAGTATATCCAAAAGGGTGTCATTTTACTGCTTGCTTAAAATCTGCAAAGATAGCAATATTAAATTATAACAGTCTCTTTTCTATCAGAGCATTTCCGTTGATCTTCAGAGCACCTTCTTGACAGCGGTTTTCTCCTATTGGTAAGAAATGTAACAGGTCTCCGTTCAGAATTTGTTTCCTCCCAATATGTTATAAAATGCATCCTGGTGCCTGAAATTCAAAGTAAATGGATAGTTTACAGTGTGTGATAACGTGGCCTTTGAAGGAAGTTCTTAATTAGAGTTTCCACTGGGTCATGGAGAGGCCATCCCTCCTTACCACTCTTTTGAAATTCCATCTCCCAGAGTGCTTTTCTGCTGGCCACCATATTTTCCCAGCAGAAATTCACAGAACATACATTAATATCACAAATGTATACAGTATAATAACAAGTAGATGGGCAGAGTGTCACATCCACCTAAACTGAATATGGGGGACTCTATTCCTAGGCATGGGATAAGTTCCCCAAATTCAGTTCATCCCTCTAACTGATGTGATAGCCCATCTGCATTTTCATTTGCTGCCCTGCCCTGTGTATAACCGTCACATCGTACCCCTGCAAGGCAAGACTCCATGTTAAAAGCTTACCATTGGTTTCACCCATTTGTGCCAGCCAAACCAGAGGGTTGTGATCTGTTTGTTCCTCGAAGAGCCACCCGTATAGGTATGGCTCTAACTTCTTCAGTTCCCACAACATTGCAAGACATTCTTTCTCTACTGTAAAATAAGCTTGCTCTCTGGGAAGTAACTTCTTACTGAGGTACATGATTGGGTGACTTTTCCCTTGCTTCGATGTTTGATTAAGTACTGCCCCAATACTCACATCTGAGGCATCAGTCTGAACTACAAAGGGTTCACTGTAGTCTGGACTGGCTAATACAGGAGCATTGCACAATGCCTCCTTTAGTCATGTAAAGGCTTGCTCACTGGCTAGTTCTCAAATAAATTTCTTAGGCATTCTTTTCTTTAACAGGCCAGATAGGGGAGCGACCAGGGCACTGTAGTTTGATACAAATTTTCTATAGTACTCTGCAGTCCCTAGAAAACTCCAGACTTGCTTCTGTGTTTCAGATCCAGGCCATGCCTTGATTGCTTCAATTTTTGACTGATTAGGATAGAGCTGTCCCCAGCCTACTACATGCCAGAGGTATGCCATCTCAGCCATGGCCACCCGGCACTTTTCAGCCCTTACAGTGAGCCCAGCCCTCTGTATCCTGCCCAGCACTTTCCTAAGGTGGGACAGGTGTTCCTTTCAGCTGGTACTAAAGATGGCAGTATCATCCAAGTATGCCATGGCATACTCTTCAGCACCATTTAACACCTGGTTCAGCAACCTTTGGAAGGTGGCAGGGGCATTCTTCATTCCAAAAGGCATTACTTAAAACTCAAAAAACCCTACTGGAGTGATGAAGGCTGACCTCTACCTAGCTCTAGCAGTTAACTCTACCTGCCAATATCCTTTCATCAGGTCAATAGTAGTAAGGTATGTCGCCCGTCCCAACTTGTCCAGTAGTTCATCTGTCTGTGGCATTGGATAGGCATCTGACTTTGTGACTGCACTAAGTCCACAATAGTCCACACAAAAACAAGTAGAGCCATCTGGCTTGGGAACAAGGACTACAGGTGAGACCCATGGGCTGTGGGATTTCCAGATTACCCCTAAATCCAACATTTCCTCCACATCCTTCCTAATGTCCTTTTGGATGGCCTCTGACACCCAATATGCTGTCCATTGCATGCGCTTGCATCCCTGTCTCTACATCATGTGTCACTTGGCATTAAACAGTGAGGCAAATTTGCTAAAACCTCCTTTACTTCCTAGATCTGGTAGGGAGACATCTGGGGCAGCATTTTAATTGCCTCCACAGAGGACCCCAGCTTGCTATCTTCCAGCAAGTCCAGAAGGAGTCTTCTTCATCCTTTCCCTTTCCAGGACTACACTGGCAATCCTTGGGCTATTTATAGTGTTTAAATGTGTATGTTATTAGTCTGTCATTTTGGATTGTACTGTAATTGTTTATGAAACATTGTTATATAATGTTATCAAACAGGAGTGCCTTGAAAAGAGGGCCTTTTAGGTGCTATTGGTGTTTGTCATGAAAAATGTAGAAAACTTTTCACCTTTTTCCTGTATAAATAGTCTTTCACTACTACTACTACTACTACTACTACTACTACTACTACTGCTACTACTACTACATGTCAGCCCTATTTGCATATGGCTTCATCATGTTGTCATGGTACATTCTTTGGGTATGTCTCCTGTCAGGCAGTTCTATAATGTAATTTAGGTCATTCATCTGTCTGAGTACTTTGAACTGTCCTACCCACTTGGCCTGCAGCTTATCTTTCTGGACCGGGATTAGGACCATGACCTCCTGACCCATAGTGTATGAGCAAGCTCAGGCTCTGCGATTGTACCATACCTTTTGTTTTTGTTGGGCAGCTGCTGGTTGCTCAGGGCTGTTCCCATAAGCTACCTCAGCTTTTCCATAAATGTAAGGACATAATCCACTATAGGAGTTCCTTGGGTGGCATGCTTGCCTTCCCAGTCCTCCCAGATCAATTCTAGGGGCCCACATACCCTGCATCCATATAACAGCTTGAAGGAGGAAAACCGTGTCATTCTTGGGGCACCTCCCTGTATGTGAACAACAGGTGAGAAGGTATTTCTCCCAGTCCTCCCAGCTGTTCAGTAAATGCTTGGAGCATTGTTTTAAGGGTCCATTGCACCTTTCCACAAGCCCATTGGCTTGCGGGTGATAAGGTGTTGTGCATCTCTGCACCACCCACACCTTTTCTACCTGCCTTCCTATTTCTTGGCACCAGTGACAAGACTTGCAATATTCCTTCACCTACTGGGTAAAGTTCGGCAAATAGGAGTTCTGGGCCATTCGCTGCATAGTGTGTATGATTCCCAGATGGCCAGACATGGGAATGTCAAAAGCAATCTTGAGTAACCAATCCTGGTACCCCTGAGGAACTGCAAGCTGCCTGCCCATCACCCTCCCCTCTGTGTTTATATCAAGTGTATACATCAGTCCATTGTCCCAGTAAACGTTATGTTTCCCATCACCTACCAGTGCTCCATCAGAGTCTGCCCAAGCCCTCAGCCTCTCTAAACTAGGGTAATTTTTCTGAGCAGCTGCAAAATCTTTACACATTCTCAAGACATGGGACAGGTCCCCTCCAGTTTCTAAACTAGGGTCCCTAGCTCTAGTGTCAGGGCATTCACGGTTGCTGCCATCCCTAACCCTCTGACCATTGGCTACCCCTCCTTCCTCAGAGCAACATTCTATAACTGTTTTGTTAACTGCTACCTGGAGATTTCTAACCCCCTTTTACTATTCTCCATATCAGGAGACACAGGCTGGGGAACCAGCCTCCCAGTGTTTTCCACAGGGGCTTCTATGGGGTCCAGGAAACTACAATTTGCCATCGCTGCTTGACTGCAGGTAACTGTACACACCATACCCTTTTGGAGATCATTCCTAATAATTACATCCAGGGCAAGATTGCCTGCCACTGCAACTTTTTGCCCAGTCTCTCCTGTCTCACCTCAATCCAGGTGAACACTAGCAAGCAGCTGCATTTTCTCCTTCCCAGTGAATCCCCATATAGTGACAAACTGATTGGATACAGGTTGCTCAGGTTCAACCAAATCCCCTCTTACCAAAGTCAGGGACACCCCCATGTTCCTTAACCCATGGGTCTGCAACCCATTCACAGTAACTGGGTGCATTTGCTCACTCATGTTTACTGACATGCTTTCAGGATAAAAAAAAAAAAAAAAAAACACTTCTCTCCCAGCACCACTTTGTGTACTGTCTGCTCTTTTTTGATACTGCCTGGCAAGATGTCCAGGTTGCTTGCAAATCCAACATTCATTTCTTTTATCAGGCAACTCTTTTCTTTGTAACCTGGGGCAGTCTTATTTTGGTGGAGTCAGGGAGGGTTTCAGCTGCCCTGAAGGTGTGCTTTTCCCTTTCTGCACTGCCACACCCATCCCACTCCCTCTCAGAGCAGGTCTGCTCCTGGTATAGTGGTCTGAGAGCTCAGCAGCACTGTTTTTTGATCTTAGTCCCCTAGCCAGGTTTTCAGCTTTGCTGGACAAGCCCAAAAGAACTGCTCTAAAAGAACAACATTCTCAATTTTCTCTACAGAGTCTGCTTGTATCCCTTCCCCCAAACATTTTAAAAACTGACATTGTTTAGTGGCTAGCTCCTAGTAGCTCATATCAGGGCTTCCTCTGAGCTTACGGAATTTAATTCTGTATGCTTCTGCTGTCAAACCATACTTATTTAACAAAGCAGCTTTAAGTCTGCCATAATCATTACTGTCCTGATTGTCCATTTGACCCAATGCATCACAAGCTTTCCCGGTAAGCAGCAGGGATAGCTGGAAGCTCCAGGACTCTCTGGGAATTTTTGCCTGAATGCATATCTTTTTAAATGAGTTTAGAAATGCATCCATATCCTCCCCCTCTTTTAATTCAGCTATCAATTTAGAATGTAATTCATAACCCAGTCCTGGAGACCCAGGCTCACCCATGCCACTTACCTGCTGTGGCACTGGTCTTCAGAGTTGTAGCTTCCCCAGGTCAAATTTCCTTTGCTCTCTTGCTCCTCTTGTTAGCCCTCTCTCTGAAGCTGTTGCTACTTTTCCTCAGCCTCTCACTGCTCTCGCTCAGCCTCTCTCTGCTCTCGATCAGCCTCTCTCTGCTCTCCTTCTCTCTCTCTCTCTCTCTCTCTCTCTCTCTCCATCTCCATCTTTCTCTGTTCAAGGTCCCTTCACTGCTGGGCTTTGAAGTTTTTCTGCTCAAACTCCAGCTCCATTCTCTGCAACTCCATCTGCAGACACATCCCTTCTGGCTCCAGCATGGTGGTGACCTTCTCCTGCTGTGGTGGCTTTCCCTTCTGTGGGAACTTGTTCACTATTAGTCAATTATCCAGATAGGGGAAGTCAGACACCTGTTGTCTTCTGAGGTGTGCTACCACCACTGGCAGGCACTTTGTGAAAACTCTGGGGGCTGAGGAAAGGCCGAATGGCAGAGCTGAAAACTGGTAATGGCCAGATGGTATCCTGAACCTGAGGTACTTTCTGTGGGACTGCCTGACTGGAATGTGGAAATAGGCATCCTTGAGTTCTAGGGAGGCAAGCCAGCCTCCGTGTTGTAACAATGGGATTAACACTACCAGGGTTACCATCTTGAATGTGGGCATGACCAAAAGCTTGTTTAGGTATCTTAGGTCCAGAATAAGTTGCCAATCCCCATTTTTCTTCTAAGTGAGAAAATAGACACAGAGTCATAATGTTGCAAGACATTATGCCACATAGCAAAATCACGCCGCCAATCCAGCACGATTTCTGCCATGCAGCATGTCTTTTTTTCTGTGGAGGGCTCCATCCCCAACACCCCCCGTTATGGGAGGATGTGCCTCCCAACCCCCCCACTAAGGATTCTCAACTGTGAGGGGGAGTTACCTCATGGAGTACACAATGTGGGAAAAAATAAAATGTCTGGACCAGGACTCAAACCTGGTCCCAGACACAGTGCCTGGGTTCCTGCTGCTCGGTGGAACCCAGTTTCAGCAGAGGTCTTATCCTCTGCCTGGGACTGTGTGAATGGTGCAGTACTGTGTACAGCAGTATATGCAGTATTTCACCATTCTCTGTCATGGACAGCACTGTTTCAGGTTAGCTATAGTGTCGTACACTATTAAGCGTACAACATTATGACCCAGTATGGAGAAAATACCTGGAATAGAGTCCTTTTTCCCCACTGTGGGAAGGGGACTCTTTTCACTGCTTTTAATGAGAGAAGTAACTTTACCTGTAACTCCAATAATAACTTTTCTGTTGGAGTTATTATTTATTTGAGTTTTGGTGACTGGGTAAGTCCACTGAGACAAATGCTGTCCCTTTTTCAGGATCAACCCGGGTAACAAGTGTTACAGAGAGCAATCAACATTGTAACAAATAGGAGAGATACAAAATACACAGGGAGACACACTTCTTCTACAAAACATGGTAGATAAAATGTATGTATAAATTTTAAATACAATTGGAGTAGGATATACAAGAAGTTAGTAGAGTGTACTGAAACTTTGCAGACATTTAGTATGGTATACATAGGACATAAACGGACATACAAACAGAAAGATACTGCAGCCAGAAGAACTGGAGGCAGAGTAGTTTGACATTAGCCAAAGCATGAACATGCTGCAGAGGCAATAAGAGATGCAAACAAAGAGGATTGGAACATGTGGATAGAGGAGCAGGAAAGGACAGTGGGAGGAAGTGTGTTCCAATCAGATGGACCAGCGTATGAGAACGACTTACAAGCTGTAGCAAGATACAGGTTAGGCTTTATAAGAAGGGGGAAAGATGCAGATCTGAGAGAATGTGGGGCTTGCTTTTGCCATATAAACCCACCTAAGGAAGGAGGGGTAAATATATTTACCAATTTAAACAAAAGGCTAAGGGAATGGTACCTTAACTTGGACACATAGGGTAACCAACCCAACTAGGAAAGGACATTACAATGGTGTTGCCAGGAGTCAACCCCAAGAGTGAACCTTCCCACCCTGTGGTAGACCTGGGGGAGTATAGAAAGGGTCGAGGAGCTTGTAGGGGCCAACAATGAAGCATCATAAGTTAGAAGAGTTATAAGGGAAGAGGATGCAATCTTGAGGCAGGAGGCAGAGGATAGAAACATACATATCCTGTAGAGGAGGCCTAGATGCTGGTTGAGAGGTTTAGATACATTAGAGGCATGCAACTTAAGGGAGAGAGAAGGCTCAAGAGTGATACCAAAATATTTAAAAGAGTGGATGCAGTTAAGGATATCACCACTTAGGGAGGTGATAGTGAGGGGCAAGTGAGAGTGCCGGACATGTGAGAGATGGGAAAAGAGCATACACTTTTTTTTTAAATTCAGGACAAGGTGTTTTCCATGGAACCAACCCTCTAGACAGGAGAAGTCAGATGACAATGCAAGGTTAATCCTGTCAGGGTCGGGAGAGGAGTGGTAGATGATTGCATCATCTGCATATAGGTGAACCAATACCCCGCTACAGAAGTTGGGTAGGTCATTGATAAAGAGAATAGTATTGGACCTAGGATGGAGCCTTGGGGGACACCATAGGTTATAGGTTTTGGATTAGAGACTGAACCAGACCATTTGACACTTTGTGAATGGCAGGAATGGTAATTTTCGATCCAGGTTAAGGCACTGAAGCCAAAGCCAAGGACACAGAGCTGCTGAAGTAGAAGGCCATGGTTCACCAGGTCAAAGGCTTTCTTAAGGTCCACAAAGATGGCTCCAATGGTTACCCTGTGGTTCATAGCTTGGTAAATGTCAGAGGTAACTTTTATCAATGCAGTAAGGGTACTGTGGTTCCTCCTAAACCCATGCTGATAGGGGGATAACAGAGCATGGAGTTCCAGGTAGTCCTGCAAGTGATTGTATACAATATGCTCTTGGATTTTAGCCAAGGGGCAGAGAATAGAGATGATATGGAAGTTTTCAATATTAGTATTAGGACCACCTTTATGTATCGGGACAACTACAGCAAGCTTCCATTTGTCTGGAATAATACCAAAGAGAAACAAGCAATTGATTAGATCATGGATTGGGCGGGCAAGGTCAGGGGCTCCCATTTTGAGAAATTTCAGTTCCAGAGACTCATGACCAGGGCAGCTCTGTGCCTGCAGTTGATTAAGAAGCCTCTGGACCTCTTTCAGAGAGGCCAGTTTCAAATGAAATGCTGGCCTTTTCCCAGGACAGTCCTGTGGTGAGGGAGAAAGGGGGAAGGAGGAAGCATTACTAAAAGAAGAGGTGTATTTGTCGAGATCCATAAACTCTGAGGCAATGGATAAGGGGTCAGCAAGAGCATGCTACTGGAGAAAATAGTACTAGGGGCTTCAACTACCTTTCCCTTTATTAGAGAATTGATCTGACCCCAGAACTCCTTAGGGTTAGATAAATGTTCAGTTTGTAGGGATTTAAAGTGCAGGTGCTTAGCCTTTTCAGCATGGCTCAGTTGGTAGCACATCTGTCTCTGGACCAAAAGGTCACGGGTTCTCATCCCACATTGGGATTAAACTTGCACCTAAAAACGCTGGCATCCAAGTGCAGTATTAGGGGGGTGCCGTCCTTTGGATGAGACATTAAACTGAGGTCCCTTCTACCCATCCTGGTGTTGTCTAGGTGGAAGTAAAAGAACCAAGGGCACTTCTCGCAAAGAGTAGGGGACATACCCAGGGTCTTTTCCAACATTCCCCTTCCCATAAACCAGTTCATGCAATTATCCAGGCTGTGTGTGGGTGTTGATGTGCAATATGGCAGCCACTACACATTCAGTCACTTCACTACCAGTCTAGCATTACTTGTAAAGTGCTTTGGGATACACTGTGTATGAAAAGCGCTATATGAATGCTGATTCTTTTTCTTCTTCTTTTGTAGAGTGTTTTTGCACAGATCTCTAAGCTGTGTATACACCTGCCAATCAGATTGCAGACCACTTTTTTTAAAGGTCCACCAGGCCTTGTCACGGAGAGACATGAGAGAGCTTGTATCCTCAACCAAGGAACTTTTATACCCTTGGACCTGCATTTTTTCAGAGGGGCATGAAAGTCAATTATTTTGGTGAGTGTAGCAATAAAAAAAGTTCAAGGCTTGGTTTATGTCTGACAAGGATCAAATTGGATTCCAGTCTCCATTATTGATAGAAATGAGAAACTTGTTGACATCAAGTTTGGACATGTCCCTAACAGAGAAATCTTGGGGGTGGGGGTTAGGACAATTATTATGGTTACGGTGGAGTAACAGGTTTTAGAGACTTGAGACTGTACAGAGTGAAACTTTCTGAACTGCAAGGTAAGTATTTGACACGCTACCTTCAGCACCCATTTGTCTGTAGTGATGAAGTGCAGAGGGAAGTGGACCAGACTTCCTCCTACTGGGGGAGTGGAGGTGACCTGGATGTTGCAGTCAGAAAGCCTGCTTGGTCTGAGCCTTTGAGGGAGTTGAGGGATCAGCATTTCTCTGGGGTCTCCTTCCTCTAAAATAGCCTCTAGTTTGAGAATAATCTAGGGGCAGGGGCATTGGCATGGGATAATAGACCCTAGGGTAGTATCCTCTAAATCTGTTGCTTCTGCTTTGAGGTCTCTAGGAAGTAGAGGTTTTCTCCTTAGTTGTATTGCAGGGCTGCTTCAGCTCCCCCACAGTCGGATGACACCCAGCCAGCCACCAACCGAGACCAGGATGCCCACCTGCAGCTCCTTGGAAGCTGCCTGTCCTTAAACAGGGCTGCTTCAGCTCCCCCACGGTCGGACGGCACCCAGCCAGCCACCGACCAAGACCAGGACACCTGCCTGCAGCGCCTTGGAAGCTGCCTGCCCTTGAACAGGGCTGCTTCAGCTCCCCCACGGTGGGACGGCACCCAGCCAGCCACCAACCGAGACCAGGACACCTGCCTGCAGCTCCTTGGAAGCTGCCTAATATTGAACAGGGATGCTTCAACTCCCCCACGGTCAGACAGCACCCAGCCAGCTGCCAACCAAGACCAAGACGCCCACCTGCAGCTCCTTGGGAGGTACGGTGACAGCGCAGCCAGTTGGAACATGGAGCTTCCAGCAAACCCGCTCTGATTGGCCAGGACTTTCCCCCTGCTTTTGCCACCTGGCGCTTTTTACAAATAAATTTAGCTGCAACTAAGCAAAATTCAAGTGTCTAATAGAAGGATTTCAACTGTATTAGCTGGATTGTAATTTCTACTACTGTTTTAAAGTGCTTACAGCTCTTCTGTTGTTTTCTTGCTCCTACAACCCCACCCCCCCCATCCAAGCACTCTGCCTTGGCGCTGAAAAGTCTTACTCTCCTTTGTCTTGCTAAACTGCTCAATCTAAACCTGTCCTGCCTCTACGCTATTTAACCCCTGCTATTTTTCTTCTCTCCAGCTGCCTACCCTTGAACAGGGCTGCTTCAGCTCCCCCATGGTCGGATGGCAGCCAGACAGCCACCGACAGAGACCAGGACACTCGCCTGCAGCTCCTTGGAAGGCACGGTGACAGCGCAGCCAATCAGAACATGGGGGCTTCCAGCAAACCCGTTCCGATTGGCCAGGACTTTCCCCCCCTGCTTTTGCCACCTGGCGCTTTTTGCAAATAGATTTAGCTGCAACTAAGCAAAATTCAAGTGTCTAATAGAAGGATTTCAACTGTATTAGCTGGATTGTAAATTCTACTGTTTTAAAGTGCTTACAGCTCTTCTGTTATTTCTTTGCTCCTGCACCCCCCCCCCATCCAAGCACTCTGCCTTGGCACCGAAAAGTTTCACTCTCCTTTGTCTTGCTAAATTGCTCAATCTAAACCTGTCCTGCTCTACACTATTTAACCCCTGCTATTTTTCTTTTCTCCAGCTGCCTACCCTTAAACAGGGCTGTTTCCACTCCTCCACGGTCGGATGGCACCCAGCCAGCCACCGACCAAGACCAGGACACCCACCTGCAGCTCATTGGAAGGTACGGTGACAGTGCAGTCAGTTGGAACAAGGGTGCTTCCAGCAAACCCACTCTGATTGGCCAGGACTTTTCTCCCTGATTTTGCCACTTGGCGCTTTTTACAAGTAGATTTAGCTGCAACTAAGCAAAATTCAAGTGTCTAATAGAAGGATTTCAACTGTATTAACTGGATTGTAAATTCTACTGTTTTAAAGTGCTTACAGCTCTTCTGTTGTTTCCTTGCTCCTGCACCCCCCCATCTAAGCACTCTGCCTTGGCACCAAAAAGTTTCACTCTCCTTTGTCTTGCTAAATTGCTCAATCTAAACCTGTCCTGCCTCTACGCTATTTAACCCCTGCTATTTTTCTTCTCTCCAGCTGCCTGCCCTTGAACAGGGCTGCTTCAGCTCCCCCATGGTTGGACGGCACCCAGCCAGACACCGACTGAGATCAGGACGCCCACCTGCATCTCTTTTGAAGGTACGGCCACAGTGCAGCCAATTGGAACACAAGTGCTTCCAGCAAACCCGCTGATTGGCCAGGACTTTTCTCCCTGCTTTTGCCGCCTGGTGCTTTTTACAACTAGATTTAGCTGCAACTAAGCAAAATTCAAGTGTCTAATAGAAGGATTTCAACTGTATTAGCTGAATTGTAATTTCTATTACTGTTTTAAAGTGCTTACAGCTCTTCTATTGTTTCCTTGCTCCTACACCCCCATCCCCCCATCCAAGCACTCTGCCTTGGCGCCAGAAAGCCTTACTCTCCTTTGTCTTGCTGAATTGCTCAATCTAAACCTGTCCTGCCTCTATGCTATTTAACCCCTGCTATTTTTCTTCTCTCCAGCTGCCTACCCTTGAACAGGGCTGCTTGTTTAATAGAAGGATTTTCAGCCTTTCTGCCCACCACCACCCCCTTCACTACCCCCTCCACTGAATAAATACACTTAGTGCCACCCACATTCCCTCACTCCATCATTGGTTAGTAAGCCTAGCAGTGCTCGCTCTCTCATTGGCTAATAAGCCTAGCAGCACTGCTCGTTCCCTCATTGGCTACCTAAAACTTTCATTTCCTCTGCTCCCCCATTGGTTCTTAGTCCTTACAGGTCCCTATCATTTCCCTGCCCCCGCATCCCAGCCCGCCACCTTCTCTGCTAGGTAACTACAGCACCTACCTTCCCCACTAAGTAACCACAGCAGTAGGGTCCTCCTAGCACCTGATCCATGCCATGATCCTTCTACCAGGCCACCTGACCCTGCTCATCCCTATTCTCTTCTCCCTCCCTCCCTTCCATTCCAACATGCCACTCACCTCTCCCATGCCACCCTCCCAAATGCTGCCAAACCTCGCTGAGCTCTCCCAGCCCCGTGTCCACCTCCCCTTTCTCCCAAGCATGGACACATTGTGCCACACATCTCAGCCCATTTCTTTTCAACCCATCGCTCTCCTGGGTCATTTTTCAACTTATTCCCCTATGCCCAGCTCATACATGCCATCAATCTAAGAGACGACCGCTTGCAGTCAGTCACATACAGCTATTCGCTCACTACCTAACTCTCACTCTCCTGCTCCTTGCAACAAGTGACATCCACCCTAACCCCGGCCCCAATACTACCCCCCTTCTGCCCCTGTCCAACATCAGCCTCTTCCTCACCTCACTCTAGGGACCTTCCCCCATGTGGCCTGTGCCTCCTGCACCTAAATATAAGAAGCCTTGTCCACAAGCTTGACTCCCTTCAGGTTCTTGCCACCCACTATGCTCCAGATATCCTCACCCTGTCTGAAACCTGGCTCAACAAAAATATCAACGACTCCTCTGTCGCTATCCCAGGCTACACTATGGCCGCCAGGATAGAGCCTCTAAAAGGTGGCGGAATAGCCATCTACGTAAACTCGGACTTGCACTATTCAGTGGTCCTCACCAAGTCCAAACCAAAAGTCCTTGAAGTAATACTAATTCAGCTCATCCTTCCCTTCTCACTACCAATCTACATTGCTGGGATATACTGCCAACCTGGTACACCAGCTTCTGCTGTCACTGACCTCCTCAAGCAAATCTCCTGCCTAACCTTGACAGGGGAACTCTACATTATGGGCGATCTTAACCACAATTGGCTAGCTCCTGCCCTCAACAAAACCAGGACTGAAATTTCTACCCTAAACCTCTCACAAATCATTACTGAGCCCACCTGGCTTAACCAAAAATTTGGTAACCACTTGCTCATCAACTGGGTCCTTACCACACACCCCCACCGGCTCAAACAAGCTGGAATTCTTCCTGACTCCCTCAGCGACCACCATGTAACCTTCTTAGTACGTAAAATCCACTGCCCAATATCCCCCATTAAATTTGTAGTCCAACGCTTCTATAAATCCCTCAATCTAGCCCCTGTATTAGATGACCTTGCACTAGCAAACTGGGCCCCTGCCCCTTCCTACGACCTCCATTGATGATGCCTTCCTACACTTTAAAAACACATTCCTCAGCATCTAGAACACATACGCCCCACTGCGTCGTACAAGAGTGCGAGGAAACCACCTACCCGCATCACCCAAGAACTGATTGCATGTCAAATTGCACAGGACAAAGCCTGGAAAACATAAATCCTGACGCCCCACAACACCTCTCCACATACCGCATGCTCCGTAACAAGTGCACCAGAGCCACTCATCTTGCAAAAGCAGAGTACTTCAGCGGCTTCCTCCAGTCAAACCTAAATAAACCCTCAAAGTTCTGGAAGGTAATTCATCCCTTTTCACTCCACTGGCTGCCAATCCCACTCCAATGCTAAATGTTAATAACTCTCTCCTAGCAGAGCCCACAGCAGTCACCACTGAGTTCAATATGTACTTCTCCACTTGTGCTGCCACCCACCTCTCTTCTCTGCCCAACACTACACCTCTTGCACCGCCTACAGACATAAAGATCCAGACTAGGCCTCGCTCCTTTTCCTTCAAAGACATCTCTGCAACTGAGGCCCTAGATGCATTACTTTCTCTCTACCTTTCAAAAGGCAAATCCCCGGATGGATTAGACCCCAAACTTCTATACCACTCTGCCCCCGCTATAGCAACTCCACTTGCCAAACTCCTAAACCAGTCTTTTGCTGCCATTGCCATCACCCATGCATGGAAGCATGCCATTGTTGTCTCTCTGCTAAACGGAGGTGCCCCTACCTCCCCCTCTAACTACCGCCTTATCTCCCTCCTCCCAGCCCTAGCAAAACTACAAGAGCACCTTGTGCTCACCCAACTTACCTCCTTCCTTACTGACTCCAAATTCTTCACATCATTCCAGTCTGGCTTCAGGAAGGAACACTCCACCATGTCCTCCTCCCTGATAAGGCTTACAGGCACTATCCTGACAGGCATGGACAGTGGACTGATCACCTCAGCCATTTTTGAAGACCTTGAAAAAGCCTTCGACACCGGCTCTCACCCCATATTGCTCTTGAGTATCGCTGAATAAGGCCTCTCTGTCACAGCCACAAACCGGATCAGATCATACCTCTCTGATAGAACTCAGTCCGTTAGAGTCTCAAATGCAATCTACACCCCCTTCCCTTAACTACCGGAGTCCCACAGGGGTCAGTTCTTGGTCCCATTCTGTTCTCTATATTCCTAAATGACCTGTCACTTATCTGCTCTACTTCCTCAATCCACATGTATGCAGATGATACTGTACTCTACTACTGGGGCTCCGCCCCTGATGTGGTGCAATCAAACCTCTAAGCTGACTTCAACAATGTACAGCAATGGTTTAGCTTGAACCAGCTCTCCCTAAATGCAAAAAAAAACTGTCACTATGACCTTCGGCACACGACAACGCCTGGCCAGACTCCCCTCCCTTCCCTACTTCATCACCCTGGATGGCCTCCTTGTTCTGCTACTTGGGGTCTGTCTCAACAGCCATCTCCTTCTCTGACCACATTGATGCTATCTCAAAAACTACTCCCCATGCTCAGTGCACCATATAGGAACTGCAGAAGCCTCCCTCCCGGTGTCCGACTTGAGATGGTCTTCAAGATGATAATCCCCTCCATCGACTACTGCGACATTGTATACAGTGTAGCCCCTAAGTCCACCCAATCTAAACCAGACACACTTTATAATGGCATATGCCACTTTGCTCTCGATGACTTTCCCCTCACCCACCACTGTGACCTCTACTGAGCCTTGGCACTACCATCCCTCAAAAACCACTGCATCTCTTACTGTGCTAAATTTGTCTCCAACCTATGGCTCGGTTCCATCACCTCCTACCTTGCCACCATGCTCACAGATGCCTCACCCCCTCCTCCCATCATCTTAGATCCAGTCACTCCCGCTAACTTTCAGTCCCTAGGCAGAAGACCTCTGCCAGCCAAGCTGCCTTCTCGCACCAGCTACCCAAGCTCTGGAACGTCCTCTCACCACAAATTCGGCACTCCTCCTCTTCCTACTCTCTACCTACCGCCCTAGCAAACTTCCTTACTACAAATTGCTCCTGTCCCTGAACCTGCCATGCCCCACTATCCCCTCCCCAATGCCTGACCAGCAGCCTTAGCCTTGCTATAGAAGCTGGCATATAACCCCAACCTTGCACTTATGTCCTGGGTCTATTTTGCCCTATGTACTGTGTATAATTGTGATATATGTCCTCTGTTATTTACAGCTGTTACTACTGTGCTAATTTACCTTGTCTGCTGCTTCTTGTCACAAAAAAGTTTTATTTGATACTACAATATCCTAACCATTCAATGTGCGTTGCTTGTATATTCATGCAATCATGTATCCTTATGCTGCTTTTTTATTTGCTTCTGTTAACTGTTCACTTGATGACCTGCATGTTATCATATCCATGTGTACCACCCCCCCAGGTCGCACCGGGAGACAAGCATCCTGTTGTTCAGTGTGCCTTTCCTGGTGAAACAATTGCAATAAATAAATAAATTGCTTTGATAGGTTGTTTTATACTCCTCCATCTTCTTCATATAGGCTTCTGTTTATCCCCAAAAGGAGTTATTTTCACAATGGAAATCCACAGCCTTAGATTGGGCAATATGAGACAGATTAGTTGTTCTCAGCCAGGCATACTGCCTAAGGAAAATGGCTTAGACTATGGCTTTGGGGGCAGTGTCATTAGTGTCCACAGCTACAGTATATGGAACTGGTACTTACTGGCTTCCAAGGCAGTTTTCACAGTTTCTACCAAGTCCTGGACCACATTGCCTGGAACCTGTTGGCTGATAGCCAGCACAGAGTTCCGGAAAGACTTTTGACATTGTGCTGCATAGGCCATATAGGTAGAGAGGAGAAGCAGCATGGAGACTGTGCTGTAAAGAATTTTCCCCATAGAATCCAGCTTTCTAGATTCTTTTTCAGGAGGCTGGGAAGATAATGGTAACTTAGCTTTGTCACGAGCTGCAGCATGCAGCAGAAGACAGCAGAAGGTAGTAGTGATGGTGTAAGCATCTGAACCCAGGGCAGTAACAAGTGGTGTACCGCAGGGCTCAGTGCTGGTACCAGTTCTGTTTAACATTTTCATAGCCGACATTGCAGTAGGGTGCATAAGAGCAAGATCATTCTCTACACAGATGACACAAAGATTTGTGCTGAGGTAGCTGGGGGGAGGGAGCAAAAGTACTTCAGAAGGATCTGACAAAACTGGAGGATGGTCTCACACTCGGCAGCTTGGTTTCAATGCCAAGAAGTGCAAAGTGAAGCATTTAGGAGGCAGAACCTAGGACACAATTACTGGCTGGAGGGTGTACCATTAACAAAATCCAAGGAGGAGAAGGATCTGGGAGTGCTGGTAATTAGGAAGATGAACCCCTCTGCTCAGTGCAGGAATGCAGCAGTGAAGGCAAACAGGATTCTAGGTTGCATAGCAAGGGGATTACTTCCAGGAGTAGAGGAGGTCATCTTGCCCCTATATGGGTCCCTGGTGAGACCATACCTAGAGTACTGCTTGCAATTCTGGTGCCCCTACTTGAAAAGGGGCATTAAACTACTGGAGGGGGTACAGCAACAAAAAGCAACAAAAATGATCCTGGGGTTGGGGGGACAGACCATATGAAGAGAGACTGAGAGAACTCAATATGTGTACCCTGGAGGAAAGAAGGGAGAGAGGGGACAGGATTGAGACCTTCAAGTACCTGAAGGGTTTGAACAGAGTGGACACCAGGTGTATGTTCCTTCTGAAGGATAGAAGGGAAACCAGGGGATACTTTATGGAGTTGGAAGGGGGCAGGTTCAAGAGGGAATGGAGGAAGCATTATGTCACAGAAGGGGTGGTGGCAGTGTGGAATGCTCTGCCAGAGGAAGTCGTATCACTGCAGAGTGTTGTGGGCTTTAAGAGGGGCAGACCGGGAGAGGGCATGAGATGGGGGGCATGTGAGGGAGGGCAGGGCAGTTGCAGTCTAATGGACTGCAGTGCTGTACACTCGAGCAGACTAGATGATCAAATAGCCTGTATCTGCTGGCAATTTCATATGTTCATATATATGTTTGTATGTGCCACTCCCTCATCGTCTGGGTTCATGTAAAGAAATTCAGCATAAGTTTTTTCTAGCTGATACTTTTTTCAATTTTCATGCCCACCTCTGGCTTAGAAGTCGAGTTCAGAATAATTTTAAAGGTTGTCCTGCATAGGGCCTTATGTATAGATTAAAGAAGCATTTTAAAGAGAGGGAGTCCCATGGCATCTAGGAAGTCATCCTCTTGGTCAGTGCTCTCCTGGACAGTGAGGTCCAGGGTGTCTGACACATGTTGAACAAAGGTATGGCACAGTGGGTTAAGGCTCTGAGCTGCAAATCTGGTGACCTGGGTTTGAATCCCACAGCCCCCTAGGTGCTTACTGTGTGACTCTGAGCAAGTCACTTAACTTCCTTGTGCTCCCAGTTTGCACCTGCAAACAAGCTTTCAGCTTAGTGTGTCTCACCTGGTAAAAATAATTGGTATAATGAGAAGAAAAATCCTGCTGGCCATTACAGGAAGAGCCAAGCTGTTGGTCAGAGAAAACATCTGGTTCTAAAAGTTCACCCTCTTCTTCCTCCTCATCCCCTTCATAATAAAAGCCATTTTCAAGGTCAAAGTCAGAGGGATGAGGGGTGTTAGGATTTGTAGGGGCATTAATAAAATATTGTTCATAGCTTGTAAGGTTTGATTTAACTGCCAAGCCATAGTGATTTCTTCAGCAGAGGGTGTATCTTTTTTGTGTCACTGGTCTGAAGTACAGTGATACGCTTTTCTTTTTGATTCTTTTTTCTAGGCACTGAATCAGAAACCGGGTCATTTTGGCTCTTTTGGCTTTTTTGGCTTGGTCAGCATTATTATTTTTATCTGATTTATTATCTAGGGAGTCTTTAGTATCTTTAGAATTTTGGTGCGACAAAGACCCCTCTTCAATGTTCTTGTCAGGGGGAGACGCAGACTGAGAGGCCATGATTTCCAATCTTTTTTCCTTCTTTTTGACTGTTTTAGAGCAGAATTTTAATCAAAGCTCACAGTAATGTTCTGGACCTAAATAACTTAAACAAATATCATAACCTATGCCTTGGCCACTATTCTGAAGCACTTAACACACTTTTTAAAGCCAGTAGGTTAAGTCCTCTTTTATTTATCTATCTGACATACCAGTTTGCCAGAAAACCTGTACAACATACATTCACAACAGGTAAAAGTGGAAGAAATCGTCTGGTTCCCAAGAGCTATGGAACCACGAAGAAACTGTTTCAAAATGCTAAAAAAATTTGTGAATGTTAAGAAAAAAATGGTTCCTGCAAATACTAGAGAACCAGTAAAGGTTTCAATTATAAAGAAGAAGCAGGACAATTGTTTTACCTCAGGCGCTACTGGTTTTACCTCAGAAAAAGATCAAGGAGAACTTCTGCTGCAGCCTCTGAACTGAATGGCAGCTTAGCGTTAGAGCTCCGCAGTCCTCTCTCCCTTTCGTCTAGAATTCCAGCCTCAACCATACCACAGAACAACTCCAGCTACTACAGGATTAATGACCACAAACAGGCTATAAGGAGGACCAAATAGGGACTTCCGGTGCAGCCTCTGAACTGAATGGTGGCTTAGCATTACAGCTCTGTGATCCTTTTGCCCTTTCGGCCAGAATTCCAGCCTCAACCATACCACAGAACAACTCCAGTTACTACAAGATTAATGGCCAAAAACAGGCTACAAGGAAGACCAAATAGATTTTCTAGCTTACCAGTAGATCCAAAGCTCTCTGACTACAAGGCTTCAGACTGTAGTGCTTCTACCAAATTGAGTCTTTCTTCATCATGCACCACTGCTAAAAGAAAAGGGAAACAAAAATCCAAAGCTGCTTCACAAATGGAGGACAAATTAGGCAAAATGTTACATGAACTTAAAGAAATCAAATCCGATTTCAAAGATTTCAAAAAAGAGCAGGAGCTGGCCCAAGTAGACATTTCTGAGTTACAGCAGAGAGTGGTGGCAGTGGAGGAGATACAGAGCACACAATCTGCTACAACCACCCACTGTCAGACCACAGTCTCACAGCTAGTGGATATTTTATCAGGCCTTGGAGGAACGGCAGAAAGATACCAAAAATAGGCATTGGCGCAGAAATCTCAGAATATATGGGGTTGGTGACGGGAGTGAGGGAAATAATATGGAGTCATTTATTGATCATTTATTTCAGGAGGCGCTTAATTGGGATTCGGACTATGAACTGGAACTAGAACGAGTCCACAGAGACTTTGGTGCCTGACCAACTCCAAATGGAGCGAGACCTCATTTCCATCACTTTGCGTTTCTTGCGATACATGACTAAAGAGGCAATCTTTAGAAAGGCCTAGACAACGGGGAAGACTTCTTTTGCTATCACCAGAATATACTTTGAAAATGACTATGCACCTGCGATGATGCAGCTTCATAGGGAATATATTCCCCTGTTTCCTATCTTGAGAGGCCTGAAGTTAACATTCTGCACCTTGTATCCTTCTGGGATCCTAATTCAATACCCGAATGGGCAGTAAAGTTACAACTCAGCCAGGATGCCCTGGTGGACCTGACTTAAAGGAACTATGAGCTCCCAACCAAGGTCACTTTACCTCAGTGCCCAGCCCAGACAGGGGAACCATCATGCCGAAGACAATCACCGGACACGTGGTCTCAACAAGCAACTCTAGACTTGATTAAACAATTGCTCCAGCAGTTTGCCAGGAGCGACCCCTAAGACTGTGGGTTAATCCATTTTTTTCACTTGGGGCTTGAAGGTAAGTGCTGAGGACCTGAGACACACTGCTGCCTGGCTGTGGTGGACTGGGGAAGGGGGAATGCCAGAACTGGTTCTCTGGGCAAGGACCCACCATCTGATGAGCTTGTAGTTGGGCTGCCATCTTGCTGAGATCTTTGGAGGATGGGGAGTTGGGGATGCCATAGCGCAGTCAGTAGAGCACTTAGGAAACTTAGAATTGGCAAAGGTCGCTCCACTAAGAAGGGCTCATTTAGACATTGACAAGGACTAATAACACTGTGCTGGACCACCCACAGTGGTCCCTTTTTTTTTTTTAGGCCTTGGCTGTGAGGTGGAACAGTGCATAACATGAGGAGGGATGATTAGGTGATGTGCAGGTGGGGAGTAGTCCCCATCTCTCAGAGTGACTGCCATTATCCAAGTAAATTAATTGGTCTACCATTCAAAATAATATTGGAGCCTACTTCTGTGTCTAGGCCTACATGTTCAGAGTAGGGTTGATCACTAAAAAAGTTATATACGGCAATTGGGAAAGACCGAGAGAGGGCGTTCAGCGTTGCTTCTAGGCTGGACTGCCCTTCCCAGTGTAATCTGACAGAAGGAATAGATTGGGGCAAACACTCTCCCAGTTTTCCAGACTTCTGCAGCTGCTCCTAACTTCCCCTCTGAAGGACCTCCTGAGGTGGTGCAGACTAGTCGAATTAGTGGTGGATCAGCAGAAGGGGAATGGGGATGGCAATGGGGCCTGCTGGTGGGGCTCAGGTTACCGATGTCTGCCCTCAACTCTGGAGCTGCAGTAGGGCAGAGGATGGGCCTCCTCATACAGGTTTCTCAGGTATTCTCCCTTTATTGCTCCCATAGTTGTATATTTATAATGGGACTTGTGTTCATTCAGCCCCAGAGGTTCTTGAGCCACATTCTTGTGTAAACTGACCGCTTGCAGAAGAACTGTAAAGAATGTGTTTTTTTTAGCCTAAGCACTGGGCCCTTCTTTTTCTTATCCACTCTACCTGTAGGAGCACGAACCTCGGCTTAAGTTATGGACTTGAAAGGGCATGCATCAATAATTTATGGCGAGCCAGTCCTCCTGATCCAGAATGTAGGCGGGTGACAAAACAGAATTGCAGAGCACAATATTTGAATGCACCATTGTAGTTTTGTTTATTTTTTCTTTCTCTCCAATCCCTGATATTGATTATTTTACTTTTTTCCTGAATTTCTTACAGTTTAGGGTAAATTACACCCCAGGATGCACTTCGATCAAGAGATTGCAACCCCCCCCAGCGGCAACTCTTAGTTTTGCTGCACCCAGACAGTGTTCTGGATGCTGGAAGTCACAACATTGCAAATGTAGGCAGTTTGTTGCACACAGTTACATATTGTATATAGTTACCTTATATTTAAGAAGGAGTTCAATGTTTTTTATGGGAAAATTGGGTCTGGGGGTCACCACCAGATGGAATGAGAACAGTTCTTCTATGGAGGCAGAGAAAGGGGACTACTGAGGATCCAGGCATTGGATCTTCAGTATTCATGAGATGGTTAGACTGGTATAACTTTGGTAAATTCGATGACCCACTTTCACAGTATTAAAGTGCTATCACAGAATGTGAATGGGTTAAGCTGTCTAATTAAAAGAGGGAAAGTAATGTCTAGTCCGAAGAGGACTCATCCAGAAATGATTTTGTTGCAGGAGACACATGAGTCACACAGAACATCAGAAATTGCTAATGTTCGCATGTCGGCTGTAGTTGCTAGCTCTCATGGCTCAGGTAGGAAAAGGGGCTCAGCAATTTTGATACCAAGCTATTCTGTAATTCAACTATAGGGGTTGTTTTACAATGCAGATGGCACCCTGGCCATGGTGAGAGGATACGGGGGGGGTCCCTTATATGGTGGTGAGTGTTTATATCCCCCAGAGGCGGACCCTGTTAAGATATAGGCATTATCTGATAAGACAACGCAGTTTAAACAGGGGGTTTTACTGACTGGAGGGGATATAAATTTCCTAATAGATCCTGGGTGAGATAACAATAACTAGTCCACCACATTTGATCCCAGGACAGAAACATGGTAGAAGATTGATAAAAGAATTGGGGCTTATTGATGTATGGCTTCACACTCATAGGGGACCAGACAGTATACCCACTATTCAGCAGCCCATAATACATATTCTTGTATCGATTATTTTTCAGTCTCGACAGAACATTGGGACCAGGTTAGGAGGGTTATAATACTCCCCATTTTACTATCTGATCATGCCCCAATAATAATAGAGTTGGACACAGCAACTGAACGAAGCACGGTTCAGTGGTGCTTCAATAATTCCCTCTTAAGGAACCAAGAGTATGTTAACTTTCTTAAGCAACACACCCCAGACATATTAGCCTAAAATACAGCCCAGGGATACATTCTGGTATACTTTGAGATACGCTAAACATGATTATAAGAGGGGAGACTATTACATTTGCATCTGAATCTAAAAGAAAGAGGGAACAGTGACAAAAATAATTAGAGACAGAGCTTCAATTCTGTCAGGCTGCTCACATGCAGTGGGATTGCAAGGCTCAGCAATGGTAGGTAAGTAAAATTTGTATTCATAAAAAATGAATATGGATTGCTCCACTGAGCCGAAGCTCATTTACAGTGAGGTCCAAAAAAAGCCAGGTCCAGTTACTCTTACATTAAATGTACAAAATACATTAAACACAGTACAGCATAATACAAAAACTTGTAAAATAAATGACATTAACATTTCCAGAGTATGGATGACTATTATACAGGTTAAACTTCAAGAACTGCTAAATTATAAGATGGAACAAGACTTCCTATACCTTAAACAAAAATACTATTAGGGAGGAGCTAAGGCCTCTAAGATGTTCACATCCTGGCTGCGGATTCAGAAAAATCGAGGGATGATTACACAATGAAGACATTCCCATACTAAACAAACCCTCATTAAAACCAAAGGTATATTAGATGGGTTTAGGTATTTCTATGAATCTCAGTACTCCCAAAACCCTGAATCTGAGGGAGAGAAATGTACTACCTTCTTTTAAAAGATAACTCTTCCCCAATTAACAACTGTACAAAGAGAACAACTGTTACAACCAATTTGTTCCCTTGAAATTACAGGGGTCATGAAGTCAGTTAAGTCGAGCAAAAGCCCTGGCCAGGATGGCTTCACCCCTGAATTTTATAAATGTTTCCAAATGGAACTTCTCCCTTTACTGCAAACTTTATTTTAGGATCTCCAGTTTTGCGATACACCCCCTTCCCCTGTTGACAATACACAAATATCTCCGCAATCTTAAAACCTGATAAGGACCCCCTCACCTGTGAATCATACAGACCAGTTTCCGTGCTCAATCACGATTACAAGTTTTTTTGCCAGCATTTTAGCTCATAGGTTAGAAATTGTAATGCCCACCATAATAAATAAAGATCAGACAGGTTTTGTCCCGAAACGAAGAACAAGAGACAACACAAAAAGAACTATTGTTGTTAGAAGGAGTACAAAAGTTAACCTTCCCTTTTCTTCTTTTAAGCATGGATGCCCAGAATGCATTTGATCATGTGTCTTGGAAATCTTTAGATTTTGCTCTTCAACATTTTAATTTTCCTGTGGAGTTTCGTAGTTGGGTGCAGACCCTACATACCTTTCCACATGCAGTGGTGAAAGTAAACAGCACTTTTTAGGATCATTTCTCCTTAGCAAGAGGCACTCATTAGGGTTGCCCTCTCTCCCCCTTACTAATTGCAATATATGTTGAACCAGTGGTCCAGGCAGTTTGAGAGGATAGGAATATCTCTGGGATAGAGGCAGGAGGGACAATCCATAAGACTACTTTTTATGCAGATGATTTACTAATTTATTTAACATCCCCTGACTCCTCCCTCCCTCACTATTTGCTTTACTTTCAGAGGAGGAGAGCCTGACCGGTTATAAACTGAACACCTCCAAAACAGATGTTCTTAAATGGAACTATGACCTAGACTCAGGGAGTAGGACTAGTTTCCCACTGAAATGGATTACCCAGAACTTTAGGTATCTGAGGATCCATATCCCCTAAGAACTTCATAGACTATATGAGGTGAATTATACTCCCCTAACCAAAAAACTGAAAGCTGAGCTACAGAGATGGCAATACCTTCCTGTCCAACTCATGCAGAGGATGGACTCCATTAAAATTACAATTTTACCAAGATTTTAATACCTTTTTCTCAACCTTCCCCTTTCTATCCCACCTACAGTATTTAAACAAGCATTTGTCAATGCCGAATGTTTGCTTGCTGGCATTGGCATTGGTAGTGTAGGAGTTACAGAGCTACATAAAAGGAATGGCAGTGAAATATTGAACTGAAGCCAACCCCACCACCACCCTGCAGAGAGTGACAGGCATTGGGGTGTGCCTTTGGGTCATCAGGCATAATGACCATGCCATTTCACCACACCCTATGCTGCAGACACTGACAAGTGTCATGGTGTGCCTTGGGGTCTTTGGCCCTTATGCGCACCCCATTCCATCAGGAAATACAGTGAGATGGGTGCGGTATAGGAGAATGGGGTGAAGTTTGGGCCCGAAGAGTCCGAGGCACATCTTGATGCCTCTCACTGGCTGCAGGGTGGATGGGGGTGGAATGGTATGAGCATGACGGGCAAGAATCCCAAGTCACACCTCTGATGCCTGTCATTCTCTACAGGGTGGGGCGTTATGGTCAGAAACCCTAATGCCTCAGGCATTCATTGGTATTTTCACTCCAAATTTTCAACATGTTATTTTGTGACCCCACCTCATGAACAGTGGCAATATCAGTTTGTTAGCCGAAAACTGCTTTTGCACAGCGACTATGTCATTTGGCACCACAGGTGCAAAAACACATTCCGAAGAGGATGTGAAAAATGACAGTGGTACTGTTCATGGGAGGTGTAAAAAATGGCAATGTTGAAAATCTGCTGTGAAAATCTTAAAAAAACTGGTGAAGTCATGAGCGTGTGTAGAAACTGTGCAACACACACCCGTAATGTAACTAGTTTCTGGATTTTTTTTACAGCAGATTGTTAACACAGGCATTTTGGGACCTCTGATTATGAACAGTGTCAGTGTGATTTTCTTTATCTGTCCCGAACAATGATTTCCCACAGCGACCATGCATTTCTGTGCTGAAAGTGTGAAAACACATTTCAGTCATGTTGTGGAAAATGACAGCTATACTTTTCATAAAGAGGTGTGAAAAAATGCCACTGGTGAAAATCTGGACTGAAAATATTACAAATTCATGAACTTACGAGGGTGCGTGGAAACTGCGCAATGCTCATTCATAACACAGTCATTTTATGGAGTTTGTCACCAAATTTCCAACATAGCCATTTTAAGACCTCTGCTCATGACCAGTGTCACTGTGATTTTCTTAATCTGTCCCAGACATTGTTTTCGCACACCCACTGTACCATTGTGCGCTACATGTGCGGAAACACATTTTGGGCGAAATGTGAAAAATGGTAGCTGTACTGCTCATAAGGAAGTGTGGTAAAATGGCACTGTTGAAAATCTGGTGTGCAAATATTACAAATTCGCAAACTTGACAGAGTGTGTATGAACTGTGCAACGTGTGCTCCTAAAACAATCATTTTTGGGAATTCTTTTACCAAATTTTTAACATAGCCATTTTAACACCTCTGCTCATGACCAATGTCACTGTGACTTTCTTAATGTGTCCCATACATTGATTTCGCACAAAGACTGCGCCATTGTGCGCTACATGGGCAGAAACACGTTGAGGGCGAGATGTGAAAAATGACAACTGTACTGCTCATTAGGAGGTGTGGTAAAATGGCAATGTTGTAAATCTGGAGTGAAAATATTGAAATTTTGCAAACTTACGAGCGTGCGTAGGAGCTGCGCAACGCATGCTCATAAAACAGTCATTTTTAAGAATTTTTTCTCCAAATTTTCAGCATAGCCATTTTAAGACCTCTGCTCATGAACTGTGTCACTGTGATTTTCTTAATGTGTCCCGTACATTGATTTCACACACTGACTGCGCCATTGTGCGCTACATGGGTGGAAACACATTTTGGGTGAGATGTGAAAAATGACAGCTGTACTGCTTGTAAGAAGGTATGGTAAAATGGCAATGTTGAAAATCTGGAGTGAAAATATTGAAAATTCACAAACTTATGAGTGTGCGAGGAACTGTGAACGCTACAGTCAGAAAAGTCATTTTAGAATTTCTCCACCACATTTTTAAATAGGCTTTTTGAGAGCCCACCTTATGAACACTGGCAGTGTTGTTTTGTTAATCCTTCCAGAAAGGTGATTTCATGCAGTGGCTGTGAAATCACCCTTCGGGCCCGAGTAACACCATGACAGTGCAAGAATTCATGAGGAGGGGTCCCAAAAACCCCATGTTGAAAATTTGGTACAAAAATTCCAAAAAATGCCTGAGATATGCAACAAAGTTGAAAAAACCCTATCTATCCCATTATACAGCTTACCGGCATTTCCTCAGTTCGCAGTCAGCTTTGAAGAGTGCAGACGGTTCCTGATCCACCAAGATCATCGTGACAGACTCGGAGGCATGGGGTGGGGGTGGGAGGCAGGGTGTGCAGTGCGGCGGGTTGTGGGGGGGCAGGGAGACTGCGAGGGACCGTTTTTTTCTTTACAGGTTTTTTTTGTTTTAAAAGACAACACGGGACTTTTGCCACACTGGGGTGGGCTCCCAGCATGGCAGAAGGATGGCTGGGGGGGCGTGGAACTGACGGGGGGATTGGGCACCCCCCCATTGGCCATGGCATCTGTTGCCATGCTGGGGTGGGCTCCCAGTGTGGCACCCTGTACTCGAGGGGAGAGAGACACAGAGGAGATGATGGGGTTTGGGCACCCCATCGCGTTATACGATGTAGCCACGCTTGGGGTGGCACCAGCAGGCATATGGAAACTGTGTTTCAGGGGGTGTAGCACAGCCAATGGGGGATTGGTCACCCCGGTCGGCTATACAGTGTGTGCGTTGGGGAGCAGCAGCAGCAGTGTGTGTGTGTGTGTAGGAGGAACGCGCATGAGCAGGCAATATCTGATCGCTGCTCACTGAAGTGTAGCTCCCCCTTTCAACTGTATGTCACTGCATTTTGGAGCTGTCATAGACAGCTCCAACAGGCATTAGAGAACTGTGGCCACACATGCAAACACACTGACTGAATTGGAAGAGGGCTGACACACCTCTGAAAACTCCGATGATGGCACTATGTTTCTTGCACATGCGTGCAAGCAAACATAAAAATGGAATAGAATGCTCACTTCATTTGTCTGGTGGGATGGGAGACTCAGGAAGGTATTTAGTCTGCTGCAATTGCCAGGCAGAGAGGAGGACTAGACTTCCCCCACTTTAAACTATATTACCACTCTGCACAATTGCCCCATGCTTTACAATGGGGGGAGTTGAACATAGATACACACTGGAAAACCTTAGAATTAAAGTCAGAGGCTCAGGCCTTTGAGTGAATAGTAGGAACATCTCCACCCTGCAGAGGCCTAATCCACGAACTTGTCCATTCCAGGTTCACTAGATTGGTCCTCCAGTCTGTTTGCCTAAAATTGGAGGATCCTTGAATCAAGATCTCGCTGAGGGCCCTGATAATTCCAGTGTTTGATTATCAATTCCTCCCAGCCAGACTAAATCATACTTTCGATAACTGGAGAAGAAGTGGCCTGAGGCACATCTATCAATGGTATGAGGGGGGTGTATTTCTTACATTCTCCCAAGTCCAACAAAGGTATCACCTTAGGAATGCAGAACATTACCGGTATCTCCAGATCCGGCATTATATACTCCAGAAGTGTGGGATTGGCTGGGGCACAGAACAACTTCACCCCTTGAGCCAACTGATAATAGACTCTAAAACTCGACACCTTCCAAACCATGTCATCTCTGTACTATATAAAACCCTTCAATCTAGGGAAAACAAATCTCTTATAAAACTTCAGAAAACATGGGAGGCCAATTTGGGTACTCAGATCCCAGAGCCCAGCTGGATTCAGAGAATATTGATGGAAGTGCATGGACAAGTATTTCCGTACTCCCCATATTACTGGAAAGTTCACAAGGAATGGGGAGACAGGTTGTTGGAGGAATTGCAGGGAGCATTTGGCAACACATTATCATGTATTCTGGATTTACCCCATTTTTGGGGAGTATTGGGCCTGAGTAGAGAAATCCTTGATGGAACATTTTCCAGAGGTGATGCAATTGACACCTGGCCTAGCTCTCCTTCTTTGGATGCCTGTAGACCTTAAAAATAAACAAACAAGGAAAATGCTAGCCACATTATTTACTGCTGCTAAGAAATCTATTTCCATGAAGTGGCTCCAGAGTACCCTTCGAAGGGTTGGGGAAATGAAAGATCTAACATATCAGACCTATAAGATGGAGTAACTCTCTGCTACTATTAATCTCCGACAGGCAGGTTTCGGAAATCTCTGGCCTACATGGCTTTTATGGGTCATGAGTCACAGACAGGACATTTTCCCCTAAGGAGAAGTGAACTAACCCATTAAGCAAATACACTATCATATTGTTTTTATATCTTATGACAAGATTTAGCAATGGTAGGAATCCTTCTATGTAGATGCATAGTAAAGGCTACCATATACTGTAGCTGTATATTTTGTATGATCTGTATATTATCTGCTTCCTCTGTATGAACTTGTTGGGTGGTGGTTGTTCTCTAGACCTTTAATAAACATTACAGTTAACAAAAAAAAAAGCAGTAACTGCAGTTGGAACTGTAGAGAAAGAGTAAAATCGAGGTTCCCTGGAACTGAAGGGAACCACTTAAAACAGTCAAATATATGAAAACATACCTCTAAAAACACCAAACACAGAACAAATAACAATAAACTACTGACTTCTAAAGAAATACATTTCTTCAAACAAAGTTTGAAGAGAGAGCTGTGTTGCTCTAGTCAGAGGACAAATGAATCTGACTGCCGCCTAGTAGAGCCCACTCACAGTACAACCTGTCCTGCTTTCTGATTGGATAATTACCTGTGCTCCAGATGACTAGCTCTACCACCCTCAGGCTCTCACAACTTCATCACCTAGGCACCTTCTCTACCCACCTTCCTAAATGTACTTACTACCTGTAGATTTCTCATCAGGTGTTTTCTCATCTGACCTAAACTGTGCATATGACCCATGTGAGCTACCAATTATCGTTGTTTTACTATAAATCCCCTGTACTGACTTATCACTGTATTACTGAAAATCAAACTGACTGTCTTGTTAGATGTTATACTGTTTACTACTCTGTTACTTGCATACTGTAACCCACTGAATCAAGTCTCTATGCTAAGTGTGTGTATCTTACTATAATTTGTATGTTCTCCAATCCCCCCCACCGGGGTCACAATTAGAATCAAGCCTCACCTCAGTATACCTTTCCCAGTTACCAAATGCTTAAATAATATTAATGAAAAAATACAGATAAATATTTCCTGCACATCATTAGGATGGACTTCACCGCTGGGGCAGCTGAACTCAGCTGGCATACTGCATTAGTCAAACATGCTGTAGGAACCCTGGGGTAAGAAATCAAACTTCTCAGGCTATGAGTGCCCCAGCAGGTCTCTTTACTCCTATTCTGTTGACCCTGGTCTGGCCAGGGCATTTGCTATGAGGGGGATAATGATAAAGAAGAGGCTGAATTACAGACTGATGAAACTCCTTGTCTCAAATGCACTCCACAGGTCAAGCCCTCTGTTCCCACAGTGCCAACCTTTGAGTGCAATAGTGTGAACAGGTAACAGACAGGGTAACTTTCCTGTCTGCTTTGGGTCCAAATCACCTCTTTGCCTTGAGTTTTGGAAGGATTCAAAATGTGAACTTTATGCTAGCATACCCAATTAACAGGTTCAGATAATACTCTCTTTGGGGGGAATGCAATATAATATTTCACCCAAGAGCATCTAGCCAGGTATCCTAAATGAACCCTTACAACTTTGTAAGAGACCTAGATATTCCTTACCTTTTTAAGCAAGCTCAGTAACACAATCAAGCCGTTTAACAGCTGTCAGACTTAATACCGGTTCAGCATATCACATGTAAAATAACTGAGAGAAAACACAAGCAGTAAAATAAAGAAAATGTTATTTACTAAAAAGTTTAAAACAGGTGAAATAAAATACAGAACAAATTACATCACAAATCTCATGGTCATCTACAAATAAAAAAAGGAAAGTTACAGACTACAGACTCCTACCACAGATACTGAATTATTTTCTAAGTATTACCTTTCTAAGTGCTTTTTAAGTTCAGAGCAATGTGTTTTTCAGAGTTCAAGAATCATATGTCGCTGTTTCCCTCTGTTAGCTGTTCATTTGAAACACCATCTCCCCTCCCCTTTCATGAGGTCATCTAGATACTCCTTTAGGTCCAATTTCTAACATGGTTATCTACAAGGATATATTTTAAATAATGTGAAAATCAGCAAAAAGCCATTTCCCAAATATGACAGTCTGGGATCAAGCATTTCTCTTTGAACTGGTTGTTAATCCTGGTTCCAAGGAAAATCAAAGGGTTTACAAGTTTAACACAGTTCTGTTATCAAACAGCCTGTTCCTCTAGAAAATCATAAAAATGCATAAGGCTTATCCTCTGGCAGATGACCGAAGCCTTAATTAAGAACAAAACAGGAATCTTTAGGTTTTCCCTTCACTAGTAAATTTTACACATCCTCTGGTCAGTTTACAACATCCTGTATTATTACTACACTGGAACCTGTGGGGAAGGGGAGTCACCCACTGAAGCCCAGCTTGGCTGCATCAAAGCAGACACTCAGACATGTTTGTTTATAATATAAAATGTCTTACAATAATCATAAGCAGATGGCAGCATCACACTCCTGACCAAGAGTTTTGGTCTCTTTCTCATGGTCAGCAGTATTCTTTCTCTCATTTTACCTTTATCCAACATATGGTGGACACCTTTGGCCTTTCTATTCAAGAGTCTATCAAGGAGGATGACAAGGCAGATTTTTTGGATATGATGGGCCTCCCTTCTCCTAAAAAGCTGCTCCTTCCAGTTCACAAGTTCCTTCATGGAGCTACTTTCAAAGTGCTCCAAAATCCCACCTCCATACCTGGGGTGGATAGAAAAATACAGGAAAAGTGCCAGGTAGGTACATTTAATGCTGAGTACCTTTACGTGCATCTAGACCATGAAGGAGTAGTGCAAGTTTCAGCTTGTGATAAAGCAAAGATGTCTCTTTCTTTGCACTCTCCAGAAAAATATTTCAAAATACAGTACAATATGGGTAAAAAAACTTACTCCACAGCTTCCTTGCAGCTTCACCTCTGTACTTTACATGGCATATGCAGCTCAATACCAGATGGCTCTCTGGAGTGCTGTCCTGACAATCAGCCAGCAAGCCCCAGATAACGTGGCTTAAGACTTGACAGAATCTGTTAAAACAGTCTAAAAAGCCACAAAGTATCAGTTCCATATGGCTGTGGATGCTAATGACACGGCATCTAGGGCCATTACTCATGCCATCTCCCTCAGATGATTTGCCTGGTTGAGGACAACCGGTCTCTCCCAGGACACCCAGACTAAGGCCATGGACTTCCCTTGTGATAATAATTCTCTGTTTAGAGACAAAACAGAGGCATATATGGTAAAGGTGGAGGAGCACATAGCCACCTATCAGAATAAAGAAGCTAAAGAGAAACCTTCTACCTCCTAAAAGCCCCAAATCATAGGAGGTAGAGGCAGGGGTTACTATTCCAGGGCCTTCTATCCTATGCCAAATCCCATGCCCTTGGATTACTCTCAGATGAGAGATTTCTTTAGGAGAAGATGTAGAAGAGCTCAGAAACATTCTGACCATACCCCTTCTACAAAAACCCAGGTTAAACAAAATTCCTGACTGAAAGATCCAGGTCACCTTCCCCCTCCCAGTAGGAGGAAGGCTGACCCATTACCTCTACCAATGGCACCTCAACACCAGAGACAAGTGGATACTGGAGGAGGTGGGTCATAGACTCACCTTGCAGCTAAAAAAAATTCCCTTTTAGCAGGGTCACAATACCTTAAAACCCTAACCCCCTCATAAAGATTCCTGCTGGAGTTAGAGGTAAAGTCTCTTCTGTCTGCAAATGCAGTGGAAAGAGTTCCCTTCCCTCAATGGGGAAAATGTCTCTATTACAGGTACTTTCACAACTGAAAGGAAAATGAAGAATGGTGACCCATTCTAGATCTCGGGTATCTGAACAAAGCACTGTTCAACACAACATTCCAGATGGTCATCCTGTCTGTAGTGATTCCCTCCTTGCAACATGGAGACTGACTAGCCTCCCTAGATCTTAGGGACACCTATTTCCGTATTCTAATCAGGCTTCCCTCCACTCTGTGAAAAGTGGCAGGGTAGCAATACTTACCTAATGCTATTATACCCTTGTTTCTGTCAAGCCTTCTGACATTTCTACAGAGTAGTTTATTCCACGCTATGCTTGCAGCACCGAATTGACCTGGTACCCACCAACTACAGTTAAGACTGAAGAAACTCAATACTAACAAAAGGAAGACATTCTGTACACAAAGAGTGATTAACCTTTGGAACAAACTACATTTATACATAGTAATCAGCAAAGACAATAAACATATTAAAGAGAAATTAAAAAAGTATATTTAAGATGGAAATGTTTTAACTTATTACAGGTAGCTGATAGGAGCACACAAGGGCTTACAGCATTCTTCGCTACTTACACCTTAGTATGCACCTCAGTATGCATATTGTCCTTGTCTGACAGGTGAATGTCAGTTTCATGTCCAGGGAGTAAGCCAGTAACCAGATCTTCATGGCCTCTGTGCACAGCTTTGAAAATCTTGTGCTCCTTGAATGTTGATGTAAAACATGGTGGTAATGTTGTCTATCCTGATTTGGACAGATTAGTGCTTGAACTGGTGGGGGGGGCAAGGGCTTTTATGGCCAGATACACAGCTCTGAGTTCCAGGGGGTTTATGTGACAGTTGGACTCCTGGAGTGACCACACCCTGCTTATGGACTAGTCTGCCAGGTGTCCTCCCCACCCCAGAAGGGAGGCATCTGTTGTGACCGCTCCAGAGGGTTCCTTTTGTTGGAAGGGGATTTCCTTCCTGAGGTTGTTTATGTATTTCTTCCCATCTAGGGCTTGTGGAAGAGTCCATTTGACTGGAACCAGCTTTTATAGGTAGTTGCTTTTTTGACACCAATGAGCCCTCAGATGGTACTGAATGTCTCTCATCTGAAACCTGGCACTTGGCACCACTGCTGTAGTAGAGGCCATGTGGCCCAGAAGCTTGAGGAAATGCCTGGCTGGTCTTATCTGACTAATGATAACAATTTTGGCAGAGTCTGGACATTCTCTACTCTGTCTGGTGTAAGCAGGACTTTCCCTTGCTGGATATCCAGCTCTGACCCAGTGAATTCCAGGAGTTGAATTGGCACCATCTGAGACTTTTCTGTATCGATGAGGAAGCCTAGTGACTCCAGAGTGTACTGAGTGATTCAGAGAGACTATCTCAGCTATTGAGGAGACTTGCCAACTATGAGACAGTTGTCCAGGTAAGGAAAAACAGAGACCTCCTTTCTTCTAAGAGCTGTAACCACTGCCGGGCACTTTGTGAAGACTCCGGAAGCTAATGAAAGACTGAATGGTAGTACTACAAACTGGTAGTGGCCAGATGGCAGTCTGAATCTGCCATACTTTGTGTGAGAGGGTCTGATGGGGATGTGTAAATAGACGTCTCTGAGGTCTAGGGAGGCTAGTCAGTCTCCCTGTTGCAAGTAGCAGAATCACCACTGATAGGGTGAGTATTTTGAGTTTGGTGTTGAGCAGGTACTTGTTTAAGTACCTGAGGTCTAGAATGGGTTGCCAGTCCCTGTTTTTCTTTTTTGTGAGACAATATCTTGAGTAAAGGTCTCTTCTCACTGAAAGGGACACCCTTTCTACTGCATTTGCTAGCAGGACAGCTCTGACCTCTGACTCCAACAGAATCTTTTCTTGAACTACAGAGAAAGTCCTTGACCAACCACCTCTAGTACACACTTGTCTGTGGTGATGTGCTGCCAGTTATGGAGGTAGTGAGTCAGCCTTCCTCCATCTGGGAGTGGGATAGCGACCTAGGTATTCCTATTAGGGGTTCTGCTTGGACTGCGACTTAGGTGAAAGAGCATCAGTGTGCTTCAGAGCCCTCCTACTTCTTCCTCTGAAGTATCCTCTCATTTGAGATTAATCCATGAGCATGAGCATGGAATAGAAAGCCCTGGAGCAGTAACCCCTTCCTTTGCTTCCTCTTCCCTGGGGCCTGTAATAAGTAGAGGCTTTCTCTTTTGCTGCATTACTCTCATAGGTGGTTTTATACTCTTCCACCTTTTTCATATATGCCCCTGTCTTGTCCTCAAAGAGAGAACTTTTCTCACAGGGGAAGTCCATAGCTTTTGTTTGGGTGTCTTGAGAAAGGTTATTGCTTCTCAACCAAGCAAGCCTCCTGAGTGATATGGCTTGGGCCTTGGATCTAGAGGCAGTGTCATTGGCATCTACAGCCATATGAAACTGGTACTTGGTGGCTTCTAAGGCAGTTTTGACAGTTTCTGCCAGGTTTGGGCAATAATATCAGGAGCTTTCTGGCTAATAGCTAGGACTGAATTCCACAATGCAATTTGGTATTGTGCTGTGTATGTCATGTAAGTGGTGAGGTGAAGCAGCAGAGAGTCTGTGGTATAAGATTTCTTTCCCATGGTATCGAGTTTCCTAGACTTTTTATCAGGGGCCGTGAGAAAAGGGGCACTTTAGTCTTGTCACAGGCTATAGCTTGTACCAATCATAGTCAGGATGGGTGTAAACATATCTAGCATTTGTTTTATCCAGCTGGTACTTCTCTATTTTCATATCCACCCCGTGAATGGAGGTGAGATTCTGAAGCAGTTTGAAAGTAGCCCTGTGAAGGGACTTGAGAACTGTAAGCAACAGCTTCTTGGGAGAAAGGAGACACATCATATCATAAAAGCCTGTCTCCTCATCCTGATCAGTAGTCTCTTATATGTAGAGGTCAGGAGTGACCACCATATGCGGGACACATGTGTAATGGGAGGAAAACTCCTCCTGACCATGGGCAGGGATACAACTTCCTGGTCAAGAGATACATCAGACTGTATGCCCTCCTCCTCCTAGCCCTCTGCATAATAAAAACCCTGGTTAGGGTCTGTATGAATAGGTGTGGGAGGACTAGTTCAAGCCCCAAATAAACTGGCTATAGCTTGAAAGGTCTGATAAAGTTACGAAGCATCTTCCATTTCCTAAGGAGAGGGCATATTTTGTTGTAACACTGGTGTCTCCCTTTACTTTTCAGCAGGAGGAGCAGTGATTTGTTTCTCTTTTTGTTTCTTTTTAGCCGGCACGGGATCAGAAACCTGCTCAGTATATCTTTTTTGTTTGACTTGGTCTGAATTATTTGTGTCAGATTTATTCTCTAATGGGTCCTTAGAGGAGTTATCTTTAGATTTATGGTGAGAGGAGGACTCTTCTTCAGAAGGTTTATTAGAGGGGGAGACAGATTGAGAAGTCATTATTTCTAGTCTTTTGGCTCTTTTCTTAACAGTTTTATAGCAAATGTTAATGCAAAGAGCACAGTTAACAGAAGTATGATTTGGATCCAAACAGCTTAAACAAAGATTGTGGCCATCTGCCTTGGCCAGGATTTTAAAACATTTATAAAGTCCAACTCTCTTTCTTGGTCTATCTGATATGCCAATATCATCAGAAGCCTTAAAATTTGGTTCCCAATAGGGAAGAAATAAAATGCTGTGGTCAGTTCCTAGTGCAATGGCACTATAAGAATCAGTTTCAAAAATACAAAATATGAAAGAAAAGTAAACGCTAAACGTGATTCCCTAAAATAGAAAAACAAGATAACCGCTAGTAAACTAAAGTTAGAATATCAAATGTTGAATTTTTTTACCACAGAAAGTAGTTTTCCATTCTGGAAAAAAAAGCATGGGAACCATGACAAAAACCCCTGTCAGGGGATGTTTCCTAAGTTCCTGGGAACCACTGGGAACCAAGGAAAAAGCACCAAAATAGTGGAAAAATGAAAAAAAAAATACTAAAGGCAGCAGCAGCAACTACAGAAATAAAACAGCCTACAAAAAATTAATGTCTTCAAGCGATGAGAAATGGAGAGAGCTCCAGGGCGAACTTGTCCAATCAAGCTGAGAAATGAATCTAACTGACTAACAGCAGCACCTACAGGAAGCAGTCTTCAACTGCAGTCTGACTGAATAATGCCCAGTCATCATTAGCATAAGTTCTATCTCCAGGGCAGGTGAACCCAACTGGCATCACTGAATAAGTCAAGCATACTGAGTAATTTCTGGGGTAAGAAACAACAAGTTAGGGTGGGTGGGCACCTCTCTGAGAAAGTAAATACTAGTAGTGGTGTTCTTCAGGGACAGAAACATAGAAATATAGACTTTGATGGCAGATAAGGACTGCTTGGACAACCCAGTCTGCCCATTTCCTACTTATTGGATAAGCTGCAGATCCTAGTTAACCAACAGTGCACTTCCTCCTACCCCTACCTGAATTGCCTTATGTCTGTCCTGTACATCCTTGAATTCCCCCCACTGTTTTTGATCCCACAAGGAAAGTTGTTCCATGTGTCCACCACCCTCTCCGTGAAAATAAATGCTTCCACACGTTGCCCCTGAGCTGTCCTCCCTCGTCTTCAAATTGTATCCCCCTTGTTCTTGCACATCTATTTTTCTGAAAGATGCTGACCTCTTGAACTTTGTTGATTCCCTTGACGTACTTGAAAGTTTCTGTCATGCCCCCTTCTCCCTCAGTGCTCGGCTCAACACTGTTTGGACTCTTCATAAGAGGCTAGCATCACAATTTAGAAAACAACATATTGAAGTTTGCTGATGGCACCAATATCAGTCGTGAGGAGAAAATGCATCATACATATCTATCTCTTGTCAATGATCTGAAGTGTTTTGAACTGTGAGCATTAGACAGTAAGATGTATTTCAATACTGAGAAATTCACTGTTTCATTAAGGAAGGAACAATCTTATGAAGTCATATATCTTAAATAATGCTTCTTTAAGGTCAGTACAGAATGAACATCACCTTGGGATGGCAATAAATGACATCCTCACTCCCTCAAATCACTGTTGGAAGGTCACCCAAACTACCACTAGACTAGTATGATGTACAGTATTAACAAGCATTTGTTAATGTTGGACGTTTGCTGCTGGTATTGCTGTTGTAACAGGTCTAGGAGAAGATGCCTTTGCCAAAAGACAAATGTTGGTTGGGCTTGGGAGGGGTACAGTAAGAGCACTGGGCAGCAGCAGACATAGATGGCTGAGTGAGTACCAATGCCCATAGTCTGGGTAACAAGCTTACTGAGCTAGTGGCCCTGATGGAAGAGGGACACCTGGATATTGTGGCACTCACACAAACATGGTACATGGATAACCATGACTGGGATGTCAATATTCCAGGTTATACAATCTACAGAAGGGACAGGGAGTGTAAAAGTGGAGGAAAAGTAGCTCTCTGCATAAGGGAAGGGATCAGAGCTACAGAACTAAAGGATAAATGTGGAGGACAGGAGGCACTTTGGGTCACCTTGAACACAGGGAGTGGCACCACAATCTGCATAGAGGTTGCATACATACCCCTGTCTCAGGAGGAGGAAATGGACAAGAAATGATGGAAGGCATTCTCAGAATGGCTGAAAAAAGGGAGATAGTGTTGATGGGGGACCTGAGTATGCCAGATGTTAACTGGAATGCATTTGCTGCAGCAACATCTAAGAGAAGGGTCATTCTAGATGCCCTACAGGGGGCATGCCTTAGACAGCAAGTGCTGGAACCCACTTGGGAGGGAACAATCTTAGACCTGGTACTCTCAAATGGAGAAATGATCACAGATTTATAAGTGAATAGCCACCTGGAAACAAGTTACTGCCACACAGTGCAGTTCACAATAAACACAACTGTGGAGACAAGCCATAAAAAAATGTGGATATTGGACTTTAGAAGGGCTGACTTTGGCAAAATGGATGAATACCTAAGGAATGCACTATGAGATGACCCGAAAGGAGGGGTGGAGGAACTAAGGGGAAAAATCAAAACTGCCATCATAGAGGCAACAATCCTTGAGCAAAACATATAAAGAAAACAAAATGGAGTAAAAAACCACTATGGTTCTCAAAAGTGGTGGCAGAGAAAGTTAGGGAGAAATGATAGCATTTAGGAAGTATAAAGAATCACAGATGGATCAGGAGAGGGAACTGTATCAGTTAAAGCAGAAAGAAGCATGAAGGTCAGTCAGAATAGCAATCACCCAAACTGAGGAAAAGATAGCCAACTCAATTAAGAAGGGGGATACAACCTTTTATAGGTACATTAAGGGGCAAAGAAATGTCAAGGGAGGGATAGTGAAGCTTAATAAAGAGAAGGGGAGGTGGGCACAGGGTGACAGTGAAAAGGCAGAGATACTGAAGGAATACAATTGCTCAGTATTCACAAAAGAAGAAGAAGAGGAGGAGTTACCAAAACCAAATAATAGAAGCATTCTGGGCAGGGGAGTCAACACAAGTCCATTCACTGAAGAAAGGGTCCTGAAAGAATTCTTGAAACTCAAGGGGTACAAAGTAATAGGGCCTGATGGGATTCACCCCAGAATTCTAAAAGAACTAAGGGCAGACCTAGTGGCATCAATAGCTATCCTTTTTAACATATTATGGGAGGATGGAGTGGTGCCTGAGGACTGGAGGAGGGCAGATGTGATTCCCCGTCACAAATGTGGGAGCAAGGCATAGGCAGAAAACTACAGACCTGTTTGTTTGACCGCGGTCATAGGGAAAATGATGGAATCACTTCTGAAAGAAAGAATTGGTGACTATCTAGAGGCCAGTGGGGGCACAGGACACAAGGCAGCATGGATTCAAGGCAGGAAGCGTATGTCAGATAAATCTAATAGATTTCTTTGACTGGGTGACCAAAGTAGTAGACCAGGAAGGGGCTGTGGATATGGCCTACCTAGACTTTAGCAAGGCATTTGACACAGTCCCTCACAAAAGATTAATAAACAAGTTAGCTAGTCTGAGAGTGGGTCCCAGGGTGGCTGACTGGGTAACAAACTGGCTGCACAACAGGATGCAGAGGGCAACAATAAATGGAACTTACTCCAAAGAAAGGAGGGTTACTAGCGGGGTACTGCAGAGTTCATTACTGGGATCAGTCCTCTTTAATGTCTTTATAGGAGACATTGAAGAGGGTCTGGAAGGAAAGGTGTGCCTCTTTGCAGATGACACAAAGATCTGCAACAGAGCTGATACACAAGGGGAGGTGGAAAGGATGAGAAGGGACTTGGCAAGGTTGGAGGAAAGCTCAAAAGTATGGTAGCTTAGATTCAGTGTAAAGAAGTGCAAAGTAATGCATCTGGGAAACAAAAACCCAGGGAAAGAGTACACAATGGGGGTGAGTAGTAACAACAACAAAAATGGAAAGGGACCTGAGGATAGTCATAGCAGATGACTTTAAGGTAGGCAGGCAATGTGAGAAGGCAGTAAGGAAAGCTTGGGGGATACTGGGATGCATATAAAGAGGCATCAATGGTAGAAAACAGGAAGTTGTTATCCCTCTGTACAGACAGTTGGTGTGACCCTATCTGGAGTACTGTGTGCAGTTTTAGAGACCCCATCTCTGCAAGGACATAGACAGGATGGAGGCAGTCCAGAGAAGAGCAACTAAAATGGTGCAGGGTTTGCGTCAGAAGCCATATGAAGAGAGATTAAGAGATTTGAATATGTATACCCTTGAGGAAAGGAGGGACATGATAGAAAATTTCAAGTACATCAAGGGAATCAGCAAAGTTCAAGAAGGTAGCATCTTTCAGAAAAAGAGATGTGCAAGAACAAGGGGGCGTAATTTAAAGATAGAGGTGGGACAACTCAGGAGCAAAGTGAGGAAATATTTTTTCATGGAGAGAGTGGTGGATTCATTGAACCGCCATCCTGAGGAGGTTGTGGGGTCAAAAACAGTGTGAGAATTCAAGAATGCATGGAACAGACATAAGGCATTTATAGTGGGGGGTGGGAAGAAGTAGGCTGTTGGTAAATCAGAAGCTGCAGCTTATCCAATTGGTAGGGAAATGGGCAGACTGGATGGGCAAAGCGGTCGTTATATGCCATCAAAGTCTATGTTTATATGTAAACTATGAGGGAGAGTTTTCTTTATTTCAGGTGGAGACACTAGGAGATTGGGAGCCCTAGTGTTAGTGTTACGAGTGGCCCCCAGAAGCTCTGGGGTTTGAGATGCTCTGTCATGCATTTTAAGGCTGATATAGATGATAAAGTAAAGTTCTATTAGGTTTCACCCCACCCCGACTTGAAGAAAAAATATAATTTTATGGCTGGCCTCAGGTACCTGGAGATTGCAGTTGGGCCTGGCTGAGAGCAGGGCCATTTTTCGGGGACACGCACACACACACACACTTATACACATTTAGCATGAAACATAACTGGTTTGTGTAACTGCTGTTGGGCCTGGCTGAGAGTAGGACCATTTCCATGACAACCCACCTCACAATCTTTGCCACCTCTACCCCATCCATTCTGTATACTCCCACCATTTTCTACCCACCCTCTAGCACCCTTACCACTATTCTCCTACTATCATCTCCTCTCATGCAACCCAGTAGGGTGCCCTAACTTTGACTTGCGCAAATTACTTGCTGCCTATGATCCTAAATTTGGTGTGTTCACTATAGGAACTCTGTCTAAAAATGTACTACTGTATTACTGTATCTTATTGTTAGCCTGTCTAAATCATGTACTGCTGTTTTGATGTACCTTTGTCCTTGTAAGTGACCTGGAATCCATAAATGAGGAATTGCTCATGGGTGTAATCAAAGAACTCAATAAATATAAAAATAAAATGATTTTGTCATGGGATCTGTTTTTTTCTTTTAAAAGGATATGGCATTCCTCCCCAAGAAAATGCCTAAAAGCCAATAAATGTGCAAGGTGTTGCATTTTGAAGGGGTAAACTAAACTCCAGTTTAATAAGTACCCTTACAGAAAAACAGGTGTGCTGTTTACATGCTGAATGCATGCCACATGCTTAATTGTGCAATGTCTGCATGCGGTTTGCATATACAAAGTGAACACATGCGAACCAGGTCAAAAAAGCAAACCAGGTTTGCATGCTGCAAGCTTGACATGTGAGCAGCAGGTAAGCTGCTGTGAACATCTTCTAAAAATTACATCAAGTTCGCATGCCACATGCTTGACATGTGTGCAACAACTAAGCAGGTGCAAATCTCATCTGAAAAAAACACATCGGTTCCTATTTCTTACACTGCTGCTAGCAATTGATCATTAAGATACATTTGTGTGTGAATTCCCATAAAAATTAAGTAAACTCATTAATTCTGATCCTTTTGCAAGTTGTTTAATGGCTTTTAATTGTTACCATTAGTTTGTAAAGTATTGTTTGCTTACTGAATTAAATGCCTAGGATATAGCCAGTCAACCAGTCAACATTCCCCATTCCAGATGTACGAAGAGGGGCCTCTGTGTTGTAAAGCCTCTCCTTTTTGTTTTGGATCATGCAAATCCCTTATGCATATTTAGTGCTACAAATGTGTTTCTCTATGACTGTTACATCTCACTTACTTTCTCTTTGTCATTCTGTACTGAGCATATAAACTATGACCATGCTCAGCACTCTTTGTGCTGAGGAGGGTCTTGGAAGCATGCACCATACCTTACATTTTGTCACTGAAATGAGGGACATGGACACTCAAAATGAGGGACAATGAGTGACACTAACCCACATGATGATCAGGAGACATCATGAAACATGGACATTAGGTACCTCAGAACACAGTGGAAACTATTGTATCAGCACCTGAGAATGAATTTCTACCATTAAGCAGGGGTGCCATTTAGGTAGGGCAGAAGGGCAACGTTGCCCCCCCCACCCCGTATGTGTGCCTAGGTTGTTCTTATGGTATGGCAGTAATGGCTTTAAATTTGGATTTAGTCTTTTTCTCAATAAGCACCCACCTGGCCTGTGTGTACTCATGCTGCAGGTACTCACCAAACTTGACTGTGTCTGTACTGTGTTGTCCATTCTCTCCACCTATTAGCAATGGCACAATCACATGTGATGTGGATGAGCTCCACTCAAGAAAGAGCACATGGGGCCTTGCAAGTGTGACACTGTCTTTGCAACCGCAGAATAAACAGGCTGAACACTATAGCTTGGAGGAGTCAGTGAGCACTGAACTCTCAATAGCAGTGTTGTGGCAGCATATTTTTGTTGTTTTACTCTTAGTGAGTCTCCATCTCCCCTGGTGGCTGAAGGGGCAGAGGGTGAGCTAGAAGCTAACTCAAGACTAGGCTACCTACCTACTCTACTAGACAGCTTACAAACAAAAAAAAAACAGCACAGACCCCCACGGCAGCAAACTAGGCTTAGCAACAGTGGTGACAGCAGTGTGGGTGGCCTTCATAGACCTTGATCAGTGCAGTGTGGAAGCAGCCACAGCAACAACCAAGCAAGAAGGAAGAAATCCAGGTTGGGTGGATTTGTACGGCGAGGTGACTTGGATGCAGACCATGTTGAGGATCTGTGATGGTCGCTTCTAGAATCTAGCTTCTGGTGAAAGAGAGAAGAGGAATGGACTAAAAACTGGGCTGGTGGCACACTATGCCAGTCTACAGGTTATGGCCATATGGCCAGGTAAGTAAAAGTAAATAATTATTTTTACAGGAGGGTTGGGGAAGGAGGAAGGACTGAAATATTGATCTGTTTTTCATGTTTCTCACCTTTGGGTGACTTCATGACCCATAGGGGATTGTTATTGAATGGAATGGAGTCAGGGAGAACAATCAGAACAAAGTTATTTTTTTAGTGGGGGGGAGGAACTTCAGCAAGGAAACAAATTGGTTAGTAACTGAGTGGGTTTAAGCCCAAATCTGATGCACTGCTCTGAGGTATATACAGATGAACCTTATACATTTGAATTTTTCCTGATTTACATGTCACATTTCAGTCAAATCAAATAAGCTGTACCTTTTAGAGATGTTACATACATTATAGAACTGTCCCTTGCATCCACAGACAGTTAAGTGGGATGGTATGCACAGGATACAGGAGCCCCACTATAGTCAGGCTTATGCCCCCCGTGAAGCTGACCACCACATGCCCACGCTCAGGCACATTATGACAAAAGGCGTGGAGCATTGTGGGCGTATTAACCATTGAAATGAACAGGGTATTTTTAATTACTATTTTATACATTATTGATGGAGAGTTAGAGATTAATGAAGGCCACCACTCGACTAACAAGGGCTCTCTTAGTAGAATAGTGACCTTCATTATTCTCCAACTCACTGGCATAATGTATAAAATAGTAACAGAAAATAACTCCATTCATTTCAAGGGGGTACACCCCAGCACTCTGACCAATGGATATCATCTCTTAAAGACTCCTGCCTCTGGCTCCCAAGTACTCAAGTAAGAGACTTTTTACTTATATCTATACTTGGTGGGTTGTCTAAAGCAGCATGGTCATACCCGATAGTGTGTGTGTGTGTGTGTGTGTGTGTGTGTGTCTGTGTATGCCTGGGGGGGCTGGTCATATGTGTGTGTGAAGCTATTGCTACGTTTGTGTTTGCACCTTAAAATATCTTTGCATGTAAGCATTCAAAACTATGGAGAAAAAATAGTCGGAGTACATGCCAGACAGAAGTAATTAAGTGGTTTTGTGGGTAGGTTTGTGTATTGGGGGTGGGAAAAACATGTATTTCCACAGGTACGTCTGCTACAGTTCAACTGCAAAAATGAGATGAGGGAGAGAAGAAAACTGAAAAGCATAAACTGGCTACAAGCATACCGTATGCATGCAGATGTCTTCAGATACAGTATGTATTGAAGTACAAGTGAACCATGTGTGTGCAGACTGTATGGCTTAGTGGTTAAAGACACTGAACTGCAAACTAGGAGACTTGGAGGCATGAAGATCAGGGTTTGAATCTTATCAACTCCCACTTGTATATGGTGTGATCCTGAGCAACTCACTTAAAGCAGCAGTGCAACAAAAAAAGTTATTCTAAAAAGCTAATTTTCTACTATGGTTATAAAAAGTATTGGTAGAACTGTTGATTTGGGGTTTCTGAATGCTTTATATGTGCTGTACTATACATCTGCATTTTTGTCTGGATTCTTATCCTCCTCTGGTCCTCAATATTATTTCTATGCAAAAATGAGGCAGCCATCTTTTTTCTTGAGAAATAATTACTTTAAAACTTTCATAAAATACTTAAATGATAATGAAAACTGAAAAGTTCACCACCAAAATAAACTGGAAGACATCTGGCATTAATTAGAAAGAAAAAAGGTGGTGTCAAATTTTAACCCCTTTTTGTTGCACTGCGGCTTTAACTTTTATGTGTGCAGTTATCAGTGACCACTTGCTTTTTTGCACGCATGACACATGCATGCAGTCTTTCCCAATTTAACATAAAAATCATGGTTCCACACTTGTTTGGTGCATACATGCTATATGCATTCAATCTGTTCCAATTTAACATTTAAATTATACTTGCAGAACGCATATCACTTGGGTAGTTTTATATGTGCAACATGAAAACATTTCAGATAATCATTTCAGTAATGTTAGGGTTGACACCTTTCAATGATGTGAAAATGTGACAATAAAAACCAACAACAACACAACCCAAACCCCTGCCCTAGCTCCACCCCTTTTTATAACAAACAATAATTCAAATTCTCAGGTCTCACACCCTTCAAATGACTATATTCAGCCTCTTTCTACAGTGCCCAGTGTCATTATGTTGGCATGCATCCTTGGATGCCTCCCATTATGACTATTTTAAATTGTACTGTACAGATGGGGGTGTTTGTTTACAATGTATTTATCAGATGGGGTCTTGTTGCTACCCATTTACTGCATGGACTGGAGCATGAAGAGGTTAAGAGACACACCCAAAGTCAAACAGTAAATATTTTGCTCTAGCAGAGTTTAAATCTGCAATTTCCTGGTCACCAAGTCAGTGCTCGAAACACTACACCACAGGCATGTTATGGTGCACAAGCTTTGGGACCACAAAGACCCTAGCATCAGGTGCCTGGGATTATTGTCCCTAAGGCTTGAATGCTATGTAAAGTCTCTGTTATGTTGGTCCAATAAACTGTATCACACTTTCATGAATACAGTATATATACAACAGTTTATCAAATACCACTACTGCTACACACGTTCTAACAATATTTCACTACACATAAGGTTTATTCAATGGTTCCTCAAACGTAAAGACTAACTGCAACCATCTACAGGATTTGAAATCAGGAATTAAGAAACTTCTGTATGCACTAAAAGTTCTGTTTACCATTTGAATGGAAGACCACCTCTTTTTCCATGAAGAATTCCGGCATTTCTCTTGACCACTATACCTGTAATCAAAAAGAAAGCCCCAGTCAATAATTTTGATAACATGCTATTAAAACTCAGGTGATACTTGTTGTGATGCTTGGCCAACTGGTTATGATAATTTTGGGATATTGGTATTATAAACAAATGATCAGTGTATGAGATGTCAGTCTGTGAGATATTTGGCCTTTGAATTACATGGTCAGCAGCTGAACCCAGTGGATGTAATAAAACAGATCAGAAGGGACCAGTTAATTAACTACCTTTCTTCCAGTGTGCATTGTATTACCTTTTATGACATACTCAGGCTTCTGAAGTTGAAACAAGATAAGAAAAAGATATATTGCACCCCCCCCAAAAAAGAATATTATGTGAGCCTGTATATTTGGGTATGCTAGCATAAGGTTCACAGTCTGAATCCCCCCAGAACTTGAGAATAAAGGTGATTCAGACCCAAAATCAGACAGGAGGGTTACCCTGTCTGTTACCTGTTCACACAATTGCGCTCAGAGGTTGCCACTGTGGGTGCAAAGGGTATGACCTGTGGAGTGCGTTTGTAACAGATTTGGTTGGCAGCAGTGCAATAATAAAAATATTGGTAACACAAACTTTAATTGTTCAGCATTTCAGCTTATTACTGTACAGCTCACTTACAAAATAAGGCAGTGATTTTTGTAAAAAGAAACAGAACTATATAATTTTGCTTACAATCAAATTTCTACCTGTTTTATTTTTTTTGTTTCTAAAGTGCAAGTCACAGTAGCCATAGTTAGGAAATAAGATGACTTCCAACTACAGTGAGCACACTGCAGATGATCTGAATCAGTTGTGCAAGGAGAGAGGAGTCCTGCACAAGTGGAGAACCACCAGGCAGAACCTCATGGAAGCCCTGATGGCAGCAGATGCCCAGAGTATCGAGTCACAGACTGAGACTGTAAAGGACCAAACATTGGGCATGGAGGGGCCAGCGGCCAGAGCAGTATCCAGATCCAGTAAGGAGGACAGCAGGGACAGTGCAAGCCAAGGGCCACAGCAGCTGGGGAAGGTCACCAGCATTCTGGAGCCAGAAGTCATCAAGCTGCAGATGGAGTCACAGAGGATGGAGCTGGAGTGCCAGAGAGAAGAGAAGTGAGAGCAGTGAGATGCAGAGGAGAAGAGGGAGTGAGAACAGTGAGCAGCAGAGGAGAAGAGGGGGCATGAACAATGACAGGCAGACCGTGAAGAATGTGAGTGCCAGAGGCAACATGAACTGGAGAAGCTATGACTCCAACCACCAGCACCAGAACAGGAAAGTGGCTTGGGTTTAACTGGAACTACAGGACTGGGTTACTAATTACATTTCAAATTGATAGCTGAATTTAAAGAGGGGGAGGATATGGATACCTTTTTAAATTCCTTTGAAAAAGTTTGTAGTCAGGCAAACATTCCTAGAGGGTCTTGGAGCTTCCAGCTAACCTTGATTCTTACCGGGAAATCTTGGGATGCATTGGATTAGATGGACAATGAGGACAGTAATATTATAGAAAACTTAAAGCCACACTTTCAAAAAAGTTTGATTTAACTGCAGAAGCACACAGAGCTAAATTCTGTAAGCTCAGGAGAAGTCCTGACATGAGCTATGAGGAGCTAGCCATGAAGAAACATCAGTTTTTAAAACTTTGGAGGGAAGAAATTGAAGCAAACTCTGTAGATAAAATCAAAAATGCTGTATTGGTAGAGCAGTGTTTTAGGCATGCCCAGCAGAGCTGAAAACCTGGCTGGAAGAAAGAGATCCCCAAACAATGCAAGAGGCTGCTGAGCTCTCGGACTGCTATGCCAAGAGCAGACCTGCTCTGAGAGTGAATGGGGTGGATATGGCAGTGCAAAATGGGAAAAGTGCACCTTCAGGGCAGCTAAAACCTTCACTGCCTCCACAGAAACTAATTAGTCCCAGGTTTCAGAGAAAAGATTTTTCTGAGAAAAGAAATGAATGTTGGGTTTGCAAAGAAACTGGGCATATTGCCAGACAGTGTCCCAAAAGGATGAACAATATGCAAAATGGGGCTAAGAAAGAAGTGGGTTATTTGTGTGCCCCTGGAAGCATGCCTGTGAACATGAGGGAACACACGCACCCAGTCACTGTGAATAGTGTACAGACACAAGGGTTAAGAAACACAGGGGCATCCCTGATGTTGGTAAAATGGGATCTGGTAGAGCCTGGTCAGCTTAAACCCAATAAATTTGTAACTGTACAAGGCTTCACTGGGGAGGAGAAAATATTGCCACTCGCTAGTGTTCTGCTAGACTGGGATGAAACAGGGGGAACTGTGCAACAGGTGGCTATAGTTAAAACTTTAGCAGTTAACATCATCCTTGGCAATAATATCAAACTGGGGATGGTGTGTGCAGTTACCCATAGCCAAGCAGCAAGGGAAAATTGTAGTTCCCTGGACCCCATAGAAGCCACTGTGGAAGCCACTGGGAGGCTAGCTCCCCAGTCTGTGTCTCCGGATATGGAGACTAATGGAGGCACCCATAGTGGAGACCAAGGAGAATGTCCACAATGGAGACCCACAGGAGGGTGGCACAGAACCCCACAGGGGAAGGAAACAACTCCTGGTGGGGGACTTAATTGTTAAGGGGGTAGAACTGGGTGAGGGAGGGGAAAAGGAGGTAAGGTTCCTGCCCAGCACCATGGCTTGGAGAGACAGGAAACGAATCCTCAGGATCACAGGAGCAGGCACAGGGGGGAGTCAGCTGAATATCATTATCCACCTAGGGACAAATGACCTGTCTGAGAATGGGATCAAAGCAGTGGAACAGGAGTTTGGGGAGTTGGAGAGGGGCCTTAGACAAGTAGAACACATGGTAACTTTTCGGAAGTGCTACCTGTCTATGGCATGGATGAGGCTAGAGTACATTGCACCATGGGATTCAATGACTGGTTGAAAAACTGATGCAGAGCTCAGGGATTTGGCTTCATTGGGGACTGGGGCTCCACCCAGAGGGATACAGGCCTATACTGGTGTGATGGTCTGCATCTATCCAGGAGGGGAACCAGGATCCTAGGTGATAGGTTTAAATGCTTCATTGGCAAGCATTTAACCTAGCCAAGGGGGGGGAGGCACTGAAAAGCAGAAGAGAAATCCTACCCCCAAAAAAAAATCTGGGTAGTTAATGAGGTAAAAACCGAGACAGAGCAGTCGATAGGGAGAAGGGCAGGGGTAAATGGAGAAAAAGACAAAAGCAGTAAAGATAGGGATGGGGCAAAAAGAAATAAAGCCATGAAAAAATGAAGGGTAATGAATACTAATGCCTGTAGTCTAGGTAAAAAGCTCACCAAACTGGTGGCCTTGATGGAAGAGGGATGCCTGGATATTGTGGCAGCCACAGAAATATGGTACACAGAGACCCATAACTGGGATGTCAACATACCAGGGTACACAATATACAGGATGGAAAGAGAGGGAAGAATGGGAGGAGGAGTGGCTCTCTATGTAAGGGAAGGGATCAAAGCAACAGAACAAAAGGGTTAACAGGGAGGAGAGGAGGAACTGTGGGTCACCCTGGAGACTGGAAATGACACCACAATCTGCACAGGGGTTGTATACAGACAACCATCTCAGGGGGAGGAAATGGACAAGGAAATGATAGAAGTCATCCTTAGGATGGCAGAGAAAGGGGAGATGTTGCTGATGGGGGGCCTGAATATGCCAGATGTTAAATGGAGCACCTTTGCTGCAGCCACATCCAAGAGCAGGGCCTTTCTCGATGCCCTACAGGGGGCATGCCTCAGGCAGCTAGTTTTGGAACCCACTCGGGAGGGAGCAATCTTAGACCTGGTACTTTAAAATGGGGATGGAGAGAGACTCTCCAGTCTTGAAGTGGGTAGCTCTCTGGGAACAAGCAACCACCAATCAGTGTGGTTCATGATAAACTTAGCTGTAGAGTAAAGCCAGACAAAAGTGAAGGTACTGGACTTCAGGAAGGCTGATTTTGTCAAAATGGAAGAGTGCCTCAGAAAAATATGATCAAACAGGTAAGAAGGTGGGGTGGAGCAACAATGGGGAAACATCAAAACCACCACCACAGAGGGAACAAGCCTTTGTATGAAGCAAATAAACAAATCAAAATGAAAGAAAAAAACTATGGTTCTCTAAAGAAGTGGTGGGGAAGGTTAGGGAGAAAAAGAAATCATTCAAGAAGTATAAGGAAACACAGAAGAAGCAGGACAGAGAACTGTACCAGTTAAACCAGAAGGATGGGGAAGGCAGTCAAAATAGCAAAGGCCCAAGCCGAGGAAAAGATAACCAACTTGGTTAAGAAGGGGGATAAAACCTTTTATAGGTACATTAGGGAGCAAAGAAAGACTAAAGCAGGGATACTGAGGTTGAATAAAGAGGAAGGGTGTTGGGTAGAGAGTGACAGTGAAAAAGCAGGGATACTGAATGAATACTTCTGCTCAGTATCCACAATGGAAGAGCTGGGGGAGATACCTAATCTAGTCAATAGAAGCACTTTGGATGTGGGGGTGATATTAGTCCTTTCACAGAAGAAAGGTTTCTGAAAGAACTCTTAAAACTGAAGGTGGATAAAGCAATGGGGTCTGATGGGATTCACCAAATTCTAAAAGAACTAAGGCAAGAACTAGTAACACCACTGACTACCCTTTTTAATAAATCATGGGAGGATGGTGTAGTACCTGAGGACAGGAGGAGGGCAGATGTGAGTCCCCCTCTCAAAAGTGGGAGCAAGACAGTCGTAGGAAACTACAGACCTGTCAGTTTGACCTCAGTGGTAGGGAAAATGATGGAATTACTTATGAAGGAAAGAACTGTTGAGTACCTAGGCCAGTGGGGCACAAGACCCAAGGCAGCATGGATTCACACCAGGAAGGTCATGTCAGGCAAATCTCATTGATTTCTTTGACTGGGTGACCAAAGTAGTAGACTGGGCAGGGGCTGTGAACATGGCCTACCTAGGCTTTAGCAAGGCATTTGACACAGTCATAGAAACATAGAATGTGATGGTAGATAAGGACTGCTTGGCCCACCTAGTCTGTCCATTTCCTTACCTAACAGATAAGCTGCAGATCCTAGTTAACCAACAGCCTACTTCCTCCTATCCCCCACTAGAATTGCATTATGTCTGTCCCATGCATTATTGAATTCTCCCACTGTTTTTGACGCTATGACCTCCTCAGAAAGGCTGTTCCATGTATCCACAACCCTCTCTGTGAAGAAATACTTCCTCACATTACCTCTGAGCCATCCCCCCTCTGTCTTCAAATTGTGCCACCTTGTTTTTGCACATCTCTTTTTCTGAAAGATGCTGCCCTCTTGGACTTTGTTGATTCCCTTGAGGTATTTGAAAGTTTCTATCATGTCCCCCCCCTTTCCTTGAGGCTATATATTTTTAGTTCCTTTAGTCCTTCTTCATACATCTTCTGATGCAGACCCTGCATCATTTTGGTTGCCCTCCTCTGGACAGCCTCCACCCTGTCTATGTCTTTGTGGAGATGGGGTCTCCAGAACTTTACACAGTACTCCAGATGTGGTCCCTAGTGCTAGGGACCCTAGTTTACAGACTGAAGGGGACCTGTCCCATGCCTAGGGAATGTGTAAGGAGTTCATAGCTGCTCAGAAAAGTGACCCTAGTCTAGAGACACTGAGGGCTTGGGCAGACTCTGATGGAGTACAAGGAGGTGATGGGAAACATAAAGTTTATTGGGACAATGGACTGCTGTACATGCAGGATGCTAAGACAGAGGGAGAGGTGTTAGGCAGGCAGCTTGTCATTCCCCAGGGATACCATGAGCAGTTGCTCAAGATTGCACATGATATTCCCTTGCCTGGTCATCTGGGAATTGCACACACCATGCAGTGGTTGGCCCAGAATTTCTATTGGCCCAACTTCACCCAGCAGGTGAAGAAGTATTGCAGGTCTTGTCACCGGTGCCAAGAAATAGGGAAGAGGGATAAGAAAACCCAAGCCACCCTAATTCCATTGCCCAGAGTGGAGGAACCATTCCAAATGGTGGGAATGGATATTGTGGGGCCTTTAAATATCCCCAGCTCCTCCAGAAAGAGGTTCATCCTGACTGTGGTGGATTATGCCATGTGGTATCCAGAGGCACTCACCCTATCCTTACTGAGGACAGACAAAGTGGCAGATGCCTTACTTGGGATTTTCTCCTGTGTTGGATTTCCACAGGAGATTATCATCTAATGAGGGGGTTCCTTCATGTTGGACCTGATGAGATGTTTGTGGGAGAAGTGTGGGGCGGTGCAGAGATGCTTGACACCTTATCACCCACAAGTCAATGGGCTTGTGGAAAGATTTAATGGTATCCTGAAGTCAATGCTCCAAACATTTGCTGAACATGGAGAGACTGGGAGACATACCTTCCCCACCTGTTGTTTGCATACAGGGAGGTGCCCCAAGAATGATATGGTTTTCCTCCTTCAAGCTCTTATATGGACGCAGGGCATGTGGGCCCCTAGACTTGATCCAGGAGGACTGGGAAGGCAAGCATGCCACCCAAGGAACTCCTATAGTGGATTATGTCCTTAGGTTTAGGAAAAGGCTGAAGGAGCTTATGGGGACAGCCCACAGCAACCTGGCAGCTGCCCAACAGAAACAAAAAGTGTGGTATGACTGCAGAGCCAGAGGTTGCTCATACACAGTGGGTTAGGAAGTCATGGTCCTTATTTCGGTCCAGAAAGACAAGCTGCAGGCTGAATGGGCAGGACTGTACAAAGTGGTTAGAAAGGTAAATGACATGAACTATATCATAGAGTTACCTGACAGAAGACATACAGAAAGAATGTACCACGTCAACATGATGAAGCCATATGCTAATAGGGTTGACATAGTGTTTGTAGTGTGTAGTCCTGGGGAGGGGATGGAGGAAGGAGACCCCCTTCTGGACTTGCTGGAAGAAAGCAAGTGAGAGTCCTCTGTAGAGGCAGTTAAATTGTCACCTCAGCTGGCCCCAGACAAGATCCAGCAAGTAAGGGAGGTTTAAGCAGACTTTGCCCCACTGTTTAGCACCAAGCTTGGACTAACCCCTTAGCAATGCATGATGTAGAGACAGGGATATAGACGCCCACATGGCAGACAACATATTGGGTGTCAGAGGCTGTCCAAAAGGACATTAGGAGGGAGGTGGAGGAAATGCTGGATTTAGGGGTAATACAGAAATCCCACAGCCCCTGGGCCTTACCCAAAGTCCTTGTGCCAAAGTCAGATGGCTCTACTCATTTTTGTGAGGACTATCATGGACTGAATGCACACACAAAGTCAGACACCTATCCAATGTCCCAGATGGATGAACTCCTGGACAGGTTGGGAGGGGTGACCTACCTTACAACTATAGACCTGACAAAGGGGTATTGACAGGTACAGTTAACTGACAGAGCTAGGGAGAGGTCGACCTTCATCACTCTGATAGGGTTATTTGAATTTAAAGTAATGCCTTTCGAAATGAAGAATGCCCCTGTCACTCTCCAGAGGTTAGTGAATCTGGTGTTAAATGGTGCTGAGGAGTACGTCATGGCATACCTGAATGACATTGCCATCTTTAGTGCCAGCTGGGAGAAGAAATAGTTAATTTAGGAGTTATATATAGGAAACGTCTGTTTTCTTCTGATGTCACATTATTTAACATATCACGTGGTAGGAAATCATGTTTGTAATTTTATTTTCTAAAAGGATGAGCTAGATGACTTATCAAGCGGGTGTGGAAATAGAGTTGAAAATATATCAGTATATCTGAAATGTGGGACATATCTCTTTTGGGCTCTTAAGAAACAAAGTTCTCAGACCTAAATAAAAAGACACTTATAGAGGTAATACATTAGATAGAAAAGATCTTAATGTACTGTGGTAGGGGTATTGTCCTGTAGTTTTCCTTTTTTTCTTTTATGTGATTGTGATGCTCTTTGTTATTTGTTCTGCATTTCATCTTACTGTTTTTATACATTTTTAGTAAATACATTCTTTAAGGTACTGCCTGGGTCTCCCAGTTTTCTTTCTGCATGTGGAGTGCCTGTATTATTACGTCTGACAAATGTTCAAGGGCTTGATGGTGTTACTAAGCTTGGTAAAAGGTAAGAATATATCTATGGTCTCTTATAGAGTTTTAAGGGTTCATTTGGAGTGCCCTTAGGCAAAAGATATATTGCACGCCCCCAAAGAAAATATTATCTGAGCCTGTACATTTGGGTATGCTACCATAAGGTTCACAGTTTGAATCCCCCCAGAACTTGAGACTAAAGGTGATTTAAACCCAAAAGCAGACAGGAGGGTTACCCTGTCTGCTACCTTTTCACACTATTGCACTCAGAGGTTGGCACTGTGGAAGCAGAGGGCCTGACAAGTGGAGTGCGTTTGTGCGTTTTGTGTATCATTTTTGGGTACCATTGTTACATAGTCCACTACCCTGTTGCTGGGACCCTATTAAAAATGACTTGCTAGGTAGCTCATTAGTTGTTTTCCCATTCAAATGCTTTTATGCTTTGAATAAATCTGTTTTTAAAGATACCTCTGGAGTCTCTTAAAAGTACAATAGATAGCAATATAGTGTAGTTCTTAGACATTCCAAATAGTGTAGGGAAGTCCTGCTTTTGATATATACACAGCCATCCCCTGCCCCCCACACAAAAAGCTCTTTTATCATCAACATCTGGCTCCCATTTAGTTTCACAATTCCACTGCTGCTGTTGCTTTGGGTACATACAGGTAATCATTCATGAAGCAGGGGGGATGTTTCTACTTAGATTACAGAAATGCCTTTGACAGTAAAACAAAAGTCCTAATGTGTGTGTGCATGTGTGTTTGCGTGTGTGTGGGGGGGGCACCATCATTTATAACAGATGCTGCTGTTTTATGAGGGTAAGCTGTGTGATTCAGGAAAGAGATCTGAGCTGTAAGATTGAGCTCGGAAGTGCCAAGTGCAGTTCCTGGCAGACCAGCACTTTTTCTGCTGTTTGGTTATCTGCAAAAGTGGAACATTTGATGTCCCACTGAAACTTCATACAGGGGATGTGATAGTAGTGCAGAAAATTGGACACTCCTGCATGAAATGGGACAGGTGGTAACCCTATTTAATAGATGACCAATATTTAACAAGCAGTTTCAGTTTCCATTGTGGTAATGTTGAGGGGGTAAGGAGCAGGCAGGCTGAGAGCACATAATGAGACCATCTGTGCTGTGTTTAAATAATAGAACAGAACTGATTTATGATTGTTTCTGTTGGTACATTCTTTCAAACTTCACGGAGTGTCAAGCTAGAACAGCATCACAATCAGGCTTGCTGATGACTGTGACAGGTTCAGGCCCCGTATAGCGAGCACTGCAGTAGGCCACAGTGGCACACTTCTCAAAATCCTGTACATAGCAAAATGTTTGACATGCACTGGGGTGCACAGCAAACATAAAAAGGCCCTTGTGTTTAGAAATTAACAGTGTCTGATCCCACTGTGCAGAGCACTTGTGAGACCACATCTGGATTATGGGCCACCCTTTTGGTCACCCTACCTGAAAATGGATACTGATCTCTTGGAAAGTATTCCGAGAAGGGTAACAAGTTCATTCCTGCGACTGTCAATGATCTCCCTGCCCATCCCCGGACAATGGCCCCTGGCCTGTTCTCTCCCCTCCTCCCCCTCCCCTGACAATGGCCCCTGGCCTGTTCTCCCCTCCTCCCCTCCTCCTCCTCCCCTCCCGGACAATGGCCCTGGCCTGTTCTCCCTCCTCCCTCCTCCTCCTCCTCCCTCCTCGGACAATGGCCCTGGCCTGTTCTCTCCTCCTCCCTCCTGACAATGGCCCTGGCCTGTTCTCCCCTCCTCCCTCCCTCCTCCTCCCTCCCCGGACAATGGCCCTGGCCTGTTCTCTCCTCCTCCCTCCCTCCTCCTCCTCCTCCACCTCCCGGACAATGGCCCCTGGCCTGTTCTCCTCCTCCCCTCCTCCTCCTCCTCCCCTCCCCTGACAATGGCCCCTGGCCTGTTCTCTCCCTCCTCCCCCTCCTCCTCCTCCTCCTCTGACAATGGCCCTGGCCTGTTCTCCCTCCTCCTCCTCCTCCCTCCCTCCTGACAATGGCCCTGGCCTGTTCTCCCCTCCTCCCCTCCTCACATGGCCCCTGGCCTGTTCTCCCTCCTCCTGACAATGGCCCCTGGCCTGTTCTCTCCCTCCCTCCCTCCTCCTCCTCCCTCGACAATGGCCCTGGCCTGTCTCTTCCTCCTCCCTCCTCCTCCTCCCCTCCTGACAATGGCCCCTGGCCTGTTCCTCCCTCCTCCCTCCTCCTCCTCCCTCCTCCCCTCCTGACAATGGCCCCTGGCCTGTTCTCCCTCCTCCCCTCCTGACAATGGCCCCTGGCCTGTTCTCCCCTCCTCCCTCCCTCCTCCTCCTCCCCTTTTTTTTGCCTCTTCCTGTGCTGCCTCCTCAGCTCTTTCTTTAAACTGCTTTGACCTGGCCTAATATTCCTTTGGGTCTGACTGTTAGCCATTTACTGTATTCTCTTTAACAAGTCTGTCTGAGTCCTGCCATGGAATTGTGTTTACAGTTGTATTGTTCTACTAAATGTGACATGGAGCCTTTGTAAACGAGTCTTTGACTCAAAGGTACTTTACAAATAAGCAATAAATAAATAAGAATAATTACAAGACTGAAGGACTGGCCATATGCAGAAAGACTGAGGGAGTGCAATATTGCACTTTTTGAGGATAGAGGAGTAACAGGCATCATTGTATTGTTTAAAATCCTAAATAACTCAGACCTTACAAACCAATGCAACATAATTTTCAGAGACAGAATGTCAAATTTTAGGTCCCATACCAAACCATTAAAAATACCAAGGGAGTATACTAACACAAGGGATAACTTCTTTATAGTAAGAGCTCCAAAAGTTTGGAATACATTGCCACAATACTTAATTGATCTAACATCCTGTAATAACTTTAATATGAATTAGGCACTTATGTGTGTTACATCAATACCAAGGGAATGATACCTCCACTACAAATGGGAGACAGTCTTGATAGACTCTTAATTCCCCTTCTGCTTTAATCACTGAGTAAGATACTGAGTAAGAAAGAAGTAAGTGCCTCAGATGGGACTTGAACCCAGGCTACCCAGAATACCATTGCACTACTAGCTGCACCACCAAGGTACCTGGAAACTGGGCCATCCTGGAGCACATTATTTTTGAGGTATGATTACTTTAGAGTAATGTGTTTCAGGATGGCCCAGTTTCCAGCTGCATTGATGGCACAGTTGGTAGCATAACCAGAACGGTATTCAAGGTGGTCTGGGTTCAAGTCCCAGCTAAGGCACTTACTTCTTTCTTTCCTCTGTTTGTATATGTTCGATAAATAGGCACATTATGCTCTGTGATTGAAAATGTAATTATCTGTGCAACACCAGGCTGTGTACTAGAGAAAGGGTAATGTGCTCTGGGACAGCCCAGTTTCCAGTTGCCTTGGTGACACAGGTGGTAGTGGAACCAGAATGGCATTCTGAGTGACCTGGGTTCAAGTCCTATCAGAGGCACTTGCTTTTTTTTTTGCTACTAATAGGTTACTGGCTGACTTATAGGATTTTATAATATGATCTTGTACCCTGGGACTTTTTGGACATTTTTCTTTTATTTAAACTTTATTGATTTTAACAACCATAAAATACTAACAACTGCAGAATAATCAAATATTGAACAGCCAAACAACCTAACAAAATTTAGGCATTAAAAAGAAAAAAAAATAACAACAAAGGAAGTCCCACTCACCTACAGCTCCCCTCCCCCTCAAGCACACATATCAGCAAGGGAAGCAAACATAAAACAAAAACAAGCATTTGCCAATACCAAACATTCAGCTTACAGGTATTTGCAGTGGTGTTTGGCACTTTGACATGGCTTAAAAAATCTGTGACAAAGAAGTAAAATAAGGGTCAGCTTAACAATTGGTTCTATCTCCTGAAGCAGGCAGTGTAAGAGTATTGGTATAAATACTTTATTTGCTTAAGAGCAAGTCTGCAACTTTGTTTGACAATAATGAGAGCTATTCTCAATGCACAAAGTGACTACGCACCACGGATGTGGGGTGCATAGCCTATGCCAACCAACACATCCTGTGCTCGATTCACAAAGGGGGCACGGGACTGGTATGCATCCAATACCCCACTCATGCAATGAGATCCATGATGGGGGAAGGACAGGGGCATGCATGTGCTCCACACAATGCTGGAATGCGCAGAGCACTGGGTGAGGGGGTGCAGGCTATGCAACCTGAGGGAAGTTGTAGCCAGTACATGCCCCCAACAGGATGCCACCACCAGAAGCAGTGGGGATGGCAGGGCATGAACAGCATTCCAATATGCTGCCTTAGCCCATGGGATGCACATGGTGGGCCAGGGGTGGGCAGCCGGCACCTGCCTGCTCAGATGTCACGGCCTCTATTGCAACCATCTGATGTTCATTGCACCCCAGTGCACAAGGGATCCAGTGGTGGACCGGGACAGGGCATCCCATTGAATGCCTGACCATGTCCGCGGATGTACTTCTGTACACCTATGTGCCATGGGGGAGGTGCCATGGAAAGAAGCCTTGCAGTGGCTGTTGACTGTGAATACGGCCACTGCAAAGCGATCCCTGGGTGTGGACCTTTGTGGGCAGGATACACTCCCACGGCATGTTAATCTTGGGCTGTGGAGAATAGCCGCCATTGTGAGCACACTATATACCCACTGTTCAATCACAGAAACACAAATTTTAGGAGGGACAGGAACATTCTGAGGCAAAATCAGGGACATCCCTGAAAAGCAGGGAAATCTCTCTCTCTCCCCTCCTTTCTCTTCCTCCACTGTCTTTCTCTCTCTCTCCTCCCAACTCCCTGTTCTCTCTCTCTCTCTCTCACTCCCTCTGCCTCTTTCTCCCCCTCTGTCTCTCATTCCCTTTTAACCCCTCTGTCTCTCTCTCTCTCTCTCCTCCCCTTTGTTTCTCTTTCTCTCTCTTTCCTCCTTCTTCTCCCTCTGTCTCTCTCTCAGCAAACAAGCATTTGTCAATGCAGAATGTTGGCTTCCTGGCATTGACATTGTTAGTGCAGGAGTTAGAGAGATGCAAGAAGGATTGGCAAAAGTAGTGAACTGATGCTGACCCCTGCCCTACCCTGCATAGAGTGACAGGCATTGGGGTGTCTTTGGTCATCAGTCATAATGCTCACGCCATTTCACCTCACCCTACCCTGCAGACACTGACAAGTTCAGTGGTGTGCCTTGGGGTCTTTGCACCTTACACTCACCCCATTCCAAAAGGAAATTCACTAAAATGGGTGCAGTATAGGAGAATCGGGTGAACTTTGGGGCTGAAGAGTCCAAAGCACACCTTGATGCGTGTCACTGGCTGATGGGTGGGGGTGAACTAGTGGGAGCATTACAGCTGACCATACCAAGTAACACCCTGATGTAGCTTCCAACCATAGAGCATGCACACAGGTGTGGTGCTAGAAAACAACAGTCAGTAGCGAAAAACAAACTTTCCTGCACACAAACCTAAAGAGGGACCGCACCATTTCTTACATGCAGAAATTCACATTTATTGATTAAATAAGGTGCACACCTACTCCACACTCAGCCTGACATGTTTTGGACAAAATCCTTCCTCAAAAGTTGATTCCTTTAGTTGCAACACTTCTTATAAATGGTAAAAACAAACACATGAACTTTACACCTCATGTGATTGGTTAAAAGCATATCACAGTAATTTTAATAACTTATTTTAAAGAATGTTTTTCACACAAAGTGTTACTAAAACATATAACTTCATGTTAAAGTACAAAATCTATACTATAAGGCAAATCACCTAAAAAGAGGCAAACGGCACAATTATATTCATGATGCAGGAGTGTAAAAGATCGAAAAGAAAAGAGAAAAGAGAGAAAGAAGTGAGGAAGGGGATGGGAAGACGAGAAAAAAGAAGGAAAAATGGAAAGCTACTAATGCAGAGCAGTTAAAGAATAAAGTGGCAAGTCTATGGCCCCTAAAAAGTTTCAGACATACCAGGTCATTTTAGAATTTTCATTCTGTGCAAAAGACAACATCAAAAATATACTCCTGGGCTAAAGTTCACCAGTCCTTACTGCCACAGGGTAAACACACTGCTATCACATTATGGAGGAGGTGTTCATTCATTAACAATACAATGGTCTGAAGCAAAACATGTGCTCTTACTACATATTCATTTCTTTCCTTTTAAAATTAATTTTCTTTTGTTTTTCTTTAAGTACGGGTGTATGTCTAGATATGCATTCAGACCAGTTTTTTGTGGCATTCAAAATGACAATCCAGAAATTCTCCCTAATGAACATCAGATTTTTAAAGTCTCCCCTCTGGGGTTTCTACATACTTCCCCAATAGCTGTAAAGCTAAACTGATGTTGTGCTGGGTTGTGGCATATGTGATGTCCTTCTTTTCTATGGCCCCTGACATGTTCCCTGACCCTGGTTTTGAAGCACCTTAGAGTTTTCCCACACAAAAGCATTACAGCTACACGTTGTCAAATATATGACACTCTCAGTGTCACATGTAATACATTGTTCAACCTTAAAGATTTTGTCAGAATTGCAGCTAGAAAAGGTTTTGTGGGTAAAACATGCATGCAGACTGCATGTCTTTTACATTTAAAGCAGCCCACAGGTTGTTGCAGCCAATTTTAGTTTTTTATTATTGGTAATGGCTGTGTACCAAAATATCTCTTAAGGTGGGTGCTTTCCTGTAGCACATCCTCACAGGTAACTCTACAGTTTGTTAGAGCCCTGCATCCACTGACAAAACATGCCAGTGTTTTCTTAAGATTGTTTTCAGGTGGCTTGCTTGATCTGAATAATCAGTTGCAAAGTTAAATCTACAGTCATTTGTGACAGGGGTATCTGGGATACTTAAAAGAATATCTCTACTCCTATTCTGTGCTGCTTGCTTAGCTACCATGATCGTGTTATGGTTATAGCCCTGTTGTAATTGTCAGAGCTCTTCTGCACCTCGTGCAAAGATTCCTCTGTGGAACAGTTTCATCTAGTCCTGTAAAACTGTCCTTCGGGGATGTTGGAGGTCACGGGGGGTGACAGCTGTTGTGTATCACATCCTCCTCCCATTTGCCAACATAGAGGTTTCTATAGCGCACATGTGGCCCCCATAGCTGTCCCTTTGATTTGTTTGTACATAGCATTATTGAATAAAAAGACATTGTCTTTTAGCACCATTTCTAACATTTTCAAAATTGTTGTTACTAAAGCACCATCAAGTTCTGACTAATTTAGAAAGATGGCAGCTGCATCCAATGCCCCCTCATGGGGGGCATTGGTGTAAAGAGCCTCAATGTCACAAGTAATAAGTAATATGTCCTTCTTCAAATTAAACATGGGTGAAATGTTCAAAACTTCTTTTATATCTTTGAGAAAAGAAGGCAGAGTGGATACCATAGGCTTCAGGTAGAAGTCACAAAACGGTGAAAGGGGTTCTGTTAAAGATCCTATGCCACTTATGATAGGGCAGCCAGCCGGATCAACAAGAGTCTTGTGTACCTTAGGGCGGGTATAGAAAGTTGTTGTAATAGGGAACTGTGTGATAAGGAAGTCTCTGGTTGTACAATCTATAACCCCCTCCCTAAAGGTCTGTAGTACCAATTAGATAATGGCTAAACTCAAACTCGCAATCTGATTGGCTAAAACAGTCTGCCAGCCAGGCTGTTATTTCTTAACAACACCTGGCAAAAAACAAGTGCCACAACTACCCAACATAATGACACTTTAATTTTGAAATGTACCACCATTTTTTCTCACTAACCAAGACAGCAAGATACAGGCCTCATCCCTATTAACCCTCTGAAACAGTCACATCAAAAAAAAAAATCCAAATATTCCACATTTAAACAAATTGTATAACACATTTTCTTCATTCCTCCCCCAACCGAAAATCTCATGCTACTAAATAGCTGAAACCCCTCCCGACACATGATCCCTACCCACTCCCATAGACATCCCAGACCAGCAGACCCACTCCACCTGTGGCACAAATTTCACAAAACTCCTGTTCCTCTCTTTTCTTGCTGCACTTCTTCACAAATCCCACCAGCTTGCTCGCTCACTCTCACTGGCTCCCTTGCTGTCTCTCTCTGACAATAACCCAACCCACCAGCCCCACTGTACCTTTACTCTGATAATTTTCTCTTCTCTTTAGCTCTGCAAACTCTTATGAATCTTTTTCTTCTGTCCCTTTTACGACTTCGGATAAGAGGACTACAGCTCCTACAAATCCATGCGACAAAAAATCCAGATCACTCCACAGCCTCTCTTAAACAGTATCACCCCGGGACTACTTTACAAAAAATATATAGTTTCATTCTATATATAATTTTTATTCAGCTTCCTGTTGATTTCATTCCATTTTATTAACAATGTAACAAATAAACCATTATCTAAGTATAATAATACCCTCCAGGGTGGGCGTTTTGGGATAAAACAGACCTTCCAGGGGCTATAATGCCCTCCACCTGTGGTGTCAGGTCTCATTACGCCCCTGAGCAGTCTGTTATATCCCAATAATGCCAACCCTGTTGGGTATTATTACTTACTTCATCAATGCTGCATTTAAAATCATGGGTAGGGTCCTCCATGAGTCTGGTGTAAAAATCTTTATTGTCCCACTGCCAATAGGCCTCTTTCATATATTTCTGTTTGCCCAAGAGTACAACCACTCCTCCCTTGTCTACTTGTTTAACAATTAAATTCACATCTGATTTTAAAGTCTGTATCACATCTCTCTCTATTATACTCTGTTGTTTAAATGACCATATTCTGGGGACTAAAACAATTCTCTAGGTCCTTTTCACAAGTTCTTTAAACATGGAAACTGACATATGGGGAACAATAAGTAGAAGGTACTGAGAATGGCAGTGTCTGTGTTTCTGTGCTGGTATCAGTATTTTCATTCAGTGCCTCAGTGTTTTTTGCCAAAAAAAAGATTGTACATTCAATTTTCTGCAGCACAGATTTGGGTCTACTAATGTCCCCACTCTGTCCATAGTTGCCGTTGGTGAGAAGCCCAGTCCCTTTTCCAATACCCTTTCTTCAGCACCGATAAAACATATTTCGAAAAGTTTATGACTTGTATTGCAGGAAAAATGCTTACCTATTCTGGTATCCCCTGACCCTGCATGGCTTCATGAATGGTCACCCCCCTCAATTATTCCTGTAAAACTGGTTGTCTCTGTAATGGCAATGTGTGTGTTCCTCATTATCGTTTACCTCTCCTCATCTTCTTCCTGGATCTGAAAAGTCTCATGGGTGTTCCTGGAATCTTGTGTTCCACCTCAGGAAGATTTGTTGTTGGTTCTGGTCCATTTGTGAAGTTTGGTTGGGTTCTATGTGTTGTGGATCCATGTGATACCCTTCTTCCAAAAAAAGGGTCTCTTCTTAGTTTCTCCCCACCAGAGTCATTTGTGTCAGTCATGTATTCAAATAAGACATTTTTTACTGGTTTTAAAATACTTTTCAAGTTGTCTTTTTTCCAAGAGAAAATCATACCCCTTTCCCAGTCACCCTTTTCTCTGATTAACTTGTTCCTTTTAATCCTCTGTAGATCACTGTCTAGCTTTAAAGTGTCAGTGGCTCAGTAGGTAACACACTCGCCTCTGAGGCTGGGAGATCAGAGGGCTGTGGGTTCAGTTCCCACATCTGGCACTTGGGTTAATATCCCAGTACTGACACTGTAGTGCAGCATGAGAGGGGTGCTGCACTTCTGAGGTGCCGTCTTTCAGATGAGACATTAAACTGAGGTCCCATCTTCCTGGATTGGTGGTAGTTCAGGTGGATGTTAAAGATCCTATGGCACTTATCAAAAAGAGTAGGGGAATTTTTTATTGAGAACAATATAACAAATCAAAAACTATACAAAAACAATGGAATACATTAAATCAAGACAATAACTCATAAAAAATAGAAAGATAACCTACAAAAAAAATAGAAAGGTAATACACATTCTATAAATGAACAGACTAAGAGTAATACAGGAAGTTTCAAAACTAACACATTCTCTTTATTAAGTAACCCCTTCAAAAAGTATTAAAGGAAGTGCCCTCCACCAATATTCAACTAAAGCTGCTAGTACGCCTTTTCTCTAATTCATAAACATGTGCAATTTCTTTCCTAATAAGATTTTCAACCCAGTTAATGAAGTTTGTTTTTGCTGAAGTACAAACAGACATCTATTATACCAAATGTGTCATTTGAAAATTGCAAAAGGACTCTAAGAGTACCAGAATAAAATAATTTCAGTCAGGCCCAAATTTCCCATATACCAGATCCGAGTATGTTATATTAGCAAACATGGGTAAAGACCACTCATGTGCCAACTGAGCCCACAATGGTTCTATAAAAGGACAATAAACAAAAAAGGTGTGCCATAATTTCCACTTGGCAAACACAGGACTCCCTGACACAAAACTGATCTTCCAGCTGTTTATGAGCTTGATTCCCTTTAACATTTAACTTATTGTGACAGCACAGCCATAAAGTGTCCCACATTTTTACTGGAATCCTACCATCCAATAATTGTTTAGTTAAACATTGACAGTCAAAAGGCAGATCAAAACAAGGCATTGACAAAAAAATTATATTCAAAATGGAGGAATATAGGAGCTTTCTGTTTTGCAAATCCGGCACCTGACTGGATACATGCCACTGCCTTATTTTTTTAAAAAGCTCAACAATATACCCAGAAGTCCCTTGTGGAATCTTAGTAAAAGGCTTCCAGGTTGGTGCTCTCCACTTATCTATAAAATATTGGGATCTGGAAGTGAAACTCCATACCCAAAACTCCTGATGACCAGCTATGCAAGGGTAAACATTTGAATGTACAAAAATAGTAAAGAAAAACAATACCGGATTAACCATATTTAGACCCCCTTGTTTTATAGGTCAATAAGTAATTATTCTTTTAATAGGTTCAACCTACTGCCCCACAATAGTTGAAAAAATAAATTATACAGGTGTGCTTCTAAATGAAGTGGAAGAGGAAAAATATAACTGACCAATAAAAAAAATGGGAATAATAAAAGTTTTCAACATATAAATCCGTTTTTTCCTAGACATAGGAAAAGATTTCCATTTTGTAATTTTATCTTCTGCAACAGAAATAGAGGAAAGTCAATTACTTTCTGCTGCTAAAGGTACTTCAAAAGAAAGACACAGAATCTGCATCTTCTCAGACCTAATAGATATCCCCCCAATCTCAGTATAAACATCCTGTAAGGGAATCTGTACAGCTCTGCCAAAACTTTTTTGATTATTTAAAGTGGACCCAGAGATTAACGAGAAAGGCTGCACAATCTCAATAGCTCGCACACCTGAGGCCTGATCTGCTATTAAAATACAAATGTCATCCTCATAAGCCAGAGCACTAGGAAAAAACAGGGCAGATTTGTCAGAAATATGTCTGACGGAAGTGTCAGTATACAGTTTCCTAAGAAGAGGGTCTACAGAAAAACATATAAAAGGGGGCTCAAGGGACAGCCTGATGTACCCCTGTTTTTATCTGAATATGAGATCCCTTTAAACCATTCACTACAGGAGTCATGGAGGCATATTTGTTCATATTTCTAATCCAAGAGACAAAATCCTGCAGCACCCCATACCGTTCTGTGACCGCAAACAAATAATTATGTGGAACTCGATCAAAAGCTTTTGATTGATTTAAACTGAGTACATACCCTGTGTACCTAACCCATCAAAAACCTCCCTTACTACTTTAAGTTAGTAATCATAGAGTGGTCTGGGAAAGCACATGTTTGAGTATGAAAAATTACTTTCTGGGCAATATCAGAAAGTCTGACCGAAATAAGTTTACATAAGATTTTCCAATCTGAATTTAGAAAACTACTAGGACACCAATCATCTAAATATTCTTTTTTTTTTTTTATTAAATTACTAGCTGTAAATGCTGCAGGTATTGGCAATATTCCCTGAACAATTATATTAAATACAGCCGTTAAGTAAGATAAAAGCACAGTTTTTGCTTTTTTATGGAACTCATTTGGAATTCCATCTGGACCAGGGGTCACAGTATTTTTTAAGTGACTAATTACAGAATCTACTTCAGCACTAGTGATAGGCCAACTTAAATCATTGACACTTCCAGGGGATAATTTAGGAATATGTAAGGAATCAAAAAAAGTATTCCAGTCATGTGGCTTGAATTCCTGACCATACAAAATCTGGGTATGATAAGAAACCTCTTTCACAATGTTTTTATTATCAGAAATCTGGGTGCCATTATGCGAGATTAATGATGACATATATTTAGACTGAACCTGCTGGTTACTACTGTCAAACGGGTTAACCACTTTGGCTGCCTCTTTCCTACCACATTTCTGTTCTAAAAAATGGGAGGTGGATCTATCATACTGATAAGTACACATTTCTTCTTTTAATTGCTGAATCTGCACAGAATAATCTAAACGAAATTCAATTTGCCAAGACAACAATTTCTGCAACTGATGGCAATTCAGATATTTAAGATACTGACTAGAAGAACAGGATTTAGAAAACCTTTGGCAAAATTTTCTAATTTCCATTTTGGTGTCCTGCCACCAAAAGGCAGGATTGTCAAATATTTCAAACACAGAAATTTTGTCTTGAAGAACCATGTACAATTCCTGCCAGCCATGTTCCTCCTCCAACAGTGAAATATTCATTTTCCAAAAATTACGAGAGTCTGGTTTATTAATAGGACGACCCAAAGATAAAACCAGTAAACAATGGTCAGAGTGTTCACAGGGAGAACTGAATACTGAACACCCGGCAACCATTTAGAAATAAGAAAATAATCTATCCTTGTGGTTAATCTTCCTTGATGAAATGTGTACAGGAGGCTAGGAACCAAATAAAGCCCCATAAATAAGGTTAGCTTTGGTATATAATGAGTTAAGAAAATTTGAGTCGATATAACTTTTGTGTTTCTCCTGTTTTATCTGGAAGAGATAAAATACAGTTAAATTCTCCAAAAATTATTGACTTGAGACAACTGGAGAAAAGGCTGAATGGTTTTAAAAGTAGCTATTCTCTGGTTTTAATCTGGGGTTGTAAATATTGATCAATCTCCATTCTTGTTGTTGAATAATAACATCCAGAATAAGGACCCAACCCTGGATTAGGTCAATTGCTTGGCAGAAGACACCAGAGGAAGGAGTGCTGTGTGACTGGACTTCTCTACTGGGACTAAAGAAGTAGAACTCTTGTACTTGGACCTTTCATTTAGGGTAAAAAATTGACAAACAAAACAAAAAAAATAGTGTGTTTGTCTGAGTTAACTGAACTGAATGGTTATCTGAACAGTTATCTAGGTGTAAATCTCAGGTGATTGAAAGGGCTTGATAGCTGTGCAGTTTAAATTACTTATAAAAAGATCTAGTAAGTAGGGGGAGTGGCTTAGCTAGAAGGGAGCTAAATGTAAAGACTGCCTTAGAAAGATTGTGTTAGTAGCTTGGCAGAAAACACCAGGAAGAAGGAGTGCTGTGTGACTGCAACTCTCTACTGGGACTAGAAGAGGGGGAGGAGTAGCTCTCTGTGTAAAGGAAGGGATAAAAGCAACTGAACAAAAGAGTAAACAGGGAGGAGAGGAGGCACTGTGGGTCACCTTGGAGACTGAAAAAGGTACCACAGTCCACACAGGGGTTGTGTATAGACCCCCATGTCATGGGGAGGGAATGGACAAGGATATGATAGAAGGCATTCTTAGGATGGCAGAGAAAGGGGAGATATTGTTGATGGGAGACCTGAAAATGCCAGATGTTAACTGGAGCACATTTGCTGCAGCCACATCCAAGAGCAGAGCTATTCTCAATGCCCTACAGGTGGCAGGCCTCACTCAGCTAGTTTTGGAACCCACTCATGAGGGAGCAATCTTAGACCTCGTACTCTCAAATGGGGGCAGTGAGAGGATCTGTGATCTAGAAGTGGGTTGCCATCTGGGAACAAGTGACCATCAAACAGTGTGGTTTACTTTAAACTCAGCTACAGAATCAAGCCATACAAAAGTGAGGGTACTGGACTTTAAGAGGGCTGACTTTGGCAAGATGGGAGAGTGTCTCAGAAAAGCTCTTGCAAACAGGCTAGAAGGAGTGGTGGAGCAACAATGGGGAATCATCAAAACTGCCATCACAGAGGCAACAAGCCTTTGTGTGAAGCAAATAAACAAATCAAAATGAAGAAAAGCCACTATGGTTCTCAAAAGAGGTGGCTGGTAAAGTCAGGGAGAAAAAGATACCATTCAGGAAGTATAAGTAAACACAGAAGGAGCAGGACAGAGAGCTGTACCAGTTAAGGCAGAAGGAAGCAGGGAGGGAAGGCAGAATAGCAAAGGCCAGAACTGAGGAAAAGATAGCCAACTCAGTTAAGAAGGGGATAAAACATTTTATAGGTACATCAGAGAGTGTAGAAAGACAAAGGGAGGGATAGTGAGACTGAATAGAATGAATGGTGGGTGGGCAGAGGGGGACAGTGAAAAAGCAGGGATACTGAACAAATTTTTCTGCTCAGTATTCACAAAAGAGGAGGGGGAAGTGCCTAATACAATTAACAGAAGCACTCTTTATAGGGGGTTCAGTCCCAGCCCTTTCACAGAAGACAGGGTTCTGCAAGAACTCCTAAAACTGAAGGTGGACAAAGCAATGGGGCCTGATGGAATTCACCCCAGAATTCTAAAAGAATTAAGGGGGAACTAGTGAAACCACTGACTAATCTTTTTAATAAATCATGGGAGGATGGTGTGGTACCCGAGGACTGGAGGAAGGCGGATGTGATTCCCCTTCATAAAAGTGGGACCAAGACAGAGGCAGGAAACTACAGACCTGTCAGTTTGACCTCTGTGGTAGAGAAAGTGATGGAGTCACTTCTGAAGGAAAGAATTGTTGAGTACCTAGAGGCCAGTGGGGCACAGGACCCAAGGCAGCATGGGTTCACAGTGGGAAGGTCATGTCAGACAAATCTAATAGATTTCTTTGACTGGGTGACCAAAGTAGTAGACCAGGGAGGGGCTGTGGACATGGCCTACCTAGACTTTAGCAAGGCATTTGACACAGTCCCACACAAAGATTAATAGTCAAATTAACGAGCCTGGAAGTGGGTTCAGGTGGTGGCCTGGGTAAAACATTGACTGGATAACAGGACACAGAAGGTAATTATAAAAGGAGTCCACTCTGAAGAAAGTGGGTTACTAGTGTGGTACTGCAGGATTCAGTACTGTGTCCAGTCCTTTTTAATGTCTTTATAAGTGACATTGCAGAGGGACTAGAAGAAAAAGTATGCCTCTTTGCAGATGACACAAAGATCTGCAACAAGGTTGATACACAAGGAGACGTGGAAAGGATGAGAAGGGACTTGGCAAGGTTGGAGGTATGGTCAGAAGTATGGCAGCTAAGATTCAATGCAAAGAAGTGCAAAATAATGCACCTGGGAAACAAGAGCCCAGGAGAAGATTACACAATGGGGGGAAGGAGGTAGGTAGTGACAACAACAAAAAAGGAAGGGAACCTGAGGGTAATCATATCAGATGACCTTAAGGTTAGCAAGCAATGTGAGAAGGCAGTAGGGAGGGCTGGGGATATTCTGGGATACATAGGGAGAGGCATCACCAGCAGAAAACAGGAAGTTGTCAGGGTCTGCAAGAGAAGCTGTACGAGGAAAGACTAAAGATGCTTAATATGTATACCCTTGAGGAAAGAAAGGAGAGGGGGGACATGACAGAATCTTTTAAGTACCTCAGTGGAATCAACAAAGTCCAAGAGGGTAGCATCTTTCAGAAAAAGAGACATGCAAGAACAGGGGGACACAATTTAAAGATGGGAAGGGGCGGTTCCGGGGCAATGTGAGGAAGTATTTTTTCACAAAGAAAGTAGCGGATGCATGGAACAGCCTTCCTGAGGTGGTTGTGGGGTCTAAAACTGTGGGAGAATTCAAGAATGCATGGGACAGACATAAGGCAATTCTTGTGGGGGGTAAGAAGAAATAGGCTGTTGGTTAACTAGGATCTGCAGCCTATCCTGTAGGTAGGGAAATGAGCAGACTAGGTGGGCCAAGCAGTCCTTATCTGCTGTCAAAGTCTATGTTTCTATGTTTCTAATAAGTCTGATGACTTGTACCTCTAACTTATTAAAAGAATACCTACTCCTGCACACACCTCTTCTGAAAGAGACCAGAAAGATAATACACCTCCAATCATGAGATGCCTGACTAGTCTCCTTAGCGAGTGAAGTCTGGTATCTTATAAAAAACAATATAGTGTGTGATAGAGGTAAGGAAAGAACAAATAGCCCGTCTCCTTTTAGGATTTTTCAGGCTGTTGGCATTTAAACTGCCAAATGACAAAACATCCCTCATTTAAACAAAAAAATCAGGACTTTTTTATACCTCTCCCTTTCCCCGGTGATTTCATTTTGCACCTCTTTTTCCTAATAGTCTTGGCATCTCCGGAAAGCTGATCAGTATCAGTTAACATATCCACCTGAGAAGAAGCCACAGAAGAAGCATCGGAATCATCTTCCATCTCTGTAGCCTGTTTTCATTTGTGTAACACAGCAAATCTGTTTTTAAAAATTAAATCAAAAGACTGGGATTCTGAAAAAGCAGGCACCCCTTTAGTAGTTGAACTTCTCATCTGCCTATGAGTAACCACTGGAACTTAGAATCCTCTAAGGGAGAATAATATCCTTTTTTTTATTAACTGTTTATTGGTATATTCACATTCAAAATGTCATAGCAGACTATGGTACAGAGATATCTTTACCTGTAGAGTAACCAGATCAATGGTCTACTATACCCTTCCTCCCCCTCCCTCCCTCCCAATAATCCCTGCCCCATATCTGCTAGAATGATGGGAGAGAGCCTACATGGTCTACAACCAATTGTCTACCTCATACCTTCTGGGGGAGATTTTACCATGGTTAAGAATGTACAGCTTATTTCTGTAATGAGAAGAGAGTATGAAAGGGGGCCCATATTTGATTATACATGTTGACAGAGTTATTCAGGTTAGCAATAGTCTTTTCTGTGCATAGGTTAGTTAAGATCTCTGATAGCCATTCGTTGTAAGAGATCTCCAGCTGGTCTAGCCAGTGGCGCAGGACTAATTTTTTGACTGACATAGCGATGAGGGTTACGTGATACTTCCTGTTGCATACCCTCATATTAGGTAAATCCCCCAGTAAACAGATTTCGGGAGTGATTAACTCCTTCAACCCTAAGAGGGGGTCTATACAGTGTCTGATCTTGAGTCATAAGGGGAGAACCTTCGAACATGACCAAAAGATATGCACTAAAGACCCCTCCTGTTGCTGGCATCTATTACGTATATTAGTATTCATTAGGCCTAGTTTAGCCAGTTTGGCAGGAGTGCTATAGGCATTGTGTAGGATAGAGAACTGAGTCAGTCTTAGTCTGTCCTGTTTGATAAATTGATGACAGGCTTGCCAAATATTTGTCCAGTTGATAATCTGGCCGGGGAAAAGAGACTTCCACAACTTGGTGGGGCCAAAGTCGCTGGGGAATTTCCATTGATATAGTGTATTGTGAATCTTAGAAATTGCATTAGGGCCTCCAGTCCACTTAGCCAACTCTTTACAGAATGGAATAAAACATCCAGACTCTGGTTTATGACCAAATGTCTGCGTGAGTACGTGCCTCAGTTGGAGTAGCTTGAAACTGTACCTACTGAGGATACTCCATTTGGCCACCATTTCCTGGGTGGAGAGCCAAGTATTATGGTCCTTCATCAGGTCTGAATCTCCAGATCTTTTAAAGCTGGAAGCCAGGACTGGGGTATTGGATTGCCATGATTCTAAAGTTTAGATTACCAGTTAACGTTGACTGGTATCTTTAATCCAGTTATACCTAAGAAATCATGAAATTTGAATGTGTATTTTTAGAGATGTGTATTACAGTGTTTTTGAGTCCCAAAGGCAAACTATTTTCCTTTAGTGTAGCAGACTAACTGGGTTTAGACGGTATTGATTAGTGCCCTCAATTTTGAGCCGGACGGACTGAACGGAGGAAACTTGGGGATCCATCTCATATACTTGTTCACGGTGAAGCCCAGTAATAAAGACAGATATTGGGAAGTCAAGACCCCTTTAATCTCGGGGCCAGTGTGTGATAGGCGATCCTGGGGACTTTGTTTTCCAGAGGAATTTCATAAACAGGGCTTGAGCTTAAACCAAGACTGAGGGAGCCAAATATCGAGCATGGAAAGCGGGTATAATAACCATGGAAATGTGCTCATTTTTATTAGGTTTACTCTTCCCCATAATGAAATCGGGAGGGATGACTATCTATTTAGATCTTGCGCGATGCTATTTGTTAATGGGTCGAGATTCAGTTTGGCGAGTGTTTTAAAGCTGTGAGATAGTTCTATACCTAAGTATCTGAGAGAGTCTTGTTTCCAGTTAAGGCCGAGATTCATAATGTCGGATCTAAACAATTTATAATTCAGCGGAAATACAGTTGTTTTGTCTACATTCAGCTTGTAGTTGGACATTTTGCTGAAAGTGTTAATAATTTCCAACATATGAGGTAAGGACGAGCGGGGATTAGCTATTTGAAGAAGAAGGTCATCAATGTAAGCAGATACTTTTACTTCACAGGGATAGATGGGGATTCCCTGGATATCTGGGCAGACCTGTAACCACCTGATTAGGGGTTCCAGATACAAACTGAATAACAGTGGTGACCAGGGACAACCCTGTCTTGTGCCAGAGTGAAGGGAAGTTTTCGGAGATTACCCCGTTCCCTGAGACTCTCACTGATGGGGATTTGTACAATGCTTTTAACCAGTTTATAAAGACTGTTGGAAAACCAAAAGCCTGAAGAGTTAGGAAAAGATATTCCCAGTGTACCCTGTCGAATGCCTTCTCTGTGTCCAAGGAGACCAAGGCTACAGGGTAGGGCGCATCCCTGGCAACGGAGAAGACATGCGACAGGGTCCTTAAGTGATCCGTCAAAGACCTCCCACACAGGAATCCTACCTGCTCCGGTCCTATCAATGTATCCATAACCTTTTCCAAATGAGAGGCCAACAATTTTAAGGGATTTTAATGTCCTGATTTATGAGAGCTATTGGACGGTAATTTGTGACCCGATTGGGTGGTTTACCTGGTTTAGGAATAAAGACAATCATAGTCTCGAATAAGGAGGGATCTACCTCTGAACCCAAAAGGATGTGTTGGTATAGATGAGTGAGCATGGGGGATGGAGAATACCATCTTTAGGGTCACAAATTTGGGTAGAAGTACTAGGTATACTAGTAGCTTCAGACTGTAACACAGTGTCCACGGAGGTCATAGGACCAGACAGGGGTACCATACTTTCCTCAGCCGGTGCAGAATCAGAAAATGGACTGAACCACACCCGAGTCATCCTGAGACAAAGTAGGGGTTATGTGTACAGTTTGAGCCAAAAGAGAACATAAGGGGGGAGGGATGTTCATGAGCAAAAGGCCTAAATTGAGGCCTAGCCTAAGCATTGTGTTGAACCTTAGAGACAGTCTCATCCTGACTCTCATGCCGCATTGCAGGGCTATTGTGAGAGGCCCAAGGACACTCTCGATAGGAATGGGAAGACTCTTCACATAAGTTGCAATAAATCGGGTGAGGACAAATAATACTGACATGTCCAGAACCCAGACACGATAAGCATTTAAGTCTGTCACAAGCATTACTGAGATGTGTGTGGACCCCACACTGAAAACATGATTAAGGTTGTCCAGGATAAAAAACAAAGCCTCTATCCCTACCTAAATAAAAACAAGTAGGTAAATGCTGGACAGAACCATTCACCACAGGCAATTTCACTTGTAATTTCCATCCTCCTGTCCAAAAGAGCTCAGAATCCATAATAGGATCAGGCAAGCCTAACACTGTACATTTAGAGGACAGCCATCTAATGATATCATTGATTGCAACCCCTTAATTTTTAAATAAAACTGTAATGGATTTTATTGTAGGTTTTGTAAGGGGAATAGTCAAAAAAGGAGACCATAAAGGGGTATGCCTGACTGCCTGATACCTGTGCCAAAATGTTTCAAGTCCCACACCTGTTTTAAAACTAATGTCAAAATAATTATTTCCAGAAGTATGAATAAGAGCATAAATTTCAGAAGGTGCAAACTGTAAACTAGCTTTTATCAAAGTTTTCCAAACATAGAGGCGATCAGGAAATACTTCCAGCCTACCCTATATTTCAGTCACACAGCATTTCGGCTTTTGGCTTGCTCTGGAGGAGTGTGAAAGAGACTGGCAAACATTTTATTTTTTTGCTGGCCATGAGTTTGTTCAGAAGCCCTTTAGCCTGTGCCTGATCAGCAGCAGAGGGTGGTACAGTAGGCTGTGCAAAAATCCATCAGAAGAAGGATCAAGAACTTCACATCTTATAGAATCCAATAGTTTACCATCTCCTGCTCCAGCAGGAGGAACAGTGGAATCTTCAAACTGCAACAAATCATTTGAATCTTTACTTAGAGTAGAAGGCAGAGGACCTTCCTCTAAAGTGACCCCCATAGCAGAAGTATATTTTCCATTATTAACTAAAGCATCCAGGTCCTTTGTTCCAGTCCTGCCAACATGCCAGACAGGATTCTGTGTTAGTTGCAGACCCAAGGGAAGCTCAAGGGGGTCAATAATGTCCAGAAGATCTCCCTGAGGTGCAGGGCCAGGCCCAGCAGGAGAGGCCCAAGAGTCATCTATAGATGACTTCTCCCACCCAGCTCCTTTTAGCACTTCAGCAATTGTAATCCCCGTAGCAGATACATTGTCATCAAAAGCAACACCAGGTTGACTGAAAACAGAAGCCAAGTTGGTCCTCTGACCCTTTAAATCCTGTTGCAGTAACTCAGTTTGTGGATAGGCATGGGTAACAGATAAGGGTACAGGCAGTTGTTGTGAAGCAAGAACAGTACCTGAAGGTGAAGCAGTTGTCTGGACAGAAGAGGAGCTCTCAAACAGCTGAGCCTGGAGACGCTGACACTGCACCTGGTCTGCGCTCTGCACTTGCACCATGCCAGCCATCTGTGTCACTGTAGAACCCTCTATACTAATTCAAGAAGAACACTCACGAGACTCTAGGCACTTGCCACTAGATGAAAAAGAGCTGCTAGTCTCTGAAAATACACTAACAGCTGATGCAGCGATAACTTGTGAGCCGTTGGCAGATGACTCCACAGCCCGAACTCTCTCTCACAGCTGTGCCCTGTCAGACGATGTCATTCTCTTGATGACAGGTCCTCTGAAAGCTGGAGCCACCGGTAAAGCAACCATGTCCCATGCAGAGACTTCAGGTAGGAAAACCTTAGAGTTAGCAGCAATGCAGGGGCTCTCAGTATCACATCCAGAGTTCTGTACAATATCCAAAGTCTTTGTAGCTTCACTGCTTACTGATACCGATATGATAGGAAAAGAAGCCATGTTACCAGTATCCAAGTCAGTCTCTAGCTGAGGAAAGATAGAGAAGGAGACCTTCTTCCCTACCTCCAGAGCGTCCGCTCCATCCAGCACAGGACTCTGAGTGGCCATCTCAGTGAAATGGCCAAGCCCCCTACAGACAGAGTTGAGGAATTTCCCTGGTGTCCTGGCCAAGTTTCCCTCATTCACTAAAAATACCAACAGCTTAATCTGGTTCAAGGTCAGCTGGCATTCGTCTATATCCCCCTTCCCCAGGTCGTGCATGAAAATAAGCAGGATTTGTCTAGTGCACTTACCCGTCAACAAAAACTAAAATAAATAAAATAAAATAAATAAAATCAATTTATTTAATTTCTAGTTAAGTCTCTTGAAATCAGTATATGTTTTAAAATTCAGAACTCGCTCATGTTTTCTTAAGTCCTCTTTCAATTTTGCTTCTTTTTCTTTACCCTAGTTGACTAAAAATTGTACCAACTTCATACTTGCTTCCAGTAAAATACCATTCCATTCCTTTAGGAAGTCTGGATTGTCTGTGCCACATGCTGGACTCTTTTGAGATGTAGTCCTCTTGGCACCCTTTTCACCTCTACATTTCCTTCCAAATTCATATTATTCCAGTAAAGTCAGCGTAGTTGGTGGGTTAGTTTTTCCAATCTTCTGAATGTCTTATGCAGTGACCGTCTCTCTGGTTCTATTACTGCTTCCCTTATGTCATCCACTAGGAATGGATTAATTGATGCTGCTGTCAATAAAATCTGGTCCACATATTCCAAAGGATTTTCTGGTACATTTCTCTCTGTATTTGCAGAATTGGAGAATATCAAATTAGGACTATCCTCTATGGACCGGTTTTCAGCTGCCATAGTGCAAGTAGAAGGAGTGTCAGGTGCATGAAAAGGCGTATACCCTAACGGTTTTACACAGATTGGTGAACTGAGGTGGAATACTACTTTTAACCTCAAATTGGAACCAGTAGGTCTCCCAAAATTCCGAGACTATAACCTGTGCAAAAACTCTAACCAAAAACGTAGCTTCCAACCATAGAGTATGCACATGGGTGTGGTGCTAGAAAACAACAGTCAATAGTAAAAAACAAAATTTCCTGCACACACAAACCTAAAAGAGGGATGCTGCACCATTTCCTATGTGCAAAAATTCACATTTATTGATTAAATAAGGTGCACATCTACTCCACACCTTAGCCTGACATGTATCAGACAGAAAGTCCTTCCTCAAAAGTTGATTCTTTTGGTTACAACACTTCTTATAAATGGTAAAAAACAAACGTAATCATTACACCTCACAGTTAAACCTCTGTGTTGGCAAATGGGAGGAGGATGTGCTATACAATACCACTGTTAACACTTTTTCTTCCAAGTTAGTTTATGGAAACTTTATATAGATGATGTGCTAATTGTTTGACAAGGGAATATGATGGGATTTAGAAATTTTATAACATTGTTGCATAGCACAAACCCTAACCTGAGATTCACATATACTACTAGCCCAGTGGAAATAGTGTGTTTAGATTTAAAAAGAGTAAAAATTACAGGGGGCTTACAGATAGTGATATATAGAGAAAGCCTACAGATGGTAACACGTTACTATTAGCTAGCATCTATCACCCCCCCCAAACGTGACCTCCAACATCCCCAAAGGACAGTTTTACAGGACTAGATGAAACTGTTCCAAAGAGGAATCTTTTGCATGAGGTACAGAAGAGCTCACAGACAGACTAATACAACAGGGCTAAAACCATGACAAGATCATAGCAGCTAGGCAAGCAGCACAGAATAGGAGTAGAAACAGTTGTTTAAGTACCCCAGATTCCCCTGTCACAACTGACTATAGATTTAACTTTGTGACTGATTATTCAGCTCAAGCAAGCCACCTCAAAATAATCTTAAGAAAACATTGGCGTGTTTTGTCAGTGGATGCAGGGCTCAAACAAATTGTAGAGTTACCTGTGAGGATGTGCTACAGGAAAGCACCCACATTAAGAGATATTTTGGTACACAGCCATTTTACTAATAATAAAAAAACTAATAATTGACTGCAACAACCTGTGGGCTGCTTTAAATGTAAATGATATGCAGTTTGCATGCATGTTTTACCCACAAAAACCTTTTCTAGCTGCAATTTTGACAAAATCTTTAAGGTTAAACAATGTATTACATGTGACACTGAGGGTGTCATATATTTGGCAATGTGCAGCTGTAATGCTTTTTATGTGGGCAAAACTCTGCTGTGCTTCAAAACCAGGGTCAGGAAACATGGTAGGGCCATAAAAAAGAAGGACATCACATATGCCACAGCCCAGCAGGTTGTAAACTCCCCCGACCCTGCGCAACATCAGTTTAGCTTTATAGCTATTAATAACGTATGTAGAAACTCCAGAGGGGGAGACTTTGAAAATTTGATGTTGATTAGGGAGAATTTCTGGACTGTCACTTTGAATGCCACAAAAAAACCTCGTCTGAATGTATATCTAGACATACACCTGTACTTAAAGGAAAATAAAAGAAAATGAATTTTAAAAGGAAAGAAATGAATAAGTAGTAAGGGCATATGTTTTGCTTCAGACCATTGTATTGTTAATGAATGAACACCTCCTTCATAAAGTGATAGCAGTGTGTTTACCTTATGGCAGTAAAGACTGGTGAACTTTAGCCCAGGAGTATATTTTTGATGTTGTCTTTTGCACAGAATGAAAATTCTAAAATGACCTGGTATGTCTGAAACTGTTTAGGAGCCATAGACTTGCCACTTTATTCTTTAACTGCTCTGAATTAGTTCCTTTTCCTTTTTCCTTCTTTTCTCTTCCTCCCTCCCTCCCTTCCCTTCCCCACTTATTCCCTCTTTCTCTTTCTTCTTTTCTTTCTTTTATGCTTCTGCATCATGAATCTAAGTGTGCCCTGTTTGTCTCTTTCTAGGTGATTTGCCTTATAGTATAGATTTTGCACTTTAGCATGATGTTATATGTTTTTTTAACACTTTGGTGTGAACTAACGTTCTTTGAAAATAAGTTATTAAATTTACTATGATATGCTTTTTAACCAACCATATGATGTTTAACTGTGAGGTGTAATGATCAAATGTTGGTTTTCTTACCATTTATAAGCAGTGTTGTAACCAAAGGAATCAATTTTTGAGGAAGGACTTTGTGTCCAAAACATGTCAGACTGAGGTGTGGAATAAGTGTGCATCTTATTTAAACAATAAATGTGAATTTTTGCATATAACAAATGATGTGGCATCCTCTTTTAGGTTTGTGTGTGCAAGAAACTTTGTTTTTTGCTAACACCCCTGATGCCTGTCAGTGTCTAAAGGGTGGGGCATTATGGTTGGAAACCCTAAAGCCCCAGGTGTTAGTTGGTATTTGCACTCCAAATTTTCAACATGAGCCATTTGTGACCCCACCTCATGAATAGCGCCACTATGAGTTTGTTAGCCAAAAGGTGATTTTGCACAGCGACTATGCCATTTGGCGCCACAGGTGTGAAAACACATTTCAGGCAGGATGTGGAGAACAACAGCTGCACTGTTCATGGGGAGGTGTAAAAAAACGGCATTGCTGAAAATCTGGAGTGAAAATCTGAAAAAATGGTGAAGTCACTATCGCATAGAAACTGCACAACACACGCCCGTAACGCAGTTATTTTGAGGATTTGTTAACCAAATTATCAACATAGGCATTTGAGAATTCTGGTCATGAACAGTGTCACTGTGATTTTCTTAATCTGTCCCGAGTACTGATTTCCTACAGTGACCGTGCCATCGTGTGCCACATGTGTGAAAACATATTTTGGGCAAGATGTGAAAAATGACAGCTGTACTGTTCATAAAGAGGTGTACAAAAATGGCAATGTTGAAAATCTGGGATAAAATATGAAAAAATTGGTGAAGCCATGAGCATGCATAGAAACTGCTCAATGCACGCCATTAACACAATTATTTTGGTTTTTTTAACCAAATTTTCAACATAGGCATTTTGGGACCTCCGCTCATGAACAGTGTCATTATGATTTTGTTAATGTGTCCTGAACATTGATTTCATATAGCAACTACACCATTGTGCACCATATGCACAAAAACAACCCATTTGGGGTAGGATGTAAAAAATGTCAGCTGTATTATATTCATAGGGGGATATGAAAAAACAGCAATGTTGAAAATCTGGAGTGAAAATATTAAAAAATCTGTTGATGTTATGAATGTGCGTTGAAACTGGGCAATGCATGCTTGTAGCACAGTCATTGTTTGGAATTTTTCCACCAAATTTGCAAGATAAGCATTTTGGGATCCCACCTCATGAACAGTCACACTGTTGCTTCATTAATCGGTCCCAAAAGGTGATTCCACGCAGTGACCATGAAATGACCTTTTGTTACTGAGTAATGAGATGACAGTGCATGTGTTCATGAGGTGGGATCCCAAGCATCCCATATTGAAAATTTGGAGGCAAAATTAAAAAAAAAAACTGAGATATCCACCTAAGTTGAACCTCCCCTCCCCATTTATGTCATCATACAGCTTACCAGCATTTCTTCAGTTCACGTCAGCTTTGAAGAGTGCAGATGTGTTCCCACTACACTGAAGATCACGGCGCCAACCTCTGAAGGTAAGTATGGGGTGAGGGGTGTGTTGGGAGGTGGGATGCACAGAAGTGGGGGAGGGTTGGCGAGAGGACTGACAGTGAGGGACAGTTTTCTTTGTTTCAGGTAATAAAAAAAAAAAAGAAAACCGCGGACAGTTTTCTTTCTTTACAGGTATAAGAAAAATGTTGGGCAAACTGAAGTGGGCTCTGAGTGTGCCTCATGACTTTGGGGGGGGTGATGTTTGCCACACTGGGGTGAGCTGCTAGTGTGGCACATAATGGGGGTGGGGCAGGGGCAGGAACATGCTGATGGCAATCAGCTTCCAAACACAGGGAGGCACACTGGGGTGGACTCCCAGTGTGCTATACAATCTTGAGGGGTATTAAACATGCAAACTGGGGGACTGAGCACACCTGAAGATGGCTTTCTGGGGATTGTGTGTGGCAGATGGCGGCAGCCGCCACCACATTTATTTAAATGCTTCGCCAAGAAAGGCACATCGGGAGGCATGCCATCAATGCCGCTGCATGTTGAGCTTGTCTCTGATTGCAGCAGCCCTTTTACATAGGAACAAAGTAACATAGAAGTTGATGGCAGATAAGGACCGCAAGGCCCATCCAGTTTGCCCATTTCTTTTTCTACCTTATAACTGTGCCATTGGCTTTTGCTCTGTCGATGACCTATCTATTCATGCTCATCTGTATTGCTGCCTTATGCCTATCCCATGCCTGTTTGAAGCCCTGCACTGTATTCATGGCCACCACTTCCAGAGGTAGGCAGTTACATGCATCCACCACCCTTTCTGTGAAAAAGAACTTCCTCACATTACCCCTTAATTGGCCTCCCTCTAATCTCATGCTGTGTCCTCTCGTCCTGCTATTTTTCTTATATTGAAACATGTTAGACTCTTTCACCTTGTTAATGCCCTTAAGTTGTTTGAATATTTCGATCATATCACCTCTCTCCCTCCTTTGCTCTAGGGTATACATATTGAGCTCCATTAATCTGTCCTCATATGTCTTCTGATGCAGTCCCTGCACCATTTTGGTTGCCCTTCTCTGGACTGCCTCAGTTTGGTTAATGTCCTTGTGAAGGTGTGGCCTCCAGTACTGCACGCAGTACTCCAGATGGGGCCTAACCAGTGTCTTGTAAACAGGGATTATTACCTCCCTCTTACGACTTGTGATACCCATACTAATACACTCTAACATCCCCCTAGCCTTACCTACTGCTTTAGAGGTCTGCTTGGGTGATTTCAGTCATCGGTGATGATGATGCCCAAGTCCCTTTCTTCCTTTGTGACTGCCAGCAACTCCCTTCCCAGCTTATAGGTGGCTTCAGGGTTTCTCTTCCCTATGTGCATGATCTTGCACTTCTTTGCATTAAATCCCAGTTGCCACTCTTCTGACCATTTTGCTAGTTTATCCAGATCTCTTCTCATTCTGTCCACCCCATCTGGATCATCTACTCTGTTGCAGATCTTGGTGTCATCTGCAAACAGACTAACCTTACCCTCTAGTCCATCTGCAATGTCACTAATGAAGATATTGAAGAGAACTGGCCCCAAGACTGATCCCTGAGGTATCCCACTTGTGACTCGCATCTTTTCTGACTGTATACTATTTACCACCACTCTGTTTTCTGCCCATCAACCAGTTTGCCACCCAGTTGACCAACTTCTGACCCACTCCAAGCCTACCCAGCTTATTTATCAATCTTCTAAGTGGAACACTGTCGAAAGCTTTGCTGAAGTCAAGGTAGGCAACATCAAGTGCTCCCCTTTGGTCCACCACTCTGGTTATCCAGTCAAAGAAATATATGAAATTAGTTTGACAGGACCTTCCTTTTGTAAATCCATGCTGTCTTGGACCCTGTGCCCCTATGGATTCCAGGTGTCGCACCATCCTTTCCTTAAGGAGTACCTCCATAATCTTGCCCACTACTGAGGTAACACTGACTGGTCTGTAGTTCCCTGCCTCCTCCCTGCTACCACTCTTGTGAGCGGGATCACATAAGCCCTTCTTCAGTCTTCTGGGACTTCTCCTGTGCTCAGAGACTCACTAAACAGTTCTGATAATGGCTCTGAAAGTTCCACCCTTAGCTCCTTAAGTACCCAAGGATGTATGCCATCAGGTCCCATTGCCATGTCCACCCTGAGCTTAGCGAGCTCTTGTAGGACCCTTTCTTTTGTAAAAGGAGTAGTGCTCACCTCCCTCCCCCCTGTGTCCATGGTGCTGGGCTGTGGACCCTGCCTACCTTCTCTTCAGTAAATACTAATCAAAAGAATCTATTTTGGATAGTTGCTTTTACAGGGTCCTCTCCTCACACGCCCCCTTTTCTCCTTTGAGCTTAGCAATACCCCCTCTGGACTTTCTACTTTCTCTAATGTATCTATAGAAAGTATTTTCTTAGAAGTTGTGTCCACTTTACATAACGTAGGTGTCAGCGCTAGCATGCTGACTTATTGGGGCATAGGGGACACATCTACTTTAGCATACCCTGCATTCACCAACACAGACACACCTTTGAAATGTACCACTAACACAAGATGTTCCTTGCACAAGTGAATGTAAAAAAGGGCAAAAGTAAAAGTAATCAGGGCCCACTCAGACTGACAAGGTCCTAGATCATGCCATGCTTGAGCTACTCAGGCTGCCTCTGTACAGAAAGAAAAGCATGAAACTGCTCCCATCTATGCTGGCAAAGATCTGGCCACCAAAGGAGCCTGGCAGTCTGTTTTTCTATAGTAAGTGCCTGCATAATTTTGCCATACCATTCCTTAAAAGGTGGGACATTAGTATTATTCCACTGTTGAAGAATAATAACTTTTGTAACCATGGAAATGTTAGTACTGACAACCCAATACTCACCAGCCTGCATCCTCCCAATACTGACAACCTGACACTTGCCCATCCACACCTCCATAGTACTGACATCCTTATACTGGCCTGTCTCACTCCCATTCCTGGTACAGATGGCCCAATACTCAACTGCCCCATGACACCTCTCCTGATACCAACTGCCTGTTTCCAGCCATCCAAACATCCTTAGTATTGACAGTACAATACTGCGTACGCACCCCCACATCCCCAGTGTTGAATGTCCAATATATGGCTTTCCCAAACACCCCTCCTTGTATGGACAGTTCAGTACTAGGCCATTCCACTCTCCTTTCCAGTACCAGGAGCCCAATACTCAGCCATCCTGCACCTCCCCCAGTACTCACCATCAAAAATTTACCCATTCCACACCTCTCTCTCCGGTACTAACAGACTAATACTTACTTGCCCCCCTCCCCCCACTTTCCTGGCAACTGACAGGCTGACCCTCTTTCCCTAATAACAAGTCTGTATTCTGAGTCATGTGATGCCTGCAGAGTGGTAGCTGCCTCTTATAAAGAGCTCTCCCCTCCTTCTCCTGCATCCTGCTAAATCCTTGATTTAAACCACGATTTTTCCCTTGGCTACGTGTATATATTTGTGCCTGCCTATCTACTATTAAGTATACAGCTTTTTTGCATTGCAATTGGTGGTTCCTGTGCCATGATGGAAGCAGACATGAGGCAAGTCTTACCGCATCATACACCACCAGTCTCACCAGTACAGGCCCTGAAAAAGCCTAAGTCACAGGGAAACCAATCTTCTCATTCAAATGCTCCGTCTTCCTCATCTATTCCCCTTACAGAAGACAGATTTCTACAAGAGCTGCTTCCCTTCGAGAAGTTTTAGCAGACATCTTGTCGGGGCTGAAGTCCTTGCACTCCTACATGGGGGATCTAGGACATAAATTCAGGGATGTGGACGCTAGAGCCTCTTCAATGGAAGCATGGAGAGACCGAACCGATCCAGAATTTGATAAGTTGAAACAACAAGTGATTAAATGACAGAATAAGACAGAAGATCTAGAAGGAAGGTCCCAGAGAAATAACATTCTTATTTGCAGTTTACCGAAAGCAGAAGAGGGCCCCAATGTTGTCTCATCCAGAAGCTGCTAATTAAAGTAGTTGGTCCCTCTCCCTTCAATTTTTTTGTACCGGATCGAGAGAGCGCATAGATCACTGAGACCTCGTCCCCCTGAAGGTGCACCGCCGAGGCCCATCATCCTGAAGTTTCTCAGTTATCTTGAAAAACCACACATCCTAACCAAAGCCGGTGAGCTTCAGGCCATGTTATGGGAGGGTAAATCCCTCCGGATCACTCAAGATCTACCCCAGGAAACCCAACAAAAGCAGTCCACCTTTCATCCCATATTTTCCAAAATTATTGAAGCTGGTCTAAAATTCAGGATGGTTTACCCAGCGTGATTACAAATAAGTATCAATGGTACCTGGCACACCTATGATAACCCAGATGGCACCAAGAAAAACCTGGGCCAGAGACTTCCTGACCTTTTTTCCTCCCAACACCTGAACCTTTCCTTTGAAACTTTGATTAGCTGTCTTAATTTAAATACTTGTTTTATGTTGATGGGTTTATTGTATTAGATGTCCCATCAATCAAAGGTTTGTCTCTTGGGTCTCTCAACTCGAGGTAAGGCTAATCCGAGGCCTAGGGTCAGGTAGTCCTCATCTTGCAGTTGGATTTATCAAACTGCAGGCCATAGAGTCTGCCTCCTGTATTGTTTGCTGCCCACAGTGATAACCGTCTCACACAAACTCGGCTTCTTCCTTAACCAGAACCATTCCTCCAGTTATTGTTTCCCAGGGATTTATTTTGTAGGGGCTCAGTTTCACATTATTATAGTTCCCCCATGAATCGCATCCTCCACTGCTGTTTTTACGGGTTGGGGGTCAAATAATCAATATACTTGGTATGTTATAAATGTCTTGCATTTCTTTTAGTTTGGTACTGCTTCCTTTTTGTAGTCCAAGGAGCCCCCTATATGATAGCCCAATGTTCTGGGAACATTCGTTTCTCCATGATTGACTACATGTTCCCTAATCCCCTTCCATTTCCAATTAATATCATCGAATCTCCCACAAGACCTCCTGTTCAAGGAAATGGCATCAGGAGTTTGCTTCAATTCTATGTATGCCCAGGTCTGCACTCAAGAAAGATGGTCAGTTCTCCTTTCTTTCACTTAGTATATCTCACTATATTGGGATATGTCAGAATGCATTACGGTTTGCTGGGGGGTTCTAGGAAGATATGCTGACGAACTGCTTGTCATTACAAGCTGGTTTCAGGGGGGTTTGTGTCTGCTTATTTTCACCCTGAACAGTAAACAATACAGCCCTGATGGTGCACTTTGTCTCATATGGGTGAATGGATCCATACACTATGAGATTTTTTTCTCTCACATACTCTGGCTGGTATCCTGTTGGACTCACAGAGAGAACCACTGTAAATAGTTGTTTGGGTTGGGACAATTTAATAGGGGTAAGAAGTACATTGACTGGGCATATTAGTATTGATTTAGTTATACTGTTTGGGGTCTTCAGGCTTTTCATTCTTGCAACCTGTATGTAGGGTCGGAGTGGGAGGGGTGGGATGGAGCGTGCTGTTTGAGTTTATTCAGAATATCTCAGGCTGGTTCCATTTGCAACTCTGAATTTTGTTACTAATGTGTAGTGCAGTTAAATTTGCTACATGGAATGTATGGAGAGTACGAGACCCCACTAAGAGATACCAGGTCCTGAAACATTGTGCACTGCTCAAGACTAATGTTATTTTCTTGCTGGAAATGCATCTACTCGAAAAAAATTTTCACTTCTGAGGACTCTTCATCGAGCAGGGGTGTAGCTGTCTTAGTTACCAGTAACACCCTCTTTCAAGCTGCCTCTACTGTTTCTGACCCTGGAGGTAGATTTCTCCTGATTAAGGGCTACTTATTTCGCACTGAGGTGGTTTTGGGTTGTGTATATGGGCTGGTGGGGGATGACCCTCCTTTCCTCATGAACCTTGCCAACAAGATGGCATCTCTATTGCCTGTTTTCCTAATCTTGGGAGGGGACTGGAATATACCACCTGTGCAGGATATGGACAGATCTTACTTGCCTTTAAACCCCCTGCCTCAAATAGTCCTATGTGATTTTATTGGCCTGCTAGGTCTGTGTGACCCATGGCACATCCTCAACCCCTCCCAGTGCCTGTACTCCTTTTACTCTTCTGTCCATCAAGAGATAGAACCAATTATCATATCTGACCACTCGGTGGCCTGGGTAAGTCTCACTCCAGAGCCGAACATCCAGAGAGAAATGGCACGGAAGCTAAATTCCCAACTTTTAAAAGAGGAACACACCATTAACAGGGTGCAAGCTCTTATTCAGTCCTTCATAAATCTTAATAGAGGCTCTGTCAGTAAAGAGGATCTTGAGTGGTGCACACGCAAATGTTACCTTAGTGGCAAATTTATCAAAATTGCCTCAAGAAGGAAGAGACAGAGAGAAGCAGAAGCCTTATCTCTATTAACACAGATTAGGTCGGCTGAACTAGCATTTTCCTTGTCCACCTTGATTGATGCCCTAGAGCAATTACTTTCCCTAAGGAATAAATAAGCTGACTTACTGAGGGAGAAAGCGGAGTATGCCATCTTAAAAATGTGCTCCAAATATATTGAGCAGGGAGAGATAGCTGGCAGGCTACTGGCCCTTTGGCTGCATAAACTAGACAGCTCTTGGCTCATCCCCTCTATTCTCACCCTGGACGGTTCTACAAAGACCTCCCCCTGGGACATTGCACTAGTATTTGAGAATTTTTACCATAATCTTTATGGGAAACCACTCTTCCCCAACCCGCAGGAAATAGAAGCTTACCTAGATACTATCAATCTTCCTTGTCTTCCTGAACACTATCAGATCTCCCTTTCCTCCCCCATCTCCCTTCATGAGATCGACAATGCCATTAAAGAACTACTTCTTGATAAATCCCCTGGGCTGGACGGGTTTTCTTCTAACTTTTACAAGACTTCTTCTAAAGTATTATCTCCCTTGCTACTTAGACTCTACAAATATATGCTCAGTGCAGATGTCCTTCACCCTTCCTTGTTAAAGCAACCATTGTCCTTCTTCTTAAGCCTGATAAACCTTACTCCAACCCCACTAGCTATCATTCAATTTCCCTTTTAAATTATGATATTAAGATCCTAACTAAGATTCTTTCCTCCCGTGTTTGGAAAGTCTGGACAAGTCTCCTGAGCCCAGAGCATGAGGGTTTTGTTACAGGGAGATCATCCATGGATTATCTCAGAAAATTGCAACATATTTTCCAAACTGCCCATTCTTCCCAATCTTCCATGGCGCTGATCTCATTAGACGCCGAGAAGGCTTTTGACAGAGTGGACTGGTCTTTCTCCCTCTTTTCATTCAATGGATTCAAACTATATATGCCTCCCCCTCTGCCAAGATCTATTGCAATGGTGTCTTTTCTTCCCATTTCCCTCTCACCCTTCCTCTTTAATTTATATCTGGAGCCCCTTTTGAGACATATCAAAATGCCATCCCAAATACGAGGTATCCCATTGCAGGACTCTAACTTCACTGTCTTGGAGTATGCCGATGATATTCTTCTCCACCCTTACTCATCCTGCAATTTCCCTAGAACAGACACTTAAGGTAATATCTCAGTTCAGTCAGTTTTCCAACTACAAACTGAATGTCAGTAAAGGAGATCTTTCCTCTTAACCTCTATACTACCAAAGCTGCCTTTATTAGGTTTGGTATGAAGTGGTCCCTGCACTCCATTCGATACCTGGGTATGGTCCTCACTTCTGATCCTTCCCTAACCAAGAAGCTAAACTTAGATGAACTGGTAGCCACTATCCAACAGGATCTTCAGAGGTGGGAGTATCTCCCGATATCTCTACAGGGCAGAATCAATATCATCAAAATGAATATTCTCCCTAAACTCCCTAGTTAAAGAACGAAGATTTCATATAACATTAATTTCAATGGTTGTTAAGAGACTGGTGCTCAAGCATTGGATGGACCATATTACTATTTCATACACCAAATGTCTGAGTGAGCTTTCCATGTGCTTTAAAATGGAGCGTTTGATTGCCAGTTCCAGGAATAGACTCAAACTCTTTGATAAAAAAATGGGGCAAACTATATGTGTTATACTTGCATTAATTGCATGTCATTTACTGTACTCTCAGGTAACCAGTTCTTAGCACACTATGCTGTATATTATGTATTCAATATTGGCACACTCAGGGGTGGGTGGGAAGGGGGCATGATGTGGGGAGTTATGTAGTACTAGTTCTTGTTAGTTAAATTCATTTCTTGCCACAATTGCCATGTATGTTACTTTTATTATAAAATCAATAAAACAGTTGAATTAAAAAAAAAAGTCTGTATTCTTCGGGAATGCTTTTTACACTGAACTCCTCATTAGACCAGCGTACTGGGTGGCATCAGGCTCCCCATCCTTGGCCTGTAGTTCCCAACCCCCCTTTCCCTCAGCCTTGGCATCAGGCCCCTAAATCCTCCATCCATGATGGCATGCTGTCTAGCCTACCACTGCACACCAGCTGGCCTCAAGTTCCTTGTCCTCCTTTCACCCAGTGTTGGTGGCAGGCTTAACCAGACTCCACAGCCTTGTCTTCAGGCTCCTGAATGCCCCATTACCAGCCTTGATAGCTCCCAAAACCCCTCCCCCCAAGCCATGGCAGTAGATTCCTGAATTCACCCACTAACTATGTCAGAATACTCCCCAAGTCCTCCTCTAGGCATGTTCCCAAGTTAGTGAAAGCCTGTAGCCATGGCCCCGCCATGAAGGAATGGTCTTTCACCCCCATCACTGGCTTCTATCTCACCAGTTCCCCACTTCCCTCTCCCCACAGTCCTGCCCTCAGGCTCTGTAACCTACCCTTCAGCCATGGCAGCATGCTTACTAGCCTCCCCTCACCCCAGCAGTAGAGTTCACCCCTCTTCAGCTCTGGTAGCAGGGTACCTAGCACCCCTAACCCCAGCACTTGCAGCTGCCCATTGATCTTCCTCAACCATTAGAATCTGTCACCCCCCGGGATCCTATACCCCACCACCAGTACATGCCTGATACCCTGCCAGAACTGGATTTCAGGCTCCAGTACCTTCAAATTAATAACATGCTTTGCCTTCGCTATAAAGTAAATGCCCATATCAGTAAGCCCCACACCTCAGTGGGGGCACCCCCACTGATAAGTATTTATAAACAAAATCTGATTAGAGTGAATAGGGCTGTGAAGACCTTTTGGAATGCTTTTACCCATGATTTCAAATGAATTGCATAAGACAGATCTGTGGGGAGGCAGCATTAATGTAGTCTTCCTTTTACACATTTTTACAATGTGTTTGCCTGGAATATGCTTACTGATTGCAATATATTTAGCCTGGATAGTTCACAGAAGAAATGGCATCTTATTTTCAGTGGGGCTCTACATCTGCACAATATTATGCTGCATTGTGTAAAATCAGAATGCACTAAAAACAATATTTTACATCTGGGGGGATATATTAAGTGCCAAATTAATGCATGAGCAGAAAGATGCTTTGCACAAAGAGGATGCGCCAGTTGGCACTGATACAATATTCAAAGAGAATGTGCCACCGGTACAGGGTGTGCATGCAGTGAAGCCTACCAGGATGAAGCGCAGCCCTGCAGAATTTTGCAGTAGAGTTACTGCAGCAAACAATGCAGTTTCAAAGGGAGTTAATCTCTTTTGTCATGCAGTAAACCAGTGACACTGCACTTCATCCTTGCAGGTTTCATCATTGAAAATGTGACACTAGAAAGAAGATGCAGTGCAGGCAGCCACCAAGTCAGGTGCATCCAGGGTGATCCTGACTGAATACCTTCCAGTGAGAATGAGTGGCACATACTAGTATTCACCACAGCCCACATGGGAAATATTCAGCCCAGAAATGCGAATGAACTAATTGAGAATGCAGGGAGCAATGGGGTCTTATGCATACTCATTACCAATCCATTTGCATGTTGGCATGGGGATGAATTCACCAGAGCAGCTCTAACCCCCAAGACCCAACTCCGATAGCTCCCATGTGGGACAGGCCCTGAAGTCTCTGGCATTATAGTGGCACCCCCCACCCATTCCACCAGCCCTGATCATACAGGAGTCCAGGCTCTATTGGATCCATATTGTAGGGAGACCAGTGCCATCCCTAATTGCACCTGAATATATCTACAGTCCATCTCCATAGTATAGTGGCTCCCACTTCCCCTCAGCAGTGCATAGACACCCACTTCCCTACCCCTCCGCCCATCCCATTTCAATGACTGGCTCTGTAATGGGATCATAGCACTTCATCAGCAAGTGGCAGAGCACTCACAGTAGGATGCTGGAATGTGTTTACATAGGCACAAGCAGTGTGTAGGTGATAATACTCAGTGGCCATACTCCTCAGGCACTGGCATGCGATCCATCATCCCGGTGCCATTGCACTACTCAGTGTGGGTGATGGCCAATGTTGTACCTACTCACATAGGTCCCAAAACAGGCATGTTACAGCTGACCTTCCATCAGCTTGTACAATTGGGGAACTGTGGATGAACTTTCCATAGCCTGGGCATAAACTGCAAATGGCATTACAGGATACTGCACCCCCTGGCACCGGGATACTTCAGCACTCCAGAGGGTGGCATGTTACACAGGAAAATGGGGAGAGTGTGGACTTGCAGAGGTGTATGACAGCAGGAAGATACAGTATTGGCAAGGCATGCATTGGAGGTATGTAACTTCCCTCTTTAGTTTCCCAGGGACATGAACACAGCTGCATACACTGGTGGATCCACAGCTGTCATGGTGCCCCAATGCACAGTGCAGCCAGCTGGGTATTTCCAGAGTGCAGGTCCCCAGCCTGGGTTCAGTACAGTCAATGTCTTGCTATGGCAGGATGTGGAAGGCAGTGCCACTCTTTGCCACAGGTTGTGTATGGGGTGAGTGAGGGTGTCTGTGTACAGGGGCAGTGGATGGAAGGTCCTCCTTCTAGATTATGGATATGGACCATGGTTTCCTTTAGTGCAATTGGGTCTGGGGGGTCCCTACATTGTGAAGCTCTTCAGGGATGGAGTTGGCTAGATTGGGGATGGAAAGGGGTTTCTTCTAGTCCATCAGGGCTGCCAGGGGAGGCTGACCAGGTTAGGTCAGCTATTCATGGCCTAACTGTGGGCTGCAGTGCTCTGGACTGTGAGGGGCACATTCCCACTGACTGTGCTGCAGCACGGCATATGCATGGGATTGCCCCCTAAACTTGAATGGCATACCCTTTGTGTGTGTGCCATGGCCCATTCCCTTGTGGCCAGTGCATTCCACACATTTGAATATCACGCTGCTGCACACTGTTGAAGTTGTGTGGCACATCTCAATTTTCCACTGGGTTGTGCTGCATATCTCCTTTGAATAGAGGGGCCCTGGACTTGGTAGCCTAAATAAATACATTATAAAAATGGTAAAATCATGACCCCACTGAAGACAAGATATTGCATCTAATATGGGATAGCCTGAGTAAATACAGTGCAAAAAAGGTATAAATGAACATCCCTGTGTCAGTGAGATATAGCATCTCCCATGCCCTATCCAGAATACAAAATATTGGATAAGAAATGTTCAGTGCTCCCAGATCCAAATAACCATTACTCTGTAAGATACCTTCATTTTCCCTGTATTTTCTCCACAAAGGCAGACTCAAATCCTTGTAGATTCTTCCATAAGCTACTGGCTCCTTATTTATGACTTTGTTCTTTATTTATTATATCAGCAGTCTTTTATTAGGAAAAGAGCTCTGGTTTACTGTTCAGTATTAATATTATATGTCAAGATGGTCTTGGAATGATTTGGATTTATATGCTATGCATAGGGCACAATGGGGGCTATATGAAATAACAAACATCAAGCTTATTATTTCATGAATGATACTCAAAATTAGTAACCACAAGTCAGACAATCTTTCAAAAGATACTAGTAATACCTGTAAACAAAATTATTACAAATACATACACAAATGCTATTTTTGCATCTTATAGTTGTTAGTTTTCAGTCAAATTCTTACAGACTTTTTTCTGTCCACCTGATAGAATCTTAAATTAGTTAAGTAAACATTATTATTTTATCAAGGCCTTGATCCAGCAACTCAGTAAATACATACTCAGTATATCATATTATAAAATGACAAAAAACAGTCTTCTGTTTGCAGTTGTTTGATCAGGAATTTTATAGATGGTATAAGTTATTTTTGTTTCATTTATGTTGGTCCAATAAAATATATCAGATCATTTGCTTCTGTATCACTCATGGTTTGTCAGTAGTTAATTCATTAGATGAGATCTCCTTTGTCAGAGTTTGACTGTTTCTCCACCCCTTCCCCAAACACATACACACACACACGCGCACATGCGCACACACACACTTACTATAAGAGATCTCAGTAGCTCTTATCTGTTATATTTGGGAAACAGACCCCTTTTGTCAAAAAGAAATGTATGTATTTAGTCTGGATAGTTCACTGAAGACCTGGCATTTTATTAGCTAGGTCTTGAGAGGGTAAAAACAGTGTAAATCTTTACAAAATTTGCTGGGAAAGGATAACATTTATGAGGTATGAATCTTTCTTGAAAAATATTCATCTCCAACTGACGTGAGAAGCAAAAAAATGTTTAAATGCTAATCATTTAAATGTGCAAGCTATTGCATTTTGAAAGGGGTAAACACATCTCCAGTTTAACAGGCAACCAATATTTAACAAGCTCTTTCGTTTTCCTAATGGCCATCAGATAAGCAGCTTGGAGTTATCTCTCCAACATTCTAAACAGAAAAAAGGGCTTATTTTATTTTAGTTACTATACTGATTTGTAGATGAGGAAGGGTACATTGAAAAGTCCCCAAAATGTATTCCACAAAGCTCCATTTTCAAGCTACAGATAGCAAAATGGCTGTAGGCTCCACCCACAGCCATAAAAATGAGGGTCCCTCCAGAAGTAATTTTATTTTATCTGGTTTATCCTGCCATCACTCCTGATGGTATTTTAAGTGGAGTGCCTCTAGCAATGCATCCCATAATAACCTGCAGCTGACGTCAGAGCCAGAAGCAGCTATGAGGCGTGTACAGTGTTAGCCTATCGAAAGAGCATTAACAGGTTCAGTTTGCCACTCAGTGGTCTCAGTAATATACCAAGATCAAGTACAGAGTAGCAGTCAGCCATGGGTGACTGTGGGAAGTGCTTCATTTAAAATGTATTTATTTATTTTATTTATTGAAATGTTTCACCAGGAGGGCACACTGAACAACAGGTTGCTCTTCTCCTGGTGAGACTTGGAGGGAGGGAGTTACATAGGGTTGTGAAGGATGAACAGTTACAATAGTATGTGAGTAGTACAAACAATACATTATTGTAAGATTATGCAACAGCTGGAATACAAGGTATTGTACAATAAACAGTAGTGGAACATTGGGTAATTACAATACATGTTCAAAATGGTACAAAAGAACATATAAATGTACAAAACAGTAATAATGTAACAAAACCATTTATAGTGCATGAGTGTACCAGGAGCAGACTTGAGGTAGTACGTAAGTATTGTTGGAGTAAAAAGGATGGGGTAGGTTGTGCACATGGGTGACCCAGAAGGGCAGAAGAAGACAGGAGGAAAGGTAAGAACTGAATATGAGGAGAAGGGATAGCCATTTCCTAATTTCCCCTTCAGGGTGTTGAGAACCCTGCCAGGCGGAGGTCAGGGAGGAAAGCAGAAACTGAGGATAGGTGTTAAGGAGAGTTAAAGCAGGAACAGCTCAGGGAGAGGTAATTGTGTAGGGTGGAGGTAAGGGAGTAACTGGAAGAGGAGTGTCGTATTTTAGAGGGGAGGGAATTCCAGATTTTAGGGAAGTGATGGGCAAAACCAGTCTGACTGATGAGAGTTGAGTGGTGAGGGACCATCAAGCTGTGGGCATCATTTGATCTGAGAGAGTGGGTGGGGGAGGTGGAGTGGAGAGAGAGGATGAGAGATAGAAGTGGAGCTGGCAGGTGGCCTGGTGGCACAGAAGGCAGAGGCACCCATGCTTCATCTGCCACCACATTGGTGAGCCGGGTTCTGAGCATCCTGGTTCTCCTCCTCTGGGAAGGAGGATTGCAGGTTTTCAGCACTGATCTGACCCCTGGCAGAGGCTCTGCGCATCCACTGCACCTACACGGGTGGGATGTGCGGTGGCCAGTGACACCTCATGCATGGTAGCATATGTGATGCATCTGTGTCTGAAGTGCATTCCTGACTCTTCCTACAGAACACAGGAAAATGGCTGGGTGCAGTTTAGATGACGCCAACCCCTCTGGCACCACACTGGTCAGCAGAGACCCTCTATCACTGGATATGTTCATCAGCAGGTGGTGCTGCATTGTCTGACTCCTGCCACAGAGGGGCAAGCAGTGGGGGAAGTCAGTGCCTTGAGCCCTCACTGGATCTCTCTCACCTGCGCATGGCACCCCTGACAACCCCGCCATGGTGGGGGGGCTAAGCCATACAGAAAGCATGGTATAAGTAAGTCCCTGTGTGTACCAGTTGTGGGGCTGTAGAGTGTTGGAAGAAGGTTGAGCTGCACCATGGCAGGGAGGAGAGAAGTATTAATAACAAAATAATAAAATGCCAGTGGAAGTGACACCCATGTGACTTCATCCATGAGAACAGTACTCAACAAAGTACCGGTGTTCTCCCATCGATGCCACTTCCTACAGTGCTTGACTGCTCATCTGCACAGATAAAAAAAAAAAAACATTTAAGCCATTCATCAACCACATTTCCTGAAGTGCTGGACTTTTCTCCTGTTTTAAGTAAAAAGGAAAGGATTTACACAATAAAAAAGATATAGTCATTAATTAGGAATGCACAGTACTGTACAAAAATAAAAACTACATTCAGGTCCTCAACGTTAAAACATCCTCTGCTCTGCAGCCTGTTCACAAGGTTTTGCCTAATAGTTTAAAAAGACACAAGCACGTTTTGTAAAAAGTTTATTGTTATTCCTATTTAACAAACAGTGAAATATAGGCACCTCTGCTGGCAGAGGGACTATTTTATCTTTTTTTTTACAGTAAAGTGTTTATATATTTCTAAATGCTTTACTTGTTTAAATTTATTTCAGCAAAAAAACACACATTTTGTGTAAGCAATTAGGCACACCGAGGCATTGGTTGTGCTAGATTTACCCCAGGGGTTGGAGGCGCTCGCTTCACCTCATGCCTTATTACTAGACCCGACCGTAGGGTAAACCTAGCACACTCAACACCCCATGGTGCTTTACTGCTCATAGAAATCCTACCATATAAGGAGGTATTTCCCCTTCATTCACCCCCCTTCCCATCAGGACACTGACTGCTGGGGCTCCAGTGCATATACATGTAACTAACAGAGTGAGCAAACAAGCGTGCTGTTAAGTTAAACAGATGTAACAAAATTAAGTAATGTACCTTTAAGTTGTTGTTCCTCCAGTGATTGCCTTTGCAGATTTGGCCCTTTTATGAGTCTCCACATCTGCTTGCAGCTGTGCTGCTTGTAATATGTTTTTACAGTGGTGCTACTTACCGATTACAGCCAGGAAGCCGGGTTGAGCTGCTTGCAGAGGTAGTACGGTACTTGTGACCGCATAGGGATGGCCACCATCCAGTTATTCAAAATGCTGTTTAACTTACAGAACTTTGTGGACCAAGCAAATGTGTAAACATTCTTTAAGCAGGAGTAACATAAATAAGAAATGGTGCAGACAATGCAATTATTTAACAAAAATCATTTATGGATTGAATCATAAATGTGTTACATCTTAATTGAGTATTTAAATTGAAGAACATATTACATAGAAACATAGACTTTGACACCAGATAAGGACCACTTAACTCATCAAGTCTACCCTTTTACCCTACCTATTGGATAAGCTGCAGATCCTAGTTAACCAACAGCCTACTTCTTCCTACCCCCCCACCAGAACTGCCTAATGCCTGTCCCATGTATTCTTGAATTCCTCCACTGTTTTTTTGACCCCATGACCTCCTCAGGAAGGTCGTCCATTTGCCCACCTCCCTCTCTGTTAAAAAATACTTCATCACATTGCCCCTTAGCCGTTTACCCCCACATCTTCAAATTGTGTCCTCTTGTTCTTGCACGTCTCTTTTTTTGAAAGATGCTACCATCTTGGACTTTGTTGATTCCCTTGAGGTACTTGAAAGTTTCTTTTGAAATTCAAGTTCTTTATTAAATTTTACAATAGTCAAACATGAGGTACAATTACCCTCCAAAGCTATGACATGACAAAACAAATACAGATGTCGTATTTAGCTAGGAACAGAATGCCATAAACCCCCACCTCTGGAAGGTGTCACCCCGAGATCCGGACTAAACCAGTATGAGCAGATTAGAAGTGCAATGGAACCAACAGCAAACAACGATCCAATAACGGAGATAAGAAAAAAGGAAAGGAATAATATTCCTGCCAGAGGTAACATTTATAAGGGAGTTAGTGTAGATACAGAGCATACAATTTGCCCCGCTTCTGGTTAAAAGTAGACCTAACATTACGGGAACTAGCTATTAATCTTTCCATCTTGAAACATAGGGAAATTTCCTTGAGCCATTCATTATATGAAATATCAGATTGATCTAGCCAGTGTCTAAGGACCAATCTTTTAACTGCCATTGAAATTAAGGCTATATGGAATTTTCGTTCCTTAACTCTAATATCTGAGTACAAGCCAAGTATACAAATCTCAGCTGTGAATAACTCCCTTAGACCCAAAATTGGGTCAATATTAACCCGAATTGTGTCCCAAAGTGGGGCCACTTTATCACATGACCAAAAAATGTGTAATAAATTCCCTTCACCCTTACCACATCTTGTACAACTATTAGACTCTAACCTGCCAAATTTAGACAACCTAGTTGGCGTGTGATACAGATTATTCAGGATGAAAAATTGAATAAGCCTATTTCTATTCAAAGTAAGGTATTTATATGTATCTCGCCAAATCTGATACCAGGTTACAAGAGGGCTGGGTATAAGAAAGGTCCATATCTTGGAGCCAGCTAATGGGTTAGGGTATTTTGTAACCAAAAGATAATAATATAATCTGGCAATTCCATGGGGTTTGGTAATGCACTCCTGTACCTGATCCAAAAAAGGTCTAGTTTGGGAGGGTACTCTTACAATCCCAAAACACTTCCCTAAAAGGTGTCTCAATTGAAAGACTTTGAATATATACTTCTGTGGGATATTCAGTTCGGCTAGCAAACTAACAGAGGATCGAAGAGAGCCCTGAAAATAGAGATCATCCACTGATCGGTGCTGAATTTGTGGAAACCAATCTGGAGGTAAAAGGGAACCACCAATTTTAATATTAGGATTGAGGGTTAGTGGTTGTGCCACATCTTTAGTGTACGGGATTTTAAGAAAGCTCCAGCACTGAGAGAGAATTCTAATGGAAAGTCCTATGGCCGAATTCCGAATGTCCTCCGGTAAGGAAGAGTAGCTATAATAAAAAATACGGGGAGGACATAAGTTATATTTGTCCAGTAATTTGAGTTCCAATTCCAACCAGATGGGCTTGTAACCTTCATTCTGGGGGCTGCTCCAATGCCCAAGTTTAGCTAGATGACTAGCCCAGTGGTAAAACCAAAAATTAGGGAGACAAAGACCCCCCATCTTTAGGCAGACTAAGTTTGAGGTAAGCTCTTCTGGGGTGTTTACCATGACAAATAAAGTTGGATAAGGCCGAGTGTATCTGATAAAAGTAGGATCTAGGGAGCCAAATATTGAGGAGGTTCAGAGGATAGAAGATACGGGGTAATATATTCATTTTAATAATACTGACCCGTCCCCCTACAGATAACAGAAGGCTATCCCATCTACTAAGGTCTTTCTGGATTCTATCCAGCAGATCATCCAGATTGAGCTTTTTGGTTACCTCCACATCACGGGCTAAATATATGCCCAGATACTTGAGAGAGGTCGAAGCCCATTTCATGCCAAACTGAGAGAAATTGGCTTGAAACGTAAGGGAGTTAAGAGGGAATATCACCGACTTGGATAAATTTAACCTGTAGTTAGATACACTTCCAAACTGATTGATAATTCATAATACTTCCGGTAATGAGGACTCTGGGTTCAAGAGATGCAGGAGAATATCATCTGCAAAGACAGAAAGGGTCAAGGCCTGTTGGGAGATAACACAACCTGTGATCTGAGGTGAGGCTTTGATGCAGAGAATGAGAGGTTCCAGATGCAAGTTAAATAAATAGGGGGACAAGGGACAACCTTGACGGGTACCAGAGTGCAGGGAAAAATGAGACGAAAAAACACCATTACAATAAATCTTGGCAGAGGGTGAACAATACACTGCTCTGATCCACTGAATGAAAGTCTCTGGGAAACCCATTCTATCAAGAGTAGCCCACAGGAAGTCCCAGTTAACTCGATCGAAAGCTTTCTCAGCATCTAAGGTGACTAATGCCATGGGAACTTGGGACTCCTGTGCCTCTTGAAAGATATGGGAGAGGGAACGAAGGTGATCTGCCGCTGATCTACCCTGAACGAACCCCACCTGTTCGGGACTCAGCAGAATCTGCCAAACCTGTTTGATTCTCAGGGAGAGAATCTTGGTTAAGATTTTAATATCATAATTTAATAATGAAATTGGTCGGTAGCTAGCCAGTTCCAGCTGGGGTTTATCTGATTTAGGAATTAAAATAATTGTAGCCTCCAACAGTGAAGGGTCTAGGGAGTCTGAAGACAGGATGTAATTAAACAGCTTGAGAAGAAGAGGGGAAATTTCTTTACAGAAAATTTTGTAAAAGTTTTGGGAAAAACCATCGGGATTTATCCAGAGGTAAACCTTTAATGACCTCTTCTATCTTGCTCAAGGTAATAGGGGAGGATAGCAGTTCGCAGTGGTGCACCTGCAAATGAGGGAGAAAGACCCCATCCAAAAAATGTTCCGCCTCGAGTGAGATATCTGAGAGGCCCCATTACCATACAAATCTTTATAGAAAGATTCAAAAATTTGCGCAATATCCCTTGGGGAGGTTTTGATTGAACCATCAGATGCCTTTAAGGCAGGGATCAACCTTGAATTTTCGGCCTCCCTAAGTCTGAGGGCCAGCATTCTGCCAGGTCTTTCCCCCTGGTCAAGGTAACACGCTTTAGTTTTAAGGATGACATATTTCGTTTTTTCTTGGATCAGGTCCTCATATTCATTCCTAAGTTTGCATAGCTCCTTAAGGGCTGATTGGGAGTTAGAGAGAGAGAGGAGAGCATGCCACCTTAATTTGGTTGGACAGTGAGGTAACCTTAGCTTCTCTCGTCTTCTTCCTCCAGGAGGCCAGCTTAATAAATTCGCCTCTAATAAAACATTTTAGAGAACACCAAATTAAATCTTCTCTGGCAATGGAGCCCTGATTGATTTTGTGAAAGGACGAGATCAAAGATTTGAGATGAGAAATTGTATGGTCATCCTTCAAAAGCTGTGTGTTAAGCTTCCAAGAAGTATCTCTCTGACCAGGTGGGCCAGGAGACAACTTGATCCAGGCCATGGAGTGGTCCGAGATAACAATTGGCTCTATACCTGAATGAGAAATGTTTGCCAAAAGGGTGGTGCTAATTAAAATATAATCTAGTCTAGACCAGGAACGATGTATTTGGGAATAGAAAGAGTAACTACGGCTGGAGGGGTTCAATACCTGCCAAGGGTCACATAAACCTGTTAAATTCATAAAATCACTGAGAGCTATTTGAGAAGGGGAAGGAGGTTTCTTAGGTCTGTAAGTTCTGTCTAAATCCTGAGTTGGAGTGACATTCCAATCTCCCCCCAAAATGAATAAAGCTGGCAGAAAGCAACTCAACTTATTAGTCAGTTGCATGAGAAAGTTAGGGTCCCCTCCCACTGGGCCATATATTGCCCCTAGAACCACCTTCATATTGTTAAGCAAACCCTTAACCAAAACCAGTCTGCCCTCTTGATCTGTAGACCATTCCTCAACCGCAAATGGAATGCCTCTTCTTATCAAAATTGCCACTCCCCTGCTAGCTGAAGTTCCTTCGGAGACAAAGACCTGAGAAAACCCATGACGACGGAGCCCTTTAATCTCTGAAGCTAGTACATGGGTTTCCTGTAAAAATAAAATGTCAATATCGAGAAGGGAACAATTTAACAGGATTTGAGTTCTTTTAACAACATCTCTTATACCTCTGACATTCCAAGTAGCCACTTTAATAGGCCTCATAGCCATATAGAAACGTGAAAAGGGAAGAGAAAAAGAGAAAAAAAAAAGGTCCCGTGGCACTTCCAACCAGCTCTTCAATAAGTGGCACCTTCCAAATACTCCCCCCCAACTCCTGAATATTCATAACATAACGAGAGAACATATTTAGCTGGGAATCTGAGAACATGAAACTAATACCTGCGCTAATTAACAAGAACAGCCAAGAGCATTCTATAGGTAAAGAATTAACACCAGACCAACCCCCCGGGCCCCCAATCCCAACCCAACCTTCTCCGACCCCACATGAACTATATACAACATGCCCCAATGATATAGAGAAATTAAGTACAGAGGCCCAAATCTGAACTAGTAGGGGCCCTCCCCAAAAGGTCACCTGTCCAGGAGTAGACCAACCTAAACTAAAGTCTAATCTATGCATCAAAACCCCCCCGAGGCTGTAAACCCAGCTCCAGAGAGCCAAACATCCAGCATAGGAATTCCTGAACATGGTAACCCAGCTCCCCCTATTAAGGCCATGAAGCAAATCCTCCAGTGCCTATCCTCCCTCTGCGCCACCCCCCACCACCCGTGGATACAAAGAGTAATTATTCACCATGCCCCCTTACTCATAATGCAGTGATCCTGGCAGGGTATAAACTCACCAACTGAAGCTGCGAGAACCCTATCCAGAAGTGGTCTCATCCTAATAATGCAAGCTGCTAACAATTCCTGGCAACAGAGACATTAGAAAACAAACAGCTTTTAAATAATGGTCTCTACCTATACCAAAGTTCCAGCAGGCATAAACTGGCCCCGGCATAAACCCGCAACTGAACAACCGGTCCATCGCCCAGATATACTCCACATATTGAGAAGTCATGAGCGGAGGAACCCGTTAAAGGACTTCCGGTCCGCGTCCTAAAAGGGTCCAGAAGAGATCGCCACCTTAGAAGGTGAGTTCCCCCCCCTCTGCCCTCGAAGCTAGGCCACAAGCCTCCAGGTCCCACACAGGCCTACCAGGCCGCGATCCAGCCGCTCCCCCAACCCACCCCAGCGAGACCCAAGGACACAACCAAAATAACATCCAGCAGGTAAGAAATCACCACATGTTTTGTATATGGAAAAAAAGAAAACCCCCAATGGAGCCAAAGTCTAAACAACCAGCTCAGTCCCCTTTGAACAGACTGGGAAGTTTCAAGGTGAGATCTGACATCGCTTGTTCAGGAGTTTCGTAGGAGCACCAAACACCCTCCAAGGAAACCTTCAGTCGAGCCGGATAGTTCATCCTGAATTTAATTCCTGCCACGATAAGCTTTTTCACAATAGGGTGAAATGCTGCTCTTCTTTGGCGGGTCTCATAGGGCAAGTTCTGCGTAATTCGGGTTTGCCCTGTCCCAGTAAATCGACTCCAACTCCCTGGATTTCACAAGCACATGCTGCTTCTCGAGAAAGCTAAGAAACTTTATTATTATGGGATGGGGAGGGGCTCCAGGCTGAGGCTTGGGCTTTAAGGAGCGATGAGCCCTCTCGATATGGTACTGCTGGCTAAGGGGTGAGGGGTCAATAGTTTTATTTAACAACTTCTGGATAAAAGAAATGGTATCCCCTTCCTCTTCAGATTCGGGCAAGCCAAGGATCAAGATGTTGTTTCTCCTGCTTCTGCCCTCCAAATCTTCCGTCTTCAGCTGTAGTTTATGCACTTGTTGACGAAGCCTCATTATCTCCGGATCAATTCTCCCCTTCCAGCTTTCCATCGAGGATGCTCTAACCTCCATGTCCTCCAATTTACGTGAAAGTGCCCCGAGATCACTCCTTATGGACTTCACCTCAGTAGATGTGTCCTGGAGGGTTTCACGGAAAGGAAGCAGCTCCTGCAGGAAACGATCCTCTGTGAGCAAATTAGCAGTGATACCAGGGGAAGTTTGTTTGACTGCCTGCCCCAGATTCTGGTTCTTGGCCTTTTTGGCACTTTTCTCGGGTGTCGTGGGCGGAGTATGCCTTACTCCGGCCTGCTTCATCTCGGCCTCCATCGCACCACAACTCTCACTGCTTCCAATTTAAGATCCGCTGAAGACTTAAAAATGAATGCTCCAGGTAGAGAAAGCAATTAGAGAGAGAGACCCTCAGTCAATTCAGGCTATAAATAGGGCAAAATTCGATTTTTGATAGGTGGCAGGTGGGAGCTCCAGAAAAGGCTGTCACCGGTCGCTCTGCATCACGTGACTCCCGTACTTGAAAGTTTCTATCATGTCTCCTGCTTTCCTTCCTTTCCTCAAGGGTATACATATTAAGCTCTTTTAGTCTTTCTTTGTATGGCTTCTATTGCAGATCCTGCACCATTTTAGTTGCCTCCTCTGGACTGCCCCCATCCTGTCTATGTCCTTGCGGAGATGAGGTCTCCAAAACTGCATGCAGTAGTCCAGATGGGGTCTCACCAACTGTCTGTACAGAGGGATAACAACTTCAGGTTTTCTACTCGTCATGCCTCTCCCTGTACATCTCAGTATTCCCACAGCCATCCTTACTGCCTTCTCACATTGCTTGCTTACTTTTAGGTCATTTGATATGACTACCCTCAGGTTCCTTTCCATTTGTATTGTTGTTAATACCTCCCCCTTTCTGTACTGTTCCCCTGGTTTTTGTTTCCCCAAGTTCATTACTTTGCACTTCTTTGCATTGAATCTAAGCTACCATAATTTTGACCATTCCTCCAACCTTGCCAAGTTCCTTCTCATCCTTTCCACCACCCTTGAGTATCAACCCTGTTGCAAATCTTTGTGTTGTCTGCAAAGAGGCATACTTTTCCTTCCAGTCCCTCTACAATATCATTTATAAAGACATTAAAAAAAGGACCAGACTCAGTAATGAACCCTGCGGTACCCTGCTAGGAACCCTTCTTTCTTCAGAGTGGACTCTGTTTACTATTACCCTCTGTGTCCTGTAGTTCAGCCAGTTTTTTACCCAGGTTATCACCCTGGGACCCACTCCCTGGCTGGCTAATTTGTTTATTAATCTTTTGTGTGGGACTGTGTCATATGCCTTACTAAAGTCTAGGTAGGCCATGTCCATAGCTCCTCCCTGCTCTACTACTTTGGTCATCAGTCAAAGAAATCTATTAGATTCATCTGACATGACCTTTCTGCTGTGATTCAATGCTGCCTTGGGTCCTGTGCCCTGCTGGCCTCTAGGTGCAACAATTCCTTCTTTCTAACAACAAACATGGCAAGGGATGTAAGGGTAGTCATATCAGATACTTAAAGGTAGGCTAGGAGGGCTGGGAGGATACTGGGGGTGTTCAAAAAGGTAGTGCCAACAGGTACAATAAATGAGGGACATGATCTCCACCCTTTAGGGGGCTAAGGAGATCTGCAAATGGGTCACCAGATAGGGGCAGGAGCTGAGAAACAGGAGCTTAAAGGGGAGGAGAGGATGGAAAGGGTTGGAGAGTGGTCCTCATAAATGCCAGGAGCTTGGAAAATAAAATGCCTGACCTTCGGGTGATGCTAGCTAAGGAGGAGGTAGATGTGGCAGCATTCACTGAGACCTGGGCCACTCAAGGGTACAAGTGGGAGTGAGGACCTAAATCAGGAGGGCTATACTATGTTCAGAAAAGATGGGGCGGAGGGAAGAGGTGGTGGTGTAGCACTGTTAGTCAGAAATTTCATGGGTATTGGAGGGGTAGAGGAGGCAGAGGGGAACGTGGAGGCTATTTGGGTCACCCTGCTGATGCAGGGGGTAAGAGAATAAAGGTCAGAGTGGTATACAGACCACCAGCACTGGCGGAGGTTCTGGAAAAAAGTTTGGTGGCAAGTCTCGAGGGACACTGTAGATTGGGAACGGGAAGGGTAATGGGAGACCTCAACATGCCAGGAACAGACTGGGGCACTATGATGTCACCAGTGGCCAGGGAGCGGAGGCTTCTGGATGTCTTCCAGGATGTGTTTCTGACATAACAGGTGGGTGAGCCAACTAGGGAGGCCTGGACACTGGACGGGGTCCTGGCAGACAGTGATCAGATTAGGGACCTAGAGGTAAGGGACCCATTAAGTAGTGAAAGGGATCAGGAGGAATATGAGCTGACAGTCAAGAGATTCACCAGGGTGGTGAGAGCAGCTAAGGCAAAAAAAGGAGAAGTTCTTGGCCAGTGGGATCCAGAGGGGGGGAAAGGGGTTCTTTAGATACATAGGGGAAAAAAGGAAAGTAATGGGGCAGATCAGCAGGATAAGGATAGGGGATGGGTGGGTACAGGAGGTGGGAGAACAGGTAGAAGTTCTAAATGAGTACTTTGCCTCAGTTTTTACCAGGGGGGGGATGGAGGGGCTATGTCTTGTGGTGTTAACTAGGGCAAACTGGAGGAATGGGTGGGACCGGTAGAGATCGGGGCCCTGATGGGTCTTGGGAAAGGGAGTGGCCACCACAGACAGGTGGGGGGCCAGCAGTACAGGGTGAAAAGGGGGGAGGACATGGAGGCTGAAATCCCAATAGAGAGAGTAAGGGAAGCCATCAGGCCCCTTCGGATGGAGAAAGCACCTGGACCAGATGAGATACATCCCAGGGTGCTGAGGGAACTAGTAGATGTCCTGACAGTCCCCCTAGCAGAGCTTTTCAACATCTCTCTGAGGACTGGGTGGGTGCCCCAAGACTGGATGGTGGTCCATGTTGTGCCAATCCATTAGGGGATCAAGAGAGGAAGCGGGAAATTACAGGCCTGTTAAGCCTGACATCAGTGGTCAGCAAGGTGATGGAGGGTATTGTCAAGGAAAGGCTGGGGGGGTTACTGGAACAAACTGGGTATTTGGGCAATAGGCAGCATGGCTTTGCCCCAGGAAGATCATGACAGACAAACCTTGTTGAGTTCTATAACTGGGTGATGAGGGCCCTGGACCAGGGTAGGCCGATGGATGACCTGTTTCTGGACTTCAGCAAGGCATTTGATTCGGTACCCCACAGTGGCCTGCAGGCTAAGCAGAAGGAAATGGAGGTAGAGAGACAGTTGTTAAGATGGATAGGAAATTGGCTTTCTGAGCATACTCAGAAGGCGGTGGTTGGAGGGTTAGCCTCATTCCCAAGGTGGGTTACTAGTGGAGTGCCCCAGGGGTCAGTGCTGGTGCCACTCCTGCTCAATGCCTATGTCTCAGACATCAGGAAGGGGATCAGGAGTGAGGTGAGTCTCTTTGCAGATGACTCAAAGCTGGGTGCTGTGGTGGATGAGGAGGAGGGAAGGGTGGCCTTGCAGGAGGACCTGGAGGCTCTTGAAAAGTGGTTGGGAAAATGGAAACCTAAATTCAATGCAGGATAGCGCAAAGTTCTGCACCTGGGAGTCAGAAATCCAGGCCATGGGTATACCCTGGGAGGAGACTCAGTTCAAGTCATGGAGGGTGAGTGGGACCTGGGGGTAGTGGTAGATGTCAAAATGAGGAAGGCAGCAGCAAGGAAAAATAGGATGCTGGGATGCATCGCGGGGGGTTACCTCCAGAAAGGTGGAAGTGATCCTTCCACTGTACAACTGCTTGATTAGGCCATACCTTGAGTATTGTGTGCAGTTTGGAGACCACATTTAAGAGGACATGACACTTCTAGAGAGGGTCCAAGGAGGGCAACCAGAATGATCTGGGGCCTGGTTGAGAGGACCTATGGGGAGGCTAAAGGAGCTCGACATGTACACCCTGGAGGAGAGGAGGACAGTGGGGACATGATAGGGGTCTTTAAGTACATGAAAGAGATCAATAAGGTGACCCAGTCAAGTTGATCCAAAGGAAGAAGGGTGGGCTACGAGAGGTCATGGGTGTAAGCTGGAAAGGGCAGGCTCAGAGGGAGAGGAGGTGGTGTTATTGCACTGAAAGGTGGTAGAGCCATAGAATGCGCTGCTCAGGAGCTGGTAGAGGTGGAGACTGTGGATGAGTTTAAGAGGGATGGGACAGGTACAGGGGAGGTAAATCTGACCAGGCCCAATACAGGTGGAACATCTGGGACTGGGGACAGTATAACCCGAAAGGAAGGGGCATGAATTGGCCCTCAGTGCGGTGCTGAAAACCAAGCAGACTCGAAGACTGTTAGGCCTATTCTGCTGGCATTTTAGTATGTTAGTATAGGGAGAGGAATCGCTACTTGAAAACAGGAAGTTGCTTCCCTTTGTAAAGACATTTGGTGAAACTCCATCTGGAATACTGTGTGCGGTTCTGGAGACCTCATCTCTGCAAGGACATAGACAGGATGGAGGCAGTCCAGAGGAGGGTAACTAAAATAGTGCAGGGACTGCAACAGAAGCCATGTGAAGAGAGACTAAATGAGCTTAATATGTATGCCCTCGAGGAAAGGAGGGAGAGGGGGGACACAACAGAAACATTTAAGTACCTCAAGGGAATCAGTAAAGTCCAAGAGGGTAGTATCTTTCAGAAAAAGAGATGTGTAAGAACAAGGGGGCACAACTTGAAGATAGAAGGGGGATGGTTCAGGGGCAATGTAAGGAAGTATTTTTCACAGAGAAGGTAGTGGATGCATGGAACAGCCTTCCTGAGGAGGTTGTGGGGTCCAAAACAGAGGGGGAATCCAAGAATGCATGGGACAGACATAAAGCAATTCTTGTGGGGGGTAGGAGGAAGTAGGCTGCTGGTTAACTAGGATCTGCAGCTTATCCAATAGGTAGGGAAATGGACAGACTGGGTGTGCCAAGCGGTCCTTATCTGTCATCAAAGTCTATGTTTCTATGTTTCAGAAGTGATTCCATCATTTTCCCTACCACTAAGGTCAAGCTAACTGTTCTGTAGTTTTCTGCCTCTGCTTTGCTCCCACTTTTGTGAAGGGGAATTACATCCGCCCTCTTCCAGTCCTTAGGTACCACACCATCCTCCTATGATTTGTTGAAAAGGGTAGTCAGTGATGTCACTAGTTCTCCCCTTAGTTCTTTTAGAATTCTGGGGTGAATCCCATCAGGCCCATTGCTTTGTCCACCTTCAGTTTTAGGTGATCTTTCAGAACCCTTTCTTCTGTGAATGGACTGGTATCCCCCGTCAGGGTGCTTCAATTGATTGGATTAGGTGCCTCCCTCATCTTCTTTTGTGAATACTGAGCCAAAGAATTCATTCAGTATCCCTGCTTTTTCACTGTCCCGTTCTGCCCAGCCACCCTCCCTTTATTAAGCCTCATTATCCATCCTTGGTCTTTCTTCACTCCTAATGTATCTATAAATGGTTGTATTCCCTTCTTAACCAAGCTGACTATCTTTTCCTTGGTTTGGGCCTTTGCAATTCTGACTGCCTTACCTGCTTCCTTCTACTTTAACTGGTACAGTTCTCTGTCCTGCTCCTTCTATGTTTCCTTATACTTCCTAAACGCTATCTTTTTCTCCCTAACCTTCCCACCACTTCTTTTGTGAACCATAGTGTTTTTTTTTTTTTGTTTTGCTTTTTTTGCTTCACACAAAGGCTTGTTTCCTCTGTGATGGCAGCTTTTATGTTTCACCATTGTTCCTTCACCCCTCTTTCTTGCCTGTTTGCTAGTGCTTTTCTGAAGCACTCTCCCATTTTGACAGTCAGCCCTCCAAAAGTCCAGTACCCTCACGTTTGTATGGCTTGACTCTGCGGCTGTGTTTATAATGAATCACACTGTTTGGTGGTCACGTTTTCCCAGATGGCTACCTACTTCTACGTCTGAGAGCCTCTCTCCGTCAACATATAAGGGTACCAGGTCTAAGATTACTTCCTCCTGAGTGGATTCCAACACTAGCTGTCTGAGACATGCCCCCTGTAGGGCATCAAGAATAACCCTTCTCTTGGACGTGGCTGCAGCAGAGGTGCTCCAGTTAACATCTGGCATATTCAAGTCCCCCATCAGCAATATCTCCCCTTTTTCTGCCATCCTAAGGATGTCTTCTACCATTTATTGTCCATTTCCTACCCCTGAGATGGGGATCTGTATACAACCACCATGCAGATTGTGGTGCCATTTCCAGTCTACAGGGTGACCGACAGAGCTTCCTCTCCTCCCTTTTTACCCTTTAGTTCCATTGCTTTGATTCCTTCCCTTACATAGAGAGCTACTCCTCTTCTTCTTCAACTCTCCCTGTCCCTCCTGTAGATTGTGTACCCTGGTATGTTGACATCCCTGTCACGGTTATCCATTTATTATGTTTCTGTGACTGCCATGATATCCAGGCCCCTCTTACATAGAAACATAGAATTAGATGGTAGATAAGGACTGCTTGGCCCACCTAGTCTGCCCATTTCCCTACCTAATGGATAAGCTGCAGAATTGCCTTATGTCTGTCACATGCATTCTTGAATTCTCTCACTGTTTTTGACTCTATGACCTCCTCAGGAAGGCTGTTCCATGTATCCACAACCCTCTCTGTGAAGAAATACTTCATCACATTACCTCTGTGCCGTCCCCCCTCTATCTTTAAATTGTGCCCCCTTGTTTTGCACATCTCTTTTTCTGAAAATGCTACCCTCTTGGACTTTGTTGATTTCCTTGAGGTATTTGAAAGTTTCTATCATGTCCCCTATCCTCCTTTCCTCGAGGCTATACATCTTTAGTTCCTTTAGTCTTTCTTCATATGTCTTCTGATGCAGACCCTGCATCATTTTAGTTGCCCTCCTCTGGACAGCCTCCACTCTGTCTATGTATTTGCGGAGATGGGTCTCCCAGAACTGTACACAGTACTCAGATGTGGTCTTACCAACTGTCTGTACAGAGGGCCAACAACTTCCTGTTTTCTACTGGTGATGCCTCTCCTATGCATCCCAGTATACCCAAACCCTCCTTACTGCTTCCTCAAATTGCTTGCACACCTTTTGGTCATCTGATATGACTACCCCAGGTCCTTTCCATTTTTTTTGTCATCAGTATCTCACCCCCATTGTGTACTCTTCCCTGATTTTTGTTTCCAGGTGCATTACTTTGCACTTCTTTGCATTGAATCTAAGCTGCCATACATTTGACCATTCCTCCAACCTTGCCAAGTCCTTTTCATCCTTTCCACCACCCTTGTGTATCAACCCTGTTGCAAATCTTTGTGTTGTCTGCAAAGAGGCATACTTTTCCTTCCAGTCCCTCTACAATATCATTTATAAAGACATTAAAAAAAGGACCAGACTCAGTAATGAACCCTGCGGTACCCTGCTAGGAACCCTTCTTTCTTCAGAGTGGACTCTGTTTACTATTACCCTCTGTGTCCTGTAGTTCAGCCAGTTTTTTACCCAGGTTATCACCCTGGGACCCACTCCCTGGCTGGCTAATTTGTTTATTAATCTTTTGTGTGGGACTGTGTCATATGCCTTACTAAAGTCTAGGTAGGCCATGTCCATAGCTCCTCCCTGCGCTACTACTTTGGTCATCAGTCAAAGAAATCTATTAGATTCATCTGACATGACCTTTCTGCTGTGATTCAATGCTGCCTTGGGTCCTGTGCCCTGCTGGCCTCTAGGTGCACAACAATTCCTTCTTTCTAACAACAAACATGGCAAGGGATGTAAGGGTAGTCATATCAGATACTTAAAGGTAGGCTAAGGAGGGCTGGGAGGATACTGGGGGGGTGTTCAAAAAAGGGGTAGTGCCAACAGGTACAATAAATGAGGGACATGATCTCCACTCCTTTAGGGGGCTAAGGAGATCTGCAAATGGGTCACCAGATAGGGGCAGGAGCTGAGAAACAGGAGCTTAAAGGGGGGAGGAGAGGATGGAAAAGGGTTGGAGAGTGGTCCTCATAAATGCCAGGAGCTTGGAAAATAAAATGCCTGACCTTCGGGTGATGCTAGCTAAGGAGGAGGTAGATGTGGCAGCATTCACTGAGACCTGGGCCACTCAAGGGTACAAGTGGGAGTGAGGACCCTAAATCAGGAGGGCTATACTATGTTCAGAAAAGATGGGGCGAGGGAAGAGGTGGTGGTGTAGCACTGTTAGTCAGAAATTTCATGGGTATTGGAGGGTAGAGGAGGCAGAGGGCGTGGAGGCTATTTGGGTCACCCTGCTGATGCAGGGGTAAGAGAATAAAGGTCAGAGTGGTATACAGACCACCAGCACTGGCGGAGGTTCTGGAAAAAAGTTTGGTGGCAAGTCTCGAGGGACACTGTAGATTGGGAACGGGAAGGGTAATGGGAGACCTCAACATGCCAGGAACAGACTGGGGCACTATGATGTCACCAGTGGCCAGGGAGCGGAGGCTTCTGGATGTCTTCCAGGATGCGTTTCTGACATAACAGGTGGGTGAGCCAACTAGGGAGGCCTGGACACTGGACGTGGTCCTGGCAGACAGTGATCAGATTAGGGACCTAGAGGTAAGGGACCCATTAAGTAGTGAAAGGGATCAGGAGGAATATGAGCATCAGTCAAGAGATTCACCAGGGTGGTGAGAGCAGCTAAGGCAAAAAGGAGAAGTTCTTGGCCAGTGGGATCCAGAGGGGAAGGGTTCTTTAGATACATAGGGAAAAAGGAAAGTAATGGGGCAGATCAGCAGGATAAGGATAGGGGATGGGTGGGTACAGGAGGTGGGAGAACAGGTGAAGTTCTAAATGGAGTACTTTGCCTCAGTTTTACGGGGATGGAGGGGCTATGTCTTGTGGTGTTAACGAGGGCAAACTGGAGGAATGGGTGGGACCGTGAGATCGGGCCCTGATGGGTCTTGGGAAGGGTAGCCACCACAGACAGGTGGGGGCCAGCAGTACAGGGTGAAAAGGGGAGGACATGGAGGCTGAAATCCCAATAGAGAGAGTAAGGGAAGCCATCAGGCCCCTTGGATGGAGAAAGCACCTGGACCAGATGAGATACATCCCAGGGTGCTGAGGGAACTAGTAGATGTCCTGACAGTCCCCCTAGCAGAGCTTTTCAACATCTCTCTGAGGACTGGGTGGGTGCCCCAAGACTGGATGGTGGTCCATGTTGTGCCAATCCATTAGGGGATCAAGAGAGGAAGCGGGAAATTACAGGCCTGTTAAGCCTGACATCAGTGGTCAGCAAGGTGATGGAGGGTATTGTCAAGGAAAGGCTGGGGGGGTTACTGGAACAAACTGGGTATTTGGGCAATAGGCAGCATGGCTTTGCCCCAGGAAGATCATGACAGACAAACCTTGTTGAGTTCTATAACTGGGTGATGAGGGCCCTGGACCAGGGTAGGCCGATGGATGACCTGTTTCTGGACTTCAGCAAGGCATTTGATTCGGTACCCCACAGTGGCCTGCAGGCTAAGCAGAAGGAAATGGAGGTAGAGAGACAGTTGTTAAGATGGATAGGAAATTGGCTTTCTGAGCATACTCAGAAGGTGGTGGTTGGAGGGTTAGCCTCATTCCCAAGGTGGGTTACTAGTGGAGTGCCCCAGGGGTCAGTGCTGGTGCCACTCCTGCTCAATGCCTATGTCTCAGACATCAGGAAGGGATCAGGAGTGAGGTGAGTCTCTTTGCAGATGACTCAAAGCTGGGTGCTGTGGTGGATGAGGAGGAGGGAAGGGTGGCCTTGCAGGAGGACCTGGAGGCTCTTGAAAAGTGGTTGGGAAAATGGAAACCTAAATTCAATGCAGGATAGCGCAAAGTTCTGCACCTGGGAGTCAGAAATCCAGGCCATGGGTATACCCTGGGAGGAGACTCAGTTCAAGTCATGGAGGGTGAGTGGGACCTGGGGGTAGTGGTAGATGTCAAAATGAGGAAGGCAGCAGCAAGGAAAAATAGGATGCTGGGATGCATCGCGGGGGGTTACCTCCAGAAAGGTGGAAGTGATCCTTCCACTGTACAACTGCTTGATTAGGCCATACCTTGAGTATTGTGTGCAGTTTTGGAGACCACATTTAAAGAGGGACATGACACTTCTAGAGAGGGTCCAAAGGAGGGCAACCAGAATGATCTGGGGCCTGGTTGAGAGGACCTATGGGGAGAGGCTAAAGGAGCTCGACATGTACACCCTGGAGGAGAGGAGGGACAGTGGGGACATGATAGGGGTCTTTAAGTACATGAAAGAGATCAATAAGGGTGACCCAGTCAAGTTGATCCAAAGGAAGAAGGGTGGGGCTACGAGAGGTCATGGGTGTAAGCTGGAAAGGGGCAGGCTCAGAGGGGAGAGGAGGTGGTGTTATTGCACTGAAAGGGTGGTAGAGCCATAGAATGCGCTGCTCAGGGAGCTGGTAGAGGTGGAGACTGTGGATGAGTTTAAGAGGGGATGGGACAGGTACAGGGGGAGGGTAAATCTGACCAGGCCCAATACAGGTGGAACATCTGGGACTGGGGACAGTATAACCCGAAAGGGAAGGGGGGCATCGAAATTGGCCCTCAGTGCGGGTGCTGAAAACCAAGCAGACTCGAAAGACTGTTAGGCCTATTCTGCTGGCATTTTAGTATGTTAGTATAGGGAGAGGAATCGCTACTTGAAAACAGGAAGTTGCTTCCCTTTGTAAAGACATTTGGTGAAACTCCATCTGGAATACTGTGTGCGGTTCTGGAGACCTCATCTCTGCAAGGACATAGACAGGATGGAGGCAGTCCAGAGGAGGCAACTAAAATAGTGCAGGGACTGCAACAGAAGCCATGTGAAGAGAGACTAAATGAGCTTAATATGTATGCCTCGAGGAAAGGAGGGAGAGGGGGACACAACAGAAACATTTAAGTACCTCAAGGGAATCAGTAAAGTCCAAGAGGGTAGTATCTTTCAGAAAAAGAGATGTGTAAGAACAAGGGGGCACAACTTGAAGATAGAAGGGGGATGGTTCAGGGGCAATGTAAGGAAGTAATTTTTCACAGAGAAGGTAGTGGATGCATGGAACAGCCTTCCTGAGGAGGTTGTGGGGTCCAAAACAGAGGGGGAATCCAAGAATGCATGGGACAGACATAAAGCAATTCTTGTGGGGGGTAGGAGGAAGTAGGCTGTTGGTTAACTAGGATCTGCAGCTTATCCAATAGGTAGGGAAATGGACAGACTGGGTGTGCCAAGCGGTCCTTATCTGTCATCAAAGTCTATGTTTCTATGTTTCAGAAGTGATTCCATCATTTTCCCTACCACTAAGGTCAAGCTAACTGTTCTGTAGTTTTCTGCCTCTGCTTTGCTCCCACTTTTGTGAAGGGGAATTACATCCGCCCTCTTCCAGTCCTTAGGTACCACACCATCCTCCTATGATTTGTTGAAAAGGGTAGTCAGTGATGTCACTAGTTCTCCCCTTAGTTCTTTTAGAATTCTGGGGTGAATCCCATCAGGCCCCATTGCTTTGTCCACCTTCAGTTTTAGGTGATCTTTCAGAACCCTTTCTTCTGTGAATGGACTGGTATCCCCCCGTCCAGGGTGCTTCAATTGATTGGATTAGGTGCCTCCCCCTCATCTTCTTTTGTGAATACTGAGCCAAAGAATTCATTCAGTATCCCTGCTTTTTCACTGTCCCGTTCTGCCCAGCCACCCTCCCCTTTATTAAGCCTCATTATCCATCCCTTGGTCTTTCTTCACTCCCTAATGTATCTATAAATGGTTGTATTCCCCTTCTTAACCAAGCTGACTATCTTTTCCTTGGTTTGGGCCTTTGCAATTCTGACTGCCTTACCTGCTTCCTTCTACTTTAACTGGTACAGTTCTCTGTCCTGCTCCTTCTATGTTTCCTTATACTTCCTAAACGCTATCTTTTTCTCCCTAACCTTCCCACCACTTCTTTTGTGAACCATTGTTTTTTGTTTTTTTGTTTTGCTTTTTTGCTTCACACAAAGGCTTGTTTCCTCTGTGATGGAAGCTTTTATGTTTCACCATTGTTCCTTCACCCTCTTTCTTGCCTGTTTGCTAGTGCTTTTCTGAAGCACTCTCCCATTTGACAGTCAGCCCTCCAAAAGTCCAGTACCCTCACGCTTTAGTGGCTTGACTCTGCGGCTGTGTTTATAATGAATCACACTGTTTGGTGGTCACGCTTTTCCCAGATGGCTACCTACTTCTACGCCTGAGAGCCTCTCTCCGTCAACATATAAGGGTACCAGGTCTAAGATTACTTCCTCCTGAGTGGATTCCAACACTAGCTGTCTGAGACATGCCCCCTGTAGGGCATCAAGAATAACCCTTCTCTTGGACGTGGCTGCAGCAGAGGTGCTCCAGTTAACATCTGGCATATTCAAGTCCCCCATCAGCAATATCTCCCCTTTTTCTGCCATCCTAAGGATGTCTTCTACCATTTTATTGTCCATTTCCTACCCCTGAGATGGGGATCTGTATACAACCACCATGCAGATTGTGGTGCCATTTCCAGTCTACAGGGTGACCGACAGAGCTTCCTCTCCTCCCTTTTTACCCTTTAGTTCCATTGCTTTGATTCCTTCCTTACATAGAGAGCTACCTCTTCTTCTTCAACTCCCTGTCCCTCCTGTAGATTGTGTACCCTGGTATGTTGACATCCCTGTCACGGTTATCCATTTATTATGTTTCTGTGACTGCCATGATATCCAGGCCCCTCTTACATAAAACATAAAATTAGATGGTAGATAAGGACTGCTTGGCCCACCTAGTCTGCCCATTTCCTACCTAATGGATAAGCTGCAGAATTGCCTTATGTCTGTCACATGCATTCTTGAATTCTCTCACTGTTTTTGACTCTATGACCTCCTCAGGAAGGCTGTTCCATGTATCCACAACCCTCTCTGTGAAGAAATACTTCATCACATTACCTCTGTGCCGTCTCCCCTCTATCTTTAAATTGTGCCCCCTTGTTTTTGCACATCTCTTTTTCTGAAAAATGCTACCCTCTTGGACTTTGTTGATTTCCTTGAGGTATTTGAAAGTTTCTATCATGTCCCCCTATCCCTCCTTTCCTCGAGGCTATACATCTTTAGTTCCTTTAGTCTTTCTTCATATGTCTTCTGATGCAGACCCTGCATCATTTTGGTTGCCCTCCTCTGGACAGCCTCCACTCTGTCTATGTATTTGCGGAGATGGGGTCTCCAGAACTGTACACAGTACTCCAGATGTGGTCTTACCAACTGTCTGTACAGAGGGCCAACAACTTCCTGTTTTCTACTGGTGATGCCTCTCCCTATGCATCCCAGTATACCCCAAGCCCTCCTTACTGCTTCCTCAAATTGCTTGCACACCTTTTGGTCATCTGATATGACTACCCCTAGGTCCCTTTCCATTTTTTTTGTCATCAGTATCTCACCCCCCATTGTGTACTCTTCCCTGATTTTTGTTTCCCAGTGCATTACTTTGCACTTCTTTGCATTGAATCTAAGCTGCCATACATTTGACCATTCCTCCAACCTTGCCAAGTCCCTTTTCATCCTTTCCACCCCACCTTTGTATCAACCCTGTTGCAGATCTTTGAGTCATCTGCAAAAATACATACTTTCCCTTCCAGTCCCTCTGCAATGTCATTTATAAAGACATTAAAAAGGACCGGCCCCAGGACTGAACCCTGCGGTACGCTACTAGTAACCCTTCTTTCTTCACTGTGGACTCCATTTACTATTACCTGCTGTGTACTGTTGTCCAACCAGTGTTTTACCCAGGCTACTACCCTAGGACCCACTCCCAGGCTGGCTAATTTGTTTATTAATCTTTTGTGCGGGACTGTGTCAAATGCCATGCTAAAGTCTAGGTAGGCCATGTCCACAGCCCCTCCCTGGTCTACTGCTTTGGTCACCCAGTCAAAGAAATCAATTAGATTTGTCTGACATAACCTTCCTGCTGTGAATCCATGCTGCCTTGGGTCCTGTGCCCCACTGGCCTTTAGGTACTCAACGATTCTTTCCTTCAGAAGTGATTCCATTATTTTCCCTACCATTGAAGTCAAACTGACAGGTCTATAGTTTCCTGCCTCTGTCTTGCTCCCACTTTTGTGAAGGGGAATCACATCCACCTTCCTCCAGTCTGCAGGTACCACACCATCCTCCCATGATTTATTAAAAAGGGTAGTCAGTGGTGTTACTAGTTCTTCCTTAGTTCTTTTAAAATCCTGGGGTGAATCCTATCAGGCCCCATTGCTTTATCCACCTTTTTCCATCAAGGCCACCAGTTCAGGGAGCTTGTTACCTAGACTATGGGCATTGGTGCTCATTACACTCCATTTTTGATTGCCTTACCACTTTTTGCCCCATCCCTGTTTTACTGCCTTTGCTTTTCTCCATTTACCTGCCATTCTCCTATCAACTTCTCTATCTTGATGTTTACCTCACTAACCACCTGATTTTTTTTTGGGGGTGGGGCTAGGATTTCCCTGCTCCTTTTCAGTACCTTCCCCTTTAGCTAGTTTAAATGCTTGCCAAAGAAGCATTTAAACCTATCACCTAGGATCCTGGTTCCCCTCCTGGACAGATGCAGACCATCGAGCAACTTTAGGCCTGTATCCCTTCAGGTGGACCCCCTGTCCCCAATAAAGCCAAAACCCAGAGCTATGTACCAGTTTTTCAACCATTGATTGAATCCTATGGTGCAGAGCACCCTATCCTCACCCATGCCATAGACAGGCAGCACCTCCAAGAAGGTTACCGTGCATGCTACCTGTCTAAGGCCCCTCCCCAACTCAACAAACTCCTCCTGCACTGCTCTGATCCCTTTCCCAGCCAGGTCATTTGTCTCTAGGTGGACAATGACATCCAGCTCCCTCCCCCATGCAGTTGCTCCCATGATCCTGAGGATTCACTCCCTGTCCCTCCAAGTCATGGTGCCAGGCAGGTACCTTACCTCCCTCTTCCCCCACTCCCCCAGTTCTACCCTCCTAAAAATGGAATCTCCCACCAGGAATTGTCTCCTTCCCCTGTGGGGTCCCATGCCACCCTCCTGTGGGTCTTTGTGGAGGTTCCCAGCAACCTCCTTGGTCTCCACTGGGAGTGCCTCCATAGAGGAACCACAATCTGCCAGAACAATGTTCAAACTGTGGACAGGTACAGCTGGAGGGATACACCTCCATTCCACCACCCTTACCCTCCTTGAGCCCACTGTGGTCTAATCACTCTTTTTTCTAGGCAACCTCTCAGGCTGTGGCAGCAGCCTGGTGGTCCCTGGGTGGGAGAGGAGGTCCCATGAATCCTGGTCAGCTCAACCAGGAGAAGAGCAACCTCCTCCCTCAGCCAAGAGAGGTGCCTGCAAATGGGACAATGTCACATCCTCCAGAACATCTCCGGAAGACTGCCGCTCCACAGCCACTACACTGCACCACTCCCATCATATCTTATTTGTGGCCCTCAACTGTTGTTTTGTATGCTTCCTCTTTCCTCTCTCAGTTTATTTTTATTTATATACTTATTTATTTTTTCTCCCTACTTTCCTACTGCCTCCATGCCCTTAAAGCTTCTGCTCTTTCTGTTCTGGGACAGGAAGTTCCTGTATTCCTCCATAGTCTCTTTCTGACTTGCTCAGAGCCAGACCTCCAGCAGCTCGGGGAGGAGGGGAATGGAGAGTTACTTTTTTCCTTCTAGGACGGTGAGTCTTTAGTGCCTCTGTGATCACTCCCTTCTTGCTCCCAAACAGGAAGTTCTTTTCAGTCAAATCCTGTGCCTATAAAAGTGGAACTAGCTATGCGTGGGGGTTACTGGGGAAGAAGGGAGGGCTATATAGTCCCAGCAGAGTAGTAAAGTTCTAACGGCACCTCTTTCCTCTTGCTGTTCTCTGCAAAAAGCTATCTAGGGCAGTTTTAATTCAAACACCTGGCTTAAAAGACAAAGAACCTCTGTGCATAAACACTGAGGCAAGGGTTACCCCAAAGGGCATTTGGCTGGGAAGCCAAGTTTCAAGAAAATACAAAATCACACATGCCCCCACAATGCAAAGCATCAAGGGCTGCATATGCAAATCACCACAGAATGTTATGCTGGTCCAACTTTAAGCAGAATTGCATGGTGCCGAAAGGCCTCTCACACAGTTTGCAAAGGGTGCTAACAGAAGACATAGACACGTGTTTCGTCCTACCAGGACTCATCAGTATGCCTCGTCTGTTTGACACCCCAGTGGAATAGACCAGCTACCCCAAGGCAGTGTGCCTGGGATATATTGTGGTGAACCCATTAAAATAAAAAAACTTCTTAAAAGACAAAGAACCTCTGTGCATAAACACTGAGGCAAGGGTTACCCCAAAGGGCATTTGGCTGGGAAGCCAAGTTTCAAGAAAATACAAAATCACACATGCCCCCACAATGCAAAGCATCAAGGGCTGCATATGCAAATCACCACAGACACCTGGCTTCCTGCTACCTAAGTCACTCCTCCTAATTCACAGTTTCCTTCTTCACCTAGCTAACTGCACAGATAACAGTTCCCTTTATTAAACTCAAACAAACCCACTAACTCTTGTTTTTTTTATTGTTTGTTTTTACCCTAAATTGAAGGTCCCAGTAGAACAGTTATAGTTCTTAAGTCCCAGTAGAGTAGTAAAGTTCTAACAGCACCTCCTTCCTCTTGCTGTTCTCAAAGAAAGAGTGACAAAAAGTTTATTCTCCTGCCATGGAAGGGTAAGCTTTGGGGGAAGTCAGTGCCAAGGGCCCTCACTGGATCTGTTTCACTGGCAGCACAGTGCCCCGATGACCCCACCTTGGGAGGGGGTAGGGGTAAGCCATACAGAAAGAGTGGCAGAGGTAAATCCTTGTGTGTACCGGTTGTGGTGCTGTGGGACATTGGCAGAAAGCTGAGTAGCACCTTGGCAGGGAGGAGAAAAAGATTAATAAAAAAATAATAAAATGGCAGTGGCAGTGACAGCTGTGTGATTCCATCCACGGGAACTGTACTCAACAAAGTACCCATGTTCTTTCATCAGTGCCACTTCCTACAGTGCTTGTCTGCTCTCCTGCTCATATTTGCATCTGCAGATGCATCCCATAATCACCTGCAGCTGACATCAGAGCCAGAAGCAGCTGTGGGAGCATGTACAGTGTTAGCCTATGGACAGAGCTATTAACAGCTCTGATTTGCCACTTAGACCAAGTATAAAGTGGTAGTCAGCCATGGGTGATTGTGGTATGTGCTCCATTTAAAATGCTGGCAGGTGGCCCAGTGGCATGGACAGCAGAGGCACCCATGCTACATTTGCCACCATACTGGTGATCCAGGTTCAGTGATGGACTTGTATCAATGGGGCTTTCCAGGGAGAGGAGGATTGAGTCTCTAGGCTGTCCTCTTCCTCCTCTGGGAGGGTTGGTTGTAGGTTTTCAGCACTGGTCTGACCCCTGGCAGAGGCTCAGTGCATCCATTGCACCTACAGGTGTGATATGTGCCATGGCCAGTGACACCTCATACATGGTAGTGTGCATAGTGCATTTGTGTCTGAACTGCATTTTGACCCTCCCCCCACAGAACCTAGACCCTTCCAACTCGTCTGTAGTCGAGCAGGCAGGGATAGTAGCCATTAGGATAGCGCCACCTGGGGGTTACATTTATTTGCCAGATTAGCTAGTCCATTATAAGCCACTAGTCTAGCCTCTCAGTGTTACTTAGTGCTGTGTAATCTAGTGCTGGGCAAACTGTATTGTCAGTAGCTGATGTTTGTCTGCCTGACCTAGCTACTGAGCAAGACTGCTGCAGTTTTCCATTTCTACCCCACTGACAAACCCAGCCCCCTTCCCCACACTGGTCACTCTACACTATTAATTTATCTGCCCCACTTGTAATACTGTCTCTAAACACCTTACTTTCTTCTCTGCCTTACCTACAAACCCTTCCATTACATCCCCCGCTGCTGTCCTCTCAGACATCCCAGTGCCAAAGCACAGACCCCCATTAAGTCCTCTTCTAACTCTAAATAATCGCCCTGCATTTGCCACCTCCTTACCTCATGCTTTGTCCTTCCCACTGCCTGCCCCCACTGAGCTTTGTTATTGTACTCTAGCTGTATTTAACCTCTGTGTTTCCCATTTCCTCCTTGTTCCACAGACAGCCCATCTGCAGGCTTCCCAAGCTGCTCCTGTGGCCCTGGCTCTCTCAAGCAGGCTGCAGCTAACAGACCACCCGACTGACCCCGAACAGATTCAGGCACACACTAGACCTCCAAACTCGTGGTTTTGAATGCCGCTATTTTGACTGGATGCATGGGAGAGGTTTGTAAAATTTTTGATGGGGCCTAGGGACGGAGTAAGAGCCCCCCCCTGGCCCAGGGTCAGGGGTCAGAGCTCACCCTCAGGCCCAGGGGTCAGGGGTCAAAACACCACCCCTAGCAGGGGTTTATGTAAACAGAGCCCCTATTTGTGGGACAGGTGTTAAACCAGACCATTACCGGACCTCTGCTATTAGTGTAGCACTCAAGTTCTGCTACTTGCCCAATGATGCATGCTCTACACCACTTTGGCCTGTTGAATATTTTTATTAGTTTACTTGAGTTGAGGCTTCATTCCCCACACCCCTATGTTAAAAAAAGGGATGTGTGGGGAGCAGAGCTCCCAACTCAAATAAACTAACAAAACCTAAATTAACAGCAAGCATGTGACAAAAGTAACTTTTGTGCAGGCACAGTACAATACAGCAAGCATGCAATGAAATTATGCTATATTCCGTAGCTTTGTGCTACACTAATAGCAGTGGTCTGATACTTCACAGCAGAAGGTTAGTAAAATACTGACAGGAAAACCCACAAATGAATCTCTTGATCTTGCCATTTTGGACCAGTTCAGGGATGTTTGTTTGATTTGTTATACTTGTAAACAGATGAGTAATTTACCTGTTTTAACTACAAGTAGCGACAAACAGAACTGGTGGAACTCCTAGGTGAGGCTAACAGCAAACCATTGTAATTTGCTATATAGTGCAAAAGTCCATGAGACTAAACCCTGACTAAAAAAATATGGCAAGAAGAGCAGTTTCAATAAAAAACATTTCAATAGTATTCTGAAATCTGTTTTAAACTTCTTCCCAGCTGAAGCTTGACAGTCACTACCACCTGACATCCAGGAGTGAAATGTGGCACAGGGGTCCAGTTTGTCTGCTTCAGGACACGAGTGACATTTTCAGCTTCAGACTTCTTCTGAGACTTACTCCCTTACCCGCAGAAAGTTTGCTGTCCAGGTAATATGTTGCTGCTGGTATGTTTCTACTGCTATACCATATATACAGTCATCAGATATCAAATATGTCGGGAACAGAGAGCTTCTAGCAAAAGGGTGAAGGGATTAAGAATACCAGCATAGAGTAGTGACAATGTTGACTGCAAATGCATATTCCCTAAAAGTTTTTCTATATACATGATTAAAGGCAATATGCAGTGTACTGACAACTGTGTTTCAAGTGTACTGCTCTGATATTGATGGGATGTTGTTCTGCATCATCTGAGCTGCTAGACGGTAAAGACTAAGCAATCCCTTCAGCCTGAAGGCCTCTCATTTAACTTGGAGGGCAGCCAACATTCCGGTTATGACATTCACTTCAACACCAACCCTTTCCATCTTCAGCTTTACAGGTAGCCTGACAGCAGTAAGCAAGATTGCAGTGCTTCAGCTGTTGGACTCTTACAGTCCATCTTGCATTGAAAAAATCACATTTAAACTTTTGAAATATAAAAACAAAACCAGGAGGCAACAGCATAATTGTTACTCTACTTAAAAAGCAACATAGGAGGAGCTGTAGCAGTGGAACTACTTCCACATCTGGAGGGAGTACTTTGAACAGGTCTCTCATAAGCCCCTCCCGAGCTGCGGACAAGGCTGCTGCACCTTCCTCAGGACTAACCAGAGAGACAGGTTAGGGCTCTTGGCAACATCTCTTAACCCATTGGAAAGGAAAGCCTAAGGGATGACATAGATGTACCAAGGGAGAGACATAATTAGGGGGCAACTCTGGAAACCTGCTCCTAAGAGTTGGACTAGGAGCACATTTCTCACACCCACCAGACAGAGATAAAGGGCCCAGTTTTCAAAGTTCTTGGGTGGCGCAAGGGCTTGCATCCCAATGAGTGGCGAAAGTGCACCTTGTGCCAAATGATGCCCTGGGAGCAATTCAGAATGGCAACCTGCACCTCACCGCATGCAGCCTGCACCCAATGGGGCTTGCACCACCATTGCACCACCACACTGAGCTGTGGCATGGTGCCAGGGCATTATGGCAGATGCAGGCTGCCAATTCCTTAGAATCAGGATTCAGAAAACTCCCCATGGTGAAACTTCTAAGTACCATTAGACCACACAGGCTGATCTAAGGGTACTTGGGAAATGCTGAAACCAGGCGAGTTGACCAGCAGAGGCATTGTGTCGCAGCCCTCCCCAATCCTGATCTAGCTGTACAAAGGAAAGATAAACAGAACCCCTCCCTCGCAGTCTAGCAACTCCCCATCCTGATGTTGCCCTTATTAATAATTAACATTTATGCATATGCCTGGTGGTATAGTGGCCCCCTTGATCCTGTATTTCATCAACAGATTTAAATTTGGATTGGAGCCCCAGAGAAAGCTATGCCCATCATAGCCTTTTACCCATTACCAGAGAATGAAACTGTTCACATATATTAAAAGTTAGTAGAAACCCAGTATTACCATAACATTACAAAGTAGTTGAGCGTAACAGTCAGAAAATTACAGCACACTGTCAATAGCTTCACTCTATATTCTCAAATTACATGGCCTGTTCAAGAACAAAATCAGAAAATCCAGTAAATGTTCAGTTACTGGTTCCCAAATCATACCTTTTCTGTATTCGTTTGTTTATAAGCAAAATTGTTTTGTACACCATTACTGACAAACTGGGACTGGAGACTCTGCCTCAGTGAATTAAAATTCTTGTCACTTGTAAAAAAAAAACATTTATAAAACACCTGCATTTAAAAATAATATTCACTGAACTACAATGATACAACAATTACATAGCAGGGTCTCTGACATAGGAGCAGCAACTTGTGATGTCCTGCATTTATTTCTCTTGGCTGGGCATATTATTTTACCTCTGCACACACAGAACAAGCATTTGTCAATCCCGAATGTTTGCTTGCTGACATTGGCAGTGGTAGTGTAGAAGTTACAGAGCTGCGTAATAGAAATGGCAGTGAAGTATTGAACTGAAGCCAACCCACCATCACCCTGCAGAGAGTGACAGGCATTGGGGTGTGCCCTTTTGGGTGCATCAGGCATAACGGCCATGCCATTTCAGTACACCCCACCCTGCAGACACTGACAAGTGTCACGGTGTTCCTTGGGGTCTTTGGCCCTTATGCGCACCCCATTTCATTAGGAAATATAGTGAGATGGGTGCGATATAGGAGAATGGGGTGAACTTTGGGGCCGAAGAGACAAGGCATACCTCAATGCTTCTCACTGGCTGCGGTGTGGAATGGTATGAGCATTACAGGCAAGAATCCCAAGTCACACCCCTGATGTCTGTCTTTCTCTACAGGGTTGGGCATTATGGTTGGAAACCCTAATACCTCAGGCATTCATTGATATTTTCACTCCAAATGTTCAACATGGTTTTTTTGTGACCCCAGCTCATGAACAGGGGGAATATCAGTTTCTTAGCAGAAAGCTGCTTATGCACAGCCACTATGGCATTTAGCACCACAGGTGCAAAAACATTCTGAACAGGATGTAAAAAATGACAGCTGTACTGTTCATGGGGAGGTGTAAAAAATGGCAATGTTGTAAATCTGCAGTAAAAATATTTAAAAAAATGGTGAAGTCATGAGCGTACATAGAAACTGTGCAATGCACATCCGTAATATAATTAGGTTGGGGATTTTTTTACAGCAGATTGTCAACTCAGGCATTTGGTGCCTCCGATCATGAACAGTGTCACTGTGATTTTCTTTATCTGTCCCGAACAATAATTTTGCACAGCGACCATGCATCTATGCGCTGAAAGTGTGAAAACACACTTTGGCCGATGTTGTGAAAAATGACAGCTGTACTGTAAATAAGGCAGTGTGGAAAAAGGCCACTGGTGAAAATCTGGACTTAAAATATTACAAAGTCATGAACTTATGAGGGTGCGTGGAAACTGCGCAATGCTCACTCGTAACACAGTCATTTTATTGACTTTTGTCACCAAATTTTCAACATAGCCATTTTAAGACCTCTGCTCATGAACAGTGTAACTGTGATTTTCTTATCTGTCCCAAACATTGCTTTCGCACACCAACAGCACCATTATGCGCTACATGTGCGAAAACACATTTTGGGCGGCATATGAAAAATGGCAGCTGCACTGTTCATAAGGAAGTGTAATAAAATGGCAATGTTGAAAATCTGGAGTGAAAATATTAAATTCGCAAACTTTTGAGCATGCATAGGAACTGCACAACGCACACTTGTAAAACAGTCATTTTTAGGAATTTTTTCACCAAATTTTCAACATAGCCATTTTAAGTCCTCTGCTCATGAACAGTGTCACTGTGATTTTCTTAATGTGTCCCATACATTGATTTCACACATCGACTGTACCATTGTGCGCTACATGGGTAGAAACACATTTTGGGCAAGATGTGAAAAATGACAGCTGTACTGCTCATAAGGAGTTGTGGTAAAATGGCAATGTTGAAAATCTGGAGTGTAAATATTGAAAATTCGAGAACTTACGAGCCAGAAGAGGGAACTTTCGCACAACACACTCATAAAACAGATCATTTTTTGATTTTTCACCAAATTTTCAACATAGCCATTTTAAGACCTCTGCTCATGAACAGATGTCACTGTGATTTTCTTAATTTGTCCCGTGACATTGATTTAGCTACACCGACTAGCCATAGTAAAGCTAATATGGGTGGAAATATGTTTTGGGGTGAGATGTGAAAATGACAGCTATTGCTTATAAGAAGGTGTGGAAAATGGCAATGTTGAAATCTGGATGAAAATATTGAAAATTTGCGAACTTACTGAACGGCGTAGGAACAGCACAACACACGTTCATAAAAACAAAGTTTTGAAATTTTTCCACCACATTTTTCAAAATAGTTTCTTGAGAGACCACCTTATGAACACTGGCAGTGTCATTTCATTCATCGGTCCTGAAAGGTGATTTCGCGCAGTGACTGCGAAATCACCCTTCGGCCTGAATAACGCCATGACAGTGACATCATTCATGAGAAGGGTCCCAAAACCCCATGTTGAAAATTTGATGCAAAATTCCAAAAATGTCTGATATGCAACAAAGTTGAAACCCCCTATCAGCCCATTATACAGCTAACCGGCATTTCCTCAGTTCAGCCCGGCTTTGAAGAGTGCAACGTGTTCCTGGTCCACCAAAGATCATTGTGCTGAGGTCGAGAGGTAAGTATGGGGTGAGAGGGTGTGGGAGAGCAGAGTGCGCAGTGGGTGGGTGCGGGTTGTGGGAGGGGGCCAGGAGACTACGTGGGACTGTTTTTCCTTACAGGTGTTCTTTTGTTTCCAATGATGACGCTGATATTTGGCACGCTGGGATGAACTCCCAGCATAGCACAAGGGACAGTTAGGGGGGCATTCAGCCAGGGGATTGGGCCTTACGCGGCCCAACATCGATTGCCATGCTGGGGTGGGCTCCCAGTGTGGACATCCAGTACTCGGGGGTGAGGACAGTGGAGCCGACCGGGATTGGGCCCCTCCGGCTATATCATGAGGTGCCACGCTGGGGTGAGCACCCAGCATGGCATTTGGAAAACTGAGGAGCAGAGGATTGAGCACAGCCAACGGGGATTGGGCACCCCGTTGGCTATACAATGTGTGCGTGCATGCGGGGGCATGCACGCCATGTGTGTGGGGGTGGATGCACATGAGCAAGTGATATCTTACCACTGCTCACTGAAGTGTAGCTCCCCTTTGAACTGTATGCCATTGCATTTTGAGCTTGTCACAGACAGCTCCAGCATGCATGGCTTACAGGGGCTTGCGCCTGTCAACACACTGATTGAATTGGAAGAGCGGGTGACACACCTTCGAAATCTCGGATGATGGCACTATGTTTCTTGCACATGCATGCAAGCAAACATAACAAACATAATAAATGTAACTTAATTTTTGAAGACCTTTTTTTTGTGCGTGCATATGTGACGTATGAATGAGGGATCCACTGACTGTAGATCAAGGGAGGATGTGAAATGGTGCAGGTACATGGGTGGGTGAACAAAGTGGTAGACAGTAAGCCCTACCAGAACTTCAGGCTTATGTAGCACAGCGATACATGGTGGGGGGGGTGAACAAAGTGGTAGACAGTAAGCCCTACCAGAGCTTCAGGCTGATGTAGCACAGTTGGGCTAAGGTAAGGGAGGAGTGTGAAATGGTACAGGTACATGGGGGTGAACAAAGTGGTAGACAGTAAGCCTACCTGAGCTTCAGTGCTGATGTTGCACACCTGGACTAAGGCACAAGCTACCCACATGTTCTTATAGTCCCATTTATAGTCCATTTATGTACTTACAGAAGCTGATTGACTAACTGAGCCAAGATGTAAAACAGATACTAAAATATCAAGTTTATTTCAGGTGACCATGTTCTTATAGTCCCCATTTATAGGTGCTACCCATCTATGGCATAGGAGAGGCTAGGGTGTTCCGCACTACGGGATTCAATCTCAGTGGTTGAAAAACTGGTGTGGAGCTCCAGGGATTTGGCTTCATTGGGATCGGGGCCACCTGGAGTGATGTGCCTATACTGGCATGATGGGCTGCATCTGTCCAGGAGGAGAACCAGGATCCCTAGGGTGATAGGTTTAAATGCTTCATTGGCAAGCTTTTAAACTAGCCAAGGGGGAGGCACTGAAAAGAAGCAAGAAAACTCTAGCCCCCAAATAATCATGGTAGTAAGTGGCAAACACCAACATGGAGGTGTCGATAGGGAGAAGGCAGGGTAAATGGAGAAAGTGAGAAAGGCAAGATGGACAGGATGGGGCAAAAGGGGGCCATCAGGAAATGGAGGGATACGAGTAACAATGCCCATAGTCTGGGCAACAAGCCCCTGAGCTGGTGGCCTTAATGGAAGAGGGATGCCTGGACATCCAGAGCAGTCACAGAAACATGGTACAAGAGAACCATGACTGGGATAGTTAACATACCAGGGTACATAACCTACAGGAGACAGGCAGGAGGAGAGGGGAGAGAAGCTCTCATGTAAAGGAAGGGATAAAAACAACTGAACAAAAGAATAAACAGGGAGGAGAGGAGGCACTGTGGGTCACCTTGAGACTGGAAAGGGCACCACAATCCGCGACAGGGGTTGTGTACAGACCCCATGTCAGGGAAAAGGAATAGACAAGATATGATGGAAGGCATTCCAGAATGGCAGAGAAAGGGAGATACTTGTTGATGGGAGACCTGAATATGCCGAGATGTTAATGAGACATTTGCTGCAGCCACATCCAAGAGCAGGGCTATTCTTGACACCCTACAGGTGGCAGGCATTAGACAGCTAGTTTTGGAACCCACTGTGAGGGAGCAATCTTAGACCTCAGACTTTCAAACGGGGCAGGAGAGGATCTCAGATCTAGAAGTGGGTTGCCATCTGGGGACAAGTGACCATCAAAACAGTGTGGTTCACATTAAACTCAGCTACAGAGTCAAGCCATACAAAAGTGAGGGTACTGGACTTTAGGAGGGCTGACTTTGTAAGATGTGAGAGTGCCTCAGAAAAGCACTAGCAAACAGGCTAGAAGGAGGTGTGAGCAACAATGGGGAATTATCAAAACTGCCATCACAGTGGCAACAAGCCTTGTGTGAAGCAAATAAACAAATCAAAATGAAAGAAAAAGCAGCTATGGTTCTCAAGAGAGGGCTGTGAAAGTTAGAAGAAAAGATAGCATTCCAGAAGTATAAGGAAAACACAGAAGGAGCAGGACAGAGAGCTGCACCAGTTAAGGCAGAAAGAAGCAGGAAGGAAGTCAGAATAGAAAAGGCCCAAATCAGAGGAAAAGATAGCCAACTCAGTTAAGAAGGGGATAAAAACCTTTATAGGTACATCATGAGTTGAAAGACAAAGGAGAGATAGTGAGGCTGAAATAGAATAAACAGTGGGCAGAGCAGAGGGGACAGTGACAGGAATATTGAACGTAATATTTCTGCTCAGTATTCCAAAAGAGGAGGAAGTGCTAATCCAAATAACAGAAGCACTCTTGATAGAAATGATCCAGTCCTTTCACAGAAGAAAGGGTTCGCAAGAACTCCTAAAACTGAAGGTGGACAAAGCAATGGGTCCTGATGGAATTCACCCCAGAATCTACAAAAGAATTAAGGAAGAAACTAGTGAAACCACTGGCTACTCTTTTAATAAATCATGGAGGATGGTGTGGTACCCAAGGACTGAGGAAGGCGGATGTAATCTTCACAAAAAGTGGGGACCAAGACAGAGGCAGGAAACTACAGACCTGTCAGTCTGACCTCTGTGTGTAGGGAAAGTGATAGAGTCACTTCTGAAGAAAGAATAGTTGAGTACCTAGAGGTCAGTGAGCACAGGATCCAAGACAGCAAGGCAGCATGGGTTCACAGCGGGAAGGTCATGTCAGACGAATCTAATAGATTTCTTTGACTGGGTGACCAAAGTAGTAGACCAGGAGGGCTGTGACATGGCCTACCTAGACTTTAGCAAGGCTATTTGACATGTCCCACACAAAAGATTATTAGTCAAATTAACCAGCCTGGGAGTGGGTCCCAGGGTGGTAGCTGCAAAACATTGGCTGGACAACAGGACACAGAAGGTAATTGTAAATGGAGTCCACTTGAAGAAAGGGCGGTTACTAGTGAAGTGCAGGAGGTTCAGTTTTGGGTCCAGTCCTTTTAATGTCTTCATCAGTGGCATTGCAGAGGGACTGGAAGGAAAAGTATGCCTTTTGCAGATGACACAAAGATTCTGCAACAGGGTTGATACACAAGGAGGCGGAAAAGGATGAAAAGGACTTGGCAAGGTTGGAGGAATGGTCTGACGTGTAGCAGCTAGGATTCAACGCAAAAAAGTGGAAAATAATGCACCCGAAACAAGAACCCAGGGAAGAATACACAATGGGTGGGGAGGTAGTAACAACAGCAAAACAGGAAAGGGACCTGGGGTTAATCATATCAGGTTAGCAAGCAATGTGAGAAGGCAGGGAGGGCGGGGGTATACTGGGATGTATAGGAGAGGCATCAGCAGCAGAAAACAGAAGTTGTTATCCCTCGTACAGGCAGTTAGTGAGACCCCATCTGAATACTGTATCCAGTTCTGGAGACCCCATCTGCAAGGACATAGACAGGATAGAGGCAGTCCAGAGAAGGGCATTCTAAAATGGTGCAGGGTCTGCAAGAGAAGCCAGATGAGGAGAGACTAAAGGAGCTTTAATATGTATACCCTTGAGGAAAAAGAGAGGGGGACATGATAGAAACTTTCAAGTACCTCAAGGGAATCAACAAAGTCCAAGAGGGTAGCATCTTTCAGAAAAGAGACTTGCAAGAACAAGGTGACACAATTTAAAGATAGAAGGAGGGTGGTTCAGGGGCAATGTGAGGAAGTATTATTTCACAGAGAGGTAGAGGATGCGGAACAAGCCTTCCTGAGGAAGTGTGGAGTCTAAAAATGTGGAGAACTATGAATGCATGGGACAGACATAAGACAATTCTTGTGGGGGCAGGAAGATATGGCTGTTGGTTAAATAGGATCTGCGGCCTATCCTGTAGGTAGGGAAATGGGCAGACTAGATGGGCCTAGCGGTCCTTATCTGCCGTCAAAGTCTATGTTTCTATGTTTCTATATGTCCGTTTATGTTCTTACAGCGTTGATTGCCTAACTGAGCCACGATGTAAAACAGATACTAAAATGTCAGGCTTATTTCAGGTGACCAGGATCGTGGTGGGGAGAGGAGGCAAGTGAAACAATGTCCTGAGAATGTTCTTACACTTATTAACTGTTGCTGTGCCAATGGAGTGATACAACGTCCAGAATCCCATAACGCTCAAATTATGTTTGCAGCCTAAAGGTGCTTAGGTGGATTGGCATTTACATTACTCAGCGGCAAATCTTTTCATACTTTTTGTGATCATCAGTTAAGATATAACCACTAACTGATAAGACACGGGGGCATGAAACTGTGCTACCAGCAAAGTTGCATTTGCAAAGCTCTGAATATTTATCTGTTGATAATGAAATGAAAACTGGCAGCTGATAACATTCAGCCACTGTCCATTGCACAGAATAGGCATCTCACTGATAGATCTGGAGCAAGGACATACACGCCAATAATACCACTACAGCTCCAGATACTCAAGAAAGAAATTCATGCATTTTCGATGACTGTTAACTTTTCAGCATTTTAAAACAGTTGCTTAGCATCTGCACTAAGATGTTACACATCGCTGAACTGAATTGTGACACCGGAATCCCTGTGATCAACATTTGTCAGCAAAAGTGAATTGAAAAACTCAATAGATATATAAAATGGTAAGTGACATGAGTCAGTAACAACATATCTGCATGTAATACTTGGCTTAAAATTTGAGCACCACCATATTCCTCACCACAGTGTCAAACAGGGATGCCATTTATAATTCAGCTAATGTCAAGCAGTTTTCGAGCCATAAAAAGTATTACTGTATCAGTATGGTGGTAGCAATGGGATCAGGAAATTATGAATAAATGCAACATCACCCCATCGGCCATATGTTGTAAAGGGTGGAGGGAGTGCATGAGCACCCAGGGAAGGCTGTTAGGCAGCTTCAGATTCACCTGAGAAAAGGGTGGATTGATTGTGAGCTACGGTTGAATTGTGTTTTCTTTTCAATACCTAGTTTTCGCTATTTTGTTAGGCACATGTCCAACCCTAAGATGTTTAGGGTCACAAGGTGATGTGACTTCATTGAGCATCTGATTTGAGAAAGAGCTGTGTGATTCTGTCTAAACGCCAGCTCACGTGCAATTCAGAGAAAAAAAAATGTTTTGAAGCTGCATTACCAGACTAAGTGTGCAGTTTAGTGAATTGCCACACACGGTGTGTATATGACAACACTAAAAGGCGCATTAAAATGCTTCAGTCATGAAAACCTCCCCACTGGCTGCTGCTGAAATGTAGTAGTATGTTCTCCTTGTGCATTCTGGATGTTCTTTGCTTCAGCTGAGGTAGTACAGTACGCTCAAGTTCATTTACATAGGTTTTAGCAGCGAGGAGTTCACATTGACAGAGTCTAGTAAGAGAAAACGCTTAGAATTACATATACAACGAAGTCTGAGTTTTCACATCAAATACTAACATACTAACATACTATTTGCCAGCAGATTAGGCCTTATGGTCTATCGAGTCTGCTCGAACCTAGATCCTTAGTCGGTGCCGAGACCTCCCATCCCTTGTGCTCCAGAAACCTCATCATCGATCCCACACCCCGGGACAGGCCATCATCTGATACATCCACTCTCTGTGTCTGTCCCACCTCTCCAAGCCCTCCACTGTGGATCTAAGAACCAGCTCGCCAGGCAGTGCATTCCAAGGGTCCACCACCCTCTCAGTGAAAAACTCTCTTTCCCCTCACCCTTCCACCTTCCAATCTTCAAACCATGCCTCTGGTGATACCTCCTGCTTTAGTCTAAAGATCCCTCCATGTTTACTCCTATTTATTCCTTGAGGTACTTGAAGACCTCAATCATGTCCCCCCTGTCTCTCCTCTCCTCCAATGAAAACAGGCAGAGCTCCTCAAGTCTGTCCTCGTACGTCAAATCCCCTAGCTCTCGTATCATCTTTGTTGCCCTCCTCTGTACCCTCTCCAGGACTGTACACAGTACTCAAGGTGTGGTCTAACCAGTCCATTGTACAGCAGCAGAATCACTTCCTTGCTCCTAGAGGTGATACTCCTTACGATGCATCCCAACATCCTGTTTGCCTTTAGCTGCTCTCCTGCACTGCTCAAGTTATTCATACATGCATCCACCATGATCCTAGGTCTTTCCCAAGTGAGATCTCCAGTACCTCCTCCCAGGGTGTACCTGTGTTGGGGTTCCCACAACAGATGCAACACCGCATGGTGATATATTAATTTCATGTGAGCCCAGCTTTCCAGGGTGTTAAAGTCCTTGAGGGCCAGCCCCTCTTCTCCCTCAACTACTGCTTCTATCTTGGAGTCATCTGTGAAGAGACTCATTTCACCAACCCTCCTGATGTAGATATAGCAACCATTAAACAGGTTGGACCCAGGACCTAGCCCTGTGGTACCCCACCAACCTCTCAGGGTTGAGAGCTCCCCACAGACCACTACTCTGAGTGCATCCAGTAGCCAGTTTTCAATCCATCTGACCATCAAAAGGCTCTCTAACCATCAGTTCTTCACCAGACCATTGTGGGGGACAAGTCAAACATACTGAAGTCCAAGAATAATACATCCACAGGCACTGTCCAGTTCTGATGTTATCCATTCATAGAACTCCACAAGGTTAGTTTGACATGATTCCTCGCACAAAACTCATTGCCGATATCCAGACATCCATCTCCGCCAAGTACACCTCAATCGTTCCTTTAGTATACTCTCCTAATTTCCCACCGAGATCAAACTGATGGGTCTATCATTACTAGTACCTCCCTCACTTTATGGTTAGTACCTTCTCACCAATCCTAAGTACCCTCCTGTCTCAAATGACCTGCTGACTCTGCCAGAGTGCAACCAGTACTCCCCAATTCCACGTACTCTCGGATAAATGCCATCAGCCAGGAGATTTGTTTTCTTTAGGGCTTTGAGGGCTAAACACACCTTTTGGTGGAATAGCATCATCGTCCCCTCACCTTACTGGCCTTTTTATCCCTACCCAGATCTTGACACCCTGAGGTACCTCTCCCTCCTCTTGCTCCATTTCTTGCTCCTGTCCACTAACAGGCCTTCTATGCCTTCATGTCTTGCTTTGTAGATATCAGCCCTCTAGTGAACACAGAGAAAGTAATAGACAATACCTCTGCCTGGTCCCGCCTCTTCCACCCACCCTCCTCCTTCTGATCTCAATCTGCAGGATAGCCCCTTTTCGCTCCCAAATGTACGTAGAACCCCTTTCCCCTCCTTTTCCCTGTCCCAGCCGCTGCTCTGTTGGACTTTGCTCCCTCATGAAGTGACTACAGATACAAGCTGACATTTCATTACCTATCACCTCTTGTTGTTTTATATTTTTGTAGGCCTTCTTTCTCTGACTGCTACTTCCTCATGGACCACCAGCATGGTTTATGTGACCTGCTCCTGCGTTTCAACAAGATCCAGACTGCCTCCATAGAGTCCCGTTTATGACTTCCATCCTTTCCACTTGTTGGGGTAATCCTTCAATGATCCTTGAGAATACTGCCATGCCCATAAAATCCCCCCCTGAGTCCATAGTGTTCTAGATCCCCCCCCCCCATGCTTATTTGAAACCAAACAGTATGGTCACTCCCAGTCAGGGTCCTGTACAACCATGTCCTTACAGATCCCCATCTGCCAGAACCACATCCAGGACATGCCCCTCCTTGTGGGCTCCATCACATGCTGTGAGAAGCACATCCGGAAGCTATCCAGCAGCCTCTGCTCCTTGGCCACCTTAGAGTACATGGTTCCCAGTTTGTACCTGGCATTTTAGGTCCCCATCAACACCCTCCTTCTCCTTTTGGTCCACACTGGGCAATGATGTTGTCCATCAAACCATCCTCTAGAACACTCCACTCATCCCGGGGCGCCTATACCACACCCAGCTTGACCTTATCTCCTGCTGGGGGATCGTAGAGTGACCACGTGGGCTCATGACGTTACCCTCTGCCTCTTCTACCCTAGCAATTTCCATGTCATCTCTAATGAACATAGCCACTCCACCCCTCTGCCCTCCTTTCTGTCCTTCCTAAGCACAAGTACCCCGTACGTTTAGGTCCCAGTCATGGTTTTTGTTGTGCGTCTCCGTGACCACTGCCACATCTGCCCCTCCTCGAACAGCATGACCCAGAACTCTGGCAACTTGTTTCCCAAGCTACTGGCATTAATAGCACCAACTCCACCCCCTTATCCTGATCCTCTTTGTTAGACCCACAGATTCCTATACTCCATCCTCCTCTGCTCCTCCTAAGAGCCTCCACTAGTCTGTTCCCCCTCCCCCTTGAGGCAGAAGGCTCTCCCTCATCTGGAGGGAGGCACCTGGTCAGCCTCCCTTATCCTTCCCCCAACAAGTTTAAACCCCACCCTTTCTTGTATGTACTCAGTCATCCCCGTTTAAGGACTTCCTTCCTAATGGGCGAAGATGAAACCTGTCCTTGGCATATAGTCCCTTATCCTCCAAACTCCATTCCAGTTCCCCTAACACCCCAACCAACTCTCTGCCCCCCTGAGCCAATCATTAACCTCTGTGAGCTTCATTTTTTTTCTCCACTGAGGCCTTTGGTACTGCAAATCTCCAAAAAGGAAATGTTGCATCCATTATCCCGACAGACTCTGGCAAGTTCTTGGAACCTTGCTTGATTTCCAAAATGCTATTTCTCTCTAGATCATTAGTTCCCAAATGCACCAGGAGATCCAGTTTCTCCACATACCCTAACCATTTCATACACCATGAACTTTGCTCTGTGCACTGTCAGCCCAGAGATACTCACTACATTCACCTGGCTATGGCATCCACCCCTGTCCCTCCCACTGGATACCCTTATCATCGAGTCTCCCAATAACAGAACCTTAACACAGCCATCATCCTTATGGTTACCTCCACTATGCCCTCTCAGCCCCCTTCCCCCTTTATTCATGATCTCAGTTTCATGGTAGTCTTCCTGCCTTATTAGAGACCCCCTTGTCACCCTCCCCTTTCTGCCTCCCTTGCTATTTTGTCCACTTAACTCAAAACCCCTCTAAATAGGTGTCCCCTTTAACCCTCTCTTATCTGAACCATTTATCCTGGCCCTGATGGTTCCCCCACACCGTTATCCTCCCCCTTGTAATAGTACCCCTGCCTCCAGTGGCTCTCTGTGGGTTCCCTTTAGCTAGGGCCCCATCCTTGGTACCGACCCCCCTGCTGAAGGGAGGCTCCTCTCCCACCTCCTTGTCTCCCAGTTTCTCTCCAATCATGCTCTCCTCCCTCATGTCTGGAATATGTTGCATCTCCCACAATTACTTAACATATATGTTTCCCCTTCTCTCTCTGGGACTATTTCTATCCTTTCCATAGCCGGTCTGTGATGCCCTAAGGGTGTCTGACTCCTTCCCCCCGGCCTCTGTATAAGTTTCCTGATTTCCACCAACCCTTCCTCCCTCTAGGTTGCTTGGTAGCTCAAATTTATTGTGACACTCTATGTCAGCCTCCATCAAGTAACTCAAGTTTCCCCTGACTGTATCTCTAAACTGTCCTTCTTCTTCCTCTCTTGCTCTGTTCACCTTAGGAGCTCCCTTCCCACAGTCTGCTGTTTTAGGCTTCCACACAACAGCTCCTCCTGACTCTTCCCCCCTCCACTCTCTTTGTATTCGGAATGTTCACCCTGTACGCTTCCTCTTAGCATCAACTTCCTATCTAAGGGTCCTCTGTCTCAATATCCCTCCTGCTTGCTGTAACATAACGCCTGTAATTTCAGAGCGCTGCCCCAGCCTCCCTCAGCCCCACCCTTCTGCTGCCCATACACACCCCTTATCCTTGACACCCCCAGCTTACTCCTTAACCAATATACTCCTCCTGATACAAGATAGCTGTCTCACAGAGTGGGCAGCCTCCCTCTCTCCAGGCCCAAATTAGAATTATTGCCATCCCACCGCCTGTGCAGCCTACAACCCTTCCGAAGATGCCTGCCATGGTGGAATATGGCCACCCTGTTTATCCCCCTCTGTTTATAATGGCACACCCCCTTTTCTCAGTCCCTTTCCCCTGGAATACAGTTTCTCTCTATACTGACTGTAGTTATTTACAAACCCAATTTCAACCCCACCAATAAAGTTCCCAAGTCTCACAAACACATACAGTCCAGTGTGTGTTCGGTCCCACTAACAGTGTGTGTATGCAGACATCAGGTAACGTATGATGTCACAGGCCCACCAGCTCCTGTTGCTTCGAATTTCAGTCCCAAACAGAAATACTCAGCCCTTCAATCCCAACCCCCAGTGGCTTTTCAGTATTTAAGAAAGCCTACAAAACAGGATGGGTGGTAGGGCTCTTACCAAACACCAGGCAAACAACACATTTAAATTTCCTCTAATTTACCTCGCAAACAACTGTCCCAAGCCTCCAAAGTTACAATATCACAGCCCAAGTAACAGTTCTAATTCAAGGTAATAATTATTAACACATAGAACTAATTTCACTTACAAACTATTCAAATATATAAGTTAAAACAGAATATAACCCCAGACCTCTGTCCTACCAGCCTGCTGTTAAGTGCCCAAGAAATGCTGAGGTATTTTTTTTGGAGGATTAGAACCCATGGAGTCCATGAAGGTGTGTTTTGGAGAGCTGGAGTGTGTAAGGACTGTTAGGCACCCACACATTTTGGTGGTCCTGCTTTGGCAGGGAACAGTTTATTAAAGTAATGATGTGTGACTTGTCTCTCTAAGCTAGACAAGACTACACCATCCTATCAGGCAACTGACAAAGTTGATCTGTGTGTGTGTGTGTGTGTGTGTGTGTGGGAGGAGCTGCTCACTGAAGCATAGCTCCCTCTTTCAACTGTATGCCACTGCATTTTCAACTGCTGTCATAGACAGCTTCAGCAGTGATTGGAGAACTGTGACCACACCTGCAAACACACTGACTGAATTGGAAGATGCTGACACACCTCTGAAAAACTCAGATGATGGCACTATGTTTCTTGCACATGCGTGCAAGCAAACATAAAAATGGTAAGTATTGGGAAGTTCTACCAGAACGTGTGTTGCTTCTCTGTAGCTTGTAGAAGAATGCAGACTTGGGAAAGGGATAGCATCACTGCACCCACCAGGCATGGAAAGAGAGGACCTGAAGTAACATGGCTGCAATGTGTACCCAAGAAGGGCCTAGGGCAGGATAGCTGCATCCACCATCCACCAGAGACAGGAGACTAGGGGCAACACTGTTGTAACCGGGATACACTAATCCTGTTTACTCTCTTAGTGTTCCACTTCAGTACAACTGGGTTGAGTAAATTTCATTTAAGGCTTCATGTTATCATGAAACCTTTATTTGAAATTATTAGGCAAGAATGTTTGTCTGAATAAGCACTCTACTGAAAATCTGCCCTGACCCCAACAACAATATATTTATCTATGTAACCGAACACTAGCCCCAGTAAAGAACCATGTGTGCTGCAGGCTGCAGAAACATATGCTTCCTTTACCTATAATTCTAGTTTTAGCTGATAAACACATTGGCTTGGGTAGTGTCCTATGTGAGCACTACCATGACATACATGGGTTGTACCATTTAAGAAAGATTTCAACTGTTCGCTTCACAATACAACAGACATAAAATATCAGATCCGTCTAACTGACTCAAAACAGTGAGCTTACCAACTCAGCTCCTGCTGATTGGTTCTCTGCCATCTGCCACTCAGTGCTAACCATGTGGTGGTCATCTGCCAGTCCTCCTCCTCCTCAGCTCAGACAGGACCTCAGCAGCTGCCCAAGCCTGTCCTGACAGCGACCTCATTTGCATCAGCATAACAACCCAGCCTATTGATTCTGACCCCACAAGCTGCGACCACACATTACAAAGACTGCCATGCCCATGTTCACCTGACAGCCACTCACTTCGCCACCGCCTGACACCAACCTACTCGAATGTCCTGGCGCTTGGCTCCCACTCGCTTGCTTGTGCCTGCCCACTGTCTCGACTGTGATGTTCTTGAACCTCTGGCTGGTGTTCCTGGCTTGCACCGTCCATGGTTGTATGTCTGCCGCCTTTAACAGACCGCCAGTCTGCCGCCCAGTGAAATACTGCTCTTTTTGATGCATGAACATTACATTTCCTAATGCTCCTGGGGTTGGGGGCAGGCACTGGACATACAACCAGGTCACAGAAAAAAAAAAAAAAAAACACAAGTACCAACAGTGGGGGGGGCAGGCCAAAAGCAAAAAACAGAGGACAACAAATTAAATTTTTGGTGGGGCTGAGCCCGCATCTCAGATTATTGATGGAGCCCATGATCCATGGGCCCATATAACCCAGCACCTATGTAGAAGACTACATTCTAATCCAACTCAAACCATTAAGATAAAATTGGACTCCTTTTTGAATGAATCTGAGTTTAAAGGATATATTACAAAAAAGAGAAGGAATACATGACAGTGACTTTTCCTAACATTTCTACGATTTACATCTTGTCCAAAACTCACAAGGACCAGCCCAGCCCCCCTGGCCAACCAATCATATTGGGAATTGGCTCCCATACAGAGAAGTTATCCACATTTGTGGATCATTACTTATAGAGCAGGTGCTTAGTAAAGGTGCATATCTTAAAGAGAAGGTTTGGGGCCTTTAGATGCCTCTGCAATCATTCAGTTTGTTTTTGTTTATTTACTTACTTTTACTTACATTTCCATATTTTTATTTGTATTTTGCCAATTGCTAGTGAAAAACAAGAGTCCAAAGGAGTCCCCGTGTAATGATGTCAGAAAACCCTTACTAGCAAGCCTACCAGTGTATCTCAAAGAGAAACTACAACCTTTCTACTTTTCAGATATTTCATTCAGATTGACCTACAGGTGGAGCTGTAAGCAGACCCAGCTTGCCCCTGTACATTCTGACTGACCTACAAGTGGTGCTGTGAGACCCAGCAATTGCACTGTGCAAGCTACATGCAAAACAGTTCATAATGAGCTGCTAATATGGATGTTTGCCCACTGACTGCCTAAGTGGGCTCATTTGTATAACACTTGAATACAGCAAATGTTTGCCTAGGAAAACGTCCCAGAGCCGGTGAATGTGTTAACCTATAGAACACTGCACAAATGTATTTGTGCCATGCAAACCTGTCTTGAACCATAACACAGTTCTGCAGTATTTGGCCTACACTGTTGTTTGTAGCTTTAGTGCATCCACTTCTTTGCTAGAACACACATTGATCACGTAGTTCACCTATACCTTCCTCCACGTCTGTGTCACTGGGCTGTTGTTTTGATTTGCACTTCCCAGATGCTAAATTCATAGCTGTCTTATTTGCTGGCTTATTATTGCACAGCACTCATAGCCCTGTTTGCATGGCTTCATTTGCACGCTATATTCATTTGCTTTAGCCTGGGGCTATGGTTCAGGGTTAATTAGCACACCATGCAGTGCTAATTTTGCTCCAGGGTCTACGTTTTGAATATTTGGCCCCAAATGTTATCACAATTCATATATGTCTATTAAATATGTAATAGTTTAGTGGCAGGAAGTGTTATTTTCCAGGAAGGTAAAGGTGAACTATGTGGCCTAATTTCCTAACTTCTGTTCTTTATGCAGCTTGTATATAATATATACCAGTAAAGTCACATTTACCAGTGTTACATATTGATTATTATATTTTTTGTTTACAGGTGCTCAAACAATAGCAACATGCATTGGGCACTGTAGCTGTGTAAACAGACTTGAGCAGAAGGTTCACCTCCTGCTACAGGGGCAGCAAAAAATGCTGCAAGGTCAGCCTTCTGCTGGAGCCTGTAGACACAACTACAGATGCCACCGCCCACTGCAGCATGGCTTCATTGCATGCAGCAGCATCCAGTCTCCCTGGCCAGAGCTGAAGGCCCCTCCACAGCATCCAGTATCTCTTCCCTGGCACAGCAGTTTCCACTTCCGTTGCACCTCCACATGGCTCCAGTCTCCAGAGCTGCACTGCTTCAACCAGGAGAACACACCTCCCTCTGTTTTTATTTGCTTTATAAACAAAAAACGTGTTTTCTATATATACTGTATAAAAAAATTATGTTTTTATGTTTCTTTTTATTATTTTGAAAATGTTGTATTTTATAATCAGTATATTTTCATTCCTTTTTTTCTGCAAAACAACTGTATTTTGTAATACACATAATGTTTTCAAAAAAATATTTGATATAAATATTTTTGCAAAAAAGGTGAAATGTGTTTATTATAAGTACTGAAAAGTAATGAGTATTTGTTACAAGAAATAACAAAACAACTTAAAGTATCCTAACTTGTGTACAGCTGGAAACAGGCAGGTATACTGTTGATATGCATGGCTTTACTTGAGCTGTGGTTCTGCACTCAGGAAACAATGCCTGGTCTGCAGCAGATGTGGACATTGCTTGGGTGAGTCTGTGCAACTCCTCAGTGTCCTAACTTGTGTGCCTGTGGTATCATGGAGGTATTCCAATGATGTCCATAACTTAAATGGGGCTGTGGCTCTTCAGTCTGGGTATCTGATCGGGGAGTGGGGGGGCATTGCCTGGCTGGTCAGTGTCAGTGGCTTAGTAAGTAGCACACTCGCCTCTGAGGCCAGGAGATCAGAGGGCTGTGGGTTCAGTTCCCACATCTGGCACTTGGGTTAATGTCCCAGTACTGACACTGTAGTGCAGTCTTGACAGGAGTGCTGCACTTCTGAGGTGCCGTCTTTCAGATGAGACGTTAAACCGAGGTCCCATCTGCCTGGATTGGTGGTAGTTTAGGTGAATGTTAAAGATCCCATGGCACTTATCAAAAAGAGTAGGGGACTTTTTTATTATAATAACATCAAAACAAATAATTTCAAACAGTATAGGATCACACAAATCAATATATCAAGCATACAGTTAAGGAAAAAAAAAAACAGAGCATTTGACATACAAATAATAAAATAAAAATAATAAAAACAACAAAATTTGAAGAAATCCTCGTCCAAAAAATAAAAACCATATCAAATCATATAAGGAAAATCATAGTTACTAAAAGAAATTGAAATGAGATCAGAATTGTTTCTTGAATACAGCTCAGGAACCACAAATACTGTAATTTGCCCCCCCCCCAACATAAGAAAAGAGGAAGTATTCATTCTGGTTAACCCACAATTCTATCATACGATTCAAAGATATACAAAATATGATGCAACCAAAAAAATTGTGGAAGTAATTAAATCTGTGCACATCAAAGATTCAAAACCTATTTACAATATAAAGACAGACTTCAAGAGCCTATACTTCCATTACCAAAATCCTGTCACCAGTCTCATAATCTTGAAAGATATATTGTCAACTCACCTCCTTAATTCATTTATATTTAATGAAGTAAGTCAATCCCTTCCACCATTTATCGACTTGCCTGGTGGATGCAAAGGTAACATCTGACAAATATACCCTGTTCAGAGCCCTACTTATCAAGCACCATACTATTTCAACTGGCATTAGTTTCTGATATATCACCCATTGGCATCTAGCCTGCAACAAGTAATATATCATTGCACAGCATAATATCTGTAAAGTCCATTATCATACTTTGACTGTAAATGAACAAATTGACCCCAAACCAAAATGTTATAATCCAGTGTACCTAACCACAACATGTTCCACTGGACCACTAGGAATTTCCAAAGAGACTGAGCATAAGAACAGTCAAATAAAAAATGTTCTATCATTTCTTCTATATTAATACATTGTAAATAAGGACAATTTCGTTCCGAATGAGCCTTACATTTTGCGTTTCCCTGAACTCCAATCCTACCATATACTGATAACCATATAAGTTCCCACATATAAGGAGGTAACCTCGAATTATTTAACCGTTGGGGCACCAATTTAATATTTTGTGATGGACAATTCTTAAAAGCAGGTTCACTAGGGTATAATTGCAGCATTACCTTGTTATATAGCATTTTCCCTGAACATTCCCGGATACAGTTCTCAGATAATTGCCATTTGTATAATTTTTGGCAATGAGTAAAAAAAACTTAGGAATACATAAAGTGGGAACTGGTTTGGGGGGGGGGGCAATCGACCAAGCCTGAAAGTACCTATATCATATTGCAGAAAGTAGTTTCCCATCATTCTTAGGATGCAAATCCCATACATCCTTAAAATTTGAAGAAATAAACAATGTTGAGAAAAGAATAAATGGATCAACCATACCCAACCCCCCACTCTGTTTTGATAAATATGTATAGTGACGCTTAATAGGATTAAGCCTATTTCCCCATATCATTTGAAAAAATAAGCTATATAGTTTAGTTTCTAAATTAATTGGAATTGGAAATATATGAGCAACATATAATAACATAGGCAAAATAAATTTTTTTAGAACTATGACCTTCTGTAATTTGGGTAATTTCCAATGTTTCCATATGTTCACCTTACTTTCAACAGCACACAATCCCTTTTCCCAATTCAAAGAAGGTACATTCTGAGGTCCGTACCACAACCCAAGTATCTTAATTGGTTCAGAAGAAATATATATTCCCTGAAAAAATAAAGGCGCAGGAACTTGTGCCCCAATAAACAATCCTCTACTTTTAGAGGGATTAAGCTGTGAATTAGAAATACCAGAATACTTCATCATTGAGTCTAAAAAAAGTACAATTTGATCATAACATTGAAAAAATAAGCACAGATCATCAGCATAAGCTTGAATCCTCACTTCCTGAAACAAAGGAGGTGCAGAAATCCCATCCCAAATTGAAATTTGTGATAAATACTGAATCAATATATCTATGGCATAAACATATAATAAAGGGCTCAGCGGGCAGCCCTGCCGCACCCCTGTAGGAATATGAAATCCATCCCCCAATATGGTTTGAAACAAAGGGTAAGTTATATTAGTATCATATATTACCTTAATCCAATGTACAAATTGCCAAGGGACCCCATAATGGGTCAATACCAAAAATAAAAATGGGTGATACACCCTATCAAATGCTTTCCTCTGGTTAACAGACACAATACAGCCAGTTAATTGATAAATATTAACATATTCAATCCAATCTCTAACACATCTGTGTGCTTGAAAGATAGTTTGCCCTGGTAGACCACAAAATTGATTAGGGGATATAACAGTAAGTACCACGGACTTTAATCTGGAATTCAATATACTCATCAAGAGTTTATAATCCGAATTCAATAAGGTGATTGGTCTCCAATTTTCCAATGAGTATCTATCCCCGGATTTAAATAAAAAAATCAATATACCCTCAGAAAACCATAACGGGAATGTTGCAGAGACAAGACAAAAATTAAAAACTAATTCCAAACCTGTTGCAAGGGAATCAGGAAAAGCTTTGTATAATTCCAACGTCAACCCGTAAATATCCGGAGATGTTCCAGATTTCAGCCATTTAAATGCCGTAATAATTTCCTGCTTTGAAATAGGTAAAACTAAAGCCCCCGTATCACAAGAACATACTGGCCTTCCTAATTGTGCCAAGAATTGTTGTATAAGTGAAATGCTGGGTGGAGCCTCAGGCCTATGGGCGTCAAAGAAATGTTTAATCATCCATTGTAATATGTGTTTTTCTGTAATAATATTACCATCATCATCCTTAAGTGCATTAATAGTAGTATTTAATTTATATTTTTTAAAGGCCTCATAAGGGTCTCCTGCCGGACATTTCTTATTTCCATATTTAAACAATGCCTGAAGAGTTTCTGCCCTATTGTACTGCCTCCTGAACTTGTTGTTTAATGTGTCAATATGCACAGAATTATCAATTGTAGAAGTATTTGCCAAAAATCTGATCATATAGGCGTTGTCTTAATTTAAGATAATGCAAAACTTCTCATTACCCTAGTCTTACCAATATTTTTAAAAATTTCAAAGTCATGTTTCAATCCAACCACCATTCCCCTAAATTATCATACAAAAAAGCCACTGATAATCTTGCCTTTAATAATACTGCAAATTTATCCCAACCTCCGGACACTGTAACAATAATGCATTCAGTTTCCATCTAGCCCTTGTCTGCGCAGGCAACCGGAAAGGCCCAATCTTACACAGCAAGAGCATATGATCCGAAAAGGATACTGGTTCTGTAAAGAATTCAAATGACAAAGAATCTGATAGAAACATATAATCAATAGTGGAAGTAACATTATTCTTTTTAAAAGTAAAGTCCACTCCTCCCAGTTGCCTACTCCTACCATTAACAAGGCCAGATCCATTAATCAATTGTTCCAAAGCATTGGAATCACAATATACCTTTTTTTTCTGTTGTCTTTCTTTTGTACCCCCATCTTATTCGTCCTAACATTCTGTTTGAGCTCGCAGTTAAAGTCACCGCATAAAAAAATATTACATGAAGTAAATAAATATGGCTTTATCAAATGAAACAGAGCTACCCTTTCAGATTTGATTTGTGAACAATAAACATTGATAAACCTGCAGGTTAAGGATGTCCAGACTCCATCCAAAATCATTAATCTTCCTGGAACAAAATCCATTAACTTAATTAATGAAAAATTAAAGGAATTAAAGACAAATCCAATACCATCAGCTGTATCCTGGCCAAATGACCAGTAGGAAGGCCCCAGCACCATTCTTTCTGAAAAGCCTAGATTGTTCTAGAGAACACATCCAGGTTTCTTGTAATAAACAAATATGTAAATCCCGGAAATGAATGTAATCATGTACTATCCTCCTTCTTTAAAATTCAATAGGCTATGAACATTCATAGAGCCCAGGGTAATAGCCATTCAAGAAAAAACACCTCATCTGTCTTTTTTCTCTTTTTTTCCTTTTTATCTTTATATCCTTCAGTAACTCGCAAAAGAGATGGAGGGCTGTCCTGTAAAGGTTGTGAATCTAAATCCTGACTATCCATCTCCAACTCTCCCCAAGATGTAGCCAAAACCGAAAAAGGATTGTTCGATTCCAAATCAACAGGGCAAGGCCCCACAGTAGATTTAGTATTTCTAGATAACCTTCGTACCATAACCAAAACCAAAGGTTTAGCTACCACCTTGTCACCTGCCTCCTTCTGTAGCACCAGTTCTCCATGAATCTCCTCAGTAGTTAACCGAGGTTGCACCTCTGCAGCATCATTGTGACCCTTTTCTATGATACTAACAGCCTCCTGTGTATCATGGGCCTTACCCTATCCATAACCGGTGTAACAGAAGTAATGACCTTATCCTGTGCTTCCTGAATCAATAATTCAGGACAACCAATGGATGTTTTATTTCTGCTGCCCACTCACACTCTGCAAAAACATGCCCAGTCCCTCACATAAGTCGCACTTCATGGAATTCATAAACTGAAAAACCCCATGTCCTATTTCCCCACAATTGTCGCAATGGGGTTTGTCACAAGAACTTGACAAATGAGTTCGAGCCCCACACCTATAACAAGCTCTGGGTTGATCTGCATAAAAGCACACACCCCTATCTCTCCCCAAAAGAAAAGAGTTAGGGATGTGTTCGATTCCTTTGTCCGTTTGCCTAAGTTTAACTTTGAATTTCCATCCCCCAGTCCAGAACTGTTCTGAATCTAGGATAGCCTCCAGGGAACTTAAAACTTCACATTTTTTACCCAGCCAGTATAAAATGTCATCCACGTGTACACCCTCATTCCGAAACATCACAATCATGAACTTAATTAAAGGTTTTGTCAAGGGAATCACAAAAAAGGGTGTTCACATGGGGGAGAATTTCACCTGACTATATCTCTCCCAAAAAAGGTCCAATGCAGAAGCTGATCTAAAACTAACATCAAAATTGTCCTCACCAGATATGTTTATGAAAGCAAACACATCCCTAGGTGAGAAATGCAGAGAGTCTTTCAATAAACATTTCCCCACATACTTTCTATCTGGCCTAACCTCCAATCCACCCTTATACCTGATACGCACCGCATTCCTGCGTGGAGTAGCCTCTAGTTTCGTTCTTGAAAATAACTCAGACATTAAAGGCTTGTCCACAGGCAAAGCAGGTTCTAAATCCACTCCTGGCTGTACATCTGTCATCAAAGAAGCAGAACTTACATCAGGTAAAACAGAATCCTGTTGAACAGACATAAACACATCACCCTCTGCCCCCCCCCCGCAGCAGTAACCACTGGTAAAGGTACATTAGGTTTCCATCCAGGTAAATTCTGAGAAAAATTAAGTTTAAGATCCCAGTCTGGTGTAGGATGCCAAGACCCTTTATTTAATGTCCATCCTGCTTCCTGTAGTGCTCTTTCTGGGACCAAGCCTCATCTTGGGGCATGCATCACAGAACCCTGTCCCATCAGAGTATATCTTTAAGTTTTACCTGAGCCATCACAGTTCCTCGAGCCTCAGTAGGAACCTCCAGATTCCGTTTAGCAAATAGCACCGCCATCTGTTTGCCTTTCCCCTCTTCACCAATTTTATCCAAACCAGACTTAGAGCGTTTGAGGAAGGAGAACTCCGAAACCCTTTCCTGCTATAAAGGAGCCGTTTGGTAAACACAGGACCGATCAAACTGTTCTACAGCCTCTCCGCCGTGAAACACCAGGCCAGCCGCCTTCGTACTGGTAACCGGGAGCTCTGAGGATGCTGTCTTACTCGATGTTTCCTGGTGCACATCCGGGTCACTGACAGCTGCCATAGCAACTGAATCAACACTTACCAGTGGAAAACAAGATGTTAAAGGTGCCACTCCAGTATGTTGTGAATATTCAGACTCAGAAATCTGTAAATTCTCCTGTAATGAGGTACGGTCCATCTTTCCACAACTCCCATCATTTAGTATAGTGCTCTCTATATTCACCACTTCACCACTCGCTAGGCTCACCGGCGTCTCCGTAACACACACAATGTCCTAAGGGGCCATCAATTTCTCCACTTCCAATGCCGATAATGCCTGTAGAACTCTATCTTACTCCAATTGCAGCTCGCTTAACTTCTCCTTTAACGTAAAATGCAACAGTGACAGTCGTGAAGAGGTGTCAGAATTAATAGAACATTCTCACCTGGTAACCACATCAAAAGCCTGAAGCCCAGCTACATAATGTGAAGGAACAAGCACCGACTGCACTCGCCCAGCCTTCCTTCCAGTAACACTTCTCCTCGAGAAGTGCTGTCCACCACCTCCTCCATGGCACCATCCTCTATCAAGTCCAACCTCGACTGACTAGACTTGTATTCCGCCTCTAGCCCCCTACCGCCAGCACTGCAGTAGGGGAATTTCCGCGGTGTCCTGGCCAAATTTTCCTCATTCATGAAAAATACCACCAACAGCTTAATCTGGTTCAAGGTCAGTTGGCATTCATCTGTATCCCCTTCCCCCAGGTCATGCCTGAATATAGGCAGGATTTGTCTAGTGCACTTACCGGTCAACAAAACTAAATAAATAAATAAACTCCTCAGTGTCCTAACTTGTGTGCCATGGTATCGTGGAGGTATTCCAATGATATCCATAACTTAAATAGTCTGTGTCTCTGCAGTCTGGGTATCTGATTGGGGGGCATTGCCTGGCTGACGCCATGCAACTCCTCACTGTTCTAACTTGTGTGCCGCTGATATCGGGAGGTATACCATTGATATCCATGACTTCAGTAGAGCTGTGGCTTGGCACTCAGGATCAATACCTGGTGTGCGGCGGGTGGGGCATTGCCTGGCTGAGCCATGCAACTCTTCTGTTGTAACTTGAGTGCAGCTAGAATCAGAGAGGTGACCATTGAGATCCATGACTTCAGTTGAGCTCTGGCTCTGCACTCAAGATCAATACCTGTTCGGGGTGGGGCCATTGCCTCACTGAGGCCATGCAACTCCTCAGTGTCCTAACTTGTGTGCAGCTGGTATCAGAGAGGTATAATGTTGATATGCATGACTCTGGTTGGGCTGTGGCTCAGTACTCAGGATCAATACCTGATCTGGTGGAGGCATTGATTGGCTGAGCTGTACAACTCCTCAGTGTCCTAACTGTGTGTAGCTGTTATCAGGAGGTATATCATTCTATCTATTGTTTCAGTTGAGCTGTGGCTTTGCACTAAGGATCCAATACCTGGTGCGTGGGGTGGGGGAATACTGGCTGAGGCTGTGCAACTCCTCACTGTCATAACTTGTGTGCATCTGGTATCGAGAGGTATACCATTGAGATCCATGACTTCAGTTGAGCTGTGGCTCTGCACTCAAGATACAAAACCTGGTCTGGGGGGTGGGAATTAGCTGACTGAGGCCATCCAACTCCTCAGTGTCCTAACTATGTGCAGCTGGTATCAGTGAAGTATACCATTGAAGTCCATGACTTCAGATTCACCTGTAGCTCTACTAATCAAGATACAATACCTGGTCTTGGGGTGGTGGGGACATTGCTCACTGAGGCCATCCAACTCCTCACTGTCCTAACTTATGTGTAGCTGGTATCAGGGAGGCATACCATTGATATCCATGACTTAATTCACCTGTGGCTCAGTACTCAGGATCCAATACTTGGTTTGGGGTGGTGAGGGCATTGCCTAACTGAGGCCGTGCAACTCCTCACTGTCCTAACTTGTGTGCACCTGCTATCAGGGAGGTATACCATTGATATGCATGACTTTAGTTTGGCTGTGGCTCAGCACTCAGGATCAATACCTGGTCTGGAGGGTGGGGGCATTGCCTGGCTGGCCGTGCAACTACATCACTCTCCTAACTTGTGTGCAGCTGTTATCAGGGAGGGTATTATTTGATATCCATGACTTCAGTTGACCTGTGGCTCAGCACTCAGGATCCAATACCTGGTCTGGGGACATTGCCTTGCTGAGGCAGTGCAACTTTTCACTGTCCTAACTTGTGTGCAGCTGCTATCAGGGAGGTATACCATTCATATGCATGACTTTAGTTTGGCTGTGGTTCAGAAATCAGGATCCAGTACCTGGTCTGGGGGGGAGCATTGATTGGCTGAGGACATGCATCTCTCAGTATCCTAACTTGTGTGCGGATGTTATCAGGGAGGTATACCATTCATGTCTTTGGCTTTAGTTTGGGTGTGGGTCTGCCTAAAGGGATTCAATACTTGGTATGCAGGGGTGGGACATTGCCTGACTGAAGCCGTGCAACTCACACTGTTGTAACTTGTGTGCAGCTAGTAGCAGAGAGGTATACTATTAATATCCATGACTTCAGTTGAGCTGTGGCTCTGCACTCAAGATCCAATACCTGTTCTGGGGGGGTGAGGGGATTACCTGGCTGAAGCTGTGCAACTCCTCACTGTCCTAACTTGTGTGCAGCTGATATCAGTGAGGAATACCATTGATATGCCTGACTTTAGTTGGACTGTGGCTCAGCACTCATGTCTGAATACCTGGTCTGAGGGGGTGGGGGCATTTCTTGGTTGAGGCCGTGCAACTCCTCACTGTTCTAACTTGTGTGCAGCTGCTATCAGGGAGGTATACCATTGACATCCATGACTTCAGTTCAGCTGTGACACTTCACTCAGGATCCAATACCTGGTCTGGGGGGACAAACAGTAATGACAACAGCGATGCACAAGGAAACAGTAATGCAAGTGACAACTTGAACACAAGCATAAACAGCAACAGCAATGAAAATGAAATGCAAATGATAACGCAAACATTAACGAAAACACCTATGGTAATGGTAGTGCAAATTGAAACACGAACGCTAACATAAACGGCAATTGTGATGAGACACTTAGAAAGCTAGTTCTGATTAATCTATACGTACTGTAATATAGAGAAATGTAGTGTGATTGTCTGTCATGAGAAATGCTGTACCTGGATAACTCCTTCCCCAAAGTTTCAGTTCTAGCAGGACAGGATATATGTTAAACAGCAGATCTCTGTGATGAGATTAACTTCTAAGAACTCACATTTTATAGCCTTATTTAGGATCTGAGTTGTTTGATGCTAAGACCTGAAATATCCATTTTATGACGTCCTCAAGAAGGTCAGTTAATTGCAGCTGGTGTCAAAAGCATATTATACCTCAGTGAGAACTGGCAAAAAGAGAGTCGTAAAAAGTTATTTGATGTCTTTGAAAGACAGGAACCCACTCCTGATCAAACAGCCATACTGGAATTGGATTTTTGGCTGATGTCACCTTAATTAATTTACCTCCTGAGTGAAGACATCCTGTTTTGTATAATTTTATATTCTGACAGGGAGGAGCTAGGTAAACTCATGCAAAGAGGTTGACAAAGCCAGTTTTAAAACTGTAGTCTGTATTCCATTTAGATAGACATGTTTGGACTCTGAAAAAAGCAACATCAGGCACTGTTAGAAGATATACTGTATATTAGAAAAGACAATTTTAAGTGTACTGTGGTAAGAGATTTTGTTTGCACTTCAAAATTAGTTTTTTTGTGATTGTATGGTTTTGTGATATATGGTTCTGTATTTATATTTTACATTTTTATCTATTTTAAGTAAACATCTCATTTTAGATACTACTTGCTGTGCCTTTGAAATTCTTTGACAAGTGAAGCATATATGGTTACAGTGACACTGTGCATAGCTTAATGGTTTACCAAACTGGAAAAGGTAAGAGTTTATTCTGAGGTCTTTAACAGAGTTTTTAAGGATTCATTTTGTATGCCTGGCTACGTGCCCATAGGCAAAATATATCTGACCCCCTGAAGAGCAGAATTATCTGAGCCTGTACATTGGGTACACTAGCATGAGGTTCACAGCTTGAATCCCTCCAAGAACTTGAGACCAAAGGTTGATTCAAACCCACAAAACTGACAGGATGGTTACCCTGTTCTGTTAACTGTTCACAATACTGCGCTCGGAGGTTGGCAGTGTGGGAGCAGATGGCCTGACCTGTTGAGTGGGGTTGTGACAGCTGACACCAAAAGAAACACTAACGCAAATGGAAATGCAACCACAAAAGGTAACACACATGGTGATGCAAAACAAAACACTAATGCAAACTGTAACAAGAACAGAAACAGAAACCTGAACACAAACGATACCAGTAAAAGTAACACAAATGCAGATGGGAACTGAAACAATTACACAAATGTTTATGGAAACGCTAATGGTGACACCAAAGGAAACAATAAAGCAAACAGAAATGAAAATGAAAACACAACTGCCAATAGTAACGCTCACTGTAATGGGATGCAAGCAGAAACATGGACGCAAATGCTAATGGTGAAAGTAATGCAAATGCACCTGTTTTGTGTCACAAAAAGGTGCATTGAGAGAAACAGTGAAAACAATGAATGTGGGAGCAATAATGGCCCTCGGACCAGAAAATGAGTACTTGGAATACTAAATTGCTTATATCCCAGGAACCATACAATGTATAAAAAAAAATAAAATCCCATATTATTTATGACTTTCCAGGCTAGTTTTGATCCTAGCCCCCCTAGTGGGGGACTAAGAGGTTTTGTGACAAAAAGTTCATATCTCAAACTGTTTTGAGATATGGGACCCAAAAGGCGTTGCATCCTGTAATGTTATCCTATGGAAAAATCATCAACTCGAGTATCATAACTTGGCAGCCTTATTATATTTTGGTACTAAACCACCAAAAGGCACATCTGTGTGATGTTGGCTGTGTTCCTGCAAATTTCAGCCCAAAGACCAAACTTTTGTTTTGCATCGGATTGGCAAAGATTTCCTATTGTTTTGGGCATGGTGATGCAACGTAGTTTCGCAAATCACAACACTTTTGCAAAAAAAAAAATGACCACTGTCAAATATGTGAAAGTACTTTGCAACACTACTTTTAAAAAATTAAAAACATATTTCTGGGGTATTTTACTCCCCAAAAGACATGGCTAGCATCCTCAGGGCTTGGCTAGGTCATCACAACAAGGATTGTGTCCTAGAGTGTCCCAAATTTAAATGCCAGGCATTTCTATGACCACCAACTGAAAAATGGCCTATTTGCAAAAGTAAATGAGTCATTTGTGAAAGTAAAAGCCGCATTTGCAACACTTTCAGATATTTTGTTAACTTTTCCCATAAACTATAATGTGATTCAGGTTTTTTTACAACTTTGAACCATTTAACATTTTTTCACAAAATCTTCAGAGGCACATCAAGGGCCCTGGCTGCATGTTCCTGAAGTTTTGGATTGACCACACAAAACATGTGGGCTGTAGGTGCAATCAAAGAAATGCACACAAAAAAAATAATTTGTACATTTGTTGACTCTCTGTAGCTCCTGAACCATACATCCAATCGTTATGCAACTTAGCAAGTCCAGAGACCTATGCTACCAGACTGCGTGTTCCAAATTTCAGGGAAATCCATCATACGGTGGCAAAGTTATTAAACTGCCAAATTTCAGATTTAACCATAAATGGGGTACTCAACCCTAATTATAGTGGCACTACCTTGCCACTATAAAATATATTATAGGGACACAGTCGCACTCCTATATTTAGTGTTAAGAAGGCACTTCAATGTTAAACTTGAAATTTTGCACATTAATAACATTGGACCTGTTCAATGGATTTGCATGACATTTGGTATGCATGGTGGGGCATGGCAGATCTCTTGATTTGCAAAGTTGTGATTTGGTTGTAGTTATGGTTTTTGCATACCAGAACACTGGAAAATGCACTTTTTGCCAGTTCTCTGGGCAATTTATGGATTTTGTCCATTGAACTGTATGGTTGTCATGTGGTCTGCTGGTCTGAAACTTGGCAGGTAGAAAGAGCTTGGGTCAAAGAACATGCCACATTTTGTTTGGTGAAAAAATATTAATCCTTTCAAAAGTTATTAAACTTTTTAGTTCCCATTATAAGTTTATGGGAAAATTTATATGGTTATTTTGCTAAAGAAGAATTGGTTTTTGGCCGTCACGATCAAAGAATTTGCAGGTTCGTGATCAAAGAATCTTTGATTGTGAGAGATGTTTTGATCGTTATGGCCACCATCTTGTTTTCAGTTTGGGGATGAGAAAAAAGTAAATATTTCATTCCAAAGGTGACTTGTGAAATAATTGAGGCATGGGTTGAGATCAGGGGGCTTCCCTCTATTGACCCTTGCCTCTGGTTTATTTTAGTTTTTAAAAAAAGTAGCCTTTACATTTTTACAATCTTTGACCATGACTCGCTTGCGATCTTCGTCTGTGAGCCTGCAAAATCTTTGACTGCTGTTGCGGCCGATTATTTTGCAGCCTCATGGTCAAAGATTGTTAGCAAGCCATGACCGCTGCCGAAGATAAAGGGGACAGGTTGTTCCGATAATTTTCCAATGGTGTACAGTAGCTTAGCACTCAATGGGGGGGGACCTAACTGAGCAATAAGTACACACATACCAGAAGACATTATTAACTGCAACTGCATGACACTATTTATTAAGCAGCTTGGTGCTGGGGTGGGGTACAATATAAAATCAAAGATTTAAATGTACGCTTTATCATCTTACTGTACTGCTCCTCACTACCATAAATGGACACTGTCAAGATTTTGGAGTATTTTTGGTGCTTACTTCTGTCTTTAGTTGTTCTATATGTGTAGCATTTTGTGCTGCCTTGTATTCAGATTTGATTATGCTGTGTGAACAAACAAAAATTTTATAAAATCATCTCTCCATGTTCTCTGCATTGTCTCCACTTTCTGTTGTCCTGTGCTCTGCCGTACTCTTGCATGCTTCCTGGTGGGCTTGTGTGTGTGTGTGTGTGTGTGTGTGTGTGTGTGTGTGTGTGTGTATATATATTCTAACTAGAATAAATTTCGTGTTCTGTCCTGTGTCCCTCCTTTGTTTATGTTCTGAGTAGAAGCTTGCAACTGTCACTTTAATTAGCATGGTTTTGATTTGCCGACACTGACTCTTCTTATTCTGCATCTCCTAGCATAAAGATGGACATGGACTGGGTATGATTTTTTTCACTTTCTGAATAGTTTACAACATATGCAGTGTTGTGACTGTCTGCCTTGATGCTGACTATATGTCAGCTGACAGACATCGGTAGTCAGACAGTGATAGTCATCAGACAGTCATAAGTAAAAAGAGTGTTGGTTTAAATGGGCATCACACATATCAGCTGCAAATAAATTGATTTTCCATCTTCAAACCTACAACAGAATATTATTTTGCTTGGCAGTCCTACCTACCTATCTTCATCAGCACTTGCATGCGCTTTGTACAAGACATGCACCCAATGCTTTTCACCATCACAGCAATCCAAATCCTCAGCACTTGCTCTTCCTACTTTGTACATATTGTCGGCATGTCCTGTAGTGTTTTGACAGTAATGTTTTTATCTTGGTCCCAAGTCAGGAACACATTTCTTGTGGCCATGGTATGGCGGGATTAACACAGGCAGTTTCAGGCATGCAACCTTGCCCCAGAGTTTGAGAGCCCCAAAGAAAAAAATATTTATCATATGTATCATATTTATTTATTCTAATGTGCCATTGTGTCTTCATTTTGAACTTATTGCACTGATTGACTGACGTACTGCATTCAGCAATTACTGCACATGAGTGAAAACTAAATGCTCATGTGGTGTCAATCCATGCTATCTGGCATGACCATTCAGTTTTCAACTGTGTTCCTCAGCTGCTGTTGTTCAGAAGAACATAATGCAGTAGTTTCCAAGTAATTTCTAGCTAATCAAGCAATTATATTTGTCCTTTTTAAAATCAAGCTTACCGGTATCGAAAAAACTACATATAAATGCACCGATTCATCTACTCTCTGTCACTGTGGATTTTGTAATCATTGGATAGTCTATGTTTTTGTCCCCAAGGTACACCTTATGGTTACAGTTGGCATGTCAGTTCTCAGTTGGACTATATGAACTTGAGAACTTTTACATAGGTGGCAAGATATTCAGTCCAAAGCCATAGTTTTTTTTTTCCCTCAGTATCTGTGATATTTCAAATGCTGCAGACACAGGCCTGAAACAAAAGACCAGAGATGCCCAGCATCATTTTTTTTCCAGTGGTGTTAAGAAATTAAGTCCCGGTCTGTTCTGACAATGGTTCCTTCCCCTGTCCTGATACTGTGAAGTGTGCATGCACCGGCTTGCCACTACAGCCTGAAATGGCCCTCAGTGGTTTGTAATCTATCCTCTTTGTGCCCCCAAATCTAGTTACCTGCCTGGTGGTAAACAGCAATGTGAAAGAACCAAATATCATCAAGCACCCCCCAAATTGTCCGATTGCCCCATTGAATGTAGTTACATCACTGAATATCACCATTGGACCATGCACCTCACCACACCACACCCAAAACCCATTTCAAAATCTAAACGCCATGAGTAGAAAGTGTAATTCTGTAATAGGGTGCACTAAAGCAATCCTCAATGGAATGAATCGACTCATCCTAGATGGCAGTCCCTGTGACTCAATGCTCTGTTTTGACTTCACCAATCCAAGTATGCAGTACTGTAGGGGACTGTAAAACAATTTCATAACTAACATATATTACAGCATTCTAGCAAGAAATATATTCAATGATTAAATTATTTTTTTTACTCACTTGCAGTTGATGAGCAATACTCTATACACTGGTTTCCTACTGTCAGTCTGGACATTGCTTTTGAAACAGGGTAGCACAATGTACAAGTATGTCTGTTGAGCCCCTGATCATGTGTGAACCTGGAGGTGGACGTGAGCGGTGACCTCCTGTCAAGTCAGACCACTACATTGTACATACAAGTTGTAATGTGTTCTCATATGGTTCCTCGAACACAGAACAGCATCATGATATCACAGTGACTTGGTGGGAGATATGAACTTACCAGTCTACTGTATGTTGTCTGCTCCTAGCCTCACTGCACTAGCCCCCCCACCATCCCCCATCCTCAATTCAGATAGGGAGTGAGGAATCAAATGCTGTAAGATGTACTTGTACAAAGTGAATGAAAGCTGTGCACTCAACCTTGACATCAGCACCACAGTAGCTGCAGGCATAAAATTGAGAATTCATTCCTATCTCTTTTCCCATGGCAGCTGATGCTGCAATCCACATAGATTTCCCACTATGGACATAGTGATGCCTGTGTGGCTACCAGCTACAATGTGACTGTGTCACTTGCTATTGCAATGTTCTGTCTATTGTGCTGCCGCACCTATATTTCTCACATCCAAGGTGCCTATGTCAGTAGTGTGATTGAAATCCAAGGGTAGTAAATGGGTCATCACCACTTGGTGTGCCGAAGTTTTGCTGCCTTTGCGTATTTCAGTGTATGCAGTGTAGTGCTGTGTAATGTAAATTCCTTATACTCATTTTGTTTTCCATCTATTTTGGTGCTGCATGGTCAGCACTTCACATCAGACAGGGCATTGGCACTTCATGAACAATGTGTGCGCCACCCTGTGCATGAGTGCTGTTACCATGCAATGTCTCAAAGGCATGAGTGATGCATGTGATATCACATTGCTTGGTCACAGTGATTTCTGTGACAATTCAAGAAGTGCAAGACAACTGAATGGTGAACATTTTTATCTCGTAACACTGCTTGCAAACGTCACCCCCTCATATTGTGGTGCCCCTAAGCCACATGATGTCTTCAATTCATTTCATTTGCCAAATCCACCTCTCCAAAAAACAAAGTCTTTGGAACCTCCCCCCCACCACCAGTACCACTAACACACACACACACACACACACACACACTTACACCCACACACACTTTGCTCCATAGCCACATTTATCCCCCAGTAAAACCTAGCGTTGCTCAGCTCACTTACTCACAACAGGTCATGATGGACAGTGATGCAGCTGACAATACAAGCTGCAATTCAGTCCGATAGATGTTGTTTACTCAAGCATTAGTTCTTGACAAACGTGGATTTTTCTTCATTCTTAATGTGCACAATGGCGCTCTACTGCCCGATTCTGAAAATAAAGTATCATACCATTCCTTGTTTTGTCATGGGATTCGTTGTCATTACATGAAATCGTAATTTTTATGTTTTGGCTGGGGGGGGGCTGCGGTGGGAGGACGTGGGTATGTGGGTACATCCAGAATAACACTCATTAGTACATTACCAACTAGCTCACATTGTGTGTAACTGATACTGCCTCGGTAATGTTGCATTGGGTGCTAGGTACCTGAGGTACTGGCAAGATAAGGGTTGTGGACTTTTCCTATCTAAAAGTGTGACACTGTCCCCATTGAAGTGAGTGTGAGTATGTGGTGACCAACAATAATCCACCTTGCATGAGATGCATTTCATATATGAGTAAACACTTTACAATACATATGTCAGGGCCCATGTAACCACTGAGTGTGAGTGTGAAATAATCCATCTATTATTTTTCGAATGGCTACAGGCTTTGTAACTTGTGACCAGCAATAAATATGGTCTCTTATTGCACCTGAATCCTCCTGCCATCTTCTGTCATAACATTAGGAGTATTAATCAGCAATGTTGTTCCAAATAAAATAACCAAAAAACACATTTTTGCACATCAAGCAAGTGAATGTCAATGCCCTATCTTTTCTACTTAGAAACATCACAAACAGCACATCTGGCTACCATTGCTTCTGTTATGTTATGCTTACATGCTGACATGTTTTGTGAACAGTACCTTACATTTTCTAAAAGCAAAACAAAATGGTTATATTAAATGCACACTGAAAATAGAAAATAGAGTTAAAAAATCTACATTTCGACCTAAGGTCTTCTTCAGGAAATATCTAAAAGAGAAAAAAACAAGTTAGTGTAGAGGAGAGGTAAAATGAGAGAGAGATATATGTGGAGAAAGAAGAAGCGGGAGGCTAAGGGAGAAGAAGTGATAAATGGTAAGATTAAGAGAGAATCTGTGAAACAAAAAGGCAATGATGGGAAAGATAAAGCATAATGGGAGAGAAAGAGCTGGGGAAGTTCCCAGGTAAAGACTGATTAACAGGGCCTTGTACGAAGGCTGAAAGGTGACAAATATGTGAGAAGGAGACAGAAATGGAGACATATGGTGAAAATGAAAAAATAAATGAGTACAAAAACAAATTGACTTTAGGGAAAAAAGGGATGGCTGAAAGATGTTAGTGGAAAATAAGTCTATCATTTAAACCAGAGGGCTGCTGGGAGCCAAGGCAGATGATCAGCTTGGCTTCCATGTTTTTTCTATGGTCAGGATCCCGGAAGCCCTGCTGAAGGACACAAACAGAAAGGTCATTGACATTGTGGTCTCTGGAGATAAAGTGGGATACAATGGGTTTAGCAGTTTCACCATTCCTGACTGCTCTGTAGTGTTCCCTGAAACGGTCAGCAAGACGCCTACCAGTTTCTCCGATGTAAATAGCTGAACACCTCCTGCAAAGAATACAGTACACCACATTAGTGGAGGTGCATGAGAACTCCTTGGTGATGTGAAAAACACCTGTAGGCCCCTGAATCTCAGTTATACTGGAAATAAATTTGCAGGTGTAGCAGCCAGCCCTGTTGCAAGGTTTGGTACCTGGGGGGGAGGAACTGTTAGGAGTGGGTAGGCTGCTTTTTACCAGGAGATTGTGCAGGTTAAGTGGCTGGTGGTAGGAGGCAATAGGTGGTTCTGTAAAGGAAGCACCAATGTTAGGGTCAGTTTGCCAAATGGGAAAGTTACTAGTGATGATCCTGTGAAGAGAAGGTGTGCTCTGATGGAAAGGAAGAACTAGTGGAATTCGCCGTTGTTCTTGTGTAATAGTATCCCTCCTGCGGGGGTCAAGGTTACGGGGCATGTTACTGACCCATGAGAGTGCTCTGTCCACTGTGCTTTTAGGGTATCCCCTGTTGATAAAAAAAACTATGCATTATTTGGGTCTGCTCAGCAAAATCATCCTCTTCACTGCATAACCTGCAAAGTCTAAGAAACTTTGAATAAGGCAGGCCATTCTTGACATGTTTAGGATGGAAAGAGTTATGGAGGAGGAAACTGTGAGAGTCAGTGGGTTTGTAATAGACTGATGTCTTCAGACCAGTGTTCTGGACTGAGAGCTAGATATCCAGGAAAGGCAGTGTAGAGGAGGATACTTCCACAGTGTACTGAACGGAAGGATGAGCCATGGTGAACTTATCAAGGAAGACTTGGAGGGTCTCCCTGGAGCTGGAGCAGGAGGTGGCCCCCACACAGTTATCAATGATGACTGTGTGGGGGGCCACCTCCTGCTCCAGGGTCATCAAGCATGCAGGGATGACTATTAATACCATGACAAGTGCTTTGGCTATGCAAGAGACCCAATACTTATGATTCATTTTGGGTAATGATATGGTGAAACCAGAAATTCCAAAAGTAGAGGTTGTAGCAATTTGCCAACGGCCACAGACTAAAAAGCATGTGCAGCCATTTTTGAGATTGGCTGGCTATTACCAACAATTTGCTTGTTAGTTCACTTAAATAGCTACACCGCTGGCCAAACCTACTAAGAAAATAAATCCCAACAAACTTAAATGGCCAGAAACATGTGGAAATGCTTTTGTATCCACCAAAGCCACCTTATACATAGCCTCTTGTTAAGAAACCAAGATTTTGGGAAATAATTCTTGGTACAAATAGATGCTTTTGAGCATGGTATTAGCACTGTTTAGAGTCAGGAATTTGATGGGGAAGAACTTTCAATTCTTTACATCAATCACAAGTTGGATGATAAAGGAAAAAACTATGCAGGGACAGAAAAAGAATGTTTAGCTGCCAAGTGGGCCATAGATGCACTTTAATATCACTTGCTGAGTGCCAAATTCACACTGGTTACTGATCATAACCCTCTTTGCTGGCTTCAGCAAATGAAGGACAAGAATGCACATATCACTAGATGGTACTTGACATTACAACCAGATAGTTTTGATGCCATTCATCGATCTGGAAAAATGCACTTAAATGCAAATTGTCTGTCCAGATATGTGGAAGGGATTGAGACCGAACAAATGATGGTACTGATGTCTTTATACTAAAATGTGGTTACTGTATGGACTTATTCTAAAGATTCTTTAGATAGACAAGGCTGACAGCCCTCAGACAACTAACCAGATATGGGTGATTGGTGTACACCAATAGCCCATTTGTGATTGGTTGCCTTTACGTACCTTGCCACATCTGGTCTTACCATTAGCGAATTATTGGTGAGTGCCTCAAAAGGTCACTTTACCTAAAATGCCTCCTTTGATAGCAAGCTTCAGAATGGCTGCCTTTGCTAAAAATCCTCAAAATGGTCACATTTGCTGAAAAAGCTCTCAGAATAGGTCAGAGTTGATGCAGTATAGTGGTAATGAGTCATGTGACCTGCAAGACAACCTGACACAAATGGGCGACTGGTGCACACCACTTGCCAGTGGTCAGTTGGTGTAAACCCATTGCTCTGCCTGACAGCCCTCAAAGCAACGAGCCTTCAAGGCAACCAACAACAAATGGGCACTAAGGTTTTATGCCATGATGACATTTTAACTTGAGGGCTGTTAGGCATAGCAGTTGGTGTTAAGCAATCATCCACGGGCACTTGGTATACACCAATAGTTCACTTGCAGTTGGTTGCCTTGACAGCCACCTTTTGCCATATCTGTCACCTTGAAGTGAAATATTGATGAGCGCTTCAAAAAGGACAAATTACCTAAAATGCCCCAAAATGGTCTTCTTTGATATAATGCCTCAAAATGTCTGCCTTTACTAAAACATCCTCAAAATGGTCACATTTGCTAAAAAGCTCTCCGAATGGGTCAGGGTTGATGTGGTATAGTGGTAATCAGTCATGTGAGCACAACTCAACACACTTCTATACCACTGTTGCCACATCCATTAACCTTCTGTGAATTACATGTGAGTGCCTCAAAATGGCCACCTTTGCTAAAATGCTCTCATAATGCCTAAGGGTGTCAGTGGGGAGTAACAGTCCTGCGGAGGGGCTCGGTTGGGCAGTGGCTATGACCACAGGTCCAGCTCTGTGCATTCTCTCTGACAGCAACCAGGCATATCGGACCTTGAACAGTTACACTCAGGGGAAATCCCACCACCCCACAAACACTGGGTACTTGTTCCTAAGGTCATAGCCACAGCCCAGCTGAACCCTTCCCATTGCTGTTACTTCACCCTAACATCCTTTGTCATTATAACATTTTAGTAAAGGTGGAAATTTTGAGGCACTCGTATAATTCAAAGAAGGTTCCTGGATGTGGCAAAAGTGGTGCAGTACTGTGATGGGTGATGGTCCAGTGACTGATTACCACCATACCGCATTTATCCTGAGCCCAAAAGGTAGTGAGTCCATGATGCTTATGGCCTTCATGGCAACTGAATAACCTTGCCTTGAAATTTGTGAGGCCACCACAGGCCATCAAGTTGACTGCCCTCAAGGCAAACCAATGACAAATAGGTGATTAGTGTACACCAATTGCCATGTCTAACAGTCTTTAAGGCAAAGGCTCTCAAGACACTCAGCCATCAAGACTGATGTGGCCCCTGAGGCAACTATTCTCCATGTCTGATGGTCCTCAAGGCAACCAGCCTCAAGGCAACCATCCCTCAAGGCTGGTGGCCCTCAAGACAACCAGCCCTCAGGCTGAATGTCCCTCAAGGCAACTAGGCCTCAAGGATCTAAGTCCTCAAGGCAACCAACCCTCAAACTTGATGGCCTAAGGCAACCAGCCCTCAAGGCAACCAGGCCTCAAGATTCCTGGCCTCAAGACAACCAGCCCTCAGGGTTGATGACCCTCAAGACTGATGACCCTCAAGGCAACCAGCCCTCAAGGCTGACGGCCTTCGAGACAACCAGCCTTCAAGGCTGATGGCCCTTGAGGCAACTAAACTGATATGGGCAATTCAATTGGTGTACACCAATAGTCCATTTGTGATTGGTTTCCTTGAGAGCCATCTTTGCCACATCTGGTCACATTGTGTGAATTATTGGTGAGTGCCTCAAAAATGTCACATTACCTAAAATGCTCCAAAATGGACTCCTTTGATATCAAGCCTAAAAATGGCTGCCTTTGTTAAAAAACAAAAATGGTCACATTTGCAAAAAGAAAGCTGTTTGAATAGGTCAGGATTGATGCAGATGGTGGTAATGAGTCATATGACCCACAAGGCAACTGAACACAAATGAGCGATTGGTGTACACCACTTGCCAGTGGTGCGACTGGTGTAAACCAATTGCTCTGCCTGACAGCCCTCAAAGCAATAAACCTTCAAGGTAACCAATAACAAGTGGGCACTAAGGCCTTTACATCATGATGGCATTTTAACTTGAGGCCTCTCAGGTGTAGCAATTGGTGTTGGACAAACATCCACTGTGAATATACTCAATAGTCCACTTGCAGTTGGTTGCCTTAGGGACCATCTTTCCACATCTGTCACCTTGGTGAAATATTGGTGAGCACCTTAAAAAGGAAAATGATCTAGATGCCCCAAAATGGCCTCCTTTCATATAATGCCTCAAAATGGCTGCCATTACTAAAACATCCTCAAAATGGTTACATTTGCTAAAAAGCTCTCTGAGATGGGTTAGGGTGATGTGGTATAGTGGTAATCAGTCATGTGAGCACTACCCAACCACATTTCTGCAACACTGTTGCCACTTTCCAGGAACCTTCTGTGATATGTGTGAGTGCCTCAAAATGGCAACTTTTGCTAAAATGCTTTCATAATGCCTAAGGGTGTCAGTGAGGAGTAAGAGTCCTGGGAAGGGGTTCAGTTGGGCTGTGGCTATGACCTCTCCCTGGTAGCAACCAGGCATATGGAACCTTGAACAGTCCCACTCAGGGAAATCCCACCACCCCACAAACACCGGATGCTTGTTCCTCAGGTCATAGCCAGAGCCCATCTGAACTCCTTCCCATTGCTGTTACTTCTCCCTAACATCATAGATTCATAGGTAGTTACAAGTTTGAGGGGCATGCCCATTTAGAACTTGCCACCATATAGCCTAACGAGTGGAATGAGAACTTTCGCTCACCCATATATTGGTCAAGCCTGGATTTGAATTCAGTAATGTTAGCACTCGAGACAACAAATGGTGGAAGAGAGTTCCATAATGGTGGTATCCTCTGAGTAACAAAATTTCTTCTTCTAATAGTTTTATTAAGGCCAGTCACTAATTTGAATTTGTGCGATCGTGTGTTATTAGGTGTGTCCTCTTGTTCAAAACAATGTGTTTCAAGCATTATAGGATCACTGTATGCTCTATACACAAGGCGCAATTCCCCTCTTATAGATCTATACTGTAACGAGTACAGCCCCAGTGATTTCAGACTTTTGGAGTACTGTAGTTCAGATAAGTTACTTATTTTCCTAGTGATTTCCCTCTGAACCTTCTCAACTAGAGCTTTATCCCCAAGAGATGCCGGAGCAGAGAAGGGAGAACAATATTCCAAGTATGACATAACCAAGCTTGTGTATAAGGGAATAATAACTTCTGATTTACAGCTCTTAATATGTTTTAAGATACAGCTTATTATCCCATATTTTTTTACTTTATTAGCAGTATGTATCCCAAATTTTAGATTATTAGAGATAATTACTCCTAAATCTTTTTCTGTAGTGATTTTTTGTAAATTAGTACCATTCAGTTTATAGTCTGCGAGTGTGTTATTTTTACCTAAATGTATCACCTTGCATTTACCGATGTTATATGTTAGTTTATTTTTATCTGCCCACTTGGTCAATCTATTGATGTTTGTTTGTAAGGCTGCAACTGACTCACTGTTATTAACAATACAACCAATCTTGCTATTGTCAGCATATTTGTTTATCCACTCTCCATCGACAGTCTGCACAAAGGCAATTAATAAATTAAATAATAGGGGACTTAGAACAGAGCCCTGTGGCACACCACTGGTCACCATGGCCCATGATGATTTATACCCTCTAATAACAACTTGCTGTTTTCTATTGTCAAGCCATGATGTGATCCATTTAATTATATTGCTGTATAATTTTAGATGAATTAACTGATTAGGTAAAATGTAATGAGAAACTGAATCACATGCCTTAGCATAATCAAAATATACAACATCCACTGTAGTCCTGAGTCTAGGCTCTACTGACCAGTTAAAAAAAATTATTAAATTACTCTCACAAGATATGCCTTTGGAAAAGCCATGTTGACTGATATTCTGAAAACCAATTACTTTCAAATGATCAATAATTTTATGCTGGAGCAGACACTCCATAAGTTTTCCTAAGTAGGAGGTCAGCCTTATAGGCCTGTATTTTTGATATTTTGCTTACTACCCCCTTTGTGTAATGGCATTATTGATGCCACTTTCCAATCAGGTACAGCAACTTCTCAGCTATTGAGGTGTTAAATAGATGAAGAAGGATACTAGATAATTCCAAAGATACACTCTTGATAAATACAGATGGAATTCCATCTGGACCTGCAGAAAAGTTTGTTTTCATCATTTTATTAGCATCAAGAATATCTTGTGTTGTAAACAGGATAGGTGAATCTTTATGTTCAATATTATTCTGGATGAAATTTTATTTAGGCTTAAAGACACTTGCAAAGTAAGAGTTCAATTCCTCTGTCATTTTATTTTCATTAGTTACTAGTTTTTGATCTATCATTAAAGGACCTACAACATTGGACTTACTTTTTAGAGAACCAATATAATTTTAGAATCTTTTTTATTATCTTTTGAAGTAGTAGCACAATTAACTTCTAGTTTTTGCTTTGCTAATCTAATTGCTTTTTTCGTATTATCTGCCTCAGTTTTGAATTTTTGCCAATTACTTTCTGTAGGTTTCTTTTTTATTTATTATAAGCTGTCTTCTTTTTTCTTATATTTCTTTGAATATTATTATTCTACCAAGCCGGTACCCTTTTTTTTTATTATTGCATTTAGTATGGAATGGGACCCACTTATTGATGCAGTTTGTAATATTATTTAAAATTACTTGTCAAGCATACTGATTGCATCTAAATTTTTAAGTTCGCTCTGCCAGTTCCAAGTACTAAAATACTTCTTCATTTCATTATAATTGGCTTTATTGTACTTAAGAATTTTAGTTACTCCACTTAATTCTATCTTTAACCTTTTTATTGTTAATAGGATTTTATTATGGTCACTGTCTCCCAATGATTCCAGGATTTTTGGAAATGTTCCAAGATCTTTAATGTTAGTAAATGTTAAATCTAGAATATTATTTTTCCTTGTTGGTTCCCTTACCAGTTGCTCTAAATCTTGCTGTAGGCTGATTTCTATAAAACTATTTTCCATCGAGCTGGTACCCTCAAGTGTAGTCCAGTTTATCTTGGGGAAAATAAAATTACCCATTAGGATATAATCATCCTGTTGTTCATTACTTAACATATCCAAATTGGAGAACAATAAGCTAAACCACAACTGAGGAGCCTTCTGGAAAATAACTTTACCCAGATGGTTTCATTTACCTCTGAAGTATTTTTGGCTAGTTTTTAACTCACAGCAATTCAAGGTATTCCGAATGTGAGAGCAATTCCACCACCCCAGATACTGTGCGACTCTTAGAGAAATTTATATATCCAGGTATTTCAGTCCCCCAAGCAGAATCAGTAAACCATAAAAACAAAGAACCTCTGTGCGCAAACACTGAGGCAAGGGTTACCCCAAAGGGCATTTGGTGGGAAGCCAAGTTTCAAGAAAATACAAAATCACACATGCCCACACAATGCAAAGCATCATGGACTGCATATGCAAATCACCATAGAATCAGTAAACCATGTTTCAGTCATACCACAGATATCAATTCTGTCTTTATAGAGGTTGTATTTTAATTCATCAGTTTTATTTTGCAAACTTATACCATTAAGTAGTATCACTCTGATTTCATTTTCAATTATTTTGTTATCAGTACTAGAAGATTTGGTCATATTGATATTATTGCTATCTATTATTAGAGGAACCTGTGCCTTATAAGAGTCAGCAGGGGATTGTCCTGCTGAGCCCTCCCATGATTAGTTTACATGTTTATTAATAAAACAATTCATTTGTTCAGCTAATAACATAGAACCCCTTGTGTTGGGTGAAGACCATCTCTGCAAATGAACTCAATTATGTCTTTAAAATCATCCCAGTGAGTAATGCATCCAATTTGCTGCTTGAAACACCATAACCTAAGTCATGATGAAAGCATTTAGCAGAGGTGGCAATTTGGAGGCACTCACATGTAATTCAAAGAAGATTCCTGGATGTGACAAAAGTGGTCTAGTACTGTGATGGGTATTGGTCACGTGACTGATTACTGCCATACCACATTGACTCTGAGCACTAAAGGCAATGAGCCCTCAGTGCTTATGGCCTTCATGGCAAGCAAATGGCCTCTGCCTTGGAAATTTGTGAGGCCACCACTGACCATCAAGTTCACCTCCCTCAAGGCAACTGCCCTCAAAGCAACCAATGACAAATAGGTGATTCATGTACACTAATTGCTATGTCTAACAGCCCTTAAGGCAAAATGCTCACAAGGCAATCAGTCATCAAGGCTGATGGCCCTTGAGGCAACTATTCCCCATATCTGATGGCACTCAAGGCAACCAGCCCTCAATGCTGAGGGCCCTCAAGGCTGAGGCCCAAGCTAATAGCCTCAAGACTTCTGGCCATGAAAGCAACCAGCTCTCAAGGCTGATGACCTCAGGATGATGGCCTTATAGGCAACCATCCTCAAGGCTGATGGCCCTTGAGGCAACTAAACAGATATGGATGATTGGTGTACACCAACAGTATTTGTGATTGTTGCCCTAGAGGCCACCTTCGCCACATCTCATCACATTGTGTGAATTATTGGTGAGTGCCTCAAAATGTCACCTTACCTAAACGACTCAAAATCAACTTCTTTGATGTCAAGCCTCAAAATGGCTGCCTTCACTAACAAAACCTCAAAATGGACATATTTGCTAAAAGCTATCTGAATGAGTCAGGATAAATGTGGTATAGTGGTAATGAGTCATGTGACCCGTAAGTCAACTAAACACAAATGAATGATTGGTGTACACCACTTGCCAGTGGTCCACTGGTGTAAACCAATTGCTCTGCCTGACAGCCCTCAAAGCAGTAAGCCATCATGGCAACCAACAACAAATGGTCACTAAAGTCTTTATGCCATGATGGCATTTTAACTTTAGGGCTGTTAGATGTAGCAATTGGTGTTCAGCAATCGTTCACTGGCAATTGGTGTATACCAGTAGTCCACTTGCAGTTGGTTGCCTTGAGAGCCACCTTTGCCAAATCTGTCACCTTGAGTGACATATTGGTGAGCACCTTAAAAAGGAAAAATGACCTAAAATGCCCCAAAATGGCCTCAAAATGGCCGCCTTTACTAAAAAATCTTCAAAATGGTTACATTTGCTAATAAAGCTCTGTCAATGGGTCAGGGTTGATGTAGTATAGTAGTAATCAGTCATGTGAACACTACCCAACACACTTCTGCAACACTTTTACCACATCTGGGAACATTCTGTGAATTACGTGTGAGCACCACAAAATAGCCACCTTTGCTAAAATGCTCTCATAATGCCTAAGGGTGCCAGTGAAGAGTAACAGTCCTGAGAAGGGGTTCAGTTGGCTATGACCCCAGGTCCAGCTCTGTGCAATCTCCCTGACAGCAACCAGGCATATGGAATCTTGAACAGTCCCACTCAGGGAAATCCCACCCCCACAAACACGGGCGATGTTCCTAAGGTCATAGCCACAGCCCAACTGAACCCCTTCCCATTGCTGTTACTTCTCCTAACGTCCTTAATCATTATGAAAGCATTTTAGCAGAGGTGGCAATTTGGAGGCACTCACATGTAATTCAAAGAAGGTTCCCAGATGTGGTAAAAGTGGTGCAGTTCTGTGATGAGTATTGGTCACGTGACTGATTCCTGCCATACCACATTGACCCTGAGCCCTAAAGGCAATGAGCCCTCAATGCTTATGGCCTTCATGGTAACTGAATGGCCTCCGCCTTGGAAATTTGTGAGGCCACCACCAGCCATCAAGTTGACTGCCCTCAAGGTGACTGCCCTCAAGGCAACTTCCCTTAAGGTAACCAATGACAAATAGGTGATTCATGTACATCAATTGCCATGTCTAACAGTCCTTTAGGCAAAAGGCCCTCATGGCAATCAGCCATCAAGGCTGATGGCCCTTGAGGTAACTATCCCCCATATCTGATGACCCTCAAGGCAACCAGCCCTCAGTATTGATGTCCCTCAAGGCAACCAGCCCAAGACTGAAGGACCTCAAGGCAACCAGTCCTCAAGGCTGACGGCCCTCAAGGCAACCAGCCATCAAGGGTCCTGGCCCTCAACACAACTAGTCTCAAGGCTCCTGGCCTCAAGGCTAATGGCCCTGAAGACAACAAGCCTTCAAGGCTGAATTTCCTCAAGACAACCTGCCCTCAAGGCTTATGGCCCTCAAAGCTGATGGCCTCAAGGTAACCAGTCCTCAAGGCTGATGGTCCTCAAGACAACCAGCCCTCAAAGCCATTAGCCTCAAGCTTGAAGGCCCTAAAGCAACCAGTCCTCCAAGACTTATGACCTTTAGGACTGATGGCCCTCAAGACTTATGGCCCACAAGGCAACCTGCCCTCAAGGCTGATGGCCCTTAAGGCAACTATATCAAATGGCTGATGACCCTTGAGGTAACCAGCCCTCAAGACTGTTGGCTCTCAACAACCAGCCCTCAAGGCTGATGGTCTTCAAGGCAACCAGCCCTCTAGGCTTTTGGCCCTCAAGGCAATCAATCCTCAAGGCAACCTGCCCTCAAGGCTGATGACCCTTAAGTCAACAAGCCCTCAAGGCTGATGACCCTCAAGGCAACCAGCCCTCAATACTGATGGCCCTAAAGGGAAACAGCCCTCAAGGTTGATGGACTTCAAGGCAACAAGCCCTCAAGGCTGATGCCCCTCAAGGCTTCATGTTCTTATGGCAACCAGCACTGAAGGCAACCACCCCTCAAGGCAATGAAACACAAATGGGCTCCAACCAATACATGGACTTGCGTCTCTCTAAGTGGACTTTAAAAATCAAGCCCATTGTATGTTCCTTAGCTGTGACTATTTTATTTTCAATACAGTAAAGTTACTTGACAAATGTATGACAAAGACACCAGAGGTTAGTTTATTTTTATCTTAATTATTTAATTTTTTATTTACTCATTCACATGTGATTTGGTAATGCAATGATGCAGGTTGTTCATCTTTGCAGACAGGTTACTGCCACTAATACTGCTCAATCTGTTCTATGCATATCTTCTACCTGCATCTGTGAATAGGCTGGTAAAATAAATATTTGATTATACCATCCAGATGGGGAGGAGAGAAACATAGAGAGACTACTGGGCAACAAAAAGACCATTTACAGTAAGAAAATATGAATAAAGTGTTTTCCAGAACTCATTGTGGTTGTGTATGTTCAGGCAGGGTAAGGGAAGGCTGGTAAAATAAATATTTGATGATGTCATCTAGATGGGGGAGAGAGACAGAAAGATAGAGACAGAGAGACAGACTACTGGGGAACAAAAAAAAACATTTACAGTAACAGAAATCATGAATAAAGTTTTCTGGTGCAGCAGTGCTTGAGTGGGATGGAGGAGGGAAGAGAACTTATTTGCAAGGGGATGACTGTACAGGTAGTCTGGGAATGATACACCAGTAGGGAGGGCTCCAATTCTGCTCCTGCCTTCTGCAGCCTGTGTCTTGGTTCAGCTGCAACTGAGTGGGACGGAGGAGGGCTGAGAGGTTGTTTAGTAGGTGATGTCTGACCACAGAGTCAAGGGAGAAAGACACCAGCAGGGAGGTCTCTGTTTCTGCTCCTGCCTTCTGCAACCCATTTTCTGATGCAGCAGTGTTTCAGTGGGATGGAGTGGGGTGAGAGATTGTTTCCTAGATGATGTCTGTCCAGGAAGTCAAGGGGTAGAGATGCCAGCAGGGAGAGCTCTGTTTCTGCTTCTGCCCTCAGCAACCCATTTTTGTATGCAGCAGTGCTGAAGATGGATGGAGGAGGGTGTGAGTATATGTGCTAGGTGATGTCTGTCCATTTAGTCAAGGGAGAGATGCCAGTAGGGAAGTGTCTGTTTCTGCTCCTGCCCTCAGCAACCCATTATCTGGTGTAGCACCTCTTAAGAGGGACAGAGGAGGGGTGTGAGCTTGTTTGCTAAGTGATGTCTGTCCAGGGAATTGAGGGGGAGAAATGCCAGCAGGGAGGTCTCCATTTCTGCTCCTACCCTAAGCAACCCACTTTCTGGTGCAGCAGTGTTTAAGTGGGATGGAGGAGGGATGAGAGCTTGTTTACTAGGTGATGTCTTTCCAGGAATTCAAGGGGTAGTGACACCAGCAGGGAGGTCTCCTTTTCTAATCCTGCTCTCAGCAACCCATTTTTATGTGCAGCAGGGCTTAAGGGGGATGGAGGAGCAGTGTGAGCTTTCTTGCAAGGTGATGTCCATCCTGGTTGTCAGTGGGTAAAGACAACAGCAGAGAGTTCACCATTTCTGGTCCTATACTTAGCAACTCATTTTCTGGTGCAGCAGAGCTTAAGAGGGTCAGAGGATGAGTCTGAGCTTCTTTGATAGGTGAGATTTATCCAGGTAGTCAAGGGGGTTAGAAGCCAGCAGGAAGTTCTCCATTTCTGCTCTTGCCCTCGGCAGCTAATTTTCTGGTGCAGCAGTGCTTAAGAGGGACAGAGGAGGAGTGTGTGCTTGTTTGATAGGTGATGTGTGTCCAGGTAGTTAAGGGGGAGAGACGTCCAGCAGAGAGGTCTCCATTTGCTCCTGCCCTCAGCAAGTCATTTTCTGATGCAGCAGCACTTAAGAGGGATAGATGAGGGTGAGCAGTTTGCTGCTGTGATATATGTCCAGGTTGTCAATGGTAGAGATGCCATCAGGGAGTTCTCTGTTTCTGTTCCTACACTCAGTAACTCATTTTCTGGTGCAGCAATGATTAAGAGGGATGGAGGAGGAGTGTGAGCTTCTTTCCTAGGTGATATTTGTCCAGGTAGTCAAGGGAAGGAGACGACAGCAGGGCGAGCTCTGTTTCTCCTCCTGCCCTCAGCAACTCTTTTCTTACAAATTTTCTGGTGCAGCTGCACTTAAGAGGGATCGATGAGGGGTGAAAGCTTGTTTGCTAGGTGATGTCTTTTCAGGTAGTCAAGGTGAAAGACCAGCAGGGAGGTCTCCATTTCTGCTCCTGCCCTTAGCAACCTTTGTTCTAGTGCAGCAGTGCTTAAGAGGGATGGAGTTAGGGGTGTAAGGTTGTTTGCTAGGTGATGTCTGTCTAGGGGGTCAAGGGGGAGAAAAGCCAGAAGGTTTCTGCTCCTGCACTCAGCAACCCATTTTCTCTTGTAGCAGTGCTTTAGTGGGACAGAGGAGAGAGAGAGAGAGATGATTGCTCAGTTATGTCTGTATAGGGAGTAAAGGAGTATATATGCCAGCAGTGAAGGCTCCATTTCTGCTCCTGATGTTACCAATCTGAGTCCTGATTCAGCAGACCTTGGGTGGGAAGGAGGACCTATGAGTGCTTGTTTGATAAGAGATGACTGAGCTCAAGACAAGGACTACCTGTCTCAACAGGACAGACCACTTGCAAATGCATGACCAGCTGGTATTGTATCTGCATCTCACCACATCACAGCCATAAAATTCCTACGACTACTAAGGCACATGACTGAGGCCATATCTATGGTACCATTGACTGTGATGGTAATCATGGATGTTTGTTATGTCATGACTTTAATGTTTTAAATTTTATTTTTCAGATCGGAGTATATAGGCCAATAGTCTTTAAAACAAACCACGTGTAAGGATATACATGCCAAATGCCCTATCACTTGTCGTCGGGGTCGTCTTCCATATGACGATCATTGTAATCTATATACACAGTGCGTTGTATGAAACATGTCTCCTGGCTTCAGAAATACTCATGCAACAGTCAGATTGGGAAATAAGAAATTGCAAATAATAAGTACATAAGGTAGGTTACTATGTGATGTCATAATCGTAAGTTACAGTTTAGCTTGGGTTTTGATATTTGTGTATTGATGTACAGTATGTGTTCATGTTTCAAAGTTCAGTCAGAGTTTGACCTCATGAAACTGCTAACAATGTTAGTCCAACCTCAGATATACTAAGTTGTATAGGAAAACACATTTTGCTAGTCTGTGAGTGGTTGAAACATTTGTTCTTACTGCAAAGGTATACTTTTTGTCCTGTGTTAAAGCTTGTTGAGGCTGCATTTGGGTGAAGCTGAGGCGGGAGTACAGGGAAGGTTTATCTATATCCTAGTTCCTCTAACATTGCAATTTGTTCATTATCTGTCTCAAGACTGAAATCAGTGGATTTTGTTGTTTGTATTTTGAAGGAATGCTGCGTTACATATAGTATGGTGAGAATGCAACTCTAGTGGACTTTACACCTGACAGAGATAAAACACTCGTTACATCATATAGTCAAACTACGCTCAGGGGCGTATCAGTGATATTTCCAGTCACCCCGTTGCATGTCTCTCGTGTGTGTGTGTGTTTTTAACTTTTTAGCAGGGTGACTTGGTTAATCAAGGGGAGCATGTCATAATTAAACAAGCAATGGATAATAAATTTTGCATGTGACCTCAGGCTCCTGCTCTCATTTGGGTGGTGGCATTATCTGACTGGGACCATGTAAGGTCCCATGGTTGAAACCTCTGTTTGGTTGGTGTCAGGGATGTGTAATAGTAATGAGTAGGGGTTCAGATGGGTTTTGGCTGTGATCTGTGGATCTAGCACCCAGTGATTGGGGGGAGTTGGCATTCACTTGGTGGGACCATGAAAGGTACAAGGGTTAAAACCTATGCGTGGTTGGTGTCGGGGATGTGCAACAGTAATTGGTATGAGTTCAGAGGGTGAGGGGACCACTAGACACCCAGAATGCTTTTTCTGTGATGGTGCCATGTCTTGTAAGGTGTGGTGAAACCCACATACACCAGAAAATGAGTTTTATGAAATGGTGGTGCCTGGTATGGGAGGTCATGGAGAAGCCATTGGACTCCAGGAGATGCTTTATTAGTAGTTGTGCCTTGTATTGAAGGTAACTGGTGCCTGGGTGTGCCAGAAGTGGTGCAGTACTGTGTCCATTAGTGGTCACTTGACTGAGGCATTTTAGCAAAGGCAGCTGTTTTGAATGAATTTATCAAAGGTGCCAATTTTGAGGCATTTTAGCAAAGACAGTCATTTTGAGGTGCTCACCAGTAATTCACACTTGGTGAGCCGATGTGGCAAAAGTGGTGCAGTACTGTGTCTGGTAGTGGTCACATGACTGAGTACCACCATACTGCAACAACCCTGATCCATTCAGAGAGCTTTTTAAACAAAGGTGACTGTTTTTAAGCATTTTAGCAAAGGCAGACATTTTTGAAGCAGTTTAGGAAAGGTGGCCATTTTGAAGTGCTCACAAATAATTTACATTTGGTGCCTGGATATGGTAAAAGTGATGCAGTAGTGTGTCCAGAAGTTATCACATTGATTAATTGCATATTTCTTATTTCTCAGTGAACGTGTGCTCAACAAATCTACAGAAGTCACAAAATTACCCTTTTTGAATGACACTGAAGATCAAGACACTGCAATAATGGTACATTACAACACTTTGCATCTTGACTTCATATGCTACTACTCAAGTGATACTTTTTGGGATTAAGATAAGAGACAGACTAGTTTGTTTAACAGGCTATGGAAACCCTGCAGTGTTAACATAAATCACCTATTAGTATGCATTGCACCACACCAAACTTCACCTTCACCGTCTTATCAGTTGGAATGCATTCTAATGCTTAGACTAATTTTGAACACTCCAAGTGATGACTTCATATGAGGGTGCAATACATTACTTTGGTTAAATTAAATTAAACTGTATGTCAACAGTTAATGAAATGGTGTAGCATAGGGTAAGAGCAGATAGTTTTTTTTTTCCTACAGGTCACAAGCATGAAGAGGATATATACAAAACACAAAAACATGTGAATAACAACAATGTGTCAGTGTCAGTGGCTCAGTAGGTTGCACACTTGCCTCTGAGGCCATGAGATCAGTAGACTGTGGGTTCTATCCCTACACCAGGCACTTGGGTTAATATCCCAATACTGACACTGTAGTGCAGCATAAGAGGGGTGCTGCACTCCTGAGATGCTGTCTTTTGGATGAGATGTTAAACCAAGGTCCTGTCTGCCTGTTCTGGTGGTTGTTCGGGTGGATGTTAAAGTTACCATGGCACTTCTCGAAAAAAGATGGGGAATTTTTGTCACAAATGAAATAAATACAAACCGGTACAAAAATAATCAGACAGAAAAAGGAAACAGTATATAAATATAACAGATCATACAAAATCCCCAGAGTGCAGTACACAGTCTAATCCCATTCACCAGACAAACATATCTTATTTAACCCTGTGACAAATCACTGTTTCCCTCCACCAAATCAATCATTTAATAACAAGATTCCATGGCACTTATCAAAAGAGCTGGGGAATTTCCCAGTGTTCTGGCCAAATTTCCCACATCCACTAGAAATACCACCAACAGCTTAATCTGGTTCAATTTCAGGTGGTTACCATCTGTATACCCTCCCGGTCTCCCTTGACAAAGGGAACTTCTAGTCTCAGTGGGCCGACGGTCAACAAAATTCAATAAATAGCATAGGGTGAGTTAGGAAAAAAAAATTCTTTTCCAGACCAGTACAGTGATCTAAAATAAAACTGACAAGGCAATGGCAATAGTAGTTGGATATTCTTTCCACAGATCACTGGTAGGAAGGTGGTAGATAGATACAGGGATAGATATGTTTTTTTTTCCATACAGGATTGGAAATGGGGTGTTAGATATGAGTAGAAAACAAAGAGTGGACTACATGACATGTTATATAATAGGGAAAGGATAGGGTTTTTCTCCACAGGTTTTAGAATAGGGAAATGATAGGGCTTTTCTCCACAGGTCTTAGAATAGGGAAAGGATAGGGTTTTATCCACAGGTTTTAGAATAGGGAAAGGACAGGGTTTTTTCACAGGTTTTAGAATAGAGAAAGGGTAGGATTTTTCTCCATGGGTTTTAGAATAGGGAAAGGGTACGGTTTTTCTCTACAGGTTTTAGAACAGGGAAAGGATAAGGCTTTTCTCCACAGGTTTTAGAATATGGAAAGGGTAGGGTTTTTTCCACATGTTTTGGAATAGGGAAAGGATATGGTTTTTCTCCACAGATTTTAGAATGGGGAAAGGATAGGGCTTTTCTCCACAGGTTTTAGAATAGGGAAATGATAGGGTTTTTCTCCACAGGTTTTGGAATAGGGAAAGGATGGGGTTTTCTCTGCAGATTTTAGAATACGGAAATGATAGGGGTTTTCTCTACAGGTTTTAGAATAGGGAAAGAATAGGGTTTTTTCTCCACAAGTTTCTGGTATTACAGTGTCTGATGGAATGCTCTTTGTGTATGATGATCCACACACTTGAAAAAAGTGTTGCATCAGCAAACTACCAAAGGTGAAATGTGGACCACTGATGGTAAATGCTATCGGTAGTAAAAAACTGTATATTATTTTGGTTTCTTTCCTATAGTACACTAAATAAAATACTATATGGTGGCCTAACACACAACACTTTTCTGAAGACCTTTCTTAATTTGCTGTCCTCACTGCAACCGTGAGAAACTGAAGAAACTAGGTTTATTTTCTATGGATTATATAAGACTCACTGGTGACTTATATTTAACTTTTAGAGTGATCCAGGAAGACTTTACTCTAGAAACAATTGGTCTGGGAAGACATAAAAACAATAACAACACCAGATCACATAACTTAAATTGATTGGTGAAACAAACAAAACTGTCAAAGAATGATTACAACCTGCCATATTCTACCTAAGACTATAGTTGAGAGTTAAAATATGAATACATTCAAAAACAGACTTAATGAATATATGAGTAACAAAAAATTCTCCTTCCACCAATAGAACACTGAATGGTGGCAAGTTCACAAAAGGCCAGCGGTCTACATAACTTGTATTCCATCTATGAACCTATGAACATTAGGGTGAAGGTGTATCACTGCTATGTATTGATGACCTCCAACTGTTCTATATAATGTATGGGGAAAAAACATTTTCAAAACATGGGAATAAGGCATAGTAGGCTAGGGTAAAATAGGAAAAAATCTGTTCCTTTTCCAGGGGCAGTACAGTGATCTAAAAAATAATATTACAGGGTAATAGTAGACAGGTATTTCCACAGGTCACAGGCATAAAGGCAGGAGATAGATATAGGGAAAAACAGTTTTTTTTCTCCTTACAGGATTGGCAGTGGTGTGTTTGAAATGAATATGAAACAAAGAGTGGACTACATGACATGTTTTAGAAAAGGGAAAGGACTGGGTTTTTCTCCACAGATTTTAAAACAGGGAAAAGATAGTTTTTTTCTCCATAGGTTTCTGGTATTATTTTGTCTGATGGAATCTCTTTATGTATGATGAGCCATGCACTTGAAAAAGTCATTCTGTTCAACAGTGACTTTGCTCCTAAAACAGAATGACTTCCCATTCTGCTTTAGTATACATCACAGTGCAAGTGATCCCAACATCACGGTGCATGGGATGTCAGGCTGTCGAAGTGTCACGTCGGCAAAATACAGATGGTGAAATGTGGACCACTAATGGTAAATGCTAACAGTAATCAAAAAAAGTAAGCTATTTGGTTTCTTTCCTATAATACACTATATAAAGAAACTGTATGGTGGCCTAAACACACAACGCTTTTCTTAAAACCTTTCTTTATTTGCTGTCCTCACTATAACCTTAGGGTGAAGGTGTATCATTGGTATGTATTGATGACATCCAACTTTTCTATATAATGTATGGGGAGAAAAAACATGGAAATAATAACAATCAAGGTATAGTAGGATAGGGTAAATTATGAAAAATGTGTTTTGTGTCCAGGGCAGTATTGTGATCTGAAAAATAATAGTATGGAGTAATAGTAGACAGGTATTTATTTCCACAGGTCACAGGCATGAAGGTGGTGGATAGCTATAGGGAAAGACAGGTTTTTTTTATACAGGATCAGCAATGGTGTGTTTGAAATAAATATAAAACAAAGAGTAGACTACATGACGTGTTTTAGAAAAGGGGAAGGATAGGGCTTTTCTCCATAGGTTTATGGTCTTTTAGCATCTGATGGAACACTATTCTGTATGATGATACGTACAAGTCTTGAAAAAGTCATTCTGCCGCAATAGTGACGTCACTGCTAAAACAGAATGACTTCACATTCTGCTTTAGTATGTACATCACAATGAAAATGTTATAGTAGATGGGACTTTTTTCCCCCACAGGTCGCAGGCATGATAGTTATAAGGTAAGATATTTTTTCCTTTTACAAACAGGATCAGAAATGGCTTGCTTGATTTGAATGTAAAATTAAGAGCTGAATAGTAGACGTTCTAGAATAAGGAAAGGATAGGGGTTTTGGCCACATGATAATGGTCTTATAGCTTGTGATGGAACGCTGTTTTGTTGGCGATGCATACAGTTGAAAATATTATTCTGCAGCAATAGTGACATTGCGTATACTGTAAAACAGAATGACTTTTCATTCTGCTTTAGCAGAGACATCATAATGCAAGTGACCCTCTCATCTACGTACAATAAGATGGTGAACGGTTTAAGTGTCTCATGCATGAGCTGACCAGACTTGAAATGCAAATGGCTAATGTTAAATGATAACTGAAATGTACACAACTCTTTATGTGTAATCAGGTCCATTTTTACCTTTCCTTCACGGATTTGGTGAACAGTGTCCCAAAGCGTAATAGCTGGTATGACATTAAGCAGCATTTGTAACACCAGTAGTAGTGTAAAGACCACCCCTTATCTAAAGTGTGATAGCAAGATAAGAACCATTATCATAACTTATATCTAGAGTTGTATAACATAAAGAAATGGTATAAACATCACACATATTCAGTATTATCATGTATTTATTTCAATAATGACCAAAGACGCTGTCATTTTCTGGAAATTAATGACTGTCTGTGTGGGTGGCCAGCGCAGTCTCTAATCACAATAATGAGCTTTTTTGTTCTTTTTTTATATGCTATTTTTTTTCTTTGTGGCTCATGCTGACAGTACCACGTGATATGCTGTCTGTGTAGTAGGGGAGCTTTGGTGTTCATGGTGGTGTGGTGCAGCTCTTTATTTTGTGAGTAGTTATTTGTAAAGATGGTTGCATATGATGAAATTTGGTTTCTTTCAGATTTTATTTCACAGAAGTGCTGCCGTCAGTGTAGAAGCTGATCACCGTGATCATCCATGTGGCTGCCATGCTGAGCATTTCTAATAGGTTTCAGACTGGTACTGCGTCCAATCAGTGAGTTCTTTAGCTCAAGCATAATTAATTGGACATAATCAATAGTGAACAATGATGGTTACGTTAATGTTACAGCTTCAGCTAATGCCCACTTCGTTCTGAATGCCAGCTTGCAGTTAACAATCTTTATTCATGATAGTAAATTGATACACTCTGTCTTTAGGCAACTCTACCTATTGTCCTCTCTCCATCTGTCAGCTTGTTATTGTTCACTTGTATGTGTATCACCTTGCTCTTTTTTGGCATTGAATTTCAACAGCCACCTCTTGGACCACATATCTCATTTGCAGATCCCTCTGCTACTGCTGTACCCCCTCCTATGAAATATCCCACAGGGCTTGATGTCATCTGTAAAGATATGCATTTTGCCCTATGTTCATTCACTTACATTGATGAATACTTTGGAATTCGAAATGACGAGTACCGGGAGTGACACTTGTGGTGCCAAACTTGTAATTCTGTCTTCACTAAGCTGATCACTTTAACCATAACTCTTTGCTATCTCTCACATTATCTCCCACACTATCCAGATACCCACATGGATACTATAACAAGTGCAGTTGTGATCACAGTATTCCAGAAGAAAAACAGCATTGTGTATTTGAATGTGCCATTTTCAAAACAGAAAGATCATTGACATAAGCTACTTATATTATCCTTTAGCCTGATAAAGCATGGCTGTACTTTTGTCAGCATTCAATCCTTTGGCCTGTTTTAAAGGGGCAAGGTGACTATGAGAAGGTGATCATATGATCTTGCAATGTATTGCACCACAATGGACAGATTGGAGAAATTAAAAAGAATCATTTAAACTTGATTACACATTTTAATGTATTCATCAATAAAATCCACTGCATATGTTTGACACACATGTTCTCAGAGTTGCCAGCTTATTCAAGACATGCCCAATTGTTTGTTGTACACTCAAGATTCTTGTTGATACCACTCAGCTGCTGTTCTCTTTTACATGCTGCCTATATGTTGGTAGACACACAGTAGCTCCCATGGTATCCCTGGTGTGGTGTTTCATACCCTGATTCTGCATTTATCTATCTTTCTTTCCATTATATGTGTCTTCAGTCCACCAACTGTTGTCTTCATTCTTTGAGGTTTTGAGTTATGGTCTTCTGGCTCATAGTTTGCAGTTATGGGTACAAATTAGACCATGATTAAATCATTCATTTTCTGTCATGTAAAACAGGCTACTTCATATCTTCTTTATGGATTTAGTGACATATATCCCCATAATATGCAATAGGTAACCCCAATAAGCCTGCATGGCCCTACCATGGGTGGTTGGGTATAGCACCCCAGGTATCACAAGGTGGGTCTGCAGCATGAAATTATTGATCAGAATTGTCATCTGGGTCTGTGCAGCTGTAAGAAAATATGTAATACACACATTTACAACATTAATAATCTAATTTAACCCAATAAATGTGTAACAGAAGCAGTTTGTTGCTGAAAATGGCTGAATGGTTGGTGCCATCTTGTTTTTGGCCATGTGATACAGGGGATTCAGATATAGGTTCAATCTGGGCCATGATTTATTTGTTCACTTCCCTGTTATATATAACAGAGTACTTCTTACTTCTCCTTTATGGATTTACTAACTGCTATCACAAAACGCAATATTTGGGACCACAATGGGACAGCATGGCCCTACCATGTGTGGTTGAGTGCGTCACCCTGGTTATTTGCAGGTGGGTCTGCAATATGAAATTAGTGTTCAGAAAATTTTCTAAAGCCCTGCAGCTGTTAGAAAAGGTGCAATCCATAGATATTTACTACTTGCATAATCTAGCTATCTCAGTAAATGTGTAGCAGAAGCAATTTGTCACTGAAAATTACTTAATGGAGGTGGCAATCTTGTTTTTGTTCATGTAACCCATGGCATGTAGATAAGGATACAATCTGGTTGTAATTTTCTCATTCTCTTCCCTGTCAGGTACAAAAGGCTACTTCTTACTTTTCCTTTATGGATTTATTGAAATGTACCCCATAATGCAATAGGTGGGCCTGCATGACCCTACAATTGGTGGTTGGAAATGGCACCCCTGCTATCTGCTGGTGGGTCTGCAATGTGAAATTAGTCATCAGAAATTTCATCCAAGACCCAGAAGCAGTAAGAAAGGGTGTAATCCATAGACATTTACCACTTTCATAACTTGTTATCCCAATAGATAAGTAACAGAAGAAGGCTGACACAGAAAATGACTGAATGGTGTCAGCCATCTTGCTTTTGGTCATGTGACCCAGGGGATATAGATATGGGTGCAGTGTGGTCCTTGATTTACTCGTTCACCTGCTTGTCATGTAAAACAAGCTTCTTCTTAGTTTTCCTGTATGGATTTATTGACATGTACAATTTAATACAATATGTGGGCCCTCATGGACAAGCATGGCCCTAGCCTGGGTGACTGGATAAGGGGGTATGGCACCCCAGCTATCAGTAGGTGACTCTGTAATGTGAAATTAGTGATCGGAAATAGCATCCAAGCCAGTGTTGCTGTAAGAAAGGGTGTAATCCATTAACATTTACTAGTTTAATAAACTAGTTATCCCAATAAATGTGTAACAGAAGCAGCTTGATGCAGAAAATGACTGAATGATGTCAGACATCTTACTTTTGGTCATGTGACACAGAGGAAGTAGATATAGGACCAATCTGGGTCTAGATTTATTCATTTACTTCCCTATCATGTAAAACAGGATCCTTCTTTTTTTTCTTTAAGGATTTATTGACATATACCCCATAATTCAATAGGTGGGCCCCCCCCATGGGCCGGCAGGGCACTGTTATGGGTGATTGGGTATAGGGGTATGGCACTCCGGCTATCTGCAGGTTAGTCTTTAATGTAAAATTAGTCATCAGAAATATAATCAAGGCCCCTGCAGCTGTAAGAAAGGTGTAATCCATAGAACATTTAAAACTTGTATAGTCTAATTATCCCAAGAAATGTGTACCTGAGGCAGTCTGATGCAGAAAATGACTGAACAGTGTCAGCCTTCTTGTTTTTGGTCATGTGACGCAGGGGATATAGACATGGGTACAGTCTGGGCCTTGAGTTACTCATTCACTTCCCTGTTATGTAAAACAGGCTACTTCTTACTTTTCTTTTATAGTTTTATTGACATGTACTCCATAATGAAATAGGTGGACACCCCATAGATCAGCATGGGCTTACCATGGGAGGTTGGGTCTGGCACACTGGCTATCTGCAGGTGGGACTATAATATGGAACTAGTGATCAGAAATGTCATTGAAGCACCTGCAGCTGTAAAAAAGATATAATTGACTGACATTTACAAATTTCATAATCTAGTTATCCTAATAAATGTGTAACAGAAGTGGTTTGTTGCAGAAAATGACTGAATATTGTTGTCCATCTTATTTTTTGTCATGTGACCCAGATGATGTAGATATGGGTACAGTCTGGGCCTTGATTTACTCATTCAATTCCCTGTCATGTAAAACAGGCTACTTATTACTTTTCATGTCTGAATTTGTTGTGGTACCTCATAATACAATAGTTGGACACCTGGGTGAGCATGGGCATACCTTGGGTGGTAGGGTATGGCACTCAGCTATCTGCAGTTGGGCCTGTAATGTGAAATTAGTGATCAGAAATTTAATCCAAGCCCTGCTTCTGTAAGAAAGGGTATAATCCATAGACATTTACCACTCTTATAATCTAGTTATCCCAATAAATGTGTAACAGAATAAGTTTGATGCAGAAAATGACTAAACTGTAGCAACCATCTTGTTTTGGTCATGTGACCCAGGGTTGTAGATATGGGTACAGTTTGGGCCTTGATTTACTCATTCACTTCGGTCATGTAAAACAGGGTACTTCATACCTGTTCTTTATGGATCTATTGATAATGCAATAGGTGGATACCCCATGGGCCAGCATGGCCATGCCATGGGTGGCTAGGTATGGCACCCTAGCTATCTACAGGTGGGTCTGTAGTGTGAAATTAGTGATCAGAAATTTCATCCAAGCACCCGCTGCTGTAAGAAAAGGTGTAATCCATTGACATTTACAACTTTTTTGATCTAGTTATCCCAACAAATGTGTAAGAGAAGCAGTTTGACACAGAAAATAACTAAACTGTGTCATCCATCTTGTTTTTAGTCATGTGGCTAAGGGGATATAGATATGGGTACAATCTGGGAATTGATTTACTCATTCACTTCCCTATCACATAAAACAGGCTACTTCTTACTTTTCTTTTCTGAATGTATTGGCATGTACACCATAATCCAATAGGTGGACACCTCATGGGCCATTATGGGCATTCCATGGTTGGTTGGGTATGGCACCCTGGCTATGTGCAGGTGGGTCTGCAATGTGAAATTAGTCATAAGAATTTCATCCAATCCCCTGTTTCTGTAAGAAATGGTGTAATCCATTGACATTTACCACTCTTATAGTGTAGTTATCACAATAAATGTGTAACAGAAGCAGTTTGATACAGAAAAGGACTGAACAGTTGCAGCCATCTTGTTTTTGGTCATGTGACCCAGGGGATATAGATATGGGTATATTCTTGATCTTGATTTACTCGTTCACTTTGCTGTCATGTAAAACAGGCTACTTCTTACTTTTCCTTTCAGAATTTATTGGCGTGTACCCCATAATGCAATAGGTGGACACCCCATAGCCAGTATGGGCATACCACAGGTGGTCGAGTATGACACTCTGGCTACCTGCAGGTGGGTGTGTAATGTGAAATTAGTGATCAAAATGTCATCCAAGCCCCTGCTGCTGTGAGAAAATATGTACTCCATTGACATTTACCACTTTTATAATCTAGTTATCTCAACAAATATGTCAGAGAAGCAGTTTGACACAGAAAATGACTAAACTGTGTCATCCATCTTGTTTTAGTCATGTGACCCAGGGATGAAGATATGGGTACAATCTGGACCTTGATTTACTCATTTACTTTCTTGTCATATAAAACAGGCTACTTATTAGTTTCTTTTTGGAATTTATTCACATCACCCCATAATGCAATAGGTGAACACCCTTCATCCATTATGAGCATACCATGAAAATCGGGTATGGCACCTTGGCTATCTGAAGGTGGGTCTGTAATGTGAAATTAGTGGTCAGAAATGTCATCCATGCCTCTGCTGATGTAAGAAAATGTGCAATCCATTGATATTTACCACTTTTATAATCTAGTTATCCCAACAAACATGTAACAAAAACAGTCTGACACCGAAAATGACTGAATAGTTGTAGCCATCTTGTTTTTGGCCATGTGACCCAGGGGATGTAGATATGGGTACAGTCTGGGCCTTGATTTACTCATGCACTTCCCTGTCATGTAAAACAGCCTACTTCCTACTTTTGCTTTCTGAATTTATTGGCATGCACCCCATAATGCAATAGGTGGACACCCTATGGGCCAGCATGGGCATACCAGGGGTGGTTGGGTATTGCAGCTGGGCTATCTGTAGATGGGTCTGTAATATGAAATTAGTGATCAGAAATGTAATCTAAGCCCCTACTGCTGTAAGAAGAGTGGTACTCCATTGACATTTACCACTCTTATAATCTAGTTATCACAATAAATGTGTAACAGAAGCAGTTTGATGCAGAAAATGACTGAACGAAAGCAGCCATCTTGTTTTTGGTCATGTGACCCAGGATATGTAGCTATGGGCACAATCTGGGCTTTGATTTACTCATTCACTTCCCTGTCATTTAAAACAGGGTAGTTCTTACTTGTCCTTTCTGAATTTATTGACATGTACCCCATAATCCAATAGATAACCCCCATGGGCCAGCATGGCATTACTATGAGTGGTTGGTTCTTGTCACTCTCATAATCTGTAGGTGAGAAGCCAATGTGAAATTTTTGTTTATATAAATAACCTATAACCTGAAATTGAAAATGAGTTACATTTTATACAAATGTTTTATCAATGATGCAACCGATTTTAATGTTTTTAGAAACTTCAACATTTTTTGCAAATACAAATTTGCAAAAACAATTGAAATTTCACCAAATAAACATATACATCACCAAATTGCTTAGCTGGAAAACTTATATTTTTACTTTAAATTATAGCTGTGTTAGGTTCTTACTACACTGACATAAAAATGTTACCAGGAATTAAGAACAATTATGTAATAGTAACATCATAACCCATAGGTGTACAAACCCAGTGAAAAAACCTCTGGCAGCAAGGATATGCAATTTACAGAGAAACCTTGGCAGTGTAAGGGTTAAGGATACAAACCCCTAATTTGAGAATGGTAGCTGATCACATGATCATGTGAGTAGTATAATAAGGTTCCTTCCACCATAGAGTTCTATAGTTAGATGGAGAGAGGTTAGAGTGCGGAGTGACGCTGGCTCTGTTGAAGTCCAGCATTCACTATATTACTGGAGGACTTAGCTGCCAGAAGACAGGAGGAACCACATTGTATTCAGTAGTTGAGAGCAAAAATGCTGCGGCCAGAACCCAGATATAGGCTGTTCCCATGATTTGCTTCCTCTGAACCAGATCCACAAGAAATTGTAATGATTGAAACTTAGATAGCCAGCACCGGCACACTGTTGTGACACCAATCCAAGCACAGCACTGCTGATCCAAGCAAAAGAAAAATGAGCATACCTTGTTTTTTATGGCTGCATGGATACAGCCATGCTGACATATTGTTGAGACATAGGAGAGAAAAGGGACTGTTGAAGATATGACTTAATTACTTGACTGTTTTCATCAACTAACCAACTGAGTGCTTCAAATTACATTGCACCTTATGTCTCTGCCTCCTGCACATTTTACAGTGGTGTTTTTTCACCTACTTGCTCCCATCTCTGCCTGGACTACATCACATTCCTTCCTTCCTAGCAGTGGTTCTTATGTTATGACTGTGCTGAATGAGCACTGTATGATGTGTGCTGCATGCATTTCAAAGGAATTCCAGTGCCATAACAGTAGTAGAGCAATAAGCCTTCGATGTTTGAGTCATAGTCAGTTCTTCTCCCTCATTTTCTTTCCATCCTCTGTCTAACTTTCATTTCTGCCTTTCTGTCTGTCTGTCTGTCTCTCAAAACAAAGGCAGCTAAGTTATAAAAAAAAGCTTAGCAAGTGTAAACATTTCACAAGGCTAAGAACTAAGAAACCTACATGACTGAAAACTCTAAAGCTATTTAATCTTAGTAGTTAAATATTTGGTGAAAGAAAGGACTGCAGGACCATCCTCGGTCAGGTTATGTAGGGGAGGATGGGTGGGAGGGCAAACATACTGAAGGACAGCTTGAAAGAAGCAATATTACTACAGTGAGTCATTTTTTCTTCACACCCTAGGGTGTTTCAGTATGTTTGACTAGTGCAAACTACAAAGCTGTACATTTGGGAGTGGTGTACAGATCCTACTTTGGAAAGAGGTTCTGTAGGATTACTGTGCCAAATTTAGCATCTGATCTGCACTGTACAACCAAGTAGTAGTGCTTTGTGAAGCTGTGTACAGTCTTTCAGGTAGCTGCTTTGCAGATGTCGAGCAAAGGAATGTCCCTTGTAGCTGTCACTGAGGCTGTGATGCCCCAAGTGGAGTGGGCCCCGAGACCTTGGTGTGACTGCTTGCCAGCCTTGCTGTAACAGAATTGTATGCAAGAGACTATCCAGTGAGAGAAAGTTCTCTTACAGGCTAGTTTGCCCATGCCTACCTCACCATATGTGAGAAAGAGTTGGTATGTGAGTTCTTGAGCTGCTTAGTGTGTAGTAGGTCATAGCCCTTTTCATTTCCAGACTGGAGTTTTCATTCCACAAACTGGATTTCTCTGTGAAGAAGACAGGGAGTGTTAAGGACTGGTTGAGGTGAAATTCATACACTACTTTAGGAAGGAATGTCCTGTTGGTTCAAAGGACTACTTTATCCTTGTGGGAAGTAATGCAGTTTGACTCAATGCAGAGTGTCTGCAACTCTGAAATCCTTCTGGCTGATATGATAGCCACTAAGAAAACAGTTTTCCATATTAGGTACAGTATTTCAAGTCTGCAGCAGCCAAAGGCTCAAAAGGGGTTCTGTGAACTTGGCTATGCAGAGGTTTAAATCACAGGGAGGGACAGGTTCCCTAAGTGGGAGTTGAAGGTAAATGAGTCCTTTGAAAAAATGTCTTAAAAATGGGGTAAGAAATTCTAACTTTTTCTTTCCCAGCAGAAATGTAGGCTAAAATGGCTGCTAAGTGAACCTTCAGATATGAAATTCTAAGGCCTGAGGTTTGTAAATGCACCAGGTAGTCCAGCAGAGAAGACAGCCTAGCCTCAAGTGGGTCTACTATATGGCCTGTCCCTGCACCACAGAGAATCTTTTCCACTTGGAGGCATAAGTGTACTTGTTACTGGGTTTCTTAGCCAGGTGAAGGATGTTCAAAACTTCTTCTTAGTACTGAGAATCTGGTACTCTAACTTCTCAAGTACCAGGCTTTGAGGCAAAAATACACTATGCTGAGGCATGTTCTCCCTATCTGAGCCAGAGTCAGGAGACTCTGGTGTGGGGGTAGGCTAATGGCTGTTTGACTGACATAGTGAGAAGCAGGGAGAACCAGGGTTTCCTTGCCCAGTCAGGGGCCACCAGAATCATAATGGCTGGCTGGCTCCTGAGTTTCAGGACAATTCTGAGGATTAAGGGACATAGAGGGAAGACATAAAGGAACTGGAGTCTGATGATTGAGGTTGGAGGCAAACAGATCTATATATGGAATGCCCCACCTCCTGAATATTGTGGCCAGTACTTGTCTGTTTAGGGTTCACTCATGGTGGCCCTGTATGCTGCAGCTAAGAGTGTCTGCAATTACCTTATCCTTCCTCAGCAAATGAATGGCAGAGAGCTGCATATCCAGGGAGCAGGCCAGAGATCAAATTCTCATGGCCTCTGTGCACAGCTTCATGGATCTTGTGTCCCCTTGCTTGTTGATGCTAAACATGGCAGAGGAGTTGTCTGTTCTGATTTGAACAGACTGACCTTTTAGTTGGAGTGGGGAGGGCTTTGATAACCAATTACATAGCTCTGAGTTTGAGAAAGTTTATGTGGTAACTGAAGTCTCTGAGGGGGCCAAGTCTCACTTATTGACTGATCTGCCAGATGAGCCCCCCATCCTAGGAGGGAGGCATCTGTGGTGAGCACACAGGAAGGTTGCCTTTGCTGGAAAAAAAAAAACCTTCCCATCAATCCAGAGCTTACAATAAGGTCTTTGTGACTGGTATGAGTTTGGATAAGGAATCTGATTTCTGGGACCAGTAAGTTCTTAGGTGATACTGGATGTTCCTCATCTGAAATCTGGTGCCTAGGACTATAGCTGTAGTGGAGGCCATGTGTACCAGGAGTCTGAGGAAGTGTCTGGCAGGCCTTGGCTGGCCCATGACAAAGGAATTTGCCAGGTCTTGGGGGCTGTGCACCCTCTCCCAAGGGAGCAGGGTTTCTCCCTGCTGGGTATCCAGCTCTGCTCCAATGAACTCCAGTAGCTGAAATGGTTTGAAGTGGGACTTTTCTGTGTTGATCTGAAAGCCCAGAGATTCCAGAGTGTGCTGTGTCAGGCTAAGGGAGTCCCTGACCTTCTGTGGGGACTTGTCTGTCACAAATGCACTCTGCAGGTCAAGCCTTCTGCTCCCACAGTGCCAAACTTTGAAGTGCAATATGTGAACAGGAGACAAACAGGGTAATCCTCCTGTCTGTTTTGGGTCCAGAACACCTACTAGTTTTGAGTCCTGAGGTGAAATATGAACCCTTTTTCACTAGCACGCCCAGTTAACAGGATTAAATATCACATCCTCTTAAGGGAAAAGCAGTGCAATATTTAACCCAGCAGGCAGCCAGTCTGGTACACATTTCTCCCCTTTTTGACTCAGTTGAAACCTAAGAATTTTCTTACCTTTATACAAATGGTAACACATTTTAAGCCCTTAACAGTTCTGTCAGCTTTATCAACACTGTCTCAGTATTCACATGAAAAATGAGAAAAAAACAAGTAGAATTAAGGAAAACAAAATGTTTATTACAATTAAAAAAATAGTAAATACATACAAAACATAGAACATATATACATAAATGTTTACAGTTGAAAATAAATGGAAATTACAGAAGCAAAAACACCTGGTACTTTAATTTCTAGTTCTAATTCAGTTTTCAGTGGGTATTACCTATTTGAGACAGAAGTGCCTGTACGCCCAGAACATGGTGTGTGTTCTCTTTGGAGTCCAGAAATAGAAGACTATTTTACTTCTTTCAGCCAGACTGATAATAGGGACCAAAATGTCCCTCCCATCCTGTGAAGTCACAGCTCATGAGGTCACTGTTAGTCCTGTAATTAATTTGTAAAATGACCAAGTATATCCAAAAGGGTGTCATTTTACCTCTTGCTTAAAATCTGCAAAGATAGCAATATTAAATTATAACAGTCTCTTTTCTATCAGAGCATTTCCGTTGATCTTCAGAGCACCTTCTTGACAGCGGTTTTCTCCTATTGGTAAGAAATGTAACAGGTCTCTGTTCAGAATTTGTTTCCTCCCAATATGTTATAAAATGCATCCTGGTGCCTGAAATTCAAAGTAAATGGATAGTTTACAGTGTGTGATAACGTGGCCTTTGAAGGAAGTTCTTAATTAGAGTTTCCACTGGGTCATGGAGAGGCCATCCTCCTTACCACTCTTTTGAAATTCCATCTCCCAGAGTGCTTTTCTGCTGGCCACCATATTTTCCCAGCAGAAATTCACAGAACATACATTAATATCACAAATGTATACAGTATAATAACAAGTAGATGGGCAGAGTGTCACATCCACCTAAACTGAATATGGGGACTCTATTCTAGGCATGGGATAAGTTCCCAAATTCAGTTCACATCCTCTAACTGATGTGATAGCCCATCTGCATTTTCATTTGCTGCCCTGCCCTGTGTATAACTGGCCACATACGCACTTTCTGCAAGGCAAGGCTCCATGTTAAAAGCTTACCATTGGTTTCACCCATTTGTGCCAGCCAAACCAGAGGTTGTGATCTGTTTGTACCTCAAGAGCCACCACGTATAGGTATGGCTCTAACTTCTTCAGTTCCCACAACATTACAAGACATTCTTTCTCTACTGTAAAATAAGCTTGCTTCCTGGGAAGTAACTTCTTACTGAGGTACAAGATTGGGTGACTTTTCCCTTGGTTCGATGTTTGATTAAGTACTGCCCCAATACTCACATCTGAGGCATCAGTCTGAACTACAAAGGGTTCACTGTAGTCTGGACTGGCTAATACAGGAGCATTGCACAATGCCTCCTTTAGTCATGTAATGGCTTGCTCACTGGCTAGTTCTCAAATAAATTACTTAGGCATTCTTTTCTTTAACAGGCCAGAAAGGGGAGCGACCAGGGCACTGTAGTTTGATACAAATTTTCTATAGTACTCTGCAGTCCCTAGAAAACTCCAGACTTGCTTCTGTGTTTCAGATCTGGGCCATGCCTTGATTGCTTCAATTTTTGACTGATTAGGATAGAGCTGTCCCCAGCCTACTACATGCCAGAGGCATGCCATCTCAGCCATGGCCACCTGGCACTTTTCAGCCCTTACAGTGAGCCCAGCCCTCTGTATCCTGCCCAGCACTTTCCTAAGGTGGGACAGGTGTTCCTTTCAGCTGGTACTAAAGATGGCAGTATCATCCAAGTATGCCATGGCATACTCTTCAGCTTCATTTAACACCTGGTTCAGCAACCTTTGGAAGGTGGCAGGGGCGTTCTTCATTCCAAAAGGCATTACTTAAAACTCAAAAATCCCTACTGGAGTGATGAAGGCTGACCTCTCCTAGCTCTAGCAGTTAACTCTACCTGCCAATATCCTTTCATCAGGTCAATAGTAGTAAGGTATGTCGCCCGTCCCAACTTGTCCAGTAGTTCATCTGTCTGTGGCATTGGATGGGCATCTGATTTTGTGACTGCACTAAGTCCACAATAGTCCACACAAAAACAAGTAGAGCCATCTGGCTTGGGAACAAGGACTACAGGTGAGACCCATGGGCTGTGGGATTTCCAGATTACCCCTAAATCCAACATTTCCTCCACATCCTTCCTAATGTCCTTTTGGATGGCCTCTGACACCCAATATGCTGTCCATTGCATGGGCGCTTGCATCCCTGTCTCTACATCATGTGTCACTTGGCATTAAACAGTGTGGCCAAAATTTGCTAAAACCTCCCTTACTTCCTAGATCTGGTAGGGAGACATCTGGGGCATCATTTTAATTGCCTCCACAGAGGACCCCAGCTTGCTATCTTCCAGCAAGTCCAGAAGAGAGTCTTCTTCATCCGTCCCCTTTCCAGGACTACACTGGCAATCCTTGGGCTATTTATAGTGTTTAAATGTGTATGTTATTAGTCTGTCATTTTGGATTGTACTGTAATTGTTTATGAAACATTGTTATATAATGTTATCAAACAGGAGTGCCTTGAAAAGAGGGCTTTTTAGGTGCTATTGGTGTTTGTCATGAAAAAATGTAGAAAAATGTTCACCTTTTTCCTGTATAAATAGTCTTTCACTACTACTACTACTACTACTACTGCTACTACTACTACATGTCAGCCCTATTTGCATATGGCTTCATCATGTTGTCATGGTACATTCTTTGGGTATGTCTCCTGTCAGGCAGTTCTATAATGTAATTTAGGTCATTCATCTGTCTGAGTACTTTGAACTGTCCTACCCACTCGGCCTGCAGCTTATCTTTCTGGACCGGGATTAGGACCATGACCTCCTGACCCATAGTGTATGAGCAAGCTCGGCTCTGCGATTGTACCATACCTTTTGTTTTTGTTGGGCAGCTGCTGGTTGCTCAGGGCTGTTCCCATAAGCTACCTCAACTTTTCCGTAAATGTAAGGACATAATCCACTATAGGAGTTCCTTGGGTGGCATGCTTGCCTTCCCAGTCCTCCCAGATCAATTCTAGGGGCCCACATACCCTGCATCCATATAACAGCTTGAAGGAGGAAAACCGTGTCATTCTTGGGGCACCTTCCTGTATGTGAACAACAGGTGAGAAAGGTATTTCTCCCAGTCCCTCCCACGCTGTTCAGTAAATGCTTGGAGCATTGTTTTAAGGGTATCATTGCACCTTTCCACAAGCCCATTGGCTTGCGGGTGATAAGGTGTTGTGCATCTCTGCACCACCCCACACCTTTTCCTACCTGCCTTCCCTATTTCTTGGCACCAGTGACAAGACTTGCAATATTCCTTCACCTACTGGGTAAAGTTCGGCAAATAGAAATTCTGGGCCATTCGCTGCATAGTGTGTATGATTCCCATATGGCCAGACATGGGAATATCAAAAGCATTCTTGAGTAACCAATCATGGTACCCCTGAGGAATGGCAAGCTGCCTGCCCATCACCCTTCCCTCTGTGTTTATATCAAGTGTATACATCAGTCCACTGTCCCAGTAAATGTTATGTTTCCCATCACCTACCAGTGCTCCATCAGAGTCTGCCCAAGCCCTCAGCCTCTCTAAACTAGGGTAATTTTTCTGAGCAGCTGCAGAATCTTTACACATTCTCAAGACATGGGACAGGTCCCCTCCAGTTTCTAAACTAGGGTCCCTAGCTCTAGTGTCAGGGCATTCACGGTTGCTGCCATCCCTAACCCTTTGACCATTGGCTACCCCTCCTTCCTCAGAGCAACATTCTATAACTGTTCTGTTAACTGCTACCTGGAGATTTCTAACCCCCTTTTACTATTCTCCATATCAGGAGACACAGGCTGGGGAACTAGCCTCCCAGTGTTTTCCACAGGGGCTTCTATGGGGTCCAGGAAACTACAATTTGCCATCGCTGCTTGACTGCAGGTAACTGTACACACCATACCCTTTTGGAGATCATTCCTAATAATTACATCCAGGGCAAGATTGCCTGCCACTGCAACTTTTTGCCCAGTCTCTCCTGTCTCACCTCAATCCAGGTGAACACTAGCAAGCAGCTGCATTTTCCCCTTCCCAGTGAATCCCCATATAGTGACAAACTGATTGGATATAGGTTGCTCAGGTTCAACCAAATCCCCTCTTACCAAAGACAAGGACACCCCCATGTTCCTTAACCCATGGGTCTGCAACCCATTCACAGTAACTGGGTGCATTTGCTCACTCATGTTTACTGACATGCTTTCAGGATAAACAAAAAAAACACTTCTCTCCCAGCACCACTTTGTGTACTGTCTGCTCTTTTTTGATACTGCCTGGCAAGATGTCCAGGTTGCTTGCAAATCCAACATTCATTTCTTTTATCAGGCAACTCTTTTCTTTGTAACCTGGGGCAGTCTGATTTTGGTGGAGTCAGGGAGGGTTTCAGCTGCCCTGAAGGTGTGCTTTTCCCTTTCTGCACTGCCACACCCATCCCAATCCCTCTCAGAGCAGGTCTGCTCCTGGCATAGTGGTCTGAGAGATCAGCAGCACTGTTTTTTGATCTTAGTCCCCTAGCCAGGTTTTCAGCTTTGCTGGACAAGCCCGAAAGAACTGCTCTAAAAGAACAACATTCTCAATTTTCTCTACAGAGTCTGCTTGTATCCCTTAGAAACATAGAAACATAGAATTTGACGGCAGATAAGGACCGCTTGGCCCACCCAGTCTGCCCATTTCCCTACCTACTGGATAAGCTGCAGATCCTAGTTAACTAGCAGCCTACTTCTTCCTACCCCAACCCCCAGAATTGCCTCATGACTATCCCATGCATGCTTGAATTCCACCACTGATTTTGACTCCACAACCTCCTCCGGAAGGCCATTCCATGCATCCACAACCCTCTCGTGAAAAATACTCTTAAATTACCTCTGAGCCGCCCCCTCTATCTTCAAATTGTGCCTCTTGTTCTTGCACACCTCTTTTTGAAAGATGCTACCTCTTGGACTTTTTGATTCCCTTGAGGTACTTGAAAGTTTCTATCATGTCTCCCCTCCCTCCTTTCCTCAAGGCTATACATATTAAGCTCCTTAAGTCTCTCTTTATTGTCCTCTGGTGCAGACCCTGCACCATTTTAGTTGCCCTCCTCTGGACAGCTTCCATCCTGTCTATGTCTTTTCTGAGATTGGGTCTCAGAACTGCACACAGTACTCCAGATGGGGTCTCACCAGCTGTCTGTACAGAGGATAATAAATTCCTGTTTTCTACTGGTGATGCCTCCCATGCATCCCAGTATCCCCCAGCCTCCTTGCTGCCTTCTCACATTGCTTGCCCACCTTTAGGTCATCTGATATGACTACCCCCAGGTCCCTTTCCATTTTTGTTGTTGTTAGTATCTCACCCCCCATTGTGTACTCTTCCCCTGGGTTTTTGTTACCCAGGTGCATTACCTTGCACTTCTTAGCACTGAATCTAAGCTGCCATACATTTGACCATTCCTCTAACCTTGCCAAGTCCCTTCTCATCCTTTCCACCCCTTCCCCCAAACATTTTAAAAACTGACATTGTTTAGTGGCTAGCTCCTAGTAGCTCATATCAGGGCTTCCTCTGAGCTAACTGAATTTAATTCTGTATGCTTCTGCTGTCAAACCATACTTATTTAACAAAGCAGCTTTAAGTTTGCCATAATAATTACCGTCCTGATTGTCCATTTGACCCAATGCATCACAAACTTTCCCGGTAAGCAGCAGGGATAGCTGGAAGCTCCAGGACTCTCTGGGAATTTTTGCCTGAATGCATATCTTTTTAAATGAGTTTAGAAATGCATCCATATCCTCCCCCTCTTTTAATTCAGCTGTCAATTTAGAATGTAATTCATAACCCAGTCCTGGAGTCCAAGGCTCACCCATGCCACTTACCTGCTGTGGCACTGGTCTTCAGAGTTGTAGCTTCCCAGGTCAAATTTCCTTTGTGCTCTTGCTCCTCTTGTTAGCCCTCTCTCTGAAGCTGTTGCTCCTTTTCCTCAGCCTCTCTCTGCTCTCGCTTCTCCACTCTCTTTCTCTCTCTCTCTCTCTCTCTCTCTCTCCATCTCCATCTTTCTCTGTTCAAGGTCCCTTCACTGCTGGGCTTTGAAGTTTTTCTGCTCAAACTCCAGCTCCATTCTCTGCAACTCCATCTGCAGACACATCCCTTCTGGCTCCAGCATGGTGGTGACTGTCTCCTGCTGTGGTGGCTTTCCTTCTGTGGGAACTTTTTCACTATTAGTCAATTATCCAGATAGGAAGTCAGACACCTGTTGTCTTCTGAGTGTGCTACCACCACTGGCAGGCACTTTGTGAAACTCTGGGGCTGAGGAAAGGCCGAATGGCAGAGCTGAAAACTGGTAATGGCCATATGGTATCCTGAACCTGAGGTACTTTCTGTGGGACTGCCTGACTGGAATGTGGAAATAGGCATCCTTGAGTTCTAGGGAGGCAAGCCAGCCTCCGTGTTGTAACAATGGGAGTAACACTACCAGGGTTACCATCTTGAATTTGGGCATGACCAAAAGCTTGTTTAGGTATCTTAGGTCCAGAATAAGTTGCCAATCCCCATTTTTCTTCTAAGTGAGAAAATAGACACAGAGTCATAATGTTGCAAGACATTATGCCACATAGCAAAATCACGCCGCCAATCCAGCACGATTTCTGCCATGCAGCATGTCTTTTTTTCTGTGGAGGGCTCCACCCCCAACACCCCCCGTTATGGGAGGATGTGCCTCCCAACCCCCCCACTAAGGATTCTCAACTCTGAGGGGGAGTTACCTCATGGAGTACACAATGTGGGAAAAAATAAAATGTCTGGACCGGGAATCAAACCTGGTCCCAGACACAGTGCCTGGGTTCCTGTTGCTGTGACTCAGTCCAATGAGCCACGGCAGCTGCTCAGTGGAACCCAGTTTCAGCAGAGGTCTTATCCTCTGCCTGGGACTGTGTGAATTGTGCAGTACCATGTACAGCAGTATATGTAGTATTTCACCATTCTCTATCATGGACAGCTCTGTTTCAGGTTAGCTATAGTGTCTTACACTATTAAGCGTACAACATTATGACCCAGTATGGAGAAAATACCTGGAATAGAGTCCTTTTTCCCCACTGTGGGAAGGGGACTCTTTTCACTGCTTTTAATGAGAGAAGTAACTTCACCTGTAACTCCAATAATAACATTTCTGTTGGAGTTATTATTTATTTGAGTTTTGGTGACTGGGTAAGTCCACTGAGACAAATGCTGTCCCTTTTTCAGGATCAACCCGGGTAACAAGTGTTACAGAGAGCAATCAACATTGTAACAAATAGGAGAGATACAAAATACACAGGGAGACACACTTCTTCTACAAAACATGGTAGATAAAATGTATGTATAAATTTTAAATACAATTAGCGTAGGATATACAAGAAGTTAGTAGAGTGCATTGAAACTTTGCAGACATTTAGTATGGTATACATAGGACATAAACGGACATACAAACAGAAAGATACTGCAGCCAGAAGAACTGGAGGCAGAGTAGTTTGACATTAGCCAAAGCATGAACATGCTGCAGAGGCAATAAGAGATGCAAACAAGGAGGATTGGAACATGTGGATAGAGGAGCAGGAAAGGACAGTGGGAGGAAGTGTGTTCCAATCAGATGGACCAGCGTATGAGAACGACTTACAAGCTGTAGCAAGATACAGGTTATGCTTTATAAGAAGGGGGAAAGATGCAGATCTGAGAGAATGTGGGGCTTGCTTTTGCCATATAAGCCCACCTAAGGAAGGAGGGGTAAATATATTTACCAATTTAAACAAAAGGCTAAGGGAATGGTACCTTAACTTGGACACATAGAGGTAACCAACCCAACTAGGAAAGGACATTACAATGGTTAAGTGAGTCAACCCCAAGAGTGAACCTTCCACCCTGTGGTAGACCTGGGAGAGTATAGAAAGGGTCGAGGAGCTTGTAGGGGCCAACAATGAAGCATGATAAGTTAGAAGAGTTATAAGGGAAGAGGATGCAATCTTGAGGCAGGAAGCAGAGGATAGAAACATATATATCCTGTAGAGGAGGCCTAGATGCCGGTTGAGAGGTTTAGATACATTAGAGGCATGCAACTTAAGGAGAGAGAAGGCTCAAGAGTGATACCAAAATATTTAAAAGAGTGGATGCACTTAAGGATATCACCACTTAGGGAGGTGATAGTGAGGGGCAAGTGAGAGTGCCGGTCATGTGAGAGATGGGAAAAGAGCATACACTTTTTTTTTAAATTCAGTACAAGGTGTTTTCCATGGAACCAACCCTCTATACAGGAGAAGTCAGATGACAATGCAAGGTTAATCCTGTCAGGGTCGGGAGAGGAGTGGTAGATGATTGCATCATCTGCATATAGGTGAACCGATACCCCGCCACAGAAGTTGGGTAGGTCATTGATAAAGAGAATAGTATTGGACCTAGGATGGAGCCTTGGAGGACACCATAGATTATAGGTTTTGGATTAGAGACTGAACCAGACCATTTGACACTTTGTGAATGGCAGGAATGGTAATTTTTGATCCAGATTAAGGCACTGAAGTCAAAGCCAAGGACACAGAGCTGCTGAAGTAGAAGGCCATGGTTCACCAGGTCAAAGGCTTTTTTAAGGTCCACAAAGATGGCTCCAATGGTTACCCTGTGGTTCATAGCTTGGTAAATGTCAGAGGTAACTTTTATCAATGCAGTAAGGGTACTGTGGTTCCTCCTAAACCCATGCTGATAGGGGGATAAAAGAGCATGGAGTTCCAGGTAGTCCTGCAAATGATTGTATACAATATGCTCTTGGATTTTAGCCAAGGGGCAGAGAATAGAGATGAGATGGAAGTTTTCAATATTAGTATTAGGACCACCTTTATGTATCGGGACAACTACAGCAAGCTTCCATTTGTCTGGAATAATACCAAAGAGAAACAAGCAATTGATTAGATCATGGATTGGGCGGGCAAGGTCAGGGGCTCCCATTTTGAGAAATTTCAGTTCCAGAGACTCATGACCAGGGCAGCTCTGTGCCTGCAGTTGATTAAGAAGCCTCTGGACCTCTTTCAGAGAGGCCAGTTTCAAATGAAATGCTGACCTATTCCCAGGACAGTCCTGTGGTGAGGGAGAAAGGGGGAGGGAGGAAGCATTACCAAAAGAAGAGGTGTATTTGTCAAGATCTATAAACTCTGTGGCAATGGATAAGGGGTCAGCAAGAGCATGCTACTGGAGAAAATAGTACTAGGGGCTTCAACTACCTTTCCCTTTATTAGAGAATTGATCTGACCCCAGAACTCCTTAGGGTTAGATAAATGTTCAGTTTATAGGGATTTAAAGTGCAGGTGCTTAGCCTTTTCAGCATGGCTCAGTTGGTAGCACATCTGTCTCTGGACCAAAAGGTCACGGGTTCTCGTCCCACATTGGGATTAAACTTGCACCTAAAAACGCTGGCATCCAAGTGCAGTATTAGGGGGGTGCCGTCCTTCGGATGAGACATTAAACTGAGGTCCCTTCTACCCATCCTGGTGCTGTCTAGGTGGAAGTAAAAGAACCAAGGGCACTCCTCGCAAAGAGTAGGGGACATTCCCAGGGTCTTTTCCAACATTCCCCTTCCCATAAACCGGTTCATGCAATTATCCAGGCTGTGTGTGGGTGTTGATGTGCAATATGGCAGCCACTACACATTCAGTCACTTTACTACCAGTCTAGCATTACTTGTAAAGTGCTTTGGGATACACTGTGTATGAAAAGTGCTATATGAATGCTGATTCTTTTTCTTCTTCTTTTGTAGAGTGTTTTTGCACAGATCTCTAAGCTGTGTATACACCTGCCAATCAGATTGCAGACCACTTTTTTTAAAGGTCCACCAGGCCTTGTCACAGAGAGACATGAGAGAGCTTGTATCCTCAACCAAGGAACTTTTATACCCTTGGACCTGCATTTTTTCAGAGGGGCATGAAAGTCAATTATTTTGGTGAGTGTAGCGATAAAAAAGTTCAAGGCTTGGTTTATGTCTGACAAGGATCAAATTGGATTGTAGTCTCCATTATTGATAGAAATGAGAAACTTGTTGACATCAAGTTTGGACATGTCCCTAAACAGAGAAATCTTGGGGTTGGGGGGTTACGACAATTATTATGGTTACGGTGGAGTAACAGGTTTTAGAGACTTGAGACTGTAGAGAGTGAAACTTTCTGAACTGCAATGTAAGTATTTGACACGCTGCCTTCAGCACCCATTTGTCTGTAGTGATGAAGTGCAGAGGGAAGTGGACCAGACTTCCTCCTACTGGGGGAGTGGAGGTGACCTGGATGTTGCAGACAGAAAGCCTGCTTAGTCTGAGCCTTTGAGGGAGTTGAGGGATCAGCATTTCTCTGGGGCCTCCTTCCTGTAAAATAGCCTCTAGTTTGAGAATAATCTAGGGGCAGGGGCGTTGGCATGGGATAATAGACCCTAGGGTAGTATCCTCTAAATCTGTTGCTTCTGCTTTGAGGTCTCTAGGAAGTAGAGGTTTTCTCCTTAGTTGTATTGCAGGGCTGCTTCAGCTCCCCCACAGTCGGACGACACCCAGCCAGCCACCGACCTAGACCAGGATGCCCACCTGCAGCTCCTTGGAAGCTGCCTGTCCTTAAACAGGGCTGCTTCAGCTCCCCCACGGTCGGACGGCACCCAGCCAGCCATCGACCGAGACCAGGACACCTGCCTGCAGCTCCTTGGAAGCTGCCTAATATTGAACAGGGATGCTTCAACTCCCCCATGGTCTGACAGCACCCAGCCAGCTGCCGACCAAGACCAGGACGCCCACCTGCAGCTCCATGGAAGGTACGGTGACAGCGCAGCCAGTTGGAACATGGAGCTTCCAGCGAACCCACTCTGATTGGCCAGGACTTTCCCCCTGCTTTTGCCACCTGGCGCTTTTTACAAATAAATTTAGCTGCAACTAAGCAAAATTCAAGTGTCTAATAGAAGGATTTCAACTGTATTAGCTGGATTGTAATTTCTACTACTGTTTAAAGTGCTTAGAGCTCTTCTGTTATTTCCTTGCTCCTACACCCCCCCCCCATCCAAGCACTCTGCCTTGGTGCTGAAAAGTTTCACTCTCCTTTGTCTTGCTAAACTGCTCAATCTAAACCTGTCCTGCCTCTACGCTATTTAACCCCTGCTATTTTTCTTCTCTCCAGCTGCCTACCCTTGAACAGGGCTGCTTCAGCTCCCCCATGGTCAGATGGCAGCCAGACAGCCACCGACCGAGACCAGGACGCCCGCCTGCAGATCCTTGGAAGGCACGATGACAGCGCAGCCAATCAGAACATGGGTGCTTCCAGCAAACCTGTTCCGATTGGCCAGGACTTTTCCCCCTGCTTTTGCCACCTGGCGCTTTTTGCAAATAGATTTAGCTGCAACTAAGCAAAATTCAAGTGTCTAATAGAAGGATTTTAACTGTATTAGCTGGATTGTAAATTCTACTGTTTTAAAGTGCTTACAGCTCTTCTGTTATTTCTTTGCTCCTGCACCCCAACCCCCCCATCCAAGCACTCTGCCTTGACACTGAAAAGTTTCATTCTCCTTTGTCTTGCTAAATTGCTCAATCTAAACCTGTTCTGCCTCTACACTATTTAACCCCTGCTATTTTTCTTCTCTCCAGCTGCCTGCCCTTAAACAGGGCTGTTTCAGCTCCTCCACAGTCGGATGGCACCCAGCCAGCCACCGACCAAGACCAGGACGCCCACCTGCAGCTCATTGGAAGGTACAGTGACAGTGCAGTCAGTTGGAACAAGGGTGCTTCCAGCAAATTGGCCAGGACTTTTCTCCCTGCTTTTGCCACCTGGCGCTTTTTACAAGTAGATTTAGCTGCAACTAAGCAAAATTCAAGTGTCTAATAGAAGGATTTCAACTGTATTAACTGGATTGTAAATTCTACTGTTTTAAAGTGCTTACAGCTCTTCTGTTGTTTCCTTGCTCCTGCACCCCCCATCTAAGCACTCTGCCTTGGCACCAAAAAGCTTCACTCTCCTTTGTCTTGCTAAATTGCTCAATCTAAACCTGTCCTGCCTTTACGCATTTAACCCTGCTATTTTCTTCTCTCCAGCTGCCTGCCCTTGAACAGGGCTGCTTCCAGCTCCCCCATGGTTGGCCGGCACCCAGCCAGCCACCGACCGAGATCAGGACACCCACCTGCATCTCTTTTGAAGGTACGGCCACAGTGCAGCCAATTGGAACACAAGTGCTTCCAGCAAACCCGCTGATTGGCCAGGACTTTTCTCCCTGCTTTTGCCGCCTGGTGCTTTTTACAACTAGATTTAGCTGCAACTAAGCAAAATTCAAGTGTCTAATAGAAGGATTTCAACTGTATTAGCTGAATTGTAATTTCTATTACTGTTTTAAAGTGCTTACAGCTCTTCTGTTGTTTCCTTTCTCCTACACCCCCTTCCCCCCATCCAAGCACTCTGCCTTGGCGCCAGAAAGCCTTACTCTCCTTTGTCTTGCTGAATTGCTCGGTCTAAACCTGTCCTGCCTCTATGCTATTTAACCCCTGCTATTTTTCTTCTCTCCAGCTGCCTACCATTGAACAGGGCTGCTTGTTTAATAGAAGGATTTTCAGCCTTTCTGCCCACCACCACCCCCTCCACCACCCCCTCCACTGATTAAATACACCTAGTGCCACCCACATTCCCTCACTCCATCATTGGTTAGTAAGCCTAGCAGCTTCGCTCTCTATTGGCTAATAAGCCTAGAAGCACTGCTCTGGTTCCCTCATTGGCTACCTAAAACTTTCATTTCCTCTGCTCCCCATTGGTTCTTAGTCCTTACAGGTCCCTATCATTTCCCTGCCCCGCATCCCAGCCCGCCCCTTCTCTGCTAAGTAACTACAGCACCTACCTTCCCACTAAGTAACCACAGCAGTAGGGTCCTCCTAGCACCTGATCCATGCCATGATCCTTCTACCAGGCCACCTGACCCTGCTCATCCCTATTCTCTTCTCCCTCCTCCTTCCATTCCAACATGCCACGCACCTCTCCCATGCCCCTCCCAAATGCTGCCAAACTCGCTGAGCTCTCCCAGCCCGGTGTCCACCTCCCCTTTCTCCCAAGCACGGACACATTGTGCCACACATCTCAGCCCATTTATTTTCAACCCATCGCTCTCCTGGGTCATTTTTCAACTTATTCCCCTATGCCCAGCTCATACATGCCATCAATCTAAGAGACGACCGCTTGCAGTCAGTCACATACAGCTATTCACTTCACTACCTAACTCTCACTCTCCTGCTCCTTGAAACAGGTGACATCCACCCTAATCCCGGCCCCAATACTACCCCCTCATGCCCCTCTCCAACATCAGCCTCTTAGTCACCTCACTCTGGGGACCTTCCCCCATGTGGTCTGTGCCTCCTGCACCTAAATATAAGAAGCCTTGTCCACAAGCTTGACTCCCCTTCAGGTTCTTGCCACCCACTATGCTCCAGATATCCTCACCCTGTCTGAAACCTGGCTCAACAAAAACATCAACAACTCCTCTGTCGCTATCCCAGGCTACACTATGGCCCACCAGGATAGAGCCTCTAAAGGCGGCTGAATAGCCATCTACGTAAACTCGGACTTGCACTATTCAGTGGTCCTGACCAAGTCCAAACCAAAAGTCCTTGAAGTAATACTAATTCAGCTCGTCCTTCCCTTCTCACTACCGATCTACATTGCTGGGATATACTGCCAACCTGGTACACCAGCTTCTGCTGTCACTGACCTCCTCAAGCAAATCTCCTGCCTAACCATGGCAGGGGAACTCTACATTATGGGTGATCTTAACCACAATTGGCTAGTTCCTGCCCTCAACAAAACCAGGACTGAAATTTCTACCCTAAACCTCTTACAAATCATTACTGAGCCCACCTGGCTTAACCTAAAATCTGGTAACCACTTGCTCATCAACTGGGTCCTTACCACACACCCCCACCGGCTCAAACAAGCTGGTATTCTTCCTGACTCCCTCAGAAACCACCACATAACCTTCTTAGTACATAAAATCCACTGCCCAATATCCCCCATTAAATTTGTAGTCCAACGCTTCTATAAATCCCTCAATTTAGCCCCTGTATTAGATGACCTTGCACTAGCAAACTGGGCCCCTGCCCCTTCCTACGACCTCCATTGATGATGCCTTCCTACACTTTAAAAACACATTCCTCAGCATCTAGAACACATACGCCCCACTGCGTAGTACAAGACTGCGAGGAAACCACCTACCTTGCATCACCCAAGAACTGATTGCATGTCAAATTGCACAGGACAAAGCCTGGAAAACGCATAAATCCTGACGCCTCCCACAACACCTCTCCACATACTGCATGCTCCGTAACAAGTGCACCAGAGCCACTCATCTTGCAAAAGCAGAGTACTTCAGCGGCTTCCTCCAGTCAAACCTAAATAAACCCTCAAAGTTCTGGAAGGTCATTCACTCCCTTTTCACCCCACTGGCTGCCAATCCCACTCCAATGCTAAATGTTAATAACTCTCTCCTAGCAGAGCCCACAGCAGTCACCACTGAGTTCAATATGTACTTCTCCACTTGTGCTGCCACCCACCTCTCTTCTCTGCCCAACATAGATACATAGATACATAGACAGTGTCGGCAGATAAGGGCCTATGGCCCACCTAGTCTGCCCATTTGAGCTTGTAAGTTCAGTTTGTTTTCCTAGAAGTCTGTTTCCCCTTACCCCTGCACTCTAGAATTCCTTTATGTCTATCCCATGCATTCTTAAATCCCGTGATTGTTTCAGCCCCCACCACTTCCTCTGGCAGGGTGTTCCACTTGTCCACCACCCGTTCTGTGAAGAAATTCTTTCTCATGTTTCCTCTGAATCGTCCTCCCTCCAACTTCATCCCATGCCCTCTAGTCCTGAAACATCTTTTTCGCTTAAAAATAGTGTTTTCCTGCACCCTGTTCCTCCCTGTAAGATACTTGTATGTCTCTATCATATCCCCTCTCTCCTCCTCCTCCAGGGAGTACATGTTCAGTTCCTTCAACCTGTCTTCATAGGACTTGTGATGCAACCCATGCACCATCTTTGTTGCCCTCCTCTGAACCTTCTCTACCCTGTCTATGTCCTTACGTAGGTATGGTCTCCAGAACTGTACACTGTACTCCAGGTGGGGCCTCACTAGTGTCTTGTATAGCGGAATTATGACCTCCCTTTTCCTGCTGGTGATGCCCTGCCTATACATCCCAGCATCCTATTTGCTTTACCTGATGCCTTGTCACACTGTTTCCCTACCTTGAGGTCATCAGAGATGACAACCCCAAGATCCCTTTCCTGCTTGGTGCATGCTATTCCTCACCCCCAACTGATATATTGTGCCAGGGTTTTTGTGCCCCATATGCATTATCTTGCACTTCTTTGCATTGAATTTCAACTGCCAAACCCTTGACCATTCTTCAAGTTTCTGCAGGTCCCTCTCATTCTGTCTACACCCTCTGGTGTGTCTACTCTGTTACAGAGCTTTTGTCATCAGCGAACAGTGAAATTCTGCCTTCTAGATCCTGTGCAATGTCACTGATGAAGATGTTGAATAGGACTGGTCCCAGCACTGATCCCTGTGGTACCCACTGGTTACTCTTCCTCTGTGGAGTGACAGCCATTTACCACCACCCTCTGTGTCCTGCCACCCAGCCAGTTACCTACCCACCACACTACTGTCCTGCCCACACCCATATTCCCCAGTTTGTGTAATAGTCTTCTATGTGGCACAGTGTCAAAGGCCTTGCTGAAGTCCAGATAGGCCATGTCCACTGCCCTCCCTGATCCACCTACCTAGTCACCCAGTCAAAAATTCAATGAGGTTGGTCTGACATGACCTCCCCTGGTGAAACCGTGCTGCCTTGGGTCCTGTAGTCCATTGACAACCAGATGTTCCACCAACTCTCCTTCAGTAGTGCTTCCATGATCTTTCCCACTACCGAGGTGAGGCTGACTGGTCTGTAGTTCCCTGCTCCTCTTTGTTCCCACTTTGTATAAGGGACTACATCTGCTGTCCTCCAGTCTTTGGGTACCTCCCTGTTTCCAGTGATTGGCTGAACAGGATAGCCAGAGGTTCAGCCACCACCTCTCTTAGTTCTTTAAGGACCCTGGGGGTACCCATCTGGCCCCATTGCTTTATCAGCTCTTATTACTTCCAGTTCCTTCAGGACCCTTTCTCGTAAAGGGACTTGTGTCCATTTCTGCACCATTCTCACCCTTGTACTCCCTTCAGACCCATTACCCCTCTTCCTTAGTAAAGACTGAGCAGAAATACCTGTTCAATATGTCAGCTTTATTGTTGTCATCCTCCACGCCGCTCCCATCCTCCCCTTCAGTCTCACTATCCCTCCCTTTGTCTTTCTTTTTCACTTATGTACCTGTAAAGGTTTTGTCCCCTTTACCCACTGATTTTGCAATGTGTTCTTCTGTCTGAGCTTTGGCTTCCTTACTGACTTCCCTGCCTCCTTTGTTTCTCATGGTACTTCTCCCTATCCCTTCTGCCTGTGTCTTTTGTATTGCCTGAATGCAATCTTTTGGCTTTCACTTTTGCTACCTCTTTGGAAAACCATAATGGTCTCCTCTTCCTTTTCGTCTTGCTAACCTGCTTAATGCATAATTCTGTTGTTCTTATAATCCCATTTTAAATACTGCCCACTGTTCCTCAACCCCTGGTTCCTGTCCCATTCCCCTTAATGCCTCTTTCAAGTATCTCCCCATTTTCCCAAAGTCTGCCCCTCAAATCCAGGATACGTGTTTTTGTGTGGTTTGGTTCTGCCCTTTCTGTGATTTCAAACCACAATGACTGGTGGTCACTGTTACCCAGGTGCTCCCCCACTGTTACCCCCATCACACTGTCCCTGTTTGTGAGCACAAGGTCCAGTATTGCCTTCTGCCGAGTTGGTTCCATGACCAGTTGCTTGAGGAAGGCACCCTGAAGGGAGTCCAGGATAAATCTGCTCTAGTTGATGCTGCTGGGATGCTCCAGTCCACGTCTGGTATATTGAAGTCTCCAACCAGTACTACTTCACTCTTGTCTGCCATCCTTTGGATGGCTAGCATCAGTTCCTCATCTGTTTCTTCCTCCTGGGCTGGTGGTCTATAGATCACACCTGTGGATGGCTGGCCCCATTTTCCTTTCCAGCTTAACCCACAGTATCTCTCCCATTTTGTTCCTCCTGGATCTGTGTGGCCCTTATGTCATTTTTCACATACAGTGCCTCCTCCTCCCTTCCTGCCTGCTCTGTCTCTTCTGAATATGTTGTAGCCAGGTATGGCCATCTCCCAGTCATGGTTATCATTACACCAGGTTTCAGTGATGCTACAATGTCCAGGTCTGACTGTACCATGACAGCCTCCAGATCTTCCATCTTGTTGCTAAGGCTCCTGGCATTTGCACACATGGCTTTCCATGATTTGACCTCCTAGACTGCTTCACTGTTCTACTCCAGCCCCTTCCTTGGTTGTCATTTATCCCTGGTTCTCCTTGCTGTTTGCCCTTCTGCTGAATTTTGCCCTTTCTGCTTATCCACCTTTTGGACACTAATCTCCATCTTTTGCACACTGCTTTGCAGAGATAGCCACTCCTCTGGTTCACTGGTTCCACTACTAGCTGCGGGGGGTGAGCAAGTAGGTACCGTCCTTGCTGGCCTGCCACCCCCCTTTGCTAGTTTAAATGCTTGTCAATGTAGCATTTAAACTTATCGTTGAGTGCTTGGATTCCCCTCCAGGATGAATGCAGGCCGCCAGGCTTGAACAAACCTCCATCCTCCAGGTGGGTCCCCAGTCACCAATGAATCCAAACCCTTCCTCACAGCACCAGTTCTTCAACCATGAGTTAAAGTTCCTGGTGCATGCACCTATGCTCTCCTTGCCTCTCACAGGTAGTACTTCTGAGAAAGTGACAGAAGTAGCTACTTGCTTGAGACCCCTCCCAGTTTCCTAAACTCTTCCTGAACTTCCTTTGGCTCCCCATTTGCCAAGTCATTAGTACCTAGGTGAATAATGACATCCAGCTCACCCTCCCATCTTGCCTTCCCAGTGATCCCCAGTATCTTCCTTCCATCCCTCCATGCCGTGGCACCTGGAGGCACCTCACCTCCCTGTCCTCCCCTCCTGTGTTCCTAGCTGGATCCCTCTTCACGATGGAGTCCCCCACCAGGATTTGCTTCCTCCTCCTCTGGGGTCCACTGCTTTCCCCACTGAGGTCACCTCCTTGCCTAACCTCCACATCCTTTCCTTCCACTTCCCTGGGTACCTCTATTTGGTTGTCCTCATTTGCCAGTGTGGCATATGAGTTCTTGGGAGGAATAGGATCTGGGATGTGCCTCTGCCTGACTGCTCTAACCCTCCCTGAGCCCACTGTCATCCAAGTGCTCCTCGTTCTTGGCATCCTTTGAGGCAGCTGCATTGGACTGGGTGGTCGCTGGATAGGGGTGATGGTACTCCTGAACCAGTTTACTTCCGCTCTGAGTCTGGCTACCTCATCCCGCAGTCCAGAGAGATGCATGCAGATAGGGTAGCACCTCAGTGTCCAGAAGTTCTGCCTGAATATGGCTGCCCCACAGCCACTGCATTGCACCACTCCCCACATTATACTGCAATTCCACTACTTCTCTGCTACTGAAGCTCTCTTAGTTCTCTTTTTATTTATTTACAGTACTAAAAATCCTGTAACTGATCGTCAGATATATATTTTTTTTAAGGAAAAAGAAACCAATAAATAAATAAATGAGTCAAAACACTTGTCGTGCTGAGGGTGGTCTTCTTCCCCCTTATGCCCCTCCTACTTCACACCTCTTACTATACCCTGTGTTTAGCTCCTGTCAATCAGATTTATCAGGGCATATAATTAAGAGTTGGGGGAAGGGGTGGGATGGGGCGCGAAAATTTGCAGCAATTAAAGACAGCACAGAATTACACCACCACTATGTTTCAAATTTTCAACAGCCCAAAAACAATTATAAGTAAAGACAACACAGAAAGAAAGTATAGTGTCACTACAAGCCTACAATCTAAGTTTAAAAGAAAAATACCAATTACCAGTTACTCTAAAGCACTGAATTGAATATGTTTCCTTCTTTCACCTTCTGGCTTCTTCTGAGAAGATGAACCTCTGTTTCCTGCTTTAACTGTGACTAAGCCCCACCTCCAGTTATCACGTAGCTGAGGTCAGAGGCCAGACAATTAACACCCTTCACCCAGCTACAGGACAGTCAGACAAGCCAAGATAAAATTTGTAGCAATTAAAGACAGCACAGAATTACACCACCACTATGTTTTAAATTTTCAACAGCCCAAAAACAATTATAAGTAAAGACAACACAGAAAGAAAGTATAGTGTCACTACAAGCCTACAATCTAAGTTTAAAAGAAAAATACCAATTACCAGTTACTCTAAAGCACTGAATTGAATATGTTTCCTTCCTTCACCTTCTGGCTTCTTCTGAGAAGATGAACCTCTGTTTGCTGCTTTAATTGTGACTAAGCCCCACCTCCAGTTATCACGTAGCTGAGGTCAGAGGCCAGACAATTAACACCCTTCACCCAGCTACAGGACAGTCAGACAAGCCAAGATAAAATTTGCAGCAATTAAAGACAGCACAGAATTACACCACCACTATGTTTTAAATTTTCAACAGCCCAAAAACAATTATAAGTAAAGACACAGAAAGAAAGTATAGTGTCACTACAAGCCTACAATCTAAGTTTAAAAGAAAAATACCAATTACCAGTTACTCTAAAGCACTGAATTGAATATGTTTCCTTCCTTCACCTTCTGGCTTCTTCTACACCTCTTGCACCGCCTACAGACATAAAGATCCAGACTAGGCCTCGCTCCTTTTCCTTCAAAGACATCTCTGCAACTGAGGCCCTAGATGCATTACTTTCTCTCTACCTTTCAAAAGGCAAATCCCCAGATGGATTAGACCCCAAACTTCTATACCTCTCTGCCCCCGCTATAGCAACTCCACTTGCCAAACTCCTAAACCAGTCTTTTGCTGCCATTGCCATCACCCATGCATGGAAGCATGCCATTGTTGTCTCTCTGCTAAACGGAGGTGCCCTTACCTCCCCCTCTAACTACCGCCTTATCTCCCTCCTCCCAGCCCTAGCAAAACTACAAGAGCACCTTGTGCTCACCCAACTTACCTCCTTCCTTACTGACTCCAAATTCTTCACATCATTCCAGTCTGGCTTCAGGAAGGAACACTCCACCATGTCCTCCTCCCTGATAAGGCTTACAGGCACTATCCTGACAGGCATGGACAGTGGACTGATCACCTCAGCCATTTTTGAAGACCTTGAAAAAGCCTTCGACACCGTCTCTCACCCCATATTGCTCTTGAGTATCGCTGAATAAGGCCTCTCTGTCACAGCCACAAACCGGATCAGATCATACCTCTCTGATAGAACTCAGTCCGTTAGAGTCTCAAATGCAATCTACACCCCCTTCCCTTAACTACCGGAGTCCCACAGGGGTCAGTTCTTGGTCCCATTCTGTTCTCTATATTCCTAAATGACCTGTCACTTATCTGCTCTACTTCCTCAATCCACATGTATGCAGATGATACTGTACTCTACTACTGGGGCTCGGCCCCTGATGTGGTGCAATCAAACCTCTAAGCTGACTTCAACAATGTACAGCAATGGTTTAGCTCGAACCAGCTCTCCCTAAATGCAAAAAAAAACTGTCACTATGACCTTCGGCACACGACAACGCCTGGCCAGACTCCCCTCCCTTCCCTACTTCATCACCCTGGATGGCCTCCTTGTTCCGTTACTTGGGGGTCTGTCTCAACAGCCATCTCTCCTTCTCTGACCACATTGATGCTATCTCAAAAAACTACTCCCCATGCTCAGTGCACCATATAGGAACTGCAGCAGCCTCCCTCCCGGTGTCCGACGTGAGATGGTCTTCAAGATGATAATCCCCTCCATCGACTACTGCGACATTGTATACAGTGTAGCCCCTAAGTCCACCCAATCTAAACCGGACACACTTTATAATGGCATATGCCACTTTGCTCGCGATGACTTTCCCCTCACCCACCACTGTGACATCTACTGAGCCTTGGCACTACGATCCCTCAAAAACCACTGCACCTCTTACTGTGCTAAATTTGTCTCCAACCTATGGCTCGGTTCCATCACCTCCTACCTTGCCACCATGCTCACAGATGCCTCACCCCCTCCTCCCATCATCTTAGATCCAGTCACTCCTGCTAACTTTCAGTCCCTAGGCAGAAGACCTCTGCCAGCCAAGCTGCCTTCTCGCACCAGCTACCCAAGCTCTGGAACGTCCTCTCACCACAAATTAGGCACTCCTCCTCTTCCTACTCTCTACCTACCGCCCTAGCAAACTTCCTTACTACAAATTGCTCCTGTCCCTGAACCTGCCATGCCCCACTATCCCCTCCCCAATGCCTGACCAGCAGCCTTAGCCTTGCTATAGAAGCTGGCATATAACCCCAACCTTGCACTTATGTCCTGGGTCTATTTTGCCCTATGTACTGTGTATAATTGTGATATATGTCCTCTGTTATTTACAGCTGTTACTACTGTGCTAATTTACCTTGTCTGCTGCTTCTTGTCACAAAAAAGTTTTATTTGATACTACAATATCCTAACCATTCAATGTGCGTTGCTTGTATATTCATGCAATCATGTATCCTTATGCTGCTTTTTTATTTGCTTCTGTTAACTGTTCACTTGATGACCTGCATGTTATCATATCCATGTGTTCCACCCCAGGTCGCATCGGGAGACAAGCATCCTGTTGTTCAGTGTGCCTTTCCTGGTGAAACAATTGCAATAAATAAATAAATTGCTTTGATAGGTTGTTTTATACTCCTCCATCTTCTTCATATAGGCTTCTGTTTTATCCCCAAAAAAGGAGTTATTTTCACAATGGAAATCCACAGCCTTAGATTGGGCAATATGAGACAGATTAGTTGTTCTCAGCCAGGCATACTGCCTAAGGAAAATGGCTTAGACTATGGCTTTGGGGGCAGTGTCATTAGTGTCCACAGCTACAGTATATGGAACTGGTACTTACTGGCTTCCAAGGCAGTTTTCACAGTTTCTACCAAGTCCTGGACCACATTGCCTGGAACCTGTTGGCTGATAGCCAGCACAGAGTTCGGAAAGACTTTTGACATTGTGCTGCATAGGCCATATAGGTAGAGAGGAGAAGCAGCAGGGAGACTGTGCTGTAAAGAATTTTCCCCATAGAATCCAGCTTTCTAGATTCTTTTTCAGGAGGCTGGGAAGATAATGGTAACTTAGTTTTGTCACGAGCTGCAGCATGCAAGAAGACAGCAGAAGGTAGTAGTGATGGTGTAAGCATCTGAACCCAGGGCAGTAACAAGTGGTGTACCGCAGGGCTCAGTGCTGGTACCAGTTCTGTTTAACATTTTCATAGCCGACATTGCAGTAGGGTGCATAAGAGCAAGATCATTCTCTACACAGATGACACAAAGATTTGTGCTGAGGTAAATGGGGGGAGGGAGCAAAAGTACTTCAGAAGGATCTGACAAAACTGGAGGGATGGTCTCACACTCGGCAGCTTGGTTTCAATGCCAAGAAGTGCAAAGTGAAGCATTTAGGAGGCAAGAACCTAGGACACAATTACTGGCTGGAGGGTGTACCATTAACAAAATCCAAGGAGGAGAAGGATCTGGGAGTGCTGGTAATTAGGAAGATGAACCCCTCTACTCAGTGCAGGAATGCAGCAGTGAAGGCAAACAGGATGCTAGGTTGCATAGCAAGGGGGATTACTTCCAGGAGTAGGGAGGTCATCTTGCCCCTATATGGGTCCCTGGTGAGACCATACCTAGAGTACTGCTTGCAATTCTGGTGCCCCTACTTGAAAAGGGGCATTAAACTACTGGAGGGGGTACAGCAATAAAAAAGCAACAAAAATGATCCTGGGGTTGGGGGGACAGACCATATGAAGAGAGACTGAAAGAACTCAATATGTGTACCCTGGAGGAAAGAAGGGAGAGAGGGGACAGGATTGAGACCTTCAAGTACCTGAAGGGTTTGAACAGAGTGGACACCAGGTGTATGTTCCTTCTGAAGGATAGAAGGGAAGCAAGGGGATACTTTATGGAGTTGGAAGGGGGCAGGTTCAAGAGGGAATGGAGGAAGCATTATGTCACAGAAGGGGTGGTGGCAGTGTGGAATGCTCTGCCAGAGGAAGTCGTATCACTGCAGAGTGTTGTGGGCTTTAAGAGGGGCAAACCGGGAGAGGGCATGAGATGGGGGCATATGAGGGAGGGCAGGGCAGTTGCAGTCTAATGGACTGCAGTGCTGTACACTCGAGCAGACTAGATAGATCAAATAGCCTGTATCTGTTGGCAATTTCATATGTTCATATATATGTTTGTATGTGCCACTCCCTCATCGTCTGGGTTCATGTAAAGAAATTCAGCATTAGTTTTTTCTAGCTGATACTTTTTTCAATTTTCATGCCCACCTCTGGCTTAGAAGTTGAGTTCAGAATAATTTTAAAGGTTGTCCTGCATAGGGCCTTATGTATAGATTAAAGCAGCATTTTAAAGAGAGGGAGTCCCATGGTATCTAGGAAGTCATCCTCTTGGTCAGTGCTCTCCTGGACAGTGAGGTCCAGGGTGTCTGACACATGTTGAACAAAGGTATGGCATAGTGGGTTAAGGCTCTGAGCTGCAAATCTGGTGACCTGGGTTTGAATCCCACAGCCCCCTAGGTGCTTACTGTGTGACCCTGAGCAAGTCACTTAACTTCCTTGTACTCCCAGGTTGCACCAGCAAACAAGCTTTCAGCTTAGTGTGTCTCACCTGGTAAAAATAATTGGTATAATGAGAAGAAAAATCCTGCTGGCCATTACAGGGAGAGCCAAGCTGCTGGTCAGAGAAAACATCTGGTTCTAAAAGTTCACCCTCTTCTTCCTCCTCATCCCCTTCATAATAAAAGCCCTTTTTAAGGTCAGAGTCAGAGGGATGAGGGGTGTTAGGATTTGTAGGGGCATTAATAAAATATTGTCCATAGCTTGTAAGGTTTGATTTAACTGCCAAGCCATAGTGATTTCTTCAGCAGAGGGTGTATCTTTTCTTTTTGATTCTTTTTTGTAGGCACTGAATCAGGAACCGGGTCATTTTGGCTCTTTTGGCTTTTTTGGCTTGGTCAGTATTATTATTTTTATCTGATTTATTATCTAGGGAGTCTTTAGTATCTTTAGAATTTTGGTGCGACAAAGACCCCTCTTCAATGTTCTTGTCAGGGGGAGACGCAGACTGAGAGGCCATGATTTCCAATCTTTTTTCCTTCTTTTTGACTGTTTTAGAGCAGAATTTTAATCAAAGCTCACAGTAATGTTCTGGACCTAAATAACTTGAACAAATATCGTAACCATATGCCTTGGCCACTATTCTGAAGCACTTAACACACTTTTTAAAGCCAGTAGGTTAAGTCCTCTTTTATTTATCTATTTATTTTATTTATAACAGTGTCAGTGGCTCAGTAGGTAGCACACTCCCCTCTGAGGCTGGGAGATCAGAGGGCTGTGGGTTCAGTTCCCACATCTGGCACTTGGGTTAATATCCCAGTACTAACACTGCAGTGCAGCATGAGAGGGGTGCTGCACTGTTGAGGTGCCGTCTTTCGATGAGACATTAAACCGAGGTCCCATCTGCCTGGATTGGTGGTAGTTCAGGTGGATGTTAAAGATCCCATGGCACTTCTCGAAAAGAGTAGGGGAATTTCCCCGGTGTCCTGGCCAAATTTCCCTCATTCACTAAAAATACCACCAACAGCTTAATCTGGTTCAAGGTCAGTTGGCATTCATCTGTATCCCACCTCCCCCGGGTCGTGCCTGAAAATAGTCAGAAATTGTCTAGTGCACTTACCCGGTCAACAAAAGCTAAATAAAATAAATAAAATAAATAATTTATCCATCTGACATACCAGTTTGCCAGAAAACCTGTACAACATACATTCACAATAGGTAAAAGTGAAAGAAATCGTCTGGTTCCCAAGAGCTATGGAACCACGAAGAAACTGTTTCAAAATGCTAAAACAATTAGTGAATGTTAAGAAAAAATATGGTTCCTGCAAATACTAGAGAACCAGTAAAGGTTTCAATTATAAAGAAGAAATAGGACAATTGTTTTACCTCAGGTGCTACTGGTTTTACCTCAGAAAAAGATCAAGGAGAACTTCTGCTGCAGCCTCTGAACTGAATGGCAGCTTAGCGTTAGAGCTCCGCAGTCCTCTCTCCCTTTCGTCCAGAATTCCAGCCTCAACCATACCACAGGACAACTCCAGCTACTACAGGATTAATGACCACAAACAGGCTATAAGGAGGACCAAATAGGGACTTCCGGTGCAGCCTTTGAACTGAATGGCGGCTTAGCGTTAGAGCTCCGCAGTCCTCTCTCCCTTTCGTCCAGAATTCCAGCCTCAACCATACCACAGGACAACTCCAGCTACTACAGGATTAATGACCACAAACAGGCTATAAGGAGGACCAAATAGGGACTTCCGGTGCAGCCTCTGAACTGAATGGCGGCTTAGCGTTACAGCTCTGTGGTCCTTTTGCCCTTTCGGCCAGAATTCCAGCCTCAACCATACCACAGAACAACTCCAGCTACTACAAGATTAATGGCCACAAACAGGCTACAAGGAAGACCAAGTAGATTTTCTAGCTTACCAGTAGATCCAAAGCTCTCTGACTACAAGGCTTCAGACTGTAGTGCTTCTACCAAATTGCGTCTTTCTTCATCATGCACCACTGCTAAAAGAAAAGGGAAACAAAAATCCAAAGCTGCTTCACAAATGGAGGACAAATTAGGCAAAATGTTACATGAACTTAAAGAAATCAAATCCGATTTCAAAGATTTCAAAAAAGAGCAGGAGCTGGCCCGAGTAGACATTTCTGAGTTACAGCAGAGAGTGGTGGCAGTGGAGGAGATACAGAGCACACAATCTGCTACAACCACCCACTGTCAGACCACAGTCTCACAGCTAGTGGATATTTTATCAGGCCTTGGAGGAACGGCAGAAAGATACCAAAAATAGGCATTGGCGCAGAAATCTCAGAATATATGGGGTTGGTGACGGGAGTGAGGGAAATAATATGGAGTCATTTATTGATCATTTATTTCAGGAGGCGCTTAATTGGGATTCGGACTATGAACTGGAACTAGAACGAGTCCACAGAGACTTTGGTGCCTGACCAACTCCAAATGGAGCGAGACCTCATTTCCATCACTTTGCATTTCTTGAGATACATGACTAAAGAGGCAATCCTTAGAAAGGCCTGGACAACGGGGAAGACTTCTTTTGCTATCACCAGAATATACTTTGAAAATGACTATGCACCTGCGATGATGCAGCTTCATAGGGAATATATTCCCCTGTTTCCTATCTTGAGATGCCTGAAGTTAACATTCTGCACCCTGTATCCTTCTGGGCTCCTAATTCAATACCCGAATGGGCAGTAAAGTTACAACTCAGCCAGGATGCCCTGGTGGACCTGACTTAAAGGAACTATGAGCTCCCAACCAAGGTCACTTTACCTCAGTGCCCAGCCCAGACAGGGGAACCATCATGTCAAGACAATCACCGGACACGTGGTCTCAACAAGCAACTCTAGACTTGATTAAACAATTGCTCCAGCAGTTTGCCAGGAGCGACCCCTAAGACTGTGGGTTAATCCATTTTTTTCACTTGGGGCTTGAAGGTGAGTGCTGAGGACCTGAGACACACTGTTGCCTGGCTGTGGTGGACTGGGGAAGGGGGAATGCCAGAACTGGTTCTCTGGGCAGGGACCCACCATCTGACGAACTCGTAGTTGGGCTGCCATCTTGCTGAAATCTTTGGAGGATGGGGAGTTGGGGATGCCATAGCACAGTCACTAGAGCACTTAGGAAACTTAGAATTGGCAAAGGTTGCTCCACTAAGAAGGGCTCATTTAGACATTGACAAGGACTAATAACACTGTGCTGGACCACCCACAGTGGTCCCTTTTTTTTTTTTTTTTTTTTAGGCCTTGGCTGTGCGGTGGAACAGTGCATAACATGAGGAGGGATGATTAGGTGATGTGCAGGTGGGGAGTCCCCATCTCTCAGAGTGACTGCCATTATCCAAGTAAATTAATTGGTCTACCATTCAAAATAATATTGGAGCCTACTTCTGTGTCTAGGCCTACATGTTCAGAGTAGGGTTGATCACTAAAAAAGTTATATACGGCAATTGGGAAAGACCGAGAGAGGGCGTTCAGCGTTGCTTCTAGGCTGGACTGCCCTTCCCAGTGTAATCTGACAGAAGGAATAGATTGGGGCAAACACTCTCCCAGTTTTCCAGACTTCTGCAGCTGCTCCTAACTTCCCCTCTGAAGGACCTCCTGAGGTGGTGCAGACTAGTCGAATTAGTGGTGGATCAGCAGAAGGGAATGGGGATAGCAATGGGGCCTGCTGGTGGGGCTCAGGTTACCGATGTCTGCCCTCAACTCTGGAGCTGCAGTAGGGCAGAGGATGGGCCTCCTCATACAGGTTTCTCAGGTATTCTCCCTTTATTGCTCCCATAGTTGTATATTTATAATGGGACTTGTGTTCATTCAGCCCCAGAGGTTCTTGAGCCACATTCTTGTGTAAACTGACTGCTTGCAGAGGAACTGTAAAGAATGGATTTTTTGGAGCCTAAGCACCAGGCCCTTCTTTTTCTTATCCACTCTGCCTGGAGGAGTACGAACCTCGGCTTAAGTTATGGACTTGAAAGGGCATGCATCAATAATTTATGGCGAGCCAGTCCTCCTGATCCAGAATGTAGGCAGGGGGACAAAACAGAATTGCAGAGCACAATATTTGAATGCACCATTGTAGTTTTGTTTACTTTTTTCTTTCTCTCCAATCCCTGATATATATTATTTTACTTTTTTCCTGAATTTCTTACAGTTTGGGGTAAATTACACCCCAGGATGCACTTCGACCAAGAGAGTGCAACCTTCCCCCCCAGCGGCAACTCTTAGTTTTGCTGCACTCCAGGACAGTGTTCTGGATGCTGGAAGTCACAACATTGCAAATGTAGGTAGTTTGTTGCACACAGTTACATATTGTATATAGTTACCTTATATTTAAGAAGGAGTTCAATGTTTTTTATGGGAAAATTGGGTCTGGGGGTCACCACCAGATGGAATGAGAACAGTTCTTCTATGGAGGCAGAGAAAGGGGAATACTGAGGATCTAGGCGGTGGATCTTCAGTATTCATGAGATGGTTAGACTGGTATAACTTTGGTAAATTCGATGACCCACTTTCACAGTATTAAAGTGCTATCACAGAATGTGAATGGGTTAAGCTGTCTAATTAAAAGAGGGAAAGTAATGTCTAGTCCGAAGAGGACTCATCCAAAAATGATTTTGTTGCAGGAGACACACATGAGTCACACAGAACATCAGAAATTGCTAATGTTCGGCATGTCGGCTGTAGTTGCTAGCTCTCATGGCTCAGGTAGGAAAAGGGACTCAGCAATTTTGATACCAAGCTATTCTGCAATTCAACTATAGGGGTTGTTTTACAATGCAGATGGCACCCTGGCCATGGTGAGAGGATATGGTGGGGGTCCCTTATATGGTGGTGAGTGTTTATATCCCCAAGGGGTGGACCCTGTTAAGATATAGGCATTATCTGACAAGCCAACGCAGTTTAAACAGGGGGTTTTACTGACTGGAGGGGATATAAATTTCCTAATAGATCCTGGGTGAGATAGCAGTAACTAGTCCACCACATTTGATCCCAGGACAGAAACACGGTAGAAGATTGATAAAAGAATTGGGGCTTATTGATGTATGGCTTCACACTCATAGGGGACCAGACAGTATACCCACTATTCAGCAGCCCATAAAACATATTCTTGTATTGATTATTTTTCAGTCTCGACAGAACATTGGGACCAGGTTAGGAGGGTTATAATACTCCCCATTTTACTATCTGATCATGCCCCAATAATAATAGAGTTGGACACAGCAACTGAACGAAGCACGGTTCAGTGGTGCTTCAATAATTCCCTCTAAGGAACCAAGAGTATGTTAACTTTCTTAAGCAACACACCCCAGACATATTAGCCTAAAATACAGCCCAGGGATACATTCTGGTATACTTTGAGATACGCTAAACATGATTATAATAGGGGAGACTATTACATTTGCATCTGAATCTAAAAGAAAGAGGAACAGTGACAAAATAATTAGAGACAGAGCTTCAATTCTGTCAGGCTGCTCACATGCAGTGGGATTGCAAGGCTCAGCAATGGTAGGTAAGTAAAATTTGTATTCACAAAAATGAATATGGATGGCTCCACTGAGCCGAAGCTCATTTACAGTTTGGTCCAAAAAAAGCCAGGTCCAGTTACTCTTACATTAAATGTACAAAATACATTAAACACAGTACAGCATAATACAAAAACTTGTAAAATAAATGACATTAACATTTCCAGAGTATGGATGACTATTATACAGGTTAAACTTCAAGAACTGCTAAATTATAAGATGGAACAATACTTCCTATACCTTAAACAAAAATACTATTAGGGAGGAGCTAAGGCCTCTAAGATGTTCACATCCTGGCTGCGGATTCAGAAAAATCGAGGGATGATTACACAATTAAGACATTCCCATACTAAACAAAACCCTCATTAAAACCAAAGATATATTAGATGGGTTTAGGTATTTCTATGAATCTCAGTACTCCCAAAACCCTGAATCTGAGGGAGAGAAATGTACTACCTTCTTTCAAAAGATAACTCTTCCCCAATTAACAACTGTACAAAGAGAACAACTGTTACAACCAATTTGTTCCCTGGAAATTACAGGGGTCATGAAGTCAGTTAAGTCAAGCAAAAGCCCTGGCCAGGATGGCTTCACCCCTGAATTTTATAAATGTTTCCAAAAGGAACTTCTCCCTTTACTGCAAACTTTATTTCAGGATCTCCGGTTTTGCGATACACCCCCTCCCCCTGTTGACAATGCACAAATATCTCCGCAATCTTAAAACCTGATAAGGACCCCCTCAACTGTGAATCATACAGACCAGTTTCGGTGCTCAATCAGGATTACAAGTTTTTTTGCCAGCATTTTAGCTCATAGGTTAGAAATTATAATGCCCACCATAATAAATAAAGATCAGACAGGTTTTGTCCCGAAACGAAGAACATCAGACAACACAAAAAGAGCTATTGTTGTTAGAAAGAGTACAAAAGTTAACCTTCCCTTTTCTTCTTTTAAGCATGGATGCCCAGAATGCATTTGATCATGTGTCTTGGAAATCTTTAGATTTTGCTCTTCAACATTTTAATTTTCCTGTGGAGTTTCGTAGTAGGGTGCAGACCCTACATACCTCTCCACATGCAGTGGTGAAAGTAAACAGCACCTTTTAGGATCATTTCCCCTTAGCAAGAGGCACTCATTAGGGTTGCCCTCTCTCCCCCTTACTAATTGCAATATATGTTGAACCAGTGGCCCAGGCAGTTTGAGAGGATAGGGATATCTCTGGGATAGAGGCAGGAGGGACAATCCATAAGACTGCTTTTTATGCAGGTGATTTACTAATTTATTTAACATCCCCTGACTCCTCCCTCCCCCACTATTTGCTTTACTTTCAGAGGGGGAGAGCCTGACCGGTTATAAACTGAACACCTCCAAAACAGATGTTCTTAAATGGAACTATGACCTAGACTCAGGGAGTAGGACTAGTTTCCTGCTGAAATGGAATACTCAGAACTTTAGGTATCTGAGGATCCATATCCCCTAAGAACTTCATAGACTATATGAGGTGAATTATATTCACCTAACCAAAAAACTGAAAGCTGAGCTACAGAGATGGCAATACCTTCCTGTCCCACTCATGCAGAGGGTGGACTCCATTAAAATTACAATTTTACCAAGATTTTTATACCTTTTTCTCAACCTTCCCCTTTCTATCCCACCTACAGTATTTAAACAAGCATTTGTCAATGCCGAATGTTTGCTTGCTGGCATTGGCATTGGTAGTGTAGAAGTTACAGAGCTGCATAATAGGAATGACAGCGAAATATTGAACTGAAGCCAACCCCACCACCACCCTGCAGAGAGTGACAGGCATTGGGGTGTGCCTTTGGGTAGTCAGGCATAAAGACCATGCCATTTCACCACACCCTACGCTGCAGACACTGACAAGTGTCATGGTGTGCCTTGAGGTCTTTGTCCCTTATGCGCACCCCATTCCATCAGGAAATACGGTGAGATGGGTGCGGTATAGGAGAATGGGGTGAAGTTTGGGCCTGAAGAGTCTGAGGCACACCTTGATGCCTCTCACTGGCTGCAGGGTGTGGATGGGGGTGGAATGGTATGAGCATGACAGGCAAGAATCCCAAGTCACACTCCTGATGCCTGTCATTCTCTACAGGGTGGGGCATTATGGTCAGAAATCCTAATGCCTCAGGCATTCATTGATATTTTCACTCCAAATTTTCAACATGTTTTTTTTGTGACCCCACCTCATGAACAGTGGCAATATCAGTTTGTTAGCCGAAAACTGCTTTTGCACAGCGACTATGTCATTTGGCACCACAGGTGCAAAAACACATTCCGAACAGGATGTGAAAAATGACAACGGTACTGTTCATGGAGGTTAAAATGGAATGTTGAAAATCTGCTGTGAAAATCTTAAAAACTGGTGAAGTCATGAGCGCAGGAGAAACTGTGCAACACACACCCGTAATGTAACTAGTTTCTGGATTTTTTTACAGCAGATTGTTAACACAGGCATTTTGGGACCTCTGATTATGAACAGTGTCAGTGTGATTTTCTTTATCTGACCCGAACAATGATTTCCCACAGCGACCACGCATTTCTGTGCTGAAAGTGTGAAAACACATTTTAGTCATGTTGTGGAAAATGAAAGCTATGCTGTTCATAAAGAGGTGTGAAAAAATGCCACTGGTGAAAATCTGGACTGAAAATATTACAAATTCATGAACTTACGAGGGTGCATGGAAACTGCTCAATGCTCATTCGTAACACAGTCATTTTATGGAGCTTGTCACCAAATTTTCAACATAGCCATTTTAAGACCTCTGCTCATGACCAGTGTCACTGTGATTTTCTTAATCTGTCCCAAACATTGTTTTCGCACACCCACTGTACCATTGTGCGCTACATATGCGGAAACACATTTTGGGCGAAATGTGAAAAATGGTAGCTGTACTGCTCATAAGGAAGTGTGGTAAAATGGCACTGTTGAAAATCTGGTGTGCAAATATTACAAATTCGCAAACTTGGCAGCGTGTGTAAGAACTGTGCAACGTGCTCTCCTAAAACAATCATTTTTGGGAATTTTTTCACCAAATTTTTAACATAGCCATTTTAACACCTCTGCTCATGACCAGTGTCACTGTGACTTTCTTAACGTGTCCCATACATTGATTTCGCACAAAGACTGCACCATTGTGCGCTACATGGGCAGAAACACGTTATGGGCGAGATGTGAAAAATGACAACTGTACTGCTCATTAGGAGGTGTGGTAAAATGGCAATGTTGTAAATCTGGAGTGAAAATATTGAAATTTTGCAAACTTACGAGTGTGCGTAGGAGCTGTGCAACACATGCTCATAAAACAGTCATTTTTAGGAATTTTTTCTCCAAATTTTCAGCATAGCCATTTTAAGACCTCTGCTCATGAACTTTGTCACTGTGATTTTCTTAATGTGTCCCGTACATTGATTTCACACACCGACTGTGCCATTGTGTGCTACATGGGTGGAAACACATTTTGGGTGAGATGTGAAAAATGACAGCTGTACTGCTCGTAAGAAGGTGTGGTAAAATGGCAATGTTGAAAATCTGGAGTGAAAATATTGAAAATTCACAAACTTATGAGTGTGCGAAGGAACTGTGAAACGCGAGCTCGTAAAACAGTCATTTTAAGGAATTTCTCCACCACATTTTCAAAATAGGCTTTTTGAGAGCCCACCTTATGAACACTGGCAGTGTTGTTTTGTTAATCCTTCCAGAAAGGTGATTTCATGCAGTGGCTGTGAAATCTCCCTTCAGGCCTGAGTAACACCATGACAGTGCAAGAATTCATGAGGAGGGGTCCCAAAAACCCCATGTTTAAAATTTGGTACAAAAATTCCAAAAAATGCCTGAGATATGCAACAAAGTTGAAAAAACCCTGTCTATCCCATTATACAGTGTACCGGCATTTCCTCAGTTCGCGGTCAGCTTTGAAGAGTGCAGACATGTTCCTGATCCACCGAGATCATCGCTGGACTCGAGGGTAAGTATGGGGTGGGGGTGGGGAGGCAGGGTGTGCAGTGGTGGGTGCGGGTTGTGGGGGGCAGGGAGACTGCGAGGGACCGCTTTTTTCTTTTACAGGTTTTTTTTGTTTTAAAAGACAACACGGGACTTTTGCCACACTGGGGTGGGCTCCCAGCATGGCAGAAGGATGGCTGGGGGGGCGTGGAACTGACGGGGGGATTGGGCACCCCCCCATTGGCCATGGCATCTGTTGCCATGCTGGGGTGGGCTCCCAGTGTGGCACCCTGTACTCGGAGGGGAGAGAGACACAGTGGAGATGATGGGGGTTTGGGCACCCCCATCGGCTATACGATGTAGCCACGCTGGGGTGGGCACCCAGCATGGCATATGAAACTGTGTTTCAGGGGGGTGTAGCACAGCCAATGGGGGATTGGTCACCCCTGTCGGCTATACAGTGTGTGCATTGGGGGGAGCAGCAGCAGCGTGTGTGTGTGTGTGTAGGAGGAGCGCGCATGAGCAGGCGATATCTGATTGCTGCTCACTGAAGTGTAGCTCCCCCTTTCAACTGTATGCCACTGCATTTTGGAGCTGTCATAGACAGCTCCAACAGGCATTAGAGAACTGTGGCCACACCTGCAAACACACTGACTGAATTGGAAGAGGGCTGACACACCTCTGAAAACTCCGATGATGGCATTATGTTTCTTGCACATGTGTGCAAGCAAACATAAAAATGGAATAGAATGCTCACTTCCTTTGTCTGGTGGGATGGGAGACTCAGGAAGGTATTTAGTCTGCTGCAATTGCCAGGCAGAGAGGAGGACTAGTCTTCCCCCACTTTAAACTATATTACCGCTCTGCACAATTGCCCCATGCTTTACAATGGGGAGAGTTGAACATATACACACACTGGAAAACCTTTGAATTAAAGTCAGAGGCTCAGGCCTTTGAGTGAATAGTAGGAACATCTCCACCCTGCATAGACCTAATCCATGAACTTGTCCATTCCAGGTTCACCAGATTGCCTAAAATTGGAGGATCCTGGAATCAAAATCTCACTGAGGGCCCTGATAATTCCAGTGTTTGATTATCAATTCCTCCCAGCCAGACTAAATCATACTTTCGATAACTGGAGAAGAAGTGGCCTGAGGCACATCTATCAATGGTATGAGGGGGGTGTATTTCTTACATTCTCCCATGTCCAACAAAGGTATCACCTTAGGAATGCAGAACATTACCGGTATCTCCAGATCCGGCATTATATACTCCAGAAGTGTGGGATTGGCTGGGGCACAGAACAACTTCACCCCTTGAGCCAACTGATAATAGACTCTAAAACTCGACACCTTCCAAACCATGTCGTCTCTGTGCTATATAAAACCCTTCAATCTAGGGAAAACAAATCTCTTATAAAACTTCAGAAAACATGGGAGGCCAGTTTGGGTACTCAGATCCCAGAGCCCAGCAGGATTCAGATATTTACTACCCAACATAATATGACAAGCTCATTTATCTGGAGAGAATATTGATGGAAGTGCACGAACAAGTATTTCTGTGCTCCCCATATTACTGGAAATTTCATAAGGAATGGGGAGACAGGTTGTTGGAGGAATTGCAGGGAGCATTTGGCAACACATTATCATGTATTCTGGATTTACCCCATTCTTGGGGAGTATTGGGCCCGAGTAGAGAAATCCTTGATGGAACATTTTCCAGAGGTGATGCAATTGACACCTGGCCTAGCTCTCCTTCTTTGGATGCCTGTAGACCTTAAAAATAAACAAACAAGGAAAATGCTAGCCACATTATTTACTGCTGCTAAGAAATCTATTTCCATGAAGTGGCTCCAGAGTACCCTTCCAAGGGCTGGGGAAAGGAAAGATCTAACATATTAGATCTGTAAGATGGAGTAACTCTCTGCTACGATTAATCTCCAACAGGCAGGTTTCGGAAATCTCTGGCATACGTGGCTTTTATGGGTCATGAGTCACAGACAGGACATTTTCCCCTAAAGAGAAGTGAACTAACCCATTAAGCAAATACACTATCATATTGTTTTTATATCTTATGACAAAATTTAGCAGTGGTAGGAATCTTTCTATGTAGATGCATAGTAAAGGCAACCATATACTGTAGCTGTATATTTTGTATGATCTGTATATTATCTGCTTCCTCTGTATGAACTTGTTGGGTGGTGGTTGTTCTCTAGACCTTTAATAAACATTACAGTTAACAAAAAAGCAGTAACTGCAGTTGGAACTGTAGAGAAAGAGAAATCGAGGTTCCTGAACTGAAGGGAACCACTTAAAACAGTCAAATATATGAAAACGTACCTCTAAAAACACCAAACACAGAACAAATAACAATAAACTACTGACTTCTAAAGAAATACATTTCTTCAAACAAAGTTTGAAGAGAGAGCTGTGTTGCTCTAATCAGAGGACAAATGAATTGGACTGCCCCCTGGTAGAGCCCACTCACAGTACAACCTGTCCTGCTTTCTGATTGGCTAATTACCTGTGCTCCAGATGATTAGCTCTACCACCCTCAGGCTCTCACAACTTCATCACCTAGGCACCTTCTCTACTCACCTTCCTAAATGTACTTACTACCTGTAGATTTCTCATCAGGTGTTTTCTCAGCTGACCTAAACTGTGCATATGACCCATGTGAGCTACCAATTATCGTTGTTTTACTATAAATCCCCTGTACTGACTTATCGCTGTATTACTGAAAATCAAACTGACTGTCTTGTTAAATGTTATACTGTTTACTACTCTGTCACTTGCATACTGTAACCCACTGAAATCATGTCTCTATGCTAAGTGTGTGTATCTTACTATAATTTGTATGTTCTCCAATCCCCCCCTCGGGTTCACACTTAGAATCAAGCCTCACCTCAGTATGCCTTTCCCATTTACCAAATGCTTAAATAATATTAATAAAAAAATACAGATAAATATTTCCTGCACATCATTAGGCTGGACTTCACTGCTGGGGCAGCTAAACTCAGCTGGCATACTGCATTAGTCAAGCATGCTGTAGGAACCCTGGGGTAAGAAATCAAACTTGGCAGGCTATGAGTGCCCCAGCAGGTCTCTTTACTCCTATTCTGTCTGACCCTGGTCTGGCCAGGGCATTTTCTATGAGGGGGATAATGATAAAGAAGAGGCTGAATTACAGGCTGATGAAACTCCTTGTCACAAATGCACTCCGCAGGTCAAGTCCTCTGTTCCCACAGTGCCAACCTCTGAGTGCAATAGTGTGAACAGGTAACAGACAGGATAACTCTCCTGTCTGCTTTGGGTCCAAATCACCTCTTTGCCTTGAGTTTTGAAGGGATTCAAAATGTGAACTTTATGCTAGCATACCCAATTAACAGGCTCAGATAATACTCTCTTTGGGGGGGAATGCAATATAATATTTCACCCAAGAGCATCTAGCCAGGTATCCTAAATAAACCCTTACAACTCTGTAAGAGACCTAGGTATTCCTTACCTTTTTAAGCAAGCCCAGTAACACAATCAAGCCTTTTAACAGCTGTCAGACTTAATACTGGTTCAGCATATCACATGTAAAATAACTGAGAGAAAACACAAGCAGTAAAATAAAGAAAATGTTATTTACTAAAAAGTTTAAAACAGGTGAAATAAAATACAGAACAAATTACATCACAAATCTCATGGTCATCTACAAATAAAAAAAGGAAAGTTACAGACTACAAACTCCTACCACAGATACTGAATTATGTTCTAAGTATTACCTTTCTAAGTGCTTTTTAAGTTCAGAGCAATGTGTTTTTCAGAGTTCAAGAATCATATGTCACTGTTTCCCTCTGTTAGCTGTTCATTTGAAACACCATCTCCCCTCCCCTTTCATTAGGTCATCTAGATACTCCCTTAGGTCCAATTTCTAACATGGTTATCTACAAGGATGTATTTTAAATAATGTGAAAATCAGCAAAAAGCCATTTCCCAAATATGACAGTCTGGGATCAAACATTTCTCTTTGAACTGGTTGTTAATCCCAGTTCCAAGGAAGATCAAAGGGTTTACAACTTTAACACAGTGCTGTTATCAAACAGCCTGTTCCTCTAGGAAATCATAAAATTTATAAGGCTTATCCTCTGGCAGATGACCAGAGCCTTAAGAACAAAACAGGAATCTTTAGGTTTTCCCTTCACTAGTAAATTTTACACATCCTCTGGTCAGTTTACAACATCCTGTATTATTACTACACTGGAACCTGTGGGAAGGGGGAGTCACCCACTGAAGCCCAGCTTGGCTGCATCAAAGCAGACACTCAGACATGTTTGTTTATAATATAAAATGTCTTACAATAATCATAAGCAGATGGCAGCATCACACTCCTGACCGAGAGTTTTGGTCTCTTTCTCATGGTCAGCAGTATTCTTTCTCTCATTTTACCTTTATCCAACATATGGTGGATACCTTTGGCCTTTCTATTCAAGAGTCTATCAAGGAGGATGACAAGGCAGATTTTTTGGATATGATGAGCCTCCCTTCTCCTAAAAAGCTGCTCCTTCCAGTTCACAAGTTCCTTCATGGAGCTACTTTCAAAGTGCTCCAAAATCCCACCTCCATACCTGGGGTGGATAGAAAAATACAGGAAAAGTGCCAGGTAGGTACATTTAATGCTGAGTACCTTTACATGCATCCAGACCATGAAGGAGTAGTGCAAGCTTCAGCTTGTGATAAAGCAAAGATGCCTCTTTCTTTGCACTCTCCAGAAAAGTATTTCAAAATACAGTACTATATGGGTAAAAAAACTTACTCCACAGCTTCCTTGCAGCGTCACCTCTGTACTTACATGGCATATGCAGCTCAATACCAGATGGCTCTCTGGAGTGCTGTCCTGACAATCAGCCAGCAAGCCCCAGATAACGTGGCTTAAGACTTGGCAGAATCTGTTAAAACAGTCTAAAAAGCCACAAAGTATCAGTTCCATATGGCCGTGGATGCTAATGACACGGCATCTAGGGCCATTACTCATGCCATCTCCCTCAGATGATTTGCCTGGTTGGGGACAGCCAGTCTCTCCCAGGACACCCAGACTGAGGCCATGGACTTCCCTTGTGATAATAATTCCTCTGTTTAGAGACAAAACAGAGGCATATATGGTAAAGGTGGAGGAGCACATAGCCACCTATCAGAATAAAGAAGCTAAAGAGAAACCTTCTACCTCCTAAAAGCCCCAAATCATAGGAGGTAGAGGCAGGGGTTACTATTCCAGGGTATTCTATCCTATGCTAAATCCCATGCCCTTGGATTACTCTCAGATGAGAGATTTCTTTAGGGGAAGATGTAGAAGAGCTCAGAAACATTCTGACCATACCCCTTCTACAAAAACCCAGGTTAAACAAAATTCCTGACTGAAAGATCCAGGTCACCTTCCCCCTCCCAGTAGGAGGAAGGCTGACCCACTACCTCTACCAATGGCACCTCAACACCAGAGACAAGTGGATACTGGAAGGGGTGGGTCATAGACTCACCTTGCAGCTCAAAAAATTTCCCTTTTAGCAGGGTCACAATACTTTAAAACCCTAACCCCCCCTCATAAAGATTCCTGCTGGAGTTAGAGGTAAAGTCTCTTCTGTCTGCAAATGCAGTGGAAAGAGTTCTCTTTCCTCAATGGGGAAAATGCCTCTATTACCGGTACTTTTACAACTGAAAGGAAAATGAGGAATGGTGACCCATTCTAGATCTTGGGTATCTGAACAAAGCATTGTTCAACACAACATTCCAGATGGTCATCCTGTCTGTAGTGATTCCCTCCTTGCAACATGGAGACTGACTAGCCTCTCTAGATCTTAAGGGACACCTATTTCCGTATTCTAATCAGGCTTCCCTCCACTCTGTGAACAGTGGCAGGGTAACAATACTTATCTAATGCTATTATACCCTTGTTTCTGTCAAGCCTTCTGACATTTCTACAGAGTAGTTTATTCCACACTATGCTTGCAGCACTGAATTGACCTGGTACCCACCAACTACAGTTAAGACTGAAGAAACTCAATACTAACAAAAGGAAGACATTCTGTACACAGAGTGATTAACCTTTGGAACAAACTGCATTTATACATAGTAATCAGCAAAGACAATAAACATATTAAAGAGAAATTAAAAAAGTATATTTAAGATGGAAATGTTTTAACTTATTACAGGTAGCTGATAGGAGCACACATGGGCTTACAGCGTTCTTCGCTACTTACACCTTAGTATGCACCTCAGTATGTATGTTGTCCTTGTCTGGCAGGTGAATGTCAGTTTCATGTCCAGGGAGTAAGCCAGTAACCAGATCTTCATGGCCTCTGTGCACAGCTTTGAAGATCTTGTGCTCCTTGCATGTTGATGTAAAACATGGTGGTAATGTTGTCTATCCTGATTTGGACAGATTAGTGCTTGAACTGGTGGGGGGGCAAAGGCTTTTATGGCCAGATACACAGCTCTGAGTTCCAGGAGGTTTATGTGACAGTTGGACTCCTGGAGTGACCACACCCTGCTTATGGACTAGTCTTCCAGGTGTCCTCCCCACCCCAGAAGGGAGGCATCTGTTGTGAGTGCTCCAGAGGGCCCCTTTTGTTGGAATGGGATTCCTTCCCTGAGGTTGTTTATGTATTTCTTCCCATCTAGGGCTTGTGGAAGAGTCCATTTGACTGGAACCAGCTTTTATAGGTAATTGTTTTTTTGACACCAATGAGCCCTCAGATGGTACTGAATGTCTCGCATCTGAAATCTGGCACTTGGCACCACTGCTGTAGTAGAGGCCATGTGGCCCAGAAGCTTGAGGAAGTGCCTGGCTGGTCTTACCTGACTAATGATAACAATTTTGGCAGAGTCTGGAGATTCTCTACTCTGTCTGGTGTGAGCAGGACTTTCCCTTGCTGGATATCCAGCTCTGACCCAATGAATTCCAGGAGTTAAATTGGCACCATCTGAGACTTTTCTGTATCGATGAGGAAGCCTAGTGGCTCCAGAGTGTGCTGAGTGATTCAGAGAGACTATCTCAGCTTTTGAGGAGACTTGCCAACTATGAGACAGTTGTCCAGGTAAGGAAAAACAGAGACCTCCTGTCTTCTAAGAGCTGTAACCACTGCCAGGCACTTTGTGAAGACTCTGGAAGCTAATGAAAGACTGAATGGTAGTACTACAAACTGGTAGTGGCCAGATGGCAGTCTGAATCTGTGATACTTTGTGTGAGAGGGTCTGATGGGGATGTGCAAATAGACGTCTCTGAGGTCTAGGGAGGCTAGTCAGTCTCCCTGTTGCAAGTAGCGGAATCACCACTGATGGGGTGAGTATTTTGAGTTTGGTGTTGAGCAGGTACTTGTTTAAGTACCTGAGGTATAGAATGGGTTGCCAGTCCTGTTTTTCTTTTGGGTGAGACAATATCTTGAGTAAAGGTCTCTTCTCCACTGAAAGGGACACCCTTTCTACTGCATTTGCTAGCAGGAAAGCTCTGACCTCTGACTCCAACAGAATCTTTTCTTGAACTACAAAGAAAGTCCTTGACCAACCACCTCTAGTACACACTTGTCTGTGGCGATGTGCTGCCAGTTATGGAGGTAGTGAGTCAGCCTTCCTCCATCTGGGAGTGGGATAGCGACCTAGGTATTCCTATTAGGGGTTCTGCTTGGACTGCGACTTAGGTGAAAGAGCGTCAGTGTGCTTCAGAGCCCTCCTACTTCTTCCTCTGAAGTATCCTCTCATTTGAGATTAATCCGTGAGCATGAACATGGAATAGAAAGCCCTGGAGCAGTAACCCCTTCCTTTGCTTCCTCTTCCCTGGGGCCTGTAAGAAAAAGAGGCTTTCTCTTTTGCTGCATTACTCTCATAGGTGGTTTTACACTCTTCCACCTTTTTCATATATGCCCCTGTCTTGTCCTCAAAGAGAGAACTTTTCTCACAGGGGAAGTCCATAGCTTTTGTTTGGGTGTCTTGAGAAAGGTTATTGCTTCTCAACCAAGCAAGCCTCCTGAGTGATATGGCTTGGGCCTTGGATCTAGAGGCAGTGTCATTGGCATCTACAGCCATATGAAACTGGTACTTGGTGGCTTCTAAGGCAGTTTTGACAGTTTCTGCCAGGTTTGGGCAATAATATCAGGAGCTTTCTGGCTAATAGCTAGGACTGAATTCCACAGTGCAATTTGGTATTGTGCTGTGTATGCCATGTAAGTGGTGAGGTGAAGCAGAAGAGAGTCTGTGGTATAAGATTTCTTTCCCATGGTATAGAGTTTCCTAGACTTTTTATCGGGGCTGTGAGAAAAGGGGCACTTTAGTCTTGTCACAGGCTATAGCTTGTACCAATCATGGTCAGGATGGGTGTAAACATATCTAGCATTTGTTTTATCCAGCTGGTACTTCTCTATTTTCATATCCATCCCGTGAATGGAGGTGAGATTCTGAAGCAGTTGAAAGTAGCCCTGCGAAGGGACTTGTGAACTGTAAGCAGCAGCTTCTTGGGAGAAGGGAGACACATCATATCATAAAAGCCTGTCTCCTCATCCTGTTCAGTAGTCTCTTGTATGTAGAGGTCAGGAGTGACCACCATATGCTGGACACATGTGTAATGGGAGGAAAACTCCTCCTGACCATGGGCAGGGAGCCAACTTCCTGGTCAAGAGATACATCAGACTGTATGCCCTCCTCCTCCTAGCCCTCTGCATAATAAAAACCCTGGTTAGGGTCTGTATGAATAGGTGTGGGAGGACTAGTTCAGGCCCCAAATAAACTGACCATAGCTTGAAAGGTCTGATAAAGTTACGAAGCATCTTCCATTTCCTAAGGAGAGGGCATATTTTGTTGTAACACTGGTGTCTCCCTTTACTCTTCAGCAGGAGGAGCAGTGATTTGTTTCTCTGTTTGTTTCTTTTTAGCAGGCACAGGATCAGAAACCTGCTCAGTATATCTTTTTTGTTTGACTTGGTCTGAATTATTTGTGTCAGATTTATTCTCTAGGGGGTCCTTAGAGGAGTTATCTTTAGATTTATGATGAGAGGAGGACCCTTCTTCAAAAGGTTTATTAGAGGGGGAGACATATTGAGAAGTCATTATTTCTAATCTTTTGGCTCTTTTCTTAACAGTTTTATAGCAAATGTTAATGCAAAGAGCACAGTTAACAGAAGTATGATTTGGATCCAAACAGCTTAAACAAAGATTGTGGCCATCTGCCTTGGCCAGGATTTTAAAACATTTATAAAGTCCAACTCTCTTTCTTGGTCTATCTGATATGCCAATATCATCAGAAGCCTTAAAATTTGGTTCCCAATAGGGAAGAAATAAAATGCTGTGGTCAGTTCCTAAGTGCAATGGCACTATAAGAATCAGTTTCAAAAATACAAAATATGAAAGAAAAGTAAACGCTAAACGTGATTCCCTAAAAAGGAAAAACAAGATAACCGCTAGTAAACTAAAGTTAAAATATCAAAAGTTGAATTTTTTTACCACAGAAAGTCATTTTCCAGTCTGGAAAAAAAAGCATGGGAACCATGACGAAAACCCCTGTCAGGGGATGTTTCCTAAGTTCCTGGGAACCAAGGAAAAAGCACCAAAATAGTGGAAAAATGAAAAAAAAAATACTAAAGGCAGTAGCAGCAACTACAGAAATAAAACAGCCTATAAAAAGTTAATGTCTTCAAGCAATGAGAAATGGAGAGAGCTCCAGGGCGAACTTGTCCAGTCAAGCTGAGAAATGAATCTAACTGACTAACAGCAGCACCTATAGGAAGCAGTCTTCAACTGCAGTCTGACTGAATAATGCCCAGTCATCATTAGCATAATTTCTATCTCCAGGGCAGGTGAACCCAACTGGCATCACTGAATAAGTCAAGCATACTGAGTAATTTCTGGGATAAGAAACAACAAGTTAGGGTGGGTAGGCACCTCTCTGAGAAAGTAAGTACTAGTAGTGGTGTTCTTCAGGTATAGAAACATAGAAACATAGACTTTGATGGCAGATAAGGACTGCTTGGACAACCCAGTCTGCCCATTTCCCTACCTATTGGATAAGCTGCAGATCCTAGTTAACCAACAGTGCACTTCCTCCTACCCCTACCTGAATTGCCTTATGTCTGTCCTGTACATCCTTGAATTCCCCCCACTGTTTTTGATCCCACAAGGAAAGTTGTTCCATGTGTCCACCACCCTCTCCATGAAAAAAATGCTTCCACACATTGCCCCTGAGCTGTCCTCCCTCTGTCTTCAAATTGTGTCCCCCTTGTTCTTGCACATCTCTTTTTCTGAAAGATGCTACCCTCTTGGACTTTGTTGATTCCCTTGATGCACTTGAAAGTTTCTGTCATGCCCCCTTCTCCCTCAGTGCTCGGCTCAACACTGTTTGGACTCTTCATACGAGGTTAGCATCACAATTTAGAAAACAACATATTGAAATTTGCTGATGGCACCAATATCAGGCATGAGGAGGAAATGCATCATACATATCTATCTCTTGTCAATGATCTGAAGTGTTTTGAACTGTGAGCATTAGACAGTAAGATGTATTTCAATACTGAGAAATTCACTGTTTCATTGAGGAAGGAACAATCCTATGAAGTCATATATCTTAAATAATGCTTCTTTAAGGTCAGTACAGAATGAACATCACCTTGGGATGACAATAAATGACATCCTCACTCCCTCAAATCACTGTTGGAAGGTCACCCAAACTACCACTAGACTAGTATGATGTACAGTATTAACAAGCATTTGTTAATGTTGGACATTTGCTGCTGGTATTGCTATTGTAACAGGTCTAGGAGGAGATGCCTTTGCCAAAAGACTAATGTTGGTTGGGCTTGGGAGGGGTACAGTAAGAGCACTGGGCAGCAGCAGACATAGATGGCTGAGTGAGTACCAATGCCCATAGTCTGGGTAACAAGCTTACTGAGCTAGTGGTCCTGATGGAAGAGGGACACCTGGATATTGTGGCAATCACAGAAACATGGTACATGGATAACCATGACTGGGATGTCAATATTCCAGGTTATACAATCTACAGAAGGGACAGGGAGGGTAAAAGTGGAGGAAAAGTAGCTCTCTGCATAAGGGAAGGAATCAGAGCTACAGAACTAAAGGATAAATGTGGAGGACAGGAGGCACTTTGGGTCACCTTGAACACAGGGAGTGGCACCACAATCTGCATAGGGGTTGCATACAGACCCCTGTCTCAGGAGGAGGAAATGGACAAGGAAATGATGGAAGGCATTCTCAGAATGGCTGAAAAAAGGGAGATAGTGTTGATGGAGGACCTGAGTATGCCAGATGTTAACTGGAATGAATTTGATGCAGCAACATCTAAGAAAAGGGTCATTCTTGATGCCCTACAGGGGCATGCCTTAGACAGCAAGTGCTGGAACCCATTTGGGAGGGAACAATCTTAGACCTGGTACTCTCAAATGGAGAAATGATCACAGATTTATAAGTGGATAGCCATCTGGAAACAAGTTACCGCCACACAGTGTAGTTCACAATAAACACAACTGTGGAGACAAGCCATACAAAAATGTGGATATTGGACTTTAGAAGGGCTGACTTTGGCAAAATGGGTGAATACCTAAGGAATGCACTATGAGATGACCCAAAAGGAGGGGTGGAGGAACTAAGGGGAAAAATCAAAACTGCCATCATAGAGGCAACAAGTCCTTGAGCAAAACATATAAAGAAAACAAAATGGAGTAAAAACCCACTATGGTTCTCAAAAGTGGTGGCAGAGAAGGTTAGGGAGAAATGATAGCATTCAGGAAGTATAAAGAATCACAGATGGATCAGGACAGGGAACTGTATCAGTTAAAGCAGAAAGAAGCGGGAAAGACAGTCAGAATAGCACAGGCCCAAACTGAGGAAAAGATAGCCAACTCAATTAAGAAGGGGGATACAACCTTTTATAGGTACATTAAGGGGCAAAGAAATGTCAAGGGAGGGATAGTGAAGCTTAATAAAGAGAAGGGGAGGTGGGCACAGGGTGACAGTGAAAAGGCACAGATACTGAAGGAATACGTTTGCTCAGTATTCACAAAAGAAGAAGAAGAGGAGGAGTTACCTAAACCAAATAATAGAAGCATTCTGGGCAGGGGAGTCAACACAAGTCCATTCACTGAAGAAAGGGTCCTGAAAGAATTCTTGAAACTCAAGGTGTACAAAGTAATAGGACCTGATGGGATTCACCCCAGAATTCTAAAAGAACTAAGGGCAGACCTAGTGGCATCACTAGCTATCCTTTTTAACATATTATGGGAGGATGGAGTGGTACCTGAGGACTGGAGGAGGGCAGATGTGATTCCCCTTCACAAATGTGGGAGCAAGGCATAGGCAGAAAACTACAGACCTGTTTGTTTGACTGCGGTCTTAGGGAAAATAATGGAATCACTTCTGAAAGAAAGAATTGTTGAGTATCTAGAGGCCAACGGGGCACAGGACACAAAGCAGCATGGATTCACGGCAGGAAGTGTATGTCAGATAAATCTAATAGATTTCTTTGACTGGGTGACCAAAGTAGTAGACCAGGAAGGGGCTGTGGATATGGCCTACCTAGACTTTAGCAAGGCATTTGACACAGTCCCTCACAAAAGATTAATAAACAAGTTAGCTAGTCTGAGAGTGAGTCCCAGGGTGGCTGCCTGGCCAAACTGGCTGCACAACAGGATGCAGAGGGCAACAATAAATGGAACTTACTCCAAAGAAAGGAGGGTTACTAGCGGGTACTGCAGAGTTCAGTATTGGGATCAGTCCTCTTAATGTCTTTATAGGAGACATTGAAGAGGGTCTGAAGGAAAGGTATGCCTTTGCAGATGACACAAAGATCTGCAACAGAGCTGATACACAAGGGGAGGTGGAAAGGATGAGAAGGGACTTGGCAAGGTTGGAGGAAAGCTCAAAAGTATGGTAGCTTAGATTCAGTGTAAAGTGCAAAGTAATGCATCTGGGAAACAAAAACCCAGGGAAAGTGTACACAATGGGGGTGAGTAGTAACAACAACAAAAATGGAAAGGGACCTGAGGGTAGTCATATCAGATGACTTTAAGGTAGGCAGGCAATGTGAGAAGGCAGTAAGGAAAGCAGGGAGGATACTGGGATTCTTATAAAGAGGCATCAATGGTAGAAAATAGGAAGTTGTTATCCCTCTGTACAGACAGTTGGTGTGACCCTATCTGGAGTACTGTGTGCAGTTTTAGAGACCCCATCTCTGCAAGGACATAGACAGGATGGAGGCAGTCCAGAGAAGAGCAACTAAAATGGTGCAGGGTTTGTGTCAAAAGCCATATGAAGAGAGATTAAGAGATTTTAATATGTATACCCTTCAGGAAAGGAGGGACATGATAGAAAATTTCAAGTACATCAAGGGAATCAGCAAAGTTCAAGAAGGTAGCATCTTTCAGAAAAAGAGATGTGCAAGAACAAGGGAGCATAATTTAAAGATAGAGGTGGGACAACTCAGGAGCAAAGTAAGGACATATTTTTTTCACGGAGAGAGTGGTGGATTCATGGAACCGCCATCCTGAGGAGGTTGTGGGGTCAAAAACAGTGTGAGAATTCAAGAAAGCATGCAACAGACATAAGGCAATTATAGTGGGGGGGGAGGAAGTAGGCTGTTGGTAATTCAGAAGCTGCAGCTTATCCAATTGGTAAGGAAATGGGCAGACTGGATGGGCAAAGCGGTCGTTATATGCCATCAAAGTCTATGTTTATATGTAAACTATGAGGGAGGGTTTTCTTTATTTCAGGTGGAGACACTAGGAGATTGGGCGCCCTAATGTTAGTGTTATGAGTGGCCCCCAGAAGCTCTGGAGTTTGAGATGCTCTGTCATGCATTTTAAGGCTTATATAGATGCTAAAGTAAAGTTCTATTAGGTTTCACCCCACCCCGACTTGAAGAATAAATATAATTTTATGGCTGGCCTCAGGTACCTGGAGATTGCAGTTGGGCCTGGCTGAGATCAGGGCCATTTTTCGGGAACACGCACACACACACACACTTATACACATTTAGCATGAAACATAACTGGTTTGTGTAACTGCTGTTGCCTGGCTGAGAGTAGGACCATTTCCATGACAACCCACCTCACAATCTTTGCCACCCTACCCCATCCATTCTGTATACTCCCACCATTTTCTACCCACCCTCTAGCACCCTTACCACTATTCTCCTACTATCATCTCCTCTCATGCAACCCAGTAGGGTGTCCTAACTTTGACTTGCGCAAATTACTTGCTGCCTATGATCCTAAATTTGGTGTGTTCACTATAGGAACTCTGTCTAAAAATGTACTACTGTATTACTGTATCTTATTGTTAGCATGTCTAAATCATGTACTGCTGTTTTTATGTACCTTTGTCCTTGTAAGTGACCTGGAATCCAAAAATGAGGAATTGCTCATGGATGTAATCAAATAACTCAATAAATATAAAAATAAAATGATTTTGCCATTGGATCTGTTTTTTTTTCTTTGAAAAGGATATGGCATTCCTCCCCAAGAAAATGCTTAAAAGCTAACAAATGTGCAAGGTGTTGCATTTTGAAGGGGTAAACTAAACTCCAGTTTAATAAGTACCCTTACAGAAAAATAGGTGTGCTGCGTACATGCAGAATGCATGCCACATGCTTAATTGTGCAATGTCTGCATGCGGTTTGCATACACTAAGAGAACACATGTGAACCAGGTCAAAAAAGCAAATCAGGTTTGCATGCTGCAAGCTTGACATGTGAGCAGCAGGTAAGCTGCTGTGAACATCTTCTAAAAATTACATCAAGTTTGCATGCCACATGCTTGACATGTGTGCAACAACTAAGCAGGTGCAAATCTCATCTGAAAAAAACACATCAGTTCCTATTTCTTACACTGCTGCTAGCAATTGATCATTAAGATACAGTTGTGTGTGAATTCTCATAAAATTAGGTAAACTCACTAATTCTGATCCTTTTGCAAGTTGTTTAATGGCTTTTAATTGTTACCATTAATTTGTAAAGTATTGTTTGCTTACTGAATTAAATGCCTAGGATATAGCCAGTCAACCAGTCAACATTCCCCATTCCAGATGTACAAAGAGGGACCTCTGTGTTGTAAAGCCTCCCCTTTTTGTTTTGGACCATGCAAATCCCTTATGCATATTTAGTGCTACAAATGTGTTTCTCTCTGACTGTTGCATCTCACTTACTTTCCCTTTGTCATTCTGTACTGAGCATATAAACTATGGCCATGCTCAGCACTCTTTTTGCTAAGGAGGGTCTTGGAAGCATGCACCATACCTTACATTTTGTCACTGAAATGAGGGACATGGACACTCAAAATGAGGGGCAATGAGTGATACTAACCCACATGATGATCAGGAGACATCATGAAACATGGACATTAGGTACCTCAGAACACAGTGGAAACTATTGTATCAGCACCTGAGAATGAATTTCTACCATTAAGCAGGGGTACCATTTAGGTAGGGCAGAAGGGCAACGTTGCCCCCCAACCCCCGTATGTGTGCCTAGGTTGTTCTTATGGTATGGCAGTAATGGCTTTAAATTTGGATTTAGTCTTTTTCACAATAAACACCCACCTGGCCTGTGTGTACTCATGCTGCAGGTACTCTCCAAACTTGACTGTGTCTGTACTGTGTTGTCCATTCTCTCCACCTACTAGCAATGGCACAATCACGTGTGATGTGGATGAGCTCCACTCAAGAAAGAGCACATGGCCTTGCAAGTGTGACACTGTCTTTGCAACCAAGAGAATAAAACAGGCTGAACACTATAGCTTGGAGGAGCTAAGTGAGCACTGAACTCTCAATAGCAGTGTTGTGGCAGCATATTTTTGTTGTTTTACTCTTAGTGAGTCTCCATCTCCCCTGGTGGCTGAAGGGGCAGAGGGTGAGCTAGAAGCTAACTCAAGACTAGGCTACCAACCTACTCTACTAGACAGCTTAAAAAAAACAGCACAGACCCCCACGGCAGCAAACTAGGCTTAGCAACAGTGGTGACAGCAGTGTGGGTGGCCTTCATAGACCTTGATCAGTGCAGTGTGGAAGCAGCCACAGCAACAACCAAGCAAGAAGGAAGAAATCCAGGTTGGGTGGATTTGTACGGCGAGGTGACTTGGATGCAGACCATGTTGAGGATCTGTGATGGTCGCTTCTAGAATCTAGCTTCTGGTGAAAGAGAGAAGAGGAATGGACTAAAAACTGGGCTGGTGGCACACTATGCCAGTCTACAGGTTATGGCCATATGGCCAGGTAAGTAAAAGTAAATAATTATTTTTACAGGAGGGTTGGGTAAGGAGGAAGGACTGAAATATTGATCTGTTTTTCATGTTTCTCACCTTTGGGTGACTTCATGACCCATAGGGGATTGTTATTGAATGGAATGGAGTCAGGGAGAACAATCAGAACAAAGTTATTTTTTAGTGGGGGAGGAACTTCAGCAAGGAAACAAATTGGTTAGTAACTGAGTGGGTTTAAGCCCAAATCTGATGCACTGCTCTGAGGTATATACAGATGAATCTTATACATTTGAATTTTTCCTGATTTGCATGTCACATTTCAGTCAAATCAAATAAGCTGTACCTTTTAGAGATGTTACATACATTCTAGAACTGTCCCTTGCATCCATAGACAGTTAAGTGGGATGGTATGCACAGGATACAGGAGCCCCACTATAGTCAGGCTTATGCCCCCCTCCCGTGAAGCTGACCACCACATGCCCACGCTCAGGCACATTATGACAAAAGGCAAAGGAGACAGCAGGGGCGTACACCATTGAAATGAACAGGGGTATTTTTTAATTACTATTTTATACATTATTGATGGAGAGTTAGAGATTAATGAAGGCCACCACTCGACTAACAAGGGCTTTCTTAGTAGAATAGTGGCCTTCATTATTCTCCAACTCACTGGCATAATGTATAAAATAGTAACAGAAAATAACTCCATTCATTTCAAGGGGGTACACCCCAGCACTCTGACCAATGGATATCATCTCTTAAAGACTCCTGCCTCTGGCTCCAAGTACTCAAGTAAGAGACTTTTACTTATATCTATACTTGGTGGGTTGTCTAAAGCAGCATGGTCATACCACATAGTGTGTGTGTGTGTGTGTGTGTGTGTATGCCTGGGGGCTGGTCATATGTGTGTGTGTGTGTGTGTGTGTGTGTGTGTGTGTGTGAAGTTATTGCTACGCTTGTGTTTGCACCTTAAAATATCTTTGCATGTAAGCATTCAAAACTATGGAGAAAAAATAGTCTGAGTACATGCCAGACAGAAGTAATTAAGTGGTGTTGTGGGTAGGTTTGTGTATTGGGGGTGGGAAAAACATGTATTTCCACAGGTACATCTGCTACAGTTCAACTGCGAAAATGAGATGAGGGAGAGAAGAAAACTGAAAAGCATAAACTGGCTACAAGCATACTGTATGCATGCAGATGTCTTCAGATACAGTTTGTATTGAAGTACAAGTGAACCATGTGTGTGCAGACTGTATGGCTTAGTGGTTAAAGACACTGAACTGCAAGCTAGGAGACATGGAGGCATGAAGATCAGGGTTTGAATCTTATCAACTCCCACTTGTATATGGTGTGATCCTGAGCAACTCACTTAAAGCAGCAGTGCAATGAAAAAAGTTATTCTAAAAAGCTAATTTTCTACTATGGTTATAAAAAGTATTGGTAGAACTGTTGATTTGGGGTTTCTGAATGCTTTATATGTGCTGTACTATACATCTGCATTTTTGTCTGGATTCTTATCCTCCTCTGGTCCTCAGTATTATTTCTATGCAAAAATGAGGCAGCCATCTTTTTTTCTTGAGAAATAATTACTTTAAAACTTTCATAAAATACTTAAATGATAATGAAAACTGAAAAGTTCACCACCAAAATAAACTGGAAGACATCTGGCATTAATTAGAAAGAAAAAAGGTGGTGTCAAATTTTAACCCCTTTTCGTTGCACTGCAGCTTTAACTTTTATGTGTGCAGTTATCAGTGACCACTTGCTTTTTTGCACACATGACACATGCATGCAGTCTTTTCCAATTTAACATAAAAATCATGGTTCCACACTTGTTTGGTGCATACATGCCATATGCATTCAATCTGTTCTAATTTAACATTTAAATTATACTTGCAGAACACATATCACTTGGGTAGTTTTATATGTGCAACATGAAAACATTTCAGACAATCATTTCAGTAATGTTAGGGTTGACACCTTTCAATGATGTGTAAATGTGACAAAAAAAACAACAACAACACAACCCAACCCCCTCCCCTAGCTCCACCCCTTTTTATAACAAACAATAATTTAAATTCTCAGGTCTCACACCTTTCAAATGACTATATTCAGCCTCTTTCTACAGTGCCCAGTGTCATTATGTTGGCATGCATCCTTGGATGCCTCCCATTATGACTATATTAAATTGTACTGTACAGATGGGGGTGTTTGTTAACAATTTATTTATCAGATGGGGTCTTGTTGCTACCCATTTACTGCATGGACTGGAGCATGAAGAGGTTAAGAGACACACCCAAAGTCAAACAGTAAATATTTTGCTCTAGCAGAGTTTAAATCTGCAATTTCCTGGTCACCAAGTCAGTGCTCGAAACACTACACCACAGGCATGTTATGGTGCACAAGCTTTGGGACCACAAAGACCCTAGCATCAGGTGCCTGGGATTATTGTCCCTAAGGCTTGAATGCTATGTAAAGTCTCTGTTATGTTGGTCCAATAAACTGTATCACACTTTCATGAATACAGTATATATACAGCAGTTTATCAAAGACCACTACTGCTACACACATTCTAACAATATTTCTCTACACATAAGGTTTATTCTATAGTTCCTCAAACGTAAAGACTAACTGCAACCATCTACAGGATTTGAAATCAGGAATTAAGAAACTTCTGTATGCACTAAAAGTTCTGTTTGCCATTTGAATGGAAGACCACCTCTTTTTCCATGAAGAATTCCGGCATTTCTCTTGACCGCTATACTTGTAATCAAAAAGAAAGCCCCAGTCAATAATTTTGATAACATGCTATTAAAACTCAGGTGATACTTGGTGTGACACTTGACCAACTGGTTATGATAATTTGGGGATATTGGTATTATAAACAAATGGTCAGTGTATGAGATGTCAGTCTGTGAGATATTAGGCCTTTGAATTACATGGTCAGCAGCTGAACCCAGAGGATGTAATAAAACAGATCAGAAGAGACCAGTTAATTAACTACCTTTCTTCCAGTGTGCATTGTATTACCTTTTATGACATACTCAGGCTTCTGAAGTTGAAACAAGATAAGAAAAAGATATATTGCACCCCCCAAAGAGAATATTATGTGAGCCTGTATATTTGGGTATGCTAGCATAAGGTTCACAGTCTGAATCCCCCCAGAACTTGAGACCTGAAGGTGATTCAGACCCAAAAGCAGACAGGAGGGTTATCCTGTCTGTTACTTGTTCACACAATTGTGCTCAGAGGTTGCCACTGTGGGAGCAGAGGGTATAACCTGTAGAGTGCGTTTGTAACAGATTTGGTTGGCAGCGGTGTGATAATAAAATATTGGTAACACAAACTTTAACTGTTCAGCATTTCAGCTTATTACTGTACAACTCACTTACAAAATAAGGCAGTGATTTTTTTTAAAAGAAACAGAACTATATAATTTTGCTTACAGTCAAATTCCTACCTGTTTTATTTTTTTTGTTTCTAAAGTGCAAGTCAGAGTAGCCATAGTTAGGAAATAAGATGACTTCCAACTACAGTGAGCACACTGCAGATGACCTGAATCAGTTGTGCAAGGAGAGAGGAGTCCTGCACAAGTGGAGAACCACCAGGCAGAACCTCATGGAAACCCTGATGGCAGCAGATGCCCAGAGTATCAAGTCACAGACTGAGACTGTAAAGGACCAAACATTGGGATGGAGGGGCCAGCGGCCAGAGCAGTATCCAGATCCAGTAAGGAGGACAGCAGGGACAGTGCAAGCCAAGGGCCACAGCAGCTGGGGAAGGTCACCAGCATTCTGGAGCCAGAAGTCATCAAGCTGCAGATGGAGACACAGAGGATGGAGCTGGAGTGCCAGAGAGAAGAGAAGTGAGAGCAGTGAGATGCAGAGGAGAAGAGGGGGCATGAATAATGACAGGCAGACTGTGAAGAATGTGAGTGCCAGAGGCAACATGAACTGGAGAAGCTATGACTCCAACCACCAGCACCAGAACAGGAAAGTGGCTTGGGTTTAACTGGAACTACAGGACTGGGTTACAAATTACATTTCAAATTGATAGCTGAATTTAAAGAGGGGGAGGATATGGATACCTTTTTAAATTCCTTTGAAAAAGTTTGTAGTCAGACAAAAATTCCTAGAGGGTATTGGAGCTTCCAGCTAACCTTGATTCTTACCGGGAAATCTTGGGATGCATTGGATTAGATGGACAATGAGGACAGTAATGATTATAGAAAACTTAAAGACACATTCTCAAAAAAGTTTTATTTAACTGCAGAAGCACACAGAGCTAAATTCTGTAAGCTCAGGAGAAGCCCTGACATGAGCTATGAGGAGCTAGCCATGAAGAAACATCAGTTTTTAAAACTTTGGAGGGAAGAAATTGAAGCAAACTCTGTAGATAAAATCAAAAATGCTGCATTGGTAGAGCAGTGTTTTGGGCATGCCCAGCAGAGCTGAAAGCCTGGCTGGAAAAAAGAGATCCCCAAACAATACAAGAGGCTGATGAGCTCTCAGACTGCTATGCCAAGAGCAGACCTGCTCTGAGAGCAAATGGGTTGGGTGTGGCAGTGCAAAATGGGAGAAGTGCACCTTCAGGGCAGCTAAAACCCTCACTGCCTCCACAGAAACCAATTAGTCCCAGGTTTCAGAGAAAAGATTTTTCTGAGAAAAGAAATGAATGTTGGGTTTGCAAAGAAACTGGGCATATTGCCAGACAGTGTCCCAAAAGGATGAGCACTATGCAAAATGGGGCTAAGAAAGAAGTGGGTTGTTTGTGTGCCCCTGGAAGCATGCCTGTGAACATGAGGGAACACACGCACCCAGTCAGTGTGAATAGTGTACAGACACAAGGGTTAAGAAACACAGGGGCATCCCTGATGTTGGTAAAAGGGGATCTGGTAGAGCCTGGTCAGCTTAAACCCAATAAATTTGTAACTGTACAAGGCTTCACTGGGGAGGAGAAAATATTGCCACTCACTAGTGTTCTGCTAGACTGGGATGAAACAGGGGGAACTGTGCAACAGGTGGCTGTAGTTAAAACTTTAGCAGTTAACGTCATCCTTGTCAGTAATATCAAACTGGGGATGGTGTGTGCAGTTACCCATAGCCAAGTGGCAAGGGAAAATTGTAGTTCCCTGGACCCCATAGAAGCCACTGTGGAAGCCACTGGGAGGCTAGCTTCCCAGTCTGTGTCTCCTGATATGGAGACTAATGGAGGCACCCATAGTGGAGACCAAGGAGAATGTCCACAATGGAGACCCACAGGAGGGTGGCACAGGACCCCACAGGGGAAGAAAACAACTCCTGGTGGGGGACTTAATTGTTAAGGGTGTAGAACTGGGCAAGGGAGGGGAAAAGGAGGTAAGGTTCCTGCCCAGCACCATGGCTTGGAGAGACAGAAAATGAATCCTCAGGATCACAGGAGCAGGCATGGGGGGGTGAGCTGAATATCATTATCCACCTAGGGACAAATGATCTGTCTGAGAATGGGATCAAAGCAGTGCAACAGGAGTTTGGGGAGTTGGGGAGGGGCCTTAGACAAGTAGAACACATGGTAACTTTTCGGAAGTGCTACCTGTCTATGGCATGGATGAGGCTAGGCTACATTGCACCATGGGATTCAATGACTGGTTGAAAAACTGGTGCAGAGCTCAGGGATTTGGCTTCATTGGGGACTGGGGCTCCACCCGGAGGGATGCAAGCCTATACTGGTGTGATGGTCTGAATCTATCCAGGAGGGGAACCAGGATCCTATGTGACAGGTTTAAATGCTTCATTGGCAAGAATTTAACCTAGCCAAGGGGGGAGGCACTGAAAAGCAGAAGGGAAATCCTACCCCCCCAAAAAATCTGGGTAGTTAATGAGGTAAACACCAAGATAGAGCAGTTGATAGGGAGAAGGGCAGGGGTAAATAGAGAAAAAGACAAAGGCAGTAAGGATAGGGATGGGGCAAAAAGAAATAAAGCCATGAAAAAATGAAGGGTAATGAGTACTAATGCCTGTAGTCTAGGTAAAAAGCTCACCAAACTGGTGGCCTTGATGGAAGAGGGATGCCTGGATATTGTGGCAGTCACACAAATATGGTACACAGAGACCCATAACTGGGATGTCAACATACCAGGGTACACAATATACAGGATGGAAAGAGAGGGAAGAATGGGAGGAGGAGTGGCTCTCTATGTAAGGGAAGGGATCAAAGCAACAGAACAAAAGGGTTAACAGGGAGGAGAGGAGGCACTGTGGGTCACCCTGGAGACTGGAAATGACACCACAATCTGCACAGGGGTTGTATACAGACCCCCATCTTAGGGGGAGGAAATGGACAAGGAAATGATAGAAGGCATCCTTAGGATGGCAGAGAAAGGGGAGATGTTGCTGATGGGGGACCTGAATATGCCAGATGTTAACTGGAGCACCTTTGCTGCAGCCACATCCAAGAGCAGGGCCATTCTTGATGCTCTACAGGGGGCATACCTCAGGCAGCTAGTTTTGGAACCCACTCGGGAGGGAGCAATCTTAGACCTGGTACTTTAAAATGGGGATGGAGAGAGACGCTCCAGTCTTGAAGTGGGCAGCCATCTGGGAACAAGCAACCACCAATCAGTGTGGTTCATGATAAACTTAGCTGTAGAGTAAAGCCATACAAAAGTGAAGGTACTGGACTTCAGGAAGGCTGATTTTGTCAAAATGGAAGAGTGCCTCAGAAAAATATGATCAAACAGGTAAGAAGGTGGGGTGGAGCAACAATGGGGAAACATCAAAACCACTATCACAGAGGGAACAAGCCTTTGTGTGAAGCAAATAAACAAATCAGAATGAAAGAAAAAAACTATGGTTCTCTAAAGAAGTGGTGGGGAAGGTTAGGGAGAAAAAGAAATCATTCAAGAAGTATAAGGAAACACAGAAGAAGCAGGACAGAGAACTGTACCAGTTAAACCAGAAGGATGTGGGGAAGGCAGTCAAAATAGCAAAGGCCCAAGCCGAGGAAAAGATAACCAACTTGGTTAAGAAGGGGGATAAAACCTTTTATAGGTACATTAGGGAGCAAAGAAAGACTAAAGCAGGGATACTGAGGTTGAATAAAGAGGAACGGTGTTGGGTAGAGAGTGACAGTGAAAAATCAGGGATACTGAATGAATACTTCTGCTCAGTATTCACAATGGAAGAGCAAGGGGAGATACCTAATCTAGTCAATAGAAGCACTCTGGATGGGGGGGGTGATATTAGTCCTTTCACAGAAGAAAGGGTTCTGAAAGAACTCTTAAAACTGAAGGTGGATAAAGCAATGGGATCTGATGGGATTCACCAAATTCTAAAAGAACTAAGGCAAGAACTAGTAACACCACTGACTACCCTTTTTAATAAGTCATGGGAGGATGGTGTAGTACCTGAGGACAGGAGGAGGGCAGATGTGATTCCCCCTCACAAAAGTGGGAGCAAGACAGTCGTAGGAAACTACAGACCTGTCAGTTTGACCTCAGTGGTAGGGAAAATGATGGAATTACTTCTGAAGGAAAGAACTATTGAGTACCTAGGCCAGTGGGGCACAAGACCCAAGGCAGCATGGATTCACATCAGGAAGGTCATGTCAGGCAAATCTCATTGATTTCTTTGACTGGGTGACCAAAGTAGTAGACTGGGCAGGGGCTGTGAACATGGCCTACCTAGGCTTTAGCAAGGCATTTGACACAGTCACAGAAACATAGAATGTGATGGCAGATAAGGACTGCTTGGCCCATCTAGTCTGTCCATTTCCAAACCTAACAGATAAGCTGCAGATCCTAGTTAACCAACAGCCTACTTCCTCCTACCCCCCACTAGAATTGCATTATGTCTGTCCCATGCATTCTTGAATTCTGCCAGTGTTTTTGACTCTATGACCTCCTCAGGAAGGCTGTTCCATGTATCCACAACCCTCTCTGTGAAGAAATACTTCCTCACATTACCTCTGAGCCACCCCCCTCTATCTTCAAATTGTGCCCCCTTGTTTTTGCACATCTCTTCTTCTGAAAGATGCTACCCTCTTGGACTTTTTTGATTCCCTTGAGGTATTTGAAAGTTTCTATCATGTCCCCCCTTTCCTCAAGGCTATATATCTTTAGTTCCTTTAGTCCTTCTTCATACGTCTTCTGATGCAGACCCTGCATCATTTTGGTTGCCCTCCTCTGGACAACCTCCACCCTGTCTATGTCTTTGTGGAGGTGGGGTCTCCAGAACTTTACACAGTACTCCAGATGTGGTCCCTAGTGCTAGAGACCCTAGTTTGCAGACTGAAGGGGACCTATCCCTTGCCTAGGGAATGTGTAAGGAGTTCATAGCTGCTCAGAAAAGTGACCCTAGTCTGGAGACACTGAGGGCTTGGGCAGACTCTGATGGAGTACAAGGAGGTGATGGGAAACATAAAGTTTATTGGGACAATGGACTGCTGTACATGCAGCATGCTAAGACAGAGGAGAGGTGTTAGGCAGGCAGCTTGTCATTCCCCAGGGATACCATGAGCAGTTGCTCAAGATTGCACATGATATTCCCTTGCCTGGTCATCTGGGAATTTCACACACCATGCAGTGGTTGGCCCGGAATTTCTATTAGCCCAACTTCACCCAGCAGGTGAAGAAGTATTGCAGGTCTTGTCACCGGTGCCAAGAAATAGGGAAGGGGGATAAGAAAATCCAAGCCACCCTAATTCCATTGACCAGAGTGGAGGAGCCATTCCAAACGGTGGGAATGGATATTGTGGGGCCTTTAAATATCCCCAGCTCCTCCAGAAAGAGGTTCATCCTGACTGTGGTGGATTATGCCACGTGGTATCCAGAGGCACTCACCCTATCCTTACTGAGGACAGACAAAGTCGCAGATGCCTTACTTGGGATTTTCTCCTGTGTTGGGTTTCCACAGGAGGTTATCATCTAACGAGGGGGTTCCTTCATGTTGGACCTGATGAAATGTTTGTGGGAGAAGTGTGGGGTGGTGCAGAGATGCATGACACCTTATCACCCACAAGTCAATGGGCTTGTGGAAAGATTTAATGGTATCCTGAAGTCTATGCTCCAAACATTTGCTGAACATGGAGGGACTGGGGGACATACCTTCCCCACCTGTTGTTTGCATACAGGGAGGTGCCCCAAGAATGACATGGTTTTCCTCCTTTAAGCTCTTATATGGACGCAGGGCATGTGGGCCCCTAGACTTGATCCAGGAGGACTGGGAAGGCAAGCATGCCACCCAAGGAACTCCTATAGTGGATTATGTCCTTAGGTTTAGGGAAAGACTGAAGGAGCTTATGGGGACAGCCCAGAGCAACCTGGCAGCTTCCCAACAGAAACAAAAAAGTGTGGTATGACTGCAGAGCCAGAGCTTGCTCATACACAGTGGGCTAGGAAGTCATGGTCCTTATTTCGGTCCAGAAAGAAAAGCTGCAGGCTGAGTGGGCAGGACTGTACAAAGTGGTTAGAAAGGTAAATGACATGAACTATATCATAGACACCTTATCACAATCACGGGTTTTAAGAATGCATGGGATAGACATAAAGGAATTCTGGAGGTCAGGGGTAAGGGGGCAACAGACTTCCTGGAAAACATAAACTGAACTTGCAAACTTGGGCAGACTGGGTGGGCCATAGGCCCTTATCTGCCGACACTGTCTATGTATCTATGTATAGAGTTACCTGACAGAAGACATACAGAAAGAACATACCATGTCAACATGATGAAACCATATGCTAATAGGGCTGACATAGTGTTTGTAGTGTGTAGTCCTGGGGAGGGGATGGAGGAAGGAGACCCCCTTCTGGACTTGATGGAAGAAAGCAAGTGGGAGTCCTCTGTAGAGGCAGTTAAATTGTCACGTCAGCTGGCCCCAGACAAGATCCAGCAAGTAAGGGAGGTTTTAGCAAACTTTGCCCCACTGTTTAGCACCAAGCTTGGACTAACCCCTTAGCAATGCATGATGTAGAGACAGGGATATAGACGCCCACATGGCAGACAACATATTGGGTGTCAGAGGCTGTCCAAAAGGACATTAGGAGGGAGGTGGAGGAAATGCTGGATTTAGGGGTAATACAGAAATCCCACAGCCCCTGGGCCTTACCAATAGTCCTTGTGCCAAAGTCAGATGGCTCGACTCATTTTTGTGTGGACTATCATGGACTGAATACACACACAAAGTCAGACACCTACCCAATGTCCTGGATGGATGAACTCCTGGACAGGTTGGGAGAGGTGACCTACCTTACAACTATAGACCTGACAAAGGGGTATTGGCAGGTACAGTTAACTGACAGAGCAAGGGAGAGGTCAACCTTCATCACTCTGATAGGGTTATTTGAATTTAAAGTAATACCTTTTGAAATGAAGAATGCCCCTGCCACTCTCCAGAGGTTAGTGAACCTGGTGTTAAATGGTGCTGAGGAGTACGTCATGGCATATCTGAATGATATTGCCATCTTTAGTGCCAGCTGGGAGGAACACCTGTCCCACCTTAGGGAAGTGCTTGGCTGGATACAGAGGGACAAGCTCACTGTCAAAGCTGAGAAATGTCAGGGGGCCATGGCTGAAATGACATACCTCAGACATGTTGTAGGCCATGGACAGAGCCATCCCAACCAAGTAAAAATAGAGGTGATCAAGGCATGGCCCAGACTGAAAATGCATAAGCAGTTTAGGAGTTTTCTAGGGACAGCAGGGTACTGTAGGAAATTTGTGCCCAATTATGGTGCCCTGGCTGCTCTCCTATCTAATCTGGTAAAGAAAAAGATGCCTTAGTAAATGACCTGGGAACCAGCCTGTGAAAAGGCCTTTACCAAACTGAAGGAGGCACTGTGCAGTGCTCCTGTATTGATGAGTTCTGACTACAGAAGACCCTTTATAATCCAGACTGATGCCTCAGATGTGGGTATTAGGGCAGTAGTGAGTCAGACATCCAACCAAGGGAAAGATCACCCCATAGCATACCTGAGTAAAAAGTTACTTCCCAGGGAGCAGGCATACTCTACTGTGGAAAAAAGAGTGTCTTGCCATAGTGAGGACACTAAAGAAGTTAGAGCCATACTCATAAAGGCAATATTTTGAGGTACAAACTGACCACAACCCCGTGGTTTGGCTGACACAAATAGGAAAAACGAATGGTAGATTATTAAGATGGAGTCTTGCCTTGCAAGGGTATGACATGATGATCTTACATGGGGCTGGAGCAACCAATCAGAATGCAGATGGCTTGTCGTGTTCATTTGAGGAGTGAACTGACTTAGGGAGCTCATCCCATGCAGGGGATAGAGCCCCCAAATTCAGTCTAGGTGGGAAAGATTGTAATGCTTGGCCAGCTGGTTATGATTATTGTATGATATTGGTATTATAAAAAAATGGTCAGTGTCTGAAATGTCAGTCTGTGAGATATTTGGCCTTTGAATTATAAGATCAGTAGCTGAAACCAGAGGTTGTAATAAAACAGACCAGATTCAATGACTACCTTCCTTCCAGTGGACATTTTATTACATTTTATAATATACTCAGCCTTTTGAAGTTGAAACAAAATCTAAAGTTTATGACATCAGGAAAGAAAGGGTAATTTGGCTGTTTCTGTCAAGTTTATCACCTAAATGACAAATGCTGGGATGGCTAACTTCAAAGGAAAAATAGTTAATTTAGGAGTTATATATAGGAAACGTCTGTTTTCTTCTGATGTCACATTATTTAACATACCACCTGGTAAGAAATCACATTTGTAATTTTATTTTCTAAAAGGATGAGCTAGATGACTTATCAAGTGGGTGTGGAAATAGAGTTGAAAATATATCAGTATATCTGAAATGTGGGACATATCTCTTTTGGGCTTTTAAGAAACAAAGTTCTCAGACCTAACTAAAAAGACACTTATAGAGGTAATACATTAGATAGAAAATATCTTAATGTATTGTGGTAGGGGTATTGTCCTGTAGTTTTCCTTTTTTTCTTTTATGTGATTGTGATGCTCTTTGTTATTTGTTCCGCATTTCATCTTACTATTTTTATACATTTTTAGTAAACACATTCTTTAAGGTACTGCCTAGGTCTCCCAGTTTTCTTTCTGCATGTGGAGTGCCTGTATTATTATGTCTGACAAATGTTCAAGGGCTTGATGGTGTTACTAAGCTTGGTAAAAGGTAAGAATGTAAGAATACATCTATGGTCTCTTATAGAGTTTTAAGGGTTCATTTGGATGCCTAGTTAAGTGCCCTTAGGCAAAAGATATATTGCACGCCCCCAAAGAAAATATTATCTGAGCCTGTACATTTGGGTATGCTAGCATAAAGTTCACAGTTTGAATCCCCCCAGAACTTGAGACTAAAGGTGATTCAGACCCAAAAGCAGACAGGAGGGTTACCCTGTCTGCTACCTGTTCACACTATTGCACTCAGAGGTTGGCACTGTGGAAGCAGAGGGCCTGACAAGTGGAGTGTGTTTGTGACACTTGTATCATTTTTGGGTACCATTGTTACATAGTCCACTACCCTGTTGCTGGGACCCTATTAAAAATGACTTGCTGGGTAGCTCATTAGTTGTTTTCCCATTCAAATGTTTTTATGCTTTGAATAAATCTGTTTTTAAAGATACCTCTGGAGTCTCTTAAAAGTACAATAGATAGCAATATAGTGTAGTTCTTAGACATTCCAAACAGTGTAGGGAAGTCCTGCTTTTGATATATACACAGCCATCCCCTGCTGCACACACAAAAAGCTCTTTTATCATCAACATCTGGCTCCCATTTAGCTTCACAATTCCACTGCTGCTGTTGCTTTGGGTACATACAGGTAATCATTCATGAAGCAGGGGGGATGTTTCTATTTAGATTACAGAAATACCTTTGACAGTAAAACAAAAGTCCTAATGTGTGTGTGCATGTGTGTTTGTGTGTGTGTGGGGGAGGCACCATCATTTACAACAGATGCTGCTGTTTTATGAGGGTAAGCTGTGTGATTCAGGAAAGAGATCTGAGCTGTAAGGTTGAGCTGGGAAGTGTCAAGTGCAGTTCCTGGCAAACCAGCACTTTTTCTGCTGTTTGGTTATCTGCAAAAGTGGAACATTTGATGTCCCACTGAAACTTCATACGGGGGGATGTGATGGCAGTGCAGAAAATTGGACACTCCTGCATGAAATGGGACAGGTGGTAACCCTATTTAATAGATGACCAATATTTAACAAGCATTTTCAGTTTCCATTGTGGTAATGTTGAGGGGGTAAGGAGCAGGCAGGCTAAGAGCACATAATGAGACCATCTGTGCTGTGTTTAAATAATAGAACAGAACTGATTTATGATTGTTTCTGTTGGTACATTCTTTCAAACTTCACGGAGTGTCAAGCTAGAACAGCATCACAATCAGGATTGCTGATGACTGTGACAGGGTCAAGCCCCATATAGAGAGCACTGCAGTAGACCACAGTGGCACACTTCTCAAAATCATGTACATAGCAAAATGTTTGACATGCACTGGGGTGCACGGCAAACATAAAAAGGCTCTTGTGTTTAGAAATGAACAGTGTTTGATCCCACTGTACAGAACACTTGTGAGACTACATCTGGATTATGGGCCACCCTTTTGGTCACCCTACCTGAAAATGGATACTGATCTCTTGAAAAGTATTCCGAGAAGGGTAACAAGTTCATTCCTGCGACTGTCAATGATCTCCCTGCTCCTCCCCTGACAATGGCCCCATGCCTGTTCTCCCCCTCCTACTCCTCCTCCTCCTCCTCCTCCCCCCTCTTTTTGCCTCTTCCTGTGCTGCCTCCTCAGCTCTTTCGTTAAACTGCTTTGACCTGGCCTAATATTCCTTTGGGTCTGACTGTTAGCCATTTACCGTATTCTCTTTAACAAGTCTGTCTGAGTCCTGCCATGGAATTGTGTTTACAGTTGTATTGTTCTACTAAATGTGACATGGAGCCTTTGTAAACGAGTCTTTGACTCAAAGGTACTTTACAAATAAGCAATAAATAAATAAGAATAATTACAAGACTGAAGGACTGGCCATATGCAGAAAGACTGAGGGAGTGCAATATTGCACTTTTGGAGGATAGAGGAGTAACAGGCATCATTGTATTATTGTTTAAAATCCTAAATAACTCAGACCTTACAAACCAATGCAACATAATTTTCAGAGACAGAATGTCAAATTTTAGGTCCCATACCAAACCATTAAAAATACCAAGGTAGTATACTAACACAAGGGATAACTTCTTTATAGTAAGAGCTCCAAAAGTTTGGAATACATTGCCACAATACTTAATTGATCTAACATCCTGTAATAACTTTAATATGAATTAGGCACTTATGTGTGTTACATCAATACCTAGGGAATGATACCTCCACTACAAATGGGAGACAGTCTTGATAGGCTCTTAATTCCCCTTCTGCCTTAATCACTGAGTAAGATACTGAGTAAGAAAGAAGTAAGTGCCTCAGATGGGACTTGAACTCAGGCTACCCAGAATACCATTGCACTACTAGCTGCACCACCAAGGTACCTGGAAACTGGGCCATCCTGGAGCACATTATTTTTGAGGTATGATTACTTTAGAGTAATGTGTTTCAGGATGGCCCAGTTTCCAGCTGCATTGATGGCACAGTTGGTAGCATAACCAGAACGGTATTCAAGGTGGTCTGGGTTCAAGTCCCAGCTAAGGCACTTACTTCTTTCTCTCCTCTGTTTGTATATGTTCCATAAATAGGCACAGAATGCTCTGTGATTGAATATGTAATTATCTGTGCAACACCAGGCTGTGTACTAGAGAAAGGGTAATGTGCTCTGGGACAGCCCAGTTTCCAGTTGCCTTGGTGACACAGGTGGTAGTGGAACCAGAATGGCATTCTGAGTGACCTGGGTTCAAGTCCTATCAGAGGCACTTGCTTTTTTTTTGCTACTAATAGGTTACTGGCTGACTTATAGGATTTTGTAATATGATCTTGTACCCTGGGACTTTTGGACATTTTTCTTTTATTTAAACTTTATTGATTTTAACAACCATAAAATACTAACAACTGCAGAATAATCAAATATTGAACAGCCAAACAACCTAACAAAATTTAGGCATTAAAAGGAAAAAAAAATAATAACAAAGGAAGTCCCACTCACCTATAGCTCCCCTCCCCCTCAAGCACACATATCAGCAAGGGAAGCAAACATAAAACAAAAACAAGCATTTGCCAATGCCAAACATTCGCTTGCAGGTATTTGCAGTGGTGTTTGGCACTTTGACATGGCTTAAAAATATCTGTGACAAAGAAGTAAAATAAGGGTCAGTTTAACAATTGGTTCTATCTCCTGAAGCAGGCAGTGTAAGAGTATTGGTATAAATACTTTATTTGCTTAAGAGCAAGTCTGCAACTTTGTTTGACAATAATGAGAGCTATTCTCCAATGCACAAAGTGACTACGCACCACGGATGTGGGGTGCATAGCCACTCTGTGTGAACCAACACATCCTGTGCTCGATTCACAAAGGGGGCACGGGACTGGTATGCGTCCAATACCCCACTCATGCAATGAGATCCATGATGGGGGAAGGACAGGGGCATGCATGTGCTCCACACAATGCTGGAATGTGCAGAGCACTGGGTGGGGGGGTGCAGGCTATGCAACCTGAGGGAAGTTGTAGCCAGTACATGCCCCCAACAGGATGCCACTGCCAGAAGCAGTGGGGATGGCAGGGCATGAACAGCATTCCAATATGCTGCCTAAGCCCATGGGATGCACATGGTGGGCCAGGGGTGGGCAGCCGGCACCTGCCTGCTCAGATGTCACGGCCTCTATTGCAATCATCTGATGTTCATTGCACCCCAGTGCACAAGGGATCCAGTGGTGGACCGGGACAGGGCATCCCATTGAATGCCTGACCATATCCGCGGATGTACTTCTGTACACCTATGTGCCATGGGGGAGGTGCCATGGAAAGAAGCCTTGCAGTGGCTGTTGACTGTGAATACGGCCACTGCAAAGTGGTCCCTGGGTGTGGACCTTTGTGGGCAGGATACACTCCCATGGCATGTTAATCTTGGGCTGTGGAGAATAGCCGCCATTGTGAGCACACTATATACCCACTGTTCAATCACAGAAACACAAATTTTAGGAGGGACAGGAACATTCTGAGGCAAAATCAGGGACATCCCTGAAAAGCAGGGAAATCTCTCTCTCTCCCCCTCCTTTCTCTTCCTCCACTGTCTTTCTCTCTCTCTCCCCCCAACTCCCTGTTCTCTCTCTCTCTCTCTCACTCCCTCTGCCTCTTTCTCCCCCTCTGTCTCTCATTCCCTTTTAACCCCGTCTGTCTCTCTCTCTCTCTCTCCTCCCCCTTTGTTTCTCTTTCTCTCTCTTTCCTCCCCTTCTTCTCCCACTCTGTCTCTCTCTCAGCAAACAAGCATTTGTCAATGCAGAATGTTGGCTTCCTGGCATTGACATTGTTAGTGCAGGAGTTAGAGAGATGCGCAAGAGGATTGGCAATGAAGTAGTGAACTGATGCTGACCCCTGCCCTACCCTGCATAGAGTGACAGGCATTGGGGTGTGTGCCTTTGGGTCATCAGTCATAATGCTCACGCCATTTCACCTCACCCTACCCTGCAGACACTGACAAGTTCAGTGGTGTGCCTTGGGGTCTTTGCACCTTACACTCACCCCATTCCAAAAGGAAATTCACTAAAATGGGTGCAGTATAGGAGAATCGGGTGAACTTTGGGGCTGAAGAGTCCAAAGCACACCTTGATGCGTGTCACTGGCTGATGGGTGGGGGTGAACTAGTGGGAGCATTACAGCTGACCATACCAAGTAACACCCCTGATGTAGCTTCCAACCATAGAGCATGCACACAGGTGTGGTGCTAGAAAACAACAGTCAGTAGCGAAAAACAAACTTCCTGCACACACAAACCTAAAAGAGGGACACCGCACCATTTCTTACATGCAGAAATTCACATTTATTGATTAAATAAGGTGCACACCTACTCCACACCTCAGCCTGACATGTTTTGGACAAAAAATCCTTCCTCAAAAGTTGATTCCTTTAGTTGCAACACTTCTTATAAATGGTAAAAACAAACACATGAACTTTACACCTCATGTGATTGGTTAAAAAGCATATCACAGTAATTTTAATAACTTATTTTAAAAGAATGTTTTTCACACCAAAGTGTTACTAAAACATATAACTTCATGTTAAAGTACAAAATCTATACTATAAGGCAAATCACCTAAAAAGAGGCAAACGGCACAATTATATTCATGATGCAGGAGTGTAAAAGAACGAAAAGAAAAAGAGAAAAGAGAGAAAGAAGTGAGGAAGGGGGGATGGGAAGAAGAGAAAAAAAGAAGGAAAAATGGAAAGCTACTAATGCAGAGCAGTTAAAGAATAAAGTGGCAAGTCTATGGCCCCTAAAAAGTTTCAGACATACCAGGTCATTTTAGAATTTTCATTCTGTGCAAAAGACAACATCAAAAATATACTCCTGGGCTAAAGTTCACCAGTCCTTACTGCCACAGGGTAAACACACTGCTATCACATTATGGAGGAGGTGTTCATTCATTAACAATACAATGGTCTGAAGCAAAACATATGCTCTTACTACATATTGATTTATTTCCTTTTAAAATTAATTTTCTTTTGTTTTTCTTGAAGTACGGGTGTATGTCTAGATATGCATTCAGACCAGTTTTTTGTGGCATTCAAAATGAAAATCCAGAAATTCTCCCTAATGAACATCAGATTTTCAAAGTCTCCCCTCTGGGGTTTCTACATACTTCCCCAATAGCTGTAAAGCTAAACTGATGTTGTGCTGGGTTGTGGCATATGTGATGTCCTTCTTTTCTATGGCCCTAACATGTTCCCTGACCCTGGTTTTAAAGCACCTTAGAGTTTTTCCCACACAAAAAGCATTACAGCTACACGTTGCCAAATATATGACACTCTCAGTGTCACATGTAATACATTGTTCAACCTTAAAGATTTTGTCAGAATTGCAGCTAGAAAAGGTTTTTGTGGGTAAAACATGCATGCAGACTGCATGTCTTTTACATTTAAAGCAGCCCACAGGTTGTTGCAGCCAATTTTTAGTTTTTTTTATTATTGGTAATGGCTGTGTACCAAAATATCTCTTAAGGTGGGTGCTTTCCTGTAGCACATCCTCACAGGTAACTCTACAGTTTGTTTGAGCCCTGCATCCACTGACAAAACATGCCAGTGTTTTCTTAAGATTGTTTTGAGGTGGCTTGCTTGATCTGAATAATCAGTTGCAAAGTTAAATCTACAGTCATTTGTGACAGGGGTATCTGGGATACTTAAAAGAATATCTCTACTCCTATTCTGTGCTGCTTGCTTAGCTACCATGATCGTGTTATGGTTATAGCCCTGTTGTAATTGTCTGTGAGCTCTTCTGCACCTCGTGCAAAAGATTCCTCTGTGGAACAGTTTCATCTAGTCCTGTAAAACTGTCCTTTGGGGATGTTGGAGGTCACGTGGGGGGGTGACAGCTGTTGTGTATCACATCCTCCTCCCATTTGCCAACATAGAGGTTTGCTATAGCGGGGGCACATGTGGCCCCCATAGCTGTCCCTTTGATTTGTTTGTACATAGCATTATTGAATAAAAAGACATTGTCTTTTAGCACCATTTCTAACATTTTCAAAATTGTTGTTACTAAAGCACCATCAAGTTCTGACTAATTTAGAAAGATGGCAGCTGCATCCAATGCCCCCTCATGGGGGGCATTGGTGTAAAGGGCCTCAATGTCACAAGTAATAAGTAATATGTCCTTCTCTAAATTAAACATGGGTGAAATGTTCAAAACTTCTTTTATATCTTTGAGAAAAGAAGGCAGAGTGGATACCATAGGCTTCAGGTAGAAGTCACAAAACGGTGAAAGGGGTTCTGTTAAAGATCCTGTGCCACTTATGATAGGGCAGCCAGCCGGATCAACAAGAGTCTTGTGTACCTTAGGGTGGGTATAGAAAGTTGCTGTAATAGGGAACTGTGTGATAAGGAAGTCTCTGGTTTTACAATCTATAACCCCCTCCCTAAAGGTCTGTAGTACCAATTAGATAATGGCTAAACTCAAACTCGCAATCTGATTGGCTAAAACAGTCTGCCAGCCAGGCTGTTATTTCTTAACAACACCTGGCAAAAAACAAGTGCCACAACTACCCAACATAATGACACTTTAATTTTGAAATGTACCACCATTTTTTCTCACTAACCAAGACAGCAAGATACAGGCCTCATCCCTATTAACCCTCTGAAACAGTCACATCAAAAAAAAAATCCAAATATTCCACATTTAAACAAATTGTATAACACATTTTCTTCATTCCTCCCCCACCCGAAAATCTCATGCTACTAAATAGCTGAGACCCCTCCCGACACATGATCCCTACCCACTCCCATAGACATCCCAGACCAGCAGACCCACTCCACCTGTGGCACAAATTTCACAAAACTCCTGCTCCTCTCTTTCCTTGCTGCACTTCTTCACAATCCCCACCAGCTTGCTCGCTCACTCTCACTGGCTCCCTTGCTGTCTCTCTCTGACAATAACCCAACCCACCAGCCCCACTGTACCTTTACTCTGATCATTTTCTCTTCTCTTAAGCTCTGCAAACTCTTACGAATCTTTTTCTTCTGTCCCTTTTACGACTTCGGATAAAAGGACTACAGCTCCTACAAATCCATGCGACAAAAAATCCAGATCACTCCACAGCCTCTCCTAAACAGTATCACCCCGGGACTACTTTACAAAAAATATATAGTTTCATTCTATATATAATTTTTATTCAGCTTCCTGTTGATTTCATTCCATTTTATTAACAATGTAACAAATAAACCATTATCTAAGTATAATAATACCCTCCAGGGTGGGCGTTTTGGGATAAAACAGACCTTCCAGGGGCTATAATGCCCTCCACCTGTGGTGTCAGGTCTCATTACGCCCCTGAGCAGTCTGTTATATCCCAATAATGCCAACCCTGTTGGGTATTATTACTTACTTCATCAATGCTGCATTTAAAATCATGGGTAGGGTCCTCCATGAGTCTGGTGTAAAAATCTTTATTGTCCCACTGCCAATAGGCCTCTTTCATATATTTCTGTTTGTCCAAGAGTACAACCACTCCTCCCTTGTCTACTTGTTTAACAATTAAATTCACATCTGATTTTAAAGTCTGTATCACATCTCTCTCTATTATACTCTGTTGTTTAAATGACCATATTCTGGGGACTAAAACAATTCTCTAGGTCCTTTTCCACAAGTTCTTTAAACATGGAAACTGACATATGGGGGGGAACAATAAGTAGAAGGTACTGAGAATGGCAGTGTCTGTGTTTCTGTGCTGGTATCAGTATTTTCATTCAGTGCCTCAGTGTTTTTTGCCAAAAAAAAGATTGTACATTCAATTTTCTGCAGCACAGATTTGGGTCTACTAATGTCCCCACTCTGTCCATAGTTGCCGTTGGTGAGAAGCCCAGTCCCTTTTCCAATACCCTTTCTTCAGCACCGATAAAACATATTTTGAAAAGTTTATGACTTGTATTACAGGAAAAATGCTTACCTATTCTGGTATCCCCTGACCCTGCATGGCTTCATGAATGGTTACCCCCCTCAATTATTCCTGTAAAACTGGTTGTCTCTGTAATGGCAATGTGTGTTCCTCATTATCGTTTACCTCTCCTCATCTTCTTCCTGGATCTGAAAAGTCTCATGGGTGTTCCTGGAATCTTGTGTTCCACCTCAGGAAGATTTGTTGTTGGTTCTGGTCCATTTGTGAAGTTTGGTTTGGTTCTATGTGTTGTGGATCCATGTGATACCCTTCTTCCAAAAAAGGCTTCTCTTTAGTTTCTCCCCCACCAGAGTCATTTGTGTCAGTCATGTATTCAAATAAAACATTTTTTACTGGTTTTAAAATACTTTTCAAGTTGTCTTTTTTCCAAGAGAAAATCATACCCCTTTCCCAGTCACCCTTTTCTCTGATTAACTTGTTCCTTTTAAGCCTCTGTAGATCACCATCTAGCTTTAAAGTGTCAGTGGCTCAGTAGGTAACACACTCACCTCTGAGGCTGGGAGATCAGAGGGCTGTGGGTTCAGTTCCCACATCTGGCACTTGGGTTAATATCCCAGTACTGACACTGTAGTGCAGCATGAGAGGGGTGCTGCACTTCTGAGGTGCCATCTTTCAGATGAGACATTAAACTGAGGTCCCATCTTCCTGGATTGGTGGTAGTTCAGGTGGATGTTAAAGATCCTATGGCACTTATCAAAAAGAGTAGGGGAATTTTTTATTGAGAACAATATAACAAATCAAAAACTATACAAAAACAATGGAATACATTAAATCAAGACAATAACTCATAAAAAATAGAAAGATAACCTACAAAAAAAATAGAAAGGTAATACACATTCTATAAATGAACAGACTAAGAGTAATACAGGAAGTTTCAAAACTAACACATTCTCTTTATTAAGTAACCCCTTCAAAAAGTATTAAAGGAAGTGCCCTCCACCAATATTCAACTAAAGCTGCTGGTAACGCCTTTTTCTCTAATTCATAAACATGTGCAATTTCTTTCCTAATAAGATTTTTCAACCCAGTTAATGAAGTTTGTTTTTGCTGAAGTACAAACAGACATCTATTATACCAAATGTGTCATTTGAAAATTGCAAAAAGGACTCTAAGAGTACCAGGATAAAATAATTTCCAGTCAGGCCCAAATTTCCCATATACCAGATCCGAGTATGTTATATTAGCAAACATGGGTAAAGACCACTCATGTGCCAACTGAGCCCACAATGGTTCTATAAAAGGACAATAAAAAAAAAGGTGTGCCATAGTTTCCACTTGGCAAACACAGGACTCCCTGACACAAAACCGATCTTCCAGCTGTTTATGAGCTTGATTCCTTTAACATTTAACTTATTGTGACAGCACAGCCATAAAGTGTCCACATTTTATTGGAATCCTACCATCCAATAATTGTTTAGTTAAACATTGACAGTCAAAAGGCAGATCAAAACAAGGCATTGACAAAAAATTATATTCAAAATGGAGGAATATAGGAGCTTTCTGTTTTGCAAATCCGGCACCTGACTGGATACATGCCACTGCCTTATTTTTTAAAAGCTCAACAATATACCCAGAAGTCCCTTGTGGAATCTTAGTAAAGCTTCCAGGTTGGTGCTCTCACTTATCTATAAAATATTGGGATCTGGAAGTGAAACTCCATACCCAAAACTCCTGATGACCAGCTATGCAAGGGTAAACATTTGAATGTACAAAAATAGTAAAGAAAAACAATACCGGATTAACCATATTTAGACCCCCCTTGTTTTATAGGTCAATAAGTAATTATTCTTTTAACAGGGTTCAACCTACTGCCCCACAATAGTTGAAAAAATAAATTATACAGGTGTGCTTCTAAATGAAGTGGAAGAGAAAAATATAACTGACCAATAAAAAAAATGGGAATAATAAAAGTTTTCAACATATAAATCCGTTTTTTCCTAGACATAGGAAAAGATTTCCATTTTGTAATTTTATCTTCTGCAACAGAAATAGAGGAAAGTCAATTACTTTCTGCTGCTAAGGTACTTCAAAGAAAGACACAGAATCTGCATCTTCTCAGACCTAATAGATATCCCCCAATCTCAGTATAAACATCCTGTAAGAGAATCTACAGCTCTGCCAAAACTTTTTGATTATTTAAAGTGGACCCAGAGATTAACGAGAAGGCTGCACAATCTCAATAGCTCGCACACCTGAGGCCTGATCTGCTATTAAAATACAAATGTCATCCTCATAAGCCAGAGCACTAGGAAAAACAGGGCAGATTTGTCAGAAATATGTCTGACGGAAGTGTCAGTATACAGTTTCTAAGAAGAGGGTCTACAGAAAAACATATAAAAGGGGCTCAAGGGACAGCCCTGATGTACCCCTGTTTTTATCTGAATATGAGATCCCTTTAAACCATTCACTACAGGAGTCATGGAGGCATATTTGTTCATATTTCTAATCCAAGAGACAAAATCCTGCAGCACCCCATACCGTTCTGTGACCGCAAACAAATAATTATGTGGAACTCGATCAAAAGCTTTTGATTGATCTAAACTGAGTACATACCCTGTGTACCTAACCCATCAAAAACCTCCCTTACTACTTTAAGTTAGTAATCATAGAGTGGTCTGGGAAAGCACATGTTTGAGTATGAAAAATTACTTTCTGGGCAATATCAGAAAGTCTGACCGAAATAAGTTTACATAAGATTTTCCAATCTGAATTTAGAAAACTACTAGGACACCAATTATCTAAATATTCTTTTTTTTTATTAAATTACTAGCTGTAAATGCTGCAGGTATTGGCAATATTCCCTGAAAAATTATATTAAATACAGCCGTTAAGTAAGATAAAAGCACAGTTTTGCTTTTTATGGAACTCATTTGAATTCCATCTGGACCAGGGTCACAGTATTTTAAGTGACTAATTACAGAATCTACTTCAGCACTAGTGATAGGCAACTTAATCATGAGACACTTTCAGGGATAATTTAGGAATATGTAAGGAATCAAAAAGTATTCCAGTCATGTGGCTTGAATTCCTGACCATACAAAATCTGGGTATGATAAGAAACCTCTTTCACAATGTTTTTATTATCAGAAATCTGGGTGCCATTATGCGAGATTAATGATGGCATATATTTAGACTGAACCTGCTGGTTACTACTGTCAAACGGGTTAACCACTTTGGCTGCCTCTTTCCTACCACATTTCTGTTCTAAAAAATGGGAGGTGGATCTATCATACTGATAAGCACACATTTCTTCTTTTAATTGCTGAATCTGCACAGAATAATCTAAATGAAATTCAGTTTGCCAAGACAACAATTTCTGCAACTGATGATGGCAATTCAAATATTTAAGATACTGACTAGAAGAACAGGATTTAGAAAACCTTTGGCAAAATTTTCTAATTTCCATTTTGGTGTCCTGCCACCAAAAGGCAGGATTGTCAAATATTTCAAACACAGAAATTTTGTCTTGAAGAACCATGTACAATTTCTGCCAGCCATGTTCTCCTCCAACAGTGAAATATTCATTTTCCAAAAATTACGAGAGTCTGGTTTATTAATAGGACGACCCAAAGATAAAACCAGTAAACAATGGTCAGAGTGTTCACAGGGGAGAACTGAATACTGAACACCCGGCAACCATTTAGAAATAAGAAAATAATCTATCCTTGTGGTTAATCTTCCTTGATGAAATGTGTGTACAGGAGGCTAGGAACCAAATAAAGCCCCATAAATAAGGTTAGCTTTGGTATATAATGAGTTAAGAAAATTTGAGTCGTATATAACTTTTGTGTTTCTCCTGTTTTATCTGGAAGAGATAAAATACAGTTAAATTCCCCCCAAAAAATTATTGACTTAGACAACTGGAGAAAAGGCTGAATGGTTTTAAAAGTAGCTATTCTCTGGTTTTTAATCTGGGGGTTGTAAATATTGATCAATCTCCATTCTTGTTGTTGAATAATAACATCCAGAATAAGGACCCGACCCTGGATTAGGTCAATTGCTTGGCAGAAGACACCAGGAGGAAGGAGTGCTGTGTGACTGGACTTCTCTACTGGGACTAAAGAAGTAGAACTCTTGTACTTGGACCTTTCATTTAGGGTAAAAAAATTAACAAACAAAACAAAAAAAATAGTGTGTTTGTCTGAGTTAACTGAACTGAATGGTTATCTGAACAGTTATCTAGGTGTAAATCTCAGGTGATTGAAAGGGCTTGATAGCTGTGCAGTTTAAATTACTTATAAAAAGATCTAGTAAGTAGGGGGAGTGGCTTAGCTAGAAGGGAGCTAAATGTAAAGACTGCCTTAGAAAGATTGTGTTAGTAGCTTGGCAGAAAACACCAGGAAGAAGGAGTGCTGTGTGACTGCAACTCTCTACTGGGACTAGAAGAGGGGGAGGAGTGGCTCTCTGTGTAAAGGAAGGGATAAAAGCAACTGAACAAAAGAGTAAACAGGGAGGGGAGGAGGCACTCTGGGTCACCTTGGAGACTGAAAAGGCACCACAATCCACACAGGGGTTGTGTATAGACCCCCATGTCATGGGGAGGGAATGGACAAGGATATGATAGAAGGCATTCTTAGGATGGCAGAGAAAGGGGAGATATTGTTGATGGGAGACCTGAAAATGCCAGATGTTAACTGGAGCACATTTGCTGCAGCCACATCCAAGAGCAGAGCTATTCTCAATGCCCTACAGGTGGCAGGCCTCACTCAGCTAGTTTTGGAACCCACTCATGAGGGAGCAATCTTAGACCTCGTACTCTCAAATGGGGGCAGTGAGAGGATCTGTGATCTAGAAGTGGGTTGCCATCTGGGAACAAGTGACCATCAAACAGTGTGGTTTACTTTAAACTCAGCTACAGAATCAAGCCATACAAAAGTGAGGGTACTGGACTTTAAGAGGGCTGACTTTGGCAAGATGGGAGAGTGTCTCAGAAAAGCTCTAGCAAACAGACTAGAAGGAGTGGTGGAGCAACAATGGGGAATCATCAAAACTGCCATCACAGAGGCAACAAGCCTTTGTGTGAAGCAAATAAACAAATCAAAATGAAAGAAAAAGCCACTATGGTTCTCAAAAGAGGTGGCTGGTAAAGTCAGGGAGAAAAAGATACCATTCAGGAAGTATAAGTAAACACAGAAGGAGCAGGACAGAGAGCTGTACAAGTTAAGGCAGAAGGAAGCAGGGAGGGAAGTCAGAATAGCAAAGGCCAGAACTGAGGAAAAGATAGCCAACTCAGTTAAGAAGGGGGATAAAACATTTTATAGGTACATCAGAGAGTGTAGAAAGACAAAGGGAGGGATAGTGAGACTGAATAGAATGAATGGTGGGTGGGCAGAGGGGGACAGTGAAAAAGCAGGGATACTGAACAAATTTTTCTGCTCAGTATTCACAAAAGAGGAGGGGGAAGTGCCTAATACAATTAACAGAAGCACTCTTTATAGGGGGTTCAGTCCCAGCCCTTTCACAGAAGACAGGGTTCTGCAAGAACTCCTAAAACTGAAGGTGGACAAAGCAATGGGGCCTGATGGAATTCACCCCAGAATTCTAAAAGAATTAAGGGGGGAACTAGTGAAACCACTGACTAATCTTTTTAATAAATCATGGGAGGATGGTGTGGTACCCGAGGACTGGAGGAAGGCGGATGTGATTCCCCTTCATAAAAGTGGGACCAAGACAGAGGCAGGAAACTACAGACCTGTCAGTTTGACCTCTGTGGTAGAGAAAGTGATGGAGTCACTTCTGAAGGAAAGAATTGTTGAGTACCTAGAGGCCAGTGGGGCACAGGACCCAAGGCAGCATGGGTTCACAGTGGGAAGGTCATGTCAGACAAATCTAATAGATTTCTTTGACTGGGTGACCAAAGTAGTAGACCAGGGAGGGGGCTGTGGACATGGCCTACCTAGACTTTAGCAAGGCATTTGACACAGTCCCACACAAAAGATTAATAGTCAAATTAACCAGCCTGGAAGTGGGTTCCAGGGTGGTGGCCTGGGTAAAACATTGACTGGATAACAGGACACAGAAGGTAATTATAAAAGGAGTCCACTCTGAAGAAAGTGGGTTACTAGTGTGGTACTGCAGGATTCAGTACTGTGTCCAGTCCTTTTTAATGTCTTTATAAGTCACATTGCAGAGGGACTAGAAGGAAAAGTATGCCAAGGTTGATACACAAGGAGGCGTGGAAAGGATGAGAAGGGACTTGGCAAGGTTGGAGGTATGGTCAGAAGTATGGCAGCTAAGATTTAATGCAAAGAAGTGCAAAATAATGCACCTGGGAAACAAGAACCCAGGAGAAGATTACACAATGGGGGGAGGTAGGTAGTGACAACAACAAAAAAGGAAGGGAACCTGAGGGTAATCATATCAGATGACCTTAAGGTTAGCAAGCAATGTGAGAAGGCAGTAGGGAGGGCTGGGGATATTCTGGGATGCATAGGGAGAGGCATCACCAGCAGAAAACAGGAAGTTGTCAGGGTCTGCAAGAGAAGCTGTACGAGGAAAGACTAAAGATGCTTAATATGTATACCCTTGAGGAAAGAAAGGATATGGGGGACATGATAGAAACTTTTAAGTACCTCAGTGGAATCAACAAAGTCCAAGAGGGTAGCATCTTTCAGAAAAAGAGACATGCAAGAACAGGGGACACAATTTAAAGATGGAGGGGGCAGTTCAGGGGCAATGTGAGGAAGTATTTTTTCACAGAGAAAGTAGCGGATGCATGGAACAGCCTTCCTGAGGAGGTTGTGGGGTCTAAAACTGAGAGAATTCAAGAATGCATGGGACAGACATAAGGCAATTCTTGTGGGGGGTAAGAAGAAATAGGCTGTTGGTTAACTAGGATCTGCAGCCTATCCTGTAGGTAGGGAAATGGGCAGACTAGGTGGGCCAAGCGGTCCTTATCTGCTGTCAAAGTCTATGTTTCTATGTTTCTAATAAGTCTGATGACTTGTACCTCTAACTTATTAAAAAGAATACCTACTCCTGCACACACCTCTTCTGAAAGAGACCAGAAAGATAATACACCCCTCCAATCATGAGATGCCTGACTAGTCTCCTTAAGCGAGTGAAGTCTGGTATCTTATAAAAAAACAATATAGTGTGTGATAGAGGTAAGGAAAGAACAAATAGCCCGTCTCCTTTTAGGATTTTTCAGGCTGTTGGCATTTAAACTGCCAAATGACAAAACATCCCTCATTTAAACAAAAAAATCAGGACTTTTTTATACCTCTCCCTTTCCCCGGTGATTTCATTTTGCACATCTTTTTCCTAATAGTCTTGGCATCTCCGGAAAGCTGATCAGTATCAGTTAACATATCCACCTGAGAAGAAGCCACAGAAGAAGCATCAGAATCATCTTCCATCTCTGTAGCCTGTTTTCATTTGTGTAACACAGCAAATCTGTTTTTAAAAATTAAATCAAAAGACTGGGATTCTGAAAAAGCAGGCACCCCTTTAGTAGTTGAACTTCTCATCTGCCTATGAGTAACCACTGGAACTTAGAATCCTCTAAGGGGAGAATAATATCCTTTTTTTTTTTATTAACTGTTTATTGGTATATTCACATTCAAAATGTCATAGCAGACAATGGTACAGAGATATCTTTTACCTGTAGAGTAACCAGATCAATGGTCTACTATACCCTCCCTCCCCTCCCTCTCCCAAGAATCCCTGCCCCATATCTGCTAGAATGATGGGAGAGAGCCTACATGGTCTACAACCAATTGTCTACCTCATACCTTCTGGGGGAGATTTTACCATGGTTAAGAATGTACAGCTTATTTCTGTAATGAGAAGAGAGTATGAAAGGGGGCCCATATTTGATTATACATGTTGACAGAGTTATTCAGGTTAGCAATAGTCTTTTCTGTGCATAGGTTAGTTAAGATCTCTGATAGCCATTCGTTGTAAGAGATCTCCAGCTGGTCTAGCCAGTGGTGCAGGACTAGTTTTTTGACTGACATAGCGATGAGGGTTACGTGATACTTCCTGTTGCATACCCTCATATTAGATAAATCCCCCAGTAAACAGATTTCGGGAGTGATTAACTCCTTCAACCCTAAGAGGGGGTCTATACAGTGTCTGATCTTGAGTCATAAGGGGAGAACCTTCGAACATGACCAAAAGATATGCACTAAAGACCCCTCCTGTTGCTGGCATCTATTACGTATATTAGTATTCATTAGGCCTAGTTTAGCCAGTTTGGCAGGAGTGCTATAGGCATTGTGTAGGATAGAGAACTGAGTCAGTCTTAGTCTGTCCTGTTTGATAAATTGATGACAGGCTTGCCAAATATTTGTCCAGTTGATAATCTGGCCAGGGAAAAGAGACTCCCACAACTTGGTGGGGCCAAAGTCGCTGGGGAATTTCCATTGATATAGAGTATTGTGAATCTTAGAAATTGCATTAGGGCCTCCAGTCCACTTAGCCAACTCTTTACAGAATGGAATAAAACATCCAGACTCTGGTTTATGACCAAATGTCTGCGTGAGTACGTGCCTCAGTTGGAGTAGCTTGAAACTGTACCTACTGGGGATACTCCATTTGGCCACCATTTCCTGGGTGGAGAGCCAAGTATTATGGTCCTTCATCAGGTCTGAGATCTCCAGATCTTTTAAAGCTGGAAGCCAGGACTGGGGTATTGGATTGCCAGCGATTCTAAGGTTTAGATTACCAGTTAACGGTTGACTGGTATCTTTAATCCAGTTATACCTAAGAAATCATGAAATTTGAATGTGTATTTTTAGAGATGTGTGTATTACAGTGTTTTTGAGTCCCAAAGGCAAACTATTTTCCTTTATGTGTAGCAGACTAACTGGGTTTAGACCGGTAGCTTGTATTAGTGCCCGCTCAATTTTGAGCCGGACCGGGACTGAACGTGAGGAAACTTGGGGGATCCATCTCATATACTTGTTCACGTGTGAAGCCCAGTAATAAAGACAGAGATTGGGAAGCCGAAGACCCCCTTTAATCTTTGGGGCCGTCAGTGTGTGATAGGCAATCCTGGGGACTTTGTTTTTCCAGAGGAATTTCATAAACAGGGCTTGGAGCTTTCTAAACCAAGACTGAGGGAGACAAATATCGAGCATGGAAAGCGGGTATAATAACCACGGAAATGTGCTCATTTTTATTAGGTTTACTCTTCCCCATAATGAAATCGGGAGGGATGACCATCTATTTAGATCTTGCACGATGCTATTTGTTAATGGGTCGAGATTCAGTTTGGCGAGTGTTTTAAAGCTGTGAGATAGTTCTATACCTAAGTATCTGAGAGAGTCTTGTTTCCAGTTAAGGCCGAGATCCATAATGTCGGATCTAAACAATTTATAATTCAGTGGAAATACAGTTGTTTTGTCTACATTCAGCTTGTAGTTGGACATTTTGCTGAAAGTGTTAATAATTTCCAACATATGAGGTAAGGACGAGCGGGGATTAGCTATTTGAAGAAGGAGGTCATCAATGTAAGCAGATACTTTTACTTCACAGGGATAGATGGGGATTCCCTGGATATCTGGGCAGACCTGTAACCACCTGATTAGGGGTTCCAGATACAAACTGAATAACAGTGGTGACAAGGGACAACCCTGTCTTGTGCCAGAGTGAAGGGGGAAGTTTTCGGAGATTACCCCGTTCCCTGAGACTCTCGCTGATGGGGATTTGTACAATGCTTTTAACCAGTTTAAAAAGACTGTTGGAAAACCAAAAGCCTGAAGAGTTAGGAAAAGATATTCCCAGTGTACCCTGTCGAATGCATTCTCCGTGTCCAAGGAGACCAAGGCTACAGGGTAGGGCGCATCCCTGGCGACGGAGAAGACATGCGACAGGGTCCTTAAGTGATCCGTCAAAGACCTCCCACACAGGAATCCTACCTGCTCCGGTCCTATCAATGTATCCATAACCTTTTCCAAATGAGAGGCCAACAATTTTAAGGGATTTTAATGTCCTGATTTATGAGAGCTATTGGACGGTAATTTGTGACCCGATTGGGTGGTTTACCTGGTTTAGGAATAAAGACAATCATAGTCTCGAATAAGGAGGGATCTACCTCTGAACCCAAAAGGATGTGTTGGTATAGATGAGTGAGCATGGGGGATGGAGAATACCATCTTTAGGGTCACAAATTTGGGTAGAAGTACTAGGTATACTAGTAGCTTCAGACTGTAACACAGTGTCCACGGAGGTCATAGGACCAGACAGGGGTACCATACTTTCCTCAGCCGGTGCAGAATCAGAAAATGGACTGAACCACACCCGAGTCATCCTGAGACAAAGTAGGGGTTATGTGTACAGTTTGAGCCAAAAGAGAACATAAGGGGGGAGGGATGTTCATGAGCAAAAGGCCTAAATTGAGGCCTAGCCTAAGCATTGTGTTGAACCTTAGAGACAGTCTCATCCTGACTCTCATGCCGCATTGCAGGGCTATTGTGAGAGGCCCAAGGACACTCTCGATAGGAATGGGAAGACTCTTCACATAAGTTGCAATAAATCGGGTGAGGACAAATAATACTGACATGTCCAGAACCCAGACACGATAAGCATTTAAGTCTGTCACAAGCATTACTGAGATGTGTGTGGACCCCACACTGAAAACATGATTAAGGTTGTCCAGGATAAAAAACAAAGCCTCTATCCCTACCTAAATAAAAACAAGTAGGTAAATGCTGGACAGAACCATTCACCACAGGCAATTTCACTTGTAATTTCCATCCTCCTGTCCAAAAGAGCTCAGAATCCATAATAGGATCAGGCAAGCCTAACACTGTACATTTAGAGGACAGCCATCTAATGATATCATTGATTGCAACCCCTTAATTTTTAAATAAAACTGTAATGGATTTTATTGTAGGTTTTGTAAGGGGAATAGTCAAAAAAGGAGACCATAAAGGGGTATGCCTGACTGCCTGATACCTGTGCCAAAATGTTTCAAGTCCCACACCTGTTTTAAAACTAATGTCAAAATAATTATTTCCAGAAGTATGAATAAGAGCATAAATTTCAGAAGGTGCAAACTGTAAACTAGCTTTTATCAAAGTTTTCCAAACATAGAGGCGATCAGGAAATACTTCCAGCCTACCCCTATATTTCAGTCACACAGCATTTCGGCTTTTGGCTTGCTCTGGAGGAGTGTGAAAGAGACTGGCAAACATTTTATTTTTTTGCTGGCCATGAGTTTGTTCAGAAGCCCTTTAGCCTGTGCCTGATCAGCAGCAGAGGGTGGTACAGTAGGCTGTGGCAAAAATCCATCAGAAGAAGGATCAAGAACTTCACATCTTATAGAATCCAATAGTTTACCATCTCCTGCTCCAGCAGGAGGAACAGTGGAATCTTCAAACTGCAACAAATCATTTGAATCTTTACTTAGAGTAGAAGGCAGAGGACCTTCCTCTAAAGTGACCCCCATAGCAGAAGTATATTTTCCATTATTAACTAAAGCATCCAGGTCCTTTGTTCCAGTCCTGCCAACATGCCAGACAGGATTCTGTGTTAGTTGCAGACCCAAGGGAAGCTCAAGGGGGTCAATAATGTCCAGAAGATCTCCCTGAGGTGCAGGGCCAGGCCCAGCAGGAGAGGCCCAAGAGTCATCTATAGATGACTTCTCCCACCCAGCTCCTTTTAGTAGCACTTCAGCAATTGTAATCCCCATAGCAGATACATTGTCATCAAAAGCAACACCAGGTTGACTGAAAACAGAAGCCAAGTTGGTCCTCTGACCCTTTAAATCCTGTTGCAGTAACTCAGTTTGTGGATAGGCATGGGTAACAGATAAGGGTACAGGCAGTTGTTGTGAAGCAAGAACAGTACCTGAAGATGAAGCAGTTGTCTGGACAGAAGAGGAGCTCTCAAACAGCTGAGCCTGGAGACGCTGACACTGCACCCGGTCTGCGCTCTGCACTTGCACCACGCCAGCCATCTGTGTCACTGTAGAACCCTCTATACTAATTCAAGAAGAACACTCACGAGACTCTAGGCACTTGCCACTAGATGAAAAGAGCTGCTAGTCTCTGAAAATACACTAACAGCTGATGCAGCGATAACTTGTGAGCCGTTGGCAGATGACTCCACAGCCCGAACTCTCTCTCACAGCTGTGCCCTGTCAGACGATGTCATTCTCTTGATGACAGGTCCTCTGAAAGCTGGAGCCACCGGTAAAGCAACCATGTCCCATGCAGAGACTTCAGGTAGGAAAACCTTAGAGTTAGCAGCAATGCAGGGGCTCTCAGTATCACATCCAGAGTTCTGTACAATATCCAAAGTCTTTGTAGCTTCACTGCTTACTGATACCGATATGATAGGAAAAGAAGCCATGTTACCAGTATCCAAGTCAGTCTCTAGCTGAGGAAAGATAGAGAAGGAGACCTTCTTCCCTACCTCCAGAGCGTCCGCTCCATCCAGCACAGGACTCTGAGTGGCCATCTCAGTGAAATGGCCAAGCCCCCTACAGACAGAGTTGAGGAATTTCCCTGGTGTCCTGGCCAAGTTTCCCTCATTCACTAAAAATACCAACAGCTTAATCTGGTTCAAGGTCAGCTGGCATTCGTCTATATCCCCTTCCCCCAGGTCGTGCATGAAAATAAGCAGGATTTGTCTAGTGCACTTACCCGGTCAACAAAAACTAAAATAAATAAAATAAAATAAATAAAATCAATTTATTTAATTTCTAGTTAAGTCTCTTGAAATCAGTATATGTTTTAAAATTCAGAACTCGCTCATGTTTTCTTAAGTCCTCTTTCAATTTTGCTTCTTTTTCTTTACCCTAGTTGACTAAAAATTGTACCAACTTCATACTTGCTTCCAGTAAAATACCATTCCATTCCTTTAGGAAGTCTGGATTGTCTGTGCCACATGCTGGACTCTTTTGAGATGTAGTCCTCTTGGCACCCTTTTCACCTCTACATTTCCTTCCAAATTCATATTATTCCAGTAAAGTCAGCGTAGTTGGTGGGTTAGTTTTTCCAATCTTCTGAATGTCTTATGCAGTGACCGTCTCTCTGGTTCTATTACTGCTTCCCTTATGTCATCCACTAGGAATGGATTAATTGATGCTGCTGTCAATAAAATCTGGTCCACATATTCCAAAGGATTTTCTGGTACATTTCTCTCTGTATTTGCAGAATTGGAGAATATCAAATTAGGACTATCCTCTATGGACCGGTTTTCAGCTGCCATATTGCAAGTAGAAGGAGTGTCAGGTGCATGAAAAGGCGTATACCCTAACGGTTTTACACAGATTGGTGAACTGAGGTGGAATACTACTTTTAACCTCAAATTGGAACCAGTAGGTCTCCCAAAATTCCGAGACTATAACCTGTGCAAAAACTCTAACCAAAAACGTAGCTTCCAACCATAGAGTATGCACATGGGTGTGGTGCTAGAAAACAACAGTCAATAGTAAAAAACAAAATTTCCTGCACACACAAACCTAAAAGAGGGATGCTGCACCATTTCCTATGTGCAAAAATTCACATTTATTGATTAAATAAGGTGCACATCTACTCCACACCTTAGCCTGACATGTATCAGACAGAAAGTCCTTCCTCAAAAGTTGATTCTTTTGGTTACAACACTTCTTATAAATGGTAAAAAAACAAACGTAATCATTACACCTCACAGTTAAACCTCTGTGTTGGCAAATGGGAGGAGGATGTGCTATACAATACCACTGTTAACACTTTTTCTTCCAAGTTAGTTTATGGAAACTTTATATAGATGATGTGCTAATTGTTTGACAAGGGAATATGATGGGATTTAGAAATTTTATAACATTGTTGCATAGCACAAACCCTAACCTGAGATTCACATATACTACTAGCCCAGTGGAAATAGTGTGTTTAGATTTAAAAAAGAGTAAAAATTACAGGGGGCTTACAGATAGTGATATATAGAGAAAGCCTACAGATGGTAACACGTTACTATTAGCTAGCATCTATCACCCCCCCCAAACGTGACCTCCAACATCCCCAAAGGACAGTTTTACAGGACTAGATGAAACTGTTCCAAAGAGGAATCTTTTGCATGAGGTACAGAAGAGCTCACAGACAGACTAATACAACAGGGCTAAAACCATGACAAGATCATAGCAGCTAGGCAAGCAGCACAGAATAGGAGTAGAAACAGTTGTTTAAGTACCCCAGATTCCCCTGTCACAACTGACTATAGATTTAACTTTGTGACTGATTATTCAGCTCAAGCAAGCCACCTCAAAATAATCTTAAGAAAACATTGGCGTGTTTTGTCAGTGGATGCAGGGCTCAAACAAATTGTAGAGTTACCTGTGAGGATGTGCTACAGGAAAGCACCCACATTAAGAGATATTTTGGTACACAGCCATTTTACTAATAATAAAAAAACTAATAATTGACTGCAACAACCTGTGGGCTGCTTTAAATGTAAATGATATGCAGTTTGCATGCATGTTTTACCCACAAAAACCTTTTCTAGCTGCAATTTTGACAAAATCTTTAAGGTTAAACAATGTATTACATGTGACACTGAGGGTGTCATATATTTGGCAATGTGCAGCTGTAATGCTTTTTATGTGGGCAAAACTCTGCTGTGCTTCAAAACCAGGGTCAGGAAACATGGTAGGGCCATAAAAAAGAAGGACATCACATATGCCACAGCCCAGCAGGTTGTAAACTCCCCCGACCCTGCGCAACATCAGTTTAGCTTTATAGCTATTAATAACGTATGTAGAAACTCCAGAGGGGGAGACTTTGAAAATTTGATGTTGATTAGGGAGAATTTCTGGACTGTCACTTTGAATGCCACAAAAAAACCTCGTCTGAATGTATATCTAGACATACACCTGTACTTAAGGAAAAATAAAAGAAAATGAATTTTAAAAGGAAAGAAATGAATAAGTAGTAAGGGCATATGTTTTGCTTCAGACCATTGTATTGTTAATGAATGAACACCTCCTTCATAATGTGATAGCAGTGTGTTTACCTTATGGCAGTAAAGACTGGTGAACTTTAGCCCAGGAGTATATTTTTGATGTTGTCTTTTGCACAGAATGAAAATTCTAAAATGACCTGGTATGTCTGAAACTGTTTAGGAGCCATAGACTTGCCACTTTATTCTTTAACTGCTCTGAATTAGTTCCTTTTCCTTTTTCCTTCTTTTCTCTTCCTCCCTCCCTCCCTTCCCCTTCCCCACTTCATTCCCTCTTTTCTCTTTCTTCTTTTCTTTCTTTTATGCTTCTGCATCATGAATCTAAGTGTGCCCTGTTTGTCTCTTTCTAGGTGATTTGCCTTATAGTATAGATTTTGCACTTTAGCATGATGTTATATGTTTTTTTAACACTTTGGTGTGAACTAACGTTCTTTGAAAATAAGTTATTAAATTTACTATGATATGCTTTTTAACCAACCATATGATGTTTAACTGTGAGGTGTAATGATCAAATGTTGGTTTTCTTACAATTTATAAGCAGTGTTGTAACCAAAGGAATCAATTTTTGAGGAAGGACTTTGTGTCCAAAACATGTCAGACTGAGGTGTGGAATAAGTGTGCATCTTATTTAAACAATAAATGTGAATTTTTGCATATAACAAATGATGTGGCATCCTCTTTTAGGTTTGTGTGTGCAAGAAACTTTGTTTTTTGCTAACACCCCTGATGCCTGTCAGTGTCTAAAGGGTGGGGCATTATGGTTGGAAACCCTAAAGCCCCAGGTGTTAGTTGGTATTTGCACTCCAAATTTTCAACATGAGCCATTTGTGACCCCACCTCATGAATAGCGCCACTATGAGTTTGTTAGCCAAAAGGTGATTTTGCACAGCGACTATGCCATTTGGCGCCACAGGTGTGAAAACACATTTCAGGCAGGATGTGGAGAACAACAGCTGCACTGTTCATGGGGAGGTGTAAAAACGGCATTGCTGAAAATCTGGAGTGAAAATCTGAAAAAATGGTGAAGTCACTATCGTGCATAGAAACTGCACAACACACGCCCGTAACGCAGTTATTTTGAGGATTTGTTAACCAAATTATCAACATAGGCATTTGGGAATTCTGGTCATGAACAGTGTCACTGTGATTTTCTTAATCTGTCCCGAGTACTGATTTCCTACAGTGACCGTGCCATCGTGTGCCACATGTGTGAAAACATATTTTGGGCAAGATGTGAAAAATGACAGCTGTACTGTTCATAAAGAGGTGTACAAAAATGGCAATGTTGAAAATCTGGGATAAAATATGAAAAAATTGGTGAAGCCATGAGCATGCATAGAAACTGCTCAATGCACGCCATTAACACAATTATTTTGGGTTTTTTTTAACCAAATTTTCAACATAGGCATTTTGGGACCTCCGCTCATGAACAGTGTCATTATGATTTTGTTAATGTGTCCTGAACATTGATTTCATATAGCAACTACACCATTGTGCACCATATGCACAAAAACAACCCATTTGGGGTAGGATGTAAAAAATGTCAGCTGTATTATATTCATAGGGGGATATGAAAAAACAGCAATGTTGAAAATCTGGAGTGAAAATATTAAAAAATCTGTTGATGTTATGAATGTGCGTTGAAACTGGGCAATGCATGCTTGTAGCACAGTCATTGTTTGGAATTTTTCCACCAAATTTGCAAGATAAGCTTTTGGGATCCCACCTCATGAACAGTCACACTGTTGCTTCATTAATCGGTCCCAAAAGGTGATTCCACGCAGTGACCATGAAATGACCTTTTGTTACTGAGTAATGAGATGACAGTGCATGTGTTCATGAGGTGGGATCCCAAGCATCCCATATTGAAAATTTGGAGGCAAAATTAAAAAAAAAAATGAGATATCCACCTAAGTTGAACCTCCCCTCCCCATTTATGTCATCATACAGCTTACCAGCATTTCTTCAGTTCACGTCAGCTTTGAAGAGTGCAGATGTGTTCCCACTACACTGAAGATCACGGCGCCAACCTCTGAAGGTAAGTATGGGGTGAGGGGTGTGTTGGGAGGTGGGATGCACAGAAGTGGGGGAGGGTTGGCGAGAGGACTGACAGTGAGGGACAGTTTTCTTTGTTTCAGGTAATAAAAAAAAAAAAGAAAACCGCGGACAGTTTTCTTTCTTTACAGGTATAAGAAAAATGTTGGGCAAACTGAAGTGGGCTCTGAGTGTGCCTCATGACTTTGGGGGGGTGATGTTTGCCACACTGGGGTGAGCTGCTAGTGTGGCACATAATGGGGGTGGGGCAGGGGCAGGAACATGCTGATGGCAATCAGCTTCCAAACACAGGGAGGCACACTGGGGTGGACTCCCAGTGTGCTATACAATCTTGAGGGGTATTAAACATGCAAACTGGGGGACTGAGCACACCTGAAGATGGCTTTCTGGGGATTGTGTGTGGCAGATGGCGGCAGCCGCCACCACATTTATTTAAATGCTTCGCCAAGAAAGGCACATCGGGAGGCATGCCATCAATGCCGCTGCATGTTGAGCTTGTCTCTGATTGCAGCAGCCCTTTTACATAGGAACAAAGTAACATAGAAGTTGATGGCAGATAAGGACCGCAAGGCCCATCCAGTTTGCCCATTTCTTTTTCTACCTTATAACTGTGCCATTGGCTTTTGCTCTGTCGATGACCTATCTATTCATGCTCATCTGTATTGCTGCCTTATGCCTATCCCATGCCTGTTTGAAGCCCTGCACTGTATTCATGGCCACCACTTCCAGAGGTAGGCAGTTACATGCATCCACCACCCTTTCTGTGAAAAAAAACTTCCTCACATTACCCCTTAATTGGCCTCCCTCTAATCTCATGCTGTGTCCTCTCGTCCTGCTATTTTTCTTATATTGAAACATGTTAGACTCTTTCACCTTGTTAATGCCCTTAAGTTGTTTGAATATTTCGATCATATCACCTCTCTCCCTCCTTTGCTCTAGGGTATACATATTGAGCTCCATTAATCTGTCCTCATATGTCTTCTGATGCAGTCCCTGCACCATTTTGGTTGCCCTTCTCTGGACTGCCTCAGTTTGGTTAATGTCCTTGTGAAGGTGTGGCCTCCAGTACTGCACGCAGTACTCCAGATGGGGCCTAACCAGTGTCTTGTAAACAGGGATTATTACCTCCCTCTTACGACTTGTGATACCCATACTAATACACTCTAACATCCCCCTAGCCTTACCTACTGCTTTAGAGGTCTGCTTGGGTGATTTCAGTCATCGGTGATGATGATGCCCAAGTCCCTTTCTTCCTTTGTGACTGCCAGCAACTCCCTTCCCAGCTTATAGGTGGCTCAGGGTTTCTCTTCCCTATGTGCATGATCTTGCACTTCTTTGCATTAAATCCCAGTTGCCACTCTTCTGACCATTTTGCTAGTTTATCCAGATCTCTTCTCATTCTGTCCACCCCATCTGGATCATCTACTCTGTTGCAGATCTTGGTGTCATCTGCAAACAGACTAGCCTTACCCTCTAGTCCATCTGCAATGTCACTAATGAAGATATTGAAGAGAACTGGCCCCAAGACTGATCCCTGAGGTACCCCACTTGTGACTCGCATCTTTTCTGACTGTATACTATTTACCACCACTCTGTTTTCTGCCCATCAACCAGTTTGCCACCCAGTTGACCAACTTCTGACCCACTCCAAGCCTACCCAGCTTATTTATCAATCTTCTAAGTGGAACACTGTCGAAAGCTTTGCTGAAGTCAAGGTAGGCAACATCAAGTGCTCCCCTTTGGTCCACCACTCTGGTTATCCAGTCAAAGAAATACATGAAATTAGTTTGACAGGACCTTCCTTTTGTAAATCCATGCTGTCTTGGACCCTGTGCCCCTATGGATTCCAGGTGTCGCACCATCCTTTCCTTAAGGAGTACCTCCATAATCTTGCCCACTACTGAGGTAACACTGACTGGTCTGTAGTTCCCTGCCTCCTCCCTGCTACCACTCTTGTGAGCGGGATCACATAAGCCCTTCTTCAGTCTTCTGGGACTTCTCCTGTGCTCAGAGACTCACTAAACAGTTCTGATAATGGCTCTGAAAGTTCCACCCATAGCTCCTTAAGTACCCAAGGATGTATGCCATCAGGTCCCATTGCCATGTCCACCCTGAGCTTAGCGAGCTCTTGTAGGACCCTTTCTTTTTTAAAAGGAGTAGTGCTCACCTCCCTCCCCCCTGTGTCCATGGTGCTGGGCTGTGGACCCTGCCTACCTTCTCTTCAGTAAATACTAATCAAAAGAATCTATTTTGGATAGTTGCTTTTACAGGGTCCTCTCCTCACACGCCCCCTTTTCTCCTTTGAGCTTAGCAATACCCCCTCTGGACTTTCTACTTTCTCTAATGTATCTATAGAAAGTATTTTCTTAGAAGTTGTGTCCACTTTACATAACGTAGGTGTCAGCGCTAGCATGCTGACTTATTGGGGCATAGGGGACACATCTACTTTAGCATACCCTGCATTCACCAACACAGACACACCTTTGAAATGTACCACTAACACAAGATGTTCCTTGCACAAGTGAATGTAAAAAAGGGCAAAAGTAAAAGTAATCAGGGCCCACTCAGACTGACAAGGTCCTAGATCATGCCATGCTTGAGCTACTCAGGCTGCCTCTGTACAGAAAGAAAAGCATGAAACTGCTCCCATCTATGCTGGCAAAGATCTGGCCACCAAAGGAGCCTGGCAGTCTGTTTTTCTATAGTAAGTGCCTGCATAATTTTGCCATACCATTCCTTAAAAGGTGGGACATTAGTATTATTCCACTGTTGAAGAATAATAACTTTTGTAACCATGGAAATGTTAGTACTGACAACCCAATACTCACCAGCCTGCATCCTCCCAATACTGACAACCTGACACTTGCCCATCCACACCTCCATAGTACTGACATCCTTATACTGGCCTGTCTCACTCCCATTCCTGGTACAGATGGCCCAATACTCAACTGCCCCATGACACCTCTCCTGATACCAACTGCCTGTTTCCAGCCATCCAAACATCCTTAGTATTGACAGTACAATACTGGCTACGCACCCCCACATCCCCAGTGTTGAATGTCCAATATATGGCTTTCCCAAACACCCCTCCTTGTATGGACAGTTCAGTACTAGGCCATTCCACTCTCCTTTCCAGTACCAGGAGCCCAATACTCAGCCATCCTGCACCTCCCCCAGTACTCACCATCAAAAATTTACCCATTCCACACCTCTCTCTCCGGTACTAACAGACTAATACTTACTTGCCCCCTTCCCCCCACTTTCCTGGCAACTGACAGGCTGACCCTCTTTCCCTAATAACAAGTCTGTATTCTGAGTCATGTGATGCCTGCAGAGTGGTAGCTGCCTCTTATAAAGAGCTCTCCCCTCCTTCTCCTGCATCCTGCTAAATCCTTGATTTAAACCACGATTTTTCCCTTGGCTACGTGTATATATTTGTGCCTGCCTATCTACTATTAAGTATACAGCTTTTTTGCATTGCAATTGGTGGTTCCTGTGCCATGATGGAAGCAGACATGAGGCAAGTCTTACCGCATCATACACCACCAGTCTCACCAGTACAGGCCCTGAAAAAGCCTAAGTCACAGGGAAACCAATCTTCTCATTCAAATGCTCCGTCTTCCTCATCTATTCCCCTTACAGAAGACAGATTTCTACAAGAGCTGCTTCCCTTCGAGAAGTTTTAGCAGACATCTTGTCGGGGCTGAAGTCCTTGCACTCCTACATGGGGGATCTAGGACATAAATTCAGGGATGTGGACGCTAGAGCCTCTTCAATGGAAGCATGGAGAGACCGAACCGATCCAGAATTTGATAAGTTGAAACAACAAGTGATTAAATGACAGAATAAGACAGAAGATCTAGAAGGAAGGTCCCAGAGAAATAACATTCTTATTTGCAGTTTACCGAAAGCAGAAGAGGGCCCCAATGTTGTCTCATCCAGAAGCTGCTAATTAAAGTAGTTGGTCCCTCTCCCTTCAATTTTTTTGTACCGGATCGAGAGAGCGCATAGATCACTGAGACCTCATCCCCCTGAAGGTGCACCGCCGAGGCCCATCATCCTGAAGTTTCTCAGTTATCTTGAAAAACCACACATCCTAACCAAAGCCGGTGAGCTTCAGGCCATGTTATGGGAGGGTAAATCCCTCCGGATCACTCAAGATCTACCCCAGGAAACCCAACAAAAGCAGTCCACCTTTCATCCCATATTTTCCAAAATTATTGAAGCTGGTCTAAAATTCAGGATGGTTTACCCAGCGTGATTACAAATAAGTATCAATGGTACCTGGCACACCTATGATAACCCAGATGGCACCAAGAAAAACCTGGGCCAGAGACTTCCTGACCTTTTTTCCTCCCAACACCTGAACCTTTCCTTTGAAACTTTGATTAGCTGTCTTAATTTAAATACTTGTTTTATGTTGATGGGTTTATTGTATTAGATGTCCCATCAATCAAAGGTTTGTCTCTTGGGTCTCTCAACTCGAGGTAAGGCTAATCCGAGGCCTAGGGTCAGGTAGTCCTCATCTTGCAGTTGGATTTATCAAACTGCAGGCCATAGAGTCTGCCTCCTGTATTGTTTGCTGCCCACAGTGATAACCGTCTCACACAAACTCGGCTTCTTCCTTAACCAGAACCATTCCTCCAGTTATTGTTTCCCAGGGATTTATTTTGTAGGGGCTCAGTTTCACATTATTATAGTTCCCCCATGAATCGCATCCTCCACTGCTGTTTTTACGGTTGGGGGGTCAAATAATCAATATACTTGGTATGTTATAAATGTCTTGCATTTCTTTTAGTTTGGTACTGCTTCCTTTTTGTAGTCCAAGGGGCCCCCTATATGATAGCCCAATGTTCTGGGAACTCTCGTTTCTCCATGGTTGACTACATGTTCCCTAATCCCCTTCCATTTCCAATTAATATCATCGAATCTCCCACAAGACCTCCTGTTCAAGGAAATGGCATCGGGAGTTTGCTTCAATTCTATGTATGCCCAGGTCTGCACTCAAGAAAGATGGTCAGTTCTCCTTTCTTTCACTTAGTATATCTCACTATATTGGGATATGTCAGAATGCATTACGGTTTGCTGGGGGGTTCTAGGAAGATATGCTGACGAACTGCTTGTCATTACAAGCTGGTTTCAGGGGGGTTTGTGTCTGCTTATTTTCACCCTGAACAGTAAACAATACAGCCCTGATGGTGCACTTTGTCTCATATGGGTGAATGGATCCATACACTATGAGATTTTTTTCTCTCACATACTCTGGCTGGTATCCTGTTGGACTCACAGAGAGAACCACTGTAAATAGTTGTTTGGGTTGGGACAATTTAATAGGGGTAAGAAGTACATTGACTGGGCATATTAGTATTGATTTAGTTATACTGTTTGGAGGTCTTCAGGCTTTTCATTCTTGCAACCTGTATGTAGGGTCGGAGTGGGAGGGGTGGGATGGAGCGTGCTGTTTGAGTTTATTCAGAATATCTCAGGCTGGTTCCATTTGCAACTCTGAATTTTGTTACTAATGTGTAGTGCAGTTAAATTTGCTACATGGAATGTATGGGGAGTACGAGACCCCACTAAGAGATACCAGGTCCTGAAACATTGTGCACTGCTCAAGACTAATGTTATTTTCTTGCTGGAAATGCATCTACTCGAAAAAAATTTTCACTTCTGAGGACTCTTCATCGAGCAGGGGTGTAGCTGTCTTAGTTACCAGTAACACCCTCTTTCAAGCTGCCTCTACTGTTTCTGACCCTGGAGGTAGATTTCTCCTGATTAAGGGCTACTTATTTCGCACTGAGGTGGTTTTGGGTTGTGTATATGGGCTGGTGGGGGATGACCCTCCTTTCCTCATGAACCTTGCCAACAAGATGGCATCTCTATTGCCTGTTTTCCTAATCTTGGGAGGGGACTGGAATATACCACCTGTGCAGGATATGGACAGATCTTACTTGCCTTTAAACCCCCTGCCTCAAATAGTCCTATGTGATTTTATTGGCCTGCTAGGTCTGTGTGACCCATGGCACATCCTCAACCCCTCCCAGTGCCTGTACTCCTTTTACTCTTCTGTCCATCAAGAGATAGAACCAATTATCATATCTGACCACTCGGTGGCCTGGGTAAGTCTCACTCCAGAGCCGAACATCCAGAGAGAAATGGCACGGAAGCTAAATTCCCAACTTTTAAAAGAGGAACACACCATTAACAGGGTGCAAGCTCTTATTCAGTCCTTCATAAATCTTAATAGAGGCTCTGTCAGTAAAGAGGATCTTGAGTGGTGCACACGCAAATGTTACCTTAGTGGCAAATTTATCAAAATTGCCTCAAGAAGGAAGAGACAGAGAGAAGCAGAAGCCTTATCTCTATTAACACAGATTAGGTCGGCTGAACTAGCATTTTCCTTGTCCACCTTGATTGATGCCCTAGAGCAATTACTTTCCCTAAGGAATAAATAAGCTGACTTACTGAGGGAGAAAGCGGAGTATGCCATCTTAAAAATGTGCTCCAAATATATTGAGCAGGGAGAGATAGCTGGCAGGCTACTGGCCCTTTGGCTGCATAAACTAGACAGCTCTTGGCTCATCCCCTCTATTCTCACCCTGGACGGTTCTACAAAGACCTCCCCCTGGGACATTGCACTAGTATTTGAGAATTTTTACCATAATCTTTATGGGAAACCACTCTTCCCCCCAACCCCGCAGGAAATAGAAGCTTACCTAGATACTATCAATCTTCCTTGTCTTCCTGAACACTATCAGATCTCCCTTTCCTCCCCCATCTCCCTTCATGAGATCGACAATGCCATTAAAGAACTACTTCTTGATAAATCCCCTGGGCTGGACGGGTTTTCTTCTAACTTTTACAAGACTTCTTCTAAAGTATTATCTCCCTTGCTACTTAGACTCTACAAATATATGCTCAGTGCAGATGTCCTTCACCCTTCCTTGTTAAAGCAACCATTGTCCTTCTTCTTAAGCCTGATAAACCTTACTCCAACCCCACTAGCTATCATTCAATTTCCCTTTTAAATTATGATATTAAGATCCTAACTAAGATTCTTTCCTCCCGTGTTTGGAAAGTCTGGACAAGTCTCCTGAGCCCAGAGCATGAGGGTTTTGTTACAGGGAGATCATCCATGGATTATCTCAGAAAATTGCAACATATTTTCCAAACTGCCCATTCTTCCCAATCTTCCATGGCGCTGATCTCATTAGACGCCGAGAAGGCTTTTGACAGAGTGGACTGGTCTTTCTCCCTCTTTTCATTCAATGGATTCAAACTATATATGCCTCCCCCTCTGCCAAGATCTATTGCAATGGTGTCTTTTCTTCCCATTTCCCTCTCACCCTTCCTCTTTAATTTATATCTGGAGCCCCTTTTGAGACATATCAAAATGCCATCCCAAATACGAGGTATCCCATTGCAGGACTCTAACTTCACTGTCTTGGAGTATGCCGATGATATTCTTCTCCACCCTTACTCATCCTGCAATTTCCCTAGAACAGACACTTAAGGTAATATCTCAGTTCAGTCAGTTTTCCAACTACAAACTGAATGTCAGTAAAACGGAGATCTTTCCTCTTAACCTCTATACTACCAAAGCTGCCTTTATTAGGTTTGGTATGAAGTGGTCCCTGCACTCCATTCGATACCTGGGTATGGTCCTCACTTCTGATCCTTCCCTAACCAAGAAGCTAAACTTAGATGAACTGGTAGCCACTATCCAACAGGATCTTCAGAGGTGGGAGTATCTCCCGATATCTCTACAGGGCAGAATCAATATCATCAAAATGAATATTCTCCCTAAACTCCCTAGTTAAAGAACGAAGATTTCATATAACATTAATTTCAATGGTTGTTAAGAGACTGGTGCTCAAGCATTGGATGGACCATATTACTATTTCATACACCAAATGTCTGAGTGAGCTTTCCATGTGCTTTAAAATGGAGCGTTTGATTGCCAGTTCCAGGAATAGACTCAAACTCTTTGATAAAAAAATGGGGCAAACTATATGCGTTATACTTGCATTAATTGCATGTCATTTACTGTACTCTCCAGGTAACCAGTTCTTAGCACACTATGCTGTATATTATGTATTCAATATTGGCACACTCAGGGGTGGGTGGGAAGGGGGCATGATGTGGGGAGTTATGTAGTACTAGTTCTTGTTAGTTAAATTCATTTCTTGCCACAATTGCCATGTATGTTACTTTTATTATAAAATCAATAAAACAGTTGAATTAAAAAAAAAAGTCTGTATTCTTGGGAAATGCTTTTTACACTGAACTCCTCATTAGACCAGCGTACTGGGTGGCATCAGGCTCCCCATCCTTGGCCTGTAGTTCCCAACCCCCCTTTCCCTCAGCCTTGGCATCAGGCCCCTAAATCCTCCATCCATGATGGCATGCTGTCTAGCCTACCACTGCACACCAGCTGGCCTCAAGTTCCTTGTCCTCCTTTCACCCAGTGTTGGTGGCAGGCTTAACCAGACTCCACAGCCTTGTCTTCAGGCTCCTGAATGCCCCATTACCAGCCTTGATAGCTCCCAAAACCCCTCCCCCCAAGCCATGGCAGTAGATTCCTGAATTCACCCACTAACTATGTCAGAATACTCCCCAAGTCCTCCTCTAGGCATGTTCCCAAGTTAGTGAAAGCCTGTAGCCATGGCCCCGCCATGAAGGAATGGTCTTTCACCCCCATCACTGGCTTCTATCTCACCAGTTCCCCACTTCCCTCTCCCCACAGTCCTGCCCTCAGGCTCTGTAACCTACCCTTCAGCCATGGCAGCATGCTTACTAGCCTCCCCTCACCCCAGCAGTAGAGTTCACCCCTCTTCAGCTCTGGTAGCAGGGTACCTAGCACCCCTAACCCCAGCACTTGCAGCTGCCCATTGATCTTCCTCAACCATTAGAATCTGTCACCCCCCCCGGGATCCTATACCCCACCACCAGTACATGCCTGATACCCTGCCAGAACTGGATTTCAGGCTCCAGTACCTTCAAATTAATAACATGCTTTGCCTTCGCTATAAAGTAAATGCCCATATCAGTAAGCCCCACACCTCAGTGGGGGGCACCCCCCCACTGATAAGTATTTATAAACAAAATCTGATTAGAGTGAATAGGGCTGTGAAGACCTTTTGGAATGCTTTTACCCATGATTTCAAATGAATTGCATAAGACAGATCTGTGGGGAGGCAGCATTAATGTAGTCTTCCTTTTACACATTTTTACAATGTGTTTGCCTGGAATATGCTTACTGATTGCAATATATTTAGCCTGGATAGTTCACAGAAGAAATGGCATCTTATTTTCAGTGGGGCTCTACATCTGCACAATATTATGCTGCATTGTGTAAAATCAGAATGCACTAAAAACAATATTTTACATCTGGGGGGATATATTAAGTGCCAAATTAATGCATGAGCAGAAAGATGCTTTGCACAAAGAGGATGCGCCAGTTGGCACTGATACAATATTCAAAGAGAATGTGCCACCGGTACAGGGTGTGCATGCAGTGAAGCCTACCAGGATGAAGCGCAGCCCTGCAGAATTTTGCAGTAGAGTTACTGCAGCAAACAATGCAGTTTCAAAGGGAGTTAATCTCTTTTGTCATGCAGTAAACCAGTGACACTGCACTTCATCCTTGCAGGTTTCATCATTGAAAATGTGACACTAGAAAGAAGATGCAGTGCAGGCAGCCACCAAGTCAGGTGCATCCAGGGTGATCCTGACTGAATACCTTCCAGTGAGAATGAGTGGCACATACTAGTATTCACCACAGCCCACATGGGAAATATTCAGCCCAGAAATGCGAATGAACTAATTGAGAATGCAGGGAGCAATGGGGTCTTATGCATACTCATTACCAATCCATTTGCATGTTGGCATGGGGATGAAAGCACCAGAGCAGCTCTAACCCCCAAGACACTCCGATAGCTCCCATGTGGGACAGGCCCTGAAGTCTCTGGCATTATAGTGGCACCCCCCACCCATTCCACCAGCCCTGATCATACAGGAGTCCAGGCTCTATTGGATCCATATTGTAGGGAGACCAGTGCCATCCCTAATTGCACCTGAATATATCTACAGTCCATCTCCATAGTATAGTGGCTCCCACTCCCCCTCAGCAGTGCATAGACACCCACTTCCCTACCCCTCCGCCCATCCCATTTCAATGACTGGCTCTGTAATGGGATCATAGCACTTCATCAGCAAGTGGCAGAGCACTCACAGTAGGATGCTGGAATGTGTTTACATAGGCACAAGCAGTGTGTAGGTGATAATACTCAGTGGCCATACTCCTCAGGCACTGGCATGCGATCCATCATCCCGGTGCCATTGCACTACTCAGTGTGGGTGATGGCCAATGTTGTACCTACTCACATAGGTCCCAAAACAGGCTGTTACAGCTGACCTTCCATCAGCTTGTACAATTGGGGAACTGTGGATGAACTTTCCATAGCCTGGGCATAAACTGCAAATGGCATTACAGGATACTGCACCCCCTGGCACCCGGGATACTTCAGCACTCCAGAGGGTGGCATGTTACACAGGAAAATGGGGAGAGTGTGGACTTGCAGAGGTGTATGACAGCAGGAAGATACAGTATTGGCAAGGCATGCATTGGAGGTATGTAACTTCCCTCTTTAGTTTCCCAGGGACATGAACACAGCTGCATACACTGGTGGATCCACAGCTGTCATGGTGCCCCAATGCACAGTGCAGCCAGCTGGGTATTTCCAGAGTGCAGGTCCCAGCCTGGGTTCAGTACAGTCAATGTCTTGCTATGGCAGGATGTGGAAGGCAGTGCCACTCTTTGCCACAGGTTGTGTATGGGGTGAGTGAGGGTGTCTGTGTACAGGGGCAGTGGATGGAAGGTCCTCCTTCTAGATTATGGATATGGACCATGGTTTCCTTTAGTGCAATTGGGTCTGGGGGGTCCCTACATTGTGAAGCTCTTCAGGGATGGAGTTGGCTAGATTGGGGATGGAAAGGGGTTTCTTCTAGTCCATCAGGGCTGCCAGGGGAGGCTGACCAGGTTAGGTCAGCTATTCATGGCCTAACTGTGGGCTGCAGTGCTCTGGACTGTGAGGGGCACATTCCCACTGACTGTGCTGCAGCACGGCATATGCATGGGATTGCCCCCTAAACTTGAATGGCATACCCTTTGTGTGTGTGCCATGGCCCATTCCCTTGTGGCCAGTGCATTCCACACATTTGAATATCACGCTGCTGCACACTGTTGAAGTTGTGTGGCACATCTCAATTTTCCACTGGGTTGTGCTGCATATCTCCTTTGAATAGAGGGGCCCTGGACTTGGTAGCCTAAATAAATACATTATAAAAATGGTAAAATCATGACCCCACTGAAGACAAGATATTGCATCTAATATGGGATAGCCTGAGTAAATACAGTGCAAAAAAGGTATAAATGAACATCCCTGTGTCAGTGAGATATAGCATCTCCCATGCCCTATCCAGAATACAAAATATTGGATAAGAAATGTTCAGTGCTCCCAGATCCAAATAACCATTACTCTGTAAGATACCTTCATTTTCCCTGTATTTTCTCCACAAAGGCAGACTCAAATCCTTGTAGATTCTTCCATAAGCTACTGGCTCCTTATTTATGACTTTGTTCTTTATTTATTATATCAGCAGTCTTTTATTAAGAAAAGAGCTCTGGTTTACTGTTCAGTATTAATATTATATGTCAAGATGGTCTTGGAATGATTTGGATTTATATGCTATGCATAGGGCACAATGGGGGCTATATGAAATAACAAACATCAAGCTTATTATTTCATTAATGATACTCAAAATTAGTAACCACAAGTCAGACAATCTTTCAAAAGATACTAGTAATACCTGTAAACAAAATTATTACAAATACATACACAAATGCTATTTTTGCATCTTATAGTTGTTAGTTTTCAGTCAAATTCTTACAGACTTTTTTCTGTCCACCTGATAGAATCTTAAATTAGTTAAGTAAACATTATTATTTTATCAAGGCCTTGATCCAGCAACTCAGTAAATACATACTCAGTATATCATATTATAAAATGACAAAAAACAGTCTTCTGTTTGCAGTTGTTTGATCAGGAATTTTATAGATGGTATAAGTTATTTTTGTTTCATTTATGTTGGTCCAATAAAATATATCAGATCATTTGCTTCTGTATCACTCATGGTTTGTCAGTAGTTAATTCATTAGATGAGATCTCCTTTGTCAGAGTTTGACTGTTTCTCCACCCTTCCCCCAAACACATACACACACACACGCGCGCGCACACATGCACACACACACACTTACTATAAGAGATCTCAGTAGCTCTTATCTGTTATATTTGGGAAACAGACCCCTTTTGTCAAAAAGAAATGTATGTATTTAGTCTGGATAGTTCACTGAAGACCTGGCATTTTATTAGCTAGGTCTTGAGAGGGTAAAAACAGTGTAAATCTTTACAAAATTTGCTGGGAAAGGATAACATTTATGAGGTATGAATCTTTCTTGAAAAATATTCATCTCCAACTGACGTGAGAAGCAAAAAAATGTTTAAATGCTAATCATTTAAATGTGCAAGCTATTGCATTTTGAAAGGGGTAAACACATCTCCAGTTTAACAGGCAACCAATATTTAACAAGCTCTTTCGTTTTCCTAATGGCCATCAGATAAGCAGCTTGGAGTTATCTCTCCAACATTCTAAACAGAAAAAAGGGCTTATTTTATTTTAGTTACTATACTGATTTGTAGATGAGGAAGGGTACATTGAAAAGTCCCCAAAATGTATTCCACAAAGCTCCATTTTCAAGCTACAGATAGCAAAATGGCTGTAGGCTCCACCCACAGCCATAAAAATGAGGGTCCCTCCAGAAGTAATTTTATTTTATCTGGTTTATCCTGCCATCACTCCTGATGGTATTTTAAGTGGAGTGCCTCTAGCAATGCATCCCATAATAACCTGCAGCTGACGTCAGAGCCAGAAGCAGCTATGAGAGCGTGTACAGTGTTAGCCTATCGAAAGAGCATTAACAGGTTCAGTTTGCCACTCAGTGGTCTCAGTAATATACCAAGATCAAGTACAGAGTAGCAGTCAGCCATGGGTGACTGTGGGAAGTGCTTCATTTAAAATGTATTTATTTATTTTATTTATTGAAATGTTTCACCAGGAGGGCACACTGAACAACAGGTTGCTCTTCTCCTGGTGAGACTTGGAGGGAGGGAGTTACATAGGGTTGTGAAGGATGAACAGTTACAATAGTATGTGAGTAGTACAAACAATACATTATTGTAAGATTATGCAACAGCTGGAATACAAGGTATTGTACAATAAACAGTAGTGGAACATTGGGTAATTACAATACATGTTCAAAATGGTACAAAAGAACATATAAATGTACAAAACAGTAATAATGTAACAAAACCATTTATAGTGCATGAGTGTACCAGGAGCAGACTTGAGGTAGTACGTAAGTATTGTTGGAGTAAAAAGGATGGGGTAGGTTGTGCACATGGGTGACCCAGAAGGGCAGAAGAAGAAGACAGGAGGAAAGGTAAGAACTGAATATGAGGAGAAGGGATAGCCATTTCCTAATTTCCCCTTCAGGGTGTTGAGAACCCTGCCAGGCGGAGGTCAGGGAGGAAAGCAGAAACTGAGGATAGGTGTTAAGGAGAGTTAAAGCAGGAACAGCTCAGGGAGAGGTAATTGTGTAGGGTGGAGGTAAGGGAGTAACTGGAAGAGGAGTGTCGTATTTTAGAGGGGAGGGAATTCCAGATTTTAGGGAAGTGATGGGCAAAACCAGTCTGACTGATGAGAGTTGAGTGGTGAGGGACCATCAAGCTGTGGGCATCATTTGATCTGAGAGAGTGGGTGGGGGAGGTGGAGTGGAGAGAGAGGATGAGAGATAGAAGTGGAGCTGGCAGGTGGCCTGGTGGCACAGAAGGCAGAGGCACCCATGCTTCATCTGCCACCACATTGGTGAGCCGGGTTCTGAGCATCCTGGTTCTCCTCCTCTGGGAAGGAGGATTGCAGGTTTTCAGCACTGATCTGACCCCTGGCAGAGGCTCTGCGCATCCACTGCACCTACACGGGTGGGATGTGCGGTGGCCAGTGACACCTCATGCATGGTAGCATATGTGATGCATCTGTGTCTGGATTGCATTCCTGACTCTTCCTACAGAACACAGGAAAATGGCTGGGTGCAGTTTAGATGACGCCAACCCCTCTGGCACCACACTGGTCAGCAGAGACCCTCTATCACTGGATATGTTCATCAGCAGGTGGTGCTGCATTGTCTGACTCCTGCCACAGAGGGGCAAGCAGTGGGGGAAGTCAGTGCCTTGAGCCCTCACTGGATCTCTCTCACCTGCGCATGGCACCCCTGACAACCCCGCCATGGTGGGGGGGCTAAGCCATACAGAAAGCATGGTATAAGTAAGTCCCTGTGTGTACCAGTTGTGGGGCTGTAGAGTGTTGGAAGAAGGTTGAGCTGCACCATGGCAGGGAGGAGAGAAGTATTAATAACAAAATAATAAAATGCCAGTGGAAGTGACACCCATGTGACTTCATCCATGGGAACAGTACTCAACAAAGTACCGGTGTTCTCCCATCGATGCCACTTCCTACAGTGCTTGACTGCTCATCTGCACAGATAAAAAAAAAAAAACATTTAAGCCATTCATCAACCACATTTCCTGAAGTGCTGGACTTTTCTCCTGTTTTAAGTAAAAGGAAAAGGATTTACACAATAAAAAAGATATAGTCATTAATTAGGAATGCACAGTACTGTACAAAAATAAAAACTACATTCAGGTCCTCAACGTTAAAACATCCTCTGCTCTGCAGCCTGTTCACAAGGTTTTGCCTAATAGTTTAAAAAGACACAAGCACGTTTTGTAAAAAGTTTATTGTTATTCCTATTTAACAAACAGTGAAATATAGGCACCTCTGCTGGCAGAGGGACTATTTTATCTTTTTTTTTACAGTAAAGTGTTTATATATTTCTAAATGCTTTACTTGTTTAAATTTATTTCAGCAAAAAAACACACATTTTGTGTAAGCAATTAGGCACACCGAGGCATTGGTTGTGCTAGATTTACCCCAGGGGTTGGAGGCGCTCGCTTCACCTCATGCCTTATTACTAGACCCTGACCGTAGGGTAAACCTAGCACACTCAACACCCCATGGTGCTTTACTGCTCATAGAAATCCTACCATATAAGGAGGTATTTCCCCTTCATTCACCCCCTTCCCCATCAGGACACTGACTGCTGGGGCTCCAGTGCATATACATGTAACTAACAGAGTGAGCAAACAAGCATGCTGCTAAGTTAAACAGATGTAACAAAATTAAGTAATGTACCTTTAAGTTGTTGTTCCTCCAGTGATTGCCTTTGCAGATTTGGCCCTTTTATGAGTCTCCACATCTGCTTGCAGCTGTGCTGCTTGTAATATGTTTTTACAGTGGTGCTACTTACCGATTACAGCCAGGAAGCCGGGTTGAGCTGCTTGCAGAGGTAGTACGGTACTTGTGACCGCATAGGGATGGCCACCATCCAGTTATTCAAAATGCTGTTTAACTTACAGAACTTTGTGGACCAAGCAAATGTGTAAACATTCTTTAAGCAGGAGTAACATAAATAAGAAATGGTGCAGACAATGCAATTATTTAACAAAAATCATTTATGGATTGAATCATAAATGTGTTACATCTTAATTGAGTATTTAAATTGAAGAACATATTACATAGAAACATAGACTTTGACACCAGATAAGGACCACTTAACCCATCAAGTCTACCCTTTTACCCTTCCTATTGGATAAGCTGCAGATCCTAGTTAACCAACAGCCTACTTCTTCCTACCCCCCCACCAGAACTGCCTAATGCCTGTCCCATGTATTCTTGAATTCCTCCACTGTTTTTTTGACCCCATGACCTCCTCAGGAAGGTCGTCCATTTGCCCACCTCCCTCTCTGTTAAAAAATACTTCATCACATTGCCCCTTAGCCGTTTACCCCCACATCTTCAAATTGTGTCCTCTTGTTCTTGCACGTCTCTTTTTTTGAAAGATGCTACCATCTTGGACTTTGTTGATTCCCTTGAGGTACTTGAAAGTTTCTTTTGAAATTCAAGTTCTTTATTAAATTTTACAATAGTCAAACATGAGGTACAATTACCCTCCAAAGCTATGACATGACAAAACAAATACAGATGTCGTATTTAGCTAGGAACAGAATGCCATAAACCCCCCCACCTCTGGAAGGTGTCACCCCGAGATCCGGACTAAACCAGTATGAGCAGATTAGAAGTGCAATGGAACCAACAGCAAACAACGATCCAATAACGGAGATAAGAAAAAGGAAAAGGAATAATATTCCTGCCAGAGGTAACATTTATAAGGGAGTTAGTGTAGATACAGAGCATACAATTTGCCCCACTTCTGGTTAAAAGTAGACCTAACATTACGGGAACTAGCTATTAATCTTTCCATCTTGAAACATAGGGAAATTTCCTTGAGCCATTCATTATATGAAATATCAGATTGATCTAGCCAGTGTCTAAGGACCAATCTTTTAACTGCCATTGAAATTAAGGCTATATGGAATTTTCGTTCCTTAACTCTAATATCTGAGTACAAGCCAAGTATACAAATCTCAGCTGTGAATAACTCCCTTAGACCCAAAATTGGGTCAATATTAACCCGAATTGTGTCCCAAAGTGGGGCCACTTTATCACATGACCAAAAAATGTGTAATAAATTCCCTTCACCCTTACCACATCTTGTACAACTATTAGACTCTAACCTGCCAAATTTAGACAACCTAGTTGGCGTGTGATACAGATTATTCAGGATGAAAAATTGAATAAGCCTATTTCTATTCAAAGTAAGGTATTTATATGTATCTCGCCAAATCTGATACCAGGTTACAAGAGGGCTGGGTATAAGAAAGGTCCATATCTTGGAGCCAGCTAATGGGTTAGGGTATTTTGTAACCAAAAGATAATAATATAATCTGGCAATTCCATGGGGTTTGGTAATGCACTCCTGTACCTGATCCAAAAAAGGTCTAGTTTGGGAGGGTACTCTTACAATCCCAAAACACTTCCCTAAAAGGTGTCTCAATTGAAAGACTTTGAATATATACTTCTGTGGGATATTCAGTTCGGCTAGCAAACTAACAGAGGATCGAAGAGAGCCCTGAAAATAGAGATCATCCACTGATCGGTGCTGAATTTGTGGAAACCAATCTGGAGGTAAAAGGGAACCACCAATTTTAATATTAGGATTGAGGGTTAGTGGTTGTGCCACATCTTTAGTGTACGGGATTTTAAGAAAGCTCCAGCACTGAGAGAGAATTCTAATGGAAAGTCCTATGGCCGAATTCCGAATGTCCTCCGGTAAGGAAGAGTAGCTATAATAAAAAATACGGGGAGGACATAAGTTATATTTGTCCAGTAATTTGAGTTCCAATTCCAACCAGATGGGCTTGTAACCTTCATTCTGGGGGCTGCTCCAATGCCCAAGTTTAGCTAGATGACTAGCCCAGTGGTAAAACCAAAAATTAGGGAGACAAAGACCCCCCATCTTTAGGCAGACTAAGTTTGAGGTAAGCTCTTCTGGGGTGTTTACCATGACAAATAAAGTTGGATAAGGCCGAGTGTATCTGATAAAAGTAGGATCTAGGGAGCCAAATATTGAGGAGGTTCAGAGGATAGAAGATACGGGGTAATATATTCATTTTAATAATACTGACCCGTCCCCCTACAGATAACAGAAGGCTATCCCATCTACTAAGGTCTTTCTGGATTCTATCCAGCAGATCATCCAGATTGAGCTTTTTGGTTACCTCCACATCACGGGCTAAATATATGCCCAGATACTTGAGAGAGGTCGAAGCCCATTTCATGCCAAACTGAGAGAAATTGGCTTGAAACGTAAGGGAGTTAAGAGGGAATATCACCGACTTGGATAAATTTAACCTGTAGTTAGATACACTTCCAAACTGATTGATAATTCATAATACTTCCGGTAATGAGGACTCTGGGTTCAAGAGATGCAGGAGAATATCATCTGCAAAGACAGAAAGGGTCAAGGCCTGTTGGGAGATAACACAACCTGTGATCTGAGGTGAGGCTTTGATGCAGAGAATGAGAGGTTCCAGATGCAAGTTAAATAAATAGGGGGACAAGGGACAACCTTGACGGGTACCAGAGTGCAGGGAAAAATGAGACGAAAAAACACCATTACAATAAATCTTGGCAGAGGGTGAACAATACACTGCTCTGATCCACTGAATGAAAGTCTCTGGGAAACCCATTCTATCAAGAGTAGCCCACAGGAAGTCCCAGTTAACTCGATCGAAAGCTTTCTCAGCATCTAAGGTGACTAATGCCATGGGAACTTGGGACTCCTGTGCCTCTTGAAAGATATGGGAGAGGGAACGTAGGTGATCTGCCGCTGATCTACCCTGAACGAACCCCACCTGTTCGGGACTCAGCAGAATCTGCCAAACCTGTTTGATTCTCAGGGAGAGAATCTTGGTTAAGATTTTAATATCATAATTTAATAATGAAATTGGTCGGTAGCTAGCCAGTTCCAGCTGGGGTTTATCTGATTTAGGAATTAAAATAATTGTAGCCTCCAACAGTGAAGGGTCTAGGGAGTCTGAAGACAGGATGTAATTAAACAGCTTGAGAAGAAGAGGGGAAATTTCTTTACAGAAAATTTTGTAAAAGTTTTGGGAAAAACCATCGGGATTTATCCAGAGGTAAACCTTTAATGACCTCTTCTATCTTGCTCAAGGTAATAGGGGAGGATAGCAGTTCGCAGTGGTGCACCTGCAAATGAGGGAGAGAGACCCCATCCAAAAAATGTTCCGCCTCCGAGTGAGATATCTGAGAGGCCCCATTACCATACAAATCTTTATAGAAAGATTCAAAAATTTGCGCAATATCCCTTGGGGAGGTTTTGATTGAACCATCAGATGCCTTTAAGGCAGGGATCAACCTTGAATTTTCGGCCTCCCTAAGTCTGAGGGCCAGCATTCTGCCAGGTCTTTCCCCCTGGTCAAGGTAACACGCTTTAGTTTTAAGGATGACATATTTCGTTTTTTCTTGGATCAGGTCCTCATATTCATTCCTAAGTTTGCATAGCTCCTTAAGGGCTGATTGGGAGTTAGAGAGAGAGAGGATCTCCTCAGCCACCTTAATTTGGTTGGACAGTGAGGTAACCTTAGCTTCTCTCGTCTTCTTCCTCCAGGAGGCCAGCTTAATAAATTCGCCTCTAATAAAACATTTTAGAGAACACCAAATTAAATCTTCTCTGGCAATGGAGCCCTGATTGATTTTGTGAAAGGACGAGATCAAAGATTTGAGATGAGAAATTGTATGGTCATCCTTCAAAAGCTGTGTGTTAAGCTTCCAAGAAGTATCTCTCTGACCAGGTGGGCCAGGAGACAACTTGATCCAGGCCATGGAGTGGTCCGAGATAACAATTGGCTCTATACCTGAATGAGAAATGTTTGCCAAAAGGGTGGTGCTAATTAAAATATAATCTAGTCTAGACCAGGAACGATGTATTTGGGAATAGAAAGAGTAACTACGGCTGGAGGGGTTCAATACCTGCCAAGGGTCACATAAACCTGTTAAATTCATAAAATCACTGAGAGCTATTTGAGAAGGGGAAGGAGGTTTCTTAGGTCTGTAAGTTCTGTCTAAATCCTGAGTTGGAGTGACATTCCAATCTCCCCCCAAAATGAATAAAGCTGGCAGAAAGCAACTCAACTTATTAGTCAGTTGCATGAGAAAGTTAGGGTCCCCTCCCACTGGGCCATATATTGCCCCTAGAACCACCTTCATATTGTTAAGCAAACCCTTAACCAAAACCAGTCTGCCCTCTTGATCTGTAGACCATTCCTCAACCGCAAATGGAATGCCTCTTCTTATCAAAATTGCCACTCCCCTGCTAGCTGAAGTTCCTTCGGAGACAAAGACCTGAGAAAACCCATGACGACGGAGCCCTTTAATCTCTGAAGCTAGTACATGGGTTTCCTGTAAAAATAAAATGTCAATATCGAGAAGGGAACAATTTAACAGGATTTGAGTTCTTTTAACAACATCTCTTATACCTCTGACATTCCAAGTAGCCACTTTAATAGGCCTCATAGCCATATAGAAACGTGAAAAGGGAAGAGAAAAAGAGAAAAAAAAAAGGTCCCGTGGCACTTCCAACCAGCTCTTCAATAAGTGGCACCTTCCAAATACTCCCCCCCAACTCCTGAATATTCATAACATAACGAGAGAACATATTTAGCTGGGAATCTGAGAACATGAAACTAATACCTGCGCTAATTAACAAGAACAGCCAAGAGCATTCTATAGGTAAAGAATTAACACCAGACCAACCCCCGGGCCCCCCAATCCCAACCCAACCTTCTCCGACCCCACATGAACTATATACAACATGCCCCAATGATATAGAGAAATTAAGTACAGAGGCCCAAATCTGAACTAGTAGGGGCCCTCCCCAAAAGGTCACCTGTCCAGGAGTAGACCAACCTAAACTAAAGTCTAATCTATGCATCAAAACCCCCCCGAGGCTGTAAACCCAGCTCCAGAGAGCCAAACATCCAGCATAGGAATTCCTGAACATGGTAACCCAGCTCCCCCTATTAAGGCCGCGAAGCAAATCCTCCAGTGCCTATCCTCCCTCTGCGCCACCCCCCACCACCCGTGGATACAAAGAGTAATTATTCACCATGCCCCCTTACTCATAATGCAGTGATCCTGGCAGGTATAAACTCACCAACTGAAGCTGCACGAACCCTATCCAGAAGTGGTCTCATCCTAATAATGCAAGCTGCTAACAATTCCTGGCAACAGAGACATTAGAAAACAAACAGCTTTTAAATAATGGTCTCTACCTATACCAAAGTTCCAGCAGGCATAAACTGGCCCCGGCATAAACCCTCAACTGAACAACCGGTCCATCGCCCAGATATACTCCACATATTGAGAAGTCATGGCGGAGGAACCCGTTAAAGGACTTCCGGTCCGCGTCCTAAAAAGGTCCAGAAGAGATCGCCACCTTAGAAGGTGAGTTCCCCCCCTGCTGCCCTCGAAGCTAGGCCACAAGCCTCCAGGTCCCACACAGGCCTACCAGGCCGCGATCCAGCCGCTCCCCCAACCCACCCCAGCGAGACCCAAGGACACAACCAAAATAACATCCAGCAGGTAAGAAATCACCACATGTTTTGTATATGGAAAAAAAAGAAAACCCCCAATGGAGCCAAAGTCTAAACACCAAGCTCAGTCCCCTTTGAACAGACTGGGAAGTTTCAAGGTGAGATCTGACATCGCTTGTTCAGGAGTTTCGTAGGAGCACCAAACACCCTCCAAGGAAACCTTCAGTCGAGCCGGATAGTTCATCCTGAATTTAATTCCTGCCACGATAAGCTTTTTCACAATAGGGTGAAATGCTGCTCTTCTTTGGCGGGTCTCATAGGGCAAGTTCTGCGTAACGGGTTTGCCCTGTCCCAGTAAATCGACTCCAACTCCCTGGATTTCACAAGCACATGCTGCTTCTCGAGAAAGCTAAGAAACTTTATTATTATGGGATGGGGAGGGGCTCCAGGCTGAGGCTTGGGCTTTAAGGAGCGATGAGCCCTCTCGATATGGTACTGCTGGCTAAGGGGTGAGGGTCAATAGTTTTATTTAACAACTTCTGGATAAAAGAAATGGTATCCCTTCCCTCTTCAGATTCGGGCAAGCCAAGGATCAAGATGTTGTTTCTCCTGCTTCTGCCCTCCAAATCTTCCGTCTTCAGCTGTAGTTTATGCACTTGTTGACGAAGCCTCATTATCTCCGGATCAATTCTCCCCTTCCAGCTTTCCATCGAGGATGCTCTAACCTCCATGTCCTCCAATTTACGTGAAAGTGCCCCGAGATCACTCCTTATGGACTTCACCTCAGTAGATGTGTCCTGGAGGGTTTCACGGAAAGGAAGCAGCTCCTGCAGGAAACGATCCTCTGTGAGCAAATTAGCAGTGATACCAGGGGAAGTTTGTTTGACTGCCTGCCCCAGATTCTGGTTCTTGGCCTTTTTGGCACTTTTCTCGGGTGTCGTGGGTGGAGTATGCCTTACTCCGGCCTGCTTCATCTCGGCCTCCATCGCACCACAACTCTCACTGCTTCCAATTTAAGATCCGCTGAAGACTTAAAAATGAATGCTCCAGGTAGAGAAAGCAATTAGAGAGAGAGACCCTCAGTCAATTCAGGCTATAAATAGGGCAAAATTCGATTTTTGATAGGTGGCAGGTGGGAGCTCCAGAAAAGGCTGTCACCGGTCGCTCTGCATCACGTGACTCCCGTACTTGAAAGTTTCTATCATGTCTCCTGCTTTCCTTCCTTTCCTCAAGGGTATACATATTAAGCTCTTTTAGTCTTTCTTTGTATGGCTTCTATTGCAGATCCTGCACCATTTTAGTTGCCTCCTCTGGACTGCCCCCATCCTGTCTATGTCCTTGCGGAGATGAGGTCTCCAAAACTGCATGCAGTAGTCCAGATGGGGTCTCACCAACTGTCTGTACAGAGGGATAACAACTTCAGGTTTTCTACTCGTCATGCCTCTCCCTGTACATCTCAGTATTCCCACAGCCATCCTTACTGCCTTCTCACATTGCTTGCTTACTTTTAGGTCATTTGATATGACTACCCTCAGGTTCCTTTCCATTTGTATTGTTGTTAATACCTCCCCCTTTCTGTACTGTTCCCCTGGTTTTTGTTTCCCCAAGTTCATTACTTTGCACTTCTTTGCATTGAATCTAAGCTACCATAATTTTGACCATTCCTCCAACCTTGCCAAGTTCCTTCTCATCCTTTCCACCACCCTTGAGTATCAACCCTGTTGCAAATCTTTGTGTTGTCTGCAAAGAGGCATACTTTTCCTTCCAGTCCCTCTACAATATCATTTATAAAGACATTAAAAAAAGGACCAGACTCAGTAATGAACCCTGCGGTACCCTGCTAGGAACCCTTCTTTCTTCAGAGTGGACTCTGTTTACTATTACCCTCTGTGTCCTGTAGTTCAGCCAGTTTTTTACCCAGGTTATCACCCTGGGACCCACTCCCTGGCTGGCTAATTTGTTTATTAATCTTTTGTGTGGGACTGTGTCATATGCCTTACTAAAGTCTAGGTAGGCCATGTCCATAGCTCCTCCCTGCTCTACTACTTTGGTCATCAGTCAAAGAAATCTATTAGATTCATCTGACATGACCTTTCTGCTGTGATTCAATGCTGCCTTGGGTCCTGTGCCCTGCTGGCCTCTAGGTGCACAACAATTCCTTCTTTCTAACAACAAACATGGCAAGGGATGTAAGGGTAGTCATATCAGATACTTAAAGGTAGGCTAGGAGGGCTGGGAGGATACTGGGGGTGTTCAAAAAGGTAGTGCCAACAGGTACAATAAATGAGGGACATGATCTCCACCCTTTAGGGGGCTAAGGAGATCTGCAAATGGGTCACCAGATAGGGGCAGGAGCTGAGAAACAGGAGCTTAAAGGGGGGAGGAGAGGATGGAAAAGGGTTGGAGAGTGGTCCTGATAAATGCCAGGAGCTTGGAAAATAAAATGCCTGACCTTCGGGTGATGCTAGCTAAGGAGGAGGTAGATGTGGCAGCATTCACTGAGACCTGGGCCACTCAAGGGTACAAGTGGGAGTGAGGACCTAAATCAGGAGGGCTATACTATGTTCAGAAAAGATGGGGCGGAGGGAAGAGGTGGTGGTGTAGCACTGTTAGTCAGAAATTTCATGGGTATTGGAGGGGTAGAGGAGGCAGAGGGGAACGTGGAGGCTATTTGGGTCACCCTGCTGATGCAGGGGGTAAGAGAATAAAGGTCAGAGTGGTATACAGACCACCAGCACTGGCGGAGGTTCTGGAAAAAAGTTTGGTGGCAAGTCTCGAGGGACACTGTAGATTGGGAACGGGAAGGGTAATGGGAGACCTCAACATGCCAGGAACAGACTGGGGCACTATGATGTCACCAGTGGCCAGGGAGCGGAGGCTTCTGGATGTCTTCCAGGATGTGTTTCTGACATAACAGGTGGGTGAGCCAACTAGGGAGGCCTGGACACTGGACGGGGTCCTGGCAGACAGTGATCAGATTAGGGACCTAGAGGTAAGGGACCCATTAAGTAGTGAAAGGGATCAGGAGGAATATGAGCTGACAGTCAAGAGATTCACCAGGGTGGTGAGAGCAGCTAAGGCAAAAAAGGAGAAGTTCTTGGCCAGTGGGATCCAGAGGGGGGGAAAGGGGTTCTTTAGATACATAGGGGAAAAAAGGAAAGTAATGGGGCAGATCAGCAGGATAAGGATAGGGGATGGGTGGGTACAGGAGGTGGGAGAACAGGTAGAAGTTCTAAATGAGTACTTTGCCTCAGTTTTTACCAGGGGGGGGATGGAGGGGCTATGTCTTGTGGTGTTAACGAGGGCAAACTGGAGGAATGGGTGGGACCGTTAGAGATCGGGGCCCTGATGGGTCTTGGGAAAGGGAGTGGCCACCACAGACAGGTGGGGGGCCAGCAGTACAGGGTGAAAAGGGGGAGGACATGGAGGCTGAAATCCCAATAGAGAGAGTAAGGGAAGCCATCAGGCCCCTTCGGATGGAGAAAGCACCTGGACCAGATGAGATACATCCCAGGGTGCTGAGGGAACTAGTAGATGTCCTGACAGTCCCCCTAGCAGAGCTTTTCAACATCTCTCTGAGGACTGGGTGGGTGCCCCAAGACTGGATGGTGGTCCATGTTGTGCCAATCCATTAGGGGATCAAGAGAGAAAGCGGGAAATTACAGGCCTGTTAAGCCTGACATCAGTGGTCAGCAAGGTGATGGAGGGTATTGTCAAGGAAAGGCTGGGGGGGTTACTGGAACAAACTGGGTATTTGGGCAATAGGCAGCATGGCTTTGCCCCAGGAAGATCATGACAGACAAACCTTGTTGAGTTCTATAACTGGGTGATGAGGGCCCTGGACCAGGGTAGGCCGATGGATGACCTGTTTCTGGACTTCAGCAAGGCATTTGATTCGGTACCCCACAGTGGCCTGCAGGCTAAGCAGAAGGAAATGGAGGTAGAGAGACAGTTGTTAAGATGGATAGGAAATTGGCTTTCTGAGCATACTCAGAAGGCGGTGGTTGGAGGGTTAGCCTCATTCCCAAGGTGGGTTACTAGTGGAGTGCCCCAGGGGTCAGTGCTGGTGCCACTCCTGCTCAATGCCTATGTCTCAGACATCAGGAAGGGGATCAGGAGTGAGGTGAGTCTCTTTGCAGATGACTCAAAGCTGGGTGCTGTGGTGGATGAGGAGGAGGGAAGGGTGGCCTTGCAGGAGGACCTGGAGGCTCTTGAAAAGTGGTTGGGAAAATGGAAACCTAAATTCAATGCAGGATAGCGCAAAGTTCTGCACCTGGGAGTCAGAAATCCAGGCCATGGGTATACCCTGGGAGGAGACTCAGTTCAAGTCATGGAGGGTGAGTGGGACCTGGGGGTAGTGGTAGATGTCAAAATGAGGAAGGCAGCAGCAAGGAAAAATAGGATGCTGGGATGCATCGCCGGGAGGGTTACCTCCAGAAAGGTGGAAGTGATCCTTCCACTGTACAACTGCTTGATTAGGCCATACCTTGAGTATTGTGTGCAGTTTGGAGACCACATTTAAGAGGACATGACACTTCTAGAGAGGGTCCAAGGAGGGCAACCAGAATGATCTGGGGCCTGGTTGAGAGGACCTATGGGGAGGCTAAAGGAGCTCGACATGTACACCCTGGAGGAGAGGAGGACAGTGGGGACATGATAGGGGTCTTTAAGTACATGAAAGAGATCAATAAGGTGACCCAGTCAAGTTGATCCAAAGGAAGAAGGGTGGGCTACGAGAGGTCATGGGTGTAAGCTGGAAAGGGCAGGCTCAGAGGGAGAGGAGGTGGTGTTATTGCACTGAAAGGTGGTAGAGCCATAGAATGCGCTGCTCAGGAGCTGGTAGAGGTGGAGACTGTGGATGAGTTTAAGAGGGATGGGACAGGTACAGGGGAGGTAAATCTGACCAGGCCCAATACAGGTGGAACATCTGGGACTGGGGACAGTATAACCCGAAAGGAAGGGGCATGAATTGGCCCTCAGTGCGGGTGCTGAAAACCAAGCAGACTCGAAAGACTGTTAGGCCTATTCTGCTGGCATTTTAGTATGTTAGTATAGGGAGAGGAATCGCTACTTGAAAACAGGAAGTTGCTTCCCTTTGTAAAGACATTTGGTGAAACTCCATCTGGAATACTGTGTGCGGTTCTGGAGACCTCATCTCTGCAAGGACATAGACAGGATGGAGGCAGTCCAGAGGAGGGCAACTAAAATAGTGCAGGGACTGCAACAGAAGCCATGTGAAGAGAGACTAAATGAGCTTAATATGTATGCCCTCGAGGAAAGGAGGGAGAGGGGGGACACAACAGAAACATTTAAGTACCTCAAGGGAATCAGTAAAGTCCAAGAGGGTAGTATCTTTCAGAAAAAGAGATGTGTAAGAACAAGGGGGCACAACTTGAAGATAGAAGGGGGATGGTTCAGGGGCAATGTAAGGAAGTAGTTTTTCACAGAGAAGGTAGTGGATGCATGGAACAGCCTTCCTGAGGAGGTTGTGGGGTCCAAAACAGAGGGGGAATCCAAGAATGCATGGGACAGACATAAAGCAATTCTTGTGGGGGGTAGGAGGAAGTAGGCTGTTGGTTAACTAGGATCTGCAGCTTATCCAATAGGTAGGGAAATGGACAGACTGGGTGTGCCAAGCGGTCCTTATCTGTCATCAAAGTCTATGTTTCTATGTTTCAGAAGTGATTCCATCATTTTCCCTACCACTAAGGTCAAGCTAACTGTTCTGTAGTTTTCTGCCTCTGCTTTGCTCCCACTTTTGTGAAGGGGAATTACATCCGCCCTCTTCCAGTCCTTAGGTACCACACCATCCTCCTATGATTTGTTGAAAAGGGTAGTCAGTGATGTCACTAGTTCTCCCCTTAGTTCTTTTAGAATTCTGGGGTGAATCCCATCAGGCCCATTGCTTTGTCCACCTTCAGTTTTAGGTGATCTTTCAGAACCCTTTCTTCTGTGAATGGACTGGTATCCCCCGTCAGGGTGCTTCAATTGATTGGATTAGGTGCCTCCCTCATCTTCTTTTGTGAATACTGAGCCAAAGAATTCATTCAGTATCCCTGCTTTTTCACTGTCCCGTTCTGCCCAGCCACCCTCCCTTTATTAAGCCTCATTATCCATCCTTGGTCTTTCTTCACTCCTAATGTATCTATAAATGGTTGTATTCCCTTCTTAACCAAGCTGACTATCTTTTCCTTGGTTTGGGCCTTTGCAATTCTGACTGCCTTACCTGCTTCCTTCTACTTTAACTGGTACAGTTCTCTGTCCTGCTCCTTCTATGTTTCCTTATACTTCCTAAACGCTATCTTTTTCTCCCTAACCTTCCCACCACTTCTTTTGTGAACCATAGTGTTTTTTTTTTTTTGTTTTGCTTTTTTTGCTTCACACAAAGGCTTGTTTCCTCTGTGATGGCAGCTTTTATGTTTCACCATTGTTCCTTCACCCCTCTTTCTTGCCTGTTTGCTAGTGCTTTTCTGAAGCACTCTCCCATTTTGACAGTCAGCCCTCCAAAAGTCCAGTACCCTCACGTTTGTATGGCTTGACTCTGCGGCTGTGTTTATAATGAATCACACTGTTTGGTGGTCACGTTTTCCCAGATGGCTACCTACTTCTACGTCTGAGAGCCTCTCTCCGTCAACATATAAGGGTACCAGGTCTAAGATTACTTCCTCCTGAGTGGATTCCAACACTAGCTGTCTGAGACATGCCCCCTGTAGGGCATCAAGAATAACCCTTCTCTTGGACGTGGCTGCAGCAGAGGTGCTCCAGTTAACATCTGGCATATTCAAGTCCCCCATCAGCAATATCTCCCCTTTTTCTGCCATCCTAAGGATGTCTTCTACCATTTTATTGTCCATTTCCTACCCCTGAGATGGGGATCTGTATACAACCACCATGCAGATTGTGGTGCCATTTCCAGTCTACAGGGTGACCGACAGAGCTTCCTCTCCTCCCTTTTTACCCTTTAGTTCCATTGCTTTGATTCCTTCCCTTACATAGAGAGCTACTCCTCTTCTTCTTCAACTCTCCCTGTCCCTCCTGTAGATTGTGTACCCTGGTATGTTGACATCCCTGTCACGGTTATCCATTTATTATGTTTCTGTGACTGCCATGATATCCAGGCCCCTCTTACATAGAAACATAGAATTAGATGGTAGATAAGGACTGCTTGGCCCACCTAGTCTGCCCATTTCCCTACCTAATGGATAAGCTGCAGAATTGCCTTATGTCTGTCACATGCATTCTTGAATTCTCTCACTGTTTTTGACTCTATGACCTCCTCAGGAAGGCTGTTCCATGTATCCACAACCCTCTCTGTGAAGAAATACTTCATCACATTACCTCTGTGCCGTCCCCCCTCTATCTTTAAATTGTGCCCCCTTGTTTTTGCACATCTCTTTTTCTGAAAAATGCTACCCTCTTGGACTTTGTTGATTTCCTTGAGGTATTTGAAAGTTTCTATCATGTCCCCCTATCCCTCCTTTCCTCGAGGCTATACATCTTTAGTTCCTTTAGTCTTTCTTCATATGTCTTCTGATGCAGACCCTGCATCATTTTAGTTGCCCTCCTCTGGACAGCCTCCACTCTGTCTATGTATTTGCGGAGATGGGTCTCCCAGAACTGTACACAGTACTCAGATGTGGTCTTACCAACTGTCTGTACAGAGGGCCAACAACTTCCTGTTTTCTACTGGTGATGCCTCTCCTATGCATCCCAGTATACCCCAAGCCCTCCTTACTGCTTCCTCAAATTGCTTGCACACCTTTTGGTCATCTGATATGACTACCCCCAGGTCCCTTTCCATTTTTTTTGTCATCAGTATCTCACCCCCCCATTGTGTACTCTTCCCCTGATTTTTTGTTTCCCAGGTGCATTACTTTGCACTTCTTTGCATTGAATCTAAGCTGCCATACATTTGACCATTCCTCCAACCTTGCCAAGTCCCTTTTCATCCTTTCCACCACCCTTGTGTATCAACCCTGTTGCAAATCTTTGTGTTGTCTGCAAAGAGGCATACTTTTCCTTCCAGTCCCTCTACAATATCATTTATAAAGACATTAAAAAAAGGACCAGACTCAGTAATGAACCCTGCGGTACCCTGCTAGGAACCCTTCTTTCTTCAGAGTGGACTCTGTTTACTATTACCCTCTGTGTCCTGTAGTTCAGCCAGTTTTTTACCCAGGTTATCACCCTGGGACCCACTCCCTGGCTGGCTAATTTGTTTATTAATCTTTTGTGTGGGACTGTGTCATATGCCTTACTAAAGTCTAGGTAGGCCATGTCCATAGCTCCTCCCTGCGCTACTACTTTGGTCATCAGTCAAAGAAATCTATTAGATTCATCTGACATGACCTTTCTGCTGTGATTCAATGCTGCCTTGGGTCCTGTGCCCTGCTGGCCTCTAGGTGCACAACAATTCCTTCTTTCTAACAACAAACATGGCAAGGGATGTAAGGGTAGTCATATCAGATACTTAAAGGTAGGCTAAGGAGGGCTGGGAGGATACTGGGGGGGTGTTCAAAAAAGGGGTAGTGCCAACAGGTACAATAAATGAGGGACATGATCTCCACTCCTTTAGGGGGCTAAGGAGATCTGCAAATGGGTCACCAGATAGGGGCAGGAGCTGAGAAACAGGAGCTTAAAGGGGGGAGGAGAGGATGGAAAAGGGTTGGAGAGTGGTCCTCATAAATGCCAGGAGCTTGGAAAATAAAATGCCTGACCTTCGGGTGATGCTAGCTAAGGAGGAGGTAGATGTGGCAGCATTCACTGAGACCTGGGCCACTCAAGGGTACAAGTGGGAGTGAGGACCTAAATCAGGAGGGCTATACTATGTTCAGAAAAGATGGGGCGAGGGAAGAGGTGGTGGTGTAGCACTGTTAGTCAGAAATTTCATGGGTATTGGAGGGTAGAGGAGGCAGAGGGCGTGGAGGCTATTTGGGTCACCCTGCTGATGCAGGGGTAAGAGAATAAAGGTCAGAGTGGTATACAGACCACCAGCACTGGCGGAGGTTCTGGAAAAAAGTTTGGTGGCAAGTCTCGAGGGACACTGTAGATTGGGAACGGGAAGGGTAATGGGAGACCTCAACATGCCAGGAACAGACTGGGGCACTATGATGTCACCAGTGGCCAGGGAGCGGAGGCTTCTGGATGTCTTCCAGGATGCGTTTCTGACATAACAGGTGGGTGAGCCAACTAGGGAGGCCTGGACACTGGACGTGGTCCTGGCAGACAGTGATCAGATTAGGGACCTAGAGGTAAGGGACCCATTAAGTAGTGAAAGGGATCAGGAGGAATATGAGCATCAGTCAAGAGATTCACCAGGGTGGTGAGAGCAGCTAAGGCAAAAAGGAGAAGTTCTTGGCCAGTGGGATCCAGAGGGGAAGGGTTCTTTAGATACATAGGGAAAAAGGAAAGTAATGGGGCAGATCAGCAGGATAAGGATAGGGGATGGGTGGGTACAGGAGGTGGGAGAACAGGTGAAGTTCTAAATGGAGTACTTTGCCTCAGTTTTACGGGGATGGAGGGGCTATGTCTTGTGGTGTTAACGAGGGCAAACTGGAGGAATGGGTGGGACCGTGAGATCGGGCCCTGATGGGTCTTGGGAAGGGTAGCCACCACAGACAGGTGGGGGCCAGCAGTACAGGGTGAAAAGGGGAGGACATGGAGGCTGAAATCCCAATAGAGAGAGTAAGGGAAGCCATCAGGCCCCTTGGATGGAGAAAGCACCTGGACCAGATGAGATACATCCCAGGGTGCTGAGGGAACTAGTAGATGTCCTGACAGTCCCCCTAGCAGAGCTTTTCAACATCTCTCTGAGGACTGGGTGGGTGCCCCAAGACTGGATGGTGGTCCATGTTGTGCCAATCCATTAGGGGATCAAGAGAGGAAGCGGGAAATTACAGGCCTGTTAAGCCTGACATCAGTGGTCAGCAAGGTGATGGAGGGTATTGTCAAGGAAAGGCTGGGGGGGTTACTGGAACAAACTGGGTATTTGGGCAATAGGCAGCATGGCTTTGCCCCAGGAAGATCATGACAGACAAACCTTGTTGAGTTCTATAACTGGGTGATGAGGGCCCTGGACCAGGGTAGGCCGATGGATGACCTGTTTCTGGACTTCAGCAAGGCATTTGATCTGTACCCACAGTGGCCTGCAGGCTAAGCAGAAGGAAATGGAGGTAGAGAGACAGTTGTTAAGATGGATAGGAAATTGGCTTTCTGAGCATACTCAGAAGGTGGTGGTTGGAGGGTTAGCCTCATTCCCAAGGTGGGTTACTAGTGGAGTGCCCCAGGGGTCAGTGCTGGTGCCACTCCTGCTCAATGCCTATGTCTCAGACATCAGGAAGGGATCAGGAGTGAGGTGAGTCTCTTTGCAGATGACTCAAAGCTGGGTGCTGTGGTGGATGAGGAGGAGGGAAGGGTGGCCTTGCAGGAGGACCTGGAGGCTCTTGAAAAGTGGTTGGGAAAATGGAAACCTAAATTCAATGCAGGATAGCGCAAAGTTCTGCACCTGGGAGTCAGAAATCCAGGCCATGGGTATACCCTGGGAGGAGACTCAGTTCAAGTCATGGAGGGTGAGTGGGACCTGGGGGTAGTGGTAGATGTCAAAATGAGGAAGGCAGCAGCAAGGAAAAATAGGATGCTGGGATGCATCGCCGGGGGTTACCTCCAGAAAGGTGGAAGTGATCCTTCCACTGTACAACTGCTTGATTAGGCCATACCTTGAGTATTGTGTGCAGTTTTGGAGACCACATTTAAAGAGGGACATGACACTTCTAGAGAGGGTCCAAAGGAGGGCAACCAGAATGATCTGGGGCCTGGTTGAGAGGACCTATGGGGAGAGGCTAAAGGAGCTCGACATGTACACCCTGGAGGAGAGGAGGGACAGTGGGGACATGATAGGGGTCTTTAAGTACATGAAAGAGATCAATAAGGGTGACCCAGTCAAGTTGATCCAAAGGAAGAAGGGTGGGGCTACGAGAGGTCATGGGTGTAAGCTGGAAAGGGGCAGGCTCAGAGGGGAGAGGAGGTGGTGTTATTGCACTGAAAGGGTGGTAGAGCCATAGAATGCGCTGCTCAGGGAGCTGGTAGAGGTGGAGACTGTGGATGAGTTTAAGAGGGGATGGGACAGGTACAGGGGAAGGGTATATCTGACCAGGCCCAATACAGGTGGAACATCTGGGACTGGGGACAGTATAACCCGAAAGGGAAGGGGGGCATCGAAATTGGCCCTCAGTGCGGGTGCTGAAAACCAAGCAGACTCGAAAGACTGTTAGGCCTATTCTGCTGGCATTTTAGTATGTTAGTATAGGGAGAGGAATCGCTACTTGAAAACAGGAAGTTGCTTCCCTTTGTAAAGACATTTGGTGAAACTCCATCTGGAATACTGTGTGCGGTTCTGGAGACCTCATCTCTGTAAGGACATAGACAGGATGGAGGCAGTCCAGAGGAGGGCAACTAAAATAGTGCAGGGACTGCAACAGAAGCCATGTGAAGAGAGACTAAATGAGCTTAATATGTATGCCCTCGAGGAAAGGAGGGAGAGGTGGGACACAACAGAAACATTTAAGTACCTCAAGGGAATCAGTAAAGTCCAAGAGGGTAGTATCTTTCAGAAAAAGAGATGTGTAAGAACAAGGGGGCACAACTTGAAGATAGAAGGGGGATGGTTCAGGGGCAATGTAAGGAAGTAATTTTTCACAGAGAAGGTAGTGGATGCATGGAACAGCCTTCCTGAGGAGGTTGTGGGGTCCAAAACAGAGGGGGAATCCAAGAATGCATGGGACAGACATAAAGCAATTCTTGTGGGGGGTAGGAGGAAGTAGGCTGTTGGTTAACTAGGATCTGCAGCTTATCCAATAGGTAGGGAAATGGACAGACTGGGTGTGCCAAGCGGTCCTTATCTGTCATCAAAGTCTATGTTTCTATGTTTCAGAAGTGATTCCATCATTTTCCCTACCACTAAGGTCAAGCTAACTGTTCTGTAGTTTTCTGCCTCTGCTTTGCTCCCACTTTTGTGAAGGGGAATTACATCCGCCCTCTTCCAGTCCTTAGGTACCACACCATCCTCCTATGATTTGTTGAAAAGGGTAGTCAGTGATGTCACTAGTTCTCCCCTTAGTTCTTTTAGAATTCTGGGGTGAATCCCATCAGGCCCCATTGCTTTGTCCACCTTCAGTTTTAGGTGATCTTTCAGAACCCTTTCTTCTGTGAATGGACTGGTATCCCCCCGTCCAGGGTGCTTCAATTGATTGGATTAGGTGCCTCCCCCTCATCTTCTTTTGTGAATACTGAGCCAAAGAATTCATTCAGTATCCCTGCTTTTTCACTGTCCCGTTCTGCCCAGCCACCCTCCCCTTTATTAAGCCTCATTATCCATCCCTTGGTCTTTCTTCACTCCCTAATGTATCTATAAATGGTTGTATTCCCCTTCTTAACCAAGCTGACTATCTTTTCCTTGGTTTGGGCCTTTGCAATTCTGACTGCCTTACCTGCTTCCTTCTACTTTAACTGGTACAGTTCTCTGTCCTGCTCCTTCTATGTTTCCTTATACTTCCTAAACGCTATCTTTTTCTCCCTAACCTTCCCACCACTTCTTTTGTGAACCATAGTGTTTTTTGTTTTTTTTGTTTTGCTTTTTTTGCTTCACACAAAGGCTTGTTTCCTCTGTGATGGAAGCTTTTATGTTTCACCATTGTTCCTTCACCCTCTTTCTTGCCTGTTTGCTAGTGCTTTTCTGAAGCACTCTCCCATTTTGACAGTCAGCCCTCCAAAAGTCCAGTACCCTCACGCTTTAGTGGCTTGACTCTGCGGCTGTGTTTATAATGAATCACACTGTTTGGTGGTCACGCTTTTCCCAGATGGCTACCTACTTCTACGTCTGAGAGCCTCTCTCCGTCAACATATAAGGGTACCAGGTCTAAGATTACTTCCTCCTGAGTGGATTCCAACACTAGCTGTCTGAGACATGCCCCCTGTAGGGCATCAAGAATAACCCTTCTCTTGGACGTGGCTGCAGCAGAGGTGCTCCAGTTAACATCTGGCATATTCAAGTCCCCCATCAGCAATATCTCCCCTTTTTCTGCCATCCTAAGGATGTCTTCTACCATTTTATTGTCCATTTCCTACCCCTGAGATGGGATCTGTATACAACCACCATGCAGATTGTGGTGCCATTTCCAGTCTACAGGGTGACCGACAGAGCTTCCTCTCCTCCCTTTTACCCTTTAGTTCCATTGCTTTGATTCCTTCCTTACATAGAGAGCTACCTCTTCTTCTTCAACTCCCTGTCCCTCCTGTAGATTGTGTACCCTGGTATGTTGACATCCCTGTCACGGTTATCCATTTATTATGTTTCTGTGACTGCCATGATATCCAGGCCCCTCTTACATAAAACATAAAATTAGATGGTAGATAAGGACTGCTTGGCCCACCTAGTCTGCCCATTTCCCTACCTAATGGATAAGCTGCAGAATTGCCTTATGTCTGTCACATGCATTCTTGAATTCTCTCACTGTTTTTGACTCTATGACCTCCTCAGGAAGGCTGTTCCATGTATCCACAACCCTCTCTGTGAAGAAATACTTCATCACATTACCTCTGTGCCGTCCCCCCTCTATCTTTAAATTGTGCCCCCTTGTTTTTGCACATCTCTTTTTCTGAAAAATGCTACCCTCTTGGACTTTGTTGATTTCCTTGAGGTATTTGAAAGTTTCTATCATGTCCCCTATCCCTCCTTTCCTCGAGGCTATACATCTTTAGTTCCTTTAGTCTTTCTTCATATGTCTTCTGATGCAGACCCTGCATCATTTTGGTTGCCCTCCTCTGGACAGCCTCCACTCTGTCTATGTATTTGCGGAGATGGGGTCTCCAGAACTGTACACAGTACTCCAGATGTGGTCTTACCAACTGTCTGTACAGAGGGCCAACAACTTCCTGTTTTCTACTGGTGATGCCTCTCCCTATGCATCCCAGTATACCCCAAGCCCTCCTTACTGCTTCCTCAAATTGCTTGCACACCTTTTGGTCATCTGATATGACTACCCCCAGGTCCCTTTCCATTTTTTTTGTCATCAGTATCTCACCCCCCCATTGTGTACTCTTCCCCTGATTTTTTGTTTCCCAGGTGCATTACTTTGCACTTCTTTGCATTGAATCTAAGCTGCCATACATTTGACCATTCCTCCAACCTTGCCAAGTCCCTTTTCATCCTTTCCACCCCACCTTTGTATCAACCCTGTTGCAGATCTTTGAGTCATCTGCAAAAATACATACTTTCCCTTCCAGTCCCTCTGCAATGTCATTTATAAAGACATTAAAAAGGACCGGCCCCAGGACTGAACCCTGCGGTACGCTACTAGTAACCCTTCTTTCTTCACTGTGGACTCCATTTACTATTACCTGCTGTGTACTGTTGTCCAACCAGTGTTTTACCCAGGCTACTACCCTAGGACCCACTCCCAGGCTGGCTAATTTGTTTATTAATCTTTTGTGCGGGACTGTGTCAAATGCCATGCTAAAGTCTAGGTAGGCCATGTCCACAGCCCCTCCCTGGTCTACTGCTTTGGTCACCCAGTCAAAGAAATCAATTAGATTTGTCTGACATAACCTTCCTGCTGTGAATCCATGCTGCCTTGGGTCCTGTGCCCCACTGGCCTTTAGGTACTCAACGATTCTTTCCTTCAGAAGTGATTCCATTATTTTCCCTACCATTGAAGTCAAACTGACAGGTGTATAGTTTCCTGCCTCTGTCTTGCTCCCACTTTTGTGAAGGGGAATCACATCCACCTTCCTCCAGTCTGCAGGTACCACACCATCCTCCCATGATTTATTAAAAAGGGTAGTTAGTGGTGTTACTAGTTCTTCCCTTAGTTCTTTTAAAATCCTGGGGTGAATCCTATCAGGCCCCATTGCTTTATCCACCTTTTTCCATCAAGGCCACCAGTTCAGGGAGCTTGTTACCTAGACTATGGGCATTGGTGCTCATTACACTCCATTTTTTGATTGCCTTACCACTTTTTGCCCCATCCCTGTTTTTACTGCCTTTGCTTTTTTCTCCATTTACCCCTGCCATTCTCCCTATCAACTTCTCTATCTTGATGTTTACCTCACTAACCACCCTGAATTTTTTTGGGGGGGGTAGGGGCTAGGATTTCCCTGCTCCTTTTCAGTACCTTCCCCTTTAGCTAGTTTAAATGCTTGCCAAAGAAGCATTTAAACCTATCACCTAGGATCCTGGTTCCCCTCCTGGACAGATGCAGACCATCGAGCAACTTTAGGCCTGTATCCCTTCAGGTGGCCCCTGTCCCCAATAAAGCCAAAACCCAGAGCTATGTACCAGTTTTCAACCATTGATTGAATCCTATGGTGCAGAGCACCCTATCCTCACCATGCCATAGACAGCAGCACCTCCAAGAAGGTTCACTGCATGCTACCTGTCTAAGGCCCCTCCCAACTCAACAAACTCCTCCTGCACTGCTCTGATCCCTTTCCCAGCCAGGTCATTTGTCTCTAGGTGGACAATGACATCCAGCTCCCTCCCCCATGCAGTTGCTCCCATGATCCTGAGGATTCACTCCCTGTCCCTCCAAGTCATGGTGCCAGGCAGGTACCTTACCTCCTTCTCCCCCCACTCCCCCAGTTCTACCCTCCTAAAAATGGAATCTCCCACCAGGAATTGTCTCCTTCCCCTGTGGGGTCCCATGCCACCCTCCTGTGGGTCTTTGTGGAGGTTCCCAGCAACCTCCTTGGTCTCCACTGGGAGTGCCTCCATAGAGGAACCACAATCTGCCAGAACAATGTTCAAACTGTGGACAGGTACAGCTGGAGGATACACCTCCATTCCACCACCCTTACCCTCCTTGAGCCCACTGTGGTCTAATCACTCTTTTTCTAGGCAACCTCTCAGGCTGTGGCAGCAGCCTGGTGGTCCCTGGGTGGAGAGGAGGTCCCATGAATCCTGGTCAGCTCAACCAGGAGAAGAGCAACCTCCTCCCTCAGCCAAGAGAGGTGCCTGCAAATGGGACAATGTCACATCCTCCAGAACATCTCCGAAGACTGCCCACAGCCACTACACTGCACCACTCCCATCATATCTTATTTGTGGCCACTCAACTGTTGTTTTGTATGCTTCCTCTTTCCTCTCTCAGTTTATTTTTATTTATATACTTATTTATTTTTTCTCCCTAGTTTCCTACTGCCTCCGTGCCCTTAAAGCTTCTGCTCTTCCTGTTCTGGGACAGGAAGTTCCTGTATTCCTCCATAGTCTCTTTCTTACTTGCTCAGAGCCAGACCTCCAGCAGCTCGGGGAGGGAATGGAGAGTTACTTTTTTCCTTCTAGGACGGTGAGTCTTTAGTGCCTCTGTGATCACTCCCTTCTTGCTCCCAAACAGGAAGTTCTTTTCAGTCAAATCCTGTGCCTATAAAAGTGGAACTAGCTAGTGGGGGTTACTGGGGAAGAAGGAGGGCTTATAGTCCCAGCAGAGTAGTAAAGTTCTAACGGCACCTCTTTCCTCTTGCTGTTCTCTGCAAAAAGCTATCTAGGGCAGTTTTAATTCAAACACCTGGCTTTAAAGACAAAGAACCTCTCAGCATAAACACTGAGGCAAGGGTTACCCCAAAGGGCATTTGGCTGGGAAGCCAAGTTTCAAGAAAATACAAAATCACACATGCCCCCACAATGCAAAGCATCAAGGGCTGCATATGCAAATCACCACAGAATGTTATGCTGGTCCAACTTTAAGCAGAATTGCATGGTGCTGAAGGCCTCTCCACAGTTTGCAAAGGGTGCTAACAGAAGACATAGACACGTGTTTCGTCCTACCAGGACTCATCAGTATGCCTCGTCTGTTTGACACCCCAGTGGAATAGACCAGCTACCCCAAGGCAGTGTGCCTGGGATATATTGTGGTGAACCCATTAAAATAAAAAAACTTCTTAAAAGACAAAGAACCTCTGTGCATAAACACTGAGGCAAGGGTTACCCCAAAGGGCATTTGGCTGGGAAGCCAAGTTTCAAGAAAATACAAAATCACACATGCCCCCACAATGCAAAGCATCAAGGGCTGCATATGCAAATCACCACAGACACCTGGCTTCCTGCTACCTAAGTCACTCCTCCTAATTCACAGTTTCCTTCTCACCTAGCTAACTGCACAGATAACAGTTCCCTTTATTAAACTCAAACAAACCCACTAACTCTTGTTTTTTTATTGTTTGTTTTACCCTAAATTGAAGGTCCCAGTAGAAGAGTTATAGTTCTTAAGTCCCAGTAGAGTAGTAAAGTTCTAACAGCACCTCCTTCCTCTTGCTGTTCTCAAAGAAAGAGTGACAAAAGTTTATTCTCCTGCCATGGAAGGGTAAGCTTTGGGGAAGTCAGTGCCAAGGGCCCTCCTGGATCTGTTTCACTGGCAGCACAATTGCCCGATGACCCCCACCTTGGGAGAATTGAGATGACCATACAGAAAGAGTGGCAGAGGTAAATCCTTGTGTCTACCGGTGGTGCTGTGGGACATTGGCAGAAAGCTGAGTAGCACCTTGGCAGGGAGGAGAAAAAGATTAATAAAAAAATAATAAAATGGCAGTGGCAGTGACAGCTGTGTGATTCCATCCACGGGAACTGTACTCAACAAAGTACCCATGTTCTTTCATCAGTGCCACTTCCTACAGTGCTTGTCTGCTCTCCTGCTCATATTTGCATCTGCAGATGCATCCCATAATCACCTGCAGCTGACATCAGAGCCAGAAGCAGCTGTGGGAGCATGTACAGTGTTAGCCTATGGACAGAGCTATTAACAGCTCTGATTTGCCACTTAGACCAAGTATAAAGTGGTAGTCAGCCATGGGTGATTGTGGTATGTGCTCCATTTAAAATGCTGTCAGGTGGCCCAGTGGCATGGACAGCAGAGGCACCCATGCTACATTTGCCACCATACTGGTGATCCAGGTTCAGTGATGGACTTGTATCAATGGGGCTTTCCAGGGAGAGGAGGATTGAGTCTCTAGGCTGTCCTCTTCCTCCTCTGGGAGGGTTGGTTGTAGGTTTTCAGCACTGGTCTGACCCCTGGCAGAGGCTCAGTGCATCCATTGCACCTACAGGTGTGATATGTGCCATGGCCAGTGACACCTCATGCATGGTAGTGTGCATAGTGCATTTGTGTCTGAACTGCATTTTTGACCCTCTCCCCCCCACAGAACAGAGGAAAATGGCCAGATGCAGCTTAGATGATGTCGACCCACGCTGGACAGCAGGAACCTTCTCCATCACCGGATCTGTTCATCAGTGGGTGGTGCTCCATTGTCTGAATCCTGCCATGGATGGTCAAGCTGTGGGGAAAGTCAGTGCCAAGGGCCCTCACTGGATCCGTCTCACCGGCAGCATGGTGCCCCTGCCATGGGGTGTTAAGCCATATATGAAGCATGGCAGAGGTAAGTCCCTGTGTGTACCAGTTGTGGGGCTGTAGAGGGTTGGCAGAAGGCTGAGCTGTATCATTGCAGGGAGGACAAAATGATTATTATAAAAAAAAATAATAAAATGCCAGTGGGAGTGACAGCAATGTGACTCCATCCAAGGGAACAATACTCAACAAAGTACTGGTGTTTTCTCATCAGTTCCACTTCCAACAGTGCTTAACTGTTCTCCTGCTCAGATTTAAAAAAAAAAAATTAAGCCGCTTATCCACCCACATTTCCTGAAGTGCTGGACTTTTCTCCTGTTTTAAGTATAAGGAAAATAATTTACACAATAAAAATATGTAACACAGAAATAGGGAGAACACGTGCATTAAACAAGTATGAATCAGCACTTAATTGTCTAGGGGTGAACTTACAATGGAGGTAGCAACAGCAATGTATTTCACTTGTTTTATTACACTGGGGGCTGTGCCACCCTCACACCCCCTCCGTCCAATTTTGTGCATTCTTATTTTGTTGTCTAATAAAATTCTGTTCTGTTAGCTCAATGCAATCCCCTACAGCTTTCCTCTGGGTGCCAATGCTTACTTATTTTACTGCATTCTTACTGTATTTTTTTTATCCATTATACTACTTATTTAATTGCATTGTGTGCATTTATGTAACTGCAATGGGGGTCTGTGCCCCTGCACCCCCCTCCTCTGTCCCATTGTGTGCATTCTCATATTATTTTCTTGTATTTATTCATGTTTTGCTTGATGACCGTGTTCGTGATTGATCAGAGTATTTGCAATGTCACAGAACAGGAAGTGGCCATGATTATAGGCAGCTCTTAGTATCATAGTACCCAACTGTTGGAGTGCGCTTCTGGTCATAATTGATCAGTATCACCTTTATAGCTACTTGTCTGCCACTGAGCCTATACACTTTGCAGCAGTTGTCAAACAAAGAATAACGTTTATAATCTTGGCAGGCAGCTTTAGTGCTCTGTAAATGAAGGAAGGGAGACCCAGGAAGAGCTATGGACAGTACAACAGCTTCAGTGTTTTGATGTTAAGAGTTCACTTCTGATGACATGCTAACCATGGAAGGAAGCAGTAGCAAATATTTGCAGCACTGTGTTTTTGTTGTTGTTGATAAACTTGTTGGAGGAGAGCTACATCTGGCAAGAGTGCAGACCAGCAGTAAGGTATGTTGTGAATCATTTTCTTTTTCGTTAAGTTTCTCATATCTACTCCCAGTCACTCAGATTCAAAATAGCCTGGTAAAGGGGATGGTAACAGTAATAAAATCACAGAGGTTGCACTTCTCCCCCTTCCAGACTTCCAAAAAGGACCCTTAGCCTTGAGGAATATTCTTCAAGAGCTTCTTGCAGAAATGGCATTGAAGCTGTTTGATAAAATCTCAAAATAATAAAAGGTGTAACTCTTATTGGCATGGGTTAACTGTTTTTGGCTCAGTTTTGTTTTTTGACGGTGGGTGTTTGAAAACTGAGGTCCTGATGCTATGATTGGTGTAGATTTATTGTAAACAATCCATTCACTGAGAACTGCTGTGAGAATTCATTGGATTTCATTTGTCTAGTGCACTTCTATGGTCTAGGACAGGTCTCTCATCCAACTTTCAAAATAAGGTGATAGTGGAGAATACCGGACCACCACTACTTGTGTAGTGTAAAGCATTTATGAAGGCAGCTTTTGTATTAGTTTATTTGAGTTGGGAGCTTCGCCCTCCTCCTTGTTTTTTTTTTTTGTGTTTTTTTTTAAGGGGCCCCCAACTTAAATAAGCTAATACAAACATAACTGAAAGGTGGTTTTGAGAGAGCAGTGTAACTTGAACTCTATGCTAATAGTGTAGGCCTGGTGTGGTCTGGTATTCTCCACTATCACCCAAAATCGCAGGAAATGTCTGCTATACTGACAAATTACTTCAACAAAAAATATTTCAGTTTTTTTGTCAAATCTTCCCTATGAATTTAATTTCATTCAATGAAGATCCTGGCTTGATTTTCAAAGGTGTGGGAATGACACACAGTGCATGCATCAAGAAGATGACACAAGGGCCACCTTGCACCCCACCTTGTGCCATTCCAATTGTTGGTACACTGCATGCAGCCAAAGCAGGTCTACCTGAGCCAGAGTTTTTAGGGCTTGTGCCAACTTACCAGCTGTGGTCAGGTGGACAGGGACCCTGCACCACATTGGGATGCAGTATCCCTGTTTTTTTTGTTTTGTGAAAGTGCACAGCCCCACCACTGCTATACCAGACAGAGCTGATCTTAGGACCACTGTGCTATTATACACTGTGGGGGAGGGGGAGAGGCAGACATGGAAGCCCCAGTGCAATTACTGTTTGTGCCACAAGATACCCTAGTAACCTTCTGGTGGGTGTCCTCAGCACAGCTCACAGTTACATGGCAGAACTGCATTGAGCAACTTGCAAACTGTCCTGTACCCTGAGGGCATCTTGTGACCATATAAAGATACAGGACTGCAGAGATTAGCAGCAGTGGTGGGCACAACATGACAGGCATGCATATGAGTGCTGCTGCTGCTGCTTGAGAGCAGTGTTTGATGTTCCCTCCTGATCTGGTACTGTATGCTGTCCACAGTATCCCATAATATTGGTGCTGGGTGAAGGGCACCTACAATAATGGTGACCCCTTCCCCAGCGCATTGCAGGGATGGCCACAGGATCGTAGGGTGGCCAGATGGAGGGGGTGAGTATAGCGACAGGATGTCATTATCGTGCGATGCGGGGGTGGCAGCAGGCATGTACAGCGGTGGGAGGGATGTGAGAGTGGTGCTGCAGTGGGTTGCTGAGTCCAACCCCATGGCGCAGTGTGTGGATTGCCAGCATCTGTCCGCAGGGTACTGGGTTCAAGTCCGGGTGCTGGTGAATTTTGTTGTGCCCAATCCAAACCTTTTTTTTAAAATGTTTTCACCCCATCCCGGCATGCACCCTCTGGAGTTGAGAATCCTTTAGTAGGAGGGTGCAGGGGCAAAGCCCACCACAGAAAACATTAAAAAAACTAAGTCCCCGGCACCATTTTGCTGTGTGCTGGGGTGTCAGAATGGCAAAATAAATTTTCAGCACTTTGACTTTGTGATAACGGTGATCACCTTTAGGCTTCCACCATTATCACATAGAACCCTGTCCACTGCATGCAACCTGCAGGCTTTGGCCATGCTTAATAGCATCCCTAGGGATATGGCCATTATACAGTAGGGATGGTTCCACAGGTGACAGCATGTGACGTCCCTACCACTAGGTGGGTTGTTGTCCTGAATGTGCCTCCTCAATATGCATGCTGCTGACACCACATTCACCTACAGTCCTGCTGGATCCTGCACAATGACAGCCACAGGATGACTGTAGTAGGTGCCATACTGTCAGAGGCATGTCCTACCAGAGGGAAAGGGCGATGTGCTGACCTGTACCCCAACATCGGTGAGACCTCTGTATGCAGGTATGAATGGGTGTGTGAATGATGTAATTGGTAGGGTCGGTGTCCTGACCTGTGTCCTGAGCAAGGGTAGGACCTCTGCATACTGGTAGGAATGGGTGTGTAGATAATGTCATGGGTAGGGGCAATGTGCTGACTTGTACCTACAGCGTAGCTGGGTCCTCTGCACTACTGCTGTGCAGACTGTTCTGTGGAGATCAGGAGCCCCTAACTGAACCCGAAATCCATGGACCTGGATAAATATGGACTTCATGGTAGAAGTCCGGTTCTGGGTCTGTGGAGATGTTGTTTCCCTGATTTTGTTTTCTTTTGCCATGGGGACACCATTGGCATGTACAGGCAGCCAGCAGCATCTAGTCAGGCAACAGAATGTCACATGATGTACTCATGATATATAACCATGCTAAGTGCACCACATGGCCCAGAACGATGAGGACTGGGAAAAGAGAGGATCAGAGGAGCTACACTGAGCAGCAGGGCCAAAACAAAAAGCACCTAAAAAAAAAAAGTTTCTCCAGCTGGAGGGAAGAATGGAGTGGGACAAGAAGAAGTTAGGGAGGGAGAGAGAACTGATCGTGGGAGTGGATGAAGGCAGTTGGGGTCAGAATTCATTAGGGAGCATTGGGGATCAGATTGGGGAGACAGTCTTGGGACTGGGGAACAATGGTGCAGGGTGGGGGTATGCTGGCAATGCTGGGCTGGTGACTTGTGTGAAAGAGCAGGCTGGCAAAATCTGACTTTGCCATTCCAGAGGAGAGAGAGAGAGAGAGAGAGAGAGAGAGAGAGAGCTAGGTGGAGAGGGGCAGAGAGAGAGAGAGAGAGACTTGAGTACTGGAGGCCCATTACAGTTATAGAAAATCCCAAATGAAAGTTTTTTTTTTCTTGGCTGGCAAAATCTGACTTGTGCCATTCCAGATCCAGAATACTGGGCTGGTGGGGGGAGGGCAGAGATTACAGTTACAGAAAATCCCAAATGAAACTTTTTTTCTTAGCCTCAGACAGTAGCTGTGTGTGTACAAAAAGGGCAGTCTGGCAAAATCTGACTTGTGCCATTCCAGATCCAGAGGAGAGAGAGAGGGAGAGACTACTGTGGGTACCAGAGAAGTTTACAGTTTCATAAAATCCTCCATTTTCTGACTTCATTGTGGCTGTGTGTACAGAGTAAGTGCAGCAGGATGGCAAAATAAATCGTTGACTTGTGCCATCCAATCACAAATAATGATTCTCATCACCTACATTCATTCACGAATCACGATTTTATGTATTAAAAAAATACTGTTCAAAACAACATACATATTAATGCACCTGCCCTGTGCTGCTGGCTGTGGTTAGCCTAGAGGATAATCTGACTGTGACTTGTAGCAGGTTGAGTGTTTAAAGTACAACACAAGTAAAGCACAAGCTCTACACACGAGCATTGTCATCATCATCACTCTTTCCCCATTATTCCTCATTATCATTAGTTTTATAGTATATCGTATCACAAACTTACATTACTTATAAGCATTAAGCAACTCTCATAATTGACTGTGCTGTGTGTGGCTAAAGCACCAGATCTGTCTGCATCTCCAATTCAATTTCTGAGGCACACTTAACAGTTGTTGAGCTTGGTCACTTAACAGTAACTGTATTGTAGGAGCCAGTTCAGTAATGTTGAAAGGAAGTGGTGGTGGACTGCTGCACTGTTGGTATGCTGTCAGTATGTACACTGTAGAAGTCATGAGTCATAAAGTAAATTTGTCCCTGTCCTGTGGGTGAGAGTAATCAGGACTTAATGTTATTAGAGGGATCTTTAGTTACAAATGGATCAAAGCGTTGATGAGGCACATTCTGTTTCTCAGGTAGGCAGTGGCACTGCAAAAGACAACAATCAGCCTGAAAAAGGAAAAACAAAATCAAACCCCAAAGGTGACTATTTTAACATCTACGGTTTCATCTTCCAAGTGAATGCTTGAATCTAAAAGGTGAATATATTAGATCATCATCAATCCCAGGTAAAAAAGTTATGTAGTTAAAAAACTAAAGGTGTGATGGGTACCTCCCACAGAGGCACCCAATGATGTAGAACAATTGCATATTATGCTACTGCCAGTCTGTCACCTGATTCTTCTGAGTTTGAACCCATTGAGGTCAATACTAATAATAAAGATGAAGAGAATGATCAGGCAGCACATGGTTTACTGTGGGGATGGAAATTGCAGATGAGAAAGAAACAGGCAGAAATGTTTTGGTTCCAGAGGGGGGCAGTGGGAATAAACCAGAAGAGGAACAGGACCAAGAAAAATCCAGGGGGCCCAAAAGGTGACTGAGGTGTTATGCCTTCCTGGGAAAAAACTAAAACTAAAAATAGCATATTTTGTTTGGTCATACTTCTCCATTAGTGCTTCCAATGACTTGATAGCAACATGCACTATTTGTAGACAACCAGTCAGCAGGGGTAAAAAGAAAGGAGCACTGGGAACTTCAGCACTGAAAAGACACATAGACAGATGTCATAACATTAGTGAGAAGTTCAGTTGCGAATCTTGAAGAGAAAGTGATAGTGATAGTTCACTACACTCAGGGGCAACACCCATAAATGAAAGCAGTGGCAGCCCCTACAGCACTACACTTCCACCACCACTCCCTGCCATTCGAAGGACTCCTCCAACTGTTACTGAAAGTGACCATGTGTTCAAAAGCCCTCCACCTTAGAGGAGACAGCTTACCATCTCAGAAACATATGAGCATAAAGCCAAATATGCCATGACTCACCCTACTGCTGTTACAATAGCCAAAAAAAAAAGTCAGAAATGATAGCTGTTGATTTGCTGCCATATAACGTGGTTGAACATATAGGAATATAGGATTCAGGCAGCTGCTTGAGTACCTCAAACCTCAATATAGTATACCATTACAGAAATGCTTCTCAGCAACAGGGATTCCAGATCTTTATGATGTTGTATGTAAAAAAATTAAGACACATGTTATGCAGTGCTGTTGAAAGGGTGGTGCATCTCACAACAGATATCTGAGCAAGCTGTCAGCCTGAACCCTTCATGCCTGACACAGCACATTGGGCATGTTTCAATAATTCACATTGGACTAGGGACAGTAAAGCTTCACAGTTTGCTGTTTTATGAATGTTTTATTTTCCATCTGAACATACCTCATACTACATCAATGAAGAGCTCCAAATACCAATACAGCAATGGCTCACTTCACTGGGACTGTCAGTTGGCTTTATAGTTGCAGATAATGTGTCTTACATGAGGAAGACCTTGGAAGGGGGCTTTGTTCACATCCACTGCTTTGTGCATTGCTTAATTGATAATGACAGGGAGATTAAGGCTTTCGTTACACTGGTAAAAGAATATGCACCACTTCAGTCACTCAAGCAAAGCCCGCCACTTGTTTGAAAAAATACAGCAGGAGCACAGTTTACCTTGGCACAGACTAATCCAAGACATTTCTACTTGATGGAATTCAATTTTTATATGTTACAAAGGCTGCTGAACAAAAGAAAACTGTCAGACAGTACACCTTAGAAAATAAAACTGGTGATGCAGACGCCTCTATTACTCCACCACAGTGGGCCATGCTCCAGCCATTTGAAAAAAATCACCAGGGAGGTTAGAGCAAACACAGCGACATTGAGCCAGTTGATACTTAATAAAATGTTTTAAATTCAGATTGAATTTGATTAGGAAACATTAGAGAAGCAAGACAGTTCCATGATCACACAGACTGCAAGTGGTGCTGACACATGCAGGTTGATCTCCAAAATACAACAAGATCTGACGAGTTGTATGTTAAAAAAGTTGGAAAAGATGACAAACTATGTAAAATGCTTCATTCTGAGTACTACATTGGAGCAACAATCTTGGACCCATGGTACAAATCAAAACAACTACTGAGTGATGATGATGACATGCGTTTCAAGATAAACAAACAAGAAATAATTGGTGAGGTGTGTGCTGTCATGGAACAAAGTGCAACAGCAACCCCAGATTTAGAATCTTCTTCATGATACAGTATCATAGCATCAGGTGGCCCATCCTCTACTGTTACGGCAATTTCTCCATCTTCCTTCTCAGCCACTGCAGCCAAATCTTCTTCTTTACCATCAGCCAAGCATAGCACTGTTCCACAATCACTTAGTTCAGTTTCATATCTCTGGAGTCACTTAGAAGGTGTTATTGTAACATCTTCTTCAGCTGCCTCTTGTAACACCGCCTCAGCACAGACCATTGTTGACATGTACCTGGAAGAGCCCAATATCAGCTGGAATGCTGATCCTTTGAAATACTGGAAATCCAAACAAAATCTGTGACCTGCTTTAGTAAACATTGCAATGAAGTACATGAATTGCCCCCCAACTAGCATCCGTTCAAACTGATTGTTCTGTTCAGCTGGTAATGGCATTACTGACACGTGATCCTGTTTGACACCAGAAAATGCTTGGTGCCTTACATTTCTCAAAGACAACATTCCTACCTTAATTCCAAATATGATACCTGAATAAAACCTACACTGACGGCTCTGAGCAGGTTCAATGCAGAAAACACTTTCAAGAATATGTGCCTGGGGTGAAAATATTTTGTGAATAGGGTCTACTACATGAGGTAGCAATTAACTGCAACAAGTCAGGTCAGGATGGACTAGGCTAGGCCACTATGATCACATGAGCAGCCCAGAATAGAAAAAAATTATAACATCAGTGGGTTCAGAGTCCAAATATAGCAAGCAACTGCATTTCATGTCACAGACTTACTTGGTGGTAGCTGGTTCCACTATCTGATCTGGAAGGTACTGCTACCTACTACTACTACTAAGACTACTATCTGTTTTTGCCCTCACGAGTCACAACTAGTACTTATTTATCACTTTTTATCATTAATCCAGTCCTACTCCTTACTACTACTACTACTAGTACTAGTCATTTTTTTCCCTCAGCAACTGATCCTGAGTCCTGACTGTATCATTTTAATTTTCGTACACTCATGGCTTAGCAGATGCCTGAAAGTTCAGAAACTGAATACTCTTTGTATATTTCTCACATCCCCAATATTTGGCTGCAAATATTTCACAGAAAAAATGCTACTAAATTTAAAATTAATATAGTTTCATTATTGTTTGTGTGTGGTATACTAGCCTGGTTACATCTCACTTACAGTAACTAGGCTGAGATTATTATATTATTATATTTTATTTGTGATACTTAAATTACTTGGCAGTGGCTGGCAGCTAGTGATGGGTGAAGTGGGTTCAATTTGTTCTGCAAAGTGATTCATGGAGTAAAGGTGAATTCATGGAGTACTCTGCAAATAGTGAAGTACTTTTGCATTATAATGGGTAAGCGAAGTCCACTGAAAACAATGACTTCACGTTAGTCTGCCTTCCCAAACCACTCACGCCACCATTTTAATTTGCAGTACATTGAAAACAATGTACTTCACCTTTGTTTTTAGCTCCAAAGGTGAATTTTGCAGTGATTCATGGGACTGTAGGTCACATGGGCTCTAGAGTGTTCTGCACAGCCTCAGTATGGTGTAATGTGTGTAGGAAGCCATAGGAGATGTTTGCTCTGAGAGCTCTCTGTGATTCAAACATTCTAAAAGCTGTTAAAAAGCCTTTTGAGTAAATTGTTTTGCTCAGACTTTAGTTCATCAATTGTAGGAAAAACTCCTGTGCTCATATCATTGAGTGTTTATTGTTTATGTGGATTTTCATTTCATTTTTATTTTATACTGAAAAGGTCTGTAGGCACAGACGTCCAGTTTCATACATGATACATATAAAGACATTACAAAACATGATAAAATTAAAACATTAAGGAATTAGTCAGAATATTAAACAATTACATCATAATTAAAACTAAGAAAAACACTTACAAACAGAATTTGAAAACAAATTTCTTTTAAATTATGTCTTGAATGGGAAATCTTTTGATAATTAACAACATTACTAGGTAAGTCATTATAAAGCTTTGGAGCAATAAAAGTCACAGACCTTTGGGCAAAAACAGTGCAAAAATGGAATTTGAAAAGAGCATTTACTTTGAAGAGTTGTATTTAATATCTTGGGAACAGCTGGAAACAGACTTGAAATACTACCTGGAAGAAGACTAAGCCTAATTTTAGGCAAAAAATTAGAAACATACTATTAAATCTCTCATTTAGTGAGAGACACTCAAATGATTTGTATAATGTACAGTGATGAGTCAAACTCAACTGTCCAGTTACAAAATGTATCACTGAATGATAGGGAGCCTGAAGTTTATTTAACAATCTTCCTGAAATTTGGGAATAGACTATCAACCCATAATCAATAATAGAAAAAGAAGACTATGGATAAGCATAGTTCTAATCTCTGTAGTAAGATATTTTCTTATCTGAAAAAGAAGGCCAAGTCTTTTATGAAGTATCTTAATAAGATCAACAATATGATGTTCAAATGAAAAGTAAGAGTCCAAAAGTATCCCCAGATATTTAAACTCTTTAACATACTCAATCAAAACACCATCCTTATCAACAATTCCAAATTCAGAAATAGGAGGTTTATTATTAGTAGAAAAAAACATAGTTTTAGTCTTAGCAGAATTCATTACTATTTTGTGTGACTCAAACCAAAGATGCAACAGAGAAAAATCTGTTTGCAGGGATTCTTTAAGGATTGATAAATTAGCCCCTGAACAAAATAATGCCACATCATATGCATAAATAATTAATTCTGTATTAGTAAAAATAGTAGACAAAGAATTAACAAAAACAGAAAATAAAAAAGGTCCAAGTATGGAGCCCTGAGGGACTCCACACCGTATCTCTGCCTGTTCTGAGTAAACCCCATTAACCATTGTTTTTTGACTTCTATGAGACAAGTAATTCTTAAACCAAACAATCACCTCCCTAAAAAAAAACAAAACCGGATAAACTATTAAGGAGTTCAGTATGATCCACAAAGGTCGAAATGCCTTGGTGAGGTCCACAAAAGCCATTGCCACATACAATATTTCCCTTCATCAATAACTCTAGTGGCTTAGCTTGTGAACCTCATCAAGGCAGTCTCAGTATTGTGGTGGGGTCGAAACCAATGTTGTGAGTCAGTCCACAAATTATACTTTTCCATATGATCAGTATTTTGATCCAATCAATTTTCTCAAGAAGTTTTGAAAGAGGGGCCAAGAGAGAAATCGGATGATAATTATTGATATTGGACCTAGAACCTGTTTTAAAAATAGGTTTAATAGTAGAGTTCTTCCAAATTTCGGGGAAAACACCCTTACAATGAGAGTAATTGAATAGAGTAGTCAAAGGTTCTGCTATAGAATATATAACCTTTTTTATAATCCTATAGTCAAGTAAATCAGGACCAAAAACTGGCTTAGGATTCATTTTAAGAACATAACTAACAAGATCGGTAGGATGTAATAACCGAAAATAGATATTGGGCACTATTTTATTCACTGTATTTGCTTTAGGTTCTTGGCAAAAGATATCAGGAATAGTCCCTAGCCTATCCTTACTATTGAACATTTCTCTATAGTGATCAAGACTAGAAAAATGTAAATTAAAGGCTTCAGCAACATTTTTAGCATCATTAACTAATAAACCATCAAAATCAAGGGCAAGATTATCCTGCGCTTGCGTCTTTTCCATAAGTGAATTTAGAATATTCTAAGTAGAATGTGAGTTCCCATTAACTTCTATAAGTTTTTGCCACTCTAATGGCAGTCTGACATTTATTCCTTAGTTCCTTAAACTTCAATTGATGTTCAGGTAGTTTTGTTTTCCTAAATGTTTTCCAAGCCTTATTTCTAAGCCTAATCAAATTTAATACACCTGGAATTATCCAAACTTTATTATTTCCTCTAACTTTAACTTTCTTAACCAGAAGAAGTCTATCACAAATACTAATAAAACATTCACAGAACGTTTGATAAGCTACATCAATATCAACAATATTGTCCAAAAAGGACCAATCGCATGACTGGATTTCTTCATCAAATTTCATCTCATCCAAATCTTGTATGTTTCAAAAGGACACAGTTTTATGTGGTTTCTTAAATGCTTTACCTGACCAATTGAAAAATACCAGACAGTGGTCACTAATATCATCTGGGTAAACCCCAGAACTAACGATCCAAGATGGGGAATTAGTAATGACCCAGTCCAGAGTTGATTCATAGCCTGTCTTGTAATTAAATCTTGTAGTATCTATAATCAATTGATGAAGCCCACAATCAGTAACTAAGTTCCAAACTTCTAAATTATTAGATGATGACCAATTAAGATTAAAGTCATTGACTATAATCAATTCTCTTTGCAATAGTTGATGAGAAATATTGCCAAAAAAAGTTAAAACACCTTATTTGGATCTTTCTGGAGGAACATAAACATTACAAATAGTTAATATTTTGCTTGGACCAAGCTTAAGGACCATAGTCAATGATTTGTATAATGGACTAACATGGATAATTTCAGATTCATTGGCCAATAAGTGATTAGCTATATAAAACATGCAACCACCCCTTCCTCCCAACCGTATTCTCCTAAAACAGTAAAATCCTCAATGTATAATTCTTGATTTGAGATCTTTTCAGACAACGAGGTCTTTGACAGAGTTACCACATCAAGTTTTTTTCCATGTATCCAACACTCAATCAAAGACTTTTAGCAATCGTACTATGAACATTTAAGTGGGCCATACGTAAAAGTGGCATCTCTATCATGAGGCTATGTACCCTAGTAGATATCCCTTGGGGCCTTGGATTTGGATGGACTGTACCTGACAACATAAGGAGAATTGAAACTAGCCATCAAACATTAGTTGCATATCTCAAAGTTTTCCTTTCCTTTCATGGTCTTAATATTTTATAAAAAACCTAAAAACTGAACACGTTTATAGCAATGGTACAAATGTACCAAATAACCAATCTTACCATTTTTTTGTATTATCAAACATTGAGATAACATTTCATAGGGTTCAGAACCTAAATACAGAGATGATTTGATAAACTCTGATGTCCCTGAGCCATTTAGTCAAAAAGAACTGTATTCCCATTAATTTTGCCCATCCATATTTAGATAACTAGTAATATTCACAAAAGAGGCCCTATTATGCAAACTATAATACTGAAACCTAATATCTGACTAAACCTCATCTTAAAAGTATTAAATGAATACTATATTATACCCCAATATTCTAAACAATTATTCTCTACTAGATGAGTCCACCTCTCAAAAACACTCGCACAAAGGTTCACGCTAATATACAATATAGAGATTTAAACTAACTAAATTACACTATAAATAGCACTTAACTAAAAGCCTGCTGTTAACCAGCTTAAGCACAAAATTAATACAATATTTTACTACAATCTAAACCAAACTAGTAGATAAAAAATACCTCTTCCTTAAGCAGTATACATTAATTTTCTTTTGAGAGCTTCCTTAGCTTTTTTCAGCAAAGCAACTAAAGTTAATCACCCAATCAAACTAATTTTCTGTTTCCTTTCTGTTTGGAGTGGTGCTCACACCATCACCATGCTCGGCTAGCAAGCAGTGTGGGCTTTTAAAGATGAAAGATCCTACCTCCCTTGTTAGTTTCAGCAGTCAGCCCCCAAGCCCCTCACTGGGTAACAGGCAGTCACAGAGTAAACACAGCAAATTCAGCACAGTCTCTCACACAAATGCAGTAATGCAGGTCTTCTTGCAGGGGAATCCTCTTGGGTGAATCAGGCAGGGGTTGTGCAAATGGGCAGTTCAGCTGCTTGTGAGTGGTGCAGGCTTTAAAAGATCAGAGACCCCACCTCCCTTGTTAGTTTCATAGTCAGCTCCCCGAGCCCCTACCGCTGAACAAATGATCGTTAACAGGCAGTCACAGAGTAAACACAGCAAATTCAGCACAGTCTCACACAAATGCAGGTTTTGAATGTTAATGTACAACACTGAGTCTGTGTAGTAAGAGACAGAGAAAGTGTCTTTGGGGAAGGACGTATTGTATCTGTGTTGTAGGTAGATTTAACTTGAGAAATAGGGAGTTCTTTGTTTTTGGTTATATTTTCATTATATAACTGACAGTGTTAATGTACACACAGCAATATTTTCAGTAATTGTTTACATTTTTGCTGATTGTATGTTGTGGATCTGGTGCAGCAGTTAATAATTTCAGGTTGTTTAAAATATGTGGTGCATTACTGAAGTTTTCAATTTGCTGTGCATTACTTCGTAGAACAAATTGTTGTATGTGTGAGTGTGTGTGTGGTGCATGACATTAAATAATACACCTTTTATTGTGCCACAGTGTAATTGCAGGCACAGAAGTGTGAACCTGCTATCCAGTGCAGCTGCATGATTTTGTACTGCCATTGTGGTATCTTTTCTTGGTTTTGCTGCTTGCACTGCTGTGAAATCTGCAGTCAGTGCCCCCCCCCCCCACCAGCAAAGGAAAATATTTTCCAGATTGAATTGTTTGTGACTTCAGCACCACAGGTTAGTTAAGGTGTTGTTGGACTTGTTGTGACTTCGCGTCTGTATCTGTTGCTGAAGCCACAGTTGTTTTTTTGGCTTCACATCCAGCATCCCCCCATCCAGAGTGAATATTCCAAAGTCTAAATTTGTTTAGAATATTCTTGTTGATCCCCCAAAATGCCTGCAAAGAGACATGCAAGCAAAGCTGTTTCTTACCATGGCACTGTTGCCAGTGGTAAGATTGTCTGTGGGCATGGTAGTATGCAGATGCCGAAGTGCATTGCTGATGTGAGGAGAGGTATTTCTCCTTCAATGTTTTTTACAGCCCAATCAGTAGCTTCACTCATAGTTGGAGGAGATGATGTTGTCCCAGCTGGTGGTGTTAGTGCAGTTGCTGGTGGTGGTATGAGTATTACTGTCCCAAGTTCCACTTCTGACCAGTTTACCGTGTCCAAAATTATAGTGGATTGTGAAGCAGTGTGAGTGAGTGGCAGTGTAGATGATGTCATACTTCCCAGTAACATCCCAGTAACTGAACATGAGGATTCTGCTCATTATGTCAATGATAGCATGCAATGTGACGTTTCTTCCACTATGGTTCAGGTCACGCATTTGCCATGCAGTGATACACAGTGTGGTGAAAAAATATCAGGTAATGGTGGTGTTGATGATGATGTATCTGATGATGATGATGTTGCTGTGGTTGGAACATGCAGTCCACATGCCAACATCCAAGCAGAAGATGTGGATGTGGGTGATGTTTATGAATATGATGATGATGTAAGTGACCCCAGTTGGGAACCAGAGAAAAATACATTCAAGGTGGCTGTGTCTGGATCTGTTTGCATTAACCCCCCCCATAAAAAGTTGTGATTTACCAGTTTCAGTTGATGATGATGATGATGATGATGACCCAGTAATAATGATAGGTAGTTGTGGTGGTCAGTTGCAGTCCAAGTGTGTCCTGTCAGAAAAATCACATAGCACCCCCACACTTCATGGCTTAAGAGAATAGAGTTCAATAAGCAGCATCAGGGACATGTTAAAACTAGAGCATCACAATCCTTTGTTTGGGATATTTTTGTGCAAGATGCAAATGATGAGTCACTTGCAATCTGCCAGGTTTGCCATGCATGTTTGAGTTGAGGTAAAAGGAGAGCCATCTGGGCACAGGAGGACAGCATACACATCTTAAGAACTGTAACATGGCACTGTGGACCCAGCACAAGATAGCAGCTAATACCACAATGTGTCGTTCACCCTCGTCATCAACCATAATATGCATGTTATCCCCTTCCATGAATGTTAAATTAAGTAGGAAATTAAATGTGTGAAGCAGTGATGAAATAAGAGCAGAGGATTACAACAGGCATGATGAGGTGGAGGAGCATAATGATTTTGAATTATTGTCCAGTGTTGGTGAGAGTAGCAGTTTGGTGATGATGAATGCAGTATATCTAGTGCAAGTGGTACATCAACCCCGGTTGGTAAATCTCGCAAAATAACTGCATTTTTGGCTTTGTCATCATCACTTGTGCAACCGTCTTCATCAAACATCCACACTCCACCCCCTGCCATTCGCAGAGCAGAACCATTTATCATCCTACCCCACATAAAACATTTAAGTCAGCCCACGTTACAGAGAGTTTCTGCGCATAAGCTGAAGTACCCACCCAATTATACAGTGTCACATGAACTAAATGCTGCTGTAGCTGAAATGCTGGCAATTGATCTTTTGCCCATCTCCTTTGTGGAGAATTCTGGGTTCTGGTGGTTTGCTGCACATGCCTGTCCAAATGGAAAGTCCCATCCAGGACATACTTTTCGATTTGTGCTGTCCCCAGTTGTACTGTACTGTGTCTGACTCTGTAAGCCATGCCCTTCAACATTCCTCCTCTCCATTCATCCATTTAAGTATGGCTATGTGGACAAGTGGTAAAAACAGCGGGGAGTTTATACTTGATATAACTGCACACTGGGCACAGGTGCTGGGTGTTGTTTGTGCTGTTGGTAGTGTGAATAATCAGTGCAGTAAGGTGGAGTGTTGTGGTAGCAATCTTCCAGGAACTCAACAGCATGCAACGATTGCTAAGTGCAATGTGACTTGTTCACATACTGGTGAAAACATGTTGGACTTGGTACTGACAGAAATTGACAAGTGGCTGAACCCCCTGTCCCTGAGAGCTGGGTTCATAGCAAATGACAATGGGTCAAATGTGGTGAAATGCATTAAGAATGGTGGCTTTGTTCAGGTTCCATGCATGGCCCACTGTTTAAATCTTGTGGTGCAGGAGTTTCTGCAGCACACTGATATAAAGGAAATGCTGACAGATGCATACCATATCTGTTCTCACTTTTCACACTCTGCAAAGGTCTGGGACCAACTTCGACAGTTACAGATCCGAAACAGCCTCCCTCAGCACCGCTTGAAACTGGAAGTTGTCATCCAGTGGAACTCCACTTTATGCATGGCAAAGAGGTTGTATCAACAATACAAAGCCATCTCAGAATATCTTGTCATACACACTAGCTGTGACAGTTCCAGTGCCTCCATATCTATGACGACTAAACAGTGGTGCCTCATGGACCTCTGTAATAATTTTGTGGTCTTTTGAATATGGCACACAGGCAGTGAGTGATGAGTCTGTCTCCATTAGCCAATCAATTCCACTGCTGTGGGTGCTGAGGCAGACATTGGTGAATGTACAGCATAGCCTTGATGTTGACGGAGACAGTGCTAGCAGTATGTTGCTGAAACACATGCTGACAGTATTCGACCAGAATCGTCACATCTTGAGCATTCAGCGTAGTGACAACTTTGCAATAGCAACAATGCTTGACCCACGATACAAATGTGGAATTGCCTCAGTACTGGAGGGTGTGGGCCTGAACAGGTAAAAAATGTCAGTGGGCAACTGGTGCGCTTGGTTCATGGGGCACAGAATTCACGTGCCAAGGTCAGCAAACCTCAGCAGCATAATCAGGCTGAAGGTGAACCTGGAGGAGTATCAAGCATATCCTCTAAGGGGAGAGGGACTGCAGTTCCAGGTGGTCTGTCATCCAAAGTGGTTGGCATCAACCCACTTTGGGAGGCTTTGTCCCAAGTGGGGATTTATGATATAAATGACTCCCGGAGAACAGGATGATGAATCAACCACTGGACTCAGTGTAGCACAAAGAATGGTTGAGTCATATTTGTCTGAAAACAGGCATCTGTCAATAACTGAAGATCCTCTTTTATACTGGAGTGGAAAGGTCAGTAAATGGTCAGAGCTGACTGCAGTGGCACTGAAGTATCTGACATGCCCACCCTCCAGTGTAAGTGTCCAGAGGGTATTCAGCTCAGCAGGTGCAATAGTTTGGGATCGTCATACAAATCTGTCTCCTAAAATGTCAGTTTGCTAACATTCATAAAAATGAATGAGAGGCACATACCAGCTCAGACTGCAACCTCAGTATTTGTACCCCAGCTTAGTCATGGTTTTACTGATGTAGAAATGGACCATTCTGGTGGTGCTGGCAGTGGCAGCATGAAATGGCCTACCACTAATGTAGATGATGACACAATGGAGAAAGAATTTCCCAGTGGTCAGAATTCTGATATAGATGACTGTAAGGGCATCTTTCTTTATGAGGATGATGATGAGGTTAATGTTGGCAGATTTTAACTTAAGTGGTTAAAAAGCTGTCACATTTGTTGTATGATACATGTTTTCATTTTCATAATGTTAAATGAATGTCCCACTCAGAGTGACTCAAATTCCATATGTCACATCACATTTGTAACAGAGAGCACACTATATCCTGTCCCCTGTACCACCACCATAAAACTGCCGTTAGCCAGTGCCACTATAGGGAATGTCACTGTGTGCCCCCTGGACCACCATCACCATAAGACCGTTGTTAGCCACTGCTACCAGAGGGAATGACTTTGTGTGCCCCTGGACCACCACAAGATTGCTGTTAGCCAGTGCCACTATAGGGAATGTCACCATGTGCCCCTGGACCACCATCACCATAAGACTGCTGTTAGCCACTGCCTCCAGAGGGGATGACTTTGTTTCCCCCCTGGACCACAACCATAAAACCACTGCTAGCCACTGCCACCACCAGCAGATGCAGGAAGATGTGAGAGGGAATGTCATCATCTGTCTTAGCTGTGACCACCACCACCCACCACCACTATTGTGACAATGTTTTCCATTACACATCTTACCATGCTAAGGCAGAGGGAGTCGAACAGGAGACCACGTCCATCAGCCACAGGCACAAGGCTTCTTACTATGAATACTATAAAGTGAGTATGTGTACTAATGATTTTCATGCATTTCAACTTCTTTAGCTGTGTGTTTTATTTTCTGTAGCTTTTCCAAGCTGCAATAGTCAAACACATGTGGTCAACTTATTTTGTTTTTTCACAGGTTAACAACAATGGACTGTCCGCTGAAGGTCCATATCAATGGTACAGCAGCAGTACTTATGACAGGAACTTATGGGATATCCATAAGTATATCAATTTTATTTCATCTGTTCCCTTTTTTTTTGTTTCATAACAGTGCAAGAAATCCGACTGATGATTACAAACTAGGTGACATGTATGTCACAAAAAATATTTCTGCAACATATCATGCACCATATTCAAAATTTACAGCTGCAGCCATGACACTGTTGAAAAGTTTGACCCAGGTCATGTTACTTGACAAGATATGGTTTTACAATGTAACTTGAGCTGAGATGCAAGAACACTGACACCATGTATTTGTTGTTACAGCCTAGTATTTAAATTGTTATCTGATGACTGCAGTGGGACAGCTTGCTGTCTGTGTTAAATTCCAGATACCCGTGGTGGGACAGCCACGCGCTTAAACATAATGTCTTATTGCTGCAATCAGTTGTAATATGTCCTTCATTTCTCTTTTAGGAAACTTCTAGATGGTTTGTGGACCTTGTGGTGTCATAGTTGGCTTATCAAAAACTTCTTCAACTTTGCCCCCCACCCCCAGGCTGGGGCAGATGTGCAATAAGTAGAAGTAATTTGAATCAGTGATGACCACGACCATCATTACTGGACTTGAAAAGGATGCCAATAAAATCTGAGAAGAAGTAACCAAATCATAAACCATTAATGATATCTACTTGCAAATATGCCTCCCCCCAAAAAAACTACTACCTTCATTGACTTGATAGTATTCCATATCCAATTCCAACACCAAAATTTCTCGTCAAGTATGGGAATGTGCACACCAACAGTACGTGACCTGTGACAGAAAACAATACAATGAGTATGTGTGTGTGTGTACACACATATATATATATACACACACACACACACACACACACACACACACAATAGGGGTGAGTGGTAAATGAGTGAGATAAAACAGTGTATCATCCACTGCAGTGTGATATTTTTATCCTCTGCTCTACTGTGACGATATCAGCCATTTACACACACAGGTCATAAAAGGTCATCACTATAGGCAGCTTTCCCCTCAGCACGCAAGAAACACCTGTGCTGTTACCATAGACACAAGTGCAGAATTACTTCAGAGGTTTCACCGCTGCCTACAGCTAACTCAGTGAGCATTACAAAACACACCTACCCCCCCAACTTCCAGTTCATTATTACCATGACTGCAGCCAGAATTCTAAATAGCACAGCTTTACAGAACAGTCTAAACTACTGCCTGCAGCTAACTCAACTACCACTGAAACACACTCTCACTTGTTCCTCAAACTCTGATTCTCACCCATTACAGTTACTGTGATACTTTCAGCTTGACTGCAGCCAGAATCCTAAAGATCACAATTTCACAGAACACCCTGCACTCTGCCTGCAGCTAACTTAATTACCACTGAAAACAGTATCAGCTGTTCTGACACTCTGCCTCTCAGCTCATTATAATTATTGTGATGCTGTCAGCTTCACTGCAGCGAGACTTCTAAACAATACAGACTCACAAAAGTATGTTTCTCACTCCTACCTAAAACTAACTCATTTAGCATTGCAAAAAACACTCATGTGTCTCCCAGAGTTTACAACACTGCCAGCCCATTCAGAAAAGCTCACATACAGAGGCCCAGATATTCAAACTGCGCCAGGCTGTGGCGCAAGCATGGGCGCAGCTCAACTTGGCTGTGTAGGGGTGTGGACTGGGCAATATTAAACAGAGCTGTGCCATGGCTCAGCAGAGTTGAATATAGCACCCTGGCCACCCGCAGTGTGCATGGCACAGTGGCACTGCACCAGCGCAAGTGGCCAGAGTAAAGCATGTGGATGCGCTAGCGCAAGTTCCATTGCGCCATGCACAGCAACCGTGATATTCATAAGTTAACATGCAAATGGGGCCATAATGTATGCAAGGTGCACATGGGGCCATTTGCATGTCATTATGGCCCCATTTGCATGCAGATGCACCAATCCCTGGCGACTTGTGCCTGGTGCCCTGCCAGGCAGCAGCCGTCGGGGACCGATGCCCCCTGCAGTCAGCAATGTGTTCCGCAGCCTGATTGCAGGCATTTGTATAAATAAAAGAATAATTCCAATATTTCTGGTGGTCCAGTGGACCGCTATCTGCCTGACCATGGGCATCTGTAAAAATAAAAGGATAATTCCAATATCCCTGGTAGTCCAGTGGACTGCTATCTGCCCAATTGTGGGCATTTATAATTAAAAATAGGAATATGTCCTATATCCCTGGTGGTCTAGGGTACCCCCATCCCACCGCCCACTGAGCCCCACCCAGCTCCCCCTGGTCAGCCCGGCGGGTGGCAGCACCCACCACCCGCCCATGACACTGTCGGTGGACTGTACACCCATTGGTTCACAGTGTGAGCCAATGAGTATGCACATTTATTTTTTTATTTATTTATTTAGTTTTTGTTGACCGGGTAAGTGCACTAGACAAATCCTGCCTATTTTCAGGCACGACCTGGGGAAGGGGGATATAGATGAATGCCAACTGACCTTGAACCAGATTAAGCTGTTGGTGGTATTTTTAGTGAATATGGGAAATTTGGCCAGGACACTGGGGAAATTCCCCTGGTCTGTTCGATAAGTGCCATGGTATCTTTAACATCCACCTGAACTATCACCAATCCAGGCAGATGGGACCTTGGTTTAACGTCTCATCCAAAAGATGGCACCTCAGAAGTGTAGCACCCCTCACATGCTGCACTACAGTGTCAGTACTGGGATATTAATTCAAGTGCCAGATGTGGGAACTGAACCCACAGCCCTCTGATCTCCCAGCCTCAGAGGCGAGTGTGCTACCTACTGAGCCACTGACACTGCTAATACCATACCGTACTACACATTCCAGATATGTGAATGATTCATTCACATAGCTGGAATGTGTAGTATGGTACAGGCTGCACACCCATTGGCTCACACTGTAAACCAATGGTGTACAGCCCTACCACAGTGTCAGTCGGCGGGTGGTGGAAGGCAGGCTGGTGGGGTACTGCTGCTCACTGGCTGACCGGGGGAGTGGAGCGGTTGGGATCAGTGGGTGGGTGGGGAGGGGTACCTAGACCACCAGGGATATAGGACATATTCCTATTTTACTACAAATGCCTGCAATCGGCAGATAGCGGTCCACTGGACCACCAGGGATATTGGAATTATTCATTTATTTTACAGATGCCCATGATCGGGCAGATAGTGGTCCACTGGACCACCAGGGATATTGGAATTATTCATTTATTTTTACAGATGCCCGTGATCGGGTAGATAGTGGTCCACTGGACCACCAGGAATATTGGATGGAATTATTTTATTTTATTACAAATGCCCACGATCGGGCATGGGTGGCGTGCCAGGTGCAGCCGGAGCTCGGGTGGCTACCCACAGGTGGCAGCTGCCATGTTGCACCCTGCAATGTGGCAGTTCACCTGTGGGTGGCCATCAGTTGTTCCTTTTTTTTGGATCAACTTTGTGCTGGTGCAGGTAGGGGTTGCGCATGCATGGCTCTTCACATCCCGGGCTGAATATCGGGTTGTGCAGGGTATGCATGGGCACACCCGCTCCACCTGCAACTGCATACATTATGGATGCACTCTGCTGCATCGGGATTTGTGCCGTGCACTTTTCCCTTTTGAATATTGTGCCGGGGCGCATCAGTGGGTTGTGCATGGCACAACACTGTTGCGCCATGTGCAACCCTTTTGAATATCTGGGCCAGAATAAGCAAACACATAAACAGGAACAGAACACAAGAGAGCATAACAAAACTTCTAAAACTCTTGGCCCTATTGTATATATCGAATACATGATGGGCAGATCGTGTGCTATGGCAAATATTGTCATGAGATATCCAGAGCTCACTCTGCAGGAGTGACGATATTTGCCATACCGCACTCATGCCCATCATGTTTCCATATATATATATATATATATATATATATATATATATCAACCCCACCAAGAAAATACATACAAATATATATATATACTCCATATATATCTATATTATGGTACTTTCCAACTTTTCATCAGAAAAATGCTTTGCCCCCTGCTGCAGACTAAGTACAAAACTAGCCAGGAGAGTCATAAATCATATGACTTTTAAATTTTTTTTCTATGTCGTAAGGTTCCTGAGATATAAGCAATTTAGTATTCCAACTCCTCATTTTCTGCTCCGAAACCCATTATTATGCATACATTCTTTGTAGTCACTGTCTTTCTCTATGCAGCTTTCGGAAAACAAGCCTGTGTGCTTACATTACTGTTACCTTTGCCCTGTCCGCTTGCTGTTCTGTACCCGTTTCACTTGCCATTCACGTCTACGCCACCATATGCGGTATACTTTGCATTTTCATTTGCGCTTACGTTTATGTTATTTTTTGCCATTTCTGTCTACAGTACTGTTTCTCATACTGCTTCGCTTTGCATCACCATGCCCATTGCCATTTGCGTTTGTGGGCACCATGTTACTATGTGACAAGACATCACGTGAGAGACCGTTCCCATCTCTGCCACCATGTGCGTTACCCTTTCTGTTCTCATTTGCACTTGCATTACCCTGTGCGCCACTGTTAGTGCTTCTGTTTGCATTGCTGTTCCTGTTACTATGTCACAAGAAATCACGTGGCAGAAGCGTGGGGCCCAACCCGCCGCTGCATTGCATTCACTATTTCTCATTATCATTCTCAAAAAGAAGGGAAATTAGAGGCAAAAAAACTCCATTTCATTCATCAGTTAGTGTTGTTCCACAGTGACAAAAGTGAGACAATTCAGTGTTAGGATTGAAAACCCCCCTTGGACCCCCAGCCCACTCCCCAACTGGCATTGGGGTGCGCATTGGAGTGTTTGGTCCTAACTTTCACCCAATTCTCCTATACCTCTGCTTCTTTACACATGTGATGGAGTGAGAGTTAGGGCAGACGACCCCAATGCACACCCCAATGCCAGTTGAGGGGGTGGGCTGGGGGTCCAAGAGGATTTTCAACCCTAACACTGAATTTCCCACTTTTGTCACTGTGGAACAACCCTAACTGATGCTTTAAATGGAGTTTGTTGCCTCTAATATATATATATATATATATATATATATATATATATATATATGTGTGTGTATATATATATATATATGTGTGTGTGTATGTATTTTCTTTGTGGGGGTTGACATATCTATCTATCTATCTATCTATCTATCTATCTATCTATCTATCTATCTATCTATCTATCTATCTATCTATCTATCTGTCTATCTATCTATCCATCTACATATATCAACTCACCAAGGCTACTATTAGTGTACACACAAAAGCACCCTTCCATCCAGTTGAGGTGATTGCATCGCACACTTTGGACAAACAGTTCTCTCACTGTCATCATTTGTGACAGAACACTGAAAGGTCATTCATGTCATGGTATCCCTTCTTCACACGGTTTGGCAAGACACTGTGCATCATGAAATCGTCATCACAGTAAGAGCAATAGACACAGCAGCATCACATGTAAGTGCAACAGCAGCAGCAGCACTAGTGAATTTTCTGGACATAAAACAGTTGCATTTTGGTGATTCACAATAATTCTGGGGAATGTGTGTGAGTAGTGCTCGCATGACTGAGTGTGCCATTAACTCTGGGACACTTTGCATTTCATGTTGCACTACAATTTAACTTTGTCAGCACTGGGAAATTTTCTGGACACAAGACAGTTTCATTTTGGGACTGGGAATTCTGGTGAGTCTGGTAATTATATTTAGAGCCTCAGTAATGTTTACTTTCTGTCATGCTATCATGAAATATTTGTCAAAAACAGGACTGAGCAGTGCAATTATACTGTGCTAAACTTCATGTGTGCAGTTTGTCTTCTTTCCTGTGTGTGCAGACACTGTCCAACTTCTTGCAAGTTGCAGACATATATATATATATATATATATATATATATATAACTGATACTGACTTGTCGAAGTGTTTATAGTATAAAGAATAAAGATAATAATATATATTGTATATTTTATCTGTATCATCAACAGCAGCAGACAAAGTGATATGATCTGTTTTCAGAGGTCTGGGGCCAGTGTGCACCTCAGTCACTCATACAGACACAGTGCACACATGACTTTGTTGAGATAATAGCACAAAAAATCATGCTTTTAAACAAACCATACCCAACAGATATAAAATATTGCTGAGACACCCAAAATATTTTATAGTGTACAGACATATTCAAGTCAAAATATATAAGAGGTCCTGTAGTCCACTGCCATCACACTGTACTACCACTTGTGCCATGTCTTGTTATGGTGTACATCAACTTGCTGCAAAACTGACACTGCCAGTGTAAATTAGAAAGACATATTCCAGAAGAAATAATGAAAAGAAGGAATGTGGTAGTAGAGTGTGGTGGCAGTGAAGTGGACATTATATATTTTCACACTTTACAATGTCTGTACACCATGAAATATTTTGCATGCATCAGCAATACTTCATGTCTGTTGGATACAGTTTGTTGAAAAGCAGGATTTTTTGTTGCTATGATCTCCAAACTAATAAAATATAAGTCATATATTCTTATCTTTATTCTTTATTCCACAAACACAGCAATAAGTCAGATAGCAATCAGCATATATATGTTTGCAAGAAGCTGGACAGTGTCTGCAGAATATACATACACACACAGGAAAGAAGACTGACTACACACATGCATTTTAGCACAGCATACTTGCACTGCTCAGTCCTGTTTTTCCACAAACACTTTGCAACAGAAAGTAAACATTAATGAGGCATCAAAACAGTGCACACACACACACGCACACACTTAACAGAAGGAAGCAGGGCCACAATACAAAGGGTCACACATATGGAAGACAACAAAAAAAGGTTGTAATTACATACAAGGGTTGGAGATGGTGGAGGAATACATTTTATAACACAGCAGGAAAGGTGTGGGGGGGCACATGGTTTGAGGAAAAAAAATAAGGATCCCATGGTGGTCCAGCAGCAGTTCCAGCATGGACCTAATTTGTAACTGATGTCCTTCTATGTGATCCAACTGCTGCTGGACAACACTCACCCTCTCATTGTTCTCCTCAACAGCACTCCAGAGAACTGCCAGGTCAGCCTGCATTACAGGCTATTCTCTGGAGTCCATACATTCTACAGGCTTAGCTGCTGGTGGTGGTGGTTGGGGTGCTGGTGGAGCAGCAGGAGCTGCTCTGACCCTCCTCTTCTTAGGGCCACTGCCATGCACAGCTGCACCCTCTGCCACAGAAGGGCCAGCAGGTGCAGACCTTGCCTGTTCTGTGGCAGCCTGCAACTCCAACTGGTGGTGGTTTGGCATATGGGTGTGCTGGCCTTAGTCCCCAGATGAGTCTCCCAGGGCCACAGTGCACCTCCACCTGACATAGGTGCACCTGACCATGCTGCTGTCCCCTCCAACATGTCAAAAACTCTCAAACAATGGAGGTGCATGGAGGACCAGGCATAGGCAGGGGAGGGCCAGATGCACTGGCAGTTGGCTGGTCACGTTGATCAATGGGAAGGGATCCACACCTGGCCCCAGGGGCACAGGCATGTCCTGCTCCAGAAGACCTGGTGCTGGACATGGTGGTGGTGGTTGTTCAACTGCCTCAGAGTCAGGAGGAGGTGCTGGTCCTGCTTCTGGTGGGGACACTCAAAATTTTGGATCGGTCCAACTGGAACTGGCAGCCATGCCCAAAATGCATGCACATGCTGTGATGCCTACCATGTTCTCCAAGAACTGCCCTCACCCTAGACATTCCCTCACTCTAGTCCATCTCTCCTACTGTGCTCCCTCAGCCTGAGCAATGAATACTTGACTCGACAGAAAACACTCACACAATCACACATCACACAGTCACATAGACAAACAACTAACTACTTATAAAGGTAAGAAAAAAAGAAATTTGCAGAAAGAACAAATTAAGTAAAAAAGTATGGAGAAGACAAAAAATTTAGCTTTTAAAAAAGCTGTTGAGTCTAATTTACAATTCTAAATCTCCTCCTCCTTCTGATCTCAAAGTCTCAGGCTGTCTCACAGTCACAAAACACACTCCTCCTCTCTCTCTCTCCGTCTGCACAGGAGAAAGTGAAACTATTTCCTCGGAAAGGCACTTCCTTCATGCCTGGCTAAAGAACATGTGACTTACAGTACTGTAAGCCATGTGATGTGTGGAGGAGGCTGCCAACAATGACTTTGCATTACCATTCCACCTTAACGTGAAGTAGTAATGACAAGGCAAAGTGAGTATTTTACATTGCCCATGACGCGTAGCAGAGTGGCAGCACAAACTGCCCACTTCACTTTCACTTCACTGTGGGTTTTAAATTAACTGGCAGCAAGCAGCTGTGGAACTAGGAAGGATGTCATTGTGTCGTGTTGCGTGTCATCAGGTCTTCAGTTGGCAGTGGTAAACTTTTTTTATGACTGCTCTACTCTTGACTAATATGATGTGTGACTGGTTGCCTGCCTCAGTGGTGATCAGTATGTCTCATTTTTCTTCTTTAAGGATTCAGCATCCCTCAGCATGTTGAACAGATTCAGTAGAAGTGGTTGTAGTACAAGAAAACATTATCAACTCTTAGACCAAGTAGTGTGCCATATACCACAGTGCACTGGGGCATGCAAAGCAGTTGCATCACTCACATGGGTAAGGTGGGTGGTCTCTCTTAATGCTGCTAATTTGATCATTTATATCCATTTCTTTGGCTTGTTCAGCTCTGACTGGAACATCCATTAAAATAATACCCACACAGCACCATTAATAAAAAAAAAAGAAATCTTAGCTGCCTGGCAGTGCCTGCAGTGCTTGGTGGTGCTGTGTTATACTGTAGGTATTTGCATCTATCTGTCTATCTGTATCTCTCGCTCTCTTAGTCTCTCCCAGCACACTCATGTCACAGGCTCAAGCAGGATATGCCACCATTGTAGGCTAGCCGTGAAGGGGCTAGTAGTGACAGAGTGTTTTTTTATATAGCAGTTTTACTTCAGTTTTTATAAAAATAATCCATTAAATTATTTCCTTTTGGACTCTGTATCATGTGTGGGCACCTTTGGCCACTTTTATGTATCTTTTTCACATTTTTTCAAATATTGGTCAATAAATTGGAGCAAATCAGGATAAATCAGAACTTCATCATGTTCTAGTTCTTATTTAATAAGGATCAGAACATCACTGTGTTCACCCAGCCCTACTCTGCATACAGGCAGAAATGGGTGTGTGGATGGTGTCATGGGCAGGGGTGCAGTAGTCCATTTTGGTGCAGTCTTTCCACCATCTACCACATATGGTGTGACTGTGCAGTCTGCCACATGGCAGGTACAACAGACACACTTGCAGGTGTCCATATGGTCCTGCTGCTGCAACTCTGCTATCCTGCTGTGCATCATGTTCCACCACCAGGTGAGGCCAGTGGCCTCTATCACACCCCTCCTGTGTGCCAGTTGTTTGACCCACTGGAGGGGGTATGACAACAGTGGGGAGTTTGCTGCTGAGATCCCTCCTGTACCAAAATGTGGTGCAGGCTCCCTGGCACACTAGGCTTAGGTGTAATCTACCATCTGTTGCAGCTTGTCGGTCTCTTGGGCCCTTTCAGTTAAAACCGAACAACTATGTTTCAAGTGATGCCTTTTACTGGGCTAGAAAAATAAAATTAAGGCTAGGTTTTAGAAGTTGCACTGATGTCTTTTCAGATCAGTAGTGGTTTAGCTAAATTCCTTACCATATATTCAGATTGGAAGGAATCAGACTCCACATTTTTTGCTGCATCCTTCATTTGTAATTTTAGTTTGCAGGTTTTGGTGAATTCTGAAGCAGAGTTGGCTCCCTGAGAAGCCTGATAGAGCAGCACTAGGACTTATGGGAAAACATTCCATTTTAGTGATGTAGATGACAGTATTGCTTGCCAAACACAGCAGGGAGTGGGCATTAGTTTTAAGTCTTCATAGCGTTGGTGTGAGGGTTCATGTTTAAAATACACTTACAGGTAGTGTTAGACCTAGAATATCTGTAAGTGTACTTTTAAACATAAACCCCCAAGCTGACCTATGAAAACTTAAAACTAATGTCTGCTCCTTACTGTGTTCAGTACAGCAATACCATCATCTATGTCATTACAGTGGGAGATTGTCCCATAAGTCCTACCACCTCTCGATTAGGCTTCTCAGAGAGCCAGCTTCACTTCCATGTTTGCTGAAACTCTGCAAACACAAATTATAAACTTAGGACTTAGAAAAAAATAAATACAATTACTGGGACAGCCCTGTGCCAGATATCTTTTTCTGTCACCTTTAACAGGCCAGAGATAGGGGTCAGCTGGTCTTTTCAGGTGTAATACTTTAATCAGTAGGGGACCAAGGTGTGATATATAAGCCAGGTTTTAATTCCACAGTTGCCACTTTCTTATTATGTAACTTTAAACAAGTTTCTTGGAGTAGGAGAGACAGTGCATGAAAGTGAATCTATACCCAGGTTTGAATCCCACTAGTAACATTTACTTTGTTACCCACAGTTTTGTGTGGAGGTGGAGTAGGCAATTTGAACTTGTGCTTAGAATCTGGAGCTGTAAATGCATATCTAGGTAGGAATCCCATAACTACCAGGTACTCACTTTGGGACCATTGGGTGGGAAGGGGGGCAGAGAAATAGATGTGGGCAGATGGTTTGGCGTAAGGGGCAGAGTGCTGACCTGTGAACCTGAAGGCTATGTTTTGAATCTCTCAACCATAGAATACACAGGGAGGAAGGATACAAGCAAACAGGCAGGCTGAGACCTAGTAAATAATATACAGATCTGCAAACCTGAAATGTCAAGTTCTAAACCCACAGCCATCACTTACTTCAGGGTCCCAACTGCCCAGATACATGTCACATGTCTCTATAACTCTAGAATGATCTTTAAGTGTGTTGCTATAAATGACCTTATTTCCAATGGAAAATTGATGCTCCCCTTAGAAAACTGTAAGTCTATGGGAACACTTTCCCACAGAACAGAATCTTCTACATTTATCCCACTTTCTGTTACCCCAGCCTGCCTCTCTACCCTACACATGGCACCTACTTATGCTTGACAAAGCCTCTGGCTGCTACTGAACCTATGGCAACAATTTTTATTTTTTGTATACCTTCTCTAAATTACATCCTGGCATATGATGCAAATCGACTATAACTCAGTCCTCTCGTAACTCCTAATCCTTGTGTATGTTGATGTCCATACATGGTACCTCATTTTATTTGACAAATCCTCATTGGCTGCTACCTTACTTATGGTAACAATCTATATTTTTGTATACTTTCTCTAGAGTATTTGTCTGGCATATGATGTACAACGACAGTACCTCTGTCTGCAATAACTCCTGACTCTTGTAAACAAACTCTGGCCAGAGCAGAAAGGGCTGCAGGTGAGGAATACTGTGGAAAAAATATTGAAAATGGCCACAGTTATGAGTGTGCCTTAGCAAAATGTTATGTAGGCTCATGAATTTGTTGTTTGGTAATATCTGTACACCAAATTTTCAACAAAGCATTGTTATGACCCTGTCTCATGAAGAAAGGCACAGTGGAAATTCAACTACTGCCCAAAAGGTGATGTGTTTTTTCCTGTTCACCTTGCATTACACAGGTCTGTTTATCTGCTGGTGTGATATTGCTGGGGAGGTTACTTGGGGAGGAAATGGATAGGACAGCTTCTCAGAGGGTTAGCCTACTACCATATAACCCACTATCATTCACTGTCTTGCTGAAGGCACTTTGGTATACAAGATTAATCACCCTCAGCCCAGGCCCCCACCAAATGTTAGTTAGCTATGACCGGGTAGAGTATGGTGGGACTGTAAACCCCCAATAATCCTTACATCTTGATTTGAATTGAGTCTTGTAAATCAGTTCCAGGGATGCAGCAAAATAAAATTTTGCTGGCAAAATTGCAGCAAAATAAGCAATTTTGCCATGCTAAATCTTTTGCAAAATTGCAATAAAATTTCACCCCCAGGCCATCACAAATACTTGTGTCTACCCCAGCCAGGGCAGTAACAGAATTAAGCCCCCCAGTTACCCTGGCCCACTCATTTCTTTTAATTAAAACAATTCAACCCCCACTCCCTGGTGTCTAGTAGTGCCTTCCCCCCACCAATCATCAGCTGTAATTGAATAAAAAAAACACACCCCAAAGTTACCTGGCCCCATCATTTCCTTTTAGCTAAAAACAAAATTCAACCCCCACTCCCTGGTGACTAGTGGACCCCCCAACCCCATCATGAGCTAGCAGCACCCACCTCGCTCCCCCAGGACCCTGATTGGGCCACTGGCACAGCCCTGCACTCAACTCCATGTCCGGCAGCCCAGCTGAGCATGACTGTGTGGTTGAATGAATGAGCACATACGCGGTTATTCATTCAACTTCTCAGTAGTGCTCATTCATTCAAGTGCTCAGTTGTGCTGTGTTGGGCTGCCAGAGATAGAGGTGAGTGAGGGCTATGCCAGTGGCCAGATTTGGGTACTGGGGTGAGCGGGGTGAGTGCTACTAGCTCATGATGGGGTGGGGGTCCACTAGACACAAGGGAGTGTGGGTTGAATTTAGTTTTTAGGTAAAAGGAAATGGGGGACCAGGGTCTTTTTTGGGGGAGGGTTATTTAATTCAGTTACAACCAGTGATTGTTTCTTTTGCAGTTTATTGTTGCTTTCTATTAGTACCAGGTTGTGTTCTGGATTCATGTGGAAAGTTACCTGTTTGGGGGATTTTGTAGGTGCAGCTGGATGTTTCTGTGGGGGTTTGCTGGTGTAGCTGATTGTCTGCGGTGGTCAGGAGGGGCCCAACCACACACCTCACCCACCCCAGAGCATCACTTCCTTTGTACTGTTAACCTGTGACATCATACGGTACCAGCTGACTGCATACACACACTGTTAGCCATCTTATTTAGTACACAACACAGGCACATACAACACCCTGATATAAATCTTCAGTCCTTGATAAAATTATATCACTAAAGAGTATTGACAGTACAAATATATATAGCTGGGCACTAGACATGGTATAGAACAAAAGAACAGCAGAGGGCACAGGCAATAAGGGGCATATAGGGTAAGAATAGTAGAAGGAAGATGATGGGCATGGTAATTTGCAACAGATGTGGGTAGCAGTGTTCAGAAAGACTTTCTGGACATTACGGTGCTGTCTTATCTGCAGGCACCTCTCTGTATAGAAGGAGGAGGTAACTGGACTCTGAGCAAAGTTAGCAAGGATACAGGCAACCTTTTCCCTCACATAGAGTCCACCATGTCCATCACCACTTCCTCAGAGGTTGCTGAAAAGGAGGGAATGATGGACTATGGTGGGCTTGGGGAGGGTGCAGGAGGTAGCATGGAGGCACATCCCACAGCCAGTGGCACTTCACAACTCGTATGCCATCCTGGCAGAGGATAGAGATTGTGTAGCATACCTGGAAGTGGACACCATGGGGATTGAGGGTGTCATCCAGGATGGACCCCCATGGGCAGATGCAAGGAGAACACACAGGAGGAGGAAGCAAATCCTGGTTGGGGACTCCATTGTCTTGGGGACTGAAATATGGTCGGGTAGCAATGGTGAGAGGGAGGTGATATACCTACCTAGAGGCACAGTCCAGAAGGAGGGCAAGAAAATCCTTAGGATTGCAAGGTGGAAGCAAGGAGAGGGGAAGCTGGACGTCATTTTTCACTTGGGAACTAATGACATGGCTAGAGAGAGGGTAGATGTAGGAAGAGTATAGGAAGAGTTCAAGGAGCTGGGAAGGAGTCTTGGACAAGTAGCACACTCTGTCACCTTCTTGGAGGTGCTATCTGTCCATGTTAAGTGGGAAGGGAGGGACATCTTCATCACTGAATTCAACAAATGGCTGAAGAAATGATGCAGAGAGGAGGAGGCGTATGGCTTCATTGGGGACTAGAACCTCACCTGGAGGGATGAAGGACTATATTCTCCAGATGGTCTGCATCTATCCAGAAGAGGCAAAAGTATGCTCTCTGAGAAATTTAAGTGCATCCTTAGTGATCATTTAAACTTGCCAAGGGAGAGACATAGACAGTCATGGGGATTATCATAGCCCACCCCTCCAGGACTTAACTTAAAGCAGTGAGGACCTAATAACTAGCACAATATCTAAGCATAAAATGACCATGGTTACAATGGGGGAGAGAACAGAAGGTACATCACTAATGCAGCACAGGGCAAAGACCAATAAATGAGTAACATTAAGGGGATACACAGCATGGAAGGTCATGTGCAGAAATGTCCGCAGTCTTGGAAACAAAATCCAAGACCTAACAGCACTGATGGCAGTCACACATCTGGACATTGTGGCTATTATGGAGACATGGTATGCAGAGAACCATGACTGGGATGTAGCCATACCTGGGTATACACTTTTAGAAAGGATAGTTAAGGGAAAGGAGGAGAGGGGTCTATGTATGAAAAAGGAAGGTATTAAAGCTACAAAGGCTCAGGGATCCAGGGTGAAGCAGAGGTATTGTGAGTCACTCTGGAGTTGGGGAACAAAACAACCACCCATGCTGGAGTAGTCTATAGCCTCCTATGCAGGGGGAGGATATAGATCTAGTATTAGTGGAAGCCATCCATAACATGGCAGTCAAAGGGGAAGTACTACTAATGGGTGACATCAACATGCTAGATGCAAATTGCTATACCCAGACTGCAAGTACATCAAGAAGCAGGGACCTCATGTCTGCCATGTATTTATTTATTTATTTAGTTTGTGTTGACTGGGCAAGTGCACTAGACAAATTCTGTCTATTTTCAGATACAATCTGGGGGAGGGGATACAGGTGAATGCCAACTGACCTTGAACCAGATTATCTTGGTGATATTTTGGTGAATGGGGAAATTTGGCCAGGGCACCGGGGAAATTCCCCTACTCTTTTTGTTATGATAACAATAATTCAGCAACAGGAGTTACTATTGCTGAAGCCCTAAGGAATGCAGGATGTGACAAACAACAAGGTTCTCAAGTTTGATCCTCACCTGCACACACTTCAAACACTGCAGAGAAAAGCCTAGACCCTTTTGAAATTCCTTCTCCCCTTCAGCTAACTCAGAACCCTGTGCTGGAATTTAAAAGACCACGTGGACTGGAAGGAAGTTCAGATGAACATCAGGAAGGAAACAAAGATGGGGTAGAAATTCGAGGAGATGGGGGAGCTTATTCAAAATCTGCTAGTCAATCTACAGGAGAGAGCAGTCCCATCCCCTATAGCCAAACAGAGCCAACTAGAATAATACAGGCCCCCGAGGAAACCAGCAGTGCACCCAAGGGTCTACCTCCAGCAATAGAACCTATGCAGGTGTGTTTACACTCCACCTGAACCAGCTAAAAAGAGAAACACTGTTCTTATTAGATACAGCTGAGGCCTAGAAGTTTTTCCAGATCGTGTGTATGTAGGGAAACCTTTAATAAAAGAGAGCTTACAATTTCTCCCATCAGAAATATATGCTCAGATACACCCATCGGGTGATGCTAACTTTAACTTAAGTTTTAAGACTCCTGCTGGCCTGGAAGCTTTCTGGCACCAATACCAAGAAGTTAAATATACCCCACTCTGTTTGCCCTTCATTGCTATCCCTTTAATCAAACCAGCAATCAGAACCATTACAGTTTTGTTTAAGAATGAGGGGTGGCAGTGTCAGTCATTTTGAGATGGCTTAAGTTAAAGTGTTCTGTTCTAAGCCTACTGGAAGTGATCATCGACTCAGAACAGCTATGGACTGGGGGTTGGAGAATACAAGTTCGGCTTCCCCATGTAAACGGGGTAATTCACTACTTACCCAGCTGCTTCTACCTAGGTAGACAGAGGATTCATCTTCACCCAGGACAGCCCAAATCATGTTTCAGATGTGGTGCACATACACACATCTCAGTAGTGCATGCGACAGGCTAAAATGTTCTCTCTGTGGAAGGATTGGACATACAAGCATTAATTGTCAGAAACCAATTTATTGTAACATGTGCAATGAATCTTCCCATTCCTTCAAGAATTGCTCTTGGGCCTCTCATAATAACCCATCTGATGTTCAAGATTCACAGGAAGAAACTGTTTCCAGGGTTCAGAACAATGCAGTTACAACCCCTCATTCAGATTCAAGAAAGGAAAGGGGTAACCTCCAACCTCTCAGCTTAAACCCTCCTGGACCTAACACCATGGTGGAACCCAAACAGAACAATGCTCCTGATCAAACAGAAAACCAGCCCATCTTGGAGGTGAGTGGTACAGCACAACCTCAAGATATACCAACAGGGCACTCAAGAGAGGAGGCGACTAGTGTTCAGTCTCAGGATGGGTCAAGTGAGTTATGAATGCCATAGAAATGGAACAGGATCAGATAATGCCCTCCTGAAGAAAACTCCTGGTCTCAGCTGGGCAAAGGAAGGCAAACTAGAGCAAAACTAAGAGAGGGGCCAAGGCTACTAATTTAATAATGGAGGAAAGAATACCTACAAGGAATATGTATACAACATTATCAAAGAGGAAGCAGTGGGCAGACACAGAGGATGACTCAGATGTTTCTTCCATTGCCTCATCTCAGCCAGAACCTATGACAGATACTGAACAGGTTTCTAGCAATTCAAGATCATCCAAAAAGAAAAGATGTAAAATGAAGTCCCCTGGGAAAGGCAAAATAAGTTAAGAATGCTCCTTAATCTCTAACCACTTATGGCCTTTACCTCAGCATGCTGCACCCTTAATGTGAACAATAGCAAGAACTTAAAAAGAAAATGGACTATTTTTTCTATTCTCGGGGACTTGAACCCTGAATTTTTTTTAGAACGCCAGAATTCATACATTAAGGGAGGTTAACCAAGCATCCTGAGAATGGTATAAGGGGGCATCCTTCTGGTCACTAGAGGAGGATGCATGCTCAGGGGTTGCAATTCTTTACAATAATCAACAGCGTACAGTTATAAAATTGATAGATTTAGTTCCAGGTAGGGTCCTAATACTTGATGTATATATGCAGAGACAAGAATGGAGAATTATTAAAATATACAATCCCAGGTCAAAACACAGAGAACTGAGGTAATGCGTAAAATACAACCATATTTACATTCATCTAGATCTATTATTTTTGGAGGGGATTTTAATTGTATTCTGAACATGGCAGATAAAACACAGATGACCCAGAAACTTTATTCCAACACTCATTTTTTAAATACTATATATAAAACAGCAAGACTAATAGATGGGGCAGCTGCTGAGTCTTACCCTTCAGCACACACACCCCATAGCAGAAGACTCTCCACTAAAATGGATCATTTTTTCATCTCAGAGTGGATCCCCTGTCAGAAAAGTGTAGTCACCCCATAGAGATACCTGATCACTGTCTTTTGACAATTTACTTAGGGTTAGCAATAAATAAACCAGAGGCCCACAACCACTGGAAAATGAACACTGTGGTGTTAGAGGAAGAAAATAAATGGGGGGATCTCCTAGAGGTAATAAAAGACAAAGTATCAGTGTTTGAACTTTTTGACAACCCGGCCCAATGGTGGCAGGAGGCTAAACTTGAAATAAAAAAAGCATTGTAGAGTAACTTCTAAATTATACCACCAAGAGAGATATCTCCAATATTTGAAAAAAGGGAGACATCTCCAGAAATTATTTTCCCTAAAAAAAGAATTTGGCCAAATAGCTCAGACAAAAAAAGAAATGTCTTCTTATCAATATGACAGAGCAGCTTCACTGTTTGTAGAACAAAAGTATGAGACAAAAGGCAAGGCCGGGCAGTAAATCCATATAACAATTGTCAGCAATGAATGGAGTCAAAATATATGTCCTCACTTTTAAACAAAGAGGGGACCCAAGTAGAAGATAATCAGGAAATTCTACAGGTAGTAAGTGAGCACACTAACGTGCAGTTTGGTCAACCAGCATTTTCCCTCAGGGATATCATTGATTTTTAAAAAGGCCTTGATATTCCACAGCTACCCCAAGATATCAAATCAGAACTAGTGCACCCTATTAGGCAAGAAGACGTGAGTTCAGTAATCAAACAGTTAAAAAAAGAGGTAACACCAGGAATGGATGGGATTCCTAATGAGTTCTATAAAAAAATCTATGCATATTTTAATGAAATATCTGACCTTGGTGTTTAACCATATCATCCAAGGACAAGATCCATTTCCCCCAACATTAGTGGATAGTAGTTTAATCTATCTCCATAAGAAAAATGAGAGAGAGGATTTAGATAATTGGAGGCCTATCAGCAAGATAAATTCGGACTGGAAAATTATATGCAAAATTATAAGTATCAGACTGACAAAAACTGCTAATACCCTGATAAGTTCAACACAAACGTGTGCAGTACCCCAGAGATCTATGTTAGATAATTTAAAACTATTTAGAGAAAGTTTTGATCACCCATAAACACAAGAATTTGTAATATCTCTGGATCAGTTGAAGGCTTTTGACTCTGTCTTGCATAAATACATCTTTGAAGTATTAGAACATTATGGTATTCCGAGTAAGTTTATCAATGGATTTGAACTCTGTACAGCCATGCATATGTGACACCATTGGTCAATGGTTGTATGGACTCACATATCAAGATTAGGAAAGGGGTCAGACAGGGTTGCCCACTGAGCCCATTGTTATACTTATTTACAATAGACCCTTTGCTTATGAAACTCAACAGCCAGCAATATATTAGACACCTAACAGGTCTAGGTAACACAAATTTCCCATACATATCCGTATGTATTTTTGAATGCTATAGAAGCCAGAAGGGGAAGGAAGCATATTCAATTCAATGCTTTACAGTAATTGCACAATGTGAGGAGCATCATGTGTGATGCATCACCGAAGTTGACTACTTTTGGGAGACTTGCCTTAGCCACAATGTCATTTTGCTGTCACACTACAAGTATGAATTTATGGAAGGACCCTTGGATGATGCCATACCTCTAAATGAGAGATATAGTGCTTCCCGGCCAACTTGCCGGAAAATCTGCTGCGACCGACAAGCTGACCAGGGAACCAGGAGGCCGAAGCAGGCAGAAAGGTACGGGCAAAGCTGCAAACCAATCGGAAAGCGACCGCTAACTCTGCCTTGCTTCTGATTGGTGCGCCTTTCCCATAGACTTTAGCTGGACTTTGCAACACCATTTCTGGCCGGGATTTCTGTTATTTTGCTTTATTGTTAAAATTATCTAAAAAGAGCTATTTTACTTTTTAAATGTGCCCTATTTGAGGGTTGTGTAGACATCTAGTTTAGCCTGTGATTACAGCCTTTTTGTGTTCTGTGTGGGCTAGATGCTTAGGCGCCTAACCCCCCATACCCTCCCAGTCTTTGTTGTGTAGATTCAGGCTTTTTAGCACCTTTTTGCAGATTGCTGCAATAAAGTGCCTTTGCTCACTGCCTTCTCCTCTGTCCCCTACCTTCCAGCCGGCACATCCCTCGAGCACCCAGGGACCGAAGGGGCTCTGAGCCGCCAGCGGGCGGGCGGCGACCGACAAGCCGACCAGGGAACCAGGAGGCCGGGAGAAGCAGGCAGAAAGGTACAGGCAAAGCCGCAAAATTTTGCCTGCCCCTCCCCTCTCGGTTGATTCTTTTATACACCTTTTCCTGCCATTCTCTAATCCACACCCATAGCTAATTTCTTCTCTACTTAACCCCTCACCTCCTCCACAATGCTACTTTGCTTCCTTTTGCTTCTGAGCCTCTCATCTTCCTCAATCCCAAATGACATTTATGATATACCCCATGCCATGATGACTAAGACAGTGAATATGGCCTGCCCACCCCTGCCATCCATAGTGGACACCCACCAATTCCTTATTTATATCCTGCCACTTTTGCACTGCAATCCATGGGGTATCCCACAAAAGGCTCTCTATCCCTACAACACTCCTCAAGTGCCTTGCATCCATTTTGGCATTACATTAACCCACTATGCCTGTCCATCAGATTATTACTTTGTGATAAATTCCACACCCATACAACAGGACCCTCACCCATTACACAATGGTTCCCCAAGAAGAGGAGGAAATGCTGTGATCGCTCCCTATCCCTATCACTTGGTGCCCTCCTCAAACTAATCTTCTTCCTTCTGATCAGTATTGGTACTATTGAAATCAATCCTGGCCCCACTGAAAGTTTTTTATCCCCATCTGATCTAACCTCCATAAATGGCCTAAGCTTCCTTCACTTCAATGCCTGCAGCCTCCTAAAAAAGTTCTCATTAATACAGGCCTGGGTTGCACATACCCTACCTGACTTCCTGGTAATTTCTGAAACTTGGCTCAGATCTACAACAAAAGACAGTGATATAAACCTTCCCAATTACCAGCTCTTCAGATCAGATCACCCTTCCAGGGGTGGTGGGGTGGCCATCTACATCAAGGAAACCATCTCTGCATCCTGCCTCATCAATACATCCGAACCAAAGGAATTTGAATGTTTGTCAATTAAAATATCCCTTCCTAACATGTCTTCCTTTAAATTGATTGGCTGCTATAGGCCCCCCTCTGCAGGCCTCAAACTCCTTTTCCACCTAGGATCAATACTCAATCTAGGCCCTGAAGATACCATCATCCTTGGTGATTTGAATTTAAATTGGCTATCTAATGCATCTGCACCCCTAGTAACCTTCTGTGACACCTATGGATTCACTCAATTAATCAAAGATCCAACAAGGATTAACCTAAAAAATACTATCAACAGCTCACTCCTGGATATTATGATGGTAAACAAGCCTCACTTATATTCTCATGCTGGAGTGCTACCCAGTGATGTAAGTGACCATTGCCCTATAGCTGGCATAAGATCTACACTCAAGCCATCCAATCCTGCAAAATTTCTCCATAAAAGGTCAAAAAAGAATTTCAACATCTCAGGATATCTCCATGATTTGTGCAATACAAAATATTGGCTAGATTTCTACCTTTCAACCTCAGTTGAGACAGCTCTTCAGACCTTAAATGACATTATCACTAATGCCCTCAATATACATGCACCAATCACCAGTGTCAGAACTAAAGTAAAATCTTGTCGTTGGTTCACTGCTGACCTTAAATCAGCTTTGTTAGCCAGAGACAAACTCTGGAAAAAGGCAAGAAAAACAAAGGATACTAGAGACTGGCTTCAATTCAGAAAAGCAAGAAACTCATGCACAAAACAAATAAGAAATGCCAAAGTTGCCTTCTATAGAGCTGAATTGGATGCATCCTATACTAACCCATCAAGATTCTGGGGTACTATAAAGGGGATTCTAGGCCAAAATTCTACCCATGCCTTACCCTCCAAACTGCTATTAAGTGACATAGAAATCACTGACAGGCAAGAAATCTTAAACACCTTCAATGACCATTTCACCACAGCTGGCCTAGCATTTGACTCTTCACCTGCAAATCTCTTGAGACCATCATTAAATCTTCAATCCACTGTGAGACAAAAGGCTGCTTCAACATTTTCCTTCGAACCAATATCCCTAAAAGAAGTAGAAGACCTCCTATCCAATTTAGATATATCTAAGAGTGCAGGTGCAGACTCCCTGGATCCCTACTTTCTTAGAGTAGCACTGCACGCCTTATCTGCCCCCCTCACTCATCTCTTCAATCTTTCCCTAGCTACTGGTTCCATCCCCTCCATATGGAAAACAGCTCAAGTAGTTCCACTACTTAAATCAGGTGATCCTATGGACCTTAACAATTACAGGCCCATTTCCATCCTACCGGTACTATCCAAGATGCTTGAAAATTAGTAAATTCAGAAGTTAAGGGCCTATCTGGACACCAACAACCTCCTAAATCCAGCACAATCTGGATTTAGATCAATGCATAGCACCATCTCTGCCCTAGCCAAAGTCACTAATGATTGGCAGACTGCCTTGGATAAAAAGAATAGTACCTGTGCTGTGTTCCTGGATTTGAGTAAAGCATTTGATACAGTGGATCATGATTCATTAATCTCCTCTTGTAGCTCTGTAGGCCTTGATTCACTCTGTCTCAATTGGTTTAGGTGCTATCTCTCTGGAAGGTTACAATTGGTAAAAATTGAAAATTACCTATCTACCTCTAAACCACTGCTAAGAGGTGTACCGCAAGGCTCTATCCTGGGCCCCATCCTCTTTGCCATTTATATTAATAACACTGATGCCAACCTCTCTCATTCTAACATTCACCTGTTTGCTGATGATACTGTATTATATGTCAGCAATCCCTCACCATCAAAAGCCTTTGAACTGTTACAGTCAGAATTCTCCATCCTACAACACAACCTATTGAAAAAAAAATTACTTCTAAATGCCAAAAAAACAAAAGCTATGTTCTTTGCCACAAAGAATTGCTCTGCCACTACCCCATCATTCATCACCCCACAATTATCCACCTTATTTGGAGAAAAGCTGGAATTTGTGGATAAATTCAAATATCTTGGAGTCTGGATTGACAATAAGCTTGACTACTCTGTCCATATTGAAGAACTATTAAAAGTTGAGACAAAGGCTTGGCCTATTTTACAGAATTAAACACTACCTTACCAGAGACTCCAAACAAAGATTAATCCAGGCATCATTCCTATCCCTTATTGACTATGCTGACTTTCTATGGCCATTGCTCACTCTCCCTCTTAAATAAGCTGGACACCCTGTATCATAGAGCCATCAGATTTATTACAGACCTTCCCTCCAGCACCCATCATTGCTCTCTTTACATGGCAGTCAATTGGACATCCCTACAGCACAGAAGAAAAGGAATGCTGCAATCTGGATCTTTAAAGCTTTATCAGGCAAACTCCCTCCTATATCTCAGACTGTTTCACCGAATCACATCTAGGCCATACACCTTAAGGATCAACAAGCTCATTATGCTAAAGATTCCCAATACCTGCACCGGTTTGGGAGGGCTGCTATCAGCTATTCCTCAGCTTGTCTGGAACTCACTCCAAAAATCTATGAATCTGAATACCCTCTTATCCTTATCATCCTTCAAAAAATTATACACCACCCTATTTCCAGAGTTGTGCAACTGCTTCCATAAGGCCTAGTCTCCCATCCAACCTACACCCCTCCCTTCTGTATTCCACTATGTTTAGTCCTTTCTTCTACCCAGTCAGTTATCACATTTCATATAAAAGCCTACAAAAGCCCTATTATTTGATTATTATCCCTGCTATATCTATTATCATCTTCATTTTTACAGGTTAAGTTATTTTATTGTGCCTTGATTATCTGTAAATTTTGTATATATCTCTTATTTATTTGATTGTACTAATGTTATGCTATTCTCATGTCTTTGTAAAAAAATGTGTATCCTTATTTGTATGACCACTTAGGTCCATCTTGTAAATGAGCTACGCTCAATGATGTTCGCCTGAATAAATAAAGATTTTGATTGATTGATTGATTGATATCAGCATATGCAGATGACATCTGCTTAATAGTAGCATATCAGGAAGCAGGAAGCAGGAAGTCAGACCCTAAATATAGTTCTATTATTTCCCAAACCTCAGGGTCCAGCTTAAATAAAGCAAAGTGTGTAGGGATGAACTTTGCAGGCCCCACCACAACCAGACTCAGGAAATAGAAGGGATTAGGATCCATGTCGGAGAAATCAGACTCCTATGGATACTATGTGGGTGCAAGGATCCAGCAGAAACAAACTGGACAGAGAAATTGATTATCGAGAAGAAAAAATTTCCAATAGAAAAGCTTCCTCATGTCCAGGAAAAGAGGATCTACTGTATATGCTTAAAACTTATATAGTCCCCATTTTTAACAGTAGTTACATCTTCCCTTTACCGGTTAAACTAGAACCCCGAATATACAATATATGCTTCCAGCTTCTTTGGGGAAGCCGTCTAAACCCTGTAAAGAGAAGTATTATGTCTTGGCCTATAAAACAAGGTGAGCTAAATATGCTTAACCCAGTCTTTTTTTTCTTCACCATTTTTTTACACTCAAATATTCTCCCTGTCATATTAGACAACCAACAGGAATGAGTAGCATGTTTAAAATCAGAAGCCAGTACTTTGTAAATAAATGTCAGGCCCCGAACTGGGAACATTTAGACAGATACCATCAGGAAACCCATATACTTGATTGAAGTCTTTAAAAAATGAAACAGTGGGTCATAACCACTCAAATGATGCTACTTCAGAAAAGAAAGGCACTGTACACCATTATCTTGAGTAGTATTTTCTTAATAGGACCATGCTTTAAATGTCTACCACACATGACAATCAATGCCTTACAAAACAATTGACAGAAGATAGAATCCCCAAAATGTGGGACACACTTTGGATGTGCTGCCATGAAAGACTGAATGTGAAAGGTAACCATGCACATAAGGCAGTGGAGGATAGATATTGCACTAGAGTTAGCTGTAACTCAGGTGGAGACAATGCAACATTTATTTTTTGACTGCCCTTACATAACACAGTTTTGGGATCTCTTAGCAAAACAATGGCAATGCCTGTGATAAAGAAAATTGCATACACAGAATTAGTGTTTGGGAAATTTGGAGAAGAATGGAATCAATTTCACCCAGGTACTTTAAGGATGCTTTTTTCAATTTTCAAATGGTCAATATAGCAGCACAGGTGCCAGTTTGTTTTACAACGAAAGCAAGTCTATTTAGTGGAACTGTTAGAGAAAGTGACCATGGAAACAGTGTCAGTATATAAGCAGGAACTGCACAAATTCCCTCTACCAGTAGTGAACACCTGGTGGAGAGGTCTTCCTACCAAGTACTTTGAAAGAGGACTCTGAATACACAGTTGGAGAAGAGGCATGTCTTGGCACCTTTGTTCAGAACAAAATTAAACCAATAAGTTAACGGATTTAGAAAAGCAATGTATATAAAGGCCATAAGTTCAGAGGAGGTGGTGATATAAGTAAATTGAACATAGATATATACCTGCTCTTTTTTCTTTACAATAGGAAAAGGGGGAGGGGCAAGATGAAGGACTGCTTGCTTTATGAATTAAAATGTCTGTGGAACTGTAAAAATAAGGAGTTTAAAGAACCAGGCTAGGTGAATATTTAAGTTTTGTTAAATATGTTTGTGATGTCTAAAATGGGAACAAAGATTTGATGGCTGATTGTTTGTATTTCTTGTCGTTATATAATTTATCAATAAAAAAATCCCCTACTGTTTTCGAGAAGTGCCATGGGATCTTTAACATCCACCTGAATTACCACCAGAACAGGCAGATGGGACCTCGGTTTAACATCTCATCCGAATGATGGCACCTCAGGAGTACAGCACTCCCCTCATGCTGCACTGCAGTGTCAGTACTGGGATATTAACCCAAGTGCCTGGAGTGGGGGATAGAACCCACAGCCTTCTGATCACCCAGCCTCAGAGGTGAGTGTGCTACCTGCAGAGCCACTGACACTGCATGTATGGGGCAAACCTAAGGCAGCTGGTGGTTGAGCCCACCAGGAAGGGGGCTGTACTGGACTTAAGAGGAAAAATAGGGACAGAATCATAGATGTTGAGGTGGGCAGTCCCTTGGTGCCAGTGACCACAGAACTGTGTGGTTTAGAGTCAACACATTGGCAGAAGAAAGCCATTCAAAGATTAAGATCCTAGATTTCCAGAAGGCCATCTTCATGGAGATGGGGAACAGCTTAAATTTGCCCTGGCAGCAGAAGATACAGGGGATGGATAGAAGAACAGTGGCTTAGGATCAAGCGATCCATAGCAGGAGTGAAAAGTCAGTGTGTCAGATTGCTTAGCAAAAGCAAAAGCAAAAGAACAAAGCGGCACTGTGGTTCTCTACATCAGTAGCTGAGAAAGTGCAAGAAAAAATTAAGGCATTCAGGAAATACAAAGAGACACAGAAAGAAGAAGACAGACTGAAATATCTGGAGAAGCAGAGAGAAGCTGGGAAAGCTGTCAGAGGGCTAAGGCAAGAATGGAGGAAGGAACAGCACACACTAAGAAGGGAGACAAGACCTTCTTCCATTATATTAGCGAAAGGAAGAAGACCAGAAATGGTACTGTTAGTAAAAGGAGAGGTGTGTGGGTGGAGGATGACCCTGAAAAATCGGAGGTACTGTTTAAATATGTTTGTTCAGTATTTACCAAGGAAGAGGCAGGGGATGGGCCAAGACTCACAAGGAAATATGTACGGGGGGGGAGAGGTAGACACCAACCCATTTATGGTGGCTAGAGTCTTGAAGGAATTAGGAAAAGTAAAGCCAGACAAGACGATGGAGCCAGATGGGATTTACTCTAGGGTGCTGCAGGAACGCAGGGAAGTCCTAACAGGTCACTGACAACCCTATTCAACTAATCACAAAAGATGGGGGAGGTACCTGGGGACTGGAGGAGGGCAGAGGTGATCCCCCTGTACAAGACTGGAAGTAAGGAGGAAGCAGGCAATTACAGACCTGTAAGCCTGACCTCGGTGGTAGGGAAGCTGATGGAGTCCCTGCTTAAGGAGAGGGTAGTGAATTTCCTGGAGTCAAGTGGTGTGAAAGACCCAGGGTTGCATGGATTCACTGGGGGTAGGTCCTGTCAGATGAATCTTACTGATTTCTTTGACTGGGTGACCAGGGTGGTGGATCAGGGAGAGGGGTGGATATGGCCTACTTGGATTTCAGTAAGGCCTTTGACACCGTTCCTCACAGAGGGTTGCTTAACAAATTGGGGAATCTGGGAGTGGGCTCTAAAGTGGTAAAATGGGTTAGAAATTGGCTAAAAGGCAGGACCCAGAGGGTGGTAGTAAATGGCATAAAATCAGAAGAGGGGGAGGTGACCAGCGGGGTTCCACAAGGATCAGTGCTGGGTCCAGTTCTATTTAATATCTTCATAAGTGACATTACAGAGGGACTGGAGTGGAAAGTATGCTTGTTTGCAGATGACACCAAGATCTGTAACAGAGTCGACACACAGGAGGGGCTAGATAAAATGAAAAACAACCTAAGACTACTTGAGAAATGGTCAGGGGTTTGGCAATTGGGTTTCAACACTAAGAAGTGCAAGATAATGCATCTGAGACACATAAACCCAAGAGAGGAATACAGGATGGGGGCAGGTTCTAGCCACTACAAGTCAGGAAAGAGACCTGGGAGTTATCATATCTGATGACCTAAAATCAGCCAAACAATGCGAAAAAGCAGTGGGGAAGGCACACAGAATACTGGGATGCATAGAAAGGGGCATAACTAGTAGGAGGAGTGAAGTGGTGATGCCACTGTATAGATCACTGGCGAAGCATCATCTGGAATACTGTGTCCAGTTCTGGAGACCACATCTCAGAAAGGACATAGACAGAATGGAAGCAGTCCAGAGAAGAGCAACAAAAATGATACATGCACTGCACCACAAACGTTATGAGGAAAGACTCAAGGAACTAAACAGCTATTCACTGGAAAAGAGAAGGGAGAGATGGGCTATGATAAGAGACATTCAAATACCTTAGAGGAATAAACAGGGTGCAGCAGGGGAACATATTTCAGAGACAAAAGTGCAAAAGGACAAGGGGACGTAACATGAGGTGGGAGGGAGGCTTAGGGGGAATGCTGGCAGTATTTGTTTCACAGACAGGGTGGTGGATCCATGGAACAGTCTACCAGTGGAGGTGATGGAAGCAAAAACAGTACAGGGATTCAAAAGTGCATGGGGTAAGCATAAAGGCACCCTGCTGTACAGCAGAGCGGGGGAAAGGCAGTGTAAAGTGATTTTAATCATCTGATTGGCTCAGACACTTTTCTAGCTGGGCATCTATCAGGCAATAGACACCCACCTATTAAAAGTGCCAGCCTAGTCTGCCCCATCACCAGTATGCTGGTGCCCAGCATGCTCTCCGATTGGCCAAAACCCCTCAGCTGAATTCCAAGTGTCAGCCATTTGTATGTGTCCCTTAGCGGGTGACTAACTGAGCAGCTGACCCATCACAAAGTGAAAAAAAAATCATAGCAAAAAGGTATAAAATAAAGAAAATGCAATGGCTGTCCACACAAAAATGCACTTAAACCAAAAGGAAACAAACATGACTTGAGTATTTTCCACCACAACAGTGACACCTCCCTCCCAAGATGAGAGCTGTAAAAAAAAGAAAGAAAACGGGTACATATACACACATACCTCCCACCTCCAACTGCCCCAGCAGAGCTCTTGAGCGCTGAACCACACAGCGTGCCACCTCATGTACCAGTAGCCGATTTTGTTTTTTTGTTTTTTCCTTGAGCGAGTGTGGTAGATAACTGTCACAGAGCAGACCACGCTTTAGCTCCACTAGCCAGCCGCCCCCTCGCTCCCAAAAATGATGCTGCTTCAGATTCTCCCTGTCCACTACAGTCATGCAACCCTCCCAACCATTGTCCAGTAGCCGTTTATCTTTTTTTTACTGTTGTTTGTTCGTTCCCAATGGTCCATCAACTCTCCCTGTTTCTATCTCCCACAGCGTGTTTGTGTCAGTTCCCAGTCTCTCACAGCATGCACACACTTTCCTCCCAACTGCAGTCCAGTACTACACTAAGAGTCCCCATTTTCTAACTATCCTAAATTCCACCTTTATATTGTTTGTAACTTAAAAACTGATTTTACCAACTGTCAAAGCCGTCATATCGGCTTTTCAAAATGACGCAGCTCTCAACAGACCCTGTGCTAATAAAGTAAAGCCCGTCGACTTCCTTTAAGTGTCTCACCATTTCCCGGGGTCCTTGCACTCACCACTGGCACAGCGCTTTATTAGATTGACATTCTGTCCCTTGAATCCCCAACTTGAGCCTCTTCTTAGTAAAAGGAATACCCCCCAAATAGCAATAACAGTGAGAAGAGAAGGGGAGATCTTCAAGGTGCCACTAGAACTACAACTATTGTAGGAGTGGTGGGGGGGGGGCACATCACACTTTACACAGGGACAGTATAACAACATCACAGTGTGCAGGTCTGTGTTGTGCTGTGGGGGAGTCAAGTTTTTCATACCAAGCAAGTGCTCCCTATCTCTCGCTGACACATAAATGCTGGTGTTATGCAAGTACTGTGCCACCACTCCTCGGACCAAGAGCCTTGTAATGCAGGTGGAGGAACTATTTTTTTTACAAAAATGAATAAAACATTTAAGACTTTTAAACTGTTAATGTGAAATACATTTTTTTTCAAATATCTATAATATAGTTGCCCATTTTCTGAGCTTAATAATATCCTCCAGGGTGGGTGGTATTGGGCAATACCGGACCTTCCAGGGGTTATAGGGCCCTCCGCCTGCAGCATCAGGCCTCATTACGCCCCTAGGCAGTCTGGTATTGCCCAATACCACCCACCCTTTTGGGTATTATTGTTTGCATAGTGCATACTGACTATATATGGGAGTTCACCAATGGTTCCAGACACTCAAGTAGTTTTTAAAAAATTGTTTTTAATTTCATTTATATTTTTTCAAATATCCATAAGATCCTTATTCCTATCATTTCAGCTGTACAGCAGGCTTCTTCAGGGGAGGAGCTAAATTCAAAACAGTCAAAAAACCTTTTTTTTTCAAAATACGTATTTTTTTAAACAGCATGAAATATTTTTATTCTTATTGATAAAATGGCACATAATGCATATTATGGTGCAGGGCTTTGTGATGCAGTCAGCATCTTGCCAATGTATGGTTTAAGTACTTCCCTATAATATAAGCAATCAGTTACATTGTACTGTTGTCTTTCAGAAGTTCAATATATCTAACAGTTCTAAACATTGCCCGAAGGGGGCACACTGTGGAAGGTTCCCCATGGAACTAGATACACCACTGATATTCAGTCAGAAACACCAAGTGCATACATTATGCACTTTATTATTTTTCATTTACAGTGTTAAACTTGATATTCTCTACTTACTTTATTCTTAGCATGGTTATATTCTATCATATAGCATCTTGTTTCAGTGTATAATTCTCATGCTTTGTTTTATCTAGTAATCATTCCTTTCAGAGTTTGTAACTTGTTCATACTGCAGGACCCATGTTTCCTTCTAGTAGTTTTACAGAGAAGGGTCAAGAGTTACTTTATAGGTGAGTAATATTCCCATTTATAACATATATTATTATGTTTATGAGAACACTAACCTTAGCTTTGTTCAATTAGAAACACTGAGTGCAAGAACCTGGTTGCTATTTCAAAGCTTGTGTGTCCCCTAAATTAATTTTAAAATATGAAGTTGCTACATGTTATATGCTATGCAAGCAAATTTACTTTCTTGCCATTTCTTTCACAAAACTAACCTTGTGTAGTAAGTTCTGTCACTTTTCTGGGGCCTTTTCATTACAAAAGCTTCTCATGCTCTCTAACAACATGTTAGTATCACATTAGTTTCTGTTTTTATCTGTAATTATAAACCTTGCACCATCGCTTTTCAACCCATATTTTCATTTGAAATGTGCATCACTGTATACTTACAATACTATAAGATTAGTGTGTTACTATTTGTTGCTGTTTTTAACATAACACTTTCTATCTGTTGGGAAAAGCAGTATGCCATTTAATTACAACCTCGTGATACAACTCAATTAATGTGGTCAGTACTGTTACACTGTAGTGCAGGCTTACCTCAAGGTGTGTGTGCCGGTCAGCTACTCTCTGGTCTGCAATGAGCTGAAGACTGGATGACATTTATGTGTTTGTGGGCTAAGGGGTGGCAGCCAGCAAACAATACCAGAATGGCACGGTATCACCTTAGGTGAATACCTGAATTATAAAAGAATCCCTTGTGGACTGAGAGTGTTAATAGAGCCTAATATAGGCATTGAATCTAAAAAAACTCACTGACAGATGGAGGGGGACCAGGAACAGATATTCTAATGATTTTATGTATGCAATAATAGGAGCTGTACTTGAAGGCAGGAGTTCACTAGCTGACACTATCGAACGGATACAGGACCAACTTAAGATAGCAACAGAGGAAGAACATTTCAAGAAAACCTTAGAAGAGATTAAAAAAAACACTAAATGAATTTGAAGAAAATCTTAAAAAAAAAAAAAAAAAGCTAAAAAAATTCAGGCGAGACTGTAATGACTATCACCTAGACAGAGTATACAGCTTGAAAATAAAAGCACCATTTGGGAATTACAGAACTGAAACTGATTTTGACAGCTCAGACCACTATACACAGAAAACTGACAATGCCCCCTACCTGCCACAGAGGAAAAAGCAGTTTTTTTTAGACCCACGACAGACACACACACAGACAGGGGAGACATACCACAAGAAGACAGACAGCAGAGGTATTACACGAGGTCACAAGGCAATACAGACAAAAAAGATCCAGGATCAACAATATCACAAAAGGGAGGCAGCAGAGGGAGAGGTGGAGGGTGGAGGGGGAGGAAATCATAGCTATCTTCAATTTAAGTAAAAAAACTGTAACAGACACTGAAGTCTCAGTGCTCTGCAGAGGCCTCTCGTTCTCCCCATTCACCCACCCTTATACTGTAGATTTCAGATCCTGATCGATCTCCAAAAATGTTTTAGGGAAAATCAAACTGAAAAAACAGTTCTGTATGACACCACCACAAGATCTACATGTTAAGAACCTCAAACTCAGCATTAAACAGAAATCATCTTGCAATCCCCTCGAAGGACATAATCATAATGTTGAAGCCTACACCAATTAGGTTATGCTAGATGTATACAAGATACTCAGGAATTATATAGAAACAGAATTTGACAGCAGATAAGAACTGCTTGGGCCACACAGTTTGCCCATTTCCCTACCTAATGGATAAGCTGCAGATCCTAGTTAACCAGCAGCCTACTTCTTCCTACCCCCACCCCCTAGAATTGCCTTATGACTGTCCCATGCATGTTTGAATTCCACCACTGATTTTGATTCCACAACCTCCTAAGGAAGGCCATTCCACAACCCTCTCTGTGAAAAATACTTCCTCACATTACCTCTGAGCTGTCTCCCCTCTATCTTCAAATTGTGCTCTCTTGTTCTTGTACACATCTTTTTCTGAAAGATGCTACCCTCTTGGACTTTGTAGATACCCTTGATGAACTTGAAAGTTTCCATCAGGTCCCCCCCCTCCTTTCCTCGAGGCTATACATATTAAGCTTCTTAAGTCTCTCTTCATATGTCTTCTGGTGCAGACCCTGTACCATTTTAGTTGTCCTTCTCTGGACTGCCCCTATCCTGTCTATGTCTTTGTGGAGATTGGGTCTCCAGAACTGCACACAGTAATCCAGATGGGGTCTCACTAGTAGTCTGTACAGAGGGATAGCAACTTATTGTTTTCTACTGGTGATGCCTCTCCCTATGCATCCCAGAATCCCCCCAGCCCTTCTTACCACCCTTTCACATTGCTTGCCCACCTTTAGTTCATCTGATATGACTACCCCCAGGTCCCTTTCCATTTTTGTTGTGGTTAGTATCTCACCCCCCATTGTGTACTCTTCCCCTGGGTTTTTGTTTCTAAGGTGCATTACTTTGCACTTCTTAGCATTGAATCTAAGCTGCCATACATTTGACCATTCCTCCAGCCTTGCCAAGTCCTTTCTCATCCTTTCCACCCCACCTTGTCTATCAACTCTGTTGCAGATCTTTATGTCATCTGCAAAGAGACATACTTTTCTATCCAGTCCCTCTGCAATGTCACTTATAAAGACATTATAGAGGACCGGTCTTAGTACTGAACCCTGCAGTACCCCACTAGTAACCCTCCTTTCTTTGGAGTGGACTCTGTTTACTATGACCCTCTGTGTCCTGTTCTCCAGCCAATTCTTTACCCAGGCTTCCATCTTGGGACCCACTCCCAGGCTGGCTAACTTGTATATTTCTACTGGAGTTCGCCAACTTCCTCCACGCAGCATTGGATGCTGGCTCCATGGCTGGTGCGGTCTTCATTGACTTGTCTAAAGCCTTTGATACCGTATCGCATCCTCTCCTGTTAATCTCCCTTGACCACCTAGGCTTTGCAACTGGTCCAATCGCCTGGTGCACCAGTTATCTCTCAGCTCACTCTCAATGTGTGAAAGTTAGTGGAACTCTCTCTAACACCTGCCTGATCCGCTCTGGAGTCCCCCAGGGCTCAATCCTTGGACCCCTTCTCTTCTCCCTTTTCCTCAACTCGCTACCCAGCAGATGCGCAGGTAAAATCCTGCTCTATGCTGACGATGCAGTTCTCATCGCCTCTGATAGTAACCCCTTGTCACTTCAGAATTCTCTCCAGCTTGCCTACGATTCTGCTGAAACCTGATTCACCGAGCACCGTCTCATAATCAACCTAAAGAAAACCAAATCCATGCTCTTCTGCCACCCCCAAAACAAATCCAGCAATTTTCCCCTCGCTATTGACTCTTCCCTTAATATCCCCATCGAACGTGTACAGTCCTATAAATATCTTGGCTTAATCTTTGACCCAGCCCTCTTCTTCCATGGCCACATCTCCATCCTGAACACCACCACCAACACACGGCTGGGCATTCTCTACCGGCACAAAAAATGTCTCCCCCCTGATGCCCTCCACTTGGCTGTCACCTCCTCTGTCATATCTCTTATCGACTATGGCCTTCCGGTCTATGGGGCTGCCGATCTGACGGCCCTGTGCAAGGTTTGCCTTATACTTAACAAAGCCTGCAGACTTATAACTGGTGCCCCTAGACTTACCCACACCTGTCAGCTGTACTCCGTGGCTACCCTACTCAGCCTGGATGAACGGCTCATGTATCGAACCTGCCAACTTACCTATAAAGCCCTCCATGGCCTATCCCCCCTGGCTTATCTGACTCAATATGCTGGGCAAATCCCACTGTGAACACCCGCAGCTCATCCAAATCGATACTGATCATTCCAAGAGCCAGGACCTCGAAAGGCCAAAGGGCATTCCCTTACAGAGCGCCCTCCTGGTTTAACTCACTCCCTGCCATTATCACCAAATCTCTGTCATTTGCTTGCTTTAAACGCAGGCTTAGAGACCACCTGCTAGCCTCACATGGATGCCGCTGCCGCTAACTAATCTTCCCCCCTCCGACAACGCTCACCGAGCCGCACTCCCCCCCACCCACTCCTCCACCCTGGCACCCCCCTTTCTCATTTCTCCCTAGTCCCCCACTCCCTCTTACCCCCTTTCTCCTTTACATCTCTCCCCACTAACCCTCATCCTGTCTATTTACTCTACACTTGCATTGGAACCAACTGTGCCTACTATGTTACTTGCTTGAATTTGCATTATCTGTTGTCTTCGGTGTCACTGTCTGTCCTTCATGTGACGAGGTACCTTTGTAAATGAGCCGCTGGCTCAAAGGTTGTTAAACTGATGTTCAAATAAATAAATAAATAAATAAATATTAATCTTTTGTGTGGGACTGTGTCAAATGCCTTGTTAAAGTCTAGGTACAGTAGGCTATGTCCACAGCCCCTCCCTGATCTACTACTTTGGTCACCCAGTCAAAGGAATCTATTAGATTCGTCTGACATGACCTTCCCACTGTGAATCCATGCTGGCTTGGGTCCTGTGCCCCTCTGGCCTCTAGGTACTCAACAATTCTTTCCTTCAGAAGTGATTCCATCATTTTCCCTATTACTGAGGTTAAGCTAACAGGTCTATAGTTTCCTGCTTCTGCCCTGCTCCCACTTTTGTGAAGTGGAATAACATCTGCCCTCCTCCAATCCTCAGGTACCTTCTCATACTCCACCAAATGACAAGAATTCAAAACTCAGCTGTAACTTAACCAGGCAGGAATCAGACGCATTGGCTGCACTCAAACATGACACCTCTAACGTGCTCAAACCAGCAGACAAAGGGGAGGGACTGTAATCATGGATGTGGATGAATATATCAAGATGTGCAATGCACTTCTTGAAGTATGTACCAACTATAAGAGACTAGATGTGGACCCCTCACCTGGAATAATATTAAGCCTGAATGAAATCCTGAAAAATTAAAATGTGAACTGGGCTATCTGGATGAATGGCGGGCCAAGTTACTGATAAACACATCCCCCAAGATACCGATATTTTATGGACTACCCCAAATACACAAAAATCCTACAAACCCACCAGCTAGGCCTGTAGTGTCAGGCAATGAATCTATCCTTGCGGCAGCATCTAACTTTGTAAATCACTATGCCAAGCAAGCAGTACCCTTAATGAACAGCTACTTACATGACACTAAAGATGTGATTAAACTTATACAGTCTCAACAGCACTACTGACTCTCAGAATGCTATCCTTTGCACCAAGGATGTCAAGGAGCTTTATACCAGCATACTACACTAAGAGGGACTGAGTACACTAGAAATAGGTCTTAACATAGTTAAGGATGAACATACTCTACCAAATAGCACATTGCTAGAACTTGCACATCTAGTACTCTATGAAAACTATTTCAAATTTAAGGGAACTTACTACACACAGACACAAGGGACTGCCATGGGCAGTACCATGGCTCCCACCTATGTCAGTTTATATATGGAACACTTTGAAACTCTCTTCATCACCAATCCCATGTACAACCCCCTTCTATAAACACATCATATGTTGAAGAGATACACTGATGATCTGCTGATCATCTGTGATGGGACCATGGAGGAGCTTGAGGCCTTCCATGAGCACTTAAATGCCATTAGGGAAAACTTGAGCTTTAGTATGACCGCCAGTCATGAAGCGGTGCCTTATTTTGACCTACTCCTTTACAAACATGACAACAAAATTAAACACACAATCTATAGAAAACCCACAGACAGAAACACATTAATACATGTACAACGCTACCACCCCTCACATCTGGTCCAGAGTATCCCATATTCACAAATGCTGAAGGTTAAATGCAATTTCAGTAACACTAGCATGCAAGAAGAGGGATACCAGGACAAGGCAAAGAGATTCCACAACAGAGGTTATGGAAAAAGAATAATCACTAAAACACTTCAGAGAACAAAAAACCCTGCAGAATGCAGACGTGGACACACTCAGCATGAGGCTGAATGTAACAGAATAGTATTACCTCTAACGTACTCGACGTTTACAGAACCAGTCAATCATATAAACACTGGGACACCTTGAGGCCTACACTTGTCCCAGAACTACAGACTAAACCTATAGTGGCATCGAAACAAGTCAAAACTCTCAGAGATAGGTTAGTATATTCCAAACAAAAACCCTTAACAACAACAAAAGGCCAACTGCTGCTCAGACCTTAAAACCAGGGATGCAACCTTGCGGTTGGTGCTGCCATTGCAACAACACTTCTAAAAAAAGTGAAATTAATCAAATGGAAACCAAACAGATAGCATTAAAACACGCATATAAGTTATGATACAGACCGTGTTGTTTACATTTTTACCTGTCCATGTTCTTAAACGTAGGTAGGACAGACTACTAGGCCCCTGAAATAGAATATCAGTGCACAAGAGCAACATACACCTGAGAAATTAGACATCCCCAGTAGCAATCCATTTTGCAGAAGCAGGGCACAATGCAGCTTCTCTTAAATTCTGGGGAATAGAGCATTTAGACCCCCCAGATAGAGGGTGTCACAAATTCACTCAGCAGGTCAGGCCCTCTGCTCTGACAGTGCCATCCTCTGAGCACAGTATTATGAACAGGTAACAGACAGGGTAACTATCCTGTCTGTTTGTGGGTCCAAATCACCTTTAGTCTCAAGTTTTGGGGGCATTCAAACTGTGAACCTTATGTTAGCGTACCCAAATGTACAGGCTCAGATAATCTTCTCTTTGGGGGGATGCAAAATATATTTCGCCTAAGAGCACCTAACCAGGTATCCAAAATTAACCCTTAAAACTCTATAAAAGACCTTAAGTATATTCTTACCTTTTCCCAGTTTAGTAACACCAACAAGCTTCTGAACAGTTTTTGTCAGTCTTAACCCTCTATACATCATATGCAAAAGAAAGAACTCGCGGAAGACCCAGGTAGTATTTTTCAAATGAAAGGTTTACTTAAAAATGGATAAAAATATGTTAAATGTAAACACAGAACAGTATATCAAAGAGCATATAATCACATTAAGAAAAACAAGAAAAACTACAGACAAACTCCTACCAACATACAATTAGATCTTTTCTATCTAATATATTACCTCTATAGTGCTTTTAGTTAGATCTTGTTTCTTAAGAGCCCAAAAAGATATGTCACTAAGATCAGACACAAGTCCTAGGTTAAACTGTGTCTCTCTCATACACCCCTTCTATGATGTCATCTAGCTCCTTCGTTTAGAATATAAAAAAATATATACAAACAATGATCTTCCTGTCAGGAGGTATTTTAAATACTGTGATTTCAGCAAAAACTAATTTCCCAAATTAGGACATCTTTAATCAAACCTTTCCTTTAATCTTGTGTGGTTTCCTGTTCCCAAAGCAGGTCAAAGATCTTACAACTTTTCATACCATGGTGGGATGACGTGTTTTTCCTCTAAGATGTCATAAAAGTTTACGAGCACTATATCCTGGCAGCTGGGTCAGTTTTAATTACAACAGAAAAACAGGAGACCCTTAATTAAGTCTCTCTAGTCTTTTAATTACCTCCTGGCTTCAGGTCACTGGTCACTTCACTGACCTGGGGGGCACCCATAGCACAGGATGTCTCATGTGAGACACTCACATACCACATTCTATATTACAAATATCATAGAACAATCATAACCAGCTGGCCAAGGGTCACAGTCCTCCACACTTAGACTGAATCTGGGGACTCTGTCCCCCTGCATGGGATGAGCTCCCAAATCAGTTCACTCATACAGATGCAAAAGGCCATTGGCATTCTGATTGGTCACCCCAGCCCTATGTAAGATTGTCATGTCATACCATTGCAAGGCAAGACTCCATCTTAATAGCATACCATTAGTTTTTCCCATTTGGGTCAGCCAAACCAGGGGGTTATGGTCCGTTTGTACCTCAAAATGCTGCCCATATAAGTATTATCCTAACTTCTTTAGGGCCCACACTATGGCAAAAAACTCTTTTTCCACAGTAGAGTAAGTCTGCTCTCAGGGAAGTAACTTTTTACTCAGGTACACTACAGGGTGATCTTTCCCTTGGTTGGATGTCTGACTCAGTACCACCCCAATACTCATGTCTGAGGCATCAGTCTGGACTATAAAGGGTCTGCTGTAGTCTTGACTTGTCAAAACAGGAGCACTGCACAATGCCTCCTTCAGTCTGTTAAAGGCTTTTTCACAGGCTGTTTCCCAGGTAATTTTCTTAGGCATCCTTTTCTTTACCAGGTCAGATAGGGGAGCAGCCAGGGCACTGTAATTGGGTACAAATTTCCTATAGTACCCTGCTGTGCCTAGAAAACTCCTGTCCTACTTCTGCATTTCTGGTCTGGGCCATGCCTTGATCACCTCTATTTTTACTTGGTTAGGATGGAGCTGTCCCAGGCCTACAACATGCTCGAGGTATGCCACTTCAGCCATGGCCACCTGGCATTTCTCAGTGTTTACAGTGAGCCTGGCCCTCTGTATCCTGCCCAGCACTTCCCTATGGTGGGACAGGTGTTCCTCCCAGCTGGCACAAAAATGGCAGTGTCTTCCAGGTACACTGTGGCGTACTCCTCAGCACCATTTAACACCTGGTTCACCAGCCTTTGGACAGTGGCCGAGGCATTCTCATTCTTAAAGGCATTACTTTAAATTCAAATAAGCCTATCAGAGTGATGAAGGCTGACCTCTCCCTAGCTCTGTCAATTAACTCTACCTGCCAATACCCCTTTGTTAGGTCAGTAGTCATAACTTATGACTAAAAACCTCAACAAGATTAAATAAAGATACCTTTCTGCTTTGTTGGTGTATGGCTTTCGCAGTGAACAACTGTCTTACTGTGACTTGCTTCTCCACCACTGAGGTCGATTTCTCCTCAAGTTTTCTTTTTTTCCTTTATGTGTGTAGATGACTCTAAGTGTCTGTCACAGGTGGCTTTGTTTTTGTGGTCTATTGCAACATTGCAGCAGGTGTAGAACATCACATCACCAGAAACATGAAATACACCATTTTCATATTGTTTGCAGCATTGTCTGGGAACACATTGCCAGTTCTGGATGCTGAAAGTGGTTTCAGTAGCACTGACATTGCGGTTTGCCCGGTGTCTTACACATTAGTGGTCTCAAGCAAAATGAAAAGCAGCAGTTACTGCAGCTCACGTTCAATGAGCCAATTTGTAACACTTGGTGGTAAGACTGTAATTGACTGATTAGCAGGTGATAGTTGTCAGGTAATTTGTTTCATTGATCTTTCATTGATCTTGTAATGCAACCTTGTAATGTGATACCCCACATCGGTCACAGCAACAAGATGAATTACAAATAGAACAGAATACCTGGCAACTATGTTTCTTTTAATTTTATTAAAATATGATTTTTTTGTTGCAAAAAACATATTATTTTACATTATTGCAAATTTCACGATCGGTTTCTGTTTTTTCGGGATTCGTGAAATCTGCACGGTCCGTGAAAAACTTACTGACTTAGTCATAAGGTATGTCACCCCTCCCAACTTGTCCAGGAGTTGATCAGTCCGGGGCATCGGGTGGGCGTCTGACTTCGTGACTGCATTCAGTCCACTATAGTTTACACAAAAATGAGTAGAGCCATCTGATTTGGGCACAAGAACTACGGGTGAGGCCCAGGGGCTGTGGGATCTCTGGATTACCCCTAAATCCAGCAATTCCTCCACCTCCAACCTAATGTCCTTTTGGACAATCTCTGACACCTGATATGCTGTCCACCGTATGGGCATCTGTGTCCCTGTCTCTACATCATGTGTTGCTAAGGGTGTTTGTCCAGGCTTGGGGCTAAACAATGGGGCAAAGTCTGCTAAAACCTCCCTTATTTCCAAGATCTTGTCTGGGGCCAGCTGGGGAAACAGTTTAACTGCCTCCACAGAGGACTCCTGCTTGTTTTCTTCCAGCCAGTCCAGAAGGGGGTCTCCTTTGTCCATCCCCTCCCCAGGACTACATACTGCAAACACCACTTCAGCCCTTTTGGCATATGGTTTCATCATGTTGACATGGTATATTCTTTCTGCCTGTCTTCTGTCAGGTAACTCTATAATATAATTCACGTCATTTACCTTCCTAACTCCTTTGTATGGTCCTACCCACTCAGCCTGCAGCTTGGCTTTCTAGACTGGAATAAGGACCATGACTTTCTGACCCACCATGTACGAGTGAGCTCTGGCTGTGTGGTAATACCACACTTTTTGTTTCTGTTGGGCAGCTGCCAGGTTGCTCTGGGCTGTCCCCATAAGCTTCTTCAGCCTTTCCCTAAACCTAAGGATGTAATCCATTATGAGAGTTCCCTGGGTAGTGTGCTTGCCTTCCCAGTCCTCCCAGATCAGGTCTATGGGCCCACATACTCGGCATCCATATAAGAGCTCAAAGGGAAAAATCCTGTTGACTGTTGGGGCACCTCCCTGTATGCAAACAACAGGTGGGGAAGGTATATCTCCCAGTCCTTCCCATGCTGTTCAGCAAACACTTGGAGCATTGACTTCAAGGTACTGTTAAATCTTTCCACAAGTCCACTGTCTTGTGGGTGATAAGGTGTCATATGCCTATGCACCACCCCACACTTCTCCCACAAACATTTCATCAGGTCTGACATGAAGGAACCCCCTTGATCAGTGATAACCTCCTGTGGAAAGCCAACAACCAAGTAAGGCATCTGCCACTTTGTGTAAGGCATCTGCCACTTTGTGTGTCCTCAGTGAGGATAGTGCGACTGCCTCTGGGTACCAGGTGGCATAATCCACTACAGTCAGGATGAACCTCTTCCCTGAGGAGCTGGGGGTATTTAAAGGGCCCACAATATCCATTCCCACCCTCTAGAATGGCTCCTCCACTATGGGCAATGGAATTAGGGTGGCTTGGGTCTTCTTACCTGCCTCCCCTATTTGTTGGCACTGTGACAAGACCTGCAATATTCCTTTACTGCTGGGTGAAGTTGGGCCAATAGAAATTGGGGCCAACTGCTCGTGAGTGTGCAATTCCCAGATGACCAGACAAGGGAATATCATATGCAATCTTGAGCAAATGGTCACGATACCCCTGGGGAACAACAAGCTGCCTGCCTATCACCCTTCCCTCTGTCTTTACAGCCTGAGTATACATCAGTCCATTCTCCCAATAAACCTTATGTTTACCATCCCCTCCCTGTACTCCGTCAGAGTCTGCCCAAGCCCTCAGCTTCTCTAGACTAGGGTCACTTTTCTGAGCAACTGAAACTCCTTACACATTCCCAAGGAGTGGGACAGGACCCCTTCAGTCTCTAAACTAGGGTCCCTAGCACTAGCTTCAGGGCACTCAGGATCATGTCATCCCTAACCCTCTGATAATGGGTCACCCCTCCTTCTTCAGAGTAACCCACCATAGCTGTGTGGTTAATTGCTACGGGGGATTTCTACCCCCTTTTCATTAGTCTCCATATCAGAAGACACAGGCTGAGGAACCAGCCTCCCAGTGGTTTCCACCATGGCTTCTGTTGGGTGCAGGGGACTACAATTTTCCCTTGCTGCTTAGCTATGGGTAACTGTACACACCATCCCTTGTTTGAGATTCTTGCCAAGGATTATGTCAACTGCTAATGTTTTGTACAGCGAGCTGTTGCACAGCCTCCTGTTTCACCCCATTCTAGGAGAACACTAGCGAGGGGCAATGTTTTTTCCTCACCAGTAAAGTCTTGTACAGTTACAGATTCATTGGGTATAAGCTGACCAGGCTCTATCAGATCCCCTTTTACCATTGTCAGGGATGCCCCTGTGTCCCTTAACCCTTGTGTCTGTACACCATTCACCTTGACTAGGTGCATGCTTTCCCTCATGTTTACAGTCATGCTTCTAGGGACACACATACAACCCACTTGTTTCCTAGTTCCATGTTGCATATTTCTCATCCTTTTGGGACACTATCTGGCAATATGCCCAGTTTCTTTACAAACCCAACATTCACTTCTTTTCTCAGAGAACTCTTTTCTTTGAAACCTGGGGCTAACTGGTTTTGGTAGAGGCAGTGAAAGTTTTACCTGCCCTGAAGATGCACTTTTCCCTTTCTGCACTGCCATGCCCACCCCATTTGCTCTCAGAGCAGGTCTGTTCTTGGCATAGTGGTCTGAGAGTTCAGCAGCCTCTTGCACTGTTTTGGGATCTCAGTCCTCCAGCAAGGTTTTCAGCTCTGTTGGGCATGCCAAACAAAACTGTTCTAACAAAATAGCATTTTCAGTTTTATCTACAGAGTTTGCTTCAGTTTCATACCACCAACGTTTTAAACATTGATGTTGTTTCATGGCTAGCTCCTCGTAGTTCATGTCAGGGTTTCTCCTGAGCTTATGGAATTTAGCTCTGTAGGCTTCTGCAGTTAAATCAAACTGTTTTAAAGTGCAGCTTTCAGTTTGCTGTAATCATTACTGTCCTTATTGTCCATTTGACTCAGTGCATCCCAAGCTTTCCCAGTAAGTTGCTGGGGTAGCAGGAAGCTCCAGGGCCCTTTAGGAATTTTTGCCTGAATACAAACTTTTTCAAAGGAATGTAAAAAGGCATCTATATCTTCCCCCCCTCTTTAAATTCAGCTATCAATCTGGAATTCAATTTGTAACCCAGTCCTGTAGTTCCAGTTAAAGCCAAGCCACTTACCTGCTCTTGTGCTGGAGGTTGGAGTCATAGCTTCTCCAATTCATGTCACCTCTGGTGCTCATGCTTCTCACAGTCTACCTCTTGCCATTCTCACTCCATCACTCACTGTTCTTGTTCAGCCTCCCTCTGGAACTCCAGCTCCATTCTGAGCAACTCAATCTGCAGCCTGATTGCTTCTGGCTCTAGAATGCTGGTGACCTTCCCCTGCTGCTGTGGCTCTTCACTGGCACTGGCCCTGATAACCTCCTCACTGGATCTGGACACTGTACTGGCCACTAATCCCTCCATGCCCAAGGTTTGGTCCTTTACAGTCATGGTCTGTGACTCAATGCTCTGGGCATCTGCTGCCATCAGGGCATCCACAAGGTTCTGCTTGGTGGCTCTCACCTCATACAGGACTCCTCTGTCCTTGCATAACTGTTTCAAGTAATCTGCAGTGTGCCCACTGTAGTTGGAAGTCTTCTTCTTCCCTAACTACGGCTACTCTAATTTGCACTTAAAAAAAATAAAACAGGTAGGAACTTGACTGTAAGCAAAATGATATAGTTCTGTTTTCTTTATAAAAATGTAATCAATACCTTATTTTGCAAGTGAGCTGTACAGTATTAAGCTGACACACTGAACAATTAAAGCTTCAGTTACCAAATTTATCCACACCACTGCCAACCAAATCTGTCACAAACACACTCAGCAGGTCAAGCCCTCTACTCCCACAGTGCCAACCTCTGAGCACAGTATTGTGAACAGGTAACAGACAGGGTAACCCTTCTGTCTGTTTGTGTGTCCAAATCACCTATAGGCTAAAGTTCTGGGGGGATTCAAACTGTGAACCTTATGCTAGTGTACCCAAATGTACAGGCTCAGATAATCTTCTGTTCGGGGGGGGGTGCAAGATATCTTTCACGTAAGGGCACCTAACCAGGTATCCAAAAAGTTTACAAGCACTATATCCTAGCAGCTGAGTCAGTCCTAATTCCAACAGAAAAACAGGAGACCCTTAATTAAGTCTCTCTAGTCTTTTAATTACCTCCTGGTTTCAGGTCACTGGTCATTTCACTGACCTGGAGGGAACACCCATAGCACAGGATGCCTCATGTGAGACACTCACATACCACATTCTATATTGCAAATATTATAGAACAATCATAACCAGCTGGCCAAGCGTCACAGTGGGGGCAACTCGAGTAAACATTTGGAATAGACAGATGTACTGGATCTACACATTACACACAAACAGTGATAGATTTGGACTGAATAAAGATGAGAACCGGGGGGGGCCTATTGGTGAATACCATCTTAGCCCCTTGACTCACATACATTATGGAGAATACCTGGAGATCATTTTGTTGAGGCTGCTGTTTAAGTACATTACAAACCCCACCCCCCAGATCTATTCTCCTATGCCTGTACAGCCAGTGGACAGTCACTCCTGACTATACCAATACACATACTGTAACACAACTAAGTCTTTGCCTATATCTGCCCAAAACTAGCTACCAGCAGTCGATGACCCCGAGCAGGACTGTTGACCTCCGTGTTCACAAGTATTTTTGGCCACATACATTTTTAATATAGAAACTTTATGCCTAACATTACACCTGGACACTATCAAATCTTATAGAATTGTTACCTAATAATGAAGTATACTGGATAGGTAAGAGACAGGTGTAGAATGGTGAGCCTGCTTATTGATATCTCTAAGCAATCTGGTGTGGAACTGAGCTACAAAGAAAATGTGTACATTTTAATAATGGAGGTACCATACTGACAATATTAACACTACTGGAGACCAAGCAGCCATTCGAATATATGTGGCATCAGTAACTATACACATAAATTGTACTTGGGAGTTAAAATTAAATATCTAGCAACAAAACTTAGGGGTACCTTAATCCATTGGAAAAGTCATAAATTTAAAAGAAAAATGTGCACTGGAGCAAAAAAAACATTAACTTTGCACTTGCAACCAGCCACACATACATGGAGACTACACTCTCCACACCTGCTTCAAATATAGCTATGTGGGCTTCAGGGGTGGAAAGCGCACATCTTGATATGCCCCTGTGGTTGCCTAGCAACTGTCCAGCATGCACTGCTTTTAGGATCACATCCTTGATCCTGGTACTGTTGCTGGCTGCCACTCCTTAGCCCACAAACACATAAATATCAACCAGTCTGCAGTTCTGTGCAGGTCAGAGAGTAGTAGACAGACACACACCTTGAGGTAAGCCTGCACAACAGTGCAACAGTACTGACCACATTAATTGAGTTGTATCATGAGGTTGTATCTAAATGGCAGACTGCTTTTCCCAACATTTAGTGTTATGTTAAAACTTTGCAAACACACTGTGATGCAGCAACAAAGAGTAAAGCACTAATCTTATAGTATTGTAAGTATACAGTGATACACATTTTAAATGAAAATATGGGTTGAAAATGCAATGGTGTAAGGTTTATAATTACAGATAAAAAACAGAAACTAATATAGTGCATGGTAGAATGTTATTGTAGGCAAAATTCAGTACAAACACACAGCTGTTGTACCATCGTGGAGACGTCATGATGGTGTTGTACCTACCTGAGCACATCACCATGATGGTACGACAGAATAGAATGTCATTACATGCACTCAATAATCGGAAGGTGGCAGCAATGCTCGATCTCGTCAGACAACAATTTAAAATATTTAGTCAGTTGTCTGTGAGCATAATCGAAGGATCGCAACTCCTCCTCCTCCTCGGGTGATGAGACTGTTCCCCCTTTCCCCAGGTACCTTTCAGACTGCATCATCCAGCACTGACTCCAGGCACTGAATTCTTGAAATCTGCAGAAGCAATTGAATCCCTCAAACTTTGACCTGTGGCGCTGAGTAAGATCGTACACTATGATCATCCTATGCCTCAGTGTGTGTGTGTGTGTGTGTGTGTGTGTGTGGGGGAATATCTGGGGCTGAACAAAGCCTTAGAAATAATTTCTGTGACTAAACTTGCCTCACTCGCACCATACACTATACAAGATAAAATATAGGCGAACAGTTAACAACAACGCTGTGTATGCATCTCAAGGTACAGGCTTCATTGACAAAGTACTGGCTACAAAATATTAACAAGAATTTGGTGATACACACAAAAATGCAGCCAGAGGCTAGTGTCAGGATCTCACGTAACACAGAAAGTGCAAGTATGAAGTACAGTATGGGGGTGGTGTGGGGGGGAAGAGGGAGGAGGGGTTCGAGTAAGTGCTAGTTAAAGATTAGGGAAGACAGTCACATGAGCTGGAGGTACTTAGGAGCAGATGAAGTTTAGATTTGAATGGTCCAAACTTAGGGATGGAGGAGATGTCACTGTTTAGGCCATTTAACCAGCTAGGAGCTCTATAAGCAAAGGATCTTTGACCCTGCATAGTCCAGCATCTTTGCATGTGCAGTGACTGAGATACCAAGCCTCTAGTGGGGTGGAGCTTCAGAGCATGTTGGATGAGAGCTTGAACTCCAGAAGGGGCAAGGCCCATCATTGATTTTTTTTTTTAGCCATTAGGCATGTTTGGTATTTGATGTGGTTAGAGAGTTGGAGCCACCCACTTTGAGCATAAAGGTCACATGTGTGGGTGAGACGGTGTGACCCGGTGATGAGTCAGTAAGCTCTGTTGAGGGCCATGGATATGCATCTGAGGGTGGAGGAGGAAGCGGATCCATAAATGATGAGGCCATAGTCAATTGCTGCAACTACCGAGCTCTGGACTGCAATCCATAAGGCATCTGAAGTGAGGCATTTTCCTATGCCTGTAGAGTAGGCCAATGCGAGTATTGGCCGCTTTGGTGACATTATCAATGTGGGACCCATAAGAGAGGTTATAATCGATAGTGACCCCAAGGTATTGGAAGGATGTCACTTGTTCCAGAATTTCACCTAGGCAGATGGAGATGGAGAGGGTGAAACCAGTGTTTATTATGCGAGCTGCAGAACATCATGGTTTTGTTTTTTTTATGGTTAAGCACCAGTTTATGTGTGCTGAACCAGCTCTCAGCCAAGGAAAATCCATGTTGGAGCTTGATCCGGAGTAGGTAAGGGTTCTTGTGAGTGGAGTGGATGACCGCATCATCGGCGTAGAGAAGGATTTGCTCCAGACAGGATTGAGGAAGACTATTCAGAAAGAGGCTGAATAGAAGAGGTCTGAGAATGGATCCTTATGGAACCCCAGTGCATACAGGTTTAGCCTCAGAGAGAAAGTCAGCAATTTTCACTCTTTGTGAGTGGTTTTCGAGGTAGCTCTTAAACCATGTCATTGATTGAGGGGATAAGCCAGTGTTGAGCAACTGTGAGATAAGTAGGTGGTCGTGGATGGTATCGAAGGCTTTAGAAAGGTCTATGAAGACCGATCCCATAAGGAGGCTATTATCTAGAGAGTTGTGGATTGCTCCAGTGAATTTGAGAAAGGCAGATGTAGTACTGTGTCCTTTTCTAAAACCGTGCTGTTGGGGGCAAAGGATATTGTGTTTGTTGAGGTATTCGGTAATTTGGTCAGATACAATACACTCAATGACCTTAGAGAAGAGGTAATATAGAGATGGGCCAATAGTTTCCAAGCAGAGCCCTCTCCCCACTCTTGTGGACTGGATTAACGGTGGCTGATTTCCACTTGTTGGGGAACTGGCCAAGGGTGAGGGATAGATTGAAGATTGTTGCTAGTGATTGGAGCACTTCTTCAAGGGTGAGGGACAATAGTTTGAGCTTGAGGGTGTCCCCACTGAACCTAGACCTGGCTGTTGCTTTCATGATGTAGTTGCAGACTTCATGCATCTTGACTGCTTTGAAATAGAACGAGGGTTGATTGGAAGAAAGGCGGCTCAAAGGGATAGCTGGGGGGGTCGTCTTCATTGAGAAAACCAGGTGGAAGGACAGCACTGAGGTCAGTGAATACCGTATTGAAGGAGTTAGCAATGGTAGTAGGATCAAGCGTTGTGATTCCATCAATGACCAGCATAGTAGGTGAGCTTTTTTTTTGCTTTCCAGTAACTTCTTTTAAGTTGTTCCAAAAGGATTTCCCTTTACCCCAGGTGTTTGTGAGGGCTTCTTTGTAGTAAAAACTTTTCTGTAGGCAGACAAGTTTAGTGCAAGCATTGCAAGCTTGTTTGTAATTCTGTATGTCAGCTTGTTTTCCTGTTTCATGGGCTAGGAGCCAAAGATGGTCTCTAGATTTGAGTTGAGCCAATAGATCTGTAGAGAGAAAGGGGTTGCTTAGACCTTTGATTTTGTGTTTTTTGACAGGGGCATGAGAGTCAAGGCGCATTAAAGGTCCCTATGAAGTAATCGAGGCAGAGTTAATTTCTGTGGCATGGTAGATCAGGGTCCAATCTTGCTGGCTGAGACGAGATTTTAGATGTTTAAGCTGTCCACGTGCAAGGACTCTGCTATTTATTAATTTCAGCGGGGGAGACATGGTAAACTTGTTAGATTATTTGCAGATGACAGGGGAATGGTCACTTAGAGAGGTGGGAAGGACAGAAATGTTTGAGAGGTGGGATGGGTGACTGGTCAGAATCCAGTCCAGGAGTGTACTGTTGCCTGTTTTGTAGTAGTGCCTAGTGGGGGAGTTGACTAGCTGGGTGAGGTTGACTGCGGAGATGACATCTTGATACCCACCAGCCTCCGAGGCAAGACAGTTGATGTTGAAATCACCCATCAGGATTGTCTCTGAGCCAGGGGTTGGGATCTGGCAAGGTCCAATTCAGAGTTGAGAGCTTTCCTGTGTTCTTTTGGAGATATGTACACTGTGGCAATTGTCAGAGTTTTGTTCTGGGCCCCTAACAGAAACTTGATGGTAAGAATCTGGGAGGATGTGTCGGAGAGAGGGGTTTTTGCGGATAGTCTTTGAGGTATAAGGCACACCCACCTTCTCTTTTTGCCTTCCTATTGAGTCAGAAGATGTTTTATCCTGGCAGGGTAACTCCATGTCAGGGATTTTAGGAGAGAGCCAGGTTTCAACAACAGCAAGGATGTCTGGTTTGTGTTGGTAAGTGAATAGCTGTAGGGCATCAAGTTTAGGCAGAAGGCTGAAGATGTTAAGAGAAGCAAAGGTGAGTGACCTAGTGTGCCTTGGTTGGTATCCAGGGCTAGAAGTGTACGGACCAGGTCCAGGATGAGGGTGAATGCTGCCAGAAAGCAGCAGCAGGAGCAGCAGAAGCTTTAGGGAGCACCATCTTAGTTGCCTGAAAGAGATTTTCCTGGGACGCTTGCTGTGTAAGTAAAGGTAACATGGTTGTCGGTAGTCCCAGAGGGCAGTCATGAGTGCCAGAGGTGGAAGTGGGAACAAATGTTTATACATCACTTTGTTATGACTCCATGGGTGCTGGGAGCCATATCCAGCAAAGGATGGGAAATGGGAGCTGGGTGCAGTCGGTAGAGTACCAGTGTAAATGTATATGATCAAGCTGGTGGGTGGGGGTAGCAGGGGATTGCCATCCCCAGGAGGGTAGAGTAGAGGAAGCAGGGAGAGCAAGACAGTTAAGTAGAGGTGAAGGAGAGGTAGCGCCATTATATCTTCGAGGTGAGGTACAGCAGAGCAAAGCAAGGAGTATATGTGCACAGCTTGGGATAGGAAATCTTGAGCTTAGGGAGGGAGAGTAGCATTGCTGATACACCAGGAACAGTAGTAGAGAATGAAGAAGACAGTGGGGGGGGGGTGAAAGAAAAAAGGAATGGCGGGGAAGGGGAGGATCACAAGGGAAGGAGTTAGGAGGGAGCTAAGATCAAGGGGTGGGACAAGGGTCTATTTAATTAAGGTAAGAGGTTGTGGAAGGGGGTGGGCTTAAAATTTTGGCACAATGCATTCAAAAGCTATGGACACAGGAGCCCAGATAATCAAGGACACAGTAAGAAATCAGCCGAGCATATCCATGGCCAAGCACTATGTGGGAAACCAATCAGGGCAGGGAGGCAGCAACTGCCGGCCAATAGGAGCTGCTCGGTGCACTCCTGTAGCAGCCAGTGTTCTTACCCAGCTTGCAAGGGTCCTCTGTGACTTGAAGAGGTGGCATGGGCGGCTGGCTGAGGAAGCCATGGCCGCTGCAAGGTGAGCCCTGTCAGGGGCTGGAGGATCCGCTTACAGGGTCCCCAGTGGCTTGAAGAGGTGGCATGGGCGGCTGGCTGAGAAAACATGCGGTTGCTGCAAGGTAAGTCCTGTCAGGGGCTGGAGGATCTGGCTTGTGAGTGTTCCCAGTGGCTTGAAGAGGTGGCGTGGGTGGCTGGCTGAGGAATCCACAGCCACTGTGAGGTGAGCCCTGTCAGGGGCTAGAGGATCTGCATAATCTACATAATGTAGGTACTTGGCGTACCTGACTGAATATCAGTGGTGTATCTAGTTCCATGGGGAACCTCCCACAGTACGCCCCCTTCGGGCAATGTTTAGTACTGTTAGATATATTGAACTTCTGAAAGACAACAGTACAAGATAACTGATTGCTTATATTATAGGAATGTACTTAGACCATATGTTGGCAAGATGTTGAACATATCACAAAGCCCTGCACCATAATATGCATTATGTGCCATTATATCAATAAGAATAAAAATATTTTATGCTGTTTAAAAAAATATGTATTTTGAAAAAATCCTTTTTTTGACTGTTTTGAATTTAGATCCTCCCTTGAAGAAGAATGATGTACAGCTGAAACATTGGGAATAAGGATCTTATGGATATTTGAAAAAACATATCTGAAAATAAAAGGAATTTTGGAAAAACTACTTGAGTGGCTGGAACTTTGATCTTTTTGTATTGACATTTTCACCCTCCCAGCCCTTGAATTACAACACTACTCATATTGGAAAGGAACCAACTTGTTCAGCAAACTAGATCACCTATGGTCACAAGCACTTTGTTATTAGAATGTATCAAAAACTAAAAAGTAGCCATTCAGTTAATTATGGAACTAAGAAAGAATATTCACGTGTCGCTAAATTATTAAGAAAATAATTTAAAATATATTATTAGAAAGAATCATTGAACACTTTTTAAAACAAATGACTATGTAGAGTCAAGCTCAATAATTGTAAACATATGGGCGTGTTTTTTTTACTCTCTACGAACTGCCATGGAAAGAAGTGTGCAGAAGCACAACCCTGTTATATTAAAGCCACAGGAGTGGGCAACAGCTACATCTGATGCCATAATTAAGTTGGCTTCCTGCCTGCAACAAATTTGTATTTGCCTTCTCAGAGAAAAGGGTCCATATTGATCTTTTCACCTAATGATGGCCTATAAATGGGTGTTGTTGGCTCCCCAATATGAACAACAGCTACCGGTTCGTCCCCCTATCCCCACCAGCAATTTGAAGTAAGATCCATAGCCCTAGCACCTGGTGGGCAACAAAACAAGCAATTCTCCGGATAATGCCTAAACATCTTCCAGTCTGTAAATCTAAAAACTGAGTCCCATACCACCAGAACCTTATGCTAGCCTGCACTAGACTCAGGGATCCCAGTGTGGAAGCCATGTCTCTTGGTGCATGCCTGCCTAGTTGCCAAACCTCTTTCCCTGCCAGTCATTGCCAGGCTCTGCCAAAGGTGCAAACCTGTTGGGGTGGGTGAAAGAAAGAAAAACAGAAACAGGGTGGGAAGGGAAGGAAGGTAGGGCCAGATATTCAAAACTTTGCCCGTGGGCTAAATCAGCACTGCCCTGAGGGTAAACTTAACACGGACACAAAAGTCTGCTATATTCAAAAGGAATAGCCCAAGGCAAACAGTTTCTGAATCTAGCATGCACATGAAGCTGGCTAAACTGGGATGGGAGTGCAGGGCAAACTTAGTCCTGGAATAAGACAGCTCTGAATATAGCAACCAAGAAATGCAAACCACAACAGCAACACAGTACACAGTGACATGAAGGTAGGTAGAGGTGAACTATATGGCCAATGTGTGTGCCAGCAAATGCGTGGATCCAGTACAGCTGCAGGCAGCAGTGCATGTGAAAGTACAATGTGCAAAACTGTATAATATTCCACGAAACTTTAGCACGGTGCTAACACATTTGTGCAGGTTTAGCATGGATCCAATCCATTTGCCTGGTGCAAACACATTTGCCCGGTGCTAAACTTTGCCATATTCAACAGTGACATGCAAATGTGCATACTTAGGTAGTCTCTGGGCAAACATGTAGATTAGCATTTCATTATGCCCTGATTTGCATGGTCCCACAGTGCCACCTGTAGGTCAATCTGGAAGTAAGGGGCTAGCCGGGTCCACCCGCAGTGCCACCTGTAGGTCAGTCTGGCAGTCCATGATGATAGCTGCAGGCTACATGTGTACAATACAGCATAGCATATTGTACCCCAGGGGACAACACAGCATAGACACAGGTGATGGTGGTGCTGCATGCAACTGTCACACTGTACATCATGCTACAGTGCACAGCAGACACTACAGTAGCAAGGGGGCCAGTAGTGTGAGGGACACAACAATGCCTATGATGTGTAGGGCAGTGATGACTACTGCACTGTACACAGTGACAGGCCCAACTTTCAGGTGATTACTGACAGTGGACCTTATTGTTATGTTGTGTGATCCACAGATACTGCACCTCTGGCATGGGATGCTCATAATAACATATACATGGTCCGCTGTGTGTGCAGTGGCATTTGTACAGCTGTGCGGTAATTGGCTGGGGGGGGCACATATGATCTGACAGGCACACTGGCATTGGGGTATTCCCAATACTGGCCCATGTGCACTGCATGATATGTCCCAGCCTTGTGGCCACGCCTGGTCTGTGGCACAAGCTGGCCACCTATACACCCTCCCCTCAACATCCTCCATGCCCACAGTGCTGCATGTGTGTGCCAGCATTTGTTGGTGTCCACAGAAGAGTTGTCTGCAGGTGTGTGCTGTATGGCCACACTGCCATGGTGTCCACTGGCAGCCAGGTCACCACTTACTGCCTGGTATGGCTGGAACTGGTGGCAGATGATGGCATGAATGTGATGCCATCAGTGAGCAGCATGTTTCCTCTATGTCTGGCTGTGTCTATGTGTCATATTTATTTGTTAGGGACATGCAATGCTGCGCAAAAGCTATGCAAACACTGAGCAAAGCCAAAATGTCACTTAAAGTTGATTGCCCAGGGTTAAGACTACCTTTTCCTAGGCGGTAATTTGCCCCATGCTAAGTATCGTGTTTAGCCATGCAAAACCACTTTGCACAGCATTAGTCACTGAATATGACATTGCACCTGTATTCATGTACACGACCCCTCAGTTTGTCCCTTGTGTACATTATGATTTTGCCTGGTACTAATGCAGTTTTCGCGTGCTATTTGGCCTTTTGAATATAGCAAAGCCACACTAATCCTACACTAAACCTGCACAGACAATTTGCGCCCACCGCAAAGTTTTGAATATCTGGCCTGTAGAGTCTAAGTGCTTTAAAAATAGCTTATGTAGTTCTTAAAAGCACATGTACTGGGATCAGGTAGACAAGGAGAAATCAACTTCTGTGACACAATCTACTTTCAGCTGTGCAAAACAATTGCATTAAGGACTATTTTATTGACTGGTAGATGCATCACATCATTATGTATTAGTTAATTAATTTTGTGTTTTAGTGTTTTTCTAAACTAGGTCAGTTTTATTATCACAATAATACACTCCATGGCAAGTGCTGTTGTGGGATTTACCCATTTCTTATGTGGGTTAAGGCACATGGATGCACATTATGCCACATCACTACAGGAGGCCAGGTAACTTTCCCACTGACTAACACTCAGTGATATCGTATTTCTTAAACATCTACTATTAGTCCCAATCCTATATCTCCTGGTGGCACATCTATCTGGACTTTTACCCCTGGCACTGGCCCCTTGGTCTGGCATACCACCCCAGCAGTAATGAGGCAACTCCTTCCTCTGATGATGACACTAACAACTTCACCATTGACATCACTAACAAGCTCCATATGATCTGGTGTGCCACTGAGAACACAGAGCTGGCATCAGTTAATGAAGACCTCTCACATGCAATGTAATGCCGTACATTTAATATCTTTTAATTAATAGGATTTTAGGATTTTTGATGCATAACTTGTTTTTATTGGGGGGAGTCATGCTTATGTAATTTGAAAATCAATGTAACCAGACACAGAAAAAAATATAGAAAGTGGCATGCATGTATGCACATGAAGCAGAGACTACATGGAAGTATACAGTATGTCTTGAAGTCAGTCATGAATAGTAAGTTTTACGGTAGCTCACACTGGGCTATGGCTGTCTTGGTGGGATTTGCAGGCTCTGTCACAACACCACAAACAGCAATCAACAACAGATGCATTCCAACAGCACCTGCAACTAGTAGGCGATAATAGTTCATATTTATTGCTGACCTTAATCCTTTCTTACCCCTTTTTGTGGTCAGCTTGCACCATGACAATTACTGTATTTGTAGATAAAATCATTTTGCTGAATTCTGAAAGTTTAACCAAATGTATGGGTTTAAAGCCAAACAGAAGTTGTAAATGGCCTATTTCTCTAACACTTAGTGATAAGGCTGTTTGTAATATATGGATTTCCAAAATAATAGCATGGAAAAACAATCCAAAAATCCTTATAATACATCTCACAGAACTCTGCAGACCCAATAATACCACTTCACTCTCAATAATACTATAGTTCAACGAATGATAGTATTATCACTGCAACAACACAGCGCCGCGCCCTTCAACCTCGCCACCGCAGGCCACCTTAATCACCACTGCGACTCTAATAGTTTGAGAAACCAATTCATGGAAAGTAACACTTGCTACTGTTTTACGATACTCTGGCAGCAAAAATCACAAATATGGCACTATCAAAACCACAAACGATAACAGAAACAAGGCTCCACTTCCTAATGCAGCTTTCAAGCCACCACCACTAACTTTTACGATCTTTGCCAAATCTTCAGTCAACTTCTGATGCAGCTGCCATCGCAGTTAAGACTCGCCAACCTCCTTCATCGCTCTCAAGGTTATCTATGTCCCCAGAAACTCTTGATGAAATTACAGCCTTGTAATACACACTAACCCATCTATTATTCTATTTATAATGCAGTATGACAATACGTGTGCACCACCAGTTAAATGCGTTGACTGGCTGCAGCAAATTATTTGATTAACTAAATGCTATTAACATTAGTTTTCTCTCAGGGCCTGTAGCTGATGATTTAGTTTTAAACTTTGTCCAGTGGCAGCGGGTAGAGTAGAAGACCATATTTCTCAATTACCTGGAGGAGGTGGGAATTTGGTAGAAAGGCCATTGAATTTGCAGCATCATGTACAACATGTACTTTGCATACTTGCCTTTACTTTGCGAAGTGCATATGTGTATGTGTGTGTCTCACAGGAGATCCCTCTGTGTCTATGTGGCCCACATACCTTGAGGTAGATGACAGCGCCATATCACATAGATACCACTTGCAAAACTTCACTGACATTGACTTTCCCGAGCGGTGCTGCTATGGGAAAGAGAGAGAGAGAGAGAGAGAGACACACACACAGACTCTTCATTTCTTCAAAGCATGCAACAGCTGAGTCTCTGTCTGTCTTTCTCTCTCTCTCTCTCTCTCTCTCTCTCTCACTCCCTCAGCTAGTGGAAGCTTTTGGCCTGCTGGGGCCCCATTCAAAGCTCAGTGATGGGGCCCCCAACAGACAGTGTTACCAGTGAGGGGAGGGGTTGCAGTGGGGCTATTCCCTCCCAGCCATAAGGGTAAATCACCACCCTATCCTTTTTTTCTCCTCTTCCTTGTCCCTAAGAGCTCCCCTATATTCTGCTGGGTGCCATAGTTGTTGAATCATCACAGGCCTACAAGCCTCTCACCTGACTATGTCCGCTGTGATACAGTAAAGAGCCACAGCATGCAACCTGCAGCTACTGCACACCAGAGAGACCAGCATTATACATCTGAAACCTTTCAGGCTCTGATTTGATCTGCATATCATGAGTACTGAATCAGACCCTTGCCCCAGTCCTTTTAGTTAGGTAGTTAAGGCAGGACTGGAGTGTCTCTTTGGTGATAGCCTAGGTAGAAGACCTGCATTTTGACCAATTCATCCTTGTTTTGGATTACACAGCGATCCCTTTAATTTTAAACTTAATAACTGTGCAAGTTAAATAGCTGCATCTGCATCACATATTGGGCCTATGATGATTCAACACCTGTGTTACCCAATAGAATACAGGAGGCTCTTAGGTACTATGAGGATAGTACAATTGCTGTGCCTGTTATCTGGGACTGTGAGGTACTGACAGAGGGTGAGGGGGCAGGAAGAGATGGAGAGGGGGTTGCAGGGATTGCCAATTATTTGTTTATATTTCCTAGGGTTGCCACCTTTGAATGAAGCATAAACCAGATCCTAAGCTCTGCCTCTAGCCCAACCCCTTTTCAAGACTATTCATGCATTATTCCTCCTAGAAAGCCATTTGTTATATCAATAAAAGACAAGGCTTAAAGCAACAGTTCAACACAAATGTTAAGATACTGTACTGTACCTGGTAAAGTTACTTTACTAGATTCTTCCTAGTTATTTACTTATGTATGTATTTATTGACATTGGTTTACCAGATAAACATACAGAGATCAAAGAAAACTCATTTACAGATATGATAATGCTTACCAGCAAATGAAAGTGGAAGACAACTGGCTCTGTTACTGTTACAAAAGGTGGGGGCAGCTTTGCTGCTATGCGACTTTAAGATGCAGTAGAAAGGATTAGGTTAAATAAGTGCTAGTGGTGTTAATGGCCATACTTTACACCTCCCAGGTTGACCGCTTTCACAAACAAAGTGCTATACTGAAATAGAACTTGTTTGTAACCTGGACATGCAGCTGAAACAATGCATGATGGAACAAAATCTGTTTGAAAAGTATGTGAGCACTCAAAATGGCTCAAAAACCTGACCAGCACAGAGCAAAACTGGATTATCTGATCGGGACCCTGAAAACCTGATCCCCAGGGAAAAAACCTGACAGGTGGCTACTCTAATTTTAACTCTTCCCTTTCCTTCCCCAGAGCCTTGTTCCTGCCTTCCCTAATAAACCTTATTTCATATCCTGTGTGTTTTACTTAAGTGTGCTGTTTTCTATTGCTTGGTCATTGTGTTACTACATTGTGTAGTGGGACTGTTCGGGACTGTGAAACCACAGCATAGGGCTGGCAGAACAGCCTAGACATTGGAGTAATGAACTGTGAATGAGCTTGATACATCCAGCAGAATAGGGTTTGATACCCACAACCTCCTCTTGCATATTGTGTGACCCTGAGTAAGTCTTGACTTATTCAGTGTCCTTCCGTTGCCCTTGAAAACAGGCCCTGGGCCTAGTGGGACTTATTTTATTACCTAAATAATAACTAGTTACAGAAGAGACTGACTTGATAACATTGTTCTAGTACTGACATTTGGAGTTGCATAGCAGAGCACTCATTTATCAAACGGCTCATATACTTATAAATGGATACTTGTTTTGTATCAGTAATGGAAAACAAACAAAAAGAAACAAACACATAAAAAATTACTTAAGTCATTTTAACATCTGTTTGACTGGTTTTGTAGTTCTAATTTAAAACTACATAACTTAGACACGTGGGAGTGTTGACACCAGTAGACAGAAATTCCTACATGATGACTTCCAGCTTCCAGAGAATGTCTAAGATTTTGGTAATGGCTTTTAAAATACATTAGTGAATTACCTTATGCTATCAACACACATTTGAGCCCAAAAAGAAATGTTTTCGTTAAGTCCACTAAATTAAAGATGCTTCAGCTAAATTGCTATGGGTCAACCACACACTGAACTGTATCCCTCCCCTTCCCCACCTCGCTTGCTCACTCCTTGATACCTTTACTGCCTCACCTTTCTCCTCACCCTTGTTTTTCTCCTCACCCTCCCTATTTCCCCACCCCTCACCCCCCTCTTCCTCTCATGTTCCTAACCTATTATGCTTTTCCTTTTCCCTTTATACCCTCCTTTTCTCCCTCCACCCCTACTTTCCTACCTCCCTTCTCAATCTCCTCTTCCTGCTCCAATACACCCCTGTTCCCCCTAGCTCCAGAATCCTCTGCCTCCTACATATTTGCAGTGACCCCACCTACTATTCCCCTGTCTTCCCCTGCCTCTACCCCCTTCCTCCCCTCATCTATTTCCATTGACAAAGTCACTGGCTGTTGCCTCCCGCCTATTCTGTACACCAACCTTCTCTCTCAGCTCTGCTCCCCTCCATCTGTTCTAACAAAGCCTCCAGGCAGCTTATTCTTCCCTTCTTGTAACACATAATGGTCTAGTCTAGGAACTATGTCAAGCTAAAGCACTTGCTACTGTATTGTCTAACCACTGTTTTCTTGTGTATTTTTTATCTGCTTATGTACCTGATGTGGAACCTATGTAAATGAGTTCCTAGCTCATAGGTGTTGAATCCGAAACTAAATAAATAAATGAAAGTCACTGCCCAACTAACAGGGGCCCTATTAGTTGAGCAATGACTTTTATTTATAATAAAGGTTGTTTAACATACATAGAACTGTTTTGAAAATTTCCTCCATTGACTTCTATGTGGCACACTCCTGTGTTCTGCCTGGTTAGACATCACAAGTTGCCTGAGCATGGGAGTGGGACAGACATGTCAGGAACTGAAGGGGTTGCCTGGCCATCTGTTCAGCACAGTATTTGATCACTTCCCTCCCATAGTTGCCTTAAGGAAAACATTCCTTTCTGTGCTCAAATGGATATTCACAGAAGAAGGTAATGAGCTACTGTGTTTAAAATGCCACTACTGAAATCTTAGACATTTCCCTTCAAGGCTGAAAAAATGAGCATGTGTAGGGTTCGGGGCTACTTCTTACATAGGCTATTTTCTTATATATAAGGCATCCTGTGTCACAGAGGGTGGCCAGCTCACTTCCATTTGGCTCTGTCTCCCACATAACACAGTGCATAATTAGCCATGTACTACTGGGTCAGTATTCAGTCAAAGTAAGGAGATAATGAGTTAACTCCTAGGCTGCTGAAAAAACTAGAATTAATTTATTTGATTGATCTGGACATATTCTCATTCTACAAACATATGAACTTTGCCAGCAGATAACAGAGAGTCTGCAATGTTGTAGCAGGTGGGGCTTTGTCTGGGGACAGGGCCTGAGACACCTGAACAGTAGAGACCCGGGTAGGACTGATGGGGTGATAGGGTTCCCAGGGGGGAGAGAGAGCTTGCGGCCAGGGACAGGGAGAAGCCAGGCCCCTTAAGAGGGGCTGCAGAGGACACTGGCACTGAAATGGGGGGGGCAGGAGGGGCGGCCACCCCACCATTTTTTTGTGCAGTCTAGAATATTGCCCGTATTATGCTTCTGTGAAGGGTAGTGGGAGCTGACTGGCGTCTACATTGTTTTTTATTTGTTTTTGGTTTTCCCGCATGTTTATTCCCTTCTCTAGCCTCAGATAGGGGCGGGATCTAAATATACGATGTGCATGCCCCTGCCAGCGGACCTGATTGAGATGGCAAGCATATCTCTCAATCAGGTCCGCTTTAAGAAATGAAGGCGTGCCTTCAGTTGGGGGTGGGTCACGTGGGCTCTTTAAATGCTCAGTGATTTCGTCGAGTTTTCTATTCAGTTCCCATCCTGTTCTGTTCCTGGTATTAGATGAGAGCCTGAGGAGCTGTGCATGGATAGTGCGGAGCGGAGGTGCCGGTAGATTTTACTGAGCTGAGTGTGAGAGTCGAGGGCGAGGCGGCACGTGGTTGGAGTCAGACTGGAGACTGGTCGGGTCGTGGAGTTTAACCAGGGGCAGCTGCCAGTGAGGGACTCCAAGCGGCGTCGCGACGGCATCCTGGATAGGATTCCTGTTAGCTGCAGCAGCAAGTTGGCGCTGGTGGACTGTGACCCTGAAGTTCTGAACCCGTGGGGAGATGCTCAGTAATGTGGCGGTGACAGCGTTTGTTTCTCAAATCCTGCTAGGCGTACTGAGAATCCCAGAGAGGAGTGGCAGCAGTGGAGCCTGAAGAGGAGAAAGCTGGTGTTCTGAGACTAGAAGAGCTCCCCCCTGAAGTTCCTGAGCCGAGGAGGAAGCTAGTCAGGACTCTGTAGTCCCATAGTCATAAAGGAGCTCAGGAGCCTGTTGTGCCTGAAGAGTAGCTCCTACTGTGCCTGGGCATCTGGACTGACTGAGTGGAGTCTGTGAAGGAGATAGGAGAAGGAGAAAAGAATCGACGGCAGGTAGGCGGGCCGGCGGCAGCGAAACAGGTATTGACTCAACTTTTCACTGACTGTACAGTCTGCACCAGATACCACTACCAAAAGTAAGTCACTCACTGTTTATTGTATTTTCTGAGAGGGTAGCATGTTATATGATGGCAGATGGCTGGCTGTGATTTGAGAGCTCCACCACCCCTAGGCTTCAGCATCCTGAGCTAAGCCTAATTCCCAAATCGAGGTTGCTGGTGTCTTGAGTGGCAATTAATTGTGCTGCTGGTTGGATATTAGTTCTAAAGTTGCAACAGCAAAAAGATTGCTCTTATAAGATCCAAATTCTAAAACAAACTTCTGCTGTTCTCCAAAAGCACTACTTTTTTTCTTAAATCAGAACATGAAAGGCTTTTCAAACTGGCAGTAGTGAGTAATGTTCCTATTTACAGTAATGAAATTCATCATACCTCCAAAAGACTCATATCTAATTGTACCTGAATACACAGTTGAAAAACTGTTTTGTATTCTGGTTTGGAACCTAGGCAGAGAACGACCTTGATTGGGTATGTCCCTAAGGCTGTGACCATAGGTGGGAACTAAGAATCTATCAGATAAGTTGGAGTCTGCTTGTTTACAGTTTTATAAATTAGAGAGCCAATTGAAGGTGCATCTGGATGAGGGGAATAAGCAGCTTAACTGGGTAGGTAGAGTACAATGGTGTTCATTCCATTTTGGTTTTAAAATAAACATTAAAAGCTGATAATGAACAGTGCTCAATAGGGAAAGACTGGAGGCATTGGCATCATGTTGTAATCAAGCATGGGGAGGATGGCCTGAGCACAAATCAATTTGTGATCTGATGATGACAGGCAATGCCTGGCCCATCTTAAGCAACCCAGGTATTGGCAGACTTTTGAAATGGTTTTGTTGATGTTGTTGGAAATCCTCAGCAGAGTGAGGAACTGTCTTTATTCTCATATGAGAAAGCAGGGTATGAGCCAGTTCCTACTTCCCCTTCTTGGTTATGGAGCTGTTGTATACTGCACAGCCCCTAAAAGCTACCCTGTATAGTTGTTGGACCTGTACAGGTTCTGGAGATGCACCCCTGAGAGCACTTGAGGCCTCACCACCTCCTGTTATACAGCCACCATGACTAGCTGAGACCCCCATTTCCGGAGTCTATAGGAGTGCTATGCATACCTCTCAACCTTTTGTCACCCAAATGTGGAACATTGAGTGTCAAAATGTGGAACAAATGGGCAAAATGTGGAACACTTAATCAAATCTTTACCTAAGAAGCTCAAAACACTGTTAAAATGTTGCGTTTTACGTTCAGAAAGTCTGTTATTAATTAAATAATATATTTTTTGCATAATTTACTATGGATTTTTGATTTAAAATGTTGACTTTGAATGTGGAACAAGTCCTCACAATGTGGAACAGGGAGCTTTTGTGAAGTAAAATGAGGAACGTTCCTCGTAATGTGGTACAGTTGAGAGGTATGGTGCTATGGAACCACAGTTAATAATAAAAAAAAAAAATCTTCTTGACAGATTCTTGCACTGTCGGGAGTTCAGTCGACCACATACTGCTGCTAACATAATTATGTGTATATCATGTCTCTCTCTATTGACTCGGCACATCTGGCTTTTTTAAATTCATCTGACTGACTGGTGGCACGCACTACCTGAACTGACTTGACCCCAACCCCCTTCCTAGGACTTGAAAGGAAGGGTGTCCATTTTGAAGAATTCTTAACTGTAATATTTATTTGATGTTGGGATAACTGGAGTTTCAGCATGAGAAAAACATGTTTTGCTCTTGCCTGGGAACTTGAAGTCTATATTAAAAGTAGGTCCTTAAACATGGTTTTGGTAAATTAACAGACCCTTTAAGCAATATATTATCAAATAACCTGCTGCAATATTGATTGACCCTGAAATTAAACGTTTGAAATGGAGAGCTGCTCAGTTTCACATTTAATTTTCACATCTTGAAGCCAGTGATAAATATTTTTATAGGGTTACATTCTCGGTGTAGCTTATTTTCTATAAGATTTCTTTAGTGGCACTATTTGGAACAGGAACTGTTTATGTGGTTGTGTGTGTGTGTGTGTGTTGTGTGTGTGTGTGTGTTTGCTGACTTTTGATTTTGGGCATGGCAGATCCTACACTTTGTTTCAGATTATTTTGATTGTTTAACCCAATTGCTATTTGAATTTGACACATTGATTTAATTTGGTTGATATATCGGCTTGGTTTATGGTTTCTTTAAGGATGTTGGTGTGTATCATAAACGTGTGCCTTTGAACTTCAATAAAGCTGAATTGTGCAATCTTTTGTGCTATCAATTAAATACCACCTTGTCTGACAAGATGAGGTACAGAGGCTTGTTACAATGCAATATTGTCACCAAAAGCCAGTCTGTTAATCTGACTCCTGTTGGTGGTGGTAGCATGTCTAGTATGGAGTATGTTTGTACCTCTGTGTTGGTGGGAGGGTGGTGTACTGGCATACAACACAGAAAATGACACTAGCATCTGAGAGGGCATTGACTGTGCAGGAGGTGTAGCTCACCTTAACCGGTGTGGGTGGGTAGCAGTGGGGTCCAGTTGGTGTGCACCTCAGATTCCTGGCTACACCCCTGCTGCAGAATGGAATGAACTGTTGCGTGCACATTACAACATGCATGCCCTTGCTCTATCCTAGCTCCTTGCCTTTGCATCTGCAGTGCTGTGCCACCCGCCCTGACACTAAAACTTAAACAAAAGAAACTGACACCTGCTTGTTAAATGCCTCGGCCAGCAGAGACGAGTTGCAAAGTGGTAAATTGGTAGAACTTAACAATGACTTCTTAGTTTTTTTAATTCTGTTCATTTAGGGCAGGCAGCTCGGCATCACACTGTCAATTTGGGCCTACCACCACTCCTCAAGTGCCCCCAAACCAGCAGTTCACTGAAACAAAGTGCAGTGTCAGAAATAGGCATGGATGCCCATACACTATATAGAATAGTGGATTGTAACTCTATGAGCAGCCAGTGTTGTCCACCTCAGGGATCAGACTCCCATGGACCCCTCAAGCATTACTTTCGAGGTCACAGGGTATCAGAACCCCAGTGCCACAAGACACTGGTTGTGCATAATCTCACATTCACTGTCCCATGTGTAGTGACAATTACTTATTGTACCAGGTGTGAAAATTGGTGTGTGTTTAGTAGGAAAAAACTGCAGTAAAACTTACACTTTTCTGCTTTCCAATGAATGTAAATGGGTTTGTGAACTTGGGGAATAGGCATCAAATCAGTGGGGGGAGTGATCGATACAGGCGCTTCAAGAAGCTAGCAGCAGACTTGGGCACAGGGCTGTAATAACCTCAGTTGCCTTCTGCTGAATACCTATGCCAATGCCACTATCATGTATGTTTATACAGCGTGACATACATTATACAGAGTGGCATGGTCTACTGGAAAGCAGCAGTCAGTGTGTGAGCAAAGAATTAAAAAAAGATGACAACTGCCGGACAGGGCACAGTTATGTGTAACACTTAACAGTGTGGGAAGGAGGGAGGAGTAAGAGATCCCGTAAAGGTTAAAACAGGGTGAAGGAGACCTAGGGGAAAATAAGCACGTTAGTGAAAGGAGACTAAAGACAAAGAATGGTTTATTCCATTATTTATACATTTTAACATGACAGTCTCTTGAGCAAAATCTCTTGAAGGTAGACATCACCAAAATAGTCAAAGTGTAATGATCTGAAAGCATAAACACTGTTTTTGTAACATCTGTGTTGGTCCAATAAAAGGTATCACACCACCATTTACTTCTGGATCTACCTCAAAGTAAACAACTTCAATCCTTTATTGGTCAATGATGTGCTGAATATAAAATACACAGCATGGGTGCCATTTGTATTCAGTTATACAAAAATGAGATGACAGCAGCTTGTTTTATGGTATGTCCTGGGGGCGGGGAAGTTAGATGCATATTTCACAAAACTGCACAGTGTATGGTTTTTAACCCTAATTCTTGTGTAACGAGTTCTGGTTTAGTTTGTTGTATAAAATGCAAGTCAGTCATAACTATTCCCACTGACTGGTCTATTTCTGTTAAATACAGCCATACCTGTAGATCTGGCATCTGGGAGCACTAGGTTTGACAGACCAATATAGCATTTTCATTCTAGCACCATTTGTTGTTTGTTTTAGTTAACAGATCAGCCACACTAGGCTGAAGACCTATTGACGTGTGCCATCAAAACAAACAGTTCATGCTGGTGACACAGCTTATAAATACTGCCAGTTTATGTACAGATATGTACAAATATTTGCATGGCTGAAACTGATTAAAAATCTTCCAGTTAAAAACAAAGCGTAGCATTGACTAAGATTGTGCAAGTAACTGTAATTGTTCTAATAGCTTGGATTGCCAGGACTGACATCTCAGAAATCTAGGGAGCATTTGCATTAAAAAGTAATGATTTACAAATGTGTCTGTAAAGTGAGCTGGGTGTGGAGGAGGCAGCTGTAAGAGTGCTTAGAATGATTAATGATGCATGTTTTATGTAGTGTGACACTTGTTTGTGGTGGCACTGGCAGACAATGGCATGGAATCTGCCTTGCATGTTGGACTGGATTGGAGTATGGCACTGGTGTGTTCAGGGGTGGTAAATGAAGTTGGCACTTGGCATGACTTGTGTGAGAAACCACAGTGAGTGGTATAGGGAGTGTTAAAAAGCAGTACCACTATGTCAAAGTTCTCCCTGTGGGCACCGTTTATAAAACAACTGAGGTTTGATGTGATTCTCATATAAAAACAATTCAGTATTGGGTGAATAGCGTATAGTGCTTGCATGCACTGAACTTTGGCCTCTTTCTGTCCCCACCCTTGGTTGAAGAGCCAGGCAGTGATAGGGTAGGGAATTGCTTACCCTCCTTGCTGCTGGGTCATCATCTTGGAGAAGGAAGAGCTGGGGAAGTTGGGGGCATTTGAAAATTCTGAGTTGCAGCTGCTGGGAGAGGTTGGCTGATATGTGACATAGTGGGAGGAGGGGGCAAATTTCACAATACCGAAATCGTGGACATAACAAAAGCCCTGCCATTGTAACAGTTGGGCAGCTGAGTAACAGTGGCATGCAAAATAGTTTCATTGTCAGTACCAGCGTCACACTCATGAGTCCACCTAGTTCCAAAAGGTTAACTTGGTTAGTAAAAAAATCAGTTTTTGATCTCTACGAGAAGCCAGTTGACAGATGGCTGGACATGAAATCAGACCTCTTATCCCTTCTTATTAGAGCTGGTAGATGTGTCCATTCTGAGGAGTATGTAGCTTATTTGAATGAGCGTAAACAATTACAACATTTTATACTCCCTCTCTCGTCTTACTACCCATCGCTTTACTGACCAAATCTCCCTTATTAAGCAGAATGTGTCTTTTTTTTCTTTTTTTTTCAGTTATTTTTCCTCTCCTGCACTGCCGGCTTGTCTTCAGGAGGGCGCCCCCAGTCCCATTCCCCAGTGTCTACAAGCCAAAGCCCATAATAAATTTTATTGGACTCTTGTCTTGTACACTGGTGCAGTACACGAGCATTTTGATGCATGGATCACTAGCCAAGAATATCTAAAGTAGGCCCAGTAGTTGCAGATTGATAACTATTGACAAAAATTGGGGGGGGGAGGAAGGGCAAGATATAAAATGTTTGCCATAGAAATTCTATTGCTAGCGTGCTTAATGTTCATGCTGCAGTTCATGCTGCAGTACCTTATCAGAAGATGGTAATTGGATGGGTTCACTAAACTGCATATACAATTCTTTCTCAGAGCCTGCACGATCTCATTGCATTCAAATATGCCATGGTCTGAGAGACGAAAATGACAGATGGAGAAACAACTGGCTGATATTGCTGCCAAGATGCCAAGAAAACTAAATTACTGGTTTGGAAGTGCCCAGATACCAACAGCTTCAGAGCATGCAAGGGACATCGCTGCCGAGAATAATACCACTGACACTGCCACAAGCACTGCAGCTGTCAGCTGTACCGGTATTGTAAGTGACAATGTAACTGTGCATACAGCTTCGCTGCCAATGGCTTCGATAGAGTCAAATGCAGCCATGTTTGTTTCAAATGCTGCATCAGTGCTAGAACTAACATGTTCCTTGCCTGATGATTGTCTTGCAGCTGCTATTCCAGTGCCCCTGGATGGTAAGGCCTACTCTGTCTCTGATACAGAAAACAGAGCTGCAGAGCTGTTCCCCATGAACAGCAACAGTGATGGCAACAACGTGCATGTCTCTGAGAATACCCACCTCACAGCAGTTGACCCAGTGCCTGAATCTGCTGTCTCTTTGTCACTCCCCCCCTGTTCTGAGAAAACCTGGGTAACTGCAGTTGAACCAACTGTGTCTGAACCAACCGTGTCTGAATCTGCTGTCTCTTTGTCTCTTCCCTCCTGCTCTTCAGTTTGTTGCCACAATATTAACAGTGTTTTTCAACCAAGCAGTGTTATAGACACTTCCATCAAACAAGTCATTCTGCGAACCAATGGGAGAACTGAAACAAGAACTTGTCAAACACAGTGGTTTTCATCTTTCAACTGGCTAACCTACTATGTTTCAAAAGGATGTGTGTTCTGCTACTACTGTCGGGCAGCAGTGGAAAGACAACTAATCACAGGCAGTCGTTGTGGTGAAAGTACCTTCATTTCAGCAGGATTTATTGATTGGAAGAAAGCAATTGACAAATTCAAGAAACATCAGACATTATTATTCCACCATGAAGCTGCTGAGAAGTATACTGCATTCAACAACACAAGGATGAATGTTGGTGCTCAGCTCAGCCAGCATCTTGCACAGGAACAGGCGAGAAACAGAGACCTGTTCCTGAAACTGGTAAATGCAATACAGCTTCTAGTTCAGCAAGGACTAGCAATTCATGGCCATGAAGAAGAGGAAAGCAACCTGAGGTGGGAATTACTGAGTAGGGCAGTTGACTTGCCAGAACTACGAAGATGGATCCAGGAAGGGAAATATCAGAGTTCAGATATTGTGAATGAAGTCATGGAAATCATGGCACATCAGCTGCTGAGGAACCTTCTAGAAGAGATACGCAATGAATCAAAGCTGTGTGCAATCATCACAGATTATCCAACATGAACAGATGACAATATGTATACGATGGGTTTCCCTGCCCCATTTTGTTATAAATGAAGATTTTATTGGGATGTATGAAATGGCAAAGACTGATGCAGAATCCATCACCAATGCCATTAAAGATGTTCTAGTAAGATGTATATTACCAATCAACAACTTGAGGGGACAGGCATATGATGGAGCAACAAATATGAGTGGATGCATTTCTGGAACTGCAACAAGAATTAAGAGAGAAAATCCACTAGCATTGAATGTCCATTGAAAATCATTCCTTGGACCTGGTGTTGCAAAACTGTGGCAAAATGAGTGATGCCATTGAAGATGCCCTCAGCTTTGTCCAGAATTTAAGTGTGTTGATTCAGGGATCCCCACAGAGGCTGGCTCTTTATGAAAATATTGCAGTGAATGACAGTGAGGACCCTTACATGATGACAGAAGGCCTGCACTTACTTTGTCCAACAAGATGGACAGCAAGAACAAAGAGCATCAAGTCGGTTCTCAAAAACTATGGAGCACTCTATGAAACCTTAGAGGAGCTGAAACGAGACAAATCTACAGATGTACGAACTAAGGACAAAGGCCTGATGTCAGTGATGAAAAAGTTTCAGACCTATTTTGGACTGGTTGTATCATACAATATATTCAGCGTATCAGAACAAGTGACTTCAATCCTGCAAACAAAAACACACTGACAGCAGAAAGTACAATGATGAGCATAAACTCCCTGAAGAAGAATTTACAAAGCCGGCATGATGACTTTGACCAGGTCTATGAAGGCATCAAAGAGAGAGCACAACTACTGAAAAAAGTGAAGGAGCCAAAACTTCCCAGACAGCAATATATGCCAGCAAGGCTGCAACATGGTAGTGCACCATATCACCATCCCGAATCTGCTAAGGACTGGTATCGACAGATGTACTATGAAGCCATTGATGCTTGTCTTGTTGAACTAGACCAACGTTTTGATCAAGAACCCACACTTTGCTGTCATCCATGGAGAATTTGTTGCTTCAAGCAGCCAATGCAAAGACATTTTCAGTTCCTCCTCAGATCACACAGTTGTATGGAGATAAGGACTTGGACATTGACATTCTGAATGCACAACTGAACTTGCTCCCAGGACTTGTGCAGCAGGTTTTGCCAGAGGTGAGGGCAGTAACTTCAATCAACACCATTATTGATGCCTTAGCGGAAAAAGACTGCCAGCAGCAGATACTGTATTCAGAAGTAGTGAAGCTCATTCAAATTTACCTCCTCATCACAATGAGTAAGCAGAAAAAGAAATGGGCAGACTGGATGGGCCTTGCGGTCCTTATCTGCCGTCAACGTCAACTTCTATGAGTACAGCAACTGGGGAGAGATCTTTTTCAACACAGCGGAGGATAAAGTCTTACTTAAGAAGCACCATGACAGAGAAGAGGTACAATCACCTAACGCTGTTGAACATTCACAAAGAGAGAACAGACAACTTGGATCGGATACAAATTGTTCGGGAGTTTGTGCAACGAAATGAGAGGCGACTTAACTTTTTTGGAAAAATCTGATACAGAAATTGTGTACTTTATGGAGAAATTCATATGGTGGTAAATTTGTTGCTTGGTTGTGGTGGCCACCAGGGCTTGGTGGAGGCTTGCACAGGCTTACCAGCCTGAAGTGGTGACCAGAGCATTCATGGGATGATTTGGTGGCCACCAGGGCTTGGTGGAGGCTTGCACAGGCTTACCAGCCTGAAGTGGTGACCAGAGCATTCATGGGATGATTTGGTGGCCACCAGGGCCTGGTGGAGGCTTGCACATTATACCAGCCTGAAGTGGTGACCAGAGCATTCATGGGATGATTTGGTGGCCACCAGGGCCTGGTGGAGGCTTGCACAGGCTTACCAGCCTGAAGTGGTGACCAGAGCATTCATGGGATGATTTGGTGGCCACCAGGGCCTGGTGGAGGCTTGCACAGGCTTACCAGCCTGAAGTGGTGACCAGAGCATTCATGGGATGATTTGGTGGCCACCAGGGCTTGGTGGAGGCTTGCACAGGCTTACCAGCCTGAAGTGGTGACCAGAGCATTCATGGGATGATTTGGTGGCCACCAGGGCCTGGTGGAGGCTTGCACAAGCATACCAACCTGAAGTGGTGACCAGAGCATTCATGGGATGATTTGGTGGCCACCAGGGCTTAGTGGAGGCTTGCACAGGCTTACCAGCCTGAAGTGGTGACCAGAGCATTCATGGGATGATTTGGTGGCCACCAGGGCTTGGTGGAGGCTTGCACAGGCATACCAGCCTGAAGTGGTGACCAGAGCATTCATGGGATGATTTGGTGGCCACCAGAGCTTGGTGGAGGCTTGCACAGGCATACCAGCCTGAAGTGGTGACCAGAGCATTCATGGGATGATTTGGTGGCCACCAGGGCTTGGTGGAGGCTTGCACAGGTTTACCAGCCTGAAGTGGTGACCAGAGCATTCATGGGATGATTTGGTGGCCACCAGGGCCTGGTGGAGGCTTGCACAGGCTTGCCAGCCTGAAGTGGTGACCAGAGCATTCATGGGATGATTTGGTGGCCACCAGGGCCTGGTGGAGGCTTGCACAGGCATACCAGCCTGAAGTGGTGACCAGCGCATTCATGGGATGATTTGGTGGCCACCAGGGCTTGGTGGAGGCTTGCACAGGCTTACCAGCCTGAAGTGGTGACCAGAGCATCAAGGATTACTTCATGGCAGAAGTATAGATGTGACGGTAAATTGGTTGGTTGGGTGAGTCTGTGGTATGCAGTAGCAACAGTACAGGAATGAATGAGCAGATGTCTATCCTCTATTGAATTCTTAGAAACAATGGCCCATTTCCAAATGTATCCCACTCCTCCATCCATCCAGACTTTGCTGTAAAAATCTGTTTACACCCATATCGTTGTACAATAATATTATTTACTGTCATTGTATACTATGATTCATTAATACACTTTACATTGTACACTGTGATTCATTAATAAATAAGCTGTGTAAACATAATGGCTCTGTCATTATTTCCCCAGCCTCAGGAGTTTACCTTGTTGCTGGTGGTTGGGCTTAACTGCTAACTTAATGCATGGCAGAAGTATAGATGTGATGGTAAATTGGTTGATTTGGTGGCCACCAGGGCCTGGTGGAGGCTTGCACAGGCATACCAGCCTGAAGTGGTGACCAGAGCATTCATGGGATGATTTGGTGGCCACCAGGGCCTGGTGGAGGCTTGCACATTATACCAGCCTGAAGTGGTGACCAGAGCATTCATGGGATGATTTGGTGGCCACCAGGGCCTGGTGGAGGCTTGCACAGGCTTACCAGCCTGAAGTGGTGACCAGAGCATTCGTGGGATGATTTGGTGGCCACCAGGGCCTGGTGGAGGCTTGCACAGGCTTACCAGCCTGAAGTGGTGACCAGAGCATTCATGGGATGATTTGGTGGCCACCAGGGCTTGGTGGAGGCTTGCACAGACTTACCAGCCTGAAGTGGTGACCAGAGCATCAAGGATTAATTCATGGCAGAAGTATAGATGTGATGGTAAATTGGTTGGTTGGGTGAGTCTGTGGTATGCAGTAGCAACAGTACAGGAATGAATGAGCAGATGTCTTTCCTCTACTAAATTTTTAGGAACAGTGGCCCATTTCCAAATGTATCCCACTTCTCCATTCATCCATCCAGACTTTGCTATAAAAATCTGTTTTTATACCCATATCGTTGTACAATATTGTTTACTGTCACTGTATACTATGATTCATTAATAAATACACTTTACAATGTACACTGTGATTCATTAATAAATAAGCTATATAAACATAATGGCTCTGTGTCATTATTTCCCCAGCCACAGGAGTTTACCTTGTCGCTGGTGGTTGAGCCTTTCTTAACTTCTATCCTGAAGTTAGTGGAACCAAAAATTCCTAACTCATTAGTGTGAAGACTGCATGCTTGGGACTGTGGCATCTCTCTGTTTCACCTGGACAACCACTGTATCAGGTGAAGCAACGTATGGTTCAAACATCATGTGGAACTGTTGGAGGGAATGGGTCGACAGCAGCTTTCTTAATATAGCTGTACACTTGAGCAGACTTAGACTGGGTGGTCTATTTTTGCTGGCACCTTTGTATGTCGTTGCATAAATATTCCTATATGGGACTGCATTCTTAACGTTATGATGTGTGTACATGATTTATTGTATTTTTGTATGGCAAAAACTATGTAGAGAAAGTGCCCTTTTGACACTCACAAGTGCCCCTCTGAGCCTCCGCCCCCTCAGTTTACCATCTTCTGGCACCTAGGGCAGAGGAGGAATTCTTGCTCATTCCTCCTTGTCCCAGGTCGCAAGCAGAAAGGAAACCAGGATCAGCACACACCAACTTCACCAGAGGTAAGGCTTGCTCTGGGGCCTAGAGGCCACATGGCCTTAGGTAGGCATGTTGGAGTTGGTGGCTTCCAGCTTGCTGGCTTAGGGCAGTGTAACAAATTGTACTGATGTTGGGGAATGAGGTAATTTAGCAGCTTAGTCATTACTGCTGTCCTCTGTGGTATTCATAAATAGGTTTCCCACCTTTCAGGAAGCCCAAAGTGGGACATTTCTTACTGAAACATAATTGTTTGCAGGACAATATGTAATCTCAGTCAATGCAACAGACTTGTTTTCTAAATAATCAGAATTAAGACTGTGTGTTGTAGTTTTTAGTCAGGATCAGCAAGCTAGAGGTGAGGCCTGCAGCCGCATGGCAGGGAAGGAGACCAGGCTTGCTTCTAGGTCTGAGATACCTGTAGGCCCTCCAGCAGCTCAGCTGGAAGAAAGAAGCAAATGGTTGTTGTGAGGTATTTGGAAGTCAAAAGAATTTAACATTTACATACAGCACTAATGTTTGTGATCATTACACATACCTTTACTAAAAGCTACAGAAGGTAAATGGTTGTTTGGACACAGTTAACTCTGGCTGCTGAAGAAGGTTAATACTAGTATCAAATACTTTCTGTTGTTTTGATGCATATAACAAAAAGAACTCCCAGTAGGGAAAGTAAGTAATTTAGCAGTTTAGTCATTCCTGCTGTCCTCTGTAGTATTCATAAACAGGGCTACCACCTTTTAAGAAGCCCCAAATAAGCAGAATTAAGACTATGTATTGTAGTTTTTGTTTTTGTTTTTGTTTTGTTTTGTAGCTGTTTCCAGTGTTTTCTTATCAATTTAAGGTAATTTAGTTAAAGTATTTTATTGTTTTTGCAGCAGTTAGAGGAAAGTCAGAAATTTTTTTTTTTTTTACTGTAAGGTCAGGACATGGAGCATTTTTCATGTGTGTGGGCTTGGTTTGGCCCTGTGGGCCACATGGCATGGCTTGTAGCTTAAGGTCTGAGATACCATGCAGGTCCCTCCCAGCTGCTTAGCTGGGGGGAAAAGGAAGGAAATTGTTTATGGGCAATGCTTAGTTTTCTTATAATTAAAATGGTAAAAAAAAATGTGCTTTGCTTCTCATAGAAAGGACACAGGCTGCTGTAATTCTGGGAATTGTTGGCAGTGTAGCGCAGGGGGTTGAGGCTCGGAGCTGCAGATGAGCTCGCATGCACTACAATTAAATTAAAAAAGAAAAAAGAAAAATAAATAAAATGGGAAAGAGAAAGGTGGGGGGTGAGCCTGCATAACCTTGGGATATCACTTACTCATTAAGGATTTAAGGCAGTTCCTGAATGCCAGCAGGGTAATAACATCCCACTCTAACAAATACAGCAAGGGGTTGCAATGAGTCGGAATTTACAACCTGTAAGTGCTTATTACACCTAACAGATTGCTCAGCAAGTTTAGTGTGTTTAGAAACATTATGTTGATATGGGTTTATCTTGGGCATTGTGAGTCTGATGGTTTGCTAAGATTAAAATTAATTGAGTGTTTGTCACAGGCCATTTGGGCATATGCGTGGGTCTGACTAACTAAATTCATTATGGGGCTCCTGGGTTGCCAGGAGCAAGTACTAGCTACTAGCCGGGCAGGTAATGTCAAAAAAAAAAAAGGTGTTAAAATGTCCCTCGGTCAATGACCCAGGTTGGTGGCAGCAGCATCAGCTTAAGCACCAACAAGAGGAGAGTGGCCATGATTTGTTTGTTGCAGGCATATCGTGAAGATGAATGGAGACCCTGAACAGCAGCTGACTGCCCTCGTCCGAGGCAAGGGTAAGGCATGGTGGGAGGCGCTGATCAGGGAGCAGGGAGAAGATGGGGAGCAGGACAATCAGGGCTGCTGCCCCCACCAGAACCCAGAGGAGGCCAACCCGAGGAAGCAGCCAGAGAACCTGGCACCGCTGACCCTGCCAGCTGAACCTGTGTTTCTGGCGGAGGTGCCGGGCACATTCGGGCAAGAGCCAGAGAAGCTGAAGCCCAGTCCAGATGAGACACTGGTGTACCCTCCTCCTCCTCCTCAGAAAAAAAGCAAGAAGGAAAAGGGCCGATCAAGGAGCAGTGGCAGCAGACCAAATAGCAGGTATGCCAGAGTTGGATCAGCTGTCAGCTGAGGAGTTGAGGGCTGTACTTAGGAGTGGTGGCACCCACAAAAAGAACAGGGGGCACCAGCTGAAATGGGGCAGTGAGCTGGAGGCCATGGAAAAGGTACTGGTAGGGCACAGGAAGGAAATTGAGGCATTGGCACCCATTAGCCTGGGTCTGCTGGGGGCCTTCCAGTGGGCCTGCCAGCACCGCCCGGGAAACTTGCAGGACTTGTGAGCAATTGGGGCAGGGTCAACCTGTCCTTCCGCCAAGCAAACTCCTCAGCTGGGAGTACCGAGCCATGGGTCCCACAGCAGACAGCTCTCGGGGGTTGGGTCAGCCAACCAGTGGCAGGGCTCTGGGGAGTGGCCCATGGTGATACCCCAAGGGTGGGGGGAGCCTGGCTGTGGCCTTTGATGGGAAACCTGGGTTAATCAGGTGTGGAGAAGAAGCTTGACTGGTTGCTGGAATTACTGGTTGACCCAAATAGGGCTTGGCCAGGAGTGGTCCAGGCAGCCCCGGCCATAGCAGGGACTGGGGACATGGGAGCAGGAGTGGCATCTGCGCCACCACCAATCCCAGAGCAACAAGAGTCAGTGAGTTTTCTATCCCTGGCAGAGTCCATTGGGTCACACTTGCTAGACAAGATAAGGCAACAGATAATCAACGGAGAATACGTTGACTTCTTTGCTCTTCTGAACCGGCCAAAAGATCCGGAAAAAGAGAAAAAAGACAAGGAGGGGGATGACGGGGTTGAACAGAAGGGGAAAGCAACTGTGGTGGATGTGGGAGAACTAGGTTGCAGGGTTCACAATTTATGAAGGGATCCTTACCCAGGGCAACCCGGGGAAAGCTGACGGATTGTGGGACTACTTTAACAGAATAATGACCATGCATGCTAGCAAGCCAGGTGGGGGAGGTGATTAGAATATGATGAGAAGTATTAAGAGGAGAAAACAGATGGACACAGCACAATCATGGGTGGTCTTGGACCTCCCGCTGCTGTGGACGATTGATTTGGGGGGAGGGGTTCAACACACAGACAGTTTCCCGGTGAGGCACCCCCTGTCACTGAAAAAAGGTTAGCAATGGGCTAATGGGGAAAAAGGGGGGCAGGAAAACGCTGTTTCAGCTACAACCAGCAGTCATGCAAGACCGGCGTTGCAGATACAAGCACGAGTGTATGGCGTGCTGAAACCCACTCCTTCAACAGTGTGGGAAGGCAACAGAGGAAGGGGCAGGAAGGCAAACAATTTTGCCCCTTTCAGAAGGGAGGAAAAAGGCTGCAACACCGGTCAAGGCGAAAATATTGAAGGTGGTTAGTCAACTACCCAGACAGGGTGTACTCGCTCTTTGGCAGATGGTTTCAGGAGGTCCATGCTTTACCTTACCAAGGTCAAGGAGGGCATACGAGGCTGACAACCTATGTTCTGTCAAGGAGTGACCGGAGGTCATGCAAGGCAAGCTATGGAAAGAGCTGGCCGAGGGTCGGATCAGCGGCCCCTTCTTTCTCCCTTGCCCAGGGTTCAGGGTGTCACCCATTGGCCTAGTCCCCAAGAAGGTGCCAGGTGAGTTCTGAATGATAAACCACCCTGTCATATCCTGAAGGGGAGTCCGTCAATGCCTACATTGACCCAGTCGACACTGCGTTGTATTACATCATTCAACAGGCAGTGGAGGTGCTGCGTCAGGTGGGCCAGGGGGCTATGCTGGGGAAGGCTGATATAAATCAGCATTCTGGCTGTTGCCAGTGTTCCAGGCATAGGGAGCCACTGGGCATGAAATTTGACAGGTACTACTATATAAAGAACTGCATGCCCATGGGGTGTGCAGTGGCATATGCATTTTTTGAGTAATTTAGCACATTTCTGCACTGGGCCATGGCACAGAAAGCCAAAGTCAACCACATGGTTCATTATTTGGCTGACTTTCTGTTTGTGGGGAGGGCTGGCTCAGGGCAATGTGCGCATATCATGGCGGCATTCCACGAGGTGTGCACCGAGCTGGATGCACCATTAGCCCAGGACAAGATGGAAGGGCCATGCACAAGGTTTTCCTTCCTGGGGATTGAGATTGACACGAGGGAGCAAGTGTTCTGGCTCCCCCAAGACAAGGTGGCGGCCTTGCGCACCCAGCTGGATGCTCTGATGAGGGTGCGGAAAGTCACATTACCAGAGCTCCAGCAACTAGTGGGTCATCTCCATTTCACCTGCTGAGTAAAGCCCATGGGCTGGACATTCATGAGGCACCTGGCAGGCATTGGTGCTGGCTGTACAAAACCGTACCATAGAAACTGGGTCACAGCGACAATGTGGGCTGACCTAGGCATTTGGCAATGCTTCAATGGGGTGTCGATGTGGCTGGTGCCAGTGTCCAGTTAAGAATTAGAACTCTTCACAGATGCCTCGGGGGCTTTGGCTTTGGGGCTTACTTGCAAGGAAAATGGTGTGTAGGGCAGTGGCCTTCAGAGTGGATCAGATGAGGCATCATGAGGCAGATAATGGTGATGGAATTTTTCCCCATTGTCATGGCATTGGTGGTCTGGGTGGATGTGCTTCGGAACAAGCACATCACATTCAGGTCGGATAACACTGGAGTGGTGTATGCCATCAACAAACAGTTGGGGGCAAGGGCTTGATAGGCAACCTCATGTGGGTGTTTGTTCTCAAGTGTCTGATGTTGAATATTACCTTTAGGGCAGTGCACGTACCAGGTACTGAAAATGGTATCGCTGATGCTTTTCTTGTTTACAGTGGCAGAGGTTCTGAGAATTGGCACCAGCAGCAGACCAACAGCCCAGGGAAGTCCCGCCATTCCTATGGGAGTTGATAACCCAGAGGTCTGGGAGTTGATTGAGAAGACCCTTGCACCTAGGATGCATATAGTATACTAGAGGGGAGTCAACTGTTTTCTGGACCCCCAACACACTCAAGGGTGAGCAACGACATGGTCAATCCCAGTTACATAGCTGTGCGAATACATGCTGATCAAAAAACGTGCTGGGGTCACCCGGGCAACAGTCGAACAGCACATTGCTGGCATTTCCTGGTTCCAGAAAGTCAGGGGCTTCTCTGATTCTACAAGGGCATTTGCCCTTAGGAAGATGCTCTGGAGGTTGGGCATGTGCAACCCGAAGGTACAGACAACAGACGACCTATCAGCCCTGCCATGTTCAAACTGATCTGAGATGAGTTGCCTAAGGTATGCTCATCCCCTGATGAGACAAGGCTGTTCTGGACAGCGTACTTGGTAGCGTTTTGTGAGGCATTCCAGGTATCAGAGCTCATGCAGCCTAGCAAGGCTACTAGGAGACCAGTAATGCTGGCAGAGGCGGATGTAGAGGTCACAATGTCTGGAGTCTTTGTCCACATCCGGAAAAGCAAGACCGATCAGCTTGCCCACGGGCAGTGGTGCTGGCTAGGGGCACCCCACGGCCTCCAGTGGGATGTGGGGGCATGGGTACAGGATTATATAACACAGTTTCTGGCAATGGGGGGGCCTTCTTCCGTCATGGAGGGGGTGGCCCCCTAACAGTGTACCAGTTTAGGCACATGTTGCAAAAGACCTTGCAACAGCTGGGCATCCTGGCAGAATACTACAACACACGTCTTTAGGATTGGAGCAGCATCACATGCCAGGGCGGAGGGCTTGGCAGATGGGGCAATACAAGTGTTGGGTAGATGGAAGTCACAGGCTTTTGAAAGATACATAAGGCCACACATGTTATAACTCTCTTTTGCTTTGTTTGGACAGGTGTTGCAGCCTGAGCAGAGCAGATCTGGATTTGTGGCCACTCATACATCCATTGGGTGGCCCACAGAGTGAGGCAGTATCCTGGAGGAGAGAACCTGTTCCTTGCACCCGAGAGGGCAGAGGTGCATTGGTTGGGGTGGCGCGGGATGTGATGGAAGGAGTTAATTGCAACACTGCAAGCAAAAGCCCAAGAGAGGTGGCAGCCAGATGTTTTAGTTCTTCATTTAGGGGGAAATGATCTGGGGTTATGTATGTGAGGGATCTTAAGGAGACGGTCAGGCAGGACCTGGCAAGAGTAAAGCAATGGTGGCCTCAGGTGCATATAATTTGGTCAGATATGGTGCAGCGGCAGCAGTGGTGGCACATATGGAACATTAGGGCAATAGAGAAGGTGTGCCAGCTTCAGAACATGGCCATGAGACCAATTATGGACTCCATGGGGGGGTCCATAGCAGCTCACCTGGGAGTGTCTGTGTGTCTGTGAAAGAGCCTGATCTGTATAGCAGAGATGGTGTACATCTATCAGAGAAAGGATTAGACTTGTTTCTGAATGACATACAATGGGCAGTGGTGAAAATATTGGTGTGAGGTGCTTGTGGGGGGTGAGTGGTGAAACTAACCTTGTGGTGGCTTGGTAGTCTTGGAACACTGTGGAGGGGGTAACAAGGGATCACGTGTCTTGACCAGCCAGATCTCCCTGAGGCTGACAGGAGGGTGGGCCTGATGGATGGCATCCGAAGGGCACCCTCTTTGGGCAGGGCAGGGTGCCGTGGCATGGCTGATCCTCTGACAGGGAGGAGCTAGATGCAGCCAGTCACAGAGCCATCCCTTATGCCCTGGAGGCTGTTGTCCCTCGCGGTGTCCGGGTTGATGGTAAGGTGACCCTTTCCTGAGAGGAGGTCGACCATCAATGATCTAGTGCTCCATGGGGAGTAAGATTCCTTCAAGGCTACCTAGCTACGCACAGCATGCTAGCAATTGTATATATGGACAATTGGTTTTATCAATAAATACATGGCTGTGGCCATTTTTCCAAAGCCCGTTGTGTCAGTTTGTTCAGGTGAGGAAGGCATATGCCCTCAAAAGACAAAGGCTTAGACGTCTATCAAGCCTACTTGTTGTTCAACTAGCACCCCTTATTCTGCAGCTGCTCCTCTTTCCCACCTATTCTTCTCTTCCACTGACCCTCTGCCTTGTTCTGCCCCAGCCCCTTTTGAAGCAGTCCATTGTTCGACTGGATACCACTTCTGCCATAAACGTATTCCACCCAGCTACCACCCTCTCTGTAAAAAAGTGTCCCCTCATCTCCCTCCTGAACCTTCCTCCCTCCAGTATCATATCATGGCCCCAGATGTCCCTCCCTTCCCTTACATTGAACAGCCCATCCATACCTGTCTTGTTTATTCCTTTCATGTACTTAAAGGTTTCAATCATGTCCCACCTGCTTTCCTCTCCTCCAGAGAGTATATGTTCAAGTTCCTCAGCCTCCTCTCATATGGCAAGTCCACCAGCCCCTAGATCATTGTTCTTGCCCCATGCAGCACCCCCTCCAGTAACTTAATGTCCCCTTCAGATTCAGGTGCCAGTACTGCATGCAGTACTCCAAGTCCAGTCTAACTAATGATCTATACAGTGGAAGAATCACCTCCTTCCTCCTCAAGAATATACCCCTTGCAATGCAACCCAGCATTTTGTTGGCCTTTGCAGTAGCCTTTCTATATTGTGCTGAGTTGTTCATTGACCCTGTAATGAGCACCCCAAATCCTTCTTCTCCTCCTCTGTGTTTCCTAGCTGCACTCCCCCAAGCTGGTAACTCTTCGTTGGGTTTTTCACCCTAAAATGCAGCATCTTGCACTTTTGGCATTAAGCCCCAGTTACCAGGTGTCTGACCATGTTTCCAGCTTTGCCAGATCATTCTGTAACCACTGCCATCCCTAGATCATTCACTACTGCTCCCATTCTCACCAGGTTTGCCTAGATGGGCGCTTCACCTTCCTAGCAGCCACGGCCTGAACTACTGACTGGCCACGCCTCCTCCACCTGACATCAGGACTCCTTTCTCACAGTTTGCTCTGATGGGCGCTCTGCCTTCCTAGCGGCCATGGCCTGAACTGATGACCAGCCGCAGCACCTCCTCCACCTGACATCAGGACACCTTTCTCCTGGTTTGCCTAGACAGGTGCTCTGCATTCCTAGCAACCACGGCCTGAATTGCACACCGGCTGCACTACCTTCTCCACCCAACTTCAGGACTCCTTTCTCCCGGGTTGTCCTGATAGGTGTTCTGCCTTCCTAGTGACCACAGCCTTAACTGCTGACCAGCCGTGCTGCTTCCTCCATGCAACTTGAGGCCTCCTTTCTTCCAGTTTGCCCAGATGGGTGCTCCGCCTTCCTAGTAGCAGTGGCCTGAACTGCTGACCAACCACCACCTCCTCCACCCGACTTCATGACTTCTTTCTGCCAGTTTGCCCAGACAGGCACTCCACTTTCCTAGTGGCGCAGCCTGAACTGCCAACTGGCCACTTACCTCCTCCACCTGACTCGGGACTCCTTTCTCCCAGTTTGCCCAGATGGGCACTCTGCCTTCCTAGCGACCACGGCCTGAACTGCTGACCGGCCTCGCCTCCTCCTCCACCCAACTTCTGTACTCCTTTCTTCCAGTAAGATTGCTGGCTCAACTGGGAATGTGGTGATGAGGAAGACTGATTTTAACAGTATAGTATATTTATTACTGTGGTTGCAGCATTGGTTTTAAATTGTTTTAATTTGTACTGTGCCTTGATACCTGAAAGGTGCACTAAAAATAAAGATTATTATTATTATTATTCCTTGGCCTCTGGTTGGCTGCTGCCCCGCCTGCTTCTGCTCCATTGGTCCAAGCCACATGGCTCTCTTTCTGATTGATCCTTGGCCTAATACTATGGCTTTGGGAGCTTTGAACAGCTGAAGTCGTAGTCTGTGACGGGAGCTGCTACCTTTTGAATTTTCATCATGGGTCATTGTTACTAGTTATAGTTTTACATGTCTCACAATATCGGAGAGCACTGCATTTAATTCTGCTGTCTTGTTGAATGTACATAATCTGCTCTGTTAGTTAACTGCCCCTGAGAGAGCGGTTAATGTGGGGCAATTTATAGTGTTTCCTAACGCTGTTATCCCTGGTGTGGTCTCTTTCCTCTGAACTGTACACCCTTTTGCTCTGCATCTTAATTTCTGCTACCCTCTCTGCTAAACTGCTACTCCATTCACCCTCCTTAATTTCTTTTGCTGATGAACACCTAGCCCTGTTTCTGTCCACCCACTACTCTGCTTCTCTTCCCTCCTCCCTCACCACCTGCAGCTGATTGCTGTATTTTTTCCCCTCTTTTTTGTTAATTTGTTAATTCCTGCTCCTAGGGTGCCAGAGATATCTGCTATCTAGCTGATGATCCCCTCCCACTCCCCCCTCAAATGCCTCTTTCTTTTGTCTTGCTGTCCCTCCCCATGCCCACAGATTTAGCCCTCTGTCTGTGCTTTGCTTTCCCAAACTTTGTCAGCCGAACCCCTGTCTCTGTTCTCCTCCTCTCCCCTCTCAAGGTTTGCCCAGATGGGTGCTCCGCCTTCCTAGTGGCCATTGCCTGAAGTGCTGACCATCTGTGCCACCTCCTCCACCCGACTTCAGGACTCCTTTCTCCTGGTAAGATTGCTGGCTTGACCAGGAGTGTTCCTCGGCCTCTAATTGGCCGTTCCCTGGCCTGCTTCTGCTCCACTGGTCTGAACAGCATGGCTCTCTTCCTGATTGGTCCTCAGCCTGGTACTACAGCTTTGGGAGCTTTTGAACAGCTGAAGCCATTGTCTGTGAGCTCGACCTGCTACCTTTTGAATTTTTGGCCTCCCAGACCACCCCCTTTCTGCCTCCTTAATTAAATATGGACTAGCGTCTCCCCTACTCCCCAGCAGAAATCCCTATTGGTCGCTAGAGCTTGCTTCCCATTGGTTTCATCATCTTCTTTCAATTTCCCCCAAGTCTGTTCTCTCTCCAGTATTTACCTTCTTCCCTGTGAACTGTAATCTGTTGATTTCCTTCTACCGGCTCTCCCTAATTTCTGACTGCTGTATCACCTTCTCCCTACTTGGCCCAGTGGGCTTGAGTAAGTCACCTCCTCTGCTTCTTGCTGGTCCTCCTGATTTCAATCTTGCTATCATGAGATGCTTGTGCTGGCTGGTCATACTGACTAGTCTTTCTGTCCTTTGCATGATTGACCAGTTTATCGCTATTTCCTTACGGTCTTCACCAAGAGACAGCTACCCTCCACCACCATTCCATACCTGGCCTGAACACACAATCGTACTCCTATGTGTACCTTACTTACCCAAGAATAGGCCTGTATTTTTGGGTCTTTGGCTACAAAAACAGTTACGGGTACCAACTGTGCCTAGTGTCCTTAAAGGGTCACCTTGTTTCTTGTTATATAGTCATCTCTTTGCCTTCCTTCTATTAGCATGTGCAGGTGACATTGAGCTCAACCCTGGCCCCTCTAGCCCTACTCTGTCTCATAACTCTATGTCAGGTTCCCAGCCTCCCCCCATAGGCCACATGAATCCCATAGCTGCTTCCCAGAATGCATACAAAGGCCTCAAGATAGCACACATGAATATCTGCAGCATACATCCAAAAATGGCTGAATTGGAAGCTTAGATGAGTCTGCAGTCCCCAACATTCTATGCATCACTGAGTCATGGCTTAAGCCAGCCATCGACCAGCATGAAATGGCTTTACCTGGTTTCAACTGCTTTAGGAAGGACAGGTTAGGCAGAAGAGCTGGTGGAGTTCTTATATATATATACATGGTCTGGCCTGGATGCCATTGAACTATCTGTGTTGGACTCTGGACCCCCTGCTGTCCTTATTACTAACCTTGTCTCTTGGCTCAGTAAAGAAATTAATTTTGTTGGATGTGTCTATCTTCCTCCTAACAAGGCTGGTGCAGGCCTTCTTCCATTCCTCACCACCTTTGCTAATCTCCCTCATCGTGACCTAGTGCTATGTGGGGACTTCAACAGTGATTGGCTTAGTACTGCTGCTGGCAAACTACACTCTGTGTTAGTGGATCTGAACCTAACACAACATATTCTGGACCCTATACACCTCAACAACAAGACTGGAAAACATACCTTGTTGGACTGGGTGGTCACTAACTGTCCTCTCAAAGTAAGAGCAGCAGATGTGCCCTTAGATTGCATATGTAATCACTCTCCTACCTTCTGTGTTTAGAGGAATAATTGCCCTAACCCTTGACCTAAAATCTAACTTGTCCATGATATGTCCAGGCTAGATGTTGCTAATTTCCTTGCCTCCATCAATAGTACTGACTGGAGACCCTTTAAGACTCTCCGGGATATCAATCAAGCCCTGGATTTTTTTAATCTACCTTCTCCCGAATAGTCAATAGTCATGCCCCTCTAAAAAATGCAGAACCAAAGGTATCAAGGCCTCTTGGCTCAGTAAGGATATAAGGTGCCCAATGTCCTCTTGAGAACAGGCATGTAAATCTACCAAAAGTACCTATTTTCACAGGACAATCCCTATTTTAGGCAGCATGTCCTGGTGTCCCCACAAGTTTTGCAAAATATCACTTTTGTCCTAGTTTTTCTTTACTTGTCCCAGTTTTGTCCCTTTTTTTTTTGCTGACTGCAAATCCGTGAGTGGCAGTGATTTCAGCACCACTGTGACACTGCTTGAGCTAGACAACAGTTTGCAACTTCAACCCCTGTGCCTATGTTGCACCTCAAACATGTCAGCAGGAGCACGGTAAAGCATGTTCCTTCCTGTTAGGTTAGACTGGGTAGTAGTGCAAACAAGTGCATGTGGACATCTGCCTGCCTGCAACTGAGAGAGACTCTCCAGACAGAAGAGACTGGCAGCAGTGAACTAAGGTACCCAAACCTGATCAGCTGCAGAGAAGTGTGTGAAAACAATCTGGTGTGGTGCTGGGAGTCACTGAAGTGAAGTCTGCTCAGCAAATGAGGTCAGGGTAAGCGGGTTGAGATGGGACTGTCAAGAGGATCAACATGCAGCTTGAATGTCTGATCACAATTTACGTGAGGTTTGCTTCTAATGAACTTTCTGTACATCATGATTTGGAATTTGCTGCAGCAGAATGATGTATTGTTTTAATCTGGATGTTTGCTACTGGTGTTACTGTGAATAGTATAGCCAAGCAAGTGGCAAAACTAATTGATTGTGTGCAGCGTTGTCTGCGGCAGTGCCCATGGGAGTGACACGAGTGGAGCAGGGGCATGGTCAGGATGGACCCTGTTCCAGTTTGAAGCCTCAGAAAGTTGATAGCATTATGGGCATGGCAATCCTACAAAAGCGGATTACCCCAGGACTGGAAAATCTATAGGCAACTCCGTAACAAATGCAAAACCTCCCTTCATCAAGCCAAATGCCTCCATTTCAAATCAATTCAAGCAGAATGCCACTGCAAACCCAAGGAGTTATGGAGGCAGATTGATGCACTGGTGAAAAGGAAGGCTGCGGAACTCCCAAGCTCCATTTCCACCCAGGATGTTACCCTCATTGACCCCCCCTCCCCCTTCTATTGCCGCTGGCTTTAATGACTTTTTTACAGATCTACACAAATACACCTCACAATTCCATAACTCTTCTGTGGCACCCTCGGTTCCTTCCTCTGTGGAGGAAGCTGTGACTAGACCTTTATTTCACTTGAAACTTGCCACGCGTAATGAAGCCCAGAGACTTCTTGCCAATTTGAAGGCCAAGAGCTCCCCTGGTCATGACTCTCTGGAGCCAACATTTCTCAAGTTGGGAGCTCTGGCCCTTGCTTGCCCTGTTTGAAACTTATTTAACTGCTCCTTATTGACTAGTACTGTTCCTAACAAATGGAAGGTAGCTGTTGTTGTACCCATGCATAAAGGTGGATCCATCTCCGTTGTTGAGAATTTCAGACCAATCTCCATCTTTTGCCCCCTGACCAAAATACAAGAGCGCATCATTTACAGTCACCTTAGGTACTATCTGGATCACCATAATCTGCTTTCACCTTTCAAGAGTGGTTTCAGAAAGAACCACAACACCCTCACAGTCCTGCTTAAGGTACCCTCTGACATCTACCAAGCCATGGACTATGGTTCTGCCACTGGTGCCATCTTTGTCGAACTTACAAAAGCGTTTGACCTGGTGAACCACAGTCTTCTACTTAAGCAGCTTTGTGATATTGGTCTGGACTCCAGTGACCTTCACTGGGCCCATAGCTATATCTCCTCCCAGTCCCAAAGGGTCAAGTGGTCTAGCTCTTTCTCGGAATTTAGACTAATAACTCATGGGGTCCCACAAGGCTCCATATTGGGTCCTTTATTGTTCTCAGTTTTCATCAATGAATTAACCAACAACTGTGGAGGGGCTGCTGTTCATCTGTATGTGGATAATGCTGCCATATACTGCTCTTCTGCTGATGTTGCTTGGATTAATAGGGAACTCACATGTGACTTTGCAGACCTTGAGAATTGGTTCATGTGTACTCAGCTTGCCTAAATACAAAAAAGATAAAGAGTATGCTCTTCTCTCACCTGCCTCCCTCCTCCCACTCTCTCTCCCCTCCCCTCTCTGTTTCACCTCCCTCAATGGCAATGTTCTTGGGGCTGTCAGTACCTTCAAGTATCCGGGTATTACCTTGGATTCCTCTCTCTCTCCCTCACCACACATGTCTCCATCCTAATTACGACTCTTAATCAGAAACTGGGTCTTCTCTATTCATCCACCCACCCTTTCCTCACCTCTGCCTTTTGCCTTAAAATTGTCTCCTCTTTGCTTCTCCCCCTTCTCACCTACGGGGCTTCTTTACTGCTCTCCATCAATACTTCTAATATGTCTCTCCTCGCTCAAGTATATCATAGGGTGGAAAGATTTGCCCTAGGTGTCAACTCCCATTTATACCATTGTAATGTCCTCTCTTCATTGGGCTGGTTGCTTTATGAATCAGAATTGAGGTTCCCTTCCCTGAACTTCATGTACAAACTTGTCCACAAATACCCTCCCCCTTGCCTCAATGGGATTATCCTTCAGAGACTGGTACCTCAAACCCTCAGATCAGCCTCTCTCCCTCTTCTCCTTAGACCTAACCTGTGGCTAGCTATCTCATAAAAACCTTCTCCTTTGCAGCAGTAGCTGACTGGAACTCATTGCCCCTTCAGTCCTGTCCTGCATCTCTCTTCTTATGTTCCAGTCCAGTTTACTTGCCTTTCTTGCCTCCTTTGCTAAATGCAATTGTTTCTGTCATTGATTACTCAACCCCTGTGACCACAGGCTATTTTATTATTCACTACTTAGACTGCAATTCTAATCACCCTCTTGTGCCTTGGATTGACTTTACCCCTCCCTTTTTTTCTTCTCCATGCCCTCAGTCATTCTCTTTTTTCCTCTGCTCTGCCTTTGCTCCCTTGCTCCCTTTATCTGTTATCTGACTCCATTACCCTGAGTGTTTATTTATCTTGCTGGTTGTGGTTGCATGCTGATGATGCCTACATTTGAACATTGATTAGAGTTGTATATATCAGAATGTGTGACATTCTCTTTACTACACATTGTGTTGTGCATTTAGAACTGCTAACTATGACTGCTGATTGTCCCTCACTTGAGCTTAGCTATGCAATGTATATTTTGTAAATTATATTTCATTTTTATTCTTCATTGTTACTTGACTTTATGTACTTAGAATACTTCTACTGTAACCTGTATCTTGCTGAATTTGCTGTAATTGCCTTGTATTTTTGTGTTGTTGTCCTCCGGATGGACCCTGAAAAAGGGACTGTAATTATTTCAGTAGTCTTACCCGGTTACCAAAATTCAGATAAATAAATCTTGGTGTCATCAGCAAACAGACTGATTTTGCTCTTGATGCCCAAAGATATGTCGTAATGAATATCCCAAACAACACTGGCTCCAGCACCAAGCCCTGCGGAACACCACTCGTCACTGCCCTTGAGGATGAGAGCCCCCTACCCACCACCACCCTCTGTTGCCTCACTGAAGCCAGATCCCTACCCATCTCACCAGCTTTGCATCCACCCCTGTGTCTTCTAACTTACTTCACAGCCTCCCATGTGGCACTGAATCAAATGCTTTTCTGAAGTCCAGGTACAGGACATCTACTGCATGGCCCCTGTCCAGTTGCCTAGTTACCCAGTCATGGAACTCAACTGGGTTGGTTTGGCATGATCTGCCATGTATAAAGCCATGCTGTCTGCTGTTCTGTAGTCCTTTGGCCTTCAGGAGGGCCATCATCCTCTCCTTCAAGACAGTCTCCATCAGCTTACCCAAGATGGATGTGAGGCTTACTGGTCTGTAATTCCCTGGTTCATCCTTGGGGCCGCTCTTGTGGAGGGGCACCACAAAAGCCATTCTCCAATTCTGCAGCCCTGCAAGGGTTAAATGATAGCAGCTTCAAAAGTTTTTTATTTTGTTTATATCCTGAGAAGTTGGGAAGCACAGTTGCATCCCCCACCCCCACCCCTACCTGACAGAGCAGCAAATAGCAAAATCAGAGGGGAGCAAACTATTTTGCAGTTGTGGATGGATACATCTAAAAGTCCAAAAGAGAAGTTCCATGATAAGACTCTTTAGAGCTCATGCAAAAGGACTGCAGTCTCTGCCTACCTGCAACCCTAATAATGATGTCTTGTTAAGTTCTCTATTCAACCTGTAAATCTGTTTTATGTTGTTGACGTGGAACCTATGTAAAAGAGATTTTAGCACAAAGGTTTTATCTGAGAATTCAGTAAACAACTAAATAAATAAATAGATTTGGGAACACAGTTACTGTCTGACCTGGGCCAGAGTAGAAGGAAGGTGGTTCAATCAATCAATCAATCAAAATTTATTTATAAATGCACTTTTCCAGTGATCAAGGCACCATACAAACAAATAAAAACATATTAAAATACAGATTTCTAGAATCATACATTATAATTTGCAAACAATATCATATTAAAAACCCTCAACCAAGCTCATCAGGGAATGCCAGGCTAAATAAGTAGGTTTTGATGGCTGATTTGAAACTCTGGATGGTCAGGCACTCTGACCCAATGAGGTAGAGAATTCCACTGGGTAGGGGCTGCAAATGCAAAGGATCGAGCCCCAGATGTCTTCAAATGCACCCTGGGAATCTCTAGCAATCCCTCATCAGTGGATCAGAGTGGGTGGGAGGGGCAGTAGGGACAAAGGAGATCTTGCAGTGGTGTGGACCCTGTTCATGTAGGGCTTTATAAATCAAGCAATCCAGCCTTGAAGGTGATCTGCCACTGTTCTGGAAGCCAGTGCAGTCCATGGAGCACAGGCATAATGTGACTAGACCTAGAGGTACCAGTCACCAGCCTGGACACCGCATTCTGCACTACCTGTAAGTGGTGGATATCAACCCCACCAGTAGCCCTAGGTATAGGGCATTGCAGTAGTCAAGGTGGGAGGTTATGAAGGCACGGATCAATGTAGGTAGATCATCAGGAGGAACCAGGTGTTTCACCCGGGCAATATTTCTCAGGTGGTAAAATGAAGTCTTGACAACGTCCAGCACCTATGATCTCAGGGTCAATCCATCATCCAAAATAATGCCTAGGTTGTGCACCCAATCTGAGGTGGCCAGCTGAATACCCAGAAGCCAAAGCCTAGGGGGCTGTCCAGCTGACAAACCAGGCTCCCAATGATCTGGGTCCACCACCAGCACCTTAGTTTTAGCTGGGTTCAGCCTCAGCCAGCTGGCACTCATCCAGTCCTGGATCTCAGAGAGGCAGTTGGTAAACACTGAGATAGCATCACCCTGTCCGCATACAAAGGACATGTATCAGAGACGTCAAGCCTTGGGGATAGTTAGAAATTGACTGAAAAGTGTGCAATCTGGGCATGGTGGGAGAATGGAGACGGATGGATGGATAGAGGTCGTGTGGACTAGGAGATGCCTTGGGGCAAAATTAGGGTCAGAAAAGGGGTGTTCCTTGCCTGGTTCCCATACCCAAGGGCTCCATAAATAGTGGACAGGTCTCAGGATCTTTCTCATTGGCCCATCCAACTCGGGCAGTGTTGTGCAGTGCCAGATCGATTAGAAACAAGATGGATATTGTAGCTGATCTTGTTGGAACATCTGATCTGGCATGCATCACTGAGATCTGGCTAGATGAGAATGCAGGCCCCACTCTGGCATCTGCTGTTCCAGCTAGGTTCTCGGTGATACACCGCCCGAGAGTGGATCAGAGGGGAGGGGGTGTAGCCATTACAATTAAAACAGAACTAGACCTTGTGGATGTACCAGTGGGGCGCACTCGATCCTTTGAGTGTGTACTGGGAGCAGGTGTAGGGTTCAGGATACTCCTTATGTACTGTCCACCTGGTGATGGGGGAGAATTCATGAAGGAGTTTGCGGACTTCATTGTTGATGTGGCCTTGGAGTCACCCAGATGGTTAATTCTGGGTGACTTCAATGCCTGGGTTGACGATGAACTGTCACAATTTGGAAATAATCTCCTCCAGCTTATGACTATGCTGGGCCTTACACAGGTGGTTACCTCTGCTACCCATATAGGGGGTCACTCTCTGGATCTGGTGTTCCTCCTGGGGATGGAGATCACAGATCTAGGGGTGGAACCAGTCATTTGGTCAGACCATCACAGCATAAGGTTCAATTTCTTGGGACCCCCAAGTAGGTCTGCTACTATGGAGATGGTCCAGTACACTATTTAAGGGGAGTTATCCCAGAGGCTCTATCGGCAGTGGTCGACCTATTGGGTTTATTGAGTGAATGCATGAGTCCATGTAGTCTAGTACAGGCCTATAATAAGGCAGTGGGAGATGCCCTGGACTCAATTGCTCCTGTTCCTGTTTGCCCACTCACTCTGTGCCCAAGGACCCCTTGGTTTGATGGGTCCCTGAAGGAGCTGAGAAGAGTGGATTGAAGGCTAGAGAGAGCCTGGTGGAAATCTGGCCTTGATGCTGACAAGCTAAGATTGATGGAACATTATAATGGCTATCAAGATTTTTCACAAATAAAGTGTGATAAGCTTGCTCAATTCTTTGCAGATAAGGTTGCCAGCATCAGGTTGGGTATCATCCCATCTCTTTCTATGAGGGATTGCAGAGATTGGTGGGGTTGGTGAGCATCCATCTAGCCTGGTCTGACTTTAGCCAGCTGGAATTCATGGACATTGTGAGGATTCTCCAGACTCTGTGACCAACCAGCTGTGGTTTGTATCCGGGCCCTACACCACTATTATTAGGTTGCATAGATAGAAACATAGAAACATAGACTTTGACGGCAGATAAGGACCACTTGGCCCACCCATCTGTCCATTTCCCTACCTACTGGATAAGCTGCAGATTCTAGTTAACCAACAGCCTATTTCCTGCAACCCCCCACTATAATTGCCTTATGTCTGTCCCATGCATGTTTGAATTCCTCCACTGTTTCAGACCCCACAACCTCTCCAGGAAGGCGGTTCCATGCGTCCACCACTCTCTCCGTGAAAAAGAATTTCCTCACATTACCCCTGAGCCGTCCCCACTCTAACTTTAAATTGTGCCCCCTTGTTCTTACACATCTCCTTTTCTGAAAGATGCTACCCTCCTGGACTTTGTTGATTCCCTTGAGGTACTTCAGTTTCTATCATGTCCCCCCTGTCCCTCCTTTCATCAAGGGTATACATATTAAGCTCTCTCAGCCTCTCTTCATCTAGTTTCTGATGTAGACCCTGCACCATTTTAGTTGCCCTCCTCTGGACTGCTTCCATCCTGTCTATGTCCGTGCGTAGATGAGGTCTCCAAAACTGCATGCAGTACTCCAGATGGGGTCTCACCAACTGTCTGTAAAGAGGGATAACCACTTCCCTTTTTCTACTTGTGATGCCCCTCCCTATGCATCCCAGTATCCCCCTGGCTTTCCTTACTGACTTCTCACATTGCATACCCACCTTTAGGTCATCTGATATGACTACACCCAGATCCCTTTCCATTATTGTTGTTGTTAGTACTTCCCCTGCTATTGTGTACTCTTCTCCTGGATTTTTATTTCCCAAGCGCATTACTTTGCACTTCTTTGCATTGAATCTAAGTTGCCATATGTCTGACCATTCCTCCAACCTTGCCAAGTCCCTTGTCATCCTTTCTACCACACCTTGTGTATCAACTCTGTTACAGATCTTTGTGTCATCCGCAAAGAGGCACACCTTTCCTTCCAGACCCTCTGCAATGTCACCTATAAAGACGTTAAAGAGGACTGGACCCAGTACTGAGCCCTGAGGTACTCCACTAGTAACCCCCCCCTTTCTTCAGAATGTGTTCCATTCACTATTACCTTCTGTGTCCTGTTATGCAGCCAGTTTTCTACCCCAGGCTACCACCCTGGGACCCACTCCCAGGCTGGCTAACTTGATTATTAATCTTTTGTGTGAGACTGTGTCAAATGCCTTGCTAAAGTCTAGGTAGGCCATATCCACAGCCCCTCCCTGGTCTATTACTTTGGTCACCCAGTCAAAGAAATCAATTAGATTTGTCTGACATGACCTTCCTGTTGTGAATCCATGCTGCTTTGGGTCCAGTGCCCCGCTGACCTCTAGGTACTCAACAATTCTTTCTTTCAGAAGTGATTCCATCATTTTCCCCACCACTGAGGTCAAACTAACAGGTCTGTAGTTTCCTGCTTCTGCCTTGCTCCCACATTTGTGAAGGGGAATCACATCTGCCCTCCTCCAGTCCTCAGGTACCACCCCATCTTCCCATGATTTGTTAAAAAGTGTGGTTAGTGGTGTCACTAGGTCCTCCCTTAGCTCTTTTAGGATTCTAGGGTGAATCCCGTCAGGCCCCATTGCTTTGTCCATCTTGAGTTTTAGAAGTTCTTTCAGTACTCTTTCTTCTTTAAATGGACTGGTATCAACCCCACTATCCAGATGTTATCTGCCCGATCCTTGCCAAAATTGTCTGGAGTTCCTTGGAGAAAGGGGTCTTTCCTGATCCCCTTAAGGAGGTGGTCATTCGACCACTCCTTAATAATCCTTCCCTGGATCCAGACTGTCCAGCTAACTACAGACCTGTCTCCCTTTGTGGGTAAGGTTATTGAGAAGGTGGTTGTGTTGCAACTGGATGACCATCTTACAACCCACAATGTCTATGATGCTCTCCAATCTGGGTTTAGGAAGAGACATAGCACTGAGACCACCCTTGTTTGGGTTTTAAATTATCTCCTAAATGTGAGAGATTGAAAGGCTCGTACTATCTTATTCCTTCTTGATCTTTGGCAGCATTCGACACTGTAGACCATGGTGTGCTTCTGGAGTGTCTGCGGTGTCTCTGTGAACTGTCTGCAACAGTCCTAAGTTGGTTTTAATCCTTCCTCATGGGCAGGTCACAGAAGGTTGTCACTGGAATTTATACCTCTGATGCCCTCTCCCTGTCCTGTGGGGTGCTGCAGGGCTCCATATTGGCACCCATGTTGTTTGCAGTGTATATGCTTCCATTGGAAGAAATCATTAGGCAATGCAGTTTGGGTTTTCACTGTTATGCAGATGATACCCAACTGTATATGTCCTTTACTCCTGGACAGGGTGATGCGATCTCTGTGCTTAACAAGTGTCTAGCTGAGATCAAGAATTGGATGAGCACTAGCTGGCTGAGGTAAAATCCGGATAAGACTGAGGTGTTGGTTGTGGACTCAGATCATCTAGAGGTGGGTCTTGGTGCTGGATACTCTTAGGGCCTATGGCTTGATGGTGTCCAGCTCATGACCTCAGACCGGGTGCGTAACCTAGGTGTTATTTCTGACAGTGGTTTGACCGTGAAATTACAGGCATCTGCTATTTTTGTTTTTCTCCCTGTTGATTTTTAACATTTTATTTATTTTGTGATTGGGTGGGGGTAATTTTGTGTGGGGTGGGGGTGAGGTTAAACTGTATTAGTGGCTGTATATGGTGCGTGTGGTGTGAGTGACCTAGGTGTTTTATGTATTAGTGATGTGTATGTGTATGGGTGTGAGTGGATGTTGTTATAGAAAAAAGGGAGCATTTGGAGTGAGCGTCTGTTGTGAATAAGAGTTTTTGAGCTATATTGCTTTGGGTAGGTGGGTGGGGAGAATATGAATGAGTGTTTGTCTGTGAATAAGAGCTTTTCCTTCTATTTTTCTTCCTTTCAAATTACTGATGTGCCTGTGTCATCTGGGGGGCTAGGGAGGGCCAGAATAGTGTATGGGACATCCCTTCTGTGTGACTTGTGGCCCTTCAAATGCCACCAGGTTTCTGATACCACTGTGAGACGTTGCCGGGAGATGGGGATTTGGAGAGGACTGGGTGGTCTTGGGCATTGGGGAGCCCCGTGCATGGTGGAGGGTGGTAGGATTGGGATTGTTAGATCCAAAAGGCACCCTGGATTATGATGGGCACAAGAAAGAGGCCAGGCGTGTTTTGTGCCTGTCTCCAGGGAGTCCACCAGACTAAGTGGTCAGGTAACCTGAGGGGCTGCTTTGCCCACCAATCCCCTGTGGGCAGTGCTATGCAATGCCAGATCAATCAGGAATAAGACCATGATTTTGGCGGATCTGATTTCCTTGGTCGATCTGTCTTGCATCATGGAGACCTGGGTTAGGGATGGTGCTGGCCCAGTTTTTGAGGCTGCCGTCCCCTCTGTGTATACCGTGGTGCACTGCCCCAGTGAGGAACGTAGGGGCGGCAGAGTAGCCGTCTGCTTTAGATCTGACTTGGGCTTCACCGTGCACCCAGTTGGAGCCCCAGGTTCTTTTGAATGTGTGGCCATTTGCGGTGGTCCAGGCACAGGCTAAGGGATTCTTCTTATTTACCATCCCCCCCATGGCGGTGGGGAATTTTCTGCAGGAGGTTGGCGAATTCATCATTGATGAAACATTGGAAGCCCCCAGATGTATTGTCCTGGGGAATTTCAGTGTCTGGGCCAATGATAAATCTTCCCGGCTTGGTTATAATCTACTCCAGACTATGTCATCGCTGGGCCTATCGCAAGTTGTTTCTGCCGCAACACACCAGGATGTGTACACTTTGGACCTGGTGTTCTCACTGGGGCTTGAGATAAATGGTCTCAAGATTGAGCGGGTGGTATGGTCTGATCACTGCACGGTGTGGTTCATGTTCAGGGCTCCCACTGGGTGATCTCCCCCTACAGAGATGATGAGCTGTCATCCATTGTGGGGATTGATCCTGGAGGGCTTTTTGGTGACAGCCAATCTATCTGGTGTGGGTAATGCATGCATTAGGGGCATTGGTGCCATGGTGGGCTCCTATAATAGAGTGCTATCTGACACCATTGACTCCCTCGCACATGTCTGTGTATGACCAAAATCATACCAACTGAGATCCCCATGGTTTGATGGGGACCTCGGGGAGATGAAGAGAAAGGGCTGGAGGTTGGAGCGCTGCTGGAGGAGGTCTGGACTGTAGGGGGACAAACTGGCCCTGCATGTGCGTTATAATGCATATCAGGGGGCAATCAGCTGTAAGAAGGCAGTGTTCCTGTCCAGGGAGATTGCTGCCAGGAAGAACCGACCAGCTGTACTTTTTCAGACTGTGGACAGGTTGCTTCATCCAGCCTCTCTACAGCCGAAGAAGGTTTTTTCTAATGCTGAATGTGAAGAGTTTGCTCGGTTCCTCTTGGACAGAGTGTCCAGTATCCGGCAAGGAGTTCCTCCAGTCAGCAATGCCATAGCTGGCAGTGGCCGCCCAAAGTGTTCTGAGTGCACTCTGCCTGGTTGGGGAGAGTTTAGACTAGTGGAGGTAAGTGAGGTCATCGGGGTGGCAACCAATCTGAAGCACACCTTTTGTGAACTGGATCTGGTGCAGACTCGTTTCTTGATGAGATGCGTCAGTGCTATTGGCTCGGTGTTCACTCTGATTGTCCGCTGTTCCTTGTCTGAAGGGGTCTTTCCTGATGCCTTGAAAGAGGCATTGGCAAGACCACTCTTAAAGAAACCATCTTTGGACCTGGAGGTTAGGGCAAATTACTGACCTATCTCCAGTCTTCTCATTTTGGTGAAGATTGTGGAGAAGGTAGTGGCGCTTCTGTTGGAGGAGCACCTCATGGCCCATGAGTTGTACGAACACTTCCATTTGGGGTTTTGGGAAAGGCATAGCACAGAAACCTCGCTTGTTCGGGTGCAGAATGATGTCCACAGGGCTAGAGATCGAGGAGAGCGGACAATTCCTGTCCTCCTTGATCTCTCTGCAGCATTCAACACTGTGGACCATTGTGTGTTGCTCGACCACCTCTGGGAACTCTGAGGACTCACTGGCACTGTCATCTACTGGTTTGAGTCTTTTTTAACCAACAGGAGGCATCGGGTTGTGATGGACAATTTGTCCTCCACCCCTAGCCCCCTATCTTGTGGAGTACTTCAGGGGTCGGTATTGGCCCCAGTGTTGTTTGCAGAGTATATGCTGCCCTTGGGAGGGATCATTAAGAAGTATGGCATGGGTTTTCATTGCTATGCTGATGATACCCTGCTATACTTATCCTTAGCCCCAGGAACATCCAATGCAGTGGATTTACTATACAGCTGCCTTGCTGAGATCAATGATTGGATAGCCTCTAGTTAGTTGTGACTGAACCCAGATAAGATGGAGGTGTTGGTGGTGGAGTTGAACAGAGTGCATGACAGGACGGCTTCTGGATCAGAGGCTGGACTTGTTCTGGGACAATGGAGGCACAGATATCTTCCACTGTCCAATCCTGTTTTTTCCATCTCAGAAATGTTGCCAGGATAAAGCCCCTTGTTCTGCCTCTGGACCTCCCCACTTTGACACATGCCTTAGTTACATCAAGGCTTGACTACTGTAATGTGTTCTACCTTGGGGTCGGGGTTGGATCCCACTGCAGACTGCAGCTAGTGCAGAATACGACTGCATACTTGCTTACTGGGCAGCCAAAGTTTTGTCATATTACTCCTGTGTTGCGTGAACTGTACCAGCTGCCAGTCAGGTGGAGGATCCTCTTTAAGGTGTATCTTCTCACCTATAAAGCCCTACATGGTCAGGGCCCTGGTTATCTCCTAGACATTCTAGTGCCTGCTCTCTCGGTTCATCCCCTCCGTTCCTCCTGTGGGGGCCTTGTGCCAATTCCCAGGACAAGGTTGAAATTGGCCGGCGACAGGGTGTTTAGTGTCGCTGCCCCCGTCCTGTGGAATTTGTTGCCCCTCGGGGTTAAGGGGGCCCCTACGTAGGAGGCATTCAAAGCCCATCTGGAAGCCCTCCTATTCATCCAGACCTTTTTGGAGTAAGCTGTTGTTTCAGAGTTTTAAACACAGCTACTGGTAATTTGATGGGTAGTTTTATTTAATGGAAATGTTCTAATATAGGTTAATTATTCTTATGTTCATATATTTTTTCTTTTGCTTTCTATCTTGCTTTTAAATGTGTACTCATTTGTTTGTACAGCACCCAAAGCCTCTGGGATTGGGCATCTTTTTAAATAAATTTTGCCTTGCCTTGCCTTGCCTTTCTTTTACCATCTAAGGAATATTGCCCAGGTGAAACACCTGGTTCTTCTGGCTGACGTTCCAACACTGGTCTAAGCCTTCATAACCACCTGCCTTGATTATTGCAATGCTCTTTACCTAGGGCTTCTGGGGGTTTATATCTGCAGCTTGCAGCTAGTGCAGGAATGCGGTGGCCAGGCTTTTGACTGGTACATCTAGGACTAGTCATATTACGCCTGTGTTGCATGAACTGCACTGGCTGCCAGTTCAGTGGTGTATCACATTTAAGGTCAGTTTGCTGACCTACAAAGCCCTATATGAACAGAGACCCCAGTATCTGCAGGAGCTCCTTACTCCCTAATGCCCTTCCCACTCACTCTGATCCACCAATGAGGGATTGCTAGAGATTCCCAGGACTAAGTTAAAAGCATCTGGGGCACATGCCTTATCTTATGCTGCACCCACACTGTGGAATTCTCTACCTCGTCGGTTAAGGGAATGCCTGACCATCTCAAATTTTAAATCAGAACTTAAAACCTACTTGTTTTATCAGGCTTTTTCTGAATGTTTTTAAAATGTAATATTGGTATTTTCTGATTATATTGTATGTTTATTTTATTGTACAGTGCCTCAATAATTTGCAAGGCGCTTAAGAAATAAATTTTACTTACTTATTTACTACAGTTGAGTATCATCTGCATAGCAGTGAAAACTCAGACCGTACTGCCTAATAATGTCCCCTAAGGCAGCACGTACACTGTGAACAACATGGGTGAGAAAATAAAGCCCTAGGGGACACCGCAGCATAGGAAGAGAGCATCAGAGGAATAAATCCCAGTGACAACTCTGAGTCCTATCCCTGAGGAATGATCGAAACCATCTGAGCACCATACCTGACAGTTCACAGATGAAATGCAGGTGCTCCAATAGTACGCCATGGTCCGCAGTGTCAAATGCTGCAGAGAGATTGCATTGGGGATAGCATTAAAGGCAAAATGTGCCTATTCGTGGATGACACCAAGCTCTGTGGGAGAGTGGACACAGTCGAAAGGATACAGGACCTACAAGAAGATCTAAAGAAGCTGGAGAGGTGGTCCAGGATCTGGCAGCTTGGCTTCAATGCCAAGAAATGCAAAGTTATACATATAGTAGCCAAGAATCCCAAGATAGAGTACTACCTGGGTGGAGTCCAAGTATCTGCATCAGAGGAGGAGAAGGACCTAGTAGTGATGATCACTAGTGACCTGAAACACTCCATGCAGTGCAAGAAATCAGCAGCAAAGGCAAACAAGATACTGGGATGTATAGCTAGGGGGATCAGTAGTAGGAGAGAGGAGGTTATACTGCGCTTGTACAGGTCACTGGTAAGGTTGCATCTAGAGTACGGAGTTCAGTACTGTTGCCCACACCTCAAAAAGGACATTAACCTGCTGGAGAAGTTCCAGAGGAGGGCTACAAAGATGATAGCTGGTCAGCAGGGCAAGACATACGAGGAGGGGTTGAGGGCACTGAACATGTACTCCCTGGAAGACAGGAAAGAGAGAGAGGGGACATGATTGGGACCTTCAAGTACTTGAAAGGTATAAATAAGGTTGATAAGGAGAGTCTCTTTAAGCTGGGTGGCAACCATAATACGAGTGGGCACAGTCTTAAGCTGGAGGGTGGGAGGTTTGGGTCTAGGGACACTGAATCCCCCCCCATAACGTCCCCTGAATGACTGGTCCATACTGAAATTGAGGTCAATGGTGTGGTACTGGTCTGATATACCCCCCCAAGGCGCAACCCACTTTTTTCATTTTTTCAACCTCTTCAGGTCCTTCCCAACTGACCAAGCTGATCAGTATCTTTATTCTTCATACTGCCCCAGTTTCCTTTTTATATCTACAGGTCTGACAGGACATTGAGCAGGTGTAGGAAGATACTGGCCATACATATCAGATACATATTGTTTGTTTGTTTACCCTACACTGTTTGTCATAGTTCGTAAAACAGATCCTTTGTGAGCCCATTGCTCTTCTTGTTTTACAGGTACGAATGGCTGTTCCCCTGTGATCCCCTTATCCCAGGCTCCACAGGAACCAGGTAGGATATATTGCATTTGTGTTAGGATGTTAACCTGTAATGCTGCAACCCTAAGTATTATGGCACTGTAGGCTTTCACTTGCTAGCTAGATTGTGATGCAGGATTTGAAATATCTCCACTACTCTGTTAAGATTCCCCTGTCACAAAAGGAGGGAAATTTTCTGCCAAAAAAAAGTTAATGCAGACATTAGGGTGGAAGAAAGCAAAGTGCACAAAGTACACAAATAAATCAAGCATTTGTCAGTGCTGAATGTTGTCTTGCTGGCATTGGTATTGGTAGTGCAGGAGTTAGATGCATAATAGGAATGACAGTGAAGTATTGAACTGATGCCAATCCCACCCCCACCCTGCAGAGGCTGACAGGCATTGGGATGCAATGCTGATGCCATTTCACCTCACACTACCATGCAGACACCGACAAGTATTATGGTGTGCCTTAGGGTCTTCGGGCCTTATGCTCACCCCATTCCATAAGAAAACATGCTGAGATGGGTGCAGTATAGGAGAATGGGGTGAACCTTAGGGCTGAAGAGTCCAAGGCACACTTTGATGCCTGTCACTGGCTGCAGAGTGGGGGTGGAGGTGGAATGGCATAAGCATTACAGATGACAATCCCAAGTCACACCCTGATGTATGGCAGTCTCCTACAATGTAGGGCATAACGGTTGGAAACCCTAAAGCCCTAAGTGAGTTGGTATTTTCACTCCAACTTTTCATCACAGGCTTTTTGGGACTCCCACCTATGAACAGTGGCCATATCAGTTTGTTAGCCCAAAGATGATTTTGCATAGTGACTGCTTCCATTTGTCACCACAGGTACGAAACACATTTTGGTCAGGAGTGAACAATGTCAGTTGTACTGTTCATAGGAGGTATGTAAAATGGCAATGTTGAAAATCTGGGTGAAAATATTAAAATGTGTTGAAGTTATTTAATGTGTGTGTGGAACTGCACCACGACGCCGATAAAGCACAATCATTTTTCTGAATTTAGTTTATCAAATTTGCAAGATAGTTTTTATACCCCACCTCATGAACAGTCACACTGTTGTTTTGTTAACCAGTCCCGAAAGGTAAGGTGATTCCACACAGTGACCCCGAAATTACCTTTCGGGATGAATATAAGATGACAGTGCAGTGTTCATGAGGAGGGTCCCAATGACCCCATGTTGCAAATTGGGAGCAACAATTTTAAAAAAATGGCTGAGATAGGCACCTAAGTTGATCCTCCCCCCCATTTATGCCATTATGGATACATTAGTGAAAGGAGAAAGTACAGAGGTGGTATTGCTAAGCTCAAAGGAGAAAAGGGGGCATGTGAGGAGGAGGACCCTGTAAAAGCATACATCCTAAATAGATACTTTTGCTCAATATTTACTGAAGAGAAGGTAGGGCAGGACCCATAGCTCAGTACCATGGACACAGGGGGGAGGGAGGTGAACACTAATCCTCTCACAAAAGAAAGGGTACTACAAGAGCTTGCTAAGCTCAAGGTGGACAAGGCAATAGGACCTGATGGCATATATCCCAGGGTACTAAAGGAGCTAAGGGTGGGACTAGCAGAGCCCTTAGCAGAACTGTTTAGTGAGTCTCTGAGCACAGGAGAGGTCCCAGAAGACTGGAGAATGGCTCATGTGATCCCACTCCACAAGAGTGGTAGCAGGGAGGAGGCAGGAACTACAGACCAGTCAGTCTTACCTCAGTAGTGGACAAGATTAGAGGCACTCTTAAGGAAAGGATAGTGCAACACCTGAATCCATAGGGCACAGGATCCAAGACAGCATGGATTTACAAAGGAAGGTCCTGTCAAACTAATCTCATAGATTTCTTTGACTGGGTAACCAGAGTGGTGGACCAAGGGGGAGCAGTTGATGTCGCCTACCTTGACTTCAGCAAATCTTTCGACACTGTTCCACATAGAAGATTGATAAATAAGCTGGGTAGGCTCGGGGTGGGTCAGAAGTTAGTCAACTGGGTGGCAAACTGGTTGACAGGCAGAAAACAGAGTGGTGGTAAATGGTAAACAGTCAGAAGAGATGCGAGTCATAAGTGGAGTACCTCAGGGATCAGTCCTGGGGCCAGTCCTCTTCCATATCTTCATTAGTGACATTGCAGATGGACTAGAGGGTAAGGCTTGTCTGTTTGCAGATGACACCAAAATCTGCAACAGAGTAGATGATCCAGATGGGGTGAGCAGAATGAGAAGAGATCTGGAAAAACTAGCAAAATGGTCGGAACGGTCCTTCCTGACTCACTCAGTGACCACTCTCCCATCAGCTGTACCTGGTCAAACAAATTCTATAAGCCCCCTCCAAAAATCATCACCAGCAGAGTCCTACCCCGTGGTCAGCTACCCTACCTCAAATCGCACCTCAGTCTGCAGGACTGGTCCCCCATCTTCAAGGCAACAGATACTAATACTGCACTGGAGCAATTTATTCACATTTTCAATGAAGCCTGTAATAAATTTGCCCCCCTCAAAAAGCATAAAGTTAAATCACTCAGTAACCCTTGGCTGTCAGGAGACCCCTTAAAAAACTTAAATCCAGGGACCACCTCTGGGAACTGGCTAGAAACTCTGGTAAGCAACTCGACATCCAGAATTATAAGCGGGCACGGAACGACTGCACCAAATCCATCTGGCAACAGAAATCTGACTACTATAAAAATGCCCCCACTAACTCCTGGAGAAATGGGAGGGATTTCTGGAAAAACATTAAAGATGTCACTGGGAAGCAGTCAAAATCTTCGCCGAACATACTCAACATAAATGGACACACTACACTCGACTCTAAAACTATTGCGAACAATTTTAATATCGCTTTCACTGACCTTAGCAGTGTTCTCCCCTTCGACTTCTTCCAAGATGTGTCAACTCCCATTCCCCCAACTCCTCCACCCATGCCTGTCACCCACCTTTCTACTTTAAAGCACTAAAGAAACATCAAGTCCGAAACTACATTGCCAAAGCCATCAGCAAATCTAGAACAAGCAATGACACACTTGACCTCAAGCTACTGGCCTTAACGCTTGACAAGGTACTTGGGCCCCTCACCAAGATTTTTAATCTCTCTCTTTTTCCTCTAGCCAATTCCCAGACAAATGGAAAATGGCCACTGTTACCCCGATTCACAAAAGTGGTGATAAGACTGACCATGCGAACTTCTGCCCTATCTCCATTCTGCCTCCCCTATCGAAGGCACTGGAACGTATAGTAGCGGACTAACTTACCAAGCATCTGGACAATTATAATATTCTCTGTAAACAGCAATATGGCTTTAGAAAAGGTCATAGTACATCCTCTGCCTTACTCGAATTCACCAGCTCCATTCACAGCTCCCTTGACAATGGACAACTAACTGGTGCTATTTTCATCAACCTGACCAAAGCCTTCAATACTGTCCACCACTCCCTCATGTTGAGCCAACTAAAAAATGATGGTCTCTCCAATGATTCAATCTCTTGGTTCAAAAGCTATCTTGAAAACCGCACCCAGCGTGTAAAAATTGGAGATGTGCACTCTGATTCCAGACCTGTCCTCTCTTGAGTCCCCCAGGGTTCAATACTGGGCCCCCTACTCTTCAGCCTGTTCCTTAACACCCTACCGGACTCCTGCACTGAACATATCACCCTGTATGCCGATGATGCAGTAATCCTTGCCACACACCAGGACCCAAAGAAATTGCAAGAAAATCTCCAATTCAGCTTCTCCTCGGTTGAGAATTGGCTCACAAAGCACAAACTGATCCTTAATCAAAAAAAAAACAAAGGCCATGACCTTCAGCAGCTCCCATAATAAACATAAGCACTTCCAACTCTCCGTTATCACCAGACAAGGTGCCGCACTGGAACAGGTCAAAAACTTTAAATACCTTGGGATCACCCTTAACCCTCACCTCTCCTACACTGCCCACATCGACCATGTCGCCAAAGCTGCTAACCCCCAGCTAGGCCTGCTATTCCGTCATAGGAAACACCTGACACCTGAAGCCCTCGCTGTCACTGTCCAGAGCTCCATCATATCCATCATTGATTATGGCATTATCATTTATGGCTCTGCTACAACCACCGCACTCAAACGTGTATCCACTACCCTCAACAAGGCCTGTTGACTTGTCACTGGCTCCCAATGCCTAACTCACACCTGTGACCTCTATTCTCAAACTGGATGGTTGAATCTTGCCAATTGAATAAAACACCAAACTTGTATTACTACTAAGAAATCTTGCTGGGCCTTGCCCCTGCTGGAGTCTGTGCCCTCATACAACCGAGAATCCACACCCGACATACTAGGGGATCGAAACCTCAGCTTCTGCAAGTCCTGTATTGCCGCACAACACAAGGCCAAAGATTCTTTGCTTACCAGGCCACTAGTTGGTACAACGGTCTTCCCAATGACATCTCATCTTCACTATCGCTCAGCACTTTTAAGACTCGTCTCCGCCTAACACTGACTGCCTCCAACCTCTGTGACTGTTGTGGCTAAACATGTCTTTTGGTTCCATAGCTGAAGATACCCTTTTGGATCCACATCTACTCCTGCACTTTGCCAGCACCCCCTCCTCCTATCACCACCTCCACCGCTGGCCCATGACAAATGCCACCCGGCTGCACTACCTCTATTCTTATCCGCCTTCCACCCCTCATCTCTCTGTCCCCCCAACCTACCTCCCCTTTTCTCCCATCCACTTAGTCTCCCTGATTTCACCCTCCTCCTTTCCATTTCCCTTCACCAAAGTTTCAACTTATTGTTCTTTTTTCATCTACAAGACTATGTGTTTTTTTTTAATTTTATAAACTTTTATCTTTGCTTATGCTTGTCTCAGTTGTACCAGTGACGTGGAACCTTTGTAAAAGAGCATCGGCTCAAAGGTATTTGTAATCCTAGAACAAATAAATAAATAAAATAAATAAATAAAAGAGTGGCAACTGGGATTTAATGCAAAGAAGTGCAAGATCATGCACATAGGGAAGAGAAACCCTGAAGCCACCTATAGGCTGGGAGCGGAGTTGCTGGCAGTCACAAAGGAAGAAAGAGACTTGGGCATCATCATCACCAATGATCTGAAATCATCCAAGAAGAACTCTAAAGCAGTAGGTAAAGCTAGGGGGATGCTAGGGTGTATTAGTAGGGGTTTCACAAGTCAGAAGAGGGAGGTAATAATCTCTCTTTACAAGACACGGGTTAGGCCCCATTGGAGTACTGCGTGCAGTACTGGAGGCTACACCTTCACAAGGACATTAACCAAATTGAGGCAGTCCAGAGAAGGGCAACCAAAATGGTGCAGGGACTGCATCAGAAGACATATGAGGACAGATTAATGGAGCTCAGTATGTATGCCCTAAAGCAAAGGAGGGAGAGAGGTGATATGATCCAAACATTCAAACACCTTAAGGGCATTAACAAGGTGAAAGAGTCTAACATGTTTCAGTATAAGAAAAATAGCAGGACAAGAGGACACAGCATGAGATTAGAAGGAGGCTGATTAAGGGGTAATGTGAGGAAGTTCTTTTCACAGAAAGGGTGGTGGATGCATGGAACAGCCTACCTCAGGAAGTGGTGGCTATGAATACAGTGCAGGGCTTCAAACAGGCATGGGATAGGCATAAGGAAGCAATACAGATGAGTATGAATAGACAGGCCACTGACAGAGCAAAGGCCAATGGCACATTTATAAGGTAGAAAAAGAAATGGGCTGAGTGGATGGGCCTTGCGGTCCTTATCTACTGTGAACTTTTATGTTTCTATGTTTCTATTATACAGCTTACCAGCATTTCTTCAGTTTGCGGTTGGCCTTGAAGAGTCCAGACATTTTCCTGCCCCACCAAAGAGCACAGTGCTGGACCTCCTGAGGTAAGTATGGGGTGATGGGGGTGTGAGGAGATGGGGGTGCGAGTTGGGGGAAGTCATGGACAATGGACCAATTTCTGTTTTTTTTTTCAGGTACAAAAAAAAATGGAACCTTTGCCATGGGACAGTTTTCTTTCTTTATAGTTGAAAACAAATGTTGGGCACACTGGGCTTCCAGTGTGCCCCATGACTTTCAGGGGGCCTGATGTTGTCAACACTGGGGTGGGCTCCCAGTGTGCCACACATTGGGGGTGGGGCAGGGCCCGGGTGAACATATTAATGCGGTTGGATTACTGTATAGATTGGAGGGGGTTGTACACAGTTTTGCAGATGATGTCCAACAAATTCTGTGCTGGAAACAAAGAAAGTTTACTATCTTCCTTTCTTCAGATCCAATCCTGGCTCTCCTCAAACCATCTAATTCTTAGTTTATCCAAGATTCAGGCCATGCTCTTCGGGTCCTTAAGAAAAGGCAGAACTGAGTCCCCCATCTGTAGGTCCAATGCCCTGATAGTTCTGCAATAACTAATACAAACTCCTTTAAATACCTGGGAGTGACTCTTGACCCCCAACTTCACTTCACCTTGCATATAAATGAGGTTTACAGACATGTCAACTTGAAGACTGGCGCCACATACCGAGTATGTCACTCCCTCACCCCGTCAGCCAGGATCTCTGTAGCCCATGGTGTTCTGCTCTCTGGGCTTAAATATGCTCTACCTGTCCTCTCTCATGCCAAGGTTGCTGATCTACATAAATGGGATACCACTTACAATAACATCTGTAGCCCTGCCGACTCCTGCCGCACCCACCACTGTTCGCTCTATTCAGCCTTGAATAGGCTGTCTCCTCAATGGCCTGTGCTCCTACACTCTTGGATGCTTCATTGATTCCTTAACCCATCTACCCTGTCCCGACTTGCTTGCAGCTATGTTAAACTCTGTGATCCACTCTCGCTGTCTAAGGTCTTCCACTTATCCCCTGCTCTCCATTCCTATTTGCTCTACTAAGATGGGTGAGCATGCTTTCTCCCACTTTGCTCCCAAATTCTAGAATCCCTTCCCCAACATGAAGAATTCAACTTCTCACAATACTTTCAAACAAGCTCTGGCAGAGCCACTACGACTGTGAATGCATTAACTAGATAAGGGTGTTTCATGGCTTAAACATAAACATTTATTTATTTAAAAAATATCAGATTTATAAACCTTTGAGTCAGAGACTCATTTACAAAGGCACCTCATCGAAACTAATACAAAGACAGCACAGTCAAAAAACAATGGCTCGAGAGCAGACAGTTATAACAGTCATTCACTGGAGATACATGGGTAGCAGTAGATAAATGGATTACATAGTTTAGGCACACAGGCACCACATCAAGAAGACCAAAGCAGTTCAAATAATATACAATAGCTAAGGAAAATAGACATCAGGAGTCAAAGAGAAACCCAGAGTGTTCACATGAAGGCTGTTGTGTACACTTACTGAATCAAAGTACAGTACATTGAGAAAGGGCATATTTAAGCAATAAGGCATAACAGTGTGTGTGTTATCATGTACTAATGTCACTCCTGGGGTGGGTTGAAGCACGAGGTGAAGCCGAAAAGCCCACCACCCCAGGAGTGATGTTATTACACTGCTGGTAGCTTCTGAAAGCAGAAATCTTGTTTGTACAGCAGAAAGCAGCTAACTGAAAACAAATATAATTTTTCTTATTAATTTAACACTTCTATCTCAGCAGGAGTCTGTGCCTGTTGAGATTAAGCAAACAGATACTTTATTAGAAGTAGAGGGGTTCTCATTTAGGGTTTAAAAAAAATAAAAAAATGACAGTGTGTGTTTCTGTGTTGGGAAGGGTACTGTATCAAGCTTACTTTGTTAAATCAGTAGGAGCGGAAAGAGGTTAATTGGGTGTGTGGCTTAAGCAGTATAAAAGCAGGTGACTCAAATTACAACTTCCTGCTGGTAGCTTCTGGAAGGAAAAAATCTTGTTTGTACAGCAGAAAGCAGCTAACCAAAAAAAACTACAATTTTTCTTACAAATTGCCCTCCATCCCACCCCTCCACCCTCCCACCCTAAGCCAGTTCTACTTTTATAGCCACTGGATTTGACTGACAACAGGAACTTCCTGTTTGACAGTAGGAAGGGAAGGATCATAGAGAAACATTAGTTTTGTCAACCCTAAAGGAAAAAAGTAGCTCTTTCTCCCCCCCCCAACTGCTGGAGGTCTGACTCTGAGCAAGAAAGAAGAAGGCTACTGAAGAATACAGGAAGTTGCTGTCCCAGGACAGAAAAGGTGAGAGTTGTAAGGAGAGGAGAGAGTAAGCACACAGAGAAACAGGAGAGGGGGCACAAAATAAGACATGATGGGGGTGGTGCAGTGCAATGGCTGTGGGGTGGCAGTGTTCCGGGAGACATTCTGGAGGCTGCGATGCTGCCCTATTTGGAGGCACCTCTCTGGTCTGAGGGAGGAGGTTGCCAATCTCCAGGCTGACCTGGCTAGGATTCGTGAAACCTCCTCACCCACCCAGGGACCACCAGGGCCACTGCCACTACCTCAGAGGTTGCCAAGTAGCTGGATCAAGGTGGGCTCAGGGAGGGAAAGGGTGGTGGAACAGAGGTGCATTCCTCCAGCTGTACCTCTCCACAATTCATACACTTTTCTGGTGGGCAGTGGTTCCTCTCTGGAGGCACCTGCAGTGGAGACCAAGGAGGATGCTGGGAACCTCCACAAAGGAGAGCCACAGGAGGGTGGCACAGGACCCCACGGGAAGGAAACAACTCCTGGTGGGGGACTCAATCATTAGGGGGTAGAAGTGGGGTAAGAAGGGAGCAGGGAGGTAAGGTGCCTACCTGGCACCACAGCTTGAAGGGACAGGAAGCAAATCCTCAGGATCGTGGGAGCAGCTGCACAGGGGAGGGAGGTGGATGTCATTATCCACCTAGGGACAAATGGCCTGGCTAGAAATTGGATCAAAGCAGTGCAAGAGGAGTTTGTAGAGTTGGGGAGGACCTTAGACAAGTGGCGCATACGGTTACTTTCTCAGAGGTGCTGCCTGTCTATGGCAAGGGTGATGCTAGGCATCACTCATGGAATTCAATGAATAGTTGGAAAACTGGTGTGAGCTCAGGGTTTTGGCTTCACTGGGACTGGGAAGCCACCTGAGGGATGCAGGTTCATACTGGCCGTGGTCTGCATCTGTCATGGGGATCCAGGATCCTAGGTGATAGGTTTAAATGCTCATTGGCAAGCATTTAAACTAGCCAATGGGGAGGCACTGAAAGGAGCAGGGAAATCCCAGCCTCCCTCACAAAAACACAGTAATTAGTGAGGTAAACACCAAGGTAGAGAAGTCATTAGGGAGCAGGACAAAGGTAAATGCAAAAAAAGGCAAAGGCAGTAAGGACAGGGATGGAGCAGAAAGGGGTAAGGCCATCAAAAATTGGAGGGTGATGAGTACCAATGCCCATAGTCTGTGTAACAAGCTCCCTGAACTAGTGGCCTTGATGGAAGAGGGATACCTGGATATTGTGGCAGTCACAGAAACATGGTACACAAACAACCATGACTGGGATGTCAACATACCAGGATACACAATCTAAAGGAGGGACAGGGAGGGTAAAAGAGGAGGTGGAGTAGCTCTCTATGTAAGGGAAGGGATCAAAGCAACAGACCTAAAGAGTAAACAGGGAGCAGATGAGGCCCTCTGGGTCACCCTGGAGACAGAAAATGGCACCACGATCCGCATGGGGGTTGTATACAGACCCCCATCTCAGGGGGAGGGAATGGACAAGGAAATGATAGAAGGCATCCTTAAAATGGCAGAAAAAGGGAGATATTGTTGATGAGGGATCTGAATATGCCAGATGTTAACTGGAGCACCTTTGCTGCAGGCACATCCAGAGCAGGGTCATTCTTGATGACCTACAAGGAGCATGCCTCAGACAGCTAGTATTGGAATCCACTCAGGAGGGAGCAATCTTAGACCTGGTACTCACAAACGGGGATGGAGAAAGAATCTCAGATTTAGAAGTGGGTAGCCATCTGGGAGCAAGTGACCACCAAACAGTGTGGTTCATGATAAACACAGCCATAGAGTCAAGCCATACAAAAACAGGAATATTGGACTTTAGGAGGGCTGACTTTGGGAAAATGAGAGAGTGCCTCAGAAAAGCACTAGCAAACAGGCAAGAAGGAGGGGTGGAGGAACAATGGGGAATGATCAAAACAGCCATCACAGAGGCAACAAGCCTTTGTGTGAAGCAAATCACCAAAACACATTGAAGGAAAAAACTGCTATAGTTCTCAAAAGAGGTGGCATGGAGGGTTAAGGAGAAAAGGATAGCATTCCAGAAATATAAGAAAACATAGAAGGAGCAGGACAAAGAACTTTATCAGTTAAGCAGAACAAGGCAGGGAAGGTAGTCAGAATAGCAAAGGCCAAACCGAGGAAAGGATAGCCAACTCTGTTAAGAAGGGGGATAAGACCTTTTATAGGTACATTAGGGAGTGAAGAAAGACCAATGGAGGGATACTGAAGCTTAATAAAGGGGAGGGAATGTGGGCAGAGGGTGACAGTGAAAAAGCAGGGATACCGAATGAATATTTCTGCTCAGTATTTACAAAGGAAGAGGAGGGGGAGGAACCTAAACCAAGCAAGAGAAACACTGGAGATGGGGGTTGATACCAGTCCATTTACAGAAAAAAGGGTTCTGAAAGAACTAGTAAAATTGAAGGTGGACAAAGCAATGGGGCCTGATGGGATTCACCCAAGAATCCTAAAAGAACTAAGGGTAGAACTAGTGACACCGCTAACTACTCTCTTTAATAAATCATGGGAGGATAGGGTGGTACCTGAGGACTGGAGAGGGCAGATGTGTTTCCTCTTCACAAAAGTGGGAGCATGGCAGAGGCAGGAAACCACAGACCAGTTAGTTTGACCTCAGTGGTAGGGAAAATAATGGAATCACTTGAAGGAAAGAACTGTTGAGTACCTAGAGGCCAGTGGGGCACAGGACCCAAGGCAGCATGGATTCACAGCAGGAAGATCATGTCAGATGAATCTAATCGATTTCTTTGACTGGGTGACCAAAGTAGTAGATCAGAGAGGGGATGTGGACATGGCCTACCTAGATTTTAGCAAGGCATTTGATACAGTCCCACACAAAAGATTAATAAACAAGTTAGTCAGCCTTGGAGTGGGTCCCAAGGTGGTAGCCTGGATAAAAAATTGGCTGGACAACAGGACAGAAAGGGTAGTAGTAAACGGAGTCCACAGTGAAGAAAGTAGGGTTACTAGCGGGGTACCGCAGGGTTCAGTACTGGGACAGGTCCTTTTTAATGTCTTTATAAGTGACATTGCAGAGGAACTGGAAGGAAAAGTATGTCTCTGCAGATGACACAAAGATCTGTAACAGTGTTGATACACAGGATGGAGTGCAAAGGATGAGAATGGACTTGGCAAGATTGGAGGAATGGTCAGATGTATGGCAGCTTAGATTCAATGCAAAGAAATGCAAGGTAATGCACCTGGGAAACAAAAACCCAGGGGAAGAGTACATAATGGGGGGATGAGATACTGACAACAATAAAATTGGAAAGAGACCTGGGGTAATTATATCCAATGATCTAAAGGTGGGCAAACAATGTGAGAAGGCAGTAAGGAAGGCTGGGGGGATACTGGGATGCATAGGGAGAGGTATCAACAGTAGAAAACAGGAAGTTGTTATCCCTCTGTACAGACAGTTGGTGAGACCCCATCTGGAGTACTGTGTGCAGTTCTGGAGACCCCATCTCCGCAAAGACATAGACAGAGTGGAGGCCGTTCAGAGGAGGGCAACCAAAATGGTGCAGGGTCTGCACCAGAAGACATACGAAGAGAGACTAAAGGAGCTTAATATGTATACCCCTGAAGAAAGAAGGGAGAGTGGGGGACCTGATAGAAACTTTCAAGTATCTCAAGGGAATCAACAAAGTCCAAGAGGGTAGTATCTTTCAGAAAAAGAGATGTGCAAGAACACGAGGGCACAATTTGAAGATAGAGGGTGGACGGCTCAGAGGTAATATGAGGAAGTATTTTTTCACGGAGAGGGTTGTGGATTCATGGAACAGCCTTCCTGAGGAGGTTGTAGAGTCAAGAACAGTGGGTGAATTCAAGAATGCATAGGACAGACATAAGGCAGTCCTAGTGGGGGGTAGGAGGAAGTAGGCTGTTGGTTAACTAGGATCTGCAGCTTATCCGATAGGTAGGAAAATGGGCGGACTAGGTGGTCCATGCGGTCCTTATCTGCTGTCAAATTCTATGTTTCTATGTTACTATAACACACACCCTGGAGTGCCTTATTGCAATTATACAATGTCTTGTTATATACAGAATAAAAAATCCATTTTAAAGGATGTTTTTGTTAGTGTGGAAAAATATTTCTTAAGAGAAAATGCAAGGAATGATCCAAATCCAAAGCTACAGTGATGTTGTGTAATAACATCACTGTTTCCAGCTTCTTACATTTTTCCTTGCCATTGTATAATTAAAAATAATGCCACCATCTGTATTACAGTTACCAATATGTTTTGCATTTTATTCTATGCACTGTTATAGCAATCAACTCAGCAGAATCAGGCCATCATATACATGAAGGTACTGTACCCTAACTGAAAACACTGCTGAGACAACTGTATGTTGTGACAAGGTGGAAGATAAACACAATTTTGAGACAAGTTTTTGAAGACATTTAAAGTGTTTAATTGTTTTTTTTTAGAGACTGATATACAGTTCACACACACAATTCATATAATATAAAAGTGCATATGCCCAAATGCCAATGTAAATTCAACACATTTCATTACAAGCTGTTCTCTTGAAGGAAGATATTACTATATAAGGCCTAAACATGGGCATCAGGTAAATGTAAACTGGGGTAGGTGTGTTATTGAGGGTACTGCATAGTTTATCTTTTATTGCTGCTCCACTGGATCAGCAATATTTGCACAAGCTGTGCCCAGTCCAGATTTTACAGTTCTGGCGTGGGTCTGAAGAGCTGGGTTTAACCCATACCCCACTGCATGTGGCTTAGTGATGTACTGTACAGATGGCTACAAAGTCTAACCCATTGAAGGCTGAAGTTTTAGAAAATCATTATGTTTAAAATATCAAGACTCACTCCCCCCCTCCCATCACAATTAATCCTCTACTAAAGTCATGCTTAAATACTGGTGCTTCTACATCCATACCACTAAGCTTTTAATGCCAACATGCCACTTCTGCTGTTATGCGCTCCCCCATCCGTGAAGTCCCATTCTACATGTGGCAACCCCCCAACCCCAAAACCAAGTAATTTTCCAGGGAACAGCTCTTTACACCATATCAACTACATTACGGCTAAACTCCTCATTTGTGAAAAAAAATTGTTGAGAAATTTTTATTGTAATATATCCATGATCAGGAGAAATGAATTTGTAAATGAAACCAAAATCCCCATTTGTCAGTTCATTGAATCACAATAAAGCATGTTATAAACTTATCAGATCCTATGTGTAACCTACAGTAAGTCAAACAGAAATTATAGCTCCGCCCACAGTCATAAAAACTGGAATAACCGGTTCCAAGGAGTATAAACTCACCAGGAATGTTAGAAAAAACTACCCCTTCCCATTCATTCATAGGTGTCAATGAATGTATTTGTTAATCATGCTGGTTCATCTTCTTGCTTCCCTCATGGTAAAAATGTGAAACTACATTTATGTTATTTAAAATGAGTGACAAATAGCTTGTCTAGGGGGATTGCAGCTCTTATAATTGTTCCAGTCTTTCTTTTCACTGATATAAACTGAGCCAGGAAAAAAGGAAGCAGGAAAAAAAAACAGCATTTTGTTTCTACAAGTAGTTATTAATTGCAGCTGGTATTTTTAACATGTGCAAGTCAACTCTACCTCTCAAACTTAAAAAGAAAAATACACTTCATCACAGCATGTGTTTACCAAGTACTGTGCCCATGATTAAAATAATTTGAACCCTCCCAAAAAATATGACCTCACATGAAGTTGAATGATTTATCTATAAAGACAATTAAAAAATGTATTTCTAAATGCATTATTAACACCATTGCTTTCAAGGTTTTGAAACTACTATAAAGACAAACTATATATATAAATATAAATATATATATATATATATATAGAGAGAGAGAGAGAGAGATAGAATATGATGAACAAATATTGTGAATTCCAAAAGCTGAACTTTGTTTTTAGTATATAAATGTTTAAAGGGACACTGTCAACCCCCTTAGACCTCAAAGTGTTCCTAGGTTAAAAAACACATATTATGATTGTTCATGTTCTGTAGAGACTGCTGATGTAGCTGGTTGGTTGATTCTGATGATTTTTTCCTTTTAAAAAGTGAAAAACAGACTGCCCACCAAACTGGTGTTACCACACAAAAACATGTTTGTTTACATTCCTTTAGCAACTGCCACTGCATCTTTCCTGGATGCATTATGCAGTGGAAATTTAGGAGGCTATTGTATCATTAGTGGCTGCATTGTTTGGGGGTGTTTCTAATGTTCAGGAAGTATTCAGTAAGAACAGATTCAGGATTTGAAACAAAACAAGGTTGCGTATAACTATACATTAGCATGCATTTCAGTTCTACTAAGCAAGGAGGCAGACATAACAACCAGCAACATCAATGAGTTTCAGAGAAGGTAAGCAAGCATAAAATGTGGGTTTTTAACTATAAACAATATGATGCAAAAGAGGTTGACAGTGTCCCTTTAAGAAATACCTGAAAGCTATCTATTTTCCTTGGAAGCTGTAGTTTCTTCTATCTTTCCTTTTGAGACACCAGGTGACTCTGATAATCATTTGTTCCAAGGGTTTTTAAGTCAGTTTGAAGGCATTAAATATCTACTGTTCTCCTAGTCCTTAACAAAATGCAGGGACTACACAGACTTGCTCTGTTCCTTGGTCCAGTGAGTCTTCTTTCAACATGCTAGATCCACCTTATGCCCTTCCCACATGAATAAAAAAAAAGGTGGGATGGATCTTTTGGAGCTTCTTGGGTGGAGGTGGGGTGGATCTTACTTCCCCCCAAAAAACAATGCTGCCTCCCACTACTCAGGTTCCAGCTCTTGTACCACGCATTTTAGAAAGAAAATAGTACCCTGCAACCATTGACTAACATGAAAGTGTATTTATTTGAGGGCGGAAAACATTTCTTGGAGGGGGGGTAAGGCGGAGAAGACTATTTACACCTTCAGTCAGTTCGACGGACAGAAAACATGGCATCACTCCTTTTGTACATGGAATACTCCTGTAGGCTCTGCCTACAGTCGTAAAAAGCACTTTTCTTTTACTTGTGTGCACTTAGTGTTTGCAATTGCCCCTAATTTACAATTTGTTTTTTCCTGTTTACTGTATACCTGCCATGTCTGCATCATACTGCTGCTTTGTGTATTGCTTGACCTGTTTATTGTTTTATTACTCACTCCTATGTGGGTGTTTATCCCACCTGAAACTATGTTTTGACCTCCCTGCATGGGGTCATGTTTTTAGGGATTTGGTTATACCTGTCTTGTCCTCTGTTGACTTGTTCCATTGTTATTTTGTACACTCCTGGGTCATGCTTGAAAATAGGCAGGTCTTTTGCCTAATGTACATACCTGGTTACCAAAAGCTAATAAATAAATACATTTTCCACTTTCACACCTCCTTATCATATCTTGTGAAATGTGGCTTTCCTAATTACAAGTTGTTCAAATAAGATAATACCCCCTTTCATTTGTTAAAATACCGGACAAAAGACATACCCCCTAAAAGCACATGTACTGCAGTATCTGTAAACTATTCATCTGTTGGTTCAATAAGGACTCTAGCATAAAAGTAAGCCACTAAACAAACTGCAAGTCAATGCCAACCACCACCCTAGCAATCAAGTAACAACACTGAAAGAGAAAGACAGTTAATAATCCATTTATAGGGTTAAAGGGCAGCTAATCCAGGTAATTCCAACTTCTGTTTTAAGTATGGGCAACTAGTTAAACAAGGGCTTGGTGCTTCTACAAGATTTAACAAGGTAGAGAAAACTTAATTATATTTTCTACAAAGTGTAGTGCTTTAACAGAGTTTTATCTATTCTTGATGCTTAAACCTGATCAGAATAAGGAGTTATGAGCAAGTTTGATAACTTCAAAATTAAATACACTGCAAGAGATCCTCCCCTCTCTCTTTAACACTTCCTCTCAAGGTCAGCCTTTAAAAAAATAGTGTATTGGTATGTATTTATGGCATTTTTCCCTCTGGAGTACTGTATTAGTATAGTTGCTTAATGATTTGTAAAGGTAAACACCTTATTATTGTGATGATAATGTTAAGAAAGTAGCACTGCCAGCGTCCTCTCGCTAGAAGCAGCTGAAGGATGGGCAGCTCATGCACAGCTTTTAAAGTTATTAATGTGAAGCAGTGGGGGGAAGCTTTCCATTACTTTTGTCAGGCAAAACCAATAAAGGGAAGGAATTATATTGTTTGACTAGATCATATAATTCTTGAATACTGTGCCCTAAAACATGTATTGTGTTTGCTTCTAATGTACATTATAGCAATTCATTTTTATGTTGATTGCGTGCATGTGCAAGAAACATATTGCAGCAGCTTGCTCCAGAAGCAGGTTGTGGAGGTGTGGCACTGTTTTGTCCAATGCTCCCACTGCCTTTTAAGGCTTGGCCCCTATTCCCCAATGCTGTGGCACACTGCTGCTGACACTAGTTCAACCAATGTGCCACAACCTTGAAAAGTTTCAGCTGCTGCAATCAGGGGCCACCTTGTCATTGCAGCGTCATCTGCTGCAATGAGGGAGTGACCCATCATTGCAGGGAGGTCCTTTGCATTTCCCTCATCCAGTTTGCCAATGGGGAGCCCAGGTCCTGCCAGTTTCTGTTACTGTATGCCGAGGGTGCACAATCCCCTCAGCATCATGTCCCCCTTCTTTCCTTGCCGATGGGGTGCCCCTATCCCCATCGGCATTCCCCCATTTCTTGTGTGCCGAGGCAGGAGCCCAATCCCCCTCTTCTCATGAGCCCCCTCAAGTATGTGCCAATGGGGGTGCTCAGTCCCGATCGGTTCCAGTGCCCCCCATCCAAAAACATGCAGGTGGCATGATGGGAGCCCACCCCAGCATGCCAGAAGTATCCGGTAAAAATAAAAACCATCCCACAATGTCTTTTTTTCGTTTAAACCCTGAAAAGAAAAAAACTGTCCCTAGTCTGCTCCCTCTCCCCAACCCTCGCCCACCCACTGCATATCCACCCCCACAACCCCCTCAAACCATACTTACCTCTGGAGCATGGTGCAACAATCTTCAGTGAACCGGGAACACATCTGCACTCTTCAAAGCAGACCACGAACTGAAGAAATGCCGGTAAATTGTATAATGGCATAAATAGGGTTTTTTCAACTTTGGTGCATATCTCAGCCATTTTTGGGAATTTTGGCACCAAATTTTCAACATGGGGTTTTTGGGACCCCTCCTCATGAAATCAGCCACTGTCATGGCGTTATTCAGCCCTGAAAGGTGGTTTTGTGGCCACTGCATGGAATCACCTTTCGGGACTGATTAATGAAACGACAGTGCCAGTGTTCATGAGGTGGGCTCTCAAAAAGCCTGTTTTGCAAACTTGGTGTAAAAAATCAAAAAAATTACTGTTTTATGAGCATGCATTGCGCAGTTGCTATGCATGCTCATAACTTTGCAAACTTGCAATATTTTCATGCCAGATTTTCAACACTGGCATTTTTCACAACTCCTTATGAACAAATACAGCTGTCATTTTTCCCATCCTGGCTGAAATGTGTTTTCACACTTCCGGCACAGAATAGCGTGGTTGCTGTGGGACATCAGTGTTCAGTGACAGATTAAGAAAATGACAGTGACACTGTTGATGAGCAGAGGTCCTAAAATGCCTATGTTGAAAATTTAGTGATGATAGTCCATCAAATGACTGTTACAAGTGTGTGTTGCACAGTTTCCATGCACCCTTGTAACTTCGCAAATTTGTAATATTGTCACACCAGATTTTCAGCACTGACATTTTTTCACACCTCTTTGTGAATAGTATTGCTGTCATTTTTCACATCCTGACTGAAATATGTTTTTGCGCTTCTGGTGTAGAATAGCATGGTCAATGTGGGAAATCAGTGTTTGGGACAGATTAAGATTGAGCGAGTGAGAGGGGGGAGTGACCAAGCTCAACTGAGCTCTGTCGGGACTGTTGCAGCTTTCTCTGTGGGCAGAAAAAGACCCCAATGCAAGCAGGAGCCCAGTACAAAAGGGCAGCCTGCAGTGCCAGGAGAAACAGCATGAGCAATTGAGAGAGGGGGGGAGGAGCTACCTCAACAGAGCTCTGTTGGGACAGTGTGAACTCTTTGTAGGCAGAAAAAGGCGCCAACACAGGCAAGAGCCCAGTACAAAAGGGCAGCTTGCAGCACCAGGAGAAATAGAATGAGTGAGTGAGAGAAGGGCAGTGAGCGAGCTTAATGGAGCTGTGTCATGGCTGCTGTGGATTTGTTTGTGGACAGAAAAAGGCGCCAAATCAAGCTGGAGCCCGGTACAAAAGGGCAGCCTGCAGCGTCGAGAGAAATAGAACAAGCGAGTGAGAGGGGGGAGTGAGAGAGCTTAATGGAGCTCTGCCAGGACTTTAGAGTTGCCCACCCTCCTGCCCATGGTCCTCTGTTGTTCTATATTACAGCAGAGTGTCTGGAGTGGAGACAAAGCAATGGATGGATACTTTTAGGATTGCTGTAATAAACAGATTAAGTTGTTCTGTTTATTTCTCTAACTGAGCTAACTACTGAACTATACTGTTATGATTGCTGTAATAATACATATTTATTTGTTCTGTTTATTTCTCTAACTGAGCTGAGTAGTAAATTTGGTAGAAAAAATCCAAAATGACTGTTTTTGAGAGTGTTGCGCATGTTGTTACTTACGCTCAGTAACTCACAAATTTGCAATATTTTCTACAGATTTTCAACACTGGCATTTTCCACGCCTCACTTATCAACAGTACAGCTGTGCATTTTTCACATCCTGGCTGAAAGGCATTTTCACACTTGAGGCGCAGAATAGCACGATCGCTATGGGAAATCAGTGTTCGGGACACATTATGAAAACCACAGTGAAACTGTTCATGAGCAAAGGTCATAAAATGCTTATGGTGAAAATTTTGTGACAAAAGTCCATAAAATGACTATGTTACGAACGTGCATTGTGCAGTTTCCATGCACCCTTGTAACTTCGCAAATTAGTAATATTTTCATGCCAGATTTTCAGCACTGGCATTTTTTCACACCTCCTTAAGAACAGTACAGCTGTCAGTTTTCACATCCTGGCCAAAATGTGTTTTCACATTTCAGGCACAGAATAGCGCAGTCGCTTTGGGAAATCAGTGTTTGGGACAGATTAGGATTGAATGAGTGAGAGGGGAGTGATCGAGCTCAACTGAGCCTCTCGTGGACTGCTGCGGATGTGTCTGTGAGCAGAAAAATGCACCAATGCAGACAGGAGCCCAGTACAAAAGGCAGCCTGCAGCGCTGGGAGATGGGAGAAGCAGAGTGAGTGAGGGAGGAGGAGTGAGCGAGCTCAACGGAGCTCTATCGGAACTGCTGAAAATTTCTTTGTGGGCAGAAAAAGGCACCAATGCAGGCAGGAGCCCAGTACAAAAGGGCAGCCTGCAGCGTCGGGAGAAATGGAATGAGCGAGTGAGAGAGGGCAGTGAGCCAGCTCAACAGAGCTCTGTCGGGACTGCTGCAGATTTCTTTGTGGGCAGAAAAAGGCACCAATGCAGACAGGAGCCCAGTACAAAAGGGCAGCCTGCAGCACCAGGAAAATGGAATGAGCGAGTGAGAGAGGGGAGTGAGTGAGCTCAACAGATCTCTGTTGGGACTGCTGCGGATTTCTTTGCGGGCAGAAAAAGTCGCCAATGGAGGAAGGAGCCCAGTACAAAAGGGCAGCCTGCAGCGCCAGGAGAAACAGAATGAGCGAGTGAGAGAGGGGGAGTGAGCGACCTCAACAGAGCTCTGTCAGGACAGCTGTGAACTTCTTTGTGGGCAGAGAAAGGTGCTAACCCAGGCAGAAGCCCAGTACAAAAGTGCAGCCTGCAGCGCCGGTAGAAACAGAATGAGCGACTGGGGGGTGGAGTGAGTGAGCTCAACGGAGCTGCATCAGGACTGCTGCAGATTTCTTTCTGGGAAGAAAAAGGTGCCCATGCAGGCAGGAGCCCAATACAAAATGACAGCCTGCAGCTTCGGAAGAAACAGAATGAGCGAGTGAGAGAGGAGGAGTGAGCGACCTCAACAGAGCTGAGTCTGGACTGCTGCGGATTTCTTTGTGGCCAAGAAAAGGTGCCAGTGCAAGCAGGATCCCAGTACAAAAGGGCAGCCTGCAGTGTTGGGAGAAATAGAATGAGCGAGTGAGACAGGGGGAGTGAGCAAGCTCAATGGAGCCTACTGGGACTTTACAGTTTCCCATCCTCCCACCCAGGTCCTCTGTGGTCCTATATTACAGCAGGGTCTCTAGAGTCGAGACAAAGCAATGCTTGGAAACTTTAGGATTGCTGTAATAATACATATTTATTTGTTCTGTTTATTTCTCTAACTGAGCTGACTAATACTTGGAGTGCAATAGGATTTCTAACTGGGCTAAGTGAAACTATATGAGCCGAGAACAAAAAATTATGGTAGCTGAGGGGTGAAAAACAGACAAGGAGGCTTTAGGATTGCTACACTAATACAGTATCTAACGGATGAGATTTGAGACTGAATTACCCTGGTCATCAAGGGGTCAGTAGGGGACTAGTGTGGGGGGCAGGAATTTGACTAAATAGGGACTTAACAGTTGTAGTAGGGTACAGAACCTGGGAGAAAGAGCCATTACATAAGATGGGGGCCAAAATGGGGCAGGTACCACATGTCAATAGGGTGGGTATTTTTGGAAGGGTGGAGAGTGTACAGGGTGTGTGTGTGCCATGATCCTGGACTGGGCTTGGAGGATGGGGGTGTATGGTCTGTAGATGACTGGCTAGTTGAGGGAGAGAAACTGTGGAGGTTAAGGAGGAGTGTAAGTGGCAGGACAGATGAGTATGGTAGGCATCCTGGGGGGGGAGGATAGGGGATGGCAAAGGGGGACGGAGAAAGAATAACTAGGGAATGAAACTGACCCCAGTATCAGATGCACTAGCAGAAAAGAGAGGAGAAGAGAGGGGTTGCCCGAGGCAAGGGCAGGGGGCCTCCTGATGGGGGAGGAAGAGACAATGAGGAGTACCAGGGGAGAACCAGGGGAGAGCAGATGGCTCATGTGGTAGGGGAGGACCAGGGGTGGCACGGAGGGGAACATGTAGGAGGGGGGAACTGATAGGGGGAAGAGATGTAAGACTGGTATTGACTACAAATAGATTTGAACCTCTGCTATGGGACAGAGAGGGGGAGCAGGAACATACTGAAGCTGGAAGGACAAGCGGGGCATGAGAGGGATGGCAACTGGTGGGGGAAGAAATAGTGAGGACAAAAGAGTAGAAGAGGGCTAGTAAGAAAGGAGGGAGTGGTGACTGAAGGAGAGAAGGCTATGGGAAGGGGGAAGGATGGAAGGGGAATCACTATCGGGGCAGCAGGGAATGCAGGCTCTAAATCGACAACAGTGGGGATAGGAGAGGGGTTGGAAATCAGCTGGGGAGGAGGGGAGGTCGACATCGTAAGCCCAGTAGGAAGTAGTCAGGCTGAGAAGGGGTTCAAGGGGGATGGGAGGAATAAGGCAGAGAAAAGAGGTCAGGTGGAAGTAGTGGGTACAGATGCAGAAGTCACAGAGGGTGCAGTTGGTGGGGGTAAGGGACAGGGAAGAATGAATACTGGGGTGGTGGAAGGGGCATTAGAAGAGAAAGGGGGTAAGGGGCAGGGGGGTGGTACTCATCCTGGGGGATTCTATACTGAAATGGTTGAGATGGGACAGAAAGGGGGAAAGGCACAGCCATATTTGGGTTGAAGCTGTCCCCAGGTTTACTGCAGGAGGGCCAGGGCAGGCCTTGCTCAAGCATGCACCGTGGTGGAGGAAGAAACCTCATTTACTGTTGCATGTGAGTACAAACGACTTGGCTGAAGACACTATGGAAGTAGTGAGGGGGAGGTTTGAGTACTTGGGCAGGCAGTGTGACGGGGTGAGAAAGTCGGTGGCATTCTTGGAGGTACTGCCGGTACCATGTGCAAGCATGGAGAGGAAGGGTAGGCTTGAGGAGTTCGAGTGGCTGAGGGACTGGTGCCACAAATGGGTTAGTGACTAACTGGGGTAGGGTCGGGGGGGGAATAGTGACTTGTACATGGGGGAGAGTGTACACTGGAGCAGGAAGAGGAGCGGCATATTGAAGGCAGCATTGCTGCCGGGCCACTGGCACTGAGGGTTGAGACGCTAGACGCCACACCTTGCGCCATGCTGGTGACCCAGGTTCAGATGCAAGCCTAGCCTGCCAGGGGTTGGCAAGGGAGGGATAGGATTGAGCATCTGGAGGACTGCTGTCCTATCCTGGGGCAGGATCCAGTGGTCCACCGCTCTGTAGCCACCCCTGGTGATGACCGCAGGTGCTACTACAGCGATGTAGTAAAGGGTGGCGGACTGTGGTGGATGTTGGCACACTGTGCCTAAGTGTCATTGCATGGCCTCACTCTGTAAAAGGGAGAAAAGTGGAAAATGTCCTACAGTCAGGCAGCATGAGCTTCCGACCCCTCCTGCCCACCCCGAATGACGCCTCCTCAACCAGATCCTGCTCCGGCGGGTCAACCTGGGAAGCTCCTCACTACCCCACCATGGGGTACTCCATGGAGGTGAGCAGGTCGGCCTGATGTCAGGGGCAGGGCTTTGGGGGCAGTCAGGATGACCAAGCTGACCGTAGCCCAGTGAGAAAATACGTAAAAAAAAAAAAGGCACGATTAGAAGGGCTTATTTCTACTAAGATGGATTTAAACAAATGGCGGGGGTTGGGGTGGCCAAAAGACTGAAGTTGGTAGAAAGGTCCGGACAGGGGAGCCTGATGAGCTCACAGCCCTAAATATAAGTAAAGACAGAGGCGTAGTAACCCTGGAAGGGGGCGGGCAGAGTGGTCGGAGTGTAACACAGAAGGCACCACCACCCGGTAAGAATAAGGAGGAGAAAGGGTGCGGACTACTGGGAGCACGGACACAGGCCGAGGAGGAGAAGAGTGAGGAGAAGGAGGGATAGGGGTGGAAGGTGGTCTGACTACATGGATAGAGAACTGGTTACAGGGGAGGGTGCAGAAGGTGGTCATGGTGGGGTCGGTCTTGGCACCCAGAGCAGTGACAAGCAGAGTGCCACAGGGCTCAGTGCTTGGCCCAGTGCTATTTGTGCTCTTTGTCTCAGATATAGCACATGGAGTGGGGAGCAGGGTTAGTCTGTTCGCACATTATACCAAATCAAAACAAATAGTTATAGTAGCAGAGCCCCTCCCCACACACACATGCACGCATTTACACTCACTGAAAAGCTGCTTAAAAGCCTGCAATTCATTCAAATCAGTTCCATTTTCTTACTTACTTGGGGTTCAGTGCCAACAAGTGTAAAATTATGTTCCTAGGGCATAGGAACCCCGATGCTGGGTGTAGGATGGGGTGAGGTACTGATACTCACTAGACATGAAAATGTCCTTGAGATTATTATATCAGAGGACCTCAAGATGGCAGTACAGTGTGACAAGGCTATGGGCAGGGCAAATTGGATTCTGGGGTGCATAAGGAGTGGCATTTCCAGTAGGAGGAGGAGGGATGTTGTGCTACCATTGTATCACTCCCTGGTATAACCCCAGCTGGAGTACTGTGTCCAGTTTTAGAGTCCACACTTCAGAAAGGACATAAGGTGGAGGTTTTCCAGAGGAGGGCAACTAAAATGGTTCAGACTTTTCACATGAATCTCTACAAGGACAGGCTGTAGAATCTCAACATGTACACTCTGGAAGAGAGGAGTGTGAGAGGTGACATGATCAAGACCTACAAAGTACCTCACAGTGGTAAAGAGGGTACAGTTGGGAAGTTTCCCTCAAATGAGGATGAGCACCCAAACCAAGGGACATACAATGAAGCTGGGGGGGCATTCAGGATAGATGTAAGGAAATATTTATTTACTGAAAGGGTGGTAGATGCCTTGAACAGACTGCCAGGATAAGTGGTGGAAGCTAAAATGGTAGGGGGCATGAAGCATGCATGGGATAAACATAGGGGTATATTAGAAAAGGGGAAGGAGGGGGTCAACAGAGATCAATAGGGCTATGGAAGTGGAGTAGGTTCAAGTTCATTGCAGGAAAAATCCATTAAGTAAGCTCATTCACAAGGAGGTCCTGATGGCCACAGGCAGAATAGGACATGCAGCAACATATGCAGGCAGGACTTACAAATAGGTAGAGAACACTTGGGCAGACTGGATGGGCTGAGCGATCCTTTTCTGCAGACAAATTCTATGTTTCTATGGCATCATGTGTTAATTCAGGTGCAGTGTTTATTCAAAGTTGGGCCTACCATACATCCAGATGTAAGGTACAGTAGATTACCAAATTAGATGCAGCCCACTTACAGTACAATAAACAAAACCCCCAGTGCTTCCAGAAGCCTTTACTCTTCATAAGGCTGCCTAAAGAGCTGGGGTTCTATTTGCAGTGTCCACATCAGTATGCTGATCTTAAAATCAATGCTACATCTGAATGAGTACTTGATTCTTGCTCACTCTGTTTCTTCCCCACTTTGAAAACTGCTTGTCCTGAGTTAGTTTTGGGCTGGCAGTGCCTTGCCTGTGTTGGAAGATGACCAATAAGCGGCACTGAAAGACGTCAGACTTCACAGACTGTGAAGGCAGCTGCTCACGGACAGACATAAGGCAATTCTACTGGTGGGTAGGAGGAAGTAAGCTGTTGACTAACTAGAATCTGCAGCTTATCCATCAGGTAGGGAAATGGGCAGACTAGGTGGGCCAAGCACTCCTTATCTGCCTTTAAATTCTATGTTTCTATGTTTCTCACCCACCACCTTGGCAAAAAGAAGGATGCAGTTGTGGCCACTGATGACTGTTCGGGTGTGGGGATGGGGGAACCAAAGGGGACAGACCTAAGGAGATAAATCATAATACAAATTGTGAGACCTTCACCAGCTTTCCAAAATGCTTGCCAGTAAAAGAACACTCTGAAGTTTTTCAAATGGCAACACAAGCTGATGAGCCCTCTGTCTGCCAACTGACACCAGGCATCAGCCAGCATAAAACTGTCTAAAGAAGGCAGTGTGGTCATGTGGTTACTGGAATACTGGAGAGTACAGATTTAGAAGAACAAAAGAATATCACACAGAAGCTGGCACATGTGCTTATAGCAGCTGTCTCCTGCTTCTCAGTAGTTATATTTATACCCTTGAGGTACTTGACTGTTTCTGTCATATCCCCTCTCTTTCCTCTCTTCCACTGAGTACATACTGAGGTCCCTTAATTTCTCCTCATAAGTCTTGTGTTGCAAGCTCTGAACCATCTCATTCTCCCTTCTCTGAACCATCTCCAGCCTGTTAATATCCTTACGAAGGGGCGCCCTCCAGAACTGCACACAGTACTCCATGTGAAGCCTGACTATGGTTTTATATAATGGCATCACTACCTCCCTCCTTATGCTGGTGATACCCCCTGCCTATGCACCCCAGCATGTCACTGGCCCACCCAGCTGCCTTACCACTTTGACATTTTCAGGTCATCTGAAATAAGAACCCACAGGTCCCTTTCCTTCTTTGTGACTGTCAGCAATTCCCCCACCCACCATCCTGTACCTTTCCCCAGGCTTTCTGTGTCCCAAGTACATAATTTAGCACTTTTTTGAATTAAACTTCAAATACCAGTCCTCAGACCATTTCTCAGCCTTCCCCAGGTCCCTCCTCATTTTCTCCACCCCATCTGGGGTATCCACTGTGTTACAGATTTTGGTGTAATCTACAAACAGGCAGACCTTTCCCTTCAGCCCTTCTGCAATGTCACTAATGAAGACATTGAACAGGACTGGCCCCACAACCAATCCCTGCGGCACCCCACTGGTCACCCCCTCTCCCCAGACTGCACCCCATTTACCACCATTCTCTGCCTCCTGTCTCTTACCCAGTTTCTAACCCACTTTACCATCCTTTCCCCCATGCCCAGCCTACTCAGCTAGTTTGTCAGCCTCCTATGTGGGACGGTGTCAAAGACTTTGCTTACATCAAGGTAAGCATTGCCCACTGCCCCACCCTGATTTGCTTCCTTTGTCACCCACTCAAAGAGATCAACCAGATTTGTCTGACATGACCTCCCCACTGTGAATCCATGTTGCCTACGGTCCTGGACTCTGATGGCTTCTAGATGTCCCACTATCCTTTTTTTAACCAATGTCTCCATGATCTTCCCCACTATTGAAGTGATGCTGAATGGCCTATCGTTCCCCGCCTCCTCGCTACTGCTGGATTTGTATAGAGGGACCACATGTGCCCTCCTTCAATTCTCTAGTACCACCCCTGTGTTGAATGACTCACTGAACATGGCTGCCAGAGGTACTGCTATTTTCCTTCACAGTTCTTTTAATATCCTTGGGTGTATGCCATCTGATCCACTCGCTTTGTCCCCTGTTAATTTACTCACCTTTTTGCAGGATTCTTCTGCCTATGAATGGACTATTGTTCACCTCTTCATGCCTTTGCAACTGCTGTGGCCCTTGCCTCTCCCCCTCTTCTGTGAATACTGAACAGAAAGACATAGTGGATGTCTTGGGGGGGGGGCACATGACAGTTCTTAGGCATGGTACTTTCACTTACAAATACCTAAACAGCACATATAAGCAATCAACATTCGGCATTGACAAATGCTTGTTATGGTATTGTTTTGTTACATTTTCTTTCAAGACAAGTGGAATAACACACACTGCAAAGGCACTGATTGTAAAAGCCAAATTTTGCATCAGGCAGTGTGAACAGAGTGTACTGAACTATCTAAAATAATTACATTGCTAATTTAAACTGCTATCACCAATTACCGTATACCTGTCCACTTGTATGACATTGTATCCTACATGTTAGCACAGAACTGCTATGCCATGTGATTTTCTTAATTTGTCCCAAATATTGATTTCCCACAGTGACCGCACCATTGTGCACCAGATGTGTGAAAACACATTTCGGGCAGGATGTGAAAAATGACAGCTGTACTGTTCATTAGGAGGTGTGAAAAAATGGCAATGTTGAAAATCTGGAATGAAAATATTAAAAATTGTTGAAGTTTCGAGTGTATGTAGAAACTGCATAATGCATGCTCGTAACAGTCATTTTTTGAAATGATTTCACCAAATTTGCAACATAGGCTTTTTGGGACCCCATCTCATGAACAGTGGCACTGTCATTTTGTTAATCGGTCGCAAGAGGTGATTCTGAACAGTAACCACAAAATGAGCTTTCCAGACTGAATAATGAGATGACAGGGCATGTGTTCATGAGGTGGGGACCCAAGAACCCCGCATTGAAAATTTGGAGCCAAAATTCAAAAAAATGGCTGAGATATTCACTTAAGTTGAAATCCCCCATTGATGCTGTTATTCAGCTTACCATGATTTTCTTCAGTTTGCGGTCGGCATTTGAAGAGTTCAGACATCTCCTGCTCCACTGACGATCGCCATGCTGGACCTATGGAGGTAAGTATGGGGTGGGGGTGCGGGGAGGTGGGGTGTGCATTGTAGGAGGAGGGGCATCCTTATGATGAAGGGCTGTTTTCTTTTTTACAGGGACAAAAAAAAAATCGTTGAGGGAATTTTTTCTTTATGCACAGGTTTTACAAAAAAAATACATTTGGGCACACTGGAGTGGGCTCCCAGTGTACCACATGAGGTTCTTTTTGTGCAGGGGACTGAAGCTGATGGGGATTGGACATTCTCATTGGCACATAAAGTGCGTGTGTGTGTGTGTGTGTTTGGGGGGATATGATGCAGATGGGGATTGGGCACCCCCGATGGCAAAGAAATTAAACTGGGGGAGCAGTATGCTGATGGGGACTGGGCACCCCCATTAGTAAACAAATTAAACTGGGGGGCATTATGCCAATGGGAATTGGCACCTACATCAGCAAAAAAATTGAACTGGGGGCATACCAACAGGGGGACTGGGCATCCCTGAAGTCAGCTTTCTGTGGATTGTGTGGCAGGTGGCAAGAGCCACCATGTTTATTAAAATGCTTCACCAGGAAAGGCATATATGGGAGGTGTGTCATCTGTGCTGCTGCATGATGAGATTGTCTCCAATTGCAGCGGCACATTTCTTTCAAGTTAGTGGCACTTTGCATATACTTGTGTCAGTGCTAGCATGCTGGATAATAGAGTAATGAGGGACACACCTACTAAAGCATGCCTTACATTTGCCAACACTGGCACACCTCTGCATTTCTCTTACTACCACAAGATGTTGCTTGTGCATGTGCAAGACAACATAAAAAGGGGTCATGCGATGAAGCTAGAGAAGGGTAGATTTGGAGGAAATGTAAGGAGACACTTCTTTACTGAGGAGTTGGTGGATGCTTTGAATAGCTTTCCTGAGGAAGTGGTGGGAGCAGAAACTAGGGGGATTTAAGAAGGCAGGAAATAGTTATAAGGGAAACTTTGATGCAAGAAAAGAGGGATGGGGTGGGGAGGGAGCCTGAGACCAAGTAGGGTCTGTGATGTAACTGTAGGTAGGGAATATGGGTAGACTAGGTGGGACCAAGTGGTCTTTATCTGTCTTTATCTGCTATTTCTATCTGGCTGTTCATCATTCAAAACCAAGTCATTGTGCTCTCACAAGCAAGCTTACCTTGCTCTACTCTTACACAAGCATACTCACCTTGATCACCCTGGGTCTTATCTCTGCCTCCTAGTGACACCCTCTACCCCAGACAGAGACTCAGTGCTTCGGGCGGGGTGGGGGTGCATCAGTCAGATATGTGGCATCTGCAATGAGGGTGGATGTCCTCCTGCAGCTTACCTACACCAGCCAGCCTCCCAATTGCTAGCAATACCACTGCGTCAATGAGCTGGCTAGGAATCCGTTATTCTTAACTAATAACTATGCATTACACATGTGGTGTACAGTTAATTATACACTAATGCTCAACAAGTTGAAAGCTGATTGTAATTAAATTATTTATTACATAAACTCAATTAGTAATTCATGAATGCAGAACTAATACTCAATTCATGGGGATTAGTTAATTCTCAGGCAACAGATCAATAAATGACTAACTGCTGAAACTGTAGAGAATTGGTTAGCGGTAGGTTGAACTAGAAGGGGTTAGCAACTAACTCATCTATAGAGCTCAGCAAATTTTAAATCTGCTGGTGAAGTGGCCACTTCGTGTTTGTGCTTTGCTACACGGAGTGCACCATAGGAGAGGATCACTTTGCCTTGTTATTATTACTTTGCCTTGTCATTTCACCTTAAACGTGAAGTAAGACGGAGTGACAACAATATTGGCAGCATCCCACCCACACAGTCACCAGAATGAATGTGCATCCCCAAGTGTAACTGTCTTGTGTCCAGAAAACTTCCCAGTGCTGATGAAGTGAAATGAGAGTATAACAAGAAATGCAGTCTCCCAGAATTAATGGCGCACTCAGTCATGCTTGCAGTGGTCAGGTCACACACAGAGTCACCAGCATTAATGTGCATCCCCAAAATGCTATTGTCTTGTGTCCAAAAAATTTTCCAGTGCTGACGCAGTGAAATGAGAGCATAACAAGAAATGCAGTCTACCAGAATTAATGGTGCCATGCAAATGCACAGACAGATTAAGATTGCGCTGCACACTCAAGGGATGCATACGAAAAGGCACAACACCTAACCAGTGCTCACAAGTCACAAATCCAAATCTGGAAAGGAATACATTTTGCCAGTTGTGGGATTGGTGCATTGACGGCAGTAACAATCCAATACCAGTAAAGATACCACAAAGCAGTATAAAAAATTCATGCAGGTGCAGTGGATAGCAGGTTCACACTAGAGATGCAGCACATTTAAATTCCGCCTGCGAAGTGTCTGCGAAGTGGGCACTTCGTGTTGCCACTCCAAAGCAAAGTGCTCACTCTGCCTTGTCATTACCACTTCGTGTTATGGTGAATGACAATACGAAGTAAGGCGAAGTTGTTGTTTTCAATAGACTTCGCCCTGCTCTTTAGCTATAGCCAGTCAGGAAAAGGAAGAAGTGAGACATACAAGCAGACATTTTCACTTTCTCCTGTGCAGATGGAGACAGAGAGAGAGGGGAGTGTGTTGTTTTGTCACTGCTGAGACTTGGAGATCAGAGCGAGGAGGAGATTTAAACTTTGATTTATAGACCCAACAGCTTTTTTATAACTAAGCTACATTTTTTTTGTCTTTTCTGTACTCTTTTTTTACTTAATGTGTTCTTTCTGTAAATTTATTTTTCTTACCTTTATAAGTAGTTAGTTGTTTGTCTGTGTCTGTGTGACTGTATGTGTTTTGTGTGACAGTGTGAGTAGTCATTGCTCAGACTGAGGGAGCGCAATAGGAGAAATGGACCAGGGTGAGGGTCTGAGGCAATGTCTGGGGTGGGAGCAGCTCTGGTACAGCATGATACTGGTAGTGGTAGGTGTCGTACCGTGTGGTTGTGTGGTGAGCATGGCTGCCGGTTCCTGTTGGACCGATCATAAATTCTGAGTGTCCCCCCCCCCCGGAAGCAGGACCAGCACTGTCTTCTGACTCTGAAGCAGTTGAACCACCACCATGTCCAGCACCAGCTCCAGCACCAGGTCCTCTGGAGCAGGATGTGTATGCCCCTGGGCCCAGGTATGGATCCCAACCCTAATGAGCACCATGACCAGCCAGCTGCCAGTTCATCTGGCCCTCCCCTGCCTATGCCTGGTCCTCCCCACACCTCCATTGTTTGGCAGTTTTTTGACTGTGTCCGGGAGGACAGCAGTGTGGTCAGATGCCACATATGTGAGGTGGAGTTGCACCATGGCCCTCAGGGGACTCACCTGGGGACTGGGAACCAGTGCACCCTGACCCATATGCTCAATCACCACCAGTTGGAGTGGCAGGCTGCCACAGAACGGGCCATGCCTACACCTTCTGGCCCTTCTGTAGCAGAGGGTGCAGCTTTGCCTGGCGGTGGCCCTAAGAAGAGGAGGGCAAGAGCAGCACCTGTTGCACCACCAGCACCCAAACCACTGCCACCACCACCAGCAGGTCAGCCTGTAGAACATCTGGACCCCAGAGAACTGCATGTAATGCAGGCTGACTTGGCAGTTCTCTGGAGTGCTGTTGAGGAGAACAATGAGAGGGTGGGTGGTGTCGAGCAGCAGTTGGATCGCATAGAGGGATATCAGTTGCAAATGATGTCCATTCTGGAACTGCTGCTGGATCATCATGGGATCCCACATTAGTTTTTTTTTCCTCACACCATGATGTGCCCACCCACAACTTTCTTGCTGTGTTATAAAATGTATTCCTCCACCATCCCCGACCCTTGTATGTAATAATGGCCTTTTTTTTGTTGTCTTCCGTATGTGTGACACTTTGTATTCTGAGCAGTGCAAGTATATTGTGTGCTAAAGTGCATGTGTGCAGTCGGTCTTCCAGTCTGTGTATGTACTTCAGACACTGTCCAACTCCCTGACTTAAAACACTTATTAATTATAATTAGTGCAATGGTGGGATGGTGAAGCCTGGAGAGATACTACAAAACAGGCTTACAAAAGTTACAATACATCCAAGTAACCAGTAAAAAAAATAATGTTGTGATTCGTGACGTGATCATAAATCGTGATTTGTGACTGCATTTGTAACCGTGATAATGAAGAAATGTGAATGCCTATGTCTGTACTTCCCCGGGCCCCGATGAGGTGTGGCACAAAACTCCTCAGGTTGAAAACGCTCATTAATGAGCACAATGGTGGGGTGGTGAAGCATGGAGATACTACAAAACAGGCTTACAAAAGCTATAATACATCCAAGTAACCAGTAAAAAAAAATAATGTTGTGATTTGTGACGTGATCATAAATCGTAATTTGTGACTGCATTTGTGACCGTGATGATGAAGAATGTGATTTATATCATTCACGAGTGACTCGTGAATGTGATGATGGTCCTGACTTAAAAATGCATATTAATGAGTGCAATGTTTATGCAGAATTATGTACCACACCAGTCCAGTACTCTGAAGGGAAGCCAAAGAAACAACTGTCCCAGAGGGAAGTGGAGTGCACACTTCCATCTCGAGTCTCATTTCAGTGTTATTTCAGTCCAGACTGACAAAGCACTGCTTTTCATCAGTGCACTGTTAATACACCGCATTGACTTTCTGCTACACTGTTGTACCACTGCTCAATCTTTCTTATTTTTTGATGCAGACTGTAAGAGCACTGCAAATAATTATTAGATTAGCATGCACACTTCTTTAACACTGTATTTCCTTCACTCATTTTTGCTGCACACTGTAGTAGTACTGGCAACACTTTATAATTGTTATCACACTTCTTTAGCACTGCATTGTCTCAGTAATCTGGTTACCCTTACTGAATTTGTCCCAATGGCATTACAGTGGTATAGCAATGGCAATACTGTGGTCAGCTGAATCCACAATGGTACTACCCAGTGGTACTCTGGTATCACAGTGGTAGGTGATATATATAGATTTTCCTCTGTGCATTGGTAGTGCACTGGCAGAATGGTATCCCTATGGCATTTTTTACCATTTTCTCTCTCTCACACACATAACACTGGTAATACAATGGTATCACAAAATTTTGAGATTTTTGTTGGCTCCCACAAATACTGGTACTCTGGTAGCACAATGGTACTGCGTTATTTTGACATTTCAGTATTTGGTACCTCTCACAGCAACCCTAGACTCATGTGACAGCACAGTGGTACCAGTATTAATCTCATTATAGTCTGTACTCTAACGCATTATTAAGATAAATTACATTATCAGCCTCATGGAGAACAGCTCTCCATTCCATATTTTTATTTGTTCATTTGTCTTTATCTTACTGGTAATGGACGTTCTTGTTCACATAGACCAGAACATTCAAAGAGCATTTGCGATCGCTAAATGAGCAAGTGACTCTCAAACAACACTTTGCACCCCCAAAATTGGGTAGGATCACAAAATGATATCTTGATGATATCTTGAATAGCATAATTAGTGAGTCTCTGACCAGTTGGTGAATGGCTCTAAAAGATGTTGCCTCCCTAAACCAGGTATTATCACCTCTGCCTCCTACCCCTGCCCCTTTGAGCTCCCACCATCAGTAATATCGCACTTTGCCTGGTGTTCAGTGGTGCTGCTGTCCATTCCGTACATCAAAAACTGCCAATACCCACCTGCCTACCCAGTCCCATCGCTCCCACCATTCATGGCCCCCACCATATGTTTACACACTCTCCCCATAGTGGCAATTGGCAGAGACAGTCTGCTAACCTCTGTGACCAACTGAGGACAGAATGCCAGTTTTGCACTCATGTGCCTACTGTATAAACAGCTGTGTATGGTTAACACATGATTGTGAACTATCATCCATTTTGTACCCAATCAAGGAGCTGAGAGGATGGTCTGTGCCAAATGTGGAAGGGTGTCAAATATATAGTAAGCCTGGGGACCGGGGGTAGTATTTGCTGTAAGAACTAACTGGGTCATGGTGGGGACTTTGGATATACAGGGGGCAAGGGCTTTCACTCAACACACCACTGCTCACTCTATCAGGCCCTGGGCTAGCTTCCCCCATCAGCCCAACAGACCTATCTCCTGGCTAGCACAGTCAATAAGGCCATCCAAAACTGAGCTACCTCTCCACAATCCCACCTCCTTTGGCCAAAAGTGTTTGTTTGAGAGCTCTGCCTCACTGCTGGCCACATGCTTGTGTGCTCCCTAGTCTCCACCTGTATGAGTAAATGTGCATTCTCATCTGCAGCCCCTTTCCTTTGGAACGACCTGCCCACTCCACTCAACTTAGCACCAGTGACTCTCCAGGAATCTTCCACTCTCTCCTTGGATCTCACCTTCTGTCCTCCACTCCTTGCTCCTGCCCTCCCAACTTATTACCATGCCTCTACTTCCCTTCCCTCCTTTTCCTTCTTGGTCCATACCTACACTGCCATGATGCACTTTTTCCTTTACTCATCTCAGATCATGCCTAATTTGTATTACAACTTGGCTACTACTGTACCTGCTATTGTCATAAATGTTATTTATCCAGTGTGCTGCAAGTTTATATATCTCTTCATATAAATACCCTGTATATTTTCATTACTGTCTACTGTATGCCTTGTCCCAGCCTCCTTTGTACTTGCTTGTATTCCTGTGCCATCCTCAGTGGCCCAGGTCATGCCTGAAAATGGTTCTCAGACCAGTGCACCCGTGACCTACTTGGTAAACAAATGAATGAATGAATAAATAAATAAATGGGAACCACTGGACATCAGGGATAGTAACAATCTACTGTATATCTGCGGGGTGATTGTAGGATGGGGTAGGATTAGGGGAGGGGGCCCAATGGAGACTGTTTCCCAGGAGGGTGCTTTGGTGGTGTAACTCCCGGGATACGTTATGCCTGGTGCAGTAATGTGGCCTGTGCTGTAATCGGCATCAGCAACATGGCTGTCACACCAGCATGGGCGAACTCTTTCTCCACACCCTCCTGAGTGTCCACCCTATAACAGGTTTCGGTGGCATCCGCAAAAAAGACATACCTTCCCATTCAGTTCTTCTGCAGTTTCACTTATGAAGACATTGAAGTGGCCCACTCCTAGTACTGAGACCCACCCCACACCATGCCTTTAACCAACTGCTGAAAGCCGGTACCATGCCTTTAACCAACTGCTGAAAGCTGGTGTGGAGAGTACTATCTTCTCCCCAGATGTATATAGGCAACCTTTTCGCAAAGGCCACCATGCATGCTTGAGGACCTTCCCCCATCCCTGAAATTTCCCTGCACTACCCCTACCTCGTCCCTTGCTAGGTCATTTGTCCCCAGGTGGACAATGACATCTAGCTCCCTCTCATCTCCTGCTGTCTTATGATCCACTGTATCTGCTCTCATCCCTCCAAGCCAAAGTACCTCTCAGGTATTTCCCCTCTCTCCTTTACCCCACCCTGCTCGCAAGTCTATCCCCCTAATTAAGTCCCCACCAGCAGTTGCTTCCTACTCAGCTAGGGACCTCTTCCTCCCTCCTTGTAACTGTGGAATGGTCCACGGACAGTGCTTTCCTTGGAGAAGGTTTCTCCAGGGGCTGAAAGGGTGGTTCAGATGCAGAGAGAGTGGCTGGCTGGGCAGGGCCCATTTCAGATGCAGGGAGAGTAGTTAGTAAACAAAGCAGGTGAACTGGAACTCTGACAAACAAACCGGCACAGGGGCAGAAAATGCAAGCCCCATAGGAAAGAGCACAGTGAGGGCTACAATAGGTAATTTACCAGAGAAGTCACAGGTCAGGGAACTACAGCTGAAGAGAACATGGAGAACAGGCAGGCATCAGAAAAATATGCATGGGGCAGCGGACGGACATGCACTCATTACGGCATGCATGGGAACTACAGATGCCAGGATGCCAATGTTGGGGGTTGCAAAGGCCAGCTTAGATAGGTGGACACTGACCTGTAAGTAGAGTGCACAACACACAGGGACCCCTGCATGCTGGACAGCAAGGCAGTGTACCATGGAACATAGCCCCGCTGCAGCACAGCAGCTGATGGGGGCCCAGGACACTGTGGACACAGAACTTGAATGTGACCATGGTGCACAGCACAGCCATGAAGCACTGGGACTGTGGGCAGACAGTGACACCACAGTACAGGTACAAACCACCCACAGACAAGTAGCAGCTGCCACAGGTGTGGCCCATGGAGTGTGATGTGCAAACAAAGTGCAATCACACCCGCATGCCTGAGCTGGAACCAAAGCTGGACAGTGTAGCACAGTCCTCTGGCACAATGGAGGACAGCATGGAAGCCATGGGGGGCCAGGGTGCTCAACTGCAACCTCAACAACTGGGACAATCTGTGAGGTAGTACCATCCAGGAAGGGAAAGTCCAAGCTGAATGTGAATGGCTACCTCCTGGTCCATGAATGGACATACAATGAGACAGTGTACTGTTTTTTTATCATATCATATTTTTCACCTGCTGCGGCACATACTCTGGCTTGGGGCATCCAGCCACCAGCTCCACCCACCTGGAGAGCTGGGTAGCTCAAACCGCACCCAGGAGAATCAGGAACGGCCATCATGCCATCCTGCTGGAGGGCTCCCCCTCTGCCTCTACCAGCCAGGACAGCCCCGGACCCTCCTCAACAGGACTCCACCAAAGTCCTCTAGGTGGCTCGGAGAACAGCCATCAAGCTTCAAGGTCGTGCTCAGCCATTTTCCTTTGATTAGCCTCACTAGCACAAATGTGCAATGACGTCCAGGCAGAACATGCTGACATCTCTCGTGCTCCCCCATCTAGTGTCACTGACACTAGTAGTGCCCCTGGGGATCCCTAGGGGGCCGCTACAGCATGTTGAAATTCCACAGCCCACCCCAGGACTGGGAGAGTAGTCTATGGATGTTTGATGCCAGTCCTCCCCTGCTCACCCCTGATGGCCCGGGCTCAATCCTGAACCCAGGTCACTGGCATGGCACAAGGTGTGGCATCCAGTGCCTCAACCCTCAGCACCACTGGGCCAGTCTGAGACAGTGTAACGGTGCTGCCAGCACCATAAGTCCAAGTCCTGTCTCAGCCAGGCCATCACACTGCTCCTGGATGGTCAGCACCACCTAAAGAAAAAGAATGAGGACAATCATGCTCTGGAGGTGACAGATGCTCTACCAGCACAGGCGCTGGCTGGCATCAAGTAGAAGGCACACAGTGGCATGGTTAGCCCCGCATAGCTACTGCAGAGTGAGGCAATTGCGATGACCACTGATCAGTGGCAACAGTTGCCAAGCAAGAAGGCCCTGCTGCAGATTGTGAACAGGACCCACTGCAAGGACCTCTCACCAGAACCAGTGACACTGGCTGACCTCACTATCCCCAAGCAGCTACAGACAGTGACTGGAAGGTCATGGTACAGCAGGATCACCAGCAGCACCACTTACCAAGTCCTTCTACTCACCACAGAGGACAACATCAGGGGACCTGGCTCAGGCACCCTTCTGGGTGATGGATGGTATGTTCAAGACTGTGCTACACTTGTTCACTCATTGTACACCATCCATGCACCCATGGGGATGGGCCCTAACAACCTCATCATGTCATTGGTATATACACTGATGACGATAAAGAGCTTGCAGTGTTACTGCACCTTGTTCCAGGAGCTGAATAAATATGCCAGTATACAGTCCTGCACCCTCAAGCCACCTACGATCATCACTGACTTTGAGCAGGCTGTGATCAATGCCTGTAAGATGGAATTTCCGCAAGCCATAAACAAGGGTTGCCTGTTCCACTTTGGGCAGATTGTGTGGTGGAAGGTCCAGAGCTTTGGCCTTGCACCACAATACAGAAGTGACCCAGACTTCAGCCTGAAGATCCATGAACTCATGGCCCTTGCCCATCTCCTGGCACAGGACATTCCAGCAGCATTCAGCCTCCTGAAGCCAACCATTCCACCCAATGCCACCACACTCCTCTATTGTTTTGAGTAGACACATGTGCTGGGCAGGATATAGCTGTACAGTAGGGTGGCTAAGGTGCCCATGAGCTACAACCCCATGTTCCCACCTCAGCTGTAGTTGGTTGCAGATCTCAATGAGCGAGGTATACTGTGGACCCAAAGCAATGTCGAGACCTGGCACTGCCATCTCCATGACCTGCTCAGGAAGGTGCATGTAGAGGTCATGACAATGCTAGCAGAGCTCCACAGGGAACAGCATTGGATCTATGTCACCAGGGAAGGCATTTGATGTGGACTGCCATGGACACCATCCAAGAAAAGCGATGAGGAGTGGATAAGGATGGTACTGGCATCCAAGGACAAGGGCAAGCTGCTGAAGTTCCTCTGTGGCATGGTACACAACACCACCCTGTAGGGTTTCCATGGTGACATGGCACCTGACAGTTGCACACTCACAGTGCACATCATGTACAGCCACCAGGTTGAAACTGTGGCCCCCTACTGTTGAATAAAGTTTCACCCCCACATTTCACATGCACCCCAACCTGGTGGCGATGTCTCATCATAACACTGCTGGGAATCGCCAAGCAGCCCACTGCACACTGCCATGTCTGCACTGTGTGTCACATGTTGCACAGGCCTGACTCTGTGTGAGTCCTGTCAAAATCCTTTCAGCTGTTCATGTGTGCAACACGTTGCACAGGCCTGAAGCTATGTGAGTGCCCCCCAATCCTTCCAGCTGTGCAACTGTGTGGCAACAGCATTCCCGCAATGGGCCCTTGTGGAACCCCCACAACACACCTGGCAGCCTTCATGCCACAATGGGCTCCTGTGGCACAGGCCCCCAAACATCTCCAGACTTTTTTCTGTGTGCTTACTGCAAGCCCATAGTGGGCTAGCATGACACGGCCACATGCACACATTGCACGGTTGGTGCGATGGCATGCTGCTCTGTGTCCTGGCATCCACATGTGGTGTTGCTGTGGACCATTTCCTGGTGCAGCTATCCATGCTCTCACTGTGCCACTCTGCTGTGTGCCTGCAGTGTCATGCATGCACTGAACAACAGGCATGGTACTCCAATTCCTTCATGCATGCCCAGCTGGCTGGCTGTCAGCTGACATCATCATGCATGCAAGGATGCACGGACAGTCCACCATGCTGCCTAGGATGGCTGGTCAACACACTGGGGCATGCACAGCTATTTGTTTCATCCCTGTCCCATGGATGGTGAGACAGTCATCCTTACCAGGGGTCTGTGATCAAGTCAGTGTGTCCTTAGAGGGTGTACCACATAGGGGTTGGGTGTTTTCACATCGTCTGTGCTGTTCAGTAGTGGCTCAGGTCCTGGGATGGGTGGCGTAGGTCGGGATCGGGTGCTTCATGTGTTTGTGGAAAATCCACTCAGCAGCAGCACAGTGTCCCAACCTCCTCTGGTCTGACAGTGTGTCAGGCATTGTCCTGGGTCAGGCCACTGTGTGTTTGGCTGCTGGGGCTGTTGGTTTGTTGTGTGTGGGATGCAGCATGTCAGACTAGTAAGCGTTGGGATTATAAAAGGGTACCTAGCAGGGCAGGGTTTTCTATGTGCAAGGAGAGTGGTCAGTGGTGGGATAGGCAACTGGTATCTGGGCAAGATGGGTAGTCTGGGTGGGTCCAGCTGCAGAAAAAGTTATCTAGGGGGTGCTGGTCCAGCTCTAAGGAGGGTGCTTTGCTTGGTGAGGCTGGGAGGCTGGTCCAGCTCCAGGGAAGGTGGTCTACTGAGGTGGGGAGGCAGGTCTGAAGGGGTTCCATCTGCAGGGGGATCTTGTCTGAGGGTAAGAAGGATAGCCTGGAGCAGCCAGCTACAGGGAGGGTGATAGTTGATGGGGAGAGGCTGGTTTGGGGCTTATAGGGTGGACTAGCTGCAGGCAAGGTACACAGCTTGGGAGAGGTCTATTGGGATGTTGATATGGTTGTCCAGCTGGGTGGTCATTTAGGCAGGGGGTGTTCAAGATGTGAGTGGTTATGGGGGGATGCAGGCCCAAAGGGCTGTACTTGAGAACCCTCACTGAAGTCAAATACTAAATTTAGTATTAAAGCATTCATTAATTTGCCTTCAAAGACTAATTTTAGTCATTTTTAATAATCTTTAATCATCATTCAAAAATACAACCGCTAAGAATAGTAAATTCTAAGAAGTATTTCAGCAGACTAGTTGTTCAAGAGTAAGTTATTGCTAAATGAAGATTAGAACTAGATCTGTAATGCTCTTAAAAGTACAATTTTTTTTTAATACAACTGAATCATAAATAAAGATTACAGTCAGCGGAGTAGTTTTAGGATTTAAATTAGCCAGTCAAGGCTGGGTATATTACCGTGCATTTCAGTTCTACTAAGCAAGGAGACAGATAAAGCAACCAGCAACACTAATAAATTTTAGAGAAGGTAAGCAATCATAAAATGTGGGTTTTTACCTGGAAATAATATGGTACAAAAAAGTTGGCAGTGTCCCTTTAAAAGTCTATTCTAAACTACTTTTCCCATAAGTCTGCTCAGTCAGAGGCCTACATTTCCCAGCTCACTTCCTGTCTGTGCCCAGCCTGATGAAATTGCATAAGCACTCTGTGGTCTCCATTCTTGAACAACTGGGGTTGCCTACAACTAAGATTTACATGTTAAGGTAAGAGCTTATGTTTAAAAAGTACATCTGTTTAACTCCCTGAAATGTTAAATACAGTAAGGGAATTATCACTCAGGTATTTTATTTTTTTCCTAAATGAAATGCTGTGCAGGTTTCATAGTCAGTGTTTTGTCTTGAAAACATTTTCTCTTCTCTGAACTCGTAGCTAAACTTTGAAATACACGTTTTATTTTCAATCACCCCCCCCCCAAGTGTCTAGGATGCATTGTACCTCTAGATTACTTGTTATTTGTGGAATTTTTGCTGAGTTAGTTACTTTAAAGTGGGGGATGGGGCAGGAGAATGAACAGCAGGAAGATTGTATAATTGAGCAAATTCAGAATGCATTTTCTGTGTGTATCCATTTAGTAACCTATTTAACTATATTTACAGAGAAAAGATTACAACTTTTTTAATTTGAGAAAATCTGGAGTTACCTGCAGATAAAGGAAGAATTATTTACTGCAGATATTTGAGTGTGTTTGTGGGGGAACTGTTTTTTTGTATTTAATATTTGTATTTAACAGTTGCATGTGTTAATCCATTTTGTAATCTAGGGATCAGTGCATTTTTTTTTCTTTTGCTGAAGACTGCATTAATTTATATTTTATGTTTATTTTGTTTTTGTTGACCGGCTAAGTGCACTAGACAGATTCTTGCCTATTTTTAGGCATGACCCAGAGGGAGGGGGATTACAGATGAAAGCCAACTAACCTTGAACCAGATTAAGCTGTTGGTGGTATTTTTAGTGAATTGGGAAATTTGGCCGGGGCACTGGAGAAAATTCCCCTGCTTTTTTTGAAAAGTGCCATGGGATCTTTAACATCCACCTGAACTACCACCAGAACAGGCAGATGGGACCTTGGTTTAATGTCTCATCTGAAAGACAGTGCCTCAGGAGTGCTGCCATCCCCCTCGTGCTGTACTACAGCATCAGTATTGGGATATTAACATAAGTGCCTGGTATGGGAATAGAACCCACTGTTTTCTGATCTCCCAGCCTCAGAGATGAGTGTGCTACCTGCTGAGCCACTGACACTGCAAATGCAATATGTTAGTGTCATGTATTTATTTTTGTTAATACTACATTGAGAAGTACGGGGTCCATGGTTGAAGAAGGGTGATCAGAGGGGTCTAGGTGTAGGGAGGTTCTGTTCTGGATGGAAGGGTGTGTCCAGCTTTTGGAAAGGGTGTTTAACTCTGGGAAGGTTACTCAACCTGCAGAGGGAAGGGGGGCTGGTCTGTGGATGGGAATAAACACAGGGGTCCAGCTGCAGGGAGGAATGTCTGCAGGGGGAGGTTAGTCCAGGGCATGAAAGAGTGAGCCAGCAGCAGGAAGGGTGGCTGGTGGTGGTGGGACTAGTTCAAGGTTGGAAGTGAGGTCCAGCTGCAGGGTGGGTGGGTGGTTGGATGGTGAGGCTGGTATGGGACTTCTGGTGGATCTAGCTGTAGGTTGAGTGGTTGGGTGGGGGACTGCAGGTCCAGGGGCTTGGAGGGACAGCTTCAGATATGTGGTCTGTTAGAGTGGAGGTTTGGGGTGGTGCTCCAGATACATGGAGGTTGTATAGAATGTAGTTGGAGGCTGGTCCAGATGTAGAGAGGGTAGCTGGCTGGGTAAGTGGCTGGCCCGGAGCCTGTGTGGTGCTCTAGCTCCAGTGCTCATTATGTGAAAGGCTGGGGCTAGAAGGGTTGTCCAGCTGCATGGAGAATAGTCTGGTACCTGGAAGGGTGATCTAGCAGAGAGGAGGATGGTTGACTATTTTTGGGGGGGGTGAGGCTAAAGAGACTGATCAGCCTAGGGGGGATCCAAAGTGGTGAAATTAATTAGAAACTGGTTAACATGTGTGCCCTTCAGCTTAACAGTAGCACTATGACCTGCGGCAGAGGTGACCTTAGTTCAGGAATGAGCTTGCATTAGGGGCTCTCTGGGGAGAGGAGGAGTATCAACTGTTATACAAGAGGCTCTCCTCTGGGGAAGGAGGACAGCCAGCTCAGCTGTAGTACTGCCAACTGAGTGACCACAAGTGGCAGTGCAGGTGGGATCAGCCCATGGGTGGGAAGACATTGACTGGTGCTGTGCCACACGTGTCTGTGCATGTGTTTGTGCACCCTTGCCACTTGTATCCTAGGGGATGGAAGAACATGTAAATGTATCCTGACTACCTAGGCAGCTGCTCTACATATTGGATTCGTTCTACGGTGGAGCAAGTCCTGGCAGATGCAAGAGTGATGGCGTGGTTGGAAAACAGAGTAGTAGCTGGGGGTGGGGGTTAAGGTGTCAGAGGGTGATGGTTAATGGCACTCATTACAGTAATGGGACAGTGAGCAGCTCAGCTCAGTACTGGCGCAGATCCTCTTCACTGTCTTCATAAGTGACATTGCAGAAAAAATGGCAAAGAAGGGAATGTCTTTTTGCAGACAATACCAAAATTTGTAGGTTGGGCACTAAGAAGGGAGCAGAGAGAATGCACATGCCTCTTGCAGAAACTCGAAAAGTGATCAAGATTGAGGCAGTTGGGGTTCAATGACAAAGTGCAGAATCATGCACCTAGGGCATAGGAAACCAGGAGCTGCTTTTATAGGGTTGGGGGTGGTGCTGATGATCACTAAGCGGGAGGGGACCTTAGAGTTATTATGATCTTAAAGAGACTCACAAAGATACTGCCCTGCACCATACCCATCGGTGCTGTGCCTCCAGAAGACCCCAAGGAAGTTAATGTGTCCCTAAATTTATAAGCTGTTAAAAAGTTCTGTCCCTCATAAAAATATACAAACTGGGTCCCAAGGACTTCCTGTTTTTTTTTTTTTTCTGCTGCACAAGCTCCACCCCATGCTCACTAGCAGGATGACGAGATGCCAGTAAGGGCATGGGGGTGCGCTCCATTATATGTAATCGGTGGCAGCATTTCTATTGATTTTAAATGATATAGTGGCTACCTGGCAATAAAATATGGGCACCGTTCAACTAACGAGGGCCTTGTTACTTGACCGATGCCCATGTTTCATTGCCAGGTGGCCACTAGATCATTTAAAATCAACAGAAAAGCTGACGCCCATTACAGATGAAGAAGAGCACCCCCGCGCTCTCACTGGCATCTCGTCATCCTACTAGTGAGCATGGGAGCGGAGCTGGGGCAGCAGCAAGCAACTGGGAAGTCCTTGGGTCCTGGTTTGTATATTTTTATGAGGGACAGAACTTTTTAACAGCTTAAAAATTTTGGGACATATTAACTTCCTTGGGGTCCTCTGTCAGCAAGGCGCCAATGGGTATGGTGCAGGGGCTGACTCAGTTACCTTGGTGAGTCTCTTTAAAGTTGCTGGGCTGTGTGACAAAGCAGTGGGTAGGGCTAGGAGAATGCTGGAGCTGCATAGGGAGGGGTATCTTCAGCAGGAGGAGGGAGGTGATTGTGTTGCAAGTAATCCCTTATTAGTGAGATCTGACTTAGAGTACTGTGTCCAGGTTTGGAGGCTGCACCTTAGAAAGGCCAAAGGGTGGAGGCAGTATAAAGGGCAACTAAAACTGTACATGGGCTGTTGCAAAAACTCTGTGAGGAGACTGAGATCTCAACATATAAAATCTGAAAGAGAGGGGACATGATGGAGACCCATAAGTACCTTACAAGGATAAACAGGGTGCTGTGGGGGCTCCTTCAAATAGGAAAAAGGACCATGGGGCATGTGATGAAGCTTGTGAGGAATTACTACTTCACTGAAAGGGCAGTAGACACCTGGAACAGACTGACAGCATTATAGTGTTGGAGGTCAGGAGTGAAAAATGGTAGGGGGGGCTTAAAACATGTGTGGTATATAGACAGAGGGAAATCTCAGTAAATAAGCAGGGAAGAGGGAGTGCCATAAGGACCATAAGAGACCATTTAGAGTTTGCAGAGAAGGACTTCACAGGAGCCTATGGTTGCAGTTGTAGTGAGGTCTGGAAACCACAGCAGAAGTGTGACCTAGAGTGAGGGCTCATCAGCAGTTGGGTTTGCGAGCATGCAGTTTAAGGAAAAAAATATTTGACAGTTTCTAAGTGCTGGGGAAGCTCTGGTGGCAGTTGTAGCAAGTTTGGGAAATCAGAGTGGAAGAGTAAGAGTGAGGGCTTATCAGTTTTTGAGGAAGCAGTAAAAAAAGTCTGTTTTGTATATCGAGAGGTGTGGCGAGGACATGGCAGCAGCCTGCAGAGTGTGACAGCTGGGGCGCAGCTTGGAGCAGCCAGTTGAAAAAGGTTTGGTAAAAAAGCAAAAAACTAAAACTGTTAAACAGAAACAAATGATCACTGTATGATAGTGGGAGGAATGGGGAGAAGTATGACTAAATGGCAGGTGGTGTGGCTGAGGGACGGTCAACCTGGAAGAAACAAAACTAAAAGCAAGATACCAGTAAGCAGTGTCAAACAACGGGGGGTGAGGGATGGGGATGTGTGACGCAGTCCACAATGCACATTAATCGAGGATGACGTAATAACTATATGTATAAATGTAAGATTCTGCATGTATACACGTACATGCTCAGATAAAATGGATTTATCACCCTCCGTTTATGTTCACCCCTATTGCATAAATTTACTTAATATTTATAACCCATCAGGGCTCTTTCTCTTTACCGCTCTGTGTTTTTAATTGTGAGCTGTCCTGGACCTTATGCTGTTCTTTTCCTCCCTAAAATCCTTTTGCTAGCCCCTGGTACTTTGGCATTAGCTGCTGTACAGCTCTATTGCATGCAGTGCTTGCTACTTTCATGGTTCCCCTCAGGGAGACCACTGTTTTCCCCCTGTTTGCCACCCACCCACAGCTACTTTTAAGTCAGTTTCAGGATTTGCACTGTGCTGCACTGTGGATTTTCCTTCGTGGCCCCTATCTTGTGCATTTGCTCTCCCAGTCCCTTTCTACCAGGACCCCTCAGAGCATCTACAGTCTGCCACCATGTGGCTTAGCTAAAGGTTTCTGCCACCTACTGCTGGCTGCCCACCCTCCAGACCCTCTTAACCTGCCCCGTGGGGGCTCTTCACATGCCACTTCGTGGCTGATGGGTAGAGGGAGGCATATTTGCTCTAGCCTCCCCCTCTTCCCAAAAATATCCCATCTTCATTCCCACACACATGGAGCAGGATATAGCCTGAGCTCTGTGGGCTGAATCATAGACACATAGACCTTGATGGCAGATAAGGACTGCTTGGCCCACTCAGTCGGCCCATTTCCCTACTAGTGGATAAGCTGCAGATCCTAGTTATCCAACAGCTGACTTCCTCCCACCCACCAATAGAATTGGTTCATGTCTGTCCCATGTATTCTTGAAGTTCCCCCTATTTTTGACCCCACAACCTCCTCAGGAAGGCCATTCTGTGCGTTCACCACCCTCTCTGTGAAAAAATACTTCCTCATGTTGCCCCTGAGCCGTCCCCTCTATCTTCAAATTTTGCCCCTTGTTCTTGCGCATTTCTTTTTATGAAAGATGCTACTCTCTTGGACTTTGTTGATTCCCTTGAGGTGCTTGAAATTTTCTATCCTGTCCCCCCCACCCCTTTTCCTCAAGGGCATACATATTCAGCTCATCTCTCTTTGTATGGCTTCTGGTGCAGACCCTTCACTATTTTAGTTGCCCTCCTCTGGGCTGGCAGTTGAAAGTGCCTGCCATTACTGTCACTGTAGTTCAGTAGCACTAAACTGGCTGCCTAGCAACAGCCGCAGCACTTCTGGTCAGCAGTTTTCTGAACAGCCTCCTGCCTGCTACATACAGTCTGGGCCCAAGGACACCCCCCCCCACACACACACACTCTAGGTTCCAGGGAAAGATAATATAACAAGCATTTGTCAATACCGAATGTTTGCTTGCTGGCATTGGCAGTGGTAGTGTAATAGTTACAGAGCTGCGTAATAGGAATGGCAGTGAAGTATTGAACTGAAGCCAACCCCACCACCACCCTGCAGAAAGTGACAGGCATTGGGGTGTGCCTTTGGGTCATCAGGCATAACGGCCACGCCATTTCACCACACCCCACCCTGCAGACACTGACAAGTGTCACGGTGTGCCTTGGGGTCTTTGGCCCTTATGCGCACCCCATTCCATCAGGAAATATAGTGAGATGGGTGTGGTATAGGAGAATGGGGTGACCTTTGGGGCCAAAGAGTCCAAGGCATACCTCGATGCCTCTCACTGGCTGCAGGGTGTAGAATGGTATGAGCATTGCAGGCAAGAATCCCAAGTCACACCCCTGATGCCCGTCATTCTGTACGGGGTTGGGCGTTATGGTTGGAAACCGTAATACCTCAGGCATTTGTTGGTATTTTCACTCCAAATTTTCAACATGTTTTTTTGTGACCCCACCTCATGAACAGTGGCAATATCAGTTTGTTAGCCTAAGCTTTATGCAGTGACTACAGCATTTAGCACCACAGGTGCAAACACATTCCGAACAGGATGTAAAAATGACAGCTGTACTGTTCATGGGGAGGTGTAAAATGGCAATGTTGCAAATCTGTAATAAAAATATTAAAAAAACTGGTGAAGTCACGAGCGTGCATAGAAACTGTGCAACGCACACCCGTAATGTAATTAGTTTGGGAATTTTTTACAGCAGATTGTCAACAGAGGCATTTTGGGACCTCTGATCATGAACAGTGTCACTGTGATTTTCTTTATCTGTCCCGAACAATGATTTCCCACAGTGACCACGCATCTCTGCGCTGAAAGTGTGAAAACAATTTCGGCCATGTTGTGAAAAATGACAGCTGTACTGTTCATAAGGAAGTGTGGAAAAATGCCACTGGTGAAAATCTGGACTGAAAATATTACAAAGTCATGAACTGACGAGGGTGCGTGGAAACTGCGCAATGCTCACTTGTAACACAGTCATTTTATGGACTTTTGTCACCAAATTTTCAACATAGCCATTTTAAGACCTCTGCTCATGAACAGTGTAACTGTGATTTTCTTAATCTGTCCCAAACATTGCTTTCGCACACTGACTGCACCATTGTGCACTACATGTGTGAAAACACACTTTGAGCGACATGTGAAAAATGGCAGCTATACTGTTCATAAGGAAGTGTTATAAAATGGCAATGTTGAAAATCTGGAGTGAAAATATTGAAAATTCGTAAACTTACGACCATGCGTAGGAACTGCGCAATGCACGCTCGTAAAACAGTCATTTTAAGGGATTTTTTCACCAAATTTTCAACATAGCCATTTTAAGACCTCTGCTCATGAACAGTGTCACTGTGATTTTCTTAATGTGTCCCACACATTGATTTCGCACACCGACTAAGCCATTGTGCGCTACATGAGCGGAAACACATTTTGGGCAAGATGTGAAAAATGACAGCTGTACTGCTCATAAGGAGGTGTGGTAAAATGGCAATGATGAAAATCTGGAGTGAAAATATTGAAAATTTGTGAACTTATGTGCGTGTGTAGGAACTGCGCAACGCACGCTCGTAAAACAGTCATTTTTTAGAATTTTCCCACCAAATTTTCAAAATAGGCTTCTTGAGAGCCCACCTTATGAACGCTGGCAGTGTCATTTTGGGAGGTGTGGGGAGACAGGGTGTACAGTGGGTGGGTGCAGGTTGTGGGGGGGGGCAGAGAGAAGCACCGAGGGACAGTTTTTAATTTTCAGTGTTTTTTCCCCAAAATGATGACGCGGGACGTTTGCCACGCTGGGGTGGGCTCCCAGCATGGCACAAGGACGGCTAGTTGGGGGGGCGTGGAGCTAATGGGGATTGGGCACCCCAGTCGGCCACAGCATCAGTTGCCAGCTGGGGTGGGCTCCCAGCGTGGCACCCTGTACTCTGGGGGGAAGGATAGTGGAGCCGATGGGGGATTGGGCACCCCATCGGCTATACGATAACTTGCCACGCTGGGGTGGGCACCCAGCATGGCATGTGGAAGACTTTGGGGGGCACAGCACAGCCGACGGGGATTGGGCACCCCGGCTGTACAGTGTGTGCATGGGGGCAGCAGCTGCGCATGCTGTGTGTGTGTGTGTGTAGGGGAAGCTGCGCATGAGCAGGCGATATCTTATCACTGCTCACTGAAGCATAGCTCCCTCTTTCAACTGTATGCCACTGCATTTTGGAGCTGTCATAGACAGCTCCAGCACGCATTGGCAGACTGGGGCCGTGCCTGCCAACACACTGACTAACTGACTAAATGGTCACTGAATTGGAAGGGGGGTGACACACCTCCGACAACTCGGATGATGGCACTATGTTTCTTGCACATGCATGCAAGCAAACATAAAAGGAAAAAAAATTGCCACTGTCCATGAGAGAGTGACCCATTATATCACCAGCATACCTTTCAAACCACTGGCCTCCTGGGACAACTCAAATACTCCTGAACCACCAGTGTCCCCTTTTTTAAATAACATAGGGGCCACTAGCCCAAATTCATTCCCACCTGCCCATCTAGACTACTACTTAAATTTATTGGCTACCTGCAGGTCACCTGAGGCACTAAGGGGGGGTGGGTTTGCCGAGTCCCAAATACCACTTTATTCTCTGTTCTTAGCGGTCTGCATTTTTTTTTCCATTTCTAGTTTCCTTACTTTGACCTAGTTTGCCTTTTCCTCTAAAACTCCTCTTCCTTTACTCCTGTGCTGTATACCCTTCTTGTATCTCTTTACTCTTGCTACTATAACGTCCCCATACTGATCATTTCTTCCCTTTATTTCTACAGGTCTGGCCAAACATACCAATCAGATAAGTATCTTTATTTAATTCTAACACTCTAATCTATCCTCTAGCACCTCCGACCCTTTGCGTCCCTTCAACCTTCTCTGTTCCTCCCTTTCAGGTTTTACCAGAATACCTCGAACCAAGGACACCCCAACTCTGGACTCCCCTACTCTGATGGAGCAGGTAAGTCCTAATTACTTAACTGCCTTAGAATCATAGAAATCTGATGACAGAAAAGGACCATTTTGGCCAACTGAGTCTGCCCCTTACCCCCCACCAGTCACCATCTTTGTCAAGAGACACCCCACTCTGCCCACTGGTCAGCTTCTGGAGTCTGTCCCATACCCCCTTGAATCCTTTCACCATTTTTGCGCATATCACCTCTTCCGGTAGTCTGTTCCAGGACTCCACCACCTTCTCAGTGATGTAATGCCCCTCACATTGCCCCTAAACCTTCCTTCTTCTAATCTTGGTTTATGATCCCTAGTTCTAGCACTTATTTTCCTTGCAAATAAGCTTCCCACTCTCACCTTACTAGTTTCCAGCGGGTACAGATCTGATTCCCTCCACCTCTCCTCGTAGGGCTTCCTATGCATAGCGTGCACCATCTTGGTTGCCCTTGTCTGAGCCCTTTCAATCCTGTCTTATGTCCTTGTGTTGGTGAGGCCTCCAGAACTAAATCCCATACTCCAGGTGAGGCCTCACCATGGATTTATAAAGGCGCATCAGCACCTCCCTCTTTCTGTTTTATAACCTTCCCTTTGCCCACCACTGTGCTGCACTGGTTCTCCGCCTTAAGGATATCTGAAATTATAATCCCCAGATCTCTCTCTCTCTTGCTGAGTTTCCTTATGCCTCCCCCCCCCGTTTGTAAATGGTTTGCAGGTTATTACAGCCATGTGCATTATTGTACACTTTTTGGCATTACATTTCAGCTGCCAAGTTTCTGACCACCTCTCCAGAATCTTTAGGCCCTCCCTCACTGCCTCCACCTCCCCTACCAGGGTGTGTACCCTATTGCAGATCTTCGTATACTCTTACAAATAGGTACACCTTCCCCTGCAGTCCCTCCGCTATATCTAACATACTAAAAGCCAGCAGAATAGGCCTGATGGTCTGTTGTGTCTGCTCGGTAGCCAGCCTCCTAATGGGTGTTTTCTTTCCCACCCAGCCCCAGGGAGGGTCATCCTCTGCTTCAGTTTACCCTTGTACCTGTCCCACTCCCTCTTGAAGACCTCCACTGTGCCCTCCTCCACCAGGCTCCTGAACAGTGCATTCCAGGGCTCTGCCACCCTCTCAATGAAGTAATGTCTCCTGCATCCCCCCCTGTAATTCCCCAGCTTCCACTCATGTCACCTGGTTGTTCCCACTTTCTTTAGTCTGAACATCTCTTTTTACATATTTGAAGACCCCTATTATGTCCCTCCTGTCTTGCTTCTCCTCCAGCAAGTACAGCCCAAGCTCTTCCAGCCTTTCCTCATAGGGCCTTCCTCCCATGCTCTGAAGCATCCTGGTTACCCTCCTCTGGACACTCTCCAGCAGTGTTACGTCCTTCTTGAGGTGAGATCTCCAGAACTGCATGCAGTACTCGAGATGTGGTCTGACCAAGGCAATATACAGAGGGAGGATCACCTCCTCCTCCTGGACGTAATCCCCCTGGCTATGCAGTATCCAGTTTGCTTTGGCCACCGCTCTTCTGCAATTTTCAGTGTTATTCATTTTGATGTCTATTACCACCCCTAGATCCCTCTCACTTGTTGTGGCTTGCATTATGACCCCCCCAGGTGTATACATGGCCCAGGTTTCTGACCCTCTGGTGCAGCTCCCTACATTTCCCTGCATTCAGCCTCAGTCCCCACCTCTTTGACCACCCCTCCAGGGTATCCAGGTCCCTCTGTACTGTCTCTCTCACTTCGTCCCTGTCCGCCAATGCCCCCTGTTTTAAGTCATCCACAAAAAGACTCATCCTACTCTTAACCGCCTTCCCCATATCCAAGACATAGGCATTGAACAGGAGTGGCCCCAGTACTGAACCTTGGGGAACCCCACTGGTGACCTTCTTGGGGAAGGAGATTACCCACCACTACCCTCTGTATTCGCCCTGTTAGCCAATTTTCTACCCATCTGAGCAACTGTCCTCTCACCTCATCCCCCCCAATCTGAGCAACTGTCCTCTCACCCCACCCCCCCCAGCTTTATTAGCAGCCCATTTTTGGGTACTGAATCAAACGCCTTACTGAAATCCAGGTATAGGACGTCCTCCGGTCTATGCCAGTCCAGGGTCCCAGTCATAAAATCTATGGGGTTGGTCTAAACGCATCTTCCCGGATGAAACTATACTGTTTGTTATCCAGTTACCCCAACCTTTCCAGCTGCCTCCTGAGCCTATCCTTGATAATGCCCTCCATTACTTTGCCCACCACAGATGTTAGGCTGACAGGCCTATAATTCCCCATCTCCTCTCTAGACTCCCCATTTGTGGATAGGCACCACATGAGTCACCCTCCAGTCTTGAAGCACCCATCCTGTCAGCACAGAGGTGTTAGAGTGCTGCTAGCTCATCCGCCAATTCCTTCATAACACTCAGATGCAACCTATGTGGCCCAGGGCCTTATCAGTTTTTAGTGTCCGAAGGGCCTCCCTCACCCTTTCCACTGTAATTTCTCCATCCCAGCACACACCCTCATTTAACCAGCCATCCCCTTATAGACTTGGCCCAGCCTGAACCCCAACTTCTTTCAGTCCTCTAGACTCCATCTGACCTCTCGACTACTCTTGACTGCTGGCTCTCCTTCTCTCCCATTGGGCTGGAGGGATCCCCTGCCTCCCCCTGTAAATATCAAAGCAAAATACTCATTTAGCACCTCTGCCTGATTCCCCCGCTTCCTGAGTCCATCCATCCTCAGTCCTAATCATGCTGATCTGTGCCCTCCCTTTTCTCTTCTCCCTTGTGTATCTATAGAATCCCTTCCCCCCCTCCAGATATCCCTAGCCAGGTTTTGCTCCCTCCTCACCTTGGCTCCCCTCACCACTGTGGTGACCCTTCTAGCCATCAACTCATACCCCTCTCTCTCCCCAGAGCGCTTAAAACATGCATAGGCAGCCTTTTTATCCCTCACCACCTCCTGCACCTCCCTGGTCCACCAGTATGGCTTGTTGGCTCTACCATGCTTACGCCTTTCCTTTGTACAGGAGTTAGTAGTCTCCTGCACCCCCTTCTTAATGGCCTCCCACAAGCTGCCAGCATCCATGTCTGGCCTAATCTTGTCCAAGCTCCCCTGTAGAAGCCTGCCCATGCCCACAAAGTCCACCCCCCTGAAGTCCAATACTACTGTATTAGAATGGTTATCTCCCCCAATACAGCAGAAACCAGACTGTAGTATGGTAACCACCTGCCAGTGGGCTGCACACCTCCAGGCCCTTTATCTGGTCACTGTCTGCTAGGACAACAACTAGTATCTGCTTCTTCCTAGTAGGTTCCTCCACCTGCTGGACCAGGAAGGCATCCTGGAACACATCCATCAGTCTCTGTTCCCTGGCCACAGAGGATGCCATAGTGTCCCAATCTGTTTCCGGGCATATTAAGGTCACCCATGATCACCACAATACCCGTTCCATGGTCACAGTGCCCCTTGATGTTCTCAACTAGTTTGTCCTCCAGGGCCTCTTCCATTGTTGGGGGGGTCTGTACACCACCCCTATTTTCAATCTTTTACCTCCCCTCATTTGTAGGGTTACCCAGATCTCCTCCACCTCCCCACAGCCTCCTCCACTCCACTAACCACTATGTCATTTTTGACTATCAGTGCTACCTACACCCTCCTCTCCCTCTCCTCTGTCCTTCCTGAATATTTTGTAGCCCACCACATTTAGGTCCCAATCATTTTCTGAGTGGCCATGTCTCAATAATTGCTGCCACATCCACTGATCCTCAACCAGCATTGCCTGGAGCTTGGGCATTTTGTTGCCCATGCTCCTAGCATTGATCAGAGCCATCCTCCACCCGATCCTCTCCCTTCTCCAGTCATTTTGGCCCTGAGCAGTCCCTACATGCCCTTTCTTGCACAGCTCTGGATGAATTTACATCACAGTCACCTGCCTTCTTTTCATGCCCTAGACATGGACCCTCGAGCAGCCTTCCTGGAGCCACTCTTTTACTTAACCCCCCCCTTTTACAAGTTTAAACTCCACCTCTAGACTGTGAATCCAGCAAGTTTTAGTTTCAAGATCTCCTTCCCCTCCAAGTTGAGGTGTAGCCTATCCCTGGCATATAACCCCTTGTCCTCCTATATATCCCCCAGTCTCCCACCAGCCCATACCTTTCTGCCCTGCACCAGTCCCTGAGCCACTGGTTCACACCTCTAAGTTTATGTTTGGTCTCCCGGATGCCCTAGGTACTGGCAGAATCTCAAAGAAGGAGATTGCTCTTCCTGTAGAGTGGTAAACCTTGACAGTTCCTGGAATCTTGCCTGGATTTCTAGTTCACTGTTTTCCCTAAGTCAGTTGTTCCCAGATGTTTTAGGTAGTCCTGGGATTCCCGCATTCCAATACTATTAGTATAGCTGGAATTTGGCATGGTGTATGGATAGGCCTGGGATACATTTAGCCTTGACTGGCTGCTTTTTCCTCCCTGCCCCTCCCACTGGATGTCCCATGTCATGGAGTCACCCAGCAGGATTACCTTCACCCCCACTTTACTGGCCCGTTTGATTCCATCCAGGCTCTTCCTTCTGTCATCAACCCCAGCTTACTTCTCTTGCCCCTCGCCTGGGGATCACAAGCCTGTGGTTGCCCTACCATGCTCATTCTTCTACCAGCTCCCAGCTTGTTCCTCACCCCCAACCTCCTGGGTGGCACAGATTGCCCCCCCAGATATCCCTGGACTCTCTGGGCTGGTATCCTCAGATCCCCCACCCAGGCTCCCTTCCACTGCTTCCCTCCTTGCCTCCCCTCTCCCACATTCTGCATCCTTCACCCCATCTGCTGTGTTTCTCCCTACCCCTCATCTTTCCCCCCCTCCTCTCCACCTCATCTGATTTCTCCCGCCCCGAAGCTGGCCTATCTAGAGTACTCCTTATCCTTGGCTGACTTCCCTAACCTGGATGCTTGCCAGACCCTAGTCCTCCCTCCTCCCACCCTGGCTTCACTCTGCACTCCCCAATCCTCGCTACCTCCCTCCCACCTAGGCTAATGTCTCTCCCCCCCTTCTGTGGATCTGGCTCTCTCTCTCCTGCCCCATCCCCCCAGCTTTCTGACCAAACCCTCTCTGTCTGCCTGCTCCCTTCCTCCCAACAGCCTCTCCACCTCATCTCCTGGATATAGCAGGGTGAATCAGTTAGTAAGTGTGATGCTTGCCCCTGACTTGCTCTCTCCTGTCCCCCTCCTTCTGGTCAGCCACCTCCCTATGAAGTGATTTCCATACATTGCTTGTTTTGTGCCCCACCCCTCCTGAGTAACCATATGATCCTTTTCCACCTGTTCCCTGGGTTATGCGATATTGGCCTCATCTACTGTCATGAGGTCCTTTCCACACCTTTCCTTCCCACCCCTCCCACCTTCCAGCTGCCTTCTGATCCCCTCTACTTCCTCCCTAAGACCTGCCAACTGAAAACACAATGGGCACCCTCTGAACCTCCATACCCAATTTAATATTATTGCCGCCCCGCACCCTGCACACCCAATCACTCTACCAAAGGTGCCCGCTTTGGCCATCCCCAAGTCTACCCTCATTTTAGGTGAGCAGTGCAGCCCTCTAACAGAAATAATTCAGTCAGTGTTACACTAAAACCCAAGCAGTTTTCCCCTTCCAATTACAGCAATTTTCCCTCTTCTTTCTTGACAGTAGCCAGTTTTCTAACCCTAGCAGTAGACAGTTCACTAGCAAAATTAGCCCACCACAACACTAACCAGCTCAGAGGCCCTAGCAGTAATCAAGTCACACACAGTTTGCCTACTCCCACAGATGTAGTTGGTATACAGTCATTTATACAGTCTGATTCATTATGCCCCTTCCTGGTAGTAGTCAAATGTTGCCCAAGCAGCACAGCTGTACAGGACCATTTTCCCCCAATCAATAACAATCCAGCTTCCTAGTGTTCCAGTTCACCCAGTCTCGACTTGCCCTCCTCCAAGGCTCCACCCTCACTGACCATTTAATAGAGGTCAGGGCCAAGGTGGGTGGTGTGGAACAAAGAACAGCTCTCCTCCTCTGATTGCGACTGGACTATTTGCCTTTTATGGCCCAGTCACACAGTCAAAGGTCCGCGCCCTATTCGCTGATTGGCTGCACCTTCCTGAGTCGGCAGCTTGCAAAGTTGTGGGTGATGTGGCCCTGGTATGCATGGCCTGTCCCCCCGCCAACAAGAGCTTCCTTGTCGATCACCAATGTGATCCCATCCTCCCCCACTGCCGATGCAGCCCCAGAATGCCTGCTCCAACCCCTTCCAGCGACAAGCCCTGGTCCAGAAAGAACAGCTCTCCTCCCCTGATTGCAACTGGGCTAATCATTGCTATAGATATTAAAAAAGGATGGGTCCCAGCACCGACCCCTGGGGCACACCACTCCCACCCTGGAATGCACTCCATTTGCCTTACCACCACCCTCTAGTTTCAGTCTTTCAACCAGTTCTCCATCCACCTTGTTATTTTCTGACCCACCCCTAAGTCTTCCAGCTCAATACCAGCCTTCTATGTGACAAAGTGTCAAAGGCCTTGCTGAAATCTGCGTAGGCCACATCCTCCCCCATCCACCTTCCTTGTTACCCAATCAAAAAAACCCAGTTAAGTTTGTCAGGCACAACCTGTCTCCCATAAAACCAAACTGCCTTGGGTCCTGGAGGCAGTATAGCACATTGGTTAAAGGCTCTGAGCTACAGATCTGGAGACCTGGGTTTGAATCCAACAGCCGTCTAAGTGCATACTGTGTGATCCTGAGCAAGTTACTTGACTTCCTTGTGTTCCAGATTGCATCTGGAAACAAGCTTCAGCTTAGTCTGCTACTCCTGGTTAAACAGTGTTCCCCTCACCTCCCTGTAGACCATTGACAACCAGGTGTTCCACTATTCTTTCCTTCAGCAGTATTTCCATTACTTTTCCCACTGTTGTGGTCAGGCTGACCAGTATGTAGTTCCTGCATCCTCCTGTTAACACTTTTGTATAGTGGGACCACATCAGCCTCCTCCAATCCCTGGGCATGTCACCAGTTTACAAAACAGTGTGAACAGGGTAGTCGGAGGCCCTACTAACACCTCCCTTAGCTCCCTCAGTGTCCAGGGGTGCATCTCTCTGGCCCATAGCCTTATTGCTGCCAGTTCCATGAGGATCCTTTCTTTTGCAAAGGAACCTGTGTCCTTTTCTGTGAGTGCTCCATCCTTATTACTTAATGCTGGCCCATTTCCTGCCCCCTCCTTTGTAAAAACTGAACAGAAGTATTTGTTCAGTATTTCTGCTTTTTGGTGGTCATCTTTTACCCTCCTTCCCTCCCTCCATCCACCCATTTCAGACACTCAGCATCTCCCCTTGCCTTCCTTTTCTCCCTGATGTACCTGCATTTAAAAAGTTTTGTCCTTCCTTACCACAATACCCACTGGCTGGCTTGTGTCAAGGGTCCCACACAAGTGTGGGTCTGGTGCCAATGTACTCTTTGCATGTGGAGCCATTTTGGTTTGCCTGCGGTGTGCTGTAGTGTAGTGGATTATGACAAACTGGTTTTGCTTGATTCTGTACTGACCGCTTCATTTGCAGCAGATCCTGGAGTCCTTTATGTGGGAGATTGTCCACAGTGCATGTTAAGAGTTTATATAGGCTCTCATCTTTTGTTTACTGGCTCCTACTGTACCCCTGGGCTAAGTTCTGTCACAGACTGATTTATCCCTGGAGAAGAGCAGAAGTGGAAAACATCTGATCAGAGATTGTGGAAGCTCAAATGTGCACTGCAGGCTATTGAAACTTCTATTGCCTGTTGCTGTGGTGCCAGTTGCAGGGAGTTCTGAGACTGGTTGTGGCTGCGGATATCTACCTACAGATGGTCACAGTTGGCCTGCTGTGGTGTGCTATCCTGCAATGGAGTGGTCATTGGAAATTCCAAATCGTTTGGGGGGGAATTTAGAGGAAGGATTAGGAAGTACTTCTTCACTGAAAGGGTGCTGGACAACTGGAATGGGCTGCTGAGGGAAATGGTGGGAGGGTTCACGAGGGCATGGGATAAGCTCAGAGGGCAACTGGCATGGGGGGGAGGACTACAGAAAAGGCCTAGTGGATATCTAGGCAAACTGAGCAGACTAGGTGGGCTTGCGGTCCCTTTCTGACATCACATACCTATGTTCCTATGTATTCTACAGGCAGATTGGGAAAAGGAAGGGGGGATCAACTACACCACCAGGGAAGCATCATTGTGCCTTGAATATCTGTCCCTTGGTGTCTTTATCCTGCTCTGTGTTGGTTGATGTGTGGAGCAACATGACCTCCTACCCCCAGAAAAGATTAGTTCTAGGGGTACAGGGGCAAGGAGTCTTCCTCACTCCCCCAACCATGACATCCCCTGTGTGACCGAGTGCCATTCTAAAAGCCAGGTTGATGGTGTGGTACAGGTCTGGTATCCCTCCCCCAACCCAATTTTTTTATTTTAACCTCTACAGAGCCTTTCCAACTGACCTAGCTGATCAGTATTTTTATTTTTCATACTGACCCATTTTACCTTTTTATATCTACAGGTCTGGCAGGACATTGACCAGGAGTAGGAGGACACTGACCATATGTATCAGATAAGTATTGTTTTTTTTTTATCCTACATTGTTTGTCATATAGTAGTTCATAACGAGCTGCAGATGCTTTGTGAGCCCATTGCTGTTCTTGTTTTACAGGTACGAATGGCTGCTGTGGGAGACAATGGGTTGGAGCTGTACCTTGTGCTTTAGAAAGGAGGCTATGGGATGGGCATTAAGGTTGGGAACTCCAGGGAACACCACACAACCAATTTTCCAAGAATCATGAGGTTTAAACCCTATTTTTCGTTTTCTTGCTTTGTGCGCTTTGCATTCTAATGTCTGCATTAATGTAGTGTTTTTGTTTTGCAACAAGTACTGTCTCAAATATGTGTGGATATGTGTAATAGATAACCCACTGTAGGGTGTGTGGTCACACTCTGATATACGCATGCCTTGGTGTGCATTGTTACATGTGAGGCCGCAGGCCGAGTGCGTCAACCACCCAAGCCATGCATATATCATTGCGCAACCGCACACCCCACAGTGGGTTATCTGTCTTATAAAATGGCAAAATTGTTTTGAAGGGGAGTATAAATGCAGGTGTGTGGTCGCACTCTGATATACGCATGGCCACCTAATGGTGTTTGTCCAATGTGATTGATAATCCCATTATTGATATAATACACACACACACTTACTTCACTCAGAACAGCCCTTTGATACGGAAAATCATTTTCCTCACCGTGCATGTGATCCCAATCCGAAGAGGCTCTCTTCTCGTTTTGAAGATAAACCTGGAAATACTGGTGAGGCCCTGCATATCAGGGAGGCTTCCATACCATTTTCTGTAGACCAGAACCATTCATTTTTTACAAATCCATTTTCTGCAAGCCAGAACCATTGGTGGTCATTCCTTTAACTAAATTTCCACCCCCTTCCTTATGATTTTGAGTCAAACATGGGGTAACAGACTTTAATACCTCCTATAGACATAGCCCCCAAGATCTCCATCTTCTTTGGAATTCTCACTCAGAAAACCTTAAGCAAAGCTTCCTCTGCTGAGGTTGTAGATACTTGCAGATGAATACTTGTGTTTTTGTTGAATTTTATGTTATGCCATCTTCAAAGCAGCCTAATACACTGAAACAGAACTGCAGCACTGCTGACAGGAGTGCTGCTAAAATTACACTGCAGGTGTTGATGCAGTGCTAATTAACATAATTCGCACACACTGAAAAAGCAATGCAACACTGCTTCAGGCAGTGTTACTGACACAACACTGCTTCAGCCAGAATTGCTACACCAACACTGCTTCAGGCAGTGTTGATGACAAAACACTGCTACTTGCAGTACTTTTACAGTGAGATTGCAGTGCTAATTAACATAATTCGCACACACTGAAAAAGCAGTGCAAAACTGCTTAAGGCAGTGTTGCTGACATAACACTGCTTCAGCCAGTATGACAAAACACTACTAATTGCAGTACTTTTGCAGTGTGATTGCAGTGCTAATTAACATAATTCACACACACTGAGTCAGCACTGCATGTACACCAAAAGAGACCTGAAGATGCACTGATTAAACACTGATGGACTGCATTATGAAATGAAGTGTGCAGGAAGTGTACACTGCTACTGTAACACTGAAATAACACCATATAGTGACTATTTGAACACTTCACTTCCCTCTGGGGTGACTTAAGTTACAGATGGAGATTGGGCCCTAAAGAGAAGCAAATGCACAGACAGATTAAGATTGCGCTGCACACTGAAGAGATGCAGATACAAATGCACAGCACCTAACCAGTGCTCACCATCAGAAATTCAAATCTGGAAAAGAATACCTTTGCTGGTTGGGGCGCGCCGCGGGGGGGAGGGGGCAGTGTACTGCACTGCTGCAGTAACAGTCACTAGTACTATTACCAGTACCAGTAAAGATACCACAAAGAAGTACAAAATCACACAGCTGCAGTGGATAGCAGGTTCACATTGCTGAAATTACTATGTGGCACAATAAAAGGTGTCTGATTTGATGACACACGTCACACTCATACTCACAAACACACTAAGTAATGCGTAGCAAATTGAAAACTTCAGTAATATAACCACATATTTTAAACAAAGTAAAATTATACACTGCTGCTCCACAACAAATAGCAAAAAAATGGCAACAATTATTGAAAATATTACTGTGTGTACATTAACACAGTTATTATACAAGAAAAGTATCACCAAAACAGAAAGAACTGTCTTTCTTTCCAAGTTAATCTACCTACACCACACAGCCACAGTAAGATACACCCCTCCCCCCAAAGCACACTTTCACTGTCTCCTACTGTACAGACCCAATGTTGTACATTAACATTCAAAATCCACACACAAACAATAAACGTTGATGATAAGAGCACAGAAGGGTTTCCTACAATCGATGAACTAAGTTTGAGCAAAAAATAAATTGCTCAAAAAGGCTTTTTGAACAGCTTTTAGAAGATTTGAATCACAGAGATCTCTCAGCACACTGTCTCCTACAGCTTCCTACACACACTACCCTGAACTGAGGCTGTGCAGAACAATATGGAGCTCATGTGACCTGAAATCCCATGAATCACTGCATAATTTGCCTTCGGAGCTTAAAAACAAGGTGAAATAAGGTGAAATACATTGCTCTCAATGTACTTTGCCTTAAGATTTGGTGGAGTAGTGGTCTGAGAAGTCGGAGTAATGCAAAGTCATTGTTCTCAATGGACTTCACGTTACCCATCATTACACGAAGTACTCCGCTTCGTGTTGCAGGGCACTCCGCGGATCTGCTTTTGCTTCCGATTCACTTCGCAAAGCTAACTGGGGCCACTTCGCCCATCTCTACTCATCTACATGTGAAAATCTCAAGCAAAGCAAAACTGAAGATTATTGATTGTTAGTCATTAGAGGCAGTTGAGCTTTTTTTGTATGGGATCCCATCCAACCCTGGGGCTCTATGTACCTTTAGGGCTTCAAGTTCCATTCTGGATCCTTCTTCTGTTAAATACTGACTACTTTATTTCAAGAATTCACTAAAGTGTCCTCTGGTAATTTTTTCATTGACTTTTTGAATGTTTGTTACTAAGTAATTTTGCTGTTTTTTATCCCGTATTATATAGGGTGTGCCTTACTTTAGCACCTGTTCAGAAACAGTCATCATGCGCATATATCTGCATAGTTTTACATTTTGATAATAGCTCATGTGATGTTGTGCCTTTAGGTGTCACCATATATGTTTTGATGACAGAATGCCTAACAGCATTTGTTGATTTCTGATAATTGCACTTAAGCATTTTTGCACATAAATATTTCTTCTAGCACTTTTTCTCCAGAATCTAATATTTTTGTATTGCTAATAATTTTATTCATGAACTGCTTTTCACGCCACTGTTTTCACTTTTGGTATAGACTGGTTTGTCTCTATTCAGAGTTACTTGATGCAGATCTACTCTTTTGATTTTCGAAATTAGTGCTTGTAATTAATTATTTGCCACATGTGACTGCATCAGGAGTGAACTACCCAGGCCCCTGAGATCATAGGGAAACATGCAACTGACAATTGAAAGGCAGAAGTGGCAACAATTAAAATCCATACTAAAACACAAAGCTAAGAATGTAGAAGAAGAACCTTTGGAGCCAGTAACTTTTTTTTACAAAATATGGTAATCAGGCTAGTGAAATAGGTTCCATTGTCAGAAAATTCTGGCCTGTTCTCATGAATGATACTATGATTGCTCAAGAACTGGGCGAATGGGGACAGAATTACATTCTCAAGAGCAGAGAATCTTAAGTATAAACTTGTAAGAAATCGGTTTGTCAATCCTACCTGCACACTAGAAAACAAAATATGGCACCCACCCTTTCCTAAGGGAATGTATAAATGCAGGAGATGTAATGTGGGTGAGTTTTGCTGTCAAGAAAAATAACTGAGGGTAGATGGCTACAGTGAAAAGGCAGAAATAAGATCCTTTCTGAATTGTAATAGCACTTATGTGGTGTATGCTTTATGGTGTCCATGTAACCTACTATATGTAGGAAGAACTATAAGACCTGTCAAACAAAGGTTGCAGGAACACATAACTAGCACAAGAGGGGGCTTATTCACAAGCCTGTAGCCAGACACTATATAGAAAAACATGACAGCAAACCTGAGGGTACCAGATTTATGGCAATAGAGCAAGCTGAAAGAAATCCATGTGGGGTGACAGATTGAACAGTTATTCCAACGAGAAAGCTACTGATTTTACATTAAACTGCATTCAACAGGACGGTTAGATAGATACATACTTTATTTATATAGCACTCCTTTCCTAAGACTCTGAGCACTTCACAATCAATACAATAACACAATATTAAAAATATACAAACACATAATTCAATGTCCTGTGCAGCCAGTATAGTGTTATGCTTATTCAACTGTGTTAGTTTGGTTTTGCCTTTCAGACTATATTCCAGAGAAATTACCACCCTGTAGGGGTATTAGGCAAGGAACCTCGGAGAGGGTTCCACCAAGAGGTGCCACTGAATGATTCCCGATAAAGTACCTTAGGAACTCTAATGAAAGAAGTGCTGCCACTGGAGGAGGAGGAGGGAGGATGGTGGGGCAAAGAAAAAGTGCTTCACAATGAGGCTGAAAGGAACCTGCTTATATAGCTCAGGAAGTGGGAGTGGCTGGCTGCTTGTTCATTGAACTACAGGCCTAGCCTTTCAATTGAATGTCCTGTGCAGCCAGTACAGTGTTATGCTCATGCATCTGTGTTAGTTTGGTTTTGGCCATTCACACTCTCTATTCCAGAGGAATTACCACCCTGTAGGGGTATGAAAGGCAAGGAAACCTCGGAGAGGGTTCTGCCCCCAGAGGTGCCATGGGATGATTCCAGTGGCTAAAGGTACCTTAGGAATCCCCAAAAGTAATGTAGTACAAACATATCCCAAAGGAATGAGGCAACATGAAGCATATGAGCAAAGAGTAACTGTGATATAGTACCAGTAACTGATGTAGTAGTAGAGAAGCATAGACAGTTTGATAACTTAATGAGATGCTCAATTTGATAACATAATGAAATGCCCAGGTTTGCGTACCATGATACTAATGGTTTGTGTTTAGAATGAGGGGATCCTTTAAGGAGAGAGGGAATGGCAGGACATCCTCCACCTCCATCCAACAGATGAACCTACCTAAAGAAACTAGGGGACACTACTATGCTAAGTAATAGTTGTTTACCTAAGGCAATGGAGGAGAGAAAAAACCTTATGAGGAGAAAATCTCTGGGGATCCAAGGCCTAGGTCACCTTCCCTCCAGCCTTGGGATAGTTTATTTAGTGACAGCTCTGCAGCTGCAATTTGTAAAACCCAATTAAAGGTAGGTGGAAAATATTCAAATTTGGAGGAAGGCTCTCACTCAAAAATCTCTGTTGGGAATGCCTCGGAAGGTTGTGAAAAAACTCTGCAACAATACGTGCAGCCAAGGCATAGGAGGAGAGCAACAACTGCTGAGGCACTCACCTGGCCTACCCACCCTAAACTCAAACCAGGTGAACCACAGGCAGTCATAGGGAGAATGCGGTGAAAGTGCCTTGCTAGTGAAACCACTAAAGTCGATGGCTAACCATTATAGAGGAACACTAGAGCCAAAGGAGGTAACTTTTTCCACCCTTCACCACTAGTCTTAAATTCTACATCAGGAGCTGCTGTTGTGTAGCAGGCAGCTAAGGCCAAGCCCGGGGCGAGGACATTCCCAGCTATGGCCCAGGTGAGAAGGATCCCACCCCAAGTTGGACATGCTCAAGATGTGGACTAAATGCAGAGTGGCACTGTCGACTGCAGGAACCCTGCACCAGAATAGAATGGCTGGCATGCCCCAGAAATTGATTGAGATCTGAAAAGCTGGTTAGCTGAATTAGCATAGCATGCTGAGATCGTAATAAGCATTGTGTGCTAAGACCTTGCAAGGTCAAATGCAGAATTGAGTGCAGCAGAATCCCAGAGGCTGAAGCCAAGGGGATGGCAGTAAGCATGAAACAATCATCTGCATAAGCAATGAAGGCCTAAGCAAGCGTGGACCTGTACATAGGTCAATAAACAGTAGTAGTGATAGGCAGACCTGCATGGAGGTCTGCATAACATGTAGCAATGAAACAGCATTGAATTGTGGACAAGCCAGCCAGACATGAATAGCCACATCAAGGTGACAAATACTCTGATGATTTTTGGCAATGAGGCATTATTTAATAATAATAATACAGCTTTATTACCAGCCTCAGCAGGAGCTTAGTTGGCTGACCTCAGAGTTGTAACTGCAATAAAACATGGAGGCAATGCTCTGAAGCAGGTGTAGCCAGGCAGTACAATGAAACTGCAAGTAAAATGAGAGCATAGAAACATAGAATTTGATGGCAGATAAGGACCGCTTGGCCCACCCAGTCTGCCCATTTCCCTGCCTACTGGATAAGCTGCAGATCCTAGTTAACCAGCAGCCTACTTCTTCCTACCCCCATGAATAAGCAGCATAGCTAGGGTCAGAGTAAACCTGTGTAAGGTGAAAACAATTGAGTATGCAACATGGAGCAGCTATGGTTGAGCTGAAACACACAGATAATGATTGTAGTTGCATTGCAGTAGTTTGAGGTTTGAGTGTGGTGAGCAACAGTGTGAAAACACAAGCACTGGGTACAATAGTAATTGGAATAAACAGTAGCAGTGGCTGCAGTTGTAGGTAATTGAAAATAGTAGTGTGAGCTCCGAGTAGCAGTATGCTAGGAGCTTAGAAACAAAGCCCCAAAAGACAAAACCAAAACACAACACAGAAAACAGGGAACAAGGGCCCAAAACAAGACATACAAAACACAAAGAAGCACACAGCCAGAGGAAAGATACAAACCAGAAGCAGGAAAGCAAATACCGAAGTCCAGCATAGACACAAAGAAACAACAGGCGGGGGTAGGCCCCAGCCAGCTCAGAGGACAGACCAACAGAGCCTCCGGCTGCAAAGAAAAAGTGCTTCACAGTGAGGCTGAAAGGAACTGCTTATATAGCTCAGGAAGTGGGAGTGGCTGGCTGCTTGTTCATTGAAGTACAGGCCTAGCCTTCCAATTAAAGTCTACATCATTATCCAGTTACACATAATAAACAAGATTATCTATCTGATCAATTCCAATAAACACAATTATCTGAAAACTTGATTGAAGGCCAGGTTAAATAAATACATTTTTAAACCTTTTTTGAATGTATCCACCGAGGGTGCCTCCCATAGCTGTTTAGATAATTGATTCCACAGGGTGGGTGCAGCCACCGAGAATGCTCAATCACCCAAGTAGTGCAACCTCACCCTAGGAATATCCAGAAGACAACCACTGGTGGAACAGAGAGCCTGGGATGGACGATGGGGCACAAAGAGATCTTGCAGATAGACTGGTCCCCATTCATGTAGGGCTTTATAGGTCAGAAGCCTGACCTTGAAGGCAATACACCACCTAACCGTCAGCCAGTGCAGTTCAGGAAGGATGGGTGTGATATGATCGTACTTATGCACACCCGTCAATAGTCTTGCTGTGGCATTCTGCATCAGCTGTAGTCAGCAGAGGTTGCCTCCAGATAGCCCTAGGTACAGGGCATTGCAGTAATCCAGTCTGGATGTTACAAAAGCATGTACTAGTGAGGCTTGGTCCTGGGGAGGTAACAGGTTACGAATCCAGGCAATGTTCCTCAAATGATAAAATCCACTCTTAACATCGGCCATCACCTGAGCATCGAGTGTCAAGCTGCTGTCAAGGATCACATCCAGATTCTTCACCCGTTTGGATGGGGTCAGTGGCACCCCCCCAAGTAAAAGACTAGGTGGCCTCCACAAACCCCCATCCCCCCCCATGATGACCCGGATCCACCACCAGCTCCTCTGTCTTGTTTGGGTTGAGTCTCAACCAGTTATGGGACATCCAAGTCTGGATCTCGGAAAGGCAGTTGTTAAATACAGAGTCCGCTATCTATTTACTTGGTGCACAGGACAGGTATAGCTGGATATCGTCTACATAGCAGTGACAAACTATAAGGGTGACAAAACCGACCTTTTCGGAACACCACAGGTAAGAGGTTTTGCGTTAGAAGAGGCCAACCCCATCACTACCCTATGCAGTCTACGTTGCAGGTATGACCTGAACCATTTGATGACTTTACTGGACAGGCCATACCAGAACCACAGTCAGTCAAGTAGCACCTTATGGTCTACAGTGTCAAACACCTCTGAGAGATCCAGGAGGACCAAGATGGAATGATATCTCCTGTCTCTTGCCATTAGGAGATCATTAAGCACCTTCACCAGGGCAATCTCTGTACTATGCCCAGCCCTAAACCCGGACTGGAAAATCTCATAGGTGGAAGAGGAAGTGAGACTCTCCTCAAGCTGACTTGCCACCACCTTTTCTATAACCTTCCCTAAAATGGGAGATTAGAGACTGAAATGTAATTAGCGAGACACACTCGGGTCCAGTGAGGTTAAATACTGAGTGGGAACTTAAACCTTTTCTGAAGAAGAAAAATAGTTGAAATAACCTTTAATTGGTACAGATATTTATGTTTGGTACTTTTTTTCTGTTTTCTAGTTCAATGAGAAGGAGAAACCTGTTGGAATTGGTGGATCCCCCACCGATAGAATGGAATGGAAAGCAATATGGGATTGATAACTTTCTTTAATTAATTTTCTCTCTTTGGTCTATTTAGTAATAAGGCACAACAGGTGTGGGTTATTGGGAAATTACCCATCCGTTGTGTGGTGTGTCATGAGGTGCAGCTGAGTGACTTAACCACACAAGAAGTGGGCAATCACCCAATAACTCACATGCTTGAGTGCCTTATTGCAATTGGATGGCTATCCCGCCAATCACTTTAACTTTGGCACTGGGTGCCTAATGAGCAAAGTAATCAGCCCCGCACCCTCTGGAACTGGCCTGGCTCTCTCCCAGCTGACCTCTCCCCCTACCCTTTGAGATCTCAGGGCCCTGGCCTACTAAATGTACCTGCCACCCGCACCCTCATGGGTGACCAGAGCTTTGCAGCTCATGCACCTAGGCTCTGGAACTCCTTCCCTGAAAGGGTCCGCACTGCCCCTTCCCACAAGCTTTTCCGGACCTCCCTGTGGGAACACCTCAAGCTGGCCTCTCGCTGTGTATGCCTAAAGCCACCCTAGCACATAGTTCCTGGTTGTCACTAGCCAGATGGCTTCACCTCTCCCGTGCTGCTACCTGATCTCACTCACTACCCTACTGCCTGTCTCTATGGTGATCCTACACACCTTATCCTTTTGCTTGCCCTGTTGGATATTGTATCTAATTTCTCAATTGTATCTTGCCCCAGTCTTGTTAACTGGGTATACCTTCCAATTAAATGTAAAACTGTTTTTCTCTCCTGCTTTGTTGTATTGATGTACCTGTTATACCCTGTTGTACTCTCCCAGGTCGTTCCTGAAAATAGGCATAAAACTTGTCTAGTGTACCTACCCGGTTAACAAAAACTAAATAAATAAATTGTACAATGAAGCAGATATGGGGGTGAACCAAAGGTGGTCCATCATTAAGGAAGGAATACTGGTTACCACAGATGAGTGCATTAGGCTCAGGGGGAAGAACACAAGGACCAAAGCACCCAGCTGGTTCAGTTCTGGGGTTGCCAAGGCAGTAAGGGAAAAGAGGTTGGCCTATAGAAAATTCAGGATGAAGAAAAGAGAGAGGTGGATAGGGCAAACTAAGGTTGACTAGTGAGGCAAGTAAGAAAGTCCATTGAGCAAAGGCACAGAAGGAGCTGCAGATAGCTGAAGGAATTAAGAAGGGGAGAAGGCTTTCTTTCACTATATAAGTGAGAAAAGGGACAAAAAGGAAGAGATTGTTAAGCTTAGGAAAGGAGTGGAGTGGGTGGAGGATAATAGAGGAAAGGCAGAACTATTAAATGAATACTTCTGCTTTGTCTTCATCAGGGGAGAAGGATGGACCAGTGCCTTCAGGAGAGAAAAGAGGAGCGGGGGGGAGGGGAACACAGATGTTGTGATAGAGGAGGATAGACTGAGGGAGGGTCTGCTGGCATTGAAAGTGGACAATTCACCAGGCCCAGACAGAGTACATTCAAGGGTACTAAAGGAACAGGCTGAAGAGCTGGCAGGGCCACTGGCAGACCTATTTAACAGTTCACTAGAATTGGGCATGGTACTGCAGGACTGGAGAACAGCACATGTAATGCCCCTCCACAAAAGCGGTCCCAAGGATGATCCAGAAAATTACAGATCAGTTAGTCTGACCTCCATTGTGGGCAAGCTCATGGAGACCATGCTAAAGGAAAGGTTGATGGACTATCTAGAGGAGCATGGTCTCCAGGATGAGAGGCACCGTGGGTTTATTGGGGGAGGGGGATCGTGTCAAACAAATCTGATTGACTTCTTTGACCGTAATCACTCAGACAGTAGACAGGGACCACGTGGTAGAAATTCTCTATCTTGATTTCAGCAAGGTCTTTGACTCTGTGCCCCACAAAAGGTTGGATCTTGGAGTTGGGGAAAAGATGGCAGATGGGTGGAAAACTGACTGAGGGACAGAACCCAGGGTGTGTTTGTGGGGGAGTTATCTGGTACCACAGAGGTAACCAGTGGGGTCCCACAGGGCTCCATGCTGGGACTGGTGTTGTTCAGTGTCTTTATCAATGACATTGGGATGGCATTAAAGGCAACATGTGCCTATTCATGGATGGCACCAAGCTCGTGGAGCTTGGACACAGCTGACGGGATACAGGGCCTACAGGAAGATCTGGAAAAGCTAGGGAGGTGGTCCAGGATCTGGCAGCTTGGCTTCAATGCCAAGAAATGCAATGTTATGCATATTGGAGCCAAGAATCCCCAGACATAGTACTACCTGGGTGGAGTCTGAGTATCTGCATCAGAGGAGAAGGACCTGGAAGTGATTATCACTAGTGACCTGAAGAACTCCACACAGTACAAGAAAGCAGCAGCAAAGGCAATAAAGATGCTGGGATGCATATCTAGAGGAATCAGTAGTAGGAGAGAGGAAGTTATACTGCCCTTGTACAGGTCACTGGTAAGGTCACATCTAGAGTACGGAGTTCAGTACTGGTGCCCACACCTCAAAAAGGGCATTAACCTATTGAAGAAGGTCCAGAGGAGGGCTACAAAGATGATAGCTGGTCAGCAGGGCAAGGCATATGAGGAGAGGTTGAGGGCACTGAACATGTACTCCCTGGAAGACAGGAGAGAGAGAGAGAGACAGAGAGAGAGATGATTGGGACATTCAAGTACCTGAAAGGGATAAAGAAGGTTGATAAGGAGAGTCTTTTTAAGCTGAGTGGCATCCATAACATGGGGAGGCACAATCTTAAGCTGGAGGGTGGCAGGTTTATGAAGGAGGTCAGGAAGCGGAGATGGTGGTGAACACTTGGAATGCACTGCCAGAAGAGGTCATCTCATTGAAGATAGTGAGCTGCTTTAAGAGAAGCTGTGATAGGCATAGGGGGCAGGTAAGTATCATGGCTAGGGAGGATGGGAGGAGTGGGGATGGAAAGCAGAGACATTAGCTCAAGCTGTGGACTCTGCAATATGAGCAGACTTGATAGACCAAATGGCCTTCTTCTGCTGGCTTCTTCGTATGTTCATAGGTAATATGAATTAAAGAATATGTACCATCTGAAGTAAGATGAAACTCACTCCTTATAACATCTAATGAAAACTGTGTTGTGATTCCAATTGTGCCAGATTAGCTATTATTTGATTGTAATTAATTTTCCTAAATTCATAGGCATGTTCTAGAAATATTTAAAGAAAAATAATTGCCTTTATTATTGATATGTCCAAGAGGCTACAGTAACATTTTTGAATATGCTAGCAATAAATAAGTATAATGGAGTAAGGTTAATAAAATAAACTCCAGCTTTAGGACAATATGAGCTAACAAGGCCATTAGAAAAAATGCACATTTTAATTTTTTATGTTTTGGGATTTTTTGTTTATGTTATATATCTAAGCTGCATCTACAGTTTATTATATGATGGCTTTTATAGGCCATCCTAAAATTGTTTCCCATTTGAACTGTACAGTTCTTTTTGGTTTTAGCATATAATTTTTGTACATAATGTATGGACAGATATATAGGTTCCAATCCCACTAAAGCCACTGACAGAGTATAAATATTGATATTTTGCCTTTTGAACACTGGGGCATACCTCAGTCTGACCTGGCTATAAAATGGAGGGTGATTCAGACACCCTTCACCCCTGAGGAAGACCACACTCCTGGTTGAAGCACTGGGGAGTGAGTTTGATTGCAGGCGCACCTGAATTTGTAAGGAGCTGTACTATTAAAATTGATCCTGGTGAAATAAATCTTTATTTGATTGAATTGAATTCCTTTCGGTTCTCGGTTGCACTGAGAGTGCAGAACTTTCCTTGGATTTCATTTCTGAGTGTTAGGGGCACCTGGTTACTTTGCTGAGCACACATTGTTGGAGGTCCTGGACTGGCAACAATTGAGTTAGCCATTTAAGATTAGCTTCAGAATGATACAGATGAATTTACAAACTTTACTGAAATTTTAGAAAAAGAAAAGAAAACACCAAGTTGGACCACTAAGTCCAAGTTGGGGATACTGCAGTGACAAGTCTAGATGTACCAGAATATGGCCAGGATGCTCTGCTTAGGCAATCAACATCCCCTGTTCATTCTTTTGGAGGCATCCAGATGAGGTACATGGTAAAAGAATATACAAATAGAAATGGAGACAACAGTTCTGTGTGAGCTATCCTTCTTGGCCCCAACATTTAGAGGGTCTCTCCTTTACTATGATAGAAGGTGATTGATTGACACTTTTTAGGCATTCCATATGCATGAGCTACAGTGATGGCCACCTGAATGACCTGAGCCATGAGTAGTAAACAATCTGATGCCATTCGCCATTCAGTCGGCATCATTTCTGAAAACAGACCACACAGCCTAACAGAGCAGACCTCTAGCTACAAAATTGGTGGCAATACCATGAGGTTAGACATTATTAAAATTGAAAACAAGCATTTGTCAATGCAGAATGTTTGCTTGCTGGCATTAGCAATGGATGCAGGAGTTACATAGATGCATAATAGGAATGGCAGTGAAGCATTAAACTGACACTCAACCCTACCCCTACCCTGCAGAGATGGACAGGCATCGGGGTGTGCCTTTGGGTCATCGCCCATAATGTTTCATGCCATTTTACCCCACCCTACTCTGCAGACACTGACAAGTGTTGAGGTGTGCCTTTGGGTCTTGGCTTATAATCACCCCATTCCATAAGGAAATACACTGAAATGGGTGTAGTATAGGAGAATGGGATGAACTTTGGGGCTGAAGAGTCCAAGGCACACCTTGATGCCTGTCACTGGCTGCAGAGTGTGTGGGGTGGAATAGCATGAGCATTATTGTTGACAATCCCAAGTCACTCCTGATGCTCGTCAGTCCTACAGGGTAGGGTGTTATGGTCAGAAACCCTAATGCCCCAGGCGTTTGTGGCATTTTCACTCCAAGTTTTCAACATGGGCTTATTGGGACCCTTTCCTAATGAACAGTGGCACTGTAATTTTAATACTGCGTCCCAAAAGTTGATTTTGCACAGTGATTGTGCCCATTGTGTGCCACAGGTGTGAAAACATGTTTCAGGCAGGATGTGAAAAATGGCAGTTGTACTGTTCATAAGGCAGTGTACAAAAATGGCAATGTTGAAAATTTGGAGTAAAAATATAAAAAACTGGCAAAGTTACAAGCATGCATAGAAACTGCGCAACACATGCTGATAACACATTCATTTTTTTGAAATTTTTTCAGCAGATTTGCAACATGGGCTTTTTGGGACCTCTTCTTATGAACTCTGTCACTGTGACTTTCTTACATTTGTCCCTAATCATTGATTTCCCCAGCACCAAGATCAATAGCGCCAGATGTGAAAACATTTCTGGGCAGGATGTGAAAATGACAGCGTACTGTCTATAAGGAGGTGTGGAAAAATGGCAGTGTTGAAATCTGGACTGAAAATATTAAAACTTGTCAAAGTTACGAGAGTGTGTGGGAACTGCACAATGCATGGGAATTTTTTCACCAGATTTGCAACATAGGCTTTTTGGGAGTCCACCTCATGAACAGTGACACTGTCATTTTATTAATCAGTCAAGAAAGGTGATTACATGCAATCCGCTAAATCACCTTTTGGGATCGAATAACAAAATGACAATGACTGAGTTCATGAGGTGGGGTCCCAATAACCACATGTTGAAAATGTGGAGTCAAAAGTCTCAAAATGGCCGATATATCCACCTATGTTGAACCCCCCCCCCATTGATGTCATTATACAGCTTACTGTGATTTTCTTCAGTTCATAGTAGGCTTCTGAAGAGTTCAAACATCTCCTGCTCCACCGCTGATCATCGTGCTGTGCTCTGGAGGTAAGTATGGGGGTGAGGGAGTGCAGGGGTGGGGTGTAAGGAGGGTGGGTGGGGTTGGGGAGGAGTGTCATGACTATGAGGGACCATATTCTGTTTTGTGGGGAGGGGAGATGGAACATCGCTGGAAGTTGTTTTTTTTTTTTTACTGGTTTACCAAATACATTTGGGAAGACTGTGATGGGCTTCAGTGTGCCACCTGTTTTTTTGGCAGGGGGACTGAAACCGATGGGGGATTGGACACCCTGCTGGCAAAGAAAGTGTGTCTGTTTCTGGGGGACATGATGCCAAGGGGATTGGGCACCCCCCCAACAAACAAATAAAAAAAGGGAGACTTAATGCCAATGGGGATTGGGCACCCCCCTCTGCAAATGAACAGGGTGGGGGGCATGCCAACAGGGATTAGGCACTCTTTGATGTCGGCTCTAGGGACTGTGAGAGGTGGATGCTGGGAGCCGCTGCAATGTTTATTGAAAAGTTTCACCGGGAATGGCACATAATGGAAGCATGTCAGATCTGCCACTGCAATGCCAAGCCTATCTCTCATTGCAGTGGTGGATTTCTTTCAAGTTGGTGGCTTGCTTCTCAACTGTTGTCATAGACAGTGTGCTTATTCATTGGTGTCACAGAATCAAGCCCCAAAAAGCAGTGGAGGCACTGGCCACAACACTGATGCCCCTCCACAATCTGATACTTCAGCAAGCTGCCACAAAATGTTTCTTACTCATGCATGCAAGCAAACATAATAACACTTTACAACTTATTGCATTTTTGAACACTGCTGAGTCAACTCTCATGGTTGTTGTACATCTTCTCCTTGAACAAAGAATTATGACACTGGCTGACACTAACAAACTGAGGGAAATGTTCTCTTCTATTAAAGAGGACCTAAAAGAAATTCAAAGCATCAAAATGGCAATGGCCAATTTAGAAATTAATGTCCAAAAACACCAATTACAAAGTTGATGCAGTAGAAAACAGATTATAAAATTGGTTTTATAAATCTTGAAACCTGATTGGCTGAGGGCCATCTTTACCAGTGCTGTTATCTAAGCACAACAGCACTGGATACAGATCTGCCAACCTGGATACAGATCTAGCAGCCTCTTGACACTAAAATGAATATTAACCACATATCCCAGAACTTCCATCATAAACATGGTTGCCACCTTTACTGACTACAATAAAAGCTTTCAACTAGGCCCTAAAAATATAATTGCCTTAAATTTAAAATATAATAATTGAATGTTATTTTCCTTCATAATTCTCCTTTCACTCGCACATACATAGTTTAAAAAAGTATTACAATACTTACAAGTTTAATTTCTAGTGTTCTTTATTGGCCATGAAAAATCCCCCTGCTATCCTCACCTGATTACCAGGAAATCTCTGCTGCAGATAAAACAAAGAGGTGGGACAGGTACAAAGGGAAACTAAATCCAATGAAGACCCTCTTGGGGCTGGGGGCGGAAGCGAGCAACCACTAGGTGGCTGGCTACTGAGCAGACACGACAGACCATTAGGCCTATTCTGCTGGCTTTTTATTATGTTAGTATGTTCCATCTAAGGTCTTCTGTTGTGTGATTGTGGAGGAGGTGGTGGGGGTAACTGGTATATGGGCTGAAAAGGAAAAACACCTGGGAATAACTGGTATACCTGAAGGCTGAAAACTTGTTATTTATTTAGTTTTGTTTACCGGTGGTGCGCTAGCCATAAAGATTGTTGTTTTCAGGCAAGACCTGGGAGTTTACAGGGCAGACATTGCAGGTATAACAAATAGTAGATTACATCAGATATATAATCAAGGTGTTGTGAAACATTAAACAACAGGCTAAACAGCACAGGTAGTATACAGAGTATTTCAAAAAACATTTAACAATAAGCTAAACATTTCAGGTAGTACACAGGGTGGTCCTGGTAGGATCATAGAGGTTTTGCAGTCATAGCATGATGAAAAGCATACAGTAGCAAGAGTACTGCAGTAGTATTCCTGAAAATATGATTTAGAAAGTACAACAAAAATAGATAAATAAAAATGTGGTCAAATACTGGCAAGGGCAGGGGGATAATGGGAAGGGGAATGGCAAGATTGTGAACAGTAGGGATAATAACAGGACAGGATAAGGAAAGGTAGGGTATAGGATAGGAGCTGGCAAAGAGAGACTGATGGCTGCAGGGGGCTAGTGTCAGGAGTGAGAGCTGGGATAGGCTAAACTGCAAGGGGAGTATTGTGGAGAAAAGGTAAGAGCTTCAGGATAGGCAGGATACCCAGAGGACTAAGGAGGTTTGAAACAGGAGCATTGGTTGGTGGAGCTGAGATGCTGGTGGAGAGCTTTTTCAAAAGCATTGTGTGTAGGAGCTAGCTGGACATCCAGAGGGAGTGAGTTCCATAATTGAGATACATGGTGGGCAAAGGCTCTAAAGCCTTTGGTGGTACTGCATTTGGGGATGCATAATAGGGATTTATCAGCTGAGCGTAGGTTGTAGTTGGAAGTCTGATAGGTGAGTAGCTCATCTAGAGTTGTTGGGGTACGAGATTTCATGATGTTGTTGACAGTGGAGTCGAAGGTGTAAAGTCTAGTATCATTGGGGACAACCAGTTTAGATCTGAGTATAGTAGACAATGGTCTTTTAGTCTGTGGAAGACTGAGGTGAATCTGCAGATGTTGTTATAGGTGACATCCCATCTTTGAAGATATGATTTTGGTAAAGGAGCATAAGTGGCCACCCATAGGTCAGAGTAGGTAGGAGTATGCCCCAAACTATAGCCACTCTAGCAGTAGGGGTTAGCATGTGCTGGTCGGTATGACATGCCGAGCTTGGAACTGACTGATTTTCACATGTTGATGATGTGAGTTCAGAATTTAGAGATTGGTCAAGGGTGACCCCAAGGTATGTAAATGACATTACAGAAGTTATGAGTGAGTCATCTAAGCAGGAGACCCTGAACTTATCTTGGAATGTCTTGAGTTTAGGAGAGCCGAATAGCATGGACTGTGTTTTTGCCTCATTTAGAAAAAGTTTGTGGTCCCGTAGCCAGGCTTGTGTGCATTGTAAATTGGAGGCGAGACATAGGTTGATATTGGAAACATCTTTCACACTGGTGTACATGACTATGTCATCCATGTAGAGTAGAGATGAGGTGTCAAGGAGATTAGTGGTGATGCTGTTGATAAAAATTAAGAAGAGAAGTGGCTCATGGATTGAGCCTTGGGGAACTTCAATGTTTACCATCTTTAGGTCAGAGCACGTAGACTTGAATTTGATGGTTTGGACCCTATTTGACAGGTAACTGTTACAAAAACTGACAACACTAGGAGCAAAGCCCATAGAGTGGAGTGTGTTGAGGAGAAGTTGAACCAAGTTATACCAAGTCAAAGGCTTTTTACATATCGATGAAAACTGCTCCCGTGAGAAGCTCTGAGTCCATGGCAGTGAGGGTGTCTGTAGTAAATTTGAGTAGGGTGGTGAGGAAAACCTTGGAATAACTACTATACCTGAAGGGGCAGAAAAAGAGGAACACTTGAGAATAACTAGTATACTTGAAGAGGCTAGAAAAGGAACACAAGGCTCTTTTTACAAGACATTCTTCCCAGGCTGTTAAATATTAGTCCTGAACAGAAGATAATCATTGACAGAGCTCCCAGAACTCTTGTCCCTGACCCACAATAGTAGGGCAATCCAAGACCTATAGTAGCCTGTTTCTAAAATTCAAAACAAGATAATTTTAGAAGCAGCCAGAGACAACAAAATCTTGAGGACATTCCCTGATGCTGCAGCCACCCCATGTCAATGTCATATTTTTTCCAGTACATGATAGCCATCTAAACATTTAAAATCCACAACAAAAACATGGGTTGCCATCCTTGTTTTTAAATGATGTTGGTGAGACTTAATCCTCTTGATGCAAAAATCCAGAATGGATCATAACTGTTTTACATTGTTATAACATCAATATTGTAGATATCAACATGAGTGTGAAAGAGAAAGTGAAACAAGGACACACTATTTCTCATGATGTGTGCTACATTTGTTCCACACCTGAAAAAATAAGGAGTACATTACCAAAACTATGACACCCTCTTGAACTGAGATTCCTCAAAAAGGGGGGGATATTTGTATGTTTTTATACATAAAACCATCTAAAACCCATATCATTTTCATACATCTTTTTTGATAGATGTAGAATATGGTTATGAATATAGAAAAATGTGGCATTTTGGTCTTCTACAGAGGACCCTTACTTTCTTTCTGTTCTGCCAGGCCCATCTGTTGCTGCTATAGTGGGCACTTTGCTGATACTGAACGTACTGAGTTGGATCCATAAAATAATGAACAAATACTGTTACTTCAGAGACATTAGCAGGTACTTCTTCTCTACATGAGCACCAGCCTCTGACTGACTGACAGCAAGACTAAAGGGGTTTCTAGCCCCTGCTAAGGCTGTAATTAGCATACCAAAATTACCATAATGATTTATAATTCCTGCATTGTCCTAAACTGTAAAAGGGTGGCAGCTAGATTAGCCCCATGCTTAATCTGTACTCCACATCAATCCAGGGACAATGAGTGTGAATGCCACTTGAACAACTACACATTGGAACAGTACAGAAAGAATTAGTGTTAAAACTGTAGGCATGATATTAAACATTTTACCAACTTAATGAAAACGTTTTTTACAGTACTCCACTGTGGGGGATCTTGACTACACTGGGGACTAGTCAGAGTAGTGCCAGGGGAAGAGAAAACACCATAGCAACTTGAAGGTTGGTCAGCATGACAAGTGCCACAGTGCAGGGAAGGGAGAAAGGAAGGGAGCAGCTGGAGATTCCCAAAATGCAGGATAAACAGTACATTAACAGTTGCAGAACATTAATACACTGTATATACAGAAATACCACTAGAAAAGCATACCACTACTGAGTCTGGTTAACAAAAGTTCAAGATGTCCGTTGACTTTTTCGGTCAGTGGGAATGGACACATGTGTGGCTTGAACCAGTTCCTGACAGGACAGGGTTAGGTAATTCTTGTGGGAGGTATGAAGAAATAGGCTGTTGGTTAACTAGGATCTGCAGCTTATCCAGTAGGTAGGGAAATGGGCAGACTAGGTGAGCCAAGCTGTCCTTATCTGCCATCAAAGTCTATGTTTCTATTAAAACCGACCCAGGAGTTCTGCACATAGTCAGATCCACACCACTTCATTCAGTCAATCCAGGATCTGTTGTTGAACTTCTTTCTTAAGATCTTCTTGATCTGTTACTCAGGTGTGTATATGAGGAAGAAGAAGGAGGAGAAGAAGAAGAAGAAGAGAAGGAGAGAGAAGGGAGAAGAAGGAGAAGAAGAGAGAAGGGAGGAGGAGGAGAAGCAGGAAGAACATCTGGCTGATCAGAAAAACAAGATCTGGTTGGAGTGTATCAGTAGTGCGAAGATCTGGAGAAACCGATTGCAAGTTGTCTGAAGGAATTTCAGCTTCAGGCACAAGTGCAGCTTCATTGTTGGGGGGACTGGGATAATTTGGGAGGGTGTTGCCCAGGTACCACTGTTTCAGTCAATTGATGTGGAGTTTGTTGGGTACAAGCTTTCCATCAGACTTGTGTTGTAGGCAAATGTAATCTAGAGGAAGCTTTTCTATGATGTAGAAGCGACCATTCCAAAGGGTGAAGTTGTTTCTTGGTGACACCCTGATCTAGGACAGGTTGGTACAAGTAGACAATGTCCCCAACAGAAAATGAAGGCTCGTGATTTGGCTGCTGACATTTTCTGTGTGGCAGATTTTCTCTGGCCCAGTGTGGTGACTGCAACATGTCTGGCAAGTTCAAGATGTTCCAGCATGAGAATGATGAAAGAAGAAGCTGATCTTGGAGCTCTAGCAGTGAGAGATCCTGTCCAATGAAGTTCTTGGGTGACGTCCATGGACCAAGAAAAATGGAGTATACTCTGTACTGTTGACACAGGGGCTTATGTTGTAAGCAAATTGCACAAATGGAACAAAACGATCCCAAGTGTTGTGAGTTTCAAGAGTGTGCTGGAAATGGTCATGCGTTTTGAGAATGGTAGACATCTTCTTTCACTTTGTCCATTGCATTGTGAATGATAACTTGTTGTGTGATTCTTTTTCATGTCGAGAAGTTTACATGTTTCTTAAATAATGGTTTGAAAGATAGTTAGTGACTCTGTCTGACTTCAGGTATGAGAGGGGTACCATGGCAACAAACGGCTGTTTCAAAGAAGGCATTTGCTACGGATTTAATGTCTTTTAGGAATTGTTTCCATGTACATAGTTAGGTAGTCCATACGAAACAAGGATGTTATTTGTTGCCAGAGTCAGAGCATGTAGGTAAAGACCCAAGAATGTCTGTGCTCACTTTTTGAAGTGGTTCTGTGGCAACAGGCATTGGAATGATATGTGCTTTCGTCAGTTTGGCAGGAGGCTTTCTTTGGGAGCAGGGTAGGCAGGATTTGACAAATTGAACAATGCCCTTGTTCATGTGAGGCCAGAAGAAGTGAAGCCTTGTCTTTTCAAGAGTTTTGTGGATTCCCATATGACCTGCAGAAAGTGGAAAGGCATGAATGGAGAGAAGAATTTTGTTGACTAGAGAGGCTGGCACAACTAACTGAATATGAGTTATGTCCATGCAATGGCCCTTGCCTTCCTTGGTCCAAATGTGGAAAAGTACGCTGTCATTAAGGAAGCATCGTGAAGCAAAGAAAAGTACTTCCTGGTGATGCTGCTTTCGTGCAGTAAGGTTCCGGGCTCAGAGTACATGATTATGTCTGTGAACTGAAGATCAGTTCTTTGTTGCATTTTGACCATCACCTGGGGAGATATCAGTAGTAAAAAAGGTGAGAAGCTCTTCGGCTGCTTGCAGTAAGTGAGGATTTATGCTTTTCTCTGTAGAAACAGTTGGTAGCAGCAAAGCAACTTGAAGTGTTGTAGGAATGTCCACAGGAAGCACATCTGTGGCATGGAAAGGAAGAGCTTGTAGGCAGGATTTTTCATCTGTTAAGAATGATGTGGAGGAATATCTTCTCCAGCTCACAGCATCGAAAATGGACTGAACTTGACCTGGTCGGTACTGAATTTTAAAATTGTAGCATTGCAGCATGGCAATCCATCGGGCGAACTTGTTTACTGGCTCCTTCACTTTGAATCACCATCTGAGGGCAGAGTGATCAATGATAGCTATAAAGGAGGAATAGCAAAGGTAACAGTCAACTTTTTTTATGGCAAATACCATGACTTGACATTTGATTTCTGTGATGCCATAGTTTTGCTCAGCTAAGGAAAGAGAATGCCTGGCATAAGAAACAACTCATTCTGTATAATCATATATTTGACACAGAACAGCGCCTTCTGTAAAGGAACTAGCATCTGAGTAGAGTATGAAGGTTGGTTGAACCTTAGGTAGGTCAATATGGGGAAAGATTAGCTTTTCTTTCAAGGTTTCAAAGGCCTCGTTGCACTCAGAGTCCATGAATGTTCACATCCCTTTTTGGCGAGGGTGTACAGTGGAGCTGCAATCTTGGCATAGTTGCAAATTAACTTTCTGTAGTATCCTGACAAGCCTAGGAAAGCTCTAAAGTCTTTGAGATTGTACTGTTCCAGATAGTCTTTGACTACTTAAAGCTTGTCTGGGTCTGCAGAGATGCCTTGAGAACTAACATGTCCCAGGTAATTAATTTTCTGCTGTGCAAAACAGCAATTCTCTGGGCAAAGCTTGAGATTGGCTTGTCTGAGATGTTCAAGCACTTCTTTGAGATGTTGGAGGTGCTCTGGGAAAGTTCTACAGAAGGCAATAAATAACATCATGTAGGCAACCTATGTAGCAAAGCTTCCATAACATGCTGAAATATGGGTAGACTGTTGCGAAGTCCCATAGACAGATGTTTAAATTAAAAAAGTCCGAAGTGGCAGCACCAGGCTGTGTATGGATGAGAAGCTGGATTAGATTAATGGAAACTTAGTAGAACCCACTCTGAAGGTTGAGTGGTGAAGTAAGCTGGGCTGCCCTTGTCAAGACTCTCTAAGGCTGGTTTTTGCTCCAGGCAGTGCTTTGGTCATCTAACTCATTGGTGGCACCTCTTGATGTACAATTTAGGACTGCAGAGGGGTGTGGTCCTCAAGCCCAAGAGCTCTCCTTTGGCTATGACTTCACCAAGGCACCTTTGAAAACTAATCTCCCTACGACCACCTACAGTTCACCTGGTCTCCTTGACCTTCCCTTCCATGCCCAGCTCAGTTCTCAGATGGTCCTCAAGGAAGCCTCTCAGATGTCTACCTCCACTTTAGGTCTCCTGCATGGAGGCCAGATGAGTGCCTTCCAGCAGTTGTTGGTCTCCTCCTCCTCCTGCCTTGGATGAGAGCCTCCTGTATGGGAGTCTTGCTTTGCTCCAGAACTATCTGTGCAGCCTCATGCTGCATTTTCCATAGAGGGATAGAGTGAGAGCCTTCCTCCAAACTGCCCCCCCCCCCACTGAAATTGAGTTTCCAAATTACAGTAACTGAGCCAACACTAAATATAATACCCCCTAACCTGGAAGGAAGGTGACCTAGGCCTCTGATCCCTGGATGTTTCCTCCTTTTAAATTTTTTTTTCCTCTTCTCCATACCAAAGGTCAGAATGAGAATTCAGTTTATTGTATATATACCCTAGTTTCCTTAGGTAGGTTCCACTGTTGGATGCAGATGGAAGATGGCCATACTTTCCATTCTCTTTCTCCTTAGGAAACCCCCAATGTCATCAGTGCAATCCATTTTATCATTGCAATCCTGACAACCTGTGCAACTCATTGTGTTTAATCAAGCTGTCTTGTTGCTGTCAGTCTGCTCCTGTACCTCGTAGTCATTTACTGCTTAATGTTCTTTTTGGGGCTCCTTCCTAAGGTAACTTTAGTCAAAGGAATCTTCCAGGGGCACCTCTAGAGATGCCTTTGTTATACCTACAGGGTGGTATTTTCCCATGGAATAAAGTGCAAACAGCCAAACAGTTACCACAGTTGCACAAGCATAACACTGCTCTGGCTGTGTAGGCCCATTTAACTGTTTTACTGTGGATAAGGGACAGCATTAGCACATATCTTGGTCATGGCAGGCATTTTTGCTGGATGTAGCAGAATACATTTTTATGTTTGCTTGCATGCATGTGCAAGAAACATAGTGCCTTCATCGGAGATTTTGGAGGTGTGTCACCTCCTCCTCCAATTCAGTCAGTGGGCTGGCAGGCACGGCCCCTGTAAGCCAATGCATTTTGGAGCTGTCTATGACACGCTCCAAAATGCAGTGGCGTACAGTTGAAAGGGGGAGCTATGCTTGAGTGAGCACCGATAAGATATCGGCTGCTCACGCGCAGCCCCCCATGCACAGACAGACGCACGCCTGCATTGTAAAGCCGACAGGGGTGCCCAATCCCCTGCTGGCTGAGCTGCTGCCCCACCCCCCAGTTGTAGGTGCCACGCTGGAGCCCACCCCAGCATGGCAAGCACTGTAGTCCTTGGCAGGCGGGGGTGCCCAATCCCCAGTCAGCTGAACGCCCCTAAGTCCTTGTGCCATGCTGGGAGCCCACCAGCGTGGCAAATGTCCCATGATGTCTTTTTTGTTTTTAAACCTGTAAAATAAACATGTCCAGCGGTGCGCCTCCCAACCCCTCCCACAACCGCACTCCACCCACTGCGCACCCAGCCTCCCCCACCCCACACCCCATACTTACCTCCGGACTCCGCGGCGATCTTCGTGGACCGGAAAACACGTCTGCACTCTTCAAAGCCGACGCGAACTGAGGAAATGCCGGTAAGCTGTATAATGGGTTACATAGGGGTTTCAACTTTATTACATATCTCGGGCATTTTGGAATTTTGCCAAATTTTCAACATGGGGTTTTGGGACCTTTCTCTGAATTATGTCACAGTCATGGCGTTATTCAGGCCGAAGGTGATTTCGATGCAGTGACTCGCGCAGTGACTGTGAAATCACCCTTGGGCCTGAATACCACCATGACAGTGACATCATTCATGAGAAGGGTCCCAAACCCCATGTTGAAATTTGATGCCAAAATTCCAAAATGACTGTTTTACGAGGGTGCTATGCAGTTCCAACGCAGGTTCGTAAGTTCAAGAAATTTCAATATTTTCACCCAGATTTTCAACATTGCCATTTTACCACACCTTCTTATGAGTAGTATAGCTGTCATTTTCACATCTCACCCAAAATGTGTTTCCACCCATGTAGCGTAGAATGGCACAGTCGGTTTGAAATCAATGTACGGGACAAATTAAAAAATCACAGTGACACTGTTCATGAGCAGAGGTCTTAAAATGGGTATGTTGAAAATTTGGTGAAAAATCCTAAAATGACTGTTTCACGAGTGCATTGCGCAGTTCCTACGCTACATTCATAAGGTCGCGAATTTTCAATATTTTCACTCCAGATTTTCAACATTGCCATTTTACCACACCTTCTTATGAGCAGTACAGCTGTCATTTTTCACATGTCACCCAAAATGTGTTTCTGCCCATGTAGCACACAATGGCGCAGTCGGTGTGCGAGATCAATGTACGGGACAAATTAAGAAAATCACAGTGACACTGTTCATGAGCTCAGGTGTTAAAATGGCTATGTTGAAAATTTGGTGAAAAAATTCTTAAAAATGACTGTTTTACGAGCGTGCGTTGCACAGCTCCTATGCACACTCGTAAGTTCACGAATTTTCAATATTTTCACTCCAGATTTCCAACATTGCCATTTTACCACACCTTCTTATGAGTAGTATAGCTGTCATTTTTCACAACTCACCCAAAACGTGTTTCCACCCATGTAGCGCACAATGGCACAGTCGGTGTGCAAAATCAATGTACAGGAGAAATTAAAAAAGTCACAGTGACACTGTTCATGAGCAAAGGTCTTAAAATGGCTATGTTGAAAATTTGGTGAAAAATTCCTAAAATGACTGTTTCTGAGGGTGCATCGCAGTTCCGCACACTCATAAGTTCGCCAATTTTCAATATTTTCACTCCAGATTTCAACATTGCCATTTTACCACCTCCTTATGAGCAGTATAGCTGTCATTTTTCACTTCTTGCCCAAAATGTGTTTCCACCCATGTAGTGCACAATGTGCAGTATGTGCAAAATCAATGTATGGGACACATTAAGAAAATCACAGTGACACTGTTCATGAGCAGAGGTCTTAAAATGGCTATGTTGAAAATTTGGTGAAAAAATTCCTAAAAATGACTGTTTTACGAGCGTGCATTGCGCAGTTCCTATGCATGCTCGTAAGTTTGCAAATTTAATATTTTCACTCCAGATTTTCAACATTGCCATTTTATTACACTTCCTTATGAACAGTACAGCTGCCATTTTTCATATGTCACCCAAAATGTGTTTTCACATTACGAAGCACAATGGTGCTGTTGGGTGTGAAAGCAATGTTTGGGACAGATTAAGAAAATCACAGTTACACTGTTCATGAGCAGAGGTCTTAAAATGGCTATGTTGAAAATTTGGTGACAAAAGTCCATAAAATGACTGTGTGAGCAATGCACAGTTTCCACGCACCGTAAGTTCATGACTTTGTAATATTTTCAGTCCAGATTTTCACCAGTGGCATTTTTTCACACTTACTTATGAACAGTACAGCTGCCATTTTCACAACATGGCTGAAGTGTGTTTTCACACTTTCAGCGCTGAGATGCATGGTCGCTGTGGGAAATCATTGTTCGCACAGATAAAGAAAATCACAGTGACACTGTTCATGATCGGAGGCACCAAAATGCCTGAGTTGACAATCTGCTGTAAAATATCCCAACCTAATTATATTACGGTGTGCGTTGCACAGTTTTATGTACTCATGACTTCACCATTTTTTTAATATTTTTACTGCAGATTTGCAACATTGCCATTTTTACACCTCCCATGAACAGTACAGCTGTCATTTTTTACATCCTGTTCGAATGTTTTTGCACCTGTAGTGCTAAATGCCGCATCGCTGTGCATAAGCAGCTTTCGCTAACAAACTGATATTCCCCTGTTCATGAGGTAGGGTCACAAAAACACATGTTGAAAATTTGGAGTGAAAATACCAACGAATGCCTGAGGCATTAGGGTTTCCAACCATAACGCCCAACCCTGTAGAGAATGACAGGCATCAGGGCGTGACTTGGGATTCTTGCCTGTAATGCTCATACCATTCCACACCCTGCAGCCAGTGAGAGGCATCGAGTATGCCCTGGACTCTTCAGCCCCAAAGTTCACCCCATTCTCCTATATCGCACCCATCTCACCGCATTTCCTAATGAAATGGATAAGCATAAGGGCCAAAGACCCTAAGGAACACCGTGACACTTGTCAGTGTCTGCAGGGTGGGGTGTGGTGAAATGGCGAGGCCGTTATGCCTGATGACCCAAATGCACACCCCAATGCCTATCACTCTCTGCAGGGTGGTGGTGGGGTTGGCTTCAGTTCAGGACTTCACTGCCATTCCTATTACGCAGCTCTGTAACTTCTACATTACCACTGCCAGTGCCAGCAAGCAAACATTCGGCATTGACAAATGCTTGTTATTTGCTACTATGGTTTCAGACCATTATACCAGCATCTTGGAGGAGACTGAAAAACCATTATTTGGTTTTTAAGAGCAACAATGTATTTTTTAAAGTACATTTATGGCCAGCTTTGGGCTCACTCCATCCCTTCTTTGCTACTGTATATTTAAGTTTTTTTTATGTTGCAGGTCCTTGCACAGATCTTGTTTTTGTTATCATTACAAAAGGCATGCCATAGGCATGCTACACTATGCCTGGATAATTTTAACTGTAGCTTTTTTTTTTCTTGTTTGTCTAACTTAGGGAACTGTGCAGTAAAAGTTTCAATTCTCATTAACCAGGCCTTTGAGATTCTCAGTGAAGGTATATCCAGCCATTAACAAGCACATGTACCAATGCTCTTATAGACTGCTAAACATTTTCAATTTTCAAGTTTTCTGTTATCAGCAGATTTCTTCCTCATTTTCACAGCTGGTGGGAAAGGATTTACGGTAGTTACTTAGATATCTTTAGCAGCATGCTTTTCTTGCAGCATGCAAGTTGTTACCTTCTAGCTCCAGTTCTGCATTTTTCAGACCTTTTAGCAGGGCATATAAAGGAATAAATTATTATGATAGTTATCCATAATGCGTTTTCTTTCCCTCTTTGTAGATAGAACTGTACTTTAGGTTTCTTGCCCTTGCTGCTAGAATTGCTCAATCTTTAATGGGTAGCAGCTCTATTTTTTGGCAGTGATTCTTTCTCTTTGAATCAGTCAGAGGGCATTTGGTGTGAAGCTTAAATATGTGGATTTGACTAACTCCTTGAAAAATGCTTTTATCTTTCCAACCGTCTTTCTGTTCCCCCCCGAGGGTCCTGCGATCCTCTCAGCCCACAATTTCTTTTCTTTTTTTAAAGGCACTCTGTCAGCATTTCTGTAGCTTTTCTAAGTGCAATATTAAAGTTGTCCTTATGGCAGTAGTGGTATTGTAAAATGCATGCCTGCCACGTGATTTGTAGAAAATATGATTTATAAATTTTTGGAGAAGTAAAAATGAGCGGTCCACCCTGAAGCGATTGACTGATGCCCCAACACGTCCCTGAAAGACAATGCCATGCTGTGCCATGGATAAACACGTTAATGTAACAGTAATGATCGTGCCCAGAGTCATGCTTCATTTTTAAATGTGAATTTAGCTGGCTTCAGTTCTAGTTTTGGGAAGAGATGCACTTTTTTAAAATATTGAAAGCAAATAATGAGATGCACATTATATTATTCAAAAACTACATATTTTCACAAACTCATACATGAATGAGATTAGCCATGACAGGGCACAGCATTAGCTTTCAGGGATCCATGGTAGCATCAGACAATGCCTTGTGGGGCCCCCCCTCTCATTTTAACTTTTGCCCCCCAAATTAATAAATCTTACTTTTCTACAACTCTGGTGAGGGGATGCATTTTATGATACCACTGCTGCCATAATGACCACTTATATCGTGCACTTACAAAAACTACAGAAATAACTGGCCCACTGGCACAATGATATTGCTACCACTTATGGCACCAGAAACCTGGGTTTGGGAGTGGACTTTGGTGGTTGGAGGGTTGGCAGGGGGAGATGGCTAGAGTGGCAACCTGCACGCTGCATTTTCCCACCTGCCTTGCTCCATTAGCATGACAACGTCCGCTGGACAGCATCCCCCTTCCCCAGACTTCTCCACCATCACTTGGTCATTATAGGGATACAATCAGCAGTTCTCCTCTGAGGACCTGTCCTCCCCAGTGACCTACTATATCTATGTTTACTACATTCTTCTCGCAACACCATGTAGCCTAAGCTTCTTACAAGTTGAAACGTTCTGTAACCTAAATGTATCTATGTTAAATGTTCTGTTGTTTTCTTTACTGCACCTGTAATGTTGACTACTGTTGTTTTCTGCACCATGTCCTGTCTGCCCTCCCTGCGATGAGGTGCCTTTGTAAATGAGTCTCTGACTCAAAGGTTGTAAACCTGACTTGTAATTAAATAAATAAATAAATAAATAAATAAAATAAAACACTCTCCATCTCAATGGAGGGAGGGTAGCAGATTGTGCCTCCCAGTATAGTGCTCCTTGGTGACCATGAGGTGACTTTCCAGGGGACCAGTGGTTGAGGTTGGGAGGCGTGCCTCATACTTGGCATCTGTACACCACTGTGACATTGTTTGCCATGCATCCCAGAACACAACTCTCTAAAAAATCCCACCAAATGAGTATTATGTTGCTCTGCTCCACTATAGCCCCATGTAGCTAGCTTTGGGTGCTGCCCTCCAAGTCACCAATTGTAGGGTCTGATGGGGAAGTGGAGAGGACCACAGAGGCCCCACCCTGCCAGGCAAGCCAAGAAGGAATACCAGGACAGAGCATGATCCCAAGTTGGTGGCAGAGAGGTGGCGGAGTCTGGTGTCGATGGGGAGCAATCTGGGATCTAAAGCACACTATAGAAAAAAAAAATACAGAAATGCCGACAGTGTCCATTTAAATTTTTAGTAACCAACTAAAGCCCACTAGGCACAGGTGCTTGTTTTCAGGGGTAATCTGGGAGCACTCAGGATGATAAGTGACTTGTTCAGAGTCACATAGTATGCCAGTAGAGGTTGTGGGAATCAAACCCAAGTCTGCTAGCTGTACCAAGATCATTCAAAGTTTATTTCTCTAACCTCTAAGCTGTACTACCAGCCCCAGCCAGGACAGATTTTGCTCCCACCAAGAATGAATAATCTAATTTCAGGCAGTCCATTCAGAGCTATCCGGATGGTTCTCTTCCTCTGATGCATATGTAGTCTACAAAGCCACCTGATATCCTTGTCATCTGTCAGGACCAGTTCTGTGGTTTCTTACTGGGTCAAGAGGAAGTCTTCAAACTCATTAAGGTTTCAGTGTCACTGTTACTGGATTTTCTATGGTCTTGAGTAAAGCTCTATTCATGGAAAATTATCAGCTGCAGGGGCAGTCTAGGGTTCCCTAGATTGTTCTATGCTAGTTAACCATTCAGAGGTTATTAAATCATGTTGAGCTGTTGGCCACTCCAGCCCTTACTTCTTACCTGCAGTACCTACCCTGAAATCAGACTGTAGTGCCTAAAGGAAAACCACAATAAAAAAAAAATATGTTGTGCAGAGTGTTTCACTTTGCAGCAGCTGCCATCCTAGTGTGTCATTAACTTTGCTTGCTGTTGGGAGTTTTTTCTACATGTGTCTATTATGATTAGGGCCCCAGGGGATCTTTGTGTTTGAATATTTGATTATTTTTCTTTTCCTGACAGTGCTTCCTGTTCCATATGACAGTGGGGTCTATAACGAATACAGAAGTGCTGATATATATTAAATATCCTAACCCCATTAATTTTTAATTTCATTTATTTTATTTATTTATTTAACAAATTGGAAAGACCTTTGAGGCAAGGGCTCTTTTACAGAGGTTCCACATCAAGTTACAAGAATAGCAAATTACAATGGTTTCAGTAAGTAGTACAACATGAGGAAAGCAATTACATAAACAAAGGAATGATATGGCAAGATAAATATTGTGTCAAGTGCTGCCAGTGTCCTTGTCTGAAGGTGGTGAAAGGGATTACAAGGAAAGAAGGACAGGGGTGAATTGGGGAGTGGAAGGAGCAAAATAAGGGCAAGGAAAGAGAGATTCCACAATGAAGCTTATGCTGGAAAGAACCACATGGGTGGGGGTTGGGGGTAGAGGGAGAGAACAAGGTGAGGAAACAGAGGAGGGTGGGGGAAGTTGGAGGAGCGGTAAAGGAAGGGGGTGATGAGGTAGGATGAAAACAGGGCAAGAATGGGAAAGGGATAAGAGAGGAAGTGCTGTGAGTGGAATAGCGTAGCAACAGGATAGGGCTATACAGGGCAAATGGTAACAGAGGAGTGCATTTAGCAGTCAGCAGAGATTAAGTATAGCAGTCACAAGATGCTCAGGAAACTAGGAATTGATGAAGCTTCCACTTAAATGGTCCCAAGTTGCAGTCATGTCATATCTCAGGAGGAAGAAGAATGAAATAAATTATCTGCTCTAACTGCAATGGATTGCTGTCGGAGCAAGGTTCGACAGCTAGGGACAGTAAACATTTGGCTCACAGAACTTTATGTGCTACGAGTGCTCCCCGAAGAGACTGAAAAGCTGAAGGGACCCTGGTAGCCAGAAAGCAGGCTTGATATTCAATGCCAGCCTGGAGTTGAAGCCCGTTTGCTTGTTCATAAAGGTCACAAGTGTGAGCATGATACACACACCAGTTAGTATATGGCATGCCTTATTTAGAGCTGTGGTGAACCAACGTAGGGTTATGTCTGGGGCGGAACCATAAATGACCAAACCATTGTCAATAATAGACACAACTGAACTTCGAATAGCCAATCTGATGGCTTCTGTAGTAAGGCAATATTTAGGCCAGTGTAGAAGGCCTAGGCGAATGTTAACTACCTTGGCAACATTCTCAGCATGGTTGGAGTAGGAGAGCGTACTATCCAGAGTAACTCCTAGGTATTTAAAAGATTGAGTCTGATCAAGGATAACACCCACACTGTTTTTAATCACCAATTGTTTGGCTTGGTGCTTGCTGTGGGTACCATGGATGAGCAAGACATTTGTTTTTTAGCAGTTAAGCACCAACTTATGAGAGATGAACCAGGACTCAGCTTCAGTAAAACTTTTCTGAAGTTGGGCCGGAGGGAGGGTAGGGTCAGCAGTCTTTGGGAAAATTACCCCATCATCTGCATAGAGGAATACTGGTTCAGAACAGGATGTCAGAAGATTATTGAGGAAGATGCTAAATATAAGGGGTCCCAGTATCGATCCTTGAGGAACCCCAGAACAGACAGGCAGTTTAGCAGAAAGGGCAGACCCTATTCTCACCTGTTGTGTGCGGTTTGCTAGATAGCTGGAGAACCACTTTAGGGCTTCTGAAGATATACCAAGCCCAGCAAGTTGATGTGTCAGCAAATGGTGATTGACAGTGTCAAATACTTTAGACAGGTCAATTAAGGTTGCACCAACAAGTTGACCCTGATCAAGAGTATGGTAATTAAAAGCAGAGTCGATAGATTGTACATCATGGGAAATTATATTATAATGTGCATGGTCCCATCTAATTTCCTCTGCAACTGTGGTCCAGGGTTTGGAAGCAAACTGTGGCTGCTATGCTCAGAGTGAGACAGCAGTCCCTGAGTGTGGTGACCCACTGCACAGTGACACCACAACAGTGAAACCTGAAAAAAGACCATTACAGTGAAAGTCACTGTAATTGTCTGGGTTTCACTTTCACTGATACAGTTTCTCCTGGTGTTCTGCCACTTCTCTGAAACAACTCCAACTCATAGTTGATTATAAGAAATTCAGAGGGTGCGGGGGTCAAAGCCCCCCCCCACAACAAAAAAAAATCTCAAATATTGACGGCACAATGCCAAGTGTCTACATTTTGTCATCGATCTAATGGATGTCAGCAACATCGCTGCTGACTACAAGTAGTGCTTCCCCCTGAGTGCACCCCAACATAATCCATAAAGTAAATAAACAGCCCCCCCAATAGAATGGTAGAGGTGTTCTAGTAATATCCTATGAAAACCATTACGCAAACAGAAGGACACCGGGGCACCTTAACAAACCAGACAATAGATCACGGGGTAGAGTAGGGTAATGCTGAGCAGACTGGATGGACCAAGGGTCTTTTCCTGATGATACTGCCCATGCTTTTATGTGTATGAAAGGCAGCATAATTAAAACTGCAGTAAATCCCTAGTAACAGGCAATGAAACTACTTTGCATGATCCATTATACAACTCAGTCATTGTGTCAAACTATTGCACACGGTAAACTCTTTCAGCTAGGCTATGAAAACAGTTTTCAATGTCAGCTGATTACACAGAAGATGTTTAAACATGCACTGCTACTTCATCACTTTAAATAGAACAGTCAGCACAAAAAGCTCTCACACTCGAGTAAGGGGCTTGTCCCAATGTGCACTCTGCGTGCAAAAACTTGTTGGTTTACTTACAGTTTACTGTAGCACAGTAGATTGTATCAGACTAATTTTGTTTAATTATAAATGGACATCTTCTGTTACTACAAATCCCAGAATGCTCTGCAGCTTACATCAGAGCAGTAGGCAGCAGTGGGAGATTCAATTGCTTGCAGTGTATGTTAGAGCTTTTATAATCTTTGATCAGGTGTCTTCCAAGTCTGCTTTTCTCCAGGTGCTGAGTACAGTCCTCTGAGACTGTACTTAGCCCAGAAATGACAGTGGAATCAGCAAACAAAAGACCAGAGCTTATATAGATTCTAACATGCAATGCAGGCTAGTAAATCTTCTGGTGCTGTCTACTGCTCTGATATCAGATGCAGGGGAGTCTGGAGTTCTAATAACAGAAGATGTCAGCCTAGAATGAAGCAAAATTTAGTCTGATACAATCTACTATACTATACTAAACAGTAAGAAAACCAAAATGCTTTGCACAAAACGTGCACTCTGGAATCACCCCATACTTGAGTGTGGGTGCCCTCGGTGTTGATTGATCTCTTTTTAAATAACAGAGCTGTAATTGCCTGGCCGCATTGGTGGCAGTGTGGACAAACTGGGGAAGCCCGACTGCATTGGCGGTTGCTATTTGGGAACGGCAAGGGACTTCACCACTTCGGCGGCAACTGGAGGATAGGCTCCTTCACTGGTAGCCAATCAGGAGGAGGGTGCATTTTTTCAACTGAGTAGCTGAGCTTAAAAGCCAAATGCCCAGCTGTGCTCTAGCTACAGGACAGATCTGTAATTGCTTGGCTGCATCGGCGGCAGTGTGGCTGAACTGGGGAAGCTCGGCCACATCAGCAGCTGCTAGGAGGGATGGCAAGGGACTTGGCCACATTGGCGGCAACTGGAGGATAAGTTTCTTCACTGGGATCCAATCAGGAGGAGGGCGCATTTTTTTGACCAAGCAGCCTGGCTCAAAAGCCAAACACACAGCCACAGGACATAGACTGAAGCCAGCAGAGGAGCTGTAACCAATCTACTTTTACTCCCCCACCCCACACCACCTCCATTATTAACTAGTCTCTTTGGGTCCACCCCTTGTGGGATGAGCCTATCAGATGGATCTATGTGGCTGTGCATCACTGGACATGGCAAGTAGCTGCTTGGGGTTTGACTCTTCATTTTTAGGGCTATAGTGGAACTTGCATAGAGGTTTTATACCCTATAGCTGTAACTTATATGGTGTAACATTTTTGTACCTTGTTTAGATTCAGTGGTTGATGTACTGAGTATATGCTTGGGCCTTGGGCTGAGGGTCATTCGGCCAGGGGAGGTTTGGGGGGCCTATTGTTGAAACTAAAACCTTGAATGTCATGATGCATAGGATGGAGATGAGGGTGAGGCAGGGTCCACAAATCTCTAAAGCTGGCATCTTTGGTAGGATGGTGGAATGTATTGAGTTCAGATCAGCCATGGTTCTGGACTTAGCTTGGAGTATTGGGGGCTGCATGGTGTGTCACCAGTTGGCACAATTAATGGAGGAGGTGAGGTGGATAGGGAGGACCGTAGAAGGGTGGAGCGGGAAGGTAGGGGGCTGTCCTGGTAGGGAAAGTGGGGGGGTTGAGGGGGGAAATGGATCAAGCATTATGGGTCCAGCAGCTGGACCTGGGGTCAATGGCATTTACAGAGAAGGAAGGGTTGGAGAGGGAGCCCATGGAGTACTACAGGGACCAGGGAGGGGAGGTCAAAGACTGACAAGCGCAGGGAATGCTGGCAGCTGGTTGGGGGTGGAGATCCAGGGGCTGCACAGTTAAGAACAGGATGACGGGGGATGCCAGCAGGGGGAAACAAGGTGGCAGGCATTGAGCTTAGTAACAGATTTGAGCCTTTACTTTTGATGACAGAGGGGGAAGATGATGTAAGTGGTGCAGGGGTGGACAAGGGGGTGAGTGGTGGGTTGGGCAGGAGGGATGGGCAGGGAACCAGGAGGAGTGGGGTTGGGACTTTGCACAAGAGCACTCTAGGGGCTGAAGGTGCTGTCAGTCTAACAGAGGTGGATAAGGGGGTGCTGAGTGGGGTGGGCATGAACATTGGCCAGGTGAACAGGAGGATAAGGGAGGGGCTTGCTAATAGACATGGATGGGAAGGAGGTGCTGCCAGCCTAGAGGACTGGAAGAATGGGGTTGGGAATTTGTGGAGGGTCACATTGGGGGCAGGGGTTTCTGTCTGCAGCAGAAAGGGTGCAAATGTGGCTGACAGTGAAGGGCGGAACAGGGCCTTCAAGGATCCAGGTGGACTCATGGCTAGTGTGGGAAGGGAAGCAGGGATTGAAGGGACCTACTTGAGGAAAGAAAAGGAGGATTCAATTAGGAGGGAGGGAAGACCTGGGGGACCAGCAGGCGCGTACCGAGGGAAGGTGCAAGATAACAGATGTTGGAGAGCAAGATGGGAGCACTTGGGTCTTTGGGGGGTGCATTTGTACCTGGAGGGGCTGGCAGAATGGCCCAGAGTGTAATGGGGGGAGGAATCCTAGAGAAGATGGGTCAGCTAAGCATGCTTTGCTCAGATAGGGTGTCTAGCTATCACCCAGTTGGAAGGTAAGGCCAGGGTAGCGAAGGAGGTGGGGGTGGGGAGGTTGGCCAACAATGGGGGTGGGCCCAAGGAGTCAGTCAGAGTGGGTCAGAGTGTTCCTGTTGGAGGACTCCATGATTAGAAGTATTCAGTAGGAGGGCAGGGTGAGAATAAACCCTACGCTGCTAGGGTCAAGAGTATTCCTGGATTGACAGTGCATAAGGCCAAGCATTTGGTTTTTGCACTGGAGAAGGAATGTGGTGGGCCCCAGACAGCTTAGGCACAAATGATGTAGAGGGAAATAGTGTGCTGGAGACTCAGGCAAGGTTTCGTGAGCTTGCTAGGGTCTACCACAACATAGGGTGCTCAGTATTCCTTCTCAGAGATCCTGCCAGTGCCAAGAGCCAGTGTGGAAAACAAACAGAAGATTAGGAAGGTCAATGAGTGGCTCAATGGGTGGTGTCAAGCTCAGTGGTATGGGGTAGTGTGGGACTGGGGAGGAACCAAGGGAGGACAAGGGGCAGTACGCAAGTGACAGACTCCATCTCAACCTGGTGGGGAAAGAAGCACTAAAGCAGAAACTGACCAAATTGTGTGACTGGACTTCTCTACTGGGACTAAAGAAGCAGAACTCTTGTACTTGGACCTTTAATTTAGGGTAAAAACTAACAAACAAAACCAAAAAAGTGTGTGTTTGTCTGAGTTAACTGAACTGAATGGTTATCTGAACAGTTATCTAGGTGTAAATCTCAAGTGATTGAAAGGACTTGATAGCTGTGAGGTTTAAATTACTTGTAGAAAGATCTAGTAAGTAGGGGGAGTGGCTTAGCTAGAAGGAAGCTACATTTAAAGACTGCCTTAGAAAGATTCTACTAGTAGCTTGGCAGAAGACACCAGGAGGAAGGACTGCAGTGTGACTGGACTTCTCTACTGGGACTATATTGCCCTCCTTCCCTCCCCTCCACCCTCCCACCCAAAGCTAGTTCTACTTTCATAGGCACAAGATTTCACTGACAGCAGGAACTTCCTGTTTTGGAGCAGGAAATGAGTGATCACAAAGCCACCAAAGATCCACCATCCTAGACGGGCAAGAGTAGCTCTCCAGCCCCCTCTAGCTGCTAGAGGTCTGCCTCTGAGTAAGTAAGGGGTCTACTGAGAAATATAGGATATTCTTGTCTCAGAACAGGACAATTAGGAGCTTAAAGGGCACACAGGCAGAAAGTAAGGAGACAGAGAGAGAGAAAACAAAAACAGAGGAAAGAGTAAGGATTGCAAACAGTTAAGGGGCCAGAAATAAGACATGGGAGTGGTGCAGTGCAGTGGCTGTGGAGCAGCAGTCTTCTGGGAGACGTTCTGGAGGATGCAGTGTTGTCCCATCTGCAGGCACCCCTCTGGCCTGAGGGAGGAGGTTGCTCATCTCCAGGCTGAGTTGGCCAGGATTTGTGGGACCTTTTCTTCCATCCAGGGACCACCAGTGCCACTTCTGTTGCCTCAGAGGTTGCCAAGAAAGAGGAGCAGTTGGACCACAGTGGGCTCAGGGAGGGTGAGGGTGGTGGAACAGAGGCGCATCCCTCCAGTTGTACCTCTCCACAATTTCTATGCCATTCTGGCAAAGTGTGGTTCTTCTATGGAGGCACCCACAGTGGAAACCAAGGAGGATGCTGGGAACCTCCATAAAGGACACCCACAGGAGGGTGGCAGGGGACCCTGCAAGGGAAGGAAACAACTCCTGGTGGGGGACTCCATTGTTAGGAAGGTAGAACTGAGGGAGGAAGGGGAGAGGGAGGTAAGGTGTCTGCCTGGCGCCATGGCTTGGAGGGACAGGGAGAGAATCCTCAGGATTGCCAGAGCAGCTGCACAGGGGAGGGAGCTGGATGCCATTGTCAACCTAGGGACAAATGACCTGGCTAAGAAAGGGATTAGAGAAGTGCAGGAAGAGTTTGTGGAATTGGGGAGGGGTCTTAGACAAGTAGCATGCACGGTAACCTTCTCGGAGGTGCTGCCCATCTATGGCGGAGGAGAGGCTAGGGTGTTCCACACCATGGGATTCAATCAGTGGTTGAAAAACTGGTATGGAGCTCAGGGATTTGGCTTCACTGGGGACTGGGAGTCCACCTGGAGTGATGCAAGCCTATACTGGCATGATGGGCTGCATCTGTCCAGAAGGGGAACCAGGATCCTAGGTGATAGGTTTAAATGCTTCATTGGCAAGCATTTAAACTAGCCAAGGGGGGAGGCACTGGAAAGGAGCAGGGAAATCCTAGCCCCCAAAAAATCACGGTAGTAAGTGCGGTAAACACCAACATAGAGGTGTCGATAGGGAGAAGGGCAGGGGTAAATGGAGAAAGTGACAGAGGCAAGAAGGACAGGGATGGGGTAAAAAGGAGTAAGGCCATCAGGAAATGGAGGGTAATGAGTACCAATGCCCATAGTCTGGGCAACAAGCTCCCTGAGCTGGTGGCCTTGATGGAAGAGGGATGCCTGGGTATTGTAGCAGTCACAGAAACATGATACACAGAGAACCATGACTGGGATGTTAACATACTAGGGTACATAACCTACAGGAGAGACAGGCAGGAGAGAAGAAGGGGAGGAGTAGCTCTCTATGTAAAGGAAGTGATAAAAGCAACTGAACAAAAGAGTAAACAGGGAGGAGAGGAGGCATTGTGGGTCACCTTGGAGACTGGAAAGGGCACCACAATCTGCACGGGGTTGTGTACCGACCCCCATGTCAGGCGGAGGGAATGGACAAGGATATGATAGATGGCATTCTTAGAATGGCAGAGAAAGGGGAGATACTGTTGATGGGAGACCTGAATATGCCAGATGTTAATTGGAGCACATTTGCTGCAGCCATATCCAAGAGCAGGGCCATTCTTGATGCACTACAGGTAGCAGGCCACAGACAGCTAGTTTTGGAACCCACTCGCAAGGGAGCAATCTTAGACCTCATACTCTCAAATGGGAGCAGTGAGATGATCTCAGATCTAGAACTGGGTTGCCATCTGGGAACAAGTGACCATCAAACAGTGTGGTTCATGTTAAACTCAGCTACAGAGTCAAGCCATACAAAAGTGAGGGTACTAGACTTCAGGAGGGCTGACTTTGGCAAGATGGGAGAGTGCCTCAGAAAAGCACTAGCAAACAGGCTAGAAGAAGGTGTGGAGCAACAATGGGGAATCACCAAAACTGCCATCACAGAGGCAACAAACCTTTGTGTGAAGCAAATAAACAAATCAAAATGAAAGAAAAAGCCACTATGGTTTTCAAAAGAGGTGGCTGTGAAAGTTAGGAAGAAAAATATGGCATTCTGGAAGTATAAGAAAGCACATAAGGAGCAGGACAGAGAGCTGTACCAGTTAAGGCAGAAGGAAGCAGGGAGGGAAGTCAGAATAGCAAAGGCCCAAACTGAGGAAAAGATAGCCAACTCGGTTAAGAAGGGGGATAAAACCTTTTACAGGTACATCAGCTAGTGTAGAAAGACAAAGGGAGAGATAGTGAGGCTGAATAGAATGAACAGTGGGTGGGCAGAGGGGGACAGTGAAAAAGCAGGGATACTGAATGAATATTGCTGCTCAGTATTCACAAAAGAGGAAGGGGAAGTGCCTAATCCAATTAACAGAAGCACTCTTGATAGAGAGCAATCCCAGTCCTTTCACAGAAGAAAGGGTTCTACAAGAACTCCTAAAACTGAAGGTGGACAAAGCAATGGGGCCTGATGGAATTCACTCCAGAATTCTAAAATAATTAAGAGGAACTAGTGAAACTACTGGCTACTCTTTTAGTAAATCATGGGAGGATGGTGTGGTACCCGAGGACTGGAGGAAGGCAGATGTGATTCCCCTTCACAAAGTGGGACCAAGACAGAGGTGGAAACTACAGACCTGTCAGTTTGACCTCTGTGGTAGGGAAAGTGATGGAGTACGCTACAAAGGAAAGAATAGTTGAGTACCCTAGAGGTCAGTGGGGCACAGGACCCAAGGCAGCATGGGTTCACAGCAGGAAGGTCATGTCAGACAAATCTAATAGATTTCTTTGACTGGGTGACCAAAGTAGTAGATCAGGGAGGGGCTGTGGACATGGCCTACCTAGACTTTAGCAAGGCATTTGACACAGTCCCACACAAAAGATTAATAGTCAAATTAGCCAGCCTGGGAGTGGGTCCCAGAGTGGTAGCCTGGGTAAAACATTGGCTGGTCAACAGGACACAGAAGGTAATTGTAAATGGAGTCCACTCTGAAGAAAGAGGGTAACTAGTGGGGTACTGCAGGGTTCAGTATTGGGTCCTGTCCTTTTTAATACCTTCATAAGTGACATTGCAGAGGGACTGGAAGGAAAAGTATGCCTCTTTGCAGATGACACAAAGATCTGCAAAAGGGTTGATACACAAGGAGGAGTGGAAAGGATAAGAAGGGACTTGGCAAGGTTGGAGGAATGGAGGAAAGTATGGCAGCTAGGATTCAATGCAAAGAAATGCAAAATAATGCACCTGGGAAACAAGAACCCGGGGGAAGAATACACAATGGGGGGAGGTAGTAACAACAAAAAAAAAGGAAAGGGACCTTCGGGTAATCATATTAGATGACCTTAAGGTTAGCAAGCAATGTGAGAAGGCAGTAGGGAGGGCTGGAGGTATACTGGGATGCATAGGGAGTGGCATTAGCAGCAGAAAACAGGAAGTTGTTATCCCTCTGTACAGACAGTTGGTGAAACCCCATCTGGAGTACTGCGTCCAGTTCTGGAGACCCCATCTCTGCAAGGACATAGACAGGATAGAGGCAGTCCAGAAGAGGGCAACTAAAATGGTGCAGGGTCTGCAAGAGAAGCCGTATGAAGAGAGACTAAAGGAGCTTAATATGTATACCCTTGAGAAAAGAGGGGAGAGGGGGGACATGATAAAAACTTTTAAGTACCTCAGTGGAATCAACAAGAGGGTAGCATCTTTCAGAAAAAGAGACATGCAAGAACAAGAGGACACAATTTAAAGATGGGGGGGCTGTTCAGGGGCAATGTGAGGAAGTATTATTTCACAGAGAGGGTAGTGGATGCATGGAACAGCCTTCCTGAGGAGGTTGTGGGGTCTAAAACTGTTGGAGAATTCAAGAATGCATGGGACAGACATAAGGCAATTCTTGTGGGGGCTAGGAAGAAATAGGCTGTTGGTTAACTAGGATCTGCAGCCTATCCTGTAGGTGGGGAAATGGGCAGACTAGATGGGCCAAGCGGTCCTTATCTGCCGTCAAAGTCTATGTTTCTATGCTTCTAAATTCATTAAGGATAGGTGGGGTTTAAACTTGTAAAGGGGGATGGTTGGGCCGCATGGTTGTTTCATGCATCCCCATCAAGGGTGGGCTCAATCTTCTACTCTTGACGGGGGTTACAGATTGCGTACAGGGGGCCCCAAGTAGGCAGTTACATGAAATCTCTCGGTTGAAACATTTAGAGGGTGTAGAAGTAAGGGATGGAGGGTGGTCCTGATAAATGCTAGGAGCTTGGGTAACAAGATGCCTGAGTTCCAGAGTGATGCTGGTGGGAGGGAATGTGGATGTCTGCTCTCACTGAAACTTGGGGCCACTCTGGGACATGATTGGGACCTAAATGCTATGAATTTGGGCATGTGCTTTAACACAGAGAAATGCTCAGTGATGTGTTTTGGTAGACATAACACTGAAGCAAATTACATTCTGAACAATATCTCTCAGAAAACAACAGAGGAAAGAGACTTAGGAGTCATCATATCTAAAACAAGCATTTGTCAGTGCCGAACGTTCGCTTGCAGGTATTTGCAGTGGTGTTTGGCATGTATGGTGCTTTACCCTAATGCCCTGTGTGATTGCTGGTATTTGCACAATACATTTTCAGCATGACCTTTTTGTTACCCCCATTGTGCGCTACATAGGCGGAAACACGTTTTGGGCAGGATGTGAAAAATGACAGCTGTACTGCTCATAAGGAAGTGTAGTAAAATGGCAATGTTGAAAATCTTGCGTGTGTGGGAACTGTGCAATGCACGCTTGTAAAACAGTCATTGTTAGGAATTTTTTCACCAAATTGTCAACACTGGCATTTTAAAACCTCTGCTAATGAACAATGTCACTGTGATTGTCTTACTGTGTGCCATACATTGATTTTGCACACTGACTGCGCCATTGTGCACTACATGGGCGGAAACATGTTTTGGGCAGGATGTGAAAAATTAAAGCTCTACTGCTCATAAGGAGGTGTGGTAAAATGGCAATGTTGAAAATCTGGACTAAAAATATTGAAAATTCGCAAACTTACGAGCGTGTGTAGGAAGTGCACAATGCATGCTAATAAAACAGTTATTTTTAGGAATTTGTTCACCAAATTTTCAACATAGCCATTTTAAGATCTCTGCTCATGAACAGTGACAATGTGATTTTCTTAATGTGTTGCATACACTGAGTTCACATAGCGACTGTGCCATTGTGCGCTACATGGGCGGAAACACGTTTTGGGGAAGATGTGAAAAATGACAGCTGCACTGCTCATAAGGAGGTGTGGTAAAATGGCAATGTTGAAAATGTGGAGTGAAAATATTGAAAATTGGCAAACTAATGAGCGTGCATAGGAACTGCGCAATGAACACTCGTAAAACAGTCATTGTTAGGAATTTTGTCACCAAATTTTCAACACAGCCATTTTAAGACCTCTGCTCATGAACAGTGTCACTGTGATTTTCTTAATGTGTCCCATACATTGAGTTTGCACACAGACTGTGCCATTGAGCGCTACATGGGCGGAAACATGTTTTGGGCAGGATGTGAAAATGACAGCTGTACTGCTCATGAGGAGGTGTGGTAAAATGGCAATGTTGAAAATCTGGAATGGAAATATGAAAATTCGCAAACCTCTGATGCGTGGGGCAGCATAGCCTTGCAGCTCATAAAACAGTCATTTTTAGGAATTTTTTCACCAAAGTTTCAACATAGCCATTTTAAGATCTCTGCTCATGAACAGTGTCACTGTGACTTTCTTAACGTGTCCCATACATTGATTTCGCACAAAGACTGCGCCATAGTGCACTACATGGGCGGAAACATGTTTTGGGCAGGATGTGAAAAATGACAGCTGTACTGCTCATAAGGAGGTGTGGTAAAATGGCAATGTTGAAAATCTGGAGTGAAAATATTGAAAATTAGCGAACTGAGGCCTGTGTAGGAACTGCATAGCATAGCTTATAAAACAGTCATTTTTGGACTTTTGCAAATTTTCAACATGGGGTTTGGGGACCCTTTCATGAATGATGTAACTATCATGGCATTATTCAGGCCGAAGGGTGATTTCACGCAGTGACTGGAAATCACCTTTGGACCGAATAACGTCATGACAGTGACATCATTCATGAAAGGGGTCCCAAAACCCCATATTGAAAATTTGCAAAATTCCAAAAATGCCTGAGATATGCAATAAAGTTGAAACCCCTATCTAGCCCATTATACAGCTTACCAGCATTTCTTCAGTTCGAGGTCGGCTTTGAAGAGTGCAGACATGTTCCGGTCCACCAAGATCATCGTGCTGAGCTCCAGAGGTAAGTATGGGGTGAGGGGGGTGTGGGAGGCTGGGTGAGCAGTGGGTGGTGCGGGTTATGGGAGGGGACTGGGAGGCTACGTGGGACCATTTTTTCTTTACAGGTTTAAAAAAAGGACTACGTGGGACATTTGCCACACTGGGTGGGCTCAGCGTGGCAGAAGATGGCTGGGGGGCCGAGAGCGACGGGGATTAGGCACCCATCAGCAACCACGCGGGGAGGGCCGAGGAGCTGATCGGGGATTGACACCTCATCGGCAAACACTGTTTGCCATGCTGGGGTGGGCTCCCAGCCAGGCACCAAAGCTTTGGTGGGGTGGCGTGATGCGGAGCGCGGCGTGACGGGAGGCGTGACGCGGTGCTCGGTATGACAGCTGTGGTTTTCTTTGAAGTGAAGACCACCGCTGTCATACAGAGCTCCCGCACCAATTGGTGCAGGACCACCACGCCTGCTCAACGGAGCACTGAATTGCATGGGAGAGGCACACATCCAAAGTGTGCTAGTCTCCCAAAACGTTCCTTGTGCATGCGCGCAAGCGAACGTAAAAATGACATATGACAAACACTGTCAAACTCAGGCTATTAATGCTAATACGAACATACGAACATACGAATGTGCCAGCAGAAACAGACCACCTGGTCTATCTAAGCCTGCTCGAGTGTGCAACCAACACCCCTAGTTTGCAGCTGCCTCAACCCCCCTCCCTTTTGTCATCCCACTGCCACCCCTACCCTCACTCTCCCTTGTCCCATGCCCTTTTGAAGCTGTTCACAGATCAACATGATACCACCCTTTCTGGTGGGACATTCCATTTGCTACCACCCTCTCTGTGAAATAGTGTCTCCTCATCTCCCTCCTAAATCTTCCCCCCTCGATTCTTAGCCCATGCCCTCTGGTGACCCTCCGTAACTAAAGACCCCATCTGCACCATCCTTTTTGATTCCCCTCAGATACTTGAATGTCTCTATCATGTCCCCCTGTCCCTTCTATCCTCCAGGGTGTACATATTGAGGTCTCCCAGCCTGCTGTCATAGTCTCTCCCCTCCATTCCACATATCATCTTTGTTGCCCTCCTCTGCACTCCCTCCAGCAGCCTGGTATCACGCTTTAGGTATGGCCTCCAAAACTGCACACAATACTCCAAGTGCGGCCTTACCAGCGATCTGTAGAGGGGCAAGATCACCTCACTTCACCTGGATGAAAACCCTCTCGCTATGCACCCCAGCATTTTATTCACTTTTGCAGCCACTCTCCTGCACTGGGCAGTGTTGTTCATGGTCCCCGTTATCATTACCCCAAGGTCCTTCTCCTCCTCTGTGATCCCCAGCTTAACCCCCAGCCAGTATTCTCTCCTTGGGTTCTTCACGCCAAAGTATCATACACTTCTTTGCATTGAACCCCAGCTGCCACCTGTCTGACCACTTCTAGCTTGCTTAGGTCCCCTGCAGCTACTTCCACCCCTCCTCTCCATCCACCACTGCTCAGATTTTGGTGTCATCAGCAAACAGACTTACCTTGCTCACCTCCCCATGTCCAATGTCTGATATGAAATGCCCAAACAATTCTGGCCCCAACACAGAGCCCTGTGGCACCCCACTCATCACCGGCCTTGAAGTTGAGAGCTTCCTCCTCACCACTACCTGTTGCAGCCTCCCACTCAGCCAGCTTGTAATCCAGTTTATCATTTTGGCCCCTACTTCTACACCAGTTAGTTTCCCCAAGCCACCCATAAGAATACGAATTGAAGGCCTTGCTGAAGTCAAGTAAAGAACAACCACTGCACGACCCATATCCAGTTCACCTGTCACCCAGTCATAATATTGTATCAGGTTGGTTTGACAAGACTTCCCTGAAACAAACCCATGCTGCCTCATATCCTGGAGGCCATTGTCCTCCAGGTACGACACCAGTCTTTCCTTTAGTATCATTTCCATGAGTGTGCACACTATGGAGGTGAGACTTATCAGATGATAATTACCCAGTTCATCCCTTGGCCCACTCTTGTGTAATGGCACTACATGTGCCATCTTCCAGTCCAGTGGCACACATCCTGACTCAAGGGAGGTGCTATACAGATCTTCCAGCAGCTCCGCCAACACCTCCGACAACTCCCTCAGCACCAGGGATACCATCTGGTCCTGGTGCCTTGTCTACCTTCAGTGCCCTCAGTCCCTCTAGAACTCTACTTGCCTCAGTTCTTCCATCTGGTCCCTTCTCTCCTCTCCTCTTGTCCCCACCCTCCCAACCTATGCTAGTAGTGGTCCCCACTTTTCTTCTGTGAACACGGAACAAAAGTATTCATTCAGTGCTTCTGCCTGCTCCTGCTTGAACAATTAAAAATAATTTTAAAAGTTTTGAAGCAAAAGTAATCATGCCTCTGTATAGAGCCTGCATAAGACCATTATTGGATAATGGTAGCTCATTATAGGGACCACTTAAAGAGACTCACCAAGCTAACACAGTCAGCCCCCACACCTTACCTATTGGTGCCTTGTCCCCAGAGTATTCCAACAAAATAACAATGTCTGCAAGGTTTAAAGTAATAAAAAAGTTAAATCGCTCGTAAGAACGTGAAAACCGGGTCCCAAGGACTTCTTTTTTGCTGCTGCCCAAGCTCCAGCCCCACACTCATTAGCATGATGACAGAATGCCAGTGAGGCCACAGGCGTGATACCTTATTGCAATAGGCGGCAGCTTTTCTATGCATTTTAAATGATACAGTGGCCCTTGGCACTGAAATGTGGGCATCAGTCAACTAGCAAGGCCCATGTGGATTGACGGTGCCCATTTCATGCCAAGTAACCTCTATGTCATTAAAATGCATAAACTGTTGCCCATTGCAAATAATGGGCTTCCCGATGCTCGCACAGCGTCTGTCATCGTGCTGAGCAGTGTGGGAGCCAGGCGGGCGGCAGCTCACTGGAGAATCGCAGGACCCACTCATGTTTGCCAGTGATTCTTTCGTGTGCAAACTTTGCTGGCTATCGACCAACTGTTAGAAGCTGAAGTGGGCGCACCGATAAATGGAGATGCAGAAGCGTTCATTATGAGTGTCTTTAAGAGAAACAGAGATATGTATCCCCCCCTACAAATAGGTGTTCCCAAAAAGTCTTGTAAGAGCTTGTCTAATTGCTCACAGCCTGGTTGGTGTTTGGTGTTAAAGCCGTTTAACTGTTGTTGCCAGTGACAGCTTTTAAAGCCTCTGTGTATTGTCTCTTTAAGTGCTGCCTGTTACAGTCATAATTAGCCTAAATGGGGGTCAGTGTGTTTCTATGCTTGAGTCCTGCTCGGGTTGCTGAATAATCGCTCCGTTTCTGCCATCCTAAATGTGCAGAGGAGCTCTTTGAAAGATGTAATTAATACTGGAAATCATTTAGTGCAGTGATGAAAATGTAGTTTGTTCTAACCTGCTTTTTTTGCAGCATGGACTATTTCTGTTTAGCGTAATCATTTTGGTCCTGAACTGACAAAATGGACTAATCAGTACTTTGGGACTCTAAAGTGGAGCCTGTTAAAGTGGGACTGTGTGGTGCCAGATTCTGGGAATTATAGTTTTGGAAGATTGGCGCCTTTTTGCACCAACAGGGGGAGCATGTTGTGACTGACAGCAGAACCAATTAATCTAACATTTTGGATCTAAAGGAAATCCCCTGAACTGTCTGCTGGCAAGCCAGATCTAAGTTGGAGGCTGAGAGAGCAACAGCTTAGAGTTTGAGCAGCTTGCACCAGAAATGAGAACTGTGGAAGGCCTTGACTTGGCCTGTTGCTTGTTTTCAGCATTGAGAAAGAGAGGAAAAATACTTTAGGACTAAATCCGAGTTTGTGAGAGTGAAAGAAGCTACCAAAGTGAAGCCAGGCTCAACCTGTAGAGAACCAAGATTTCATTAAATGCGATCAGTTTGTTAGGAACTCTAGCTGCCATCGAACTCCCGGGTGTTGCAGTGACTTTGCAATCAGGATCGGGGAGCCGATTGCCTGGTACAGTAATCCTTAGTTACATATAAATGTGCTGCAAGCTGGAAGGGGGTCACAACCTGGTTTTCCCCCGAGCTGAGTTGTGTGTTGAGAGCTGGAAGTCATACCCAGCTCCATTCGGACTGCATCCATTTCTGTCTAATGCAGTTAGGCCCTACCACGAGGGTCTTGTCCTCCTGCCTTGCTACACAGAGAAGATTCGTCGGTGAGGCACCTGCCAGGGGATCAGTCCCCTGCTCCACACCTGAACAGGAACGATGCAGAAGTGACTGCAGGGCCCTGCTTCCTCTGGCAAATCCAGAACATCCATCCACCGTCTCGACCATCATCCATCCTGTGTTCAGCTTTGGGTACCATGAGTAACTATCAGAGTAGCTCCCTGCAACCATCATTTAAATCAAAAGTGTGTCACCTGATTATTTTGTTGTGTTGTTCCCATGAACTGAGCTCCCTGGCTCCGGATTACAATTAGGGTGTGTGCATGTTGCTTCTTTTCCTCACAGGGCCCCGACCAGCTGCAGTGCTGGCCTACCCTGTGCAACAGACCTGGCTAGCCCCTTTTTTCCATCCTGGGTACCCAGAGAGTATGACTGATAGGGACTCTGACTGCATGCACACCAGTATGATTTTTAGTGTGATTAAGCAAATTAACCTGATTATCCCCCATCATTGTTATAGTCCCCTGAATAAATCAGATCTATTTTTTCTGCAATTTACATTGATTGTGGTGTCAGTTTATGTTGAAGGTATTACCTTGTTGCTTGTGTATTGCATCACCTTGTTTTACAGGGGGTCCCCAGAGCCAAGCTGAAGGAACCAGTCCTGGGGGTAAGTACCAAATATATGTGTATGTGCCACGCATATCAGGGGTATTGGGAAGGTGAACAGTCTATATTGAGAAGGCCACTAGTGGGAATCGAGGGGGGTCACAGTGTCCCAGAGGGCTGTGGCCTGGTTAAATTGATTAATACCAACATTGACCTTTGGTGGAGGCACCCTTCACTGAACCTAACCCCTTAACCTGCTACAAAGCAGGCAGGGTAGTATGTCTGGGATAGCGCCACCTAGGGTTACAGATATAATTGAAAAGTACAAGAAAAACTAAAAAATAATCTATGAATGTAGAGAACAGAGTTATGAAAGCAGGTTGTCAAAATTAAATTTAATGTCTCTTCATCGAGAAGAACTAGGGAGATATGATGTCATGTTATAGTCTCTTGCAGGATCCTACTTTATATACAAAGCTAGACTTATGCTTCAAAATTCATAATAAAGGTACTAGGAGACATAATAAACAATTAAAACATAATATGTTCTGTACGGAAAATAGAGAGTATTTTCACACAGAGAGTGATAAATCCATGGAATGTATTATCTTCATATGTTAATAGTAAAAATAAACAAGATTTCAAAACAAAATTGGATTGTCACATATAAAATGCACATTATTGAAACTATTATAGTTAATTTACCGGAGCCAATATGGGCCAAAAGCCTTTTCAGCTCCTTTGACCTTAGTATGAACCTTAGTATAAATCTGAGTGGGTACACTGTGCTCAGAAAGGACAGGTTGGTGGGCAGAATGGGTGGGGTTGCTCTCTCCATTAGGAATGGCATCGGGATTAGCAGAGTGGAGGTTAAAGTGGAAACCTTATGGGTCACCATGCAGTCACCAGTGAGTAGGAGGGTAGTATTGAGAGTGGTATACAGACCCCCATGCTGGCAGATGACCTGGAAGAAAGTCTAGTGGAGAATATTAAGGTCCACTGTCATTGGAAGGGGTGCAGGGTGGTGATATTGGGAGATCTTAACATGCCGGCAACAAATTGGGGAACTATGACATCCACATTGACCAAGGAACAGAGGCTGCTAGACATCTTCCAGGATGCATTCCTAAATCAGCAGGTTTCAGACCCAATGAGGGAGGGCCGTATCCTACATGTTGTCCAGACAGACTGTGAACTGGTAAGGGAGTTGAGGTGGGGAACCCCTAACTGGGAGTGACCGGGAGATGATCACACACACAGACTGTGGTAGTTGACTTTAGAGGGGCAGATTTTAAGAACATGGAAACTCCTCGAGGACCACTTGGAGGGCATAAGGCTGGACATGGACATAGAAAGTAGATGGCAATTTATCAAGAGAGGGCTTCAGGAGGCTACCAGGTCTTGTGCAAGCGTGAGAAGCAAGTCTGGTAGATTCAGGAAGTCATGCTGGTGGATGTGGGAAGGGTAATGGGGAAGAGGTCCACTTACTGTAGGTATAAGCATTTCATGTATGGTAGTGGACAGGGAAGAGTATGTTTGTCAGCCAGAAGGATCACTAGGGTGGTAAGATATGCCAAGGCTAGGGCTGAGCAGAGGCTGGCACAGGGATTGGGGAAGGTTCTTTAGGTACATTGGCGACAGTAGGAGAGTGAAGGGGCAGATTTGTAGGTCGAGGGCAGGGAGGAGATGGGCAGAGGAGTCGGGGAAATAGGAAGTAGTTCTAAATGAATACTTTGCATCTGTCTTCACTTAGGAGGATGTGGGGGTTGTGCAGCAAATGAGAATGCAGGGGAAGATGGGTCAGGGACCATGGATGAGGAACACCCAGTTGACAACAGGAGGGCTGATTGAGCAGCAGGATACAGGGGTGGTGGACTGAATCTACTGAGGGAGAGGAGCCACAGTTGAGGAATTCCTGTTGGATGAGTATGGGAAGGCCTAAAACCTTAAAAGGAAAAGATCTGGGTCTGGATGGTATCCACCAAAGGGTGCTATCTGAATTGGCTGATGTTTTGGCTACACCCTGGAATCCCTCTTTAATGCTTCTATACAGAGAAAGATGCCCCAGGATTGGAGAATGGCACACATTGTGCCCTTCCACAAAGGCAGCTCAAGGGAAGAATCAAGGAACTACAGGCCAGTCAGCCTGACTATGGTGGTGTGCAAGCTGAAGGAGGCCATCCTAAAGGAGAGGCTGTAGGTGTTCTTGGTGGAGCTGGGTTACCCGGATGATGTCCAGCATGGCTTCATTCTGGGAAGATCATGTCAGACCAGCCTTGTGGAGTTCTATGATTGGGTGATGATGGCGCTAGATCAGGGTAGGCTGGTGGATGTCCTTTTCCTTGACTTCGGTGAGATGTTTGATTTGGTACCTCACACTGGTCTGCTAGATAAGCTGGGGAGGATGGGACTGGGGAAACCAATGTTCAGGTGGATTGGGAACTGGCTGTCTGTAGGTACTCAACAGGTGGTGGGGGAGGAAGTTTTGTCTTCTATGAGGGTCATTAGCGGGGTTCCACAGAGGTCAGATGTGGGGCTACTCCTATTTAATGCTTATATCTCTGATATCAGGAGCAAAATGAACCTCTTTGCAGATGACTTAAAGCTCACGGTGGTGGTGGATGGGGAAGAGGGTAGGACAGCTCTGCAGAAGGACCTGGATGCTCTGGAGGGGTGGCCATGCTCCTAGGAACTGAAATTCAATCCACTAAATAAATAAGTTAATTAGTGGCAAAGCATGCAGATCTTCAAAACACAGGTTACCTCATCCCCCAACTTACACACATCAGATGGTTGACTGGGAAGAAAATAAGGCTGATCTTCTCCTAGACACACACACACACACACACACACACACACACACACACACACACACACACACAAAACAGTAATTCAGAGAACTAAGAAAGGAACTACATTCAGAATAATACTTGAGGTGGTGCATTTAACAAGAATTTTGCACACACCAAGGTCTTGGATGCTACATAAACCCCGACAGCAAAACTCAAGTGGTTTATTTAAGCATCAAACATTGAGCTGTGTGAAATTCAGGTTTACACACCATCCCATGTTTTATTTAAGCAATAATGCATGACAGAGTGTGATATATCATGGGATATCATCATGCCTCAGGTGGTTGGGGGTAGTCCGTGACCATAGTGACTGAGAATGAATGCCTAGAAAAACAGGGACTCAATCTTGGTGACTGTGATTATGGCTACCTATGGAGGAGGGAGTCCGGATACCGGGGTTCGTGAAAATGGTGACAGGAACTCGTGGGTATACGTGCTCTTGCTCCCACGGGGAGCAGAGACACAGGGAGGGATGGCAAGTGGGAGAGGTTGCAGCAAGCAGCTGCTGAGCCAAATTGCTGCCATCATGGGGAGGGTGGTTGACTAGGAGGCATGGGGTACCGGGTTCCAGTCTGGCTTTGTGCGGAATTCTTTTTGCCACCTGGTGGCATGTATTGCCCAAAGTTTTGCCCCAATATGAACCTCCTGAAGTTGAGAATCTATAAGTAGGAGGGTGTGGGGCAACCCCACATTAAAAATTAGACCTGTAGGTCTTGGGTGCCATTTTCAGAGCACTGCAGTGTGCATTGCCAAATTATTTTTCAGCATGTGCACTCACCATAATAGCAATCGCTGTTCCTCAATTGCTATTATGACATGGAACTGTGGTTGGGCATGAGGCTGCAAGCTGAGCATATCCAATGACCCGAGAAGTGACAATATCTCATAATATACCACACCCTGGAATGCATTGTTGCTATTATGAACTGTATTACAAAATTTGTGTCAATAAAAAATAATAAAAGAAATAAAATATGTAAAAAAAATGATTTCTAAGTGATAGTGTAAGAGTACTGTTTCAGAAAATAGTTCTAACTGGGTTGTGGTCAGCAGGTGATGTTGTGGTAGGTAGTGTAGAGACCTCTTCTCTACTCTGGTTCATTTTGAAGGGGGGGCTTTTAAAAAAAAGTTAGTTAAAGGTACAGTATATAGCTGATTCTTGTCATCCATTTGTTCTGGGTTCACATTTCAGCTTAGTTCAAAAGTATGGTTTAAGTAAACAATAAGACCCAACAGAGTGCTTGGTGTTGTGGGATATCCATTCACCCATGGCATAGTGAGTCCCACTGGCACAGAGGGAAGGCCTTACAGTCTCTGGAACCGTGAGTATCCCTCAACAACCCACATCTTGAAGGATCTTATTTCACTTAGAAAATGGCATTTTGCAGTAACCAAATAAAAAAAAAAACATAATATTTTAAAACATTTAAAGAATACATTTTTTTTTTTTATGTAAAATAGTCCTTATGAAGGAACAAAGAGCTGGCTTTTTATATTTAGAGGGCATTGTTGCATAATAAACATAAGTCTTGTGACTGCTGTCAGCCAATCAGGTTTCAGGATTTTTTTCAACCCATCTTCTAATGTACAGTAGTAGATACATTTGTGAGTCAAAAGAAAGAGCAATACACTGTATGGATTGTAGACTGGTAATGAATTGTTAAAATATACATTAGATTACAACTAAATGCTTCTCATCCAGCCTACTCTACAATTTTTTTTTCATTCAAATCTGGAAAGCTGGAGGTAAGCCAGCCATGTGATGTGGTGGGTAGGGTGCATGGTCTGGAGGAGCAGGTCCCTGGTTCGGTTCTGGGGCAGGTGTGTACATTTTATACATGGAACAGCCTTCCTGAGGAGGTTGTTGGGTTTAAAACAGTGGGGGAATTCAAACATGCATGGGACAGACACAAGGCAATTATAGTGGGGGGTTGCAGGAAGTAGGCTGTTTGTTAACTAGAATCTGCAGCTTATCTAGTAGGTAGGGAAATGGGCAGACTGGGTGGGCCAAGTGGTCCTTATCTGCCCTCAAAGTCTATGTTTCTATGTTTCTATGTTTCTTCTTATGTGTTGAGGCCACACACCCAGCTTGAAAAAAAAAGTTTGCTACTGTGTGTGACGTGGACTGCCAGTTCTTAGTGCTGTATGGTTTTTTGTAAAATAAAAAAAAATGTGTTATGAACTGTCTCCCATAAGAAATGCTGAAACAGCATGTGAGATCACACACACACACACACACACACACACACACACACAGCTTTTAGATACAATGTGTTATGTGGAAGGCCAGAAGCTAATTATAGAGCAGAACAGGCCTTGATCAGGAATCTCCTGTTTTTCTAATTTAATAATAGCCTTAACTGCTAAAAAGGAAATCAGTATCCCTTTTATGATGTTTCTAAGGGGAAACCAGGTTTAGTACACTGGTGTGAAATCATAAAGATGCCTTGATGTCCTGGGAAGGGGATGATGCTCATGAGATCAAAGAAATGTTATTTGAATAAGAACATGAGTTATGCTGAGGTTGTAGAATTTAATACTTGGAAAAGACATCCTGCTTTTATATAGATATTTCTTATATATATATATATATATATATATATATATATATATATATATATATATATATATATATATATATATATATATATATATATATTCTGACAGGAAGGGTGAGTGACCTCATGCAAATAGGTAAAGAAAACCAGCTTTTAAACATTATTCTGTTTTCCTTCAGGGACACAAATGTTTGGACTCTGACAAAGAAACTTCTACAGCACTGTGAGATAAGAATACCTTAGAACAGACAAGTCTAAGTGTATTAGTGGTAGGAATCTGCACTTTTAAACCTGTTTTTTTTAAGTGATTTGTATGTCTTGTGATATAATAGTTCTGTATTTTGTATTTTACATATTTGTATCTATTTTAGTAAAATTCTTTTTAGAGCATACTTGGTCTGTCTTTGAATTTCTTTCATTTACAAGAAGAGTATATATGGTTATAGCTGACACTAGGCATAAGCTTGAATGGTGATACCAAACTGAAAAGAGAAGCATTTTAAATCTGAGGTCTTTATAAAAGTTTTTAAGGGTTCATTTCTGTATACCTGGTTAGGTGCTCATAGGCAAAGATATCTGGCCCCCCCAAATACAGAATTATCTAAGCCTGGGCATTGGGTATGCTAGAAATAGGTTCACAGTTTGAATCCCTCCAAGACTAGAGACCAAAGGTTGATTCAAACTCACAAAGCAGACAAGAGTGTTAGCTTATTCTGTTAAACTGTTCACAAGACTGCGCTTGGAGGTTGGCACTTTGGGAGTAGAGGGCTGACCTGCTGAGTGGGTTCATGACAGATTGTTTGGCAGCGGTGGCATAATTTTGGTATCACAAGCTTTTATTGTTCTGTGTCAGCTTGAGACCGTAAGCTCATTTGCAAAGAAAGAAAAAGCCAGAGTTTTATTTTAAAAAGGGAACAGAACTATACCACTTGGCATACAGTCAAGTTCCTACCCATTTAATTTTTTTTCTAAAGTGCAAGTCAGAGTAGCAGTAGGCAGGGAAGAAGATGGCTTCTGACTACAGCAGACACACTGTAGATTATTTAAAGCAGTTGTGCGGGGACAGAGGAGTCCCGTTCGAGGTGACAGCCAAAAAGCAGAACCTCATAGATGCCCTGATGGTAGCAGATACCCAGAGCAGTGAGTCACAGACAATGAATGAAAAGGATCAAACCTCAAGTGTGGCAGGGCTAGCGGCCAGTGCAGTGTCCAGATCTGATGAGGAGGGCAACAGGGCCACTGTGAGTGAAGGGCCACAGCAGAAGGGAAAGGTCACCAGTATCCTGGATCCTGTTGTACTCAGACTGCAAATTGAGTTGCGCAGGATGGAGCTGGAGTTCCAGGAGAAAAGGGAGTGAGAGAAGTGCGAAGCAGACCGTGCGGATCGTGAGTGCCAGCAAGCTGCAGAAGAGAAGGCAGAGCGAGAACACTGTGAGGCAGAGTGAGAACGCCAAGAGGCAGAGTGAGAACAGAGGGAGGCAGACCTTGAGGATCGTAAGTGCCAGCAAGCTGCAGAGGAGAAGAAAGAGGAGCACCAGAGGCAACACGAACTGGAGAAGCTACAACTCTGACCAGCGGTACCAGAGCAGGTAAGTAGCTTGGGTTTAACTGGGACTGCAGGACTGGGTTACAAATTGAACTCCAAATTAATAGCCAAATTTAAAGAGGGGTAGGATATGGATGCCTTTTTAAATTCTTTTGAAAAATTTTGTATTCAGGCTAAAATTCCTAGAGAGTCCCGGAGCTTCAAGCTATTCCCACTACTTACCGGGAAAGCTCGGGATGCATTGGATCAAATGGACAATGAGGACAGTAATGATTACAGCAAACTAAAAGCTACACTGTTAAAAAAGTTTGAATTAACTACTGAATCAAACAGAGCTAAATTCTGTAAGCTCAGGAGAAGCCCTGATATGAGCTATGAGGAGCTAGTCATGAAACATCAGTTTTTAAAATGTTGGTGGGAAGGAATTGAGGCAAACTCTGTTGATAAAATTGAAAATGTGATTTTATTAGAACAGTTTTATTGGGCATGCCCAGCAGAGCTCAAAACCTGGCTAGAGGACCAAGATCCCAAAACAGTGCAAGAGGCTGCTGAACTCTCAGACCGTTATGCCAAGAGCAGACCTGTTCTGAGAGTGAATCGGGTGGGCATGGCAGCACAGAAAGGGAAAAGTGTGCCTACGGGGCAGCTGAAACCCTCACTGCCTCCACCAAAACCAGTTAGCCCCAGGTTTCAGAGAAAAGATTTCTCTGAAAGGAGAAGTGAATGTTGGTTATGTAAAGAAACTGGGCATATTGCCAGACAGTGTCCCGAAAGAGTGAATAATATGCAGAATGGTGCTATGAAAGAAATGGGTTGTCTGTGTGTCCCTGGAAGCATGCCTGTGAACATGAGGGAGCACATGCACCCAGTCATGGTGAATGGTGTGCAGATGCAGGGGTTAGGGGACACAGGGGCATCCCTGACATTGGTGAAAGAGGATCTGGTACAGCTTGTTCAGCTTATACTCAAAAAATATGTCACTGTACAGAATTTTAGTGGTGAATAGAAAACATTACCACTGACTAGTGTTCTCCTGGACTGGGGTGAAACAGGGGGAGTTGTGCAACAGGTGGCTTTTGCCAAAACCTTAGCAGTGGATGTGATCCTGGGCAACAATCTAAAATAGGGGATGGTATCTGCAGTTACCCATAGCCAAGCAGCAAGGGAAAATTGTAGTTCCCAGAATCCCACAGAAGCCATTGTGGAAACCACTGAGAGACTGGTTTCCCAACTAATAAAAAGGGGGTAGAAAATTCCCCAGTAGCAAGTAACCATACAGCTACAGAGGGTTACTCCAAAGAGGAAGGGGTGATCCATTGTCAGAGGGTTGAGATTGACAGTGATCCTGAGTGCCCTGATGATAGTGGTAGGGACCCTACTATAGCAACTGAAGGGGACCTGTCCCATGCCATGGGAATATGTGAGGGGTTCGCAGCTGCTCAGAGAAGTGACCCTAGTTTAGAGTAGCTGAGGGCTTGGGCAGACTCAGGTGGAGCACAGGAAGGTGACGGCAGACATAAATTTTATTGGGAAAATGGACTGAAGTATACTCAGGCTGTGCAGACAGAGGGAGGGATGCTAGGCAGGCAGCTTATCATTTCCCAGGGGTATCGTGAGCAGTTGCTCAAGATTGCACATGATATTCCCTTGTCTGGTCATCTGGTAATCATGTGCACTACACAGCAGATAGTCCAGATTTTCTACTGGTCTAACTTCACCCAGTAGGTGAAGAAGTCTTGCAGGTCTTGTCACCGGTGCCAAGAAATAGGGAAGGCAGGCAAGAAAACCCAAGCTGCCCGATTCCATTGCCCATAGTGGAGGAGCCATTCCAGAGGGTGGGAATGGATATTGTGGAGCCTTTAAATACCCCAGCTCCTCAGGAAGAGATTCATCCTAACTGTGGTGGATTATGCCACCGGTACTCAGAAGCAGATCGCCTATCCTCATTGAGTCAGACAACGTGGCAGATGCCTTACTTGGGATTTTCTCCCATGTTGGGTTTCCGCAGGAGGTAATCACTGATCGAGGGGGTTCCTTCATGTCAGACCTGATGAAATGTTTATGGGAGAAGTGTGGGGTGGTGCAGAGATGTATGACACCATATCACCCACAAGCCAATGGGCTTGTGAAAAGATTCAATGGTACCCTAAAGTCAATGATCCAGATGTTCACTGAACTGCATGGGAGGGACTGGGAGAAATATCTTCCCACCTGTTGTTTGCATACAGGGAGGTGCCACAAGAGTCAACAGGATTTTTCCCCTTCGAACTCTTATATGGGCGCCTGCGTGGACCCCTAGATTTGATCTGGGAGGAATGGGAAGGCAAGCACGCCACCCAGGGAACCCCCATTGTGGATTACATCCTTAGGTTTAGGGAAAGGCTGAAGGAGCTCATGGGAACAGCCTAGAGCAACCTGGCAGTGGCCCAGCAGAAACAAAAAGTGTGGTACGACCGCAGAGCCAGAGCTTGCTCGTACATGGTGGGTCAGGAAGTCATGGTCCTTATTCCGGTCTGGAAAGACAAGTTGCAAGCTGAGTGGGCAGGACCATACAAAGTGGTTAAGAAGGTAAATGACATGAACTACATTGTGGAGTTACCTGACCGAAGACAGACAGAAAGGATGTACCATGTCAACATGATGAAGCCATATGCAAATAGGGCTGACATGGTGTTTGCAGTGTGTAGTCCTGGGGAGGGGACAGATGAAGGAGACCCCCTTCTGGACTTGCTGGAAGAAAGTAAGCGGGAGTCCTCTGTGGAGGCAGTAAAATTGTCTCCCCAGCTGGCCCTGGACCAGATCCAGAAAATAAGGGAGGTTTTAGCAGACTTTGCCCCTTTGTTTAGCGCCAAGCCTGGACTAACCTCCTTAGTGACACACAATGTAGAGACAGGGACACAGACACCCATACGGCAGACAGCATATTGAGTGTCAGAGGCTGTCCAAAAGGACATTAGGAGGGAAGTGGAGGAAATGCAGGATTTAGGGGTAATCTGGAGATCCCACAGCCCCTGGGCCTCGCCCATAGTCCTTGTGCCTAAGCCAGGTAGCTCTACTCATTTCTGTGTGGACTACCTTGGACTGAATCCATTCATGAAGTCCAATGCCCATCCGATGCCCTGGACAGATGAACTCCTGGACAAGTTGGGGGGCACCTACCTTACGACCATTGACCTGACAAAGGGGTATTGGCAGGTAGAGTTGACAGACAGAGCTAGGGTGAGGTCGGCCTTCATCACTCTGATAGGCTTATTTGAGTTTAAAGTAATGTCTTTTGGAATGAAGAATGTCCTGGTCACTTTCCAAAGGTTGGTGAACCAAGTGTTAAATGGTGCTGAGGAGTACACCGTGGCATACCTAGATGACATTGCCATCTTTAGTACCAGCTGGGAGGAACACCTATCCCAACTTAGGGAAGTGCTTGGCAGGATACAGAAGGCCAGACTCACTGTCAAACCCGAGAAGTGCCAGTTGGCCACGGGAGAAGTGGCATACATCAGGCATGTGGTAGGCTGGGGACAGCTCCGTCCTAACCAAATATAAAGGTAATCTAGGCCTGACCCAGACCAGAAACACAGAAGCAGGTCAGGAGTTTTCTAAGGACAGCAGGATACTACAGAAAATTTGTACCCAGTTACAGTGCCCTGGCTGCTCCCCTGTCTGACCTGACAAAGAAAAGGATGCCCAAGAAATTTACCTGGGACCCAGCCTGTGAGAAAGCCATTACCAGATTAAAGGAGGCACTGTACACTGCTCCTGTTTTGACAAATCCTGACTATAGCAAAACCTTTATAGTTCAGACTGATGCCTCAGACATGGGTATTGAGGCAGTACTGAGTCAGACATCCAGCCAAGGGACAGATCACCCAGTAGTGTACCTGAGTAGGAAGTTACTTCCCAGAGAGCAAGCACACACCACGGTGGAAAATGAGTGTCTTGCCATAGTGTGGGCCCTCAAGAAGTTGGAATCACACTTGTATGGGCAGCATTTTGTGGTGCAGACTGACCACAACCCCTGGTTTGGCTGACCCAGATGGGAAAGAACAATGGTAGATTACTAAGATGTAGACTTGCTTTGCAAGGGTATGATATGACAATCATACATAGAGTTGGAGCCAGGAACCAGAAAACAGATGGCCTGTCTCATCTCTTTGAGGAGTGAACTGATTTGGGAAGCTTATATCATGCAGGGGATAGAGCCCCAAACTCAGTCTAGGTGGGGAGGATTGTGACGTGGACAGCCAGTTCTGAGTGCTGTATGATTTTTTGTAAAATAAAAAAAAATGTGTTATGAACTGTCTCCCATGAGAAATGCTGAAACATCATGTGAGATCTCACACACATGCACACACACACACACACACACACACACACACACACAGGTTTTTAGATACAAGGGCCCAGATATTCAAAAGGGTTGCACCATGCGCAATAGGGTTCGCCAGCGCAGAGTCAAAAAATCGCCATTCTGCGATATTCAACTTGGGAGGCAGATCATCCCTCCAAATCACACTGTGCAGGAGCGCAATGATAATGAATGCATTTGCAACTGAAGGGGAGGAACCATGCATAAATGGTGCCGTGCATATTCAACAACATGCACCATGTGCAATAGGGGAGCAACCGAAGTTGTGCGATAGTGGAAATGAGCCAAAATAAAAAGGAACAAGAGAGGCTCAAGAACACTACAGGGAAGGCACATGTTGCTGAACCATAGCCAGCCACACAGGTAACACATACAGACAGGGCAGGACAGAGACAGAGCACCTGGAACCCACAGGAACAGGGAAGGTGTGGGGAGCCCCAGTGCAGTGCAGAAGGGGGAAGTGCCACACAGCACTGAGGCCACCACAGGAAGGTGTTTCCGGTGCAGGGGAAGTAGCAGCCAGGACAGCAAGAGGAACACAGAAACATCTGCCGGGGGGGGAACATAAGCCAGGGACATGGCCAGTGCCACCATCCAGATGAAGGCACTTATGATGGGGGTGAGAAGGTAGGCAGCAGGGGGGCATGGCCGTGGAAGGGCCCATCTGTGATACGCCCCCAACAGGCAGTACCGAGCCCACACCAGATTTGCGCTGTACACTGATACCGAGATTGTGGGCCGGTACTGCCTGAACCGAGCAATTCTGAGGTGGCTCTGTGAGCTATGCAGTGATGTGATGCAGGCACCCACACGACGGAGCCATGCTCTGTCAGTGGAGACAAAAGTGACAGCTTACATGTGCTTGCTCACCATGGATACCTTCCAGAGCCCAACAGGGGACACGACAGGCATAACCCAGTCGGCCATGTCTCGCCACCTCACCCAATTCCTCAGCACACTGCTGCCACATGCTGTGGAGTACATCCATTTCCCCAGCACACCGGCAGAGCGCACAGCAAACATACAGGAGTTCCACAGGGTAGCACGTATGCCTGGTGTGTGAGGGGCAATAGACTGCACCCATGTGGCCATCCACACACCACCTGGCCCCGAAGGGGCCGCATATATTAATCAAAAGGAGTATGCAAGCATCAACTGCCAGGTGGTGTGCGATGCCAGGGGGCGCATAATCAATGTCTGTGAATGCACCCTGGGGGAGCACATGATGCCTTCATCTGGCACCAGTCTGCACTGTGCCACAGATTCAAGAGTGGGGACATCCCCACTGGCCACTTAGTGGGTGAGTATGCAAACCACACAGAAAGACATAGAGCTTGGGAGGGGCATAGTCAGAGGTGACATGGGTATTTGCCTAGATGGTCCAAGGCAGGGCGATGCTGATCACCAAACTAACTTCCACCCTATACACACAGGTGACAGTGGATACCCACTCTGTCCCTGGCTGCTCACACCATACCAGCGGCCTGTGACCCCATCGCAGCAACGCTACAATGAGGCACATATCACCACATGCAATGTCATTGAGTGGGTGTTCGGGATGCTGAAGGCACATTTCTGTTGCCTGGACAAGTCTGGCGGTGCCTTACAGTACAGCCCCTCAATGGCCTGTGGGCTAGTCCTGGCTTGTTGCATCCTGCACAACATGGCCAATGACTGTGGGATAGCCGTACAGGTCAAACAGGGGGACAGCGGTGGGGATGATGAGGATGCTGGTGAAGATGGTGATGGGCAGCCCCCCCTTGGGTGACGGGACCCCCGACTGATCTGGCTGGCACAGCTGCACCTGGACACCATCACAGAGGAGCCCTTCAGCCAACATAGGTAAGTCATGGGGCCATGTGCAACCAGCAGTGGCAAAGGCACAACCCACAAACACGCATGGACAAACACCAGGGGTGCATGTTGTCAAGGGAAGTGGTTGAGCATGGAACCACACACACCGCCAGGGATGGGCAAGATCTAACATGGCACGTGGTCACACACACACACACACACACACACACACACACTCACAAGACATGCACAAAGGGTAGGAGGCACGCCGATCCTGACCGCCACCCCTAGCCACACAGACATCCACAGACCACCACGCCCACTGCCTGTCATTGTGCATGTGTCAGATGCTGGGCACCATTGCACAGTGCTGGACAGCACAACACAGGCATCATCATGCACATGCCACAGAGGACAGCAGCTGGGAGGGTGTGCAAATGGAACGTGTGTGTGCGTGCAGGGCCGGGTACCCCACCCGTGCATTGCACGCTGAACAACACAATGCACACAGGGCAGTATCAGACAGTAGCCATGCTCGGAGACAGGTCAGTCACATGCCACAGTGCCATGGCCACCACGGATGCATGGGCAGCCCCGCCGAGACCTGCCAGCAGTGACAGGTTGACCAATGGCCTCTCGGGGTGGCACCAATGGTCCCCCAGGGGATCCACTGCATGAATGTGACCGTGCTCATGCAGGGGTCTACAGCATACCGAACATGCCTGCTCCAGGCATGCTTGGGATGCCCACAACTGAACTCGGTGTCGACAAGGAGGGTGTCGCACGACTCCAAGAATGGAGGTGGACATTGCACTGCGCAGTGTCTGCGATGCATAGGCAAATAACTGTGTGCCCATTGTGGCCATGGCAGCTGTGATTGCCTGTGTCTGCCTGTCAATGGCAGCGGTCACATCCTCCCGCAACTGGTCCATCTCTGCCAGGAGCAGAGTGGTGTCTCTGCTGCACCACTCCTCTGTCTGGCGCAGAGCTGCACTGAGTGCATCCATCGCCATCACAAGCCGCATCTGCTGATTGAATGATGCTTGGATTATTAGGGTGTGCTCATCTAAGACGTCATCTGCCTGATCGGCATGCTGTTCCTCATGGTGTTCGCAGCCCTGACGGTCAGCACCCTTTGAGGGTGGGTGCTGCACACCAAGGCCTGGCCTGGGCATGTCCACAGGCAGTGCACTGATGCGGCCCCCTGATACTGTACCCTCATGGCCATTGGCCAACTGCTGATACTGCCCCTTCGGCTGCCGCTCTCCAGGGCTCAATGGTGCTGCCGCAGTGGCTGCAACAGCCCCACTGTCCTGGACACACACCAGTGCTGCTCCACTGGTGCAGACAGGCACAGCCTGGGATTGTGATGTCACGCAGACCTCCATGGTGGCACCACCCACAGCCATGCCTGTGATGTCACCTGCTGTGTGGCCATCCTGTGGCCCACAAGTCTCACTGCCCATGACGTTAGCTCCATCATCATCGGTGACAGATCCAGCACCAACCTGAGTCTCAGCATGCTGGCATCCATGGACACTGGCATGCTGGGACAGGGGCAGGGCCTCCTCCACACCTGCTCCACCAACATCAGTCCGGACATCCAGGTGGACCCACTGTCACCCTGACCCTTGCATGCGTGTGGAGGTGGATGGGTCCTCCTCCATCTCCATGCTACCACCCTCAGTGGAGAAGCCCACCACCACTGACCCATGTAGATGCTCAGGAGCTGTAAGGGAAAAACAGTAGCATTAATGTGTGTGACCTACCCTGTTCACCTCCCCCCCCATTGACAGACCAGGACCTACCATGCAGTGACGGGCCACCACCCATCTGGAATCCACCACCCAGAACACCCTCGATGGTGCAATGCTGCATGCTGCCAGCAACCCAATCTTCTTGTGGGGTCAGGCGTTGCACTTCCAGCTGTCCCACACTGGTTACAGACTGTGCTGCCCTGATGGCAGTCACCTTCTCCTTAATTCTCCGCCTGTCCATGCCCATCTTCTTTTTGCACTCCTGCATGGACCACTGGTGGCTGCCATGCAGGTTGACAGCACATGCCACTTTTTCCCATGCAGTAGCATGGGCCTGGGGTGTTATCTGGCATCCACTGAGCAGCAGCTTCTGGTCAAGGTAGGCCTCAAACAGGACATCTGTTTCTGCCTTGGTGAAGTTTGGCCTCCTCTTCCTCCCATTCTCTGTTCCTCTTCCTCTACCTCACGATTGGTCATTATTCCTCCTGTGAGAATGACAGGTGTTACCTTTGACTTTGCAGTCCCATGCATGTCCCAAACACCACGGTCCACACTCCCAAAGAGCATGCAACTCACCGCAAAAGACTGCAGTAACCGACTATGGCCAGTGCAGCCCAATGTCGCAGTTTTATAGCACAATGCATGCAAATGAGGTGAGGCACATTTTTAAGTGGATGCAAATGCAGTGACTGCACCATTGAATGGCTGATTAGCTGATTTGCATATGCCGGCTGAATATCGCGCTGTTGCACTTTGCGCAATTGTGTTGAACATGCTGAGCCAAGGGTGCAGTTCTGTGACATGTGCAGTACACACCTAACTGCGCATGCCTGGGGTGATGATGCAGGCACCTGCCATGCTGCTGACATGCTGTGTGTGGGAGGCAATGCAGGGCATGGCCACCATTGTGCCAGTGGTGCTACTGCGCTGTTCACATATATGGCGCTGTGGCACTGGAGCGCTATAGGTGCACTGGGGCCACAGTGCTGTAGACCGCTACAGGAGGTGGCACACAGGCACCCAGTCATGCTACACACATTGGGTTCCAATCATGCTGTGGCTGTCTGTGCGTGAGAGACCCATGACCCTGTGCCCGACCTTTGCCCCTAGGTGCCATGCATCAGGCATGGGTGCACCACTATTGTGCTGTTCGGTGACAGCGTGATAGGGAATGGCAGCACTGTACCACACAGCATCTGCACGTGGCAGGACAGCGCTGCCAAGCACCATCTTGAATCCAACACTTTGCTGAGATGGCGCGGAGAAGGGCAGTGATGTGGAGCCAGGTGAAGCTTGCAAACCTGGTGGCCATTGTAGAGCCCCATGCTGGGGCTCTATATGATGATGCACCCCTGGACAGGGCTAGGAGTGCAGTTTGGCAGGAGGTGGCTGATGCTCTGGAGGAGGCTACTGGTATGGGGTGCAGTGGAGCAGTGACCTCAAAGCAGGGACCGACCTGCTTGCCAGCCTGCGGGCATGAGTCAGGAGGGCACGGTGCAATGGCTAGGTAGGTGCCCCATCCATACACTGTTATTGTCCATAATGTGGTATCGACGGTTGCATGTGCCCGGCACATGGGTGGAGCCATCCAGTGTTGGCCGTGGTGGTGGTATCAGGGTGTGGGGTGGATTGGTATGGCCATGTGGGATTGCACACACATGGGGACAGGGGGACTTTGCTACCAGATTGTACTGATGTTCCTCTCACCATGTTTGCACCTTAGGCCCAGAATAGCACAGGCAGGTGAGGGAGCAGAGGCGCCGCCTGGAGCACCAACAGGATGGGAGGGGTGAAGGTCTGCAGCGGCACAGGGACCAGCATGCTGATAATGAGTGCCTTACATCCATGATTACTATTGCATGCTGTATAATTGGGCGGGCAGCGGGGCATGGCCACTATCCATTGACACCACTGCCATGCATGCAACTTATTACAGTCAGCACTGTCCAGTGGCACTGCATGTCTGGGAGTGCGTCAATGGTGGTCCATGGATGCACCAGGCACATGGCTGTGCCACTGCCTTCACACCACATAGCCAAGTCACTGTACGGCCACGGTGGTGCTGTGCAGGACATGGGTGGTGGGTGTGTCCAGTGGTCCACATGGCTGTGGCTGTCTGGGTAGGCAGGTCTTGTGGACATGGTCACTGTGGTGGTCACACACCATCACAGGGGCATGGCACATGGCTGTATGCCATGCACAATGGGTGGGCAGCAAGGGGCTGGACAGTCACACTTATTGACTCTGCTCCTTCATCCTAGGTGGACAGTGACTCCAGGCACTGGAGCGTGGACTGCAGGAGCTGCTCCAATTGGTGATGGTGATCCTGAAGCTCCTGCAAAGAATGGACCGCCATGAGGGTGAGGAGGCAGATACGACATCGGTGCCACATGGAGGAAGACCGGGGCAGACGCTGAACAATCCATGCCCCTAATTACACCTTCCCCCCTGGACCCACCCTCACACCCCTTCTTCCCTCTCCCATATGTTCACCCCTGTCCCTTACCCTCCCCCACTTGGTATGTGGTCCTTCCCCCCATTGTACATAGTTGTATATAGTTTTTGTATTTCCTGTTTTAAATACATTTGTTTTGCTATGACAACTGTGGTGGTCTCTGATTTGCAGTGAGCTACAGGTGCTCAGCTGCAGTGGTGTGCATGGCGTCCGGGGTGGTGCATGCATGGGCGTGTGTGTGTGTGCAGAAGGGAACCACCTATGGTGTGGGCAGGGGGATCAGTCACTGTGTGTGGTTTATGTGTTGTTCTCTGTGCACTGGATGCCTGTGTGCAGTGGTCCATGGTACATGCACTGTGTGCATGGCACCCCTGTCAGACCATCCATAGCCTGTGCAGCTGACACCCTTGCATGTCTGTAATATGCACGGTCTGCTGGCATGTCAGTGGTGGCTGTTCATGCTGGATAACAACTGTACTTGGCACAATGCCAGGTTGCCTTCCATCATCAGTATGGTGCACGTCTGTGTCCGGTGGCACTGTGGCCTCTGCTGTTGTCCCCTCTTCATGTTGTCGCTTGTGTCTGTTGAAGGGGATGTGCTCCAGTGTCTGTCACTTGTGTTTCGGCAGCATGCTGGTGGCATACAGCTTCATGGTGCCTGCGCAGGGTAGCTGGCACACTTGTGCAATGTAGGGGTGCTGGCCATGTGTACACATTGGCCATGGCCACATGCCAGTGGCTTGGTTGAACCGCTACTGTGTCCCTGTGTTGGTGTGCCCTTGGGTATGGGTATGGGTATGGGTATGGGTGGGTGTTTGTCTATGCACTGTGTTGCATCATGTGTGGTGCATGCTTCCATGCAACACTGTGCATGTCTGTGCTGGCTGTAGTGGCCAGTGTTGGGATGGGATGTGTCCTTGGGAGGGTGTGCAGGGTGCTGTACTGCTGGTTGTGGGGTCCGGGGCATGCCCTGTCGAATGTGGGGTACCTCATGTGGTGACGCATGGTCGGTCTCTCAGCTGTACCTCAGGGGTGATGTGCAGGGTGGTACTGTGTATGCTGTTGTTGCATTGCTGTCTGCTGCCACCCACAGCAGGGTGCACATGTTGGGGCTGCCTTGTATGGCTCCATGGTGCACAGGGTTGCATTGTCACAGCGGGGGTGGTGGCATGCATTGGGTGTCCTGCACTGTTGGGCACTACTCCTGGGAAGGGTGTATGATGATCATGGTGCAGGGTCACAGCTTGCCAGGGGGTGTGCTGGGGTACCATGGCCTGGCTGTGGGTTGGTTGCTGATATCCATGGGTCAGTGGTTATTCCAGTTCTCCTCCGGTTGTGCATTGCATGGGGTATGGGGGACAATGTCTGTTCTGCTGTGTGCTCCTCTGCCCATCTGTGGCTTGGGTGGTGGGCCCCTGCATCCCTGGTTGTGCTGCTGCATTGCTGCCCTGCTCGACGGGGCATCCCTGGTTGCAATATGGCACATCTGGACTGCTCCACTGAGCATCCCTTGTTGCACTATGGCACATCAGATATGCAAAACTTCACATCCCTGGTTGCACTATGGTGCAGGTGGTGTTATATTCAGTCATCTGCCATAGGCACATCTTGGCCTGTGCAGTTTTTGAATATCGCGCTTCTTGTGCATGGGCGCAGTGGACTTGCGCTTGCTCCTGTTGTTGCGCACTTTTTGGGTGCAGTTTGTATTTCTGGGCCAAGGTGTTGACGTGGAAAGCCAGAAGCTAATTATAGAGTAGAACAGGCCTTGATCAGGAATCTCCTGTTTTTCTAAGTTAATTATAGCTTTAACTGCTAAAAGGGAAATCAGTATCCCTTTTATGACATTTTGAGGGGGAAACCAGGTTAAGTACATTGGTGCGAAATCATAAAGATGACTTGATGTTCTGGGAAGGGGAAGATGCTCATGAGATCAAAGAAATGTCATTTGAATAAGAACATGAGTTATGCTGAGGTTGCAGAATGTAATACTTGGAAAAGACATCCTGCTTTTATATAGATATTTTTTTATATATTCTGACAGGGAGGAGCTAGGTGATCTCATGCAAATAGGTGGGGAAAACCAGCTTTTAAACATTATTCTGTTTTCCTTCAGAGACACAAACGTTTGGACTCTGACAAAGAAACTTTTACAGCACTGTGAGATAAGAATACCTTAAAACAGACAAGTCTAAGTGTATTAGTGGTGGGAATCTGCACTTTCAAACCTGTTTTGTTTAAGTGATTTGTATGTCTTGTGATATAATAGTTCTGAATTTTGTGTTTTACATATTGTTATCTATTTTAGAAAAATTTGTTTTAGAGCATACTTGGTCTGTCTTTGAATTTCTTTCATTTGCAAGAAAAGTATATTTGGTTATAGCTAACACTAGGTATAAGCTTGAATGGTGATACCAAACTGGAAAGAGAAATGTTTTAAATCTGAGGTCTTTATAAAAGTTTTTAAGGGTTCATTTCTGTACATCTGGTTAAGTGCCCGTAGGCAAAAATATCTGGCTCCCCAAAGACAGAATTATCTGAGCCTGTGCATTGGGTACGCTAGCAAGAGGTTCACAGTTTGAATCCCTCCAAGACTGGAGGCCAAAGGTTGATCCGGACTCACAAAACAGACAAGAGGGTTACCTTGTTCTGTTAAACTGTTCACAAGACTGCGTTCAGAAGTTGGCACTTTGGGAGTAGAGGACTGACCTGCTGAGTGGGTTTGTGACACTGTGTAGTATGTGCCCTGCTTTTTTCATCTTTTGTTGTTTTGTTTTACTTAGAAACTGTCTAGTGATGTGTACCTAAATTGTTTTACTCATAAACTGCACATCTACCTGCAGTGTGGCTTCTCAAGTTTTTATGACTATTATGATGAGATTTCATTGCAGGTTTAATTTGTCCGCAGTGCTAAAGATGTATTTGTGAAGGAAGACAGACAGCTGTTGAGGTGAGGCATTGTGGTTTATGTTTAGAGGACTGCCAGTCTGCAGCATGGGAAATATGCTGGTCACTGAAGCTGGAGCTGAAATGTCGAAAGGCTCAGCTCAAGTTGCCACTTGCTCCATACTGAATCTGGTCATGGCGCATCCTGCTTAGTACAGTCTGTGCATTTTTTTGAGGGGGGCTGTGTAAAAAAGGTACTGTTAATTCGGTATTTCTTCAGTATGTGGCTATTTGGAGTGTGGATCGGGGTGGTGGTTTTGTGGGGAGCACAGTGATTTTGTGTGTGTAGCAGTCAGTGGCAGTTTCATTTCTGAAAAGCAAAGTGGTGTTCTGTGTGCCGCACTTGGCGGCAGTTTGGGTGTTGTAAGTGAGGGCTATGCTTTATTTTTCTTTTAACTGTCGCTCATATTGTGGTCTGATGGCTCCTCTCTTCAGGCAGGTGTTCTGGCAAAGTGAGGGATATGGGAAGCATAGCAGTCAGAGGAGTTAATTTCCCATAAGGAGGCTGGTGGCCGCAGGTTTTTTTGAAGCCTTGATGATATCATCACAGCTTCAAAATTGTCTCGGGCCAATCAGCATTCTGCATTTATGGCAACCAGTTCATAATTTATATTATACAATGGGGTGTGATAATTCTGAAACCTTATTGACTGACTGGCATCTTTCAGATGTGCTAAATCCTGTTATAACCCATGGGAAAGGGTGCCAGACAGCCACATGTAGAATCCTTTCCTTTTCAAATCACTTGGACCCCCAGAAGATAAAAACATCGAAGCCACCATGTAGGACTGTGCAAACTATGATGATGAATAACAAGCCTTCCTAAGTCCTCCAAAATGCATCTGAAGTCAATACAGCAAACTACATAAATAGCCAGCATAATGTACTGTACTGTATTGTATAAATCATACCAGTTTCAACCTCTGTTAAAGCAGTCATGTCAGCCTCCTCCTATTGTCTGACCATCGTGGCTGTCTTGCCACTGTCTTGCCAATCCACCCACACACTATGAACCCCTGCTCACAGTGCAACCCTATTGTCCCCAATAAATAAAATAAAGTGCACTCAATTACCATTAACAGCATGTCATAAAAACAAAAGCCCTCACATTGGGCCTATGCAAACAAATTATTGCCCATACACAGCCATATCCAAGGTGCATAGGCAACCACACAGGTGAATGTCACACTGTAGGGGTCCCATGGACCCCCGGTGGCATTCACCAAGGGTGCATAAGTGCAGCACAAGGCACTACTAAAACTACTTTTCTCTTTGTATTTATTTATGATTTTGGTAATTGGTTAAGTGCACTGATCCCACAGACCATTTTCAGGCACAACCCGGGCCATGTACAATGGCACAGAAGTAGACTATAAGTACAGTACAATGAGCAGTAGGCAAGAAATAATAGAATAAAACAAAAATACAATGTTATATGATACAAGGTTGCAAAATACAATAAATTCAGATTTCCAAATACAATAAATATGGGATATGTGGGGGGCGCCTTTGGGATAACAAAGTTATTTGTACAGTTGCCTTTAACCTCGAGTAACCTCACGAGTGGCAAAGCCACGAGTGAGGGTTATGAGTGGTCACTGGCAACTGTAGAAATAACTTTGTTATCCCACAGGCGCCCCATGCATATTTGATTTATGCAACAGGACTTTTTTGGTTCAATTTTGTTATATTTTATTTTTTTCTTACATTTTTTTCCATGTTTTTTCTCTGTGCCTGGTTGCTGTGTTTGATTTTCAGGGTTGCTGTACTGAGAAAGAGGGAAAATGGCTTTTTTTTCTTAAGAGTGTTTTCATTTAAAATATGGTTCTGGTTTTGGGGATGGATTTGGTTAGGGTGTACATTTTGTGAGTGTTTAGGATTGTGATAGCTTGGGTTGTAAACAGCACTGTGAGAAGGTGAAAATGAACCTGGGAGGCAGTACTGCTGAGCAGGCAGCACAGATGGTGGTGGTTAGTGATGAAGTCACTGTGTGGATAAATGGGTGATGATATAATCACTATGTGAATAACTTGAAGTTATCCACATAGTGATTACATCACCACCATTTATCCACACAGTGACTCAGATAACTGAAATTATGTGGCAGTTTTTATCTTGACACCTGTTGCATAAATTCAGATTTCCAAATACAATAAATTCAGATTTACAGTAAATGGCAGAGATAACAATCAATATTCCTAAAAGGAAACGTGGACCAATAGATAGGCCAGCCGTTGCTCCTGGATGAGGAAGGGGAATCTCCAGAGATGAGGAGTATGGGGAGGAAGGGGAAGGGGTGGGGATGTAGGGATAGGAGTGTTAACATAAAAGAGAGTAGTACCAGTTGACACCACTGGAGAGGGTAAAAATGGAAAAGCACCAGGCGGTTAGGGCAGCTATCTAGGTGGGCATTTGCAGCTGTGGTTTGTTAGTAGACAGGATTTGAGGTGGTGCTTAAAGGAGATACGGGCGTTAGAAGATTTGAGTGGGGTGGGTAGCCCTTTCCAAAAGGTAAACATAAAAACTACGGGAGGACATTTTATAATTGCAATATACCATTTCAGAGTGTAGGTTTTGCTGGAATTAACCCACTTCTGCTGCCCCATGACCAAACCATACCAGGCATGGGAAAATTCCAGCATAACCCACACCCCATCATGGTATATTGCTTATTATGAACTGAGGATCATAGAGGAATCTAATTGGATGAGAGCTCTTTGAAGCCGTGATGATATTGGGCTACATCATCACAGCTTCAGAAAAGTTCCAGTGCCACCAGCCTCCTTGCTCTCTACTGTCTAAGAACTATGTTTTCAAAATTTACTCCTACACCACTCAAAAGTTCATTCATAAAACATTTTAAAACCTGTTTCTTTTATTTAAAACTCTTGAAACTCAGTTCATAATAGCAATAAGTCACTCCAGGGTGTGTTATACCATGGGATATCATCACTTCTTGTCTGGTTGGATGCAACCACCCAAGGCATGATGATATCTCATGATATACCACACCCTGTCGTGCCTTATTGCTAATTATACAATGGAGTAAATTGAAAGCACCAAATCCTGTATTTTGATTGGCTGGCTGGCACCTTTTCAACGTTGTAAATTCTCCAGTGTACCCACTCGAAAAGTTGCCAGCCAACCTCTTTCCCAAGATCAGTACGACCCCCCCAAAATCAAACCATATACCTGCCATCTTGATTCCCTGCTAAACTGCTCCACAAGTCCAGTCCACAACTCAAATACGTAAACTACATTGCTCTCCCAAAACAACTGACAGAAAAAACTATTCCTCAAGTGAAAAAAGAAAAAAAAAACAGCACCTTGTACTTAGGCTAAATCAGTTCCTGGCTGTGACAGTCATCCTTGCCGCCTGTATTGCTGACTCCCAGACACCTTTCTCCCTGTAGCCTCAGTCCCTTATAATTGTTCCCTACAGTTGACAAGCCGCAGCTCTGTACTAAACCTTCATCACTGAAGCATGCCTTCTAAGCACTCACCCCATCTATCATTTGATACTGCTCACCACTCCACATTTAAAATATGTAGCTAGCCATACATCTCTGCATTTTCTGGTCTTTTCTACTCTGGCTCCAATGCCACTTACTACCCGTCTGTCTCACTGAGTGTGTTCCCGGTCTCCCTCTCACGACTGCCCATATCAAAGAACTATTTTCCCCACAATAATAAAAATATTTAAAAAAAAATATTTCAAATGAAAAAAAAAAAACTTTTTTTCCAAAAATGGAATGGGCGCATTGTATAATAGCAATTTATCCCTCCAGGGTGTGGGTATACTGGAGGGCTTACCACGACTGCCTGTGGTTCAGCCACCAACTGCGCCCTTTGTGACAGAACTACACCAAGTCAGGTAAATCCTCCAGTGTACCCACACCCTGGAGGGATAAATTGCTTAAATAATTGCTGGGGAGCATTTTTTTCACTATAGCCATTATATGAAATAGATATATATTGGTGTATAGTGGCAGTCAGTTTCAAGCGGCTGGTTAAACAAATTTTTTTATAAAGCAGTTCCTTCCAAAAGTGTCCCAAAAGAGTACAGATTGTTGTTTCTATTATATTCAATTACATACCACCCAGTCTGAGTGTGACAAGTTGTGCAGTGCAGTGCAATGAAGGAAAGACCACATCTGACGCATGCACAGCATGAGTGGGAAGCCCAGCGCATGTTCATGGTTATAACTCAATGGTTATAATGGCGAATTATAACAGGGTTTCCCTATGGGAAAAAATGCTCCCCAATTATTATAGTACAATACAGTGATGTCATAACTGGGGTGTGTTTTCTCTCATTGACAACCAGGTTATAGTTTGCTTTTATAACCTCCAGGTTATAACGGTGAACACGTGCCAGATTTGTCAATCTGTGTGCATGCACACTCTGCTTCCCTTGGTAATCATTCCTTGAACTGCCGCATCAGACTGTCTCACTCTCATTGCCACTTACTAAACTAATAAACAGCACTGTATATTTTTTAAAGTTTCTGTTTTTATTTCTATGTTTACTGTACCACTTTAGCTGCCTTAGTCACGCCGCCTACCCGACTTCTTCACACTGAGTGACTGGAAATCCTGGAACTGCCCTGTCAGTCTGTCAGGCATCAGCTCATCTTCAGGTATTAGCTCGAGGCTAATCTCAGTCTGCTACCTTCTATTTTTTTACCTGCTACTGAGGAACTATCCAGGGAAATACACTGTAGAAACTGAAGGGGGTTAAACAATAAACCAATTTACTCTTTCACACAAGAAACTCCATCTGTGGCCAAACTGTTACTTATCTCACAACATAATGCAGGCCAGAAAACACCTCCCAGCAATTCCATAAAACAATACATGGGGAGGAGTGTAAACTCAAATTGTATGCATACCCTCAGGGTGGGATGCTTTGATAAACCCCTTGGGCTTCACTCTCAGGGTTTATGTAGCACCACACCCCTTGGGTATGCATAAAACTCCCATTATACACTCCTCCCAATGCATTATTCTTTATATTATATTTACATCAAACAAATCATAACAGGTTGTCATTGTGGGGTGGCTTGAAATAAACATCTTTGTGCATTACCGCAGCATCATTGAGGGTCACCAGCAGAGCAGGGAAGATATTTTCACCTTACTGTATATGGTGTGCAGTTTTGGTCCTGTAAATACAGAAAGGATGGTGAGGCAGTCAACAGAGTAAAAACAGGGCCACCAAATTTCCCAGGGTGTGAGATCATTGACAAGCATAAAGGGAACAACAGTCAAAATTTATGAGAAGTATGGCATGCAGCATGTTTTGATTTGTAGGTGTAGTTCTACTGTGTCAGTCTCCTTGTTTGGCCCATGGGATCTCCATGTTCACATTTTTTATTGCCCTTCTTTTCCCAGCAATGCTTCAGTTTGGTCACATGTGAGAGTGATGCATTTGTGACTAATAATTCAGCAAGAACTGGTTGTGTGTCAAGTTTAGAACGGTTGAACTGTGAGTTTACAACAGAAGACCTGTGATTTTGTAACTCTCCTTATCCAGTGAGAACTAATAAAGGTCACATTTACAGATGGCAAGCACCTGTTGGATAACTGAGTGGGCTATTCCATAAGGAAACAGTATAAGGCTTCACTAAGTATAGCACTGGTGACCTGGGGGTGATATAAGTGTTTTTCATGGCTATCTATAGTTTGATTACATCAAAAGCTTTAAAAATACTAAACATTTACTCCTGCTGGCTTGACCTAGACACACACCTAGAAAACAAAAAGTTTGGATTAGAAAGAGTTATTTAGTTGAAGCCAGAATCTCTGGCTCTGAACAGCAGATTGCTGCAGCAGCTATCACTCACTGAATCAATGGTCCTGGATGCATCACTGTCATACGGGGCAGGAGGCACTGTAGGAAAAAGAAGATCAATAAGATATTTAAACATGGAGATTGCCAGGAGCCATAAAACTAGCAGGCAAATTTAGAAAAAACTCGAACAGACAGCAAAGGGAGACTACACTAAGACTATACACATAATAAAAACACTCTCCTGGGACAGGTAGTTGGGATGGTGGTGAAGCTTCACAACACATAACTGCTTTCCATGCAAATGTGGCCATAATGGACATGAAAATGACCCTTTAGCACTTCGCATTCCCAATGTACTCATTTGTATGGGTCCATCTGAATAATGCACATCTGGCTACTGGCACTATTGGGTCTGTTGCTGCTATTCCCTGCACAGCAGGGAGCCATGTCAGGGCAGTGCTGCCTGACTTAGTGTTGTATTGACATGCCCCCATATTCAGCTGGATAGTGCCAGTGCACTGTCCAACTGAATATAACATCCTTAGTATCCAGGGCAATGTCAAAGGACAGCCCAAAATGTTGTACTCCACTTTGCCCATTTTTATGTTGGCTCACGCTTGCACAGCCAACATATTGCATTAGTAGCAGATTTGGAGGTACGGTCACTGTTGGGTGAATGCAGGGCATGCATCAGTAGGTGCATCCTTCATTCCCCAATCAGCCTTCATGCTGGTGCCACACCACAAATACATAATGTGATGAGCACATCTAAGGAAAGGTCCGCTGCAATGTGAACAAAGCTCATCATATGCAGCGGCACCTCCTGATGTGCTTTTCATGGCGAAAAAATTAGATTAATGGTGGCACACTGCCTGCCATAATGCCGACTTCGGGGATGGCCAATCCCCCTGTCAGCATGCCCTGACCCAATGTATGTGCCAACATAATGCACCCCCTCCCCATTTGTTATGTGCCAAGGAGGGTGTCCAATCCCCTTGGCTTTTGCCCCTCCCACTTTCATTGTGTGCCGATGGGGGTGCCCAATTCTGCATCTGCTACAGCATCCTCCCCAAAAAAACACTTAGGTGACAAGCTGGGAGCCCACCCCAGCATGCCAAATCCCCTGAAAAGGAAAAAACATCCCACAATGTTTTTTTTAACCCTGTGAAAGAAGAAAACTGTCTCTTATTGTCTCCCTTCCTCCTCCCACAACCTGCACCAACCCTCTTCGCACTCTGCCTCCCCACACCCCCCTCAGCCCATACTTTCCTCCGAGTCCACAGCGACAATCTTGGTGGACTGGGAACACATCTGCACTCTTGAAAGCTGACCATGAACTGAAGAAATGCTGGTAAGCTGTACAATGGTATTAATAGGTTTTGGTTTTTTTTTTACTTTGGTGCATATCTCAGGCATAATTTTCAGCATGGGGTTATTGGGACCCCTCCTCATGAATTCAGTCACTGTCATGGTGTTATTCAGTCCAGAAAGGTGATTTTTGTGGTCACTGCATGGAATTACCTTTCAGGACTGAGTAATGAAACTACAGTGCCACTGTTCATGAGGCAGATGCTCAAAAAGCCTATGTTGCAAATTTGGTGAAAAAACGTAAACAAATGGCTGTTTTATGAGCGTGCATTGCACTGTTTCCATGCACGCTCATAACTTCATGAATTTGCAATATTTTCACTCTGGATTTTCAAAATTGCCATTTTGCACACCTCCTTATGAACAGTACAGCTGTCATTTTACATATCCTGGCTGAAATGTGTTTTCGCACGTCCGGCGCAGAATAACATGGTCGCTGTGTGAAATCGGTTTTTGGGACAGTTTGAGAAAATGATGGTGACACTGTTCATGAGCAGAGGTCCTAAACTGCCTATGTTGAAAAGTTGATGTCGAAAGTCCATAAAATGACAGTGTTACAAGAGTGCTTTGCGCAGTTTCCACGCACCCTTGTAACTTAGCAAATTTGCAATATTTTCATGCTAGATTTTCAACACTGGCATTTTTTAACACCTCCTTATCAACAGTACAGCTGTAATTTTTCACAGCCTGCCTAAAATGTATTTCTGCACCTGTGATGCACAATGGCATGGTCGCTGTGGGAAATCGACTTTTGGGACAGATTAACAAAATCACAGCACCACTGTTCATGAGGGGAGGTCCCAAAGTGCCAATGTTAAAAAAGGGGCAAAAAAATCCCAAAAATAATTGGGTTATGGACGTGAGTTGCGCAGTTTCCATGCATGCTCATGACTTTACCAATTTTTCATATTTTCACTCCAGATTTTACGCCTCCTCGTGAACAATACAGTTGTCATTTTCCACATCCTGCCCAAAATATGTTTTTGTCCCTGTGTTTCAAAATGCATAGCCGCTGTGCAAAACCACCTTTCAGCTAACAAACTGATTGTGCTGCTCTTCATGAGGTGGGGCCGCAAAAAGCCTATGTTGAAAATTTGGAGTGAAAATACCAACAAATGCCTACAACGTTAGGGTTTCCAAGTCTAACACCCCACCCTGTAGAGACTGCCAGGTTTCAGGGATGTGACTTGGGATCATTGGCTGTAATGCTTACACCATTCCACACCCATCCCCACCCTGCAGCCAGTGACAGGCATTGAGGTGCGCCTTGCAATGTTCAGCCATAACGTTCACCCCATTCTCTTATATTGTACCCGTCTTAGCGTATTTCCTTATGGAATGGGGTAAGTATAAGACCCAAAGACCCCAAAGCACACCATGACACTTGTCAGTGTCTACAGGGTAAGGTGAGGTAAAATGGCATGAACTTTATAGCTGGCACCTATCACCCTCTGCAGGGTGGGGGTGGGGTTGGCGTCAGTTCCATACTTCACTGCCATTCCTATTATGCATCTCTAACTCCTGCACTACTAATGCCAATGCCAGTGAGACAACATTCAGCATTCACAAATGCTTGCACTTGGATATTGTGGCAGTCACAGAAACATGGTACACAGGGAGCCATGACTGGGATGTCAACATACCAGGGTACACAGTCTACTGAAGGGACAGGGAGGGGAAAAGAGGAGGTGGAATAGCTATATACATAAGGGAAGGGTTTAAAGCTACAGAACTAAAAAGTAAAGGGGGAGGACAAGAGGCACTCTGGGTCACCTTGGAGACAGGGAATGGAATCACAATCCATGCAGGCATTGTATACAGACCCCCATCTCATGGGGAGGAAATGGACAAGAAAATGATAGAGGAAATTCTCAAAATGGCTGAAAAAGGGGATAAACTGTTAATGGGGGACCTGAATATGCCAGATGTTAACTGTATGACATGTACTGCAGCCACATCCAAGAGCAGGGTCATTCTCGATGCCTTGCGGGGGGCAGGCCTTAGACAGCTAGTTTTGGAACCCACTTGGGAGGAAGGAATACTAGACCTGGTACTCTCAAATGGAGAGAGGATCACAAATTTAGAAGTCAGTAGACATCTGGGCACAAGTGACCACTGCACAGTGTGCTTCACAATAAGCACAACCATGGAGACAAGCCATACAAAAACAAGCATACTGGACTTTAGAAGGGCTGACTTTGGCAAAATGGGTGAATACCTGAGGAATACACTAGCAAATGGGCAAAAAGGAGGGGTGGAAGAACAATGAGAAAATCAAAACTGCCATCATAGAGGCAACAAGCCTTTGTGTGAAACAGATAAAAAAACAAAGCGGAATAAAAACCACTATGGTTCTCAAAGAGGTGGCAGTGAAGGTTAAGAGAAAAAGGCTGCATTCAAAAAGTATAAGGCATCACAGAAGGAGCACTGACAGGAACTGTATCAATTAAAGCAGAAAGAAGTGGAAGGCAGTCAGAATAGCAAAAGCCCAAACTGAGGAAAAAATAGCCAAGTCAGTTAAGAAGGGGATAAAACCTTTTATAGGTACATTAGGGAGCATAGAAAGATTAAGGAGAATAGTGAAGATTAATAAGGGAGAGGGAGGTGGGAGAAGGAGACAGTGAAAAGGCAGAGATACTGAATGAATACCTTTGCTCAGTATTTACAAAGAAGATGAGGAGGAGTTACCTAAACCAGACAATAGAAGCACTCTGGGTAGGGGGGTTGACACCAGTCCATTTACAGAAGAAAGAGTCCTGAAAGAACCCCTAAAACTCAAGGTGGACAAAGCAATGGGGCCTGATGGGATTCACCCCAGAATCCTAAAGGAACTAAGGGAGGACCTAGTGACACCACTGACCACACTTTTTAACAAATCATAGGAGGATGGGGTGGTACCTGAAGACTGGAGGAGGGCAGATGTGATTCCCCTTCATAAAAGTGGGAGCAAGGCAGAAGCAGGAAACTACAGACCTGTAAGTTTGACCTCAGTGGTCGGGAAAATGATGGAATCACTTCTGAAAGAAAGAATTGTTGAGTACCTAGAGGCCAGCGGGGCACAGGACCCAAAGCAGCATGGATTTACAGCAGGAAGGTCATGTCAGATGAATCTAATAGATTTATTTGACTGGGTGACCAAAGTAATAGACTTGGGAGGGGCTGTGGATATGGCCTACCTAGACTTTAGCAAGGCATTTGACACAGTCCCGCACAAAAGATTAATAATCAAGTTAGCCAGCTTGGGAGTGGGTCCCAGGGTGGTAGCCTGGGTTGAAAACTGGCTGCACAACAGGACACAGAAGATAATAGTGAGTGGCACACATTCTGAAGAAAGGGGGCACTAGTGGAGTACCTAAGGGCTCAGTACTGGGTACAATCCTCTTTAACATCTTTATAGGTGACATTGCAGAGGGTCTGGAGGAAAGGTATGCCTCTTTGCAGATGATACAGATCTGTAACAGAGTTGATACACAAGGGGGTAGAAAGGATGAGAAGGGACTTGGCAAGGTTGGAGGAACGGTTAGACATATGGCAACTTAGATTCAATGCAAAGAAGTGCAAAGTAATGCACCTGGGAAACAAAACCCAGGAGAAAGTACACAACATCAGGAGGTACTAACAACAACAAAATGGAACGGGACTTGGCAGTAGTCATATCGGATGATCTAAAGGTGGGTAGCAATGTGAGAAGTCAGTGAGGAGAGCCAGGGGATACTGGGATGCATAGGAAGGGCATCACAAGTAGAAAAAGGAAGTGGTTATCCCTCTGTATAGACAGTTGGTGAGACCCCATTTGGAGTACTGTGTGCAGTTTTGGAGACCTCATCTATGCAAGGACATAGACAGGATGGAAGCAGTCCAGAGGAGGGCAACTAAAATGGTGCAGGGTCTGCATCAGAAATCATATGAAGAGAGACCGAGAGAGCTTAATATGTATAACCTTGATGAAAGGAGGGACAGGAGGACATGATAGAAACGTTCAAGTACCTCAAGGGAATCAACAAAGTCCAGGAGGGTAGCATTTTTCAGAAAAAGAGATGTGTAAGAACAAGGGACACAATTTAAAGATAGAGGTGGGATGGCTCAGGGTAATGTGGAAATCTTTTTCATGGAGAGTGGTGGATGCGTGGAACTGCCTTCTTGGGGAGGTTGTTGGGGCTAAAACAGTGGGGGAATTCAAACATGCATGGGACAGACACAAGGCAATTGCAGTGGGGGGTGGCAGGAAGTAGGCTGTTGATTAACTAGAATCTGCAGCTTATCCAGTAGGTAGGGAAATGGGCAGACTGGGTGGGCCAAGTGGTCCTTATCTGCCGTCAAAGTCTATGTTTCTATGTGTTTCTATGTTTCTTGTTGAATATCTGGCAGCTGATCTTTTACACTGTGCTTTCTTTTCTCAAGTAGTTTTTCATTCCTTGGGCTACTTTTCTGTACTGGTCCCCCACCACCACCCCCACCACCCCAGGCCTGCCTGGAGCAGGTCTTCCATGGATTGTCTCCTGTGGTAGGGCTGGAGAGAGAAACTAACCCCGAGTCCAAATCCAGTTTGCTCCAGGTGGCTGGGTGGTGGTACGGGTCTGGTAGCTGCACAGAGCATTTGTGATCCCTTGGATTCTGTGATAGGGTGACACCCTCCCACTGTATTTTCATTTAATGAAACTAGAGAATGAGGTCTGGAGGGGCTAGAAAGCCATAAATCCACAACAGGGCTGCTCTAAGGCACCAAATAAAAATGAAAGGGGCACTGTCAGCTTTACTCCTCCATTTTTGTTAATCTCCATGCAGTGTGCCTTTTGGTAAACACCTAAATAATTAGCACATCAGAATAACCCCATAAACATAGAAGTTCATAAAAAATACCTGATTTATAAAAACATAGTGAAGTCTGTCTTTCCCTCGGACTGTCCATAACTCCACCCACACCGGAAGCATAACCCCATTGAGGGCATGTGCCAACACTGAGTGCAGTCACAAAGTGACATTTTATGCCAAGCCTCCTTTAATAACATGCTACTCATATAAACCCCTACATCATGAACTACTCCTGCTAATTTAGAATTAAAACTGAGCCCTGCATGGATCACAATTTACTTTTTAAAACCGATGCCGAAATCCCGCACATGCACAAGGGTGGCACGCTCGTGTGCATGTGTGGGATCTCCACACATCTTTATTCCATGCATGTGCAGGATTATGGCACCAGTTTTAAAAAGTAAATTGTGAGTCACACAGGGCTTGGTTTTAATTCTAAATTACCAGGAGCAGTTGGCAATGTAGGAGCTTATATGGGTAGCATGTTATTAAGCAGGCTTGGCATAAAATGTCACTTTGTGTATGTGCTCATTCCCGGTGCGCATCCTCAATGGGGTTATGCTTCCGGTGTTGGTGGAGTTATGGACAGCCGGAGGGAAAGATGAACTTCATTAAATATTTATAAGTCAGGTATTTTGCTGAACTTCTACTTCTACGGGGTTATTCTGCTGTGCTAATTACTTAGGTTTGTGCCAAAAGGGACACTGCACAGAAATTAACAAAAGCAGAGGGGTAAAGCTGACAGTGCCCCTTTAAATTGTGATGAGACATGAAACACTCTTTGCAGAAATGGGTTTATAGCATGTCAGATTACCTTTAATGTTTATTTCCTATCCTTTTAGCTGCAGCCTTTCTTATATGCTAACCTTTCTAATATTCTATCTTGACTTTGTTGGACTGATCACCCAGTGTTGAAAGTTTAATGCTCTTTCTAATTCTTCTCTTTCTGACTCCATGACCCCCCCCCCAGCACACACACACACACACACACACATACTTAGCATTAAATGCACAAGGGCTACCCTAGCACAGTTAGGGTGAATGAAAAGCTTCTGGACTTTGGTGCTGTTTTCCCCTGTTAGAAGTTACCATTTGCAAAGAAAGTACATAAAGACAATTAATCTGTGTTTTGGCCTAAATAAAAGACAAAACAAAATACTGAAAGAGAACTACTGTAAACCACCTTTAGTTTTATATGGAGGGTGAATAAGGGATCAGGAAGCATGAAGATCTTCTTGTTGGATAAAAGGTATAAAACAGATGTTATACAAACTACTACAAAAATGCATTAGCAATGCCTTTTGTTTCACATTGCTGGTTTTATCTGTATTTTCCTGATACTAAATGAAATGCTTCTTTAAGCCCAAATTGCACATATGGCTATATGTTGCAAAAATATATCTGTTTTTGTCAATCGCTGTCAATGGGCTATGCTAAATACTATACATTGTCATTGAGAGCTCATTTGGTGGCCAGCTGTGATGGTGATTGGTGGGCTGTGCTTGTCGCCAGCTATGGGTTGGGCTGGGGTGGAGCAGGGTGGTTGGACTCTCCATTTCTGGGTTGGGGTGGATGGGTGGGTGGTTCACTAGCTTGCCTGGGAATTTCACTGCTTTACAGAGTTGGGGATCAAGGTATGGAGTGGGGGAAGGGGCCACTGAACCATCAGGATTATGGACATTTTTTACAGGGCAAGCTACTGGAGAATGAGTAGAGGGGAAGGACCACTGAACCACCAGGATTATGGTAATTTCTTAAGGGACTGGTGATCTGAGAACAGGGATGGGGAAGGGACCACCAGGATTTTGGTAATTTCTTATGGTGTCGGTGATCAGGGACTGGGGAGGGCCACTATACTATGGAAAATTATGAACACCATGATGTACAGTGAAAGCAATTGGGAATCAGGGTGGGTCACTATATATACTATGGAAAAGTATGCACACTGTAATTTACAGTGCCAGGATCAGGGATCGGGGAGGGCCACTATACTATGGAAAAGTATGTACAACATAATTTACAGTGCTGGGGATCAGTGATTGTGGAAGGGGGAGGGCTAGTACAGTATAGAAAATAACTTTATTTTACAGTGACAGGGATCAGTGATCAGAGAAGGGGAAGGGCCACGACACTATGGAAAATAATTTTGTTTATTTTACAGTGACGGGGATTGGGGACCAGTAGGGACATTACACTATGGAAAATAAATTTAAGTTTATTTTACAGTGATGGGGATTAGTGATCAGGGAGGGTCCCTACACAATGGAAAATTGTTTTAAGTGTATTTTACCATGACAGGATTAGGGGACTGGTGAGGGCCACTACACTACACTACATTATGGAAAATAACTTTAAGTTTATTTTATAATGACAGGGATCAGTGATTGTGGAGGGCCCCTACACTATAGAAAATTGTTTTAAGTTTATTTTACCATGACAGGGTTAGGGGACTGTTGAGGGCCACAACACTAGGGAAAATAACTTTAAGTTTAATTTACAGTGATGGGGATTGGTGATTGGAGAAGGGCCCTACTCTACAGTTCAATGTTTGGATGGATAGAGTATGGGGTTAATAGTGCTTATGCAACTGTAGTTTACTTTTGGCTTTTCTCTATTCCCACCTTCAGTAGGTAAGCAGGGTAGTGAGTAGAGAACAGAAAGCCCAAAAGAATTACCATGAATGTTCAAGAGAGTATGATTACCTCCTCCAACTCACGGAGAGTATGACCAGAAGCATGCAGGAGAGGAAAAAAACACAGGTAGAGGAAACCTTTGAGAACCCATGGCTACGGACCCACCTGTTGTCCATTCAGACAAACTAAGGAGAGATGAACCTAGGTTCTGGCAATCATAATCTAATTTTGAGGAAAGTGAACTGCTTGGAGAGATGACAGTCCATCTTTGAATCCTTCGATGATGCAATCCAGAAGAATGATTCAGAGGTTGAAGAGGTTGGTCTGTTCTGAAGGAGCATCTGAATCCTCAGAATGGAGTAGGTCTAGTCAAAAAAGGGATGAATGTAGTCCAGGTTTCCAAGGTGCTGGTGGATGATGTCCAAAGAGATTATAGAATGATGAGCAGGAACAGAATGATTTGATAAATAAACTACTTGACTGTGAACAGTGGGAAATATGAAGGGTTATGAAGTCATAAGGTATAACAGTCTAATTTTGTGGAAGGTTTGATGTTCAAGTTAGAATCTGTAGGTGAGGAGTTGAGTAGTGAATGATAAGTTGCAATGTAAGCATCCATGAAGCAGATGAAGGAGTCGGGCAAAGTCTTTATGTACCAGGTAGGAGTAGTGACGTGAATGATTTTGGACGAATGAAGGAAGATTGGTATATGCAGTAGAGATGGTAACTGAAAGTATAAGGAATGATTGGAAGTTCTTTATGAGGAATTCAAGAGTTGGTTTGGGTATTGATGTCTCAACGATACTTGTACAGGTTCTTGCTGGTCCGCCGGTAGAAAAGAAGATATGAGTATTGCCATGGCATAATTACCTATGATATATCCTGAGGTGGGCATAACAGCTTTGTCTTACAGGTAATCCAATGTCTAAATACTATGGGAAGCCCGGAAATAAGCATATTAAAGAGTCTATAGACTGAAGTGGCAATGAGAATTTGAAAGCAGTTTAAGGGCAAGGCTGGGATAATGGGACAGCTAGATCAGCTGCAGACATTCGGATTGAGAATCAATAGAAGCTTGTTCTCGATGAAAGTCTTCACTGGAGAGAGGATGGGAGTTGAATCATGAGGAATGAGCTAGAAGGCTCACTGGATGGGCAACTAATCTGGTGATGTGATGAGTAATGTAGACGATTGCATGAAGTATGGTGACATACAGGAGCTGGAAAACAATGGTTTGGATAGAATGCCATTAGTAAGGCAGCTAGGCATTGGAGATCCAATGATGGGAGTTTTAGTACAATAGCTGTAAAGGTCTTAGGATGTCCAATGGTTAGTGAGGAAGTAGGAGATGTGTAACATGAATAACAGAGTCAGTGCTCATAGGAGAAGATACAGAAAGGTAAAACGGAGGCTGTCAGTACTGCTATGAAGTATCTTGTGGTTCCTGTTATCCATACTTGTGATGATGATTACAGTCATTGCATGATGGAAGGAATTAGGTCACTTTTCCATGTAAAAGAAATCCTAAGACACATGGTAGATAGGGAAGCCATAGTGTTTGGATTGACGGGATGCATAGGAAGTATCCAGTAGAGTTGAATGAGGCACAAGATCTTTCTATAGTCCAGTCAAATCGGATTCTGAAACTGATTCTGGGGAGATGATTGGGGATTGTAGATAACTCTATGGTGGTGTAAGAGTCCATAAGGCATATTGTCCAAGGGATATTTGCCAGAAGTAGTTTTCCTCAGCTGTAGTTTTCCTCAAATGAAATGAACAAGTGCTCCATCGAGTAGTGGATGAGAGCTGTTAGAATGGTCAGGGTAGGAATTTGGAATAGATAAATGGCAGGAGTAATTAACCGGGTAAGAATACTGTCCAGAAATAGGGTTAATCCCCCAAAAGAGCCACAGCACAGGATGAAACACTGAGCCGCTAGGGCAGTGAGGAGAAAGCAGCCATCCAAGGATGGATGTGAAAGTGTGGAAGGGATATCAGTGGACAGAAGGAAGTAGTCCTAGAAGAAAACAGCAGAGGTCAAGCCAAACTGACATCGCAGGCAGGGTAAGGAACAGGACAGAGGCCAGCACCACTGCAAACCAAAGTAGAATGTAGCAAAGCCACTGCAGGTCACAAGTGGCAGATCTGAGGAAGACCAGGCAGTGAATCAGATACCAAGTGCTTCACAATGAATGTAGGAAAGTCCATGTTCACAGAAGCAGGAACATAGGTGTTGCAGCAATGAGGCATGAGGTCCCTTCTCTGAAGGAAAGTAAACTCACATGATAGACAGGAAGGGGCCACCAGCAGTATGCAAGTTCAGAAGGCAGGCAAATTGAATGGAGGTAGGGACTGAACGAGCTGGCAAAGTCCAAATCCAAAGCGTGAGTAGACCAAAGTGGGGATGAGTATGAGGAGTCCATGAAAGTGCAGGAGGTAGACGGGTAAGGAAGAATGAGGGAGGCAAATAAGGTATGGTGGTTCTTTTCCCAAAGGGAAGCGGCAACTGGGTATCAGATAGGGAATGCAGAAGGTTGGAATAGTCGAATGTAAACACAGGCTCCCATCCCTGGAAGGCGAGATAACCATAACTCAAAGCTGTTAGGCAGAGGCAGGATGGGGAATGTAAATGGGATAAAGTGGTCCCTTTCCTAAAGGGAAGCAGCATCTGGGTAGTTAGGTAGAGAATGCAGGATGCTGAAACAGTCTATTGCAGACTCAGGCTTCTTGGTGCAAAATGACCTTCATTCAATGCAGCCAGGCAAAGATAGGAGTCTGAAGCCAAATGAGGTACAATGGTTCTGTGCCCAGAGGGAAGCAACAACTGGATATGAGGTAGAGAATGCAAAAGGTTACATAGATACATAGATACATAGACAGTGTCAGCAGATAAGGGCCTATGGCCCACCCAGTCAGCCCATTTGAGCTTGTAAGTTCAGTTTGTTTTCCTAGAAGTCCATTTCCCCTTACCCCTGACCTCTACAATTCCTTTATGTCTATCCCATGCATTCTTAAATCCTGTGATTGTTTCAGCCCCCACCACTTCCTCTGGCAGGGTGTTCCACTTGTCCACCACCCGCTCTGTGAAGAAATTCTTTCTCATGTTTCCTCTGAATCGTCCTCCTCCAACTTCATCCCATGCCCTCTAGTCCTGGAACACCTTTTCGCTTAAAATAGTGTTTTCCTGCACCCTGTTTCTCCCTGTAAGATACTTGTATGTCTCTATCATATCCCTTCTCTCCTCCTCTCCTCCAGGGAGTACATGTTCAGTTCCTTCAACCAGTCTTCATAGGACTTGTGATGCAATCCATGCACCATCTTTGTTGCCCTCCTCTGAACCTTCTCTACCCTGTCTATGTCCTTACGAGGTATGGTCTCCAGAACTGTACACTGTACTCCAGGTGGGGCCTCACTAGTGTCTTATATAAGCGAATTATGACCTCCCTTTTCCTGCTGGTGATGCTCCTGCCTATACATCCCAGCATCCTATTTGCTTTACCTGCTGCCTTGTCACACTGTTTCCCTACCTTGAGGTCATCAGAGATGACAACCCCAAGATCCCTTTCCTGTTTGGTGCATGCTATCCTCACCCCCAACTGATATATTGTGCCAGGGTTTTTGTGCCCCATATGCATTATCTTGCACTTCTTTGCATTGAATTTCAACTGCCAAACCCTTGACCATTCTTCAAGTTTCTGCAGGTCCCTTCTCATTCTGTCTACACCCTCTGGTGTGTCTACTCTGTTACAGAGCTTTGTGTCATCAGCGAACAGTGAAATTCTGCCTTCTAGATCCTGTGCAATGTCACTGATGAAGATGTTGAATAGGACCAGTCCCAGCACTGATCCCTGTGGTACCCCACTGGTCACTCTTCCCTCTGTGGAGTGACAGCCATTTACCACCACCCTCTGGGTCCTGCCACCCAGCCAGTTACCTACCACCACACTACTGTCCTGCCCACACCCATATTCCCCAGTTTATGTAATAGTCTTCTGTGGCACAGTGTCAAAGGCCTTGCTGAAGTCCAGATAGGCCATGTCCACTGCCCTCCCTGATCCACCTCCCTAGTCACCCAGTCAAAAATTCAATGAGGTTGGTCTGACATGACCTCCCCTGGTGAAACCATGCTGCCTTGGGTCCTGTAGTCCATTGACAACCAGATGTTCCACCAATCTCTCCTTCAGTAGTGCTTCCATGATCTTTCCCACTACCGAGGTGAGGCTGACTGGTCTGTAGTTCCCTGCTTCCTCTTTGTTCCCACTTTTGTATAAGGGGACTACATCTGCTGTCCTCCAGTCTTTGGGTACCTCCCCTGTTACCAGTGATTGGCTAAACAGGATAGCCAGAGGTTCAGCCACCACCTCTCTTAGTTCTTTAAGGACCCTGGGGTGCACCCCATCTGGCCCCATTGGTTGAAATAGTCCATTGCAGACAAGGGCTCCCATCCCTGGAAGCTGAAGTGAGATGACCTTCACTCGATGTTGCCAGATGAAGGTAGAATTCTAATAGCAATGGGGAAAGGGGGTCCAGTCCTGAAGGGAAGCAACAAGCAGGTAATCAGGCAGAGAATGCAGAAAGCTAAAACAGTCCAATGCAGATGCATGCTTCCATCCCTGGGAGACAGTGTGAGTCAATGTTCATGAGATGCCACTAGGCAGAGGTAGGATGTTGAAGGCAAATGGGGTATAGTGGTCCCATTCCCAAAGGGAAGTGGCAACTGGTATAGCAGGTAAAGAATGCATAAGGTTGAAACAGTCAAATGTAAATGTAGGCTCCCATCCCAGGTAGGCAAGGAATGATGACCTTGATTCAAGGCTGCTAATCATAGGTAAGATTTTGAAAGTACATGAGGTAAGGAGGTCCGATTCCCAAAGGGAAGCAGCAGCCGGTATAGGTAGAGAATGCATAATGATGATGTGGTAGATTGCAGACCTGGCTCCCATCCCCGGTTGTTGGGGTGAGCTAACCTTCACTCTATGCCACCTGGTTGAGCTAGGGACGGAGGATATCAGGTTTGTAAGTAGAAGGTAGTAGCAAGTGTAATGGAAAACATCCCTGGTAGACAGGGCAAGCCTATCTTAGCTCATTACCTCAGAAAGTACGAGCTAGGGATGGAGGCCAGACAAATTGCTGGTATAAGCTGAGCAAGAAACAGGCAGATGGCTGCATAGTTTGAGGCAGGTAAACTGTGAGGCATTATAAATTGGAAGGAAGCAAGAAAGAGCAGGAAAATGTGAGGAGGAGTCATCAGGAATGCCAGGAAAGGGGGATGCATAGTAATCCAGGAAGGAGCATACTGGTAGCTAGAAAATGCAATGAATGATGGAAATCCATGAGGAGAACCAATGATGCAGGTATAGAGGGCTCCACAAGGTGAAAGGAAGAGGGAGCAGATATGAACACTGCAGGTAACTGGCAAGCTGGAAGGTGAGGAGCACCAGGAATAGAACCAAGGTAGCAGAAATCTTGATGTTGAACATGGTTTAGCTTCTGGGAGGAAATGTAAAGGGTGCAAGTGCCAGACTGGGAGTAGAGGTAGCACAGATCTGGACAATAGAAGTGGCATAGATGGAGATGCAAGGAGTAAAAGGCCCAAAAGGAAAAGCAAGGGAGAGGGGACAAGGGCAGGAAAGGGGGATGGGGGGAAGGCAGAGCAGGAGAGGAGGAGGAGAAGGAGCACTGGGGAGGGGACAGCAGGGGCAGATGAGGAGAGCAACAGGATTTGATTTGTTTTATGCGTCATTTTGATTGTGATGATGTTGTTAATGGAGACATTTGGTGCTGTAATTGGATAAGTAGACTGACATCTGCTGAAAGTAGAGCAGTAGTGTGGTACTAGAAATGACACTGGAGAATCCAATGCAGCATTGAGCAGTACAGCACAGAGTATACAAAAGTGCAGCCTGAGCAGGAGATTCTGCAGAGGTATCCACCCAATGAAACAGAAGAAACTAAACCAATGAAGTACAGGAGCTAGGCAGATTTGGAGGTACCAATGTTGGTCCTATGGCAGGACCAAAGTGTGAGGTCAAAGGAACCATGAGATAAAATGACAGAAACTAAATCACTGCATGAGAGGTGGGAAGACTAGGTATGGACGTAGTCCTGGACATGGGAGGAAATGGGCAAGACAACCTGTATAGAAAGTGTGACTCCTGTAAGGGCCAAAGCAAGGTGGACATGGTGGAAAGAAAAACAGTAGGGAGCTAAATCAGCTAAAGAGAACAGGACATGTGCAACATAAATCCAACCATGGGGAAAAGAGAAACAGAGGGTACAGTGAGAGCCAGTGTCAATATGAACACTAATGTCAGCATCCAGTATCGGGGGTAAAAAACAGAAAACCAGACCCCCTCCCAAGGTGACATAATTCATATCAAGAAACAGGTATAGGAGAGCTAAGCCACAGATGAATGTGAGGAGAGGTTGCCAGGGCAGAAACAAACATACCTGCAGACTTCGTCCTGATTCAGTCCACAGCTCAGAGTAGTACAGCAGCAATGTCAGGAGAGTCAGAAGGTGGAGAACAGTAAGGTGAAGTGACGAGGTGAGACAAGAACCAAACAGTGCAAGGGCAAGGGGGAAGAGCTACAGGGCAAGATAGAGGGAGATTGAAGGGAAGCAGGGATCAATGCACTGTGACAGCACTAACCCTCAGACATACAGGGGTAGTGGCAAATGGGAAAAAAGCCAAAATGAAAACAGCAACAGTCAGGGATACATAGGAGAAACGCAATAGCAACTGAGGTGAAAACACAAAACAACAAGATGGTGGAGAAAACAGACATCAGCGGGGTGAGACAAGGGGAAGAGGATGCAAAAAAAACAGAAAGAGGGAAGAAGAAGAATACATGAGCAGAGGAAGGAGGTCTACCCATATAAGTCCAGAGCAAATGGGCTTTATTTTGGGCCATATTGCAAGTGACCATTTTAGAAAGCTGTTCTATCTCATCTCTGCGTTTGGGGGTCCAGATGTAGAAACAGCTCTGGTCACCCTAGACACAGATAAAGCTTTTGATAGGATTGCTTGGCCCTACTTCTTTGTAGAGTTGTAGATTCCCAGAAGATTATATTCAAAAAGTTCAGGTATTGTACTCATGCTCCTCAGCAAGGGTCTCGTGTAACAAAGACATTTCGAATGTCTTTTGACTTGCTAGTGGGACATGACAGGATTGTCCCCTATCTCCATATTTAATAAATCTCTACATAGAACCCCTAATATGTAGGCTGAAATTAGAAAACAAGGTTCATGGTATTTCAATGAAAGATCAAGAATACAAAATATCAGCTTTTGCAAATGATTTACTGTTACACTTGGGTAATTGGTGCTTGTCCTTGACTGAGGCCTTTGAAATTATTAATGCTTTCAGTTCATTTCTGGCTATAAGTTAAACAGAAATAAAACAATAGTTTATTCTTTATCCATCTCCTGTACTAAACCCCTATTAATGGAAATGGGCCTACAGTGGGAACTCACTGCGTTATTGTATTTGGGTATTAAGGTGACCCGTGATTTGTCTAAAATGAAAACAATGAACCTTGATCCAGTGATTGAAAGCCTGTCAGAAGAACTGCAACATTGGCAGTCCTTACCCCTTTCCCTTTGGGGGAGAATAGATGTGGTTAGAATGATGGTGGTTTTCCTCGTCTTTTATACCCCTTGACTATGCTCAATATAACTTTACCCAGTGAGTGGTTTATGGGGTTGCATTCTTTATGTTCCAAATTCATATGGGCTGGTAAACCCCCTAGGAGAGCTTATTCTAAACTGACCAGGGTTAAGGAAGAAGGAGGGTTTCAGTTACCCGACTTTTCCTATACTATCTAGCAATCCATAGTTCAAAGTTTTTCATAAATGACACACTCGAGCATAATCGATTATCCCCCAGACTGGAAGAAATTTAGGCAGTTGCTCCTAAAAGTTATTGTCTTTCCCGCAAAGTACTGCCATATCTTACCTTAGCTACTTTTCCTAGAGATCTTAAGGATTTGCCACTGGGGTGGGATCTGCAAGCCCATATGCAATTATGCAGGAAATTTGGGTAGACGCCAGTAAACGATCTCACTCAGCCATTAATAAACAATCTTAATGTATGTATAGATGGGAAGCCTGTCTCAACATCCTTTTGTCTTTTATTTACAGTACTTGTTCTCCAAGACTTAGTCGTGGGAGACCATGTACCATCTGTTAGATTAACATCTAAATTTATTATACACCCCAAAGAGATATTTAAGCTAATTCAAATTCAATCTGCAGTAACTCTTCTCAGCCCTGTCTCATGGAATTCTAAAGTTGGAGCCTGTTTTAGTGATATAAATGTACTAGCTTCCCGTCCTAAACAAATTGCTGGGTTATATAAGAATTGTGTTCTCACAGGAATAGGCAATCTCTCCTGAGGCTTTTACTGGAGATCAGCATTAAAATCAAAAATCCCTTGAATTTTGGTATAATATCTGGATTAACGCTACCTGACACATAAAACAAGATAGACTACATCTCCTGCAATTTAAAGTGTTACATAACTTATACTTTATCCCACTAAGATTATACAGAATAGGTAAGAAGTCATCCCCTAATTGTGAGGAATGTGAGGAAAATGAAGGATCTTTATATCACAAACTGTGGACATGCCCTAAAATCAAGGAACTATGGCAGTTGGTGCAATCTTACCTGCAAGATATACCTCCTCTTTCGGTCAATTTTACTCCTGAGATATGCTTGCTGGGAGATTATTCTATGATACGGTCAGCAGATCTCAAAAACTATATGGCTATATTGGCATCAGTTACTAAGCTAATTATCCTGCGCCATTGGAAGAATAGTTGGACGCCTACTTTTGCTGAATGATACCAGGAGCTCCTAACAGCTTTGACTGCTGAACCAGCTGTTGCATGGTCAACAGGGGCCTGGTTCAGATTTCAAAAGTGTTGGGCTCCTTTTTTACTCCCAACTCTGGCAACTATGAGGTTAATATGTGTTTTTACTTCGATGCGACTTGTCGGTGGTCTCTGTCCAAAGAGTTATCTTTTTCCTGTGGTTTAGTCTAATCTGTCCATACTTTCCTGTGGTTAGTAATTTTCACTTCTGTGAGTGTTGCGTGGGGGGGTTAGGGCGGGGGACAGGGAGGTTTTAAGGTTTATTTTATGTGTTGATTTCTTAATTATGTAGTTATTATTTTTTGGAAGACATTCATTAAGAATTGTATGTACATATCATGTATTACTTTGTATAGGTAGTTCATGTTTTTGGATTATGTTACCTTTTTGAAAGAAAAACTCAATAAAATTGACTAAATTGCAAAAAAAAGACGAGAGGATTAGTTCAGCCCACGAGCCACCACGGGGACCCAGTGCATGAGAAGGGTGAGTGTGTTCTTAGCTAGGTGAAGAACTGCTGAGAAGCTGGCCTTTGTAGGGATGTAGAGGAGCTATTCCACATTGAACCTTGGGCTATAGCACTCCCCAAAATAACTTTGTTTATTTTACATTGACAGGGACTGGGGACCAGGAGAGCCCTACACTATGGAAAAAATTAAATTTTACAGTGGCAGGATTGGGGATCAGGAAGGGCCCATACACTAGGAAAAAACTAAGTTTATTTTACAGTGAAGGGATCAGTGATTGGGAGGGCCCCTACAGTATGGAAAATAAGATTATTTTACAGGGACAGGGATTGGTGACTGGGAGGGCCCTACACCATGGAAAATGTATTTTACAGTGTTGGAGATCGGGGACGGGGAGAATAGAGGCACAACACTATGGAAAATAACTTTATGTTACAGTGACAGGGATCAGGGATGGGGTGGAACACTACACTCTGGAAAAGGGGTTAACTGGCAATGGTTTGGTGATCAGTTATGGAGGGGGGTGGGAGACTGTTTGACTACTAGGGGTTGTGGTAGCATGGGGCTTAGGCTGGTGGGGGGGAGCGAGCAATGCCACACTAATACCATGCAAATGAGCCCATAATGGACATGCTAATAGCCCCAATGTGATTAGCAGTTTAGTGCATGAGCACTATTGCCTGCTGGGGCATTTTCCTGGCTGGCTGTGGAGGCAGCACTATTGGGTATCCCACTGCTTTTCTAGGGTTAGCACTGCCCCAACCAGCCCCTATTCACAGTCAGATAGTGTATCACACTATTTGGCTGTGAATAGCACAATTGCCCTTCTGTGCAATGGCGAGGTGCCACACAAACTGTTAGAAACATAGAATCTGTTGGTAGAGAAGGACCATGCACCACATCTAGTCTGCACATTTCCATACTCACTGCTGCAGTTCCAGATCATATTTGATCTGCAGTTCTCCTGCTCTGCACATCTCCAAGGTACCCTTATGTTTATCCCATGCACTCTTGAACCCCCCCATATTATTTTGCTCCCACCAGTTTTGCTGGAAGGCTGTTCCATGGTTCCACCACCCTTTCAGTGAACAAGTACTTCCTAACATACCCCGCGCCTTTCACCCTTCAGCCTCATATCATGCTCCCTTGTTCTTTTGCAGTTTTCTCTGAAATATGCTTTCCACTTATACCCTGTTTATTCCCCTAAGCTACTTGAATGTGTCTCTCATATCTTCCCTCCTTTCTTTCCTCCACTGAATAAAGTCCTTAAGTCTTTCCTTGTTGGGCTTCTGGTGCAGTCCATGTACCATCTTTGTTACCCTTCTCTGGACTGCCTCAGGTTTGTCAATATCTGTCTGGAGATGTCATCTCCAGAACTGGACACAGTACTCCAGCTGAGGCCTCACCAGTGATCTGTACAGTGACATCACCACCTCTTTCCTCCTTCTTGTTATGCTGTTCCCTGTGCACCCCAACATTCTGTTTGCTCTCCCTACCAATTTGTCACAGTGTTTGGTCACCTTCAGGTCATCAGAAATGAGAATTCCCAGATCTTGCTCCTCACTTGTGGTAGCCAGAATTTTCCCACCCATCATGTACTTCTCCCTTGGATTCCTGTGACCTAGGTGCATGATCTTACACTTTTTAGCATTGAAACTCAACTGCCAGACACATAACCACTCCTCTGATAGGCTTTGGTCCTTTATCATTTTTCACCCCCTCTGGTGTGTCCACTATGCTGCAGATCTTGATGTCATCTGCGAAGATGCACACCTCTCCCTTCAGACACTCTGCAATGTTGCTAATGAAGACAATGAATAAGACTGACCCTAGCACTGACCCCTGTGGCACTCCACTGGCCACCTCCCTCTCCTCAGATTTCATGCCCTTTACCACCACCCTCTGAGTCCTGTCCCTTAGCCAGTTCCCAACCCACTTTACCACCGTAGGACCCACTCCCAGGCTCCCCAGCTTATTTAGTAATCTCCTGTGCAGGATGGTGTAAGGCCTTACTGAAATCCAGGAAGGCTATATCCACCGCACCTCCCTGATCTACCACCCTGGTTACCCAGTCAAAGAAATATATATAATTCATCTTACAGGACCTTTCCACTTAGAATCCATGCTTTCTTGGATCCTCCTTCCCCTGACTACCCCTCTTAATGAGTCTGTGTCCCTCACCCTCCCCATCCCTGGTGAATACTGAGCAAAAGTATTTGTTCAGCATAGCCTTTCTAGGACATCATCCACCCTTTCTCCTCCTTCCTTCTTCAGCCTAATAATCCCATTTATTGTCTTTTCCTCTGGCTAATGTATCTGAAGAAGACTTGCACCTTTCCTAATAGCCTGGGCTATACCTTCTTACCTTCAATATCTGTGCTTTAGTCCTAATTATATTCCCAGATTCCTCTGCTTCTCCAGATACTGTTCTCTGTCCTCATCCTTTTGTGTTTCCATGTATCTTCTGAAGACACTTTTCTTTTCCCTTACTTTCTCTGCCACTACCTTCAAGAACCATAATGGCCTTTTCTTTCTTTTACTCTTGCTGTGCATTTTGATAGTGACCTGTTACTTCTGTTATGGCTCTCTTGAGTCTAGACCACTATTTTCCACATCTTCCTCTGTTCCTTCCACTGCTAGGGCTCCTTTGAGATTTCTACCCATCTCCTTAAAGTTAGCCTTCCTGAAATCTAGGACCTTTATCCTTGAATGGCTTGCCTGCTCTGTCCTGTGGTCTCTAGTGCCAAGGGGACTGTCCACCTCCACGGCTGTGAACCTGTCCCCATTGGTCAGGACCTAATCCAGTATAACTTCTTAGCAGGTTGGTTCTGCTACAAGCTGTCTTATCCCTTACAGAAATAATTATTAGCGATGGGTGAACTGGGCAAAATTCGCTTTGTGGAGTAATCCGCGAAATTCCGTCCATTTCGTGGAACAAAATGTGAAGTTTTGCCTGCTGGAGTGGCGCAATTTCAACCTGCGGAACAGCAAAATTTCACCTTCCATGGCAAAATGCTGCCTTCCGTGGTGAAATTTCACTTGCAGAAAGCGAAATGTTGCCTAGGCGAAATTTCGCTTAATGCGGATAAATTTTGTGAATTGCTCCGCCAAATGAATTTGGCCACTTTGCTGGCAGTTCGCTAGTGAAATTTAAATTCACTGCATCCCTAATAATTATATGAAATGTTTTCATACTGCACACATAAAACTATCCAAATGATATGCGTGCTGCAAGTATGATTTAAATGTTAAATGGGAACCGATTGCATGCATATGGCATATGTGCAGCAAGCAAGTGTGGAAACCATGATTTTTATGTTAAGTTGGGAAAGACTGCATGCATGCAGCATGCATGCAAATAGCAAGTGGTCACTGCACACATAAAAGTTAAATGGTTTGTACAGGATCATACTACACAAGTGGGAGCAGATAAGATTCAAATGCTGGTCTTTATGGCTCCAAGTCTCCTGGTTTATAATTAAGTGCCTTTAACCACTAAGCCATACTGCCTGCACACATATAGCTTGCTTGTACTTCAATACATACTGTATATGATTACATCTGCACACATGTGGCATGCTTGTAGCCACTGTTAAGCTTTTCAGTTTTCTTCTCTTACTGATCTCAGTTTCACAGTTGAACTGTAGCACACATACCACCGGAAACGTGTTTTTTTCCCCCACCCCAATACACAAACTTACCAACAAAACCACTTAATTATTTCTGTCTGGCTTGTACTCTTACTATTTTCTCTCCATAATTTTGAATGATTCCATGCAAACAGACTTTAATGTGCAAACACAAATAGGGTTACTACCTTTTAAGAAGCCCAAAGTAGGACATTTCAAACTGAAACGTGATTTTTTCGCAGGACAATACATAACCTTGACCAGTGCAACAGACTTGTTTTCTCTAAATTATCATCTTTAAGACTAAGTATTGTAGTCGTGAAGTTGTTTCTAGTGTTCTTTATCATTTTAAGGTATTTTAGTTGAGATATTATTTTTTTTGCAACATTTAGAGGAAAGTCAGAAAAAAACATTTTCTACTATAATGTCAGGACATGTAGTATTTTTCATGTTTTTTGCAGGACACAACTACCCAAATCAGGACTGTCCTGCGAAAATTGGGACAGGTGGTAACCGTAAGCACAAAAGTAGCAATAAGGTGGCATACACCAACATGGCCAGTTCCCTTCCCTCTCCCATGCACACACACTGTAGTGTGTATGGTGGCCATGTTGCTACAGACAACCCACCAAGTATAGATATAAGTAAACAGTCTCTTTCTTGAGTACCAGGAAGTCAGAGGCAGTAGTCTTTAAGAGATGATGTCCATTGGTCAAAGTGCTGGGGCGTACCCCTTGAAATGAATGGAGTTATTTTGTATTACTGTTATACATTATGATTGTGAGTTGGAGAATAATGAAGGCCACTATTTTACTAACAAGGCCCTTGTTAGTTGGCCTTCATTAATCTACAACTCTCCATCAATAATGAATAAAACAGTAATAAAAACTACTGCCATTTATTTCAATAGTGCACACCCTGCAGTCTCCTTTGCCCTTTGTCATAATGTACCTGAGTGTGGGGATGTGGAGGTCAGCCTCACTGGGGGGTGACTGTAGCCTGACTATAGTGGGGCTCCAGTAGTCTGTGCATACCATGCTTCTCAACTGTCCATGAATGCAAGGGGCAGCTCTAGAATGTTTGGTACATCTCTAAAAGGTACAACTTATTTGTTTTGACTGAAAAATAATATGAAAATCAAGAAACATTTAAATGGATAAGATTCATCTGTATATACCCTGGAGCAGTGCATCAGATTTGGGCTTAAATCCACTTAAACCCACTCAGTTACTACCCAGCTTTTGTCCGGCTAAAATTCTGACCCCTCAAACTAATTTTTCTCCTAGACTCCCTTCTATTCAATATCCATCTCCTATTAGTCATGAAGCCACCCAAAGGTGAAGAAACATACTAACATACTAGACGCCAGCAGAATAGGCCTATTGGTCTATCAAGTCTGCTCATGTTTCAGCACCCTGATTGGGCACCATAGCCCTCTATCTGTCTCCTTCCACTGTTACTCCATCCCTCAGTCCCACCCCTCCGGGGCAAACCAGCCTCTGCTTCAACCCTTGCCTACATCTGTCTCACCCTCTCTTGAATCCCTCCACTGTAGCTGCCTGTAGCAGCTCCTGGGGCAGCGCACTCCATGGTTCCACCACTGTCTCGGTGAAGTACCTCCTCCTTTCCCCCCTAATCCTACCACCCTCAATCTTCCAACTGTATCCTCTAGTGATTCCACTCTCCTTCAGCTGAAAGATCCTATCTTGGCTTACCTTATTTAATCCCCTGAGGTACTTGAAGACCTCAGTGTTGTCCCCCTGGTCCCTTCTCTCTTCCAGCAAGAAAAGGCTAAGCTCCCCTAGTCGTTCCTCATATGTCATATCTCCCAGGCCCTGGATCATTCTGGTTGCTCTCCTCTGAATCCTCTCCTGGAGTTGAATGTCCCTCCTTAGGTGTGGCCTCCAGAACTGCACACAGTGCTCAAGAATGGTCTAACCAGGCTGTTCTACAGTGGCAAAATCCCCCTAGCAATGCATCCCAGCATCCTATTTGTCCTGACCTCAGCCCTCCTACACTGCTCTAAATTATTCATGTTAACATCCACCAGTACTCCTAGGTCTCTTTCCCCTGCTATGGACTGCAACTCATCCTCCCAAGGGTGTACACATAGTTGGGGTTTTCCCATCAAGTGTAGCACCTTGCACTTGGAGGATTTCAATTTCAATTTCCAGGTGCAGGACCTCATAGCCATATGAAAAATGCATTAATGTTTCAGTCCTTCCTTCTCCAGTTTCCTGTAAATAAAAATATTTACATTTACTTACCCAGCCATATGGCAAGCCTGCAAGCCTGGCAAAAGTGTGTCACCTACACATTTTCAGTCCACTCCCCCCCTTCCACCAGAAGTTGAATTCTAGAACCGACCATCACAGGTCCCCAACATGGTCTGTGACCAAGTCACCTCACCAACTGAACCCACCCAGCTTGGGTTGCTTGTTTCTTGCTTGGTTGCTGCTGTGGCTGCTGCTGTATTGCACTGCACTGATCAAGGCCTATGAAGGCCACCCAAACCGCTGTCACCGCTGCTGCTAAGCCTAGCTTGCTGCCATGGGTGGTATGTGCTGTTTTTCTTTGCATGGTGAGTTTAATAGAGTAAATAGGCAGTCTAGTCTTGAGTTAGCTTCTAGCTCACCCTCTGCTCTTCAGCCATCAGGGAAAATGGAGACTTACTAAGAGTAGACCAAAAAAATATGCTGCCACAACACTGCTATTGAGAGTTCCGTAGTCACCAACTCCTCCAAGCTGTACTGTGCAGTCTGTCTACCCTGCTGCAGGAAAGACAGTGTTGCACTTGCAAGACTCATGCACTCTTTCTTGACTGGAGCTCATCCACATCGCATGTGATTGTGCTGCATCTAATAGGTGGAGATAGAGGACAACACAATACAGACACAGTTGAGTCCAGCGAGTACATGCAGCATGAAAAAACACACAGGTCAGATGGGCACTTTTGGGCAAAAGATTAAATCCAAATTTAATGCCATTATTGCCACATCATAGGAAAAGCCTAGGCACAAACACGGGAAGGGGCAACTGCCCTCCTCTGCCTTATCTAAATGGCAGTGCAGCTTAATGATATAAATTCATTCTCAGGTGCTAATGCAATGATTTTCACTGTGTTCTGAGGTGCTGTGTCTCTGTGTTTCATGATGTGTCCTGACCATCATGGGGGTCAGAGTCCCTCATTTTGAGTGTCCGTGTCCCTCATGTCAGTGACAAAATGTGAGGTATGGTGCATGCTTCCAAGATCTTACCCAGCACAAAGCGTACTTAGCATGGCCATAGAGTATATGCTCAGTACACAATGACAACAGAAAGTAAGAGATGAAACAGTCAAGGAGAAACACAATTGTAGCACAAAATATGCATAAGGAATTTGCATGGTCCAAAACAAAAGGATAGGCTTCACAACACAGAGGCCCTCTTTATACTGGAAGCAGTAAAGCACAGAGGGTTACTGGCCTGAGCTGCATATTAGAGACTGGGTTTGAATCCCACAGCCACCTAGCTGCATAGTGTGCGATCCTGAGCAAGTCACTTAGCTTCCTTATGCTTCAATCCCTTCATTCACATACATAGCTACCCCTTTCCTATCCTTCCTAAACAGTGTGTACCCTAGAATGTCTATATCCTAGTCATGGTTCCCTGTATACCATGTTTTGTGCAGCACTTTGAGTTTTTTTGTGAATCCTGTCCCCGATCTTTTACCATGTGTTCTGATCAAGTTTGTGAATGAATTCAGAGGAGAATCTGTATCAAAATTTCCTGACAGCTGTGCTTCAAATACTGTTCTGTTGCAGATTTAAGACTTGCCTTTCTGAGATGCTTTGCACATTGCAGACTGCAGTGCCCTCATTATGAAGGACGGACCTCATTTTACCCCCTCTGAAATGCTCTGTTCCTTATCTAATCCATATTAAAACTGGGTCTTCCATATAGAGGAATCTTATTATGGGGGTGTAGACATGGCATCCAGTACTGTACACATTCTCCCCATCTCTGAGAAGATTAAATAGACATTTAATCTTTTTAGTCCATCTTTGTCTATGTTTTTATGTCAGCCAACTGCATAATTTAGGATAAACAGAAAAATATCCCACAAGCAGATATACAATAGACAATAAGTAAGTGTACTGCACTAAATACATACTCACATACATACATACATACATACTGTACATACATACAGACGTGAACACATACATATAAAATTGCCAGTCTATTAGACCTAATGGTCTATCTTGTCTGCCCTAGATGCAGCTCACAATTAAGTCTCTGCTGCTGCTCCCACCCAACCCTTTATGAATCCCTTGATCCCAGGTACTCCGCCTGAACTCTGCTGCTGTTCACTTCCACCCCAACCTGTATCTTGCCAAGTACATGTCCCATCCCTTCTTGAATCCTCCCACTGATTCCATTGTCATCAGCTCTTCCGGTAGCACGTTGCAAGTTGCCACCACTCTCTCTGTTAATTAGTGTTCCCTCATTTCTCCTCTGTACCTCCCACCTACTAGTTTTTGGCTATGGCCTCTAGTAGTCTCTTCCCCCTTCAATTTGAGCAGACCCTCTGTGTTTACCTTATCGATCACCTTTAAATATTTAAAGGCCTCTGTCATGTCCCTACTGTCCCTTCTGTCTTCTAGGGAGTACATGTTCAGCTCCCTAAGACTCTCTTCATAGGACTTATTCCCTAGACCTTGGATCATCTTTGTAGCTCTTCTCTGGATTCTCTCCAGTAGAGTACCATCCCTCTTTAAGTGAGGGTGCCAGAACTGCACACAATACTCCATGTGTGGCCTCCCCAAGGAATTGTAAGGAGCAGTATAACCTCTCTTCTCCTCTATGTTATCCCCCTAGCAATACTGTGAATTCAAGAATTCTATTTGCTTTTGTAGCCGCTCTCCTGCACTGCTCAGAGTTGTTCATTTTGGCATCTATTACCACTCCCAGATATTTTTCCTCATTGGAGATCATCAGCTGTTCTACCCCTAAATGATATTTATACCCAGGACTCCTAACACCCAAATGTAGTACATTACACTTCTGAGCATTAAATCCCAGCTGTCAAGTGTGTGCCCACCTTTCAAGCCTCACTAAGTCTTCTTGGAGTGCCCTCTCCCCTTTTCACTGTCCACCACTGCTCCTAGTTTGTCAGGATTTACTAAGGAATCCTAAAACTTCAAATCCTGAGTGTCAGGAGCCTGAGACGAACTCCCAACACTCAGACTCCTAACATTTGGAATTTGCTCAGAGCAAAGGATATCTGGGGACTTTGCCCCCTGCACCCCTTTTATTTAGAATTCTGAACTGTGCTGCAGGCAAATTCTGAGTGTCGGGAGTTAAGAGTGTCAGGAAGTTTGTGTCGGGCTACTGACACTCAGGGTTTGAAGTTTCAGGATTTTAAAGTACTCTCATTTGGAATCATTGATGAATAGGCTCATTTTACTCCTAACTCCTTCTCCAATGTCTGCTATGAAAGCATTGAACAGGAGCGATCCTTGAAGGACCCCACTGATGACCTTACTGTGAGTTGAGGCCTCTCCACCTACCACTACCTTCTGTTACCAGTTACTGAGCCAATTTACACTCTAACCCGTCATTTGTACCCCACCCCCAAGGTTTCTCAGCTTACATATCAGTCTACAATGTGGGACTGAGTTGAAAGCCTCGCTGAAGTCCATGTGTAACCACCCTTCAAACTGGGGTTTACTATAATGTCTTCCTGGACTCCTTGATGCTCACTGTCAGGCTGGTGTCATGTCTTACATAGTTCTGTGTCTTTGCACTGTGTCCACGCTGTTAAACATCCCCAATGATTGGCAGGTGACTCTAGACACCAAACATCATGTTAGTGCACTTTTCCTGGGCCTAAGTAAGGAATTTGATACTGTCAACCATGACCTGTTCTTAACTAGAGATGCAGCAAATTTAAATACCGTTGGCAAAGTGCCCGCGAAGTGGGTACTTTGTGCTGTCACTCCGCTATGTGGAGTGGCTAATGCAAAAGGCTCACTTCGCTTAGTAATTATTACTTCACGTTGTCATTCTGCCTTAACGTGAAGTAAGGAGAAGTGACAACAATATTTGGCAGCCCTTCACACACACAGTCAACAAAATTAATGTGCATCCCCAAAATGCTCATGTCTTGTGTCCAGAAAACTCCACAGTGCTGACAAAGTGTAATGAGAGCACAAGAAATACAAAGTCTCCCAAAATTAATAGTGCACTCAGACATCATGCATGCAGTAGTACACACAGTCACCAGAATTAATGTGCATCCCCTAAATGCTACTGTCTTGTGTCCAGAAAATTCCCCAGTGCTGACAAAGTGAAATGAGAATGTAACAAGAAATGTGAAGTCTCCCAGAATTAATGGTGCACTCTGTCATGTGTGCAGTGGTCACATACAACCACCAGAATTAATTTGCATCCCCAAAATGCTACTGTCTTGTGTCCAGAAAATTACCCAGTGCTGACAAAGTGAAATGAGATGGTAAAAAAAAAAAGCAAAGTCTCCCAGAATTAATGGTGTGCTACAAATGCACAGACAGATTAAGATTGCGCTGTGCACTGGAGAGATGCAGATGCAAAGGCACAACAACACCTAACCAGTACTCATAAGTCACAAATCCAAATCTGGAAAAGAATACCTTTTACCAGTTGGGGGGGTAGTGCCCAACAGTAACAGTCCACTACCAGTAAAGATACCACAAAGCAGTATAAAAAATGTATGCAGGTGAGGTGGATAGCAGGTTCACACTGCCGCAGTTACTCTGTGGCACAATAAAAGGTGTCTGATTTAATGGCATACATCGCACACACACTCACACACACTACAAGTAACATGTAACAAATTGAAAACCTTTAGTAATATAACCAAATGTTTTAAACAAACTGAAATTATACACTGCTGCATCACAACAATCAGAAAAAAAGTCAAGAATTACAGAAAATATTACTGTGTGTACATTAACACAGTTATACAAGAAAAATATAACCAAAACAGAAAGATTGCCCTTTCCTCCCAGTTAATCTACCTAAGAAAGATTGCTTTTTCCTCCCAGTTAATCTACCTACACCACAGATACGCCCTTCCCCCAAAGTACACAGACTGACTGTTCTAAATTAACATTCAAAATCCACACACAAACAATAAACACTTGATAATATGAGCACAGGAGGGTTTCCTATACTCGATGTAGTATATTGTGAGCAAAAAATAATAGCTCAAAAATACTTTTATAACAGCTTTTAGAGGATTTGAATAGCAGAACTCTGACAGAAAACTGTCTCCATCTTCCACTACACATACACTACACAGAACTGAGACTGTGCAGAACAATCTAGAGCCCATGTGACCTACAATCCCATAAAGCACTACAAAATTCACCTTTGGGGCTCAAGAACAAAGTGGAGTCAGTGGAGAAGTGGTTTGCGAAGTACTCCGCTTGACATTGCGGAGCACTTTGCGGATTCTACGTTACTCCGCAATTCACTTCGCGGAGCAAATGTCAGCCACTTCACCCACCGCTACTCTTAATTATGCTTTCCAATATCAGACTCCACACCTCTGCCCTAAAATGGTTCAACTCTTAGCTGCTGGGTAGGAAACAGCAAGTTAAATCACAAGATGATACTTCCCCCCCTAGAAATCTTACAGGGAGGTGTTCCCCAAGGCTCTATCCTTCCATCCTTGGGCCATTACTGTTTGCCATCTACATCAACAATATTAATACTGACATTAAAACTGCTAGTGTCTATCTCTTTGCAGCCAACACTGTGCTGTATGTTGCCAGACCATCCTTGGAGCTAGTTTGCTATGATCTACAGCAAGATTTTAACATCTTTCAGTGTAACCTTCTACACCTGAAGTTACTCGGCAACATGAAAAAAAAATGAAACTTGGTTTTTCTCCCTACATGCTCTTTCAGTCACCAATCCACCTGTAGCCCATATGCTTCATATTTCAGCCTTGTTAGGAATCACTAGAAAATCTTGAGAAGTTTAAATATCAGGGCCTTTGGGTGGACTACAAACTCACCTACGGTGCACCTGAATGAACTGGCCAAGAAATTGAGACAAAGATTAGTTTTTTTTACCATAATAGGCACCTTCTTACATACAATGCCAAATTAAGGTTGATCGAGACCACCTTTCTTCCATTGCTTGCCTATGCAGATTTTATCTGTTGTCATGGTCCTTCAAATGCGTTGTCAAAGCTGGATATGGTGTATCACACAGCTATCAGGTTTATCACCATTGCACCCTGTAACACTTGCCGCTGTGCCCTTTATGCCATCATCGGGTGGCAGTATCTGAAAATAAGGAGAGCTAAAAATGTTATCCTATGGACCTTCAGGGCCCTCACAGATAGGCTCCCTAAATACATCTCTGATCTTTTCTCCCTCTCTAAGAGAGCCTATTCCCTTACAATGTACACCCTCATCCTGCTTGATACCCCTAGAATCAGGACCTACTTTCACACTTCTGCTATCAGCACGTCCTCCATGTTATCTGGAATGCCACTCAGAAAACACTAAAACTCCCAAATCTTGCTAGCTTGTTCACTTTTGAGGCTCACCTTAACCATTCCCCCAGGACCCGCATAACTGCTTTCATTAGCCTGCCTAGCTCGTTCGGCTTATGCCACAAACCCCTCAGAGGCACTTACCGCTGATCTGCTAGCACTTGCTCTATACTTTTTGTGTCTTTCTAGTTTTATTGTTTGATCAATGTATCCTTTTAGTGCCTTATTTGACACATTGTTTCATCTGTATTTTGTATTTACAACATTTATTTGTTAAGTCTCGTCACTGTTGCACAATCTGTACTGTATGCTATTTCTATCTGTGTGCCTTCCAGGGCCTCCATGTAAATGAGTTTTGCTCAAAGGTGTTTTCCCTAGTTAAATAAAGATTGATTGACTGATTGTGTGAAAGTGCCATATTCAGCCTGTGCAGTTGTCCCTTTAAGAGAATAGCTAACCTGTGTTTAGAAATTGGTATGTGCTGGGTCTGAGCAATTTAAGGCTTGTGGTTGGCCAGACAGTGTTCTATTTTGCTCCATTCTGCAATTGTTACTTCCGCAGAGGGAGCTTATATGGGAACTGTGATTTACTGTTTATTTGCTGTTACATTAAAGATAGAGAAGTCTGTATAATCTGCTTTGGCTGCAGCTCAAACATTTGGGTAAAACCACCATGTTAGGTTCTGGACTTCCAGTAATTGGACCAATCGAATCATTGGGGACCAACAATGGATCATGTCTCCAGGGTCTTGTGGGAAGAAAACTCTGCAGTCTTTTAGATTTACCTAGTGGCACCCAAATGGAACTGGAGGGGGAACCATTATTGTGTTGGACAGCTCCTTTAGCCAACTGAACCTTTGGATTTACAAGGGAAATACCCTGTGAGCAAAGAGACAGTGGATCAGTTAGAGTTGAAGGTTGAAGGGTGAACAGCTTGAGCCTTCTAGAAGCTGCTCCCAGAAGGAGCATAGAGTTATCAACGGGAAGAGGCTAGACTTGCCTTCCTGACACTTTCTCCTGCACGGAGCTGCCTTATTGCAGAAGTTGGACTTGTCCAATTTCCTCACTGGAACTGTGGCAGAAGAGAAGAAGATGTTTGTTAGTGAAACTTGTGACCTGGACCGAAGACTTGCTCCTGAAGCGATTTGCCCAGTTTGTGTGAGAAACAGACTTTGATCAAAAAGTTTGCGCAGTAAAGCTATTGATTAGCAACCAAACTGAATTCAAACTGTTTTCCAAAGTAGTTATTGATTTAAATGTGTTGAATGTGTTTTGTGGGTCATGACTTGGTTCCCCACTACTGAATCTGTTACACCAGTTGAAGGCTTCACCAGCAGGAGATCACAAACTTTTCCAGAACTGTTCACCCTGCCTGGGCTCCGCCATCTTGGCCTAGGCTGCTACTCCTACACCAGAGATAGTTTTATCGAGAGACTGGCTTGGGGATTCGACTCCCTGCACAACACCATCTCACAGGTTGTGTCCACCTGGAGGTGTGTCATGTTGGCCCAGCTTCCCCCTATCCCTTGACCATCACCATGAGGTCTGCATATCACCTGCAGTGAGCCAGTTCCTGGTAACCTGAGTACAAATCAGGGTAGCTCCCTGCAACAAAAGCTTAAATCATTGAGGTACCATCTAATTGTCTTCCTTTATTGGGTTTTTGCAAAGGACTGAGTCAACAAGTTTGGATTACAAATAACTGGGTTGTGTACATGTTTGACTGCCTTTTCTTTCCCCCAAGGGTCCCAACTTCAGCTGCAACACTGGTCACCCTGGGCAATGCTTCAGGCTAGCTTGTTTAATATTCTTGGTACCCAGTGCTGTGGAACTGTATGTTTGGGACTTAAAGTGCATGCCAGAGAAACCTGATTTGAATCAGAATGCAAATTATTTGACTAGATTCACATCACTCCCTTGTTCACTTTCCCTGAATAAATCTGATTGTCCTGTTTCATAATGTGCATATTATTAGTTGGGTTACAACATTAAGATTGTACTGCTGTGTTGCTAACTTTATTTTCCTGGGGGTCTCCTAGGAAGTTGTTGCAAGTCCATCCCTAGTGGTAAGTGTGAAGAGCGTGAGCATATTATTTTTGTTTCCAACTGGGTGTGAATTCACTACTATGTTAGATAACAGGCCACTAGGAGGGTTGGTGGGTGTCTATAGCTTCCCAGAGTGCTATACCAAAGCAGATAAGCAACCACAGCACCATTGCTCTGGGTGGAGGCACCTAGTTACAGATCTCGGGCCCCTCAACCTGTGTATAGTCATACAGTTAGGGGTAGTAGCCCTTAGAATAGTGCAGCCTAGGGGTTATGTAAGTACAGAACATCAACCAGCCTTCCCCCATCCTGGAAACTTGTCACTAGTTTGAAAAATATGACTAGGTTGGTTTGACACTATCTCCCCCGGATGTACCCATGTTGGTGTACATCTTGAAAGCCATTTGACTCCACCATTCTTTCCTATAGGATGGCTTCCATCAGTTTCCCCACTATGGACATCAGGCTGACTGGTCTGTAATTTCCCAGATCATTACGAGTCCGCCTTTGTGGAGGGCACAACGGTGCCATCCTCAATCAGAGGAACACATCCTGACTGGAGGAAGGAATTAAATAGTTCCATCATTGGAACAGCCAGGACATCCGCCAGTTCCTTCAGAACCATGGAGTGGATTCTATCTGGTTCTGGGGTCTTGTGAGTCCTCAAGAACACAAAAGAATCCATCACCCTTCCCACCTGGATCTCACCATCTATGAGTGCCCCCCCTTCACCATTTCCTATCCTGTCTCCCCCAGTGGAATCAGCCCATCCCTTTCCTTTGTAAAGTCAAAGCAGAAGTACTCATTGAGTACTTTAGCTTACTCTACGACCCCCTCTGCCCAACCCCCTTCCTTTTTAGCCTGTTTCTCTGCCCCCAACCTTCCTCCTCTTCCTGCCATATCTATAAAATTCCCTTGCACTAATCGAAGCTCCTTAGCTGCCTTGGCCACTCTTACAGTACTACTGACTTCTTTGCAGATGCTATGGTACTCCTCTCTGTCTGACTCTTTACCAGAAGAACACTTGTACCTTCGGAAGGCCATCCTTTTTTCCCCCCCACCCCTTCCTGCACCTCACTAGTCCACCTGCAAGGTTTCCTAGTCCTACCATTTTTATGGTGGGATTCAATACAGGATTTCATGGCTTCCAGAAGGCCTTGCTTCAGTATCTCCCAGCGATGCACTGTGCCCATCCCCGGACTGATTTTCTCTAAATGCTCCTTGAGGATAGCAGCCATCTCCTCAAAATCTGTCTGCCTACAGTACACTACTGTAGTTTTGGTCTGGTTCCACTTCTTCCCCAGGTCTAAAGTTAATCATATTGTGTGGAGCAGCTATCTCTGCCAATGGGTTCTCCACTATCAAGTTCATAAGCTGGTTGCCATCTGCCAGTACCAAGTCCAGGATTCTTCCCTCTCTGGTTGGGTCTCCCACCAGTTGAGTCAGAAATTCATCCTGGAAGTCATCTAGCAGCCTTTGCTCTTTAACAGATGCAGATGCCATAATGCTCCTATAGGATATATTAGAAAGGCCGAAAATCACCAGTCTGGCACTCATAATCCAGATGCCAGGTGCACGAAATATGTGTGCCCAGCGTTGGGATTTTGCCGTGGTAAATTGCTTTAATGTTTTGGGGGCTTTGCCTCCTGTACCACCAATATGGGCAGCTCTACAGCCCACCCCCATGCCCAAAGATTCCAGCTCCACTGTGGCCAAAATCTCAACATCGGGCAACCACGTTTTGGGCACCCGGCATCGGGATTATGAGTGGTGGGCCAGTGAGTTTACAGATTTTGAAATTATACCACTCCAATCCACTCCCAGCATGTTAAAATACCCCAATACCACCACCCCACCCCTACCCCTGCTAAGGTTGTCCACCAGTTCATTGTCAATGTCCTCCAATTGTGTTGGAGGGCTGTAGACAACTCCCAGGTTGACTCTTCTTCCCTTATGAGCTTGTAGGGTGGCCCATATCTCATCTACATCTTTCTCCCTGCTGCATTCAGTCCCCTCCCTAATACACAATGCCCCCCCTTTCCAAATTTCCTATCTCTTCTATAGGTGGTATACCCTGGGAGCTTCAAGTCCCATTCATTGCACCATGTGGTGCATGTCTCAGTGACTGCTGCCACATCCATCCCCCCATAGTCATTATTGCCTGTAGCTTTTATGGATTTATCTTACAAGAAATGACTCATAGCTATTGAAACTCAACTTAGACAACCTGCTGTGTACTTTACAGACTGATCTTAAGTGCTGGACATATTTACCATTGTCCCTTTGGGGGAGAATCAACATGGTCAAAATTAATATTCTCTTTAGGGTATATACCTTCTTAATATGCCCACTGTTTATCTCAAATTCTCTTTGTTTCATAGATTACACAGCATTAGCTCAGATTTCATCTGGTCTCGTAAAACTCCCCACAGGTAATACCTTTCATTGACAGCTTCCAAGCACAGTGGGGGTCTCCAACTACCATATTTTCCAGTCTATTATTTTGCCAGCCAACTAAGTAAAATATTTTGGTGGTTAACCTATCCTTCCCCATCAGGGCACTCTGTAACCTATGTTCCCATCTGGCTGGAGTTAGAATTTGAATTAATACATAGTACAGGTATTTCACTCCATTCACTGTTTTTTACTTCCTTGAAGGTGTCCCCACAGGTTCCGAAATCCACAATCATAGCTGACTCAGTTAAGATGTATGCACAATTGTGTTCAATACTAAAGTATGACCACCATAGTGATATCTCTTAACCTGTTATGAGGAACCCCAATTTTATGACTGGGGGATGTATGTTGCTTGAACTCTGGATTCCATAGTTTGGGAATCTTAGGGTTTGTGACTTATTTCATCAGGGGATCCTTTCATCCTCCCTGGAGATTATGACTCAATCCCGCTTAGCCAGCATTCAGGTCTTTAAGCTGTATCAGCTAAGACGTCCTGACTTCATGGTTTGTGCTGGATTGTTGGGAGATTGCTGACCATGAACTTCTTCTCTCTATCCAGGACCAGTCCTCTAAACCACAAGCAGTGCCTAACCTTTATTCTTTATTATTTTCTTATCTCTTCCCAAATTTGGATGGATTGTCAGTGCACTGGAGCAAAGAATTTCCTGTAGAGATTTCAAGTGACAGATGATCTGGAGATATTTATAGGTTTGTATCCCAGGACAGTTTTGACTTACACAGTTTAAGATTCTCAATAATATGTCCTTTACATCCTGGAAAATGGTTTAAATGGGCAGGATTCAATCCCCATTGTGCTTCAGGTGCAATCAAGTGGATGGGACCTTCCTGCATATTTTCTGGAACTGTCCCAAAGTGGCCCCTTTTTTGGCAACTCATTGAGGATCAGGTTAACCCCTTATTAGGTCCAACTGGTCTCTTCGTCCCAGAGACATGCATTCTTGGTGACTACAATAGGGTCCTGATCAGAGAGAGGAAATATTACATGGCATTAATAGCTCTCTCAGTTAAGCGGGTGGTCTTGCGACACTGGCTTAATCAGGTTTCCATTTATTACTGTGAGTGGCTAAAGGAGTTATTATGCAACTTCAGGGTAGAACCATTGATATTGAGCCTTCACATTACTACCTGTTTTTGATAAGCATTGAAGCAAGTAACACACCTTACATACTTCATAGTGTACTTAAAAGTTTGTATTTCTTTAGGGATCAATCTATCAGGTTCTTCATTGTTTCTTGTTTTTTTCTATTTTTCTAATTTTATTTGCCTTGAATGTTTCCTAATATCGTTCCGTTTAGGTGGTGTGGGTGGGTAAGTGGTGGATTTATTATTTTCTTATCTTTCATTGTCCGATTCAAGTTTTCTGTTTTTGATATTTGCTCAATAAAGAATGTTAAATTTCAATCATTGCCGGTAGCTCAGGCATCCTGTTCCCCAGACTCTTTATGTTGATCACAATCACCTTCCAACCCCTCACACTAACCTTCTCTGTCCTTCCTAACCCCTTACCCCAGGTCCCATTCGAGTCTATCTTCTCATCCTGTTCACCTATTTGGGAAGAGGCCTTTGTCCTACTATGCTGACTTTACTGTACACCCCATAATTTTAAAACACCCACATATTAGTTTAAATACTCCCTGGTACATATAAATTCCCCCAGTTTATTTTTCAGGACCTCTTTTCCCTCCCTGCTTAGATGAAGTCTATCCCTTGCGAATAAGTCTTTATTTTTCCATGTGGATCCCCAGTCCCCCACCTGGCCATACCTCATAGCTGGATACCATTCTCTCAATCAATTATTAAATTCACTCATTTTCTGCTTCCTGCCCAAAGTAGCTTTCAACATCTCAAGAACCTCCAAGAACTAGACAGTGATCCCTCAGCTAGATGAATTCTGGCCAACTCCTTGTACCTAGCTTGCACTTCTGGCATGCTATTTCCAGTTAGATCGTTAGTGCCTATATGCACCACAATGTGTGGGATCCCCCCATGTTTCTTCACTAAAGAGTGCTGTAGGTGCTTGGCCCTGTGCACTTTCATTCCCAGCATGCACTCCAGCCAAACAGAACTCCTCCTTCTCCTTTCACAATCCTCCCCCCCATTTGATTCCCCTTATTATGGAATCCCCCAATATTAGGACTCTGTTTTCCTCTGTTTTGGAGCATTGCATACTTTTGACAACTATCTGCTCCCTAATAGATATCACCGCCACTACCCCCCTCAGTCTTTTTCACACTCCCTTCAGTACCTGTTTGTCCAGTACTCTACCTTGCACCCTCTTCCACCCTCCTGTCTGGGGAGCCTAGCCTAATCCCCTTGCTTCTATCTTCAATCCCCCTCCAGTGACCCTTTTTTTCCTGGTAGTTACCCCTCCCCCACTCCCCTTGATATCACTATTCCTGGCAAGTTCCTTACTCCCCTCAAGTCATCCCTTTTCCATCCTTCCAATATCTTCTACCCTCCCCATTATGTCACTCATAACTAGTCCATTATGCTGTCCCTCTCCTCAGCCAATAGGTCCCTTGCTATTCTGCTCGGGTCTTCTCCTATCACTCTCCCAAGCTCACCCCCACTTCCTTACTTCACTACCCTGAGCTTTACTAATCCCCCCCATCCTTACTCTGCCTTGCCCTTCCCTCCCCGGCCTCCCAAGCAGGCTATAGTAGCTCAGGTTCAAAACCCACATCATGTGACACACTAGAAATGGTAGCTCAAAATCTCAGAGTAGGAGGATGGGAATGTGGTGACCAACAGTGATGTGTTAAATAGTGACTCCTGTGCTCAGTGAGCAACTCCTGTGTAAATGTACTGTACTCCCAGTTTAATGTCATATGTACTCTAGCTTACTGTTTGCATGTTCAATTATAGTGTTAAATAGAGGACACTTGTGCTAAAAGCAGAACACCGAAGCCCTATTTCACCCATGCTCAACTCATTACCAAGGAACCCTATAGGAGCTTACCTTGCAAGTCCCACAGAGAAGACAGCAACTAAAAGCAAATATCAATAAAACTGACACTTTACAATTACTTAAGCAATACTTCCAAATAAACTCCTGACAAAAGCAAATTAAAGGTGCACTTCTGCTATCATGATTGATGCACTTCGCTCTGCACCACATGGCTACTCCTCTGACTGCACTGCTGCCACATCCTGTTTGTAGCAGTGGTCTGCATTGTTTCTGGGGCAAATCCAGGGTTTGGACTGCACTTACTCTTGCCATGTGGCGTGAATAGTTATGAGTGACAAGCACAAGTCTATATCGATGTGAAAGGTACAGCATGTTTACATACAAAGAAAAATTGGTCACAGCGCTCCATTTTCCCCAAGAAGAATGCAATTGCCAGGAGTCACAACAGAGCCACCCACAGTGATGCATGGTTTATTTAAATGAGAACCGGTGCAAAGCTGCAGGTCATCTGCACCTCTCAGACTGGTGCAGAAAAGGTAGTGCTAATGGCCCTAAAGTGTTATCAGCCAACTTTTTCCTCAGCGTTGCCCAATCAATTCAGGGACACTGGTTTACTGTGATTGAAAAGGAGCAAATTCCATTTTGCACATTGGAAAAACCGGTATTGTCACCGGTGTCTGCCAATCCAAAATCTGTTTTTACCGGTGTTTTGTTTTGGGTACTTTATTTAACAAATTTTTGCTCTGCTACCATGCATATTAGCAATTTTGACATCAACTATTGTACATACATCCATCCTTGCACCAATTTTATTATTTTGATAGGTACAAGATGTGATGGCAGCAGCAGCACAGTTGCGCCCAACCCTCAAGTGCGATGACAGTGTCAAAAGCACTATGGCCATGCTCTATCCCTCAGAGACTGCACTTTAGCCCCCACCCTCTATTGCGTTGTCTGCAGAAGGATATTTTCCCAAAGCCTCCCAACCAGACTTGTGCCCCTCTATGACATTGGTACCATGACTTTGTACTTTGGTCTATGCGCTATACGTCAAGGAACCTTTGCTCTGCATGTCTTGTCATATCACTAATTCAGAAATGAATAAAATGAAATACAGAGAACAGCTGCATTAAATAAAATAGCGTTTATAAAAAATGTGCAGAAAGGAGTAAATAGAAATACAGAAACATCCATACAGTAAAAATATGCAAAAGTATTAAAAAGCATAAAAAGGTGCGGGTGTAATACGAGAAACCAAATTCTATACAATCTATACAAAACTGTTATAAAATGGTACACTGAAAGTGTAGAAACAGTGGAGAACAGACATTTGAATGGAAACCCATATACGGTAAAATATGCAAAATGTGGAACATACAAGTACAGCAATTAAACTAAAGCTCTATCAAAGAAAATGTGTAAAACCTGACTATAACTACAGTGAAAAAGCAAGTGAACTAAAACCTACAGTATATAAACATATGGTATCTAACCAACTATAAATACATTAAATGTGCAAAGGCATATATGAAATGTGGAAAACTGCAATAGTATAAAAGGTGTTCCTCACATCATGTGTATTAATGGGGTAGATATGGTGTCCTGAGAACCAAGACAACTATGCTGGGATAGGTTGCAGCAGTTTGTAGGCGCGGGATTCCAAAGAAAAATCTGGGACAGTTAATTATGGAAAAGTATAACTTAAAGCAGGCAGGGTGATTGTGTGGGTGTGGGCAGTAAGCCGCGCCACCATGCAGAGGTGTCCATCAGTCTCCAACCCCCCCAATAGACAGACAGAAGGAGGGAGCAATCAAATCTCTATTCTGCAAAGAAGGGAAGGGGAAAGGAAGACTGTTAAGGAGGGTGGGTACAGCATGGGTCAGACCAGGTGCAAGTACTAAACAAGTACTGCTGTTTAGTGTTTACCAGTGATGGTGGGGGACAGGGGTCCAACTTTGGGTGACTAATTATCCTGGGGAAGGGTGACAGACAGGGCACATGAGGAGAAAGAGGGAGCTCAACATGTACAACCTAGAAGATAGAAAGGAATGGGACATGAGTGAGATCTTCAAGTACCTAAGAGGCCAAAAAGAGGGAAGGACAACAGGGCTACAGTCTGAAGTTAGAGGAGGAGCCAGCCCATTATTTCATGGCAATGGTGGCACTGGTGACTGGCTTGAATACGCTAATAATAGAAGTATAAAAATTGGCATCAAACATTGAGGAAACCATGCAAAATATATAATACAGCTACTTGTTGTAGATGAGCTGGGATAGCAGTTTCAGATTTTCTACCAGCAGGTTCCTCCTTTGTTCTGTGTGGATCTGTCCATATACAGAGAAGGATCTCTCCACATCTGCACTTGACACAGGTATCCAGATAGCTTGTAGAGCAGCTCTGAGAGTACAGTTAGTTGAGACTGCCTTGAAAGCCAGTACTGCCCAACATCCAACTCCAATATGCTTGGAAGTTCCCTTATATCCTCCCTAGCATATACATCACAGTCATTTTGCAGTTCTGTTTGGTTGTGCAGTGCTAACAGAGAATGTCACTGGCATGCGTGTCAAATCCTATTCGGTTTTGGTAAATTTCTGGGGTCCAAAATACGGCAAGCTTTAAAGAATTCAACTGATGGGTTTGTGTCCATATGCTTAGAAAGCTTGTTTAAAGCGACACCAAATGCTCCTTGGAAAAGGGCAACATTTTCCTGCTTGACCCGTGGCCTCATAGCCTGCAAGTACCCGTCAGTTCTGTCACCAAATCGTTCTGTCTTCAACACTCCTGCTTCAAACAGCATTTTGATTTTGCTAATAGTGTCATACAGCAAAACAGCCAAGGGCTTTTCCTTGCTTTGCAAAAGCTCAATTGCATCAATAAGGTCAGTGCAGTTTTCAGCAATGAATGCAGTTTGAACCTGCAGCTCTGTGAACCATTCTTCAAATAGTTTTTTTAAGGACCTAATGGAGTTGGCATCACTGGTTTCATCCTTGAAGAACTCGCACAGGTGTTCCAGATATGCAGAGTGGTATTTTACTGCTTCGAACCAGGTGTTCCAATGGGTCAAGACAGGAACAGGAGGCAATATTTTTTTTTTCCGCACCCCTCTGCTCCAGGAATGCAATGTACTCTCGCTTACGTTTCGGTGATTGTTGAAAGGCATATTTTATAAGTGCCACAAGCTTATTCATCTGCTCAAAGTGGTCAATCCAGGTATCACCCACCAATGATAAAACGTGTGCCCAACAACCAACATGGACTACATGGTCACCAATTAGGCCACGTAATACAACATTAAAGCACTTTGTCATGTAACGTGCATTGTCACGAACAAATGCTACCACTTGTTCCATCTCCACACCATATTTATGCAAGGTCTTTAAAACACTTTGGGCAACAGTGGAGTGGTTTACCGCTGTTAGCTCTATGGTGTCTGCTATTATAGATTTTGCACCCTCCATTACAAAAATAATGTTCATTACACAGTGGGAGTCTGCATCAGTTGTTTCATCGCACATTACTGCGAGTGTCTTGCCTCTTATCAGCTGGCTAATTCCCTCCTCCATTTCCCTATTTAGTCGGGGCAAGTCATTCTGTCATAAAGTGTCTGCCTTTGGAAGTGCTCCAATTCCTTTGATGTACTTCCCCATCCAGTCTCTCAAGCAGGGCTGATCCAGCTTTTCAATTGGTATATTGGCACCACACCAAGCCCTCAACGTGTCCAAAATGGTTTCTTCCTTGCAGCAGCTGCAGCTGTTGTGGCATTAAAACTAGTGTGCAGGGTCACCTGTCTGCTGTTACTCTTCTGGCTTGTGTTCTTGGTGTGTTTTTTGCTTTTACAGTGATCCACCACTGTGTCCTTCCTGATGTGGTCAACAGGGTGATCACAGAAGCGACAGAACATCTTCCCTCCATCTTCATACATGCCATAGGACTTGAATTGCAACGCACTGGTCTTTTAGTAGTAACAGATGCAATTTTGGCCATTTTGTTTGGTGGTGGTGTTGCCATTGCTACACGTGTAGTGTGGATGACTCCCAACAAACTAAAATTGAAACAGTTGGGAGATATAGAAAATATATTTACAACTGTGCAGCACAACTATTAAAATTTCACAACTAATTACTCAAACTCTCAAATCAAGACAAAAATAAGAGACTACATCAGCATTAGAATCTCACTGGTCATTCGTGGCCGTAGATGAGGATGAAGGATGATGGTCAGGAGGAGCAGCTACAGAAATCATGCTGCCCTTTGAAGTTAACAGTCCAGTCTAGAAATATTAATAGTAAGAAACAAGCATCCAAATCTCTCCGCTAATGTAAGACCATGTCTATGAGAGTGGGGAGGAGCAGCTACCGATTTTACGCTGACCTCGGCCACTTAAATTCCAGACTACAATATCCCTATTTATCCATATCTATCCCATTCTCAGCCAATTCCTGGCCACCATTTCAGAGTTAGGAGTAGCTGACAAAATCATCATGCTGACCTCAGAATGTCACAGTACAATAGCAAGAGTACAAGATCGGCATTTGAAATATATCTCCGCTAATAATTCTTGTCCAGGTTTGAAAGTGTGGAGGAACAGCTACAGAAATCACGCTGCCCTTCAAAGTTTACAGTCCAGACTAGAAATATCTATAGTAAGAAACAAGCATCCAAATCTCTTCGCTAATGTAAGACCATGTCTACAAGAGTGGGGAGGAGCAGCTACAGATTTTACGGTGACCTCTGCCACTTAAATTCCAGACTACAATATCCCTATTTATCTATATCTATCCCATTCTCAGCCAACTCCTGGCCACCATTTCAGAGTTACTTACATATCTCTGTCAAATCGCACTGCTATTGTGAGGCTACCTATGTGGAAAAGGGTACCAAACAGAAACCACTGTGATGTCAGAAACATACAATGTAGACTTTGAGTCACTGTTTGTGAGTGCAAAGAAGTACAACAATACCTTTTCAGAAGGGCAAAGACTCGCAGCAGCAGACCACCAACAGCACTTTCACAGTTTGACCTAAAAAAAAAAAAATCAATTGAAATGTTTACATGTGGCCCACAGAATAATGTACACATAACTTAAAAAGATCATCATCATCATCATCATCATCATCATCATCATCCCCATCAATGCATTATCCAATCACAGCTTGCCACCAACATCCACACCTACTTACTTGAAGAGTGGTGCAAAGGGACAAGCATGATGAGCTGGTAGCAGTGCTGGCAGGTGGTTCAACATCAGAAGGAATCTACAGCAGCGCAAAGGCATGATGTTCATGAAGACTTCACCTTCCGACTCCCAGCAAGATGGGTGGCAACAGCAGGTTCATCGATTCTCCAGGATAGACAGCAGCAGCAAGTGCAGCCCCCACCCCTCAGGAGTGATGGCAGCAAGTGCAGCCCCCACCCCTCAGGAGTGATGACAGCAAGTGCAGCCCCAACCCCTCAGGAGTGATGGCAGCAGAGGTAGAATGACAGTACTCATCTAGTGCCATGTACCAAAGCTTGACAGAGCTCAGACTTGAATTGTGTTGAACCACCAGACACCAAGGTGGACTCGACGGTTCAGTCCCTAACATCTAGCTGCCTGGATTGGTTTATTTATATGTAAGCAAAGTGCATCCAATTAAAACAAAAATCAACAATGATGATTAATGAGGATTAGGATTGAGGATGCTAATGGAGAGATCAGCAATCTGTACTGAAGAATAAACCAATCAGGAAATGCATCAACAGTAAACGGGCACTTTCTAACTTGGTCCTCATGAAAATGGAGCCTCTTAGTTTTCAAGTCGGAGCTCAACTGATGAAAAGTGTTCTACCCGGCAGAGGTAAAGCCATAACCACTGTGCAGCTCGTAGCTTCATCTCTCCTATCCCCCCTGCAGTTAACAGAAATAAATCTATATTTGCGCTCAATCACCAACTTGAGTGATCACTGAGGTGCAAAGACTATTTTTTAATATAGTGCCTGTGGGGGGGGGGGAGGTGAAGCCCCAATCTGCACAGTGGTCAGGGCTTCACCTCTGCCGGTAATTCACCTTTAAGAACTTATCAATTCTCTGTAATTCCCCAACACTTCCAACAATATTCCATTAGACATTCCATTCCCGCAAAAGCCAAACTGAAAGGTGGTAAGATTACTATTAACATGCAGCTAGACAGTTTAAATCGATTTTTCTTTGTTTACCCTCTAGGTAAACCAAGGAGGAAAATCCAAAGTTTTGACAGTGGTTTTGACATGGTTTATTCAGTTTGCTGTGGCTTAGTAATTTATTATTATTATTATTAATAATAAGGTTATTTTCTCTGACTGTGCCTCCTTTTTATCATCATTATTTTTCATTCTACGTGCTCACAGACAGAGGCACACACACACACACGCACACACACACCAACAAACCAATGAAGCGTGGCACAGACCCGGCAGACTGGCGTACATGCTGGAAAAAAATGGTTCTGTGCCACTCTGCCAGGCCGCCCCTCCCGCCCAGGCCAGAACCATTTTCCCCCAGCATGAGAACCAGTCCACCATCCTGCCCATCTGCCGCCATCAAACAACAAACCAATGGAGTGTGGATGGACCCGCAGACTGGCACATGGAAAAATGGTTCTGTGCCACTCTGCCAGGCCGCCTCCTCCCAGGCTAGAACCATTTTCCCCCAGCATGTGAACCAGTCCGCCCAGCCTGCTCATCTGCCAGCCATCAAACAACAAACCAATGGAGCGGCAGGGACCCGCAGACTGGCGACATGCTGAAAAAAAGGTTCTGTGCCACCTGCCAGGCCGCCCTCCTCCCAGGCCAGAACCATTTTCCCCAGCATGTGAACCAGTCCGCCTAGCCTGCCCATCTGCCGGCCATCAAACAACAAACCAATGGAGCATGGCATGGACCCAGCAGACTGGTGTACATGCTGGAAAAAATGGTTCTGTGCCACTCTGCCAGGCCGCCCCTCCCAGGCCAGAACCATTTTCCCCCAGCATGTGAACCATGTGTGACATTTTCAAAAACATTATTCACTTGTTTGTTTACATTAAGTATACATTTCATGCACATACAACCCCCTATGCCCTCCATCTTGACCCCCCAAAAAAACAAAAAAAACCTTACCAGGCACATAGAAAGGTAGTAGTCTCATGGCAGCAAATAGCATGGTCAGCAGAAATTGCAGTTAGCAGCACAAAACTGACAAGGAATTCAGCACGGACACCTTGGACAGACCAGTACACCCTCTCTCTCCACCCCAACTCTGCCATGACCAGTGTCCCCATACCACCAAGATCGGCCAGTATACCCACCACGCACCAACTTTACATTGCCAGAACCCCCCCCACCATACCTCTCAACTGCTTAACTGCTATGAATTTTGCATAGCGCTCTGATATTTCACACTCACATTTATCCTGGTTTGGAGCCTGGGTGTTCCCAGCCATGCTATACGCCTAGGCTATACTGGCACCTAGCCAGTCGTTAGCTGGTCTTGGTATGACAGCTATTCCGCTCCCCAACACACACACAGATAGCAGCCGCCCCAAAGACAGTCCCCCTGCCCCAAACACAAGCAACCTCCCCCCAGCCCACACCTGGCACAAGGACACCAACCACCCCCACACACACAGCCAGCGACCCTCCGCAGGCATGTGGGCAGCAAACACCACCAGTACCCCCATCCCACTGCAAAACGGCCTGTGTCCACACCACATCAGCAACCCCCAAAGGCAGTCTCCTGCCTCACCAAACAAATCAACCTCTCCTAAGGCCCAACCAGGCACAATGCCAATGTTACCATCTCCACCCCCTCAGACACAAGGCTACTAACCCCCCCAAGACAACCAAACAATGTCCCTAGCCATCTCTCTAGCCCCTAACACAGGCCATTAGTACCACTCAGACCCCCAGCCAGCAGGTCCCCACCCAGAGACACCCAACCAGCAGGTCCCCACCCAGAGTGTGGCTAAATCCATTTTAAATCACACTGCCCCCCCTGCTATCTCTGTAGAGGGGATAATTCAGAACCCCTTCAGTGGCTGTGTCTCAGTCATTCACCCCAAAACCACAAACCAAACAAACAAAAAAAATACAGGAGTAGGTCTGCAGTCCAGTCTGCCCCCAACCCCCGGCATCATTCAAATCAGGATAGGTCCAATCTGCCCTGCCCAGCATCGCAAGTTCGATCAAGAGGATACCCGGAAAAAAACTTACTGTACAGCAGGTCAGAGAGATCACTCTGCAGCAGCAGCACGACGATGTTGAATTGGACCAAGCAAGGATAAAAATGGAGAGTGTAAATGTAATTACAGGGAGGCTAAGCAACCCCAGCTGTGCTGACCCAGGCTAGCCATACCCCCGACCTTCCACAACCTGCATCTACAGGCACCCAGCCAGTCCCTGAGGTGGCTTAGGGGAAGTCCCAATTCCAGAATAATGTAAGGCAGCCAGGAAGCATGGGGGCACCTCACCCGAACAACTCACACCTGAACAATAAAAAACTGATCCCCGCAGTACAGGAACCGAGTTGGTGTAAATCGGAAGCTACTGCAAACTCTGCGATCAGCAGAATCACCCACAATAGATGGCGGCAACAGCATCTAGGGACTTGATGTAAAATAAATATTTTAAAAATAATTACATGCACTTGAATGTCACCTCTGACCCCCCGCCTGCCCGCCTCAGCAAATTCATCAACAATTATCACGCTGTAAGCACTTGAGGGGCACCGAGGAGAAAAACTAAAAATAAAAATAAACTTAACTAGTAAACTAAAAACTGCACATACAATGGACAAACAATGGTAGCTGTGGACACCGGGTAAAATCGGAAAGATCCATCTGGTGCATTTATACACACCTTCCAAAGATATCCACAGTTGCCTAAATACAATTAAACATAAATTAAAGGCTTACTTGTAGGTAAAGACTGTTGATAATGACGATGAAGTGAATCTGACGATTACGCTTATTCTCAGCAGCAAAAAGAGTTGTGAGGAACTTCAGAACAAACCTCAGAACAGCAGCGAGCAGAAGCAAGAAAACACAAGCACACTGTGCTGTGCTTTTAAAGTCTGCAGTTCACGGACACTCCGTGAACAAACGCTAGTTCCGTTTTGGCGCCGAAATTCCGTGGGCCAATCAGGATTCCGTTTTTTACTCTGTTTCTCCGCAAATGCGGAAAACCAGTGTCCCTGCCAATCATCATTCAACCAACACAAACACTGGACAGGAGGGTACATGGTCTTTACTTGCCTTAATAAGAAAAATATCTTAAGTTCAGCGAACAAACAGACGTAGTTAAAAAAATAAAATAGGTTATCTTTTTTACTCAATCAGAGGACCATCACAATTGGAAAGGCTTTGCCTGGAGTTCAGTGGCCAAGCAGCCAGCCACTCTCACTCCTGGGCTATATAAGCAGTTCCTCTCAGCCTCATTGTGCAACATTTTTTTTTTTGCAGCCGGAGGCTCTGTTGGTTTGTCCTTTGAGCTGGTTGGGGTCTACCCCCCCCATACCTGCTGTTTCTGTGTGTCTCTGCTGGACTTGGGTGTTTGTTTTCCTGCTTCTGGTTTGTATCTTTCCTCCGGCTGTGTGCTTTCCTGTGTTTTGTGTCTCTTGTTTTAGGGTCTTGTTCCCTGTTTTGCTGTATTTTGATTGTCTTTTTTTTTGGGGGGGGGCTTTGTTTCTAAGCTCCTAGCATACTGCTACTCAGAGCTTATGCTACTGCTTTCAGTTACCTACAACTGCAGCCACTGCTACTGTTTACTCAAATTACTATTGTACCCAGTGCTTGTGTTTTTACACTTCTCACCATGCTCAAACTACTGCAATGCAACTGCAGTCATTATCTGTGCGTTTCAGCTTAATCATAGCTGGTCCTTGTTGCACACTCAATTCTTTTCACCTGACACAGTTTACTCTGACCCTAGCTGTGCTGCTCATTCCAGCTCTCATTCTACTTGCATCTTCATTGCACTGCCTGGCTACATCTGCTTTCAGAGCATTGTTTCCCTGTCTTATTGTAGTTACAACTCTGAGGTCAGCCTACTAAGCTCCTGCTGAGGTTGTTAATATAGCTTTATTATTAAATCTTGCCTTGTCGCCGAAAAAATCCTCAGAGCATTTGTCGCCTTGATTTGGCTATTCAAGTCTGGCTGGCTTGCCCCCAATTTAGTGCTGTTTTATTGCTATACAGCATGTTATGCAGACCTTTGTGCAGGTCCACCTATCACTACTGCCTTCCCCTTCCCTATCCCCTTCCACATCTAAGTTCTCTGTGAAGAGATCAAGGCATAACTTTGACTTGCTTGCTTACCTCAATGAGCTTAAATACTCCTTGCGTTGGCAGGATTTCTACCTGGCAAAAACGGTCATCTCAGCATATGACATCTTCCAAGATATCTTGTCAGGGGCTCTCAACAAATACGCTCCCCTGGTTAAAACCTGCATAAGGAATATAGATTATAGGTGGTTCTCCCCTGAACTCAAGGCTATGCTGCTGGAAAGGGATAAGCTTTGGAAAAAAGCTTGCAGATTCAACACCCCTACGGACTGGAACCAGTTCAGGAGACTACGAAATGTCTGCATGAAAATGGTCAGAGAGTCAAAGGCTGCTTTCTTTTGTTCAGAATTTGATTCTGCTGCCAAGAGCTCAGCTAAATTCTGGAAAACTATCAAGGACCTGTCCAGCCATGATTCTGGCAGCCCGCTCCCAACTAAGATCAACTCTGGGAATTCAACTATCACAGATAGGTTGGGGATTTTAGATTAGTTCAACAATTATTTTGTCACTGCAGGCCTAGCATTTGACATTTCCCCAGCGTGCTCCCTACGTACCCAGATTGTTGCCTCGTATCCTGATTCCTTTGTCGCAGACTCAGCATTCTCATTCCAACCCGCTTCCTTGAAAGAGGTGGAGGATCTCCTTCTGCAAATGGATACCAGGAAGACCGCTGGTGCTGACTCCTTAGACCCATACTTTATAAAGATTGCCCATCATGTACTAGTCATCCCCATTACCCACCTTTTTAATCTATCTCTGTCTCAGGGCATTCTGCCATCTGTATGGAAGACCACACATGTAATTCCCCTTTTTATATCAGGGAACCCTGGTGCCCTTAATAACTACAGGCTAATCTCCATCCTTCCTGTATTGTCTAAATTACTGGAAAAAATAGTGAATGCACAGCTACGGTCCCATCTCGAATCTATGGATCTATTAAACCCAATGCAGTTTGGCTTCAGAGCTAACCATAGCACTATCACGGCCCTTGCCAAAGTGACTAAGGATTGGCAAAGGGAGTTAGACCTCAAAAATGATGTCTGTGCTGTATTTCTGGATCTAAGTAAGGCCTTTGACACCGTTGATCACAGCCTGCTCCTCCTCTCCCTGCAATCTATAGGCATGAACTCATCATCATTGCATTGGTTCACTGACTATCTTACAGGATGCCTTCAGCAAGTTAAAGCCGAAGGCGAATTGTCACCTCTTAAACCTGTCCAGCGGGGCATACCTCAGGGATCTATCTTAGGTCCCTTACTGTTTATGAGATACATTAACAATATTGACAATTGAATAAACAAGCCCAATATTCATCTGTTTGCAGATGATACTGTCTTATACTTATGCTGACCAACGCCAGAAGTGGCCTGTGAAGATTTACAATCCGAATTCAATCTGCTTCAGAGCCAACTAATTCATAAAAAACTTCTCCTTAAAGCCAAAAAAACAAAAGCGATGCTTCTCTCTCCATTTACCCTCTCAATCAACCCAGCAGCTACTAGCTCAGTCCCCCAAATTAACAGCCTATTAAGAGAAAAGCTGGAATACATCTCAAAATTCAAGTACCTGGGAGTGTGGCTAGACCAGAGACTCTCCTTCACTGAACACGTTAAAGATCTACTAAAAAGATTAAGGCAGAGGCAGGGAATTTTCTTTAGAATCAGTCAATTCCTTCCCAGAGATGCTAAGATATGGCTGGTCCAATCCACATTTCTATCGTTGGTAGACTACACGGACTTCCTTTACAGCCAGTGTCCTATCTATCGCTTGACAAAATTGGACACACTTCATCACAGAGCCCTGAGGTTCATTATGGGTCTCCTCATGGCATGCACCACTGTTCTCTGTATGCGGCCATAGGATGGACCTCCCTTAAGTCCAGGAGAGAGAGAGAGAAAAACGCTGTTTTTTGGACTTTTAGAGCTATTTCAAAAAAACTGCCACATTACATTACCAACTGTCTTCCACTAAGTGCATTAGGTAACTACACACTACGAAGTTACTCATCTAGCTCACCCAAGGTACCTATGGCTAAATCTTGCTTTGGCAGCTCAGCCATAAGCTTCGTGCTGCCCGCACTATGGAATAAAATTCAAAAAACTCTTAAATTGTGCACCCCAGTCTGCTTCTCTTCCTTCAAGTCCTTGTATTCCCACTCATTCAAAGAAGTATGCAATTGTTTTTCCCTCCCACGAACTGGATTAGCGTCCTCCATAGTACCTCATCCCACCCGGCACAGTACTCAAATATCAAAAATTCCTGGTACTATCCACTGCTCTCCTAAGCTCTAGACATTCCATCACCTCTCTCCCCACCTCTCCCTTCACTTGCTCCCAACCTTATCCTCAGTCTATGTCTCCCATCTTCGGAGTAGGTTTTGTTTGTACCTTCTGGTTGATACTATCTCCACGCCCCTTCCTTTGCTACCCTCCCACTTTCCATACAGTCTCCACCACTACCCCTTGCATACACCCTCCTCCCACCCCACCTGTTCTCCCCTTGCACCCCTAGTTATCTCCTCTTCCCTAGTTATCTCCTCTTACACTACTGCCTCGAACTGCTTGATGCTTGCATGCTCTATTGTTTCTTGTCGACCTGTTTTCTTTTTATATCTGTATTCAATTGTACTACTTTGTATTGTTATGTCGACTATGTTCCACCCAGTTCCATCTCGCAAATACGCTTTGTGCATTGATGTCTGCTTGGATAAGTAAAGATCTTGATGGATTGATTGTTTTCATATCTGTAAATAATGTCTCTGTATGCCTATCCCTGTGTGTTGTATGTTGCTTGTAATTTATAAAACTACATGTAATACCTTGTCTGGTTTTATATATATATATATATATATATATTCATAGATAGATAGATAGATAGATAGATAGATATATACTTGTAACAGCCTTTCCTGACTAGGTCCATCTCGCAAATGAGCTCTGTTCAACGATGTTCACCTGGATAAATAAAGATTTTGATTGATTGATTGATTGATTGATTGACTATTACTGCTTATTGACCTACGTACTGGTCCACACTTGCTTACACTATTATTGCTCATTGCAACCATTGCTCCTTGCTTATGCAAACCATTGCTTCATGCCTACTGCCATCCCCTTGGCTTCAGCCTCTGGGATTCTGCTGTACTTAGTCTACGTTCGACTTTGCACGGTCTTAGCACTCAATGCCCATTATGATCTTAGCATTCCGTGCTCATACAGCTCACCGCTTTCAGCTCTCAGTCAATTTCTGGGGCATGCAAGCCATTCTATTCTGGTGCAGGGTTCCTGTAGCTGACGGTCTCGCTCTGCATTTAGTCTGCATTTCGAGCATGTCCAACTTGGGGCAGGATCCTTCTCACCTGGCCTGTAGCAGGGAATGTCCTTGCCCCTGGCTTGGCTTTAGCTGCCTGCTGTGCAACAGCACCTCCTGGTGAAGAATTTAAGACTAGCGGGGAAGGGTGGTTACGACACTGTCATTTGGCTGTAGTGTTCTGCTATAATGATTAGCCACTGACTAGTGGTTTCCCTAGAAAGGTACCTTCACCGCATTCTCCCTATGACTGCCTCTGGTTCACCTGGTTTGATTTAGGGTGGGTAGGCCAGGTGAGTGCCTCAGTAGTTGTTGCTCTCCTCTTGCGCCTTGGATGCATGTATTGTTGCAGAGTTTTCTCGCAACCTTCCATGGCATTCCCGTTAGAGGGTCTGAGTGAGAGCGTTCCTCCAAACTGGAATATTTTCCACCTCCCTTTACTTGGGTTTTCCAAACTGCAGCTGCAGAGCCGTCACTAAATAAACTATCCCAAGCCTGGAGGGAAGGCGACCTAGGCCTGGCATCCAATGAGATGTCCTCCTCATAGGGGTTTTTCCTCTCCTCCGTTGCCTCAGGTCATAACACTTAGTTAGCATAGTTGTTTCCCTTAGTTTCTTTAGGTAAATTCCACTGTTGGATGGTATTGCTGGATGTCCTGCCATTCCCTCTCTCCTTAAGGGATCCCCTAATCTCAACACAAACCATCAGTATCATGCTATGCAACCCTAGGCATTCATTACATTATCCAACTGGGCATCTCATTGCATTATCAAACTGCCTATGCTTCTTTACTACTACGTTACAGTTACTGCTCCTATGTCACAGTTACTGCTTGCTCATATACTTTGTGTTGCCTTCTTCTTTGGGACGATTATACATTTCTTTGGGGATTCCTAAGGTACCTTTAGTCACAGGAATCATCCTGTGGCACCTCTAGGGGTGGAACCTCTGAGGGTTCCTTGCCTTTGTATCCCTACAGGGTGGTAATTCCTCTGGAATGAAGAGTGCGAATGGCCAAAACCAAACTAACACATTTGCACAAGCAGAACACTATACTGGCTGCATAGGTCAGTGAATTGGAAAGGCTTTGTCTGGAGTTCAGTGGCCAAACAGCCAGCCACTCCCACTCCTGAGCTATATAAGCAGTCCCTATCAGCCTCATTGTGAAGCATTTTTTCTTTGCCACACCATCCTCCCCTCCTCCTCCATTGGCAGTGCTCTCTCTTTAGGGGGATTCCTAAGGTGCCTCTAGTCACAGGAATCGTCCCGTGGCACCTCTATGGGTGGAACCCTCTCTGAGGGTTCCTTGCCTCTTGTACCCCTACAGGGTGGTAATTCTTCTGGAATAGAGGTTGTGAATGGCCAATACCAAACTAACACAGTTACACAAACATAACACTATATTGGCTGCGTAGGTCAGTGAATATCTGTTTGCCGGTCCCAGCCTAGTGATCCCACTGCCACCAGCCAAAATCTGATTTCTTTCTTTGTACTTTGATAAAGCATGTGAATAAATTCAGGAGGGAAGCTGTAACAAAGTTTCATTACACAGCTGTGTTTCAAAGACTGCTCTGTTGCTCATATAAGAGGTTTCATGTCATAACAGTGAATATTTTTGCATGACTCACAACAGCGAGTACACCCTGCCGAAAACCAATTTGGTACATCACAATCAATGCTGAACATCAAGTTAGTGTACATGTAAAATAATGTTTAAAGTAGGGGGGCTATGCCCCCCACACACACACTTAAATAATCATCTCGGGGGTGGGGCACTGGAGGAAACAAGGACAAATGACAGCAATATGTTAAAAAAAAAGCATGCAAAAAAAACTCCAAACATACCTGCATGCAGTCCTAAAGCAGGGACCACCGGCACTGCAGATGGTGTCCCTACCTGCTACACAAGACAGGTGGCTTGGCAACATCACGGTCCATGTCCCCATTTAGCTCATCCCTCTTCCTCCCCCCTTCCATTGCTATTCCATCCCATTGCAATTTGTCTCATTACCCCTCACTTTTCCCATGTCACATCTGTAGGCACATCTCTGGGCTGAGGGAGGAGGTTGCTCATCTCCAGACTGAGTTGGCCAGTATTTGGGGGACCTCTTCTCAAACCCAAGGACTACCAGGACCACTGCTGCTGCTGCCTCAGAGGTTGCCAAGAAAGAGGAACGGTTGGACCACAGTGGGCTCAGAAAGGGTGAGAGTGGTGGAACAGAGGTGCATCTCTCCAGTTGTACCTCTCCACAATTTGTATGCCACTCTGGCAGAGTGTGGTTCCTCTGCAGAGGCACCTGCAGTGGGGACCAAGGAGGATGTTGGGAACCTCCACAAAAGACTCACAGGAGGGTGGCATGGGACCCCACAGAGGAAGGAAACAACTCCTGGTAGGGGACTCATTGTTAGGAGGGTTGAACTGGGGAGGGAGGGAGAGGAGTAAGGTGCATGTCAGGTGCCATGACTTGAGGGACAGGGAGCTGATCCTCAGGATTGTGAGCAGCTGCATGGGGAGGGAACTCCATGTCATTGTCCACCTAGGGACAAATGACCTGACTGGGAAGGGATCAGAACAGTGCAGGAGGAGTTTGTGGAGTTGGGGATGTAAAGTTCTTGCAATTTTGGTGGTTTTCTTTTTGGTAACATCTGTACTTTTAATAATACGTGCACAGAGTCATATTTTGCTTGTTGTGGTATATATGCAGCTTACCACAAATGAAATTGTGGCTGGTTTAGTTTCAAGTAAAAAAACACTGACCTGAACATGCCTGAGTCAAACTGCTGACTAATCTTCATTAGACAATGTTTGACTGTGCAGCAATGTCACCTTTCATGCTGTCTGCACTCAGAGCAAAAATATTCAGCCTGTCTGAGAACAGAGCCTTATTGTAGAGCTGGGTACCCAGTGAAGTGCTTTAATAATATTTTATGCATCAGTAATATGGGACTTAATAAAGTGACTTCTACTGTGGAGCTTTGGAATGCACTGCCTAGGGGGTTGGTGGAGGCAGAGACGGTGGAGGGGTTCAAGAGGGGATGGGACAGGTACAGGGGAAGGGTTCTGGAAGCAAAATCCAATGCAGTGAGAATATCCAGAACTGGGAAAGGAGAAGCCAGAGCATTACTGCCCTATTTGCAGCACCTCTCTGGTCTGAGGGAGGGGGTTGTTCATCTCCATGCTGACCTGGCAAGGATTCAGGAAACCTGCTCCCCCACCCAGGGACCACCCAGGCCACTGCCACTACCTCAGAGGTTGCCAAGAAAGAGGAGTGGTTGGACCACGGTGGGCTTAAGGAGGGTGAGGATGGTGGAACAGAGGCACATCCCTCCAGCTGTGCCTCTCCACAATTCATTCACCACTCTGGTGGAGCATGGTTCCTCTATGGAGGCACCTGCAGTGGAGACCTAGGAGGATGCTGGGAACCTCCACAATATGGAGACTCACAGGAGGGTGTCACAGGACCCCACAGAGGAAGGAAGCAACTCCTTGTGGGGGACTCAATTGTTAGGGGGTAGAACAGGGGAAGGGAGGTTAAAAGGAGGTAAGGTACCTGACTGGGGGCCATGGCTTGGAGGGACAAGAAATCAATCCTCAGGATTGTGGATGCAGCTGCAAGGGTGAGGGAGCTGGATGTCATTATCCACCTACATCATCCCACCCTGCACAGTACTCAAATATCAAAAATTCCTGGTACTATCCATTGCTCTCCTAAGCTCTAGACATTCCATCACCTCTCTCCCCACCTCTCCCTTCACTTGCTCCCAACCTTATCCTCAGTCTATGTCTCCCATCTTCAGAGTAGGTTTTGTTTGTACCTTCTGGTTGATACTATCTCCACGCCCCTTCCTTTGCTACCCTCCCACTTCCCATACAGTCTCCACCACAACCCCTTGCATACACCCTCCTCCCACCCCACCTGTTCTCCCCCTGCACCCCTAGTTATCTCCTCTTCCCTAGTTGTCTCCTCTTACACTACTGCCTCGAACTGCTTCATGCTTGCATGTTCTATTGTTTTTTGTCGACCTGTTTTCTTTATATATCTGAATTCAATTGTACTACTTTGTATTGTTATGTCGACTATGTTCCACCCAGGTCCATCTCGCAAATGCGCTTTGCGCATTTATGTCTGCTTGGATAAGTAAAGATCTTGATCGATTGATTGTTTTCATATCTGTAAATAATGTCTCTGTATGCCTATCCATGTGTGTTGTATGTTGCTTGTAATTTATAAAACTACATGTAATACCTTGTCTGGTTTTGTATAGATATATATCCATATATATATATATATATATATATATATATATATACTTGTAACAGCCTTTCCTGACTAGGTCCATCTCGCAAATGAGCTCTGTTCAACGATGTTCACCTGGATAAATAAAGATTTTGATTGATTGATTGATTGATTGATTGACTATTACTGCTTATTGACCTACGTACTGGTCCACACTTGCTTACACTATTATTGCTCATTGCAACCATTGTTCCTTGCTTATGCAAACCATTGCTTCATGCCTACTGCCATCCCCTTGGCTTCAGCCTCTGGGATGCTGCTGCACCCAGTCTACGTTCGACTTTGCATGGTCTTAGCACTCAATGCCCATTATGATCTTAGCATTCCATGCTCATTCAGCTCACCGCTTTCAGCTCTCAGTCAATTTCTGGGGCATGCAAGCCATTCTATTCTGGTGCAGGGTTCCTGCAGCTGACTGTCTCACTCTGCATTTAGTCTGCATTTCGAGCATGTCCAACTTAGGGCAGGATCCTTCTCACCTGGCCTGTAGCAGGGAATGTCCTTGCCCCTGGCTTGGGTTTAGCTGCCTGCTGTGTGACAGCAGCTCCTGGTGAAGAATTTAAAACTAGTGGGGAAGGGTGATTACGACACTGTCATTTGGCTCTAGTGTTCTGCTATAATGATTAGCCACTGACTTTAGTGGTTTCCCTAGAAAGGTACCTTCACAGCATTCTCCCTATGACTGCCTCTGGTTCACCTGGTTTGATTTAGGGTGGGTAGGCCAGGTGAGTGCCTCAGTAGTTGTTGCTCTCCTCTTGCGCCTTGGATGCATGTATTGTTGCAGAGTTTTCTCGCAACCTTCCATGGCATTGCCGTTAGAGGGTTTGAGTGAGGGCCTTCCTCCAAACTGGAATATTTTCCACCTCCCTTTACTTGGGTTTTCCGAATTGCAGCTGCAGAGCCGTCACTAAATAAACTATCCCAAGCCTGGAGGGAAGGTGACCTAGGTCTTGGATCCCCAGAGATTTCCTCCTCACAGGGGTTTTTCCTCTCCTCCATTGCCTCAGGTCATAACACTTAGCATAGTTGTTTCCCTTAGTTTCTTTAGGTAAGTTCCGCTGTTGCATGGTATTGCAGGATTTCCTGCCATTCCCTCTCTCCTTAAGGGATCCCCTAATCTCAACACAAACCATCAGTATCATGCTATGCAACCCTAGGCATTCATTACATTATCCAACTGGGCATCTCATTGCATTATCAAACTGCCTATGCTTCTTTACTACTACGTTACAGTTACTGCTCTATGTCACAGTTACTGCTTGCTCATATACTTTGTGTTGCCTTCTTCTTTGGGGACGATTATACATTTCTTTGGGGATTCCTAGGTACCTTTAGTCACAGGAATCATCCTGTGGCACCTTCTAGGTGGAACCTCTCGAGGTTCCTTGTCTTTGTATCCCTACAGGGTGGTAATTCCTCTGGAATAAAGAGTGTGAATGGCCAAAACCAAACTAACACAGTTGCACAAGCAGAACACTATACTGGCTGCATAGGTCAGTGAATTGGAAAGGCTTTGTCTGGAGTTCAGTGGCCAAACAGCCAGCCACTCCCACTCCTGAGCTATATAAGCAGTCCCTATCAGCCTCATTGTGAAGCATTTTTTCTTTGCCACACCATCCTCCCCTCCTCCTCCATTGGCAGTGCTCTCTCTTTAGGGGGATTCCTAAGGTGCCTCTAGTCACAGGAATCGTCCCGTGGCACCTCTATGGGTGGAACCCTCTCTGAGGGTTCCTTGCCTCTTGTACCCCTACAGGGTGATAATTCTTCTGGAATAGAGAGTGTGAATGGCCAAAACCAAACTAACACAGTTACACAAACATAACACTATATTGGCTGCGTAGGTCAGTGAATATCTGTTTGCCGGTCCCAGCCTAGTGATCCCACTGCCACCAGCCAAAATCTGATTTCTTTCTTTGTACTTTGATAAAGCATGTGAATAAATTCAGGAGGGAAGCTGTAACAAAGTTTCATTACACAGCTGTGTTTCAAAGACTGCTCTGTTGCTCATATAAGAGGTTTCATGTCATAACAGTGAATATTTTTGCATGACTCACAACAGCGAGTACACCCTGCCGAAAACCAATTTGGTACATCACAATCAATGCTGAACATCAAGTTAGTGCACATGTAAAATAATGTTTAAAGCAGGGGGGCTATGCCACCCACACACACTTAAATAATCATCTCGGGGGGGGCACTGGAGGAAACAAGGACAGATGACAGCAATATGTTAAAAAAAAGCATGCAAAAAAAAACCCAAACATACCTGCATGCAGTCCTAAAGCAGGGACCACCGGCACTGCAGATGGTGTCCCTACCTGCTACACAAGACAGGTGGCTTGGCAGCATCACGGTCCATGTCCCCATTTAGCTCATCCTTCTTCCTCCCCCCTTCCATTGCTATTCCCTCCCATTGCAATTTTTATCATCACCCCTCACTATTCCCATGTCACATCTGCAGGCACCTCTCTGGGCTGAGGGAGGAGGTTGCTCATCTCCAGACTGAGTTAGCCAGGATTTGGGGGACCTCTTCTCTCACCCAGGGACCACCAGGACCACTGCTGCTGCTGCCTCAGAGGTTGCCAAGAAAGAGGAACGGTTGGACCACAGTGGGCTCAGGAAGGGTGAGAGTGGTGGAACAGAGGTGCATCTCTCCAGTTGTACCTCTCCACAATTTGTATGCCACTCTGGCAGAGTGTGGTTCCTCTGCAGAGGCACCTGCAGTGGGGACCAAGGAGGATGTTGGGAACCTCCACAAAAAAGACTCACAGGAGGGTGGCATGGGACCCCACAGAGGAAGGAAACAACTCCTGGTAGGGGACTCCATTGTTAGGAGGGTTGAACTGGGGGAGGGAGGGGAGAGTGGAGTAAGGTGCATGTCAGGTGCCATGACTTGGAGGGACAGGGAGCTGATCCTCAGGATTGTGGGAGCAGCTGCATGGGGGAGGGAACTCCATGTCATTGTCCACCTAGGGACAAATGACCTGACTGGGAAAGGGATCAGAACAGTGCAGGAGGAGTTTGTGGAGTTGGGGATGTAAAAGTTCTTGCAATTTTGGTGGTTTTCTTTTTGGTAACATCTGTACTTTTAATAATACGTGCACAGAGTCATGTTTTGCTTGTTGTGGTATATATGCAGCTTACCACAAATGAAATTGTGGCTGGTTTAGTTTCAAGTAAAAAAACACTGACCTGAACATGCCTGAGTCAAACTGCTGACTAATCTTCATTAGACAATGTTTGACTGTGCAGCAATGTCACCTTTCATGCTGTCTGCACTCAGAGCAAAAATATTCAGCCTGTCTGGGAACAGAGCCTTATTGTAGAGCTGGGTACCCAGTGAAGCGCTTAATAATATTTTATGCATCAGTAATATGGGACTTAATAAAGTGACTTCTACTGTGGAGTTTTGGAATGCACTGCCTAGGGGTTGGTGGAGGCAGAGACGGTGGAGGGGTTCAAGAGGGGGTGGGACAGGTACAGGGGAAGGGTTCTGGAAACAAAATCCAATGCAGTGAGAATATCCAGAACTGGCAAGAGAGAAGCCAGAGCATTACTGCCCTATTTGCAGCACCTCTCTGGTCTGAGGGAGGGGGTTGTTCATCTCCATGCTGACCTGGCAAGGATTCAGGAAACCTGCTCCCCCACCCAGGGACCACCCAGGCCACTGCCACTACCTCAGAGGTTGCCAAGAAAGAGGAGTGGTTGGACCACGGTGGGCTTAGGGAGGGTGAGAGTGGTAGAACAGAGGCACATCCCTCCAGCTGTGCCTCTCCACAATTCATTCACCACTCTGGTGGAGCATGGTTCCTCTATGGAGGCACCTGCAGTCGAGACCTAGGAGGATGCTGGGAACCTCCACAATATGGAGATTCACAGGAGGGTGTCACAGGACCCCACAGGGGAAGGAAGGAAGCAACTCCTTGTGGGGACTCAATTGTTAGGGGGTAGAACTGGGGGAGGGAGGGGAAAAGGAGGTAAGGTACCTGACTGGGGACCATGGCTGGAGGGACAAGAAATCAATCCTCAGGATTGTGGATGCAGCTGCAAGGGTGAGGGAGCTGGATGTCATTATCCACCTTGGGATGAATGACCTGGCTGAGAATGGGATCAGAGCAGTGCAATAGGAGTTTGTGGACTTGGGGAGGGGCCTTAGACAAGTAGCACACATGATAACTTTCTCGGAAGTGCTACCTGTCTATGGCATGGATGAGCCTAGGGTACTCTGCACCATGGGATTCAATGACTAGTTCAAAAACTGGAGCAGAGCTCAGGGATTTGGCTTCATTGGGGACTGGGGCTCCACCTGGAGGGATGCAGGCCTACACAGGTGCGATGGTCTGCATCTATCCAGGAGGGGAACCAGGATTCTAGATGATAGGTTTAAATGCTTCATTGGCAAGCATTTAAACTAGCCAAGGGGGGAGACACTGAAAAGGAGAAGGGAAATCCTAGCCTCCCCCAAAAATCAGGGTAGTTAGTGAGGTAAACACCAGGACAGAGCAGTCACTAGGGAGAAGGGCAGGGGTAAATGGAGAAAAAGACAAAGGCAGTAAGGACAAGGATGGGGCAAAAAGAAATAAGGCCATAAAAAATTGGAGGATAATGAGTACCAATGCCCATAGTCTAGGTAAAAAGCTCCCTGAAAATGGAGGCCTTGATGGAAGAGGGATGCCTGGATATCATGGCAGTCACAGAAACATGGTACACAGAGAACCATGACTGGGATGTCAGCATACCAGGGTACACAATCTATAGGAGGGACAGGGAGGGAAGAAGAGGAGGAGGTGTAGCTCTCTATGTAAGGGAAGGGATCAAAGCAACAGAACTAAAGGGCAAACAGGGAGGAGAAGAGGCACTGTGGGTCACCCTGGAGACTGGAAATGGCTCCATAATCCATACAGGGGTTGTATATGGACCCCCATCTCAGGGGAGGAAATAGACAAGGAAATGATAGAAGGCATCCATGGGATGGCAGAGAAAGGGGAGGTACTGCTGATGGGGGACCTGAATATGCCAGATGTTAGCTGAAGCACCTTTGCTTCAGCCACATCCAAGATCAGGGCCATTCTCGATGCCCTACAAGGGGGCATGCCTCAGACAGCTAGTTTTGAAACCCACTCAGGAGGGAGCACTCTTAGACCTGGTACTCTTAAATAGGGACAGAGAGAGGATCTTTGATCTTGAAGTGGGTAGCCATCTGGAAACAGGCGACCACCAAACAGTGTGGTTCACGATAAACTTAGCTGCAGAGTCAAGCCACATAAAAGTGATGGTACTGGACTTCAAGAGGGCTGATTTTGTCAAAATGGGAGAGTGCCTCAGAAAAACACTAGCAGGGAGTCACGTGATCCGGTGCAGGGGATAAGACGTATCTGTCGGAGCTCCGCTTTTTCCACCTCCCGACTGTGGATAACTTCTAATTATTTTAATTTCTTTTATTCATTTTTGAGGTCAGGAAGCTTGAGATTTATAAGTGGTGTCGGTTGCTGTAAAAAAATATGTTTGCAACATGTCTATGATACCGGACCGGGAGCAGGCCAAGCAGGAGTTAGAAGCCAAGCGCCCTCATCGTAGCTCTTCTCCCCAGAGTCCCACGGAAGAGCTTTCACCTTCCCACATATATGCGGAGCTAGCAACAATCAAAGAAGCTCTGATGAAGTTAATTGAAGGTGTGGCTGACTTTAAGCCTGCACTTGCCCAACTAGCCCACAGGGTTACAGATACAGAAGCCAGAATTGCCTCAGTGGAAAGGAAACAAGATAAAATGGAACCAGAAATTGTGGAAGTCAAAAAGTCTCTATCCAAACTGGAAGATCACCTCGAAGATCTAGAGGGGAGGAACCGGAGAAACAATCTCGTTCTGATAGGGTTGCCCGAAGGTGAAGAGGGCCCAAACACAATTCAGTTCCTACAGCACTTTTTGAGAAAAACGGTGGGCCCTTCCCCCGAATGGTCCACAGTTCATTATAGAAAGAGCTCACAGATCCTTGAGAGCAAAACCTGCTGTGTCTGACCTACCAAGACCTATAATTTTTAAAATACTGAACTATTTGGATTGGGAGTTTATTAATAGAGAAGCCAGGAAATTGTCGGCTATCTTATGGGAAGGTAAAAAATTGAGAATAGTTCCTGATTTGACTCTGAAAACTCGCCAGCTCAGAGCTGCTTATTGTCCTGTCACTGCGAAGCTGTAGGCAGCAGGCATAAAGCATCAAATGCTATATCCAGCCCGTCTGGAGGTGTCTTTAAAGGAAGGGACAAAACACTTTGACACCGTAGAAGAGGCTGTCAAGACTTTGAAGAAATGCTATCCTGATCTGTTCCCTAAATGAGAGGGTTCTAACCCAGTCACAAGAAACTTGACTTGTGTTGAGAACTTTCTAGAAAGATGTTACATCCCTGAGTTGTTTAATTGTGTTTTGATTGATCACTTTTCTAATACAGGGTTGCAAAAGCAATATTTTGGCTTTTCTAGTCATATAGAAAATATTTTCTCGAGTCATTAGTGATTGTTGGTTAACTGATATTTCTCAGTATCTCTTTTCTCCTTCTAGCGGTTGTATATTGAGCAAGCGAGAACCACTATATCTGACTTTATCCACTAGATGGCAATATATTACTGCTTACAAGATATGATGGTTGGGTAGTTTGCTCGAGCTGAATTTCCCATTTTTTTTTTTGGTTATAATGTTATTTCAAATCTGTTTCTCAATTTGTTTCTGGATAGGGGCATGCCCTCTGGCTAAGTTTCCCAGTCTGAGGGAATACACGAATATCTTGCTCTCTAACGTACTGAGCAACAAGTAAAATCATTGGGCACATTTCTAGTAGAGCACTGTCTGGGTTTAGCCCCATAGATTTCTTTCTTGCTTGTTACTCCTCTCGTTTAAGCCCTAATCTTCTTTATACTTTGGAGCTGGATCTCAATTAAGATAGCTTCTCAAAGAATTTACTCCATAACCTGAAAAATGGTTGATTTACAGGTTAAATGGATGTTTAGTAAGATGTTATGTGGTTTAGTAGCTGTTATAACTTCGGGAGAAGTTTGGTGTATTAGGAGTCAACAGACCTTGAATTCTGGTTCCAATATAGGTTTCATTCGTGGGTTGGATACCTTTTAGTTATGTACAAAGACATAATCCTAGCTAGAGTAAGCTGGGTTAAACAAGGTAATGCATGCTCACCGTATTTAGGTTTTTCTTTCTCACTGTCTCTATTCTGGTAACCTTTGTTTTGTCTAGCAGGTCTGAACTAAATACTAAGGAGATATAGTATCCTATCAATAGGAGGAAATTATTCAATGATGTGAGGAGGAAGGTTATCTTGTCAGCATTTTGGTTGGTCTCTCGCTTGAGGGTGGGAGATGGGGAGCAGAGCTTGCTCTTTTGAGTACCATGGGCCATCTGATTAGGTGGAGGCCTAGGGCCTAGGAGTGCAGACTTGTAGATAATTTAACATTTTTTGGAGCTAGTTTATATTTAGGGAGCTGGAAAGCAGTTACTGGGATATTTTATTTTGCTTTTTCAGGGGTGGGGAGATGGCAGCAGTGCAGCCCTTCATTTAACACCAATTATATGGCACAGTCAAGATTCTTTCATGCTTAACGGTTTAAATATTCTTTCTTAGAACATAAAGGGAGGGAAAGATAATAAGAAAAAATATATAATTTTAAACCATCTTGCCAAATATGACCCTTCAATAGTGTTTCTGCAGGAAACACATATGCTTCCAGAGCAACTACAGTTTTTTAAAAAGAGTTGGGTAGGTCAAGACTTCAGAGAGGGTTTTAGCTCCAGTAAACATGGTGTGGCTTTGCTTTTAGCAAAAAAGATCCTCTTTACCTTGGTAGAATCCATCCTGACCCTGAGGGAGGTATATTTTTGTTATTGGCAAACTAGGCAACTTTGATATAGTGTTGCGGCTCCAGTTTAGGCCCTAATACAGAAACCCTTCTTTCTTTATTCACTTAGCTATGGTATTGTTTTTTCTGCATTACCTATTCTATATTGGAGGAGACTGGAACCTGTTCTGTTAATGATTTAGACCCACTTACCAAAGGGAGTAGGTCCGCTTTCTGCACAAAAGCCTTATCTCGAATTTATCTTCTCCTTGACCTTTAGACCCATGGAGAATATTTAACCCATTAAATAAAGAGTTTACTTTTTCTCTCCAGTCCATAGAAGTTACTCCCGAATTGATTATTTTCTAATCAGTCAGCAGCTAATGTCCAGTATGGTTGATGCTAAATATTAGTTTGGGTACTTTCGACCACTCTCCAATCTTAATCCAGTGTAAATTACCTAATATTTCTATCTGGTCACATTCATGGTCTTTAAACGATAAGCTATTAAAGGCTAATATCATTATTCTAAAATTTCAAAATTATTTGCAAATTTCCATCAAAACTAACTGGAATTCACCTGCTGTAGACCAAGACTGGGCAGCCCTAAAAGCAACCTGGCGAGGTGAATTAATATGTATTGCCACAGTCCAAAAGAAAAGAAAATAGTCAATTGAATAGCTGTTTGGAGAATTAAAAAGTTTGGAAAGTAAAGGTGATAAGCTTACCTTGTGAAGACCAGGAATTATCTAGCTGAGGCACATTATACCAGCATTTTACCTGAGAGGGTGAGAGGTCTGCTTCTACTAAAAAGCTCTTACATTGGTCAGGGAGCAAAGCAGGAAATTACTTGCTTGGCAATTAAAGCAACAGTCTGCATCCAAATGGATCACAGCCCTAAGACATCCCCAATCAGAAGCTTTAGTGACCAGTTTCTTCAGAGATCTTAATTCTATTTCAGATTATTACAAGAATTATATTCTCCGATCCGATGTCTGGGATTATAATGAAAGATGTGGGCTTTTTTGAGAAAGCAGATCTTCCATCTTTGTCCAAGGACAGCTAAAACCTTTAGTTGCTCTCGATCACTAGAGAAGAAATCTCGGCAGTTATCAATTCTTTAAAACTAGATAAGGCACCAGGCCCAGATGGGTTCACAGGTTTATTTTATAAAACCTTTAAAGAATATTTAATTCCTTTACTACTTTAGTTGTATAGTTATTGGAGTTCCCACCCCAACTTAAATCAGTCACTATTCGAGGTGAGAATAACGCTCTTGCCTAAGCCAGGGAAGGATCCATCAATGAACAGCAACTACAGACCTATTTCACTCTTAAATACGGATATTAAAATATACGCCAAAATTCTGGCTAATAGGTTGGGAAGTGTGTGGGAATGTCTGTTAAGTTCCGAACAGACAGGGTTTGTGGCAGGATGCACTTCAGCGGATCATTTTCGAAAACTGTTCCATCTAATATCTGCATCCAGGGCCCCAGAGCTGGAAGCGGCGTTGGTGTCCTTGGATGCAGAAAAAGCTTTTGATAGAGTAGAATGGTACTATATGTTTGTGGCCTTGCAAAAGTTTGGTATCCCAGAACCATTTATCAATTATATACGGGTTTTGTATTCTTGCCCATCAGCAAGACTCCAGTGTAATAACCTCATTTCAGACATTTTTCCTTTACATCGAGGCACCCGCCAAGGTTACCCTCTTTCTCCTTATTTGTTTAATCTTTATATAGAACCTTTAGCTAGAGTATAAAATTGGATAGGTATATAATGGGCGTTCATTTGGCAGATATTGAATGTAAGTTATCCCTTTTCACTGATGATCTACTTTTTCACATCTCGAATAGTAGGCACTCCCTTCCCAGAGCCCTTCAAATTATTTCCCAATTTAGTGCTTATTCAGGTTACAAGCTTAACAAAAATAAAACTACAGTTATTCTTTATCCTCCCTTCTAATGAAGGATTAGATTGTAAACATGGGCCTACAATCAATGGGAAAAGGAAAATTTAATGTATTTGGGTATTAAAATATCTAAAGATCTGGCTAATCTTAAAGACCTCAATTTAGCCCCCCTGATAAAATCTACTAAGGAAGCTCTGGCAAGGTGGAATAAGTTACCACTATCCTTTGGGGCCGGGCTAATATTCTCAAATGTCAATTTTGCCCAGGTTTTTATCCTCTGTGTAATCTTAGTTTATACCTTCCAAAGTCTTTCTTTTGCCCCTTCAAGGCTTTTGCTCTGATTTTCTCTGAAAGGTAAAGCTCCTCATAGGGCTTATGCAAACTTACCTGCCCAAGAAAGGTGGGGGCCCAATGCCTGATTTTTACGCTATTATTTAGCGATTCATGCCAGTAGATTTTTGTATTGGCTCTCAGCTATGGCTTCTATGTCGGGCAGCCTTTCCTGGCTGTTCCTAGATTGGCAACTGACAAATTCCTGTAGGATAGATCTAGAAGCTCTCTTATATGCTCCATGGTCTAATATTCCGTGGAAACTAAGGAACTCTCCCCTTGGTTGGGATATGAGATCCTTACAGCAACTCTGCTCATTGCTTCAAATATCCAATTTAAAAGACTTAAAGCAACCCCTATTAAACAATCCAAATTTAAAAATAGATAAGAAACCTATGCACACTTTTTTCGGTAAGTCTCTTAATAAGCTATATTTGGCGGATTTTGTTGTGGGTAATTCACTTCTTTCTATTGCTGCATTACAAACAAAATTTGGAGTGACCCGAAAGAACCGGTTCCGATTACTTCAATTATGCCAGTGTATTTATCATTTCTTGGGGAAACCTTCTTGGTCAGATGGGGCCGAAACTACATTAAATAATCTTTGGACAGCATCTAAGGGGCGGAAGGTAATAGCTAAACTATACAAAACAATTTTGACTCATACTTTGACAAAGGTTACCCCCATAGCTTATTATTGGAAAAATAACTACAATAAAGACTTTTCGATTAAAATTTGGGAAAAGATTTGGGCAGATAATTATGTCTTAATTAAACAGAATTGCCTGAGGAGCAGCCAGTTTAATAGTCTTCATAATTTATATTACACTCCCACTAAACTATTCCAGATCAAGAGGTTATCCTCACCAAAATGTGGGGATTGTGGCTCTGAATTGGCTACCCTATACCATAAATTATGGGCGTGTCCTAAGATTGTTAAACTTTGGAATTTAGTTAAACAATGGGTGGCGCCCTATCTTAATATTGCTGTATTTCTTAATGAAGATACATGCCTGCTAGGTATGTATTCACAGATCCCTGCATTTTCTCAAAAGCACAAGTAGCTTTGTTGCTATGGTCACCAAGCTAGTAATACTTAGGCACTGGAAAGAGGACTGGGAACCCTCAATCAAGGAATGGTGGGCAGAATTTCTTACTGCCTTAAATGCGGAAAGATTTGTAGCCCGTTTTCTTCACACTGGTGAAAAGTTCCAGAAATGTTGGCGTGATTTTTTTTTCAATCCTTAAAGATAAATTTGGTTATTAATTTAATCCCCTGTTGCCTCCTTCCTTATTTTCTTATAGAAGACTCACAGGTCGGATGGTCTGAGAGGTAAATTCAAACTGTTAGGTTGTGTTAAGGGGACGAGATGTACTCTATCCTTTTCTTCCCTCCTCCTCTTCCTGGTTTACCATGCTAACATTTTTCCCTGTAGCACCTTTTCTTGATGTCTCTTTCCTTTTGTCATATAGTACCTTTTCTTAATTAGTTGGTCCAGAGATGTGCCTTCTTTACATTCACAACTATCTGGGGTCTTGGGAGGGCCTTTTGGTTTGCACATTATTAACCATTACTATATTGGGGTTTTGCAAGGCTGCTGCGGGTTGGATGGGTGGTGGGAGGATTGTTTTGCCTTATGCATATTTTTCTTTTTTCTGGGTTCCATATATGTTTTAGTTCTGTTGTATACAAAGTATATGATCTTTTAATCCAAGCAAGTGTTGGTTTATGTATGGTATTACTTATATGTTTTTGTATTTTTTTCTAAAATAAAGTGACTTGCAAAAAAAAAAAAAGCACTAGCAAACAGGCAAGAAGGTGGGGTGGAGCAACAATGGAGAAACATTAAAACCACCATCACAGAGGCAACAAGTCTTTGTGTGAAGCAATAAACAAATCAAATGAAAGAAAAAACTCTATGGTTCTCAAAAGGAGTGGGGAAGGTAAGGAAGAAAGAAATAGCATTCAGGAAGTATAAGGAAACACAGAAGAAGCAGGACAAAGAACTGTACCAGTTAAAGCAGCAGAAGGAAGTGGGGAAGGCAGTCAGAATAGCAAAGGCCCAAACTGAGGAAAAGATAGCCAACTTGGTTAAGAAGGGGGATAAAACCTTTTATAGGTACATTAGGGAGCAAAGAAATACTAAGGTAGAGATACTGAGGCTGAATAACTTTAGCAAGGCATTTGACACTGTCCAACACAAAAGATTAAAAAACAAATTAGCCAGCCTGGGAGTGGGTCTCAGGGTGGTAGCCTGGGTAAAACACTGGCTGGACAACAGGACACAGTGGGTAACAGTAAATGGAGTCCACAATGAAGAAAGGAGGGTTACTAGTGGGGTACCACAGCTTAAAGGTGGGCCAGCAATGTGAGAGGATACTGAGATGCATAGGAAGAGGCATCACCAGTAGAAAACAGGAAGTTGTTGGCCCTCTGTACAGACAGTTGTTAAGACCACATCTGGAGTACTGTGTACAGTTCTGGAGACCCCATCTCTGCAAAGACATAGACAGGGTGGAGGCTGTACAGAGGAGGGCAACCAAAATGGTGCAAGGTCTGCACCAGAAGACATATGAAGAAAGACTAAAGGATCTTAAGTTGTATAGCCTTGAGGATAGGAGAGAAAGAGGGGGGACATGATAGAAATTTTCAAATACCTCAAGGGAATCAACAAAGTCCAAGAGGGTAGTATCTTTCAAAAAAAGAGATGTGCAAGAAGAAGAGGGCACAATTTGAAGATAGAGGGGGGACAGCTCAGAAGTATTGTGAGGAGGTATTTCTTCACAAAGAGGGTTGTAGATGCATGAAACAGCCTTCCTGAGGAGGTTGTAGAGTCAAAAACAGTGGGGATTTCAAGAATGCATGGGACAGACATAAGGCAGTTCTAGATTTAGGTAGAAGACTTGGTTTGCTGGCCAAGGCACCTAGCTTCACCAGAGCTCTTTCCTTCCAAGACTGCTTGAAAGGCAGAGTAGAGAAACTTACCAGAGCAAGGGAGAAGGATTAAGACTTAGTTTGGCTAAGCAGATTTACTGTGTGGTGGTGTTTTTATTTTTTACTCACAGGGATTGCTACTGTTTGTTGCTAACATTTCATTGCTTTATTTTTTCTCTGATTCAAATTGTTGTTGCTGGTATACCTTCTTCTGCATTATTACAAGGTGTGCCTACAGGTGTGTGCTAACAGATTACTGCTGTAATCTTCTGATTCAAATTGTCTTTTGCAAGGTATATCTTCTGTTACTGCTTTATTTTTCTCTGGAGCAAAGTGTTTCTTACAGGGTATATCTTCTCTGAAATTATTACAGGTGGTGCTTTACAGGTTTTACAGTTTTATCTAACATTAGGATAAGCTTTCAGGGTTACTGCATTGTTGACTGATTGTTTCTGCTCTTACCTCCTTGTTCTTTCGTCCGTGGTTCTTCTTTTTAGGCAGGGGAAGGGCCCAGCCACCCACCCCCATCCCCAACCACCCCACGCTACACTCCTTTTATAGGGTACCACAGTTGTGACATTTCCTGTGGCAGAGCAGGAAGGGGCGGATCAGTGGGGCCTCCACAAGGTGATCTCATTTACAGGGGCACTAGTAATTTAACTTGTTATAACAAGTTAAACAAAGCACAATTAAACCATCACTTGCATTTTTCTTTTCTTTTTCCTTCTAATTACTCTGACTAGGTTACAAACCCAGCAACTTATTTGGAATGGATTTCATTAACTGCAGGTACTGTGAAACAATTTTCAGAAGGACAGTCTTACCAGATTTAGGACACTGTCCTACATGCTGGGCCTTTGAGATCTTAGGTCTCAGCTCCGGCAGCATGGGCAGAGATTGCACGCCCAAATTTCATATTGAAGAGGAAATACATTATAAGAACCACCCGCCATTTCTCCAGCATCCAACAGAAAAACCTTGACCGCAGAGGGTAGTTGGTCCAGGAGGTTGGCAAGTGGTTAGGAGGAGCAAATCAGGTGCCCCATCACTCTCTGCTCTCCAACAAATTACCTCCAAAAACCATATAAACACTACAAACAGGTATCTGCCTCTATCTCTGAAATCAAATAAAGAGGCAGAAGACACTGCAGAGCAGGACACTCAGGCACAGGAGCTAGCACAACAATACTCACCCAAATCAGGAACCAAAACTAAACAAGCACAAAGGAACTAAAAAACTTGATCATAGGAGACTCCATGATTCGGGAGTTGATACCCATCTCCAGCCAGGGTGATGGTCAGATGTCTCCCAGGTACATTGGCATGGAGACACTGACCGCATTGCTAAAATTGTTCACAAAGCAGGAGAAAACATTGATGTCCTAGTACACATAGGGACTATGATCTCGCCAGCCGGTCAGTTGTGGAGACCAAGGAACACCTGACTAGGCTGGGTGACAAACTGTCATCTATTTCGTCTCGCAGGCATCTCCTTCTCTGAGATCCTGCCAGTCTGGGAGAAGGGAGCAGATGGACGGAAGGTCAGAAGGGAGATAGGGAGCTAAACACATGGCTCAAGGACTGGTGCCAGGAAAAAGGACACAGATTTGTAGGAACTGGCAACAGTTCTGGGAGTGAAAGTTCTTTAAATTTGATGGACTGCATCTGACTAAAGAGGAGTCAGTGCATTGGGGCAGAAGTTTGACGTCTTTGCAGAATATTTAAACTAGCAAATGGGGAGAGGGTGCAGCACCCATACGCCGAATGGGAAGAACACCCTCCCTCAGCTAGTGGTCAAACAGGAATTCAGCGTGTTTGCTGCTCATTTGCATCACCAGGTAAGAAAAGGTTTGTCTCCCCATACGATGCACAGGGTAATGCCAAACTTCACCCAACAACTAACACACCAAAATCTGGCCAATGGAAAATCATGTACACAATGCTCACAGCCTGGGAAATAAGATCCCAGACCTGCAGGCAATAATGTCAGAAGCTAAACTGGACATAGCAGCAATTAGTGAGACGTGGTTTACCAGTAACCACACTTGGGAGACTTCAGTACCTGGCTATGTATTGTTAGAAGAGACCGAGGTGCAAAAGGGGGAGGAGTGGCCTGTATGTTAATGAAAATATCAAAGCTACAGAAATTCAGAATACACATAAGGAGCCAGAAGAACTGTGGGTCACCCTGAAACAGGAGATGGGACAGCCATAAGAACTGGGGTTGTCTACAGGCCCCAGACCAGAGGGAGGACATAGACACATTATTGTTAGAAGATAAAAAAACATGACAGCTAAAGGAGGTTCTGATAATGGGAGACTTCAACATGCCGGATACAGATTGGTCAATACCAGCAGGAACATCTGCCAGAACTAGACTCATATTGGATTCCCTGCAGGGGAGGGCCTCAAACAACTGGTACAACAACCCACAAAGAGACAGGGCTATCCTAGATCTAGTACTGACTAACAAAGAAGGATCACAGATCTCCAGGTAGAAGGTCACCTGGGCCAGTGACCATCACATGGTATGGTTCAATTTGGCTACTACATCTAAATCATCCCATTCCAAGGCAAAATGTGGGACTTCAGAGGAGCTGACTTTGATAAGATGGCCAACAGAGTTAAGCTAGCCCTGGCAAAAGAAACACAGGTGAGGAGGTACAGGCAAAGTGGACAAGCATTAAGGATGCAATACTTGGAAGCAACATCCCTTTGTGTTAGACAGAGAAGGAAGTGCAAAGAAGAAGGAAACCACTTTGGTTCTCAAATACAGTAGAAAAGGTCAGAGCCAAAAGGCTGGCCTTCAGGAAATATAAGGAACACAGCGGATGAAGATAGGAGGCATACCAAACTGCCCTAAGGGAAGCAGGTAAGGCAGTAAGGCAGGCAAAGTCCCAAACTGAGGAAACACTAGCATGAACAGTAAAAGAAGGTGACAAGACTTTCTATAGATACATTAGTGAAAGGAGAAAGTCCAGAGGGGTATTGCTAAGCTTGATGGAGAAAAGGGAGCATGTGAGGAGGAGGACCCTGTAAAGGCATCTATTCTAAATAGATACTTTTGCTCAGTGTTTACTGAAGAGAAGGTAGGCAGGGCCCACAGCCCAGCATCATGGACACGGGGAGGGAGGTGAGCACTACTCCCTTCACAAAGAAAGGGTCCTACAAGAGCTTGCTAAGCTCAGGGTGGATAAGGCAATGGGACCTGATGGCATACATCCCAGGGTACTAAGGAGCTAAAGGAGGAACTAGCAGAGCCATTAGCAGAATTGTTTAGTGAGTCTCTGAGCACAGAAGAGGTCCCAGAAGACTGAGAAGGGTTTTGTGATCCCGCCCACAAGAGTGGTAGCAGGGAGGATAGGGGAACTACAGACCGTCAGTCTTACCTCAGTAGTGGGCAAGATTATAGAGGCATTCCTTAAGGAAAGGATAGTGCAACACCTGGAATCCATAGGGGCACAGGATCCAAGACAGCATGGGTTTACAAAGGAAGGTCCTGTCAAACTAATCTCATAGATTTTTTGACTGGGTAACCAGAGTGGTGGACCAAGGGGAGCAGTTGATGTCGCCACCTTGACTTCAGCAAAGCTTTTGACACTGTTCCACATAGAAGATTGATAAATAAGCTAGGTAGGCTCGGGTGGGTCAGAAGTTGGTCAACTGGGTGGCAAACTGGTTGACTGGCAGAAAACAGGGAGTGGTGGTAAATGGTATACAGTCAGAAGAGATGCAAGTCACAAGTGGGGTACCTCAGGGATCAGTCCTTGGGCCAGTCCTATTCAACATCTTCATTAGTGACCTCGCAGATGGACTAGAGGGTAAGGCTTGTCTGTTTGCAGATGACACCAAGATCTGCAACAGAGTAGATGATCCAGATGGGTGGGCAGAATGAGAAGAGATCTGGATAAACTAGCAGAATGGTCAGAAGAGTGGCAACTGGGATTTAATGCAAAGAAGTGCAAAATCATGCACATAGGGAAGAGAAACCCTGGAAGCCACTTATAGGCTGGGAGGAGTTGCTAGCAGTCACAAAGGAAGAAAGAGACTTGGGCATCATCATCACTGATGACCTAAAATCATCCAAGCAGACCTCTAAAGCAGTAGGTAAGGCTAGGGGGTGTTAGGGTGTATTAGTAGGGGTATCAGAAGTCGTAAGAGGAGGTAATAACCCTTTGTACAAGACATTGGTTAGGCCCCATCTGGAGTACTGCGTGCAGTATTGGAGGCCACACCTTCACAAGGACATTAACCAAATTGAGGCAGTCCAGAGAGGCAACCAAAATGGTGCAGGGACTGCATCAGAAGACATAAGGAACAGATTAACGGAGCTCAATATGTATACCCTTGAGCAAAGGAGGGAGAGGGTGATATGATCGAGGCATTCAAACACCTTAAGGGCATAAACAAGGTGAAAGAGTCTAACATGTTTAAATATAAGAAAATAGCAGGACAAGAGGACACAGCATGAGATTAGAGGGAGGCCGATTAAGGGGGAATGTGAGGAAATTCTTTTTCACAGAAAGGGTGGTAGATGCATGGAATGGCTTTCCAGAAGAAGTGGTGGCTATGAATACAGTGCATGGCTTCAAACAGGCATGGGATAGGCATAAGGGAGCAATACAAATGACTATGAATAGATAGGTCACTGACAGAGCAAAGGCCAATGGCACATTTATAAGGTAGAAAAAGAAATGGGCAGACTGGATGGGCCTTGCGGTCCTTATCTGCCATCAACTTCTATGTTTCTATGTTTCTATGTTAGTGGGGGGTAGGAGGAAGTAGGCTGTTGATTAACTAGAATCTGCAGCTTATCCATTAGGTAGGGAAATGGGCAGACTAGGTGGGCCATGCTGTCCTTATCTGCCATCAAATTCTATGTTTCTGTGTTATCATTGTCACTGTACTGTAGCAGGGAAGAGACTGGTTAAGCAGTCTGGTAGTTGCAAAAAAAAAAAAAAACAATCTAGAAAGCTATACATTTGCATAATGCCAAAACCCCTTAACAAAGCCCTAAAGTGAACCAATTTTTCCCTTCTGAACATCGATGTCATATTGCCAGATTTGTTAGAAGCAAGGCTTTTCACTGTGTGTGATATGAAAAATGTGTTTTAGCAAATAGAGCTGGAAGAGTAGTCATGTAATCTGACCATGTTTACAACATCCTTTGGGAAGTATTGGTGGCTCAAAATGCCAATAGGGATGAGCCCAGCCCCAACAGTGTTCCAGTAAAGGCTAAATCATGCCTTAGAGGGGCTGCCAGGCATCAGTACAATAGCAGATGATGTACTGATTGTGGGGAAAGGAGACAGGCTACAGCAAGCAACCAGAGATTATGATGATAAACTGATACCGTTTCTGAAATAGTGCCAGAGTACAAATAACAAGATAAACAAAGACAAATTCATATTTAAACTGAATCTGAAGGAGGTACTGTATATAGGACAGCTACAGTACAAGTCACTTTAAACTGTTCATCTAGTTCACTGCTCTGGCATTGTTTTTTGTATGCTGAAAATGTGGTGGCAACTCTATATGCTTAATATCCAAACTCTGTTTTCAACAATTTATCAGCTTAGAAGCAGCTCACATACAATGCACTTTCAGCTCCCTTATACAGTCCCCCAGTGCTGCAGGAAATTACATCTTCCAGCATTCTCAGCAGCTTGGCTAAGCCCCCTGTACAGCAGTAAACTACATCTCACAGCAGTCTGAGCTGCTCAGCTAATTTGCATGCACTTTATATTGCTTAATATAAGGTATTTGTGTCCCTTCTTGCTCCCCCTTCTGTCTCTGGACCTTGGTTAGCTTATTTGGAGGTCTTGGATCACATTATGATTACCCGATGTACTGTAGTGTTTTTGTCCTGAGCTCCACCAGCTCACACATTTCAGTGTGCCTGCTTGGCGGTTCATATCTTCTGCTCCTCCAGCCCTGCATTCACTTGGAACACATTGCAGGGGACCGTTACAAGGTTCAAGGAGGTCCCCAGGACTCAGGCTGGTGACAGTGACAATCGGGGAATCCAAGGTACAGTAAGCCCTACGCTTTGGTCAGGGCTGGATTAAGGCACAGGCAACATAGGCAAGTGCCTTGGGGCCTTGCCTGCCAGAGGGCCTACAGCAATCTCCAATGAGTATTTACCATATATCAGTTTCTTCTACCTCAGTGAGATGCATTGTTTGTAAATGTCTCAACTGCTAGGTAACCTGAGCAAGGCAGAGAGTGAACTGTGACATTATTCTCACCTAAATGATTGGGTATTAAGTGTAGCTGATTGTTTCAGGGGCCCATGACCAGGCTGACCTGTAAGGTGTGAGCATACCCATTCTCTTTACTTTATCTCTCCCTCCCACTTATAATCTCAATTGATCAAATTTAACTCTTAAATATAAAAGATTAACAATGAAATTCAATATGTATGCTTTATATTTAAAGAGCCGCTGACAGCATTAGGAAAACTTTAAAAAAAAAGTAAGATTTATATTCAGCTCCATCCCATTTTCTCTATTACTTCATATATATTTAAGTACTTAATTCTCAGTTTTTGTTATGACTGAAAACAGTTGCATGAAAACAAGATCCATCTCCAGTAGACTAGTTCACATTTCAAATTTATTGCAAGAATAACTCCATTGAGCAGGCTCATCCATAAAGGAGGTCCGGAGGACACATATCAGAAACATATACATATAAAAGGCAGCTAAAACACATACAGTACTAGCGCATAAATAAAATGAGGTAAATAATGTTCAATTAATGCACGAGTACAATATTTACAGAGCAAAACTTTGAGAATACATTACAGAATATAGAAACTGTCAGACTAGGGAATTATACAGTATTTACTCTCGCTGCTTCTCTACATATTGCATCACAATCCCCTGTTTATGATAATACAAATATCTTCACTGTAACATATTTTAATGTGACAGTTATGATGTCAGGTGAGGACAGGTAGCCAGAGCTAAAAAGGGCAGAGATACTGTATTCTTACAAATACCCTTAGTAATAAAATACAAAAACATAAGCTACAACTATGCCCGAATGTTACATTTTTTTAAAGTTGTCTCAACTGTCTCAGGAACTCTTTAACCTCACTCCTAAAACCATGAAATCTACAATGCATTTTAATTGTAATGTTAAGAATTGTACTCTTTTTTTTTATTTTTTTATTTTTATTCCCTCATCCCACTCATTTTGAAGTTCTGGTGCTGACGTAGTTCTGTTTTCAGGGTGAACCACTGAGTATTGTTCCAGTATCCCATCAATAAATCTTGCCATTATTTGATCCTGGCTTATTATCAATAACATAAATGTATGATCCCGAAATTATTTCTTCCAACAGTCGCTCACTTCACAACATAATCTGTATCATTCATCATGACTCATTTAGTAAACCACCAGTTTAACTCCTACATCACCCAGGACCTATGCTTTTTCAGTGATCGGTCCTACCCAATAAAACTCCTAAATCCTGGTTCATACTACCTGACAGGACAAAATAGTTTATTTATTTTTTATTTTATTTAGCTTTTGTTGACCGGGTAAGTGCACAAGACAAAATTCCCTGACTCCTTTCGAGAAGTGCCATTGGATCTTTAACAGCCACCTGAACTACCACCAGAGCAGACAGATGGGACCTTGGTTTATTGTCTCATCTGAAAGACAGCACCTCATGAGTGCAGCAACCCTCTTATGCTGCACTACAGTGTCAGTATTGGGATTTAGCCCAAATGCCTGCTGTGGGGATAGAACCCACATCCTTCTGCTCTCCCAGCCTCAGAGGTGAATGTTAACTCCCACACTGCAAGTGCACATGGTATGTCGGTGGGGAGGGGTTCAGAAGTGCAAAACAAGACATTTCATACCCAAAACAATATTTGTACCAGGCAAATTAGAAAATCATTTTCTCTGAAGAATCAAAACTAAGACCAATGTTTTTTTTTTTTTCATACTGATATTATTAGTTCAATTCATTTTTAAGCATTTTAGTTAGGTTTTTTAGTTATTATGTCATTTTTTTTAATGGGCAGTAAAAATATATGTTTTAAAAATGTCATTACCTGATATGCAATGATCAAAGAGTGTGATCACAGTGAAGGGGCACTGGTGCGGTGAGGGGGACCTCAGATTTCTCCTTGGCCTAGGGTCCCAGCTTACATTAATCTGGCCCTGACTTTGGTGGGATGCTACATAAAGAAGCAGAAATACTGCTTCCAAGGGCTTCTCTTGCTCCTTACTACTCTCAGCTTCAAACAATTACTGAGAGCTGGATAAAAGTCTACCCATTCTCATTGTGCTGCTGTTTTAAATTACAGGACAGACTTTTATCCAGCTCTCAGTAATTGTTTGAAACTGTGAATAATAAGCTGCAAGTGAAGCCCTCAGAAATGAAGAAAAAACATGGCATTGGGGTGGGGGTTTCAATCTGAATACAGCACCACAATTGATTGGAACTGAATGACAGCTCTTGGGACTGGCTGATTGGAACTGGGTGACAGCTCTTGGGACTGAGTAGAATGTCAAGGACACTGCAGTAGTGAAACTGAAACATAGAAACATAGAAGTTGATGGCAGATAAGGACCGTAAGGCCCATCCAGTCTGCCCATTTCTTTTTCGACCTTATAAATGTGCCATCTGCTTTTGCTCTGTCAATGACCTATCTATTCATACTCATCTGTATTGCTCCCTTATGCCTATCCCATGCCTGTTTGAAGCCCTGCACTGTATTCATATCCACCACTTCCTGAGGTAAGCCATTTAATGCATCAATCACTGTTTCTGTGAAAAAGAAATTCCTCACATTACCCCTTAATCGGCCTCCCTCTAATCTCATGCTGTGTCCTCTTGTCCTGCTGTTTTTCTTATATTGAAACATGTTAGACTCTTTCACCTTGTTAATGCCCTTAAGGTGTTTGAATGTTTCGATCATAGCACCTCTCTCCCTCCTTTGCTCTAGGGTAGACATATTGAGCTCCGTCAATCTGTCCTCATATGTTTTCTGATGCAGTCCCTGCACCATTTTGGTTGCCGTTCTCTGGACTGCCTCAATTTGGTTAATGTCTTTGTGAAGGTATTGCCTCCAGTACTGCACGCAATACTCCAGATGGGGCCTAACCAGTGTCTTGTAAAGAAGGATTATTACCTCCCTCTTCCGACTTGTGATACCCCTACTAATACACCCTAACATTCCCCTAACCTTGCCTACTGCTTTAGAGGTCTGCTTGGATGATTTCAGGTCATCGGTGATGATGATGCCCAAGTCTCTTTTTTTCTTTATGACTGCCAGCAACTCCCATCCCATCCTATAGGTGGCTTTAGGGTTTTTTTTCCCTATGTGCATGATCTTGCACTTCTTTGCATTAAACCCTAGTTAACACTCTTCCAACCATTTTGCTAGTTTATTCAGATCTCTTCTCTTTCTGCCCACCCCATCTGCATCATCTACTCTAAATCAGATCTTGGTGTCATCTGCAAACAGACAAACCTTACCCTCCAGTCCATCTGCAATGTCACTGATGAAGATATTGAAGAGGACTGGCCCCAGGACTGGTCCCTGAGGTACACCACTTGTGACTTGCATTTCTTCTGACTGTAAACCATTTACCACCACTCTCTGTTTTCTTACCCATCAACCAGTTTGCCACCCAGTTGACCAACTTCTGACCCACTCTGAGCCTACCCACCTTATTAATCAATCTTTTATATGGAACAGTATCGAAAGCTTTGTTGAAGTCAAGGTAGGCAACATCAACTGCTCCCCCCTTGGTCCACCACTCTGGTTACCCAGTCAAAGAAATCAATTAAATTAGTTTGACAGGACCTTGCTTTTGTAAACCCATGCTGTCTTGGATCCTGTGCTCCTATGGATTCCAGGTGTTGCACTATCCTTTCCTTAAGGAATGCCTCCATAATCTTGCCCACTACTGAGGTAAGACTGACTGGTCTGTATTTCCCTGCCTCCTCCCTGCTACCACTCTTGTGGAGCGGGATCACATGAGCCCTTCGCCAGTCTTCTGGGACCTCTCCTGTGCTCAGATACTCACTAAACAGTTCTGATAATGGCTCTGCTTGTCCCACCCTTAGCTCCTTTAGTACCCTGGGATGTATGCCATCAGGTCCCATTGCCTTGTCCACCCTGAGCTTAGCGAGCTCTTGTAGGACCCTTTCTTTTGTGAAAAGACTAGTGCTCACCTCCTTTCCTCACCCATGGGCCCTGCCCTACATTCTCTTCAGTAAATACTGAGCAGAAGTATCTATTTAGGATAAATGCTTTTACATGGTCCTCCTCCTCCTCACACGCCCCCTTATCTCCTTTGATCTTAGCAATACCCTCTCTGGACTTTCTCCTTTCACTAAAGTATCTATAGAAAGTCTTGTCACCTTCTTTTACTGTCTGTGCTAGTGTTTCCTTGGTTTGGGCCTTTGCCTGACTTACTGCCTTCCCTGCTTCCCTTAGGAAAGTTTGGTATGCCTCCCTATCTTCATCCCACTGTGTTCCCTTATATTTCCTGAAGGCCAGCCTTTTGGCTCTGACCTTTTCTGCTACTGTTTTTGAGAACCAAAGTGGTTTCCTTCTTCTTTTGCACTTTCTTTTCTCTCGAACACAATGGGATGTTGCTTCAAGTATTGCATCTTTAATGCTTGCCCACTTTGCCTGTACCCCCTCACCTGTATTTCTTTTTGTTTGGGCTAGCTTAACTCTGTTGCCCATCTTATCAAAGTCAGCTCCTCTGAAGTCCTATATTTTTGCCTTGGAATGGGATGATTTAGTTGTAGTGGCCAAACTGAATCATACCATGTGATGGTCACTGGCCCCCAGGTGACCTTCTACCTGGAGATCTGTGATTCTTTCCCTGTTAGTCAGTACTAGATATAGGATAGCCCTGTCTCTTGTGGGTTGTTGTACCAGTTGTTTAAGGCCCCCCCCCCCGCAGGGAATCCACCATGTGTCTAGTTCTGGCAGATGTTCCTGCTGGTATTGACCAATCTGTGTCTGGCATGTTGAAGTCTCCCATTATCAGAACCTCCCCTTTAGCTATCATTTAGCTGGGCTCTCAACTCAATGGTTGAGCATTTGTGGGTTACTGAATGGGTTGCACTGTATTAATAAAAGTTTCCTGACAGCTGCAAAGTAAGCTGAAACTGAACAGCAGCTAGAAACAATTAGGAAACTTTTATTAATTCATTGCAATGAAAATTGCACACATTTAGCAACTCACTGAAAAATGCTAAATTAGTGAGTTGAAGGAACAGTTTAATGTGACTTGTTCTGTACTTGCATCAGAGAGTATGAGGGTGGACCCTTGAAATGTAAATGCCATAAAAGAAATCCTAAGACCTGAAGATGTGAAGGGAGAATGGAGATTTATGAACATAGTGAACTACTGTACCTAGCAACATTCTGCTAGCATTTGTCAGAAAGTGTGAAATATTGAGACAGTTGACTCACAAGGACACTGTGGAGTGGATGGATATGCATGAGGATGCTTTTAAGCAAATAAAAGAATTGATAGGAAAAGCATCAGTGTCACAGAAAAAAGTTTGATTTTGCAGTGTGATGCATTGGAGTCTGGACTGCGAGCAGCACTGATCCAGAAGGGTCAGCCTGTCACTTTTTCAAGCAGAGCATTAACTCAAATGGGAACATGACATTCACAAATAGAAAAAGAACTTTTGGAAATGTTATTTGGCATGGGGAAGTTGCACCAGTATACTCCTGGAAGGACAATGGATATGCAATCTGACCATAAACCACTGGAGAATATTACAAGCACCAAAAAGTCTGCAGAGGATGTTATTACGATTGCAGAAGTATGTGGTCTGCATTGGGTGTTGTCCAGGCTGAGAACTTATGATAGCTGAGAAACTGAGGAGAGCTTACCTACCCAAACGCTACAAAGAAGGACCAGTAGAAATGGAGATAGAAGCTGTTAACATGGCAGAATACTTGCCAGTGCTGGAAGAAAGGTTGAGATATATTTAAAGGGATAAAAAGAAAGAAAAATACTTGCAAACACTAGAAGTGAGGATTCTGTATGGAATGCCAAATGAGAAGGAACAAGTGCCATGGGGAGCCAGACCATATTTTAAAATGTGACATGAGCTGAGCCTTTTCTAGGAAGACTGAGCAGTGATCCCAGAGACTCTGAGATCTGTAATAAAGCACAGAGGACAATCATCATATCTGGGCATTGAAGTATGCCTAAGAGGAGCATGGGAGTATGTGTACTGGACAAGACACAGCATGAGATTAGAGGGAGGCCGATTAAGGGGGAATGTGAGGAAATTCTTTTTCACAGAAAGGCTGGTAGATGCATGGAATGGCTTACCACAAGAAGTGGTGGCTATGAATACAGTGCAGGGCTTCAAACAGGCATGGGATAGGCATAAGGGAGCAATACAAATGACTATGAATAGATAGGTCACTGACAGAGCAAAGGCCGATGGCACATTTATAAGGTAGAAAAAGAAATGGTCAGACTGGATGGGCCTTGCGGTTCTTATCTGCCGTCAACTTCTATGTTTCTATATGTTTCTATGTTACTGGCCTGGGCTTAGTCAGCAGTTTTGGAATTTCATGCAAAACATTGAAACATAGAAACATAGAATCTGAAGGCAGATAAGGACCACTCGGCCCATCTAGTCTGCCCATTTCCCTACCAAACTGATAAGCTGCAGATCATAGTTAACCAACAGCCTACTTCCTCCTACCCCCACTAAAATTGCCTTATGCCTGTCCCATGCATTATTGAATTCCCCCACTGTTTTTGACTCTATGACCTCCTCAGGAAGGCTGTTCCATGCATCTATAACTCTCTCTGTGAAGAAATACGTCTGACACTTCTGGGTCCCCAGAAGACCATTAACAAAATTAGACTTTGTGATCACATGACGTGTCTGAGAGGTCTGGGCAGAAACTGGAAATGATTTATTGAGATTTGATGGAAGAGAATATTTAATAACTGTGGATTACATCTCTGTCTTCTGGGAAATTAATAATTTACCTGATGCTAAATCACAGAGAGTCATATGCAAATTGAAAGCATGCTGCAGATATGGAATTCAGTGCTATATGCTCTGATAATGGACCAGAGCATTCATCAGATGAGTTTAAAGGGGACAGGAAATCTGTGCTAATTGGCAGCAGTTAGTAATGTTCCTAGCAAGAGAAATGAAAGACTTGTCTCCAAAAGAACCATATTTAACTGTACCTTATTAAATACTGATGTGAAAAAAACGTGCTTTCAGCAGTTTTCTTTTTATGAACAACATTTTGAACAGTTCTCTTCATGGAACCAGTAATTTGGAATGTTTACTATGTCATGGTTTGAGTACAGAATGCTAAACATAAGCTATTGTCCTATCAGAACCATGCTTTAGAGTTCTTTGCTCAAACCAGGACATAGTTAAAACTCCAGATCACTGGTTCCATGAAGAGAACTGCAACAGAATGTTGCCCATAAAAACAAAACAATGCAAAATACAGTTTTTCATATCACTTTTTATTCAGGTACAGTTATATATGGCCATTTAGGCTTATGGATATCATTTCTGTAAATGGGAACATTATAAACAGCTACCAATCAGAAATCATTTCCTGTTCTCTTTAAATCTTTTAGCATAAAATTGGACTTTGAGCACATTACATCTCCTCATGATACCTGCAAAGCAACGGCAAGGCAGAGTTCACTATAAAAATTGCTAAAAGATTGTTGAGAAGAGCTAAAAATGCAGGGACTGACCCATATTTGGCTGAGCCGGATCACAGAAATATGCTAACATGAAGACTTAGTATTAATCCAGTCAGAGAGTAATGATCATAAAGCAAAAACATTGCTGCAAACCACAGGAAAATACCTCCACTTGGGGGAGGGATACAAAACAGTGAGAAAATAGCTGAAAGAACATCAACACAGACATTGGTACTACTATAGCTAAACAATAAATTTACCAGAACTCAATCCGTCGTACCAAATCTGAGCATGTCCAACGGACAAACTAAAGAAGCATTGGCAAGAAGGAACAGTACTGGGGCATTCCAAAGCAAGATCCTATGAGATTCATTGACAAATGGCCATGTCCTGAGATGGAACAAGAGACACTTAAAGGGGCACTATCAGCTTTCCCCTACGTTTTTTACTACCTGAAGTCTATAAACTTGTACCACACACTTAGTAAAACATGTTCATTAGAATGCCCCCATAGATGTAAAAATAACAAATCATACCTGTTTTTATTAAATTTAAACCAAAATCCCCTTTCACTTGGGCCGCCGAGAACTGACCCACCACCAGAAGCATATATTGGATGTGAACGCACACCATGAACGCTCGTTGTCCCGAAGTGTGATTTGATACCATGACACCGCCAACAAGATAATCCCTTTGTGCCGTCTACTAATCCAAAATGCTCCTGGTGCTTAAAATCCCAAATTGAGCACTCAAAATATCACAATTTATAACTGTGAGCGTCAGCTTCCATACCGATGCGCTAAGGTGGCATGTTATTGCATGCTTTCGGGATCTTCACCTGTGTCTCTTTTGCATCTTGCGGGATTTTGGCTCAAGTCTGATTTATAAATTGTGATATTTCAGTGCTTTCGGTTTTGGGATTTTAAGCACCAGGAGCATTTTGGATTAGTATACTGCACAAAGGGATTATCTTGTTGACGGTGTCATGGTATCAAATCACACTTCGGGACAGAGAGCGTTCATGGTGCTCGTTCATGTCCAATATATGCTTCTGGTGGTGGGTCTGTTCTCAGAAGCCCGAGTGAAAGGGGATTTTGATTTAAATTTAATGAAGACAGGTACAATTTGTTATTTTTACATCTATGGGGGCATTCTACTGAACGTGTTTTACTGAGTGTGTGGTACAAGTTTATATTTTTCAGGTAGTCAGAAACGAAGGGGAAAGCTGATAGTGCCCCTTTAAGAAAACTGTAGGAGGATGAAAGGAGGCAGGATTCAGTCAAAGATCTTAGTGATGCACATTTGCAGATAGGAGATGCTTGTGAGATAATTGAAAAGGTAATAGATCCCATCTCCATGCTTATGACTGTCACTAGTGAGATGCTGAGGAAGATCCATGCTGAGATCAAGAGAAAGGCAGATGGCCAAGGGAAAGACAAAACACCAGCTGCTGCAGAGGGTAGGGCAGACCCAGTGAGACAGAACCAACGGAGAGTTTGAAGGTGGGGCCAGCCAGTTAGCGGACAATAGAACAATTAGTATAAGCAAAAGAGGCAGAGAAATGTGGAGGTTAGGCTATTTGAAAGACTATGTAAACAGGTATGTAGTTGCTACAAAAATGCACTTATGGATGCAGATTGATTTTTTTAAATATTTTTATGCAACCATCTGTATATATTTTGAAACAGAAGTACTATTCAATGTTATATTTTGAAACTACAGAAATGCTAAGATTACATGTCAGATAGATAGATAGACAGACAGTCTGGCAGACATATATAATGGTTTAAGCATCATTTGATAGAGATGATAGTCTAAATCTCCTACAGCACTATTTATTTCAAAAAAGAAAAGAATGTAACAAAATATGTTAGTGGAAGCATAATCAAGCATATGGTTGCACAAGGGAACCATTGAGGGAACTACACATATAACTGGGGAGCACAGGAAATAAAAGTTTAGATCTTCTTTGAGCCTACCAGGTCATACTGTCATGGATGAAACCACGCACAACAAGATTGTGCTGTCAATAGCATGCATGGCTTTACAGTGGCAGGGGAATTACAGTGATATGAAAGTATCACTATCTCCTGTCACTCACTATAAAGGAGGAAGTGGATGTAGCCATTGCTGATTGGGTACGCAGTCGAGCCGCTCCCATAGTGGAGTGGCTAGATCACCCAACCCTGCAGTGGATGGGGTTGGGGGCAGAACATGGTTTGATTCCCTGCTAGGGAATATTTTACTTTTACTACTTTTTTCTTGCCCCTTTGTCTATCCCCCTCAGAGTTGATTATACTAGTTCCGGGGGTGTGGGGGGTGAGGGAGGCAAAGCCCCCCACAAAACAAAAAAAATATTTTATGGTGTTGCTACATATTGTTTGAAGGTGCACAGTCATGATGTGCATGATTTTGTCCGTGACATTATGACCTCATGCCTTCTTTCAAGGATATCTATTTCATAAGGCCACACCTATGGAATTATGATGCCATGAGAGAACAGCGACTGCATAATCGTGAACTGCAAATCAGCGAGTGCATATCATCAAAGCCAAAAATGGTGATGCGTACTACACTGACTGCAAAAATGTTGACCCTAAATAGGCATGGGTTCATAATGTGGTAGCAGAAACCACGTAGAGACAACAGTGTGCAGCAACACAGCAGTGGTTCATAAAGCCTATCACACAAAATCACCACACACATGATAAATTCTTTAGTTTTTGGGGGAACATCACCCCCACACCCACAAGAAATATTTGTAATCAACTCCAAGGGGTTGTGGACTGATGGGCAAGTTAAAAATCACATTGTAGCACTCACTCGTGGCTGCACAGATGGGAGTAAAATAAAATTTCCCTTGAGTAGGGTTTCGAATCCTCCCCCCCCCACTAACTGCTAGACCGAGTGCCTTGGCCAGTCCACCATGGGAGCAGCTCGACCAAGCACTTGACCAGCAGTGCTGAAACTCCTTTTTCCCACTTCCTTCTTCCATTCCACAGGGACGGGGTAGCAATATTTTTGTATCGCTGCAATACCCCTATCGCTATACTTCCACATGTACTTAAGACAGTGTGGTTCTTCATGCATAGTTTTGTCCATGATACAGTTACATGGTACCCCCTAAACAGTCCCTATTGGAACTAAATACATTAATATTTTTATGCAGGGGCTATGCCTCCTGCACCCCCCCTTCATTAATATAATCAACTCCAGTGGGTAGCCTGACACTGGGGTTTGGAGACAACTCAGGACAGTGCTATTGAGAGGACCACATTCAGGAGAGCAGGATACCTTGGAGCAGGAATCAAGAAACTGAGAGTGGAAAAAAATGTCTAAGTCCCAAAAGTGCTAAAATAAAAATTTTCAACCCAACCAAACCAGCCCTGAGCTCTTCACCTTTCGCAATACAGCCAAAGACTCCAACCATGAGACCAAATGGTGGGCTGGGATCTGCCTGGCCAAACATCTCATGTGCTCATCCCCTACAGCTCCCTCTGGCAGTTGCTGTATCCTGCAGTTGCGGTTCTCCTCCTAAAACAGTTGGTTGCTCTCACCAAGCCTCGCTAACCTTTTCCATTCACTCATGTTACAGGCGGTCAAACTGAGTTACTCAGTTTGACTCGCCCATATCATGGGTTACCTGGATCTACAGCTAACAAATGCTAGGACCACATGGAAACATTTTTGCTAGCAGTCTACTAGGGGACACCTACAGCAACGTCATATGTGGACATCCTCTCCATATAAATGTGGTAGCCTCAGCCAACAGCTATACACATCAGACTCTATGGAGATGCCACAACTACAGTTGACTGCTAATCTTTGATTTTCTAACTTTTATTACTTTTCTTACATAGAAACATAGTAGTTGATGGCAGATAAGGACTGCAAGGCCCATCCAGCCTGCCCAGTTCTTACCTTAGTAAGTTATCACTTTATTTTTAAAGTGACTGCTGTCATCGTGTATGTCAACGAGAGACCTCACTATGCTCTTTCTTACTGCTTGTGTGGTGCAAAAATCTACCCCAGTGATGACCATGTTGCCTGCATCTACTGTCTCAGAGAGGCCCATAACATTAAGGCCTGCAAGATCTGCCTGAAGTTTAACCAGGTTACCCAGCATAACTGCCACAAAGTTCTGCAGTCTTTCCTCCTAGAGAAGAAGGTAGACAGAATGAAAAGAGAGCTCCAGATGAGAAGCTCCTCCACATTGTTGCCCTCATCCTGGGCCTCCTACTCCTCCAAGGCCTGGGACAAGTCTTCAGGAAAGCACAGACACCAGGAAAGGGAATGGAAGAAGGATAAACCCTCCCCTGTACTCTCCTAGTCACCACTCCACTTGGCGCTGACAGTTGCAGCATCATCGTCCACTTCGGTGGCAACACCTTATACCTTCCAAACTCAAAATCCCACAAGGTTGGCTTTTACAGTGAGTTCTGCTAGACCTACCACAACTGATTAAGGCTCATTGACATTGGACTGTTGCCACCCCCATCAACGCTGCAAGCCTTACTGTTCAGATTTTAGCTCCCTCAAAGTTGGCTGCTAGTGGGTTCTGCCAAATCTCTTATGGCTGGCAATGGCCACTTGATGTCAGGGCTCCTGTCACCCCCATCGATATCACAAGGCACTCCATTGACAACAGGGCTCCAACCTCCCTGTTAACAATGCAAGGCGCCCTGCAATGCAGGCAACTATCAATGTGCAGAAGGTGTTCTCTTCTTTGTGGAGATAATGAGTGCCTGGTGCCTCCTCCATGTACAACAATGATGAGGCCACTCAGACCAGCCCCCAAATTAATGCCTGCCACATCGAAACACCCTGCGTGGTGTCAGCGTGGCTCAGTTGGTAGCACATCCACCTCTGGACCAGAAGGTCGTGGGTTATTGTCCCACACCGGGATTGGACTTGCACCTAAAAATCACTGGCATCCGAGTGCAGTATTGGGGGGTGCTGTACTGCTGGGGTGTGCCGTCCTTCGGATGAGATGTTAAACCGAGGTCCCTTCTTCCCATCCTGGTGTTGTCCTGGTGGGTGTCCAGGTGGAAGTCAAAGAACTCAGGACACTCTTCGCAAAGTGTAGGGAACATTCCCGGTGTCCTGGCCAACATTCCCCTTCCCTTAAACCGGTTCATGCAATTATCCAGGCTCTGTGTGGGTGATGATGTACGATATGGCCGCCACCACACATTCAGTCACTTCACTACCAGTCTAGCATTGCTTGTAAAGCGCTTTGGGATACTGTGTATGAAAAGCACTATATAAATGCTGATTCTTCTTCTTCTTCTTCTTGCTGCAGGACATTGACATCCTTGCTTCCTTCTTTGTAACCTTCAGAGTCTGTTGATGAAGATTAGGAATACAACCCTGATCTCATCTTGCAAGAGGAGGAGTAGGAGGAAAATATGGATTGGAGCCCATCTAGGTGTAGCTCCACCACGCTGTATACCCCGAAGTCCCCTCCTGAAGACCCCTCCTTCACCTCCATGATGAAGCAACTCCAACCTGCAATCGAGTTTGATGCTCAGGAGCAAGACATCAGCATGAGAAACCTAGTAGAGTTTCTAGAATGTCCAGATTTTCACCCTATTATTATTTCTCCTCTTTTAGTTGTACTAGAGGATTCCACCCTGGCTGCCTGGCACAGACCAGATTTGATCTCTGCCATGCCCATAAAGGCAGACAAACTGTACCAGGCTTCCTCAATAAAGCTTTTTTCCACAGAGCAGCCTCAGACTGATTTGGTTGTGATAAATGCAACCCATGATAGGTCTAAGAGACTTCAGCATCTCAGTCCCCCCCCCACCAGATAAAGAGTGAAGAAAACTAGACCTCATGGGCAAGAGAATCTTTGCTTTTACCACAATGGGCCTTAGAATAGGAAACTACCAGTCCCATATGGTCAAATACCAGAATATCCACTGGAAAGAGGCCAAAGCAGCAGCCCAGGCCCTTCCAAAGGGTCCCCAGAAACAGGAGCTGCTCAAGGCACTCCAAACTGGGGTTTTGTGGGTAAGCACCTCCTGAGGTTTACCTATGATATTTCAGATGACCCAGTCAGAGCAGCTGCAGCTGGCATCTACCTGAGAAGACATTCTTGGCTCAGGGTGTCAGGCTTTGCAACTGACATTCTGGAATCCATTTTGAATGCTCCTTTCAGATAAAGGTTATAAGCTGTTTGAGGCAGATGTGCAAGATATCCTTTTTGACCTACAATTCTTGGGCAGGACTCTAAGGTCAGTCCACTCCCCTTCCACACACAACCAAGGAGTAGGCAGAGGGTACCCTTTCATTGAGTCACCACAGACCAGACCAAGGTTAGGAGCCAGGCAGCAGAGCAAATGCAAAGCAGCATCAGCTTTGCTTGCCAGTACCTCCACCACATGAAAAGCCTCTAGATGTGGAGGTGTGGTCCTGGCCACAGAATCTGCTTCAGCATGACTCCTTCCTTGACCCCCATCCTCCAGTGCTTCAGGAAGTGTTGGTGGGGGATTGTTTCTTCCTCCACCTGGAAGGGTAGCAGGAGATTACAACCAATGCCTGGGTCTTGCAAGTCATCGAGCACAGTCACACTCTAGAACTTCTGGAGTTACCTCCAGACCTTCCTCTAACCCTTAAAACTACCCTCCTGACCACATACCTCTGCTACTGGGGAAGTTTACACAGTGTTACAGAAGAGGGCCATACAACCAATTCCCTGGGCACAAAGGTTCAGGTTTTTTTTTTATCCCCACTTCTTCCTAGTCACCAAATCTACAGGGGGCCTGAGGCCCATTCTGAATCTGAGAAATCTGGACTACCATGTGCAGTACAAGAAGTTCAGGATGATCATGTTGTATGGCCTGCTACCCCTACTGCCAAAGGGATACTGGATATGCTCCCAAGACGTGCTGGACACATACCTGCATATCAAGGATTGTATTCCTTACAGGAAGTACCTCAGGTTCCTGTTTCAGGGGGTGTACTACCAGTTCAGGGTATTGCCCTTTGACTTGTCAGCTGCACCACAAGTCTTTACCAAATGCTTAGTACTGGTGGCAGCAGCCCTCAGGAGGGAGGGATTATACATGTTCTCCTATCTGGATGACAGGTTGCCCATACAGTTTTTGCTATAGATAAGAGGCATGGTATCCTAGTGCGTCGCTTGTTAGAAATTCAGTGTTGTAGTATTCCAGTCATCAGGGATGCACTGGAGTGATATTCCAAATGCAGTATGTGGCGAAATGTGTTAAAACTTGCTGCTGAAATGCATTTCTTGCAGCAGCCACAGGATGGCAATGAATGCTCCTCCACCACTGATTAGTTGTGGTTTTAGATTAAAAGTCATGTGTCCCCCAAGAAACCTGCAGGTGGTGATAGGTTTCCTAATTGCTCAAATCTGACACTTTTTTCTTGTTGTTGTTGTTAAAATCCCACGTCCCATCAAGAAGTGCAGACATCTGAAAACTACACTGTGAATTGCCTTGCTATCTGCTCTCTTATCTCAAGTGCCACCATGTTATAAAGCTTATTGTCTATTCCAGGTAAAGCAGATGTTGTGTGGCATTCAAGACAGCCCCCATTCACTGGCAATGTCCAGTGTCAGGAGTGGCAGATTATAGTACAGATCAGTGTCCACCAATCATGGTGTGCTCACTGCTCACCCACAGAAAAGCGGCAGACAGCAGAGGCTGTGAATTGCTCTATAATGTTGTCCCTACACTACCATGCATCCTATCCAACTAGCTGATGTACCATTGCCATTCCATTTGGTCATTCCAGTTAGCAGGTAAGGTTGTGTCCATATATCTGATTCTGGACATCATACAGTAGCTCCTGTTACTGCTGCAGCTTGCAACCAATTTGTTATTATCTAGGCTCCCTCACCTGCAGAGTCCCAAGTTCAGTCAAGTGGCTGGTAGCTGTTTTTGGTCCAGACTTGGGGTTCCCCCCACACACCCCTACCCCCGGCACCAGCTCCCCACCATAGCATACAAAAAAGTTAGTCTACTCTTTCTCAAGATTGCAAGCTCTGAATGGCACAGTTGTTTGCTTCAGGCAGACCCACTGGCATACTGTGTATGAACAGTTTTATATTTTGTTAGTGATGAGGAAACAGATGTATTGCTGATGAGCTGATGAAATGTACCCCATGTGAATGCAACAGTACAGCAAACACACGGCGGGTCTGAGCAATGCACTAACAGCAGTAACCACCAGGGAGAATCACAAATGCTGAAAAATGTGACAAAGAAAAAACAAAACACTACCTCAACAAACCTAGTCTGTCTGCATGATAGTTGTACTTTGGATGTACTGTACAGTACAAAGTGTTTTTGACGCCAGCAGAAATCAGAGTCTGAATACTGGTCACTGACACAGTGGCTGTATAGTATGTCATCACCATCAGAACTGCTGAACTCAGTATGCACGTCATCTGCGTATTGCTCAGTTGTCTCTATTCAGTCACAAAAACTCAAAACAAAATACACTAAGAAACAAGCATTTGTCAATGCCGAATGTTGTCTCGCTGGCATTGTCATTGGTAGTGCTGGAGCTAGAGATGCATAATAGGAATGGCAGTGAAGTATTGAAGTGATGCCAACCCCACCCCCACCCTGTAGAGACTGACAGGCATTGGGGTGTGCCTTTGGGCCATCAGCTATAACACTCATGCCATTGTACCTCACCCTACCCTGTAGACACTGACAAGTGTTGTGGTGTGTTTTGGTGTCTTTGAGCATTATACTTACCCCATTCCATAAGGAAATGCGCTGAGGTGGGTGCAGTATAGGAGAATGGGGTGAACTTTGTGGCCAAACAATGTAAGGCACACCACGATGCCTGTCATTGGCTGCAGGGTGGGGGGGTGGAATGGTGGGAGCATTACAGCCGATAATCCCAAGTTACACCAATGATGCCTATCAGTCTTTATAGGGTGGGGTGCCAGTTGGAAACCCTAACACTATAGGCGTGTGTTGGTATTTTCACTCCAAATTTTCAACATGGGCTTTTTGTGAGCCCACCTCCTGAAAAACGGCACAATCCATTTGTTAGCTGAAAGGTGTTTTTTTCACAGTGGCTATGCCATTTGGCAACACAGGGCCAAAAACACATTTTGGGCAGGATGTGGAAAATGACAACTGTATTGTTCATGAGGTGGCATAAACAAATGGCAGTGTTGAAAATCTGGAGTGAAAATATGAAAACTTGGTGAAGTCACGAGCATGCATAGAAACTGCGTAACACACGTCCGTAACCCAATTATTTTGGGGAGTTTGTTAGCCACATTTAAACATAGGCATTTTGGGACCTCCTGCATGAACAGTGGCACTGTGATTTTGTTAATCTGTCCCAAAAGTTGATTTCCCACAGCGACCACACCATTGTGCGCCACAGGTGCAGAAACACATTTTGGGCAGGATGTGAAAAATGACAGCTGTACTGTTCATAAGGAGGTGAGAAAAAAATGCCAGTGTTGAAAATCTAGCATGGAAATACTGCAAATTTGTGAAGTTACAAGCGTGCGTGGAAACTGCGTAATGCCTGCTTGTAACACAATCATTTTATGGACTTTCAGCACCAAATTTTCAACATAGGCATTTTAGGACCTCTGCTCATGAACAGTGTCACTGTTGTTTCCTCAAACTGTCCCAAAAACTGATTTTGTACAGCGAACATGCTATTTTGCGCTGGACGTGTGAAAACACTCTTCGGCCAGGATATGTAAAATGACAGCTGTAGTGTTCATCAGGAGATGTGGAAAAATGCCAGTGTAGAAAATCTGGAGTGAAAATATTACAAATTCACAAAGTTATGAGCATGCGTGGAAACAGCACATTGCAGGCTCATAAAACAGCCATTTTGGGATTTTCTTTACCAAATTAGCAACATAGGCTTTTTCAGAACCCCCCTCATGAACAGTAGCACTGTCGTTTCATTAATTGGTCTGGAAAGCTGATTCCGCGCAGTGAGAGCAAAATCACCTTTCGGGACCGAATAACGCCATGACTTTGACTGCATTCATGAGGAGGGGTCCCAAAAGCCCCATGTTGAAAATGTGATGCAAACATTCCAAGATGTGCACCAAAGTTGAAAAAAAAACCCTATTTATGCCATTATACAGCTTACTGGCATTTCTTCAGTTCACAGTCGGCTCTGAAGAGTGCAGACGTGTTCCCGGTCCACCGAAGATTGTTGTGCTGGACTCCAAAGGTAAATACGGGGTGAGGGGGTGTGTGGGGAGGCAGCGTGCACAGAGGGTGGGCGGAGATTTCAAGAGGGGGCAGGGAGATGCGAGGGAATGTTTTCTTTTTTCACAGGGTTAAAAGAAAAAAAAACATTGCAGGATGGTTTTTATTTTTCAGGGGATTTGACACTTTAGGGTGTTTTCCCAGCATGCCACCTAAGTGTTTTTTTTGGGGAATGCTGTAGCTGATGGGGATTTGCACCCCACAGCACACACAATGAAAGTGGGGCGAAGAACTGGGGATTAGGCACCCCTGGCACATAACAAATGGGGAGGGTGCATTATGCTGATGGGGAGTGGGCTCCCCCATCGGCACATACTTTGGGGCAGGGCATGCTGACAGAGGGATTGGGCACCCCTGAAGTCAACATTATGGCTGGCAGTGTGCCACTATGTTAAATTTTTTTTTCTCACCAGGGAAAGCGCATTGGGAGGTCCGCTACGTATGATGAGCTTTGCTCGCATTGCAGCGGGCCTTACCTTAGATGTGCTCACCATATTAAATATGCATGGTGTGGCACTGGCATGCAGGCTTATTGGGGAGTGAGGGACGCACCTACTGATGCATGCCCTGCATTTGCCCAACAGTGACCGTGCCTCCAAATCTGCTACTACCACAACATGTTGGCTGCACATGCACAAGCCAACATAAAAATCAAGGATTCTAGTCACTGACTTGTGCAGATTCATAAAATGCATGATATGATAAGCCACTTGTTCTGCTCTTGTCATGACTGTGTAGGTGTGCTGGTAGATACAGATGTTGGCATTAATATGAAAACATGATCCCTGTAGTCTGCATGACATATTGGAAGCACAAACATAGGCATGCATTTTGTGGCTGTCACCACATCAGGTGGGTCTATGGGTGATGTGACCATCTGGGTTCAGTGACTATTTGCACCCATTCTTATCATACAGCATACAGTACCACTCAGTACATAGGTAATATCTTGAATACTAATAATATATTGTGTATAATACAAAAATATGATGCTTTATGTGGACACTGCAACTGATATACATGGGCAGAGACTTACACCATGGAGTACAAGTTATTTGCTAGTAGTGTTTAATTTTTGGTTGTGCCACCAGTAAAAGTGCCATGTCATGGAACTGTGCCATCAATGCACTGACAGTGTGTGGAAAGGAACACAATGGCATCAAGCCACCAGCAACTGCATCCCCCCTCCCTCCACAGGGCAAGTAGTGTACATAGCCCCGAGCTGTTGCAAGTGGTACCCTTGTCAACCAAGTCAGCTAGATTGTCACAAGGTGCATACAGTACATGGGCCTGGGTGTGATGTCTGACTACTGTGCTTGTATGTTAGGGTAAAAAGGACTGACAAGCACAGAATGTGAGCACCCTACAACATTCCAGTCAATGTTCTGTAAAGCTGTAGGTATGTTTGCAATAATCGAAGGATGCTACGTACTGTATCCCCTAAATCCACCTACTGTATGGTGGCAGCACTGCCACTACTGTCTGTGCTTTAAGAGCGGATTTAGTGTGTGTGTGTGTGTGTGTGTGTGTGTGTGTGTGTGTGTAGTGGGGGAATGATAAACTTGACACTATCTAACTGATACAGTATTGTCAAAACACAATTTTTTAATTTTTTTATTTATTTAGTTTTTTGTTGACCGGGTAAGTGCACTAGACAAATCCTGCCTGTTTTTAGGCACGACCCGGGGGAGGGGGGATACAGATGAATGTCAACTGACCTTGAACCAGATTAAGTTATTAAGCCAAATGGACAAATGCAGCTGTCAGATACTGTAGACAAAGGATAAGCCCTGATGCTGACTGATGGTGCTGATAATGGAGATGGAGCAATCACAGGAACAACCACCACCCCGCTGCTGCTGCTGCTGCAGATCTTTGGTGGTTCTGGAAGCTTCTGACTTGTACAGTGCGAGGCTTAGTATAATTAAAAGAATTGCATGCATGAACATTGACAAGTAAGAAAAGAAAACAAAAAAAAAAGAAAGAAAGAAAGAAAGAAAGAAAGAAAGAAAGAAAGAAAGAAAGAAAGAAAGACAGAAAAGCAGATGCCGACAGTGATTTAATGGCATAGGAAGTAGATAGCTGAGGAAAGACCCCAGCCCCCACCCCCACGTTTGAAGCAGAAACTACATTTTTAAATAACCTTTTAAAAGTATGGAGGGTAAAGAATGGCTTGGGACTTACAAAATGTAACTGTGCACCAACTGGGATTGACAAATTGCTGACAATTCCCCTTTTAAAATATGTGTTTATTTATTTATTGAAATGTTTCACCAGGAGGGCACACTGAACAACAAGCTGCTTATCACACAGTGCGACCTGGGTGGAGAGGATTACATGAGGATTGAAACAGAGGTTATACAATGGCGTAACAGTGGTTATACAATACAATTATGGAAATAAAGTAAGGTGCAAATTGTGAGGGAAAAAGACAAATAATGAGGCTGTGGGACACAGTGCAGGCTACAGAAACATAGAAACATAGAATTTGATGTCAGATAAGGACCTCTTGGCACACCAAGTCTGCCCATTTCCTACCTGATGGATAAGCTGCAGATTCTAGTTAACCAACAGCTTACTTCCTCCTACCCCTCTAGAATTGCCTTATGCCTGTCCCATGCATTCTTGAATTTTCCCACTTTTCTTGACTCCACAACCTCCTCAGGAAGGCTGCTCATTGCACCCACAACCCTCTCTGTGAAAAAAATACTTTCTAATGTTACCTCTGAGCCATTCCCCCTCTATCTTCAAATTGTGCCCCCTTGTTCTTGCACATCTCTTTTTCTGAAAGATGCTACCCTTTTGTACTTTGTTATTCCCCTTGAGATACTCGAAAGTTTCTATCATGTCCTCCCTCTCCCTCCTTTCCTCAAGGCCATACATATTAAACTGCTTTAGTCTCTCCGTGTATGTCTTCTGGTGCAGACCTTGCATCATTTTGGTTGCCCTCCTCTGAACAGTCTCCACTCTGTGTATGTAACTTCAACAATGAATGAATGATTGAACAGACCAAATGCTACAAAAGGGTTCCTCAGGTTTGATACAATATAACAGAGTGAGGAACATTACGAACAGGGCAATCAGTGCTGGACAATCCTAGAGCAAACGCAAGGTTACATATAAGTGCAGTAGTTGAGGAAGGAGTGGATAACAAGAGAATCAGAAAAGGTGAGGGGGGAATATGAATCAAATTTATATTGGTGCAGTAGAAACATTTCAGTATGACAAAACTAAAATAACAAAAAACAAAATTAAGACGTAGAAGTGGTACCACCGAAAGAGGAAGATGAAGACTTTAATAAAAAATATCACAAATCACCCCAAGAAAATCATAAATAGCAGATATTATCTATACACAGAGACATAGAAACATAGACTTTGATGGCAGATAAGGACTGCTTGGCCCACCTAGTCTGCAAATTTCCCTACCTACAAGATAAGCTGCAGATCCTATTTAATCAACAGCCTATCTCTTCCTACCCCCCACAAAAATTGCCTTATGCCTTTTCCCATGCATTCTTGAATTCTTCCACAGTTTTAGACCTCACAACCTCCTCAGGAAGGCTGTTCCATGCATCCACCACCCTCTGTGAAAAAATACTTCCTCACATTGCCTCTGAGCCATCCCCCCTCTATCTTCAAATTGTGTCCCCTTGTTCTTGCACATTTCTTTTTCTAAAAGATGCTACCCTCTTGGACTTTGTTGATTCCACTGAGGTACTTAAAAGTTTCTATCATGTCCCTTCTCCCTCTTTCCCTCAAAGGTATACATATTAAGCTCTTTTTGTCTCTTCTCGTATGGCTTCTCTTGCAGACCCTGCACATTTTAGTTGCCCTGCTCTGGACCGCCTCCATCCTGTCTATGTCCTTGCAGAGATGGGGTCTCCAGAACTGGACTCAGTATTCCTGATGGGATCTCACCAACTGTCTGTACAGAGGGATAACAATTTTTGTTTTCTACTGGTGATGCCTCTCCCTATACATCCCAGTATCCCCCCCAGCCATCCCTACTGCCTTCTTACATTGCTTGCCAACTTTAAGGTCATCTGATATGATTACCCCCAGGACACAGATACATAGATACATAGACAGTGTCAGCAGATAAGGGTCTATGGCCCACCCAGTCTTCCCATTTGAGCTTGTAAGTTCCGCTTGTTTCTAGAAGTCTGTTGCCCTTACCCTGACCTCCAGAATTCCTTTATGTCTATCCCATGCATTCTTAAATCTGATTGTTTCAGCCCTCCACCACTTCCTCTGGCAGGGTCTTCCACTTGTCCACCACCCGTTCTGTGAAGAAATTCTTTCTCATGTTTCCTCTGAATCGTCCTCCCTCCAACTTCATCCCATGCCCTCTAGTTCTGGAACATCTTTTTCATTTAAAATAGTGTTTTCCTGCACCCTGTTCCTCCCTGTAAGATACTTGTATGTCTCTATCATATCCCCTGTCTCCCTCCTGTCCTCCAGGGAGTACATGTTCAGTTCCTTCAACCTGTCTTCATAGGACTTGTGATGCAATCCATGCTCCATCTTTGTTGCCCTCCTCTGAACCTTCTCTACCCTGTCTATGTCCTTACGTAGGTATGGCCTCCAGAACTGTACACTGTACTCCAGGTGTGGCCTCACTAGTGTCTTGTATAGCGGAATTATGACCTCCCTTTTCCTGTTGGTGATGCCCTGCCTATACATCCCAGCATCCTATTTGCTTTACCTGCTGCCTTGTCACACTGTTTCTACCTTGAGGTCATCAGAGATGACAACCCCAAGATCTCTTTCCTGCTTGGTGCATGCTATATCCTCACCCCCAACTGATATATTGTGCCAGGGTTTTGTGCCCCATATGCATTATCTTGCACTTCTTTGCATTGAATTTCAACTGCCAAACCCTGACCATTCTTCAAGTTTATGCAGGTCACTTCAATCTGTCTACACCCTCTGGTGTGTCTACTCTGTTACAGAGCTTTGTGTCATCAGTGAACAGTGAAATTCTGCCTTCTAGGTCCTGCGCAATGTCACTGATGAAGATGTTGAATAGGACCAGTCCCAGCACTGATCCCTGTGGTACCCCACTGGTCACTCTTCCCTCTGTGGAGTGACAGCCATTTACCACCACCCTCTGTGTCCTGCCACCCAGCCAGTTACCTACCCACCACACTACTGTCTTGCCCACACCCATATGCCGCTGCCCAGGTAACTGAGCTTGCTGCCTCCCCCTGGGCTTCTCTGGCTGCTTCCTTCCCAGTTTCAGATATTCTGAATGCACTGGATTTTTAGTCTGGAACTGTTATCGTTTAACTGTTTCACATCCTCTTGAACTCCTGCACCATCTCTGCCTACACCAGCCGCTGGGCAGTGCATTACATGGATCCATCACCCTCCTAGTGAAGCACACCTCCTCCTTCCCCCTGAATTTTCCCTCCTCTGGCTTGCAGCCACGGACTGTAGTTGCCCCTTGCTCCTTCCTTCAAACCATCCTAACTGCTGCTGTCTTATTTACCACCTTCATGTACGTGAAGACCTCTATCATTTCTCCCTGGTACCTTGTCTCTGCCAATGTGTACATATTTAGCTCTTTGCACCTCTCCACATAGGTCCTGCTCCCCAAGTCCCACACTATTTTTGCTGCCCTCCTCTGGACCCTCTCCAGGAGTTTAATGTCTCTCTTTAAGTGTGGCATCCGCAACTGCATGCAGTACTTGAGATGCGGTCTCACCAACCACTTATACAGACAGAGTATCACTTCCTCCTTCTGGAGGCAATCCACTAGTGATGCATCCCAGCATCCTGTTGTCCTTAGCTGCTGCCCTCCTACAAGTCTCCAAGTTGTTCATCTTGACATCCAACAACAGCCCCAAGTCCCTGTCAGCAACCAAAACTTGTACCATTTCACCCCTTGGCTGCACACTTGGTATGGGTTTCTGTGGCCCAGGTGCAGTGCCTTGCACTTCACTGCATTGAACCTCATCGTACACTTTCTAGAACATCTTTCCAAAGCCTCCAGGGCAGCCTGTAGGGCACCCACCCCTTCTCCCATTCATCAACGTCCCCCAGTTTTGAGTCATCCGCAAAGAGACTCATCTTACTCCTGATACCTGCCCTTATGTCAGACACATAGGTGGTGAACAGGAGTGCTGAAGTGCTGATCCCTGTGGAAACCTACTAATGACCCTCCTTGGGAATGAGACTATCCTGCCAATTATGAAGCTCTGGGTTCATTCCTGGAGCCAATTGGCTATCAATCTGATGTGTTACTACATCCTGAGCTGTATGTTGGGTTTGTATGTAACTTGGTATGAGAATGAACCTGCTAATTGTGTTGCATATTCTACTGTTCTGTTTGGATAGAACGGTAATCAATGGCAGGCCCATAGCACTGTTAAATATCGCACTGGCATGCATCACTGTGTTGTGCATGGTGTCACAGTTATGTTTCTTGTACACCACTTCTGAACATATCTCCTACTCTTTATTTACATGATTTGTATAGAATGTGTTAGTTTAAGTACTTAGTAAAGTCAGATAACTCTTGCTTACTAAATTTGTAAGATGGTTTCAAGTATTAGAAAACCACTGTGATAGATGCAGCTGAAAATTAGCTGTCAACGTTCTAACTGTCACTATTGTGAAATTGATCATATAGTGAAGAAGGCTTAAAGTGTTATTAAGTTGTTTAATTAAAATAGAAATAAGGTACTTTCACTGATTGTGTTGATGATCGATTAATCATGATTTAGGAAATTTGCCATTTGGTTACACTTTCTTCCACACTATAGGCATGCAGATCATCAGAATAACATAAAAAATGACATTTTCTTCATGACTTACTGCTTAATCAATGTTATGTCAGTAAAGGATTATTTTCATATATAGAAATATGTACAGAGGGTGAATAACAACTTGACATGTGTGTGTCTTTTGTAGCACTTGTTAAACTGATGATGACATACACATTGCATTATGTAATCATACTGTTGGTGTGCAGGTAGTAGAATATTCTCTTGCAGGCATGGAAAAATAATATAGGCACAGATGCTAAAGTACAGTTGTCCACACACAATGAAGATGTAGTATTACTGTATGACACTGCACTGTTTATTATGCTAAACCATTTAGATACTGAGTATTGCTGTATAGTAAGTTAAATACAAGAATTGTATAGAAAGTGTACTGTTCTTATTACTCTTTTTATGCTGCCAACAAACAACATAATATGGTATGAAAATATTATCACTGAACAGACAAGACAAGAATCTATATTTGTATCACAGTTCTAAATAGTGTTAGTTGTGGCAATAAAATGTATAACTATTACTGAATTAGATATATGTATTGTAAGGTGAAAGACAGAAAGGACATCACTGCTTTGAGGCTGATGTACTGATTAATGCTTTTTGACTCTTTATAGGGCGCCACCATGTAAAACGCTGTACTGGCCACTGCCACTGTTACCGTAGGCTTGAGTGCAAGGTTGACAGTCTCAAAAAAGATAATGTTGCACGCCTTGAAGGACAACAGAGAATGCTGTCCTTCATGGAAGTGCAACAATGGACCGTCAACCTTGTGCTTGATCCTGTGGTGACAGCTTCTGCTGACACCGTGGCTAGTACCAGCATTTCACCTCCACCCCCACCTGTACCATCCAGCTTCTCTGGGGTGAAGTGACCACTCTCCACCACAGTCTGGTATCTCCTCTGGAGGGCTCAACAGCTTCCACTTCTGTTACGCCTCCACATTGAATCCAGTTTATAGCTTGGACTTCCTCAAGCAGCACACACCACTTGCAAACAGTTGCTGCAAATATTTCTAAATACAATTTATTTGATTATTATATTTATTTTATTTTTTTTTTTTATATAGAAGAAACATTTTATAAAACCAAATATATATTTTTTTATGTATTATAATTTTAACTTATGACAAATAATATTTTCTCTTTCTCTTTTCTTTCACATTTTAAAAGTTGTTTATTTTTTAATTTCTTTTGTACAGAATTATTTTTTTACTTGCACTTTTAAAGAAATGTTTTTTTACTTTTAGAAAAAAATATTTTCTAAATATAACTTTTTGCTTGTGTTATTATTCAATTGTGGAGATGCTTATCATCAATATTTGTGACAAAGGGTTAGACAACTATGATTTTATCATTCCCTCAAACATTCTAGCAGATTCACATGGGATTTAAATCTACATAAATATGTAGACTAATATATATTGAAAAAGGTGTCACACTATTTTAAATGAGTTTAATAATTGTGGCCATAAGGGTCTTCCAGGGATTATGCCAATGGACAGTTAATCAGCCTGTGAGTGTATCTGTTAGGCTGTACACGTTGAGTTGTTCTACACCAATAGCAGGTGATTAACAGACCATTACTACAACTGCTGGGCATGCTTTATTGGCTATATAATTATATAAGAAACCATTCGGCTTACCTAGTTTGGTGAAGAAGATTCATATAGAAAGCATTCAAGGTTTAAAAAGATGACACATTTTAATTCTTGTAATGTTATGGATGTTGAAGTGTTATGAGAACATTCTTGTACCTACATTAGTAAGTATGAGTTCTATCAGTTTTTTTGCCTAGTACAGAAACAGAGGAGGAAGATGCAATATATGAATATTTAAAAGTGTGCTACAAATTGAGTACTACATTCTTTATGAGTCAGAAGAGTATGTACATTGACTGCAAAAAAGATAATGGCCAAGATATTCAACAGTGTTGCGCCATGCACAGCCCACTGATGTGCCCCGGTGCAATATTTAAAAGGGAAAAGTGCACCTGCACAACTCCCGATGCGCCGGGGCGCATCAGTCATGTATGCTGGCACAGGTGGGGGGGCATGTCCATGCATAAACTGCACAGCCCAATATTCAGCCCCGGCCATGCAGAGTTATGCAGTCACAACCCCTACCTGCGTCTGCACAAAGTTACACTGAAAGAAAAAGGAACAAGTTGAGGGCCACCCACAGGTGAGCTGCCACATTGCTGGGCACAACACAGTAGCTGCCACCTGTGGGTGGCCCTGGACTTGTTCCCACTGCACCTGGCAGTGCCCCCCCATGCCCCAGTCACGGGCTGAAGTGTCACCCCCTAAGTAGTCCGATCGTGGGCATAACCAAAGTCCCCCAACCCCCCCGAGCAGCCCAATCATGGGCATAACTGAAAGTCCTCCCACCTCCCCAAGTAGCCCGATCATGGGCATCAGACCTCCCCCCCAAAGTCTAATAACCCTGGTGGTCCAGTGGACCATGAGTAGCCTGATCGCAGGTGGCATCCTCACCCCCCATGTCTGACATCCCTGGTGATCTAGTGATTCATTAACATATCTGGACTGACTTGTATGGTATGGGCTGCATGCCCATTGGCTCATGCTCTGAACCAATGGGCATGCAGCCCTACCAAGCTGTCAGTCAGCAGGTGACAGGGCAACAGGTGGGTGGGGTGCTGCCACCCACTGGCTGACAGGGGAGTGGGGTGGTGGGGCTCTATGGACAGGTGGGGTGGGGCCACTAGATCACCAGGGATGTCGGACATGGGGGGTGAGGATGCCACCGGCAATCGGGCTACTCATGGTCCACTGGACCACCAGAGATATTGGACTTTGGGGGGGAGGTCTGATGCCCATGATTAGGCTACTCGGGGGAGTGGGAGGACTTTTCAGTTATGCCCATGATTGGGGCTGCATGGGGGGGTGGGGGAATTTTTACTTATGCCCGTGATCGGGCTACTGGGGGGGAACACTTCTGTTCTGCCTGTGATTGGGCTGCAGAGGGCACCAGTCCCTGATGGCTGCTGCCTGGCAGGGTGCCAGGTGCAAGTCGTCAGGGATTGGCACACCTGCATGATAATGGCATGCAAATGGAGCCATAATCAGATGCAAATGGCCCCCCGTGCACCTTGCATAAATTATGGCCCCATTTGCATGTCACCCTTTGAATATCACAGGTGCTGTGCATGGTGCAATGGAACTTGCGCCACTGCATCTCAATGCTCCACTCTCACCACTTGTGTTGGTGCAGTTCCACTGTACCATGCACAGTCGGTGTGGCCAGGGGTCGATATTCAAAGAAGTTGCGCCATAGCACAACTCCATTGAATAATGCCCTGGCCACTCCCCTATGCAACTATTTTGAGCAGTGCAGGGGCTTGCACCACAAAATGGTGCAGTTTGAATATCTGGTCCAATGAGTAAAACACTGCAACTTAATAAATTAGTATTAACATAACAGTGGTAAGTGAAAGTAAATACCTAAATATAAAAAGCAATATGGTTGAGATGGATGTTGTCTTAGGCTTCATAACAAAAAATACAATTAGATGAGTTTCTGTATTCTTCATTTTGGTGCATTTCACTATATATGTACAGTCCTGGTACAACAAAAAAAATCATATACTATTGGTACTAATCATTCTCAAAAAAACAGGACATTCATGGCAAAAAACTCTATTTAATGCATCAGTTAGGGTTGTTCCACAGTGACAAAAGTGAGGAAATTCGGTGTTAGGGTTGAAAACCCTACCTCCGAATTCACTTCCCCAGCACCACACACACACAGACACACACACATATGCAAGTAGGGGGGAGTACCAAGGCAACACGACCAATGGCAGACAACAAGTAGCAGGTGACAGAAATAAAAAACAATTGTCTAAATGTACTACAAGACATCCCCACCCACCTGACCAGGTACTGCATGCTCAGTGGAGATCAACAGCAAAACTGAGGCCATGTACACCAAACGTACACATCCCTGATTGTTGGTGCACACAACGTACCACACTCAGTAGTTGCATGGCCTTACCTACCGATGCCCCCACACCGCACCACATCTGGTACTGTACCGTTACTGGACATCAATGATGAAGGTGTATGATAACAGTTGTACAAACATTTTTACACTACTAAATAAACATTAATTAAGACAACAACATAAATTAATTACAAGACAGAGCCATTGTCAAGATAAAAGGAGTGTTGCATTTACTATGTGATTTACATAGTAGTAAATTTACTGCAACTGTATACTCAAGATAGAGAGGCTGATGTCAAGGTATGGAAAAGCATTTCCTGCGCAAGGATGTGAAACTCCTAATGTCAGTATCAGCTACACAGTTTACTGATGAAGGTGTACTGTTGCTGTACATATATATACCTTCAGTGTATCTGTATACTAAAGATGCAGTAAGTATTCTTTTTAAGAAACAATGTAATTGCCTGGCTGAGGCCATGCAACTTCTAAATACACTAGCAGTACTGAACCAACAATGATGTGACTGTATCGCAGATGTCTATAGGATCAATTTTCCTGTATGTACTTACTGAGGATGTACTACCTGGTAAAGACAATGTCATTGCCTCTGTGATGACTCACTTATTGATATAGTGTTACATTTAGTATTCTGGCAATGAGTGATCTATACCACTTATGGACACAGCCTGACTATTTTAGTAGTTGTTCTATACTCAGGCTGCAGTACCTAGTCTTTGGGTTTGGCACAATTATGTAACTGATGCTATCAAAGTGATAACTATGTTAATTGTACTACAACAGGAATCAAATAGGTATAGTATAGTATAGATATGACTAGAATGTCTATTAGTATTGATTTAAGTCACACTGGGATAATTGTTGTAGGACGGGAGGGGTCATTCTCTATCACAGATTCTGTCAGTTATAATCACACTAAGGTTTGGATGGCTGTAATCATCAAGTTACAGCGTTCATCTTCATGAGTTAATCTTAACTGGCATTCTCCACTAACTACACAGTAGATGGGGTGAGTGGGTGGGGCACTGTCTTGCAAAGGTCCTGCAGTGTCTAGCAGAGGGAGAATATCTATACATGAAGGCAATCACACATGTTACGCCTGTACAACTGCTTGGTTTTGCTCTGCTCTATAGCTGAAGTGGCCCACCAGGTGTGGTGGGGTGTGGGGCATTGGTAGGTAAGGCCATGCAACTACTAGGTGTGGTACGTTGTGTGCACCTGCAATCAGGGATGTGCACATTTGGTGTACATGGCCTCAGTTTTGCTGTTGATCTCCACTGAGCATGCAGTACCTGGTCAGGTGGGTGGTGATGTCTTGTAGTACATTTAGACAACTATTTTTTTAATTCTGTCACCTGCTGCTGGTTGTCTGTCATCAGTTGTGTTGCCTTGGTCCTCCCCCTTACTTGCATATGTGTGTGGTGCTGGGGGAGCTGAATTGGGAGTTAGGGTTTTCAACCATAACACCGAATTTCCTCACTTTTGTCACTGTGGAACAACCCTGATGCATTAAACAGATTTTTTTGCCATGAATATACATATAGATAGATAGATAGATAGATAGATAGATAGATAGATAGATAGCATGGTAGTGCTATTATAGTTAGGGTTGAGTACCCCATTTAAGGTTGAATGGTGAAACTTTACACCTTAATAACTTTGCCACCATTCAATGGATTTGCCTGACATTTGGAAGACATGGGGCGTAACCAAATATCTTGGGACCTGCCAGCTTTTGTACTGGTCAGATATACAGCTGCAGAGTTATTAAGCAACATTCCAGTGTACATTTATGTCTTTTTGCGCATTCTTTGCTCGCACCTACAGGCTGCATGGTTTGTGCGACTGGTCCAAAAACTTCATGGAACATGTGGACAGGGTCCCTGATATGCATTTTGAAGGTTTTGTGAAAACATATTGAAGGGTTCAAAAGTTATTCAAAAAGCAAGTTTCCCATTCTAGTCAATGGGAAAAGTTAACAAAAAGTTTGACAGTGTTGCAAATGCAGTTTTTAGTGTCACAAATGACCCCTGTAGTGTTGTGAGTCAGCCATTTTTTTGCAGTTACTGTTCACAGAAATGCTTGGCATTTAAAATTGGGACCATCTAGGGACACAATTCTTTTTGTGTTTGCCTAGTTGAGTCCTGAGGATGTTAGGCACATCTTTATATTTGGGTTAAACACCCCAGAAATATGTTTTTGAAATTTTTGGGAAAAGTAGTGTCACACCTGTGACACTTTCATGACTTTTTTGTGAAAGTGTCCAAATCACAACAATACTTTTCAACATTGTGGCCAAAATGACCGGAATTGTTTGCCACCCTGCTGAAAAAGAACAGTTTGCTCCTTTGGGCTGAAATTTGAAGGGAAGAAAGCCAACACCTCACAGATGTGCCTTTTGGTAGTTTGGTGAAAAAATATTGCAGGGATGCAAAGTTACAGTACTCCAAAGTTGACACTTTTTCTCATAGACTAACATTGTGGTGTCCACCGCCCCTTTCGGGGCCCGTATCTTGGAAACGGTGCGAGATATGGACTTTTCATTGGAAAAATGCTTATCCCCCCACACAGGGACTAAGTATGAAGCTAGCCATTTCTGTATTTGCCTGCATTTGCCTTTCTATTTCTGTTTCCTTTAGTATTATTTTTGCTGTTACTGTTACCATTTGTGTTTGCAATTGCGGTACCATGACCATGCGCATTACACTTTGCATTTCCATATGCACTTGCTTTTGCCTCTCTATTTCTGTTCCTTTTAGCATTATTGTTGCTGCAACAGTTAACATTTGTGTTTACAATAGCGGTACCATGACCATGCACATTACCAGTTACGTTTCTGTACGCGCTTGCATCTCCATTTGCATCACTGTTCATTTTGGCATCACTTTGCATTTGCATTTCTATTAACATTTGCATTACCATTTATGTTTGTGTCACCATGTGCATAACCATTAGCTCTTGTGTTTGTGTTGCACTTACCATTACTATGTCACAAAACATCACGTGATGGAAGCGCGGGGCCTAAAGGGCCCCGGACTCCCACCACCGCATTCTATTCACTATTTATAGTCCTCATTCTCAAAAAGAAGGGAAATTCATAGCATAGCAAAAAACTGTGTTTAATGCATCAGTTAAGATTGTTCCACTGCAATAAAAGTGAGGAAATTCAGTGTTAGGGTTGAAAGCCCCCCTTGTACCCCAGGCCATCCCCCCAACCAGCATTGGGATGTGCGTTGGGGTAGTTGGTCCTAACTCTCACCCCATTCTCCTATTTCTCAGCTTGTTTATACATGTGATGGGGTGAGGTTAGGGCCAACAACCCCAACGTGCACCCCAATGCCAGATGGGTGGAAGGGGGTCAACCCTAACACTGAATTCCTCACTTTTGTCACTGTGGAACAACCCTAACTGATGCATTAAACTGAGTTTTTTGCCATGAATATATATATATATATATATATATATATATATATATATATATATATATATATATTATGGTAGCACAGTAGTGCTACCATAGTTAGGGTTGAGTACCCCATTTAAGGTTAAATGGTGACATTTTGCACTTTAATAACTTTGCCACCATTCAACAGATTTGCCTTAAATTTGGCAGGCAATGGGCATAACCACAGATCTTGGGATCTGCTGACTTTTGTACTGGTCAGATATATGGCTGCAGAGTTATTAAGCAACATTCATGGGTGAATTTACTTTTTTTTGCACATTCTTTGCTCGCACCTACAGGTCACACAGTTCATATGACCAGTCCAAAAACTTCATAAAATGTGTGTCCAGGGCCCCAGTGTGCCTTTTGAAGATTTCATGGAAAAATATTGCATGGTTCAAAAGTTATTCAAAACACAAGTTTCCTATTATAGTCAATGGGAAAAGTTAACAACAAGTTGGACACTTTCACAAATGCAGTTTTTAGTGTCACAAATGGCCCTAGTAGTGTTGAAAATCCTCAATTTTGTTTTCAGTTAGTGATCACAGACATGCTTGCCATTTAAAATTGGGACCTCTAGGGACACAATTCTTTTGTGTTTACCTAGTCGAGCCCTGGGGATGCTAGCCATGTCTTTATTTTGGGGTTAAACACTCCAGAAATATGTTTTTCAAATTTCTGGGAAAAGTAGTGTCGCAAAGTAGTGTCACACTTGTGACACTTTCACAAATTTTTGCAAAAGGTGTCGCAAATCATAACACTGCTTTTCAACACTATGGCCAAAATGACAGGAATTCTTTGCCACCCTGCTGCAAAGGAACAGTTTGGTCTTTTGGGCTGAAATTTGGAGGGAGGAAAGTCAACATCTCATAGATGTGCCTTTTGGTGGTTTGGTGATAAAATATTGCAAGGATGCAAATTTATGGTACTATGAATTGGACACTTTTTCCCATAGACTAACATTGCGGCATCCACTGCGCCATTCGGGGCCCATATCTCTGAAACAGTGCGAGATACAATTTTTTTCAGCTGAAAAATGCTGAGGCCCCTATGGGGCCAAGCATTCAGTCCAAACATAGCCAGGAAAGTCATGAATCATGTGAAATTTATTTTTTTTTCTACATCATATGGTTCCTGAGATATAAGCAATTTAGTATCCCAACTCCTCATTTTCTGCACTGAGCCATATTATTATGCATACATTCTTTGTATTCACTGTATTTCTCTATGCAGCTGTTGGGGAAAACCAGGGTGTGCACTTTCGCTACTGTTACCCTCACCGTTTCCGTACCCCTTTGCATTACTGTTCCTGAGTATGCCACTATGTGCATTACCTGTTGCATTTTCATTTGCACTTGCATTTGCATTACTGTTACATTTGTGTTTCCACTTCTGCTTGTCTTTGCATTAAAGTTACCATTACTATGTGACAAAACATCACGTGGTGTGCTCCCACCACCACATTCCATTAACTATTTATACTCCTCATTCTCAAAAAGAAGGGAAATTCATGGCAAAAAAATCCATTTAATGCATCAGTTAGGGTTGTTCCATAGTGACAAAAGTCAGGAAATTTGATGTTAGGGTTGAAACCCCCCTTGTCCCCACCCCATCTGCCCAACCGGCATCGGGGTGTGCGTTGGGGTTGTCGGTCCTCTCACCCCATTCTCCTGTACTTCACCACCTCAGCTTCTTTACATATGGAATGGGTGAGAGTTAGGGCCGACTACCCCAATGCACACCCTGATGTCAGTTGGGGGTGTGTGGGGCCAAGTGGGGTTTTCAACCCTAACATCAAATTTCCTGACTTTTGTTGCTGTGGAACAACCCTAACTGATGCATTAAACTGAATTTTTTGCCATGAATATATATATATATATATAGGATATATGATATTTAACGATATCATATTATCTTCACGAGGTTACGATATCATGATATCTCACGAGTGGCGGAGCCACAAGTGAGATATCATGATTTCATTGGCCTCGAGTGAAGATAAATATGATATCTTCAGTCGGGCCATGTCATATTCGGTTTATACTATGTATGTTTTGGGATTATTAATAGTTTAGTAATTAAAGCATAAGAGCAATTGTAGTCAGTATAATGTAAAGAAGAGTAGAAGACCATATTTTTGTTTTGCAAAAAAGTGTTATTTATTGCTTAAAGTGATACATACATGAAAGAGTATGTTAATAATAATTATAATATTTTAACCGTTTCATGACCAAGAGCATGTAACTTTTTTGTAAGGCTGACAAAATGTCATGAATAGAACTGTAGGATTCGTGGTGTAATTTAGTGGAGTTTGCGTTAGTGCCGTTCCTTTAAGCATGGTCCATATTAGTATCATGGTCAGAACTGTATGAAAAGGAGAAATGTCCTATAAACGAGTAAAAAAGGAGGTGAGTAGGGAGCTGCTATTTATATTTCAGCTGCTGGAAGTGTCCGAATTGGAATACAACTTGCAGAGGAGTGAGCAGTAGGAGCCATCCTTGGAAATGAAGTTCAGTAATGTGGATAGTTTAAAAGGCAATGATGTGCAGTGGAAAAGCAGCGTGGTGGAAATGGAAAGGATGTCAATAGGGAGCTGAGGTATAAATGTTTTATGTTTCTCGAAGTGGAAGCTGCGGTGCAGAATGATTAATGCATGATATTTTAGTAGCATGCACTTGTAGCAGCGAAGTGATTTTGTTGTGCTACTGAATAAAGCGACTGTTGAAGTTTATAGAATATGTGGCAGCATCATGTATCTGTGTGTCTGTGAAGTGCCGTGAATAAAATTAGTGGACGTGGTAGCCATACAGACCTGTCAGTGGTGCGAGAGTGGCTTGGAAATGAGGAATTCAGTGCTAGTATTAAAGTGTAAAATTGTGAGGACGTTATGCCACATGACAGCCTTAGTAATGATAGTGTGTTTAGATGTTAGCATGGAAATGTGAGACAGGATCATAGAGGAGTGGTGCATGTAATTTGATTACAGTGTGGGGACGTAGTTGCAGAATAGATGCTGCTTGTGACAGTGGTAATTGTATGTAGAAGTGCAAAGTACATGCGTGTATGAAAGGTGATGTAGTGGTTAGTGATGGATAGTTTAGTGGTTATTAAATGAATTTTGTGAAAGCTGGCAAAAAGAAATGGGGAATTCAGCGGTAATGTTTACTTCTGTCATTTAGAGAAGCAGAGTTCTGTGACATGTTCGTTTTTTTCAGTAAGATTAGCCGAGATGAGTTCTGCATCGTTATGGAGATGTTATTTTCGAGTGTGGGATTAGAATTATTGAAGAATTCATTTTATGTTTGTACTTTTGATTGAAAAATAATTTTTTTGTGACGGGAGAATGTACTTTGGTGGGACTCTAGCAGAAGATGAGTGGGATCTGAAAGTGAAAGTGTTCAGAGGTGTAGGAGGATCGTGCAGGTGCTACGATTGTTTTGATGGGCTTATGTATGACGATAGAAGTGTGAAGATATTTGTATGATGTATAGGGAACGTGGAGATATCAGTGTTATCTTCACTGGCTAGCTGAGATATCATTTTTATACAGACATTTATCCCAAAACATACATTTGTATAAATATATATATATATATATATATATATATATATATATATATATATATATATATATATATATATATATATATATATATATATATATATATATATATATATATATATATATATATATAGATGTATATATCTATATATAGACACACACACACACACACACACACACATATACATATATATTTTTTTTGGCAAAAACTCAGTTTAATGCATCAGTTAGGGTTGTTCCAGAGTGATTAAAGCAAGTAAATTCAATGTTAGGGTTGCCACCCCTTGCACCCCATGCCCACCCTGCCCCCACCAATAGGTAGAAGGGTGTGCATTGGTGTTATTGGCCCTAACTCTCACCCCATTCCATGTGTAAAGAGCTGAGGTGGTGCAGTATATGAGAATGGGGTGAGAGTTAGGACTGATGACCCCAACGCACACCCCAATGCCTGTTGGTGGGGCCGGGATGGGCATGGGTTGCAAGGGGTGACAACCATAACATCAAATTTCCTTGCTTTTGTTGCTGTGGAACAACCATAACTGATGAATTAAATGGAGTTTTTTGCCATGAATTTCCCTTCTTTTTGAGAATGTGCAGTACAAATAAAGAATGGAATGTAGTGATGGGAGTGTGGGTCCCTTCGGTAACAGTAACACAATTGGAAACAAATGCAAATGGAAGTGGGTATAAAAAAGCAAATGGTAATGGACACAGTGAAACAAAAGAAAATGCAAATGCAAACAAAAACAGTAATGTAAACACAAATAGTAACAGTAACACAAACGCAAGCGCAAATGCAAAGGGTAATACACACTGTGACGTAAATGCAAATGCAAACACTAACTGTAACAGTAACAGAAATGCACCCACTTTGTTTCCTCAAAAAGTGCATTCAGAAGCACAGTGAATATAAAGAATGTATGCATAATAATGGCCCTCGTAGCAGAAAATGAACACTTGGAATACTAAATTGCTTATATCTCAGGAACCGTACACCATAGAAAAAAATGTAAGATCTCATATTATTTATGACTTTCCTGGCTAGTTTTATATTTAGCCCTTTAGCAGGGGGCTAAGAATTCTTCCAACAAAAAGTCCATATCTCAAAGTGTTTTCAAGATACAGGCCCCCGAAATGTGTGGCACATGCCGTAATGTTAACCTATGAGAAACGTAGTCAACTTTGGAGTGCCATAACTTTGCAGCTCTGTAGTATTTTGTCACCAAACCACCAACAGCCACATCTGTGGGATCTTGGCTTTCTCCCTCCAAATTTCAGCCCAAAAGACCAAACCATTTTTTTGCAGCAGGGTGGCAAAGATTCCCTATTGTTTTGGTCATAGTGTCGCAAAGTAGTTTCGCAAATCACAACATTTTTGCAAATGAAATCACGAAAATGTCACATTTGCAATACTACTTAGCCACACTACTGTTTACAAAAAAATGTAAAAACATATTTCTGAGGGGGTTTGACTCGACTTGGTGAACACAGAAAGGACTGTGTCCCTAGAGGGTCCCAAATTTAAATGCCAAGCATTTCTGTTACCAGCAACTGAAAATAAGATGGTGGATTTACGACACTACAGGGGTCATTTGAGAAAGTAAAAACTGCATTTGTGACACTATCAAACTTTTTGGTAACTTTTCCCATTGACTATAATGGGAAAATTGTTTTTTGAATAACATTTGAACTGTTTAATATTTTTTCATGAAATCTTTGAAAGACACATAGGGAACCCTGGTTGCATGTTCCCTGAAGATTTTGGACCAGTCACACAGACCGTGCAACCTGTAGGTGTGAGTAAAGAATGCACAAAAATGCATAAATATGACTTTCTACAGCGCTATGTAGCTCCACAACCATATATGCGACCATTAAAAAGCTTGGCAGATCCAGAGATCTATGGTACCACTCTGAGCATGCCAAATTTCAGGCAAATTCATCTTACAGTGACAAAGTTATTAACCTACCAAATTTCACACTTTAATCTTAAATGGGGTACTCAACCCTAACTATAGTGGCACTACCATGCCACTATATATATATATATATATGACAAATAATTTAATTTACTAGTCATGCCTTACAACTAGCATGGCAGCAGTTAGTAACTCCATAGTGAGGGTTTCACTTTCAAACAATTTAAATAGTATATACAACTCAATTTGAGAAACCACCAGTACAGCCAAGGTCAGTGCCCTATACATTATACTATAACAGATAATTTTCACACCACAAGAAGTTTGAAAACAAAATGAGAGGGTCATTCAACTTCTCAAAGCACATTCAGTTTGCAGGTTATAGCATAATTTATTTGCAACCATGCTTCCTGGATTTAAATATCACCATCAACATGTGCTTCTATTTTTTACAGGTTAAGGAGACTGCCTAAGATACTCATAGAACACTACTAATATATGCCATATTGCCAATCAAGTAGTGACTTTTGTGGTATACAGTATATGTGGCTCAATAATCACATTTAATGAGTATTATTGAATATACCACAAATCTGTGCATATCAAATGGAGTAGTTTCACAGGTTTTCATTTGATTATTTTTATAATAGTTATATCTTATTAGAATTCAATAGAATAGAATAGAATTGAAAAAAAATCTGTAAATCTCCCCATGCGCACAGAGCTTGTCCTGTGACCATCTTCTTTCCAATCCCAGTCATTCCACACTATCTGCCACTTCCACACTCTCCCAGACACACACTTTACAGTAACTATTTTATTGTAATGTCTGGATCCTTACAGTCTAGCAGGAGATGATGATGGCATGCTGTACTAAAATAATTTCCTTAGCATCCCCCCAACTACCTAGGGGCTATTTATTTTAAGCGTCATTCTCCCACCCTAACTCTCAGTGCATGTTGCAACAATGACTCTCCCTCCAGCAAGGCAACAAAAATCTTGCTGTTAGATTGTTCCATGCACTAATCTTATAAGCCAAATGGGCTTGGTATCATAGTACTACTACTGCACATACTGTATGTAGTTTTGTTGTTTCCCCATTCATCTTAGTTACAATGTTGCTTGTTTCAGTGTACTATATACCAGCATGCATTATTTAATAATGAGAAGAGAAAAAAGAGAGAAAAAAATTCAGAACTTGTAAATAAGTCTGGTATTTATAGTATAATGGATAATTTTCGAGAATATGAAAATGGGAATATGATTTTAATGGTTAGTGCAGTTTGGGAGTCACAGAAGGATGTCAGAATGAGCTTGAAACAGCACTGCCCATAAAATAATTTTTCTATTTTCATATTCTCAAAACATATCCACTTTGAATACCAGGGTTATTTATGATCCTTCCAGCAAAGCATTTGCCAGACACCAATTAAATTGGGGAAAAAATCCTGAGAAACACACATCATTACAATCTGCCCCCTGATTTCTTATGACCTCTTTCCTGATTTATTTTGATCAGATCCAATATCATATATTGTGATTTTGATAATTCATATGCCATTTAGGTCATCATCTTTATCATTTTATTGTTTAGCTAAAAAGCTGTTACAATTAAAATACATCTCAAACTGATCATATACATTATACATTATTCAACAATTGGTCCTAAAATATAGAATTCAGATAATCTAGATAGTAAAGAAAAGACCATCTGTAATAACAGATATTCCATGACAGTATCACCTATATATTAAACACTAAAATTTTACACAATTCTAATATTTTTCTTTATATTATTAATTACTTGGAAACATTTGACCACCCTTGTGATAGTCCACACATCTTCAGTATTGATTATAATATTAAGTAAAAGGCCTTTGTCTATTTGATAGATGTCACTTATAAATGGAGACAGCCAATACGCTCTAGGCTTCGAGTACCAAGGACAATGCCACAACACATGTTCCAGATCTTCGATACCCCAGTCACACATTCCCTAGAATATTCCTTCTTTCCTATATCTAAATAACAATACATTACTTATAAACTGTTAAAATTTGGAATTAAGGAATATAGACCTGAGTTTAGGATCTGTAAGGATCTCTAAGTATGATTTAAGTCCAAAAGAAAAATTGTTTTGTGCAAACCACTTTGAGTATTTAGATTTGGATATCTGGTGCAGGTCTTTATCATTCCAATAATTTTTGATTTTATTGGATATATATTTTGTGTATTTATTACTCAATGAGATCCCTTGATCCACTGCCTTTTTTTAACTTCTTAAATTTATGTTTTTTCCAGTCGGTTTCAACAGCAGTGTACCAAAGCCCATTTTTATATCCTAACCTGAACCAATCCTCTCTTTCTTTGAGGCATTGTTTTGCCAGAGTGTTCTCTGTTAGTTTGGTTAATCTTATCCAATAATTTATTTTACAGGTTTTCACAGCTGCTTTTATGTTAGTGAGACCTGACTCTGATCTTATGTATGCTTCTGGACAGGAATGACCTAGTTTCAGAAAGTTCCAGAAGAGCTTAAATATAGGGGACATGAATGCACTCATATGTTCAATTTCCCACACTTCAGCCCTATATAATAATGTTACCTCAGATTTGGCTTTGATGGCATTAATAAGGGGTATAACAGTCCTTCCTCCAAATTTCATATTAAACCTTACTAAGCCTGCCAGAGTTATTTTCAGTTTATCTATTAATAAATCCTTATGTGCATTCCATCTGGTGTTATCATGAAACATAATTCCTAAATACACATTTTTGTCCACTACCTCTATATGTTCTTCTCCCAGAAACCATACACCATTTGTTTGTTTTCTACTATTATCAAATATAACTATTCAAATCTGGAGACCTGGGATTGAATCCCACAGCCTCCACTTGCATACTATGTAACCCTGAGCCAGTCACTAAACTTCCCTGTGCTCCCAGGTTGCAACTGTAAACAAGCTTCCGGCTTAGTTTGTCTCACCTGGTTAAACAATTGGGAAAAAAAGTTCAACTTTAGTTGTTCAAACCTTTGCTGGACGTAATTCAGTTTTGTCTGTAATCCCTTTTTTAGTCAGGGACATCAAAATTATATCAACTGCATATGCCAAGATTGAACATGGCATTGTTTTAATCTTTGGAGAATCTGAATTTAATAAATCTACATCTAGCAATATTTTCCCCCCAAAAAAGAGAAAACAAAAGAGTGGCCAAAACGAACCCCTGTCTCACACCTCTATTGATATTAAATCAGGTTGATAGATGGCCTATAGTCCCTAGTCTTATTTTGGCCCAAGTCCCCGAGTATAATTCTGCAATAATTTTAATAAGTGACTGATTAACACATATTTCTATCATTAATGTTCCTAGAGTACCTCTTGAAAAGTAACCAAATGTCAAAGAGTAGTCTACAAAAACAACAAGACCTTTTGTTTCCTAATTTTCATGTATCTTTCTATGGTATGTCTTAGTACATACATATTATCACATGTTGAAAAAAAAAATTGATCTGAAACCAGCTTGGTAATTAGACAATCCTCTGGTTTTATAATCTCTGCTTTTAATCTTTCTAAGAGTAATCTTCTAAATATTTTCAAATTTACATCTAATAAGCTTATGGGCCGGTACGTAGCTGGATTGCACTAATCTCCTTTTTTAAGGATATGGATCAAATTATTTCCCTTCCATGAGGCTGGGAATATATTGGCAATTATGCACTTATTAAATAACATTGCTAAAAACCTTCCCCATAATTTGGGGGCAGAGAGAGATATGCTTCAGCAGGGAATCCATTTGGACCTGCTGCTTTGTATATATGTGTGTGTGTGTGTGTGTGTGTGTGTGTGTTTTATCATAGCATACTTTTATTACTTTAGTTTAAAGAACAGTGGAACAACTCACAGATTGTAGAACCAATACATAGTTACAAGTACTTGCATTTACATAATGGTGTGTATACATAAAATGATAACCAGAGACATAGAATAGTTACACATGGCATCTGGGATACATAAACTCATTTAGAAAGCAAGTAAGCAAAATGAGGGAAGTAAGAGTAGATAGCTAGAGATTATAGTAAAGGCAGATAGGCATTATAAAAGGTTAATTAGAAGGGTTACAGCCGGAGAGAGGAATCTTACAAAGGGTTGAGTGCAGATGCCTCCCATCTGGCAAGATATTGGTCCATACGACCATACGGTATCAAAACAATAAGGTGGATTGTCAAAGTATGTAAGTAGGAGTCTCTTAACTTCAAGGATGGCCAGTGCTACCCACTGCTGCTGGGGTCAGGTTAGGGAAGTTAGGGAGGTCACATCTCCTAGGAAGAGCTTGGGATCAGAAAGCAGTATCTGGGAGCCGAGTTCCTTAGAACAGTCCTGGGCTACCATTGTCCAGAAGGATGAAATTTGAGGACAGGTCCATAGAATGTGGAGCAGTTGGACCCCAGGTTGGTGACAGCACCAGCAGTTTGAGTGCCTTAAATGGTCTTGATATTGTAGGGCAGCTGGAGTACGGTACCAAAACAACAGTATTTTGAGCTGCAAAAAGCAGCTCTTGGTATCCTTGTAGGTGTAATGGCTCTCATGGATGTAGTGAGACCAGACCTCTTCAGAGATGTAGGCATTGAGTACAGACATCCATTTCAGCTGACTAGGGACTGAGGGGTCTGCCTGGGCATCTCACCATGTCCTGTAAAAGCAACCAATAAGGCCTGCCAAAGAAGAAGATTTATGTCGCTGAGCCAACGAGGTCCATTTGGGGTCAGGGCTGATGCAGGGCATGGTAGCTTGCAGTGCACTATGTAACTGGAGGAATTTCCACAAGTCAGTACTCGGGAGGTGGAACTTGTTCTGTATTTGTTCAAAGGACAGCAGGGTGTTGGAACCTGGTATACAAAGATCCTGCACATGGCTGCCTTTGGATCTGGCCAGAGGGGTGGGCACCGACTTATAGAGGAACGCATTTAGGACCATGTTGTAATCACTGCCTACTCTGGTAGGGATATTGGTGCCTGCTGGAGAGAGGGAGGAGAGGGTCTGGCTAATAAAGTGGAAAAAATCCATGTGCTCCATGTTCAGGGTGTACACATTACAGAGAATCAATTGCCTCTCTGGGGAAGCTAGCCTAACAGCCACCCATCTACATTGTGAATCATGCTGAGAGTCCTCTACAACCCAGTGGAGGATCTCCGATCAAGATGGCAACCCTTCTAATCTTGGTGGATGCCAAACTAGCACAGACATTGCCCACTCAGTATTTCTTTTACCAGAGAACCACCTTCTTTAGAAGGTGAGTCTCCTAAAACAGGAAAACATCTGTATGAAGGGATCGGAGATGTTGGAGTACTGTGCTTTGTTTGATATGGTGGTTTAAACCCTTTACATTTCAAGATACCAGCACTGAAAATGGGGGAAGGGTTGTCAATGCCATGTATAAATAATTGGGGGAGTATTAGTATGGAAAAATACTACTTCACTGTTCGCTGATGACACAAAGCTCTGTTACAGAGTAGACACACCAGAGGGTGTAGACAGAATGAGAAGGGACCTGCAGAAACTTGAAGAATGATCAGGAGTTTGGCAGTTGAAATTCAATGCAAGGAATGCAAGATAATGCATATGGGGCACAAAAACCCTGGCACAATATATCAGTTGGGGGTTGAAGATATAGCATGCACCAAGCAGGAAAGGGATCTTGGAGTTATCATCTCTGATGACCTCAAGGCAGGGAAACAGAGTGACAAGGCAGCAGGTAAAGAAATAGGATGCTGGGATGCATAGGCAGGGGCATCACCAGCAGGAAAAGGAGGTCATAATTCCACATACAAGACACTAGTGAGGCCGCACCTGGAGTACACTGTGCAGTTCTGGAGACCTTACCTACATAAGGACATAGACAGGGTAGAGAAGGTTCAGAGGAGGGCAACAAAGATGGTGCATGGATTGCATCACAAGTCCTATGAGGACAGGTTGAAGGCACTGAACATGTACTCCCTGGAGGAGAGGAGGGAGAGAGGGGATATGATAGAGACATACAAGTATCTTACAGGGAGGAACAGGGTGCAGGAATGCACTATTTTTAAGCGAAAAAGATGTTCCAGGACTAGAGGACATGGGATGAAGTTGGAGGGAGGATGATTCAAAGGAAACGTGAGGAAGAGTTTCTTCACAGAACGGGTGGTGGACAAGTGGAACACCCTGCCAGAGGAAGTGGTGGGGGCTGAAACAATCACAGGATTTAAGAATGCATGGGAGACATAAAGGAATTCTGGAGATCAGGGGTAAGGGGCAACAGACTTCCTGAAAAACATAAACTAAACTTACAAACTTAAATGGGCAGACTGGGTGGGCCATAGGCCCTTATCTGCTGACACTGTCTATGTATCTGTGTATCTATGTACTTACTCAGATCCAGGAAAAGGAAAATATTGACAAGTTAAAGGGATGTGCTCATCTCCCAACTGAAGCCCTCAGTATCTGCAGTACCAACCTGTAGTGCCAGATTTTTGGGGGGATCAAGAGAGTAGGAAAGTGTACTCATCAAAGAGAGCAATCCTCTAATAAAGGGAAAAAAAGTACTGTGAGACAATGTCAAATATAGCTACATGAAACTTAACCATTGGGCAGCCAAGTAAAAAAAAAGCTGCTGGCCTATTGGCGCAGTGGTGGATTTTCTGCTTGCGACGCCGGCGACCCGGGTTCTGGAATGGACCCGGGTCATCAGAGGGCCGGCCTGGGAAGAAGGAAGGAACATCCTATGGATGGTTCTCCTTCTCCAGGGGGAGGGCGTGGGAAGCACTCAGAGCACTGAGGACTCCTGGCGGAGGCCGGGAGATCTCACGATGCCGACGCTCAGTATTTGGGAGGCAGAGTGGACACTGACATCAATGCACATCCCTGCCTCCATGGGGAGAAAAAGGAAAAATGGAGGCAGGGCAGGACCACCATGACGTCACTGCGGGACCCCGACCAGACACTAGTTCCATGGTCACGAAGGTGGTTATGACCTACCCTCCCGAGGTGGCTTGGGTGATTGGTCCTTGGCAGCCCATAGGTGGTGGTGGAGGTCTCTGGAGGCTGTGACCAGGGGTGATGAATATGGGGTCCTGCCAGATAAAGAGAAAATAAAAAAAAAAAAAAAAAAGCTGACCAAACCAAGAAAAACAGTACTCACAAATGAGCTCAAACAAGAGACAGTACAATAATTCACAAATATGCTATAGGATCGAAGCGGTAGGCAAAAGAGGTCAACAATATATTGTTAGCCTCAGCTATGCTAGCTCTCGAAACCTGTTAAAGGGGAGGTGCTTGTAACCAACAGGGTTGAGACCACCAGGCTGGGAATATGTGCATGGTTGGTTGTCTGACCCACAGGAAAGGAAAGGAAAAGGGGGCAGGGGAAGAAATGGGAGGTATGAGTAAGTGGGGAGAAGAACAAGGAAGAAGGAGGTCAGGTGGGTCAGGCAGGAGGGGAAGGGGAGACTTCCTTACCAGAATATGGAAGACCCAATATAAACATTGGAGCATAGCAGAATAAGTGTGGGGGGGGCTAATATTAAACCTAAGCTCATCCCCATATAGGATAAGGCCTCCAGGTGCATCCATGTCATCCAAACCAATGACAATGGTGAGAGGGTCCAAGAACTACCCCTAAGGCATCCCATGCAAAACCCTCACAGCAAACAAGTGCCTATATAATTTGGGTAGACTGGGGAAGTTATATCAGGCAATCTGGGGTGCCCATTGTATACAGAAACTGCCACCCATGTAGGTAGCAGGGTATAGGTGCTTGGGGGAAAAAGCACTCCCAAATAACAATATATATAAGTCACACAAGCACAAAAAGTTCACAGTTTAACCAGGGAACCTTTAGCACACCCAGTACTCATTCGGGGAGAAGTAGTAATCCCAGAAAGCTCCGTAGCCACACTGCTGCATATGACAGGAGACCAGGTCTAATGGGAGTTGCAGTATCCACAGCCTCCACCAAGGAGGCCTCTGAAAGATCTGCCCAGTCAGAACCACAGGTAGTATCCATGTTGAGGGGTTCAAGTGGGTTAGCCTGTGCACTGAGGGGGGGTCCTTTGTCTTCTCAGGAGACTTTCAGTGGGGGGGGCACCATATAGGAGTCTTGTGAAGACTGAGTGGCACTCTGATCCTCTGGTGCTGGCAGGGAGTGGTAGCAGTCGAGTGTGGGGGCATGGCAAAGGATGCATTAAGCAGAAGCTGTGGGGCAAAGACAGAGTGTGGCAGATTATACTCAGGAGGGCCCGATGCTATCAGGAGACCACTAACTGGTGTTGCACTTCCAGCTGCAATGTTGCCCTCTGGATTCCTGCCCCCCCCCCAAAATCAGTTCCCTTTAGAAGTACTGGCTGTGCTTGGCCTCCAAAGCTTCCTGGGTAATGTAGTTGGCACAGGAAGGTCAGGTCATAACCTACCAAGCCACCTCTTGATATCCAGTGGATAATCTGCCAACAGCTCCTGCCATCTTTAGTAACAAGCAGGCTGGTGAGTCCCCTGAATTTAAACTGAAAGTTGAATTGGTGCAGGAATTTTATAATAGGGCCAAAGGCTCTTCATTTAGAGGCAGTTTCTTGAGCAAAGTCTCTGTAAAGGAGACAAGTCCCCTGCCAATGGACCTCCCTTAGGTCCCTAGCCACTCACAGGATTCTTTTGTGGTGTAGCGTAGAAAATATGCAGTTATTGGCCTGGGTATGGAAAGTTTTCTGTCTCTATGGCTGGTGATTCTGTGCACCCTCTCCACGTCCATAGCCCACATCCATCCATCTATCTCCCAGCATAATTGGTAATGAATCATTCAAAAACTTCTCTATAGACTGCCCCCGGCCCCTTCAGGTATCCTGATTATATGCAAGTTATTGCATCTGGCTCAGTTTTCTTGGTTCTCAATTCTGTCCCAGAGCGCCGCAAGCTTTTCTTCCTGTAGTTGCAGGCAGTGTAGTAATTTGGATTGTTGTGTCTACATACTTTTGCCCTTTGTTCCACCATGTCATGCGATCTTGAAGTTTCTAGCATCAGCCACTGTGCCAGACAGAGTGGTATTAATATTTTCCACTCAGGTCAATACAGTCTCCAGCATCTGCGTGATATATTGGAGTGAGTCATTGACTGATAAGGGCTGGATGAGTTGCTGAGTTGGTATGAGTGCCTGGCTAGTACTGCTTTGTCTGGCCATGTTGTCTCCATGTAGGTGAGCAGGGAGCAGGAGAAGAAAAAGATGTCCACAAACTTTGTTCCCATACAAAAGAGATGACAGGTCCCGATGTGCCTCTCTTGCAGATTACAGGTGCCAAATCTCAGTGACAGTGGGGCCTTTGCAGCCTACAAGTCAGAATACTACATGGGGACTGATGCTAACAGACCTCAGTAAATCGCATTGAAATCAAAAGCAAATTAGCGTCACCTGGTAAGAGGGGGTTCCCCCATTGAAAGTTAGCAAAGGGGGTTCATGATATCCTGGGATCCTGACAGTAGAGCTCCAATGTTACCCAGTCTGAAGAGAGCTCTGAGGACTAAGCTGCCATCTTGTTGGTGGCCAGACCATGCCACCTGCTTTGTGTTTTTTTTTAAGAATATATGGCCAGATATGCCTCATCCAATGTTATAGGAATAAAAATGTTATGTGTATTTTGAATTTCATACCACCTATCCTCTTCCTTATAATCAAAAAAGATGTTCGAGAAATGTTGAAGCCATTTCTTTTCTGAAATAAACGTGTCTATTTCCACTTTTATTTATCTGTGCCCTTGGCTACAAGAGTCCAGAATAGTTTGGAATCTTTGTTTACCACTTCTTGCAACATAAGTTGACATTGTGCATCAAAAAAGCCTTTTTTTTTATTAATCAGCAACTGCTTATATTATTTCCTTGCATTGTTTAAATGTTTCAATAATTGTCTATTCCCCTCTTCCTAAAATTAGTATACATTTTTCTGACATGTCTTTTCTTTTCTTTTGACAATCCTTATCAAACTATGTGCTAATGGATAAACTACTGCTCTTTTTCAATGTTTTTTCTATTTTATTCCTAATAACTTCCATTAGATTATTCAATTCTAACATCAGAGCATCAATATCCAGTTTCCATAAAATCCCTATTCCCTCTGCCATAATAGAATTTACTATAATAGGTAATATATCTATATCTGCATTCTGTCTCCAAACAATTTTCTTTGAGGCTCTTGCCTCTGTAAATATTATTGGATCCAACATATTCCTATTAGATTCAACTCTCTGATGTTTGGTTTCTACTATAAGTGGAAAATGGTCACTGTCCCCTGATGTAGTTACATTCATAGTTCCCCAGTAGGAACTTGGACCATTCCAAAAAACATAGTCCATTATGGAAGAGCCTCTAGCGGAAATAGAGGTAAATTCTCCCTCCATATCCCGTGATATCTTCCATTAAGCAGATACAAATGAAAGTCCTTTACTAAATCAGTTGTTTTCCACAGTTATTCAGCTTTATATCCTTAGACTTTCTTATTAGGTGTTTTTCCATTATACCTATATAGAGATACCTAGGATTGCCAACCAAACCATCAAAAAGCCCAAAACGGGCATTAGAATCTCCCATGAGCATAATGTCAGCATTGGGAGATTCCAGGGTTATAGCCAGCAATGCATTGGTGAGCTCAGTCCATATTTGGGGAGTACAGAAATTAAATGTATCTGGTGGAACGTAACAGTTGACAATTGCAATTTTTTGCATACCATCCTTAACAGTGACTGTAAGATAGTTACTAGAACATGTTCCCACTACCACTCTTTTAAAATCCCTATTCTAACAAATATTATAAGGCATCCTGAGCATCTGCCATATTTAGTTAATCTTAAACCTATGCTATGGAAGGCTTCATGACCATTTAATTCAATAATATCATCACCTGTATGCCATGTTTCTTGTAGACATAACACATCATGACCCAATAAAAACTGCTTAAAATCAGTATCCACTAACTTATTTGTCCATTCTGCTACATTTCAGGAAAGAAAGAGAATACCACAAGGTTTTATCTCTTTCCCTCCTAGGACATTATCCAGCTCAGTATTGCATCAATTCATATTATATCCTGCCAATAATCTTAATTTATCAGACAATAATAAATCATTCATGTTTAGTCCATCAGCATAAGTTAATTGAACAGCCATTTCTCTTGACAAAGTAATATACAATCCCAAATTATCCAATTTATCTACCTTATTAAGCATGCAATCTACTAATTTTAAATTAGTCACCTCTAAATTGACTAGACTATTTAATTGAAAATCATCATAGGCTTATTTAGCTGAAATGTGTCCCATTTCATTATTAGATAAGTGCACAAAGTCTGTCATCGAATCTCTAATTGCCTTTGTTAATATATAATCATCTTCCTGGCCTATAGGATCATTTTGTGTATCTTTATTCACATTACCCTATTTATTAAAGAGTCCTCTATTAGGGAATATTAGAATTAGTTCCTTCTCTTATAGTAACCAGCTTTTCACCCAGATAAAGTTTGCCAGCCTTGGTGAGACAAACAGTATATCAATCAGTGTAGCTGCTGGAATAGGAATGTTCTTAATTTCAGCAATGCCATCCTCTTTTAAAGGGATGTCTAGCTCTTTACTTAAATATTACAATCATTTCATTTTGTAGTTACAGGGGTCAACATTTCCCCAATTCAAGGGACCATATATTCTAATGAGGGGATAGGTGTCTGTTCAGTTCCTTGATGTGCCATTGTCTGAGGAATAATTAACAGACAGCCCAGCACCATTACCTCATTAAACTTGGTCTTAAGGGGACCATCCATACTTGGCTGGATATGCTGCTTCTCTTTATTACTTACAGTATCATCCAGTGATGTTCCTAAATCATTGACCAGCAGGATGTTACCAATTTGCTGGTTAAGGTTTACTATTTCTTGTTCTAGGTTGCCCAGCTGTGTCAACAAAGAGGACCCAGAATCCTTCTAAGAACACACTTCAGCTGGTAGATGCCTTGTTTCTGCTGGCATTTCTTCTATTACAACACAATGTTCAGTGTAGCTTTTTTTTTTTTTCACTGTACTCAAATCCCTGATTGATTTTACCTCATTAATAACATGTCATCTAAGGCATTGAATCTTCACAGATTTGACTCTTTTAATTTTTTCAAGATTTTTCTTTTTTTCTTTCTTTATTCTTTAATTATTTATTAATGTTTAATTGTGAGTCTGGAAACTCTAAAACACTGAAATCTGGCATAATTCCTGTACTAAACCGTTGGTGTTCCATCCCCATTGACTGTTTTCCTATCTCAGTTTGAGTTGTTGTTCCAAGATGGTCCAGCCTCACTCTGTTGTAAGCCATTTCCTCTCTCATAACATCCATAATGTTCTTATTAATCACCATTTGTTCCATAATTGCTAAATGGGCATGGTGTGGATTACTCAATAACTCTATCATATCCTCATCAAACATAAAGGTTTAAATTGATTCTTAATGTTTCTTGGTTGTTCCTCTTCCACTTGTTGTGCACCACAGTTACCTCAAAACCTTATTTGGAACATGCATGACTTTGCTTCAACTGTTTTAAACCTTTCATTTTATTTGTAAATCTGAATTGCACCTTCCAGATCCATGCATTTTTTATTTAGATTTAATGGAGCTGGTTAAGTTATAAGGACTGGTCCTACATTCTATACTATCATTAGAATGCTCTTCTTCCCTGCTATCCCATGAGCCACATAATTTTGGTGATTTCTCCAAGACCGTGGATAAAACATGATTTCCCATTAAGTTCCCTTTGACTTCCTTACGATAATTAATATTTGCCTTAATTGACAAATTCAACTCCTGCAGGACATTTAGCTCAATAATAGCCTCTTGATTTGGCTTAATAGTCTGTGATTGGCTATCTATATATATACTTGGAGTGTTAGGAAGTGGCTCAGAGTCACCTTTAAAACTAGCATCTCCTGCTTGCATATCCCATCCTTGTAGTAACTCTGATTGTGATGCTGCTCTTACTGTGGGGGTTTATGTCTTATTGGCACATGGCATCAGGTGCTCAGTAATTTTATATTGTCTACTACAGCTCTTTATTAGATTGGTTGGTAACTCTTAGAGTGGAGACATATTACTGTGCAGTTGCCTTTGTAATCTTGTGTTTACCATATTAAATATTATAGCTATCGACTGTCAGCTGCTGTTACCTTAGAGAATAACTTAGAGAAGAAACTTACTAAAGAGTGCATAGTTGGAATATATATATGTGTGTATATATATATATATATATATATATATAAACACACACACACTCAGTTCTAAGGACCATCAATATCTATCTATCTATCTATCTATCTATCTATCTATCTATCTATCTATCTATCTATCTATCTATCTATCTATCACCATATGAATGACCTCTGGCCCAACAATATATAACATATACTATGTAGAAAGGTTAAAATAAGTATCCAGGATAGGGCAAAAATCAGCCCAAGAATTATATGTTCAGAGTCCTTTTGTTCTTGTTTTTCAGACTTTAATTTCAGTAGATTTTCAAGCTTGTCCTTACTAGATCTCTATAATGGGAAAGATATGTGCAATATCCAGTAGTCCATGTCCAAACTTCAACAGGGGACCTTCTTTTAAATTCTAACTCCACCATTTCTAGCAAAATATCTTCTGCAAACCTCAAAAAGATCCCAGTATGTGAAAGTTCCAGAGTCCAAAAAACAGAGTTAAAACCAATAGAAATAAGATATGGATTCAATCAACAAGGTTCCATAACAGCTTCATGTGTTCAGGTTTTGCAGTCTGAACTTCTAGGTCCACCCAGCACCAGAGGAAATGTGGGATGAAACTAGAAACAGTCAGAAATACAATTAGTGAAGGGCACACTAATGATGCTATCAGATATGTCAGTTGTTAAAATATACAATATACAATTAGCTAAATCTAAAACTGAATTTGAAACTAATATTTAGACAATATTTTTTTATCCAGCACCATAATAAGTTAACGTAGCTCTAGTATACGTATTACAGATGTGACTAATACATTCGAAAACAAAAAATTCAAAACAGTTACATAGTCATGATAGATGCCATGGAATATTATTAACCCAGCAGGTAAATAGTTTAGGTGGGGGATTGGAATAGAATGTCAGCTAGCTACCTTCTATGTATTGACTTTTAACAAGAATAATACACAGGAAAGCAGAGCATAACTGAATAAATCAACTTAATTATTTATTTATTCTGACTCCCAGCTTCTAGCTTCTGCTCCAGCAAGCGGTAGCCACTCACAACTCACAGCTCCTACACCATGACATGGGCTTCAGGATGAAACTGCAGAATGATCTGGCTGGATATACAGCGCATGCACCCTTATATCTTTAAGGCCTTGTGTGCAGATTCAGCCAGTTGGTAATTGTTCTTAAAATTAAGTTTAAAACATCTAGCTCTAATATTCCATTTTAGAAAATGGACTTTTTATTTGTAGGCATCTGATTGGCTGGTACTCATTCCACAGGGGTACATTAACTTTCAATAGATGCCCACCAAATAAAAAGTCCAAGCCCAAACCTGCCCCATGACCAGCCAAGTATCCTTGTGCCCAGCTTGCTTCATCATTGGCTGAAGCACTGGGCACACAGTTTCAAAATGCCACCATTTTTTTCATTGCTTAGCGAGGGGATGAAAGCACCCCCACATACACACACAAACACACACACCCCTGAAACATGACACTACCCAGTAACAGCCCATATCTGTGTGCCTGTTTTCCCTGCTACAAACTACTTTTTCCTTATCTTTCAGAATAGTGAAGTATTTTAAATCTCAACTGCAGAGCCACAGTTTTCAAACAGAATGCACTGTTTTCACCTCACTTACTGAGTGAGTGTGCTAGACTGCCCCCTGCCCCATGAAAGGCAGACTTACATGGCAACAGGTAATTGCTGCAAGATGAATTCTCCCATTAAACATTTTCTCATCTTTTTAATAAGAAAATCAGCTTTTCATTTGAAACAATACCGGTAGCATGTTGTGCGCTCACTGCTACTAGAAGACAGGCATGCTCTATCCCCCATCAATGGAAACGGACAAAACAAGCTTTTTTTCTTTTTTATCCACAGCAATTTCAAAAATCTCTCAGCCAATCAGGCTCCTTGTGCAAAAGAATGATACCTTCTGCTTCAATTTGTCTCTGTTATTCTGACTTCCTTCTCCCTGCACCCAACCCCCACTCTCACACTTCCCCTGCCTCCGTTCCTGCTACGCTCTATCCTCTCCATTACCACAGTCCGACCCCATGACCTGCAGACTCAAACTTCAAACTGCAGAATCAAAGTCTCAAATGAACTAAAAGTAAAGGACCGGCAAGCAAGAAACACACACATGTAAACTCTGCAGTACCAGTAAACAACTGTAAAAGTCTGCTGTGCCCTCTACTCCCAGCTCAGTTGACTTCCTGTTACAAAATCTACAGACCTTACATCCATTCTTGCTTGATCCACAGTGCGGCCAACCACCTGCTCCCGAGCCCGATTCCCACATGATTGCAGGATTTTAAATTGCAGTGCAACCGAAAAAAAAGAACTTAATAAAATACTGCATAGCGGCACAAAAAAGAATGATATTTTCAGCTATAAAATGAAATACGCTTTGTTGCCAAATGTGCTCACTTTGTCTTACACTCTGCTGCTAAATACATTCACTCGGTTTTTCTTCCTGTTGTGATCAGTATGGCAACTGCTGCCGGCCAAAAAACAAAGCAAAATTAGTAAACATCGAGGGGTGGGGGCAGAGCATTAAGCACAAAATAATTAAACACACTCTGCATGGGGAGGAGGTATAAACAGACTGCTGTGGGACTATCAGTGGATATAACTTCATAGCTCATCCTGGTGGAGGAACTATTTTATTACAAAACTAATCTTAAACTACTAACAATTTTTTTATTAAACTCTTTTTTTTTTCAACAGTGGGCATTTTCTAAGCGCAATAATACCCTCCAGGGTGGGCGGTGTGGGCAATACCGGACCTTCCAGGGGCTATAAGGCCCTCTGCCTGTGGCATCGGGCCTCATTACACCCCTGGGCAGTCCAGTATTGCCCAATACTGCCCACCCTGTTGGGTATTATTGCTTACATAAAATCTAAGGAAACTATGCAATCCTGATATGGAGAATTAAAAAAAAGCTGACAATAAGTAGATGCCAGCTGTGAGTTAAACTTCCAAGGCAAAATTAAGAAAAAGGTAAAAGAAAAAAAAGGGAGCTTCCCTTCCTTTTCAATCAGTTGATTGGGCCATTACAGCTTTGTAAATTCTACAGTTTAATCTTCCACAAAACCCAAGTAGGCTGCTGACATATTCCTTCTTTCCCTTTCTTCCTCCATTTGCTATCTTGATGCAGTTCAATGTTGTTCACCGTTGTTGTTTAGGGTTGCTTAGAGCTCACAGCAGGAAAGCCCCGAGAGCACTCTGGCCTTCCTACACAGCTCTCCATGGAGTTTCTTGGACTTCTTTCCACAGGGAGACCTCTTTTTCACCATCAGACTGTCCAACCTGCAAGGGAAAAGTAAAGGCCAGAGTAAGGCCACAGAAATGTTAGCAGTGTCAGTGGCTCAGTAGGTAGCCCACTCGCCTCTGAGGCCGGGATATCAGAGGGCTGTGGGTTCAGTTCCCACATCTGGCACTTGGGTTAATATCCCAGTACTGACACTGTAATGCAGCATGAGAGGGGTGCTGCATTTCTGAGGTGCCTTCTTTCGGATGAGACATTAAACCGAGGTCCCATCTGCCTGGATTGGTGGTAGTTCAGGTGGATGTTAAAGATCCCGTGGCACTTATCCGAAAAGAGTAGAAATTTCCTGTGTCCTGCCAAATTTCCCTTATTCACTAAAAATACCACCAACAGCTTAATCTGGTTCAAGGTCAGTTGGCATTCATCTGTTTCCCCCTCCCCCGGGTCGTGCCTGAAAATAGGCAGGATTTTTCTAGTGCACTTACCCGGTCAACAAAAAATAAATAAAATACCAGTAACACAAAATGGTCCAGAAAGGAGCTGACCATACAAATAGTGCGAACACAAGGCAGACTGGAAAAACCACAAAGCAGATAAAAAAAAAGCACTTTGCAGTATTCTGGACCATGTGTGTAAACTGTACTTAGCCCAAACAACTCAGGCAACAGTGGTTTACTGATTCTAAATTGTAAGATAGCATGTCAGGACCCTGCTGAGTACTCCTCAAGCTCAGCATCTAATGAGTATGTCCATATTATGTCCTAGTATTTTCATTTTATATACTTTGTATCACTGTTTGTCTCAATCCAATCCATGCTTTAGGGGACATCAAAGTTGTTTTCCTCTTTTTTTTAATGCCTAAGGTTTGACGTGCCTCAAATTTCCTTGATCACCACTTGAAGTAGTCAGTCTTTGCAGTTTTTTTTTTATTGTACAGCACCTCATTTGTTCTCCCACATTAGCAATTGCAAGTCTTTGGACAACTTCATGTGTGAACAGACAATTGTCCGCAGCTGTCATATTTGCTTATCAAACCTGATCAGAGATATATACAACAATATGGTGTGGGAACATTTTGCATGGTCCTACTGCACATCACTCAGACAGCAGTGAAAAAATAGTTCAATTTTAAACAGAAATAGCACATGGGGTCTGCATACTAAAAGAGTGACTGCATGCATTTGTACAGATAGCAGTGCTTGGTGTGAGTGTGTGTGTGTGTGTGTGTGTGTGTGTGTGTGTGTGTGTAGGGGTGATTTAACTACGATATCAAAGTTTGGTGCTTTGAAGACACACATATTCAATTATTCATTTTTGGAAGGATGGTGAAATGCCTTCATATGGTCAATCATTCTTATGATCTTCTATGAGTGCAGACTTCATCAACAATACAGCAAAACTCACTGGAGACTGACAATGTAATCTGCCTTAGTTCATTGGACATTGACCTCTTGTGCTGGAGGTACTGTACAGTGTTTTAGTCTCAAGTGTGTTTTTTTGTCTAATATTTCAGTATTTGAATCTTGGCCAACACATCTTACCAGTGTCATTTGCAAGGATATGCAGTGCTGATCTGGACAGCAGTGTAAATATGGAAAATAAATTGATGAGTCCTAGCAAGTTACACTGGAATATCATTGGTGCTACTGTACCAGTAGCAGAAGCCCAAGCCACCCTCATCATAGGGAAGCCAAAAGCCAGTGGAACACTAGATGAGAGACTGTGGAAAGTACACAAAGACATCCTCTGGGAAAAATAAACACCAAGTGGACAGCACATTTTTAAGCACTGCAAGTTTAAACATGTCTAACGTAACATCGAAAGCCAAAGAGGATCTATTAAATACCTGTTCTCAAAGGTGCAGTAGATGGCATGGAAAACTGAGAGCAACCTAAATATTTGTGCTTGGATAGGCTCCCTGAAGGCACAGATGTGGCTAACGTGATTATTTTTTTTTTTATCCGCATGTACTGCCCATACTGATGCGAGGGAATGGATAAATGTTTCTTTTTTTAGCCAATATCAAGTAAAGAGAGGGAGGAATAGAGATAATTTACAAACAAGGGCGGCACTTACAGGCAAAGCTAAATTTAGCACCTGGATTTAAATAGAAACAGTGCTACCTGGCACATTTTGACATTCCAAAAAAGCACAACAGATTATTGTTTAGCCTACACTGCATAATGCATACCAAAAACACTTCCTGCATGGTGCCAATTGCCTACTGGTACCACCCCTGCTAATGCACCTACCACAGCATACCAAGGGACCATGCCACTTATCTATAGCAACCACTGTAGCTCAGTCCAAGGAGCAACTGTCTCAAACCCTGATGCATACCAAACAGCTGTTTAATGCACTAGGGATCATGGTCAATCTGCCCAAGTTATTCTTGATCCCTTTTCAGCACCTCCAGCATATAGGGGCTATACTGGGCACAACTCAGGGATCAGCCTTCCTACCACCAGGCAATGCAGATCATCTGGTAGCACAGGCCCAGATGCTTTACAGCAACAGCTATGTCACAGCTAGGACATTACTGAGACTGATGGGCCTGATGGCAGCAGCCATTTTCACAGTACCCCTGGTAGGGCTGTACATGAGGATTCCCTAGTGGACATTAGGATCCCAATAAGATCAATGTACCAAAGATCTAGAACAGAAGGTTCTAGTAACATTTCCTGTAAAGAAGGTGATCCAGTGGTGGTTGGAGCCCACAGTTTACTCAAAGGGGTTCCTTTCCTAATCCTCTCCCTCTCATCAAATCATCACCATAGACTTTTGGGGATGGACTAGGGGCTCATCAGGGGTCTCATCAGACCCAGGGTACATGAACTAGAGTGGAGTGTTCCCTACATATAAAGTTCTAGACATGAAGGCCATTCTGTAGGGCCTGCAGTCCTTTAAGAACTACCTCTCCCTGGGGCCTCTGCTAGTGCAGGCAGACAAAATCAGTGTAATGCACTACATAAATAAGCAAGGTGGGACTCATTCATTCTACCCCCATACAGAGAATCTATGAGGGTTAGGTACTAGGCTCTAGATCATGGTCTAGAATTGTCCACAGTCCATGTTCCAGGTATCCAAAATGTCCAGGCAGACAGGCTAAGTAGACCGTAATGCAGAATTCCTGAATGGGAGCTGCTGACCTTGGTAGTAAAAGTCCTGTTGAACAGGTGGGTCATCTTTGCATCACCACTCAATGCAAAACCACCACTTTTCTGCTTGCTTGCTTGTTCCAGGGCCTGGAATTTTCTGGCAAGATGAGATGTCCTTCTCTTGGAAAGAGAGATATATACCTTTCCTTCCTTCCCTCTAATTCAGAGGGTGCTGATCAAGCTCCAGAGGGAATAAGCAACTCTGACACTTGTGGCTCCCTTCTGGCCTCAGCAGATCTGGTTCCCCTTACTGCAGTAGTTGACAGTGGAACCTCCAATACCCAGCCCCTGTGCAAAGGCTTGCTATCACAGGACAAGGACAACCTAGTTCATCCAAACCTCAAGTCACTCTGTCTTTACCAGGGCCACTTACTCCATTAAGTCAAAGTGCTTTGTTCTGTGGGCTACTTTCCTCCACAAATGGAAGGGGAAGATGGCCCCTAGGCTGGGCTGCCATCTGGTAGTGCTCTAGATGAGCACATACGAAACTTTCAAAACCCCTTTGCAAAATCAAAAAATGAAAAAAAAAGAGAGGAGAATCCTAAATTAGTCAGCTTATTGAATTAAATTTTTCAATAAACACTGTATTTTAAATTGTTTATTTTAGCAGTGTGTAAGTAAATTTAGAGGTGAGGTCTAGGGACTTAAGTTTAGATAGGGTCATACAGTGAATTTAGAGCAGGAGTTAGTTTTGTTATTTTTAGGAAATACCTTGGTGTCTGATAGAGGAGTTTGTATTATCCTGTTGCCACTGACAGTGACGTCTGCAGCCAGAGAAGGCACTCATTTCCCAGACCAGAGGAGAGCGGTAGCTGTGAGTGGAACATAACTGGAACTGCTAGAAGAGTGGACTATTGGTGGAGGAGGCAGTTTGAGGGGAGGGAGCTGACCTGCTGTGCTGCCAGAAAGCAATACTGGCCAATGAGTTGAAACGGTGGTGGCTAGAGACTGCAGACAGTCTGATATCATGAGGACTGTGAGCTCAAAGATACTTTCATCAGAGCAAGGAGCTGACATTAGCATTTCCACTACCTGTTGACCTGGAACAGTTGTTCTTTCTGTGAGTATGGGGCACATTCTGAATAAGTGAGATTGTGGGTGAAAACTGCTGCTGCCACAGAGGGGTTGGTGAGAGTCCATTTCTGTGGAAAAAGTGGTAACATTTTGCTGAACAGAACTGTAACTTTTTTGCTCTGCATTTGGCAGAAGGGGTCCTGTTTTGCATTTCCATCATTGGAACAAAGAGGTGAGAGCACATTGTTCCCAAAAGACTTCCTTCCCTCTACTGGTTGTGATGCATAACATCATTTAGTGGTGAGAGCAGTACTGTGTTTTGCCTTCTCAAAAACAGGTCTTTAATTTGTAGAGTCTATTTGCAATTCATTGCAATTAGCATTTTTTTTTGTGACATTTTGGGACTTCTCCGCTGCAGTACACTATAGGATTCTCCTGTTTTTATAGGATTCACTTTTTATCTAATTAATTTAGAATATTTATTGCAGGGAGGATTGAGATAGGGGTTGGTCATGTGTGTGGTTAGGGTAGTGATTCAATGGGGGTTGTGCATACTTATCAAATCAAATCAAATCATACTTTATTTGTAAAAAGCGCCTTTCTTAAACAAAGGCACTTGTACATAATAAAACAAATAAATAATATCACAAGTAATCAATAAAAGCTCATAATGCAAAACTCTAATAATTCTAATTCTACTAACTTGAATACTACTTTATAAAAAAGAAAGATGTGGTAGCTGTGTTAGTCCAGTCAACAATGCAGAGAAAAAAACAACAAATATGTTGCAGGTGATACCTTTTATTGGACTAACAAAATTATTTTTAAGACTAGCTTTCGAGAGGTGAAACTCTCTTCCTCGGGTCAAAAGTGAAAAAACAGATGAGCAGTGTGACAGATATAAAAGTTGGATGTGGATTCGAAGCCTAGACTAGCAGGTTACAGGTTAAAGCATTGCAGTCAATTTGCACCTCTTACAAACAGGAAGACTAATTTTCACCGGAGTGTGTCTGTTGGAGAGAACAACTTGCAAGATCAAAAGGCTGCCTAATTTTACTCTGACTCTGGACCATTAATTAACATTTCTAAAAAGTCAAAGCATAAAGAAAATACATACCATTGTCTTAAGAAGGTACCTGTTAAAAGAGCCAGAGGGCACTGATGTGAGGGTTTAAAAAGAAACTCAGAAGCACTGCTTTAAGCATAATTACTGGTAGTGTATTAAAAAACCAGCATCTTTATTAAGTCCTTTTTCTTTAGTGTCAAAATATTGTATTATGTTTATTACAAATGTTTTCCAGTCCTGGCTGTTTTTGAAGTTCTCTTTTAACACTCTGACAGTAAAATCACTGGTGGAGTGATCTGGTCTAGAAAAATGTTCCCCTACTGACGTATTTTCATTTTTATGGTTAACCGTGAATCTGTGGTGATTCTGATACCTGTTCTTCTAGCACTGTAGTACACATGACACAATGCAGAAAATGTGAGGAAGGCTGCTATATTGGTGAAACCGGACAGGAACTAAAAACAAGAATGAATCACCACAGATTCAAAGTTACCCATAAAAATGAAAATACGCCAGTAGGGGAACATTTTTCTAGACCAGATCACTCCACCAGTGATTTTACTGTCAGAGTGTTAAAAGGGAACTCCAAAAACAGCCAGGATAGAAAAAATTTCAAATAAAAATGATACTATATTTTCACACTAAAGAAAAAGGACTTAATAAAGATGTTGGTTTTTTAATACACTACCAGTAATTATGCTTAAAGCAATGCTTCTGAGTTTCTTTTTAAACCCTCATATCAGCACCCTCTGGCTGTTTTAACAAGTACCTTCTTAAGACAATGGTATGTATTTTCTTTATGCCTTGACTTTTTAGAAATGTTAATTAATGGTTCAGAGTCAGAGTAAAATTAGGCAGCCTTGACTTCAAGTTGTTCTTCCAACAGACACACTCCAGTGAAAATTAGTCTTCCTGTTTGTAAGAGGCAAATTGACTGCAATGCTTTGATCTGTAACCTGCTCGTCTAGGCTTCAAATCCACATCCAACCTTTATATCTGTCACACTGCTCAGCTGTTTTTTCACTTTTGACCTGAGGAAGAGAGTTTCACCTCTCGAAAGCTAGTCTTAAAAATAGCTTTGTTAGTCCAATAACAGGTATCACCTGCAACATTTTTGTTGTATTTTTTCTCTAATACTACTTTAAAAATCAGAATATGCCAAATCAAAAAGATAAGTTTTTAGTGCAGTCTTAAACTCTTGAACGGTCAGGCAATCTCATACCCAGTGAGGTAGAGAATTCCATATGGTTGGGGCCACAAAGCTGAAAGGTCAGGCCTCAGAAGACTTCAAATGGATCCTGGGAATCTCTAGCAATCCCTCTTCAGTGGATCGAGAGAGGTGGAGGGGCAGTAAGGGTGAAGGAGATCTTGCAATTAACTAGGTCCCTGGTCATGTAAGGTTTTATAGGTCAGCAAACTGACCTTGAAGGTGATCCTCCACTGCACTGGAAGCCAGTGCAGGCTGCAAAGCACAGGCATTATGTGACTGGTTCTGAATGTGCCAGTCAGCAGCCTCGCTGATGCATTCTGCACTAGCTACAGGTGGTGGACATCAACCCCCAGCAGCCTTAGGTAAAGGCTATTGCAGTAGTCAAGGTGAGAGGTAATGAAGGCATAGACCAGCATCAGGATGAACCAGGTGTTTCACCTGGGTGATATTCCTCAGATGGTAGATAGAGATCTTGACAACAGCTGACACCTACAATTTCAGGGTCAGGTCATTGTCAACATAAAATGTCCAGGTTCCACACCTGGTATGAGGTAGCCAGTCCACCTCCCCCCAGACATAATCCCAAGGGGGAGCCTGCCAACAAACCCATCTCCCAATGATCAGGGTCCACAGCCAGTACCTCAGTTTTAACTGGGTTCAACTGCAGCCAGCTTACATTCATCCAGTTCTGGATCTTGGCGAGACAGTTCTTAAATACCAAGAGGAACACATACTGATCAGGTGCAAATGATATGTATAGCTGAGTGTCATCTGCATAGCAGTGAAAACTCTGACCATACCACCTAATAATCTCTTCTAATGGCAGTATATACACTGCAAACAACAGGGGTGACAAGATGGATCCCTGCAGCACCCTGCAAGATAGGGAGTGAGGGACCAAGGAATAAATCCCAGACATTAATCTCTGAATCCTACCCTCTAGGAAAGGTTGAAACATGGAACCCTTCTCCACATGCCAGAGGCTGTTCAGCTTGGAGACCTGCTGCAGATATGGGTACAGCCCAGTGTAAGACTTACACCATCTCCCCCGGGTGAAAGAGGATGTGACTGTGTTCTCGGCTCCCTCCATGTCACCAATATAGCATTTCTGCAGTATTGCCTTTGCACCTTTGTTGACCTCCCTCTTCCAGTTACAAAAATAAGATGCTGTCAGGAGGTCATCATTGCTGAGGGGCATGTAGGATGGCACACTGGGGGTACAGTGTAAGTGAGTAGCTTTAGAGTGGTTTGGAGCAGGAGACACCTTGGGTTAAGATGGGGTCTTGAGAGAGGCCAGATGTGTTTGGTGCCTTTCCCCAAGGTTTCTACTGGACAGAGTAGGCAGGTAGCCAGTGGGCCTGCAATCTCTACTGTTCCCATTTGGGCAGTGCTGTGCAATGCCAGATCAATGGGGAGCAAGGCCACAAATATGGCGGAGTTGGATTCCTCTGTTGATCTGACTTGCATTATGGAGATCTGGGTGGAAGATGACTTGGAGCCAGTTTTAGAGGTGTCGATCCTGACAGGGTACTCTGTAGTTCACTGCCTGAGGAGGGAACAAAGGGGTGGGTGTGTGGTCATCTGTTTTAGATCCCACCTGAACTTCTCTGTGCACCTGGTGGGATCTACCTCTTCATTTGAATGAATGGCTATGTGTGGGAATCCAGGTGCAGACTGCAGGACTGTCCTCATGTACAGGTCTCCTGGGCACAAGGGAGAATTCCTGCAGGAAGTTACTGAAGTATTTGCCAATAGGGTTTTGGAGTCACCTAGATGGTTAATTTGGGTGACTTCAATGCATGGGTTGATAACAAACTCTCACATTTTGGTCAAGACTTTCTCCAGCTTATGACATCTCTGGGCCTCTCACAAGTTGTTGCTTCTGCAACTCACCACCATGGCCATTCACAGAAAGGGTTGTGGATGCATGGAACAGCCTTCCAGAGGAGGTTGTGGAATCAAAAACAGTGGTGGAATTCAAGCATGCATGGGACAGTCATAAGGCAATTCTTTGGGGTGGGGGTAGGAAGATGTAGGCTGCTGGTTAACTAGGATCTGCAGCTTATCCAGTAGGCAGGGAAATGGGCAGACTGGGTGGGCCAAGTGGTCCTTATCTGTCGTCAAATTCTATGTTTCTATGTTTCTGTGCCTTGGATCTAGTATTCTCACTGGGGCTTGAGGTCACAGACCTCAGGAATGATCTGGTCTTGTGGTCAGATCACTGCATGGTGGAGTTTTCATTTAGGGCACCGGATAGTCCTTCCTCTATTGAGATGGTACTCTACTGCCTATTACAGGGATTGATCCTAGAGAGGCTACTGGCAGTGGTTAACTTTTCTGGTGTGTGTATTGCATGTGCGGTTGGCAAAGGCATGGTGGTGACAGCCTGTAATAGTGCTGTTTCCAATGTGCTTGATGCCATTGCACCAATCCATATACAACCATGCTCTTCTCACTTGAGACCTCCATGGTTTAATGGGGTTCTTAAGTTGATGAAGACCATGTATCAGAAATTTGAGCATTGCTGACAGAGGACCCAGTCCGAAAAGGATAGACAGGCTTCACGAGTTCACTATGGTGAATATCAAAGAGCAATCAACTGTAAAATATCAGAGTTCCTGTCTAGGGAGATAGCTACAGGAAGAAAACAAACAGCCCAGCTCTTTCAGACTGTGGAAAGATTACTTCATCCTACCTGTCTACAGTCAAAAAGAACACTTTCAGTCACTTTGTGCAAGGAGTTTGCTCATTTTTGTCTCTGACAGGGAGTCCTCCATGTAGACCAGAATCTTCCCAGGGGGCTAAATCAGCCTCACAGTGGTCAGCCTTGTGTGGACAGAGGCATTCCTATTGTTTGGGGGGAGTTCCAGCCAGTGGAGGTGGCAGAGGTCATTGAGTTAATCTCAAAACTGTAGTCCACTTTCTGTGAATTGGACCTGGCTTGACCCTCTTCTAGAAGGATGTATTGGGTCCATGGGGCCAGTATTTGCAGAGACAGTCTGGTGTTTGCTATCAGAGAGGTTCTTCCCTGGTGTCCTGAAGCAGGCATTGGTAAAGCCACTTCTGAATAAACCGTCTCTTGACCCTGACCTTTTGTCAAATTATAGACCAGTCTCCAACCTCTCATTCTTGGGGAAGACTGTTGACAAAGTATTGGTTCTGCAGCTGAAAGCTCTCCTCACAGCCTTTGACATCTATCAGCCATTCCAGTCTGGATTTACAGAAAGTCATAGCACTGAAACAGTGCTGGCCAAGGTGGAAAATGACCTCCTTGGATGAGACATAGAGGACAACTGGTCAGTTCTCATTCTCCTAGATCTCTGCTTAGTACTTGACATGGTGGACCACATTGTGCTTCTTGATCATCTTAGAGAGTATTGTGGACACACCGGCAGTGTCATCAACTGGCTTGAGTCCTAGCTCACAAGCAGGATGCAACAGGTAGTGATGGAGGATGTCTTCTACCCCAAAATCCCTGCCTTGTGGAGTTCTTTAAGGTTCAATCTTTTCACCAGTGCTGTTCGCAGTGTACATGCTACCCTTAGGAGAGCTCATTAGATGTTACTGTCTGGGATTTCACTGCCATGTAGATGATACTCAGCTGTATATGTCTTTGCTACCAGGACAAATAGCACGTAAAAGTGCTAAATAAATTCCTTGCTGAGCTCCAAGACTGAATGTCCTCTAACTGGCTACAACTGAAGCATGACAAGATAGAGGTACTGGTGGTTGAGCATGGTCACTGGCGTGATGTGGCTGTCATAGGAACAGTATTGTATCTTGGTACTACTCCATTGGCAGCTGCTTCCTGGTGAGAAATTAGAATGCTGTACTCGACAATGGTTTGATGCTTGAGTTTCAGGTGTTGGCTGTCATCCAGAGTGGTTTCTACCACTTACGGAATATCATTAGGAGGCAGTATAGCATAGTGGTTTAAGGCTTTGAGCTGCAAAACTGGAGACCAGGGTTTAAATCTCACAGCCGTCACTTGCATACTGTGTGACTCTAAGCAAGTCACTTAATTTTCTTTTGCTCCCAGGTCACACCTGTAAACAAGCTTTAGCTTAGTGTGTCTTTCCTGGTTAAAAAAATCACCCAGATTAAATCCCTAGTTCTACCTGGTGACTTGCCAGCACAGGTGCATGCCTTTGCACTTTGAGGCTGGACTACTGTAATGATCTTTATTTCAGGGTCAGTAGAAGGAACCCTCATCAGTTGCTGCTGGTGCAGCATGCAGCGACCAAGTCACTGATGGGTCTTTCTAGATCCAGTCATGTGACTCTGGTTTTGCATGATCTGTAATAGCTGCCAGTCAGATGTAGAATTCTCTTCAAGGTGGACTTATTCACCAGTAAGGCCCTATACTGATTGGGCCCTGGCTAAGGAATGATCTCCTAACTCCCACCACCCCAGTGCACTCACTCTGCTCCTCCACTGAGAGCATCCTCGTGATTCCAAGAGCCAGGCCAAAAACCTCAAGAGATGGATTGTTTGAGGTGGCTGCCCAGCCCTCTGGAATTTACTTCCTAGATCACTGAGGGAGACCTGTTGGTGGACATTTTTAAAAGGATTCTATAGATACACCTTTTTAATCAAGAATTTTTTCATTAGTTTGTCATATTGATTTTATTGTTTTTTTACTTCTGATTTTAACTGTTGACTTACTGACCCTACTATTCAAGTGTAATATGTATGGTTGTTGTTGTACATTTTTGCACTACCCTGTAAGGTGCCAGAGTCATTTTAATGAGAAAGCGCAGATATAAAAGTTATTGCAGTTTTGGTGGGATTTTTTGGTAACATCTGAAATCTAACTAACATATGCACAGTGTCATGTTTTGCTTGTTTTTGTATATATGCAGCTTATCATAAAGGAAACTGTGCCTGATTTAGTAAAAGAAATACTGACCTGTTTGTGTCTGAGTCAAATCGCTGATTGACCTGCAGGGCCGCAGTAATGGGGGAAGTGGGGAAGTTGTCCAGGGCCCTGAGCTCAGGAGGGGCCCACCTGAGGAGTTGGCATTACCCCTGGCATTAGCTGGTTTGAGAAATGTGGTCCCATTTCAAGTGACTTGTCCGGGGCCCCACAATTCATAGCTGCAGCCCTGCTGCCCTTCATCAGATAATGTTTGACTGTGCAGCAATGTCCCCTTTCATGCTCTCAGCACTCAGAGCAACAATATTCTGCCTGCCTGAGAATAAAGCCTCATTGTAGAGATGTGGATCCAGTTAAGGTTTTTAATAATATTTTATGCATCAGTAATATGGGACTTAATAATGTGACTTCTATCAAGCCATCATTTAGTTCTTAGTCTTTCAGAGTTTAAAACCTCAAAAATAAACTACTGTGTTTCTACACATTTGAGTATATAGTCGTATGCCAGTAAGAGATGTGACATGATAAACCCTCTAATATTATCATTGTATAATATTTGTATTATAAACAAATGTGAATGTCAGTTTATGCACACAACCAGACTGACTGCTGCAGTGACAGTTGATCTTTAACCTCAGGTGTCAGTGTAGAAGCTGCAGGATGTGTTAAACTGATGAGTAAAGAGAAACCTAATCAAGAGTTTCCTGTTCTGTCTTTAATTAAAGCTTCTGGTCATCTGCCAGGATACAGGCCTCATAAACATTTACGGTTCTTGCTGGAAAGGCCAGTTTGATAGCAGGACCATGTTATAAGTCATAAACCTTAGACATTCCTTGGAAAACAGGATCCAGCAAGCAGTTCAAAGAGAGATGTTTTGATCAAAGCCTGTCATATTTGGGAACTGGCTAGTTGCTGATGTTCACATTAATAAAATACATCCTTGTAAATAATTATGTTAAGAGTTATAACTAAGAGAGGATCTAATGGTAACCTCACTAAAGGGGGTGGGGATATGGAGTTTCAAATGAATAGCTATCAGAGGGAAACAGTGATATATTATTTTGGACTCGAGGCACACCGTTCTCTAGACTTGAAATCACTTATGGTAACAGATAGATAGGAGAGAACTTAAATTTGTGGTAGGAGTTTGTGTCCTGTAACGTCCCATTTTTTTATGTGATTGTAAGTTCATGATATACTTGTTCTGTGTTTCATTTTACCTGTTTTAAACTTTTCAGTAAACATTTTCTTTAAAATACTGCCTGTGCTATTTTATGTTATTTTACATGTGATTGCTGAACTTGTGTTCAAAGGTTGACAGCTGTTAAGAGCTTGATTGTGTTACTAAGCTTAAAAGGTAAGAATATATCTAGGTCTCATATAGAGTTATAAGGGTGTATTTTGGAAGCCTGACTTGGTGCACCTAGGCAAAAGATTATATTGCATTTCCCCAAAGAGAATATATATCTGAGCCTGTTAACTGGGTACACTAGCATTAGATTCACATTGTGACCCCCCAAAACACGAAGCTAATAGGTGATTCAGACCCCAAAAAGGCAGGAGGGTTACCCAGTCTGTTACCTGTTCACACAATTGCTCTTCAAGGTTGGCTCTGAGGGAGCAGAGGGCCTGACCTGAAGAGTGAGTTTGTGACAGATTTGGTTGGCAGTGGTGCAATTTAAAAAAATTGGTAACACAAGCTTTAACAGTTTAGTGTATCAGATTAATACTGTACAGCTCACTTGCAAAATAAGGCAGTGATTTATCTTTAAAAAGTAAACAGAATTATATCATTTTGATTACAGTCTAAGTCCCTACCTGTTTTATTTTTTATTTTTTGTCAAGTGCAAGTTAGAGTAGCCATAGTTAGGAAAGAAGATGACTTCCAACTACAGTGGGTACACTGCAGACTACCTGAGGCAGGTGTGCCAGGAGAGAGAAGTCAAATATGAGGGGAAAGCCAACAAGCAGAACCTCATGGATGCTCTGGTGGGGCAGATGCCCAGTGGCTTGAGTCACAGTCTGTGACTGAAAAGGTAAGAACATTGGGCATGGAGGGGCCATGGTCCAGACCAGTGTCTGATCTAGTGAGATGGACAGCAGGGTCAGTGTAAGCCAAGGGCCACAGCAACAGGGGAAGGTCACCAGCATTCATGAGCCAGAAGTGATCAAGCTGCAGATGGAGTTGTGGAGAATGGAGCTGGAGTTCCAGAGGGAAGAGAGGCTAGAGCAGCAAGAGGCAGAGGAGAACAGGGGGCAGCTTCTGTGAGAGATGGCGCGAGAGTGGCAAGAGGCTGACCAAGAACAGCGAGAAACTGAGCAAGAACAGTGAGGCTGAATGGCAGCAGTGAGAAGATGACCGTGAAGAGTGTGAGTGCCAGAGGCAATATGAGCTGGAGAAGCTATGACTCCAAACATCAGATCAGGTAAATAGCCTGGGTTTAAATGGAGCTACAAGACTAGGTTACAAATTACATTCTTAATTTCTAGCTGAATTTAAAGAGCAGGAAGATATGGATGCCTTTTTAAATTCCTTTGAAAAAGTTTGCATTGAGGTAAATATACCTAGAGGGACCTGAAGCTTCCAGCTATCCCTGTTACTTCCTGGGAATACTTAGGATGCATTGGATCAAATGGACAATGAGAACAGCAATGATTACAGTAAACTTAAAAAGCTGTACTTTTATAAAAAAAACATGAGTTAACAGCAGAGGGATACAGAGCTAAATTCCATAGTTCAGGAGAAGCCTGACATGAGCTAAGAGGAGCTAGCAATGAAACAACATCCATTTTTAAAATGTTAGTGGGAAGGAATTGAAGCAAACTCTGTAGATAAAATTGAAAATGCTGTTCTGTCAGAGCAGTTTTTTGGGGTATGCCCAGCAGAACTAAAAACCTGTCTGGAGGACCGAGATCCAAAAACAGTGCAAGAGGCTACTGAACTCTTGGACTGCTATGTCAGGAACTGACCTTCTCTGAGAGTGAATGGGGTGGGTGTGGCAGCAGAGAAAGGGAAAAGCATGCCTTCAGGGCAGCTAAAACCCTCCCTCCCTTCACCAAAACCAGGCAGCCCCAGGTTACAAAGAAAAGATTTACCTGAGAAGAGAAATAAATATTGGGTTTGCAAAGAAAATGATCATATTGCAAGACAGTATCCCAAAAGGACAAATAGTGCACAAAGTAGTGCTAGAAAAGAAGTGGGTTGTTTGTGTGTCCCTGTAAGCATGCCTGTAAACATGAGGAAAAACATGCACCCAGTCAATGTGAATGGTGTACAGATACATGGGTTAAGAGATATGAGGGCATCTCTGTCTTTGGTAAAAGGGGATTTGGTAGAGCCTGGTCAGTTTATACCCAGTCAATTTATGACTGTATGAGGATTCACTGGGGAGGAGAAAACCTTACCACTTGCTAGTGTTCTCTTAGACTGGGGTGAGATGGGGGACTGTACAAAAGTTTACCAATGCCAAAACTTTAGCTGTTGATCTGGTCATTGGCAACAAATTGAAATAGAGGATGGTGTGTGCAGTTACTCGCAGCCAAGTGGCAAAGGAAAATTGTGGTTCCCTGGAGCTCATAGAAGTCCCTGTGGAGGCTGATTCCCTAGCCTGTCTCTCCTGATTTGGAGAATAATGAAGGGGGGGGTAGAAATTCCCCAGGTAGCAGTTAACCAAATATCTAGGTAGGGTTGCTCTGAGGAAGGAGGAGTGACCCATTATCAGAGGGTTAGGGATGAAAGTGATCCTGAGTGCCCTTATGTCTAGAGCTAGGGACCCTAGTTTAGACATTGAAGGGGACCTGTCCCATGGCTTGGGAATGTGCAAGGAGCTTGTAGCTGCTCAGAAAAGTGACCCAAGTCTAGAGAAGCTGAGGGCCTGGTCAGACTCTGACAGAGCACAAGGAGGAGATGGGAAACATAAGGTTTACTGAGAGAATGGACTGATGTATATGCATGATGCTAAGACAGAGGAAGGGATGAAGGGCAGGTAACTTGTCATTCCCCAGGGATACCATGAACAGTTGCTTAGGATTTCAAATAATATTCCCACGTCTGGTCATCTGGGAATTGTGTGCACTATGCAGTATTTGACCCACAATTTCTATTGGCCCCACTTTACCCAGGAGGTGAAGGAGTATGGCAGGTCTTGTCACTGGTGTCAAGAAATAGGGAAGGTGGGTAAGAAAACCCAAGTTGCCCTAATTCCCTTGCCATAGTGGAGGAGCCATTCCAGAGGATGGGAATGGATATTGTGGGGCATGTAAATACCCCTGGCTCCTCTGAGAAGAGGTTCATCCTGACTGTGGGAGATTATTCCACCTGTATCCAGAGGCAGTTGCCCTATCCTCACTGAGAAGACAAAGTGGCAGAATCCTTTCTTGGGATTTCCTCCTGTGTTGAGTTTCTGCAGAAGGCTATCACCGATCGAGGGGGTTATTTCATGTTGAACCTGAATAAATGTTTGTGGGAGAAGTATTGGGTGGTGCAGAGATGCATGACACCTTATTACTCACAAGCCAACGGGCTTGTGGAAAGATTTAATGGTACCCTTAAATCAATGCTCAAAGCATTTGCTGAACAGCATGGAAGGGACTGGGAAAAATACCTTCCCCAACTGTTGTTTGAATTCAGGGAGGTACCCCAAGAGTCAGCAGCATTTTCCCCACTTCAAGCTCTTATATGGATGTAGTGAACATGGGCCCCTAGACGTGATCCAGGAGGATTGGGAAGGTCACCACACCACCCAGGGAACTCCCATAGTGGATTATGTACTTAGGTTTAGGGTAAGCCTAAAGGAGCTTATGGGAACAGCCCAGAGCAACCTGGCAGGTGCCCAACAAAAACAAAAGGTGTGGTACAATCACAGAGCCAGAGCTTGCTCGTATATGGAAGGACAAGAAGTCATAGTCCTAATCCCGGTCCCAAAAGACAAGTTGCAGGCCGAGCAGATAGGACTGTATGAAGTAATCAGATGGGTAAATGATGTGAACTATATTATAGAGTTAACTGACAGAAGACATATATGAAGAATGTACCATGTCAACGTGATGAAGCCATATGCTAATAGGCTTAACCTCATAAATAAAGTGTTTGCAGTGTGTAGTCCTGTGGAGGGGATGGATGAAGGAGACCCCCTTCTGGACTTGCTGGGCCCTCTGTGGAGGCAATTTAAGTTGTCACCTCAGTTGGCCCCGGGCAAGATCCAGGAAGTAAAGGAGGTTTTAGTGACTTTTCCTCACTGTTTAATGCCAAACCTGGACTAACCCATTTAGTGAGGCACAATGTGAAGACAGGAATGCAGGCACCCATAAGGTGGACAGCAAATTGGGTGTCAGAGGCTGTCTAAAAGGACATTAGAAGGAAGGTGGAGAAAATGCTGGATTTAGGGGTAATCCAGAAATCCCACAGCCCCTGGACTTCACCCATAGTCTTTGTTTCCAAGCCAAATGGCTCTACTCATTTTTGTGTGGACTATCATAGACTGAATGCAGTCATGAAGTCAGATGCCCACCTGAGGCCATGGACGGATGAACTTCTAGACAAGTTGGGAGGGACAACATACCTTACAACTACTGACCTGACAAAGGGGTATTGGCAGGTAGAGTTAACTGCCAGAGCTAGGGAGAGGTCAGCCTTCATCAATTCAATAGGGTTATTTGAATTTAAAGTACTGTAATGCATTTCAGAATGAAGAACACTCTGGCCACTTTCAAAAGGTTGGTGAACTAGGTGTTACATGGTGCTGAGGAATACACTGTGGCATACCTGGATGACACTGACGTCTTTAGTGCCAGCTTGTAAGAACACCTGTCCCACCTTAGGGAAATGCTGGGTAGGATACAGAGGGCTGGGCTCACTGTCAAAGTTGAGAAGTGCCAGGTGACCATGGCTGAAGTGGCATACCTCAGGCATGTTGTAGACCAGGAGTTTTCTGGGGACAGCAGGGTACTATGGGAAATTTGTGCCCAGTTACAGTACCCTGGCTGCTCTCCTATTTGGCCTGTTAAAGAAAAGGATGCCTAAGAAAATTACCTGGGAAACAGCCTGCAAAAAAGCCTTTACCAGACTGAAGGAGGCACTATGCAATGCTCCTGTATTGACGAGTCCAGACTACAGCAGACCTTTTGTAGTCCAGACTGATGCCTCAGATGTGGGTATTGGAGCAGTGCTGAGTCAGACATCCAACCAAGGGAAAGATCACCCCATGGTGTACCTGAGTAAAAAGTTACTTCCCAGGGAGCAGGCTTTCTCATGGGAGGAAAAAGAGTGCCTTGCCATGGTGTAGGCCCAAAAGAATTTAGAGCCATACTTATATGAGCAGCATTTTGAGGTACAAACTGACCACAACCCCCTGGTTTGGCTGGCACAAAAGGGTAAAATGAATGGCAGACTTCTAAGATGGAGTCTTGCCTTGCAAGGGTATGCCATGATTGTTTCACACAGGGCTGGGGCAGCGAATGCAAACACTGATGGTTTATCTCATAGTTTTGAGATGTAAACTGAATTTCGGAACTAATCTCATGAGGGAAAAGATCCCCCAAATTCAGTCTAAGGAGGGAGGAATGTGATGTGAACCCTCTAATATTATCATTGTATAACATTTGTATTAAAAACAAATGTGAATGTCTGTTTATATACAAAACCAGACTGACAGCTGAAGTGAAAATTGACCTTTGACCACAGGTGTTAGTGTAGAAGATGCAGTATGTGTTAAATTGATGAGTGAAGAGAAACTTAAACAAGAGTTTCCTGTTCTGTCTTTAATTAAAGTTTCTGGCAATCTGCCAGGATATAGTCCTCTTAATCTTTTGTTGCACTTGCAGGAAAGGTCAGTTTGATAATAGGACCTTGTTGTAAATCGTAAACCTTAGACCTTCCTTGGGAAACAGGGACTAGCAAGCAGTTCAAAGAGATGTTTGATCAAAGACCATCATATTTGGGAAATGGCTAGCTGCTGATGTTCATATTAATAAAATACAACATTGTAGGTAATTATGTTAAGAATTAAATCTAGGGGAGGATCTTACAGTGACTTCACAAAAGGGGTGGGGAGATGGAGTTTCAAATGAACAGCTATCATAAGGAAACAGTGATATAATATTTTGGAATCAAGAGACACACACTTCTCTGGACTTGAAAGCACTCATGGTAACAGCTAGATAGGAAAGAACTTAAATTTGTGGTAGGAGGTTGTGTTCTGTAACTTCCCATTTTTTTATGTGGTGGTAAATTCATGATGTTCAAGTTCAAGTTTATTGTAGGAAAATTCCATTGAGCAAGCTCATTCACAAGGAGGTCCGATGACACAGACACATAGTTACAGATTGCATAATCGAAAAAACAGTACAAATTCAAGTACAGAATTATGGGCAAGCATTAACATGTTGCATGAGAATGACAATGACATCAAAAAATACAAGTACAGAAGTCACTTGTTGGTCATCTCGGTAGGAGACCAGAGCCACCTATCCTCCCCCACTTAGCCATTAAATAAGGCCTATTATGCCTACTGCATTATTATTATTTGATTAGTAGGGGAACAACAGACATTTTATTTGTCCTTTCTCTTCCAAGACACAAATAAATTCATAGACTTACTACAGACTCTTGCTGCATTTTACATTTTATAATCTGGGACTATACTGGCAACTGAGCAAGACTAATTTTTTAGAGGCCCACTTGTGATCTGTTCCCCATTCTAATAAGGTTTTTTCTTTTTTTATCCCACATGGCAATTATAAAGTAATGGTGTTGGGGAAGAGATGATAAATAAGATAGGTGGTAGAGCATACTCCAAGGAATGCTATCCTTCCCTAAATATTGTTTTTCTTTCTTTCTTTCTTTGGTATGTCCCTACTTTTTGGGATACACTTATTGGGTATCCTAGTAGCCCCAGCCAACTGTGACCTGGAACTATCTCTATCTTCAGGAAGAGCTCAACAAATACATGGGGTTCTTCATGAGGGTTCAGGGAGGAACGTCTATACATCCCCACTTATGGAAGTCACTGATCCAAGCAATGACAAGGTTTTATTAATCAATATCATTTATAGTATAAACAGTTTTGTTATAATGAGAGTGGGGCTGTTCACTGACTTATAGTTAGATGTAAGACTAAGATTACAAGATATATGAGTTATCTGGGAAATGCATGATCATGTCACTCAATGCAAACAGAGGAGTAATAATTATGAAATACAGGATATGGTTAGAAATACAGCTTTGGCTAGGCAAGGCAATCTGATCTTACTGCAGAAGACACACAATAAAGCCCATATTTCATTAAGAGACCTCTCTCTTACAAGCCAGTACAGGAGATGGCCATTATGTCTCAGGATCATGAGAACAGCTGCACGGGAGTCTGAGCTGGATTTCATTGTCCACCTAGGGACGAATGACTTGGCTCATTATGAGATTAGAGCAGTGCAGAAGCACTTTGAAGAATTGGGGAAGGGCCTAAGACAAGTAGCACACACAGTATCCTTCTCAGAGGTGCTGCCTGTCAATGGCATGAGTGAGGCGAGAGTACTTTGCACCATGCAGTTTAATGAATGGCTGAAAAAATGGTGTGGAGCACAGGGGTTTGGCTTCATTGGAGACTGGGGTTACACCTGGATGGACACCAGTCTATACTGGCAGGATGGTCTGCATCTGTCCAGGAAGGGAACAAGTATTTTAAGCAATCAGTTTAAATGCTTCATTGGCAAACTTTTAAACTAGTCAAAGGGGAGGCACTGATAAGCAGTAGGAAAATCCCAGCTTCTCCCTACAAAACAGGGTACTAAATGAGAAAAAGACCAAGGTAGAAAGGTCAGTGGTGGATGCTGCAACAGAAGGTAAAGCCATCAAAAAATGGAGAGCAATGAGTACCTATGCCCATAGTCTGAGTAACAAGCTTCCTGAATTAGTGCCTTGATGGAGGAGGAACATCTGGATATCATGGCAGTCACAGAAACATGATACACACAAAACCATAACTGGGACATAAATATACCAGGATACACTATCTACAGAAGGGACAGGGAGGGTAAAAGAGGAGGAGGAGTAGCTCTTTACAAAAGGGAAGGAATCAAAGTGACAGAACGAAAGGGTAAACAGGGAGGAGAAGAAGCACTGTGGGTAAATTCGGAGACCACCAATGGCACCACAATCCGCACAGGGGTTGTATACAGACCCCCTTCTCAGGGGGAGGAAATGGACAAGGAAATGATAGAAAGTATACTTAGAATGGCAGAAAAAGGGGAGATATTGCTGATGGGTGATCTGAATATGCCAGATGTTAACTGGAGTGCAGTTGCAGCAGCCACTTCGAAGAGTGGGGTTATTCTAGATGCCCTACAGGGGGCATGCCTTAGACAACTACTATTGGAGCCCACTCGAGAGGGAGCAATCTTAGACCTGGTTCTCTCAAATGGAGATGAAGAGAGGATCACAGATGTAGAAATGGGCAGCCATCTGTGAACTAGCGACCATTGAAGAGTATGGTTCACAATAAACACAGCAATAGAGTCAAGCCATACAAAGACAAAGGTACTGGATTTTAGGAGGGCTGACTTTGTCAAAATGGGTGAGTGCCTAAGGAATGCACTAGCAAATGGGCAAGAAGGAGGGGTGGAAGAACAATGGGGAATAATAAAAACTGCCATCACAGAGTAACAAGCCTTTGTGTAAAGCAAATAAAGAAAATTAAATGAGGTAAGAAACCACTATGGTTCTCAAAGGAAGTGGCAGTGAAGGTTCAAGAGAAAAAGAAAGCATTCAGGAAGTACAAGGAATCACAGAAGGATCAGGACAAAGAACCGTATCAGTTAAAGCAAAAGGAAGCTGGGAAGGCAGTCAGAACAGCAAAAGCCCAACCGAGGAAAAGATAACCAACTCAGTTAAGAAGAGGGATAAAACCTTTTATAGGTACATCAGGGAGTGAAGGAAGACCAAGGAAGGGATAGTGAGGCTTAATAAAGGGGAGGAAGGGTGGGCAGAGGGTGACTATGAAAGGCAGAGATACTAAACAAATATTTTTGCTCAGTATTTACAAAGGAAGAGGGGAGTACCTAAAACAAACAGTAGAAACACTCTGATACAGAAATTGATACCAGCCCATTTACAGAAGAAAGGGTTCTGAAAGAATTCTTAAAACTGAAGGTGGACAAAGCAATGGGGCCTGATGGGATTCATCCCAGAATTCTAAAAGAACTAAGGGTAGAACTAGTGACACTACTGACTACCCTCTTTAACAAATCATGGGAGGATGGGATGGTACCTGAGGATTGGAGGAGGGCAGATGTGATTCCCCTTCACAAAGGTGGGAGCAAGGCAGAAGAAGAAAACTACAGACCTGTTAGTTTAACCTCAGTGGTAGGGAAAATGATGGAATCACGTCTGAAGGAAAGAATTGTTGAGTATCTAGAGGCCAGAGGGGCACAGGACCCAAGGCAGCATGGATTCACAGCATGAAGGTCATGCCAAACAAATTTGATAGATTTCTTTGACTGGGTGACCAAAGTAGCTGATCAGGGAGGGGCTGTGGACATGGCCTACCTAGACTTTAGCAAGGCATTTGACACAGTCCCACACAAAAGATTAATTTACAAGTTAGCTAGCCTGGGATTGGGTCCCAAGATGACAGCCTGGGTAAAGAATTGGCTGGAGAACAGGACAAAGAGAGTAATAGTAAATGGAGTCCACACTGAAAAAAGGGGGGTTAGTAGTGGGGTACCGCAGGGTTCAGTATTAGGACCGGTGCTCTTCAATGTCTTTATAAGTGACATTGCAGAGGGACTGGAAGGAAAAGTGTGTCTCTTTGCAGATGACACAAAGATCTGCAACAGAGTTGATGCAAGGTGGAGTGGAAAGGATGAGAAGGGACTTGGCAAGGTTAGAGGAATGGTCAAATGTATGGCAGCTTAGATTCAATGCTAAAATTGCGGTAATGCACCTGGGAAACAAAAACCAGGGAAAGAGTATACAATGGGGGTGAGATACTAACAACAACAAAAATGGAAAGGACCTTGGGTAGTCATATCAGATGACCTAAAGGGTGGGCAAGCAATGTGAGAGGGCAGCAAGGAGGGCTTGGGGGTACTGGAATGCATAGGGAGAGGCATCACCAGTAGAAAACAGGAAGTTATTATCCTCTGTACAGACAGCTGGTGAGACCCCATCTGAGTACTGTGCAGTTCTGGAGACCCACTCTCCGCATAAGACATTAGACAGGATGGAAGCTGTCAGGAGGAGGGCAACTAAAATGGTGCAGGGTCTGCACTGGAAGACATATGAAGAGAGACTTAAGGAGCTTAATATGTATAGCCTTGAGGAAAGAGAGGGAGAGGGACATGTAGAAACGTTCAAGTACCTCAAGGAATCAACAAAGTCCAAGATGGTAGCATCTTTCAAAAAAGGGTTTGTAAGAACAAGGGCACAATTTGAAGATAGAGAGGCAGCTCAGAGGTAATTTAAGGAAGTATTTTTTACAGAGAGGGTTGTGGATGTATGGAATGGCCTTCCAGGGGAGGTTGTGGAGTCAAAAACAGTGGTGGAATTCAAGCATGCATGGGACAGTCATAAGGCAATTCTAGGGGGTGGGGTAGGAAGAAGTAGGCTGCTGGTTAACTAGGATCAGCAGCTTATCCATCAGGTAGGGAAATGGGCAGACTGGGTGGGCCAAGCGGTCCTTATCTGCTGTCAAATTCTATGTTTCTATGTGCATCCAGGGCAGATGATGTCAGATGGTGTCCTGTCCATCAGAGGGAGCCCTTTTTTTTTTGTTTAATTAGCCATGATGGATTCTTTGATAGTGTTTTTGTCATCGAACATTAATGATATTAATAACCCAATTTAGTGCTCTAGATTGCAGCAGTACCTATGTCAGCAGAGGGTGGATCATTTTTTTTTTACAAGAGACACATTTGTCTCCTTCAGAACATTAGAAACTTTCTGCTGGCCACAGGTACACTGTAATAGCTTCTTCCAGTAAGACAGGCAAGCAAAGGGGCACTGCCATACTAATTCCTGCTGGAATGCCCTTTCTGAAAGAAGCTGAGAAGACTGACTATAATGTTTATTTCAGCATTGCTCAGGGATGTCTGTATGACTCAGCTGTTACATTGGTAAGTGTATATTTTCCCCCAGGGTCCCGCCCCCCTGGTCCACATGAAAAGGCTTTTCAACCAGTTTTTGGATATACTGCAGGGTATAATTATAATAGGGGGTGACTTTAATATCACTCTATCCCCCACCTTGATGCCTCTCATCCCCATAAGCATTGGACTAGTCCTTAGCAGAAATATCTCAAAGCCCATTTGCCTGTACTGGGTATGACAGTTGTATGGCATCAATTAATTCCTGCAAAAGGAGGTTTTACTTATTTTCTCCCCAAGACATCATACCTCCTCTCACCTAGACTACTTTTTCTCTCTACAAAGCATGTTGCAAAAATTAGGGACATTAGGCTAGGAGCTTGTCCCCTATCTGATCATACCCCAATTATATTAAAATTAGACATTGCAGCACCTTGGAAGACCACCCTTTGGAGGCTGAAATCCTCAATCCTAAAAGAACCAGAGTTTACGACAATGATGAAGGACCAGCTTCCCCAGATAATTTGAGAAAATTAATCCCCAGAGTTTTCTCCAGCAGTGTTGTGGGGCACAATTAAGGCTGTCCTTTGGGATGATACAATTTTGTTTACAACCCAACAGAGGAGAATTAGGGAAGCCAGATACAGACAGTTGCAAGATAGGCTAGCAGAACTTAAACAAGCCAGAGAGGAAGGGCATATAATTCAGCCTAGAGAATTGCAGAAAGTGCAGGCTGAGCTCCATTAAATCTTAGACTTGAAGGTACAGGTTGCACTTTTATATACTAAAAGCACTTTTTATGAGGGAGGACCAAGGGGAGCTAGGCACTTAGCCAGACGAACCAGAATGTTCAAGCAGAAAGCTACAATCACTGCAATTAAGGATCCTAAATCTGGTAACCTTCTTCATTGAGGCCCAGAGATAGAACAAGCTTTTCAAAAATGTTATACAGAATTATATTCTGAACCCCCCAGAAATTAGAACCTTTCTGAGTAAACTATTCATTTCTAAGCTTTCTGCGATACAACAAACCTCATTGTTGAGTCCAATCACAAAACAGAAATCATCTGGCTATTAGAAAGACTAAAACCATAGAATCACCAGGACCTGATGGCTAGTCTGCCGAGTGGTACAAGGCTTTTTCCCCTTTATTAAGTCCCTTGCTGTTACAGGTTTTCCAAGATGTTCAGAATGGAAAACCACCCCCAGACTCCTGGCATTATACTGTGCTTTCAGCCATACCAAAACCAGGAAGAGATCCCCAATACCCAGAATCATACAGACCTATATCTGTATTCAATTGTGATTGTAAGATATACATGTCCATATGGGCCAAGTGTCTGGATCATATATTACCAGAAGTAATTTTTATGGACCAGGCAGGTTTCTTATGACAAAGGCAAACTGCAGATAATACCCTCAGAACATTCCACTTGATGGACCATATGACCAGTAGTTCTCTTCCCTCAATATTAGTGCATTTAAATGCCTTCAAGACTTTTGCTAGGGTCTGTTGGGACTTTCTGTGGAGGGCCCTGGAGGCTTTTGGATTTCCAGAGCAATTTGTTACATGGCTTAGTCATATATATTCATCCCCAAAGCTTTTATAAAAATAAACAGGTGCAATTTCCATCCTGATCCCCCTAGAGTGGGGCACCCATCAGGGATGCCTTCTCTCACCACTATTATTAGCAGTTTATATTGTGCCTTTAGCTCTGGCGGTCCGGCAGTCAGATGATGTAGAGGGGGTAAAGGTGGAGGAGGATATCTTCACAATAGCCCTATCTGCAGATGATGTTCTGCTGTCTTTATCAGACCCAGAACCTTGTCTTCAGGCCCTCTAGAAAATTATTACTCAATTTTCATTCATTTCAGGATATAAGATAAATTCTACAAACACAGAGGTTTTGACTTTCTGCTTTTCCCCTTCTCCACCCCTTCAAGCTTATTTACCTTTTAAGTGGTGAGAGACAAAGCTGAAATATCTGGATATACAGTTACCTGAAAATATTGATCACACTGTCCTGATAAATTATGAACTTCTCACTCAGACAATAGAGAATGGTCTTCATACTTGGTCTCAACTACGTGTCTCCTTCTATTCAAGGATTGACCTTATTCGAATGAATATATTGCCCAGACTACTGTATTTGTTTCAAACCAGTCATGTCTTGCCCCTTCCTTTTCTATGTTATATCTTGGAATAGGGCTTTAGCTCGATTCATCTGGGCTGGCAGGATGATGGTCCATCCTGCAACTCCCAATAGACAAGGGAGGGGTTGGGATTACCTGATCTGGGTAAATATATACAAGCAGCTACCCTGGTTAGGATACTGGGGTGGATTCATCCAAATTATTGAATACCTTGTAAAAAACTAGAGATTACACTAAATTGTATTGAAGATATTAAAAATGTTCTATTTGAACTGGGGAGCCCCTCCCAGGGTGGAATGCTTATCACAGGGCAATGCAAAGCAGTGTGATAGTCTGGGACAAGCTTAGAACCTCTCAGGAACTTGCCCCAGTCTTTTATTTTCTACGACAACTTAGGTTAGAGACAAAGAATGTTCAGGTCCTCCTAACTGAGACTTTAAATGGCTGGCATAATAGATGCCTAACTTTGATTTTTCAGATATTAGAAAACCAGGGTATGTTGCCCTTTTCAACATTAAGAGATACCTATGGGCTACCACCAGAAACTATTGTAGCTTATCAGCAGATACAAGCTTATCTGGCGAATAAGACTCCTCAATGGAACCGCCTCCCACTGCTATCTCCTCAATTATTGATAGTGATTATATCTTCCATAAAGGGAATAACCCCCCACACACACACACACACATGATTTGATCACTGTATAAGGGATTGCAGAAGGTTACTAGAGACACAACTGTGGGGGTCCTGGCTGCTTGGAATTGGAAATGATTGATACCTTTCTCAGAAGATCTCTGATTTAAATATATCAGGTTATCTCATGGAATATCTCTAGCAACATACTGGCAGGAATTTGCCTGGAAAGTCAGACTTAGATTTTCTAATACACCAGCTAAACTGATGACATTTACAGATGGCCCAGTAGGAAACTGCTGGTGATTTTGTGTGGAAAAGATGGCTGGACATGTACACATCTTCTGGTCATGCCCAGTGCTCTGACCTTTTTGGGGAGAGGTGGCGGAAACCTTGGGGGAGCTGGTGGGAGAGGATGCTGTCCTGAGTCCTAAAATGGTGTTGCTTTCAATACCTCCTGTAGGGCTCCGTGATTCTGGGAGGATCTCTTGATTACTTATATATTGATAGCTAAAGCAATTAGCAGAGACTATGGGGCTGGACCCTACCTCCGACCAGAAGGGAATGGTTGATGCTCATGAAGGAAGTATACTATCTGGAAAGACTATTGTTGGCCATTTAATCGAAAAGATAAATTTGAACTACAGTGGAGGAAATGGGTCCTATATATGTCAGTACAAGATCCACATTTTATCCCATAATGAGTGACCAGAGAAGTAACCTGATGTTTATAAGGTGAGGGACAGAGAGAGAGAGAGAGCTAGGGGAAAGACTTATCATTTGAGTACTAGTATACAAGGATCCCTATTGGGTTGGATTATCTATGGCTGCATGTGAATTATGATCTTCTGCCCATAACTGTAATGCATTGTGTGTTGCTTGAACTATGTTTGATTGTATTATGTGATTTCTATAATGTACTGTATCCCTTATGTCTCTTACATATTTTAAAACAAATACAAATTTAATTAAAAAAGGAAAAATACAAGTACAGAAAACAGACACAAAGTACTTGTTTCAGAGTATCAAGGCAGCTAATTTCAAGGCAAGTAAGAGCAAGCAGTGGGCTAGGGTTAGAGCAGTGAACTAGGATTTAGAAGCAGATGCACATATCTTTTTTTTTTGCTATAGCCAACCTTTTAAATAGGCTGATAGGGACAGTACCAGGAAGCTTTAGTACACCTCGCAGCTGATTCCAGATAGTTGGGAGCACACTCAATATGGCCTGCTTGCTCGAGTGAGTTGAGTTCTCGGTACATCAAGGAGGGTAACTTTTCCTAAGAGAGTAGGCGCTATGGGAAATATGGAAAAGGGTTGTGAGATAGTTCAGGAGCTTGTTCAGGAGTAGCTTAAGATTCCAGATACCAGCATGAAGCTTGCATCTAGTTGAGAGTGATGTCAAGCCAGTGGCTAGGTACAAATCACAATGGTGGGTTTGGTAGGGTAGGCTTGTCATAAACCGTATGGCGTGGTGGTCAAGGATGCCTAGTTTGCTGAGTCCTGAGGCTGCTGTGGATTAATAGATTAGAGCTCCATAGTCCAGTAGCAGCAAGAAGGTGGCCTGGACCAGCCTAGTTCTGGTATCTAATGGAAGAGGCACTCACGTTGGAAGGAGAAACCTAGCCTAATTTTTAGCCTCTTTGCCAGATTGTCTAGGTGGTCATGAATGAAATGCTTGTTGCCTAGCAACATAACAATATATTTGAATTTGGAGGTGATTTCAATGGGTTCACCTAGGAAGGTAGTGATGAATTATTTGTGCATATTTGCAAGGGAAATGGAGGTGGTCTTTGGGGCAAAGATCATGGTCTTAGTTTTCTAGGCATTGCAGAGTAGTTTGGCATTGATTAGGTTGATTTCTAGTCGTGCAAAGTCGACTTGGAGTACACCCCTCACTTCAGCCAATATAGAGCCTGATATATACAGTACAGTATCATCATCAAAGAAATGTAGATGGGACTGGGATATCGTGCATCAAGGTTATTGATATATAGGGGAAGAGGATAGGACCTGCTAATGTGAGCCTTGCAGGACTCTGACTGACTGAGAGGATGCAAAAGGAGGCCACCAGCTTTTACTTTCTGGGTCTTCCAGATATGTAGCTGGTAAACCACTGAGCAGCGGGAGGCACCATTTTTATTAGGCTTGAGACTAACAGATTGTGGTTCACAGTGTTGACTGCTTTGCTGAGATCTAAACTACTGCACCAGTAACTTTCTTGAGTGCATGGCTGTGATCCATTCTGTTAACTTTGGCAAGAGTAGTGAGGGTACTATGGTTGGGTGAAGCCAGATTCTGCAGGGTTGAGGACTGAAGATGAGTTGATATGGAGTTTCATTTGAGGGTAAACTAGCTTTAGGGACTTTGGAAAGGACAGATAAGATTGAAGGGCCTATAGTTGTTTAGGTCACATGGGTCCCCTGACTTGAATAATGGGAGGACGTGGGCAGATTTCTAGCAGGAAGGAACAGTGGCAGTGGAAATGGAAAGACTGAATACGTGGAGGATAGGGGCAGTGAGGTTGAGATAGCCTAGTTTAAGAAAAAAAAGGTTCTAGACCTTTGTCCCCTGCACTTTTTCAAATGTCTATGTTAAGAAGTGAATCTTTGACTTCTTTATAGCTAAGTGGGAACAATTGGTGTGCACGGGTTGAAGTTTGTCAGTCAGTGTTATTACAGTCTTGGTTGCTACCACAGGCTGCATAAGGTGAAGAGTCAAAAGCTAGACCAGCAGTTACAAAGTGATTGTTGATTTCCTTGAGGATTAGGCAGCTGTTTTCCACAGCCCTACCTTTGCTGAGGATCTTCAGAGGGATGGAGGGGGCTACAGGCTGACCGTCCATGGACTTTACTATCTTCTAGATTTTTTGGGAATTCCCTTTTGCCTGTTCAAAGGTGGAGACATAATAGCTGGCTTTGCTTGTGCAGATTTGTTTAATGCAGGTGTTTCTAGCTGCTCTGAATGCTTGTCAGTCAACTGGGCTGTTGGATTTTCTAGCCTTAGCTTAGAGTTTATCACGACATAGGAGTGTAGCCTTGAGATCTGATGTAAACCATTGGCTGGATGTTTACACACCCTGACTTTGATCAAGGGGCATGCTTGCTGGCCAGAACAGTGAGTATGGTTAATGTTGACAGTGACCATCTCACTGATCGTTTTTGCAAGGTAGAGGTCTTTGCCATCTAATTTTGCTCAAGTCAGATAAGTAGTCCGACAGATTAAACTTGCAAAGGACCACTTAGTTGTGAGTGCTGGTTGCTGTCAGGCTATAATTTATGATCTTGTGCAAACAACCACCCCGTGATCACTCATGTCCATTGTGGAAGACTGCACGTGGAAGAATTTTATGGGGATGCATAGAAAGGATGACATCAAGGAGAGCACTGTTGTCGGGATTGGATGTATTAGTTCTGATGGGTTCACCAACTAACGGGCTAAGCCAACTTTGTCACAGAAGGATTTCAGGCTGTGCAACTTTGGGAGTAAGCAGTCCATAAAATCCCCAAGTATTAAGTTTCAGTGCTGGTGGAGGTGATTGTGATTTAGAAGTATGGTATGGATGTCAATTGCACCAGATGGGGGTATCGGTAACCACCAATAATAGTAAGTCGCTCAGTAGATGGAGGTGTATCTGAGAGACACAATTTCATACCTTAGGGTTAGATTTACAGTGAATATCACTGACTGTAAACTTAGATTTAGTGTAGATGGCCACACCACCTCACCCCTTCTGGCTTCCCAATCTGATCTGTGCAGATTGTAGCCAGGAAAGGAGACTTGTTGATCACTGTTTGACTTTTTGAGCCAAGATCCGGTTATAATAATGAAGTCAGGCTCACTATGGGCAGCCCATACTTGAAGCTGATCAAACTTTTTTATGAGGCTCAATCTGCTGACAAGCATTAATTTAAGTCTGGGTGCAGATACAAATTCTGCTGGAAATGCAAGTGGTAATAAAGGGCTAGGGTTTAGTGCCACATTACCTGAACAGAGAAGGAGCAAGCGAAGCAGTTTCTTGATTCAGTTCTTGCAGGGTAGGTGCATTTTTTTCCCCTCTGCAACCCACCACAAGGTGATGATGGGTGCAACGTAATGCTAGAGTGGTTAGTGAAGGGAAGCTAAGAAGAGTGCTCTGATTGACTAATGTCGAAGGCTTAGCAGAAAGTGTAAGGGTGAAAAATATGGGCCGAGGATAAAGGGAGGTGGACATACTAAATAAGGGGATGTACAGTGGAATGAGGTTCTAGTTACAGGACTGGTAATTTCCAGAGGTGGACCTGATCCTTGTTCTTTGTTGTGGTGAGCAGCTATTGTTAAGGTGGTTAGGAATAAGAAAAGGCTTGAGTATAAGGAGCATGTCATGGCACCACAATACGAGGGCAAGGAGAGTTATGGACACAGTCAGTTAAGTAGATGGGAGAAGACAGGATTAGGAAGTGTCATGCCTCCAGAGACTTGCAAGCCTGGTGTGCAGATCAGTAGCTCTAAGGAGGGTAGAAGTACCAGAAGATTGGGTGGGAACTGGCTGGGTGTCACTAATTTATCAGTATCAGTCAGTAGAAGAGTGAGGTGGTTAAGACTTCATGAATAGTGATAGGCTTGGCCACACAATACATTGAAATAAGACAAGAATTGTATTGTATTGTATTGTATTGTATTTGGTTGGATTGGGTAAGTGTGATTATAACTGGGCCCTCTAGTGGCTAAAAGATATAATCTGCTAATGGAAAAGTCAGTAAAGAAAATTTAGGCAGCAGAGATGATCTCCAGGGAACTGTGCTGGGCAGTTCAAATCTCCAGGAGCTGAATCCGTTGCTAGAGATGGAGTGCTGAATCTGCTATAGTAGATGCAATTTCGGTGCACCATCCACCAGCTGAATTCATGGCTTCAGCTGTTGACTGGAGCTGCTTTCCCAAAGGTACCTGGAATCTTGCTCTTGAGGGCAGTGCTGGGAACCACCCTCCAGTGGACTGCATTCTGCACCAGACCACTAGTACAGAAGATGGAATCCCCTCAGGGAATCCTGAAGAGAAGAAGAGAGGAGAGATCGGCTTATATATACTATACAGAACAAAGGCCTCAGAGTTTGGGGGTAGGTGTAAGGAGACAAAGAGTTATGGAAAAATGAGAAATTAAAGGTGCAATGGTTGGCCGGAGAGGAGAGAATGGCTGTGGGGTGGCTGGTGTTAAGCACCAACACCATCTTAATGTACAAGGAAAAGGCAAGTGGGGTTTGGTGGGGCAGATGAGAGAAACAGCAATTCAGCAGTTAGACAAAAGCAGTTTTAACTTCAAACTTGGTTAATAGCTTAATAGCTTAAGGCAGTTAAAACACTCCAAAATGCTAGTTTCTACTCTTAACAATTCAAAAAGTAGTTTTAGTTCCCTACACTGACAATTCCAATTCAGCATTGGCACAGGGCACATCACAGATTTGGTTGCAGAGGTTATGAAAAGAAAATTTAGGTAGCAGAGACATGGGCGCTCTAGGACTGTGCCAGGCAGTTCAAATCTCCTGGAGCTAAAGCCAGTCAGGGAGGCGAGTGCTGAATCAGCCTATAGTAGATGCAACTTCAGATACAATCCACCAACTCAGTTCATGGCTAGCAAGCTGGACTGGGTTGCTTTCTCAGTGACTCAGGGTTTGAAGTTTCAGGATTTTAAAGTACTCTCATTTGGAATCATTGATGAACAGGCTCATTTTGCTCCTAACTCCTTCTCCAATGTCTGCTATGAAAGCATTGAACAGGAGCGATCCTTGAAGGACCCCACTGATGACCTTACTGTGAGTTGAGGCCTTCCACCTACCACTACCCTCTGTTGCCAGTTACTGAGCCAATTTACACTCAAACCCATCATTTGTACCCCACCCCAAGGTTTCTCAGCTTACATATCAGTCTACAATGTGGGACTGAGTTGAAAGCCTCGCTGAAGTCCATGTGTAACCACCCTTCAAATGGGGTTTACTATAATGTCTTCCTGGACTCCTTGATGCTCACTGTCAGGCTGGTGTCATGTCTTACGTAGTTCTGTGTCTTTGCACTGTGTCCACACTGTTAAACATCCCCAATGATTGGCAGGTGACTCTAGACACCAAACATCATGTTAGTGCACTTTTCCTGGGCCTGAGTAAGGAATTTGATACTGTCAACCATGACCTGTTCTTAACTAGAGATGCAGCAAATTTAAATACCGTTGGCAAGGTACACATGAAGTAGGTACTTTGTGCTGCTGTCATCTGCTTATGTGGAGTGGCTAATGCAAAAGGCTCACTTCGTCTAGTAATTATTACTTCACGTTGTCATTCTGCCTTAACGTGAAGTAAGGAGAAGTGACAACAATATTTGGCAGCCCTTCACACACACAGTCAACAAAATTAATGTGCATCCCCAAAATGCTCATGTCTTGTGTCCAGAAAACTCCACAGTGCTGACAAAGTGTAATGAGAGCACAAGAAATACAAAGTCTCCCAAAATTAATAGTGCACTCAGACATCATGCATGCAGTAGTACACACAGTCACCAGAATTAATGTGCATCCCCTAAATGCTACTGTCTTGTGTCCAGAAAATTCCCAGTGCTGACAAAGTGAAATGAGAATGTAACAAGAAATGTGAAGTCTCCCAGAATTAATGGTGCACTCTGTCATGTGTGCAGTGGTCACATACAACCACCAGAATTAATTTGCATCCCCAAAATGCTACTGTCTTGTGTCCAGAAAATTACCCAGTGCTGACAAAGTGAAATGAGAGGGTAAAAAAAAGCAAAGTCTCCCAGAATTAATGGTGTGCTACAAATGCACAGACAGATTAAGATTGCGCTGTGCACTGGAGAGATGCAGATGCAAAGGCAGAGCAACACCTAACCAGTACTCATAAGTCACAAATCCAAATCTGGAAAAGAATACCTTTTGCGGTTGGGGGGTAGTGTAACAGTAACAGTCCACTACCAGTAAAGATACCACAAAGCAGTATAAAAAATGTATGCAGGTGAGGTGGATAGGAAGTTCACACTGCCACAGTTACTCTGTGGCACAATAAAAGGTGTCTGATTTAATGGCATGCATCACTACACTCACACACACTACAAGTAACATGTAACAAATTGAAAACCTTTAGTAATATAACCAAATGTTTTAAACAAACTGAAATTATACACTGCTGCATCACAACAATCAGAAAAAAAGTCAAGAATTACAGAAAATATTACTGAGTGTACATTAACACAGTTATACAAGAAAAATATAACCAAAACAGAAAGATTGCCTTTTCCTCCCAGTTAATCTACCTACACCACAGATACGCCCCTCCCCCAAAGTACACAGACTGACTGTTCTAAATTAACATTCAAAATCCACACACAAACAATAAACACTCGATAATATGAGCACAGGAGAGTTTCCTATACTCGATGTAGTAAATTGTGAGCAAAAATAATAGCTCAAAAGACTTTTATAACAGCTTTTAGGGATTTGAATAGCAGAACTCTGACAGAAACTGTCTCCATCTTCCACTACACATACACTACACATAACTGAGACTGTGCAGAACAATCTAGAGCCCATGTGACCTACAATCCCATAAGCACTACAAAATTCACCTTTGGGGCTCCAAGAACAAAGTGGAGTCAGTGGAGAAGTGGTTTGCAGAAGTACTCCTTGACATTGCAGAGCACTTGCCTGTTGCCATTCAAGAAATCACTTCAAGAGAGCAAATGTCAGCCACTTCTCGCCCACCGCTACTCTTAATTATGCTTCCAATATCAGACTCCACACTCTGCCTAAAATGGTTCAACTCTTAGCTGCTGGGTAGGAAACAGCAAGTTAAATCACAAGATGATACTCCCCCTAGAAATCTTACAGGGAGGTGTTCCCCAAGGCTCTATCCTTCCATCCTTGGGCCATTACTGTTTGCCATCTACATCAACAATATTAATACTGACATTAAAACTGCTAGTGTCTATCTCTTTGCAGCCGACACTGTACTGTATGTTGCCAGACCATCCTTGGAGCTAGTTTGCTATGATCTACAGCAAGATTTTAACATCTTTCAGTGTAACCTTCTACACCTGAAGTTACTCGCAACATGAAAAAAAATGAAACTTGGTTTTTCTCCCTACATGCTCTTTCAGTCACCAATCCACCTGTAGCCCATATGCTTCATATTTCAGCCTTATTAGGGGAATCACTAGAAAATCTCGAGAAGTTTAAATATCAGGGCCTTTGGGTAGACTACAAACTCACCTTTACGGTGCACCTGAATGAACTGGCCAAGAAATTGAGACAAAGATTAGTTTTTTTTTACCATAATAGGCACCTTCTTACATACAATGCCAAATTAAGGTTGATCGAGACCACCTTTTTTCCATTGCTTGCCTATGCAGATTTTATCTGTTGTCATGGTCCTTCAAATGCGTTGTCAAAGCTGGATATGTTGTATCACACAGCTATCAGGTTTATCACCCTTGCACCCTGTAACACTTGCCGCTGTGCCCTTTATGCCATCATCGGGTGGCAGTATCTGAAAATAAGGAGAGCTAAAAATGTTATCCTATGGACCTTCAGGGCCCTCACAAATAGGCTCCCTAAATACATCTCTGATCTTTTCTCCCTCTCTAAGAGAGCATATTCCCTTACAATGTACACCCTCATCCTGCTTGATACCCCTAGAATCAGGACCTACTTTCACACTTCTGCTATCAGCACGTCCTCCATATTATCTGGAATGCCACTCAGAAAACACTAAAACTCCTAAATCTTGCTAGCTTGTTCACTTTCGAGGTTCACCTTAACCATTCCCCCAGGATCCGAGTAACTGCTTTCATTAGCCTGCCTAGCTCGTTCAGCTTATGCCACAAACCCCTCAGAGGCACTTCCGCTGATCTGCTAGCACTTACTCTATACTTTTTGTGTCTTTCTAGTTTAATTGTTTGATCAATGTATCCTTTTAGTGCCTAATTTGACACATTGTTTCATCTGTATTTTGTATTTACAACATTTATTTGTTAAGTCTCGTCACTGTTGCACAATCTGTACTGTATGCTGTTTCTATCTGTGTGCCTTCCAGGGCCTCCATGTAAATGAGTTTTGCTCAAAGGTGTTTTCCTAGTTAAATAAAGATTGATTGACTGATTGTGTGAAAGTGCCATATTCAGCCTGTGCACCTCTCCCTTTAAGAGAATAGCTAACCTGTGTTTAGAAATTGGTATGTGCTGGGTCTGAGCAATTTAAGGCTTGTGGTTGGCCAGACAGTGTTCTATTTTGCTCCATTCTGCAATTGTTACTTGCGCAGAGGGAGCTTATATGGGAACTGTGATTTACTGTTTATTTGCTGTTACATTAAAGATAGAAGTCTGTATAATCTGCTTTGACTGCAGCTCAAACATTTAGTGGAAGAGCCACCATGTTAGGTCCTGGACTTCCAGTAATTGGACCAATCGAATCATTGGGAACCAACAATGGATCATGTCTCCAGGGTCTTGTGGGAAGAAAACTCTGCAGTCTTGTAGATTTACCTAGTGGCACCCAAATGGAACTGGAGGGAACCATTATTGTGTTGGACAGCTCCTTTAGCCAACTGAACCTTTGGATTACAAGGAAATGCCCTGTGAGCAAAGAGACAGTGGATCAGTTAGAGTTGAAGGTTGAAGGGTGAACAGCTTGAGCCTTCTAGAAGCTGCTCCCAGAAGGAGCATAGAGTTATCAACGGAAGAGGCTAGACTTGCCTTCCTGACACTTTCTCCTGCACTGAGCTGCCTTATTGCAGAAGTTGGACTTGTCCAATTTCCACACTGGAACTGTGGCAGAGAGAAGAAGATGTTTGTTAGTGAAACTTGTGATTTGGACCGAAGACTTGCTCCTGAAGCGATTTGACCAGTTTGTGTGAGAAACAGACTTTGATCAAAAGTTTGCGCAGTAAAGCTATTGATTAGCAACAAACTGAATTCAAACTGTTTTCCAAGTAGTTACTGATTTAAATGTGTTGAATGTGTTTTGTGGGTCATGACTTGGTTCCCACTACTGAATCTGTTACACCAGTTGAGGCTTCACCAGCAGGAGATCACAAACTTTTCCAGAACTGTTCACCCTGCCTGGGCTCCGCCATCTTGGCCTAGGCTGCTACTCCTACACCAGAGACAGTTTTATCGAGAGAATGGCTTGGGGATTCGACTCCCTGCACAACACCATCTCACAGGTTGTGTCCACCTGGAGGTGTGTCATGTTGGCCCAGCTTCCCTCTACCCCTTGACCATCACCATGAGGTCTGCATATCACCTGCAGTGAGCCAGTTCCTGGTAACCTGAGTACAAATCAGGGTAGCTCCCTGCAACAAAAGCTTAAATCATTGTGGTACCATCTAATTGTCTTCTTTTATTGGGTTTTTGCAAAGGACTGAGTCAACAAGTTTGGATTACAAATAACTGGGTTGTGTACATGTTTGACTGCCTTTTCTTTCCCCCAAGGGTCCCAACTTCAGCTGCAAGACTGGTCACCCTGGGCAATGCTTCAGGCTAGCTTGCTTAATATTCTTGGTACCCAGTGCTGTGGAACTGTATGTTTGCGACTTAAAGTGCATGCCAGAGAAACCTGATTTGAATCAGAATGCAAATCATTTGACTAGATTCACATCACTCCCTTGTTCGCTTTCCCTGAATAAATCTGATTGTCTTGTTTCATAATGTGCATATTATTAGTTGGGTTACAGCATTAAGACTGTACTGCTGTGTTGCTAACTTTATTTTCCTGGGGGTCTCCTAGGAAGTTGTTGCAAGTCCATCCCTAGTGGTAAGTGTGAAGAGCGTGAGCATATTATTCTTGTTTCCAACTGGGTGTGAATTCTACTATGTTAGATAACAGGCCACTAGGAGGGTTGGTGGGTGTCTATAGCTTCCCAGAGTGCTATACAAAGCAGATAAGCAACCCCAGCACCATTGCTCTGGGTGGAGGCACCTAGTTACTGATCTCGGGCCCTCAACCTGTGGATAGTCATACAGTCAGGGTAGTAGCCCTTAGAATAGTGCAGCCTAGGGGTTATGTAAGTACAGAACATCAACCAGCCTTCCCCCATTCTGGAAACTTGTCACTAGTTTGAAAATATGGCTAGGTTGGTTTGACACTATCTCCCGGATGTACCCATGTTGGTGTACATCTTGAAAGCCATTTGACTCCACCATTCTTTCCTATAGGATGGCTTCCATCAGTTTCCCACTATGGACATCAGGCTGACTGGTCTGTAATTTCCCAGATCATTACGAGGTCCGCCTTTGTGGAGGGGCACAACGTGTGCCATCCTCCAGTCCAGAGGAACACATCCTGACTGGAGGAAGGAATTAAATAGTTCCATCATTGGAACAGTCAGGACATCCACCAGTTCCTTCAGAACCATGGATTGGATTCCATCTGGTTCTGGGGTCTTGTGAGTCCTCAAGAACTCAAGAGAATCCATCACCCTTCCCACCTGGATCTCACCATCTATGAGTGCCCCCCCTTCACCATTCCCTATCCTGTCTCCCCCAGTGGAATCAGCCCATCCCTTTCCTTTTTAAAGTCAAAGCAGAAGTACTCATTGAGTACTTTAGCTTACTCTCGACCCCTCTGCCCAACCCCTTTCTTTAGCCTGTTTCTCTGCTCCCCAACTTTCCTCCTCTTCCTGCCATATCTATAAAATTCCTTGCACTAATCAAGCTCCTTAGCTGCCTTGGCCACTCTTACAGTACTACTGACTTCTTTGCAGATGCTATGGTACTCCTCTTGTCTGACTCTTTACCAGAAGAACACTTGTCCTTCGGAGGCCATCCTTTTTCCCCCACCCCTTCCTGCACCTCACTAGTCCACCTGCAAGGTTTCCTAGTCCTACCATTTTTATGGTGGGATTCAATACAGGATTTCATGGCTTCCAGAAGGCCTTGCTTCAGTATCTCCCAGCGATGCACTGTGCCCATCCCCGGACTGATTTTCTTTAAATGCTCCTTGAGGATAGCAGCCATCTCCTCAAAATCTGTCTGCCTACAGTACACTACTGTAGTTTTGATCTGGTTCCACTTCTTCCCCAGGTCTAAAGTTAATCATATTGTGCGGAGCAGTCACTCCCTGCCAATGGGTTCTCCACTATCAAGTTCATAAGCTGGTTGCCATCTGCCAGTACCAAGTCCAGGATTCTTCCCTCTCTGGTTGGGTCTCCCACAAGTTGAGTCAGAAATTCATCCTGGAAGTCATCTAGCAGCCTTTGCTCTTTAACAGATGCAGATGCCATAGTGCTCCTATAGGATATATTAGAAAGGCCGAAAATCACCAGTCTGGCACTCATAATCCAGATGCCAGGTGCACGAAATATGTGTGCCCAACGTTGGGATTTTGCCCGTGGTAAATTTGCTTTAATGTTTTGGGGGGCTTTGCCCTCCTGTACCCACCAATATGGGCAGCTCTACAACCCACCCCCCCATACTTAAAGATTCCAGCTCCACTGTGGCCAAAATCTCAATATCGGGCAACCACGTTTTGGGCACCCGGCATTGGGATTATGAGTGGTGGGCCAGTGAGTTTACAGATTTTGAAATTATACCACTCCATTCCACTCCCAGCATGTTAAAATACCCCAATACCACCACCCCACCCCTACCCCTGCTAAGGTTGTCCACCAGTTCATTGTCAATGTCCTCCAATTGTGTTGGAGGCCTGCAGACAACTCCCAGGTTGACCCGTCTTCCCTTAGGAGCGTGTAGAGTGGCCCATATCTCATCCACATCTTTCTCCCTGCTGCATTCAGTCCCTTCCCTAATACACAATGCCCCCCCTTTCCAAATTTCCTATCTCTTCTATAGGTGGTATACCCTGGGAGCTTCAGGTCCCATTCATTGCACCATGTGGTGCATGTCTCAGTGACTGCTGCCACATCCATCCCCCCATAGTCATTATTGCCTGTAGCTTTTATGGATTTATCTTACAAGAAATGACTCATAGCTATTGAAACTCAACTTAGACAACCTGCTGTGTACTTTACAGACTGATCTTAAGTGCTGGACATATTTACCATTGTCCCTTTGGGGGAGAATCAACATGGTCAAAATTAATATTCTCTTTAGGGTATATACCTTCTTAATATGCCCACTGTTTATCTCAAATTCTCTTTGTTTCATAGATTACACAGCATTACCTCAGATTTCATCTGGTCTTGTAAAACTCCCCACAGGTAATACCTTTTATTGACAGCTTCCAAGCACAGTGGGGGTCTCCAACTACCATATTTTCCAGTCTATTATTTTGCCAGCCAACTAAGTAAAATATTTTGGTGGTTAACCTATCCTTCCCCATCAGGGCACTCTGTAACCTATGTTCCCATCTGGCTGGAGTTAGAATTCGAATTAATACATAGTACAGGTATTTCACTCCATTCACTGTTTTTTACTTCCTTGAAGGTGTTCCCACAGGTTCTGAAATCCACAATCATAGCTGACTCAGTTAAGATGTATGCACAATTGTGTTCAATACTAAAGTATGACCGCCATAGTGATATCTCTTAACCTGTTATGAGGAACCCCAATTTTATGACTGGGGGATGTATGTTGCTTGAACTCTGGATTCCATAGTTTGGGAATCTTAGGGTTTGTGACTTATTTCATCAGGGGATCCTTTCATCCTCCCTGGAGATTATGACTCAGTCCCACTTAGCCAGCACTCAGGTCTTTAAGCTGTATCAGCTAAGACGTCCTGACTTCATGGTTTGTGCTGGATTGTTGGGAGATTGCTGACCATGAACTTCTTCTCTCTATCCAGGACCAGTCCTCTAAACCACAAGCAGTGCCTAACCTTTATTCTTTATTATTTTCTTATCTCTTCCCAAATTTGGATGGATTGTCAGTGCACTGGAACAAGGAATTTCCTGTAGAGATTTCAAGTGACAGATGATCTGGAGATATTTATAGGTTTGTATCCCAGGACAGTTTTGACTTACACAGTTTAGAGATTCTCAATAATATGTCCTTTACATCCTGGAAAATGGTTTAAATGGGCAGAATTCAATCCCCATTGTGCTTCAGGTGCAGTCAAGTGGATGGGACCTTCCTGCATATTTTCTGGAACTGTCCCAAAGTGGCCCTTTTTGGCAACTCATTGAGGATCAGGTTAACCCTTATTAGGTCCAACTGGTCTCTTCGTCCCAGAGACATGCATTCTTGGTGACTACACTAGGGTCCTGATCAGAGAGGAAATATTACATGGCATTAATAGCTCTCTCAGTTAAGCGGGTGGTCTTGCACACTGGCTTAATCAGGTTCCATTTCTTACTGTGAGTGGCTAAAGGAGTTATTATGCAACTTCAGGGTAGAACCATTGATATTGAGCCTTCACAATTGACTACCTGTTTTTGATAAGCATTGAAGCAAGTAACACACCTTACATACTTCATAGTGTACTTAAAAGTTTGTATTTCTTTAGGGGATCAATCTATCAGGTTCTTCATTGTTTCTTGTTTTTTTCTATTTTTCTAATTTTATTTGCCTTGAATGTTTCCTAATATCATTCCGTTTAGGTGGTGTGGGTGGGTAAGTGGTGGATTTATTATTTTCTTATCTTTCATTGTCTGATTCAAGTTTTCTGTTTTTGATATTTGCTCAATAAAGAATGTTAAATTTCAATCATTGCCGGTAGCTCAGGCATCTTGTTCCCCAGACTCTTTATGTTGATCACAATCACCTTCCAACCCCTCACACTAACCTTCTCTGTCCTTCCTAACCCCTTACCCCAGGCCCCATTCGAGTCTATCTTCTCATCCTGTTCACCTATTTGGGGAGAGGCCTTTGTCCTACTATGCTGTGCTTTACTGTACACCCCATAATTTTAAGACACCAACATATTAGTTTAAATACTACCTGGTACATATAAATTCCCCCAGTTTATTTTTCAGGACCTCTTTTCCCTCCCCTGCTTAGATGAAGTCTATCCCTTGCGAATAAGTCTTTATTTTTCCATGTGGATCCCCAGTCCCCCACCTGGCCATACCTCATAGTTGGACACCATTCTCTCAATCAATTATTAAATTCACTCATTTTCTGCTTCCTGCCCAAAGTAGCTTTCGACATCTGAAGAACCTCCAAGAACTAGACAGTGTTCCCTCGGCTAGATGAATTCTGGCCAACTCCTTGTACCTAGCTTGCACTTCTGGCATGCTATTTCCATTTAGATCGTTAGTGCCTATATGCACCACAATGTGTGGATCCCCATGTTTCTTCACTAAAGAGTGCTGTAGGTGCTTGGCCCTGTGCACTTTCATTCCAGCATGCACTCCAGCCAAACAGAACTCCTCCTTCTCCTTTCACAATCCCCCATTTGATTCCCTTATTATGGAATCCCCAATATTAGGACTCTGTCTTCCTCTGTTTTGGAGCATTGCATACTTTTGCCAACTATCTGCTCCCTAACAGATATCACCGCCACTCCCCACCCTTGGTCTTTTTCACACTCCTTCAGTACCTGTTTGTCCAGTACTCTACCTTGCACCCTCTTCCACCCTCCTGTCTGGGAGCCTAGCCTAATCCCTTGCTTCTATCTTCAATCCCCTCCAGGGACCCTTTTTTCCTGGTAGTTACCTCCCCACTCCCCTTGATATCACTATTCCTGGCAAGTTCCTTACTCCCTCAAGTCATCCCTTTCCATCCTTCCAATATCTTCTACCCTCCCCATTATGTCACTCATAATTAGTCCATTATGCTGTCCCTCTCCTCAGCCAATAGGCCCCTTGCTAATCTGCTCGGTCTTCTCCTATCACTCTCCCTAGCTCACCCCACCTTCCTTACTTCACTACCCTGAGCTATACTAATCCCCCCCATCCTTACTCTGCCTTGCCCTTCCCTCCCCGGCCTCCCAAGCAGGCTATAGTAGCTCAGGTTCAAAACCCACACCATGTGACACACTAGAAATGGTAGCTCAAAATCTCTGAGTAGGAGGATGGGAATGTGGTGACCAACAGTGATGTGTTAAATAGTGACTCCTGTGCTCAGTGAGCAACTCCTGTGTAAATGTACTGTACTCCCAGTTTAATGTCATATGTACTCTAGCTTACTGTTTGCATGTTCAATTATAGTGTTAAATAGAGGACACTTGTGCTAAAAGCAGAACACCAAAGCCCTATTTCACCCATGCTCAACTCATTACCAAGGAACCCTATATTAGCTTACCTTGCAAGTCCCACAGAGAAGACAGCAACTAAAAGCAAATATCAATAAAACTGACACTTTATGATTACTTAAGCAATACTTCCAAATAAGCTCCTGACAAAAGCAAATTAAAGGTGCACTTCCGCTATCATGATTGATGCACTTCGCTCTGCACCACATGGCTACTCATCTGACTGCACTGCTGCCACATCCTGTTTACAGCAGTGGTCTGCATTGTTTCTGGGGCAAATCCAGGGTTTGGACTGCACTTACTCTTGCCATGTGGCGTGCATAGGTATGAGTGACAAGCACAAGTCTACATCGATGTGAAAGGTACAGCATGTTTACATACAAAGAAAAATAGGTCACAGGCGCTCATTTCCCCAAGAAGAATGCAATTGCCACGAGCCACAACAGAGCCACCACTGTGATGCATGGTTTGTTTAAATGAGAACCGGTGCAAAGCTGCAGGTCATCTGCACCTCTCAGACTGGTGCAGAAAAGGTAGTGTAATGGCCCTAAAGTGTTATCACCCAACTTTTTCCGCAGCGTTGCTCCAATCATCATTCAGCCAACACAAACACTGGACAGAAGGGTACATGGTCTTTACTTGCCTTAATAAGTAAAGTATCTTAAGTTCAGTGAACAAATGACGTACTTAAAAAAATAAAATAGGTTATCTTTTTTACTCAATCAGAGGACCATCACAATTGGAAAGGCTTTGCCTGGAGTTCAGTGGCCAAGCAGCCAGCCACTCTCACTTCTGGGCTATATAAGCAGTTCCTCTCAGCCTCATCATGCAACATTTTTTTTTTTGCAGCCGGAGGCTGTGTTGGTTTGTCCTTTGAGCTGGTTGGGGCCTACCCCCCATACCTGCTGTTTCTGTGAGTCTCTGCTGGACTTGGGTGTTTGTTTTCCTGCTTCTGGTTTGTATCTTTCCTCCAGCTATGTTCTTTCCTGTGTTTTGTGTCTCTTGTTTTGGGTCTTGTTTCCTGTTTTGCTGTATTTTGATTGTCTTTTTGGGGTGGGGCTTGTTTCTAAGCTCCTAGCATACTGCGACTCAGAGCTTATGCTACTGCTTTCAGTTACTACAACTGCAGCCACTGCTACTGTTTACTCAAATTACTATTGTACCCAGTGCTTGTGTTTTTACACCCTCACCATGCTCAAACTACTGCAATGCAACTGCAGTCATTATCTGTGCGTTCAGCTTAATCATAGCTGGTCCTTGTTGCACACTCAATTCTTTTCACCTGACACAGTTTACTCTGACCCTAGCTGTGCTGCTCATTCATGCTCTCATTCTACTTGCATCTTCATTGCACTGCCTGGCTACACCTGCTTTCAGAGCATTGTTTCCCTGTCTTATTGCAGTTACAAATCTGAGGTCAGCCTACTAAGCTCCTGCTGAGGCTGTTAATATAGCTTTATTATTAAATCTTGCCTTGTCACCGAAAAAAATCCTCAGAGCATTTGTCACCTTGATTTGGCTATTCAAGTCTGGCTGGCTGGCTTGCCCCCAATTTAGTGCTGTTTTATTGCTATACAGCATGTTATGCAGACCTTTGTGCAGGTCCACCTATCACTACTGCCTTCCCTTCCCTATCCTTGCACATCTAAGTTCTCTGTGAAGACATCAAGGCATAACTTTGACTTGCTTGCATACCTCAATGAGCTTAAATACTCCTTACATTGGCGAGTTTCTACCTGGCAAAAATGGTCATCTCAGCGATGACATCTTCCAAGATATCTTGTCAGGGCTCTCAACAAATACGTCCCCTGGTTAAAACCTGCATAAGGAATATAGATTATGAGGTGGTTCTCCCTGAACTCAAGGCTATGCTGCTGGAAAGGGATAAGCTTTGGAAAAAAGCTCGCAGATTCAACACCCCTACAGACTGGAACCAGTTCAGGAGACTACGAAATGTCTGCATGAAAATGGTCAGAGAGTCAAAGGCTGCTTTCTTTTGTTCAGAATTTGATTCTGCTGCCAAGAGCTCAGCTAAATTCTGGAAAACTATCAAGGACCTGTCCAGCCATGATTCTGGCAGCCCGCACCCAACTAAGATCAACTCTGGGAATTCAACTATCACAGATAGGTTGGGGATTTTAGATTAGTTCAACAATTATTTTGTCACTGCAGGCCTAGCATTTGACATTTCCCCAGTGTGCTCCCTACGTACCCAGATCATTGCCTCTTATCCTGATTCCTTTGTCACAGACTCGGCATTCTCATTCCAAACCGCTTCCTTGAAAGAGGTGGAGGATCTCCTTCTGTAAATGGATACCAGGGAAAACCGCTGGTGCTAACTCCTTAGACCCATACTTTATAAAGATTGCCCATCATGTACTAGTCATCCCCATTACCCACCTTTTTAATCTATCTCTGTCTCAGGGCATTCTGCCATTTATATGGAAGACCACACATGTAATTCCCCTTTTTATATCAGGGAACCCCCGGTGCCCTTAATAACTACAGGCTGATCTCCATCCTTCCTGTATTGTCTAAATTACTGGAGAAAATAGTGGATGCACAGCTGTGGTCCCATCTCGAATTATGGATCTATTAAACCCAATGCAGTCTGGCTTCAGAGCTAACCATAGCACTATCATGGCCCTTGCCAAAGTGACTAATGATTGGCAAAGGGAGTTAGACCTCAAAAATTATATCTGTGCTGTATTTCTGGATCTAAGTAAGGCCTTTGACACCATTGATCACAACCTGCTCCTCCTCTCCCTGCAATCTATAGGCATGAACTCATCATCATTGCATTGGGTCACTGACTATCTTACAGGATGCCTTCAGCAAGTTAAAGCCGAAGGCGAATTGTCACCTCTTAAACCTGTCCAGCAGGGCATACCTCAGGATCTATCTTGGGTCCCTTACTGTTTATGAGATACAGTAACAATACTGACAATTGTATAAACAAGCGCAATATTCATCTGTTTGCAGATGATACTGTCTTATACTTATGACTGACCAATGCCAGAAGTGGCCTGTGAAGATTTACAATCCGAATTCAATCTGCTTCAGAGCCAACTAATTCATAAAAACATCCTCCTTAAAGCCAAAAAACAAAAGCGATGCTTCTCTCTCCATTTACCCTCTCAATTAACCCAGCAGCTACTAGCTCAGTCCCCCAAATTACCAGCCTATTAAGAGAAAAGCTGGAATACATCTCAAAATTCAAGTACCTGGGATTGTGGCTAGACCATAGACTCTCCTTCACTGAACAAGTTAAAGATCTACTAAAAAGATTAAGGCAGAGGCTAGGAATTTTCTTTAGAATCAGTCAATTCCTTCCCAGAGATGCTAAGATATGGCTGGTTCAATCCACATTTCTATCGTTGGTAGACTACGTGGACTTCCTTTACAGCCAGTGTCCTATCTATCGCTTGACAAAATTGGACACATTTTATCACAGAGCCCTGAGGTTCATTATGGGTCTCCTCATGGCATGCACCACTGTTCTCTGCATGCGGCCATAGGATGGACCTCCTTAAGTCCAGGAGAGAGAAACGCTGTTTTTGGACTTTTAGAGCTATTTCAAAAACTGCCATTACATTACCAACAGTCTTCCACTAAGTACATTAGGTAACTACACCCACTGAGTTACTCATCTATCTCACTCAAGGTACCTATGGCTAACTTGCTTTGGCAGCTAAGCCATAAGCCTCATGCTGCCCGCATTATGGAATAAAATTCAAAAACTCTTAAATTGTGCACCCCAGTCTGCTTCTCTGCCTTCAAGTCCTTATATTCCCACTCATTCAAAGAAGTATGAAATTGTTTTCCCTCCCACGAACAAGATTAGCGTCCTCCATAGTACCTCATCCCACCCTGCACAGTACTCAAATATCAAAATTCCTGGTACTATCCACCTGCTCTCTAAGCTCTAGACATTCCATCACCTCTCTCCTCACCTCTCCCTTCTCTTGCTCCCAACCTTATCCTCAGTCTCTGTCTCCCATCTTGAGAGTAGGTTTTGTTTGTACCTTCTGGTTGATACTATCTCCATGCCCTTCCTTTGCTACCTCCACTTCCCATACAGTCTCCACCACTACCTTGCATAAACCCTCCTCCCACCCACCTGTTCTCCCCTGCACCCCTAGTTATCTCCTCTTCCCTAGTTATCTCCTCTTACACTACTGCCTCGAACTGCTTGATGCTTGCATGTTCTGTTGTTTCTTGTCGACCTAATTTTCTTTACATATCTGTATTCAATTGTACTACTTTGTATTGTTATGTCGACTATGTTCCACCCAGGTCCATCTCGCAAATGCGCTTTGCGCATTCATGTCTGCTTGGATAAGTAAAGATCTTGATCAATTGATTGTTTTCATATCTGTAAATAATGTCTCTGTATGCCTATCCATGTGTGTTGTATGTTGCTTGTAATTTACAAAACTACATGTAATACCTGTCTGGTTTTATGTATATATATATACTGATAACAGCCTTTCCCGACTAGGTCCATCCATAGTGAGCTCTGTTCAACGATGTTCACCTGGATAAAAAATGATTTTGATTGATTGATTGATTGATTGATTGACTATTACTGCTTATTGACCTACGTACTGGTCCACACTTGCTTACACTATTATTGCTCATTGCAACCATTGCTCCTTGCTTATGCAAACCATTACTTCATGCCTACTGCCATCCCCTTGGCTTCAGCCTCTGGGAGATGCTGCACTCAGTCTCGTTCGACTTTGCGGTCTGAGCACTCAATGACCATTATGATCTTAGCATTCCGTGCTCACTCAGCTCACGCTTTCAGCTCTCAGTCAATTTCTGGGGCATGCAAGCCATTCTATTCTGGTGCAGGTTCCTGTAGTCGACGGTCTCGCTCTGCATTTAGTCTGCATTTTGAGCATGTCCAACTTGGGGCAGGATCCTTCTCACCTGGTCTGTAGCATGGAATGTCCTTGCCCCTGGCTTGGCTTTAGCTGCCTGCTGTGCAACAGCAGCTCCTGGTGAAGAACTTAAGACTAGCAGGGAAGGGTGGTTACGACACTGTCATTTGGCTCAAGTGTTCCACTATAATGATTAGCCACTGACATTAGTGGTTTCCCTAGAAAGGTACCTTCACCGCATTCTCCCTATGACTGCCTCTGGTTCACCTGGTTTGATTTAGGGTGGGTAGGCCAGGTGAGTGCCTCAGTAGTTGTTGCTCTCCTCTTGCGCCTTGGATGCATGTATTGTAGCAGAGTTTTCTCGCAACCTTCCATGGCGTTCCCATTAGAGGGTTTGAGTGAGATCCTTCCTCCAAACTGGAATATTTTCCACCTCCCTTTACCTGGGTTTTCTGAATTGCAGCTGCAGAGCCGTCACTAAATAAACTATCCCAAGCCTAGAGGGAAGGCGACCTAGGCCTTGGATCCCCAGAGATTTCCTCCTCATAGGGGTTTTTCCTCTCCTCCATTGCCTCAGGTCATAACACTTAGTTAGCATAGTTGTTTCCCTTAGTTTCTTTAGGTAAGTTCGCTGTTGGATGGGTATTGCAGGGATGTCCTGCCATTCCATCTCTCCTTAAGGGATCCCCTAATCTCAACACAAACCATCAGTATCATGCTATGCAACCCTAGGCATTCATTACATTATCCAACTGGGCATCTCATTGCATTATCAAACTGCCTATGCTTCTTTGCTACTATGTTACAGTTACTGCTCCTATGTCACAGTTACTGCTTGCTCATATACTTTGTGTTGCCTTCTTCTTTGGGGACGATTATACATTTCTTTTGGGGATTCCTAAGGTACCTTTAGTCATGGGAATCATCCCATGGCACCTCTAGGGGTGGAACCCTCACCGAGGGTTCCTTGCCTTTTGTATCCCTACAGGGTGGTAATTTCCTGGAATGAAGAGTGCGAATGGCCAAAACCAAACTAACACAGTTGCACAAGCAGAACACTATACTGGCTGCATAGGTCAGTGAATTGAAAGGCTTTGTCTGGAGTTCAGTGGCCAAACAGCCAGCCACTCCCACTCCTGAGCTATATAAGCAGTTCCTCTCAGCCTCATTGTGAAGCATTTTTTCTTTGCCACACCATCCTCCCCTCCTCCTCCAGTGGCAGTTCTCTCTCCTTAGGGGGATTCCAAAGGTGACTTTAGTCACAGGAATCGTCCCGTGGCACCTCTATGGGTGGAACCCTCTCTGAGGGTTCCTTGCCTCTTGTACCCCTACAGGGTGGTAATTCTTCTGGAATAGAGAGTGTGAATGGCCAAAACCAAACTAACACAGTTACACAAACATAACACTATATTGGCTGCGTAGGTCAGTGAATATCTGTTTGCCGGTCCCAGCCTAGTGATCCACTGCCACCAGCCAAAATCTGATTTCTTTCTTTGTACTTTGATAAAGCATGTGAATAAATTCAGGAGGAAGCTGTAACAAAGTTTCATTACACAGCTGTGTTTCAAAGACTGCTCTGTTGCTCATATAAGAGGTTTCATGTCATAACAGTGAATATTTTGCATGACTCACAACAGCGAGTACACCCTGCCGAAAACCAATTTGGTACATCACAATCAATGCTGAACATCAAGTTAGTGCACATGTAAAATAATGTTTAAAGCTGGGGCTATGCCCACACACACTAAATAATCATCTCGGGGGATCACTGGAGGAAACAAGGACAGATGACAGCAATATGTTTAAAAAGCATGCAAAAACCCCAAACATACCTGCATGCAGTCCTAAAGCAGGGACCACGGCTGCAGATGGTGTCCCTACCTGCTACACAAGACAGGTGGCTTGGCAGCATCACGGTCCATGTCCCCATTTAGCTCATCCTCTTCCTCCCCCTTCCATTGCTATTCCCTCCCATTGCAATTTTTCTCATCACCCTCACTATTCCCATGTCACATCTGTAGGCACCTCTCTGGGCTGAGGGAGGAGGTTGCTCATCTCCAGAATGAGTTGGCCAGAATTTGGGGGACCTCTTCTCTCACCCAGGGACCACCAGGGCCACTGCTGCTGCTGCTGCCTCAGAGGTTGCCAAGAAAGAGGAGCAGTTGGACCACAGTGGGCTCAGGAAGGGTGAGAGTGGTGGAACAGAGGTGCATCTCTCCAGTTGTACCTCTCCACAATTTGTATGCCACTGTGGCAGAGTGTGGTTCCTCTGCAGAGGCACCTGCAGTGGGGACCAAGGAGGATGTTGGGAACCTCCACAAAAAGACTCACAGGAGGGTGGCATGGGACCCCACAGAGGAAGGAAACAAGTCCTGGTAGGGGACTCCATTGTTAGGAGGGTTGAACTGGGGGAGGGAGGGGAGAGTGGAGTAAGGTGCATGTCAGGTGCCATGACTTGGAGGGCCAGGAAGCTGATCCTCAGGATTGCGGGAGCAGCTTCATGGGGGAGGGAACGCCATGTCATTGTCCACCTAGGGACAAATGACCTGACTGGGAAAGGGATCAGAACAGTGCAGGAGGAGTTTGTGGAGTTGGGGATGTAAAAGTTCTTGCAATTTTGGTGGTTTTCTTTTTGGTAACATCTGTACTTCAAATAATACGTGCACAGAGTCATGTTTTGCTTGTTGTGGTATATATGCAGCTTACCTCAAATGAAATTGTGGCTGGTTTAGTTTCAAGTAAAAAAACACTGACCTGAACATGCCTGAGTCAAACTGCTGACTGATCTTCATTAGACAATGTTTGACTGTGCATCAATGTCCCTTTTCATGCTCTCTGCACTCAGAGCAAAAATATTCAGCCTGTCTGAGAACAGAGCCTTATTGTAGAGCTGGGAACCCAGTGAAGTGCTTTAATAATATTTTATGCATCAGTAATATGGGACTTAATAAAGTGACTTCTACTGTGGAGCTTTGGAATGCACTGCCTAGGGGGTTGGTGGAGGCAGAGATGGTGGAGGGGATCAAGAGGGGGTGGGACAGGTACAGGGGAAGGGTTCTGGAAGCAAAATCCAATGCAGCGAGAATATCCAGAACTGGGAAAGGAGAAGCCAGAGCAGTACTGCCCTATTTGCAGCGCCTCTCTGGTCTGAGGGAGGGGGTTGTTCATCTCTATGTTGACCTGGCAAGGATTCAGGAAACCTGCTCCCCCACCCAGGGACCACCCAGGCCACTGCCACTACCTCAGAGGTTGCCAAGAAAGAGGAGTGGCTGGACCACGGTGGGCTTAGGGAGGGTGAGGATGGTGGAACAGAGGCACATTCCTCCAGCTGTGCCTCTCCACAATTCATTCCCCACTCTGGTGGAGCATTGTTCCTCTATGGAGGCACCTGCAGTGGAGACCTAGGAGGATGCTGGGAACCGGCCACAATATGGAGACTCACAGGAGGGTGTCACAGGACCCCACAGGGGATGGAAGCAACTCTTTGTGGGGGATTCAATTGTTAGGGGGTAGAACTGGGGGAGGGAGGGGGAAAAGGAGGTAAGGTACCTGACTGAGGCCATGGCTTGGAGGGACAAGAAATCAATCCTCAGGATTGTGGATGCAGCTGCAAGGGTGAGGGAGCTGGATGTCATTATCCACCTACATCATTCCACCCTGCACAGTACTCAAATATCAAAAATTCCTGGTACTATCCACTGCTCTCCTAAGCTCTAGACATTCCATCACCTCTCTCCTCATCTCTCCCTTCACTTGCTCCCAACCTTATCCTCAGTCTATGTCTCCCATCTTCAGAGTAGGTTTTGTTTGCACCTTCTGGTTGATACTATCTCCACGCCCCTTCCTTTGCTACCCTCCCACTTACCATACAGTTTCCACCACTACCCCTTGCATACACCCTGCTCCCACCTGTTCTCCCCCTGCACCCCTAGTTATCTCCTCTTCCCTAGTTGTCTCCTCTTACACTACTGCCTCGAACTGCTTGATGCTTGCATGTTCTATTGTTTCTTGTCGACCTGTTTTCTTTATATATCTGTATTCAATTGTACTACTTTGTATTGTTATGTCGACTATGTTCCACCCAGGCCCATCTCGCAAATGCGCTTTGTGCATTGATGTCTGCTTGGATAAATAAAGATCTTGATCAATTGATTGTTTTCATATCTGTAAATAATGTCTCTGTATGCCTATCCATGTGTGTTGTATGTTGCTTGTAATTTATAAAACTACATGTAATACCTTGTCTGGTTTTATGTATATATATATATATCTACTAGTAACAGCGTTTCCTGACTAGGTCCATCTTGCAAATGAGCTCTGTTCAACGATGTTCACCTGGATAAATAATGATTTTGATTGACTGATTTACTATTACTGCTTATTGATCTACGTACTGGTCCACACTTGCTTACACTATTATTGCTCATTGCAACCATTGCTCCTTACTTATGCAAACCGTTGCTTCATGCCTACTGCCGTCCCCTTAGCTTCAGCCTCTGGGATGCTGCTGCACTCAGTCTACGTTCGACTTTGCACGGTCTGAGCACTCAATGCCCATTATGATCTTAGCATTCCGTGCTCACTCAGCTCACCGCTTTCAGCTCTCAGTCAATTTCTGGGGCATGCAAGCCATTCTATTCTGGTGCAGGGTTCCTGCAGCCGACGGTCTCGCTCTGCATTTAGTCTGCATTTTGAGCATGTCCAACTTGAGGCAGGATCCTTCTCACCTGGTCTGTAGCAGGGAATGTCCTTGCCCTGGCTTGCTTTAGCTGCCTGCTGTGCAACAGCAGCTCCTGGTGAAGAATTTAAGACTAGCAGGGAAGGGTGGTTACGACACTGTCATTTGTCTAGTGTTCCGCTATAATGATTAGCCACTGACTTTAGTGGTTTCCCAGAAAGGTACCTTCACCGCATTCTCCCTATGACTGCCTCTGGTTCACCTGGTTTGATTTAGGGTGGGTAGGCCAGGTGAGTGCCTCAGTAGTTGTTGCTCTCCTCTTGCACCTTGGATGCATGTATTGTTGCAGAGTTTTCTCTCAACCTTCCATGGCGTTCCCGTTAGAGGGTTTGAGTGAGAGCCTTCCTCCAAACTGGAATATTTTCCACCTCCCTTTACTTGGGTTTTCCGAATTGCAGCTGCAGAGCCGTCACTAAATAAACTATCCCAAGCCTGGAGGGAAGGTGACCTTGGCCTTGGATCCCCAGAGATTTCCTCCTCATAGGGGTTTTTCCTCTCCTCCATTGCCTCAGGTCATAACACTTAGTTAGCATAGTTGTTTCCCATAGTTTCTTTAGGTAAGTTCCGCTGTTGCATGGTATTGCAGGATTTCCTGCCATTCCCTCTCTCCTTAAGGGATCCCCTAATCACAACACAAACCATCAGTATCATGCTATGCAACCCTAGGCATTCATTACATTATCCAACTGGGCATCTCATTGCATTATCAAACTGCCTATGCTTCTTTACTACTACGTTACAGTTAGTGCTCCTATGTCACAGTTACTGCTTGCTCATATACTTTGTGTTGCCTTCTTCTTTGGGGACGATTATACATTTCTTTTGGGGATTCCTAAGGTACCTTTAGTCACAGGAATCATCCTGTGGCACCTCTAGGGGTGGAACCCTCTCCGAGGGTTCCTTGTCTTTTGTATCCCTACAGGGTGGTAATTCCTCTGGAATAAAGAGTGTGAATGGCCAAAACCAAACTAACACAGTTGCACAAGCAGAACACTATACTGGCTGCATAGGTCAGTGAATTGGAAAGGCTTTGTCTGGAGTTCAGTGGCCAAACAGCCAGCCACTCCCACTCCTAAGCTATATAAGCAGTTCCTCTCAGCCTCATTGTGAAGCATTTTTTCTTTGCCACACCATCCTCCACTCCGCCTCCAGTGGCAGTGCTCTCTCCTTAGGGGGATTCCTAAGGTGCCTTTAGTCACAGGAATCGTCCCGTGGCACCTCTATGGGTGGAACCCTCTCTGAGGGTTCCTTGCCTCTTTGTACCCCTACAGGGTGGTAATTCTTCTGGAATAGAGAGTGTGAATGGCCAAAACCAAACTAACACAGTTACACAAACATAACACTATATTGGCTGCGTAGGTCAGTGAATATCTGTTTGCGGTCCCAGCCTAGTGATCCCTGCCACCAGCCAAAATCTGATTTCTTTCTTTGTACTTTGATAAAGCATGTGAATAAATTCAGGAGGGAAGCTGTAACAAAGTTTCATTACACAGCTGTGTTTCAAAGACTGCTCTGTTGCTCATATAAGAGGTTTCATGTCATAACAGTGAATATTTTGCATGACTCACAACAGCGAGTACACCCTGCCGAAAACCAATTTGGTACATCACAATCAATGCTGAACATCAAGTTAGTGCACATGTAAAATAGTTTAAAAGCAGGGGCTATGCCACCCACACACTTAAATAATCATCTCTGGGGGAGCACTGGAGGAAACAGGACAGATGACAGCAATATGTTAAAAAGCAGACAAAAACCCCAAACATACCTGCATGCAGTCCTAAAGCAGAGACCACGGCACTGCAGATGGTGTCCCTACCTGCTACACAAGACAGGTGGCTAGCAGCATCACGGTCCATGTCCCCATTTAGCTCATCCCTCTTCCTCCCCTTTCTATTGCTATTCCCTCCCATTGCAATTTGTCTCATCACCCTCACTATTCCCATGTCACATCTGCAGGCACCCTCTGGGCTGAGGGAGGTTGCTCATCTCCAGACTGAGTTGGCCAGGATTTGGGGACCTCTTCTCTCACCCAGGGACCACCAGGACCACTGTTGCTGCTGCCTCAGAGGTTGCCAAGAAAGAGGAACGCTGGACCACAGTGGGCTCAGGAAGGTGAGAGTGGTGGAAACACAGGTGCATCTCTCCAGTTGTACCTCTCCACAATTTGTATGCCACTGTGGCAGAGTGTGGTTCCTCTGCAGAGGCACCTGCAGTGGGGACCAAGGAGGATGTTGGGAACCTCCACAAAAAAGACTCACAGGAGGGTGGCATGGGACCCCACAGAGGAAGAAAACAACTCCTGGTAGGGGACTCCATTGTTAGGAGGGTTGAACTGGGGGAGGGAGGGGAGAGTGGAGTAAGGTGCATGTCAGGTGCCATGACTTGGAGGGACAGGGAGCTGATCCTCAGGATTGTGGGAGCAGCTGCATGGGGGTGGGAACTCCATGTCATTGTCCACCCTAGGGACAAATGACCTGACTGGGATAGGGATCAGAACAGTGCAGGAGGAGTTTGTGGAGTTGGGGATGTAAAAGTTCTTGCAATTTTGTTGGTTTTCTTTTTGGTAACATCTGTACTTTAAATAATACGTGCACAGAGTCATGTTTTGCTTGTTGTGGTATATATGCAGCTTACCACAAATGAAATTGTGGCTGGTTTAGTTTCAAGTAAAAAAACACTGACCTGAACATGCCTGAGTCTAACTGCTGACTAATCTTCCTTAGACAATGTTTGACTGTGCAGCAATGTCACCTTTCATGCTGTCTGCACTCAGAGCAAAAATATTCAGCCTGTCTGAGAACAGAGCCTTATTGTAGAGCTGGGTACCCAGTGAGCGCTTTAATAATATTTTATGCATCAATGTGATGGGACTTAATAAAGTGACTTCTACTGTGGAGCTTTGGAATACACTGCCTAGGGGTTGGTGGAGGCAGAGACAGGAGGGGTTCAAGAGGGGTGGGACAGGTACAGGGAAGGGTTCTGGAAGCAAAATCAAAATGCAGCGAGAATATCCGGAACTGGCAAGAGAGAAGCTAGAGCATTACTGCCTCATTTGCAGCACCTCTCTGGTCTGAGGAGAGGTTGTTCATCTCCATGCTGACCTGGCAAGGATTCAGGAAACCTGCTCCCCCACCCAGGGACCACCAGACCTGCCACTACCTCAGAGGTTGCCAAGAAGAGGTGGTTGGACCACGGTGGGCTTAGGGAGGGTGGTGGTGGAACAGAGCACATCCCTCCAGCTGTGCCTCTCCACAATTCATTCCACCACTCTGGTGGAGCATGGTTCCCATGGAGGCACCTGCAGTGGAGACCTAGGAGGATGCTGGGAACCTCCACAATATGGAGACTCACAGGAGGATGTCACAGGACCCCACAGGGAAGGAAGGGCAACTCCTTGTGGGGACTCAATTGTTAGGGGGTAGAACTGGGGAGGGAGGAGAAAGGAGGTAAGGTACTGACTGGGGACCATGGCTTGGAGGGACAAGAAATCAATCCTCAGGATTGTGGATGCAGCTACAAGGGTGAGGAGCTGGATGTCATTATCCACCTTGGGATGAATGACCTGGCTGAGAATGGGATCAGAGCAGTGCAACAGGAGTTTGTGGACTTGGGGAGGGGCCTTGAACCGTAGCACACATGATAACTTTCTCAGAAGTGCTACCTGTCTATGGCATGGATGAGGCTAGGGTGCTCTGCACCATGGATTCAATGACTGGTTACAAAACTGGAGCAGAGCTCAGGTTTGGCTTCATTGGGGACTGGGGCTCCACCTGGAGGATGCAGGCCTATACAGGGTGCGATGGTCTCACATCTATCCAAGAGGGGAACCAGGATTCTAGATGATAGGTTTAAATGCTTCATTGGCAAGCATTTAAACTAGCCAAGGGAGACACTGAAAAGGAGAAGAAATCCTAGCCTCCCAGAAATCAGGGTAGTTAGTGAGGTAAACACCAGGACAGAGCAGTCACTAGGGAGAAGGGCAGGGTAAATGGAGAAAAGACAAAGGCAGTAAGGACAAGGATGGGGCAAAAAGAAATAAGGCCATAAAAATTGGAGGATAATGAGTACCAATGCCCATAGTCTAGGTAAAAGCTCCCTGAAAATGGAGGCCTTGATGGAAGAGGGATGCCTGGATATCATGGCAGTCACAGAAACATGGTACACAGAGAACCATGTCTGGGATGTCAACATACCAGGGTACACAATCTATAGGAGGGACAGGAGGGAAGAGGAGAGGAGGTGTAGCTCTATGTAAGGGAAGGGATCAAAGCAACAGAACTAAAGGGCAAACAGGGAGGAGAAGAGGCACTGTGGGTCACCTGGAGACTGGAAATGGCTCCATAATCCATACAGGGGTTGTATATGGACCCCCATCTCAGGGAGAAATAGACAAGAAATGATAGAAGGCATCCATGGGATGGCAGGGAAAGGGAGTACTGCTGATGGGGACCTGAATATGCCAGATGTTAGCTACACCTTTGCTGCAGCCACATCAAGATCAGGGCCATTCTCGATGCCCTACAAGGGGCATGCCTCAGACAGCTAGTTTTGAAACCCACTCAGGAGGAGCACTCTTAGACCTGGTACTCTTAAATAGGGACAGAGAAGGATCTTTGATCTTGAAGTGGGTAGCCATCTGAAACAGGCAACCACCAAACAGTGTGGTTCACGATAAACTTAGCTGCAGAGTCAAGCCACATAAAAGTGATGGTACTGGACTTCAAGACGGCTGATTTTGTCAAAATGGGAGAGTGCCTCAGAAAAGCACTAGCAGGAGTCACGTGATGCGGTGCAGGGGATAAGAGCGTGTCTGTCAGACTCCGCTTTCCACCTCCCGACTGTGGATAACTTCAATTATTTTAATTTCTTTTATTCATTTTTGAGGTCAAGCTTGAGATTTATAAGTGGTGTTGGTTGCTGTAAAAATATGTTTGCAACATGTCTATGATACCGGATCGGGAGGAGGCCAAGCAGGAGTTAGAAGCCAAGCGCCCTCATCGTAGCTCTTCTCCCAGAGTCCTCGGAGAAGCTTTCACCTTCCACATATATGCAGAGCTAGCAACAATCAAAGAAGCTCTGATGAAGTTAAGTGAAGGTGTGGCTGACTTTAAGCCTGCACTTGCCCAACTAGCCCACAGGGTTACAAATACAGAAGCCAGAATTGCCTCAGTGGAAAGGAAACAAGATAAATGGAACCAGAAATTGTGGAAGTCAAAAAGTCTCTATCCAAACTGGAAGATCGCCTCAAAGATCTAGAGGGAGGAACCAGAGAAACAATCTTGTTCTGATAGGGTTGCCGAGGTGAAGAGGGCCCAAACACAATTCAGTTCCTCAGACTTTTTGAAAAGCGGTGGGCCCTTCCCGAATGGTCCACAGTTCATTATAGAAGGCTCACAGATCCTTGAGAGCAAAACCTGCTGTGTCTGACCCACCAAGACCTATAATTTTAAAATACTGAACTATTTGGATTGGGGAGTTTATTAATAGAAGCCAGGAAATTGTCGGCTATCTTATGGGAAGGTAAAAATTGAGAATAGTTCCTGATTTGACTCTGAAAACTCGCCAGCTCAGAGCTGCTTATCGTCCTGTCACTTCGAAGCTGTAGGCAGCAGGCATAAAGCATCAAATGCTATATCCAGCCCGTCTGGAGGTGTCTTTAAAGGAAGGACAAAACACTTTGACACCGTAGAAGAGGCTGTCAAGACTTTGAAGAAATGCTATCCTGATCTGTTCCCTAAATGAGAGGGTTCTAACTAGTCACAAGAAACTTGACTTGTGTTGAGAACTTTCTAGAAAGATGTTACATCCCCGAGTTGTTTAATTGTGTTTTGATTGATCACTTTTCTAATACAGGGTTGCAAAAGCAATATTTTGGCTTTTCTAGTCATATAGAAAATATTTTCTCGAGTCATTAGTGATTGTTGATTAACTGATATTTCTCAGTATCTCTTTTCTCCTTCTAGCGGTTGTATATTGAGCAAGCGAGAACCACTATATCTGACTTTATCCACTAGATGGCAATATATTACTGCTTACAAGATATGATGGTTGCGTAGTTTGCTCAAGCTGAATTTCCTGGTTTTTTTTTTTTTGGTTATAATGTTATTTCAAATCTGTTTCTCAATGTGTTTCTAGATAGGGGCTTACCCTTTGGCTAAGTTTCCCAGTCTGAGGGAATACACAAATATCTTGCTCTCTAACGTACTGAGCAACAAGTAAAATCATTGGGCACATTTCTAGTAGAGCACTGTCTGGGTTTAGCCCCATAGATTTCTTTCTTGCTTACTACTCCTTTCGTTTAAGCCCTAATCTTCTTTATACTTTGGAGCTGGATCTCAATTAAGATAGCTTCTCAAAGAATTTACTCCATAACCTGAAAAATGGTTGATTTACAGGTTAAATGGATGTTTAGTAAGATGTTATGTGGTTTAGTAGCTGTTATAACGGGAGAAATTGGTGTATTAGGAGTCAACAGACCTTGAATTCTGGTTCGATATAGGTTTCATTCGTGGGTTGGATACCTTTTGGTTATGTACAAAGACATAATCCTAGCTGAAGTAAGCTGGGTTAAACAAGGTAATGCATGCTCACCGCATTTAGGTTTTTCTTTCTCACTGTCTCTATTCTGGTAACCTTTGTTTTGTCTAGCAGGTCTGAACTAAATACTAAGGAGATATAGTATCCTATCAATAGGAGGAAATTATTCAATGATGGGAGGAGGAGGTTATCTTGTCAGCATTTCTGGTTGGTCTCTGTTTGAGGTGGGGAGATGGGGAGCAGAGCTTGCTCCTTTTTGAGTACCATGGGCCATCTGATTGGGTGGAGGCCTAGGGCCTGGGAGTGCAGACTTGTAGATAATTTAAATTTTTTGGAGCTAGTTTATATTTGGGAGCTGGAAAGCAGTTACTGGATATTTTATTTTGCTTTTTCAGGGTGGGAGATGGCAGCAGTGCAGCCCTTCATTTAACACCAATTATAGGCACAGTCAAGATTCTTTCATGTAACGGTTAAATATTCTTTCTTGGAACATAAAGGGAGGGAAGATAATAAGAAAAAATATATCATTTTAAACCATCTTGCCAAATATGACCCTTCAATAGTGTTTCTGCAGGAAACACATATGCTTCCAGAGCAACTACAGTTTTTTAAAAAGAGTTGGGTAGGTCAAGTCTTCAGAGAGGGTTTTAGCTCCAGTAAACATGGTGTGGCTTTGCTTTTAGCAAAAAAGATCCTCTTTACCTTGGTAGAATCCATCCCTGACCCTGAGGGGAGGTATATTTTTGTTATTGGCAAACTAGGCAACTTTGATATAGTGTTGGGCTCAGTTTACGGCCCTAATACAGAAACCCCTTCTTTCTTTATTCACTTAGCTATGGTATTGGCCCTTTTCTGCATTACCCTATTTTAATTGGAGGAGACTGGAACCTGGTTCAAGTTAATGATTTAGACCGTACCCTACCATGGGGAGTAGGTCCATCTTCTGCTTAAAAAGCCTTATCCGAATTTATCTTCTCCTTGGACCTTTTAGACCCATGGAGAATATTTAACCAGCTAAATATAGAGTTTACTTTTTCTCTCCAGTCCATAAGTTACTCCCAATTGATTATTTTCTAGTCAGTCAGCAGCTAATGTCCAGTATGGTTGATGCTAAAATATTAGTTTGGGTAATTTCGGACCACTCTCAATCCTAATCCAGTGTAAATTACCTAATGTTTCTATCTGGTCACATTCATGGTCTTTAAATGATAAGCTATTAAAGGCTAATATCATTATTCTAAAATTTCAAAATTATTTGCAAATTTCCATCAAAACTAACTGGAATTCGACTCCTGTAGACCAAGACTGGGCAGCCCTAAAAGCAACCTGGCGAGGTGAATTAATATGTATTGCCACAGTCCAAAAGAAAATGAAAAATAGTCAATTGAATAGCTGTTTGGAGAGAATTAAAAGCTTGGAAAGTAAAGGGGTGGATAAGCTTTTACCTTTAGAAGACCAGGAATTATCTAGGCTGAGGGCACATTATACCAGCGTTTTACTTGAGAGGGTGGAGAGGTCTGCTTCTCTACTAAAAGCTTCTTACATTGGTCAGGGGAGCAAAGCAGGGAAATTACTTGCTTGGCAATTAAAGCAACAGTCTGCATCCAAATGGATCGCAGCCCTAAGACATCCCCAATCAGAAGCTTTAGTGACCAGTTCTTCAGAGATCTTAATTCTATTTCAGGATTATTACAAGGAATTATATTCTCTGGATCCGATGTCTAGGGATTATAATGGAAAGATGTGGGCTTTTTTTACAGAAAGCAGATCTTCCATCTTTGTCCAGGACAGCCAAAACCTTTTTAGTTGCTCCGATCACTAGAAGAAGAAATCGTGCAGTTATCAATTCTTTAAAAACTAGATAAGGGCCCAGATGGGTACAGGTTTATTTTATAAAACCTTTAAAGAATATCTAATTCCTTTACTACTTTAGTTGTATAGTTATTGGGTTCCCACCCCAACTTAAATCAGTCACTATTCGTGAGAATAAGCGTCTTGCCTAAGCCAGAGGATCCATCAATGAACAGCAACTACAGACCTATTTCACTCTTAATACGGATATTAAAATATCGCCAAAATTCTGAGCTAATAGGTTGGGGAGTGTGGGAATGTCTGTTAAGTTCGAACAGACAGGGTTTGTGGCAGGGCGCACTTCAGCGGATCATTTTCGAAAACTGTTCCATCTAATATCTGCATCCAGGGCCCCAGAGCTGGAAGCGGGTTGGTGTCCTTGGATGCAGAAAAAGCTTTTGATAGAGTAGAATGGTACTATATGTTTGCGGCCTTGCAAAAGTTTGGTATCCCAGAACCATTTATCAATTATATACGGGTTTTGTATTCTTGCCCATCAGCAAGACTCCAGTGTAATAACCTCATTTCAGACATTTTTCCTTTACATCGAGGCACCCGCCAAGGTTACCCTCTTTCTCCTTATTTATTTAATCTTTATATAGAACCTTTAGCTAGAGTATAAAATTGGATAGGGATATAATGGGCGTTCATTTGGCAGATATTGAATGTAAGTTATCCCTTTTCACTGATGATCTACTTTTTCACATCTCGAATAGTAGGCACTCCCTTCCCAGAGCCCTTCAGATTATTTCCCAATTTAGTGCTTTTTCAGGTTAGCTTAACAAAAATAAAACTACGTTTATTCTTTATCCTCCTTCTAATGAAGGATTAGGTTGTAAACATGGGCCTACAATCAATGGGAAAAGGAATATTTAATGTATTTGGGAATTAAAATATCTAAAGATTTGGCTAATCTTAAAGACCTCAATTTAGCCCCCCTGATAAAATCTACTAAGGAAGCTCTGGCAAGGTGGAATAAGTTACCACTATCCTTTTGGGGCTGGGCTAATATTCTCAAAATGTCAATTTTGCCCAGGTTTTTTTATCCTCTGTGTAATCTTAGTTTATACCTTCCAAAGTCTTTCTTTTTGCCCCTTCACAGGCTTTGCTCTGATTTTCTCTGGAAAGGTAAAGCTCCTCGTGGGCTTATGCAAAACTTACCTGCCCAAAGAAAAGTGGAGGCTCCAATGCCTGATTTTTAGTTTATTATTTGCAATTCATGCCAGTAGATTTTTGTATTGGCTCTCAGCTAGCTTCTATGTCGGGCAGCCTTTCCTGGCTGTTCCTAGATTGGCAACAGGCAATTTCCTGTAGGATAGCTCTAGAAGCTCTCTTATATGCTCCATGGTCTAATATTCCGTGGAAACTAAGGAACTCTCCCTTGGTTGGGATATGAGATCCATAGCAACTCTGCTCATTGCTTCAAATATCAATTTAAAAGACTTAAAGCAACCCCTATTAAACAATCCAAATTTAAAAATAGATAAGAAACCTATGCACACTTTTTTCGGTAAGTCTCTTAATAAGCTATATTTGGCGGATTTTGTTGTGGGTAATTCACTCCTTTCTATTGCTGCATTACAAACAAAATTTGGAGTGACCCAAAAGAACCGGTTCTGATTACTTCAATTATGCCAGTGTATTTATCATTTCTTGGGGAAACCTTCTTGGTCAGATGGGGCCGAAACTACATTAAATAATCTTTGGACAGCATCTAAGGGGCGGAAGGTAATAGCTAAACTATACAAAACAATTTTGACTCATACTTTTACAAAGGTCACCCCCATAGCTTATTATTGGAAAAATAACTACAATAAAGACTTTTCGATTAAAACTTGGGAAAAGATTTGGGCAGATAATTATGTCTTAATTAAACAGGATTGCCTGAGGACAGCCAGTTTAATAGTCTTCATAATTTATATTACACCCCACTAAACTATTCCGGATCAAGAGGTTATCCTCACCAAAATGTGGGGATTGTGGCTTGAATTTGCTACCCTATACCATAAATTATGGGCGTGTTCTAAGATTGTTAAACTTTGAATTTAGTTAAACAATGGGTGGCACCCTATCTTAATATAGCTGTATTTCTTAATGAAGATACATGCCTGCTAGGTATGTATTCACAGATCCTACATTTCTCAAAAAGCACAAGTAGCTTTGGTTGCTATGGTCACCAAGCTAGTAATACTTAGGCACTGGAAGAGGACTGGGAACCCTCAATCAAGGAATGGTGGGCAGATATTCTTACTGCCTTAAATGCAGAAAGATTTGTAGCCCGTTTTCTTCACATCGGTAAAAGTTCCAGAAATGTTGGCGTGAATTTTTTCAATCCTTAAAGATAAATTTGGTTATTAATTTAATCCCTTGTTGCCTCCTTCCTTATTTTCTTATAGAAGACTCACAGGTCGGATGGTCTGAGAGGTAAATTCAAACTGTTAGGTTGTGTTAGAGCGAGATGTCCTCTATCCTTTTCTTCCTCCTCCTCTTCCGGTTTACCATGTTAACATTTTTCCTTGTAGCACCTTTTCTTGATGTCTCTTTCCTTTGTCATATAGTACCTTTTCTTAATTAGTTGGTCCAGAGATGTGCCTTCTTTTACATTTTAAACTATCTGGGGTCTTGGGAAGGGCCCTTTTGGTTTGCACATTATTAACCATTACTATATTGGGGTTGGTTGCAAGGCTGCTGCGGGTTGGATGGGTGGGTGGGGGAGGGATTGTTTTGCCTTATGCATATTTTTCTTTTTTCTGGGTTCCATATATGTTTTAGTTCTGTTGTATACAAAGTATATGATCTTTTAATCCAAGCAAGTGTTGGTTTATGTATGGTATTACTTATATGTTTTTGTATTTTTTTCTAAAATAAAGTGACTTGCAAAAAAAAGAAAAGCACTAGCAAACAGGCAGAAGGTGGGTGGAGCAACAATGGAGAAACATTAAAACCACCATCACAGAGGCAACAAGTCTTTGTGTGAAGCAAATAAACAAATCAAAATGAAAGAAAAAACTCTATGGTTCTCAAAAGAGTAGTGGGAAGGTAAGGAAGAAAGAAATAGCATTCAGGAAGTATAAGGAAACACAGAAGAAGCAGGACAGAGAACTGTACCAGTTAAAGCAGCAGAAGGAAGTGGAAGGCAGTCAGAATAGCAAAGGCCCAAACTGAGGAAAAGATAGCCAACTTGGTTAGAAGGGGATAAAACCTTTTATAGGTACATTAGGGACAAAGAAATACTAAGGTAGGGATACTGAGGCTGAATAACTTTAGCAAGGCATTTGACACTGTCCCCACAAAGATTAAAAAACAAATTAGCCAGCCTGGGAGTGGGTCTCAGGGTGGTAGCCTGAAAACACTGGCTGGACAACAGGACACAGTGGGTAACAGTAAATGAGTCCACAAGTGAAGAAAGGAGGGTTACTTAGTGGGGTACCAGCTAAAGGGTGTGAGCCAGCAATGTAGAGTGGGGGATACTGAGATGCATAGGAAGAGGCATCACCAGTAGAAAACAGGAAGTTGTTGGCCCTCTGTACAGACAGTTGGTAAGACCACATCTGGAGTACTGTACAGTTCTGGAGACCCCATCTCCAGCAAAGACATAGACAAGGGTGGAGGCTGTACAGAGGAGGGGAACCAAAATGGTGCAAGGTCTGCACCAGAAGACATATGAAGAAAGACTAAAGGATCTTAAGTTGTATAGCCTTGAGGATGAGAGAAAGAGGGGGACATGATAGAAATTTTCAAATATCTCAAGGGAATCAACAAAGTCCAAGAGGTAGTATCTTTCAGAAAAGAGATCTGCAAGAAGAAGAGGCACAATTTGAAGATAGAGGGGACAGCTCAAGAAGATTGTGAGGAAGTATTTCTTCACAAAGAGGGTTGTAGATGCATGGAGACAGCCTTCCTGAGGAGGTTGTAGAGTCAAAACAGTGGGGAATTCAAGAATGCATGGGACAGACATAAGAGCAGTTCTAGTGGGGGGTAGGAGGAAGTAGGCTGTTGATTAACTAGGATCTGCAGCTTATCCATTAGGTAGGAAAATGGGCAGACTAGGTGGGCCATGCTGTCCTTATCTGCCATCAAATTCTATGTTTCTGTGTTATCATTGTCACTGTACTGTAGCAGGGAAGGGACTGGTTAAGCAGTCTGGTAGTTGCAAAAAAAAAACAATCTAGAAAGCTATACATTTGCATAATGCCAAAACCCCTTAACAAAGCCCTAAAGTGAACCAATTTTCCCCTTCTGAACATCGATGTCATATTGCCAGATTCGTTAGAAGCAAGGCTTTTCACTGTGTGTGATATGAAAAATGTGTTTTAGCAAATAGAGCTGGAAGAGTAGTCATGTAATCTGACCATGTTTACAACATCCTTTGGGAAGTATTGGTGGCTCAAAATGCCAATGGGGATGAGCCCAGCCCCAACAGTGTTCCAGTAAAGGCTAAATCATGCCTTAGAGGGCTGCCAGGCATCAGTACAATAGCAGATGATGTACTGATTGTGGGGAAAGGCAGGCTAGCAGCAAGCAACCAGAGATTATGATGATTAACTGACACCATTTCTGAAATAGTGCCAGAGTACAAATAACAAGATAAACAAAGACAAATTCATATTTAAACTGAATCTGAAGGAGTACTGTATATAGGACAGCTACAGTACAAGTCACTGTAAACTGTTTATCTAGTTCACTGCTCTGGCATTGTTTTTGTATGCTGAAAATGTGGTGGCAACTCTAAATGCTTAATATCAAACTCTGTTTTCAACAATTTATCAGCTTAGAAGCAGCTCACATACAATGCACTTTCAGCTCCCTTATACAGTCCCCAGTGCTGCAGAAATTACATCTTCCAGCATTCTCAGCAGCTTGGCTAAGCCCCTGTACAGCAGTAACTACATCTCACAGCAGTCTGACCTGCTCAGCTAATTTGCATGCACTTTATATTGTTAATATAAGGTATTTGTGTCCCTTCTTGCTCCCCTTCTGTCTCTGGACCTTGGTTAGCTTATTTGGAGGTCTTGGATCACATTATGATTACCCGATGTACTGTAGTGTTTTGTCGAGCTCCACCAGCTCACACATTTCAGTGTGCCTGCTTGGCGGTTCATATCTTCTGCCCTCCAGCCCTGCATTCACTTGGAACACATTGCAGGGGACCGTTACGAGTTCAAGGAGGTCCCCAGGACTCAGGCTGGTGACAGTGACAATCGGGGAATCAAGGTACAGTAAGCCCTACGCTTTGGTCAGGGCTGGATTAAGGCACAGGCAACATAGGCCGTGCCTTGGGGCCTTGCCTGCCAGAGGGCCTACAGCAATCTCCAATGTGTTTACCATATATCAGTTTCTTCTACCTCAGTGAGATGCATTGTTTGTAAATGTCTCAACTGCTAGGTAACCTGAGCAAGGCAGAGTGAACTGTGACATGATTCTAACCCTAAATGATTGGGTGTTAAGTGTAGCTGATTGTTTTAGGGGCCCATGACCAGGCTGACCTATAAGGTGTGAGCATACCCATTCTCTTTACTTTGTCTCTCCCTCCCACTTATAATCTCAATTGATCAAATTTAACTCTTAAATATAAAAGATTAACAATGAAATTCAATATGTATGCTTTATATTTAAAGAGCCGCTGACAGCATTAGGAAAACTTAAAAAAAAAAGTAAGATTTATATTCAGCTCCATCCCATTTTCTCTATTGCTTCATATATATTTAAGTACTTAATTCTCAGTTTTTGTTATGACTGAAAACAGTTGCATGAAAACAAGATCCATCTCCAGTAGACTAGTTCACATTTCAAATTTATTGCAAGAATAACTCCATTGAGCAGGCTCATCCACAAAGGAGGTCCGGAGGACACATATCAGAAACATATACATATAAAAGGCAGCTAAAACACATACAGTACTAGCGCATAAATAAAATGAGGTAAATAATGTTCAATTAATGTGACGAGTACAATATTTACAGAGCAAAACTTTGAGAATACATTACAGAATATAGAAACTGTCAGACTAGGGAATTTTACAGTATTTACTCTCGCTGCTTCTCTACATATTGCATCACAATCCCCTGTTTATGATAATACAAATATCTTCACTGTAACATATTTTAATGTGACAGCTATGATGTCAGGTGCAGACAGGTAGCCAGAGCTAAAAAGGGCAGAGATACTGTATTCTTACAAATACCCTTAGTAATAAAATACAAAAACATAAGCTACAACTATGCCCGAATGTTACATTTTTTTAAAGTTGTCTCAACTGTGTCAGGAACTCTTTAACCTCACTCCTAAAACCATGAAATCTACAATGCATTTTAATTGTAATGTTAAGAATTGTACTCTTTTTTTTTATTTTTTTATTTTTATTCCCTCATCCCACTCATTTTGAAGTTCTGGTGCTGATGTAGTTCTGTTTTCAGGGTGAACCACTGAGTATCGTTCCAGAGTCCCATCAATAAATCTTGCCATTATTTGATCCTGGCTTATTATCAATAACATAAATATATGATCCCTGAAATTATTTCTTCCAACAGTCGCTCACTTCACAACATAATCTGTATCATTCATCATGACTCATTTAGTAAACCACCAGTTTAACTCCTACATCACCCAGGACCTATGCTTTTTCAGTGATCGGTCCTACCCAATAAAACTCCTAAATCCTGGTTCATACTACCTGACAGGACAAAATAGTTTCTTTATTTTTTATTTTATTAAGCTTTTGTTGACCGGGTAAGTGCACAAGACAAAATTCCCTGACTCCTTTCGAGAAGTGCCATTGGATCTTTAACATCCACCTGAACTACCACCAGAGCAGACAGATGGGACCTTGGTTTATTGTCTCATCTGAAAGATAGCACCTCATGAGTGCAGCAACCCTCTTATGCTGCATACAGTGTCAGTATTGGGATTTAGCCCAAATGCCTGCTGTGGGGATAGAACCCACATCCTTCTGCTCTCCCAGCCTCAGAGGTGAATGTTAACTCCCACACTGCAAGTGCACATGTGTCTGTCGGTGGGGGGGGGAGGGGAGGGATTCAGAAGTGCAAAATAAGACATTTCATACCCAAAACAATATTTGTACCAGGCAAATTAGAAAATCATTTTCTCTGAAGAATCAAAACTAAGACCAATGTTTTTTTTTTCATACTGATATTATTAGTTCAATTCATTTTTAAGCATTTTAGTTAGGTTTTTTAGTTATTATGTCATTTTTTTAATGGACAGTAAAAATATATGTTTTAAAAAATGTCAGTACCTGATATGCAATGATCAAAGAGTGTGATCACAGTGAAGGGGCACTGGTGCGGTGAGGGGGACCTCAGATTTCTCCTGAGCCTAGGGTCCCAGCTTACATTAATCTGGCCCTGACTTTAGTGGGATGCTACATAAAGAAGCAGAAAGACTGCTTCCAAGGGCTTCTCTTGCTCCTTACTACTTTCAGTTTCAAACAATTACTGAGAGCTGGATAAAAGTCTACCCATTCTCATTGCGCTGCTGTTTTAAATTACAGGACAGACTTTTATCCAGCTCTCAGTAATGTTTGAAACTGTGAATACTAGCAAGTGAAGCCCTCAGAAATGAAGAAAAACATGGCATTGGGGTGGGGGTTCAATCTGAATACAGCACCACAATTGATTGGAACTGAATGACAGCTCTTGGGACTGGCTGATTGGAACTGGGTGATAGCTCTTGGGACTGAGTAGAATATCAAGGACACTGCAGTAGTGAAACTGAAACATAGAAACATAGAAGTTGATGGCAGATAAGGACCGTAAGGCCCATCCAGTCTGCCCATTTCTTTTTCGACCTTATAAATGTGCCATCTGCCTTTGCTCTGTCAATGGCCTATCTATTCATACTCATCTGTATTGCTCCTTATGTCTATCCCATGCCTGTTTGAAGCCCTGCACTGTATTCATATCCACCACTTCCTGAGGTAAGCCATTTAATGCATCAATCACTGTTTCTGTGAAAAGAAATTCCTCACATTACCCTTAATCGGCCTCCCTAATCTCATGCTGTGTCCTCTTGTCCTGCTGTTTTCTTATATTGAAACATGTTAGACTCTTTCACCTTGTTAATGCCCTTAAAGTGTTTTAATGTTTCGATCATAGCACCTCTCTCCCTCCTTTGCTCTAGGGTATACATATTGAGCTCCGTCAATCTGTCCTCATATGTTTTCTGATGCAGTCCCTGCTCCATTTTGGTTGCCGTTCTCTGGACTGCCTCAATTTGGTTAATGTCTTTGTGAAGGTATTGCCTCCAGTACTGCATGCAATACTCCAGATGGGGCCTAACCAGTGTCTTGTAAAGAAGGATTATTACCTCCCTCTTCCGACTTGTGATACCCCTACTAATACACCTTAACATTCCCCTAACCTTACCTACTGCTTTAGAGGTCTGCTTGGATGATTTCAGGTCATCGGTGATCATGATGCCCAAGTCTCTTTTTCCTTTATGACTGCCAGCAACTCCCATCCCATCCTATAGGTGGCTTTAGGGTTTTCTTCCCTATGTGCATGATCTTGCACTTCTTTGCATTAAACCCTAGTTAACACTCTTCCAACCATTTTGCTAGTTTATTCAGATCTCTTCTCTTTCTGTCCACCCCATCTGCATCATCTACTCTGTTGCAGATCTTGGTGTCATCTGCAAACAGACAAACCTTACCTCCAGTCCATCTGCAATGTCACTGATGAAGATATTGAAGAGGACTGGCCCAGGACTGGTCCCTGAGGTACACCACTTGTGACTTGCATTTCTTCTGACTGTAAACCATTTACCACCACTCTCTGTTTTCTACCCATCAACCAGTTTGCCACCCAGTTGACCAACTTCTGACCCACCCTGAGCCTACCCACCTTATTAATCAATCTTTTATATGGAACAGTATCGAAAGCTTTGTTGAAGTCAAGGTAGGCGACATCAACTGCTCCCCTTTGGTCCACCACTCTGGTTACCCAGTCAAAGAAATCAATGAAATTAGTTTGACAGGACCTTGCTTTTGTAAACCCATGCTGTCTTGGATCCTGTGCTCCTATGGATTCCAGGTGTTGCACTATCCTTTCCTTAAGGAATGCCTCCATAATCTTGCCCACTACTGAGGTAAGACTGACTGGTCTGTATTCCCTGCCTCCTCCCTGCTACCACTCTTGTGGAGCGGGATCACATGAGTCCTTCTCCAGTCTTCTGGGACCTCTCCTGTGCTCAGAGACTCACTAAACAATTCTGATAATGGCTCTGCTTGTCCCACCCTTAGCTCCTTTAGTACCCTGGGATGTATGCCATCAGGTCCCATTGCCTTGTCCACCCTGAGCTTAGCGAGCTCTTGTAGGACCCTTTCTTTTGTGAAAAGACTAGTGCTCACCTCCCTTCCCCCACCCATGGGCCTGCCCTACATTCTCTTCAGTAAATACTGAGCAGAAGTATCTATTTAGGATAAATGCTTTTACATGGTCCTCCTCCTCACCGCCCCTTATCTCCTTTGATCTTAGCAATACCCCCTCTGGACTTTCTCCTTTCACTAAAGTATCTATAGAAAGTCTTGTCACCTTCTTTTACTGTTTGTGCTAGTGTTTCCTCGGTTTGGGCCTTTGCCTGCCTTACTGCCTTCCCTGCTTCCCTTAGGGAAGTTTGGTATGCCTCCCTATCTTCATCCCACTGTGTTCCCTTATATTTCCTGAAGGCCAGCCTTTTGGCTCTGACCTTTTCTGCTACTGTTTTTGAGAACCAAAGTGGTTTCCTTCTTCTTTTGCACTTTCTTTTCTCTCGAACACAATTGGATGTTGCTTCAAGTATTGCATCTTTAATGCTTGCCCACTTTGCCTGTACCCCCTCACCTGTATTTCTTTTTGTTTGGGCTAGCTTAACTCTGTTGCCCATCTTATCAAAGTCAGCTCCTCTGAAGTCCTATATTTTTGCCTTGGAATGGGATGATTTAGTTGTAGTGGCCAAACTGAGCCATACTATGTGATGGTCACTGGCCCCCAGGTGACCTTCTACCTGGAGATCTGTGATCCTTTCCCTGTTAGTCAGTACTAGATATAGGATAGCCCTGTCTCTTGTGGGTTGTTGTACCAGTTGTTTAAGGCCCCCCAGGAATCCACCATGTGTCTAGTTCTGGCAGATGTTCCTGCTGGTATTGACCAATCTGTATCTGGCATGTTGAAGTCTCCATTATCAGAACCTCCCTTTAGCTATCATTTAGCTGGGCTCTCAACTCAATGGTTGAGCATTTGTTATAGGTTACTGAATGGGTTGTACTGTATTAATAAAGTTTCCTGACAGCTGCAAAGTAAGCTGAAACTGAACAGCAGCTAGAAACAAACTATTAGGAAACTCATTAATTAATTGCAATGAAAATTGCACACATTTAGCAACTCACTGAAAATGCTAAATTAGTGAGTTGAAGGAACAGTTTAATGTGACTTGTTCTGTACTTGCATCAGAGAGTATGAGGTAGACCCTTGAAATGTAAATGCCATAAAGAAATCCTAAGACCTGAAGATGTGAAAGGAGAATGGAGATTTATGAACATAGTGAACTACTGTACCTAGCAACATTCTGCCAGCATTTGTCAGAAAGTGTGAAATATTGAGACAGTTGACTCACAATGACACTGTGGAGTGGATGGATATGCATGAGGATGCTTTTAAGCAAATAAAAGAATTGATAGGAAAAGCATCAGTGTCACAGAAAAAAGTTTGATTTTGCAGTGTGATGCATTGGAGTCTGGACTGCGAGCAGCACTGATCCAGAAGGGTCAGCCTGTCACTTTTTCAAGCAGAGCATTAACTCAAATGGGAACATGACATTCACAAATAGAAAAAGAACTTTTGGAAATGTTATTTGGCATGGAGAAGTTGCACCAGTATACTCATGGAAGGACAATGGATATGCAATCTGACCATAAACCACTGGAGAATATTACAAGCACCAAAAGTCGGCAGAGAATGTTATACGATTGCAGAAGCATGTGGTCTGCATTGGGTATTGTCCAGGCTGAGAACTTATGATAGCTGAGAAACTGAGGAGAGCTTACCTACCCAAACGCTACAAAGAAGGACCAGTAGAAATGGAGATAGAAGCTGTTAACATGGCAGAACACTTGCCAGTGTTGGAAGAAAGGTTGAGATACATTTTGGGATTTTGGCTCAAGTCTAAGGTTATAAATTGTGATATTTCGAGTGCTCGGTTTGGGATTTTAAGTACCAGGAGCATTTTGTGATTAGTATACTGCACAAGGGATTATCTTGTTGGCGGTGTCATGGTATCAAATCACACTTTGGGACAGCGCTTCATGGTGCTTCGTTCATGTCAATATATGCTTCGGTGGCGGGTCAGTTCTCAAGCCAGTGAAAGGGATTTTGATTGAAATTTAATGAAGACAGGTACGATTTGTTATTTTTACATCTATGGGGCATTCTACTGAGCGTGTTTTACTGAGTGTGTGGTACAAGTTTATAGATTTAAGGTAGTCAAAACGTGGGAAAGCTGATAGTGCCTTCAGAAAACTGTGAGATAATTGAAAAGGTAATAGATCCCATCTCCATGCTTATGACTGTCATTAGTGAGATGCTGAGGAAGATCCATGCTGAGATCAAGAGAAAGGCAGATGGCCGGGAAAGACAAAACACCAGCTGCTGCAGAGGTAGGGCAGACCCAGTGAGACAGAACCAATGGAGAGTTTGAAGGTGGGGCCAGCCAGTTAGCTGACAATAGAACAATTAGTATAAGCAAAAGAGGCAGAGAAATATGGAGGTTAGGCTATCTGAAAGACTATGTAAACAGGTATGTAGTTGCTACAAAAATGCACTTATGGATGCAGATTGATTTTTTTAAATATTTTTATGCAACCTTCTATATATATTTTGAAACAGAAGTACTATTCAATGTTATATTTTGAAACTACAGAAATGCTAAGATTACATGTCAGATAGATAGATAGACAGACAGTCTGGCAGACATATATAATGGTTTAAGCATCATTTGATAGAGATGATAGTCTAAATCTCCTACAGCACTATTTATTTCAAAAAAGAAAAGAATGTAACAAAATATGTTAGTGGAACCATAATCAAGCATATGGTTGCACAAGGGAACCATTGAGGGAACTACACATATAACTGGGAGCACAGGAAATAAAAGTTTAGATCTTCTTTGAGCCTACCAGGTCATACTGTCATGGATGAAACCATGCACAACAAGATTGTGCTGTCAATAGCATGCATGGCTTTACAGTGGCTGGGGAATTACAGCGATCAAAGTATCACTATCTCCTGTCACTCACTATAAAGGAGGAAGTGGATGTAGCCATTGCTGATTGGAGTACATGGTCGAGCCGCTCCCATAGTGGAGTGGCTAGATCACTAACCCTGCAGTGGATGGGGTTGAGGGCAGAACATGGTTTGATTCCTGCTAGGGAATATTTTACTTTACTACTTTTTCTTGCCCTTTGTCTATCCCCCTCAGAGTTGATTATACTAGTTCCGGGGGTGTGGGGGGTGAGGGAGGCAAAGCCCCCCACAAAACAAAAAAAATATTTTATGGTGTTGCTACATATTGTTTGAAGGTGCACAGTCATGATGTGCATGATTTTGTCCGTGACATTATGACCTCATGCCTTCTTTCAAGGATATCTATTTCATAAGGCCACACCTATGGAATTATGGTGCCATGAGAGAACAGCGAGTGCATAATCGTGAACTGCAAATCAGCAAGTGCATATCATCAAAGTCAAAATGGTGATCGTACTACACTGACTGCAAAAATGTTGACCCTAAATAGGCATGGGTTCATAATGTGGTAGCAGAAACCACGTAGAGACAACAGTGTGCAGCAACACAGCAGTGGTTCATAAAGCCTATCACACAAAATCGCCACACACATGATAAATTCTTTAGTTTCTGGGGGGAACATCACCCCCACACCCACAAGGAATATTAGTAATCAACTCCAAGGGGTTGTGGACAGATGGGCAAGTTAAAAATCACATTGTAGCACTCACTCGTGGCTGCACAGATGGGAGTAAAATAAAATTTCCCTTGAGTAGGGTTTCGAATCCTGGTCCCCCCCCACTAACTGCTAGACCGAGTGCCTTGGCCAGTCCACCATGGGAGCAGCTCGACCAAGCACTTGACCAGCAGTGCTGAAACTCCTTTTTCCCACTTCCTTCTTCCATTCCACAGGGACCAGGTAGCAATATTTTTGTATCGCTGCAATACCCTATCGCTATACTTCCATGTACTTTAGACAGTGTGGTTCTTCATGCATAGTTTTGTCCATGCTACAGTTACATGGTACCCCAAACAGTCCCTATTGAAACTAAATACATTAATATTTTTATGCAGGGCTATGCCTCCTGCACCCCCTTCATTAATATAATCAACTCCAGTGGGTAGCCTGACACTGGGGTGTGGAGACAACTCAGGACAGTGCTGTTGAGAGGACCACACTCAAGAAAGCAGGATACCTTGGAGCAGGAATCAAGAAACTGGGAGTGGAAAAAAATGTCCAAGTCCCAAAAGTGCTAAAATAAAAATTTTCAACCCAACCGAGCCAGCCCTGAACTCAGCACCTTTCGCAATACAGCCAAAGACTTCAACCATGAGACCAAATGGTGGGCTGGGATCTGCCTGGCCAAACATCTCATGTGCTCATCCCCTACAGCTCCCTCTGGCAGTTGCTGTATCCTGCAGTTGCGGTTCTCCTCCTAAAACAGTTGGTTGCTCTCACCACGCCTCGCTAACCTTTTCCATTCACTCATGTTACAGGCGGTCAAACTGAGTTACTCAGTTTGACTCGCCCATATCATGGGTTACCTGGATCTACAGCTAACAAATGCTAGGACCACATGGAAACATTTTTGCTAGCAGTCCACTAGGGGACACCTACAACAACGTCATATGTGGACATCCTCTCCATATAAATGTGGTAGCCTCAGTCAACAGCTATACACATCAGACTCTATGGAGATGCCACAACTACAGTTGACTGCTAATCTTTGATTTTCTAAGTTTTATTACTTTTCTTACATAGAAACATAGTAGTTGATGGCAGATAAGGACTGCAAGGCCCATCCAGCCTGCCCAGTTCTTACCTTAGTAAGTTATCACTTTATTTTTAAAGTGACTGCTGTCATCGTGTATGTCAACGAGAGACCTCACTATGCTCTTTCTTACTGCTTGTGTGGTGGAAAAATTTACCCCAGTGATGACCATGTTGCCTGCATCTACTGCCTCAGAGAGGCCCATAACATTAAGGCCTGCAAGATCTGCCTGAAGTTTAACCAGGTTACCCAGCATAACTGCCACAAAGTTCTGCAGTCTTTCCTCCTAGAGAAGAAGGTAGACAGAATGAAAAAGAGCTCCAGATGAAAGCTCCTCCATGTTGCCCTCATCCTGGGCCTCCTACTCCTCCAAGGCCTGGGACAAGTCTTCAGGAAAGCACAGACACCAGGAAGGGAATGGAAGAAGGATAAACCCTCCCCTGTACTCTCCTAGTCACCACTCCACTTGGCGCTGACAGTTGCAGCATCATCGTCCACTTCGGTGGTGACACCTTATACCTTCCAAACTCAAAATCCCACAAGGTTGGCTTTCACAGTGAGTTCTGCTAGACCTACCACAGCTGATTAAGGCTCATTGACATTGGACTGTTGCCACCCCCATCAACGCTGCAAGCCTTATTGTTCAGATTTTAGCTCCCTCAAAGTTGGCTGCTAGTGGGTTCTGCCAAATCTCTGATGGCTGGCAATGGCCACTTGATGTCAGGGCTCCTGTCACCCCCATCGATATCACAAGGCACTCCATTGACAACAGGGCTCCAACCTCCCCTGTTAACAATGCAAGGCGCTCCTGCAATGCAGGCAACTATCAATGTGCAGAAGGTGTTCTCTTCCTTTGTGGAGATAATGCAGTGCCTGGTGCCTCCTCCATGTACAACAATGATGAGGCCACTCAGACCAGCCCCCAAATTAATGCCTGCCACATCGAAACACCCTGCATGGTGTCAGCGTGGCTCAGTTGGTAGTACATCCACCTCTGGACCAGGAGGTCGTGGGTTATCGTCCCACACCGGGATTGGACTTGCACCTAAAAATCGCTGGCATCCGAGTGCAGTATTGGGGGGTGCTGTACTGCTGGGGTGTGCCGTCCTTCGGATGAGATGTTAAACCGAGGTCCCTTCTTCCCATCCTGGTGTTGTCCTGGTGGGTGTCTAGGTGGAAGTCAAAGAACTCAGGACACTCTTCGCAAAGAGTGGGAACATTCCGGTGTCCTGCCAACATTCCCTTCCTTAAACCGGTTCATGCAATTATCCAGGCTGTGTGTGGGTGATGATGTGCGATATGCCGCCACCACATTCAGTCACTTCACTACCAGTCTAGCATTGCTTGTAAAGCACTTTGGGATACTGTGTATGAAAAGCACTATATAAATGCTGATTCTTCTTCTTCTTCTTGCTGCAGGACATTGACATCCTTGCTTCCTTCTTTGTAACCTTCAGAGTCTGTTGATGAAGATTAGGAATACAACCCTGATCTCATCTTGCAAGAGGAGGAGTAGGAGAAAATATGGATTGGAGCCCATCTAGGTGTAGCTCCACCACGCTGTATACCCCAAGTCCCTCCCTGAAGACCCTCCTTCACCTCCATGATGAAGCAACTCCAACCTGCAATAGAGTTTGATGCTCAGGAGCAAGACATCACCATGAGAAACCTAGTAGAGTTCCTAGAATGTCCGGATTTTCACCCTATTATTATTTCTCCTCTTTTAGTTGTACTAGAGGATGCCACCCTGGCTGCCTGGCACAGACCAGATTTGATCTCTGCCATGCCCATAAACGCAGACAAACTGTACCAGGCTCCCTCAATAAAGCTTTTTTTTCCACAGAGCAGCCTCAGACTGATTTGATTGTGATAAGTGCAACCCATGATAGGTCTAAGAGACTTCAGCATCTCAGTCCCCCACCAGATAAAGGGTGAAGAAAACTAGACCTCATGGGCAAGAGAATCTTTGCTTTTACCACAATGGGCCTTAGAATAGAAACTACCAGTCACATATGGTCAAATACCAGAATATCCACGGAAAGAGGCCAAAGCAGCAGCCCAGGCCCTTCAAAGGGTCTCCAGAAACAGAAGCTGCTCAAGGCACTCCAAACTGGGGTTTTGTGGGTAAGCACCTCCTGAGGTTTACCTATGATATTTCAGATGCCTCAGTCAGAGCAGCTGCAGCTGGCATCTGCCTGAGAAGACATTCTTGGCTCAGGGTGTCAGGCTTTGCAACTGACATTCTGGAATCCATTTTGAATGCTCCTTTCAGATAAAGGTTATAAGCTGTTTGGGGCAGATGTGCAAGATATCCTTTCTGACCTACAATTCTTGGGCAGGACTCTAAGGTCAGTCCACCCCCTTCCACACACAACCAAGGAGTAGGCAGAGGGTACCCTTTCATTGAGTCACCACAGACCAGACCAAGGTTAGGAGCCAGGCAGCAAAGCAAATGCAAAGCAGCATCAGCTTTGCTTGCCAGTACCTCCACCACATGAAAAGCCTCTAGATGTGGAGGTGTGGTCCTGGCCACAGAATTTGCTTCAGCATGACTCCTTCCTTGACCCCCATCCTCCAGTGCTTCAGGAAGTGTTGGTGGGGGATTGTTTCTTCCTCCACCTGGAAAGGTAGCGGGAGATTACAACCAATGCCTGGGTCTTGCAAGTCATCGAGCAAAGTCACACTCTAGAACTTCTGAGTTACCTCCAGACCTTCCTCTAACTCAAAACTACCCTCCCGACCACATACCTCTGCTACTGGGAAGTTTACACAGTGTTACAGAAGAGGGCCGTACAACCAATTCCCTGGGCACAAAGGTTCAGTTTTTTTTATTCCCACTTCTTCCTAGTCACCAAATCTACAGGGGCCTGAGGCCCATTCTGAATCTGAGAAATCTGGATTACCATGTGCAGTACAAGAAGTTCAGGATGATCATTTTGCATGGCCTGCTACCCCTACTGCCAAGGGATACTGGATATGCTCCCAAGGCATGCTGGACACATACCTGCATATCAAGGATTGTATTCCTTACAGGAAGTATCTCAGGTTCCTGTTTCAGGGGTGTACTACCAGTTCAGGGTATTGCCCTTTGACTTGTCAGCTGCACCACAAGTCTTTACCAAATGCTTAGTACTGGTGGCAGCAGCCCTCAGGAGGAGGGATTATACATGTTCTCCTATCTGGATGACAGGTTGCCCATACAGTTTTTGCTATAGATAAGAGGCATGGTATCCTAGTGCGTCGCTTTAGAAATTCAGTGTTGCAGTATTCCAGTCATCAGGGATGCACTGAGTGGTATTCAAATGCAGTATGTGGCGAAATGTGTTAAAACTTGCTGCTGAAATGCATTTCTTGCAGCAGCCACAGGATGGCAATGAATGCTCCTCCACCACTGATTAGTTGTGGTTTTAGATTAAAAGTCATGTGTCCCCAAGAAACCTGCAGGTGGTGATAGGTTTCCTAATTGCTCAAATCTGACACTTTTTCTTGCTGTTGTTAGAATCCCACGTCCCATCAAGAAGTGCAGACATCTGAAAACTACAATGTGAATTGCCTTGCTATCTGCTCTCTTATCTCAAGTGCCACCATTATAAAGCTTATTGTCTATTCCAGGTAAAGCAGATGTTGTGTGGCATTCAAGACAGCCCCATTCACTGGCAATGTCTAGTGTCAGGAGTGGCAGATTATAGTACAGATCAGTGTCCACCGCTCATGGTGTGCTCACTGCTCACCCACAGAAAAGCGGCAGACAGCAGAGGCTGTGAATTGCTCTATAATGTTGTCCCTACACTACCATGCATCCTATCCAACTAGCTGATGTACCATTGCCATTCCATTTGGTCATTCCAGTTAGCAGGTAAGGATGTGTCCATATATCTGATTCTGGACATCACACAGTAGCTCCTGTTACTTCTGCAGCTTGCAACCAATTTGTTATTATCTAGGCTCCCTCACCTGCAGAGTCCCAAGTTCAGTCAAGTGGCTGGTAGCTGTTTTTGGTCCAGACTTGGGGTTCCCCCCACACACCCCTACCCCCGGCACCAGCTCCCCACCATAGCATACAAAAAAGTTAGTCTACTCTTTCTCAAGATTGCAAGCTCTGAATGGCACAGTTGTTTGCTTCAGGCAGACCCACTGGCATACTGTGTATGAACAGTTCTATATTTTGTTAGTGATGAGGAAACAGATGTATTGCTGATGAGCTGATGAAATGTACCCCATGTGAATGCAACAGTACAGCAAACACACAGCGGGTCTGAGCAATGCACTAACAGCAGTAACCACCAGGGAGAATCACAAATGCTGAAAAATGTGACAAAGAAAAACAAAACACTACCTCAACAAGCCTAGTCTGTCTGCATGATAGTTGTACTTTGGATGTACTGTACAGTACAAAGTGTTTTTGACAGCCAGCAGAAATCAGAGTCTGAATACTGGTCATTGACACAGTGGCTGTATAGTATGTCATCACCATCAGAACTGCTGAACTCAGTATGCACGTCACCTGCGTATTGCTCAGTTGTCTCTATTCGGTCACAAAAACTCAAAACAAAATACACTAAGAAACAAGCATTTGTCAATGCCGAATGTTGTCTCGCTGGCATTGTCATTGGTAGTGCTGGAGCTAGAGATGCATAATAGGAATGGCAGTGAAGTATTGAAGTGATGCCAACCCCACCCCCACCCTGTAGAGACTGACAGGCATTGGGGTGTGCCTTTGGGACATCAGCTATAACGCTCATGCCATTGTACCTCACCCTACCCTGTAGACACAGACAAGTGTTGTGGTGTGCTTTGGTGTCTTTGGGCGTTATACTTACCCCATTCCATAAGGAAATACGCTGAGGTGGGTGCAGTATAGGAGAATGGGGTGAACTTTGTGGCCGAACAATGTAAGGCACACCACGATGCCTGTCATTGGCTGCAGGGTGGGGGGATGGAATGGTGGGAGCATTACAGCCGATAATCCCAAGTTACACCCCTGATTCCTATAAGTCTCTATAGGGTGGGGTGCCAGTTGGAAACCCTAACACTATAGGTGTGTGTTGGTATTTTCACTCCAAATTTTCAACATGGGCTTTTTGTGAGCCCACCTCCTGAAAAGCGGCACAATCCATTTGTTAGCGGAAAGGTGTTTTTTTCACAGTGGCTATGCCATTTGGCGACACAGGGCCAAAACACATTTTGGGCAGGATGTGGAAAATGACAACTGTATTGTTCATGAGGTGGCATAAACAAATGGCAGTGTTGAAAATCTGGAGTGAAAATATGAAAACTTGGTGAAGTCACGAGCATGCATAGAAACTGCGTAACACCGTCCGTAACCCAATTATTTTGGGGAGTTTGTTAGCCACATTTAAACATAGGCATTTTGGGACCTCCCGCATGAACAGTGGCGCTGTGATTTTGTTAATCTGTCCCAAAGTTGATTTCCACAGCGACCACACCATTGTGCCACAGGTGCAGAAACACATTTTGGGCAGGATGTGAAAAATGACAGCTGTACTGTTCATAAGGAGGTGAGAAAAATGCCAGTGTTGAAAATCTAGCATGGAAATACTGCAAATTTGTGAAGTTACAAGCGTGCGTGGAAACTGCGTAATGCATGCTTGTAACACAATCATTTTATGGACTTTCAGCACCAAATTTTCAACATAGGCATTTTAGGACCTCTGCTCATGAACAGTGTCACTGTCATTTCCTCAAACTGTCCCAAAAACTGATTTTGTACAGCGAACATGCTATTTTGCGCTGGATGTGTGAAAACACTCTTCGGCCAGGATATGTAAAATGACAGCTGTAGTGTTCATCAGGAGATGTGGAAAAATGCCAATGTAGAAAATCTGGAGTGAAAATATTACAAATTCACAAAGTTATGAGCATGCGTGGAAACAGCACAATGCACGCTCATAAAACAGCCATTTTGGGATTTTCTTTACCAAATTTGCAACATAGGCTTTTTCAGAACCTCCCTCATGAACAGTAGCACTGTCGTTTCATTAATTGGTTGGGAAGCTGATTCAGCGCGGTGAGCAAAATCACCTTTCGGGACCGAATAACGCCATGACTTTGACTGAATTCATGAGGAGGGGTCCCAAAAGCCCCATGTTGAAAATGTGATGCAAACATTCCAAAATGTGCACCAAAGTTGAAAAAAAACCCTATTTATGCCATTATACAGCTTACTGGCATTTCTTCAGTTCACGGTCGGCTCTGAAGAGTGCAGACGTGTTCCTGGTCCACCGAAGATTGTTGTGCTGGACTCCAAAGGTAAATACAGGGTGAGGGGGGGTGTGGGGAGGCAGGGTGCACAGAGGGTGGGCGCAGATTTCAGGAGGGGGCAGGGAGATGCGAGGAAATGTTTTCTTTTTTCACAGGGTTAAAGGAAAAAAAAACATTGCTGGATGGTTTTTATTTTTCAGGGGATTTGACACTTTAGGGTGTTTTCCCAGCATGCCACCTAAGTGTTTTTTTTTGGGGGGGGAATGCTGTAGCTGATGGGGGATTGGGCACCCCCGTCAGCACACAATGAAAGTGGGGGTGCAAGAACCAAGGGATTAGGCACCCCCTGGCTATAACAAATGGAGGGTGCATTATGCTGATGGGGGGCTCCCCATCGGCTATACTTTGGGCAGGGCATGCTGACAGAGGATTGGGCACCCTGAAGTCAACATTATGGCTGGCAGTGTACCACTATGTTATTTTTTTTTCTCACCAGGGAAAGCGCATTGGGAGGTCCGCTACGTGTGATGAGCTTTGCTTGCATTGCAGTGGGCCTTACCTTAGATGTGCTCACCATATTAAATATGCATGGTGTGGCACTGGCATGCAGGCTTATTGGGGAGTGAGGGACGCACCTACTGATGCATGCCCTGCATTTGCCAACAGTGACCGTGCCTCCAAATCTGCTACTACCACAACATGTTGGCTACACATGCACAAGCCAACATAAAAATCATGGATTCTAGTCACTGACTTGTGCAGACTCATAAAATGCATGATATGATAAGCCACTTGTTCTGCTCTTGTCATGACTGTGTAGGTGTGCTGGTAGATACAGATGATCCCTGTAGTCTGCATGACATATTGGAAGCACAAACATAGGCATGCGTTTTGTGGCTGTCACCACATCAGGTGGGTCTATGGGTGATGTGACCATCTGGGTTCAGTGACTATTTGCACCCATTCTTATCATACAGCATACAGTACCACTCAGTACATAGGTAATATCTTGAATACTAATAATATATTGTGTATAATGCAAAAATATGATGCTTTATGTGGACACTGCAACTGATATACATGGGCAGAGACTTACACCATGGAGTACAAGTTATTTGCTAGTAGTGTTTAATATTTGGTTGTGCCACCAGTAAAAGTGCCATGTCATGGAACTGTGCCATCAATGCACTGACAGTGTGTGGAAAGGAACACAATGGCATCAAGCCACAGCAACTGCATCCCCCTCCTCCACAGGGCAAGTAGTTACATAGCGAGCTGTTGCAAGTGGTACCCTTGTCAACCAAGTCAGCTAGATTGTCACAAGGTGCATACAGTACATGGGCCTGGGTGTGATGTCTGACTACTGTGCTTGTATGTTAGGGTAAAAGGACTGACAAGCACAGAATGTGAGCACCCTACAACATTCCAGTCAATGTTCTGTAAAGTTGTAGGTATGTTTGCAATAATCGAAGGATGCTACGTACTGTATCCCCTAAATCCACCTACTGTATGGTAGCAGCACTGCCACTACTGTCTGTGCTTTAAGAGCGGATTTTGTGTGTGTGTGTGTGTGTGTGTGTGTGAGTGTGTGTAGTGGGGGAATGATAAACTTGACACTATCTAACTGATACAGTATTGTCAAAACACAATTTTTTTTTTTTTATTTATTTAGTTTTTGTTGACCGGTAAGTGCACTAGACAAATCCTGCCTGTTTTCAGGCACGACCCAGGGAAGGGGGGGATACAGATGAATGCCAACTGACCTTGAACCAGATTAAGTTATTAAGCCAAATGGACAAATGCGGCTGTCAGACACTGTAGACAAAGGATAAGCCCTGATGCTGACTGATGGTGCTGATAATGGAGACGGAGCAATCTCAGGAACAACCACCCCCCCCCCGCTGCTGCTGCTGCAGATCTTTGGTGGTTCAGGAAGCTTCTGACTTGTACAGTGCGAGGCTTAGTATAATTAAAAGAATTGCGTGCATGAACATTGACAAGAAAGAAAAGAAAACAAAAAAAGAGAAAGAAAGAAAGAAAGAAAGAAAGAAAAGCAGATGCTGACAGTGATTTAATGGCATAGGAAGTAGATAGCTGAGGAAGAACGCAGCCCCACCCCCACATTTGAAGCAGAAACTGGATTTTTAAATAACCTTTTAAAAGTATGGAGGGTAAAGAATGGCTTGGGACTTACAAAATGTAACTGTGCACCAACTGGGATTGACAAATTGATGACAATTCCCCTTTTAAAATATGTGTTTATTTATTTATTGAAATGTTTCACCAGGAGGGCACACTGAACAACAAGCTGCTTATCACACAGTGCGACCTGGGTGGAGAGGATTACATGAGGATTCGAAACAGAGGTTATACAATGGCGTAACAGTGGTTATACAATACAATTATGGAAATAAAGTAAGGTGCAAATTGTGAGGGAAGAAAGACAAAATAATGAGGCTGTGGGACACAGTGCAGGCTACAGAAACATAGAAACATAGAATTTGATGTCAGATAAGGACCTCTTGGCACACCAAGTCTGCCCATTTCCCTTCCTGATGGATAAGCTGCAGATTCTAGTTAACCAACAGCTTACTTCCTCCTACCCCCCTCTAGAATTGCCTTATGCCTGTCCCATGCATTCTTGAATTTTCCCACTTTTCTTGACTCCACAACCTCCTCAGGAAGGCTGCTCATTGCACCCACAACCCTCTCTGTGAAAAAAATACTTTCTAATGTTACCTCTGAGCCATTCCCCCTCTATCTTCAAAATATGCCCCCTTGTTCTTGCACATCTCTTCTTCTGAAAGATGCTACCCTTTTGTACTTTGTTATTCCCCTTGAGATACTCGAAAGTTTCTATCATGTCCCCCCTCTCCCTCCTTTCCTCAAGGGCATACATATTAAACTGCTTTAGTCTCTCCGTGTATGTCTTCTGCTGCAGACCTTGCATCATTTTGGTTGCCCTCCTCTGAACAGTCTCCACTCTGTGTATGTAACTTCAACAATGAATGAATGATTGAACAGACCAAATGCTACAAAAGGGTTCCTCAGGTTTGGATACAATATAACAGAGTGAGGAACATTACGAACAGGGCAATCAGTGCTGTGACAATCCTAGAGCAAACGCAAGGTTACATACAAGTGCAGTAGTTGAGGAAGGAGTGGATAACAAGAGAATCAGAAAAGGTGAGGGGGGAATATGAATCAAATTTATATTGGTGCAGTAGAAACATTTCAGTATGACAAAACTAAAATAACAAAAAACAAAATTAAGGCGTAGAAGTGGTACCACCGAAAGAGAAGATGAAGACTTTAATAAAAAATATCACAAATCACCCCAAGAAAATCATAAATAGCAGATATTATCTGTACACAGAAACATAGAAACATAGACTTTGATGGCAGATAAGGACTGCTTGGCCCACCTAGTCTGCAATTTCCCTACCTACAAGATAAGCTGCAGATCCTATTTAATCAACAGCCTATCTCTTCCTACCCCCCACAAAAATTGACTTATGCCTTTTCCCATGCATTCTTGAATTCTTCCACAGTTGTAGACCTCACAACCTCCTCAGGAAGGCTGTTCCATGCATCCACCACCCTCTGTGAAAAAATACTTCCTCACATTGCCTCTGAGCCATCTCCCCCTCTATCTTCAAATTGTGTCCCCTTGTTCTTGCACATTTCTTTTTCTAAAAGAGCTACCCTCTTGAACTTTGTTGATTCCACTGAGGTACTTAAAAGTTTCTATCATGTCCCTCTCTCCCTCTTTCCCTCAAAGGTATACATATTAAGCTCCTTTTGTCTCTTCTCGTATAGCTTCTCTTGCAGACCCTGCACATTTAGTTGCCCTGCTCTGGACCGCCTCCATCCTGTCTATGTCCTTGCAGAGATGGGGTCTCCAGAACTGGACTCAGTATTCCTGATGGGATCTCACCAACTGTCTGTACAGAGGGATAACAATTTTTGTTTTCTACTGGTGATGCCTCTCCCTATACATCCCAGTATCCCCCCCAGCCATCCCTACTGCCTTCTTACATTGCTTGCCAACTTTAAGGTCATCTGATATGATTACCCCCAGGACACAGATACATAGATACATAGACAGTGTCAGCAGATAAGGCTCTATGGCCCACCCAGTCTTCCCATTTGAGCTTGTAAGTTCCGTTTGTTTTCCTAGAAGTCTGTTGCCCCTTACCCTGACCTCCAGAATTCCTTTATGTCTATCCCATGCATTCTTAAATCCCGTGATTGTTTCAGCCCCCACCACTTCCTCTGGCAGGGTGTTCCACTTGTCCACCACCCATTCTGTGAAGAAATTCTTTCTCATGTTTCCTCTGAATCGTCCTCCCTCCAACTTCATCCCATGCCCTCTAGTTCTAGAACATCTTTTTCGCTTAAAAATAGTGTTTTCCTGCACCCTGTTCCTCCCTGTAAGATACCTGTATGTCTCTATCATATCCCCTGTCTCCCTCCTGTCCTCCAGGGAGTACATGTTCAGTTCCTTCAACCTGTCTTCATAGGACTTGTGATGCAATCCATGCACCATCTTTGTTGCCCTCCTCTGAACCTTCTCTACCCTGTCTATGTCCTTACGTAGGTATGGCCTCCAGAACTGTACACTGTACTCCAGGTGTGGCCTCACTAGTGTCTTGTATAGCGGAATTATGACCTCCCTTTTCCTGTTGGTGATGCCCCTGCCTATACATCCCAGCATCCTATTTGCTTTACCTGCAGCCTTGTCACACTGTTTCCCTACCTTGAGGTCATCAGAGATGACAACCCCAAGATCCCTTTCCTGCTTGGTGCATGCTATATCCTCACCCTCCAACTGATATATTGTGCCAGGGTTTTGTGCCCCATATGCATTATCTTGCACTTCTTTGCATTGAATTTCAACTGCCAAACCCTGACCATTCTTCAAGTTTATGCAGGTCACTTCTCATTCTGTCTACACCTCTGGTGTGTCTACTCTGTTACAGAGCTTTGTGTCATCAGTGAACAGTGAAATTCTGCCTTCTAGGTCCTGCGCAATGTCACTGATGAAGATGTTGAATAGGACCAGTCCCAGCACTGATCCCTGTGGTACCCACTGGTCACTCTTCCCTCTGTGGAGTGACAGCCATTTACCACCACCCTCTGTGTCCTGCCACCCAGCCAGTTACCTACCCACCACACTACTGTCTTGCCCACACCATATGCCGCTGCCCAGGTAACTGAGCTTGCTGCCTCCCCTGGGCTTCTCTGGCTGCTTCCTTCCCAGTTTCAGATATTCTGAATGCACTGGATTTTAGTCTGGAACTGTTATCGTTTAACTGTTTCACATCCTCTTGAACTCCTGCACCATCTCTGCCTACACCAGCCCCTGGGCAGTGCATTACATGGATCCATCACCCTCCTAGTGAAGCACACCTCCTCCTTCCCTGAATTTTCCTCCTCTGGCTTGCAGCCACAGACTGTAGTTGCCCTTGCTCCTTCCTTCAAACCATCCTAACTGCTGCTGTCTTATTTACCACCTTCATGTACGTGAAGACCTCTATCATTTCTCCCTGGTACCTTGTCTCTGCCAATGTGTACATATTTAGCTTTGCACCTCTCACATAGGTCCTGCTCCCCAAGTCCCACACTATTTTTGCTGCCCTCCTCTGGACCCTCTCCAGGAGTTTAATGTCTCTCTTTAAGTGTGGCATCCACAACTGCATGCAGTACTTGAGATGCGGTCTCACCAACCACTTATACAGACAGAGTATCACTTCCCTCCTTCTGGAGGCAATCCCACTAGTGATGCATCCCAGCATCCTGTTGTCCTTAGCTGCTGCCCTCCTACAAGTCTCCAAGTTGTTCATCTTGACATCCAACAACAGCCCCAAGTCCCTGTCAGCAACCAAAACTTGTACCATTTCACCCCCGGCTGCACACTTGGTATGGGTTTCTGTGGCCCAGGTGCAGTGCCTTGCACTTCACTGCATTGAACCTCATCGTACACTTTCTAGAACATCTTTCCAAAGCCTCCAGGGCAGCCTGTAGGGCACCCACCCCTTCTCCCATTCATCAACATCCCCCAGTTTTGAGTCATCCGCAAAGAGACTCATCTTACTCCTGATACCTGCCCTTATGTCAGACACATAGGTGGTGAACAGGAGGGGCTCAAGTGCTGATCCCTGTGGAAACCTACTAATGACCCTCCTTGGGAATGAGACTATCCTGCCAATTATGAAGCTCTGGGTTCATTTCTGGAGCCAATTGGCTATCAATCTGTTGTGTTAGAACATCCTGGGCTGTATGTTGGGTTTGTATGTAACTTGGTATGAGAATGAACCTGCTAATTGTGTTGCATATTCTACTGTTCTGTTTGGATAGAACGGTAATCAATGGCAGCCCATAGCACTGTTAAATATCGCACTGGCATGCATCACTGTGTTGTGCATGGTCACAGTTATGTTTCTTGTACACACTTCTGAACATATCTCTACTCTTTATTTACATGATTTGTATAGAATGTGTTAGTTTAAGTACTTAGTAAAGTCAGTTAACTCTTGCTTACTAAATCTGTAAGATGGTTTCAAGTATTAGAAAACCACTGTGACAGATGCAGCTGAAAATTAGCTGTCAACATTCTAACTGTCACTATTGTGAAATTGATCATATAGTGAAGAAGGCATAAGAGTGTTATTAAGTTGTTTAATTAAAATAGAAATAAGGCACTTTCACTGATTGTGTTGATGATCAATTAATCATGATTTAGGAAATTTGCCATTTGGTTACACTTTCTTCCACACTACAGGCATGCAGATCATCAGAATAACATAAAAAATGACATTTTCTTCATGGCTTACTGCTTAATCAATGTTATGTCAGTAAAGGATTATTTTCATATATGGAAATATGCACAGAGGGTGAATAACAACTTGACATGTGTGTGTCTTTTGTAGCACTTGTTAAACTGATGATGACATACATTGCATTATGTAGTCATACTGTTGGTGTGCAGGTAGTAGAATATTCTCTTGCAGGCATGGAAAAATAATATAGGCACAGATGCTAAAGTATAGTTGTCCACACACAATGAAGATGTAGTATTACTGTATGACACTGTACTGTTTATTATGCTAAACCATTTAGATACTGAGTATTGCTGTATAGTAAGTTAAATACAAAATTGTATAGGAAGTGTACTGTTCTTATTACTCTTTTATGCTGTCAACAAACAACATAATATGGTATGAAAATATTATCACTGAACAGACAAGACAAGAATCTATATTTGTATCACAGTTCTAAATAGTGTTAGTTGTGGCAATAAAATGTTTAACTATTACTGAATTAGATATCGTATTGTAAGGTGAAAGACAGAAAGGACATCACTGCTTTGAGGCTGATGTACTGATTAATGTTTTGACTCTTTATGAGGCGCCACCATGTAAGCAGCTGTACTGGCCACTGCCACTGTTACCGTGAAGCTGGCGCAAGGTTGACAGTCTCAAAAGATAATGTTGCCGCTTGAAGGACAGCAGAGAATGCTGTCCTTCATGGAAGATGCAACAATGAACTAGTCAACCTTGTGCTTGATCCTGTGGTGACAGCATCTGCTGACACCATGGCTAGTACCAGCATTTCACCTCCACCCCCACATGTACCATCCAGCTTCTCTGGGGTGAAGTGACCACTTTCCACCACAGTCCAGTATCTCCTCTGGAGGGCGCAACAGCTTCCACTTCTGTTACGCCTCCACATTGAATCCAGTTTATAGCTTGGACTTCCTCAAGCAGCACACACCACTTGCAAACAGTTGCTGCAAATATTTCTAAATACAATTTATTTGATTATTATATTTATTTTATTTTTTATTTTTATATAGAAGAAACATTTTATAAAACCAAATATATATTTTTTTATGTATTATAATTTTAACTTATGACAAATAATATTTTCTCTTTCTCTTTTCTTTCACATTTTAAAAGTTGTTTATTTTTAATTTCTTTTGTACAGAATTATTTTTTACTTGCACTTTTAAAGAAATGTTTTTTACTTTTAGAAAAATATTTTCTAAATATAACTTTTGCTTGTGTTATTATTCAATTGTGGAGATGCTTATCATCAATATTTGTGACAAAGGGTTGAACAACTATGATTTTATCATTCCCTCAAACATTCTAGCAGATTCACATGGGATTTAAATCTACATAAATATGTAGACTAATATATATTGAAAAGGTGTCACACTATTTTAAATGAGTTTAATAATTGTGGCCATAAGGGTCTTCAGGGATTGTGCCAATGGACAGTTAATCAGCCTGTGAGTGCATCTGTTAGGCTGTACCGTTGAGTTGTTCTACACCAGTAGCAGGTGATTAACAGACCATTACTACAACTGCTGGGCATGCTTTATTGGCTATATAATTATATAAGAAACCATTCGGCTTACCTAGTTTGGTGAAGAAGATTCATATAGAAAGCATTCAAGGTTTAAAAAGATGACACATTTTAATTCTTGTAATGTTATGGATGTTGAAGTGTTATGAGAACATTCATGTACCTACATTAGTAAGTAAGAGTTCTATCAGTCTTTTTGCCTAGTACAGAAACAGAGGAGGAAGATGCAAGATATGAATATTTAAAAGTGTGCTTACAAATTGAGTACTACATTCTTTATGAGTCAGAAGAGTATGTACATTGACTGCAAAAAAGGTAATGGCCAAGATATTCAAAAGGGTTGCGCATGGCGCAACAATCCACTGATGTGCCCTGGTGCAATATTTAAAAGGGAAAAGTGCGCCTGCACAAATCCCGATGCACCGGGCGCATCAGTCATGTATGCTGGCACAGGTGGGGGCATGTCCATGCATAAACTGCACAGCCCGATATTCAGCCGGGCCATGCAGAGTTATGCAGTCACAACCCCTACCTGCGTCTGCACAAAGTTACACTGAAAGAAAAAGGAACAAGTTGAGGGCCACCCACAGGTGAGCTGCCACATTGCTGGGCACAACACAGTAGCTGCCACCTGTGGGTGGCCCTGGACTTGTTCCCACCGCCTGGCGGTGCTCCCCATGCCCAATCATGGGCTGAAGTGTCACCCCAGTAGTCCAATCGTGGGCATAGCGAAAGTCCCCCAAGCAGCCCAATCAGCGGGCATAACTGAAAAGTCCCTCCACCCACCCGAGCAGCCCGATCGCAGGTATAACTGTAAGTCCCCCACCCCCAAGCAGCCCAATCATAGGCATAACTGAAAAGTCCCCCACCTCCCAAGTAGCCCGATCCTTGGGCATCAGACCTCCCCAAGTCTAATAACCTGGTGGTCCAGTGGACCGTGGTAGCCTGATCGGGTGGCATCCTCACCCCCATGTCTGACATCCCTGGTGATCTAGTGACCCCAATCCAACCCCACCCACCCATGGAGCCCCACCACCATGCTCCCCCATCAGTCGGCAGCACCCACCCACCTGCCACCCACCACCTGCTGACTGACAGCTTGGTGGGCTGCATGCCCATGAGTTCAGAGCATGAGCCAATGGGCATGCACCCGCCCTCCCAAGTCAGTCCAGATATGTGAATGAATTCATTCATTCACATATCTGGAACTTGTATGTATGGGCTACATGCCCGATGACTCATGCTCTGAACAAGGCATGCAGCTCTCCAAGCTCATCGCAGTGTGGCGAGCAAGGTGGGTGGGGTGCCTCCGCTGGCTGATGGGGGGTGGGATGGTGGGGCTCTATGGACAGGTGGGTGGGGCCACTAGATCACCAGGGATGTCGGACATGGGGGGTGAGGATGCCACCCGCAATAGGGCTCTCCTGGTCCACTGGACCACCAGAGATATTGGACTTTGGGGGAAGTCTGATACCCATGACTGGGCTACTCGGGAGTGGGGGACTTTTCAGTTATGTCCATGATCGGGCTACATGGGGGTGGGGAATTTTAGTTATGCCCGTCATCAGGCTACTGGGGAACACTACTGTTCTGCCTGTGACTGGGCTGCAGAGGGCACCGTCCCTGATGGCTGCTGCCTGGCAGGGTGCCAGGTGCAAGTCATCAGGGATTGGCACACCTGCATGCTAATGGCATGCAAATGGGGCCATAATCAGATGCAAATGGCCCCATGCACCTTGCATAAATTATGGCCCCATTTGCATGTCACCCTTTGAATATCACAGGTGCTGTGCATGGTGCAATGGAACTTGCGCCACTGCATCTCAATGCTCCACTCTCACCACTTGTGTTGGTGCAGTTCCACTGTACCATGCACAGTCAGTGTGGCCAGGGGTCGATATTCAAAGAAGTTGCGCCATAGCACAACTCCATTGAATATCGCCCTGGCCACACCCTATGCAACTATTTTGAGCAGTACAGGGGCTTGCACCACAAAATGGTGCAGTTTGAATATCTGGTCCAATGGTAAAACACTGCAACATAATAAATTAGTATTAACATAACAGTGGTAAGTGAAAGTAAATACCTAAATATAAAAACAATATGGTTGAGATGGATGTTGTCTTAGGCTTCATAACAAAAATACAATTAGATGAGTTTCTGTATTCTTCATTTTGGTGCATTTCACTATATATGTACAGTCCTGGTACAACAAAAAAAAATCATATACTATTGGTACTAATCATTCTCAAAAAACAGGACATTCATGGCAAAAACTCTATTTAATGCATCAGTTAGGGTTGTTCCACAGTGACAAAAGTGAGGAAATTCGATTGTTAGGGTTGAAACCCTACCTCTGAATCACTTCCCAACACCACACACACACAGACACACACACACACATATGCAAGTAGGGGGAGGACCAAGGCAACACCGACCAATGGCAGACAACAAATAGCAGGTGACAGAAATAAAAACAATTGTCTAAATGTACTACAAGACATCCCCACCCACCTGACCAGGTACTGCATGCTCAGTGGAGATCAACAGCAAAACTGAGGCCATGTACACCAAGCGTACACATCCCTGATTGCAGCTGCACAAGCGTACCACACTTAGTAGTTGCATGGCCTTACCTACCAATGCCCCACACGCACCACATCTGGTACTGTGCCGTTACTGGACATCAATGATGAAGGTGTATGATAACAGTTGTACAAACATTTTACACTACTAAGTAAACATTAATTAAGACCACAACATAAATTAATTACAAGACAGAGTCATTGTCAAGATAAAAGGAGTGTTGCATTTACTATGTGATTTACATAGTAGTAAATTTACTGCAACTGTATACTCAAGATAGAGAGCTGATGTCAAGGTATGGAAAAGCATTTCCTGCGCAAGGATGTGAAACTCTAATGTCAGTATCAGCTACACAGTTTACTGATGAAGGTGTACTGTTGCTGTACATATATATACCTTCAGTGTATCTGTATACTAAAGATGCAGTAAGTATTCTTTCTAAGAAACAATGTAATTGCCTGGCTGAGGCCAAGCAACTTCTAAATACACTAGCAGTACTGAACCAACAATGGCGTGATGACTGTATCGCAGATGTCTATAGGATCAATTTTCCTGTATGTACTTACTGAGGATGTACTACCTGGTAAAGACAATGTCATTGCCTCTGTGATGACTCACTATTGATATAGTGATACATTTAGTATTCTGGCAATGAGTGATCTATACCACTTATGGACACAGCCTGACTTTTTGTAGTTGTTCTATACTCAGGCTGCAGTACCTAGTCTTTGGGTTTGGCACAATTATGTAACTGATGCTATCAAAGTGATAACTATGTTAATTGTACTACAACAGGATTCAAGTAGGTATAGTATAGATATGACTAGAATGTCTATTAGTATTGATTTAAGTCACAATGGGATAATTGTTGTAGGATGGGAGGGGTCATTCTCTATCACAGACTCTGTCAGTTATAATCACACTAAGGTTTGGATGGCTGTAATCATCAAGTTACAGCGCTCATCTTCATGAGTTAATCTTAACTGGCATTCTCCACTAACTACACAGTAGATGGAGTGAGTGGGTGGGGCACTGTCTTGCAAAGGTTCTGCAGTGTCTAGCAGAGGGAGAATGTCTATACATGAAGGCAATCACACATGTTATGCCTGTACAACTGCTTGGTTTTGCTCTGCTCTAGCTGAAGTGGCCCACCAGGTGTGGTGGGGTGTGGGACATTGGTAGGTAAGGTCATGCAACTACTAAGTGTGGTGCGTTGTGTGCACCTGCAATCAGGGATGTGTACATTTGGTGTACATGGCCTCAGTTTTGCTGTTGATCTCCACTGAGCATGCAGTACCTGGTCAGGTGGGTGGTGATGTCTTGTAGTACATTTAGACAACTATTTTTTTAATTCTGTCACCTGCTGCTGGTTGTCTGTCATCGGTTGTGTTGCCTTGGTCCTCCCCCCTACTTGCATATGTGTGTGATGCTGGGGGGGCTGAAGTCGGAGTTAGGGTTTTCAACCATAACACCGAATTTCCTCACTTTTGTCACTGTGGAACAACCCTAACTGATGCATTAAACAGATTTTTTTTGCCATGAATATACATATAGATAGATAGATAGATAGATAGATAGATAGATAGATAGATAGATAGTATGATAGTATGATAGCATGGTAGTGCTATTATAGTTAGGGTTGAGTACCCCATTTAAGGTTGAATGGTGAAACTTTACACCTTAATAACTTTGCCACCATTCAATGGATTTGCCTTACATTTGGCAGACATGGGGCATAACCAAATATCTTGGGATCTGCCAGCTTTTGTACTGGTCAGATATACGGCTGCAGAGTTAGTAAGCAACATTCCAGGGTACATTTATGTCTTTTTGCGCATTCTTTGCTCGCACCTACAGGCTGCATGGTTGGTCCAAAAATTTCATGGAACATGTGGACAGGGTCCCTGATATGCATTTTGAAGGTTTTGTGAAAACATATTGAATGGTTCAAAAGTTATTCAAAAGCAATTTTCCCATTCTAGTCAATGGGAAAGTTAACAAAAGTTTGACAGTGTCACAAATGCAGTTTTAGTGTCACAAATGACCCCTGTAGTGTCGTGAGTTAGCCATTTTTTTTGCAGTTACTGTTCACAGAAATGCTTGGCATTTAAAATTGGGACCATCTAGGGACACAATTCTTTTTGTGTTTGCCTAGTTGAGTCCTGAGGATGTTAGGGACATCTTTATTTTTGGGTTAAACACCCCAGAAATATGTTTTTGAAATTTTTGGGAAAAGTAGTGTCACACCTGTGACACTTTCATGACTTTTTTTGTGAAAGTGTCCAAATCACAACAATACTTTGCAACATTGTGGCCAAAATGACCGGAATTGTTTGCCACCCTGCTGAAAAAGAACAGTTTGCTCTTTTGGGCTGAAATTTGAAGGGAAGAAAGCCAACACCTCACAGATGTGCCTTTTGGTAGTTTGGTGAAAAAATATTGCAGGGATGCAAAGTTACAGTACTCGAATTTGACACTTTTCTCATAGACTAACATTGTGGTGTCCACCGCCTTTTGGGGCCATATCTTGGAAACGGTGTAGATATGGACTTTTCATTGGAAAATGCTTATCCCCCACACAGGGGCTAAGTACAAAGCTAGCCATTTCCGTATTTGCCTGCATTTGCCTTTCCATTTCTGTTTCCTTTAGTATTATTTTGCTGTTGCTGTTACCATTTGTGTTTGCAATTGCCGCATTATGACCATGCGCATTACACTTTGCATTTCCATATGCACTTGCTTTTGCCTCTGTTTCTGTTCCCTTTAGCATTATTGTTGCTGCAACAATTAACATTTGTGTTTACAATAGCGGTACCATGACCATGCACATTACCAGTTACATTTCTGTACGCGCTTGCATCTCCATTTGCATCACTGTTCATTTTGGCATCACTTTGCATTTGCATTTCTATTAACATTTGCATTACCATTTATGTTTGTGTCACCATGTGCATAACCTTTAGCTCTTGTGTTTGTGTTGCACTTACCATTACTATGCGTCACATCAGGATGAGCTGGGGCCCAAAGGGCCCCGCACTCCCACCCACCGCATTCTATTCACTATTTATAGTCCTCATTCTCAAAAAGAAGGAAATTCATATTAAAAACTGTGTTTAATGCATCGGTTAGGATTGTTCCACTGCAATAAAAGTGAGGAATTCGGTTCAAAGCCCTCTTGTACCCCAGCCCATCCCCCAACTGACATTGATAAGCGTAGGGGTAGTTGGTCCTAACTCTCACCCCATTCTCCTATTTCTCAGCTTGTTTATAACCCAAACACTGAATTCCCTCACTTTTGTCACTGTGGAACAACCCTAACTGATGCATTAAACTGAGTTTTTTTGCCATGAATATATATATATATATATGTATATTATGGTAGCACAGTAGTGCTACCATAGTTAGGGTTGAGTACCCCATTTAAGGTTAAATGGTGACATTTTGCACTTTAATAACTTTGCCACCATTCAACAGATTTGCCTTAAATTTGGCAGGCAATGGACATAACCAAAGATCTTGGGATCTGCTGACTTTTGTACTGGTCAGATATATGGCTGCAGAGTTATTAAACATTCATGGGTGAAATTACTTTTTATGCATTCTTTGTTTCAGACCTACAGGTCACATGGTTCATGTGACCAGTCCAAAACTTCAGAAAATGTGTGTCCAGGGTCTCCAGTGTGCCTTTTGAAGATTTCATGAAAAATATTGCATGGTTCAAGGTTATTCAAAACACAAGTTTCCCATTATAGTCAATGGGAAAAGTTAACAACAAGTTGGACACTTTCACAAATGCAGTTTTTAGTGTCACAAATGGCCGTAGTAGTGTTGCAAATCCTCAATTTTGTTTTCAGTTAGTGATCACAGACATGCTTGCCATTTAAAATTGGGACCCTCTAGGGACACAATTCTTTTTGTGTTTACCTAGTCGAGCCCTGGGGATGCTAGCCATGTCTTTATTTTGGCGTTAAACACACCAGAAATATGTTTTTCAAATTTCTGGGAAAAGTAGTGTCACAAAGTAGTGTCACACTTGTGACACTTTCACAAATTTTTGCGAAAAGGTGTCGCAAATCATAACACTGCTTTTCAACACTATGGCCAAAATGACAGGAATTCTTTGCCACCCTGCTGCAAAGGAACAGTTTGGTCTTTTGGGCTGAAATTTGAGAGAGGAAAGTCAACATCTCATAGATGTGCCTTTTGTGGTTTGGTGATAAAATATTGCAAGGATGCAAATTTATGGTACTATGAATTGGACACTTTTTCCCATAGACTAACATTGCGGCATCCACGCGCTTATTGGGCCCGTATCTCTGAAACAGTGCGATACAATTTTTTTCAGCTGAAAATGCTGGGGCCCCTATGGGGCCAAGCATTCAGTCCAAACATAGCCAGGAAAGTCATGAAGCATGTAAAATTTATTTTTTCTACATGATATGGTTCCTGAGATATAAGCAACTTAGTATCCCAACTCCTCATTTTCTGCTCTGAGCCATATTATTATGCATACATTCTTTGTATTCACTGTATTTCTCTATGCAGCTGTTGGGGAAAACCAGGTGTGCACTTTTACAGTTACCTCACCATTTCCGCACTTTGCATTACCGTTCCCGAGTATGCCACTATGTGCATTACCTGTTTCATTTTCATGTGTGCTTGCATTTGCATTACTGTTACATTTGTGTTTCCACTTCTGCTTGTCTTTGCATTGAAGTTACCATTACTATGTGACAAAACATCACGTGGTGCGCTCCCACCACCACATTCCATTAACTATTTATACTCCTCATTCTCAAAAATAAGGGAAATTCATGGCAAAAAAATCCATTTAATGCATCAGTTAGGGTTGTTCCATAGTGACAAAAGTCAGGAAATTTGATGTTAGGGTTGAAACCCCCCTTGTCCCCACCCCATCTGCCCAACCGGCATCGGGGTGTGCGTTGGGGTTGTCAGTCCTCTCACCCCATTCTCCTGTACTTCACCACCTCAGCTTCTTTACATATGGAATGGGGTGAGAGTTAGGGCCGATTACCCCAATGCACGCCCTGATGTCAGTTGGGGGTGTGTAGGCAAGTGGGGTTTTCAACCCTAACATCAAATTTCCTGACTTTTGTTGCTGTGGAACAACCCTAACTGATGCATTAAACTGAGGGTTTTTTGCTATGAATATGTATATATATATATATCTATATATATATATATATATATATATATATATAGATATATATATATATACACACACACACACACACACACACACACACACACACACATATATATATATTTTATGTTATGGCAAAAACTCAGTTTAATGCATCAGTTAGGGTTGTTCCAGAGTGATTAAAGCAAGTAAATTCAATGTTAGGGTTGCCACCCCTTGCACCCCATGCCCACCCTGCCCCCACCAATAGGTAGAAGGGTGTGCATTGGTGTCATTGGCCCTAACTCTCACCCCATTCCATGTGTAATGAAGCTGAGGTGGTGCAGTATATGAGAATGGGGTGAGAGTTAGGACCGATGACCCCAACGCACACCCCAATGCCTGTTGGTGGGGGCGGGATGGGCAAGGGTTGCAAGGGGTGACAACCATAACATCAAATTTCCTTGCTTTTGTTGCTGTGGAACAACCATAACTGATGAATTAAATGGAGTTTTTTGCCATGAATTTCCCTTCTTTTTGAGAATGTGCAGTACAAATAGTGAATGGAATGTAGTGATGGGAATGTGGGTCCCATCGGTAACAGTAACACAATTAGAAACAAATGCAAACGGAAGCGGGTATAAAAAAGCAATTATACCATGGACCCAAAAACAAGCACAAATCCCGGAAATTTCATTGGTTGGCTGGCACTTTCCAGCAGTTATAAATCCTTCAATATACCCACTGGAAAAGGTGCCAGCCAACAAGTACTAGTGCCACATTACAAATATCACTACCGCCGTTACACTTCAAAGGAACCGCCGCCATTTGTAATCGCCGCATAGCACCGAAATCAAACGGTAATAAAAAAAATGAACGTCAGTTTCCACTCGTTAGACTTCCAACACCTACAAAATATCTTTACCGAAGAAAATGAGGCATCCGATCCACAAAACGACAGCATACTTAAGAAACGGAGCGTTAAAACTCCACAGAAAGCTGTCGCAATATCCCCCGGCTTGGCCTGCAAAACTAGCGACACAACAGCACAAACTTACCCGGCAATGAAGCAGCAGCTGCCCCTCTCCTCCAACTGCAATACCGGCATTCTACAGATGGACGGAAGCGAACATATGCTCACAAACTAATCGCAACCGAACTTCTTAAGGAAACAAGAACCAAATATCAAACCTGAGAGCAATTCAATGAAAAATGTGACACATTGAAAAGTTCATAGAAACTATAAAATGTTATTTCAACACAATTGATTTCATAAATGTTGTTTCACAAATAAAACATTTAATGCTGTTTAATAAAAATAACTAATTACATGTTGCACTTCTGAAATGTTCATTAAAAATTATTAATAACATAAAACCTTCTCAAATGACCATTAAAAATTATTATTTACACAAATAAAACCTATTCAAAACATTTTACCTGTCTCTATATTCAATACTAAAAAGGAACTATTTTTCTCAGCGGAAGAATATATCCACCGTTATCACAAAATAACTCACAAAAACAAATATTAAAAATAAAAAACAAAAAAATTATTCCTACCATTGTATAATAGCAATATACCCCTCCAGGGTGTGGGTATACTGGTGGATTTACCATGGCTGGTGCGGTTAAGTCACTCGGCCTGCGGCCTCATGACCAAACCACACCAGCCGTGGTAAATCCACCAGTATACCCACACCCTGTCGGGGTATATTGCTTAAATGGTAATGGACACAGCGAGACAAAAGAAAATGCAAATGCAAACAAAAACAGTAATGTAAACACAAATAGTAACAGTAACACAAACGCAAGCGCAAATGCAAAGGGTAATACACACTGTGACGTAAATGCAAATGCAGACACTAACAGTAACAGTAACAGAAATGCACCCACTTTGTTTCCTCAAAAGGTGCATTCAGAAGCACAGTGAATATAAAGAATGTCTGCATAATAATGGCCCTCGTAGCAGAAAATGAACACTTGGAATACTAAATTGCTTATATCTCAGGAACCGTTAACCATAGAAAAAATGTAAAATCTCATATTATTTATGACTTTCCTGGCTAGTTTTGTATTTATCTTTAGCAGGGGCTAAGAATTCTTACAACAAAAGTCCAAATCTCAAAGTGTTTTCAAGATACAGGCCCCCGAAATGTGTGGCACATGCCATAATGTTAACCTATGAGAAACATAGTCAACTTTGGAGTGCCATAACTTTGCAGCTCTGTAATATTTTGTCACCAAACCACCAAAAGGCACATCTGTGGGATCTTGGCTTTCTCTCTCCAAATTTCAGCCCAAAAGACCAAACCATTTTTTTGCAGCAGGGTGGCAAAGATTCCCTATTGTTTTGGTCATAGTGTCGCAAAGTAGTTTCGCAAATCACAACATTTTTGCAAATGAAATCATGAAAATGTCACATTTGCAATACTACTTTGCCACACTACTGTTTACAAAAAAATGTAAAAACTTATTTCTGAGGGGGTTTAATCCCCTCAAAAAGACATGGCTAGCATCCTCAGGACTCGACTTGGTGAACACAGAAAGAACTGTGTCCCTAGAGGGTCCCAAATTTAAATGCCAAGCATTTCTGTTACCAGCAACTGAAAACAAGATGGTGGATTTGTGACACTACAGGAGTCATTTGAGAAAATAAAAACTGCATTTGTGACACTATCAAACTTTTTGGTAACTTTTCCCATTGACTATAATGGGAAACTTGTTTTTTGAATAACATTTGAACCGTTTAATATTTTTTCATGAAATCTTTGAAAGACACATAGGGAACCCTGGTTGCATGTTCCCTGTAGGTTTTGGACCAGTCACACAGATCGTGCAACCTGTAGGTGTGAGCAAAGAATGCACAAAAATGCATAAATATGACTTTCTACAGCGCTATGTAGCGCCACAACCATATATGCGACCATAAAAAAACTTGGCAGATCCAGAGATCTATGGCACCACTCTGAGCATGCCAAATTTCAGGCAAATTCATCTTACAGTGACAAAGTTATTAACCTACCAAATTTCACACTTTAATCTTAAATGGGGTACTCAACCTAACTATAGTGGCACTACCATGCCACTGTATATATATATATATATATATATATATATATATATATATATATATATATATATATATATGAAAATTTAATTTACTAGTCAGGCCTTACAACTAGCATGGCAGCAGTTAGTAACTCCATAGTGAGGGTTTCACTTTCAAACAATTTAAATAGTATATAACACTCAATTTGAGAAACCACCAGTACAGCCAAGGTCAGTGCCCTATACATTATACTATAACAGATAATTTTCACACCACAAGAAGTTTGAAAACAAAATGAGAGGGTCATCCAACTTCTCAAAGCACATTCAGTTTGCAGGTTATAGCATAATTTATTTGCAACCATGCTTCCTGGATTTAAATATCACCATCAACATGTGCTTCTATTTTTTACAGGTTAAGGAGACTGCCTAAGATACTCATAAACACTACTAATAATATGCCATATTGCCAATCAAGTAGTGACTTTTTGTGGTATACAGTATATGTGGCTCAATAATCACATTTAATGAGTATTATTGAATATACCACAAATCTGTGCATATCAAATGGAGTAGTTTCACAGGTTTTCATTTGATTATTTTTATAATAGTTATATCTTATTAGAATTCAATAGAATAGAAAAAAAATCTGTAAATCTCCCATGCGCACAGAGCTTGTCCTGTGACCATCTTCTCTCCAATCCCAGTCATTCCACACTATCTGCCACTTCCACACTCTCCCAGACACACACTTTACAGTAACTATTTTATTGTAATGTCTGGATCCTTACAGTCTAGCAGGAGGTGATGATGGCATGCTGTACTAAAATAATTTCCTTAGCATCCCCCCAACTACCTAGGGGCTATTTATTGTAAGTGTCATTCTCCCACCCTAACTCTCAGCGCATGTTGCAACAATGACTCTCCCAAGGCAACAAAAATCTTGCTGTTAGATTGTTCCATGCACTAATCTTATAAGCCAAATGGGCTTGGTATCATAGTACTACTACTGCACATACTGTATGTAGTTTTGTTGTTTCCCCATTCATCTTAGTTACAATGCTACTTGTTTCAGTGTACTATATACCAGCATGCATTGTTTAATAATGAGAAGAGAAAAAAGAGAGAAAAAAATTCAGAACTTGTAAATAAGTCTGGTATTTATAGTATAATGGATGTCTTTTCGAGAATATGAAAATGGGAATATGATTTTAATGGTTAGTGCAGTTTGGGAGTCACAGAAGGATGTCAGAATGAGCTTGAAACAGCACTGCCCATAAAATAATTTTTCTATTTTCATATTCTCAAAAACATATCCACTTTGAATACCAGGGTTATTTATGATCCTTCCAGCAAAGCATTTGCCAGACACCAATTAAATTGGGGAAAAAATCCTGACAAACACACATCATTACAATCTGCCCCCTGATTTCTTATGACCTCTTTCCTGATTTATTTTGATCAGATCCAATATCATATATTGTGATTTAGATAATTCATATGCCATTTAGGTCATCATCTTTATCATTTTATTGTTTAGCTAAAAAGCTGTTACAATTAAAACACATCTCAAACTGATCATATACATTATACATTATTCAACAATTGTTCCTAAAATATAGAATTCAGATAATCTAGATAGTAAAGAAAAGACCATCTGTAATAACAGATATTCCATGACAGTATCACCTATATATTAAACACTAAAATTTTACACAATTCTAATATTTTTCTTTATATTATTAATTACTTGGAAATATTTGTCCACCCTTGTGATAGTCCACACATCTTCAGTATTGATTATAATATTAAATAAAAGGCCTTTGTCTATTCGATAGATGTCACTTATAAATGGAGACAGCCAATACGCTCTAGGCTTTGAGTACCAAGGACAATACCACAACACATGTTCCAGATCTTCGATACCTCAGTCACACATTCCCAAGAATATTCCTTCTTTCCTATATCTAAATAACAATACATTACTTATAAACTGTTAAAATTTGGAATTAAGGAATATAGACCTGAGTTTAGGATCTGTAAGGATCTCTAAGTATGATTTAAGTCCAAAAGAAAAATTGTTTTGTGCAAACCACTTTGAGTATTTAGATTTGGATATCTGGTGCAGGTCTTTATCATTCCAATAATTTTTGATTTTATTGGATATATATTTTGTGTATTTATTACTCAATGAGATCCCTTGATCCACTGCCTTTTTTTAACTTCTTAAATTTATGTTTTTTCCAGTAGGTCTCAACAGCAGTGTACCAAAGCCCATTTTTATATCCTAACCTGAACCAATCCTCTTTTTCTTTGAGGCATTGTTTTGCCAGAGTGTTCTCTGTTAGTTTGGTTAATCTTATCCAATAATTTATTTTACAGGTTTTCACAGCTGCTTTTATGTTAGTGAGACCTGACTCTGATCTTATGTATGCTTCTGGACAGGAATGACCTAGTTTCAGAAAGTTCCAGAAGAGCTTAAATATAGGGGACATGAATGCACTCATATGTTCAATTTCCCACACTTCAGCCCTATATAATAATGTTGCCTCAGATTTGGTTTTGATGGCATTAATAAGGGGTATAACAGACCTTCCTCCAAATTTCATATTAAACCTTACTAAGCCTGCCAGAGTTATTTTCAGTTTATCTATTAATAAATCCTTATGTGCATTCCATCTGGTGTTGTCACGAAACATAATTCCTAAATACACATTTTTGTCCACTACCTCTATATTTTCTTCTCCCAGAAACCATACACCATTTGTTTGTTTTCTACTATTATCAAATATAACTATTCAAATCTGAGACCTGGGATTGAATCCCTCAGCCTCCACTTGCATACTATGTAACCCTGAGCCAGTCACTTAACTTCCCTGTGCTCCCAGGTTGCAACTGTAAACAAGCTTTCGGCTTAGTGTGTCTCACCTGGTTAAACAATTGGAAAAAAAAGTTCAATTTTAGTTGTTCAAACCTTTGCTGGACATAATTCAGTTTTGTCTGTAATCCCTTTTTAGTCAGGAACATCAAAATTATATCAACTGCATATGCCAAGATTGAACATGGCATTGTTTTAATCTTTGGAGAATCTGAATTTAATAAATCTACATCTAGCAATATTTTCCCCCAAAAAAGAGAGAACAAAAGAGTGGCCAAAACGAACCCCTGTCTCACACCTCTATTGATATTAAATAAGGTTGATAGATGGCCTATAGTCCCTAGTCTTATTTTGGCCCAAGTCCCTGAGTATAATTCTGCAATAATTTTAATAAGTGACTGATTAACACCTATTTCTATCATTAATGTTCCTAGAGTACCTCTTGAAAAGTAACCAAATGCCAAAGAGTAGTCTACAAAAACAACAAGACCTTTTGTTTCCTAATTTTCATGTATCTTTCTATGGTATGTCTTAGTACATACATATTATCACATGTTGAAAAAATTGATCTGAAACCAGCTTGGTAATTAGACAATCCTCTGGTTTTATAATCTCTGCTTTTAATCTTTCTAAGAGTAATCTTCTAAATATTTTCAAATTTACATCTAATAAGCTTATGGGCCGGTACGTAGCTGGATTGCACTAATCTCCTTTTTTAAGGATATGGATCAAATTATTTCCCTTCCATGAGGCTGGGAATATATTGACAATTATGCACTTATTAAAGAAAATTGCTAAAACCTTCCCTATAATTTGGGGCAGAGAGAATATGCTTCAGCAGGGAATCCATTTGACCTGCTGCTTTGTATATTGTGTGTGTGTTTTTTATCATAGCATACTTTTATTACTTTAGTTTAAAGAACAGTGGAACAACTCACAGATTGTAGAACCAATACATAGTTACAAGTACTTGCATTTACATAATGGTGTGTATACATAAAATGATAACCAGAGACATAGAATAGTTACACATGGCATCTGGGATACATAAACTCATTTAGAAAGCAAGTAAGCAAAAATGAGGGAAGTAAGAGTAGATAGCTAGAGATTATAGTAAAGGCAGATAGGCATTATAAAAGGTTAATTAGAAGGGTTATAGCCGGAGAGAGGAATCTTACAAAGGGGTGAGTACAGATAAGCCTCCCATCTGGCAAGATATTGGTCCATACGACCATACGGTATCAAAACAATAAGGTGGATTGTCAAAAGTATGTAAGTAGGAGTCTCTTGACTTCAAGGATGGCCAGTGCTACCCACTGCTGCTGGGGTCAGGTTAGGGAAGTTAGGGAGGTCACATCTCCTCAGGAGGAGCTTGGGATCAGAAAGCAGTATCTGGGAGCCGAGTTCCTTAGAACAGTCCTGGGCTACCATTGTCCAGAAGGATGAAATTTGAGGACAGGTCCATAGAATGTGGAGCAGTTGGACCCCAGGTTGGTGACAGCACCAGCAGTTTGAGTGCCCTAAATGGTCTTGATATTGTAGGGCAGCTGGAGTATGGTACCAAACAACAGTATTTTGACCTGCAAAAGCAGCTCTTGGTATCCTTGTAGGTGTAATGGCTCTCATGGATGTAGTGAGACCAGACCTCTTCAGAGATGTAGGCATTGAGTACAGACATCCATTTCAGCTGACTAGGGACTGAGGGGTCTGCCTGGGCATCTCACCATGTCCTGTAAAAGCAACCAATAAGGCCTGCTGAAGAAGAAGATTTATGTCGCTGAGCCAACCAGGTCCATTTGGGGTCGGGGCTGGTGCAGGGCATGGTAGCTTGCAGTGCACTATGTAACTGAAGGAATTTCCACAAGTCAGTACTCGGGAGGTGGAACTTGTTCTGTATTTGTTCAAAGGACAGCAGGGTGTTGGAACCTGGTATACAAAGATCCTGCACATGGCTGCCTTTGGATCTGGCCAGAGGGGTGGCACCGACTTATAGAGGAACGATTGAGACCATGTTGTAATCACTGCCTACTCTGGTAGGGATATTGGTGCCTGCTGGAGAGGGAGGAGGGTCTGGCTAATAAAGTGGAAAAAATCCATGTGCTCCATGTTCAGGGTGTACACATTACAGAGAATCAATTGCCTCTCTGGGGAAGCTAGCCTAACAGCCACCCATCTACATTGTGAATCATGCTGAGAGTCCTCTACAACCCAGTGGAGGATCTCCGATCAGGATGGCAACCCTTCTAATCTTGGTGGATGCCAAACTAGCACAGACATTGCCCACCCAGTATTTCTTTTACCAGAGAACCACCTTCTTTAGAAGGTGAGTCTCCTAAAACAGGAAAACATCTGTATGAAGGGATCGGAGATGTTGGAGTACTGTGCTTTGTTTGATACGGTGGTTTAAACCCTTTACATTCCAAGATACCAGCACTGAAAATGGGGGAAGGGTTGTCAATGCCATGTATAAATAATTGGGGGAGTATTAGTATGGAAAAATACTACTTCACTGTTCGCTGATGACACAAAGCTCTGTAACAGAGTAGACACACCAGAGGGTGTAGACAGAATGAGAAGGGACCTGCAGAAACTTGAAGAATGATCAGGGTTTGGCAGTTGAAATTCAATGCAAGGAATGCAAGATAATGCATATGGGGCACAAAAACCCTGGCACAATATATCAGTTGGGGTGAAGATATAGCATGCACCAAGCAGGAAAGGGATCTTGAGTTATCATCTCTGATGACCTCAAGGCAGGGAAACAGAGTGACAAGGCAGCAGATAAAGCAAATAGGATGCTGGGATGCATAGGCAGGGGCATCACCAGCAGGAAAAGGGAGGTCATAATTCCACTATACAAGACACTAGTGAGGCCACACCTGGAGTACACTGTGCAGTTCTGGAGACCTTACCTACGTAAGGACATAGACAGGGTAGAGAAGGTTCAGAGGAGGGCAACAAAGATGGTACATTGATTGCATCACAAGTCCTATGAGGACAGGTTGAAGGCACTGAACATGTACTCCCTGGAGGAGAGGAGGGAGAGAGGGGATATGATAGAGGCATACAAGTATCTTACAGGGAGAAACAGGGTGCAGGAATGCACTATTTTTAAGCGAAAAAGATGTTCCAGGACTAGAGGACATGGGATGAAGTTGGAGGGAGGACGATTCAAAGGAAACGTGAGGAAGAATTTCTTCACAGAACGGGTGGTGGACAAGTGGAACACCCTGCCAGAGGAAGTGGTGAGGGCTGAAACAATCACAGGATTTAAGAATGCATGGGATAGACATAAAGGAATTCTGGAGATCAGGGGTAAGGGGCAACAGACTTCCTGGAAAACATAAACTGAAATTACAAACTTAAATGGGCAGACTGGGTGGGCCATAGGCCCTTATCTGCTGACACTGTCTATGTATCTATGTATCTATGTACTTACTCAGACCCAGGAAAAGGAAAATATTGACAAGTTAAAGGGATGTGCTCATCTCCCAACTGAAGCCTCAGTATCTGCAGTACCAACCTGTAGTGCCAGATTTTTTGGGGGGGATCAAGAGAGTAGGAAAAGTGTACTCATCAAAGAGAGCAATCCGCAATAAAGGGAAAAAAAAGTACTGTGAGACAATGTCAAATATAGCTACATGAAACTTAACCATTGGGCAGCCAAGTGAAAAAAAAGCTGCTGGCCTGTTGGCGCAGTGGTGGATTTTCTGCTTGCGACGCCGGCGACCCGGGTTCTGGAATGGACCCGGGTCATCAGAGGGCTGGCCTGGGAAGAAGGAAGGAGCATCCTATGGATGGTTCTCCTTCTCCAGGGGAGGGCGTGGAAGCACTCAGAGCACTGAGGACTTCCTGGCGGAGGCCGAGATCTCACGCTGCGACGCCAGTATTTGGGAGGCAGAGTGGACACTGACATCAATGCACATCCCTGCCTCCATGGGGAGAAAAGGAAAATGGAGGCAGGGCAGGACCACCATGACGTCACTGCGGGACCCCGACCAGACACTAGTTCCATGGTCACGAAGGTGGTTATGACCTACCCTCCCGAGGTGGCTTGAGGTGACTGGGGTCCTTGGCAGCCATAGGTGGTGGTGAAGGTCTCTGGAGGCTGTGACCAGGGGTGATGAATATGGGGTCCTGCCAGATAAAGAGAAAATTAAAAAAAAAAAAAAAAGCTGACCAAACCAAGAAAAACAGTACTCACAAATGAGCTCAAACAAGAGACAGTACAATAATGCACAAACATGCTATAGGATTGAAGCTGTAGGCAAAAGAGGTCAACAATATATTGTTAGCCTCAGCTATGCTAGCTCTCGAAACCTGTTAAAGGGGAGGTGCTTGTAACCAACAGGGTTGAGACCTCCAGGCTGGGAATATGTGCATGGTTGGTTGTCTGACCCACAGGAAAGGAAAGGAAAAGGGGTCAGGAGAAGAAATGGGAGGTATGAGTAAGTGGGGGGAAGAACAAGGAAGAAGGAGGTCAGGAGGGTCAGGCAGGGGAGGGGAAGGGGACACTTCCTTACCAGAATATGGAAGACCCAATATAAACATTGGAGCATAGCAGAATAAGTGTGGGGGGGGCTAATATTAAACCTAAGCTCATCCCCATATAGGATAAGGCCTTCAGGTGCATCCATGTCATCCAAACCAATGACAATGGTGAGAGGGTCCAGGAACTACCCCTAAGGCATCCCATGCAAAACCCTCACAGCAAACAAGTGCCTATATAATTTGGGTAGACTGGGGAAGTTATATCAGGCAATCTGGGGTGCCCATTGTATACAGAAACTGCCACCCATGTAGGTAGCAGGGTATAGGTGCTTGGGGAAAAGCACTCCCAAATAACAATATATATAAGTCACACAAGCACAAAAGTTCACAGTTTAACCAGGGAACCTTTAGCACACCAGTACTCATGGGAGAAGTAGTAGTCCCAAAGCTCTGTAGCCACACTGCTGCATATAACAGGAGACCAGGTCTAATGGGAGTTGCAGCATCCACAGCCTCCACCAAGGAGGCCTCTGAAAGAATCTGCCCAGTCAGAACCACAGGTAGTATCCATGTTGAGGGGTTCAAGTGGGTTAGCCTGTGCACTGAGGGGTCCTTTGTCTTCTCAGGAGACTTTCAGTGGGGAGCACCATATAGGAGTCTTGTGAAGACGAGGTGGCACTCTGATCCTCTGGTGCTGGCAGGGGTGGCATCAGTCGAGTGTGGGGGCATGGCAAGGATGCATAAGCAGAGCTGTGGGGCAAAGGCAGAGTGTGGCAGATTATACTCAGGAGGGCCCGATGCTGTCGGAGACCACTAACTGGTGTTGCACTTCCAGCTGCAATGTTGCCCTCTGGTTCCTGCCCCCAAAATCAGTTCCCTTTAGAAGTACTGGCTGTGCTTGGCCTCCAAAGCTTCCTGGGTAATGTAGTTGGCACAGGAAGGTCAGGTCATAACCTACCAAGCCACCTCTTGATATCCAGTGGATAATCTGCCAACAGCTCCCTGCCATCTTTAGTAACAAGCAGGCTGGTGAGTCCCCTGAATTTAAACTGAAAGTTGAATTGGTGCAGGAATTTTTTAATAGGGCCAAAGGCTCTTCATTTAGAGGCAGTTTCTTGAGCAAAGTCTCTGTAAAAGGAGACAGAGTCCCCCTGCCAATGGACCTCCCCTAGGTCCCTAGCCACTCACGGGATTCTTTGTGGTGTAGCATAGAAAATATGCAGTTATTGGCCTGGGTATGGAAAGTTTTCTGTCTCTATGGCTGGTGATTCTGTGCACCCTCTCCACATCCATAGCCCACATCCATCCATCTATCTCCCAGCATAATTGGTAATGAATCATTCAAAAACTTCTCTATAGACTGCCCCCCGCCCCTTCAGGTATCCTGATTATATGCAAGTTATTGCATCTGGCTCAATTTTCTTGGTTCTCAATTCTGTCCCAGGCGCTCATAGCTTTTCTTCCTGTAGTTGCAGGCGGTGTAGTAATTTGGATTGTTGTGTTCACATACTTTTGCCCTTTGTTCCACCATGTCATGCGATCTTGAAGTTTCTAGCATCAGCCACTGTGCCAGACAGAGTGGTATTAATATTTTCACTCAGGTCAATACAGTCTCCAGCATCTGCGTGATATATTGGAGTGAGTCATTGACTGATAAGGGCTGGATGAGTTGCTGAGTTGGTATGAGTGCCTGGCTAGTACTGCTTTGTCTGGCCATGTTGTCTCCATGTAGGTGAGCAGGGAGCAGGGAGAAGAAAAAAGATGTCCACAAACTTTGTTCCCCATACAAAAGAGATGACAGGTCCCGATGTGCCTCTCTTGCAGATTACAGGTGCCAAATCTCAGTGACAGTGGGGCCTTTGCAGCCTACAAGTCAGAATACTACATGGGGACTGATGCTAACAGACCTCAGTAAATCGCATTGAAATCAAAAGCAAATTAGCGTCACCTGGTAAGAGGGGGTTCCCCCATTGAAAGTTAGCAAAGGGGGTTCATGATATCCTGGGATCCTGACAGTAGAGCTCCAATGTTACCCAGTCTGAAGAGAGCTCTGAGGACTAAGCTGCCATCTTGTTGGTGGCCAGACCATGCCACCTGCTTTGTGTTTTTTTTTAAGAATATATGGCCAGATATGCCTCATCCAATGTTATAGGAATAAAAATGTTATGTGTATTCTGAATTTCATACCACCTATCCTCTTCCTTATAATCAAAAAAGATGTTCGAGAAATGTTGAAGCCATTTCTTTTCTGAAATAAACGTGTCTATTTCCACTTTTATTTATCTGTGCCCTTGGCTACAAGAGTCCAGAATAGTTTGGAATCTTTGTTTACCACTTCTTGCAACATAAGTTGACATTGTGCATCAAAAAAGCCTTTTTTTTTATTAATCAGCAACTGCTTATATTATTTCCTTGCATTGTTTAAATGTTTCAATAATTGTCTATTCCCCTCTTCCTAAAATTAGTATACATTTTTCTGACATGCCTTTTCTTTTCTTTTGACAATCCTTATCCAACTATGTGCTAATGGATAAACTACTGCTCTTTTTCAATGTTTTTTCTATTTTATTCCTAATAACTTCCATTAGATTATTCAATTCTAACATCAGAGCATCAATATCCAGTTTCCATAAAATCCTATTCCCTCTGCCATAATAGAATTTACTATAATAGGTAATATATCTATATCTGTATTCTGTCTCCAAACAATTTTCTTTGAGGCTCTTGCCTCTGTAAATATTATTGGATCCAACATATTCTCTTAGATTCAACTCTCTGATGTTTGGTTTCTACTATAAGTGGAAAATGGTCACTGTCCCCTGATGTAGTTACATTCATAGTTCCCCAGTAGGAACTTGGACCATTCCAAAAAACATAGTCCACTATGGAAGAGCCTCTAGCAGAAATAGAGGTAAATTCTCCCTCCATATCCCGGTGATATCTTCCATTAAGCAAATACAAATGAAAGTCCTTTACTAAATCAGTTGTTTTCCACAGTTATTCAGCTTTATATCCTTAGACTTTCTTATTAGGTGTTTTTCCATTATACCTATATAGAGATACTTAGGATTGCCAACCAAATCATCAAAAAGCCCAAAACGGGCATTAGAATCTCCCATGAGCATAATGTCAGCATTGGGAGATTCCAGGGTTATAGACAGCAATGCATTGGTGAGCTCAGTCCATATTTGGGGAGTACAGAAATTAAATGTATCTGGTGGAACGTAACAGTTGACAATTGCAATTTTTTGCATACCATCCTTAACAGTGACTGTAAGATAGTTACTAGAACATGTTCCCACTACCACTCTTTTAAAATCCCTATTCTAACAAATATTATAAGGCATCCTGAGCATCTGCCATATTTAGTTAATCTTAAACCTATGCTATGGAAGGCTTCATGACCATTTAATTCAATAATATCATCACCTGTATGCCATGTTTCTTGTAGACATAACACATCATGACCCAATAAAAACTGCTTAAAATCAGTATCCACTAACTTATTTTCCATTCTGCTACATTTCAGGAAAGAAAGAGAATACCACAAGGTTTTATCTCTTTCCCTCCTAGGACATTATCCAGCTCAGTATTGCATCAATTCATATTGTATCCTACCAATAATCTTAATTTATCAGACAATAATAAATCATTCATGTTTAGTCCATCAGCATAAGTTAATTGAACAGCCATTTCTCTTGACAAAGTAATATACAATCCCAAATTATCCAATTTATCTGCCTTATTAAGCATGTAATCTACTAATTTTAAATTAGTCACCTCTAAATTGACTAGACTATTTAATTGAAAATCATCATAGGCTTATTTAGTTGAAATGTGTCCCATTTCATTATTAGATAAGTGCACAAAGTCTGTCATCGAATCTCTAATTGCTTTTGTTAATATATAATCATCTTCCTGGCCTATAGGATCCATACCAAATAAGCTCAGTATCATAGTATTATTTTGTGTATCTTTATTCACATCACCCTCTTTATTAAAGAGTCCTCTATTAGGGAATGTTAGAATTAGTTCCTTCTCTTATAGTAACCAGCTTTAAACCCAAATAAAGTTTGCCAGCCTTGGTGAGACAAACAGTATATCAATCAGTGTAGCTGCTGGAATAGGAATGTTCTTAATTTCAGCAATGCCATCCTCTTTTAAAGGGATGTCTAGCTCTTTACTTAAATATTACAATCATTTCATTTCGTAGTTACAGGGGTCAACATTTCTCCAATTCAAGGGACCATATATTCTAATGAGGGGATAGGTGTCTGTTCAGTTCCTTGATGTGCCATTGTCTGAGGAATAATTAGCAGACAGCCCAGCCGTTACTACCTCATTAAACTTGGTCTTAAGGGGACCATCCATACTTGGCTGGATATACTGCTTCTCTTTATTACTTACAGTATCATCCAGTGATGTTCCTAAATCATTGACCAGCAGGATGTTACCAATTTGCTGGTTAAGGTTACTATTTCTTGTTCTAGATTGCCCAGCTGTGTCAACAAAGGACCCAGAATCCTTCTAAGAACACACTTCAGCTGGTAGATGCCTTGTTTCTGCTGGCATTTCTTCTATTACAATACAATGTTCAGTGTAGCTTTTTTTTTTCACTGTACTCAAATCCCTGATTGATTTTACCTCATTAATAACATGTCATCTAAGGCATTGAATCTTCACAGATTTGACTCTTTTAATTTTTCTCAGATTTTTTTATATGTTTCTTTTTTTCTTTCTTTATTCTTTTATTCTTTATTAATGTTTAATTGTGAGTCTGGAAACTCTATAACACTGAAATCTGGCATAATTCCTGTACTAAACTTTTGGTGTTCCATCCCCATTGACTGTTTTCCTATCTCAGTTTGAGCTGTTGTTCCAAGATGGTCCAGCCTCACTCTGTTGTAAGCCATTTCCTCTCTCATAACATCCATAATGTTCTTATTAATCACCAGTTGTTCCATAATTGCTAAATGGGCATGGTGTGGATTACTCAATAGCTCTATCATATCCTCATCAAACATAAGGGTTTAAATTGATTCTTAATGTTTCTTGGTTGTTCCTCTTCCACTTGTTGTGCACCACAGTTACCTCAAAACCTTATTTGGAACATGCATGACTTTGCTTCAATCTGTTTTAAACCTTTCATTTTTATTTGTAAATCCTGAATTGCACCTTCCAGATCCATGCATTTTTTAATTTAGATTTAATGGAGCTGGTTAAGTTATAAGGACTGGTCCTACATTCTATACTATCATTAGAATGCTCTTCTTCTCTGCTATCCCGTGAGCCACATAATTTTTGTGATTTCTCCAAGACCGTGGATAAAACATGATTTCCCATTAAGTTCCCTTTGACTTCCTTATGATAATTAATATTTGCCTTAATTGACAAATCCAACTCCTGCAGGACATTTGCTCAATAATAGCCTCTTATTTGGCTTAATAGTCTGTGATTGGCTATCTATATATATACTTGGAGTGTTAGGAAGTGGCTCAGAGTCACCTATAAAACTAGCATCTCCTGCTTGCATATCCCACCCTTGTAGTAACTCTGATTGTGATGCTGCTCTTACTGTGGGGTTTATGTCTTATTGGCACATGGCATCAGGTACTCAGTAATTTTAGATTGTCTACTACAGCTCTTTATTAGATTGGTTGGTAACTCTTAGGTGGAGACATATTACTGTGCAGTTGCCTTTGTAATCTTGTGTTTACCATATTAAATATTATAGCTATCAACTGTCAGCTGCTGTTACCTTAGAGAATAACTTAGAGAAGAAACTTACTAAAGAGTGCATAGTTGGAATATATATATATGTGTGTGTGTATATATATATATATATATATATATATATATATGAACACACACACACACACACACACACACACACACACACACTCAGTTCTAAGGACCATCAATATCTATCTATCTATCTTATCTATCTATCTATCTATCTATCTATCTATCTATCTATCTATCTATCTATCTATCTATCACCATATGAATGACCTCTGGCCCAACAATATATAACATATACTATGTAGAAAGGTAAAAATAAGTATCCAGGATAGGGCAAAAATCAGCCCAAGAATTATATGTTCAGAGTCCTTTTGTTCTTGTTTTTCAGACTTTAATTTCAGTAGATTTTCAAGCTTGTCCTTACTAGATCTCTATAATGGGAAAGATATGTACAATATCCAGTAGTCCATGTCCAAACTTCAACAGGGGACCTTCTTTTAAATTCTAACTCCACCATTTCTAGCAAAATATCTTCTGCAAACCTCAAAAAGATCCCAGTATGTGAAAGTTCCAGAGTCCAAAAAACAGAGTTAAAACCATTAGAAATAAGATATGGATTCAATCAACAAGATTCCATAACAGCTTCATGTGTTCAGGTTTTGCAGTCTGAACTTCTAGGTCCACCCAACACCAGAGGAAATGTGGGATGAAACTAGAAACAGTCAGAAATACAATTAGTGAAGGGCACACTAATGATGCTATCAGATATGTCAGTTGTTAAAATATACAATATACAATTAGCTAAATCTAAAACTGAATCTGAAACTAATATTTAGACAATATTTTTTATCCAGCACCATAATAAGTTAAAGTAGCTCTAATATACGTATTACAGATGTGACTAATACATTCGAAAAAAAAATTCAAAACAGTTACAGAGTCATGATAGATGCCATGGAATATTATTAACCCAGCAGGTAAATAGTTTAGGTGGGGATTGAATAGAATGTCAGCTAGCTTACCTTCTATGCATTGACTTTTACCAAGAATAATACACAGGAAAGCAGAGCATAACTGAATAAATCAACTTAATTATTTATTTATTCTGACTCCCAGCTTCTAGCTTCTGCTCCAGCAAGCGGTAGCCACTCACAACTCACAGCTCCTACCCATGACATGGGCTTCAGGATGAAACTGCAGAATGATCTGGCTGGATATACAGCGATGCACCCTTATATCTTTAAGGCCTTGTGTGCAGATTCAGCCAGTTGGTAATTGTTCTTAAAATTAAGTTTAAAACATCTAGATCTAATATTCCATTTTAGAAAATGGACTTTTATTTAGTAGGCATCTGATTGGCTGGTACTCATTCCACAGGGGTACATTAACTTTCAATAGATGCCACCAAATAAAAGTCAAACCCAAACCTGCCCCATGACCAGCCAAGTATCCTTGTGCCCAGCTTGCTTCATCATTGGCTGAAGCACTGGGCACCAGTTTCAAATGCCACCATTTTTTCATTTTAGCAGGGGTGAAAGCACCCCACATACACACACAAACACACACACCCTGAAACATGACACTACCCAGTAACAGCCCATATCTGTGTGCCTGTTTTCCCTGCTACAAACTACTTTTCCTTATCTTTCAGAATAGTGAAGTATTTTAAATCTCAACTGCGGAGCCACAGTTTTCAAACAGAATGCACTGTTTTCACCTCACTTACTGAGTGAGTGTGCTAGACTGCCCCTGCCCATGAAAGGCAGACTTACATGGCAACAGGTAATTGCTGCAAGATGAATTCTCCCATTAAACATTTTCTCATCTTTTTAATAAGAAAATCAGCTTTTCATTTGAAACAATACCGGTAGCATGTTGTGCACTCACTGCTACTAGAAGACAGGCATGATCTATCCCCCATCAATGGAAATGGACAAAACAAGCTTTTTTCTTTTTTATCCACAGCAATTTCAAAAATCTCTCAGCCAATCAGGCTCCTTGTGCAAAAGAATGATACCTTCTGCTTCAATTTGCCTCTGTTATTCTGACTTCCTTCTCCCTGCACCCCAGCCCCACTCTCACACTTCCCCTGCCTCCGTTCCTGCTACGCTCTGTCCTCTCCATTACCACAGTCCGACCCCATGACCTGCAGACTCAAACTTCAAACTGCAGAATCGAAGTCTTAAATGTACCAAAACTAAAGGACGGCAAGCAGAAACACACAGATGTAAACTCTGCAGTACCAGTAAACAACTGTAAAAGTCTGCTGTGCCCTCTACTCCCAGCTCAGTCGACTTCCTGTTACAAAATCTACAGACCTTACATCCATTCTTGCTTGATCCACAGTGCGGCCAACCACCTGCTCCCGAGCCCGATTCCCACATGATTGTAGGATTTTAAATTGCAGTGCAACCGAAAAAAAGAACTTAATAAAACACTGCATAGCGGCACAAAAAAGAATGATATTTTCAGTTATGAAATGAAATACGCTTTGTTGCCAAATGTGCTCACTTTGTCTTACACTCTGCTGCTAAACACATTCACTCCGTTTTTCTTCCTGTTGTGATCAGTATGGCAACTGCTGCCGGCCAAAAAACAAAGCAAAATTAGTAAACGTCGAGGGTGGGGGGGAGCCGAGCATTAAGCACAAAATAATTAAACACACTCTGCATGGGGAGGAGGTATAAACAGACTGCTGTGGGACTATCAGTGGATATAACTTCATAGCTCATCCTGGTGGAGGAACTATTTTATTACAAAACTAATCTTAAACTACTAACAATTTTTTATTGAACTCTTTTTTTTTCAACAGTGGGCATTTCTAAAGCAGCAATATACCCTCCAGGGTGGGCGGTGTAGGCAATACACGACCTTCCAGGGCGAGGCGTCTCTGCCTGTGGCATCGGGCCTCATTATACCCCTGAGCAGTCCAGTATTGCCCAATACCGCCCACCCTGTTGGGTATTTTTGCTTACATAAAATCTAAGGAAACTATGCAATCCTGATGTGGAGAATTAAAAAAAAATGACAATAAGTAGATGCCAGCTGTGAGTTAAACTTCCAAGGCAAAATTAAGAAAAAGGTAAAAGAAAAAAGAGGGAGCTTCCCTTTCTTTTCAGTCAGTTAAGTCAGACAAGGTACTGCAGTTTTTCCATGGCAAGCAAGATGGCGGCTGAGCTGAGCCAGCCAGAATACTGATTTTTACTGCCTATTATTTTGATTCATCTTAATTTGTTTTTAGTTAATTTTAGCCTTCCTGAAGTTTGTTTGTATGCTTTACTAAGTTCGGATTGTAGCAGCGCAGTTCGGAACGTCTTTGTCCGGTTTTCTGACTGGCATCTTTTGGAGCATTTATCGGAGCCCTGTTTCATCATTCTTTGGAGCCTTGGAGTTTTGCATCCATTTTCTGGAGTCCTGCATTTACTTTTGTGATCTGGCCCTGTGGCGCTTGCCGTTGTCGGCTTTTCAGAGTTCCTCGCTGTCTCCCGTTCTCCCGACTTATATTGTGAGAGGCTGTGGAGTCGGGTGTTGTTAACAGTAGCCTGGAATGCGAGGATAGCAAGGACCTGTGGAAAGTCTTGCCCGGTGAGTTTGTAAGACTTTCTAAATAAATTGTGCTTGGACTTCATGACGGGAAGTTGTGGTGGAATAGAGAAGCCGTGAAGAAGCTCTTTTTCTGGAATATTGGAGCACCGATTTTGTGTTGTCCCTAATGACTTTATACTGTTTTGGTTTGAGAGTTTTGGTCACAGCGTGAAGGCTGTGGAGACGAGAAAGATTGAAAGGGGAATTGAAGCTTTTTGACATTGAGTATAGAACTGTGACGCTGGGGACAGGAAAGGAGTACTACATTTTGTTGTCTGCTCTTTGTTTGGATATACTGGACTGCAGCCAAACTCCTGGCTGGGAATTTTGGCCATGAAATTGTGTTGTGAAGGAAGAAGAGGAAGAAAGACTTGAGAATTTAGCCTAAGTGTCCCTGAGGAGGGTGCGGGGTGCGGGTGTCTGTACCTGGGAGGGCTGGGAGTACCTGCCAGTGGGTTGGTGTTCTCGGGGCCTCCGGGTGATGCCAGAATAACCTGGCAGAGGCCGGGCTGTGTCTGGCACCCCATGTAAGGGGGACAGTCTGCATATCCACGCCCTCCTGCGGTTCACTAGGTGAAGAGTGCTTCCTCCCAAGTGGCTGAATGTCAGGAGCATGAAGAAAGTATACTGACTCTGAAACATTTTGAACTGTGGGGCTTATGATTAAATTTTATTAAGTTTAAGGACTTTTAGTTGTGTGATATCTTTAGATTCATGCTGTTTGTTTTATTTGTTTATATGTGATTTTTATTTTTTTGTATGCAGTGAGAGTGCTAAGATTGTTTTTCCCCTTACCTTTGCTGTGAGAGAGCGGAAGGGGGGGAATTTTTGTGTTGGGGTAGGAGAGTTTTTATTTTATTTGTTTGTTTTATTCTGTTTTGTTTGTTTATTATTTTATTTTATTTACTTATTTTTATGTGGCTTTGTATGGGTTTTGGTTTGATTATATGGTTCTTTTATTTTTTAGGTTTCTTTGGTTAATAATATTATTTGCTAATTAGGATAGGTTGTTTAGTTGAAGTTATTGACATTAGCCATCAATGATGTGTTTGATGGGGCTTAAGATGGTCAGGCGCTATTCTCCCACTCTGCTCCGGGACCTCCGTCCCTTTCACTGTCCTCAGTTATCTGATGACGTCTTTAACAACTGTCAGAAAGCAGGGATAATGAGAAGGTGTTTAGGGGATGGATGGGCTAGACAGAGTGGGAGAATGGAGAGGGTTGGGCAGATAGGGATAGTTGGGTCAAGGAGACGCCCTGGGGTGAAATGGGTTCAGGAGAGGGGTCCTCCTTGCCTGATTCCCATACCCAAGGGCCCCACGGATTGTGGGCAGGTACTGCGATCCTCTCTGAAAACCCATCCAACTCGGTGTTATGGTAATGCCAGGTCGATTAGGAACAAGACTGCTATTATTGCAGATCTTGTTGCAACATCTGACCTGGCATGTATCTAGACCTGGCTGGATGAGAATGCAGGTCCTATTTTAGACTCTGCTGCTCCAGCTGGGTTCCAGTAATGCACCATCCGAGATTGGATCAGAAGGAGGGTGGCCATTTTTAGATCAGATCTGGGTCTTGTGGAGGTGCCAGTGGGTAACAACAGATCCTTTGAGTGCATCCTGGCAGCAGGTGCAGGCTCAGGATTCTCCTCATATACCGTCCACCCTGTGATGGTGGTGAATTCCTGAAGGAGTTCGCGGACTTCATCGTTGACATGGCACTGGAGTCGCCTAGATGGTTAATACTGGGTGACTTCAATGCCTGGGTCGACGATGAACTCTCTCGCACTTTGGAAAGAACTTCCTCCAACTTATGTCTATGTTGGGCCTGTCACAGGTAGTTACCTCTGCTACCCATATAGGTGGACACTCTTTGGACCTGGTGTTCCTACTGGATTTGGATGTCTCACATTTGGAGGTGGAACCAAATGTGTGGACAGACCATCATACCATAAGATTCAGTTTTGGGGCACCCCCAATAGGTCTGCCCCTACGGAGATGGTCTAGTATCGCCTTTTAAGGGGAGTAAACCCAGAGGGCCTATTGGCGGTACTGGACCTATCGGGTGTTTTGGATGAGAGCATGGGTCCAGGGGACCTGGTTATTACCTATAACAAGGCGGTGACCGGGGCCCTGGACCAAATTGCTCCTGTTCGCGTTTGCCCACTCACTCAGTGCCCAAAGACTCCTTGGTTTGATGAGTCTTTGAAGGAGCTGAGGAGAGTGGGGCGAAGGCTAGAGAGGGGCATGGCGGAAATCTTGCCTGGATGCTGACACACTTAGATTGATGGATCATTATGTTTTCTATCAATCAGCAATATCCCGTAAGAAGGCAGAATTCCTGTCCAGGGAAATTGCTGCTGTGCGAAACCGACCGGCTCAACTCTTTCGGACTGTTGACAGATTGTGCAATCCACTCTGTCTACAGTCTGGAAGAGATTTTTCACAAATAAAGTGTGATGAGCTTGCTCGATTTTTCGCTGATAAGATTGCCAGCATTAGGTCGGATATCAGCCAAGCTCACTCTTCAAGGGTTTGCAGTGATCAGCGAGGGAAGCAAACACCTGTGTCACCTGGTCTGACTTTGGTAGGCCGGAATTCATGGACATTGTGAGGATTGTCCAGACTGTACATCCAACCAGCTGTAGTTTGATCCGGCCCCTACGCCTCTATTATTGGATTATAGATATTATCTGTCCGACCATTGCTGAAATTGTCTGGAAATCTTTGGAGCAGGGATCTTTCCTGAACCCTTAAAGGAGGCGGTCGTAGAGCCACTCCTAAAAACCTTCATTGAATCCGGACTGTCCAGCTAACTACAGACCTGTCTCTAACCTGCCCTTTTGGGTAAGGTTATTGAAAAGGTGGTTGCACTGCAACTGGATGACCATCTTACAAATCACAATGTCTATGATACTCTTCAATCGGGATTTAGGAAAAGACATAGTACTGAGACTGCTCTTGTCCGGGTTCTAAATGATCTCCTGATAGCGAGAGATCAAAAGGCTTGTACTATTCTTGATCTCTCTGCAGCATTTGACACTGTGGACCATGGTGTGCTTTTGGAACGCCTGTGGTTTTATTGTGGACTGTCTGGTACGGTTCTGCAATGGTTTCAATCTTTTCTCACAGGGTGGAGACAGAGGGTTATCACTGGAATTTATTCCTCTGATGCTGTCTCTTTGCCTTGTGGGGTTCCGCAGGGTTCCATTTTGGCACCCATGTTGTTCTCTGTCTATATGCTGCCATTGGGAGACATTATTAGGCAATATGGCTTGGGTTTTCACTGCTATGCAGATGATACCCAGTTATATTTGTCCTTTAGTCCCGGGCAAGAAGATGCAGTCTCTATACTTAACAACTGTCTATCGAGATCAATGATTGGATGAGTGCCAGCTGGCTAAGGTTAAACCGGATAAGACTGAGGTGTTGGTGGTGGACCCAGGTCGCCTGAGGCGGTTGCAGGCTGGTCTCTCTCGGGCGATGGATCGATGGTGCCCAGCTCTGACCTCAGACCAGAGCGTAACTCTGGGCGTTATTATTGACGACAGATTGACGCTGAAATTTCAGGTGTCTTCTGCTGTCAAATCTTCCTTTTACCATCTGAGGAATATTGCTCGGGTGAAGCACCTTGTTCCTCTGGCTGACCTTCCAACATTGGTCCATGCCTTTGTTACTTCTCGCCTTGATTACTGCAATGCCCTGTACCTAGGGCTGCCGGGGATTGATATCCGCCGCTTGCAGCTAGTGCAGAACGCAGCAGCCAGACTTTTGACTGGGACATCTATGAGGAATCATATTACACCTGTGCTGCGCGAGCTGCACTGGCTGCCGGTTCAGTGGTGGATCACCTTTAAGGTCGGGTTACTGACCTATAAAGCCCTACACGAACAGGGACTGCGGTATCTTCAAGATCTGCTTGTTCTCTACTGTCCCTCTCGCTCACTCCGCTCCGCTGGTGAGGGATTGCTAGAGGTTCCCAGGGTTCATTTAAAAACTTTGGGAGCACGGGCATTTTCTTATGCTGCCCCTACCCTGTGGAATTCTCTACCTTGTCGGATACGAAGCTGCCTGACCGTTGAGAGCTTTAAGTCAGAACTTAAAACGTATTTATTTCAAATAGCATATGGGTAGTGACTTGTTGTATTTTATTGTAATTATATTGTTATTTCTGTTGTTGTGTTATATGTATGAAATTTGTATGTATTTAAATTGTTCTATTTGTACAGCGCTTTGATATCGAAAAGCTCTTAAAAATACATTTTTACTTACTTACTTATAGTTGATTGGGCCATTACAGCTTTATAAATTCACAGTTTAATCCTCCACAAAACCCAAGTAGGCTACTGACATATTCCTTCTTTCCTTTCTTCCTCCATTTGCTATCTTGATGCAATTCAATGTTGTTCACTGTGGTTGTTTAGAGCTCACAGCAGGAAAGCCCAGAGAGCACTCTGGCCTTCCTACACAGCTCTCCATGGAGTTTCTTGGACTTCTCCCCACAGGGAGACCTCTTTTTCACCATCAGACTGTCCAACCTGCAAGGGAAAAGTAAAGGCCAGAGTAAGGCCAGAGAAATACCAGTAACACAAGATGGTCCAGAAAGGACCTGACCATACAAATAGTGAGAACACAAGGCAGACTGGAAAAAACCACAAAGCAGATAAAACAAAAAAGCACTTTGCAGTATTCTGGACCATGTGTGTAAACTGCACTCAGCCCAAACAACTCAGGCAACAGTGGTTTACTGATTCTAAATTGTAAGATAGCATGTCAGGACCCTGCTGAGTGCTCCTCAAGCTCAGCATCTAATGAATATGTCCATATTATGTCCTTGTATTTTCATTTTATATACTTTGTATCACTGTTTGTCTCAATCCAATCCATGCTTTAGGGGACAACAAAGTTGTTTTCCTCTTTTTTTAAATGCCTAAGGTTTGACGTGCCTCAAATTTCCTTGATCACCACTTAGTCAGTCGTTACAGTTTTTTTTTATTGTACAGCACCTCATTTGTTCTCCCACATTAGCAATTGCAAGTCTTTGGACAATTTCATGTGTGAACAGACAATTGTCCGCAGCTGTCATATTTGCTTATCAAACCTGATCAGAGATATATACAACAATATGGTGTGGGAACATTTTGCACAGTCCTACTGCACATCACTCAGACAGCAGTGAAAAAATAGTTCAATTTTAAACAGAAATAGCACATGGGGTCTGCATACTAAAAGAGTGACTGCATGCGTTTGTACAGATAGCAGTGCTTGGTGTGAGTGTGTGTGTGTGTGTGTGTGTGTGTGTGTGTGTGTGTGTGTAGGGGTGATTTAACTATGATATCAAAGTTTGGTGCTTTGAAGACACACATATTCAATTATTCATTTTTGGAAGGATGGTGAAATGCCTTCATATGGTCAATCATTCTTATGATCTTCTGTGAGTGCAGACTTAATCAACAATACAGCAAAACTCACTGGAGACTGACAATGTAATCTGCTTAGTTCATTGGACATTGACCTCTTGTGCTGGAGGTACTGTACAGTGTTTTAGTCTCAAGTGTGTTTTTTTTTCTAATATTTCAGTATTTGAGTCTTGGCCAACACATCTTGCCAGTGTCATTTGCAAGGATATGCAGTGCTGATCTGGACAGCAGTGTAAATATGGAAAATAAATTGATGAGTCCTAGCAAGTTACACTGGAATATCGTTGGTGCTACTGTACCAGTAGCAGAAGCCCAAGCCACCCTCATCATAGGGAAGCCAAAAGCCAGTGGAACACTAGATGAGAGACTGTGGGAAGTACACAAAGACATCCTCTGGGAAAAATAAGCACCAAGTGGACAGCACATTTTTAAGCATTGCAAGTTTAAACATGTCTAACGTAACATCGAAAGCCAAAGAGGATCTATTAAATACCTGTTCTCAAAGGTGCAGTAGATGGCATGGAAAACTGAGAGCAACCTAAATATTTGTGCTTGGATAGGCTCCCTGAAGGCACAGATGTGGCCAACGTAATTAGTTTTTTTATCCCATGCATTGCCCATACTCATGCGAGGGAATGGATAAATGTTTCTTTTTAGCCAATATCAAGTAAAGAGAGGGAGGAATAGAGATAATTTACAAACAAGGGAGGCACTTACAGGCAAAGCTAAATTTAGCACTTGATTTAAATAGAAACAGTGATACCTGGCAATTTTGACATTCCAAAAAGCACAACAATTTAGACAGATTATTGTTTAGCCCACACTGCATAATGCATACCAAAAATGCTTCCTGCATGGTGCCAGTTGCCTACTGGTACCACCCTGCTAATGCACCCACCACAGCATACCAAGGGACCATGCCACTTATCTATAGCAACCACTGTAGCTCAGTCCAAGGAGCAACTGTCTCAAACCCTGATGCATACCAAACAGCTGTTTAATGCACTAGGGATCATGGTCAATCTGCCCAAGTTATTCTTGATCCCTCATCAACACCTCCAGCGTATAGGGGCTATACTGGGCACAACTCAGGGATCAGCCTTCCTACCACCAGGCAACGCAGATCATCTGGTAGCACAAGCCCATGTGCTTTACAGCAACAGCTATGTCACACCCAGGACATTACTGAGACTGATGGGCCTGATGGCAGCAGCCATTTTCACAGTACCCCTGGTAGGGCTGTACATGAGGATTCCCTAGTGGACATTAGGATCCCAATAAGATCAATGTACCAAAGATCTAGAACAGAAGGTTCTAGTAACATTCCCTGTAAAGAAGGTGCTCCAGTGGTGGTTGGAGCCCACAGTTTACTCAAAGGGGTTCCTTTCCTAATCCTCTCCCTCTCATCAAATCATCACCATAGACATTTTGGGGATGGACTGGGGGCTCATCAGGGGTCTCATCAGACCCAGGGTACATGAACTAGAGTGGAGTGTTCCCTACATATAAAGTTCTAGAGATGAGGGCCATTCTGTAGGGCCTGCAGTCCTTAAGAACTACCTCTCCTGGGGCCTCTGCTAGTGCAGGCAGACAAAATCAGTGTAATGCACTACATAAATAAGCAAGGTGGGACTCATTCATACTACCCCAGTACAGAGAATCTATGAGGGTTAGGTACTAGGCTCTAGATCATGGTCTAGAATTGTCCACAGTCCATGTTCCAGGTGTCCAAAATGTCCAGGCAGACAGGCTAAGTAGACAATAATGCAGAATTCCTGAATGGGAGCTGCTGACCTTGGTAGTAAAAGTCCTGTTGAACAGGTGGGTCTTCTTTGCATCACCACTCAATGCAAAACTACCACTTTTCTGCTTGCTTGCTTGTTCCAGGGCCTGAAATTTTCTGGCAAGACGAGATGTCCTTCTCTTGGAAAGAGATATACCTTTCTCCTTCCTCTAATTCAGAGGTGCTAATCAAGCTCCAGAGGGAAGAAGAAACTCTGACACTTGTGGCTCCATTCTGGCCTCAGCAGATCTGGTTCCCCTTACTGCAGTAGTTGACAGTGGAACCTCCAATACCCAGCCCCTGTGCAAAGGCTTGCTATCATAGGACAAGGGCACCCTAGTTCATCCAAACCTCAAGTCACTCTGTCTTTACCAGGGCCACTTATTCCATTAAGTTAAAGTGCTTTGTTCTGTGGGCTACTTTCCTCCACAAATGGAGGGGGAAGATGGCCACTAGGCTGGGCTGCCATCTGGTTGTGCTCTAGATGAGCACATACAAAACTTACAAAACCCCTTTGCAAAACCAAAAAATGAAGAAAAAAGAGAGGAGAATCCTAACTTAGTCAGCTTATTGAATTAAATGTTTCAGTAAACACTGTATTTTAAATTGTTTATTTTAGCAGTGTGTAAGTAAATTTAGAGGTGAGGTCTAGGGACTTAAGTTTAGATAGGGTCATACAGTGAATTTAGAGCAGGAGTTAGTTTTGTTATTTTTAGGAAATACCTTGGTGTCTGATAGAGGTTTGTATTATCCTGTTGCCACTGACAGTGATGTCTGCAGCCAGAAGGCATTCATTTCCCAGACCAGAGGAGAGTGGTAACTGTGAGTGGAACATAACTGGAACTGCTAGAAGAGTGGACTATTGCTGGAGGAGGCAGTTTGAGGAGGAGCTGACCTGCTGTGCTGCCAGAAAGCAATACTGGCCAATGAGTTGAGAAGGTGGTGGCTAGAGACCGCAGACGGTCTGATATCATGAGGACTGTGAGCTCAAAGATACTTTCATCAGAGCAAGGAGCTGACATTAGCATTTCCACTACCTGTTGACCTGGAACAGTTGTTCTTTCTGTGAGTATGGGGCACATTCTGAATAAGTGAGATTGTGGGTGAAAACTGCTGCTGCCACAGAGGGGTTGGTGAGAGTCCATTTCTGTGGAAAAAGTGGTAACATTTTGTTGAACAGAACTGTAACTTTTTTGCTCTGTAGTTGGCAGAAGGGGTCCTGTTTTGCATTTCCATCGTTGGAACAAAGAGGTGAGAGCACATTGTTCCCAAAAGACTTCCTTCCCTCTACTGGTTGCAGTGCATAACATCATGTAGTGGTGAGAGCAGTACTGTGTTTTGCCTTCTCAAAAACAGGTCTTTAATTTGTAGAGTCTATTTGCAATTCATTGCAATTAGCATTTTTTTTTGTGACATTTTGGGACTTCTCCACTGCAGTACACTATAGGATTCTCCTGTTTTTTATAGGATTCACTTTTTATCTCATTAATTTAGAATATTTATTGCAGGGAGGATTGAGATAGGGGTTGGTCATGTGTGTGGTTAGGGTAGTGATTCAATGGGGGTTGTGCATACTTATCAAATCAAATCAAATCAAATCAAATCATACCTTATTTATAAAAAGCGCCTTTCTTAAACCAAGGCACTTGTACATAATAAAACAAATAAATAATATCACAAGTAATCAGTAAAAGGTCATAATGCAAACCTCTAATAATTCTAATTCTACTAACTTGAATACTACTTTATAAAAAAGAAAGATGTGGTAGCTGTGTTAGTCCAGTCAACAGTGTAGAGAAAAAAAAAAACAAATATGTTGCAGGTGATACCTTTTATTGGACTAACAAAATTATTTTTAAGACTAGCTTTCGAGAGGTGAAACTCTCTTCCTCAGGTCAAAAGTGAAAAACAGATGAGCAGTGTGACAGATATAAAAGTTGGATGTGAGTTCAAGCCTAGACTAGCAGGTTACAGGTTAAAGCATTGCAGTCAATTTGCACCTCTTACAAACAGGAAGACTAATTTTCACCGAGTGTGTCTGTTGGAGAGAACAACTTGTAAGATCAAAAGGCTGCCTAATTTTACTCTGACTCTGGACCATTAATTAACATTTCTAAAAGTCAAAGCATAAAGAAAATACATACCATTGTCTTAAGAAGGTACCTGTTAAAAGAGCCAGAGGGCACTGATGTGAGGTTTAAAAGAAACTCAGAAGCACTGCTTTAAGCATAATTACTGGTAGTGTATTAAAAAATCAACATCTTTATTAAGTCCTTTTTCTTTAGTGTCAAAATATTGTATCATGTTTATTACAAATGTTTTCCAGTCCTGGCTGTTTTTGAAGTTCTCTTTTAACACTCTGACAGTAAAATCACTGGTGGAGTGATCTGGTCTAGAAAAATGTTCCCCTACTGGCGTATTTTCATTTTTATGATTAACCATGAATCTCATGAATCTATGGTGATTCTGATACCTGTTCTTCTAGCAATGTAGTATACATGATACAATGCAGAAATTGTGAGGAAGGCTGCTATAATGGTGAAACCGGACAGAACTAAAACAAGAATGAATCACAGGATCCAAAGTTACCCATAAAAATGAAAATACGCCAGTAGGGGAACATTTTTTCAGACCAGATCACTCCACCAGTGATTTTACTGTCAGAGTGTTAAAAGGGAACTCAAAACAGCCAGGACAAAAAAATTTCAAATAAAAATGATACTATATTTTCACACTAAAGAAAAAGGACTTAATAAAGATGTTGGTTTTTTAATACACTACCAGTAATTATGCTTAAAGCAATGCTTCTGAGTTTCTTTTTAAACCCTCATATCAGCACCCTCTGGCTGTTTTAATAAGTACCTTCTAAGACAATGGTATGTATTTTCTTTATGCCTTGACTTTTAGAAATGTTAATTAATGGTTCAGAGTCAGAGTAAAATTAGGCAGCCTTTGATCTCATGTTGTTCTTCCAACAGACACACTCCAGTGAAAATTAGTCTTCCTGTTTGTAAGAGGCAAATTGACTGCAATGCTTTGATCTGTAACCTGCTAGTCTAGGCTTCAAATCCACATCCAACCTTTATATCTGTCACACTGCTCAGCTGTTTTTTCACTTTTGACCTGAGGAAGAGAGTTTCACCTCTCGAAAGCTAGTCTTAAAAATAACTTTGTTAGTCCAATAACAGGTATCACCTGCAACATATTTATTGTAATTTTTCTCTCATACTACTTTAAAAATCAGAATATGCCAAATCAAAAAGATAAGTTTTTAGTGCAGTCTTAAACTCTTGAATGGTCAGGCAATCTCATACCCAGTGAGGTAGAGAATTCCATATGGTTGGGGCCACAAAGCTGAAAGGTCAAGCCTCAGAAGACTTCCAATGGATCCTGGGAATCTCTAGCAATCCCTCTTCAGTGGATCGGAGAGGGTGGAGGGGCAGTAAGGGTGAAGGAGATCTTGCAAGTAACTAGGTCCCTGGTCATGTAGGTTTTATAGGTCAGCAAACTGACCTTGAAGGTGATCCTCCACTGCACTGGAAGCCAGTGCAGGCTGCAAAGCACAGGCATTATGTGACTGGTTCTGAATGTGCCAGTCAGCAGCCTGCTGATGCATTCTGCACTAGCTACAGGTGGTGGACATCAACCCCAGCAGCCTTAGGTAAAGGCTATTGCAGTAGTCAAGGTGAGAGGTAATGAAGGCATAGACTAGCATCAGGATGAACCAGGTGTTTCACCTGGGTGATATTCTTCAGATGGTAGATAGAGGTCTTGACAACAGCTGACACCTACAATTTCAGGGTCAGGTCATTGTCAACATAAAATGCCAAGGTTCCATACCTGGTATGAGGTAGCCAGTCCACCTCCCCCCAGACATAATCCCAAGGGCGAGCCTGCCAACAAGCCCATCTCCCAATGATCAGGGTCCACAACCAGTACCTCAGTTTTAACTGGGTTCAACCGCAGCTAGCTCACATTCATCCAGTTCTGGATCTTGGTGAGACAGTTCTTAAATACCAAGAGGAACACATCCTGATCAGGTGCAAATGATATGTATAGCTGAGTGTCACCTGCGTAGCAGTGAAAACTCTGACCATACCACCTAATAATCTCTTCTAATGGCAGATATACACTGCAAACAACAGGGTGACAAGATGGATCCCTGCAGCACCCTGCAAGATAGGAGTGAGGGCCAAGGAATAAATCCAGATACTAATCTCTGAGTCCTACCCTCTAGGAAGGTTGAAACATGGAACCCTTCTCCACATGCCAGAGGCTGTTCAGCTTGGAGACCTGCTGCAGATATGGGTACAGCCCAGTGCAAGACTTACACCATCTCCCCCAGGTGAAAGAGGATGTGACTGTGTTCTTGGCTCCCTCCATGTCACCAATACAGCATCTCTGCAATATTGCCTTTGCACCTTTGTTGACCTCCCTCTTCCAGTTAAAAAATAAGATGCTGTCAGGAGGTCAACATTGCTGAGGGGCATGTAGGATGGCACACTGGGGGTACAGTGTAAATGAGTAGCTTTAGAGTGGTTTGGAGCAGGAGACACCTTGGGTTAAGATGGGGTCTTGAGAGAGGCCAGATGTGTTTGGCGCCTTTCCCCAAGGTTTCTGCTGGACAGAGTAGGCAGATAGCCAGTGGGCCTGAAATCTCTACTGTTCCCATTTGGGCAGTGCTGTGCAATGCCAGATCAATGGGGAGCAAGGTCACAAATATGGCAGAGTTGGATTCCTCTGTTGATCTGACTTGCATTATGGAGATCTGGGTGAAAGATGACTTGGAGCCAGTTTTAGAGGTGTCAGTCCTGACAGGGTACTCTGTAGTTCACTGCCCGAGGAGGGAACAAAGGGGTGGGTGTGTGGTCATCTGTTTTAGATCCCACCTGAACTTCTCTGTGCACCTGGTGGGATCTACCTGTTCATTTGAATGAATGGCTGTGTGTGGGAATCCAGGTGCAGGCTGCAAGACTGTCCTCATGTACAGGTCTCCTGGGCACAAGGGAGAATTCCTACAGGAAGTTACTGAAGTATTTGCCAGTAGGGTGTTGGAGTCACCTAGATGGTTAATTTGGGTGACTTCAATGCATGGGTTGATAACAAACTCTCACATTTTGGTCAAGACTTTCTCCAGCTTATGACATCTCTGGGCCTCTCACAAGTTGTTGCTTCTGCAACTCACCACCATGGCCATTCACAGAAAGGGTTGTGGATGCATGGAACAGCCTTCCAGAGGAGGTTGTGGAATCAAAAACAGTGGTGGAATTCAAGCATGCATGGGACAGTCATAAGGCAATTCTTTGGGGTGGGGGTAGGAAGATGTAGGCTGCTGGTTAACTAGGATCTACAGCTTATCCAGTAGGTAGGGAAATGGGCAGATTGGGTGGGCCAAGCGGTCCTTATCTGTTGTCAAATTCTATGTTTCTATGCCTTGGATCTAGTATTCTCACTGGGGCTTGAGGTCACAGACCTCAGGAATGATCTGGTCTTGTGGTCAGATCACTGCATGGTGGAGTTATCATTTAGGGTACCTGATAGTCCTTTCTCTATTGAGATGGTACTCTACTGCCTATTACAGGGATTGAACCTAGAGAGGCTACTGGCAGTGGTTAACTTTTCTGGTGTGTGTATTGCATGTGCGGTTGGCAAAGGCATGGTGGTGACAGCCTGTAATAGTGCTGTTTCCAATGTGCTAGATGCCATTGCACCAATCCATATACAACCAAGCTCTTCTCACTTGAGACCTCCATGGTTTAATGGGGTTCTTAAGTTGATGAAGACCATGTGTCAGAAATTGGAGCATTGCTGACAGAGGACCCAGTCCGAAAAGGATAGACAGGCTGCACGAGTTCACTATGGTGAATATCAAAGGGCAATCAACTGTAAAAAATCAGAGTTCCTGTCTAGGAGATAGCTACAGGAAGAAAACAAATAGCCCAGCTCTTTCAGACTGTGGAAAGATTACTTCATCCTACCTGTCTACAGTCAAAACGAACACTTTCAGTCACTTTGTGCAAGGAGCTTGCTCATTTTTGTCTCTGACAGAGAGTCCTCCATTTAGACCAGAATCTTCCCAGGGGGCTAAATCAGCCTCACAGTGGTCAGCCTTGTGTGGACAGAGGCATTCCTATTGTTTGGGGGGAGTTCCAGCCAGTGGGGGTGGCAGAGGTCATTGAGTTAATCTCAGAATTGTAGTCCACCTTCTGTGAATTGGACCTGGCTTGACCCTCTTCTAGAAGGATGTATTGGGTCCATGGGGCCAGTGTTTGCAGAGACAGTCTGGTGTTTGCTATCAGAGGTTCTTCCCTGGTGTCTTGAAGCAGGCATTGGTGAAACCACTTCTGAAGAAACCGTCTCTTGACCCTGACCTTTGTCAAATTATAGACCAATCTCCAACCTCTCATTCTTGGGGAAGATTGTTGACAAAGTAGTGGTTCTGCAGCTGAAAGCTCTCCTCACAGCCTTTGACATCTATGAGCCATTTCAGTCTGGATTTAGAGAAAGGCACAGCACTGAAACAGTGCTGGTCAAGGTGGAAAATGACCTCCTCTGGATGAGAGATAGAGGAAAATTGGTCAATTCTCATTCTCCTAGATCTCTGCTTAGTACTTGACATGGTGGACCACATTGTGCTTCTTGATCATCTTAGAGAGTATTGTGGACACACCGGCAGTGTCATCAACTGGCTTGAGTCCTAGCTCACAAGCAGGATGCAACAGGTAGTGATGGAGGATGTCTTCTACCCCAAAATCCCTGCCTTGTGGAGTTCTTTAAGGTGCAATCATTTCACCAGTGCTGTTCGCAGTGTACATGCTACCCTAGGAGAGCTCATTAGATGTTACTGTCTGGGATTTCACTGTCATGTAGATGATACTCAGCTGTATATGTCTTTGCTACCAGGACAAATAGCACGTAAAAGTGCTAAATAAATTCCTTGCTGAGCTCCAAGACTGAATGTCCTCTAACTGGCTACAACTGAAGCATGACAAGATAGAGGTACTGGTGGTTGAGCATGGTCACTGGCGTGATGTGGCTGTCATAGGAACAGTATTGTATCTTGGTACTACTCCATTGGCAGCTGCTTCCTGGTGAGAAATTAGAATGCTGTACTCGACAATGGTTTGAAGCTTGAGTTTCAGATGTTGGCTGTCATTCAGAGTGGTTTCTACCACTTAAGGACATCATTAGGAGGCAGTATAGCATAGTGGTTTAAGGCTTTGAGCTGCAAAACTGGAGACCAGGGTTTGAATCTCACAGCCGCCACTTGCATACTGTGTTACCCTAAGCAAGTCACTTAATTTTCTTTTGCTCCCAGGTCACACCTGTAAACAAGCTTTAGCTTAGTGTGTCTTTCCTGGTTAAAAAAAAAAAAAATCACCCAGATTAAATCCCTAGTTCTACCTGGTGACTTGCCAGCACAGGTGCATGCCTTTGCCACTTTGAGGCTGGACTACTGTAATGCTCTTTATTTCAGGGTCAGTAGAAGGAACCCCATCAGTTGCTGCTGGTGCAGCATGCAGCGACCAAGTCACTGATGGGTCTTTCTAGATCCAGTCATGTGACCCTGGTTTTGCATGATCTGTAATAGCTGCCAGTCAGATGTAGAATTCTCTTCAAGGTGGACTTATTCACCAGTAAGGCCCTATACTGATTGGGCCCTGGCTGCGGAATGATCTCCTAACTCCCGCCACCCCAGTGCACTCACTCTGCTCCTCCACTGAGAGCATCCTCGTGATTCAAGAGCCAGGCCAAAAACCTCAGGAGATGGATTGTTTGAGGTGGCTGCCCAGCCCTCTGGAATTTACTTCCTAGATCACTGAGGGAGTCTCGTTGGTGGATGTTTTTAAAAGGATTCTAACGATACACCTTTTTAATCAAGAGTTTTTTTTTATTAGTATGTCGTATTGATTTTATTGTTTTTTTACTTCTGATTTTAACTGTTGACTTACTGACCCTACTATTTAAGTGTAATATGTATGGTTGTTGTTGTACATTTTTGCACTACACTATAAGGTGCAAGAGTCATTTTAATGAGAAAGCACAGATATAAAAGTTATTGCAGTTTTGGTGGGATTTTTGGTAACATCTGAAATCTAACTAACATATGCACAGTGTCATGTTTGCTTGTTTTTTATATATATGCAGCTTATCATAAAGGAAACTATGCCTGATTTGGTAAAAGAAATGCTGACCTGTTTGTGTCTGAGTCAAATCACTGACTGACCTTCAGGGCCACAGTAATGGGGGAGGGGGAAGTTGTTCAGGGCCCTGAGCTCAGGAGGGCCCACCTGAGGAGTTGGCATTAGCTGGTTTGGGAAATGTGGTCCCATTTCAAGTGACTTGTCCGGGCCCCAAAATTCATAGCTGCAGCCCTGCTGACCTTCATCAGATAATGTTTGACTGTGCAGCAATGTCCCTTTCATGCTCTCTGCACTCAGAGCAACAATATTCTGCCTGCCTGAGAATAAAGCCTCATTGTAGAGATGTGGATCCAGTTAAGGTTTTAATAATATTTTATGCATCAGTAATATGGGACTTAATAATGTGACTTCTATCAAGCCATCATTTAGTTCTTAGTCTTTCAGAGTTTATAACCTCAAAATAAACTACTGTGTTTCTACACATTTGAGTATATAGTTGTATGCCAGTAAGAGATGTGACATGATAAACCCTCTAATATTATCATTGTATAATATTTGTATTATAAACAAATGTGAATGTCTGTTTATGCACACAACCAGACTGACTGCTGCAGTGACAGTTGACCTTAACCTCGAGTGTCAGTGTAGAAGCTGCAGGATGTGTTAAACTGATGAGTGAAGAGAAACCTAATCAAGAGTTTCCTGTTCTGTCTTTAATTAAAGCTTCTGGCCATCTGCCAGGATATAGGCCTCATAAACGTTACGGTTCTTGCAGGAAAGGCCAATTTGATAGCAGGACCATGTTATAAGTCATAAACCTTAGACATTCCTTGGAAAACAGGAACCATCAAGCAGTTCAAAGAGATGTTTTGATCAAAGCCTGTATATTTGGGAAATGGCTAGTTGCTGATGTTCACATTAATAAAATACATCCTTGTAAATAATTATGTTAAGAGTTATAACTAAGGAGGATCTAATGGTGACCTCATTAAAGGGGTGGGGATATGGAGTTTCAAATGAATAGCTATCAGAGGGAAACAGTGATATATTATTTTGGACTCAAGAGGCACACAGTTCTCTGGACTTGAAAGCACTTATGGTAACAGCTAGATAGGAGAGAACTTAAATTTGTGGTAGGAGTTTGTGTTCTGTAATGTCCCATTTTTTTATGTGATTGTAAGTTCATGATATACTTGTTCTGTGTTTCATTTTACCTGTTTTAAACTTTTTAGTAAACATTTTCTTTAAAATACTGCCTGTGCTATTTTATGTTATTTTACATGTGATTGCTGAACTTGTGTTTAAGGTTGACAGCTGTTAAGAGCTTGATTGTGTTACTAAGCTAAAAGGTAAGAATATATCTAGGTCTCATATAGAGTTATAGGGTGTATTTTGGAACCTGACTTGGTGCACCTGGGCAAAGATTATATTGCATTTCCCAAAGAGAATATATATCTGAGCCTGTTAACTGGTACACTAGCATTAGATTCACATTGTGACCCCCAAAACATGAAGCTAATAGGTGATTTAGACCCCAAACAGGCAGGAGGGTTACCCAGTCTGTTACCTGTTCACACAATTGCTCTTCAAGGTTGGCTCTGAGGGAGCAGAGGGCCTGACCTGCAGAGTGCATTTGTGACAGATTTGGTTGGTAGTGGTGCAATTTAAAAAAATTGGTAACACAAGCTTCAACAGTTCAGTGTGTCAGATTAATACTGTACAGTTCACTTGCAAAATAAGGCAGTGATTTATCTTTAAAAAGTAAACAGAATTATATCATTTTGATTACAGTCTAAGTTCCTACCTGTTTTACTTTTTAATTTTTGTCGAGTGCAAGTTAGAGTAGTCATAGTTATGGAAGAAGATGACTTCCAACTACAGTGGGTACACTGCAGACTACCTGAGGCAGGTGTGCCAGGAGAGAGAAGTCCAATATGAGCGGAAAGCCAACAAGCAGAACCTCATGGATGCTCTGGTGGGGCAGATGTCCAGTGACTTGAGTCACAGTCTATGACTGAAAAGGCAAGAACATTGGGCATGGAGGGGCCATGGTTCAGACCAGTGTCCCGATCCAGTGAGATGAACAGCAGGGTCAGTGTAAGCCAAGGGTCACAGCAGCAGGGGAAGGTCACCAGCATTCACGAGCCAGAAGTGATTAATGTGCAGATGGAGTTGTGGAGAATGGAGCTGGAGTTCCAGAGGGAAGAGAGGCTAGAGCAGCAAGAGGCAGAGGAGAGCAGGGGGCAGCTTCTGTGAGAGATGGAGTGAGAGTGGCAAGGGGCTGACCAAGAACAGCGAGAAACTGAGCAAGAACAGTGAGGCTGAATGGCAGCAGCGAGAAGATGACCATAAAGAGTGTGAGCTCCAGAGGCAATATGAGCTGGAGAAGCTATGACTCAAACATCAGATCAGGTAAGTAGCCTGGGTTTAAATGGAGCTACAAGACTAGGTTGCTCTCCTATGTGGCCTGTTAAAGAAAAGGATGCCTAAGAAAATTACCTGGGAAATAGCCTGCGAAAAAGCCTTTACCAGACTGAAGGAGGCACTGTGCAATGCTCCTATATTGACGAGTCCAGACTACAGCAGACCTTTTGTAGTCCAGACTGATGCCTCAGATGTGGGTATTGGGGCAGTGCTGAGTCAGACATCCAACCAAGGGAAAGATCACCCCATGGTGTACCTGAGTAAAAAGTTACTTCCCAGGGAGCAGGCTTACTCAACAGAGGAAAAAGAGTGCCTTGCCATGGTGTGGGCCCTAAAGAAGTTAGAGCAATACTTATATGAGCAGCATCTTGAGGTACAAACTGACCACAACCCCCTGGTTTGGCTGGCACAAAAGGGTAAAATGAATGGCAGACTTCTAAGATGGAGTCTTGCCTTGCAAGGGTATGACATGATTGTTTCACACAGGGCTGGGGCAGCGAATGCAAATGCTGATGGTTTATCTCATAGTTTTGAGATGAAAACTGAATTTGGAGAACTAATCTCATGAGGGAAAAGATCCCCCAAATTGAGTCTAAGGAGGGAGGAATGTGATGTGAACCCTCTAATATTATCATTGTATAATATTTGTATTAAAACAAATGTGAATGTATGTTTATATACAAAACCAGACTGACTGCTGAAGTGACAAGTGACCTTTGACCACAGGTGTTAGTGTAGAAGCTGCAGTATGTGATAAATTGCAGTGAAGAGAACTTAATCAAGAGTTTCTTGTTCTGTCTTTAATTAAAGTTTCTGGCAATCTGCCAGGATATAGTACTCTTAATCTTTATTGCACTTGCAGGAAAGGTCAGTTTGATAGTAGGACCTTGTTATAAATCGTAAACCTTAGACCTTCCTTGGGAAACAGGGACCAGCAAGCAGTTCAAAGAGATGTTTGATCAAAGACTGTCATATTTGGGAAATGGCTAGCTGCTGATGTTCATATTAATAAAATACAACTTGTAGGTAATTATGTTAAGAATTAAAACTAAGGAGGATCTAACGGTGACCTAACAAAAGGGTGGGGAGATGAAGTTTCAAATGAACAGCTATCAGAAGGAAACTGATATAATATTTTGGACTCAAGAGACACGTACTTCTCTGGACTTGAAAGCACTCATGGTAACAGCTAGATAAGAAAGAACTTAAATTTGTGGTAGGAGTTTGTGTTCTGTAACTTCCCATTTTTATGTGGTTGTAAGTTCATGATGTTCAAGTTCAAGTTTATTGTAGGAAAACTCCATTGAGCAAGCTCATTCACAAGGAGGTCCGATGACACAAACACATAGTTACAGATTGCATAATCGAAAAACAGTACAAATTCAAGTACATAATTATGGGCAAGCATTAACATTTTGCATGAAAATGACAATGACATAGAAAAATACAAGTACAGAAGTCACTTGTTGGTCATCTCAGTAGGAGACCAGAGCCACCTATCCTCCCCCACTTAGCCATTAAATAAGGCCTATTATGCCTACTGCATTATTATTATTTGAGAAGTAGGGGAAAAACAGACATTTTATTTGTCCTTGCTCTTTAACGACACAAATAAATTCAGAGACTTACTACAGACTCTTGCTGCATTTTACATTTTACAATCTGGGACTATACTGGCAACTAAGCAAGACTAATTTTTTAGAGGCCCACTTGTGATCTGTTCCCCATTCTAATAAGGTTTTTTTCTTTTTTTATCCCACATGACAATTATAAAGTAATGGTATTGGGGAAGAGCTGAGAAATGAGATAGGTGGTAGAGCATACTCCAAGGACTGCTATCCTTCCCTAAATATTGTTTTTCTTTCTTTCTTTGGTATATCCCTACTTTTTGGGATACACTTATTGGGTATCCTAGAGGCCCCAGCCAACTGTGACCTGGAACTACCTCCATCTTCAGGAAGAGCTCAACAAATACATGGGGTTCTTCATGAGGGTTCGGGGAGGAACGTCTATACATCCCCACTTATGGAAGTCACTGATCCAAGCAATGACAAGGTTTTATTAATCAATGTCATTTATAGTATAAATAGTTTTGTTATAATGAGAGTGGGGCTGTTCACTGACTTATAGTTAGATGTAAGACTAAGATTACAAGATATATGAGTTATCTGGGAAATGCATGATCATTTCATGCAATGCAAACAGAGGAGTAATAATTATGAAATACAGGATATGGTTAGAAATACAGCTTTGGCTAGGCAGGGCAATCTGATCTTACTGGAGAAGACACACAGTAAAGCCCAGATTTCATTAAGAGACCTCTATCTTACAAGCCAGTACAGGAGATGGCCATTATGTCTCAGGATCATGAAAACAGCTGCACGGGAGTCTGAGCTGGATGTCATTGTCCACCTAGGGACAAATGACTTGGCTCATCATGAGATTAGAGCAGTGCAGAAGGACTTTGAAGAATTGGGGAAGGGTCTAAGACAAGTAGCACACACAGTATCCTTCTCAGAGGTGCTGCCTGTCAATGGCATGAGTGAGGCGAGGGCACTTTGCACCATGCAGTTTAATGAATGGTTGAAAAAATGGTGTGGAGCACCGGGGTTTGGCTTCATTGGAGACTGGGGTTCCACCTGGAGGGACACCAGTCTATATTGGCAGGATGGTCTGCATCTGTCCAGGAAGGGAAAAAGTCTTTTGAGCAATTGGTTTAAATGCTTCATTGGCAAACTTTTAAACTAGTCAAAGGGGGAGGCACTGATAAGCAGCAGGAAAATCCCAGCCTCTCCCTACAAAACAGGGTACTAAATGAGAAAAAGACCAAGGTAGAAAGGTCAGTGGGGGATGCTGCAAAAGAAGGTAAAGCCATCAAAAAATGGAGAGCAATGAGTACCAATGCCCGTAGTCTGAGTAACAAGCTTCCTGAATTAGTGGCCTTGATGGAGAAGGAACATCTGGATATCGTGGCAGTCACAGAAACGTGGTACACACAAAACCATGACTGGGACGTAAACATACCAGGATACACTATCTACAGGAGGGACAGGGAGGGTAAAAGAGAGAGGAGGAGGAGTAGCTCTTTACATAAGGGAAGGAATCAAAGCAACAGAACAAAAGGGTAAATAGGAAGGAGAAGAAGCACTGTGGGTAAATTTGGAGACCGGCAATGGCACCACAATCCGCACAGGGGTTGTATACAGACCCCCTTCTCAGGGGGAGGAAATTGACAAAGAAATGATAGAAAGTATACTTAGAATGGCAGAAAAAGGGGAGATATTGCTGATGGGTGATCTGAATATGCCAGATGTTAACTGGAGTGCAGTTGCAGCAGCCACTTCGAAGAGTGGGGTTATTCTAGATGCCCTACAGGGGGGCATGCCTTAGACAACTAGTATTGGAGCCCACTCGAGAGGGAGAAATCTTAGACCTGGTTCTCTTAAATGGAGATGAAGAGAGGATCACAGATGTAGAAGTGGGTAGCCATCTGGGAACTAGCGACCATCGAAGAGTATGGTTCACAATAAACACAGCAATAGAGTCAAGCCATACAAAGACAAAGGTACTGGATTTTAGGATGGCTGACTTTGTCAAAATGGGTGAGTGCCTAAGGAATGCACTAGCAAATGGGCAGGAAGGAGGGGTGGAAGAACAATGGAGAATAATAAAAACTACCATCACAGAGGTAACAAGCCTTTGTGTAAAGCAAATAAACAAAACAAAACGAGGTAAGAAACCACTATAGTTCTCAAAGGAAGTGGCAGTGAAGGTTCAAGAGAAAAAGAAAGCATTCAGGAAGTACAAGGAATCACAGAAGGAACAGGACAGAGAACTGTATCAGTTAAAGCAAACGGAAGCTGGGAAGGCAGTCAGAACAGCAAAGGCCCAAACTGAGGAAAAGATAGCCAACTCAGTTAGGAAGAGGGATAAAACCTTTTATAGGTACATCAGGGAGTGAAGGAAGACCAAGGGAGGGTTAGTGAGGCTTAATAAAGGGGAGGGAGGGTGGGCAGAGGGTGACTGTGAAAAGGCAGAGATACTAAACAAATATTTTTGCTCAGTATTTACAAAGGAAGAGGTGGAGGTACCTAAAGAAAACAGTAGAAACACTCTGGATACAGAAGTTGATACCAGCCCATTTACAGAAGAAAGGGTTCTGAAAGAACTCATAAAACTGAAGGTGGACAAAGCAATGGGGCCTGATGGGATTCATCCCAGAATTCTAAAAGAACTAAGGGTAGAACTAGTGACACCACTGACTACCCTCTTTAACAAATCATGGGAGGGTGGGGTGGTACCCGAGGACTGGAGGAGAGCAGATGTGATTCCCCCTTCACAAAAGTGGGAGCAAGGCAGAAGCAGGAAACTACAGACCTGTTAGTTTAACCTCAGTGGTAGGGAAAATGATGGAATCACTTCTGAAGGAAAGAATTGTTGAGTATCTAGAGGCCAGAGGGGCACAGGACCCAAGGCAGCATGGATTCACAGCAGGAAGGTCATGCCAGACAAATCTGATAGATTTCTTTAACTGGGCGACCAAAGTAGTTGATCAGGGAGGGGCTGTGGACATGGCCTACCTAGACTTTAGCAAGGCATTTGACACAGTCCCACACAAAAGATTAATTTACAAGTTAGCTAGCCTGGGAGTGGGTCCCAAGATGACAGCCTGGGTAAAGAATTGGCTGGAGAATAGGACAAAGAGAGTAATAGTTAATGGAGTCCACGCTGAAAAAAGGGGGGTTAGTAGTGGGGTACTGCAGGGTTCAGTATTAGGACTGGTCCTCTTCAATGTCTTTATAAGCAACATTGCAGAGGGACTGGAAGGAAAATTATGTCTCTTTGCAGATGACACAAAGATCTGCAACAGAGTTGATACACAAGGTGGAGTGGAAAGGATGAGAAGGGACTTGGCAAGGTTACAGGAATATTCAAATGTATGGCAGTTTAGATTCAATGCTAAGAAGTTCAAGGTAATGCACCTGGGAAACAAAAACCCAGGGGAAGAGTACACAATGGGGGGTGAGATACTAACGACAACAAAAATGGAAAGGGACCTGGGGTAGTTATATCAGATGACCTAAAGGTGGGCAAGCAATGTGAGAGGGCAGCAAGGAGGGCTGGGGGGATACTGGGATGCATAGGGAGAGGCATCACCAGTAGAAAACAGGAAGTTATTATCCCTCTGTACAGACAGCTGGTGAGACCGCATCTGGAGTACTGCGTGCAGTTCTGGAGACCCAGTCTCCACAAAGACATAGACAGGATGGAAGCTGTCCAGAGGAGGCAACTAAAATGGTGCAGGGTCTGCACCGGAAGACATATGAAGAGAGACTTAAGGAGCTTAATATGTATAGCCTTGAGGAAAAGAGGAGAGGGGAGACATGATAGAAACTTTCAAGTACCTCAAGGGAATCAACAAAGTCCAAGAGGGTAGCATCTTTCAAAAAAAGAGGTGTGCAAGAACAAGGGAGCACAATTTGAAGATAGAAGGGGGGCGGCTCAGAGGTAATTTAAGGAAGTATTTTTTTCACAGAGAGGGTTGTGGATGTATGGAATGGCCTTCTTGTTGTGGAGTCAAAAACAGTGGTGGAATTCAAGAATGCATGGGACAGTCATAAGGCAATTCTAGGGGTGGGTGTGGGGGGTAGGAAGTAGGCTGCTGGTTAACTAGGATCAGCAGCTTATCCATCAGGTAGGAAATGGGCAGACTGGGTGGGCCAAGCAGTCCTTATCTCGTCAAATTCTATGTTTCTATGTGCAGCCAGGGCAGAGGATGTCAGATGGTGTTCTGTCCATCAGAGGGAGCCCTTTTTATTTTGTTTAATTAGTCATGATGGATTCTTTGATAGAGTTTTTGTCATCGAACATTAATGATATTAATAACCCTAATTAGTGCTCTAGATTGCAGCAGTACCTATGTCAGCAGAGGGTGGATAATTGTTTTTACAAGAGACACATTTGTCTCCTTCAGAACATCAGAAACTTTCTGTTGGCCACAGGTACACTGTAATAGCTTCTTCCAGTAAGACAGGCAAGCAAAGGGGCATTGCCATACTAATTCCTGCTGGAATGCCCATTCTGAAAGAAGCTGAGAAGATTGACTATAATGTTTATTTCAGTATTGCTCAGGGATGTCTGTATGACTCAGCTGTTACATTGGTGAGTGTATATTTTCCCCCAGGGTCTCTCCGCCCTGGTCCAGATGAAAAGGCTTTTCAACCAGCTTTTGGATATACAGCAGGGTATAATTATAATAGGGGGTGACTTTAATATCACTCTATCCCCCCACCTGGATGCCTTTCATCCCCATAAGCATAGGACTAGTCCTTAGCAGAGATATCTCAAAGCCCATTTGCCTATACTGGGTATGACAGTTGTAAGGCATCAATTCATTCCTGCAAAAGGAGGTTTTACTTATTTTCTCCCAAGACATCATACCTCCTCTTACCTAGACTACTTTTCTCTCTACAGAGCATGTTGCAAAATTAGGACATTAGGCTGAGAGCTTGTCTCCTATCTGATCATACCCCAATTATATTAAAATTAGACATTGCAGCACCTTGGAAGACCACCTTTGGAGGCTGAAATCCTCAATCCTAAAAGACCCAGAGTTTAAGACAATGATGAAGGACCAGCTTCCCAGATAATTTGAGAAAATCAATCCCCAGAATTTCCCAGCAGTGTTGTGGGGCAGAGTTAAGGCTGTCCTTTGGGATGAGACCATTTGTTTACAACCCAACAGAGGAGAATTAAGGAAGCCAGATACAGACAGTTGCAAGATAGGCTAGCAGAACTTAAAAAAGCCAGAGAGGAAGGGCATATAATTCAGCCTACAGAATTGCAGAAAGTGCAGGCTGAGCTCCAAAAAATCTTAGACTTGAAGGTACAGGCTGCACTTTTATATACTAAAAGCACTTTTTATGAGGGAGGACCAAGGGGAGCTAGGCACTTAGCCAGACGAACCAGAATGTTCAAGCAGAAAGCTACAATCACTGCAATTAAGGATCCTAAATCTGGTAACCTTCTTCATTGATGCCCAGAGATAGAACAAGCTTTCAAAATATTATACAGAATTATATTCTGAACCCCCAGATATCAGAACCTTTCTGAGTAAACTATTCATTTCTAAGCTTTCTGCGATACAACAAACCTCATTGTTGAGTCCAATCACAAGACAGGAAATCCATCTGGCTATTAGAAAAACTAAAACCATGGAATCACCAGGACCTGATGGCTACTCTGCTGAGTGGTACAAGGCTTTTTCCCCTTTATTAAGCCCCTTGCTGTTACAGGTTTTCCAAGATGTTCAGAATGGCAAACCACCCCCAGACTCCTGGCATTATACTGTGCTTTCAGCCATACCAAAACCAGGAAGGGATCCCCAATACCCAGAATCATACAGACCTATATCTGTATTCAATTGTGATTATAAGATATACATGTCCATATGGGCCAAGCATCTGATCATATATTACCAGAAGTAATTCTTATGGACCAGGCAGGTTTCTTATGACAAAGGCAAACTGCAGATAATACCCTCAGAACATTCCACTTGATGGACCATATGACCAGTAGTTCTCTTCCCTCAGTATTAGTGAGTTTAGATGCCTTCAAGACTTTTGCTAGGGTCTGTTGGGACTTTCTGTGGAGGGCCCTGGAGGCTTTTGGATTTCCAGAGCAATTTGTTACATGGCTTAGTCACATATATTCATCCCCAAAGCTTTTATAAAAATAAACAGGTGCAATTTCCATCCCGATCCCCCTAGAGTGGGGCACCCATCAGGGATGCCCTCTCTCACCACTATTATTTGCAGTTTATATTGCGCCTTTAGCTCTGGCGGTCCGGCAGTCAGACGATGTAGAGGGGGTAAAGGTGAAGGAGGATATCTTCACAATAGCCCTATCTGCAGATGATGTTCTACTGTTTTTATCAGACCCAGAACCTTCTCTTCAGGCCCTCTAGAAAATTATTACTCATTTTTCATTCATTTCAGGATATAAGATAAATTCTACAAACACAGAGGTTTTGACTTTCTGCTTTTCCCCTTCTCCACCCCTTCAAGCTTATTTACCTTTTAAGTGGTGAGGGACAAAGCTGAAATATCTGGATATACAGTTACCTCAAAATATTGATCACACTGTCCTGATAAATTATGAACCTCTCACTCAGACAATAGAGAATGGCCTTCATACTTGGTCTCAACTACGTGTCTCCTTCTATTCAAGGATTGACCTTATTTGAATGAATATATTGCCCAGACTACTGTATTTGTTTCCAAACCAGTCATGTCTTGCCCCTTCCTTTTCTATTTTATATCTTGGAATAGGGCTTTAACTCGATTCATCTGGGCTGGAGGGAAACCTTGCATTTGATGGTCCATCCTACAACTCCCAATAGACAAGGGAGGGTTGGGATTACCTGATCTGGGTAAATATACACAAGCAGCTACCCTGGCTAGGATACTGGGGTGGATTGATCCAAATTATTGAATACTTTGTAAAAAACTAGAGATTACACTAAATCATATTGAAGATATTAAAAATGTTCTATTTGAACTGGGGAGCCCTTCCCAGGGTGGAATGCTTATCACAGGGCAATGCAAAGCAGTGTGATAGTCTGGGACAAGCTTAAGAACCTCTCAGGAACTTGCCCCAGTCTTTTATTTTCTACGACAACTTAGGTTAGAGACAAAGAATTTTCAGGTCCTCCTAACTGAGACTTTAAATTGCAGGCATAATAGATGCCTAATCTTTATTTTCAGATATTAGAAAACCAGGGTATGTTGCCTTTTCAACATTAAGAGATACCTAGGGGCTACCACCAGAAACTATTGTAGCTTATCAGCAGATACAAGCTTATCTGGTGAATAAGACCTCAATGGAACTGCCTCCCACTGCCATCTCCTCAATTATTGATAGTGATTATATCTTCCATAAAGGGAATAACCCCCCCCACACACACACACACATACACACCTGATTGGATCACTGTATAAGGGATTGCAGAAGGTTACTAGAGACACAACTGTGGGGGTCCTGGCTGCTTGAATTGGAAATTATTGATACCGGTCTCAGAAGATCTCTGATTTAAATATATCAGGTTATCTCATGGAATATCTCTAGCAACATACTGGCAGGAATTTGCCTGGAAAGTCAGGCTTAGATTTTCTAACACACCAGCTAAACTGATGAAATTTAGAGATGGCCCAGTAGGAAACTGCTGGTGATCTTGTGTGGAAAAGATGGCTGGACAAGTACACATCTTCTGGTCATGCCCAGTGCTCTGACCTTTTTGGGGAGAGGTGGCAGAAACCCTGGGGGAGTTGGTGGGAGAGGATGCAGTCCTTAGTCCTGAAATGGTGTTGCTTTCAATACCTCCTGTAGGGCTCTGTATTCTGAGGGTCTCTCTCTTGATTACTTATATATTGATAGCTAAGAAAGCAATAGCAGACTATGGGCCAGACCCTACCTCCGACCAGAAGGGAAATGGTTCACGGCATGAAGGAAGTATACTATCTGGAAAGACTGGTAGTTGGCCATTTAAACAGAAAGATAATTTGAACTCCAATGGAGGAAATGGGTCCATATATGTCAGTACAAGATCCACATTTTATCCCATAATGGTGACCAGAGAAGTAACCTGATGTTTATAAGGTGAGGGACAGAGACAGAGAGAGAGAGAGAGAGAGCTAGGGGAAAGACTTATCATTTGAGTACTAGTATACAAGGATCCCTATTGGGTTGGATTATCTATGGCTGTATGTGAATTATGATCTTGTGCCCATAACTGTAATGCATTGTGTGTTGCTTGAACTATGTTTGATTGTATTATGTGATTTCTATATTCTATAATTCTATAATGTACTGTATCCCATATGTCTCTTACATATTTTAAAACAAATAAAAATTTAATTAAAAAAAAGAAAAATACAAGTACAGAAAAAAGGCACAAAGTGCTTGTTTCAGAGTATCAAGGCAGCTAATTTCTGAGCAAGTAAGAGCAGGCAGTGAGGCTTGGATTAGAGCAGTGAGCTAGGATTTAGAAGCAGATGCACATATCTTTATTTTTCTGCAGCCAACCTTTTAAATAGGCTGACAGGGACAGTACTGGGAAGCTTCAGTACACCTTGGAGCTGATTCCAGATAGTTGGGAGCACACTCAATATGGCCTGCTTGTCGAGTGAGGTGCAAGTTCTCGGTACATCAAGGAGGAGGAGAACTTTTCCTAAGAGAGTAGGCACTATGGAAATATGGAAAAGGGTTGTGAGATAGTTCAGGAGCTTGTTCAGGAGTAGCTTAACATTCCAGACACCAGCATGAAGCTTGCATCTAGTTGAGAGGATGTCAAGTCAGTGGCTAGTACAAATCGCAATGGTGGGTTTGGTAGGGTAGGTTTGTCATAAACCGTATGGCATGGTGGTCGAGGATGCCTAGTTTGCTGAGTCCTGAGGCTGCTGTGGATTAATAGATTAGAGCTCCATAGTCCTGTAGCAGCAAGAGGTGGCCTGGACCAACCTAGTTCTGGTATCTAATGGAAAGAGGGACTTGTTACGGAAGGAGAAACCTAGCCTCATTTTAAGCCTCTTTGCCAGATTGTCTAGGTGGCCATGAAAGAAATGCTTGTTGCCTAGCAATGAAACAAGATATTTGAATTTGGAGGTGATTTCAAGGGTTCACCTGGGGAGGTAGTGATGAATTATTGTGCATATTTGCAAGGGAAATGGAGGTGGTCTTTGGGGCAAAGATCATGGTCTTAGTTTTCTTGGCATTGAAGAGTAGTTTGGCATTGACTAGGTTGATTTCTAGTTGTGCAGGAGGAGTACACCCCTCACTTCAGCCAATGTAGAGCCTGATATATACAGTACAGTATCATCAGCAAAGAAATGCAGATGGGACTGGGATATACGTGCATCAAGGTTATTGATATACAGGGGGAAGAGGATAGGACCTAATATGGAGCCTTGCAGGACTCCCCTGACAACTGAGAGGGATGCAGAAAAGAGGCCACCAGCTTTTACTTTCTGGGTCTTCCAGATATGTAGCTGGTAAACCACTGAGCAGCGGGGGGGGGGTGGCACCTATTTTTATTAGGCTTGAGACTAACAGATTGTGGTTCACAGTGTTGAATTCTTTGCTGAGATCTAAACTACTGCACCAGGAACTTTCTTGGAGTACATGGCTGTGATCCATTCTCTGGTAACTTTGGCAAGAGTAGTGTGTACTATGGTTGGGTCGGAAGCCAGATTCTGCAGGGTTGAGGACTGAAGATGTGTCGATATGGAGTTTCATTTGGGAGTAAACTAGCTTTTCGAGGACTTTGGAGAGGACAGATAAGATTGAGAAGGGCCTATAGTTGTTTAGGTCGCATGGGTCCCCTCACTTGAATAATGGGAGGACGTGGGCAGATTTCTAGCAGGAGGGAACAGTGGCAGTGGAAATGGAAAGACTGAATACATGGAGGATAGGGGCAGTGAGGTTGAGATAGCCTAGTTTAAGAAAAAAAGGTTCTAGACCTTTGTCCCCTGCACTTTTTCAAATGTCTATGTTAAGAAGTTAATCTTTGACTTCTTTATAGCTAAGTGGGAACAACTGGTGTGCACGGGTTGAAGTTTGTCAGTCAGTGTTATTACAGTCTTGGTTGCTACCACAGGCTGCATAAGGTGAAGAGCCGAAAGCTAGACCAGCAGTTACAAAGTGATTGCTGATTTCCACAAGGATTAGGTAGCTGTTTTCCACAGCCCTACCTTTGCTGAGGATCTTCAGAGGGATGGAGGGGGCTACAGGCTGACCTTCAATGGACTTTACGATCTTTCAGATTTTTGGAATTCCCTTTGCCTGTTCAAAGGTGGTGACATAATAGCTGGCTTTGCTTGTGCAGATTTGTTTAATACAGGTGTTTCTTGCTCTGAATGCTTGTCAGTCAACTGGGCTTTTGGATTTTCTAGCCTTAGCTTAGAGTTTATCATGACATAGGAGTAGCCTTGAGATCTGATGTAAACCATTGGTTGGATGTTTTACACACCTGACTTTGATCAAAGGGCATGCTTGTTGGCCAGAGCAGTGAGGATGTCGTTAGGACAGTGACCATCTCATTGATTGTTTTGGCAAGGTAGAGATCTTGCCATCTAATTTTCCTCAAGTCAGATAAGTAGTCCGATACATTAAACTTGCAAAAGGACCACTTAGTTGTGAGTGCTGGTTGCTGTCAGGCTATAATTTGTGATCTTGTACAAATAACCACCCCATGATCACTCATGTCATTGTGGAAGACTGCACAGTGAAGAATTTTATGGGGATGCATAGAAAGGATGACATCAAGGAGAGCACTGTTGTCAGGATTGGATGTATGAGTTCTAGTGGGTTCACCGACTAACCAGGCTAAGCCGACTTTGTCACAGAAGGATTTCAGGCTGTGCAACTTGGGGGTAAGCCAGTCCATATTAAAATCCCCAAGTATTAAAGTTTCAGTGTTGGTGGAGGCGATTAAGGATTTAAGTATGGTAAGGATGTCAGTGCCACCAGATGGGGAGCGATAACCACCAATAATAGTGAGCCGTTCAGTAGATGGAAGGTGTAATTTGAGAGACACAATTTCATACTCCTTAGATTAGATTTACAGTGAATATCACTGACTGTAAACTTAGATTTAGTGTAGATGGCCACACCACCCCCTCTGGCTTCCCAATCTGACCTGTGCAGACTGTAGCCAGGAAGGGAGACTTGTTGATCACTGTTTGACTTCTTGATTCAAGATCCGGTTATAATAATGTCAGGCTCACTATGGGCAGCCCATACTTGAAGCTGATCAAACTTTTTTGTGAGGCTCAATGTGTTGACAAGCATTAATTTAAGTCCGGGTGCAGATACAAATTCTGCTGGAGAAGCAAGTGGTAATGAGGGTCCAGGGTTTAGTGCCACATTACCTGAACAGAGAAGGAGCAAGAGAAGCAGTTTCTTGATCCAGTTCTTGCAGGGTAGGAGTGTTTTTTTCCCTCTGCGACCCACCACAAGGTGATGATGGGTGCAATGTAATGCTAGGGCAGCAGTGAAGGGAAGCTAAGGAGAGTGCTCTGATTGACTAATATGAAGGAAGCAGAAAGTGTAAGGGTGAAAAATATGGGCCGAGGTTAAAGGGAGGTGGACATATTAAATAAGGGGATGTACAGTGGAATGAGGTTCTAGTTACAGGACTGAAAATTTCAAGAGGTGGACCTGATCCTTGTTCTTTGTTGTGGTGAGCCGCTATGGATAAGGTGGTTAGAAATAAGAAAAGGCTTGAGTATAAGGAGCATGCCATGGCACCACAAATACGAGGGCTAGGAGAGTTATGGACACAGTCAGTTAAGTGGATAGGAGAAGACAGGATTAAGAAGTGTCATGCCTGCCAGAGACAGCAAGCCGGGTGTGCATATCAGTAGCTCTAAGGAGGAGTAGAAGTACACAGAAAGATTGGGTAGGAACTTGGCCGGGTGTCACCAATTTATCAGTATCAATCAGTAGAAGAGTGAGGCGGCAAAGACTGATGAATAGTGATAGGCTGACCACACAATAAGTGAAATGAGACAAGAATTGTATTGTATTGTATTGTATTGTATTTGGTTGGATTGGGTAAGTGTGATTATAACTGGGCCCTCTAGTGGCTAAAATATATAATCTGCTAATGGAAAAGTCAGCGAAAAGAAGAAAATTTAGGCAGCAGAGAGATAATCTCCAGGAACTGTGCCAGGCAGTTCAAATCTCCAGGAGCTGAAGCCAGTCATGGAGAGATGGAGTGCTGAATCTGCCTATAGTAGATGCAATTTCAGGCACCATCCACCAGCTGAGTTCATGGCTAGCAAGCTGGACTGGAGCTGCTTTCCCAAAGGGTACCTGGAATCTTGCTTTGAGGGCAGGCTGGGAAACCACCCTCCAGTCGACTGCATTCTGCACCAGACCGCTAGTACAGAAGATGGAATCCCCCTCAGGGAATCCTGAAGAGAAAGAAGAGAAGGGAGAGATCAGCTTATATATACCAATAGAACAAAGGTCTCAGAGTTTGGGAGGCAGGGTAAGGAGACAAAAGAGTTATGGAAAAAAATGAGAAATTAAAGGTGTGAAGTTAGCCGGAGAGGGAGAAAATGGCTGTGGGAGTGGCTGGTATCAAGCACCAGCACCGTCACCAATGTACAAGGAAAAGGCAAGTGGGGTTTGTTGGGGCAGATGGGAGAAACAGCAGTTCAGCAGCTAGACAAAGCAGTTTTTATCTTCAAACTTGGTTAATACTTAAATAGCTTAAGGCAGTTAAAACACTCCAAAAATGCTAGTTTCCTACTCTTAACAATTCAAAAATAGTTGTAGTTCCCTACACTGACAATTCCAATTCAGCAGTCAGCACAGAGGCACATCACAGATTTAGTTGCAGAGGTTATGAAAAAAAGAAAATTTAGGTAGCAGAGAGATGAGCTTGAGGACTGTGCCAGGCAGTTCAAATCTCCTGGAGCTAAAGCCAGTCAGGGAGAGACAGAGTGCTGAATCAGCCTATAGTAGATGCAACTTCAGATACAATCCACCAACTCAGTTCATGGCTAGCAAGCTTTACTGGAGTTGCTTTCCCGAAGTGTACCTGGAATCTTGCTCTTGAGGGCAGGCTTGGGAGCTCCCTGCGGTCAGTTGCATTCTGCACCAGACTGCTAGTACAGAAGATTGAAGCCCCCTCAGGGAATCCAGGCATCTTGCTCTTGAAGGCAGGCTGGGGAGCACCCTGCAGCCAGCTGCATTCAGCACCAGACTGCTAGTGCAGACGATAGAATCCCCCTCAGGGAATCCTGGAATCTTGCTCTTGAGGGAAGGCTGGGGAGCACCCTGCAGTCAGCTGCATTCAGCACCAGACCGCTAGTGCAGACGATAGAATCCCCCCCTCAGGGAATCCTGGAATCTTCCTCTTGAGGGAAGGCTGGGGAGCACCCTGCAGTCAGCTACATTCAGCACCAGACCCCTAGTGCAGAAGATGGAATTCCCCTCAGGGAATCTTGAAGTGATATAATTGTTCTGTGTTTCATTTTACCTGTTTTAAACTTTTTAGTAAACAACATTTTCTTTAAAATACTGCCTGTGCTCTTTTCTATTATTTTATACCTGATTGCTGAACCTGTGTTTAAGGCTAACAGCTGTTAAGAGCTTGATTGTGCTACTAAGCTTAAAAGGTAAGAATATACCTGCAGTGCTTGCCACAACAAAAGTGTAACGGTACTGAATTATAGAAACATAGAAACATAGAAGTTGATGGCAGATAAGGACTGCAAGGCCTATTCAGTCTTCCTATTTCTTTTTCTACCTTATGAATGTGCCATTGGCCTTTGCTCTGTCAATGGCCTATCTATCCATACTCATCTGTATTGCTCCCTTGTGCTTATCCCATGCCTGTTTGAAGTGCTGCACTGTATTCACGTCCACCACTACCTGAGGTAGGCCGTTCCATGCATCCACCACCCTTTCTGTGAAAAAGAACTTCCTCACGTTACCCCATAATTGGCCTCCCTTTAATCTCATGCTGTGTTCTCTTGTCCTACAATTTTTCTTATATTGAAACATGTTAGACTCTTTCACCTTGTTAATGTTCTTGAGGTGTTTGAATGTTTCGATCATACCATCTCTCTCCCTCCTTTACTCTAGGGTATTCAGATTGAGTCTGCTAATCTGTCCTTATATGTTTTGGGATGCAGCCCCGCACCATTTTGGTTGCCCTTCTCTGGACTTCCTGAATTTGGTTAATGTCCTTGTGAAGCTGTGGCCTCCAGTACTGCATGCAGTACTCCAGATGGGTCCTAACCAGTGTCTTGTAAAGAGGGATTATTACCTCACTCTTCTGACTTGTGATACCCCTACTAATACACCCCAACATCCCTCTAGCCTTACCTACTGCTTTAGTGGTCTGCTTGGATGATTTCAGGTCATCAGTGATGATGACGCCCAAGTCTCTTTCTTCCCTTGTGACTGCCAGCAACTCCACTCCCAGCCTATAGTTGGCTTCAGGATTTCTCTTCCCTATGTGCATGATCTTGCACTTTTTTGCATTAAACCCCAGTTGCCACTCTTCTGACCATTTTGCTAGTTTATCCAGAACTCTTCTCATTCTGCCCACCCCATCTGGATCATCTACTATGTTGTAGATCTTGGTGTCATCTGCAAACAGACAACCCTTACCCTTAAGTCCACTTGCAATGTCACTGATGAAGATATTGAAGAGAACTGGTCCCAGGACTGATCCCTGAGGTACCCCACTTGTGACTTGCATCTCTTCTGACTGTATACTGTTTACCACCACTCTCTGTTATCTGCCTGTCAACCAGTTTGCCACAAAGCTGACCAATGTCTGACCCACCCCGAGCCTACCTAGCTTATTAATCAATCTTCTATGTGGAACAGTATAGAAAGCTTTGCTGAAGTCAAGGTAGGCAACATCAACTACTCCCCCTTGGTCCACCACTCTGGTTACCCAGACAAAGAAATCTATGAGATTAGTTTGACAGGACCTTACTTTTGTAAACCCATGATGTATTGTATCTTGTGCTCCTATGGATTCCAGGTGTTGCACTATCCTTTTCTTAAGGAGTGTCTCCATAATCTTGCCCACTACTGAGGTAAGACTGACTGGTCTGTAGTTCCCTGCCTCCTCCCTGTTACCACTCTTGTGGAGCGGGATCACATGAGCCCTTCTCCAGTCTTCTGGAACCTCTCCTGTACTCAAAGACTCACTAAACAGTTCTGATAATGGCACTGCTAGTTCCACCCTTAGCTCATTTAGTACCCTGGGATGTATGCCATCAGGTACAATTGCCTTGTCCACCCTGAGCACATTGAGCTCTTGTAGGACCCTTTCTTTTGAGAAGGGACTACTGCACACCTCCTCTGTATCCATGGTGCTGTGCTGTAGGCCCTGCCCTACCTTCTCTTCAGTAAATACAGAGCAGAAGTATCTATTTAGGATATATGCTTTTACATGGTCCTCCTCCTCACATGCCCCCTTATCCCCTTTGATCTTAGCAATACCCCCTCTGGACTTTCTCCTTTCACTAATGCAGCTATAGAAAGTCTTGTCACCTTCTTTTACTGTTTGTGCTAGTGTTTCCTCGGTTTGGGCCTTTGCCTGCCTTCTCTGCTTCCCTTAGGAAGTTTAGTATGCCTCCTATGTTTATCCTGATCGTTCCCTTATATTTCCTGAAGGCCAGATTTTGGCTCTGTCATTTTCTGCAACTGTGTTTGAGAACCAAGTGGTTTCCTTCTCTTCACTTCCTTTTCTCTCTAACACAATTGGATGTTCTCAAGTACTGCTTCTCTAATGCTTGCCCACTTTGCCTGAACCCCTCACCTGTATTTCTTTTGCCAGGCCTAGCTTAACTCTGTTGTCCATCTTATCGAGTCAGCTCCTCTGAAGTCCCATATTTTGCCTTGGAATAGGATGATTTTGTTCTTGTGGCCAAATTGAACCATACCATGTGATGGTCACTGGCACCCAGGTGACCTACCTGGAGATCTGTGATCCTTGTTAGTCAGTATTAGATCTAGGATAGCCCTGTCTCTTGTGGGTTGTTGTACCAGTTGTTTGAGGCCCTCCCCCTGCAGGGAATCCACCATGTGTCTAGTTCTGGCAGATGTCCCGGCTGGTATTGACCAATCTGTATCTGGCATGTTGAAATTTCCCATTATCAGAACCTCACCTTTAGCTGTCATGTTTTGTATATCTTCTAACAGTAACATGTCTATGTCCTTCCCCCTGGTCTGGAGGCCTGTACACAACCCCAGTTCGTATGGCTGACCCAGTTCCTGTTTCCAGGGTGACCCACAGTTCTTCTGGCTCCTTATGTGTATTCTGAATTTCTCTAGCTTTGATATTTTCATTGACATAAAGGGCCACTCCACCCTCCCCCTTTTTGCACCTCGGTCTTTTCTGAACAGTACATAGCCAGGTACTGAAGTCTCCCAAGTGTGGTTACTGGTAGACCATGTCTCGGTAATAGCTACTATATTCAGTTTAGCCTCTGTCATTATTGCCTGCAGGTCTGGGATCTTGTTTCCCAAACTGCAAGCATTTGTGTACATGATTCTATCGGCCAGATTTCAGTGTGCTAGTTGTTAGTCAAGGTCTGGCATTTCCCCTGTGCATTGTATGGGGAGCCAGATCTTTTTCTTTATCTGGTGATGCAAATGAACTACAAACATGCTGAACTCCTGTTTGACCACTAGCTGAGAGGTGTTCTTCCCATTTGAGCGTATGGGTGCTGCAGCCCTCTCCCCATTTCTAGTTTAAATATTTTGCAAAGGCAAAACTTCTGCCCAATGCATTGACTCCTTCTTAGTCAGATGCAGTCCATCAACTTTAAAGAACTTTTGCTCCCAAAACTGTTGCCCATTCCTTACAAATCTGTGTCCTTTTCCTGGCATCAGCCCTTGAGCCATATGCATAGCTCCCTATCTTCACTTCTCTGACCTTCTGTCCATCTGTTCCCCTCTCCCAGACTGGAAGGATCTCAGAGAAAGAGATGCCAGATGAAATGAATAATAGTTTGTCACTCAGCCTGGTCTGGTGTTCCTTGGTCTCCACAACTGACCAGCTGGCGAGATCTTAGTCCCTATGTGTACCAGGACGTCAATGTTTTCTCCTGCTTCTTGAACAATTATAGCAATGCGGTAAGTGTTTCTTCATGCTGATGTACCTGGGAGACATCTGACCATTACCCCTGGCTAGAAATGCATATCATCTCCCTGAATCATGGAGTCTCCTATGATCAGAAGTTTTTTTAATTTTCTTTTTGCTTTTTTTTGTTTTGGTTCCTGTTTTGGGTGAGTTTTGTTGTGCTAGCACCTGTGCTACAGCGTCCTGCTCTGCAGTGTCCTCTGCCCCTTCGTTTGATTTCAGAGACAGAGGCAGATACCCGTTTGTAGTTTTCATATGGTTTGTGGAGGTGTTATGTTGGAGAGCACAGAATGATCGGGCTCCCGATTTGCCCCTCCTAAACACCTGTTTACCTCCTGGACCAACTACCCTCTGCAGTCAAGGTGCTTCTGCTGGATGTTGGGGAAATGGTGGGCAGTTCTTATAATACATTTCCCTGAGTATGCAATTTGAGGCATGCAATCTCAATCATGCTGCCTGGAGCTGAGCCCTTAGATCTCCAATGGTCCAGCATGTAGGATAGTGTTCTAAATCCTGTAAAACTGCCCTTCTGAAAAGTGTTCCACAGTACCTGCAGTTAATGATATCCATTCCAAATAAGTTGCTGGGTTTATAGCCTGGTCAGAGTAATAAGAAGGAAGAAAATGAAAGAAAAAGTTTGATTTTGTGTTTTGTTTGTTTGTTTTTGTATAACTTGTTATAACAAGTTAAAGTACTAGTGCTCCTGTAAATGAGGTCACTGTGTGGATACCCCTCTGATCCGCCCTTTCCTGCTTTGCAGCAAGAAGTGTCACAACTGTGCTTCCCTATAAAAGGAGTGTAGTGTGGGGTAGTTGGCGATGGGGTGACTGGGTCCTTCCCCTGCCTAAAAAGAAGAACCATGGATGAAAGAAACAAGAAGGTAAGATCAGAAACACTCAGCCAGCAACAAATGCAGTAGCCCTGAAAGCTTATCCTAATGATAGACAAACCTGTAAAACCTGTAAAGCACCACCTGTAATAATTTCACAGAAGATATACCCTGTAAGAAACACTTTGCTACAGAGAAAAATAAAGCAGCAACAGAAGATATAATTTGCAAAAGACAATTTGATTCAGAAGAATGCAGCAGAAATCTGTAAGCACACACCTGTAGGCACACCCTGTGATAATGCAGCAGAAGGTCAACCCAGCAACAACAATTTGAATCAGAGAAAATAAAGCAATAAAATGTTAGCAACAAACAGTAACAATCCCTGTGAGTACAAAATAAAAATAACATAAAGTAAATCTGTCTAGTCAAAAGAAACCTTAAGCCTTATCCTTGCTATGGTAAGGTTCTTTGCTCCATTCTTTCTAGTGATCTAGAAGAAAAGAGCTCAGATGAAGCTAGGTACCTTGGCCAGCAAAGCCACTAGGTACTGCTCCCTGCAAGTGGCACCAATGTAATAGCGATGCGGCACAAAGTTACTGCAGTGCTGGATGCCGGATTCCAGCTGCCCATTAAAATGCTGTTCCTCATTTACGCAGCAGGTGGCTACCACAAGGCATCATTGCAGTGCTGCTGTTTCTGAAACCTAATTCATTATCTCCCCCCAAAATAGCTTGCTGATGTCATCTGAAAATTATGGCAAAGTAAAGGCTGGTCCGCTGGCGCAGTGGTTGGATTTCCGCTTGTGACACCAGCGACCTGGGTTCGGTAACGGGCTTGGGTCATTGGAGGACCGGCTTGGGGGAGAAGGATTGAGCATCCTCAGGACTGCTCTCCTTCTCCGGAAGGGAGGGGGGGTTGTGTTTTCGGAGAAGCCTGACATGAGCTACGAGGAGCTAGACATGAAACAACATCCATTTTTTAAAATGTTGGTGGGAAGGAATTGAAGCAAACTCTGTAGATAAAATTGAAAATGCTGTTCTGTCAGAGCAGTTTTTTGGGCAAGCCGAGCAGAGCTGAAAACCTGGCTGGAGGACCGAGATCCAAAAACAGTGCAAGAGGCTGCTGAACTCTCGGACCGCTATGCCAGGAACAGACCTGCTCTGAGAGTGAATGGGGTGGGCATGGCAACACAGAAAGGGAAAAGCATGCCTTCAGGGCAGCTAAAACCCTCCCTCCCTCCACCAAAACCAGGCAGCCCCAGGTTACAAAGAGATTTTCCTGAGAAGAGAAATGAATATTGGGTTTGCAAAGAAATTGGTCATATTGCAAGACAGTGTCCCAAAAAGACAAATAGTGCACAAAGTAGTGCTAGAAAAGAAGTGGTTGTTTGTGTGTCCCTGAAAGCATGACTGTAAACATGAGGGAACACATGCACCCAGTCACTGTAAATGGTGTACAGATACATGGGTTATGAGACATGAGGCATCCTGACTTTGGTAAAGGGGATCTGGTAGAGCCTGGTCAGCTTATACCCAATTAATTTATGACTGTATGAGGATTCACTGAGGAGGAGAAACCCTTACCACTTGCTAGTGTTCTCTTAGACTGGGTAAGACAGGGGAACTGTACAAAAGTTTGCCATAGCCAAAACTTTAGCTGTTGACCTAGTCTTTGGTAACAATCTCAAATAGGGATGGTGTGTGCAGTTACCCACAGCCAGCGACAAAGGAAAATTGTGGTTCCCTGGACCTCATAGAAGTCCCTGTGAAGGCTGATTCCCCAGCCTGTCTCCCCGATTTGAAGAATAATGAAGGGGGTAGAAATTCCCAGGTTTGTGTTAACCAAACATCTAGGTAGGGTTACTCTGAGGAAGGAGGGGTGACTCATTGTCGGAGGGTTAGGGATGAAAGTGATCCTGAGTGCCCTGATGCTAGAGCTAGTTTAGACACTGAAGGGGACCTGTCCCATGGCTTGTGAATGTGCAAGGAGTTTGTAGCTGCTCAGAAAAGTGACCCAAGGCAAGAGAAGCTGAGGGCTTGGGCAGACTCTGACAGAGCACAGGAAGGTGATGGGAAACATAAGGTTTATTGGGACAATGGACTGATGTATATGCAGGATGCTAAGACAGAGGAAGGGGTGACGGGCAGGTAGCTTGTCATTCCCCAGGGATACCATGAGCAGTTGCTTAAGATTTCAAATGCTATTCCCAGGTCTGGTCATCTGGGAATTGTGTGTGCTATGCAGCATTTGGCCCAGAATTTCTATTGGCCCAACTTCACCCAGGAGGTGAAGGAGTATTGCAGGTCTTGTCAGTGGTGTCAAGAAATAGCAAAATAGGGAAGGTGGGTAAGAAAACCCAAGTTGCCCTAATTCCCTTGCCCATAATGGAGGAGCCATTCCTGAGGATGGGAATGGATACTGGGGGGGCCTTTAAATACCTCTGGCTCCTCTGAGAAGAGGTTCATCCTGACTGTGGTGGATTATTCCACCCGTACCCAAGGCAGTTGCCCTATCCTCACTGAGGATAGACAAAGTGGCAGAAGCCTTTCTAGGATTTTCTCCTGTGTTGGGTTTCTGCAGGAGGTCATCACCGGTCATGGGGGTTCTTTCATGTTGGACCTGATGAAATGTTTGTGGAGAAGTATTGGGTGGTGCAGAGATGCATGACACCTATCAGTCACAAGCCAATGGGCCTGTGGAAAGATTTAATGGTACCCTTAAGTCAATGCTCCAAGTGTTTGTTGAACAGCATGGGAGGGACTGGGAAAAATACCTTCCCCATCTGTTGTTTGAGTACAGGGAGGTACCCAAGGAGTCAGCAGGGTTTTCCCACTTCGAACCTTATATGACGCAGAGTACGTGGGCCCCTAGACTTGATCCAGGAGGATTGGGAAGGCAAGCACACCACCCAGGGAACTCCCATAGTGGATTATGTCCTTAGGTTTAGGGTAAGGCTAAAGGAGCTTATGGGGACAGCCCAGAGCAACCTGGCAGCTGCCCAACAAAACACAAGATGTGTGGTACAATCACAGAGCAAGAGCTTGCTCGTAGATGGCAGGTCAAGAAGTCATAGTCCTAATCCCAGTCCCGAAGAAAAGCTGCAGGTCGAGCAGATAGGACCATATGAAGTAGTCAGATGGGTAAATGATGTGAACTATATTATAGAGTTTACTGACAGAAGAAATATATGAAGAATGTACCATGTCAACATGATGAAGCCATATGCTAATACTGGCACTCGGGACAAACAAGCAACACAAGCAACACAAGCAGCTCACCTGAGGAGCTGAGGAAGCCGAATTTCCAGCCTGATAACTTTCGAGGTAAAGAGAGCCTCTTCTCTTCATCTGGACGCCTGCAGGGGTGCTACCTGATGAACACTTATATTTTATGAACTTTGTTCCCTGTTCACCACTGGGTGGGCTTGTTATTTGCTTCTCTTTGTGCTACTAATGCTGAAGTGTAAACTAGGGACTCACTGGTTGCCCTAGAGTTGCCTTGCTGATTACACCTTAAAGCCAGATATACCAAGCAGCTAATATAGATCAGACTTGTTTAATATGGTGGTATTGGAGCTAATTGCTGATTACACCTTAAAGCCAGATATACCAAGCAGCTAATATAGAGCAGACTTGTTTAATATGGTGGTATTGGATCTAATTGCTGATTATACCTTATAGCCATATATACTAAGCAGCTAATATAGAGCAGACTTGTTTAATATTGTGGTATTGGATCTAATTGTGCTTGTAACTGAAGGTATTAGGATAGCTGGGTCCTAGTGTGACCTCATTTTGGAATAGCCCTGTTTGCTTAGAGTGGAGCTCCTTTGTGAAAGTCACAACATATTCTCCCACTGCATAGTAATGAGAGGCTTTGTTTTCCACTACATAGGCAGCTCCCCCAAAGCTAGGCACTTGGGACAAACAAGCAACACAAGCAGCTCACCTGAGGAGCTGAGGAAGCGAATTTCCAGCCTGATAACTTTCGCGGTAAAGAGAGCCTCATGTCTTCGTCTGGACGCCTGCAGGGGGGTACTAGTCCAACGGCGCTTTGCACCGTCTGCACCGCCCACCCCAACCACCCACCCAGGGGTGGCTGTCAATTTAAGGATCCACCCCGTGACATCACATCCGGTGACATCACGTCCAGTTGCCCAGAACCTATGTCCCCACTTTCCCATTTGCAGGTTATACCCAGAGCCCCGATTTTTCTGCAGCACATCGGAGCAAAGTTCTGCGGCAGGGTTCTCATTTGCCACAGAACTTCTGTGGCACTCAACACCAATTTCTGCGGCAATTCTGCGGCACATTTTTACCCTTAATTTTTTTCTTTTTTGTTTTTTTCGCCATATCTGACACAATGCACGCTCGTAACACAGTCATTTTATGGGTGTTTGTCACCAAATTTTCAACACAACCAGTTTAAGACCTCTGCTCATGAACAGTATCACTGTGATTTTATTAATCTGTCCGGAACATTGATTTTGCACACCAACTGCGCCATTCTGCGCTACAAGGGTGGAAACACATTTTGGGTGAGATGTGAAAATGACAGCTGTACTACCTATAAGACAGTGTGGTGAAATGGCAATGTTGAAACTCTGGAGTGAAAATATTGAAATTGTCAACTTCACTGCCTGCGTGAACTGCGCAATGCAGCCTGGTAAACAGTCATTTTTGGAATTTTAGCACCAAATTTTCAACATGGGGTTTTGGTCCCCCTTCTCATGAATGATGTCATTGTCATGGCGTATTTGGTCCCAAAGGGTGATTTTGCAGTCACTGCGCGGTCACTGCACAAAATCACCCGCCGAGGAATAACACCATGACAGTGACATCATTCATGAAAAATCCCATGTTGAAAATTTGCAAAATCCAAAATGCCTGAGATATGCAATAAAGTTGAACCTCTCTATGTAGCCCATTATACAGCTTACCGGCATTTCCTCAGTTAGGTCGCCTTTGAAAGAGTGCAGGCGTGTTCCGGTCCACGAAGATTGTCGCGCGGGTCCAGAGGTAAGTATGGGGTGGGGGTGTGGGAGGCTGGAGTGCGCAGTGGGTGGGTGCGGGATGTGAGAGGGGGGCTCGAGGCTGCGCCGTGGGACAGTTTTGTTTTACAGGGAAAAAAAAAAGCGTTGGGACCACTTGCCTGCGCTGGGGTGGGCTCCAGCGTGGCACAATGACTTTGGGGGTGTTCAGCTGACGGGTTGGGCACCCCATCGGCAAAAAAAAACAAACACTGAGAATGCTTTGCCATGCTAGTGGGTTCCCAGCGTAGACAACGATTTTGGGGGTATTCAGCCGACGGGGATTGGGCACCTCTGTCGGCAAAAAATTGAGACGCTTTGCCACACTGGGGTGGGCTCTCAGCGTGGCATATAACGCATTGGAAGGGGACAGTGAAGCCGGCGGGGTTGGGCACCCCCATTGGCAAATGAAGCAGGCGTTTGTTCCGCGGGTGGCGAATTCAGCGGGTGAAGGCAAATTCACGGATATTTCGCGGTTTTGCGCGATCCATCGAATCATGGAAAATTTGGGGCCCTGGTTATACCTGCTGTGGCCACTAGAGGACCTATGCTCCTCGCCACTTCCTACTCCACCTGTACAGTACTACTTCCCTTGGATCTTGCTCACCACAATGTATTGGCCCTGCCTCACGCTCTGCCTGTGGCTATCCCCACTCAACAGTGCACTTACCCACTTACCCATCTGCTACTTGGCACTGTGCCCTGGCAACCCTCCCTCCCTTGCTCCTGAACCTGCTCTCCTGCCCCTTGGGACCTCTGTGTGTCTCGGTCCTCCCTGCCTCCCTAGCTTTCTCCTCACCTCAGGCACATCTGGGTGTCTTCTTATTCTTGCTTTCCTTCCTGTACCACCCTGCCCACCCCTGCTCCCTTAGCCTCCCTCCTCCCCTCATGTCAATCATAGGAAAACCCTCTCACCATCTCCCAGCCAGGGTGTTAGTCATGCTACTACTCCTGTCAGGTAACATTCATCCAAACCCTGGCCCGGTTCCCTGTGGAGCTCCGACTGGCACCACAGGCCTATGCATGGCCTCCATGAATATCTGTAGCCTCCTAAAAGTTTGACTCACTACAATGCCTGGTCACATCAATTAACCCTGATGTCATCGCTCTGGTTGATACTTAGCTGTCAAAATCCTCCCCTGACTCCCTAGTCTCCCTTCCTGGTTTCACCCTCTTCTGGTCCGACCATGTTGGGAGACGGGGTGGCGGCTGCGCTATTTATGTCAAGGAATCTCTCCCCGTACTAGCCCTGCCTGCTCCCACCCTTGACTCCAGGGCCCAGGTGCTTATGCTGAAACTAACCCCTGACCCTTTAAAGGGACCCCTTTATCTGACTACTGCATACGTGCCCCCCAGGGACCAAACGCAGGCCATTGCCTCTCTTACAGAATACCTTACCTCACTACCTCCTTCCACTGATCAAATTCTGGTGGGTGACTTAAATGTCAACTGGCTCAGCCCCTCCTCCTCCTGTGCCCGAGACTCCTTTTCTGCATTAGACCTAACGCAACTAGTTACCCACCCTACCAGGACTGACCCCAAGAGAAGCTCCAGTACCCTGCTTGATGTGGTACTCACCAACCACCCTAATCAGATCCCCAATGTACAAGTCCTCCCAGACTCTCTCAGTGATCACTCCCCCATTCTATTCCACTGGTCATCCTCAGTCCCCAAACCCATAGCACAGTCCACATGCGTGTGGCATCTAATACTGGTGGATTGATAAAACTTAAGGAACTTCTGTCCCAAATTGACTGGTCTCCTATACAGGCAACTCCTGATGTTGACACAGCTCTCTCCTTCTTTACCGAACTTTTAATAATGCCTGTGATATCTTTGCCCCAATGTTGACCCACCATTCTAAAAGGCAGAATGCCTCCTGGGTAACCCCAGATTTGATCCACCAACTCAAACATAGGGACAACCTATGGCACCGTGCCATTGAGACTGGCCGGCCCAGTGATAGGCAGTTATATGCTGCCGCCCGAAACAAGTGCACTCGGGCCATCAGAAAGGCCAAGTCTGAGCACTATTGGTCCTCACTCACTGCCTCATGGGGGAACCCCAGAACCTTCTGGGATAACATTAAACAGTTAAATGGGAGTTCACACTCCGCCCCACCCACCCAGATCAACATTCATGGTGTGATCTCCTCAGACCCAGCCCTCATAGCCAACCACCTCAACACCTCATTTACTGACCTTATCCTTATCCTCCCTACAAATTTTTTTGACCCTCCTCCCCCAGCATCTGCCGTAAATCTTTCTCGCCCTTATTTTCTCCTCCGCTGTGTTTCTGCCCAAGAACTTAGGCCGCACCTTGTCACTGCCCTCAAGAGTAATAGTACAGGCAGTGACACCCTGGATCCATGTATCCTACGGCTGGTCTTGGACACAGTCCTTACCCCGATCATGTGCCTCATCAACCACTCTCTTTGCCTGGGGAAGGTTCCAACTGCCTGGAAAGACACCACTGTCACCCCTAGCTTTAAAGGTGGTGATAGGACTGTGGCTGGAAACTATCGACCAATCTCCATTCTCTCTCCTCTCTCCAAGGCCTTGGAAAAAGTGGTGGCCTCTCAAATCTCTGACTACCTTTCCACCTACAATGTCCTATGTCCTGAGCAGCATGGCTTCCGAGCAGGCCACAGTACCAACACAGCCCTACTAGAGTTCTCCAACTTTCTCCACTCCTACTTAGACACTGGTTCTCTGGCTGGTGCGGTCTTCATTGACCTCTCTAAAGCTTTTGACACTGTCTCCCACCCCCTCCTTCTTGATGCCCTTAGTCTCTCTGGTTTTGCTGTTGGCCTATCTCTGGTGCACCAGTTATCTATCTGACCGCTCACAGCATGTAAAAATTAATGGAACCTACTCAGACATCTGTCCCATCTTTTCAGGGGTTCCCCAGGGCTCCATTCTGGGCCCCTTACTATTCTCCCTTTACCTTAACACCCTTCCACGCTCTTGCTCGGGGAACATTCTATTGTATGCTGATGATGCAATCATCTTTGCCTCAAGTTGTAACCCTATTGCCCTTCAGGACTCGCTGCAGAAGTCCTTCGTCGAAGCCGAGAGCTGGTTCAAGGAACAGATTGGTGATAAATCTTAAAAATGAAAACCATGTTCTTCACTCTTCCTCAAAACAAGTCCTGCAACTCAAACTCCTCATTCACTCTGGGTCCTCTTTCCCACTCAAACATGTTTGCTCTTATAAATACCTAGGGATCCATTTTGACCCCTCCATCTCCTTCCATGGACACATCGCTGCCCTAGCCACTGCCACTAATATCTGATTGTTCATCTTATCTCGGTATAAACACTGCCTACCCCCAGAGGCTCTTCAACTCACAGTCACCTCCTCTATCCTGTCCCTAGTGGACTATGGACTGCCGGTGTATGGTGCTGCTGATCAGACCGCACTCCATAAAATTCGCACTACTCTGAATAAGGCCTGCAGGTTAATTAATAGGGCACCTAGGCTAACACACACCTGTCTACTGTACGCTAAAGTGCTGGTACTTGCTCTTGACGAGCACCTCAAATATCTGACCTGTACCCTTACAAAAAGACCCTCCTGGGCTATCCCCGCAGGGATTGACCACCACCATACCGCCTGTCCCACTTGTTCATACTAGGACCTCTGGGAAAACTCTCTTGTTAACCCTAGAGCTAGGACCTCTCACGGCCAAAGAGCCTTCAGCTTTAGGGCCCCTCCCTGGTTCAACACACTGCCCCTCCATCTCCTGAGCTCCAACTATATCAGGCTTCAAAACTTCCTACATAACCACCTTATTAACACCAAGCTGTAGTGCCACTAGTCAAAGCTGTACTAATACTTATGACAAAGCTACTACTAAGCTGCTAAGGACAACATAACTCTGGTATTGTTTGCATCAATCCTACCTGTACCAGCTTGTTTGTATCTATGTATTAGTTACTGTTATACTGTGTTGTACTGTTATACTGTATTTTCGTCTTGTCTTACTGTGACAAAGGTACCTTTTGTAAATGAGCCTATGGCTCAAAGGTTTTCCAAACTGCTGTTTAAATAAATAAATAAATAATAGGCTTAACCTCATAAATAAAGTGTTTGCTGTGTGTAGTCCTGTGGAGGGATGGATGAAGGAGATTCCTTCTGGACTTGTTGTAAGAAAGCAAGCGGGAGTCTCTGTGGAGGCAATTAAGTTGTCACCTCAGTTGGCCTCTGGCCAGATCCAGGAAGTAAGGGAGGTTTTATCAGACTTTGCCCGCTGTATAGCACTGAACCTGGACTAACCTCCTTAGTGAGGCACAATGTGAAGACAGGGATGCAGGCACCCATAAGGTGGACAGCATATTTGGTGTCAGAGGCTGTCCAAAAGGACATTAGAAGGAAGGTGGAGAAAATGTTATATTTAGGGGTAATTCAGAAATCCTACAGCACCTGGGCCTCACCGGTAGTCTTTGTTTCCAAGCCAGATGGGTCTACTCATTTTTGTGTGCACTATCATGGACTGAATGCAGTCATGAAGTCAGATGCCCACCCGAGGCCATGGATGGAAGAACTCCTGGACAAGTTGGGAGGGGCAACATACCTTACAACTACTGACCTGACAAAGGGGTATTGGCAGGTAGAGATAACTGCCAGAGCTAGGGAGAGGTCAGCCTTCATCACTCTAATAGAGTTATTTGAATTTAAAGTACTGTAATGCATTTCAGAATGAAGAACACTCTGGCACTTTCCAAAGGTTGGTGAACTAGGTGTTACATGGTGCTGAGGAATACACTGTGGCATACCTGGATGACACTGCTGTCTTTAGTACCAGCTTGGAAGAACACCTGTCCCACCTTAGGGAAGTGCTGGGCAGGATACAGAGGGCCGGGCTCACTGTCAAAGTTGAGAAGTGTCAGATGACCATGGCTGAAGCAGCATACCTCAGGCAAGTAGTAGGCCAGGGACAGCTCAGTCCTAACCAAGTAAAAATAAAGACAATCAAGGCATAGCACAGACCAGAAATGCAGAAGCATGTCAGGAGTTTTCTGGGGACAGCAGGGTACTATGGGAAATTTGTACCCAGTTACAGTGTCCTGGCTGCTCCCCTACCTGGCCTGTTAAAGAAAAGGATGCCTAAGAAAATTGCCTGGGAAACAGCCTGTGAGAAAGCCTTTACCAGACTGAAGGATGCACTGTGCAGTGCTCCTGTATTGACATGTCCAGACTACAGCAGACCTTTTGCAGTCCAGACTGATGCCTCAGATGTGGGTATTGGGGCAGTGCTGAGTCAGACATCCAACCAAGGGAAAGATCACCCCATAGTGTACTTGAGTAAAAAGGTACTTCCCAGGGAGCAGGCTTACTCAACGGAGGAAAAATAGTGCCTTGCCATGGTGTGGGCCCTAAAGAAGTTAGAGCCATACTTATACAGGCAGCATTTTGAGGTACAAACTGACCACAACCCCCTGGTTTGGCTGGCACAAATGGGTAAAATGAATGGCAGACTACTAAGACGGAGTCTTGCCTTGCAAGGGTATGACATGATTGTTTCACACAGGGCTGGGGCAGCAAATGGAAATGCTGATGGTTTATCTCATAGTTTTGAGATGTAAACTGAATTTGGAGAACTAATCCCATGAGGGAAAATATCCCCAAAGTCAGTCTAAGGAGGGAAGAATGTGATGATAAACCTCTAATATTATTATTATATAATACAATATTTGTACTAAAAACAAATTTGAATGTCTATTTATGTACAAAACCAGACTGACTGCTGCAGTGACAAGTGACCTTTGACCACAGGTGTGTCAGTGTAGAAGCTGCAGGATGTGATAAATTGATGAGTGAAGAGAAACCCTAATCAAGAGTTTCCTGTTCTGTCTTTAATTAAAGTTTCTGCCAATCTGCCAGGATATAGTCCTCTTAATCTTTTATTGCACTTGCAGGAAAGGTCAATTTGATAGTAGGACCTGTTGTAAATCGCAAACCTTAGACCTTCCTTGGGAAACAGGGACCAGCAAGCAGTTCAAAGAGATGTTTGATCAAAGACTGTCATATTTGGGAAATGGCTAGTTGTTGATGTTCATATTAATAAAATACAAACTTGTAGGTAATTATGCTAAGAATTAAAACTAAGGGAGGATCTAACGGTGACCTCACAAAAGGGGTGGGGAGATGGAGTTTCAAATGAACAGCTATCAGAAGGAAACAGTGATATATTATTTTGGACTCAAGAGACACACACTTCTCTGGACTTGAAAGCACTTATGGTAACAGATAGGAAATAACTTAAATTTGTAGTAGTAGTTTGTGTTCTGTAACTTCCCATTTTTTATGCGGTTGTAAGTTCATGATATTCAAGTTCAAGTTTATTGTAGGAAAACTCCATTGAGCAAGCTCATTCTCAAGGCGGTCCTTTGACACAGATACATAGTTACAGATTGCATAATCGAAAAAACAGTACAAATTCAAGTACAGAACTATGGGCAAGCATTAACATGTTGCATGAAAATGACAATGACATAGAAAAATACAAGCACAGAAGCCACTTGTTGGTTATTTGGGGAGGAGACTAGGGCCACCTACCTTCCCCCACTTAGCCATTGAATAAGGCCTATTAAGCCTACTGCATTATTATTATTATTTGAGAAGTAGGGGAACAATAGACATTTTATGTGTCCTTGCTCTTTAACGACACAAATAAGTTCAGAGACTTACCAGAAACTCTTGTTGCTTTTTATGTTTTATGATCTGGCACTATACTGGCAACTGAGCTTGACTATTTTTTAGAGGCCCACTTTTCATCTGTTCCCCAATCTTATAAGGTTTTTTTTTTTATCCCACATGGCAATTATAAAGTAATGGTATTGGAAGTGATGAGAGATGAGATAGGATGCAGAGCATACCCAGAGGAATGCTATCCTTCCTAAATATTTTTTTTTTCTTTGGTATGTCCCACTTATTGGGATACACTTATTGTATCCTGGAGGCCCCAGCCAACTGTGACCAGGACTCACCTCCATCTTCAGGAAGAGTTCAACAAATACATGGGGTTCTTCATGAGGGTTCAGGAGAGAACATCTACTTCTCCACTTATGGAAGTCACTGATCCAAGCATAACAAGGTTTTATTAATCAATGTCATTTATAGTGTAAATAGTTTTGTTATAATGAGAGTTGAGTTGTTCACTGACTTATAGTTAGATGTAAAACTAAGATTACAAGATATAAGGATATCTGGGAAATGCATGATCAGTCACGCAATGCAAACAGAAGAGTAATAATTATGAAATACAGGATATGGTTAGAAATATAGCTTTATTAGGGGGCAATCTGATCTTACTGCAGAAGACACCCAGTAAAACTGTGGAACAAAAACAATGTCGAGGATCCTGGCACTGCCATCTCCATGACCTGCTCAGGAAGGTGCATGTAGAGGTTATGACAATGCTAGCAGAGCTCCACAGGGAACAGCAATGGACCATGTCACCAGGGAGGCATTTGATGTGGACTCCATGGACACCATCAAGAAAAGCTATGAGGAGTGGATAAGGATGGTACTATCCAAGGACAAGGACAAGCTGCTGAAGTTCCTCTGTGGCATGGTACACAACACCACCCTGTAGGGTTTCCATGGTGACATGGCACCTGGACAAGTTGCACACTCACAGTACACATCATGTGCAGCCACCAGGTTGCCACAACAGCCCCTACTGTTGAATAAAGCCACCCCACATTTCACATGCACCCAACCTGGTGGCGATGTTCATCATAACACTGCAAGGTATCGCCAAGCAGCCTGCACACACTGCCATGTCTGCACTGTGTGTTGCATGCTGCACAGACTGACTCTGTGTGAGTCCCATCAAAATCCTTTCAGCTGTTCATGTGTGTAACATACTGCACAGGCCTGAAGCTATGTGAGTGCCTCAATCCTTCCAGCTAGTGCAACTGTGTGGCAACAGCATTCTTGCAATGGGCCCTTGTGAGACCCCCACAACACACCTGGCAGCTTTCATGCAACACAATGGCTCCTGTGCTGAGGCCCCTAAACATCTCAGACTTTTTTCGGTGTGCTTACTGCAAGCCTAGTGGGGCTAGCATGACACTGACCACATGCACACATTGCCACGGTTGGTGCGATGGCACATGCTCTGTGTCTGGCATCCACATGTGGTGTTGCTGGGGACCATTCACATTGCAGCTATCCATGCCCTTTTGTGCCGGCTCTGCTGTGTGCCTGCAGTGTCATACACATACCGACCAACAGGCATAGTACTCCAATTCCTTCATGCATGCCCAGCTGGCTGACTGTCAGCTGACATCATCATGCATGCAAGGATGCAAGGACAGTCCACCATGCTGCCTATGATGGCTGGTCAACACACGGGGCATGCACAGCTATTTGTTTCATCCTGTCCCATGGTGGTGAGACAGTCATCCTTACTGGGGTCTGTGATCAGTCAGGGTGTCCTCAGAGGTGCACCACATAGGGGTTGGGTGTTTTCATATCGTCTTTGCTGTTCAGTAGTTGCTCAGGTCCTGGGATGGGTGGCATAGGTCAGGATGGGTGCTTCATGTGTTTGTGAAAATCCACTCAGCAGCAGCACAGCATCCCCACTCCTCTGGTCCTGACAGTGTCAGGCATTATCCTAGGTCGAACACTGTGTGTTGGGCTGGGGCTGTTGGTTTGTTGTGTGTGGGATGCAGCATGTCAGACTAGTAGCGTTGGGATTATAAATGGTACCTACCAGGGCAGGGTTTTCTATGTGCAAGGAGAGTGGTCAGTGGTGGGATGGGCAACTGGTATTTGGGCAAGATCGGTAGTCTGGGTGGGTCCAGCTGCAGAAAAAGTTGTTATCTAGGGGTGCTGGTCCAGCTCTAAGGAGGGGGTGCTTGTTTGGTGAGGCTGGGAGGCTGGTCCAGCTCCAGGAAAGGTGGTCTACTGAGGTGGGGAGGCAGGTCTGGGGGGGTTCCATCTGCAGGGGGATCTTGTCTGAGGGTAGGAAGAATAGCCTGGAGCAGCCAGCTACAGGGAGGCTGATAGTTGATGGGGAGAGGTGGGTTTGGGGCTTATAGGGTGGACTAGCTGCAGGCAAGGTACACAGCTTGGGAAAGGACTATTGGGATGTTGATATGGTTGTCCAGCTGGGTGGTCATCTAGGCAGGGGGTGTTCAAGATGTGAGTGGTTATGGGGGGATGCAGGCCCAAAGGGTTATACTTGAGAACCCTCACTGAAGTCAAATAATAAATTTAGTATTAAAGCATTCATTAATTTGCCTTCAAAGACTAATTTTAGTCATTTTTAATAATCTTTAATCATCATTCAAAAATGCAACCTTTAAGAATAGTAAATTCTAAGAAGTATTTCAGCAGACTAGTTGTTCAAGAGTAAGTTATTGCTAAATGAAGATTAGAAATAGATCTGCAATGCTCTTAAAAGTACAATTTTTTTTAATACAACTGAATCATAAATGAAGATTACAGTCAGTGGAGTAGTTTTAGGATTTAAATTAGCCAGTCAAGGCTGGGTATATTACTGTGCATTTCAGTTCTGCTAAGCAAGGAGACAGATAAAGCAACCAGCAACACTAATAAATTTTAGAGAAGGTAAGCAATCATAAAATGTGGGTTTTTACCTGCAAATAATATGGTACAAAAAGTTAGCAGTGCCCCTTTAAAAGTCTATTCTAAACTACTTTTCCCATAAGTCTACTCAGTCAGAGGACTACATTTCCCAGCTCACTTCCTGTCTGTGCCCAGCCTGATGAAATTGCATAAGTACTCTGTGGTCTCCATTTTTGAACAACTGGGGTTGCCTACAACTAAGATTTACATATTAAGGTAAGAGCTTATGTTTAAAAAGTACATCTGTTTAACTCCCTGAAATGTTAAATACAGTAAGGGAATTATCACTCGGGTATTTTGTTTTTTTTTCTAAATGAAATGCTGTACAGGTTTCATAGTCAATGTTTTGTCTTGAAAACATTTTCTCTTCTCTGAACTCGTGACTAAACTTTGAAATACACGTTTTATTTTCAATCAGCCCCCCCCAAAGTGTCTAGGGTGCATTGTACCTCTAGATTACTTGTTGTTACAATGGAATTTTTGATGAATTGAATTACTTTAAAATTGGGATAGGCAGGAGAATGAACAACAGGAAGATTGTATAATTGAGCAAATTCAGGACCATTTTTGTGTGTGTATCCATTTAGTAACCTATTTAACTATATTTACAGAGAAAAGATTACAACTTTTTAATTTGAGAAAATCTGGAGTTACCTGCAGATAAAGGAAGAATTATTTACTGCAGATATTTGAGTGTGTTTGTGGGGGAACTGTTTTTTTTGCATTTAATATTTGTATTTAACAGTTGCATGTGTTAATCCATTTTGTAATCTAGGGATCAGTGCATTTTTTTTTCTTTTGCTGAAGACTGCATTAATTTATATTTTATGTTTATTTTGTTTTTGTTGACCGGCTAAGTGCACTAGACAGATTCTTGCCTATTTTTAGGCATGACTTGGAGGGAGGGGGATTACAGATGAAAGCCAACTGACCTTGAGCCAGATTAAGCTGTTGGTGATATTTTTAGTGAATTGGGAAATTTGGCCAGGGCACCAGAGAAAATTCCCCTGCTTTTTTTGAAAAGTGCCATGGGATCTTTAACATCCACTTGAACTACCACCAGAACAGGCAGATGGGACCTTGGTTTAATGTCTCATCTGAAAGACAGCACCTCAGGAGTGCTGCCATCCCCCTCGTGCTGCACTACAGCATCAGTATTGGGATATTAACATAAGTGCCTGGTATGGGAATAGAACCCACTGTTTTCTGATCTTCCAGCCTCAGAGATGAGTATGCTACCTATTGAGCCACTGACACTGCAAATGCAATATGTTAGTGTCACATATTTATTTTGTTAATACTACCACATTGAGGAAATAAGGGTCCATAGTTGAAGAAGGGGTGATCAGAAGAGTCTAGGTGTAGGGAGGTTCTGTTCTGGATGGAAGTGTGTCCAGCTTTTTGGAAAGGGTGTTTAACTCTGGGAAGGTTACTCAACCTGCAGAGGGGAGGGGGGCTGGTCTGTGGGTGGGAATGAACACAGGGGTCCAGCTGCAGGGAGGAATGGCTACTGGGGGAGGTTAGTCCAGGGCATGAAAGAGTGAGCCAGCAGCAGGGAGGGTGGCTGGTGGTGGTGGGACTAGTTCAAGGTTGGAAGTGAGGTCCAGCTGCAGGGTGGGTGGTTGGATGGTGAGGCTGGTATGGGACTTCTGGTGGATCTAGCTGTAGGTTGAGTGGTTGGGTGGGGGACTGCTGGTCCAGGGGCTTGGAGGGACAGCTTCAGATATGTGGTCTGTTAGAGTGGAGGTTTGGGGTGGTGCTCCAGATACATGGAGGTGTATAGAATGTAGTTGGAGGCTGGTCCAGATGTAGGGAGGGTAGCTGGCTGGGTAGCATCTGGTCCGAGGCTTGCAAGTGGTACTCTGAGCTCCAGTGCTCATTATGTGAAAGGCTGGGGCTAGAGGACATCCAGCTGCATGGAGAATGGTCTGGTGCCTGGAAGGTGATCTAGCGGAGAGGGAGGATGGTTGACTATTTTTGGGGGTGAGGCTAAAGAGACTGGATCGGCCTAGGAGGATCCAAAGTGGTGAGGTAATTAGAAACGGGTTAACATGTGCCCTTCAGCTTAACAGTAGCACTATGACCTGCGGCGGAGGACCTTAGTTCAGGAATGAGCTTGCATTAAGGAGCTCTCTGGGGAGAGGAGGAGTATCAACTGTTATACAGAGGCTCTCTCTGGGGAAGGAGGGACAACCAGCTCAGCTGTAGTACTGCCAACTGGTGACCACAAGTGGCAGTGCAGGTGGGATCAGCCCATGGGTGGGAAGGTATTGACTGGTGCTGTGCCACGTGTCTGTGCATGTGTTTGTGCACCCTTGCCCTTGTATCCTAGGGGGATGGAAGAACATGTAAACGTATCCTGACTACCTGAGGCAGCTGCTCCTACATATTGGATTCATTCTATAGTGGAGCAAGTCACTGGCAGATGCAAAAGTGATGGTGTGGTTGGAAAACAGAGTAGTAGCTGGTGGTGGGGGTTAAGGTGTCAGAGGCTGATGGTTAACTGCACTCAGTACAGATGGGACAGTGAGCAGCTCAGCTCAGTACTGGCGCGTTCCTCTTCAGTGTCTTCACCAAAGTGGACATTGCAGAAAAACTGGCAAAGAGGAATGTCTTTTTGCAGACAATACCTACCAACATTTGTAGGATGGGCACTAAGAAGGAGCAGAGAGGTACACATGCCTCTTGCAGAAACTCGAAAAGTGGTCAAGATTGGGGCAGTTGGGGTTCAATGACAAAGTGCAGAATCATGCACCTAGGGCATAGGAAACCAGGAGCTGCTTTTATAGGGTTAGGGGTGGTGCTGATGATCACTAAGCGGGAGGGGACCTTAGAGTTATTATGATCTTAAAGAGCTCACAAGATACTGCCTGCACCATACCCATCAGTGCTGTGCCTCAGAAGACCCAAGGAAGTTAATGTGTCCCTAAATTTATAAGCTGTTAAAAGTTCTGTCCCTCATAAAATATACAAACTGGGTCCCAAGAGACTTCCTGTTTTTTTCTGCTGCACCAGCTCACCCCCATGCTCACTAACCCAGGATGAGGAGATGCCGAGCCGCAGGGCATGGGGTGCACTCCATTATATGTAATCGGTGGCAGCATTTCTATTGATTTTAAACTGTATAGTGGCTACCTGGCAATAAAATGTGGGCATCTGTTCAACAACAAAGGGCCTTGTTACTTGGCCGATGCCCATGTTTCATTGCCAGATGGCCACTAGATCATTTAAAATCAACAGAAAAGCTGGCCCATTACAGATGAAGAAAGAGCACCCCGCACTCTCACTGGCATCTAGTCATCCTACTAGTGAGCATGGGAGCGGAGGCTGGGGCAGCAGCTCTATGCTGGGAAGTCCTTGGGACCTGGTTTGTACTGGCCTATGAGACAAATTTCTTGAGCCCCAGGACATAATAACCTCCTTAGGGGGTCCTCGTCAGCAAGGCGCCAATGGGTATGGTGCAGAGGCTGACTCAGTTACCTTGGTGAGTCTCTTTAAAGTTGCTGGGCTGTGTGACAAAGCAGTGGTAGGGCTAGGAGGATGCTGGAGCTGCATAGGGAGGATAGTCTTCAGCAGGAGGAGGGAGGTGATGGTATTGCAGTAATCCCTAGTGAGATCTGACTTAGAGTACTGTGTCCAGGTTTGGAGCTGCACCTTAGAAAGGCCAAGGGTGGAGGCAGTATAAAGGACAACTAAAAACTGTACATAGGCTGTTGCAAAAACTCTGTGAGGAGACTGGGATCTCAACATATAAAATCTGAAGAAGGGGACATGATGGCGACCCATAAGTACCTTACAAGGATGAACAGAGTACGAGGGAGGGCTCCACCTTCAAATGAGAAAAGGACCATGGGGCATGTGATGAAGCTTATGGTGGGGGTAAGATGGACATGAGAATTACTACTTCACTGAAGGCAGTAGACACCTAGAACAGACTGACAGCATTATAGTGTTGGAGGTCAGGAGTGAAATGTAGTGGTGGGGCTTAACATGTGTGGTATATAGACATAGGAAATATCCAGTAAATAATCAGGAAGAAGGAGGGCCATATAAGCACAAGAGACCATTAGGTTACAAAGAAGGATTTCACAGGAGCTATTTTTGCAGTTTGCCGAGGTCTGGAAACCCCACTTCAAGTGTGACCTAGAGTGAGGCTCATCAGCAGTTGGGTTGCTGAGCAAGCAGTTTAAGGAAAAAAAATTTGACAGTTTCTAGAGTGCTGGAAGCTCTGGTGGCAGTTGGCAACAGAGTTTGGGAAGTGATGGAAGAGAGTAAGTGAGGCATGGTTTTGAGGAAACAGTAAAAAAGTCTGTTTTGTATATCGAGAGGTGTGGCGAGGACAGGGCCGGCAGTATGCAGGGGTGTGACAGCTGGAGCGCAACGGGCAGCCAGTTGAAAAATGTTTGGTAGAAAAGCAAAAAAAACTGGTCAACAAGAAACAAATGATCGGCTGTATGATAGTGGGAAGAATGGGGAGAAGTATGACTAAATGGCAGGTGGCGTGGCTGAGGGACAGTCAACCTGGAAGAAACAAAACTAAAGCAAGATACCAGTAAAAGTGCCAAACAACGAGGGGGGGATGGGATGTGACACAGTCCCACTATACACGTAATCACAGAGATGGCCAGTAATAACTGTAACGTATATAAATGTAGATTCTGCATGTATACATGCATGCTTAGATAAAATAGTTTATCACACTCCATTTATGTCTACCCTATTGCATAAATTTACTTAATATTTATAACCCATCAGGGCTCTTTCTCTTTACCGTTCTGTGTTTTTAATTGTGAGCTGTCCTGGACCTTATGCTGTTCTTTTCCTCCCTAAAATCCTTTTGTTAGCCCCTGGTACTTTGACATTAGCTGCTGTGCAGCTCTATTGCATGCAGTGCTTGCTACTTTCATGGTCCCCCTCAGGGAGACCACTGTTTTCCCCTGTTTGCCACCCACCCACAGCTACTTTTAAGTCAGTTTCAGGATTTGCACTGTGCTGCACTGTGGGTTTTCCTTTGTGGCCCCTATCTTGTGCATTTGCTCTACCGGACCCCTCAGAGTAATCTACAGTCTGCCACCGTGGCTTAGCTAAAGGTTTCTGCCACCTACTGCTGGCTGCCAACCCTTCAGACCTCTTACCTGCCCTGTGGGCTCTTCACATGCCACTTTGTGGCTGATGGGTAGAGGGAGGCATATTTGCTCTAGCCTCCCCTCTTCCCAAAATATCCCATCTTCATTCCACACATGGAGCAGGCTACAGCCTGAGCTCTGTGGGCTGAATCATAGACACATAGACCTTGGCGATCAGATATGACTGCTTGGCCCACTCAGTCGGCCCATTTCCCTACTAGTGGATAAGCTGCAGATCCTAGTTATCCAACAGCTGACTTCCTCCACCTACCAATAGAATTGTTTCATGTCTGTAGCATGTATTCTTGAAGTCCCCCTATTTTGACCCACAACCTCCTCTGGAAGGCCATTCTATGTGTTCACCACCCTCTCTGTGAAAAAATACTTCCATGTTGCCCCTTGTTCTTGCGCATTTCTTTTTATGAAAGATGCTACTCTCTTGGACTTTGTTGATTCCCTTGAGGTGCTTGAAATTTTCTATCCTGTCCCCCCCCCTTTTCCTCAAGGGCATATATATTCAGCTCGTCTCTCTTTGTATGGCTTCAGGTGCAGACCCTTCGCTATTTTAGTTGCCCTCCTCTGGGCTGGCAGTTGAAAGTGCCTGCCATTACTGTCACTGTAGTTCAGTAGCACTAAACTGGCTGCCTAGCAACGCCCGCAGCACTTCTGGTCAGCAGTTTTCTGAACAGCCTCCTGCCTGCTACATACAGTCTGGGCCCAAGGACCCCCACACACACACTCTAGGTTCCAGGAAAGATAATATAACAAGCATTTGTTAATGCCGAATGTTTGCTTGCTGGCATTGGCAGTGGTAGCGTAATAGTTACAGAGCTCACGTAATAGGAATCGCAGTGAAGTATTGAACTGAAGCCAACCCCACCACCACCTACAGAAAGTGACAGGCATTGGGGTGTGCCTTTGGGTCGTCAGGCATAACGCCACGCCATTTCACCACACCCCACCCTGCAGACACTGACAAGTGTCACGGTGTGCCTTGGGGTCTTTGGCCCTTATGCGCACCCCATTCCATCAGGAAATATGGTGAGATGGGTGCGGTATAGGAGAATGGGGTGAACTTTGGGGCCAAAGAGTCCAAGGCATACCTCGATGCCTCTCACTGGCTGCAGGGTGTAGAATGGTATGAGCATTGCAGGCAAGAATCCCAAGTCACATCCCTGATGCCTGTCATTCTGTACGGGGTTGGGCGTTATGGTTGGAAACCGTAATACCTCAGGCATTCGTTGGTATTTTCACTCCAAATTTTCAACATGTTTTTTTGTGACCCCACCTCATGAACAGTGGCAATATCAGTTTGTTAGCCGAAAGCTTCTTATGTGCAGTGACTACAGCATTCAGCACCACAGGTGCAAACACATTCCGAACAGGATGTAAAAAATGACAGCTGTACTGTTCATGGGGAGGTGTAAAAAATGGCAATGTTGCAAATCTGTAATAAAAATATTTAAAAAACTGGTGAAGTCACGAGCGTGCATAGAAACTGTGCAACGCACACCCGTAATGTAATTAGTTTGTTTTTTTTACAGCAGATTATCAACAGAGGCATTTTGGGACCTCTGATCATGAACAGTGTCACTGTGATTTTCTTTATCTGTCCCAACAATGATTTCCCACAGTGACCACGCATCTCTGCGCTGAAAGTGTGAAAACAATTTCGCCATGTTGTGAAAAATGACAGCAGTACTGTTCACAAGGAAGTGTGGAAAAATGCCACTGGTGAAAATCTGGACTGAAAATATTACAAAGTCATGAACTGACGAGGGTGCGTGGAAACTGAGCAATGCTCACTTGTAACACAGTCATTTTATGGACTTTTGTCACCAAATTTTCAACATAGCCATTTTAAGACCTCTGCTCATGAACAGTGTAACTGTGATTTTCTTAATCTGTCCCAAACATTGCTTTCGCACACTGACTGCACCATTGTGCACTACATGTGAAAACACACTTTGACCGACGTGAAAAATGGCAGCTGTACTGTTCATAAGGAAGTGTTATAAAATGGCAATGTTGAAAATCTGGGTGAAAATATTGAAAATTCATAAACTTACGACCATGCGTAGAACTGCATGGCTACGTAGTAAAACAGTCATTTTAGGATTTTTTCACCAAATTTTCAACATAGCCATTTTAAGACCTCTGCTCATGAACAGTGTCACTGTGATTTTCTTAATGTGTCCTACTACATTGATTTAGCACCGACTAAGCCATTATGCGCTACATGTGAGGAAACACATTTTGGGCAAGATGTGAAAATGACAGCTGTACTGCTCATAAGGAGGTGTGGTAAATGGCAATGATGAAAATCTGGAGTGAAAATATTGAAAATTTGTGAACTTATGCTGTGTGTAGGAACTCTAGCATGCGCAACGTAAAACAGTCATTTTTTAGAATTTTCCCACCAAATTTTCAAAATAGGCTTCTTGAGAGCCCACCTTATGAACACTGGCAGTGTCATTTTGGGAGGTGTGGGGAGGCAGGGTGTACAATGGGTGGGTGCGGGTTGTGGGGGGGCAGGGAGAAGCGCCGAGGGACAGTTTTTAATTTTCAGTTTTTTTTCCCCAAAATGACGACGCGGGACGTTTGCCACGCTGAGGTGGGCTCCCAGCATGGCACAAGGATGGCTAGTTGGGGGCATGGAGCCAACAGGGGATTGGGCACCCCAGTCGGCCACAGCATCAGTTGCCTAGCTGGGGTGGGCTCCCAGCGTGGCACCCTGTACTCTGGGGGGAAGGATGAGTGGAACCGATGAGTTGGGCACCCCATCGGCTATCGATAACACCCGCGCTGGGGTGGGCACCCAGCATGGCATGTGGAAGACTTTGAGGGCACAGCACAGCCGACGGGGATTGGGCACCCCGGCTGTACAGTGTGTGCATGGGGGCAGCACGCAGTATGCGTGTGTGTGTGTGTGTGTGTGTAGGGGGCTGCGCATGAGCAGGCGATATCTATCACTGCTCACTGAAGCATAGCTCCCTTTTCAACTGTATGCCATCATTTTGGAGCTTCATAGACAGCTCCAGCACACGATGGCAGACTGGGGCCGTGCCTGCCAACACACTGACTAAATGGTCACTGAATTGGAAGGGGGGTGACACACCTTCGCAAACTCGGATGATGGCACTATGTTTCTTGCTCATGCATGCAAGCAAACATAAAAAGAAAAAAAATTGCCACTGTCCATGAGAGAGTGACCCATTATATCACCAGCATACCTTTCAAACCACTGGCCTCCTGGGACAACTCAAATATTCCTGAACCACCAGTGTCCCCTTTTTTAAATAATATAGGGGCCACTAGCCCAAATTCATTCCCCCTGCCCATCCAGACTACTACTTAAATTTATTGGCTACCTGCAGGTCACTGAGGCACTAAGGGGTGGTTTGCCGAGTCCCAAATACCACTTATTCTCTGTTCTTAGCGGTCTGCATTTTTTTTCCATTTCTAGTTTCCTTACTTTGACCTAGTTTGCCTTTTCCTCTAAAACTCCTCTTCCTTTACTCCTGTGCTATATACCCTTCTTGTATCTCTTTACTCTTGCTACTATAACTTCCCCATACTAATCATTTCTTCCCTTTATTTCTACAGGTCTGGCCAAACATACCAATCAGATAAGTATCTTTATTTAATTCTAACACTCTAATCTATCCTGTAGTACCTCTGACCCTTTGTGTCCCTTCAACCTTCTCTGTTCCTCCCTTTCAGGTTTTACCAGAATACCTCGAACCAAGGACACCCCAACTCTGGACTCCCCTACTCTGATGGAGCAGGTAAGTCCTAATTACTTAACTGCCTTAGAATCATAGAAATCTGGTGACAGAAAAGGACCATTTTGGCCAACTGAGTCTGCCCCTTACCCCCCCCCACCAGTCATCATCTTTGTCAAGAGACACCCCACTCTGCCCACTAGTCAGCTTCTGGAGTCTGTCCCATGCCCACTTGAATCCTTTCACCATTTTTGCGCATATCACCTCTTCCGGTAGTCTGTTCCAGGACTCCACCACCTTCTCAGTGATGTAATGCCCCTCACATTGCCCCTAAACCTTCCTTCTTCTAATCTTGGTTTATGATCCTAGTTCTAGCACTTATTTTCCTTGCAAATAAGCTTCCATCTCATCTTACTAGTTTCCAGTGGGTACAGATCTGATTCCCTCCCTCTCCTCATAGGGCTTCCTATGCATAGCGTGCATCATCTTGGTTGCCCTTGTCTCAGGCCCTTTCAATCCTGTCTTATGTCCTTGTGTTGGTGAGGCCTCCAGAACTAAATCCCTACTCCAGGTGAGGCCTCACCATGGATTTATAAGGCGCATCAGCACCTCCCTCTTCTGTTTATAACCCTCCTTGCCCACCACTGTGCTGCACTGGTTCTCCACCTAAGGATATCTGAAATTATAATCCCCAGATCTCTCTCTCTCTTGCTGAGTTTCCTTACCCCTCTCCCCTCGTGTGTAAATGGTTTGCAGGTTATTACAGCCATGTGCATTATTGTACACTTTTTGGCATTTCATTTCAGCTGCCAAGTTTCTGACCACCTCTCCAGAATCTTTAGGCCCTCCCTCACTGCCTCCACCTCTCCTACCAGGGTGTGTACCCTATTGCAGATTTCTGTATACTCTACAAATAGGTACACCTTCCCCTGCAGTCCCTCCGCTATATCTAACTTACTAAAAGCCAGCAGAATAGGCCTGATGGTCTGTTGTGTCTGCTCGGTAGCCAGCCTCCTAATGGGTGTTTTCTTTCCCACCCAGCCCCAGGGAGGGTCATCCTCTGCTTCAGTTTACCCTTGTACCTGTCCCACTCCCTCTTGAAGACCTCCACTGTGCCCTCCTCCACCAGGTTCCTGAACAGTGCATTCCAGGGCTCTGCCACCCTCTCAATGAAGTAATGTCTCTGCATTTCCCCCATAATTTCCCCCCCTCTAGCTTCCACTCATGTCACCTGGTTGTTCCCACCTTCCTTAGTCTGAACATCTCTTTTTATATATTTGAAGACCACTATCATGTCCCTCCTGTCTCGCTTCTCCTCCAGCGAGTAGAGCCCAAGCTCTTCCAGCCTTTCCTCATAGGGCCTTCCTCCCATGCTCTGAAGCATCCTGGTTACCCTCCTCTGGACACTCTCCAGCAGTGTTACGTCCTTCTTGAGGTGAGATCTCCAGAACTGCATGCAGTACTCGAGATGTGGTCTGACCAGGCAATATACAGAGGAGATCACCTCCTCCTCCTGGACGTAATCCCCGTGGCTATGCAGTATCCAGTTGCTTTGCCACCGTTCTTCTGCAATTTTCAGTGTTATTCATTTTGATGTCTACTACCACCTCTAGATCCCTCTCACTTGTTGTGGCTTGCATTATGACCCCCCCCAGGTGTATACATGGCCCGGGTTTCTGACCCTCTGGTGCAGCCCCCTCCATTTCCCTGCATTCAGCCTCAGTCCCCACCTCCTTGACCACCCCTCCAGGGTATCCAGGTCCCTCTGTACTGTCTCTCTCACTTCGTCCCTGTCCGCCAATGCCCCCTGTTTTAAGTCATCCACAAAGAGACTCATCCTACTCTTAACTGCCTCCCCATATCCAAGACATAGGCATTGAACAGGAGTGGCCCCAGTACTGAACCTTGGGGAACCCCACTGGTGACCTTATTGGGGAAGGAGACTACCCACCACTACCCTCTGTATTCGCCCTGTTAGCCAATTTTCTACCCATCTGAGCAACTGTCCTCTCACCCCACCCCACCCCCAGCTTTATTAGCAGCCCATTTTGGGGTACTGAATCAAACGCCTTACTGAAATCCAGGTATAGGACGTCCTCCGGTCTATGCCAGTCCAGGGTCCCAGTCATAAAAATCTATGGGGTTGGTCTAACACGATCTTCCCGGGATGAAACTATACTGTTTGTTATCCAGTTACCCCAACCTTTCCAGCTGCCTCCTGAGCCTATCCTTGATAATGCCCTCCATTACTTTGCCCACCACAGATGTTAGGCTGACAGGCCTATAATTCCCCATCTCCTCTCTAGACTCCCCATTTGTGGATAGGCACCACATGAGTCACCCTCCAGTCTTGAAGCACCCATCCTGTCAGCACAGAGGTGTTAGAGTGCTGCTAGCTCATCCGCCAATTCCTTCATAACACTCAGATGCAACCTATCTGGCCCAGGACCTTATCAGTTTTTAGTGTCCGAAGGGCCTCCCTCACCCTTTCCACTGTAATTTCTCCCTCTCAGCCCACCCCCTCATTTAACCACCCATCCCCTTCTAGACTTGGCCCAGCCTGAACCCCAACTTCTTTCAGTCCTCTAGACTCCATCTGACCTCTTGACTACTCTTGACTGCTGGCTCCCCTTCTCTCCCATTGGGCTGGAGGGATCCCCTGCCTCCCCCTGTAAATATCAAAGCAAAATACTCATTTAGCACCTCTGCCTGATTCCCCCGCTTCCTGAGTCCATCCATCCTCAGTCCTAATCATGCTGATCTGTGCCCTCCCTTTTCTCTTCTCCCTTGTGTATCTATAGAATCCCTTCCCCTCCAGATATCCCTAGCCAGGTTTTGCTCCCTCCTCACCTTGGCTCCCCTCACCACTGTGGTGACCCTTCTAGCCATCAACTCATACCTCTCTCTATCCCCCCAGAGCGCTTAAAACATGCATAGGCAGCCTTTTTATCCCTCACCACCTCCTGCACCTCCCTGGTCCACCAGCATGGCTTGTTGGCTCTACCATGCTTACGCCTTTCCTTTGTACAGGAGTTAGTAGTCTCCTGCACCCCCTTCTTAATGGCCTCCCACAAGCTGCCAGCATCCATGTCTGGCCTAATCTTGTCCAAGCTCCCCTGTAGAAGCCTGCCCATGCCCACAAAGTCCGCCCCCTGAAGTCCAATACTACTGTATTAGAATGGTTATCTCCCCCAATACAGCAGAAACCAGACTGTAGTATGGTAACCACCTGCCAGTGGGCTGCACACCTCCAGGCCCTTTATCTGGTCACTGTCTGCTAGGACAACAACTAGTATCTGCTTCTTCCTAGTAGGTTCCTCCACCTGCTGGACCAGGAAGGCATCCTGGAACACATCCATCAGTCTCTGTTCCCTGGCCACAGAGGATGCCATAGTGTCCCAATCTGTTTCCGGCATATTAAGGTCACCCATGATCACCACAATACCCGTTCCATGGTCACAGTGCCCCTTGATGTTCTCAACTAGTTTGTCCTCCAGGGCCTCTTCCATTGTTGGGGGTCTGTACACCACCCCTATTTTCAATCTTTTACCTCCCCTCATTTGTAGGGTTACCCAGATCTCCTCCACCTCCCCACAGCCTCCTCCACTCCACTAACCACTATGTCATTTTTGACTATCAGTGCTACACCCCCTCCTCTCCCTCTCCTCTGTCCTTCCTGAATATTTTGTAGCCCACCACATTTAGGTCCCAATCATTTTTCTGAGTGGCCCATGTCTCAATAATTGCTGCCACATCCACTGATCCCTCAACCAGCATTGCCTGGAGCTTGGGCATTTTGTTGCCCATGCTCCTAGCATTGATCAGAGCCATCCTCCACCCCGATCCCTCTCCCTTCTCCAGTCATTTTGGCCCTGAGCAGTCCCTACATGCCCTTTCTTGCACAGCTCTGGATGAATTTACATCACAGTCACCTGCCTTCTTTTCATGCCCTAGACATGGACCCTCGAGCAGCCTTCCTGGAGCCACTCTTTTACTTAACCCCCTCCCTTTTACAAGTTTAAACTCCACCTCTAGACTGTGAATCCAGCAAGTTTTAGTTTCAAGATCTCCCTCCCCTCCAAGTTGAGGTGTAGCCTATCCCTGGCATATAACCCCTTGTCCTCCTATATATCCCCCAGTCTCCCACCAGCCCATACCTTTCTGCCCTGCACCAGTCCCTGAGCCACTGGTTCACACCTCTAAGTTTATGTTTGGTCTCCCCGGATGCCCTAGGTACTGGCAGAATCTCAAAGAAGGAGATTGCTCTTCCTGTAGAGTGGTAAACCCTGGACAGTTCCTGGAATCTTGCCTGGATTTCTAGTTCACTGTTTTCCTCTAAGTCAGTTGTTCCCAGATGTTTTAGGTAGTCCTGGGATTCCCCGCATTCCAATACTATTGAGTATAGCTGGAATTTGGCATGGTGTACGGATAGGCCTGGGATACATTTAGCCTTGACTGGCTGCTTTTTCCCTCCCCTGCCCCCTCCCACTGGATGTCCCATGTCATGGAGTCACCCAGCAGGATTACCTTCACCCCCCCACTTTACTGGCCCGTTTGATTCCATCCAGGCTCTTCCTTCTGTCATCAACCCCCAGCTTACTTCTCTTGCCCCCCTCAGCCTGGGGATCACAAGCCTGTGGTTGCCCTACCATGCTCATTCTTCTACCTGTAGCTCCCAGCTTGTTCCTCACCCCCAACCTCCTGGGTGGCACAGATTGCCCCCCCAGATATCCCTGGACTCTCTGGGCTGGTATCCTCAGATCCCCCACCCAGGCTCCCTTCCACTGCTTCCCTCCTTGCCTCCCCTCTCCCACATTCTGCATCCTTCACCCCATCTGCTGTGTTTCTCCCTACCCCCTCATCTTTCCCCCTCCTCTCCACCTCATCTGATTTCTCCCACCCGAAGCTGGCCTATCTAGAGTACTCCTTATCCTTGGCTGACTTCCCTAACCTGGATGCTTGCCAGACCCTAGTCCTCCTCCTCCCACCCTGGCTTCACTCTGCACTCCCCAATCCTCCCCACCTCCCTCCCACCTAGGCTAATGTCTCTCCCCCTTCCCTTCTGTGGATCTGGCTCTCTCTCTCCTGCCCATCCCCCCCAGCTTTCTGACCAAACCCTCTCTGTCTGCCTGCTCCCTTCCTCCCAACAGCCTCTCCACCTCTTCTCCTGGATATAGCAGGGTGAATCAGTTAGTAAGTGTGATGCTTGCCCCTGACTTGCTCTCTCCTGTCCCCCCTCCTTCTGGTCAGCCACCTCCCTATGAAGTGATTTCCATACATTGCTTGTTTTGTGCCCCACCCCTCCTGAGTAACCATATGATCCTTTTCCACCTGTTCCCTGGGTTATGCGATATTGGCCTCATCTACTGTCATGAGGTCCTTTCCACACCTTTCCTTCCCACCCCTCCCACCTTCCAGCTGCCTTCTGATCCCCTCTACTTCCTCCCTAAGACCTGCCAACTGAAAACACAATGGGCACCCTCTGAACCTCCATACCCAATTTAATATTATTGCCTGCCCTGCACCCTGCACACCCAATCACTCTACCAAAGGTGCCCGCTTTGGCCATCCCAAGTCTACCCTCATTTTAGGTGAGCAGTGCAGCCCTCTAACAGAAATAATTCAGTCAGTGTTACACTAAACCCAAGCAGTTTCCCCTCCAATTACAGCAATTTTCCCTCTTCTTTCTTGACAGTAGCCAGTTTTCTAACCCTAGCAGTAGACAGTTCACTAGCAAAATTAGCCCACCACAACACTAACCAGCTCAGAGGCCCTAGCAGTAATCAAGTCACACACAGTTTGCCTACTCCCACAGATGTAGTTGGTATACAGTCATTTATACAGTCTGATTCATTATGCCCCTTCCTGGTAGTAGTCAAATGTTGCCCAAGCAGCACAGCGTACAGGACCATTTTCCCCCAATCAATAACAATCCAGCTTCCTAGTGTTCCAGTTCACCCAGTCTCGACTTGCCCTCCTCCAAGGCTCCACCCTCACTGACCATTTAATAGAGGTCAGGGCCAAGGTGGGTGGTGTGGAACAAAGAACAGCTCTCCTCCTCTGATTGCGACTGGACTATTTGCCTTTTATGGCCCAGTCACACAGTCAAGGTCAGCCCCTATTCGCTGATTGGCTGCACCTTCCTGAGTTGCCAGCTTGCAAAGTTGTGGCTGATGTGGCCCTGGTATGCATGGCCTGTCCCCGCCAACAAGAGCTTCCTTGTCGATCACCAATGTGATCCCATCCTCCCCCACTGCCGATGCAGCCCCAGAATGCCTGCTCCGAACCCTTCCAGCGACAAGCCCTGGTCCAGAAAGAACAGCTCTCCTCCCTGATTGCAACTGGGCTAATCATTGCTATAGATATTAAAAAAGGATGGGTCCCAGCACCGACCCCTGGGGCACACCACTCCCACCCTGGAATGCACTCCATTTGCCTTACCACCACCCTCTAGCTTCAGTCTTTCAACCAGTTCTCCACCCACCTTGTTATTTTCTGACCCACCCCTAAGCCTTCCAGCTCAATACCAGCCTTCTATGTGGCAAAGTGTCAAAGGCCTTGCTGAAATCTGCGTAGGCCACATCCTCCCCCATCCACCTTCCTTGTTACCCAGTCAAAAAACCCAGTTAAGTTTGTCAGGCACAACCTGTCTCCCATAAAACCAAACTGCCTTGGGTCCTGGAGGCAGTATAGCACATTGGTTAAAGGCTCTGAGCTACAGATCTGGAAACCTGGGTTTGAATCCAACAGCCGTCTAAGTGCATACTGTGTGATCCTGAGCAAGTTAGTTGACTTCCTTGTGTTCCAGATTGCATCTGGAAACAAGCTTCAGCTTAGTCTGCTACTCCTGGTTAAACAGTGTTCCCTTCCCCCACCTCCCCTGTAGACCATTGACAACCAGGTGTTCCACTATTCTTTCCTTCAGCAGTATTTCCATTACTTTTCCCACTGTTGTGGTCAGGCTGACCAGTATGTAGTTCCTGCATCCTCCCTGTTAACACTTTTGTATAGTGGGACCACATCAGCCCTCCTCCAATCCCTGGGCATGTCACCAGTTTACAAAAACAGTGTGAACAGGGTAGTCGGAGGCCCTACTAACACCTCCTTAGCTCCCTCAGTGTCCAGGGGTGCATCTCTCTGGCCCATAGCCTTATTGCTGCCAGTTCCATGAGGATCCTTTCTTTTGCAAAGGAACCTGTGTCCTTTTCTGTGAGTGCTCCATCCTTATTACTTAATGCTGGCCCATTTCCTGCCCCCTCCTTTGTAAAAACTGAACAGAAGTATTTGTTCAGTATTTCTGCTTTTTGGTGGTCATCTTTACCCTCCTCCTCCTCCCTCCATCCACCATTTCAGACACTCAGCATCTCCCCTTGCCTTCCTTTTCTCCCTGATGTACCTGCATTTAAAAGTTTTGTCCTTCCTTACCACAATACCCACTGGCTGGCTTGTGTCAAGGGTCCCACACAAGTGTGGGTCTGGTGCCAATGTGCTCTTTGCATGTGGAGCCATTTTGGTTTGCCTGCGGTGTGCTGTAGTGTAGTGGATTATGACAAACTGGTTTTGCTTGATTCTGTACTGACCGCTTCATTTGCAGCAGATCCTGGAGTCCTTTGCGGTGGGAGATTGTCCTACAGTGCATGTTAAGAGTTTATATAGGCTCTCATCTTTTGTTTACTGGCCCTACTGTACTCCCTGGGCTAAGTTCTGTCACAGACTGATTTATCCCCTGGAGAAGAGCAGAAGTGGAAAACATCTGATCAGAGATTGTGGAAGCTCAAATGTGCACTGCAGGCTATTGAAACTTCTATTGCCTGTTGCTGTGGTGCCAGTTGCAGGGAGTTCTGAGACTGGTTGTGGCTGCGGATATCTGCCTACAGATGGTCACAGTTGGCCTGCTGTGGTGTGCTATACTGCAATGGAGTGGTCGTTGGAAATTCCAAATTGTTTGGGGAGGAATTTAGAGGAAGGATTAGGAAGTACTTCTTCACTGAAAGGGTGCAGGACAACTGGAATGGGCTGCTGAGGGAAATGGTGGGAGGGTTCACGAGGGCATGGGATAAGCTCAGAGGGCAACTGGCACAGGGGGAGGACTACAGAAAAGGCCTAGTGGATATCTAGGCAAACTGAGCAGACTAGGTGGGCTTGCGGTCCCTTTCTGACATCACATACCTATGTTCCTATGTATTCTACAGGCAGATTGGGAAAAGGGAGGGGGGATCAACTACACCACCAGGGAAGCATTCATTGTGCCTTGAATATCTGTCCCTTGGTGTCTTTATCCTGCTCTGTGTTGGTTGATGTGTGGAGCAACATGACCTCCTACCCCCAGAAAAGATTAGTTCTAGGGGTACAGGGGCAAGGAGTCTTCCTCACTCCCCCAACCATGACATCCCCTGTGTGACCGAGTGCCATTCTAAAAGCCAGGTTGATGGTGTGGTACAGGTCTGGTATCCTCTCCCAACCCACATTTTTTATTTTAACCTCTACAGAGCCTTTCCAACTGACCTAGCTGATCAGTATTTTTATTTTTCATACTGACCCATTTTACCTTTTATATCTACAGGTCTGGCAGGACATTGACCAGGAGTAGGAGGACACTGACCATACGTATCAGATAAGTATTGTTTTTTCTTTTATCCTACATTGTTTGTCATATAGTAGTTCATAACGAGCTGCAGATGCTTTGTGAGCCCATTGCTGTTCTTGTTTTACAGGTACGAATGGCTGCTGTGGGAGACAATGGGTTGGAGCTGTACCTTGTGCTTTAGAAAGGAGGCTATGGGATGGGCATTAAGGTTGGGAACTCCAGGGAATACCACACAACCAGTTTTCCAAGAATCATGAGGTTTAAACCCTATTTTTCGTTTTCTTGCTTTGTGCGCTTTGCATTCTAATGTCTGCATTAATGTAGTGTTTTTGTTTTGCAACAAGTACTGTCTCAAATATGTGTGGATATGTGTAATAGATAACCCACTGTAGGGTGTGTGGTCACACTCTGATATACGCATGCCTTGGTGTGCATTGTTACATGTGAGGCCGCAGGCCGAGTGCATCAACCACCCAAGCCATGCATATATCATTGTGCAACCGCACACCCCACAGTGGGTTATCTGTCTTATAAAATGGCAAAATTGTTTTGGAGAGGAGTATAAATGCAGGTGTGTGGTCACACTCTGATATACGCATGGTCACCTAATGGTGTTTGTCCAATGTGATTGATAATCCCATTATTGATAAACACACACACACACACACACACACACACACACACACTTACTTCACTCAGAACAGCCCTTTGATACCAAAAATCATTTTCCTCACCGTGCATGTGCTCCCAATCCGAAGAGGCTCTCTTCTCCTTTTGAAGATATCCTGGAAATACTGGTGAGGCCCTGCATATCAGGGAGGCTTCCATACCATTTTCTGTAGACCAGAACCATCCATTTTTTACAAATCCATTTTCTGCAAGCCAGAACCATTGGTGGTCATTCCTTTAACTAAATTTCCACCCCCTTCCTTGTGATTTTGAGTCAAACATGGGGTAACAGACTTTAGTACCTCCTATAGACATAGCCCCCAAGATCTCCATCTTCTTTGGAATTCTCACTCTGAAAACCTTAAGCAAAGCTTCCTCTGCTGAGGTTGTAGATACTTGCAGATGAATACTTGTGTTTTTGTTGAATTTTATGTTATGCCATCTTCAAAGCAGCCTAATACACTGAAACAGAACTGCAGCACTGCTGACAGGTGCTACTAAAATCACTGCAGGTGTTGATGCAGTGCTAATTAACTAATTCACGCACACACTGAAAAAAGCAATGCAACACTGCTTCAGCCAAATTGCTACACCAACACTGCTTTCAGGCAGTGTTGATGACAAAACACTTCTTACTTGCAGTACTTCTACAGTGAGATTGCAGTGCTAATTAACATAATTCGCACACACTGAAAAAGCAGAAGCAAAACTGCTTAAGGCAGTGTTGCTGACATAACACTGCTTCAGCCAGTATGACAAAACACTATTAATTGCAGTACTTTTTGCAGTGTGATTGCAGTGCTAATTAACATAATTTGCACACACTGTGTCAGCACTGCATGTACATCAAAAGAGACCTGAAGATGCACTGATTAAACACTGATGGACTGCATTATGAAATGAAGTGTGCAGGAAGTGTACACTGCTACTGTAACACTAAAATAACACCATATAGTGACTATTTGAACACACTTCACTTCCCTCTGGGGTGACTTAAGTTACAGATGGAGATTGGGCCCTAAAGAGAAGCAAATGCACAGACAGATTAAGATTGCATTGCACACTGAAGAGATGCAGATACAAAGGCACAACACCTAACCACTGCTCACCATCAGAAATTCAAATCTGGAAAAGAATACCTTTGCTGGTTGGGGCGCGCCGCGGGGGGGAGGGGGGGAGGGGGCAGTGTACTGCACTGCTGCAGTAACAGTCACTAGTACTATTACCAGTACCAGTAAAGATACCACAAAGAAGTACAAAATCACACAGCTGCAGTGGATAGCAGGTTCACATTGCTGAAATTACTATGTGGCACAATAAAAGGTGTCTGATTTGATGACACACGTCACACTCATACTCACAAACACACTAAGTAATGCGTAGCAAATTGAAAACTTCAGTAATATAACCACATATTTTAAACAAAGTAAAATTATACACTGCTGCTCCACAACAAATAGCAAAAAAATTGCAACAATTATTGAAAATATTACTGTGTGTACATTAACACAGTTATTATACAAGAAAAGTATCACCAAAACAGAAAGAACTGTCTTTCTTTCCAAGTTAATGTACCTACACCACACAGCCACAATAAGATACACCCCTCCCCCAAAGCACACTTTCACTGTCTCCTACTGCACATACCCAATGTTGTACATTAACATTCAAAATCCACACACAAACAATAAACGCTCAATGATAAGAGCACAGAAGGGTTTCCTACAATCGATTAACTAAGTTTGAACAAAAATAAATTGCTCAAAAAGACTTTTTGAACAGCTTTTAGAAGATTTGAATCACAGAGATCTCTCAGCACACTGTCTCCTACAGCTTCCTACACACTACCCTGAACTGAGGCTGTGCAGAACAATATGGAGCTCATGTGACCTGAAATCCCATGAATCACTGCATAATTTGCCTCGGAGCTTAAAACAAGGTGAAATAAGGTGAAATACATTGCTCTCAATGTACTTTGCCTTAAGATTTGGTGGAGTAGTGGTCTGAGAAGTCGGAGTAATGCAAAGTCATTGTTCTCAATGGACTTCACGTTACCCATCATTACATCGAAGTACTCGCTTCAGTGTTGCAGGGGCAATTGGATCTGCTTTTGCTTCCGATTCACTTCGCAAAGCAAATTGGGGCCACTTCGCCCATCTCTACTCATCTACATGTGAAAATCTCAAGCAAAGCAAAACTGAAGATTATTGATTGTTAGTCATTAGAGACAGTTGAGCTTTTTTTGTATGGGATCCCATCCAACCCTGAGGATCTATGTACCTTTAGGGCTTCAAGTTCCATTCTGGATCCTTCTTCTGTTAAATACTGACTACATTATTTCAAGAATTCACTAAAGTGTCCTCTGGTAATTTTTTCATTGACTTTTTGAATGTTTGTTACTAAGTAATTTTGCTGTTTTTTATCCCGTATTATATAGGGTGCCTTACTTTAGCACCTGTTCAGAAACAGTCATCATGCATATATCTGCATAGTTTTACATTTTGATAATAGCTCATGTGATGTTGTGCCTTTAGATGTCACCATATATGTTTTGATGACAGAATGCCTAACAGCATTTGTTGATTTCTGATAATTGCACTTAAGCATTTTGCAAATAAATATTTCTTCTAGCACTTTTTCTCCAGAATTTTGTATTGCTAATAATTTTATTCATGAACTGCTTTTCACGCCACTGTTTTCACTTTTGGTATAGACTGGTTTGTCTCTATTCAGAGTTACTTGATGCAGATCTACTCTTTTGATTTTCGAAATTAGTGCTTGTAATTAATTATTTGCCACATGTGACTGCATCAGGAGTGAACTACCCAGGCCCCTGAGATCATAGGGAAACATGCAACTGACAATTGAAAGGCAGAAGTGGCAACAATTAAAATCCATACTAAAACACAAAGCTAAGAATGTAGAAGAAGAACCTTTGGAGCCAGTAACTTTTTTTTACAAAATATGGTAATCAGGCTAGTGAAATAGGTTCCATTGTCAGAAAATTCTGGCCTGTTCTCATGAATGATACTATGATTGCTCAAGAACTGGGTAATGGGCAGGGCCACTGGAAAATTGCGGAGCAATTTTCCACAATTCATAATTTTCACCCTTCTCTGCACAAAATCCAATTTCTTGCAATTTCTTACATTTATGGAATTTTTGACTGAAATTGTATAAAAATATTTAAATTCTCAAGGAAATCTACTCAGATATGGTACACTGACTTGGATTTGACCAAAACAGTACAGTGTGAGGTGAGAAGGGTCAAATGTGACTCTGCTTTCATGTGATTCACTTCCTGCATTGGTTTCAGAATCCTCTGGTCATGCATATGTAGACTTGAGCACTTAAAATCTGTGTTAAACAGACTATCAGAGAACATTTTGCTGACACAGAGACTGAAACAATAGGTGTGAGAAGAGGTGCAAAGTGCCACATTCACCTAAATGAAGCCTTGACCACAGTGCTTGTTTTTGAATGGTAGGGTAGATTTTCCTTGTATAAATACTTTTAATCTGAAAGGATTTTGATTCAAATGTGTCAGGAGTTTGGATGACCCTGCTGATTATAAACCTGAATGTGCTTCTGAGGGGGTTGGTGACAGTGATTCCTTACATGTCAGTCTGCCACAACTGTATACTCGCATACAAAGCCTACAAAAAGCAAACATTTCTGAAAACATGCTGAACAGGTTAAGTATAGTTAAACAGTTACCTTCAAATAGACAAAATAATTGTAAACCCAAGTAAAATCACTGCAAACCAAGTAGAATAAAAGTACAATGTATTAAAACGATTGTATGATGTAATGAAAAGCTATTGGTGTGATTTGATACTTTTATCATGTGATTTTAAAATGTACTTACAGCGCTGATTAAGAACAGTAATCATTTTAACAAAATAAATGTTTTTCTTACTAGACCTTTATTAGGCACCCTGGTTATCTGTTTATTTTTTTCTTGCACCAAAGCAAGTAGTTTAAACAGGCTTCATTATTTAACATCTAGAAACAGGCAAAATATGTTGTTTCAGGATGTGTTCAGTACAGACTAACTGTAAATTACTGAATAAAATCTAGTTAGCACTGCATGACTTAGATGTCTTGATTTTTAGAAGATATGCTACATAATGATTAGTTGACAGTGTATTACAAAAACACACATCTTTCTTCATATTAAAAGCATTTACAAGTGGCAATACATTTATCTAACAATTTATGTGATCAATACACGCTGCAGCAAACAATAAAATATTTATTAGGGGGCAGTGGAGATGTATAGTGAACCCCCGCAATTTTCCCGAAATTTTTGCAAGAAAAATCCCCCATTTTAGGTGGTATTCCACAATTTTCCAGTGGCCCTGGTACTGGGGACAGAATTACATTCTCAAGAGCAGAGAATCTTAAGTATAAACTTGTTAGAAATCGGTTTGTCAATCCTACCTGCACACTAGAAAACAGAATATGGCACCCACCCTTTCCTAAGGGGATGTATAAATGCAGGAGATGTAATGTGTGTGAGTTTTGCTGTCAAGAAAAATAACTGAGGGTAGATGGCTACAGTGAAAAGGCAGAAATAAGATCCTTTCTGAATTGTAATAGCACTTATGTGGTGTATGCTTTATGGTGTCCATGTAACCTACTATATGTAGGAAGAACTATAAGACCTGTCAAACAAAGGTTGCAGGAACACATAACTAGCACAAGAGGGGGCCTTATTCACAAGCCTGTAGCCAGACACTATATAGAAAAACATGACAGCAAACCTGAGGGTACCAGATTTATGGCAATAGAGCAAGCTGAAAGAAATCCATGTGGGGGTGACAGATTGAACAAGTTATTCCAACGAGAAAGCTACTGGATTTTACATTAAACTGCATTCAACAGGAGGGTTAGATAGATACATACTTTATTTATATAGCACTCCTTTCCTGAGACTCTGAGCACTTCACAATCAATACAATAACACGATACTAAAAATATACAAACACATAATTCAATGTCCTGTGCAGCCAGTATAGTGTTATGCTTATTCAACTGTGTTAGTTTGGTTTTGTCCATTCGCACTATATTCCAGAGAAATTACCACCCTGTAGGGGTACTAAAGGCAAGGAACCCTCGGAGAGGGTTCCACCCGAAGAGGTGCCACTGAATGATTCCCATGGCTAAAAGTACCTTAGGAATCCCCCTAATGAAAGAAGTGCTGCCACTGGAGGAGGAGGAGGGGAGGATGGTGGGGCAAAGAAAAAGTGCTTCACAATGAGGCTGAAAGGAACCTGCTTATATAGCTCAGGAAGTGGGAGTGGCTGGCTGCTTGTTCATTGAACTACAGGCCTAGCCTTTCAATTGAATGTCCTGTGTAGTCAGTACAGTGTTATGCTCATGCATCTGTGTTAGTTTGGTTTTGGCCATTCACGCTCTCTATTCCAGAGGAATTACCACCCTGTAGGGGTATGAAAGGCAAGGAATCCTCGGAGAGGGTTCCACCCCCAGAGGTGCCATGGGATGATTCCAGTGGCTAAAGGTACCTTAGGAATCCCCAAAAGTAATGTAGTACAAACATATCCTAAAGGAATGAGGCAACAAGAAGCATATGAGCAAAGAGTAACTGTGATATAGTACCAGTAACTGATGTAGTAGTAGAGAAGCATAGACAGTTTGATAACTTAATGAGATGCTCAGTTTGATAACATAATGAAATGCCCAGGTTTGCGTACCATGATACTAATGGTTTGTGTTTAGAATGAGGGGATCCTTTAAGGAGAGAGGGAATGGCAGGACATCCTCCACCTCCATCCAACAGATGAACCTACTTAAAGAAACTAGGGGACACTACTATGCTAACTAATAGTTGTTTACCTAAGGCAATGGAGGAGAGAAAAAACCTTATGAGGAGAAAATCTCTGGGGATCCAAGGCCTAGGTCACCTTCCCTCCAGCCTTGGGATAGTTTATTTAGTGACAGCTCTGCAGCTGCAATTTGTAAAACCCAATTAAAAGGAGGTGGAAAATATTCAAATTTGGAGGAAGGCTCTCACTCAAAAATCTCTGGTGGGAATGCCTTGGAACGTTGTGAAAAAACTCTGCAACAATACGTGCAGCCAAGGCATAGGAGGAGAGCAACAACTGCTGAGGCACTCACCTGGCCTACCCACCCTAAACTCAAACCAGGTGAACCACAGGCAGTCATAGGGAGAATGCGGTGAAGGTGCCTTGCTAGTGAAACCACTAAAGTCAATGGCTAACCATTATAGAGGAACACTAGAGCCAAAGGAGGTAACTTTTTCCACCCTTCACCACTAGTCTTAAATTCTACATCAGGAGCTGCTGTTGTGTAGCAGGCAGCTAAAGCCAAGCCCGGGGTGAGGACATTCCCAGCTATGGCCCAGGTGAGAAGGATCCCACCCCAAGTAGGACATGCTCAAGATGTGGACTAAATGCAGAGTGACACTGTCAACTGCAGGAACCCTGCACCAGAATAGAATGGCTGGCATGCCCCAGAAATTGATTGAGATCTGAAAAGCTGGTTAGCTGAATTAGCATAGCATGCTGAGATCGTAATAAGCATTGTGTGTTAAGACCTTGCAAGGTCAAATGCAGAATTGAGTGCAGCAGAATCCCTGAGGCTGAAGCCAATGGGATGGCAGTAAGCATGAAACAATCATCTGCGTAAGCAATGAAGGCCTAAGCAAGTGTGGACCAGTACGTAGGTCAATAAACAGTAGTAGTGATAGGCAGACCTGCACGGAGGTCTGCATAACATGTAGCAATGAAACAGCATTGAATTGTGGACAAGCCAGCCAGACATGAATAGCCACATCAAGGTGACAAATACTCTGAGGATTTTTGGCAATGAGGCATTATTTAATAATAATACAGCTTTACTACAAGCCTCAGCAGGAGCTTAGTTGGCTGACCTCAGAGTTGTAACTGCAATAAAACATGGAGACAATGCTCTGAAGCAGGTGTAGCCAGGCAGTACAATGAAACTGCAAGCAAAATGAGAGCATAGAAACATAGAAACATGGAATTTGACGGCAGATAAGGACCGCTTAGCCCACCCAGTCTGCCCATTTCCCTGCCTACTGGATAAGCTGCAGATCCTAGTTAACCAGCAGCCTACTTCTTCCTACCCCCATGAATGAGCAGCATAGCAAGGGTCAGAGTAAACCTGTGTAAGGTGAAAACAATTGAGTATGCAACATGGAGCAGCTATGGTTGAGCTGAAACACACAGATAATGATTGTAGTTGCATTGCAGTAGTTTGAGGTTTGAGTGTGGTGAGCAACAGTGTGAAAACACAAGCACTGGGTACAATAGTAACTGGAATAAACAGTAGCAGTGGCTGCAGTTGTAGGTAATTGAAAATAGTAGTGTGAGCTCCGAGTAGCTGTATGCTAGGAGCTTAGAAACAAAGCCCCAAAAGACAAAACCAAAACACAACAACACAGAAAACAGGGAACAAGGGCCCAAAACAAGACATACAAAACACAAGGAAGCACACAGCCAGAGGAAAGATACAAACCAGAAGCAGGAAAGCAACACCAAGTCCAGCATAGACACAAAGAAACAACAGGCAGGGTAGGCCCAGCCAGCTCAGAGGACAGACCAACAGAGCCTCCAGCTGCAAAGAAAAAGTGCTTCACAGTGAGGCTGAAAGGAACTGCTTATATAGCTCAGGAAGTGGGAGTGGCTGGCTGCTTGTTCATTGAAGTACAGGCCTAGCCTTCCAATTAAAGTCATCATTATCCAGTTACACATAATAAACAAGATTATCTATCTGATCAATTCCAATAAACACAATTATCTGAAAACTTGATTGAAGGCCAGGTTAAATAAATACATTTTTAAACCTTTTTTGAATGTATCCACCGAGGGTGCCTCCCATAGCTGTTTAGATAATTGATTCCACAGGGTGGGTGCAGCCACCGAGAATGCTCAATCACCCAAGTAGTGCAACCTCACCCTAGGAATATCCAGGAGACAACCACTGGTGGAACAGAGAGCCTTTAATGGACGATGGGGCACAAAGAGATCTTGCAGATAGACTGGTCCCCATTCATGTAGGGCTTTATAGGTCAAAGCCTGACCTTGAAGGCAATACACCACCTAACCGTCAGCCAGTGCAGTTCAGGAAGGATGGGTGTGATATGATCGTACTTATGCACACCGTCAATAGTCTTGCTGTGGCATTCTGCATCAGCTGTAGTCAGCAGAGGTTGCCTCCAGATAGCCCTAGGTACAGGGCATTGCAGTAATCCAGTCTGGATGTTACAAAAGCATGTACTAGCGAGGCTTGGTCCTGGGGAGGTAACAGGTTACGAATCCAGGCAATGTTCCTCAAATGATAAAATCCACTCTTAACATCGGCCATCACATGAGCATCGAGTGTCAAGCTGCTGTCAAGGATCACATCCAGATTCTTCACCCATTTGGATGGGGTCAGTGGCACCCCCCCAAGTAAAAGACTAGGTGGCCTCCACAAACCCCCATCCCCCCCATGATGACCCGGATCCACCACCTGTCTTGTTTGGGTTGAGTCTCAACCAGTTATGGGACATCCAAGTCTGGATCTCGGAAAGGCAGTTATTAAATACAGAGTCCGCTATCTATTTACTTGGTGCACAGGACAGGTATAGCTGGGTATCGTCTGCATAGCAGTGACAACCCAGCCCATACCGCCTGATAATGTCTCCCAATGGCAGCATGTAAACTGTAAACTATAAGGGTGACAAAACCGACCCTTGCGGAACACCACAGGTAAGAGGTTTTGCGTTAGAAGAGGCCAACCCCATCACTACCCTATGCAGTCTACCTTGCAGGTATGACCTGAACCATTTGATGACTTTACTGGACAGGCCACACCAGAACTGCAGTCAGTCAAGTAGCACCTTATGGTCTACAGTGTCAAACACCTCTGAGAGATCCAGGAGGACCAAGATGGAATGATATCTCCTGTCTCTTGCCATTAGGAGATCATTAAGCACCTTCACCAGGGCAATCTCTGTACTATGCCCAGCCCTAAACCAGACTGGAAAATCCATAGGTGGAAGAGGAAGTGAGACTCTCCTCAAGCTGACTTGCCACCACCTTTTCTATAACCTTCCCTAAAAATGGGAGATTAGAGACTGAAATGTAATTAGCGAGACACTCCGGGTCCAGTGAGGTTAAATACTGAGTGGGAACTTAAACCTTTTCTGAAGAAGAAAATAGTTGAAATAACCTTTAATTGGTACAGATATTTATGTTTGGTACTTTTTTTCTGTTTTCTAGTTCAATGAGAAGGAGAAACCTGTTGGAATTGGTGGATCCCCACCCCACCAATAGAATGGTATGGAAAGCAATATGGGATTGATAACTTTCTTTAATTAATTTTCTCCTCTTTGGTCTATTTAAGTAATAAGGCACAACAGGATGTGGGTTATTTGGAAATTACCCATCCCTTGTGTGGCGTGTCACGAGGTGCAGCTGAGTGACTTAACCACACAAGAAGTGGGCAAATCACCCAATAACTCACATGCTTGAGTGCCTTATTGCAATTGGATGGCTATCCCCGGCCAATCACTTTAACTTTGGCACTGGGTGCCTAATGAGCAAAGTAATCAGCTCCGGCACCCCTCTGGAACTGGCCTGGCTTCTCGCCCCAGCTGACCTCTCCCCCTACCCTTTGAGATCTCAGGGCCCTGGCCTACTAAATGTACCTGCCACCCGCACCCTCATGGGTGACCAGAGCTTTGCAGCTCATGCACCTAGGCTCTGGAACTCCCTCTGAAAGGGTCCGCACTGCCCCTTCCCACAAGCTTTTCCGGACCTCCCTGTGGGAACACCTCAAGCTGGCCTCTCGCTGTGTATGCCTAAAGCCACCCTAGCATGTAGTTCCTGGTTGTCACTAGCCAGGATGGCTTCACCCTCTCCCGTGCTGCTACCTGATCTCACTCACTACCCCACTGCCTGTCTCTATGGTGATCCTACACCTTATCCTTTGCTTGCCCTGTTGGATATTGTATCTAATTTCTCAATTGTATCTGCCCCCAGTCTTGTTAACTGGGTATACCTTCCAATTAAATGTAAAACTGTTTTCTCTCCTGCTTTGTTGTATTGATGTACCTGTTATACCCTATTGTACTCTCCCAGGTCGTTCCTGAAAATAGGCATAAAACTCATCTAGTGTACCTACCGGTTAACAAAACTAAATAAATAAATTATACAATGAAGCAGATATAGGGTTGAACCAAAGGTGGTCCATCATTAGGAAGGAATACTGGTTACCACAGATGAGTGCATTAGGCTCTGGGGAAGAACACAAGGACAAGCACCCAGCTGGTTCAGTTCTGGGGTTGCCAAGGCAGTAAGGGAAAAGAGGTTGGCCTATAGAAAATTCAGGATGAAGAAAAGAGAGAGGTGGATAGGGCAAACTAAGGTTGACTAGTGAGGCAATAAGAAAGTCCAATGAGCAAAGCACAGAAGGAGCTGCAGATAGCTGAAGGAATTAAGAAGGGAGAAGGCTTTCTTTCACTATATAAGTGAGAAAAGGGACAAAAGGAAGAGATTGTTAAGCTTAAGAAAGGAGTGGAGTGGGTGGAGGATAATAGGGGAAAGGCAGAGATATTAAATGAATACTTCTGCTTTGTCTTCATCAGGGAGAAGGATGGATCAGTGCCTTCAGGAGAGAAAAGAGGAGCGGGGGAGGGAACACAGATGTAGTGATAGAGGAGGATAGACTGAGGGAGGGTCTGCTGGCATTGAAAGCGAACAATTCACCAGGCCCAGACAGAGTACATTCAAGGGTATTAAAGGAACAGACTGAAGAGCTGGCAGGGCCACTGGCAGACCTATTTAACAGTTTACTAGAATCAGGCATGGTACTGCTGGACTGGAGAACAGCACATGTAATGCCCCTCCACAAAAGCGGTCCCAAGGATGATCCAGAAAATTACAGATCAGTTAGTCTGACCTCCATTGTGGGCAAGTTCATGGAGACCATGCTAAAGGAAAGGTTGATGGACTATCTAGAGGGCATGGTCTCAGGATGAGAGGCACCGTGGGTTTATTGGGAGGGGATCGTGTCAAACAAATCTGATTGACTTCTTTGACCGTAATCACTCAGACAGTAGACAGGGACCACGTGGTAGACATTCTCTATCTTGATTTCAGCAAGGTCTTTGACTCTGTGCCCCACAAAGGTTGGATCTTGGAGTTGGGGAAAAGATGGCCAGATGGGTGGAAAAACTGACTGAGGGACAGAACCAGGGTGTGTTTGTGGGGGGAGTTATCTGGCACCACAGAGGTAACCAGTGGGGTCCACAGGGCTCCATGCTGGGACTGGTGTTGTTCAGTGTCTTTATCAATGACATTGGGATGGCATTAAAGGCAACATGTGCCTATTCATGGATGGCACCAAGCTCCGTGGAGAATGGACACAGCTGATGGGATACAGGGCCTACAGGAAGATCTGGAAAAGCTAGGAAGGTGGTACAGGATCTGGTAGCTTGGCTTCAATGCCAAGAAATGCAATGTTATGCATATTGGAGCCAAGAATCCCCAGATATAGTACTACCTGGGTGGAGTCTGAGTATCTGCATCAGAGAAGGAGAAGGACCTGGAAGTGATTATCACTAGTGACCTGAAGAACTCCACACAGTACAAGAAAGCAGCAGCAAAGGCAATAAAGATGCTGGGATGCATATCTAGAGGGATCAGTAATAGGAGAAAGGAAGTTATACTGCCCTTGTACAGGTCACTGGTAAGGTCACATCTAGAGTACGGAGTTCAGTACTGGTGCCCACACCTCAAAAAGGGCATTAACCTGTTGAAGAAGGTCCAGAGGAGGGCTACAAAGATGATAGCCGGTCAGCAGGGCAAGGCATATGAGGAGAGGTTGAGGGCACTGAACATGTACTCCCTGGAAGACAGAGAGAGAGAGAGAGAGAGAGAGAGACAGAGAGAGAGAGAGAGAGATGATTGGGACATTCAAGTACCTAAAAGGGATAAAGAAGGTTGATAAGGAGAGTCTTTTTAAGCTGAGTGGCATCCATAACATGGGGAGGCACAATCTTAAGCTGGAGGGTGGGAGGTTTATGAAGGAGGTCAGGAAGCGGAGAGGGTGGTGAACACTTGGAATGCACTGCCGGAAGAGGTCATCTCATTGAAGATAGTGGGCTGCTTTAAGAGAAGCTGTGATAGGCATAGGGGGCAGGTAAGTATCATGGCTAGGGAGGATGGGAGGAGTGGGGATGGAAAGCAGAGACATTAGCTCAAGCTGTGGACTCTGCAATATGAGCAGACTTGATAGACCAAATGGCCTTCTGCTGGCTTCTTCGTGATGTTCATAGGTAATATAAATTAAAGAATATGTACCATCTGAAGTAAGATGAAACTCACTCCTTATAACATCTAATGAAAACTGTGTTGTGATTCCAATTGTGCCAGATTAGCTATTATTTGATTCTAATTAATTTTCCTAAATTCATAGGCATATTCTAGAAATATTTAAAAGAAAAATAATTGCCTTTATTATTGATATGTCCAAGAGGCTACAGTAACATTTTTGAATATGCTAGCAATAAATAAGTATAATGGAGTAAGGTTAAATAAAATAAACTCCAGCTTTAGGACACAATATGAGCTAACAAGGCCATTAGAAAAAATGCACATTTTTAATTTTTATGTTTTGGGATTTTTCATTTATGTTATATGTTTAAGCTGCATCTACAGTTTATTATATGATGGCTTTTATAGGCCATCCTAAAATTGTTTCCCATTTGAACTGTACAGTTCTTTTGAGTTTTAGCATATAATTTTTGTACATAATGTATGGACAGATATATAGGTTCCAATCCCACTAAAGCCACTGACAGAGTATAAATATGATTGATATTTTGCCTTTTGAACACTGGGGCATACCTCAGTCTGATCTGGCTATAAAATGGAAGGTGATTCAGACACCCTTCACCCCTGAGGAAGACCACACTCCTGGTTGAAGCACTGGGGAGTGAGTTTGATTGCAGGCGCACCTGAATTTGTAAGAGCTACTATTAAAATTGATCCTGGTGAAATAAATCTTTATTTGATTGAATTGAATTCTTTCAGTTCTCGGTTGCACTGAGAGTGCAGAACTTTCCTTAGTTTCATTTCTGAGTGTTAGGGGCACCTGTTAGTTACTGCTGAGCACACATTGTTGGAGGTCCTGGACTGGCAACAATTGAGTTAGCTATATAAGATTAACTTCAGAATGATACAGATGAATTTACAAACTTTACTGAAAATTTAGAAAAAAGAAAAGAAAAACACCCAAGTTGGACCACTAAGTCCAAGTTGGGGATACTGCAGTGGACAAGTCTAGATGTACCAGAATATGGCCAGGATGCTCTGCTTAGGCAATCAACATCCCCTGTTCATTCTTTTGGAGGCATCCAGATGAGGTACATGGTAAAAGAATATACAAATAGAAATGGAGACAACAGTTCTGTGTGAGCTATCCTTCTTGGCCCCAACATTTAGAGGGTCTCTCCTTTACTATGATAGAATGTGATTGATTGAAAGCACTTTTTTTAGACATTCCACATGCATGAGCTACAGTGATGGCCACCTGAATGACCTGAGCCATGAGTAGTAAACAATCTGATGCCATTCGCCATTCAGTCGGCATCACTTCTGAAAACAGACCACACAGCCTAACAGAGCAGACCTCTAGCTACAAATTGGTGGCAATACCATGAGGTTAGACATTATTAAAATTAAAAACAAGCATTTGTCAATGCAGAATGTTTGCTTGCTGGCATTAGCAATGGATGTGCAGGAGTTACATAGATGCATAATAGGAATGGCAGTGAAGCATTAAACTGACACCAACCCTACCCCTACCCTGCAGAGATGGACAGGCATCGGGGTGTGTCTTTGGGTCATCGCCCATAATGCTCATGCCATTTTACCTCACCCTACTCTGCAGACACTGACAAGTGTTGAGGTGTGCCTTGGGGTCTTTGGGCTTTACAATCACCCCATTCCATAAGGAAATACACTGAAATGGGTGTAGTATAGGAGAATGGGATGAACTTTGGGGCTGAAGAGTTCAAGGCACACCTTGATGCCTGTCACTGGCTGCAGAGTGTGGGTGGGGGTGGAATGGCATGAGCATTATTGTTGACAATCCCAAGTCACTCCCCTGATGCCTGTCAGTCCCTTCAGGGTAGGGTGTTATGGTCAGAAACCCGAATGCCCCAGGCGTTTGTGGCATTTTCACTCCAAGTTTTCAACATGGGCTTATTGGGACCCTTTCCTAATGAACAGTGGCACTGTAATTTTATTACTGCATCCCAAAAGTTGATTTTGCACAGTCATTATGCCCATTGTGTGCCACAGGTGTGAAAACATGTTTCAGGCAGGATGTGAAAAATGGCAGTTGTACTGTTCATAAGGCAGTGTACAAAAATGGCAATGTTGAAAATTTGGAGTAAAAATATAAAAAACTGGCAAAGTTACAAGCATGCATAGAAACTGCGCAACACATGCTGATAACACATTCATTTTTTTGAAATTTTTTCAGCAGATTTGCAACATGGGCTTTTTAGGACCTCTTCTTATGAACTCTGTCACTGTGACTTTCTTACTCTGTCCTGAACATTGATTTCCCACAGCACCCGCATCATTGTGCGCCAGATGTGTGAAAACACATTTCGGGCAGGATGTGAAAAATGACAGCGTACTGTTCATAAGGAAGTGTGGAAAAATGGCAGTGTTGAAATCTGGACTGAAAATATTAAAACTTGTCAAAGTTACGAGAGTGTGTGGGAACTGCACAATGCATGGGAATTTTTTCACCAGATTTGCAACATAGGCTTTTTGGGAGTCCACCTCATGAACAGTGACACTGTCATCATTAATCAGTCAAGAAAGGTGATTACATGCAAACCGCTAAATCACCTTTTGGGATCGAATAACAAAATGACAATGACTGAGTTCATGAGGTGGGGTCCCAATAACCACATGTTGAAAATGTGGAGTCAAAAGTCTCAAAATGGCCGATATATCCACCTATGTTGACCCCCCCCCATTGATGTCATTATACAGCTTACTGTGATTTTCTTCAGTTCATAGTAGGCTTCTGAAGAGTTCAAACATCTCCTGCTCCACCGCAGATCATCGTGCTGTGCTCTGGAGGTAAGTATGGGGTGAGTGGGAGTGCAGGGGTTGGGGTGTACAGAGGGTGGGTGTGGGTTGGGGGAAGGAGTGTCATGACTATGAGGACCATATTCTGTTTTGTGGGGAGGGGAGATGGAACATCGCTGGAAGTTGTTTTTTTTTTTTTGTTTTTTTTACTGGTTTACCAAATACATTTGGGAAGACTGTGATGGACTTCAGTGTGCCACCTGTTTTTTTGGCAGGGGGACTGAAACCGATGGGGGATTGGACACCTTGCTGGCAAAGAAAGTGTGTCTGTTTCTGGGGGGCATGATGCCAAGTGGGATTGGGCACCCCCCTCAACAAACAAATAAAAAAAGGGAGACTTAATGCCAATGGGGATTGGGCATCCCCCTCTGCAAATGAACAGGGGTGGGGGCATGCCAACAGGGGGATTAGGCACCCTTGATGTCGGCTTTCTAGGGACTGTGAGAGGTGGATGCTGGGAGCTGCTGCAATGTTTATTGAAATGTTTCACCAGGAATGGCACATAATGGAAGCATGTCAGATCTGCCACTGCAATACCAAGCCTATCTCTCATTGCAGTGGTGGATTTCTTTCAAGTTGGTGGCTTGCTTCTCAACTGTTGTCATAGACAGTGTGCTTATTCATTGGTGTCACAGAATCAAGCCCCAAAAAGCAGTGGAGGCACTGGCCACAACACTGATGCCCCTCCACAACCTGATAGTTCAGCAAGCTGCCACAAAATGTTTCTTGCTCATGCATGCAAGCAAACATAATAACACTTTACAACTTATTGCATTTTTGAACACTGCTGAGTCAACTCTCATGGTTGCTGTACATCTTCTCCTTGAACAAAGAATTATGACACTGGCTGACACTAACAAACTGAGGAAATGTTCTCTTCTATTAAAGATGACTCAAAAGAAATTAAAAGCATCAAAATGGCATGGCCAATTTAGAAATTAATGTCCAAAAACACCAATTACAAAGTTGATGCAGTAGAAAACAGATTATAAAATTGGTTTTATAAATCTTGAAACCTGATTGGCTGAGGGTTATCTTACCAGTGCTGTTATCTAAGCACAACAGCACTGGATACAGATCTGCCAACCTGGATACAGATCTAGCAGCCTCTTGACACTAAAATGAATATTAACCACATATCCCAGAACTTCCATCATAAACATGGTTGCCACCTTTACTGACTACAATAAAAACTTTCAACTAGGCCCTAAAAATATAATTGCCTTAAATTTAAAATATAATAATTGAATGTTATTTTCTCATAATTCTCCTTTCACTCACATATACATAGTTTAAAAAAGTATTACAATACTTACAAGTTTAATTTCTAGTGTTCTTTATTGGCCATGAAAAATCCCCCTGCTATCCTCACCTGATTACCAGGGAAATCTCTGCTGCAGATAAAACAAAAGGGGTGGGACAGGTACAAAGGGAAACTAAATCCAATGAAGACCCTCTTGGGGGCTGGGGGGGGGGACGGGAAAGCGAGCAACCACTAGGTGGCTGGCTACTGAGCAGACACGACAGACCATTAGGCCTATTCTGCTGGCTTTTTATTATGTTAGTATGTTCCATCTAAGGCCTTCTGTTGTGTGATTGTGGAGGAGGTGGTGGGGGTAACTGGTATATGGGCTGAAAAGGAAAAACACCTGGGAATAACTGGTATACCTGAAGGGGCTGAAAACTTGTTATTTATTTAGTTTTTGTTTACCGGGTGGGTGCGCTAGCCATAAAGATTGTTGTTTTCAGGCAAGACCTGGGAGTTTACAGGGCAGACATTGCAGGTATAACAAATAGTAGATTACATCGAGATATACAATCAAGGTGTTGTGAAACATTAAACAACAGGCTAAACAGCACAAGTAGTATACAGAGTGTTTCAAAAAACATTTAACAATAAGCTAAGCATTTCAGGTAGTACACAGGGTGGTCCTGGTAGGATCATAGAGGTTTTGCAGTCATAGCATGATGAAAAGCATACAGTAGCAAGAGTAGTGCAGTAGTATTCCTGAAAATATGATTTAGAAAGTACAACAAAAATAGATAAATAAAAATGTGGTCAAATACTGGCAAGGGCAAGGGGATAATGTGCTGGGGAATGGCAAGATTGTGAACAGTAGGGATAATATCAGGACAGGATAAGGAAAGGTAGGGTATAGGATAGGAGCTGGCAAAGAGAGACTGATGGCTGCAGGGGACTAGTGTCAGGAGCGAGAGCTGGGATAGGCTAAACTGCAAGGGGAGTATTGTGGAGAAAAGGTAAGAGCTTCAGGATAGGCAGGATACCCAGAGGACTAAGGAGGTTTGAAACAGGAGCATTGGTTGGTGGAGCTGAGATGCTGGTGGAGAGCTTTTTCAAAAGCATTGTGTATAGGAGCTAGCTGGACATCCAGAGGGAGTGAGTTCCATAATTGAGATACATGGTGGGCAAAGGCTCTAAAGCCTTTGGTGGTACTGCATTGGGGATGCAATAGGGATTTATCAGCTGAGCGTGAGAGTTGTAGTTGGAAGTCTGATAGGTGAGTAGCTCATCTAGAGTTGTTGGAGATACTAGATTCATGATGTTGTTGACAGGAGTCGAAGGTGTAAAGTCTAGTATCATTGGGGACAACCAGTTTAGATCTGAGTATAGTAGACAATGGTCTTTTAGTCTGTGGAAGACTGAGGTGAATCTGCAGATTTTGTTATAGGTGACATCCCATCTTTGAAGATATGATTTTGGTAAAGGAGCATAAGTGGCCACTCCATAGGTCAGAGTAGGTAGGAGTATGCCCCAAACTATAGCCACTCTAGCAGTAGGGGTTAGCATGTGGCTGGTCCGGTATGACATGCCATGCTTGGAACTGACTGATTTTCACATGTTGATGATGTGGAGTTCAGAATTTAGAGATTGGTCAAGGGTGACCCCAAGGTATGTAAATGACATTACAGAAGTTATGAGTGAGTCATCTAAGCAGGAGACCCTGAACTTATCTTGGAATGTCTTGAGTTTAGGGAGAGCTCCGAATAGCATGGACTGTGTTTTTGCCTCATTTAGAAAAAGTTTGTGGTCCCGTAGCCAGGCTTGTGTGCATTGTAAATTGGAGGCGAGACATAGGTTGATATTGGAAACATCTTCACACTGGTGTACATGACTATGTCATCCATGTAGAGTAGAGATGAGGTGTCAAGAGATTAGTGGTGATGCTGTTGATAAAATTGAGAAGAGACGTGGCTCATGGATTGAGCCTTGGGAACTTCAGTGTTTACCATCTTTAGGTCAGAGCATGTAGACTTGAATTTGATGGTTTGGACCCTATTTGACAGGTAACTGTTACAAAAACTGACAACACTAGGAGCAAAGCCCACAGAGTGGAGTGTGTTGAGGAGAAGTGGGTGATATACCAAGTCAAAGGCTTTTTACATATCGATGAAAACTGCTCCCGTGAGAAGCCCTGAGTCCATGGCAGTGAGGGTGTCTGTAGTAAATTTGAGTAGGGTGGTGAGGAAAACCTTGGAATAACTACTATACCTGAAGGGGCAGAAAAGAGGAACACTTGAGAATAACTAGTATACTTGAAGAAGCTAGAAAAGAACACAAGGCTCTTTTACAAGACATTCTTCCCAGGCTGTTAAATATTAGTCCTGAACAGAAGATAATCATTGACAGAGCTCCCAGAACTCTTGTCCCTGACCCACAATAGTAGGGCAATCCAAGACCTATAGTAGCCTGTTTCCTAAAATTCAAAACAAGATAATTTTAGAAGCAGCCAGAGACAACAAAAATCTTGAGGACATTCCCTGATGCTGCAGCCACCCCATGTCAATGTCATATTTTTTTCCCAGTACATGATAGCCATCTAAACATTTAAAATCCACAACCAAAAACATGGGTTGCCATCCTTGTTTTTAAATGATGTTGGTGAGACTTAATCCCTCTTGATGCAAAAAATCCAGAATGGATCATAACTGTTTTACATTGTTATAACATCAATATTGTAGATATCAACATGAGTGTGAAAGAGAAAGTGAAACAAGGACACACTATTTCTCATGATGTGTGCTACATTTGTTCCACACCTGAAAAACTAAGGAGTACATTACCAAAACTATGACACCCTCTTGAACTGAGATTCCTCAAAAAGGGGAGGATATTTGTATGTTTTTATACATAAAACCATCTAAAACCCATATCATTTTCATACAACTTTTTTGATAGATGTAGAATATGGTTATGAATATAGAAAAATGTGGCATTTTGGTCTGCTACTGAGGACCCTTACTTTCTTTCTGTTCTGCCAGGCCCATCTGTTGCTGCTGTAGTGGGCACTTTGCTGATACTGAACGTACTGAGTTGGATGCATAAAATAATGAACAAATACTGTTACTTCAGAGACATTAGCAGGTACTTCTTCTCTACATGAGCACCAGCCTCTGACTGACTGACAGCAAGACTAAAGGGGTTTCTAGCCCCTGCTAAGGCTGTAATTAGCATACCAAAATTACCATAATGATTCTATAATTACTGCATTGTCCTAAACTGTAAAAGGGGTGGCAGCTAGATTAGCCCCATGCTTAATCTGTACTCCACATCAATCCAGGGACAATGAGTGTGAATGCCACTTGAACAACTACAGCATTGGAACAGTACAGAAAGAATTAGTGTTAAAACTGTAGGCATGATATTAAACATTTTACCAACTTAAAGAAAACTTTTTTTTTACAGTACTCCACTGTGGGGGGATCTTGACTACACTGGGGACCAGTCAGAGTAGTGCCAGGGGAAGGGAAAACACCATAGCAACTTGAAGGTTGGTCAGCATGACAAGTGCCACAGTGCAGGGAAGGGAGAAAGGAAGGGAGGAGCTGGAGGTTCCCAAAATGCAGGATAAACAGTACATTAACAGTTGCAGAACATTAATACACTGTATATACACAAATACCACTAGAAAAGCATACCACTACTGAGTCTGGTTAACAAAAGTTCAAGATGTCCGTTGACTTTTTCGGTCAGTGGGAATGGACACATGTGTGGCTTGAACCAGTTCCTGACAGGACAGGGTTAGGTAATTCTTGTGGGAGGTTGGAAGAAATAGGCTGTTGGTTAACTAGGATCTGCAGCTTATCCAGTAGGTAGGGAAATGGGCAGAATAGGTGAGCCAAGCTGTCCTTATCTGCCATCAAAGTCTATGTTTCTATTAAAAGCGACCCAGGAGTTCTGCACATAGTCAGATCCACACCACTTCATTCAGTCAATCCAGGATCTGTTGTTGAACTTCTTTCTTAAGATCTTCTTGATCTGTTACTCAGGTGTGTGTATATGAGAAGAAGAAGGAGGAGAAGAAGAAGAAGAAGAGAGAAAGGAGAAGAAGGAGAAGAAGAGAAGAGGAGAGGAGGAGGAGGAGGAGAAGCAGGAAGAACATCTGGCTGATCAGAAAAACAAGATCTGGTTGGAGTGTATCAGTAGTGGGAAGATCTGGAGAAACTGATTGCAAGTTGTCTGAAGGAATTTCAGCTTCAAGCACAAGAGCAGCTTCACTGTTGGGGGGACTGGGATCATTTGGGAGGGTGTTGCCCAGGTACCCATGTTTCAGTCAATTGATGTGGACTTTGTTGGGTACAAGCTTTCCATCAGACTTGTGTTGTAGGCAAATGTAATCTAGAGGAAGCTTTTCTATGATGTAGAAGCGACCATTCCAAAGGGTGAAGTTGTTTCTTGGTGACACCCTGATCTAGGACAGGTTGGTACAAGTAGACAATGTCCCCAACAGAAAATGAAGGTTTGTGATTTGGCTGCTGACATTTTCTGTGTGGCAGATTTTCTCTGGCCCAGTGTGGTGACTGCAACATGTCTGGCAAGTTCAAGATGTTCCAGCATGAGAATGATGAAAGAAGAAGCTGATCTTGGAGCTTCTAGCAGTGAGAGATCCTGTCCAATGAAGTTCTTGGGTGACGTCCATGGACCAAGAAAAATGGAGTATACTCTGTACTGTTGACACAGGGGCTTGTGTTGTAAGCAAATTGCACAAATGGAACAAAACGATCCCAAGTGTTGTGAGTTTCAAGAGTGTGTTGGAAATGGTCATGCGTTTTGAGAATGGTAGACATCTTCTTTCACTTTGTCCATTGCATTGTGAATGATAACTTGTTGTGTGATTCTTTTTCATGTCGAGAAGTTTACATGTTTCTTAAATAATGGTTTGAAAGATAGTTAGTGACTCTGTCTGACTTCAGGTATGAGAGGGTACCATCAACAAGCGGCTGTTTCAAAGAAGGCATTTGCTACGGCAGCAGATTTAATGTCTTTAGGGAATTGTTTCATGTACATAGGTAGTCCATACAAAACAAGGATGTTTTGTTGCCAGAATCAGAGCATGTAGGTAAAGACCCAAGAATGTCTGTGTTGAATTTTGAAGTGGTTCTGTGGCTACAGGCATTGGAATGATATGTGCTTTCGTCAGTTTGGCAGGAGGCTTTCTTTGGGAGCAGGGTAGGCAGGATTTGACAAATTGAACAATGCCCTTGTTCATGTGAGGCCAGAAGAAGTGAAGCCTTGTCTTTTCAAGAGTTCTGTGGATTCCCATATGACCTCCGGAAAGTGGAAAGGCATGAATGGAGAGAAGAATTTCGTTGACTAGAGAGGCTGGCACAACTAACTGAATATGAGTTCTGTCCATGCAATGGCCCTTGCCTTCCCTGGTCCAAATGTGGAAAAGTACGCTGTCATTAAGGAAGCATCGTGAAGCAAAGAAAAGTACTTCCTGGTGATGCTGCTTTCGTGCAGTAAGGTTCCGGGCTCAGAGTACATGATTATGTCTGTGAACTGAAGATCAGTTCTTTGTTGCATTTTGACCATCACCTGGGGAGATATCAGTAGTAAAAAAGGTGAGAAGCTCTTCGGCTGCTTGCAGTAAGTGAGGATTTATGCTTTTCTCTGTAGAAACAGTTGGTAGCAGCAAAGCAACTTGAAGTGTTGTAGGAATGTCCACAGGAAGCACATCTGTGGCATGGAAAGGAAGAGCTTGTAGGCAGGATTTTTCATCTGTTAAGAATGATGTGGAGGAATATCTTCTCCAGCTCACAGCATCGACAATGGATTGAACTTGACATGGTCGGTACTGAATTTTAAAATTGTAGCATTGCAGCATGGCAATCCATCAGGCAAACTTGTTTACTGGCTCCTTCACTTTGAATCACCATCTGAGGGCAGAGTGATCAATGATAGCTATAAAGGAGGAATAGCAAAGGTAACAGTCAATTTTTTTTAGTGCAAATACCATGACTTGACATTCGATTTCTGTGATGCCATAGTTTTGCTCAGCTAAGTAAAGAGAATGCCTGGCATAAGAAACAACTCATTCTGTATAATCATATATTTGACACAGAACAGCGCCTTCTGTAAAGGAACTAGCATCTGAGTAGAGTATGAAGGGTTGGTTGAACTTAGGTAGGTCAATATAGGGGAAAGATTAGCTTTTCTTTCAAGGTTTCAAAGGCCTCGTTGCACTCAAGTCCATGAATGTTCACATCCTTTTGGTGAGGGTGTACAGTGGAGCTGCAATCTTGGCATAGTTGCAAATTAACTTTCTGTAGTATACTGACAAGCCTAGGAAAGCTCTAAAGTCTTTGAGATTGTACTGTTCCAGATAGTCTTTGACTACTTAAAGCTTGTCTGGGTCTGCAGAGATGCCTTGAGAACTAACATGTCCCAGGTAATTAATTTGCTGCTGTGCAAAACAGCAATTCTCTGGGCAAAGCTTGAGATTGGCTTGTCTGAGATGTTCAAACACTTCTTTGAGATGTTGGAGGTGCTCTGGGAAAATTCTACAGAAGGCAATAAATAACATCATGTAGGTAGACTAGGCAAGATTTCCAAGACAACCTATGTAACAAAGTTTCCATAACATGCTGAAATATGGGTAGACTGTTGCAAAGTCCCATAGACAGATGTTTAAATTAAAAAAGTCCCAAGTGGCAGCACCAGGCTGTGTATGGATGAGAAGCTGGATTAGATTAATGGAAACTTAGTAGAACCCACTCTGAAGGTTGAGTGGTGAAGTAAGCTGGGCTGTCCTTGTCAAGACTCTCTAAGGCTGGTTTTTGCTCCAGGCAGCACTTTGGTCATCTAACTCATTGGTGGCACCTCTTGATGTACAATTTAGGGACTGCAGAGGGGTGTGGCCCTCAGGCCCAAGAGCTCTCCTTTGGCTATGACTTCACCAAGGCACCTTTGAAAACTAATCTCCCTACGACCACCTACAGTTCACCTGGTCTCCTTGACCTTCCCTTCCATGCCCAGTTCAGTTCTCAGATGGTCCTCAAGGAAGCCTCTCAGATGTCTACCTCCACTTTAGGTCTCCTGCATGGAGGCCAGATGAGTGCCTTCCAGCAGTTGTTGGTCTCCTCCTCCTCCTGCCTTGGATGAGAGCCTCCTGTATGGGAGTCTTGCTTTGCTCCAGAACTATCTGTGCAGCCTCATGCTGCATTTTCCATAGAGGGATAGAGTGAGGCCTTCCTCCAAACTGCCCCCACTGAAATTGAGTTTCCAAATTACAGTAACTGAGCCAACACTAAATATAATACCCCTAACCTGGAAGGAAGGTGACCTAGGCCTCTGATCCCTGGATGTTTCCTCCTTTTAATTTTTTCCTCTTCTCCATACCAAAGGTCAGAATGAGAATTCAGTTTATTGTATATATATACCTAGTTTCCTTAGGTAGGTTCCACTGTTGGATGCAGATGGAAGATGGCCATACTTTCCATTCTCTTTCTCCTTAGGAAACCCCAATGTCATCAGTGCAATCCATTTTATCATTGCAATCCTGACAACCTGTGCAACTCATTGTGTTTAATCAAGCTGTCTTGTTGCTGTCAGTCTGCTCCTGTACCTAAATCAGTCACTGCCTTAATGTTCTTTTTGGGGCTCCTTCCTAAGGTAACTTTAGTCAAAGGAATCTTCCAGGGGCACCTCTAGAGATGCCTTTGTTATACCTACAGGGTGGTATTTTCCCCATGGAATAAAGTGCAAACAGCCAAACAGTTACCACAGTTGCACAAGCATAACACTGCTCTGGCTGTGTAGGCCCATTGAACTGCTTTTACTGTTGATAAGGGACAGCATTAGCACATATCTTGGTCATGGCAGGCATTTTTGCTGGATGTAGCAGAATACATTTTTATTTGCTACTATGGTTTCAGACCATTATACCAGCATCTTGGAGGAGACTGAAAAACATTATTTGGTTTTAAGAGCAACAATGTATTTTTAAAGTACATTTATGGCCAGCTTTGGGCTCACTCCATCCCTTCTTTGCTACTGTATATCTAAGTTGTTTTTATGTTGCAGGTCCTTGCACAGATCTTGTTTTTGTTATCATTACAAAAGGCATGCCATAGGCATGCTACACTATGCCTGGATAATTTCCACTGTAGCTTTTTTTTTTCTTGTTTGTCTAACTTAGGGAACTGTGCAATAAAAGTTTCAGTTCTCATTAACCAGGCCTTTGAGATTCTCAGTGAAGGTATATCCAGCCATTAACAAGCACATGTACCAATGCTCTTATAGACTGCTAAACATTTTCAATTTTCAAGTTTTCTGTTATCAGCAGATTTCTTCCTCATTTTCACAGCTGGTGGGAAAGGATTTACGGTACTTACTTAGATATCTTTAGCAGCATGCTTTTCTTGCAGCATGCAAGTTGTTACCTTCTAGCTCCAGTTCTGCTTTTTTCAGACCTTTAAGCAGGGCATATAAAGGAATAAATTATTATGATAGTTATCCATAATGCGTTTTCTTTCCCTCTTTGTAGATAGAACTGTACTTTAGGTTTCTTGCCCTTGCTGCTAGAATTGCCCAATCTTTAATGGGTAGCAGCTCTATTTTTTTGGCAGTGATTCTTTCTCTTTGAATCAGTCAGAGGGCATTTGGTGCAAAGCTTAAATATGTGGATTTGACTAACTCCTTGAAAAATGCTTTTATCTTTCCAACTGTCTTTCTGTCCCCACTTGAGGGTCCTGCGATCCTCTCAGCCCACAATTTCTTTTCTTTTATTAAAGGCACTCTGTCAGCATTTCTGTAGCTTTTCTAAGTGCAATATTAAAGTTGTCCTTATGGCAGTAGTGGTATTGTAAAATGCATGCCTGCCACATGATTTGTAGAAAAATATGATTTATAAATTTTTTTGGCAGAAGTAAAAATGAGAGCGGTCCACCCTGAAGCCATTGACTGATGCCCCAACATGTCCCTGAAAGACAATGCCATGCTGTGCCATGGATAAACACGTTAATGTAACAGTAATGATCGTGCCCAGAGTCATGGCTTCATTTTTTAAATGTGAATTTAGCTGTCTTCAGTTCTAGTTTTGGGAAGAGATGTACTTTTTTAAAATATTGAAAGCAAATAATGAGATGCACATTATATTATTCAAAAACTACATATTTTCACAAACTCATACATGAATGAGATTAGCCATGACGGGGCACAGCATTAGCTTTCAGGGATCCATGGTAGCATCAGACAATGCCTTGTGGGCCCCCCCCCTCTCATTTTAACTTTGCCCCCAAATTAATAAATCTTACTTTTCTACAACTCTGGTGGGGGATGCATTTTATGATACCACTGCTGCCATAATGACCACTTATCGTAAGCACTTACAAAACTACAGAAATAACTGGCCCACTGGCACAATGATAATGCTACCGCTTATGGCACCAGAAACCTGGGTTTGGGAGTGGACTTTGTAGTTGGAGGGTTGGCTGGGGAGATGGCTAGAGTGGCAACCTGCACTGCATTTTCCACCTGCCTTGCTCCATTAGCATGACAACTCCGCTGGACAGCATCCCCTTCCCCAGACTTCTCCACCATCACTTGGTCATTATAGGGATACAATCAGCAGTTCTCCTCTGAGGACCTGTCCTCCCCAAGGACCTACTATATCTATGTTTACTACATTCTTCTCGCAACACCATGTAGCCTAAGCTTCTTACAAGTTGAAACGTTCTGTAACCTAAATGTATCTATGTTAAATGTTCTGTTGTTTTCTTTACTGCACCTGTAATGTTGACTACTGTTGTTTTCTGCACCATGTCCTGTCTGCCCTCCCTGTGATGAGGTGCTTTGTAAATGAGTCTCTGACTCAAAGGTTGTAAACCTGACTTGTAATTAAATAAATAAATAAAATAAAACACTCTCCATCTCAATGGAGGGAGGGTAGCGATTGTGCCTCCCAGTATAGTGCTCTTGGTGACCATGAGGTGACTTTCCAGGGGACCAGTGGTTGAGGTTGGAGGTGTGCCTCATACTTGGCATCTGTACACCACTGTGACATTGTTTGCCATGCATCCCAGAACACAACTCTAAAAACCCACCAGATGAGTAGTATGTTGCTGTGCTCCACTATAGCCCCATGTAGCTGGCTTTGGGTGCTGCCCTTCAAGTCACCAATTGTAGGGTCTGATGGGGAAGTGGAGAGGACCACAGAGGCCCCACCCTGCCAGGCAAGCCAAGGAGGAATACCAGGACAGAGCATGATCCCAAGTTGGTGGCAGAGAGGTGGCGGGAGTCTGGTGTCGATGGGGAGCCATCTGGGATCTAAAGCACACTATAGAAAAAAAAATACAGAAATGCCGACAGTGTCCATTTAAATTTTTAGTAACCAACTAAAGCCCACTAGGCATAGGTGCTTGTTTTCAGGAGTAATCTTGGAGCACTCAGGATGATAAGTGACTTGTTCAGAGTCACATAGTATGCCAGTAGAGATTGTGGGAATCAAACCCAAGTCTGCTAGCTGTACCAAGCTCATTCAAAGTTTATTTCTTTTAACCTCTAAGCTGTACTACCAGCCCCATCCAGGACAGATTTTGCTCCCACCAAGAATGAATAATCTAATTTCAGGCACTCCATTCAGAGCTATCCGGATGGTTCTCTTCCTCTGATGCATATATAGTCTACAAAGCCACCTGATATCCTTGTCATCTGTCAGGACCAGTTCTGTGGTTTCTTACTGGGTCAAGAGGAAGTCTTCAAACTCATTAAGGTTTCAGTGTCACTGTTACTGGATTTTCTATGGTCTTGAGCAAAGCTCTATTCATGGAAAATTATCAGCTGCAGGGGCAGTCTAGGGTTTCCTAGATTGTTCTATGCTAGTTAACCATTCAGAGGTTATTAAATCACGTTGAGCTGTTGGCCACTCCAGCCCTTACTTCTTTCCTGCAGTACCTACCCTGAAATCAGACTGTAGTGCCTAAAGGAAAACCACAATAAAAAAAAAATATGTTGTGCAGAGTGTTTCACTTTGCAGCAGCTGCCATCCTAGTGTGTCATTTCCTTTGCTTGCTGTTGGGAGTTTTTTCTACATGTGTCTATTATGATTAGGGCCCCGGGGGATCTTTATGTTTGAATATTTTATTATTTTTCTTTTCCTGACAATGCTTCCTGTTCCATATGACAGTGGGGTCTATAACGAATACAGCAGTGCTGATATAATAAATATCCTAACCCCATTAATTTTTAATTTCATTTATTTTATTTATTTAACAAATTGGAAAGACCTTTGAGGCAAGGGCTCTTTTACAGAGGTTCCACATCAAGTTACAAGAATAGCAAATTACAATGGTTTCAGTAAGTAGTACAACATGAGGAAAGTAATTACATAAACAAAGGAATGATATGGCAAGATAAATATTGTGTCAAGTGCTGCCAGTGTCCTTGTCTGAAGAGTGGTGAAAGGGATTACAAGGAAAGAAGGACAGGGGTGAATTGGGGAGTGGAAGGAGCAAAATAAGGGCAAGGAAAGAGAGATTCCACAATGAAGCTTATGCAGGAAAGAACCACATGGGCGGGGTGGAGGGTAGAGGGAGAGAACAAGGTGAGGAAACAGAGGAGGGTGGGGGGAAGTTGGAGTGGAGCGGTAAAGGAAGGGGGTGATGAGGTAGGATGAAAACAGGGCAAGAATGGGAAAGGGATAAGAGAGGAAGTGCTATGAGTGGAATAGCGTAGCAACAGGATAGGGCTATACAGGGCAAATGGCAACAGAGGGAGTGCATTTAGCAGTCAGCAGAGATTAAGTATAGCAGTCACAAGATGCTCAGGAAACTAGGAATTGATGAAGCTTCCACTTAAATGGTCCCAAGGTTGCAGTCATCGCAATCTCAGGAGGAAGAGAATGAAATAAATTATCTGCTCTAACTGCAATGGATTGCTGTCGGAGCAAGGTTCGACAGCGAGGGACAGTAAACATTTGGCTCACAGAACTTTATGTGCTACGAGTGCCCCGGAAGAGACTGAAAAGCTGAAGGGACCCTGGTGGTAGCCAGAAAGCAGGCTTGATATTCAATGCCAGCCTGGAGTTGAAGCCCGTTTGCTTGTTCATAAAGGTCACAAGTGTGAGCACGATACACCACACCAGTTAGTATATGGCATGCCTTATTTAGAGCTGTGGTGAACCAACGTAGGGTTATGTCTGGGGCGGAACCATAAATGACCAAACCATTGTCAATAATAGACACAACTGAACTTTGAATAGCCAATCTGATGGCTTCTGTAGTAAGGCAATATTTATGCCTGTGTAGAAGGCCTAGGTGAATGTTAACTACCTTGGCAACATTCTCAGCATGGTTGGAGTAGGAGAGCATACTATCCAGATTAACTCCTAGGTAGTTAAAAGATTGAGTCTGATCAAGGGCAACCCCGCACTGTTTTTAATCACCAATTGTTTGGCTTGGTGCTTGCTGTGGGTACCATGGAAGAGCAAGACATTTGTTTTTTTGCAGTTAAGCACCAACTTATGAGAGATGAACCAGGACTCAGCTTCAGTAAAACTTTTCTGAAGTTGGGCCTGACGGAGGGTAGGGTCAGCAGTCTTTGGGAAAATTACCCCATCATCTGCATAGAGGAATACTGGTTCGGAACAGGATGTCAGAAGATTATTGAGGAAGATGCTAAATATAAGGGGTCCCAGTATCGATCCTTGAGGAACCCCAGAGCAGACAGGCAGTTTAGCAGAAAGGGCAGACCCTATTCTCACCTGTTGTGTGCGGTTTGCTAGATAGCTGGAGAACCACTTTAGGGCTTCTGAAGATATACCAAGCCCAGCAAGTTGATGTGTCAGCAAATGGTGATTGACAGTGTCAAATACTTTAGACAGGTCAATAAAGGTTGCACCAACAAGTTGACCCTGATCAAGAGTATGGTAATTAAAAGCAGAGTCCATAGATTGTACATCATGGGAAATTATATTATAATGTGTATGGTCCCATTTAACTGTGGTCCAGGGTTTGGAAGCAAACTGTGGCTGCTATGCTGAGTGAGACAGCAGTCCCTGAGTGTGGTGACCCACTGCACTGTGACACCACAACAGTGAAACCTGAAAAAAGACCATTACAGTGAAAGTCACTGTAATTGTCTGGGTTTCACTTTCACTGATACAGTTTCTCCTGGTGTTCTGCCACTTCTCTGAAACAACTCCAACTCATAGTTGATTATAAGAAATTCAGAGGGTGCGGGGGTCAAAGCCCCCCCACAACAAAAAACATCTCAAATATTGACGGCACAATGCCAAGCGTCTACATTTTGTCATCGATGTAATGGATGTCAGCAACATCGCTGCTGACTACAAGTAGTGCTTCCCCCTGAGTGCACCCCAACATAATCCATAAAATAAATAAACAGCCCCCCCAATAGAATGGTAGAGGTGTTCTAGTAACATCCTATGAAAACCATTACGCAAACAGAAGGACACCGGGGCACCTTAACAAACCGGATAATAGATCACGGGGTAGAGTAGGGTAATGCTGAGCAGACTGGATGGACCAAGGGTCTTTCCGATGATACTGCCTGTGCTTTTATGTGTATGAAAGGCAGCATAATTAAAACTGCAGTAAATCCTAGTAACAAGCAATGAAACTACTTTGCATGATCCATTATACAACTCAGCCATTGTGTCAAACTATTGCACACGGTAAACTCTTTCAACTAGGCTATGAAAACAGTTTTCAATGTCAGCTGATTACACAGAAGATGTTTAAACATGCACTGCTACTTCATCACTTTAAATAGAACAGTCAGCACAAAAAGCTCTCACACTCGAGTAAGGGGCTTGTCCCAATGTGCACTCTGCGTGCAAAAACTTGTTGGTTTACTTACAGTTTACTGTAGCACAGTAGATTGTTTCAGACTAATTTTGTTTAATTATAAATTGACATCTTCTGTTACTACAAATCCCAGAATGCTCTGCAGCTTACATCAGAGCAGTAGGCAGCAGTGGGAGATTCAATTGCTTGCAGTGTATGTTAGAGCTTTTATAATCTTCGATCAGGTGTCTTCCAAGTCTGCTTTTCTCCAGGTGCTAAGTACAGTCCTCTGAGACTTTACTTAGCCCAGGAATGACAGTGGAATCAGCAAACAAAAGACCAGAGCTTATATAGATTCTAACACGCAATGCAGGCTAGTAAATCTTCTGGTGCTGTCTACTGCTCTGATATCAGATGCAGGGGAGTCTGGAGTTCTAGTAACAGAAGATGTCAGCCTAGAATGAAGCAAAACTTAGTCTGATACAATCTGCTATACTATACTAAACAGTAAGAAAACCAAAATGCTTTGCACAAAACGTGCACTCTGGAATCACCCCATACTTGAGTGTGGGTGCCCTCGGTGTTGATTGATCTCTTTTTAAATAACAGAGCTGTAATTGCCTGGCGCATTGGTGGCAGTGTGGACAAACTGGGGAAGCCCGACTGAATTGGCCCGGCTGCTAGGAGGGAGCAACGCGAGGACTTACCACTTGGCGGCAACTGGAGGATAGGCTCCTTCACTGGGAGCCAATCAGGAGGGCGCATTTTTTTGACCAAGCAGCCTGGCTTAAAAGCCAAACACCCAGCCACAGGACATAGACTGAAGCAGGCAGAGGACCTGTAATGGGCTGTAACCACTCTACTTTTACTCCCCCCACCCCACACCACCTCCATTATTAACTAGTCTCTTTGGGTCCACCCCTTGTGGGATGAGCCTATCAGAGGGATCTATGTGGCTGTGCATCACTGGACATGGTGAGTAGCTGCTTGGGGTTTGACTCTTCATTTTTAGGGCTATAGTGGAACTTGCATAGAGGTTTTATACCCTATAGCTGTAACTTATATGGTGTAACATTTTTGTATCTTGTTTAGATTCAGTGGTTGATGTACTGAGTATATGCTTGGGCCTTGGGCTGAGGGTCTTTGGCCAGGGAGGTGTGGGGGCCTATTGTTGAAATTAAAACCTTGAATGTCATGATGCATAGGATGGAGATGAGGGTGAGGCAGGGTCAACAAATCTCTAAGGCTAGCATCTTTGGTAGGATGGTGGAATGTACTGAGTTCAGATCAGCCATGGTTCTGGACTTAGCTTGGAGTATTGGGGGCTGCATGGTGTGTCACCAGTTGGCACAATTAATGGAGGAGGTGAGGTGGATAGGGAGGACCATAGAAGGGTGGAGCGGGAAGGTAGGAGGCTGTCCTGGTAGGGAAAGTGGGGGTGGGGGTTGAGGGGGGAATGGATCAAGCATTATGGGTCCAGCAGCTGGACCTGGGGTCAATGGCATTTACAGAGAAGGAAGGGTTGGAGAGGGAGCCCATGGAGTACTACAGGGACCAGGAAGGGGAGATCAAAGACTGACAAGAGCAGGGAATGCTGGCAGCTGGTTGGGGGTGGAGATCCAGGGGCTGCACAGTTAAGAACAGGATAATGGGGGATGCCAGCAGGGGGAAACAAGGTGGCAGGCATTGAGCTTAGTGACAGATTTGAGCCTTTACTTTTGATGACAGAGGGGGAAGATGATGTAAGTGGTGCAGGGGTGGACAGGAGGGTGAGTGGCGGATTGGGCAGGAGGGATGGGCAGGAAACCAGGAGGAGTGGGGGTGGGACTTTTCACAAGAGCACTCTAGGGGCTGAAGGTGCTGTCAGCCTAACAGAGGTGGATAAGGGGGTGCTGAGTGGGGTGGGCATGAACATTGGCCAGGTGAACAGGAGGATAGGGAGGGGCTTTGCTAATAGACATGCATGGGGAAGGAGGTGCTGCCAGCCCAGCAGACTGGAAGAATGGGGTTGAGAATTTGTGGAGGGTCACAGGCTTGAGGGCTGGGGTTTCTGTCTGCAAGCAGAAAGGGTGCAAATGTGGCTGACAGTGAAGGGCGGAACTGGGGCTTCAAGGATCCAGGTGGACTCATGGCTAGTGTGGGAAGGGAAGCAGGGATTGGGGGGACCTACTTGAGGAAAGAAAAATGGAGGATTCAATTAGGAGGGAGGGAAGACCTGTGGGACCAGCAGGCGCGTACCGAGGGAAGGTGCAAGATAACAGATGTTGGAGAGCAAGATGGGGGCACTTGGGTCTTTGGGGGGGTGCATTTGTACCTGGAGGGGCTGGCAGAATGGCCCATAGTGTAATGGGGGGAGAAATCCTAGAGAAGATGGGTCAGCTAAGCATGCTTTGCTCAGATAGTGTGTCTAGATATCACCCAGTTGGAAGGTAAGGCCAGGGTAGCGAAGGAGGTGGGGGTGGGGAGAATGGCCAACAATGGGGGTGGGCCCAAGGAATCAGTCGGAGTGGGTCAGAGTGTTCCTGTTGGAGGACTCCATGATTAGAAGTATTCAGTAGGAGGGCAGGGTGAGAATAAACCCTACGCTGCTAGGGTCAAGAGTATTCCTGGATTGACAGTGCATAAGGCCAAGCATTTGGTTTTTGCACTGGAGAAGGAATGTTGTGGGTCCCCAGACAGCTTAGGCACAAATGATGTAGAGGGAAATAGTGTGCTGGAGACTCAGGCAAGGTTTCGTGAGCTTGCTAGGGTCTACCACAACATAGGGTGCTCAGTATTCCTTCTCGGAGATCCTGCTGGTGCCAAGAGCCAGTGTGGAAAACAAACAGAAGATTAGGAAGGTCAATGAGTGGCTCAATGGGTGGTGTCAAGCTCAGTGGTATGGGGTAGTGTGGGACTGGGGAGGAACCTGGGAGGACAAGGGGCAGTACGCAAGTGACAGACTCCATCTCAACCTGGTGGGGAAAGAAGCACTAAAGCAGAAACTGACCAAATTGTGTGACTGGACTTCTCTACTGGGACTAAAGAAGCAGAACTCTTGTACTTGGACCTTTAATTTAGGGTAAAAACTAACAAACAAAACAAAAAAAAAGTGTGTGTTTGTCTGAGTTAACTGAACTGAATGGTTATCTGAACAGTTATCTAGGTGTAAATCTCAGGTGATTGAAATGACTTGATAGCTGTGAGGTTTAAATTACTTGTAGAAAGATCTAGTAAGTAGGGGGAGTGGCTTAGCTAGAAGGAAGCTACATTTAAACACTGCCTTAGAAAGATTCTACTAGTAGCTTGGCAGAAGACACCAGGAGGAAGGACTGCAGTGTGACTGGACTTTTCTACTGGGACTATATTGCCCTCCTTCCCTCCCCTCCACCCTCCCACCCAAAGCTAGTTCTACTTTCATAGGCACAAGATTTGACTGACAACAGGAACTTCCTGTTTGGGAGCAGGAAATGAGTGATCACAAAGCCACAAAGATCCACCATCCTAGAAGGGCAAGAGTAGCTCTCCAGCCCCCTCTAGCTGCTGGAGGTCTGCCTCTGAGTAAGTAAGGGGTCTACTGAGAAATATAGGATATTCTTGTCTCAGAACAGGACAATCAGGAGCTTAAAGGGCACACAGGCAGAAAGTAAGGAGAGAGAGAGAGAAAACAAAACAGAGGAAAGAGTAAGGATTGCAAACAGTTAAGGGGCCAGAAATAAGACATGATGGGAGTGGTGCAGTGCAGTGGCTGTGGAGCAGCAGTCTTCCGGGAGACGTTCTGGAGGATGCAGTGTTGTCCCATCTGCAGGCACCTCTCTGGCCTGAGGGAGGAGGTTGCTCATCTCCAGGCTGAGTTGGCCAGGATTTGTGGGACCTTCTCTTCCATCCAGGGACCACCAGTGCCACTGCTGTTGCCTCAGAGGTTGCCAAGAAAGAGGAGCAGTTGGACCACAGTGGGCTCAGGGAGGGTGAGGGTGGTGGAACAGAGGCGCATCCCTCCAGTTGTACCTCTCCACAATTTCTATGCCATTCTGGCAAAGTGTGGTTCCTCTATGGAGGCACCCGCAGTGGAGACCAAGGAGGATGCTGGGAACCTCCATAAAGGAGACCCACAGGAGGGTGGCAGGGGACCCCGCAGAGGAAGGAAACAACTCCTGGTGGGGGACTCCATTGTTAGGAAGGTAGAACTGAGGGAGGAAGGGGAGCGGGAGGTAAGGTGCCTGCCTGGCGCCATGGCTTGGAGGGACAGGGAGAGAATCCTCAGGATTGCCAGAGCAGCTGCACAGGGGAGGGAGCTGGATGCCATTGTCGACCTAGGGACAAATGACCTGGCTAAGAAAGGGATTAGAGAAGTGCAGGAAGAGTTTGTGGAATTGGGGAGGGGCCTTAGACAAGCAGCATGCATGGTAACCTTCTCGGAGGTGCTGCCCATCTATGGCGTAGGAGAGGCTAGGGTGTTCCACACTATGGGATTCAATCAGTGGTTGAAAAACTGGTATGGAGCTCAGGGATTTGGCTTCACTGGGGACTAGGAGTCCACCTGGAGTGATGCAAACCTATACTGGCATGATGGGCTGCATCTGTCCAGAAGGGGAACCATGATCCTAGGTGATAGGTTTAAATGCTTCATTGGCAAGCATTTAAACTAGCCAAGGGGGAGGCACTGGAAAGAAGCAGGGAAATCCTAGCCCCCAAAAAATCACTGTAGTAAGTGTGGTAAACACCAACATAGAGGTGTCGATAGGGAGAAGGGCAGGGGTAAATGGAGAAAGTGACAGAGGCAAGAAGGACAGGGATGGGGTAAAAAGGAGTAAGGCCATCAGGAAATGGAGGGTAATGAGTACCAATGCCCATAGTCTGGGCAACAAGCTCCCTGAGCTGGTGGCCTTGATGGAAGAGGGATGCCTGGATATTGTAGCAGTCACAGAAACATGATACACAGAGAACCATGGCTGGGATATTAACATACTAGGGTACATAACCTGCAGGAGAGACAGGCAGGGGAGAAGAAGGGGAGGAGTAGCTCTCTATGTAAAGGAAGTGATAAAAGCAACTGAACAAAAGAGTAAACAGGGAGGAGAGGAGGCACTATGGGTCACCTTGGAGACTGGAAAGGGCACCACAATCCGCACGGGGTTGTGTACCGACCCCCATGTCAGGGGGAAGGAATGGACAAGGATATGATAGATGGCATTCTTAGAATGCCAGAGAAAGGGGAGATACTGTTGATGGGAGATCTGAATATACCAGATGTTAACTGGAGCACATTTGCTGCAGCCATATCCAAGAGCAGGGCCATTATTGATGCCCTACAGGTAGCAGGCCACAGACAGCTAGTTTTGGAACCCACTTGTGAGGGAGCAATCTTAGACCTCATACTCTCAAATGGGGGCAGTGAGATGATCTCAGATCTAGAACTGGGTTGCCATCTGGGAACCAGTGACCATCAAACAGTGTGGTTCATGTTAAACTCAGCTACAGCGTCAAGCCATACAAAAGTGAGGGTACTGGACTTCAGGAGGGCTGACTTTGGCAAGATGGGAGAGTGCCTCAGAAAAGCACTAGCAAACAGGGTAGAAGGAGGTGTGGAGCAACAATGGGGAATCATCAAAACTGCCATCACAGAGGCAACAAGCCTTTGTGTGAAGCAATTAAACAAATCAAAATGAAAGAAAAAGCCACTATGGTTCTCAAAAGAGGTGGCTGTGAAAGTTAGGAAGAAAAATATGGCATTCTGGAAGTATAAGGAAACACAGAAGGAGCAAGACAGAGAACTGTACCAGTTAAGGCAGAAGGAAGCAGGGATGGAAGTCAGAATAGCAAAGGCCCAAACTGAGGAAAAGATAGCCAACTCGGTTAAGAAGGGGGATAAAACCTTTTACAGGTACATCAGCTAGTGTAGAAAGACAAAGGGAGGGATAGTGAGGCTGAATAGAACGAACAGTGGGTGGGCAGAGGGGGACAGTGAAAAAGCAGGGATACTGAATGAATATTTCTGCTCAGTATTCACAAAGAGGAGGAAGTGCCTAATCCAATTAACAGAAGCACTCTTGATAGGGGGGTCGATCCCAGTCCTTTCACAGAAGAAAGGGTTCTGCAAGAACTCCTAAAACTGAAGGCGGACAAAGCAATGGGGTCTGATGGAATTCACTCCAGAATTCTAAAATAATTAAGAGGGGAACTAGTGAAACGACTGGCTACTCTTTTTAATAAATCATGGGAGGATGGTGTGGTACCCGAGGACTGGAGGAAGGTGGATGTGATTCCCCTTCACAAAAGTGGGACCAAGACAGAGGTAGGAAACTACAGACCTGTCAGTTTGACCTCTGTGGTAGGAAAGTGATGGAGTCACTTGAAGGAAAGAATAGTTGAGTACCTGAGAGGTCAGTGGGCACAGGACCCAAGGCAGCATGGGTTCACAGCAGGAAGGTCATGTCAGACAAATCTAATAGATTTCTTTGACTGGGTGACCAAGTAGTAGACCAGGGAGGGGCTGTGGACATGGCCTACCTAGACTTTAGCAAGGCATTTGACACAGTCCCACACAAAAGATTAATAGTCAAATTAGCCAGCCTGGGAGTGGGTCCCAGGGTGGTAGCCTGGGTAAAACATTGGCTGGTCAACAGGACACAGAAGGTAATTGTAAATGGAGTCCACTCTGAAGAAAGAGGGGTTACTAGTGGGGTACTGCAGGGTTCAGTATTGGGTCCAGTCCTTTTTAATGTCTTCATAAGTGACATTGCAGAGGGACTGGAAGGAAAAGTATGCCTCTTTGCAGATGACACAAAGATCTGCAACAGGGTTGATACACAAGGAGCGTGGAAAGGATGAGAAGGGACTTGGCAAGGTTGGAGGAATGGAGGAAAGTATGGCAGCTAGGATTCAATGCAAAGAAATGAAAAATAATGCACCTGGGAAACAAGAACCGGGGAAGAATACACAATGGTGGAGGTAGTAACAACAACAAAAGGAAAGGGACCTTGGTAATCATATCAGATGACCTTAAGGTTAGCAAACAATGTGAGAAGGCAGTAGGGAGGGCTGGGGGTATACTGGGATGCATAGGAGAGGCATCAGCAGCAGAAAACAGGAAGTTGTTATCCCTCTGTACAGACAGTTGGTGAGACCCCATCTGAGTACTGCGTCCAGTTCTGGAGACCCCATCTCATAAGGACATAGACAGGATAGAGGCAGTCCAGAGAGGGCAACTAAAATGGTGCAGGGTCTGCAAGAGAAGCCGTATGAAGAGACTAAAGGAGCTTAATATGTATACCCTTGAGAAGAGAGGGAGGGGGTCATGATAGAAACTTTAAGTACCTCAGTGGAATCAACAAGAGGGTAGCATCTTTCAGAAAAGAGACATGCAAGAACAAGGGGACTAAATTTAAAGATGGGGGCGTGTTCAGGGGCAATGTTAGGAAGTATTATTTCACAGAGAGGGTAGTGGATGCATGGAACAGCCTTCCTGAGGAGGTTGTGGGGTCTAAAACCGTGGGAGAATTCAAGAATGCATGGGACAGATATAAGGCAATTCTTGTGGGGGGTAGGAAGAAATAGGCTGTTGGTTAACTAGGATCTGCGGCCTATCCTGTAGGTGGGGAAATGGGCAGACTAGATGGGCCAAGTGGTCCTTTTCTGCTGTCAATATCTATGTTTCTATGCTTCTAAATTCATTAAGGATAGGTGGGGTTTAAACTTGTAAAGGGGGAGGGTTGGGCCGCATGGTTGTTTCATGCATCCCCATCAAGGGTGGGCTCAATCTTCTACTCTTGACGGGGGTTACAGATTGTGTACAGGGGGGCCCCAAGTAGGCAGTTACATGAAATCTCTCTGGTTGAAAAATTTGGAGGGTGTAGAAGTAAGGGATGGAGGGTGGTCCTGATAAATGCTAGGGAGCTTGGGTAACAAGATGCCTGAGTTCCAGGTGTTGCTGGTGGGAGGGAATGTGGATGTGTCTGCTATCAGTGAAACTTGGGCCACTCTGGGACATGATTGGGACCTAAATGCTATGAATTTGGGCATGTGCTTTAACACAGAGAAATGCTCAGTGATGTGTTTTGGTAGACATAACACTGAAGCAAATTACATTCTGAACAATATCTTTCAGAAAAACAACAGAGGAAAGAGACTTAGGAGTCATCATATCTAAAACAAGCATTTGTCAATGCCGAACGTTCGCTTGCAGGTATTTGCAGTGGTGTTTGGCATGTATGGTGCTTTACCCTAATGCCCTGTGCGATTGCTGGTATTTGCACAATAAATTTTCAGCATGACCTTTTTGTTACCCCCATTGTACGCTACATAGGCGGAAACACGTTTTGGGCAGGATGTGAAAAATGACAGCTGTACTGCTCATAAGGAAGTGTGGTAAAATGGCAATGTTGAAAATCTTGCGTGCGTGGGAACTGTGCAATGCACGCTTGTAAAACAGTCATTGTTAGGAATTTTTTCACCAAATTGTCAACATTGGCATTTTAAAACCTCTGCTAATGAACAGTGTCACTGTGATTGTCTTACTGTGTGCCATACATTGATTTTGCACACTGACTGCGCCATTGTGCACTACATGGGCGGAAACATGTTTTGGGCAGGATGTGAAAAATTAAAGCTGTACTGCTCATAAGGAGGTGTGGTAAAATGGCAATGTTGAAAATCTGGAGTGAAAATATTGAAAATTCGCAAACTTACGAGCGTGTGTAGGAAGTGCACAATGCACACTCGTAAAACAGTTATTTTAGGAATTTGTTCACCAAATTTTCAACATAGCCATTTTAAGATCTCTGCTCATGAACAGTGACACTGTGATTTTCTTAATGTGTCCCATACATTGAGTTCACACGCGACTGTGCCATTGTGCGCTACATGGGCGGAAACACGTTTTGGGAGGATGTGAAAAATGACAGCTGTACTGCTCATAAGGAGGTGTGGTAAAATGGCAATGTTGAAAATCTGGAGTGAAAATATTGAGATACAGCGAACTTACGAGCCTCATTAGGGCACTATGCCAGCATACGCTTGTAAAACAGTCATTTTGGACTTTGCAAATTTTCAACATAGGGTTTTGGGACCCTTCTCATGAATGATGTCACTGTCATAGGCGTTATTCAGGCCGAAGGATGATTTCACGCAGTGACTGGAAATCACCCTTCAGTCCCGAATAACTCATGACAGTGACATCATTCATGAGAAGGGTCCTAAAACCCCATATTGAAATTGGTGCAAAAATTCAAAAAATGCCTGAATATGCAATAAAGTTGAAACCCCCTATCTAGCCATTATACAGCTTACCGGCATTTCCTCAGTTCGCGGTCGGCTTTGAAGAGTGCAGACATGTTCCGGTCCACCGAAGATCATCGCGCGAGCTCAGAGGTAGAAAGTATGGGGTGAGGGGTGAGAGAGGCTTGCGCAGGGGTGGTGCGGGTTGTGGGAGGGGGACTGGGAGACTACGCGGGACCGCTTTTTTCTTTACAGGATTAAAAAAAAAAGGACTACGTGGGACATTTGCCACACTGGGGTGGGCTCCCAGCATGGCAGAAGATGGCTGGGGGGGCCGAGGAGCCGACGGGGAGATTAGGCACCTCCGTCAGCAAACTACGCGGGGGGAGGACTGAGGAGCTGACGGGGGATTGGGCACCCCTGTTGGCAAAAAAAAATGGGACGTTTGCCACGCTGGGGTGGGCTCCCAGCATGGCAGAAGGATGGCTGGGGGCCGTGGAGCTGAGAGGTTGAGCACCCCGTCAGCAAACAATGTTTGCCACGCTGGGGTGGGCTCCCAGTGAGAGGCACCAAAGCTTTGTGGGTGGCGGATGCGGGGAAGCGATGACGCGAGGGGGTGGCGTGATCGCTGTAGCTCGGTAGGACAGCGGTGGTCTTTGAAGTGAAGACCACCGCTGTCATACAGAGCTCCCGCACCCATTGTGCAGGACCGCCACGCCTGCTCAACTGAGCACTGAATTGCATGGGAGAGCACACATCCAAAGTGTGCTAGTCTCCCAAAAGCGTTCACTGCTGCATGGCGCATGCGAGGTAAAAATGACATATGACAAACACTGTCAAACTCAGGCTATTAATGTAATACGAACATACGAACATCAGAATGTGCCAGCAGAAACAGACCACCTGGTCTATCTAAGCCTGCTCGGTGTGCAACCAACACCCCTAGTTTGCAGCTGCCCCAACCCCTCCCTTTTGTCATCCCACTGCCACCCCCTACCCTCACTCTCCCCTTTTCCCTGTCCCATGCCCTTTTGAAACTGTTCACAGATCAACATGATACCACCCTTTCTGGTGGGACATTCCATTTTGCTACCACCCTCTCTGTGAAATAGTGTCTCCTCATCTCCCTCCTAAATCTTCCCCCCTCGATTCTTAGCCCATGCCCTCTGGTGACCCTCCGTAACTTAAAGACCCCATCTGCCCCATCCTTAATGATTCCCCTCAGATACTTGAATGTCTCTATCATGTCCCCCTTGTCCCTTCTATCCTCCAGGGTGTACATATTGAGGTCTCCCAGCCTGCTGTCATAGTCTCTCCCCTCCATTCCACATATCATCTTTGTTGCCCTCCTCTGCACTCCCTCCAGCAGCCTGATATCACGCTTTAGGTATGGCCTCCAAAACTGCACACAATACTCCAAGTGCAGACTTACCAGCGATCTGTAGAGGGGCAAGATCACCTCACTTCACCTGGATGAAAACCCTCTCGCTATGCATCCCAGCATTTAGTTCACTTTTGCAGCCGCTCTCCTGCACTGGGCAGTGTTGTTCATGGTCCCTGTTATCATTACCCCTAGGTCCTTCTCCTCCTCTGTGATCCCCAGCTTAACCCCCCCCAGCCAGTATTCTCTCCTTGGGTTCTTCACGCTAAAGTGCATAACCTTACACTTCTTTGCATTGAACCCCAGCTGCCACCTGTCTGACCACTTCTCTAGCTTGCTTAGGTCCCCCTGCAGCTACTTCCACCCCTCCTCTCCATCCACCACTGCTCAGATTTTGGTGTCATCAGCAAACAGACTTACGTTGCTCACCTCCCCATGTCCAATGTCTGATATGAAATGCCCAAACAATTCTGGCCGCAACACAGAGCCCTGTGGTACCCCACTCATCACCGGCCTTGGAGTTGAGAGCTTCCTCCTCACCACTACCTGTTGCAGCCTCCCTCAGCCAGCTTGTAATCCAGTTTATCATTTTTGGCCCTACTTCTACACCAGTTAGTTTCCCCCCAAGCCACCCATGAGGCACCGAATTGAAGGCCTTGCTGAAGTCCAAGTAAAGAACAACCACTGCACGACCCATATCCAGTTCACCTGTCACCCAGTCATAATATTGTATCAGGTTGGTTTGGCAAGACTTCCCTGAAACAAACCCATGCTGCCTCATATCCTGGAGGCCATTGTCTTCCAGGTACGACACCAGTCTTTCCTTTAGTATCATTTCCATGAGTGTGCACTCTATGGAGGTGAGACTTATCAGATGATAATTACCCAGTTCATCCCTTGGCCCACTCTTGTGTAATGGCACTACATGTGCCATCTTCCAGTCCAGTGGCACACATCCTGACTCCAGGGAGGTGCTATACAGATCTTCCAGCAGCTCCGCCAACACCTCCGACAACTCCCTCAGCACCAGGGATACCATCTGGTCCTGGTGCCTTGTCTACCTTCAGTGCCCTCAGTCCCTCTAGAACTCTACTTGCCTCAGTTCTTCCATCTGGCCTTCTCTCCTCCTCCTTGTCCCCACCCTCCCAACCTATGCTAGTAGTGGTCCCCCTTTCTTCTGTGAACACGGAACAAAAGTATTCATTCAGTGCTTCTGCCTGCTCCTGCTTGAACAATTAAAATAATTTTAAAAGTTTTGAAGCAAAAGTAATCATGCCTCTGTATAGAGCCTGCATAAGACCATTATTGGATAATGGTAGCTCATTATAGGGACCACTAAAGAGACTCACAAGCTAACACAGTCAGCCCCACACCTTACCTATTGGTGCCTTGTCCCAGAGTATTCCAACAAAATAACAATGTCTACAAGGTTTAAAGTAATAAAAAGTTAAATCGCTCGTAAAAACGTGAAAACCGGTCCCAAGGACTTCTGTTTTTTGCTGCTGCCCCAGCTCCAGCCCCACACTCATTAGCATGATGACAGGATGCCAGTGAGAGCACAGGGGTGCATGCCATTATTTGCAATAGGCAGCAGCTTTTCTATGCATTTTAAATGATACAGTGGCCCCTTGGCACTGAAATGTGGGCATCAGTCAACTAACAAGGCCCTGTTAGTTGACCGGTGCCCACATTTCATTGCCAAGTGGCCTCTATATCATTTAAAATGCATCGCTGTTGCCCATTGCAAATAATGGGCTTCCCGATGCTCGCACAGCGTCTGTCATCGTGCTGAGCAGTGTGGGAGCCAGGCGGGCGGCAGCTCACTGGAGAATCGCAGGACCCACTCATGTTTGCCAGTGATTCTTTCGTGTGCAAACTTTGCTGGCTATCGACCAACTGTTAGAAGCTGAAGTGGGCGCACCGATAAATGGAGATGCAGAAGCGTTCATTATGGTGTCTTTGAGAGTAACAGAGATATGCTTCCCCCCCTACAAGCGGGTGTTTAAAAGTCTTGTAAGAGCTTGTCTAATTGCTCACAGCCTGGTTGGTGTTTGGCGTTAAAGCCGTTTAACTGTTGTTGCCAGTGACAGCTTTTAAAGCCTCTGTGTATTGTCTCTTTAAGTGCTGCCTGTTACAGTCATAATTAGCCTAAATGGGGGGTCAGTGTGTTTCTATGCTTGAGTCCTGCTCGGGTTGCTGAATAATCGCTCCGTTTCTGCCATCCCTAAATGTGCAGAGGGAGCCCTTTGAAAGATGTAACTAATTACTGGAAATCATTTAGTGCAGTGATGAAAATGTAGTTTGTTCTAACCTGCTTTTTTTGCAGCATGGACTGTTTCTGTTTAGCGCAATCATTTTGGTCCTGAACTGACGAAATGGACTAATCAGTACTTTGGGACTCTAAAGTGGAACCTGTTAAAGTGGGACTGTGTGGTGCCAGATTCTGGGAATTATAGTTTTGGAAGATTGGCGCCTTTTTGCACCAACAGGGGGAGCATGTTGTGACTGACAGCAGAACCGATTAATCTAACATTTTGGATCTAAAGGAAATCCCCTGAACTGTCTGCTGGCAAGCCAGATCTAAATTGGAGGCTAAGAGAGCAACAGCTTGTATAGCTCGAGCAGCCGTTTGCACCGTAGTTCACGCGGGAGAACTGCGGAAGGCCTGACTTCTGGCCTGTTCCTTGTTTTCAGCATTGAGAAGGAGAGGAAAAAATACTTTAGGACTAAATCCGAGTTTGTGAGAGTGAAAGAAGCTACCAAAGTGAAACCAGGCTCAACCTGTAGAGGACCGAAGATTTCATTAAATGCGATCAGTTTGTTAGGAACTCTAGCTGCCATCGAACTCCCGGTGTTGCAGTGACTTTGCAATCAGGATCGAGGAGCCGATTGCCTGGTACAGTAATCCTTAGTTACATATAAATGTGCTGCAAGCTGGAAGGGGGTCACAACCTGGTTTTCCCCCGAGCTGAGTTGTGTGTTGAGAGCTGGAAGTCATACCCAGCTCCATTTGGACTGCATCCATTTCTGTCTAATGCAGTTTGGCCCTGCCACGAGGGTCTTGTCCTCCTGCCTTGCTGCACAGAGAAGATTCATTGGTGAGGCACCTGCCAGGGGATCAGCCCCCTGCTCCACACCTGAACAGGAACGATGCAGAAGTGACTCGTGTGGGCCCTGCTTCCTCTGGCAAATCCAGAACATCCATCCACCGTCTCGACCATCATCCATCCTGTGTTCAGCTTTGGGTACCATGAGTAACTATCAGGGTAGCTCCCAGCAACCATCATTTAAATCAAAAGTGTGTCACCTGATTATTTTGTTGTGTTGTTCCCATGAACTGAGCTCCCCGGCTCCGGGTTACAATTAGGGTGTGTGCATGTTGCTTCTTTTCCTCACAGGGCCCCGACCAGCTGCAATGTTGGCCTACCCTGTGCAACAGACCTGGCTAGCCCCTTTTTTCCATCCTGGGTACCCAGAGAGTATGACTGATAGGGACTCTGACTGCATGCACACCAGTATGATTTTTAGTGTGATTAAGCAAATTAACCTGATTATCCCCCATCATTGTTATAGTCCCCTGAATAAATCAGATCTATTTTTTCTGCAATTTACATTGATTGTGGTGACAGTTTCTGTTGAAGGTATTACCTTGTTGCTTGTGTATTGCATCACCTTGTTTTACAGGGGGTCCCCAGAGCCAAGCTGAAGGAACCAGTCCTGGGGGTAAGTACCAAATATATGTGTATGTGCCACGCATATCAGGGGTATTGGGAAGGTGAACAGTCTATATTAAGAAGGCCACTAGTGGGAATCGAGGGGGGTCACAGTGTCCCAGAGGGCTGTGGCCTGGTTAAATTGATTAATACCAACATTGACCTTTGAGTGGAGGCACCCTTCACTGAACCTAGGCCCCTTAACCTGCTACTAGCCAAGCAGGCAGGGTAGTAGCCCTTGGGATAGCGCCACCTAGGGGTTACAGATATAATTGAAAAAGTACAAAGAAAAACTAAAAAAATAATCTATGAATGTAGAGAACAGAGTTATGAAAGCAGGTTGTCAAAATTAAATTTAATGCCTCTTCATACGAGAAGAAATAGGGGAGATATGATGTCATGTTATAGTCTCTTGCAGGATCCTACTTTATATACAAAGCTAGACTTATGCTTCAAAATTCATAATAAAGGTACTAGGAGACATAATAAACAAAACATAATATGTTCTGTACGGAAAATAGGAGAGTATTTTTCACACAGAGAGTGATAAATCCATGGAATGTATTATCTTCATATGTTGTTAATAGTAAAAATAAACAAGATTTCAAAACAAAATTGGATTGTCACATATAAAATGCACATTATTGAAACTATTATAGTTAATTTACGGACCAATATGGGCCAAAAGCCTTTTCAGCTCCTTTGACCTTAGTATGAACCTTAGTATAAATCTGAGTGGGTACACTGTGCTCAGAAAGGACAGGTTGGTGGGCAGAATGGGTGGGGTTGCTCTCTCCATTAGGAATGGCATCGGGATTAGCAAAGTGGAGTGTAAGTGGAAACCTTATGGGTCACCATGCAGTCACCAGTGAGTAGGAGGGTAGTATTGAGAGTGGTATACAGACCCCATGCTGGCAGATGACCTGGAAGAAAGTCTAGTGGAGAATATTAAGGTCCACTTTCATTGGAAGGGGTGCAGGGTGGTGATGGGAGATCTTAACATGCCGGCAACAAATTGGGGAACTATGACATCCACATTGACCAAGGAACAGAGGCTGCTAGACATCTTCCAGGATGCATTCCTAAATCAGCAGGTGTCAGATCCAATGAGGAGGCCGTATCCACATGTTGTCCAGACAGACTGTGAACTGGTAAGGGAGTTGGAGGTGAGGAACCCCTAACTGGGAGTGACCGGGAGATGATCACACACAGACTGTGGTAGTTGACTTTAGAGGGGCAGATTTTAAGAACATGGAAACTCCTCGAGGACCACTTGGAGGGCATATGGCTGGACATGGACATAGAAAGTAGATGGGAACTTATCAAGAGAGGGCTTCGGGAGGTTACCGGGTCTTGTGCAAGGGTGAGAAGCAAGTCTGGTAGATTCAGGAAGTCATGCTGGTGGATGCGGGAAGGGGGTAATGGGGAAGAGGTCCACATACAGTAGGTATAAGCGTTCGCGTATGGTAGTGGACAGGGAAGAGTATGTTTTGTCAGCCAGAAGGATCACTAGGGTGGTAAGATATGCCAAGGCTAGGGCTGAGCAGAGGCTGGCACAGGGGATCGGGGGGGAAGGTTTTTTAGGTACATTGGTGAGAGTAGGAGAGTGAAGGGGCAGATTTGTAGGTCGAGGGCAGGGAGGAGATGGGCAGAGGAGTCGGGGAAATAGGAAGTAGTTCTAAATGAGTACTTTGCATCTGTCTTCACCTGGGAGGATGTGGGGGTTGTGCAGCAAATGAGAATGCAGGGGAAGATGGGTCAGGGACCATTGATGAGGAACACCCAGTTGACAACAGGAGGGCTGATTGAGCAGCAGGATACAGGGGGTGGTGAACTGAATCTACTGAGGGCAGAGGGAGCCACGGTTGAGGAAATTCCTGTCGGATGAGTGTGGGAAGGCCTTAAAACCTTAAAAAAGGAAAAAGATCTGGGTCTGGATGGTATCCACCAAAGGGTGCTATCTGAATTGGCTGATGTTTTGGCTACACCCCCTGGAATCCCTCTTTAATGCTTCTATACAGAAGAGGAAAGATGCCCCAGGATTGGAGAATGGCACACATTGTGCCCTTCCACAAAGGCAGCTCAAGGGAAGAATCAAGGAACTACAGGCCAGTCAGCCTGACTATGGTGGTGTGCAAGCTGAAGGAGGCCATCCTAAAGGAGAGGCTGTAGGTGTTCTTGGTGGAGCTGGGTTACCCGGATGATGTCCAGCATGGCTTCATTCTGGGAAGATCATGTCAGACCAGCCTTGTGAAGTTCTACGATTGGGTGATGATGGCGCTAGATCAGGGTAGGCTGGTGGATGTCCTTTTCCTTGACTTCAGTGAGACATTTGATTTGGTACCTCACACTGGTCTGCTAGATAAGCTGGAGAGGATGGGACTGGGAAACCAATGTTCAGGTGGATTGGGGACAGCTGTCTGTAGGTACTCAACAGGTGGTGGTGTGGTGGGGAGGTTTGTGTCTTCTAGGAGGGTCATTGGCAGGGTCCCAGAGGTCAGATGTGGGTTACTCCTATTTAATGCTTATATCTCTGATATCAGGAGCAAATGAGCCTCTTTGCAGATGACTTAAAGCTCACGGTGGTGGTGGATGGGGAAGAGGGTAGGATAGCTCTGCAGGAGGACCTGGATGCTCTGGAGGGGTGGCCATGCTCCTGGGAACTGAAATTTAATCCACTAAATAAATAAGTTCATTAGTGGCAAAGCATGCAGATCTTCAAACACAGGTTACCTCATCCCCAACTTACACACATCAGATGGTTGACTGGGAAGAAAATAAGGCTGACCTTCTCCTAACACACACACACACACACACACACACACACACACACACACACACACACACACAAACAGTAATTCAGAGAACTAAGAAAGGAACTACATTCAGAATAATACTTGAGGTGGTGCATATAACAAGAAATTTTACACACAGGTCTTGGATGCTACATAAACCCGACAGCAAAACTCAAAGTGGTTTATTTAAGCATCAAACATTGAGCTGTGTAAAATTCAGGTTTACACCATCCCATGTTTTATTTAAGCAATAATGCATGACAGAGTGTGATATATCATGGGATATCATCTTGCCTCAGGTGGTTGCGGGTAGTCCGTGACCATAGTGACTGAGAATGAATGCCTAGAAAACAGGGACTCAATCTGGTGACTGTGATTATGGCTACCTATGGAGGAGGAGTCCGGATACTGGGGTTAGTGAAAATGGTGACAGGAACTAGCAGGTATCGTGCTCTTGCACCAGCAGAGACACAGGGAGGGATGGCAAGTGGGAGAGGTTGTGACCAAGTAGCTGCTGAGCCAAATTGCTGACATCATGGGAGGGTGGTTGACTGGGAGGCATGGGGTACTGGGTTCCAGTCCGGCTTTGTGCAGATTTCTTTTTGCCACCTGGTGGCATGTATTGCCCCAAAGTTTTGCCCCAACATGAACCTCCCTGGAGTTGAGAATCTATAAGTAGGAGGGTGTGGGGGGCACAACCCCCCACATTAAAAATTAGACCTGTAGGTCTTGGGTGCCATTTTTCAGAGCACTGCAGTGTGCATTGCCAAAATTATTTTTCAGTGATGTGCACTCACCATAATAGCAATCGCTGTTCCTCGATCACTATTATGACATGGAACTGTGGTTGGGCATGAGGCTGCAGGCTGAGCATATCCAATGACCCGAGAAGTGACAATATCTCATAATATACCACACCCTGGAATGCATTGTTGCTATTATGAACTGTATTACAAAATTGGTGTCAATAAAAAATAATAAAATAATAAAAGAAATAAAATATGTAAAAAAAATGATTTCTAAGTGATAGTGTAAGAGTACTGTTTCAGAAAATAGTTCTAACTGGGTTGTGGTCAGCAGGTGGTGTTGTTGTAGGTAGTGTAGAGACCTCTTCTTATGTGTTGAGGCCACACACCCAGCTTAAAAAAAAGTTTGCTACTGTGTGTGATGTGGACAGCCAGTTCTGAGTGCTGTATGATTTTTTGTAAAATAAAAAAAATGTGTTATGAACTGTCTCCCATAAGAAATGCTGAAACAGCATGTGAGATCACACACACACACACACAGGTTTTAGATACAATGTGTTATGTGGAAGGCCAGAAGCTAATTATAGAGTAGAACAGGCCTTGATCAGGAATCTCCTGTTTTTCTAAGTTAATTATAGCCTTAACTGCTAAAAGGGAAATCAGTATCCCTTTTATGACATTTCTAAGGGGAAACCAGGTTTAGTACACTGGTGCGAAATCATAAAGATGCCTTGATGTCCTGGGAAGCGGATGATGCTCATGAGATCAAAGAAATGTTATTTGAATAAGAACATGAGTTATGCTGAGGCTGTAGAATTTAATACTTGGAAAAGACATCCTGCTTTTATATAGATATTTCTTTTATATATATTCTGACAGGAAGGAGCAAGGTGACCTCATGCAAATAGGTAAAGAAAACCAGCTTTTAAACATTATTCTGTTTTCCTTCAGAGACACAAATGTTTGACTCTGACAAAGAAATTTCTACAGCACTGTGAGATAAGAATACCTTAGAACAGACAAGTCTAAGTGTATTAGTGGTAGGAATCTGCATTTTTAAACCTGTTTTTTAAGTGATTTGTATGTCTTGTGATATAATAGTTCTGTATTTTGTATTTTACATATTTGTATCTATTTTAGTAAAATTCATTTAGAGCATACTTGGTCTGTCTTTGAATTTCTTTTCATTTGCAAGAAGAGTATATATGGTTATAGCTGACACTAGGCATAAGCTTGAATGGTGATACCAAACTGGAAAGAGAAGCGCTTTAAATCTGAGGTCTTTATAAAAGTTTTAAGGGTTCATTTCTGTATACCTGGTTAGGTGCCCATAGGCAAAGATATCTGGCCCCCCGAAGACAGCATTATCTAAGCCTGTGCATTGGTGTATGCTAGAAAGAGGTTCACAGTTGAATCCCTCAAGACTGGAGACCAAAGGTTGATTCAAACTCACAAAGCAGACAAGAGTGTTAGCTTATTCTGTTAAACTGTTCACAAGACTGCGCTCATGAAGGTTGGCACTTTGGGAGTAGAGGCTGACCTGCTGAGTGGGTTCATGACAGATTGTTTGGCAGCGGTGGCATAATTTTGGTATCACAAGCTTTTATTGTTCTGTGTCAGCTTGAGACCGTAAGCTCATTTGCAAAGAAAGAAAAAGCCAGAGTTTTATTTTAAAAAGGAAACAGAACAATACCACTTGGCATACAGTCAAGTTCCTACCCATTTTATTTTTTTTCTAAAGTGCAAGTCAGAGTAGCAGTAGGCAGGGAAGAAGATGGCTTCTGACTACAGCAGGCACACTGTAGATTACTTAAAGCAGTTGTGCGGGGACAGAGGAGTCCCGTCGAGGTGACAGCCAAAAGCAGAACCTCATAGATGCCCTGATGGTAGCAGATACCCAGAGCAGTGAGTCACATACAATGAATGAAAAGGATCAAACCTCAAGTGTGACAGGGCTAGCGGTCAGTGCAGTGTCCAGATCCAATGAGGAGGGCAACAGGGCCACTGAGTGAAGGCCACAGCAGAAGGGAAAGGTCACCAGTATCCTGGATCCTGTTGTACTCAGACTGCAAATTGAGTTGTGCAGGATGGAGCTGGAGTTCCAGGAGAAAAGGGAGTGAGAGAAGTGAGAAGCAGACCGTGAGGATCGTGAGTGCCAGAGCTGCAGAAGAGAAGAAAGAGTGAGAACACTGTGAGGCAGAGTGAGAATGCCAAGAGGCAGAGTGAGAACAGAGGGAGGCAGACCTTGAGGATTGTAAGTGCCAGTAAGCTGCAGAGGAGAAGAGAGAGGAGCGCCAGAGGCAACACGAACTAGAGAAGCTACAACTCCGACCAGCGGTACCAGAGCAGGTAAGTAGCTTGGGTTTAACTGGGACTGCAAGACTGGTTACAAATTGAACTCCAAATTAATAACCAAATTTAAAGAGGGGTAGGATATGGATGCCTTTTTAAATTCTTTTGAAAAATTTTGTATTCAGGCTAAAATTCCTAGAGAGTCCTGGAGCTTCAAGCTATCCCCACTACTTACTGGGAAAGCTCGGGATGCATTGGATCAAATGGACAATGAGAATAGTAATGATTACAGCAAACTAAAAGCTACACTGTTAAAGAAGTTTGAATTAACTACTGAATCAAACAGAGCTAAATTCTGTAAGCTCAGGAGAAGCCCTGATATGAGCTACGAGGAGCTAGCCACGAAACAACATCAGCATTTAAAACGGTGGGAAGGAATTGAGGCAAACTCTGTTGATAAAATTGAAAATGTGATTTTATTAGAACAGTTTTATTGGGCATGCCCAGCAGAGCTCAAAACCTGGCTAGAGGACTGAGATCCCAAAACAGTGCAAGAGGCTGCTGAACTCTCAGACCGTTATGCCAAGAGCAGACCTGTTCTGAGAGTGAATCGGGTGGGCGTGGCAGCACAGAAAGGGAAAAGCGTGCCCACGGGGCAGCTGAAACCCTCACTGCCTCCACCAAAACCAGTTAGCCCCAGGTTTCAGAGAAAAGATTTCTCTGAAAGGAGAAGTGAATGTTGGTTATGTAAAGAAACTGGGCATATTGCCAGACAGTGTCCCGAAGAGTGAATAATATGCAGAATGGTGCTATGAAAGAAGTGGGTTGTCTGTGTGTCCCTGGAAGCAAGCCTGTGAACATGAGGGCACATGCACCCAGTCATGGTGAATGGTGTGCAGATGCAGGGGTTAGGGACACAAGGGCATCCCTGACATTGGTGAAAGAGGAGCTGGTACAGCCTGTTCAGCTTATACCCAAAAATGCATCACTGTACAGAATTTTAGTGGTGAATAGAAAACATTACCACTGGCTAGTGTTCTCCTGGACTGGGGTGAAACAGGGGAACTGTGCAACAGGTGGCTTTTTCCAAAACCTTAGCAGTGGATGTGATCCTGGGCAACAATCTAAAATAGGGATGGTATCTGCAGTTACCCATAGCCAAGCAGCAAGGAAAAGTATAGTTCCCAGAATCCCACAGAAGCCATTGTGGAAACCACTGAGAGGCTGGTTTCCAACTAATAAAGGGTGAAAATTCCCCAGTAGCAAGTAACCATACAGCTACAGAGGGTTACTCCAAAGAGGAGGGTGATCCATTGTCAGAGGGTTGAAATTGACAGTGATCCTGGTGCCCTGATGATAGTGCTAGGGACCCTACCATAGCGACTGAAGGGGACCTGTCCCATGCCATGGGAATATGTGAGGGTTCACAGCTGCTCAGATAAGTGTCCCTAGTTTAGAGAAGCTGAGGGCTTGGGCAGACTGGGCAGAGCACAGGACGGTGACGGCAGACATAAGTTTTATTGGAAAATGGACTTAAGTATACTCAGGCTGTGCAGACAGAGGGAGGGATGCTAGGCAGGCAGCTTGTCATTCCCAGGGGTATTGTGAGCAGTTACTCAAAATTGTACATGATATTCCCTTATCTGGTCATCTGGGAATCATGTGCACTACACAGCGGATAGTCCAGATTTTCTACTGGTCTAACTTCACCCAGTAGGTGAAGAAGTCTTACAGGTCTTGTCACCGGTGCCAAGAAATAGGGAAGGCAGGCAAGAAAACCCAAGCTGCCCGATTCCGTTGCCCATAGTGGAGGAGCCATTCCAGAGGGTGGGAATGGATATTGTGGGGCCTTTAAATACCCCAGCTCCTCAGGGAAGAGATTCATCCTAACTGTGGTGGATTATGCCACCCGGTACTCAGAGGCAGTCGCCCTATCCTCATTGAGTCAGACAACGTGGCAGATGCCTTACTTGGGATTTTCTCCCATGTTGAGTTTCCGCAGGAGGTAATCACCGATCGAGGGGGTTCCTTCATGTCAGACCTGATGAAATGTTTATGGGAGAAGTGTGGGGTGGTGCAGAGATGCATGACACCATATCACCCACAAGCCAATGGGCTTGTGAAAAGATTCAGTGGTACCCTAAAGTCAATGATCCAGATGTTTACTGAACTGCATGGGAGGGACTGGGAGAAATACCTTCCCACCTGTTGTTTGCATACAGGAGGTGCCACCAGAGTCACACAGGATTTCCCTCTTCTAACTCTTATATGGGACGCCTGGTCAGTGGACCCCTAGACTTGATCTGGGAGGAATGGGAAGGCAAGTACGCCACCCAGGAACCCCCATTGTGGATTACATCCTTAGGTTTAGGGAAAGGCTGAAGGAGCTTATGGGAACAGCCTAGAGCAACCTGGCAGTGGCCCAGCAGAAACAAAAAGTGTGGATAACTGCAGAGCCAGAGCCTTGTCACATGGTGGCTCAGGAAGTCTTTTTCCTTATTCCAGTCCGGAAAGACAAGTTGCAAGCTGAGTGGGCAGGACCGTACAAAGTGGTTAAGAAGGTAAATGACATGAACTACATTGTGGAGTTACCTGACCGAAGACAGACAGAAAGGATGTACCAAGTAAACATGATGAAGCCATATGCAAATAGGGCTGACATGGTATTTGCAGTGTGTAGTCCTGGGGAAGGGACAGATGAAGGAGACCCCCCTTCTGGACTTGCTGCAAGAAAGTAAGTGGGAGTCCTCTGTGGAGGCAGTAAAATTGTCTCCCCAGCTGGCCGTGGACCAGATCCAGAAAGTAAGGGAGGTTTTAGCAGACTTTGCCCCTTTATTTAGCGCCAAGCCTGGACTAACCCCCTTAGTGACACACAATGTAGAGACAGGGACACAGACACCCATACGGCAGACAGCATATTGAGTGTCAGAGGCTGTCCAAAAGGACATTAGGAGGGAAGTGGAGGAAATGCTGGATTTAGGGGTAATCTGGAGATCCCACAGCCCCTGGGCTTCACCCGTAGTCCTTGTGCCTAAGCCAGATGGCTCTAGTCATTTCTGTGTGGACTATCTTGGACTGAATCCAGTCATGAAGTCCAATGCCCATCCGATGCCCTGGACAGATGAACTCCTGGACAAGTTGGGGGGCACCTACCTTACGACCATTGACCTGACAAAGGGGTATTGGCAGGTAGAGTTGACAGACAGAGCTAGGGTGAGGTCAGCCTTCATCACTCTGATAGGCATATTTGAGTTTAAAGTAATGTCTTTGGAATGAAGAATGTCCTACTTTCCAAAGGTTGGTGGACCAAGTGTTAAATGGTGCTGAGGAGTACACGTGGCATACCTAGATGACATTGCCATCTTTAGTACCAGCTGGGAGGAACATCTATCCCAACTTAGGGAAGTGCTTGGCAGGATACAGAGGCCAGACTCACTGTCAAAGCCGAGAAGTGCCAGTTGGCCACGGGAGAAGAGGCATTTATCAGGCATGTGGTAGGCTTGGGACATCTCCATCCTAACCAAATATAAAGGTAATCCAGGCCTGACCCAGACCAGAAACACAGAAGCAGGTCAGGAGTTTTCTAAGGACAGCAGGATACTACAGAAAATTTGTACCCAGTTACAGTGCCCCGGCTGCTCCCCTGTCTGACCTGACAAAGAAAAGGATGCCCAAGAAATTTACCTGGGACCCAGCCTGTGAGAAAGCCGTTACCAGATTAAAGGAGGCACTGTGCACTGCTCCTGTTTTGACAAGTCCTGACTATAGCAAAACCTTTATAGTTCAGACTGATGCCTCAGACATGGGTATTGAGGCAGTACTGAGTCAGACATCCAGCCAAGGGACAGATCATCCAGTAGTGTACCTGAGTAGGAAGTTACTTCCCAGGGAGCAAGCACACACCCGGTGGAAAATGAGTGTCTTGCCATAGTGTGGGCCCTCAAGAAGTTGGAATCATACTTGTATGGGCAGTATTTTGTGGTGCAGACTGACCACAACCCTGGTTTGGCTGACCCAGATGGGAAAGAACAATGGTAAATTGCTAAGATGTAGACTTGTTTTGCAAGGGTATGATATGACAATTATACATAGAGTTGGAGCCAGGAACCAGAAAACAGATGGCCTGTCTCATCTCTTTGAGGAGTGAACTGATTTGGGAAGTTTATCTCATGCAGGGGATAGAGCCCCAAACTCAGTCTAGGTGGGGAGGATTGTGATGTGGACAGCCAGTTCTGAGTGCTGTATGATTTTTTGTAAAATAAAAAAAAATGTGTTATGAACTGTCTCCTATGAGAAATGCTGAAACAGCATGTGAGATCTCACACACACGCGCACACACACACACACACACACACACACACACACACAGGTTTTAGATACAAGGGCCCAGATATTCAAAAGGGTTGCACCATGCGCAATAGGGTTGTGCCAGAGCAAGTCGAAAATCGCCATTCTGCGATATTCAGCAGGAGGCAGATGCGCCCTCCAAATCACACTGTGCAAGAGCGCAATGATAATGAATGCATTTGCAACTGAAGGGGGAGGAACCATGCATAAATGGTGCTGTGCATATTCAACAACATGCGCCATGTGCAATAGGGGAGCAACCGAAGTTGTGCGATAGTGGAAATGAGCCAAAATAAAAAGGAACAAGAGAGGCTCAAGAACGCTACAGGGAAGGCACATGTTGCTGAACCATAGCCAGCCACACAGGCAACACATACACACAGGGCAGGACAGAGACAGAGCACCTGGAACCCACAGGAACAGGGAAGGTGTGGGGAGCCACAGCCACAGTGCAGTGCAGAAGGGGGAAGTGCCACACAGCACTGAGGCCACCACAGGAAGGTGTTTCGGTGCAGGTTAAGTAGCAGCCAGGACAGCAGGGGGAACACAGAAACAGCTGCCGGGGGGGGAACATAAGCCAGGGACATGGCCAGTGCCACCATCCAGATGAAGGCACTTATGAGGGGGGTGAGAAGGCAGGCAGCAGGGGGGCATGGCTGTGGAAGGGCCCATCTGCGGTATGCCCCCAACAGGCAGTACCGAGCCCACACCAGATTTGTGCTGTGCACTGATACCGAGATCGTGGGCTGGTACTGCCTGAACCGAGCAATTCTGAGGCGGCTCTGTGAGCTATGCAGTGATGTGATGCAGGCACCCACACGACGAGCCATGCTCTGTCAGTGGAGACAAAAGTGACAGCTTACGTGTGTTTGCTCACCATGGATACCTTCAGAGCCCAACAGGGGACACGACAGGCATAACCCAGTCAGCCATGTCTCGCCACCTCACCCAATTCCTCAGCACTGCTGCCACATGCTGTGGAGTACATCCATTTCCCCAGCACACGGCAGAGTGCACAGCAAACATACAGGAGTTCCACAGGGTAGCACGTATGCCTGGTGTGTGAGGGGCAATAGACTGCACCCATGTGGCCATCCACACACCACCGGCCCCGAAGACACTCACAATGTCGAAGAAAGGATGCAAGCATCAACTGCCAGGTGGTGTCGATGCCAGGGGTGCATAATCAATGTCTGTGAATGCACCCTGGGGGAGCACATGATGCCTTCATCTGGCACCAGTCTGCACTGTGCCACAGATTCAAGAGTGGGAACATCCTCACTGGCCACTTAGTGGGTGAGTATGCAAACCACACAGAAAGACATTGAGCTTGGGAGGGGCATAGTCAGAGGTGACATGGGTATATGCCTAAATGGCCCAAGGCAGGGCGATGCTGATCACCAAACTAACTTTCACCCTATACACACAGGTGACAGTGGATACCCACTCTGTCCCTGGCTGCTCACACCATATCGGTGGCCCGCGACCCCATCGCAGCAATGCTACAATGAGGCACACATCACCACATGCAATGTCATTGAGCGGGTGTTCGGGATGCTGAAGGCACATTTCCGTTGCCTGGACAAGTCTTGCGATGCCTTACAGTACAGTCCCTCAATGGCCTGTGGGCTATTCCAGCTTGTTGCATCCTGCACAACATGGCCAATGACTGTGGGATAGCCATACAGGTCAAACAGGGGGACAGCGGTGGGGACGATGAGGATGCTGGTGAAGATGGTGATGGGTAGCCCCCCCTTGGGTGACGGGACCCCCGACTGATCCGGCTGGCACAGTTGCACCTGGACACCATCACAGAGGAGCCCTTCAGCCAACCCAGGTAAGTCATGGGGCCATGTGCAACCACCAGTGGCAAAGGCACAACCCACAAACACGCATGGACAAACACCAGGGTGCATGTTGTCAAGGGAAGTGGTAGAGCATGGAACCACACACACCGCCAGGGATGGGCAAGGTCTAACATGGCACGGGTCACACACACACACACACACACACCTCACAAGACATGCACAAAGGGTAGGAGGCACCCGATCCGACCGCCACCCCTAGCCACACAGACATCCACAGACCACCATGCCCACTGCCTGTCATTGTGCATGTGTCAGACACTGGGCACCATTGCACAGTGGTGGACAGCACAACGCAGGCATCATCATGCACATGCCGCAGAGGACAGCAGCTGGGAGGGTGTGCAGATGGAACGTGTGTGCGTGCAGGGCTGGGTACCCCACCCGTGCATTGCACGCTGAACAACACAATGCACACAGGGCAGTATCAGACAGTAGCCATGCTCGGAGACAGGTCAGTCATGTGCCACAGTGCCACGGCCACCACAGATGCATGGGCAACCCCGCCGAGACCCGCCAGCAGTGACAGGTTGACCAGTGGCCTCATGGGGTGGCACCGATGGCCCCCCAGAGGATCCACTGCGTGAATGCGACCGTGCTCACACAGGGGTCTGCAGCACACTGAACATGCCTGCTCCAGGCGTGCTTGGGATGCCCACAGCTGAACCCGGTGTTGACAAGGAGGGTGTTGTACGACTCCGAGAATGGGGGATAGACATTGCACTGCGCAGTGTCTGTGATGCATGGGCAAATAATTGTGTGCCCATTGTGGCCATGGCAGCTGTGATTGCCTGTGTCTGCCTGTCAATGGCAGTGGTCACCTCCTCCCGCAACTGGTCCATCCCTGCCAGGAGCAGAGTGGTGTCTCTGCTGCGCCACTCCTCTGTCTGGCGCAGAGCCGCACTGAATGCATCCATCGCCATCACAAGCCGCATCTGCTGATTGACTGATGCTTGGATTATTAGGGTGTGCTCATCTAAGACGTCATCTGCCTGATCGGCATGCTGTCCCTCATGGTGTTCGTAGCCCTGATGGTCAGCACCCCTTGAGGGTGGGTGCTGCACACCAAGGCCTGGCCTGGGCATATCTACAGGAGGTGCACCGATGCTGCCCCCTGACACTGTACCCTCATGGCCATTGGCCAACTGCTGATACTGCCCCTTCGGCTGCCGCTCTCAAGGGCTCAACGGTGCCGCCGCAGTGGCTGCAACAGCCCCACTGTCCTGGACACACACCAGTGCTGCTCCACTGGTGCAGACAGGCACAGCCTGGGATTGTGATGTCACACAGGCTTCCATGGTGGCACCACCCACAGCCATGCCCGTGATGTCACCTGCTGTGTGGCCATCCTGTGGCCCACAAGTCTCACTGCACATGACCTTAGCTCCATCATCATCGGTGACGGATCCAGCACCAACCTGAGTCTCAGCATGCTGGCATCCATGGACGCTGGCATGCTGGGACACGGGCAGGGCCTCCTCCACACCTGCTCCACCAACATCAGTCTGGACGTCCAGGTGAACCCACTGTCACCCTGACCCCTGTATGCCTGTGGAGGTGGATGGGTCCTCCTCCATCTCCATGCTACCACCCTCAGTGGAGAAGCCCACCACCGCTGACCCTTGTAGATGCTCAGGAGCTGTAAGGTAAAAACAGTAGCATTAATGTATGTGACCTACCCTGTTCACCTCCCCTCCATTGACAGACCAGGACCTACCATGCAGTGACGGGCCACCACCCATCTGGAATCCACCACCCAGAACACCCTCGATGGTGCAACGCTGCATGCTGCCAGCAACCTGATCTTCTTGTGGGGTCAGGCGTTGCACCTCCGGCTGTCCCACATCAGTTATAGACCGTGCTGCCCTGATGGCAGCCACCTTCTCCTTAATTCTCCACCTGTCCGTGCCCATCTTCTTTTTGCACTCCTGCATGGACCACTGGTGGCTGCCATGTAGGTTGACAGCACATGCCACTTTTTCCCATGCAGTAGCACGGGTCTGGGGTGTTATCTGGCATCCACTGAGCAGCAGCTCCTGGTCAAGGTAGGCCTCAAACAGGGCATCTGTTTCTGCCTTGGTGAAGTTTGGCCTCCTCTTCCTCCCACGTCTCTGTTCCTCTTCCTCTACCTCACGATTGGTCATTATTCCTCCTGTGAGAATGACAGGTGTTACCTGTGACTTTGCAGTCCCATGCATGTCCCAAACACCACAGTCCACACTCCCAAAGAGCATGCAACTCACCGCAAAAGACTGCAGTAACCGACTATGGCCAGTGCAGCCCAATGTCGCAGTTTTATAGCACAATGCATGCAAATGAGGTGAGGCACATTTTAAGTGGATGCAAATGCAGTGACTGCACCATTGAATGGCTGATTAGCTGATTTGCATATGCCGGCTGAATATCGCGCTGTTGCACTTTGCGCAATTGTGTTGAACATGCTGAGCCAAGGGTGCAGTTCTGTGACATGTGCAGCACACACCTAACTGCGCATGCCTGGGGTGATGACGCAGGCACCTGCCATGCTGCTGACATGCTGTGTGTGGGAGGCAATGCAGGGCATGGCCACCATTGTGCCAGTGGCGCTACTGTGCTGTTCACATATATGGTGCTGTGGCACTGGAGAGCTATAGATGCACTGGGCCTCGCGCTGTGAGACCGCTACAGGAGGTGGCACACAGGCACCAATCACGCTACACATTGGGTTCCAATCGCGCTGTGGCTGTCTGTGCGTGAGAGACCCATGACCCTGTGCCCGACCTTTGCCCCTAGGTGCCATGCATCAGGCATGGGTGCACCACTAATGTGCTGTTCGGTGACAGCGTGATAGGAATGGCAGCACTGTACCACACAGCATCTGCACGCAGGACAGCGCCTGCCAAGCAGCATTTTGAATCCAACACTTTGCTGAGATGGCACGTAGAAGGGCAGTGATGTGGAGCCAGGTGAAGCTTGCAAACCTGGTGGTGGCCATTGTGAGGCCCATGCTGGGGCTCTATGTGATGACACCCCTGGACAGGCTAGAGTGCAGTTTGGCAGGAGGTGGCTGATGCTCTGAGGAGGCTACTGGTATGGGGTGCGGTGGAGCAGTGACCTCAAGCGCAGGGACCCGGACCTGCTTGCCAGCCTGCGGGCATGAGTCAGGAGGGGCACGGTGCAATGGCTAGGTAGGTGCCCCATCCATACACTGTTATTGTCCATACGGGTATCACGGTTGCATGTGCCTGGCACATGGGTGGAGCCATCCAGTGTTGGCCGTGGTGGTGGTATCAGGGTGTGGGGTGGATTGGTATGGCCATGTGGGATTGCACACACATGGGGACAGGGGGACTTTGCTACCAGATTGTACTGATGTTCCTCTCACCATGTTTGCACCTTAGGCCCAGAAGAGCACAGGTAGGCGAGGGAGCGGAGGCGCTGCCTGGAGGACCAGCAGGACAGGAGGGGTGAAGGTCTGCAGTGGCGCAGGGACCAGCATGCTGATGGTGAGTGCCTTACATCCATGATTACTATTGCATGCTGTATAATTGGGCGGGCAGCGGGGCATGGCCACCATCCATTGACACCACTGCCATGCATGCAACTTATTACAGTCAGCACTGTCCAGTGGCACTGCATGTCTGGGAGTGCATCAATGGTGGTCCATGCATGCACCAGGCACATGGCTGTGCCACTGCCTTCACACCACATAGCCAAGTCACTGTACAGCCACGGTGGTGCTGTGCAGGACATGGGCAGTGGGTGTGTCCAGTGGTCCACATGGCTGTGGCTGTCCGGGTAGGCAGGTCTTGTGGACATGGTCACTGTGGGTGGTCACACACCATCACAGGGGCGTGGCACATGGCTGTATGCCATGCACAATGGGTGGGCAGCAGGGGGCTGGACAGTCACACTATTTGACTCTGCTCCTTCATCCTAGGTGGACAGTGACTCCAGGCACTGGAGCATGGACTGCAGGAGCTGCTCCAATTGGTGAGGTGACCTGAAGCTCCTGCAAAGAATGGACCGCCATGGGGTGAGGAGGCAGAGACGACATTGGTGCCACATGGAGGAAGACTGGGGCAGACCCTGAACAATCCATGCCCCTAATTACACCTTCCCCTGGACCCACCCTCACACCCTTCTTCCCTCTCCCATATGTTCACCCTGTCCCTTACCCTCCCCCACCTGGTATGTGGTCCTTCCCCCCATTGTACATAGTTGTATATAGTTTTTGTATTTCCTGTTTTAAATACATTTGTTTTGTTATGACAACTTGGTGGTCTCTGATTTGCAGTGAGCTACAGGTGCTCAGCTGCAGTGGTGTGCATGGCATCCGGGGTGGTGCATGCATGGGCGTGTGTGTGTGTGTGTGTGCAGAAGGGAACCACCTATGGTGTGGGCAGGGGGATCAGTCACTGTCTGTGGTTTGTGTGTTGTTGTCGGTGCACTGGATGCCTGTGTGCAGTGGTCCATGGTGCATGCACTGTATGCATGGCACCCCTGTCAGACCATCCATAGCCTGTGCAGCTGACACCCTTGCATGTCTGTGATATGCACGGTCTGCTGGCATGTCAGTGGTGGCTGTTCATGCTGGATAACAACTGTACCTGGCACAATGCCAGGTTGCCTTCCATCATCAGTATGGTGCACATCTGTGTCCGGTGGCACTGCGGCCTCTGCTGTTGTCCCCTCTCCATGCTGTCACTTGTGTCTGTTGAAGGGGATGTGCTCCAGTGTCTGTCACTTGTGCTTCGGCAGCATGCTGGTGGCATACAGCTTCATGGTGCCTGCGCAGGGTAGCTGGCACACTTGTGCAATGTAGGGGTGCTGGTCATGTGTACACATTGGCCGTGGCCACATGCCAGTGGCTTGGTTGACCCGCTACTGTGTCCCTGTGTTGGTGTGCCCTTGGGTATGGGTATGGGTATGGGTGGCTGTTTGTCTATGCACTGTGTTGCATCGTATGTGGTGCATGCTTCCATGCAACACTGCATGTCTGTGCTGGCTGTTGTGGGCAGTGCTGGGATGGGATATGTCCTTGGGAGGGTGTGCAGGGTGCTGTACCGCTGGTGGTGGGGTCCGGGGCATGCCCTGTTGAATGTGGGGTACCTCATGTGGTGATGCATGGTTGGTCTCTCAGCTGTACCTCAGGGGGGATGTGCAGGGTGGTACTGTGTATGCTGTTGTTGCATTGCTGTCTGCTGCCACCCACAGCAGGGTGCACATGGTGGGGCTGCCTTGCATGGCTCTGTGGTGCACAGAGTTGCATTGTCACAGTGGGGGTGGTGGCATGCATGGGGTGTCCTGCACTGTTGGGCACTACTCCTGGGAAGGGTGTATGATGATCATGGTGCAGGGTCACAGCTTTCCAGGGGGGTGTGCTGGGGTACCATGGCCTGGCTGTGGGTTGGCTGCTGATATCCATGGGTCAGTGGTTATTCCAGCTCTCCTCCGGTTGTGCAGTGCATGGGGTGTGGGGGACAATGTCTGTTCTGCTGTGTGCTCCTCTGCCCATCTGTGGCTTGGGTGGTGGGGCCCTTGCATCCCTGGTTGTGCTGCTGCATTGCTGCCCTGCTCCACGGGGTATCCCTGGTTGCAATATGGCACATCTGGACTGCTCCACTGAGCATCCCTTGTTGCACTATGGCACATCAGATATGCAAAACTTCACATCCCTGGTTGCACTATGGTGCAGGTGGTGTTATATTCAGTCATCTGCCATAGGCGCATCTTGGCCTGTGCAGTTTTTGAATATCGCGCTTCTTGTGCATGGGCGCAGTGGACTTGCGCTTGCTCCTGTTGTTGCGCACTTTTTGGATGCAGTTTGTATATCTGGGCCAAGGTGTTACGTGGAAAGCCAGAAGCTAATTATAGAGTAGAACAGGCCTTGATCAGGAATCCTGTTTTCTAAGTTAATTATAGCTTTAACTGCTAAAAGGGAAATCAGTATCCTTTTATGACGTTTTGAGGGGAAACCAGGTTTAGTACACTGTGCGAAATCATAAAGATGACTTGATGTTCTGGGAAGGGAAGATGCTCATGAGATCAAAGAAATGTCATTTGAATAAGAACATGAGTTATGCTGAGGTTGCAGAATGTAATACTTGGAAAAGACATCCTGCTTTATATAGATATTTTTTATATATTCTGACAGGGAGGAGCTAGGTGATCTCATGCAAATAGGTGGGGAAAACCAGCTTTTAAACATTATTCTGTTTTCCTTCAGAGACACAAATGTTTGGACTCTGACAAAGAAACTTTACAGCACTGTGAGACAAGAATACCTTAGAACAGACAAGTCTAAGTGTATTATTGGTAGGAATCTGCACTTTAAACCTGTTTTGTTTAAGTGATTTGTATGTCTTGTGATATAATAGTTCTGAATTTTGTGTTTTACATATTTTTATCTATTTTAGTAAAATTCATTTTAGAGCATACTTGGTCTGTCTTTGAATTTCTTTCATTTGCAAGAAAAGTATATATGGTTATAGCTGACACTAGGCATAAGCTTGAATGGTGATACCAAACTGGAAAGAGAAATGTTTTAAATCTGAGGTCTTTATAAAAGTTTTTAAGGGTTCATTTCTGTACATCTGGTTAAGTGCCCGTAGACAAAGATATCTGGCTCCCCAAAGACAGAATTATCTGAGCCTGTGCATTGGGTACGCTAGCAAGAGGTTCACAGTTTGAATTCCTCCAAGACTGGAGGCCAAAGGTTGATCCGAACTCACAAAACAGACAAGAGGGTTACCTTGTTCTGTTAAACTGTTCACAAGACTGCGTTCAGAAGTTGGCACTTTGGGAGTAGAGGACTGACCTGCTGAGTGGGTTTGACACTGTGTAGTATGTGCCCTGCTTTTTTCATCTTTTTTTGTTGTTTTGTTTTACTTAGAAACTGTCTAGCGATGTGTACCTAAATTGTTTTACTCATAAACTGCATATCTACCTGCACTGTGGCTTCTCAAGTTTTTATCACTATTATGATGAGATTTCATTGCAGGTTTAATTTGTCCACAGTGCTAAAGATGTATTTGTGAAGGAAGACAGACAGCTGTTGAGGTGAGGCATTGTGGTTTATGTTTAGAGGACTGCCAGTCTGCAGCATGGGAAATATGCTGGTCACTGAGCTGGAGCTGAAATGTCAAAAGGCTCAGCTCAAGTCATCACTTGCTCCATACTGAGTCTGGTCATGGCGCATCCTGCTTAGTAAAGTCTGTGCATTTTTTTGAGGAGGGGGCTGTGTAAAGAAGGTACTGTTAATTGGGTATTTCTTCAGGATGTGGCTATTTGGAGTGTGGATCGGGGTGGTGGTTTTGTGGGGAGCACAGTGATTTTGTGTGTGTAGCAGTCAGTGGCAGTTTCATTTCTGAAAAGCAAAGTGGTGTTCTGTGTGCTGCACTTGGCGGCAGTTTGGGTGTTGTAAGTGAGGGCTATGCTTTCATTTTCTTTTAACTGTCACTCATATTGAGGTCTGATGGCTCCTCTCTGCAGGCAGGTGTTCTGGCGAAGTGAGGGATATGGGAAGCATAGCAGTCAGAGGAGTTAATTTCCTATAAGGAGGCTGGTGGCCGCAGGTTTTTTTGAAGCCTTGATGATATCATCACGGCTTAAAAAATGTCTCGGGCCAATCAGCGTTCTGCATTTATGGCAACCAGTTCATAATTTATATTATACAATGGGCTGTGATAATTCTGAAACCTTATTGACTGACTGGCATCTTTCAGATGTGCTAAATCCTGTTATAACCCATGGGAAAGGGTGCCAGACAGCCACATGTAGAATCCTTTCCTTTTCAAATCACTTGGACCCCCAGAAGATAAAAACATCGAAGCCACCATGTAGGACTGTGCAAACTATGATGATGAATAACAAGCCTTCCTAAGTCCTCCAAAATGCATCTGAAGTCAATACAGCAAACTACATAAATAGCCAGCATAATGTACTGTACTGTATTGTATAAATCATACCAGTTTCAACCTCTGTTAAAGGCCGTCATGTCAGCCTCCTCCTATTGTCACAACCGTGGCTGTCTTGCCACTGTCTTGCCAGTCCACCCCACACACTATGAACCCCCTGCTCACAGTGCAACCCTATTGTCCCCAATAAATAAAATAAAGTGCACTCAATGACCATTAACAGCATGTCATGAAAAACAAAAGCCCTCACATTGGGCCCTATGCACAAACAGAATTGTTGCCCATACACAGCCATATCCAAGGTGCATAGGCAACCACACAGGTGAATGTCACACTGTAGGGGTCCCATGGACCCCCGGTGGCATTCACCAAGGATGCATAAGTGCAGCACAAGGCACTACTAAAACTACTTTTCTCTTTGTATTTATTTATTTATGACTTTGGTAATTGGTTAAGTGCACTGATCCCAGGGACCATTTTCAGGCACAACCCGGGCCACGTACAATGGCACAGAAGTAGACTATAAGTACAGTACAATGAGCAGTAGGCAGGAAACAACAGAATAAAACAAAAATACAATGTTATATGATACAAGGTTACAAAATACAATAAATTCAGATTTCCAAATACAATAAATATGGGATATGTGGGGGGGGGCGCCTTTGAGATAACAAAGTTATTTGTACAGTTGCCTTTAACCTCGAGTAACCTCACAGTGGCAAAGCCCGAGTGAGGGTTATGAGTGGTCACTGGCAACTGTAGAAATAACTTTGTTATCCCACAGGCGCCCCATGCATATTTGATTTATGCAACAGGATTTTTTTGGTTCAATTTTGTTATATTTTATTTTTTTCTTAAGTTCTTTTCCATGTTTTTTCTCTGTGCCTGGTTGCTGTGTTTGATTTGCAGGGTTGCTGTACTGAGAAAGAGGAAAAATGGATTTTTTTTCTTAAGAGTGTTTTAATTTAAAATGTGGTTCTGGTTTTGGGGATGGATTTGGTTAGGGTGTGCATTTTGTGAGTGTTTGGGATTGTGGTAGCTTGGGTTGTAAACAGCACTGTGAGAAGGTGAAAATGAACCTGGGAGGCAGTACTGCTGAGCAGGCAGCACAGATGGTGGTGGTTAGTGATGAAGTCACTGTGTGGATAAATGGGTGATGATGTAATCACTATGTGGATAACTTGAAGTTATCCACATAGTGATTACATCACCACCCATTTATCCACACAGTGACTCAGATAACTGAAATTATGTGGCAGTTTTTATCTTGACACCTGTTGCATAAATTCAGATTTCCAAATACAATAAATTCAGATTTATAGTAAATGGCAGAGATAACAATCAATATTCCTAAAAGGAAAGCGTGGACCAATAGATAGGCGCGCCGTTGCTCCTGGATGAGGAAGGGGAATCTCCAGAGATGAGGAGTATGGGGAGGAAGGGGAAGGGGTGGGGATGTAGGGATAGGAGTGTTAACATAAAAGGGAGTAGTACTAGTTGACACCACTGGAGAGGGTAAGAATGGAAAAGCACCAGGCGGTTTTAGGGCAGCTATCTAGGTGGACATTTGCAGCTGTGGTTTGTTAGTAGACAGGATTTGAGGTGGTGCTTAAAGTAGATACAGGCATTAGAAGATTTGAGTGGGGTGGGTAGCCCTTTCCAAAAGGTAAACATAAAAACTACAGGAGGACATTTTATAATCGCAATATACCATTTCAGAGTGTGGGTTTTGCTGGAATTAACCCACTTCTGCTGCCTCATGACCAAACCATACCAGGCATGGGAAAATCCCAGCATAACCCACACCCCATCATGGTATATTGCTTATTATGAACTGAGGATCATAAATAGAGGAATCTAATTGGATGAGAGCTCTTTGAAGCCATGATGATATTGGGCTACATCATCACAGCTTCAGAAAAGTTCCAGTGCCACCAGCCTCCTTGCTTTCTACTGTCCAAGAACTATGTTTTCAAAATGTACTCCTACACCACTCAAAAGCTCATTCATAAAACGTTTTAAAACCTGTTTCTTTTATTTAAAAATCTTGAACCTCAGTTCATAATAGCAATAAGTCACTCCAGGGTGTGGTATACCATGGGATATCATCACTTCTTGTTTGGTTAGATGCAACCACCCAAGGCATGATGATATCTCATGATATACCACACCCTGTCGTGCCTTATTGTTTAATTATACAATGGAGTAAATTGAAAGCACCAAATCCTGTATTTTGATTGGCTGGCTGGCACCTTTTCAACGTTGTAAATTCTCCAGTGTACCCACTCGAAAAGTTGCCAGCCAACCTCTTTCCCAAGATCAGTACGACCCCCCAAAATCAAAACATGTACCTGCCATCTTGATTCCCTGCTAAACTGCTCCACAAGTCCAGTCCACAACTCAAATACGTAAACTACATTGCTCTCCCAAAACAACTGACAGAAAAAACTATTCCTCAAGTGAAAAAAGAAAAAAAAAAACAGCACCTTGTACTTAGGCTAAATCAGTTCCTGGCTGTGACAGTCATCCTTGCCGCCTGTATTGCCGACTCCCAGACACCTTTCTCCCTGTAGCCTCAGTCCCTTATAATTACCCCAGACACCATGTTCCTACAGTTGACGAGCCGCAGCTCTGTACTAAACCTTCATCACTGAAGCATGCCTTCTAAGCACTCACCCCATCTGTCATTTGATACTGCTCACCACTCCACATTTAAAATATGTAGCTAGCCATACATCTTTGCATTTTCTGGTCTTTTCTGCTCTGGCTCCAATGCCACTTACTACCCAACTGTCTCACTGAGTGTGTTCCCGGTCTCCCTCTCACGATTGCCGATATCAAAGAACTATTTTTCCCCCACGCAACAATAAAAATATTTAAAAAAAAAGATTTTCAAATGAAAAAAAAACAAAAAAACTTTTCTTTTTCCAAAAATGGAATGGGCGCATTGTATAATAGCAATTTATCCCTCCAGGGTGTGGGTATACTGGAGGGCCTACCACGACTGCTGTGGTTCAGTCACTCAACTGCGCCTTGTGACAGAACTACACCAGTCGTGGTAAATCCTCCAGTGTACCCAGACCCTGGAGGGATAAATTGCTTAAATAATTGCTGGGGAGCATTTTTTTCACTATAGCCATTATATGAAATAGATATATATTGGTGTATAGTGGCAGTCAGTTTCAAGTGGCTGGTTAAACAATTTTTTTTATTTTATAAAGCAGTTCCTTCCAAAAGTGTCCCAAAAGAGTACAAATTGTTGTTTCTATTATATTCAATTACATACCACCCAGTCTGAGTGTGACAAGTTGTGAAGTACAGTGCAATGAAGGAAAGACCACATATGAGGCATGCATAGCATGAGTGGGAAACCCAGCTCATGTTCATGGTTATAACTCAATGGTTATAATGACCAATTATAACCGGGTTTCCCTATGGGAAAAAATGCTCCCCAATTATTATAGTACAATACAGTGATGTCATAACTGGGGTGTGTTTTCTCTCATTGACAACCAGGTTATAGTTTGCTTTTATAACCTCCAGGTTATAATGGTGAACACGTGCCAGATTTGTCAATCTGTGTGCATGCACACCTGCTTCCCTTGGTAATCATTCCTTGAACTGCCGCATCAGACTGTCTCACTCTCACTGCCACTTACTAAAGTAATAAACAGCATTGTATATTTTTAAAGTTTCTGTTTTATTTCTATGTTTACTGTACCACTTTAGCTGCCTTCAGTCACGCCACCTACCGACTTCTTCACACTGAGTGACTGGAAATCCTGGAACTGCCCTGTCAGTCTGTCAGGCATCAGCTCATCTTCAGGTATTAGCTCGAGGCTAATCTCAGTCTGCTACCTTCTATTTTTTACCTGCTACTGAGGAACTATCCAGGAAATACACTGTAGAAACTGAAGGGGTTAAACAATAAACCAATTTACTCTTTCACACAAGAAACTCCATCTGTGGCCAAACTGTTACTTATCTCACAAATAATGCAGGCCAGAAAACACTCTCCCAGCAATTCCATAAAACAATACATGGGAGGAGTGTAAACTCAAATTGTATGCATACCCTCAGGGTGGGATGCTTTGATAAACCCCTGCCTACCTCAGGGTTTGCGTAGCACCACACCCCTTTGGGCATGTGCATAAACTCCCATTATACACTCCTCCCAATGCATTATTCTTTATATTATATTTACATCAAACAAATCATAACAGGTTGTCATTGTGGGGTGGCTTGAAATAAACATCTTTGTGCATTACCGCAGCATCATTGAGGTCACCAGCAGAGCAGGGAAGATATTTTTCACCTTACCTGTAGTATGGTGTGCAGTTTTGGTCCTGCAAATACAGAAAGGATGGCGAGGCAGTCAACAGAGTAAAAAACAGGGCCACCAAATTTCCCAGGGGTGTGAGATCATTGACAAGCATAAAGGGGAACAACAGTCAAAATTTATGAGAAGTATGGCATGCAGCATATTTTGATTTGTAGGTGTAGTTCTACTGTGCCAGCCTCCTTGTTTGGCCCATGGGATCTCCATGTTCACATTTTTATTGCCCTTCTTTTCCCAGCAATGCTTCAGTTTGGTCACATGTGAGAGTGATGCATTTGTGACTAATAATTCAGCAAGAACTGGTTGTCTGTCAAGTATAGAACAGTTGAACTGTGAGTTTACAACAGAAGACCTGTGATTTTGTAACTCTCCTTATCCAGCTGAGAACTAATAAAGGTCACATTTACAGATGGCAAGCACCTGTTGGATAACTCAGTGGGCTATTCCATAAGGAAACAGCATAAGGCTTCACTAAGTATAGCACTGGTGACCTGGGGTGATATAAGTGTTTTCATGGCTATCTATAGTTTGATTACATCAAAAGCTTTAAAAATACAAACATTTACTCCTGCTGGCTTGACCTAGACACACACCTAGAAAACAAAAGTTTGGATTAGAAAGAATTATTTAGTTGAAGCCAGAATCTCTGGCTCTGAACAGCAGATTGCTGCAGCAGCTATCACTCACTGAATCAATGGTCCTGGATGCATCACAGTCATATGGGGCAGGAGGCACTGTAGAAAAAGAAGACCAATAAGATATTTAAACATGGAGATTGCCAGGAGCCATAAAACTAGCAGGCAAATTTAGAAAAAACTCCGAACAGACAGCAAAAGGGAGACTACACTAAGACTATACACACAAATAAAAACACTCTCCTGGGACAGGGTAGTTGGGATGGTGGTGAAGCTTCACAACACCGCAACTGCTTTCCATGCAAATGTGGCCATAATGGACATGAAAATGACCCTTTAGCACTTCGCATTCCCAATGGACTCATTTGTATGGGTTCATCTGAATAATGCACATCTGGCTACTGGCACTATTGGATCTGTTGCTGCTATTCCCTGCACAGCAGGGAGCCATGTCAGGGCAGTGTTGCCTGACTTGGTGCTGCATTGACATGCCCCCATATTCAGCTGGATAGTGACAGTGCATTGTCCAACTGAATATAACATCCTTAGTATCCGGGGCAATGTCAAAGGACAGCCCAAAACGTTGCACTCCACTTTGCCCATTTTTATGTTGGCTCACGCTTGCACAGCCAACATATTGCATTAGTAGCAGATTTGGAGGTATGGTCACTGTTGGGTGAATGCAGGGCATGCATCAGTAGGTGCATCCTTCATTCCCCAATCAGCCTTCATGCTGGTGCCACACCACAAATACATAATGTGATGAGCACATCTAAGGAAAGGTCCGCTGCAATGTGAACAAAGCTCATCATATGCAGCGGCACCTCCTGATGTGCTTTTCATGGTGAAAAATTAGATTAATGGTGGCTGCCTGCCATAATGCCGACTTCAGGGTGGCCAATCCCCTGTCAGCATGCCCTGACCCAATGTATGTGCCAACATAATGCACCCCTCCCATTTGTTATGTGCCAAGGAGGGTGTCCAATCCCCTTGGCTTTGCCCTCCCACTTTCATTGTGTGCGATGGGGGTGCCCAATTCTGCATCTGCTACAGCATCCTCCCAAAAACACTTAGGTGACAAGCTGGGAGCCCACCCCAGCATGCCAAATCCCTGAAAAGAAAAACATCCCACAATGTTTTTTAAACCTGTGAAAGAAAACTGTCTCTTATTGTCTCCTTCCTCCTCCCACAACCTGCACCAACCCTCTTCGCACTCTGCCTCCCCACCCCCCTCAGCCCATACTTTCCTCCGAGTCCAATAGCGACAATCTTGGTGGACTGGGAACACATCTGCACTCTTGAAAGCTGACCATGAACTGAAGAAATGCTGGTAAGCTGTACAATGGTATTAATAGGTTTTTTTTTTTTTACTTTGGTGCATATCTCAGGCATAATTTTCAGCATGGGGTTATTGGGACCTCTCCTCATGAATTCAGTCACTGTCATGGTGTTATTCAAAGGTGATTTTTGTGGTCACTGCATGGAATTACCTTTCAGGACTGAGTAATGAAACTAAAGTGCCACTGTTCATGAGGGGATGCTCAAAAGCCTATGTTGCAAATTTGGTGAAAAACTTAAAAATGGCTGTTTATGAGCGCAGGTTGCACTGTTTCCATGCACGCCATAACTTCATGAATTTGTAATATTTTCACTCTGATTTTCAAAATTGCCATTTTGCACACCTCCTTATGAACAGTACAGCTGTCATTTTACATATCCTGGCTGAAATGTGTTTTCGCATCGTCCGCAGAATAACATGGTCGCTGTGTGAAATCGGTTTTGGGACAGTTTGAGAAAATGATGGTGACACTGTTCATGAGCAGAGGTCCTAAACTGCCTATGTTGAAAAGTTGATGTCGAAAGTCCATAAAATGACTGTGTTACAAGCGTGCTTTGCAGCAGTTTCCACGCACCTTGTAACTTAGCAAATTTGCAATATTTTCATGCTAGATTTTCAACACTGTCATTTTTTACCTCCTTATCAACAGTACAGCTGTTTCTCACACCTGTAGCACAATGGCATGGTCGCTGTGGGAAATCAACTTTTGGGACAGATTAACAAAATCACAGCACCACTGTTCATGAGGGGAGGTCCCAAAGTGCCAATGTTAAAAAAGGGGCAAAAAAAATCCCCAAAATAATTGGGTTATGGACGTGAGTTGCGCAGTTTCCATGCATGCTCATGACTTCACCAATTTTTCATATTTTCACTCCAGATTTTACGCCTCCGCATGAACAATATAGTTGTCATTTTCCACATGCTGCCCAAAATATGTTTTTGTCCCTGTGTTGCAAAATGCATAGCTGCTGTGCAAAACCACCTTTCAGCTAACAAACTGATTGTGCTGCTCTTCATGAGGTGGGGCCACAAAAAGCCTATGTTGAAAATTTGGAGTGAAAATACCAACAAATGCCTACAAAGTTAGGGTTTCCAAGTCTAACACCCCACCCTGTAGAGACTGCCAGGTTTCAGGGCTGTGACTTGGGATCATTGGCTGTAATGCTTACGCCATTCCATACCCATCCCCACCCTGCAGCCAGTGACAGGCATTGAGGTGCGCCTTGCAATGTTCAGCCATAACGTTCACCCCATTCTCCTATATTGTACCCATCTTAGCGTATGTCCTTATGGAATGGGGTAAGTATAAGGCCCAAAGACCCTAAAGAGACCATGACACTTGTCAGTGTCTACAGGGTAAGGTGAGGTAAAATGGCATGAACTTTATAGTTGGCACCTATCACCCTCTGCAGGGTGGGGTGGGGTTGACGTCAGTTCCATACTTCACTGCCATTCCTATTATGCATCTCTATCACCTGCACTACTAATGCCAATGCCAGTAAGACAACATTCAGCATTCACAAATGCTTGCACTTGGATATTGTGGCAGTCACAGAAACATGGTACACAGGGAGCCATGACTGGGATGTCAACATACACGGTACACAGTCTACAGAAGGGATGGGGGGCAGAGGAGGTGGAATAGCTATATACATAAGGGAAGGGTTTATAGCTACAGAACTAAAAGTAAAGGGGAGGACAAGAGGCACTCTGGGTCACCTTGGAGACAGGGAATGGAATCACAATCCATGCAGGCATTGTATACAGACCCCCATCCCATGGGGAGGAAATGGACAAGAAAATGATAGGGGGCATTCTCAAAATGGCTGAAAAAAGGGATATACTGTTAATGGGGGACCTGAATATGCCAGATGTTAACTGGATGACATGTACTGCAGCCACATCCAAGAGCAGGGTCATTCTCGATGCCCTGCGGGGGACAGGCCTTAGACAGCTAGTTTGGAACCCACTTGGGAGGAAGGAATACTAGACCTGGTACTCTCAAATGGAGAGAGGATCACAAATTTAGAGGTCAGTAGACATCTGGCTTCACACTAAGCACAACCATGGAGACAAGCCATACAAAAACAAGCATACTGGACTTTAGAAGGGCTGACTTTGGCAAAATGGGTGAATACCTGAGGAATACACTAGCAAATGGGCAAAAAGGAGGGGTGGAAGAAGAATGGAGAAAATCAGAACTGCCATCATAGAGGCAACAAGCCTTTGTGTGAAACAGATAAAGAAAACAAAGCGGAATAAAAAACCACTATGGTTCTCAAAAGAGGTGGCAGTGAAGGTTAAGGAGAAAAAGGCTGCATTCAAAAAGTATAAGGCATCACAGAAGGAGCACGACAGGGAACTGTATCAATTAAAGCAGAAAGAAGTGGGGAAGGCAGTCAGAATAGCAAAAGCCCAAACTGAGGAAAAAATAGCCAAGTCAGTTAAGAAGAGGGATAAAACCTTTTATAGGTACATTAGGGAGCATAGAAAGATTAAGGGAGGAATAGTGAAGATTAATAAGGGAGAGGGGAGGTGGGCAGAAGGAGACAGTGAAAAGGCAGAGATACTGAATGAATACCTTTGCTCAGTATTTACAAAAGAAGATGAGGAGGAGTTACCTAAACCAGACAATAGAAGCACTCTGGGTACGGGGGTTGACACCAGTCCATTTACAGAAGAAAGAGTCCTGAAAGAACTCCTAAAACTCAAGGTGGACAAAGCAATGGGGCCTGATGGGATTCACCCCAGAACCCTAAAGGAACTAAGGGAGGACCTAGTGACACCACTGACCACACTTTTTAAAAAATCATAGGAAGATGGGGTGGTACCCGAAGACTGGAGGAGGGCAGATGTGATTCCCCTTCACAAAAGTGGGAGCAAGGCAGAAGCAGGAAACTATAGGCCTGTGAGTTTGACCTCAGTAGTAGGGAAATTGATGGAATTACTTCTGAAAGAAAGAATTGTTGAGTACCTAGAGTCCAGCGGGGCACAGGACCCAAAACAGCATGGATTTACAGCAGGAAGGTCATGTCAGACAAATCTAATAGATTTATTTGACTGGGTGACCAAAGTAATAGACTAGGGAGGGACTGTGGATATGGCCTACCTAGACTTTAGCAAGGCATTTGACACAGTCCCGCACAAAAGATTAATAATCAAGTTAGCCAGCTTGGGAGTGGGTCCCAGGGTGGTAGCCTGGGTTGAAAACTGGCTGCACAACAGGACACAGAAGATAATAGTGAGTGGCACACATTCTGAAGAAAGGGGGGTCACTAGTGGAGTACCTAAGGGCTCAGTACTGGGTACAATCCTCTTTAACATCTTTATAGGTGACATTGCAGAGGGTCTGGAGGGAAAGGTATGCCTCTTTGCAGATGATACAAAGATCTGTAACAGAGTTGATACACAAGGGGGTAGAAAGGATGAGAAGGGACTTGGCAAGGTTGGAGGAACGGTTAGACATATGGCAACTAGATTCAATGCAAAGAAGTGCAAAGTAATGCACCTGGGAAACAAAACCCAGGAGAAGAGTACACAACATCAGGAGGTACTAACAACAACAAAAATGGAACGGACTTGGCAGTAGTCATATTGGATGATCTAAAGGTGGGTACAATGTGAGAAGTCAGTGAGGAGAGCCAGGGGGATACTGGGATGCATAGGAAGGGGCATCACAAGTAGAAAAAGGGAAGTGGTTATCCATCTGTACAGACAGTTGCTGAGACCCCATTTGGAGTACTGTGTGCAGTTTTGGAGACCTCATCTATGCAAGGACATAGACAGGATGGAAGCAGTCCAGAGGAGGGCAACTAAAATGGTGCAGGGTCTGCATCAGAAATCATATGAAGAGAGACCAAGAGAGCTTAATATGTATAACCTTGATGAAAGGAGGGACGGGAGGACATGATAGAAACGTTCAAGTACCTCAAGGGAATCAACAAAGTCCAGGAGGGTAGCATCTTTCAGAAAAAGAGATGTGTAAGAACAAGGGGACACAATTTAAAGATAGAGGTGGGATGGCTCAGGGGTAATGTGAGGAAATCCTTTTTCATGGAGAGAGTGGTGGATGCGTGGAACTGCCTTCCTGGGGAGGTTGTTGGGGCTAAAACAGTGGGGGAATTCAAACATGCATGGGACAGACACAAGGCAATTGCAGTGGGGGGTGGCAGGAAGTAGGCTGTTGATTAACTAGAATCTGCAGCTTATCCAGTAGGTAGGGAAATGGGCAGACTGGGTGGGCCAAGTGGTCCTTATCTGCCGTCAAAGTCTATGTTTCTATGTGTTTCTATGTTTCTTGTTGAGTATCTGGCAGCTGATCTTTTACACTGTGCTTTCTTTTCTCAAGTAGTTTTTTATTCCTTGTGCTACTTTTCTGCACTGGACCCCCACCACCACCCCAGGCCTGCCTGGAGCAGGTCTTCCATGGATTGTCTCCTGTGGTAGGGCTGGAGAGAGAACTAACCCCGAGTCCAAATCCAGTTTGCTCCAGGTGGCTGGGTGGTGGTACGGGTCTGGTAGCTGCACAGAGCATTTGTGATCCCTTGGATTCTGTGATAGGGTGACACCCTCCCACTGTATTTTCATTTAATGAAACTAGAGAATGAGGTCTGGAGGGGCTAGAAAGCCATAAATCCACAACAGGGCTGCTCTAAAGCATCAAATAAAATGTAAGGGACACTGTCAGCTTTACTCCTCCATTTTTGTTAATCTCCATGCAATGTGCCTTTTGGTAAACACCTAAATAATTAGCACATCAGAATAACCCCATAAACATAGAAGTTCATAAAAATACCTGATTTATAAAAACATAGTGAAGTCTGTCTTTCCCTCGGACTGTCCATAACTCCACCCACACCGGAAGCATAACCCCATTGAGGGCATGTGCCAACACTGAGTGCAGTCACAAAGTGACATTTATGCCAAGCCTCCTTTAATAACATGCTGCTCATATAAACCCCTACATCATGAACTACTCCTGCTAATTTAGAATTAAAACTGAGCCCTGCATGGATCACAATTTACTTTTTAAAACCGATGCCGAAATCCTGCACATGCACAAGGGTGGCACGCTCGTCTGCATGTGTGGGATCTCCACACATCTTTATTCCATGCATGTGTGGGATTATGGCACCAGTTTTAAAAAGTAAATTGTGAGTCACACAGGGCTTGGTTTTAATTCTAAATTACCAGGAGCAGTTGGCAATGTAGGCGCTTATATGGGTAGTATGTTATTAAGCAGGCTTGGCTTAAAATGTCACTTTGTGTGGCAGTTTGTCCCAAAGTATCCTCAAATGGGGGTTATGCTTCCCGTGTTGGTGGAGTTATGGACAGCCGGAGGGAAAGATGAACTTCATTAAATATTTATGTCAGGTATGTTTGCTGAACTTCTACTTCTACGGGGTTATTCTGCTGTGCTAATTACTTAGGTTTGTGCCAAAAGGGACACTGCACAGAAATTAACAAAAGCAGAGGGGTAAAGCTGACAGTGCCCCTTTAAATTGTGATGAGACATGAAACACTCTTTGCAGAAATGGGTTTATAGCATGTCAGATTACCTTTAATGTTTCTTTCCTATCCTTTTAGCTGCAGCCTTTCTTATATGCTAACCTTTCTAATTGTCTATCTTGACTTTGTTGGACTGATCACCCAGTGTTGAAACTTTAATGCTCTTTCTAATTCTTCTCTTTCTGACTCCATGACCCCCCAGCACACACACACATGCACACGCACACACACACACACTTAGCATTAAATGCACAAGGGCTACCCTAGCACAGTTAGGGTGAATGAAAAGCTTCTGGACTTTGGTGCTGTTTTCCCCTGTTAGAAGTTACCATTTGCAAAAAGAAAGTACATAAAGACAATTAATCTGTGTTTTTGGCCCTAAATAAAAGATAAAACAAAATACTGAAAGAGAACTACTGTAAACCACCTTTACTTTTATATGGAGGGTGAATAAGGGATCAGGAAGCATAAAGATCTTCTTGTTGGATAAAAGGTATAAAACAGATGTTATACAAACTACTACAAAAATGCATTAGCAATGCCTTTTGTTTCACATTGCTGGTTTTATCTGTATTTTCCTGATACTAAATGAAATGCTTCTTTAAGCCCAAATTGCACATATGGCTATATGTTGCAAAAATATATCTGTTTCTGTCAATCGCTGTCAATGGGCTATGCTGAATACTATATGTTGTCATTGAGAGCTCATTTGGTGGCCAGCTGTGATGGTGATTGGTGGGCTGTGCTTGTCGCCAGCTATGGGTTGGGCTGGGGTGGAGCAGGGTGGTTGGACTCTCCATTTCCGGGTTGGGGTGGATGGGTGGGTGGTTCACTAGCTTGCCTGGGAATTTCACTGCTTTACAGAGTTGGGGATCAAGGTATGGAGTGGGGGAAGGGGCCACTGAACCATCAGGATTATGGACATTTTTTACAGGGCAAGCTACTGGAGAATGAGTAGAGGGGAAGGACCACTGAACCAACAGGATTATGGTAATTTCTTAAGGGACTGGTGATCTGAGAACAGGGATGGGGGAGGGACCACCAGGATTTTGGTAATTTCTTATGGTGTCGGTGATCAGGGACTGGGGAGGGCCACTATACTATGGAAAATTATGAACACCATGATGTACAGTGAAAGGAATTGGGAATCAGGGTGGGTCACTATATATACTATGGAAAATATGCACACTGTAATTTACAGTGCCAGGATCAGGGATCGGGGAGGGCCACTATACTATGGAAAAGTATGTACAACATAATTTACAGTGCTGGGGATCAGTGACTGTGGAAGGGGGAGGGCTAGTACAGTATAGAAAATAACTTTATTTTACAGTGACAGGGATCAGTGATCAGAGAAGGGGGAGGGCCACGACACTATGGAAAATAATTTTGTTTATTTTACAGTGATGGGGATTGGGGACCAGTAGGGACACTACACTATGGAAAATAACTTTAAGTTTATTTTACAGTGATGGGGATCAGTGATCAGGGAGGGTCCCTACACAATGGAAAATTGTTTTAAGTTTATTTTACCATGACAGGGTTAGGGGACTGGTGAGGGCCACTACACTACACTACATTATGGAAAATAACTCTAAGTTTATTTTATAATGACAGGGATCAGTGATTGGGGAGGGCCCCTACACTATAGAAAATTGTTTTAAGTTTATTTTACCATGACAGGGTTAGGGGACTGTTGAGGGCCACAACACTAGGGAAAATAACTTTAAGTTTAATTTACAGTGATGGGGATTGGTGATTGGAGAAGGGCCCTACTCTACAGTTCAATGTTTGGATGGATAGAGTATGGGGTTAATAGTGCTTATGCAACTGTAGTTTACTTTTGGCTTTTCTCTATTCCCACCTTCAGTAGGTAAGCAGGGTAGTGAGTAGAGAACAGAAAGCCCAAAAGAATTACCATGAATGTTCAAGAGAGTATGATTACCTCCAACTCATGGAGAGTATGACCAGAAGCATGCAGGAGAGGAAAAACACAGGTAGAGGAAACCTTTGAGAACCCATGGCTACGGACCCACCTGTTGTCCATTCAGACAAACTAAGGAGAGATGAACCTAGGTTCTGGCAATCATAATCTAATTTTGAGGAAAGTGAACTGTTTGGAGAGATGACAGTCCATCTTTGAATCCTTGGATGATGCAATCCAGAAGAATGATTCAGAGGTTGAAGAGGTTGGTCTATTCTGAAGGAGCATCTGAATCCTCAGAATGGAGTAGGTTTAGTCAAAAAAGGGATGAATGTAGTCCAGGTTTCCAAGGTGCTGGTGGATGATGTCCAAAGAGATTATAGAATGAAGAGCAGGAACAGAATGATTTGATAAATAAACTACTTGACTGTGAACAGTGGGAAATATGAAGGGTTATGAAGTCATAAGGTATAACAGTCTAATTTTGTGGAAGGTTTGATGTTCAAGTTAGAATCTGTAGGTGAGGAGTTGAGTAGTGAATGATAAGTTGCAATGTAAGCATCCATGAAGCAGATGAAGGAGTCGGGCAAAGTCTTTATGTACCAGGTAGGAGCAGTGATGTGAATGATTTTGGATGAATGAAGGAAGATTGGTATATGCAGTAGAGATGGTAACTGAAAGTATAAGGAATGATTGGAAGTTCATTATGAGGAATTCAAGAGTTGGTTTTTGTATTGATGTCTCAACGATACTTGTATAGGTTCTTGCTGGTCCACCGGTAGAAAAGAAGATATGAGTATTGCCATGGCATAATTACCTATGATATTTCCTGAGGTGGCCATAACTGCTTTGTCTTACAGGTAATCCAATGTCTAAATACTATGGGAAGCCCGGAAATAAGCATATTAAAGAGTCTATAGACTGAAGTGGCAATGAGAATTTGAAAGCAGTTTAAGGGCAAGGCTGGGATAATGGGATAGCCAGATCAGCTGCAGACATTCGGATTGAGAATCAATAGAAGCTTGTTCTCGATGAAAGTCTTCACTGAGAGAGGATGGGAGTTGAATCATGAGGAATGAGCTAGAAGGCTCACTGGATGGGCAACTAATCTGGTGATGTGATGAGTAATGTAGACGATTGCATGAAGTATGGTGACATACAGGAGCTGGAAAACAATGGTTTGGATAGAATGCCATTAGTAAGGTAGCTAGGCATTGGAGATCCAATGATGGAAGTTTTAGGACAATAGCTGTAAAGGTCTTAGGATGTCCAAAGGTTAGTGAGGTAGTAGAAGATGTGTAACATGAATAACAGAGTCAGTGCTCATAGGAGAAGATACAGAAAGGTAAAACGGAGGCTGTCAGTACTGCTATGAAGTATCTTGTGGTTCCTGTTATCCATACTTGTGATGATGATTACAGTCATTGCATGATGGAAGGAATTAGGTCACTTTTCCATGTAAAAGAAATCCTAAGACACATGGTAGATAGGGAAGCCATAGTGTTTGGATTGACGGGATGCATAGGAAGTATCCAGTAGAGTTGAATGAGGCACAATATCTTTCTATAGTCCAGTCAAATCGGATTCTGAAACTGATTCTGGGGAGATGATTGGGGAGTGTAGATAACTCTATGGTGGTGTAAGAGTCCATAAGGCATATTGTCCAAGGATATTTGCCAGAAGTAGTTTTCTCAGCTGTAGTTTTCTCAAATGAAATGAACAAGTGCTCCATCGAGTAGTGGATGAGAGCTGTTAGAATGGTCAGGGTAGGAATTTGGAATAGATAAATGGCAGGAGTAATTAACTGGGTATGAATACTGTCCGGAAATAGGGTAAATACCCCAAAAGAGCCACAGCACAGGATGAAACCCTGAGCCGCTAGGGCAGTGAGGAGAAAGCAGCCATCCAAGGATGGATGTGAAAGTGTGGAAGGGATATCGGTGGACAGAAAGAAGTAGTCCTAGAAGAAAACAGCAGAGGTCAAGCCAAACTAACATCGCAGGCAGGGTAAGGAACAGGACAGAGGCCAGCACCACTGCAAACCAAAGTAGAATGTAGCAAAGCCACTGCAGGTCACAAGTGGCAGATCTGAGGAAGACCAGGCAGTGAATGCAGATACCAAGTGCTTCACAATGAATGTAGGAAAGTCCCATGTTCACAGAAGCAGGGAACATAAGGTGTTGCAGCAATGAGGCACAAGGTCCCTTCTCTGAAGGAGAAAGTAAACTCACATGATAGACAGGAAGGGGCCACCAGCAGTATGCAAGTTCAGAAGGCAGGCAAATTGAATGGAGGTAGGGACTGAACGAGCTGGCAAAGTCCAAATCCAAAGCGTGAGTAGACCAAAGTGGGGATGAGTATGAGGAGTCCATGAAAGTGCAGGAGGTAGACTGGTAAGGAAGAATGAGGAGGCAAATAAGGTATGGTGGTTATTTTCCCAAAGGAAAAGGCAACTGGATATCAGATAGGGAATGCAGAAGGCTGGAATAGTCGAATGTAAACACAGGCTTCCATCCCTGGAAGGCGGATAACCATAACTCAAAGCTGTTAGGCAGAGGCAGGATGGGGAATGTAAATGGGATAAAGTGGTCCCTTTCCTAAAGGAAGCAGCATCTGGGTAGTTAGGTAGAGAATGCAGGATGCTGAAACAGTCTATTGCAGACTCAGGCTTCTTGGTGCAAAATGACCTTCATTCAATGCAGCCAGGCAAAGGTAAGAGTCTGAAGCCAAATGAGGTACAATGGTTTTGTGCCCAGAGGGAAGCAACAACTGGATATGAGGTAGAGAATGCAAAAGGTTGAAACAGTCCATTGCAGACAAGGGCTCCCATCCCTGGAAGCTGAAGTGAGATGACCTTCACTCGATGTTGCCAGATGAAGGTAGAATTTGAAAGCAATGGGGAAGGGGTCCAGTCCTGAAGGGAAGCAGCAACCAGGTAATCAGGCAGAGAATGCAGAAAGCTAAAACAGTCCCAATGCAGATGCATGCTTCCATCCCTGGGAGACAGTGTGAGTCAATGTTCATGAGATGCCACTAGGCAAAGGTAGGATGTTGAAGGCAAATGGGGTATAGTGGTCCCATTCCCAAAGGGAAGTGGCAACTGGTATAGCAGGTAAAGAATGCATAAGGTTGAAACAGTCAAATGTAAATGTAGGCTCCCATCCCAGGTAGGCAAGGAATGATGACCTTGATTCAAGGCTGCTAATCATAGGTAAGATTTTGAAAGTACATGAGGTAAGGAGGTCCGATTCCCAAAGGGAAGCAGCAGCCAGTATAGGTAGAGAATGCATAATGATGATGTGGTAGATTGCAGACCTGGCTCCCATCCCCGGTTGTTGGGGTGAGCTAACCTTCACTCTATGCCACCTGGTTGAGCTAGGGACGGAGGATATCAGGTTTGTAAGTAGAAGGTAGTAGCAAGGGTAATGGAAAACATCCCTGGTAGACAGGGCAAGCCTATCTTAGCTCATTACCTCAGAAAGTACGAGCTAGGGATGGAGGCCAGACAAATTGTTGGTATAAGCTGAGCAAGAAACAGGCAGATGGCTGCATAGTTTGAGGTAGGTAAACTGTGAGGCATTATAAATTGGAAGGAAGCAAGAAAGAGCAGGAAAATGTGAGGAGGAGTCATCAGGAATGCCAGGAAAGGGGATGCATAGTAATCCAGGAAGGAGCATACTGGTAGCTAGAAAATGCAATGAATGATGGAAATCCATGAGGAGAACCAATGATGCAGTTATAGAGGGCTCCACAAGGAAAGGAAGAGGGAGCAGATATGAACACTGTAGGTAACTGGCAAGCTGGAAGGTGAGGAGCACCAGGAATAGAACCAAGGTAGCAGAAATCTTGATGTTGAACATGGTTTAGCTTCTGGGAGGAAATGTAAAGGGTGCAAGTGCCAGACTGGGAGTAGAGGTAGCACAGATCTGGACAATAGAAGTGGCATAGATGGAGATGCAAGAAGTAAAAGGCCCAAAAGGAAAAGCAAGGGAGCGGGGACAAGGGCAGGAAAGGAGGATGGGGGGAAGGCAGAGCAGGAGAGGAGGAGGAGAAGGAGCACTGGGGAGGGGACAGCAGGGGCAGATGAGGAGAGCAACAGGATTTGATTTGTTTTATGTGTCATTTTGATTGTGATGATGTTGTTAATGGAGACATTTGGTGCTGTAATTGGATATGTAGACTGACATCTGCTGAAAGTAGAGCAGTAGTGTGGTACTAGAAATGACACTGGAGAATCCAATGCAGCATTGAGCAGTACAGCACAGAGTATACAAAAGTGCAGCCTGAGCAGGAGATTCTGCAGAGGTATCCACCCAATGAAACAGAAGAAACTAAACCAATGAAGTACAGGAGCTAGGCAGATTTGGAGGTACCAATGTTGGTCCTATGGCAGGACCAAAGTGTGAGGTCAAAGGAACCATGAGATAAAATGACAGAAACTAAATCACTGCACAAGAGGTGGGAAGAGTAGGTATGGACGTAGTCCTGGACATGGGAGGAAATGGGCAAGACAACCTGTATAGAAAGTGTGACTCCTGTAAGGGCCAAAGCAAGGTGGACATGGTTGAAAGAAAAACAGTAGGGAGCTAAATCAGCTAAAGAGAACAGGACATGTGCAACATAAATCCAACCATGGGGAAAAGAGAAACAGAGGGGTACAGTGAGAGCCAGAGTCAATATGAACACTAATGTCAGCATCCAGTATCGGGGGTATAAAACAGAAAACCAGACCCCCTCCCAAGGTGACATAATTCATATCAAGAAACAGGTATAGGAGAGCTAAGCCACAGATGAATGTGAGGAGAGGTTGCCAGGGCAGAAACAAACATACCTGCAGACTTCGTCCTGATTCAGTCCACAGCTCAGAGTAGTACAGCAGCAATGCCAGGAGATTCAGAAGGTGGAGAACAGTAAGGTGAAGTGACGAGGTGAGACAAGAACCAAAACAGTGCAAGGGCAAGGGGAAGAGCTACAGGGCAAGATAGAGGAGATTGAAGGAAGCAGGATCAATGCACTGTGACACTAACCTCAGACATACAGGGTAGTGGCAAATGGGAAAAGCCAAATGAAAACAGCAACAGTCAGGAATACATAGGAGAAATGCAATAGCAACTGAGGTGAAACACAAAACAACAAGATGGTGGAGAAACAAACATCAGCGGGTGAGACAAGGGGAAGAGGATGCAAAAAAAACAGAAAGAGGGAAGAAGAAGAATACATGAGCAGAGGAAGGAGGTCTACCCATATCAGTCCAGAGCAAATGGGCTTTATTTTGGGCCATATTGCAAGTGACCATTTTAGAAAGCTGTTCTATCTCATCTCTGCATCTGGGTATCCAGATGTAGAAACAGCTCTGGCCACCCTAGACACAGACAAAGCTTTTGATAGGATTGCTAGGCCCTACTTCACTGTAGATTTGTAGATTCCCAGAAGATTATATTCAAGAAGTTCAGGTATTGTACTCATGCTCCTCAGCAAGGGTCTCGTGTAACAAAAACATTTCGAATGTCTTTTGGCTTGCTAGTGTGACATGACAGGGTCGTCCCCTATCTCCATATTTAATACATCTCTACATAGAACCCCTAATATGTAGGCTGAAATTAGAAAACAAGGTTCATGGTATTTCAATGAAAGATCAAGAATACAAAATATCAGCTTTTGCAAATGATTTACTGTTACACTTGGGTAATTGGTGCTTGTCCTTGACTGAGACCTTTGAAATTATTAATGCTTTTTCATTTCTGGCTATAAGTTAAACAGAAATAAACAATAGTTTATTCTTTATCCATCTCCTGTACTAAACCCCTATTAATGGAAATGGGCCTACAGTGGGAACTCACTGCGTATTGTATTTGGGTATTAAGGTGACCCGTGATTTGTCTAAAATGAAAACAATGAACCTTGATCCAGTGATTGAAAGCCTGTCAGAAGAACTGCAACATTGGCAGTCCTTACCCTTTCCTTTGGGGAAAATAGATGTGGTTAGAATGATGGTGGTTTCCTCGTCTTTTATACCCCTTGACTATGCTCAATATAACTTTACCCAGTAAGTGGTTTATGGGGTTGCATTCTTTATGTTCCAAATTCATATGGGCTGGTAAACCCCCTAGGAGAGCTTATTCTAAACTGACCAGGGTTAAGGAAGAAGGAGGGTTTCAGTTACCCGACTTTTCCTATACTATCTAGCAATCCATAGTTCAAAGTTTTTCATAAATGACACACTCGAGCATAATACCGATTATCCCCCAGACTGCCAGAAATTTAGGCAGTTGCTCCTCAAAAGTTATTGTCTTTCCCGCAAAGTACTGCCATATCTTACCTTAGCTACTTTTCCTAGAGATCTTAAGGATTTGCCACTGGGTGGGATCTGCAAGCTCATATGCAATTATGCAGGAAATTTGGCAGACACCAGTAAACGATTCTCACTCAGCCATTAATAAACAATCTTAATGTATTATAGATGGGAAGCCTGATCTCAACATCCTTTTGTCTTTTATTTACAGTACTTGTTCTCCAAGACTTAGTCGTGGGAGACCATGTACCATCTGTTAGATTAACATCTAAATTTATTATACACCCCAAAGAGATATTTAAGCTAATTCAAATTCAATCTGCAGTAACTCTTCTCAGCCCTGTCTCATGGAATTCTAAAGTTGGAGCCTGTTTTAGTGATATAAATGTACTAGCTTCCCGTCCTAAACAAATTGCTGGGTTATATAAGGAATTGTGTTCTCACAGGAATAAGGCAATCTCTCCTGAGGCTTTTTACTGGAGATCAGCATTAAAAATCAAAAAATCCCTTGAATTTTGGTATAATATCTGGATTAACGCTACCTGACACATAAAACAAGATAGACTACATCTCCTGCAATTTAAAATGTTACATAACTTATACTTTATCCCACTAAGATTATACAGAATACGTAAGAAGTCATCCCCTAATTGTGAGGAATGTGAGGAAAATGAAGGATCTTTATATCACAAACTGTAGACATGCCCTAAAATCAAGGAACTATGGCAGTTGGTGCAATCTAAGCTGCAAAATATACTTCCTGTTTCGGCCAATTTTACTCCTGAGATATGCTTGCTGGGAGATTATTCTATGATACGGTCAGCAGATCTCAAAAACTATATGGCTATATTGGCATCAGTTACTAAGCTAATTATCCTGCACCATTGGAAGAATAGTTGGACGCCTACTTTTGCTGAATGATACCAGGAGCTCCTAACAGCTTTGACTGCTGAATCAGCTGTTGCATGGTCAACAGGGGCCTGGTTCAGATTTCAAAAGTGTTGGGCTCCTTTTTTACTCCCAGCTCTGGCAACTATGAGGTTAATATGTGTTTTTACTTCAATGCGACTTGTCGGTGGTCTCTGTCCAAAGGTTATCTTTTCCTGTGGTTTAGTCTAATCTGTTCATACTTTCCTGTGGTTAATAATTTTCTCACTTCTGTGAGTGTTGCGTGGGGGGTTAGGGGGGGGGGACAGGGAGGTTTTAAGGTTTATTTTATGTGTTGATTTCTTAATTATGTAGTTATTATTTTTTTTGGAAGACATTCATTAAGAATTGTATGTACATATCATGTATTACTTTGTATAGGTAGTTCATGTTTTTGGATTATGTTACCTTTTTGAAAAGAAAAACTCAATAAAATTGACTAAATTGCAAAAAAAAAAAGGAGCAGAGGAAGTTAGTTCAGCCCACGAGCCACACGGGGACCCAGTGCATGAGAAGGGTGAGTGTGTTCACAACGTGCTAAGCGAAGAACTGCTGAGGAAAGCTGGCCTTTGTAGGGGATGTAGGAGGAGCTATTCCCCCACATTGAACCTTGGGCTATAGCACTCCCCAAAATAACTTTGTTTATTTTACATTGACAGGGACTGGGGACCAGGGAGAGCCCCTACACTATGGAAAAAATTAAATTTTACAGTGGCAGGGATTGGGGATCAGGAAGGGCCCATACACTATGGAAAATAACTAAGTTTATTTTACAGTGAAGGGGATCAGTGATTGGGGAGGGCCCTACAGTATGGAAAATAAGATTATTTTACAGGGACAGGGATTGGTGACTGGGGAGGGCCCCTACACCATGGAAAATGTATTTTACAGTGTTGGAGATCGGGGACCGGGGAAGGAATAGAGGCACAACACTATGGAAAATAACTTTATGTTACAGTGACAGGGATCAGGGATGGGGTGGAACACTACACTCTGGAAAAGGGGTTAACTGGCAATGGTTTGGTGATCAGTTATGGAGGGGGTGGGAGACTGACTACTAGGGGTTGTGGTAGCATGGGGCTTAGGCTGGTGGGGGGGAGCGAGCAATGCCACACTAATACCATGCAAATGAGCCCATAATGGACATGCTAATAGCCCCAATGTGATTAGCAGTTTAGTGCATGAGCACTATTGCCTGCTGGGGCATTTCCTGGCTGGCTGTGGAGGCAGCACTATTGGGTATCCCACTGCTTTTCTAGGGTTAGCGCTGCCCCCACCAGCCCCTATTCACAGTCAGATAGTGCATCACACTATTTGGCTGTGAATAGCACAATTGCCCTTTTGTGCAATGGCGAGGTGCCACACAAACTGTTAGAAACATAGAATCTGTTGGCAGAGAAGGACCATACACCACATCTAGTCTGCACATTTCCATACTCACTGCTGCAGTCCCAGATCATATTTGATCTGCAGCTCTCCTGCTCTGCACATTTCCAAGGTACCTTACGTTTATCCCATGCACTCTTGAACCCCCATATTATTTTGCTCCACCAGTTTTGCTGGAAGGCTGTTCCATGGTTCCACCACCTTTCAGTGAACAAGTACTTCTAACATCCCAGGCCTTTCACCCTTCAGCCTCATATCATGCTCCCTTGTTCTTTTGCAGTTTTCTCTGAAATATGCTTTCCACTTATACCCTGTTTATTCCCCTAAGCTACTTGGATGTGTCTCTCATATCTTCCTCCTTCTTTCCTCCACTGAATAGATATTAAAGTCCTTAAGTCTTTCCTTGTAGGGCTTCTGGTGCAGTCCATGTACCATCTTTGTTACCCTTCTCTGGACTGCCTCAAGTTTGTCAATATCTGTCTGGAGATGTCATCTCCAGAACTGGACACAGTACTCCAGCTGAGGCCTCACCAGTGATCTGTACAGTGGCATCACCAGCTCTTTCCTCCTTCTTGTTATGCTGTTCCCTGTGCACCCCAACATTCTGTTTGCTCTCCCTACCAATTTGTCACACTGTTTGGTCACCTTCAGGTCATCAGAAATGAGAATTCCCAGATCTTGCTCCTCGCTTGTGGTAACCAGAATTTTCCACCCATCACGTACTTCTCCCTTGGATTCCTGTGACCTAGGTTCATGATCTTACACTTTTTAGCATTGAAACTCAACTGCCAGACACCCAACCACTCCTGTGATAGGCTTTGGTCCTTATCATTTTTCACCCCTCTGTGTGTCCACTATGCTGCAGATCTTGATGTCATCTCTGAAGATGCACACCTCTCCTTCAGACACTCTGCAATGTTGCTAATGAAGACAATGAATAAGACTGACCCTAGCACTGACCCCTGTGGCACTCCACTGGCCACCTCCCTCTCCTCAGATTTCATGCCCTTTACCACCACCCTCTGAGTCCTGTCCCTTAGCCAGTTCCCAACCCACTTTACCACCGTAGGACCCACTCCCAGGCTCCCCAGCTTATTTAGTAATCTCCTGTGCAGGATGGTGTAAGGCCTTACTGAAATCCAGGAAGGCCATATCCACTGCACCTCCTTGATCTACCACCCTGGTTACCCAGTCAAAGAAATATATATAATTCATCTTACAGGACCTTTCCACCTAGAATCCATGCTTCCTTGGATCCTCCCTTCCCTGACTACCCCTCTTAATGAGTTTGTGTCCCTCACCCTCCCCATCCCTGGTGAATACTGAGCAAAAGTATTTGTTCAGCATAGCCTTTCTAGGACATCATCCACCCTTTCTCCTCCTTCCTTCTTCAGCCTAATAATCCCATTTATTGTCTTTTTCCTCTGGCTAATGTATCTGAAGAAGACTTGCACCTTTCCTAATAGCCTGGGCTATACCTTCTTACCTTCCAATATCTGTGCTTTAGTCCTAATTATATTCCCAGATTCCCTCTGCTTCTCCAGATACTGTTCTCTGTCCTCATCCTTTTGTGTTTCCATGTATCTTCTGAAGACACTTTTCTTTTCCTACTTCTCTGCCACTACCTTCGAGAACCATAATGGCCTTTTCTTTCTTTTACTCTTGCTGTACATTTTGATAGTGACCTGTTATTTCTGTTATGGCTCTCTGAGTCTAGACCACTATTTTCCACATCTTCCTCTGTTCCTTCCACTGCTAGGGCTCCTTTGAGATTTCTACCCATCTCCGTAGTTAGCCTTCCTGAAATCTAGGACCTTATCCTTGAATGGCTTGCCTGCTCTGTCCTGTGGTCTCTAGTGCCAAGGGGACTGTCCACCTCCACAGCTGTGAACCTGTCCCCATTGGTCAGGACCTAATCCAGTATAACCTCTTAGCAGGTTGGTTCTGCTACAAGCTGTCTTATCCCTTACAGAAATAATTATTAGTGGTGGGTGAACTGGGCAAAATTCGCTTTGTGGAGTAATCCGCGAAATTCCGTCCATTTCGTGGAACAAAATGCAAGTTTTGCCTGCTGGAGTGGCGCAATTTCAACCTGCAGAACAGCAAAATTTCACCTTCCATGGCAAAATGCTGCCTTCCGTGGTGAAATTTCACTTGCAGAAAGCGAAATGTTGCCTAGGCGAAATTCCGCTTAATGCGGATAAATTTTGCTGAATTGCTCCGCCAAATGAATTTGGCCACTTTGCTGGCAGTTCGCTAGTGAAATTTAAATTCACTGCATCCCCTAATAATTATATGAAATGTTTTCATACTGCACACATAAAACTATCCAAATGATATGCTGTAAGTATGATTTAAATGTTAAATGGGAACCGATTGCATGCATATGGCATATGTGCCAAGCAAGTGTGGAAACCATGATTTTATGTTAAGTTGGGAAGACTGCATGCATGCAGCATGCATGCAAATAGCAAGTGGTCACTGCACACATAAAAGTTAAATGGTTTGTACAGGATCATACTACACAAGTGGGAGCAGATAAGATTCAAATGCTGGTCTTTATGGCTCCAAGTCTCCTGGTTTATAATTAAGTGCCTTTAACCACTATTCATACTGCCTGCACACATATAGCTTGCTTGTACTTCAATACATACTGTATATGATTACATCTGCACACATGTGGCATGCTTGTAGCCACTGTTAAGCTTTTCAGTTTTCTTCTCTTACTGATCTCAGTTTCACAGTTGAACTGTAGCACACATACCACCGGAAACGTGTTTTTTTCCCCACCCCAATACACAAACTTACCCACAAAACCACTTAATTATTTCTGTCTGGCCTGTACTCTTACTATTTTCTCTCCATAATTTTGAATGATTCCATGCAAACAGACTTTAATGTGCAAACACAAATAGGGTTATTACCTTTTAAGAAGCCCAAAGTAGGACATTTCAAACTGAAACATGATTTTTTCGCAGGACAATACATAACCTTGACCAGTGCAACAGACTTGTTTTCTCTAAATTATCATCTTTAAGACTAAGTATTGTAGTCGTGAAGTTGTTTCTAGTGTTCTTTATCATTTTAAGGTATTTTAGTTGAGATATTGTTTTTTTTGCAACATTTAGAGGAAAGTCAGAAAAACATTTTCTACTATAATGTCAGGACATGTAGTATTTTTCATGTTTTTGCAGGACACAACTACCCAAATCAGGACTGTCCCAAGTAAAATTGGGACAGGTGGTAACCAGAAGCACAAAAGTAGCAATAAGGTGGCATACACCAACATGGCCAGTTCCCCTCCCTCTCCCACGCACACATACTGTAGTGTGTATGGCCATGTTGCTACAGACAACCCACCAAGTATAGATATAAGTAAACAGTCTCTTACTTGAGTACCAGGAAGTCAGAGGCAGTAGTCTTTAAGAGATGATGTCCATTGGTCAGAGTGCTGGGCGTACCCCCTTGAAATGAATGGAGTTATTTTGTATTACTGTGTTATACATTATGATTGTGAGTTGGAGAATAATGAAGGCCACTATTTTACTAACAAGGCTGTTGTTAGTTGAGCGTTGGCCTTCATTAATCTACAACTCTCCATCAATAATGAATAAAACAGTAATAAAAACTACTGCCATTTATTTCAATAGTGCACACCCCTGCAGTCTCCTTTGCCCTTTGTCATAATGTACCTGAATGTGGGGATGTGGAGGTCAGCCTCACTGGGGGTGACTGTAGCCTGACTATAGTGGGGCTCCAGTAGTCTGTGCATACCATGCTTCTCAACTGTCCATGAATGCAAGGGGCAGCTCTAGAATGTTTGGTACATCTCTAAAAGGTACAACTTATTTGTTTTGACTGAAAAATAATATGAAAATCAAGAAACATTTAAATGGATAAGATTCATCTGTATATACCCTGGAGCAGTGCATCAGATTTGGGCTTAAATCCACTTAAACCCACTCAGTTACTACCCAGCTTTTGTCCGGCTAAAATTCTGACCCCCCCGAACTAATTTTTCTCCTAGACTCCCTTCTATTCAATATCCATCTCCTATTAGTCATGAAGCCACCCAAAGGTGAAGAAACATACTAGCATACTAGACGCCAGCAGAATAGGCCTATTGGTCTATCAAGTCTGCTCGTGTTTCAGCACCCTGATTGGGCACCGTAGCCCTCTATCTGTCTCCTTCCACTGTTACTCCATCCCTCAGTCCCACCCCTCCGGGGCAAACCAGCCTCTGCTTCAACCCTTGCCTACATCTGTCTCACCCTCTCTTGAATCCTCTCCACTGTAGCTGCCTGTAGCAGCTCCTGGGCAGCGACTCCATGGTTCCACCACTGTCTCGTGAAGTACCTCCTTTCCCCTAATCCTACCACCCTCAATCTTCCAACTGTATCCTCTAGTGATTCCACTCTCCTTCAGCTGAAAGATCCTGTCTTGGCTTACCTTATTTAATCCCTGAGGTGCTTGAAGACCCAGTGTTGTCCCCTGGTCCCTCTCTCTTCCAGCAAGAAAAGGCTAAGCTCCCCTAGTCGTTCCTCATATGTCATATCTCCCAGGCCCTGGATCATTCTGGCTGCTTCTCTGAATCCTCTCCTGGAGTTGAATGTCCCTCCTTAAGTGTGGCCTCCAGAACTGCACACAGTGCTCAAGAATGGTCTAACCAGGCTGTTGTACAGTGGCAAACCTCTAGCAATGCATCCCAGCATCCTATTTGTCCTGACCTCAGCCCTCCTGCACTGCTCTAAATTATTCATGTTAACATCCACCAGTACTCCTAGTCTCTTTCCCTCTGTGGACTGCAACTCATCCCTCCCAAGGGTGTACACATAGTTGGGGTTTTCCCATCCAAGGTGTAGCACCTTGCACTTGGAGGATTTAAATTTCAATTTCCAGGTGCAGGCCCTCATAGCCATATGAAAAACACATTAATGTTTCAGTCCTTCCTTCTCCAGTTTCCCTGTAAAAAAAAATATTTACATTTACTTACCCGGCCATATGGCCGGAGCCTGCAGCCTGGCAAAGTGTGTCACCTACCCAATTTTCAGTCCACTGCCCCCTTCCACCAGAAGTTGAATTCTAGAACCGACCATCACAGGTCCCTCAACATGGTCTGTGACCAAGTCACCTCACCAACTGAACCCACCCAGCTTGGGTTGCTTGTTGTTTGCTGCTGTTGCTGCTGTACTGCACTGCACTGATCAAGGCCTATGAAGGCCACCCAAACCGCTGTCACCTCTGCTGCTAAGCCTAGCTTGCAGCCATGGGTGGTATGTGCTGTTTTTCTTTGCAAGGTGAGCTTAATAGAGTAAATAGGTAGTCTAGTCTTGAGTTAGCTTCTAGCTCACCCTCTGCTCTTCAGCCATCAGGGAAAATGGAGACTTACTAAGAGTAGACCAAAAAAATATGCTGCCACAACACTGCTATTGAGAGTTCCGTAGTCACCAACTCCTCCAAGCTGTACTGTGCAGTCTGTCTACCCTGCTGCAGGAAAGACAGTGTTGCACTTGCAAGACTCATGCACTCTTTCTTGACTGGAGCTCATCCACATCGCATGTGATTGTGCTGCATCTTATAGGTGGAGATAGAGGACAACACAATACAGACACAGTTGAGTCCAGCGAGTACATGCAGCATGAAAAAACACACAGGTCAGATGGGCACTTTTTGGGCAAAAGATTAAATCCAAATTTAATGCCATTATTGCCACATCATAGGAAAAGCCTAGGCACAAATACGGGGAAGGGGAGGCAACTGCCCTCCTCTGCCTTATCTAAATGGCAGTGCAGCTTAATGATATAAATTCATTCTCAGGTGCTAATGCAATGGTTTTCACTGTGTCCTGAGGTGCTGTGTCTCTGTGTTTCATGATGTGTCCTGATCATCATGGGGGTTGGTGGCCCTCATTTTGAGTGTCCATGTCCCTCATGTCAGTGACAAAATGTGAGGTATGGTGCATGCTTCCAAGATCTTACCCAGCACAAAGAGTACTTAGCATGGCCATAGAGTATATGCTCAGTACACAATGACAACAGAAAGTAAGAGATGAAACAGTCAAGGAGAAACACAATTGTAGCACAAAATATGCATAAGGAATTTGCATGGTCCAAAACAAAAAGGATAGGCTTCACAACACAGAGGCCCCTCTTTATACTGGAAGCAGTAAAGCACAGAGGGTTAAGGCTCTGAGCTGCATATTGGGAGACCTGGGTTTGAATCCCACAGCCGCCTAGCTGCATAGTGTGATCCTGAGCAAGTCACTTAGCTTCCTTATGCTTCAATCCTTCATTCACATACATAGCTACCCCTTCCTATCCTTCCTAAACAGTGTGTACCCTAGAATGGCTATATCCTAGTCATGGTTCCCTGTATACCATGTTTTGTGCAGCACTTTGAGTTTTTTTGTGAATCCTGTCCCCGATCTTTTACCATGTGTTCTGATCAAGTTTGTGAATGAATTCAGAGGAGAATCTGTATCAAAATTTCCTGACAGCTGTGCTTCAAATACTGTTCTGTTGCAGATTTAAGACTTGCCTTTCTGAGATGCTTTGCACATTGCAGACTGCAGTGCCCTCATTATGAAGGACAGACCTCATTTTACCCCCTCTGAAATGCTCTGTTCCTTATCTAATCCATATTAAAACTGGATCTTCCATGTAGAGGAATCTTATTATGGGGGTGTAGACATGGCATCCAGTACTGTACACATTCTCCTATCTCTGAGAAGATTAAATAGACATTTAATCTTTTAGTCCATCTTTGTCTATGTTTTCATGTCAGCCAACTGCATAATTTAGGATAAACAGAAAAATATCCCACAAGCAGATACAATAGACAATAAGTAAGTGTACTGCACTAAATACATACTCACATACATACATACATACATACTGTACATACATACAGACGTGAACACATACATATAAAATTGCCAGTCTATTAGACCTAATGGTCTATCTTGTCTGCCTGAGATGCAGCTCACAATTAAGTCTCTGCTGCTGCTCCCACCCAACCCTTTATGAATCCTTTGATCCCAGGTACTCGCCTGAACTCTGCTGCTGTTCACTTCCACCCCAACCTGTATCTTGCCAAGTACATGTCCCATCCCTTCTTGAATCCTCCCACTGATTCCATTGTCATCAGCTCTTCCGGTATGCGTTGCAAGTTGCCACCACTCTCTGTTAATTAGTGTTCCTCATTTCTCCTCTGTACCTCCCACCTACTAGTTTTTGGCTATGGCCTCTAGTAGTCTCTTCCCCCTTCAATTTGAGCAGACCCTCTGTGTTTACCTTATCGATCACCTTTAAATATTTAAAGGCCTCTGTCATGTCCCTACTGTCCCTTCTGTCTTCTAGGGAGTACATGTTCAGCTCCATAAGACTCTCTTCATAGGACTTATTCCCTAGACCTTGGATCATCTTTGTAGCTCTTCTCTGGATTCTCTCCAGTAGAGTACCATCCTTCTTTAAGTGAGGGTGCCAGAACTGCACACAATACTCCATGTGTGGCCTCACCAAGGAATTGTAAGGAGCAGTATAACCTCTCTTCTCCTCTATGTTATCCCCCTAGCAATACTGTGAATTCAAGAATTCTATTTGCTTTTGTAGCCGCTTCCTGCACTGCTCAGAGTTGTTCATTTTGGCATCTATTACCACTCCCAGATATTTTTCCTCATTGGAGATCACCAGCTGTTCTACCCCTAAATGATATTTATACCCAGGACTCCTAACACCCAAATGTAGTACATTACACTTCTGAGCATTAAATCCCAGCTGTCAAGTGTGTGCCCACCTTCAAGCCTCACTAAGTCTTCTTGGAATGCCCTCTTTCTTTTCACTGTCCACCACTGCTCCTAGTTTGGCAGGATTTACTAAGGAACTTAAAACTTCAAATCCTGAGTGTCAGGAGCCTGAGACTAACTTCCCAACACTCAGACTCCTAACATTTGAATTTGCTCAGAGCAAAGGATATCTGGGGACTTTGCCCCTGCACCCCTTTTATTTAGAATTCTGAACTCTGCCGCAGGCAAATTCTGAGTGCCGGGAGTTAGAGTGTCAGGAAGTTTGTCTTGGGCTACTGACACTCAGGGTTTGAAGTTTCAGGATTTTAAAGTACTCTCATTTGGAATCATTGATGAACAGGCTCATTTTGCTCCTAACTCCTTCTCCAATGTCTGCTATGAAAGCATTGAACAGGAGCGATCCTTGAAGGACCCCACTGATGACCTTACTGTGAGTTGAGGCCTCTCCACCTACCACTACCCTCTGTTGCCAGTTACTGAGCCAATTTACACTCAAACCCATCATTTGTACCCCACCCCAAGGTTTCTCAGCTTACATATCAGTCTACAATGTGGGACTGAGTTGAAAGCCTCGCTGAAGTCCATGTGTAACCACCCTTCAAATTGGGGTTTACTATAATGTCTTCCTGACTCCTTGATGCTCACTGTCAGGCTGGTGTCATGTCTTACGTAGTTCTGTGTCTTTGCACTGTGTCCACACTGTTAAACATCCCCAATGATTGGCAGGTGACTCTAGACACCAAACATCATGTTAGTGCACTTTTCCTGGGCCTGAGTAGGAATTTGATACTGTCAACCATGACCTGTTCTTAACTAGAGATGCAGCAAATTTAAATACCGCTGGCAAAGTGTCTGCCAAGTGGGTATACTTTTGTGCTGTCATCTGCTTATGTGGAGTGGCTAATGCAAAGGCTCATCATTAGTAATTATTATTTCACGCTGTCATTCTGCCTTAACGTGAAGTAAGGAGAGAAGTGACAACAATATTTGGCAGCCCTTCACACACACAGTCACCAAAATTAATGTGCATCCCAAAATGCTCATGTCTTGTGTCCAGAAAACTCCACAGTGCTGACAAAGTGTAATGAGAGCACAAGAAATACAAAGTCTCCCAAAATTAATAGTGCACTCAGACATCATGAATGCAGTAGTACACACAGTCACCAGAATTAATGTGCATCCCCTAAATGCTACTGTCTTGTGTCCAGAAAATTCCCCAGTGCTGACAAAGTGAAATGAGAATGTAACAAGAAATGTGAAGTCTCCCAGAATTAATGGTGCACTCTGTCATGTGTGCAGTGGTCACATACAACCACCAGAATTAATTTGCATCCCCAAAATGCTACTGTCTTGTGTCCAGAAAATTACCCAGTGCTGACAAAGTGAAATGAGAGGGTGAAAAAAAAAGCAAAGTCTCCCAGAATTAATGGTGTGCTACAATGCACAGACAGATTAAGATTGCGCTGTGCACTGAGAGATGCAGATGCAAAGGCAGAGCAACACCAACCAGTACTCATAAGTCACAAATCCAAATCTGGAAAGAATACCTTTTGCTGAGTTGGGGGTAGTGCCCAACAGTAACAGTCCACTACCAGTAAAGATACCACAAAGCAGTATAAAAAATGTATGCAGGTGAGGTGGATAGCAGGTTCACACTGCCACAGTTACTCTGTGGCACAATAAAAGGTGTCTGATTTAATGGCATGCATCGCACACACACTCACACACACTACAAGTAACATGTAACAAATTGAAAACCTTAGTAATATAACCAAATGTTTTAAACAAACTGAAATTATACACTGCTGCATCACAACAATCAGAAAAAAGTCAAGAATTACAGAAATATTACTGAGTGTACATTAACACAGTTATACAAGAAAAATATAACCAAAACAGAAAGATTGCCTTTTCCTCCCAGTTAATCTACCTACACCACAGATACGCCCTCCCCAAAGTACACAGACTGACTGTTCTAAATTAACATTCAAAATCCACACACAAACAATAAACACTCGATAATATGAGCACAGGAGAGTTTCCTATACTGATGTAGTAAATTGTGAGCAAAAATAATAGCTCAAAAGACTTTTATAACAGCTTTTAGAGGATTTGAATAGCAGAACTCTGACAGAAAACTGTCTCCATCTTCCACTACACATACACTACACATAACTGAGACTGTGCAGAACAATCTAGAGCCCATGTGACCTACAATCCCATAAAGCACTATAAAATTCACCTTTGGGGCTCAAAACAAAGTGGAGTGAGTGGAGAAGTGGTTTCATGGAGCACTGCTTGACATTGCAGAGCACTTATGGATTCTGTTGCCATTCAAGAAATCACTTCAAGAGAGCAAATGTCAGCCACTTCACGCCACCGCTACTCTTAATTATGCTTTCCAATATCAGACTCCACACCTCTGCCCTAAAATGGTTCAACTCTTAGCTGCTGGGTAGGAAACAGCAAGTTAAATCACAAGATGATACTCCCAGAAATCTTACAGGGAGGTGTTCCCAAGGCTCTATCCTTCCATCCTTGGGCCATTACTGTTTGCCATCTACATCAACAATATAATACTGACATTAAAACTGCTAGTGTCTATCTCTTTGCAGCCGACACTGTACTGTATGTTGCCAGACCATCCTTGGAGCTAGTTTGCTATGATCTACAGCAAGATTTTAACATCTTTCAGTGTAACCTTCTACACCTGAAGTTACTCCGCAACATGAAAAATAAATGAAACTTGGTTTTTCTCCCCACATGCTCTTTCAGTCACCAATCCACCTGTAGCCCATATGCTTCATATTTCAGCCTTATTAGGGAATCACTAGAAAATCTCGAGAAGTTTAAATATCAGGGCCTTTGGGTAGACTACAAACTCACCTTTACGGTGCACCTGAAATGAACTGGCCAAGAAATTGAGACAAAGATTAGTTTTTTTACCATAATAGGCACCTTCTTACATACAATGCCAAATTAAGGTTGATCGAGACCACCTTTTTTCCATTGCTTGCCTATGCAGATTTTATCTGTTGTCATGGTCCTTCAAATGCGTTGTCAAAGCTGGATATGTTGTATCACACAGCTATCAGGTTTATCACCCTTGCACCCCTGTAACACTTGCCGCTGTGCCCTTTATGCCATCATCGGGTGGCAGTATCTGAAAATAAGGAGAGCTAAAATGTTATCCTATGGACCTTCAGGCCCTCACAAATAGGCTCCTAAATACATCTCTGATCTTTTTCTCCTCTCTAAGAGAGCATATTCCTTACAATGTACACCCTCATCCTGCTTGATACCCCTAGAATCAGGACCTACTTTCACACTTCTGCTATCAGCACGTCCTCCATATTATCTGGAATGCCACTCAGAAAACACTAAAACTCCTAAATCTTGCTAGCTTGTTCACTTTCGAGGTTCACCTTAACCATTCCCCAGGATCCGCGAAACTGCTTTCATTAGCCTGCCTAGTCTTGCTCAGCTTATGCCACAAACCCCTCAGAGGCACTTTACCGCTGATCTGCTAGCACTTACTCTATACTTTTTGTGTCTTTCTAGTTTAATTGTTTGATCAATGTATCCTTTAGTGCCTAATTTGACACATTGTTTCATCTGTATTTTGTATTTACAACATTTATTTGTTAAGTCTCGTCACTGTTGCACAATCTGTACTGTATGCTGTTTCTATCTGTGTGCCTTCCAGGGCCTCCATGTAAATGAGTTTTGCTCAAAGGTGTTTTCCTAGTTAAATAAAGATTGATTGACTGATTGTGTGAAAGTGCCATATTCAGCCTGTGCACCTTCCCTTTAAGAGAATAGCTAACCTGTGTTTAGAAATTGGTATGTGCTGGGTCTGAGCAATTTAAGGCTTGTGGTTGGCCAGACAGTGTTCTATTTTGCTCCATTCTGCAATTGTTACTTCCGCAGAGGGAGCTTATATGGGAACTGTGATTTACTGTTTATTTGCTGTTACATTAAAGATAGAGAGTCTGTATAATCTGCTTTGACTGCAGCTCAAACATTTGGGTAAGAGCACCATGTTAGGTCCTGGACTTCCAGTAATTGGACCAATCGAATCATTGGGAACCAACAATGGATCATGTCTCCAGGGTCTTGTGGGAAGAAAACTCTGCAGTCTTGTAGATTTACCTAGTGGCACCCAAATGGAACTGGAGGGGAACCATTATTGTGTTGGACAGCTCTTTAGCCAACTGAACCTTTGGATTTACAAGGAAATGCCCTGTGAGCAAAGAGACAGTGGATCAGTTAGAGTTGAAGGTTGAAGGGTGAACAGCTTGAGCCTTCTAGAAGCTGCTCCCAGAAGGAGCGAGAGTTATCAACGGGAAGAGGCTAGACTTGCCTTCCTGACACTTTCTCCTGCACTGAGCTGCCTTATTGCAGAAGTTGGACTTGTCCATTTCACACTGGAACTGTGGCAGAAGAGAAGAAGATGTTTGTTAGTGAAACTTGTGATTTGGACCAAGACTTGCTCCTGAAGCGATTTGACCAGTTTGTGTGTGAGAAACAGACTTTGATCAAAAAGTTTGCGCAGTAAAGCTATTGATTAGCAACCAAACTGAATTCAAACTGTTTTCCAAAGTAGTTACTGATTTAAATGTGTTGAATGTGTTCTGTGGGTCATGACTTGGTTCCCACGACTGAATCTGTTACACCAGTTGAAGGCTTCACCAGCAGGAGATCACAAACTTTTCCAGAACTGTTCACCCTGCCTGGGCTCCGCCATCTTGGCCTAGGCTGCTACTCCTACACCAGAGACAGTTTTATCGAGAGAATGGCTTGGGGATTCGACTCCCTGCACAACAACATCTCACAGGTTGTGTCCACCTGGAGGTGTGTGTCATGTTGGCCCAGCTTCCTCTACCCTTGACCATCACCATGAGGTTCTGATATCACCTGCAGTGAGCCAGTTCCTGGTAACCTGAGTACAAATCAGGGTAGCTCCTGCAACAAAAGCTTAAATCATTGTGGTACCATCTAATTGTCTTCTTTTATTGGGTTGCAAAGGACTGAGTCAACAAGTTTGGATTACAAATAACTGGGTTGTGTACATGTTTGACTGCCTTTTCTTTCCCCCAAGGGTCCCAACTTCAGCTGCAAGACTGGTCACCCTGGGCAATGCTTCAGGCTAGCTTGCTTAATATTCTTGGTACCCAGTGCTGTGGAACTGTATGTTTGCGACTTAAAGTGCATGCCAGAGAAACCTGATTTGAATCAGAATGCAAATCATTTGACTAGATTCACATCACTCCTTGTTCGCTTTCCCTGAATAAATCTGATTGTCTTGTTTCATAATGTGCATATTATTAGTTGGGTTACAGCATTAAGACTGTACTGCTGTGTTGCTAACTTTATTTTCCTGGGGGTCTCCTAGGAAGTTGTTGCAAGTCCATCCCTAGTGGTAAGTGTGAAGAGCGTGAGCATATTATTCTTGTTTCCAACTGGGTGTGAATTCACTACTATGTTAGATAACAGGCCACTAGGAGGGTTGGTGGGTGTCTATAGCTTCCCAGAGTGCTATACCAAAGCAGATAAGCAACCCCAGCACCATTGCTCTGGGTGGAGGCACCTAGTTACTGATCTCGGGCCCTCAACCTGTGGATAGTCATACAGTCAGGGTAGTAGCCTCAGAATAGTGCAGCCTAGGGGTTATGTAAGTACAGAACATCAACCAGCCTTCCCCATTCTGGAAACTTGTCACTAGTTTGAAAAATATGGCTAGGTTGGTTTGACACTATCTCCCGGATGTACCCATGTTGGTGTACATCTTGAAAGCCATTTGACTCCACCATTCTTTCCTATAGGATGGCTTCCATCAGTTTCCCCACTATGGACATCAGGCTGACTGGTCTGTAATTTCCCAGATCATTACGAGGTCCGCCTTTGTGGAGGGGCACAACGTGTGCCATCCTCCAGTCCAGAGGAACACATCCTGACTGGAGGAAGGAATTAAATAGTTCCATCATTGGAACAGCCAGGACATCCGCCAGTTCCTTCAGAACCATGGAGTGGATTCTATCTGGTTCTGGGGTCTTGTGAGTCCTCAAGAACACAAAAGAATCCATCACCCTTCCCACCTGGATCTCACCATCTATGAGTGCCCCCTTCACCATTCCCTATCCTGTCTCCCAGGGAATCAGCCCATCCCTTTCCTTTGTAAAGTCAAAGCAGAAGTACTCATTGAGTACTTTAGCTTACTCTCACGACCCTCTGCCCAACCCCCTTCTTTTAGCCTGTTTCTCGCTCCCCAACTTTCCTCCTCTTCCTGCCATATCTATAAAATTCCCTTGCACTAATCGAAGCTCCTTAGCTGCCTTGGCCACTCTTACAGTACTACTGACTTCTTTGCAGATGCTATGGTATCCCTCTGTCTGACTCTTTACCAGAAGAACACTTGTACCTTCGGAAGGCCATCCTTTTTCCCCCACCCTTCCTGCACCTCACTAGTCCACCTGCAAGGTTTCCTAGTCCTAGCATTTTTATGGTGGGATTCAATACAGGATTTCACGGCTTCCAGAAGGCCTTGCTTCAGTATCTCCCAGCGATGCACTGTGCCCATCCTCGGACTGATTTTCTTTAAATGCTCCTTGAGGATAGCAGCCATCTCCTCAAAATCTGTCTGCCTACAGTACACTACTGTAGTTTTGATCTGGTTCCACTTCTTCCCAGGTCTAAAGTTAATCATATTGTGGGAGCAGTCACTCCTGCCAATGGGTTCTCCACTATCAAGTTCATAAGCTGGTTGCCATCTGCCAGTACCAAGTCCAGGATTCTTCCTCTCTGGTTGGGTCTCCCACAAGTTGAGTCAGAAATTCATCCTGGAAGTCATCTAGCAGCTTTGCTCTTTAACAGATGCAGATGCCATAGTGCTCCTATAGGATATATTAGAAAGGCCGAAATCACCAGTCTGGCACTCATAATCCAGATGCCAGGTGCACGAAATATGTGTGCCCTAACTGGATTTTGCCCGTGGTAAATTTGTTTTAATGTTTTGGGGGCTTTGCCTCCTGTACCCACCAATATGGGCAGCTCTACAACCCACCCTCCATACTTAAAGATTCCAGCTCCACTGTGGCAAAATCTCAATATCGGGCAACCACGCTTTGGGCACCCGCATTGGGATTAAGGAGTGGTGGGCCAGTGAGTTTACAGATTTTGAAATTATACCACCCATTCCACTCCCAGCATGTTAAAATACCCCAATACCACCACCCCACCCCTACCCCTGCTAAGGTTGTCCACCAGTTCATTGTCAATGTCCTCCAATTGTGTTGGAGGCCTGCAGACAACTCCCAGGTTGACCTGCTTCCCTTAGGAGCGTGTAGAGTGGCCCATATCTCATCCACATCTTTCTCCTGCTGCATTCAGTCCCTCCCTAATACACAATGCCCCTTCCAAATTTCCTATCTCTTCTATAGGTGGTATACCCTGGGAGCTTCAGGTCCCATTCATTGCACCATGTGGTATGTCTCAGTGATCGCTGCCACATCCATCCCCATAGTCATTATTGCCTGTAGCTTTTATGGATTTATCTTACAAGAAATGACTCATAGCTATTGAAACTCAACTTAGACAACCTGCTGTGTACTTTACAGACTGATCTTAAGTGCTGGACATATTTACCATTGTCCTTTGGGGAGAATCAACATGGTCAAAATTAATATTCTCTTTAGGGTATATACCTTCTTAATATGCCCACTGTTTATCTCAAATTCTCTTTGTTTCATAGATTACACAGCATTACTCAGATTTCATCTGGTCTTGTAAAACTCCCCACAGGTAATACCTTTTATTGACAGCTTCCAAGCACAGTGGGGTCTCCAACTACCATATTTTCCAGTCTATTATTTTGCCAGCCAACTAAGTAAAATATTTTGGTGGTTAACCTATCCTTCCCCATCAGGGCACTCTGTAACCTATGTTCCCATCTGGCTGGAGTTAGAATTGAATTAATACATAGTACAGGTATTTCACCCATTCACTGTTTTTACTTCCTTGAAGGTGTTCCCACAGGTTCTGAAATCCACAATCATAGCTGACTCAGTTAAGATGTATGCACAATTGTGTTCAATACTAAAGTATGACCGCCATAGTGATATCTCTTAACCTGTTATGAGGAACCCCAATTTTATGACTGGGGGATGTATGTTGCTTGAACTCTGGATTCCATAGTTTGGGAATCTTAGGGTTTGTGACTTATTTCATCAGGGGATCCTTTCATCCTCCCTGGAGATTATGACTCAGTCCCACTTAGCCAGCACTCAGGTCTTTAAGCTGTATCAGCTAAGACGTCCTGACTTCATGGTTTGTGCTGGATTGTTGGGAGATTGCTGACCATGAACTTCTTCTCTCTATCCAGGACCAGTCCTCTAAACCACAAGCAGTGCCTAACCTTTATTCTTTATTATTTTCTTATCTCTTCCCAAATTTGGATGGATTGTCAGTGCACTGGAACAAGGAATTTCCTGTAGAGATTTTCAAGTGACAGATGATCTGGAGAGATATTTATAGGTTTGTATCCCAGGACAGTTTTTGACTTACACAGTTTAGGATTCTCAATAATATGTCCTTTACATCCTGGAAAATGGTTTAAATGGGCAGAATTCAATCCCCATTGTGCTTCAGGTGCAGTCAAGTGGATGGGACCTTCCTGCATATTTTCTGGAACTGTCCCAAAGTGGCCCCTTTTTTGGCAACTCATTGAGGATCAGGTTAACCCTTATTAGGTCCAACTGGTCTCTTCGTCCCAGAGACATGCATTCTTGGTGACTACACTAGGGTCCTGATCAGAGAGAGGAAATATTACATGGCATTAATAGCTCTCTCAGTTAAGCGGGTGGTCTTAGCACACTGGCTTAATCAGGATTCCATTTCTTACTGTGAGTGGCTAAAGGAGTTATTATGCAACTTCAGGGTAGAACCATTGATATTGAGCCTTCACAATTGACTACCTCTTTTTGATAAGCATTGAAGCAAGTAACACACCTTACATACTTCATAGTGTACTTTAAAGTTTGTATTTCTTTAGGGATCAATCTATCAGGTTCTTCATTGTTTCTTGTTTTTTTCTATTTTTCTAATTTTATTTGCCTTGAATGTTTCCTAATATCATTCCGCTTAGGTGTGTGGGTGGGTAAGTGGTGGATTTATTATTTTCTTATCTTTCATTGTCTGATTCAAGTTTTCTGTTTTGATATTTGCTCAATAAAGAATGTTAAATTTCAATCATTGCCGGTAGCTCAGGCATCTTGTTCCCCAGACTCTTTATGTTGATCACAATCACCTTCCAACCCCTCACACTAACCTTCTCTGTCCTTCCTAACCCCTTACCCCAGGCCCCATTCGAGTCTATCTTCTCATCCTGTTCACCTATTTGGGAGAGGCTTTTGTCCTACTATGCTGTGCTTTACTGTACACCCCATAATTTTAAGACACCAACATATTAGTTTAAATACTACCTGGTACATATAAATTCCCCAGTTTATTTTTCAGGACCTCTTTTCCTCCCTGCTTAGATGAAGTCTATCCTCATGAATAAGTCTTTATTTTTCCATGTGGATCCCCAGTCCCCACCTGGCCATACCTCATAGTTGGACACCATTCTCTCAATCAATTATTAAATTCACTCATTTTCTGCTTCCTGCCCAAAGTAGCTTTCGACATCTGAAGAACCTCCAAGAACTAGACAGTGTTCCCTCGGCTAGATGAATTCTGGCCAACTCCTTGTACCTAGCTTGCACTTCTGTCATGCTATTTCCATTTAGATCGTTAGTGCCTATATGCACCACAATGTGTGGGATCCCCCCATGTTTCTTCACTAAAGAGTGCTGTAGGTGCTTGGCCCTGTGCACTTTCATTCCCGGCATGCACTCCAGCCAAACAGAACTCCTCCTTCTCCTTTCACAATCCCCCATTTGATTCCCTTATTATGGAATCCCCAATATTAGGACTCTGTCTTCCTCTGTTTTGGAGCATTGCATACTTTTGCCAACTATCTGCTCCTAACAGATATCACCGCCACCCCCCACCTTGGTCTTTTTCACACTCCCTTCAGTACCTGTTTGTCCAGTACTCTACCTTGCACCCTCTTCCACCCTCCTGTCTGGGGAGCCTAGCCTAATCCCCTTGCTTCTATCTTCAATCCCTCCAGGGACCCTTTTTTCCTGGTAGTTACCCTCCCCACTCCCTTGATATCACTATTCCTGGCAAGTTCCTTACCCCTCAAGTCATCCCTTTCCATCCTTCCAATATCTTCTACCTCCCCATTATGTCACTCATAATTAGTCCATTATGCTGTCCCTCTCCTCAGCCATAGGCCCCTTGCTAATCTGCTCGGTCTTCTCCTATCACCTCCCTAGCTCACCCCACCTTCCTTACTTCACTACCCTGAGCTATACTAATCCCCCATCCTTACTTTGCCTTGCCCTTCCCTCCCGGCCTCCCAAGCAGGCTATAGTAGCTCAGGTTCAAAACCCACATGTGACACACTAGAAATGGTAGCTCAAAATCTGAGTAGGAGGATGGGAATGTGGTGACCAACAGTGATGTGTTAAATAGTGACTCCTGTGCTCAGTGAGCAACTCCTGTGTAAATGTACTGTACTCCCAGTTTAATGTCATATGTACTCTAGCTTACTGTTTGCATGTTCAATTATAGTGTTAAATAGAGGACACTTGTGCTAAAAGCAGAACACCAAAGCCCTATTTCACCCATGCTCAACTCATTACCTAGGAACCCTATATTAGCTTACCTTGCAAGTCCCACAGAGAAGACAGCAACTAAAAGCAAATATCAATAAAACTGACACTTTATGATTACTTAAGCAATACTTCCAAATAAGCTCCTGACAAAAGCAAATTAAAGGTGCACTTCGCTATCATGATTGATGCACTTCGCCTGCACCACATGGCTACTCCTCTGACTGCACTGCTGCCACATCCTGTTTGTAGCAGTGGTCTGCATTGTTTCTGGGGCAAATCCAGGGTTTGGACTGCACTTACTCTTGCCATGTGGCGTGCATAGGTATGAGTGACAAGCACAAGTCTACATCGATGTGAAAGGTACAGCATGTTTACATACAAAGAAAAATAGGTCACAGCGCTCCATTTTCCCCAAGAAGAATGCAATTGCCACGAGCCACAACAGAGCCACCCACAGTGATGCATGGTTTGTTTAAATGAGAACCGGTGCAAAGCTGCAGGTCATCTGCACCTCTCAGACTGGTGCAGAAAAGGTAGTGCTAATGGCCCTAAAGTGTTATCACCCAACTTTTTCCGCAGCGTTGCCCAATCATCATTCAGCCAACACAAACACTGGACAGAAGGGTACATGGTCTTTACTTGCCTTAATAAGTAAAGTATCTTAAGTTCAGTGAACAAATGACGTACTTAAAAATAAAATAGGTTATCTTTTTACTCAATCAGAGGACCATCACAATTGGAAAGGCTTTGCCTGGAGTTCAGTGGCCAAGCAGCCAGCCACTCTCACTTCTGGGCTATATAAGCAGTTCCTCCCAGCCTCATCATGCAACATTTTTTTTTTTGCCGGAGGCTGTGTTGGTTTGTCCTTTGAGCTGGTTGAGCTCCCCCCCCATACCTGCTGTTTCTGTGAGTCTCTGCTGGACTTGGGTGTTTGTTTTCCTGCTTCTGGTTTGTATCTTTCCTCCAGCTATGTTCTTTCCTGTGTTTTGTGTCTCTTGTTTTTGGGTCTTGTTTCCTGTTTTGCTGTATTTTGATTGTCTTTTTTTGGGGGGGTGGGGCTTTGTTTCTAAGCTCCTAGCATACTGCGACTCAGAGCTTATGCTACTGCTTTCAGTTACCTACAACTGCAGCCACTGCTACTGTTTACTCAAATTACTATTGTACCCAGTGCTTGTGTTTTTACACTTCTCACCATGCTCAAACTACTGCAATGCAACTGCAATCATTATCTGTGCGTTTCAGCTTAATCATAGCTGGTCCTTGTTGCACACTCAATTCTTTTCACCTGACACAGTTTACTCTGACCCTAGCTGTGCTGCTCATTCCAGCTCTCATTCTACTTGCATCTTCATTGCACTGCCTGGCTACATCTGCTTTCAGAGCATTGTTTCCCTGTCTTATTGCAGTTACAAATCTGAGGTCAGCCTACTAAGCTCCTGCTGAGGCTGTTAATATAGCTTTATTATTAAATCTTGCCTTGTCACCGAAAAAAATCCTCAGAGCATTTGTCACCTTGATTTGGCTATTCAAGTCTGGCTGGCTGGCTTGCCCCCAATTTAGTGCTGTTTTATTGCTATACAGCATGTTATGCAGACCTTTGTGCAGGTCCACCTATCACTACTGCCTTCCCCTTCCCTATCCCCTTGCACATCTAAGTTCTCTGTGAAGACATCAAGGCATAACTTTGACTTGCTTGCATACCTCAATGAGCTTAAATACTCCTTACATTGGCAGGATTTCTACCTGGCAAAAATGGTCATCTCAGCGTATGACATCTTCCAAGATATCTTGTCAGGGCTCTCAACAATCACGGTCCCCTGGTTAAAACCTGCATAAGGAATAAAGATTGTAGGTGGTTCTCCCGAACTCAAGGCTATGCTGCTGGAAAGGGATAAGCTTTGGAAAAGCTCGCAGATTCAACACCCTACAGACTGGAACCAGTTCAGGAGACTACGAAATGTCTGCATGAAAATGGTCAGAGAGTCAAAGGCTGCTTTCTTTTGTTCAGAATTTGATTCTGCTGCCAAGAGCTCAGCTAAATTCTGGAAAACTATCAAGGACCTGTCCAGCCATGATTCTGGCAGCCCGCTCCCAACTAAGATCAACTCTGGGAATTCAACTATCACAGATAGGTTGGGGATTTTAGATTAGTTCAACAATTATTTTGTCACTGCAGGCCTAGCATTTGACATTTCCCCAGTGTGCTCCCTACGTACTCCAGATCATTGCCTCTTATCCTGATTCCTTTGTCACAGACTCGGCATTCTCATTCCAAACCGCTTCCTTGAAAGAGGTGGAGGATCTCCTTCTGTAAATGGATACCAGGAAAACCGCTGGTGCTGAACTCCTTAGACCCATACTTTATAAAGATTGCCCATCATGTACTAGTCATCCCCATTACCCACCTTTTAATCTATCTCTGTCTCAGGGCATTCTGCCATTTATATGGAAGACCACATGTAATTCCCTTTTATATCAGGGAACCCGGTGCCCTTAATAACTACAGGCTGATCTCCATCCTTCCTGTATTGTCTAAATTACTGGAGAAAATAGTGGATGCACAGCTGTGGTCCCATCTCGAATTATGGATCTATTAAACCCAATGCAGTCTGGCTTCAGAGCTAACCATAGCACTATCATGGCTCCTTGCCAAAGTGACTAATGATTGGCAAAGGAGTTAGACCTCAAAAATTATATCTGTGCTGTATTTCTGGATCTAAGTAAGGCCTTTGACACCATTGATCACAACCTGCTCCTCCTCTCCCTGCAATCTATAGGCATGAACTCATCATCATTGCATTGGGTCACTGACTATCTTACAGGATGCCTTCAGCAAGTTAAAGCCGAAGGCGAATTGTCACCTCTTAAACCTGTCCAGCAGGGCATACCTCAGGGATCTATCTTAGGTCCCTTACTGTTTATGAGATACAGTAACAATACTGACAATTGTATAAACAAGCGCAATATTCATCTGTTTGCAGATGATACTGTCTTATACTTATGACGACCAATGCCAGAAGTGGCCTGTGAAGATTTACAATCCGAATTCAATCTGCTTCAGAGCCAACTAATTCATAAAAATCCTCCTTAAAGCCAAAAACAAAAGCGATGCTTCTCTCTCCATTTACCCCTCTCAATCAACCCAGCAGCTACTAGCTCAGTCCCCAAATTAACAGCCTATTAAGAGAAAAGCTGGAATACATCTCAAAATTCAAGTACCTGGGATTGTGGCTAGACCATAGACTCTCCTTCACTGAACAAGTTAAAGATCTACTAAAAGATTAAGGCAGAGGCTAGGAATTTTCTTTAGAATCAGTCAATTCCTTCCCAGAGATGCTAAGATATGGCTGGTTCAATCCACATTTCTATCGCTGTAGACTACGGGACTTCCTTTACAGCCAGTGTCCTATCTATCGCTTGACAAAATTGGACACATTTTATCACAGAGCCCTGAGGTTCATTATGGGTCTCCTCATGGCATGCACCACTGTTCTCTGCATGCGGCCATAGGATGGACCTCCCTTAAGTCCAGGAGAGAGAGAAACGCTGTTTTTTGGACTTTTAGAGCTATTTCAAAAAAACTGCCACATTACATTACCAACAGTCTTCCACTAAGTACATTAGGTAACTACACACTACGAAGTTACTCATCTATCTCACTCAAGGTACCTATGGCTAAATCTTGCTTTGGCAGCTAAGCCATAAGCTTCATGCTGCCCGCATTATGGAATAAAATTCAAAAAACTCTTAAATTGTGCACCCCAGTCTGCTTCTCTGCCTTCAAGTCCTTATATTCCCACTCATTCAAAGAAGTATGAAATTGTTTTTCCCTCCCACGAACAAGATTAGCGTCCTCCATAGTACCTCATCCCACCCTGCACAGTACTCAAATATCAAAAATTCCTGGTACTATCCACTGCTCTCCTAAGCTCTAGACATTCCATCACCTCTCTCCTCACCTCTCCCTTCTCTTGCTCCCAACCTTATCCTCAGTCTCTGTCTCCCATCTTCGGAGTAGGTTTTGTTTGTACCTTCTGGTTGATACTATCTCCATGCCCCTTCCTTTGCTACCCTTCCACTTCCCATACAGTCTCCACCACTACCCCTTGCATAAACCCTCCTCCCACCCCACCTGTTCTCCCCCTGCATCCCTAGTTATCTCCTCTTCCCTAGTTATCTCCTCTTACACTACTGCCTCGAACTGCTTGATGCTTGCATGTTCTGTTGTTTCTTGTCGACCTAATTTTCTTTACATATCTGTATTCAATTGTACTACTTTGTATTGTTATGTCGACTATGTTCCACCCAGGTCCATCTCGCAAATGCGCTTTGCGCATTCATGTCTGCTTGGATAAGTAAAGATCTTGATCAATTGATTGTTTTCATATCTGTAAATAATGTCTCTGTATGCCTATCCATGTGTGTTGTATGTTGCTTGTAATTTACAAAACTACATGTAATACCTTGTCTGGTTTTATGTATATATATATACTGATAACAGCCTTCCCGACTAGGTCCATCTCGAAGTGAGCTCTGTTCAACGATGTTCACCTGGATAAAAATGATTTTGATTGATTGATTGATTGATTGATTGACTATTACTGCTTATTGACCCACGACTGGTCCACACTTGCTTACACTATTATTGCTCATTGCAACCATTGCTCCTTGCTTATGCAAACCATTACTTCATGCCTACTGCCATCCCCTTGGCTTCAGCCTCTGGGATGCTGCTGCACTCAGTCTACGCTCGACTTTTGCACGGTCTGAGCACTCAATGACCATTATGATCTTAGCATTCCGTGCTCATCAGCTCACACGCTTTCAGCTCTCAGTCAATTTCTGGGGCATGCAAGCCATTCTATTCTGGTGCAGGTTCCTGTAGCTGACGGTCTCGCTCTGCATTTAGTCTGCATTTTGAGCATGTCCAACTTGGGGCAGGATCCTTCTCACCTGGTCTGTAGCATGGAATGTCCTTGCCCTGGTTTGGCTTTAGCTGCCTGCTGTGCAACAGCAGCTCCTGGTGAAGAACTTAAGACTAGCAGGGAAGGGTGGTTTACGACACTGTCATTTGGCTCAAGTGTTCCACTATAATGATTAGCCACTGACATTAGTGGTTTCCCAGAAAGGTACCTTCACCGCATTCTCCTATGACTGCCTCTGGTTCACCTGGTTTGATTTAGGTGGGTAGGCCAGGTGAGTGCTCAGTAGTTGTTGCTCTCCTCTTGCGCCTTGGATGCATGTATTGTAGCAGAGTTTTCTCAACCTTCCATGGCGCTCCCATTAGAGGGTTTGAGTGAGATCCTTCCAAACTGGAATATTTTCCACCTCCCTTTACCTGGGTTTTCTGAATTGCAGCTGCAGAGCCGTCTACTAAATAAACTATCCCAAGCCTAGAGGGAAGGCGACCTAGGCCTTGGATCCCCAGAGATTTCCTCCTCATAGGGGTTTTTCCTCTCCTCCATTGCCTCAGGTCATAACACTTAGTTAGCATAGTTGTTTCCCTTAGTTTCTTTAGGTAAGTTCCGATGTTGGATGGTATTGCAGGATGTCCTGCCATTCCATCTCTCCTTAAGGGATCCCCTAATCTCAACACAAACCATCAGTATCATGCTATGCAACCCTAGGCATTCATTACATTATCCAACTGGGCATCTCATTGCATTATCAAACTGCCTATGCTTCTTTACTACTACGTTACAGTTACTGCTCCTATGTCACAGTTACTGCTTGCTCATATACTTTGTGTTGCCTTCTTCTTTGGGGACGATTATACATTTCTTTGGGGATTCCTAAGGTACCTTTAGTCATGGGAATCATCCCATGGCACCTTCTAGGGGTGGAACCTCTCAGGGTTCCTTGCCTTTGTATCCCTACAGGGTGGTAATTCCTCTGGAATAAAGAGTGCGAATGGCCAAAACCAAACTAACACATTTGCACAAGCAGAACACTATACTGGCTGCATAGGTCAGTGAATTGAAAGGCTTTGTCTGGAGTTCAGTGGCCAAACAGCCAGCCACTCCCACTCTGAGCTATATAAGCAGTTCCTCTCAGCCTCATTGTGAAGCATTTTTCTTTGCCACACCATCCTCCCCTCCTCCTCCAGTGGCAGTTCTCTCCTTAGGGGATTCCAAAGGTGACTTTAGTCACAGGAATCGTCTCACACTTATGGGTGGAACCTCTCTGAGGGTTCCTTGCTCTTGTACCCCTACAGGGTGGTAATTCTTCTGGAATAGAGATGTGAATGGCCAAAACCAAACTAACACAGTTACACAAACATAACACTATATTGGCTGCGTGAGGTCAGTGAATATCTGTTTGCCGGTCCCAGCCTAGTGATCCCACTGCCACCAGCCAAAATCTGATTTTTCTTTGTACTTTGATAAAGCATGTGAATAAATTCAGGAGGAAGCTGTAACAAAGTTTCATTACACAGCTGTGTTTCAAAGACTGTTCTGTTGCTCATATAAGAGGTTTCATGTCATAACAGTGAATATTTTGCATGACTCACAACAGCGAGTACACCCTGCGAAAACCAATTTGGTACATCACAATCAATGCTGAACATCAAGTTAGTGCACATGTAAAATAATGTTTAAAGCTGAGGGCTATGCCCCCACACACACTTAAATAATCATCTCGGGGATCACTGGAGGAAACAAGGACAGATGACAGCAATATGTTTAAAAAGCATGCAAAAAACCCAAACATACCTGCATGCAGTCCTAAAGCAGGGACCACCGGCACTGCAGATGGTGTCCCTACCTGCTACACAAGACAGGTGGCTTGGCAGCATCACGGTCCATGTCCCCATTTAGCTCATCCCTCTTCCTCCCCCCTTCCATTGCTATTCCCTCCCATTGCAATTTTTCTCATCACCCCTCACTATTCCCATGTCACATCTGTAGGCACCTCTCTGGGCTGAGGGAGGAGGTTGCTCATCTCCAGAATGAGTTGGCCAGAATTTGGGGACCTCTTCTCTCACCCAGGGACCACCAGGGCCACTGCTGCTGCTGCCTCAGAGGTTGCCAAGAAAGAGGAGCAGTTGGACCACAGTGGGCTCAGGAAGGGTGAGAGTGGTGGAACAGAGGTGCATCTCTCCAGTTGTACCTCTCCACAATTTGTATGCCACTGTGGCAGAGTGTGGTTCCTCTGCAGAGGCACCTGCAGTGGGGACCAAGGAGGATGTTGGGAACCTCCACAAAAAGACTCACAGGAGGGTGGCATGGGACCCCACAGAGGAAGGAAACAAGTCCTGGTAGGGGACTCCATTGTTAGGAGGGTTGAACTGGGGAGGGAGGGGAGAGTGAGTAAGGTGCATGTCAGGTGCCATGACTTGGATGGCCAGGAAGCTGATCCTCAGGATTGGTGAGCAGCTTCATGGGGAGGGAACGCCATGTCATTGTCCACCTAGGGACAAATGACCTGACTGGGAAAGGGATCAGAACAGTGCAGGAGGAGTTTGTGGAGTTGGGGATGTAAAAGTTCTTGCAATTTTGGTGGTTTTCTTTTGGTAACATCTGTACTTTCAAATACGTGCACAGAGTCATGTTTTGCTTGTTGTGGTATATATGCAGCTTACCTCAAATGAAATTGTGGCTGGTTTAGTTTCAAGTAAAAAAACACTGACCTGAACATGCCTGAGTCAAACTGCTGACTGATCTTCATTAGACAATGTTTGACTGTGCATCAATGTCCCTTTTCATGCTCTCTGCACTCAGAGCAAAAATATTCAGCCTGTCTGAGAACAGAGCCTTATTGTAGAGCTGGGAACCCAGTGAAGTGCTTTAATAATATTTTATGCATCAGTAATATGGGACTTAATAAAGTGACTTCTACTGTGGAGCTTTGGAATGCACTGCCTAGGGGGTTGGTGGAGGCAGAGATGGTGGAGGGGATCAAGAGGGGTGGGACAGGTACAGGGAAGGGTTCTGGAAGCAAAATCCAATGCAGCGAGAATATCCAGAACTGGGAAAGGAGAAGCCAGAGCAGTACTGCCCTATTTGCAGCCTCTCTGGTCTGAGGGAGGGGTTGTTCATCTCCATGCTGACCTGGCAAGGATTCAGGAAACCTGCTCCCCCACCCAGGGACCACCCAGGCCACTGCCACTACCTCAGAGGTTGCCAAGAAAGAGGAGTGGTTGGACCACGGTGGGCTTAGGGAGGGTGAGGATGGTGGAACAGAGGCACATTCCTCCAGCTGTGCCTCTCCACAATTCATTCCCCACTCTGGTGGAGCATTGTTCCTCTATGGAGGCACCTGCAGTGGAGACCTAGGAGGATGCTGGGAACCGCCACAATATGGAGACTCACAGGAGGGTGTCACAGGACCCCACAGGGATGGAAGCAATCCTTGTGGGGATTCAATTGTTAGGGGGTAGAACTGGGGAGGGAGGAAAGGAGGTAAGGTACCTGACTGAGGCCATGGCTTGAGGGACAAGAAATCAATCCTCAGGATTGTGGATGCAGCTGCAAGGGTGAGGGAGCTGGATGTCATTATCCACCTACATCATTCCACCCTGCACAGTACTCAAATATCAAAAATTCCTGGTACTATCCACTGCTCTCTAAGCTCTAGACATTCCATCACCTCTCTCCTCATCTCCCTTCACTTGCTCCCAACCTTATCCTCAGTCTATGTCTCCCATCTTCAGAGTAGGTTTTGTTTGCACCTTCTGGTTGATACTATCTCCACGCCCCTTCCTTTGCTACCCTCCCACTTACCATACGTTTCCACCACTACCCCTTGCATACACCCTGCTCCCACCTGTTCTCCCCTGCACCCCTAGTTATCTCCTCTTCCCTAGTTGTCTCCTCTTACACTACTGCCTCGAACTGCTTGATGCTTGCATGTTCTATTGTTTTTGTCGACCTGTTTTCTTTATATATCTGTATTCAATTGTACTACTTTGTATTGTTATGTCGACTATGTTCCACCCAGGCCCATCTCGCAAATGCGCTTTGTATTGATGTCTGCTTGGATAAATAAAGATCTTGATCAATTGATTGTTTTCATATCTGTAAATAATGTCTCTGTATGCCTATCCATGTGTGTTGTATGTTGCTTGTAATTTATAAAACTACATGTAATACCTTGTCTGGTTTTATGTATATATATATATATCTACTAGTAACAGCGTTTCCTGACTAGGTCCATCTTGCAAATGAGCTCTGTTCAACGATGTTCACCTGGATAAATAATGATTTTGATTGACTGATTTACTATTACTGCTTATTGATCTCACGTATGGTCCACACTTGCTTACACTATTATTGCTCATTGCAACCATTGCTCTTACTTATGCAAACCGTTGCTTCATGCCTACTGTCAGCCCCTTAGCTTCAGCCTCTGGGATGCTGCTGCACTCAGTCTACGCTCGATCTTTGACGGTCTGAGCACTCAATGCCCATTATGATCTTAGCATTCCGTGCTCACTCAGCTCACCGCTTCAGCTCTCAGTCAATTTCTGGGGCATGCAAGCCATTCTATTCTGGTGCAGGGTTCCTGCAGCCGACGGTCTCGCTCTGCATTTAGTCTGCATTTTGAGCATGTCCAACTTGGGGCAGGATCCTTCTCACCTGGTCTGTAGCAGGGAATGTCCTTGCCCCTGGCTTGGCTTTAGCTGCCTGCTGTGCAACAGCAGCTCCTGGTGAAGAATTTAAGACTAGCAGGGAAGGGTGGTTACGACACTGTCATTCGGCTCTAGTGTTCCGCTATAATGATTAGCCACTGACTTTAGTGGTTTCCCTAGAAAGGTACCTTCACCGCATTCTCCCTATGACTGCCTCTGGTTCACCTGGTTTGATTTAGGGTGGGTAGGCCAGGTGAGTGCCTCAGTAGTTGTTGCTCTCCTCTTGCACCTTGATGCATGTATTGTTGCAGAGTTTTCTCGAACCTTCCATGGCTGCCTCGTTAGAGGGTTTGGAGGAGACTTCCTCCAAACTGGAATATTTTCCACCTCCCTTTACTTGGGTTTTCCGAATTGCAGCTGCAGAGCCGTCACTAAATAAACTATCCCAAGCCTGGAGGAAGGTGACCTTGGCCTTGGATCCCCAGAGATTTCCTCCTCATAGGGTTTTCTCTCCTCCATTGCCTCAGGTCATAACACTTAGTTAGCATAGTTGTTTCTCATAGTTTCTTTAGGTAAGTTCCCTGTTGCATGGTATTGCAGGATTTCCTGCCATTCCTCTCTCCTTAAGGGATCCCCTAATCACAACACAAACCATCAGTATCATGCTATGCAACCCTAGGCATTCATTACATTATCCAACTGGGCATCTCATTGCATTATCAAACTGCCTATGCTTCTTTACTACTACGTTACAGTTAGTGCTCCTATGTCACAGTTACTGCTTGCTCATATACTTTGTGTTGCCTTCTTCTTTGGGACGATTACATTTCTTTGGGGATTCCTAAGGTACCTTTAGTCACGGAATCATCCCTGGCACCTCTAGGGGTGGAACCCTCTCTGAGGGTTCCTTGCCTTTGTATCCCTACAGGGTGGTAATTCCTCTGGAATAAAGAGTGTGAATGGCCAAAACCAAACTAGCACAGTTGCACAAGCAGAACACTATACTGGCTGCATAGGTCAGTGAATTGGAAAGGCTTTGTCTGGAGTTCAGTGGCCAAACAGCCAGCCACTCCCACTCCTGAGCTATATAAGCAGTTCCTCTCAGCCTCATTGTGAAGCATTTTTTCTTTGCCACACCATCCTCCCTCCCCTCCAGTGGCAGTGCTCTCTCTTAGGGGATTCCAAAGGTGACTTTAGTCACAGGAATCGTCCCTTGCACCTCTATGGGTGGAACCCTCTCTGAGGGTTCCTTGCCTCTGTACCCCTACAGGGTGGTAATTTTCTGGAATAGAGAGTGTGAATGGCCAAAACCAAACTAACACAGTTACACAAACATAACACTATATTGGCTCGTGAGGTCAGTAATATCTGTTTGCGGTCCCAGCCTAGTGATCCCACTGCCACCAGCCAAAATCTGATTTCTTTCTTTGTACTTTGATAAAGCATGTGAATAAATTCAGGAGGGAAGCTGTAACAAAGTTTCATTACACAGCTGTGTTTCAAAGACTGCTCTGTTGCTCATATAAGAGGTTTCATGTCATAACAGTGAATATTTTTGCATGACTCACAACAGCGATACACCCTGCCGAAAACCAATTTGGTACATCACAATCAATGCTGAATATCAAGTTAGTGCACATGTAAAATAATGTTTAAAGCGAGGGGCTATGCCCACACACACTTAAATAATCATCTCTGGGGAGCACTGGAGGAAGCAAGGACAGATGACAGCAATATGTTAAAAAGATGCAAAACCCCCAAACATACCTGCATGCAGTCCTAAAGCAGAGACCACCGGCACTGTAGATGGTGTCCCTACCTGCTACACAAGACAGGTGGCTTGGCAGCATCACGGTCCATGTCCCCATTTAGCTCATCCTCTTCCTCCCCCTTCCATTGCTATTCCCTCCCATTGCAATTTGTCTCATCACCCTCACTATTCCCATGTCACATCTGCAGGCACCTCTCTGGGCTGAGGGAGGAGGTTGCTCATCTCCAGACTGAGTTTGGCCAGGATTTGGGACCTCTTCTCACCCAGGGACCACCAGGACCACTGTTGCTGCTGCCTCAGAGGTTGCCAAGAAAGAGGACAGTTGGACCACAGTGGGCTCAGGAAGGGTGAGGTGGTGGAACACAGGTGCATCTCTCCAGTTGTACCTCTCCACAATTTGTATGCCACTGTGGCAGAGTGTGGTTCCTCTGCAGAGGCACCTGCAGTGGGGACCAAGGAGGATGTTGGGAACCTCCACAAAAAAGACTCACAGGAGGGTGGCATGGGACCCCACAGAGGAAGGAAACAACTCCTGGTAGGGGACTCCATTGTTAGGAGGGTTGAACTGGGGGAGGGAGGGGAGAGTGGAGTAAGGTGCATGTCAGGTGCCATGACTTGGAGGGACAGGAGCTGATCCTCAGGATTGTGGGAGCAGCTGCATGGGTGGGAACTCCATGTCATTGTCCACCTAGGGACAAATGACCTGACTGGGATAGGGATCAGAACAGTGCAGGAGGAGTTTGTGGAGTTGGGGATGTAAAAGTTCTTGCAATTTTGTTGGTTTTCTTTTTGGTAACATCTGTACTTTAAATAATACGTGCACAGAGTCATGTTTTGCTTGTTGTGGTATATATGCAGCTTACCACAAATGAAATTGTGGCTGGTTTAGTTTCAAGTAAAAAAACACCGACCTGAACATGCCTGAGTCTAACTGCTGACTAATCTTCATTAGACAATGTTTGACTGTGCAGCAATGTCACCTTTCATGCTGTCTGCACTCAGAGCAAAAATATTCAGCCTGTCTGGGAACAGAGCCTTATTGTAGAGCTGGGTACCCAGTGAAGCGCTTTAATAATATTTTATGCATCAGTAATATGGGACTTAATAAAGTGACTTCTACTGTGGAGCTTTGGAATGCACTGCCTAGGGGTTGGTGGAGGCAGAGATGGTGGAGGGATCAAGAGGGGTGGGACAGGTACAGGGAAGGGTTCTGGAAGCAAAATCAAAATGCAGCGAGAATATCCAGAACTGGCAAGAGAGAAGCTAGAGCATTACTGCCCATTTGCAGCACCTCTCTGGTCTGAGGGAGGGGTTGTTCATCTCCATGCTGACCTGGCAAGGATTCAGGAAACCTGCTCCCACCCAGGGACCACCCAGGCCACTGCCACTACCTCAGAGGTTGCCAAGAAAGAGGAGTGGTTGGACCACGGTGGGCTTAGGAGGTGAGGTGGTGGAACAGAGGCACATCCCTCCAGCTGTGCCTCTCCACAATTCATTCACCACTCTGGTGGAGCATGGTTCCTCTATGGAGGCACCTGCAGTGGAGACCTAGGAGGATGCTGGGAACCTCCACAATATGGAGACTCACAGGAGGGTGTCACAGGACCCCACAGGGGAAGGAAGCAACTCCTTGTGGGGGACTCAATTGTTAGGGGGTAGAACTGGGGGAGGGAGGAGAAAAGGAGGTAAGGTACCTGACTGGGGACCATGGCTTGGAGGGACAAGAAATCAATCCTCAGGATTGTGGATGCAGCTGCAAGGGTGAGGGAGCTGGATGTCATTATCCACCTTGGGATGAATGACCTGGCTGAGAATGGGATCAGAGCAGTGCAACAGGAGTTTGTGGACTTGGGGAGGGGCCTTAGACAAGTAGCACACATGATAACTTTCTCGGAAGTGCTACCTGTCTATGGCATGGATGAGGCTAGGGTACTCTGCACCATGGGATTCAATGACTGGTTCAAAAACTGGAGCAGAGCTCAGGGATTTGGCTTCATTGGGGACTGGGGCTCCACCTGGAGGGATGCAGGCCTATACAGGTGCGATGGTCTGCATCTATCCAAGAGGGGAACCAGGATTCTAGATGATAGGTTTAAATGCTTCATTGGCAAGCATTTAAACTAGCCAAGGGGGGAGACACTGAAAAGGAGAAGGGAAATCCTAGCCTCCCCAAGAAATCAGGGTAGTTAGTGAGGTAAACACCAGGACAGAGCAGTCACTAGGGAGAAGGGCAGGGGTAAATGGAGAAAAAGACAAAGGCAGTAAGGACAAGGATGGGGCAAAAAGAAATAAGGCCATAAAAAATTGGAGGATAATGAGTACCAATGCCCATAGTCTAGGTAAAAAGCTCCCTGAAAATGGAGGCCTTGATGGAAGAGGGATGCCTGGATATCATGGCAGTCACAGAAACATGGTACACAGAGAACCATGTCTGGGATGTCAGCATACCAGGGTACACAATCTATAGGAGGGACAGGGAGGGAAGAAGAGGAGGAGGTGTAGCTCTCTATGTAAGGGAAGGGATCAAAGCAACAGAACTAAAGGGCAAACAGGGAGGAGAAGAGGCACTGTGGGTCACCCTGGAGACTGGAAATGGCTCCATAATCCATACAGGGGTTGTATATGGACCCCCATCTCAGGGGAGGAAATAGACAAGGAAATGATAGAAGGCATCCATGGGATGGCAGGGAAAGGGGAGGTACTGCTGATGGGGGACCTGAATATGCCAGATGTTAGCTGAAGCACCTTTGCTTCAGCCACATCCAAGATCAGGGCCATTCTCGATGCCCTACAAGGGGGCATGCCTCAGACAGCTAGTTTTGAAACCCACTCAGGAGGGAGCACTCTTAGACCTGGTACTCTTAAATAGGGACAGAGAGAGGATCTTTGATCTTGAAGTGGGTAGCCATCTGAAACAGGCAACCACCAAACAGTGTGGTTCACGATAAACTTAGCTGCAGAGTCAAGCCACATAAAAGTGATGGTACTGACTTCAAGACGGCTGATTTTGTCAAAATGGGAGAGTGCCTCAGAAAAGCACTAGCAGGAGTCACGTGATGCGGTGCAGGGATAAGACGTGTCTGTCGGACTCCGCTTTCCACCTCCCGACTGTGGATAACTTCTAATTATTTTAATTTCTTTTATTCATTTTGAGGTCAGAAGCTTGAGATTTATAAGTGGTGTTGGTTGCTGTAAAAAAATATGTTTGCAACATGTCTATGATACCGGATCGGGAGGAGGCCAAGCAGGAGTTAGAAGCCAAGCGCCCTCATCGTAGCTCTTCTCCCCAGAGTCCCTCGGAAGAGCTTTCACCTTCCCACATATATGCAGAGCTAGCAACAATCAAAGAAGCTCTGATGAAGTTAATTGAAGGTGTGGCTGACTTTAAGCCTGCACTTGCCCAACTAGCCCACAGGGTTACAAATACAGAAGCCAGAATTGCCTCAGTGGAAAGGAAACAAGATAAAATGGAACCAGAAATTGTGGAAGTCAAAAAGTCTCTATCCAAACTGGAAGATCGCCTCAAAGATCTAGAGGGGAGGAACCAGAGAAACAATCTTGTTCTGATAGGGTTGCCCGAAGGTGAAGAGGGCCCAAACACAATTCAGTTCCTACAGCACTTTTTGAGAAAACGGTGGGCCCTTCCGAATGGTCCACAGTTCATTATAAAAGACTCACAGATCCTTGAGAGCAAAACCTGCTGTGTCTGACCCACCAAGACCTATAATTTTAAAATACTGAACTATTTGGATTGGGAGTTTATTAATAGAAAGCCAGGAAATTGTCGGCTATCTTATGGGAAGGTAAAATTGAGAATAGTTCCTGATTTGACTCTGAAAACTCGCCAGCTCAGAGCTGCTTATCGTCCTGTCACTGAAGCTGTAGCAGCAGGCATAAAGCATCAAATGCTATATCCAGCCCGTCTGGAGGTGTCTTTAAAGGAAGGACAAAACACTTTGACACCGTGAGAAGAGGCTGTCAAGACTTTGAAGAAATGCTATCCTGATCTGTTCCCTAAATGAGAGGGTTCTAACCAGTCACAAGAAACTTGACTTGTGTTGAGAACTTTCTAGAAAGATGTTACATCCCGAGTTGTTTAATTGTGTTTTGATTGATCACTTTTCTAATACAGGGTTGCAAAAGCAATATTTTGGCTTTTCTAGTCATATAGAAAATATTTTCTCAGTCATTAGTGATTGTTGATTAACTGATATTTCTCAGTATCTCTTTTCTCCTTCTAGCGGTTGTATATTGAGCAGCGAGAACCACTATATCTGACTTTATCCACTAGATGGCAATATATTACTGCTTACAAGATATGATGGTTGGGTAGTTTGCTCAGCTGAATTTCCTGGTTTTTTTTTTGGTTATAATGTTATTTCAAATCTGTTTCTCAATGTGTTTCTAGATAGGGCTTACCCTTTGGCTAAGTTTCCCAGTCTGAGGGAATACACAAATATCTTGCTCTCTAACGTACTGAGCAACAAGTAAAATCATTGGGCACATTTCTAGTAGAGCACTGTCTGGGTTTAGCCCCATAGATTTCTTTCTTGCTTACTACTCCTTTCGTTTAAGCCCTAATCTTCTTTATACTTTGGAGCTGGATCTCAATTAAGATAGCTTCTCAAAGAATTTACTCCATAACCTGAAAAATGGTTGATTTACAGGTTAAATGGATGTTTAGTAAGATGTTATGTGGTTTAGTAGCTGTTATAACTTCGGGAGAAATTTGGTGTATTAGGAGTCAACAGACCTTGAATTCTGGTTCCGATATAGGTTTCATTCGTGGGTTGGATACCTTTTAGTTATGTACAAAGACATAATCCTAGCTGAAGTAAGCTGGGTTAAACAAGGTAATGCATGCTCACCGCATTTAGGTTTTTCTTTCTCACTGTCTCTATTCTGGTAACCTTTGTTTTGTCTAGCAGGTCTGAACTAAATACTAAGGAGATATAGTATCCTATCAATAGGAGGAAATTATTCAATGATGTGAGGAGGGAGGTTATCTTGTCAGCATTTCTGGTTGGTCTCTCGTTTGAGGGTGGGGAGATGGGGAGCAGAGCTTGCTCCTTTTTGAGTACCATGGGCCATCTGATTAGGTGGAGGCCTAGGGCCTGGGAGTGCAGACTTGTAGATAATTTAAAATTTTTGGAGCTAGTTTATATTTAGGGAGCTGGAAAGCAGTTACTGGGATATTTTATTTTGCTTTTTCAGGGGTTGGGAGATGGCAGCAGTGCAGCCCTTCATTTAACACCAATTATATGGCACAGTCAAGATTCTTTCATGCTTAACGGTTTAAATATTCTTTCTTGGAACATAAAGGGAGGGAAAGATAATAAGAAAAAATATATCATTTTAAACCATCTTGCCAAATATGACCCTTCAATAGTGTTTCTGCAGGAAACACATATGCTTCCAGAGCAACTACAGTTTTTTAAAAAGAGTTGGGTAGGTCAAGTCTTCAGAGAGGGTTTTAGCTCCAGTAAACATGGTGTGGCTTTGCTTTTAGCAAAAAAGATCCTCTTTACCTTGGTAGAATCCATCCCTGACCCTGAGGGAGGTATATTTTTTATTGGCAAACTAGGCAACTTTGATATAGTGTTGGGCTCAGTTTACGGCCCTAATACAGAAACCCTTCTTTCTTTATTCACTTAGCTATGGTATTGGCCCTTTTCTGCATTACCCTATTTTAATTGGAGAGACTGGAACCTGTTCAAGTTAATGATTTAGACCGCACCTACCATGGGGAGTAGGTCCGTCTTCTGCACAAAAAGCCTTATCCGAATTTATCTTCTCCTTGGACCTTTTAGACCCATGGAGAATATTTAACCCACTAAATAAAGAGTTTACTTTTTTCTCTCCAGTCCATAGAAGTTACTCCCGAATTGATTATTTTCTAGTCAGTCAGCAGCTAATGTCCAGTATGGTTGATGCTAAAATATTAGTTTGGGTAATTTCGGACCACTCTCCAATCCTAATCCAGTGTAAATTACCTAATGTTTCTATCTGGTCACATTCATGGTCTTTAAACGATAAGCTATTAAAGGCTAATATCATTATTCTAAAATTTCAAAATTATTTGCAAATTTCCATCAAAACTAACTGGAATTCGACTCCTGCTGTAGACCAAGACTGGGCAGCCCTAAAAGCAACCTGGCGAGGTGAATTAATATGTATTGCCACAGTCCAAAAGAAAAATAAAAATAGCCAATTGAATAGCTGTTTGGAGAGAATTAAAAGCTTGGAAAGTAAAGGGGTGGATAAGCTTTTACCTTTAGAAGACCAGGAATTATCTAGGCTGAGGGCACATTATACCAGCGTTTTACTTGAGAGGGTGGAGAGGTCTGCTTCTCTACTAAAAGCTTCTTACATTGGTCAGGGGAGCAAAGCAGGGAAATTACTTGCTTGGCAATTAAAGCAACAGTCTGCATCCAAATGGATCGCAGCCCTAAGACATCCCCAATCAGAAGCTTTAGTGACCAGTTCTTCAGAGATCTTAATTCTATTTCAGGATTATTACAAGGAATTATATTCTCTGGATCCGATGTCTAGGGATTATAATGGAAAGATGTGGGCTTTTTTTACAGAAAGCAGATCTTCCATCTTTGTCCAAGGACAGCCAAAACCTTTTAGTTGCTCCGATCACTAGAGAAGAAATCTCGGCAGTTATCAATTCTTTAAAACTAGATAAGGGCCCAGATGGGTACACCGGTTTATTTTATAAAACCTTTAAAGAATATCTAATTCCTTTACTACTTTAGTTGTATAGTTATTGGAGTTCCCACCCCAACTTAAATCAGTCACTATTCGAGGCGAGAATAACGCTCTTGCCTAAGCCAGAGAAGGATCCATCAATGAACAGCAACTACAGACCTATTTCACTCTTAAATACGGATATTAAAATATCGCAAAATTCTAGCTAATAGGTTGGGAGTGTGGGAATGTCTGTTAAGTTCGAACAGACAGGGTTTGTGGCAGGACGCACTTCAGCGGATCATTTTCGAAAACTGTTCCATCTAATATCTGCATCCAGGGCCCCAGAGCTGGAAGCGGCGTTGGTGTCCTTGGATGCAGAAAAAGCTTTTGATAGAGTAGAATGGTACTATATGTTTGTGGCCTTGCAAAAGTTTGGTATCCCAGAACCATTTATCAATTATATACGGGTTTTGTATTCTTGCCCATCAGCAAGACTCCAGTGTAATAACCTCATTTCAGACATTTTTCCTTTACATCGAGGCACCGCCAAGGTTACCCTCTTTATCTTATTTAATCTTTATATAGAACCTTTAGCTAGAGTATAAAATTGGATAGGGATATAATGGGCGTTCATTTGCAGATATTGAATGTAAGTTATCCTTTTCACTGATGATCTACTTTTCACATCTCGAATAGTAGGCACTCCCTTCCCAGAGCCCTTCAGATTATTTCCCAATTTAGTGCTTTTTCAGGTTACAAGCTTAACAAAAATAAAACTACAGTTTATTCTTTATCCTCCCTTCTAATGAAGGATTAGGTTGTAAACATGGGCCTACAATGGGAAAAGGAATATTTAATGTATTTGGGAATTAAAATATCTAAAGATTTGGCTAATCTTAAAGACCTCAATTTAGCCCCCCTGATAAAATCTACTAAGGAAGCTCTGGCAAGGTGGAATAAGTTACCACTATCCTTTTGGGGCTGGGCTAATATTCTCAAAATGTCAATTTTGCCCAGGTTTTTTTATCCTCTGTGTAATCTTAGTTTATACCTTCCAAAGTCTTTCTTTTTGCCCCTTCACAGGCTTTGCTCTGATTTTCTCTGGAAAGGTAAAGCTCCTCGTGGGCTTATGCAAAACTTACCTGCCCAAGAAAAGTGGGGGCTCCAATTGCCTGATTTTTACGTTTATTATTTAGCAATTCATGCCAGTAGATTTTTGTATTGGCTCTCAGCTATGGCTTCTATGTCGGGCAGCCTTTCCTGGCTGTTCCTAGATTGGCAACAGGCAATTTCCTGTAGGATAGCTCTAGAAGCTCTCTTATATGCTCCATGGTCTAATATTCCGTGGAAACTAAGGAACTCTCCCCTTGGTTGGGATATGAGATCCTTACAGCAACTCTGCTCATTGCTTCAAATATCCAATTTAAAAGACTTAAAGCAACCCCTATTAAACAATCCAAATTTAAAAATAGATAAGAAACCTATGCACACTTTTTTCCGTAAGTCTCTTAATAAGCTATATTTGGCGGATTTTGTTGTGGGTAATTCACTCCCTTTCTATTGCTGCATTACAAACAAAATTTGGAGTGACCAAAAGCTCTGATTACTTCAATTATGCCAGTGTATTTATCATTTCTTGGGGAAACCTTCTTGGTCAGATGGGGCCGAAACTACATTAAATAATCTTTGGACAGCATCTAAGGGGCGGAAGGTAATAGCTAAACTATACAAAACAATTTTGACTCATACTTTTACAAAGGTCACCCCCATAGCTTATTATTGGAAAAATAACTACAATAAAGACTTTTCGATTAAAACTTGGGAAAAGATTTGGGCAGATAATTATGTCTTAATTAAACAGGATTGCCTGAGGAGCAGCCAGTTTAATAGTCTTCATAATTTATATTACACCCCCACTAAACTATTCCGGATCAAGAGGTTATCCTCACCAAAATGTGGGGATTGTGGCTTTGAATTTGCTACCCTATACCATAAATTATGGGCGTGTTCTAAGATTGTTAAACTTTGGAATTTAGTTAAACAATGGGTGGCACCCTATCTTAATATCGCTGTATTTCTTAATGAAGATACATGCCTGCTAGGTATGTATTCACAGATCCTGCATTTTCTCAAAAGCACAAGTAGCTTTGGTTGCTATGGTCACCAAGCTAGTAATACTTAGGCACTGGAAGAGGACTGGGAACCCTCAATCAAGGAATGGTGGGCAGAATTTCTTACTGCCTTAAATGCAGAAAGATTTGTAGCCCGTTTCTTCACACGGTAAAAAGTTCCAGAAATGTTGGCGGAATTTTTTCAATCCTTAAAGATAAATTTGGTTATTAATTTAATCCCTTGTTGCCTCCTTCCTTATTTTCTTATAGAAGACTCACAGGTCGGATGGTCTGAGAGGTAAATTCAAACTGTTAGGTTGTGTTAAGGGACGAGATGTCCTCTATCCTTTTCTTCCTCCTCCTCTTCCGGTTTACCATGTTAACATTTTCCTTGCAGCACCTTTTCTTGATGTCTCTTTCCTTTGTCATATAGTACCTTTTCTAATTAGTTGGTCCAGAGATGTGCCTTCTTTTACATTTACAACTATCTGGGGTCTTGGGAGGGCCTTTTGGTTTCACATTATTAACCATTACTATATTGGGGTTGGTTGCAAGGCTGCTGCGGGTTGGATGGGTGGGTGGGGAGGGATTGTTTTGCCTTATGCATATTTTTCTTTTTTCTGGGTTCCATATATGTTTTAGTTCTGTTGTATACAAAGTATATGATCTTTTAATCCAAGCAAGTGTTGGTTTATGTATGGTATTACTTATATGTTTTTGTATTTTTTTCTAAAATAAAGTGACTTGCAAAAAAAAAAAGCACTAGCAAACAGGCAAGAAGGTGGGGTGGAGCAACAATGGAGAAACATTAAAACCACCATCACAGAGGCAACAAGTCTTTGTGTGAAGCAAATAAACAAATCAAAATGAAAGAAAAAAACTCTATGGTTCTCAAAAGGAGTAGTGGGGAAGGTAAGGAAGAAAGAAATAGCATTCAGGAAGTATAAGGAAACACAGAAGAAGCAGGACAGAGAACTGTACCAGTTAAAGCAGCAGAAGGAAGTGGGGAAGGCAGTCAGAATAGCAAAGGCCCAAACTGAGGAAAAGATAGCCAACTTGGTTAAGAAGGGGGATAAAACCTTTTATAGGTACATTAGGGAGCAAAGAAATACTAAGGTAGGGATACTGAGGCTGAATAACTTTAGCAAGGCATTTGACACTGTCCACCACAAAAGATTAAAAAACAAATTAGCCAGCCTGGGAGTGGGTCTCAGGGTGGTAGCCTGGGTAAAACACTGGCTGGACAACAGGACACAGTGGGTAACAGTAAATGGAGTCCACAGTGAAGAAAGGAGGGTTACTAGTGGGGTACCGCAGCCTAAAGGTGGGCCAGCAATGTGAGAAGGCAGTAAGGCAGGCTGGGGGGATACTGAGATGCATAGGAAGAGGCATCACCAGTAGAAAACAGGAAGTTGTTGGCCCTCTGTACAGACAGTTGGTAAGACCACATCTGGAGTACTGTGTACAGTTCTGGAGACCCCATCTCCGCAAAGACATAGACAGGGTGGAGGCTGTACAGAGGAGGGCAACCAAAATGGTGCAAGGTCTGCACCAGAAGACATATGAAGAAAGACTAAAGGATCTTAAGTTGTATAGCCTTGAGGATAGGAGAAAGAGGGGGGACATGATAGAAATTTTCAAATATCTCAAGGGAATCAACAAAGTCCAAGAGGGTAGTATCTTTCAGAAAAAGAGATCTGCAAGAAGAAGAGGGCACAATTTGAAGATAGAGGGGGGACAGCTCAGAAGTATTGTGAGGAAGTATTTCTTCACAAAGAGGGTTGTAGATGCATGGAACAGCCTTCCTGAGGAGGTTGTAGAGTCAAAAACAGTGGGGAATTCAAGAATGCATGGGACAGACATAAGGCAGTTCTAGTGGGGGGTAGGAGGAAGTAGGCTGTTGATTAACTAGGATCTGCAGCTTATCCATTAGGTAGGAAAATGGGCAGACTAGGTGGGCCATGCTGTCCTTATCTGCCATCAAATTCTATGTTTCTGTGTTATCATTGTCACTGTACTGTAGCAGGGAAGGGACTGGTTAAGCAGTCTGGTAGTTGCAAAAAAAAAACAATCTAAAGCTATACATTTGCATAATGCCAAAACCCCTTAACAAAGCCTAAAGTGAACCAATTTTCCCCTTCTGAACATCGATGTCATATTGCCAGATTCGTTAGAAGCAAGGCTTTCACTGTGTGTGATATGAAAAATGTGTTTTAATAAATAGAGAGCTGGAAGAGTAGTCATGTAATCTGACCATGTTTACAACATCCTTTGGGAAGTATTGGTGGCTCAAAATGCCAATGGGGATGAAGCCCAGCCCCAACAGTGTTCCAGTAAAGGCTAAATCATGCCTTAGAGGGCTGCCAGGCATCAGTACAATAGCAGATGATGTACTGATTGTGGGGAAAGGAGAAGGCTACAGCAAGCAACCAGAATTATGATGATTAACTGATACCATTTCTGAAATAGTGCAGAGTACAAATAACAAGATAAACAAAGACAAATTCATATTTAAACTGAATCTGAAGGAGGTACTGTATATAGGACAGCTACAGTACAAGTCACTGTAAACTGTTTATCTAGTTCACTGCTCTGGCATTGTTTTTGTATGCTGAAATGTGGTGGCAACTCTAAATGCTTAATATCCAAACTCTGTTTTCAACAATTTATCAGCTTAGAAGCAGCTCACATACAATGCACTTTCAGCTCCCTTATACAGTCCCCCAGTGCTGCAGGAAATTACATCTTCCAGCATTCTCAGCAGCTTGGCTAAGCCCCCTGTACAGCAGTAAACTACATCTCACAGCAGTCTGACCTGCTCGGCTAATTTGCATGCACTTTATATTGCTTAATATAAGGTATTTGTGTCCCTTCTTGCTCCCCCTTCTGTCTCTGGACCTTGGTTAGCTTATTTGGAGGTCTTGGATCACATTATGATTACCCGATGTACTGTAGTGTTTTGTCCGAGCTCCACCAGCTCACACATTTCAGTGTGCCTGCTTGGCGGTTCATATCTTCTGCTCCTCCAGCTGCATTCACTTGGAACACATTGCAGGGGACCGTTCACTGAGGTTCAAGGAGGTCCCAGGACTCAGGCTGGTGACAGTGACAATCGGGGAATCAAGGTACAGTAAGCCCTACGCTTTGGTCAGGGCTGGATTAAGGCACAGGCAACATAGGCACGTGCCTTGGGGCCTTGCCTGCCAGAGGGCCTACAGCAATCTCCAATAGTATTTACCATATATCAGTTTCTTCTACCTCAGTGAGATGCATTGTTTGTAAATGTCTCAACTGCTAGGTAACCTGAGCAAGGCAGAGAGTGAACTGTGACATGATTCTAACCTAAATGATTGGGTGTTAAGTGTAGCTGATTGTTTCAGGGGCCCATGACCAGGCTGACCTATAAGGTGTGAGCATACCCATTCTCTTTACTTTGTCTCTCCCTCCCACTTATAATCTCAATTGATCAAATTTAACTCTTAAATATAAAAGATTAACAATGAAATTCAATATGTATGCTTTATATTTAAAGAGCCGCTGACAGCGATAGGAAAACTTAAAAAAAGTAAGATTTATATTCAGCTCCATCCCATTTTCTCTATTGCTTCATATATATTTAAGTACTTAATTCTCAGTTTTGTTATGACTGAAAACAGTTGCATGAAAACAAGATCCATCTCCAGTAGACTAGTTCACATTTCAAATTTATTGCAAGAATAACTCCATTGAGCAGGCTCATCCACAAAGGAGGTCCGGAGGACACATATCAGAAACATATACATATAAAAGGCAGCTAAAACACATACAGTACTAGCGCATAAATAAAATGAGGTAAATAATGTTCAATTAATGCTGACGAGTACAATATTTACAGAGCAAAACTTTGAGAATACATTACAGAATATAGAAACTGTCAGACTAGGGAATTTTACAGTATTTACTCTGCTGCTTCTCTACATATTGCATCACAATCCCCTGTTTATGATAATACAAATATCTTCACTGTAACATATTTTAATGTGACAGCTATGATGTCAGGTGCAGACAGGTAGCCAGAGCTAAAAGGGCAGAGATACTGTATTCTTACAAATACCCTTAGTAATAAAATACAAAAACAAGCTACAACTATGCCCGAATGTTACATTTTTTAAAGTTGTCTCAACTGTGTCAGGAACTCTTTAACCTCACTCCTAAAACCATGAAATCTACAATGCATTTTAATTGTAATGTTAAGAATTGTACTCTTTTTTTTATTTTTTTATTTTTATTCCCTCATCCCACTCATTTTGAAGTTCTGGTGCTGATGTAGTTCTGTTTTCAGGGTGAACCACTGAGTATCGTTCCAGAGTCCCATCAATAAATCTTGCCATTATTTGATCCTGGCTTATTATCAATAACATAAATATATGATCCCTGAAATTATTTCTTCCAACAGTCGCTCACTTCACAACATAATCTGTATCATTCATCATGACTCATTTAGTAAACCACCAGTTTAACTCCTACATCACCCAGGACCTATGCTTTTTCAGTGATGGGTCCTACCCAATAAAACTCCTAAATCCTGGTTCATACTACCTGACAGGACAAAATAGTTTCTTTATTTTTTATTTTATTAAGCTTTTGTTGACCGGGTAAGTGCACAAGACAAAATTCCCTGACTCCTTTCGAGAAGTGCCATTGGATCTTTAACATCCACCTGAACTACCACCAGAGCAGACAGATGGGACCTTGGTTTATTGTCTCATCTGAAAGATAGCACCTCATGAGTGCAGCAACCTCTTATGCTGCATACAGTGTCAGTATTGGGATTTAGCCCAAATGCCTGCTGTGGGGATAGAACCACATCCTTCTGCTCTCCCAGCCTCAGAGGTGAATGTTAACTCCCACACTGCAAGTGCACATGTGTCTGTCGGTGGGGGGGGGAGGGATTCAGAAGTGCAAAATAAGACATTTCATACCCAAAACAATATTTGTACCAGGCAAATTAGAAAATCATTTTCTCTGAAGAATCAAAACTAAGACCAATGTTTTTTTTTTCATACTGATATTATAGTTCAATTCATTTTAAGCATTTTAGTTAGGTTTTTTAGTTATTATGTCATTTTTTAATGGACAGTAAAATATATGTTTTAAAATGTCAGTACCTGATATGCAATGATCAAAGAGTGTGATCACAGTGAAGGGGCACTGGTGCGGTGAGGGGACCTCAGATTTCTCCTGAGCCTAGGGTCCCAGCTTACATTAATCTGGCCCTGACTTTGGTGGGATGCTACATAAAGAAGCAGAAAGACTGCTTCAAGGGCTTCTCTTGCTCCTTACTACTTTCAGTTTCAAACAATTACTGAGAGCTGGATAAAGTCTACCCATTCTCATTGCGCTGCTGTTTTTAAATTACAGGACAGACTTTATCCAGCTCTCAGTAATTGTTTGAAACTGAATAATAAGCTGCAAGTGAAGCCCTCAGAAATGAAGAAAAAACATGGCATTGGGGGTTGGGGGTTCAATCTGAATACAGCACCACAATTGATTGGAACTGAATGACAGCTCTTGGGACTGGCTGATTGGAACTGGGTGATAGCTCTTGGGACTGAGTAGAATATCAAGGACACTGCAGTAGTGAAACTGAAACATAGAAACATAGAAGTTGATGGCAGATAAGGACCGTAAGGCCCATCCAGTCTGCCCATTTCTTTTTCGACCTTATAAATGTGCCATCTGCCTTTGCTCTGTCAATGGCCTATCTATTCATACTCATCTGTATTGCTCCCTTATGTCTATCCCATGCCTGTTTGAAGCCCTGCACTGTATTCATATCCACCACTTCCTGAGGTAAGCCATTTAATGCATCAATCACTGTTTCTGTGAAAAAGAAATTCCTCACATTACCCCTTAATCGGCCTCCCTCTAATCTCATGCTGTGTCCTCTTGTCCTGCTGTTTTTCTTATATTGAAACATGTTAGACTCTTTCACCTTGTTAATGCCCTTAAAGTGTTTGAATGTTTCGATCATAGCACCTCTCTCCCTCCTTTGCTCTAGGGTATACATATTGAGCTCCGTCAATCTGTCCTCATATGTTTTCTGATGCAGTCCCTGCTCCATTTTGGTTGCCGTTCTCTGGACTGCCTCAATTTGGTTAATGTCTTTGTGAAGGTATTGCCTCCAGTACTGCACGCAATACTCCAGATGGGGCCTAACCAGTGTCTTGTAAAGAAGGATTATTACCTCCCTCTTCCGACTTGTGATACCCCTACTAATACACCTTAACATTCCCCTAACCTTACCTACTGCTTTAGGGTCTGCTTGGATGATTTCAGGTCATCGGTGATCATGATGCCCAAGTCTCTTTTTCCTTTATGACTGCCAGCAACTCCCATCCCATCCTATAGGTGGCTTAGGGTTTTCTTCCCTATGTGCATGATCTTGCACTTCTTTGCATTAAACCCTAGTTAACACTCTTCCAACCATTTTGCTAGTTTATTCAGATCTCTTCTCTTTCTGTCCACCCATCTGCATCATCTACTCTGTTGCAGATCTTGGTGTCATCTGCAAACAGACAAACCTTACCCTCCAGTCCATCTGCAATGTCACTGATGAAGATATTGAAGAGGACTGGCCCCAGGACTGGTCCCTGAGGTACACCACTTGTGACTTGCATTTCTTCTGACTGTAAACCATTTACCACCACTCTCTGTTTTCTACCCATCAACCAGTTTGCCACCCAGTTGACCAACTTCTGACCCACCCTGAGCCTACCCACCTTATTAATCAATCTTTTATATGGAACAGTATAAGCTTTGTTGAAGTCAAGGTAGGCGACATCCTACTCCCTTTGGTCCACCACTCTGGTTACCCAGTCAAAGAAATCAATGAAATTAGTTTGACAGGACCTTGCTTTTGTAAACCCATGCTGTCTTGGATCCTGTGCTCCTATGGATTCCAGGTGTTGCACTATCCTTTCCTTAAGGAGTGCCTCCATAATCTTGCCCACTACTGAGGTAAGACTGACTGGTCTGTATTCCCTGCCTCCTCCCTGCTACCACTCTTGTGGAGCGGGATCACATGAGCCCTTCGCCAGTCTTCTGGGACCTCTCCTGTGCTCAGATACTCACTAAACAGTTCTGATAATGGCTCTGCTTGTCCCACCCTTAGCTCCTTTAGTACCCTGGGATGTATGCCATCAGGTCCCATTGCCTTGTCCACCCTGAGCTTAGCGAGCTCTTGTAGGACCCTTTCTTTTGTGAAAAGACTAGTGCTCACCTCCCTTTCCCCCACCCATGGGCCCTGCCCTACATTCTCTTCAGTAAATACTGAGCAGAAGTATCTATTTAGGATAAATGCTTTTACATGGTCCTCCTCCTCACACGCCCCCTTATCTCCTTTGATCTTAGCAATACCCCTCTGGACTTTCTCCTTTCACTAAAGTATCTATAGAAAGTCTTGTCACCTTCTTTTACTGTCTGTGCTAGTGTTTCCTCGGTTTGGGCCTTTGCCTGCCTTACTGCCTTCCCTGCTTCCCTTAGGGAAGTTTGGTATGCCTCCCTATCTTCATCCCACTGTGTTCCCTTATATTTCCTGAAGGCCAGCCTTTTGGCTCTGACCTTTTCTGCTACTGTTTTTGAGAACCAAAGTGGTTTCCTTCTTCTTTTGCACTTTCTTTTCTCTCGAACACAATTGGATGTTGCTTCAAGTATTGCATCTTTAATGCTTGCCCACTTTGCCTGTACCCCCTCACCTGTATTTCTTTTTGTTTGGGCTAGCTTAACTCTGTTGCCCATCTTATCAAAGTCAGCTCCTCTGAAGTCCTATATTTTTGCCTTGGAATGGGATGATTTAGTTGTAGTGGCCAAACTGAGCCATACTATGTGATGGTCACTGGCCCCCAGGTGACCTTCTACCTGGAGATCTGTGATCCTTTCCCTGTTAGTCAGTACTAGATATAGGATAGCCCTGTCTCTTGTGGGTTGTTGTACCAGTTGTTTAAGGCCCCCATGAGGAAATCCACCATGTGTCTAGTTCTGGCAGATGTTCCTGCTGGTATTGACCAATCTGTATCTGGCATGTTGAAGTCTCCCATTATCAGAACCTCCCCTTTAGCTATCATTTAGCTGGGCTCTCAACTCAATGGTTGAGCATTTGTTATGGGTTACTGAATGGGTTGTACTGTATTAATAAAAGTTTCCTGACAGCTGCAAAGTAAGCTGAAACTGAACAGCAGCTAGAAACAAACTATTAGGAAACTCATTAATTAATTGCAATGAAAATTGCACACATTTAGCAACTCACTGAAAAATGCTAAATTAGTGAGTTGAAGGAACAGTTTAATGTGACTTGTTCTGTACTTGCATCAGAGAGTATGAGGGTAGACCCTTGAAATGTAAATGCCATAAAAGAAATCCTAAGACCTGAAGATGTGAAAGGAGAATGGAGATTTATGAACATAGTGAACTACTGTACCTAGCAACATTCTGCCAGCATTTGTCAGAAAGTGTGAAATATTGAGACAGTTGACTCACAATGACACTGTGGAGTGGATGGATATGCATGAGGGATGCTTTTAAGCAAATAAAAGAATTGATAGGAAAAGCATCAGTGTCACAGAAAAAGTTTGATTTTGCAGTGTGATGCATTGGAGTCTGGACTGCGAGCAGCACTGATCCAGAAGGGTCAGCCTGTCACTTTTTCAAGCAGAGCATTAACTCAAATGGGAACATGACATTCACAAATAGAAAAAGAACTTTTGGAAATGTTATTTGGCATGGAGAAGTTGCACCAGTATACTCATGGAAGGACAATGGATATGCAATCTGACCATAAACCACTGGAGAATATTACAAGCACCAAAAAGTCGGCAGAGAATGTTATTACGATTGCAGAAGCATGTGGTCTGCATTGGGTATTGTCAGGCTGAGAACTTATGATAGCTGAGAAACTGAGGAGAGCTTACCTACCCAAACGCTACAAAGAAGGACCAGTAGAAATGGAGATAGAAGCTGTTAACATGGCAGAACACTTGCCAGTGTTGGAAGAAAGGTTGAGATACATTTTGGGATTTTGGCTCAAGTCTAAGGTTATAAATTGTGATATTTCGAGTGCTCGGTTTGGGATTTTAAGTACCAGGAGCATTTTGGATTAGTATACTGCACAAAGGGATTATCTTGTTGGCGGTGTCATGGTATCAAATCACACTTTGGGACAGCGAGCGTTCATGGTGCTCGTTCATGTCCAATATATGCTTCCGGTGGCGGGTCAGTTCTCAGAAGCCCGAGTGAAAGGGGATTTTGATTGAAATTTAATGAAGACAGGTACGATTTGTTATTTTTACATCTATGGGGGCATTCTACTGAACGTGTTTTACTGAGTGTGTGGTACAAGTTTATAGATTTAAGGTAGTCAGAAACGTAGGGGAAAGCTGATAGTGCCCCTTTAAGAAAACTGTGAGATAATTGAAAAGGTAATAGATCCCATCTCCATGCTTATGACTGTCATTAGTGAGATGCTGAGGAAGATCCATGCTGAGATCAAGAGAAAGGCAGATGGCCGAGGGAAAGACAAAACACCAGCTGCTGCAGAGGGTAGGGCAGACCCAGTGAGACAGAACCAATGGAGAGTTTGAAGGTGGGGCCAGCCAGTTAGCTGACAATAGAACAATTAGTATAAGCAAAAGAGGCAGAGAAATATGGAGGTTAGGCTATCTGAAAGACTATGTAAACAGGTATGTAGTTGCTACAAAAATGCACTTATGGATGCAGATTGATTTTTTAAATATTTTATGCAACCTTCTATATATATTTTGAAACAGAAGTACTATTCAATGTTATATTTTGAAACTACAGAAATGCTAAGATTACATGTCAGATAGATATGAATGAACAGACAGTCTGGCAGACATATATAATGGTTTAAGCATCATTTGATAGAGATGATAGTCTAAATCTCCTACAGCACTATTTATTTCAAAAAGAAAAGAATGTAACAAAATATGTTAGTGGAACCATAATCAAGCATATGGTTGCATAAGGGAACCATTGAGGAACTACACATATAACTGGGAGCACAGGAAATAAAAGTTTAGATCTTCTTTGAGCCTACCAGGTCATACTGTCATGGATGAAACCATGCACAACAAGATTGTGCTGTCAATAGCATGCATGGCTTTACAGTGGCTGGGGAATTACAGCGATACGAAAGTATCACTATCTCCTGTCACTCACTATAAAGGAGGAAGTGGATGTAGCCATTGCTGATTGGAGTACATGGTCAGGCCGCTCCCATAGTGGAGTGGCTAGATCACTAACCCTGCAGTGGATGGGGTTGGGGCAGAACATGGTTTGATTCCCTGCTAGGAATATTTTACTTTACTACTTTTTCTTGCCCTTTGTCTATCCCCTCAGAGTTGATTATACTAGTTCGGGGTGTGGGGGTGAGGGAGGCAAAGCCCCCCACAAAACAAAAAAAATATTTTATGGTGTTGCTACATATTGTTTGAAGGTGCACAGTCATGATGTGCATGATTTTGTCCGTGACATTATGACCTCATGCCTTCTTTCAAGGATATCTATTTCATAAGGCCACACCTATGGAATTATGGTGCCATGAGAGAACAGCGAGTGCATAATCGTGAACTGCAAATCAGCAAGTGCATATCATCAAAGTCAAAAATGGTGATGCGTACTACACTGACTGCAAAAATGTTGACCCTAAATAGGCATGGGTTCATAATGTGGTAGCAGAAACCACGTAGAGACAACAGTGTGCAGCAACACAGCAGTGGTTCATAAAGCCTATCACACAAAATCGCCACACACATGATAAATTCTTTAGTTTCTGGGGGGAACATCACCCCCACACCCACAAGGAATATTAGTAATCAACTCCAAGGGGTTGTGGACAGATGGGCAAGTTAAAAATCACATTGTAGCACTCACTCGTGGCTGCACAGATGGGAGTAAAATAAAATTTCCCTTGAGTAGGGTTTCGAATCCTGGTCCCCCCCCACTAACTGCTAGACCGAGTGCCTTGGCCAGTCCACCATGGGAGCAGCTCGACCAAGCACTTGACCAGCAGTGCTGAAACTCCTTTTTCCCACTTCCTTCTTCCATTCCACAGGGACGGGGTAGCAATATTTTTGTATCGCTGCAATACCCCTATCGCTATACTTCCACATGTACTTTAGACAGTGTGGTTCTTCATGCATAGTTTTGTCCATGCTACAGTTACATGGTACCCCCAAACAGTCCCTATTGAAACTAAATACATTAATATTTTTATGCAGGGGCTATGCCTCCTGCACCCCCCCCCTTCATTAATATAATCAACTCCAGTGGGTAGCCTGACACTGGGGTGTGGAGACAACTCAGGACAGTGCTGTTGAGAGGACCACACTCAAGAAAGCAGGATACCTTGGAGCAGGAATCAAGAAACTGGGAGTGGAAAAAAATGTCCAAGTCCCAAAAGTGCTAAAATAAAAATTTTCAACCCAACCGAGCCAGCCCTGAACTCAGCACCTTTCGCAATACAGCCAAAGACTTCAACCATGAGACCAAATGGTGGGCTGGGATCTGCCTGGCCAAACATCTCATGTGCTCATCCCTACAGCTCCCTCTGGCAGTTGCTGTATCCTGCAGTTGCGGTTCTCCTCCTAAAACAGTTGGTTGCTCTCACCACGCCTCGCTAACCTTTTCCATTCACTCATGTTACAGGCGGTCAAACTGAGTTACTCAGTTTGACTGCCATATCATCAGGTTACCTGGATCTACAGCTAACAAATGCTAGGACCACATGGAAACATTTTGCTAGCAGTCCACTAGGGGACACCTACAACAACGTCATATGTGGACATCCTCTCCATATAAATGTGGTAGCCTCAGTCAACAGCTATACACATCAGACTCTATGGAGATGCCACAACTACAGTTGACTGCTAATCTTTGATTTTCTAAGTTTTATTACTTTTCTTACATAGAAACATAGTAGTTGATGGCAGATAAGGACTGCAAGGCCCATCCAGCCTGCCCAGTTCTTACCTTAGTAAGTTATCACTTTATTTTTAAAGTGACTGCTGTCATCGTGTATGTCAACGAGAGACCTCACTATGCTCTTTCTTACTGCTTGTGTGGTGGAAAAATTTACCCCAGTGATGACCATGTTGCCTGCATCTACTGCCTCAGAGAGGCCCATAACATTAAGGCCTGCAAGATCTGCCTGAAGTTTAACCAGGTTACCCAGCATAACTGCCACAAAGTTCTGCAGTCTTTCCTCCTAGAGAAGAAGGTAGACAGAATGAAAAGAGAGCTCCAGATGAGAAGCTCCTCCACATCGTTGCCCTCATCCTGGGCCTCCTACTCCTCCAAGGCCTGGGACAAGTCTTCAGGAAAGCACAGACACCAGGAAAGGGAATGGAAGAAGGATAAACCCTCCCTGTACTCTCTAGTCACCACTCCACTTGGCGCTGACAGTTGCAGCATCATCGTCCACTTCGGTGGTGACACCTATACCTTCAAACTCAAAATCCCACAAGGTTGGCTTTCACAGTGAGTTCTGCTAGACCTACCACAGCTGATTAAGGCTCATTGACATTGGACTGTTGCCACCCCATCAACGCTGCAAGCCTTATTGTTCAGATTTTAGCTCCCTCAAAGTTGGCTGCTAGTGGGTTCTGCCAAATCTCTGATGGCTGGCAATGGCCACTTGATGTCAGGGCTCCTGTCACCCCATCGATATCACAAGGCACTCCATTGACAACAGGGCTCCAACCTCCCTGTTAACAATGCAAAAGCGCTCCTGCAATGCAGGCAACTATCAATATGCAGAAGGTGTTCTCTTCCTTTGTGGAGATAATGCAGTGCCTGGTGCCTCCTCCATGTACAACAATGATGAGGCCACTCAGACCAGCCCCCAAATTAATGCCTGCCACATTGAAACACCCTGCATGGTGTCAGCGTGGCTCAGTTGGTAGTACATCCACCTCTGGACCAGGAGGTCGTGGGTTATCGTCCCACACCGGGATTGGACTTGCACCTAAAAATCGCTGGCATCCGAGTGCAGTATTGGGGGGTGCTGTACTGCTGGGGTGTGCCGTCCTTCGGATGAGATGTTAAACCGAGGTCCCTTCTTCCCATCCTGGTGTTGTCCTGGTGGGTGTCTAGGTGGAAGTCAAAGAACTCAGGACACTCTTCGCAAAGAGTAGGGAACATTCCCGGTGTCCTGGCCAACATTCCCCTTTCCTTAAACCGGTTCATGCAATTATCCAGGCTGTGTGTGGGTGATGATGTGCGATATGGCCGCCACCACACATTCAGTCACTTCACTACCAGTCTAGCATTGCTTGTAAAGCACTTTGGGATACTGTGTATGAAAAGCACTATATAAATGCTGATTCTTCTTCTTCTTCTTGCTGCAGGACATTGACATCCTTGCTTCCTTCTTTGTAACCTTCAGGTCTGTTGATGAAGATTAGGAATACAACCCTGATCTCATCTTGCAAGAGGAGGAGTAGGAGGAAAATATGGATTGGAGCCCATCTAGGTGTAGCTCCACCACTGTATACCCGAAGTCCCTCCTGAAGACCCTCCTTCACCTCCATGATGAAGCAACTCCAACCTGCAATAGAGTTTGATGCTCAGGAGCAAGACATCACCATGAGAAACCTAGTAGAGTTCCTAGAATGTCCGGATTTTCACCCTATTATTATTTCTCCTCTTTTAGTTGTACTAGAGGATGCCACCCTGGCTGCCTGGCACAGACCAGATTTGATCTCTGCCATGCCCATAAACGCAGACAAACTGTACCAGGCTCCCTCAATAAAGCTTTTTTCCACAGAGCAGCCTCAGACTGATTTGATTGTGATAAGTGCAACCCATGATAGGTCTAAGAGACTTCAGCATCTCAGTCCCCCACCAGATAAAGGGTGAAGAAAACTAGACCTCATGGGCAAGAGAATCTTTGCTTTTACCACAATGGGCCTTAGAATAGAAACTACCAGTCACATATGGTCAAATACCAGAATATCCACGGAAAGAGGCCAAAGCAGCAGCCCAGGCCCTTCAAAGGGTCTCCAGAAACAGAAGCTGCTCAAGGCACTCCAAACTGGGGTTTGTGGGTAAGCACCTCCTGAGGTTTACCTATGATATTTCAGATGCCTCCAGTCAGAGCAGCTGCAGCTGGCATCTGCCTGAGAAGACATTCTTGGCTCAGGGTGTCAGGCTTTGCAACTGACATTCTGGAATCCATTTTGAATGCTCCTTTCAGATAAAGGTTATAAGCTGTTTGGGGCAGATGTGCAAGATATCCTTTCTGACCTACAATTCTTGGGCAGGACTCTAAGGTCAGTCCACCCCCCCTTCCACACACAACCAAGGAGTAGGCAGAGGGTACCCTTTCATTGAGTCACCACAGACCAGACCAAGGTTAGGAGCCAGGCAGCAAAGCAAATGCAAAGCAGCATCAGCTTTGCTTGCCAGTACCTCCACCACATGAAAAGCCTCTAGATGTGGAGGTGTGGTCCTGGCCACAGAATTTGCTTCAGCATGACTCCTTCCTTGACCCCCATCCTCCAGTGCTTCAGGAAGTGTTGGTGGGGGATTGTTTCTTCCTCCACCTGGAAAGGTAGCGGAGATTACAACCAATGCCTGGGTCTTGCAAGTCATCGAGCAAAGTCACACTCTAGAACTACTGAGTTACCTCAGACCTTCCTCTAACCATAAAACTACCCTCCGACCACATACCTCTGCTACTGGGAAGTTTACACAGTGTTACAGAAGAGGCCGTACAACCAATTCCCTGGGCACAAAGGTTCAGTTTTTTTTATTCCCACTTCTTCCTAGTCACCAAATCTACAGGGCCTGAGGCCCATTCTGAATCTGAGAAATCTGGATTACCATGTGCAGTACAAGAAGTTCAGGATGATCATTTTGCATGGCCTGCTACCCCTACTGCCAAGGGATACTGGATATGCTCCCAAGGCATGCTGGACACATACCTGCATATCAAGGATTGTATTCCTTACAGGAAGTATCTCAGGTTCCTGTTTCAGGGGGTGTACTACCAGTTCAGGGTATTGCCCTTTGACTTGTCAGCTGCACCACAAGTCTTTACCAAATGCTTAGTACTGGTGGCAGCAGCCCTCAGGAGGGAGGGATTATACATGTTCTCCTATCTGGATGACAGGTTGCCCATACAGTTTTTGCTATAGATAAGAGGCATGGTATCCTAGTGCGTCGCTTGTTAGAAATTCAGTGTTGCAGTATTCCAGTCATCAGGGATGCACTGGAGTGGTATTCCAAATGCAGTATGTGGCGAAATGTGTTAAAACTTGCTGCTGAAATGCATTTCTTGCAGCAGCCACAGGATGGCAATGAATGCTCCTCCACCACTGATTAGTTGTGGTTTTAGATTAAAAGTCATGTGTCCCCCAAGAAACCTGCAGGTGGTGATAGGTTTCCTAATTGCTCAAATCTGACACTTTTTTCTTGCTGTTGTTGTTAGAATCCCACGTCCCATCAAGAAGTGCAGACATCTGAAAACTACAATGTGAATTGCCTTGCTATCTGCTCTCTTATCTCAAGTGCCACCATTATAAAGCTTATTGTCTATTCCAGGTAAAGCAGATGTTGTGTGGCATTCAAGACAGCCCCCATTCACTGGCAATGTCTAGTGTCAGGAGTGGCAGATTATAGTACAGATCAGTGTCCACGCTCATGGTGTGCTCACTGCTCACCCACAGAAAGCGGCAGACAGCAGAGGCTGTGAATTGCTCTATAATGTTGTCCCTACACTACCATGCATCCTATCCAACTAGCTGATGTACCATTGCCATTCCATTTGGTCATTCCAGTTAGCAGGTAAGGATGTGTCCATATATCTGATTCTGGACATCACACAGTAGCTCCTGTTACTTCTGCAGCTTGCAACCAATTTGTTATTATCTAGGCTCCCTCACCTGCAGAGTCCCAAGTTCAGTCAAGTGGCTGGTAGCTGTTTTTGGTCCAGACTTGGGGTTCCCCCACACCCTACCCCGGCACCAGCTCCCCACCATAGCATACAAAAGTTAGTCTACTCTTTCTCAAGATTGCAAGCTCTGAATGGCACAGTTGTTTGCTTCAGGCAGACCCACTGGCATACTGTGTATGAACAGTTCTATATTTTATTAGTGATGAGGAAACAGATGTATTGCTGATGAGCTGATGAAATGTACCCCATGTGAATGCAACAGTACAGCAAACACACAGCGGGTCTGAGCAATGCACTAACAGCAGTAACCACCAGGGAGAATCACAAATGCTGAAAAATGTGACAAAGAAAAAACAAAACACTACCTCAACAAGCCTAGTCTGTCTGCATGATAGTTGTACTTTGGATGTACTGTACAGTACAAAGTGTTTTTGACGCCAGCAGAAATCAGAGTCTGAATACTGGTCATTGACACAGTGGCTGTATAGTATGTCATCACCATCAGAACTGCTGAACTCAGTATGCACGTCACCTGCGTATTGCTCAGTTGTCTCTATTCGGTCACAAAAACTCAAAACAAAATACACTAAGAAACAAGCATTTGTCAATGCCGAATGTTGTCTCGCTGGCATTGTCATTGGTAGTGCTGGAGCTAGAGATGCATAATAGGAATGGCAGTGAAGTATTGAAGTGATGCCAACCCCACCCCCACCCTGTAGAGACTGACAGGCATTGGGGTGTGCCTTTGGGACATCAGCTATAACGCTCATGCCATTGTACCTCACCCTACCCTGTAGACACAGACAAGTGTTGTGGTGTGCTTTGGTGTCTTTGGGCGTTATACTTACCCCATTCCATAAGGAAATACGCTGAGGTGGGTGCAGTATAGGAGAATGGGGTGAACTTTGTGGCCGAACAATGTAAGGCACACCACGATGCCTGTCATTGGCTGCAGGGTGGGGGGATGGAATGGTGGGAGCATTACAGCCGATAATCCCAAGTTACACCCCTGATTCCTATAAGTCTCTATAGGGTGGGGTGCCAGTTGAAACCCTAACACTATAGGTGTGTGTTGGTATTTCACTCCAAATTTTCAACATGGGCTTTTGTGAGCCCACCTCCTGGAAAGCGCACAATCCATTTGTTAGCGAAGGTGTTTTCACAGTGGCTATGCCATTTGGCGACACAGGGCCAAAAACACATTTTGGGCAGGATAGGGAAAATGACAACTGTATTGTTCATGAGGTGGCATAAACAAATGGCAGTGTTGAAAATCTGGAGTGAAAATATGAAAACTTGGTGAAGTCACGAGCATGCATAGAAACTGCGTAACACGTCCGTAACCCAATTATTTTGGGGAGTTTGTTAGCCACATTTAAACATAGGCATTTTGGGACCTCCCGCATGAACAGTGGCGCTGTGATTTTGTTAATCTGTCCCAAAGTTGATTTCCACAGCGACCACACCATTGTCGCCACAGGTGCAGAAACACATTTTGGGCAGGATGTGAAAAATGACAGCTGTACTGTTCATAAGGAGGTGAAAAAAAATGCCAGTGTTGAAAATCTAGCATGAAAATAGTGCAAATTTGCGAAGTTACAAGGGTGCGTGGAAACTGCGCAATGCACGCTTGTAACACAGTCATTTTATGGACTTTCAGCACAAAATTTTCAACATAGGCATTTTAGGACCTCTGCTCATGAACAGTGTCACTGTCATTTCCTCAAACTGTCCCAAAAACTGATTTTGCACAGCGAACATGCTATTCTGCGCTGGATGTGAAAACACATTTCGGCCAGGATATGTAAAATGACAGCTGTAGTGTTCATCAGGAGATGTGGAAAAATGCCAATGTAGAAAATCTGGAGTGAAAATATTACAAATTCACAAAGTTATGAGCATCATGGAAACAGCACAATGCCGCTCATAAAACAACCATTTGGGATTTTCTTTACCAAATTTGCAACATAGGCTTTTCAGAACCTCCCTCATGAACAGTAGCACTGTCGTTTCATTAATTGGTTGGGAAAGCTGATTCCAGCGCGGTGAGCAAATCACCTTCGGGACCGAATAACGCCATGACTTTGACTGAATTCATGAGGAGGGTCCCAAAGCCCCATGTTGAAAATGTGATGCAAACATTCCAAAATGTGCACCAAAGTTGAAAAAAAACCCTATTTATGCCATTATACAGCTTACTGGCATTTCTTCAGTTCACGGTCGGCTCTGAAGAGTGCAGGCGTGTTCCTGGTCCACCGAATTGTTGTGCTGGACTCCAAAGGTAAATACAGGGTGAGGGGTGTGGGGAGGCAGGGTGCACAGAGGGTGGGCGCAGATTTCAGGAGGGGCAGGGAGATGCGAGGAAATGTTTTCTTTTTCACAGGGTTAAAGAAAAAAAACATTGCTGGATGGTTTTTATTTTCAGGGATTTGACACTTTAGGGTGTTTTTCCCAGCATGCCACCTAAGTGTTTTTGGGGGAATGCTGTAGCTGATGGGGATTGGGCACCCCGTCCAGCACACAATGAAAGTAGGGGTGCAAGAACCAAGGATTAGGCACCCCCTGGCACATAACAAATGGAGGGTGCATTATGCTGATGGGGAGGGCTCCATCGGCCATACTTTGGGGCAGGGCATGCTGACAGAGGATTGGGCACCCTGAAGTCAACATTATGGCTGGCAGTGTACCACTATGTTACATTTTTTTTCTCACCAGGGAAGCGCATTGGGAGGTCCTGCACGTGTGATGAGCTTTCTTGCATTGCAGTGGGCCTTACCTTAGATGTGCTCACCATATTAAATATGCATGGTGTGGCACTGGCATGCAGGCTTATTAGGGGTGAGGGCGCACCTACTGATGCATGCCCTGCATTTGCCAACAGTGACCGTGCCTCCAAATCTGCTACTACCACAACATGTTGGCTACACATGCACAGCCAACATAAAAATCATGGATTCTAGTCACTGACTTGTGCAGACTCATAAAATGCATGATATGATAAGCCACTTGTTCTGCTCTTGTCATGACTGTGTAGGTGTGCTGGTAGATACAGATGATCCCTGTAGTCTGCATGACATAATGGAAGCACAAACATGGGCATCGTTTTGTGGCTGTCACCACATCAGGTGGGTCTATGGGTGATGTGACCATCTGGGTTCAGTGACTATTTGACCCATTCTTATCATACAGCATACAGTACCACTCAGTACATAGGTAATATCTTGAATACTAATAATATATTGTGTATAATGCAAAAATATGATGCTTTATGTGGACACTGCAACTGATATACATGGGCAGAGACTTACACCATGGAGTACAAGTTATTTGCTAGTAGTGTTTAATATTTGGTTGTGCCACCAGTAAAGTGCCATGTCATGGAACTGTGCCATCAATGCACTGACAGTGTGGAAAGGAACACAATGGCATCAAGCCAGCAACTGCATCCCCCCCTCCCTCCACAGGGCAAGTAGTGTACATAGCCCGAGCTGTTGCAAGTGGTACCCTTGTCAACCAAGTCAGCTAGATTGTCACAAGGTGCATACAGTACATGGGCCTGGGTGTGATGTCTGACTACTGTGCTTGTATGTTAGGGTAAAAAGGACTGACAAGCACAGAATGTGAGCACCCTACAACATTCCAGTCAATGTTCTGTAAAGTTGTAGGTATGTTTGCAATAATCAAAGGATGCTACGTACTGTATCCCCTAAATCCACCTACTGTATGGTAGCAGCACTGCCACTACTGTCTGTGCTTTAAGAGCGGATTTTGTGTGTGTGTGTGTGTGTGTGTGTGTTGTGGGGGAATGATAAACTTGACACTATCTAACTGATACAGTATTGTCAAAACACAATTTTTTTATTTTTTTATTTATTTAGTTTTTTGTTGACCGGGTAAGTGCACTAGACAAATCCTGCCTGTTTTCAGGCACGACCCAGGGGAGGGGGGGATACAGATGAATGCCAACTGACCTTGAACCAGATTAAGTTATTAAGCCAAATGGACAAGTCGGCTGTCAGACACTGTAGACAAAGGATAAGCCCTGATGCTGACTGATGGTGCTGATAATGGAGGCGAACAATCTCAGGAACAACCACCCCGCTGCTGCTGCTGCAGATCTTTGGTGGTTCAGGAAGCTTCTGACTTGTACAGTCTGAGGGCTTAGTATAATTAAAAGAATTGCGTGCATGAACATTGACAAGAAAGAAAAGAAAAAAAAGAAAGAAAGAAAGAAAGAAAGAAAGAAAAGCAGATGCTGACAGTGATTTAATGGCATAGGAAGTAGATAGCTGAGGAAAGACCGCAGCCCCCACCCCCACATTTGAAGCAGAAACTGGATTTTTAAATAACCTTTTAAAAGTATGGAGGGTAAAGAATGGCTTGGGACTTACAAAATGTAACTGTGCACCAACTGGGATTGACAAATTGATGACAATTCCCCTTTTAAAATATGTGTTTATTTATTTATTGAAATGTTTCACCAGGAGGGCACACTGAACAACAAGCTGCTTATCACACAGTGCGACCTGGGTGGAGAGGATTACATGAGGATTGAAACAGAGGTTATACAATGGCGTAACAGTGGTTATACAATACAATTATGGAAATAAAGTAAGGTGCAAATTGTGAGGAAGAAAGACAAAATAATGAGGCTGTGGGACACAGTGCAGGCTACAGAAACATAGAAACATAGAATTTGATGTCAGATAAGGACCTCTTGGCACACCAAGTCTGCCCATTCCCTTCCTGATGGATAAGCTGCAGATTCTAGTTAACCAACAGCTTACTTCCTCCTACCCCCTCTAGAATTGCCTTATGCCTGTCCCATGCATTCTTGAATTTTCCCACTTTTCTTGACTCCACAACCTCCTCAGGAAGGCTGCTCATTGCACCCACAACCCTCTCTGTGAAAAAATACTTTCTAATGTTACCTCTGAGCCATTCCCCTCTATCTTCAAAATATGCCCCTTGTTCTTGACATCTCTTCTTCTGAAAGATGCTACCCTTTTGTGCTTTGTTATTCCCTTGAGATACTCGAAAGTTTCTATCATGTCCCCCTCTCCCTCCTTTCCTCAAGGGCATACATATTAAACTGCTTTAGTCTCTCCGTGTATGTCTTCTGCTGCAGACCTTGCATCATTTGGTTGCCCTCCTCTGAACAGTCTCCACTCTGTATGTAACTTCAACAATGAATGAATGATTGAACAGACCAAATGCTACAAAAGGGTTCCTCAGGTTTGGATACAATATAACAGAGTGAGGAACATTCTGAACAGGGCAATCAGTGCTGTGACAATCCTAGAAACAAGCACAAGGTTACATACAAGTGCAGTAGTTGAGGAAGAGTGGATAACAAGAGAATCAGAAAAGGTGAGGGGAATATGAATCAAATTTATATTGGTGCAGTAGAAACATTTCAGTGTATGACAAAACTAAAATAACAAAAACAAAATTAAGGCGTGAAGTGGTACCACCGAAAGGGAAGATGAAGACTTTAATAAAAATATCACAAATCACCCCAAGAAAATCATAAATAGCAGATATTATCTGTACACAGAAACATAGAAACATAGACTTTGATGGCAGATAAGGACTGCTTGGCCCACCTAGTCTGCAAATTTCCCTACCTACAAGATAAGCTGCAGATCCTATTTAATCAACAGCCTATCTCTTCCTACCCCCACAAAATTGACATATGCCTTTTCCATACATTCTTGAATTCTTCCACAGTTGTAGACCTCACACCTCCTCAGGAAGGCTGTTCCAGCATCCACCACCCTCTGTAAAAATACTTCCTCACATTGCCTCTGAGCCATCTCCCCCTCTATCTTCAAATTGTGTCCCCTTGTTCTTGCACATTTCTTTTTCTAAAAGACGCTACCCTCTTGAACTTTGTTGATTCCACTGAGGTACTTAAAAGTTTCTATCATGTCCCTCTCTCCCTCTTTCCCTCAAAGGTATACATATTAAGCTCCTTTTGTCTCTTCTCGTATGGCTTCTCTTGCAGACCCTGCACATTTTAGTTGCCCTGCTCTGGACCGCCTCCATCCTGTCTATGTCCTTGCAGAGATGGGGTCTCCAGAACTGGACTCAGTATTCCTGATGGGATCTCACCAACTGTCTGTACAGAGGGATAACAATTTCTGTTTTCTACTGGTGATGCCTCTCCCTAACATCCCAGTATCCCCCAGCCATCCCTACTGCCTTCTTACATTGCTTGCAACTTTAAGGTCATCTGATATGATTACCCCAGGACATAGATATACATAGATACATAAGACAGTGTCAGCAGATAAGGCCTATGGCCACCCAGTCTTCCATTTGAGCTTGTAAGTTCAGTTTGTTTTCCTAGAAGTCTGTTGCCCTTACCCTGACCTCCAGAATTCCTTTATGTCTATCCCATGCATTCTTAAATCCGTGATTGTTTCAGCCCCACCACTTCCTCTGGCAGGGTGTTCCTTGTCCACCACCCATTCTGTGAGAAATTCTTTCTCATGTTTCCTCTAGATCGTCCTCCCTCCAACTTCATCCCATGCCCTCTAGTTCTAGAACATCTTTTTCGCTTAAAAATAGTGTTTTCCTGCACCCTGTTCCTCCTGTAAGATACCTGTATGTCTCTATCATATCCCCTGTCTCCCTCCCTGTCCTCCAGGAGTACATGTTCAGTTCCTTCAACCTGTCTTCATAGGACTTGTGATGCAATCCATGCACCATCTTTGTTGCCCTCCTCTGAACCTTCTCTACCCTGTCTATGTCCTTACGTAGGTATGGCCTCAGAACTGTACACTGTACTCCAGGTGTGGCCTCACTAGTGTCTTGTATAGCGGAATTATGACCTCCCTTTTCCTGTTGGTGATGCCCTGCCTATACATCCCAGCATCCTATTTGCTTTACCTGCAGCCTTGTCACACTGTTTCCCTACCTTGAGGTCATCAGAGATGAACCAACCCAAGATCCCTTTCCTGCTTGGTGCATGCTATATCCTCACCCCCCAACTGATATATTGTGCCAGGGTTTTTGTGCCCCATATGCATTATCTTGCACTTCTTTGCATTGAATTTCAACTGCCAAACCCCTGACCATTCTTCAAGTTTATGCAGGTCACTTCTCATTCTGTCTACACCCTCTGGTGTGTCTACTCTGTTACAGAGCTTTGTGTCATCAGCGAACAGTGAAATTCTGCCTTCTAGGTCCTGCGCAATGTCACTGATGAAGATGTTGAATAGGACCAGTCCCAGCACTGATCCCTGTGGTACCCCACTGGTCACTCTTCCCTCTGTGGAGTGACAGCCATTTACCACCACCCTCTGTGTCCTGCCACCCAGCCAGTTACCTACCCACCACACTACTGTCTTGCCCACACCCATATGCCGCTGCCCAGGTAACTGAGCTTGCTGCCTCCCCCTGGGCTTCTCTGGCTGCTTCCTTCCCAGTTTCAGATATTCTGAATGCACTGGATTTTTAGTCTGGAACTGTTATCGTTTAACTGTTTCACATCCTCTTGAACTCCTGCACCATCTCTGCCTACACCAGCCCCTGGGCAGTGCATTACATGGATCCATCACCCTCCTAGTGAAGCACACCTCTCCTTCCCCTGAATTTTCCCTCCTCTGGCTTGCAGCCACAGACTGTGATTGCCCTTGCTCCTTCCTTCAAACCATCCTAACTGCTGCTGTCTTATTTACCACCTTCATGTGCGTGAAGACCTCTATCATTTCTCCCTGGTACCTTGTCTCTGGCAATGTGTACATATTTAGCTTTGCACCTCTCCACATAGGTCCTGCTCCCCAAGTCCCACACTATTTTTGCTGCCTCCTCTGGACCCTCTCCAGGAGTTTAATGTCTCTCTTTAAGTGTGGCATCCACAACTGCATGCAGTACTTGAGATCGCGGTCTCACCAACCACTTATACAGACAGAGTATCACTTCCCTCCTTCTGGAGGCAATCCCACTAGTGATGCATCCCAGCATCCTGTTGTCCTTAGCTGCTGCCCTCCTACAAGTCTCCAAGTTGTTCATCTTGACATCAACAACAGCCCCAAGTCCCTGTCAGCAACCAAAACTTGTCCATTTCACCCCTGGCTGCACACTTGGTATGGGTTTCTGTGGCCCAGGTGCAGTGCCTTGCACTTCACTGCATTGAACCTCATCGTACACTTTCTAGAACATCTTTCCAAAGCCTCCAGGGCAGCCTGTGGGGCACCACCCTTCTCCCATTCATCAACATCCCCCAGTTTGGAGTCATCCATAAGAGACTCATCTTACTCCTGATACCTGCCCTTATGTCAGACACACATGGTGGTGAACAGGAGGGCTCAAGTGCTGATCCTGTGAAACCTACTAATGACCCTCCTTGGGAATGAGACTATCCTGCCAATTATGAAGCTCTGGGTTCATTTCTGGAGCCAATTGGCTATCAATCTGTTGTTAGAACATCCTGGGCTGTATGTTGGGTTTGTATGTAACTTGGTATGAGAATGAACCTGCTAATTGTGTTGCATATCTCTACTGTTCTGTTTGGATAGAAGCGGTAATCAATATGAGCCCATAGCACTGTTAAATATATCGCACTGGCATGCATCACTGTGTTGTGCATGGTCACAGTTATGTTTCTTGTACACCACTTCTGAACATATCTCCTACTCTTTATTTACATGATTTGTATAGAATGTGTTAGTTTAAGTACTTAGTAAAGTCAGTTAACTCTTGCTTACTAAATCTGTAAGATGGTTTCAAGTATTAGAAACCACTGTGACAGATGCAGCTGAAAATTAGCTGTCAACATTCTAACTGTCACTATTGTGAAATTGATCATATAGTGAAGAAGGCATAAGAGTGTTATTAAGTTGTTTAATTAAAATAGAAATAAGGCACTTTCACTGATTGTGTTGATGATCAATTAATCATGATTTAGGAAATTTGCCATTTGGTTACACTTTCTTCCACACTACACAGGCATGCAGATCATCAGAATAACATAAAAATGACATTTTCTTCATGACTTACTGCTTAATCAATGTTATGTCAGTAAAGGATTATTTTCATATATGGAAATATGCACAGAGGGTGAATAACAACTTGACATGTGTGTGTCTTTTGTAGCACTTGTTAAACTGATGATGACATACATTGCATTATGTAGTCATACTGTTGGTGTGCAGGTAGTAGAATATTCTCTTGCAGGCATGGAAAATAATATAGGCACAGATGCTAAAGTATAGTTGTCCACACACAATGAAGATGTAGTATTACTGTATGACACTGTACTGTTTATTATGCTAAACCATTTAGATACTGAGTATTGCTGTATAGTAAGTTAAATACAAGAATTGTATAGGAAGTGTACTGTTCTTATTACTCTTTTTATGCTGCCAACAAACAACATAATATGGTATGAAAATATTATCACTGAACAGACAAGACAAGAATCTATATTTGTATCACAGTTCTAAATAGTGTTAGTTGTGGCAATAAAATGTTTAACTATTACTGAATTAGATATCGTATTGTAGGTGAAAGACAGAAAGGACATCACTGCTTTGAGGCTGATGTACTGATTAATGTTTTGACTCTTTATAGGCGCCACCATGTAAAGCTGTACTGGCCACTGCCACTGTTACCGTGAAGCAGGCGCAAGGTTGACAGTCTCAAAAAAGATAATGTTGCACGCCTTGAAGGACAGCAGAGAATGCTGTCCTTCATGGAAGTGCAACAATGGACTGTCAACCTTGTGCTTGATCCTGTGGTGACAGCATCTGCTGACACCATGGCTAGTACCAGCATTTCACCTCCACCCCCACATGTACCATCCAGCTTCTCTGGGGTGAAGTGACCACTTTCCACCACAGTCCAGTATCTCCTCTGGAGGGCGCAACAGCTTCCACTTCTGTTCAGCCTCCACATTGAATCAGTTTATAGCTTGGACTTCCTCAAGCAGCACACACCACTTGCAAACAGTTGCTGCAAATATTTCTAAATACAATTTATTTGATTATTATATTTATTTTATTTTTTTTATTTTATATAGAAGAAACATTTTATAAAACCAAATATATATTTTTTATGTATTATAATTTTAACTTATGACAAATAATATTTTCTCTTTCTCTTTTCTTTCACATTTAAAAGTTGTTTATTTTTAATTTCTTTTGTACAGAATTATTTTTACTTGCACTTTTAAAGAAATGTTTTTACTTTTAGAAAAATATTTTCTAAATATAACTTTTGCTTGTGTTATTATTCAATTGTGGAGATGCTTATCATCAATATTTGTGACAAGGGTTAGACAACTATGATTTTATCATTCCCTCAAACATTCTAGCAGATTCACATGGGATTTAAATCTACATAAATATGTAGACTAATATATATTGAAAAGGTGTCACACTATTTTAAATGAGTTTAATAATTGTGGCCATAAGGGTCTTCCAGGGATTGTGCCAATGGACAGTTAATCAGCCTGTGAGTGCATCTGTTAGGCTGTACACGTTGAGTTGTTCTACACCAGTAGCAGGTGATTAACAGACCATTACTACAACTGCTGGGCATGCTTTATTGGCTATATAATTATATAGAAACCATTGACTTACCTAGTTTGGTGAAGAAGATTCATATAGAAAGCATTCAAGGTTTAAAAGATGACATTTTAATTCTTGTAATGTTATGGATGTTGAAGTGTTATGAGAACATTCATGTACCTACATTAGTAAGTATGAGTTCTATCAGTTTTTTGCCTAGTACAGAAACAGAGGAGGAAGATGCAAGATATGAATATTTAAAAGTGTGCTACAAATTGAGTACTACATTCTTTATGAGTCAGAAGAGTATGTACATTGACTGCAAAAAGGTAATGGCCAAGATATTCAAAGGGTTGCGCATAGGCAACAATCCCTGATGTGCCCTGGTGCAATATTTAAAAGGGAAAAGTGCACCCTGCACAACCTGGCGCGCTCGGGCGCATCAAGTCATGTATGCTGGCACAGGTGGGGCATGTCCATGCATAAACTGCACAGCCCGATATTCAGCCGGGCCATGCAGAGTTATGCAGTCACAACCCTACCTGCGTCTGCACAAAGTTACACTGAAAGAAAAAGGAACAAGTTGAGGGCCACCCACAGGTGAGCTGCCACATTGCTGGGCACAACACAGTAGCTGCCACCTGTGGGTGGCCTGGACTGTTCCCACTCACCGCTGCGGTGCTCCCCATGCCCCAATCATGGGCTGAAGTGTCACCCCAGTAGTCCAATCGTGGGCATAGCGAAAGTCCCCCAAGCAGCCCAATCAGCGGGCATAACTGAAAAGTCCCTCCACCCACCCGAGCAGCCCGATCGCAGGTATAACTGTAAGTCCCCCACCCCCAAGCAGCCCAATCATAGGCATAACTGAAAAGTCCCCCACCTCCCAAGTAGCCCGATCCTTGGGCATCAGACCTCCCCAAGTCTAATAACCTGGTGTCCAGTGGACCGTGGTAGCCTGATGCAGGTGGCATCCTCACCCCCATGTCTGACATCCCTGGTGATCTAGTGACCCCCAATCCAACCCCACCCACCCATGGAGCCCCACCACCATGCTCCCCCATCAGTGCAGCACCCACCCACCTGCCACCCCACCACCTGCTGACTGACAGCTTGGTAGGGCTGCATGCCCATTGTTCAGAGCATGAGCCAATGGGCATGCCAGCCACACTCAAGTCAGTCAGATATGTGAATGAATTCATTCATTCACATATCTGGACTTGTATGTATGGGCTACATGCCCGATGAGCTCATGCTCTGAACAATAGACATGCAGCTCTACCAAGCTGTCAGTCAGCGGGTGGCAGGGCCACAGGTGGGTGGGGTGCTGCCACCCACTGGCTGATGGGGGAGTGGGATGGTGGGGCTCTATGGACAGGTGGGGTGGGGCCACTAGATCACCAGGGATGTCGGACATGGGGGGTGAGGATGCCACCCGAACATGGGCTACTCATGGTCCACTGGACCACCAGAGATATTGGACTTTGGGGAGGTCTGATACCCATGACTGGGCTACTCGGGGAGTGGGGGGACTTTTCAGTTATGTCCATGATCGGGCTACATGGGGGGGTGGGGGAATTTTTAGTTATGCCCGTCATCAGGCTACTGGGGGGGAACACTACTGTTCTGCCTGTGACTGGGCTGCAGAGGGCACCGGTCCCTGATGGCTGCTGCCTGGCAGGGTGCCAGGTGCAAGTCATCAAGGATTGGCACACCTGCATGCTAATGGCATGCAAATGGGGCCATAATCAGATGCAAATGGCCCCCCATGCACCTTGCATAAATTATGGCCCCATTTGCATGTCACCCTTTGAATATCACAGGTGCTGTGCATGGTGCAATGGAACTTGCGCCACTGCATCTCAATGCTCCACTCTCACCACTTGTGTTGGTGCAGTTCCACTGTACCATGCACAGTCAGTGGCTAGGGTCGATATTCAAAGAAGTTGCGCCATAGCACAACCCATTGAATATCGCCTGGCCACACCCCTATGCAACTATTTTGAGCAGTACAGGGGCTTGCACCACAAAATGGTGCAGTTTGAATATCTGGTCCAATGAGTAAAACACTGCAACATAATAAATTAGTATTAACATAACAGTGGTAAGTGAAAGTAAATACCTAAATATAAAAAGCAATATGGTTGAGATGGATGTTGTCTTAGGCTTCATAACAAAAAATACAATTAGATGAGTTTCTGTATTCTTCATTTTGGTGCATTTCACTATATATGTACAGTCCTGGTACAACAAAAAAAAAATCATATACTATTGGTACTAATCATTCTCAAAAAAACAGGACATTCATGGCAAAAAACTCTATTTAATGCATCAGTTAGGGTTGTTCCACAGTGACAAAAGTGAGGAAATTCGGTGTTAGGGTTGAAAACCCTACCTCTGAATTCACTTCCCCAGCACCACACACACACAGACACACACACACACATATGCAAGTAGGGGGGAGGACCAAGGCAACACGACCAATGGCAGACAACAAATAGCAGGTGACAGAAATAAAAAACAATTGTCTAAATGTACTACAAGACATCCCCACCCACCTGACCAGGTACTGCATGCTCAGTGGAGATCAACAGCAAAACTGAGGCCATGTACACCAAACGTACACATCCCTGATTGCAGCTGCACACAACGTACCACACTTAGTAGTTGCATGGCCTTACCTACCAATGCCCCCACACCGCACCACATCTGGTACTGTACCGTTACTGGACATCAATGATGAAGGTGTATGATAACAGTTGTACAAACATTTTTACACTACTAAGTAAACATTAATTAAGACCACAACATAAATTAATTACAAGACAGAGTCATTGTCAAGATAAAAGGAGTGTTGCATTTACTATGTGATTTACATAGTAGTAAATTTACTGCAACTGTATACTCAAGATAGAGAGGCTGATGTCAAGGTATGGAAAAGCATTTCCTGCGCAAGGATGTGAAACTCCTAATGTCAGTATCAGCTACACAGTTTACTGATGAAGGTGTACTGTTGCTGCTATATATATACCTTCAGTGTATCTGTATACTAAAGATGCAGTAAGTATTCTTTCTAAGAAACAATGTAATTGCCTGGCTGAGGCCAAGCAACTTCTAAATACACTAGCAGTACTGAACCAACAATGACGTGACTGTATCGCAGATGTCTATAGGATCAATTTTCCTGTATGTACTTACTGAGGATGTACTACCTGGTAAAGACAATGTCATTGCCTCTGTGATGACTCACTTATTGATATAGTGATACATTTAGTATTCTGGCAATGAGTGATCTATACCACTTATGGACACAGCCTGACTTTTTTTGTAGTTGTTCTATACTCAGGCTGCAGTACCTAGTCTTTGGGTTTGGCACAATTATGTAACTGATGCTATCAAAGTGATAACTATGTTAATTGTACTACAACAGGATTCAAGTAGGTATAGTATAGATATGACTAGAATGTCTATTAGTATTGATTTAAGTCACAATGGGATAATTGTTGTAGGATGGGAGGGGTCATTCTCTATCACAGACTCTGTCAGTTATAATCACACTAAGGTTTGGATGGCTGTAATCATCAAGTTACAGCGCTCATCTTCATGAGTTAATCTTAACTGGCATTCTCCACTAACTACACAGTAGATGGGTGAGTGGGTGGGGCACTGTCTTGCAAAGGTTCTGCAGTGTCTAGCAGAGGAGAATGTCTATACATGAAGGCAATCACACATGTTATGCCTGTACAACTGCTTGGTTTTGCTCTGCTCTATAGCTGAAGTGGCCCACCAGGTGTGGTGGGGTGTGGGACATTGGTAGGTAAGGTCATGCAACTACTAAGTGTGGTACGTTGTGTGCACCTGCAATCAGGGATGTGTACATTTGGTGTACATGGCCTCAGTTTTGCTGTTGATCTCCACTGAGCATGCAGTACCTGGTCAGGTGGGTGGTGATGTCTTGTAGTACATTTAGACAACTATTTTTTTAATTCTGTCACCTGCTGCTGGTTGTCTGTCATCGGTTGTGTTGCCTTGGTCCTCCCCCCTACTTGCATATGTGTGTGATGCTGGGGGGGCTGAAGTCGGAGTTAGGGTTTTCAACCATAACACGAATTTCCTCACTTTTGTCACTGTGGAACAACCCTAACTGATGCATTAAACAGATTTTTTGCCATGAATATACATATAGATAGATAGATAGATAGATAGATAGATAGATAGATAGATAGTATGATAGTATGATAGCATGGTAGTGCTATTATAGTTAGGGTTGAGTACCCCATTTAAGGTTGAATGGTGAAACTTTACACCTTAATAACTTTGCCACCATTCAATGGATTTGCCTTACATTTGGCAGACATGGGGCATAACCAAATATCTTGGGATCTGCCAGCTTTTGTACTGGTCAGATATACGGCTGCAGAGTTAGTAAGCATTCCAGGGTACATTTATGTCTTTTTGCGCATTCTTTGCTCGCACCTACAGGCTGCATGGTTGGTCCAAAATTTCATGGAACATGTGGACAGGGTCCCTGATATGCATTTTGAAGGTTTTGTGAAAACATATTGAATGGTTCAAAGTTATTCAAAAGCAATTTTCCCATTCTAGTCAATGGAAAAGTTAACAAAAAGTTTGACAGAGTGTCACAAATGCAGTTTTAGTGTCACAAATGACCCTGTAGTGTCGTGAGTTAGCCATTTTTTGCAGTTACTGTTCACAGAAATGCTTGGCATTTAAAATTGGGACCATCTAGGGACACAATTCTTTTGTGTTTGCCTAGTTGAGTCCGAGGATGTTGGGACATCTTTATTTTTGGGTTAAACACCCCAGAAATATGTTTTGAAATTTTTGGGAAAAGTAGTGTCACACCTGTGACACTTTCATGACTTTTTGTGAAAGTGTCCAAATCACAACAATACTTTGCAACATTGTGGCCAAAATGCCGGATTGTTTGCCACCCTGCTGAAAAGACAGTTTGCTCTTTGGGCTGAAATTTGGAGGGAAGAAAGCCAACACCTCACAGATGTGCCTTTTGGTAGTTTGGTGAAAAAATATTGCAGGGATGCAAAGTTACAGTACTCCCGAATTTGACACTTTTTCTCATAGACTAACATTGTGGTGTCCACCGCGCCTTTTGGGGCCCGTATCTTGGAAACGGTGCGAGATATGGACTTTTCATTGGAAAAATGCTTATCCCCCCACACAGGGGCTAAGTACAAAGCTAGCCATTTCCGTATTTGCCTGCATTTGCCTTTCCATTTCTGTTTCCTTTAGTATTATTTTTGCTGTTGCTGTTACCATTTGTGTTTGCAATTGCCGTACCATGACCATGCGCATTACACTTTGCATTTCCATATGCACTTGCTTTTGCCTCTCTGTTTCTGTTCCCTTTAGCATTATTGTTGCTGCAACAATTAACATTTGTGTTTACAATAGCGGTACCATGACCATGCACATTACCAGTTACGTTTCTGTACGCGCGCTTGCATCTCCATTTGCATCACTGTTCATTTTGGCATCACTTTGCATTTGCATTTCTATTAACATTTGCATTACCATTTATGTTTGTGTCACCATGTGCATAACCTTTAGCTCTTGTGTTTGTGTTGCACTTACCATTACTATGTCACAGACATCCGATGATGGAAGCGTGGGCCCAAAGCCCCGCACTCTCACCGCATTCTATTCACTATTTATAGTCCTCATTCTCAAAAAGAAGGAAATTCATATTAAAAACTGTGTTTAATGCATCGGTTAGGATTGTTCCACTGCAATAAAGTGAGGAATTGATTGTTGGTTCAAAGCCCTTGTACCCCAGCCCATCCCCCAACTGACATTGGGGTGTGCGTAGGAGTAGTTGGTCCTAACTCTCACCCCATTCTCCTATTTCTCAGCTTGTTTATAACCCAAACACTGAATTCCCTCACTTTTGTCATATTGGAACAACCCTAACTGATGCATTAAACTGAGTTTTTGCCATGAATATATATATATATATATATTATGGTAGCACAGTAGTGCTACCATAGTTAGAGTTGAGTACCCCATTTAAGGTTAAATGGTGACATTTTGCACTTTAATAACTTTGCCACCATTCAACAGATTTGCCTTAAATTTGGCAGGCAATGGACATAACCAAAGATCTTGGGATCTGCTGACTTTTGTACTGGTCAGATATATGGCTGCAGAGTTATTAAGCAACATTCATGGGTGAAATTACTTTTTTTTGCGCATTCTTTGCTCGTACCTACAGGTCACATGGTTCATGTGACCAGTCCAAAAACTTCAGAAAATGTGTGTCCAGGGTCTCCAGTGTGCCTTTTGAAGATTTCATGAAAAAATATTGCATGGTTCAAAGGTTATTCAAAACACAAGTTTCCCATTATAGTCAATGGGAAAAGTTAACAACAAGTTGGACACTTTCACAAATGCAGTTTTTAGTGTCACAAATGGCCGTAGTAGTGTTGCAAATCCTCAATTTTGTTTTCAGTTAGTGATCACAGACATGCTTGCCATTTAAAATTGGGACCCTCTAGGGACACAATTCTTTTGTGTTTACCTAGTCGAGCCCTGGGATGCTAGCCATGTCTTTATTTTGGCGTTAAACACACCAGAAATATGTTTTTCAAATTTCTGGGAAAAGTAGTGTCGTAAAGTAGTGTCACACTTGTGACACTTTCACAAATTTTTGCAAAAGGTGTCGCAAATCATAACACTGCTTTTCAACACTATGGCCAAAATGACAGGAATTCTTTGCCACCCTGCTGCAAAGGAACAGTTTGGTCTTTTGGGCTGAAATTTGGAGAGAGGAAAGTCAACATCTCATAGATGTGCCTTTTGGTGGTTTGGTGATAAAATATTGCAAGGATGCAAATTTATGGTACTATGAATTGGACACTTTTTCCCATAGACTAACATTGCGGCATCCACCGCGCCATTCGGGGCCCGTATCTCTGAAACAGTGCGAGATACAATTTTTTTTCAGCTGAAAAATGCTGGGGCCCCTATGGGGCCAAGCATTCAGTCCAAACATAGCCAGGAAAGTCATGAAGCATGTAAAATTTATTTTTTTTCTACATGATATGGTTCCTGAGATATAAGCAACTTAGTATCCCAACTCCTCATTTTCTGCTCTGAGCCATATTATTATGCATACATTCTTTGTATTCACTGTATTTCTCTATGCAGCTGTTGGGGAAAACCAGGGTGTGCACTTTCGTTACAGTTACCCTCACCATTTCCGTACCCCTTTGCATTACCGTTCCCGAGTATGCCACTATGTGCATTACCTGTTTCATTTTCATGTGTGCTTGCATTTGCATTACTGTTACATTTGTGTTTCCACTTCTGCTTGTCTTTGCATTGAAGTTACCATTACTATGTGACAAAACATCACGTGGTGCGCTCCCACCACCACATTCCATTAACTATTTATACTCCTCATTCTCAAAAATAAGGGAAATTCATGGCAAAAAAATCCATTTAATGCATCAGTTAGGGTTGTTCCATAGTGACAAAAGTCAGGAAATTTGATGTTAGGGTTGAAACCCCCCTTGTCCCCACCCCATCTGCCCAACCGGCATCGGGGTGTGCGTTGGGGTTGTCGGTCCTCTCACCCCATTCTCCTGTACTTCACCACCTCAGCTTCTTTACATATGGAATGGGGTGAGAGTTAGGGCCGATTACCCCAATGCACGCCCTGATGTCAGTTGGGGGTGTGGGGGCAAGTGGGGTTTTCAACCCTAACATCAAATTCCTGACTTTTGTTGCTGTGGAACAACCCTAACTGATGCATTAAACTGAGGGTTTTTCCATGAATATGTATATATATATATATATATATATATATATATATATATATATATAGATATATATATATATATACACACACACACACACACACACACACACACACACACATACATATATATATTTTATGTTTGGCAAAAACTCAGTTTAATGCATCAGTTAGGGTTGTTCCAGAGTGATTAAAGCAAGTAAATTCAATGTTAGGGTTGCCACCCCTTGCACCCCATGCCCACCCTGCCCCCACCAATAGGTAGAAGGGTGTGCATTGGTGTCATTGGCCCTAACTCTCACCCCATTCCATGTGTAATGAAGCTGAGGTGGTGCAGTATATGAGAATGGGGTGAGAGTTAGGACCGATGACCCAACGCACACCCCAATGCCTGTTGGTGGGGCGGGATGGGCAAGGCTGCAAGGGTGACAACCATAACATCAATTTCCTTGCTTTTTGTTGCTGTGGAACAACCATAACTGATGAATTAAATGGAGTTTTTGCCATGAATTTCCTTCTTTTGAGAATGTGCAGTACAAATAGTGAATGGAATGTAGTGATGGAATGTGGGTCCCATCGGTAACAGTAACACAATTAGAAACAAATGCAAACGGAAGCGGGTATAAAAAAGCAATTATACCATGGACCCAAAAACAAGCACAAATCCCGGAAATTTCATTGGTTGGCTGGCACTTTCCAGCAGTTATAAATCCTTCAATATACCCACTGGAAAAGGTGCCAGCCAACAAGTACTAGTGCCACATTACAAATATCACTACCGCCATTACACTTCAAAGGAACCGCCGCCATTTGTAATCGCCGCATAGCACCGAAATCAAAACGGTAATAAAAAAAATGAACGTCAGTTTCCACTCGTTAGACTTCCAACACCTACAAAATATCTTTACCGAAGAAAATGAGGCATCCGATCCACAAAATGACAGCATACTTAAGAAACGGAGCGTTAAAACTCCACAGAAAGCTGTCGCAATATCCCCCGGCTTGGCCTGCAAAACTAGCGACACAACAGCACAAACTTACCCGGCAATGAAGCAGCAGCCGCCCCTCTCCTCCAACTGCAATACCGGCATTCTACAGATGGACGCAAGCGAACATATGCTCACAAACTAATCGCAACCGAACTTTAAGGAAACAAGAACCAAATATCAAACCTGAGAGCAATTCAATGAAAATGTGACACATTGAAAAGTTCATAGAAACTATAAAATGTTATTTCAACACAATTGATTTCATAAATGTTGTTTCACAAATAAAACATTTAATGCTGTTTAATAAAATAACTAATTACATGTTGCACTTCTGAAATGTTCATTAAAAATTATTAATAACATAAAACCTTCTCAAATGACCATTAAAATTATTATTTACACAAATAAAACCTATTCAAAACATTTTACCTGTCTCTATATTCAATACTAAAAGGAACTATTTTTCTCAAGCGGAAGAATATATCCACCGTTATCACAAAATAACTCACAAAAACAAATATTAAAAATAAAAACAAAAAATTATTCCTACCATTGTATAATAGCAATATACCCCTCAGGGTGTAGGTATACTGGTGGATTTACCATGGCTGGTGTGCGGTTAAGTCACTCGGCCTGCGGCCCTCATGACCAAAACCACACCAGCCGTGGTAAATCCACCAGTATACCCACACCCTGTCGGGTATATTGCTTAAATGGTAATGGACACAGCGAGACAAAAAGAAAATGCAAATGCAAACAAAAACAGTAATGTAAACACAAATAGTAACAGTAACACAAACGCAAGCGCAAATGCAAAGGGTAATACACACTGTGCGTAAATGCAAATGCAGACACTAACAGTAACAGTAACAGAAATGCACCCACTTTGTTTTCAAAAGGTGCATTCAGAAGCACAGTGAATATAAAGAATGTCTGCATAATAATGGCCCTCGTAGCAGAAAATGAACACTTGGAATACTAAATTGCTTATATCTCAGGAACCGTACACCATAGAAAAAAATGTAAAATCTCATATTATTTATGACTTTCCTGGCTAGTTTTGTATTTAGCCCTTTAGCAGGGGGCTAAGAATTCTTACAACAAAAAGTCCAAATCTCAAAGTGTTTTCAAGATACAGGCCCCCGAAATGTGTGGCACATGCCATAATGTTAACCTATGAGAAACATAGTCAACTTTGGAGTGCCATAACTTTGCAGCTCTGTAATATTTTGTCACCAAACCACCAAAAGGCACATCTGTGGGATCTTGGCTTTCTCTCTCCAAATTTCAGCCCAAAAGACCAAACCATTTTTTGCAGCAGGGTGGCAAAGATTCCTATTGTTTTGGTCATAGTGTCTAAAGTAGTTTCGCAAATCACAACATTTTTGCAAATGAAATCATGAAAATGTCACATTTGCAATACTACTTTCCACACTACTGTTTACAAAAATGTAAAACTTATTTCTGAGGGGTTTAATCCTCAAAAAGACATGGCTAGCATCCTCAGGACTCGACTTGGTGAACACAGAAAGAACTGTGTCCCTAGAGGGTCCCAAATTTAAATGCCAAGCATTTCTGTTACCAGCAACTGAAAACAAGATGGTGGATTTGTGACACTACAGGAGTCATTTGAGAAAATAAAAACTGCATTTGTGACACTATCAAACTTTTTGGTAACTTTTCCCATTGACTATAATGGGAAACTTGTTTTTTGAATAACATTTGAACCGTTTAATATTTTTTCATGAAATCTTTGAAAGACACATAGGGAACCCTGGTTGCATGTTCCTGAAGATTTTGGACCAGTCACAGACCGTGCAACCTGTAGGTGTGAGTAAAGAATGCACAAAAATGCATAAATATGACTTTCTACAGCGCTATGTAGCTCCACAACCATATATGCGACCATTAAAAAGCTTGGCAGATCCAGAGATCTATGGTACCACTCTGAGCATGCCAAATTTCAGGCAAATTCATCTTACAGTGACAAAGTTATTAACCTACCAAATTTCACACTTTAATCTTAAATGGGGTACTCAACCCTAACTATAGTGGCACTACCATGCCACTGTATATATATATATATATATATATATATATATATATATATATATATATATGAAAATTTAATTTACTAGTCAGGCCTTACAACTAGCATGGCAGCAGTTAGTAACTCCATAGTGAGGGTTTCACTTTCAAACAATTTAAATAGTATATAACACTCAATTTGAGAAACCACCAGTACAGCCAAGGTCAGTGCCCTATACATTATACTATAACAGATAATTTTCACACCACAAGAAGTTTGAAAACAAAATGAGAGGGTCATCCAACTTCTCAAAGCACATTCAGTTTGCAGGTTATAGCATAATTTATTTGCAACCATGCTTCCTGGATTTAAATATCACCATCAACATGTGCTTCTATTTTTTACAGGTTAAGGAGACTGCCTAAGATACTCATAAACACTACTAATAATATGCCATATTGCCAATCAAGTAGTGACTTTTTGTGGTATACAGTATATGTGGCTCAATAATCACATTTAATGAGTATTATTGAATATACCACAAATCTGTGCATATCAAATGGAGTAGTTTCACAGTTTTCATTTGATTATTTTTATAATAGTTATATCTTATTAGAATTCAATAGAATAGGAAAAAAATCTGTAAATCTCCACATGCGCACAGAGCTTGTCCTGTGACCATCTTCTCTCCAATCCCAGTCATTCCACACTATCTGCCACTTCCACACTCTCCCAGACACACACTTTACAGTAACTATTTTATTGTAATGTCTGGATCCTTACAGTCTAGCAGGAGGTGATGATGGCATGCTGTACTAAAATAATTTCCTTAGCATCCCCCCAACTACCTAGGGGCTATTTATTGTAAGTGTCATTCTCCCACCCTAACTCTCAGCGCATGTTGCAACAATGACTCTCCCAAGGCAACAAAAATCTTGCTGTTAGATTGTTCCATGCACTAATCTTATAAGCCAAATGGGCTTGGTATCATAGTACTACTACTGCACATACTGTATGTAGTTTTGTTGTTTCCCCATTCATCTTAGTTACAATGCTACTTGTTTCAGTGTACTATATACCAGCATGCATTGTTTAATAATGAGAAGAGAAAAAAGAGAGAAAAAAATTCAGAACTTGTAAATAAGTCTGGTATTTATAGTATAATGGATGTCTTTTCGAGAATATGAAAATGGGAATATGATTTTAATGGTTAGTGCAGTTTGGGAGTCACAGAAGGATGTCAGAATGAGCTTGAAACAGCACTGCCCATAAAATAATTTTCTATTTTCATATTCTCAAAACATATCCACTTTGAATACCAGGGTTATTTATGATCCTTCCAGCAAAGCATTTGCCAGACACCAATTAAATTGGGAAAAATCCGACAAACACACATCATTACAATCTGCCCCTGATTTCTTATGACCTCTTTCCTGATTTATTTTGATCAGATCCAATATCATATATTGTGATTTAGATAATTCATATGCCATTTAGGTCATCATCTTTATCATTTTATTGTTTAGCTAAAAGCTGTTACAATTAAAACATCTCAAACTGATCATATACATTATACATTATTCAACAATTGGTCCTAAAATATAGAATTCAGATAATCTAGATAGTAAAGAAAAGACCATCTGTAATAACAGATATTCCATGACAGTATCACCTATATATTAAACACTAAAATTTTACACAATTCTAATATTTTTCTTTATATTATTAATTACTTGGAAATATTTGTCCACCCTTGTGATAGTCCACACATCTTCAGTATTGATTATAATATTAAATAAAAGGCCTTTGTCTATTCGATAGATGTCACTTATAAATGGAGACAGCCAATACGCTCTAGGCTTTGAGTACCAAGGACAATACCACAACACATGTTCCAGATCTTCGATACCTCAGTCACACATTCCCAAGAATATTCCTTCTTTCCTATATCTAAATAACAATACATTACTTATAAACTGTTAAAATTTGGAATTAAGGAATATAGACCTGAGTTTAGGATCTGTAAGGATCTCTAAGTATGATTTAAGTCCAAAAGAAAAATTGTTTTGTGCAAACCACTTTGAGTATTTAGATTTGGATATCTGGTGCAGGTCTTTATCATTCCAATAATTTTTGATTTTATTGGATACATATTTTGTGTATTTATTACTCAATGAGATCCCTTGATCCACTGCCTTTTTTTAACTTCTTAAATTTATGTTTTTTCCAGTCGGTCTCAACAGCAGTGTACCAAAGCCCATTTTATATCCTAACCTGAACCAATCCTCTTTTTCTTTGAGGCATTGTTTTGCCAGAGTGTTCTCTGTTAGTTTGGTTAATCTTATCCAATAATTTATTTTACAGGTTTTCACAGCTGCTTTTATGTTAGTGAGACCTGACTCTGATCTTATATATACTTCTGGACAGGAATGACCTAGTTTCAGAAAGTTCCAGAAGAGCTTAAATATAGGGGACATGAATGCACTCATATGTTCAATTTCCCACACTTCAGCCCTATATAATAATGTTGCCTCAGATTTGGTTTTGATGGCATTAATAAGGGGTATAACAGACCTTCCTCCAAATTTCATATTAAACCTTACTAAGCCTGCCAGAGTTATTTTCAGTTTATCTATTAATAAATCCTTATGTGCATTCCATCTGGTGTTGTCACGAAACATAATTCCTAAATACACATTTTTGTCCACTACCTCTATATTTTCTTCTCCCAGAAACCATACACCATTTGTTTGTTTTCTACTATTATCAAATATAACTATTCAAATCTGGAGACCTGGGATTGAATCCCTCAGCCTCCACTTGCATACTGTGTAACCCTGAGCCAGTCACTTAACTTCCCTGTGCTCCCAGGTTGCAACTGTAAACAAGCTTTCGGCTTAGTGTGTCTCACCTGGTTAAACAATTGGAAAAAAAAGTTCAATTTTAGTTGTTCAAACCTTTGCTGGACATAATTCAGTTTTGTCTGTAATCCCTTTTTAGTCAGGAACATCAAAATTATATCAACTGCATATGCCAAGATTGAACATGGCATTGTTTTAATCTTTGGAGAATCTGAATTTAATAAATCTACATCTAGCAATATTTTCCCCAAAAAGAGAACAAAAGAGTGGCCAAACAGACCCCTGTCTCACACCTCTATTGATATTAAATAAGGTTGATAGATGGCCTATAGTCCCTAGTCTTATTTTGGCCCAAGTCCTGAGTATAATTCTGCAATAATTTTAATAAGTGACTGATTAACATATATTCTATCATTAATGTTCCTAGAGTACCTCTTGAAAAGTAACCAAATGTCAAAGAGTAGTCTACAAAAACAACAAGACCTTTTGTTTCCTAATTTTCATGTATCTTTCTATGGTATGTCTTAGTACATACATATTATCACATGTTGAAAAATTGATCTGAAACCAGCTTGGTAATTAGACAATCCTCTGGTTTTATAATCTCTGCTTTTAATCTTTCTAAGAGTAATCTTCTAAATATTTTCAAATTTACATCTAATAAGCTTATGGGCCGGTACGTAGCTGGATTGCACTAATCTCCTTTTTTAAGGATATGGATCAAATTATTTCCCTTCCATGAGGCTGGGAATATATTGACAATTATGCACTTATTAAAGAAAATTGCAAAAAACCTTCCCCATAATTTGGGGGCAGAGAGAGATATGCTTCAGCAGGGAATCCATTTGGACCTGCTGCTTTGTATATGTGTGTGTGTGTTTTTTATCATAGCATACTTTTATTACTTTAGTTTAAAGAACAGTGGAACAACTCACAGATTGTAGAACCAATACATAGTTACAAGTACTTGCATTTACATAATGGTGTGTATACATAAAATGATAACCAGAGACATAGAATAGTTACACATGGCATCTGGGATACATAAACTCATTTAGAAAGCAAGTAAGCAAAAATGAGGGAAGTAAGAGTAGATAGCTAGAGATTATAGTAAAGGCAGATAGGCATTATAAAAAGGTTAATTAGAAGGGTTACAGCCGGAGAGAGGAATCTTACAAAGGGTTGAGTGCAGATAAGCCTCCCATCTGGCAAGATATTGGTCCATACGACCATACGGTATCAAAACAATAAGGTGGATTGTCAAAAGTATGTAAGTAGGAGTCTCTTAACTTCAAGGATGGCCAGTGCTACCCACTGCTGCTGGGGTCAGGTTAGGGAAGTTAAGGGAGGTCACATCTCCTAGGAGGAGCTTGGGATCAGAAAGCAGTATCTGGGAGCCGAGTACCTTAGAACAGTCCTGGGCTACCATTGTCCAGAAGGATGAAATTTGAGGACAGGTCCATAGAATGTGGAGCAGTTGGACCCCAGGTTGGTGACAGCACCAGCAGTTTGAGTGCCCTAAATGGTCTTGATATTGTAGGGCAGCTGGAGTATGGTACCAAAACAACAGTATTTTGACCTGCAAAAAGCAGCTCTTGGTATCCTTGTAGGTGTAATGGCTCTCATGGATGTAGTGAGACCAGACCTCTTCAGAGATGTAGGCATTGAGTACAGACATCCATTTCAGCTGACTAGGGACTGAGGGGTCTGCCTGGGCATCTCACCATGTCCTGTAAAAGCAACCAATAAGGCCTGCTGAAGAAGAAGATTTATGTCGCTGAGCCAACCAGGTCCATTTGGGGTCGGGGCTGGTGCAGGGCATGGTAGCTTGCAGTGCACTATGTAACTGAAGGAATTTCCACAAGTCAGTACTCGGGAGGTGGAACTTGTTCTGTATTTGTTCAAAGGACAGCAGGGTGTTGGAACCTGGTATACAAAGATCCTGCACATGGCTGCCTTGGATCTGGCCAGAGGGGTGGGCACCGACTTATAGAGGAACGCATTTAGGACCATGTTGTAATCACTGCCTACTCTGGTAGGGATATTGGTGCCTGCTGGAGAGAGGGAGGAGAGGGTCTGGCTAATAAAGTGGAAAAAATCCATGTGCTCCATGTTCAGGGTGTACACATTACAGAGAATCAATTGCCTCTCTGGGGAAGCTAGCCTAACAGCCACCCATCTACATTGTGAATCATGCTGAGAGTCCTCTACAACCCAGTGGAGGATCTCCGATCAGATGGCAACCCTTCTAATCTTGGTGGATGCCAAACTAGCACAGACATTGCCCACCCAGTATTTCTTTTACCAGAGAACCACCTTCTTCAGAAGGTGAGTCTCCTAAAACAGGAAAACATCTGTATGAAGGGATCGGAGATGTTGGAGTACTGTGCTTTGTTTGATACGGTGGTTTAAACCCTTTACATTCCAAGATACCAGCACTGAAAATGGGGGAGGGGTTGTCAATGCCATGTATAAATAATTGGGGGAGTATTAGTATGGAAAAATACTACTTCACTGTTCGCTGATGACACAAAGCTCTGTAACAGAGTAGACACACCAGAGGGTGTAGACAGAATGAGAAGGGACCTGCAGAAACTTGAAGAATGGTCAGGGGTTTGGCAGTTGAAATTCAGTGCAAGGAATGCAAGATAATGCATATGGGCACAAAAACCCTGGCACATATATCAGTTGGGGTGAAGATATAGCATGCACCAAGCAGGAAAGGGATCTTGGAGTTATCATCTCTGATGACCTCAAGGCAGGGAAACAGAGTGACAAGGCAGCAGATAAAGCAAATAGGATGCTGGGATGCATAGGCAGGGGCATCACCAGCAGGAAAAGGGAGGTCATAATTCCACTATACAAGACACTAGTGAGGCCACACCTGGAGTACACTGTGCAGTTCTGGAGACCTTACCTACGTAAGGACATAGACAGGGTAGAGAGGTTCAGAGGAGGGCAACAAAGATGGTACATTGATTGCATCACAAGTCCTATGAGGACAGGTTGAAGGCACTGAACATGTACTCCCTGGAGGAGAGGAGGAGAGGGATAGATAGAGGCATACAAGTATCTTACAGGGAGAAACAGGGTGCAGGAATGCACTATTTTTAAGCGAAAAAGATGTTCCAGGACTAGAGGACATGGGATGAAGTTGGAGGGAGGATGATTCAAAGGAACGTGAGGAAGAGTTTCTTCACAGAACGGGTGGTGGACAAGTGGAACACCCTGCCAGAGGAAGTGGTGAGGGCTGGAAACAATCACAGGATTTAAGAATGCATGGGATAGACATAAAGGAATTCTGGAGATCAGGGGTAAGGGGCAACAGACTTCCTGAAAAACATAAACTAAACTTACAAACTTAAATGGGCAGACTGGGTGGGCCATAGGCCCTTATCTGCTGACACTGTCTATGTATCTATGTATCTATGTACTTACTCAGACCCAGGAAAAGGAAAATATTGACAAGTTAAAGGGATGTGCTCATCTCCCAACTGAAGCCTCAGTATCTGCAGTACCAACCTGTAGTGCCAGATTTTTTGGGGGGGATCAAGAGAGTAGGAAAAGTGTACTCATCAAAGAGAGCAATCCGTAATAAAGGGAAAAAAAAGTACTGTGAGACAATGTCAAATATAGCTACATGAAACTTAACCATTGGGCAGCCAAGTGAAAAAAAAGCTGCTGGCCTGTTGGCGCAGTGGTGGATTTTCTGCTTGCGACGCCGGCGACCCGGGTTCTGGAATGGACCCGGGTCATCAGAGGGCTGGCCTGGGGAGAAGGAAGGAGCATCCTATGGATGGTTCTCCTTCTCCAGGGGGAGGGCGTGGGAAGCACTCAGAGCACTGAGGACTCCTGGCGGAGGCCGGGAGATCTCACGCTGCCGAAGCTCAGTATCTGGGAGGCAGGGTGGACGCTGACATCAATGCACATCCCCGCCTCCATGGAGAGAAAAAGGAAAAATGGAGGCAGGGCAGGACCACCATGACGGTCACTGCGGGACCCCGACCAGACACTAGTTCCATGGTCACGAAGGTGGTTGTGGCCCTGCCCTCCAGGGGTAAGCCGGGGTGACTGGGGTCCTTGGCAGCCATAGGTGGTGGTGAAGGTCTCTGGAGGCTGTGACCAGGGGTGATGAATATGGGGTCCTGCCAGATAAAGAGAAAATTAAAAAAAAAAAAAAAAGCTGACCAAACCAAGAAAAACAGTACTCACAAATGAGCTCAAACAAGAGACAGTACAATAATGCACAAACATGCTATAGGATTGAAGCTGTAGGCAAAAGAGGTCAACAATATATTGTTAGCCTCAGCTATGCTAGCTCTGAAACCTGTTAAAGGGAGGTGCTTGTAACCAACAGGGTTGAGACTCCAGGCTGGGAATATGTGCATGGTTGGTTGTCTGACCCACAGGAAAGGAAAGGAAAAGGGTCAGGAGAAGAAATGGGAGGTAGGAGTAAGTGGGGAGAGAACAAGGAAGAAGGAGGTCAGGAGGGTCAGGCAGGGGAGGGAAGGGGACACTTCCTTACCAGAATATGGAAGACCCAATATAAACATTGGAGCATAGCAGAATAAGTGTGGGGGGCTATTTAAACCTAAGCTCATCCCCATAGGATAAGGCCTTCAGGTGCATCCATGTCATCCAAACCAATGACAATGGTGAGAGGGTCCAAGAACTACCCCTAAGGCATCCCATGCAAAACCCTCACAGCAAACAAGTGCCTATATAATTTGGGTAGACTGGGGAAGTTATATCAGGCAATCTGGGGTGCCCATTGTATACAGAAACTGCCACCCATGTAGGTAGCAGGGTATAGGTGCTTGGGGGAAAAAGCACTCCCAAATAACAATATATATAAGTCACACAAGCACAAAAAGTTCACAGTTTAACCAGGGAACCTTTAGCACACCCAGTACTCATTGGGGGAGAAGTAGTAGTCCCAGAAAGCTCTGTAGCCACACTGCTGCATATAACAGGAGACCAGGTCTAATGGGAGTTGCAGCATCCACAGCCTCCACCAAGGAGGCCTCTGAAAGATCTGCCCAGTCAAAACCACAGGTAGTATCCATGTTGAGGGGTTCAAGTGGGTTAGCCTGTGCACTGAGGGGGGGTTCTTTGTCTTCTCAGGAGACTTTCAGTGGGGGAGCACCATACAGGAGTCTTGTGAAGACTGAGTGGCACTCTGATCCTCTGGTGCTGGCAGGGGGTGGCATCAGTCGAGTGTGGGGGCATGGCAGAGGATGCATTAAGCAGAAGCTGTGGGGCAAAGGCAGAGTGTGGCAGATTATACTCAGGAGGGCCCGATGCTATCGGGAGACCACTAACTGGTGTTGCACTTCCAGCTGCAATGTTGCCCTCTGGATTCCTGCCCCCAAATCAGTTCCCTTTAGAAGTACTGGCTGTGCTTGGCCTCCAAAGCTTCCTGGGTAATGTAGTTGGCACAGGAAGGTCAGGTCATAACCTACCAAGCCACCTCTTGATATCCAGTGGATAATCTGCCAACAGCTCCCTGCCATCTTTAGTAACAAGCAGGCTGGTGAGTCCCTAATTTAAACTGAAAGTTGAATTGGTGCAGGAATTTTTAATAGGGCCAAAGGCTCTTCATTTAGAGGCAGTTTCTTGAGCAAAGTCTCTGTAAAGGAGACAGAGTCCCCTGCCAATGGACCTCCCTAGGTCCCTAGCCACTCACAAGGATTCTTTGTGGTGTAGCATAGAAAATATGCAGTTATTGGCCTGGGTATGGAAAGTTTTCTGTCTCTATGGCTGGTTATTCTGTGCACCCTCTCCACATCCATAGCCCACATCCATCCATCTATCTCCCAGCATAATTGGTAATGAATCATTCAAAAACTTCTCTATAGACTGCCCCCCGGCCCTTCAGGTATCCTGATTATATGCAAGTTATTGCATCTGGCTCAGTTTTCTTGGTTCTCAATTCTGTCCCAGAGCGCCGAAAGCTTTTCTTCCTGTAGTTGCAGGCGGTGTAGTAATTTGGATTGTTGTGTTCACATACTTTTGCCCTTTGTTCCACCATGTCATGCGATCTTGGAAGTTTCTAGCATCAGCCACTGTGCCAGACAGAGTGGTATTAATATTTTCCACTCAGGTCAATACAGTCTCCAGCATCTGCGTGATATATTGGAGTGAGTCATTGACTGATAAGGGCTGGATGGGTTGCTGAGTTGGTATGAGTGCCTGGCTAGTACTGCTTTGTGTGGCCATGTTGTCTCCATGTAGGTGAGCAGGGAGCAGGGAGAAGAAAAAAGATGTCCACAAACTTCGTTCCCCATAGAAAAGAGATGACAGGTCCCGATGTGCCTCTCGTGCAGATTACAGGTACCAAATCTCAGTGACAGTGGGGCCTTTGCAGCCTACAAGTCAGGAATACTACATGGGGACTGATGCTAACAGACCTCAGTAAATGCATTGAAATCAAAAGCAAATTAGCGTCACCTGGTAAGAGGGGGTTCCCCCATTGAAAGTTAGCAAAGGGGGTTCATGATATCCTGGGATCCTGACAGTAGAGCTCCAATGTTACCCAGTCTGAAGAGAGCTCTGAGGACTAAGCTGCCATCTTGTTGGTGGCCAGACCATGCCACCTGCTTTGTGTTTTTTTTTAAGAATATATGGCCAGATATGCCTCATCCAATGTTATAGGAATAAAAATGTTATGTGTATTTTGAATTTCATACCACCTATCCTCTTCCTTATAATCAAAAAAGATGTTCGAGAAATGTTGAAGCCATTTCTTTTCTGAAATAAACGTGTCTATTTCCACTTTTATTTATCTGTGCCCTGACTACAAGGTCCAGAATAGTTTGGAATCTTTGTTTACCACTTTTTGCAACATAAGTTGACATTGTGCATCAAAAAAGCCTTTTTTTTTTATTAATCAGCAACTGCTTATATTATTTCCCTGCATTGTTTAAATGTTTCAATAATTGTCTATTCCCCTCTTCCTAAAGTTAGTATACATTTTTCTGACATGCCTTTTCTTTTCTTTTGACAATCCTTATCCAACTATGTGCTAATGGATAAACTACTGCTCTTTTTCAATGTTTTTTCTATTTTATTCCTAATAACTTCCATTAGATTATTCAATTCTAACATCAGAGCATCAATATCCAGTTTCCATAAAATCCCTATTCCCTCTGCCATAATAGAATTTACTATAATAGGTAATATATCTATATCTGCATTCTGTCTCCAAACAATTTTCTTTGAGGCTCTTGCCTCTGTAAATATTATTGGATCCAACATATTCCTATTAGATTCAACTCTCTGATGTTTGGTTTCTACTATAAGTGGAAAATGGTCACTGTCCCCTGATGTAGTTACATTCATAGTTCCCCAGTAGGAACTTGGACCATTCCAAAAAACATAGTCCACTATGGAAGAGCCTCTAGCAGAAATAGAGGTAAATTCTCCCTCCATATCCCGGTGATATCTTCCATTAAGCAAATACAAATGAAAGTCCTTTACTAAATCAGTTGTTTTCCACAGTTATTCAGCTTTATATCCTTAGACTTTCTTATTAGGTGTTTTCCATTATACCTATATAGAGATACCTAGGATTGCCAACCAAATCATCAAAAGCCCAAACAGGCATTAGAATCTCCCATGAGCATAATGTCAGCATTGGGAGATTCAGGGTTATAGACAGCAATGCATTGGTGAGCTCAGTCCATATTTGGGGAGTACAGAAATTAAATGTATCTGGTGGAACGTAACAGTTGACAATTGCAATTTTTTGCATACCATCCTTAACAGTGACTGTAAGATAGTTACTAGAACATGTTCCCACTACCACTCTTTTAAAATCCCTATTCTAACAAATATTATAAGGCATCCTGAGCATCTGCCATATTTAGTTAATCTTGAACCTATGCTATGGAAGGCTTCATGACCATTTAATTCAATAATATCATCACCCGTATGCCATGTTTCTTGTAGACATAACACATCATGACCCAATAAAAACTGCTTAAAATCAGTATCCACTAACTTATTTTCCATTCTGCTACATTTCAGGAAAGAAAGAGAATACCACAAGGTTTTATCTCTTTCCCTCCTAGGACATTATCCAGCTCAGTATTGCATCAATTCATATTGTATCCTACCAATAATCTTAATTTATCAGACAATAATAAATCATTCATGTTTAGTCCATCAGCATAAGTTAATTGAACAGCCATTTCTCTTGACAAAGTAATATACAATCCCAAATTATCCAATTTATCTGCCTTATTAAGCATGTAATCTACTAATTTTAAATTAGTCACCTCTAAATTGACTAGACTATTTAATTGAAAATCATCATAGGCTTATTTAGTTGAAATGTGTCCCATTTCATTATTAGATAAGTGCACAAAGTCTGTCATCGAATCTCTAATTGCTTTGTTAATATATAATCATCTTCCTGGCCTATAGGATCCATACCAAATAAGCTCAGTATCATAGTATTATTTTGTGTATCTTTATTCACATCACCCTCTTTATTAAAGAGTCTCTATTAGGGAATGTTAGAATTAGTTCCTTCTCTTATAGTAACCAGCTTTAAACCCAAATAAAGTTTGCCAGCCTTGGTGAGACAAACAGTATATCAATCAGTGTAGCTGCTGGAATAGGAATGTTCTTAATTTCAGCAATGCCATCCTCTTTTAAAGGATGTCTAGCTCTTTACTTAAATATTACAATCATTTCATTTTGTAGTTACAGGGGTCAACATTTCCCCAATTCAAGGGACCATATATTCTAATGAGGGGATAGGTGTCTGTTCAGTTCCTTGATGTGCCATTGTCTGAGGAATAATTAGCAGACAGCCCAGCCGTTACTACCTCATTAAACTTGGTCTTAAGGGGACCATCCATACTTGGCTGGATATACTGCTTCTCTTTATTACTTACAGTATCATCCAGTGATGTTCCTAAATCATTGACCAGCAGGATGTTACCAATTTGCTGGTTAAGGTTTACTATTTCTTGTTCTAGATTGCCCAGCTGTGTCAACAAAGAGGACCCAGAATCCTTCTAAGAACACACTTCAGCTGGTAGATGCCTTGTTTCTGCTGGCATTTCTTCTATTACAACACAATGTTCAGTGTAGCTTTTTTTTTTCACTGTACTCAAATCCCTGATTGATTTTACCTCATTAATAACATGTCATCTAAGGCATTGAATCTTCACAGATTTGACTCTTTTAATTTTTCTCAGATTTTTTTATATGTTTCTTTTTTTCTTTCTTTATTCTTTTATTCTTTATTAATGTTTAATTGTGAGTCTGGAAACTCTATAACACTGAAATCTGGCATAATTCCTGTACTAAACTTTTGGTGTTCCATCCCCATTGACTGTTTTCCTATCTCAGTTTGAGCTGTTGTTCCAAGATGGTCCAGCCTCACTCTGTTGTAAGCCATTTCCTCTCTCATAACATCCATAATGTTCTTATTAATCACCAGTTGTTCCATAATTGCTAAATGGGCATGGTGTGGATTACTCAATAGCTCTATCATATCCTCATCAAACATAAGGTTTAAATTGATTCTTAATGTTTCTTGGTTGTTCCTCTTCCACTTGTTGTACCACAGTTACATAAAACCTTATTTGGAACATGCATGACTTTGCTTCAATCTGTTTTAAACCTTTCATTTTATTTGTAAATCCTGAATTGCACCTTCCAGATCCATGCATTTTTTAATTTAGATTTAATGGAGCTGGTTAAGTTATAAGGACTGGTCCTACATTCTATACTATCATTAGAATGCTCTTCTTCTCTGCTATCCCGTGAGCCACATAATTTTTGTGATTTCTCCAAGACCGTGGATAAAACATGATTTCCCATTAAGTTCCCTTTGACTTCCTTATGATAATTAATATTTGCCTTAATTGACAAATCCAACTCCTGCAGGACATTTAGCTCAATAATAGCCTCTTATTTGGCTTAATAGTCTGTGATTGGCTATCTATATATATACTTGGAGTGTTAGGAAGTGGCTCAGAGTCACCTATAAAACTAGCATCTCCTGCTTGCATATCCCACCCTTGTAGTAACTCTGATTGTGATGCTGCTCTTACTGTGGGGGTTTATGTCTTATTGGCACATGGCATCAGGTACTCAGTAATTTTAGATTGTCTACTACAGCTCTTTATTAGATTGGTTGGTAACTCTTAGAGTGGAGACATATTACTGTGCAGTTGCCTTTGTAATCTTGTGTTTACCATACTGAATATTATAGCTATCAACTGTCAGCTGCTGTTACCTTAGAGAATAACTTAGAGAAGAAACTTACTAAAGAGTGCATAGTTGGAATATATATATGTGTGTGTATATATATATATATATATATATATATATAAACACACACACACTACCACACACACACACACACTCAGTTCTAAGGACCATCAATATCTATCTATCTATCTTATCTATCTATCTATCTATCTATCTATCTATCTATCTATCTATCTATATCTATCTATCACCATATGAATGACCTCTGCCCAACAATATATAACATATACTATGTAGAAAGGTAAAAATAAGTATCCAGGATAGGGCAAAAATCAGCCCAAGAATTATATGTTCAGAGTCCTTTTGTTCTTGTTTTTCAGACTTTAATTTCAGTAGATTTTCAAGCTTGTCCTTACTAGATCTCTATAATGGGAAAGATATGTACAATATCCAGTAGTCCATGTCCAAACTTCAACAGGGGACCTTCTTTTAAATTCTAACTCCACCATTTCTAGCAAAATATCTTCTGCAAACCTCAAAAAGATCCCAGTATGTGAAAGTTCCAGAGTCCAAAAAACAGAGTTAAAACCATTAGAAATAAGATATGGATTCAATCAACAAGATTCCATAACAGCTTCATGTGTTCAGGTTTTGTAGTCTGAACTTCTAGGTCCACCCAACACCAGAGGAAATGTGGGATGAAACTAGAAACAGTCAGAAATACAATTAGTGAAGGGCACACTAATGATGCTATCAGATATGTCAGTTGTTAAAATATACAATATACAATTAGCTAAATCTAAAACTGAATCTGAAACTAATATTTAGACAATATTTTTTTATCCAGCACCATAATAAGTTAAAGTAGCTCTAATATACGTATTACAGATGTGACTAATACATTCGAAAACAAAAAATTCAAAACAGTTGCAGAGTCATGATAGATGCCATGGAATATTATTAACCCAGCAGGTAAATAGTTTAGGTGGGGGATTGGAATAGAATGTCAGCTAGCTACCTTCTATGCATTGACTTTTACCAAGAATAATACACAGGAAAGCAGAGCATAACTGAATAAATCAACTTAATTATTTATTTATTCTGACTCCCAGCTTCTAGCTTCTGCTCCAGCAAGCGGTAGCCACTCACAACTCACAGCTCCTACACCATGACATGGGCTTCAGGATGAAACTGCAGAATGATCTGGCTGGATATACAGCGCATGCACCCTTATATCTTTAAGGCCTTGTGTGCAGATTCAGCCAGTTGGTAATTGTTCTTAAAATTAAGTTTAAAACATCTAGATCTAATATTCCATTTTAGAAAATGGACTTTTTATTTGTAGGCATCTGATTGGCTGGTACTCATTCCACAGGGGTACATTAACTTTCAATAGATGCCACCAAATAAAAGTCAAATAAACCTGCCCATGACCAGCCAAGTATCCTTGTGCCCAGCTTGCTTCATCATTGGCTGAAGCACTGGGCACACAGTTTCAAACTGCCACCATTTTTTCATTGCTTAGCGAGGGATGAAAGCACCCCATACACTACACACACACACCCTGAAACATGACACTACCCAGTAACAGCCCATATCTGTGTGCCTGTTTTCCCTGCTACAAACTACTTTTTCCTTATCTTTCAGAATAGTGAAGTATTTTAAATCTCAACTGCGGAGCCACAGTTTTCAAACAGAATGCACTGTTTTCACCTCACTTACTGAGTGAGTGTGCTAGACTGCCCCCTGCCCCGTGAAAGGCAGACTTACATGGCAACAGGTAATTGCTGCAAGATGAATTCTCCCATTAAACATTTTCTCATCTTTTTAATAAGAAAATCAGCTTTTCATTTGAAACAATACCGGTAGCATGTTGTGCACTCACTGCTACTAGAAGACAGGCATGATCTATCCCCCATCAATGGAAATGGACAAAACAAGCTTTTTTCCTTTTTATCCACAGCAATTTCAAAAATCTCTCAGCCAATCAGGCTCCTTGTGCAAAGAATGATACCTTCTGCTTCAATTTGTCTCTGTTATTCTGACTTCCTTCTCCCTGCACCCCAGCCCCACTCTCACACTTCCCCTGCCTCCGTTCCTGCTACGCTCTGTCCTCTCCATTACCACAGTCCGACCCCATGACCTGCAGACTCAAACTTCAAACTGCAGAATCGAAGTCTTAAATGTACCAAAACTAAAGGACCGGCAAGCAGAAACACACAGATGTAAACTCTGCAGTACCAGTAAACAACTGTAAAAGTCTGCTGTGCCCTCTACTCCCAGCTCAGTCGACTTCCTGTTACAAAATCTACAGACCTTACATCCATTCTTGCTTGATCCACAGTGCGGCCAACCACCTGCTCCCGAGCCCGATTCCCACATGATTGTAGGATTTTAAATTGCAGTGCAACCGAAAAAAAGAACTTAATAAAACACTGCATAGCGGCACAAAAAGAATGATATTTTCAGTTATGAAATGAAATACGCTTTGTTGCCAAATGTGCTCACTGTTCTTACACTCTGCTGCTAAACACATTCACTCGTTTTTCTTCCTGTTGTGATCAGTATGGCAACTGCTGCCGGCCAAAAACAAAGCAAAATTAGTAAACGTCGGGGTTGGGGGGGAGCCGAGCATTAAACACAAAATAGTTAAACACACTCTGCATGGGGAGGAGGTATAAACAGACTGCTGTGGGACTATCAGTGGATATAACTTCATAGCTCATCCTGGCGGAGGAACTATTTTATTACAAAACTAATCTTAAACTACTAACAATTTTTTTATTGAACTCTTTTTTTTTTTCAACAGTGGGCATTTTCTAAGCGCAATAATACCCTCCAGGGTGGGCGGTGTGGGCAATACCGGACCTTCCAGGGGCTACAAGGCCCTCTGCCTGTGGCATCGGGCCTCATTATACCCCTGAGCAGTCCAGTATTGCCCAATACCGCCCACCCTGTTGGGTATTTTTGCTTACATAAAATCTAAGGAAACTATGCAATCCTGATGTGGAGAATTAAAAATGACAATAAGTAGATGCCAGCTGTGAGTTAAACTTCCAAGGCAAAATTAAGAAAAGGTAAAAGAAAAAGAGGAGCTTCCTTTCTTTTCAGTCAGTTAAGTCAGACAAGGTACTGCAGTTTTTCCATGGCAAGCAAGATGGCGGCTGAGCTGAGCCAGCCAGAATACTGATTTTACTGCCTATTATTTTGATTCATCTTAATTTGTTTTAGTTAATTTTAGCCTTCCTGAAGTTTGTTTGTATGCTTTACTAAGTTCGGATTGTAGCCCAGCTGGTCGGAACGTCTTTGTCCGGGTTTTCTGACTGGCATCTTTTGGAGCATTTATCGGAGCCCTGTTTCGTTTCTTGGAGCCTTGAGTTTTGCATCCATTTTCTGGAGTCCTGCATTTACTTTTGTGATCTGGCCCTGTGGCGCTTGCCGTTGTCGGCTTTCAGAGTTCCTCGCTGTCTCCTTCTCCTGACTTATATTGTGAGAGGCTGTGGAGTCGGTGTTGTTAACAGTAGCCTGGAATGCGAGGATAGCAAGGACCTGTGGAAAGTCTTGCCCGTGAGTTTGTAAGACTTTCTAAATAAATTGTGCTTGGACTTCATGATGGGAAGTTGTGGTGGAATAGGAGCGTGGAAGAAAGCTCTTTTCTGGAATATTGGAGCACCGATTTTGTGTTGTCCTAATGACTTTATACTGTTTTGGTTTGAGATTTTGGTCACAGCGGAAGGCTGTGGAGACTTAGAAAGATTGAAAGGGGAATTGAAGCTTTTTGACATTGAGTATAGAACTGTGACGCTGGGGACAGGAAAGGAGTACTACATTTTGTTGTCTGCTCTTTGTTTGGATATACTGGACTGCAGCCAAACTCCTGGCTGGGAATTTTGGCCATGAAATTGTGTTGTGAAGGAAGAAGAGGAAGAAAGACTTGAGAATTTAGCCTAAGTGTCCCTGAGGTGGGTGCGGGGTGCGGGTGTCTGTACCTGGGAGGGCTGGGAGTACCTGCCAGTGGGTTGGTGTTCTCGGGGCCTCCGGGTGATGCCAGAATAACCTGGCAGAGGCCGGGCTGTGTCTGGCACCCCATGTAAGGGGGACAGTCTGCATATCCACGCCCTCCTGCGGTTCACTAGGTGAAGAGTGCTTCCTCCCAAGTGGCTGAATGTCAGGAGCATGAAGAAAGTATACTGACTCTGAAACATTTTGAACTGTGGGGCTTATGATTAAATTTTATTAAGTTTAAGGACTTTTAGTTGTGTGATATCTTTAGATTCATGCTGTTTGTTTTATTTGTTTATATGTGATTTTTATTTTTTTGTATGCAGTGAGAGTGCTAAGATTGTTTTTCCCCTTACCTTTGCTGTGAGAGAGCGGAAGGGGGGGAATTTTTGTGTTGGGGTAGGAGAGTTTTTATTTTATTTGTTTGTTTTATTCTGTTTTGTTTGTTTATTATTTTATTTTATTTACTTATTTTTATGTGGCTTTGTATGGGTTTTGGTTTGATTATATGGTTCTTTTATTTTTTAGGTTTCTTTGGTTAATAATATTATTTGCTAATTAGGATAGGTTGTTTAGTTGAAGTTATTGACATTAGCCATCAATGATGTGTTTGATGGGGCTTAAGATGGTCAGGCGCTATTCTCCCACTCTGCTCCGGGACCTCCGTCCCTTTCACTGTCCTCAGTTATCTGATGACGTCTTTAACAACTGTCAGAAAGCAGGGATAATGAGAAGGTGTTTAGGGGATGGATGGGCTAGACAGAGTGGGAGAATGGAGAGGGGTGGGCAGATAGGGATAGTTGGGTCAAGGAGACGCCCTGGGGTGAAATGGGTTCAGGAGAGGGGTCCTCCTTGCCTGATTCCCATACCCAAGGGCCCCACGGTTGTGGGCAGGTACTGCGATCCTCTCTGAAAACCCATCCAACTCGGCGTTAGGTAATGCCAGGTCGATTAGGAACAAGACTGCTATTATTGCAGATCTTGTTGCAACATCTGACCTGGCATGTATTACGACCTGGCTGGATGAGAATGCAGGTCCTATTTTAGACTCTGCTGCTCCAGCTGGGTTCCAGTAATGCACCATCCGAGATTGGATCGTAGAAGGGGAGTGGCCATTTTAGATCAGATCTGGGTCTTGTGGAGGTGCCAGTGGGTAACAACAGATCCTTTGAGTGCATCCTGGCAGCAGGTGCAGAGCTCAGGATTCTCCTCATATACCGTCCACCCTGTGATGGTGGTGAATTCCTGAAGGAGTTCGCGGACTTCATCGTTGACATGGCACTGGAGTCGCCTAGATGGTTAATACTGGGTGACTTCAATGCCTGGGTCGACGATGAACTCTCGCACCTTGGAAAGAACTTCCTCCAACTTATGTCTATGTTGGGCCTGTCACAGGTAGTTACCTCTGCTACCCATATAGGTGGACACTCTTTGGACCTGGTGTTCCTACTGGATTTGATGTCTCACATTTGGAGGTGGAACCAAATGTGTGGACAGACCATCATACCATAAGATTCAGTTTTGGGGCACCCCCAATAGGTCTGCCCCTACGGAGATGGTCTAGTATCGCCTTTTAAGGGGAGTAAACCCAGAGGGCCTATTGGCGGTACTGGACCTATCGGGTGTTTTGGATGAGAGCATGGGTCCAGGGGACCTGGTTATTACCTATAACAAGGCGGTGACCGGGGCCCTGGACCAAATTGCTCCTGTTCGCGTTTGCCCACTCACTCAGTGCCCAAAGACTCCTTGGTTTGATGAGTCTTTGAAGGAGCTGAGGAGAGGTGAGCGAGAGATAGAGGCATGGCGGAAATCTTGCCTGGATGCTGACACACTTAGATTGATGGATCATTATGTTTTCTATCAATCAGCAATATCCCGTAAGAAGGCAGAATTCCTGTCCAGGGAAATTGCTGCTGTGCGAAACCGACCGGCTCAACTCTTTCGGACTGTTGACAGATTGTGCAATCCACTCTGTCTACAGTCTGGAAGAGATTTTTCACAAATAAAGTGTGATGAGCTTGCTCGATTTTTCGCTGATAAGATTGCCAGCATTAGGTCGGATATCAGCCAAGCTCACTCTTCAAGGGTTTGCAGTGATCAGCGAGGGGAAGCAAACACCTGTGTCACCTGGTCTGACTTTGGTAGGCCGGAATTCATGGACATTGTGAGGATTGTCCAGACTGTACATCCAACCAGCTGTAGTTGGATCGGCCCTACGCCTCTATTATTGGATTATAGATATTATCTGTCCGACCATTGCTGAAATTGTCTGGAAATCTTTGGAGCAGGGATCTTTCCTGAACCCTTAAGAGGCGGTCGTCGACCACTCCTTAAAACCTTCATTGAATCCGGACTGTCCAGCTAACTACAGACCTGTCTCTAACCTGCCCTTTTTGGGTAAGGTTATTGAAAAGGTGGTTGCACTGCAACTGGATGACCATCTTACAAATCACAATGTCTATGATACTCTTCAATCGGGATTTAGGAAAGACATAGTACTGAGACTGCTCTTGTCCGGTTCTAAATGATCTCCTGATAGCGAGAGATCAAAAGGCTTGTACTATTCTTGATCTCTCTGCAGCATTTGACACTGTGGACCATGGTGTGCTTTTGGAACGCCTGTGGTTTTATTGTGGACTGTCTGGTACGGTTCTGCAATGGTTTCAATCTTTTCTCACAGGGTGGAGACAGAGGGTTATCACTGGAATTTATTCCTCTGATGCTGTCTCTTTGCCTTGTGGGGTTCCGCAGGGTTCCATTTTGGCACCCATGTTGTTCTCTGTCTATATGCTGCCATTGGGAGACATTATTAGGCAATATGGCTTTTTCACTGCTATGCAGATGATACCCAGTTATATTTGTCCTTTAGTCCCGGCAAGAAGATGCAGTCTCTATACTTAACAACTGTCTATCCGAGATCAATGATTGGATGAGTGCCAGCTAAGGTTAAACCGGATAAGACTGAGGTGTTGGTGGTGGACCCAGGTCGCCTTGAGGCGGGTTGCAGGGCTGGTCTCCCTTCGGGCGTATGGATCGATGGTGCCCAGCTCTCGACCTCAGACCAGGAGCGTAACCTGGGCGTTATTATTGACGACAGATTGACGCTGAAATTTCAGGTGTCTTCTGCTGTCAAATCTTCCTTTTACCATCTGAGGAATATTGCTCGGGTGAAGCACCTTGTTCCTCTGGCTGACCTTCCAACATTGGTCCATGCCTTTGTTACTTCTCGCCTTGATTACTGCAATGCCCTGTACCTAGGGCTGCCGAGGATTGATATCCGCCGCTGCAGCTAGTGCAGAACCAGCAGCCAGACTTTGACTGGGACATCTATGAGGAATCATATTACACCCAAAGGCGCGAGCTGCACTGGCTGCCGGTTCAGTGGTGGATCACCTTAAGGTCGGGTTACTGACCTATAAAGCCCTACACGACAGGACTGCGGTATCTTCAAGATCTGCTTGTTCTCTACTGTCCCTCTCGCTCACTCCGCTCCGCTGGTGAGGGATTGCTAGAGGTTCCCAGGGTTCATTTAAAAACTTTGGGAGCACGGGCATTTTCTTATGCTGCCCCTACCCTGTGGAATTCTCTACCTTGTCGGATACGAAGCTGCCTGACCGCTGAGAGCTTTAAGTCAGAACTTAAAACGTATTTATTTCAAATAGCATATGGGTAGTGACTTGTTGTATTTTATTGTAATTATATTGTTATTTCTGTTGTTGTGTTATATGTATGAAATTTGTATGTATTTAAATTGTTCTATTTGTACAGCGCTTTGATATCGAAAAGCTCTTAAAAATACATTTTTACTTACTTACTTATAGTTGATTGGGCCATTACAGCTTTATAAATTCACAGTTTAATCCTCCACAAAACCCAAGTAGGCTACTGACATATTCCTTCTTTCCCTTTCTTCCTCCATTTGCTATCTTGATGCAATTCAATGTTGTTCACTGTGGTTGTTTAGAGCTCACAGCAGGAAAGCCCAGAGAGCACTCTGGCCTTCCTACACAGCTCTCCATGGAGTTTCTTGGACTTCTCCCCACAGGGAGACCTCTTTTTCACCATCAGACTGTCCAACCTGCAAGGGAAAAGTAAAGGCCAGAGTAAGGCCAGAGAAATACCAGTAACACAAGATGGTCCAGAAAGGACCTGACCATACAAATAGTGAGAACACAAGGCAGACTGGAAAAAACCACAAAGCAGATAAAACAAAAAGCACTTTGCAGTATTCTGGACCATGTGTGTAAACTGCACTCAGCCCAAACAACTCAGGCAACAGTGGTTTACTGATTCTAAATTGTAAGATAGCATGTCAGGACCCTGCTGAGTGCTCCTCAAGCTCAGCATCTAATGAATATGTCCATATTATGTCCTTGTATTTTCATTTTATATACTTTGTATCACTGTTTGTCTCAATCCAATCCATGCTTTAGGGACAACAAAGTTGTTTCCTCTTTTTAAATGCCTAAGGTTTGGCGTGCCTCAAATTTCCTTGATCACCACTTAGTCAGTCGTTACAGTTTTTTTATTGTACAGCACCTCATTTGTTCTCCCACATTAGCAATTGCAAGTCTTTGGACAATTTCATGTGTGAACAGACAATTGTCCGCAGCTGTCATATTTGCTTATCAAACCTGATCAGAGATATATACAACAATATGGTGTGGGAACATTTTGCACAGTCCTACTGCACATCACTCAGACAGCAGTGAAAAAAATAGTTCAATTTTAAACAGAAATAGCACATGGGGTCTGCATACTAAAAGAGTGACTGCATGCGTTTGTACAGATAGCAGTGCTTGGTGTGAGTGTGTGTGTGTGTGTGTGTGTGTGTGTGTGTGTGTGTGTGTGTAGGGGTGATTTAACTATGATATCAAAGTTTGGTGCTTTGAAGACACACATATTCAATTATTCATTTTTGGAAGGATGGTGAAATGCCTTCATATGGTCAATCATTCTTATGATCTTCTGTGAGTGCAGACTTAATCAACAATACAGCAAAACTCACTGGAGACTGACAATGTAATCTGTCTTAGTTCATTGGACATTGACCTCTTGTGCTGGAGGTACTGTACAGTGTTTTAGTCTCAAGTGTGTTTTTTTTTCTAATATTTCAGTATTTGAGTCTTGGCCAACACATCTTGCCAGTGTCATTTGCAAGGATATGCAGTGCTGATCTGGACAGCAGTGTAAATATGGAAAATAAATTGATGAGTCCTAGCAAGTTACACTGGAATATCATTGGTGCTACTGTACCAGTAGCAGAAGCCCAAGCCACCCTCATCATAGGAAGCCAAAGCCAGTGGAACACTAGATGAGAGACTGTGGGAAGTACACAAAGACATCCTCTGGGAAAAATAAGCACCAAGTGGACAGCACATTTTTAAGCATTGCAAGTTTAAACATGTCTAACGTAACATCGAAAGCCAAAGAGGATCTATTAAATACCTGTTCTCAAAGGTGCAGTAGATGGCATGGAAAACTGAGAGCAACCTAAATATTTGTGCTTGGATAGGCTCCCTGAAGGCACAGATGATGGCCAACGTAATTAGTTTTTTTTTTATCCCCATGCATTGCCCATACTCATGCGAGGGAATGGATAAATGTTTCTTTTTTTAGCCAATATCAAGTAAAGAGAGGGAGGAATAGAGATAATTTACAAACAAGGGAGGCACTTACAGGCAAAGCTAAATTTAGCACTTGGATTTAAATAGAAACAGTGATACCTGGCACATTTTGACATTCCAAAAAAGCACAACAATTTAGACAGATTATTGTTTAGCCCACACTGCATAATGCATACCAAAAATGCTTCCTGCATGGTGCCAGTTGCCTACTGGTACCACCCCTGCTAATGCACCCACCACAGCATACCAAGGGACCATGCCACTTATCTATAGCAACCACTGTAGCTCAGTCCAAGGAGCAACTGTCTCAAACCCTGATGCATACCAAACAGCTGTTTAATGCACTAGGGATCATGGTCAATCTGCCCAAGTTATTCTTGATCCCTCATCAACACCTCCAGCGTATAGGGGCTATACTGGGCACAACTCAGGGATCAGCCTTCCTACCACCAGGCAACGCAGATCATCTGGTAGCACAAGCCCATGTGCTTTACAGCAACAGCTATGTCACACCCAGGACATTACTGAGACTGATGGGCCTGATGGCAGCAGCCATTTTCACAGTACCCTGGTAGGGCTGTACATGAGGATTCCCTAGTGGACATTAGGATCCCAATAAGATCAATGTACAAAGATCTAGAACAGAAGGTTCTAGTAACATTTCCTAAAGAAGGTGATCCAGTGGTGGTTGGAGCCCACAGTTTACTCAAAGGGGTTCCTTTCCTAATCCTCTCCCTCTCATCAAATCATCACCATAGACATTTTGGGGATGGACTGGGGGCTCATCAGGGGTCTCATCAGACCCAGGGTACATGAACTAGAGTGGAGTGTTCCCTACATATAAAGTTCTAGAGATGAGGGCCATTCTGTAGGGCCTGCAGTCCTTTAAGAACTACCTCTCCCTGGGGCCTCTACTAGTGCAGGCAGACAAAATCAGTGTAATGCACTACATAAATAAGCAAGGTGGGACTCATTCATACTACCCCCGTACAGAGAATCTATGAGGGTTAGGTACTAGGCTCTAGATCATGGTCTAGAATTGTCCACAGTCCATGTTCCAGGTGTCCAAAATGTCCAGGCAGACAGGCTAAGTAGACAATAATGCAGAATTCCTGAATGGGAGCTGCTGACCTTGGTAGTAAAAGTCCTGTTGAACAGGTGGGTCTTCTTTGCATCACCACTCAATGCAAAACTACCACTTTTCTGCTTGCTTGCTTGTTCCAGGGCCTGAAATTTTCTGGCAAGACGAGATGTCCTTCTCTTGGAAAGAGAGATATATACCTTTCCTTCCTTCCCTCTAATTCAGAGGGTGCTAATCAAGCTCCAGAGGGAAGAAGAAACTCTGACACTTGTGGCTCCATTCTGGCCTCAGCAGATCTGGTTCCCCTTACTGCAGTAGTTGACAGTGGAACCTCCAATACCCAGCCCCTGTGCAAAGGCTTGCTATCATAGGACAAGGGCACCCTAGTTCATCCAAACCTCAAGTCACTCTGTCTTTACCAGGGCCACTTATTCCATTAAGTTAAAGTGCTTTGTTCTGTGGGCTACTTTCCTCCACAAATGGAGGAGGAAGATGGCCACTAGGCTGGCTGCCATCTGGTTGTGCTCTAGATGAGCACAAAAAACTTACAAAACCCTTTGCAAAACCAAAAATGAAGAAAAAAGAGGAGAATCCTAACTTAGTCAGCTTATTGAATTAAATGTTTCAGTAAACACTGTATTTTAAATTGTTTATTTTAGCAGTGTGTAAGTAAATTTAGAGGTGAGGTCTAGGGACTTAAGTTTAGATAGGGTCATACAGTGAATTTAGAGCAGGAGTTAGTTTTGTTATTTTTAGGAAATACCTTGGTGTCTGATAGAGGAGTTTGTATTATCCTGTTGCCACTGACAGTGATGTCTGCAGCCAGAGAAGGCATTCATTTCCCAGACCAGAGGAGAGTGGTAACTGTGAGTGGAACATAACTGGAACTGCTAGAAGAGTGGACTATTGCTGGAGGAGGCAGTTTGAGGGGAGGGAGCTGACCTGCTGTGCTGCCAGAAAGCAATACTGGCCAATGAGTTGAGAAGGTGGTGGCTAGAGACCGCAGACGGTCTGATATCATGAGGACTGTGAGCTCAAAGATACTTTCATCAGAGCAAGGAGCTGACATTAGCATTTCCACTACCTGTTGACCTGGAACAGTTGTTCTTTCTGTGAGTATGGGGCACATTCTGAATAAGTGAGATTGTGGGTGAAAACTGCTGCTGCCACAGAGGGTTGGTGAGAGTCCATTTCTGTGGAAAAAGTGGTAACATTTTGTTGAACAGAACTGTAACTTTTTTGCTCTGTAGTTGGCAGAAGGGGTCCTGTTTTGCATTTCCATCGTTGGAACAAAGAGGTGAGAGCACATTGTTCCCAAAAGACTTCCTTCCCTCTACTGGTTGGATGCATAACATCATGTAGTGGTGAGAGCAGTACTGTGTTTTGCCTTCTCAAAAACAGGTCTTTAATTTGTAGAGTCTATTTGCAATTCATTGCAATTAGCATTTTTTTTTGTGACATTTTGGGACTTCTCCACTGCAGTACACTATAGGATTCTCCTGTTTTTATAGGATTCACTTTTATCTCATTAATTTAGAATATTTATTGCAGGGAGGATTGAGATAGGGTTGGTCATGTGTGTGGTTGGGGTAGTGATTCAATGGGGTTGTGCATACTTATCAAATCAAATCAAATCAAATCAAATCATACCTTATTTATAAAAAGCGCCTTTCTTAAACCAAGGCACTTGTACATAATAAAACAAATAAATAATATCACAAGTAATCAGTAAAAGGTCATAATGCAAACCTCTAATAATTCTAATTCTACTAACTTGAATACTACTTTATAAAAAAGAAAGATGTGGTAGCTGTGTTAGTCCAGTCAACAGTGTACAGAAAAAAAAAAACAAATATGTTGCAGGTGATACCTTTTATTGGACTAACAAAATTATTTTTAAGACTAGCTTTCGAGAGGTGAAACTCTCTTCCTCAGGTCAAAAGTGAAAAAGCAGATGAGCAGTGTGACAGATATAAAGGTTGGATGTGGATTCAAGCCTAGACTAGCAGGTTACAGGTTAAAGCATTGCAGTCAATTTGCACCTCTTACAAACAGGAAGACTAATTTTCACCGAGTGTGTCTGTTGGAAGAACAACTTGAAGTCAAAAGGCTGCCTAATTTTACTCTGACTCTGGACCATTAATTAACATTTCTAAAAGTCAAAGCATAAAGAAAATACATACCATTGTCTTAAGAAGGTACCTGTTAAAACAGCCAAAGGGCGCTGATGTGAGGGTTTAAAAAGAAACTCAGAAGCACTGCTTTAAGCATAATTACTGGTAGTGTATTAAAAAATCAACATCTTTATTAAGTCCTTTTTCTTTAGTGTCAAAATATTGTATCATGTTTATTACAAATGTTTTCCAGTCCTGGCTGTTTTTGAAGTTCTCTTTTAACACTCTGACAGTAAAATCACTGGTGGAGTGATCTGGTCTAGAAAAATGTTCCCCTACTGGCGTATTTTCATTTTTATGATTAACCATGAATCTCATGAATCTATGGTGATTCTGATACCTGTTCTTCTAGCAATGTAGTATACATGATACAATGCAGAAATTGTGAGGAAGGCTGCTATAATGGTGAAACCGGACAGGAACTCAAAACAAGAATGAATCACCACGGATTCAAAGTTACCCATAAAAATGAAAATACACCAGTAGGGGAACATTTTTCTAGACCAGATCACCCCACCAGTGATTTTACTGTCAGAGTGTTAAAAGGGAACTTCCAAAACAGCCAGGATGGAAAACATTTGAAATAAAAATGATACAGTATTTTCACACTAAAGAAAAAGGCTTAATAAAGATGTTGATTTTAATACACTACCAGTAATTATGCTTAAAGCAATCTTCTGAGTTTTCTTTAAACCCTCACATCAGCACTTCCTCTGGCTGTTTTAACAAGTACTTCTTAAGACAATGACATGTATTTTCTTTGTGCCAAATAATGTCAGTTCAGGAAATCAGACAAAATCAGGCAACCGCTGATCTTACAAGTGTTCTCCAGCAGACACACTCCAGTGAAAATTAGTCTTCCTGTTTGTGAGAGGCAAATTGACTGCAATGCTTTGATCTGTAACCTGCTAGTCTAGGCTCAACCACATCCAACCTTTATATCTGTCACACTGCTCAGCTGTTTTTGCCTTTGACCTGGAGGAAGAGAGTCTCACCTCAAAGCTAGTCTTAAAAAATAACTTTGTTAGTCCAATAACAGGTATCACCTGCAACATATTTATTGTAATTTTCTCTCATACTACTTTAAAAATCAGAATATGCCAAATCAAAAAGATAAGTTTTTAGTGCAGTCTTAAACTCTTGAATGGTCAGGCAATCTCATACCCAGTGAGGTAGAGAATTCCATATGGTTGGGGCCACAAAGCTGAAAGGTCAGGCCTCAGAAGACTTCCAATGGATCCTGGGAATCTCTAGCAATCCCTCTTCAGTGGATCGGAGAGGGTGGAGGGGGCAGTAAGGGTGAAGGAGATCTTGCAAGTAACTAGGTCCCTGGTCATGTAAGGTTTTATAGGTCAGCAAACTGACCTTGAAGGTGATCCTCCACTGCACTGGAAGCCAGTGCAGGCTGCAAAGCACAGGCATTATGTGACTGGTTCTGAATGTGCCAGTCAGCAGCCTCGCTGATGCATTCTGCACTAGCTACAGGTGGTGGACATCAACCCCCAGCAGCCTTAGGTAAAGGCTATTGCAGTAGTCAAGGTGAGAGGTAATGAAGGCATAGACTAGCATCAGGATGAACCAGGTGTTTCACCTGGGTGATATTCTTCAGATGGTAGATAGAGGTCTTGACAACAGCTGACACCTACAATTTCAGGGTCAGGTCATTGTCAACATAAAATGCCAAGGTTCCATACCTGGTATGAGGTAGCCAGTCCACCTCCCCCCAGACATAATCCCAAGGGCGAGCCTGCCAACAAGCCCATCTCCCAATGATCAGGGTCCACAACCAGTACCTCAGTTTTAACTGGGTTCAACTGCAGCTAGCTCACATTCATCCAGTTCTGGATCTTGGTGAGACAGTTCTTAAATACCAAGAGGAACACATACTGATCAGGTGCAAATGATATGTATAGCTGAGTGTCATCTGCATAGCAGTGAAAACTCTGACCATGCCACCTAATAAGCTCTTCTAATGGCAGCATATACACTGCAAACAACAGGGGTGACAAGATGGATCCCTGCAGCACCCTGCAAGATAGGGAGTGAGGGGCCAAGGAATAAATCCCAGATACTAATCTCTGAGTCCTACCCTCTAGGAAAGGTTGAAACATGGAACCCTTCTCCACATGCCAGAGGCTGTTCAGCTTGGAGACCTGCTGCAGATATGGGTACAGCCCAGTGCAAGACTTACACCATCTCCCCCAGGTGAAAGAGGATGTGACTGTGTTCTTGGCTCCCTCCATGTCACCAATACAGCATCTCTGCAATATTGCCTTTGCACCTTTGTTGACCTCCCTCTTCCAGTTAAAAAATAAGATGCTGTCAGGAGGTCATCATTGCTGAGGGCATGTAGGATGGCACACTGGGGGTACAGTGTAAGTGAGTAGCTTTAGAGTGGTTTGGAGCAGGAGACACCTTGGGTTAAGATGGGGTCTTGAGAGAGGCCAGATGTGTTTGGTGCCTTTCCCAAGGTTTCTGCTGGACAGAGTAGGCAGATAGCCAGTGGGCCTGAAATCTCTACTGTTCCCATTTGGGCAGTGCTGTGCAATGCCAGATCAATGGGGAGCAAGGTCACAAATATGGCAGAGTTGGATTCCTCTGTTGATCTGACTTGCATTATGGAGATCTGGGTGAAAGATGACTTGGAGCCAGTTTTAGAGGTGTCAGTCCTGACAGGGTACTCTGTAGTTCACTGCCTGAGGAGGGAACAAAGGGGTGGGTGTGTGGTCATCTGTTTTAGATCCCACCTGAACTTCTCTGTGCACCTGGTGGGATCTACCTGTTCATTTGAATGAATGGCTGTGTGTGGGAATCCAGGTGCAGGCTGCAAGACTGTCCTCATGTACAGGTCTCCTGGGCACAAGGGAGAATTCCTACAGGAAGTTACTGAAGTATTTGCCAGTAGGGTGTTGGAGTCACCTAGATGGTTAATTTGGGTGACTTCAATGCATGGGTTGATAACAAACTCTCACATTTTGGTCAAGACTTTCTCAGCTTACATGACATCTCTGGGCCTCTCACAGTTGTTGCTTCTGCAACTCACCACCATGGCCATTCACAGAGAGGGTTGTGGATGCATGGAACAGCCTTCCAGAGGAGGTCGTGGAATCAAAAACAGTGGTGGAATTCAAGCATTCATGGGACAGTCATAAGGCAATTCTTGGGGGTGGGGGTAGGAAGAAGTAGGCTGCTGGTTAACTAGGATCTACAGCTTATCCAGTAGGTAGGGAAATGGGCAGATTGGGTGGGCCAAGCGGTCCTTATCTGTTGTCAAATTCTATGTTTCTATGCCTTGGATCTAGTATTCTCACTGGGGCTTGAGGTCACAGACCTCAGGAATGATCTGGTCTTGTGGTCAGATCACTGCATGGTGGAGTTATCATTTAGGGTACCTGATAGTCCTTTCTCTATTGAGATGGTACTCTACTGCCTATTACAGGGATTGAACCTAGAGAGGCTACTGGCAGTGGTTAACTTTTCTGGTGTGTGTATTGCATATGCGGTTGGCAAAGGCATGGTGGTGACAGCCTGTAATAGTGCTGTTTCCAATGTGCTAGATGCCATTGCACCAATCCATATACAACCAAGCTCTTCTCACTTGAGACCTCCATGGTTTAATGGGGTTCTTAAGTTGATGAAGACCATGTGTCAGAAATTGGAGCATTGCTGACAGAGGACCCAGTCCGAAAAGGATAGACAGGCTGCATGAGTTCACTATGGTGAATATCAAAGGGCAATCAACTGTAAAAAATCAGAGTTCCTGTCTAGGGAGATAGCTACAGGAAGAAAACAAATAGCCCAGCTCTTTCAGACTGTGGAAAGATTACTTCATCCTACCTGTCTACAGTCAAAACGAACACTTTCAGTCACTTTGTGCAAGGAGCTTGCTCATTTTTGTCTCTGACAGAGAGTCCTCCATTTAGACCAGAATCTTCCCAGGGGGCTAAATCAGCCTCACAGTGGTCAGCCTTGTGTGGACAGAGGCATTCCTATTGTTTGGGGGGAGTTCCAGCCAGTGGGGGTGGCAGAGGTCATTGAGTTAATCTCAGAATTGTAGTCCACCTTCTGTGAATTGGACCTGGCTTGACCCATCTTCTAGAGGAATGTATTGGGTCCATGGGGCCAGTGTTTGCCGAGACAGTCTGGTGTTTGCTATCAGAGAGGTTCTTCCCTGGTGTCTTGAAGCAGGCATTGGTGAAACCACTTCTGAAGAAACCGTCTCTTGACCCTGACCTTTTGTCAAATTATAGACCAATCTCCAACCTCTCATTCTTGGGGAAGATTGTTGACAAAGTAGTGGTTCTGCAGCTGAAAGCTCTCCTCACAGCCTTTGACATCTATGAGCCATTTCAGTCTGGATTTAGAGAAAGGCACAGCACTGAAACAGTGCTGGTCAAGGTGGAAAATGACCTCCTCTGGATGAGAGATAGAGGAAAATTGGTCAATTCTCATTCTCCTAGATCTCTGCTTAGTACTTGACATGGTGGACCACATTGTGCTTCTTGATCATCTTAGAGAGTATTGTGGACACACCGGCAGTGTCATCAACTGGCTTGAGTCCTAGCTTGCAAGCAGGATGCAACAGGTAGTGATGGAGGATGTCTTCTACCCCAAAATCCCTGCCTTGTGGAGTTCTTTAAGGTGCAATCATTTCACCAGTGCTGTTCGCAGTGTACATGCTACCCCTGGGAGAGCTCATTAGATGTTACTGTCTGGGATTTCACTGTCATGTAGATGATACTCAGCTGTATATGTCTTTGCTACCAGGACAAATAGCACGTAAAAGTGCTAAATAAATTCCTTGCTGAGCTCCAAGACTGAATGTCCTCTAACTGGCTACAACTGAAGCATGACAAGATAGAGGTACTGGTGGTTGAGCATGGTCACTGGCGTGATGTGGCTGTCATAGGAACAGTATTGTATCTTGGTACTACTCCATTGGCAGCTGCTTCCTGGTGAGAAATTAGAATGCTGTACTCGACAATGGTTTGAAGCTTGAGTTTCAGATGTTGGCTGTCATTCAGAGTGGTTTCTACCACTTAAGGACATCATTAGGAGGCAGTATAGCATAGTGGTTTAAGGCTTTGAGCTGCAAAACTGGAGACCAGGGTTTGAATCTCACAGCCGCCACTTGCATACTGTGTTACCTAAGCAAGTCACTTAATTTTCTTTTGCTCCCAGGTCACACCTGTAAACAAGCTTTAGCTTAGTGTGTCTTTCCTGGTTAAAAAAAAAAAAAATCACCCAGATTAAATCCCTAGTTCTACCTGGTGACTTGCCAGCACAGGTGCATGCCTTTGCCACTTTGAGGCTGGACTACTGTAATGCTCTTTATTTCAGGGTCAGTAGAAGGAACCCCATCAGTTGCTGCTGGTGCAGCATGCAGCGACCAAGTCACTGATGGGTCTTTCTAGATCCAGTCATGTGACCCTGGTTTTGCATGATCTGTAATAGCTGCCAGTCAGATGGAGAATTCTCTTCAAGGTGGACTTATTCACCAGTAAGGCCCTATACTGATTGGGCCCTGGCTGCCGGAATGATCTCCTAACTCCTGCCACCCCAGTGCACTCACTCTGCTCCTCCACTGAGAGCATCCTCGTGATTCCAAGAGCCAGGCCAAAAACCTCAGGAGATGGACTGTTTGAGGTGGCTGCCCAGCCCTCTGGAATTTACTTCCTAGATCACTGAGGGAGTCTCGTTGGTGGATGTTTTTAAAAGGATTCTAACGATACACCTTTTTAATCAAGAGTTTTTTTTTATTAGTATGTCGTATTGATTTTATTGTTTTTTTACTTCTGATTTTAACTGTTGACTTACTGACCCTACTATTTAAGTGTAATATGTATGGTTGTTGTTGTACATTTTTGCACTACACTATAAGGTGCAAGAGTCATTTTAATGAGAAAGCACAGATATAAAAGTTATTGCAGTTTTGGTGGGATTTTTTGGTAACATCTGAAATCTAACTAACACATGCACAGTGTCATGTTTTGCTTGTTTTTATATATATGCAGCTTATCATAAAGGAAACTATGCCTGATTTGGTAAAAGAAATGCTGACCTGTTTGTGTCTGAGTCAAATCACTGACTGACCTTCAGGGCCACAGTAATGGGGGGGGGGAGTGGGGAAGTTGTTCAGGGCCCTGAGCTCAGGAGGGCCCACCTGAGGAGTTGGCATTAGCTGGTTTGGGAAATGTGGTCCCATTTCAAGTGACTTGTCCGGGGCCCCAAAATTCATAGCTGCAGCCCTGCTGACCTTCATCAGATAATGTTTGACTGTGCAGCAATGTCCCCTTTCATGCTCTCTGCACTCAGAGCAACAATATTCTGCCTGCCTGAGAATAAAGCCTCATTGTAGAGATGTGGATCCAGTTAAGGTTTTTAATAATATTTTATGCATCAGTAATATGGGACTTAATAATGTGACTTCTATCAAGCCATCATTTAGTTCTTAGTCTTTCAGAGTGTATAACCTCAAAAATAAACTTCTGTGTTTCTACACATTTGAGTATATAGTTGTATGCCAGTAAGAGATGTGACATGATAAACCCTCTAATATTATCATTGTATAATATTTGTATTATAAACAAATGTGAATGTCTGTTTATGCACACAACCAGACTGACTGCTGCAGTGACAGTTGACCTTTAACCTCGGGTGTCAGTGTAGAAGCTGCAGGATGTGTTAAACTGATGAGTGAAGAGAAACCTAATCAAGAGTTTCCTGTTCTGTCTTTAATTAAAGCTTCTGGCCATCTGCCAGGATATAGGCCTCATAAACGTTTACGGTTCTTGCAGGAAAGGCCAATTTGATAGCAGGACCATGTTATAAGTCATAAACCTTAGACATTCCTTGGAAAACAGGAACCATCAAGCAGTTCAAAGAGAGATGTTTTGATCAAAGCCTGTTATATTTGGGAAATGGCTAGTTGCTGATGTTCACATTAATAAAATACATCCTTGTAAATAATTATGTTAAGAGTTATAACTAAGGGAGGATCTAACGGTGACCTCATTAAAGGGGTGGGGATATGGAGTTTCAAATGAATAGCTATCAGAGGGAAACAGTGATATATTATTTTGGACTCAAGAGGCACACAGTTCTCTGGACTTGAAAGCACTTATGGTAACAGCTAGATAGGAGAGAACTTAAATTTGTGGTAGGAGTTTGTGTTCTGTAATGTCCCATTTTTTTATGTGATTGTAAGTTCATGATATACTTGTTCTGTGTTTCATTTTACCTGTTTTAAACTTTTTAGTAAACATTTTCTTTAAAATACTGCCTGTGCTATTTTATGTTATTTTACATGTGATTGCTGAACTTGTGTTTAAGGTTGACAGCTGTTAAGAGCTTGATTGTGTTACTAAGCTTAAAAGGTAAGAATATACCTAGGTCTCATATGAGTTGTAAGGGTGTATTTTGGAAACCTGACTTGGTGCACCTGGGCAAAGATTATATTGCATTTCCCCAAAGAGAATATATATCTGAGCCTGTTAACTGGGTACACTAGCATTAGATTCACATTGTGACCCCCCAAAACATGAAGCTAATAGGTGATTTAGACCCCAAACAGGCAGGAGGGTTACCCAGTCTGTTACCTGTTCACACAATTGCTCTTCAAGGTTGGCTCTGAGGGAGCAGAGGGCCTGACCTGCAGAGTGCATTTGTGACAGATTTGGTTGGTAGTGGTGCAATTTAAAAAAATTGGTAACACAAGCTTCAACAGTTCAGTGTGTCAGATTAATACTGTACAGTTCACTTGCAAAATAAGGCAGTGATTTATCTTTAAAAGTAAACAGAATTATATCATTTTGATTACAGTCTAAGTTCCTACCTGTTTTACTTTTTAATTTTTGTCGAGTGCAAGTTAGAGTAGTCATAGTTATGGAAGAAGATGACTTCCAACTACAGTGGGTACACTGCAGACTACCTGAGGCAGGTGTGCCAGGAGAGAGAAGTCCAATATGAGCGGAAAGCCAACAAGCAGAACCTCATGGATGCTCTGGTGGGGCAGATGTCCAGTGACTTGAGTCACAGTCTATGACTGAAAAGGCAAGAACATTGGGCATGGAGGGGCCATGGTCCAGACCAGTGTCCCGATCCAGTGAGATGAACCGCAGGGTCAGTGTAAGCCAAGGGTCACAGCAGCAGGGGAAGGTCACCAGCATTCACGAGCCAGAAGTGATTAATGTGCAGATGGAGTTGTGGAGAATGGAGCTGGAGTTCCAGAGGGAAGAGAGGCTAGAGCAGCAAGAGGCAGAGGAGAGCAGGGGGCAGCTTCTGTGAGAGATGGAGTGAGAGTGGCAAGGGGCTGACCAAGAACAGCGAGAAACTGAGCAAGAACAGTGAGGCTGAATGGCAGCAGCGAGAAGATGACCGTGAAGAGTGTGAGCTCCAGAGGCAATATGAGCTGGAGAAGCTATGACTCCAAACATCAGATCAGGTAAGTAGCCTGGGTTTAAATGGAGCTACAAGACTAGGTTGCTCTCCTATGTGGCCTGTTAAAGAAAAGGATGCCTAAGAAAATTACCTGGGAAATAGCCTGCGAAAAAGCCTTTACCAGACTGAAGGAGGCACTGTGCAATGCTCCTATATTGACAGGTCCAGACTACAGCAGACCTTTGTAGTCCAGACTGATGCCTCAGATGTGGGTATTGGGGCAGTGCTGAGTCAGACATCCAACCAAGGAAAGATCACCCCATGGTGTACCTGAGTAAAGAGTTACTTCCCAGGGAGCAGGCTTACTCAACAGAGGAAAAAGTGCCTTGCCATGGTGTGGGCCCTAAAGAAGTTAGAGCAATACTTATATGAGCAGCATCTTGAGGTACAAACTGACCACAACCCCTGGTTTGGCTGGCACAAAAGGTAAAATGAATGGCAGACTTCTAAGATGGAGTCTTGCCTTGCAAGGGTATGACATGATTGTTTCACACAGGGCTGGGGCAGCGAATGCAAATGCTGATGGTTTATCTCATAGTTTTGAGATGAAAACTGAATTTGGAGAACTAATCTCATGAGGGAAAAGATCCCCCAAATTGAGTCTAAGGAGGGAGGAATGTGATGTGAACCCTCTAATATTATCATTGTATAATATTTGTATTAAAAACAAATGTGAATGTATGTTTATATACAAAACCAGACTGACTGCTGAAGTGACAAGTGACCTTTGACCACAGGTGTTAGTGTAGAAGCTGCAGTATGTGATAAATTGACGAGTGAAGAGAAACTTAATCAAGAGTTTCTTGTTCTGTCTTTAATTAAAGTTTCTGGCAATCTGCCAGGATATAGTACTCTTAATCTTTTATTGCACTTGCAGGAAAGGTCAGTTTGATAGTAGGACCTTGTTATAAATCGTAAACCTTAGACCTTCCTTGGGAAACAGGGACCAGCAAGCAGTTCAAAGAGATGTTTGATCAAAGACTGTCATATTTGGGAAATGGCTAGCTGCTGATGTTCATATTAATAAAATACAACTTTGTAGGTAATTATGTTAAGAATTAAAACTAAGGGAGGATCTAACGGTGACCTAACAAAAGGGGTGGGGAGATGAAGTTTCAAATGAACAGCTATCAGAAGGAAACTGATATAATATTTTGGACTCAAGAGACACGTACTTCTCTGGACTTGAAAGCACTCATGGTAACAGCTAGATAAGAAAGAACTTAAATTTGTGGTAGGAGTTTGTGTTCTGTAACTTCCCATTTTTTTATGTGGTTGTAAGTTCATGATGTTCAAGTTCAAGTTTATTGTAGGAAAACTCCATTGAGCAAGCTCATTCACAAGGAGGTCCGATGACACAAACACATAGTTACAGATTGCATAATCGAAAAAAACAGTACAAATTCAAGTACATAATTATGGGCAAGCATTAACATTTTGCATGAAAATGACAATGACATAGAAAAATACAAGTACAGAAGTCACTTGTTGGTCATCTCAGTAGGAGACCAGAGCCACCTATCCTCCCCCAATTAGCCATTAAATAAGGCCTATTATGCCTACTGCATTATTATTATTTGAGAAGTAGGGAAAAACAGACATTTTATTTGTCCTTGCTCTTTAACACAAATAAATTCAGAGACTTACTACAGACTCTTGCTGCATTTTACATTTTACAATCTGGGACTATACTGGCAACTAAGCAAGACTAATTTTTAGAGGCCCACTTGTGATCTGTTCCCCATTCTAATAAGGTTTTTCTTTTTATCCACATGACAATTATAAAGTAATGGTATTGGGAAGAGCTGAGAAATGAGATAGGTGGTAGAGCATACTCCAAGGACTGCTATCCTTCCCTAAATATTGTTTTCTTTCTTTCTTTGGTATATCCCTACTTTTGGGATACACTTATTGGGTATCCTAGAGGCCCCAGCCAACTGTGACCTGGAACTACCTCCATCTTCAGGAAGAGCTCAACAAATACATGGGGTTCTTCATGAGGGTTCGGGGAGGAACGTCTATACATCCCCACTTATGGAAGTCACTGATCCAAGCAATGACAAGGTTTTATTAATCAATGTCATTTATAGTATAAATAGTTTTGTTATAATGAGAGTGGGGCTGTTCACTGACTTATAGTTAGATGTAAGACTAAGATTACAAGATATATGAGTTATCTGGGAAATGCATGATCATTTCATGCAATGCAAACAGAGGAGTAATAATTATGAAATACAGGATATGGTTAGAAATACAGCTTTGCTAGGCAGGGCAATCTGATCTTACTGGAGAAGACACACAGTAAAGCCCAGATTTCATTAAGAGACCTCTCATCTTACAAGCCAGTACAGGAGATGGCCATTATGTCTCAGGATCATGAGAAACAGCTGCACGGAGTCTGAGCTGGATGTCATTGTCCACCTAGGGACAAATGACTGCTCATCATGAGATTAGAGCAGTGCAGAAGGACTTTGAAGAATTGGGAAGGGTCTAAGACAAGTAGCACACACAGTATCCTTCTCAGAGGTGCTGCCTGTCAATGGCATGAGTGAGGCGAGGCACTTTGCACCATGCAGTTTAATGAATGGTTGAAAAATGGTGTGGAGCACGGGGTTTGGCTTCATTGGAGACTGGGGTTCCACCTGGAGGGACACCAGTCTATATTGGCAGGATGGTCTGCATCTGTCCAGGAAGGGAAAAAGTCTTTTGAGCAATTGGTTTAAATGCTTCATTGGCAAACTTTTAAACTAGTCAAAGGGGGAGGCACTGATAAGCAGCAGGAAAATCCCAGCCTCTCCCTACAAAACAGGGTACTAAATGAGAAAAAGACCAAGGTAGAAAGGTCAGTGGGGGATGCTGCAAAAGAAGGTAAAGCCATCAAAAAATGGAGAGCAATGAGTACCAATGCCCGTAGTCTGAGTAACAAGCTTCCTGAATTAGTGGCCTTGATGGAGAAGGAACATCTGGATATCGTGGCAGTCACAGAAACGTGGTACACACAAAACCATGACTGGGACGTAAACATACCAGGATACACTATCTACAGGAGGGACAGGGAGGGTAAAGAGGAGGAGGAGAGCTCTTTACATAAGGGAAGGAATCAAAGCAACAGAACAAAAGGGTAAATAGGAAGGAGAGAAGCACTGTGGGTAAATTTGGAGACGGCAATGGCACCACAATCCACAGGGTTGTATACAGACCCCTCTCAGGGGAGGAAATTGACAAAGAAATGATAGAAAGTATACTTAGAATGGCAGAAAAAGGGGAGATATTGCTGATGGGTGATCTGAATATGCCAGATGTTAACTGGAGTGCAGTTGCAGCAGCCACTTCGAAGAGTGGGGTTATTCTAGATGCCCTACAGGGGGCATGCCTTAGACAACTAGTATTGGAGCCCACTCGAGAGGGAGAAATCTTAGACCTGGTTCTCTTAAATGGAGATGAAGAGAGGATCACAGATGTAGAAGTGGGTAGCCATCTGGGAACTAGCGACCATCGAAGAGTATGGTTCACAATAAACACAGAATAGAGTCAAGCCATACAAAGACAAAGGTACTGGATTTTAGGATGGCTGACTTTGTCAAAATGGTGAGTGCCTAAGGAATGCACTAGCAAATGGGCAGGAAGGAGGGGGTGGAAGAACAATGGAGAATAATAAAAACTACCATCACAGAGGTAACAAGCCTTTGTGTAAAGCAAATAAACAAAACAAAACGAGGTAAGAAACCACTATAGTTCTCAAAGGAAGTGGCAGTGAAGGTTCAAGAGAAAAAGAAAGCATTCAGGAAGTACAAGGAATCACAGAAGGAACAGGACAGAGAACTGTATCAGTTAAAGCAAACGGAAGCTGGGAAGGCAGTCAGAACAGCAAAGGCCCAAACTGAGGAAAAGATAGCCAACTCAGTTAGGAAGAGGGATAAAACCTTTTATAGGTACATCAGGGAGTGAAGGAAGACCAAGGGAGGGTTAGTGAGGCTTAATAAAGGGAGGGAGGGTGGGCAGAGGGTGACTGTGAAAGGCAGAGATACTAAACAAATATTTTTGCTCAGTATTTACAAAGGAAGTAGGTGGAGGTACCTAAAGAAAACAGTAGAAACACTCTGGATACAGAAGTTGATACCAGCCCATTTACAGAAGAAAGGGTTCTGAAAGAACTCATAAAACTGAAGGTGGACAAAGCAATGGGGCCTGATGGGATTCATCCCAGAATTCTAAAAGAACTAAGGGTAGAACTAGTGACACCACTGACTACCCTCTTTAACAAATCATGGGAGGGTGGGGTGGTACCCGAGGACTGGAGGAGAGCAGATGTGATTCCCCTTCACAAAAGTGGGAGCAAGGCAGAAGCAGGAAACTACAGACCTGTTAGTTTAACCTCAGTGGTAGGGAAAATGATGGAATCACTTCTGAAGGAAAGAATTGTTGAGTATCTAGAGGCCAGAGGGCACAGGACCCAAGGCAGCATGGATTCACAGTAGGAAGGTCATGCCAGACAAATCTGATAGATTTCTTTAACTGGGCGACCAAAGTAGTTGATCAGGGAGGGGCTGTGGACATGGCCTACCTAGACTTTAGCAAGGCATTTGACACAGTCCCACAAAAGATTAATTTACAAGTTAGCTAGCCTGGGAGTGGGTCCCAAGATGACAGCCTGGGTAAAGAATGGCTGGAGAATAGGACAAAGAGAGTAATAGTTAATGGAGTCCACGCTGAAAAAAGGGGGGTTAGTAGTGGGGTACTGCAGGGTTCAGTATTAGGACTGGTCCTCTTCAATGTCTTTATAAGCAACATTGCAGAGGGACTGGAAGGAAAATTATGTCTCTTTGCAGATGACACAAAGATCTGCAACAGAGTTGATACACAAGGTGGAGTGGAAAGGATGAGAAGGGACTTGGCAAGGTTACAGGAATATTCAAATGTATGGCAGTTTAGATTCAATGCTAAGAAGTTCAAGGTAATGCACCTGGAAACAAAACCCAGGGAAGAGTACACAATGGGGTGAGATACTAACACAACAAAAATGGAAAGGGACCTGGGGGTAGTTATATCAGATGACCTAAAGGTGGGCAACAATGTGAGAGGGCAGCAAGGAGGCTGGGGGGATACTGGGATGCATAGGGAGAGGCATCACCAGTAGAAAACAGGAAGTTAGTATCCCTCTGTACAGACAGCTGGTGAGACCGCATCTGGAGTACTGCGTGCAGTTCTGGAGACCCAGTCTCCACAAAGACATAGACAGGATGGAAGCTGTCCAGAGGAGGGCAACTAAAATGGTGCAGGGTCTGCACTGGAAGACATATGAAGAGAGACTTAAGGAGCTTAATATGTATAGCCTTGAGGAAAAGAGGGAGAGGGGAGACATGATAGAAACTTTCAAGTACCTCAAGGGAATCAACAAAGTCCAAGAGGTAGCATCTTTCAAAAAGAGGTGTGCAAGAACAAGGGAGCACAATTTGAAGATAGAAGGGGGGCGGCTCAGAGGTAATTTAAGGAAGTATTTTTTTCACAGAGAGGGTTGTGGATGTATGGAATGGCCTTCTTGTTGTGGAGTCAAAAACAGTGGTGGAATTCAAGAATGCATGGGACAGTCATAAGGCAATTCTAGGGGGGGGGTGTGGGGGTAGGAAGAAGTAGGCTGCTGGTTAACTAGGATCAGCAGCTTATCCATCAGGTAGGGAAATGGGCAGACTGGGTGGGCCAAGCAGTCCTTATCTGCCGTCAAATTCTATGTTTCTATGTGCAGCCAGGGCAGAGGATGTCAGATGGTGTTCTGTCCATCAGAGGGAGCCCTTTTTATTTTGTTTAATTAGTCATGATGGATTCTTTGATAGAGTTTTTGTCATCGAACATTAATGATATTAATAACCCTAATTAGTGCTCTAGATTGCAGCAGTACCTATGTCAGCAGAGGGTGGATAATTGTTTTTACAAGAGACACATTTGTCTCCTTCAGAACATCAGAAACTTTCTGTTGGCCACAGGTACATAGTAATAGCTTCTTCCAGTAAGACAGGCAAGCAAAGGCATTGCCATACTAATTCCTGCTGGAATGCCCATTCTGAAAGAAGCTGAGAAGATTGACTATAATGTTTATTTCAGTATTGCTCAGGGATGTCTGTATGACTCAGCTGTTACATTGGTGAGTGTATATTTTCCCCCAGGGTCTCTCCGCCCTGGTCCAGATGAAAAGGCTTTTCAACCAGCTTTTGGATATACAGCAGGGTATAATTATAATAGGGGGTGACTTTAATATCACTCTATCCCCCCACCTGGATGCCTTTCATCCCCATAAGCATAGGACTAGTCCTTAGCAGAGATATCTCAAAGCCCATTTGCCTATACTGGGTATGACAGTTGTAAGGCATCAATTCATTCCTGCAAAAGGAGGTTTTACTTATTTTCTCCCCAAGACATCATACCTCCTCTTACCTAGACTACTTTTTCTCTCTACAGAGCATGTTGCAAAAATTAGGGACATTAGGCTAGGAGCTTGTCTCCTATCTGATCATACCCCAATTATATTAAAATTAGACATTGCAGCACCTAGGAAGACCACCCTTTGGAGGCTGAAATCCTCAATCCTAAAAGACCCAGAGTTTAAGACAATGATGAAGGACCAGCTTCCCCAGATAATTTGAGAAAATCAATCCCCAGAGATTTCCCCAGCAGTGTTGTGGGGCAGAGTTAAGGCTGTCCTTTGGGATGAGACCATTTGTTTACAACCCAACAGAGGAGAATTAAGGAAGCCAGATACAGACAGTTGCAAGATAGGCTAGCAGAACTTAAAAAAGCCAGAGAGGAAGGGCATATAATTCAGCCTACAAGAATTGCAGAAAGTGCAGGCTGAGCTCCAAAAATCTTAGACTTGAAGGTACAGGCTGCACTTTTATATACTAAAAGCACTTTTTATGAGGGAGGACCAAGGGGAGCTAGGCACTTAGCCAGACGAACCAGAATGTTCAAGCAGAAAGCTACAATCACTGCAATTAAGGATCCTAAATCTGGTAACCTTCTTCATTGATGCCCAGAGATAGAACAAGCTTTTCAAAAATGTTATACAGAATTATATTCTGAACCCCCCCCCCCCAGATATCAGAACCTTTCTGAGTAAACTATTCATTTCTAAGCTTTCTGCGATACAACAAACCTCATTGTTGAGTCCAATCACAAGACAGGAAATCCATCTGGCTATTAGAAAACTAAAACCATGGAATCACCAGGACCTGATGGCTACTCTGCTGAGTGGTACAAGGCTTTTCCCTTTATTAAGCCCCTTGCTGTTACAGGTTTTCCAAGATGTTCAGAATGGCAAACCACCCCAGACTCCTGGCATTATACTGTGCTTTCAGCCATACCAAAACCAGGAAGGGATCCCCAATACCCAGAATCATACAGACCTATATCTGTATTCAATTGTGATTATAAGATATACATGTCCATATGGGCCAAGCATCTGATCATATATTACCAGAAGTAATTCTTATGGACCAGGCAGGTTTCTTATGACAAAGGCAAACTGCAGATAATACCCTCAGAACATTCCACTTGATGGACCATATGACCAGTAGTTCTCTTCCCTCAGTATTAGTGAGTTTAGATGCCTTCAAGACTTTTGCTAGGGTCTGTTGGGACTTTCTGTGGAGGCCCTGAGGCTTTTGGATTTCCAGAGCAATTTGTTACATGGCTTAGTCACATATATTCATCCCCAAAGCTTTTATAAAATAAACAGGTGCAATTTCCATCCTGATCCCCTAGAGTGGGGCACCCATCAGGGATGCCCTCTCTCACCACTATTATTGCAGTTTATATTAGCCTTTAGCTCTGGCGGTCCGGCAGTCAGACGATGTAGAGGGGGTAAAGGTGAAGGAGGATATCTTCACAATAGCCCTATCTGCAGATGATGTTCTACTGTTTTATCAGACCCAGAACCTTCTCTTCAGGCCCTCTAGAAAATTATTACTCATTTTTCATTCATTTCAGGATATAAGATAAATTCTACAAACACAGAGGTTTTGACTTTCTGCTTTTCCCCTTCTCCACCCCTTCAAGCTTATTTACCTTTTAAGTGGTGAGGGACAAAGCTGAAATATCTGGATATACAGTTACCTCAAAATATTGATCACACTGTCCTGATAAATTATGAACCTCTCACTCAGACAATAGAGAATGGCCTTCATACTTGGTCTCAACTACGTGTCTCCTTCTATTCAAGGATTGACCTTATTTGAATGAATATATTGCCCAGACTACTGTATTTGTTTCAAACCAGTCATGTCTTGCCCCTTCCTTTTCTATTTTATATCTTGGAATAGGGCTTTAACTCGATTCATCTGGGCTGGAGGGAAACCTTGCATTTGATGGTCCATCCTACAACTCCCAATAGACAAGGGAGGGTTGGGATTACCTGATCTGGGTAAATATACACAAGCAGCTACCCTGGCTAGGATACTGGGGTGGATTGATCCAAATTATTGAATACTTTGTAAAAAACTAGAGATTACACTAAATCATATTGAAGATATTAAAAATGTTCTATTTGAACTGGGGAGCCCCTCCCAGGGTGGAATGCTTATCACAGGGCAATGCAAAGCAGTGTGATAGTCTGGGACAAGCTTAGAACCTCTCAGGAACTTGCCCCAGTCTTTTATTTTCTACGACAACTTAGGTTAGAGACAAAGAATTTTCAGGTCCTCCTAACTGAGACTTTAAATTGCAGGCATAATAGATGCCTAACTTTTATTTTTCAGATATTAGAAAACCAGGGTATGTTGCCCTTTTCAACATTAAGAGATACCTAGGGGCTACCACCAGAAACTATTGTAGCTTATCAGCAGATACAAGCTTATCTGGTGAATAAGACTCCTCAATGGAACTGCCTCCCACTGCCATCTCCTCAATTATTGATAGTGATTATATCTTCCATAAAGGGAATAACCGCCCCACACACACACACACACATACACACCTGATTGGATCACTGTATAAGGGATTGCAGAAGGTTACTAGAGACACAACTGTGGGGGTCCTGGCTGCTTGAATTGGAAATTATTGATACCGGTCTCAGAAGATCTCTGATTTAAATATATCAGGTTATCTCATGGAATATCTCTAGCAACATACTGGCAGGAATTTGCCTGGAAAGTCAGGCTTAGATTTTCTAATACACCAGCTAAACTGATGAAATTTAGAGATGGCCCAGTAGGAAACTGCTGGTGATCTTGTGTGGAAAAGATGGCTGGACATGTACACATCTTCTGGTCATGCCCAGTGCTCTGACCTTTTTGGGGAGAGGTGGCAGAAACCCTGGGGGAGTTGGTGGGAGAGGATGCAGTCCTTAGTCCTGAAATGGTGTTGCTTTCAATACCTCCTGTAGGGCTCTGTATTCTGAGGTCTCTCTCTTGATTACTTATATATTGATAGCTAAGAAAGCAATTAGCAGACTATGGGGCCAGACCCTACCTCCGACCAGAAGGGAATGGTTCACGGCCATGAAGGAAGTATACTATCTGGAAAGACTGGTAGTTGGCCATTTAAACAGAAAAGATAAATTTGAACTCCAATGGAGGAAATGGGTCCTATATATGTCAGTACAAGATCCACATTTTATCCCATAATGAGTGACCAGAGAAGTAACCTGATGTTTATAAGGTGAGGGACAGAGACAGAGAGAGAGAGAGAGAGAGCTAGGGGAAAGACTTATCATTTGAGTACTAGTATACAAGGATCCCTATTGGGTTGGATTATCTATGGCTGTATGTGAATTATGATCTTGTGCCCATAACTGTAATGCATTGTGTGTTGCTTGAACTATGTTTGATTGTATTATGTGATTTCTATATTCTATAATTCTATAATGTACTGTATCCCATATGTCTCTTACATATTTTAAAACAAATAAAAATTTAATTAAAAAAAAGAAAAATACAAGTACAGAAAAAAGGCACAAAGTGCTTGTTTCAGAGTATCAAGGCAGCTAATTTCTAGGCAAGTAAGAGCAGGCAGTGGGCTTGGATTAGAGCAGTGAGCTAGGATTTAGAAGCAGATGCACATATCTTTTAATTTTGCTGCAGCCAACCTTTTAAATAGGCTGACAGGGACAGTACTGGGAAGCTTCAGTACACCTTGGAGCTGATTCCAGATAGTTGGGAGCACACTCAATATGGCCTGCTTGCTCGAGTGAGGTGCAAGTTCTCGGTACATCAAGGAGGAGGAGGTAACTTTTCCTAAGAGAGTAGGCACTATGGGAAATATGGAAAAGGGTTGTGAGATAGTTCAGGAGCTTGTTCAGGAGTAGCTTAACATTCCAGACACCAGCATGAAGCTTGCATCTAGTTGAGAGTGATGTCAAGTCAGTGGCTAGGTACAAATCGCAATGGTGGGTTTGGTAGGGTAGGTTTGTCATAAACCGTATGGCATGGTGGTCGAGGATGCCTAGTTTGCTGAGTCCTGAGGCTGCTGTGGATTAATAGATTAGAGCTCCATAGTCCTGTAGCAGCAAGAAGGTGGCCTGGACCAACCTAGTTCTGGTATCTAATGGAAAGAGGGACTTGTTACGGAAGGAGAAACCTAGCCTCATTTTAAGCCTCTTTGCCAGATTGTCTAGGTGGCCATGAAAGAAATGCTTGTTGCCTAGCAATGAAACAAGATATTTGAATTTGGAGGTGATTTCAAGGGGTTCACCTGGGGAGGTAGTGATGAATTATTTGTGCATATTTGCAAGGGAAATGGAGGTGGTCTTTGGGGCAAAGATCATGGTCTTAGTTTTCTTGGCATTGAAGAGTAGTTTGGCATTGACTAGGTTGATTTCTAGTTGTGCAGGAGGAGTACACCCCTCACTTCAGCCAATGTAGAGCCTGATATATACAGTACAGTATCATCAGCAAAGAAATGCAGATGGGACTGGATAACGCATCAAGGTTATTGATATACAGGGGAAGAGATAGGACCTAATATGGAGCCTTGCAGGACCCCTGACAACTGAGAGGGATGCAGAAAGAGGCCACCAGCTTTACTTTCTGGGTCTTCCAGATATGTAGCTGGTAAACCACTGAGCAGCGGGGTGGCACCTATTTTTATTAGGCTTGAGACTAACAGATTGTGGTTCACAGTGTTGAATTCTTTGCTGAGATCTAAACTACTGCACCAGGAACTTTCTTGGAGTACATGGCTGTGATCCATTCTCTGGTAACTTTGGCAAGAGTAGTGAGTGTACTATGGTTGGGTCGGAAGCCAGATTCTGCAGGGTTGAGGACTGAAGATGTGTCGATATGGAGTTTCATTTGGGAGTAAACTAGCTTTTCGAGGACTTTGGAGAGGACAGATAAGATTGAGAAGGGCCTATAGTTGTTTAGGTCGCATGGGTCCCCTCACTTGAATAATGGGAGGACGTGGGCAGATTTCTAGCAGGAGGGAACAGTGGCAGTGGAAATGGAAAGACTGAATACATGGAGGATAGGGGCAGTGAGGTTGAGATAGCCTAGTTTAAGAAAAAAAGGTTCTAGACCTTTGTCCCCTGCACTTTTTCAAATGTCTATGTTAAGAAGTTAATCTTTGACTTCTTTATAGCTAAGTGGGAACAACTGGTGTGCACGGGTTGAAGTTTGTCAGTCAGTGTTATTACAGTCTTGGTTGCTACCACAGGCTGCATAAGGTGAAGAGCCGAAAGCTAGACCAGCAGTTACAAAGTGATTGCTGATTTCCACAAGGATTAGGTAGCTGTTTTCCACAGCCCTACCTTTGCTGAGGATCTTCAGAGGGATGGAGGGGGCTACAGGCTGACCTTCAATGGACTTTACGATCTTTCAGATTTTTTTGGAATTCCCTTTTGCCTGTTCAAAGGTGGTGACATAATAGCTGGCTTTGCTTGTGCAGATTTGTTTAATACAGGTGTTTCTAGCTGCTCTGAATGCTTGTCAGTCAACTGGGCTTTTGGATTTTCTAGCCTTAGCTTAGAGTTTATCATGACATAGGAGTGTAGCCTTGAGATCTGATGTAAACCATTGGTTGGATGTTTTACACACCCTGACTTTGATCAAAGGGGCATGCTTGTTGGCCAGAGCAGTGAGGATGTCGTTAAGGACAGTGACCATCTCATTGATTGTTTTGGCAAGGTAGAGATCTTGCCATCTAATTTTCCTCAAGTCAGATAAGTAGTCCGATACATTAAACTTGCAAAAGGACCACTTAGTTGTGAGTGCTGGTTGCTGTCAGGCTATAATTTGTGATCTTGTACAAATAACCACCCCATGATCACTCATGTCATTGTGGAAGACTGCACAGTGAAGAATTTTATGGGGATGCATAGAAAGGATGACATCAAGGAGAGCACTGTTGTCAGGATTGGATGTATGAGTTCTAGTGGGTTCACCGACTAACCAGGCTAAGCCGACTTTGTCACAGAAGGATTTCAGGCTGTGCAACTTGGGGGTAAGCCAGTCCATATTAAAATCCCCAAGTATTAAAGTTTCAGTGTTGGTGGAGGCGATTAAGGATTTAAGTATGGTAAGGATGTCAGTGCCACCAGATGGGGAGCGATAACCACCAATAATAGTGAGCCGTTCAGTAGATGGAAGGTGTAATTTGAGAGACACAATTTCATACTCCTTAGGATTAGATTTACAGTGAATATCACTGACTGTAAACTTAGATTTAGTGTAGATGGCCACACCAACCCCTCTGGCTTCCCAATCTGACCTGTGCAGACTGTAGCCAGGAAGGAGACTTGTTGATCACTGTTTGACTCTTGATTCAAGATCCGGTTATAATAATGTCAGGCTCACTATGGGCAGCCCATACTTGAAGCTGATCAAACTTTTTTATGAGGCTCAATCTGCTGACAAGCATTAATTTAAGTCTCGGTGCAGATACAAATTCTGCTGGAAATGCAAGTGGTAATAAAGGGCTAGGGTTTAGTGCCACATTACCTGAACAGAGAAGGAGCAAGCGAAGCAGTTTCTTGATTCAGTTCTTGCAGGGTAGGTGCATTTTTTTCCCCTCTGCAACCCACCACAAGGTGATGATGGGTGCAACGTAATGCTAGGGCAGCAGTGAAGGGAAGCTAAGAAGAGTGCTCTGATTGACTAATATGAAGGAAGCAGAAAGTGTAAGGGTGAAAAATATGGGCCGAGGTTAAAGGGAGGTGGACATATTAAATAAGGGGATGTACAGTGGAATGAGGTTCTAGTTACAGGACTGAAAATTTCAAGAGGTGGACCTGATCCTTGTTCTTTGTTGTGGTGAGCCGCTATGGATAAGGTGGTTAGAAATAAGAAAAGGCTTGAGTATAAGGAGCATGCCATGGCACCACAAATACGAGGGCTAGGAGAGTTATGGACACAGTCAGTTAAGTGGATAGGAGAAGACAGGATTAGGAAGTGTCATGCCTGCCAGAGACAGCAAGCTGTGCATATCAGTAGCTCAAGGAGGAGTAGAGTACACAGAAAGATTGGGTAGGAACTTGGCCGGGTGTCACCAATTTATCAGTATCAATCAGTAGAAGAGTGAGGCGGCAAAGACTGATGAATAGTGATAGGCTGACCACACAATAAGTGAAATGAGACAAGAATTGTATTGTATTGTATTGTATTGTATTTGGTTGGATTGGGTAAGTGTGATTATAACTGGGCCCTCTAGTGGCTAAAATATATAATCTGCTAATGGAAAAGTCAGCGAAAAAGAAGAAAATTTAGGCAGCAGAGAGATAATCTCCAGGGAACTGTGCCAGGCAGTTCAAATCTCCAGGAGCTGAAGCCAGTCATGGAGAGATGGAGTGCTGAATCTGCCTATAGTAGATGCAATTTCAGGCACCATCCACCAGCTGAGTTCATGGCTAGCAAGCTGGACTGGAGCTGCTTTCCCAAAGGGTACCTGGAATCTTGCTCTTGAGGGCAGGCTGGGAACCACCCTCCAGTCGACTGCATTCTGCACCAGACCGCTAGTACAGAAGATGGAATCCCCCTCAGGGAATCCTGAAGAGAAAGAAGAGAAGGGAGAGATCAGCTTATATATACCAATAGAACAAAGGTCTCCAGAGTTTGGGAGGCAGGGTAAGGAGACAAAGAGTTATGGAAAAAAATGAGAAATTAAAGGTGCGAAGTTAGCCGGAGAGGGAGAAAATGGCTGTGGGAGTGGCTGGTATCAAGCACCAGCACCGTCACCAATGTACAAGGAAAAGGCAAGTGGGGTTTGGTGGGGCAGATGGGAGAAACAGCAGTTCAGCAGCTAGACAAAGCAGTTTTTATCTTCAAACTTGGTTAATACTTAAATAGCTTAAGGCAGTTAAAACACTCCAAAAATGCTAGTTTCCTACTCTTAACAATTCAAAAATAGTTGTAGTTCCCTACACTGACAATTCCAATTCAGCAGTCAGCACAGAGGCACATCACAGATTTAGTTGCAGAGGTTATGAAAAAAAGAAAATTTAGGTAGCAGAGAGATGAGCTTGAGGACTGTGCCAGGCAGTTCAAATCTCCTGGAGCTAAAGCCAGTCAGGGAGAGACAGAGTGCTGAATCAGCCTATAGTAGATGCAACTTCAGATACAATCCACCAACTCAGTTCATGGCTAACAGCTTTACTGAGTTGCTTTCCCAAGTGTACCTGGAATCTTGCTCTTGAGGGCAGGCTTGGGCTCCCTCATGGTCGTTGCATTCTGCACCAGACTGCTAGTACAGAAGATTGAAGCCCTCAGGGAATCCAGGCATCTTGCTCTTGAAGGCAGGCTGGGAGCACCCTGCAGCCAGCTGCATTCAGCACCAGACTGCTAGTGCAGACGATAGAATCCCCTCAGGAATCCTGGAATCTTGCTCTTGAGGGAAGGCTGGGAGCACCCTGCAGTCAGCTGCATTCAGCACCAGACCGCTAGTGCAGACGATAAGATCCCCTCAGGGAATCCTGGAATCTTCCTCTTGAGGGCAGGGGAGCACCCTGCAGTCAGCTACATTCAGCACCAGACCCTAGTGCAGAAGATGGAATTCCCTCAGGGAATCTTGAAGTGATATAATTGTTCTGTGTTTCATTTTACCTGTTTTAAACTTTTTAGTAAACAACATTTTCTTTAAAATACTGCCTGTGCTCTTTTCTATTATTTTATACCTGATTTGCTGAACCTGTGTTTAAGGCTAACAGCTGTTAAGAGCTTGATTGTGTTACTAAGCTTAAAAGGTAAATATACCTGCAGTGCTTGCCACAACAAAGTGTGTAACGGTACTGAATTATAGAAACATAGAAACATAGAAGTTGATGGCAGATAAGGACTGCAAGGCCTATTCAGTCTTCCTATTTCTTTTTCTACCTTATGAATGTGCCATTGACCTTTGCTCTGTCAATGGCCTATCTATCCATACTCATCTGTATTGCTCCCTTGTGCTTATCCCATGCCTGTTTGAAGTGCTGCTACTGTATTCACGTCCACCACTACCTGAGGGTAGGCCGCCCATGCATCCACCACCCTTTCTGTGAAAAAGAACTTCCTCATGCTACCCCATAATTGGCCTCCTTTAATCTCATGCTGTGTTCTCTTGTCCTACAATTTTTCTTATATTGAAACATGTTAGACTCTTTCACCTTGTTAATGTTCTTGAGGTGTTTGAATGTTTCGATCATACCATCTCTCTCCCTCCTTTACTCTAGGGTATTCAGATTGAGTTCCGTTAATCTGTCCTTATATGTTTTATGATGCAGCCCCCTGCACCATTTTGGTTGCCCTTCTCTGGACTTCCTGAATTTGGTTAATGTCCTTGTGAAGCTGTGGCCTCCAGTACTGCATGCAGTACTCCAGATGGGTCCTAACCAGTGTCTTGTAAAGAGGGATTATTACCTCACTCTTCTGACTTGTGATACCCCTACTAATACACCCCAACATCCCTCTAGCCTTACCTACTGCTTTAGTGGTCTGCTTGGATGATTTCAGGTCATCAGTGATGATGACGCCCAAGTCTCTTTCTTCCCTTGTGACTGCCAGCAACTCCACTCCCAGCCTATAGTTGGCTTCAGGATTTCTCTTCCCTATGTGCATGATCTTGCACTTTTTTGCATTAAACCCCAGTTGCCACTCTTCTGACCATTTTGCTAGTTTATCCAGAACTCTTCTCATTCTGCCCACCCCATCTGGATCATCTACTATGTTGTAGATCTTGGTGTCATCTGCAAACAGACAACCCTTACCCTTAAGTCCACTTGCAATGTCACTGATGAAGATATTGAAGAGAACTGGTCCCAGGACTGATCCCTGAGGTACCACTTGACTTGCATCTCTTCTGACTGTATACTGTTTACCACCACTCTCTGTTATCTGCCTGTCAACCAGTTTGCCACAAAGCTGACCAATGTCTGACCCACCCGAGCCTACCTAGCTTATTAATCAATCTTCTATGTGGAACAGTATAGAAAGCTTTGCTGAAGTCAAGGTAGGCAACATCAACTACTCCCCTTGGTCCACCACTCTGGTTACCCAGACAAAGAAATCTATGAGATTAGTTTGACAGGACCTTACTTTTGTAAACCCATGATGTATTGTATCTTGTGCTCCTATAGATTCCAGGTGTTGCACTATCCTTTTCTTAAGGAGTGTCTCCATAATCTTGCCCACTACTGAGGTAAGACGACTGGTCTGTGATTCCCTGCCTCCTCCCTGTTACCACTCTTGGGAGCGGGATCACATGAGCCTTCTCCAGTCTTCTGGAACTCTCCTGTACTCAAAGACTCACTAAACAGTTCTGATAATGGCACTGCTAGTTCCACCCTTAGCTCATTTAGTACCCTGGGATGTGCCATCAGGTACAATTGCCTTGTCCACCCTGAAGCATTGAGCTCTTGTAGGACCCTTTCTTTTGAGAAGGGACATGCACTCCTCCCCTGTATCCATGGTGCTGTGCTGTGGGCCCTACCCTACCTTCTCTTCAGTAAATACAGAGCAGAAGTATCTATTTAGGATATATGCTTTTACATGGTCCTCCTCCTCACATGCCCCCTTATCCCCTTTGATCTTAGCAATACCCCCTCTGGACTTTCTCCTTTCACTAATGCAGCTATAGAAAGTCTTGTCACCTTCTTTTACTGTTTGTGCTAGTGTTTCCTCGGTTTGGGCCTTTGCCTGCCTTCTCTGCTTCCCTTAGGGAAGTTTAGTATGCCTCCCTATGTTTATCCTGATGCGTTCCCTTATATTTCCTGAAGGCCAGATTTTTGGCTCTGTCATTTTCTGCAACTGTGTTTGAGAACCGAAGTGGTTTCCTTCTTCTCTTGGACTTCCTTTTCTCTCTAACACAATTGGATGTTGCTTCAAGTACTGCTTCTCTAATGCTTGCCCACTTTGCCTGAACCCCCTCACCTGTATTTCTTTTTGCCAGGCCTAGCTTAACTCTGTTGTCCATCTTATCGAAGTCAGCTCCTCTGAAGTCCCATATTTTTGCCTTGGAATAGGATGATTTTGTTCTTGTGGCCAAATTGAACCATACCATGTGATGGTCACTGGCACCCAGGTGACCTACCTGGAGATCTGTGATCCTTGTTAGTCAGTATTAGATCTAGGATAGCCCTGTCTCTTGTGGTTGTTGTACCAGTTGTTTGAGGCCCTCCCCTGCAGGAATCCACCATGTGTCTAGTTCTGGCAGATGTCCGCTGGTATTGACCAATCTGTATCTGTGTTGAAATTTCCCATTATCAGAACCTCACCTTTAGCTGTCATGTTTTGTATATCTTCTAACAGTAACATGTCTATGTCCTCCCCTGGTCTGGAGGCCTGTACACACCCCAGTTCGTATGGCTGACCCAGTTCCTGTTTCCAGGGTGACCCACAGTTCTTCTGGCTCCTTATGTGTATTCTGAATTTCTCTAGCTTTGATATTTTCATTGACATAAAGGGCCACTCCACCCTCCCCCTTTTTGCACCTCGGTCTTTTCTGAACAGTACATAGCCAGGTACTGAAGTCTCCCAAGTGTGGTTACTGGTAGACCATGTCTCGGTAATAGCTACTATATTCAGTTTAGCCTCTGTCATTATTGCCTGCAGGTCTGGGATCTTGTTTCCCAAACTGCAAGCATTTGTGTACATGATTCTATCGGCCAGATTTCAGTGTGCTAGTTGTTAGTCAAGGTCTGGCATTTCCCCTGTGCATTGTATGGGGAGCCAGATCTTTTTCTTTATCTGGTGATGCAAATGAACTACAAACATGCTGAACTCCTGTTTGACCACTAGCTGAGAGGTGTTCTTCCCATTTGACGTATGGGGTGCTGCAGCCCTCTCCCCATTTTCTAGTTTAAATATTTTGCAAAGACGTCAAACTTCTGCCCCAATGCATTGACTCCCTTCTTAGTCAGATGCAGTCCATCAACTTTAAAGAACTTTTGCTCCCAAAACTGTTGCCCATTCCTTACAAATCTGTGTCCTTTTTCCTGGCATCAGCCCTTGAGCCATATGCATAGCTCCCCTATCTTCACTTCTCTGACCTTCTGTCCATCTGTTCCCCTCTCCCAGACTGGAAGGATCTCAGAGAAAGAGATGCCAGATGAAATGAATAATAGTTTGTCACTCAGCCTGGTCTGGTGTTCCTTGGTCTCCACAACTGACCAGCTGGCGAGATCTTAGTCCCTATGTGTACCAGGACGTCAATGTTTTCTCCTGCTTCTTGAACAATTATAGCAATGCGGTAAGTGTTTCTTCATGCTGATGTACCTGGGAGACATCTGACCATTACCCCTGGCTAGAAATGCATATCATCTCCCTGAATCATGGAGTCTCCTATGATCAGAAGTTTTTTTAATTTTCTTTTTGCTTTTTTTTGTTTTGGTTCCTGTTTTGGGTGAGTTTTGTTGTGCTAGCACCTGTGCTACAGCGTCCTGCTCTGCAGTGTCCTCTGCCCCTTCGTTTGATTTCAGAGACAGAGGCAGATACCCGTTTGTAGTTTTCATATGGTTTGTGGAGGTGTTATGTTGGAGAGCACAGAATGATCGGGCTCCCGATTTGCCCCTCCTAAACACCTGTTTACCTCCTGGACCAACTACCCTCTGCAGTCAAGGTGCTTCTGCTGGATGTTGGGGAAATGGTGGGCAGTTCTTATAATACATTTCCCCTTGAGTATGCAATTTGAGGCATGCAATCTCCAATCATGCTGCCTGGAGCTGAGCCCTTAGATCTCCAATGGTCCAGCATGTAGGATAGTGTTCTAAATCCTGTAAAACTGCCCTTCTGAAAAGTGTTCCACAGTACCTGCAGTTAATGATATCCATTCCAAATAAGTTGCTGGGTTTATAGCCTGGTCAGGTAATAAGAAGGAAGAAATGAAAGAAAAAGTTTGATTTTGTGTTTTGTTTGTTTGTTTTGTATAACTTGTTATAACAAGTTAAAGTACTAGTGCTCCTGTAAATGAGGTCACTGTTGGATACCCCTCTGATCCGCCCTTTCCTGCTTTGCAGCAAGAGTGTCACAACTGTGCTTCCCTATAAAAGGAGTGTAGTGTGGGGTAGTTGGCGATGGGGTGACTGGGTCCTTCCCCTGCCTAAAAAGAAGAACCATGGATGAAAGAAACAAGAAGGTAAGATCAGAAACACTCAGCCAGCAACAAATGCAGTAGCCCTGAAAGCTTATCCTAATGATAGACAAACCTGTAAAACCTGTAAAGCACCACCTGTAATAATTTCACAGAAGATATACCCTGTAAGAAACACTTTGCTACAGAGAAAAATAAAGCAGCAACAGAAGATATAATTTGCAAAAGACAATTTGATTCAGAAGAATGCAGCAGAAATCTGTAAGCACACACCTGTAGGCACACCCTGTGATAATGCAGCAGAAGGTCAACCCAGCAACAACAATTTGAATCAGAGAAAATAAAGCAATAAAATGTTAGCAACAAACAGTAACAATCCTGTGAGTACAAAATAAAAATAACATAAAGTAAATCTGTCTAGTCAAAAGAAACCTTAAGCCTTATCCTTGCTATGGTAAGGTTCTTTGCTCCATTCTTTCTAGTGATCTAGAAGAAAAGAGCTCAGATGAAGCTAGGTACCTTGGCCAGCAAAGCCACTAGGTACTGCTCCTGCAAGTGGCACCAATGTAATAGCGATGCGGCACAAAGTTACTGCAGTGCTGGATGCCGGATTCCAGCTGCCCATTAAAATGCTGTTCCTCATTTACGCAGCAGGTGGCTACCACAAGGCATCATTGCAGTGCTGCTGTTTCTGAAACCTAATTCATTATCTCCCCCAAAATAGCTTGCTGATGTCATCTGAAAATTATGGCAAAGTAAAGGCTGGTCCGCTGGCGCAGTGGTTGGATTTCCGCTTGTGACACCAGCGACCTGGGTTCGGTAACGGGCTTGGGTCATTGGAGGACCGGCTTGGGGGAGAAGGATTGAGCATCCTCAGGACTGCTCTCCTTCTCCGGAAGGGAGGGGGGGTTGTGTTTTCGGAGAAGCCTGACATGAGCTACGAGGAGCTAGACATGAAACAACATCCATTTTTAAAATGTTGGTGGGAAGGAATTGAAGCAAACTCTGTAGATAAAATTGAAAATGCTGTTCTGTCAGAGCAGTTTTGGGGGGCAAGCCCAGCAGAGCTGAAAAGCTGGCTGGAGGACCGAGATCAAAAACAGTGCAAGAGGCTGCTGAACTCTCGGACGCTATGCCAGGACCCTGCTCTGAGAGTGAATGGGGTGGGCATGGCAACACAGAAAGGGAAAAGCATGCCTTCAGGGCAGCTAAAACCCTCCCTCCCTCCACCAAAACCAGGCAGCCCCAGGTTACAAAGAGATTTTCCTGAGAAGAGAAATGAATATTGGGTTTGCAAAGAAATTGGTCATATTGCAAGACAGTGTCCCAAAAAGACAAATAGTGCACAAAGTAGTGCTAGAAAAGAAGTGGGTTGTTTGTGTGTCCCTGAAAGCATGACTGTAAACATGAGGGAACACATGCACCCAGTCACTGTAAATGGTGTACAGATACATGGGTTATGAGACATGAGGGCATCCCTGACTTTGGTAAAAGGGGATCTGGTAGAGCCTGGTCAGCTTATACCCAATTAATTTATGACTGTATGAGGATTCACTGAGGAGGAGAAACCCTTACCACTTGCTAGTGTTCTCTTAGACTGGGGTAAGACAGGGGGAACTGTACAAAAGTTTGCCATAGCCAAAACTTTAGCTGTTGACCTAGTCTTTGGTAACAATCTCAAATAGGGGATGGTGTGTGCAGTTACCCACAGCCAAGCGACAAAGGAAAATTGTGGTTCCCTGGACCTCATAGAAGTCCCTGTGAAGGCTGATTCCCCAGCCTGTCTCCCCTGATTTGAAGAATAATGAAGGGGGGTAGAAATTCCCCAGGTTTCAGTTAACCAAACATCTAGGTAGGGTTACTCTGAGGAAGGAGGGGTGACTCATTGTCGGAGGGTTAGGGATGAAAGTGATCCTGAGTGCCCTGATGCTAGAGCTAGTTTAGACACTGAAGGGGACCTGTCCCATGGCTTGTGAATGTGCAAGGAGTTTGTAGCTGCTCAGAAAAGTGACCCAAGGCAAGAGAAGCTGAGGGCTTGGGCAGACTCTGACAGAGCACAGGAAGGTGATGGGAAACATAAGGTTTATTGGGACAATGGACTGATGTATATGCAGGATGCTAAGACAGAGGAAGGGGTGACGGGCAGGTAGCTTGTCATTCCCCAGGGATACCATGAGCAGTTGCTTAAGATTTCAAATGCTATTCCCAGGTCTGGTCATCTGGGGATGTGTGTGCTATGCAGCATTTGGCAGAATTTCTATTGGCCCAACTTCACCCAGGAGTGAAGGAGTATTGCAGGTCTTGTCAGTGGTGTCAAGAAATAGCAAAATAGGGAAGGTGGGTAAGAAAACCCAAGTTGCCCTAATTCCCTTGCCCATAATGGAGGAGCCATTCCTGAGGATGGGAATGGATACTGGGGGGGCCTTTAAATACCTCTGGCTCCTCTGAGAAGAGGTTCATCCTGACTGTGGTGGATTATTCCACCCGTACCCAGAGGCAGTTGCCCTATCCTCACTGAGGATAGACAAAGTGGCAGAAGCCTTTCTAGGGATTTTCTCCTGTGTTGGGTTTCTGCAGGAGGTCATCACCGGTCATGGGGGGTTCTTTCATGTTGGACCTGATGAAATGTTTGTGGGAGAAGTATTGGGTGGTGCAGAGATGCATGACACCTTATCAGTCACAAGCCAATGGGCCTGTGGAAAGATTTAATGGTACCCTTAAGTCAATGCTCCAAGTGTTTGTTGAACAGCATGGGAGGGACTGGGAAAAATACCTTCCCCATCTGTTGTTTGAGTACAGGGAGGTACCCAAGGAGTCAGCAGGGTTTTCCCACTTCGAACCTTATATGACGCAGAGTACGTGGGCCCCTAGACTTGATCCAGGAGGATTGGGAAGGCAAGCACACCACCCAGGGAACTCCCATAGTGGATTATGTCCTTAGGTTTAGGGTAAGGCTAAAGGAGCTTATGGGGACAGCCCAGAGCAACCTGGCAGCTGCCCAACAAAAACAAGATGTGTGGTACAATCACAGAGCAAGAGCTTGCTCGTATATGGCAGGTCAAGAAGTCATAGTCCTAATCCCAGTCCCGAAAGAAAAGCTGCAGGCCGAGCAGATAGGACCATATGAAGTAGTCAGATGGGTAAATGATGTGAACTATATTATAGAGTTTACTGACAGAAGAAATATATGAAGAATGTACCATGTCAACATGATGAAGCCATATGCTAATACTGGCACTCGGGACAAACAAGCAACACAAGCAACACAAGCAGCTCACCTGAGGAGCTGAGGAAGCCGAATTTCCAGCCTGATAACTTTCGAGGTAAAGAGAGCCTCTTCTCTTCATCTGGACGCCTGCAGGGGGTGCTACCTGATGAACACTTATATTTTATGAACTTTGTTCCCTGTTCACCACTGGGTGGGCTTGTTATTTGCTTCTCTTTGTGCTACTAATGCTGAAGTGTAAAGCTAGGGACTCACTGGTTGCCCTAGAGTTGCCTTGCTGATTACACCTTAAAACCAGATATACCAAGCAGCTAATATAGATCAGACTTGTTTAATATGGTGGTATTGGAGCTAATTGCTGATTACACCTTAAAGCCAGATATACCAAGCAGCTAATATAGAGCAGACTTGTTTAATATGGTGGTATTGGATCTAATTGCTGATTATACCTTATAGCCATATATACTAAGCAGCTAATATAGAGCAGACTTGTTTAATATTGTGGTAGTGGATCTAATTGTGCTTGTAACTGAAGGTATTAGGATAGCTGGGTCCTAGTGTGACCTCATTTTGGAATAGCCCTGTTTGCTTAGAGTGGAGCTCCTTTGTGAAAGTCACAACATATTCTCCCACTGCATAGTAATGAGAGGCTTTGTTTTCTCCACTACATAGGCAGCTCCCCCCCCCCAAAGCTAGGCACTTGGGACAAACAAGCAACACAAGCAGCTCACCTGAGGAGCTGAGGAAGCGAATTTCCAGCCTGATAACACATGGTAAAGAGAGCCTCATGTCTTGTCTGGACGCCTGCAGGGGGTACTAGTCCAACGGCGCTTTGCACACGCCTGCACGCCCACCCCAACCACCCACCCAGGGGTGGCTGTCAATTGTGATCCACCCCGTGACATCACATCGGTGACATCACGTCCAGTTGCCCAGAACCTATGTCCCCACTTTCCCATTTGCAGGTTATACCCAGAGCCCGATTTTCTGCAGCACATCGGAGCAAAGTTCTGCGGCAGGGTTCTCATTGCCACAGAACTTCTGCGGCACTCAACACCAATTTCTGTGGCAATTCTGCGGCACATTTTTACCCTTAATTTTTTTCCTTTTTTTGGTTTTTTCGCCATATCTGACACAATGCACGCTCGTAACACAGTCATTTTATGGGTGTTTGTCACCAAATTTTCAACACAACCAGTTTAAGACCTCTGCTCATGAACAGTATCACTGTGATTTTATTAATCTGTCCGGAACATTGATTTTGCACACCAACTGCGCCATTCTGCGCTACAAGGGTGGAAACACATTTTGGGTGAGATGTGAAAAATGACAGCTGTACTACTCATAAGACAGTGTGGTGAAATGGCAATGTTGAAACTCTGGAGTGAAAATATTGAAATTTCGCGAACTTACGTGCCTGCGTAGGAACTGCGCAATGCACGCTCGGTAAACAGTCATTTTTTGGAATTTTAGCACCAAATTTTCAACATGGGGGTTTTGGTCCCCCTTCTCATGAATGATGTCATTGTCATGGCGGTATTTGGTCCCAAAGGGTGATTTTGCAGTCACTGCGCGAGTCACTGCACAAAATCACCCCCGAGCGAATAACACCATGACAGTGACATCATTCATGAAAAATTAACCCCTGTTGAAAAGTTACTAAATCCAAAATACCTGAGATAATGCAATAAAGTTGAACCCCTCTATGTAGCCCATTATACAGCTTACCGGCATTTCCTCAGTTAGGTCGCCTTTGAAGAGTGCAGGCGTGTTCCGGTCCACGAAGATTGTCGCGCGGGTCCAGAGTAAGTATGGGGTGGGGGTGTGGGGAGGCTGGAGTGCGCAGTGGGTGGGTGCGGGATGTGAGGGGGGGGGCTCGGAGGCAGCGCCGTGGGACAGTTTTGTTTTACAGGGAAAAAAAAAGGCGTTGGGACCACTTGCCCGCACGCTAGGGTAGGCTCAGCGTGGCGCCACAATATTTTGGGGGTGTTCAGCGGCGAGAGTTAGGCACCCCATCGGCAAAACAAACAATTGGACGTTTGCCACGCTGGGGTGGGCTCCCAGCGTGGCAGCTGTTATTTGGGGCATTCAGCCCGACCGGGGATTGGGCACCTCTGTCGGCAAAAATTGGCGTTTGCCACACTGGGGTGGGCTCCCAGCGTGGCATATCTACGTATTGGAAGGGGACAGTGAAGCCGGCGGAGTTAGGCACCCCCATTGGCAAATGAAGCAGGCGTTTGTTCAGCGAGCGGCGAATTCAGCGGGTGAAGGCAAATTCACGGATATTTCGCGGGTTTGCGTGATCCAGTCGAATCATGGAAAACTTGGGGCCCTGGTTATACCTGCTGTTGCCACTAGAGGGACCTATGCTCCCTCGCTACTTCCTACTCCTACCTGTACAGTACTACTTCCCTTGGATCTTGCTCACCACAATGTATTGGCCCTGCCTCACGCTCTGCCTGTGGCTATCCCCACTAACAGTGCACTTACCCACTTACCCATCTGCTACTTCGCACTGTGCCCTGGCAACCCTCCCTCCCCTTGCTCCTGAACCTGCTCTCCTGCCCCTTGGGACCTCTGTGTGTCTCGGTCCTCCCTGCCCTCTCCCTAGCTTTCTCCTCACCTCAGGCACATCTGGGTGTCTTCTTATTCTTGCTTTCCTTCCTGTACCACCCTGCCCACCCTGCTCCCTTAGCCTCCCTCCCCCTCATGTCAATCATAGGAAAACCTCTCACCATCTCCCAGCCAGGGTGTTAGTCATGCTACTACTCCTGTCAGGTAACATTCATCCAAACCCTGGCCCGGTTCCCAGGAGCTCCCCGACTGGCACCACAGGCCTATGCATGGCCTCCATGAATATCTGTAGCCTCCTAAAAAAGTTTGACTCACTACAATGCCTGGTCACATCAATTAACCCTGATGTCATCGCTCTGGTTGATACTTAGCTGTCAAAATCCTCCCCTGACTCCCTAGTCTCCCTTCCTGGTTTCACCCTCTTCTGGTCCGACCATGTTGGGAGACGGGGTGGCGGCTGCGCTATTTATGTCAAGGAATCTCTCCCCGTACTAGCCCTGCCTGCTCCCACCCTTGACTCCAGGGCCCAGGTGCTTATGCTGAAACTAACCCCTGACCCTTTAAAGGGACCCTTTATCTGACTACTGCATACATGTGCCCCCAGGGACCAAGCATCGAGGCCATTGCCTCTCTTACAGAATACCTTACCTCACCTCCTTCCACTGATCAAATTCTGGTGGGTGACTTAAATGTCAACTGGCTCAGCCCTCCTCCTCCTGTGCCTGAGACCTTTTCTGCATTAGACCTAACGCAACTAGTTACCCACCCTACCAGGACTGACCCCAAGAGAAGCTCCAGTACCCTGCTTGATGTGGTACTCACCAACCACCCTAATCAGATCCCCAATGTACAAGTCCTCCCAGACTCTCTCAGTGATCACTCCCCCATTCTATTCCACTGGTCATCCTCAGTCCCCAAACCCATAGCACAGTCCACATGCGTGTGGCATCTAATACTGGTGGATTGATAAAACTTAAGGAACTTCTGTCCCAAATTGACTGGTCTCCTATACAGGCAACTCCTGATGTTGACACAGCTCTCTCCTTCTTTACAACTTTTAATAATGCCTGTGATATCTTTGCCCCAATGTTGACCCACCATTCTAAAGGCAGAATGCCTCCTGGTAACCCAGATTTGATCCACCAACTCAAACATAGGGACAACCTATGGCACCGTGCCATTGAGACTGGCGGCCCAGTGATAGGCAGTTATATGCTGCCGCCAAACAAGTGCACTCGGCCATCAGAAAGGCCAAGTCTGAGCACTATTGGTCCTCACTCACTGCCTCATGGGGGAACCCCAGAACCTTCTGGGATAACATTAAACAGTTAAATGGGAGTTCAACTCCGCCCCACCCACCAGATCAACATTCATGGTGTGATCCCCTCAGACCCAGCCCTCATAGCCAACCACCTCAACACCTCATTTACTGACCTTATCCTTATCCTCCTACAAATTTTTTGACCCTCCCCCAGCATCTGCCGTAAATCTTTCTCGCCCTTATTTTCTCCTCCGCTGTGTTTCTGCCCAAGAACTTAGGCGCACCTTGTCACTGCCCTCAAGAGTAATAGTACAGGCAGTGACACCCTGGATCCATGTATCCCACGGCTGGTCTTGGACACAGTCCTTACCCGATCATGCCTCATCAACCACTCTCTTTGCCTGGGGAAGGTTCCAACTGCCTGGAAAGACACCACTGTCACCCTTAGCTTTAAAGGTGGTGATAGGACTGTGGCTGGAAACTATCGACCAATCTCCATTCTCTCTCCTCTCTCCAAGGCCTTGGAAAAAGTGGTGGCCTCTCAAATCTCTGACTACCTTTCCACCTACAATGTCCTATGTCCTGAGCAGCATGGCTTCCGAGCAGGCCACAGTACCAACACAGCCCTACTAGAGTTCTCCAACTTTCTCCACTCCTACTTAGACACTGGTTCTCTGGCTGGTGCGGTCTTCATTGACCTCTCTAAAGCTTTTGACACTGTCTCCCACCCCCTCCTTCTTGATGCCCTTAGTCTCTCTGGTTTTGCTGCTGGGCCTATCTCCTGGTGCACCAGTTATCTATCTGACCGCTCACAGCATGTAAAAATTAATGGAACCTACTCAGACATCTGTCCCATCTTTTCTGGGGTTCCCAGGGCTCATTCTGGGCCCTTACTATTCTCCCTTTACCTTAACACCCTTCCACGCTCTTGCTCAGGGAACATTCTGTGTATGCTGATGATGCAATCATCTTTGCCTCAAGTTGTAACCCTATTGCCCTTCAGGACTCGCTGCAGAAGTCCTTCGACGAAGGCGAGAGCTGGTTCAAGGAACAGATTGGTGATAAATCTTAAAAAAATGAAAACCATGTTCTTCACTCTTCCTCAAAACAAGTCCTGCAACTTCAAACTCCTCATTCACTCTGGGTCCTCTTTCCCACTCAAACATGTTTGCTCCTATAAATACCTAGGGATCCATTTTGACCCCTCCATCTCCTTCCATGGACACATCGCTGCCCTAGCCACTGCCACTAATATCTGATTGTTCATCTTATCTCGGTATAAACACTGCCTACCCCCAGAGGCTCTTCAACTCAGTCACCTCCTCTATCCTGTCCCTAGTGGACTATGGACTGCCGGTGTATGGTGCTGCTGATCAGACCGCACTCCATAAAATCGCACTACTCTGAATAAGGCCTGCAGGTTAATTAATAGGGCACCCTAGGACACACCTGTCTACTGTACGCAAGTGCTGGTACTTGCTCTTGACGAGCACCTCAATATCTGACCTGTACCTCAAAAAGACCCTCCTTGGGCTATCCCCGCCAGGATTGACCACCACCATACGCCGCTCTGTCCCACTTGTTCATACTAGGACCTCTGGGAAAACTCTCTTGTTAACCCTAGAGCTAGGACCTCTCACGGCCAAAGAGCCTTCAGCTTTAGGCCCCTCCTGGTTCAACACACTGCTCCCTCCATCTCCGACTCCAACTATATCGTGCTTCAAAACTTCATACATAACCACCTTATTAACACCAGGCTGTAATTGCCACTAGTCAAAGCTGTACTCAATACTTATGACAAAGCTTACTACTAAGCTGCTAAGGACAACATAACTCTGGTATTGTTTGCATCAATCCTACCTGTACCAGCTTGTTTGTATCTATGTATTAAGTTACTGTTATACTGTGTTGTACTGTTATACTGTGTATTTTCGTTTGTCTTACTGTGACAAGGTACCTTTGTAAATGAGCCTATGGCTCAAAGGTTTTCCAAACTGCTGTTTAAATAAATAAATAAATAATAGGCTTAACCTCATAAATAAAGTGTTTGCTGTGTGTAGTCCTGTGGAGGGGATGGATGAAGGAGATTCCCTTCTGGACTTGTTGTAAGAAAGCAAGCGGGAGTCCTCTGTGGAGGCAATTAAGTTGTCACCTCAGTTGGCCTCGGGCCAGATCCAGGAAGTAAGGGAGGTTTTACTAGACTTTGCCCCGCTGTATAGCACTGAACCTGGACTAACCCCTTAGTGAGGCACAATGTGAAGACAGGGATGCAGGCACCCATAAGGTGGACAGCATATTTGGTGTCAGAGGCTGTCCAAAAGGACATTAGAAGGAAGGTGGAGAAAATGTTATATTTAGGGGTAATTCAGAAATCCTACAGCACCTGGGCCTCACCGGTAGTCTTTGTTTCCAAGCCAGATGGGTCTACTCATTTTTGTGTGCACTATCATGGACTGAATGCAGTCATGAAGTCAGATGCCCACCCGAGGCCATGGATGGAAGAACTCCTGGACAAGTTGGGAGGGGCAACATACCTTACAACTACTGACCTGACAAAGGGGTATTGGCAGGTAGAGATAACTGCCAGAGCTAGGGAGAGGTCAGCCTTCATCACTCTAATAGAGTTATTTGAATTTAAAGTACTGTAATGCATTTCAGAATGAAGAACACTCTGGCACTTTCCAAAGGTTGGTGAACTAGGTGTTACATGGTGCTGAGGAATACACTGTGGCATACCTGGATGACACTGCTGTCTTTAGTACCAGCTTGGAAGAACACCTGTCCCACCTTAGGGAAGTGCTGGGCAGGATACAGAGGGCCGGGCTCACTGTCAAAGTTGAGAAGTGTCAGATGACCATGGCTGAAGCAGCATACCTCAGGCAAGTAGTAGGCCAGGGACAGCTCAGTCCTAACCAAGTAAAAATAAAGACAATCAAGGCATAGCACAGACCAGAAATGCAGAAGCATGTCAGGAGTTTTCTGGGACAGCAGGTACTATGGGAAATTTGTACCCAGTTACAGTGTCCTGGCTGCCCCTACCTGGCCTGTTAAAGAAAAGGATGCCTAAGAAAATTGCCTGGGAAACAGCCTGTGAGAAAGCTTTACCAGACTGAAGGATGCACTGTGCAGTGCTCCTGTATTGACATGTCCAGACTACAGCAGACCTTTGCAGTCCAGACTGATGCCTCAGATGTGGGTATTGAGGCAGTGCTGAGTCAGACATCCAACCAAGGGAAAGATCACCCCATAGTGTACTTGGTAGTAAGGTACTTCCCAGAGAGCAGGCTTACTCAGCGGAGGAAAAATTCTTGCCATGGTGTGGGCCCTAAAGAAGTTAGAGCCATACTTATACAGGCAGCATTTTGAGGTACAAACTGACCACAACCCCCTGGTTTGGCTGGCACAAATGGGTAAAATGAATGGCAGACTACTAAGACGGAGTCTTGCCTTGCAAGGGTATGACATGATTGTTTCACACAGGGCTGGGGCAGCAAATGGAAATGCTGATGGTTTATCTCATAGTTTTGAGATGTAAACTGAATTTGGAGAACTAATCCCATGAGGGAAAATATCCCCCAAAGTCAGTCTAAGGAGGGAAGAATGTGATGTGATAAACCCTCTAATATTATTATTATATAATACAATATTTGTACTAAAAACAAATTTGAATGTCTATTTATGTACAAAACCAGACTGACTGCTGCAGTGACAAGTGACCTTTGACCACAGGTGTCAGTGTAGAAGCTGCAGGATGTGATAAATTGATGAGTGAAGAGAAACCTAATCAAGAGTTTCCTGTTCTGTCTTTAATTAAAGTTTCTGCCAATCTGCCAGGATATAGTCCTCTTAATCTTTTATTGCACTTGCAGGAAAGGTCAATTTGATAGTAGGACCTTGTTGTAAATCGCAAACCTTAGACCTTCCTTGGGAAACAGGGACCAGCAAGCAGTTCAAAGAGATGTTTGATCAAAGACTGTCATATTTGGGAAATGGCTAGTTGTTGATGTTCATATTAATAAAATACAAACTTGTAGGTAATTATGCTAAGAATTAAAACTAAGGGAGGATCTAACGGTGACCTCACAAAAGGGGTTGGGAGATGGAGTTTCAAATGAACAGCTATCAGAAGGAAACAGTGATATATTATTTTGGACTCAAGAGACACACACTTCTCTGGACTTGAAAGCACTTATGGTAACAGATGAAATAACTTAAATTTGTAGTAGTAGTTTGTGTTCTGTAACTTCCCATTTTTTATGCGGTTGTAAGTTCATGATATTCAAGTTCAAGTTTATTGTAGGAAAACTCCATTGAGCAAGCTCATTCTCAAGGCGGTCCTTTGACACAGATACATAGTTACAGATTGCATAATCGAAAAAACAGTACAAATTCAAGTACAGAACTATGGGCAAGCATTAACATGTTGCATGAAAATGACAATGACATAGAAAAATACAAGCACAGAAGCCACTTGTTGGTTATTTGGGGAGGAGACTAGGGCCACCTACCTTCCCCCACTTAGCCATTGAATAAGGCCTATTTGCCTACTGCATTATTATTATTATTTGAGAAGTAGGGGAACAATAGACATTTTATGTGTCCTTGCTCTTTAACGACACAAATAAGTTCAGAGACTTACCAGAAACTCTTGTTGCTTTTTATGTTTTATGATCTGGCACTATACTGGCAACTGAGCTTGACTATTTTTTTAGAGGCCCACTTTTCATCTGTTCCCCAATCTTATAAGGCTTTTTCCTTTTTTATCCCACATGGCAATTATAAAGTAATGGTATTGGGGAAGTGATGAGAAATGAGATAGGATGCAGAGCATACTCCGAGGAATGCTATCCTTCCTAAATATTGTTTTTCTTTCTTTGGTATGTCCCTACTTATTGGGATACACTTATTGGGTATCCTGGAGGCCCCAGCCAACTGTGACCTGCGACTACCTCCATCTTCAGGAAGAGTTCAACAAATACATGGGGTTCTTCATGAGGGTTCAGGGAGGAACATCTACGCCTCCCACTTATGGAAGTCACTGATCCAAGCAATAACAAGGTTTTATTAATCAATGTCATTTATAGTGTAAATAGTTTTGTTATAATGAGAGTTGAGTTGTTCACTGACTTATAGTTAGATGTAAAACTAAGATTACAAGATATAAGGGATATCTGGGAAATGCATGATCATGTCACGCAATGCAAACAGAAGAGTAATAATTATGAAATACAGGATATGGTTAGAAATATAGCTTTGACTAGGCAGGGCAATCTGATCTTACTGCAGAAGACACCCAGTAAAGCCCAGATTTCATTAAGAGTCCTCTCTCTTACAAGCCAGCACAGGAGATGGCCATTATGTGCAGCCAGGGCAGAGGATGTCAGATGGTGTCCTGTCCATCAGAGGGAGCCCTTTTTTTGTTTAATTAGTCATGATGGATGCTACAATAGAGTTTTTATCATTGAACATTAATGATATTAATAACCCTATTAAGTGCTCTAGATTGCAGTAGTACCTACGTCAGCAGCGGCTGGATCTAATTTTTTTACAAGAGACACATTTGTCTCCTTCAGAACATCATAAACTTTCTGCTGGCCACAGGTGCACTGTAATAGCTTCTTCCAGTAAGACTGGCAAGCATAGGGACACTGCCATACTAATTCTTGCTGGAACATCCTTTCTGAAAGAAGCTGAGAAGATTGACTATAATGTTTATTTCAGTATTGCTCAGGGATGTCTCTATGACTCAGCTGTTACATTGGTGAGTGTATATTTTCCTCCAGGGTCCCCCCACCATTCCACATGAAAAGGTTTTTTAACCAGCTTTTGGATATACAGCAGGGTATAATTATAATAGAGGGTGACTTTAATATCACTCAGTCCCTCCACCTGGATGCCTCTCATCCCCATAAGCATTGAACTAGTCCTCCTCAGAAATATCTCAAAGCCCAGTTGCCTATACTGGGTTTGACAGATGTATGGCATCAATTATTTCCTGCAAAAGGAGGTTTTACTTATCCCCCCCCCAAGACATCATACCTCCTCTCACCTAGACTACTTTTTTCTCTCTACAGAGCATGGTTCAAAAATTAGAGAACTTAGGCTAGGAGCTTGTCTCCTATCTGATCATACCCCAATTATATTAAAATTAGACATTGCAGCACCTAGGAAGACCACCCTTTGGAGGCTGAACACCTCAATCCTAAAAGACCCAGAGTTTAAGATAATGATGAAGGACCAGCGTCCCCAGATAATTTGAGAAAATCAATCCCCAGAGATTTCTCCAGCAGTGTTGTGGGGCACGGTTAAGGCTGTCTTTAGGGGTGAGATAATTTTGTGTACAACCCGAAAGAGGAGAATTAGGGAAGTCAGATACAGATAGTTGCAAGATAGGCTAGCAGAACTTCAAAAGTCAGAGAGGAAGGGCATATAATTCAGCCTACAGAATTGCAGAAAGTGCAGGCTGAGCTCCAAAAAATCTTAGACTTGAAGGTACAGGCTGCACTTTTAAATACTAAAAGCACTTTTTATGAGGGAGGAACCAGGGGAGCTAGGCACTTAGCCAGATGAACCAGAATGTTCAAGCAGAAAGCTATAATCACTGCAATTAAGGATCCTAGATCTGGTAAGCTTCTTCATTGAGGTCCAGAGATAAAAAAAAGCTTTTCAAAAATGTTATACAGAGTTATATTCTGAAAAACACGCCCCCAGAGATTAGAACCTTTCTGAGAAAGCTATGCATTTCTAAGCTTTCTGTGATACAACAAACCTCATTATTGAGTCCAATCACTGGACAGGAAATCCAGCTTGCTATTAGAAAGACTAAAACCATGAAATCACCAGGACCTGATGGCTACTCTGCCGAGTGGTACAAGGCTTTTTCCCCTTTATTAAGCCCCTTGCTGTTACAGGTTTTCCAAGACGTTCAGAATGGTGAACCACACCCAGACTCCTGGCATTATGCTGTGTTTTCAGCCTTACCAAAACCAGGAAGGGATCCCCAATACCCAGAATCATACACACCTATATCAGTACTCATTTGTGATTATAAGATATACATGTCCATATGGGCCCAGCGTCTGGATCATATATTACCAGAAGTCATTCATATGGACCAGGCAGGTTTCTTATGACAAAGGCAAACTGCAGAAAATACTCTCAGAACATTCCACCTGATGGACCATATGACCAGTAGTTCTCTTCCCTCAGTATCAGTGAGTTTAGATGCCTTCAATCTTTTGCTAGGGTCTGTTGGGACTTTCTGTGGAAGGCCCTGGAGGCTTTTGGATTTCCAGAGCAATTTGTTACATGGCTTAGTCACATATATTCATCCCCAAAGCTTTCATAAAAATAAACAGAGTAATTTCCATCCTGATCCCCCTAGAGTGGAGCACCCATCAGGGATGCCCTCTCTCACCACTATTATCTGCAGTTTATATTGAGCCTTTAGCTCTGCTGGTCCAGCAGAAGGAGGATGTAGAGGGAGTAAAGGTGGAAGAGGATATCTTCACAATAGAACTATCTGCAGATGATGTTCTACTGTCTTTAGCAGACCCAGAACATTCTCTTCAGGCTCTCTGGAACATTATTACTCAATTTTCATTTATTTCAGGATATAAGATAAATTCTACAAAAACAGAGGTTTTGACTTTCTGCTTTTCCCCTTCTCTACCCCTTCAAGCTTATTTACCTTTTAAGTGGCGAGGGACAAAGCTGAAATATCTGGATATACAGTTACCTCAAAATATTAATCACACTGTCCTGATAAATTATGAACCTCTCACTCAGACAATAGAGAATGTCCTTCATACTTGGTCTCAACTACATCTCTCCTTCTATTCAAGGACTGACCTTATTCGAATGAATATATTGCCCAGACTACTGTATTTGTTTCAAACCATTCATGTCTTGCCCTTCCTTTTCTATTTTGTATGTTGGAAAAGGGCCTTAGCTCGATTCTTCGGGGCTGGCAGGAAACCTCACATTTGATGGTCCATCCTACAGCTCCCAAGAGACAAGGGAGGGTTGGGATTCCTGATCTGAGTAAATATGCACAAGCAGCTACCCTAGCTAGGATACTGGGGTGGATTGATCCAAATTATATAATAACTTGTAAAGTGCTTGAGATTACAATAAATCACATTGAAGATATTAAAAATGTTCTATTTGAACTGGGGAGCCCCTCCCAGGGTGGAATGCATAACAGGGGAATTCAAAGCAGTGTAATAGTCTGAGACAAGCTTAGAACCTCTCAGGAACTTGCCCCAGTCTTTTATTTTCTATGACAACTTAGGTTAGAGACAAAGAATTTTCAGGTCCTCCTAACTGAGACTTTAAATGGATGGCATAATAGATGCCTAACTTTGATTTTTCAGATATTAGAAAATCAGGGTATGTTACCCTTTTCAACATTAAGAGATACCTAGGGGCTACCACCAGAAACTATTGTAGCTTATCAGCAAATACAAGCTTATCTGGCAAATAAGACTCCTCAATGGAACTGTCTCCCACTGCCATCTCCTCAATTATTGATAGTGATTATATCTTCCCTGAAGGGAATCACCCCCCCACACACACACACACACCTGATTGGAACACTGTATTAGGGATTACAGGAGGTTACTAGAGACTCAGCTTTGAGGGTCCTGGCTGCTTGGAATCAAAAATTATTGGTACCAGTCCCAGAAGGCCTCTGGTTTAAACATATCAGGTTATCTCATGGAATATCTCTAGCAACATACTGGCAGGAATTTGCCTGGAAAGTCAGGCTTAGATTTTCTAATACACCAGCTAAACTGGTGAAATTTACAGATGGCCCAGTAGGAAAATTCTGGAGATCTTGTGTGGAAAAGATGGCTGGACATGTACACATCTTCTGGTCATGCCCAGTGCTCCGACCTTTTTGGGGAGAGGTGGCGGGAACCCTGGGGGAGTTGGTGAGAGAGGAAGCTGTTCTTAATCCTGAAATGGTGTTGCTTTTAATACCTCCTGTAGGGCTCTGTATTCTGAGGGGCTCTTTCTTGATTACTTATATATTGATAGCTTAGAAAGCAATTAGCAGACTATGGGGCTGGACCCTACCTCCGACCAGAAAGGAATGGTTCACGGCCATGAAGGAAGTATACTATTTGGAAAGACTGGTGGCTGGCCATTCAAACAGAAAAGATAAATTTGAACTCCAATGGAGGAAATGGGTCCTATATATGTCAGTACAAGACCTGCATTTTATCCCATAATGAGTGACCAGAGAAGTAACCTGATGTTGAGAAAGGAGGGACAGAGAGAGATGTAGGGGAAAGGCTTATCATTTGAGTACTAGTATACAAGAATCCATATCTGGATGGATTATCTTTGGCTGTATATGATTTATGATCTTGTGCCCATAACTGTAATGCATTGTGGGCTGCTTGAGCTATGCTAGATTGTAGTATGTGATTTCTATAATGTACTGTATCCCATATGTCTCTTATATATTTTAAAACAAATAAAAATATAATTAAAAAAAGGAAAATACAAGTACAGAAAAAAGACACAAAGTGCTTGTTTCAGAGTATCAAGGCAGCTAATTTCTAGGCAAGTAAGAGCTAGCAGTGGGCTAGGGTTAGAGCAGTGAGCTAGGATTTAGAAGCAGATGCACATATCTTTTATTTTTGCTGCAGCCAGCCTTTTAAATAGGCTGACAGGGACAGTACTGGGAAACTTCAGTATGCCTTGGAGCTGATTCCAGACAGTTGGGAGCACAGTCAATATGGCCTGCTTGCTCGAGTGAGGTGTGAGTTCTCGGTACATCTAGGAGGAGGAGGTAATTTTTCCTAAGAGAGTAGGCACTATGGGAAATATGGAAAAGGGTTATGAGATAGTTCGGGAGCTTGTTCAGGAGTACCTTAAGAGTCCAGATATCAGCATGAAGCATGCATCTAGTTGAGAGTGATGTCAAGCCAGTGGCTTGGTACAAATCGCAATGGTGGATTTGGTAGGGTAGGTTTGTCATAAACTGTATGGCGTGGTGGTAGAGGATGCCTAGTTTGTTGAGTCCTGAGGCTGCTGCAGAGGAATAGATTAGATCTCCATAGTCGAGTAGCAGCAAGAATGTGGCCTGGACCAGCCTAGTTCTGGTATCTAATGGAAAGAGGGACTTGTTACTAAGGAGAAACCTAGCCTCATTTTTAGTCTCTGCCTGATTGTCTAGGTGGTCATGAAAGGAAAGCTTGTTGTCTAGCCACATAACAAGATATTTGAATTTGGAGGTGATTTCAAGGGGTTCTCCTGGGGAGGTAGTGATGAGGTAGTGATGAATTATTTGTGCATGTTTGCAAGGGAAATGGAGGTGGTGTTTGGGTCAAAGATCATGACCTTAATTTTCTAGAGTAGTTTGGCATTGATTAGGTTGATTTGTAATTGTGCAAAATCAGCTTAGAGTACATCCCTCACTTCAGCCAATGAAGGGCCTGATGTATACAGTACAGTATCATCAGCAAAGAAAATGCAGATGGGACTGGGATATATGTGCATCAAGGTTATTGATATGCAGGGGGAAGAGGGTAGGACCTAATATGGAGCCTTGCAGGACTCCCCTGATAACTGAGAGGGATGCAGAAAAGAGTCCACCAGCTTTTACTATCTGGATCCTTTCAGATAGGTAGCTGGTAAACCAGTGGGCAGCATGGGGGGGGGGGTGGCACCTATTTTTATTAGGCTTGAGAAAAACAGATTGTGTTTGACAGTGTTGAATACTTTGTTGAGATCTAAACGTACTGCACCAGTAACTTTCTTGGAGTCCATGGCTGTGATCCATTCACTGAAAACTTTGGCAACAGCAGTGACTGTACTATGGTTGGGCCGGAAGCCAGATTCTGCAGGGTTGAGGACTGAAGATGAGTTGATATGGAGTTTCATTTGGGAGTAAACTAGCTTTTCGAGGACTTTGGAGAGGACAGGTAAGATTGAAAAGGGCCTATAGTTGTTTAGGTCGCATGGGTCCCCCTCACTTGAATAATGGGAGGATGTGGGCAGATTTCTAGCAGGAGGGAACAGTGGCAGTGGAAATGGAAAGATTGAATATGTGGAAGATAGGGGCAGTGATGTTGAGGTAGCCTAGTTTAAGAAAAAAAGGTTCTAGACCTTCGTCCCCTGCACTTTTTCAAATGTCTATGTTAAGAAGTGAATCTCTGACTTGTTTATAGCTAAGTGGGAACAACTGGGGTGCACGGATCGAAGTTTGTCAGTCAGTGTTATTATAGCCTTGGTTGCTACCACAGGCTGCATAAGGCAAAGAGTCGATAGCTAGGCCAGCAGTTACAAAGTGATTGTTGATTTCCTTGAGAATTAGGCAGCTGTTTTCCACAGCCCTACCTTTGCTGAGGATCTTCAGAGGGATGGAGGGGTCTACAGGCCGACCTTTGATGGACTTGAGTATCTTCCAGCTTTTTTTGGAAATCCCCTTTCACCTGTTCAAAGGTAGAGACATAATAGCTGGTTTTACTTGTGCAGATTTGTTTAATGCAGGTGTTTCTAGCTGCTCTGAATGCTTGTCAGTCAGCTGGGCTTTTGGATTTTCTAGCCTTAGCCTAGAGTTTATCACGACAAAGGAGTGTAGCCTTGAGATCTGATGTAAACCATTGGTTGGATGTTTTATGCACCCTGACTTTGATCCAAGGGGCATGCTTGCTGGCCAGCACAGTGAGGATGTTGTTAAGCACAGTGACCATTTCATTGATTGTTTTGGCAAGGTAGAGATCTTGCCATCTAATTTTCCTCAAGTCAGATAAGTAGTCCGATGCATTAAACTTGCGATAGGACCGCATAGTTGTGAGTACTGGTTGCTGTCAGGCTATAATTTGTGATCTTGTACAAACAACCATCCCATGATCACTCATGTCATTGTGGAAGATGGCAGAGTGAAGAATTTTATGGGGGATGCATAGAAAGTATGACTTCAAGGAGAGAACGGTTATTGGGATTGGATGTTTTGGTTCCAGTGGGTTCACCGACTAACTGGGCTAAGCCGACTTTGTCACAGAAGGATTTCAGGCTGTGCAACTTGGGGGTAAGCCAGTCCATATTAAAATCCCCAAGTATTAAAGTTTCAGTGTTGGTGGAGGCGATTAAGGATTTAAGTACGGTGAGGATGTCGGTGCCACCAGATGGGGGGGCACTAACAACCAATAATAGTGAGACATTCAGTGGATGGAAGGTGTAATTTGAGAGATACAATTTCACACTCCTTAGGTTTAGATTTACAGTGAATATCACTGACTGTAAACTTAGATTTAGTATAGATGGCCACACTGCCCCCTCTGGCTTCCCTATCTGCCCTGTGCAGATTGTAGCCAGCAAGGGAGGGAGACTTGCTGATCACTGTTTGACTTTTTGAGCCAAGATCCAGTTATAATAATGAAGTCAGGCTCACTATGGGCATCCCATACTTGAAGCTGATCAAACTTTTTTTGCGAGGCTCAATCTGCTGACAAGCATTAATTTAAGTCCTGGTGCAGATACAAATTCTGCTGGAAATGCAAGTGGTAATGAAGGTCCAGGGTTTAGTGCTACATTACCTGAACAGTGAAGGAGCAAGAGAAGCAGTTTCTTGATCCAGTTCTTGCAGGGTAGGAGCGCTTTTAGTTCTGATAATGGCTCTGTTAGTTCCACCCTTAGCTCCTTCAGTACCCTTGGATGTATGCCATCAGGTACAATTGCCTTGTCCACCCGAAGCTTATCGAGCTCTTGTAGGACCCTTTCGTTTGTGAAGGGACTACTGCACACCTCCTCCCCATGTGTCCATGGTGTTGAGCTGTGGGTCCTGCCCTACCTTCTCTTCAGTAAATGCAGAGCAGAAGTATCTTTTTAAGATAGATGCTTTTACGTGGTCCTCCTCCTCATCGCCCCCTTATCCCCTTTGATCTTAGCAATACCCCCTCTGGACTTTCTCCTTTCCCTAATGCATCTATAGAAAGTCTTGTCAACTTCTTTTACTGTTTGTGCTAGTGTTTCCTCAGTTTGGGCCATTGCCTGCCTTCCCTGCTTCCCTTAGGGAAGTTTGGTATGCCTCCCTATATTCATCCTGATGCGTTCCCTTATATTTTCTGAAGGCCAGCTTTTTGCTCTGACCTTTTATGCTACTGTGTTTGAGAACCAAAGTGGCTTCCTTCTTCTCTTGCACTCCCTTTTCTCACTAACACAATTGGATGTTGCTTCAAATATTGCATCCTTAATGCTTGCCCACTTTGCCTGTACCCCCTCACCTGTATTTATTTTTGCCATGGCTAGCTTAACTCTGTTGGCCATCTTATCAAAGTCAGCTCCTCTGAAGTCCCATATTTTTGCCTTGGAATGGGATGATTTTGTTCTTGTGGGCAAACTGAACCATACCATGTGATTGTTACTGGCACCCAGGTAACCTACCTGGAAATATGTGATCATTTCCCTGTTAGTCAGTACTAGAGCTAGGATAGCCCTGTCTCTTGTGTGTTGTTGTACCAGTTATTTGAGGCCCTCCCTCTACAGTGAATCCACCATGTGTCTAGTTCTGGCAGATGTCCCTGCTGGTATTGACCAATCTGTATCTGGCATGTTGAAGTCTCCCATTATCAGAACCTCACCTTTAGCTGTCATGTTTTGTATATCTTTTAACAGTAACATATCTAAGTCCTGCCCTGGTCTGGAGGCCTGTACACAATCCCAGTTCATATGGCTGTCCCATTTCCTGTTTCCGGGGTGACCCATAGTTCTTCTGGCTCCTTATGTGTATTCAGAAATATCTGTAGCTTTGATATTTTCATTAACCTAAAGGGCCACTCCACCCCCCCCCCCCCTGCACCTCAGTTTTCTGAACTGTACATAGCCAGGTACTAAAGTCTCCCAAGTGTGGTTACTGGTAAACCATGTCTCGCTAATGGCTGCTATGTTCAGTTTAGCCTCTGTCATTATTGCCTGCAGGTCTGGGATCTTGTTTCCCAGACTGCAAGCATTTGTGTACATGATTCCATTGGCCAGATTTCAGTGTGTGAGCTGTTGGATGAGGTCCGGCATTTCCCCTGTGCATTGTATGGGGAGCCAGACCTTTTTCTTTATCTGGTGATGCAAATGAACTACAAATATGCTGAACTCCTGTTTGACCACTAGCTGAGGGGTGTTCTTCCCATTTGACGTACAGGGTGCTGCAGCCCTCTCCCCATTTGCTAGTTTAAATAATCTGCAAATATGTCAAACTTCTGCCCCAATGCATTGACTCCCTCCTTAGTCAGATGCAGTCCATCAAATTTAAAGAACTTTTGCTCCGAAAACTGTTGCCCATTCTCTACAAGTCTGTGTAATTTTTCCTGGCACCAGCCCATGAGCCATATGTTTAGCTCCCCTATCTCCCCTTCTCTGACCTTCTGTCCATCTGTTCCCATCTTCCAGACTGGCAGGATCTCAGAGAAGAAGATGCCAGATGAAATGGATGATAGTTTGTCACCCAGCCTTGGTCAGGTGTTCCTTGGTCTCCACAACTGACTGGCTGGTGAGATCTTAGTCCCTATGTGTACCAGGATGTCAATGTTTTCTCCTGCTTCCTGAACAGTTTTAGCAATGTGGTCAGTGTCTCTCCACACTGATGTACCTGGGAGACATCTGACCATTACCCCAGGCTGGAGATACATATCAACTCCCTGAATCATGGAGTCTCCTATGATCAGAAGTTTTTTTGAATTCCTTTTTGCTTTTTTTTGTTTTGGTTTCTGTTTTGGGTGAGTTTTGTTGTGCTTGCTCCTGTGCTACAGTGTCCTGCTCTGCAGTGTCCTCTGCCCCTTTGTTTCAGAGATAGAGGCAGATACCTGTTTGTAGTTTTCATATGGTTTGTGGAGGTGAAATGTTGGCGAGCGCAGAGTGATGGAGCTCCCGATTTGCCCTTCCTAACCACCTGTCTACCTTCTGGACCAACTACCCTCTGCAGTCGAGGTGCTTCTGTTGGATGTTGGGGAAATGGTGGGTGGTTCTTATAATACATTTCCTCATGAATATGCAATTTGAGGCATGCAATCTCTGCCCATGCTGCCTAGAGCTGAGCCCTTAGATCTCTAATGATCCAGCATGTAGGATAGTGTCCTAAATCCTGTAAAACCACCCTTCTGAAAACTGTTCCGCAGTACCTGCAGTTAATGATATCCCTTCCAGATAAGTGCTGGGTTTATAACCTGGTCAGAGTAATACGAAGGAAGAGAATGAAAGAAAAAGTTTGATTTTGTGTTTTGTTTGTTTTTGTATAACTTGTTATAACAAGTTAAAGTACTAGTGCCCCTGTAAATGAGGTCACTGTGTGGATACCCCTCTGATCTGCCCCTTCCTGCTTTGCTACAGGAAGTGTCTCAACTGTGGTACCCTATAAAAGGAGTGTAGTTTGGGGTAGTTGGGGATGGTGGTAGGTGGCTGGACCCTTCCCCTGCTGAAAAAGAAGAACCAAGGATGAAAGAAACAAGGAGGTAAGAGCAGAAACAATCAGCCAGCAACAAATGCAGTAGCCCTGAAAGCTTATCCTAATGACAGATAAAACTGTAAAACTTGTAAATTACCACCTGTAATAAATTCACTGAAGATATACCCTGTAAGAAACACTTTGCTATAGAGAAAAATAAAGCAGCAACAGAAGACATACCTTGCAAAAAGACAATCAGAATCAGAAGAATGCAGCAGAAATCTGTAAGCACACATCTGTAGGCACACCCTGTGATAATGCAGCAGAATGCATACCCAGCAACAACAATTTGAATCAGAGAAAATAAAGCAATAAAATGTTATCAACAAACAGTAATAATCTCTGTGAGTACAAAATAAAAATAATATAAAGTAAATCTGCCTAGCCAAAAGAAGCCTTAAGCCTTATCCTTGCTCTGGTAAGGTTCTTTGCTCTGTCCTTTCTAGCAATCTAGAAGAAAAGAGCTCAGGTGAAGCTAGGTACCTTGGCCAGTTAAAGCCACTTGGTACCACTCCCCGCAAGTGGCACCAATGTAACAGCGATGCAGTACAAAGTTACCGCAGTGCTGGATGCCGGATTCCAGCTGCTGTTAAAATGTTGTTCCTCACTTATCCAGCAGGTGGCTACCACAAGCCATCATTGCAGTACCACTGTTTCTGAAACCCTAATTCATTATCTCCCGAAATAGCCTGCAGATAGCATCAAAAAATTATGGAGAAGTAAAGGCCGGCCTGCTGGGGCAGTGGTTGGATTTCCGCTTGTGACACCGGTGACCTGGGTTCGGGAACAGACTCGGGTCATCGGAGGGCTGGCCGGGGGGAGAAGGATAAGCATCCTCAGGACTGCTATCATTCTCCGGGAGGGAGAGGTTGTGTGCTTGATGCATGAGTGGTACCCAATGGAGGCTGGGTTCACCGCATTGCGCTGACACTGGCAAGATTTCAGGATGAGGCAGATGCTGCTCATCATTGCACATCCATGCCCTGCTTACAGGGAATAAAAAATGCTGCTGGGGTTGCCTCCATGGCGCCCTTCCCTCTGGCCCCAATTAGCCTTCGGTGCCAGTGCTCTCCTGACTATTTACTAGTAGTATGGAGCTGCTAGGGGAACAGCACCGCAACCCCGCCCTCTGGGGGGTAAGCCAGGGGTGACTGAGAAGAAGCCTGGTGATTGCCAGAGGTGGGGACACGAAGGAGCTGTGACCAAGGGCAGAGTTACCGGCGACCCCAAGCAGGTAAAAAGCATACTAAATAAAAAAAGAAAATTATGGAGAATTTAGTCTACTACTGGGAATGATGATGTGTCAGCAGTTCAAAAATGGTGTGTCTATCAATAACCTAATGCTAGCCTACTTTATTTTTGTAAGGTATTCTGAGATTAAAACAACAGATGATATCTCATTTAAAGGCAGCTGTCTGTTTTAGGTGTCCACTGGTGTTAGCAGTTAAACCGGGGTGGGGGAGGGTGTTAGCATAGATTTGTTTACCCCAATGTCTTAAAAAAAGATAAAAAAACAAAGATGTACTGTACTACTAGCAGGGTCTGAATGATTTGCTGCTGTAATGCCATATGACCTTGCAAACATTCTTTTTTATGTGTTTAAATACAAGAGATATAATGAGCCAAATTATAAAAAAAAAATTTCTAATGTCTCATCAGGGGACTTGTTTTACATACTGTAAGTTATCATTAGGGGATCCTTGACCTGCTAGCTAGTACTGAATGCTGTGGCAATGTACGAACAGTGACTAGACAGCTATTTTTTCTCTACTTACTTTGTTATCTTCAAAACAAAACAAATAGCATGGAGGAAAAAAGTAAAACCAGTCCTATTATGTTTCTTGTGTGTGTGGGGGGAAGGGGAGTTGTGCAAAGTTAATTGTACCACGGAAGAGTAAATGCCCACCCTTTTTTTATTGCTCGTGTTCATGTTATGATTAGTTGGTGATGAAACCTCATTAATTCCTTAGGCTCAGGAATCCTGTGATGAAGGCATGTTTGTAGCAGTTCCTGAATGGTGTGCCACCAGATTTACAGATACTTTTCTAGTCCCTTTTTCCTTTTTTTTTTTTTTTAGGGAGGTACTCTACAGTATATACAATTGATTATGTGAATAAAAAAGAAGGTTTCTGAAAGCATCTGGAGTCCTTGTTGGTTTTGTATAGCTGTGACTGTGTGAGCTGAGGTACAGTAGTCAAGACTGTCTTAGTATAGATGTCTCATAAACAACGTCTGTATTTTATAACTATTATACTTTGAGTACATTGTGGAGCTCTTCTGCATTCACTATATACTGTACAGGCATCATGCAATGCTGTTTCTTGTTCCAAACTGGATGAAAAACTCATATAACTAGTACTCGAAATTTGTGTAACTGTGCTCCCTGAGGACTGCCTGAACTCTTTTCTAGAATATACTGTAATACAGACTATGTATTGAAAAAAAAAATGAACGATTGAAATTGGATGTATTCTGATTAGTGGTGTTGTGTGTGTGTTAGTTTGGGGAGGGATGCTGTGGGGGTGGGGGAAGACTGGCTCCTTAACTGGTTAAATATCCAAAAAAGCTTTGTTTCATTCCTACAGTGTATGTTTCCAGTATCTACTTCAATGTAAATATACTATTGGGATGTACTCCAATGCATTCTATTTTCATTGCCGCATTACCAGTCCATCACCTGAAACAAGCCTAATGCAAATTCAGTACTAGTACATGCAGTGTTTGAAACTGTTAGGTGGTAGAATACACATAAAAAAAAAAAGAATTGCTACTTCATGTTAACAAAACAGAAAAAAAGCCATCATTTTCTTGTGCTACTAACTGTTGTGGTAAATTTTGTCAGAGTTTTTTTCTTTTTTTTTCTTTGTTACCCAAATATGATCAACTATGATAAATAAAACAATATGGTGTTCAAATCTGTATTGCATAGTTGCTTTACATGTTGTGTGAGGTTGGGTAATGCCCAATAAATTGTGCTGCTAACAAAATTAAAAAAAAATGCTCAGTTTCTCACATCAATGCCACTGTGAGTCAACTGCATGGATTTGGTGATATTCATTCATGTTACCTACTGTAGTCGTGCTACTATTCTGGCCCTACTTACACCATGACTGCAGACCCGATATTTTCTTGTTTTTCATTTCACTGTCTGATGCCAAGATGGATCCATTTTTTGTTTATTGTATTGTTAAATTTAATGGGGCAATGAAAACAGACAATGTCCATAATAAACAGTCATTTCATATGTATAACAGCCCAGGTTGTGTTTAACGAGTTACAGTATACTGTATAATGTCATTTATTCATCTGACAAGCTCCATAATATTCTGCCTACTGTCATGCAATCTGTTTGCAGCTAATGATTTCTCTAGGTTCCACCCTGCCTATACTATACTTGTTTGACAAATTTTGATGTTTCGTACTCCTGTGCTCCTTTTCCACATTGCATGGTCTTTGCAGCAGTCAACTGTCTACCCCACTCCCCTTTGCCAACTCTTCCATTACCATCACCCATGAAAACACTGCCAACATCCTTTTACTCCTGTATGGAACATTAGCTAAAAGGGAAGAGATAGTGAAAGAAACCTATGAAAGATAGAAACTAGATGCAGTACCTCGGGCACAATAAAAGAATGTGCCACTTACACATTATAGTGCAAAAGTAGGTTAGATGGAGATCACATGAACTTTGGAGCAGTAGTCTGACATACATGAAACAAGCTTCTCAATTGGTGGTTAAAACTTTTTTTCACACTACATATATTTCAGCTTTTTCATTTTGCATTAATTAAGGGAAAAAATAAAAAAAAGATACATGTTTCGGAACTGTGAGAAGCAATGACAGAGAGAGACTAGGGAACTGAGATTGTCAGAATTTTACAAGCAGTGCTGAGTGGATTAAAACAATCTGGAGGTTCGGGGAAAAGGGTTGCCTTTAAAGATAAAACCTGCAATAGTAATATTACCCTGGTATGTTACCCAGGTATTCCCCTTCTCCACGAACAGCATTAACTTTGGATCAAACAGTGCAATGGTCCAGTGGCTGAATGCTGAAATCATTTACCTCCTTGAGTCGTTTAGTGTTGTGCCTGGCAATATTAGCCTCAATTGCTTAAGAAATTGATAACACAGAGATTGTGTTAAAATTAGTTGGTGGGACAATCCGGATTTGATAAATATAAAAAGCAACTTATAGCAAAGTGGCAAAATATACCCTTAAATTAAAAAAAAGGTAAACAAAAAAGTTCAAGAGTAGTAAAGATAATTATAAACTTGATTGTGTGTTTAATTGGAGTAAGAAAAGTGATAAAACAGTACAATGTTTGAAGATCAAGCTGTGACAATAACAAAGTCAATTTTGAGAAATAACATCAATGACATTACTATTCCTGATTATACTGTACATAAAATCCTAGCAATACTCATAGCAACCCTGATGGTTTTTCAGACAATCACCACAGAACAGTCTACCAGCACTGTTGTCACAGCACAGACACAGCTACAATAGGACATACCAGGTTCATGGAACAGTATTTTTCACGAGGAGAACGGGGACATAAAGAACTTATCAGCAGAGCCCCGAAATCTATAAAAATGATGTAGAAGAGAATGTTGATAATGACAGTAGCACAATACTGTTTATGGTAGATGTCCCATCAAACTATTTTAATTAATTTATTTTTATTTTAAAACATTTCACCAGGAAAGACATCATGTGCTCTAAACAGCTAATTTCCAGATGTGTGGGGGTACAATGTCGGGAGAACGAACACATAAAAAATAGAGAGCAATATATTACAAGTGCAAAATTACAATAACATACAGTACCATACCAGAGTGGTACCAGTATGGAGCAGACTGACCCAGACTATCCTGCAGTAGAACAAAGCTTCATGGACAGGAACAGGCATTGTAACCAGACAGAGTGTAGGATTAGAGGGGGCAGACACAGTTTAAGTGCTGTGGAAGTAGACTGATCATGGGGTAAGAAGTGCTTAAGTAGGCCCATGGGAGGGCAGGTTTAGACAAAGTGGGGAAATGGGGGGGCTTGGTAAGAGGAGGGAAGATGAAGTTAGGGCAGTCTAGAACCCAAACTCCTCCAGGATGCTGAGGAACCCTACAAGGGAAATAGGACCAGGCAATGGAGAAAGGGGAGGAAGTTGGGAGTTGGGGAGGTAGGGGCAGAAGAAGGAAGGGAGGAGGAAGGGAAGAGGAGGGAGGGAAGGCAGAGATTAGAATGTGGGGGGAGGGAGAAGGATGATGGAGAGAGAAGGATGGTGAAGAGAGTCAACCAGTTAACTGAACCTAAAACTCCTTCAGGGTGCAGTGAACCTTGCAAGAGAATCATGATTCGGTGGGGGGGAGGAGGATAGCAGAGTGGGGCAATATAGCTATCATAACCTAAACCCCTTCAGGATGCAATGATGCCTGCAATGGGACTGTCTAAAGTAGTCCCATCAAGGGTGTGGAAGGAGAGGAGGGAAGGCATCCTAGAAAGTCTCTGTCTAGTGCCAAAGGTCAAGGAGGCTGTCTTCCTGGCATTGAGGAAAAGTTGACGTGAGCTTATCCAGTCATACTACTAATGGGAGAAGCGGGTCTAACTTTGGAAGATGACTACGAATGTTGTGGTGGAGGATTTTTAGACCACAAGGGAGAGAAGCTGGGGTGGGTTGGAGGTGGGGGGAAGTGGGAGTGGTAGGTGCTTTACAGGGAGGAGGACTGGGGTTTGAATTTATTGCCCCCCTCCCATCTAGCCCTGTAGTCTCAGTTTTTGTAAACAAAAATGTGAACAGGACTTGAAGAATTTGGCAGCATTCTACAGAAAAGCTTGAAATCAGTAGTATCCAGTCTATATAAAGAATATCCCTCCAACTGTGAGAATATTATAAAAGTGTTGCAATATTTTCAATAAGACTAATGGGGAAGAAATAATAAAAATGTATTCGTACAAGCCAGTCTGAAACAGTAAACCAAATGTTTAACATGGGCGATAGAAACTTGCTCACAGCCCCACAGTGTAAGTGACTCTGGAGGGATTAGAATCTGGATCTCATGGAGTTTTATTTAGTGCTCTTAGTGCAAAAGAATAGTGCTTAAAATAAGCATAGTTTTTGCTTAATGATTATACATGATATTTTTGGCTTTTGCCTATAACTAATCATTATTATCTGTAGCTGTTCAAGCATCAGAAAGCTTTATTTTACAAGTGCTTCTTGTAGTCATGCATGTTCTTTTCTGCACTTACTCAAGTTTAAGTCTATATTCTGCCCGGGTGATTTGGCTTCATGTGAAGTCAGTCAGGAGCAAACTATCTGCAAGTCTTCATGTTAAGCTGAATCCAGTTGAAATGACTGCAAGCCAGCTATTGTTCCAAAGTGCAAAACTTGGCACTATAGGTTTTTCATTTGTAATCACTTTTTCAGTTGAAAAACAAGGAAAGGCCAGCATACTTTCATTAGGAAAATGATTACCTTCCCCCCGGAGGCCAGCCAGAGCCAAATTCAACAAAAACTGGATCTTGGTATGCAAAAGGGAAGCAAGGGGAAGCAACATACTCTCTAGCATCAAGTTCCCACTCAAACAAGTCTACTCCTATAAGTACCTTGAGATCTATTTTGACCCTGCTTTCTCCTTCCATGATCACATCTCAGCCCTTGCCTCAGCTGCAAATATTTGGCTGGGAATCTTACACCGGTATAAAAACTGTCTCCCCCCTGAGGCCCTCTGACTCGCGGTCACATCTTCCATACTGTCCCTTGTGGATTATGAGCTGCCGGTGTATGGTGCTGCTGATCAGACCTCCCTCAACAAAATTCACATTACACTAAACAAGGCCTGTAGGCTAATTTCAGGGGTCCCTAGGTTAATGCACACCTGTCAGATATATGCAAAGACCATGCTGCTTGACCTAGATGAGCGCCTTAGATATCAAACCTGTATCATAACAAAAAAACTCTCCTTGGTCCATCCCCACCAGGTTTGACAGCCTCCATCCACCATGCAAAATCATTAGTACAAACCCGAACCTACGGCAAAACCACCCTATCAATTCCCAGGGCTAGGACCTTGCAGGGTCAAAGGGCCTTTTGCTACAGAGCCCCATCCTGGTTCAACACGCTTCCCCCCACATCTCTGATGCTCCCCCAATCTCCTGTTTTAAAACCTCCCTCCGAAATCACCTATTTAATACTCAAAGCTGTAATTGTTACTAGTTTGGTCTTGCTCATATGCTATGACAAAGCCACCTGAGTGGCTGCATCCAATAATAGAAGATAGCCTGGCTTTAATAATTTACTGTATGGCTCATACTGTTGTATTGTGTTTAAACCAATTTATTGTATATCTCATTGTTGTAACATACTGTTGTATTGTGTTTGTCTTTTTCGACAAAGTACGTTTGTAAATGAGCCCATGGCTCAAAGGTTTTTCAAACTGATGTACATATAAAATATAAAATAAAATAAAAAAAAAAGGAATTGAATGAAAGCACAACACTGAACTCAGCCTTGTGTGTACTTGTAGAACCACAGACTTGGTCTGCTTGTAAGGAAAATGACAATTCTTTTATCCTAATGCCTTCAAGTGTATTCTTTTATATATTTTAAACTTAGTTTAAAATGCTGATAAACGTCTACTATCTTAACTTATTTGCCCTGTGCTATTAACTTTTCCAGCATGATCTGTGTTTTAAATTCAGTTGCTGGTAAATACAAAGTAAAGCAACTATTTATTTATGGTGTTCAACTGTCCATAAGAGAGAAGTAAGGATTAATAACCAGGGGTTTATCATGTAGATATCTAATGTTAGCATTGTTTAGGTTCACACACTGCACCTCTACAGTATATGTAAACCAGAGGGTTCATGTAATGGAAGCTCACTGGTTGGAGAAACACCTTTTCTGACTTAGAACGTTAAGTAAAGTAATTCAGGAAGCTGTTTTCAATGAACAGTTTCTTTCTGAAAAAAAAAAGATGAAAAAGCTACTTCAGCATAGGGAGCATTTAGATCCTCAGTGGGAGTCAGATCAATAGCCTCCTATAAGGCAAGATACCCTGAAGAGGGCACAATACTAAAAGCTGCACAGAAGTGCAGTATACTCTACGCTGGCCTCCATTTCAAACACTGCTGAGGCAATTTTAGAGCAAAGTTCTTACTTCAATAGAGTTAATGCAGACTACACATAGATACATAGACAGTGTCGGCAGATAAGGGCCTATGGCCCACCCAGTCTGCCCATTTGAACTTGTAAGTTCAGTTTATGTTTTCCTAGAAGTCTGTTGCCCCTTACCCCTGACCTCCAGAATTCCTTTATGTCTATCCCATGCATTCTTAAATCCCGTGATTGTTTCAGCCCCCACCACTTCCTCTGGCAGGGTGTTCCACTTGTCCACCACACTTTCTGTGGAGAAATTCTTCCTCATGTTTCCTCTGAATCGTCCTCCCTCCAACTTCATCCCATGCCCTCTAGTCCTGGAACATCTTTTTCGCTTAACAATAGTGTATTCCTGCACCCTGTTCCTCCCTGTGAGATACTTGTATGTCTCTATCATATCCCCTCTCTCCCTCCTCTCCTCCAGGGAGTACATGTTCAGTTCCTTCGACCTGTCTTCATAGGACTTGTGATGCAATCCATGCACCATCTTTGTTGCCCTCCTCTGAACCTTCTCTACCCTGTCTATGCCCTTATGTAGGTATGGTCTCCAGAACTGTACACTGTACTCCAGGTGGGGCTTCACTAGTGTCTTGTATAGTGGAATTATGACCTCCCTTTTCCTGCTGGTGATGCCCTGCCTATACATCCCAGCATCCTATTTGCTTTACCTGCTGCCTTGTCACACTGTTTCCTACCTTGAGGTCATCAGAGATGATAATCCCAAGATCCCTTTCCTGCTTGGTGCACGCTATATCCTCACCCCAACTGATATATTGTGCCAGGGTTTTGTGCCCATATGCATTATCTTGCACTTCTTTGCATTGAATTTCAACTGCCAAACCCCTGACCATTCTTCAAGTTTCTGCAGGTCCTTCTCATTCTGTCTACACCCTCTGGTGTGTCTACTCTGTTACAGAGCTTTGTGTCATCAGCGAACAGTGAAATTCTGCCTTCTAGGTCTTGTGCAATGTCACTGATGAAGATGTTGAATAGGACCGGTCCCAACACTGATCCCTGTGGTACCCCACTGGTCATGCTTCCCTCTGTGGAGTGACAGCCAATTACCACCACCCTCTGTGTCCTGCCACCCAGCCAGTTACCTACCCACCACACTACTGTCCTGCCCACACCCATATTCCCCAGTTTGTGTAATAGTCTTCTATGTGGCACAGTGTCAAAGGCCTTGCTGAAGTCCAGATAGGCCATGTCCACTGCCCTCCCCTGATCCACCTCCCTACTCACCCAGTCAAAAAATTCAATGAGGTTGGTCTGACATGACCGCCCCCTGGTGAAACCATGCTGCCTTGGGTCCTGTAGTCTATTGACAACCAGATGTTCCACCAATCTCTCCTTCAGTAATGCTTCCATGATCTTCCCCACTAACAAGGTGAGGCTGACTGGTCTGTAGTTCTCTGCTTCCTCTTTGTTCCCACTTTTGTATAAGGGGACTACATCTGCTGTCCTCCAGCCTTTGGGTACCTCCCCTGTTTCCAGTGATTGGCTAAACAGGATAGCCAGAGACTACACTTGGTCTTCATAAAATGGACATTGGGGGGTTATTATTGTTGTTCTGACCTGCATTTTACTTCCACTAGGTGAGGCAGATGACTTGAAGGTGTGTAGTACCCCACTACAGGAAACCAACAGCAGGGGATGTTGTTGAGAGGGCCGGCAGTTCCCACCATAAGCCAGCATTAGACAGCATCCCTATGGGGACTTTTTTTAAATTGAGAAGAAACTGCACTTTAGATGAAATTTTTAATTCTGACATAAAAATATCCCTTAGCAAAATAAAAGAAAAGGGATCTACTACTGTGCCCTAAATCAGATAGCTACCTAGAGTGAAAAAATGTATGGTCACAACAACCGATTGCTTTTGTGATTAATTATCACTCTGGTGCAACAGAATTAAAAATAAAAACATCTATAATCGCTGATCCGTTTTTACAGTCAAGAAACTAAATGGATCTCTACATTTGAAGCACTTGTACCAAAGGGTCTTAATGTGATTGATTACAAACCAGTTTTGTGATTTCAGCTCAGTGGAGCACCTTTGACCCTGTGCATATGAATTCATTATTTTTAGCTAAATGTATTACTATGTTTATATCCATAGAATGAAATCCACCTTGATTGTGTCTGTCCTTGATTTTCTGGGTTTGAGCTAGTGATGGCAAAAATGTGTGTATTAATACTATAGATATTAATATTCCACCTATTCCTTCTCTTATTTCTTACCTTGGGTATATTCTATCTGATTATTTGTTTTAATATGTATTCACTGTTAGTTTCATGGTATGAGTCTTGTGCTCTTGGCTAATAATTATCTCCTTTTTTGATGGCATTTTTAACTGTGTTATATTTACAAACTTTTCGCATGTTGGAATTCATATACAAGTATTTTGCACTGCAATAACTCCTAATAGAACAAGTACTGTTTCTTCTTGCTTTTCATCTCCTCCCCCAGGTCTGTTGTCTCTCTATGTATTTCATTTGTGATATGGCAAATAGTACTATTGTTTTTTAATCAAATTGGTACTGTAGGTGGACTCAACTTGCATAATAAAATAAAATATTATATATTTCTACAGTTGGTTTTAATTTGAGAAATTGTACATTTAAATAGTTTCAGATTAAATTAATTACAGAATCTACAGTATATATTGAATTTCATTGATGTATTATATACTGTAAGCGGGATGGAAGGAGGGGTGGAGGAGTACACTCCCAGGAGGTTTCTGAACTCTGCAGATTTTGAATAGTTTGCTTTAATAGTCTACGACATTGTTGTATCCCCTGTATGTACTATACTGTACATCGGGGGCTGGGGGATATGAACAGAACTCCTGTACAAGATTGCCTAGTTTCTTCTCTTTGCAGCACAGTCCCCCATTAATAAGAACAAATACCCTCCAGTATAATACAGTAGTTTATGTTAGCCACTCCAGTAAAGAATTTTAGGGTGCATCTTCTGTTTTACATTACACAGTACTTGTTAATCTATTCAAAGATCATTGTGATATTGTGTAACTTTTTCCTTATTACTTATTTAAGGATACGTGTTGAACCAGGCTGGAGTAATTTGCCCATCTTAATTATTTTGCATATGCTGTACCTGGTTTACCTCTAATTCGGGACTGTAAGCAGATAGATCCTGTGTAACCTTAAATAATTCACTGAATCTCTCACTGCTTCAGTCCACCTAGATGAAAAATGTATAAAAGAAGGACCCCACTGAAAATGAGATACAGCATCTAAATTGCATAAGGAAGAGAACAAGGGATCAGTCAGTATAATTTTTTGGTATAATTTTTAGAGTAATTTGTTCTAGGTTCTGTATCTGGGCTGAAATAATTATCTGGAAACAGCCAGAAAAACATGTTTATATCAAGTTAGTGTACCTGTATATGTTGCCGACAGTTTATCTGATTTATAAGGAATCATAAATACAGTACATTTGTGAAACTGCTTAGACCATGATTTTGTTTAAGTAGTCAATGGCTAAACTAATGTCCTGGAATGTTAGACAATGCTTTCCTTGCTGTTCTCTTATGTATTTCTTAATCTCAAAATCAAATACAATCATATTCCCACAACTTGAAATCATGGTCTAAGCAGTACTGCAAATGTACTTATGGTTCCTGATAAATCAGATAAACGGATTCCAGAAACTTGATACCCAGTGAACACCTTTTCTGGCTGTTCTGTATCTCATTTTCAGCAGGATCCTGCTTTTATTCACCAACAAAGCAGAGAAAACAAAAGCAGAATAAAGCATGAATGACATCTACATACTGCATACAGCAGTAATTGAGTTTGATTCCCACAAAAAACTCTTGCATATTAGATTTTGCAGTAGAGATACTGTACGTTGGATTTCTATAAAAGATGTCTTGCTTCAGTTTCACTATATGTAATGGTACTAGCAATAAGGTATACAACAGCTAAATGAGAGATACAAACAAATTGTTTTAAATGGTTTTCTTGGTGGTTTTGTTTTTCTCCGAGTGTTTTTTCTCTCCCATCATACTAACAAGCAAAAAAAATAAGAGAAAAAGTAAATCAACATGCTTATAAAGTCAACAAAAAAACAGAGAGTGATCATCCATGAGCATAGGAAAATCAGCTGCCAGGACTTTGTGTGTAGTGAATGGGGGTCTGAGAAACATACTGTAGAGAGTTACTGTGTTATGATGTTAGTGACAGTGAAATGTGGTTCAACTCTTTGTTTTATTTTTCAGTACCACAGCCAGTCTACAATTTTAAGCTGACAACAGAGACCCCATTCACATACTGTTTTACAACAGGCATATTTGGTTGCATTTGCTGACACAAATCCCCAACTGAGACACAGTTCTTATTGGCAACGTTCATTAGTAGATGCATAGTCTTGATTTTATTTAAAGCTGCTCTGTTTGTCATTTTTGGCTACACTACGAATAACCAAAACCAAATATTTAACATGGACGATAGAAACTTGCTCATGGTCCCACAGTGTAAGTGGCTCTGGAGGGATTAGAAACTGGACCTCATAGAGGTTTTACATAGTGCTCTTAATTAAAAGTAGTACTTCAAAATAAGCATAGTTTTGCCTAATGAACATACATGGTGTTTTTGGCTCTTGGCCCATCACCAAGCATTATTATTTGTAGCTGTTCAAGTACCAACAAGCTTTATTTTACAAGTTTCTCTTGTAGTCATGCATGTTCTTTGCTGCATTTACTCAAGTTTAAGGCTACATTCTCCCAGGGTGATTTGGCTGCATGTGAAGACATTCAGGAGCAAATTATTTACAAGTATTTATGTTAAGCTGAATCCAATTGAAATGACTGCAAGCAAGCTATTGTTCCAAAGTGCAAGATCTGACACTGTATATTAAAGAACAAAGGATGTAACCATCTCACCAGCTCCACCCACAATTCCACCTACTTCACCTTGAGAACTTACTAACCATCCTATTTTTCATTTGGAATCACTTTTTCAGTTGAAACACTGGCAAGGAAGGGCCAGCATACTTTCTTTAGGAAAAAGATTAGAGGAAACAAAAAAGCTCCTTTAGTACCCTAGGATGTATGCCATCAGGTCCCATTGCCTTATCCACCTTGAGTTTAGCGAAGTCTTATAGGACCCTTTCTTTTGTGAAGGCCAGTGTTCACCTCCCCCCTCCCCCCCGTATCCATGGTGCTGAGTTATGGGCCCTGCCCTACTTTCTCTTCAGTAAATACTGAGCAAAAGTATCTATTTAGGATAAATGCTTTTACAGGGTCCTCCTCCTCACATGCCCCCTTTTCTCCTTTGAGCTTAGCAATACCCACTCTGGACTTTCTCCTTTCACTAATGTATCTATAGAAAGTCTTGTCACCTTCTTTTACTGTTTGTGCTATTGTTTCCTCAGTTTGGGACTTTGCCTGTCTTACTGCCTTCCTGCTTCCCTTAGGGCAGTTTGATATGCCTCCTATCTTCATCCTGCTGTGTTCCTCTATATTTCCTGAAGGCCAGCCTTTTGGCTCTGTCCTTTTCTGCTACTGTATTTGAGAACCAAAGTGGTTTCCTTCTTCTTTTGCACTTCCTTTTCTGTCTAACCCAATGGGATGTTGCTTCAAGTATTGCATCCTTAATACTTGCCCACTTTGCATGTACCGCCTCACCTGTGTTTCTTTTTGCCAGGGCTAGCTAAACTCTATTGGCCATCTTATCAAAGTCAGCTCCTCTGAAGTCCCATATTTTTGCCTTGGAATAGGATGATTTAGTTGTAGTGGCCAAATTGAACCATACCATGTGATGGTCACTGGCCCCCAGGTGACCTTCTACCTGGAGATCTGTGATTCGTTCTCTGTTAGTTAGTACTAGATTTAGGATAGCCTTGTCTCTTGTAGGTTGTTGTATTAGTTGTTTGAGGTCCTCCCCCTGCAGGGAATCCACCATGTGTCTAGTTCTGGCAGATGTTTCTGCTGGTATTGACCAATCTGTATCTGGCATATTGAAGTCTCCCATTATCAGAACCTCCCCTTTAGCTGTCATGTTTTGTATTTCTTCTAACAATAATTTGTCTATGTCCTCCCCCTGGTCTGGGGGCCTGTAGACAACCCCAATTCTTGTGACTGTCCCATTTCCTGTTTCCAGGGTGAGCCACATTTCTTCTGGCTCCTTATGTGCATTCTGAATTTCTGTAGCTTTGATATTTTCATTGACATACAGGGCCACTCCACCCCCCCACCCTTTCTGCACTTCAGTCTCTTCTGAACAGTACATAGCCAGGTACTGAAGTCTCCCAAGTGTGGTTACTGGTAAACCACATCTCATTAATTGTTACTGTGTCCAGTTTAGCCTCTGACATTATTGCCTGCAGGTCTGGGATCTTATTTCCCAGGCTGAGAGCATTCGTGTACATGATTTTCCATTGCCCAGATTTCAGTGTGTTAGTTGTTGGGTGAGGACTGGCATTTCTCCTGAGCATCGTATGGGGAGACAGACCTTTTATCTTACCTGGTGATGCAAATGAACTGCAAACATGCTGAATCCCTGTTTGACCACCAGCTGAGGGGGGAAGGGTGTTCTTTCCATTTGACGTATGGGGTGCTGCACTCCTCTCCCCAATTGCTATTTTAAATATTCTGCAAAGATGTCAAACTTCTGCCCCATTGCATTGACTCCCTCCTTAGTCAGATGCAGTCCATCATATTTAAAGAACTTTTGCTCCCCAAACTGTTGCCAGTTCCCTACAAATCTATGTCCTTTTATCCAGGCACCAGCCCTTGAGCCACATGTTTAGCTCCCTATCTCCTTGTCTGACCTTCTGTCCATCTGCCCCCTCTCCCAGACTGGCAGGATCTCAGAGAAGGAGATGCCAGATGAATTGTATGATAGTTTAGTTAAGTTAAAGCAGGAACACTCCTTAGAAAACAAGTTTCTCATATGCAGGGGAAAGGACCGCTCTGATTGGTTAAAGCTGTGATGTTATTACATAGTGCACAATGAGATCAGAAAATTCTTATTTATTAAAGCTTTTTTTATGCAGACGTCATGTATAAATTAGCAAAATGTATTACTTTCAGGGAGGACAATTGCAATGTAGTGAAAATGCATATGTATTAGCTAAACTGTGTGTTTATGAACATGGGTCAATGTCAATTCACTCCAGACAATATGCACCACAACAACTCACTGCCGACAATTCATATCCACGTCAATTAACTCTCGTACTTTCTGCTCCACATATTTTCACTCCCATTCTATGGAATAATGTCCATTTGTTATCAAGAACCTTTGGCTCCTTCTCTGACAACATTCTGATAAAACTATAAGCTCCTGACTGCTTAACTCTGGCTAAGGCTAAATCTGCATAACAGCTATAGTACTCACATTTAAATTGCTTACTGGCTTCCCCACTCTTTAGTGAGAGCTACCTTAATTTGCAGGGAGTCTGACATCTAGCCCATCCATCCTCTGACTGCTGGAACCCTCCAGCACATGTACTTCACTCATTTTTATACTGCATGGGGTGTCCCAGCTCCAATCATAGGTGCTGCTTTACCCTAAATTGGGATGCCCATTACAGTACCTTTACCTTGAGACTTTTTGAAGAATCCATACAATGGTAATAAAAAAAATTATCTGTAGCCAATAGATTAAGATCTACTATATGAGGAGAGATTGGAGGACTTCTGTATGTACTTATTCAAGGCTAGAAGAGAGGCAGTTTACCCTAGAGATTGATCATCAAGCTGTGAATCTGGAGAGCCAGTAGACTTGTGTTAGAGTTCAAAACCACTAACTGCATACTGTGTGACCCGGAGCAACTTCAGCAAGTCACATAACCTTTCTGAGCTCCCAGGTTGCACCAGGAAAAAAGATTCAGCTCAATATGCCTTCTCAGACAATTTTTTTTAAATAGGAAAGGTGGGGTTGAAAGAAAGAGAGCCTATGATTGAAATGTATACAGGTAGACTTGCAATATGAGGGCCCATACAGAATTGTTCAAAATAAAAAAAACAGTTTAACAGCTAGAAGTGGCAGTTTCAGGATATGGGGAAGTTCAGGAAAGACATCAGGAAGCATTTTGTCCTGGGGAGGGTGCAGACAAATGGAATATCTTGTCCAGCAGTTAGGTTAGGACAAGGACCGTAAATGCATTCAAAACACTGTGGGTCATCAGAATGGGGGCTGGGTTGAAATGACTGCTGAAAGAACAGTGGACTGATTTGGAAATAATAGTGCTGGGGACTAGAGTAAGGTAGAGCTTCAGGGCAGACTCAATGGACTTAAAGTCTTCTTCTCTTCTGTTCCTTCAGTCTATTGGGAGTGAGTTGACATCGGGAGTGAGTTGACATTGGGAGTGAGTTGACAGGAGCATATTGTTGGGAGTGAGTTGTCTCGGCGTGTTAGTCGGGAGCTAATTAATGGCGCTGCCTATGAACATACACAATGAAGTGCATCAGATACCTTCTCTTTGATGGGTGTCAAAGGTTTGATGTTGTTTTCACTAGCTAGTTTTTGGGGATTCTTATCAACTGGGCACTAAGTGTTGCATTATTTGTTAAGGAAAATGTAATCTTAGTGCACGATGTTATGATATTTATTTACACTGCAGTGACAGTAAGTTGGGATTCCTGACAGTGGTGATGTTATCCTGCAAGTGGCCTCAGGAAACCTATGTACTGCAACTGCCACAGTTAAACAAATGAACAAAAAATAAATATATAGTGCGCTCACTATTAGCAACACTGCTTCTAGGCAGTATAACTTAGTGGTTAAGAGCACTGAGCTGCAAACATGGATACATAGGTTTGAATCCCACAGCCACCACTTGCATATTGTGTGACCCTAAGCAAGTCACCAAACTTCATTGTGCTCCCAATTCACACCTGGAAACAAGCTTTGCCTTAGTTTGCCTTTCTTGGTTAAACAATTTCTTCTTGTTTTTCATTATTTCCTACTTTTTATATAATAATGTAATTTATAACTTAGATGCCTGAAAAAATATATTTATTATGTGAATTACTGGGCTAACAAGATACAACTGTATCTCTACAAAAGAAAAGCAGAATTTGTCTTTTCAGGTACTGCAGTTCCCACTTACACTGACAGACTGACAAACTCACAGCCATCTGTGTACATTTTTTCCTTTCTGAGGCTAGACATACCATATGCCATTCTGTAAAATCCCACTAAACAATTCTAAAGTCTGCCTAAATGCATAAGCAGGTAAATACTTCCTCAGCTGCTTGAAAATGTTAGCATGTTTGCCATGCTGGAAGGAAGTTACTGGTGGTCAGACACCTGTAGCATGTGTTATAGCAACTGCCCTTATCCTGAGGTGAGTCTTAAACCATGGAATATGTGAAAATGATGAACACCACTCTCAAACTCAAATTTGTTATCTTTTATTTTTGATGATTGGGACAACGGTTTCATGGCCTCGCCACTTCTTCAGGTCCCTTTGTTAAGTTTATCTAAGATAACAACAAACTAGAATCCATTAAGTACATCAGCCCAGATATTCAAAGGTTTGCGCCATGCGCAACAGGGTTCTTGTCACAAGAGTCAAAACTGCACCATTCTGCATATTCAGAAGGAGGCAGTTGCGCCACGCAAACATGCTGAGCAACAGCGCAATGAAAATGAAGGCATGTGCAACCGGGGGGGGCCCATGCATAAAGTGAGCAATGCGATATTCAAACACTTGCGCAATGCGCAAGAGCGGCGCAGCCGGAAGTTGCACACTAGCGGAAATGAGCCAAAATAAAAAGGCTCAAGGAAGCGGCACAAGAACGCTAGCAGGCCGCAAAGTGGGGGAGAGAGAGAGACAGACAGAGACAGAGACAGAGCTGAAAGGGCAGGCAAGGACAGTGTGTCCTATAGGAGGTAGAGGCCAGCGGGGGGTGCCCAGTGCAGTGGAAGCAGCAGTGAGGACAAGGGGGTAACACAGCAACAGCAGCTGGGGGCAGAAGCCAGGGAGATGGACAGTGCCAGCTTCCACATGGAAGCCGTAATGAGGGGGGTGAGACTCCATGCTGCAGGGGGACGTGGCTGCAGAGGGGCCCATCGGCGGTATGCCCCCGACAGGCGGTACTGTGCCCGCATCATCTTTGAGCTGTACACAGATATTGAGATCGTGGGCCAGTACCGCCTGAACAGGGCAATACTGAGATGGCTCTGTGAGCTGTGCAGTGATGTGATGCAGGCACCCTCACGACGGAGTCACGCTCTGTCGGTGGAGACCAAGGTGACAGCCTGCATGTGCCTGCTCACCACGGGCACCTTCCAGAGGCCGACAGGGGACACCACAGGCATCACGCAGTTGGCCACGTCACACATCCTCACCAATTCCTCAGCGCACTGCTGCCACATGCTGCAGTGTACATCCATTTCCCCAGCACCATGGCAGAGCCTACAGCAAACATGCAGGAGTTCCACAGGGTAGCACGTATGCCTGGTGTGCTGGGGCCATAGACTGCACCATGTGGCCATCCACATGCCACCTGGCCCCGATGGCCATGCATGCCACGGAACCAAAGGATTCTCAGTGTCAACTGCCAGGTGGTGTGTGATGCCACTAGGCACATAATCAATGTCTGTGCCACACACCCTGGTGGAGCACATGATGCCTTCATATGGTACCAGTCTGCACTGTGCCATCGATTCGTGAGTGGGGACATCGCCACAGGTCATCTACTGGGTGAGTACACATGTATGGAATGCAAACTCTGGGCAAGGGTGGGAATGACACAGGTGCCATGGTAGTGGCACACAGAGAGATGGCCAATATGGACCTGACATGACACTGCTCTCTACTATCTCCACACAGGTGACTGCTGATACCCACTCCGTCCCTGGCTGCTCACACCATACCGGCGCCCCACAAACCCATCGCAGTTATGCTACAATGAGGCACATGCCACAACACGTAACATCATAGAGTGGGTGTTTGGGATGCTCAAGGCACGCTTCCGATGCCTAGACACCTCCGGCGATGCCCTACAGTACAGCCCCCAAAAGGCCTGTGGGATATTCCTGGCCTGTTGCATCCTGCACAACATGGCCAAAGACCATGGGATAGCCATACAGGTCGAAGAGGGGGACAGTCGATGGGGACGCCAGTGGTGCCAGTGATGATGGTGATGAGCAGGCCCCCTAGGATGGAGGGACCCCCGACTGATCCGGCAGGCCCAGCTGCACCGGGACACCATTGCAGAAGAGCACTATGCCCAACACAGGTAAGTCAAGGGGACAGGTGCCAGCAACACTGTCCATGCGCAAACTACAGGCACACAGGGGAACACACCAGGGGTGCATGAAGGTCAGGGGAGTGGAAGGGTCCAGGCATACCAACACACCATCAGGAGGTGAGCACTCATATGGACACACACACACACAGGCACACACACACATGGGCAGATGCACAGCACTGCAGAAGCGACATTGCTAACACACAGCACCACCGACCACCCCCACCACCTGTACCGTCCAAGTACGTGTGTCAGAACCTGGGCACCCTTGCACCTTGGTATACAGTGCAATGCAGGCATCATCATCACACGCACCTGTGGAAAGCAGTTGGGAGGGTGTGCAGGTGGTCCATGTGTCGGCGTGGTGAGCAGAGCACCCAGCACTGCCCACCATGACACACATTGCACACAGGGCAGCACCAGACAGGGCCCACACTGGGAGACAGCTCAGTCATGTAGCACTGTCCCACGGCCACCACGGATGCATGGGCAGCCCCGCCGTGACCCAACAGCACTGGCAGACTGAGCAAGGGCCACATGGGGTGGCGCTGTTGCACCACCAGGGGTCCCACTGCACGAACGCGACCTTGCCCGCACAGGGGTCTGCAGCATGCCGAACAAACATGCACCAGGGGTGCTCGGGATGCCCACAGCAGAACCCGGCATCGACAGGCCTGGTGTCACATGATGCCGGGAACGGGGAGTGGAGAGTGCACTGTGTGGGGTGTGCGGTACAGGGGCACCTGACTGTGTGCCCAATGCGTCCACGACAGAGACCACTGCCTGGGTCAGCCTGTCAATGGCGGCGGTCACATCCGTCTGCATAAGGACCAGCTCGGCTCGGTCCCGAGCACACTCCCTACTGTGCCGCTCCACGGACACAGACAGTGCCTCCACGGACCTTGCAACCCTCCTCTGCAGCTGTACTGATTCCTGCAGCAGGTGGGTGTGCACATCCAATGGGTACTGTGCCCCAATGGCATCGTGACCCCCAGGGTGTGGACGGTCCTGGTGCACAGCACCCCTTGAGGGTGGGCGCTGTTCACCAGGACCAGGTATGGGTGGATGAAAGGGCAGTGGACATGTGCCACTGCTTGACACTGTCCCCCCAGACCTGGTGTGTGACTGCTGCTGCCGCCCCTCCAACCGCTGTGCTCCCAGGTCCACCTGTTCCACCGCCGTGCTGGCAACAGTGCCAGACACCTGCACAGACACCGGTGCTGCCCCACTGGTGCTGACAGGCACAGCCTGGGACTGTGCCAGCATGCTGGTACACATGTGTGAACCAGAAAGGCTCAGGGGCACATGCTGGCCTGCCGTGTGTCCGTCATGGGACACACACCTATCACTGCCCATTGCAGGCCTGCTATCATCAATGGTGCAGGTACGTGCTACTGCCATAGTCACAGCATGCTGGCATGCTTGCATTGAACTGCTGAGACACAGGCTGTGCACCCCCCACACCCGTATCAGTGACACCAGATTTGTTGGCCCAGCGTGCATGCTGCTGCTGTGCCTGCTGGCTGGTGGTGGAGGTGGATGGTCCTTCCTCCATGTCCAGCAGGTCCGCATCACTGTCTGGACCCACCACCGCCATCTCCTGAAGACGAACAGGATCTGTAACAGAAAGAGAGTACATGTGAGTGCATGTGAACAACTGCCACCACCCCCCCAAACACCACCACCATGTCATACCGTGCAGTGATGGGCTTCCACCTGTCTGGAATCCTCCGCCTGGTATGCCCTCAATGGCACTTGGCTGCATGGCTGTGACCAGTGTCTCCTCAGTTGGGGTCAGCTGCAACACCACTGGCGGCCCCCACCAGTGCCAGCACATGCCGCCCTGAAGGCTGCCACCTTCTCCTTCAGCCTCCTGCGGTCAGTCCCCATCTTTTTCTTGCATTCCTGCACGGAGTGCTGGTGGCTTCTGTGCAGGTTAATGGCCTGAGCTACCCCCTCCCATGCAGCTGCACGGGACTGAGGGGTGCCCCTCCATCCACTCAGTAGTGGCTCATCTGACAGGTAAGCCTGGAAGAGGGCCTCTGTCTCTGCCACTGTGAAGTTGGGCCTCCTCCTACGCCCACCATCCTCACCTTCACCTTGGCCTTGCTACAGTCATGGTGCTCTGTATGGGTGGAAGTGGGCACCTGTCACTGTGCAGTCTACAGCATTTCCCCATGAGCATAGGTGCCGGAACCGGGGGCGGAAGGGGCGGGATCCCCTCCATGTTTTATTTCTGTATGGCAAAAACTAGTAGAAAAAGTGCCCTTTGTTCCTTTCTAAGTGCCCTTTTGATTCTCAGCCCCCTCAGCATTTACCATCTTCCGGCATCCTTGCCCATGAGCATTTTCCTGAGCATCACACAGCATGTAATTTACCTGTCATCTGCAGTAACTGAATCTGGCCAGCACAGCCCACTGTCACATATTTATAGCGCAACACATGCAAATTAGAAGTGGAGCAACTTTAATGACATGCAAATCGCGCCACTGCGCCTTTGAATAGCTGATCGGATGAATTTGCATGTGTCGGCTGAATATCAGCAATTGCGCTTTCTTGTCTGGAAAATCGGCTGAGCCAATGGCGCAGATTTGTGCCTGCGTGCTACACTGCATTGCACATGCCCAGATAGCTTACGCATGCGTCTGTCACACTGCAGATGTGCTGAGTGCGATCGGCAATTCAGGCCATGGCCACTATTGTGCCAGTGGCGCTACAGCACTGGGCACTATATGGCGCTGTGGCACTACTGCGCAATAGTCCACTGTGGCACTGGTACGCAGCTTGGCGGTCGCGCAGGATGCCTATCGTCCGATGGCACTGTGCGTAGCCTGCGTCATTGCCATGACCTTGTGTATGCCCTTTGCCCTGGTGCTGTTCGCATGCCATGTATGCGTCCTATTGCGCTGTCTGGTGACAGCGCTATAATGGCACTGTTAGAACAGCGATTGGAAGTCTGTGGTGGTCTATTGCACAACATCTCCACGTGGGGTTCTGGCGCAGCGGTGCCATATTGCCTGCTGTAAACTGGCTAAGATGGCTAGGAGGAGGACTGTGAGTTGGAGCCCACTGAGGTGGCCAACCTGGTGGCCCTGGTGGGCTCACTTTGATGCACTCTGTGGTGAGGCCCCTCACCATAGCAAGGCTACAGGTGTGGCAGCAAGTGGCCACTGACCTGGTGGGGTCACTGGACGGGGCCGGTCTGCTGAGCAGTGCTGGCACCGGTACAGTGACCTCCACCGGAGGGAGCCGGACATGTTGGCCAGGCTGCGGGTACGTGCCAGGTGGGGCATGGTGCCTAGGCCAGGTGAGTGTACCATCTATGCACCTATATTCTCTGTAGGGGTGTGTGTGTGCTCTGGTGGCTGTGAATAGGTGACGGCTCAGACACGGTTAGCTGTGTCAGTGTGTGCAGCTGTGCGATGGATGGTTATGGCTGTGTGGGCAGGCACTCTCACTGGGGCAGGAGGCAGTCTGCTTTTGAGTCACACTGATGTTTGTCTCAACATATGCCTCCCACAGGCCGGGATGTGAGGATGCAGGGCCGGGGTGAGAAGGGTCATGCCAGGGCCCTGGTGGCAGCAGGAGTCTCCCCCCGGATGCAGCAGCAGACAGAGCTGCTTGAGCAATGTGAGTATCATAACTTCATGGATGCTACTGCATGCTGGGGGGGGGAAGTCCACTAGCCCTGCATAATACAACCATGCAGGACAGGGGAGGTCATAATTCCACTATACAAGACACTAGTGAGGCCCCACCTGGAGTACAGTGTACATTTCTGGAGGCCATACCAATGTAAGGACGTAGAGTGGGCAGGGAAGGTTCAGAGGAGGGCAACAAAAATGGTGCATGGCTTGCATCACGGGTCCTATGACGACAGGTTGAAGCAACTGAACATGTACTCCCTGGAGGAGAGGGGGGAGAGAGGGGATATGATAGAGACATACAGGTATCTTACAGGGGGGATCAGGGTGCAGGACACACTTTTGAAGTAAAAGATGTTCCAGGACTAGAGGGCATGGGATGAAGTTGGAGGGAGGATGATTCAGAGGACACATGGAGAAGGATTTCTTCACAGAGCGGGTGGTGGACAAGTGGAACACCCTGCCAGAGGAAGTGGTGGGGCTGAAACTATCACGGGATTTCAGAATGTACAGGACAGACATGAAGGAATTCTGGAGATCAGGGGTAAGGGGCAACAGACTTCTAGGGAAACAAAGTAAACTTACAAGCTCATATGGACAGACTGGGTTGGCCATAGGCCCTTATCTGATGACACTGTCTATGTATCTATGTATGTAGGCACGACACAGGTGACATGCATCACTGTCCAGTATCACGGCATGTCTGTGTATGCGTCACTGGTGGTCCAGGCATGCACTGGGCACATAGCTGTGTAACTGGCACCGTACCACGTTGCCACGTCACTGGACAGCCTTGTTTGTGCTGTGATGGACATGGGCAGTGTGTGTGTGCAGTGGTGCGCATAGCTGGTGCCGCCTGTTTGTGATGGCCATGTGCATGTTCACTGTGGGTGAGTGCATGCCATCAAAGGTGTGGGACATTGGGCTATATGGCTTGCAGGTTGGGTGGTGTTCAGGGTTGTGGTCAGTCACAGCCATTGACTGTGTTCCCATTTTCCTAGGCCTCAAAGTTCTCCGGAGGATTCAGCGAGACATTCGGGGCCTGACACAGGTGTCCCTTGAAAACCAGGCCATCCTTGAGTCGATTAGGCACCATGGCCTGTGGAGGAGGCGTCACAGGGAGAGCGGAACCAGGCAGAGGATGACCAGCTGGCTGGGCCTTAGGACACAATACCCTTCCCACTTCTCCCATCCCTACCACCCTGCCTTCCCTCTCCAAGTTGTTCATCCCTAACCCTTGAACACCCCTACCTTGTACCCGTCTCTCCCCCTTGTAAATAGTTGTTGTTTATTGTTTTGGTTATTTACTATTTGAACATTTAAAAATACATTTGTATTTTGATATGAATACTGTGTTGGTCTCTGATTTGCAGCTGGCTATGGGTGCTCAGTTGCAGTGGTGTACATACCATCTGGGGTGGTATGGTCCTGGGTGTGTGTGTGTGTGTGTGTGTGTGTGTGTGTGTGTGTGCGTGTGTGCATGGGGAGGTATTTCCAGCATGGCAGTGACTTTCTGTTGGTCTTGCCATCTGCTGCCACCCACTGCGGGGTGCACAAGGTGTGTCTGGCTTGTATGCTTCTGTGCTGCAAGGGGTTGACGTGTGCTGGGGGGATGCATGGTTTTCTGCAGTGCCAGTCACTGCACATGGGTGGTGTCTGGGGGTCATGGTGCAGGGTGTGCTGTGCATGGGGGGCTGATGTGCACTGTGGTTGTCAACCCCCTGTGTGTGGCAGTCTCAGCCTGCCAGTGGTTGTGCTGGGGCATCATGGCCTTGCTGTGCTTTGTTGGCTTGTCCCTATGGGCCAGTGGATCATCCGTCTCTCCCCCAGTGATGCTGTGCTTGGGGTGTGCGGGTGTCTTATTGGTTCTGCAGTGTGTTCCTGTGCCCATGTGTGGCATGGCTTGCGGTGAGTCCCAGCCTGCCTCCCTGGTTGTGCAGTTCCATTGCTCTGCTGGGGGAGCTCTGCTTGCACTATGGCAGCTCTGGAATGCTCAGCTGCGCTTCCCTGGTTGCTCCATAACGCAACATTTCGGCTCAGCTTCTCCTTCCTGGTTGCGTGATGGTGCAGTATGTGCGATATTCAGACATTGGTTGCTTGCGCAATTTGCTCTGCTCCATGTTTGAATATCGCACCTGTTGCGCATTTGCGCAACTGGTTTGCACTTGCTCCTGCTGTTGCGCTCGTTTTGAGTGCAGTTTGAATATCTGGGCCATCATTTTTATCTACACACTCTGTAGGAACACCTGGGCCTTTTAAAGTTAATGGCAATATTCCTAAAAATTATTTTTAAAGTCTTAATAAAACTTCATAATAGTAAAACAAACATACATACTTGGGGGGAAAAGAAAGAAAACAGTCCTTTTTACAAAAACATATGTAATAAAATGATTTCTGCTTCAATTTTTAAAACAGTCCAACTCATATTCTTGCCATCAAAAAGATTTTGAAAGACTCTCTAAAGTTCTAATAGAAAAAAATATGATATCATTTATCATAGAATGTCTTTCAAATGAACAATCAAATCATAAAACGGAATTCATTTTATAACTATTCTCACCATGAATGACATGATTTAATAATCACCAGAGTCCTTTTAAGACAATTATCACCACTCTGTGGAAAGGAAAAACAATTCCCATTTAGACGAGATTCTTTTAAAAGCTCATGTTTTAAAATATATTGCTTACATACAGCACACTCATTTATTTTTAAAGATAAATACCTTTGCAGTGTTATTTAGGAACACATTTCTACCCCCACATTGCTATTCATTCTTAACACAAGTCCAAACGGACCTTCAGCAAACTACAAAAAGCAAAGGATTGACTATTTAGAAACATTTGATTCTGAAACTATATTTAATATGCTGATGAAAACTCATTATTCACTGAATAACATAAAGTTTAACTTATTTTTTTAGAAGCTGCACCATCAGGATGCCAAGCCGCAACAAGGGAGCACCCTGTTATGTGCAATGGGGAGTTTAAATCTTGCAGCAAGCGGGGGGAAAAGATGTCATGAATGATGTAAATCATGGACTCTGGACAGCTATGTGGCCAAGGGCTGATGAAATTTAGCTTAAAGCCAAATCTTCATTAGCTCAGTGATGTATAAACCCAGACACTGAGATAAAGAGATGGTTTTTCAGCGGTTTGCCCCCTGCTTTGGGTTAATAACTCAAAATGCATTTTTTTATATTATTATATATCAGCACTCTTTGCTTAAATAAATCAGTCATTTTTAAGTCCTGAAAAAAATAAGGGGGATAGCAGGAGGTAGGAGAAACACAAGTAAAAGTAAACATTAGAAATATTAATGCCAGTCCATTTCTTCATTCAGTCCAACTCATGGATCCAAACAATTTAAATAACATATCTAATAAACTTCCCATTTTCTTAGAGCTGCATCCCAAGTGATGTTAATAGAGTTTGGTTCCGGGACCAATTCAAGCCCCCAGAAGTGAAGTGAGGTAGCTGAGTGCCCTGATTCATTAAAATGCTTGGCCATAGTGGAAGATTCACCCATCAAATGAATATCACTCTTATGCTCACTTATTCTTTTTCTTAATTCCCATGTTGTCTTCCCAATGTACAACTTGTCACAAGGACACCAGATGACATAGACCACATGGTCACTTTTGCAGTCTATATGTTGTTGAATGGGGAATTTCTGATTCGTATAAGGGTCTTCAAATTCAATTTTCTTTGTGGTGTTCCACATTGAAAACAGTGACCACATGGAACATTGCCAGGTGCTAAAGGACCCAATGATAATTGCTTTTGTCCCTTCTCTGGAATGAAATGTTGTGTATGGACCAAACGGTCTTATAATGTATGATTCCTACGTGATGTGAACAATGGGGTGTTCTTAAATCTAGTCACTGTGTTTTGCTCTAATTGTAAAATATGCCAATTATCCAAAATAATAATTTTAATTGTATTGCTCAAAAGTGAATATGGAGTGGAGAAAACTATCCTTTCTCCTGTATCTTTTTTTCATTGATTTCTCTAAAAATTCTTCTCTTGGAGCTGTTCCTATCAATAACCTTGTGTTCTTAATCAAGTTGTGCTGTTATCCTCTTTTCAAAAATCTATTACTCATTGTGGCTGCTATTTTGTCATATTCTTGTAACTCACTACAGTTACATTTTCCTGTATGAATTGAGACTTAGGGATGATATGTATTAGTGTTGGGTCATAATATCTTGAAAAATGCAAAATTGTATTTTTTGCTGTATCTTTCCAGTGTAAACTAGTGTGCAAACCTGTCTCCCCTTTATAAATGTACAAGTCCAAAAAAGAAATCTTAGAATAATGCCTATCCATAGTAAATGATACATTTCAATTCCTACTGTTAAGGTAATTATGAAAGAGCCTCAGCTCTACCTCATTCCCTCTCCAAATCATAAAAACATCATCAATATAATGTTTCCATATCAAAATGTTGTCGAAAAAATTATTTGTTTTTGGATCTAATATGTAAGTTTCTCAAAGTCCCACATATAAAGGTTAGCATAAGAAGGAGCCATGGAACTTCCCATGGCAGTACCTCTCACCTGTAAGTAATAATTAGTCTCAAACTTAAAACAAATTATATTTAAGGACTATTTCAGCTAGTCTTATGAGAACATCTGTAGGTGGATATTGATCTTTTCTCCTTCTAAGAGCATGATGTAGAGAAAAATAAATCCTCTTCATGATCAATACTGGTATACAAATCTTTTATGTCAAAGCTGATTAAAATTGTTTCTTCCCAGTTTTGAACTGTTTCATTAATCTCACCAATTAGTCCAATCATATAATTAGAATCTTGAATAAAAGTACCCATTTTTCCAACCTTATTGCTGATATGGAAATCAACATATTTCATTAAAGGCTCTAATACTGAGTCTAAACCAGATATAATTGGTTGTCCTGGTTGGTTATTGGAATATTTATGAATTTGGGGTAATAAATAAAATAAGGGTGCCCTAGGATTTTTTATTTTGTAACATATTTCTCTCCTCTTCAACACACCAGCCCAAATTTACTGCCTGATCTAACAAATCTGTGATTTCTGCCTGTATTTCCCAATGTAGGATCTTCAGTAATCTTTAAATAATAATCTGGATAATTCAATAGTCTAATACATTCACCTCTATATTTTTGATAATCCCGTAATACTATACCCCCACCTTTATCAACTGGTTTTATAATAATTGACTTGTCATTTTCCAAATCTTTTAATATAAGTCTCTCTGTACAATTTCAAATATTTCATTTAGGTACAAGTGGTTCTTTTTCACATAATTCCTTTATTTGAGAATCCACTAATTCAATAAATGTTTCAGTATTGTTTTTACCTTTAAGTGGATTAAATATAGATTGTATTCTCAAAGCCTTTTTAAGTAATTTTTTTCTAGTTATATGCTCGGCTGGTTGATTGCTAAACAAATCAGCTAATCTAATCTATCTTTAAAATGTTTGCAAATCTACTTGTAGAAAAAAAGGATCCTATGGCTTGGTGGGTGAAAAGAGAGTCCTTTTTCAAAACTCTTCTTCTTCATTTGTTGAATGTTGTGACTAATATTAAAACTACAGTGCTCTCCTCCCTCTTCCCTGTATTGCCCCTGCCCTCACCCTTCCCCTCCACCTGTGGTGCCTCCCTCTCTTCCACCTCCGCCTCCTCTTCTGGGTGTAAATCCCCCATAAACATTTTGACTTTGCCACCCCCTACTCCTTATATCTTATCTGTTTTGGTATCTGTAATTGCCAGAATCTTCTGGGGGGGATGGATACCCTGTCTGGTTGATCTGTTGTCCTCTCTAAAAAAGGATCCTGTTCTTGTGGAACCTGCCTATTTCTGTAACCAGTGTTAACTAAGCTGTCACCACTATCTGAATCAATAACATAATCTTGTGAATTATGATAATTTTGTGTATTTGATACATTGAGTTTGAGGAATTAATTATAAACCTTGTTTTCATTGTAATCAATAATATCTCTGTTAAATGTCTTTAATTTTTGTTGCTTAATAAAATCTTCATATTCCATTAAATCCTTTCTGATTTTTTCAAGAGTGGCAGTATATTCTACTAATTGAACCCTTCCTTTATAATTTTCTTTTATGTTATCAATGTCTTCTAACAATTTATTCATTTCTTTCATAATTGCCTCAATAATGGCTAATATGAAATCAGTTGAACATTCATTCCTTATCTCAGTCCATTTTTCAAGGAGTTCTGTTGTCATGAACCCCACATTTGGTTCAATCAGAACTCGAAATCCCCTTGGAATCCTTTTATTTTTAATATATTCACCCAGAGAGATGGCATGCCACTCGAAATGTATGACTCTCTGTTGCAAATGTTGAATTTTATTTGTAATAGACCAATCACTAGTTATTTCAGTCCAAGGTTTTCATCAGTTCAACAAACCCAATACTTGTTCCTGTTCCTTAGTTGAAAACTGGAATGACAGAAAAACAGATTCTGGTCCTGGTATGTTTCCCTCAAATGGGGTGTTTGCCTGTTAGAAACACCTGGTGTTGTAGAAGTCCTCTTAATTGGAAATAATGAAGGCAAGATAGTGTCAGTGTGAGGAACGCTGAGTCAGAGAGGGAAAGGGGGGGATGGGGTGAGAAAAAGGGCCAAGAGAAAATCTAACAAAGTGTGAAAAAATTTAATGCCTTTTCTAAGGAATATGGGCTGTTGATAGAAGGTTTTAGGTAAAAACCCTTAACATCTAAAACTAATAATTTTATCAGGCCACCCTATTTCTTAACAATTTTTTTAAACATTTGGGTCATCCTCTAAGTACCTGAGAATAAACCATGGAATATGTGAAAAGGATGAACACCACTCTCAAACTCAATTTTTTAATCTTTTATTTTTGATAATTGGAACAAAAAATTTACAGAAAGATTAGATTGGCTGATTAGTTTAGCAATCAACCAGCTGAGCCTATCACTAGAACACAAAAATTACTTAAAAAGGCTTTGGGAATACAATCAACATTTAATCCACCTAAAGGTTAAAACAATGTTGAAATATTTATTAAATTAGTGGATTCTCAAATAAAGGAATTATGTCAAAAAGAACCACTTCTACCTAAATGGAATAATTGAAATCGTACAGAGAGACTTATATTAAATATCTGAAAAATGACAAGTCAATTATTATAAAACCAGCAAATAAAGGTGGGGGTACTGTATTATGGGATTATCAAAAATATAGAGGTAAATGTATTAGACAATTGAATGATCTGGATCATTATTTAAAGATTGCAAAAGATCCTACATTGGAAATACAGGCATAAATCACAGATTTGTTAGATCAGGCAGTATATTTGGGCTGGTGTGTTGAAGAGGAGAGTAATATGTTACATAATAAAAGTTCTAGGACACTCTTATTTTATGTATGACCTAAAATTCATAAAGATTCCAATAACTCACCAAGACAACCGGTTATATCAGGTTTAGATTCAGTATTAGAACCTTTATCGAAATATGTTGATTTCCATATCAACAATGAGGTTGAAAAAATGGATACTTTTATACAAGATTCTAATTATATGATTGGACTAATTGGTGAGATTAATGAAATAGTTAAAGATTGGGAAGATACAATTTTAGTCAATGTTGACATAAAAGATTTGTGTACCAGAATTGATCATGAAGAGGGTTTACTTTCCCTATGTCATGCTCTTAGAGGGAGAGAAGATCAATATCCACCTACAGATTTTCTCATAAGACTAGCTGAAATAGTTCTTAAACATATATTTTTTTTTAATTTGAGATGGATTATTCCTTACAGGTGAGAGGTATAGCCATGGGAAGTTCCATGGCTCCTTCTTATGTTAACCTTTATATGTGGGACTTGCAGCAAACTTATATATAAGATCCAAACATAAATAATTTTTTGACAACATTTTGATATGAAAACATTATATTGATGATGTTTTTATGATTTAGAGAGGGCATGAGGTAGATCTGAGGCTCTTTTATAATTAACTTAACAGTAGGAATTGAAATGTATAATTTACTATAGATAGTCATCATTCTAAGATATATTTTTGGACTTATACATTTATGAAGGGGAGACAGGTTTACACACTAGTTTATACCAGAAAGATACAGCAGAAATACAATTTTGCATTTTTCAAGTTATCATGACCCAACGCTAATACATAGCATCCCTAAGTCTCATTTCATATGGGCAAAATGTAACTGTAGCGAGTTACAAGAATATGATAAAATAGCAACCGCTATGAGTAACAGATTTTTGGAAAGAGGACAACAGCACAACTTGATTAAGAACACAAGGTTATTGATAGGAACAACTCCAAGGGAAAAACTTTCAGAGAAATCAGTGAAAAAAGAGACAGGAGAAAGGATAGTTTTCTCCACTCCTTACTCACATTTGAGCAATAAAATTAAAAGGATTATTTTGGATAATTGGTATATTTTACAATTAGAACAAAACACAGTGACTAGATTTAAGAACACCCATAGTTCACATCATGTAAGAATCATACAGTAAAAGACGGTTTGGTCCATACACAACATTTAATTCCAGAGAGGGGACAAAAACAATTATTATTGGGTCCTTTAGCACCTGGCAATGTTCCATTTGGTCACTGTTTTCAGTGTGAGAACACCACGAAGAAAATTGAATTTGAAGACCCTTATACAAATCAGAAATTCCTAATTCAGCAACATATAGACTGCAAAAGTGACCATGTGGTCTATGTCATCTGGTGTCCTTGTGACAAGTTGTACATTTGGAAGACAACATGGGAATTAAGAAAAAGAATAAGTGACCATAAGAGTGATATTCGTTTGAAGGATGAATCTTCCACTATGGCCAAGCATTTTAATGAACCAGGGCACTCAGCCTCCTCACTTCGCTTCTGGGGGCTTGAATTGGTCCCAGAACAAAAATCTACTATCACTTGGGATGTAGCTCTAAGAAAATGGAAAGTTTATTGGATATTTTGTTTAAATTGTTTGGATCCATGAGTTGTACTGAATGAAGAAATGGACTGGCATTTATATTTCTAATGTTTATTTTTACTGAGTGTTTCTCCTACCTCCTGATATCCCCTTATTTTATTTAGGACTTAAAAATGACTGATTTATTTAAGCAAAGAGTGCTGATATATATTAATATAAAAAATGTATTTTGGGTTAGTAACCAAAGCAGGGGCAGACCACTGAGAAGCCATCTCTTTATCTCAGTGTCTGGGTGCCTACAGCACTGAGCTAATGTAGATTTGGCTTTAAGCTAAATTTCATTAGCCCTCAGCCACATAGCTGCCTGGATACTATGATTGACATCATTTGTGACATATCTCCCCCCCACTTGCCACGAGATTTAAACTCGCCATTGCGCACAACAGGATGCTCTCTTGTTGTGGTTTGGCATATTGATGGTGCAGCTTCTAAAAAGTAAGTTACACTTTATGTTATTCAGTGAATAATGAGTTTTCATCAGCATATTAAATATAGTTTCAGAATCAAATGTTTCTAAATAGTGATTCCCCTACTTTTCGTAGTTTGCTGAAGGCCCATTTGGACATGTCTTAAGAATGAATAGCAACGTAGGGGTAGAAATCTGTTTCTAAATAACACTGCAAAGATAGTTATCTTTACAAATAAATGAGCTGTCTGTATGTAAGCAAGATATTTTACAACATGAGCTTTTAAAAGAATCTCATCTAAATGGGAATTGTTTTTCCTTTCCATACAGTGGTGATAATTGTCTTAAAAGGATGTTGGTGATCATTAAATCATGTCATTCATGGTGAGAATAGTTATAAAATGAATTCTGTTTTATGATTTGATTGTTCATTTGAAAGACATGCTATGATAAATGATATATTTGAATACATTTTTTTTTCTATTATATTAGAACTTGAGAGAGTCTTTTAAAATATTTTTTATGGCAAGAATATGAGTTGGGCTATTTTAAAAATTGAGGTAAAAATCATTTTATTACATATGTTTGTGTAAAAAGGACTGTCCCCCAGTATGTATGTTTGTTTTACTATTATGAAGTTTTATTAAGACTTAAAAAAAATGTTAGTAATATTGCTGTTAACCTTAAAAGGCCAAGGTGTTTCTACAGAGTGTGTAGATAAAAATGATGTACTTAATGGATTCTATTTTGTTTTATCTTAGATAAACTTTGCAAAGGGACCTGAAGAAGTGGTGAGGCCATGAAACTGTTGTCTGAATTATCAAAAATAAAAGATAAAAAATTGAGTTTGAGAGTGGTGTTCGTCCTTTTCACATATTCCATGGTTTATTCTCAGGTTCTTAAAGGATGACCCAAATATTTAAAACATTGTTAAGAAATATGGCAGCCTGGTACAATTATTAGTTTTAGAGTGAGAGCCTTAGCCATAAGTTGCTTGTGCTGTGAATGCTGATGTGCCTCATAGTATCCCACTGGTGTGTTACCTGCTCAAGCATTTAGACGGACTTTAGCATGATTCAGTATTATGTTATAGAACGGCATACATAAAACAAGTGTGCTACACAGGAGATGTTGGAGAGCAAAACTTAAATTAGTTACATTGGGCTTTTTTTAAACACAGTGAACAAATGATTCCACGAGACAGGTAACACAAAATAATACAAAGAGTTCAAACAACTGAAATGCTATGACCAGGAATTATAACACAAATAAAATGAAGGCAAAATTGGTTGACTTTTTTCCTAGTTAAACCTTTGATCTGTTTCCAGTGAGTGCTAGGAGGGCTTAATAAATGAGAGCATTTGGAAATTTTGCCATGAAAAGAGGATGATTAGTGCAATGTATGTGACATGAACAGCTGATTGGCAGATCTTAGTGCTTACCCTCTATTATCACTCCTTGAAAGACATCACTGAAACAGTCTAAAAGAGCTGGCAGGACTAAAAAAAAAGAAATGCTTAGACTGGTTCAGCCAGTAGTAAAAAGGGTGTCGGCCACATATTTTGAAAAAATGAAAACAGAAGTCATATATATTCGTAAAAATAAGAAGTTTGCAAGATGCTTAGTCAGATAGTCAACACATTAGACAACAAATGAATTCATATGCCTTTGTTCTAGGTTCTGTACCTGGGCTGAAATAATTATCTGTGAACAGCCAGAAAAAAATGTTACTGTATATATAGAAGGCTACGAGGTGATCTCATCCTGATGTACGATGTTGTTAATGATCTTCAGTTATTGGTTAGTTTGGGCCTCTCCGTTAAAGATGATATATTCACTCTCAGAGGCACCCCTTAGAGATACAGCAAAAAACACTTTAATCATTTGTTAGAAAAGTATTTTTATACTGTGCGTGTTGTTAAACTTTGGAATGAACTGCCAATCCAGGTGATTGTTAATAGTACTAAAATATCATTCAAAAATCATTTGGATAAATATATTTTATCACAGTTATCTTTAAATTAATATTAATTATAGGAGCACTCATGAGCCTAATCACTCCCTAGCTCCTGTCCTATTGTAGTATGAATCGTAGCATGACTATCAAGTTACTGTACCTGTATATGCTGCTGACAGTTTATCTGATTTATAAGGAGCCATAGATACAGTACATTTGCAACATTGTTTAGACCATGATTTTCTTTAAGCAGTCAAAGGCTAAACTAATATCCTGGAATATTAGACAATGTTTTCCTTCCTTTTCTCTTGTGTATTTCTTTATCTCAAAATCAAATACAGTCATATTCCCACAAGTTGAAATCATGATCTAAGCAGTGCTGCTAATGTATTTATTATTCCTTATAAATCAGATAAATGGATTACAGAAATTGATACACAGTGAACACCTTTTCTGGCTGTTCTGTATCTCATTTTCAGCAGGGTCCTACTTTTGTTCATCAACAAAGCACAGAAAATAAAGCAGAATAAAGCATGAATGAAATCTACTCTATATACTGCATTCAACAGTAATTGAGTTTGATTCCCACAAAAACCCTTGCTTACTTTCAAAGGGTTTTCTTGATGCTTTTTTTCTCCAAGTTTTTTTTTTCTCTCTCTATCATACTAACAAGCAAAAAAAAAAATTAACATGCTTATAAAGTCAACAAAAAAAACAGAGAGCGATCAGCCATAAGCATAGAAAAAGCAGCTGCCAGGACTTTGCATATAGTGAATGGGGGACGGTCTGAGAAACATACTATTACTGTGGTATGAGGTTAGTAACAGTCAGATGTGGTTCAGCTTTTTTTTACTTTTCAGTACCACAGTCTGTCTACATTTTTAAGCTGACAATAGAGATCCCTTTACATACTGTATCACAGCAGGCATATTTGGTTGCATTTGGTGACACAAATCCCCAAATGAGACACAGTTCTCTTTGACATCGTTCACTGGTAGAAGCATTGTCTTGATTTTATTTAAAGCTGCTCCATTTTACATTTGTGGCTATGAGGAAAATTTTTTTTTTTTTAAGAATCTTGCTGCAAACCACACTTTACATGGGAATTCGGGGGGGGTGCTCAAACAGGGAGGTAATGCTGTGGCTGTGGACATTTGTCTATGTGGACACCTGCTGGATTATTTCAATTTAGCAAGACAAATGTAACTCACACAGTGCTGATTTTAAGCTGATGATAGGGGAAATCAATTAATTTAGAACTCGAATACCTTTTTACCACATTGACCTGGTAACAAGGTATTTCTTGGTACCGCTTACCTACTGCTTGGTGTACTGCTGAAGTATGCCACACCTGCTGCAAAATAATGTATTACTGGGAAACCTTTCTTTAGCAAGCATTGTCAGTCTCATATAGAGTTATAAGGATACATTTTGGAAACCTGGCTTGGTGCCCCTGGTTGAAATATTTTATTGCATTTCCCCGAAGAGAATATATATCTGAGCCTGTTAACTGGGTATCATAAATCAATCAATCAATCAATCAATCAAATCTTTATTTATCAAGACAATCACCATTGAGCAAGCTCATTTACAAGGTGGACCTGCAGGTGGCAGGAAAAATTGTACAGCTGCATATAAATATACATAAAAGGAATAACATGTTTACAATACTGATAGGAGCAGAGTATTTACATTCTAAGTCACATGTACAAGAAAGATATATATAACACAACCCGAACATAATATATATATATATATGTAATAGATATACCACTCTGAGGTGTGCGGTCATGCTCTGATACACACGCCTTGGTGTGCATTGTCGCACGAGGCCACAGGCCGAGTGCGTCAACTGCACAAGGTGTGCGTATATCAGACACGACCGCACACCTCAGAGTGGTATATCTATCTTATAAAATGACTATAGATTTTTTTGGGGAGGGAAGTAGTCCTTCTGTGTAGTTGGTAATTAAATGTTATGTTTGCAGAGGTGACACTTTTTGGTGTTAAAAACTGTATTTTAAATGAATTTAACTTTTAGTAGTCCTTTGCGGTGTCAAAAAAAGTATGTGTGTGTATAGGACTGTCACATTAATTGCCCAAATGCGGTGTTTCATTTTAAGTGAGAAGCTGTTAGGTGGTGAAATAAGGCGTGCTGTGTTTAAAATTAGAAAAGTCAGTGCCTTTTATTAGTTTCTGTCCGTTTTCTTTAGTAGTAGTTCCACATTGTATGCAGAAGCAGCGAGGATAGATTGAGTGAGTCGGTAATTTTAGAAATGTAGAGGGAAGCGAGAGCGAGTGTTGCTATGGCAACACTTGCTCTCGCTTCCCTCTACATTTCTAAAATTACCTACTCGCTTGCTCTGTTGTCGCCCATTCCGCATCGCATATGGAGCTACTATTTTGGATTATGGACAGAAACTAATAAAAGGCACTGACTTTTCTAATTTTTTAAACACAGCACGTCTTACTTTCACCACCTAACAGCTTCTCACTTTCTAAAATGAGCACCGCTCGGTCACGCTACATTTCTGTATTGAAAGTGAAAGTACTGTGTTTAGGATCGTGGTATTGTCAATGTAAAGGCTTGAAATGAAGAGAAGACTACAAAATAATGTATGTAAAGGCTTGAAATGAAGAGAAGACTACAAAATAATGTATGTTATAGTTTTATATATACAGTTAGGTTTATGTTAATCAGACTGGTCACAGTGGTTACAGGGTGTCAGTTGATATGTGTGTTAGTGTGGGTGTCTAGCTGCAGCAGGTGTGGAGTGGTCTTGCTGCTGGTGAAAAGGTTTTGAGGACTGGAAAGTAGTTTAGGCATGCAGTCGTAGTGGTAGGTGTGTGGTGGTTGGGAAATAATGCACGGTCATGTGACGTGTTTTGTCCAGTTGTATAAGTGGGATTTTTATGATTTTACCACACCATTTTATAAATATTTATATATATATAATATATATATATATATATATATATATATATATACAGTTCCCACAGGAGCAGGATGTGTATGGATGTCATATACAAACCACAGAAGAAAAAAGAAAGATTATTTATATTCCTGTCCAGCAGAAACATGTTACAGGCCTGGATGGAAATTCCTAAGCTATGGAGGTGCGCATAACAGTGTGTAAGACTTAGGTCAATGTGGCAGAAGGGAGGTGAATAAGAGGGTGCAGAGGGTGCTAAGAGCAAGTGGGGCAGAGGAGGGGGGAGTAGTAGTGGTAAGGGCTGATTTGGATAAGCAGCTGGGACTAGTGTTGAAGAAGAGAGGAACAATAGTCAAGCTGCTAGAAGTGATAGACGCAATTACAGATTTCAGCAAACCTTTTTCATAGAGGATCTTAAAGAAGGCAGGCCTGACAGGGGAGCTAAGTCTCAATGATTTTTGTATTCTATTCCAGAGAGTAGGCAGGGCATAGTTTATGGTGGCCCTTCCAAAGTGAGTGTTGGCCCTTGGGACATTCAACGAAATCTGCAATTGACTTCTTAAGGCATAGTTCCTAATAGGACTAAGGGGGAGACAGTCAACAACGTTTTGTGGGAGTTTGTTGGTAAGGGCTCAGAAAGTCCATAGGGATGCATTTCTATAATGCCTGTATTGAAGGGAAGGCCACCCTATGGCTGCGTATAAAAAGCAGTGATGTGTGGAGTACAGGAGGCCAGTTATAAATCTCAGTGCTCTATGATATAATACATCCAGTTTTGCAAGGTATGAGGCAGGGCAATGGCCATAAATGAAGTTGGCGTAGTCAATTAATGAAAGGAATGTAGACTGGACAAGCTGTCTTTTTGCGTCTATGGTCAAGAGGCATTTAATTCTGAAAAAAGACCAAGCCTCTGCCTCAGTTTTTTCAGCAGTTCTTTAGTGTGTTCCACAAAAGAGAGTTTGTTGTCTAGCCAAATGCCAAGATATTTGAATTTAGTCACAAATTCAAGATTTTCTCCTAATAAGGTAGAGTTTGATGGTAATGGACTAGCAATGGCAGAGTAAGCTCCTGGGCCTGATGGTGAGAAAATAATGGCCTTGTTTTTTTTTGCATTTAGTAGTAACTTTTTACTAAGGAGATGGTACTGCAGACTATTAAAGTCAGCTTGTAACTCAACACAGGCAGCTTCAGGAGATTCCTAGCTTAAGTAGAGCACTGTGTCATCAGCAAACAAGTCAATACTGGCATTTTTGATGCCTACGTCCAAGCTGTTAATATAAATGGCAAACAGTAATGGCCCTAGTATGGAGCCCTGGGGGGGACCTCTTTTTTATCGGTTTAAGTGGAGAAATCTCTCCATCAGCCTTAATTTGTTGCTGTCTATCAGAAAGGTAGTCTTGGAACAATTCCAGTGCAGTTGAGCCAATGCCTATAGTTTTTAAGGTGGAGAGGAGCAGGCAGTGGTTGACAGTGTCAAAAGCCTTACTGAGGTCCAGAAACATGGCACAAACTAATTTTTTGTTGTCTAGGTCCTGTTGCCAATCATTAGTAACTTTTGCCAGTGCTGTAATTGTACTATGCTTAACTCTAAAGCTAGACTGCATTGGGTTGAGTAGTCTAGCATTGTCTAAAAAAGATCTCAGCTGCGTATCCACAATTTTTTCCAGAAGTTTTGAAAGTATGGGAAGAAGAGAGATTGGTCTATAGTTATTTAGGTCACAGAGGTCCCCTGCTTTAAACAGAGGAAAGATGTGAGCAGTTTTACATGCCTTGGGGATAGAGCCTTGTGCTAGGGACAGACTGAATAGGTGTGTTATAGGTGTAGCAAGTATATAGTATGCTATTTTCAAGAAATATGGGTTGAAGGAGTCAACCCCAGCACTTTTAAGTGCCTAGTCATAGAAGAAGATCTTCAATTTCTATTATGGTGGTAGGTGAAAAGGAGAAGACCATGTTATTGCTATGTGGTTCTGAAGGCTGGATGTTGGTCTGAGGAAGGAGGCTACTTACAGGTGCATTATCAAACACCAGGCCAGCAGTGGCAAAGTGATTGCTGAAAGCCTGCAGTATCTCTAATTTATTGTTAATGATAATATTATCAGTGGTAATTTTGGAAGGAAGTGCACTTCCTGAGAGTGCCAGATAGCTCTTTATGGTGGACCAAAACTTGGTAGGACAGTTTGACACAGAGAGTAGCTTGGTTTGATAAAAGTTGGCTTTGGCCTCTCTGACCAACTTAGCACAGACATTTCTAGATGCCCTGAAGCGACACCAGTCTGTGTCGGCACGAGATTTATGAGCCTTTTTCCAGAAGTAATCTCTTTTGAGTAAGGCAACCTTCAGATCTGATGAGAACCAATGACAGGGTCTAGCTTTTATTCCTGCTTTAACCAGGGGAGCATGGCTGTCAAGGGCTCTGGATATGATTTCATGGAGAACGTTGTAGGCATCGCTCGCTGACTTAGCCAGGTAGAAACTCTGCCATAGCAAAGAGTTTTTTTAGATCATTGAGGTATGCAATAGTATCGAAGTTCCGTCTGGATCTTTTAGTGGAAAACTTTGATGTAGCTAGAGGTTTGGTAACAGTTTTTTTGCCACCAATAAAGCAGTGGTCACTAACATCCGCTAAGAGGATACCAGCATGGGAAAAGGAATGAGGTCTGTTAACAAGGAGAACATCCAAGAGGGTGCTTCTCATTGGATTTTTTTTATTGATGCGAGTAGGCTCAGTGATAAGTTGAGTGAGCCCATGAGAGTCACAGAATTGTTTCAGGGGTAACGAGACCATAGTCAGTCAATCATAGTTAAGGTCACCTAGTATGATTGTTTCCATTGGGGTAGTATCCAGGTGCGAGAAGTTGCGGTCCTGCTGCTGGAGGTTTATAGCAGCCTATGATGTGGAACGCTACTGATGGGGAAAGCTCAACTTTAAGAGACAGGCATTCAAATCCACAGGCAGAGGAGGTAGCATCTAGTATAGATACTGAGAATTTGTTTTTAACATAAATGGCTACTCCTCCACCCCTGGTCTGCTTGTCGGTTCTGAAGAGGAGGTAGTTAGGGATGATTGCCTCTCTGTCTGGGGGGGATGCCTGGAGCCATGTTTCCAAAAGCATGAGTATGTCTGGTGAGTATGAATAATCCAAGCCTGGACTAGGTATGCTAGCAATAGGTACACATTGTGACCCCCCAAAACTCGAGGCTAATAGGTGATTCCCAAAACAAACAGGAAGGATATCTAGTCTATTACCTGTTCACACTATTGCACTTCGAGGTTGGCACTTTGGGAGCAGATGGCCTGACCTGTGGAGTGCATTTGTGACAGGAGAGAGTGTAACAGATGTACATTTGTGTCAGTGTACCTGTATACAGTGAGTGTATGTGGATACTTGGCTGTGCATTGGTGTGCTGGCCTTGGTTGTGTGAATGTCTTTCATGGGGGATTGTGGATCGAAGCTAAAAAGCATAAGTAAGGCTAACATTCCAGCTGATAAGATGGATAGGTGCCCATAGCCAAATGTGGTACAATCATTGCTGTGGCAGTAAGGACAGACAAGAAGGACCATCCAGTACCATAACAATATGCATTAGTTGTGCAGCACAGTTCTCCTTTAAAAATTGTCTTTTTTTTTACATTGAATCACTTACTATGTCAGCTTCTTCAGTCCAGATTGCCATTTTTTAAAGATGTTTCCTTGATGTTGACCCTAGATTCTTGATTTTATCATACCATGTACCTGATTTGAGAAGCAGGGGGATGAGAGGAATGTTCCTGATGGACATAAGTCCACCTGCTGGTTTGTTTCAATTGCTTTTTTTCAGGACTTCAACAGATGGGAAAGATAAACTGTCTCAAATTGGGGGGGGGGGCACCCAGACTATGCAGATCCATTCTGGAGTCAGATTATAACAGGTTGAACTTGGAATTCAAAGTTACAGCCACTTGTATAATGTACTTTGTACCACATTTGGCTATGGGCACCTATCCATCTTATACAGTTATTTAGAGAGTGTTACAACTCCTCTGCTAATGGGTACCTGCATTGGAAGTGAGATAATGTACTATAGAAGTGAATAAAATTCAAACATGCATGGGACAGACATAAGGCAATTATAGTGAGGGGTTGCAGGAAGTAGGCTGTTGGTTAACTAGAATCTGCAGCTTATCCAATAGGTAGAGAAATTTGGTATACTGGGTGGGCCAAGTGGTCCTTATCTGCCATCAAAGTCTATGTTTCTATGTTTCTATACAGCATATAAGGATCCTCTGCAGCTTTGTCTGTCAGTCATGCCATCACAGGGCTGGCCTCAGGGGACTCTGGGAGATGTAGTTGCTGGTAGTGGTGGAGGGAGGGCAGGTATCATACGATCAACTAGATGTGAATATTGCAGATAAGTTACAAAAATTACACTTGGCTTACAGTTTCATTAATCAGTACTTGTACTTCCTGCTGCTTTCCTTCTGGGTAGCTGAGAGTTCCCATTTAATGAATTCCATCACTGTCACTAACTAAAAATGACGATTGAACTGCTTCAGCTTGCAAGTAAACATTATTGATATTAATCAGTGCTTGTTCAAGATTGGGGCCACACTGGTCACTTTCCAATCCTCTGGCGCCACACCTATAAAATAGACTAACAAAAGAGTATTGCAAGTGGCCCCTCCAGTTGTTCATTTAGTTACACTGTAATCCTGGGCTGTATCCCATCTGCCCCTTAGCTTGATCTTCACCAGGCAGGCAGCCTTTACAGCAGTGTTATATCTGCAGGTTACATCATGGTTGTCCTTGCTACCATGGGATCACTAAGTCAGCACCCTGTCTACCCCCAGGACTATTAAGTGAACAGCAAAGTATTAATCTAGTGTCACAACTACACCCCTAACTCTACCACAGGATCCTCTCCAGTCTCCTTGTTTCAGGTGACCAGTTTATTCATTCACTTTCCTCTTTCCATGTATGTACTGGAAAAAGGCTTTGATGTTATTCACAGGTCCTACTGGTATCCAGCTCCTACACCCACCTTTATTTCTTTGATTCTAGTCATGCAGTTCCACAATGCTGCTCTATACTTCTCTTTCTTCTTAAGGAGGCAGCCCATATCTTTCCAGAAGTTATAGGTCATCCATTTGTTTTAGATCAGTTGTATTAGGTCCTTGTTGAGTCAGGGGACATCTTTTTGGCCCTATTCCATTATTGTTTACAAAGATGTAGACCGCCATATCTGCTTCAAGCATCATCTTCAACAAACACCACGTGTGCTCAACTTTACATACCTCATAACTGTGTCAGACCCTTGGCCACTAGGGTCCTTGATTCTGACAACTTATGATTTTCCTAATTTTTAAGCCCTGCTGGCTGAAGCCTGGCAAGTCTTATCTATCACCAGAGAGACTGCTACCCAGTTGTGGATACTGCTGCCCACCGGATCTTTGCTTTTCACAATGCGGATAAGCTCATCCCTGCTGCTGAGAGCAAGGCCAAGGGAATCTTTAAATGTATCCCCTTATTGGACCTAGAAAGAGAATCTGTCAGAAGAAAATGGCCCACTGGCTCATCATATGTGTCTACTATGGCCTTATAATCACTGAGCCCCCATAGCTTAGTGGACAGAGCATTGGCACAGTACACCAGGGGACTGGGTTCAAGTCCCAGTGGAGTCACACTTTTCCTTTCTAATTTCCATCATGATTTAAAAAATGCCTTGCAGTTGCTATACTGCACTGAGAAGTTATCTGGTGTCTCTGACTAATGCTAGATGAGACATGTTACTTTAGGAAGCAGCCTTGGAAATTGAAAGATTTTTGGGTTCAGCCCTGCTGTTAGCCCTCTCAAAATGCCAGTCTATGACCAAGAGACTGACATCCTTCAGGACTGCCATTGCAGTGGATCGGACTGTTCTTATAATTTCCCCAACCAGATAGTAATTATGCACCACTGAGCTATTGGAGTGTGCTTCTCATATATGGCTGCATGCCAGTTATCTCTCTACTTTTCCTTGCTTCTCCCAGAGTCCTTCTCTCCTGGTGTTCAGCAGCTCTGCTGTCTTTGTCTCAGTGGTTCCCTGCATGTGGTTTTTGCTCTTGGTTATCCCCTACACCAGTCCCCTCCTTTATCCTCTACTTTAAATAATTCCATTTGCCCTACATATAATTATGGTTTGTACCTGCACTCCATCCTGGACATACACAGGCATCTCCTGCACCAGAAGGACCTCAGTTGACCAGAGAAAGAAAATTGCTATTCTTGCAGCAGATCCTTCACCAAGTGTTTAAAATGTATGCAACTGCAGACAGACAAAAACAAATCTGGTGCTTCCAGTCCTTGCTAAAAGTAAAGATATCACTGTTTAAAATGCCAAAGTGTCATTTTTATAAATGCATGATATAGTTTCCTATGTGCCATTTTACACACCATCTTGCATACCTGTTGTTACTGCCATCAAACAGCTACAGTACCCTCAATGTTTCACATACCCTGATGCTTTTTCAAGAGGCGCTGAAGCCCTAGCTGCTTGAGGTAAATCACGGGTGTCAAGGGATTGGGACTTAGAGGCGAAACACATTTTTTTTAATAATGTAGCATTAACTTTTATAACTGATATAAGCTCAGAGATGTTTAGGAGACTCTGGATTTTTGTTATTCTGCTTTATAAGTTTAGGAGCCACTGGCCCAGATGGGTGCACCCACCAGGGGGTCCCACAATGGGGCCAGGTATGCAGCATCAGAGTATAGGGCCCTGATAGCTCAGTCGGTAGAGCATCAGACTTTTAATCTGAGGGTCCAGGGTTCAAGTCCCTGTCAGGGCGACGATGGGCTTTGGAAGTACTGAAAATGAATCACTTCACTTTCATGGCTTTGAACATGTACTCCCTGGAGGAGAGGAGGGAGAGAGGGGATATGATAGAGACATACAAGTATCTTACAGGGAGGAACAGGGTGCAGGAAAACACTATTTTTAAGCGAAAAAGATGTTTCAGGACTAGAGGGCATGGGATGAAGTTGGAGAGGACGATTCAAAGGAAACATGAGAAAGAATTTCTTCACAGAACGGGTGGTGGACAAGTGGAACACCCTGCCAGAGGAAGTGGTGGGGGCTGAAACAATCACTGGATTTAAGAATGCATGGGATAGACATAAACGAATTCTAGAGGTCAGGGGTAAGGGGAAATAGACTTCTAGGAAAACAAACTGAATTTACAAGCTCAAATGGGCAGACTAGGTGGGCCATAGGCCCTTATCTGCCGACACTGTCTATGTATCTATGTATAATTTATTTTCAAGGGGGTAGCAATGTTGTCATGGGTTAGCATTTTCCCCCAAAACACAATCCCAGGCAACGGTACTGTACGGTGAGAAACACTGGTGTCAGTCATTTGTTTGATAGTTTATGTATGCATGTATGTTTGCATTTATTTATTTATTTCAAATGTTTTTACCAGAAAAGTCATACTGAGCTGGTAACAGCTTATTTTTGGATGTGTCCTATGGGATATGTAGAGAGAGAGAACATATACAAGTACTATTCATTAAATAGTACAGCAATTTGGAAAATACATCAAGATAAACAAAATATAAACAATAAGAATACATTGTTAAACAATGAATTACTATGAATGAAACTAAAGAAAGAGCAAAACAACAAAATAAAACAATTAAAAGAACAGGGAGAAATAAATGAAGCAAAGAAGGGTTGTGTAGTGCCAGTTTTGGTGGAGGGTAAATAAAAGAAACTACCACTCCATGTCAGAACCAGCTTCAGGTGTGAACAAAGAAATCCTAGATTTCAGAACCGGAAAGGAAGGAGAAGAACAAATGTAAGGGGGAAGGGAATCCCATAGTTTAGGGAAATGGAATGAAAGGCAGATGGTCAATAGCAGATTCTGCTTGAGGGAGAGTAAGAGCGCGAGAGCAAGCATTGTGAAGATAATAAGAGGAGGACAAGGGACAGAGAGAAGAGAAGCAGGATAAGAGAGTGAGAGCTGAACCAATATTCTGAGATGGAGGAAACACAGCCCAAGAGGCTCCTAGCTTCAAAAGAGGGGAGGGAAAGGGAAGAGTACAGGGGGCATCACCAGCAGGAAAAGGGAGGTCATAATTCCGCTATACAAGACACTAGTGAGGCCCCACCTGGAGTACAGTGTACAGTTCTGGAGACCATACCTACGTAAGGACATAGACAGGGTAGAGAAGGTTCAGAGGAGGGCAACAAAGATGGTGCATGGATTGCATCACAAGTCCTATGAAGACAGGTTGAAGGAACTGAACATGTACTCCCTGGAGGAGAGGAGGGAGAAGGGATATGATAGAGACATACAATTATCTTAAGGAGGAACAGGGTGCAGGAAAACACTATTTTTAAGCAAAAAGATGTTCCAGGACTAGAGGGCAAGGGATGAAGTTGAGGAGGACGATTCAGAGGAAACATGAGAAAGAATTTCTTCACAGAACGGTGGTGGATAAGTGGAACACCCTGCCAGAGGAAGTGGTGGGAGCTGAAACAATCACTGGATTTAAGAATGCATGGGATAGACATAAAGGAATTCTAGAGGTCAGGGTAAGGGCAACAGACTTCTAGGAAAACAAACTGAACTTACAAGCTCAAATGGGCAGACTGGGTGGGCCATAGGCCCTTATCTGCGACACTGTCTATGTATCTATGTATCTATGTAGTACAGAGTACAGTGGTGGGGTTTATCAAGGCAAAGTGACAGATGGCATGATAGAGAGAATCCAATCTACCTTAAGTGGACTTAGGAGAAGCTCTATAAACAATGACCTATAGTCAAAATAGGAGAATTGTGTTAGTGAGGATTCTCTGCAAGCTGGAAGTGGTATGTTTTGTTTACTTCTGTAGATCCCACTAAGTTTAGGGTGAAGTTTCTTGTGGACAGCATTTACGTAAACAGAAAAATCAAGGTGGCAATCCAGCCAGACCCCAAGATACTTGAAAGCTGAGACATCTTCAATAACCACACCATTAAGGTTATGATAGGAGGAAGCTGAGATGTTGATCGCTTGCTCCACCTTCCAGAGGAAGGATGCAGCTGTGATAGTCACATCATGGGGTTTTGGACAGAGGAGTGTGGAGAACGGGTGACAGAATAATCAAATTCACCTCAGAGACACTGAGTATGGGTTGCTCATCCATGTGTGGGACCTAGAGTTCCATCAAGAACCCACCCTCCATGGCTAGTAGAGTCTAGGACCAGGATGTTCAAAGTTGTGGATACACATGCACATGCATCTTACATCATCCACTGAGTCCATCATCCTCTTGGATGAAGTTTACAATATTTTCAATACTACAGCTTATCTGAGGTAATTGGTAGCAGAATGCAGGCCTGGCAGTATACATCCAGCTAAGATTGCACCTGCTGATCTTGAGAAGGTCTGCTTAGACTCATTTAAATGATCTAAGTGATCTCCTTAGCAGCCTGTATCCACTGATTGACACACAGCTTTTTTTCCTGGATCCCTGTACTGACCTTGCATCCTTGGACAGAGGACCATCTTTCCTCCATAGATAAATGTCCCTGGCCACTCTGCTATCATTGGTGCTTTTTGAAAGTTCAGCACAAAGAGAGCTTTGGTGGCAGTTTGCTCAGATTTGAGCTGCTCCTGTTTTAAATGTCTTCTAGACCAGGTACTGCTGTGAACATTGTTTCCTGTGGAATCTTTGGCAGCAAAGATGTCTGGGCAGGTTGGGACAAACTGGGTAGTCAGGTGGCCAAGGTCCACTAAAAAATATGATTTGGCTACCAGAATTTGAATGTTACTGATCAATTGGCTATCTGTGTACAAGGTGATTTTTTTGAACCCTTAAAAAAAGTATGGCCACTAAAAACATTGATTTGCCTAACTGCTTTTGAAAGTTAGTATGTAAACTGACCACCAGCTAACAAACTGATTTGTCCCTCCCTGGGTGTGGGCTCATAGCCAGAATGGGTTGAAGAACTGCCCAAATGATTGATGATGCAGACAGTCTGAAAAAGGAGGGAGAGAACAGAGGCAAACAGACATGAAGAAACAAAGAATGACTATAAAACGGGATCTGAAACAAATATACAGAGCTGGACAAATTGCACATGCACATTTTTATTTTTTCTGGCACCAATGTTTTAAAATAAACAATTTTAATGAAGTAGGACAACATAAATGACCTTGCAGTTTGGTGGATTTTGGTGACATTTGCACTCTAAGAAATATATGTATAGATTTTTTTTTCTGCTTGCCATGGTATATATGCATTTTACCACAAAGGAAATTGTGTGTGGTTTAGTTTTAGATACATGGAACTAAAAACCACTGCCCTATATGTGCTTAAATTCAAAGTGCTGCAAAATGGCATGGTTAACCTTTGTCAGAGAATGTTTGACTTGGCAGTAATGACCCGTTTCATGCTCTCTTCACTCAGAGCAGAAGTACCATAGGTGCCAGTTTGTATGGGTTTGTGGGGCATTGGCCCTAGCAATATTTTTTGACCTGGGCTGAGCCCCCAGCAATATTTTGCCACATGCTGCCTTTTTTAAGGCATTTTTTTCCCTCTGGTTTCTCTTCATGTACTCTCTGCTGACTGTGATCACACACACACACACTGTTTAATTGGGCTGGTGGGTGGCAGTCCAGCTGGCATTATTTAAAATTGGAGCCTTTGCCTTGCTGCTTTCCCCTTGGTTTATCACCACCCCTTTAAAATCATTGTGGTTCAGTCGCATTTTTCAACTTGCTGCACTGTGATTGGCCAGAGGGAGGGCTTGTATTGGGCGCGATACGCGTGCATGCGTTGGGGTGATTCTGTGTGTGTTAGTGTGTGTGTGTGGTGAGGTGACAGTTTCCATCAAGTGACAAGAGAGTGTGAGCAGTGGGCTGGCCTAGAAGAAGAGAAGCGGTAGTGGTCCAGGCATCCAGCCAGAAGAGAGAGGAGCCAGAGAAAACCACCAAAGACCAGTGGTGCAGCAGGACTTGGCAGTCAGCTGGTAGTCTAGGACACCACATCAGCAGCTGCCAGGCAGTGCAGCAAGCCAGTCATAGTCTGAGGAGTCAGTCCAACGAGGAGGGAGAGGGAGGGCCCAGGGTCAGGCAGCCAGGGAGTGAAACCAGGCCAGCTGCAAACATGATCACCAGTGGGCAGCAGCAACCAACACAAGCAAGCTGTGCAGCAGACTAGTGCTGCAGAGGGGAGTAGGGTGAGTGGGTGATCCGAGCACACCAGATGGGGTTAGGGAGGTTTAAGCAGTCAGCAGGCCTACAAGTGGCCGGGTGGGCTCCTTTGGTCCAGTCAGCTGGCCAGCAGCAGCACAGAGCAGGTCAGCTCAAGGAGCAGCAGGGGAGGAGAGCATCTGCAAGCAAAGGTAGGAAGCAGCAGTAGAACTGTTCTGTGGGCTGCACATGCAGAGAGTGACTCCTTGCAGTCAGGCTAGGAAACCAACCCTGCTCCTCAGGCACTTCAGCTCACGTTATACTCTGAGCTGCTTAGCCCATGCTGGAGGAAGAGCTAGCATATTTAAACTTATTTTAGCAATAGCAAATGTCAATCTGTTTTGTTAGGGAATGCTGACTGTAATTTGGTAAATGTTACCCATGCAGTAACTAAATAAGAATGGAAGAGATTGCGGAGCTTCATGATTGGAACGGAGACCTAGCCTACTGACTAGCTTGCTAACTTGCTTGCTGTCTTGCTGAAGCCTTCAGTGAGTAAGACAGCAAGCTAGCCAGTAGGCTAGGTCTCCATTCCCATCCTAAAGGCCCTGTTATGGGGTAAGCACTGCAGTAACCAGGTAATGAGATGTGGTGGCGTCTGTGGGGATGGATGGGAGGAATGCTGATGTTGCCTCTGTGGAGATGGATGGGAGGGATGCTGATATTGCCTCTGTGGGGATGGATGGAAGGGATGTTGATGTTACCTCTGTGAGGATGGATGGGAGGGATGCTGATGTTGCCTCTATGGACATGGATGGGAGGGATGCTGATGTCTCTGTGGGGATTGATGGGAGGGATGCTGATATTGCCTCTGTGGGGATGGATGAGAGGGATGCTGATGTTGCCTCTGTGGGGATTGATGGGAGGGATGCTGATATTGCCTCTCTGGGGATGGATGGGAGTGATGCTGATGTTGCCCCTGTGGGGATGGATTGGAGGGATGCTGAGACTAGTAACTGAAGTGGACCTGGTGATCTGTCTTTGCAGCAGTGTGTGACTACTCTGATGGGCATGGGGGTGGACTCTGTCTCTGGCACCTCTGCGGTGTCTGATGCATAGGGAGAACAGCCTGGGGAGCTTCAGGATTGGAACAGAGACCTAGCCTACTGACTAGCTTGCTAACTTGCTTGTTGTCCTCTTGAAGCATTCAGCAAGCTAGTTAGTAAGCTAGCTAGTAGGCTAGGTCTCTGTTCCTGGCCACCTAAAGACCCTGTCATGGGGTACGCAGCAAAATGGCCAGGAGATGTTTCTTCCCTCCTGAAAGTACAAAAACAAAGTCATGTAGTACTAGTAGTTAGTTTCTGAAATATGACCGTCCTTTATCTTTCCTGCCAGTACAATCATAGCCCTAATCAGATCATTGTTTTGCATCTGCCTGATCTCATATTCAGCTAACAAATTATTGCCACCACTTCTGTGATTAATATGTATTTGTTTATCAGTTTCTTGAAAATATCACAGGGAAAAGAAAAAATGCTTATTAGCAATAAGGAATGAAAATAATTTTTTTCAAAATGTCAGCCTCAAGGGACAGAAAACAAACTGCAAAATTCTAATTAAAAGTTGCACGCTTATATGTTACATGTGAAGTATGTATCCCCTGATGAAATAGAGTCTTTCCCATGTTTCAGATTGGGACTGACAAAAAGTTTGGCAATCCTCTTAAAGCTATAATCAAACATTACATACTTGTTCCAGTGGACACATGCTAGTGTGATGAAATAAACTCCAGTTCAGTAATATTTCTGTTGGGCTGAAAAGTGTAAATGTTACATGTTTTTGCTAAAATGTTTGTCAGCATAAATCAACAGAGATTTTTTTTTTTGGGGGGGGGTTAAGCTACCTGGGAGAATAGAGTGGTGTGGTGATGAGAGGGGGCACAAATGTGACCTGAGAGGGGTTAAAAAGACCAGTTTGAGATTGTGACTATTATAGCATAATAAGAAAGTGAAACTGAAAAAGGCAGCTTCATTCCTCATTAAACTGCACAGGGAAGCATGAACAAGCATTTGGCAATGCCAAATGTCATCTTGCTGGCACTGGCATTGGTAGTTCAGGAGTTAGAGAAATGCATAATAGAAATAGCAGTGAACCATTGAACTGATGCCAACCCCACCCCCAACCTACAGAGACTGACAGACATTAGGATGTGCCTTTGTATCATCTTCCATAACGCTCACGCCATTTCACCTCACCGTATCCTGCAGACACCAAGTGTCAGGGTGTGCCTCGGGATCTTCGAACCTTACACTCACTCCATTCCATAAGGAAATACATTGAGATAGGTGTAGTATAGGAGAATGGGGTGAACTTTGGGGCCAAAGAGTCCAAGGCATACCTCCATGAATGTCATGTGCTGCAGGGTAGGGGTGGAATGGCATCAGCATTACAGCTGACAATCCCAAGTCACACCCCTGATGCCTGTCAGTCTCTACAGGGTGGGGCGTTATGGTTGGAAACCCTAATGCTACAGGCGTTTGTTGGTATTTTCACTCCAAATTTTCAACATGGGCTTTTTGTGACCCCAACTCATGAACAGTGGCATTATCAGTTTGTTAGCCAAAAGGTGATTTTGCACAGTGACTGCTCCATTTGGCACCACAGATCTGAAAACACATTTTAGTCAGGATGTGAAAAATGACAACTGTACTGTTCATGAGAAGGTGTACAAAAATAGCAATGTTGAAAATCTGGAGTGAAAATATGAAAAATTGGTGAAGTCATGAGCATATGTAGAAGCTGCGCAATGCATGCCCGTAACACAATTATTTTGAGGATCTTTTTAACCAGATTTTCAACATAGGCATTTTAGGACCTCCGCTCATGAACAGTGGTACTGCAATTTTGTTAATCTGTCCTGAAAGTTGATTTCCCACAGTGACTGGGCCATTGTGTGCTAGATGTGTGAAAACACATTTCAGGCAGGATGTGAAAAATGACAGCTGTACTATTCATAAGAAGGTGTGAAAAAATGGTAATGCTGGAAAATCTGGAGTGAAAATACTGAAAACTGTCAAAGTTAAGAGTGTGCATGGAAACTATGCAAGGCACGCTCGTAACAGTTATTTTTTTGGAATTTTTTACAACATGGGCTTTTTGGGACCCCATCTCATGAACAGTGGCACTGTCATTTTGTTACTCTATCCAGAAAGGTGATTCCATGCAGTGACCACAAAATCACCTTTTGGTACTAAATAACAAGATGACAATGCATGTGTTCATGAAGTAGGGGTTCCAAGAACCCCATGTTGAAAATCTGGAGCCAAAATTCAAAACAATGGCTGAGCTATCCACCTAAGTTGAAAATCCCCCATTAATGCCATTATACAACTTACTGGCATTTCTTCATTTTGCAGTTCAGCTTTGAAGAATCTAGATGTGTTCCCACTCCACTGAAGACCGCAGTGCCAGATCTTTGGAGGTAAGTATGAGGTGAGGCTGTGTGTGAGGAGGTGGGGTGTGCAGAGGGTGGGTGCAGGTTGGTGGAAGGGGGGTGCACTGACAATGGACCATTTTCTTTTTTTCAGGTACAACCCCTCCAAAAAAAAAAATAGACTCTGTGCCATGGGACAGTTTTCTTTCTTTACAGGTGAAATAAAACAAATGTTGGGCCCACTGGGGTGGGCCCACAGTGTCCCCCATGACTTTCAGGGGTGGTGTTGGCCACACACTGGGGTGGTCTCTGTGTGCCACACAATGGAGGTGGGGGGAGGAACATGCTGACATAGTTGGCTTTCTATGAGTGGAAGCACTCTGGGGTGAGTTCCCAGTATACCACACAATGTGGGGGCTGGCAGATGTGCAGATACAGGGATTGCACCCCTGATGTTGTCCTTGTTTGGGATTGCATGGCAGCAGCAGGTGCTGTTGCCATGCTTATTGAAATGTTTAATCAGGAAAGGCACATATGTACCCACTTTACATAATACTTGTTTCAGTGCCAGCATGCTGACTAATTGAGGAATGAGGGTCTCATCTACTAAAGCATGCCTTGCATTCTCCAAAACACTGACAAACCTCTTTAAGTGCTTCTACCCCTATATGTTGTTTGTGCATGTGCACAAGCCAACACAAAAAGCAACAGCTGCCAGTTAGCGTAGTTATTTCTAGGGTTCTTACTTCTTCACTCTTGTTATGTGGGTCTTTGGCTACTGAAAAGCAGGTTTATTGTATATAATGGCTCTTTGATTGTTAGGACACAACTGTGCCACTGGAAATGTATGTTGGGCCAGTGTGTTTTCCCAGTCACTAGCCCTTTTGGCTACTGGATGCAAAACTTAATTTTGACCCCTGGTCTTCTATGTGTCTATGGCCATGTCTAAAAAAGCATATATAAAGTATCTGTCCAGGAAAGTTACATAACTTTATATGTACTTTGTTTGGACATGGCTGGCCATGTGCACACAGAGAGAGTCTCTGACTCTTTGTCTGTAACCTAACTACCTGGTGATAATGGCGTATATGGGTATGCAGTGAAATGCAGTACTGACTCATATTATGCCACACTCTGTCTCTCCCAACCTCTGCTAAATACATAGGTCAGCCTGGAAGCAGATGCACTGTTTTCAGAAATTGTGTGTATGATATGATGTGTTGGGGGGTTGGGGATTCTCTCATGACTATTGCCTCCTGTACTACCCTACAGATAATAAAATCTGATGTATCCTGCTCTGTTTGAACTTTGTTCACTTCAGAGGTGGAGCCTTGATTCTGACCCTGGGCCCCACCAAACATTTACAAACCTGGCTCCTATGAGCAGTACTGTGTACTTGCCTGCCTCAGAATGGAACTTCATTGTAGAGCTGTGGACCTCATTTGGGCATTTTATTTATATAACATTTATACATCCATAATATGGGCCTCCATGCAGCGCTATGGGCATATAGACTCATATCTGAATGCCATCCTTGCCAGATACTGTGTCACATTAAAAAGTTATTTATCTCTGCTACAGTGTTCCTTCCATCTTTTCTTCTCTCATCTCCCTACGTTCTAGTTGGGCCAAGGAAGAAGGTTTACAATTTACTAATAAATTATTTCTGACAGTTTTGGCTCTGGGTGATGTGCAGGGGATTTATCCACTACCCTTACGCATTGGCCACCTTGAACTTGGTCTTTATTCTTGGGGTAAATATTGTTAATATTGAGCTGGATTTGATAGCTTGGTTGGATCATTTCATGGTCAAGTCCCAGTTTAAAGCTGTCAGCATGCCCCTCCCCCAGACAAGATCAAGTATTATTCTAAATGGAACCAGACTGAGCAGGCATCCAGATGCAGTGGATATCATGAGCAGTTGACTGTCTGACACAATGGTATTGACCCAGCCATGAAGAACTATAACAAGGCTCTTACAGTTGTTGTCAGCTTAATTGAAACACTCTGTGTCCACCATAATTCTCCTATCGTAGCTCAGCTTGGTGCAGTGATGATCTGTGTTGGCTGAATACACAAGGGTGGAGATTGTAGTATACTCAGTTGAGATCACACTCGATGGAGAACAGGTTGACTATAAGGGACCATTATGGGGTACGTGAGAGGGCATTCACTGAAAAGAAGATTGCATTTCTGTCAGAGCTGACTGTAACAGGGAGGAACAGACCTCTAAATAATACTTGTAATATGGAACATGCTGCTCAATGCCTACTTACCACGCTTTTGGACCTTCAAGACAAATATATCCCAATAAAATGCACTGTATCTGGGGAACTGCTACCCACTGGTTAAATTCTTCACTCCTGTCCTCTCTCAAGAAGTGGGATAAAGCCTGGAACAAAGTTAAGCTAACTCAGTCCCCATCGGACTGGGCGGAGTACAGAAGACTCTGAAACCTATGTAAGGTTTCCATCAGGTCTGCTAAGGGCAATTATTACCGTCAGCTCCTTACTACCTCTGTCAGTGACTCTCATGGTTTTTGGAGTCATGTTAACACCATCATAGGGAAAAACAAGTGCAATACCATCTCTGATATGGTCGTGGATAGTTATAATTGCAATAACCTGCTCACTATTGCTGAGGCTATTAATTCCAGATTCACTGACCTTTCCTCCTATACCATACCTCCTGGGCCTTTACCTGTTACTCTGCAGGATAACCTTAAACCTTCCAACCCATCTTTCACCCTTCGGCCAGTCTCTGAGAGTGAAATCTTATGCTTACTTAAGTCCATCTCTCCTGCTGGATCAGCAGGGGCAGATGAACTCTTACCAAAATTCCTAAGAACCATTGCACTGTCCATAGTCTCTCCAGTGACTAGACTTTTCAACCTGTCTCTTCTTACAGGACATGCCCCTTCTCTCTGGAAGATTGCTCTAGTTGTACCAGTTTACAAAGGGGACACCATTAACCTGGATAACTACCACCCTATTGCCATCCTCTCCACCCTCTCTAAAATACTGGAGAAAATTGTTGCTACCTAGGTCTTGGATTACCTCTACTCCTTCAAACTCCTCACCCCTGACCAACATGGTTTCCGATGTGGGCACAGTACATTCACTGCTCTCATACAGTTTACAAATGATGTCAGACTCGCTATGGACAAAGTCTCTCTCACTGGGGCTACTTTTGTTGATCTTACAAAAGCGTTTGATTTAGTTAACCACCCACTGCTCCTATCAAAGTTGTCATCCCTAGGCTTCTTTACCTCTGTCACCACCTGGTTCCAAAATTATCTTTTGAAGCATCAACAATTTGTCCAGATCAGAGATGCTAAGTCCTCTCCTGCTCCTATCTGGATTGGAGTGCTGCAGGTTTCGATTCTTGGTTCTTTCCTGTTTACATCCTTCATAAATGACATCCCACCGCTCACTGGTGCTTGCTCAGGTCTGCTATATGCCAATGATCTTGTTCTTTACTCATCCTCCTCAAACCTCTCAGATATCAACCTGAATCTCAGTAGTAACTTCAATACCTTTCAGAGCTGGCAACTGCAAAACAAGTTTGTCTTAAATAAAAATTAAAAGGTGACTATGCTCTTTCATTCAAGTTCAAAACTTCAGACCTGCACCCAACCATTAAGTATCAGGAGCATGATGGCTCTCCCTTACACTGATTACTTCTTTAAATACCTAGAGTAACCTTTGATCCCACCTTGGATTTTGACCTGCACCTAGCCTCAGTCATTAAATCCATCAATATTCAACTTGGGCTGGCATATAAGGTGAGACATAGCCTAACATCCATGGTGAGGATGGCCATTGCACAGGGGACCCTGAGACCCAAATTGACGTATGGGTTAATAGCCTTTCTGGCAACTACTGGAGGGCTCCTCCAAAAGCGGAATGTCTGCTACAACAGCATTTGCTGTTTTACTCTGTCTTTACCCAAACTTACTCACCGATGCACACTATACTCCAGTCTGGGATGGTTTACCCCCACAGCCTTCTGACAGTTTATGTCCTACTGTTTTAGAAAGAATATAATCTCCTCACAGATACCTGACAGATTGGCTCTATTGCTCAAACCTGTGACATCTGCCTACCCACTGAGATCAGCTGACAAATCCCTTCTTGTCCAATTGAGATGTAAAACCAAAATGGAGTAGAATGCTTTCTTTAGCTGGGCTCTTAAACTATGGAACTCCCTTCCACTGAGACTAAGAATCTCCCCTTCTCCACACAGCTTCAAACAGGAACTTCATATGGCTCTTCTAAGTTTTGAACCTTGCTCCTGTTCTCTAGCCACCCACTCCTGTACTGGTTCCTCCTAGTTGCCTACCGGCTCCAACCTCTACTACTCTCAAACTTGCCTGGGAATCTTGCTATTTCATTTCTTATAGCACTTACTCACTAGTTGTATGACTTATGACTGTTAGTTATTTGTACTTATATTTCTGTTTTGTTACTACATATACTGTAGATTCCTACAAAAGTACTGTCATTGCTGAACATTTTGAATAAGTGTACTATGTCTGACTTCTACTTGTTCCCATGATGTTTTCTTGTATCTACTATAACTTCATCTCACTTCCTCCAGCTTATGTGACTACCTCTCCTGACTTCCTTCTTCCACTGCTGCCCACCTCCCCTCTCCTTGCTCCCTGGCAATGCTGTGAATCTGCTCTAGCTGCTCATCAGCTGCTGCCCCCCACTCCCCCAACCCCTCCTTCCCAAATACTTATAGATCTCTTGAACTTATCCAAACCTATGTGTTTCCTTACTTTATTTCAGCAATGCAACATTCTGAACAATGAATAATGTTATTTAATCTCTGTCTTTTACATTGTTTTCTTTTGCCTATGTATAGACCGATGTAGCTTAGCCTAAAATGTTTGTACTTTCTTGATGTGGAACCTTTGTAAAAGAGCTTTGGCTCAAAGGTATTTGTAATCCTAGATTTCAATAAACAATAAACAATTGTCTATATTCCCTTTGTTGTAATCTCCCAGGTCATACCTGAAAATAGGCAGCTATGCTGTCTAGTGTACCTACCCGGTTAACAAAAACTAACTAAATAAATAAATAAATTCTAACTTTTACACACTATAGACATACCTTTACTCCATGCATGTCTGCAGTCAGAAGAGGTTGCTTTTGTAACAAGGTATGAGAACTTTGGCATTTTCTTCTTTACAGTATGGCAAGGCAGATCATTTTATGTTACACAGTGTCCTACCCATCTGGGCTCAGAGCACTTTACAAATCAAACATAACAGAACACATACTTTAACAAAAACACTACACAAATACAGTACCTACATTATTAATTACCATAAAATAATACAATGGCAAACAGTCATGACACTCCACCCTCTATGCACAACAATTTATTTTTATTTTTATTTTAGTCTTTGGTAACCGGGTAAGACCCATTAGGCATAAGGGCCTGTTTTCATGGGTGACCAGGAAGCACTGTCCAGTTAAGTGACTTGCTGAGAGTCACACAGTATGCACATGGACACCAGTATGCAACAATAAACAAGTCAGCCGATAAGGGAGGTAGTATAGTGATACAAAATATTAGTGGGTACCTTAGGGAAGTGCAAAGACAGTTTGCTAATTCTGAATTTTATGGTCCAGCTGAGATGAATTCTATATTTATGTTAAAGAAACATGTGGATGAATGTTTGCAGTGGGCAGGAAAGGAGGTCCTGCTAAATGAAAGAGAAAAAACATTTCTTACTACTGAATCTCCTATGGTGCCCCAATTTTATATGTTACCAAAGGTGCACAAATCACTCACAAAGCCTCCCAGTAGGCCAGTTATATACAGCATCGGGTCAGTTACAGATTCACTCTCCCAGTTCATGGATGACAATATAAAAAGTCTGGTGACAGCTCTACCTTAATTTCTTCAAGATACAGGACATACCCTAAGATGCTTAAAAAATGTAGAGTGGAGTGAACATAGTATGCTAGTTACACTGGATGTGGAACAATTACATATGAATATTCCACACAGCGAGGGTCTACCTGAATAAAAGAAATTATGGTAGTAGACCACATACTGAGGTTTTAGTGAATTTGGTCAGAATAGTTTTGGAGGGATTATTTTTTATTTTTTATTTCCAAGGAAAAATGTACCAACAAAAGAGAGGCACTGCTATGGGAGCAAGTTTTGCCCTAATATCCAGGACTATACATGGGCTACTGGGAGGAAGGAGTGATTTGGAATGTAGCCAGTAACCCCTTTCTACCAAAAATTGCCACATGGAGGCACTGCATTGATGATATTTTGGTAGTGTGATAGGGTGACAATAATGATCTACTCCAGTTTGTTGGATATTTACATGAGACAAATCCCTATTTGAAATTCACTCATAATGAGAGTTGGAGTCAGATTTCATTCTTGGATTTACAAATAAAAGTGGTTGATAATAATTTGGAAACAAGTTTATTTAGGAAAGCAACAGACAGGAATAGTATTATTTTAGCTAGTAACTGTCACCCTAGCCACACCATTGAAAACATTCATAAAAGCCAATTTCTTAGGACAAAAAGAAACTGTAGCATGGAAGGAGACTTAGAAGGGAAATGGGGGTCCAAACAAGGATATTTATAGAAAGGAGCTACAGCCTGAATTCTATAGCAGAGGCACAGGAGACATGATAACATGAAAAGAGAAACATTATTGCTGGAAAAGGACAAAACAACAACTTCAGTTAATTCAGACAGAATCAATTTTATTACTACATTTAGCATTAGATCACATAGGGAATGGGACATTGTAAACAAACATTGGTATAGTGAAGTCCACCAAGATGAAGTGCAGTGTCATATAACTCTGCAGTAGAGTTACTGCAGCAAACAATGTAGTTTCAATGGGAGTTAATCCCTTTTGTCATGCAGTAAACCTGTGACACTGCACTTTATCCTGGTGGGCTTCACTGTATGTACTGGGAGCCAATAGCCGGCTATCTGAAATTTCATCATTACCCCCTAGGGTGTCCTACAGAAGGGCTAAGAATATAGGAGATATGTTTGTTAGCTTGTCCCAAAAAAACTGAAATCCCAAGGAATTGGATGCCCCACCCCTATGGGTTGTAAGAAATGCAGAAATTGCAAATTTTATGAGAATGTTTATGAATGTAATATGTTCAGAAATCCATTTGATAACAGAATGTATCAGATAAAATAATTTGTCATTTGGAACACAATACGTGCTATATTTATCCTCCTGTACATGTGATGCCTACTATATAGGCAAAATGAAGAGAAAGCTAAAAGAGAGGATGGGAGACCACCTATGAGCAATTAAAAATGAGAATTAAGACTGTGTATGGTCTCAACACATGAAAAATGTGGCAGTTAAGGCTGAGCATAAATTATGATTCACTGGAATTGAGAATGTCACCTTAGGACCAAGGGGTGGAAACAGAGATTATAGGTTAAGTGAAAGGGAGAACGATCAGATATATGTAATGGGAGCTGACAAAGGTAGAGGCCTCAATGACCATATAGAACTGATGCCCTTCCTTAAGATGAGGTGTTACATCCAACTTTGTTTCTCTTCTCCCTTCCTTCATTTCTGCTCCTGCTGTCTCCTATTATTTTAAGTAAAAATCAGACTTGTAATCTGAAAAAGATAGCTCTGATGTTATATAGCTTACTTACAGGTTTGTTGTTACCCCCTACCTTTCAGAAATTTACTTTATTGGAGATAGGAAAAGATCCCCTTTGTATGTGACTGTGTGTGTGTGTGTATATATATATATATATATATATATATATGCAATTGCTCTGACTGGTTTTCCCCCAGTAAGTATCAGTTCACCCCAGCTGTTATCCCCTCCTTGACTGTTGAGCTTTCTGCCCACATCCCTCCTTTTCTACCACAAATGTGTTTGTGGATCTGTTCCATGTACTTTATTCCCAGTATCTACCCAGTTACACTCTGCTCCCTGGAGAGTATCTTCTGGTTCACCTGTTTATAGACCTAGTGCCAGTTATAAGATTCTTGAATTAGTTAAATTACTATGTCTTTTGCATATTTTGCTGTTTAGCTGCATGTATTACTCTTGACGCTGACATGAGGCTTTTGTAACTTAGTCCCTGAATAATTATATTATCATATGTATATAATCTGCATTTACTGTATACTGTATGTTTTCTCTGTATTGTTCTGCATTATGATGTGGAGCATTTGTAATTGAGTTTCTGACTTAAAGAGTTGGAATTCTGATCTTCCTCAAACAAACATATAAAAATAAAATATATTCCTAAAAACTATTTCCCCCCAAACTCTGATGTTTCATGCAATTGCCCTATGCTCCTCCTCTCCTTTTTTCCTTCTCCCACTTCCCCCCCTTTTCACTTATGTCTTCCCTTCCCTCTCCCTTCCCCTTTCCCCTCCCCTCCTTTAACCCTGTCCCATACTCTTTCTGTACTGTATAGATGCCTTATAGGAACATTAAAGCACACAATGAGAAATGAATGTACTTACATACATATATAAGCACATATAGAAATATTTAAATTTAATGAGTGAATGCTGTAAATTATGTGAGGCTATATGTATGTTTATGATTCATTTTATTACAAGTGTTTTATATAAGATACTGTCCTTTGTCTGTTTTCCTTTCTCTTCTTTATGCTTTTTTCCATTGTGCTCATTCAAGTCTACCTATAAACAAATAGATGTAGTAGCTCCATATGCACTATCTGACATTTAAGTAGATATCTCTCTGGAGTTCCTTGCTATTAAAAGTCACTTAATGGACTATACAAATAGATAAAACTGTGAGTGTTTGATAACTGTATGAGCAATGGATTAAGCTTTTAGTTAAGGAAAATTGTTGGTGCCTAACCCTTGTTTATGATTTGAAAAGTGTGCAAGATATTTATGTATAAATGTATTTACTATATGTATATGTAATATATTTATGTATGAGTGTGAAAACTATTATTTTCTATTAGGGAAATCTAATCTATAGTGAGGTATTTATATTGTAGGTAAGCAACCTATTGCACATTGTCACTTTAATTGTAAAATGACCTTGCACGTGTGACAATGTTTAAAATGTATTTAAATAGAGCACCCAATAGGTGGTACCATCTTTGAAAAAGAACGTCGGATGATGGCACTATGTTTCTTGCACATGTGTGCAGGCAACATAATGAGACACTAACAGACTTTCACAGCCTTTACTTAGTGTACCACGTGTTTGAAAAAACACACCACGTGTCTGTACATTGATTGGCTTGGTTGTCTGTCTGTGTAAACAATAATGCTGTTGAACTAGTTGACACCTGAAGGCAGGGCAATGGAGGCGGGCACTTGGTTGCAACAGCAAGAACCCCCCAGCCCCCTCCCAGCCCGTCAATCACTTCCCTGCGGTCCGATGGCTGACTGTCATACCTGCTGCTCAGTAATGCCAAACCTTAGTCTGCCAGTTTAATCCTCCTCCTCCTCCTCCATTTCTGGATTGCCATGGCACCTTCTCGTCTTACTGGGTCCTCCTCCATAGTCCATGACACGCCTCAGCCAGGACCTCTTCCCACTTGCTCCTCCCAATCTCGTCTTTCTCCTGCAGCAGCCAGCCAATGATGAGAATGCCAACCTACTGTCTGGCTCAGTCAGATGTTTGTTTTTCTCCATGAATATAATGAAGTCCCATCCTACAGAGATAAACAAAAGTGTGCTCCATCGGTGGCACTGAGAAATGCCATAATTTTAAATAAAGTCACAGCTTCTCTATTTTGCAACAAAGTGAAGCCATGATTCAATTCTCTGAATGGGGGAGATGATTGGGGGCTTCAGCTTACAATGGGGCATTGACCTCCCCTAAATCAGCATGGTGATGCAACTACCCAACAACTACCGGTTGGAGCTGGTATAGAAAACAAGCAGAGACCTCCTACAATGGCCCCATTGGAAGAAGGGGGCTGGGAAGAGGGGACTCCCCATGGAGATGTCCAAGTGGCTAGAGGCACGAAGGGCTGCCTGCATAGAAGCATAGTGCTAGGTGGTAATGATGAGGGGGTGGAGTAGAAATCCCAGCACTGACAGACCTGAGCTGGTATGGGAAAAGGTAGCCTGTGATGGAGATGACCGTTATTGAGCACTTTCAAAAAGGGCGACTCAATAACGGCACTATCTATCTGAGGCTATTGGACAGGAGGGTGATCAGATGAGGGGCAGCAAATATAACAAGAGGATGTTGCTATGTACACATGCGCAGGGGGAGTATGCCACAGTGGATGGAAGGAGAGGGAGGGTTTGTAAGGCATACTGCAGCAATGGGCTACTGAACTGGGCCTGTGGCATGGTGGGTCGGTGGCAGGCTAGGGTTGTGAGGGTGCCAGGTTTGGTTCAGGCACGCATTCAATTTGTTGCACCTGGCAATTACATGTTTTCAGTAATTGCACCCCCCTGACATGCACCACCCTGGAGTTGCGAATCCTTTAGTGGGGGGGAGGGTGCAGGGGGGCACAGCCCTCCACATTAAAATAAAAGTGTCCAGCAACATTTTGTTGTATGCCATGAGTGTTACATTGCTGAAATTGATTTTTGGCAATGTACACTCGCCCTAACGGTGATCACCTTTCTGCAGTCGCCATTATGACATAGAACTGTAACCAACAAAGAACCCTCCCACAATGGCCTCTTAGGAAGAGGGGGCCAGGAAGTGGGGACTTATCATGACAGCTTGAATGAACAAGAGGAGCCATGTGGAGATGACACAGAAAGCAGAAGCCCTGAGATCTACTGACCAACATCCGCGGTAGAACTTGTGTAGCATGCATCCAGTGCTTGCCCTGTTGGAACTGCTGGGGGTGGGACAAGACAATAGAGGGTGAAAATGGAGGCCTTCAAAATAGGGCCCCAAACCACACTGACATGGAAACTCAAGCCTCGGTTACAGTCACTGCAAAGCAGACCTGAGATGTGGAGGTCTGAGCTGCAGAATGAGCAATGTCGAATAGCTCTGCTATGTCAAAGGATGACCTGGGACACCACCAACCACAAGAGTGCTGGTGGAGGGCAATTCAGAGCCATACCTTGTGTAGAAGAAGGTGTTGGATGGCAGGAAGGGCCATCACCCTAGTGGGCGACATTGCAGACGTGGTCGGTGCCCAAGAGGGCACTGACCAAGACGCCCTCATCAGTCGCAAGTGAGCTGACTGCAAAAATTGGCAAAGAATTACCTTGTGGGGGAGAAGGTGTTGGATAGCAGGAAATGCTATTGCCAGGGTGGATGACAATGAAGAAGTGGTCAGCACCCATTAGGTAGGAATCAGCATACAAGATGAGCTAATTGGTATTTTTGTGCCAACACATTCTATGCTTATTTCTCTGAAACAGCATTTTTAAAGCAGCAGTACACGTTACAGCGAAGGTAAACCTTTGCTGCCTCCTTGGCCCTTCTAATTTTTTCAAACAGCTCTTTTCTCCTGTACTGTAAGACACCCTTTCACCCATTTTGAGTCTGCTACAGCTTTTTTAGACTTGAAGGCCTTCAACACTGTGCTGCATAGGAGACTGTTAAAGAAACTAAACAGCCTAGGGTTGGGATGCAAAGTGAAGAAATGAGTTAGAAACTAGTTAAAGGATAGGCAACAGAGGGTGGTGGATAGCAGCACACACTCTGATGAGAGGACAGTGACCACCAGGGACAAATGACCTGGCTGGGAAAGGGATCTGAGCAGTGCAGGAGGAGTTTGTGGAGTTGGGGAGGGTGCTTAGACAAGTAGCATGCATGGTAACCTTCTCGGAGGTGCTGCCTATCTATGGTATGGGTGAGGCGAGGGTGCTTCACACCAATGGAGCCAATCAGTGGTTGAAAAACAGGTGCAGAGCTCAGGGTTTTGGCTTCTTTGGGAACTGGGGGTCCACCTGGAGGGATGCAGACCTATACTGGCATGATAGTCTGCATCTGTCCAGGAGGGGAACCAGGATACTTGGTGGTGGGTTAAAATGCTTCATTGGCAATCATTTAAACTAGCCAAGGGGAGAGGCACTGAAAATGAGAAGGGGAATCTTAGCCCCCCAAAAAATCAGGGTAGTTAGTGAGGTAAATACCAAGATAGAGAAGTCGATAGGGAGAAAGGCAGGGTAAATGGAAAAGACAAAGTCAGTAAAGACAGAGATGGGTCAAAAACGGGTAAGGGCATCAAAAAATGGAGGGTAACGAGTACCATTGCCTTTAGTTTAGGTAACAAGCTCCCTGAACTGGTGGGCTTGCTGGCAGAGGGATGCCTGGATATCGTGGCAGTCACAGAAACATAGTACACAGAAAACCATGACTGGGATGTCAATATACCAGGGTACACAATCTACAGGAGGGACAGGGAGGGTAGAAGAAGAGAAGGAGTAGCTCTCTATGTAAGGGAAGAGATCAAAACAACAGAACTAAAGGGTAAACAGTGAGGACAGGAGGCACTATGGGTCACCCTGAAGCCTGGAAATGGCACCATAATCCGCACAGGGGTTCTATACAGACCCCATGTCAGGGAGGAAATGAACAAGGAAATGATAGAAGTCATCCTTAGGGTGGCAGAGAAAGGGGAGATATTGCTGATGGGGGACCTGAATATGCCAGATGTTAACTAGAGCACCTTTGCTATAGCCACATCCAAGAGCAGGGTCATTCCTGATGCCCTACAGGGGCATGCCTCAGACAGCTAGTGTTGGAACCCACTCAGAAGGGCAATCTTAGACCTGGAAATCTCAAATGGGAAGGAGAAAGGATCTCAGATCTAGAAGAGGCCACCAAACAGTGTGGTTCATGATAAACTCAGCTGAAGAGTCAAGCCATACAAAAGTGAAGGTACTGGACTTTAGGAGGGCTGATTTTCTCAAAATGGAGACAGCCTCAGAAAAGCACTAGCAAAGAGGCAAGAAGGAGGGGTGGAGCAAAAATGAGGAAACATCAACACTGCCATCACAGAGGCAACAAGCCTTTGTGTGAAGCGAATAAACAAATCAAAAGAAAATAAAAAAGCACTATGGTTCTCAAAAGAGGTGGTGGGGAAGGTTATGGAGGAAAAGATAACATTCAGGAAGTACAAGGAAACACAGAAGGAGCAGGACAGAGAACTGTACCAGTTAAAGCAGAAGGAGTCAGGGAAGGCAGTCAGAATAGCAAAGGCCCAAACCAAGGAAAATATAGCCAACTCAGTTAACACAGGGGATAAAACCATTTACAGGTACATTAGGGAGTGAACAAAGACAAAGGGAGGGATACTGAAGCTGAATAAAGAGGAGGGTGGGTGGGCAGAGAGGGACAGTGAAAAGGCAGAGATACTGAATGAATACTTGTGCTCAGTATTCACAAAGGAAGAGGAGGGAGAGGTACCTAATCCAGTCAATAGAAGCACTCTGGATAGGGGTTTTGATATCAGTCCTTTCACAGAAGAAAGGGTTCTAAAAGAACTCCTAAAACTGAAGGTGGACAAAGCAATGGGGCCTGATGAGATTCACCCCAGAATTCTAAAAGAACTAAGGGGAGAACTAGTAACATCACTGACTACCCTTTTTAACAAATCATGGGAGGATGGTGTGGTGCCTGACTGCTGGAGGAGGGTGGAAGTAATTCCCCTTCACAAAAGTGGGAGCAAGACAGAGACAGGAATCTACAGACCAGTCAGTTTGATCTCAGTGGTAGGGAAAATGATGGAATCACTTCTGAGGGAAAGAGTTGTTGAGTAGGTAGAGGCCATTGGGGTACAGGACACAAGGCAGCATGGATTTACAGTGGGAAGTTCATGTCAGATGAATCTAATCAATTTCCTTGACTGGGTGACCAAAGTTGTAGACCAGGGAGGGGCTGTGCACTTGGTCTACCTTGACTTTAGCAAGCCATGTGACACAGTCCTGCACAAAAGATTAAGAAACAAATTAGCCAGACTGGGAGTCGGTCCCAGGGTGGTAGCCTGGGTAAAACATTGGCTGGTGAACAGGGAACAGAGGGTAATAGTAAACAGAGTCCACAGTAAAGAAAGGGGGGTTACAAGTAGGGTGCCGCAGGGTTCAGTACTGAGTCCCGTCCTTTTTGATGTCTTCATTAGTGACATTGCAGAAGGACTGGAAGGAAAAAGGTATGTCTTTGCAGATGACACAAAGATCTGCAACAGGTATGATACACAAGGTGGGGTGGAATGGATTAGAAGGGACTTGGCAAGGTTGAAGGAACAGGCAAATGTATGGCAGCTTAGAGTCAATGTAAAGAAGTGCAAAGTAATGCACCTGCGAAACAAAAACCCAGGGAAAAGTACACAATGGGGGGTGAGAAACTGACAGCAAAAATGGAAAGGTACCTGGGGTTAGTTATATCAGATGACCTTAAAGTGGGCAAGCAATGTGAAAAGGCAGTAAGGAGGGCTGGGGGGATACTGGGATGCATAAGGAGAGGCATCACCAGTAGAAAACAGGACGTTGTTAACCCTCTGTACAAACAGTTGGTGATACCCCATCTGGAGTACTGCAGGCAGTTCTGGAGACCCCAGCCCCACAAAGACACAGACAGGGTGGAGGCTGTCCAGAGGAGAGCAACCATGCGAAGAGAGACTAAAAGAGCTTAATATGTATACGCTTGAGGAAAGGAAGGAGAGGGGGTCATGATAGAAACTTTCAAGTACCTCACAGGAATCAACAAAGTCCAAGAGAGTAGCAACTTTCAGAAAAAGAGATGTACAAGAACAAGGGGGAGCAATTTGAAGATAGAGGGATACAACTCAGAAGTAATGTGAGGAAGTATTTTTTCTCAGAGAGAGAGAGTTGCGGATGCATGAAACAGCCAGAGGAGTCATGGAGTCAAGAACAGTGGGGAATTCAAAAATGCATGGGACAGACATAAGACAATTCTAGTGGGGGAGGAAATGGTAGCACGTGAGGTGGGCGCCTGCATCATGGCGCCATCCAAAATGGCGACGTGATATGGGTGAAAGCCTGAAAGGGGAGGGGGCAGGGAAGGTGACCGCATGTAGTGGGTGACCCTAATGACAGGATGTCGCTACATGCACTTGGGGGGGAAATGAGCATGGCGAACGAGGCCTGGGAGAGGGTGGAGGGGATGTAGGGGGTGGCGCTGCGGTCAGTTTCCGAGCTGCACTGTGGCATCGGAGGTTGGCCTCCACTTGTGGTGCTGGGTTTCCGGGTTCGGGTCTGAGTCTGGGCACTACTGTGCTTTTCTTGCACTTGGCCCAAAATCTTATTTGTTTTATTTTTGCATCCCCCCAACATGCACCCCCCTGGAGTTGAGAATCCTTAAGTAGGTGGGTGTGGGGGGTGAAGCTCCCCTAGGTGGGAGGGGTGTGGGGCACAGCCCCCCCCACAGAAAGCAAGTATTTTTATTCCCCGGTGAAATTTTTCCATGCGCTGGAGTTGTCAGGGTGCTGAAATTGTTTTCGCCACCCTGATGTCGCTCTTCTGTGGGTTGCCCTTTTACGGTCGCTGAGATCACATAGAACTGAGGAAGTTGGCTGTTAGTTAACTAGGATCTGCAGCTTATCCAACTGGAAGGGAAATGGGAAGACTAGGTGGGCCAAGCTGTCTTTATCTGCCATCAAATTCTATGTTACAAGGGTTGGTTTTCTTTATTTCAGGTGGGCACTTGGGGATTTGGCACCTCCAGTGTCGGTGTTATGTTTGTGGTGGGGTATGTTGTGGTGAGTGCTGAGAGGTAGGGTCTGATGGAGGGACAGTTATGGGGGTGCCAGCAACAACATCGATGAATAGTTTTCTTTGTTCCAGAGTATAATTCCTCAGCAGGCTGATCCTGACAGATCAGCTGTGCTTGCTGGGCAACATAGATCAGAGAAAAGAGTCAAACTATGATTGGGTCAGCTCTATCCTTTGAAATACATGAAGTTTCCCCCAAGCAAGTCAGAATACTGCCATGATCACTCACCACCCCATAAGAAGGACACAGAGACCAAAGCGTTTTTCAACAAAAGGTTTATTCAGACATCACATACAGACACGTGTCCAAAGACATGTCTGTTCACGATGTCTAAATAAACCTTTTGTTGAGAAACACTTTGGTCTCTGTGTCCTTTTTATGGGATTATGAGTGCCTTAAACTGTGTGACTTGCAGTACTTGATTTTGTTTATGGAAGCACCACATTCCCAGTGCTCACTCTGTCTGCAATTTCAACCGTCATGATCGGCCTGGCTGATGATTGGTGTGTCACTGATGAGCCCCTTGTAGATCACTCTGCATTGGACTGACAGTGTCACATCCCTCAAAAGTCAAAATTGTTTGCTGCGAGTGTGCGCACAGCGAACATAAAAGAGTGACAGAGCTACTAGTATCTTGCTATGTATGTAATCGTTTGAACTGTTTCATTTGTTATTAAAGGAGAACTGTGGCAATACTAAGCTCCCCAACCCCGAAAGGCTTCTCCCCAATTAAGCTTTTGACACCAAACCCCATTTTTTCCAGCAGGCACTTACTTTATTTTTATTTCCTAAAATCTGTGAACCAGAAATATGGTGGACTGTGCACAGCTCCATTTACTGTAATAGTGCGGCGCCGCATTGCTCGCTTACATTGTACATATACAAACGATTTTTCAGCATTTAGCATATATTATTCCTATTGGCTGATCCTTCTGCAGTAAATCTAGTTACATGTTAATTATTTAGAGTAATTGCCAATAATGTTCTTAAAAATCTCACTATATTTATCTATTTACTAATGTTGTTCTTTATAAGGAACGTTATTGATATACACTGAGTACAGCAAATTAAATGATGCTAATATGCAAATATGCTCTTACCAAGCAAATTTTATATCCTAGCTGTCCTATCTGTATTCTGTTTCATTATCCTATGTCCCTCCTTCTACACCCATTTTTTTCTTGCTTCATGTCCTTCCCCTTCTCTTCACATTACACACATATTTGATTTGGTTGATGCTTGGTACTTTTATGAAGTTAATAAATTAATGAAGTAAATTAATGTGACACTTTTCCCCACATTCACAACTGTGATATCGAGAAAAATGGCATTTTGCTGATCCCAGGTATTTGTTAAATGAAACTAAATTCAGTGGTGGATCACAGAGTGGTTGTGGTTGGAATTGCCCTACGTTGACCACAATGAGTCATTGTATCGATTACAGCTTTGGAAGTAACTTTTCTCATGCTTTTATATATCGGCCTAGATATTCAAAAGGATACACCTGGTGCAACTGAGTTGTGCTGGCAGATCCCCAAAGTGCACCGCTGGGCCATATTCAACAGGTGGGGATGAGCAGCACAATTCTAGATGTGCCACAGCACAAAGCTAATGTATGTGGTGCATCTGGATGGGGCGTTCCCCTGCATATCTGGCACATTGCAGTATTCAGCCAAGATGCACGGCACAACTGCCCGCACATTTGGAGATGTGCCACACAAAGTTATGCCTGGAAAACCAGGCATAACTCATAGCCATCCACAAGTGAACTGCTGTACTGCATAGTGCAACACAACCCCCACCAGCCCTGATTACAGAAGAATTCATTATCCCCAGATGTCCCTGGCAGTCCAGTGGCTCCCCTCCCACCCTGAGGTTCATTTGTGCCCATCAGAAATTCTATTGAAACTCCCTGGTAGTCTAGAGCCCCCCCCTTCCATCCCTGAATCCCCTAATATAAAATAATTCTGTATTCATTACCTTGGTAGTCTAGTTTACCCACCTCCCATACCCTTACATGAATAAAAATCAAATCCATCCCGTATCCCTGGTAGTCTAATGTAACCCCATCCCCAAACCTGATCGTATAACACCCAACTCAGTATTCATGGTGGTCCAGTGTATCCCCCACCTCCCTACCCACTGAGGAATCCACCCCACTCCCCCCAACCCAGCAAAGTCAGTTGCTCATGGAGCCCATGGGCAGCACATCCCTCCACACACCACCACGGCTGCCTGCTGACTGAGCTGTCATAGAATGACAGTTCACTGTGTGCATTGGAAGCCCATTAGTAGACACTGTGAACCAATGGGCTTTAGTGTGTATGGTAAGCTTTCATTTACAACTTTGAGTTATACATAAAGTTGTGAATGAAAGCTTAAAGTGCACAGGAGGTACACTGGGCAACCATGGATACTGGATTGGGTGTTCTACCTGTATGATCAGGTTCAAGGATGGGAGGGGAGGTTACACTAGATTACCAGGGATACGAGGGATGGATATGATTTTTATTCATGTACGGGGATGGGACGGGGACCACTAGACTATCAGGGATTTGTGCGTGTTCTTTGTGCTACACAGCAGTTGTCGTCTGGCACATCCCTGCCCCAGATATGCAAATTGGGCCATATCGACATGCAAATGGACCCATTTGTACCCCATGGCTAATGGCCCCATTTGAATGTTTCTAGTCTAAATATCTGGAATTTGTCCCCATTCCAGGTATTCAGATGGGCAGGGAATGCGCCAGAGCATTGTTTGTGGCCCCCATTTGGCAGCAGGCATTTTGTACCATATTCAGATGTGATGCACAGTAGCTCTACTTGTTTGAATATAGCACCTATGAGCTCCAGCGCAACTCAGTGGACAAAGCAACCACCTGCACCCTTTCTGGGTGTAGTTTGACAATCCAGGCCTTGGTATTCATCCACATGGGGTTTACCCCATAACTGATGTGATTTGATCTGCATCTCGATGCTTGGATTTTGCTATGCATTTTGATACAGTTATGTTTTATATTTACTTATACTTTTCACATTTCTGGATATATTTATATCTTGTTTAATTTTTTACAAGAACTTATTCACATTTGGGTTTGTTTTATTCCCACAAATACTGTATATGATGATTAACAAATTTGTAAAACAAATTGATGCACTGTAGTAATTGGTTCAGTTAATTATTCCACTGATAGTGATGGTATTTAGTGGGTCTGTTCTCTGCTGTAACCCAGCCCCCTGAGAATGACTACAGTTAAAGTGCCTGGGCAAGAGTCAGAGATACAGCAGTTCTCTGGGTTGCTAGGTATTATTCACATTTTTGTATTTTTGCAATAAAATAAGCTTTAAACAGTAACTAAAGCTTTTGACAGTGCTGTTTGTTTCAAGAAATGGTGCTCCAGGAGTGCCTGAACCTTCTTGTTTTGTCACATTACATTTACTAATACCTAGTACTGAAGCAATTACCACAGAATGCACTGCATTCTTGTTTTGGTGGTATTTCTAAGTACAGCCTCGAAAGCTAGGTCCTCCTGAGGCACAGGAACTGGTTCTGAGACCTCCTGACTATAATAAGATCATCATAGCCTTCAGAGATAATGACATAGGATCTGACTTGTCTCCCTCTACAACCTCCTTGGAAGAAGGATTAAACTGAGAGAGAGTGGGGTCACAGGGCTGACAATGCAGTGCGTGGTTGCAGCAACACCAGTGACACCACTGTCATCCCGAAGTGGTGAAAGACTGGTGTCACAGGCAGTGCCAGAACTGACACCATGAGCAACACCAGGAGGGTTCCTGGTACTGCAAGCCCATGTGGCACCAGGTGCAGCACCAGAACTGGTGTCAATGACCCAGCTGGAACCAAAGTGACCTGTGATGGCACTGTGGTTGTCCCTCTCCCTGGACAGGATGGAGGCAACACCACAAGTGGGACAGGCATTGGCAGCACCATTCCCAGCAAGGATCTGAAGGCTGCTGCAAGCAAACACCATACCAGGCACAGTGGCAGTGCTCACAGCACCAACTCAGTTGACCCCAAAGGATCGAGGACCAAGACCACCAGCAGTGCCATCTGGGCCAGATGCTGCACTCACTGCTCCATAAGAGCTGCTCAGTGGTGAAACTGTTCACCAGAACCCTCACTTTAAGATACTTGGGGGCTCCACACTGAAGACAACGACATCCCATGACTAGAAGTACCTGGTGTCATTGGTGACAACAGTGAGAACCTCTGACTTCAGAATGTTGAATGGCTCATGGAGAACTCACAGAGGGTGAACTTGACTGGTGCTGTTTCTTCTTCTTATGAGACATGAAAAAGGCCTAATGGTACTGGGACCCTGATGCAGAGTGTGTGTAGGATCAGGACCATTTATTTTTGTACTTGCAAGAGGACTGTCCTTCCTCCTGATTACTGGACTGTCCATCATCAGAGCCCCTCTCTGGAGGAGAGAATGGACCGGCACAACCTGAAGCCACAGCAGCCTGCCTCTTCAGGCTCCTTTCACCTCCATTGACACTTTGTAGGCTAGAGAAAGAAACTAAGTTGTTTAAGTATGACAAAAAAACTAAACTGACCCAAAAATAACAAACTCTGGCTTTAAATACTAGAAACATAGAAACACAGAAAAGTGATAGCAGAAGGTGACCTTGCAATCCATCTAGTCTGCCGGTTTAGAGTAACTACCCGAGTAACTACCCCCTCACCTATTTACTAATGAGTGCTATGATGCTTTTGCATTTATCCCATGCATGTTTGGAACTTCCTGACCCCTACCACCTACTGGGGTAGAGTGTTCCATGGGTCCACCACACTCCATGAAGAAGAACTACCATGCCTTACCATGTATCTTCCATTTCTCAATCTTCATATCCTGTCCTCAGGTTTTTGCGTAACTCCTACCCAGGAACAAGTCTTGTACTTGAGTTTTGTTGATACCATTTAGGTATTAGAATATCTCTATCATGTCACCCCATCCCTCCTCTGTTCGAGAGAATACATGTTGAGTTCCCTCAGTCTAACATATAGGTGCCTTGTGCAACCCTTGTATTATTTTAGTTGCCCTGCACTGAACCCTCTCTAATCTATGTCCTTTTTTAATAGCTGTTTGATTCCTTTCACCTCCTTATACCAACTGGTGATGGGGACACATAGGTAGGTTATACAGGTTTTCTCCCTGAACACCTTGACACCCCAACACATGGCCATGCAAGCATGTGGAGACATGCTATGCACCAGCTCAGCCCCTTCCACCTCCTGTAACTGTTTGCTGCCTTCTCCACCTAAGATACCCATTGGACTGCCACTCATTAGCAGCGGAACTATGGAGGGCACCAACCACCCTCACCACCCTTGGGAGAGGAGAGCTGCCCATCGGTATGCTTGATCCTGCTCCTCCCCCTCACCGACACCCCAGTGACCTGAGGTCATTCCCAAACTCGGTCACTGGCATAGCATAAGGTGTGGCGTTCAGCGCCTTAATCCTCAGCACCACTGGGTTGGCTCATCTATGTCATTTTTGAGATGTAGTCACCAGAACGCTACACAGTACTCCTGGTGTGGTCTCACGAGAGATCTGTAGAGCGGGAGCACCACCTCCCTTTTCCTGCTGGAGATTCCCCAACTTACGCAACCCAGCATCCTATTTGCCCTAAGCACTGCCTTTTCACACTGTTTGCCTGCTTTTAGGTTGTCCATAATAATCACCCCCCAGGTCTCTCTCCTGCTTCATGGCCTCAAGTCTCACTCCTCCCATGAAGTATTACTCCTCCGGGTTTCCCTTCCCCAAGTGCATGACCTTGCACTTTTCGCGATGAAATTCAGTTGCCAGGTCCCAGATCATTGTTCCAGTTACTTTAGGTCAGATTTTATCCTTTACACACACACACACACACACACACACACACACACACACTCACACACCCGGAAGAGTCTACTCTGTTACTGACCTTTCGTTATCTGTGAAAAGACACACTTTACCCTCTAAACCTTCAGCTATGTCACTAATGAAGATGTTAAATAGGAGAAGACAAATACTGACCCGAGGCACCCCTGGTCACCTCCTTTTCCTCCAATAGTGTGCTGTTTACTAGTACCTTCTGGGTTTTCCACTCAGACAGTTTGCACCCAGTTTACTACTTCAGACCTACTCCTAGGTTGGCTAGCTTGTTAGCTGCCTTTTGTGAGGAATGGAGTCAAATTCTTTACTGAACTCTAGATAGATTACTTCCACTGCTCCACCCTGGTCCACTATCTAGGACACCAAGTTGAAGAAGTCTGTTAAATTTGTTTGGCACAATCTACCCTCATAAACCCATTTTTGTCTAGGATCTAATGCTACACTCTTCTCCAGATAGGAGATGATTCTTTCTTTGAGGAGTGCTTCCATAATCTTGACACAATTGATGTGAGGTTTACCAGTCTATAGTTACCCGTGACTTCCCTACTCCCATTTTTGTAAAGAAGGAGCACAGTGGCTCTTCTCCAGTCCTGGGACAACTCCCTGTTTCAAAGATAAGTTTAAGAGTTCTGCTAGGGGTTCTGACAGCTCTTCCTCAGTTTCTTGAGTATCTTGGGGTGTATTTCATCAGACCCCATTGCTTTGTTTACTTTAAGTTTCCCTAGTTCTTCTAGGACCCTCTCCCCTGTGAATAGTCCTGAGTCTATCTCCTTACAAGAGGTGCTGTTCCCCCCAGCTTGGGTCTGCTACCATCTCTTTCCTTAGTAAAAACCATGCAAAAATAGCCATTCAGTAACTCTGCTTTTTCCCTGTTATCCTCCGTGTGTCCCCGTTTTCTTTGCTACTCTGACTATACTCCCCCCTTCCTTCTTCTCCTTTTACTGCTATATCTAAATACTAATAAGAACTGAATGCTGTTGTCATATAGATATGACGTTCTGTCTCTCGGTGGGTGAGTGACATCAGTGGTGCTCATTTGATGGTGGCAAAACAGGAACTTGAGGCAGTTGGGGGGCTGACACAGAGGTAAACTAGTTGCTGAGTGCACTGACTTTGGGTAGAAACTTTGCAGAGACTCAGATAATTCATTCAGCCACATGGACGCCCTTACAGCAAAGGAGTGTTTCCCAGGTTTATTCTCCTGAATGGTATTTCTGGGGCATTCCTAGTCATATTCCTGGTTTTAAATTGATTGATAGCAGGGTGTAAGCAATTTTGTATAGCTGGGGGGCAAGACTCAACAGCACCTTTTTTGCAAGCAGACAGGTTTGGTACTATAATCTACCCTGGAGGGGTAACTATTTGGAGAGAGAATATAGGGAGCAGCTATGGACCATCTTATCAGCTCCCAATACAAGGCAACATGCCTTGTTGCATACCACCTTGTCACCGATTAGTACAGATTCACATGCAGGTACATATACTAGGAGGCCATAGTCAATCATCGATAAGACAGTGCTGCATACAGCACGACACCTGACTTCAATGGTAAGGTTGAGGCAGTTCCTATTCAGTGCACCTAGCCTTCTGTTAGCCATGCTAACAATATTGTCAAGTGAGGGAGAATGATGGGGTACCGTCAGAATGACACCAAGTTACTTGAATTCCATCTCTTCTAGTTCATGTCCCTTGTCACTGAGTATGACTAGTGTTGGGACCTTTTATTTTTCATTTGTGGGCCTTAGAGTAACATGTTTTTGTTATTTTGTAGTTGAGACAAATTTGTTGTGGGTGCACCATTTGTCTACCGACTTGATGTTGATTCAGAAGTCAGTAGAGCTATTACTTAGGTCAGCACTGCTGATAAAAATTACAGCATTGTTGTAGTTAATTTGTTTTATTGAATTTGCAAACAGAGAGACAAGGCTACAACAGTGTATAATATGGTGAATTATGCAAGCTGAATACATATACAAGTTTGTTCAGGATGTACATCCTATTCTTTGTTAAAATAATAGGTTCATGTTTTGTATCTCAGATGTCTTAATGTTAGACAAAAATTGTATTGCTGAACGTCATTCGCAGAGTACGGGTTGTAGTCACAGGAACTTTTGTTTAGCAACAAGCTAATAAGTGGTGTGCTTGTCTGCATCCTAGCTAGTGAGTAATACCTTTCTGATTTCTTACTAGCCTTCAGGGGATAGTGTTGTTGAGTTTGGAATCAGTCCACCTCTTTAGCCTAGGAGTCATGGTGGCCTTAATAGACCTTTGGAGTGGGGATTCAGTCCTGGGAGTGGAGATTCCCAAGTATATTGAAAGTATGGGGCCTAAACTTTGTAGAAATTGGATGCATGGTGCAGGAGAAAGTGTACCATTTTAGAGTTAGTTAATAGTGTAGCCAAAGCTTCTTGCCATTCCCTAAAGGGTGGGATTTTAATAGTTCTCCATCATCTAAGCAGCAGACATTTGGCTTCAATAGATGCTAGGAGTAACCATGTCCTCTTAAGCAAAGAGAGTGTTGTTGGGAACTTAGGGATTCCCAAAAGGATCAAGCGGACATGTGGTAGTTCCTGCAGTATTTTGGAACAGCAGTCCAAAATATTATTCCAGTAGCTTTGGATCAGGGGCAGGACCATAGGATGTGGGCCAAGTCTGCCCTTGAGGTATTGCATCTCCAGCACTGGCCATGGGACAGGAGGCTCATCTTCTTTAGTTGTTCTGGGATCTTGTACCAGTAATGCACGATTTTATTTTGAATGAGCAAGGTACTCTGGTCCGAGTAAGCTTGGTGTATGAGGTTCCAAGCTTGGGTCCAAGATTTTTCTGAGAAGGATGCTTGTAGTGCTGCCTCTCATTTTCATTTTGGGGTAGAGATGGGTCAGCAGGGAGTCTTTCAGAGCTCTGTAGATATAACCTGCTAGGCCTTGTATTTTGATCCATAATCATCTGGGTATCTCAGGTAACCTCTTGCATGGGTGTGTGACAAGGTGAAACAGTCACAATTGTTGCCTCTTTTTGGAGGTATACAGGCTGCAGACATGCAGGTACCTCCAGAAGTCTGCATTAGGTAGCCTGTATCGAGTTTATAAAGCCTAATATGAGTCTATCATGTTAGTGGAAGGGATGGATAAATCTCTCATAAAGTATATTTCTTTGCTCTGCCATGTGAGCCGTCTAAGGTGTAGTGATTCAATCGTAACATGCAGGCTGTTCCATAGAGTGTATAGTTACCCAATTTTGTGCACTATTTAGTCCCCCTCCCTGCATTGTTTCTTGCCACAAGGCTATCATGTACCATTTGCTAGATTCTATAGGAAGTGAATTACCCAAATAAGCTGATGGTGGGGGTGCCTTTGAGTAGTTCAGTTTCCAGTTTAATCCAGGCTGGTGGATGTGGCCCTGGATAGTGAAACAGTTTACAGGTTTGGGCCATCAAAAAGGCATAGCGGTAGTGTAGTTCACTAAAAATACCACCAACAGCTTAATCTGGTTCAAGATCAGTTGGCATTCATCTGTATCCCCCTTCCCTGGGTCGTGCCTGAAAATAGGCAGGATTTGTCTAGTGCACTTACCGGTCAACAAAAGCTAAATAAATAAATAAAAAAATAGTGTGGAGGCTCCATCCTTCTTCTGGACCAGTGCACGCATTTTAAATCTACTATGGGGGGAGGAGCCATCCCATAAAAGTTCACAGTGAGAGTGCTTATTTTCTGAAACCACTCATTCCCAACAAGGATAGGCAGATGGGAGAGGATATGAAAGACTTGTAGGGCAAAGATCATTTTTATGGTGTTTACTTTCCTTATCAGGGATAGGTTTAGTAGTTTCTACCTTGCTATGTCAGTCTGTAGCTTATCAATTAGGGGCTGGATGTTAACCACTGCTGTCCTTGTAAGGTTCAGGGTTATATGAATTCCCATATATTTAATGGATTTAGGGGCCCAGGCTATTCCAAGGTGGGACACCAGATCTGGAGTTGTAAGGCAGTTTAGGTGGAGGATCTCAGTTTTGGAAAGATTGATTCAGAGCTCACAAATGGATGTGAAAGAGTGCAGGGTACCCAAAGGATGAGGCTTGTTTTAGTAACGTCCTCAACGAGAACAAGGCAGTCATCTGTGTACAGTTTTACTCTGAACTCTGTACCACTATTGTTTTTAAGTTAAATGTTTTATTGTTTTCAAATATAATAGAAAATTGCAGATACAGTATGATACACATGACAGATAGCCATGAGGAGTAATTACAGGACCACCATGCAATAACGTTGTACAAGGATCAATCAATGTGTCCCTTCAGACATTTGTCTACTTTATGTATATATTGAATCTAAACATATTTCTAGAGCGTACCATCTTATTATTGTCATACAAATAGTAAACAAGTATAGGGAGAAAAGAAAAAAGGGGGGGGGAAGGACCCCATAGGGTTTATATCACTTGTACCTATGGGCATCCTGATAGATGAGAGGATGACTAAATGCACCTACCTTAATAATCCCAGCCACATGCAACCATAGGGAGGTATCACCACATATAAGACAAGGCTTCATGGAATACGATAGTTACACCTTCTCATGGTTGTTTCCCACTGCATCTGAGGAATGACACCACAGAGTGAACAAAGTAATATAGATAAAGTAGCTACTACTGCTGTGTAGCCTTGTTACTGTAATGATGTAGCTCTAAAGTGCAATCTGTAGATGTTAGAAAGGAAGGTCCCAGGTACAATTAAAAGTATTCCATAACATGACATGCATTAATAAACACCCACAGATACTTTTTGATAACAACTAATACCCACAGAGCAAAATAATGCAACTTGTGGGTAAACTATATACAGCTAATATCATTTCAGATGGAACCTAAAGAGGTCAGTCACTAACAACTTAACATTGTAGCATAAGGGTTATATATGTGCTATATACAAACATTCAGTTAAGAGATTGAGTGGTGGCAGTTAGAGAGGTGGACATAGGTCAGCCAATACCAGCTTTAGTAGACAGATAAGCCATGAAAGGGGCCCAAAAGAGATAAAAGGAACCCACCTTCTCAGTAAGCACGTGTTACCGTCTATTGAGTTCATATATGGAAGAAAGTGATGATATAATGTCATTTACTCCTGGCTTGATGGAACTTTGCCAGTTTTGCAGGGTTGCCTGTTTCACCTGCATACTAAGTAGCATTAGCCATCTAAATTCCTGATGATTGAGAAGGGGGGCACCAGATCTCAGACCCAGCAGCATAAGAGCTGGATTAACTGGGATATGGCAGTGGAGTAAATCCAGCTAGCTTCATGAATCATCTTCTCCCATAGACCATATATCCAAGGGCTCTGCCAAAGAATATGATACAGATTGCCCCAGGCTGGAGGCATCTCCAGCAAGTATCATGTATAAGGATTTTCATTTTCTTTAGCATTACAGGTGTCCTATACCAGGAGTGCAGTATTTTGTTATGTATGAGTCTGCTCTGGGTATCTTTATGAATCTTATATCCGACTTGCCAACATTGTTTCCACTGTGACTCGGAGATTTGTATATGAAGGGACTTTTCCCATTTAGACTTGGATGTTGAGTTAGAAGTGGGTAACGTACCCTCACTGCAGCATATATAGTGGCAGTGACCTTGTTGGATAAGTGGAGCCAACCCTTTAAATGAGGATTAAGGTCTGAAAGAGCTTTGCCCTGCCATAGAAGGGGTCTAAGACTGTCACGCATTTGCAGATATTTCCAAAAATCTGATTTGACCAAATTCCATCTGGATTGCAGGTTCTGGTATGCATCAACCACCAGGAGTTAGGCTCCAAGATGTCCTGAATGATATAATCCCTTCTCCTGCCCGAGGCCAGACCACTGTGTTGCCCCGATGGTTATGTTGGAGTTACCCACAGAGGCATATACAAAATGAGAAGGCCGGAGTCTTAGATTTTTGTGTGAAGCCTTCAATATCTGATTGAGGAGCCAATAGTTGGATGCGATAAAGACTCCTGGTTGGGAGATAAGCAGAAAGGAGGCTGCTAGGGCTGTTACAGACAGTCTGCTCAAGCATTAGCCACTGAGGGATTCGGTATTATAAGGGTGGAACCATTTCAATGTTTGTGCACCTTGAAAAGCCAATTTATACCCTTCAATCCAGGGAGGCCCCAGCCCACCTGCTGTAAATGGGCCGGAGCTGGTTTCTACTAAACAAGGTCTGTCTGAGCCCCTAGGAAGGAACCAATCATCCCATCAATTTTTGAAGCCAGTGAGTTGGAAGAAAATAAGGGAATATCGCTAGTAAGTAAAAGAATTTAGGGCAAGGTCATCTTGAAGGCCGCTGTCTTGCCTGCCATAGTCAGATGAAGCCTATTTATATGATCCAGCTCAAGCTTACATTTAGTCAGCAAGGGGCATAGGTTGTTATCCCATCACTTTGCTAGTTTGACCCCACATTTGATACCCAGATATTTGATCATATGCTGAGACCATTTTAAACCATATTGAGCCAGAAGTTGGGGGTGACACTGTGAGTTGAGAGGGAGTACTTCTGTTTTGGATTGATTAACCTTTAATCACAAAATGGATGAGAAGTGGTCTAGGATAGCTAATAGTGGAGGCATGAACTCTTTAATGTCCCCGAGTGTTAACAACAAATCATCAGCATATAATAGGGTAGAAACATGTGCATGCCCCAATTAGTACCTTTTATACAAGGATTCTATCTAACTGCAGCTGCCAAGGGCTTGATTGCAAGGACAAACAGGAGAGGGGAGAGAGGGCATCCTTGTCTTGTGCCTCTGTATAGTTGAAATGGTTTGGATAAAACCGAATCGGTAAGGACTTTTGCAAGGGGAGATGTATAAATGGAAGAAACAGCAGCTCTGAAGTGCGGCCCAAAACCCAGATGTTGTAAAACTCTCTACAGATAGTCCCACTCTACGGAATCAAATGCCTTTTCAAAATTGATGGCCATGGCAGCTTCCAGCTTTGATGGATCATGGCTCGCCATGTGAATGAGATTAATGAGTGTTCTTTTTTTTTTTAAACTTTCTTTATTTATGAGTTTTTTCTTTCATATAAGTACACAAACTTATCAACTCATGCACATACAAATACTTACATAGGAGTAACAATCAATAAAATAAAAAAATATATATTTTTTAAATAATTTGTCACTTGTTTATACATTATAGTTTAGGAAACAAGTCAGAATACAAAGTCTTTTCTCAGTGGGGAGATATAGATTACCCATCTCCTCCATATAACTTCAGATTTTGTATATCTCTTATTTGTTAATGCTGTCAGCCTTTCCATTTGGTATATTTTATATACTTCGTCCTGCCATTGAGTTATCTGGGGCTGGTTCATGGTGAACCAATTCTTTGTTATTATCTTTTTGATGGCAAGGATCAGTACCAAAAATAGTTTCTTTGTATTTTCATCTCTACTCCCTTCAGGGAGGTCTGAAAAGAAATACATAAATATATCCAGTTATATACAGTAGCTGGTGTTATTATATTTTTAATAGCCTCTCGGGCTTCTATCAAAAATGGTTGAATTACTGGACAGTTCCAAAACAAGTGTCCAAGAGTAGCCTGTTGTTCACCGCATTTTCTCCAACAGGTGGTCTCTCCTCTACCCCCAAATTGTGCCTGAATTACCGGTGCTCTGAAGAACCTGACAGCATTCTTCAAAGCAAATTCCCTCCATTGTGGTGAGGAAGTACTCTTATGGATACATGTTAGATGATTCCTCCACTTTTCCCTGCTAATATCTATATTCAAGTCTTTTTTCCCATGCTCTCTTGATAAACTCTACTGTGTCTCCCTCAAGCTCTCTTATGGCTGAATATAAGTAGGATATTATGAGCGCTAGACTAGCCCGTCCCTCCAGTCCTCTTTGCAAGGCCTCTATAAGCTTGGGTATGGGGATCTGAGCCCAGCATTTTTCTTTTTCTTTTTTAATATAGTCCCTTACCTGGAAATATCGAAATCTATCTTTATAGGTTATCCCATACTTCGTCTGCAAGTCCACGAAACTTGCCATTATTCCCTCTTTTAAAAATTGGTATAATATGTGTAACCCTTTTCTTTCCCATTCCCTATAGCCCAAATCCATCATTGCAGGTAGAAACCTTCCTGTATGTGTTAGGGAGTAAAACAGTGGTCTCCATGGCTTCATTTTCCTAGTATTCAGTGTTTGTCTCCAGGTTCTTAAAGTTGACTGTGTGTATGGATTCTTTATATCCCCTTTCTCCCTGTCTCATCCACCTGAAAGGAGTATCCCTTGCACCCTTCTTAGGTCCTCTTCTACTATTTCTATTTCTTTCCATCTTGCTATATAGGTAGGTTGCAACCAGTAAATCACTGTGCGAGTCTGGGCAGTCCTGTGGTAATATTTAAAATTTGGGAGAGATAACCTCCTATCCTCCTTTGAAAGTTGTAATATAGACTGTCTTATTCTTGGTTTCTGTTTACCCCAGATATACTGTGATATTTCCCTATTTAATTTTTTATAAAATATGTCAGATACCATAATGGGAATGGTCTGTGCTAGATATAGGAATCGTGGAAGCCACCATTCTAATTGCTTCTATTTTTTGTATAAATGGGATGGGTATCAAATGCCATTTTTCTATATCTTTTTGAATTTGTGTTAATAGGGGTTTATAGTTAAGTTCATATAATTTCCCATGTTCAGAACTCAGCCAAACTCCAAGGTATTTAAGGGTATGAATGCGCCACTTAAATTTAAAATGATTTTCTATTTGCGGTGATGGTTTGTAATGTATTCCCAACACTTCTGTCTTGGATGTGTTGACTTTATAGACAGCAATCTCTTCAAAGTCCATCAAGACTTCCTATAATGGTTGCAGAGAGCTCTCAGGGTCTGTGAGATATATCAGTAGGTCATCAGCACATAAGGCTAATTTATGATTCCCGTTTTCTACTTGTATCCCTGATATATCCCTGTGTTGTCGTATAATCTGAGCCAAAGGTTCTAGGTATATTGCAAATAAGAGCGGTGACAGTGGGCACCTTGTCTAATCCCCTCTTCAGGCTTATTAATATTGAAGTTGAGCCATTTACTTTTATGTATGCTTTGCGTTGCTGTTATATGGAGTCTATAATCCCCCAAATTCCGCTGGAAATCCCATTTTCTCCAGAGTTGCCCTCAGGAAGGACCATGCCACCCTGTCAAACGCCTTCTCAGTGTCTAGACTAAGCAATAAAAGGAGTCTCCAACAGGGTGGCATAGTGTAATATGTAGTGTTCTTTTAACGTTATCTTGTGCTTGCCTATTCATCACAAAACCTGCCTGGTCCTGGTCTATTAGGCTAGGTAGCAATATCTCCATTCTTTTGGCCAGTATAGATGTAAATAGTTTATAATCCACATTAAGGACTGAGATTGGGTGGTATGAGCCGCAGTTCGTACTGTCTTTTCCAGGTTTCAAGATGCTAGTTATGGTGGCATATCTCCAGGTGTCTGGGCAGATCTTATCCTGTTGGGCCTCTCTGAATGTCTCTCTAAGTGTAGCTATCAATTCCCTTTGGAAACATTTGTAAAATTCCCCTGTATATCCATCTGGGCCAGGGCTTTTGTGGGTCTTAAGTTTTATGATAGCATTGTTCAATTCACTTTCTGATATTGGGGAGATCAGCCCCTGTTGCTGTTCCAGGGTAAGACTAGGCATTTTAACTTGCTTAGATAAGTTTTAACTTTCTCCAAGTCAGTCTCCTGCTCTGGTGTATATAGGGTTTGATAATATTTCGAAAAGGCTTTCTCGATTTGATTTGGGGTTTTTACTAATCTCCCTCCCTCTGGGTTTCTAATCTGTGTAATTGTTGTTTGGGCTTCCTTTCGACGGAATCTATGTGCAAGGAGCCTAGTTGCCCTTGGTCCCCCTCGTAATACTTTTGTCTTAAGTTTTGCAATGCCTGTTCTGTTTTAATGTCTAGTATATGTTGTAGTTTGCCTTTTAATTCTTGTATTTTTAATTTATAGTTCTGGTCTCCATCTGCATGTCTTTCCTGTGCCTCTTTCAGCTGTTTCTCCAGGCTTTCCTGTTGTAAGCTTTGTTGTTTTCTATAATTTGAGGCATATTTAATTACATCTCCCCTTAAGACTACTTTAATTGTGTCCCACAGTGTTGCCTTTGTTAGCCCTGGATCCTTGTTCTCTTTTATGATTTGAGGGATCCTTCTTTCAATCAGCTCTTTAAATTTCTTATGATTCAGCAAATAATTATTAAATCTCCACAGTGTTCTCCGTTTGTCCCCTGGCCATTCTATCTGTATGGTTAACATTGAGTGATCTGATAGGGGGGTAGGCATAATCTGGCATCCCTGTACCATATATAGAGACTCCTTGGAGATATGGAAGTAATCTATACGTGTGTATATTTTATGTGGCGCTGAGTTATGCGTATAAGCCCTTATCTTTGGGTGCAAATATCTCCATACAACCACCCAATGTACATCTTGGAATTATCTAATAGCTGTCTTTTGTGGTGGTTTCCTTCTTTGTGTTTGTTTTTTAGATGTATCTAAGAAATCATGAGATTAATGAGTGTTCTAATATGATCGGTACTATATCTGCCTTTTACAAAGCCCACCTGAGATGGATGTATCAGGGAGAGTAACATAGGGGCCAATCTATTAGCTAACACTCTAGCATAAATCTTGCTGTCTGCATTTATCAAGGATATGGGGTGATAGCTAGCCCCCTCCTCAGGAGGTTTGTCTTTTTTGGAAGGACTGTGATAATAGCCTCCCTGAGGTAAGGGGCAATATACCTTTTTCCTCGGTCTCCTTAAATACCTGGCATAACGGGGGGATAACAGAGGGGATACTAGTTGCAGGAAGTCCACAGGAAACCCATCATTTCCAGGGGCCTTTTCTTTCTTTAACGTCATCAGGGATGTCTCGACCTCTGCTTGCGTCAGGTGTTCCTCAAGAGTGGCACATTGCACTGGGGATAACTTCAGAAGCGTCACGCTATGTAAGAATGGTGTCATGTCCGGACAAGGATTTGCTCTGGTTGACGTGTATAATTGAGAATAAAATGCAGTCATTATGTCATTCACCTCCTGAGGGTTTGTTGTTACTATCCCTGAGGCTGGATCTTTCAGCCCCCTATATACCTATTCCTTGTTGTCTCTGCAGTTGGTACACAATTTCCTGCTTTTTCCCCACCCTCCCAATATGAGTGTTTTATCCTGATAAGTGCCAAGTCCGCCTTTCTGGAAATAAGTTAGTTTAACCTGGTCCTTATAGCAAGGACCCGATATTACAGTGACTGAGAAGATGGGTGAGATTGTGACTTAAGATTCTTTTCAGCAGTAAGCAGGTCACCTTCCAGTTGTGTAATTTCTCCTTCCCTAGTTTTCCTCCTGTGTAGGCGTACCTATAATCCTTCCTGGATAGTCACTTTATAAGCCTCCCAAGTGTTTTGGGCCAAGGTATCTTCAATAGGGTTCTCCAAGAAAATTTATGGTTTCTGATTTAGCCCATTTACAAAATTTGAGTCCCTCAGGAGAAGCAGATCTAGTCTCCAGGTAGTTGACCTTAGGGCTGGAGGGCCCCAAGATATAATCAGTTGTACTGGCGTATGGTCCGAAATTACTATGGGGAGAATAACAGATTCCAAGACTTGATGTGCAAGGGTTTGGAATATCAGCCATAAGTCCAGCCTACTATATGTGCCATGTACCCCGGAGTGATAGGAGTAGTCCTGAACTGTAGGATGCACTAAACGCCATATGTCCACTAGCTGGTACTCAGAACTGAGGCACAGAGCAGCCTGAGCCCCTGAAGTGTGTGTTTCCCTACCTTGATCACTCCTATCTAATGCAGAGACTAAGGTGAGATTAAAATCCCCCCCCCGGAAATAATAGGTGTGTCTTTCTCTACCAATGTGCCTAGCTTGGAATTTAGATCCAAAAAGAAAGAGGAGTCATCCACATTCGGGGCATATATATTTACCATCAGAAGTAGTCATTGGGGGTGTCCAGCAAGGCTATTACCCAATGCCCCTGAGAGTGCACCTTTCTCCTTACCACAGCCCAGGGAAGTGACTTGTGGAGCAGAATTGCTACGCTTCTTTTTTTAGTGGCAGCACAGGAATGCAGTTCTAAGCCCACCCAGTCCCTGGTTAGATATTTACAATCTTTCTCACTGAGTTTTGTTTCTTGCAAAAAGGCAACTTGGGTTTTCAGACTTTTTAGGTGTGTAAATACCTGCTTCCTTTTGGAGGGTAATTTAACCTCTTACATTCCAAGTTATAAAGGAGATATCACCCATTGGGAAGATTATAATAAATTTTTGGGGATAGGAAAATAGTGGTAAGGTCAACTAACCGGAGGGAGCACAGTCCCAACGTAACGTTTCCACTGATCCATACTGCAGCCATTCAAGCAAAAGCCAGGATTCGCTAGTGACAGACATATCTGACCTATTTGGAAAAGTTAAATGTATAGTCTGAATAGTAACAAATAATAACACTACAATCATAAAAAAAGAAACACAAACTATTTACAAACAAAGCGCTACCATGCACAGTGGTGAATAGCTGTATCCCAGGCTGAGGGGTCATACTCCTCACAGGCCGTATCACTTCACCTGAATAGAGGGTGGTAAGCTTGTAAGCTAAGGGGGACTACACTGCCCAATACAAGCGATCCCGCCCCAAGGGATCCTTATGAATGGCTATAAATAATATAGTATTGATAGCCCCACACATAGTTCCCCTAACAATATTCTAGTCAGATTACCAACCAGATAGCCTTTGTGGTCCCTTAGTCCTCTACGATCTCCAAGGAGGGAAGGGATTTCTCATCACCACCTATTATGTATGCGGCTCCTTCTATATTTATAACCAATACTGAGGCGTAACATACCATATTGCAGTATATCACAATGCCAACTATGCAGAAAAGAACCTAGTTATATTCATATACTGCTATACCACCCTCCCAGGATATTCAACTTGAGGCTTCCCATAGCAAAACGATCGTAATCCCCAGGGCTTCTCTTAAATAGGAGAGGTAATTTTAAAAACAAAACTTCTCCATGTCCCCTCCTCCTAGCTATTTGGAAAGTCTAGAATACCCTGACACACACTACTGTAGGGACAGGGTCAAGGCGACATTTCCTATCCCAGCACTTCTATAGATCACATGGCAACAGCCTATAGAGTGAGGAAGGGATAATTAACCCAGTAGGTGGCAACCATTTGAGAGGGGGGATGAAAACACATGATCCATCTCCCTCCCAAGCCCTTTATCAGCCCATCGATCCAATATACAATCAAGGACACTTCTCTAACAATGATCCTGTGCAATTCAATATTGGTAGCATTTCAGTGTCAGATGGAGACTGGTAATCACAAAGTTCTGAGCTGATACCCGCAGTACTGCTTAGCTGCAGTTCTTGAAGAGAATCTTTGGGTAGGAGCATGACTGGAATGCTTCCACGGGTAGGGGATTCAATCTTGGTGACCTCCTGCACCATCTCCTCCTTGGGGTATGCAGGGAATTCATCCTGGGAGATAGTAGCGAGCGGTGCAAATCTGTTAGGGGACAGGAATTGAGATTGCAGACATCAGATGTAAACATCGGGTTAGGAGTCAAGTCTGAGACATTCCCTGTTCGATCTTGGGGTGGACTCTCTTATAGTGCTTCTCATTTGTTGACACTTCTGAGATCTGGCAGGAAGAGGTGGATTCTGGCCTGAACTGAAAACCATTTGGCCGTGATGCTGGGGTGAAAGTGCCGTCTAAGCGGTATGATCTTTTGAAATTCCACTGGTGCAGCAGGCTCCAATAAGGCCTTGACCCCATTAACATTCACTGACCCTTCTTGTTTAGATACTCCATCAGACTGTTTAGGGTGGCATAAGAAAAGGAATGACCCATTCTCTTTCAGGTGCATGGTCACTGGGTATTGGAGCGAAAATTTAATTCCCATTTCATGCATTATGCGCCGGACTTCAGAGTATTCTTTCCGGCAAGCCACCAGATCACGAGAGTAATCCTGAAACACCATTATTTTGTGCCCCCACCAAAAAAGAGCTCCGAGCTCATGAGCTCATGAGCTCAAGATGCAGTCCGTTCCTTATCACCAAAGTTTAGGATATGCAGTATGTGCAGCCTGGGCCTGTCACCCGGTTTCGGCTTGGGGGCTAATGTTCTATGTGCTCGTTCGATTGTGAAACCGGGAGGGAGATCATGCTTCAGGAGGTCTGGAAGAGTATCATATAGAAATTTGATAGGATTCCCCTGCTCTGCACCTTCGGGGAACCCTAAGAGATGCAAATTGTTGTGCCAGCTCTGGTTCTCCATATCATCCGCCTTGGACTGCAGTGCCTGGATTGACCTCTCCTGATCCCTTACTGTAGAGGAATGGTCCTCCAAGGCTGTGGCATTCTCCTTTGTTTTTTGTTTGGCTTTGTCTAGCTGGGCTTCAAGTCTATTAATTGCCACCGTAGTATTGTTTGATGCAAGTGTCACCTCAGCCATTTGCTTCAACTGTGTGGCGAACATGTCTTGAGTTTGTTTCGTACTAGGACCTGCTGCCTTCCCAGGGCTGCTCCGTCTTGACATTGTATAGTGTCCTGTGAGCTTATTGCTTCAAACAAGAGCATGGTAAAAGGAATTTTGTAGTAGACCCGACTGCCCAAACAGCTCCCGTTGCCTACCATACTACTATACAATATGACTCGAGCTGAAATGTGGAGCTATCACACAGAATTTTCCCCGAGTTGAGGAGCGCTCACATCAGGCAGCCATTTTGGTAGGAGCCAAGCCGCTCCGTGCCACTATTGTGATACATTTGGTATCAGGGTGCAGCCATAATGCTGCTACAGACTCTGGGGCTATAACAAAGAGATGGGGTGACAGTGGGCAGTCTTGGCGTGTTCCTCTAAAGAGGGGGATTGGTGTTGAGAGGGTATTGTTCATAAGAACATGGGCCTGGGGGTCAGAATACACTGTCTCAATCCAATTTATTAGGGTGGGACCAAAATTAAAAAGCTTCAGGACCACTACGAGATAGTTCCACCCAACTGAGTTGAAAGCTCTTTTGAAATCAATTGCTATGGCCGCCACTGGGAAGTTTATATCTGTTGCACCCTGAACTAGGGAAATTAGTGCTCTGAGGTGGTCTGCACTTGCTCTGACCTTGACAAAGCCAATCTGTGAAGGGTAGATAGCATCAGGGAGGATGCGCTCTAGATGGGAGGTCAATAGGTTAACAAACATTTTTGCGTCTGCATTTATTAATGATGTGGGGCTGTAATTGCAGGGAGTATACTGTAGAAACATAGAAAACATTTCAGCAAAGACCATTACAGTGACACATTCGGCATTGTCACTGTAATAGTCCCCGTGTTCACTGATGCTGCTTTCACCAGTGTTTCATCCCCTTTCCAAATCAACTCCAGCTCGGGCTGATTATTTTATAATCAGGGGGTAGGGGTGTGTGGGGAGTAGCCCCCACCACAAAAAATAGCTGGTGTTTTTCTGATGGGCACAATGCTGACTTTTAGCATTGTGCCTGTCATTGTGATGCATTTTGGCAACTGCATTTTTGAAGTAGCTTGGTGGAAGCTTTGGAAGGAGAGGTCCTTCCTTCCTTCTTTTAGGATAACTGCAATGACTGACTCCTTGAGTATGGGAGGAGGTGTTACTGAGAGTCTTGCAGCATCGTGGAAGTTGGTAGGTCACTTCTTCAATACACGCTTGATAGAGGGTATACCACCATTGCCAGTGGCTTTTGGGGTTTCATGGCCTTGATTGCTTTGTATATTTCTATTTAGGCGATGGAAGCTTCCAGGGCCTCTCTCTGGGTATATAATATTTTGGCTAGGTTAGACTGGACATAAATCTGCAGAGGAGGTGGTATTTAATTGAGTTTGAGAGCAGTAAAGAGTCTGGTAGAGATGTATGGAGTCTATAAGACAGCAACTTCCTGCATTCTCCCCTTGTGTCCAGTATTTGTGCTTCATTCTAATAATTTAGCATTCAGCCAGATGTGTCACTAAAGAGTTTAACTGTATACGGATATCTTCCAATTCCTTTCTGAAATTATTGTTTTCCAAAATGAGGGTTTAGTTTTATATAAGTCCTCTTTGGACTTGAGTAGTGATTCTAGTCTTTTAAACTCCTATCCTGTGAGCACCTCCTATGGGAGGCATAGCTTATTATTTTTCCTCTAGGTTTGACTTTATACTGTAGGCCTCTCATATCATGGTGGGAGGAGTGTGGAGGGTTGTCCTGGAAGTATAGTTTTGTTTCACTTTTAAGCCACACTTTAAAGTCACTGTCCTGTAGAAGTAAGGGGTCAAGTCTCAATGAGTGAGAGCTTCTGGGGGTAATGGTCAGGATGTAAAGCAGGGCTACTGGGGCATGGACAGAGATATATTGTGGTTGGATAGAGATATTTTGTGTTGCTGTGGTGATATTTGGGGAGGATAACAAAAAAATCAAGCCTGCGAGCCATGGTATTGGTCTGAGAAGAAAGTATAATCTCTAGTGGAGGGATTCAGCAGCTACCATGTATCAAAGAGTTGGTGCAGGAAATGAAGTCCCTCAGGGTTCAGAGGGCTCCTGCATGGGGTTCAGGTCTACCATTTGAGCTACCTAGGCAATAATCCAAGATCAAATTGTAGTCACCTCCCTAGCAGTACATCAGGATTGTCAAATGCAAGATCCAAAAGGATTTGTGATATTTTTTCAAAGTAGGCTGGATTGCCAAGATTTGGGGTGTAAATGCTTCCCACCAGGAGAGGGTTGCAAATTTTATAATAATCCATCTGGTCTCTTTAACCTAGCTAGCACTTTTTCCAATTTTATAGGTGAATTTAGTCCCCTCATGTTCCATGAGGAAAATGCTATGTGACTACCCATGGCTTGATATTACAGTATATAAATAAGTGTATCCATCAGTGGGGGGGGTACTAGGGCATTAAGATGTCTGGAAGAGGCTGGATATGGTTGTTCCACCTGTGAGTTTTATATGGCCTTGTTGATTAGTTGCATAAAATGCTGCTCTAGCACCTTTAGTGTATGACCATATTAGTATTTGTCCGGGCCGATCCTGTCAACACGTTTGCAAACTCATTTGGTCACACAGAACATAATGCAGAAATGCCATATGCAAGTAAAGTTTCATTAAGCAGTCATCTAAACATCTTGCAGTCAGAAACAAAGTATCATTGGTTGTGAGAAACAGAAGAAAACCAAATAGATTTGTAACAGTATCTTGTAACAAATGCAGCAGGAGGGTAGGATTACAAATCCCAAAATATTGGGACCTCCACCCTACAAATCATCAACTTGTTGAGAACTAGGGGCATCCCATGGGTTCAGGAGAGGAAACTCAAAGGGTATCACTCCAACAAACCAGGTGTCCCATTTTAGGGGGAGGGGAATACATCTGGTGCCTCAGGTAAGATTACTATCTTAGGCAGTTCACACCAGAGTAGTAAAGTGGGGGATTCATTACTTGTGTCTAATATTTAGAGGGAGTTGCTTGTGGAAGGAGATCTACTTATATAATCAATCAATCAATCAATCTCTATTTAACCAGGTGAAAACACCACTGCGAAGCCTGGAGTTAATACAAATGTAGTGCGGTAGTGAATTACAGTACATAATAGGTGATAAAACAAAACATAGAAATATAGAATTTGACAGCAGATAAGGACCACTTGGCCCACCCAGTCTGCCCATTTCCCTACCTAATGGATAAGCTATAGATCCTAGTAAACCAGCAGCCTACTACTTCCTACCCCATCCCCCTAGAATTGCCTTATGACCGTCCCATGCATGCTTGAATTCCACCACTGTTTTTGACTCCACAACCTCCTCCGGAAGGCCGTTCCATGCATCCACAACCCTCTCTGTGAAAAAATACTTCCTTAAATTACCTCTGAGCAGTCCCCCCCATCTTTAAATTGTGCCCCCTTGTTCTTACATGCCTCTTTTTTTGAAAGATGCTACCCTCTTGGACTTTGTTGATTCCCTTGAGGTATTTGAAAGTTTCTATTATGTCCCCACTCTCCCTCCTTTCCTCAAGGCTATACATATTAAGCAATTAAACAATATACACAAGGTAGAATAATGCAAAATAGTACAGTGGAAATTGCTACTTGAAGTAAACAAAACAGACATAGCTTAGTTACATTAAATGTGCAAAAATTATAACCCACCACCAAGGATGGGGAAAGGGCCAGGGGAAAACAGGAGATCAATGTTAGACTTGGGCCCACAACTTTAGTTCTGGTTAATAATTATGGGAAACAGTTACAGGAATCCATAAAGAAGCATAAGAAGAGTCTTTTAAAGGTAGGCAGGTTTACAGGAAGAACAAGTTTTAGAGTGTTTGAAGTTTGCTGCATAGGGTAGACAATGCATAACTAAAAGATGACCGACCACAGTGACAGTTGACTCTAGAGGTACTTAGGGTAGTATATTCTCAGTTCCTCAGTGGGTAACTGTTTGTAGTACACAGGAGCAAACACTCTGAAATGTAATAAGGAAGCTTCCCAATAAGTGCTCTAAGGGTCCAGAGGGCCGTGTTTTTGTGTCTTCTGAGAGTGAGAGATGATCATCCTACCAGGTAAAACATGGAGCAATGATGGGTAGAGCACAGCATTCTGGTGATGAATCTTAATGCCCAGTGGTAAAGAGTGTTGAGTTTGACAAGCAAGAACTGGGGCCATGACCGTAAAGGATCACCATAGTCCAAGAGAGAAATAAAGGTACTTTGCATAAGCTTAGTTTTGGCTTTCTGGATGAGTAGGTGTTTAATTTGGTAGAATAAATCTAGTCTTTGCTTGAGTTTTTTGAGAGCTTCTCAATGTGCACTGCAAATGAAAGTTTGTGATCTATCCTAAAACCCAGGTATTTGAATTTTTCTAGTCTAAGGATTTGCCTAGGAGGGTGGAAATAGGAGGGACTAAACCAAGTGTCCTAGGATTAGGCTTCTTAACATTTGAAGAGAAGAACATAGCCTTTGTATTTTTGGTGTTTAGTAAGAGCCTTTGGCTTAGAAGTTTTAGTTACGAATGATTGAACACTATTTGAAGATCCTTGCTGGTCAGATCAGGGTAGGTCTGTCAAGATATATGACCGTGTCATCTGCAAAAAGATGTATGCTAGCATCATTAATACCATACAGATGTTGTTAATATAGGGCAAAAAGAGGGGCCCCAAAATGGAATCCTGAGGTACACCTTTCTTGAGAGGCTTTAGGGGAGATAGGTCATCATCAGCTTTGACTTGCTGATGGCAACCGGTTAGATAGCTGGCAAACAATTTTAATGCCATTAAGTCCTGTCCAAAGTTCCTATGGACAACCAAGAATAGGTCATGGTCCACCATGTCGAAGGCCTTATTCATTTGAGAAATAAGGTGCACACATGATTTTTGGCATCTTGTGCATTCTTCCAGTCGTTCGTGACCTTGGTGAGTGCTGAAATTGTGCTGTGACAAGGTTTAAAACCTGACTGAGCTGGGTTTAAGAGCTCAAAGATCCCCAGATATTTCTGAAGCTGGGAATTGACTAGTTTCTCCAGCATTTTTGAGAGGAAAGAGAATAAAGAAATCAGCCTGTAATTATTAAGGTCACTAGGATTACCTGATTTCAGTAAGGGAATAATGTGGTTGGTTTTACAAATTGTAAGATCGCCCTGAGTCAGAGAAAGACTAAAAAGATGTGTAATAGGGGCAACTACATGTGGTAACTGATTTTTAGGAAATAAGGCTTAGTAAGTTAGCGTAGGAGCTGTGACAACATTGCCTATGTTGTTCCCTGTTACCCGACCAACAGTGACACCTCCATGTCCCTTAGGCTATTGGGGTCACCATTCCTGATGTTTTTAGTATACCCAAGGTTTGTGTGAAAGTTGGGGGGTAGGTCCCCTTTCCACTTCTGTGGCATTGTTTCTTGGGGCTGAGTGTAGTAATGTACTAGGGGGTTATTTATCAGCAAAGAAGAAAGTAATAGGGCCAGACTGTAACATTGTATGTTTTGACCATCTAACTTCAGATATATGCCAGAAAAGGTGAAACTTGGACTGGTCTAAGACACATTGTGGCAGCTTCTAGGTGCGGCAGACTGGGCAGCGGGAAGCAAGGAGGATTAATTTGTTTGGTCAGTCCTGCCTGGGAACGAGGTTCAAACTGCCTCAGTGAGTTAAGATCAGTGGCAGGCCCAGGAAAATCATCAGGTACCTCTGTCTATAGTACCTGAATCAGCCAGCCCTTTTATACACCTCCACTGCCATATATTAAAGATGAACGATATTTAAGTGTGCATGAGGTGGTAGAGTTTATGCAGAGTTCATACCCTCATATACTGGTGCTGGGCTACTTTGGGAATGTTGGGCTTAAATTCCTTGGTTACTTGTATGAAATAAACTTGCAAATATTTGTTTTGCCAGAAATAACAGACACAGGGAGAGTCTACTCACCTGGAAGTGACAGCAGTATATTATGCAGGCAGCCCATACATTTTATGGATGTGCTTCCGTGGCACGGCAGAGATTGGTCTATCAGTTGCTGCTTGGGTGGATCAGCCACATAGCCGTAAGGCACAGAGCAGGGTATTTTACACTGTAGTGTCACAGCTGGCTCTGATCGGAGGGTAATGCCTACTTTTCTGCTGTGCAATGTCCTCTCGATGTACCTGGACATCTTTGTCCCTCAGTTTGGGAATGGGGGGAGAAGGAATCGCCCTCAACCAATTATGCATTCCTTAATGAGGCACATGAAGACAACAGAACATCTAAAGCTGATGCACACCAGTCAGCTACCCTAAATCTAAACCCCAGAGTCAGTTGAAAAACCAATTATGACTGACTTACCACACATTATTACTGATTTTTTCAACTAGTTTGACATTTCTGACTTCAACTAACTGAATAAAATCCAACCAGTTTTTTAAACTTTCACCATCATTGAATTTTATTATTTAGTAGTTTATCATACTTTTTAAACGTCATATTCTTTTTTAATTTAAATTTTGACTATAAAAGTTAATAAAATGTATGGAAAAGTCCCCCTCCTTGAAATCAATGGGGTGTGCACACACACAGCATTCGCATTCTGACATCACAAAACGGTGCAGCATGTACCTACGTGGGGGTGTGTTGGTGGATTAAGGTCAGAAAGCAGCTCAATTTTTAGCATTTAGGATTTAGCAGCATTATAACTTCATAAATGGGCAACAAAAGGAATTATTTATGCCCCTGAACTCTGGGGCAGGTGAGGTGTTGCATATGTTGGAGGGAGTAACAACTAGTCAGCAGTAGCTAAGAAGCTGGCTGCTCTTTAAAATGCAAATACAAAGTGCAGTGAAACAAATCTACACACAGTATGGACCTACTAAAGCACAATAACCAGTCAAAACAACAATAAAATATACTAAGCCCCTGAAAGCAACAAGTTGAAGCAGGGCAGTAAAACAGTATAATGGTATAGTAAAATAAGCAGCAGTAGTACTAGTTACTTAGAAAAGAACTGAGTCTGAAATACAGCATAGGTAGGGCCTCTTAAACATTCCACAGAAGCTAAAAGGTACCCTTTTGCAAACAGAGCTAACCACCAATATATGTTAGTTTACTAGTAGTCATAGAATCTGTGAGACTAAAAACAGTTTAAGGGAGGACCCCTAGAAATACCTCCTGTATGGTATACCAGAACTGAGATGTATCCACAGTTTAAATTTAAAGCTAAAAAAAACTCATGCATATTAAAAAAAACATTTTCTGACATAATTTCTGAACTTGTTTTGGCTTTCAGCATCTACACTAATGTGTTTTGTAAAATTTTATTCATCTTGCCATGAGGACTTTAATATTTAGTCTATCCAGTTCCTAAAGTGGCAAACAACAAACATTTTGTCCATTGGACCCAAATGACCATGCTCCATGCTCCATGCTTCGGCCTCTTATGGGTCCAGGAACTCACCAACTGACCACTTGCACCTGGCCTGCTCTACAACCTCATAGGGAGTCTGACTTATTCACAATGCCACCAAAGTCAGAGAGAACCCAGCTGAGCTGCAAGCAGTAGATCAATGATGATCAATCACCTTGGCTTTTCAAGTTCGGCTCCCAAGCCCTCACCCTGCCAGACAAGCCAGCCCAGCACACAGCAGACACACAGACAGACTGAGTAGTCTTGAGAGACCATCCTTCTCCTTCCTACTGCTCACAGCCCAGCCCTGGTGGGCTTACATACACATCCCATACAGTACCTTGCTCATTGTAGTAGTCTGTTGCCTGTTTGGTCAGGTGTCGGGTGATGATTTGGTCAGCGCGTTGGGTGGCTCCATTGCTCAGGCTGCTGCTCTACTCGGTGGTGGTGCTGGTGATTTTTTAGAACTGTGTGCTCCCTCCCCCCAACCCAAGCAGTCAGTACCCAATCCAGACCCACATCCCTACTCTGGTATTCTGTGTGGTGGTACTAGTGCACCTACCACTCATCCTCCTCGCCAACTCTGAAGACCTGACCAAGACTGAGTGAGAGTCACCCAACGGGCCTGGCTGATCCCAGCCATGACCAGAAGACCACTGACTTGCTCCCTTCACATAATTGCTGCCTGGCTTTGCTGGAGGACTGAATGGAACTTGCACTGCCAACACAGTCTCTCTCTGGGCACCGGACACATCAGGTTAGTGGATACAGTTAACTTATTTTTAAATTAAAGGCCAAACCACCAAACTTTATCCTGCAGAAAAATGCTGCTTCTTCATTGCCCACGTAGTAACACAGATGCCTCCTCTCTAACAGTCTCTCTCCTACCTAGGCACTCCTCCCTGCCACTTCATGCAGCCAGTCACAGGCATTCTAAAGCTCCTGGCTCCTCCTTCTATCTCTCTTAATTGGTGGATAGTTCATGTCCAGGAGCCAGGGGTGCATTTTATTGGCTGTAAGGCTCGGTGCCAGTGGTTGAGGACTGTTAGATATTCACGGCCCCCCTGACCTCCCCTCCTCCCCCAAGGAAAGAAAAAAAGAGAAAACACACTGCAGTGCACCACGAAAACAAACCTGGATGGGTCACAGAATCATCAACTGCGATGGATTTCCACTCCAGTATTTCATGACTGCAATCCAATGCAATTGCAACTTACTGCAACTGCATTGAATTGCAACTGACTATTTGAACTGTCAACGACTGCTCCGGTCTATCTAAATCCTGTACCCTGGGTGCACCCAACTAACTATATACATGTGTTAGGCTCAAAGGGAAGCCATATTATTTTTAAAGCATCCCTTGCTGCTTACCACGGGAGGGAAAGGGTGGATGGTGCCATCCTTTGATTCGCTCTACCATGTCCCTGCAGGATGCTGTGAATAAACAAAACTAAACTCAGTCTTGCCTGTGGGTCATACATATCTATTATCAATACTTAACTAGTCCAAAATGTTTACAGGTATTCATGGTGGTAAGTGATTGTCCTTGTTGTGATTTACTGTAATCTGCACTTCAGTTGCGAGGGTGTCAGGGCCATCACTTCATTAGCAACATAGTCCACCCACTCTGCACACATGGGGGACTGGCCTGGTGCTAAATTCTGGGGCATCTTCAGAGTGTCAGTCAGGGGTGGAGTTTCTTCTGGCAGAGTTCATGTTACAGGCACTAGTTCTCATAATGGAGAGTATCGATTCGAGGTTGTAACTGGAGTGTTGTAAATGGATCCACTGCTCACTTCTAGGAAAGTGTACAACCTTTACCTGTTGTGTGATCAGATTCTGGGAGAAGGAGCTGTGGTTGGAATGGGCAGCTTATTTTTCTTCTTTTGTCTGCCCTGAGTGACCTGTTCCCAGAGTTTATTTAGGTTTTGATTCCCATTGTTCTTGACATTGCCATTCCCAAATAAGTATGATGGTGAGGGCTGTGAGAGATCCATTGGCATGATCCCCTGTTCCCCTGTCCATGCCATTTGGATTGCAGCTGTGTAGATACAAAGACAGTGTCGGCAGATAAGGGCCTATGGCCCACCCAGTCTGCCCATTTGAGATTGTAAGTTCAGTTTGTTTTCCTAGAAGTCTATTTCCCCTTACCCCTGACCTCTAGAATTCCTTTATGTCTATCCCATGCATTCTTAAATCCCGTGATTGTTTCAGCCCCCACCACTTCCTCTGGCAGGGTGTTCCACTTGTCTTCCACTGTGTGTAAGCAGCGCATTTTCAGAGTCTGCTGTGTGCAGATTGTCGTCTGCTTTATTCAGGTTTGGAAAGTCATATAAATCCCATTGACATGGATTTGGAAAACTGCTGGGTATCATAGGGATGTTCTGTTGATAGAATCTTTGGTGTACCCCAGCAAATGCTCTTCTCCTATGTTATAATACCAAAGAATAGTCCTGGAAGATCTGTGTAGGTAGCCATCCCAGTACAATTATTCCCTTTTCCATGCCGTTCTAAGCATTGCTTCCTTGACTGAGTAGTGAAGGATTTTACATAAAATTGGGCATGGTTTTTCCCTCAGTTTGGGTCTGGGGGCAAGGGAGAGATCAGCTCACTCAGTGACTGGGGGAGAGAAATCTTGAACTTGCAGAATGAATGGTAACAATCCCCACAAGAAGAATACCATATCTGTGCCTTCCACTCCCTCCAATATGTCTATGATTTGCAAATTGTTCCGGCGGACTCTATCTTCAAGGTCGTCCACTTTTTCCTTTAAATATTGCATCTGCTTTGTGAAAGGATCAATGGGATGCTAAAGAACCTAGACTGGTGTTTGTCCTGAGTGCCTCTGACTCTCTTTAGCTTCTGCTTCATTCTCTGTAGAGCCGCTTGCCATTTTGACTCCATCTTTATAGGCAGAGAGCTAAAGGGAGGAGTCAATAGGACACTGAGACAACCCATTATTTGCTATTTTTGTTTATATGATGTTAAATCACAACTGAACTAGCCAGAAACATTATATTCTTGTCTTGAATATGCCTGATATTATATAACTGGCTGTAGGTGCCTGAATTAAAACGTTTTGTTAATAAAAATACAAAGGGGTGGAGACTTCCCATCATGTGACTAGATAGCACTATATAAGAACATCTTCTTTAAAGATCAGATCATCATAGGGATCAGCAAGGAGCTGACCATACCTGACACTAGTACCTCCTAGTGGTGAAAACTTGGTATTGCAGGATTATATTTTTATTTTGGATTTTTCTCCTCTTTTATTTTCTTTGTTGACAAGCTCACTTAATTTACTTATTTGAATGCTGAATAAAAGCAATTTTTTTGGTTCTTCATCCTGGTGTCCTTTTGTGTGAATCCCACTAACCTCTCACACTGGGGACAGAAGTGGGATTTCTTCAAGGAATTTACTTGAAGGTGGAATACCAGACCTGGTATTGTGGTACATCATGACCATACCAGCAGCAGTTACCAGTCAACCCAGTCCAGGTGGGGTCCAGACCCACAGGATGGCTGAGATCACACAAATGGTGTTATTGCCTGGGTTGCCAGATGTAAGGCGGAAAGTGACAAAGAAAGAGGAAGAAGAAAAAGGAGGATGAGCTACTGCCCTGGAAGGAGAGGCAGAGGAGAGACCACCTGAAGAGGACAAGACCTACTAAAGTGGTTATGTATACACCAAATGGACCTAGAGAGACAACAGGAAGCAGCTCACTTGCAGAATGAGGCCCAGTGGGCAGATACTTTAAGGGCCATCCAGACCTTAGGTACATCAAGACCTCCTGCACCTACAGATCCAGAGGGGCTGAAGAACATTAAATTGTCCAGACTAACTGAGTCCGATGACATCAAGGCATATATAATAACCTTTGAACGTGTGGCAGAAGCTTGCCGTTGGCCTAAGGAACAGTGGGTAGTGCGGCTAGCCCCTTATTTATCAGGGAAGGCACAACTAGTCTATAGCATCTGGACAGTTCCCATCTGAATGACTATGACTATGTTCATCAAACAATATTGAAAAGATATGACATCAGTGTGGAAACCTACAAGCAGAGATTTAGAACTTTTAAACATCACACTGCAACGTCCCCCCAAGAAGCCTATACCCACCTTAAAGACTTAAGCCATAGATGGCTACAGCCTACCTCCAGAATGATGGAACAAGTAATGGAAGACATTACTCTGGAACCATTTATTAAAATTCTCCCACAGGATGTTCAGATGTGGGTGAGGGAACATCGGCCAGAGTCAACTCAAAAAGCCATCAACTTAGCAAAGACTACATTACAGCAAGACCTTCTAGAACCTTGGACCCTCACCCATGGTAAGATCCATTTCTACTATTACTCGTTCAGGGACTATACCTTGTATTGGGAGAAGTACTGAAGGGACAATTTCTGGACTCATTAGGGTGGGGAGAGGACATAATCCTAATATCATATGTCATGAGTGCCAAGGTAAAGGACATATCGCTAGGTATTGCCCACAGAAAAAGAAAGAGAATACCCATTTTGCCCTTGTTAACTGGGGTCAATACCTGACCAAAGCACAAGTAAATGGGAAAGAGGTCCCTGCACTCTTAGATTCTGGGAGCAAACAGACTTTGATACAAGCTGCTTTATTACCTAAAGAAAGAAATAAGGACATGACCACAGTGACTTGTATTCATGGGGATATTCATGATTATCCATTACAGCGTGTCAATTTAAATATTCAAGGGCAGGTACAAGAAATGTATGTTGGATTGGTCCCAAGCCTACCTATACCTGTAGTGATTGGACGTGACCATCCTCATTTTTAAACTCTGATGGTTACTGACTCTAATGTGACTGCTGTCACCACCAGAGCCCAGAAAAAGCAAACATCAATCCTGCCTCAAATGTTTCCTTTTGAGGATGACATTTTTGATTGCCCTGGTAAAGACAGAAAGTCCAAACTAGAAAGAAGAGGGGTAAAGTTACAGTGGCACTGTAAAAAGGACATTTCAAACATTATGAACCATCCCAATGATAATGAAATGTTTAAAACGGAACAAACAAATGATGTTACATTGGCTCCTTGTTTTTTACAGGTTGTAAAGGCAGATGAAAAAGAGGAATACCCTAGATATGTGATTGTTGATCAGTTGCTGTACCGAGAATGTAAGAACCCTTAAACAGAAATGGTTGTAGAACAGTTAGTAGTACCTCTGAAATATTGACAGCAATTAACTACCCTTGCTCATGACATTCCTATGGCAGGCCACTTAGGGAGGGATAAGACCCTGAGTCATTTGTTGTGTCACTATTTTTGGCCAGGAATTCATGAACAAGTGGCTACCTACTGTCAAAGCTGTCCAGCATGCCAGAAAGCTTCCACTGTCACAAAATCAGACAAGGTACCCTTACAGCCCCTTCCCTTGATAGATGCCCCTTTTTCACACATAGCATGGATATTGTAGGACCATTATCAAACAGTAGCAAGGGTAGCCATTTCATTCTCGTGGTATGTGATTATGCCACAAAATACCCTGTGGCAGTGCCCTTGCGAACGATCACAGCCCCTAGAATAGCAGAGGAACTCCTAAAGATATTTAGTTGAGTCGGAGTACCCAAAGAAATACTCACTGATAGATGCAGCAATTTTCAATCCTGTTTGCTAGCACATCTCTACCAGTCATGGGGAATTGGGGCAGTATATACGTCTCCTTAACACCCACAAACTGATGGGCTTGTGGAACGGTTCAATAAGACATTGAAGAAAATGCTCATGAAATATGTGCAAGACAAAGGAAAATCTTGGGATCTTAATTTGCCATATGTGATGTTTGCATATAGGGAGGTACCGTAGGCATCCACTGGTTTCTCCCCCCATTTGAATTACTATATGGGAAGAATCCAAGGGGACCCTTGGATATCATGAAAGAGAAATGGGAAGGCAAGAAGGGACTAGAGGCTACCCCAACATTAGAATATATTACTCATTTGAGACAAAAACTGACTAAATATACCACGTTGGCACACCAGCATAACTAAGAAAAACAAACAGACCAAAAAAATTATTATAACCAAGGAGTGGGACATAAGACCTTAAAAACAGGGGAAAAAGTGTTACTGTTCTTACCCTCTTCAGAAAGTAAACTTACTATGAAATGGCAAGGACCATATGTTATCCGTCTACAAACAGGTCCGGTAACATATGAAATTGAAATGCAAGACAGACAGAAGGAAGTTCAAATAAACCATGCTAACCTCCTTAAAAAATTATATGACAGAAATGCTACCCCTGTATGTTGTATCTGTCTGGAACAATCACTCTGTGAGTTAGAACAGGCATATACAAGACTGGAATGTGTGGGAGGGTCTGAAGACTTAGTGGTAAACCCCAATCTTATAGAATCACAAAAAAAGGATCTAGAAGCAGTAATACAAACCTTCAGGGAAACCTTTTCCTGCCAACCAGGAAAAGCAGCAGAGTAGGACATGATATACATGTAGCACAGGAGACAGCCATAAGACAGAAACCTTACCATCTGCCTGAAAGTTTAAGAGTAGAAGTTATTAGGAGGTCAAGAAAATGCACGCCATGGGTGTAATAGAGCCATCAATGAGTGAATGGGTTCACCATGGTGATAGTTAATAAAAGGAGGTGGCATCAGAATCTGTCTAGACTTCCGGCGTCTAAATGCCATATCCCAATGTAGCGCCTACCCTATGATCAGAATTATCGACATAATAGATCGACTTGAAAAGCAAAATACATCAGTACCCTAGACTTAACTAAAGGGTACTGACAGATGCTACTTAAGACCCAGGCCAAGGAAAAAACTGCTTTTAGAACCCCGATAGGACAGTTCCAATTTACTACCATGCCCTTTGGGCTGCATGGGGCACCAGCCACCTTTCAGAGAATGAAGGACAATATTTTACACTCACATATGGATTATAGCGCCACCTACCTGGACGATGTCATCATATTCAGTCCAAGTTGAGAAGAACATGTACAACAGTTGTCAAAGGTACTAGGAGCCATCACACAAGCTGGATTGACTATAAATCCTAGAAAATGTGTATTAGGTATGAAAGAAGTAAAATACCTTGGTTTCAGGATTGGTTACGGACAAATAAAACCAGATATAGAGAAAATAGGTGCAGTCGCCAATAACCCCGCCCACTCACGAAACGTCACGTGCGATCCTTTTTAAGGCTCGCAGACTACTACAGATGTTTTGTACCTGACTTTTCAACTATAGCCATCCCTCTAACATATTTAACAAAAAAGGGTCATCCTAACGTTCTAAAGTGGACACCAGAATGTGAAAAAGCATTTAGTACTATAAAAGGTTATTTGTGTGCTACACCTATACTCAAAAGTCCAGAATTTGATCTTCCCTTTATTGTCCAAACTGATGCATCCAGCACAGGTCTTGGGGCTGTCCTAACACAGATAGTAAAGGGAGAAGAACATCCCATAATTGATATTAGCAGAAAATTACATGTTAGGGAAACCAAATACTCCACTATTGAGAAGGAGTGTTTGGCACTAAAATGGGCTGTTGAGACCCTAAAGTTTTATCTATGGGGGTGGAATTTGAAGTTTGGACAGACCACAACCCATTGTGCTAGTTGCACATAATGAAAGAAAAAACCCATGAATCATGCAATGGTACCTGGCCCTGCAGCCATGTCGCTTTACTATTAAACATAGATCAGGAGCTGCAAATAAAAATGCAGACTACATGTCTCGTTATGGGGCAGACATGATTAACTCTGTTGAAACAGAAGATATCAGACCTTGGGGTAAAGAGTTTATTAATAAAATGACTTATAACTGATGTTGAGTTATGTAATTAAAGTAAAAAGGGGACCGGTGGAGTTTCAAAGAAGGAGGGCTGAGCTCCATCTCTCAAAATGAGAGATCTGAAATGTCAGAATGTAATTGATTAGTTTTCTGATTCTAAAACTCATTTGTTTAAAACCTTTTAGGTTTTTACTTAGGTAGAGGGAGGTATGTGAAAGGATCAATGGGATGCTAAAAGAGACCCCCCCTTTTTTCCTATATCCTTTAAAGTCTGTTGCAACAGCATACATTCTTCTTTCTTTCTTTTTTCTAAGTCCCTGGTTTCCCCATCAGACAGGAAGGCCACCTATCTGATTTCCTAACTATCCCTGAACTGCTTGTGGTCTCAAATCCAAATCCTAGATCCTTGAACGAATTGCTCCTCGTTCGTGCACACTCACCTGCATGATCATGAGCACTAGAGCTGCGTGAACACGCAAATACGCACACTAGCGCTGTTGCGCTTAGTAAAAAAGCACTGTGAGGTTTAAATACATGTCGTTAGGCTGTTTGAGCCTTGGTTTGTTGAAAGTAATGAACCTTGCACAGCCTTGTAAACAGCTGTAACTGTGCTCAAGTGAAGAAGTAGTTTTAGATAGCAGCCATTAGAGGTCATGCAAAACATAAACAAAACAAAAACCCCTACAAATGTCCTGATAAGCCTGCACAATGCAGAGATAGACTAATTTAAAAGAAAGGGTTTAAATGTCCCTGGAAAGAGTCTAAGTTAAAAGGAAACAACATAAGAAATGGCATTTTATCTTTGTAGCATAAGGTTTGCAACAGATAGATACTTTAGCATAACATTTCCTTTGAGAAGCCTCATTTTGTTACTGTTTGTTGTTGTAAGATGTTTTAAACCATGCATATTAAGCCTAGGTTGTTTGAATTCAGTGAGAGAACCTTTATCAAGTAAATATAAATATATTTACCCTTATGTTTGAACACTGAACCTAGACTGGTGTTTGTTCTGAGTGCCCTCTGATTCTCTTTAGCTTCTGCTTCATTCTCTATAGAGCCGGCCGGCCATTTGGACTCCATCTTTATAGGCAGAGAGCTAAAGGGAGGAGTCAGTAGGACACTGGGACAACCATATTTTATTTATATGATGTTAAATCACAACTGAACTAATCAGAAACATTATATTCTTGTATTGAATATGCCTAATTTTATATAACTGGTTGTAGGTGCCTGAATTAAAAAGTTTTGTTAATAAAAATACAAAAGGGGAGGAGACTTCCCATCATGTGACTAGCTAGCATTATATAAGAAGGACATCTTCTATTGAAAGATCAGATCATCATAGGGGTCAGCAAGGAGCTGACCCATACCTGACACTAGTACCTCCTAGTGGTGAAAATTTGGTATTGCAGAATTATATTTTTATTTTGGATTTTTCTTTGTCGACAAGTTTGCTTAATTTACTTATTTGAATGCTGAATAAAAGTTATTTTTCTGGTTCTTCATACTGGTGTCCTTGTGTGTGAATCCCACTAACCTCTTACATGCTTCTCATGGGCTCACAAGATTAAATGGTGATGATCAGTGGCAGTTTGTTGTGTCTTGATCATTTGCTTCATGTTAGTGACTCAAGATGCCAGGGTTGTTAACCCTTTAGTTTGGCAGGCTGACATCTTGAATTTGTCGGTGTCCTGTTGTATTTGTGAAAACATTTTGTCAATTATGGCCATGTCTATAACTGCATCTCATTCGGGGGAGGGGGGCCCATTGTTAGTCTGGCAGAATCATGCAGTACTGAATATTTGCCCAGCTGGTATAATCAAGGACCCAGCTCCTGATGGAAAGTTAAGGGTGAGCTAGTGTAAGCCTTTTTTAGTTTGCAGCTTCAATAAGAAAAATGTCCTATAATGGTTATCAAATGAGTGCTCAGACTGTCAGCTTTTCAGATACATAGATACATAGACAGTGTCAGCAGATAAGGGCCTATGGCCCACCCAGTCTGCCCATTTGAGCTTGCAAGTTCAGTTTGTTTTCCTTAGAAGTCTGTTGCCCCTTACCCCTGACCTCCAGAATTCCTTTATGTCTATCCCATGCACTCTTAAATCCCATGATTGTTTCAGCCCCCACCACTTCCTCTGGCAGGGTGTTCCACTTGTCCACCACCCATTCTGTGAAGAAATTCTTTCTCATGTTTCCTCTGAATCGTCCTCCTCCAACTTCATCCCATGCCCTCTAGTCCTGGAACATCTTTTTGCTTAAAATAGTGTTTTCCTGCACCCTGTTCCTCCCTGTAAGATACTTGTATGTCTCTATCATATCCCTCTCCCTCCTCTCCTCCAGGAGTACATGCTCAGTTCCTTCAACCTGTCTTCATAGGACTTGTGATGCAATCCATGCACCATCTTTGTTGCCCTCCTCTGAACCTTCTCTACCCTGTCTATGTCCTTACATAGGTATGGTCTCCAGAAATGTACACTGTACTCCAGGTGGGGCCTCACTAGTGTCTTGTATAGCGGAATTATGACCTCCCTTTTCCTGCTGGTGATGACCCTGCCTATACATCCCAGCATCCTATTTGCTTTACCTGCTGCCTTGTCACACTGTTTCCCTACCTTGAGGTCATCAGAGATGACACCCCAAGATCCCTTTCCTGCTTGGTGCATGCTATATCCTCACCCCCAACTGATATATTGTGCCAGGGTTTTTGTGCCCCATATGCATTATCTTGTACTTCTTTGCATTGAATTTCAATTGCCAAACCCCTGACCATTCTTCAAGTTTCTGCAGGTCACTTCTCATTCTGTCTGCACCCTCTGGTGTGTCTACTCTGTTACAGAGCTTTGTGTCATCAGCGAACAGTGAAATTCTGCCTTCTAGGTCCTGCGCAATGTCACTGATGAAGATGTTGAATAGGACCGGTCCCAGCACTCATCCCTGTGGTACCCTACTGGTCACTCTTCCCTCTGTGGAGTGACAGCCATTTACCACCACCCTCTGTGTCCTGCCACCCAGCCAGTTACCTACCCACACACTACTGTCCTACCCACACCATATTCCCCAGTTTGTGTAATAGTCTTCTATGTGGCACAGTGTCAAAGGCCTTGCTGAAGTCCAGATAGGCCATGTCCACTGCCCTCCCTGATCCACCTCCCTAGTCACCCAGTCAAAAATTCAATGAGGTTGGTCTGACATGACCTCCCCTGGTGAAACCATGCTGCCTTGGGTCCTGTAGTCCACTGACAACCAGATGTTCCACCAATCTCGTTCAGTAGTGCTTCCATGATCTTCCCCACTACCGAGGTGAGGCTGACTGGTCTGTAGTTCCTGCTTCTTTTTGTTCCCACTTTTGTATAAGGGGACTACATCTGCTGTCCTCCAGTCTTTGGGTACCTCCCTGTTTCCAGTGATCGGCTAAACAGGATTGCCAGAGGTTCAGCCACCACCTCTTAGTTCTTTAAGGACCCTGGTGCACCCATCTGGCCCCATTGCTTTATCAACTCTTATTACTTCCAGTTCCTTCAGGACCCTTTCTCGTGTAAAGGGACTTGTGTCCATTTCTGCCCCGTTCTCACCCCTTGTACTCTCTTCAGACCCATTACACTCCTGTTCCTCAGTAAAGACTGAGCAGAAATACCTGTTCAATATGTCAGCTTTACTGTTGTCATCCTCCTATGCGCCCCCATCCTCCCCCTTCAGTCTCACTATCCCTCCCTTTGTCTTTCTTTTTTCACTTATGTACCTGTAAAAGGTTTTGTCACCTCTACCCACTGATTTGCAATGTGTTCTTCTGTCTGAGCTTTGGCTTCCCTTACTGACCTCCCTGCCTCCCTTTGCTTCTCCTGGTACTTCTCCCTATCCCTTCTGCCTGTGTCTTTTTGTATTGCCTGAATGCAATCTTTTTGGCTTTCACTTTCTTTGCTACCTCTTTGGAAAACCATAATGGTCTCCTCTTCCTTTTCCTCTTGCTAACCTGCTTAATGCATAATTCTGTTGTTCTTGTAATCCCCATTTTAAATACTGCCCACTGTTCCTCAACCCCTGATTCCTGTCCCATTCCCCTTAATGCCTCTTTCAAGTATCTCCCCATTTTCTCAAAGTCTGCCCCCCTAAAATCCAGGATACGTGTTTTTGTGTTGTTTGGTTCTGCTCCTTCTGTGATTTCAAACCACAATGACTGGTGGTCACTGTTTCCCAGGTGCTCCCCCACTGTTATCCCCATCAAACTGTCCCTGTTTGTGAGCACAAGGTCCAGTATTGCCTTCTGCCGAGTTGGTTCCATGACCAGTTGCTTGAGGAAGGCACCCTGAAGGGAGTCCAGGATAAATCTGCTCCTAGTTGATGCTGCTGCTGGGATGCTCCAGTCCACATCTGGAATATTGAAGTCTCCAACCAGTACTACCTCACCCTTGTCTGCCATCCTTTGGATGGCTAGTATCAGCTCCCTATCTGTTTCTTCCTCCTGGGCTGGTGGTCTATAGACCACACCTGTGCGGATGGCTGTCCCCATTTTCCTTTCCAGCTTAACCCACAGTATCTCTCCCCATTTTGTTCCTCCTGGATCTCTGTGGCCCTTATATCATTTTTCACATACAGTGCCATCCTCCTCCTTCCTGCCTGCTCTGTCTCTTCTGAATATGTTGTAGCCAGGTATGGCCATCTCCCAGTTGTGGTTATCATTGCACTAGGTTTCAGTGATGGCCACAATGTCCAGGTCTGACTGTATCATGACAGCCTCTAGATCTTCCATCTTGTTGCTAAGGCTCCTGGCATTTGCACACATGGCTTTCCATGATTTGACCTCCCTAGACTGTTTCACTGTTCTACTCCAGACCCTTCCTTGGTTGTCATTTATCCCTGGTTCTCCTTGCAGATCTTAGCATTTGGAGGAGATTCTCAGTGTTGTACAGTCAGATGCTAAAAGGAACTCCCTCAATAATAGTGACCCTGATTTTCAAGCTGCCATCCAAACTACAGCATTGTCAGCATAAAGAAGTACCACTACAGACTGGCATGCCTCTGGAAGGCTGATAATGAACAGACCAGATAGGAGGGGCCAAGAACTGATCCCTGGGACACACCTGTGGAGGCACACCTGTCACCTGACAGCTGTCTGTCTTTACATGCTGGGATGGGTTCAGTGAGGACTCTTTAAATATGAACTACTGTGTCCTGAGATAGCCCCAGGGAAAGGAACCTTCCAAGCAGCAGCTTGTGATTGCAAGGTAAAGACCTTAGTCGGGTCGATGTAGATGCTTCCACCAGGTGACCACTGTCTACTGTGCTAGCCCATTGCTTCTCATACAGTGATTGCCTCACCCACCCCCCTACCCTGGGCGGTAGTCTCATTTATTTGCGGAGGTTGGTCACATAACTGATCACGTGTTGCCACATTCTTTTTAGTAACTCTCCACTTTTTCATTTGCAGCCTAGTTTCTTTGGCCACTAGGAGTCACTGTTGTGCTCAGCCATTCCACCGTACCCTCCCTTCCTTTCTACAGAACTTGTTACTAAGCTCCAACAATAACCCTTACTTTTTAACTAATTCCCTGTCACTGTTGTCATTGTCCTACACTGGATTTGAACCCCATACCCTTTGCAATAAGTCTGTGTCTCTACCACTGTGCTATCCTGGCAGTAACAGTGCTCTATCAACTTTAATAACACGTAAAGTTAAAATACTATCACCCCATCTCTGTGTATACTCTACCCATGAATCACCACCACCAGGCTTACTGTTGAGCTGTTTAACAGGTATCTGCTTGTTACTATCTTGGTCAGCCAAAGACTGTTTTGTCTGTCCCTCTCACAACACCGAGGCCACTCACCCTACCACTCTTAACTCTCTTGTGCACCAATCAGCTGTGTGCTGGGAAAATGAAACACCAGAGCCTTTTCCACACACTCAGCTGTCCTCAACAATGTGTGCGCTTTTTAAGCTTGTCTCCGTAGTCTTACTAATAATCATCTCAGCCACTGTAGACCATGGCAAGTGTAAGCAAGATAATATTCTCCCATTAGGTCATTTAGGCTTACTACTACCAGTATCAGGAATGATGTGCAATAGCCAAGGTGAGTGCACCAGTCTCACTAATCCCTGTAGCAATCTGCTCTGCAGCTCCTACACTCAATTTCTATCACTTCTTCCTCACATTAATATCCTTGGATGGCTACTGACTTTTTAGACAAGACAGAATGGGCAAAAGAGGTGGCGGGTGTGCAATGTGTGTCAGGGATACCCTACAGGGTCATGCCCTTCCCCTAGTGAATACCAGGACAAATGTTCCAGCCCTCACTGCCAAAATACTCCTTGGCTGTCATGGGAAATCACTCACTGTTGTCTCTGTGTACATCCCCCCTAGGGACCAAGCTCAGGCCTTTCATAGCAACTTGGATTACCTTACTAGCTTGCACCAAAACTGTGAGGTGGTGCTTCCTTGCAAATCTGGAGACATCACATTTACCCTTTCCACTCAAAAGCATGCACAGACAAACAGGCATAAACAAATGTCTGGGCTAAGATTGCTCAAAAATGTCCTATTCCAGAAAAAAATATTACTACTGCTTCTCTCAGGTAAAATCCACCCTAATCCTGGCCCAGGGGACAATCAAATGTCCCAGGACACAGCCGTGGTATCCTAACATTGGCCTCCATCAACATGTGTAGACTGGTGCCAACATATTATGAGCTACAAGTCTGGGTCACCCAGCACAGGTCTGATGTGCTCTCTGTGGTAGAGACCAGGCTAATGCCTAGGATCCCTGATGCAGCAATATCCTTGGATGGCTACTGCCTTTTTAGACAAGACAGAATGGGCAAAAGGGGTGGCAGGTGTGCAGTTTATGTCAGGGATACCCTACAGGGTCATGCCCTTCCCCTAGTGGATACCAGGACAAATGTTCCATCCCTCACTGCCAAATACTCCTTGACTGTCATGGGAAATCACTCACTGTTGTCTCTGTGTACATCCCCCCTAGGGACCAAGCTCAGGGCTTTCATAGGATCATGGATTACCTTACTAGCTTGCACCAAAACTGTGAGGTGGTGCTACTAGGTGATTTCAATGTTAACTGGTTGGTTCCTGAAACTGCCCCCTTTAAGGATGCTGTCACTGCCATTAATGTGATCCAATTGGTTGACTCCATCACTAGGGTAAATTACAGGACTGGCTCTAGTACTCTGCTGAAATGGATACTAACCAATCACCGGAGCTAATCTTAAACACCACCATCCTTCCTGGCTCTCTAAGTGATCACTCCTCCATCCTCTGCCAATGGTCAAATAGGGCCCCCAAGCCACCATCTAGAATGGTCATTCACCAGGTCTGGAAGAATGAGCATCTGGAACCCCTTATGACCTATCTCAGGCAAACTGACTGGTCACCCATCGACTCTGCCCCTACTGCTGAACTGGCTTTTGATTACCTCTCAAAGTTTATTTTATTTATTTATTTATTTATTTGCACATCAGTTTACAACCTTTGAGCCAAGGGCTCATTTTCAAAGATACCTCGTCACAAAGAGGGCAAATACAGTACAGACATTCATGTTACAGAATGTAGGTTACATGGAATTAACATACATGTTTGTGGAGAACATAATAGATACAGCAGTAAATACAAAAACTCACTTATGGTTACAGGATATGGGTACATCAGTAAATCGGTGATTGGACCGATATTACAGAGAGGCCAGATTGGTTATTGTGGCAACACAGAGACTGGAAATGGAGCAGTCAGTAGAGCAGTGGTAATTTAACAGGTTACAGCACTATATAATGGTAAGAGCAGTCAGGAGCAATGACAAATTAACCAGGTTACAGCAGCACATAGTAACACTGCCAGGGCGAAATCAACAGAGCAATTTAAGCCAAGTTACAGTAACATATTGCAATACTGCAGGTTGAGCAGTCAGCAGAACAGTGGTAATTTTGCCAGAGGAGATACGTGGTGTGGTTTGGATGCTGCCCAGTGGGCATTGTCAGGGCACAGTGGGTAGCGCCTCAGATTATACAGGTGCAATTTTGTGCGGTGAACAGTTCACTTCTGAGTGCAGTTTTGAATTTTGAGATGGTAGGGGCATCTGTGATGTGGAGAGGGAGTGAGTTCAACCAGGAAGGGGCTCTATGGGGGAAGGACCTTTGACCATGGGAGGTCCTGGCTCTAGGTGTCTGGAAGGCAGTCCTGCAGGAAGTCTGTGTACAGACCAGGTGTTTGGCTATGGGGAGGGAGGCTGTCAGCCCTGGAGGGGACAGTCCTAGGAGAGTTTTTTTTGCTATTAGGCATGTTTGGTAACGCAGTCGTTCATCTAGGTTCAGCAATGTTGCCAGCCCATAGAGCTGGCATGAATGTGTAAGTCTAGGGGCCCCAGTGATTAGTCTGTAGGCCTTGTTAAGTAACAGGCAGATTTTGTTGAGCACAGTTGTGTCGGCAGCCCCGTAGACCGGGAGTCCATAGTCTACCAGGGATAATATCGAGGATGTTACCACAAGCCCGAGGGCAGCGGGAGGAAGAGCGCTCTTGTAGCGGTATAAGATACCTAGCCGCATATTGGCTGCTGAGGCAAGGGTGTCAATGTGGGTATGGTAGTTGAGGGCTGAGTCAAAGGTGACCCCAAGGTATCTGAACAAGTGTACTTGCTCTAGCATTTTTTTGGAACCAGGGAGGATGTGGAGTGGAAAATTGCTGGCTTTGTTTTGGGGGTGGGCAAAGAGCATTGTTTTCGTCTTTTTGAGATTTATGATCAGTCTATGCTTTGTGAACCCAGGTTTCTGCATCAGTATACAAGAGCTGCAAGGAGTCCTGAAGGGAGGTAGGGTTGCGGTGGGAGGCAAAGATGACAGCATCATCTGCATACAGCAGCATATTTCCAGTGCATTCACTTGGCAGGGTGTTAAGGTAGAGCGAGAAGAGTAGAGGTCCTAGGATGGAGCCCTGAGGAACCCCTGATTGGATGGGACATGATTTTGATAGTGTTCCATTAATTTTGACACATTGGGAGCAGGCCGATAGATAGCTGGTGCACCATGCGAGTGGCCCAATAGCGAAGTCAGCCTGGTGGAGTGCACCCAGTAGGAGGGGGTGGGAAACAGTGTCAAATGCCTTGGAAAGGTCGATGAACACTGCCCCAGCTAGGGAGCCAGAGTCCAGGGATGTGTGTAGGAATGTTGAGAACTCCACTAGTGCTGTGCATGTGCTGTGTCCTGCCCAGAAACCATGCTGTTCAGGGCAAAGGATGTTATATTTAGTCAGGTACTCAGTAATCTGTATAGCGACCAGTTTTTCAAGGGCTTTGGAGAGGGGATGGAGTATAGAGATAGGCCGGTAGTTCCCAGCTGAGGACCTATCACCCCCTTTGTGGATGGGAGTGACAATGGCCATTTTCCATGCTGTGGGGAACTGCCCCAGGCAAAGGATTATTGAGAAGGCTGGTAAGTGGGACAAGGACCTGATCCAGTACGCGCCGGAGAATGGTGGGGTCCACGGTGGAGTTGCCGGGACTATTGCTCTTTAGTGCACAGATCAGGTGGGGTCTAGCTTCAAGGGTAGTTACTCTACGTAGGTAGAAGCTAGGGTGCCGGTGATCTGGGATCGGTAGGGAGGGTGGTGGGTCGAAAAAGTTACTGGGGAGGATAGGGCTGAGGTCCATGAGGGAAGAGTTGAGGTGATTTGCGATGCCTATCGGGTCAGTAATGTTGGTACCGCCAATATTGAGATGGGAGGGGGGAGGGGACTGCATGCTTCCATTCAATTGTTTGATATTGTCCCAAAAGGTTTGGGCGCACCCCAAAGAGGAGGTGATGGTGGCTTGATAGTAGTCGGCCTTGGCTTTTCGGACTGCCCAGGTGCACTTATTCCGAGTGGCGTTGTAGGCCTGTCTATCAGCCATCCGGCCTGTTTCTGTTGCGAGGTGCCACAGGTTATCCCTATGCCTAAGTAACTGTAATAGGGCATGGGTAATCCAGGGCACTTTATGTTTTTTGCTTTTGGTAGCTGTGAGGGGTGCGAAGAGGTCGCAGGCTGTATTAAATGTATGGGAAAAGAAGGCGAGGGCAGTGTCTATATCTGGAGCATGGTGAACGGGCGACCAGTTTGTTTGGGCCAGAAATTGCCTGAGGTTCTTCAGCCTGCCAGGTTTGAGATGCCGGCGAGGCGTGTGCTGGGCGGTGGGTTTTGGCAGGGTGGTCACCCAATGGAATATGGTTGGGGAATGGTCGCTGAGTGAGTCAGAGAGGATTTGGATGTCCAGGATTTTTGGGGCAGTTGGTGATGATGACATCAAGGAGGGAGCTGGTGCTTCCCTTAGGGTTTACTCTTGTGGGTTTGGAAACTAGCTGTGTCATATCAATGGCAGCAAAGCAGTCCCAGGTGATGGTGAAGGTGGGGCTGAGCCAGTTAATACTGAGGTCACCCACAAGGACTTGATCAGCCCTATGTGGGATGGTGGTAAGATAGTCAATTAAGGATGATGTAGCTGAGTTTTGGTTTTTAGGTGGAATGTAGGCAGAGGTGAGATACAGGGGGCCCCTAGAGGGGTCTGGAGTGCGTTTAAGGGTGAGGGCCTGTGCCCCACCTGCTAGGGCCGGGGCAGGGAGTGCTTGACCAGTGAGAGAATCCCTTATATAGATTGCACAGCCACCCCCGTGTTTGCCTACACAATCCTCCCGGTATATGGTGTAGCCAGGGAGGGCGACAAAGGAGTCAGGAGTGGACTTTGATAGCCAGGTTTCCACCAGTGCAATGATGTCAGGTTTGTGCAGCATGACCCAGCACTGGAGGGTGTCAAGTTTTTTCAGGATGCTGCATATATTCATGGAGGCAATACTCAGACCAGGGGGCCCACCTGATGGGCAGGTCAGGGAAGGGGCCTGGGTTAGGATGTATGTTGCCTGTTAGAAGTAGAAGGAGGATCACAGTTCTGGGCAGGACATGGTGATGTATGTGTTTCCTACGTGTATGGGGGCTGAGGGGGGGACCTTGGGGGAGCAGGGAATGGGTAGAGATTGGCAGGGTGGTAGGGTGAGGGTGATAAGCTGCCTGGGGTGGCCTGGAAAGGCGGTGTGGTGGAGCATGGAGAATGGGTGTTTTGGGCCAGTAGGCATGGTAATTGTGGGGTTCGTGTGAGCCATGTCTAGGGGAATTGCCAGTGCTGGAACCCGAGATCCAACGGGGATGGCTGGCTGGAGGCATGAGGGTATTAGAAGGTAAATGAGGGGGAGGCATTTTAGGAGGTGGTCTAACATGGCAAATTTGGTGATAGCTGAGATTAAGTAGAAGTTTCTAAATGGACTTCTAAGAACGTAGTTACCACTTTGGATTGCAGAAAGGTGTGAGTTGGAGCGGATTGGAGTGGCTCAGGAGGTTTGGAGGGGTCTAGGAAATAGTAGGGATGGGGATAGATAATGTGTGCAGGGTGGGTAGTAAGGGTCCCTCTAGTGGTTGGCAGGTATAACCTGCTAATGGCAAAGTGGGGACTTAGGTTAAGGAGAACAGAAAGTGATGTCATAAGGGAGTACCTATAAAGGAAATGATGAGCCAGGGTCAACGGGCTAACCCCCCTCACAAGGGTGCTGTTCTCCTGAGGTACTTTAATTACCTTGGCAGCTGCACCCATGTTGAAATCAGCTTGTAACACACATGCCCCCATAAGAAAATATAAGATTAAGGGTGGGAGGGTGTCAAATTTTTTCAGGATGCTGCATATATTCATGGAGGCAATACTCAAACCAGGGGGCCCACCTGATGGGCAGGTCAGGTCAGGGTCAACTGAATTACTCCATCTCTGCTCAGAAACATGGCCTCCAGGGACAACCTGTGGCACCATGCCCAGGCTACTGGGAAGTAGGCTAACTGGCAATGCTACAAAGATGCCAGAAATGCCTGTACTCAAGAGATTTGCTCTGCCAAGACTCACTATTTCAAGCCTGCACTCTCAATCTCATAGGGGATGGTAGGAAATTCTGGAGCAATATGCATGACCTCATGGGCAAAACCAGTAAATCATCCCCATCTATGCTTTCTGTAAATGGGAAATAATCCAAGACCCCAACTAGATCACTGATACTTTTAAATCAACCTTAGCAGGTACTCTCACCAGACTTCTTTGATGCTTCAGTGCCTAATGACATGGGAAACAGTCTTGGAACCCCTCATGTCCCCCTTTCACTTCAAGAAAGTCACAAAACTTGAGTCCAAAAAGTACCTACAATGGGTACTTGGTAAGTCTAGGTATGGTAGCAGCTCCCTCTACTTAAAACATCTCAACCTCAGCTTTGGAGAAGTCCTTACTCCTCTAACTAAACTTCTGTCTTGGTCAGTTCCCCCAGAGATGGAAGATTGCCATAGTCATTCTCTGTCCTCAAAAGTGGAGATGGTGCCCTTCACATGAACTATCACCCTATCTCAATCCTTCCCTCTCCCCTTGAAGGCACTAGAATGAGTTGTCTTGGACAAGCTAACTGAGTATCTCACGAAGTACCCAATCCAATGCACCTAACAGCATAGATTCTGTAAGGCACACAGCACTACCACAGCCCAATTAGAATTCACCAGCTATATGCATACCTCTATTGATCAGGGGCACTTAGTGGGGTGATATACATTGACCTCACTAAAATCCTCAAAATAGTAAATCACAAGTATATTAAATTAGACATCACAGCACCTTGAAGACCACCCTTGGAGGCTGAAATCCTCAATCCTAAAGAACCAGGTTCACAACAATGAAGGACAGCTTCCCAGATAATTTGAAAATTAATCCCCAAGTTTTCTCCAGCATAGGGGCACAATTAAGCTGTCCTTTGGGATGATACAATTTTGTTTACAACCCAACAGAGGAGAATTAGGAAGCCAGACAGACAGCTGCAGACAGCTGCAGAAACAAACAAGCCAGAGAGGAAGGCATAAATCCAGCTAGAGAATTGCAGAAAGTGCAGGCTGAGCTCCATTAAATCTTAACTTGAAGGTACAGGTTGCCTTTTTATACTAAAGCATTTTTATGAGGAGGACCAGGGAGCTAGGCACTTAGCCAGACGACCAGAATGTTCAAGAAAGCTACAATCATCAATTAAGGATCCTAAATCTGGTAACCTTCTTCATTGAGGCCCAGAGATAGAAAGTTTTCAAAAATGTTATACAGAATTATATCTGAACCCCCAGAAATTAGAACCTTTCTGAGTAACTATCATTTCTAAGCTTCACATACAACAAACCTCATTGTTGAGTCCAATCACAAAACAGAAATCCATCTGGCTATTAGAAAGACTAAAACCATAGAATCACCAGACCTGATGGCTAGTCCGCCGAGGGTACAAACCTTTTCCCTTTATTAAGTCCCTTGCTGTTACAGGTTTCCAAGATGTTCAGAATGGAAACCACCCAACTCTGGCATTATACTGTGCTTTCAGCCATACAAAAACAGGAAGAGATCCCAATACCGAACTATGAACATATCTGCATTCAATTGTGATTGTAAGATATATGTCCATGGGCAATGGCTGGACATATATTACAAGTAATTTTATGGACCAGGCAGGTTTCTTAAGAAAAGTAAACGGATAATACCTCAGACATTCCACTTGATGGACCATATGACCATAGTTCTTCCTCAATATTAGTGCAATAAAACACCTTCAAGACTTTTATAGGGTCTGTTGGGACTTTCTGTGAGCCCTGGGCTTTTGGATTTCCAGAGCAATTTGTAACATATCATATATATTCATCCCCAAGCTTTTATAAAAAAACAGGCAATTCCATCCTGATCCCTAATGGGGCACCATCAGGGATGCCTCCACCATATTATTAGTAGTTTATACAGCCTTTAGCCTGGCGGTCCGCAGCCAGATGATATAAGGGGTGGTGGAGGAGATACCTTCACACACCCTATCGGCAGATGATGTTCTGCTGTCTTTATCGAACCAGAACCTCTCTTCAGCCCTCTAGAATTATTACTCAATTTTCTTCATTCAGGATATAAGATAAATTCCAAAACACAGGTTTGACTTCTGCTTTTCCCTCCACCCTTCAAGCTTATTTACCTTTTAAAGTGGTGAAGACAAAGCTGAAATATCTGGATATACAGTTACCTGAAAATATTGATCACACTGTCCTGATAAATTATGAACTTCTCACCCAGACAATAGAATGGTCTTCATACTTGGTCTCAACTACGTGTTCCTTCTATCAGGATTGACCTTATTAAATAAATATATTGCCCAGACTACTGTATTGTTTCAAACCAGTCATGTCTTGCCCCTTCCTTTCTATGTTATATCTTAGACAGCGCTGGCTCGATTATCTGGGCTAGCAGGATGATAATCCACCTCACTCCCAATAACAAGGGAGGTTGGGATTACTGATCTGGGTAAATATATACAAGCAGCCACCCCATGGATATAGGGTGATTCATCAAATTATTGAATAATTGTAAAAAACTAGAATTACACTAAATTGCATTGAAGATATTAAAAAACTATTTGAACTGAGGAGCCCCTCCCAGGTGGAATGTTATCACAGGCAATGCAAGCAGGCGGTGATAGTCTGGAACAACAGAACCTCAGAACCTTGCCCCAGTCTTTATTTCCTCAACAACTTAGGTTAGAGACAAAGAAGTTCAGGTCCTCCTAACTGAGACTTTAAATGGCTGGCATAGATGCCTAACTTGATTTTCAGATATTAAAACCAGGGCATGTTGCCCTTTTCAACAGAAGAATACCTATGGCTACCACCAGAAACTATTGTAGCTTATCAGCAGATACAAGCTTATCTGGCGAATAAGACTCTCAATGGAACCGCCCCACTGCTATCTCTCAATTATTGATAGTGATTATATCTTCCATAAAGGAATAACCCCCACACACACACACACACATGATTTGACCATGATAGATTGCAGAAGGTTACTAGAGAATAACTGGGGGTCCTACGCTGGAATTAAAATGATTGATACCTTTCAGAAGATCTCTGACGAAATATATCAGTTATCATGGAATATCTCTAGCAACATACTGGCAGGAATTTGCCTGGAAAATCAGACTTAGATTTTCTAATACACCAGCTAAACTGATGACATTTAACAGATGGCCCAGAAACTGCTGGTGATTTCATGAAAGATGCTGGACATACATCTTCTGGTCATGCCCAGTGCTCTGACCTTTTGGGGAGAGGTAGGAAACCCTGGGGGAGCTGGTGGAGAGGATGCTGTCCTTAGTCCTAAAATGGTGTTGCTTTCAATACCTCCTGTAGGGCTCCGTATTCTGAGAGGATCTCTTGATTACTTATGATAGCTAGAAACATTAGCAGACTATGGGCTGACCTACCTCGACCAGAAGGGAATGGTTGACACCATGAGGATACAATCTGGAAAGACTGGTGTCTGGCATTTAAACGAAAAGATAATTTGAACCACAGTGGAGGTGGGCCCATATATGTCAGTACAAGATCCACATTTATCCCAGAATGAGTACAGAGAAGTAACCTGATGTTTATAAGGTGAGAGACAGAGAGAGAGAGAGAGCTAGGGAAGACTTATCATTTGAGTACTAGTATACAAGGATCCTATTGGGTTGGATTATCTATACGCATGTGAATTGATCTTCTGCCCATAACTGTAATGCACTGTGTGTTGCTTGAACTATGTTTGATTGTATTATGTGATTTCTATAATGTACTGTATCCCTTATGTCTTTACATATTTAAAACAAATACAAATTTAATTAAAAGAAAAATACAAGTACAGAAAACAGACACAAAGTACTGTTCAGTATCAAGGCAGCTAATTTCAAGGCAAGTAAGAGCAAGCAGTGGGCTAGGGTTAGAACAGTGAACTAGGATTTAGAAGAGATGCACATATCTTTTTTTTTGCTATAGCAACCTTTTAAATAGGCTGATAGGACAGTACCGAAGCTTCAGCACACCTGCAGCTGATTCAGATAGCTGGAGCACACCAATACGGACTACTTGCTCGGTGAGTGCAGTTCTCGCACATCAAGGAGGAGGAGGTAACTTTTTCCTAAGAGTAGGCGCTATGGGAAATGGAAAAGGTTGTGAGATAGTTCAGGAGCTTGTCAGGGTAACAAGAACCCAGATACCAGCATGAAGCTTGCATCTAGTTGAGTGATGTCAAGCCAGTGGCTAGTACAAATCACAATAATGGGTTTGGTAGGGTGGCTTATCATAAACCCAGGCGGTGGTCAAGGATGCCCTAGTTGCTGAGTCCAGAGGCTGCTGTGATTAATAGATTAGAGCTCCACAGTCCAGCAGCAAGAAGGTGGACAGACCAGCCTAGTTCAATATCTAATGGAAAGAGGCACTAATACGGAAGGAGAAACCTAGCCTAATTTTAGCCTCTTTACCAGATTGTTAAGGTGGTCATGATGAAATGCTTGCTCAGAACACAACAATATATTTAATTTGGAGGATTTCAATGGGTTCACCTAGGAAGGTAGTGATGAATTATTTGTGCATATTTGCAAGGAAATGGAGGTATCTTGGGGCAAGATCATGGTCTTAGTTTCTGAGCATTGCAGAGTAGTTTCACTGATTAGGTTGATTTCTAGTCGGCAAAACCAACTTGGAGTACACCCCTCACTTCAGCCAATATAGAGCCCGATATACAGTACAGTATCATCATCAAGAAATGCAGATGGGACTGATACGCATCAAAGTTAGTGATATATAGGGGAAGAGGATAGGACACAATGTAGACCTTGCAGGACTCCCCCACAACTGAGAGGGATGCAGAAAGGGCCACAGCTTTTACTCTGAGTCTTCCAGATAGCAGCTGGTAAACCACTGAACAGCGGGGGCACCTATTTTATTAGGCTTGAGATAACAGATTGTGGTTCACAGTGTTGAAACTTTGTAGATCTAAACTACTGCCAGTAACTTTCTTGGAGTACATGGCTGATCCATTCTCTGCAACTTTGGCAAGAGTAGGAGGTACTATGGTTGGGCAGAAGCCAGATTCTGCAGGGTTGAGGACTGAAGATGAGTTGATAGAGCTCATTTGGAGTAACTAGCTTTAGGGACTTTGAAAGGACAGATAGATTGAAGGGCCTGTTGTTTAGGTCACATGGGTCCCCCTGACTTGATAATGGGAGGCATGGGCAGATTTCTAGCAGGAAGGAAATAGAAGTGGAAATGGAAAGACTGAATACGTGGAGGATAGGGGCAGTGAGGTTGAGATAGCCTAGTTTAAGAAAAAAAGGTTCTAGACCTTTGTCCCTGCACTTTTCAAATGTCTATGTTAAGAAGTGAATTAATTTTATAGCTATGGGAACAATTGGTGTGCACGGGGAGAAGTTTGTCAGTCAGTGTTACACAGCCCTGGCTGCTACAGGCTGCATAAGGTGAAGAGTCAAAGCTAGACCAGCAGTTACAAAGGGATTGTTGATTTCTGAGGATTAGGCAGCTGTTTTCCACAGCCCACCTTTATGAGGATCTTCAGAGGGATGGAGGGGCTACAGGCTGACCGTCCATGGACTTTACTATCTTCAGATTTTTGGGAATTCCTTTACCTGTTCAAGGTGGACATAATAGCTGGCTTTGCTTAGCAGATTTGTTTAATGCAGGTGTTTCTACCTGCTCTGAAACTTGTCAGTCAACTGGGCTGCTGGATTTTCAGCCTAGCTTAGAGTTTATCACGACATAGAACAGTAACCTGAATCTGATGCAAACCATTGGCTGGATGTTTTACACTGACTTTGATCAAAGGGCATGCTAGCTGGCCAGAACAGTGAGATATCGTTAGGACAGTGACCATCTCATCATCGCCCAACAAGGTAGAATCTTGCCATCTAATTTTCCTGTCAGATAAGAACCGACAGATTAAATTTAAAGGACCAATTAGTTGTGAGTGCTGGTTGCTGTCAGGCTATAATTTGTGATCTTGTGCAAACAACCACCCATGATCAATGTCACGAAGACTGCACAGGAAGAATTTTATGGGATGCAGAAAGGATGACATCAAGAAACACTACAATGGATTGGATGTAGTTCAGTGGGTTCACCAACTAACGGGCTAAGCCAATTTGTCACAGAAGGATTTCAGGCTGTGCAACTTGGGGTAAGCCAGTCATATTAAAAACCCCAAGTATTAAAGTTTCAGTGCTGTGGAGGTGATTAAGGTGAAAGTATGGTAAGGATTAAAAACCACCAGATGGGGAGCGAGAACCACCAATAACAGTAAGACGCTCAGTAGATGGAAGGTGTAATTTGAGAGACACAATTTCATACTCCTTAGGTTAGATTTACAGTGAATATCACTGACTGTAAACCATTTAGTGAATGCAACACCACCTCACCCTTCTGGCTTCCCAATCGATCTGTGCAGATTGTAGCCAGGAAAAGAACATTGATCTGTTTGACTTTTGAGCCAAGATCCGGTTATAATAATGATCAGGTTCACTATGGCAGCCCATACTTGAAGCTGATCAAACTTTTTATGAGGCTCAATCTGCTGACACATTAATTTGAATCAGGTGCAGACAAATCGCTGGAAATGCAAGTGGTAATAAAGGGCTAGGGTCAGTGCCACATTACCTGAACAGAGAAAGACATGACAGTTTCTTGATTCAGTTCTTGCAGGGTAGGTGCATTTTTCCCTGCAACCACCACAAGGTGATGATGGGTGCACGAATGCTAGGGCAGCATAAACAAGAAGAGTGCTCGATTGATAATAAGAAGAAAGAAAGTGTAAGGCAGAAAATATGGGCCGAGGATAAGAGGTGACATACTAAATAAGGGGATGTACAGGAATGAGTTCTAGTTACAGGACTAGTAATTTCCAGAGGTGGACCTGATCCTTGTTCTTTGTCAGGTGACAGCTATTGTTAAGGTGGTTAGGATAAGAAAAGGCTTCAGAGAAGGAGTGTCATGGCACCAACACGAGGGCAAGGAGAGTTATGGACACAGTCAGTTATAGATAGGAAGACAGGATTAGGAAGTGTCATGCCAGACAAGCAGCAAACCTGGTGTGCAGATCAGTAGCTCTAAGAGGAGTAGAGAAGTACAGAAAGTTGGTAGAACTTGGCGGGTGTCACTAATTTATCAGTATCAGTCAGTAGAAGAGTGAGGGGCAGATGAATAGTGATAGGCTAGCCACACAACAAATGAAATAAGACAAGAATTAATTGTATTGTATTGTATTGTATTTGCTGATTGCAAGTGGATTATATGGGCCTCAGTGGCTAAAAGATATAATCTACAATGGAAAATCAAAAAAAGAAGAAAATTTAGGCAGAGATGATCCCAGGAACTGTGCCAGGCAGTTCAAATCTCCAGGGCTGAATCAGCATGCAGAGAAGGAGTGCCAACGCCCATAGTAGATACAATTAGGCACCATCCACCAGCTGAATTCATGGACAGCAAGCTGGACTGAGCTCTTTCCAAGGGCACCTGAATCTCTTGAGGGCAGGCTAGAACCACCTCAGTCGATGCATTCTGCAACAGACCATAGCACAGAAGATGGAACCCCTCAGAATCCTGAAGAGAAGAAGAGAAGGGAGAGATCAGCTTATATATACCAACAGAACAAAGGCCTCAGAGTTTGGGAGGCAGGTAAGGAGACAAAGGTTATGAAAACAGAAATTAAAGGTGAAGTTAGCCGGAGAGGGGGAGAGAATGGCTGTGTGGAGTGGCTGGACATAACACCAACACCATCATCAATGTACAAAAGGAAAAGGCAAGTGGGGTTTGGTGGGCAGATGAAGAAACAGTAATTCAGCAGTTAGACAAAGCAGTTTTAACTTCAAACTTGGTTAATACTTAAATAGCTAAGGCAGTTAAACACTCCAAAAATGCTAGTTTCCACTTAACAATTCAAAAATAGTTTTAGTTCCACACTGACAATTCCAATTCAGCATTACGCACAGGGGCACATCACAGACGAAGCTGCAGAGGCCAGGAAAAAGAAAATTTAGGGTAGCAGAGACATGAGTCGAGACTGTGCCAGCAGTTCAAATTCTGAGCTAAAGCCAGTCAGGGAGAGACGGAGGCTGAATCAGCCTATAGTAGATGCAACTTCAGATACAATCCACCAACTCAGTTCATGGCTAGCAAGCTGGACTGGAGTTGCTTTCCCGAAGTGTACCTGGAATCTTGCTCTTGAGGGCAGGCTTGGGAGCTCCCTGTGGTCAGCTGCATTCTGCACCAGACTGCTAGTACAGAAGATGGAAGCCTCCTCAGGGAATCCTGGAATCTTGCTCTTGAGGAAAGGCTGGGGAGCACCCTGCAGTCAGCTAAATTCAGCACCAGACCCCTAGTGCAGAAGATGGAATTCCCCTCAGGGAATCTTGAAGTGATAGAATTGTTCTGTGTTTCATTTTACCTGTTTTAAACTTTTAAGTAAACAACATTTTCTTTAAAATACTGCCTGTGCTCTTTTCTGTTATTTTATATATTTTTTTTTATTTTTTTAATTTTTTTATTTTATTAAAGGAATCAGTTTACAACCTTTGAGCCAGAGGCTCGTTTCCAAAGGTACTTCATCACATAAAGACATACATTGCGTTTCGGTTATATAGCAAAGATTTGCAAACAATCAATAGGCATTCACCAGAGGTGCCACGTCACATTGTGGTCAGACAAATACAATTGGGTACAGGGTACATGTAATTGATAACAGATATTACACAAGTCGGTATCAAGTGAGCATTCTGGTTGGTAAACATTGAAACAACTGGCACTGGCCAGGTTAAACCTAGGCATGGTGTACAGGGAAGTGGTGGGGTGATGGTTGATCAGAGCTGCCCAGGGGGCATTGTCAAGAGAAAAAAGAGGTGGAGGCTATGTTCAGACAGGAGCATTAACAGTGCTGAAGATGGGTTCGAAGTGCGGTTTTGAATGTGGAGATGGTGATGGCATTGGTGACGGCGAGGAGAGAGAGTTAAACCAGGTTGGGGCTCTATAGCAGAAGGACCTCTGCCATAGCTGGTTCTTGTTCTGGGGACCTTTAGAGTGGTCTTGTAGGAAGACCGTAGCAAAGGTGGGAGGGCTCTGTGGATGGATGCCACTACCCCAGGGGGGGAGAGCCAGTAGGGTTTTGGTGAGGAGACAGGTCTGGTATCAGAGCGTTCATCCAGGGTAAGCAGGTTTGCATCGACATATAGCTGACAGGTGTGTGTGAGCCTGGGGGCACCAGTAATCAATCTGCATGCTTTATTCAGGGTGAGGTGAATTTTGTTGAGTGCAGTGGTGTCGGCAGCGCATGCCGGTGAACCATAGTCTACAAGGGACAGAGCAGGACGATGTAACAGCTAGCCGGAGAGCATTTGGGGAAAGCAGGTTTATGGGCAAATAGGATGCCAAGCCGTGTGTTGGTGGCGGATGTTAAAGCGTCGATGTGGTTGTGAAATGTGAGGGCTGAATCGGTGAACCCCAAAGGTATTTAGAAGCAGACTTGTTCCAGTGGTTGGTTGGTGCTTGGAAGGATATAAAGTGGGTGGTTGCTAGCTTTGTTTGGGGGTGTGAAAAGAGCATAGTTTTGGTTTTCTTAAGATTGATGACGGTCTGCGCTCATAAACCAAGCCGGCACTCGTTGAAAGACTGCTGTAGGGAGTCCCTATAGGAGATGGGATTACGTGGGTGGCAAAAAGGACAGCGCTGCCTGCATACAGCAGAATTTTGCCAGAGCATGCACTGGGCAGGGTGTTCAGATACAGCGAGAAGAGAAGGGGCCCAGGATGGAGCCTGGGGGACCCCAGAGAGAATGTGACGGAGTATCGGAGAGTGTGCTATTACTTGAGCACACTGGGATCAGTGTCAAGATAGCTAGCACACCATGCCAGGGGCCAGCCGAGACCAGTGAGGCAGAGTGCATTCCAGCAGCAGTGGATGGGGAGACAGTGTCGAAAGCCTTTGAGGGGTCAATGAACACTGCACCAGCTGAGGGCTGGTATCCAAGGAGGAGTGTAGGAGGTTGGAGAATTCCAATAAGGGCAGTGCTGGTACTGTGACACGCCACAGGCCATGTTACTCCTGGGCATAAGATGTTATGTAGCCAGATCAGTGATTTGAATGGCCACCCACTCTCTCAGGGCTTTAGAGAGGGAGGAGGATGAGATTGGCCGTAGTTGTTGGACGATGACCCGTCGCCTCTTTATGAATAGGTGGATAATGGCTGTTTTCAAGCTGTGGGGGAATTGTCCCAGGCAGAGTGACTGGTTAATTAGGCTTGTGAGGAGGTGCAAGGACTTCATCTAGCACCAGCCTGAGGATGCTAGAGGTCAGTGAGTCACTGCCTGGATTGTTGCCATTGAGAGCTTTGATTAGGATGGGTCTGGCTTCCGGGTGGAAATCTCTGGGAGGAAGCTGGGGTGCTGGAGGACCAGGGGAGTTTGGCTGGGGGAGGTCAAAGAAATTACTAGGAGGACTGAGCTAAGGTCAGTGAAAGTGGTGTTGAACCAGTTAGCTATGGTGGCAGGCTCGGTGGAGGTTGTGCCATTTCTAGTGAGCTGGATGGGGCAGGGGAGCAAGCTTACCTATTGAGTTGCTTAATATTATCCCAGAAGGTCCGGGATGAGCCCCAAGAGGAGGTAAGAGGCCTGGTAATGGTCTGCCTTGGCTTTCCTGATGGCCCATGAGCATTTATTTCAGGCTGCATTGTATGCTTGCCATCAGACAGATGACCTGTTTCAGTGGCAAGGTGCCAGAGGTTATCCCAGTTTCTAAGTAATTGTAGGAGGGCCGAGACTAACCCAGGTGCGTTCTGTTTTTGGACCGATTTTGGTTAAGGTGCAAGAGATCACAGGCCATGTTGAAGGTGTGAGTGAAAAAGGTGAGGGCAGTATCAATGTTGGTTGCCTGCTGAATGGGGACAGTCTATCTGGGTGAGGTGCCTTAGGTTCTTCAGCCCACCAGGGCAGAGGCGCCTGCAGAGGTGGTCTAGGCTTTGGGTTTGGGATTGGGGCTACCCAGTGGAGATAGGATAGGGAGTGGTCACTCAGGGAATCTGGGAGGACCTGGATGTTTTGGATTTTATAGGGGTCGGTTAGTTATAATAACATCCAGCAGGGGTGCTAGTACCACTCTTAGGGTTAAGTCTCTAGTCGGCTGGGTGACAGTTGTTTCAGATCTCAGGAGCAAATGAGTCTCTGGTGTTGGATGAGGAGGTGCTGAGCCAATTTACATTAAGGTCCCCACTAAGGATTTGTTCTGCCTTATGGTGGAGGGTGCTAGGTAGTCCATTAAAGATATCAGGGCTGGGTGCTGGTTCTTTGGGGGAAAAGTAGCTGCAGTGAGATGGAGAGGGCCCTAGGGGTCTGGGGTGAGTCTGAGGATAAGGCCTGGGCCCCAATTTATGAGAGCAGGGGTGGGAGTGCATGTCCAGGTATTGTGTCCCTGGTGTGGATTGCACAGCCTCCCCTCATTTTATAACTCGGTCCTCGGTATAAGGTATAGCCTGGGAGACAAATGAGTCAAGAGTTGATTTGGACAGCCAGGTTTCCACCAGGGCTATGAGTGTCTGGTTAGTGCGCCAAGGTCCAGCACTGGGGGCGTCAAATTTCTTCAACAGGCTGCATATGTTCATGGAGGCTACTCGAAGACCAGTGGGGCTGGGTGGGTGGTGGGAGGGGCAGGGCCTGGGTTGGGATGTATGTTCCCTGTTAGGAGTAGAAGGAGGAGAAGTGCTCTGGTCAGAGGGAGGCAGATGGAGAGTTTCACGGGGCGATAGAATAAGGAATGGGTTTGGTTGCACAAGGGTGGGTAGGGTAGCACAGGCAGAGAAGGCCTGTGTGTGGGTGTCAAGTGCAAGGGGCTGTGGGGGGAGGACAGGTGATGCCTGGAAGGGGGGAAGGTGGAGAGGAGCATGGGATGTGGAGGAGGAGGGAGGGGTAGGAGCAGTGGTAAGGAGGAGGGGAGGACAGGAGGGTAGGTAGGAACACTGGAGTAGTAAGGCTGAGGGTTAATAGGGACACTAGGGTATGTGGAAGGGAAAGGGAGGAGGAGGAGAAGAGATAGACTGGCGAGCAGGGGATGCATGTGCATAGTTGGGAAGGCTGGTGGAGCTGAAGTGAGGAAAGAATGGGGGGACTAGGATGAAAGAGGGGAGTTAGTAGTGAGAGATCACCTCTGAGTCTAGTTGCTGCTATGGTGTGATGGCAGCACATGTGCCTGAAGTGCACAGAGTACCATGTTCGAGTCTCAATCAGGGTAATAGGAGAGAGCTAGACCAGTGGCTGTAGCAGCAGGGAGTTGGGTTCAGGTTTGGAGAAACACTTAGATAACTCTTTAGTTGTGTCACAGGGTTAGTGCGTTCTTTATAGTTATGAAATCCTACAGTAAAAATATGTAGGTGTTCTAGGTGAGTGGTGGAACTGTGGACTTTGGAGACAAGGGTGCAGGGCTCAAATCCTGCAAGGCAGCAGGAAGAAGAGGTAAATTTATATTTTGGCAGATTGGGTAGGTAAGTGATTAAGAGGCTTAGAAAGTAGTAATAGAGAAGGTAGGCACTGTGGTGCAGAGGTAGAGCAACTGACTCTGACTGCAAGGGTACTGGGTTTGAACACAGCTCAGCAACAGAGTGTAGACAGGGCCAATTTTTTAAAACTGGGCAGGAGGGAGTGAGGTATGTTTAAGAGCATAAAAATAAAGGCAGTTGCTGGCCTGGTTCATTGGCTCAGAGGATAGTCAGTAGAATTTAGAGAGAAGGGTACCAGGTTTGATACTAGCAGTTGCTTAGAGATAGGCTGAAGGATGAGTACAGAAAGTAGGTAGCAGAAGGAATCCAAGGGATTGCTGAACCTGTGTTTAAGGCTAACAGCTGTTAAGAGCTTGATTGTGTTACTAAGCTTAAAAGGTAAGAGTATACCTGCAGTGCTTGCCACAAAAAGTGTAACGGTACTGAAACATAGAAGTTGATGGCAGATAAGGACTGCAAGGCCCATTCAGTCTGCCTATTTCTTTTTCTACCTTATGAATGCGCCACTGGCCTTTGCTCTGTCAATGGCCTATCTATCCATACTCATCTGTATTGCTCCCTTGTACCTATCCCATGCCTGTTTGAAGTGCTGCACTGTATTCACATCTACCACTTCCTAAAGTAGGCCGTTCCAAGCATCCACCTCCCTTTTTGTGAAAAAGAACTTCCTCACATTACCCCATAATCGTCCTCCCTTTAATCTCATGCTGTGTCCTCTTGTCCTGCTATTTTTCTTATATTGAAACATGTTAGACTCTTTCACCTTGTTAATGCCCTTGAGGTGTTTGAATGTTTTGATCATATCACCTCTCCCCCTCCTTTACTCTAGGGTATTCAGATTGAGCTCTGTTAATCTGTTCTTATATGTTTTCTGATGCAGTCCCTGCACCATTTTGGTTGCCCTTCTCTGGACTTCCTCAATTTGGTTAATGTCCTTGTGAAGCTGTGGCCTCCAGTACTGCATGCATTACTCCAGATGGGTCCTAACCAGTGTCTTGTAAACAGGGATTATTACCTCCCTCTTCTGACTTGTGATACCCCTACTAATACACCCCAACATCCCTCTAGCCTTAGCTACTGCTTTAGTGGTCTGCTTGGATGATTTCAGGTCATCGGTGATGATGCGCCAAAGTTCTCTTTCTTCCCTTGTGACCGCCAGAAACTCCTCCCAGCCTATAGTTGGCTTCTGAGATTTCTCTCCCTATATGCATGATCTTGCACTTTTTTGCATTAAACCCCAGTTGCCAGTCTTCTGACCATTTTGCTAGTTTATCCAGATCTCTTCTCATTCTGCCCACCCCATCTGGATCATCTACTATGTTGTAGATCTTGGTGTCATCTGCAAACAGACAACCCTTACCCTTAAGTCCACCTGCAATGTCACTGATGAAGATATTGAAGAGAACTGGTCCCAGGACTGATCCTGAGGTACCCCACTTCAGACTTGCATCTCTTCTGACTGTATACTGTTTACACCACCACTCTGTTATCTGCTGTCAACCAGTTTGCCACAAAGCTGACCAATGTCTGACCCACCCGAGCCTACCTAGCTTATTAATCAGTCTTCTATGTGGAACAGTATAGAAAGCTTTGCTGAAGTCAAGGTAGGCAACATCAACTGCTCCCCCTTGGTCCACCACTCTGGTTACCCAGACAAAGAAATCTATGAGATTAGTTTGACAGGACCTTACTTTGGTAAACCCATGATGTCTTGTATCTTGTGCTCCTATGGATTCCAGGTGTTGCACTATCCTTTCCTTAAGGAGTGTCTCCATAATCTTGCCCACTACTGAGTTAAGACTGACTGGTCTGTAGTTCCCTGCCTCCTCCCTGTTACCACTCTTGTGGATCGGGATCACATGACCCCTTCTCCAGTCTTCTGGAACCTCTCCTGTACTCAAAGACTCACTAAACAGTTCTGATAATGGCACTGCTAGTTCCACCCTTAGCTCCTTTAGTACCCTGGGATGTATGCCATCAGGTGCAATTGCCTTGTCCACCCTGAGCACATTGAGCTCTTGTAGGACCCTTTCTTTTGAGAAGGGACTATTGCACACCTCCCTCCCTCACCCCCCCCCGTATCCATGGTGCTGTGCTGTAGGCCCTGCCCTACCTTCTCTTCAGTAAATAAAGAGCAGAAGTATCTATTTAGGATATATGCTTTTACATGGTCCTCCTCCTCCATGCCCCTTATCCCCTTTGATCTTAGCAATACCACCTCTGGACTTTCTCTTTTCACTAATGCATCTATAGAAAGTCTTGTCACCGTCTTTTACTGTTTGTGCTAGTGTTTCTCGGTTTGAGCCTTTGCCTGCCTTCTCTGCTTCCCTAGGAAGTTTAGTATGCCTCCTATGTTTATCCTGATGCGTTCCCTTATATTTCCTGAAGGCCAGATTTTGGCTCTGTCATTTTCTGCAACTGTGTTTGAGAACCGGGTGGCTTCCTTCTTCTGCATTTTCTCTTTCTAACACAATTGATGTTGCTTCAGCATTGCTTTCTAATGCTTGCCCACCTTGCCTGAACCCCTCACCTGTATTTCTTTTTGCCAGGCCTAGCTTAACTCTGTTGTAAATCTTATCAAAGTCAGCTCCTCTGAAGTCCCATATTTTTGCCTTGGAATAGGATGATTTTGTTCTTGTGGCCAAATTGAACCATACCATGTGATGGTCACTGGCACCCAGGTGACCTACCTGGAGATCTGTGATCCTTGCTAGTCAGTACTAGATCTAGGATAGCCCTGTCTCTTGTGGGTTGTTGTACCAGTTGTTTGAGGCCCTCCCCCTGCAGGGAATCCACTATGTGTCTAGTTCTGGCAGATATCCCTGCTGGTATTGACCAATCTGTGTCTGGCATGTTGAAATTTCCCATTATCAGAACCTCACCTTTAGCTGTCATGTTTTGTATATCTTCTAACAGTAACATATCTATGTCCTTCCCCCTGGTCTGGAGGCCTGTACACAACCCCAGTTCGTATGGCTGACCCAGTTCCTGTTTCTAGGGTGACCCACAGTTCTTCTAGCTCCTTATGTGTATTCTGAATTTCTCTAGCTTTGATATTTTCATTGACATAAAGGGCCATTCCACCCTCCCCCTTCTTGCACCTTGGTCTTTGATGAACAGTACATAGCCAGGAACTGAAGTCTCCCAAGTGTGGTTACTGGTAAACCATGTCTCGGTAATGGCTACTATGTTCAGTTTAGCCTCTGTCATTATTGCCTGCAGGTCTGGGATCTTGTTTCCCAGACTGCAAGCATTTGTGTGCTAGTTGTTAGTCGAGGTCCTGCATTCCCCCTGTACATTGTATGGGAAGCTGGATATTTTTCTTTATCTGGTGATGCAAATGAACTACAAACATGCTGAACTCCTGTTTGACCACTAGCTGAGAGGTGTTCTTCCCATTTGACGTATGGGGTGCTGCAGCCCTCTCCCCATTTTCTAGTTTAAATATTTTGCAAAGACGTCAAACTTCTGCCCCAACGCATTGACTCCCTTCTTAGTCAGATGCAGTCCATCAACTTTAAAGAACTTTTGCTCCCAAAACTGTTGCCCATTCCCTACAAATCTGTGTCCTTTTTCCTGGCACCAGCCCTTGAGCTATATGTATAGCTCCCCTATCTCCGCTTCTCTGACCTTCTGTCCATCTGTTCCCCTCTCCCAGACTGGAAGTATCTCAGAGAAAGAGATGCCAGATGAAATGAATGATAGTTTGTCACCCAGCCTGGTCTGGTGTTCCTTGGTCTCCACAACTGACCTGCTGGCGAGATCTTAGTCCCTATGTGTACCAGGATGTCAATGTTTTCTCCTGCTTCTTGAACAATTTTAGCAATGCGGTAAGTGTTTCTTCACACTGATGTACCTGGGAGACATGTGACCATTACCCCTGGCTGGAAATACATATCATCTCCCTGAATCATGGAGTCTCCTATGATCAGAAGTTTTTTTTATTTTCTTTTTGCTTTTTTTTGTTTTGGTTCCTGTTTTGTGTGAGTTTTGTTGTGCTAGCTCGTGTGCAACAGTGTCCTGCTCTGCAGTGTCCTCTGCCCCTTTGTTTGATTTCAGAGACAGAGGCTGATACCTGTTTGTAGTTTTAATATGGTTTGTGGAGGTGTTATGTTGGAGAGCACAGAATGATCAGGCCCCTGATTTGCCCCTCCTAACCACCTGTTTACCTCCTGGACCAGCTGCCCTCTGCAGTCAAGGTGCTTCTGCTGGATGTTGGGGAAATGGTGGGCAGTTCTTATAATACATTTCCCCTTGAGTATGCAATTTGAGGAATGCAATCTCCGATCATGCTACCTGGAGCTGAGCCCTTAGATCCCCAGTGGTCCAGCATGTAGGATAGTGTTCCAAATCCTGTAAAACTGCCCTTCTGAAAAGTGTTCCACAGTACCTGCAGTTAATATATCCATTCCAAATAAGTTGCTGGGTTTATAACCTGGTCAGAGTAATAAGAAGGAAGAAAATGAAAGAAAAAGTTTGATTTTGTATTTTGTTTGTTTGTTTGTTTGTCACAGAACGGGTGGTGGACAAGTGGAACACCCTGCCAGAGGAAGTGGTGGGGGCTGAAACAATCACGGGATTTAAGAATGCATGGGATAGACATAAAGGAATTCTTGAGGTCAGGGGTAAGGGGAAACAGACTTCTAGGAAAACAAACTGAACTTGCAAGCTCAAATGGGCAGACTGGGTGGGCCATAGGCCCTTATCTGCCGACACTGTCTATGTATCTATGTATCTATGTTTTTGTATAACTTGCTATAACAAGTTAAAGTACTAGTGCTCCTGTAAATGAGGTCACTGTGTGGATACCCCTCTGATCCGCCCCTTCCTGCTTTGCAACAAGAAGTGTCACAACTGTGCTTCCCTATAAAAGGAGTGTAGTGTGGGGTAGTTGGTGATGGGGTGACTGGGTCCTTCCCCTGCCTAAGAAGAAGAACCAGAGATGAAAGAAGCAATGAGGTAAGATCAGAAACACTCAGCCAGCAACAAATGCAGTAACCCTGAAAGCTTATCCTAATGATAGACAAACCTGTAAAACCTGTAAAGCACCACCTGTAATAATCTCACAGAAGATATACCCTGTAAGAAACACTTTGCCACACAGAAAAATAAAGCAGCAACAGAAGATATACCTTGCTAAAGACAATTTGATTCTGAAGAATGCAGCAGAAATCTATAAGCACACACCTGTAGGCACACCCTGTGATAATGCAGCAGAAGGTCAATTCAGCAACAGCAATTTGAATCACAGAAAATAAAGCAATAAAATGTTAGCAACAAACAGTAACAATCCCTGTGAGTACAAAATAAAATAACATAAAGTAAATCTGTCTAGTCAAAATAAGCCTTAAGCCTTATCTCTTATGGTAGGTTCTTCTCTGTCCTTCTAGTGACCTAGAAGAAAAGAGCTCAGATGAAGCTAGGTACCTTGGCCAGCAAAGCCACTAGGTACCGCTCCCTGCAAGTGGCACCAATGTAATAGCGATACGGCACAAAGTTACTGCAGTGCTGGATGCTGGATTCCAGCTGCTGTTAAAATGCTGTTCCTCATTTATGCAGTAGGTGGCTACCACAAGGCATCATTGCAGTACTGCTGTTTCTGAAGCCTAATTCATTATCGCTCCCGAAATAGCCTGCTGATGTCATTTGAAAATTATGGCAAAGTAAAGGCTGGTCTGCTGGCGCAGTGGTTCGATTTCCACTTGTGACACCAGCAACCTGGGTTCGGGAACAGACTTGGGTCATTGGAGGACTGGCTGGGGGGAAAAGGATTGAGCATCCTCAGGACTGCTCTCCTTCTCCGGAAGGGAGGGGGGTTGTGTTCTCAGAGAAGCCTGACATGAGCTACGAGGAGCTAGACATGAAACAACATCCATTTTTAAAATGTTGGTGGGAAGGAATTGAAGCAAACCTGTAGATAAAATTGAAAATGCTGTTCTGTCAGAGCAGTTTGAGGCTAAGCCCAGCAGAGCTGAAACCTGGCTGAGGACCAGATCCAAAAACAGTGCAAGAGGTTGCTGAATTCTCGGACCGCTGTGCCAGGAACAGACCTGCTCTGAGAGTGAATGGGTGGGCATGGCAACACAGAAAGGGAAAAGCATGCCTTCAGGGCAGCTAAAACCCTCCCTCCTCCAAAACCAGGCAGCCCCAGGTTACAAAGAGATTTTCCTGAGAAGAGAAATGAATATTGGGTTTGCAAAGAAACTGGTCACATTGCAAGACAGTGTCCCAAAAAGACATACAGTGCACAAAATAGTGCTAGAAAAGAAGTGGGTTGTTTGTGTGTCCCTGAAAGCATGACTGTAAACATGAGGGAACACATGCACCCAGTCACTGTGAATGGTGTACAGATACATGAGTTAAGAGACATGAGGGCATCCCTGACTTTGGTAAAAGGGGATCTGGTAGAGCCTGGTCAGCTTATACCCAATTAATTTATGAGTGTATGAGGATTCACTGAGGAGGAGAACACCTTGCCACTTGCTAGTGTTCTCTTAGACTGGGGTGAGATGGGGGGACTGTACAAAAGTTTGCCATAGCCAAAACTTTAGCTGTTGACCTAGTCTTTGGCAAAAATCTCAAATAGGGGATGGTGTGTGCAGTTACCCACAGCCAAGCAACAAAGGAAAATTGTGGTTCCCTGCACCTCATAGAAGTCCCTGTGGAGGCTGATTCCCCATCCTGTCTCCCCTGATTTGAAGAATAATGAAGGGGGGTAGAAATTTCCCAGGTTGCAGTTAACCAAACATCTAGGTAGGGTTGCTCTGAGGAAGGAGGGGTGACTCATTGTCAGAGGGTTAGGGATGAAAGTGATCCTGACTGCCCTGATGCTACAGCTAGTTTAGACACTGAAGGGGACCTGTCCCATGGCTTGTGAATGTGCAAGGAGTTTGTAGATGCTCAGAAAAGTGACCCAAGGTAAGAGAAGCTGAGGGCTTGGGCAGACTCTGACAGAGCACAGGAAGGTGATGGGAAGCATAAGGTTTATTGGGACAATGAACTGATGTATATGCAGGATGCTAAGACAGAGGAAGGGGTGACGGGCAGGTAGCTTGTCATTCCCCAGGGATACCATGAGCAGTTGCTTAAGATTCAAAATGCTATTCCCAGGTCTGGTCATCTGGGAATTGTGAGCACTATGCAGTGTTTGGCCCAGAATTTCTATTGGCCCAACGTCACCCAGGAGGTGAAGAAGTATTGCAGGTCTTGTCAGTGGTGTCAAGAAATAGGGAAGGTGGGTAAGAAAACCCAAGTTGCCCTAATTCCCTTGCCCATAGTGGAGAAGCCATTCCTGAGGATGGGAATGGATATTGGAGGGGCCTTTAAATACCTCTGGCTCCTCTGAGAAGAAGTTCATCCTGACTGTGGTGGATTATTCCATCCGCACCCAGAGGCAGTTGCCCTATCCTCACTGAAGACAGAAAGTGGCAGAAGCCTTTCTAGGGATTTTTTCCTGTGTTGGGTTTCTGCAGGAGGTCATCACCAATTGTGGGGGGTTATTTCATGTCGGACCTGATGAAATGTTTGTAGGAGAAGTATTGGGTGGTGCAGAGATGCATGACACCTTATCACTCACAAGCCAATGGGCCTGTGGAAAGATTTAATGGTACCCTTAAGTCAATGCTCCAAGCATTTGTTGAGCAGCATGGGAGGGAATGGGAAAAATACCTTCCCCATCTGTTCTTTGAGTACAGGGAGGTACCCAAGGAGTCAGCAGGGTTTTCCCCACTTCAAGCTCTTATATGGACGCAGAGTACGTGGGCCCCTAGACTTGATCCAGGAGGATTGGGAAGGCAAGCACACCACCCAGGGAACTCCCATAGTGGATTATGTCCTTAGGTTTAGGGTAAGGCTAAAGGAGCTTATGAGGACAGCCCAGAGCAACCTGGCAGCTGCCCAACAAAAACAAGATGTGTGGTACAATCACAGAGCCAGAGCTTGCTCACATATGGCAGGTCAAGCAGTCATAGTCCTAATCCCAGTCCCGAAAGACAAGCTGCAGGCCGAGCGGATAGGACCATATGAAGTAGTCAGATGGGTAAATGATGTGAACTATATTATAGAGTTAACTGACAGAAGAAATATATGAAGAATGTACCATGTCAATATGATGAAGACATATGCTAATACTGGCACTCGGAACAAACAAGCAACACAAGCAACACAAGCAGCTCACCTGAGGAGCTGAGGAAGCCGAATTTCTAGCCTGATAACTTTCGAGGCAGCTCCCCCCCCAAAGCTAGGCACTCAGGACAAACAAGCAACACAAGCAGCTCACCTGAGGAGCTGAGGAAGCTGAATTTCCAGCCTGATAATTTTTCAAGGTAAAGAGAGCCTCTTCTCTTCGTCTGGATGCCTGCAGGGGGGTGCTACCTGATGAACACTTATATTTTATGAACTTTGTTCCCTGTTCACCACTGGGTGGGGTTGTTATTTGCTTCTCTTTGTGCTACTAATGCTGAAGTGTAAAGCTAGGGACTCACTGGTTGCCCTAGAGTTGCCTTGCTGATTTCACCTTTAAAGCCAGATATACCAAGCAGCGAATATAGATCAGACTTGTTTAATATGGTGGTACTGGAGCCAATTGCTGATTACACCTTAAAGCTAGATATACCAAGCAGCTAATCTAGAGCAGACTTGTTTAATATGGTGGTATTGGATCTAATTGCTGATTATACCTTAAAGCCATATATACTAAGCAGCTAATATAGAGCAGACTTGTTTAATATTGTGGTATTGGATCTAATTGTGCTTGTAACTGAAGGTATTAGGATAGCTGGGTCCTAGTATGACCTCATTTTGGAATAGCCCTGTTTGCTTAGAGTGGAGCTCCTTTGTGAAAGTCACAACATATTCTCCTGCTGCATAGTAATGAGAGGCTTTGTTTTCTCCACTACATAGGCAGCTCCCCCCCCAAGCTAGGCACTCGGGACAAACAAGCAACACAAGCAGCTTACCTGAAGAGCTGAGGAAGCCGAATTTCCAGCCTGATAACTTTTGAGGTAAAGGGAGCCTCTTCTCTTCGTCTGGATGCCTGCAGGGGGGTGCTAGCCTGACGGCGCTTTGCACCGTCTGCCCCGCCCACCCCAACCACCTGCCCACCCAGGGGTGGCTGTCAATTTAAGGATCCACCCCGTGACATCACATCCGTGACATCACGTCCCTGTTGCCGAGAACCTATCTCCCCACTTTCCCATTTGCAGGTTATACCTGTTGGCCACCAGAGGACCTATGTTCCTCGCCACTTCCTACTCCTACCTGTACAGTACTACTTCCCTTGGATCTTGCTCACCACAATGTATTGGCCCTGCCTCATGCTCTGCCTGTGCCTATCCCCACTAGCAGTGCACTTACCCACTTACCCATCTGCTACTCTGCACTGTGCCCTGGCTCCCCCCCCTCCCCTTGCTCCTGAACCTGCTGTCCTGCCCTTTGGGACCTCTGTGCGTCTCGGTCCTCCCTGCCCTCCCCCTAGCTTTCTCCTCACCCCAGGCACATCTGGGTGTCTTCCTTATTCTTGCCTTCCCTTCCTGTACCACCCTGCCCACCTCCTGCTCCCTTAGCCTCCCCTCCCCCCTCTCATGTCAATTGTAGGAAAACCTCTCACCTTCTCCCAGCCAGGGTGTTAGTCATGCTACTACTCCTGTCAGGTAACATTCATCCAAACCCAGGCCCAGTTCCCAGGAGCTCCCCAACTCACACCACGGACCTATGCATGGTCTCCATGAATATCTGTAGCCTCCTAAAAAAGTTTGACTCACTACAATGCCTGGTCACATCAATTAACCCTGATGTCATCGCTCTGGTTGAGACTTGGCTGTCGACATCCTCCCCTGACTCCCTAGTCTCCCTTTCTGGTTTCACTCTCTTCTGGTCCGACCATGTTGGGAGAAGGGGCAGCAGCTGTGCTATTTATGTCAAGGAATCTCTCCCAGTACTAGCCCTGCCTGCTCCCATCCTTGACTCCAGGGCCCAGGCACTTACTCTGAAACTATCCCCTGACCCTTTAAAGGGACCCCTTTATCTGACTACTGCATACGTGCCCCCCAGGGACCAAATGCAGGCCATTGCCTCTCTTACAGAATACCTTACCTCACTACCTCCTTCCACTGATCAAATTCTGGTGGGTGACTTAAATGTCAACTGGCTCAGTCCCTCCTCCTCCTGTACCCGAGACTCCTTTTCTGCAATAGACCTAATGCAACTAGTTACCCTCCCTACCAGGACTGACCCCAAGAGAGGCTCCAGTACCCTGCTTGATGTGGTACTCACCAACTGCCCTAATTGGATCCCCAATGTACAAGTCCTCCCAGACTCTCTCAGTGATCACTCCCCCATTCTATTCCACTGGTCTTCCTCAGTCCTCAAACCCAAAGCACAGTACACATGCCGGTGGCATCTAATACTGGTGGACTGATAAAACTTAAGGAACTTCTGTCCCAAATTGACTGGTTTCCTATACAGGCAACTCCTGATGTTGACACAGCTCTCTCCTTCTTTACCCGAACTTTTAATAATGCCTGTGATATCTTTGCCCCAATGTTGACCCGCCGTTCTAAAAGGTGGAATGCCCCCTGAGTAACTCCAGCTTTGATCCACCAACTTAAACATAGGGAAAACCTATGGCACCGTGCCATTGAGACTGGCCGGCCCAGTGACAGGCAGTTATATGCTGCCACCCAAAACAAGTGCACTCGGGCCATCAGAAAGGCCAAGTCTGAGCACTATTGGTCCTCACTCACTGCCTCATGAGGGAACCCCAGAACCTTCTGGGATAACATTAAACAGTTAAATGGGAGTGCACACCCCACCCAGATCAACATTAATGGCGTGATCTCCTCAGACCCAGCCCTCATGGCCAACCACCTCAACACCTCATTCACTGACCTTATCCTTATCCTCCCTACAAATTTTTTGACCCTCCTCCCCCAGCATCTGCCATAAATCTTTCTCGCCCTTATTTTCTCCTCCACTGTGTTTCTGCCCAAGAACTTAGGCCGCACCTTGTCACTGCCCTCAAGAGTAATAGTACAGGCAGTGACACCCTGGATCCATGTATCCTCCGGCTGGTCTTAGACACAGTCCTTACCCCGATCATGTGCCTCATCAACCACTCTCTTTGCCTGGGGAAGGTTCCAACTGCCTGGAAAGTCACCACTGTCACCCCTAGATTTAAAGGTGGTGATAGGACTGTGGCTGGAAACTATTGACCAATGTCTATTCTCTCTCCTCTCTCCAAGGTCTTGAAAAAAGTGGTGGCCTCTCCAATCTCTGACTACCTCTCCACCTACAATGTCCTATGTCCTGAGCAGCATGGCTTCCGAGTGGGACACAGTACCAACACAGCCCTCCTAGAGTTCTCCAACTTTCTCCACTCCTCCTTAGACACTGGTTCTCTGGCTGGTGCGGTCTTCATTGACCTCTCTACAGCTTTCAACACTGTCTCCCACCCTCCTTCTTGATGCCCTTAGTCTCTCTGGTTTTGCTGCTGGGCCTATCTCCTGGTGCACCAGTTATCTGTCTGACCGCTCACAGCATGTAAAAATTAATGGGACCTATTAAGACATCTGTCCCATCTTTTCTGGGGTTCCCCAGGGCTCCATTCTGGGCCCCTTACTATTCTCCCTTTACCTTAACACCCTTCCACACTCTTGCTCAGTGAACATTCTATTGTACGCTGATGATGCAATCATCTTTGCCTCAAGTCGTAATCCTATTGCCCTCCAGGACTCGCTGCAGAAGTTCTTTGCTGATGCTGAGGGCTGGTTCAAGGAACATAGATTGGTGATAAATCTTAAAAAAATGAAAACCATGTTCTTCACTCATCCTCAAAACAAGTCCTGCAACTTCAAACTCCTCATTCACTCTGGGTCCTCTTTCCCACTCAAACAAGTTTGCTCCTATAAATACCTAGGATCCATTTGACCCTCCTCTCCTTCCATGGACACATCACTGCCCTAGCCACTGCCACTAATATCCAATTGGGCATCTTACATCGGTATAAACACTGCCTCCCCCCGGAGGCTCTTCAACTCGAGGTCACCTCCTCTATCCTGTCCCTAGTGGACTATGGACTGCCGGTGTATGGTGCTGCTGATCAGACCACACTCCATAAAATTAGCGCTACTCTGAATAAGGCCTGCAGGTTAATTACTAGGGCACCTAGGCTAACACACAGCTGTCTGCTGTATGCTAAAGGGCTGGTACTTGATCTTAATGAGCACCTCAAATATCTGACCTGTACCCTTACAAAAAAGACCTTCCTTGGGCTATCCCCACCAGGATTGACCACCATCATACACCGCTCTGTCCCACTAGTTCATACTCAGACCTCTGGGGAAAACCTCTCTTGTTATCCCTAGAGCTAGGACCTCTCACAGCCAAAGAGCCTTCAGCTTTAGGGACCCCTCCTGGTTCAACACACTGCCCCCCTCCATCTCCAAAGCTCCAACTATATCATGCTTCAAAACTTCCTTTTGTAACCACCTTATTAACACTCAAAGCTATAATTGCCACTAGTCAAAGCCGTACTTAATACTTATGACAAAGCTTACTACTAAGCTGCTAAGGACAACATAACTCTGGTATTGTTTGCATCAATCCTACCTGTACCAGCTTGTTTGTATCTATGTATTAAGTTACTGTTATACTGTGTTGTACTGTTATACTGTATATTTTCGTTTGTCTTACTGTGACAAGGTACCTTTGTAAATGAGCCTATGACTCAAAGGTTTTCCAAACTGCTGTTTAAATAAATAAATAAATTAATAATAGGCTTAACCTCATAAATAAAGTGTTTGCTGTGTGTAGTCCTGTGGAGGGGATGGATGAAGGAGACTCCCTTCTGGACTTGTTGGAAGAAAGCAAGCGGGAGTCCTTTGTGGAGGCAATTAAGTTGTCACCTCAGTTGGCCTCGGGCCAGATCCAGGAAGTAAGGGAGGTTTTACTAGACTTTGCCGCACTGTATAGCACCAAACCTGCACTAACCCCCTTAGTGAGGCACAATGTGAAGACAGGGATGCAGGCACCCATAAGGTGGACAGCATATTTGGTGTCAGAGGCTGTCCAAAAGGACATTAGAAGGAATGGGAGAAAATGTTATATTTAGGGGTAATCCAGAAATCCACAGCCCCTGGGCCTCACCAGTCGTCTTTGTTTCCAAGCCAGATGGCTCTACTCATTTTTGTGTGCACTATCATGGACTGAATGCAGTCATGAAGTCAGATGCCCACCCAAGGCCATGGATGGAAGAACTTCTGGACAAGTTGGGAGGGGCAACGTACCTTACAACTACTGACCTGACAAAGGGGTATTGGCAGGAAGAGGTAACTGCCAGAGCTAGGGAGAGGTCAGCCTTCATCACTCTAATAGGGTTATTTGAATTGAAAGTACTGTAATGCATTTCAGAATGAAGAACACTCTGGTCACTTTCCAAAGGTTGGTGAACTAGGTGTTACATGGTGCTGAGGAATACACTGTGGCATACCTGGATGACATTGCTGTCTTTAGTAGCAGCTTGGAAGAACACCTGTCCCACCTTAGGGAAGTGCTGGGCAGGATACAGGGGGCCAGGCTCACTGTCAAAGTTGAGAAGTGTCAGATGACCATGGCTGAAGTGGCATACCTCAGGCATGTTGTAGGCCAGGGACAGCTCAGCCCTAACCAAGTAAAAATAAAGGCAATCAAGGCATAGCACAGACCAGAAATGCAGAAGCATGTCAGGAGTTTTCTGGGGACAGCAGGGCACTATGGGAAATTTGTACCCAGTTACTGTTCCCTGGCTGCTCCCCTACCTGGCCTGTTAAAGAAAAGGATGCCTAAGAAAATGGCCTGGGAAACAGCCTGTGAGAAAGCCTTTACCAGACTGAGGGAGGCACTGTGCAGAGCTCCTGTAATGACAAGTCCAGGCTACAGCAGACCTTTTGTAGTCCAGACTGATGCCTCAGATGTGGGTATTGGGGTAGTGCTTAGTCAGACATCCAACCAAGGGAAAGATCACCCCATAGTGTACTTGAGTAAAAAGGTACTTCCCATGGAGCAGTCTTACTCAATGGAGGAAAAAGAGTGCCTTGCCATGATGTGGGCCCTCAAGAAGTTAGAGCCATACTTATACGGGCAGCATTTTGAGGTACAAACTGCCCACAACCCCCTGGTTTGGCTGGCACAAATGGGTAAAATGAATGGCAGACTACTAAGGTGGAGTCTTGCCTTGCAAGGTTATGACATGATTGTTTCACACAGGGCTGGGGCAGCAAATGGAAATGCTGATGGTTTATCTCATAGTTTTGAGATGTAAACTAAATTTGGAGAACTATTTCCATGAGGGAAAATATCCCCCAAATTCAGTCTAAGGAGGGAAGAATGTGATGTAATAAACCCTCTAATATTATTATTATTATATAATACAATATTTGTATTAAAAACAAATGTGAATGTCTATTTATGTACAAAACTAGACTGACTGCTACAGTGACAAGTGACCTTTCACCACAGGTGTCAGTGTAGAAGCTGCAGGATGTGATAAATTTATGAGTGAAGAGAAACCTAATCAAGAGTTTCCTGTTCTGTCTTTAATTAAAGTTTCTGTCAATCTGCCAGGATATAGTCCTCTTAATCTTTTATTGCACTTGCAGGAAAGGTCAATTTGATAGTAGGACCTTGTTGTAAATCGTAAACCTTAGACCTTCCTTGGGAAACAGGGACTAGCAAGCAGTTCAAAGAGATGTTTGATCAAAGACTGTCATATTTGGGAAATGGCTAGTTGCTGATGATCATATTAATAAAATACAAACTTGTAGGTAATTATGTTAAGAATTAAAACTAAGGGAGGATCTAACGGTGACCTCACAAAAGGGGTTGGGAGATGGAGTTTCAAATGAACAGCTATCAGAAGGAAACAGTGATATATTATTTTGGACTCAAGAGACACACACTTCTCTGGACTTGAAAGCACTTATGGTAACAGCTAGATAGGAAATAACTTAAATTTGTAGTAGTAGTTTGTGTTCTGTAACTTCCCATTTTTTATGTGGTTTTAAGTTCTTGATATTCAAGTTTAAGTTTATTGTAGGAAAACTCCATTGAGCAAGCTCATTCTCAAGGCGGTCCTTTGACACAGATACATAGTTACAGATTGCATAATCGAAAAAACAGTGCAAATTCAAGTACAGAATTATGGGCAAGCATTAACATGTTGCATGAAAATTACAATGACAGAAAAATACAAGCACAGAAGCCACTTGTTGGTCATTTGGGGAGGAGACTAGGGCCACCTACCCTCCCCCTACTTAGCCTTTAAATAAGGCCTGTTAAGCCTACTGCATTATTATTATTATTATTTGAGAAGTAGGGGAATAACTGACATTTTACTTGTCCTTGCTCTTTAATGACACAAATAAGTTCAGAGACTTACCAGAAACTCTTGTTGCATTTTATGTTTTATGATCTGGCACTATACTGACAACTGAGCTAGACTATTTTTTTAGAGGCCCACTTTCATCTGTTCCCCAATCTTATAAGTATTTTTATTTTTTTATCCCACATGGCAATTATAAAGTAATGGTATTGGGAAAGTGATGAGAAATGAGATAGGATGCAGAGCATGCTCCGAGGAATACTATCCTTCTCTAAATATTGTTTTTCTTTCTTTGTTATGTCCCTACTTTTTGGGATACACTTTTTGGGTATCCTGGAGGCCCCAGCCAACTGTGACCTGCGACTACCTCCATCTTCAGGAAGAGCTCAACAAATACATGGGGTTCTTAATGAGGGTTCAGGGAGGAACATCTACGCCTCCCACTTATGGAAGTCACTGATCCAAGCAATAACAAGGTTTTATTAATCAATGTCATTTATAGTGTAAATAGTTTTGTTATAATGAGAGTTGAGTTGTTCACTGACTTATTGTTAGATGTAAAACTAAGATTACAAGATATATGGGATATCTGGGAAATGCATGATCATTTCATGCAATGCAAACAGAGGAGTAATAATTATGAAATACAGGATATGGTTAGAAATATAGCTTTGGCTAGGCAGGGCAATCTGATCTTACTGCAGAAGACACCCAGCAAAGCCCAGATTTCATTAAGAGGCCTCTCTCTTTCAAGCCAGTACAGGAGATGGCCATTAAGTGCAGCCAGGGCACAGGATGTCAGATGATGTCCTGTCCATCAGAGGGAGCCCTTTTTTTTGTTTAATTAGTCATGATGGATGCTACGATACAGTTTTTATCATTGAACATTAATGATATTAATAACCCTATTAAGTGCTCTAGATTGCAGTAGTACCTAAGTCAGCAGAGGCTGGATCTAATTTTTTTACAAGAGACACATTTGTCTCCTTCAGAACATCAGAAACTTTCTGCTGGCCACAGGTGCACTGTAATAGCTTCTTCCAGTAAGATTGGCAAGCACAGGGACACTGCCATACTAATTCTTGCTGGAACATCTTTTCTGAAAGAAGCTGAGAAGATTGACTATAATGTTTATTTCAGTATTGCTCATGGATGTCTCTATGACTCAGTTGTTACATTGGTGAGTGTACCTTTTCCTCCAGGGTCCCCCCACCATTCCACAAGAAAAGTTTTTTTTAACCAGCTTTTGGATATACAGCAGGGTATAATTATAATAGGGGGTGACTTTAATATCACTCTATCCCCCCACCTGGATGCCTCTCACCCCCATAAGCATAGGACTAGTCCTCCTCAGAAATATCTCAAAGCTCAGTTGCCTATACTGGGTTTGACAGATGTATGGCATCAATTCTTTCCTGCAAAAGGAGGTTTTACTTGTCCCCCCCCAAGACATCATACCTCCTCTCACCTAGACTACTTTTTTCTTTCTACAGAGCATGGTTCAAAAATTATAGACATTAGGCTAGGAGCTTGTCTCCTATCTGATCATACCCCAATTATATTAAAATTAGACATTGCATCACCTAGGAAGACCACCATTTGGAGGCTGAATACCTCAATTCTAAAAGACCCAGAGTTTAAGATAATGATGAAGGACCAGCTTCCCCAGATAATTTGAGAAAATCATTCCCCAGAGATTTCAGCAGCAGTGTTGTGGGGCACGGTTAAGGCTGTACTTAGGGATGAGATAATTTTGTATACAACCTAACAGAGGAGAATTAGGGAAGTCAGATACAGACAGTTGCAAAATAGGCTAGCAGAACTTAAACAAGCCAGAGAGGAAGGGCATATAATTCAGCCTACAGAATTGCAGAAATTGCAGGCTGAGCTCCAAAAAATCTTAGACTTGAAGGTACAGGCTGCACTTTTAAATACTAAAAGCACTTTTTATGAGGGAGGAACCAGGGGAGCTAGGCACTTAGCCAGATGAACCAGAATGTTCAAGCAGAAAGCTACAATCACTGCAATTAAGGATCCTAGATCTGGTAAGCTTCTTCATTGAGGCCCAGAGATAAAAAAAGCTTTTCAAAAATGTTATACAGAATTATATTCTGAAGAACATGCCCCCCAGATATTAGAATCTTTCTGAGAAAGCTATGCATTTCTAAGCTTTCTGTGATACAACAAACCTCGTTATTGAGTCCAATCACTGGACAGGAAATCCAGCTTGCTATTAGAAAAACTAAAACCATGAAATCATCAGGACCTGATGGCTACTCTGCCGAGTGGTACAAGGCTTTTTCCCTTTATTAAGCCCCATGCTGTTACAGGTTTTCCAAGACATTCAGAATGGTGAACCACCTCCAGACTCCTGGCATTATGCTGTGTTTTCAGCCTTACCAAAACCAGGAAGGGATCCCCAATACCCAGAATCATACACACCTATATCAGTACTCATTTGTGATTATAAGATATACATGTCCATATGGGCCCAGCGTCTGGATCATATATTACCAGAAGTAATTCATATGGACCAGGCAGGTTTCTTATGACAAAGGCAAACTGCATAAAATACTCTCAGAACATTCCACCTGATGGACCATATGGCCAGTAGTTCTCTTCCCTTGGTATTAGTGAGTTTAGATGCCTTCAAGGCTTTTGCTAGGGTCTGTTGGGACTTTCTGTGGAGGGCCCTGGAGGCTTTTGGATTTCCAGAGCAATTTGTTACATGGCTTAGTCACATATATTCATCCCCAAAGCTTTCATAAAAATAAACAGAGTAATTTCCATCCTGATTCCCCTAGAGTGGGGCACCCATCAGGGATGCCCTCTCTCACTACTATTATTTGCAGTTTATATTGAGCCTTTAGCTCTGGTGGTCTGGCAGAAGGACAATGTAGAGGAGTTAAAGGTGGAAGAGGATATCTTCACAATAGCCCTATCTACAGATGATGTTCTACTGTCTTTAGCAGACCCAGAACCTTGTCTTCAGGCTCTCTAGAAAATTATTACTCAATTTTCATTTATTTCAGGATATAAGATAAATTTTACAAAAACAGAGGTTTTGACTTTCTGCTTTTCCCCTTCTCCACCCCTTCAAGCTTATTTACCTTTTAAGTGGCGAGGGACAAAGCTGAAATATCTAGTTATACAGTTACCTCAAAATATTAATCACACTGTCCTGATAAATTATGAGCCTCTCACTCAGACAATAGAGAATGTCCTTCATACTTGGTCTCAACTACATATCTCCTTCTATTCAAGGACTGACCTTATTCGAATGAATATATTGCCCAGACTACTGTATTTGTTTCAAACCATTCATGTCTGGCCCCCCTTTTCTATTTAGTATGTTGGAAAAGGGCTTTAGCTCGATTCTTCTGGGCTGGCAGGAAACCTCACATTTGATGGTCCATCCTACAGCTCCCAAGAGACAAGGGAGGGTTGGGATTCCTGATCTGGGTAAATATGCACAAGCAGCTACCCTGGCTAGGATACTGGGGTGGATTGATCCAAATTAAAGAATAACTTGTAAAGTGCTAGAGATTACACTAAATCATATTGAAGATATGAAAAAGGTTCTGTTTGAACTGGGGAGCCCCTCCCAGGGTGGAATGCTTATCACAGGGCAATGCAAAGCAGTGTGATAGTCTGGGACAAGCTTAGAACCTCTCAGGAACTTGCCCCAGTCTTTTATTTTCTATGACAACTTAGGTTAGAGACAAAGAATTTTCAGGTCCTCCTAACTGAGACTTTAAATGGCTGGTATAATAGATGCCTAACTTTGATTTTTCAGATATTAGAAAATCAGGGTCTGTTACCCTTTTCAACATTAAGAGATACCTAGGGGCTACCACCAGAAACTATTGTAGCTTATCAGCAGATACAAGCTTATCTGGCGAATAAGAGCCCTCAATGGAACCGCCTCCCACTGCTATCTCCTCAATTATTGATAGTGATTATATCTTCCATAAAGGGAATAACCCCCCCCTCACACACACACCCACCTGATTGAAACACTGTATTAGGGATTACAGGAGGTTACTAGGGACTCAACTTTGGAGGTTCTGGCTGCTTGGAATCAGAAATTATTGGTACCGGTCTTAGAAGACCTCTGGTTTAAACATATTAGGTTATCTCATGGAATATCTCTAGCAACATACTGGCAGGAATTTGCCTGGAAAGTCAGGCTTAGATTTTCTAATACACCAGCTAAACTGGTAAAATTTACAGATGGCTCAGTAGGGAAATTCTGGAGATCTTGTGTGGAAAAGATGGCTGGACATGTACACATCTTCTGGTCATGCCCAGTGCTCCGACCTTTTTGGGGAGAGGTGGTGGAAACCCTGGGGTAGTTGGTCAGAGAGGAAGCGGTTCTTAATCCTGAAATGGTGTTGCTTTTAATACCTCCTGTAGGGCTCTGTATTCTGAGGGGCTCTCTCTTGATTACTTACATATTGATAGCTTAGAAAGCAATTAGCAGTCTATGGGGCTAGACCCTACCTCCGACCAGAAGGGAATGGTTCACGGCCATGAAGGAAGTATACTATTTGGAAAGACTGGCGGATGGCCATTCAAACAGACAAGATAAATTTGAACTCCAGTGGAGGAAATGGGTCCTATATATGTCAGTACAAGACCCGCATTTTATCCCATAATGAGTGACCAGAGAAGTAATCTGTTGTTGAGAAAGGAGGGACAGAGAGAGATGTAGGGGAAAGACTTAGCATTTGAGTACCAGTATACAAGGATCCCTATTGGGATGGATTATCTTTGGCTGTATATGATTTATGATATTGTGCCCATAACTGTAATGCATTGTGGGCTGCTTAAGCTATGCTAGATTGTAGTATGTGATTTCTATGATGTACTGTATCCCATATGTCTCTTACATATTTTAAAACAAATAAAAATATAATAAAAAAAAGGAAAATACAAGTACAGAGAAAAGACACAAAGTACTTGTTTCAGAGTATCAAGGCAGCTTTCTAGGCAAGTAAGAGCTAGCAGTGGGCTAGGGTCAGAGCAGTGAGCTAGGATTTAGAAGCAGATGCACATATCTTTTATTTTTGCTGCAGCCAACCTTTTAAATAGGCTGATAGGGACAATACTGGGAAACTTTAGTATGCCTTGGAGCTGATTCCAGACAGTTGGGAGCACAGTCAATATGGCCTGCTTGCTCGAGTGAGGTGTGAGTTCTCGATACATCGAGGAGGAGGAGGTAATTTTTCCTAAGAGAGTAGGTGCTATGGGAAATATGGAAAAGGGTTGTGAGATAGTTCGGGAGCTTGTTCAGGAGTAGCTTAAGAGTCCAGATATCAGCATGAAGCTTGCATCTAGTTGAGAGTGATGTCAAGCCAGTGGCTAGGTACAAATCGCAATGGTGGGTTTGGTAGGGTAGGTTTATCATAAACTGCATGGCATGGTGGTAGAGGATGCCTAGTTTGTTGAGTCCTGAGGCTGCTGCGGAGGAATGGATTAGATCTCCATAGTCGAGTAGCAGCAAGAACGTGGCCTGGACCAGCCAAGTTCTGGTATCTAATGGAAAGAGGGACTTGTTACTAAGGAGAAACCTAGCCTCATTTTTAGTCTCTGCCTGATTGTCTAGGTGGTCATGAAGAAAAGCTTGTTGTCTAGCCACATAACAAGATATTTGAATTTGGAGGTGATTTCAAGGGGTTCTCCTGGGGAGGTAGTGATGAATTATTTGTGCATGTTTGCAAGGGAAATGGAGGTGGTGTTTGGGGCCAAGATCATGGCCTTAATTTTCTTGCCATTGAAGAGTAGTTTGGCATTGATTAGGTTGATTTCCAGTTGTGCAAAATCAGCTTAGAGTACATCCCTCACTTCAGCCAATGAAGGGCCTGATATATACAGTACAGTATCATCAGCAAAGAAAATGCAGATGGGACTGGGATATATGTGCATAAGGTTATTGATATACAGGGGGAAGAGGGTAGGACCTAATATGGAGCCTTGTAGGACTCCCCTGACAACTGAGAGGGATGCAGAAAAGAGTCCACCAGCTTTTACTACCTGGATCCTTTCAGATAGGTAGCTGGTAAACCACTGGGCAGCAAGGGGGATGGCACCTATTTTTATTAGGCTTGAGACTAACATATTGTGTTTGACAGTGTTGAATACTTTGCTGAGATCTAAATGTACTGCACCAGTAACTTTCTTGGAGTCCATGGTTGTGATCCATTCACTGGAAACTTTGGCAAATGCAGTGACTGTACTATGGTTGGGCCGGAAGCCAGATTCTGCAGAGCTGAGGACTGAAGATGAGTCGATATGGAGTTTCATTTTGGAGTAAACTAGCTTTTCGAGGACTTTGGAGAGGACAGGTAAGATTGAGAAGGGCCTATAGTTGTTTAGGTCACATGGGTCCCCTCACTTGAATAATGGGAGGATGTGGGCATATTTCTAGCAGAAGGGAACAGTGGCAGTGGACATGGAAAGATTGAATATGTGGAAGATAGGGGCAGTGATGTTGAGGTAGCCTAGTTTAAGGAAAAAAGGTTCTAGACGTTTGTTCCCTGCACTTTTTCAAATGTCTATGTTAAGAAGTGAATCTCTGACTTCTTTATAGCTAAGTGGGAACAACTGGGGTGCACGGATCAAAGTTTGTCAGTCAGTGTTATTATATCCTTGGTTGCTACCACAGGCTGCATAAGGCGAAGAGTCAATAGCTAGGCCAGCAGTTACAAAGTGATTGTTGATTTCCTTGAGGATTAGGCAGCTGTTTTCCACAGCCCTACCTTTGCTGAGGATCTTCAGAGGGATGGAGGGGGCTACAGGCCGACCTTTGATGGACTTGAGTATCTTCCAGCTTTTTTGGAATTCCCTTTCGCCTGCTCAAAGGTGGAGACATAATAGCTGGCTTTACTTGTGCAGATTTATTTAATACAGGTGTTTCTAGTTGCTCTGAATGCTTGTCAGTCAGCTAGGCTTTTGGATTTTCTAGCCTTAGCCAGGGTTTATCACGACGAAGGAGTGTAGCCTTGAGATCTGATGTAAACCATTGGTTGGATGTTTTATGCACCCTGACCTTGATCAAAGGGGCATGCTTGCTGGCCAGAACAGTGAGGATGTCGTTAAGGACAGTGACCATCTCATTGATTGTTTTGGCAAGGTAGAGATCTTGCCATCTAATTTTCCTCAAGTCAGATAAGTAGTCCGATGCATTAAACTAGCGATATGACCGCATATTAGTGAGTACTGGTTGCTGTCAGGCTATAATTTGTGATCTTGTACAAACAACCATCCCATGATCACTCATGTCATTGTGGAAGACAGCAGAGTGAAGAATTTTTTGGGGATGCATAAAAAGTATGACATCAAGGAGAGAACGGTTATTGGGATTGGATGTTTTGGTTCCAGTGGGTTCACCGACTAACTGGGCTAAGCCGACTTTGTCACAGAAGGATTTCAGGCTGTACAACTTGGGGTAAGCCAGTCTATATTAAAATTCCCAAGTATTAAAGTTTCAGTGTTGGTGGAGGCGATTAAGGATTTAAGTATAGTGAGGATGTCAATGCCACCAGATGGGGGGCAGTAACCACCAATAATAATGAGACATTCAGTGGATGGAAGGTGTAATTTGAGAGATACAATTTCATACTCCTTAGGTTTAGATTTACAGTGAATATCACTAACTGTAAACTTAGATTTAGTGTAGAAGGCCACACCGCTCCTCTGGCTTCCCTATCTGCCCTGTGCAGATTGTAGCCAGGAAGGGAGGGAGACTTGCTGATCACTGTTTGACTTTTTGAACCAAGATCCGGTTATAATAATGAAGTCAGGCTCACTATGGGCAGCCCATACTTGAAGCTCATCAAACTTTTTTGCGAGGCTCAATCTGCTGACAAGCATTAATTTAAGTCAGGGTGCAGATACAAATTCTGCTGGAAATGCAAGTGGTAATGAAGGTCTAGGGTTTAGTGCCACATTACCTGAACAGAGAAGAAGCAAGAGAAGCAGTTTCTTGATCCAGTTCTTGCAGGGTAGGAGCGCTTTTATCCTCTGTGACCTACCGCAAAGTGATGATGGATGTGACATAATGCTAGGGCAGCAGTGAAGGGATGCTATGGAGAGTGCTCTGATTGACATATATGAAGGGAGCAGAAAGTGTAAGGGTGCAGGATATGGGCCGAGGATAAAGGGAGGTGGACATATTAAATAAGGGGATGTGCAGTGGAATGAGGTTCCGGTTACAGAGCTGGAAATTTCCAGAGGTGGACCTGATCCTTGTTCTTTGTTGTGGTGAGCTACTATGGATAAGGTGGTTAGGAATAAGAAAAGGCTTGAGTATAAGGAGCATGCCATGGCACCACAAATATGAGGCCTAGGAGAGTTATGAACACAGTCAGTTAAGTGGATAGGAGAAAACAGGATTAGGAAGTGTCATGCCTGCCAGAGAAAGCAAGCCTGGTGTGCAGATCAGTAGCTTTAAGGAGGAGTAGAAGTACACAGAAGGATTGGGTAGGAACTTGAACAGGTGTCACCAATTTATCAGAATCAATCAGTAGAAGAGAGAGTCATCAAAGACTGCTGAATAGTGATAGACTGACCACACAATAAGAGAAATGAGACAGGAATTGTATTGTATTGTATTGTATTCGGTTGAATTGGGTATGTGTGCTTATAACTGGGCCCTCTAGTGGCTAAAATATATAATCTGCTAATGGAAAAGTCAGCAAAAAAGAAGAAAATTTAGGCAGCAGAGAGATGAGCTCCGGAGGACTATGCCAGGCACTTCAAATCTCCAGGAGCTGAAGCCAGTCAGGGAGAGATGGAGTGCTGAATCAACCTGTAGCAGATGCAGCTTCAGGCACCATTCACTGACTGAGTTCATGGCTAGCAAGCTGGACTGGAACTGCTTTCCTGAAGTGTACCTGGAATCAAGCTCTTGAGGGCAGGCTGGGGAGCACGCTATGGTCAGCTGCATTCAGCACCAGACTGCTAGTACAGAAGATGGAAGCCCCCTTAGGAAATCCAGAAATCTTGCTCTTGAGGGCAGGCTGGAGTACACCCTGCAGTCGGCTTCATTCAGCACCAGACCACTAGTGCAGAAGATGAAATCCCCCTCAGGGAATCCTGGAATCTTGCTTTTGAGGACAGGCTGGGGAGCACCTTGCAGTCGGCTGCATTCATCACCAGACCGCTAGTGCAGAAGATGGAATTCCCCTCAGGGAATTCAGGAATCTTGCTCTTGAGGGCAGGCTGGGGAGCACCCTGCAGTCAGCTGCATTCAGCACCAGACTGCCAGTGCAGAAGATGGAATCCCCCATCAGAGAATCCGGGAATCTTGCTTTTGAGGGCAGGCTGGGAAGCACCCTGCAGTCAGCTGCATTCAGCACCAGACAGCTAGTGCAGAAAATGGAATCCCCCTCAGGGAATTCTGGAATCTTGCTCTTAAGGGCAGGCGGGGAGCACCCTGTGGTCAGCTACATTCAGCACCAGACCACTAGTGCAGAAGATGGAATCTCCCTCAGGGAATCCTGAAGATGTATAATTTTTCTGTGTTTCATTTTACCTGTTTTAAACTTTTTAGTAAACAACATTTTCTTTAAAATACTGCCTGTGCTCTTTTCTGTTATTTTATATCTGATTGCTGAACCTGTGTTTAAGGCTGACAGCTGTTAAGATCTTGATTGTATTACTAAGCTTAAAAGGTAAGCATATGCCCGCAGTGCTTGCCACAAAATAGTTTAACGGTACCGAATTATAGAAACAGAAACATAGAAGTTGATGGCAGATAAGGGCTGCAAGGCCCATCCAGTCTGCCCATTTCTTTTTCTACCTTATGAATGTGCCATTGACCTTTGCTCTGTCAATGGCCTATCTATCCATACTCATCTGCATTGCTCCCTTATGCCTATCCCATGCCTGTTTGAAGCCCTGTACTATACTCACATCCACCACTTCCTGAGGTAGGACGTTCCATGCATCCACCACCCTTTCTGTGAAAAAGAACTTCCTCATATTACCCCATAATTGGCCTCCCTGTAATCTCATGCTGTGTCCTCTTGTCCTGCTATTTTTCTTATATTGAAACATGTTAGACTCTTTCACCTTGTTAATGCCCTTGAGGTGTTTGAATGTTTCGATCATATCACCTCTCTCCCTCGTTTGCTTTAGGGTATACATATAGAGCTCCATTAATCTGTCCTCATATGTTTTCTGATGCAGTCCCTGCACCATTTTGGTTGCCCTTCTCTGGACTGCCTCAATTTGGTTAATGTCCTTGTGAAGTTATGGTCCCCAGTACTTCACGCAGTTCTCCAGATGGGGCCTAACCATTGTCTTGTAAAGAGGGATTATTACCTCCCTCTTCTGACTTGTGATACCCCTACTAATACACCCCAACATCCCTCTTGCCTTACCTCCTTCTTTAGTAGTCTGCTTGGATGATTTCAGGTCATCTGTGATGATGACTCCCAAGTCTCTTTCTTCCCTTGTGACTGCCAACAACTTCCCTCCCGGCCTATAGATGGCTTCAGGATTTCTCTTCCCTATGTGCATGATCTTGCACTTCTTTGCATTAAACCCCAGTTGCCACTCTTCTGACCATTTTGCTAGTTTATTCATATCTCTTCTCATTCTGCCCACCCCATCTGGATCATCTACTCTGTTGCAGATCTTGGTGTCATCTGCAAATAGACAAATCTTACCCTCCAGTCCACCTGCAATGTCACTGATGAAGATATTGAAGAGGACTGGCCCCAGGACTGATCCCTGTGGTACCCCACTTGTGACTTGCATCTCTTCTGACTGTATACCATTTACCATCACTCTCTGTTATCTGCCCGTCAACCAGTTTGCCACAAAGTTGATCAACGTCTGACGCACCCCGAGCCTGCCTAGCTTATTAATCAATCTTCTATGTGAAACAGTATAGAAAGCTTTGCTGAAATCAAGGTAGGCAACATCAACTGCTCCTCCTTGGTCCACCATTCTGGTTACCCAGTCAAAGAAATCTTTGAGATTAGTTTGACAGGATCTTCCTTTTGTAAACCCATGCTATCTTGGATCTTGTGCTCCTACGGATTCAAGGTATTGCACTATCCTTTCCTTAAGGAGTGTCTCCATAATCTTGCCCACTACTGAGGTACTGTTACCACTCTTGTGGAGCGGGATCACGTGAGCCCTTCTCCAGTCTTCTGAAACCTCTCCTGTACTCAGAGACTCACTAAACAGTTCTGTTAATGGCTCTGTTAGTTCCACCCTTAGCTCCTTTAGTACCTTTGGATGTATGCCATCAGGTACAATTGCCTTGTCCACCCTAAGCTTATCGAGCTCTTGTAGGACCCTTTCATTTGTGAAGGGACTACTGCACACCTCCCTCCCCCTGTGTCCATGGTGCTGAGCTGTGGGTCCTACCCTACCTTCTCTTCAGTAAATGCAGAGCAGAAGTATCTTTTTAAGATAGATGCTTTTACATGGTCCTCCTCCTCACACGCCCCCTTATCCCCTTTGATCTTAGCAATACCCCCTCTGGACTTTCTCCTTTCCCTAATGCATCAATAGAAAGTCTTGTCAACTTCTTTTACTGTTTGTGCTAGTGTTTCCTCAGTTTGGGCCATTGCCTGCCTTCCCTGCTTCCCTTAGGGAAGTTTGGTATGCCTCCCTATATTCATCCTGATGCGTTCCCTTATATTTCCTGAAGGCCAGCTTTTTGGCTCTGACCTTTTATGCTACTGTGTTTGAGAACTGAAGTGGCTTCCTTCTTCTCTTGCACTCCCTTTTCTCACTAACACAATTGGATGTTGCTTCAAATATTGCATCCTTAATGCTTGCCCACTTTGCCTGTACCCCCTCACCTGTATTTATGTTTGCCATAGCTAGCTTAACTCTGTTGGCCATCTTATCAAAGTCAGCTCCTCTGAAGTCCCATATTTTTGCCTTGTAATGGGATGATTTTGTTCTTGTGGCCAAACTGAACCATACCATGTGATTGTTACTGGCACCCAGGTAACCTACCTGGAAATATGTGATCATTTCCCTGTTAGTCAGTACTAGAGCTAGGATAGCCCTGTCTCTTGTGGGTTGTTGTACCAGTTATTTGAGGCCCTCCCTCTGCAGTGAATCCACCATGTGTCTAGTTCTGGCAGATGTCCCTGCTGGTATTGACCAATCTGTATCTGGCATGTTGAAGTCTCCCATTATCAGAACCTCACCTTTAGCTGTCATGTTTTGTATATCTTTTAACGAATATCTAAGTCCTGCCCTGGTCTGGAGGCCTGTACACAATCCCAGTTCATATGGCTGTCCCATTTCCTGTTTCCGGGTGACCCATAGTTTTCTGGATCCTTATATGTATTCAGAAATTTCTGTAGCTTTGATATTTCATTAACCTAAAGGCCACTCCACCCCCCACCCTCCCCCACCCGCTTGCATCTCAGTCTTCTGAACAGTACATAGCCAGGTACTAAAGTCTCCTAAGTGTGGTTACTGGTAAACCATGTCTTGCTAATGGCTGCTATGTTCAGTTTAGCCTCTGTCATTATTGCCTGCAGGTCTGGGATCTTGTTTCCCAGACTGCAAGCATTTGTGTACATGATTCCATTGGCCAGATTTCAGTGTGTGAGCTGTTGGACGTGGTCCGGCGTTTCCCCTGTGCATTGTATGGGGAGCCAGACCTTTTTCTTTATCTGGTGATGCAAATTAACTACAAATATGCTGAACTCCTGTTTGACCACTAGCTGAGGGGTGTTCTTCCCATTTGACGTACAGGGTGCTGCAGCCCTCTCCCCATTTGCTAGTTTAAATAATCTGCAAATATGTCAAACTTCTGCCCCAATGCATTGACTCCCTCCTTAGTCAGATGCAGTCCATCAGATTTAAATAACTTTTGCTCCCAAAACTGTTGCCCATTCTCTACAAGTCTGTGTACTTTTTCCTGGCACCAGCCCATGAGCCATATGTTTAGCTCCCCTATCTCCCCTTCTCTGACCTTCTGTCCATCTGTTCCCATCTTCCAGACTGGCAGGATCTCAGAGAAGAAGATGCCAGATGAAATGGATGATAGTTTGTCACCCAGCTTGGTCAGGTGTTCCTTGGTCTCCACAACTGACTGGCTGGTGAGATCTTAGTCCCTATGTGTACCAGGATGTCAATGTTTTCTCCTGCTTCCTGAACAGTTTTAGCAATGTGGTCAGTGTCTCTCCACTCTGATGTACCTGGGAGACATCTGACCATTACCCCAGGCTGGAGATACATATCAACTCCCTGAATCATGGAGTCTCCTATGATCAGAAGTTTTTTTTAATTCCTTTTTGCTTTTTTTTGGTTTGGTTTCTATTTTGGGTGAGTTTTGTTGTGCTAGATCCTGTACTACAGTGTCCTGCTCTGCAGTGTCCTCTGCCCCTTTATTTGATTTCAGAGATAGAGGCAGATACCTGTTTGTAGTTTTCATATGGTTTGTGGAGGTGATATGTTGGCGAGCACAGAGTGATGGGGCTCCCGATTTGCCCTTCCTAACCACCTGTCTACCTTCTGGACCAACTACCCTCTGCAGTCGAGGTGCTTCGGTTGGATGTTGGGGAAATGGTGGGTGGTTCTTATAATACATTTCCTCTTAAATATGCAATTTGAGGCATGCAATCTCTGCCCATGCTGCCTGGAGCTCAGCCCTTAGATCTCCAATGATCCAGCATGTAGGATAGTGTCCTAAATCCTGTAAAACTGCCCTTCTGAAAACTGTTCCGCAGTACCTGCAGTTAATGATATCCATTCCAGTTAAGTGCTGGTTTATAACCTGGTCAGAGTAATACAAAGGAAGAGAATGAAAGAAAAAGTTTGATTTTGTGTTTTGTTTGTTTGTTTTTTATAACTTGTTATAACAAGTTAAAGTACTAGTGCACCTGTAAATGAGGTCACTGTATGGATACCCCTCTGATCCGCCCCTTCCTGCTTTGCTACAGGAAGTGTCTCAACTGTGGTACCCTATAAAAGGAGTGTAGTGTGGGGTAGTTGGGGATGGTGGTGGGTAGCTGGACCCTTCCCCTGCTGAAAAAGAAGAACCAAGGATGAAAGAAACAAGGAGGTAAGAGCAGAAACAATCAGCCAGCAACAAATGCAGTAGCCCTGAAAGCTTATCCTAATGATAGATAAAACTGTAAAACTTGTAAAGCACCACCTGTAATAAATTCACTGATGATATACCCTGTAAGAAACACTTTGCTACAGAGAAAAATAAAGCAGCAACAGAAGATATACCTTGCAAAAAGACAATCAGAATCAGAAGAAGGCAGCAGAAATCTCTAAGTACACACCTGTAGGCACACCCTGTGATAATGCAGCAGAATGTATACCCAGCAACAATAATTTGAATCAGAGAAAATAAAGCAATACAATGTTATCAACAAACAGTAATAATCTCTGTGAGTACAAAATAAAAATAACATAAAGTAAATCTGCCTAGCCAAAAGAAGCCTTAAGCCTTATCCTTGCTCTGGTAAGGTTCTTTGCTCTGTCCTTTCTAGCAACCTAGAAGAAAAGAGCTCAGGTGAAGCTAGGTACCTTGGCCAGCAAAGCCACTTGGTACCACTCCCTGCAAGTGGCACCAATGTAACAGCGATGCAGTACAAAGTTACCGCAGTGCTGGATGCCGGATTCCAGCTGCTGTTAAAATGTTGTTCCTCACTTATCCAGCAGGTGGCTACCACAAGCCATCATTGCAGTACCACTGTTTCTGAAGCCTAATTCATTATCTCCCCCAAAATAGCCTGCAGATAGCATCAAAAAATTATGGAGAAGTAAAGGCCGGCCTGCTGGGGCAGTGGTTGGATTTCCGCTTGTGACACCGGTGACCTGGGTTCGGGAACAGACTCGGGTCATCGGAGGGCTGGCCGGGGGGAGAAGGATAAGCATCCTCAGGACTGCTATCATTCTCCGGGAGGGAGGGGTTGTGTGCTTGATGCATGAGTGGTACCCAATGGAGGCTGGGTTCACCGCATCGCGCTGACACTGGCAAGATTTCAGGGTGAGGCAGATGCTGCTCATCATTGCACATCCATGCCCTGCTTACAGGGGATAAACAATGCTGCTGGGGTTGCCTCCATGGCACCCTTCCCTCTGGCCCCAGTTAGCCTTCGGTGCCAGTGCTCTACTGACTAGTTACTGGTAGTGTGGAGCTGATAGGGGAACAGCACCACAACCCCGCCCTCTGGGGGGTAAGCCAGGGGTGATTGAGAAGAAGCCTGGTGATTGCCAGAGGTGGGGACACGAAGAAGCTGTGACCAAGGGCAGAGTTACCGGTGACCCCAAGCAGGTAAAAAGCATACTAAATAAAAAAAATAAAATTATGGAGAATTTAGTCTACTACTGGGAATGATGATGTGTCAGCAGTTCAAAAATGGTGTGTCTATCAATAACCTAATGCTAGCCTGCTTTATTTTTGTAATGTATTCTGAGATTAAAAAAAACAGATGATATCTCATTTAAAGGCAGCTGTCTGTTTTAGGTGTGGACTGGTGTTAGTAGTTAAACTGAGGCAGTGGAGGGTGTTAGCATAGATTTGTTTACCCCAATGTCTTAAAAAAAGATAAAAAAACAAAGATGTACTGTACTATTAGCAGGGTCTGAATGGTTTGCTGCTGTAATGCCATATGACCTTGCAAACATTCTTGTTTTATGTGTTTAAATACAAAAGATATAATGAGCCAAATTATGAAAAAAAAATTCTAATGCCTCATCAGGGGACTTGTTTCACATACTGTAAGTTATCATTAGTGGATCCTTGACCTGCTAGCTAGTACTGAATGCTGTGGCAATGTACGAACAGTGACCAGACAGCCATTTTTTCTCTACTTAATTTGTTATCTTCAAAACAAAACAAATAGCATGGAGAAAAAAGTAAAACCAGTGCACGTCAATGCCCATTGAGTGGTCCTATTATGTTTCTTGTGTGTGTGGGGGGAGGGGGAGCTGTGCAAAATTAATTGTACCATGGAAGAGTAAATGCCCACCCTTTTTTTATTGCTCGTGTTCATGTTATGATTAGTTGGTGATAAAACCTCATTCATTCCTTAGGCTCAGGAATCTTTTGATGAAGGCGTGTTTGTAGCAGTTCCTGAATGGTGTGCCACCAGATTTACAAATACTTTTCTAGTCCCTTTTTCCTTTTTTTTTTTTTTTTTTTAGGGAGGTACTCTACAGTATATACAATTGATTATGTGAATAAAAAAGAAGGTTTCTGAAAGCATCTGGAGTCCTTGTTGGTTTTGTATAGCTGTGACTGTGTGAGCTGAGGTACAGTAGTCAAGACTGTCTTAGTATAGATGTCTCATAAACAACATCTGTATTTTATAACTATTATACTTTGAGTACATTGTGGAGCTCTGGTGCATTCACTATATATTGTACAGGCATCATGTCACGCTGTTTCTTGTTCCAAACTGGATGAAAAACTCATATAACAAGTACTCGAAATTTGTGTAACTGTGCTCCCTGAGGACTGCCTGAACTCTTTTCTAGAATATACTATAATACATACTATGTATTGAAAAAAAATGAACGATTGGAATTGGATGTATTTTGATTAGTGGTGTTACTGTTGTGTGTGTGTTAGTTTGGGGAGGGGATGCTGTGGGGGGGGGGGGAAGACTGGCTCCTTAACTGGTTAAATATCAAAAAGCTTTGTTTCATTCCTACAGTGTATGTTTCCAGTATGTACTTCAATGTAAATATACTGTTGGGATGTACTCCAATGCATTCTATTTTTATTGTCGCATTACCAGTCCATCACCTGAAACAAGCCTAATGCAAATTCAGTACTAGTACATGCAGTGTTTGAAACTGTAAGGTGGTAGAATACACACATAAAAAAAAAAAAAGAATTGTTACTTCATGTTAACAAAACAGAAAAAAAACATAATTTTCTTGTGCTACTAACTGTTGTGGTAAATTTTGTCAGAGTTTTTTTCTTTTTTTTTTCTTTGTTACCCAAATATGATCAACTATGATAAATAAAAAAATACAGTGTTCAAATCTGTATTGCATAGTTGCTTTGCATGTTGTGTGAGGTTGGAAGGGTTGGGTAATGTCCAGTAAATTGTGCTGATAACAAAATGAAACAAAAAATCCTGTTTCTCACATGAATGCCACTGTGAGTCAACTGCATGGAATTGGTGATATCCATTCATGTTACCTACTGTAGTCGTACTACAGTTCTGACTCTACTTACACCATGACTGCAGACCCGATATTTTCTTGTTTTTCTTTTCACTGTCTGATGCCAAGGTGGACCCATTTTTTGTTTATTGTATTGTTAAATTTAATGGGGCAATGAAAACAGACAATGTCCATAATAAACACAGTCATTTCATATGTATAACAGCCCAGGTTGTGTTTAGTGAGTTACAGTATACTGTATAATGTCATTTATTCATCTGACAAGCTCCATAATGTTCTGCCTACTGTCATGCAATCTATTTGCAGCTAATGATTTCTCTAGGTTCCACCCTGCCTATACTATACTTGTTTGACACATTTTGATGTTTCATACTCCTGTGCTCCTTTTCCACATTGCGTGGTCTTTGCAGCAGTCAACTGTCTACCCCACTCCCCTTTGCCAACTCTTCCATTACCATCACCCATGAAAACACTGCCAACATCCTCTTACTCCTGTATGGAACATTAGCTAAAAGGGAGAGATAGTGAAAGAAACCTATGAAAGATAGAAACTAGATGCAGTACCTCAGGCACAATAAAAGAACGTGCCACTTACACATTATAGTGCAAAAGTAGGTTAGATGGAGATCACATGAACTTTGGAGCAGTAGTCTGACATACATGAAACAAGCTTCTCAACTGGTGGTTAAAACTTTTTTTCACACTACATATATTTCAGCTTTTTCATTTTGCATTAATTAAGGAAAAAATAAAAAAAGATACATGTTTCAGAACTGTGAGAAGCAATGACAGAGAGAGACTAGGGAATTGAGATTGTCAGAATTTTACAAGCAGTGCTGAGTGGATTAAAACAATCTGGAGGTTCGGGGGAAAAGGGTTGCCTTTAAAGATAAAACCTGCAATAGTAATATTACCCTGGTATGTTACCCAGGTATTCCCCTTCTCCATGAACAGCATTAACTTTGGATCAAACAGTGCAATGGTCCAGTGGCTGAATGCTGAAATCATTTACCTCCTTGGGTCGCTTAGTGTTGTGCCTGGCAATTTTAGCCTCAATTGCTTAAGAAATTGATAACACAGAGATTGTGTTAAAATCAGTTGGTGGGACAATCCGGATTTGATAAATATAAAAAGCAACTTATAGCAAAGTGGCAAAATATACCCTTAAATTAAAAAAAGGTAAACAAAAAAGTTCAAGAGTGGTAAAGATGATTATAAACTTGATTGTGTGTTTAATTGGAGTAAGAAAAGTGATAAAACAGTACAATGTTTGAAGATCAAGCTGTGACAATAACAAAGTCAATTCTGAGAAATAACATCAATGACATTACTATTTCTGATTATACTGTACATAAAATCCTAGCAATACTCATAGCAACCCTGATGGTTTTTCAGACAATCACCACAGAACAGTCTACCAGCACTGCTGTCACAGCACAGTCACAGCTACAATAGGACATACCAGGTTCATGGAACAGTATTTTTCACAAGGAGAACGGGGACACAAAGAACTTATCAGCAGAGCCCCCCAAATCTATAAAAATGATGTAGAAGAGAATGTTGATAATGACAGTAGCAGCAATACTGTTTATGGTAGGTGTCCCATCAAACTATTTTAATTAATTTATTTTTTATTTTAAAACATTTCACCAGGAAAGACATCATGTGCTTTAAACAGCTAATTTCCAGACATGCCGGGGGTACAATGTCAGGAGAACGAACACATAAAAAATAGAGAGCAATATATTACAAGTGCAAAATTACAATAACATACAGTACCATACCAGAGTGGTACCAGTATGGAGCAGACTGACCCAGACTATCCTAGAGTAGAACAAAACTTCATGGACAGGAACAGGCATTGTAACCAGACAGGGTGTAGGATTAGAGGGGGCAGACACAGTTTAAGTGCTGTGGAAGTAGACTGATCATGGGGTAAGAAGTGCTTAAGTAGGCCCATGGGAGAGCAGGTTTAGACAAAGTGGGAAAATGGGGGTGCTTGGTAAGAGGAGGGAAGATGAAGTTGGGGCAGCCTAGAACCCAAACTCCTCCAGGATGCTGAGGAACCTGACAAGGGGAAATAGGACCAGGCAATGGAGAAAGGGGAGGAAGTTGGGGAGGTAGGGGGCAGAAGAAGGAAGGGAGGGGAGGAAGGGGAAAAAGGAGGGAGGAGGAAGGCAGAGGATTAGAATGTGGGGGGAGGGAGAAGGATGGTGGAGAGAGAAGGATGGTGAAGAGAGGCAACCAGTTAACTGAACCTAAAACTCCTTCAGGATGCAATGAATCTTGCAAGAGAATCATGATTCGGGCGGGGGATAGCAGAGAGGGGCAATATAGCTATCATAACCTAATCCCAGGCACACTGCCTTAGGGGTAGCTGGTTCATTCCACTGGGGTGTCAAACAGACGAGGCATACTGATGAGTCCTGGTAGGACGAAACACGTGTCTATGTCTTCTGTTAGCACCCTTTGCAAACTGTGTGAGAGGCCTTTCGGCACCATGCAATTCTGCTTAAAGTTGGACCAGCATAACATTCTGTGGTGATTTGCATATGCAGCCCATGATGCTTTGCATTGTGGGGCATGTGTGATTTTGTATTTTCTTGAAACTTGGCTTCCCAGCCAAATGCCTTTGGGTAATCCTTGCCTCAGTGTTTACGCACAGAGGTTCTTTGTCTTTAAATGTTTTTTATTTTAATGGGTTCACCACAATATATCCCAGGCACACTGCCTTAGGGGTAGCTGGTCCATTCCACTGGGGTGTCAAACAGATGAGGCATACTGATGAGTCCTGGTAGGACGAAACACGTGTCTATGTCTTCTGTTAGCACCCTTTGCAAACTGTGTGAGAGGCCTTTCGGCACCATGCAATTCTGCTTAAAGTTGGACCAGCATAACATTCTGTGGTGATTTGCATATGCAGCCCATGATGCTTAGCATTGTGGGGGCATGTGTGATTTTGTATTTTCTTGAAACTTGGCTTCCCAGCCAAATGCCTTTGGGGTAATCCTTGCCTCAGTGTTTACGCACAGAGGTTCTTTGTCTTTTAAATGTTTTTTATTTTAATGGGTTCACCACAATATATCCCAGGCACACTGCCTTAGGGGTAGCTGGTTCATTCCACTGGGGTGTCAAACAGACGAGGCATACTGATGAGTCCTGGTAGGACAAAACACGTGTCTATGTCTTCTGTTAGCACCCTTTGCAAACTGTGTGAGAGGCCTTTCGGCACCATGCAATTCTGCTTAAAGTTGGACCAGCATAACATTCTGTGGTGATTTGCATATGCAGCCCATGATGCTTTGCATTGTGGGGGCATGTGTGATTTTGTATTTTCTTGAAACTTGGCTTCCCAGCCAAATGCCCTTTGGGGTAACCCTTGCCTCAGTGTTTACGCACAGAGGTTCTTTGTCTTTTAAATGTTTTTTTATTTTAATGGGTTCACCACACTATATCCCAGGCACACTGCCTTAGGGGTAGCTGGTTCATTCCACTGGGGTGTCAAACAGATGAGGCATGCTGATGAGTCCTGGTAGGACGAAACACGTGTCTATGTCTTCTGTTAGTACCCTTTGCAAACTGTGTGAGAGGCCTTTCGGCACCATGCAATTCTGCTTAAAGTTGGACCAGCATAACATTCTGTGGTGATTTGCATATGCAGCCCATGATGCTTTGCATTGTGGGGGCATGCGTGATTTTGTATTATCATAACCTAAACCCCTTCAGGATGCAATGATCCCTGCAATGGGACTGTCTAAAGTAGTCCCATCAAGGGTGTGGAAGGAGAGGAGGGAAGGCATCCTAAAGAGTCTCTGTCTAGTGCCAAAGGTCAAGGAGGCTGTCTTCCTGGCATTGAGGAAAAGCTGATGAGAGCTTATCCAGTCATACTACTAATGGGAGAAGTGGGTCTAACTTTGGAAGATGACTACGAATGTTGTGGTGGAGGATTTTTAGACCACAAGGGAGAGAAGCTGGGGTGGGTTGGAGGTGGGGGGAAGTGGGAGAGGTAGGTGCTTTACAGGGTGGAGGACTGGGGTTTGAATTTATTGCCCCCCTCCCATCTAGCCCTATAGTCTCAGTTTTTGTAAACAAAAATGTGAACAGGACTTGAAGAATTTGGCAGCATTCTACGGAAAAGCTTGAAATCAGTAGTATCCAGTCTATATAAAGAATATCCCTCCAATTGTGAGAATATTATAAAAGTGTTGCAATATTTTCAATAAGACTAATGGGGAAGAAATAATAAAAATGTATTCGTACAAGCCAGTCTGAAACAGTAAACCAAATGTTTAACATGGGCGATAGAAACTTGCTCACGGTCCCACAGTGTAAGTGACTCTGGAGGGATTAGAATCTGGATCTCATGGAGTTTTATATAGTGCTCTTAGTGCAAAAGAATAGTGCTTAAAATAAGCATGATTTTTGCCTAATGATTATACATCATATTTTTGGCTTTTGCCTATAAGTAATCATTATTATCTGTAGCTGTTCAAGCATCAGAAAGCTTTATTTTACAAGTGCCTCTTGCAGTCATGCATGTTCTTTTCTGCACTTACTCAAGTTTAAGGCTATATTCTGCCCAAGTGATTTGGCTTCATGTGAAGTCAGTCAGGAGCAAACTATCTGCAAGTCTTCGTGTTAAGCAGAATCCAGTTGAAATGACTGCAAGCCAGCTATTGTTCCAAAGTGCAAAACTTGGCACTATAGGTTTTTCATTTGTAATCACTTTTTCAGTTGAAAAACAAGGAAAGGCCAGCATACTTTCATTAGGAAAATTATTACCTTCCCCCCGGAGGCCAGCCAGAGCCAAATTCAACAAAAACTGGATCTTGGTGTGCAAAAGGGAAGCAAGGGTAAGCAACATACTTTCTAGCATCAAGTTCCCACTTGAACAAGTCTACTTCTATAAGTACCTTGAGATCTATTTTGACCCTGCTCTCTCCTTCCATGATCACATCTCAGCCCTTGCCTCAGCTGCAAATATTTGGCTGGGCATCTTACACCGGTATAAAAACTGTCTCCCCCCTGAGGCCCTCCGACTTGCGGTCACATCATCCATACTGTCCCTTGTGGATTATGGGCTGCCGGTGTATGGTGCTGCTGATCAGACTGACCTCCTTCAACAAAATTCGCATTACACTAAACAAGGCCTGTAGGCTAATTTCAGGGGTCCCTAGGTTAATGCACACCTGCCAGATATATGCAAAGGCCATGCTGCTTGACCTGGATGAGCGCCTTAGATATCAAACCTGTATCATAACAAACTCTCCTTGGTCTATCCCCACCAGGTTTGATAGCCTCCATCCACCATGCAAAATCACTAGTACAAACCCGAACCTCCGGCAAAACCACCCTATCAATTCCCAGGGCTAGGACCTTGCAGGGTCAAAGGGCCTTTTACTACAGAGCCCCATTCTGGTTCAACACGCTTCCCCCCACATCTCTGATGCTCCCCCAATCTCCTGTTTTAAAACCTCCCTCCGAAATCACCTATTTGATACTCAAAGCTATAATTGTTACTAGTTTGGTCTTGCTCATATGCTAAGACAAAGCCACCCGAGTGGCTGCATCCAATAATAGAAGATAGCCTGGCTTTAACAATTTACTGTATGCCTCATTGCTGAAACATACCTGTTTAAACCAATCTGCTGTATATCTCATTGTTGTAACATACTGTTGTATTATGTTTAAACCAATTTATTGTATATCTCATTGTTGTAACATACTGATGTATTGTGTTTGTCTTTTTCGACAAAGTACGTTTGTAAATGAGCCCATGGCTCAAAGGTTTTTTAAACTGATGTACATATAAAATATAAAATAAAATAAAAAAAAAAGGAATTGAATGACAGCACAACACTGAACTCAGCCTTGTGTGTACTTGTAGAACCACAGACTTGGTCTGTTTGTAAGGAAAATTACAATTTTTTTATCCTAATGCCTTCAAGTGTATTCTTTTATATATTTTAAACTTAGTTTAAAATGCTGATAAACGTCTACTATCTTAACTTATTTGCCCTATGCTATTAACTTTTCCAGCATGCTCTGTGTTTTAAATTCAGTTGCTGGTAAATACAAAGTAAAGCAACTATTTATTTATGGTGTTCAACTGTCCATAAGAGAGAAGTAAGGATTAATAACCAGGGGTTTATCTTGTAGATATCTAATGTTAGCATTGTTTAGGTTCACACACTGCACCTCTACAGTATATGTAAACCAGAGGGTTCATGTAATGGAAGCTCACTGGTTGGAGAAACATATTTTCTGACTTAGAACATTAAGTAAAGTAATTCAGGAAGCTGTTTTCAATGAACAGTTTCTTTCTGAAAAAAAAAGATGAAAAAGCTACTTCAGCATAGGGAGCATTTAGATCTTCAGTGGGAGTCAGATCAATATCCTCCTATAAGGCAAGATACCCTGAAGAGGGCACAATACTAATAGCTGCACAGAAGTACAGTATACTCTACGCTGGCCTCCATTCAAACACTGCTGAGGCAATTTTAGAGCGAAGTTCATACTTCAATAGAGTTAATGCAGACTACACATAGATACATAGACAGTGTCGGCAGATAAGGGCCTATGGCCCACGCAGTCTGCCCATTTGAACTTGTAAGTTCAGTTTATGTTTTCCTAGAAGTCTGTTGCCCTTACCCCTGACCTCCAGAATTCCTTTATGTCTATCCCACGCATTCTTAAATCCCGTGATTGTTTCAGCCCCCACCACTTTCTCTGGCTAGGTGTTCCACTTGTCCAACACCCTTTCTGTGGAGAAATTCTTCCTCATGTTTCCTCTGAATCGTCCTCCCTCCAACTTCATCCCATGCCCTCTAGTCCTGGAACATCTTTTTCACTTAAAAATAGTGAATTCCTGGACCCTGTTCCTCCCTGTGAGATACTTGTATGTGTCTATCATATCCCTTCTCTCCCTCCTCTCCTCCAGGGAGTACATGTTCAGTTCCTTCAACCTGTCTTCATAGGACTTGTGATGCAATCCATGCACCATCTTTGTTGCCCTCCTCTGAACCTTCTCTACCCTGTCTATGTCCTTACGTAGGTATGGTCTCCAGAACTGTACACTGTACTCCAGGTGGGGCTCACTAGTGTCTTGTATAGCGGAATTATGACCTCCCTTTTCCTGCTGGTGATGCCCCTGCCTGTACATCCCAGCATCCTATTTGCTTTACCTGCTGCCTTGTCACACTGTTTCCCTACCTTGAGGTCATCAGAGATGATAATCCCAAGATCCCTTTCCTGCTTGGTGCATGCTATATCCTCACCCCCAACTGATATATTGTGCCAGGGTTTTGTGCCCCATACGCATTATCTTGCACTTCTTTGCATTGAATTTCAACTGCCAAACCCCTGACCATTCTTCAAGTTTCTGCAGGTCCTTTTCATTCTGTCTACACCCTCTGGTGTGTCTACTCTGTTACAGAGCTTTGTGTCATCAGCGAACAGTGAAATTCTGCCTTCTAGGTCTTGTGCAATGTCACTGATGAAGATGTTGAATAGGACCGGTCCCAACACTGATCCCTGTGGTACCCCACTGGTCATGCTTCCCTCTGTGGAGTGACAGCCAATTACCACCACCCTCTGTGTCCTGCCACCCAGCCAGTTACCTACCCACCACACTACTGTCCTGCCCACACCCATATTCCCCAGTTTGTGTAATAGTCTTCTATGTGGCACAGTGTCAAAGGCCTTGCTGAAGTCCAGATAGGCCATGTCCACTGCCCTCCCCTGATCCACCTCCCTAGTCACCCAGTCAAAAAATTCAACGAGGTTGGTCTGACATGACCGCCCCCTGGTGAAACCATGCTGCCTTGGGTCCTGTAGTCCATTGACAACCAGATGTTCCATCAATCTCTCCTTCAGTAATGCTTCCATGATCTTCCCCACTAACGAGGTGAGGCTGACTGGTCTGTAGTTCTCTGCTTCCTCTTTGTTCCCACTTTTGTATAAGGGGACTACATCTGCTGTCCTCCAGCCTTTGGGTACCTCCCCTGTTTCCAGTGATTGGCTAAACAGGATAGCCAGTGACTACACTTGGTCTTCATAAAATGGACATTGGGGTTTTTTTATTGTTGTTCTGACCTGCATTTTACTTCCACTAGGTGAGGCAGATGACTTGAAGGTGTGTAGTACCCCACTACAGGAAACCAACAGCAGGGGATGTTGTAGAGAGGGCCAGCAGTTCCCACCATAAGCCAGCATTAGACAGCATCCCTATGGGGACTTTTTTTAAATTGAGAAGAAACTGCACTTTAGATGAAATTTTTAATTCTGACATAAAAATATCCCTTAGCAAAATAAAAGAAAAGGGATCTACTACTGTGCCCTAAATCAGATAGCTACCTAGAGTGAAAAAATGTATGGTCACAACAACCGATTGCTTTTGTGATTAATTATCACTCTGGTGCAACAGAATTAAAAATAAAAACATCTATAATCGCTGATCCGTTTTTACAGTCAAGAAACTAAATGGATCTCTACATTTGAAGCACTTGTACCAAAGGGTCTTAATGTGATTGATTACAAACCAGTTTTGTGATTTCAGGTCAGTGGAGTACCTTTGACCCTGTGCATATGAATTCATTATTTTTAGCTAAATGTATTACTATGTTTATATCCATAGAATGAAATCCACCTTGATTGTGTCTGTCCTTGATTTTCTGGGTTTGAGCTAGTGATGGCAAAAATGTATGTATTAATACTATAGATATTAATATTCCACCTATTCCTTCTCTTATTTCTTACCTTGGGTATATTCTATCTGATTATTTGTTTTAATATGTATTCACTGTTAGTTTCATGGTATGAGTCTTGTGCTCTTGGCTAATAATTATCTCCTTTTGATGGCATTTTAACTGTGTTATATTTACAAACTTTTAGCATGTTGGAATTCATATACAAGTATTTTGCACTGCAATAACTCCTAATAGAACAAGTACTGTTTCTTCTTGCTTTTCATCTCCTCCCCCAGGTCTGTTGTCTCTCTATGTATTTCATTTGTGATATGGCAAATAGTACTATTGTTTTTTAATCAAACTGGTACTGTAGGTGGACTCAACTTGCATAATAAAATAAAATATATTATTTCTACAGTTGGTTTTAATTTGAGAAATTGTACATTTAAATAGTTTCAGATTAAATTAATTACAGAATCTACAGTATATATTGAATTTCATTGATGTATTATATACTGTAAGCGGGATGGAAGGAGGGGGGTGGAGGAGTACACTCCCAGGGAGGTTTCTAAACTCTGCAGATTTTGAATAGTTTGCTTTAATAGTCTACGACATTGTTGTATCCCCCTGTATGTACTATACTGTACATCGGGGGCTGGGGGATGTGAACAGAACTCCTGTACAAGATTACCTAGTTTCTTCTCTTTGCAGCACAGTCCCCCATTAATAAGAACAAATACCCTCCAGTATAATACAGTAGTTTATGTTAGCCACTCCAGTAAATAATTTTAGGGTGCATCTTCTGTTTTACATTACACAGTACTTGTTAATCTATTCAAAGATCATTGTGATATTGTGTAACTTTTTCCTTATTACTTATTTAAGGATACGTGTTGAACCAGGCTGGAGCAATTTGCCCATCTTAATTATTTTGCATATGCTGTATCTGGTTTACCTCTAATTAGGGACTGTAAGCAGATAGATCCTGTGTAACCTTAAATAATTCACTGAACCACTCACTGCTTCAGTCCACCTAGATGAAAAAATGTATAAAAGAAGGACCCCACTGAAAATGAGATACATCATCTAAATTGCATAAGGAAGAGAACAAGGGATCAGTCAGTATAATTTTGTGGTATCATTTTTAGAGTAATTTGTTCTAGGTTCTGTATCTGGGCTGAAATAATTATCTGGAAACAGCCAGAAAAACATGTTTATATCAAGTTAGTGTACCTGTATATGTTGCTGACAGTTTATCTGATTTATAAGGAGTCATAAATACAGTACATTTGTGAAACTGCTTAGACTATGATTTTGTTTAAGTAGTCAATGGCTAAACTAATGTCCTGGAATGTTAGACAATGTTTTCCTTGCTTTTCTCTTATGTATTTCTTAATCTCAAAGTCAAATACAATCATATTCCAACTTGAAATGACGTTGGTCAGTGTCAGTGGCTCAGTGGCTCAGTAGGTAGCACACTCACCTCTGAGGCCAGGAGATCAGAGGGCTGTGGGTTCAGTTCCCACATCTGGCACTTGGGTTAATATCCCAGCACTGACACTGTAATGCAGCATGAGAGGGGTGCTGCATTTCTGAGGTGCCGTCTTTCGGATGAGATGTTAAACTGAGTCCCATCGGCCTGGATTGGTGGTAGTTCAGGTGGATGTTAAAGATCCCATGGCACTTATCGAAAAGAGCAGGGGAATTTCCCCGGTGTCCTGGCCAAATTTCCCTCATTCACTAAAAATACCACCAACAGCTTAATCTGGTTCAAGGTCAGTTGGCATGCATCTGTATCCCCCCTTCCCTGGGTCATGCCTGAAAATAGGCAGGATTTGTCTAGTGCACTTACCCGGTCAAGAAAAGCTAAATAAATAAATGAAATCATGGTCTAAGCAGTACTTATGGTTCCAGATAAACGGATTCCAGAAACTTGATACCCAGTGAACACCTTTTCTGGCTGTTCTGTATCTCATTTTCAGCAGGATCCTGCTTTTATTCACCAACAAAGCAGAGAAAACAAAAGCAGAATAAAGCATGAATTACATCTACATACAGCAGTAATTGAGTTTGATTCCCACAAAAAACTCTTGCATATTAGATTTTGCAGTAGAGATACTGTACGTTGGATTTCTATAAAAGATGTCTTGCTTCAGTTTCACTATATGTAATGGTACTAGCAATAAGGTATACAACAGCTAAATGAGAGATACAAACAAATTGTTTTAAATGGTTTTCTTGGTGGTTTTGTTTTTCTCCGAGTGTTTTTTCTCTCCCATCATACTAACAAGCAAAAAAAAATAAGAGAAAAAGTAAATCAACATGCTTATAAAGTCAACAAAAAACAGAGAGTGATCATCCATGAGCATAGGAAAAGCAGCTGCCAGGACTTTGTGTGTAGTGAATGGGGGTCTGAGAAACATACTGTAAAGAGTTACTGTGTTATGATGTTAGTGACAGTGAAATGCGGTTCGACTCTTTGTTTTATTTTTCAGTACCACAGCCAGACTACAATTTTAAGCTGACAATAGAGACCCCATTCACATACTTTTTTACAGAAGGCATATTTGGTTGCATTTGCTGACACAAATCCCCAACTAAGACACAGTTCTTATTGGCAACGTTCATTAGTAGATGCATAGTCTTGATTTTATTTAAAGCTGCCCTGTTTGTCATTTTTGGCTACACTACGAATAACCAAAACCAAATATTTAACATGGACGATAGAAACTTGCTCATGGTCCCACAGTGTAAGTGGCTCTGGAGGGATTAGAAACTGGACCTCATAGAGTTTTACATAGTGCTCTTAGTGCAAAAGAGTAGTACTTCAAAATAAGCATAGTTTTTGCCTAATGAACATACATGGTGTTTTTGGCTCTTGGCCCATAACCAAGCATTATTATTTGTAGCTGTTCAAGTACCAACAAGCTTTATTTTACAAGTTTCTCTTGTAGTCATGCATGTTCTTTGCTGCATTTACTCAAGTTTAAGACTATATTCTCCCAGGGTGATTTGGCTGCATGTGAAGACATTCAGGAGCAAATTATTTACAAGTCTTTGTGTTAAACTGAATCCAATTGAAACGACTGCAAGCCAGCTAGTGTTCCAAAGTGCAAGATCTGACACTGTATATTAAAGAACAAAGGATGTAACCATCTCACCAGCTCCACCCACAATTCCACCTACTTCACCTTGAAAACTTACTAACCATCCTATTTTTCATTTGGAATCACTTTTTCAGTTGAAACACTGGCAAGGAAGGGCCAGCATACTTTCTTTAGGAAAAAGATTAGAGGAAACAAAAAAGCTCTTTTAGTACCCTAGGATGTATGCCATCAGGTCCCATTGCCTTATCCACCTTGAGTTTAGCAAACTCTTGAAGGACCCTTTCTTTTGTGAAGGAGTAGTGCTCACCTCCCCCACCCCACCCCGTATCCATGGTGCTGAGTTATGGGCCCTGCCCTACCTTCTCTTCAGTAAATACTGAGCAAAAGTATCTATTTAGGATAGATGCTTTTACAGGGTCCTCCTCCTCACATGCCCCCTTTTCTCATTTGAGCTTAGCAATACCCACTCTGGACTTTCTCCTTTCACTAATGTATCTATAGAAAGTCTTGTCACCTTCTTTTACTGTTTGTGCTATTGTTTCCTCAGTTTGGGACTTTGCCTGTCTTACTGCCTTCCCTGCTTCCCTTAGGGCAGTTTGATATGCCTCCCTATCTTCATCCTGCTGTGTTCCCTTATATTTCCTGAAGGCCAGCCTTTTGGCTCTGTCCTTTTCTGCTACTGTATTTGAGAACCAAAGTGGTTTCCTTCTTCTTTTGCACTTCCTTTTCTGTCTAACACAATGGGATGTTGCTTCAAATATTGCATCCTTAATAATTGCCCACTTTGCCTGTACCACCTCACCTGTGTTTCTTTTTGCCAGGGCTAGCTTAACTCTATTGGCCATCTTATCAAAGTCAGCTCCTCTGAAGTCCCATATTTTTGCCTTGGAATAGGATGATTTAGTTGTAGTGGCCAAATTGAACCATACCATGTGATGGTCACTGGCCCCCAGTTGACCTTCTACCTGGAGATCTGTGATTCCTTCTCTGTTAGTTAGTACTAGATCTAGGATAGCCCTGTCTCTTGTAGGTTGTTGTATTAGTTGTTTGAGGTCCTCCCCCTGCAGGGAATCCACCATGTGTCTAGTTCTGGCAGATGTTTCTGCTGGTATTGACCAATCTGTATCTGGCATGTTGAAGTCTCCCATTATTAGAACCTCCCCTTTAGCTGTCATGTTTTGTATTTCTTCTAACAATAATTTGTCTATGTCCTCCCCCAGGTCTGGGGGCCTGTAGACAACCCCAGTTCTTGTGACTGTCACATTTCCTATTTCTAGGGTGAGCCACATTTCTTCTGGCTCCTTATGTGCATTCTGAATTTCTGTAGCTTTGATATTTTCATTGACATACAGGGCCACTCCACCCCCCCACCCTTTTTGCACTTCAGTCTCTTCTGAACAGTACATAGCCAGGTACTGAAGTCTCCCAAGTGTGGTTACTGGTAAACCACATTTCCTTAATTGTTACTGTGTCCAGTTTAGCCTCTGACATTATTGCCTGCAGGTCTGGGATCTTATTTCCCAGGCTGAGAGCATTCGTGTACATGATTTTCCATTGCCCAGATTTCAGTGTGTTAGTTGTTGGGTGAGGACTGGCATTTCTCCTGAGCATCGTATGGGGAGACAGACCTTTTTTCTTACCTGGTGATGGAAATGAACTGCAAACATGCTGAATCCCTGTTTGACCACCAGCTGAGGGGGGAGGGGTGTTCTTTCCATTTGACGTATGTGGTGCTGCACCCCTCTCCCCATTTGCTATTTAAATATTCTGCAAAGATGTCAAACTTCTGCCCCAATGCATTGACTCCCTCCTTAGTCAGATGCAGTCCATCATATTTAAAGAACTTTTGCTCCCCAAACTGTTGCCAGTTCCCTACAAATCTGTGTCCTTTTATCCAGGCACCAGCCCTTGAGCCACATATTTAGCTCCCCTATCTCCCCTTGTCTGACCTTTTGTCCATCTGCCCCCCTCTCCCAGACTGGCAGGATCTCAGAGAAGGAGATGCCAGATGAAATGTATGATAGTTTAGTTAAGTTAAAGCAGGAACACTCCTTAGAAAACAAGTTTCTCATATGCAGGGGAAAGGACCGCTCTGATTGGTCGAAGCTGTGATGTTATTACATAGTGCACAATGAGATCAGAAAATTCTTATTTATTAAAGCTTTTTTTATGCAGACGTCATGTATAAATTAGCAAAATGTATTACTTTCAGGGAGGACAATTGCAATGTAGTGAAAATGCATATGTATTAGCTAAACTGTGTGTTTATGAACATGGGTCAATGTCAATTTGCTCCAGACAATATGCACCACAACAACTCACTGCTGACAATTCATATCGACGTCAATTAACTCTCGTACTTTCTGCTCCACATATTTTCACTCCCATTCTATGGAATAATGTCCATTTTGTTATCCAAGAACCTTTGGCTCCTTCTCTGACAACATTCTGATAAAACTATCGCTCCTGACTGCTTAACTCTGGCTAAGGCTAAATCTGCATAACAGCTATAGTACTCACATTTAAATTGCTTACTGGCTTCCCCACTCTTTAGTGAGAGCTACCTTAATTTGCAGGGAGTCTGACATCTAGCCCATCCATCCTCTGACTGCTGGAACCCTCCAGCACATGTGCTTCACTCATTTTTATACTGCAACGCGGTGTCCCAGCTCCAATCATGGGTACTGCTTTATCTAAATTGGGATGCCCCATTACAGTACCCTTTTTGCTTGGAGACTGCCTTGAAGAATCCATACAATGGTAATAAAAAAATTATCTGTAGCCAATAGATTAAGATCTACTATATGAGGAGAGATTGGATGACTTCTGTATGTACTTATTCAAGGCTAGAAGAGAGGCAGTTTACCCTAGAGACTGATCATCAAGCTGTGAATCTGGAGAGCCAGTAGACTTGTGTTAGAATTCAAAACCACTGACTGCATACTGTGTGACCCTGAGCAACTTCAGCAAGTCACATAACCTTTCTGAGCTCCCAGGTTGCACCAGGAAAAAAGATTCAGCTCAATATGCCTTCTCAGACAATTTTTTTTTAAATGGGAAAGGTGGGGTTAAAAGAAAGAGAGCCTATGATTGAAATGTATACAGGTAGACTTGCAATATGATGGCTCATACAGAATTGTTCAAAATAAAAAACAGTTTAACAGCTAGAAGTGCCAGTTTCAGGATATGGGGGAAGTTCAGGAAAGACATCAGGAAGCATTTTGTCCTGGGGAGGGTGAAGACAAATGGAATATCTTGTCCAGCAGTTAGGACAAGGACCGTAAATGCATTCAAAACACTGTGGGTCATCAGAATGGGGGCTGGGTTGAAATGACTGCTGAAAGAACAGTGGACTGATTTGGAAATAGTAGTGCTGGGGACTAGAGTAAGGTAGAGCTTTAGGGCAGACTCAATGGACATAAAACCTTCTTCTCTTCTGTTCCTTCAGTCTATTGGGAGTGAGTTGACATCGGGAGTGAGTTGACATTGGGAGTGAGTTGACAGGAGCATATTGTCAGGAGTGAGTTGTCGTGGCGTGTATTGTCGGGAGCGAATTGACGTGCTGTCTATGAACATACACAATGAAGTGCATCCAGATACCTTCTCTTTGATGGGTGTCAAAGGTTTGATGTTGTTTTCGCTAGCTAGTTTTTGGGGATTCTTATCAACTGGGCACTAAGTGTTACATTATTTGTTAAGGAAAATGTAATATTAGTGCACGATGTTATGATATTTATTTACACTGCAGTGACAGTAAGTTGGGATTCCTGACAGTGGTGATGTTATCCTGCAAGTGGCCTCAGGAAACCTATGTACTGCAACTGCCACAGTTAAACAAATGAACAAAAAATAAATATATGGTGTGCTCACTATTAGCAACACTGCTTCTAGGCAGTATAACTTAGTGGTTAAGAGCACTGAGCTGCAAACATGGATACCTAGATTTGAATCCCACAGCCACCACTTGCATATTATGTGACCCTGAGCAAGTCACCAAACTTCATTGTGCTCCCAATTCACACCTGGAAACAAGCTTTGCCTTAGTTTGCCTTTCTTGGTTAAACAATTTCTCCTATTGTAATGTTTTTCATTATTTCCTACTTTTTATATAATAATGTAATTTATAACTTAGATGCCTGAAAAAATATATTTATTATGTGAATTACTGGGCTAACAAGATACAACTGTATCTCTACAAAAGAAAAGCAGAATTTGGCTTTTCAGGTACTGCAGTTCCCACTTACACTGACAGACTGACAAACTCACAGCCATCTGTGTACATTTTTTCCTTTCTGAGGCTAGACATACCATATGCCATTCTGTAAAATCCCACCAAACAATTCTAAAGTCTGCCTAAATGCATAAGCAGGTAAATACTTCCTCAGCTGCTTGAAAATGTTAGCATGTTTGCCATGCTGGAAGGAAGTTACTGGTGGTCAGACACCTGTAGCATGTGTTATAGCAACTGCCCTTATCCTGAGGAGTGAGTCTTAAACCATGGAATATGTGAAAATGATGAACACCACTCTCAAACTCAAATTTGTTATCTTTTATTTTTGATGATTGGGACAACGGTTTCACGGCCTCGCCACTTCTTCAGGCCCCTTTGTTAAATTTATCTAAGATAAAACAAAACTAGAATCCATTAAGTACATCAGCCCAGATATTCAAAAGGTTTGCGCCATGCGCAACAGGGTTGCGCATGCGCAAGTCCAAAACTGCACCATTCTGCATATTCAGAAGGAGGCAGTTGCGCCACCGAAAACATGCTGAGCAACAGCGTAATGAAAATGAAGGCATGTGCAACTGAAGGGGGGGTCCATGCATAAAGTGAACGAATGCGATGTTCAAACACTTGCGCAATGCGCAAGAGCAGCGCAGCCGGAAGTTGCACACTAGCAGAAATGAGCCAAAATAAAAAGGCTCAAGGAAGCGGCACAAGAACGCTAGCAGGCCGCAAAGTGGGGAGAGACAGACAGACAGACAGAGACAGAGACAGAGCTGAAAGGGCAGGCAAGGACAGTGTGTCCTATAGGAGGTAGAGGCCAGCGGGGGGTGCCCGGTGCAGTGGAAGCAGCAGTGAGGACAGCGGGGGTAACACAGCAACAGCAGCTGGGGGCAGAAGCCAGGGAGATGGACAATGCCAGCTTCCACATGGAAGCTGTAATGAGGGGGGTGAGACTCCATGCTGCAGGGGGACGTGGCTGCGGATGGGCCCGTCAGCGGTATGCCCCTGACAGGCAGTACCGTGCCCGCATCAGCTTTGAGCTGTACATAGATATTGAGATTGTGGGCCGGTACCACCTGAACAGGGCAATACTGAGATGGCTCTGTGAGCTGTGCAGTGATGTGATGCAGGCACCCTCACAACAGAGTCACGCTCTGTCGGTGGAGACCAAGGTGACAGCCTGCATGTGCCTGCTCACCACGGGCACCTTCCAGAGGCCAACAGGGGACACCACAGGCATCACGCAGTCAGCCACGTCACACATCCTCACCCAATTCCTCAGCACACTGCTGCCACATGCTGCGGAGTACATACATTTCCCCAGCACTGTGGCAGAGCGTACAGCAAACATGCAGGAGTTCCACAGGGTAGCACGTATGCCTGGCATGCTAGGGGCCATAGACTGCACCCATGTGGCCATCCACAGGCCACCTGGCCCCGATGGCCTTGCATATCGGAACCAAAAGGGATTCTCCAGTGTCAACTGCCAGGTGGTGTGTGATGCCACTAGGCGCATAATCAATGTCTGTGCCACACACCCTGGTGGAGCACATGATGCCTTCATATGGTACCAGTCTGCACTGTGCCATCAATTTGAGAGTGGGGACATCCCCACAGGTCATCTAGTGGGTGAGTACACATGTATGGAATGCAAACTCTGGGCAAGGGTGGGAATGACACAGGTGCCATGGTAGTGGCACACAGAGAGATGGCCAATATGGACCTGACATGACACTGCTCTCCACTATCTCCACACAGGTGACTGCGGATACCCACTCCATCCCTGGCTGCTCACACCATACCGGTGCCCCACGACCCCAGCGCAGTTATGCTACAATGAGGCACATGCCGCAACATGTAACATCATAGAGTGGGTGTTTGGGATGCTCAAGGCACGCTTCCGATGCCTAGACACCTCCGGCGATGCCCTACAGTACAGCCCCCAAAAGGCCTGTGGGATATTCCTGGCCTGTTGCATCCTGCACAACATGGCCAAAGACCATGGGATAGCCATACAGGTCAAAGAGGGGGACAGCGATGGGGACGCCAGTGGTGCCAGTGAAGATGGTGATGAGCAGGCCCCCCCTAGGATGGAGGGACCCCCGACTGATCCGGCAGGCCCAGCTGCACCGGGACACCATTGCAGAAGAGCACTATGCCCAACACAGGTAAGTCAAGGGGACAGGTGCCAGCAACACTGTCCATGCGCAAACTACAGGCACACAGGGGAACACACCAGGGGTGCATGAAGGTCAGGGGAGTGGAAGGGTCCAGGCATACCAACACACCATCAGGGAGGGGTGAGCACTCATATGGACACACACACACACACACACACACACACCAGGCACAGAGCCTACATGGGCAGATGCACAGCACTGCAGAAACGACATTGCTAACACACAGCACCACCGACCACCCCCACCACCTGTACCGTCCAAGTACGTGTGTCAGAACCTGGGCACCCTTGCACCTTGGTATACAGTGCAATGCAGGCATCATCATCACACGCACCTGTGGAAAGCAGTTGGGAGGGTGTGCAGGTGGTCCATGTGTCGGCGTGGTGAGCAGAGCACCCAGCACTGCCCACCATGACACACATTGCACACAGGGCAGCACCAGACAGGGCCCACACTGGAGACAGCTCAGTGTAGCACTGTCCCACGGCCACCACGGATGCATGGGCAGCCCCGCCTGACACCAACAGCACTGGCAGACTGAGCAAGGGTCACATGGGGTGGCGCTGTTGCACCACCAGGGGTCCCACTGCACGAACGCAACCTTTCCACATAGGGGTCTGCAGCATGCCGAACAAACATGCACCAGGGGTGCTCGGGATGCCCACAGCAGAACCCGGCATCGACAGGCCTGGTGTCGCACGATGCCGGGAATGGGGAGTGGAGAGTGCACTGTGTGGGGTGTGCGGTACAGGGGCACCTGACTGTGTGCCCAATGCATCCGCGACAGAGACCACTGACTGGGTCAGCCTGACAATGGCGGCGGTCACATCCATCCACATAAGGACCAGCTCGGCTTGGTCCCGAGCACACTCCCTGCTGTGCTGCTCCACGGAAACAGACAGTGCCTCCACGGACCTTGCAACCCGCCTCTGCAGCTGTACTGATTCCTGCAGCAGGTGGGTGTGCACATCCAATGGGTACTGTGCCCCAATGGCATCGTGACCCCCAGGGTGTGGACGGTCCTGGTGCACAGCACCCCTTGAGGGTGGGCGTTGTTCACCAGGACCAGGTATGGGCAAATCAAAGGGCAGTGGACATGTGCCACTGCTTGACACTGTATCCCCAGACCCTGGTGTGTGACTGCTGCTGCCGCCCCTCCAATCGCTGTGCCCCCAGGTCCACCTGTTCCACCGCCGTGCTGGCAACAGTGCCAGACACCTGCACAGACACCGGTGCTGCCCCACTGGTGCTGACAGGCACAGCCTGGGACTGTGCCAGCATGCTGGTACACATGTGTGAACCAGAAAGGCTCAGGGGCACATGCTGGCCTGCCGTGTGTCCGTCATGGGACACACACCTATCACTGCCCATTGCAGGCCTGCTATCATCAATGGTGCAGGTACGTGCTACTGCCATAGTCACAGCATGCTGGCATGCTTGCATGCCAGACTGCTGAGACACAGGCTGTGCACCCCCCGCACCCGTATCAGTGACACCAGATTTGTTGGCCCAGCGTGCATGCTGCTGCTGTGCCTGCTGGCTGGTGGTGGAGGTGGATGGTCCTTCCTCCATGTCCAGCAGGTCCGCATCACTGTCTGGACCCACCACCGCCATCTCCTGAAGATGAACAGGATCTGTAACAGAAAGAGAGTACATGTGAGTGCATGTGAACAACTGCCACCACCGCCCCCAAACACCACCACCATGTCATACCGTGCAGTGATGGGCTTCCACCTGTCTGGAATCCTCCACCTGGTATGCCCTCAATGGCACTTGGCTGCATGGCTGTGACCAGTGTCTCCTCAGTTGGGGTCAGCTGCAACACCACTGGCGGGCCCCCACCAGTGCCAGCACATGCCGCCCTGAAGGCTGCCACCTTCTCCTTCAGCCTCCTGCGGTCAGTCCCCATCTTTTTTGCATTCCTGCACGGAGTGCTGGTGGCTTCTGTGCAGGTTAATGGCCTGAGCTACCCCCTCCCATGCAGCTGCACGGGACTGAGGGGTGCCCCTCCATCCACTCAGTAGTGGCTCATCTGACAGGTAAGCCTGGAAGAGGGCCTCTGTCTCTGCCACTGTGAAGTTGGGCCTCCTCCTACGCCCACCATCCTCACCTTCACCTTGGCCTTGCACAGTCATGGTGCTCTGTATGGGTGGAAGTGGACACCTGTCACTGTGCAGTCTACAGCATTTCCCATGAGCATAGGTGCCAGAACTGGGGCGGAAGGCGAGCCCTCCATGTTTTATTTCTGTATGGCAAAAACTAGTAGAAAAAGTGCCCTTTGTTCCTTTCTAAGTGCCCTTTTGATTCTCAGCCCCCTCAGTATTTACCATCTTCTGGCACCCTTGTCCATGACCATTGTCCTGAGCATCACACAGCATGTAACTCACCTGTCATCTGCAGTAACCGAATCTGGACAGCACAGCCCACTGTCGCATATTTATAGCGCAACACATGCAAATTAGGAGTGGAGCAACTTTAATGACATGCAAATCGCGCCACTGCGCCTTTGAATGGCTGATCGGATGATTTGCATGTGTCAGCTGAATATTGCGAATTTGTGCTTTGTGCAATACGGAAGAGTCGGCTGAGCCAATGGTGCAGATTTGTGCCTGTGTGCTACACTGCATTGCACATGCCCAGATAGTTTACGCATGCGTCTGTCACACTGCAGATGTGCTGAGTGCGATCGGCAATCCAGGCCATGGCCACCATTGTGCCAGTGGCGCTACAGCACTGGGCTCTATATGGCGCTGAGGCACTACTGCGCAATAGTCCACTGTGGCACTGGTACGCAGCTTGGCGGTCGCGCAGATGCCTTATGTCCGGCGGCACTGTGCATAGCCTTGCATCATTGCCATGACCTTTGTATGCCCTCTTGCCTCTGGCGCTGTACGCTGCGCTATGTGTACGCCTATTGGCGCTGTCTGATGACAGCGGCGTGAGGTGACGCGCTGTTCGAACAGTGCGATTGGAGTCTGTGGTGGTCTATTGCGCAACATCTCCATGTGGGGTTACTGCGCAGCAGAGCACCATATTGTCTGCTGTAAACTGGCTAAGATGGCTAGGAGGAGGGCTATGAGTTGGAGCCCACTGGAGGTGGCCAACCTGGTGGCCCTGGTGGAGCCCCACTTTGATGCACTCTATGGTGAGGCCCCCCTCACCATAGCAAGAACACAGGTGTGGCAGCAAGTGGCCACTGACCTGGTGGGGGTCACTGGACGGGGCCAGTCTGCTGAGCAGTGCTGGCACCGGTACAGTGACCTCCGCTGGAGGGAGCCAGACATGTTGGCCAGGCTACGGGCACATGCCAGGCGGGCGTGGTGTCTAGGCCAGGTGAGTGTACCATCTATGCACCTATATTCTCTGTAGGGGTGTGTGTGTGCTCTGGTGGCTGTGCATAGGTGACGGCTTGGACACGGTTGGCTGTGACAGTGTGTGCAGCTGTGCGATGGATGGTTATGGCTGTGTGGGCAGGCACTCTCACTGGGGCAGGAGGCAGTCTGCTTTTGAGTCACACTGATGTTTGTCTCAACATATGTCTCCCACAGGCTGGGATGTGAGGATGCAGGGCCGGGGTGAGGAGGGCCATGCCAGGGCCCTAGTGGCAGCAGGAGTCTCCCCCTGGATGCAGCAGCAGCAGCTGCCGCAGCAACAGCAGCAGACAGAGCTGCTTGAGCAATGTGAGTATCATGACTTCATGGATGCTACTGCATGCTGGGGGGGGATGTCCACTAGCCCTGCTTAATACAACCATGCAGGACAGGGGAGGTCATAATCCCACTATACAAGACACTAGTGAGGCCCCACCTGGAGTACAGTGTACATTTCTGGAGACCATACCTATGTAAGGACATAGAGTGGGCAGGGAAGGTTCAGAGGAGGGCAGCAAAGATGGTGCATGGCTTGCATCACGGGTCCTATGATGACAGGTTGAAGGAACTGAACATGTACTCCCTGGAGGAGAGGGGGGAGAGAGAGGGGATATGATAGAGACATACAGGTATCTTACAGGGGGGATCAGGGTGCAGGACACACTTTTTGAAGTGAAAAAGATGCTCCAGGACTAGAGGGCATGGGATGAAGTTGGAGGGAGGACGATTCAGAGGACACATGGAGAAGGATTTCTTCACAGAGCGGGTGGTGGACAAGTGGAACACCCTGCCAGAGGAAGTGGTGGGGGCTGAAACTATCACGGGATTTCAGAATGCACAGGACAGACATGAAGGAATTCTGGAGATCAGGGGTAAGGGGCAACAGACTTCTAGGAAACAAAGTGAACTTACAAGCTCATATGGACAGACTGGGTTGGCCATAGGCCCTTATCTGTGACACTGTCTATGTATCTATGTATGTAGGCACGACACAGGTGACATGCATCACTGTCCAGTATCACGGCACGTCTGTGTATGCATCACTGGTGGTCCAGGCATGCACTGGGCACATAGCTGTGTAACTGGCATCGCACCACGTTGCCACATCACTGGACAGCCTTGTTTGTGCTGTGATGGACATGGCAGTGTGTGTGTGTGTGTGTGTGTGTGTGTGTGTGTGTGTGTGTGTGTGCTGTGGTGTGCATAGCTGGTGCCGCCTGTTTGTGATGGCCATGTGCATGTTCACTGTGGGTGAGTGCATGCCATCAAAGGTGTGAGACATTGGGCTATATGGCTTGCAGGTTGGGTGGTGTTCAGGGTTGTGGTCAGTCACAGCCATTGACTGTGTTCCCATTTTCCTAGGCCTCGAATTTCTCCGGAGGATTCAGCGAAACATTCGGGACCTGACACAGGTGTCCCTTGAAAACCAGGCCATCCTTGAGTCGATTAGGTGCCATGGCCTGCGGAGGAGGCATCACAGGGGAGAGAGGAACCAGGGAGAGGATGACCAGCTGGCTGGTCCTTAGGACACAATACCCTTCCCACTTCTCCCATTCCTACCACCCTGCCTTCCCTCTCCAAGTTGTTCATCCCTAACCCTTGAACACCCCTACCTTGTACCCGTCTCTCCCCCTTGTAAATAGTTGTTGTTTATTGTTTTGGTTATTTACTATTTGAACATTTAAAAATACATTTGTATTTTGATATGAATACTGTGTTGGTCTCTGATTTGCAGCTGTCTATGGGTGCTCAGTTGCAGTGTGTACATACCATCTGGGGTGGTATGGTCCTGGGTGTGTGTGTGTGTGTGTGTGTGTGTGTGTGTGTGTGTGCATGGGAAGGTATCTCCAGCATGGCAGTGACTTTCTGTTGGTCTTGCTCGCCTGCTGCCACCCACTGCTGGGTGCACAAGGTGTGTCTGGCTTGTATGCTTCTGTGCTGCAAGGGGTTGACGTGTGCTGGGGGGATGCATGGTTTTCTGCAGTGCCAGTCACTACACATGGGTGGTGTCTGGGGGTCACGGTGCAGGGTGTGCTGTGCGTACGGGGGGGCTGATGTGCACTGTGGTTGTCAACCCCCTGTGTGTGGCAGTCTCAGCCTGCCAGTGGTTGTGCTGGGGCATCATGGCCCTGCTGTGCTTTGTTGGCTTGTCCCCATGGGCAAGTGGATCATCCGTCTCTCCCCCAGTGATGCTGTGCTTGGGGTGTGCGGGTGTCTTATTGGTTCTGCAGTGTGTTCCTGTACCCATGTGTGGCATGGCTTGCGGTGGGTCCCAGCCTGCCTCCCTGGTTGTGCAGTTCCATTGCTCTGCTGGGGGGGGGCTCTGCTTGCGCTATGGCAGCTCTGGAATGCTCAGCTGCACTTCCCTGGTTGCTCCATAGTGCAACATTTCAGCTCAGCTTCTCCTTCCTGGTTGCGCAATGGTGCAGTATGTGCGATATTCAGACGTTGGTTGCTTGCGCAATTTGCTCTGTTCCATGTTTGAATATCGCACCTGTTGTGCATTTGCACAACTGGTTTGCGCTTGCTCCTGCTGTTGCGCTCGTTTTGAGTGCAGTTTGAATATCTGGGCCATCATTTTTATCTACACACTCTGTAGGAACACCTGGGCCTTTTAAAGTTAATGGCAATATTCCTAAAAATTATTTTTAAAGTCTTAATAAAACTTCATAATAGTAAAACAAACATACATACTTGGGGGGAAATAGAAAGAAAACAGTCCTTTTTACAAAAACACATGTAATAAAATGATTTCTGCTTCAATTTTTAAAACAGTCCAACTCATATTCTTGCCATCAAAAAGATTTTGAAAGACTCTCTAAAGTTCTAATAGAAAAAAAATATTATATCATTTATCATAGAATGTCTTTCAAATGAACAATCAAATCATAAAACGGAATTCATTTTATAACTATTCTCACCATGAATGACATGATTTAATAATCACCAGAGTCCTTTTAAGACAATTATCACCACTCTGTGGAAAGGAAAAACAATTCCCATTTAGACGAGATTCTTTTAAAAGCTCATGTTTTAAAATATATTGCTTACATACAGCACACTCATTTATTTTTAAAGATAAATACCTTTGCAGTGTTATTTAGGAACAAATTTCTACCCCCCACGTTGCTTTTCATTCTTAACACAAGTCCAAACGGACCTTCAGCAAACTACAACAAGCAAAGGATTGACTATTTAGAAACATTTGATTCTGAAACTATATTTAATATGCTGATGAAAACTCATTATTCACTGAATAACATAAAGTTTAACTTATTTTTTAGAAGCTGCACCATCAGGATGCCAAGCCGCAACAAGGGAGCACCCTGTTATGTGCAATGGGGAGTTTAAATCTTGCAGCAAGCTGGGGGAAAAGATGTCATGAATGATGTAAATCATGGACTCTGGACAGCTATGTGGCCAAGGGCTGATGAAATTTTGCTTAAAGCCAAATCTTCATTAGCTCAGTGATGTATAAACCCAGACACTGAGATAAAGAGATAGCTTTTCAGCGGTTTGCCCCCTGCTTTGTGTTAATAACTCAAAATGCATTTTTTTATATTATTATATATCAGCACTCTTTGCTTAAATAAATCAGTCATTTTTAAGTCCTGAAAAAATAAGGGATAGCAGGAGGTGGAGAAACAAGTAAAAGTAAACATTAGAAATATTAATGCCAGTCCATTTCTTCATTCAGTCCAACTCATGGATCCAAACAATTTAAATAACATATCTAATAAACTTCCCATTTTCTTAGAGCTACATCCCAAGTGATGTTAATAGATTTTGGTTCCGGGACCAATTCAAGCCCCCAGAAGTGAAGTGAGGTAGCTGAGTGCCCTGATTCATTAAAATGCTTGGCCATAGTGGAAGATTCACCCATCAAATGAATATCACTCTTATGCTCACTTATTCTTTTTCTTAATTCCCATGTTGTCTTCCCAATGTACAACTTGTCACAAGGACACCAGATGACATAGACCACATGGTCACTTTTGCAGTCTATATGTTGTTGGGAATTTCTGATTCAGTATAAGGGTCTTCAAATTCAATTTTCTTTGTGGTGTTCCGACATTGAAAACAGTGACCACATGGAACATTGCCAGGTGCTAAAAGACCCAATGATAATTGCTTTTGTCCCTTCTCTGGAATGAAATGTTGTGCATGGACCAAACGGTCTTATAATGTATGATTCCTACGTGATGTGAACAATAGGGTGTTCTTAAATCTAGTCACTGTGTTTTGCTCTAATTGTAAAATATGCCAATTATCCAAAATAATCATTTTAATTGTATTGCTCAAAAGTGAATATGGAGTGGAGAAAACTATCCTTTCTCCTGTATCTTTTTTTCACTGATTTCTCTAAAAATTCTTCCCTTGGAGCTGTTCCTATCAATAACCTTGTGTTTTTAATCAAGTTGTGCTGTTATCCTCTTTTCAAAAATCTATTACTAATTGTTGCTGCTATTTCATCATATTCTTGTAACTCACTACAGTTACATTTTCCTGTATGAATTGAGACTTAGAGATGCTATGTATTAGTGCTGGGTCATAATATCTTGAAAAATGCAAAATTGTATTTTTTGCTGTATCTTTCCAGTGTAAACTAGTGTGCAAACCTGTCTCCCCTTTATAAATGTACAAGTCCAAAAAAAGAAATCTTAGAATAATGCCTATCCATAGTAAATGATACATTTCAATTCCTACTGTTAAGGTAATTATGAAAGAGCCTCAGCTCTACCTCATTCCCTCTAAATCATAAAAACATCATCAATATAATGTTTCCATATCAAAATGTTGTCAAAAAATTATTTGTTTTTGGATCTAATATGTAAGTTTGTCAAAGTCCCACATATAAAGGTTAGCATAAGAAGGAGCCATGGAACTTCCATGGCAGTACCTCTCACCTGTAAGTAATAATTAGTCTCAAACTTAAAACAAATTATATTTAAGGACTATTTCAGCTAGTCTTATGAGAACATCTGTAGTGGATATTGATCTTTTCTCCTTCTAAGAGCATGATGTAGAAAATAAACCTCTTCATGATCAATACTGGTATACAAATCTTTTATGTCAAAGCTGATTAAAATTGTTTCTTCCCAGTTTTGAACTGTTTCATTAATCTCACCAATTAGTCCAATCATATAATTAGAATCTTGAATAAAAGTACCCATTTTTCCAACCTTATTGCTGATATGGAAATCAACATATTTAATTAAAGGCTCTAATACTGAGTCTAAACCAGATATAATTGGTTGTCCTGGTTGGTTATTGGAATATTTATGAATTTTGGGTAATAAATAAAATAAGGTTCTAGGATTTTTATTTTGTAACATATTCTCTCCTCTTCAACACACCAGCCCAAATTTACTGCCTGATCTAACAAATCTGTGATTTCTGCCTGTATTTCCAATGTAGATCTTCAGTAATCTTTAAATAATAATCTGGATAATTCAATAGTCTAATACATTCACCTCTATATTTTGATAATCCCATAATACTATACCCCACCTTTATCAACTGGTTTTATAATAATTGACTTGTCATTTTCCAAATCTTTAATATAAGTCTCTCTGTACAATTTCAATTATTTCATTTAGGTACAAGTGGTTCTTTTTCACATAATTCCTTTATTTGAGAATCCACTAATTCAATAAATGTTTCAGTATTGTTTTTACCTTTAAGTGGATTAAATATAGATTGTATTCTCAAAGCCTTTTTAAGTAATTTTTTTCTAGTTATATGCTCGGCTGGTTGATTGCTAAACAAATCAGCTAATCTAATCTATCTTTAAAATTTTTGCAAATCTACTTGTAGAAAAAAAGGATCCTATGGCTTGGTGGGTGAAAAAGAGAGTCCTTTTTTCAAAACCTCTTCTTCTTCATTTGTTGAATGTTGTGGACTAATATTAAAAACTACAGTGCTCTCCCCCTCCCTCTTCCCTGTATTGCCCCTGCCCTCACCCTTCCCCTCCACCTGTGGTGCCTCCATCTCTTCCACCTCCGCCTCCTCTTCTGGGTGTAAATCCCCCATAAACATTTTGACTTTGCCACCCCCTACTCCTTATATCTTATCTGTTCTGGTATCTGTAATTGCCAGAATCTTCTGGGGGAGATGGATACCCTGTCTGGTTGATCTGTTGTCCTCTCTAAAAAGGATCCTGTTCTTGTGGAACCTGCCTATTTCTGTAACCAGTGTTAACTAAGCTGTCACCACTATCTGAATCAATGACATAATCTTGTGAATTCTGATAATTTTGTGTATTTGATACATTGAGTTTGAGGAACTAATTATAAACCTTGTTTTCATTGTAATCAATAATATCTCTGTTAAATGTCTTTAATTTTTGTTGCTTAATAAAATCTTCATATTCCATTAAATCCTTTCTGATTTTTTCAAGAGTGGCAGTATATTCTACTAATTGAACCCTTCCTTTATAATTTTCTTTTATGTTATCAATGTCTTCTAACAATGTATTCATTTCTTTCATAATTGCCTCAATAATGGCTAATATGAAATCAGTTGAACATTCATTCCTTATCTCAGTCCATTTTTCAAGGAGTTCTGTTGTCATGAACCCCACATTTGGTTCAATCAGAACTTGCAATCCCCTTGGAATCCTTTTGTTTTTAATATATTCACCCAGGGAGATGGCATGCCACTCAAAATGTATGACTCTCTGTTGCAAATGTTGAATTTTATTTGTAATAGACCAATCACCAGTTATTTCAGTCCAAGTTTTTCATCAGTTCAACAAACCCAATACTTGTTCCTGTTCCTTAGTTGAAAACTGGTATGACAGAAAAACAGATTCTGGTCCTGGTATGTTTCCCTCAAATGGGGTAGTTCTGCCTGTGTTAGAAACACCTGGTGTTGTAGAAGTCCTCTTAATTGGAAATAATGAAGGCAAGATAGTGTCAGTGTGAGGAACACTGAGTCAGAGAGGGAAAGGGGGGGATGGGGTGAGAAAAAGGGCCAAGAGAAAATCTAACAAAGTGTGAAAAAATATAATGCCTTTTCTAAGGAAGATGGGCCATTGATAGAAGGTTTTAGGTAAAAACCCTTAACATCTAAAACTAATAATTTTATCAGGCCACCCTATTTCTTAACAATTTTTTTAAACATTTGGGTCATCCTCTAAGTACCTGAGAATAAACCATGGAATATGTGAAAAGGATGAACACCACTCTCAAACTCAATTTTTTAATCTTTTATTTTTGATAATTGGAACAAAAAATTTACAGAAAGATTAGATTGGCTGATTAGTTTAGCAATCAACCAGCTGAGCCTATCACTAGAACACAAAAATTACTTAAAAAGGCTTTGGGAATACAATCAACATTTAATCCACCTAAAGGTTAAAACAGTGTTGAAATATTTATTAAATGAGTGGATTCTCAAATAAAGGAATTATGTCAAAAAGAACCACTTCTACCTAAATGGAATAATTGAAATCGTACAGAGAGACTTATATTAAAGATTTGAAAAATGACAAGTCAATTATTATAAAACCAGCAAATAAAGGTGGGGGTACTGTATTATGGGATTATCAAAAATATAGAGGTGAATGTATTAGACAATTGAATGATCTGGATCATTATTTAAAGATTGCTAAAGATCCTACATTGGAAATACAGGCAAAAATCACAGATTTGTTAGATCAGGCAGTAAATTTGGGCTGGTGTGTTGAAGATGAGAGTAATATGTTACATAATAAAAGTTCTAGGACACCCTTATTTTATGTATTACCTAAAATTCATAAAGATTCCAATAACTCACCAAGACAACCGATTATATCAAGTTTAGACTCAGTATTAGAACCTTTATCGAAATATGTTGATTTCCATATCAACAATGAGGTTGAAAAAATGGATACTTTTATACAAGAATCTAATTATATGATTGGACTAATTGGTGAGATTAATGAAACAGTTAAAAATTGGGAAGATACAATTTTAGTCAATGTTGACATAAAAGATTTGTATACCAGAATTGATCATGAAGAGGGTTTATTTTCCCTATGTCATGCTCTTAGAGGGAGAGAAGATCAATATCCACCTACAGATTTTCTCATAAGACTAGCTGAAATAGTCCTTAAACATATATTTTTTTTTAATTTGAGATGGATTATTCCTTACAAGTGAGAGGTATAGCCATGGGAAGTTCCATGGCTCCTTCTTATGTTAACCTTTATATGTGGGACTTGCAGCAAACTTATATATAAGATCCAAACATAAATAATTTTTTTGACAACATTTTGATATGAAAACATTATATTGATGATGTTTTTATGATTTAGAGAGGGCATGAGGTAGATCTGAGGCTCTTTTATAATTAACTTAACAGTAGGAATTGAAATGTATCATTTACTATAGATAGTCATCATTCTAAGATATATTTTTTGGACTTATATATTTATGAAGGGGAGACAGGTTTACACACTAGTTTATACCAGAAAGATACAGCAAAAAATACAATTTTGCATTTTTCAAGTTATCATGACCCAACGCTAATACATAGCATCCCTAAGTCTCAATTCATATGGACAAAATGTAACTGTAGTGAGTTACAAGAATATGATAAAATAGCAACCGCTATGAGTAATAGATTTTTGGAAAGAGGACAACAGCACAACTTGATTAAGAACACAAGGTTATTGATAGGAACAACTCCAAGGGAAAAACTTTCAGAGAAATCAGTGAAAAAAGATACAGGAGAAAGGATAGTTTTCTCCACTCCTTACTCACATTTGAGCAATAAAATTAAAAGGATTATTTTGGATAATTGGCATATTTTACAATTAGAACAAAACACAGTGACTAGATTTAAGAACACCCCATAGTTCACATCACGTAAGAATCATACAGTAAAAGATGGTTTGGTCCATACACAACATTTAATTCCAGAGAGGGGACAAAAACAATTATTATTGGGTCCTTTAGCACCTGGCAATGTTCCATTTGGTCACTGTTTTCAGTGTGGGAACACCACAAAGAAAATTGAATTTGAAGACCCTTATACGAATCAGAAATTCCCAATTCAACAACATATAGACTGCAAAACTGACCATGTCGTCTATGTCATCTGGTGTCCTTGTGACAAGTTGTACATTGGGAAGACAACATGGGAATTAAGAAAAAGAATAAGTGACCATAAGAGTGATATTCGTTTGAAGGATGAATCTTCCACTATGGCCAAGCATTTTAATGAACCAGGGCACTCAGCCTCCTCACTTCGCTTCTGGGGGCTTGAATTGGTCCCGGATCAAAAATCTACTATCACTTGGGATGTAGCTCTAAGAAAATGGAAAGTTTATTGGATATTTTGTTTAAATTGTTTGGATCCACGAGTTGTACTGAATGAAGAAATGGACTGGCATTTATATTTCTAATGTTTATTTTTACTGAGTGTTTCTCCTACCTCCTGATATCCCCTTATTTTATTTAGGACTTAAAAATGACTGATTTATTTAAGCAAAGAGTGCTGATATATATTAATATAAAAATGTATTTTGGGTTATAACCAAAGCAGGGCAGACCACTGAGAAGCATTCTCTTTATCTCAGTGTCTGGGTGCCTACAGCACTGAGCTAATGTAGATTTGGCTTTAGGCTAAATTTCATTAGCCTCAGCCACATAGCTGCCTGGATACTATGATTGACATCATTTGTGACATATTTCCCCCACTTGCCACGAGATTTAAACTGGCCATTAGCTTTAACAGGATGCTCTCTTGTTGTGGTTTGGCATCTTGATGGTGCAGCTTCTAAAAGGAAGTTACACTTTATGTTATTCAGTGAATAATGAGTTTTCATCAGCATATTAAATATAGTTTCAGAATCAAATGTTTCTAAATAGTGATTCCCCTACTTTTTGTAGTTTGCTGAAGGTCCGTTTGGACTTGTCTTAAGAATGAATAGCAACGTAGGGGTAGAATCTGTTTCTAAATAACACTGCAAAGATAGTTATCTTTACAAATAAATGAGCTGGCTGTATGTAAGCAAGATATTTTACAACATGAGCTTTTAAAAGAATCTCATCTAAATGGGAATTGTTTTTCCTTTCCATACAGTGGTGATAATTGTCTTAAAAGGATGTTGGTGATTATTAAATCATGTCATTCATGGTGAGAATAGTTATAAAATGAATTCTGTTTTATGATTTGATTGTTCATTTGAAAGACATGCTATGATAAATGATATATTTGAATACATTTTTTTCTCTATTATATTAGAACTTGAGAGAGTCTTTCAAAATATTTTTAATGGCAAGAATATGAGTTGGGCTATTTTAAAAATTGAGGTAAAAATCATTTTATTACATATGTTTGTGTAAAAAGGACTGTCCCCCCAGTATGTATGTTTGTTTTACTATTATGAAGTTTTATTAAGACTTAAAAAAAATGTTAGTAATATTGCTGTTAACCTTAAAAGGCCAAGGTGTTTCTACAGAGTGTGTAGATAAAAACTATGTACTTAATGGATTCTATTTTTTGTTTTATCTTAGATAAACTTTGCAAAGGGACCTGAAGAAGTGGCGAGGCCATGAAACTGTTGTCTGAATTATCAAAAATAAAAGATTAAAAAATTGAGTTTGAGAGTGGTGTTCGTCCTTTTCACATATTCCATGGTTTATTCTCAGGTACTTAAAGGATGACCCAAATATTTAAAACATTGTTAAGAAATATGGCAGCCTGGTACAATTATTAGTTTTAGAGTGAGAGCCTTAGCCATAAGTTGCTTGTGCTGTGAATGCTGGTGTGCCCCATAGTATCCCACTGGTGTGTTACCTGCTCAAGCATTTAGACGGACTTTAGCATGATTCAGTATTATGTTATAGAATAGCATACATAAAACAAGTGTGCTACACAGGAGATGTTGGAGAGCAAAACTTAAATTAGTTACATTGGGCTTTTTTTTTAAACACAGTGAACAAATGATTCCACGAGACAGGTAACACAAAATAATACAAAGAGTTCAAACAACTGAAACGCTATGACCAGGAATTATAACACAAATAAAATGAAGGCAAAATTGGTTGACTTTTTTTCTAGTTAAACCTTTTATCTGTTTCCAGTGAGTGCTAGGCGGGCTTAATAAATGAGAGCATTTGGAAATTTTGCCATGAAAAGAGGATGATTAGTGCAATGTATGTGACATGAACAGCTGATTGGCAGATCTTAGTGCTTACCCTCTATTATCACTCCTTGAAAGACATCACTGAAACAGTCTAAAAGAGCTGGCAGGACTGAAAAAAGAAATGCTTAGACTGGTTCAGCCAGTAGTAAAAAGGGTGTCGGCCACATATTTTGAAAAATGAAAACAGAAGTCATATATATTCGTAAAAATAAGAAGTTTGCTAGATGCTTAGTTAGATAGTCAAAACATTAGACAACAAATGAATTCATATGTCTTTGTTCTAGGTTCTGTACCTGGGCTGAAATAATGATCTGTGAACAGCCAGAAAAAAAATGTTACTGTATAGAAGGCTACGAGGTGATCTCATCCTGATGTATGATGTTGTTAATGATCTTCAGTTATTGGTTAGTTTGGGCCTCTCCTTTAAAGATGATATATTCACTCTTAGAGGCACCCCTTAGAGATACAGCAAAAAACACTTTAATCATTTGTTAGAAAAGTATTTTTATACTGTGCGTGTTGTTAAACTTTGGAATGAACTGCCAATCCAGATGATTGTTAATAGTACTAAAATATCATTCAAAAATCATTTGGATAAATATATTTTATCACAGTTATCTTTAAATTACTATTAATTATAGGAGCACTCATGAGCTTAATCACTCCCTAGCTCCTGTCCTATTGTAGTATGAATCGTAGTATGACTATCAAGTTACTGTACTTGTATATACTGCTGACAGTTTATCTGATTTATAAGGAGCCATAGATACAGTACATTTGCAACACTGTTTAGACCATGATTTTATTTAAGTAGTCAAAGGCTAAACTAATATCCTGGAATGTTAGACAACGTTTTCCTTCCTTTTCTCTTGTGCATTTCTTTATCTCAAAATCAAATACAATCATATTCCCACAAGCTAAAATCATGATCTAAGCAGTGCTGCTAATGTATTTAGTATTCCTTATAAATCAGATAAATGGATTCCAGAAATTGATACACAGTGAACACCTTTTCTGGCTGTTCTGTATCTCGTTTTCAGCAGGGTCCTACTTTTGTTCATCAACAAAGCAGAGAAAATAAAGCAGAATAAAGCATGAATGAAATCTACTCTATATACTGCATTCAACAGTAATTGAGTTTGATTCCCACAAAAACCCTTGCTTACTTTCAAAGGGTTTTCTTGATGCTTTTTTTCTCCAAGTTTTTTTTTTCTCTCTCTATCATACTAACAAGCAAAAAAAAAAATTAACATGCTTATAAAGTCAACAAAAAAAACAGAGAGCGATCAGCCATAAGCATAGAAAAAGCAGCTGCCATGACTTTGCATATAGTGAATGGGGAGGGGGGAACGGTCTGAGAAACATACTATTACTGTGGTATGAGGTTAGTAACAGTCAAATGTGGTTCAGCTTTTTTTTATTTTTCAGTACCACAGTCAGTCTACATTTTTAAGCTGACAATAGAGATCCCTTTACATATTGTATCACAGCAGGCATATTTGGTTGCATTTGGTGACACAAATCCCCAAATGAGACACAGTTCTCATTGGCATCGTTCACTGGTAGAAGCATTGTCTTGATTTTATTTAAAGCTGCTCCATTTTACATTTGTGGCTATGAGGAAAATTTTTTTTTTTTTAAGAATCTTGCTGCAAACCACACTTTACATGGGAATCCAGGGGGGGTGCTCAAACAGGGAGGTACTGCTGTGGGCTGTGGACATTTGACTATGTGGACACCTGCTGGAATATTTCAATTTAGCAAGACAAATGTAACCCACACAGTGCTGATTTTAAGCTGATGATAGGGGAAATCAATTAATTTAGAACTCGAATACCTTTTTACCACATTGACCTGGTAACAAGGTATTTCTTGGTACCGCTTACCTACTGCTCGGTGTACTGCTGAAGTATGCCGCACCTGCTGCAAAATAATGTATTACTGGGAAACCTTTCTTTATCAAGCATTGTCAGTCTCATATAGAGTTGTAAGGATACATTTTGGAAACCTGGCTTGGTGCCCCTGGTTGAAATATTTTATTGCATTTCCCCGAAGAGAATATATATCTGAGCCTGTTAACTGGGTATCATAAATCAATCAATCAATCAATCAATCAATCAATCAAATCTTTATTTATCCAGACAATCACCATTGAGCAAGCTCATTTACAAGGTGGACCTGCAGGTGGCAGGACAAATTGTACAGCTGCATATAAATATACATAAAAGGAATAACATGTTTACAATACTGATAGGAGCAGAGTATTTACATTCTAAGTCACATGTACAAGAAAGATATATATAACACAACCCGAACATAATATATATATATATATACAGTTCCCACAGGAGCAGGATGTGTATGGATGTCATATACAAACCACAGAAGAAAAAAGAAAGATTATTTATATTCCTGTCCAGCAGAAACATGTTACAGGCCTGGATGGAAATTCCTAAGCTATGGAGGTGCGCATAACAGTGTGTAAGCCTTAGGTCAATGCGGCAGAAGGGAGGCAGTGAATAAGAGGGATGCAGAGGGTGCTAAGAGCAAGTGGGGCAGAGGAGGGGGGAGTAGTAGTGGTAAGGGCTGATTTGGATAAGCAGCTGGGACTAGTGTTGAAGAAGAGAGGAACAATAGTCAAGCTGCTAGAAGTGATAGACGCAATTACAGATTTCAGCAAACCTTTTTTCATAGAGGGTCTTAAAGAAGGCAGGACTGACAGGGGAGCTAAGTCTCAATGATTTTTGTATTCTATTCCAGAGAGTAGGCAGGGCATAGTTTATGGTGGCCCTTCCAAAGTGAGTGTTGGCCCTTGGGACATTCAAAGAAATCTGCAAATGACTTCTTAAGGCATAGTTCCTAATAGGACTAAGGGGGAGACAGTCAACAACGTTTTGTGGGAGTTTGTTGGTAAGGGCTCAGAAAGTCCATAGGGCTGCATTTCTATAATGCCTGTATTGAAGGGAAGGCCACCCTATGGCTGCGTATAAAAAGCAGTGATGTGTGGAGTACAGGAGGCCAGTTATAAATCTCAGTGCTCTATGATACAATACATCCAGTTTTGCAAGGTATGAGGCAGGGCAATGGCCATAAATGAAGTCGGCGTAGTCAATTAATGAAAGGAATGTAGACTGGACAAGCTGTCTGTTTGTGTTTGTGGTCAAGAGGCGTTTAATTCTGAAAAAAAGACCAAGCCTCTGCCTCAGTTTTTTCAGCAGTTCTTTAGTGTGTTCCACAAAAGAGAGTTTGTTGTCTAGCCAAATGCCAAGATATTTGAATTTAGTCACAAATTCAAGATTTTCTCCTAATAAGGTAGAGTTTGATGGTAATGGACTAGCAACGGCAGAGTAAGCTCCTGGGCCTGATGGTGAGAAAAGAATGGCCTTGGTTTTTTTTGCATTTAGTAGTAACTTTTTACTAAGGAGATGGTACTGCAGACTATTAAAGTCAGCTTGTAACTCAACACAGGCAGGTTCAGGAGATTCCTGGCTTAAGTAGAGCACTGTGTCATCAGCAAACAAGTGAATACTGGCATTTTTGATGCCTACGTCCAAGCTGTTGATATAAATGGCAAACAGTAATGGCCCTAGTATGGAGCCCTGGGAGGGACCACTTTTTTATCAGTTTAAGTGGAAAAATCTCTCCATCAGCCTTAATTTGTTGCTGTCTATCAGAAAGGTAGTCTTGGAACAATTCCAGTGCAGTTGAGCCAATGCCTATAGTTTTTAAGGTGGAGAGGAGCAGGCAGTGGTCGACAGTGTCAAAAGCCTTACTGAGGTCCAGAAACATGGCACAAACTAATTTTTTGTTGTCTAGGTCCTGTTGCCAATCATTAGTAACTTTTGCCAGTGCTGTAATTGTACTATGCTTAACTCTAAAGCTAGACTGCATTGGGTTGAGTAGTCTAGCATTGTCTAAAAAAGATCTCAGCTGAGTATCCACAATTTTTCCCAGAAGTTTTGAAAGTATGGGAAGAAGGGAGATTGGTCTATAGTTATTTAGGTCACAGGGGTCCCCTGCTTTAAACAGAGGAATGACGTGAGCAGTTTTACATGCCTTGGGGATAGAGCCTTGTGCTAGGGACAGACTGAATAGGTGTGTTATAGGTGTAGCAAGTATATAGTATGCTATTTTCAAGAAATATGGGTTGAAGGAGTCAACCCCAGCACTTTTTTAAGTGTCTAGTCATAGAAGAAGATCTTCAATTTCTTTTATGGTGGTAGGTGAAAAGGAGAAGACCATGTTATTGCTATGTGGTTCTGAAGGCTGGGTGTTGGTCTGAGGAAGGAGGCTACTTACAGGTGCATTATCAAACACCAGGCCAGCAGTGGCAAAGTGATTGCTGAAAGCCTGCAGTATCTCTAATTTATTGTTAATGATAATATTATCAGTGGTAATTTTGGAAGGAAGTGCACTTCCTGGAGAGTGGCCAGATAGCTCTTTTATGGTGGACCAAAACTTGGTAGGACAGTTTGACACAGAGAGTAGCTTGGTTTGATAAAAGTTGGCTTTGGCCTCTCTGACCAACTTAGTACAGACGTTTCTAGATGCCCTGAAGCGACACCAGTTTGTGTCGGCATGAGATTTATGAGCCTTTTTCCAGAAGTAATCTCTTTTGAGTAAGGCAACCTTCAGATCTGATGAGAACCAATGACAGGGTCTAGCTTTTATTCCTGCTTTAACCAGGGGAGCATGGCTGTTAAGGGCTCTGGATATGATTTCATGGAGAACGTTGTAGGCATCACTCGCTGACTTAGCCAGGTAGAAACTCTGCCATAGCAAAGAGTTTTTTAGATCATTGAGGTATGCAATAGCATAGAAGTTCCATCTGGATCTTTTAGTGGAAAACTTTGATGTAGATAGAGGTTTGGTAACAGTTTTTTTGCCACCAATAAAGCAGTGGTCACTAACATCCACTAAGAGGATACCGGCATGGGAAAAGGAATGAGGTCTGTTAACAACGAGAACATCCAAGAGGGTGCTTCTCATTGGAATTTTTTTATTGATGCGAGTAGGCTCAGTGATAAGTTGAGCGAGCCCATGAGAGTCACAGAATTGTTTCAGGGGTAACGAGACCGTAGTCAGTCAATCATAGTTAAGGTCACCTAGTATGATTGTTTCCATTGGGGTAGTATCCAGGTGCGAGAAGTTGCGGTCCTGCTGCTGGAGGTTTATAGCAGCCTATGATGCGGAACGCTACTGATGGGGAAAGCTCAACTTTAAGAGACAGGCATTCAAATCCACAGGCAAAGGAGGTAGCATCTAGTATAGATACTGAGAATTTGTTTTTAACATAAATGGCTACTCCTCCACCCCTGGTCTGCTTGTCGGTTCTGAAGAGGAGGTAGTTAGGGATGATTGCCTCTCTGTCTGGGGTGGACGCCTGGAGCCATGTTTCCAAAAGCATGAGTATGTCTGGTGCAGTATGAATAATCCAAGCCTGGACTAGGTATGCTAGCAATAGGTACACATTGTGACCCCCCAAAACTCAAGGCTAATAGGTGATTCCCAAAACAAACAGGAAGAATATCTAGTCTGTTACCTGTTCACACTATTGCACTTCGAGGTTGGCACTTTGGGAGCAGATGGCCTGACCTGTGGAGTGCATTTGTGACAGGAGAGAGTGTAACAGATGTACATTTGTGTCAGTGTACCTGTATACAGTGAGTGTATGTGGATACTTGGCTGTGCATTGGTGCTGGCCTTGGTTGTGTGAATGTCTTTCATGGGGGATTGTGGATCAAGCTAAAAAGCATAAGTAAGGCTAACATTCCAGCTGATAAGATGGATAGGTGCCCATAGCCAAATGTGGTACAATCATTGCTATGTGGCAGTAAGGACAGACAAGAAGGACCATCCAGTACCATAACAATATGCATTAGTTGTGCAGCACAGTTCTTTAAAAATTGTCTTTTTTTTTTACATTGAATCACTTACTATGTCAGCTTCTTCAGTCCACATTGCCATTTTTTAAAGATGTTTCCTTGATGTTGACCCTAGATTCTTGATTTTATCATACCATGTACCTGATTTGAGAAGCAGGGGAATGAGAGGAATGTTCCTGATGGACATAAGTCCACCTGCTGATTTGTTTCAATTGCTTTTTTTCAGGACTTCAACAGATGGGAAAGATAAACTGTCTCAAATGGGGGGCACCCAGACTATGCAGATCCATTCTGGAGTCAGATTATAACAGGTTGAACTTGGAATTCAAAGTTACAGCCACTTGTATAATGTACTTTGGGGGATACAGTTATTTGGAGAGTGTTACAACTCCTCTGCTGATGGGTACCTGCATTGGAAGTGAGATAATGTACTATAGAAGTGAATAAAATTCAAACATGCATGGGACAGACATAAGGCAATTATAGTGAGGGGGGTTGCAGGAAGTAGGCTGTTGGTTAACTAGAATCTGCAGCTTATCCAATAGGTAGAGAAATGGGTAGACAGGGTGGGCCAAGTGGTCCTTATCTGCCATCAAAGTCTATGTTTCTATGTTTCTATACAGCATATAAGGATCCTCTGCAGCTTTGTCTGTCAGTCATGCCATCACAGGGCTGGCCTCAGGGGACTCTGGGAGATGTAGTTGCTGGTAGTGGTGGAGGGAGGGCAGGTATCACATGATCAACTAGATGTGAATATTGCAGATAAGTTACAAAAATTACACTTGGCTTACAGTTTCATTAATCAGTACTTGTACTTCCTGCTGCTTTCCTTCTGGGTAGCTGAGAGTTCCCATTTAATGAATTCCATCACTGTCACTAACTAAAAATGATGATTGAACTGCTTCAGCTTGCAAGTAAACATTATTGATATTAATCAGTGCTTGTTCAAGATTGGGGCCACACTGGCCACTTTCCAATCCTCTGGCGCCACACCTATAAAATAGACTAACAAAAGAGTATTGCAAGTGGCCCCTCCAGTTGTTCATTTAGTTACACTGTAATCCTGGGCTGTATCCCATCTGTCCCTTAGCTTGATCTTCACCAGGCAGGCAGCCTTTACAGCAGTGTTATATCTGCAGGTTACATCATGGTTGTCTTTGCTACCATGGGATCACTAAGTCAGCACCCTGTCTACCCCCAGGACTATTTAGTGAACAGCAAAGTATTAATCTAGTGTCACAACTACACCCCTAACTCTACCACAGGATCCTCTCCAGTCTCCTTGTTTCAGGTGACCAATTTATTCATTCACTTTCCTCTTTCCATGTATGTACTGGAAAAAGGCTTTGATGTTATTCACAGGTCCTACTGGTATCCAGCTCCTACACCCACCTTTATTTCTTTGATTCTAGTCATGCAGTTCCACAATGCTGCTCTATACTTCTCTTTCTCTCTTAAGGAGGCAGCCCATATCTTTCCAGAAGTTATAGGTCATCCATTTGTTTTAGATCAGTTGTATTAGGTCCTTGTTGAGTCAGGGGACATCTTTTTGGCCCTATTCCATTATTGTTTACAAAGATGTAGACCGCCATATCTGCTTCAAGCATCATCTTCAACAAACACCACGTGTGCTCATCTTTACATACCTCATAACTGCGTCAGACCCTTGGCCACTAGGGTCCTTGATTCTGACAACTTATGATTTTCCTAATTTTAAGCCCTGCTGGCTGAAGCCTGGCAAGTCTTATCTATCACCAGAGAGACTGCTACCCAGTTGTGGATACTGCTGCCCACGGATCTTTGCTTTTCACAATGCGGATAAGCTCATCCCTGCTGCTGAGAGCAAGGCCAAGGAATCTTTAAATGTATCCCTTATTGGACCTAGAAAGAATCTGTCAGAAGAAATGGCCCACTGGCTCATCATATGTGTCTACTATGGCCTTATAATCACTGAGCCCCCATAGCTTAGTGGACAGAGCATTGGCACAGTACACCAGGGGACTGGGTTCAAGTCCCAGTGGAGTCACACTTTTCCTTTCTAATTTCCATCATGATTTAAAAAATGCCTTGCAGTTGCTATACTGCACTGAGAAGTTATCTGGTGTCTCTGACTAATGCTAGATGAGACATGTTACTTTAGGAAGCAGCCTTGAAAATTGAAAGATTATTGGGTTCAGCCCTGCTGTTAGCCCTCTCAAAATGCCAGTCTATGACCAAGAGACTGACATCCTTCAGGACTGCCATTGCAGTGGATCGGACTGTTCTTATAATTTCCCCAACCAGATAGTAATTATGCACCACTGAGCTAATTGGGGTGTGCTTCTCATATGGCTGCATGCCAGTTATCTCTACTTTTCCTTGCTTCTCCCAGAGTCCTTCTCTCCTGGTGTTCAGCAGCTCTGCTGTCTTTGTCTCAGTGGTCCCCTGCATGTGGTTTTTGCTCTTGGTTATCCCCTACACCAGTCCCCTCCTTTATCCTCTACTTTAAATAATTCCATTTGCCCTACATATAATTATGGTTTGTACCTGCACTCCATCCTGGACATACACAGGCATCTCCTGCACCAGAAGGACCTCAGTTGACCAGAGAAAGAAAATTGCTATTCTTGCAGCAGATCCTTCACCAAGTGTTTAAAATGTATGCAACTGCAGACAGACAAAAACAAATCTGGTGCTTTCCCAGTCCTTGCTAAAAAGTAAAGATACTCACTGTTTAAAATGCCAAAGTGTCATTTTTATAAATGCATGATATAGTTTCCTCATGTGCCACATTTTACACACCATCTTGCATACCTGTTGTTACTGCCATCAAACAGCTACAGTACCCTCAATGTTTCACATACCCCTGATGCTTTTTCAAGAGGCGCTGAAGCCCTAGCTGCTTGAGGTAAATCACGGGTGTCAAGGGATTGGGACTTAGAGGCGAAACACATTTTTTTTAATAATGTAGCATTAACTTTTATAACTGATATAAGCTCAGAGATGTTTAGGAGACTCTGGATTTTTGTTATTCTGCTTTATAAGTTTAGGAGCCACTGGCCCAGATGGTGCACCACCAGGGGTCCCACAATGGGCCAGGTATGCAGCATCAGAGTATAGGGCCCTGATAGCTCAGTCGGTAGAGCATCAGACTTTAATCTGAGGTCCAGGGTTCAAGTCCCGTCAGGGCGACTATGGGCTTTGGAAGTACTAAAATGAATCACTTCACTTTCATGGCTTTGAACATGTACTCCTGGAGGAGAGGAGGGAGAGGATATGATAGAGACATACAAGTATCTTACAGGGAGGAACAGGTGCAGGAAAACACTATTTTAAGCGAAAAGATGTTTCAGGACTAGAGGGCATGGGATGAAGTTGGAGAGAGGACGATTCAAAGGAAACATGAGAAAGAATTTCTTCAGAACGGGTGGTAGGACAAGTGGAACACCCTGCCAGAGGAAGTGGTGGGGGCTGAAACAATCACGGGATTTAAGAATGCATGGGATAGACATAAACGAATTCTAGAGGTCAGGGGTAAGGGGAAATAGACTTCTAGGAAAACAAACTGAACTTACAAGCTCAAATGGGCAGACTAGGTGGGCCATAGGCCCTTATCTGCCGACACTGTCTATGTATCTATGTATAATTTATTTTCAAGGGGGTAGCAATGTTGTCATGGGTTAGCATTTTCCCCCAAAACACAATCCCAGGCAACGGTACTGCATGGGTGAGAAACACTGGTGTCAGTCATTTGTTTGATAGTTTATGTATGCATGTATGTTTGCATTTATTTATTTATTTCAAATGTTTTTACCAGAAAAGTCATACTGAGCTGGTAACAGCTTATTTTTGGATGTGTCCTATGGGATATGTAGAGAGAGAGAACATATACAAGTACTATTCATTAAATAGTACAGCAATTTGGAAAATACATCAAGATAAACAAAATATAAACAATAAGAATACATTGTTAAACAATGAATTACTATGAATGAAACTAAAGAAAGAGCAAAACAACAAAATAAAACAATTAAAAGAACAGGGAGAAATAAATGAAGCAAAGAAGGGTTGTGGTAGTGCCAGTTTTGGTGGAGGGTAAATAAAAGAAAACTACCACTCCATGTCAGAACCAGCTTCAGGTGTGAACAAAGAAATCCTAGATTTCAGAACCGGAAAGGAAGGAGAAGAACAAATGTAAGGGGGAAGGGAATCCCATAGTTTAGGGAAATGGAATGAAAGGCAGATGGTCAATAGCAGATTCTGCTTGAGGGAGAGTAAGAGCGAGAGCAAGCATTGTGAAGATAATAAGAGGAGGACAAGGGACAGAGAGAAGCAGGATAAGAGAGTGAGAGCTGAACCAATATTCTGAGATGGAGGAAACACAGCCCAAGAGGCTCCTAGCTTCAAAGAGGGAGGAAAGGAAGAGTACAGGGGCATCACCAGCAGGAAAAGGAGGTCATAATTCCGCTATACAAGACACTAGTGAGGCTCACCTGGAGTACAGTGTACAGTTCTGGAGACCATACTCTACGTAAGGACATAGACAGGGTAGAGAAGGTTCAGAGGAGGGCAACAAAGATGGTGCATGGATTGCATCACAAGTCCTATGAAGACAGGTTGAAGGAACTGAACATGTACTCCCTGGAGGAGAGGAGGGAGAGAAGGATATGATAGAGACATACAATTATCTTACAGGGAGGAACAGGGCAGGAAAACACTATTTTTAAGCAAAAGATGTTCCAGGACTAGAGGGCAAGGGATGAAGTTGAGGAGGACGATTCAGAGGAAACATGAGAAAGAATTTCTTCACAGAACGGGTGGTGGACAAGTGGAACACCCTGCCAGAGGAAGTGGTGGGAGCTGAAACAATCACTGGATTTAAGAATGCATGGGATAGACATAAAGGAATTCTAGAGGTCAGGGGTAAGGGGCAACAGACTTCTAGGAAAACAAACTGAACTTACAAGCTCAAATGGGCAGACTGGGTGGGCCATAGGCCCTTATCTGCTGACACTGTCTATGTATCTATGTATCTATGTAGTACAGAGTACAGTGGTGGGGGTTTATCAAGGGCAAAGTGACAGATGGCATGATAGAGAGAATCCAATCTACCTTAAGTGGACTTAGGAGAAGCTCTATAAACAATGACCTATAGTCAAAAATAGGGAGAATTGTGTTAGTGAGGATTTCTCTGCAAGCTGGAAGTGGTATGTTTTGTTTACTTCTGTAGATCCCACTAAGTTTAGGGTGAAGTTTCTTGTGGACAGCATTTACGTAAACAGAAAAATCAAGGTGGCAATCCAGCCAGACCCCAAGATACTTGAAAGCTGAGACATCTTCAATAACCACACCATTAAGGTTATGATAGGAGTGAAGCTGAGATGTTGATCGCTTGCTCCACCCTTCCAGAGGAAGGATGCAGCTGTGATAGTCACATCATGGGGGTTTTGGACAGAGGAGTGTGGGAGAACGGGTAGACAGAATAATCAAATTCACCTCAGAGACACTGAGTATGGGTTGCTCATCCATGTGTGGGACCTAGAGTTCCATCAAGAACCCACCCTCCATGGCTAGTAGAGTCTAGGACCAGGATGTTCAAAGTTGTGGATACACATGCACATGCATCTTACATCATCCACTGAGTCCATCATCCTCTTGGATGAAGTTTACAATATTTTCAATACTACAGCTTATCTGAGGTAATTGGTAGCAGAATGCAGGCCTGGCAGTATACATCCAGCTAAGATTGCACCTGCTGATCTTGAGAAGGTCTGCTTAGACTCATTTAAATGATCTAAGTGATCTCCTTAGCAGCCTGTATCCACTGATTGACACACAGCTGTTTTTTTTTCCTGGATCCCTGTACTGACCTGCATCCTTGGACAGAGGACCATCTTTCCTCCATAGATAAATGTCCCTGGCCACTCTGCTATCATTGGTGCTTTTTGAAAGTTCAGCACAAAGAGAGCTTTGGTGGCAGTTTGCTCAGATTTGAGCTGCTCCTGTTTTAAATGTCTTCTAGACCAGGTACTGCTGTGAACATTGTTTCCTGTGGAATCTTTGGCAGCAAAGATGTCTGGGCAGGTTGGGACAAACTGGTAGTCAGGTGGCCAAGGTCCACTAAAAATATGATTTGGCTACCAGAATTTGAATGTTACTGATCAATTGGCTATCTGTGTACAAGGTGATTTTTTGAACCCTTAAAAAGTATGGCCACTAAAACATTGATTTGCCTAACTGCTTTTGAAAGTTAGTATGTAAACTGACCACCAGCTAACAAACTGATTTGTCCCTCCCTTGGTGTGGGCTCATAGCCAGAATGGGTTGAAGAACTGCCCAAATGATTGATGATGCAGACAGTCTGAAAAAGGAGGGAGAGAACAGAGGCAAACAGACATGAAGAAACAAAGAATGACTATAAAAACGGGATCTGAAACAAATATACAGAGCTGGACAAATTGCACATGCACATTTTTTATTTTTTTCTGGCACCCAATGTTTTAAAAATAAACAATTTTAATGAAGTAGGACAACATAAATGACCTTGCAGTTTTGGTGGATTTTGGTGACATTTGCACTCTAAGAAATATATGTATAGATTTTTTTTTTCTGCTTGCCATGGTATATATGCATTTTACCACAAAGGAAATTGTGTGTGGTTTAGTTTTAGATACATGGAACTAAAAACCACTGCCCTATATGTGCTTAAATTCAAAGTGCTGCAAAATGGCATGGTTAACCTTTGTCAGAGAATGTTTGACTTGGCAGTAATGACCCGTTTCATGCTCTCTTCACTCAGAGCAGAAGTACCATAGGTGCCAGTTTGTATGGGTTTGTGGGGCATTGGCCCTAGCAATATTTTTTGACCTGGGCTGAGCCCCCAGCAATATTTTGCCACATGCTGCCTTTTTTAAGGCATTTTTTTCCCTCTGGTTTCTCTTCATGTACTCTCTGCTGACTGTGATCACACACACACACACTGTTTAATTGGGCTGGTGGGTGGCAGTCCAGCTGGCATTATTTAAAATTGGAGCCTTTGCCTTGCTGCTTTCCCCTTGGTTTATCACCACCCCTTTAAAATCATTGTGGTTCAGTTGCATTTTTCAACTTGCTGCACTGTGATTGGCCAGAGGGAGGGCTTGTATTGGGCGCGATACGCGTGCATGCGTTGGGGTGATTCTGTGTGTGTTAGTGTGTGTGTGGTGAGGTGACAGTTTCCATCAAGTGACAAGAGAGTGTGAGCAGTGGGCTGGCTCTAGAAGAAGAGAAGCGGTAGTGGTCCAGGCATCCAGCCAGAAGAGAGGAGCCAGAGAAACCACCAAAGACCAGTGGTGCAGCAGGACTTGGCAGTCAGCTGGTAGTCTAGGACACCACATCAGCAGCTGCCAGGCAGTGCAGCAAGCCAGTCATAGTCTGAGGAGTCAGTCCAACGAGGAGGGAGAGGGAGGGCCCAGGGTCAGGCAGCCAGGGAGTGAAACCAGGCCAGCTGCAAACATGATCACCAGTGGGCAGCAGCAACCAACACAAGCAAGCTGTGCAGCAGACTAGTGCTGCAGAGGGGAGTAGGGTGAGGGGTGATCCGAGCACACCAGATGGGGTTAGGAGGTTTAAGCAGTCAGCAGGCCTACAAGTGGCCGGGTGGGCCTTTGGTCCAGTCAGCTGGCCAGCAGCAGCACAGAGCAGGTCAGCTCAAGGAGCAGCAGGGGAGGAGAGCATCTGCAAGCAAAGGTAGGAAGCAGCAGTAGAACTGTTCTGTGGGCTGCACGTGCAGAGAGTGACTCCTTGCAGTCAGGCTAGGAAACCAACCCTGCTCCTCAGGCACTTCAGCTCACGTTATACTCTGAGCTGCTTAGCCCATGCTGGAGGAAGAGCTAGCATATTTAAACTTATTTTAGCAATAGCAAATGTCAATCTGTTTTGTTAGGGAATGCTGACTGTAATTTGGTAAATGTTACCCATGCAGTAACTAAATAAGAATGGAAGAGATTATGAGCTTCATGATTGAGCGGAGACCTAGCCTACTGACTAGCTTGCTAACTTGCTTGCTGTCTTGCTGAAGCCTTCAGTGGAGTAAGACAGCAAGCTAGCCAGTAGGCTGGAGTCCATTCCATCCCAAAGGCCCTGTTATGGGGTAAGCACTCAGCAACCAGGTAATGAGATGTGGTGGCGCCTGTGGGATGGATGGGAGGAATGCTGATGTTGCCTCTGTGGAGATGGATGGGAGGGATGCTGATATTGCCTCTGTGGGGATGGATGGAAGGGATGTTGATGTTACCTCTGTGAGGATGGATGGGAGGGATGCTGATGTTGCCTCTATGGACATGGATGGGAGGGATGCTGATGTCTCTGTGGGGATTGATGGGAGGGATGCTGATATTGCCTCTGTGGGGATGGATGAGAGGGATGCTGATGTTGCCTCTGTGGGGATTGATGGGAGGGATGCTGATATTGCCTCTCTGGGGATGGATGGGAGTGATGCTGATGTTGCCCCTGTGGGGATGGATTGGAGGGATGCTGAGACTAGTAACTGAAGTGGACCTGGTGATCTGTCTTTGCAGCAGTGTGTGACTACTCTGATGGGCATGGGGTGGACTCTGTCTCTGGCACCCTGCGTGTGTCTGATGCATAGGGAGAACAGCCTGGGGAGCTTAGGATTGGAATAGAGACCTAGCTTTACTGACTAGCTTGCTAACTTGCTTGTTGTCCTCTTGAAGCATTCAGCAAGTTAGTTAGTAAGCTAGCTAGTAGGCTAGGTCTCTGTTCCTGGCCACCCAAAGACCCTGTCATGGGGTCAATGCACAAATGGCCAGGAGATGTTTCTTCCTCCTGAAAGTACAAGAACAAAGTCATGTAGTACTAGTAGTTAGTTTCTGAAATATGACCGTCCTTTATCTTTCCTGCCAGTACAATCATAGCCCTAATCAGATCATTGTTTTGCATCTGCCTGATCTCATATTCAGCTAACAAATTATTGCCACCACTTCTGTGATTAATATGTATTTGTTTATCAGTTTCTTGAAAATATCACAGGGAAAAGAAAAAATGCTTATTAGCAATAAGGAATGAAAATAATTTTTTTCAAAATGTCAGCCTCAAGGGACAGAAAACAAACTGCAAAATTCTAATTAAAAGTTGCACGCTTATATGTTACATGTGAAGTATGTATCCCCTGATGAAATAGAGTCTTTCCCATGTTTCAGATTGGGACTGACAAAAAGTTTGGCAATCCTCTTAAAGCTATAATCAAACATTACATACTTGTTCCCAGTGGGACACATGCTAGTGTGATGAAATAAACTCCAGTTCAGTAATATTTCTGTTGGGCTGAAAAGTGTAAATGTTACATGTTTTTGCTAAAATGTTTGTCAGCATAAATCAACAGAGATTTTTTTTTTTGGGGGGGTTAAGCTACCTGGGAGAATAGAGTGGTGTGGTGATGAGAGGGGGCACAAATGTGACCTGAGAGGGGTTAAAAAGACCAGTTTGAGAGTGTGACTATTATAGCATAATAAGAAAGTAAAACTGAAAAAGGCAGCTTCATTCCTCATTAAACTGCACAGGGAAGCATGAACAAGCATTTGGCAATGCCAAATGTCATCTTGCTGGCACTGGCATTGGTAGTTCTGGAGTTAGAGAAATGCATAATAGAAATAGCAGTGAACCATTGAACTGATGCCAACCCCACCCCCACCCTACAGAGACTGACAGACATTAGGATGTGCCTTTGTATCATCTTCCATAACGCTCACGCCATTTCACCTCACCGTATCCTGCAGACACCAAGTGTCAGGGTGTGCCTCGGATCTTGAACCTTACACTCACTCCATTCCATAAGGAAATACATTGAGATAGGTGTATAGGAGAATGGGGTGAACTTTGAGACCAAGAGTCCAAGGCATACCTCCATGAATGTCATGTGCTGCAGGGTAGGGGTGGAATGGCATCAACATTACAGCTGACAATCCCAAGTCACACCCTGATGCCTGTCAGTCTCTACAGGGTGGGCGTATGGTTGAAACCCTAATGCTACAGGCGTTTGTTGGTATTTTCACTCCAAATTTTCAACATGGGCTTTTGTGACCCTAACTCATGAACAGTGGCATTATCAGTTTGTTAGCCAAAAGTGATTTTGCACAGTGACTGCTCCATTTGGCACCACAGATCTGAAACACATTTTAGTCAGGATGTGAAAAATGACAACTGTACTGTTCATGAGAAGGTGTACAAAATAGCAATGTTGAAAATCTGGAGTGAAAATATGAAAATTGGTGAAGTCATGAGCATATGTAGAAGCCAGCAATGCATGCCCGTAATACAATTATTTTGAGGATTTAACCAGATTTTCAACATAGGCATTTTAGCTCACTATGAACAGTGGTACTGCAATTTTGTTAATCTGTCCTGAAAGTTGATTTCCCACAGTGACTGGGCCATTGTGTGCTAGATGTGTGAAAACACATTTCAGGCAGGATGTGAAAAATGACAGCTGTACTATTCATAAGAAGGTGTGAAAAAATGGTAATGCTGGAAAATCTGGAGTGAAAATACTGAAAACTGTCAAAGTTAAGAGTGTGCATGGAAACTATGCAAGGCACGCTCGTAACAGTTTTTTTTAGATTTTTACAACATGGGCTTTTTGGGACCCCATCTCATGAACAGTGGCACTGTCATTTTGTTACTCTATCCAGAAAGGTGATTCCATGCAGTGACCACAAAATCACCTTTTGGGTACTAAATAACAAGATGACAATGCATGTGTTCATGAAGTAGGGGTCCAAGAACCCCATGTTGAAAATCTGAGCCAAAATTCAAAACAATGGCTGAGCTATCCACCTAAGTTGAAAATCCCCATTAATGCCATTATACAACTTACTGGCATTTCTTCATTTGCAGTTCAGCTTTGAAGAATCTAGATGTGTTCCCACTCACTGAAGACCGCAGTGCCAGATCTTTGGAGGTAAGTATGAGGTGAGGCTGTGTGTGTGAGGTGGGGTGTGCAGAGAGGTGGGTGCAGGTTGGTGGAAGGGGGGTGCACTGACAATGGACCATTTTCTTTTTTTCAGGTACAACCCTCCAAAAAAAAAATAGACTCTGTGCCATGGGACAGTTTTCTTTCTTTACAGGTGAAATAAAACAAATGTTGGGCCCACTGGGGTGGGCCCACAGTGTCCCCCATGACTTTCAGGGGTGGTGTTGGCCACACACTGGGGTGGTCTCTGTGTGCCACACAATGGAGGTGGGGGGAGGAACATGCTGACATAGTTGGCTTTCTATGAGTGGAAGCACTCTGGGTGAGTTCCCAGTATACCACACAATGTGGGGGCTGGCAGATGTGCAGATACAGGATTGCACCCTGATGTTGTCCTTGTTTAGATTGCATGGCAGCAGCAGGTGCTGTTGCCATGCTTATTGAAATGTTTCATCAGGAAAGGCACATATGTACCCACTTTACATAATACTTGTTTCAGTGCCAGCATGCTGACTAATTGAGGAATGAGGGTCTCATCTACTAAAGCATGCCTTGCATTCTCAAACACTGACAAACCTCTTTAAGTGTTTACCCCTATATGTTGTTTGTGCATGTGACAAGCCAACACAAAAAGCAACAGCTGCCAGTTAGCGTATTTATTTCTAGGGTTCTTACTTCTTCACTCTTGTTATGTGGGTCTTTGGCTACTGAAAAGCAGGTTTATTGTATATAATGGCTCTTTGATTGTTAGGACACAACTGTGCCACTGGAAATGTATGTTGGGCCAGTGTGTTTTCCCAGTCACTAGCCCTTTTGGCTACTGGATGCAAAACTTAATTTTGACCCCTGGTCTTCTATGTGTCTATGGCCATGTCTAAAAAAGCATATATAAAGTATCTGTCCAGGAAAGTTACATAACTTTATATGTACTTTGTTTGGACATGGCTGGCCATGTGCACACAGAGAGAGTCTCTGACTCTTTGTCTGTAACCTAACTACCTGGTGATAATGGCGTATATGGGTATGCAGTGAAATGCAGTACTGACTCATATTATGCCGCACTCTGTCTCTCCCAACCTCTGCTAAATACATAGGTCAGCCTGGAAGCGGATGCACTGTTTTCAGAAATTGTGTGTGTGATATGATGTGTTGGGGGGTTGGGGATTCTCTCATGACTATTGCCTCCTGTACTACCCTACAGATAATAAAATCTGATGTATCCTGCTCTGTTTTGAACTTTGTTCACTTCAGAGGGTGGAGCCTTGATTCCTGACCCCTGGGCCCCACCAAACATTTTACAAACCTGGCTCCTATGAGCAGTACTGTGTACTTTGCCTGCCTCAGAATGGAACTTCATTGTAGAGCTGTGGACCTCATTTGGGCATTTTTATTTATATAACATTTTATACATCCATAATATGGGCCTCCATGCAGCGCTATGGGCATATAGACTCATATCTGAATGCCATCCTTGCCAGATACTGTGTCACATTAAAGAAGTTATTTATCTCTGCTACAGTGTTCCTTCCATCTTTTTCTTCCTCTCATCTCCCCTACGTTCTAGTTGGGCCAAGGAAGAAGGTTTACAATTTACTAATAAATTATTTCTGACAGTTTTGGCTCTGGGTGATGTGCAGGGGATTTATCCACTACCCTTACGCATTGGCCACCTTGAACTTGGTCTTTATTCTTGGGGTAAATATTGTTAATATTGAGCTGGATTTGATAGCTTGGTTGGATCATTTCATGGTCAAGTCCCAGTTTAAAGCCGTCAGCATGCCCCTCCCCAGAAAAGATCAAGTATTATTCTAAATGGAACCAGACTGAGCAGGCATCCAGATGCAGTGGATATCATGAGCAGTTGACTGTCTGACACAATGGTATTGACCCAGCCATGAAGAACTATAACAAGGCTCTTACAGTTGTTGTCAGCTTAATTGAAACACTCTGTGTCCACCATAATTCTCCTATCGTAGCTCAGCTTGGTGCAGTGATGATCTGTGTTGGCTGAATACACAAGGTGGAGATTGTAGTATACTCAGTTGAGATCACACTCGATGGAGAACAGGTTGACTATAAGGGACCATTATAGAATTTCGTGAGAGGGCATTCACTGAAAAGAAGATTGCATTTCTGTCAGAGCTGACTGTAACAGGGAGGAACAGACCTCTAAATAATACTTGTAATATGGAACATGCTGCTCAATGCCTACTTACCACGCTTTTGACCTTCAAGACAAATATATCCCAATAAAATGCACTGTATCTGGGGAACTGCTACCCACTGGTTAAATTCTTCACCCTGTCCTCTCTCAAGAAGTGGATAAAGCCTGGAACAAAGTTAGCTAACTCAGTCCCCATCGGACTGGGCGGAGTACAGAAGACTCTGAAACCTATGTAAGGTTTCCATCAGGTCTGCTAAGGGCAATTATTACCGTCAGCTCCTTAGTACCTCTGTCAGTGACTCTCATGGTTTTTGGAGTCATGTTAACACCATCATAGGGAAAAACAAGTGCAATACCATCTCTGATATGGTCGTGGATAGTTATAATTGCAATAACCTGCTCACTATTGCTGAGGCTATTAATTCCAGATTCACTGACCTTTCCTCCTATACCATACCTCCTGGGCCTTTACCTGTTACTCTGCAGGATAACCTTAAACCTTCCAACCCATCTTTCACCCTTCGGCCAGTCTCTGAGAGTGAAATCTTATGCTTACTTAAGTCCATCTCTCCTGCTGGATCAGCAGGGGCAGATGAACTCTTACCAAAATTCCTAAGAACCATTGCACTGTCCATAGTCTCTCCAGTGACTAGACTTTTCAACCTGTCTCTTCTTACAGGACATGCCCCTTCTCTCTGGAAGATTGCTCTAGTTGTACCAGTTTACAAAAAGGGGGACACCATTAACCTGGATAACTACCACCCTATTGCCATCCTCTCCACCCTCTCTAAAATACTGGAGAAAATTGTTGCTACCTAGGTCTTGGATTACCTCTACTCCTTCAAACTCCTCACCCCTGACCAACATGGTTTCCGATGTGGGCACAGTACATTCACTGCTCTCATACAGTTTACAAATGATGTCAGACTCGCTATGGACAAAGTCTCTCTCACTGGGGCTACTTTTGTTGATCTTACAAAAGCGTTTGATTTAGTTAACCACCCACTGCTCCTATCAAAGTTGTCATCCCTAGGCTCTTTACCTCTGTCACCACCTGGTTCCAAAATTATCTTTTGAAGCATCAACAATTTGTCCAGATCAGAGATGCTAAGTCCTCTCCTGCTCCTATCTGGATTGGAGTGCTGCAGGTTTCGATTCTTGGTTCTTTCCTGTTTACATCCTTCATAAATGACATCCACCGCTCACTGGTGCTTGCTCAGGTCTGCTATATGCCAATGATCTTGTTCTTTACTCATCCTCCTCAAACCTCTCAGATATCAACCTGAATCTCAGTAGTAACTTCAATACCTTTCAGAGCTGGCAACTGCAAAACAAGTTTGTCTTAAATAAAAATTAAAAGGTGACTATGCTCTTTCATTCAAGTTCAAAACTTCAGACCTGCACCCAACCATTAAGTATCAGAGCACTTGATGGCTCTCCCTTAACACAGTTACTTCTTTTAAATACCTAGGAGTAACCTTTGATCCCACCTTGGATTTTGACCTGCACCTAGCCTCAGTCATTAAATCCATCAATATTCAACTTGGGCTGGCATATAAGGTGAGACATAGCCTAACATCCATGGTGAGGATGGCCATTGCACAGGGACCCGAGACCCAAATTGACGTATGGGTTAATAGCCTTTCTGGCAACTACTGGAGGGCTCCTCCAAAAGCGGAATGTCTGCTACAACAGCATTTGCTGTTTTACTCTGTCTTTACCCAAACTTACTCACCGATGCACACTATACTCCAGTCTGGGATGGTTTACCCCCACAGCCTTCTGACAGTTTATGTCCTACTGTTTTAGAAAGAATATAATCTCCTCACAGATACCTGACAGATTGGCTCTATTGCTCAAACCTGTGACATCTGCCTACCCACTGAGATCAGCTGACAAATCCCTTCTTGTCCAACTGAGATGTAAAACCAAAATGGAGTAGAATGCTTTCTTTAGCTGGGCTCTTAAACTATGGAACTCCCTTCCACTGAGACTAAGAATCTCCCCTTCTCCACACAGCTTCAAACAGGAACTTCATATGGCTCTTCTAAGTTTTGAACCTTGCTCCTGTTCTCTAGCCACCCACTCCTGTACTGGTTCCTCCTAGTTGCCTACCGGCTCCAACCTCTACTACTCTCAAACTTGCCTGGGAATCTTGCTATTTCATTTCTTATAGCACTTACTCACTAGTTGTATGACTTATGACTGTTAGTTATTTGTACTTATATTTCTGTTTTGTTACTACATATACTGTAATCAAAAGTACTGTCATTGCTGAACATTTTGAATAAGTGTACTATGTCTGACTTCTACTTGTTCCCATGATGTTTTCTTGTATCTACTATAACTTCATCTCACTTCCTCCAGCTTATGTGACTACCTCTCCTGACTTCCTTCTTCCACTGCTGCCCACCTCCCCTCTCCTTGCTCCCTGGCAATGCTGTGAATCTGCTCTAGCTGCTCATCAGCTGCTGCCCCCCACTCCCCCAACCCCTCCTTCCCAAATACTTATAGATCTCTTGAACTTATCCAAACCTATGTGTTTCCTTACTTTATTTCAGCAATGCAACATTCTGAACAATGAATAATGTTATTTAATCTCTGTCTTTTACATTGTTTTCTTTTGCCTATGTATAGACCGATGTAGCTTAGCCTAAAATGTTTGTACTTTCTTGATGTGGAACCTTTGTAAAGAGCTTTGGCTCAAAGGTATTTGTAATCCTAGATTTCAATAAACAATAAACAATTGTCTATATTCCCTTTGTTGTAATCTCCCAGGTCATACCTGAAAATAGGCAGCTATGCTGTCTAGTGTACCTACTCAGTTAACAAAACTAACTAAATAAATAAATAAATTTAACTTTTACACACTATAGACATACCTTTACTCCATGCATGTCTGCAGTCAGAAGAGGTTGCTTTTGTAACAAGGTATGAGAACTTTGGCATTTTCTTCTTTACAGTATGGCAAGGCAGATCATTTTATGTTACACAGTGTCCTACCCATCTGGGCTCAGAGCACTTTACAAATCAAACATAACAGAACACATACTTTAACAAAAACACTACACAAATACAGTACCTACATTATTAATTACCATAAAATAATACAATGGCAAACAGTCATGACACTCCACCCTCTATGCACAACAATTTATTTTTATTTTTATTTTAGTCTTTGGTAACCGGGTAAGACCCATTAGGCATAAGGGCCTGTTTTCATGGGTGACCAGGAAGCACTGTCCAGTTAAGTGACTTGCTGAGAGTCACACAGTATGCACATGGACACCAGTATGCAACAATAAACAAGTCAGCCGATAAGGGAGGTAGTATAGTGATACAAAATATTAGTGGGTACCTTAGGGAAGTGCAAAGACAGTTTGCTAATTCTGAATTTTATGGTCCAGCTGAGATGAATTCTATATTTATGTTAAAGAAACATGTGGATGAATGTTTGCAGTGGGCAGGAAAGGAGGTCCTGCTAAATGAAAGAGAAAAAACATTTCTTACTACTGAATCTCCTATGGTGCCCCAATTTTATATGTTACCAAAGGTGCACAAATCACTCACAAAGCCTCCCAGTAGGCCAGTTATATACAGCATCGGGTCAGTTACAGATTCACTCTCCCAGTTCATGGATGACAATATAAAAAGTCTGGTGACAGCTCTACCTTAATTTCTTCAAGATACAGGACATACCCTAAGATGCTTAAAAAATGTAGAGTGGAGTGAACATAGTATGCTAGTTACACTGGATGTGGAACAATTACATATGAATATTCCACACAGCGAGGGTCTACCTGAATAAAAGAAATTATGGTAGTAGACCACATACTGAGGTTTTAGTGAATTTGGTCAGAATAGTTTTGGAGGGATTATTTTTTAATTTTTATTTCCAAGGAAAAATGTACCAACAAAAGAGAGGCACTGCTATGGGAGCAAGTTTTGCCCTAATATCCAGGACTATACATGGGCTACTGGGAGGAAGGAGTGATTTGGAATGTATCCAGTAACCCCTTTCTACCAAAAATTGCCACATGGAGGCACTGCATTGATGATATTTTGGTAGTGTGATAGGGTGACAATAATGATCTACTCCAGTTTGTTGGATATTTACATGAGACAAATCCCTATTTGAAATTCACTCATAATGAGAGTTGGAGTCAGATTTCATTCTTGGATTTACAAATAAAAGTGGTTGATAATAATTTGGAAACAAGTTTATTTAGGAAAGCAACAGACAGGAATAGTATTATTTTAGCTAGTAACTGTCACCCTAGCCACACCATTGAAAACATTCATAAAAGCCAATTTCTTAGGACAAAAGAAACTGTAGCATGGAAGGAGACTTAGAAGGGAAATGGGGTCCAAACAAGGATATTTGTAGAAAGGAGCTACAGCCTGAATTCTATAGCAGAGGCACAGGAGACATGATAACATGAAAAGAGAAACATTATTGCTGGAAAAGGACAAACAACAACTTCAGTTAATTCAGACAGAATCAATTTTATTACTACATTTAGCATTAGATCACATAGGAATGGGACATTGTAAACAAACATTGGTATAGTGAAGTCCACCAAGATGAAGTGCAGTGTCATATAACTCTGCAGTAGAGTTACTGCAGCAAACAATGTAGTTTCAATGGGAGTTAATCCCTTTTGTCATGCAGTAAACCTGTGACACTGCACTTTATCCTGGTGGGCTTCACTGTATGTACTGGGAGCCAATAGCCGGCTATCTGAAATTTCATCATTACCCCCTAGGGTGTCCTACAGAAGGGCTAAGAATATAGGAGATATGTTTGTTAGCTTGTCCAAAAAACTGAAATCCCAAGGAATTGGATGCCCCACCCCTATGGGTTGTAAGAAATGCAGAAATTGCAAATTTTATGAGAATGTTTATGAATGTAATATGTTCAGAAATCCATTTGATAACAGAATGTATCAGATAAAATAATTTGTCATTTGGAACACAACGTACGTGCTATATTTATCCTCCTGTACATGTGATGCCTACTATATAGGCAAAATGAAGAGAAAGCTAAAAGAGAGGATGGGAGACCACCTATGAGCAATTAAAAATGAGAATTAAGACTGTGTATGGTCTCAACACATGAAAAATGTGGCAGTTAAGGCTGAGCATAAATTATGATTCACTGGAATTGAGAATGTCACCTTAGGACCAAGGGGTGGAAACAGAGATTATAGGTTAAGTGAAAGGGAGAACGATCAGATATATGTAATGGGAGCTGACAAAGGTAGAGGCCTCAATGACCATATAGAACTGATGCCCTTCCTTAAGATGAGGTGTTACATCCAACTTTGTTTCTCTTCTCCCTTCCTTCATTTCTGCTCCTGCTGTCTCCTATTATTTTAAGTAAAAATCAGACTTGTAATCTGAAAAAGATAGCTCTGATGTTATATAGCTTACTTACAGGTTTGTTGTTACCCCCTACCTTTCAGAAATTTACTTTATTGGAGATAGGAGAAGATCCCCTTTGTATGTGACTGTGTGTGTGTGTGTGTATGTATATATATATATATATATATATATATATATATATATATATATATATGCATGCAATTGCTCTGGCTGGTTTTCCCCCAGTAAGTATCAGTTCACCCCAGCTGTTATCCCCTCCTTGACTGTTGAGCTTTCTGCCCACATCCCTCCTTTTCTACCACAAATGTGTTTGTGGATCTGTTCCATGTACTTTATTCCCCAGTATCTACCCAGTTACACTCTGCTCCCTGGAGAGTATCTTCTGGTTCACCTGTTTATAGACCTAGTGCCAGTTATAAGATTCTTGAATTAATTAAATTACTACTTGTGTATCTTTTGCATATTTTGCTGTTTAGCTGCATGTATTACTCTTCACGCTGACATGAGGCTTTTGTAACTTAGTCCCTGAATAATTATATTATCATATGTATATAATCTGCATTTACTGTATACTGTATGTTTTCTCTGTATTGTTCTGCATTATGATGTGGAGCATTTGTAATTGAGTTTCTGACTTAAAGAGTTGGAATTCTGATCTTCCTCAAACAAACATATAAAAATAAAATATATTCCTAAAAACTATTTCCCCCAAAAATCTGATGTTTCATGCAATTGCCCTATGCTCTTCCTCTCCTTTTTTCCTTCTCCCACTTCCCCCCCTTTTCACTTATGTCTTCCCTCTCCTCTCCCTTCCCCCTTTCCCTCCCCTCCTTTAACCCTGTCCCATACTCTTTCTGTACTGTATAGATGCCTTATAGGGCTTTTATTAAAGCACACAATGAGAAATGAATGTACTTACATACATATATAAGCACATATAGAAATATTTAAATTTAATGAGTGAATGCTGTAAATTATGTGAGGCTATATGTATGTTTATGATTCATTTTATTACAAGTGTTTTATATAAGATACTGTCCTTTGTCTGTTTTCCTTTCTCTTCTTTATGCTTTTTTCCATTGTGCTCATTCAAGTCTACCTATAAACAAATAGATGTAGTAGCTCCATATGCACTATCTGACATTTAAGTAGATATCTCTCTGGAGTTCCTTGCTATTAAAAGTCACTTAATGGACTATACAAATAGATAAAACTGTGAGTGTTTGATAACTGTATGAGCAATGGATTAAGCTTTTAGTTAAGGAAAATTGTTGGTGCCTAACCCTTGTTTATGATTTGAAAAGTGTGCAAGATATTTATGTATAAATGTATTTACTATATGTATATGTAATATATTTATGTATGAGTGTGAAAACTATTATTTTCTATTAGGGAAATCTAATCTATAGTGAGGTATTTATATTGTAGGTAAGCAACCTATTGCACATTGTCACTTTAATTGTAAAATGACCTTGCACGTGTGACAATGTTTAAAATGTATTTAAATAGAGCACCCAATAGGTGGTACCATCTTTGAAAAAGAACGTCGGATGATGGCACTATGTTTCTTGCACATGTGTGCAGGCAACATAATGAGACACTAACAGACTTTCACAGCCTTTACTTAGTGTACCACGTGTTTGAAAAACACACCACGTGTCTGTACATTGATTGGCTTGGTTGTCTGTCTGTGTAAACAATAATGCTGTTGAACTAGTTGACACCTGAAGGCAGGGCAATGGAGGCGGGTACTTGGTTGCAACAGCAAGAACCCCCCAGCCCCCTCCCAGCCCGTCAATCACTTTCCTGCGGTCCGATGGCTGACTGTCATACCTGCTGCTCAGTAATGCCAAGCCTTAGCCTGCCAGTTTAATCCTCCTCCTCCTCCTCCTCCTCCTCCATTTCTGGATTGCCATGGCACCTTCTCGTCTTACTGGGTCCTCCTCCATAGTCCATGACACGCCTCAGCCAGGACCTCTTCCCACTTGCTCCTCCCAGTCTTGTCTTTCTCCTGCAGCAGCCAGCCAATGATGAGAATGCCAACCTACTGTCTGGCTCAGTCAGATGTTTGTTTTTCTCCATGAATATAATGAAGTCCCATCCTACAGAGATAAACAAAAGTGTGCTCCATGCGGTGGCACTGAGAAATGCCGCAATTTTAAATAAAGTCACAGCTTCTCTATTTTGCAACAAAGTGAAGCCATGATTCAATTCTCTGAATGGGGGAGATGATTGGGGGGGGCTTCAGCTTACAATGGGGGGGCATTGACCTCCCCTAAATCAGCATGGTGACGCAACTGCCCAACAACTACCGGTTGGAGCTGGTATGGAAAACAAGCAGAGACCTCCTACAATGGCCCCTTTGGAAGAAGGGGGCTGGGAAGAGGGGACTCCCCATGGAGATGTCCAAGTGGCTAGAGGCACGAAGGGCTGCCTGCATAGAAGCATAGTGCTAGGTGGTAATGATGAGGGGGTGGAGTAGAAATCCCAGCACTGACAGACCTGAGCTGGTATGGGAAAAGGTAGCCTGTGATGGAGATGACCGTTATTGAGCACTTTCAAAAAGGGTGACTCAATAACAGCACTATCTATACAGGGCTATTGGACAGGGAGGGTGATCAGATAGGGGGCAGCAAATATAATGAAAGGATGTTGCTATATGTACACATGCGCAGGGGGGAGTATGCCACACAGTGGATGGAAGGAGAGGGAGGGTTTGTAAGGCATACTGCAGCAATGGGCTACTGAACTGGGCCTGTGGCATGGTGGGTCGGTGGCAGGCTAGGGTTGTGAGGGTGCCAGGTTTGGTTCCAGGCACGCATTCAATTTGTTGCACCTGGCAATTACATGTTTTTTTTCAGTAATTGCACCCCCCTGACATGCACCACCCTGGAGTTGCGAATCCTTTAGTGGGGGGGAGGGTGCAGAGGGGCACAGCCCTCCACATTAAAATAAAAGTGTCCAGCAACATTTTGTTGTATGCCATGAGTGTTACATTGCTGAAATTGATTTTTGGCAATGTACACTCGCCCTAACGGTGATCACCTTTCTGCAGTCGCCATTATGACATAGAACTGTAACCAACAAAGAACCCTCCCACAATGGCCTCTTAGGAAGAGGGGGCCAGGAAGTGGGGACTGATCATGACAGCTTGAATGAACAAGAGGAGCCATGTGGGATGACACAGAAAGCAGAAGCCCTGAGATCTACTGACCAACATCCGCGGTAGAACTTGTGTAGCATGCATCCAGTGCTTGCCCTGTTGGAACTGCTGGGGGTGGGACAAGACAATAGAGGGTGAAAATGGAGGCCTTCAAAATAGGGCCCCAAACCACACTGACATGGAAACTCAAGCCTCGGTTACAGTCACTGCGAAAGCAGACCTGAGATGTAGAGGTCTGAGCTGCAGAATGAGCAATGTCGAATAGCTCTGCTATGTCAAAGGATGACCTGGGACACCACCAACCACAAGAGTGCTGGTGGAGGGCAATTCCAGAGCCATACCTTGTGTAGAAGAAGGTGTTGGATGGCAGGAAGGGCCATCACCCTAGTGGGCGACATTGCAGACGTGGTCGGTGCCCAAGAGGGCACTGACCAAGACGCCCTCATCAGTCGCAAGTGAGCTGACTGCAAAAATTGGCAAAGAATTACCTTGTGGGGGAGAAGGTGTTGGATAGCAGGAAATGCTATTGCCAGGGTGGATGACAATGAAGAAGTGGTCAGCACCCATTAGGTAGGAATCAGCATACAAGATGAGCTAATTGGTATTTTTGTGCCAACACATTCTATGCTTATTTCTCTGAAACAGCATTTTTAAAGCAGCAGTACACGTTACAGCGAAGGTAAACCTTTGCTGCCTCCTTGGCCCTTCTAATTTTTTCAAACAGCTCTTTTCTCCTGTACTGTAAGACACCCTTTCACCCATTTTGAGTCTGCTACAGCTTTTTTAGACTTGAAGGCCTTCAACACTGTGCTGCATAGGAGACTGTTAAAGAAACTAAACAGCCTAGGGTTGGGATGCAAAGTGAAGAAATGAGTTAGAAACTAGTTAAAGGATAGGCAACAGAGGGTGGTGGATAGCAGCACACACTCTGATGAGAGGACAGTGACCACCAGGGACAAATGACCTGGCTGGGAAAGGGATCTGAGCAGTGCAGGAGGAGTTTGTGGAGTTGGGGAGGGTGCTTAGACAAGTAGCATGCATGGTAACCTTCTCGGAGGTGCTGCCTATCTATGGTATGGTGAGGCGAGGGTGCTTCACACCAATGGAGCCAATCAGTGGTTGAAAAACAGGTGCAGAGCTCAGGGTTTTGGCTTCTTTGGGAACTGGGGGTCCACCTGGAGGGATGCAGACCTATACTGGCATGATGGTCTGCATCTGTCCAGGAAGGGGAACCAGGATACTTGGTGGTGGGTTAAAATGCTTCATTGGCAATCATTTAAACTAGCCAAGGGGAGAGGCACTGAAAATGAGAAGGGGAATCTTAGCCCCCCAAAAAATCAGGGTAGTTAGTGAGGTAAATACCAAGATAGAGAAGTCGATAGGGAGAAAGGCAGGGGTAAATGGAGAAAAAGACAAAGTCAGTAAAGACAGAGATGGGTCAAAAACGGGTAAGGGCATCAAAAAATGGAGGGTAACGAGTACCATTGCCTTTAGTTTAGGTAACAAGCTCCCTGAACTGGTGGGCTTGCTGGCAGAGGGATGCCTGGATATCGTGGCAGTCACAGAAACATAGTACACAGAAAACCATGACTGGGATGTCAATATACCAGGGTACACAATCTACAGGAGGGACAGGGAGGGTAGAAGAAGAGAAGGAGTAGCTCTCTATGTAAGGGAAGAGATCAAAACAACAGAACTAAAGGGTAAACAGTGAGGACAGGAGGCACTATGGGTCACCCTGAAGCCTGGAAATGGCACCATAATCCGCACAGGGGTTCTATACAGACCCCCGTGTCAGGGGGAGGAAATGAACAAGGAAATGATAGAAGTCATCCTTAGGGTGGCAGAGAAAGGGGAGATATTGCTGATGGGGGACCTGAATATGCCAGATGTTAACTAGAGCACCTTTGCTATAGCCACATCCAAGAGCAGGGTCATTCCTGATGCCCTACAGGGGGCATGCCTCAGACAGCTAGTGTTGGAACCCACTCAGAAGGGAGCAATCTTAGACCTGGAAATCTCAAATGGGGAAGGAGAAAGGATCTCAGATCTAGAAGAGGCCACCAAACAGTGTGGTTCAAGATAAACTCAGCTGTAGAGTCAAGCCATACAAAAGTGAAGGTACTGGACTTTAGGAGGTCTGATTTTCTCAAAATGGGAGACAGCCTCAGAAAAGCACTAGCAAAGAGGCAAGAAGGAGGGGTGGAGCAAAAATGAGGAAACATCAACACTGCCATCACAGAGGCAACAAGCCTTTGTGTGAAGCGAATAAACAAATCAAAAGAAAATAAAAAAGCACTATGGTTCTCAAAAGAGGTGGTGGGGAAGGTTATGGAGGAAAAGATAACATTCAGGAAGTACAAGGAAACACAGAAGGAGCAGGACAGAGAACTGTACCAGTTAAAGCAGAAGGAGTCAGGGAAGGCAGTCAGAATAGCAAAGGCCCAAACCAAGGAAAATATAGCCAACTCAGTTAACACAGGGGATAAAACCATTTACAGGTACATTAGGGAGTGAACAAAGACAAAGGGAGGGATACTGAAGCCGAATAAAGAGGAGGGTGGGTGGGCAGAGAGGAACAGTGAAAAGGCAGAAATACTGAATGAATACTTGTGCTCAGTATTCACAAAGGAAGAGGGAGAGGTACCTAATCCAGTCAATAGAAGCACTCTGGATAGGGGTTTTGATATCAGTCCTTTCACAGAAGAAAGGGTTCTAAAAGAACTCCTAAAACTGAAGGTGACAAAATGGGGCCTGGTGAGATTCACCCCAGAATTCTAAAAGAACTAAGGGGAGAACTAGTAACATCACTGACTACCCTTTTTAACAAATCATGGGAGGATGGTGTGGTGCCTGACTGCTGGAGGAGGGTGGAAGTAATTCCCCTTCACAAAAGTGGGAGCAAGACAGAGACAGGAATCTACAGACCAGTCAGTTTGATCTCAGTGGTAGGGAAAATGATGGAATCACTTCTGAGGGAAAGAGTTGTTGAGTAGGTAGAGGCCATTGGGGTACAGGACACAAGGCAGCATGGATTTACAGTGGGAAGTTCATGTCAGATGAATCTAATCAATTTCCTTGACTGGGTGACCAAAGTTGTAGACCAGGGAGGGGCTGTGCACTTGGTCTACCTTGACTTTAGCAAGCCATGTGACACAGTCCTGCACAAAAGATTAAGAAACAAATTAGCCAGACTGGGAGTCGGTCCCAGGGTGGTAGCCTGGGTAAAACATTGGCTGGTGAACAGGGCACAGAGGGTAATAGTAAACAGAGTCCACAGTAAAGAAAGGGGTTACAAGTAGGGTGCCGAGGGTTCAGTATTCGAGTCCCTTCCTTTTGATGTCTCTATTAGTGACATTGCAGAAGGACTGGAAGGAAAAGTATGTCTTTGCAGATGACACAAAGATCTGCAACAGGTATGATACACAAGGTGGGGTGGAATGGATTAGAAGGGACTTGGCAAGGTTGAAGGAACAGGCAAATGTATGGCAGCTTAGAGTCAATGTAAAGAAGTGCAAAGTAATGCACCTGCGAAACAAAAACCCAGGGAAAAGTACACAATGGGGGGTGAGAAACTGACAGCAAAAATGGAAAGGTACCTGGGGTTAGTTATATCAGATGACCTTAAAGTGGGCAAGCAATGTGAAAAGGCAGTAAGGAGGGCTGGGGGGATACTGGGATGCATAAGGAGAGGCATCACCAGTAGAAAACAGGACGTTGTTAACCCTCTGTACAAACAGTTGGTGATACCCCATCTGGAGTACTGCAGCAGTGTCTGGAGACCCCAGCCCCACAAAGACACAGACAGGGTGGGGCTGTCCAGAGGAGAGCAACCATGCAAGAGAGACTAAAAGAGCTTAATATGTATACGCTTGAGGAAAGGAAGGAGAGGGGGGTCATGATAGAAACTTTCAAGTACCTCACAGGAATCAACAAAGTCCAAGAGAGTAGCAACTTTCAGAAAAAGAGATGTACAAGAACAAGGGGAGCAATTTGAAGATAGAGGGATACAGCTCAGAAGTAATGTGAGGAAGTATTTTTCTCAGAGAGAGAGTTGGGATGCATGAACAGCCAGAGGAGTCATGGAGTCAAGAACAGTGGGAATTCAAAATGCATGGGACAGACATAAGACAATTCTAGTGGGGAGGAAATGGTAGCATGGAGGTGGGCGCAGATCATGGCGCCATCCAAAATGGCGACGTGATATGGGTGAAAGCCTGAAAGGGGAGGGGGCAGGGAAGGTGACCGCATGTGGTGGGTGACCCTAATGACAGGATGTCGCTACATGCACTTGCGTGGGGGGGGAAATGAGCATGGCGAACGAGGCCTGGGAGAGGGTGGAGGGGATGTAGGGGGTGGCGCTGCGGTCAGTCCGAGCTGCACTGTGGCATCGGAGGTTGGCCTCCACTTGTGGTGCTGGGTTTCCGGGTTCGGGTCTGAGTCTGGGCACTACTGTGCTTTTCTTGCACTTGGCCCAAAATCTTATTTGTTTTATTTTTGCATCCCCGACATGCACCCCATGGAGTTGAGAATCCTTAAGTAGGTGGGTGTGGGGGTGAAGCCCCTAGGTGGGAGGGGTGACAGCCCTCCACAGAAAGCAAGTATTTTTATTCCCGTGAAATTTTTCCATGTGCTTGAGTTGTCAGGGTGCTGAAATTTTGTCGCCACCCTGATGTCGCTTCTTCTGTGGGTTGCCCTTTACGGTCGCTGAGATCACATAGAACTGAGGAAGTTGGCTGTTAGTTAACTAGGATCTGCCGCTTATCCAACTGGAAGGAAATGGGAAGACTAGGTGGGCCAAGCTGTCTTTATCTGCCATCAAATTCTATGTTACAAGGGTTGGTTTTCTTTATTTCAGGTGGGCACTTGAGATTTGGCACCTCCAGTGTCGGGTGTTATGTTTGTGGTGGGGTATGTTGTGGTGAGTGCTGAGAGGTAGGGTCTGATGGAGGGACAGTTATGGGGTGCCAGCAACAACATCGATGAATAGTTTTCTTTGTTCCAGAGTATAATTTCAGCAGGCTGATCCTGGACAGATCAGCTGTGCTTGCTGGGCAACATAGATCAGAGAAAAGAGTCAAACTATGATTGGGTCAGCTCTATCCTTTGAAATACATGAAGTTTCCCCCAAGCAAGTCAGAATACTGCCATGATCACTCACCACCCCATAAGAAGGACACAGAGACCAAAGCGTTTTTCAACAAAAGGTTTATTCAGACATCACATACAGACACGTGTCCAAAGACATGTCTGTTCACGATGTCTAAATAAACCTTTTGTTGAGAAACACTTTGGTCTCTGTGTCCTTTTTATGGGATTATGAGTGCCTTAAACTGTGTGACTTGCAGTACTTGATTTTGTTTATGGAAGCACCATTCCAGTGCTCACTCTGTCTGCAATTTCAACCGTCATGATCGGCCTGGCTGATGATTGGTGTGTCACTGATGAGCCCCTTGTAGATCACTCTGCATTGGACTGACAGTGTCACATCCCTCAAAAGTCAAAATTGTTTGCTGCGAGTGTGTGCACAGCGAACATAAAAGAGTGACAGAGCTACTAGTATCTTGCTATGTATGTAATCGTTTGAACTGTTTCATTTGTTATTAAAGGAGAACTGTGGCAATACTAAGCTCCCCACCCCCGAAAGGCTTCTCCCCAATTAAGCTTTTGACACCAAACCCCATTTTTTCCAGCAGGCACTTACTTTATTTTTATTTCCTAAAATCTGTGAACCAGAAATATGGTGGACTGTGCACAGCTCCATTTACTGTAATAGTGCGGCGCCGCATTGCTCGCTTACATTGTACATATACAAACGATTTTTCAGCATTTAGCATATATTATTCCTATTGTTGCTGATCCTTCAGTAAATCTAGTTACATGTTAATTATTTAGAGTAATTGCCAATAATGTTCTTAAAATCTCACTATATTTATCTATTTACTAATGTTGTTCTTTATAAGGAACGTTATTGATATACACTGAGTACAGCAAATTAAATGATGCTAATATGCAAATATGCTCTTACCAAGCAAATTTTATATCCTAGCTGTCCTATCTGTATTCTGTTTCATTATCCTATGTCCCTCCTTCTACACCCATTTTTTTCTTGCTTCATGTCCTTCCCCTTCTCTTCACATTACACACATATTTGATTTGGTTGATGCTTGGTACTTTTATGAAGTTAATAAATTAATGAAGTAAATTAATGTGACATTTTTCCCCACATTCACAACTGTGATATCGAGAAAAATGGCATTTTGCTGATCCCAGGTATTTGTTAAATGAAACTAAATTCAGTGGTGGATCACAGAGTGGCTGTGGTTGGAATTGCCCTACGTTGACCACAATGAGTCATTGTATCGATTACAGCTTTGGAAGTAACTTTTCTCATGCTTTTATATATCGGCCTAGATATTCAAAAGGATACGCCTGGTGCAACTGAGTTGTGCTGGCAGATCCAAGTGCACCGCTGGGCCATATTCAACAGGTGGGATGAGCAGCACAACTCTAGATGTGCCACAGCACAAAGCTAATGTATGTGGTGCATCTGGATGGGGCGCCCTGCATATCTGGCACATTGCAGTATTCAGCCAAGATGCACGGCACAACTGCCCGCACATTTGGAGATGTGCCACAAAGTTATGCCTGGAAACCAGGCATAACTCATAGCCATCCACAAGTGAACTGCTGTACTGCATAGTGCAACACAACCCCCACCAGCCCTGATTACAGAAGAATTCATTATCCCCAGATGTCCCTGGCAGTCCAGTGGCTCCCCTCCCACCCTGAGGTCCATTTGTGCCCATCAGAAATTCTATTGAAACTCCCTGGTAGTCTAGAGCCCCCCCCTTCCATCCCTGAATCCCCTAATATAAAATAATTCTGTATTCATTACCTTGGTAGTCTAGTTTACCCACCTCCCATACCCTTACATGAATAAAAATCAAATCCATCCCTCGTATCCCTGGTAGTCTAATGTAACCCCCCATCCCCAAACCTGATCGTATAACACCCAACTCAGTATTCATGGTGGTCCAGTGTATCCCCCACCTCCCTACCCACTGAGGAATCCACCCCACTCCCCCCAACCCAGCAAAGTCAGTTGCTCATGGAGCCCATGGGCAGCACATCCCTCCACACACCACCACGGCTGCCTGCTGACTGAGCTGTCATAGAATGACAGTTCACTGTGTGCATTGGAAGCCCATTAGTAGACACTGTGAACCAATGGGCTTTAGTGTGTATGGTAAGCTTTCATTTACAACTTTGAGTTATACATAAAGTTGTGAATGAAAGCTTAAAGTGCACAGGAGGTACACTGGGCAACCATGGATACTGGATTGGGTGTTCTACCTGTATGATCAGGTTCAAGGATGGGAGGGGAGGTTACACTAGATTACCAGGGATACGAGGGATGGATATGATTTTTATTCATGTACGGGGATGGGACGGGGACCACTAGACTATCAGGGATTTGTGCGTGTTCTTTGTGCTACACAGCAGTTGTCGTCTGGCACATCCCTGCCCCAGATATGCAAATTGGGCCATAATGACATGCAAATGGACCCATTTGTACCCTGCATGGCTAATGGCCCCATTTGAATGTTTCAGTCTGAATATCTGGAATTTGTCCCCATTCCAGGTATTCAGATGGGCAGGGGAATGCGCCAGAGCATTGTTGGTGGCCCCCATTTGGCAGCAGGCATTTTGTACCATATTCAGATGTGATGCACAGTAGCTCTACTTGTTTGAATATAGCACCTATGAGCTCCAGCGCAACTCAGTGGACAAAGCAACCACCTGCACCCTTTCTGGGTGTAGTTTGACAATCCAGGCCTTGGTATTCATCCACATGGGGTTTACCCCATAACTGATGCGATTTGATCTGCATCTCGATGCTTGGATTTTGCTATGCATTTTGATACAGTTATGTTTTATATTTACTTATACTTTTCACATTTCTGGATATATTTATATCTTGTTTAATTTTTTACAAGAACTTATTCACATTTGGGTTTGTTTTATTCCCACAAATACTGTATATGATGATTAACAAAATTTGTAAAACAAATTGATGCACTGTAGTAATTGGTTCAGTTAATTATTCCACTGATAGTGATGGTATTTAGTGGGTCTGTTCTCTGCTGTAACCCAGCCCCCTGAGAATGACTACAGTTAAAGTGCCTGGGCAAGAGTCAGAGATACAGCAGTTCTCTGGGTTGCTAGGTATTATTCACATTTTTGTATTTTTGCAATAAAATAAGCTTTAAACAGTAACTAAAGCTTTTGACAGTGCTGTTTGTTTCAAGAAATGGTGCTCCAGGAGTGCCTGAACCTTCTTGTTTTGTCACATTACATTTACTAATACCTAGTACTGAAGCAATTACCACAGAATGCACTGCATTCTTGTTTTGGTGGTATTCTAAGTACAGCCTCGAAAGCTAGGTCCTCCTGAGGCACAGGAACTGGTTCTGAGACCTCCTGACTATAATAAGATCATCATAGCCTTCAGAGATAATGACATAGGATCTGACTTGTCTCCTCACAACCTCCTTGGAAGAAGGATTAAAGTGAGAGAGAGTGGGGTCACAGGGCTGACAATGCAGTGGTGGTTGCAGCAACACCAGTGACACCACTGTCATCCCAGGGTGAAAGACTGGTGTCACAGGCAGTGCCAGAACTGGACACCATGAGCAACACCAGGAGGGTTCCTGGTACTGCAAGCCCATGTGGCACCAGGTGCAGCACCAGAACTGGTGTCAATGACCCAGCTGGAACCAAAGTGACCTGTGATGGCACTGTGGTTGTCTCTCTCCCTGGACAGGATGGAGGCAACACCACAAGTGGGACAGGCATTGGCAGCACATTCCAGCAAGGATCTGAAGGCTGCTGCAAGCAAACACCATACCAGGCACAGTGGCAGTGCTCACAGCACCAACTCAGTTGACCCCAAAGGATCGAGGACCAAGACCACCAGCAGTGCCATCTGGGCCAGATGCTGCACTCACTGCTCCATAAGAGCTGCTCAGTGGTGAAACTGTTCACCAGAACCCTCACTTTAAGATACTTGGGGGCTCCACACTGAAGACAGCGACATCCCATGACTAGAAGTACCTGGTGTCATTGGTGACAACAGTGAGAACCTCTGACTTCAGAATGTTGAATGGCTCATGGAGAACTCACAGAGGGTGAACTTGACTGGTGCTGTTTCTTCTTCTTCTTATGAGACATGAAAAAGGCCTAATGGTACTGGGACCCTGATGCAGAGTGTGTGTAGGATCAGGACCATTTATTTTTGTACTTGCAAGAGGACTGTCCTTCCTCCTGATTACTGGACTGTCCATCATCAGAGCCCTCTCTGAGGAGAGAATGGACCGGCACAACCCCGAAGCCACAGCAGCCTGCCTCTTCAGGCTCCTTTCACCCTCCATTGACACTTTGTAGGTATAGAGAAAGAAACTAAGTTGTTTAAGTATGACAAAAACTAAACTGACCCAAAATAACAAACTCTGGCTTTAAATACTAGAAACATAGAAACACAGAAAAGTGATAGCAGAAGGTGACCTTGCAATCCATCTAGTCTGCCGGTTTAGAGTAACTACCCGAGTAACTACCCCTCACCTATTTACTAATGAGTGCTATGATGCTTTTGCATTTATCCCATGCATGTTTGGAACTTCCTGACCCTACCACCTACTGGGGTAGAGTGTTCCATGGGTCCACCACACTCCATGAAGAAGAACTACCATGCCTTACCATGTATCTTCCATTTCTCAATCTTCATATCCTGTCCTCAGGTTTTTGCGTAACTCCTACCCAGGAACAAGTCTTGTACTTGAGTTTTGTTGATACCATTTAGGTATTAGAATATCTCTATCATGTCCACCCCATCCCTCCTCTGTTCGAGAGAATACATGTTGAGTTCCCTCAGTCTAACTTCATATGGTGCCTTGTGCAACCCTTGTATTATTTTAGTTGCCCTGCACTGAACCCTCTCTAATCTATGTCCCTTTTTTTTTAATAGCTGTTTGATTCCTTTCACCTCCTTATACCAACTGGTGATGGGGACACATAGGTAGGTTATACAGGTTTTCTCCCCTGAACACCTTGACACCCCAACACATGGCCATGCAAGCATGTGGAGACATGCTATGCACCCCATGGCACCAGCTCAGCCCCTTCCACCTCCTGTAACTGTTTGCTGCCCCTTCTCCACCTAAGATACCCATTGGACTGCCACTCATTAGCAGCGGAACTATGGAGGGCACCAACCCACCCTCACCACCCTTGGGAGAGGAGAGCTGCCCATCGGTATGCTTGATCCTGCTCCACTCCCCCCCTCACCGACACCCCAGTGACCTGAGGTCATTCCCAAACTCGGGTCACTGGCATAGCACAAGGTGTGGCGTTCAGCGCCTTAATCCTCAGCACCACTGGGTTGGCTCATCTATGTCATTTTTGAGATGTAGTCACCAGAACGCTACACAGTACTCCTGGTGTGGTCTCACGAGAGATCTGTAGAGCGGAGCACCACCTCCTTTCCTGCTGGAGATTCCCCAACTTACGCAACCCAGCATCCTATTTGCCCTAAGCACCGCCTTTTCACACTGTTTGCCTGCTTTTAGTTGTCCATAATAATCACCCCCAGGTCTCTCTCCTGCTTCATGGCCTCAAGTCTCACTCCTCCCATGAAGTATTACTCCTCCGGGTTTCCCTTCCCCAAGTGCATGACCTTGCACTTTTTCGCATTGAAATTCAGTTGCCAGGTCCCAGATCATTGTTCCAGTTACTTTAGGTCAGACTTTATCCTTTACACACACACACACACACACACACACACACACACACACACACACACACACTCTCACACACCCCCGGAAGAGTCTACTCTGTTACTGACCTTTGCGTTATCTGTGAAAAGACACACTTTACCCTCTAAACCTTCAGCTATGTCACTAATGAAGATGTTAAATAGGAGAAGACCAAATACTGACCCGAGGCACCCCACTGGTCACCTCCTTTTCCTCCAATAGTGTGCTGTTTACTAGTACCTTCTGGGTTTTTCCACTCAGACAGTTTTGCACCCAGTTTACTACTTTCAGACCTACTCCTAGGTTGGCTAGCTTGCTTAGCTGCCTTTTGTGAGGAATGGAGTCAAATTCTTTACTGAACTCTAGATAGATTACTTCCACTGCTCCACCCTGGTCCACTATCTAGGACACCAAGTTGAAGAAGTCTGTTAAATTTGTTTGGCACAATCTACCCTCATAAACCCATTTTTGTCTAGGATCTAATGCTACACTCTTCTCCAGATAGGAGATGATTCTTTCTTTGAGGAGTGCTTCCATAATCTTGACACAATTGATGTGAGGTTTACCAGTCTATAGTTACCCGTGACTTTCATCTCATTTTGTAAAGAAGGAGCACAGTGGCTTTTCTCCAGTCCTGGGACAACTCCCTGTTTCAAAGATAAGTTTAAGAGTTCTGCTAGGGGTTCTGACAGCTCTTCCTCAGTTTCTTGAGTATCTTGGGGTGTATTTCATCAGACCCCATTGCTTTGTTTACTTTAAGTTTCCCTAGTTCTTCTAGGACCCTCTCCCCTGTGAATAGTCCTGAGTCTATCTCCTTACAAGAGGTGCTGTTCCCCCCAGCTTGGGTCTGCTACCATCTCTTTCCTTAGTAAAAACCATGCAAAAATAGCCATTCAGTAACTCTGCTTTTTCCCTGTTATCCTCCGTGTGTCCCCATTTTCCTTGCTACTCTGACTATACTCCCCCCTTCCTTCTTCTCCTTTTACTGCTATATCTAAATACTAATAAGAACTGAATGCTGTTGTCATATAGATATGACGTTCTGTCTCTCGGTGGGTGAGTGACATCAGTGGTGCTCATTTGATGGTGGCAAAACAGGAACTTGAGGCAGTTGGGGGCTGACACAGAGGTAAACTAGTTGCTGAGTGCACTGACTTTGGGGTAGAAACTTTGCAGAGACTCAGATAATTCATTCAGCCACATGGACGCCTTACAGCAAAGGAGTGTTTCCCAGGTTTATTCTCCTGAATGGTATTTCTGGGGCATTCCTAGTCATATTCCTGGTTTTAAATTGATTGATAGCAGGGTGTAAGCAATTTTGTATAGCTGGGGGGCAAGACTCAACAGCACCTTTTTTGCAAGCAGACAGGTTTGGTACTATAATCTACCCTGGAGGGGTAACTATTTGGAGAGAGAATATAGGGAGCAGCTATGGACCATCTTATCAGCTCCCAATACAAGGCAACATGCCTTGTTGCATACCACCTTGTCGCCGATTAGTACAGATTCACATGCAGGTACATATACTAGGAGGCCATAGTCAATCATCGATAAGACAGTGCTGCATACAGCACGACACCTGACTTCAATGGTAAGGTTGAGGCAGTTCCTATTCAGTGCACCTAGCCTTCTGTTAGCCATGCTAACAATATTGTCCAAGTGAGGGGAGAATGATGGGGTACCGTCCAGAATGACACCAAGTTACTTGAATTCCATCTCTTCTAGTTCATGTCCCTTGTCACTGAGTATGACTAGTGTTGGGACCTTTTATTTTTTTCATTTGTGGGCCTTAGAGTAACATGTTTTTTGTTATTTTGTAGTTCGAGACAAATTTGTTGTGGGTGCACCATTTGTCTACCGACTTGATGTTGATTCAGAAGTCAGTAGACTATTACTTAGGTCAGCACTGCTGATAAAATTACAGCATTGTTGTAGTTAATTTGTTTTATTGAATTTGCAAACAGAGAGACAAGGCTACAACAGTGTATAATATGGTGAATTATGCAAGCTGAATACATATACAAGTTTGTTCAGGATGTACATCCTATTCTTTGTTAAAATAATAGGTTCATGTTTTGTATCTCAGATGTCTTAATGTTAGACAAAAATTGTATTGCTGAACGTCATTCGCAGAGTACGGGTTGTAGTCACAGGAACTTTTGTTTAGCAACAAGCTAATAAGTGGTGTGCTTGTCTGCATCCTAGCTAGTGAGTAATACCTTTCTGATTTCTTACTAGCCTTCAGGGGATAGTGTTGTTGAGTTTGGAATCAGACCACCTCTTTAGCCTAGGAGTCATGGTGGCCTTAATAGATCTTTGGAGTGGGGATTCAGTCCTGGGAGTGGAGATTCCCAAGTATATTGAAAGTATGGGGCCTAAACTTTGTAGAAATTGGATGCATGGTATGAGAAAGTGTACCATTTTAGAGTTAGTTAATAGTGTAGCTAAAGCTTCTTCCCATTCCCTAAAGGGTGGATTTAATAGTTCTCCATCATCTAAGCAGCAGACATTTGGCTTCAATAGATGCTAGGAGTAACCATGTCCTCTTAAGCAAAGAGAGTGTTGTTGGGAGCTTAGGGATTCCCAAAAGGATCACAGACGATGTGGGTAGGTTCCTGCAGTATTTTGGAACAGCAGTCCAAAATATTATTCCAGTAGCTTTGGATCAGGGGCAGGACCATAGGATGTGGGCCAAGTCTGCCCTTGAGGTATTGCATCTCCAGCACTGGCCATGGGACAGGAGGCTCATCTTCTTTAGTTGTTCTGGGATCTTGTACCAGTAATGCACGATTTTATTTTGAATGAGCAAGGTACTCTGGTCCGAGTAAGCTTGGTGTATGAGGTTCCAAGCTTGGGTCCAAGATTTTTCTGAGAAGGATGCTTGTAGTGCTGCCTCTCATTTTCATTTTGGGGGTAGAGATGGGTCAGCAGGGGAGTCTTTCAGAGCTCTGTAGATATAACCTGCTAGGCCTTGTATTTTGATCCATAATCATCTGGGTATCTCAGGTAACCTCTTGCATGGGTGTGTGACAAGGTGAAACAGTCACAATTGTTGCCCCTTTTTGGAGGTATACAGGCTGCAGACATGCAGGTACCTCCAGAAGTCTGCATTAGGTAGCCTGTATCGAGTTTATAAAGCCTAATATGAGTCTATCGTGTTAGTGGAAGGGATGGATAAATCTCTCATAAAGTATATTTCTTTGCTCTGCCATGTGAGCCATCTAAGGTGTAGTGATTCAATCGTAACATGCAGGCTGTTCCATAGAGGTGTATAGTTACCCAATTTTGTGCACTATTTAGTCCCCCTCCCTGCATTGTTTCTTGCCACAAGGCTATCATGTACCATTTGCTAGATTCTATAGGAAGTGAATTACCCAAATAAGCTGATGGTGGGGTGCCTTTGAGTAGTTCAGTTTCCAGTTTAATCCAGGCTGGTGGATGTGGCCCTGGATAGTGAAACAGTTTACAGGTTTGGGCCATCAAAAGGCATAGCGGTAGTGTAGTTCACTAAAATACCACCAACAGCTTAATCTGGTTCAAGATCAGCTGGCATTCATCTGTATCCCTCCCTGGGTCGCCTGAAAATAGGCAGGATTTGTCTAGTGCACTTACCCGTCAACAAAAGCTAAATAAATAAATAAAAATAGTGTAGGAGGCTCCATCCTTCTTCTGGACCAGTGCACGATTTTAAATCTACTATGGGGAGGAGCCATCCCATAAAAGTTCACAGTGAGAGTGCTTATTTTCTGAAACCACTAATTCCCAACAAGGATAGGCAGATGGGAGAGGATACGAAAGACTTGTAGGGCAAAGATCATTTTTATGGTGTTTACTTTCCTTATCAGGGATAGGTTTAGTAGTTTCTACCTTGCTATGTCAGTCTGTAGCTTATCAATTAGGGGCTGGATGTTAACCACTGCTGTCCTTGTAAGGTTCAGGGTTATATGAATTCCCATATATTTAATGGATTTAGGGGCCCAGGCTATTCCAAGGTGGGACACCAGATCTGGAGTTGTAAGGCAGTTTAGGTGGAGGATCTCAGTTTTGGAAAGATTGATTCAGAGCTCACAAATGGATGTGAAAGAGTGCAGGGTACCCAAAGGATGAGGCTTGTTTTAGTAACGTCCTCAACGAGAACAAGGCAGTCATCTGTGTACAGTTTACTGAACTCTGTACCACTATTGTTTTTAAGTTAAATGTTTTATTGTTTTCAAATATAATAGAAAATTGCAGATACAGTATGATACACATGACAGATAGCCATGAGGAGTAATTACAGGACCACCATGCAATAACGTTGTACAAGGATCAATCAATGTGTCCCTTCAGACATTTGTCTACTTTATGTATATATTGAATCTAAACATATTTCTAGAGCGTACCATCTTATTATTGTCATACAAATAGTAAACAAGTATAGGGAGAAAAGAAAAAAGGGGGGGGGAAGGACCCCATAGGGTTTATATCACTTGTACCTATGGGCATCCTGATAGATGAGAGGATGACTAAATGCACCTACCTTAATAATCCCAGCCACATGCAACCATAGGGAGGTATCACCACATATAAGACAAGGCTTCATGGAATACGATAGTTACACCTTCTCATGGTTGTTTCCCACACTGCATCTGGAGGAATGACACCACAGAGTGAACAAAGTAATATAGATAAAGTAGCTACTACTGCTGTGTAGCCTTGTTACTGTAATGATGTAGCTCTAAAGTGCAATCTGTAGATGTTAGAAAGGAAGGTCCCAGGTACAATTAAAAGTATTCCATAACATGACATGCACTTAATAAACACCCACAGATACTTTTTGATAACAACTAATACCCACAGAGCAAAATAATGCAACTTGTGGGTAAACTATATACAGCTAATATCATTTCAGATGGAACCTAAAGAGGTCAGTCACTAACAACTTAACATTGTAGCATAAGGGTTATATATGTGCTATATACAAACATTCAGTTAAGAGATTGAGTGGTGGCAGTTAGAGAGGTGGACATAGGTCAGCCAATACCAGCTTTAGTAGACAGATAAGCCATGAAAGGGGCCCAAAAGAGATAAAAGGAACCCACCTTCTCAGTAAGCACGTTACCGCTTATTGAGTTCATATATGGAAGAAAGTGATGATATAATGTCATTTACTCCTGGCTTGATGGAACTTTGCCAGTTTTGCAGGGTTGCCTGTTTCACCTGCATACTAAGTAGCATTAGCCATCTAAATTCCTGATGATTGAGAAGGGGGGCACCAGATCTCAGACCCAGCAGCATAAGAGCTGGATTAACTGGGATATGGCAGTGGAGTAAATCCAGCTAGCTTCATGAATCATCTTCTCCCATAGACCATATATCCAAGGGCTCTGCCAAAGAATATGATACAGATTGCCCCAGGCTGGAGGCATCTCCAGCAAGTATCATGTATAAGGATTTTCATTTTCTTTAGCATTACAGGTGTCCTATACCAGGAGTGCAGTATTTTATGTATGAGTCTGCTCTGGGTATCTTTATGAATCTTATATCCGACTTGCCAACATTGTTTCCACTGTGACTCGGAGATTTGTATATGAAGGACTTTTCCCATTTAGACTTGGATGTTGAGTTAGAAGTGGGTAACGACCTCACTGCAGCATATATAGTGGCAGTGACCTTGTTGGATAAGTGGAGCCAACCCTTTAAATGAGGATTAAGGTCTGAAAGAGCTTTACCCTGCCATAGAAGGGGTCTAAGACTGTCACGCATTTGCAGATATTTCCAAAAAATCTGATTTGACCAAATTCCATCTGGATTGCAGGTTCTGGTATGCATCAACCACCAGGGAGTTAGGCTCCAAGATGTCCTGAATGAATATAATCCCCTTCTCCTGCCACGAGGGCCAGACCACTGTGTTGCCCCCGATGGTTATGTTGGGGTTACCCCATAGAGGCATATACAAAATGAGAAGGGCCGGGAGTCTTAGATTTTTGTGTAGAAGCCTTCAATATCTGATTGAGGAGCCAATAGTTGGATGCGATAAAGACTCCTGGTTGGGAGATAAGCAGAGAAAGGAGGCTGCTGTAGGGCTGTTACAGACAGTCTGCTCAAGCATTAGCCACTGAGGGGATTCGGTATTATAAGGGTGGAACCATTTCAATGTTTGTGCACCTTGAAAAGCCAATTTATACCCTTCAATCCAGGGGGAGGCCCCAGCCCACCTGCTGAAAATGGGCCCGGAGCTGGTTTCTACTAAAACAAGGTCTGTCTGAGCCCCCTAGGAAGGAACCAATCATCCCATCAATTTTTCGAAGCCAGTGAGTTGGAAGAAAATAAGGGAATATGCGCTAGTAAGTAAAAGAATTTAGGGGCAAGGGTCATCTTGAAGGCCGCTGTCTTGCCTGCCATAGTCAGATGAAGCCTATTTATATGATCCAGCTCAAGCTTACATTTAGTCAGCAAGGCATAGGTTGTTATCCCATCACTTTGCTAGTTTGACCCCACATTTGATACCCAGATATTTGATCATATGCTGAGACCATTTTAAACCATATTGAGCCAGAAGTTGGGGGTGACACTGTGAGTTGAGAGGGAGTACTTCTGTTTTGGATTGATTAACCTTTAATCACAAAATGGATGAGAAGTGGTCTAGGATAGCTAATAGTGGGGGCATGAACTCTTTAATGTCCCCGAGTGTTAACAACAAATCATCAGCATATAATAGGGTAGAAACATGTGCATGCCCCAATTAGTACCTTTTATACAAGGATTCTATCTAACTGCAGCTGCCAAGGGCTTGATTGCAAGGACAAACAGGAGAGGGGAGAGAGGGCTTCCTTGTCTTGTGCCTCTGTATAGTTGAAATGGTTTGGATAAAACCAAATCGGTAAGGACTTTTGCAAGGGGAGATGTATAAATGGAAGAAACAGCAGCTCTGAAGTGCGGCCCAAAACCCAGGTGTTGTAAAACTCTCTACAGATAGTCCCACTCTATGGAATAAAATGCCTTTTCAAAATTGATGGCCATGGCAGCTGCCAGCTTTGATGGATCATGGCTCGCCATGTGAATGAGATTAATGAGTGTTCTTTTTTTTTTAAACTTTCTTTATTTATGAGCTTTTTTCTTTCATATAAGTACACAAACTTATCAACTCATACACATACAAATACTTACATAGGAGTAACAATCAATAAAATAAAAAAATATATATTTTTTAAATAATTTGTCACTTGTTTATACATTATAGTTTAGGAAACAAGTCAGAATACAAAGTCTTTTCTCAGTGGGAGATATAGATTACCCATCTCCTCCATATAACTTCAGATTTTGTATATCTCTTATTTGTTAATGCTGTCAGCCTTTCCATTTGGTATATTTTATATACTTCGTCCTGCCATTGAGTTATCTGGGGCTGGTTCATGGTGAACCAATTCTTTGTTATTATCTTTTGATGGCAAGGATCAGTACCAAAAATAGTTTCTTTGTATTTTCATCTCTACTCTTCAGGGAGGTCTGAAAAGAAATACATAAATATATCCAGTTATATACAGTAGCTGGTGTTATTATATTTTAATAGCCTCGGCTTCTATCAAAATGGTTGAATTACTGGACAGTTCCAAAACAAGTGTCCAAGAGTAGCCTGTTGTTCACCGTATTTTCTCCAACAGGTGGTCTCTCCTCTACCCCAAATTGTGCCTGAATTACTGTGTTCTGAAGAACCTGACAGCATTCTTCAAAGCAAATTCCCTCCATTGTGGTGAGGAAGTACTCTTATGGATACATGTTAGATGATTCCTCCACTTTTCCCTGCTAATATCTATATTCAAGTCTTTTTTCCCATGCTCTCTTGATAAACTCTACTGTGTCTCCCTCAAGCTCTCTTATGGCTGAATATAAGTAGGATATTATGTGCGCTAGACTAGCCCGTCCCTCCAGTCCTCTTTGCAAGGCCTCTATAAGCTTGGGTATGGGGATTTGAGCCCAGCATTTTTCTTTTTCTTTTTTAATATAGTCCCTTACCTGGAAATATCAAAATCTATCTTTATAGGTTATCCCATACTTCATCTGCAAGTCCACGAAACTTGCCATTATTCCCTCTTTTAAAAATTGGTATAATATGTGTAACCCTTTTCTTTCCCATTCCCTATAGCCCAAATCCATCATTGCAGGTAGAAACCTTCCTGTATGTGTTAGGGAGTAAAACAGTGGTCTCCATGGCTTCATTTTCCTAGTATTCAGTGTTTGTCTCCAGGTTCTTAAAGTTGACTGTGTGTATGGATTCTTTATATCCCCTTTCTCCCTGTCTCATCCATCTGAAAGGAGTATCCCTTGCACCCTTCTTAGGTCCTCTTCTACTATTTCTATTTCTTTCCATCTTGCTATATAGGTAGGTTGCAACCAGTAAATCACTGAAGAGTCTGGGCAGCCCTGTGGTAATATTATTAAAATTTGGGAGAGATAACCTCCTATCCTCCTTTGAAAGTTGTAATATAGACTGTCTTATTCTTGGTTTCTGTTTACCCCAGATATACTGTGATATTTCCCTATTTAATTTTTTATAAAATATGTCAGGTACCATAATGGGAATGGTCTGTGCTAGATACAGGAATCGTGGAAGCGCCACCATTCTAATTGCTTCTATTTTTTGTATAAATGGGATGGGTATCAAATGCCATTTTTCTATATCTTTTTGAATTTGTGTTAATAGGGGTTTATAGTTAAGTTCATATAATTTCCCATGTTCAGAACTCAGCCAAACGCCAAGGTATTTAAGGGTATGAATGCGCCACTTAAATTTAAAATGCTTTTCTATTTGCGGTGATGGTTTGTAATGTATTCCCAACACTTCTGTCTTGGATGTGTTGACTTTATAGCCAGCAATCTCTCCAAAGTCCGTCAAGACTTCCCATAATGGTTGCAGAGAGCTCTCAGGGTCTGTGAGATATATCAGTAGGTCATCAGCATATAAGGCTAATTTATGATTCCCGTTTTCTACTTGTATCCCTGATATATCCCTGTGTTGTCGTATAATCTGAGCCAAAGGTTCTAGGTATATTGCAAATAAGAGCGGTGACAGTGGGCACCCTTGTCTCGTCCCCCTCTTCAGGCTTATTAATATTGAAGTTGAGCCATTTACTTTTATGTATGCTTTTGCGTTGCTGTATATGGAGTCTATAATCCCCCCAAATTCCGCTGGAAATCCCATTTTCTCCAGAGTTGCCCTCAGGAAGGACCATGCCACCCTGTCAAACGCCTTCTCAGTGTCTAGACTAAGCAATAAAAAAGGAGTCTCCAACAGGGTGGCATAGTGTAATATATGTAGTGTTCTTTTAACGTTATCTTGTGCTTGCCTATTCATCACAAAACCTGCCTGGTCCTGGTCTATTAGGCTAGGTAGCAATATCTCCATTCTTTTGGCCAGTATAGATGTAAATAGTTTATAATCCACATTAAGGACTGAGATTGGGTGGTATAAGCACAGTTTCGTACTGTCTTTTCCAGGTTTCAAGATGCTAGTTATGGTGGCATATCTCCAGGTGTCTGGGCAGATCTTATCCTGTTGGGCCTCTCTGAATGTCTCTCTAAGTGTAGCTATCAATTCCCTTTGGAAACATTTGTAAAATTCCCCTGTATATCCATCTGGGCCAGGGCTTTTGTGGGTCTTAAGTTTTATGATAGCATTGTTCAATTCACTTTCTGATATTGGGGAGATCAGCCCCTGTTGCTGTTCCAGGGTAAGACTAGGCATTTTAACTTGCTTAGATAAGTTTTAACTTTCTCCAAGTCAGTCTCCTGCTCTGGTGTATATAGGGTTTGATAATATTTCGAAAAGGCTTTCTCGATTTGATTTGGGGTTTTTACTAATCTCCCTCCCTCTGGGTTTCTAATCTGTGTAATTGTTGTTTGGGCTTCCTTTCGACGGAATCTATGTGCAAGGAGCCTAGTTGCCTTGGTCCCCTCGTAATACTTTTGTCTTAAGTTTTGCAATGCCTGTTCTGTTTTAATGTCTAGTATATGTTGTAGTTTGCCTTTTAATTTTGTATTTTTAATTTATAGTTCTGGTCTCCATCTGCATGTCTTTCCTGTGCCTCTTTCAGCTGTTTCTCCAGGCTTTCCTGTTGTAAGCTTTGTTGTTTTCTATAATTTGAGGCATATTTAATTACATCTCCCTTAAGACTACTTTTAATTGTGTCCCACAGTGTTGCCTTTGTTAGCCCTGGATCCTCGTTCTCTTTTATGATTTGAGGGATCCTTCTTTCAATCAGCTCTTTAAATTTTTATGATTCAGCAAATAATTATTAAATTTCCACAGTGTTCTCCGCTTGTCCCTGGCCATTCTATCTGTATGGTTAACATTGAGTGATCTGATAGGGGTAGGCATAATCTAGCATCCCTGTACCATATATAGAGACTCCTTGGAGATATGGAAGTAATCTATACGTGTGTATATTTTATGTGGCGCTGAGTTATGCGTATAAGCCTTTATCTTTGGGTGCAAATATCTCCATACAACCACCCAATGTACATCTTGGAATTATCTAATAGCTGTCTTTTGTGGTGGTTTCCTTCTTTGTGTTTGTTTTTTAGATGTATCTAAGAAATCATGAGATTAATGAGTGTTCTAATATGATCGGTACTATATCTGCCTTTTACAAAGCCCACCTGAGATGGATGTATCAGGGAGAGTAACATAGGGGCCAATCTATTAGCTAACACTCTAGCATAAATCTTGCTGTCTGCATTTATCAAGGATATGGGGTGATAGCTAGCCCCCTCCTCAGGAGGTTTGTCTTTTTTGGAAGGACTGTGATAATAGCCCTGAGGTAAGGGCAATATACCTTTTCCTCGGTCTCCTTAAATACCTGGCATAACGGGGGATAACAGAGGGATACTAGTTGCAGGAAGTCCACAGGAAACCCATCATTCTCAGGGCCTTTTCTTTCTTTAACGTCATCAGGGATGTCTCGACCTCTGCTTGCGTCAGGTGTTCCTCAAGAGTGGCACATTGCGCTGGGGATAACTTCAGAAGCGTCACGCTATGTAAGAATGGTGTCATGTCCGGACAAGGATTTGCTCTGGTTGACGTGTATAATTGAGAATAAAATGCAGTCATTATGTCATTCACCTCCTGAGGGTTTGTTGTTACTATCCCTGAGGCTGGATCTTTCAGCCCCCCTATATACCTATTCCCTTGTTGTCTCTGCAGTTGGTACACCAGAATTTCCCTGCTTTTTCCCACCCTCCCAATATGAGTGTTTTATCCTGATAAGTGCCAAGTCCGCCTTTCTGGAAATAAGTTAGTTTAACCTGGTCCTTATAGCAAGGACCCGATGACCCCACAGTGACTGAGAAGATGGGTGAGATTGTGACTTAAGATTCTTTTCAGCAGTAAGCAGGTCACCTTCCAGTTGTGTAATTTCTCCTTCCCTAGTTTTCCTCCTGTGTGAGGCGTACCCTATAATCCTTCCTGGATAGTCACTTTATAAGCCTCCCAAGTGTTTTGGGCCAAGGTATCTTCAATAGGGTTCTCCCAAAGAAAATTTATGGTTTCTGATTTAGCCCATTTTACAAAATTTGAGTCCCTCAGGAGAAGCAGATCTAGTCTCCAGGTAGTTGACCTTAGGGCTGGAGGGCCCCAAGATATAATCAGTTGTACTGGCGTATGGTCCGAAATTACTATGGGGAGAATAACAGATTCCAAGACTTGATGTGCAAGGGTTTGGAATATCAGCCATAAGTCCAGCCTACTATATGTGCCATGTACCCCGGAGTGATAGGAGTAGTCCTGAACTGTAGGATGCACTAAAGCCATATGTCCACTAGCTGGTACTCAGAACTGAGGCACAGAGCAGCCTGAGCCCCTGAAGTGTGTGTTTCCCTACCTTGATCACTCCTATCTAATGCAGAGACTAAGGTGAGATTAAAATCCCGAAATAATAGGTGTGTCTTTCTCTACCAATGTGCCTAGCTTGGAATTTAGATCCAAAAAGAAAGAGGAGTCATCCACATTCGGGGCATATATATTTACCATCAGAAGTAGTCATTGGGGGTGTCCAGCAAGGCTATTAACCAATGCCCCTGAGAGTGCACCTTTCTCCTTACCACAGCCCAGGGAAGTGACTTGTGGAGCAGAATTGCTACGCTTCTTTTTTTAGTGGCAGCACAGGAATGCAGTTCTAAGCCCACCCAGTCCCTGGTTAGATATTTACAATCTTTCTCACTGAGTTTTGTTTCTTGCAAAAGGCAACTTGGGTTTGTGACTTTTTAGGTGTGTAACCTGCTTTCTTTTGAGGGTAATTTAACCTCTTACATTCCAAGTTATAAAGGAGATATCACCCATTGGGAAGATTATAATAAATTTTTTGGGGATAGGAATAGTGGTAAGGTCAACTAACTGGAGGGAGCACAGACCCAACGTAACGCTTCCACTGATCCATACTGCAGCCATTCAAGCAAAAGCCAGGATTCGCTTAGTGACAGACATATCTGACCTATTTGGAAAAGTTAAATGTATAGTCTGAATAGTAACAAATAATAACACTACAATCATAAAAAAAGAAACACAAACTATTTACAAACAAAGCGCTACCATGCACAGTGGTGAATAGCTGTATCCCAGGCTGAGGGGTCATACTCCTCACAGGCCGTATCACCTCACCTGAATAGAGGGTGGTAAGCTTGTAAGCTAAGGGGGACTACACTGCCCAATACAAGCGATCCCGTCCCAGGGGATCCTTATGAATGGCTATAAATAATATAGTATTGATAGCCCCACACATAGTTCCCCTAACAATATTCTAGTCAGATTACCAGCCAGATAGCCTTTGTGGTCCCTTAGTCCTCTACGATCTCCAAGGAGGGAAGGGATTTCTCATCACCACCTATTATGTATGCGGCTCCTTCTATATTTATAACCAATACTGAGGGAGCGTAACATACCATATTGCAGTATATCACAATGCCAACTATGCAGAAAAAGAACCCTAGTTATATTCATATACTGCTATACCACCCCTTCCCAGGATATTCAACTTGAGGCTTCCCATAGCAAAACACGATCGTAATCCCCAGGGCTTCTCTTAAATAGGAGAGAGTAATTTTAAAAACAAAACTTCTCACTATGTCCCCCCTTCCTCCTAGCTATTTGGAAAGTCTAGAATACCCTGACACACACTACTGTTAGGGACAGGGTCAAGGCGATTACTTTCCTATCCCAGCACTTCTATAGATCACATGGCAACAGCCTGTAGAGTGAGGAAGGGATAATTAACCCAGTAGGTGGCAACCATTTGAGAGGGGGGATGAACACACACATGATCCATCTCCCTCCCAAGTCCTTTATCAGCCCATCAATCCAATATACAATCAAGGACACTTCTCTAACAATGATCCTGTGCAATTCAATATTGGTAGCATTTCAGTGTCAGATGGAGACTGGTAATCACAAAGTTCTGAGCTGGTACCCGCAGTACTGCTTAGCTGCAGTTCTTGAAGAGAATCTGGTAGGGAGCATGACTGGAATGCTTCCACGGGTAGGGATTCAATCTTGGTGACCTCCTGCACCATCTCCTCCTTGGGGTATGCAGAATTCATCCTGGGAGATAGTAGCAGCGGTGCAAATCTGTTAGGGGACAGGAATTGAGATTCGCAGACATCAGATGTAAACATCGGGTTAGGAGTCAAGTCTGAGACATTCCCTGTTCAATCTTGGGGGTGGACTCTCTTATAGTGCTTCTCATTTTGTTGACACTTCTGAGATCTGGCAGGAAGAGGTGGATTCTGGCCCTGAACTGAAAACCATTTGGCCGTGATGCTGGGGTGAAAGTGCCGTCTAGCGGTATGATCTTTTTTTGAAATTCCACTGGTGCAGCAGGCTCCAATAAGGCCTTGACCCCATTAACATTCACTGACCCTTCTTGTTTAGATACTCCATCAGACTGTTTAGGGTGGCATAAGAAAGGAATGACCCATTCTCTTTCAGGTGCATGGTCACTGGGTATTGGGCGAAAATTTAATTCCCATTTCATGCATTATCGCCGGACTTCAGAGTATTCTTTCCGCAAGCCACCAGAACAGAGTAATCCTGAAACACCATTATTTTGTGCCCCACCAAAAGAGCTCGAGCTCATGAGCTCATGAGCTCAAGATGCAGTCCGTTCCTTATCACCAAAGTTTAGGATATGCAGTATGTGCAGCCTGGGCCTGTCACCCGGTTTCGGCTTGGGGGCTAATGTTCTAGTGCTCGCTCGATTGTGAAACCGGAGGAGATCATGCTTCAGGAGGTCTGGAAGAGTATCATATAGAAATTTGATAGGATTCCCTGCTCTGCACCTTCGGGAACCCTAAGAGATGCAAATTGTTGTGCCAGCTCTGGTTCTCCATATCATCCCACTTTGGACTGCAGTGCCTGGATTGACCTCTCCTGATCCCTTACTGTAGAGGAATGGTCCTCCAAGGCTGTGGCATTCTCCTTTGTTTTTGTTTGGCTTTGTCTAGCTGGGCTTCAAGTCTATTAATTGCCACCGTAGTATTGTTTTGATGCAAGTGTCACCTCAGCCATTTGCTTCAACTGTGTGGGAACATGTCTTGAGTTTGTTTCGTGACTAGGACCTGCTGCCTTCCCAGGGCTGCTCCGTCTTGACATTGTATAGTGTCCTGTGAGCTTATTGCTTCAAACAAGAGCATGGTAAAGGAATTTTGTAGTAGACCCGACTGCCCAAACAGCTCCGTTGCCTACCATACTACTATACAATATGACTCGAGCTGAAATGTGGAGCTATCACACAGAATTTTCCCGAGTTGAGGGCGCCACATCAGGCAGCCATTTTGTAGGAGCCAAGCCACGCCCCGTGCCACTATTGTGATACATTTGGTATCAGGGTGCAGCCATAATGCTGCTGCTACAGACTCTGGGGCTATAACAAAGAGATGGGGTGACAGTGGGCAGTCTTGGCGTGTTCCTCTAAAGAGGGGGATTGGTGTTGAGAGGGTATTGTTCATAAGAACATGGGCCTGGGGGTCAGAATACACTGTCTCAATCCAATTTATTAGGGTGGGACCAAAATTAAAAAGCTTCAGGACCACTACGAGATAGTTCCACCCAACTGAGTTGAAAGCTCTTTTGAAATCAATTGCTATGGCGCCGCTGGAAGTTTATATCTGTTGCACCCTGAACTAGGAAATTAGTGCTCTGAGGTGGTCTGCACTTGCTCTGACCTTGACAAAGCCAATCTGTGAAGGGTAGATAGCATCAGGGAGGATGCGCTCTAGATGGGAGGTCAATAGGTTAACAAACATTTTTGCGTCTGCATTTATTAATGATGTGGGGCTGTAATTGCAGGGAGTATACTGTAGAAACATAGAAAACATTTCAGCAAAGACCATTACAGTGACACATTCGGCATTGTCACTGTAATAGTCCCCGTGTTCACTGATGCTGCTTTCACCAGTGTTTCATCCCTTTCAAATCAACTCCAGCTCGGGCTGATTATTTTATAATCAGGGGGTAGGGGTGTGTGGGGAGTAGCCCCCACCACAAAAAATAGCTGGTGTTTTTCTGATGGGCACAATGCTGACTTTTAGCATTGTGCCTGTCATTGTGATGCATTTTGGCAACTGCATTTTTGAAGTAGCTTGGTGGAAGCTTTGGAAGGAGAGGTCCTTGCCTTCCTTCTTTTAGGATAACTGCAATGACTGACTCCTTGAGTATGGGAGGGAGGTGTTACTGAGGGAGTCTTGCAGCATGCGTGGAAGTTGGTAGGTCACTTCTTCAATACATCGCTTGATAGAGGGTATACCATCATTGCCAGGGCTTTTGGGGTTTCATGGCCTTGATTGCTTTGTATATTTCTATTTAGGCGATGGAAGCTTCCAGGGCCTCTCTCTGGGTATATAATATTTTTGGCTAGGTTAGACTGGACATAAATCTGTCGCAGGAGGTGGTATTTAATTGAGTTTGAGAGCAGTAAAGAGTCTGGTAGAGATGTATGGAGTCTATAAGACAGCAACTTCCCTGCATTCTCCCCTTGTGTCCAGTATTTGTGCTTCATTCTAATAATTTAGCATTCAGCCAGATGTGTCACTAAAGAGTTTAACTGTATACGGATATCTTCCAATTCCTTTCTGAAATTATTGTTTTCCAAAATGAGGGGGTTAGTTTTATATAAGTCCTCTTTGGACTTGAGTAGTGATTCTAGTCTTTTAAACTCCCTATCCTGTGAGCACCTCCTATGGGAGGCATAGCTTATTATTTTTCCTCTAGGTTTGACTTTATACTGTAGGCCTCTCATATCATGGTGGGAGGAGTGGGAGGTTGTCCTGGAAGTATAGTTTTGTTTCACTTTTAAGCCACACTTTAAAGTCATTGTCCTGTAAGTAAGGGTCAAGTCTCAATGGTGAGAGCTTCTGGGGTAATGGTCAGGATGTAAAGCAGGGCTACTGGGGCATGGACAGAGATATATTGTGGTTGGATAGAGATATTTTGTGTTGCTGTGGTGATATTTGGGGAGGATAACAAAAAATCAAGCCTCGAGCCATGGTATTGGTCTGAGAAGAAAGTATAATCTCTAGTGGAGGATTCAGCAGCTACCATGTATCAAAGAGTTGGTGCAGGAAATGAAGTCCCTCAGGGTTCAGAGGCTCCTGCATGGGGTTCAGGTCTACCATTTGAGCTACCTAGGCAATAATCCAAGATCAAATTGTAGTCACCTCCTAGCAGTACATCAGGATTGTCAAATGCAAGATCCAAAAGGATTTGTGATATTTTTCAAAGTAGGCTGGATTGCCAAGATTTGGGGTGTAAATGCTTCCACCAGGAGAGGGTTGCAAATTTTATAATAATCCATCTGGTCTCTTTAACCTAGCTAGCACTTTTCCAATTTTATAGGTGAATTTAGTCCCTCATGTTCCATGAGGAAAATGCTATGTGACTACCCATGGCTTGATATTACAGTATATAAATAAGTGTATCCATCAGTGGGGGTACTAGGGCATTAAGATGTCTGGAAGAGGCTGGATATGGTTGTTCCACCTGTGAGTTTTATATGGCCTTGTTGATTAGTTGCATAAAATGCTGCTCTAGCACTCTTAGTGTATGACCATATTAGTATTTGTCCGGCGATCCTGTCAACACGTTTGCAAACTCATTTAGGTCACACAGAACATAATGCAGAAATGCCATATGCAGGTAAAGTTTCATTAAGCAGTCATCTAAACATCTTGCAGTCAGAAACAAAGTATCATTGGTTGTGAGAAACAGAAGAAAACCAAATAGATTTGTAACAGTATCTTGTAACAAATGCAGCAGGAGGGTAGGATTACCAATCCCAAAATATTGGGACCTCCACCCTACAAATCATCAACTTGTTGAGAACTAGGGGCATCCCATGGGTTCAGGAGAGGAAACTCAAAGGGTATCACTCCAACAAACCAGGTGTCCCATTTTAGGGGGAGGGGAATACATCTGGTGCCTCAGGTAAGATTACTATCTTAGGCAGTTCACACCAGAGTAGTAAAGTGGGGGATTCATTACTTGTGTCTAATATTTAGAGGGAGTTGCTTGTGGAAGGAGATCTACTCATATAATCAATCAATCAATCTCTATTTAACCAGGTGAAAACACCACTGCGAAGCCTGGAGTTAATACAGATGCAGTGCGGTAGTGAATTACAGTACATAATAGGTGATAAAACAAAACATAGAAACATAGAATTTGACGGCAGATAAGGACCACTTGGCCCACCCAGTCTGCCCATTTCCCTACCTAATGGATAAGCTATAGATCCTAGTAAACCAGCAGCCTACTACTTCCTACCCCATCCCCCTAGAATTGCCTTATGACCGCCCCATGCATGCTTGAATTCCACCACTGTTTTTGACTCCACAACCTCCTCCGAAGGCCGCTCCATGCATCCACAACCCTCTGTGAAAAATACTTCTTAAATTACCTCTGAGCAGTCCCCCATCTTTAAATTGTGCCCCTTGTTCTTACATGCCTCTTTTTTTGAAAGATGCTACCCTCTTGGACTTTGTTGATTCCCTTGAGGTATTTGAAAGTTTCTATTATGTCCCCACTCTCCCTCCTTTCCTCAAGGCTATACATATTAAGCAATTAAACAATATACACAAGGTATAATAATGCTAAATAGTACAGTGGAAATTGCTACTTGAAGTAAACAAAACAGACATAGCTTAATTACATTAAATGTGCAAAAATTATAACCCACCACCAAGGATGGGGAAAGGGCCAGGGGAAAACAGGAGATCAATGTTAGGCTTGGGCCCACAACTTTAGTTCTGGTTAATAATTATGGGAAACAGTTACAGGAATCCATAAAGGAGCATAAGAAGAGTCTTTTAAAGGTAGGCAGGTTTACAGGAAGAACAAGTTTTAGAGTGTTTGAAGTTTGCTGCATAGGGTAGACAATGCATAACTAAAAGATGACCGACCACAGTGACAGTTGACTCTAGAGGTACTTAGGGTAGTATATTCTCAGTTCCTCAGTGGGTAACTGTTTGTAGTACACAGGAGCAAACACTCTGAAATGTAATAAGGAAGCTTCCCAATAAGTGCTCTAAGGGTCCAGAGGGCCGTGTTTTTGTGTCTTCTGAGAGTGAGAGATGATCATCCTACCAGGTAAAACATGGAGCAATGATGGGTAGAGCACAGCATTCTGGTGATGAATCTTAATGCCCAGAGTGGTAAAGAGTGTTGAGTTTGACAAGCAAGAACTGGGGCCATGACCGTAAAGGAAGTCACCATAGTCCAAGAGAGAAATAAAGGTACTTTGCATAAGCTTAGTTTTGGCTTTCTGGATGAGTAGGTGTTTAATTTGGTAGAATAAATCTAGTCTTTGCTTGAGTTTTTTGAGAGCTTCTCAATGTGCACTGCAAATGAAAGTTTGTGATCTATCCTAAAACCCAGGTATTTGAATTTTTCTAGTCTAAGGATTTGCCTAGGAGGGTGGAAATAGGAGGGACTAAACCAAGTGTCCTAGGATTAGGCTTCTTAACATTTGAAGAGAAGAACATAGCCTTTGTATTTTTGGTGTTTAGTAAGAGCCTTTGGCTTAGAAGTTTTAGTTACGAATGATTGAACACTATTTGAAGATCCTTGCTGGTCAGATCAGGGGTAGGTCTGTCAAGATATATGACCGTGTCATCTGCAAAAAGATGTATGCTAGCATCATTAATACCATACAGATGTTGTTAATATAGGGCAAAAGAGGGCCCCAAAATGGAATCCTGAGGTACACCTTTCTTGAGAGGCTTTAGGGAGATAGGTCATCATCAGCTTTGACTTGCTGATGGCACAGCGTTAGATAGCTGGCAAACAATTTTAATGCCATTAAGTCCTGTCCAAAGTTCCTATGGACAACCAAGAATAGGTCATGGTCCACCATGTCAAGGCCTTATTCATTGAGAAATAAGGTGCACACATGATTTTTGGCATCTTGTGCATTCTTCCAGTCGTTCGTGACCTTGGTGAGTGCTGAAATTGTGCTGTGACAAGGTTTAAAACCTGACTGAGCTGGGTTTAAGAGCTCAAAGATCCCAGATATTTCTGAAGCTGGGAATTGACTAGTTTCTCCAGCATTTTTGAGAGGAAAGAGAATAAAGAAATCAGCCTGTAATTATTAAGGTCACTAGGATTACCTGATTTCAGTAAGGGAATAATGTGGTTGGTTTTACAAATTGTAAGATCGCCCTGAGTCAGAGAAAGACTAAAAAGATGTGTAATAGGGGCAACTACATGTGGTAACTGATTTTTAGGAAATAAGGCTTAGTAAGTTAGCTTAGGAGCTGTGACAACATTGCCTATGTTGTTCCCTGTTACCCGACCAACAGTGACACCTCCATGTCCCTTAGGCTATTGGGGTCACCATTCCTGATGTTTTTAGTATACCCAAGGTTTGTGTGAAAGTTGGGGGGTAGGTCCCCTTTCCACTGCTGTGGCATTGTTTCTTGGGGCTGAGTGTAGTAATGTACTAGGGGGTTATTTATCAGCAAAGAAGAAAGTAATAGGGCCAGACTGTAACATTGTATGTTTTGACCATCAACTTCAGATATATGCCAGAAAAGGTGAAACTTGGACTGGTCTAAGACACATTGTGGCAGCTTCTAGGTCGGCAGACTGGGCAGCGGAAGCAAGGAGGATTAATTTGTTTGGTCAGTCCTGCCTGGGAACGAGGTTCAAACTGCCTCAGTGAGTTAAGATCAGTGGCAGGCCCAGGAAAATCATCAGGTACCTCTGTCTATAGTACCTGAATCAGCCAGCCCTTTTATACCTCCACTGCCATATATTAAAGATGAACGATATTTAAGTGTGCATGAGGTGGTAGAGTTTATGCAGAGTTCATACCCTCATATACTGGTGCTGGGCTACTTTGGGAATGTTGGGCTTAAATTCCTTGGTTACTTGTATGAAATAAACTTGCAAATATTTGTTTTGCCAGAAATAACAGACACAGGGAGAGTCTACTCACCTGGAAGTGACAGCAGTATATTATGCAGGCAGCCCATACATTTTATGGATGTGCTTCAGTGCACGGCAGAGATTGGTCTATCAGTTGCTGCTTGGGTGGATCAGCCACATAGCCGTAAGGCACAGAGCAGGGTATTTTACACTGTAGTGTCACAGCTGGCTCTGATGGGAGGGTAATGCCTACTTTCTGCTGTGCAATGTCCTCTCGATGTACCTGGACATCTTTGTCCTCAGTTTGGGAATGGGGAGAGGAATCGCCTCAACCAATTATGCATTCCTTAATGAGGCACATGAAGACAACAGAACATCTAAAGCTGATGCACCAGTCAGCTACCTAAATCTAAACCCCAGAGTCAGTTGAAAACCAATTATGACTGACTTACCACACGTATTACTGATTTTTTCAACTAGTTTGACATTTCTGACTTCAACTAACTGAATAAAATCCAACCAGTTTTTAAACTTTCACCATCATTGAATTTTATTATTTAGTAGTTTATCATACTTTTTAAACGTCATATTCTTTTAATTTAAATTTTGACTATAAAAGTTAATAAAATGTATGGAAAAGTCCCCTCCTTGAAATCAATGGGTGTGCACACACAAGCATTCGATTCTGACATCACAAAACGGTGCAGCATGTACCTACGTGGGGGTGTTGGTGATTAAGGTCAGAAAGCAGCTCAATTTTTAGCATTTAGGATTTAGCAGCATTATAACTTCATAAATGGGCAACAAAAGGATTATTTATGCCCTGAACTCTGGGGCAGGTGAGGTGTTGCATATGTTGGAGGAGTAACAACTAGTCAGCAGTAGCTGAAGCTGGCTGCTCTTTAAAATGCAAATACAAAGTGCAGTGAAACAAATCTACACACAGTATGGACCTACTAAAGCACAATAACCAGTCAAAACAACAATAAAATATACTAAGCCCCTGAAAGCAACAAGTTGAAGCAGGGCAGTAAAACAGTATACGGTATAGTAAAATAAGCAGCAGTAGTACTAGTTACTTAGAAAAAGAACTGAGTCTGAAATACAGCATAGGTAGGGCCTCTTAAACATTCCACAGAAGCTAAAAGGTACCCTTTTGCAAACAGAGCTAACCACCAATATATGTTAGTTTACTAGTAGTCATAGAATCTGTGAGACTAAAAACAGTTTAAGGGAGGACCCCTAGAAATACCTCCTGTATGGTATACCAGAACTGAGATGTATCCACAGTTTAAATTTAAAGCTAAAAAAAACTCATGCATATTAAAAAAAACATTTTCTGACAAAGTTTCTGAACTTGTTTTGGCTTTCAGCATCTACACTAATGTGTTTTGTAAAATTTTATTCATCTTGCCATGAGGACTTTAATATTTAGTCTATCCAGTTCCTAAAGTGGCAAACAACAAACATTTTGTCCATTGGACCCAAATGACCATGCTCCATGCTTCGGCCTCTTATGGGTCCAGGAACTCATCAACTGACCACTTGCACCTGGCCTGCTCTACAACCTCATAGGGAGTCTGACTTATTCACAATGCCACCAAAGTCAGAGAGAACCCAGCTGAGCTGCAAGCAGTAGATCAATGATGATCAATCACCTTGGCTTTTCAAGTTCGGCTCCCCAAGCCCTCAACCTGCCAGACAAGCCAGCCCAGCACACCAGACACACAGACAGACTGAGTAGTCTGTGAGAGACCATCCTCTCCTTCCTACTGCCCACAGCCCAGCCCTGGTGGGCTTTACATCACATCCCATACAGTACCTTGCTCATTGTAGTAGTCTGTTGCCTGTTTGGTCAGGTGTCGGGTGATGATTTGGTCAGCGGCGTTGGGTGGCTCCATTGCTCAGGCTGCTGCTCTACTCGGTGGTGGTGCTGGTGATTTTTAGAACTGTGTGCCCTCCCCCAACCCAAGCAGTCAGTACCCAATCCAGACCCACATCCCTACTCTGGTATTCTGTGTGGTGGTACTAGTGCACCTACCACTCATCCTCCTCGCCAACTCTGAAGACCTGACCAAGACTGAGTGAGAGTCACCCAACGGGCCTGGCTGATCCCAGCCATGACCAGAAGACCACTGACTTGCTCCCTTCACATAATTGCTGCCTGGCTTTGCTGGAGGACTGAATGGAACTTGCACTGCCACACACTAGTCTCTCTCTGGGCACCGGACACATCAGGTTAGTGGATACAGTTAACTTATTTTTAAATTAAAGGCCAAACCACCAAACTTTATCCCTGCAGAAAAATGCTGCTTGCTTCATTGCCCACGTAGTAACACAGATGCCTCCTCTCTAACAGTCTCCTCTCCTACCTAGCACGCCTCCTGCCACTTCATGCAGCCAGTCACAGGCATTCTAAAGCTCCTGGCTCCTCCTTCTATCTCTTAATTGGTGGATAGTTCATGTCCAGGAGCCAGGGGTGCATTTTATTGGCTGTAGGCTCGGTGCCAGTGGTTGAGGACTGTTAGATATTCACGGCCCCCCTGACCTCCCCTCCTCCCCCAAGGAAAGAAAAAAAGAGAAAACACACTGCAGTGCACCACGAAAACAAACCTGGATGGGTCACAGAATCATCAACTGCGATGGATTTCCACTCCAGTATTTCATGACTGCAATCCAATGCAATTGCAACTTACTGCAACTGCATTGAATTGCAACTGACTATTTGAACTGTCAACGACTGCTCCGGGGTCTATCTAAATCCTGTACCCTGGGTGCACCCAACTAACTATATACATGTGTTAGGCTCAAAGAGAAGCCATATTATTTTTAAAGCATCCCTTGCTGCTTACCACGGGAGGGAAAGGGTGGATGGTGCCATCCTCTGATTCGCTCTACCATGTCCCTGCAGGATGCTGTGAATAAACAAAACTAAACTCAGTCTTGCCTGTGGGTCATACATATCTATTATCAATACTTAACTAGTCCAAAATGTTTACAGGTATTCATGGTGGTAAGTGATTGTCCTTGTTGTGATTTACTGTAATCTGCACTTCAGTTGCGAGGGTGTCAGGGCCATCACTTCATTCAGCAACATAGTCCACCCACTCTGCACACATGGGGGACTGGCCTGGTGCTAAATTCTGGGGCATCTTCAGAGTGTCAGTCAGGGGTGGAGTTTCTTCTGGCAGAGTTCATGTTACAGGCACTAGTTCTCATAATGGAGAGTATTGATTCGAGGTTGTAACTGGAGTGTTGTAAATGGATCCACTGCTCACTTCTAGGAAAGTGTACAACCTTTACCTGTTGTGTGATCAGATTCTGGGAGAAGGAGCTGTGGTTGGAATGGGCAGCTTATTTTTCTTCTTTTGTCTGCCCTGGTGACCTGTTCCCAGAGTTTATTTAGGTTTTGATTCCATTGTTCTTGACATTGCCATTCCCAAATAAGTATGATGGTGAGGGCTGTGAGAGATCCATTGGCATGATCCCCTGTTCCCCTGTCCATGCCATTTGGATTGCAGCTGTGTAGATACATAGATACATAGACAGTGTCGGCAGATAAGGGCCTATGGCCCACCCAGTCTGCCCATTTGAGATTGTAAGTTCAGTTTGTTTTCCTAGAAGTCTATTTCCCTTACCCTGACCTCTAGAATTCCTTTATGTCTATCCCATGCATTCTTAAATCCGTGATTGTTTCAGCCCCCACCACTTCCTCTGGCAGGGTGTTCCACTTGTCTTCCACTGCGTGTAAGCAGCGCATTTTCAGAGTCTGCTGTGTGCAGATTGTCGTCTGCATTATTCAGGTTTGGAAAGTCATATAAATCCCATTGACATGGATTTGGAAAACTGCTGGGTATCATAGGGATGTTCTGTTGATAGAATCTTTGGTGTACCCCAGCAAATGCTCTTCTCCTATGTTATAATACCAAAGAATAGTCCTGGAAGATCTGTGTGGGTAGCCATCCCAGTACAATTATCCCCTTTTCCATGCCGTTCTAAGCATTGCTTCCTTGACTGAGTAGTGAAGGATTTTACATAAAATTGGGCATGGTTTTTCCCTCAGTTTGGGTCTGGGGGCAAGGGAGAGATCAGCTCACTCAGTGACTGGGGGAGAGAAATCTTGAACTTGCAGAATGAATGGTAACAATCCCCACAAGAAGGATACCATATCTGTGCCTTCCACTCCCTCCAATATGTCTATGATTTGCAAATTGTTCCGGCGGACTCTATCTTCAAGGTCGTCCACTTTTTCCTTTAAATATTGCATCTGCTTTGTGAAAGGATCAATGGGATGCTAAAAGAGAACCTAGACTGGTGTTTGTCCTGAGTGCCCTCTGACTCTCTTTAGCTTCTGCTTCATTCTCTGTAGAGCCGGCTTGCCATTTTGACTCCATCTTTATAGGCAGAGAGCTAAAGGGAGGAGTCAATAGGACACTGAGACAACCCATTATTTGCTATTTTTGTTTATATGATGTTAAATCACAACTGAACTAGCCAGAAACATTATATTCTTGTCTTGAATATGCCTGATATTATATAACTGGCTGTAGGTGCCTGAATTAAAACGTTTTGTTAATAAAAATACAAAAGGGGTGGAGACTTCCCATCATGTGACTAGATAGCACTATATAAGAAGCACATCTTCTGTTAAAAGATCAGATCATCATAGGGATCAGCAAGGAGCTGACCCATACCTGACACTAGTACCTCCTAGTGGTGAAAACTTGGTATTGCAGGATTATATTTTTATTTTGGATTTTTCTCCTCTTTTATTTTCTTTGTTGACAAGCTCACTTAATTTACTTATTTGAATGCTGAATAAAAGCAATTTTTTTGGTTCTTCATCCTGGTGTCCTTTTGTGTGAATCCCACTAACCTCTCACACTGGGGACAGAAGTGGGATTTCTTCAAGGAATTTACTTGAAGGTGGAATACCAGACCTGGTATTGTGGTACATCATGACCATACCAGCAGCAGTTACCAGTCAACCCAGTCCAGGTGGGGTCCAGACCCACAGGATGGCTGAGATCACACAAATGGTGTTATTGCCTGGGTTGCCAGATGTAAGGCGGAAAGTGACAAAGAGAGAGGAAGAAGAAAAAGGAGGATGAGCTACTGCCCTGGAAGGAGAGGAGGCAGAGGAGAGACCACCTGAAGAGGTACAAGACCTACTAAAGTGGTTATGTATACACCAAATGGACCTAGAGAGACAACAGGAAGCAGCTCACTTGCAGAATGAGGCCCAGTGGGCAGATACTTTAAGGGCCATCCAGACCTTAGGTACATCAAGACCTCCTGCACCTACAGATCCAGAGGGGCTGAAGAACATTAAATTGTCCAGACTAACTGAGTCCGATGACATCAAGGCATATATAATAACCTTTGAACGTGTGGCAGAAGCTTGCCGTTGGCCTAAGGAACAGTGGGTAGTGCGGCTAGCCCCTTATTTATCAGGGAAGGCACAACTAGTCTATAGCATCTGGACAGTTCCCATCTGAATGACTATGACTATGTTCATCAAACAATATTGAAAAGATATGACATCAGTGTGGAAACCTACAAGCAGAGATTTAGAACTTTTAAACATCACACTGCAACGTCCCCCCAAGAAGCCTATACCCACCTTAAAGACTTAAGCCATAGATGGCTACAGCCTACCTCCAGAATGATGGAACAAGTAATGGAAGACATTACTCTGGAACCATTTATTAAAATTCTCCCACAGGATGTTCAGATGTGGGTGAGGGAACATCGGCCAGAGTCAACTCAAAAAGCCATCAACTTAGCAAAAGACTACATTACAGCAAGACCTTCTAGAACCCTTGGACCCTCACCCATGGTAAGATCCATTTCTACTATTACTCGTTCAGGGACTATACCTTGTATTGGGAGAAGTACTGAAGGGACAATTTCTGGACTCATTAGGGTGGGGAGAGGACATAATCCTAATATCATATGTCATGAGTGCCAAGGTAAAGGACATATCGCTAGGTATTGCCCACAGAAAAAGAAAGAGAATACCCATTTTGCCCTTGTTAACTGGGGTCAATACCTGACCAAAGCACAAGTAAATGGGAAAGAGGTCCCTGCACTCTTAGATTCTGGGAGCAAACAGACTTTGATACAAGCTGCTTTATTACCTAAAGAAAGAAATAAGGGCATGACCACAGTGACTTGTATTCATGGGGATATTCATGATTATCCATTACAGCATGTCAATTTAAATATTCAAGGGCAGGTACAAGAAATGTATGTTGGATTGGTCCCAAGCCTACCTATACCTGTAGTGATTGGACGTGACCATCCTCATTTTTAAACTCAGATGGTTACTGACTCTAATGTGACTGCTGTCACCACCAGAGCCCAGAAAAAGCAAACATCAATCCTGCCTCAAATGTTTCCTTTTGAGGATGACATTTTTGATTGCCCTGGTAAAGACAGAAAGTCCAAACTAGAAAGAAGAGGGGTAAAGTTACAGTGGCACTGTAAAAAGGACATTTCAAACATTATGAACCATCCCAATGATAATGAAATGTTTAAAACGGAACAAACAAATGATGTTACATTGGCTCCTTGTTTTTTACAGGTTGTAAAGGCAGATGAAAAAGAGGAATACCCTAGATATGTGATTGTTGATCAGTTGCTGTACCGAGAATGTAAGAACCCTTAAACAGAAATGGTTGTAGAACAGTTAGTAGTACCTCTGAAATATTGACAGCAATTAACTACCCTTGCTCATGACATTCCTATGGCAGGCCACTTAGGGAGGATAAGACCCTGAGATCATTTGTTGTGTCACTATTTTTGGCCAGGAATTCATGAACAAGTGGCTACCTACTGTCAAAGCTGTCCAGCATGCCGAAAGCTTCCACTGTCACAAAATCAGACAAGGCACCCTTACAGCCCCTTCCCTTGATAGATGCCCCTTTTTCACACATAGCATGGATATTGTAGGACCATTATCAAACAGTAGCAAGGGTAGCCATTTCATTCTCGTGGTATGTGATTATGCCACAAAATACCCTGTGGCAGTGCCCTTGTGAACGATCACAGCCCCTAGAATAGCAGAGGAACTCCTAAAGATATTTAGTTGAGTCGGAGTACCCAAAGAAATACTCACTGATAGATGCAGCAATTTTCAATCCTGTTTGCTAGCACATCTCTACCAGTCACGGGGAATTGGAGCAGTATATATGTCTCCTTAACACCCACAAACTGATGGGCTTATGGAACGGTTCAATAAGACATTGAAGAAAATGCTCATGAAATATGTGCAAGACAAAGGAAAATCTTGGGATCTTAATTTGCCATATGTGATGTTTGCATATAGGGAGGTACCGTAGGCATCCACTGGTTTCTCCCCCATTTGAATTACTATATGGGAAGAATCCAAGGGGACCCTTGGATATCATGAAAGAGAAATGGGAAGGCAAGAAGGGACTAGAGGCTACCCCAACATTAGAATATATTACTCATTTGAGACAAAAACTGACTAAATATACCACGTTGGCACACCAGCATAACAAAGAAAAACAAACAGACCAAAAAAATTATTATAACCAAGGAGTGGGACATAAGACCTTAAAAACAGGGGAAAAAGTGTTACTGTTCTTACCCTCTTCAGAAAGTAAACTTACTATGAAATGGCAAGGACCATATGTTATCCGTCTACAAACAGGTCCGGTAACATATGAAATCGAAATGCAAGACAGACAGAAGGAAGTTCAAATATACCATGCTAACCTCCTTAAAAAATTATATGACAGAAATGCTACCCCTGTATGTTGTATCTGTCTGGAACAATCACTCTGTGAGTTAGAACAGGCATATACAAGACTGGAATGTGTGGGAGGGTCTGAAGACTTAGTGGTAAACCCCAATCTTATAGAATCACAAAAAAAGGATCTAGAAGCAGTAATACAAACCTTCAGGGAAACCTTTTCCTGCCAACCAGGAAAAGCAGCAGGGGTAGGACATGATATACATGTAGCACAGGAGACAGCCATAAGACAGAAACCTTACCATCTGCCTGAAAGTTTAAGAGTAGAAGTTATTAAGGAGGTCAAGAAAATGCACGCCATGGGTGTAATAGAGCCATCAATGAGTGAATGGGGTTCACCCATGGTGATAGTTAATAAAAAGGAGGGTGGCATCAGAATCTGTCTAGACTTCCGGCGTCTAAATGCCATATCCCAATGTGACGCCTACCCTATGATCAGAATTGTCGACATAATAGATCGACTTGAAAAAGCAAAATACATCAGTACCCTAGACTTAACTAAAGGGTACTGACAGATGCTGCTTAAGACCCAGGCCAAGGAAAAAACTGCTTTTAGAACCCCGATAGGACAGTTCCAATTTACTACCATGCCCTTTGGGCTGCATGGGGCACCAGCCACCTTTCAGAGAATGAAGGACAATATTTTACACTCACATATGGATTATAGCGCCACCTACCTGGACGATGTCATCATATTCAGTCCAAGTTGAGAAGAACATGTACAACAGTTGTCAAAGGTACTAGGAGCCATCACACAAGCTGGATTGACTATAAATCCTAGAAAATGTGTATTAGGTATGAAAGAAGTAAAATACCTTGGTTTCAGGATTGGTTACGGACAAATAAAACCAGATATAGAGAAAATAGGTGCATGCATCATACGCCCTCACGAAGCGTCACGTGCGATCCTTTTAGGCTCATGAACTACTACAGATGTTTTGTACCTGACTTTTCAACTATAGCCATCCCTCTAACATATTTAACAAAAGGGTCATCCTAACGTTCTAAAGTGGACACCAGAATGTGAAAAAGCATTTAGTACTATAAAGGTTATTGTGTGCTACACCTATACTCAAAAGTCAGAATTTGATCTTCCCTTTATTGTCCAAACTGATGCATCCAGCACAGGTCTTGGGGCTGTCCTAACACAGATAGTAAAGGAGAAGAACATCCCATAATTGATTAGCAGAAAATTACATGTTAGGGAAACCAAATACTCCACTATTGAGAAGGAGTTTGGCACTAAAATGGGCTGTTGAGACCCTAAAGTTTTATCTATGGGGGTGGAATTTGAAGTTTGGACAGACCACAACCCATTGTGCTAGTTGCACATAATGAAAGAAAAACCCATGAATCATGCAATGGTACCTGGCCCTGCAGCCATGTCGCTTTACTATTAAACATAGATCAGGAGCTGCAAATAAAAATGCAGACTACATGTCTCGTTATGGGGCAGACATGATTAACTCTGTTGAAACAGAAGATATCAGACCTTGGGGTAAAGAGTTTATTAATAAAATGACTTATAACTGATGTTGAGTTATGTAATTAAAGTAAAAAGGGGACCCCGAGGTGGAGTTTCCAAGAGAAGGGAGGGCTGAAGCTCCATCTCTCAAAATGAGAGATCTGAAATGTCAGAATGTAATTGATTAGTTTTCTGATTCTAAAAACTCATTTGTTTAAAAACCTTTTAGGTTTTTACTTAGGTGGGGAGGAGTATGTGAAAGGATCAATGGGATGCTAAAAGAGACCCCCCCTTTTTTCCTATATCCTTTAAAGTCTGTTGCAACAGCATACATTCTTCTTTCTTTCTTTTTTCTAAGTCCCTGGTTTCCCCATCAGACAGGAAGGCCACCTATCTGATGTCCTAACTATCCCTGAACTGCTTGTGGTCTCAAATCCAAATCCTAGATCCTTGAACGAATTGCTCCTCGTTCGTGCGCATACTCACCTGCATGATCATGAGCATCAGAGCTGCGCGGAATTAAATACTTCACACCAGCGCTGTTGCGCTTTAGTAAAAAGCACTGTGAGGTTTAAATACATGTCGTTAGGCTGTTTGAGCCTTGGTTTGTTGAAGTAATGAACCTTGCACAGCCTTGTAAACAGCTGTAACTGTGCTCAAGTGAAGAAGTAGTTTTAGATAGCAGCCATTAGAGGTCATGCAAAACATAAACAAAACAAAACCCCTACAAATGTCCTGATAAGCCTGCACAATGCAGAGATAGACTAATTTAAAAGAAAGGGTTTAAATGTCCCTGGAAAGAGTCTAAGTTAAAGGAAACAACATAAAAATGGCATTTTATCTTTGTAGCATAAGGTTTGCAACAGATAGATACTTTAGCATAACATTTCCTTTGAGAAGCCTCATTTTGTTACTGTTTGTTGTTGTAAGATGTTTTAAACCATGCATATTAAGCCTAGGTTGTTTGAATTCAGTGAGAGAACCTTTATCAAGTAAATATAAATATATTTACCCTTATGTTTGAACACTGAACCTAGACTGGTGTTTGTCCTGAGTGCCCTCTGATTCTCTTTAGCTTCTGCTTCATTCTCTATAGAGCCGGCCTGCCATTTGGACTCCATCTTTATAGGCAGAGAGCTAAAGGGAGGAGTCAGTAGGACACTGGGACAACCAATTATTTGCTATTTTTATTTATATGATGTTAAATCACAACTGAACTAATCAGAAACATTATATTCTTGTATTGAATATGCCTAATTTTATATAACTGGTTGTAGGTGCCTGAATTAAAAAGTTTTGTTAATAAAAATACAAAAGGGGAGGAGACTTCCCATCATGTGACTAGCTAGCATTATATAAGAAGGACATCTTCTATTGAAAGATCAGATCATCATAGGGGTCAGCAAGGAGCTGACCCATACCTGACACTAGTACCTCCTAGTGGTGAAAATTTGGTATTGCAGAATTATATTTTTATTTTGGATTTTTCTTTGTCGACAAGTTTGCTTAATTTACTTATTTGAATGCTGAATAAAAGTTATTTTTCTGGTTCTTCATACTGGTGTCCTTGTGTGTGAATCCCACTAACCTCTTACATGCTTCTCATGGGCTCACAAGATTAAATGGTGATGATCAGTGGCAGTTTGTTGTGTCTTGATCATTTGCTTCATGTTAGTGACTCAAGATGCCAGGGTTGTTAACCCTTTAGTTTGGCAGGCTGACATCTTGAATTTGTCGGTGTCCTGTTGTATTTGTGAAAACATTTTGTCAATTATGGCCATGTCTATAACTGCATCTCATTCGGGGGAGGGGGGCCCATTGTTAGTCTGGCAGAATCATGCAGTACTGAATATTTGCCCAGCTGGTATAATCAAGGACCCAGCTCCTGATGGAAAGTTAAGGGTGAGCTAGTGTAAGCCTTTTTTAGTTTGCAGCTTCAATAAGAAAAATGTCCTATAATGGTTATCAAATGAGTGCTCAGACTGTCAGCTTTTCAGATACATAGATACATAGACAGTGTCAGCAGATAAGGGCCTATGGCCCACCCAGTCTGCCCATTTGAGCTTGCAAGTTCAGTTTGTTTTCCTTAGAAGTCTGTTGCCCCTTACCCCTGACCTCCAGAATTCCTTTATGTCTATCCCATGCACTCTTAAATCCCATGATTGTTTCAGCCCCCACCACTTCCTCTGGCAGGGTGTTCCACTTGTCCACCACCCATTCTGTGAAGAAATTCTTTCTCATGTTTCCTCTGAATCGTCCTCCTCCAACTTCATCCCATGCCCTCTAGTCCTGGAACATCTTTTTGCTTAAAATAGTGTTTTCCTGCACCCTGTTCCTCCCTGTAAGATACTTGTATGTCTCTATCATATCCCTCTCCCTCCTCTCCTCCAGGAGTACATGCTCAGTTCCTTCAACCTGTCTTCATAGGACTTGTGATGCAATCCATGCACCATCTTTGTTGCCCTCCTCTGAACCTTCTCTACCCTGTCTATGTCCTTACATAGGTATGGTCTCCAGAAATGTACACTGTACTCCAGGTGGGGCCTCACTAGTGTCTTGTATAGCGGAATTATGACCTCCCTTTTCCTGCTGGTGATGACCCTGCCTATACATCCCAGCATCCTATTTGCTTTACCTGCTGCCTGTCACACTGTTTCCCTACCTTGAGGTCATCAGAGATGACACCCCAAGATCCCTTTCCTGCTTGGTGCATGCTATATCCTCACCCCCAACTGATATATTGTGCCAGGGTTTTTGTGCCCCATATGCATTATCTTGTACTTCTTTGCATTGAATTTCAATTGCCAAACCCCTGACCATTCTTCAAGTTTCTGCAGGTCACTTCTCATTCTGTCTGCACCCTCTGGTGTGTCTACTCTGTTACAGAGCTTTGTGTCATCAGCGAACAGTGAAATTCTGCCTTCTAGGTCCTGCGCAATGTCACTGATGAAGATGTTGAATAGGACCGGTCCCAGCACTCATCCCTGTGGTACCCTACTGGTCACTCTTCCCTCTGTGGAGTGACAGCCATTTACCACCACCCTCTGTGTCCTGCCACCCAGCCAGTTACCTACCCACACACTACTGTCCTACCCACACCATATTCCCCAGTTTGTGTAATAGTCTTCTATGTGGCACAGTGTCAAAGGCCTTGCTGAAGTCCAGATAGGCCATGTCCACTGCCCTCCCTGATCCACCTCCCTAGTCACCCAGTCAAAAATTCAATGAGGTTGGTCTGACATGACCTCCCCTGGTGAAACCATGCTGCCTTGGGTCCTGTAGTCCACTGACAACCAGATGTTCCACCAATCTCGTTCAGTAGTGCTTCCATGATCTTCCCCACTACCGAGGTGAGGCTGACTGGTCTGTAGTTCCTGCTTCTTTTTGTTCCCACTTTTGTATAAGGGGACTACATCTGCTGTCCTCCAGTCTTTGGGTACCTCCCTGTTTCCAGTGATCGGCTAAACAGGATTGCCAGAGGTTCAGCCACCACCTCTTAGTTCTTTAAGGACCCTGGTGCACCCATCTGGCCCCATTGCTTTATCAACTCTTATTACTTCCAGTTCCTTCAGGACCCTTTCTCGTGTAAAGGGACTTGTGTCCATTTCTGCCCCGTTCTCACCCCTTGTACTCTCTTCAGACCCATTACACTCCTGTTCCTCAGTAAAGACTGAGCAGAAATACCTGTTCAATATGTCAGCTTTACTGTTGTCATCCTCCAATGCGCCCCCATCCTCCCCCTTCAGTCTCACTATCCCTCCCTTTGTCTTTCTTTTTTCACTTATGTACCTGTAAAAGGTTTTGTCACCTCTACCCACTGATTTGCAATGTGTTCTTCTGTCTGAGCTTTGGCTTCCTTTACTGACCTCCTGCCTCCCTTTGCTTCTCCTGGTACTTCTCCCTATCCCTTCTGCCTGTGTCTTTTTGTATTGCCTGAATGCAATCTTTTTGGCTTTCACTTTCTTTGCTACCTCTTTGGAAAACCATAATGGTCTCCTCTTCCTTTTCCTCTTGCTAACCTGCTTAATGCATAATTCTGTTGTTCTTGTAATCCCCATTTTAAATACTGCCCACTGTTCCTCAACCCCTGATTCCTGTCCCATTCCCCTTAATGCCTCTTTCAAGTATCTCCCCATTTTTCTCAAAGTCTGCCCCCCTAAAATCCAGGATACGTGTTTTTGTGTTGTTTGGTTCTGCTCCTTCTGTGATTTCAAACCACAATGACTGGTGGTCACTGTTTCCCAGGTGCTCCCCCACTGTTATCCCCATCAAACTGTCCCTGTTTGTGAGCACAAGGTCCAGTATTGCCTTCTGCCGAGTTGGTTCCATGACCAGTTGCTTGAGGAAGGCACCCTGAAGGGAGTCCAGGATAAATCTGCTCCTAGTTGATGCTGCTGCTGGGATGCTCCAGTCCACATCTGGAATATTGAAGTCTCCAACCAGTACTACCTCACCCTTGTCTGCCATCCTTTGGATGGCTAGCATCAGCTCCCCTATCTGTTTCTTCCTCCTGGGCTGGTGGTCTATAGACCACACCTGTGCGGATGGCTGTCCCCATTTTCCTTTCCAGCTTAACCCACAGTATCTCTCCCCCATTTTGTTCCTCCTGGATCTCTGTGGCCCTTATATCATTTTTCACATACAGTGCCACTCCTCCTCCCTTCCTGCCTGCTCTGTCTCTTCTGAATATGTTGTAGCCAGGTATGGCCATCTCCCAGTTGTGGTTATCATTGCACTAGGTTTCAGTGATGGCCACAATGTCCAGGTCTGACTGTATCATGACAGCCTCTAGATCTTCCATCTTGTTGCTAAGGCTCCTGGCATTTGCACACATGGCTTTCCATGATTTGACCTCCCTAGACTGTTTCACTGTTCTACTCCAGACCCTTCCTTGGTTGTCATTTATCCCTGGTTCTCCTTGCAGATCTTAGCATTTGGAGGAGATTCTCAGTGTTGTACAGTCAGATGCTAAAAGGAACTCCCTCAATAATAGTGACCCTGATTTTCAAGCTGCCATCCAAACTACAGCATTGTCAGCATAAAGAAGTACCACTACAGACTGGCATGCCTCTGGAAGGCTGATAATGAACAGACCAGATAGGAGGGGCCAAGAACTGATCCCTGGGACACACCTGTGGAGGCACACCTGTCACCTGACAGCTGTCTGTCTTTACATGCTGGGATGGGTTCAGTGAGGACTCTTTAAATATGAACTACTGTGTCCTGAGATAGCCCCAGGGAAAGGAACCTTCCAAGCAGCAGCTTGTGATTGCAAGGTAAAGACCTTAGTCGGGTCGATGTAGATGCTTCCACCAGGTGACCACTGTCTACTGTGCTAGCCCATTGCTTCTCATACAGTGATTGCCTCACCCACCCCCCTACCCTGGGCGGTAGTCTCATTTATTTGCGGAGGTTGGTCACATAACTGATCACGTGTTGCCACATTCTTTTTAGTAACTCTCCACTTTTTCATTTGCAGCCTAGTTTCTTTGGCCACTAGGAGTCACTGTTGTGCTCAGCCACTCCACCGTACCCTCCCTTCCTTTCTACAGAACTTGTTACTAAGCTCCAACAATAACCCTTACTTTTTAACTAATTCCCTGTCACTGTTGTCATTGTCCTACACTGGATTTGAACCCCATACCCTTTGCAATAAGTCTGTGTCTCTACCACTGTGCTATCCTGGCAGTAACAGTGCTCTATCAACTTTAATAACACGTAAAGTTAAAATACTATCACCCCATCTCTGTGTATACTCTACCCATGAATCACCACCACCAGGCTTACTGTTGAGCTGTTTAACAGGTATCTGCTTGTTACTATCTTGGTCAGCCAAAGACTGTTTTGTCTGTCCCTCTCACAACACCGAGGCCACTCACCCTACCACTCTTAACTCTCTTGTGCACCAATCAGCTGTGTGCTGGGAAAATGAAACACCAGAGCCTTTTCCACACACTCAGCTGTCCTCAACAATGTGTGCGCTTTTTAAGCTTGTCTCCGTAGTCTTACTAATAATCATCTCAGCCACTGTAGACCATGGCAAGTGTAAGCAAGATAATATTCTCCCATTAGGTCATTTAGGCTTACTACTACCAGTATCAGGAATGATGTGCAATAGCCAAGGTGAGTGCACCAGTCTCACTAATCCCTGTAGCAATCTGCTCTGCAGCTCCTACACTCAATTTCTATCACTTCTTCCTCACATTAATATCCTTGGATGGCTACTGACTTTTTAGACAAGACAGAATGGGCAAAAGAGGTGGCGGGTGTGCAATGTGTGTCAGGGATACCCTACAGGGTCATGCCCTTCCCCTAGTGAATACCAGGACAAATGTTCCAGCCCTCACTGCCAAAATACTCCTTGGCTGTCATGGGAAATCACTCACTGTTGTCTCTGTGTACATCCCCCCTAGGGACCAAGCTCAGGCCTTTCATAGCAACTTGGATTACCTTACTAGCTTGCACCAAAACTGTGAGGTGGTGCTTCCTTGCAAATCTGGAGACATCACATTTACCCTTTCCACTCAAAAGCATGCACAGACAAACAGGCATAAACAAATGTCTGGGCTAAGATTGCTCAAAAATGTCCTATTCCAGAAAAAAATATTACTACTGCTTCTCTCAGGTAAAATCCACCCTAATCCTGGCCCAGGGGACAATCAAATGTCCCAGGACACAGCCGTGGTATCCTAACATTGGCCTCCATCAACATGTGTAGACTGGTGCCAACATATTATGAGCTACAAGTCTGGGTCACCCAGCACAGGTCTGATGTGCTCTCTGTGGTAGAGACCAGGCTAATGCCTAGGATCCCTGATGCAGCAATATCCTTGGATGGCTACTGCCTTTTTAGACAAGACAGAATGGGCAAAAGGGGTGGCAGGTGTGCAGTTTATGTCAGGGATACCCTACAGGGTCATGCCCTTCCCCTAGTGGATACCAGGACAAATGTTCCATCCCTCACTGCCAAATACTCCTTGACTGTCATGGGAAATCACTCACTGTTGTCTCTGTGTACATCCCCCCTAGGGACCAAGCTCAGGGCTTTCATAGGATCATGGATTACCTTACTAGCTTGCACCAAAACTGTGAGGTGGTGCTACTAGGTGATTTCAATGTTAACTGGTTGGTTCCTGAAACTGCCCCCTTTAAGGATGCTGTCACTGCCATTAATGTGATCCAATTGGTTGACTCCATCACTAGGGTAAATTACAGGACTGGCTCTAGTACTCTGCTGAAATGGATACTAACCAATCACCGGAGCTAATCTTAAACACCACCATCCTTCCTGGCTCTCTAAGTGATCACTCCTCCATCCTCTGCCAATGGTCAAATAGGGCCCCCAAGCCACCATCTAGAATGGTCATTCACCAGGTCTGGAAGAATGAGCATCTGGAACCCCTTATGACCTATCTCAGGCAAACTGACTGGTCACCCATCGACTCTGCCCCTACTGCTGAACTGGCTTTTGATTACCTCTCAAAGTTTATTTTATTTATTTATTTATTTATTTGCACATCAGTTTACAACCTTTGAGCCAAGGGCTCATTTTCAAAGATACCTCGTCACAAAGAGGGCAAATACAGTACAGACATTCATGTTACAGAATGTAGGTTACATGGAATTAACATACATGTTTGTGGAGAACATAATAGATACAGCAGTAAATACAAAAACTCACTTATGGTTACAGGATATGGGTACATCAGTAAATCGGTGATTGGACCGATATTACAGAGAGGCCAGATTGGTTATTGTGGCAACACAGAGACTGGAAATGGAGCAGTCAGTAGAGCAGTGGTAATTTAACAGGTTACAGCACTATATAATGGTAAGAGCAGTCAGGAGCAATGACAAATTAACCAGGTTACAGCAGCACATAGTAACACTGCCAGGGCGAAATCAACAGAGCAATTTAAGCCAAGTTACAGTAACATATTGCAATACTGCAGGTTGAGCAGTCAGCAGAACAGTGGTAATTTTGCCAGAGGAGATACGTGGTGTGGTTTGGATGCTGCCCAGTGGGCATTGTCAGGGCACAGTGGGTAGCGCCTCAGATTATACAGGTGCAATTTTGTGCGGTGAACAGTTCACTTCTGAGTGCAGTTTTGAATTTTGAGATGGTAGGGGCATCTGTGATGTGGAGAGGGAGTGAGTTCAACCAGGAAGGGGCTCTATGGGGGAAGGACCTTTGACCATGGGAGGTCCTGGCTCTAGGTGTCTGGAAGGCAGTCCTGCAGGAAGTCTGTGTACAGACCAGGTGTTTGGCTATGGGGAGGGAGGCTGTCAGCCCTGGAGGGGACAGTCCTAGGAGAGTTTTTTTTGCTATTAGGCATGTTTGGTAACGCAGTCGTTCATCTAGGTTCAGCAATGTTGCCAGCCCATAGAGCTGGCATGAATGTGTAAGTCTAGGGGCCCCAGTGATTAGTCTGTAGGCCTTGTTAAGTAACAGGCAGATTTTGTTGAGCACAGTTGTGTCGGCAGCCCCGTAGACCGGGAGTCCATAGTCTACCAGGGATAATATCGAGGATGTTACCACAAGCCCGAGGGCAGCGGGAGGAAGAGCGCTCTTGTAGCGGTATAAGATACCTAGCCGCATATTGGCTGCTGAGGCAAGGGTGTCAATGTGGGTATGGTAGTTGAGGGCTGAGTCAAAGGTGACCCCAAGGTATCTGAACAAGTGTACTTGCTCTAGCATTTTTTTGGAACCAGGGAGGATGTGGAGTGGAAAATTGCTGGCTTTGTTTTGGGGGTGGGCAAAGAGCATTGTTTTCGTCTTTTTGAGATTTATGATCAGTCTATGCTTTGTGAACCAGGTTTCTGCATCAGTATACAAGAGCTGCAAGGAGTCCTGAAGGGAGGTAGGGTTGCGGTGGGAGGCAAAGATGACAGCATCATCTGCATACAGCAGCATATTTCCAGTGCATTCACTTGGCAGGGTGTTAAGGTAGAGCGAGAAGAGTAGAGGTCCTAGGATGGAGCCCTGAGGAACCCCTGATTGGATGGGACATGATTTTGATAGTGTTCCATTAATTTTGACACATTGGGAGCAGGCCGATAGATAGCTGGTGCACCATGCGAGTGGCCCAATAGCGAAGTCAGCCTGGTGGAGTGCACCCAGTAGGAGGGGGTGGGAAACAGTGTCAAATGCCTTGGAAAGGTCGATGAACACTGCCCCAGCTAGGGAGCCAGAGTCCAGGGATGTGTGTAGGAATGTTGAGAACTCCACTAGTGCTGTGCATGTGCTGTGTCCTGCCCAGAAACCATGCTGTTCAGGGCAAAGGATGTTATATTTAGTCAGGTACTCAGTAATCTGTATAGCGACCAGTTTTTCAAGGGCTTTGGAGAGGGGATGGAGTATAGAGATAGGCCGGTAGTTCCCAGCTGAGGACCTATCACCCCCTTTGTGGATGGGAGTGACAATGGCCATTTTCCATGCTGTGGGGAACTGCCCCAGGCAAAGGATTATTGAGAAGGCTGGTAAGTGGGACAAGGACCTGATCCAGTACGCGCCGGAGAATGGTGGGGTCCACGGTGGAGTTGCCGGGACTATTGCTCTTTAGTGCACAGATCAGGTGGGGTCTAGCTTCAAGGGTAGTTACTCTACGTAGGTAGAAGCTAGGGTGCCGGTGATCTGGGGTCGGTAGGGAGGGTGGTGGGTCGAAAAAGTTACTGGGGAGGATAGGGCTGAGGTCCATGAGGGAAGAGTTGAGGTGATTTGCGATGCCTATCGGGTCAGTAATGTTGGTACCGCCAATATTGAGATGGGAGGGGGGAGGGGACTGCATGCTTCCATTCAATTGTTTGATATTGTCCCAAAAGGTTTGGGCGCACCCCAAAGAGGAGGTGATGGTGGCTTGATAGTAGTCGGCCTTGGCTTTTCGGACTGCCCAGGTGCACTTATTCCGAGTGGCGTTGTAGGCCTGTCTATCAGCCATCCGGCCTGTTTCTGTTGCGAGGTGCCACAGGTTATCCCTATGCCTAAGTAACTGTAATAGGGCATGGGTAATCCAGGGCACTTTATGTTTTTTGCTTTTGGTAGCTGTGAGGGGTGCGAAGAGGTCGCAGGCTGTATTAAATGTATGGGAAAAGAAGGCGAGGGCAGTGTCTATATCTGGAGCATGGTGAACGGGCGACCAGTTTGTTTGGGCCAGAAATTGCCTGAGGTTCTTCAGCCTGCCAGGTTTGAGATGCCGGCGAGGCGTGTGCTGGGCGGTGGGTTTTGGCAGGGTGGTCACCCAATGGAATATGGTTGGGGAATGGTCGCTGAGTGAGTCAGAGAGGATTTGGATGTCCAGGATTTTTGGGGCAGTTGGTGATGATGACATCAAGGAGGGAGCTGGTGCTTCCCTTAGGGTTTACTCTTGTGGGTTTGGAAACTAGCTGTGTCATATCAATGGCAGCAAAGCAGTCCCAGGTGATGGTGAAGGTGGGGCTGAGCCAGTTAATACTGAGGTCACCCACAAGGACTTGATCAGCCCTATGTGGGATGGTGGTAAGATAGTCAATTAAGGATGATGTAGCTGAGTTTTGGTTTTTAGGTGGAATGTAGGCAGAGGTGAGATACAGGGGGCCCCTAGAGGGGTCTGGAGTGCGTTTAAGGGTGAGGGCCTGTGCCCCACCTGCTAGGGCCGGGGCAGGGAGTGCTTGACCAGTGAGAGAATCCCTTATATAGATTGCACAGCCACCCCCGTGTTTGCCTACACAATCCTCCCGGTATATGGTGTAGCCAGGGAGGGCGACAAAGGAGTCAGGAGTGGACTTTGATAGCCAGGTTTCCACCAGTGCAATGATGTCAGGTTTGTGCAGCATGACCCAGCACTGGAGGGTGTCAAGTTTTTTCAGGATGCTGCATATATTCATGGAGGCAATACTCAGACCAGGGGGCCCACCTGATGGGCAGGTCAGGGAAGGGGCCTGGGTTAGGATGTATGTTGCCTGTTAGAAGTAGAAGGAGGATCACAGTTCTGGGCAGGACATGGTGATGTATGTGTTTCCTACGTGTATGGGGGCTGAGGGGGGGACCTTGGGGGAGCAGGGAATGGGTAGAGATTGGCAGGGTGGTAGGGTGAGGGTGATAAGCTGCCTGGGGTGGCCTGGAAAGGCGGTGTGGTGGAGCATGGAGAATGGGTGTTTTGGGCCAGTAGGCATGGTAATTGTGGGGTTCGTGTGAGCCATGTCTAGGGGAATTGCCAGTGCTGGAACCCGAGATCCAACGGGGATGGCTGGCTGGAGGCATGAGGGTATTAGAAGGTAAATGAGGGGGAGGCATTTTAGGAGGTGGTCTAACATGGCAAATTTGGTGATAGCTGAGATTAAGTAGAAGTTTCTAAATGGACTTCTAAGAACGTAGTTACCACTTTGGATTGCAGAAAGGTGTGAGTTGGAGCGGATTGGAGTGGCTCAGGAGGTTTGGAGGGGTCTAGGAAATAGTAGGGATGGGGATAGATAATGTGTGCAGGGTGGGTAGTAAGGGTCCCTCTAGTGGTTGGCAGGTATAACCTGCTAATGGCAAAGTGGGGACTTAGGTTAAGGAGAACAGAAAGTGATGTCATAAGGGAGTACCTATAAAGGAAATGATGAGCCAGGGTCAACGGGCTAACCCCCCTCACAAGGGTGCTGTTCTCCTGAGGTACTTTAATTACCTTGGCAGCTGCACCCATGTTGAAATCAGCTTGTAACACACATGCCCCCATAAGAAAATATAAGATTAAGGGTGGGAGGGTGTCAAATTTTTTCAGGATGCTGCATATATTCATGGAGGCAATACTCAAACCAGGGGGCCCACCTGATGGGCAGGTCAGGTCAGGGTCAACTGAATTACTCCATCTCTGCTCAGAAACATGGCCTCCAGGGACAACCTGTGGCACCATGCCCAGGCTACTGGGAAGTAGGCTAACTGGCAATGCTACAAAGATGCCAGAAATGCCTGTACTCAAGAGATTTGCTCTGCCAAGACTCACTATTTCAAGCCTGCACTCTCAATCTCATAGGGGATGGTAGGAAATTCTGGAGCAATATGCATGACCTCATGGGCAAAACCAGTAAATCATCCCCATCTATGCTTTCTGTAAATGGGAAATAATCCAAGACCCCAACTAGATCACTGATACTTTTAAATCAACCTTAGCAGGTACTCTCACCAGACTTCTTTGATGCTTCAGTGCCTAATGACATGGGAAACAGTCTTGGAACCCCTCATGTCCCCCTTTCACTTCAAGAAAGTCACAAAACTTGAGTCCAAAAAGTACCTACAATGGGTACTTGGTAAGTCTAGGTATGGTAGCAGCTCCCTCTACTTAAAACATCTCAACCTCAGCTTTGGAGAAGTCCTTACTCCTCTAACTAAACTTCTGTCTTGGTCAGTTCCCCCAGAGATGGAAGATTGCCATAGTCATTCTCTGTCCTCAAAAGTGGAGATGGTGCCCTTCACATGAACTATCACCCTATCTCAATCCTTCCCTCTCCCCTTGAAGGCACTAGAATGAGTTGTCTTGGACAAGCTAACTGAGTATCTCACGAAGTACCCAATCCAATGCACCTAACAGCATAGATTCTGTAAGGCACACAGCACTACCACAGCCCAATTAGAATTCACCAGCTATATGCATACCTCTATTGATCAGGGGCACTTAGTGGGGGTGATATACATTGACCTCACTAAAATCCTCAAAATAGTAAATCACACCATCCTACTTGACTCTATCTCTCCTCCACCAGACTTTCACCCAAGGCTGTTAGATGGTTCAATAGCTTTCTCAGGGGCAGATCACGTCAGGTTAAGATCAATGGGGTTTTCTCTGACAGCCATCTAGTCCACGCCAGTGTACCTGCAAGGCTCAATTTTGGGTCCACTACTTTTCATTCACTTTCTAAATAACTTTCTCCTGGCTAACACTGCCTACATGCTACTCTACACTAATGATGTCATCATCTTTTCTAGCCAAACTGACCCGCTACCCCTTTAGGACCAACTCCAACATAATTTGTCATCTTTTGAAGCCTGGTTCACTAAGCATTAAGTGCTCATGAATTATTTTTTTTTTTTTTAGTTGTTTAACCTGGTATAGCACACTAAGCTGAAAGCTTTTTTGCAGGAGCGACCTGGGAGCACAAGGAGGTTAAGTGACTTGCTCAGGGTCACACAGTATGCAAGTGGAAGCTGTGGGATTCAAACCCAGGTTTGGTCTGCTGGATGTCACCAGATTTGCAGGTCAGAGCCTTAGACCACTGCGCTATACTGCCTCCTCATTATATTAAAAAGCTTTATAAAAATTTATAAAGAATTATAAAAAGCTAAAAGCATGCTTTTCATAAATCCCTGCAACAAGTACAAACCTCACACACTATCTGTAACACCATGGATAACACTTTAGAGCAAGTCCAGAACTTTGAGTACCTTGTAATGACTCTTGACTGCTCACTGTCCTATACCACCCATGTCGATCTAGTTGCTAAGGTGGTAATCACAAGAATCGATCTCTTATACAGGCACATATGCTGCATGACCCCGGATGTGCTCTGGCTAGCAGTTAATAGTTCAATAATCTCCATCATCAACTATGCACTAGTTGTATACAGTGCTGCAACTGATCCCATGCTCAAAAGGGTTAATGTTTCACTCAATAAGGCTTGTCGGTTAAACACAGATGCACACCATCTCACCCAAACCTGAGACTTGTACAAGCAAGCAAACTGGTTGAATCTCTTGGATAGGATGAAGAACCAGACTTGCCTTCTAGCAAAAGTAGCCTGTCTTGGCCAACTCCCCGCCCCCCCCATCATACACAATCTCCTCAAACAAGTGACTAATCAACATTTAACATGAGGAACAGCACAACAAAGTCTCCAAGTCCCTCTCTGCCACACATCACAGGCACAGTGGTCATTTGCATACTGAGCACCCACATGGCTGAATGATCTCCCTGCTGCAGTCCTGGCAATGCCAAAATTGGTCTCTTTCAAATGTAAACTATGTCGCCACCTCACCAAACATAACAACTATGACTGTTTTCTTCTAAATCTCTCTTACTCTCAAGCCAAAAATTAAGGTTGTCCCCTACCCTGTGTCTTTACCTCTCCCCAAAAAGTTCCCAGCGCCCCCCACTCCCTGAGTTCCTTTTTCCCTCCCTATGTGATCAACCCCTGTTATGGTACTAGCAGCATCTCCTACTACTCCACTCTCCCTACCCACTAGCAGCCCTCTTACCCTTGCACCCCTTCTCTGATCAATCAAGACCAGACTTAGCTGCCCTTGATTTCCCATTTAAATGTTCTGTTCTGATGAAATAATTGCTGTCTATGCTGCTGTCACTTTATCATTCTTATCATAGTTTTTACTGTGCCCAGTTTGATGCATATACAGTATATTGCTCTTTGGTTTTGCTTGTGTACATTGCTGTCTCACTGATGCGGAACATTTGTAAAACAGCCTCTGGCTCATAAGTCTCATAATCCTAGTAATAAATAAATAAATACTGCTTCATGCAGGCAGTTAGTATTCTCTATCAGGGCAGCACTGGTGCTGTGAAGCTTCATGAATATATGATGTTGTGTGCATCAGACACTGTATTTTCCCAAGTAGTTGTATTTTTCCCCAATTTAGATGGCTCATTAAAAAGCAACCATTAACTATAGTAATAGTAACAAGCATTTGTCAATGCCGAATGTTGGCTTGCTGGCATTGGCAGTGGTAGTGTAGAAGTTACAGAGCTGCGTAATAGGAATGGCAGTGAAGTATTGAACTGAAGCCAACCCCACCACCACCCTGCAGAGACTGACAGGCATTGGGGTGTGTGTTTGGGTCGTCAGGCATAACGGCCATGCCATTTCACCACACCCCACTCTGCAGAGACTGACAAGTGTCACATGTTCCTTGGGGTCTTGGCCCTTATGCGCACCCCATTTCATTAGGAAATACTGTGAGAGGGGTGTGATATAGGAGAATGGGGTGAAGTTTGGGGCCGAAGAGTCCAAGGCATACCTCGATGCCTCTCAGTGACTGCAGGGTGTGGAATGGTATGAGCATCACAGGCAAGAATCCCAAGTCACACCCCTGATTCCTGTCATTCTCTATAGGGTTGGGCGATTTAGTTGAAAAGCCTAATACCTCAGGCATTCGTTGGTATGTTAACTCCAAATTCTCAACATGTTTGTTTTGTGACCCCACCTCATGAACAGGGGGAATATCAGTTTGGTAGCCGAAAGCTGCTTATGCACAGTGACTACGGCATTTAGCACCACAGGTGCAAAAATATTCTGAACAGGATGTAAAAAATGACAGCTGTACTCTTTCATGGGGAGGTATAAAATGGCTATATTGCAAATGTGTAGTAAAAATATTTAAAAAAATGGTGAAGTCACGAGCGTACATAGAAACTGTGCAACGCACACCCGTTATATAAGTAGGTTGGAGATTTTTTATAGCAGATTGTCAACTCAGGCATTTTGGTGCCTCCGATCATGAACAGTGTCACTGTGACTTTCTTTATCTGTGCCGAACAATGATTTCCCACAGCGACCACGCATCTCTACACTGAAAGTGTGAAAACACACTTCGGCCATGTTGTGAAAAATGGCAGCTGTACTGTTCATAAGGAAGTGTTGAAAAATGCCACTAGTGAAAATCTGGACTGAAAATATTACAAAGTCATGAACTAATGAGGATGCGTGAAACTGCACAATGCTCACTGTAACACAGTCATTTTATGGACTTTTGTCACCAAATTTTCAACATAGCCATTTTAAGATCTCTGCTCATGAACAGTGTAACTGTGATTTTCTTAATCTGTCCTAAACATTGCTTTCTCACACCAACAGCACCGTTGAGCACTACATGTGCGATAACACATTTTGGGTGACATATGAAAAATTGCAACTGTACTGTTCATAAGGAAGTTTAATAAAATGGACATGTTGAAAATCTAGAGTGAAAATATTAAATTTGCAAACTTACGAGCATGCCTAGGAACTGTGCAACGCACGCTCATAAAAGTCATTTTTAGGAATTTTTTCACCAGATTTTCAACATAGCCATTTTAAGACCTCTGCTCATGAACGGTGTCACTGTGGTTTTGTTAATGTGTCCCATACATTGAGTTTGCACACCGACTGCGCCATTGTGCGCTACATGGGCGGAAACACGTTTTGGGCAGGATGTGAAAAATGACAGCTGTACTGCTCATAAGGAGCTGTGGAAAAATGGCAATGTTGAAAATCTGGAGTGGAAATATTGAAAATTCGCAAACCTACGAGTGTGCGTGGGAACTGTGCAACGCACACTCGTAAAACAGTCATTTTTAGGAATTCTGTCACCAAATTTTCAACATTGCCATTTCAAGACCTCTGCTCATGAACAGTATCACTGTGATTTTCTTAATTTGTCCCGTACATTGATTTCGCACACTGACTGCGCCATTCTGCGCTACATGGGCAGAAACACATTTTGGGTGAGATGTGAAAAATGACAGCTGTACTACTCATAAGAAGGTGTGGTGAAATGGCAATGTTGAAAATCTGGAGTGAAAATATTGAAATTTCGCGAACTTACGAGCCTGTGTAGGAACTGCGCAACGCACGCTCATTAAACAGTCATTTTTTTGGAATTTTGGCACTATGTTTCTTGCACATGCATGCAAGCAAACATAAAAATACTAGCATTGCAATAATAAAGATATGAGATGGTCCCACAGTAGTAGATGTATAGTAGATAAATATAGAAAACAAATATATATTAGAAAATGGGTCGGGATAATTCTTATGTGTGACTGGCTAATGCCACCAGCTAGCTGGTCGGGTATCAGGAAACAGAGACTGGAAAATAATGAGTCCAAGAGACTCTGGCTGCCTCATTACCTTCTCATAACACTGTGTATATAGAATTTTCAGTTTTTAAAATGCCACCATTTTTTTATCTCACTAAATGAGCAGACTTTCCCCTGATAGAGTAAGGGAGTGAGCCCTCCATCCCTACAGCATATCTCGGCTGCAGTGTTGTTTTCTGTAATCTGAGTACCACAAACAGATACACTTTTAACTTAACTTCTTTTCAGCAGTACCGCTGCGGCCATTCTTTCATCACTAAACTCACACAGTATCAACCTGCTCAGCATCCAAACCACTTGCCTTCCACAATTGTACATAACTGTAATTCTACTGGCCACCATTTCTCTAATTTAAAGAGCGTCCCTTCATCTCAGGATGTGGATAGTCTCCCCCTTTCCACCTGCTGACATTTAGGTTAAATATGTCAGGCTAAAATGTAATTTCAAATTCAGTCTGCACACAAATATATTTTTTTTTAACTGAACCACCGTGGCCATTCTATTTCTACACTGTACCTGGTCAGTCCACAGATCTTTTCTGTACTCATAAAGCACTTTGTCCCCCAGATTAACTGTCATATCAAATGTTTAAGAAAGAAAAGTAACCTTAGCACTACTGCTACCCTTCTCTGTTGTGTCTTTCATCTGGTATTTTCTCCCTTCAGACTCTGTGGCAGCGAGAAATGGGTTTAGAATAAAACAGTTACCGTAGCAACAGTGCTATCACCATCATCAGCACACACACACACTCTCGATCATTTGAGGTAAAATTTAAACTTAGCCCTATAGCTTTCACTGACTCTGTTCAGTTGTTAAACTCTGCTCCTTCTGCAAAACTGACCAGAAAAATAAATTCCATTTCCATACAGCGCTGCCGGACAATTGTGGCACACATAAAAGCCAGCAGCAGCTCCTCCTAAACATTCAGTCCTTTTGGAATCAGACGGGTAAGTTTGGTACAGGCCAAAATAAAGAAAAAACACAACCAGCTCTGGGGAACGGATGAAGAAGAGAACTGACAGCACAGCAAAGTTTTTTGTTTATAACTGGGCAGCGGCTCCATCTGAACTTTTGATCCTTATGGGATCACACCGGGAAGCTTGGTACTGGCTAAAACAAAACAAGGAATGTCATAGTAAGCAAAGTCATCACTCCATAGCTTACTGTGATCAGCGATCAGGCACTACAGAGACAGAAAGCAAGAGAGGGTTTGTGTCAGTCACACACAGTAGCACTGTGGGAGATAGCCTTGTCTTTCTCTTTCACTTGTTCACTTAACACTTTTTGTTGAGTGCCTCCTTCTCCTGCCCTGGTCTATTTTGTGTCAAATATATAAAAAACAGAAAAGAAAAAGCCAAACTAACTCACTCCCGCTATTTTTAAAAGTTGTGTGTGTGTGGGGGTGGGTGAGAGGGAGAGGGCATAATCATGGCAGAAGCTGCATTACCATAAAAATCTTTAGCGCAAAAAAAAAACAAGCATCTGTCAATGCTGAATGTTTGCTTGCTGCCATTGGGAGTGCAGGAGTTAGAGAGATGCAGCATAGGAATGGCAGTCAAGTAGTGAACTGATGCCAACCCACCCCCACCCGCAGAGAGTGACAGGCATTAGGGTGTCCCTTTGGGTGTTTGGTAGTGCAGTGCAGCAAAACATGCTGGGCAGGATGTGAAAAATGACAGCTGCTCAGTTCATAATGAGGTGTAAAAAAAATGCCAGTGTTGAAAATGTGGCATACAAATATACGAAATGTGCGGAGTTACAAGGGTGCGTGGGGAATATGCAACGCACGCTTGCAACACTGCCATTTTATGGGTATTCGGTACCAAATTTTCAACATAGGCATTTTAGCACCTCTGCTCATGTACAGTGTCACTGTAATTTCCTCAAAGTGTCCCAAGAAGTGATTTTGCACAGCGTCCACGCTATTCTGCACAGGAAGTGTGAAAATACATTTTGGGCAGGGTATGTGAAATGATGACTGTACTGTTCATCAAGAGTTGTGGAAAAATGGCAATGGTGAAAACACAGAGTGAAAATATTATGAATGCACGACAGTATAAGCTTGCGTGCAATTGGCCAATGCACGCTCATAACACAGTCATTTTATGGAGTATCAGCACCAAATTTTCACCATAGGCATTTTAGGAGCTCTGCTCATGAACTGTGTCACTGTCATTTTCATAATCTGGCCCAAACACTGATTTCCCACAGCGACTGTGATGTTGTGCGCCGGAAGTGCGGAAACACATTTCAGGCAGAATGTGGGAAATGACAGCTACACTGTTTCACAAGGAGGTGTACAAAAATGCCAATGCTGAAAATCTGGTGTTAAAATACTAGGAATGCGCAAAGTTACAAGCCTGCGTAGCAGCTGCACAACGCTCGCTCATAAAACAGGCATTTGTTGGATTTTTCCCACCAAATTTGGAACATAGGCTTTTTGAGAGGCCACCTCATGAACAATGGCACTGTCATTTCATTAATAGGTCCCGGAAGGTGATTTCACGCAGTGACTGCGAAATCACCTTTCAAGGCCAATTAACGCCATGACAGTGATAGAATTCATGAGGAGGGGCCCCCAAAACCCCATGTTGAAAATTTGGTGCCAAAATTCCAAGAAATGCCTGAGATATGCAGCAAAGTTGAAAAAACCCTATTCACTCCATTATACAGCTTACCAGCATTTCCTCAGTTCGCGGTCGGCTTTGAAGAGTGCAGACGTGTTCCCGGTCCACGGAAGATCATCGCGCCAGACTCCAGAGGTAGGTATGTGGTGGGGGGGTGAGGGGAGGCAGGGTGCGCAGTGGGGAGGTGCAGGTGGGGGGGGCATCGAGACTGCGAGGGACAATTTTTGTTTTATAGGAGAGAGAAAAAAAAAGGAAAACCATCACGGGACAGTTTTTGTGTTGCAGGGCATTTGGCACACTGGGGTGGGCTCCCAGTGTGCCACCTAACTGCTTTTTTTTGGGGGGTGTCAGTAGCCAACAGGGGATTGGGTACCCTCAGCAGCACACAACACCAGGGGGGAGTAATGCCAACGGTGATTGGGCATCCCCATTAGCAAACAAAGAAAGTGGGGCGTGAGCTGAGGGGCATTGGGCACCCCCTCGGCAATTCAGCATTTGGGGGATATGCCGACGGGGAGCGGGCTTCCCCTGTCAGCACACTAACACAGCGGGGGGGGGTTACCAACAGGAGGATTGGGTACCACTGATGTTGGCAGGCCTGAACCGCTCACCGACCATGCTCATAATGGCGGCAAGCATGGCAAGAAAAGACCGCTGCGTATGACGAGCATTGCTCGGTTTGCAGTGGACCTTTGCTTAGATGTGCTCGCTCCATTATACATGCATGGTGTGGCACCGGCATGCAGGCTGATTGGGGAATGAGGGATGCACCTACTGATGCATGCGCTGCATTCGCCCAACAGTGCCCGCGCCCCCCCAAACCTGTTCTACCACAAGATGTTGCTTGTGCAAGCATGCAAGCCAACATAAAAACCACAGTATTCGAATGCAGGTGGGGGAACTACAGTATTTTATGACAAAACTTATTTTTAAGTACCCTTTCCCAAGCAGACTGACTGCTATATTAACAGTATATTAGCATGTAGATGGCCTTCTGACTACAAAAACAGAGTTCCTAAGTGGTATTTTAGCAGTCAGTCAGTTTAGCATTCAGTTTAGCAGTCATTCTGAGCTGATTTTAATGTTAAAAACTGTTAACTATGTTTATTATTATTAACAGTCATTAGCATTCAGAAGCAGTATAAAGTTTCCACAGAACAAAATGATAAACCTTCAGTAAATTTTCTACTTTCCTTGAGCCAGATATCAACCATTCACTGAAGCCCTCACCCTGAGAACTATGTGATGCTGATGAGAAGTAGGGGAAGAGCCTAAAATGATGCCACTCTAGGCATACAGATCCATTGGGCAATGCTGGTTTTAAGCATTAAACTGTACATAAGGAATAGTACACTACAGTACAATACACCCTTAACAAACACAATTGCCAGCAAATTAAAATAACTATGTTTAAATAGGGTCGGCACTACACCAGATTGCTTTGTATTCCTATTAGTATCAATGTAGTCCCTTTCCTACTTTGCATCATCATAATGCAATTTTCAGCAGTGGTGCTGCAGTGAACAGTCAGTGCTTCAGAGAAAATAGGAAGTATTAACGAAGGCTTTGTAAGTTAAATTTATTTAAAAATTCTTTGGTGAATGCTAACTGATTTATAGGGACACTGGCAGCTTTAAGCCCCATTTTACAGAATGTGCACTGAATGCGTGCATTAAGTACAGTTGTTATAGAAAAAGTTCATGGGAAGAGATTCTAAAATAACCCCTAGATGTCTCATTTTCTCTAAAAGTATATCATGCTTAGTCCACTTGAAATACATGCGGTGCGCATCCATGAGAAGGAATGGCACTGAGCCGTGGGTAAGCTAGTTCACAAATGAGTTAAAAATTTGGTATCAATAAATGGATGGAGCTCCTACTATTCATTCCAGTGATTCGAAAGTATTCCACTAGAAAAATGAGCATGCTTTAAATGTTAAATGTTGTTTATAAAAGTTAAAAGCCATGCATTTGGGCTTGTGCATTAGAGCTGACTTTAATATGTATGCCCAGAAGCATGGCTTCAACTTTTAAAAACAAAGTAAAAGCTCAGTTTTCAAGGGGAATACTTTCTAATGGATCACTGGCAGGAATGGTAGGAGCTCCAAGCTTTTACTACTATGTGATACCAAATTCTAAACTCGTTCATGAATGAGTTTGCCCCATCTCGCTACCATTCTCCTGGCCACACACTGTGCATATTTTAAGCAGACTGAGCATAATATAGTTTTAGAAACAATTAGAAATATCTTGGGGTTACTTTAAAATCTCTTCCCATTACCATTTTCTATAACAAGTGTTCCTATGCACACACTGTAAAATTGGGCTCAAAGCTGATAGTGTCCCTTTAAGATGTGTCCCTGAGCCAGCCCAGTGGTGCTGAGGGTTGAGACGCTGAATGCCACACCTTGCACCATGCCAGTGACCTGACTTTGGGAATGAGCTAGGGCACCAGGGATCAGCACGGCAGAGAGAGGACGGAGCATCGGTGGACTGAACTCCTCTCCCTGGGGAGGGATTCAGGGCATACCAAGCAAAGTAGTGACCCTGGTGGAAGCTGGAGGCACTACACGTGCTCAGGCTGATGAGTGGGAGGAGTGGGGTGGACATCAGAGACATCATGCTGTGCAGATGTCATTGCACTGTTACACTCCTGGGGGAAAATACACTAAGAAAATCCCCATCCTAGAGGATAAGTGATGGCACCTCTGCCCCGTCGGACCACACTCCAGAACCGGGCTTCTCTCCGCTCCAGGGCTGACTGCCCAGCTGGCACATTAGATTTCAGAGAGAGTGGCCTGGGTGGATAGAGCAGCCCCACCTTGGGGGGGAGGTGCAGAGCAAGGGGATCTGCCTGGCTGGTGCGGAGTGAGGATAGCGCTTCAGGTGGGAGGTAGGGTTAGCAGGGTGGTGGATGCCAGTAAGAGTTCCCCGATGGTATGGAGTAGAAACAAAGTCTATAAAAAAAATGATGTGTCCCTGATCTTCCTTTGTCCTTTGCCGTGTCTATAGGTGCCTACTATGGGGGAGGGGGCTGAGGGGTTAAAGCCCCCCCCAGAAAGGTAAAGTGTGGGCTCTGCCACCCCATCCAGAATAAATTTTTTTTATGTAATACCACTATTGCGCAGCCTTTCTGAGTGGGAGCAGGGCAGAGGAGTGGATCGTGGGGGGGTTTGACAAAACAGTTATAATTTATTACATCCCGTTCCCATTTTCATTGGTGGTTCACTGTGGTTGAGGGTGGAGTAAGTTGATTGCTGAGCTGCTGCATGGGACTCAGTGAGTCAGTCATGCAGACAGGATTCAAGCACCTATGCATGCCCACCCCCCTCCAGCATCACACGCTGCACAGCCTGAGTGCCTTTACCTATTTAGTGCCATTTTGCTTGCAGTAGAAGTAGGAGACATGGAGGCTCATTAGTGGCTAGCAGGTGTGTGAGCTGCCTCTGAGCAAGCAGAAGGATGTACGGTCAGAAGTGTGGACTCAGGAAGTTCCTAGTGCTGTTGTCAACTCCGCAAGAATGAACCATGACTACCAACAACAGAAGACCCTCAGTTATACTCAGAGTGGAAGAAGAAGGAACACTTTGGAAGGAAGGAGTTGTCGACTCAATCGGTTATCATCAACTTCTCACTGCTAGTGGTAGTGGTAGTAGTAGGAGTAGTCTGCAGCGAGGGGGAAAGTGAGTGAGGTCTGGCCCCAGTGGTGGTGAAATTGTTTTGGTAAGCAGTGAGCTGAAGCTTGTTAACAGTAGGTTAGGTGTCTTGTATAGACACATTCACTGTCTTACACCTGTTGCCCTGAAATTAGCTGTCACCAGTTTGATCTTGTCGATCATAGATTCTTGCCTAATTATTTACAATGCTGCCACTGATGCTACTCTCAAATAGCTGACAATTGCATTTAACAAGTCCTGCAGGTTAATAATTGGTGCTGATAAGCGCACCCAAACCTGCGAACTGTATTCACAAACCAATTGGCTGCACTTACAGGGGCATATAAAATACCAAACCTGCCTGTCTGTGATAAAAGTCTGCCTTACATTAATTCCCCCAGTAACCCAGCCCTTGTTTTTTCCAGTAGCTAACCAACATTTCACACAGAGTGCATCTAGGCAGGTTTTTCTTGTCCCACACTGCTGGACTTCTCAAGCCCAGCATACCTTCAGCTACAGAGCTCCTACCTGGCTAAATGAAATTCCAGCGGAAATCCTCTCTGAGCCCAGCCTTGGCCCTTTCAACTCAAAATTGTATTGTCACCCAGTATCCGCTGTAATTGTGACTGCGCCCACTAGCCACTACTCTCCCTCACTGTGACAGTGTTACACCATCTGACCTGCTCTTATTTTTTACTATACCCCATTGGACCCTGACCTGTGTCATTGCTGGCACCTTCTCCTGTCTCCCTATCCCATCTGACCCACCCCTTTGATATCCCTTCTGTGTCCCCCCTCTTTTCCACCTTCTCCTCCTCTATCTCTCCAGCATCCCCTTCTGTTGACCTCTCCCCAGGACTGCCCCAGTTTCATCATAACCCACTCTGCTGGATCTCTATCTTGATTTGACACTATGTGGCTTGCATCCCTTTTGTAAAGAAAATGTATTACTTTTCTTTTGCCCCCCCCAACACTGCAGTTTGCGACATGCCCACCTTTCCCTGTTTGCCTAGATGTTGGCAATTGTCTGTTGTATTCAGACTGCTATTACCCGTATATTTCTGTTATTATTGTTGCTCATTGTTTAAATGCTGCCTCGCCAATTGTGATCTTATCATCGTTTGTTACATTGTTGCTGTTTAAATGCTGCTTCACCAATTGTTATATTATCATCATTTGTTATAGTGCTACTATTACTGTTTGTGATACCTTCTTATCTCTTGCCCGTGGCACTGACATACTATTGTAAGTTTTACGTACTGTTTTCTAGTCTATATTTCTGAATTTCTCCTTAAGCCATATTTTAACTCTGTACATTGCCTTACTGTTTTCCTTTGTGATGTGGAAGCTTTGTAAACAAACCCCTGGTTCAAAGGTATTTGTAATCCTAGTAATGAATAAAAAACTAAATACATAAATACAGCTTCTTTATTTCAATTTAAAATGTATATGTATGTAAATTAGCAAACTACTACTACTGAGTATACAGTTATGCACTGACCTCTGCAGCGAAAGGGCGAGGTGAGGGGTACGAGCGAGGCCTGGCCTGATGAGAAGAAAGACAGTTTGGTGATTGAGCCAGGCAGCTGGCTAAGGCAAATTAACCAAGAGCTTTACTTTTTTCTATTCAAATTCATTACTAAACTGAACTTTAACTGATGACGGGTGATGGCAGTATTATAGGTAAAACAACCACATCCCCTATGCTAAGTTGATTGAACCTTAAACAAGCACACATAAAAATGCATAAATTAGTATTATTGTTATCAACTGATGATTCACAGTGAGACAAGACTGTTATTTTTCTGGGGCTTGAGTACAAGGATGAAGTGGGATTGTGTCCTACCTAGCAGCAACAAGAAGGCTGAGATCAGATGGTGCCACTCTCTTTGCCAGTGGGCTAAGTCTCAGGCTCCCAGCCATAGAACCCCTCTCAATTTTCCTCCAAAGGCTCCAAACCCTCCAGACTTTTTTTTTATTTTTTGAATAGCTAATGCAAAATTGGATTTTGTCAGATCAACAAAACAGGTGAGGGGTAAATGGAAGGCTTGGGTCTGGAATTAATTATAGAGTAGTGTGGAAAAAGTATTTTAAATACAGGAGGAAATGGACCATAACAGGAATCCAAGTAAGAAAGCAAAGACATTTTTATGGTACTCACAAAACCCACAGCAAGCATTATTTTACCAAGGTCCTTTTCAGTCCCTTTGCCATTTGAACTCTAGGATTGGATTTGATGCCTTATTTTTATGTTTGCTTGCAAGCATGTGCAAGAAACATAGTGCCATCATCCGAGTTTTCAGAGGTGTGGCAGCCCTTTTCCAATTCAGGCAGCATGTTTGCAGGCGCAGCTGCAGTTCTGCAATGCCTGCTTGAGCTGTCTATGACCAGTCCAAAATGCAGTGGCGTACAGTTGAAAGGGGGAGCTACACTTCAGTGAGCAGCGATAAGATATCACCTGCTCATGCGCACTCCCCCTACACACACGCGCGCGTGCACGCACGCATGCATGCATACTGCATGCTCCCCCACACACACTGTGTAGCCAATGGGGGGAGCCCAATCCCCCATCAGCTGTGCTGCGCCACCCCAAAACAGAGTTCTATATGCCGCGCTGGGTGCCCATCCCAGCTTGGCTAAACATCAGTATAGCTGACTGGGGTGCCCAATCTCCCATTGGCTCCACTGGTTCCCGCCCCCACAGAGTACAGGGTGCCACGCTGGGAGCCCACCCCAGCATGGCAACACATGCTATTACCAACGGGGGTGACCAATCCCCCGTCAGCTCCACACACCCCTAGCCATCCTTGTGCCATGCTGGGAGCCCACCCCAGCATGGCAAACATCCCGCGTTGTCGTCATCTAAAAAAAAAACACCTGAAACTCAAAAACTGTCCAGCGGTGTCTCTGTCCCCAGCCATGCCCACCTACTGCGCACCCTGCCTCCCCACACCCCCCACACCCCATACTTACCTCCAGAATCCAGCATGATGATCTTCGGTGGACTGGGAACATGTCTGCACTCTTCAAAGCTGACCGAGAACTGAGGAAATGCCAGTAAGCTGTACAACGGGATAGATAGGGTTTTTTCAACTTTGCTGCACATCTCAGGCATTTTTTGGAATTTTTGCACCACATTTTTAACATGGGGTTTTTGGGACCCCTTCTCATGAATGATCTCACTGTCATGGCATTAATAGGCCCCGAAGGGTGATTTAGCAGTCACTGTGTGAAATCACCTTTCAGGACTGAGTAATGAAATGATACTGCCACTGTTCATAAGGTGGGCTCTCAAAAAGCCTATGTTGAAAATTTGGTGGAAAAAATTCCTGAAAATTACTGTTTTATGAGCATGCATTGCACAGTTCCTACTCACGCTCGTAAGTTTGAGAATTTTCAATATTTTCACTGTAGATTTTCAACATTATAAAAAAAAAACGACAAGACAGCTCAACCAGTGAACAGAGTGTGCGAGTCAAAAAACGATATATACCATAACAACAAAAACCGCACCACTCAGAACTCCAAAAAACGGCAATGTTTAATAGTGAAAAACCGCAATTACAAGTACATGCAGGTAAATGAGTAGTTCAACCTCTACCGGTTTCGCACAATTTGCGTCATCAGGAGGATGACCATCCATCTACATAGACCCCTTTTATAGTAAATTAGCAACCTAAATTTAAAGTGCCAGTACAACAAAAAATGTAACAAAATTATATACACAACATAAGATCCATGTAGTAATAGTCCTATCTTTATATCTGCTAATAAAAACTATAGAAATAGTTAAAACAGAGTTGAGAAACTAGAACGCTATCTATAATTACCCTTCAACAACACATAGTATATTCATTTATTTACATAGCACTCATACGTAATTTGGAGACAACTATCTAAAAATAAAAATAAAAATAAAAATACATATTTAATCTAAGGAGCCAGAATCATTTTAGATGCATTTAACATTACCACCAAAGGAGCAACATAGATATTATGTCCATAGTGATATTTAGAAATGAAGACTGCAGAAACAGAGGATACGCACATTTTCACTGTAACCTGAAAAATAAGCATAAAAATATATCAAAGCATTATTTTTTCAGTAAGCTATTAGCAAAAAGATATATTAGCAAATATATATATATATATATATATATATATATATATATATATATATACACAGTTCAGTATATACCATACAAGAAATATATGGAACAGGGAGGATATCACTATATAAATAGTACAGGTTCTAATCCCACCAGGGTATGCCAAATCAAAGAAAACATTTATTTTCTCCTAATACATGATAATAACTCAATCCTATCATTCAGACCAGGAGATTTTAAGGCTCCCAAAGTATAAATCCAAAAAGATTCCCGATAAAGTAATTTTTCATCCAAGTTCCCACCACGTGGTCCTAACACTACCCTTTCAAAGGCACAAAATTTGAAACCATGCTTGCCATCTCTTGCAATGTCGATATGAACTGCTAATACATTCTTCACATCCTTATTTGCAATGGATCGAAGATGTTCACCTACCCTTATTTTGAATTGCCTACTAGTCTTGCCCACATAAAAAGACCCACACTCACATATAGCCAAATATATAACATTATTGCTATTACAATTAAAAAATTCCCTAATCTGGAATTCTTTTAAATTGTTATGCGTAGTAAATTTATCAGTTTTCAAAATGTAAGGGCAACACTTACAATTCCCACAGCTGAAATTTCCAGCTGGTAAGGGTGGCAACCAAGTTCTAAACGCAGGTACTGCTTTATCAATAAAGTGACTATGTACTAGTCTATCTCTAATGTTTCTACCCCTGCGAAAAACAAAACTAGGTTTTTCCTTCACATCTTCATACAAGAGAGGCTCATGTTCCAAAATGTGCCAGTTATTTGAAACAATCTTCTGAATCTTATGAGACTGTCTAGTATAGCTAGTAACAAAATCCATCTTAGGAGACGCCACTGATTTTACTTTCCCCAACAATAATGTTTCCCTTTTGATGTCCAATGTATCTTTAAAAGTTTGATCTACACACTTAGATGAATAACCCCTGGCAATAAATCTACTGCACATATCACTACCTTGGACAAAAAAATCACTGTCTTCAGAACAGTTTCTCCGTGCTGCTCGATAAAGTTGTGCACTTTTAAGTTAAAGGAACTTGAACAGAACCATGATATAGTAATTAAGCCAGCTGATAAAGGAGGCTCAATAGTGATACTGTCTAGAGACATGTATGTAGGAGAAATCACTAGACAGCTTAATGATTTGGATTTTTATACTCGCCTTAAAAGTGACCCCACATGTAAATTCAAACAAGAAATAGATATGTTTATTAGTGATGCTTTATTTTCTGGGGTGATTTCCACAAGTGAAGCTAACTTTCTCACTGTATCCAAACCGGTCAGAGCTAGTATCTATATTTTGCCTAAGATTCATAAAGATTATTATAATCCACCAGGAAGGCCAATAGTAGCGGGGATAGGTTCACTTACTGAACCTTTGTCTAAATATGTTGATATGCATATTAAACCTTATGTTATGACCTTACCTTCATTTATTAGAGATACTACTCAGATGCTGGGTATACTGGGGGAAATGCAGATTGAGAGAGAATGGTTCCTGGTTTCGATGGACATAACCTCCCTCTATACTAACATACCCCATTTGGGCGGTATAGAGGCATTGGACTATTGGCTATCCTTGGATCCGAATATCACAGATTCTAAGAAACAGTTTCTATTGACTTGTAGTGAACATGTGCTGACTAAGAATGTATTTCTTTTTGGCAAAGATATGTATAGACAAAATAGAGGTACAGCTATGGGGGCAACGTTTGCCCCCAATTATGCTAATCTTTATTTAGGTCGATGGGAAAAGATGTATGTCTATGATGAACAGAACAACCCTTTTCGGGATAAAATTGACATTTGGTGTCATTTTATTGATGACATCTTTATGGTATGGACTGGTACATATGTAGAATTAGGTAATTTTGTTGAATTTTTGGAAACAACTAATCCTAATTTAAAATTTACAGTACAGAGTGACATTGATAGTGTCTCTTTTTTGGATCTAAAGATTTCAAAGAACATAGATGGCACTCTAAAAACAGATTTATTTCGTAAAGATACTGATCGGAATTCTCTTTTGTTAGCATCCAGTTTCCATCCCTACCATATGATTAAAAACATTCCCAAGGCACAATTTTATCGAGCACGGAGAAACTGTTCTGAAGACAGTGATTTTTTTGTCCAAGGTAGTGATATGTGCAGTAGATTTATTGCCAGGGGTTATTCATCTAAGTGTGTAGATCAAACTTTTAAAGATACATTGGACATCAAAAGGGAAACATTATTGTTGGGGAAAGTAAAATCAGTGGAGTCTCCTAAGATGAATTTTGTTACTAGCTATACTAGACAGTCTCATAAGATTCAGAAGATTGTTTCAAATAACTGGCACATTTTGGAACATGAGCCTCTCTTGTGTGAAGATGTGAAGGAAAAACCTAGTTTTGTTTTTCGCAGGGGTAGAAACATTAGAGATAGACTAGTACATAGTCACTTTATTGATTAAGCAGTACCTGCGTTTAGAACTTGGTTGCCACCCTTACCAGCTGGAAATTTCAGCTGTGGAATTGTAAGTGTTGTCCTTACATTTTGAAAACCGATAAATTTACTACGCATAACAATTTAAAAGAATTCCAGATTAGGGAATTTTTTAATTGTAATAGCAATAATGTTATATATTTGGCTATATGTGAGTGTGGGTCTTTTTATGTGGGCAAGACTAGTAGACAACTCAAAATAAGGGTAGGTGAACATCTTCGATCCATTGCAAATAAGGATGTGAAGAATGTATTAGCAGTTCATATCGACATTACAAGAGATGGCAAGCATGGTTTCAAATTTTGTGCCTTTGAAAGGGTAGTGTTAGGACCACGTGGTGGGAACTTGGATGAAAAATTACTTTATCGGGAATCTTTTTGGATTTATACTTTGGGAGCCTTAAAATCTCCTGGTCTGAATGATAGGATTGAGTTATTATCATGTATTAGAGAAAATAAATGTTTTCTTTGATTTGGCATACCCTGGTGGGATTAGAACCTGTACTATTTATATAGTGATAGCCTCCTGTTCCATATATTTCTTGTATGGTATATACTGAACTGTGTATATAGATATATATATTTTTGCTAATATATCTTTTTGCTAATAGCTTACTGAAAAATAATGCTTTGATATATTTTATGCTTATTTTCAGGTTACAGTGAAAATGTGCGTATCCTCTGTTTCTGCGTTCTTCATTTCTAAATATCACTATGGACATAATATCTATGTTGCTCCTTTGGTGGTAATGTTAAATGCATCTAAAATGATTTTGGCTCCTTAGATTAAATGTAGATTTTTATTTTTATTTTTATTTTTAGATAGTTGTCTCCAAATTACGTATGAGTGCTATGTAAATAAATGAATATACTATGTGTTGTTGAAGGGTAATTATAGATAGCGTTCTAGTTTCTCAGCTCCGTTTTAACTATTTCTATAGGTTTTTATTAGTAGATATAAAGATATGACTATTACTACATGGATCTTATGTTGTGTATATAATTTTGTTACATTTTTTCTTGTACTGGCACTTTAAATTTAGGTTGCTAATTTACTATAAAAGGGGTCTATGTAGATGGATGGTCATCCTCCTGATGAGGCAAATTGTGCGAAACCGGTAGAGGTTGAACTACTCATTTACCTGCATGTACTTGTAATTGCGGTTTTTCACTATTAAACATTGCCGTTTTTTGGAGCTCTGAGTGGTGCGGTTTTTGTTGTCATGGTAGATTTTCAACATTGCCATTTTATTACACTTTCTTATGAGCAGTGCAGCTGTCATTTTTCACATCTTGCCCAAAACGTGTTTCCGCCCATGTAGCGCACAATGACGCAGTCGGTGTGTGAAATCAATGTATGGGACACATTAAGAAAATCACAGTGACTCTGTTCATGAGCAGAGGTCTTAAAATGGTTATGTTGAAAATTTGGTGAAAATATTCCTAGAAATTACTGTTTTACGAGCGTGCGTTGTGCAGTTCCTACGCACACCTGTAAGTTTGCGAATTTTCTATATTTTCACTCCAGATTTTCCACATTGCCATTTTATTACACTTCCTTATGAACAGTACAACTGCCATTTTTCACATGTCACCCAAAATGTGTTTCCGCACATGTAGCACACAATGGTGCAGTCGGTGTGCAAAAGCAATGTTTGGGACAGATTAAGAAAATCACAGTTACACTGTTCATGAGCAGAGGTCTTAAAATGGCTATGTTGAAATTTGGTGACAAAAGTCCATAAAATAACTGTGTTACAAGTGAGCATTGTGCAGTTTCCATGCACCATTGTAAGTTCATGACTTTGTAATATTTTCAGATAAAGAAAATCACAGTGACACTGTTCATGATCGGAGGTCCCAAAATGCCTATGTTGACAATCTGCTGTAAAAAATCCCCAAACTAATAACATTACAGGTGTGTGTTGCACAGTTTCTATGCACGCACGTGACTTCACCATTTTTTTAAATATTTTTACTGCATATTTGCAACATTGCCATTTTTTTATACCTCCCCATGAACAGTATAGCTGTTATTTTTCACATCCTGTTCGGAATGTGTTTTTGCACCTGTGATGCTAAATGCCGTAGTTGCTATGCATAAGCAGCTTTTGGCTAACAAACTAATATTGCCACTGTTCATGAGGTAGGGGTCACAAAAAAAGCATGTTCAAAATTTGGAGTGAAAATACCAATGAATGCCTGAGGTGTTAGGGTTTCCAACCATAACACCCCCCCCCGAAGAGAATGACAGGCATCAGGGGTGTGACTTAGGATTCTTGCCTGTAATGCTCATACCATTCCACACCCTGCAGCCAGTGAGAGGCATTGAGGTATGCCTTGGACTCTTTGGCTCCAAAGTTCACCCCATTCTCCTATACCGCACCCATCTCACTGTATTTCCTGATGGAATGGGGTGTGCATAAGGGCCAAAGACCTCAGGGCACACTGTGACACTTGTCCGTGTCTGCAGGGGTAGGGTCTGGTGAAATGGCACAGCCGTTATGCCTGATGACCCAAAGGCACACCCCAATGCCTGTCACTCTCTGCAGAGTGGTGGTGGGGTTGGCTTCAGTTCAATAATTCACTGTCATTTCTCTTATGCAGCTCTGTAACTTTTACATTACGAGTGCCAATGCCAGCAAGCAAACATTCGGCATTGACAAATGCTTGTTTGTTAATGCACAGCCACAATGCACTTTAAAATAAGAAAATTATTCTGGCACATTGCCTGAATATTGTAAAAATTATCTGGGTCAGGTTGGTCAGTGTCTTGTTTAAGAAATCTATGAAGGAGTGAATGGGGGGGCTGTTTCTGAGGCAGGGGAGGTGGAAGGAGAAGCCAGATTGCACAGGTTCAATAGGGATTTTACAGCTTGTGACAGAGAAGGAATGAGTAGGGTATCAGTGGGAGGAAAAAATCTGAAAAAAATGTAGGACCTACCCTTGCTGTAGAATGTAACATGGACTAGGCATGACCAAAGGTTAGATTAACAGTCTATTAATCACCCACTAGGATGTAATGTGGCACGAGATGCAGCTAACTGCCATATTGCCCATAGGTGGTAATTAACAGAGTGATAATCTAACCCCTGGTCATGCCTTATCGACATTGTAAAAAATAATTCCAAAAGAAACATGTTAAGTGTACTTTTTGAATATTTCCCCCATATGGACATTTTTAATAAAATAGTTCTTCCACCAACAGTTTAAGAATGCTGGGTCAAAATCGGAATGCATGATTCCAGTCATTAAAAAGTGCTAGAGGATGGAATGCTAGCAGGAAGAATTCATGTACATGATGATCAGGCTGTACATGGCAGTGTAAAAGAGATTATTGTAAGGCCATTGGAATCCAAACAGCCAATTAGATTACAGCATTTCTGAGATCCTTTTTAAATTATTAAGTAATGTAATATGAATGGAATAATTAAAAAATGCATGGAATTAATGTAGTCGGGAATTACTTTCTGCCAGCTGCAGGGTATTATTCTGAAACTCTGTTTTTCCTTTAATAAATTTGTGCGTGCTTTTCATCATGATTCTGGACTGCTGCAGCCTCTGCAGCTACTGGGGGCATTGGCTGCCCACAACCCCCTGACCATTAGTTGAGCCACCCTAGGAAAAGGAAATGTCAGCTCCTATGGCCCGGTCCCTGATTTGTAAGGCAGGAGGTTGAAAAGTGTAAGTGAAACAGTCTATCTGCACTGCATTCAAAGAAACAAATGTTTTTTTACCCCATTTTAGAGCCAAACAATTTTTATTAATTTTATACTTGAGGTGAACCAGTATTTCTGCAACCAGTAGTTCATGTGTAAGACATAGTTCAGCTGACCTATGGTGTCTCAAGATGACTGTTATTCATAAAATTCTGATTCTGATTCTAGAACTCTGAGCTGAGTGGCTGTGTTTGAGAAGAGCTCCCAAAGCTAAGTGTTTTTTGCTATACTTTTCAGTTTAAAAATGGTTTTGTTTTATGTGAATTTAGGTGATTGTGAAAGACAACCCTGTAGGCTCCAGGAAGATATAAAATTTGTGTGGTAGATATTCGTTGGAAGTCAGAAGGATCAACATATTTATTTAATGTGATCTTTCTACTCTGATGCGGTTAATTTTAATACTATAGTTTAAACCCTTTCTGTGTGTGCCTTTGATGGTGTCTGATATTGAGAACCTAAGTGTCATTTGTGGGTATTCTGTCTGTTTTGGTAGGTACTTTATTTTCTCTGTTAAACAACTGAGTATACTATTGCCTAATACTTTATAGTACATTGTATCTTTTTGTGCAGTCTCTGATTTTTTTCTTCTTTCTCCAATGTTTTAGAATGGTTTAATTATTGTGGCAGTATTGTGGTACTGTGTTCTTTCTTGTAGTTCAAGGTGCTTTTGGGACTGCTGATTTCTACTGGTTTAAAAGATTACATTTTTTTTTCTATTTTAAAAAAAGCTACATCAACTTGGTATGTTGTCACCTGTTTGTTGTTGCTAAGCAGCAGATGTTTTTGCATTGTGCTCTGGTTCTGTGATAAAATCGGTATTAGTAGAAGGTAGATTATTGTGATTGTAGTTACCTTTTGATGGTAAGGATAAAGAACTGAGATAGAAATGTATGTATTTTTGAATGTTATAGAAGCCAGAAAGGGAAGGAAGCATATTCAATTTAGTGCTTTACAGTAACTGGTAATTGCTGTTTTTCTTTTAGACTTGAATTGTGGGCTTTTGGTGACACTGTACTTTCTTTGTTGTCTTTACTTAGAATTGTTTTTGGGCTGTTGAGGATTTAGAACGTAGTGGTGGTGTAGTCTTTGCTATCTTTGGTTGCTGCAAATTTTTGCCCCCTCTTCCCCCAACTCTTGATTATATGCCTTGTTAAATCTGATTGACAGGAGCTAAACACTTGGTATAGTAGGGGGTGTGGAGTAGGAGGGGCATACCAGGAAAGGAACAGCAGCAAGTGAAGAGCTGACTGCTCTCTCAGTGGAAGGGAAGTAAATGCAAATCTAGGAGCTTTCATTATTACTTCTTCACATTGATATTGCATTGGGGGAAAGGAGGAGTAGGAGTTTGAAGAAGGTTGTGCAATGGCTACTTAAAGTTTGTTTTTGAGTGTGGATAGGAAGGATAGGAATATAAAAAGCAGTTGCTCAATATATGTAAATGTGTGCAACAAAGGAGGTAAGGGAAATAAAGAAAATGTTTTGCACTGATAGAGGAGGGAGAGGGGAGACTTGATGGAGTGTTTGGTATCCTGCATCTGGAAGGTGGGGGGTCACTGGTGGGTAATGACAGCAATGGGTAGGGTGGTAGGCTGCAACAACTGTGGTGCACCAATCTTTCTAAAAATTGCCTGGAGTGTGGGAGGATGTTTAGTGTGCAACCACATAGAAAAACTTAGAAAGGAGATTGAGGGTCTGCAGGAGGAACTAAGACAGACAAGGCAGATTGGGGGGTGGATTTAGCCCAATACTGGAGGGAGTAAGAAGGGGAGATGAGGGAGGGCGATTTATGCCAACAGTGGTGAGGAGAGGGTCAGTAGAAGGGAAGGGAAGCAGAGACAAAGGGGCCCAGGCCAGGAAGAACAATTGCCAGGAAAACCAGGTCAGGAGACAAAAGACAAATGGAAGGAGGAGATAGGGACTTGTCAGGGGAGGCAAAGAAGTGGCAAAAGTCATGGAGTGGAAAGGAGAGAACAGGTTATTATGAAGAGAGAGGGAGCGGGCATTTGTGAAGGGTCTTCAGAAAATAGTTGTGCACTGCTAGAGAGGAAGAAGGTGGAGGAGGGAAATGAAATTAGAGGAGTAATTGATAAATGCCTGGACCAAACTGGAGCGGGGAAAGTTCTGCTGGGAGAATTGCAACAGGGGTAAAAGGGGGAAATAATGTGCAGGAGGAAGAAGAGGTACTGGAAATGAAAGAGGGAGATGAATGGAAGCAAGCAGGAAGTAAGAGGTGTAGAATCTTAGTGCTGGGGGACTCAATACTAAGAGGAGTCAGGTGGGGTAGCAAGGGGGAGAGGCATAGTCTCATTTGGGTGGAGGCCATGCCAGGAATGACAGCAGAAAGGGTGGGACAGTCTGTTCTGAAATATGCTAGAAGGGGTAGGGACAAGCCTCATTTAATTATACATCTTGGGACAAATGACCTGGCTGACAAGACAGTAGGTACAGTCCAGAGGAGGTTTGAGGAACTAGCACAATTATGTGAGGGGGCAGGAAGATCAGTAACTTTTTCAGAGATACTTCCGGTGCAAAGGCAAGCACAACAAGAAAGCTGAGAATAGAGGAATTTAACAGATGGCTAAGAACCTGGTGTTGTGCTAAAGGGTATGGGCTGTTGGGGGAGGGACCTGGGAGGACAGTAGTCTCTATGCCAAGGACAGACTACACTTGAGTGAGGAGTGAAAGAAAGTGTTGAAAAAGAGGATGGAGGAGTACATAGAGGAAGTTGGGAATTTAAACTAGGAGTGGGGGGTGGCAGTTGGGGAAGAGATATGCAGAGACCACAGGTTGGGAAACCATATGAGCTTACCCCCATAACAGTGACAAAGGACAAATGGCAAGTACTGCTGGTGATTCTAGGAAAGGAGGTAAGGGTGGAAGGTGGTTACCCTTAATGCTAGGAGCCTTGGGAGGAAAACTGCTGAGTTACAGGTTCTCATGGCAGAAGGAGAGGTAGACATTGCAGCCATCACGGAAACATGGGCCACCCAATACTATGACTGGGACCTGTCTGTACCAGGGTACAGGTTATTTCGTAGGGGCAGGGTGATTGGGAAAAGAGGGGGATGGCACTATATGTGAAGTAAGGACTGAAGTGTGTAAGGGAGGAAGGGGAGGAGGGTAGTACGGAGTCACTTTGGATGCAAATCCAGGATTCCAAGAATAGGATTCTTAGAATGGGAGCGGTGTACAGGCCACCATCTCAGACAGAGGAGTTAGACAGGGAACTAGCAGGACAGATCAGGAGGACCTGTGAGAAGGGTAGTGTGATGATTGTGGGGACTTCAACATGCCAGGAGTGGACTGGAGTACCCCAACAACCAGGAACAGAAGGGAGCAGGTACTGCTGGATGCCTTCCAGGACAGCTTCCTGCTGCAAATGGTCAGTGAACCAACCAGGTTAGGGAATACCCTTGACCTTGTGCTGGCAAATGGGGACTTTGTGAGAGAACTTACAGGGGAGGAACCGCTGTCAGGGAGTGACCATCACTCAGTATGGCTCACATTGGATATGGGCAAGGAAGGAGTGGAATCTGGCACAATAATGCTGGACTTCAGGAGGGCCAACTTTGGGAGGATGGGGGAAGTGGCAAAAGGGTACCTGGCCAGAATTCAATCTAGTATAGACACTAACCAGAGGTGGGAGCTCATAAAGCTGGGGATAGCAGAGGCAACCAAAACCTGCTGCAAAGCCCAGAGCAAGAAGGCTAGGGCTAAGAAACCAATCTGGTTGAGCAAGGAGGTCATGGAAAAGGTAAGGAGGAAAACAGCTGCCTTTAGGAAGTACAAGAAAACAGGGAGGGGAGGAAAGGGAGGAGTACTTGACAGAATCAAAGGAGGTGACAAGGGCAGTAAGGGGAGCCAAAGCATCTAAGGAAATCAGGCTGGCAAAAGGCATTAAGAAGGGGGAGAAGGACTTCTTTAAGTACATCAGGGAGAAAAGGAGCTGTAAGGACCACATAGTATGGATTAGGAAGGAGGGGGGTTGGGTGGAAGAAGGGTGTGATAAGGCGGAAGCACTAAATGAGTACTTCTGCTCAGTATTTACTAAAGAGAAGAGGGGGGTGACACCTAAGGTGGGAGAAATGGCTGAAGCAGGGTGGGAAGTGGTGAAAGATGGGGAAATCATGGAGAGCAGAGTTCGAGAGGGTTTGAAGGCACTGAGGGTGGACAAGGCACCAGGCCCAGATGGCATCCACCCCAGGGTACTGAAGGAGCTAGCAGAGGTCCTTGCAGACCTTTGACAGACCTATTTAATGCATCACTACATTCGGGGTGTGTACCTCAGGACTGGAGGATGGCTCATGTGGTGTACCTCCACAAGAGTGGCCCCAAGGATGAACTGGAAACTACAGACCAGTGAGCCTCACATCCATCATGGGTAAGCTAATGGAAACTATCCTGAAGGAGAGGCTCATGGACCTCCTAGAGGCCAAAGGACTACAGGACAGCAGGCAGCATGGCTTCATATGTGGCAGATCCTGCCAAACCAACCTGGTCAAGTTCTATGACTGGGTAACTAGGCAACTGGACAGGGGCCATGCAGTGGATGTCCTGTATCTGGACTTCAGTAAGGCATTCGACTCAGTGCCACATGGAAGGCTGGGAAGGAAGTTAGTAGGCACAGGGGTTGGTGAAAACTGGTGAGATGGGTAGGAAACTGGCTGCAGGGAAGGCAACAGAGGATGGTGGCGGGTGGGGAGCTCTCACACCCAAGGGCAGTGATGAGCGGTGTTCCACAGGGCTCAGTGTTGGGACCAGTGTGGTTTGGGATATTCATTGCAGACATATCATGGGACATCAAGAGCAAGATCAGTCTGTTTGCTGATGATACCAAGGTAGGATGATCGGGCAAAGCTTGAAACCTGGTCAGACACCTGGCAACTGGGCCTTAATGCCAAAAAGTGCAAGGTGCTGTATTTTGGGCTGAAGAACCCAAGGAGGAGTTACAAGCTAGGGGGAGTGCAGCTAGCCCAGACAGAGGAGGAGAAGGATTTGCTCATTACAGGGTCAATGAACAACTCTGCACAATGTAGGAAGGCAGCTGCAAAGGCCAACAAAATGCTAGGTTGTATTGCAAGGGGTATATCCTCGAGGAGGGAGGAGGTAATCCTGCCACTGTATCTGTCATTATTTAGACCACACCTGGAGTACTGCGTGCAGTACAGGCATCTGTATCTGAAGAGGGACATTAAGTTACTGGAGGAGGTGCAACGCAGAGCGACAAAGATGATCAAGGGGCTGGGGGACTTATCATATGAAAGGAGGTTGAAGGAGTTGAACATGTACTCACTGGAGGAGAGGAGAGACAGGGGTGACATGACTGAAACCTTTAAACACATGAAAGAAAAAAATAAACAAGACAGGTACAGAGGGGTTGTTCAAAGTAAGGGAGGGGAGGGACACCAGGGGACATGATATGAGACTGGAGCAAGGAAGGTTCAGGAGGGAGATGAGGAGACACTTTTTTACAGAGAGGGTGGTGGCTGGGTGGAATGCGTTACCTGCTGAAGTAGTATGCAGTAGAACAGTGGACTGCTTCAAACGAGGATGGGACAGGACAAGGAGGAGGGTTAATGAAGGGGAAGGCTGGAAGGAGGGAGGGCAGCTGCAGAATAAGGGGTGCTAGCTGCACATTCATCAGACTTGATAGACCTCTAGGCCTTTATCTGCTGGCAAATTTCATATGTTCATATGTTCGTATAAAATAAAATGATCTAACACAGTGTAAGGAAACAAAATCAACAGGCTGATAGTACATTGTCAGGGGCCTTTAAAGCTGCTTTAAACTCAGTGTCCCAGTGTTCCAAGCAGCCCGCACCACAGTGCTCATGTGCAAGGGTGGGCTCTGTGTAATATGTGCCCGAAGGGCATGAGCCCCAGCAATATTTTGTTAAGTGGGCCAAGCCCCATGTAATTTGTAACAAATAATAGACTTTTGGCCTTTTTTTTTTGTTCTCTGACTGGGTGTGCACATACCGTCTGTGTGACCCTCCTTCCTCCCAGTAAGTGAGCAATACACCCCAACCCCTACCCAGTGGCATTTTTTTAAATTGGTATTGTTCCTTTTTTAGTAAAATCCCTGTGCACATCATGCATCCACCCAAAGAGAGTAGGGAATCTCACTGGGCAGCACAAGCAGGCAAGAAGTTGATGTTGGCAGCCACGAAGAAACCATAGAGAGTATGTCCAATGAGGTGGGCAGGAATTCTGGAGCACAAATGAAGGCAAGGGAGTGACCATGGTACAAAGATTTCAAGCAAATTAAGATATTGCTTACATTCAAATTTCAAGGATGATGCAAGGTTTCCTAAGCCAATAAAACAGATAGTTAAGATACAATATTAAGCATACACACTGAATTGCACTGTTAATCCTTTATAGTATTAAGAGTAAAATTCTAAGATGGAATTAACATAGAAATATAGATGTTGATGGCAGATAAGGTCCGCAAGGCCCATCCAGTCTGCCCATTTATTTTTCTACTTTATAAATGTGTCATCGGTCTTTGCTCTGTAAATGGCCTATCTATTCATATTCATCTGTATTGCTCCCTTATGTCTACCCCATGCCTGTTTGAAGCCCTGCACTGTATTCATATCTCCCACTTCCTGAGGTAGGCTATTCCATGCATCCACCGCCCTTTCTGTTAAAAAGAACTTCCTCACATTATCCCTTAAATGGCCTCCCTCTAATCTCATGCTGTATCCTCTTGTCCAGCTATTTTTCTTATATTGAAACATGTTAGACTCTTTCACCTTGTTAATGCCCTTAAGGTCTTTGAATGTTTCGATCATATCACCTCTCTCCCTCCTTTGTTCTAGGGTATACATATTGAGCTCCATTAATCTTTCCTCATATGTTTTCTGATGCAATCCCTGCACCATTTTGGTTGTCCTTCTCTGGACTGAATCAATTTGTTAATGTCCTTGTGAAGGTGTGGCCTCCAGTACTGCATGCAGTACTCCAGATGGGGCCTAACCAGTGTCTTGTAAAGAGGGATTATTACCTCCCTCTTCCAACTTGTGATACCCCTACTAATACACCCTAACATCCTCCTAGCCTTACCTATTGCTTTCGTGGTCTGCTTGGATGATTTCAGGTCATCGGTGATGATGATGCCCAAGTCTCTTTCTTCCCTTGTGACTGCCAGCAACTCCCCTCCCAGCCTATAGGTGGCTTCAGGGTTTCTCTTCCCCATGTGCATGATCTTGCACTTCTTTGCATTAAACCCCAGTTGCCACTCTTCTGACCAATTTCCTAGTTTATCCAGATCTCTTCTCACTCTGTCCACCCCATCTAGATCATCTACTCTGTTGCAGATCTTGGTGTCATCTGCAAACAGGCAAACCTTACCCGCCAGTCCTTCTGCAATGTCACTGATGAAGATCTTGAAAAGGACTGGTCCCAGGACTGATCCCTGAGGTACCCCACTTGTGTCTTGCATTTCTTCTGACTGTATACAGTTTACCACCACTCTCTGTTTTCTGCCCGTCAACCAGTTTGCCACCCAGTTGACCAACTTCGGACCCACCCTGAGCCTACCCAGCTTATTAATCAATCTATGTGGAACAGTATTGAAAGCTATGCTGAAGTCAAGGCAGGTGACATCAACTGCTCCCCCTTGGTCCACCACTCTGGTTATCCAGTCAAAGAAATCTATGAGATTAGTTTGACAGGACCTTCCTTTTGTAAACCCATGCTGTCTTGGATCCTGAGCTCCTATGGATTCCAGGTGTGGCACTATCCTTTTCTTAAGGAGTACCTCCATAATCTTGCCCACTACTGTGGTAAGACTGACTGGTCTGTAGTGCCCTGCCTCCTCCTTGCTACCACTCTTGTGGAGCAGGATCACATGAGCCCTTCTCCAGTCTTCTGGGACCTCTCCTGTGCTCAGAGATGCATTAAACAGTTCTGATAATGGCTCTGCTAGTTCCACCCTTAGCTCCTTTAGTACCCTGGGATGTATGCCATCTGGTCCCATTGCCTTGTCCACTCTGAGTTTATCAAGCTCTTGTAGAACCTTTTCTTTTGTGAAGGGACTAGTGCTCACCCCGTCCATGGTGCTGAGCTGTGGGACCTACCCTACCTTCTTTTCAGTAAATACTAAGCAGAAGTATCTATTTAGGATAGATGCTTTTACATGGTCCTCCTCCTCACACACACTCTTATCTCCTTTGATCTTAGCAATACCCCCTCTGGACTTTCTCTTTTCACTAATGTATCTATAGAACATCTTGTCACATTCTTTTACTGCTTGTGTTAGTGTTTCCTCAGTTTCAGCCTTTACCTGCCTTACTGCCTTCCCTGCTTCCATTAGAGAAGTTTGGTATGCCTCCTTATCTTCACCTCGCTATGTTCTCTTATATTTCCTGAAGGCCAGCCTTTAGGCTCTGACCTTTTCTGCTACTGTTTTTGAGAACCAAAGTGGTTTCTTTCTTCTTTTGCACTTCCTTTTTCTCTATAACACAATGGGATGTTGCTTCAAGTATTGCATCCTTAATGCTTGCCACTTTGCCTGTACCCCCTCACCTGTATTTCTTTTTTCCAGGGCTAGCTCAACTCCGTTGGCCATCTTATCAAAGTCAGCTCATCTGAAGTCCCATATTTTTGCCTTGGAATGGGATGATTTAGTTGTAGTGGCCAAATTGAACCATATCATGTAATGGTCAGTGGCCCTCAGGTGACCTTCAACCTGGAGATCTGTGATCATTTCCCTGTTAGTCAGCACTATATCTAGGATAGACCTGTCTCTTGTGGGTTGTTGTACCAGTTGTTTGAGGCCCTCCCCCTGCAGGGAGTCCGCCATGTGTCTAGTTCTGGCAGATGGCTGATTCTTTTTTTTTGTTTTTTGAAATTTCTTTTTATCCCACCTGTGTTCCTGCCAGAGTTGCACCTTCAGGAGTCGTCAGTGAAACCCATCCCTGCCACCGACTTTCCTGCTGCTTGGGTCCCTTCATCCTGCCGTCGATTACCCCCACGGGCGGGGTTCAGGGTGGGGTGACACACTCCTATACCTTTATTTTTCCTTATCAGGTCCCCTCAACAGTGGTAGTTGGTGGCATATCAGGACTGGGTTCAATGCTCCATCTAACTGGCTCTGGATGGTGTTTTTCCCTTTTTCTATGAGGACTTTGCTGGCCCTTGATGTCAAGGCACAAGCGTTGACATCCACAATGTCCTACTGCTTGATAGTGCAACCCCTAGAGGTGATTAGTCCACAAGCCACCGCCCATGACCAATCAAACCCCCAAGGTGCCAATCTGCTGTCATGCCCCCTGCCTCTGCCAGAGGTCACCGCTCGCCAGGTTGGATCCCCAACCTCACACGGGGAAAGTGAGCTTTCATCGGACGTTCAGCCTTTCTCCCCCCTGCCAACCCCCAGCTACCCAAATCCACTCCTGAAACTGGACCACTGGTGTGGAGTGAGGTGTGGTGTCCAGCGCCTCAACCCTCAGTGCCACAGGGCCGGCATAGATGGCAAATTCTAAATGGGTGTGGGAGACAAAGCAAAGAAAATGGGCTTGTTCGCACATTAAAAGTCAACCTGGCGGGGGCCCCTGAAGCTGTCAGCTGCACTTAACACCTAATCAAGGAGGTGAGAGTCATGTAACAATTCAGCCCCTGACTTATTCGGTGGCTGAGTCCTTTACAAAAAACATGCAGCTCAGGCAGAAGAAAAGAGTACACAGTAAATATAATTTGGTGATTGCTGGGGGGCCCCCTGGCACACAGGGGCCCTAGGCCTGTGCCTATGTTGCCTATGCCTTAATCCGGCCCTGGGTGAAACCAAAACAGGGTGGACCAATGTTTAAAAAATGTAATGGTTTACTGTACAGAGTTTGGGTTAAACCTCAGATACCAGAACAGACAGAAGAATTGGTTATACCACAGAAGTATAGAACAGAATTGTTACAGATAACACATGATAGTCCTATGGCTGGTCACTCGGGAGGGGCCGGATCGCAACTTTGCCAGATTGCTGTATAGATTTTACTGGCCTGGAATTCATGAAGATGTTGCTACTCACTGTAATTCCTGTGCTGAGTATCAGAAAATAGCCCCAGTCAGTAGAAAAGACAAGGTGCCCCTGGTGCCCCTACCCTTAAAAGATGTAGGGGTAAGGCCATCAAGAAATGGAAGGTAATGAGTACCAACGTCCATAGTTTGGGCAACAAGCTCCCTGAGCTGGTGGCCTTGATGGAAGAAGGATGCCTGGATATTGTAGCAGTCACAGAAACATGGTACACAGAGAACCATGACTGGGATGTTAACATACCAGGGTACATAACCTACAGGAGAGACAGGCAAGGGAGAAGAGGGGGAGGAGTAGCTCTCTATTTAAAGGAAGGGATAAAAGCAACTGAATAAAAGAGTAAACAGGCAGAAGAGGAGGCACTGTGGGTCACCTTGGAGACTGGAAAAGGCACCACAATCCGCACAGGGGTTGTGTACAGACCCCCATGTCAGGGGGAGGGAATGGACAAGGATATGATAGAAGGCATTCTTAGGATGGCTGAGAAGGGGAGATACTGTTGATGGGAGACCTGAATATGCCAGATGTTAACTGGAGCACATTTGCTGCAGCCACATCCAAGAGTAGGGCCATTCTTGATACGCTACAGGTGGCAGGCCTCAGACAGCTAGTTTTGGAACCCACTCATGAGGGAGCAATCTTAGACCTCGTACTCTCAAACGGGGACAGTGAGAGGATCTCAAATCTAGAAGTGGGTTGCCATCTGGGAACAAGTGACCATCAAATAGTGTGGTTCATGTTAAACTCAGCTTCAGAGTCAAGCCATACAAAATTGAGGGTACTGGACTTCAGGAGGGCTGACTTTGGCAAGATGGGAGAGTGCCTCAGAAAAACACTAGCAAACAGGCTAGAATGAGGTGTGGAGCAACAATGGGGAATCATCAAAACTGCCATCACAGAAGCAACAAGCCTTTGTGTGAAGCAAATAAATAAATCAAAATGAAAGAAAAAGCCACTATGATTCTCAAAGGAGATGGCAGAGAAAGTCAGGAAGAAAAATATAGCATTCCAGAAGTATAAGGAAACACAGAAGGAGCAGGACAGACAGCTGTACCAGTTAAGGCAGAAGGAAACAGGGAGGGAAGTCAGAATAGCAAAGGCTCAAACTGAGGAAAAGATAGCCAACTAGGTTAAGAAGGAGGATAAAACCTTTTATAGGTACATCAGCGAGCGTAGAAAGACAAAGGGAGGGCTAGTGAGGCTGAATAGAATGAACAGTGGGTGGGCAGAGGGGGACAGTGAAAAAGCAGGGATACTGAACAAATCTTTCTGCTCAGTATTCATAAAAGAGGAGGGGAAGTGCCTAATCCAATTAACAGAAGCACTCTTGATAGGGGAGTCGCTCCCAGTCCTTTCACAGAAGAAAGGGTTCTGTAAGAACTCCTAAAACTGAAGGAGGACAAAGCAATGGGGCCAGATGGAATTCACCCCAGAATTCTAAAAGAATTAAGGGAGGAACTAGTGAAACCACTGGCTACTCTTTTTAATAAATAATGGGAGGATGGTGTGGTACCCAAGGACTGGAGGAAGGCGGATGTGTTTCCCCTTCATAAAAGTGGGACCAAGACAGAGGCAGGAAACTACAGACCTGTCAGTTTGACCTCTGTGGTAGGGAAAGTGATGAAGTCACTTCTGAAGGAAAGAATTGTTGAGTACCAAGAGGCTGGTGGGGCACAGGACCCAAGGCAGCATGGGTTCACAGCAGGAAGGTCATGTCAAACGAATCTAATAGATTTCTTTGACTGGGTGACCAAAGTAGTAGACCAGGGAGGGGCTGTGGACATGGCCTACCTAGACTTTAGCAAGGCATTTGACACAGTCCCACACAAAAGATTAATAGTCAAATTAGCCAGCCTGGGAGTGGGTCCCAGGGTGGTAGCCTGGGTAAAACATTGGCTGGACAACAGGACACAGAAGGTAATTGTAAATGGAGTCCACTCTGAAGAAAGAGGGGTTACTAGTGGGGTACCACAGGGTTCAGTACTGGATCCAGTCCTTTTTAATGTCTTTGTAAGTGACATTGTAGAGGGACTGGAAGGAAAAGTATGCCACTTTGCAGATGACACAAAGATCTACAACAGGGTTGATAAACAAAGAGGCATGGAAAGGATGAGAAGGGACTTGGCAAGGTTGGAGAAATGGTCAGAAGTATGGCAGCTTGGATTCAATGCAAAGAAGTGCAAAGATAATGCACCTGGGAAACAAGAACCGAGGGAAGAATACACAATGGGGGATGTAGTAACAACAACAAAAGGAAAGGGACCTGGGGTAATCATATTAGATGACCTTAAGGTTAGGGAAGCAATGTGAGAAGGCAGTAGGGAGGGTGGGGGTATACTGGGATGCATGGAGAGGCATCACCAGCAGAAAACAGGAAGTTGTTATCCTCTGTACAGACAATTGGTGAGACCCCATCTGAGTACTGCATCCAGTTCTGGAGACCCCATCTCCGCAAGGACATAGACAGGATAGAGGCAGTCCAGAGGAGGGCAACTAAAATGGTGCAGGGTCTGCAAGAGAAGCCATATGAGGAGAGACTAAAGGAGCTTAATATGTATACCCTTGAGGAAAGGGGGGGCATGATATAAACTTTTAAGTACCTCAGTGGAATCAACAAAGTCCAAGAGGGTAGCATCTTTCAGAAAAAGAGACATGCAAGAACAAAGGGACACAATTTAAAGATAGAGAGTGGGAGGTTCAGGGGCAAAGTGAGGAAGTATTATTTCACAGAAAGGGTAGTGGATGCATGGAACAGCCTTCCTGAGCAGGTTGTGGGGTCTAAAACCATGGGAGAATTCAAAAATGCATGGGACAGACATAAGGCAATTCTTGTGGGGGGATAGGAAGAAATAGGCTGTTGGTTAACTAGGGCATGTGGCCTATCCTGTAGGTAGGGAAATGGGCAGTCTAGATGGGCCAAGCAGTCCTTATCTGCCATCAAAGTCTATGTTTCTATGTGCCTTTTGAGAGAATTGCAATGGATGTGGTTGGTCCTTTAGACAAAAGTTAAAAGAGTAATAGATTTATCTTGGTAGTATGCAGCTATGCTACTCAATACCCAGAAGCAGTTCCAAAGCGTACTGTTACAGCCCCAAAAGTTGCAGCAGTGTTTGCCAACATTTTCAGCAGAGTGGACATACCTAAAGAAATTATTATTGAGCAGGGTAGTAATTTTGGTGCTGCATTGCTTAAGGAGCTGTACAGACTATTATGTATCACTACCATAAGAACCTCCCCCTATCACCTTCAGACAGACTGTCTTGTTGAACATTTTAACCAAACCCTAAAATGCATGTTAAAAAGGTTTGTAAAAGGGGAAAAGAAAGATTGGGACCAATACTTGCCTTACCTACTTTTTGCTTACAGCGAAGTGTCACAGGTATCAACAGGGTTTTCACCACTTGAAATGATGTATGGTAGGCAGCCAAGAGGGCCACTGGATATGATAAAAGAAACACAGGAAGATAACCCCACCCAGAAACAATCTATATCTTCTTATATGTGTGCCCTAAGAAAGAAGCTGGCAAAATATGTTGAAATTGCCCATAGTAATCAGTAAGAAAACCAGCAGAAGGTATATTATGACTATGGGGTAAAATAAAAAGTTTTCAAGCCAGGTGAAAAGGTTTTTCTACTGTTACCCACAACAGAAAATAAGCTGTTAATGAAGTGGCAAGGGCCTTATAAAATTCTTAGATGCACTGGTACTGTTAACTACGAGACTGAGACCCCTGACAGGAAAAAATACTACTAAGAGGTACCATGCTAACCTCCTCAAGAAATGGATTGAAAAAATGCCTGAAGCTGCTTTTCTAGTTTTACCAGAAACTGATACAGAAGATATTGATGTAGCTTATGATAGACTACAACAAACTGTAAATGCTGATGCTGTAAAGGTGAATGTTTCCTTAACCTCAGAACAAACTGAAGACATTCATAACGTGTTAAAGACATTTAACAGTACTTTTACCATGGTACCAGGCTGAGCAAAAGGGGTTGAGCATGTAATAGTGACAAGGAATGACAGTCCTATTAGACAAAAGACAGACAGGTTGCCACTAGAGCAGTTAAGAGCTGCTGTGGTTAAGAAATACACAAAAGAAAGAATTGGATATCATAGAGGAGTCAAGGAGTGCTTGGTCATCTCCCGTAGTAACTGTAAACAAAAAAGAAGGGGGTGTTAGAATCTGCCTTGATTTTAGGAAACGTAATCAAGTGTCAGAATTTGATAGTTATCCTACGCCCAGAATAGATGATTTGGTGGACAGACTGGGGAGTGCTAAGTGTATCAGTACCCTCAATCTCACTAAGGGTTATTGGCAAATACTTTAGCTAAAGAATAAAGAGATAAAACTGCTGTATATTTGCCACCCCTGTTGGATTCTATCAGTTCACCACCACACCCTTTGGTTTACATGGTGTGCCAGCTACATTCCAGCGGTACATGGATGTAATTTTATCCCCTCACACTGGTTATTGTGCTGTGTACCTGGATGGTGTCGTGTTGTACAGTCCAGACTGGAAAAGCCACCTGGAATACCCACATGCAGTTATCCAAGCTATCAAAATGCAGGTCTGACTATTAATCCTACCAACTGTGCATTGGGCATGCAAGAAATCAGATATTTGGGCTATGTGTTGGGAAATGGAGAAGTTAAGCCTGAGATTTCTAAAACAGAAGCTGTAGCTAACAGCCCTGTCCCTAAAACAAAGAAACATGTCAGGTAATTTTTACGGTCGGCTGGTTATTATTGGAGATTTGTTCCCAATTTTGCAGAGTTAGCTACTTTTCTCACTGAACTAATGAAAAAACAGTACCCAAATAATGTGAACTGGACCTCAGAGTGTGATGAAGCTTTTCCAGCCATAAAGGCTGCCTTATGTTCAGCACCTGTTTTAAGAAGCCCAGACTTTGAGAAACCATTTCTGCTACAAACAGATGCATCCGAGGTAGGCCTATGTGCTGACCAAAGTCAAAATGTAAATGGGACAGAACATCCTATTCTGTACATAAGTAGAAAATTGCATGACAGAAAGAAAAGGTACTCCACCATTGAAAAGGAGTGTTTAGCAGTAAATTGGGCGATGGAGTCCCTTAAATTGTATTTAATAGGAACTGATTTTGTTCTTGTAACTGATTACAATCCTGTCTGTTGGCTTAACCAGATGAAAGATAAAAATTCCAGAATCACAACAAGGTACCTGAGCAGATCAGATTTATTCTGTTATTTCCAGGTCAGGAACCATATACTCAGGAATCGAATAATTCAGTCCAAAATTCAACATCCAACTCCAGAATTACTCAGATTATTTATGGAAGCCATAAGGGTGAACTTGGGTAAACATTTAATACGCACAGTATATAGAGAGAATTGAGAAATGAACAAAAGGAATCAACTGAATCCATATTACAGGAATGGAACAAATATCTCCATCTAGAAATAACCATGGAGGAATGGAGGGGATCAGCTGTGAGTGCAGTAAAGATCACTTCCTCTCCATTTTGAAGAGAATTTGCATGGAGTGTTGTTCTCACTTTTTTAGAGCCCCAGCAGTCCTGATTAAATTCATTCTGGAAGAGTATGGAGTATGCCGGCAAAAGTGTGGATGTCCAAGGGCGACACTGGAACACATATTCTGGAAGTGCCCTTGTTTAATGCCCATTTGGATATCCTTACAAATATAATTAACCAAATTAATAGAACAAGGGACAGAATTGATAGCTGAACAAGTTCTACTAGGGATCTTTCCAGACCATTCCCCTCCATGGGAAAAAAAACTACTTTGCCTTCCAGTCTTTTGGTGGCCAAAAAGTCCATTACTCATAGATGGATGACCAGTATAATTCCAACAGTAGTAGAATGGAGATTCACCATGTCTGAATTATATGAAATAGAAAAATCCTAATGCTAAAATTCAGGGCAAAGCTCCAACATACATGATGAGATGGCAGAAGTGGGTTCTCTATCATACTGAGGTGGATCCACACTCCTGTCCTTAAGTTTGGTGGAGTTGGTGGGTTAGGTAACAGGGGGGATGATCAAACAACTAAGATCTGAAGGGAAGAAACTTTAATTAAAGAAGGAGGAGTTAACCAAGAAGAGGAAATTACTCATTTGGTTATATTAGAAATGAAGGAGTAAACAAAACTTAAGGGGTAAGCAAGGTGTGAGCTAAAATAGAAAAGAGTTGGAGCTTTACCTTCCGTATGATCTCTGACCAAAAGAATGCATAAGACTTTATATCAAACATTTAAACCTCAGGGTGAATTACAAAGAACTGTCACTAATACTCATAGAAATTAAGACATGTGACAATATAGCGAAATGTATGAAATGTACTCTTGACATAAGTGTAACAAGAATCTAGCACTACAGCCATTTAAATTCACAGTGATTCACACATCTGGTAAAGAGAATAGTAATGCTGATTTTCTGTCAAGATATGGCTCAGGAATTAAGGGTTCTGAAGGTTGAAAAAACTAATGTATGGGTTTGAACTGTACTTTTTGCTGTACTGTTATAGAAAATAAAGATGCACATGTGCTTAATTGCTGTAAGTAGCACATGTTATTAGAAATCAGAAAGTTTTGGAAACCTGTTTAATAAAACAGGTTCCCTCTTAGGGAGAGGGGTGCATGTGACAGGGTAGAATAGGACCCTGTCTTATTTGTTTTGGAGAAAATGTTTAAATGCAAGGATCTTTCCTTTTCTGTCTCTTCTCTGTCTGGTTGCACAACCAAATAGTCCTGTGAGACTTCGGACTTGACCACCCTAACAGGCTTACAATTTCTTTGCCTCTCACGGTCTCTCAGTTTTCTCTTGCTGTCTGTTTTTCTCCCTTGCATATCTAGATCTGCTGATATAAAAATATGTGCAAATCAATGCATGAAATAAAATTCATGTTGGGATCCCTTTTGTTTAGGAAATATATAATGCTACTGTTACATTGTATATAATTATATTTTGAGATGAATGCAGTTATTTTAAACTCAAGAGGTTACTTTAGTGCAAATCTTCCAGCCTTTTGCAAAATCTGCAGAAGGGGTCTCAAAATGCACATTATGTTCTAGCAGCTCCTGAAACTTACAAGAACAAAATATGTACAAGGACAGGATGTTTGCTAAGAATGCAGGTTGAAAAGACTTATAAAAGAGCTAAGCTTCAACTGCAAGGAAGATTAGAAGAGAAAGGGACAGAGACTGAAGGAAAATGTTATTTTATTTTGTCTTTGTACATAGTTATACTGAACAAGTTTATTTTTATGTTGATTGCACGCATGAACAAGAAACATATTGTGGCAGCTTTCCAAAAGCAGATTGTGGAGGTGTGGCACTGTTGTGGCCAATGCCCCCACAGCCTGTAAAGGCTTGGCCCATTTTCCCCAATGCCATGACATGCAGCTGCTGACACTAGTTTATCCAGAGTGCAACTAACTTGTAACGTTTTCACCGCAGCAATCAGGGGCCGCCTCATCATTGCAGCATCAGCAATTCACTGCAATGAGGGAGTGACCCATCATTGCTGGGCGGAACGTTGCTACTGTAATATTGCTTGTGAACATGGCGGTGGCTTGCCACCATGTTCACAAGCAATATTAATCCAGCCCCAGTGTCGAGGGGTGTCCAATCCCCCTCGGCAGCATGTGCTCCTCCCCACAGCAGCGTGTTTTTGCTGATGGAGGCCCTCAATCCCTGTTGGCTTCCATCCCCGGTGCTAGAGAACTTGCCGATGGGGGAACCCACTTCCCATTGGCATTATGTCAACCCTCCCTGTTTGATGTGCTGAAGAGGGAGCCCACTCCCCATTGGCTTCATGTCCCCCCCCCGAAAACAGTAGTGGGAGAGTTGTGCTAAGGGGGTGCCCAATCCTCCTTGGCTTTTGCACTCCCTTGCTTTTGTGCAGCTGGAGGTGCCCAATCCCCTGTCAGCTGCACACACACCGAAAACATTCAGGTGGTATGCTGGGAGCCCACCCCACTGTGCAGAATGCCTCTGTAAAGAAAAAATCATCTTGTGATTTTTTTTAAACCTGTAAAATAAAATGGTCCCTCGCAGTCTCCCTGCCCCCCACAACCCACGCCCACCCAGCTGCGCACCCTGCCTCCCCACACCCCCCTCACCCCATACTTACCTGCAGAATCTGGTGCAACAATCTTCGGTGGACTGGGAACACGTCTGCACTCTTCAAAGCTGACCGCGAACTGAGGAAATGCCAGTAAATTTTATAATGGAATGAATAGGGCTTTTTCAACTTTGATGCATATCTCAGGCATTTTTTTGAATTTTGACATCAAATTTTCAGCATGGGGTTTTTGGGACCCCTCCTCATGAATTCTGCCACTGTTACAGCATTATTCAGCCCTGAAAGGTGATTTTGTGGGCACTGCACAGAATCCCCTTTTGGGACTGATTAACAAAATTACAGTGCTAGTGTTCATGAAGTTGGCTCTCAAGAAGCTTATGTTGCAAATTTGGTGGAAAAAAATCCAAAAAATTACTGTTTTACCAGTGTGTGTTGCGCAGTTGCTACGCTCGCTCATAACTTTGCAACTCTGCTAGATTTTTATGCCAGATTTTCAACACTGGCATTTTTTCACACCTCCTTCTGAACAGTACAGCTGTCATTTTTCACATCCTGGCTTAAACATGTTTTTGCACTTCCGGCGCAGATTAGCATGGTTGCTGTAGGAAATCAGTGTGTTCAGGACAGATTAAGAAAATGATAGTGACACTGTTCATGAGCAGAGGTCCTAAAATGCCTATGTTGAAAATTTGGTGACAATACTCCATAAAATGACTGTGTTACGAGCACGCATTGCACAGTTTGCACGCATGCTCATAACTTCACAAATTAATATTTTCACTCCAGATTTTCAACAATGCCATTTTCCCACACTTCCTTATGATCAGTGCAGCTGTCATTTTTCACATCCTGGTCAAAACATATTTTCGCACTTCTGGCGCACAATAGCGTGGTCACTGTGGGAAATCAGTGTTCAGGACACATGAAGAAAATCACACTGACATTGTCCATAAGCAGAGGTCCTATGCCTATGTTGAAAATTGTGTGATGAAACTCTATAAAATGACTGTGTTATGAGCGTGCATTGTGCAGTTTCCACGCACCCTTGTAAGTTCGCAAATTAATAATATTCTCATGCCAGATTTTCAACACTGGCATTTTTTCACACCTCCTTATGAACAGTGCAGCTGTCATTTTTCAAATCCTAGCCGAAATGTGTTTTTGTGCTTCTGGCACAGAATACTGCAGTCGCTGTCGAAAAACAGTATTTGGGACAGATTAGAATCCAGTGAGTGAGTGAGAGAGGGGAGGAGTGACTGAGCTCAACTGACCTCTGTTGGGCTGCTGCAGATTTCTTTGTGGGCAGGAAAAGGCGCCAACGCAGGCAGGAGCCCAGTACAAAAGGGCAGCCTGCTGTGCTGGGAGACACAGAACAAGCAAGTGAAGGAGGAGAGTGAGTGAGTGAACTCAACGGAGCTCTGTTGGGACTGCTGCAGATTTCTTTGTGGGCAGGAAAAGGCAGCAATGCACACAAGGGCCCAGTACAAAAAGGCAGCCTGCAGGGGTGGGGTGGGACAAACAGAATGAGCGACTGAGAGGGGGGGGAGTGAGCGAGCTCAGCGGAGCTCTATTGTGACTGCTGCAGATTTCTTTGTGGGCAGAAAAGGGCGGCAACATAGGCAGCAGTCCAGTAAAAAAGGGCAGCCTGCAGCTTTGGCAGAAACAGAATGAGAGCGGGAGAGTGAGTGAGGTCAAAAGAGCTCTGTCAGGACTGCTACAGATTTCTTTGTGGCCAGAAAAAGGTGCTAACAGAGGTAGGAGCCCAGTACAAAAGGCAGTCTGCAGTACCAGGAGAAACAGAATGAGCTAGTGAGATGGGGGAGTGAGTGACCTCAACGGAGCTCTGTCGGGGCAGCTGTGGATTTCTTTGTGGCAGAAAAAGGTGCTAACGCAGGCAGGTGCCCAGTACAAAAGGGCAGCCTGCAGTGCTGGGAGAAACAGAATGAGCGAGTGAGAGAGGGGGAGTGGGCGAGCTCAACGGAGGTCTATCATGACTACTGCGGATTTGTCTGTGGGCAGGAAAAGGCAGCAACACAGGCAGGAGCCCAGTACAAAAGGCCAGCCTGCAGCACCAACTGAAATGGAACGAGCGAGTCAGAGAGAAGGGGAGTGGGCAACCTCAATGGAGCTGTGTCGGGACTACTGCAGATTTCTTTGTGGGCAGAAAAAGCTACCAACGCAGGCAGGAGCCCAGTACAAAATGGCAGCCTGCAGCAGCGGGAGACACAGAATGGGCAAGTGAGGGAAGGGGAGTGAGTGAGCTCAACTGCGCTCTGTTGGGACTGCTGTGGATTTCTTTGTGGGCAGAAAAGCTCAGCAATGCACGCAGAGGCCCAGTACAAAAGGGCAGCCTGCAGTGGCAGGAGAAACAGAACGAACAAGTGAGAGAGGGGAGTGAGTGAGTGAGTGAGTGAGTGAGGAGTGAGTGAGTGCAGTCAATGGAGCTCTATCATGAATGCTACAGATTTCTCCATGGGCAGAAGAAGGCAGCAACACAGGCAGGAGTCCAGTACTAAAGGGCAGCCTGCAGTGCCAGCAGAAATGGAATGAGCAAATGAGAGAGGGGGAGAGAGTGAGCTCAACGGAGCTCTGTCTGGACTGCTGCAGATTTCTTTGTGGGCAGAAAAAGGTGACAACAGAGGCAGGAACCCACTACAAAAGGGCAGCTTACAGTGCCGGCAGAAACAGAATGCGCAACTGATAGAGGGAGAGAGGTCAACAGAGCTCTGTTGGGACTGCTGCAGATTTTTTTGTGGTCAGAAAAAGGTACCAGCAGAGGCAGAAGCCTAGTACAAAAAGGCAGCCTGCAGTGCCAGGAGAAACAGAATGAGCGAGTGAAACAGGGGGAGTGAGCAACCTCAATAGAGCTCTGTCGGGAAAGCTGCAGATTTCTTTGTGGGCAGAAAAAGCCGCTAACGCAGGCAGGAGCCCAGTACAAATGGGCAGCCTGCAGCAGCAGGAGACACAGAATGGGTGAGTGAAGGAGGGGAAGGAGTGAGCTCAACGGAGCTGTGTTGGGACTGCTGCGGATTTATTTGTGGGCAGAAAAAGGCAGCAATGCATGCAGGGGCCAAGTACAAAAGGGCATCCTACAGCGGTGGGAGAAATAGAATGAACGAGTGAGAGAGGGGCATGAGTGAGCGAGCTCAATGGAGCTCTATCATGACTGCTGCAGATTTCTTTGTGGGCAGAAGAAGGTGGCAACACAAGCAGGAGCTCAGTACATAGGGACAGCCTGCAGCGCCAGGAGAAACAGAATGAGAGAGTGAGTGGTGGAGTGAGCCACCTCAACGGAGCTCTGTTGGGACAGCTGCAAATTTCTTTGTGGGTAGAAAAATGTGTTTATACAGGCAGAAGCCCAGTACAAAAGGGCAGCCAGCAGCACTATGAGAAACAGAATGAGCGAGTGGCAGAGGGCCAGTGAGAGAGCTCATTGGACCAATGGAATCAACATTTGGAATTGACAAATGTATGTTTATGTTACTGCTACTGTAAACAAATATTTTTGGTGAATTTTGCAACTGCTCCTGATGTTTTCTGTGCTTCCTGACCTGTGTCTTGATGACAGTGTGGTCATCCTTTGAGAGTGTGCTGGCTATGGTGGTGGGCTGAGCTGTGTATGCTTGATGGCCAAGTGGAGATGGTGAAGGTAGCATTGTTGGAAGTTAAGAAGTGGAGACTGGAGAGTGCCTAAATCCTCAGTGCCCCTACCTAAACTCATGCCCTAAACTTGGGCCCTGCCAACTGGCTGCCTATCTGCCTGAAGGAGCTACCTTGACTTGTAACTTGCAACCTTACCCGGTTACCAAAGACTAAAATAAAAAAAATTAAAACATTGTCTGGTCCCATGCCCCTTCTTCTTAACCAAACTTCATGAACTTGTGGGGCCCCTTTTGCTTGAACTGACTAGCTGAATTTGTGAAGTGTTCTGTTACTCAAAAGAGTTACCTGCTAACTCTGGTATCCCCTACTTTCTCAAACAAAGTACATGAACTTGTGTGGTGTCTGTTCTTGTTGCCCCCCCCCGAACCAAACTACCCAGAACATGGGACAAACCCTCTTACTTAATGGAGGACTGAAGTAGGAAGACCATGCCAGGGGCAGTCCAGCTTCGAGGGGGCAAAAATAAGTGTTCATGGTGTTGAATTGGCACACCATGATACCTGGACATTAGTAGGAGCCCTATCCATCCGTGAGAAAATGTCAAACAATTGTAAATATGAGTATATGATCAGAATCTTTTGGGAAAAGATCTGGGTCAAAATCAGAACTGAGTTGTAGCCAACCATCAAATCCTTAAAGAAATAATATTTTCACTAATTTACTGGCCTGGCACTGGATGTGTCTCTTTCAAGAGGATGCTGTATTGGCCATTGGGTCTTTTCTGCTGACATCTACTATGCTTTATAGTTCTGTGTAACTCTCTTTGCACTGTTCTCCGTAGCTTGCAGTTTTGGTTTAGTGAGCGTGACAAGTTGGAAGGTTTGTGGTTCTGAGTCTTCCTGTTGCTACCCATTATGAGAGGCCTCTTGAACGTCATTGTCCTTTATTTATTGTATTGACATAGAAACATACATAAACAAAGTCAGTGATGGCTGAAAAGGACTAACAATCCATACGGTTAGAAGCAGTATTATATGTTGTGTGAATGAACCAAACACTCATCTTTGCTTAATAATTTTAATAGCAATTTCGACCTATAAAATGGACGTAATGTTCAGAAATTGACTAAAAAAACAAATAAAGCTTTTAAATAGGGTAGTTTACATTTTTTCTCCTACCTGAGGAGCTTAATCCGCAGCCCCCAAATATAGGGGGCTTTGCTTTGTCCCCATACACCCCCACTGGGGGCTTTGCTCCCTGACCCCTGGGCCACAACAAAATGTTTACAAACCAAGCTCCTATCATTACAGAGAGTGTGCCATGCTCGCTAGCTGCTTTGCGTAACTGTAACGTCAACTGACCATACTAGACAGCACCAAGTAGACTGACCGACCCCATAGAGAGCACGTTAGCAAGTTTTGGCAACTAAAAGTTTCTGAAACTGTCTCTGAGTTGCACTGCAGTGAGTTGAAAGACTGGTCTGCTTTGCTGTGTGACATGATCTGTCTGTGGCTGTCTGCAGCTGTAAGAATAGTAGTGGCTGTTGCAGTAGTGCGGGTGTGCTGGATTCTGGAATGTCATCACTGCGACTGTGAGTCGATGTGGGGCTGTGGCTGGGATACTTTTCTTTAGTGACTGCTGGTTCTGGACCACTGTGGCCTCGGGGTTACCTCACTGCCTGCTGCTGAAAAAAAGGAGAAAACTGACCCTGGGCCAAGTTGGCCTTAAAAAATCAGACTCCGGGAGCGAGACACTAAGTGAGACTTGGCCTATGGCTGGCTAGAACTGCCTGGGAGCAAAGAAAACAACAAACCACATCAGATAGCCCCAGAACAGAAGTGGGGGTGAGATGCCCTTTGGGGTCTGGTGGGGAGGTAGGTGTTTGTTTGGTTTAGGCTTGTCCTTTTTCCTGTCCGTTCTATCCTTCTTCCCCACTGTCCTATCCTCCTACTGCCGTAACTTACAGACCTGCATTGCACAACAATACAACAAACTGCCTCCCTCCACTGGCTCCCCAATAGTGTAGCAGCTCCATTCTGCTGGAGCGGGGGCACACAATGGGTTGGACTCAGATTGGAGGGGATTTGGAACTGGAGCCAGGGCATCTGAGGACAAGGAAGCCCTGGTTGGGCCCAGTAATTGTGGCAGTGGAAGGGATTAGGTACATGTCTTTCTAATTTGGTGTAACTGCCTGGAAGAGGAGGCAGTGGAAATAGTTGGAGAGTTATCTTTCTGACTGGTTTATCAGGGAGGGGGGCCCTGTACCTTATTTTTAAAATATAATGTTGGCAACCCTACGATGTCATGACATGCCATTGACCTGATTACTATATGAAAAGTTGGGGAAAAGGGGCAGGAGCTCACTCAGAGGATTGGAAGGGGGGGGGCAGAGTGGTTGTGTGGCACTGGAACTCTCTGGCAGGTAAAATACTTTGTGGTGTCCTGTGGCACCCCCAACCCCTGATCTCTCATGCCCTCTGTAGATTCTCTGGCATCGTGTAGTATCCACACCCCTGAATGCCGATCAGCAAATGTCAGGTGCTCATTAGTGGTCCAGTGGTTACCTGCCTCTACCCAGCACACCTCCATCACCAGCTTTCCCCCTTAGTTGGGGTTGGTGCTGTACTGGGTGCAAGGCAGGTGGGGAGGCTGCTGGACTGCTAATGTGTGCAGGTGCACTTGCCATCTGGCATTTGGGGTGGGGACAGAGGTACCATGGGATGACTAGGATTGTATAGGGGAGATGGGCCACCAGTTCACCAAGTGGTTCAGTGGTCCCCTACCTGCACCCAGCACTGCACTATCCTCAGCCCTCCCTTACTATGTGAGATGGGTAAGGGAGAGTTGGATTTGGTGCTGTACTGGGGGAGAAACTGATGGGGGCTGCTGTACTGCACTGCTAATGTGTGCTGGTGTGTTTGTCTACTGGCATTCAGGGGTTGTGGATTATTTATTTTAGTTTTTGTTATTTTGCTAGGAGAGACACACTAAGCTGAAAGCTTGTTTACAGGTGCAACCTGGGGGCACAAGGAAGTTAAGTGACTTGCTCAGGGTCACACAGTATGCAAGTGGGGGCTATGGGATTGAAACCCAGGTCTCCAGGTTTACAGCTCAGAGCCTTAAATCACTGTGCTATACTGCCTCCTTAAAAGGTAATTCAGTTTGCAGCTCAGTGCTTTAACCACTAGGCTACACAGTCTGCACAGTACCATGTGATGACAGGGATTGCATAAGGGACATGGGCCGGGAGATTGGGAATGGCGGTGCCATGGGACACCATGAACTAACCTGCAATCAATTGGATGGGTGTTCAGTGGGGGTTGTTGCTAGACACCAGGTAAAGTATAGGGATGGGTCTTCAGGGGTGTTGGAGACAAGACAGTGGGTAAATCTTCCCATCAAGGTGATGGGTGTGCAAGTGGGAGAATGCTCTAGACACCATGTAATATATTCACAGGATGGGGACAGGGCAGTTGCTCAGAGGGGGGGCAGTGGGTGCTGCTATCCACCAGTGATAGATATAGTATATGGGACAGGTGCTCATAGGGTGGGGGCTGCCAGTAGACATAAGGGCATCACGTAATATCCAATAAAGGGATCAGAGACTGGGTGGTGCCACAAGACACCAGGGCATATGTTCGTGGACCTGAGTAGGGGATTGTAGGCTTGGGTGGTGGCACTAGACACCAGGGCAAAGACTAGATATATGCATAATGAGTGTTCAGAGGGTAGGGGGTGCTGCTGTCCACCAGGTATGGTGTCAAGAAAAGTGTAACTCAGCCTTTGCTTCCTATGCAGATGTGCCCATAATGGGCGTACCATCTGCAGGCCAATGGGCTCTTTTGCATGGTGAGACTAAATATTGCGCCATGGCTTCTGGCACTACCAGTCTGGGGACCCAGTTTCCTGTGGGCTGGATGCAGCCCAGGTCCCCATCAGGGCAGTGCACATTGTGACCTCAAATTTTCAACGTAGACATTTTTTCCCACCACCCCACATAAGTGATGGGTGTTGTTTTTCAAATCCTGGGAAAAATGGATTTTCCCATTTGTGGAGCGATATGACCTTTTTGGCCAGAATTTGAACATTTTTCACTTACTAAGTTCATGAGGTTGGGTCAAAAGACTGTGTTCAAAATTATGAAGTAACATATTTGCAGGGAAGGCCGTTGATCCAGTGGGGATCTTGCATTCCCATACCTGTTACCTGAGTCTGTGAGTGAGCTCTGTGAGCTAGCTGAATGGTCTGAGACTGGGGGAAGGCACTGCAGTGTGTGGCACTGTCCCAAGCGTGAAGAGGGATGAAGCTTAGAAACATAGAAAAATGTTGATAAATGGGGGCCTTGTGGTCCATCTAGTCTGTCCATAGTATTATTCTATAACCCCTCCCACCAAGGAGTCAGTTTTCTTTTTTGATACTATGAGACCTATGTATCTATCCCATGCAGACTTGAATTCCTTGACAGTCTTGATCTCCCACACCTCTGGAGGTAGGCAGTTCCATGCATCTACCAGTTTTTCTGTAAATAACTACTTTCTTGTGTTTCCCCTAAATTTGACCCCTTTCAGTCTCATGTCATAGGTCTTCTGGTAAGGACCCTGAACCAGCTTGCTGGCCTTGCTCTTGATAGTCTCCACTATTTCTATGTCTTTCTTGAGGTGAGATCTCCAGAACTGCGTGTAATACTCCAAATGGGGTCTCACCAGAGACCGGTACAGAAGCACCAGCACTTCTCTTTTTTCTGCTGGTGATACCTCTCCCAATACAACCCAGCATGTTACTTGTTTTGAGCACCGCCTGTTCACATTGCTTCCAAGTCATTAATTATAATAATGCCCTGTTCCCTTTCTTGCAGTGTTGCCACCAGTCCCCCCCCCCCAAGTAGTACTGTATTTTAGGGTTTCCTTCTCCAAAATGCATGATGTTATACTTTTTTGCATTGAACTTCAGCTGCCATGTTCTTGACCATTCTTTCAGTTTCTCTAAGTGTGATGCCATTTTCCTTACTCCCTTGACTGTGTCTATCCTGTTACAGGTCTTTGTGTCATCCACAAACATTTGCACCTTGCCATCCAGGCCCTCCACAATGTATCTTATGAACACGTTGAAGATGACTGGTCCCAGGACAGTTCCTCATGGCACCCCTCTGGTTCTCTCCCTCTCATTTGACAGAATCCTATAAACTACTACCCTCTGCGTTTTATCATTTAACCAGTCTCTTACCCAATTTACGACTTTGATTACCACCTCATTCTGCTGAGTTTCTTCCAAGAGTCTTCTGTGGGGGACTGAGTCAAAGGTCTTAACTGAAATCCAGGTAGGCCATGTCCACTGCACCACCTGGAGTACGTGCACATAGACCACCCAGTGGTGGGCAGGAGATCCTTCCTTCACAAGGGGTTGACATGCATGTCGAGGCCTAATGGGCCCATGTACTATGTCGGGACAGGGGTGGCAAGAAATATGGGGAAGAGTGTACCTGACAGGATGAAGGTCTGGTCGATGCAGGCCCTGTATCAATGATGGGCCCCCCTACTGCATTCAGTTGCCCAACACCATCATCCTCCCTCTCAGGAACTTACTTGTACCTTTGGTACACCGGCACACAGATCCCCCCCCCCCAAGCTATGATTGAGATAGAAATGGATGAACAACTGCCCCCTTGATGTCAGCCACTTTGGCAGTTCATCACCCTGTCAATGTTGCAGGTGTGCGAAAGCTGGTGGTTCCAACCTGTCTTGGGGTGAATCAATCAGTGGAGCAGGTTGCACCTCTCCCAGATGAAAGAGGATCCAGGGACAGTAAATTCCATCCATATTCCTGCTCGTTGACATCCATGAGTTGCCCACGTCTGTTCCAAAACCTGGGTCTCTACTGTGATACTGGTATCTACCCTCCTGACCAACACACTTTACCACCCCCCCAACCCAAAAAAAAAATAACAATCCCTTTCCACCTGACACAGCTGATTGATATTTTTATTAGTCATACTAACCCACTTTCCACTTTGTCTACAGGTTTAGACACCAGCCTAGGCATTGAAGGACACTGACCACATATATCAGATAGTATTGTTTTATCATTGCATTACCTAGTTTGTCCAGTTAGCTACTAAAGAGCTGCAGAGCCTTTGTGGCCCTTTCACTATTCTTGTGTAACCCCTAGATGGCGTTATCCCAGGGGCTACTACCCCTGCCTGATTTGCCACTAACAGGTTGAGGGGCCTGGATCCAATGGCGGGTGCCTCCACCCAGAGGTCAGGGTTTGCAATAGTTAAACTAACTTGGTCACAGCCCTCTGGGACACTGCAACCCCTTTCTTCCAACTAGTGGCCCACAATATATCTGAATTACCTTCACAGTATACACTTACCCCAGGTCTGGTTCCGGCACTGGGACCTCCTGTGAAATAAGATACAGTGCAACAATCACAGTACAGTACTTTAACATAGACAAATACCTCAGACAGTATAACTTTGCTGAAACAAGCAGCTCTGATTTATTTAGGGGATATAACAAGGACAGGGAAATCAGGTTAATTAGCTTATCACTTTACTATCTACCTATGGCTCTGTGCACAGGCCTATCCCTACCAGTTACTGTCCCTGGGTACCCAAGCCTAGTGGCTAGTCCAAACCATGGCAGCTGGTAGGGGCCCTTTCACACAGTGAAAAGAAAAATGAGCTTAAACAGTCAGCAGTACAGTGATTCCATTTGGATTTAATGTGGCAATTCAACAGGGAGCGACCCTGAATTAGTACTCACGACCTCCAAACAAGATAGGGTCCTTCAACGTCAGCAGGGCTACTTTTGAGCTCCACGAGACTCTTCACACATTTATATGGTAAAAAAAGAAAGTACTATACCAGGCAGGCTGCTTCTCTATCCCGATCGCAATTACTGCACAATACCCGGGAGAACACACAGCAGATTCAGTTCCTGACAGACCGAGTGCAATTCAACAATTTCTTCAGTCTTCTACAGGGTGAGCCTGGTTTCTACTCTTCAGAGATCCTTTGATTCTTTTCACAGGACAGTTCAGTCCTAACAAGCAGTTACACAAGCTGCAGACCGGAACTCTGGGCCTTACACACGTTTTTTGACTGAAACTGTGCACTGAAGGAGCACAGGGTTTCTTTCCCCTTCACTGCCAAAGCTAAAACTGAAACTCCCAAAAGACAAAACCGGGCACTTCCTTTGAGTTCCTCCCAGTTCTTGACTGGATTGGCTGTCACTCACAATAGACTGCTGCTGTTGGTCCAAAAAGGCGCCGAAGTCTAAACTACATCTCCCAGAGTCACTGCCCATACAATCCTCTTGTGGCTGGCTCAGATTATGAGTCAAGTTCTGATTCGTCAAGGCACCATTTTAGAGCTAGCTTACCCCACACTGATTGGTCCAGTTCAGCAGTTCAAAACCAGAATGGGGAACTAGGCAGACACAGTTCTGACTGCAAAGAAAGCAGGTTAGACAAACTGTAATTTCATTATTACTGTAAATGATTTCTGGCAAACAGTTACATCTTTCAGATAGGTTCCCTTTGCACTCCTAGTGACTGCAAAAATGGAGTGAATTGGCAGCAGCTTGAGTGGTACTCAATCAAAGAAACACACAGTCCCCCATACAAACTAATTATGTCTGCAAGCAGACAGCTCTTAAAGAGACAGTACCAGAGGTTCTAAAACACTCACTGATAAATGGCTTAAACGCCAAACACCATTCAGGCTTGGAGCATTCAAGCAAGCTCCTGGAAGTCTTTTGGGAACCCCATTTGCAGGGGGGTTACACCCTTCCTGGCCTGGGAAAGCTTGACGTCCGCGTCAAGCAAGTACCCCCATAAGTTTTAACTGCAACCATATACATTTGCATTAGGCTCACACATGTAATCATCAGTCAATATATCATTTTACCAAGAACACATTTCTGAAACATTGCAGTACGTCACTCTTTACACAGTATTACACACACATTGTACCATAACTCAAGTTATTACCTCTTGTACATGAAACCTGAAGAGAGGGCCCTTCCTATCAGTTACCTTGGGGCTGGACGGGGCAAGGGCACCATACTTAGAGGGCAACACAAGTAACTTGAAGTTAGCACTGACGCTCAGTTTGGGCAATGAGCTCGGGACACATACACTCCTTTATGGACAACATTGAGAGGCAAGTCCACAGGCCTCCCAAGGGAATCATAACTGAGGTGCACCACAGGCTTTACAGCTCGACCAGTCTTTCTAGGGGAACTGTTACAGTCTCTGCACTCTGAGCCTCATTTTCAGCATTGTCCTCACTTGTCAGGAGTCTCCATGGGGGTAGAGGCTAGGACTTGGGGAACTTTCAGCTCAGGAGTTACAGTTTCTGAGTCCACAACATTTGGCTCACATGGAGAGCTTTGGACACTGGCAGTGGACTGTCAGGGCACTCAAAATACTCTTCTTGTTCGGTGTATCACCAGTCTGCCCCAATCTATCATTTTCCTCCCTGAAAGCTCAAACAGTTCAACCATGCACAATGATTCCATTTCATCTGATCTGATGCTTTGCACTTCACTTTCTGGGAGCATTGGCTCCAGGGATGAAGCTGGGGGCTTAGACAGTCCAGAAGGCCCAGCTTTGTCTCCAGTATTGACTAGGGATTGCCCGAAACAATTGACTCAGTTCGTAAGAAGGATAGTATTCAAAGTCACTCTCACTTTCTTCTGATATGGACTGACAGTCATGCTCAACTGGGACTTGTGGAGGGGAACACTTTAACTTTGCTTCTGTAGGTGCAGACTTTCTTGATCTTTCTTAGCAGCAGCTCTAGTCACTGGTCCAGAGGGGCATCTTCTAGGGGCTCAGACTCAATCAAGATTTGTCCAATGGGCAGTAAATGATTTCTATGCATTGTTTTACATCTTTTGAATTGTTCTCAGGCCTTACTTTGTACACTGGCAGATCATCTAGTTTGCCCACTACAATGTGAGGGAGATGGTGCCATCTGTCAGCAATCTTGTGTTTGCCATGCAGTCCCAGATTTCTTAGCAATACCCGATCTCCTCCTGGAGTTCCTGTGCTTTCACCTTTTATCATACCGTTCTTTGTTGGCCAGATTTCTTTTGGCAGCCATGGTTTGAGCCAGTTGAGTACGCATGAGTTAGCTGGGCCTTTAACTTTTGCACATACTGTAAATAGTTGTCAGCTTGAACCCCATCAGGAGAGACTCAAAACACACATTTACTGGTAGTCGAGCTTCTCTTCCAAACATCAGGTGGTAGGGGAGAACCCAGTGGCATCACTTTTGGTGCAGTTATAAGCATGTACCAGGGTGCTAATTTGTTGGCTCCATCTAGGCTTGTCCTTTGGGTGCAGGGTGCCTAGCATATCTAGCAAAGTGCGGTTGAAACGTTCAGGCTGTGGGTCCCCTGGGGTGGTAAGAGTAGTTCTGGACTTTGCACTCCCCACAGAGAAAGCATCTCTTTGATCAGATGACTCTCAAAGTCTCTTCCTTGATCAGAATGGATTCTTTGGAGCCCCATAGTGAACAAAAAGTTTTCTACAAGTACTTTGGCCACAGTGGATGCTTTCTGGTCTTTGGTGGGAAAGCTTGGGCATATCTCGTGAAATGGTCAGTGACCACCAGCACATTACTGATATTTCTTTGATCTGACTCCAAACTCAGAAAATCAATACAGACCAGCTCCATGGGTGCACTGGTGGTGATGTTAACAAGGGGGGCAGCCCTGTGGGGAAAAGCTTTCCTCTGTAAGCAGCGACTACAAGTTTGAATGTGTTGCTCCACATCAGCCCCCATCTTAGGCCAATAGAATCTGGATCTCACCAAGTCAAGTGTTCTGTCTATACCAAGGTGCCCCATGTGGTTGTGCAAGGACCTCAGTACTGAGTCTCGAAAGGCAGTGGGCAGCACTAGTTGTTGTTTGTCTACTTGTCCCCCTCTGTCTACTGTTTCTCTGTATAACAGTTTATTGATCAGTTTCAACTTAGGACCTTCTTTGTATAACAGTGCAGTTCTCAAATCAGTGGGCGTAATTTGGACACATCTTTTCCTGCATGAGGGCTTCTAAAGCTGCTTTGATCATGGGATCGTGATTGAGCCCAGCGAATACTGTCATTGTCCAGCTGAGGCAGTGCACCAATGTCTATTGCAGAAAAGTGGCAATAAGCAGCAGGTATGCAATTCTCAGAGGGTCCCAAGCAATCCACCATGCAGTCCACTGCGTCCGTGGACATTTGTTCCTCCCTGTCAAACTTCCGGCAGAGTGCCGAATGTCAGGTTCTGCCAATCGGACCCAATCATTCTGGGAAACAGGCCTCCGGGAGAGAGCATCAGCATCTATGGTTCAGACCTGCTCGGTATTCGAGAGCATAGTCATATGTAGATAATGCAGAAAGCCACCTATGGCCAGTGGCATCCAACTTAGCTGAGGTCTGCACATAGGTCAAGGATTATTGTCAGTTTTACTAGTATTTTAGCCCCATACAAGTACTCATGGAATTGGTCAACACTAGCCCACTTCAAAGCTAGGAACTCTAACTTATGTACAGGATAGTCTTCTTTTCGGATGGGGTCAGGCTTCTACTGGCAAAGGCCACTGGTCTCAGGCCATTCTCGTGCTCTTGGTACAACACAGCCCCAACCCTTGCAAGCTAGCATCAGTGTGCAGGACGTAAGGTTTTCTTGGATCGGCATAGGCCAGCACTGGAGCATGGGTAAGTTGATATATGATCTCATGAAAGCAGTCTCACAATCAGGAGTCCAGCGGGCCCCAAATACTTCACTCGGATGAAAATACACTCTTTCAGTCTTGAGGGACGCTGACTTTTGGTATTTTTTGTGGGTTGGGGATACCCTTGAGTAAGGTTAAGTAAAGGCGGATCACTCTTGAATAGTCCTTGATGAGCGCCGATAATAACCACAGAATCCCAGGAATTTTTGCAGTTCTTTTGATTTTTGGGCTGTGGCCAGGTGGTCAAAGCCTCAACTTTACTTGGGTCGGTCTCTATTCCTCGGTGGATACTATGTGTCCCACATACTTTACTGATGTTTGAAAATTGACACTTATCAATGGACAGTTTAAGGCCAAAGTCCTCAGTCGGTCCAATACCTTAAATAATCTGCTCTCATGTTCCTCCAGTGAGCTGCCAAACACAATAACATCATCTAGGTATACCAGGCACTCTAGTAAGTTCATGTCCCCCACTGCACGCTCCATCAATCGTTGAAAAGTGGCTGGGGCACCTGAAATCCTTGAGGCATCCTCATGAATTCATAGAAACCAAGCGGACAGATAAAGGCTGTCTTCTCACGGTCCTCTGGGGCCATCCGGGATCTAGTAGTACCCACTACGGAGATCCAACACAGAGAACCACTTGCTCCCGTTTAGGCAGTCCAAAGCATCCTGAATGCGGGCATTGTGTACTGATCAGGGATAGTCCGCCAGTTTAAGGTGCGATAATCCACACACATCCTTACTGTCCCATTCTTTTCCTCACTACCACAATGGGGAAGCATAAGGGCTTCTGGATTCTTGTATTACACCAGCAGCTAACATCTCTTGCAGATGCGTCTCACATCATCTATGTCAGCAGGTGCCAGGCGTCGAGACCTCTCACGAAATGGTCTTTACGTCATGCAGCGGATATTGTGCTCAGCTCCTTGCAGTCCTACATCCCATTCCTTTAAAGAAAACACCTGGGCTCTCTGGGCAAGCTTCTCACTGATCCTCACTTTCCATTCAGCTGGCAATGGGGAGTCGCCGAAATCAAACAAGTCAGGCGTTACTCTGTCATTCTTCCTTGAACTCTTGCTGCTGGGTAGCACTGCAGTGTCTGCACAATGCACATTAGCCAGAATGCAACCTCTATTTACTCGAATGTCTCTTTCAGACACATTATGACCTTGGACCATTACCCTTCTGGCATAAGCATGGGCTCTAGCGGACAAAATACTAGGCTTGACCAGCAGTCCCTCTGGCAATTTTCCATCGCCTGGTGCATCCAACATTAATATTTTATTCTTAACATCCTTTCTGATACGGACCTCTCCCTGTAAGGTACACTGGGCATTTGCCGCCAGGATCAGAGACTCAGGATCCTTCTTCCATACAATTCCGACCGGTTCCTCTGGTTCTATTTTTTCAGCATCTCTCTGTGCCTCATAGGCCTTCTTAATTAAAGCTGGAACTCTTAAAGCTCTACTAGTTTTTGACCCTGTTTTTCATAACACAACTGTGCCAGCCTTCCGAACATATGAGCATTTGTTCCAATCAACAAAGGGACACCATCATACAGTCCAGTGGGGACACACTAAGGCTAGAGTCTCTACTTGTTCGGCCACTCCAGCCACGGAGGTGGGGAAAGACAGCCAAATCGGATATACCCGGAATAGAGGTGAGGCCTTCTCACTTAACCCCCATACATGCAGTCCTTCTAATGGTTGTAAGGGTATGTCTGACAAATGCTTCTGATACCAATCCTGGAACATAATTGTCACTTGGAGCCACTGTCTAATACAGCTCTTGTAGACACTCCATTCACCTTTACAGTGGTCTCCATGGAGGGACCCACTATTCTGGACCAGTCTGGAGGCGATGGTGGGGGCCTGGGCAACTGACCTTGCCACAAAGGACGTGAGTTAGCATTTTTGGTGCCCTCACTGGGATCATTTCGTGCACCTCTTGACCACTGATTTGTTCTCCGAAGCTCTCCTTGTAGCCTATATGCAACTTTGTCAGTGTCTTTTGGGGACCGGCATTCCCTTTTCATGTGCCCATCCTTCCCACAATTATAGCAAAACATACTTTCTGGAGTTTGAGCTGGCCGGCGCCACACTGGGAGCCAGAGGCGGAGTATTACTAACTGGAAACCTTGGTGCCATCTCTGTCTGCGGTGTGATAAGCATTTGGAGACATCTCGTCAGTTTCTCCACTTCCATGGTCAAGGAATTGAGTTTGGAGCTGTTATCAGCAGGAGATACATGGGTGGGTACCCCCACCCCATAGCAGATGCAGTCGGATATAGGTCAGGGCCCGTACTTGCAGGTGGCCTTCATAAAGGGACTGTTTTGAATTCCGGATCTCTCAACAGTTCGCCCCATTGTGGCATATCTTTTCCTTGTCAGAGCACTCATTGACTGCCAACCTCTGCCCCTGAACTTCACTGATGGGCCACCCTCAGTCACTCGGGTCGTAGCCGCAGCTATTGGTGCAGGTCCCTCCGAGGTCGCCTTTTCTCCAACTCCTCAATTTCTCTCATTAACTCATCTTAGAAGGGTGGGATTCCAGTCGATTTGCCAGGGCGTAACTGAAGCAACAGCAGTTCTGAGAAGGGGCAGACTTAAGGATCCTGTCCAGCCTGGTTCGGTCCAGTTCAATCGCTGGCAAACTACCCTTTCTGAGGCATTCTTGCAACAATTTTTCCAGCCGAGATACATACACAGACAACAACTCCCCTTGGTACTGTTGTGCATCTCTTACTCTCCACCATAGGTCTTCATCAGAATCTGGGCTCCCATACACATTCTCCAAGGCCTCAAGATAGGCCTGTGCAGTCACTTCAGGGTTACAGGCCCGTTTAGCACGGATGGTAGCCAGGGCAGGACCTCGGAGCTCACTAACCCTCTTTCGCCGCTTCCGAGCATTGCCATTCTCTAGTACTTGGGGCAACATGGTCTATCCAGGTCTCCCAGTCATCCTCCCCTTGGGGGTGGGAGGGTGCCAGAGAAGATCCCCAACCTCGTAAGAGTCGTGACTAATGGCAGGTGCAGAAATAGGAGTCTGCATTGGTTTAGCCACCATTACGGGTACTGGAGCAGGAGAGGTGTTGGGGAGGAACACCCCAGGTGGCAAGAATAGTTTCTTCAAGTCCTCCACAGTTTTCCCTTCCCCAGCAACCATTTAGCAAATTTCTCCTCAAAAGTTTCAGACAGTGGTGGGGCTCATTTCCCCGGGTCTTTACTGTACTTAGTTATCACTCTCCAGGCAGTGAGGCTCCTCTGGGGTAATGGTCTGTGGCACTTTGGAGCTATCTATGGGATCCTTAAACTCTACTAGGGCCAGGAAAGTGTGGGTGAGCAGATTAGCATGCCGACCCACCACCACAGGGTTTTGTAAACCTTCCACCTTGGAAAGTACTCCCTGTACAGTGTCCGTATTGATACCCAGGGGGATGTCCAGGATAAGCATAGCATTTTGGGGGTCAATCTCCTCCCCAGTACACCACTCCACCAGCCAGTGCACAGCCACTTCTGTCGGGGTACCCATTTTTTTCTTAACAGTGGTTCGTAAATATGGCCACTAGAGGACACACAATCCCAGCGGTGAGACTCCAAGATGTAACCCCTAGATGGCGTTATCCCAGGGGCTACTACCCCTGCCTGATTTGCCACTAACAGGTTGAGGGGCCTGGATCCAATGGCGGGTGCCTCCACCCAGAGGTCAGGGTTTGCAATAGTTAAACTAACTTGGTCACAGCCCTCTGGGACACTGCAACCCCCCTTTCTTCCCACTAGTGGCCCACACAATATATCTGAATTACCTTCACAGTATACACTTACCCCCAGGTCTGGTTCCGGCACTGGGACCTCCTGTGAAATAAGATACAGTGCAACAATCACAGTACAGTACTTTAACATAGACAAATACCTCAGGCAGTATAACTTTGCTGAAACAAGCAGCTCTGATTTATTTAGGGGGATATAACAAGGACAGGGGAAATTAGGTTAATTAGCTTATCACTTTACTATCTACCTATGGCTCTGTGCAGAGGCCTATCCCTACCAGTTACTGTCCCTGGGTACCCAAGCCCTAGTGGCTAGTCCAAACCATGGCAGCTGGTAGGGCCCTTTCACACAGTGAAAAGAAAATGAGCTTAAACAGTCAGCAGTACAGTGATTCCATTTGGATTTAATGTGGCAATTCAACAGGGAGCGACCCTGAATTAGTACTCACGACCTCCAAACAAGATAGGGTCCTTCAACGTCAGCAGGGCTACTTTTGAGCTCCACGAGACTCTTCACACATTTATATGGTAAAAAAAAAAGAAAGTACTATACCAGGCAGGCTGCTTCTCTATCCCGATCGCAATTACTGCACAATACCCGGGAGAACACACAGCAGATTCAGTTCCTGACAGACCGAGTGCAATTCAACAATTTCTTCAGTCTTCTACAGGGTGAGCCTGGTTTCTACTCTTCAGAGATCCTTTGATTCTTTTCACAGGACGGATTCCGTCCTAACAAGCAGTTACACAAGCTGCAGACCGGAACTCTGGGCCTTACACACGTTTTTTGACTGAAACTGTGCACTGAAGGAGCACAGGGTTTCTTACCCCTTCACTGCCAAAGCTAAAACTGAAACTCCCAAAAGACAAAACCGGGCACTTCTTTTGAGTTCCTCCCAGTTCTTGACTGGATTGGCTGTCACTCACAATAGACTGCTGCTGTTGGTCCAAAAGGCGCGAAGTCTAAACTAATCTCCCAGAGTCACTGCCCATACAATCCTCTTGTGGCTGGCTCAGATTATGAGTCCAAGTTCTGATTCGTCCAAGGCACCATTTTAGAGCTAGCTTACCCACACTGATTGGTCCAGTTCAGCAGTTCAAAACCAGAATGGGGAACTAGGCAGACACAGTTCTGACTGCAAAGAAAGCAGGTTAGACAAACTGTAATTTCATTATTACTGTAAATGATTTCTGGCAAACAGTTACATCTTTCAGATAGGTTCCTTTGCACTCCTAGTGACTGCAAAAATGGAGTGAATTGGCAGCAGCTTGAGTGGTACTCAATCAAAGAAACACACAGTCCCCCATACAAACTAATTATGTCTGCAAGCAGACAGCTCTTAAAGAGACAGTACCAGAGGTTCTAAAAACACTCACTGATAAATGGCTTAAACGCCAAACACCATTCAGGCTTGGAGCATTCAAGCAAGCTCCTGGAAGTCTTTTGGGAACCCCCATTTGCAGGGGGGTTACACTTGTTTTATAGGTATGACTGGCTGTTTCCTCAAGCCACCCAATCCCTGTCCCAGAATCCCCAGAACCCAGGTAAGTGCTCACTATCATGCATGCTAGTATATAATGGTGCATCTAAAAGGGCTCTACCGTGCCGGTTCAACATCCTTAATGTCGATCGGCATTCTCGCCACCAGGAATCATGTCGACCGCAGGTTGTGGTCTACATGATTCCTGTGTGTCTCCTGGTCCTGTTTAGTCATTGGGGGGTCTGTGCCCCCCACCCCCTTATCTTTAGGATTATCAGCTCCAGTTGGAGTTGATTTGGGGTGGGGGTGCAGGACCGGGAGATAGCATGCCCCTGTCTCGGGCAAACCAACACAGCGACCTGTCGGCAAAGTGTCGATTTTGCCAGTAGGTGTATATTTTGCTGTTTTGGTGTCACTGTAAGGGTGGCATACCATCTAAAAGTACCATCCTACCCATTTTGTACCATTGTTTGCACAGTAAGGAGCTTGTTCTAGTTGGTAGGGGGATATTGATGTCAAGATGATGAGGATTCCAACCGTACAGACAGGATTTGCCTATATTTTCCTACTCCCAGTTATGGGTGGGGCACAGTGTTCCTTACAATTTTGCCTTTAAAGGGTTCAGGGAGTTGATTTACACAAGGTAGGATGGGGAAGGAATAATAGGGTAAGGGTAGTGATAAAAATTGTAGAGGGAATGGGGTAGCCATACAAATCCTAAGTTTTACAGCTTGGCAGAGACAGAGCCTCACTACTATGTTCATTAGAATAGTATATCAATGTATACAGAGTGGTGAAGAAGGACACAGAGTCTACAAGCGGATCTAAAGTGAGACGAAAGTATCCAGGCATCATGTGCTGTAGTGTGGGATTTTAGCACTCATGTTTAATCCATTGGTTAGAAGATATGGGGCCCGATATTCAAACATTTTCCTGGGCACAAGGCCCAGTTTGTATGTGCAAACAGCATTTACACCTAGACAAACTGTAGAGGGGTGAAATGCAAATGGAGGGGTGGGGACTTGAATATGTAAGCAATTAGGCAATTAGCGAAGGTCACCAGAAAAGTCAGGGGTAAACAAACAAGATGGCTACACAAGGACCTGTTGGCTAACCTGCGCATACGGGACAAACTCTGGAAGAAGTATAAAGTGTTCAGACTACCAGAGGATTACAATACCTACAGGGCCTCTCGGAGCACCTATAAAAAACAAATCAGAACAGCAAAGAGCATCTACTCCAATGAACTGCTCACAAACTCTGCTGGTGACCCTAGAAAATTCTGGACACACATCGAGACCTTTCTTGGGGCTACCCAGTCATCGACCTGAGGGGATATGATCCTAAATGGTGTACATTGCAATGACTTGAACACTATAGCGAATGCCTTTAACAGATTATTCACTGACCTGTCTCGGTACACCTCGTCCTTCGCTTCACCTCCCACTGCATTTCAGCCTTACTGCACACCCCAGAGATCTGCATCTGGTGCTGACCACTGCCAACTAACTACTACCCCCTTTTTCCACTTTAAAGCTATATATAGAGCTGAGGTCCAAAGGCTATTGCAAAACATATCCGACAACACTAGCCCCAGCTCAGATTCACTCAAGCCACGATTCCTGAAGCTAGTGGCACCATTGATTGCCTCGCCACTGGCCAAGATTTTCACTCTGTCTCTCTCTCTTGGAGTTGTCCCAGATCTCTGGAAGATTGCCCGAGTTATACCTATCCTTAAAAAAGAAGACCCAAAGGATATCAACAACTACGGGCCTATAGCCATCCTCTCTGTGCTAAGCAAGCTACTGGAGAAGCTTGTTGCAACCCAAACCATTGACTACCTCACAAAGAACAACCTTCTCTCAGACACTCAGCATGGTTTCAGAAAAGGGCACAGTACCTCAACTGCTCTTCTCAAATTCTCCACCGATGTACTCTGCAACATGGACAAAGACCTACTCACTGGAGCAGTATTTATCAATCTTACCAAAGCTTTCGATCTTGTTGATCATCCCCTGCTTCTCTAAACCCTGTATAGACTTAACTTCTCATTCTCAGTAGTTGACTGGTTTAACAACTACCCATCAAACAGATTACAACTTGTTAAATTCAACTCCTCTCTCACGGATGTGACCAGCACTGACATCGGAGTACCCCTGGGTTCCATCCTGAGACCCCTTCTTTTCTCGCAATACATCAACAACATAGATTATGCCATACTCTCCTGCTCAGCTATTTTATATGCTGATGATCTCATCCTCTACTACAGCACTGATAAAATTAACATCATTAACAAAAACTTCTCGATTTCAGGAATGTGCAAAATGGCTAAATGCTAATAAGCTCATCTTCAACACAGAAAAGACTCAAGTCATGCTATTTGGCACTGCCCCCAAACTCAGGGCCTGTAAGGAACCTCTCCTAATCCATGACTCTGGGGGGGTCTCTCATCGACTGTGTCACATCCTTCAAATACCTGTGAGTCCTCCTTGGTATATCCCTTGATTTCAGTCTGCACATCCAGTCAACCTGTAAAGCAACAAATGCCAAACTTGGAATCGCCTATAAGACTTGTCACCTGCTAACACCATCCACTAAATTGGCAATTGCCTAGGGTATTCTGCTTCCAGCACTGACATATGGTGTCTAATTTTGCTAATGCCCATAAGACTGCTCTCCATAAATGGGATGTCGCGTATAACAACATATGTCGGTATGCCTCCTCTTCCTATCGCCTCAAGCACCACTGCACACTGTATAGCGACCTAGGCTGGCTCTCCCCAACTGCCTACCAACTATATTCCCTAGGGACCCTCACAGGTTCTGTAATCCGTAACCAAACTCCCTCCTCCCTTGCAGCTCTACTTGTACCACAAACACCTGCCCACGGACTACACTCGGCAAACAAATATCTACCCATCATACCCAGGTGTCTTACTTCAAAAGGCTCTAGAGAATTTCACTGCAATGCCCCAGCCACCTGGAACTCCCTCCCTCCTGACCTGAAGCAGGCTAACTCCCACCCAGTCTTCAAAAATGAACTATATTGCCACCTGTCCTGGGAGCCCTGCACATGCTTTGATCCCACTTAATGCCTTACAGCTAACCACCCTATTTTGCACAAGACACTGCTGCACTTCTAAACAAGCTTTGCTATAAAATGTCTTTATAGCTGCCACTTAGCCCAGTTTCAGTTATTTGCATGTACTAATGTCACTTTTGTCATCACTGCATAGCTATATGTATTATCTCGAGTATTGTCTGACTTGATCTGTATATTAACCTACCTGTACTATATACTATGTATTGTATAATCTCATTTTATGTATGTATTCTCCCGGGTTGTGCCTGAAAATAGTCAACTTTGACAAGCGCACCTAACACGGTTAGCAAAAACTAAATAAATAAATAAATTAGACATGACAGGGTGTGGGTAGAACATATTTTATGAACACCTGGGGTTGTTGTAAGGCACGAGGCCTTGGCTGAGTGTGTTCAGCTCTTCGGTGTGCGTAAAATATGTTATATGCATACCCCTGGAATGTCTTATTGTGCTTATGAAATGATTCACTAAAGTTGTATAATGAAAAAATACACATAAAAACATTTTAAAATTTATTAAAACCATTTGTTTAACTAGATAACCTTATGCATGAGGAAAACTAGTCTCTTTAATGGGAAAGGGGGAAAGGCTTGATTGATATGCATGTCATAGCAATGGCAGGAGGGGCAGCAATGGAATTAATTGATATTTCTGTACCCACTGTGTTGCTTTGGATTGTATTCTTAGGGTCTTCACTGAAAGAATCATTGAAGATCTGCTCAAGCTCATCTTCAGTAAAAGTTAGGTCAAAACTAACATTGCTGATGTCCGACATGGCAAGCAATGTGGGTATTCACTTTAGCAGGGAAGAAAAGAATGGCTGACAATTGCTTTACCAACATTCTATTACACATATCACTGGGCAGTGATGGGTACTATCTGGTGAGACTTGTTTTTCATAGTGCGTGGAATATATTTTACACTGAGCTATTAGTCAATGAGATTGCTTAATTTTCTGTTGTCATTTCATAACAAAGTATACAGAGTGGTGAAGAAGGTTATGTAGTCTTTCAGCGGCTTTAAGCTGGAAGGAATGTATCCAGGCATCGTGCACTGTAGGGTGGGATTTTAGCACTCATGTTTCACCCATTAGTTTATTTATTTTTATTTATTTATTTAGTGATTCAGAAAAGACCTTTGAGTGCAAGCTATTTTACAAAGGTTCCATGTCATAGAGTGCAAAACAAAGTACAATAGGAGAAAGCAACGGTACATCACAGTGAACGATACAGCTTGGATTCAGAATAATTCAAAACATAGGTACAAGTTAAAATAACAAGAAAAACACTTTATGGGAGGGGATAAGCAGCCACAAAGTACTTTGTCAGAAACTGGCACTAGGGTGAAGAAAGGAGGAATGAGAGAGAGGTAGGTACTGCAGTGAAGGTGAAGGATGGGGGAAGAAGGGTGATAAGGTTTAGGGAGAAATGGGTGGGTTGAGGGGAGGCTGAGCGGAGAAGATGTGCTAGAGTAAATGCAGGGGGCTTGGTCAGGCAGCTTGCATTAGTAGTCACTGTTAGAGGAAACTCAAGGGACTGAGAGTTTAGCGGGGGAGGAGGGGTGGTGGGTGCCGAAGAAGCATGACACAAACTGATTGCTGAGGCAAGGCATTAGAAGTGACACAGGGAGGGGTGTGTTTCTGAGGCCTGTCTAGTGCTTGCTGGGGGCAGAGATAGTGGGTGTGGCTGGACTTAGGGGAAGGTGCACTTAGAGAGTGTTATTAGGTGCTGTTTGAGGTCAGTTTTGAATTGGGCCAGACAATTGGTGGCCAAGAGGTGCCCGGGGAGTTCATTCATCCACGGGGGGCCAGTAGGCAAATGCATGTTGCCCAAGCGAGGTGCGATGGAAGGGGATAGCCAAGGCCCCTCTAGCCCTCCCCCTGGTGACCTGTAATGAGTTGTCTACATAAGGTGGTGTTTTACCCAATAAAGCCTTCTTCCCTAGGATGCAAATCTGAAATTTGACCCTATTTCTTAATGACAGTCAATTTGCGCGTTTGTACCGAGTACAGGTATGTGTGTCACACTCAGCATTGAGGATAAGTCTGCAGGCTTTGTTGAGCACATTCTGAACCCTCTTGAGTGCTGTATCTGTTGCCACCCTGTAGACCACTAGTCTATAATTAATAGTAGATATAATGGAGCTGAGGACTGAGGCGGGGGGCCATGGAGAGAGATATTAACTGTGCCTGTACAGGACACCAATCTTGGTATTGACTGTCTTGACCAGAGAGTCAATATTTATTTTATTTTATTTATTTTAGTCTTTGATAACCAGGTAAGGCCCACTAGGCACAACTGCCTGTTTTCAGGGGTGACCTGGGAACACTGGACGGTTAAGTGACTTGCTCAGAGTCACACAGTTATGCAAGTGGAGGTTGTGAAAATCAAACTCAGGTCTGACCTGCTGGATGTATCAAGCTCATTCACACCTCATTCCTCTAACCTCTAGGCTATACTGTCAGCCTATGTGGTCTGCAAACATGAGGGTATCATCTATTATGACCCCCAGATACTTGAACAAGTGGACTTGTTCCAGTGGCTCACTGCATGAGTTGGAGATGATGAGGGGGGTGGTGCTTATTTGTGTTGTAGGGGCCAGGTATAAGCATGGCCTTGGTCTTCTTGAAGTTTAGTAGCAACTTATGACTACAGAGCCAGTCCTCAAGTTTGGAGAAGGAGTTCTGTAACTCAGATTGTAGGGCAGCCTGAGATGTGCTGCTGCTCAGGAGCACAGCATTGTCTGCATATAGTATGAGTTTGGTGTCGCAGGCTGTGGGGAGGTCATTTAAGAAGAGGTTGAAGAGTAGGGCCCCAGTATTGATCCCTGGGGTACCCCCAATGATACCTCTTTTGTGCTGGATACTGTTTGCCCAATTTTTACACACTGATCTCTCCATATCAGGTAGTCTTGGAATCAGAAAAGGGCATTGGGCACCACACCCATGTTTTGCAGTTGGGTCAGTAACAGTGGGTGGTTGGCTGTATTGGAGGCTTTGGTGAGGTCAATAAAGGTGGACCCCACCAGTCTGCCTTCATCCAGGGCCTTATGTGCATAGTCCATGTAGTCCAGCAGGGCAGTGGTGGTACTGTGATTTTGTCTGAAGCCATGCTGTTTGGGGCATAGTAGATTATACTTATTGAGGTAGTCGATGAGTTGATCCACCACAATCTTTTCCAGTGTCTTGGACAGGGGGGAGAGGCTCGAGATGGATCTGTAGTTGGCCACCAGAGACTTGTCACCTCCTTTATGTACTGGCGTAACTAGAGCCTGCTTTCAAATGCCAGAGACTCATTGTACAACACGCTAATAGGCACTATAAGAACGTCCAGTCTGAGTGACAGAAGTTTCATGTCTATCCCGTCACTGCCCAGTCTGGTCTTACCTAACACTTTCTTGACCATAGTTAGGACCTCCTTCACTGTTGGAAGACATGGGGCCTGATATTCAAAGGTTTTTCCAGGCACAAGGCTGAGTTTGCATGTGCAAACAGGGTTTGCACCCAGGCAAACTGGGGAGGGGAGTGCAATTCAAATGGAGGGCTGGGGACATGAATATTGGCACAGTCCAATATTCAGAGCATTTGCACCTGACCACGCATGGGTGGTTTGTCAGTCTCCTTGGTCCAGTGGTCCTGATCTCATGCCAATGTTTGAAAATCATTTCCCTGGTGTCCAGTATTCCCTCCTTCCATCCGCACCCATGCTCGATGAACACACACAAGTTCCCTGGTGTCCAGTGGTCCCTTCCTCCAACTGATCCCATACCAGATACCTGAGTATTCCCATCTCCAAGAAGCTGCTTTGATGGCCTGTAAGCCATTTGTGTACCCCTCCCCGAAGGTTACCAAGGCAGGCATGCTGAGGTGACGTGCCCCTACCCCAGCAACTTATCTGCAACTGCTATCAGTAGTGATGGTGCCTCATCATCCAGAAACCCTCCCCCAACACAATGATCCATGTCCCCGTTTCAGCAGCCACAACCTGTCCCCCACTATGGGGCGTGGACTGAGGACTGTTGCAGTGCAACACCATGGAGTATTCAGTTACCAGTCACAAGCAATCATAACCCCCAATGTATAGCAGATCACAGTTCTGGTCCCTGGCATCTAGTGGACCCCTTCCCGTGCCACTAAAAAATCCCTTTCTCCCTAGCCATCCCCATCCCCAAAAACATTGGTGCCAGTGTTGATGGATGGTGAGCTACACATCCCTCCACACACCACCTTGGTAGCCCACCGCCTGACAGTATCACAGTGTGCGCTGCTTATTTATAGGGCAAGGTGCATGACCCTTGCCTAAAAATAAGCAGCATGCTCCCTGCAAGGTCATTTTAGGGATCGGGTTGGAGGACAGGGGTTGGATGGTTGGTGCCGTGGGGGTTGGCGGATCCACTAGATGCCAGGGACCTGGACCATGATCTATGGTACGTGGGGGGGATTTCTTGTGACTAGTAACTGAATACTCCACTGTGTGGCTCTACACCAGTTCCTGGTCCATACCCCATAGCAGGGGACTGGCTGCAGCTGCTGAAATGGGGAAGGGGATCATTGGGTGGGGGTTCTAGAAAGACGGGGTGCTGCTACCAGTACCAACTGCAGACTGGATGGGAGGGCACTTCACCTCAGTACGCCTCTGTTTGCAACTTTTGTGGGGGAACACAAGAACAGCCTTTGAGCCATCATAGTAACTTCTTTGGGATGAAAATGGGGGACTGGACACTATGGAACTTGTGTGCATTCATTGGCCATGGATGGTGGTGAGAGACCACTGAACACTAGGGAAACTGGTTTCAAATACTGGGCTTGGGATCAGGTGGGAGGGACAACTAAACACCAGGGAAATTATTTGCATATACCAGGCAAGGGATTGGATGGGGAATTACTAGAACCAGAGACAGCACTGTGTCTGGGACCAGGCAGTTCTGAGGAGTGTGACTGTGCTAAATCACCTGGCCACCCATGCAAAAATGCCCCTTAGTACCTTGTATGCCCAATGGCCTCATTTGCATGGGTCTATTTGAACATTGCGAATTACACTTTTGTGCAAACCATTGTGGTGGCATACTTCAGGAGCCATGTCAGTGCAGCGCTAAGGTATGTCTCCCTGATCGCCAACAGCGACCTACCTCGCTGTCGACAAAATCAACAGTTCACTGACAGGTCACTGTGTTGGTGCGCCTGAGACAGGGGCACACTGTTTCCTGGTCCTGCAGTCCCTCCTCGAATCAACTGCAACCCAGTGTTGATAATAATAAGTATGGGGGGGGTGCAAGGGGCAGAGCACCCCGCATGGGGTGGTTTGAGGGGTGAAGCCCCCGACAGAGAAAAGGACTGGGAGACATTCAGAATTTATATCAACTGTAACTTGCGGTCAACATATATCCCTTGGCTATGATGTCAGTTGATGAAAGTGTTGTCGAACCAGCATCATAGAATCCAGTGCCAAGTGGCGAAACCCTGGACTAACATGGTCCTATATTCAGTTGAATAGCATTGGTACACTACTCTACTGAATACATCTTCTGGAACTGCGCTATTGGAATGCAGCATGCAAACTTTTGCACTCCACTTTACACATTTTCGAATAATGGGCCTATTGAGAGTTAACAACACCAATGCCATAGGTGTTGCCAAAAGAGAAGACTGCCTGCACCCTCCACACATATAATGCCATGCTCTAGCTGTGCCATAAGTGTCACCAGTAGAGTGGGCTACCAAAACCCGCCTTTTCCAGAGTCACAGCACATTACCTCCATACACTGTACTGGCCCTTCTGATGCAGTGGATGGGAATCAGGATTGGGAGCTGGTTCTGGGTCTCCCACATTGTAGTGCTGCTCACTGTAAGCACCATTTGGGTCAAGAAATGAGACCGAACTGGGAATAGAACCCAGGACCACAGAATGCTACCGAGTGCTCTATCGACTGAGATCAAACCTGAGCTCAACTCAATGATTTAGGATGTTTTGTTTCACATGGAAGTTTAAGACATTTTCCACTTGCTTTTCAGTTGCATACATTAAAGAATGGTGAGGACACTTGGAGTCCTAGCCAGTCATAAGAAATTCAGGTAAAGATATGTATATTTTTTTACCACATTCTGTATATATCCATTTTTCAGTTCACTTCTCCATTTGTTACACATCCTGTTCTTTTTTTTTTTCTTATTCTATTTCTCCTCCTCCCACGGCAGCTTTCCTTCTCAGTCAGCCCCCCAGCCTCGTCAACCGACTCCTCTGGATGGTCTTACCTTCCACTGTCCCTGGCTTGTGGGATCTGCTCCCAGCCACTGGTGTGGAGCCTGTGGGGGCTGATCATTCATCCTGCTGCTGCTGGGCATTTTCCATTTTCCCCTTCCTCCCCATTGTTGGGGCACTTATGTCACTGCACAAGTGTGGAGGCACTCACATGTACATGGTCCTGTGGCAGTCTCCCTTACATTGAAGTCCTCACCTCTTGGCCTGTACTTGGAGGTGGTCATTCAGCAGAACTTCCAAGCTGCCCTCCCTGGAAGAGGAGAGTTGTCCTCAGGTTGCTCAATCCTCTCCCACCCCAGCCAGCCCCTGACGACCCACTCACACTGCTCACACTGGTCACCAGTGTGGCAGGAGGTAAAACATTGCTGCCTCAGTCCTCCACACCACTGGGCCAGCCTATCCTGCTCTTACATCTGGCTGTTCCTCATGCACAACCAAATCACTGTGCTCTCACAAGCAAGCTTGCCTTGCACTACTCTTACACAAGCATACCACCCTTGCCCACCCTGGGACTTACAGTACCTTTATCTCCTACTGACAGCCTAGCTTACTGCACTCCAGGGCTGATCCGCTGTGAGGGGGCTCTACCCCCAGACAAAAACTCAGTTGGTGCTTGGGGACTCAGTCAGATGTGTGGCACCTACAGTGAGGGGTGTATTGTAGCTTATGTATACCAGCCAGCCTTCCAATTGCTAGCCATACCACCATGCCAATGAACTGCCTAGGAATTTATTATTCTTAGCTAGTAACTATACATTACACATGTGGTGTACAGTTAATTATCAGCTATGCTCAACAAGTTGAGTGATGCTCATAAAAAAAAAATTATTTATTACATAAACTCATCTAGTAATTCATGAATGCCAAATTAGTACTTAATCCATGGGGATTAGTTAGTTCTTAGTTGGTCAACAGATCAATAAATGATTAACTGCTGAATGTGTTAAGAATTACTTATGGCACTCAGCCACGTCATGCCTTTTGACAGATCGAGGTCTGATGCGATGGATACTGCCCTTGAAGGTAACATTTTAACAGCATCAAGTACCCTCAAAACAGCTCCAAAATCCTGGGATCTAGTTGCAGCGGGACTTGGCATCACTCCTGGCACAAGAGGTGGACACCAATATGTTATTTGTTTAATATTGGCAACTTTCTTTGCAGAAGTGCAGACACTTTGAGGCGTGGGTTATTGCCTGATAAGAGCACTTCCAGGTACTAAAAGTAATCAATGCAAGTACGTCATATCACATGCACATGGGAAGAGCTGTTATCTGGCAATAACGCACATTCATTTATTATTGTTTACACTCTGCAGTAGTATATGTTTATATATTGGGGCATTGGACCATAAGTCACAAGACAAACTGTGTCACAATGTATACTTTGAGACACTATATTGTATTTTTAATTTATACAAAATAAGTTTTTACGTTAAAATTTAAATATCTCATAGGTACACAAATTGCACAGGGAGTACCTTTCACTTAACAGTCACAGCCCATTCCTAAGTAATATTTTTAACCTTAAATATATTATTAATTTAACAATTCATAATCATTAAAAGCATACTGCTACAAAGCAGTCCTTTACCATCATCCAGACTGCTGTGAAAACTGATATTCAAACAACATGAAGTCTTGCTATATTATGACAATTGCAGTATGACCGCAGGTTAGAACTGCTCCGGAGGTGAAATAGTTAACTCTCATGCAAAGCACGGAACCTTGAGCGCGAGCTCGGTTCAGGAAACTCTGTCTGCCTGCATTCAAACTGGAACCGTCAGATTCTTTACTCCGCCTCGCTGAACAGTTGCTCTGGAGATTTCTCCATTTGCTCAGTTCAATTTCGCGGTTTAAAACAGTTTAATTTATTAATTTTAAATGTAATCGTTCAGTTCAAGCTCTGTCTGTGGTAACGTAAGTAATAGATAGCGTTCTATACAAATTCTGTGTGGAACTTGTAATAAGCGTTTATCGGTTCGGTTTGAACCGATTAGATTTATTTTTTCACTGCTAGTCCTTTTTTAGAGTGCGGTTACCGGTTCCTATCGGTTCTAAAAAAAACGGATTTCATTATGGTTTTTTCCACGACCCGTGACACGGTTGGGAACCAATAGGGGAGTCTTGCTTGGTGGATTGCCATAAATGGGCAAGTTTTGGTTAGGCTGGTATAATGTCTGAGAAACCCAAAAAAAAAACCGGGCCCACTGGGTTTCAGCACTGTGATGTCTGTGGGGAAGCGTTTGTCAAGGCTGACCCTCACATCACATGTGTTTATTGCCTGGGGTTTGACCACCTCGATTCAGACTGCCAGATTTGCAAGAATTTCCCTGCTGCCACCGTTGAAAAGAGAGTTGGTAGGCTCAGGGAAAGGGAGGCCAAAAAGTCCGCTGACCTGGATGGCCGGCCCGGTTCGGTGCCAACCGAATCAGAGGGAGTGCCCTCTGACCAGGGCGATACTTCCTCGGGCAAACGAAGAACTGGCTCCGAGGAGCCAGTTCCTGCAAAAATGACTAGAAAGTCTGCTGCTGGGGAGAAAGTCCTTTCCCCAACAGCTGAAGAGATAGCCAGAGCAATACAGATTGTCCAGTCTCTTTCCCAGGTTCCTGAACCGACTCCTGCTAGGAGACGTTCAGTTCACCAGGTCCCACCGGTTCAGGATTATGATTTTGAGGAATTTTATGAACCGTGGGGGGAAGAGTACGAAGAGAGTAATTATGGTCTGGAAGGTCTGCACGCTCCTATTGAGCCAGATACCTCCCCAGACAGACCTTTAGGGGTTCCCCCCTCAGGCTTTCTGAGTCCCTTACTCATTTTATCTTTTACAAGAAAGTTGCTGAAACTCTTCAGCTTCCTGTTGAGGAAGCTGTGGATGATCAGGAAGAGCCTGATTATGTAGAAATGATGGATATTCCAGAATCTAAGAGACTGTCTATTCCCTTTCATAAATCTTTTAGGAAACAGACAGTAAAAGTTTTAAGAAATCCTCATTCCATACCTCCTGTGGATAAAAGGATGGACAGAAGATATACTTTATCAGGTTCTGATATAGAATTTCTCACACAGCAATGCAGCCATGTGAGTGTAGTTCAGGCTGCAGCTTGTGACAAGGCAAATATCCCTCTAGCTTCACATCCTCCTGAAAAGGACTCCAGGAAGATTGATGGTATGGCAAAGAAGCAGTACATGGCAGCTTCTCTGGGGCTCAGACAAGCAAATTACATGGCTTATGCTGCCAGATATCAGAAATCCAGATGGGATACTGTGCTGGCTCTAGTCAAACAACTCCCTGACAAGCTTGCCAGGGAGCTGGAACAGGTGGCTTTAGATGGTATCGAGGCATCAAAAATGCAATTTCATGCTGCAGTGGACTCTAATGATGTATCTTCTAGAGTTATGGCTACTTCTGTGGCTCTTCGCAGATTGGCCTGGCTCAGATGCACCACATTGTCACAGGATACCCAGTCAAAGGCTATTGATTTTCCTGTGATTGGCAATTCTTTGTTTGGGGAGCAAACAGAGAATTATATGAAGAAAATGGATGAATACAGGACCACCTATCAGAGTGTACAAGCCAAGGAAAGGCAGGCCACTCCTCAGAATCAGCCTTCCAGGGGCAGAGGAAGGCCTTTTTATAGGCCTTTTTATCAGGCTCAAGAATCCTCTTCCTCCTATGCCCAGAGGGGATTCTTTAGAGGAAGGGGCAGGAGGGTTCAAGCAAGCCTGCTCCCACTCCTCAGCCCAAAGCCCCTGTCAAGCAGGCACCCTGATGGGGTAGCCAGGGCCGCTTCTCCCCTACCAGTAGGAGGCAGGCTGGCTTACTTTGTCCAAGACTGGAAGTCTCTCACATCAGACAAGTGGGTCTTGGAAGTAGTAAGCCAGGGACTGGTCCTCAGCTTCAAAAAATTTCCGGAACTGAGGACCAGATCTTTTCCTCCTGCATCTCCTTCGGAGGCACTCGCCTTAGAGTCAGAGATCTCCACTCTTCTCACTCTCAGAGCTGTGGAAAGGATTCCACCCCAACACCAGGGCAAAGGTTTGTACTCCAGGTACTTCCTTACCCCTAAAAAGATGGGAGAATGGCGGCCCATTCTGGATCTCAGATACCTGAACAAGCACCTTTTAAAACCAAAGTTCAAAATGGTGACTCTGGGAATCATTTTACCTTCCCTAAGGCCAGGGGACTGGCTAGCATCCCTGGACCTCAAGGACGCTTACTTTCATATTCTCATCAGAAGCTCTCACCGAAAGTACCTCAGGTTCGAGCTGCCCTCAGGCCATTACCAGTTCAGAGCAATGCCCTTTAGACTCACTTCGGCTCCAAGGGTATTTACCAAGTGCCTGGCAGTAGCAGTAGCTTGCCTAAGAAGGCAAAAGATTGTCATTTTTCCTTATCTGGATGATTGGCTCATTGTAGGGCAATCCCCAGAACAGGTCAATCAGCATCTTCAGATAACCCAGCAACTGCTTACCTCACTGGGTTTCCTCCTGAATCTCTCAAAGTCAGTACTGGAGCCTGTTCAGCTCCTAACCTTTATAGGCGCAGAGCTGAACACCCAGGAAGCCAGGGCCTTCCTCCCTCTAGACAGGGCAAACACCCTAGTCTCCCTGGCCTCTTCATTCACCCCGCAGGTCTCTCGACCAGCAAGGCACTTTCTGCAGCTCCTAGGGCATATGGCTGCTTCCACAGCAGTTGTGCAAGGAGCAAGATTTCAAATGAGGGATATTCAGTTTCATCTGAGGGCCTTTTGGTCACAAAGAAAGGATCCTCTTACCAAATTGATCCCAGTAACTCAAACCCTGATCCAAGCCCTTCAGTGGTGGCAGGATCAGAGCAACCTGAGACAAGGAGTTCCCTTTGTCACTCAGCCTCACTCATTAATCCTTACTACAGATGCTTCCCTCTTGGGGTGGGGGGGCCCACATGGGCGATCTCACTACTCAGGGACTGTGGTCCCCACAGGAATCTCTGCTCCACATCAACCTGTTGGAGCTCAGAGCATTTTTCTAGCACTTCAGGCTTTCTCCAAATCTGTTCAGAACAAGTCTGTGCAGGTCAGAACAGACAACACCACTACAATGTGGTACATCAACAAGCAGGGGGGCACTCGGTCTACGGCCTTGTGCACCGAAGCCATGAAGTTGTGGTCTCTGGCTTACTCCCTGAACACCTCCCTTATGGCAGTTCATCTCCCAGGCAAAGACAATGTCCTGGTGGATGCTCTCAGCAGGATCTCTCAGGGCCATCATGAGTGGTCCCTGGATCCCCTGGTTCTGGAAGTGATATCTGCCAAATGGGGCACCCCGCAAATAGATCTCTTTGCAGCCCCAGACAATCACCAACTCCCTCTCTTTTGTTGCATACCCCCAGTCTTGGGCTCAGTCCCTCTGGAAGCTTTAGCCCTCAGTTGGGAAGGGAAGTTTCTTTATGCCTTCCCTCCTTTCCCTCTCCTGCTCAAAGTGCTAGTCAAAATCAGAGCCCAATCTTGCAGGGTCATTCTGATTGCCCCGGATTGGGCCAGTCAAACCCTGGTACCCTCTCCTCCTCTCCTTAGCAGTCCATCCTCCCCTTTGCCTTCCCTGGAATCACAATCTGTTAACTTGTGCCCAGGGGAGAGTTTGGTACCCGAATCTCAAGTCTCTCAATCTCAAGGCCTGGTTCTTGAAGAGCTAGAGTTTGCTGGCCTACACCTCTCACAAGGTGTAATGGATATACTTAAGGCTTCTAGGAAGCCTTCTACCAGGGCCGATTACAACTCCAAATGGAAAAGATTTTCCATATGGTGCTCAGAAAAGAATATTTCCCCAGAGACTGCTGAGTTACCCACAGTTCTAGATTACATGGTCCATCTAAACACTTTGGGTCTGAGACCAGCTACCCTGAAGGTACACTTAGCAGCTGTCTCTGCTTTTCTTTCAGCGGGGAAACCTTCCCCTCTTTCTTCTCACCCAGTGTTTGCCAAGTTTTTTAAGGGTCTGCTTTATATGAACCCTCCATTCAGGGACCCTGCCCCTGCATGGGATCTCAATGTTTGCATTGCTCAACTTATGCAACCCCCTTTCGAGCCCTTGTCTTCAGCTGAGCTTAAGTTTTTGACTTGGAAAACTGTGTTTTTGGTAGCCATCACCTCTGCCAGACGCATTAATGAATTACAGGCGTTGTCTGTGGAGCCAGACTTTATCTCTTTTCACAGAGATAAGGTAGTCCTTCGGACTAATAGGAAGTTCCTGCCTAAGGTGGTTTCGGATTTCCACCTTAATCAATCTATCTCTCTCTCCCTGTTTACTTCACTGACCATTCCTCTTCTGGTGAGAGAAGACTGCACAGCTTAGATGTGAAGAGGGCCCTTAGCTACTACATAGGGCATACCAAAGGTCACAGGTTTGACTCCCTCCAACTGTTCCTCAGTTGGTAAGGGGAAACCTGCCACTAAAAGATCCATTGCCAGGTGGATTGTCTCTTGTATCCAATTCTGTTATGAGAAACTGGGTAAGATTCCCCCCTCAGGCCTGAGGGCTCATTCTACCAGAGGTACAGCTGCTTCTCTGGCTGCTGCCAGAGACATCCCCATTTTAGAGATATGTCAAGCAGCTACCTGGAAAACAGTTCACACTTTTACCAAGCATTATTCCTTGGACATTCAGGCTAGGAGTGATGCTCGGTTTGGCATAGCTGTCCTTCAGAGCCTATTTCCTAAATAGGTTCTGTCCCTCCTCCATGGGGGTACTGCTGTGTAGTCTGCAATTGTCATAATATAGCAAGACTTCATGTTGTTTGGAGAAAAAATTACTCACCTAGTAATGTTGTTTCTTCTAATGGAGTCTTGCTATATTATGACCTCCCTCCCTGCCTGCCCCTCTCAGAACCTTATTTTTTGCGCTGTGGGTGGGCATCATACCGTTGGCACTCTTTTTTCTTTGCCACTTTGTTGTTGATTTGTTTCACCCTCCTTAGGGTGAGTGTGTTTTATGTCTTATTTGGGTCTCTTGACTTGAGTCTTTGTTTGAGACCAACAAGTGTATTTGTTAGGGTAGTAGCCAGTTGGCTAGTGTAGGTTTACAGCTTCCACACAGAACATTAGTGAGTTCTTGCTCATAAAGATCTGACGGTTCCAGTTTGAATGCAGGCAGATAGAGCTTCCTGAACTGAGCTCGCGCTCAAGGTTCCATGCTTTGCATGAGAGTTAACTATTTCACCTCCAGAGCAGTTCTAACCTGCGGTCATACTGCAATTGTCATAATATAGCAAGACTCCATTAGAAGAAAAACATTACTAGGTGAGTAATTTTTTTCTTTTAGCCTTCCAATTTGCATCAGATTTAAATATTTTTGTGCTATATGCATTCTAACTTAAGGCTTCTGACTGTGAAGGACTTCATGATGGCCCACCATAATACAATTGACTGTTAAACATCACAAAAGCAGTCTGAATACAAATTTAATGCTAATTTCATGCTAATATACTGGTAAAATGAACTGCTATGCTAAGGTTACATGAAAGCTTCCATTTTGATAAGGGTTATTTTTAATTAATTAATTATTATTTTTTATTAAACTTATTTTTTTTTACTGTGCCCATTTTCTAAGCACAATAATGCACTCCAGGGGGCTATAAGGCCCTTCTCCTGCAGCATAGGGACTCATTATGCCCCTTGGTGGTCCGTTATAGCTCAATATCACCCACCCTGTTGGGTATTATTGCTTACATAGATGAAAATAGGCAGTCAGTTAAACAATAATAAATGGAGATTAATAAATAAATAAATACATAAACCTTGTAATGACAAGTGAAACCTGCAGACTGGGCTGTTTGGTCTCATGGTCCAGAGAATGCATTGCTCTGTGTGAACAAGTGTATGGTACATTGTTCTGTGTGAGCTATTGTACTGTAGTGTGTAAAAAGGGGACGAATGAAGAATAAACTCATTTTGTAAGAGTTGTGTAACTGAGTTCTGCTGATGCCAGCTGTGATTTATTTGCAGATGGACTGAGCTGCTGTTACTGCAATGCAGACTGCTAGGGACACAGAACCTTGGTCTCATCCTATAAGAACCATCAAGTCACTGCTGTACTAACCCAGTCAGCTTGTGCTCCAGGCCATGTGTCTGGTTGACTATAGCTAGATTTTCATTTGGCCAGTTGTGTGGTGAAATAATTCATGTTATAAACAGTGAATTATTTCTTCAAACATTCTAAGCAGTCATTTACAGTTTTTCAAAAACACCACAGAGACAAGCTAATCATGTGCTCTATTACCTTCTGATTCTTTAAACAGATGAAGCATGAAAAGACATAATTGGAAGGCTGGACCTGTAGTTCAGTGGACAAGCAGTCAGCCAGTCCCACTTCCTGAGCTATATAAGCAGTTCCTCTCAACCTCCTTCTGAAGCACTTTTTCTTTGCCAGCCGGAGGCTCTGTTGGTCTGTCCTCTGAGTTGGCTGGGGCCTTCGGCCCCCCACCTTGCTGTTTCTGTTTGTCTCTGCTGGACTTTGGTGCTTGTTTTCCTGCCTCTGGTTTGCACTTTGCCTCCAGCTGTGTAGTTCTTTCTGTCCTTGCTTTCTGTGTTTTTGTTTTTGGTTTTGACCTTTGTTCCCTGTTTTCCATGTTTGTGTGTTTTGGTTTTGTCTTTTGGGCTTTGTTTCTAAACTCCTAGCATACTGTTACTCTGGAGCTCATATTACTTATTCTAAGTCACTCACAACTCTCAAATTACTTGCAGTGCAACTGCAACCATGATCTGTGTGTTTCAGCTCTTCCATAGCTGCTCTCCATGTTGCACTTGAAAGTTTTCACCTGATTTCTGCTCACTCTGAACCTTACATGCATGCTGTCTCAACTCATTCGACTTATCACATTGCTGCAGTTTCACTGTACTGCCAGGTGATAGCTGCTTCAGAGCATGGTGTCTCCTTTCTATGTTTCTTGACATTTACAACTCAGTGTACTCAATACAGATGCTGCTTCTATGTTTGTATACTATGTTCTACTCTGCATGTGGGTCTCTGCCCTGCCATCACTTTCTTGTTTTTCCTACGACAGGTACTTGCAAGAGTTTGGGGAAGTCGTAACCCCATGTGGCTAATTATATTCTAAATTCTGTCTCTGCCACCAGAAAATACTCATAGTATTTGTCACCTGTATTGGCTTTCCATGCCTGTCTTGCTTGCCCCACTATTCCCAGTGCTGCTCCTTTGCTACTACATTTTGCAGACCTCAATGAAAGTCCTCATGCTTACACAACCATTGCTTCATGCCTTCCACCATCCCCTCAGTTTCAGCCTCTGGGATGTCTGCTGCACTCACTACTGCATCTGACGTTTGAAAGGTCTCAGCACTTAACCCTCATTAAGGTCCCAGCACACCAGCGCTCATTCAGCTGCTCAACAGTTTTTCAGCTCCTTACCAGTTTCTGGGACATGCCAGCCATACCATTTTGGCACAGGGTTCCCTGCAGCTGACGGTCTCACTCTGCATTCTAAGTCTGCATCTTAAGCATGCCCAACTTGGGGTAGGATCCTTCTCACCTAGGCCATAGCTAGGAATGTAATCACTCCAGACTTGGCTTTAGCTGTTCACTGATGTGACAGCAGCTCCTGGTGTAGAATGTAAGATTAGCTGTAAAGGGTGGTTACTCCAGTCTTCTTTGGCTCTAGTGGTTCCACTATAATGGTTATCCATTGGCTTTAGTGGTTTCCCTAGCAAGGCACCTTCACTGCATTCTCCTTATGACTGCCTCTGGTTCACCTGGTTTGTGTTAAGGGTGAGCAGGCCAGGTGAGTGCCTCAGCTGTCATTGCTCTCCTCCTCCCACCTTGGTTGTCCCTGATGTTGCAGAGCACTTTCACAACCTTCCATGGCATTCCCGCTAGAGGGATGGGGTGAAAGCTTTCCTCAAAATTGGAATGTTTTCCACCTCCCTTTAACTGGGCTTCCAAATTGCAGTGGCAGAGCCATCACTAAATAAAATGCCCCAAGCCTAGAGGGAAAGCAACCTAGGCCTTGGATCCCCAGAGATTTCCTTCTCATAGGGTTTTTTTTCTCTCCTCCATGCCTCAGGTCATAACTGTTAGTTAGCATAGTAGTGTTCCCTAGTTTCTTTAGCTAGGTTCTGCTGTTAGATGGAGGTGGATGGTATCCCTGCTGTTCCCTCTCTCCTTAGAAGGTTCCCTCATTCTCAACGTAAACATCAAATCATGCCACGCAAACCTGAGCATCTCATTACATTATCACACTGCCTGGTGCTTTATTCTGTCACTACATCACAGCTCCTGCTCGCTTATATGCTTCATACCACATTTCTTTTTGGGATCCTTCCTAATGTACCTTTAACCATAGGAATCATCCTGTGGCACGCTAGGGGTGGAACCCTCTTTGAGAATTTCTTGCCTTTGGTACTGCTACAGGAAGGTAATTCCTCTGAAATAGAGAGTGTGAACAGCCAAAACCAAACTATCACAGTTGCACAAGCATAACACTATACTGGCTGCATAGGCCAGTGAATTGGAAGGCTGAGCCTGTAGTTCAATGGACAAGCAGCCAGCCACTCCCACTTCTTTGCTATATAAGCAATTCCACTCAGTCTCCTTCTGAAGCACTTTTTCTTTGTCCCACCACCCTTTCCTCCTCCTCCAGCGGCAGCACCTCTCTCCTTGGGATCCTTCCTAAGGTACCTTTAGCCACAGGAATTGTCCAGCAGCACCTGTATGGGTGGAATCCTCTTTGAGGTTTCCTTGCCTTTGGTACCCCTACAGGGTGGTAATTCCTCTGGAATAGAAAGTGTGAATGGTCAAAACCAAACTAACACAGTTGCACATGCATAACACTATACTGGCTGCATAGACCAATGAACAAAGGGTTACTAGAGTAACTGATTTATTTTTTACTTCTGGTTCCTAAATCCAGTGTTTGTCAGATTTACTGTATATATTTATGAGTACTCTTGTGATGCTTTCGTGGGCATAGGTACATTTGGGAGGGTTACCAAGAGGAGGTATTAGGATTTTATGAGGTACAATTAGGCCACTTTGGAAAAACACATTAATAAATATATCATATCATTATAATTACTAGACAGCATTGTTAATAGCTAAGTAACTGTGTTGTAATTTTGGGTTACAACTGGTCATAGAAACATAGAATTTGGCGGCAGATAAGGACCGCTTGGCCCACCCAGTCTGCCAGTTTCCCTACCTACTGGATAAGCTGCAGATCCTAGTTAACCAGCAGCCTACTTCTTCCTACCCCCACCCACTAGAATGGCCTTATGACTGTCCCATGCATGCTTGAATTCCACCACTGATTTTGACTCCACAACCTCCTCTGGAAGGCTGTTCCGTGCATCCACAACCCTCTTTGTGAAAAAATACTTCCTTAAAATACCTCTGAGCTGCCCCCCATCTTCAAATTGTGCCATCTTGTTCTTGCACACCTCTTTTTTTGAAAGATGCTATCCACTTGGACTTTGTTGATTCCCTTGAGGTACTTGAACGTTTGTATCATGTCCCTTCTCTCCCTCCTTTCCTCGAGGCTATACATATTAAGCTCCTTTTGTCTCTCTTCATATGTCTTCCGGAGCAGACCCTGCACAATTTTAGTTGCCCTCCTCTGGACAGCTTCCATCCTGTCTATGTCTTTGCGGAGATTGGGTCTCCAGAACTGCACACAGTACTCCAGATGGGGTCTCACCAGCTGTCTGTACAGAGGGATAATAACTACTGTTTTCTACTGGTGATGCCTCTCCTATGCATCCCAGTATCCCCCAGCCCTCCTTGCTGCCTTCTCACATTGCTTGCCCACCTTTAGGTCATCTGATATGACTACCCCCAAGTCCCTTTCCATTTTTGTTGTTGTTAGTATCTCACCCCCCATTGTGTACTCTTCCCCTGGCTTTTTGTTTCCCAGGTGCATTACCCTGCACTTCTTAGCATTGAATCTAAGCAGCCATACATTTAACCATTCCTTTAACCTTGCCAAGTCCTTTCTCATCCTTTCCACCCCACCCTGTACATCAACTCTGTTGCAGATCTTTGTGTCATCTGCAAAGAGACGCACTTTTCCTTCCAGTCCTTCTGCAATGTCGCTTATAAAGACATTGAAGAGGACTGGTCCTAATACTGAACCTCTGGGGTACCCACTAGTAACCCTCCTTTCTTCTGAGTGGACTCCATTTACTATTACTCTCTGTGTCCTATTCTCCAGCCAATTCTTTACCCAGGCTGTCATCTTGGGACCCACTCCCAGGCTGGCTAACTTGTATATTAATCTTTTGTGTGGTACTGTGTCAAATGCCTTGCTAAAGTCTAGGTAGGCCATGTCCACAGCCCCTCCCTGATCTACTACTTTGGTCACCCAGTCAAAGAAATCTATCAGATTCATCTGGCATGAACTTCCCACTGTGAATCCATGCTGCCTAGGGTCCTGTGCCCCTCTAGCCTCTAGATACTTAACAATTCTTTCCTTCAGAAGTGATTCCATTATTTTCCTATCACTGAGGTTAAACTAACAGGTTTGTAGTTTCCTGCTTCTGCCTTGCTCTCACTTTTGTGAAGGGAACACATCTGCCTCCTCAGTCCTCGGTACCACCCCATCCTCCCATGATTTGTTAAAAAGGTAGTCAGTGGTGTCACTAGTTCTACCTTAGTTCTTTTAGAATTCTGGGACGAATCCCATCAGGCCCCATTGCTTTGTCCACCTTCAGTTTTAAGAGTTCTTTAGAACCCTTTCTTCTGTAAATGGGCTGGTATCAACTTCTGTATCCAGAGTGTTTCTACTGTTTGTTTTATGTACCTCCACCTCTTCATTTGTAAATACTGAGCAAACATATTTGTTTAGTGTCTCTGCCTTTTCACAGTCTCCCTCTGCCCACCCACCCCTCCCTTTATTAAGCCTCACTATCCCTCCCTTGGTCTTCCTTCACTCCCTGATGTACCTATAAAAGGTTTTATCCCCCTTCTTAACTGAGTTGGCTATCTTTTCCTCGGTTTGGGCCTTTGCTGTTCTGACTGCCTTCCCAGCCTCCTTTTGCTTTAACTGATACAGTTCTCTGTCCTGCTCCTTCTGCGATTCTTTGTACTTCCTGAATACTTTCTTTTTCTCTTGAACCTTCACTGCCACTTCCTTTGAGAACCATAGTGGTTTCTTACATTGTTTTGTTTTGTTTATTTGCTTCACACAAAGGCTTGTTACCTCAGTGATGGCAGTTTTATTATTCCCATTGTCTTCATCCTCCTTCTTGCCCATTTGCTAGTGCACTCACACCCACTTTGTAAAGTCAGCCCTCCTAAAGTCCAATACTTTTGCCTTTGCTTGGCTTGACTCTGTGCTGTGTTTATTGTGAACCATACTGTTCGATGGTCGCTAGTTCAAGATGGCTACCACTTCTACATCTGTGATCCTCTCCATCTCCATTTGAGAGAATCAGGTCTAATATTGCTCCCTCTCGAGTGGGCTCCAATACTAGTTGTCTAAGGCATGCCCCCTGTAGGGCATCTAGAATAACTCCACTATTCAAAGTGGCTGCTGCAACTGCACTCCAGTTAACATCTGGCATATTCAGATCACCCATCAGCAATATCTCCCCTTTTTCTGCCATTCTAAGTATACATTCTATCATTTCCTTGTCCATTTCATCCCCCTGAGAAGGGAGTCTGTATACAACCCCTGTACGGATTGTGGTGCCATTGCCTGTCTCCAAATTTATCCACAGTGCTTCTTCCCCTCCCTGTTTACCCTTTTGTTCTGTTGCTTTTATCCATTCCCTTATGTAAAGAGCTACTCCTCCTCCTCCTCTTTTACCCTCCCCGTCCTCCTGTAGATAGTGTATCCCGGTATGTTTACGTCCCTGTCATGGTTTTGTGTGTACCATGTTTCTGTGACTGCCACAATATCCAGATGTTCCTCCTCCATCAAGGCCTCTACTTCAGGTAGCTTGTTACCCAGACTAAGGGCATTGGTTCTCATTGCTCTCCATTTTTTGATGGCTTTACCTTCTGTTGCAGCATCCCCCACTGACCTTTCTACCTCGGTCTTTTTCTCATTTAGTACCCTGTTTTGTAAAGAGAGGCTGGGATTTTCCTGCTGCTTATCAGTGCCTCCCCTTTGACTAGTTTAAAATGCATGAAGCATTTAAACTAATTGCTAAAATACTTGTTCCCTTCCTGGACAGATGCAGACCATCCTGCCAGTATAGGCTAGTGTCCTCCAGTGGAACCCAATCCCCAATGAAGCCAAACCCCCATGCTCCACACCATTTTTTCAACCATTCATTAAACTGCATGGTGCAAAGTACCCTCGCCTCACTCATGCCATTGACAGGCAGCACCTCTGAGAAGGATACTGTGTGTGCTACTTGTCTTAGGCCCCTCCCCAACTCTGCAATATCCTCCTGCACTGCTCTAATCTCATGATGAGCCAAGTCATTTGTCCCTATGTGGGCAATTATGTCCATCTCAGACTCCCTTGCAGCTGTTCTCATGATCCTGAGGATGTGCTTCCTGTCCCTCCAAGCCATGGCACCAGTCAGGAACCTTACTTCAGTTTTCCCAGCTCCCCCCAGTTCTATCCCCCTAATAATTGAGTCCTCCACCAGGAGCTGCTTCCTTTCCCTGTGGTGTCCTCTGCCTCCTTCCTGTGGGCCTCTCTTGTGACAGTTGTCATCAGTCTTCTCTGTGGGTGCATCCATAGGGGAGCTATGCTCCCCCAGAATGGTGTATGGATTGTGGAGTGGAACAATTTACTAGGTGTGCCTCTGTTCCACCAACCTCACCCTCCCTGAGCCCACTGTGGTCCAACTGCTGTGCTTTCTTCACAACCTCTGAGGTAGTGGTGGTGGCACTAGTGCTCCCTGGATGGGGGAGGTTCCCTTCCTACTGTCCAGTGTGGCCTGGGGGAAGGTTTCCTTACTACTGTCCAGTGCGGCCTGAAGACAGGCAACTTCCTCCCTCAGGGCAGAGAGTTGTCTGCAAATAGGGCAGCATCTCAGCCTCCAGAAAGACTCCTGGAAGACTGCTGCCCCACAGCCAATACATTGCACTACTCCCCACATGTTTATCTACTTTTTTGTTTGTTTATATGTGTGTGTGTGTGTGTGATTGGTTTGTTATATAGAAATATATATATTATACAATGTGTATGCTTATATTGTCAGTGCAGTGTGCTAGAGAGGATATGACAGTGATATGCACCTTGCACTATTGAGGAAATGATGTCAGAAACTCAAGTATAAAGGAACTTTTCTCCAGGGGTGGGAAGGGGTTTGGCCTAAACTGTGCCCTCACAAAACAATCAGCTAAAAGCTCTCACCCACCGCTGCGTTGAGTGCCTTCCTGTCAGCAAGATACCCTACACAACAATTTGACAGAGAAAATACCCTGCTAATCAAACAGAAAAATCCAGACATCCAAGTCAGACACAGGTAAGCCTCTCCAGCCCCAAAACAGCCTGGTGGTTTGTTAGCCACAAAGGAAAATCAAATATGCAGTTATTTCAGCCCTTCTGAAGATGCTGACAAGATAAGCAGTTTTGAAAACCCCCTTCCTGAATTAAAAACTAAAATAATTAAACACAAAGCAATACCAATGTAAAAGTAAGGAAAACTTCTCTCAGATGTAAGCAAGAGAGAGAGAGATTAGTTACAGATATCTAGTCCAATATAGTATATCCCATGAAGCTTCTCAGTTGTTTCAAAGCACACCCAGTACACAACTTGGAAGAAGATGGCCATGTGTAATGGGGAGCTGTTAATCAAACTCACACTGCTGAAACAGCATGACCCAGTAGCACAACAGTCTCTCCTTTCAAACAGTTAGTGCACCTCACAGAAAAGCAGCTGACTTTTAACATTTCAAAAACAATCAGAGTTATAGTTTACATAACTGAATTGAGTTCCACAATGAGTTTAGAATATCTGTCTCTATGTCTCTCTAAATTCCTCCCCTATAAAAATTGCTGAACAGTTATTCTAAAAAATAAACTGGGGTAGATGTATGTAACACAAAACTGTATATATATTGTTAGTGTAGAATGCTTTTATAACCCCCTAGGGCTTTGCTGTCAGGGTTTATGTAGGATCCCACACCTCTGGTGGGAACACAATTCTGATTACACACACCTACCCATGTATCATTCTCTATGATATTTATTTACTCCAATGTAATCAGCAAATTCAAACATGTTAAAAATGATAAAAAATGCCTTTCCATCCATACATTTCCAGCATTTGCAGATGCTGCAGCAAAACTTTACAATGATCTTGTCAACAGTGACAAGAATGACAGATCACTGTAAAGTCCACTCTGACCCCAGCACTGCTTTTCATGGTATAACACCCCTCTCTAAAGTGGCTCTGAGTCAGAGTTGATTATAATAAAATACGGGAGGGGGTGGGGGGTGCAGCCTCTGCAAAAAAACACATTCGTTTTCCAATGGCCCAATGCTGACTGCAATTGCAGTCCCCATAGTGCTATCGCTGTGACAGTGGTCAACAGATTTTCTATTGAACCGGCATTGTAGAACTAATTTCCAGTAGGCATACTAATAAAAGTTTTCCTTAAACAAAAGTTTCTAGACTTAATGGTTCCATAAATAGACATTTCTAAATATAGTTAATTTAAGAAGGTCTAAGTTTGGAATGATAAGGGAAAGGAACTTGTTTTTTTGATTTTAAAGTAAAGCTTATAGTCAGGTCAGCATGATTGTATCCTGTCAATACTGTATCTTGTCAGTAGGCATTTTTGAGCTGAAACCCCAGAGGGCTTCTTCTCTCCTTGACTTGTACTCTGCTTCAAGTCCGAACGTCAGGATCAGATAGGCAATCCTTTACCACTAGAGCCTCATCCCTGTGGAATAAGCTTCGTCAAGAAGTTCAACACTATTCCTCCTTCTCCTCTGGCTTTAGGAAAGGTCTCAAGGCCTATCTTCTCAGCTCTCTGTAGCCAGTTCACTTGAAATTACTGAGGATACATCCCCCCTCCATGGGAGGTTGTATCATTTTGTATTCCGCTGTTCATCAAGGTTCTAGAATATTTTTAACACTGTTCATTGTTCACCCAGGTTCTCGAGTACTGACTACTAACTATAGTTTGTGAAATCTATGAATCTCTGCTTGTTAAGTTACTCTGATGATGCATGTGTTAACTGAATTATTGTCCTTGTCCTTGAATGAAAGTCTGTATATGCTTACTGTTTTGTTTGCCCAGTGATTCTTTTCAGGTCACACCTGAAAAGGGACTTTTGGGCTCAGTGAGCTTAACTTGTGAACAAAATTCATTAAATACAGTTTCTGTTTGTCTTTACACATTCATATACTTCAGCACACCGATAACCATAACATTATTTAATTTAAAATGTACGTGTCAGCAAATTCAAAGAGCAGCTGATGTGTAACCCAGTTACCCAGGGTTACTAGAATCCCAGTTAGACCTAGTGGAAGGCAGGGAAGGCAGCTTGTGAAACTCCAGTTAAATGGATTTCACACTGTCTTACTCTGTTCTCATTCTCAGCTGAGACTGAGGGATGACATCATTTTAGAACTGTCGCAGCTGCATAAGACACACTGGAATGTTGCAGTTGGAGATTAGAGTAGAACGGTGGGGAATTTGAAGTCAGTCTGTTGCAGTCTGTAGTAGAGGAAGGAGGTGCTCTGCTGTAAGCAGGCCCTCAGAGCTCTATAATCTGTCAAAGAGCTATTTTTTTTATAGGTGTGTGTTATCACCTGAAGAGGAACACAAGACGAGCCCAGTGAAGCAATAGAGACCGCTTTCAGTAGTTCAGGGCTCCATCCCTGTGGGGATGGGGGAAGGAATCAGCCTGCTTCCAGGGTCAACCCCCCGGTCTGGCTAGAAAAAAATGAAGCTGCCTGAGTTAAGTCCATGCTGAGGTACCAGAAGTTCAGGACGAGATTTCTTTGTGGAGAAAATGCCTGTGGGGCACCTGCAACCAAGAGGTGAGTTCGCTCTGCTAGAGGGCCAATTGTTTTCACCTGATACAATTTGAAACTAAAGTGACTGTTACTGTGGGGTCAGAAAAAGACACCAAGTACAGTTTAGAAGATGTGGGGATAGGACTGCTTAACTCTGTGGGGGGTCTAGAGTAATAGGCCCAGCCACTTATTAAGTATGTTCAAGTTCAGCACAAATGGGATGTAAAGACAGTAGACTGAATGTGAATACATTTAAAAAGAATCTACACAGCAAAGTGTTTTCAAGGATGAGGTGTTACAGTCCAGAGAAATGGCTGGGTATGAATTATGGGAGCGAGTGGTAGGATACCCCCCATAAGTAGCAGCCAAATTCACCTCTACGGGTTTGCTTTGGGACCCCTGTTGCTTTCTCTCAGGTACTTGGCCAGTGCCTGAGGAAAGCACCCAGACACGGGATTTATGAGGAAGATTCCCATATGGAGACAGAAGTGCTCATAGGTGGTTTAAGGAGCCACCAGTAAATGTTTCCATGCTATATGGAAAGTGTCCAAAGGGCTGGCAAGGGAGCCGAGCCAGGGAAAACCCAGAGCAGCGTACAAGTTCAGGCTGTGTGCTCAGTGTGTTTCAGAACCTGAGGGCTAACGTGAATGAGGATATGTTCTGATCTCCATAAATCTGCATTACCAGGAGTGTAGCCCCGTGGGGTCCATCTATGCTTTGTTTATTCTGTTGGATGTGAATAAAAGCCACATTTTAGAATCCCACTTCTGCTATTGGACATTACATTTATTGCTTCCTTTGTCCTGAGTTACTTGGGTGCTCCTGTTGCAGAGTAGACAAACCTAGCCATTGTGCCGAGAGACATATTTATCCCCGAACTCAGCCCACCAGGTAATGCTGTCAAGATGGAAATGGCATACCTGGGTGGGATTACAAAATGGAGGCACCACTGAGGATTTGGGTTTGGAATTTTGAAAGGAATGTAAGAAACGTCACTCGGACAATGGCCAGCATTTTGGTTATCTTGGCAGTGGGTAGTCCAAAACAACTGAAGCAATGTTAACTAATGTGCCACTATGTGCTGTTATCCATGTGCTGCTATTAAAATGCCAACTGTTTACCAAGAAGCAGTAAAGCCTGAAAATATATGCCTTTGTTTTATATCAAATTACAGCATTTGCCAGCTTTTAAAAGTGTTTGTGACAAAGAAAAGTGTGGAAAACTGTGGGTAGCAAAAGGAAAATTGTGCCCTAGACTTTGGAAATACTTTCTGTGTGAACTGAGAGACTTGTTGTGCTTAATTGCCATGAAAAATGGTTGAAATGGGCTCCTGCCGAGCAGCTTCAGTTGAAAAAAAAAGAAGTGTAGTTTGCAATTAAAATTTGCCTGCTCAACGATTGCTGTGAGGAGAAGAGCATGAGAGGAAAGAGGCTAATTTGCATGGTGTCGAGTGACTGGTGAGACTGCAATCAATCCTGCCACCAAGCCAGCTGTAAAGTGACTGCACAGCATTCGTAAGGGAGAGTGAGTGGAGTGTGCAAACTGGCTTACCAGGAGGAGTGTCGCAATGACTGAAAGTGCTGTAAAAACTTTAAAAATTGGAATTTCTGTTTAAATTCAGACTCAATCCACATCTCAATCGACTGGACTGTGAGTGTGGTGTTCAGAGGGACAATTGGCAGGAGTGCCAACCCGCTTCCTTCCCCATGCCTCCAAGACTGGCTGCAGGCCGGCTTCCATCGCAGCAAACAGCTACTGATAACAGTGAGTACCAACAGAAACAATTGCTCAAACTGTGTGATTTCACTACAAGCCAGCTGAATCTGTGTGTAGCAGTGTAATCGCTTTGCAAAGAGGGACTGTGTTCACTTGGAAACATAAGCAGAAGGCTGGTAAGGACAGAGGTCTGGGGTTATATTCTGTTTTAACTGAAATATTTGAATAGTTTTGTAAGTGAAATTAGTTCTATGTGTTAAAAATTATTACCTTGAGTTAGAACTGTTACTTGGGCTGTGGTATTGTAACTTTGGAGGCTTGGGAACAGTTGTTTGGCAGGGATAATTAGAGTGAGATTTAAATGTGTTGTTTGCCTGGTGTTAGGGGGAAGGGACATTAACTGGAATTACCTTGGCTTTCATTGTTTACTTGGGAACATAAGCAGAAGGCAGGTAAGGACAGAGGTCTGGGGTTATATTCTGTTTTAACTGAAATATTTGAATAGTTTTATACGTGAAATTAGATCTATGTGTTAAAAATTATTACCTTGAGTTAGAACTGTTACTTGGGCTGTGATATTGTAACTTTGGAGGCTTGAAAACAGTTGTTTGGCAGGGATAACCCACTGGGGGTTGGGATTAAAGGGCTGAGTATTTCTGTTTGGGACTGAAATTCGAAGCAACAGGAGCTGGTGGGCCTGTGACATCATACGGTACCTGATGTCTTCATAAACACACTGTTAGTGGGACTGAACACACACTGGACTGTATGTGTTTGTGAGACTTGGGAACTTTATTGGTGGGGTTGAAATTGGGTTTGTAAATAACTGCAGCCAGTATAGAGAGAAACTGTATTCCAGGGGAAGGGACAGAGAAAAGGGGGTGTGCCATTATAAACAGAGGAGGATAAGCAGGGTGGCCATATTCCACCATCGCAGGCATCTTCAGAAGGGTTGTAGGCTGCACAGGCTGTGGGATGGCAATAATTTTCAATTGGGCCTGGAGAGGGGGAGGCTGCCCACTCTGTAGACAGCCATCTTCTATCAGGAGTGAGGTATATTGGTTAAGGAGTAAGCTGGGGGAGCTTGGGGGGGTGTCCAAGGATAACGGGTGTGCATATGGGCAGCAGAAGGGTGGGGCTGAGGGGAGGCTGGGGAAACGCTCTGAAATTACAGGACATTATGTTACAGCAAGCAGGAGGGGGATATTAGGGACAGAGGACCTTAGATAGGGATGTTGATGCTAAGGGAAAGCGTATGGGGTGAACATTCTGAATAAAAAAGAGAGTGGAGGGGAAGAGTCAGGAGGGGCTGTTGTGTGGAAGCCTAAAACAGCACAGACTGTAGGAAGGGAGTCTGTGAAATAGAGCAAGAGGGGAAGAAGAGGGACGGGTTTAGAGGTGCAGTCAGGGGAAACTCTCGGGTTACTTGATGGAGACTGACATAGAGTGTCACAATAAATTTGAGCTACTAAGCAACCAAGAGGGGAAGGAAGGGGTTGGTGGAAATGAGGAAACTTAGACAGAGGCCAGGGGGAAGGAGTCGGATACCCATAGGGCATCACAGACCGGCAATGGAAAGGATAGAAATAGTCCCAGAGGGAGAAGGGAAACATAAATGTTAAGCAAATGGGGGAGGTGCAACATATTGCAGACATGAGGGAGGGGAACATGATTGGAGAGAAACTGGGAGACAAGGAGGTGGGACGAGCCCCCTTCAGCAGGGGGTTGGGCATCAAGGATGGGGGGCCCTATCAAAGGGGACTCACAGGAGCCTCTAGAGGCAGGGGTACTATTACAAGGGGGAGGATGATGGTGTGGGGAAGGGAAACCATCAGGGCCAGGATAAATGGTTCAGATAAGAGGGTTAAAGGGACACCTATTCAGGGGGGTTTGAGTTAAGTGGGCAAAATAATGAGGGATGCAGAAAGGGAGGGTGACAAGGAGGTCTCTAATAAGGCAGGAAGACTCCATGGAATTGAGATCATGAATAAGGGGGAAGGGGCTGAAGAGGGCATAGTGGAGGTAACCATAAGGATGATACGGAGGTGTTAAGGTCCTGTTATTGGGAGACCTGCGATTAAAGGTATCAGTGGAAGGACAGGGGGTGGATGCCATAGCCAGGTGAAGGTAGTGAGTATCTCTGGGCTGACAGTGCACAGAGCAAAGTTCATGGTGTATGACATGGTTAGGGATTGTGAGGGAAACCGGATTTCCCAGGCATTTGAGAACTAACGATCTAGAGGGAAATAGCATTTTGGAACCAAGCAAGGTTTCAAGAACTTGCCAGTCTGTTGGGATAATGGATGCAACATTTCCTTTTCAGAAGATACAGTACCAAAGGCCTCAGTGGAGAAAAAATGGAAGCTCACAGAGGTTAACAGCTAGCTCAAGTGGGGTGAAGAGAGTGGGTTGGGGTGTTAGGGAACTGGAACGGAGTTTGGGAGGATAAGGACAGTTGCCAAGGACAGGCTTCATCTTGCCTCATTAGGGAAGGAAGTCCTTAAACAGGGGATAGCTGACTACATTCAAGAAAGTGGAATTTAAACTTGTGAGAAGGGATAAGGAGGGATTGACCAAGAAGCCCTCACAGATGAGGGTAACCTCAAGCCCAATGGGATGGAGGAAACAGACTGAGGTGGAGGTTTCAGGGGAACAGAGAGGATGGAAGTATAAGGAATCTGGGTGGGGGTCGACAAAGGAGGATCAGGGATAAGGGGTAAGGGTTGGTATTAAATGAAACCAGGACTTGGAAACAAGTTGCCAGAGTTCAGGCCAATGTTGTTAGAGGGGTGGATGTGGCGGCCTGAGACGTAACAACAAAACCATGACTTGGACCTAAACATGGGGCACACTATGCTTAGGAAGGATAGAAAGGAGGTCAGAGGTGGAGTGGCTATGTTCATTAGAATGACATAGAACTTGCTAGGGTAAAAGAGGCAGAGGAAACGTGGAGGCCTTATGGGCCACTATGATCCTAGCAGGACATAAGGTCAAGCTGAGTGTAGTATATAGGCCCCTGGGATGAGGATGTTCTACAGGATGGTTTGCTGGACAACATCATTGCCCAGTGTGGACCAAAAGGGAAGGAAGGTGTTGATGGGGACCTTAGTATGCAAGAGTACAAACTGAGGAACCATGTCCTCTAAGGTGGCCAGGAGCAGGGCTACTGGACAGCCTACAGGATGTGTTCTTAACACAGCATGTGATCGACCCACAAGAGAGGGGCATGTCTGGACGTGGTTCAGGCAGATGGGGATCTAGTAAGGGGCCTGGTTGTACAGGACCCCTGACTGGGCGACCACAATACTGTCTGATTCAAATAAGCATGGGGGAGAGTGAGGGGAGATCTAGGACACTGGCAGTGGACTTGAGGACAGACTTTGAGGCATGGGAAATATTCTCAAGGATCCTTGAAGGGATTACATCAATGACAAGTGTGGAAAGGAAATGGGAGGTCATAAAAATGGGGACTTCATGGGCAGTCAGGATCTGTGCTAAGTTGAAACGTAAGGGAGCAAGGTCACATAAAACCATGCTGGTGGTCCAGTGAGTACAGGTAGCAGTCAGAGAAAGAAGGCAGCTTACAAAAATATAAAACAACAAGAGGGGTTAGGATAAAAAAATGTACCATCTTGCATCTAGAAAAGTCCTTTCGTATGATGAGGGAGCAAAGTCAGTAAAAGAGCACCAGCTGGCACAGGGATAAGGAGGAAAATGGGTTCTTCGGTACATTGGGGCGGAGAGAAAAATTAAGGGCCATCACAGCAGATTGAGATCAGAAGAGGGTGGGTGGAAGGAGAGAGGATCAGGCAGAGTATTCAAGTACTTGCCTCTGTGTTCACTAGTGAGGGATAGGATATCTACAAAGCAAAGCTGAAGGGATAAAAGCAGCAGTGAGTGGGATCAGGGGCAACAGAAATGGAGCAAGAGGGAGGGAAAAGGCACCAGGGGTGTCACATCTGATAAGGATAAAAGGCCAGTAAAAGGTGGATGGGACGGATGATACTATCTCCACAAAAGGTTAACGATTAGACCTCAAGGCCCTAAAGAAAGACAAATCTCCTGGGCTGGATGCATTCATCCAAGAGTACTATGGGAATTGGCGGACATACTGGCTGCACCCTTACGGAGCTCTTCAACAGGTCACTTGAGACAGGTAAGTGACAAAAAGATTGGCGAGAGGCCTCATGTGGTGCCAATCCATAAAGGGGGGTCGAGGGAAGTACCAGGTAACTATAGACCCATTAGTTTGACTTCTGGTGGAGGGGTAATGGAGAGTATACCAAAGAATGATTGGGGTGTACTTGGGGAGGTGGGAGGTTGGAGAGTGCAACATGGTTTGTGCCAGGTAGATCATGTCAAACCAATCTTGTGAGTTCTACTAATAGGTAACATCAGAACTGGACAGGGGAAAGCCTGTGAATGTATTATTCATGAACTTCAGCAAGGCGTTGACCGTCCCACAATGGTCTGGTGGAGAAACTGATAGAGTTAGGTAGGCCCTTTGATGGTCAGATGGATTGGCTTGGCTAGCTGGATGCACCCAGAGTAAAGTGGTCTGTGGGGCTCTCGAACCATAGAGAGGTTGGTAGTGGGGGCACACGAGAGCTCAGTCCTGGGTCCAATCCTGTTTAATGCATACATATCGGACATCAGGGAGGGTATAGGGAGTGAAATGAGCTCTTCATGGATGACTCTCCAAGATGGGAGCAGTAGTTGAGAAGAAGAGGAAGGTTGGCCTGCAAGAACACCTGGACACCCTCGAACTGGGCTCACACACATGAAATTAAATTTCAATATCACTAAGTGCAAGGTGTTGCATCTTGGTCGGGAAACCCTAACACAGAGTATACCCTGGGAAGGAGGTGCTGGAGGCACTCAATGGGGAAAAAGACCTAGGGGTCATGGTGGATGCATATGAATAACTCTGAACAGTGCAGGAGAGTAGCTAGCAAGGCAAACAGGATGTTGGGATGCATCATAGGGGGATCACCTCCAGGAGCAAGAATGCTGACTGCAATTGCAGTCCCCATAGTATGCTATCGCTGTGACAGTGGTCAACATATTTTCTATTGAACCGGCATTGTAGAACTAATTTCCAATAGGCATACTAATAAAAGTTTTCCTTAAACAAAAGTTTCTAGACTTAATGGTTCCATAAATAGACATTTCTAAATATAGTTAATTTAAGAAGGTCTAAGTTTGGAACGATAAAGGAAAGGAACTTGTTTTTTTGGTTTTAAAGTAAAGCTTATAGTCAGGTCAGCATGATTGTATCCTGTCAATACTGTATCTTGTCAGTAGGCATTTTTGAGCTGAAACCCCAGAGGGAGGCTTCTTCTCTCCTTGACTTGTACTCTGCTTCAAGTGCGAACGTCAGGATCAGATAGGCAATCCTTTACCACTAGAGCCTCATCCCTGTGGAATAAGCTTTGTCAAGAAGTTCAACACTATTCCTCCTTCTCCTCTGGCTTTAGGAAAGGTTTCAAGGCCTATCTCCTCGGCTCTCTGTAGCCAGTTCACTTGAAATTACTGAGGATACATCCCCCCTCCATGGGAGGTTGTATAATTTTGTATTCCGCTGTTCATCAAGGTTCTAGAATATTTTTAACACTGTTCATTGTTCAACCAGGTTTTCCAGTACTGACTACTAGCTATAGTTTGTGAAATCTATGAATCTCTGCTTGTTAAGTTACTCTGATGATGCATGTGTTAACTGAATTATTGTCCTTGTCCTTGAATGAAAGTCTGTATATGCTTATTGTTTTGTTTGCCCAGTGATTCTTTTCAGGTCACACCTGAAAAGGGACTTTGGGCTCAGTGAGCTTAACTTGTGAACAAAATTCATTAAAATACAGTTTCTGTTTGTCTTTACACATTCATATACTTCAGCACACCGATAACCATAACATTATTTAGTTTAAAATGTACGTGTCAGCAAATTCAAAGAGCAGCTGATGTGTAACCCAGTTACCCAGGGTTACTAGAATCCCAGTTAGACCTAGTGGAAGGCAGGGAAGGCAGCTTGTGAAACTCCAGTTAAATGGATTTCACACTGTCTTACTCTGTTCTCATTCTCAGCTGAGACTGAGGGATGACATCATTTTAGAACTGTCACAGCTGCATAAGACACACTGGAATGTTGCAGTTGGAGGTTAGAGTAGAACGGTGGGGAATGTGAAGTCAGTCTGTTGCAGTCTGTAGTAGAGGAAGGAGGTGCTCTGCTGTAAGCAGGCCCTCAGAGCTCTATAATCTGTCAGAGCTATTTTTTTTTGTATAGGTGTGTGTTATCACCTGAAGAGGAACACAAGAAGAGCCCAGTGAAGCAATAGAGACCGCTTTCAGTAGTTCAGGGCTCCATCCCTGTGGGGATGGGGGAAGGAATCAGCCTGCTTCCAGGGTCAACCCCCCGGTCTGGCTAGAAAAAAATGAAGCTGCCTGAGTTAAGTCCATGCTGAGGTACCAGAAGTTCAGGACAAGATTTCTTTGTGGAGAAAACGCCTGTGGGGCACCTGCAACCAAGAGGTGAGTTCGCTCTGCTAGAGGGCCAATTGTTTTCACCTGATACAATTTGAAACTAAAGTGACTGTTACTGTGGGGTCAGAAAAAGACACCAAGTACAGTTTAGAAGATATGGGGATAGGACTGCTTAACTCTGTGGGGGGTCTAGAGTAATAGGCCCAGCCACTTATTAAGTATGTTCAAGTTCAGCACAAATGGGATGTAAAGACAGTAGACTGAATGTGAATACATTTAAAAAGAATCTACACAGCAAAGTGTTTTCAAGGATGAGGTGTTACAGTCCAGAGAAATAGCTGGGTATGAATTATGGGAGAGAGTGGTAGGATACCCCCCATAAGTAGCAGCCAAATTCACCTCTACGGGTTTGCTTTGGGACCCCTGTTGCTTTCTCTCAGGTACTTGGCCAGTGCCTGAGGAAAGCACCAGACACGGGATTTAGAGGAAGATTCCATATGGAGACAGAAGTGCTCATAGGTGGTTTAAGGAGCCACCAGTAAATGTTTCCATGCTATATGGAAAGTGTCCAAAGGGCTGGCAAGGGAGCCAAGCCAGGGAAAACCCAGAGCAGCATACAAGTTTCGGCTGTGTGCTCAGTGTGTTTCAGAGCCTGAAGGCTAACGTGAATGAGGATATGTTCTGATCTCCATAAATCTGCATTACCAGGAGTGTAGCCCCGTGGGGTCCATCTATGCTTTGTTTATTCTGTTGGATGTGAATAAAAGCCACATTTTAGAATCCCACTTCTGCTATTGGACATTACATTTATTGCTTCCTTTGTCCTGAGTTACTTGGGTGCTCCTGTTGCAGAGTAGACAAACCTAGCCATTGTGCCGAGAGACATATTTATCCCCGAACTCAGCCCACCAGGTAATGCTGTCAAGATGGAAATGGCATACCTGGGTAGGGATTACAAAAATGGAGGCACCACTGAGGATTTGGGTTTGGAATTTTGGAAGGAATGTAAGAAACGTCGCTCGGACAATGGCCAGCATTTTGGTTATCTGGCAGTGGGTAGTCCAAAACAACTGAAGCAATGTTAACTAATGTGCCGCTGTGTGCTGTTATCCATGTGCTGCTATTAAAATGCCAACTGTTTACCAAGAAGCAGTAAAGCCTGAAAATATATGCCTTTGTCTTACATCAAATTACAGTGTTTGCCAGCTTTTAAAAGTGTTTGTGACAAAGAAAAGTGTAGAAAACTGTGGGTAGCAAAAGGAAAATTGTGCCCTAGACTTTGGAAATGCTTTCTGTGTGAACTGAGAGACTTGTTGTGCTTAATTGCCATGTAAAATGGTTGAAATGGGCTCCTGCCAAGGAGCTTCAGTTGAATAAAAAAGAAGTGTAGTTTGCAATTAAAATTTGCCTGCTTGACGATTGCTGTGAGGAGAAGAGCATGAGAGGAAAGAGGCTTATTTGCATGGTGTCGAGTGACTGGTGAGACTGCAATCAATCCTGCCACCAAGCCAGCTGTAAAGTGACTGCACAGCATTCATGTAGGAGTGGTGGAGTGTGCAAACTGGCTTACAGGAGGAGTCGCTAATGACTGAAAGAGCTGTAAAAACTTTAAAATTGGCATTTCTGTTTAAATTCAGACTCAATCCACATCTCAATCAACTGGAGTGAGGTAAATGTTCAGAGGACAATTGGCAGGAGTGACAACCCTTCCTTCCCCATGCCTCCAAGACTGGCTGCAGGTCACGCCTTCCATCACCAACAAACAGCTACTGATAACTGTGAGTACCAACAGAAATAATTGCTCAAACTGTGTGATTTCACCAAAAGCCAGCTGAATCTGTGTGTAGCAGTGTAATCGCTTTGCAAAGAGGGACTAGGTTCACTTGGAAACATAAGCAGAAAGCTGGTAAGGACAGAGGTCTGGGGTTATATTCTGTTTTAACTGAAATATTTGAATAGTTTTGTAAGTGAAATTAGTTCTATGTGTTAAAATTATTACCTTGAGTTAGAACTACTTGCGGCTGTGGTATTGTAACTTGGAGGCTTGGGAACAGTTGTTTGGCAGGATAATTAGAGTGAGATTTAAACGTGTTTGTTTGCCTGGTGTTAGGGGAGGACATTAACTGGAATTACCTTGGCTTTCATTGTTCACTTGGGAACATAAGCAGAAGGCAGGTAAGGACAGAGGTCTGGGATTATATTCTGTTTTCCAACTGAAATATTTGAATAGTTTTATAAGTGAAATTAGTTCTATGTGTTAAAATTATTACCTTGAGTTAGAACTGTTACTTGGGCCAGATATTGTAACTTTTGGAGCTTGAAACAGTTGTTTGCAGGGATAACCCACTGGGGGTTAAGATTGAAGGGCTGAGTATTTCTGTTTGGGACTGAAATTGAAGCAAACAGGAGCTGGTGGGCCTGTGACATCACACGGTACCCGATGTCTTCATAAACACAATTGTTAGTGGGACTGAACACACACTGGACTGTATATATTTGTGAGACCTAGGAACTTTATTGGTGGGGGCTGAAATTGGGTTTGTAAATAGCTGCAGTCAGTATAGAGAGAAACCGTATTCCAGGGAAGGACTGAGAAAAGGGGTGTGCCATTATAAACAGAGGAGGATAAGCAGGTACCAGTATTCCACCATCGCAGGCATCTTCGAAGGGTTGTAGGCCGCACAGGCTGTGGGATGGCAATAATTTTCAATTGGGCCTGAGAGGGGAGGCTGCCCACCTGTAGACAGTTATCTCTATCAGGAGGAGGTATATTGGTTAAGGAGCAAGCTGGGGAGCTTGGGGGTGTCCAAGGATAAAGGGGTGTGCATGGGCAGCAGAAGGTGGGGCTGAGGGAGGCTGGGCAGCAGCTCTGAAATTACAGGCGTTATGTTACAGCAAGCAGGAGGGGGATATTAGGGACAGAGGACACTTAGATAGGGATGTTGGCGCTAAGGGAAAGCATTATGGGGTAGAACATTCTGAATAAAAAGAGAGTGGAGGAGAAGAGTCAGGAGGGGCTGTTGTGCGGGAAGCCTAAAACAGCACAGACTGTAGGAAGGGAGCTCTAAGGTGAACAGAGCAAGAGGGGAAGAAGAGGGCGGTTTAGAGGTGCAGTCAGGGGAAACTCTGGTTACTTGAGGAGACTGACATAGAGTGTCACAATAAATTTGAGCTACTAAACCTTGACCAAGAGGGGAGGAAGGGGTTGGTGGAAATGAGAAACTTAGACAGAGGCCAGGGGGAGGGAGTCGGATACCCATAGGGCATCACAGACCGGCAATGGAAAGGATAGAAATAGTCCCAGAGGGAGAAGGGAAACATAAATGTTAAGCAAATGGGGGAGGTGCAACATATTGCAGACATGAGGGAGGGGAACATGATTGGAGAGAAACTGGGAGACAAGGAGGTGGGAGCGGAGCCCCCCTTCAGCAGGGGGGTCAGTACCAAGGATGGGGCCCTAGCTAAAGGGGACCCACAGGGAGCCTCTAGAGGCAGGGATACTATTACAAGGGGGGAGAATGACGTTGTGGGGGAAGGGGAAACCATCAGGGCCAGGATAAATGGTTCAGATAAGAGAGGGTTAAAGGGACACCTATTCAGAGGGGTTTGAGTTAAGTGGGCAAAATAATGAGGGATGCAGAAGGGAGAGTGACAGGGGTCTCTAATAGGCAGGAAGACTCCATGGAATTGAGATCATGAATAAGGGGAGGGGCTGAGAGGCATAGTGGAGGTAACCATAGGGATGATGGCAGTGTTAAGGTCCTGTTATTGGGAGACCGATGATTAGGGTATCAGTGGGGAGGGACAGAGGGTGGATGCCATAGCCAGGTGAAGGTAGTGAGTATCTCTGGGCTGACAGTGCACAGAGCAAAGTTCATAGTGTATGAAATGGTTAAGGTTGTGGAGGAAACTTGGATTTCCTGGTGCATTTGAACTAACAGCTCTAGAGGAAATAGCATTTTGAAATCAAGCAAGTTCCAAGGAACTTGCCAGTCTGTTGGGATAATGGATGCAACATTTCCTTTTGGAGATATTGCCAGTACCAAAGAACTCAGTGGAGAAAAAAATGAAGCTCACAGAGGTTAATGACTTGGCTCAGGAAGTGGGGTGAAAGAGAGTGGGTTGGGGTGTTAGGGAACTGGAATGGAATTTGGGAGGATAAGGACTTCTTGCCAAGGACAGAGCTTCATCATGCCTCATTAGGGGAAGAAGTCCTTAAACAGGGGATGGCTGGCTTCATTCAAGAGAAGGTGGAATTAAACAGCGAGGGGAAAGGGATAAAGGAGGGACGGCCAGAAGCCTCTCCTACAGATGGGGAAGTAGCCGCTGAAAGCCCAATGGGGAGGAGGAAACAGACTGAGGTGGAGGTTTCAGGAGAGCAGAGAGAGGATGGAAGTATAAAGGAATCTGGGTGGGGAGTCGACAAAAGAGGATCAGGGATAAGGGGTAGGGTTGGTGTTAGTAATGCCAGGAGCTTGGGAAACAAGTTGCCAGAGTTCCAGAATGAAAGTTGTTAGAGGGGTGGATGTGGCGGCCTGAGACGTAAGCAACAAAACCATGACTTGGACCTAAACAGTGGGGGCACACTATGCTTAGGAAGGATGAAGAAAGGAGGTCAGAGGGGGTGGTGGCTATGTTCATTCGAGATGACCATAGAACTGCTAGGGTAGAAGAGGCAGAGGAAACGTGGAGGCTAATGGGCCATATGATCCTAGCAGGACATAAAAGGTCAAGCTGAGTGTAGCATAGGCCCCTGGGATGAGTGATGTTCTACAGGATGGTTATGGACAACATCATTGCCCAGTGTGGACCAAAGGGGAAGGAGTGGTGTTGATGGGGACCTTATACTCAGGTACAAACTGGGGAACCATGTCCTCTAAGGTGGCCAAGGAGCAGGGGCTGCTGGACAGCCTCAGGATGTGTTCTTAACACAGCATGTGATGGAGCCACAAAGAGGAGGGCATGTCCTGGACGTGGTTCAGGCAGATGGGGATCTGGTAAGGGGCCTGGTTGCCAGTGACCCCCTGACTGAGAGACCACCAACACTGTCTGGATTCAAATAAGCATGGGGAAGTGGGTGAGATCTAGGACATAGCAGTGGACTTCAGGGGACAGACTTTGAGGCAGAAATATCAGGAGATCACTTGAAGAGTTACATCAATGACAAGTGTGGAAAAAATGGGAGAGTCATAAAATGGGGACTTCATGGGGCAGTCAGGATCTGCGCTAAGTTGAAGCAGTAAGGAGCAAGGTCACATAAACCATGCTGGTGGTCCAGTGAGGTACAGGTAGCAGTCAGAGAAAGAAGGCAACTACAAAAAAATATAAAACAACAAGAGGGGTTAGGGATAAAAGAAATGTACCATCTTGCATCTAGAAAAGTCCTTTCGTATGATGAGGGGAGCAAAATCCAGTAAGATAATGACTAGCACAGGGGATGAGGAGGGAAAGGGTTCTTCGGTACATTGGGGAGGCGGAGAAAAATTAAGGCCATCACAGCAGATTGAGATCAGAAGGAGGGTGGGTGGAAGAGGCGAGGGACCAGGCAGAGGTATTTAAAAGTACTTTACCTCTGTGTTCACTAGTGAGGGATGGGATATCTACAAAGCAAGGCATGAAGGGGATGAAGCAGCAGTGGTGGGATCAGAGCAACAGAAATGGAGCAAGAGGGAGGGATGAGGTACCCAGGGGTGTCACATCTGGATAAGGATAAAAAGGCCAGTAAGGTGGAGGGGCGGGATGATACTATCTCCACCAAAGATGTGTATTAGCCCTCAAGGCCCAAAGAAAGACAAATCTCCGGGCTGGATGGCATTCATCCAAGAGTACTATGGAATTGGCAGACATACTGGCTGCACCCTTGGAGAGCTCTTCAACAGGTCACTTGTGACAGGTAGAGTACCTAGGGATTGGCGAGAGGCTCATGTGGTGCCAATCCATAAAGGGGGTCGAGGGAAGTACCAGGTAACTATAGACCCATTAGTTTGACGGTGGTGGGAAAATTAATGGAGAGTATACAAAGGAATGATTGAGGTGTACTTGGAGGAGGTGGGAGGTCTGGATATGACAGCATGGGTTTTGTGCCAGGTAGATCATGTCAAACCAATCTTGTGGAGTTCACATGATGGGTAACATCAGAACTGGACAGGGGAAAGCCTGTGAATGTATTCATGGACTTCAGCAAGGCGTTTGACTCCTATCCCCAAATAGTCTGGTGGAGAAACTGATGGGAGTTAGGGTAGGCCCTTTGATGGTCAGATGGATTGAAAACGGCTAGCTGGATGCACCCAGAGTAAGTGGTCTGTGGGAGCTCTCGAACCATAGAGAGGTTGGTAGCGGGGTACCGCAGGACTCGGTCCTGGGTCCGATCCTGTTTAATGCATACATATCGGACATCAGGGAGGGTATTGGGTGTGAAATGAGTCTCTTCGCGGATGACTCCAAGATGGGAGCAGTAGTTGAGAAGAAGAGGAAGGTTGGCCCTGCAGGGACACCTGGACACCCTGGAAACTGGGCTCACACATGGAATTAAAATTTCAATATCACTAAAGTGCAGGTGTTGCATCTTGGTGGAAACCCTAAACACAGGTATACCCTGGGAAGGGAGGTGCTGGAGGCCTCAATAGGGAAAAAGACCTAGGGTCATGGTGGATATATGAATAACTCTGAACAGTGCAGGAGAGTAGCTAGCAAAGGCAAACAGGATGTTGGGATGCATCATAAGAGGGATCACCTCTAGGAGCAAGAGTGATTCTGCCACTGTACAATGGACTGGTTAGACCACACCTTGAGTACTGTGTGCAGTACTGGAACCACACTGAGAGGACATACAGCTCCTGGAGAGGGTACAGAAGAGGGCAACTAAGATGATACAGGGGCTAGGAGTTTGGCGTGATGAGACAGACTTGAGACTCTGCCTGTTTTCATTGGAGAGAGAGAGGAGAGGAGCCAGCGGACATGATTGAGGTCTTCAAGTGCCTCAAAGGAATAAATAGGAAGTAAACATGGAGGGATCTTTAGAGCTAAAAGCAGGAGGTATCAACAGAGGAATGGTTTGAAGTTGGAAGGTAGAAGGTGAGGGGAAGAGGAGGAGGTTTTTCACTGAGAGGGTAGTGGACCCATCAGATGCACTGCCTGGCAAGCTGGTTCAGAGATCCACAGTGGAGGGCTCAGAGAGGGTGGGACAGACACAGAAAGTGGATGTATCAGATGATAGCTTGTCCCAGGAGGTGGGGATGGATGACAGGGGTTTCTGGAGCACAAGGGATGGGAGGGCCTCGGCACCCAACTAAGGATCTAAAGTTTGAGCAGACTCGATAGACCGTAAGGCCTAATCTGCTGGCAAAAATTATGTTAGTATGTTAAGTTTTACCAGCAAAAGCAAGAATTCTAAGCACTTGACTGTGAGCATAATTATAGGTTCAGCATCAATATAATTTTCAAACCCATGTGAGAGACTGTGAGTTGTATCAGATATGCAGCAGGAAATACAGGCAATTCTGTGCTATGAAATACTGAGGCTTTAAGGGACTGTAAGCTAGAGCAATGTCTGGCCGAGTAAAAGCGTCTGTGGTAAATCATATAAATGTGCTAGGAAAAAGAACAGTGCAAGTTTGTGCAGTCTGAGCAAAGTTATCAGTAGAGTGTATAATCCAGTTCACAGTGGCTTGACCCAATTACAGAATGTTGGCGCATAGGAGTGCTGCCGCTGCCATTACAGGTTGGGGTAGTAATGTAAACACAGCAGCAGAGGAGCCATTTTGAAACAGAAAGAAAGTTTTCAGTGATGTGGGACTTGAAATAACAGTGAACGTTATTTTTTTTCTCTCTGCAGCCATGGCTTCAGGACCAGCCCGCTACCCGGATCATGCCAGGCTGTGATAGCAGTAGAAGTTAACAAGTTAAGGGACATTTAAAGATGTTACTATGAGGAACGACTGCCTCCTCATGTGGCGATTCCTGGATATCCAGTGTGAGTATGTGTGATGTGCTTAAATGTTTGAAGGATGTCTTCATGGTACCTCTCACTGTTCTGGGTACCTAGAGAAATATGGTTTATTTAAAGCACCAAGTTGTTTAGCTCCACATGGACAAAAGTTCAAGAATCTTGCAATTGGCAGCACATAGCACAAGCAGAACCTTTTGGAAAGGCCCCTCAAGAGTGTAAAGCTAGACGGTGCAGGTTACAGACAGAACAATGTGCTGATGTTTCAGAGTCTGAGCTGCAGGAGACATTTCTGGAAGAGCATCAGTAGACCTTTGGAGAGAGGGTCTAGCCCATGTCTCAAGGTGAGAACGAGGAGGCCTTTAGATGGGAGGTTTGACTTCGCTCCCAGCGAAGAGTGGGCAACAGTCTCAAGGGTAGGGACCTGCTGACTCACTCCTGGGCACAGATCTCAGTGAGGAAGAAGAAGAGGGGAACCTATGTGACCTTGGCAGAAAAAGGAACTGGTACACAACCTCAGCTCTTGCCTCAGAGGAGCATGGAAGAGAGTGGTGATTCACACCGCCTGGCTGTGCAAGAAACCAAGGGATCCATTTTTGTGTCTTTAAGAATGTGTAGCTGGCAGAACCAGGACTGGCTGCCCCAAAGCCAGGCCAAAAGGTAGCAGGTTAACCAAACTAGTAAGAGAGAAAGACAACTCAACCTTAAAGTGAATGAGATCTATGAGATGTCCTTTCCTACCTTTCCTCAGAGAGTCTGGGAGGAGATTGAAAAAAGCAGGAAATCCTGGATTGGGAAGAAGCAATGAAATACTTGCATCCTGGTGCAAACAAGCATGTCAAGAACAGAATGTTTCAAGAAAAATACAACCAGTAGAAAAGAGACAGGACACTGTTTATGGACACTGTTCGAATTGTGGATGGAGAGGGACATGAAATCTTTCACAGTCTGAATTATTAGTGTCCAGATGGGGTAATAATTCCAGCACCTGACCCATTGTGCTATTGGCCACAAAGCAAATACCTTCCTGTGAAAGTGCCCATGCCTACCAAGTGGAAAGCAGAGCAGTGGTAGCCAGTGGTAGCCAGTGGTGCCACTCCAGCCATTGCCGTACCTGTGTTGTTCTGCCATTCTGGATGTCCAGGTCTCAGGTGCCCCACATTCATCAGTTCTGCAGTGTACTGGCTTTCCAGAATTCATCGACTGGCCCACCAGATGACTTCAGATCCAAAGAGGACACCAGCCCAGTTGTATCCTGATTCATCACCTGGGCATCGGATGACTTCAGACCAGCTGTTTTCCTTTATGTTCCTTTTCCAAGGTCCCATCTCCAGAGATGACATCAACCCAACAGTTTCAGAATATGACCTCCTGTCATTTCCCAGAAGATGTCCTTCAGCTGTATCGGAAGAATGCTGCAGGAGAGTCTTCAGCTGAGGACCAAGAGTAGTATCATGTCATTCTACAAGGGACTGTTAAGTCCAGACTTTTCTATTCTTATGACATTGCAGTACACACCCTACGCTAGCAGTCTCCAGATGTTTGAACTGTCCTCAAAGACTCTCCCCTTTGGGTCTTTGGCTTGCTAGAACTGTGCTTCACTGGGCTCCGGCCAGGAGAGACTCTTTAGTGGACTTGCCTTTAGACACTGAGGTCACTAGATGAGACTTTTAGGGACTCCATCCCCAAATATTGTGTATTGTAAATGTCATTATTTTCTATGTTTTCTAATGTTTATACTGTTTTCTATTTTCTCAAAAAAAAATCTTTTGAGGGATTCTCAGTGTTTTGATGGTGGGGGTTAGATAGAGCTGTGTATGCAGATTAGGAGTGTGTTGTCTTTCTTTTCTTGAGGTGTTCCTGAAGAAGATGAAGGAAGACAAGAAGAGGAGGAAGGACTCAGCAGAGTTCCTCAGTAGTACTCTAGAGTGTAGTGTTTAAAATACTGTTGTTATTATGTTATTTGATGGTTGTACTGTGTAACTTTTTCTTCCACAGGTATGGTTGTGAGGGAGTGTGGAAATAATGCATTGTGTATGGTATTAGCTCCTAGCGTGTGGTTGCATGGTGTCCCGGGGGGGGGTCCCCTGTTTGTTTTGTTATGGGAATTTTAAGTTAGAGGCAGACAGGTTTTCCTTATAGGGCTAGAGGGATAGACAGGCTATGGTTCTGAACAGCCATAGGGGCTGCAGTACTGATATAATAGGGCTATGCTCTGAACAGTTCTTCCAGAGCCACTGGGTACCCATAGTCAGCAGGTAGGGTAAGGCTGATGCATCAGCTGATGGCCTCTGGGCCCTTACTGTTGCCTGCCTGTGCCTTACACATGGTAGGAGGGGGCCTGATCACCCCTCTCCATAGGTAGCACATAAGGTAGGATGGCCTAGGTCGGGTAACTAATGACTGAGGACAGTCATTTTCCTGGCTCAGGGTGAGTGTAGCCTCCCTGTTAGCCGGGGTTACTAGAATCCCAGTTAGACCTAGTGGTAGGCAAGGAAGGCAGCTTGTAAAACTCCAGTTAAATGGATTTCACACTGTCTTACTCTGTTCTCAGTCTCAGCTGAGACTGAGGGATGGCATCAGTTTAGAACTGTCACAGCTGAATAAGACACATTGGAATGTTGCAGTTGGAGGTTACAGCAGAATGTTGTGGAATTTGAAGTCAGTCTGTTGCAGTCTGTAGTAGAGGAAATAGGTGCTCTGCTGTAATCAGACCCTCAGAGCTCTAAGCTCTGTCAAAGATCTATTTTTTGTATAGATGTGTTCTCACCTGAAGAGGAACACAAGAGAGCCAGTGAAGTGGTAGAGACTGCTTTCAGTGGTTCAGGGCCCCATCCCTGCAGGGATGGGGGAAGGAATCAGCCTGCTTCCAGTGGCAACCCCCCTGGTCTGGCTAGGGAAAAAAGAAGCTGACTGAGTTAAGTCCATGCTGAGGCACCAGAAGTTCTGGACGAGATTTCTTTGAGGAGAAAACGCCTGTGGAACACCTGCAACCAAGGGTGAGTTCGCTCTGCTAGAGGGTCAATTGTATTCAGCTGAAACAAGATGAAACTAAAGTGACTGTTACCGTGGGGTCAGAAAAAGACAGCCAAGTACAGTTTGAAAGATGTGGGGATTGGACTGCTTAACTCTGTGGGGGGTCTAGAGTAATGGAAACAGCCACTTATTAAGTATGTTTAAGTTCAGCACAAATGGGAAGTAAAGACAGTAGATTGAATGTGAATACATTTAAAAAGAATCTACACAGCAAAGTGTTTTCAAGGATGAGGTGTTACAGTCCAGAGAAATGTCTGGGTATGAATTATGGGAGCGAGCGGTGGGAGACCCCCTCATCAGTAGTAACCAAATTCACCTCTACAGGTTTGCTTTGGGACCCCTGTTGCTTTCTCTCAGGTACTTAGCAAGTGCCTGAGGAAAGTACCCAGATGTGGGATTGATGAGGAAGATTCCCATATGGAGCCAGAAGTGCTCATAGGTGGTTTAGGGAGCCACCAGTAAATGTTTCCATGCTATATGGAAAGTGTCCAAAGGGCTGGCAAGGGTGCCGAGCCAGGGAAATCCTTGAGCAGTGTACAAGTTTGGGCTGTGTGCCCAGTGTGTTTCAGAGCCTGAGGGCTAAAGTGAATGAGGATGTGTTCTGATCTCCATAGATCTGCATTACCAGAAATGTAGCCCCGTGGGGTCTGTCAATGCTTTGTTTATTCTGTTGGATAGGAATAAAAGCCACACTTTAGAATCCCACTGCTGGCATTGGACATTACAGTTATTGCTTCCTTTGTCGGGAGTTACTTGGGTGCCCCTGTTGCAGAGTAGCCAAACCTAGCCAATGTGCTGAGTGACATATTTCTCCCCGAACCCAGCCCACCAGGTAATGCTGTCAAGATGGAAATGGCATACCTGGGTGGGGGTTATGAATGCCTATGGGAAAACTTTGGAAAGCAATATTGACAAAAGTCAACTTGCATTTCACATGCCGTGTACAGATTTCTCCTTTCCATTGTTTATTACTGAAGAAATTCCCACCAAACAAGATTTTTATCCCTTAGAGTTCATCTGTCTCTGTAGCTTATTCTCTACTTGAAATTATAATGCTGTTGTAACATCATAGTCTGTTGCCATGGAATAACTGTGATGTCACAAGCAGAAATATTGTGACATCAGGTTGGGAGGAAGCAACAGAAACTAGTTGAACCCTCAAGAAACAACTGTCTTGTTTTTGAAGCAAATGACCTCAGTAATAAGTTATGGGTGTAAGAAATACATAGCCAGTGAAAAATATAAGCTGCTTTGTGTCCGAATATTATGTTTTTGAAAGTTCTGCTCGAGACATCGATGGCTCTTTAACATCTATAAAAAAGCAGGTGGCCAAGTGCTCCACAGAGATAAACAACACTAGATATACTTTTAGCTAACATACTAGCATACTAAAATACCAGCAGAATAGGCTTAATGGTCTTTCGTGTCTGGTCATTTGCCAGCCCCCACCCTGGGAGCTGACCTTGCTGCCCCCCACGCCTTCTCTGGCTTCTCCCTTCCCAGTTCTGGATATTCTCACTGCACTGAATTTTGCATCCAGAACCCTTCCCCTGTACCTGTCCCACCCTCTCTTGAACCCCTCCACCGTCTCTTCCTCCACCAGACCCCTGGACAGCGCATTCCATGGCTCCACCACCCTCTCAGTGAAGCAGCACCTCCTCCTTTCTCCCCTGAATCTTCCCCCCCTCCAGCTTCCACCCATGCCCTCTAGTTTCCCCCTCTTCCTTCCTTCAAAGCACCCTGACTGCTCCTCCCTATACCCCTTAATGTACCTGAAGACCTCTATCTGTCCCCGGTCCCTTCTCCTTCCAATGTGTACATATTTAGCTCTTGAGCCTCTCCCATAGGTCCTGTCCCTAAACCCCCAAATCATTTGGTTGCCCTCCTCTGGACCCTCTCTGGGAGTTTAATGTCCCTCTTTAAGTGTGGCCTACAAAACTGCAATTACAGCTGTTCCAAGTAAGCAATAATACCAGACAGGGTGGGTGGTATTGGGCAATACTGGACTGCCCAGGGATGTAATGAGGCCCAACACCACAGGCGGAGGCCCTTATAGACCCTGGAAGGTTCGGTATCGCCCATACTGTCCACCCTGGAGGGTATTATGGTTAGAAAAAGGGCACTGTAAAAAAAATAGTTTAATAAAAAAAGTTAATGAAAAATACATTTAAAATAACTTTTGAAATGAAATAGTTCATCCGCCTGTACTATACTGATATGTTTTTATCCTAAAGGAGCCTCCATACGTATGACTGGAGCTGGTTGTCATGGTTATTTTCTCCCACTCTGAGGTACACACACAGGTAGAGATATGTGTGTCACACTTGCATAGTTTGAGACAGTCGACTATTCCCCCTCCTCCCCAACACAACGCGCTTAAAGGAAAACTACACCCAAAACTTGAAAAAATATATGCCGTGCAGAGTGTTTTAATTTGTATGTGAAGTTCTAGTGTTTCCTTCCCTCTGACTGGTATTAGGGTTTCTCCTAAAATTAGCCTGCTAGCTTTAGGGTAGTTTACAACCCTGGAGATCTCCATAGCTGTATTGCATTTCTTTGTCCTACAATGCACCTTGTTTCATGTGATGGTGATGTAGCAGAGCCCATAAATCCAGCAGAAAGCATTGCATTACAACCAGTTCACAACAATAGAGATGGCTATATTTTAAAATCTGCAGAATTCAGCTTGGTGACCACCCTCATCCTAAAGGTTTTACTGTCCTGAAAACTTTGCTGCTGGTAATTTTGTGCAGCTTGTAAAGCTTCAAGATATTTAGTTTGTTTGGCATGTGTGTGCTGAATGTTGGGTCTCTCTTACATCACAGTCACATTACACATGATGCACTGTGGGAACAAGAAATACAATTACGCTATCAGGTATGAAGATCCCCAGGGGTCGTAAAACTAGCATAAAGCTAGCAGGTTAATTTGGGAAAAACTCCTAATACCAGTCAGAGGAAAGGAAACACTAGAACTTCACATACAAATTAAAACACTCTGCACAACATATATTTTTTCAAGTTTTGGGTGTAGTTTTCCTTTAAGACATACAGGCTGTAATTTTTTTTTTTTGTATACTGGTACTGGTCCATTCGAGCCCAACCCCCCACCGCCTTACATAGATGGCTGTGCATTCATTGCCGACAACCAAAGAAATGATGAGGACTAGACAGAGAAAAGTTACCTTTCCATCTTTTAATAAAATGAAGCCGGCATGTTTTTTCCCTTTCATTTTCTTTATGAGCAGGGAAAGCAGCAAGAGAAAGGCGATAATAGCGTGAGGCAAGGGCTGTGAGAAATGGCCAAGAATGCAGCTCAGGCAGGAAAATGGAGGTGATGAGTAGCAGGCATTTTTCCTGGTTTTCTGCAGTGAGCCTGAAGGAGGTAGGGCAAGCCTGAAAGTAAATCATGTGAAGCTGTATAATAGCACTGAGCACATAACTGTACCAGCACTATTAATTTAAAGATAAAAACTTGCTTTGCTTTTCTAGTTACTGCAGAGAGGAGAGTGAGCGTACACTTTGCTTTTTTAGGAGGTACAGGACTGGCTTTGCTGTTTTAGGGGGAACAGGACTGGTACGGTGGGCACTGGAAATCACTTAAATTGTTTTGGTGCCAAGCTATGTGCGTGGGAGGCGGGTGAAGGTTTGCGGCTCATAATGGGGGAAACAGATCGCCATGCAGAGGGAACATTGGCAACAGGGAGACCCTGTATGTGGATGGAAATATGAAGGTGCACATTACTACCATTTTTTTTTCCTTTTTTTTTACTTGCAGTGTGAAACCTTTAACTTGCTGTGCTTATGATGCTGTTGGGAGGGTGCTCGCTAAGGGACATCGTTCAAGATGGCGGTGCTAGCCAGTTGAATGTTCTAGTAGCCCCCTAATACTTAGAACTGTATGAGGCAACACTGACTGCACTTATTTGCTGGTCTCTGTTGTCTCATACCAGACTGGGTAACTGGTGTGATTAGCCAATGACAGATCACTATATAGTTTATACATTTTCCAATGGACAATACTTATGGTATTCTGTGAAGCAGAACCACATCAGTTTTCTAGTCTGTTGTTTGCAGGTGTATGTTGTGGTGGGTAGACATAGGAACACAAGAATCTGTCTGCAGTAAATGGTTCATTGGCACATCATGTCTGCCCATTCCTACCTAATGCTGCATGAAGGAACCCCAGATGCTCCTCACTCTCATCTTCCATTCTGGTATGGTCTTTAACAAGCTCCTGTATCTGTCCCACCTTCTTTTGAATCCCACCACTGATTTAACACAGACCACCTCCTCTGGCAGCCTAGTCTTCTCTTCTACCACTCTCTTTGTGAGAAAACACTTCCTGGTATCCCTCTTAAACTTGTCCCCTGCCACAACCAGCTTCATAGAGTTGCCGCTGGTTGCTTTGTTCCAACTCAGCCTGAATAATCCCCACCATCCACATTAACTCAGAGAGGTATCCACATGTTTCAGTCACAGTTCCACTTTCCCTTCTCTCTTAATGCATGTACATGTTCAGATTCACTAACATCTTTTTATATGTCCTTTCCTTCTGCCTTGTTTAATCTCCTTTGCATTGCCTTCTTTCTGTCCCGGTCCTTTTTCAGATGTGGACTCCAAAACTGCACCCAGTACTACAGGTGAGATCAAACCAGTAACCTACAGTGGAGCAGACTGGGATGCAATGCAGTGTGTTGAGTGTAGTTCTACAGCAATATCCTGCAGTTTTGTGATGACTGTATACAGAGGCAGCAGCACCACCCTTCTGCTGCTAGTGATCCCTATCCCTAGAAACCACAGCATCCTATTTGCCCATCTCACCACTACTGCATTCCGTTTATGCTTTCAGGATGTCTGATATACTGGTTCCCCCATGCCGCTGAGACATGGAGAACAGCGACCATCAGTACAGCGATGGCACAACACCACCAATTGGTGTTACGTCATTGCTGGAGAAAACTATATTTTCTATGGGGGCTTTGCCCCCACCCCTCATGTGGGGGGGGTTCTGCTTCCTCACACACAGGACTTTAAATAACCAACTCTGAGTCTGAGTTGGCTTGGGGAGGGGGCGAACACCCTGGAGGCAGCAGTGTCTGGAATACAGTGGGCCATCACAGCAAACTGTTGATAATGTGCTGTGATGGTCTTCACTGCATTTCCATTCCTGTTGCACTGTGATACCTGATATACTTACACCCAAGGCTTTTTCCTCTGTAGTGCCCTCCCACCCCCATATTCAGTGGCTGATTTTTTTTTTTTTTTTTTGCCCCTAGGGGTATCACCTTGAATTTTTGGAGTTACATTTTAATTATAAAATTGGTTTTAATAATTATGAAACCTGATTGGCTGCGGTGCATCTTTACCAGTGCTGTTATCTCAGTAGAACAGTACTGGATAAAGACCCAGCATCCTCTTTACACTAAAACCGGTACTAACCACACATCCCTGACTGCCATCACAAACATGGCTGTCACCATAACTCACAACAATCCTTCAACTAGGCCCTAAAAATCAAACTGCCCTTACATTTAAAAAAAAATAATACTTAAATGTTATTTGCCCTCATAATTCTTTACACACACACACACACACACACACACACACACACACACACACATATAAAGCAAAAAGAAGTACTACAGCAATTATCATTTTGATACCAGCCTGGTGGTGCTGAGGGTTGAGGCGCTGGAAGCCACACCTCATGCCACATCGGTGACCCTGGTTTGGGAATGAGCCCGGAATGCTTGGGGTTGGCAGGGGAAGAGATTGAGTATCCATAGGACTGATCTCTCTTCCCAGCGATGGTGTAGGGGAGGTGATCTCTCCTGGAGTGGTCTCTGGCGGCTGTTGGGGGTGCCCAAGCATGGTGACACAACGGAAGCATGGGGCAGAGTTGCGGCATTACATTGTCATGTCAAGCTGCACTCCAAGGGGGATCCATACAAGAAAAAATATCTCCTCTGTCTGCAGAGTGATGGCCCCCAATGGACGACTTACCCCTTTTGTGCCAAACAAAGTCCAGCAACAGGAGAAAAGGACTCAGGGTAATGTGGTCTCCTCCCGGTTTCCCGCCTCCGTGGAGGGCCCACCATAGGAGGCAAGCTGTGGTCCTCCGCTCTGACCATCGTGATGGAGGCTGGTTTCCACCTAGGGGTCAGTTGAGCATCTGCACACATGGCTTGATGGGGGGTAAGTATACCCCGCAGCAGTGTGGGGATAAAGAAAATGAAAAAAATTATCTTTTTGATTTACAGTTTCGCTGCCTACTTGAAAAATTCCCCTCCTATCCTCACCTGCTTACCAGGAAAATCTATGCTCTTTATCCTGCTACAGATAAAACAAAAGCCCAGGTTTCACCTGAGAACTTCTGCTGTGTGAATGAGGGTGAACATTCTGCTAGTAGAACTGAGCAGAGAATTGAATTGTATATTTTGTCCTTTTCTGTGCCGGTTTGTATTTTTTCCTCTTGTCCTGGTTCTCCCCTCCTGACATGCACCTCCCCCCAGAGTTAGTTATTTTAGTATGGGGGGGGGGTGCAGGGTACACAGCTCCCTGCATAGAAACTTAATTGTGTTTTTGTTGCTGTGAATGTACCTCACCATTCTTATTTTTGGTGATGTACATTTGCTATAATGGCGATCACTGTTATGACCTAGAAAGGTGAGTAAGCTGGTAAATGGGGGTGGGTTAGAGAAAACATAGGGTTTAAGGGCTAATTAAAACATGTATTTTGCTGTGCATAATATTTGAACCTGTGACTGCATGCCAGTACTTGTGGGTGCTGAGACCATTTTGCTAGAGTGGCTGAGTATTTATTTTAAGTCAAAAAATGTTTGTTTTCGAGCATTCTTTTCACCCCTCCACAAAAAAAAAAACATGGACCCATTTTCTTAATCACAACAAGACACTTTGTGTGTGCTTTGTGGTGGGATAAAGAACAGTTACATACTTACTGTAACAGTAGATCTTTAACAGAATTATTTATTTATTTATTTATTTGAGAAATTAGGAATTACAACCCTTTGAGTCAGAGACTCGTTTACAAAGGCTCCACATCAGAGTGCAGCACCATACAAGTTGAACATACAGTACACAATAAATGCAGGATATTTACATGTGATAATATACCATGTTCAGGGACTAGGTTACAAAGGCCCCACGTCAGAGTGCAAAATAACACAGGCAGAACATACAGTAAATGCCCTACAGTGGGCATGCCTTAGACAACTAGTACTGGAGCCCACTCAAGAGGGAGCAATATTAGACTTGATTCTCTCAAATGGAGATGGTGAGAGGATTACAGATGTAGAAGTGGGTAGCCATCTGGGAACTAGCGACCATCGAACAGTATGGTTCACAATAAACACAGCAATAGAGTCAAGCCATACAAAGACAAAAGTACTGGACTTTAGGAGGCTGACTTTGCCAAAATGGGTGAGTGCCTAAGGGAGCACTAGCAAATGAGCAGGAAGGAGGGTGGAAGAACAATGGGAATAATAAAACTGCCGTCACAGAGGTAACGAGCCTTTGTGTAAGCAAATAAACAAAACAAGACGATGTAAGAAACCACTATGGTTCTCAAAGGAAGTGGCAGTGAAGGTTCAAGAAAAAGAAAGCATTCAGGAAGTACAAGGAATCGTAGAAGGAGCAGGACAGAGAACTGTATCAGTTAAAGCAAAAGGAGGCTGGGAAGGCAGTCAGAACAGCAAAGCCCAAACCAAGGAAAAGATAGCCAACTCAGTTAAGAAGGGGATAAAACCTTTATAGGTACATCAGGGAGTGAAGGAAGACCAAGGAGGGATAGTGAGGCTTAATAAAGGGAGGGAGGGTGGGCAGAGGGAGACTGTGAAAAGGCAGAGATACTAAAGAAATATTTTGCTCAGTATTTACAAAGGAAGAGGGGAGGTAATAAAACAAACAGTAGTAACACTCTGGATACAGAAGTTGATACGGCCCATTTACAGAAGAAAGGGTTCTGAAAGAACTCTTAAAACTGAAGGTGGACAAAGCAATGGGGCCTGATGGGATTCATCCCAGAATTCTAAAAGAACTAAGGGTAGAACTAGTGACACCACTGACTACCCTTTTAACAAATCATGGGAGGATGGGGTGGTACCGAGGACTGGAGGAGGGCAGATGTGATTCCCTTCACAAAGTGGGAGCAAGGCAGAAGCAGGAAACTATAGACCTGTTAGTTTAACCTCAGTGATAGGGAAAATGATGGAATCACTTCTAAAGGAAAGAATTGTCGAGTATCTAGAGGCCAGAGGGGCACAGGACCCTAGGCAGCATGGATTCACAGCAGGAAGGTCATGCCAGACGAATCTGATAGATTTCTTTGACTGGGTGACCAAAGTAGTAGATCAGAGAGGGGCTGTGGACATGGCCAACCTAGACTTTAGCAAGGCATTTGACACAGTCCCACACACAAGATTAATATACAAGTTAGCCAGCCTGGGAGTGGGTCCCAAGATGACAGCCTGGGTAAAGAATTGGCTGGAGAATAGGACACAGAGAGTAATAGTAAATGGAGTCCACTCAGAAGAAAAAGAGGGTTACTAGGTGGGGTACCGTGAGGTTCAGGAGGACTGGTCTCTTCAATGTCTTTATAAGCGAAATTGCAGAAGGACTGGAAGGAAAAGTATGTCTCTTTGCAGATGACACTAAGATCTGCAACAGAGTTGATGCACAGAGTAGGGTGGAAAGGATGAGAAAGGACTTGGCAAGGTTAGAGGAATGGCCAAATGTATGGCAGCTTAGATTCAATGCTAAGAAGTGCAAGGTAATGCACCTGGGAAACAAAAACCAGGGAAGAAGTACACAATGAGGTGAGATACTAACAACAACAAAAATGGAAAGGGACCTGGGGTAGTCATATCAGATGACCTAAAGACGGTCCAAGCAATGTGAGAGGGCAGCAAGGAGGCTGGGGGGATACTGGGATGCATAGGGAGAGGCATCACCAGTAGAAAAGCAGTAAGTTATTATCCTCTGTACAGACAGCTGGTGAGACCCCATCTGGAGTACTGTGTGCAGTTCTGGAGACCCAGTCTCCATAAAGACATAGACAAGATGGAAGCTGTCAGAGGAGGGCAACTAAAATGGTGCAGGGTCTGCACGGAAGACATATGAAGAGGACTTAAGGAGCTTAATATGTATAGCCTCGAGGAAAGAAGGGAGAGGGGGACATGATAGAAACTTTCAAGTACCTCAAGGAATCAACAAAGTCCAAGAGGTAGCATCTTTCAAAAAGGGTGTGCAAGAACAAGAGGCACAATTTGAAGATGGGGGCAGCTCAGGGTAATTTAAAGAAGTATTTTTTCAGAGAGGGTTGTGGATGCATGGAGCGGCCTTCCGGAGGAGGTTGTGGAGTCAAAATCAGTGGTGGAATTCAAGCATGCATGGGATAGTCATAAGGCAGTTCTGGGGGGTTGGGGTAGGAAGAAGTAGGCTGCTGGTTAACTAGGATCTGCAGCTTATCCAGTAGGTAGGGAAGTGGGCAGACTGGGTGGGCCAAGCGGTCCTTATCTGCAGTCAAATTCTATGTTTCTATGTTTCTATGTTAAATAATAAATGCAGGATATTTACATGTGATAATATACCATGTTCAGGGACTAGGTTACAAAGGCCCCACTTCAGAGTGCAAAACAACACAGGCAGAACATACAGTAAGTAACAAATGCAGGATTTACATGTGATAATATAACTTGTTCAATGACTAGGCTACAAAGTCCCCCACGTCAGCATGCAAAACAATGCAGGCAGAACATACAGTAGATAATAGATGCTGACTATAAACAGGTATTAAGATAAATCCATAGAGAATCTTATACCAGGAGATATGGGTGGGCTGGCACGGAATTAGGGGAGGTTCAGCCAGGGCAATCGCAGCAATGTGAGTTGAGGAGGTGGCTTTTTGAGGGCAGTTTTGAATGGCCCAAGTCTCAGCACAGAAGCGACAATCACAGGGAGGGAATTATATGAAGAAGGGGCACAATAGTGGAAGGACCTCTGTGCCAGGAGGTCCTATCCTGGGTACATGCAGGGTGGGGCGGGGAGAGCTTCGGGTGGAGAGGGTGGGGAGGGGATAGGGAGATGATTGATGAAAGGCCAGGAGGGGCCAAAGCTGCAACAATCTTTCTGGTCAGGAGGCACAGCTCGTAGGTAAGCCGTTTCTCAAGATTGAGGAGGTTGGAAAGGGAACACAGTGTGCAGGTGTAGGAAAGGCGGCCTGAGCCAGTGAGTAGCTGTCAGGCCTTGTTGAGTGTTGAAGAATCTCTTTCATAAGGTCATATCTATGGAACTCTGAGCTGCCAGGTGCTGGGATCCCATGGAAACATTTTGCAAGCTGTTCACCAGGGCCCACTGATGACAGGGTCAGACATCAGTTGCTACATAAATATGGAAAAAAATTAACATTGTAGTCCTTAAAGTTGAGTGTTAAACTCACACATGACCTTGCACTTCCTCACACTGAACACTCTTGTCCAAAGAGAATTGCAAATAGGCATCACTACAGTTCTCCCTGGAGGGGGGGGGGGGCAGCAAGATGGCCAAAGCATTGCTTCTCTCCCGGCTGCTCATGTCACGCTTAGTGTGTACTCTGTTAACTGTGTAATGGTGAGATCCAATTCAGTTTTTATGAGTGAACCCTTGGCTATTTTGTTCTATTCTTTTTGGTTAAATTATTTTTGAGCCATTCGGGAGGCTGCAAGGCAAGTTTTAGCCCCATAATTTTTGCCTGACTGTCTGTTAGCCATTACCCATTAGCCTCTTAGTTTTTGAGTGATGTCTGCATTGGCTCTACTGAACTGCTGTGGTTTCTGTGGTCTCCCTCTTGCAAATCGTCAGTAAGGCTAATCTTGGCTACTTGTTTAGTGGATTTCTCAGCTTGGAATATGAGAGTGAGGTTGTAAAGCCAAAGTAACTCCATATTTGAGAGGCTGACTTCATGAAGTATAGAGGACACCAGGTGCATTAAATGACCGTTTATTCTGCTAAAAGTTATGCCTTTGTTGACTAAGGCTGGGCAGGCTTGCTTCATACTAGAAAACATTTGATTTACTGCACTCAGTGGAGTGTTGTCTTTCTTTTCCATTCTAGGGGAACAGGAGATGTTGGAGATTTTCACGTTGTAGGATGTCTACCCCATGAAAATCATTGAAACCTATTGAGTGCAAATTTCCGGAGACCTTTAGGGGATTAGCAAAACTTGTGATTTACAGACTGCCAGAACTTTGGAAAATATACAGACTTCCAAGAAAAAAGGGAGCTAAGTCTGGCAATATTTATTCTTATTTGATTTGTTACAACATATAGTTGCTTTCGCTGGTTACTTGGAATTTAACTGGAAGCCGATTTCCCTTAAGGTACTCCTTCAAAGCAAAGTGGCTTAATGAGTTTGTGCTGCAAAACCTTGGAGATACTATGAAAGATGCCAATTGTAACCATATATGGCATTACTTGTGCCTCTAGTTGCCAAAAGAGTCATATTGTTCACATAAAGATTTATGTTTTATGGATGGCTGCACTGAGGCTGTAAGCAGAATCAGGCTGTGAGCTGACTATTTTACTGGCTCATTCTCATTTGGTCAGTTATATTGGTGTTCCACTTTTAAAGTTTATTTAAAGCTCTGGCTCAATTGTTCAAGGTCCTAGTATGTGAAATATATGCTATACCTGGGACTAATTCCAAGCACAATTTATGGAGTATACAGAACTCCCAGATATGGAGATATATGTTGCAAAGTTTAAAGGCCTTAAATGAACCATTAGTAAAGGGTGCTTGAATTCTGTATGGGATTCAGCTGACACCCAGCAGAAAAAAATCTACAAAACATTGCTGAACTTGAAAGGCTATTGCTAAAATTTCAAGCTACTCATAGGTCTTCAGTTTGCAGATCGTTTATATATATTTTTTTTATTTTATTATGTGTAGATAAATATTTTTTTACATTGATTTGTAAGTTTTTCACAGAATTACAATCATGCTTAGCATATGGGTTCATCATAATTGGCAAATTTTACAGCTGTTATACATGGCTCAGAGCTCAGCCTTGTGTTACATACTGCATCTTTATAATGCAGGTTTAAGTTTGATACAGAGGCCAGACCAGGAAGTAGAATGATGCTTCCAAGGTATGGTTATATGAATGGATAGTGCTTAAGTACTTGGACATAGACATGAATAAGTTAATGATTATCATTCACGATGAACTGACAGTACGATAGTGTTGATACTGGAACAATAGAGGTAATTGGAATAAGTTGATGGTGTGGTTTTACTCTGTATCCCACCATAGGAAGGAAGGTTAGTTGTTAACACCCCCCGGTGGGATATGAGTGCCGAAGAAGGAGGATGTGTAAGGGGAGGATGGATGGTGAGTGCATCTCACTCTAAGCAGAGCAGCAGGCTCTGCCTGCTTAAATAGGATATGGGGTAGGAGCTCTTCCCCCCTATAACTACAGGTAGAGCCTTTCAATTATATGTGGTTCAGAGTTCAGTGCTTGTGTTACATACTTCTTCATAATGCAGGTTTAAGTTTGGATACAGAGGCCAGACCAGTAAGTAGAATGATGCTTCCAAGGTATAGTTATATGAATGGATAGTGCTTAAGTACTTGGCCATAGACATGAATAAGTCAGTGATTATAGTTCATGATGAACTGACAGCACAATAGAAACATAGAAACATAGACTTTGATTGCAGATAAGGAACACTTGGCCCACCCAGTCTGCCCATTTCCCTACCTACTGGATAAGCTGCAGATTCTAGTTAACCAACAGCCTGCTTCCTGCAACCCCCCACTATAATTGCTTTGTGTCTGTCCCATGCATGTTTGAATTCCCCCACTGTTTTAGACCCAACGACCTCCTCAGGAAGGCTGTTCCATGTATCCACCACTCTCTCCGTGAAAAAGAATTTCCTCACATTACCACTGAGCCGTTCTCCTCTATCTTTAAACTGTGCCCCCTTGTTCTTACACATCTCTTTTTCTGAAAGATGCTACCCTCCTGGACTTTGTTGATTCCCTTGAGGTACTTGAATGTTTCTATCATATCTCCCCTGTCCCTTCTTTCATCAAGGGTATACATATTAAGCTCTCTCAGTCTCTTTTCATATGGTTTCTGATGTAGACCCTGCACCATTTTAGTTGCCCTCCTCTGGACTGCTTCCATCCTGTCTATGTCCTTGCGTAGATGAGGTCTCCAAAACTGCACACAGTACTCCAGATGGGGTCTCACCAACTGTCTGTATAGAGGGATAACCACTTCCCTTTTTCTACTTGTGATGCCCCTTCCTATGCATCCCAATATCCCCCTGGCTCTCCTTACTGACTTTTCACATTGCTTACCCACCTTTAGGTCATCTGATATGACTACCCTCAGGTCCCTTTCCATTTTTGTTGTTGTTAGTACCTCCCCTGCTATTGTGTACTCTTCTCCTGGGTTTTGTTTCCCAGGTGCATTACTTCTACTTCTTTGCATTGAATCTAAGTTGCAATATGTCTGACCATTCCTCCAACCTTGTTAAGTCCCTCTCATCTTTCTACCCCTCTTGTATATCAACTCTGTTACAGATCTTTGTGTCATCAGCAAAGAGGCAAACCTTTCCTCAGACCCTCTGCAATGTCACTTATAAAGATGTTAAAGAGGATTGGACCCAGTACTGAGCCTTGAGGTACCCACTAGTAACCCCCTTCTTCAGAATGTGTTCCATTCACTATTACCTCTGTGTCCTGTTGTGCAGCCAGTTCTCACCCAGTCTCACCACCCTGGGACCCACTCCTGGCTGGCTAACTTGATTATTAATCTTTTGTGGGACTGTGTCAAATGCCTTGCTAAAGTCTAGGTAGGCCATATCCACAGCCCTCCTGGTCTATTACTTTGGTCACCCAGTCAAAGAAATCAATTAGATTAGTCTGACATGACCTTCCTGCTGTAAATCCATGCTGCTTTGGGTCCTGTGCCCCACTGGCCTCTAGGTACTCAACAATTCTTTCTTTCAGAAGTGATTCCATCATTTTCCCTACCACTGAGGTCAAACTTACAGGTCTGTAGTTTCCTGCTTCTGCCTTGCTTTCACTTTTGTAAAGGGGAATCACATCTGTCCTAATCTAGTCCTCAGGTACCACCCCTTCCTGCCATGATTTATTAAAAAGTGTGGTCAGTGGTGTCACTAGGTCCCCCCTTAGTTCTTTTAGGATTCTGGGGTGAATCCCTACAGGCCCCATTGCTTTGTCCACCTTGAGTTTTAGGAGTTCTTTCAGTACTCTTTCTTCTGTGAATGGACTGGTGTCAACTTCCCTACCCAGAGTGCTTCTATTGTCTGGTTTAGGTAACTTCTCCTCATCTTCTTTTGTGAATACTGAGCAAAGTATTCATTCAGTATCTCTGCCTTTTCACTGTCTCCCTCTGCCCACCTCCTCTCCTTTATTAATCTTCACTATCCTCCTTAACCTTTCTATGCTCCCTAATGTACCTATAAAATGTTTTATCCTCTTTTGACTGAGTTGGCTCATTTTCCCTCGGTTTGTGCCTTTGCTATTCTGACTGCTTTTCCTACTTCTTTTCTGCTTTAATTGATACAGTTCCTCGTCGTGCTCCTTCTGTGATTCCTTATACTTTTGAATGCAGCCTTTTTCTCCTTAACCTTCCTGCCACCTCTTTTGAGAACCATAGTGTTTTTTACTCCGCTTTGTTTTCTTTATTTGTTTTACACAAAGACTTGTTGCCTCTATGATGGCAGTTTTGATTTTTCTCATTGTTCTCACCCTCCTATTTGGCCATTTGCTAGTGCATTCTTCAGGTGTTCACCCATTTTGCCAAAGTCAGCCCTTCTAAAGTCCAGTATCCTTGTTTTGTATGGCTTATCTTCATGGTTGTGCTCATTGTGTAGCACACTGCAGTGGTCGCTTGTTCCCAGATGTCTACCGACTTCTAAATTTGTGATCCTCTCTCCATTTGACAGTACCAGGTCTAGTATTGCTCCCTCCCAAGTGGGTTCCAGCACTAGCTGTCTAAGGTCTGCCCCCTGCAGAGCATCGAGAATGACCCTGCTCTTGTATGTGGCTGCAGTACATGTCCTCCAGTTAACATCTGGCATATTCAGGTCCCCCATCAACAGTATCTCCCCTTTTTCAGCCATTTTGAGAATGTCCTCTATCATTTTCTTGTCCATTTCCTCCCCTTAAGATGGGGTCTCTATACAACCCCTGTGCGGATTGTGATGCCATTCCCCATCTCCAAGGTGACCCAGAATGCCTCTTGTCCTCCCCCTCTACTTTTTAGTTCTGTAGCTTTGATCCCTTCCCTTATGCATAGAGCTACTCCACCTCCTCTTTTACCTTCCCTGTCCCTTCTGTAGATTGTGTACCCTGGTATGTTGACATCCCAGTCATGGTTCTCAGTGTACCATGTTTCTGTGACTGCCACAATATCCAATTGTTCATCTTCCATCAAAGCTACTAGCTCAGAAAGCTTGTTTCCCAGACTACAGGCATTGGTAGTCATTGCCCTCCATTTAATGTTGGCTTTATATTTTTTCCCCCATCCCTGCTCTTATTGCTTTTATCTATTTTACCATTTACCCCCGTCCTGCCGTGTGTTGAGCTCTGTACCTCAGTGTTTACCCTACTACCTGCCATGTTTTGTGGGGGGAGGCTTGACTTTTCCTGCCTTTTATCAGTACCTCCTCCCTTATCTAGTTTAAAAGCTTGCCAAGGAAGCATTTAAACCTGTCACCTAGGAGCTTGGTCCCCTTTGGACAAATGCAGACCATCATACCAGTATAGACCTATCTCTCCAGGTGGACCCCAGTCCCCAATGAAGCCAAAGCCCTGTGCTCTGCACCAGTTTGCAACCATTCATTAAACTGCATGGTGTGCAGTACCTAGCCTCACTCCTGCCATGGACTGGTAGCACCTCTGAGAAGGTTACTGTGCTTGCTACCCATCTGAGGCCCCTCCTAACTCCACAAATTCATTCTGCACTGCACTGATCCCATACCTAGCTAGGTCATTTGTCCCAAGGTGGACAATGATATCTAGTTTTCTCTCCTGTGATGCTGCTTCTGCAATTGTGAGGATTCGCTCTTGTCCCTCCAAGCCATGGCACCAGGCAGGCAGCTTACCTTCTCTCCCTTCCCCAGTTCTACCCCCTAACAATTGAGTCCCCTATCAGTAGCTGTTTTCTTCCCCTATGGTGTCCCTTGCCACCCTTTTGTGAGTCTCCCTTGTGGATGTCCTCAGCATTCTTCTGGGTCTCCGCTGCGGGTGCCATCATAGAGGAACCTTGCTCTGCCAGAATGGCATATGATCTGTGTAGCGGTACAACTGGGGGGCTTCACCTCTGGTCCTCCACCCGCACCCTCCCAGAACCCACTGTGGTTCAACTGCTCTTCGTACTCTGAAACCTCTGATTCAGTGGCAGTGGTGCTCTTTGGGAGAGGAGACCTCCTTAGTTCTTGCTAGTTCATCCTGGATGTGGGCAACCTCCTCTCTCAGAGCTGACAGTTGCCTACAAACAGGACAGCAATGCAGTTTCCAGAATGTCTCACGGAAAACTGCTGCCCCACAGCCAGTGCATTGCACCACTCCCCACAAGTCCCACTTCCTTATTATATACAATATGTAATTATATATATGTATTACTATTTGTTTTGTGTACCTACTCTTTATGTACGTTGCAGGGTTATTAGGAATATGACAGTTCTGCCCCAAGAACTGTTGAGGAAGTGATGTCAGAACTGTGTCTATAAATGCCATGCCTGGGGGTGGGCTGGGGAAGGGTGGATGGGTAGTGCACAGCCACTGGTGACTGTTAGAAACAATCAAATACACAACTGCTCCACCACCCTGGTAAGTACTGTCCTTTATAGTAATACAAGTAACACCACAATTTACTAGACCACGGCTCCAACATAAACCACTCTACTGCATCCAGGGATAAAAATGAACTAACTTCTCAGCCAGCAGGACACTTAAAATGTTACAAAAATATCCTCCCAAATTCTAGGTCTCAACCCTAGCACTCAAGCAAATTCAGTTGTATTTCACTCCCTCTGGTTATAAAATTACTACACTTTTAATGGAATCCTGCAATTCCCTGCTTAATGCCAATAAGGAAATATAAAAATAAAACTTTTTTGTAGAAAGTGTAGCTCCCTTTTCTTACCAAGTGCTCTGCAGTATTATGCCTTAATCAGGTTTTCAGGTCCTAAATGGAGTTGGTTTGTTCTTTGCAGTAACTGTCTCAGCTTCCAACAGACAATTTAAAGTCAGTGTGACTGGCTCTAACTGTGAAGGATGCCAAGGTCAAGCAGTGATGAAAACCTCACCCAGAGCCAATTGATTGACTAGTGACACCTGTGATGTAAGCAGGCCTTTCAATGCAGGCAGACTGCTATGTCTGATTCCAATACACAAAACCTTCCAGTGAAACCAGGGATAAAAACGTAACTTCTCAGCCAGCAGGACACTTAAAATGTTACAAAAATATCCTTCCAAATTCTAGGTCTCAACCCCAGCACTCAAGCAAATTCAGTTGTATCTCACTCCCTCTGGTTATAAAATGACTACACTTTTAAAGGAATCCTGCAATTCTCTGCTTAATGCCAATAAGGAAATATAAAAATAAAACTTTTTGTAGAAAGCGTAGCTCCCTTTTCTTACCAAGTGCTCTGCAGTATTATGCCTTAATCAGGTTTCCAGGTCCTAAATGGAGTTGGTTTGTTCTTTGCAGTAACTTTCTCAGCTTCCAACAGACAATTTAAAGTCAGTGTGACTGGCTTCTAACTGTGAAGGACGCCTAGGTCAAGCAGTGATGAAAACCCCACCCAGAGCCAATTGATTGACTAGTGACATCTGTGATGTAATACCTGTGCTGATACTGGAACAATCGAGGTAATCGGTATAAGTTGATGGTGTGGCTTTACTCTGTATCCCACCATAGGAAGGAAGGTTAGTTGTTTAGAACATGACACTCCCAAAACAAAATATGATATCCACAATTATCTCCTCCAACTCCAGAGAGTATGGCCGGCAGCATGCAGGAGAGGAAAACCCCCTTTAGGGGGAAACCTCTGAGGACCCATGGCTACCGACCCGCCCATCCTTCTGGGCATACTAAAGGAGCATAATCCTACATTAATTTAATTATTGGCTAGTCCAAGTTGCAGATTACATATCCAGTGGAACAGTTCGTAGCCAAAGGCGAAGGTCAAGTACAGGCTTCTAGTCTTGCATGAGCGAAGCATGTAGCTGTATGAACACGAGCAGCATCCAGGTAGATGCCCTGAGGTGAGCATTGTTAGAACACATCCAATAGGTTCAGGATAGTACTAGAAGTGAAGAACTCCTAAAGCTAGCAAATGATAGATAGGTGGATGGAGTAATTATATCCAGGCTTGACGCAGGCAAGGCAGAATGAAAATAGAAGTAGTTCAAATTCCAGGCTTCTGCAAATAAAGGGCTTAAGTAATCTGTGGAATGGCAGAAGGCTTGCAATGAAGCTGCTGACTGATGAAACCCAGTTCAGGTAAAAGAATGAAGAGAGTAGAATATGTGCTTAGGTCATGATATAGAAGGCATATAGCAGTAGAGCTGAGCTGGAATCTTGGCAGGATTTGAGGGTAGTAAATCCGAAGCACTGGTGCAAAGTTAGGAAACATTCAAGAAGTATAACAAGGTGAGCCCAATAGGTAAGTATGTGTGGGTGGATTGCGTAAGTTAAGAGATGAGGTAGTAAGTAGCTTAACCATTAGCTGGTGAGGTAAGTAGAGAGGCGGCTAGCTCTGGGTAAAATAAAGTGCATTCAGACCTTCGTAGGTCTGCTGGTAAGTAAGTAAGTAAAGTGGCAGCTAGCCTTCATAGGTTAGTGCGCAGTTAGTCCCCATGTAGATCGGCTGATGAGTAAGAATAGGTTGTTGAAACCAGCGATCGTGCCCATAAAGGCTAGCACTAGTAGTGAAACCCAGGTAAGTCAGCTGGAATTAGCATCAATGAATCGTGAGAGTATAGAGTGTATCCAGGGTGACTACTATGAGAAATGGTCAGGTCCACAGGCAAGCGATATGCAGTCATTCAGGTCACGTTGTACTGGCCGAGTAATTCTAGCAGATAAGGAATTTTTCCAAGGAGGAGAGCTGCTTGAATGAATGCTTGAAATCCAGTAGCAGAATATGGTCTTGGAGTCAATGCCAAGCAAGGGTAGAAAGTCAGGTATGAGGTAAAGGTACAAGAACCTCCAGGCCCAGACTGGGCATGGCAGGCTGGGAGAAGCATGAACCTCCAGACCCAATGTGGGGCAGGAAGGCATAGTGAATGAATAGTTGAACCTTCAGGCCCAAAGTCGAGGCAGATATGAGGTAGAAGTATATGAACCTCCAGGCCAAATTGGGGCATGGCAGGTTAATGGAATTCATGAATCTCCAGGCCCGATGCTAGGTGAGACAGGTGGAATAAGGAAACAACCTTGGAAATTGCTTAATGAGCACTGAGCTGATCTGAGAGCATTTGAGTGCAAAGACCTTGCAAGTTTAGTATAGTGAGGAGATTCCAGGCAGCTAGGGAAGCGCAGGAGACAGGAATGCAAATAGCACAAGCTGTAGGTAACGGTTGTAAGCACGGACCTGCACGTAGGCTGGTAGTAGTAACATTTGTAGTCAGTAGAATATATGAATACAAGTGGAGTAGTATTGAATAATGCAAGGTACATAGTGGGGGACTGATGGAAATGGAATAGCAGGCAATAAGTCTGATCACTCCTACAGTCATTTTATAGATAACCAAGCAATTATAGCAAGGAGCCATAATGGGAAGCAACATCCTATTTGTCATAAAAACAATAACGAGTCTCAGAAAATGGCCCCTTATAGTTAGCTGTAATGGTAATTAGCAGGAAGTGCAAGCTGCAGGTGATGCCGATTTGATTGTAGACAGACCTTGCACTACCAAAAGCGGTAGCATAATTGAATTGTTTGCTAATCTGGTGCTTGCATTGGGACGCTGCGTGGTCCTCTGATAGAGTGGGCCAAGCTTGCAGAGAAACAGTGCAAAGATGAGGCAGAAGACAGTGTAGGCAGGTAAGCTGGCACCGAGGCAAAGCCAGCAGTTGCAGCAGCAGTGGATATTAGGAACCCTGCAGGTGGCAGGGACTGAAAAATCTGTAAGCCGAGCAGGTGGAGGAGCGAAGTGGTGATGAACTGGTGTGGAGCCGGGGCTGCTAGAAAAGAAAAAAACAGAGAGAACAGAAGGCAGGTGCTCAGAGTGAGTGATAGTGCAGGAAGAGAGTGCAGCACACAGGTAGTGAGCAAGAACCCCCAAAAAATAATAAACAACGAATGAACAAAGCACAGGGAATGGGACAAGAAGGGAGGCAGGGAAATAGCAAAAATGAAGGCAGGAGAAAAGGGGGAGACAAAGGAGCAGCCACTGACTAGCAACAAGACGACAGCGAGTGTGTCTCACTCTAAGCAGAGCAGCAGGCTCTTCTTGCTTAAATAGGATATGGGGGAGGAGCTCTTCCCCCATATAACTACAGGCAGAGCCTTTCAATTATCAATTTGAAATAGTCCTTATTCTAATTCCATCTATCACACACCAGGGACATATATTTGCTATTTTACACCTTTATCCATAGGAGCAGTCCTTCGAGAAAGGGACCTGATGTAGGGAGCCTATTAAGTAAAGATGAATACCTTTGTTGAATACTACTTCTCTCCAATTAAATGTTTGCTATGGAATCTTTGTGGAGTTTGTGTGTACTGGGCTTGACTCGAACATGTTCATATGCCTTGCTAGCACATGTGTGGATGCGCACTTGTATTCCAAGAAGGTGAGTAAGTATCTCATATTGGCTACTGGAAAGATTGCCCAGACCTTTACAGTTAGGGCAGACTAGTAGGGCGGCCTGGTTTGTACCATACTACCTAATGGGGATTAAAACTGCCTTAGTGCACTTGCTATGTTGGCATACTGTGGGTTAATTGGGCTGTAGTAGCCCTGGTACTTCATCATTTACCCCCAGTAAAAGTATACCCATGAAGTTGTACAGAAAAGTGAACAGCATATTAGGAAGAGATTTGTGTTCTATAAATGGTGCCTCACCTGAAAAATGGACATCTTGCTCTATGGCTCCCGTTATTTTGGAGTTCTGCTGCTATTAATTGTTTTTTAAAATGAATGAGTGTCTCTTTGATGCTCTAAGTGGTTTTAATGAGATTAAAATATTACTAGAGATCAATTGTAGCTACTGAAAATAATGTTGTTCCAGTGAATGCCTGAATGACTAAAGGGAAGGAATAATCTGTCAGCAATAGTTTGATATGAGTAGTATATGACATATTGGGATGTACTTTCCGAAGCTGTTTGTTGATTTTATTTATATGTGCTAATTTTAAATTGTAATGCATGATTACTGAACAATAAAACCTTTTGTACTATTGTACCATAAACCTGGGCAGCACCTTCCCTCCTCAGTTCCCTATTGGAAATCACGCTCGGAGGACCTCTCCATAGGGAACCTGGAGAGAACTCAGGGCTCTGCCAACCATGTGGGCACAGAGTTACAGGCAGACCATCATGGAGAAGGTGACAGCAGTCATTAGAGTCTCAGAACAATGGAGGGGGAAGAAGGGTGGAACAGCATGACCTGATGAAAGAGATTCTCTCAAATATCTACTGTTATGGTAGGTACGCAACTGTTCTGTTGTCTTTCACCAGGCTACACCTATGGAATGTGTACCAAGTAGTACTGACCATAAACAGTCAGGGAGGTTGGAGCATGCAGGAATAAGAAAGCAGGCCTTGAAGCACAGCTTGGCCCAAATCAGCCCTTTTTTGAGAGGCAATGTTCAGACTGTAGTGTTTAGTGAAAATGCCTACAGCACTCCCAGTAGCAGCTGCACAAATTTCTACAGCAGACACATTTTTGAAACAGGCGAAAGATGTTGCCATGCTTCTAGTGGAATGACCATAAATGACCCCAGGAAGTTCCTTACCATGCTTCCAGTAACAGAAAGCAATACAATTTCCTAAACATTTGTACAGATACTGACTAGAAATGGGGGTGCCCTTTTTCCTAGGCGTGAATGAAACAAAAAGCTGTGAGGAATTTTTACAGTCCTTCCCCTGGATTGACATGCTCAGGAATGTAAACTGGCAGGTGGATTGCTTGACTGAAAGTAAACTCGGACACCACCTTTGGTAAAAACTTAAGATTAGTACACAAAGACACTGTCTTTGTGAAAAATCAAATACGGAGGCTCACACGGAGGCTCACACGTTAGAGCCTATTGTTCTGAAATCCTTTGAGCTGAAGTAATTGCAACTAAAAACAATGCTTTCCAAGAAAGAAAGTACAAGCCATAAGTCACAGCTGGCTCAAAAGGAGCCAAAGTAAGCTTTTCCGAAACAAAATTGGGTCCCAAGACAGGACTGGATTGCGGGTAGGAGGCTTTGAGTGTAGAATGCCTCTCAAGAATGTATGGACCACCTCTGCATAGGCAGATGTACAACCCTCAGTAGGCATATGGAAAGCTGAAATGGCAGCCAAGTGTACTTTAATTGAGGAATACAGCAGATCTGTATCTAGTAAGGACAGCAAATACTCCTGAATCTGGTTAACTGGACAGGTAAATCAATCCAAGTAATGAAAAGAGCAAACCACTTCCACTTCATAGAATAAGTGGTGCGGATGAAAGCACCGGGGCCAGATAAACTACATCCCAGAGTGCTGAAGGAACTTGCGGATGTTCTGGTGAAACCCCTAGAGGAGCTTTTCACCATCTCTCTGAGGACAAGGTGGGTGCCCCAGGACTGGAAGCTGGCTCATATAGTGCCTATCCTCAAGGGGGATCAAGGGAGGTGGCAGGGAACTAAAGGTCTGTCAGCCTGACATCGGTGGAGGGCAAGGTGATGGAGGGCATTGTCAAGGAGAGGCTGGGGGGGGACCTGGAAAAGTCAGGGTGCCTGGACGATAGACAGCATGGATTTGTCCCAGGGAAATCATGTCAGACAAACCTTGTGGAGTTCTATGACTTGGTGATGAGTGCCTTGGACCTGGGTAGACCAGTGGATGTCCTCCTTCTAGACTTCAGCAAGGCATTTGACTCTGTTCCTCACATGGGCCTGTTGGATAAGCTGGGAGAAATGGGGGTGGGGAACCAGATAATCAGATGGATAGAGCAATTGGCTCCAGGATGGGACCCAGCAGGTCATAGTTGGTGGGATAGTCTCATCCTCAAGGAGGGTCATTAGTGGGGTCCCACAGGGATCAGTCCTTGGGCCCCTCCTGTTCAACACTCACATCTCTGACATAAGGACAGGTATCAGGAGTGAGATGAGTCTCTTTGCAGATGACTCAAAACTGGGGGCGGTGGTGAATAGGGAGGAGGGGAGGGTGGCCCTACAGGAGGACCTGGGGACTCTGGAAAGATGGTCTAGAAAGTTGAAGCTGAGGTTCAATGCAGGGAAATGCAAGGTACTGCACCTGGGGGTCAGAAACCCGGGCCAAGTGTACACCCTTGGGGAGGAATGCTACAAGTCTCGATGGCTGAGAGGGACCCGGGGGTGGTGGTGGATGTCAAGATGAACAACTCGGAGACTTGTGGGAGGGCAGCAGCCAAGGCCAACAGGATGCTGGGATGCATTGATAGGGGATCACCTCCAGAAGGAGGGAAGTGATACTCCCTCTGTATAACTGTGTGGTGAGGCCGCACCTTGAGTACTGCATGCAGTTTTGGAGGCCACACTTAAAGAGGGACATTAAACTCCTGGAGAGGGTCCAGAGGAGGGCAACCAAAATGATTTGGAGCTTGGGGAACAGGACCTAGAGGAGAGGCTCGAAGAGCTAAATATGTACACATTGGAAGAGAGAAGAGACCGGGGCGACATGATAGATGTCTTCAGGTACATGAAGGGGGAAAATAGGGGAGGAACAGTAAGGGTGCCTTGAAAGAAGGAGGAGGGGGCCACTAGAGGGCATGGGTGGAAGCTGGAAGGGGGAAGATTCAGGCAAGAAAGGAGGAGGTGCTACTTCACTGAGAGGGTGATGAAGCCATGGAATGAGCTGCCTAGGGGGCTGGTGGAGGCAGAGATGGTTAAGGAGTTCAAGAGGTGGTTGGACAGGTACAGAGGAAGGGTTCTGGAAGCAAAGTCCAATGTAGCATGAATATCTGGAACTGGGAAGGGAAAGCCAGAGAAGGCGAGGTGGGCAGCAAGATCACTTCCCAGGGTGGGGGCTGACCAAATGAGCAGACGTGAAAGACCGTTAGGCCTATTCTGCTGGCATTTTAGTATGTTAGTATGATGAAAGGTTTTTTGCAGCCACCAGGACATCAGCCATCTTTTGGAAACCCCAAGCCAGGTAATGACTAAGTTTTCAGGAACCATGAATGAAGATGAAGAGATCTGAGGTCCAGATGGACATGGGTTCCCTGTTCCTGTGATGGGGGGAGCCAGATCTGTCAAGGCTATAGGGGAGCAATAAGGATCAATGTTGCCCCCTCCACTTGGAGCTTGAGTAGCACTCTCTGAATTAGAGGGAAGAGAGTAAAGGAGTACAGGAACATTACTTTCCAAGAGAGGGTAGCATGACTCATCAGAAATCTCCTGGCCCAGAGCGAGCAAGCAGAAAACTGGCAGCTTTGCATTGTGGGGGGATGCAAAAAGGTACAACTCTGGATTACCTCATTCTGAACTGTAACCTGCTTAGCTGTCTACCAAAATGTTACGGGCATTTGGAACATGTATGTTGATAGTCCTAGACCATGTTCCAGAGACCAATACCAGACTCTGATCTCTTTCCTGCATTGTAGGTATGAGACAGTCCCTCCCTTGCTTGTTGATGTAATGCATCACACTGACATTGTCCATCTGTACTAACAGTGGACCCATGGACTGATGAGCCTGGAAGGCTTATAGCTCATACAGGACAGCTCACATTTCTAGAACATTTATGTGCAAAATGCTCTCCAGAGGTCCATGTACCATGCATCTGATGGGGCCTGTTTGCACCCTGGCCCATTCCTTAGACATCTGTTAAAATCTGGTGAGAGGAGGGAATCAGGAAGGGAACCCCTTGAACAGGTTGCTGGGTTCCATCCACCACTTGAGCACTTTGCATACAGGAGAGTTTACTAGAACCCTTTGCTCTACGTCATCTATAAGCTGGTCCCAATGAACTCTTAGTGTCTACTGAGGGATCCTGGTGTGTAGCATAGAATAAAGGCACCATGAAATTGGCCCCTGCCATAAGGCCCAGGATCTAAAGGAATGCCCTGTCTGAGACATACCAGCTATCGTGTACCAGTTGTGCCTGTGTAATCAGACAATCAGTCCTTTTCAGAAGCAAGAAGATGAGCACTGAGCTGTGTCCAAGACTGCTCCTACGTACTGCAGGTGTTGACAAGGCATCAAGATAGACTTGGGTATGTTGAGAGTTACTCCAGAACATTGAACATTTGTCTCAATTGAACTAAGGTGTGCAGAAGTTGATCCTTGGAATGGGCTTTCAGTAGCCCATTGTCCAGGTAGGGAAAGACATACAGGCATTCCCTTTGAAGGGATGCCTTTAACCACTGCTAAGCATTTGGTAATTGCATTCAGGCATTCAGTGCTGGCATAATGTCACTATTGACATTTCAAATGCTGCCCTCGCTCCTCGGCTGTTTACTGCTTCTTAGTCATTTTAATCCTGCGCAGGACCCTTTTTTCGATAAAGGAGTTCATACTGCTGCCCCATCACCCTTTTCCCATGCCCTTTCTCAACCCCCTCGAGTACATTTTGTCAAACAACTACAACATCCTCTGCAAAGACATTCCAACCTTATTGGGACCCCCCAAATTTCACTTTTGCCATCAGGGTCCTCCTTCTTGTATCCCCCCCCTTCTGGTCATCTCATCACCTCAGACCACTACTCCTCCTTATCAACAACTAAAAGAGGAAGGATTCAGCTCCTCAAAGTACTTTTCAACATCCTTAAAAAATTACTCCTCTTCCTGTTAATATGCGCTGGTAACGTTGAATTGAATCCAGGACCTACCCAGCCTGTCATATCTCCCTCTGATCTACAAAGTCTAAAAGGTATAAGCTTACATATCAATGTGTGTAGTCTACTTAAGAATTTTGACTCTATTCAAGCCTGGACCTGCCATACCAAGCCTGACTTGGTCATATCAGAATCCTGGCTTAAATGTGCAACAGAGGACCACATAATAAATCACCCTTCTTATAACATTTTTAGAGTAGATAGACACTCTAGGGAGGGATGGGGTAGTGATTTATGCCCATGTCAAATTCACTGTCACCATCATTGAATCCATATCTGTACCCACACAATTTGAATGTCTCTTCTTGAAGATACAGCTGTCTCTATCTGAATCATTATCTGTTATTGGATGCTATCGACCTCCCTCAGGGGAACTGGAGGTGATAAATCACCTTCACAGCCTCTTGGGCAGAATCTCCTCTTAAGTGATCATTATGGGTGATTTAAGTCTAGAGTGGCTCTCCCCACATTCCTCTCTGCTAAAAGAATTCTGTGACAAGCACGACCTCTCCCAGCTCTTATCTGAACCAACTCATTCTAATGACCAAAACCCAGCCCATAGCTCGCTCATAGACCTTATTGTAGCAAATAAACCTCATAAACTTTCCTACTGCAATCACTACATAGTAGCATGCGTGCACACAACTCCCAAGATATCTTTACACCTCTACTTACTTATACAAAAGAAATCAAGAAAGCTCTATAGCAACAATTTCCTTGAGGACCTTTATTACATAAGGTGGCAAGACTTTGATCTTGCAAAAACTGTGCTGGCAACATATAACACGTTCCTGAAGCTCATACTCAAAGAACTCAACAAACATGCCCCTCTGATGAAAACCAGAACTAAGAACAGGTCTTGCCCCTGGTTCAATGACAAACTCAAATCTGCCTTCCGCTACAGGGATTTTCTCTGGAAGTGTGCCTAAAAGACCAAGCTACCCTCTGACTGGACTGCCTTCAAGACAATCAGGAATCAATGTACCAAATTAGTTAGAGCTGAGAAAGCTAACTTCTTCAAGTCAAAATTAAACACTTCCACAAATTCTGTTCTTCTTTGGCATATTCTTAGAGCTATCAAAGGGCATCCACCATCCTCCTTCCCTATGAAGATCATTACTGATGATGTAACTACCACTGAGAAGTCTCAAATTTTGAACCTCCTCAACAACCATTTTGCAACAGCCAGTCTGGCCTTCGACAGCTTACCAGCCAGAAATTTATGGTCACAAAGCAGTCCTCCTGATATGATTACTCAGACCTTCCTGGACTTAGCCAAACACAATAAGTTTAGATTCTCCCCAGTGTCCTACAAAGAAATAGAGGAGCTCCTGATTAACATCGGTACTAAAGAAAGCGCTGGCACAGACCTCCTTGATCCTTTTTCCTGAAACTGGGATGCCGGGATACTTACTGCCCCTATTGCACATTTAATTTATCTCTCTCACAAGGCACTCTCCTGGATCACTGCACAGTTGTCCATATCATTCCACTCTTCATATCAGGTGCCCCTAATGAACTCAATAATTATAGACCCATTGCTATTCTTTCTTTCCTTTCCAAACTTCTTGAAAAAATTGTCAATACTCAATTGTGGAATTACCTTGAAGCTCACAATAAACTTAATCCTATACAATCTGGCTTTTGACTGAACTATAGCACTGTTACTGCACTAGCCAATGACACCAATGAATGGCAATTAGCCCTAGATGCCAAAAAACATGTGGGAGCTGTATTCCTGGACCTAAGGAAGGCTTTTGATACTGACAACTGCAATCAGCTCCTAACTGAGTCGTGCAATAATGGGCTCAATAATGCAGCCTTGGCTTGGTTTCAGTGCTCCTTGACTGGATGGCAGCAGCCAGTTAAAGCACAAGGTGACTTCTACCCACCCAACTCATTATTGAGGAGAGTTTCCAAGGGTCTATCTTGGGCCTGCTTCTCTTTGTTATATACATTTACATCCTCAATACTGGTATAGAGAATGCTTCTGTACATTTGTTTGCAGATGACACTGTAATCTATGTTTCAAAGCCCACTATTGAGCAAACACATACCACGCTGCCACATGAATTTAACATTTTGCAGCATAATCTTCTGAATCTGAAGCTGCTGCTTAATGCTAATAAAACAAAGTCCATGTTCCTTTCACCACCAGCCCAGCTGACCTTCTCCCCTCCTACAGGATCTCTGACTCTGATAACCACGCTTCTGGGGGAATCACTGGAACTAGTAGATAGATTTAAATATTTGGGCTTCTGGATAGATAGCAAACTCTCCTTCTCAGTACATATTGAGGAGCTTTCAAGAAAGCTTAAGCAGAGACTGGGCCTCTTTTTCTGAGTAAAGCATTTGCTCACACTAGATACCAAAGTCAAGTTACAGTTAAACTTTTTTATTAATTTTTCATAAGATATACAGACAAACCTCTTACAGTGCAGTACAATGTGAGGATTTTTTTAAAGGAAACTGAGGCAGCATATAATAAGAACATTGCTACAATAATACAAGGAGCGTTTGGTTTAAAATATAGTAAACAATACAGGTCATGTAATTAGCATATACTTGACATTTGTAGTGAACTTAAAGAAGATAGTATGATTAGATACAGTTTATATTAAAATGTTACATAATTATATATGATGCTGCAAAAGGGAAAAAAGTACATTCGTAATAGGATTGTGGAGTAATAAAGAATGATTGAGAACAGAGTATAGGAAAGAAAAGATATATAAGAAAGTTAAGAAGAGAGAGAGAGGGAAACTATAAAAAAGGAGGAAAAAAGTGAGACTACAATGATGCATCAGTAAAAGGGGAAAATCCATATATATTAAGTCCATACATTGGTGTTGGAAGATTTAGTTGATTCCAAAAAATTAAAAAATTCCTGCCAACAATTGTTGTATAACATGAGTCGGTCAGACAAGATATATGTCATACGGTCTAGAGAGGCATATTGCAATAGTTGGTTAATGATATCGGGAAGGGTAGGGATTATGTTGGATCTCTACTGCATGAGGATTGTGCGTTTAACTTGAAGGAAGAGTATATTTAGCCATCTGCTCTGTGAATATGAAATGTTATAAGAACGGTGATTAAAAATACCAAGACTGCAATGTTTAGGATCCAGTGTAAAAGGTTGACCTACCACTTTTATTGCAGATCTGCGAGTACAGTGCCAAATCTTTTGTATGAGGGGACAGTGCCATAAGATATGCAGTAAATCCCCATTGGGGGAATTGCAGCACCAGCAATTGTTATTGTTCAGTAAACCCATTTTTTGTAATACAACAGGACCACAAATGAAGGATCTTGGTTTGAATGAGGGAACTGCGTTTATCATTAAAAGATTTGTGACAGGAGAGCCAACATCTGGACCATTGTGCATTGGTGATATTATATTGTAGCAAAGTACTCCATCTGTTTTTAGCATTGACAGAGTAGTCAGGAAGGATATCACAAATATCTTTGTAAACAGTGCTATTTAAATTGGATGTTGTTTTTATCCATTTAGAGATGTGCTTATCATATAGAGAATTGATAGAGAGGTGTGAGGTAAGAGTTGCATGCGGTACGAAGCTGTAGATATTTCCAAAAATTCTGATGGGGAAGATTCCATATGCATCATAGGTCAGTGTAAGATTTTAACTTTAATGACTTGGATTCAAGTATATCCTGCAAAAAGAGAATATCCTTATTTTTCCAGGTGCAACAAAAAATTATCAAGAGATATATGGTGGTTACCCCAGATGGGGGTGTAAGCTAAGGGTTTGGGGTTAGATTTAATATGCTTGTGAATGATTTTCCAATTGAATATAGAAGCAGTTATGGTAGGGTGAGACTTTAAAGAAAAGGTAAGGGTGTTAAAAAGGAAAGAAGTCACCACATTACCAGGACATAAGGATGTTTTCATATTGACCCATGAAGGAGACTGGATGTTGGGTTTGTTAAACCATTTAATTGTTTGAGATGTACGGAAAGCCCATAAGTAGGCTTGGAACCAAGGAAGGCCAAAGCCACCTTTTGACCAATGGGATCTAAGTTTATTACAACTAAATCTAGGTATTTTGCCTTCCCAAATGAAGCTGCTGATAATTTTGTCTATTTTGGTAAGAAAACTAGAGGGAAGTATCAAAGGGATATTGGAAAATAGGTATACTATTTTAGGAGTTATAGACATTTTAATGGTGGAAATTTTACCATTAAAAGAAAGTTTAAGTAGCTTCCATCTATCAAGTGTTGTTTGGATACTGGTTAACAGAGGGGAAAGATTAGCATCCCATAATTTATTCAATGTTGGGGTGATCCGAATGCCAAGATAAGGTATACCTTGGGGGCCCAATGAAAGCCTAATGAGTTGTTCATGAGGGGACTATAAAGGGTATTCAATGGTAGTGTTTCAGATTTGTTAAGGTTTAGAGCTAGTCCGGAGTGGGAGGTGAAGTCATTCAGTAGTTTAATTAAAGGCTGCCCAGAACTTTAGAGGTTTTCAAGTAAAATAAGGAGATCATCTGCATATGAGAGTGAAGTATAGTGAGAGTTACCAATAGCAATGCCTTTAATTGTACCGGATTGATGTAGGGATGCAGAAAGAGGTTCCATGGCAAGTATAAACAATGAAGGTGATAAGGGGCATCCTTGCCTAGTGCCTTTTGCTAAGTAAAAGGAGGGGAACAAAATCGAGTTCATGAGCACTCGAGCTGAAGGGGAGGTATACAATAATTGAATCCAAGCACAAAAATTATTTGTAAAGCCAAAATGAGATAGCGCCTGATATAGATATTCCCAATTGAGAGAGTCAAATGCTTTCTCAAAGTCAATGGCTATTGCAGCTGCAGGGGTTTTAAGAGTTTTTGCTTTGTGAATTAAATTGAGTAATGAGTGAAGATGATCGGAACTGTTTCTGTTTTTGACAAATCCTGATTGAGAAGTATGGATGAGTTTAGTCATTAAAGATTCTAAGTGGAGAGTTAATAATTTGGCAATGATTTTTCTATCAGTATTAAGAAGTGAGCTCAGTCTATAATTTGAAGGAAGAAAAGGGTCTTTGTCTTTTTTTGGTACGACTGTTCTAATGGCTTCGGTCATTGTGCATGGGAGTTTCTTTATTAAGGTTGCTTCTTGGAATACATTGACTAATACAGAACAAAGAGTGTCAGATAGGGTTTTATAAAAATCAATAGGGAACCCATCGCTGCCAGGTGCTTTACCGTTTTTTAATGATGATAAAGCAGTTTGGATTTCCTGTAAAGTGATTGGTTTATCAAGCATAGCTTTGTCCTGAGAGGATAGGTGGGGTAGATTCAATTTTTCCAGAAAATGTTGTATAAGGTTGGGATTTGTAGTATTAGGTTGCAAGTACAGTTGATGGTAAAAGGAGTGTATAATGTGATTGATTGAAAGGTTGTCTGTGTGTGTCTGACCTGATGGATCTTTTAGACCTGCAATATGTCTCTGCATCTGTTGAGTTTTTATGTGGTAAGAGAGCAACTTTCTGCATTTATCCCCTTGTTCCCAATAACCGTGTTTAATCCTAAAAAGGGTAAGTTCATCTTTCCTGGATATCAACTTGTTAATTTTAATTCTTAATTCTAGAATTTCCAGATGAAGCTGTGGTTTATTTAATTTATAGTATTGAGTTTCTTTTTCTTTAAGGGATTTTTCTAAATTAGCTAATTGTTGTTCTCTTAATTTCTTTCTATGCGCTGCATAACTAATAATTTTACCTCTAATAGTGGCTTTTAATGCTTCCCAGATTGTACCTTGAGACATATCTGGAGAATCATTAAAAGAAAGAAAAACTTGAATCTGAGTTTTGATCCAAGGAGTGAATTCAGGGTCTCTGAGTAAAAGTGGGTCTAAACACCAAGATGGGTATTTAGAAGAAGGTGGACCCCAGAGTAAATGCAAACTGATAGGGGAATGATCAGATATAACAATAGGGAGAATCGATGTATCAATAATTTTTTTTAGTAATGAGGGGAGAAGAAAACCAATAATCAATCCTACTATATGATTTATGTAAAGAGGAATAAAAGGTGTAATCTCATTGTCTGGGATGATGTAGTCTTCAAATGTCAGAGAGACCTAAATCCTTCATAAGCATTGATAGAGCATTAATACTACAGGGGTGGGCATCATGTGATGAGTTTCTTCTGTCTAAATATGCTTGTAGTGCCAAGTTAAAGTCACAACCAATAAGAATAGGTGAATTATTTTTATTATTAATCATAATTTGTTGGGATAGATTATGGAAGAAAGTGGGTGAATCAAAGTTGGGTGCATATACATTCACAAACATAAGCGGACCTGCTGTGGTACTTAATAGGGTTATAATCCATCTACCATCCAGGTCTCTAATGATTTTTATGGAGGGCCAATTAAGAGATTTATGTATTAAGATAGCAACCCCATGTTTTTTGGATGGAGAAGATGATGCATATACTTGACCGACCCAGTCCCTTTTAAGTCTGTCGATATCCTCTGATAAAAGTTTAGTTTCTTGAAAGAAAGCAATATGCGTTTTATGCTTTTTAAGATAGGTAAGTACTTGCTTATGTTTACAAGGTGAGTTGAGTCCATTGACATTCCATGAATGTAAGATTAGATCACTCATGGTACTAATATATAAGGTAATTAGTTACAAATAGGAATGAGGTACTCAATACCATTAATTTGGAGGATGTCACAGATTCAAAAGATAAATATATATAATAAACAAATGTATGCAGGGCCCTTAACTTGTATGGGTTCGAGATGATTATTTGTATTCATTTTGTCTCGCAGAGGGAGAGTATAGAGATAGGAATATCAAGTAATTAAACATTAGAACCAACAAATGTTAGTATAAACTCAGTAACAAGAATATTAATTTGAAACTATTATGAAATGCAGAGCAACAAGAGTCCGTAAATATACCAGGACTCTCACTCTACATTACTAGGCATGTAGAGTAATTAGTGAATCTCAATATATGGTTTACCCTATAATCTTAAGATACTAAACTTTATATAACAGTATATTAAAGAAGTGTAATTGAGATTTGTGCTGAGGTAATTAAAGTATTACCCTGGAAAAAACAAAACATCATTCTTCCAAATAAAAAAGGATAATTATGTAATAGTGTTAAATTCCAAACATAATGAATTAGCTTGGACCTAGCAATAAGACCAATATTAAATAAAGTATACCAACACAATGGCAGATAATGTTGGAACAGTGTGAGCCAGATAAAAGAATGCCCGATGTGTATTAATCCACATAAGCTAGGTTAGGGAATGTAGTATATACTATAGGTTCATAGTGCATCAGTGTATTGTGGAATCATTTTTATAAGTGCCAATGATTTGGAAGAAAATGGGATGAAGAATAATGTGAAAAGGCGGAAAAACTCAATCTATAGAAATACAATTGGAAGCATACTTTGGTGCAAAATCTGTGAGATATAATGGGAATGCACCTGGTACACTACATACCTGAAGTGATGCAAACTAAATATTAAATAAGTAAATGATTTAAGAGGATTTGTCTAATCATCCTCCACGTTCCAAATGATAGGATTTATGTGGAAAAATGCTATAATAGTAGGGGTTAAGGGCACACTGATATGAAATATAGAACTCTATATATGTATGTATTCACCTGACCACATGGTGGCGCTAAAGCTCATGAAAAATTAGAGTGTAAATAGCAATTATATATACTAATGTCTGCCACCACACAAGGATTAATTAGAAGAGATCTTACAAACATTGTAATATTTATTCTTTCTCTTATTTTTTTTTACATTGAATACATTGAGAGTAACTCCTGCATAGATTAAATACCTCCAGTGTCAATTGCCTCACCTCCCACAGACAGATACAGACTTCTCAGCAGCGATAGCGATTTACTGCATTTAAGTGTTCCAAACCTGTTGGGTGCAATAGAGACTGTGCTTTGCGGTAAATGTACCGAAGGAATCGAGTGAGGTGGTGTGAGGAGGAGGGATTCTGGTGAGAAACTGCTATACCACATCTAATTATGGACCATAGTATTTATTACAATTTTTTTTTTTTAGTGGGAAAAGCCTCAGGTAGCCTTGCTTTCTGATTTTCTTATCCATTTCTTTTTGGGTGGTTCAGATGATTAAAAGGGAGAGCTGGACGCAAGATTAGCCCAGAAAGAATCAGGAGCGTCATTACCCATTCAGAGCTTCTTCGGGTCTTGAGTAAACATGTTGGATACAGTCTGTCTCAGATCATCCATAGATGAGTGCAGATCTTCTTGGAGCAGATCTTCTTGGAGTGGGGAGAATTTGTTAGACAAGGTAAGAGGACTAGAAAAACTGATGTGACGTTCCACATGGGAAGCTGGAGAGGTGGAAATATTATTTAAACAGCAGGTACTGTTATTTAGAGAAGAACCAGATGCTTTTTTTTCTTGTATGCATGCAGAGCTTCTGGCAGGAGCTACAGTGGCAGATATGATGGCTGCAGATTTCTCAGGGACCTGAAGGACAGTTTCAGCAGGAAGGGCAAGTCATTGTAATTGTGAAGTGCTTGTGCTGGAGCAGGAACGAGCTGCATTAGCATGGCAAGGCAATGTAAGTGCGGGCTGTGTCCAATTCAGAAATTCAGAGAGATATTCTGGGGTACTGAAATCTCTGGTAGAATCATTCAAAAAAAGATGCATTGTTGCAGGGTAACACAGTGCAAACTTAATTCCATGCTGATGAAGGATTGTTTTAATGGGATTGTAAGCTTTTTGTTTGTTAGGTAATTCTTTAGAATTGTCTCTGAAAATGAGGATTCTGTTTTCTTGCCAAGTAAGTGCACCTAATTGCCTTGCTATTTGAAGAATCAGTTCAGTATGTGCGTGGTTTAGAAATCTGGCAATGCTGGGCCAGGGTTTCTGGTCGGGTCCAGGCCTTGGATTTAAGGTGCGCTGAGATCTCTCAATGGTTAAGTCTTGGCCAGCTGGTAATTTAAGCAAAGAAAGAAGTACATGAGTTAGAAGAACACTGGTATCTCCTAGTTCAACACCTTCAGGAAATCCGAGAAATCTAAGGTTTTATGTCTGTTTCTATTTTCAATATCATCTATTTTGTCCTGAAGGTTCCTAATAACTCTGTCCTGCTCCCTGATGGTAGCCTGTAATGTGTTAATGGAATCTTCATTTTGAGATGCTATAACATCAGTAGCGCTGATTTTTTGATCAAGTGCCTGCATATTATTGATATTTTGTTGAGGTGCAATTTTTAATACATTGATTTCACTTATTAGTTGCTGGAACATTGCCTCCACTCTGTTAAGAGAACTGTTATGTGGAGATTGATCCCATTACTGTAGGCCTTAATAGAGAAATTGAAAAACTGTAGATAACTCGTTCAGTAATTATGAGGCAATAAAAATACTGTACCAGAGCTGTTCTACGATGTACATATAGTAAGATCTCAGATGTTGGTGAAGGCAGGAAGTCTGGAATCTGTAGGATGGATGATGATATTTGGTGAATCCAGGGAGATGAAGAATCAAGCAGCCATCTTCAGCACAGCAGGCCCCACCAAAGTCAAGTTAGTACAATCAACATTCCTACCACTTATAGACTATGCAGACATTATCTATAGTCATGCCCCTAGCTCTGTATTGGCCAAACTGCACACCCTGTATCACAGGGCCTTAAGGTTCATCACCGGCACTCCTTTCAACATCCACCACTGTTCTCTTTCTGCCATGATGGCTTGGTAATCTAATTATATCTGCAAGTTATTGTCTGTAGCCAGTGGGAGCTACACTTTAAGGAAATACTCCATTTTGTTAGAAACTCCTAGATTCAGAACTCGTCATGGTTCTCACTTGATTAGCCATGCTCCTTCTACCTTATGGAATGGAACAATTTACAAATATCCCACAAGCTTAACTCCTTTGTCAATCCTGTGAAATTCAAAGCCCTCCTTGGGCAGTCCTTGCTTGATAACTGTACCTGTAATGCATAAGCTTTCCAGCTGCCCCCTGTTGTGTGTCTGTTCTTCTCTTCCCCACACCAGAAGCACTCCTTCTGCACACTTTTGTCCGAGCTTTACATAATTTCTCTTTTTTCTCTTCTTCACTCACGGCCATCTATTTTGTGCCTTCTTACCTATTCTCTACTCCCTTCAGACTACCCTGACCACTGTCTAATCTGTGTCTTCTGGCCTACCCTGTATTTCCTATTGGCTACCCAGACCATTGTCTGACTTAGTACTCTCTCTGTTTTGCCTTGTCAAATTTTATTGCTATGCCCTATATAATTTACACCCTCCTTAACCATTTCACCCCTATTATGTAATATTGTATGTCCTCCTTCTGTGCTGGATTACCCATGCACTGCAAAGATTTGTTTTTTTCAATTTGTACTATGAACCTGTTATGTTAGGCCTTCCTGCTGAGCCAGGATCATATACATATTGTAAAAAATGTGTTATATTGTGCTGTGTTTTGAACCCAGACCCACCTTGTGAATGAGTTTTCGTCAATGGTGTTACACTTGGCTAAATAAAGATTGACTGATTGATTGATTGATTGATTGATTGTAAAGCTCTGTGGTACAGAGGAAAAGCCAAAGGAAATACACTGAACTGGTAGTGTTCTCTCTGGAACAGGAACCTCAAATACTTTCTGGGAGATTTTGCCATTTTGATATGAAAGTCGGCATCCTTCATATTGAGGGAACAGATCCAATCCCCTGCTTGCAGCAGTGGGGCCAGGGTTTGCAGGGTGACCATTCTGAACTTTTGTACTCTATGAAAAAATTCAGGTCCCTGAGATCCACAACAGATCTCAGGTCTGCTTTCCATTTTGTATCTAGGAAGTAGAGAAAGTAGAACCTTGTGTTTCTTGGTTCGGAGGGCACCAGCTCCTGACCTTCCTTTGAAACAAAGTCTGAACTTCTCCAAGAGCAGAGGAATGTGGTCTAGAGGATAGTGAGTTGGCACCCATGAATAATCTGGAGGTGTTTTTAAAAGTTCCAGATCATGACCTTGTGCTATGATTTCCAGGAGCCAGGCATCTGATGCCACCTTCTTCCACTGAGTCAAGTTAAGGGTGAGACAACCCTCTACAATCACCTCTGTAGGTAATGGTGGTTGGGGGGATGTACAAGGAGTAAGGCAGAGCCAGTTGTGGTGGCTCATGCTGTACAACCACCTCTAGGGGCTTTTGAATGTGCATCTGGAGTGGTGGCTGGGTTGAGAAAGGCTGCAGCTCCCTTGCTCTTACATTCTTGTCTGGTGATTGGATGGTGTCTAGCACTAGCTGGATGAATAGGTACTCTATGTCTAGTCCTTGGTTGGGTATGATAGAGGGAGTGTTTGGACATCAGTGTCCTGCCTGAGACTTGAAGACTGGAAAGAATGTCCTGGACATCAGAACCAAATAGGTTTATGTCCTCTAAAGGGGGCACTAAGAATGGACTGTTGCACGTCATTCACAAACCCTGTCACCCAAAACCAGGAGTACCTGTTTAGACAGATGCCTGAAGCAGAAGCCCTGGCGGAAGCATCTGAAACATCACAGGGCATTCAAAGCATGTGCTTTCCATGTGCTTTCCTATATCAGCCCAGCTGTGTGAGCCTTAAGGAGCTCTTGTTTGGGCATACCCTCTAGTAAAATTTGTGCAGCTGCCCTGGCCTTTCTCAAGAGAGTGTTCTAGTACTTAACCACATGGACCTGATAATTAGTAATTCTAAAGTCCAGGAAGCTGAGGCAAAAGTCCATTTTGCCTAGCTCATCACAACCTCCTGGATTCTTTATCAGGAGGGAGGACGATCAGGTGTTTAGGTGTCGTTGACCTATCATGCAGAGAAAACGTTTTATTGTTCATCAACCAGCCACACTTGTTTTGTATAAAATCTATTTTCTTTTATTTGTTGCTTTACTATGGACACAGTGTTCCCCTGTGGCCCAACATTTCACCCAACTCTGGGCTTCATCAGGGGCAAGGATCTAAATAACCATACAAACATAATATTCACTGTCCTGTACATGCCAAAACAAATGTTTTTAATTACAAATTATTTTTTATATTTTGATCAGACAAAATGTGTCCATATCGGGCTATATTATGCTTTGATAAATATTAATGCATAGATTCATATCTCAGTTTATGATTAATCACTGTAAGGCAATAATACACTTTTCGCTCTTATTTCCATCATAGTACATTACTGTCTCTTTAAGACTAAATGAATTAGCATGGTTTAAATGAATTTCAAAGGAATAAAATATTGTTTCATCAGCACACAATTAGCAGCTACTAAGTTTATCCACATAAGCATGTGCCTTGCCATTATTGTTAAAGCTCTTTATTTTCACAGACAGCTGTGCTAGCCACCTTATGAGTTTCATATAAAAATGGAGTCTCATATTCACCTGCTGTTCAATCTCACACATAAAGACCCTTTATGTTATTTGGTAACCATTTTTCATTTTTAGCCTGTTAGATAGATACAGATGTCCAGTTAGCTTACTAGTTCCCTATGGACTAGAGAGGTGCAAATTAGATACAACTCATCTTATCTCTGTGTCTTAGCAGTTAAACATTTTTTCAGCTTATGTAAATGCCAACTAAGCTTTTATCTTCTTAGCTTAGTTTTTCATGTTATTTACAAATCATAGTGTAACTCCTAGGTGGCACTATCCCAAGGGCTACTACCCCTGCCTGTTTGACTACGGACAGGTTGATGGGCCTAGGTCCTATGGCAGGTGCCTCTACCCAGAGGTCAGGGTTTGTAGTGGTTAGACTAGCTTGGTCACAGCACTCTGGGACACTGAGACCCCCTTTTATTCCCTCTAGTGGCTCACACACTACACCAGAGTTACAGCCCCAATACCCCACGTATACACACTGTTCAATCATATAGATACCACTTACCCTCGAGACTGATTCTGCAGCAGGTCTCTGAGGACCCCCTGTAAAATAAGGTTAAACAACATACACAGCAAAACACAATACTGTTTCCATAAGTACCAACACCACAGACAGTATATAATATAACAACAAATCTCATTTATTTAGGGGGCAGTAACACGGGAAGGGGAAATCAGGTTAATTGGTGGCATTAAATCACAGTATTGTGCACACATACAGGGTCTGAAAAGTCACACTCTGGGTACCCAGGTTGGAGGGGGGGCTAGCCAGGTCCGTTGCCCAGGGTTGGCTGGCAGGCGCAGATGGATAGGGCCCCGTAGAAGAAAATATATGCACAACACCCAATTGTAATCCAGAGCCAGATGGCAAAGTCCATGAATCAGTGAAACAACAAGAATTAGATGACACACTTGTGATTGAAAACAGGCTGCAGGGGAATACCCTGATTTGTACTCACAATACCCAAACTGAGAACCGGATGGTGGATATCCTTCTGAATTGTCAGAAGCAACAGGGCTTGGAGACATGATCCTTGTGACTGGACCCCACTGCAGTTTGCAGCAAATGGATTTAGTCTGAGACAAGATGGGGTTTGCTTCCAGCTTTTACACACAGCACACAGCACAGGGGATTGGAAATAGCGATTCCCCACAAGCACTATGCACATTCATATGTAAAAGGAAAATACTATACCAGGCAGGCTGCTCCTCGATCCCAATCGCACATACTGCAAAATACCCAGGAGCACTAACAGCAGCATCAGTTCCTGACAGATCGAGCGCAATTCAGTAATTTCTCTAGCCTTCTACAGGGTGAGCCTGGTTTCCACAATTCTGGTGCTTCTTTCTCCTCTCAGCTTGGATTCAGTCCAGACTGGAACTCACAACGGCTGCAGGCCAAACTTCAAGGTCTCAGACATGTTTCCCATGTGAAACTGTACACCGCAGAATCACAGAGCTCCTTCTCCCTTCACTGTCACAACTGATCTGATCTTTCCAGTCACAGAGCAGGGCATTTCCTTTAGCTCCACACCATTCTGTTGGCTGGTTCTGCTATGCTCACAATAAAACTCCCTCTGTTGGTGGAAAAAGGCGCCAAGGTCAAAACTATATTTCCCAGAATCACTGCCCATACAATCCCTTGTGCCTGGCTCAAAATTAAGAGTCCAAGTTCTGATTCGTCCACAGGTTCCATTTTAGGGAACTCCTCCCCATTGACTGGTCCATTTCAGCAGTTCAGGACCAAAATAAAAGAGCTACACTGAAACAGTTTGTGCTGGAATGAAGACAGGTTAGACAAACTACATTTTCTCAGTCACTCCAAATGATTTTTGGCAAACAGTTATATCTTTCAACAAGGCTTCCTCTGCACATGTAGCGACAGCAGAAACGGAGTGAATTTACAGCAGCGGGATTCAAGCATTAAATTCACAGTCCCCCCATACAAACTAAAGAGACAGTACATGGAGGCTCAAACAGCACTCACTTGGAACCACATTTAAACAGCTCAGACACTGATCACCGTCCAGACTTGGAACATTCAGGCAAGCTCCTGGAAGACTTTTGGAACCCCCATTTGCAGGGGATTACAATAGTTCTATTATTGCTTTTGTCTTAGATTTCCTTACACTCTCAGTACATATACAGACTATAAATCAACATCTTAACATTTTCTTAGTAGTTTTACTTTGCATGTAATGACATATGACTGTCCCTTGAACTTCTTGAAGTTAAAAACAGCAGTAAAATATAACTCTTCAGTCCTGACCACCATTGCTTTGTACTACTGTATGTGTAATTACTTACTTTTCTTGTTTCTTATTGATTCATGTGTAGGGCCTCTAAATAGCCTTCCAGTATCTTTTTACTTTGCAGCTAGGGCCTTTAAAGTTTTTGTTGCCCTTTTCAATGGACTGTTTTTGTGCAGAAGATGGAGAAATAAATGTAATAATTTTTTACAAACTAGTCATTGGTTGCACATGCCTTACATTTGTTTTACCATCAAACACAGGCCCAGATATTCAAAGGGGTTGCGCCAGCGCAACCCTGCATTGCGCCCCAATGGGATATTGAAAGGGCTGCCAAACAGAGCTCAAATCCCGATGCACTGGGGTGCAATGTAATGGTATGCGGTGCAGAGTCAGAGGGCATGCCGATGCATGTACGGCACAATCCAATAGTTAGCCCAGGATGTGCGGCGCATATGGTGGCACAACCCTGCAATGCACCGCATAGGAGGGCTCAAAGTTGAGCCATGGGTGAGTGGGAACAAGTCCCGGCCATCCACAAGTTGGCTGCTGTACTGCAGGGTGCAACACAGTAGCCACCAGCCGTGGGCGGCCACCCGCCCACCCAGAACACCATTGACAAGCCCCCTGGTAGTTTAGTGGCACCCTCTCCCTCCCTCCCATTGACGTGATCGCCACTTAATACCATAGGAAATCCCTGGTAGTCCAGTGGTACCCCTCCAACCCTAGCCCCAATCGTGGTACAGTGCTGTATGTATATTCCATGGTAGTCCAGTGGTCCCACCGTCCCATTGCCGCGATCGTGGTAAAACTCCACAGGGTATGTCCCTGGTGATCCAGTGGCACCACCTCCACCCACAGGTAATCACCCACCCACTCCCCCCCATCATTGGCAGGCAGCCACAACCCACTCACATACCACTCGGTCGTCTGCCAAATGACAGCTACAGTATGGGCTGAAAGCTCATTGGTCAATGGTGTGGACCAATGGGCTTGCAGGGAATACTGTACTAGACAGTCCCAAATGTGTGAATGACTTCATTCACATATTTGGGACCATCTAGCACAGTATGCTCTGCAAGCCCATATTGAACCTGTCATTTGGAGGGTGGCTGGGGATATCTTGAAGGCGGGTTGTGGCCGCCCACTGATGATGAGGCAGGGTGGGAAAGGGTTCCTAGTGGGTGGAGGGGCGGGGTGCCACTGGATCACCAGGGACATACTCTGTGGAGTTTTACCGTGATCGCGGAAACAGGCAGGGGGACCACTGGACTATTAGAAAATACACATACGGTGCTGTACCACGATCGAGGGTTAAGGGCCGGGGATACCACTGGACTACCAGGGATTTTCTATGGTATTAACCAGCGATCGCAACAATGGGAGGGAGGGAGAGGGTGCCACTAGGCTACCAGGGATTTTACTACAGTCATGTATGGGGCAATCAGGGACATGGGAGGGTGGGGGTATGACTAGACTAACTCTCCTATGGCATTTTAACGCGATCACGGCTTTGGGGAGGGGAAGCCCTGGGACCCTTACTGCCCATGTCATGCTGTGCAGGGTGTCAGGTGCAAGTCACCAGGCTGCCCTGCGCAAGGCATACAAATGGGGCCATAATGACATGCAAATGGCCCCATTTGCACATTGCATTTTTAATGGTCTCATTTGCATGCCCTAGCTAAATATCGCGGGTGATGCGCCTAGTGCAACTGCACTTGCGCTGGCACATCCCAGTGCTCCCTATCTGTGGCTTGCACATGTGCAGTATGTGCACTGACCTTGCCATATTCAATGGTGCTGTGCCATGGTGCAGCACCATTGAATATCGCCTGGATCTGGCCCTGGCACAGCTCAGTTGCACTGTGCCACTGCCCAGCACAGTCTAAATATCTGGGCCCTGTTCTTTAGCTTTGAATAAAGTTTCTCATGTATTTACCTTGCTCCTTGTGTCCTGGGCCTTGTCTGGTGCTGTTTCAAAAAGTTCTAAGAATGTGTCTCACTTTAGTGATGCGTTTTTATGTGCCTGCAGATTGGGCGGTACCTCTGGTGCATCCCTCTACTGATCTGCCCACAATGGGATGTGTACAGAGCAGTATCCACCCATGTGTGCTCCCAAGGGTGTTGCTATGCAACCAGGGAGCGAGTGTGAAGTGCAGGGTTCCTGGGCAGGAGCAGTCCCCACTTCCACACCGATCCCTACACGCCCAACACTGCAAGCTTGATTTTAAAACTAAATCAGTCTGATCAAGCCACAAAATGGGAATGCATTCTCACACTAAGGTTCTCATATTATTTCCACTAGTTTCAAGCAGTGATATGGCTTACATGAAGGAATTAATCCTTTCTGTCTAGTTATTTAGAACGGTTGTTGATTACAGCATGGGGGGTAATTAAAGGCTCAAGCTGACATACAGGGAGAGTACAAAACAGCATGTAGGGCAAAAGGGGAAGGGAACATTAAGTACATCTTTTGCAGGATACTGAAGGGTTTTGTGGCGTATACTGGTTTGTTTCTCATTTCTATCTATTTTATGACTAAATCAGTTGAGGTATTTCTGGTTTCTTTTCAGTTCACTAATCAGGATAGGGCACTCAAATGCTGCGTAAGCCTTAAGGAGCTCTTGTTTGGGTGTACCCTCTAGTAAAGCTTGTGCAGCTGGCCTGGCCTTTCTCAAGAAAGTGATCTAGTACTTAACCATCTGGGCCTGACAATTAGCAGTTCTAAAGCCCGGGGGAAGGTGAGGCAAAAGTCTGTTTTGCCTAGCACATCCAGTCTCCTGGATTTTTTATCAGGCAGGAGAAAGCTCAGGTGTTTAGGTGTCATTGACCTATCATGGGCAGCACTAATGACCATAGAGTCTGCCTCAGGCTGGGTGGCAAAAAAGGTTTCCCGAAAGAAGCCATGTATATTTTGTCTGCCTTTCTTGATATGGCTGGGATGACATTTGACCTATAACAGGCAGCAAAGGTGGCATACTGTATGGCAGGGAGGAGAGGCAGTACCACAATGGGGGGGGGGGGAGAATCAGGTAACTCCCAAGAAATCTACAGTATTAACTTTGTCTTGGTGATGTCCTGCTCTAAATCAAAACTCATGGAAGCATGTAACTGCTGCATCATGGTGAGGAAAGTTGGGTCCTCTGGTGGGGACCTTTGAGTGTGGACCACTGAGTCCTCACTGCGGGTGGAGTACAGTAGAGCTGGTGCCCCTCTCAAAAGGACTTTCAGCATAGTCCTCTGGTTCCTCCTCATTATCCTGCATTAGTCATGATTGTATTCAGAATTATCATCAACCTGGTCAACGTGTAGGTGGGAACATGCCAGTATGGTCAGCATAGGAGGTAGCTGAGGCATGGCTCTAGTTTGCATCATTGCAGGGAGGGGCAGTAGAAAGCCCCATTGATCTGCCCCCTGGAACAGGAGGAGGTGGTAACAAGTGTCTGAGCATGTCTATAAAAGATGATAGAACCACTTGATTGTTGTCACCTGTGTGACCAACGGGTGCACCAGTAGGAGTCGACGGAGGAGGAAGAGCCCCCAGCACCAAAGATGAACTATCAGGTATGCTAGACCCTTTAGTGCCAGTACCATGTCCCCGACCTGAGAGTTGTGTTGGTGGTTGGGGGGGGCAAGCAGCGTGTGACTTGGAATGCACCAGGGAGGTTTTCTCGATTTCCTTCTCCTGGTACTTGTGCTTATGGCTCCCAGGTGACTCTTCCTGAAATTTTGAGGACTTGGACCCAGAAGAGTGGGCTGGCAATGAAGCAGTGCTCTTCTGCTGGAGCTCCTTCTCCATGTGAGCTGCCTGTTGCTTAAATAAGTGTTTGCCTAGTGCCCCTTTTTGGCATCACTGGGTGGCAGTATTAAAACCCATGCAGATCGGGTAGGCTTGCACACTGGTCCAGGCCAAGGCAACAGATGCAGATGTTGTGAAAATCGCCAATGTAGATCTTCTCACTACATTCACAATACCAGAACAATTTTAATGATTCCTTTGATGGCATACAGGTTGTCGAAAATAACTTATGAAAGTGATTACATTGCTATATACAGAAAAAAAATTAAGCAGCAATTGCAGTAGCGTTTTCATCAGTGGTCCAACAAATATGGTCAATGGCAGGAAAAATCCTGGGGAGGGAAGGGGTCGTTCATGTTTATATAGCATCCGACATCTGACATCGTCATAGGCAGTCCCTGATAGACTGCTTGCAAAAAGTTTCCATGTAGTCCTAGTGTCTGGCAGCCTATGGTTCCATAGCTGTGGCCTGATGAAAAAATAGCCTCAAAGAAGATCAGCACTTCTCAGATGGTTGAAGGCACTTTGCGATGCCTTGTGCCTCACAATACAGCTGAGGTGTGCTGTTATCTCACTACAATGCAAACCCTATCATGTCTTATTGCTTAATTGCCATATCTTTAACCATCTTTCCAATTTACCCATGTCTTACATATGAATTTGACCCCTTCTTCACTACTAAACTGGCCACAGATCTGAGTACCATCTGCAAGAAAGCACATTTTGCCCTAGATTCTAAGACAGGTTCCAGTGGCACCCCAGTAGTGACCCCTGATCTCGCAGTATTCCCCATTTATTACAACCCTCTGTGTCCTGTTGCTTAACCAGTTGCCCACCAACATTGTTATTTTGTCCCCTACTTTGTGGTCCTACAGCTTCCTAATCAACCATCCATGTGCAATGGTATAAAAAACTTTTCTGAAGTCAAGATTCAGTATGTCCACTGCCTTGTCATACAATCAAAGCAATCAATCAGGCTTGTCTGATACAACCTCTTCCTCTCCCCACATGTTATCTTCTGTTCTGCAGATGATTAGCCTCCAGGAAATTTACTATCTTGTACGATGTCATGGACTCTTGCAGCTTACCCATGACAGGCTATTAGACTGAAAGGTTTGTAGTTTCCTGCATAATCCCTGGTCTCATGCTTATGCAGAAGAACTACTTTCAATGGTGCCTATGCACAAAAGTGTGTAAAGTCTGCGGAAAACAGTCATATCTGTGATGCACAGCTACATGGCATGCAAGGCATAACAGATACTTGGCATTCATGAATGGCACCACGGGATGTGCAGGGGGGTATTATGACAAGGCACACAAAATGGGATGCGCACCCCTCAGAGGCGGTGCCAGGATATGTGGATCCTCCCCTTGACCCCACCATATATGGGCATGGCACACACTCAGCACAATGGCACAGAAGAGAATGCCATGGCAGACAGTGGAAGAGATGCACAGAGAAGCCCCATGCTACAGATGCAGGAGGAACAAGCCACTGATGAGGGTAGACAGTGCATGGAAGTGTCTGCACATGGGGTGGAGCACAGCCCTGTGCCCAGAACTTCACCGGCAGCCAGGTCAATTCAATGGTAAGTGACATAAGGGAGAACTATAGCCAGCTGTTCAGGGCTCAGCCCCTGACAACTGTCCCTGAGGTGAAAGTGCGGCTGTGGCAAGACATCCAGTTTAGGGTTAATGCCACTGGACCGCAGGCCAGGTCTCTGACCACAATAAAACATAAATGGCATGACATTTGCACCACTGTGAGGAAGAAGGTTGCCATGGCCTCATGGGCATGTCTGGGCACAGAGGGAGGACCCCCAATACAGATAGTCAACTCATACTTATTGAGAGAATGGTAGTGGAGACACTCACTGACGTCGGTGTCTATGGTAAGGTAGACAGTGTAGACACCATGGAAGGTACTAATACAATCCCAGGGATGGGAACGCACTGGGCTGGTACGCCATACATGTAGTAACTGATTTTTGTTGCACCCACAGACACAGCCACCAATTCTTGTCTACCTACAGTGGCCCCCTTGCAAATCCCAGACACGACAGCAGTGCAACAGGCACATGAAGTCAACAGGCAGGAGCAGGAAGGGTCAGGTGGGTATGCGAGCCACAGGCACCCCAGCATGTGTGTAGCAGCAGTATGCCCAAATGCCACAGTAACATGCACATGCCCCCCACAAGTACTGATGTAACCCCCCTGCAAATGGGGGTTCCAAAAAGACTTCCAGGAGCTTGGTTGAATGTTCCAAGCCTGAATGGTGTTTGGCGTTTAAGCCATTTATCAGTGAGTGTTTTTAGAGCCTCTGGTACTGTCTCTTTAAGAGCTGTCTGCTTGCAGACATAATTAATTTGTATGGGGGACTGTGTGCTTCTCTGTTTGAGTACCACTCGAGCTGCTGCAATTCACTCCATTTTGCAGTCACTAGGTGCAAAGGGAACCTATCTGAAAGATGTAACTGTTTGCCAGAAATCATTTACAGTAATAATGAAATTACAGTTTGTCTAACCTGCTTTCTTTGCAGTCAGAACTGTGTCTGCCTAGTTCCCCATTCTGGTTTTGAACTGCTGAACTGGACCAATCAGTGTGGAGTAAGCTAGCTCTAAAATGGTGCCTTGGACGAATCAGAACTTGGACTCATAATCTGAGCCAGCCACAAGAGATTGTATGGGCAGTGACTCTGGGAGATGTAGTTTAGACTTCGGCGCCTTTTTGGACCAACAGCAGCAGTCTATTGTGAGTGACAGCCAATCCAGTCAAGAACTGGGAGGAACTCAAAGGAAGTGCCCGGTTTTGTCTGTTGGAGTTTCAGTTTTTAGATCTGGCAGTGAAGGGGAAAGAAACTCTGTGCTCCTTCAGTGCACAGTTTCAGTCAAAAAACGTGTGTAAGGCCCAGAGTTCCGGTCTGCAGCTTGTGTAACTGCTTGTTAGGACTGAATCCGTCCTGTGAAAAGAATCAAAGGATCTCTGAAGAGTAGAAACCAGGCTCACCCTGTAGAAGACTGAAGAAATTGTTGAATTGCACTCGGTCTGTCAGGAACTGAATCTGCTGTGTGTTCTCCCAGGTATTGTGCAGTAATTGCGATCGGGATAGAGAAGCAGCCTGCCTGGTATAGTACTTTCTTTTTTTTACCATATAAATGTGTGAAGAGTCTCGTGGAGCTCAAAAGTAGCCCTGCTGACGTTGAAGGACCCTATCTTGTTTGGAGGTCGTGAGTACTAATTCAGGGTCGCTCCTGTTGAATTGCCACATTAAATCCAAATGGAATCACTGTACTGCTGACTGTTTAAGCTAATTTTTCTTTCACTGTGTGAAAGGGCCCTACCAGCTGCCACGGTTTGGACTAGCCACTAGGGCTTGGGTACCCAGGGACAGTAACTGGTAGGGATAGGCCTATGCACAGAGCCATAGGTAGATAGTAAAGTGATAAGCTAATAACCTGATTCCCCTGTCCTTGTTATATCCCCTAAATAAATCAGAGCTGCTTGTTTCAGCAAAGTTATACTGCCTGAGGTATTTGTCTATGTTAAAGTACTGTACTGTGATTGTTGCACTGTATCTTATTTCACAGGAGGTCCCAGTGCGGAACCAGACCTGGGGGTAAGTGTATACTGTGAAGTTAATTCTGATATATTGTGTGGGCCACTAGTGGGAAGAAAGAGGTTGCAGTGTCCCAGAGGGCTGTGACCAAGATTAGTTTAACTATTGCAAACCTTGACCTCTGGGTGGAGGCACCCGCCATGGATCCAGGCCCCTCAACCTGTTAGTGGCAAATCAGTCAGGGTAGTAGCCCCTGGGATGAGCGCCATCTAGGGTTACATCTTGGAGGCTCACCGCTGGGATTGTGTGTCCTCTAGTGGCCATATTTATGAACCACTGTTAAGAAAAAATGGGTACCCGACAGAAGTGGCTGTGCACGGCTGGTGGAGTGGTGTACTGGGAGGAGATTGACCCCAAATGCTATGTCTTATCTGGACATCCCCTGGGTATCAATAGGACACTGTACAGGAGTACTTTCCAAGGTGGAAGGTTTACAAAACCCTGTGATGGTGGGTCAGCATGCTAATCTGCTCACCCACACTTTCCTGGCCCTAGTAGAGTTTAAGGATCCCATAGATAGCTCCAAAGTGCCACAGACCATTACCCCAGAGGAGCCCTCACTGCCTGGAGAGTGATAACTAAGTACAGTAAAGACCCAGTGGGGAATGAGCCCCCACCACTGTCTCGAAACTTTTGAGGAGAATTTGCTAAATGTTTGCTGGGGAAGGAAGAAAACTGTGGAGGACTTGAAGAAACTATTCTTGCCACCTGGAGTGTTCCTCCCCAACACCTCTCCCGCTCCAGTACCCGTAATGGTGGCTGAACCAATGCAGACTCCTATTTCTGCACCTGCCATTAGTCACGACTCTTACGAAGGTTGAGGATCTTCTCTGGCACCTCCCCACCCCAAGGGAGGATGACTGGGAGACCTGGATAGACTATGTTGCCCCAAGTGCTAGAATGGCAATGCTCGGAAGCCGAAAAGTGAAGAGGGTTAGTGAGAGCCTCCGAGGTCCTGCCCTGGCTACCATCTGTGCCAATGGGCCAGTAACCCTGAAGTGACTGCACAGGCCTATCTTGAGGCCTTGGAGAATGTGTGGGAGCCCAGATTCTGATGAGGATCTATGGTGAGTAAAAAATGCACAACAGTACCAAGGGGAGTTGTTGTCTGTGTATGTATCTCGCTGGAAAAATTGTTGCAAGAATGCCTCAGAAAGGGTAGTTTGCCAGCGATTGAACTGGACCGAACCAGGCTGGACAGGATCCTAAGTCTGCCCCTTCTCAGAACTGCTGTTGCTTCAGTTACACCTGGCAAATGGAGCTGGAATCCCACCCTCCTATGATGAGTTAATGAGAGAATCGAGGAGTTGAGAAAAGGCGACCTCGGGAGGGACCTGCACCAATAGCTGCGGCTATGACCCGAGTGACTGAGGGTGGCCCATCAAGTGAAGTTCAGGGGCAGAGGTTGGCAGTCAATGAGTGCTCTGACAAGGAAAAAGATATGCCACAATGGGGCGAACTGTTGAGAGAGATCCGGGAATTCAAAAACAGTCCCTTTATGAAGGCCACGCCTGCAAGTATGGGCCCTGACCTATATCCGACTGCATCTGCTATGGGGGTGGGGGTACCACACCCATGTATCTCCTGCTGATAACAGCTCCAAACTCAATTCCTTGACCATGGAAGTGGAGAAACTGACGAGTTGTCTCCAAATGCTTATCACGCCGCAGACAGAGATGGCACCAAGGTTTCCAGTTAGTAATACCCCCACCCTGGCTCCCAGTGTGGTGCCTCGGCCAGCTCAAACTCCAGAAAGTATGTTTTGCTATAATTGTGGGAAGGATGGGCACATGAAAAGGGAATGCTGGTCCCCAAAAGACACTGACAAAGTTGCATATAGGCTACAAGGAGAGCTTCGGAGAACAAATCAGTGGTTAAGAGGTGCACGGAATGATCCCAGTGAGGGCACCAAAAATGCTAACTCACGTCCTTTTGTGGCAAGGTCAGTTGCCCAGGCCCCCACTATCGCCTCTCCAGACTGGTCCAGAATAGTGGGTCCCTCCATGGAGACCACTGTAAAGGTAAATGGAGTGTCTACAAGAGCTGTATTAGACAGTGGCTCCCAAGTGACAATTATGTTCCAGGATTGGTATCAGAAGCATTTGTCAGATGTACCCTCACAACCATTAAAAAGACTGCATGTATGGGGGTTAAATGAGAAGGCCTACCCCTATTCCGGGTATATCCGAATTTGGCTGTCTTTCCCCACCTCCGTGGCTGGAGTGGCCGAACAAGTAGAGACTCTAGCCTTAGTGTGTCCCCCCACTGGACTGTATGATGGTGTCCTTTGTTGATTGGAACAAATGCTCATATGTTCGGAAGGCTGGCACAGTTGTGTTATGAAAACAGGGGTCAAAACTAGTAGAGCTTTAAGTTCCAGCTTTAATTAAGAAGGCCTATGAGGCACGAGAGATGCTGAAAAAATAGAACCAGAGGAACGGTCGGAATTGTATAGAAGAAGGATCCTGAGTCTCTGATCCTGGCGCAAAATGCCCAGTGTACCTTACGGAGAGGTCCGTATCAGAAAGGATGTTAAGAATAAAATATTAATGTTGGATGCACCAGGCGATGGAAAATTGCCAGAGGGACTGCTGGTCAAGCCTAGTATTTTGCCCGTTAGAAGCCCATGCTTATGCCAGAAGGGTAATGGTCCAAGTTCATAATGTGTCTGAAAGAGACATTCGAGTAAATAGAGGTTGCATCCTGGCTAATGTGCATTGTGCAGACACTGCAGTGCTACCCAGCAGCAAGAGTTCGAGGAAGAATGACAGAGTAACGCCTGACTTGTTTGATTTCGCGACTCCCGCTGCCAGCTGAATGGAAAGTGAGGATCAGTGAGAAGCTTGCCCAGAGAGACCAGGTGTTTTCTTTAAAGGAATGGGACGAGGATGCATGCAAGGAGCTGAGCACAATATCGGCTGCATGACGAAGACCATTTCGTGAGAGGTCTCAACGCCTGGCACCTGCTGACATAGATGATGTGAGACGCATCTGCAATAGATGTTAGCTGCTGGTGTAATACAAGAATCCAGAAGCCCTTATGCTTCCCCATTGTGGTAGTGAGGAAAAGAATGGAACAGTAAGGATGTGTGTGGATTATCGCACCTTAAACCGGCGGACTATCCTGATCAGTACACAATGCCCTGCATTCAGGATGCTTTAGACTGCCTAAGCGGGAGCAAGTGGTTCTCTGTGCTGGATCTCCAGATGGGTACTACCAGATCCGATGGCCCCAGAGGACCATGAGAAGACAGCCTTTATCTGTCCGCTTGGCTTCTATGAATTCATGAGGATGTCTCAAGGGATTTCAGGTGCCCCAGCCACTTCTCAACGATTGATGGAGCGTGCAGTGGGGGACATGAACTTACTAGAGTGCCTGGTATACCTAGATGATGTTATTGTGTTTGGCAGCTCACTGGAGGAACATGAGAGCAGATTATTTAAGGTATTGGAACGACTGGAGGACTTTGGCCTTAAACTGTCCATTGATAAGTGTCAATTCTTTCAAACATCAGTAAAGTATGTGGGACACATAGTATCTACCGAGGGAATAGAGACCGACCCAAGTAAAGTTGAGGCCTTGACCACCTGGCCACAGCCCAAAAATCTAAAAGAACTGCAAAGATTCCTGGGATTCTGTGGTTATTATTGGCATTTCATCAAGGACTATTCAAGAGTGATCCGCCCTTTACTTAACCTTACTCAAGGGTATCCCCCAACCCACAAAAATACCAAAAGTCAGCGTCCTCAAGACTGAAAGAGTGTATTTTCATCCGAGTGAAGTATTTGGGGCCCGCTGGACTCCTGATTGTGAGACTGCTTTTCATGAGATCATATATCAACTTACCCATGCTCCAGTGCTGGCCTATGCCAATCCAAGAAAACCTTACGTCCTGCACACTGATGCTAGCTTGCAAGGGTTGGGGGCTGTGTTGTACCAAGAGACGAGAATGGCCTGAGACCAGTGGCCTTTGCCAGTAGAAGCCTGACCCCATCCGAAAAGAACTATCCTGTACATAAGTTAGAGTTCCTAGCTTTGAAGTGGGCTATTGTTGACCAATTCCATGAGTACTTGTATGGGGCTAAAATACTAGTAAAACTGACAATAATCCTTTGACCTATGTGCAGACCTCAGCTAAGTTGGATGCCACTGGCCATAGGTGGCTTTCTGCATTATCTACTATGACTATGCTCTCGAATACCGAGCAGGTCTGAACCACATAGATGCTGATGCCCTCTCCCGGAGGCCTGTTCCCCAGAATGATTGGGTCCGATTGGCAGAACCTGACATTCGGGCACTCAGCGGAAGTTTGACAGGAGGAACAAATGTCCATGGACGCAGTGGACTGCATGGTGGATTGCTTGGGACCCTCTGAGAATTGCATACCTGCTGCTTGTTGCCACTTTTCTGCAATAGACATTGGTGCACTGCCTCAGCTGGACAATGACAGTATTCGGGGCTCAATCCGCGATCCCATGATCAAAGCAGCTTTAGAAGCCCTCTATGCAGGAAAAGATGTGTCCAAATTACGCTCCACTGATTTGAGAACTGCACTGTTATACAAAGAAGGTCCTAAGTTGAAACTGATCAATAAACTGTTATACAGAGAAACAGTAGACAGAGGGGGACAAGTAGACAAACAACAACTAGTGCTGCCACTGCCTTTGAGACTCAGTACTGAGGTCCTTGCACGACCACATGGGGCACCTTGGTATAGACAGAACACTTGACTTGGTGAGATCCAGATTCTATTGGCCTAAGATGGGGGCTGATGTGGAGCAACACATTGAACTTGTAGTCGCTCTTACAGAGAAAGCTTTGCCCCAGAGGGCTGCCCCTTGTTAACATCACCACTAGTGCACCCATGGAGCTGGTCTGTATTGATTTTCTGAGTTTGGAGTCAGATCAAAGAAATATCAGTAATGTGCTGGTGGTCACTGACCATTTCACGAGATATGCCCAAGCTTTCCCACCAAAGACCAGAAAGCATCCACTGTGGCCAAAGTACTTGTAGAAAACTTTTTTGTTCACTATGGGGCTCCACAAAGAATCCATTCTGATCAAGGGAGAGACTTTGAGAGTCGTCTGATCAAAGAGATGCTTTCTCTGTGGGGAGTGCGAAAGTCCAGAACCACTCCTTACCACCCCCAAGGGGACCCACAGCCTGAACGTTTCAACCGCACTTTGCTAGATATGCTAGGCACCCTGCACCCAAAGGACAAGCCTAGATGGAGCCAACAAATTAGCACCCTGGTACATGCTTATAACTGCACCAAAAGTGATGCCACTGGGTTCTCCCCCTACCGCCTGATGTTTGGAAGAGAAGCTCGACTACCAGTAGATGTGTGTTTTGGGGTCTCTCCTGATGGGGTTCAAGCTGACAACTATTTACAGTATGTGCAAAAGTTAAAGGCCCAGCTAACTCATGCGTACCAACTGGCTCAAACCATGGCTGCCAAAAGAAATCTGGCCAACAAAGAACGGTATGATAAAAAGGTGAAAGCACAGGAACTCCAGGAGGGAGATCGGGTATTGCTAAGAAATCTGGGACTGCATGGCAAACACAAGATTGCTGACAGATGGCACCATCTCCCTCACATTGTAGTGGGCAAGCTAAATGATCTGCCAGTGTACAAAGTAAGGCCTGAGAACAATTCAAAAGATGTAAAAACAATGCATAGAAATCATTTACTGCCCATTGGACAAATCCTGATTAAGTCTGAGCCCCCAGAAGATGCCCCCTCTGGACCAGTGACTAGAGCTGCTGCTAAGAAAAGATCAAGGAAGTCTGCACCTACAGAAGCAGAGTTAAAGTGTTCCCCTGCACAAGTCCCAGTTGAGCATGACTGTCAGTCCATATCAGAAGAAAGTGAGAGTGACTTTAAATACTATCCTTCTTACGAACTGAGTCAATTATTTCGGGGAAATCCCCTAGTCAATACTGGAGACAAAGCTGGGCCTTCTGGACTGTCTAAGCCCCCAGCTTCATCCCTGGAGCCAATGCTCCCAGAAAGTGAAGTGCAAAGCATCAGATCAGATAAAATGGAATCATTATGCATGGTTGAACTGTTTGAGCTTTCAGGGGAGGAAAATGATGGACTGGGTCAGACTGGTGATACACCAGAACAAGAAGAGTATTTTGAGTGCCCTGACAGTCCACTGCCAGTGTCAGAAAGCTCTCCATGCGAGCCAAATGTTGTGGCCTCAGAAACTGTAACTCCTGGAGCTGAAAGTGCCCCAAGTTCTAGCCTCTCTACCCCCATGGAGACTCCCCTGACAAGTGAGGACAATGCTGAAAATGAGGCTCAGAGTGCAGAGACTGTAACAGTTCCCCTAGAAAGACTGGTCGAGCTGTAAAGCCTGTGGTGCACCTCAGTTATGATTCACTTGGGAGGCCTGTGGACTTGCCTCTCGATGTTGTCCATAAAGGAGTGTATGTGTCCCAGGCTCATTGCCCAAACTGAGCATCAGTGCTAACTCAAGTTACTTGTGTTGCCCTCTAGTATGGTGCCCTTGCCCGTCCAGCCCCAAGGTAACTGATAGGAAGGGCCCCTCTCTTCCGGTTTCAAGTACAAGAGGTAATAACTTGAGTTATGGTACAATGTATGTAATACTGTGTAAAAAGTGACATACTGCAATGTTTCAGAAATGTGTTCTTGGTAAAATGATATTGACTGATGATTACATGTGTGAGCCTAATGCAAATGTATATGGTTGCAGTTTAAACTTATGGGGTTCTTGCTTGGCGCGACGTCAAGCTTTCCAAACCAGGAAGGTGTAACCCCCTGCAAATGGGGTTCCAAAAGACTTCAGGAGCTTGCTTGAATGTTCCAAGCCTGAATGGTGTTTGGCATTTAAGCCATTTATCAGTGAGTGTTTTTAGAGCCTCTGGTACTGTCTCTTTAAGAGCTGTCTGCTTGCAGACATAATTAGTTGTATGGGGGACTGTGTGCTTCTCTGTTTGAGTACCACTCGAGCTGCTGCCAATTCACTCCATTTTTGCAGTCACTAGAGTGCAAAGGGAACCTATCTGAAAGATGTAACTGTTTGCCAGAAATCATTTACAGTAATAATGAAATTACAGTTTGTCTAACCTGCTTTCTTTGCAGTCAGAACTGTGTCTGCCTAGTTCCCCATTCTGGTTTTGAACTGTTGAACTGGACCAATCAGTGTGGGGTAAGCTAGCTCTAAAATGGTGCCTTGGACGAATCAGAACTTGGACTCATAATCTGAGCCAGCCACAAGAGGATTTTATGGGCAGTGACTCTGGGAGATGTAGTTTAGACATCAGCGCCTTTTTGGACCAACAGCAGCAGTCTATTGTGAGTGACAGCCAATCCAGTCAAGAACTGGGAGGAACTCAAAGGAAGTGCCCGGTTTTGTCTGTTGGAGTTTCAGTTTTAGATCTGGCAGTGAAGGGGAAAGAAACCCTGTGCTCCTTCAGTGCACAGTTTCAGTCAAAAAACGTGTGTAAGGCCCAGAGTTCCGGTCTGCAGCTTGTGTAACTGCTTGTTAGGACTGAATCCATCCTGTGAAAAGAATCAAAGGATCTCTGAAGAGTAGAAACCAGGCTCACCCTGTAGAAGACTGAAGAAATTGTTGAATTGCACTCGGTCTGTCAGGAACTGAATCTGCTGTGTGTTCTCCCGGGTATTGTGCAGTAATTGCGATCGGGATAGAGAAGCAGCCTGCCTGGTATAGTACTTTCTTTTTTACCATATAAATGTGTGAAGAGTCTCGTGGAGCTCAAAAGTAGCCCTGCTGACGTTAAAGGACCCTATCTTGTTTGGAGGTCGTGAGTACTAATTCAGGGTCGCTCCCTGTTGAATTGCCACATTAAATCCAAATGGAATCACTGTACTGCTGACTGTTTAAGCTAATTTTTCTTTTCACTGTGTGAAAGGGCCCTACCAGCTGCCACGGTTTGGACTAGCCACTAGGGCTTGGGTACCCAGGGACAGTAACTGGTAGAGATAGGCCTGTGCACAGAGCCATAGGTAGATAGTAAAGTGATAAGTTAATTAACCTGATTCCCTGTCCTTGTTATATCCCTAAATAAATCAGAGCTGCTTGTTTCCAGCAAGTTATACTGCCTGAGGTATTTGTCTATGTTAAAGTACTGTACTGTGATTGTTGCACTGTATCTTATTTCACAGGAGATCCCAGTGCCGAACCAGACCTGGGGGTAAGTGTATATCAGAAGGTAATTCTGATATATTGTGGGCCACTAGTGGGAAGAAAGGGGGTTGCAGTGTCCCAGAGGGCTGTGACCAAGTTAGTTTAACTATTGCAAACCCTGACCTCTGGGTGGAGGCACCCGCCATTGGATCCAGGCCCCTCAACCTGTTAGTGGCAAATCAGGCAGGGGTAGTAGCCCCTGGGATAGCGCCATCTAGGGGTTACACTGAGATGGACACTGAGACAAAGAATGAGGTGGAGAAGGATGCAGAGAGCACTGTGGTACCACAGGATGAGGGCACCCAGGAGGTGGGTGATGTGTCAGCTGGATGCTTCGCTGGACAAGTGCAGAGGCCATCCCCAAGACCCCAGTACTGGACCTCCGATGTGGTGCCATGTGCACCCAGCACCCCCATCATAACAGACAGGACGTGCATGGGAAGGAGGACCAGGACCGCTATTCCACAGTTGTGCCATAATGACAGTGGTGATGAAGGGCCATTGACACTGCCATCTAGCCACAGCCAGACAATGCATGTCCAGGCCTACAGTACATTGAAGCCCAGTACCATGAGCTATGCCAGCTGGAGACTGATAGGTTGGAGGTGCAGTGCTAGACCACTGTGGGGCTCATTGCACAAATAGAAGAGATACAAGGCATGCACCATGACATAGAGAGGTGCGCTGATACACAGGTATAGTTACTAGAGCACCTACTGGGTCACCAAGCAGCACCCAGTCATGTGCAACACACACGGCCACATATGGTGGATGCCAAAACCCAGTGATCCTCTAACATGCCAGTCCCTAAGCAGGATCAGGCCACAGCAGATGTGCTCACTGTCCAGTACATAGGAGGTCATGGTACAGCATGCAGGCACCACTGCCATCCTGGACACAGAGGCCCATAGCACCCACGTGCTTGACACTGATGTGGAGAGCATGCAGGTGGAGACATATGGCAGTGGAACCAGCCATGTTGTGCCTGATGGGGATGCCTCGAGCAGAGTGGCCACGGACCACTCATGGGGCAGTAGGTGGCCCTGTGGCATAACACACCACCAAACACCCACAAGGAGACTGGGGACAAGGGCATCTGCATGTCTAGAAGTGAAGTTGAATGGTTTGCCTGCACAGTAGTACAGCTGTGCATCTTCATCATGCACAAAGTATAGGCCTGCACGTGGAGTGGTCAAAGGGTGTGTGCCCCTTCTATACATCGGCACAGCACACAGCACCCACACGCGATTGTATCATACACCAGCCCCACAAATGTGCAAAGCACCCCACATGAATATATCATATACCACCCCCCACGAATGTACCCCCCACATAGAAACACACTCCAACTGTCCACACTGACCAGACCCCGGCATACGGGCCCTCCACAACTCTACTATGCATCATCAAACACAGGAGCTCACAACTGTATGTGTGATCCCCAACCACCACCCCCATGCACATGGGCACTCAGTGAGTGGAAACATCATTGTGCATCCTCACTGTATAGCGGATGTGACACACACAGTCACCAATGCTGACAGGTACACCAATGTCCCACACGCAGATGGCTATTGCAGTCACACACCACATATGTGGATGCATGCCATGGCACATGCTCTGCTGCTCAGTTGTGGAGACATGGAGGCATACTGTCACTGGAATGACCCCTGAAACACTACAACATGCACCGCATGGCCACCCACTGTCCACAGCTCATGGCACGGCTCCACAATGGCCTCATAGTTCAGTAGGTCTCCATGTGGATGCTCTGGAATTGGCAAATTACCATGCTTCACAACATTATGGAGCATGGCACACATGGTGAACACCTTTCATGCCCTGCTTGGTGCCAGAATAATAGTCCCCCCGGTATGACCCAGGCATTGAAAATGCATCTTCAGTAGCCCAATGAGCCTTTCCACGATGCTCTTTGTCTACATCTCCCCATCGTGACCCAATTGTAACTCTTCCAATCTGCAGAACTTAAATCTATCATTCATGTCTGTATTTTTTGTAGTTCTGCAATGAATTGAAAGAGCACTTCTTGTATAATTGTTATTTATTGACCACAAATGCTCCCCCATCCTTAGCTTCAAAGCTCTTGTGGTCTTGCCCACATAAAAGGCACCATGCTGGCATGTGGCCAGAAAAACAACATTTTCAGAGATACAGTTGATGAAACCCTTTATGGGAAAACTTTTCTCACAATTACAATTTGTGAATGTCTTACATTCTAGAACAGAGGCACAATATTTACACACCCCACATTTATGTATGCCGTCAGATAGCGGCCTTCTCTGTGGGTCACAGGTTGTACTTTTCTGGTAACTGTGGACCAAACGGTCCCTAATGTTAGGTCTCCTCTTGTATACCATCCTCGACTTTTCTTGGGTCACAATCTCATTGCAGAACTACAAAAAATACAGACATGAATTATAGATTTAAGTTCTGCAGATTGCAAGAGATACAGTTGGGGCCAAGAGGGGGAGATGTAGACAATAGGTTACACATCAGGGAAACCTATTAGATCTATACCTTGAGGGCCTTACAACCCCCAGGGCTTAATGATCATATTGATTTGCTACCTTGCATTCAGGATTAAAAAAAAAAGAAGTATACAGTGTAAAGTCCAGAGTGAATGAGACATACAGGGTGTTGTATTTATTGACAGGTTACACCCTGAAGTTTTGTTGCTCCTTTGTGTTTGTTTCTATTATTTTCTTAATGGGAAAGTTTATACTGATTGAAATACTGTATGTGTCTTTTTTTACAGAAACAACATTCAATAAGCGCAGCCTTTAATGTACCAGCTGTGTCCTCCAATCATGGCAACCCACTGAAAGAGGGCTTTTGGAGCTGGTATTTATATAAAATAGATGAATATGGAATATTGCTGCTTTCATGAAAATTGATAGTTGTCTCAAAAAATCTAAAATACCTAGATACTGTGGTTGTGCACAAGTGTGTTCTTTGTTTTGTTTTTTTTGTTTGTTTTTAACTATAGGTTCTAAATGTCTGTGTATGTTCAGCTTCTTTTAATTACACTGTTGTGAGAAAGTTATGCACATATTTAGCTGAACTTTATTATTATTACTTAAATATATAATTTAATTGGACACTGCACCATTAAGAGAACCATTATTTAAGGCATACAATGATTTTAGAAACACACCCTCCTGATGATGTACCATTAGTACAAAACTGGTCAAGGTGCAGAGCTGGGCTTTGTCATGTTGGCGTCTATATACTTTGTTAAATAAATTTATACCTTTTGTACTCCAGGACTGAGGTTGTGCGGTTCTTTGCTTTTTGGTTAGACAATTTTGTGAATCTCGCCCTCGTGTCTACAGAGCTGATTTTGCTGGACATCCAATATGTAGGCATCATGGCATGATCCTGGGTACTTCGAAGAAATGTGTGTGAAGACGTCATTTGCGACATACACTACTTGGCACTTTACACTGTGTAAACCATTTCTGTTATGGTATGCCTCCTTGTACACAGGTAAGTATGGCAATGTTTGTGATGCCAACTGCACTGTACACATTTTGCATGCCATGCATGGCATATAAAGCTTGCTTTGTGGCATATACATCATCCAGCACTGTGGAGAATTTAATATAGAAATATAGAAATATAGACGATGACGGCAGAAAAAGACCAGAGGTCCATCCAGTCTGTCCAAGTTCCCAATAATCCCTGGAACCTACAATTTATCCAGGGTACTAACCTTCCCTGTCCTCTTTCTAGTCACCTCCTTGGTCATAGAAACATAGAAACATAGAATTTGACGGCAGATAAGAACCGCTTGGCCCACCCAGTCTGCCCATTTCCCTACCTGATGGATAAGCTGCAGATACTAGTTAACAAGCAGCCTATTTCTTCCTACCCCTACCCCCTAGAATTGCCTTATGACTGTCCCATGCATGCTTGAATTCCACCACAGTTTGTGACTCCACAACCTCCTCTGGAAGGCCATTCCATACATCCACAACCCTCTCTGTGAAAAAATACTTCCTTAAATTACCTTCCTTAAATTACCTCTGCTCAAGGATGTGTGAGAGCAGGGCATCTGTCACTTGTGCCACTGCCCTGGGCATGAATGACTGGCATATGCCCTCTGAGTCACCTGTCATACACTGGAAGTAGTCAGTAGCATAGTAAGCAAGGGCACATAGCATCTTTGTCTCTACTGACATCACCCTTGACCGCCATCTGGGGGCCAATATCATCACAGACCATGTCGCACAGCTGGGTGACAGTGGCCCATGGGAATTGGAACAACTTTATTCAGTGTGTGTCTCTCATGGTGGCAGCACCTATCTCTGTTTAAACACCTATGTCCATGGGCCTTGCCGCCTCTGCCACTGCATCTCATCAGTTAGCAGGTATACATGCATCAATGCTGAGGGACACATCCTTCACCACTGTTACCGTTTCTGGTCAGCCTGTGCATCCACCACAGCATCCCCTTTTATACTGCCCTGAACAGCTGTCTGCACCTTTGAGTGGGCATGTCACAGCTCCCATGTGCCATGTCCTCACATGTGTAGGTGATCCATGCACACAGTGTTGCCAGAACCAAACACAATATAGCATTACAGCAGTGTGCTGGGGTGATGGCAGTGGCTTCAGTTGATTGGTTTGTCCAATACTCATAGAGGCTGTGGCATGTGTTGGAGGACACATGTACAGACAGGCAAGGAGGCGGGACCTGTGGCATTTGATGGGCCATGACTGGGTAAGTAGCGTCCGTATGGGTGTCATTGTGAGGCAATGTGGGGTGTGGCCACAGCCCATGGTGCTAACCATGTATTCCTTTCATGTCCCACACAGGATCACCTTTGACTGCTATAAAGGCTGGAATTCACATGACTGGAACTGCCCATGCCAAGTGCATTGTCTAGACCCCACCACACTGCAGTAGATGATAGCACATGCAATCCCCGGCTACCTCACCCTGCACCTCGATGGCCAGACCTGCAGTATGTGGTGGATGGGATAGTGGAGGTGCCCTTGGTGGTGAGCACACTGTCACCAGAACTGATGCCTTGAGCCCCTGGAATGGCATGCTATTGGTTCACGCACATGTACAGTGTTCTTAGTATGCCTATGTTTTGCATTACAGTGCTTTGGGGACCCATCTGTTGCATGGTGCTGTGGACACTTGGAAACCTCAACGAAGCCAAGGAGAGTGACGTAGACAGCAGCGAGGCTGTGGAGGTGTAGACTACATGGCTGGCAGGGTGGTGCCAATAACATTGCTGCAGCATGGATGGTGTTATGGATGTTGGGGAGGTGACACATTGGCCCGGGCATGTACCTGTTGTTTTCATTATTGGCTATTCAGCCTGTGTTGCTGTTGTTTGTTTCAGGCCCATTTTAATTTGTACTCTGTGATGCTGAAGCACTGTGTTCCTTAATAAACATACTTCTTTTACACTTGTATTCATTCATTCATTTATAAAATGTTATTCAGGTTTGTGAAAAGGATAATTGTTACAATTCTCCATTGAGCTGAGCTCATTTCAAATGAGGTCCTCAGTTTACACACTCGACTCACCAAATCAATTTATACTTTCATCTCAGTAAATCATATATACAAAAAACAACTCAGTAATTAATAAATACAAACATACAATGACCACACATTTAGTAAAATCTTACAAGCCATTAAATATAAAACATTAGGTAACTATGCATGTACTCAAGTTGACGAAGAATTACAACAAGGTTGTGGTTTTGAAACTATATCATAAAACCAGCTTCTAATTAGAATTAATTGCACATGCTGATTGATCAATCTGAGACAGATTGGCATACTATTTAAAAAGGAAGATAACCCATCCCTGAAAGGAATTCTTACCTACTTTTAGTTATAACAGGGTACTTAATTTTCAAATCCTTGTGCTGACCTTAAATTTACCCTAGGTTCCCTCACTAAGAATCTATTTAAAATATAGGCGGGCATCTTAGCCTGAAAAACTCAATACATAAATTTTATAGTACACCAATCTCTTCTATGACTCAGGCACAGCCACCCCAAAGATCTATTAATGTGGCAATGATGGCTTAGACTTGGAGCATTCAAGATTAAGTGAGCCAATTTATAAATAAGGTCCAACTTATGGAGAAACACTTTTGAGGCACCTGCATGTAAAAAATACCCATAATCAAACACGGGTAATATCATGACATTAACAACTCTAGAGTGTACCTCCTGTGAGATAAAATATCTAGCCCTATATAACATTCCTAATTTGCTACCCAGCTTAAATAGCAAATCTTCCAAATGTGGACCACAGCGGAGCCTATGATCCAGAGTCATCCCCAGATATGTATATTGGTCTACCTGTTTTATTTGAGTACCCTGACTTAACTGGATATTTTAACTATTTCCAGCACACCCTGACTGAGAAAATAACATCGACCAAGTCTTTTTAATATTCAGGCTGAGTCAGTGAATCCTAAAGAGTTCTTGCAAGTACAAACAAGCATTTGCCAGTGCCGAATGTTGATTGCTTATATGTGCTGTTTAGGTATTTGGAAGTGAAAGTACCATGCCTAAGAACTGTCATATGCCCCACCAAGACATCCACTGTGTCTTTCTGTTCAGTATTCACAGAAGGGGGGGCAAGGTCCACAGCAATACAGCAGTTTCAAAGGCATGAAGAGGTGGATAATAGTCCATTGACTGGCAGAAGAATCCTGCAGAAGGCAAGTAAATTGAAGGTGGACAAAGCGATGGGACCAGATGGCATACGCCCAAGGATATTAAAAGAACTGTGAAGGGAAATAGTAGTACCTGTGGCAGCCACGTTCACAGCATCATTCAACACAGGGGCAGTGCCAGAGAACTGGAGGAGCGCACATGTGGTTCCTCTATATAAATCCAGCAGTAGGGAGGAGTCAGGGAATTATAGGCTGGACAGCCTCACTTCAGTAGTGGGGAAGATCATGGAGACATTGGTTAAAGAAAGGATAATGGGGCATCTAGAAACCATCGGAGCCCAGGACCATAGGCAACATGGATTCACATGTCAGACAAATCTGGTTCATCTCTTTGACTGGGTGACAAAGGAAGTAAATCAGGGTGGGACAGTGGACAACGCTTACCTTGATGTAAGCAAAGCCTTTGACACCATCCCACATAGGAGGCTGATAAACTAGTTGAGTAGGCTGGGCATGGGGGAAAGGGTGGTAAACTGAGTTAGAAACTGGGTAAGAGACAGTAGGCAGAGTGTAGTGGTAAATGGAGCACAGTCTGGGGAGAGAGAGTGACCAGTGGGGTGCCGCAGGGATTGGTCCTGGGGCCAGTCCTGTTCAATGTCTTCATTAGTGTCATTGCAGAGGGGCTGAAGGGAAAGGACTGCCTGTTTGCAGATGACACCAAGATCTGTAACACAGTGGATACCCCAGAGGGGGTGGAGAAAATGAGGAGGAACCTGGAGAAGCTTGAGAAATGGTCTGAGGACTGGCAACTGATGTGTAATTCAAAAAAGTGCAAAATTATGCACCTGAGAGACAGAAACCCTGGGGAAAGGTACAGTATGGGGGGTAGTTGCTGACAGTCACAAAGAAGGAAAGGGACCTAGGGTTCTTATTTCAGATAACCTGAAAATGTCAAAGTGGTAAGGCAGCTGGTAGGCAGTAACATGGTGGGGTCCATAAACAGGGGTATCACCAGCATAAGGAGGGAAGTAGTGATGCCATTATATAAAACATAGTCAGGTTTCACATGGAGTACTGGGTGTGGTTCTGGAGGTAGCACCTTTGTAAGGATAGTAACAGGCTGGAGATGGTCCAGAGAAGGGCAAATGAGATGGTACAGAGCCTGCAACACAAGACTTATGAGGAGAAATTAAGGGACCTCAATATGTACTTACTGGAAGAGAGGAGGGAAAGAGAGGATGTGACAGAAACATTCAGGTACCTCAAGGGTATAAATATAACTACTGAGAAGCAGGAGACAGCTGCTATAGACAAGGGTGCCAGCTTCTGTGCGATATTCATTTGTTCTTATAAATCTGTAATCTCCAGTATTTCAGTAACCACATGACCACACTGCCTTCTTCAGGCAATTTTATGCTGGTTGATGCCTGGTGTCAGATGGCAGACAGAGGGCTCACCAGATTGTGTTGCCATTTGAAAAAACTTCATAGAGTGTTCTTTTACTGGTAAGCATTTTGGAAAGCTGGTGAATGTCTCACAATTTTTATTATGATTTTATCTCCTTATGTCTGTCCCCTTTGGTCCCCCCCATCCCCACACCTCAACAGTCATCAGTGGCCACAGCTACAGCCTTCTTCTTACCAAGATGGTGGATGAGATACATGGAAACATAGAATTTGACAGTAGATAAGGACCGCTTGGCCCACCTAGTCTGCCTATTTCCCTACCTGATGGATAAGTGGCAGATTCTAGTTAATCAACAGCTTACTTCCTCCTACCCCCCAGCAGAATTGCCTTATGTCTGTCCATGAGCAGCTGCCTTCACAGTTTGTGAAGTCTGGTGTCTTTCAATGCCGCTTATTGGTCATCTTCCAGCACAGGCGAGGCGCTGCCAGCCCAAAATTAACTCAGGACAAGCAGGTTTCAAACTGGGGAAGAAATGGAGTGAGCAAGAATCAATTACTCATTCAGATGTGGTGTCAAATTTAAGATCAACATAGTGGTGTGGACACTACAAATAGAAGCCCAGCACTTTAAGCAGCCTTATGAAGGGTAAAGGCTTCTCAAAGCACTGGGGTTCTGTTTATTGTACTGTAAGTGGGCTGCATCTAATTCGGTAATTTACTGTATCTCACATCTGGATGTATGGTTGGCTCGACTTTAAATAAACACTGCACCTGAATTAACACATGATGCCATAGAAACAGACTTTGTCAGCAGAAAAGGACCGCTCAGACCACCCAGTCTGTCCAAGTGTTCTCTACCTACTTGTAACTCCTGCCTGTATATGTTACTGCATGTCTTATTCTTCCTGCGTCCATGAGGACCTCCTTGTGAATGACCTTGCTTAATGGATTTTTCCTGCAATGAACTTGAACCTACTCCATATCCATAGCCTTATTAATCTCAGTTGACCCTCTTCTTCCCCGTTTTCTAATATACCCCCATGTTTAGCCCCCTACCATTTTAGCTTCCACCACTTCTCCTGGCAGTCTATTCAAGGCATCTACCATCCTTTCAGTAAAGAGATATTTCTTCACATCTATCCTGAAAGCTCCCTAGCTTCATTGTATATCCCTTGGTTTAGGTTCTCATCCTCATTTGAAGAAAGCTCCCCAGCTGTACCCTCTTTACCCCTATGAGGTACTTTGTAGGTCTTGATCATGTCATCTTATGCCCTCCTCTCTTCCAGAGTGTACAAGTTGAGATTTATCAGCCTTTTGTTACAAGGATTCCTGTGAAAATTTTGAACCATTTTAGTTGCCTTCCTCTGGAAAACCTCCACCTTTTGTCCTTTCTGAAGTATAGACTCTAAAACTGGACACAGTACTCCAACTGGGGGTATACCAGGAAGTGATACATTGGCAGCAGAACATTCCTCCTCCTACTACTGGAGATGCCACTTATTATGCACCGCAGAATCCAATTTGCCCTGCCCATAGCCTTGTCACCCTGTACTGCCATCTTGAGGTCCTCTGATATAATAACCTCAAGGACCCTTTCATGTTCATGGAAGGCTGGGAAGGAAGTTAGTAGGCACAGGGACAGGTGCAAAGTTGGTGAGATGGGTAGGAAACTGGCTGCAGGGAAGGCAACAGAGGGTGGTGGTGGGTGGGGAGCTCTCACACTCAAGGACAGTGACGAGTGGTGTTCCACAGGGCTCAGCGTTGGGACCAGTGTTGTTTGGGATATTCATTGCAGACATGTCATGGGACATCAAGAACAAGATCAGTCTGTTTGCTGATGATACCAAGGTAGGCGCGGTGGTGGATGACCTAGGGGGATGGCAGGGGTTGCAGGATGATCTGGCAAAGCTTGAAACCTGGTCAGACACCTGGCAACTGGGCTTTAATGCCAAAAAGTGCAAGGTGCTGCATTTTGGGATGAAGAACCCAAGGAGGAGTTACCAGCTAGGGGGAGTGCAGCTTGCCCAGACAGAGGAGGAGAAGGATCTGGGTGCGCTCATTACAGGGTCAATGAACAACTCGGCACAATGTAGGAAGGCAGCTGCAAAGGCCAACAAAATGCTGGGTTGTATTGCAAGGGCTATATCCTCGAGGAGGGAGGAGGTGATTCTGCCACTGTATAGGTCATTAGTTAGACCACACCTAGAGTACTGCGTGCAGTACTGGCATCCGTATCTGAAGAGGGACATTAAGTTACTGGAGGGGGTGCAGCGCAGAGCGACAAAGATGATCAAGAGGCTGGGGGACTTATCATACGAGAGGCGTTTGAAGGAGTTGAACATGTACTCACTGGAGGAGAGGAGAGACAGGGGTGACATGATTGAAACCTTTAAATACATGAAAGGAATAAAAAAGATGGGTACAGAGGGGCTATTCAAAGTAAGGGAGGGGAGGGCCACCAGGGGCCATGATATGAGACTGGAGCAAGGAAGGTTCAGGAGGGAGATGAGGAGACACTTTTTTACAGAGAGGGTGGTGGCTGGGTGGAATGCGTTACCTGCTGAAGTGGTATGCAGTAGAACAGTGGACTGCTTCAAATGAGGATGGGACAGGACAAGGGGGAGGGTTAATGAAGGGTAAGGGTGGAAGGGAGGGGCAGCTGCAGAATAAGGGGTGCTAGCTGCACATTCGAGCAGACTTGCTAGACCTCTAGGCCTTTATCTGCTGGCAAATTTTGCATGTTCATATGTCTAGTGAGTATCAGTACCTCCCCCCATCCTATACCCATCATCGGGGTTCCTATGACCTAGGTACATGAGTTTACACTTGTTGGCATTGAACCCCAAGTAAGTAAGAAAATAGAATTGATTTGAATGAATTGCAGGCTTTTAAGCAGCTTTTTGGGGAGTGTGTATGTGTGTGCTTGTGGGGGGCTCTGCTAATATAACTATTTGCTTTTGATTTGGTATAATGTGCAAGCAGACTAACCTGTCAGTGGCTCAGTAGGTAGCACATCACCTCTGAGGCCGGGAGATCAGAGGGCTGTGGGTTCAGTTCCCACATCTGGCACTTGGGTTAATAGCCCAGAACTGACACTGTAGTGCAGCATGAGAGGGGTGCTGCACTTCTGAGGTGCTGTCTTTCGGATGAGACATTAAACCGAGGTCCCATCTGCCTGGATTGGTGGTAGTTCAGGTGGATGTTAAAGATCCCATGGCACTTATCGAAAAGAGTAGGGGAATTTCCCCGGATTCCTGGCCAAATTTCCCTCATTCTCTAAAAATACCACCAACAGCTTAATCTGGTTCAGGGTCAGTTGGCATTCATCTGTATCGCCCTCCCCCGGGTCGTGCCTGAAAATAGGCAGGATTTGTTTAGTGCACTTACCCGGTCAACAAAAACTAAATAAAAAAATAAAATAAAAAACCCTGCTCTCCACTCCATGTGCTATATCAGAGATAAAGAGCCCAAATAGCATTGGGCCAAGCATTGAGCCCTGCAGCACCTCACTTGTCACTGCAGTGGGTGGTGAGAGCTACCCCACCACCACCACCCTCTGCACCCTCCCCTGTAACCAGTTCTCTATCCATTTAGTCAGACCATCTTCCACCCATACCCCTCCTTCTCCTCACTCCTCTGTGTCCCTCCTCCCAGTAGTCCACACCCTTTCTCCTCCTTATTCTTACCGGGTGGTGGTGCCTTCTGTATTATACTTAGACCACTCTGCCCACTCCCTTGCAGGGTTACTACACTTTTTCCTACATCTACAGTGGTGAGCTCATAAGGCTCCTCTGTCCAGACCTTTCTACCAACCTCAGTCTTTTCCAGCGCCCCCACCAGTTGTTGAAATCCACCTTAATAGAGATATACCCCTCTAATCCTGCCTTTTTTTTTTTACATATTTTCTCACTGGGCTACTGTCATCTTGGTCATCCTGACAGACTCCCCTAGCCCTGCCCCCAACATCAGGCCAACATGCTCACCTCCACGGATTACCCCCATGGTGGGGTGGTGAGCAGCTTCCCAGGTTGATCCACCGGAGTAGGATCTGGTTGAGGAGGCACCATTCAGGGTGGGCAGGGAAGTTGGAAGCTCATGCTGCCTGACTGTAGCCCATTTTCCACTTTTCTCCCCATTGCGGAGTGCTGGCATGCAATGACGCTTAGGCACAGCGTGCCAAAGTCCGCCACACTCCACCACCCTTTACTACACTGCTGTGGTAGCAGCTGCGGTCATCACCAGGGGCTGCTACAGAGCGGTGGGTCCCTGGATCCCTCCCTGGAACAGGAGAGCAGTCCTCCAGATGCTCACTGCTATCCCTCCCTTGCCAACCCCTAGCGGCCTGGGCTTGCAACTGAACCCGGGTCACCAGTGTAGCATGCAGTGTGGCATCCAGCACCTCAACTCTCTGAGCCAGTGGCCCGACAGCAATGCTGCCATTAAAACTCCCAATCCCTTCCTGCTCCAGTGTACCCTGTCCCCTGTGTACAAGTCACTATTCCTTCCAGACCCTACCCCAGTTAGTCACTAACCCATAATTTTTCATGTGGCATCAATCCCTCAGCCACTCAAACTCCTGAAGCCTACCCTTCATCTCCATGCTTGCACATGGTACTGGTAGTACTTCCAAGAATGCCATTGATTTCTCCACCCCCTTACACTGCCTGCCCAAGTACTCAAACCTCCAACTCACTACTTCCACAGTGTCCCTGCCAAGTCATTTGTACCCATATGCAACAGTAAGTGAGGTTTCTTCCTCCCCCTTGCTGCACGCTTCAGAAGTGCCTGCCCTTCCCCTCCTGCAGTCAACATGGGGACAGCTTCAACCCAAATATGGCTGTGCCTTTCCCCCTTTCTGCCCCATCTCACCCATTTCAGTATAGAATCCCCCAAGGATGAGCACCACCCTGCCCCTTACCCCCTTTCCCTTCTAATGCCCCTTCCACCACCCCAGCATTCATTCTTCCATGTCCCTTACCCCTGCCAACTGCACCCTCTATGACTTCTGCATTTGTACCCCCTACTTCTGCCTCACCCCTTTTCTCTGCCTTATTCCTCCCATTCCCATTGAACCCCTTTCCAGCCTGACTACGAACATACGAACATACGAAATTTGCCAGCAGATAAAGGCCTAGAGGTCTATCAAGTCTGCTCGAATGTGCAGCTAGCACCCCTTATTCTGCAGCTGCCCCTTCCTTCCACCCTTCCCCTTCATTAACCCTTCCCCTTGTCCTGTCCCATCCTCGTTTGAAGCAGTCCACTGTTCTACTGCATACCACTTCTGCAGGTAACGATTCCACCCAGCCACCACCTCTCTGTAAAAAGTGTCTCCTCATCTCCCTCCTGAACCTTCCTCGCTCCAGTCTCATATCATGGCCCTTGGCCCTCCCTCCTTACTTTGAACAGCCCCTCTGTACCTGTCTTGTTTATTCCTTTCATGTATTTAAAGGTTTCAATCATGTCCCCCGTCTCCTCTCCTCCAGTGAGTACATGTTCAACTCCTTCAACCTCCTCTCATATGATAAGTCCCCAGACCCTTGATCATCTTTGTCGCCTGCGCTGCACTCCCTCCAGTAACTTAATGTCCTTTTCAGACGACGGACAGAACTGCACGCAGTACTCCAGGTGTGGTCTAACTAATGACCTATACAGTGGCAGAATCACTCCTCCTCCTTGAGGATATACACCTTGCAATACAACCCAGCATTTTGTTGGCCTTTGCAGCTGCCTTCCTACACTGTGCTGAGTTGTTCATTGACCCTGTGATGAGCACACCCAGATCCTTCTCCTCCTCTGTCTGGGCTAGCTGCACTCCCCTAGCTGGTAAGTCCTCCTTGGGTTCTTCATCCCAAAATGCATCACCTTGCACTTTTGGCATTAAGCCCAGTTGCCAGGTGTCTGACCAGGTTTCAAGCTTGCCAGATCATCCTGCAACCCCTGCCATCCCCTAGGTCATCCACCACCGCCCAACCTTGGTATCATCAGCAAACAGACTGATCTTGCTCTTGATGTCCCATGATATGTCTGCAATGAATATCCCAAACAACACTGGTCCCAACACCGAGCCCTGTGGGACACCACTCGTCACTGCCCTTGGGTGTGAGAGCTCCCCACCCACCACCACCCTCTGTTGCCTTCCCTGCAGCCAGTTTCCTACCCATCTCACCAGCATTGCACCTGCCCCTGTGCCTACTAACTTCCTTCCCAGCCTTCCATGTGGCACTGAGTCGAATGCCTTACTGAAGTCCAGATACAGGACATCCACTGCATGTCCCCGTCCAGTTGCCTAGTTACCCAGTCATAGAACCCGACCAGGTTGGTTTGGCAGGATCGGCCATGTAGAAGCCATGCTGTCTGCTGTCCTGTAGTCCTTTGGCCTCTAAGAGGGCCACCAGCCTCTCCTTCAGGATAGTCTCCATTAGCTTACCCACGATGGATGTGAGGCTCACTGGTCTGTAGTTTCCCGGTTCATCCTTGGGGCCACTCTTGTGGAGGGGCACCACATGAGCCATCCTCCAGTCCTGGGGTACACCCAGATGTAGTGAGGCATTAAATGGGTCTGCCAAAGGTCCTGCAAGGACCTCTGCCAACTCCTTCAGTACCCTGGGGTGGATGCCATCTGGGCCTGGTGCCTTGTCCACCCTCAGTGCCTTCAAACCCTCTCGAACTCTGTCCTCCATGTTTCCCCATCTGTCACCACTCCCCCTCGTCTGCCATTTCACCCATCTTGGGTGTCACCCCCCTCTTCTCTTTAGTAAATACTGAGCAGAAGTACTCATTTAGTGCTTCCGCCTTATCATACCCTGCTTCCACCCAACCCCCCTCCTTCCTAATCCTTCCTAATACTTCCTACTGGGCTTCCCATGTTGACCTCCCCTCCTCCCCTGCTGATTTCCAACCCCTCTCTTATCCCTGCTGTTGTCAATTTAGAGCCCCCATTCTCTTCTACCCCAATAATGATGCCCCTCCCATCCTTCCCCCTTCCCATAGCCTTCTCTCCCTCAGTCACCAACCCTCCTTCCTTACTAGCCCCTTCTACCCTTTTGTTCTCACTATCTCTTCCCCTACCTGTTGCCATCTCTCTCATGCCCTGCTTGTCCTCCCCCTTCAGTATGTTTCTGCTCTCCCTCTCTGTCCCACAGCAGAGGTTCGAATCTATTCATAGTTTATACCTGTCTTACATCTCTTCCCCCTATCAGTTCCCCCCTCCTACTTGTTCCCCTCTCTGCCACTCCTGGTTCCTCCCTACCCACAGCCATCTGCTCCCCCAGTACTCCTCGGGGTCTCTTCCTCCCCCATCCGGAGGTCCCCTGCCCTCACCTTGTGCAACCCCTCCCTTCTCCTCTCTTTTCTGCTAGTGCCTCTGATACTGGGGTCAGTTTCAGTCCCTAGTTATTCTTCCTTTGTCTCCCTTTGCCATCCCCTATCCCCCCCAGGATACCTACCATACTCATCTGCCCTGCCACTTACTCTCCTTCCTAACCTCCACAGTTCCTCCCTCAAACTAGCCAGTCATCTACAGACCATACCTCCCATCCTCCTAACCCAGTGTAGGATTATGGCAGCCCCACACCCTGTACACCCCTCCACCCTTCCAAAGATGCCCGTCCTATTGACATGTGGCACCTGCCCCATTTTGGCCCCCATCTTACGTTATGGGCTCTTACTCCCAAGTTAAGTACCCTACTACAACTGTTACACCCCTATTTACTCAAATTCCTGTCCCTGCCCACACACAAGGCCCCCTACTGAACCCTTGCTGACCATGGTAATTCAGTCTCAGATCTCATCCATTAGATACTGTATTACTGTAGCAATCCTAGAGCCTCCTTGTCCATTTTTCACCCCTCAGCTACCATATGTTTTGTTCTCAGCTTTCATATAGTTTCACTTAGCCCAGTTAGAAATCCTATTGCACTTCAAGTATTACTCAGATCAGTTAGAGAAAGAAACAGAACAACTAAATCTATATTATTACAGCAGTCCTAAAGTATCCAATCATTGCTTTGTCTCCATTCCAGAGATCCTGCTGTAATATAGGACCACAGAGGACCTTGGATGGGAGGGTGGGTAACTGTAAAGTCCCGGCAGAGCTCCATTGAGCTCTCTCACTCCCACTCTCTCACTTGCTCATTCTGTATCTCCCTACGCTGCAGGCTGCCCTTTTGTACTGGGCTCCTGCCTGCATTGGCACCTTTTACTGCCCACAAAGAAATTTTCAGCAGTCCCGACAGAGCTCCATTGAGCTTGCTCACTGCCCCTCCCTCACTAGCTCGATCCTAATCTGACACAAACACTGATTTCCCACAGTGACTGCACTATTCTTTGCTGGAAGTGTGAAAACATATTTCAGCAAGGATGTGAAAAATGACAGCTGTATTGTTCATAAGGAGGTGTGAAAAAATGGCAGTGTTGAAAATCTGGTGTGAAAATATTACTAATTTGCAAAGTTACAAGGGTGTGTGGAAACTGTACAACGCACGCTCGTAACACAGTCATTTTATGGACTTTTGTCACAAAATTTTCAACATAGGCATTTTAGGACCTCTGCTCATGAACAGTGTCACTGCAGTTTTCTTGATGTGTCCTAAACACTGATTTTCCGCACCGACCACACTATTCTGCGCCGGAAGTGCAAAAATGCATTTCAGCCAGGATGTGAAAAATGACAGCTATACTGTTTATAAGGAGGTATGTAAAAATGCCAATGTTGAAAATCTGGAGTGGAAATATTTCAAATTCGTGAAGTCATGAGCGTGCAGAACAACTGTGCAATGCACGCTCATAAAACAGTCATTGTTTGGATTTTTTCTACCAAATTTATTACTCCGCTCAAAGAAATAGAACAAATAAATATGTATTATTACAGCAAGTTTAACAGTATAGCTCAGTACTTAGCTCAGTCAGAGAAATAAACAGAACAACTTAATCTGTATTATGACAGCAATCCTAAAAGTATCCAATCATTGCTTGTCTCCACCTCAGAGACCCTGCTGTAATATAGTCCCAGCAGAGCTCCATTGAGCTCGCTCACTCCCCCTCTCTCAGTAGCTTGTTCTATTTCTCCTAACGCTGCAGGCTGTCCTTTTGTACTGGGCTCCTGCTGGCGTTGGCACCTTTTTCTGCCCAAAAGGAATCCACAGCAGCCCTGAAACAGCTTCATTGAGCTCGCTCACCCCTCCCCCACTCTCGTGTTCTGTTTGTCCAGGTGCTGCAGGCTACACTATTGTACTGGGCTCCTGCCTGTGTTGGCATCTTTTTCTGCCCACAAAGAAGTTCACAGCTGTCCCGACAGAGCTCCATTGAGGTCGCTCATTCCCCCTCTCTCATGCACTCATTCTGTTTCTCCTGGCGCTGCAGGCTGCCCTTTTGTACTGGGCTCTTGCCTCCATTGGTGCCATTTTCTGCCCACAAAGAAATTTGCAGCAGTCCTTATAGAGCTCCATTAAGCTCGCTCACTCCCCCTCTCTCACTCTCTCTCTCATTCTGTTTCTTCAAACAACATGAAATCTTGCTATATTATGATAGTAGCAGCAGTTTGTCCCACCACTAGTACTGCTCCAGAGGTGAAATAGTTAATTCCATTCCAAAATGGAACTCTGAGCGCGAGCTCTAAGAAGCAGCTCTGTCTGTGTAATTTCAAACCTGAACTGTCAGATTCTTTACTCCGCCTCAGTGAACAGTCGCTCTGGAGATTTCTCCTACTGCTCGGTCCATTTCTCGGTTTAAACAGTGTTTTCTCGGTCTGATTCAACCGAGAATAGTTTTATTTTAACCGCAAAACCGTTCAGTTCAAGCTCTGTCTGTGGTATCGTAAGTAATTTTAAAAGTTTTGTCTGTGTGGAACTTGTAAGTTTATCGGTTCGGTTTTGAACCGATCAGCGGGTTTAAAACTTATTAAATTCAAAGTTTATACATTTTAGAGTGCAGTTCCCGGTTCTTATCGGTTCTAAAAAAAATGGATTTTATTACGGTTTCGAACCGATAAGGGTGTCTTGCCTGGCACTGCCGTTCAAAGGCAAGTTTTCTGGTTAGGCTGGCATTATGTCTGAGAAACCAAAGAAAAAACCGGGCCCACTGGGTTTCAACACTGTGATGTCTGTGGGAAGTCTTTGCCAAGGCTGACCCATACCACATGTGTTTATTGTCTGGTTTGACCACCTCCAGTCAGACTGCCAGATATGTAAGAATTTCCTGCAGCCACCCTGGAAAAGAGATTGGGCAGGCTCAGGGAGCGAGAGCCAAAAGTCCGCTGACCGGATGGCCAGCCGGTTCGGTGCCAACCGAACAGGAGGAGTGCCCTCTGACCAGGGCGAGACTTCCTCGGCAAAGGAAAAGCTGGTTCTGAGGACCACTTCCAGTGAAGAAAACAAGAAAGTCAGCAGGTTTGGAGTCCAAAACCCCTTCTCCAACTGCTGCAGAGATAGCAAAAGCCATCCAAATTGTCCAGTCACTGTCTCAGGTTCCGTCCGAACTGCCACTATCTGGCAAAAGGTCGGTTCGTCCGGTTCCAGTGGTTCAGGAATATGATGTGGAGGAGTTTTATGAACCAGAGGAGGGGGAGAATGATTATGAACAGTATGAATGTGGCTGGGAAGGTCTGGGTGTGCCCATTGAACCGGACATTTCCCCAGACAGACCTTTAGAATCTCCCCCTTTGCTATCTGAGTCCCCATCTCATTTTATGTTTTACAAAACAGTTGCTGAAACCCTCCAGCTTCCCTTGAAAGAAGCTGTGGATGAGCAAGAGGAGCCTGATTTTGTAGAAATGATGGATATTCCAGAGTCTAGGAGATTGTCTATTCCTTTGCATAAGTCTTTTAGGAAGCAAACAATAAAAATTTTAAAAACTCCTAATTCTGTGCCTCCTGTAGATAAAAAGATGGACAGAAGGTACACATTGTCAGGTCCTGATACAGAATTCCTTTCTCAGCAATGCAGTCATGTTGGGGTAGTTCAGGCTGCAGCCTGTGATAAAGCTAATATTCCCCTGGCTTCACAGCCTCCTGACAAGGATTCCAGGAAGATTGATGCCATGGTGAAAAGAAAAAAAAAACAGTATATGGCAGCCTCCTTGGGGCTCAGGCAAGCAAATTATATGGCTTATGTAGCTAGGTATCAGAAATCTAGATGGGATACTGTTATGGAATTAGCCAAACAAGCCCATGGCCAGCTGGCTAGCAAACTAGAACAGGTGGCTGCTGATGACATTGAGGCTTCTAAGGTGCAGTTTCATGCTGCCATGGATGTTAATGATGTTTCCTCTAGGGTCATAGCCACATCTGTAGCTTTTCGTAGGTTGGCCTGGCTCAGGTGTACTAGCCTGTCACAGGATACCCAGACTAAGGCTATGGATTTTCCTGTGGTGGGAAATTTTCTGTTGGGGAGCAGACAGAGAATTACATGAAAAGATGGATGAATATGGACTACTTACAAAAGTGCCCAAGCTAGGAGGCGGCAAAGCCACTCCCCAAGGCATACCCCCAGGGGTAGGGTGAAGCCTTTTCTGAGCCTTTTTATCAGACTCAGGCTTCCTCTGCTTATGCTCAGAGGGGCTTCTTCAGAGGCAGAGGCAGACGCGGGGTGGGCAGGCCTGCTCCCACCCCTCAGCCTAAAGCACCTGCTAAGCAGGCACTCTCATGGGGTGCCCGGGGTCGATTCTCCTCTACCGGTAGGGGGCAGGTTGGCTTACTTCAGTAAGAACTGGGCGTCTTTAACCTCAGACAAGTGGGTTCTGGAAGTAGTAAGCCAGGGCCTGGTTCTCAGCTTCAAAAAGTTTCCCAAGATGAGAGCCAGGTTTTTTATACCTGCAAGTTATTCAGAGACCCTTGCTCTAGAAGCAGAGGTCTCAACCCTGTTGGCTCTCAGAGCAGTAGAAAGGGTTCCTCCCCTGCACCAGGGCAGGGGTCTGTATTCCAGATACTTCCTTACCCCAAGAAAGACAGGAGAATGGCGACCCATATTAGACCTCAGATATCTGAACAAGCATCTTTTGAAACCAAAGTTCAAAATGGTAACTCTGGCAATGATCTTACCCTCCCTAAGGCCAGGGGACTGGTTAGCTTCCCTGGACCTCAAGGATGCCTATTTTCACGTCCTAATCAGAAGCTCCCATCAAAAGTACCTCAGATTCGAACTACCCTCAGGTCATTACCAGTTCAGAGCAATGCCCTTCGGCCTTACCTCTGCCCCAAGGGTATTCACAAAGTGTCTGGCAGTAGCAGTGGCTCACTTAAGGAGGCAAAGGATTGCTGTTTTTCCCTATCTAGATGATTGGCTCATTGTAGGCCAGTCCCCAGAACAGGTAAAATCTCACCTGCAAGTCACCCAGCAGCTTCTCACCTCCCTGGGCTTTCTGCTAAATCTACCAAAGTCGGTTCTGGAACCAGTCTAGGTACTCACCTTTATTGGGGCAGAGTTGGACACAAAGCTAGCCAGAGCTTTTCTTCCCTTAGAAAGGGTAAGGAATTTAGTGGCTCTGGCCTCCTCCTTCACTCTGCAGGTCTCTCAACCAGCAAGACACTTTCTGCAGCTCCTGGGGCACATGGCTGCATCCACAGCTGTTGTGCAGGGAGCAAGATTTCAGATGAGAGACATTCAGTTTCACTTGAGAACCTATTGGTCTCAGAGAAGAGACCTCCTTTCTAAGTTGGTCCCAGTGACTCGAACCTTGATCCAGGCCCTCCAGTGGTGGCAGGATCAGAGCAATTTAAGATTGGGGGTCCCCTTCATTCCCCCTGCTCACAATTTGACTCTCACTACAGATGCTTCCCTTCTGGGTTGGGGAGCCCACATGGGCGACCTCTCCACTCAGGGAGTGTGGTCCCCCCAGGAATCTTTGCTCCACATCAATTTGCTGGAACTCAGAGCTGTCTTTTTAGCTCTTCAAGCGTTTTCTGCATCTGTCCACAACAAGGTGGTACAAGTCAGAACAGACAATACCACAACAATGTGGTACATCAACAAACAGGGGGGAATTGGTCTTCGGCCTTGTGCACCGAGGCAATGAAGTTGTGGTCTCTGGCCTATTCCTGAACACTTCCCTCATAGCAGTTCACCTTCCAGGGAAGGACAATGTCCTAGCGGATGCCCTCATAGGATTTCCCAGGGCCATCACGAATGGTCCCTGGATCCTCAAGTACTGGGGATAGTCTTTGCCAGATGGGGCACTCCTCAGATAGATCTTTTTGCAGCCCCAGACAATCACCAACTTCCTCTGTTCTGTTGCAGGCCTCCAGTGTTGGGCTCAGTCCCCCTGGACACCCTTATCCTGGATTGGGAAGGGAAGTTTCTTTATGCTTCCCCCCCCCCCTCCTATTCAAAGTATTAGTCAAAATCAGATCTCAGCCTTGCAAGGTGATTCTGATTGCCCCGGATTAGGCCAGGCAGTCCTGGTACCCACTCCTTCTCTCACTGACAATCCATCTTCCTTTGTCTTCCCAGGAATCACAATCTATTAACTTGTGCCCAGGGAAGAGTTTGGTATCGGACCTCAAATCCCTCAACCTCAAGGCCTGGCTCTTGAGGAGTTAGAGATCTGCTGATTTACACCTCTCTCACAGTGTTCTTGAAATCCTGAAGGCTTCCAGGAAGCCTTCCACTAGGGCTACTTATAGTTCTAAATGGAAGAGGTTTTCCATTTGTTGTGCTGGGAAAAATATTTCCCCAGAATCTGCTGATTTGCCCATTGTATTAGACTACATGGTCCATCTTAATTCCTTGGGCCTCCGACCAGCTACCCTGAGAGTTCATTTGGCAGCTGTCTCTGCTTTTGTTTCAGCAGGGAAGTCATCCCCTCTTTCCACTCAACCTGTGTTTTCCAAGTTTTTTAAGGGATTACTCCATACTAATCCACCCTTTCGGGAACCGGCCCCTGCCTGGGACCTTAATGTGTGCATTGCCCAGTTAATGCAACCCCCTTTTGAACCTCTGTTTTCTGCAGAGCTTAAGTATCTAACTTGGAAAACTGTTTTCCTGGTGGCTATCACTTCTGCTAGACGCACAAGTGAGTTGCAAGCCTTGTCAGTAGAAACTGACTTTATTTCTTTCCACAGGGATAAGGTAGTCCTTAGGACTAATAGAAAATTTCTACCTAAGGTGGTTTCAGATTTCCATCTTAACCAATCTATCTCCCTTCCAGTATTTTTCACTGATCACTTCTCTTCTGGTGAGAGGAGGTTGCACAACCTGGATGTTAAGAGGCTCTTAGTTACTATAGGCGTACCAAGGTCCTGGTTGAATCCCTCAACTTTTCCTCACCTATGGTGAAGTTGGGAAAGGCAAACCGGCCACTAAGAGGTCAATTGCAAGGTGGATTGTCTCTTGTATCCAATTTTGTTATCAGAAAATGGGCAGAGATCCCCCCTCTGGCTTGAGGGCTCATTCTACCAGAGGTACAGCCACGTCTCTAGCTGCTGCTAGAGACATCCCTTTATTAGAGATATGCCAGGCTGCTACTTGGAAAACGGTACACACTTTCACCAAGCATTACTCCCTGGATGTCCAGGCCAGGAGAGATGCTTGGTTTGGCACAGCTGTTCTTCAGAGCCTATTCCCTAAGTAGGTTCTGCCCCTCCTCCATGGAGGTACTGCTGTGTAGTCTGCTACTGTCATAATATAGCAAGACTTCATGTTGTTTGAAGAAAAAATTACTCACCTTAGTAATGTTGTTTCTTCTAATGGAGTCTTGCTATATTATGACCTCCCCCCCAGCCTGCCCCTCTCAGAACCTCTACTTGGGTGGGGTGCGGGCAACTTAGTGTGGGCACTATTTTATGCCCTTTTAACGTTTCTTCCCCTTTTGGGGGTTTGGTGTGTGTGTTTTATTATCCTGTTGTTTTATTCTCATGTTGTTGAAATTGTATTAGTAGTTCTGGTCCCCTGACTTCAGTCTTGGGTGTTGGGACCAGCAATGGTTATTAATATTTAGGTAGCCATTTGGCTAGTGTAGGTTACAGCTTCCACACAGACCTTAGTGAGTTTTGCTCGTAAAGATCTGACAGTTCAGGTTTGAAATTACACAGACAGAGCTGCTTCTTAGAGCTCGTGCTCAAAGTTCCATTTTGGAATGGAATTAACTATTTCACCTCCAGAGCAGTTCTAGTGGTGGGACAAACTGCTGCTACTGTCATAATATAGCAAGACTCCATTAGAAGAAACAACATTACTAAGGTGAGTAATTTTTTCTTCTGGTGCTGCAGGCTGCCCTTTTGTACTGCACTCCTGCCTGCATTAGAGCCTTTTTCTGCCCACAAAGAAATCTGCAGCAGTCCCAGCAGAGCTCAGTTGAGCTCAGTCTCTCCCCCTCTCACTCACTCGATCTTAATCTGTCCCAAACACTGATTTCCCACAATGACCATGCTATTCTGCGCCAGAAGTGCAAAAACATATTTTGGCCAGGATGTGAAAAATGACAGCTGTACTGTTCATATGGAGGTGTGAAAAAATGTCAGTGTTGAAAATCTGGCGTGACAATATTACAAATCTGCGAAGTTGCAAGGGTGCGTGGAAAGTGTGCAATGCACACTTGTAACACAGTTATTTGATGGACTATCGTCACCAAATTTTCAACATAGGCATTAGGACCTCTGCTCATGAACAGTGTCACCATCATTTTCTTAATCTGCCCCACACACTGATTTCCCACACCGACTGCGCTGCTCTGCACCAGAAGTATGAAAACACATTTTGGCCAAGATGTAAAAAATGACAGCTATACTGTTCATAAGGAGGTATGAAAAAATGGCAATGTTGAAAATTTGGCATGAAAATATTGCAAATTCGCGAAGTTACAAGCGTGTGTAGCAACTGCGCAATGTACACTCTTAAAACAGTCATTTTTTGGATTTTTTCCACCAAATATGCTACATAGGCTTTTTGAGAGCCCACCTCATGAACACTGTCATTTTGTTAATTGGTCCCAAAAGGTGATTCTGTGCAGTGACCGCGAAATCACCTTTTGGGACTGAATAATGCCATGACAGTGGTTGAATTCATGAGGAGGGATCCCAAGAGCCCCATGTTGAAAATGTGGTGCCAAAATTCCCCAAAATGCCTGAGATATGCAGCAAAGTTAAAAAAAACCCTATTTATGCCATTATACAGCTTACTGGCATTTTTTCAGTTCACGGTCGGCTTTGAAGAGTGCAGACATATTCCCGGTCCACCGAAGAGCATTGCGCTGGGCTTCAGAGGTAAGTATGGGGTGTGGGGAGGTGGGGTATGCAGTGGGTGGGTGTGGGTTGGGGGAGGGGCGAAGACAACGAGGAACCGTTTTCTTCTTTACAGGTTAAAAAATAAATAGACATCGTGGGATGGTTTTCCCTTTTAGCAGGTACTTTTGGCATGCTGGGGTGTGCTCCCAGTGTGCCACCTGTGTATTTTGGGGTGGGAGGACTGGAGCTGACGGGATTGGGCACCCCTGTCTGCATATTCTGGGGGTCTCATGAGCCAAGGGGGATTGGGTGCCCCCTTGGCACACAAGAAATGGGGGAGGGAACATGCCGACGGGGACTGGGCACCCTCATCAGCAAAGAAACAGGGGGAGGGGACATGATGCCAAGGGGGATTGAGCACCCCCTCGGCAGACAACAGAAACTGACAGGGACTGGACTCCCTGTTGGCAAACTGGGTTGGGGGGAATGCAAGGGACCACCCTGCAATGACGGGTCACTCCCTAATCGCAGTGGAATGACTGATGCTGCAATGATGAGGCGGCCCCTGATTGCAGCGGCTAAAACATTTCAAGGTGGTGGCATGCTGGCTTAACTAGTGTCAGCAGCAGTGTTCCACCCCATTGGGGAAAGCAGGTCAAGCGGATCAAGCCTCAAAAGGCAGGGGGGGCATTCTCCTGTCCAGACTCCCCTGTATGTCTCCCACCACTTATAACAATGCTGCATTTCTACTATGTATGGACCAAATGCCTGACTGAAAAGTGTTCATCAATTTATTGGATTATAAGTAATCCCAAAATTGTAGGGCCACCAAACTATCAAAAAGGTTTTAAATTATCAGCAGGAATAAGATGGGTTGATAGTTATTTATATCATTTCTGGTCCCCCCTTTAAATATGGGGACCACCTTGGAGAGTTTCCAGCCCTCTGGGAATTCACCAGATGTTAAGAAAAATTTAACAAATAAGTTCGGTGATGAGCAATACAGCGGCTGCATATACCAGCAGTCTGGAGTGAATATCATCCAGATCTATTGCTTTTCTGATATTCAATTTAAAAAAAGAGCCTCCACTACCTCCTACACTCCCACGTTCCTAAATTTAAATCATACATGAGTATCTGGCTCCAAAGGTGTCTAAATAGATTGTCCCCCGAAATTGAGGTTAAGACCGTACTGAATTAACTTTATGCCAATTTCAGAAAAAAATATATTGAATGCATTAACCTTTCAATTACTCACTGGGACCAATTGTCCATCCAATTCAATCCTTCTCACACATTCACTGTTTTTATTACCAATTAAATCTGATATTTTCTTCCAAAAAAGCCTTAAATTTTGAGAAAGGTTATTATCAAATTCTGATCTATAATACACATGTTTAGTTTGTCTATCTTGATAAGAATATTTATTTCTGGCTTGTCTATATGAGGTCCAGTCCTTGCTGTTTCCAGTCATTTTAGCAACATGATATTTTTTATCCCTATCCTTTCATAATTTATGAAGTGTAACATTATACCACCTTTGATTATTACATTTCACTTTCTTTTGGTTCCTGTATGGTTACTGTGTCATAGTCTGTGGGTGACATATGAGGTGGATGTGTGTATATAGGGGTGTGGAGATTCTGTCACATCCAAGGTGGTGATTATGTTGCACCATGGAGGGGCAGCATGGGTGGTGGTGCATGTGTCCAGCATGTGTGTCATGTGTGCCACACACTGCATGCATGACGGTTCACCGGTGGGATGTGGCTGTTGTGGAGAGGACACTTATGGCATGCATGCATATGGTTCACTGTGTATCATCCACTACCATCCATGTGGGCAACTGTGCATTGTACTTTCTGTCCACCACCACACCTGGCACACATGGCTGAGCCATGGCAGACTGTACCTTACGTCTGACACAATGTCCATGGGCATTAAGGGACTGTGCCGGTGTCCTTCTGCAGGCTTTGCTGCTACCACACAGCTGCTGGTTGTCATGTTGTCACATCTGGTGCCAAGTGTGTATTTGCCATTACCCCATGGTGTTTCCCAGTCGATCGTGTGCGTAGCCATGCACTGCTGTCTGCCATTGACTGGCAACGCACACATGCTATGCACCACACATATGGTCGGGGAGACTGGAAGTCTGCATGGTTGGTGTGCATGTCCTGCAGCCCATGTTGCAGGGACATGGGCATCTGCTGCAGGTGCAGCCACTGGGCCCATTCAACATGCATGCCCCTAGTCACATGGTTCTACCGGTGTGGTCCATCACATGTGCAGTGGGGTCCATCATTGTGTGTGGGAAGGGTGGCTGTGTGGTCCTTCACACAGGGCCAATGGGTTATGGCCATGCACAGGGGTGTCCTGCCAGCTGGCTCTGCTATGTGTACATTTATGGCAGCCCTCACCCGGCCATAAATGTACACGACTGCACCACACGCCTGGCCATCGTACATAGTTTTGTGCATGCGCTCAGAGGACACCTCCTGATGAAGGGATAAGAAAAGGAAACCTTGAAGTGCCGAGGTTGAGACTGTCACTTTGGGAGCCTGAAAATTTTGAAAAGCACTTTGCATTTTGCACTGGTGTTATAGTGTTTTGAATTATGCACTTATGCTTTTCATTTTCTGTAAGTATGAATTTTGCACCAAACAAATTTTTTACAAGTGAAGAATCTTTCTACTGAAATTTCATGCCTGTAGTGCTGATTTCTTAATTAAAAATGATGAACTGAGAGTCGGCCTGCTCACGGTACTCCACAGCCACGTCTCAGCAGATGTGCCATGCCTTGCGGCTGTGGAGCTGTGCGTGGATGAGTTGCTTGGGCCCCTGCATGCTCTTCATGCATATCTCAGCATCGGGACTTGCGAGTGGTTTGGGGGTAGCTGCCTATGGGTGCTCACTACACATGCCTATGCACCCATCATTGGCTTCATGCATATAGCTGAATGTCCTTCAGTCATAGGGTACTATACCTGTCTCCAGTGAGCTGCTGAATAGTTCAGATAACTGTTCAGCTAGGACCTGCTCAATTTCTTCAGTACAAGTGGAGGTATTTTGTCAGAGCTCATGTACTGATTCACTTTGTTTGCTGTCCACACTGCCCCTCTGCCTCCTCCCTCTGCCTTAGTGGCACAGTCAGGCATTAGTCCCTTGTCCTCCATTGTGAACACTGAGCAGAAATATCTGTTCTGAATGTCTGTCTTTCCTTCATCTTCCTCTTCCCACTCTTCCTCCTGTTTCAGGCTGACTGTTCCTTCCCTCATTTTCCTCTTCTCCTGTATGCAATAAGGTATTTTCTCCTTTCTTTATACACTCTGTAATTCTTAGGTCCATGTGAGCCTTTTCCTCCTTAGTATCCTGTTATCCTTGTTCACCCTGCTGTACCCAACCTGTTCCCCCTACCTGTCTTGCTCTGTATTTTTAAATGCCCATTCCTTAACTTGCATGGCCTCTACTACTTCCCTTGTGTACCATAATGTTTTGTTACTCTTCCTCATCTTGCGAAGTTCCCTTACACAGAGATCTGTAACCTCTGCTTATCCCACATTTTTCAATACCCATAGTGCTTCCTCCACCTCTGTCTCTCTTACCCGCTCTATTTTCTCCTGCAGAAGCTTCCTCATGCTTCCAAAATCAGCTGTTCTAAAGTCTATTGGCTCGATTCTGAAAGAGGGCTTAGATTGGGACAAACTACAGCAAATGGCAGCTTGCACCAAAGACTGGTGCACCTGGGACCATGCACCAGATTGTGGTACAGGAGGGGTCTTAGTGCCTACATGCCCACTCTTGTCATGACCTCTCCCATGCAACAAACACAGGGTACACGGGAGAGGTTAGCCGCAGGCTCCGTCAGCAAAGACAAACATTCCTCAAACAGAAAAGACCTTCCCTGGTGGTCCAGTGGTCCCCCCTCCCCAATTTCTGATCCATTTATACATTAAAACTCCACTTATCCCTGGTAGTCTTGTGGTCCCCCTTCCCGATCCCTGATGTGCCAGTATAATATTTCTAGAAAATTATCGCCTTCATGGTAGTCAAGTGGTCCCCCCTCCCAGATCCCGATTTGCCCATATAATAAATATATTAAATGATCCCATCCCTGGTAGTGTAGTAGTCCCCTCTCCATGATCCTCAATGTGCCAGTATAATAAATGTATAAAATAATCCCCTCTTCCCAGATAGTGTTGTGGACTCTCTCCCCGATCCCTGAGCTGTGGTGACATTGAGAAAATGCCTCATTCCTGGTGGTCAAGTGGACCCCCACTCCAGCAGGTAGTGCCCACCACCCCACTCCCCCCCATTCTAAACCCTGAGATGACAACCGGCACAGCTGTACTCTCGCCACCACAGCCAGCTACTGACTGTTCTGTCACTGAGCGCATACTGTATAACACAATATTTGCTCACTGACTGACAGCTGACTGTCAATCAATGAGCGTGTACAGTATTACACAGTATGCGTTCAGTGACAGACCATTCAGCAGCAGGCTGTAGTACTGAGAAGATGGCTGTGCTGGTTGCTAGCTCAGGGTTTAGGATTGGGGGGAAGCAAGGTGGTGAGCACTGCCTGTCGAGATGGTGGTCCACAAGACCACCAGGGATGAGGGATTTTTTTTATGTCGCCATGACTTAGGGATCGGGGATGGGAACCATTAGACTACCAGGGATGAGATTATTTTATATATTTATTATACGGACACACTGGGGATCTGGAGAGGGACCACTAGGCTACCAGGGAGAAGACAGTTACCAAAAGCAAATAAATTGCTAACGTTATTATTTTACCACATGGGCATATCGAGGATCAGGAAGGGCAGACTGCTAGACTGTCAGGGAAGAAACAGTTACCAAAACAAATAAATAAATAAATAAAATTATTTATTTGTTCATCATTTTGCTGTACAGGCACATTGGAGATTGGGGAGTATGACCTCAGCACATTGCCACAAACAAGCAACTCTTCAAGAAGAGAATTTCCTAAGTACCTTTAGACCAGCCCTGGCTGATCTAAGGGTACTTGGAATTTCTCCCTTTGAGAGGGTTCTGTGAATTTCACATTTGGGGATGTGGCAGCATGGCATCTGCCACATGCCCCTAACACCATGTCGCCATCCATTCTTGGGCACATGGGCAGCATAAGCCCCATTTGAGGCAGGCAGCCTGCAGTTGACGCAGGCTGCTTTTGTGAATAACTCAGGGTACAGTTTTTGATGCAAGGTGCCATTTGTGCTATTTCTGTTTGGTGCAGGCACCTTGCAGCCATCTCAGGGCTTTGAGACTCGAGCCCTATGACTTTTGTCTGGGATTGATTTTTGTCTACATCTAGTCTGATGTTGAACTATCAATCAATGAGTTTATTGGTCGACATATATTGTCATTACAGTATATACAAAAAGTTAAAAAGTACAATCATAATACAGTATTAATTTAACAAATTATTTAAAAATCTTAACAGTAATATTGCACATACATTCACATATAAACACATGTCATATCCTGGATAGCATTGTCCTAGTAAACAACATGAATTGGCTCTGTTTATACAATGAAATTTCACCCAAAAAAATCCCTGAGTTGAATTTGTACAGAACTACCCTGGACAAGAAAACATAGTTGGCATAAACCCTAACAAACCACCTGCCCATTCAAGGGCAGGAGGTATAAATGGAAAAAAAGGGTTCGGGTCTGGCTACCTACACCCCTGGATAAAACTGTTAACTCAAATCTCATACGAGAAAAAAGATCCTAACAAGGATCAATTATGGCTCATTGTTTGCAATCTTTGGTGAACATGTTTCAATCTTATCTTTTTGGCTGCAGTGAAAAATTATGCCAGGTCAGTAAGAATTTGCAGATTTTCAGAATTTAACCAGATATCAAGAAGATAACATGAAGGTATGATATAGGATGAAAAATATTTAGCTAAGTATTTCTTCCTTATTTTTTCACACCACTGGCATCTTATAAGTATGTGATTTAAATCTTCAGGTTCCTTTAAATAACACAAACAATTAGGAGAAGAAACTTGTTGAGAATATCTGGCAGTTAATATGCTGCTGGGAAACAACCCAAATCTACAGAGAGTCAAGATTTGCCGATGGCTTGGATTCATTATTACCAATAAATATTCTTTGAGAGCATGATCCTGTATGTTGTTAGTTAACCACTGAGAAACTTTTAATTGTTTGATTTTTTTTGTAAATTGATTTCCTTATATTTTCTTGTAATCAATGCAGAAACAACTTTAGAGTAATTTTTATGTATTTTTATTACGTGATTATTCCAATAACGTAATCTAGTAAGACCGTATCTCTCCAATAAGGAGAACACAGTTGACAACAAGCCATCATTTAACAAATCTATATTAGTTTTTTTTTTCTTTTAAACATGATGCAATAATGGAACAAATGGGTTCCTGAAGCATATTAATCCAGAAATGTATTATTCTTATATGAGTTTTTGATATAAATGTAATTTGACCAAGGTGTGCCCTTACCAATTCATTGGCTGCTGAAAAGGTAAGCCTAGGGTTTTCTTATAAAGTTTATTGATAATAGATTCTAGGGTTTTCAAACTAGAGACTCCCAATGTTCAATGGCATAAAGCCCTTGATTTATTAACTTGCTATCTATAGCCCTGACTATTGGCTATATTGTCATACAGTACCTCCGTAAATTCTATTAAATCGCAATAAGGCAGAGGATGTAATCCTCATTTTAGCCACCACAGTCCTCATATGCTTGTTCCAGGAAATTGTACTCAATTTTGTAACCCCTAAATAGGTATACTGATTTACAAATTCCAGCAATTGGTTAGTCAGGAACAAACTTCTATACTTCCTTCTGGACCCTATGACCATAACTTTGGTTTTAGATTTATTAATTGTTAATTTCAATAAAGTACAACGAGCTTGTAGTTTACAGACACTCCTTTGTAGACCCAATCTAGACATTGCAACAAGCACAAGGTCATTCGCATAAGCCAGTATGGAATGTTCAAGAACATTCAGCATATGGTGAGAAGGGCTAATTAATTCTATCAAAATATGATTGCAAAGCTAAGCTATCTGATGGTCATCAATTCCTAGTGCACCCAGCACCCCTATTTTCTTCACATTGTCCTTATTAGTAACCACTAATTTAAGGATGTCTGTCTCTGAAATAGACTACTCCACTCTCTGTGCTAGGAATGCATCCTGAAGTACTTCTACCAGCTGTTGGCTCCTTCCACTTGCTGCTACTGAGATTCTTATATCTACATCTGGCATGTTGAAGTCCCCAGCAGCAACACCACCCCAAGCAATACTGCCTTTTCATCTCATCCCCTAGTTCTCCATCTGCTTTCATCTGCTGAGATGGTGGTCTGTGAATCATCCCTATTCTGGCATTTCTTCCCCTCCCAAAACTGCCTGTACTCATTTTGTTTCTGTGCGTGTTTGCTATGCCCCATCTACTCCATCTCTTGAGCATTTACACATTCCTTTACATATAGCACAACTCATCTTAATGCCAAAAAATGTAAGTTGGTGCATGTATTGCAAAAAATCCTAGCACTTAATACAGGATGTGGGAGGTAGTAGTGGAAGGCACTGTGGAGGAAAAGCCTTGGGTGTAATAATATCAAACAGCCTGATGGCATCAGCGCAATGGAACAGGCAGTGAGCAGGGCAAATAGGATGCTGGAGAGGGAAGGGATCACCAGCAGGAGGAGGAGTGCTGCTGCCACTGTATCAGTCACTGGTTCGGCTTCACCTGGAGTACTGTGTGCAGTTCTGGAGTCCACATCTAAAGGATAGGGACAGGATGGAGGCAGTCCAGTGGAGGATAATCAAGACAATTCAGGGACAGTAGGAAAGGGATTTATATGATGAGTGCCTCCATAAGGGTGAGTCCCCAATGGGCGATTGCAGAAGGGAAAGTTCATTGAGGTTGATGGGGAATAAGGGCAACCAGTGATAAGGCAATGGCAACATGGTGAGGTGTACCAGGTGATGTGGGAACAGTGGGATGTGGTGCATGCATGCCTGAAGAGCATGGGTCAAAAGAGCAACTTCAGTGGATGCAAAAACACAGCAGGCATCCATGCTGTGGGTGACATCGCTCAAGTGCTGGACACACTGGCATGGGGACAGGTCACAGGGCACTGTCCAAAGTGCCACCACTACACACAGTGCCACATGGGCACACTGCCATGCTACAGGCTACCCTGCATCCATTCACACATGGAATTGGAAATTGTGAGCAAGCCCATGGATGTAGTCATAGGGGCTGTGGGTCCCATACTCAGATACTATGGCAGCAATCCAGACATTCAGATCCTGATAGCACCTGCGAACCTTTGACAACTCTGCCCTGGAAACAAGTTGCTCAGAGCATAACATAACCATATGTTCCTCCTCACAGAGGCATTTCAAAAGGCACCAAACACTGGGGTGGCACAGCCCAATGCGGGTATTAAAAGCCTTGATGGTACTGTTGTTCTGGCAAGGCCCTGGATGGCAGCCCCATGGCAGTTCTGCTGGGTGACAGGGAGTACAGCACAGTGATGCCCAGGCCACCCTGTGGGGTGGCTGATGAAGGTTTCTTTGAAACTGTCCATTACAGGCTGAAGAGCTCTTCATTGGACACCATATACTCCCACTCCCACATCTCATCAAAGACCACCAGCACGTTATCTGGTGGCATGAATGCTAGTTCCAGCAGCATATGGAGGCACAAGGAGAAGTCTTGGTCAGCCGTGTACCACTCCAGTAGCTCATGGCACTGCTGGATATTCTGCCATAGGGCTTGAGAAAAATGAAAGTAACAGCCCAGGATCTGAGCATCAGGGAAGACTGTGGACACACCACATCAGCTAGCCTGTTCAAAGTCCAGCAAGACTGTGATGGAGTACAGGGCTGGACAGTGGATCTTAAGTTGCCCAGGCAGCCAGATGTAGATCTGTGCCCTCCGTGAGCAAGTGAGGACATACACTGCTGGCACGACTGCCCTGGACTGGACTACATGGATGGTATAGAACTGATCAAACTGTGTCAATCATACTTTAAATGTACCTTCCATGAACCAGTCAGGACAGTCTTCCAGCTGATGCAGACTCTGGTCAGTGGTGCATATGACTAGCTAGTCCTGCTTCCTCCCACTGTTGTAAAGCAGGAACTGGGTCCATTGCTGGTCACAGTGAACTCATTGGGAATGATGAGGTCTGTAACGGACATGGGGGTCACCGGCCACCCCCGCACAATGTGTTGCACCTGCTGAACAGTCCACAGTAGATGCATGCCAGGCAGATGTCCCTGCATGGCCGTGGGTATACCCATGATACTGTCTGCCATGACCTGCAAGGTGCTGTCCAAGGTCCGCCGTGCCTGGAGGGTCACAATTACCTATCACACTCCCACGTTTGCTATGTTGGGGGCATGGTTATGTTCCCAAATAGTCACCATGTAAGTGTCATCCACAGTGTGGAGTTTTGCAAGGCAGTGGTGCTGGTGGGTGTCGATGCAGTGATAGTAGGTTTTTTTCGGGTCCTTCCTTATCTTTGCAGTACACATACCCATTATGCACTGCCAAGAACATGTCTTTCTGGCTCTGCAGAAAGAGAACCACCATTCTGAAGTCAGGGAGATGTTAGTGGGCTGTTGCCACCTGTGGCCATTATAAACGTGTGTCCAACACCACCCTGTGATTTGGGGGCACACCTGCCCCCACCATGACTGGTGGCCAATGAATACCAGCCCTGTGTCCCCCCAGATATCACTGTGTTTGCTGCATGCACTCTCATGGCTGCTGGACATCCCAAGCACACTTCACACCTGTCCAGCCCCACAGCAGCACATTGTGCATTCCAGCCTCCCTGCTGTGTTGCTCCAGGGGCCTTTGGTACTGCCAACCTCTGGAGCCAAGTACTGTCCTGCCCATCCTGTGGTGCCTAGTATTGGTGGAATGGTGGAACCCTATCCCATGGACCCCATGCAATCATTGGGCTGCTGCAGATAGGTGCCTCCATGGCTGTGTTGCCATGGTCCATTTGTGTTGCCTGCCTGTGTCCTCCTGGTCCGAGGGTCCTCCTCATTGCCCTGTCCTGTACACAGTCCCCCTGTCTGTGTGCCCTGTCCAGCCATGCTGTGGTGTTCCCACTCACCATGCACACCGTGGTTGGTCCTGTCTTACTGGGACTGTAGGCGCTTTGTTGGTGCACACTTTCCAAGGCTCTCACTGGCTCAGGCCTCCTGGCACTTGCCTGCATGTGTATAGCTGCTGTTGCTTCACCCTTAGTGGTGCTGCAGCTGTTTTTGCTCTGTCTCTGTTGGGCGGCCTTTGTAAGCATTTGCCTTTTCGGATTTGCTCTTCAGAACTCGCCCACCTGAATGCACTGTTTTTTTCTACGCTCTTCATGGTGACTGCTGTAGGAAAGGGCAGATGGAGAGTTAACAGATCTGAACATGTACATGGTGGAGATGAAAAGGGAAAGAGGGGATATAACTGAAACATACATATACCTCCTAGGGTTAAATAAAATAAATTGCAGGAAATGGTTCAAACCAATTGGGAACACAAGCACCAGTGATACATCCAAGGAGTTGTCAGTGGGAAGGGCAAGTGATAGATTCATTGTTTATTTTTGTTCCCTTTCTAAAAATAACTTTTCAAAGCAGCAGTACATGTTCAGTGAAAGTAAACATTTCATATCTTTACCTTGTTGCTCTTTTCAGGGGCCTTGTTAGCCTTTTTTGTTTTCAATTTTAAGGTCTTAGACACTGTACCCCAAAGGAGATTGGTAAGGAAACCTGAGCAGCCTGTGGGTGAAAGCCAAACTGCTGAACCTGGATTAGAAACTGGTTAACAGATAGGAGACAACGGGTGGTGGTTAATGACACTCATGCTAATGATGGGAGAGTGACCACTACGTAGCCGCAAGGATCAGTACTGAAAGTGGTCTTAAATGTCTTCATAAGTGACATGGCAGAAGAACTGGAAACAAAGCTGTGTGTACAGGGCAATGGCAGCAGGGTGGCAAAATAAATCTTTGATACCCTCCACTAAGGTACAATATTAGGGGAAGTAACCACAATATAATGTTATTCAAATGATAGACACACAGTTTATAAAGCACAGAGCTATTTCAGGGACTGCAAAAACCAAATAACAATAAAAGCATTATTTCCTTTGTAAGTGGACTGTATTTCTGCTTCTACAACTGTATCCCTTCATGAGTTTATTTTTATTGTAAATTTTGTTCCAAAACTTATAAATAAATAAATAAATAAATAAATAAATAAATCTTTGACTGTGACATCCAGAGGGGAGAGAGACTGCATGGTGGCCCATGATAAATGCAACAGTCCCAGAAATCCCAAATATTTTTTTTTCTTTTCCTGGCTTCAATGTGGCTGTGTGTACAGGGCAAGGGCAGCAAGGTGGCAAAATAAATCTTTGATATGTTGGGATGTCCAGAGGAGAGAGAGAGAGAGAGAGAAAGAAAGAAAGAAAGAAAGAAAGAAAGAAAGAGACTCAGGGGGACTGACAATAAAGGTAACAGTCTCAGAAATTCCAAATAAAATGTCTTTTCCTGGCTTCAGTGTGGCTGTGTGTACAGGGCAAGGGCAACAGGGTAGCAAAATAAATCTTTGACTTGTGCCATCTATTTGCATCTGTCTGTCTCTTTCTCTCTCTCTCTCTCTCTGTCTCTCCCAGCACACTCATGCCACGGACCTGAGCAGGACATGCCACCATTATAGGCCAGCCATGAAAAGGCTAGTAGTGATTGACTGCTTTTTTATTTAGCAGTTTTACTTTAATTGTTTGTACAAATAATCAATTAAATGTTTTTCTTTGGGCCTCTGTGTCAAATGTGAGTGACTTTGGTCACTTTTATTCATTGTTCAAATATTGGTCAATAAATCAGAGCTAATCAGAACTAATTAGAATAAATTAGATCTTTACTGTGTTCCAGTTCCCCCTAATCATGACATTGCTCCCACTTCCCTACCCCCTCATGTGCCCTCAAGTACCTTACTCCTTCCACCCATGGTTACAACCCCTCCTTTTTCTCACTTCAGAGAGCTTCCAAGTATGGTGTTAACCTCTGACACTGGCTTGCTGCTATATCGCCTAAGCTGTTTGATGTTGTTGTACTCTGACTTACCTGTACCATATGTAACCCTATCATCTGTATTGTGCTGTCTATGTAACTGATGTGGAACCTATAAATGAGAATCTGCTCACTGGTGTAATCCAAGAGCTCAATAAGTAAATAAAAATAAATAAAACATATTTAATAAGGATCAGAGCTTCACTGAGTTCTCCCAGCCCTAGGTGACATCAAATCTTTAATAAACACTCAGGAGCAGGTAGAGAGAATGTTTATGGAACTTGGAAAATTCAAGGTGTGATCAAGAACATGCTAGTGTGGGTTCAATGCCAAAAAGGCAAAATCATTCACCTAAGGCATAGGAACCCAGGAGTGGAGTACAGGATGGAGGCACTGACACTCACTAGCAAGAAAGGGACCTTGAGGTTATCATATCCAATGACCTCAAAGTGGCAGGGCAATGTGATAATGAAGTGGGTAGCATCAGCGGGATGCTGGAATGCATAATGAGGGGGCATGGCTTTCAAGCAATAGAGCAAGATGTCTTTTAGAGGAGTGCCACACTGGCGCAGCTTGGAATCCGTAAATAAAATGTTTTACAACTTCTATTTCAAAAAATAAACTGCACCATTGAAATCAGCATCAGTAATCAATGAAATAGTTGGCTTGTGTAGTTAATGGCAAACAGACCTGATGTAACTCTTTAGAGTGAGGGAATGTGAGAAGGTTGGTCAGATGGCTTATACTGGTACAGTTCACGTTGTGAGATTTAGTTATCTTTATTATCCTGTAGAGCACAAATGCATAATAAGGAAATGAGACAGCAATACCAAAAAGAAATCTTTATTTATTCGCCCAGGCCTATCTGGATTATCTGTTCCATTTACAGATTAGATTACAGTTTTTGAAATTTGTTGTTTTTAGCTTATTATTTATGGGAAATGTTTTTATGTGGGATTCATTATTTATATGTTTATGTTTTTCTTTTTCTGTTTTTTATTGATTCTGTTTTGAAAAATGTGTATATGTATCTCTACGGCACCCAGAGCCTCTGGGATTGTGTCTTTTAAATACATTTTGCCTTGCCTTGCCTATTTAGAGAATCCACAATGAGCGGTCAGTCATGGACAGCAGATTTATTCTAGTTCAGTTGTGAAAGGAAGTACTTTTGCTAAATGTTGCTTCTTTGTGATATTTATTGCACCAATACCTGTAAATATGATCAAAGTTTATTAAATACACAATTAAAAAAATTGAAATCTGTGTTGGTGATTACATAAGAAACATCTCTCCTTGTCTTGGGAAGAATACATAAATTTCCTACCTACTGAGTCAGGAATCTGTGAAATGGTTACCTCAGGGAGTTGAGGGGGAATCGCCAAACTTCGCTATAAACTGGAGCAGTTCATGAAGGAACTCGATAAAAAGGTTGACTCTCTTAACAGTTGGGTTGTGATTGTAGAAACAAATTTGGACATTTCATCTATAGACTCAAAATAAACTAAACCAAAGGTGAAAAAGGTTGTAACAGCCATGGCTAAGGTAGTTCAGGAGAACAGAATACTTTGGTTTCAACTTCAGCACCTAGAAAACGGTGTTCGGCTGGCAAAAATTAGACTTCTGGCCAGAAAATCAAGATACACTGACCTTTGTGGGTAATTTTTCCAAACATAATTAGGACTGGCTCTAGAGGATTCCTTACTAAATGCATACCATGTTGACCCAAGGAGAAGACCTGCTCACAGTGATACACCTCATGCCATTTTGGTTGTAACAGCAGGCCCACATCTGAAGGAGGATCCTTACAGCTGCTAGTGAAAAAGGGCAAATGCAGCATTCAAATGCACTTGAAACATAGGTTAGTCACCTGTAGTCATAGTTCTAGAAGTTCTATATGGATAAAACATCCACACTCTGGAAGTTCCACAGAATGGTTTCATTGGCCAGAGATCTTTAGGTCAATGAAGCTGTGCACTGACTTCCAGGTAGCAGCCCTGCAGACTTCCTGGACAGGGACATCCTTGAAATAGCCACTGAGACAGCAGTATGCCTGGTGGAATGAGCCTTAAGCCCCATGGGAGGCTTGCTACCAGTTAACCTATAGCAGAGATCAATGTAGGATGTGACCCACCCGGCAGTCATCCACTTTGCTGCTGGTCTTCTAGGCATGGCTTCAGCATCAGTGGCAAACAGCTGTTGAGCCAGAATTCAAGCTCCAGTCATGCACTCTACATAATAAGACAGCACTCTCCGCAGGTCCACGATATACAGCTTGCGGTCAGCCTCCAAAGATGGGCTAGTGAAAGACATTGATAAGTTAATCATCTGCTTAAGGTAAAGCTCCAATACCACTTTGGGAGGAACTTCAGTTTGGAGCAAAGGACAATTTTGTCCTTGTGGAAGACAAGATAAGAAGGCTCCACTGAGAGCACCTGAGCTCACCAATCTTTCTGTCTGACATAATGGCCACCAGGAAGGCTATTTTCCATGACATATGTTGACATCTCACATCTGTGCAATAGTGCAAAAGACTTGCCTATGAGCATTATCAATACCAGCAATAAGTCCCACTGTGGAGGTGAATCATGCACTTGAGGGGACTGGTGGTTCAGGCTGTTGAAAAAGCACCTGACCACCTTCTCCTGGGTTGCCATCAGCATACCACCCCATGCTCAGTAAGTAGAGATGGCTGCCAAGTGCACATTATGGGTTGTCACCTGCAGTCCCAGCTGGAAAAAGGACCAGAGGTAGTCAGGATGTTAGCCATGGGGCAGGCAAGGAGATCAAGCCCCTTGCCTTGACACCAAATGGAAAATATTTTCTATTTACAGTTATAACATTTGCAAGTTGGCTGTTTCTTGGAGATCTTCACAATGTGGAACACATTATCCATGAACCAATGCCTTTAGCTGATCAGGAACAAGGCCTGGAGATGCAGGGACAGAAGGTCTGGATGCAGAATCATCCCCTGTTTTCTGTTCAGCAGATACAAATGCAGAGGAGCGGGTGAAGACAGAAAGATGCTGGGGGTGGGTAAGCATCAGGATAGGTTAGGTGATGGGGAACAAATGATGAGTAGGGACAGAAAGCAAGTCAGGATGGAACATGAGGAGGAGGCCAAAGGGAGCCTAACCCTGCGATACAAGGCTAGAGGCCAAAAGAACACCCAGGAAGCAAGGGGCAATAGGGTGGCACACTTGGGGGACTCAATAATTAAGAGGCTAAAATGGGGAAGGAAGGGAGCAAAAAAACAATGCAATATGGGTACAGTGCATGCCAGGGATGATGGAACTGGAGGTGAGGCATCATATTCCTTCCTGGGGTAAGCAGCAGGAGGAAAGGGTACACCTGGTGTTTCACCTTGGCATGAATGACTTGAAAGGGAACAGTCTGATGGAAGTACATGCAAGATTCGAGGAACTCGCTAGGTTCTGTAGGAGCAACATTGTTCTTCCTTCCATTTACTTCTCTGAGGTGTTGCCAGTACCAAGAGCAAGCAGGCCTAGGAAGGAAAAGATAAAGGCATTCAACAATTGGCTACAAGGTTGGTGCGGTCAGATGGGGTTTGGCTGGATAGGTGACTGGGGCTCTACATGGGAGAGGAGGAGGGGCTGTATGCCCAAGACAGGTTGCACCTGAGCTCTTCAGGGGCAGCTGCACTAAAGAGTAATCTGGGGCTTCTTGGCAAGGGAGTTCAATTTAAACTAAATAAAAGGTGGAGGGGCTAAGGACAGGGCCATCCATATGGGAGACAGAGCAGAGAGGCTATCAGCCTCCTCCCCAAGTCACAACACTCATTAAGGGTACAGTTAGCAGCAGGGAAGGATGGGATGGGGCTGCATGTTGGAGGGCTTTGGTTGCAAATGCCAGGTACCTGGGAAATAAAATGGGAGAACTGGAGGCCACTATGATGGAGGAGGACCTAGACATTGTAACAGTGTGTGAGATTTGGTGGAATGAACACCACACCTAGGAGACAGTAATCCCAGGGTATCGTTTGTTTAGGAAGGATCAGGAGGGGAAGAGGGAAGGGTGGCATTATATGTCAGGGAAGGGATTGGGGCCATGGAAGGGCAGGATGAGAATGGGGAAACAGAGATAATGTGGGTCACCCTAGACAGGGGATGGGGGAAAACTTGCGCGTTGAGATAGTCTATAGGCCTTCTATGCGGGGGAGGAAGGGGATAGACACTGTAGAATGAGTAGCGAGGATTGCATGGAAAGGGGAACTTATGCTAGTTGGGGACTTAAACCTGCTGGACATCAACTGGGAGGCCCAGACAGCAATCTCTGCAAGGAGCAGGGGCATCTTAGAGGCTCTGCAGGGCATATTCCTGCAGCAAAGGATCAGTGAGCCCACTAGGGGTGTAAACCTGATGGATGTGGTCCTCACAAATGGGGACAGTGTGGAGGAAGTGGAGGTGAGGGAAAAGCTGGGTACCAGTGACCACAGGGCTGTCAGCTTCAGGGTGAGAGTGGGCAGGGAGAGGGTTAGGATGAGAGCTAAGGTAATGGACTTCAGGAAGGCTGACTTTCCTGGAATGAGGAAGGTAGTTAGGGAAGAAATTTTGAGGATAGGGGATGTGCAGGGGGTGGAAAAATTATGAGCAGCCATCAACAGAGGGGTATATAAAGCCATGGACTCGTATATAAGAAGGGTAAGGAAGACTAGAAGACAGAAAAGACCTCTATGGTTCACTAGAGAGGTGGCGTTAGGGGTCAAGGAGAAGACTAGAGCATTCAAGAGGTACAGAAGGACACAAAAGGATGAGGATAGGGAAACCTACATGGAAAAAAGAAAGGAGGCAGGGCAAAAGATAAGGAGGGCTAAGGAGGCCACTGAGGAGAGGATAGGGAATTGGGCAAAGAGGGGGGACAAAACCTTGTTTAGGTACGTTGGAGAATGGAGGAGGGCACAGCATGGGATTGGAAGGATAAGGGAGGAAAGTAGAACAATACGGGAAGGGAATTTTGAAAAAGCAGAGGCATTAAATAGCTATTTCACCTCAATCTTCACAGAGGAAAGAGAGGGCAGGAGACCAAGATGGGGTGGGGAGGGTGACAGCCACAGGTAGGTGGGTGTGGGAGAATTCACAGCTGAAGGAGTAAGGGAAGAGCTGGGTAGACTTAGGGTGGACAAGGCAATGGGGCCTGATGGAATACACTCAAGGATTCTCAAGGAGGTGAAGGATGAACTGGTGCCGCATCAGGCGAGGCTGTTTAACTTATCCTTGGTCACAGGGGTGGTGCCAATGGACTGGAAGATGGCAGAGGTGGTCACACTACATAAGGGGGGGAGGAAGGACGAGGTTGCAAACTACCGTCCCATTAGTCTTACCTCTGTGGTGGGGAAGGTAATGGAAACACTACTTAAAATCAGGTTGATAGAATACTTGGAGATGAATGGCATGCAGGATGACAGGCAGCATGGCTTCACCAAGGGAAGGTCCTATCAGACCAACCTGATAGTGTTTTTTGATGGGGTGACACAGATAGTGGACCAGGTAGGGGTGGTGGATGTGACCTATCTGGATTTCAGTAAGGCCTTCGACACTGTTCTGCATGGCGGAATGGTGCATAAGCTGGACAGACTAGGGGTGGACCACTGGATCACCAGGTTGGTGGAAAACTGGTTGAAGGGAAAGAGTTAAACGGTGGTGGTAAATTGGAAACATTCCAGGGAATGGGCAGTGACCAGTGGGGTGCCACAGGGGTTAGTGCTAGGACCAATACTCTTTAACATCTACGTTGGTGACCTAACAGAGGATCTAGAGGAATGGGTGTGCTTGTTCACAGACAATACAAAGGTCTGCAATAGGGTGAATTTACCTAGTGGGGTGCAAGCTATGAGGTGGGACCTGGAGAGGCTGGAGAGGTGGTCTGACACCTAGAAATTGAAGTTTAATGCACATAAGTGCTCGGTGATGCACCTGGGGAAGGGCAATAGGAGGGAACCTTACTCCCTTGGGGGGTGGTGATTAAAGAGAAGAAAAAAGAAAGGGACCTGGGGATTATGGTATCATGGGACCTCAAGGTGGGCAGCCAGTGAAGCAGGGCAGTGGGAAAGACAAATGGAATGTTGGCCTACATTGTGAGGTGTTTTAATAGCAGGAAAAGGGAGGTGCTAATGCCATTATACAGAACCATGGTCAGGCCGCATCTGGAGTATGGGGTGCAGTTCTGGAGGCCTCACCTATGCAGAGATGTTGAGCTAATGGAGAGAGTACAGAGAAGGGCAACCAAAATGTATGGGGGATGCAGGATGTACCCTATGAGAGAAGATTGAGAGAGCTGAAATTGTACCCTCTGGAGGCTAGGATGGAGAGGGGGGACATGATTGAGACCTTTAAATATCTGAAGGGAATAAACAACATGGTGGGTGAAAGCTTCTTCAAATTGAAGAAAGGCGCGAACATGAGGGGACATAGCCTCAAACTGTAAGATGGGCAATACAGAGGTAATGTTAGAGGGCAGTTTTTCATGGAGAGGGTGGTGGAGGCCTGTAACAAGCTGCCAGAGGAGGTAGTGGCAGCTGAAATGATGGAGGGATTCAAGAGGGCTTGGGGTAGATTTAAGGGGTTGGGAAAAGAGGGTAGAAGCATAACAGAAGGGGGTAGGGTGTTGGGCAGACTAGATGTGCAGTGGGGCCTTTATCTGCCATCACATTTCTGTGTGTATTTGTGAAATTGACATGGATGTCTGCTGCTGAGGCTGTGGAGATCCAGGTAGTAGAACTGCCATGGCCAGTCAGGAGCTATCAGGATCATCCATGCCTTGTCCTTCCATGTCTTGACCACCACCTTGTGGATTAAAGGGAAGGGAAGGAAGGCATATATGAGACATGGCGTCCAAGGCCTTGCAAAGACATCCACTAGCAGTGTCCCAGACTGTAGTGGATGGGCATAAAAACAGCCTTAGTTTGGCATTCACCAAGGAAGAAATCAGGTCCAGCAAGGGAGTGGCCCATGGGGAAAATATGTGGTTCACAACCTCCTGATGCAGGGACCACTCGTGTGACATCTCTCCTAACCAGTAAAGAGCATCTGCTAGTTGATTGTTCTCTTCTGCAATATGGATTGCCAGGAGATCTACACAAAGCTGTGCACGGGGGTCCAGGTGCGGAGGGTCTCCCAACACAAGGGAAGGGAGTGAGTTTCAACCTGCTTGTTCAGGTAGAACATGATTGTGGTTTTGTCTGTCTGGTCCTGCACAATCTGACCCCTGATTAGTGAAGTGAATGTCATCAGAACCAGATGCATTGCACATATCTCTAACAGGTTTATGTGGTGACAGGACTCCAAGGGTGACCAGAACCTGTGGGCTCTGTGGTCTCCCAGTTGCTCCCCAGCCCACCACAGATGCATCTGTCATGAGCATGATGGTCAGTTCTTGGTGGGCAAATAGAATTCCTTCCTCCAGGTGTTCTGGGATCAGCTGGGCCACTGTGACTAGCTTGTCTAAATGGCCTAGACTCCAGGACCATTAATGGTGCAGCTCCCACTGAAGGTGACACATCCACTAGCAGGCCCAACAGACCATGCTGGTATAAGATGCCATGCACCCCAGCAGCCTCAGAAAATTCTGGTCTGGGCAGAAGAGCTCAAGTTGAATCAATTGGGCAAAGGAGGTAAGAATCAGAGAAAAATAAAGCAATAAAATGTTAGCAGTAAACAGTAACGATCCCTGTGAGTACAAAAGAAAATAATAACACACAGTAAATCTGCCTAGCCAAAAGAAACCTTAATCCTTTTCCTTGCTCTGATGAGGTTCTGTGCTCTGTCCTTTCAAGCAACCTAGAAGAAAAGAGCTCAGGTGAAGCTAAGTGCCTTTGCCAGCAAAGCTATTCTTCCATCCTATATCGCGTGCGTCATGGGGATCAGTGCCTGACTCCTTCTGCCAGCATTGTACACAACATTTAAATTCTATCTTCCACTGCTCCGTCATTGATAGGAGAGTTTTAAGAACCTATAGAAATAACTATCAACTCAAAAATTTTATAAAAGAAAGTTTGCCAGCAGTGAACTAGAAATCTAAGTGGGAGCTGTGAAGGAGATGACCTGTTCTTCAAGCAGAAAGAAAGATCTGACATCGTGGAGCCGAGCTGGGGGATATACCACCTGGGTGGTAGGAGGAGTTTGGCTTAAAAATGTCCAGCCAATGAGATCATTCTGGTAGAACTGCCAGAGGGCAGATGTGAACTATATCCATGCCACTACAATCTTTTGTTTCCCTGACTTCTCATACATCACAAGGCAGTGGTGGAAATCTTTCAACTCCATCTGGTCTGAACTTAAGTAACTGGGATCAGTCATGCTTTGTTATACCTGCTAAACTGAGACTTCATATGCTGGTAAGGTATACTTGATTAAAGATCTGGCAGATGCAGGAAAAAGACTATTAAAACCGAAGGAAGATTTTGCTAGAAGATACTGTGGGGCTGCATTAGGTGAAGAGGTGAAATTGAAAGCATTGTGTGCTAATTGAACTGTTTACCCCACACATTTTCTTCCCCACATGCTTGCTAGGCAGGCTGTTTGTGTAGTGTTAGACTGTAGGCAGTTTAGGATGGTACCGTGGTTTACTAGGATTGCAGTTCCCAGAGGGGAATGTAGGATGTGGGCAAAGGGATAGGAGAATTAATAAAACTATTTAGGGAAGATGATTGCTTGCTCTTCTTTGAAATCTGTGAAGACACCAGTGATTCCAAGACAGCCATGCTCTACATGGCCCGAACAATCAAGAAGTGCTGTATGAGCCTTTTCATTCTTGCCTGCACAAAGTTATGGCAGGGTGATTCGCTGAACTGTTCATGGCAGACAGTCTCTGATACCATGTTAAGACACGGTCTAGTAAGTAAAATGTTGGGCACATGTTTAGTAACATGTCTAGGTGAGGTCCACATGCACTTGTGATTTGAAGCCCTGAAAGGTAAACATGCAATGGGACCAGATGGAATCCATCCGTGAGGTACTAAAGGAACAGAGCATAATATTAGCCATCCCTCTGGCAACACTATTCAGCAGCTCATTGGAAACAGGGGTAGATCCAGAGGACTGAAGGGCCATTGTGGCCCCTCTGCACAAGAATGGCAACAGGAGAAGACTTGCAACTACAGACCAGTCAGTCTCACATCAGTGGTGGTAAATGGTTTACCCATGCTGGTGGGTGCACGGTCAATTACCATGAGGTACTTTATGGCACCAGCATTAGAGCCCCTGGAATGAGGGCACCAGGAAACGGGACACACACACACACACATACACACACACACACAGAGCATCACCATTGTCCATGTGTTTTAAGAGGTGGGCTTTGCCCATGTCATGGGGTGCTGTGCCTCCTGCATCCCCAGTAAAAATATATGATCACCTCCATCCCATGCATATCAGGGAGGAGGTGGCATAGTGGAATACACCTGAAAGTCCTGGGCACCCTTAATCTGTGCACACTAATTAGGGTGCCATAATCAAGATGCCCTTCTGACAGGTTACCATAAGGTTGCGTTGTGTTTTCTTTCTTCAAATAAGTCAATCCACACAGAATGATTGTTTCCCTTTTGGTTTATTTTCTTGCGAGTTCATCAATTCATATACATGTATATTCTCTTCTTTGGTGTTCCTTATTCAATTTTTATACAGGGTTTATATAAGAATTGTTATCTTAAAAACTACCAACACCCCATTATAAGCCAATCATATAAGAACATAACCTATTAATCTTAGGGTGTGGTGAATATCAGTCAAAACATAAGTATCACCTCATTTCTTGCGCAACATCATAACTGTTTACTACATTTCTTGCACAACTTTTCTGCTGCACACCTTCCTTAACAGATGGATACCATCCTAATAAGGGCACACCATCCTGTTAAGTTTACAATAGGACATTTTAATGTTAAATGTTGTGAAATGTAAAATCATAAGGTAAAGTGTTGTGAAACCATAAGGTTATTATAAGACAAGACATTTGGTTAGGTATTATGAAAGGTTACACTTAAGCATTCAGTTAACTATTGTAAAAGGTTATACTGAAATAAAATGTTACACCACAGAATGTTACACTACAGTTACCTGGGTAAATTAATGGAAACCCTGCTGAAGAAGAGACTGATGGAGTACCTGGAGGCAAATGGGCTGCAGGACCACTGGCAGCACAGCTTTACAGTGTGTATGTGTGTGGGGGGGGGGCATGTCAAACAAATCTAATAGATTTCTTTGACTAGGTAACTAGGGAGGTGGAGGGAAGTGGATGTGGCCTATCTGGACTTCAGTAAGGCCTTTGAACTGTACCATACAGGAGACTGATTAAGAAACTTAGCAACGTGGGGGCCGGGGAGAAGGTGGTAAGCTAGGTATCTAACTGGTTAGAAGATACGAGAGAGAGAGAGAGATGGTAAACATTAGTCACTCAGGGAATGGAGAACAACTAGTGGAGTACCACAGGAAATGGTACTGGTATTGTACTCTTCAGTGTCTTCATAAGTGACATTGCTGAGGAACTGGAGTAGAAGGTGTCTTTTTGGACGACACAAAAATCTACAATAGGTAAACACACAGGAAGGGTTGGAAAGAACAAAAAAGGATCTGGGGACCCTAGAGGAGTGATCTACGGGTGACAGCTAGGTTCCAATGCTAAAAAGTGCAAAGTCATGCACCTGAAGTGGGGAAACCTGGGGTGTGTGCATAAAATGGGTGGGAGGTACTTATAGTCACTAAGCAAGAAAGAGATCTTGGGATAATCATATCTGATGATCTTAAGGTGGCAGTGTAGTGCAACAAGGTAATAGGCAACTCTAGCCAGATGCTGGGTTGCATAGGGAGGGTTATTTCTAACAGGAGAAGGGAGGTGGTGTTGCCACTGTGTCACTTATTAATGAGACCCCACCTGGAGTACTGTGCCCAGTTCTGTAGGCTGCACCTCTGCAAATACATTAATAGGGTGGAAGTGGTTCAGAAGAGGGCCACTAAAATGGCATGGGGGTTGTACAAGAAACCATATGAGGAAAGGCTGTGGGAATTTAACATGTACTCCCTGTTAGAGAGGAGACAAGAGAGGAGATGATTGAGACCGAACAGTACCTCACAGGAGTAAACAAGGTGCAGGGAGGAGCCTCTTTCAGAAGAGAAGCCCCAGAACTTGGGCAGGTTAAGAAGCTTGGGGGGGTGTAGTTTAAGAGGGATGTTAGGAAATACTTCTTCACAAAAAGAGTGGTGATAGCATAGAATGGCCTACCAGGGAAGGTGGTGAGGGCAAAGACAGTAGAGAGCTTCTAGCATGCATGGGATATGCACATGGCTATTACAGTGTGGAGGAAATGGAGAAGGGGGGGGGGGTCACCTGTGACTGAATTTGGTCCAGGGTGTAGTAACAAGCAGGAAAAGTAGGACAGACTAGATAGCTGACAGTCTATGTTTCTCTGTACCCAGTTACCAATAAATTAAAAAAATATGTCTTATTTACAATGATTTCTTTGTAAGCTGATCAGCCATAATATGCTTACTTTTTCCTAACACATCATTTATATAGAAACATAGAAATATAGAAGCTGATGTTAGATAAGGACTGCAAGGGCCATCCAGTCTGACCATTTCTTTTTCTACCTTATGATTGTGCCACAGGTATTTACTTTGTCAAAGGCCTATCTAGTCATACTCATCTGTATTGCTCCCTCATGCCTGTCCCATGCCTGTTTGAAGTCCTGCACTGTATTCATATCTACCACTTCCTGAGGTAGGCTTTTCCATGCATCCACCACCCTTTCTGTAAAAAAAAAACTTCCTCACATAACCCTTAATCACTAAAAATACCACCAACAGCTTAATCTGGTTCAAGGTTGGTTGGCATTCATCTGTATCCCCCTTCCACAGGTCGTGCCTGAAAATAGGCAGTATTTGTCTAGTGCACTTACCCGCTCAAAAAAACTAAATACAATAATAAAAAAAAATCGGCCTCCCTCTAATCTCATGCTATGTTCTCTTGTCCTGCTATTTTTCTTATATTGAAAATGTTAGACTCTTTCACCTTGTTGACGCCCTTAAGGTGTTTGAATGTTTCGATCATATCACCTCTCTCCCTCCTTTGATCTAGGGTATACATATTGAGCTCTGTTAATCTGTCCTCATATGTTTTCTGATGCAGTCCCTGCACCAGTTTGGTGGCCCTTCTCTGGACTACCTCCATTTTGTTAATGCCCTTGTGAAGGTGCAGCCTCTAGTACTGCACACAGTACTCCAGATGGGGCCTAACCAGTGTCTTGTAAAAAGGGATTATTACCTCTCTCATATGACTTGTGATACCCCTACTAATACACTCCAACATCCCCCTTGCCTTACCTGCTGCTTTAGTGATCTGCTTGGATGATTTCAGGTCATCTGTGATGATGATGCCCAAGTCCTTTCTTCCCTTGTGATTGCCAGCAACTCCCTTCCCAACCTATAAGTGGCTTCAGGGTTTCTCTTCCCTTTGTGCATGATCTTGCACTTATTTGCGATAAAACCCAGTTGCCACTCTTCTGACCATTTTGCCAGTTTATCCAGCTTTCTTCTCATTCTGCCCATCCCATCTAGATCATCTACTCTGTTGCAGATCTTGGTGTCATTTGCAAACAGACAAACCTTACCCTCCAGTCCATCTGCAATGTCACTGATGAAGATATGAAGAGGACTGGCCCCAGGACTGATCCCTGACATACCCCACTTGTGACATGCATCTCTTCCGATTGTATGCCATTTACCACCACTCTCTGTTTTCTGCCCACCAACCAGTTTGCTACCCAGTTGACCAACTTCTGACCCACACCAAGTCTACCCAACTTATTAATCAATCTTCTATGTGGAACAGTATCAATAGCTTTGCTGAAGTCAAAGTAGGTGGCATCAACTGTACCCCCCTTGGTCCACCACTATGGTTGTCCAGTCAAAGAAATCTATGAGATTAGTCTGACAGGACCTTCCTGTTATAAACCCATGCTGCCTTGGGTCCTGTACTCCTATGGATTCCAGGTGTTGCACTATCCTTTCCTTAAGGAGTGCCTCCATAATCTTGCCCACTACTGAGGTAAGACTGACTGATCTGTAGTTCCCTACCTCCTTTCTGCTACCACTTTTGTGGAGCGGGATCACATGAACCCTTCTCCAGTCTTCTGGGACCTCTCCTGTGCTCAGAGATTCGCTAAACAGTTCTGATAATGGCTCTGCTAGTTCCGCCCTTAGCTCCTTTAGTACCCTAGGATGTATGCCATCTGGTCGCATTGCCTTGTCCACCCTGAGCAGAATATAATAACTGGGGACTTCTTTACAATAGTAACAGTTTACATGTTTACAGTTTGAAGTTTCCATGGCAATGTTTGTTATACGCAATTGCAAATATATACTGGAGAAGTGCCTTGCTGGAAGAATCTAAACCATATAGGAGGGCATTATCAAATACTGGGGCTTTAGAAGGTATTTGGCATACTACAACACAGAGTGTTTATCACTCAGGGACTCACTGGACAGAATTATTCTTGGTACAACATCCTTGGTCTTGTTGCATCAACACTATTGAACTATATCAGTTACAGTTTTGTATAGTAACACTGTCTATGTATAATGAAGACAGATAGAACAGACCCTGATTAAAATTCATTTTTTTGTAATTTCTATGCCTTGAAACTTAGGGATAGCTTATGTTTTCTGACCTAATCAATTAACATAATTTTTAAAGGAATACACAGGGTGAGATATCTATAGCAGGGGAAGGAGGTGGTGTTGTTGGCACTATATTGCATGATGGTATGACCCCACCCAGAGTATTGTGTTCAGTTCTGGAGGATGTGCCTCAGAAAAAACTCAGATAGGATGGAGGCAGTCCAGAGCATGGCATTTAAAATGGTGCTGGGGTTGCACAAAAAGCCCTATGTGGAGAGGCTGAAGCATCTCAGCATACATAACCTGGAAGAGAGAAGAGCAAGAGGAACATGATAGAGATCTATAAGTACCTCTCAGGGGTAAACAGGGTACATAGAGGAGTTTCTTTCAAATGAGAAAGAGCACCAGGACCAGAGAGCGATGAAGCTGGAAGGGGGGAGTTTAAGAGGGATATGAGGAAGCACTATATCACTGAAAGAGTGATAGACACCTGGAACTGATTGCCAGCAGAAGTAGTGGAGTTGAAAACAGTAGAAGGTTTCAAGCTTACATGGAATAAACAAAGGGGAATTATTAGTAAATAGGCAGGGAGGCAGTTTACATGGTTTACATGTTTTTTTCAAGGTAGAAGAAGGCCAAAGACCCACTGAGTCTACCTCCTACACCTAGTGGGACTATAATTAGGTACCTGTGATATATTTATATAAAGTATTCTTAAATTGTTTAAAGCTACCAGAGCTCACTATAGATTGTGACAGTTTATTCCATAGTTTAGTAGCTCTGATGGAATAAAAGTATTTGCTTTTGTTATTTATAGCCTTTTGAACATATAGTTGGCATGTATTGCATCTATATGTATTTGGTTTTGTTACACATCTAATCCCACTTACGTGCATCAGTTGCTCCTTTTGGAGTATTTTATGTAGTAACAGCAGATCCCTTCTATTATGCCTTGTCTCAAGATCATACCATTTTAATTGCCTACATCTTTCCCTATAAGATCGATTTTTTAATCTTGGGATACATTTGGTAGTTTTTCTCTGCCCTCCCTCCCTCCATGAGCTTCTTGTCTTTAGTAAGAGAGGGTGCCCAAAATGCAGCACCATAATCTAAATGAGGTCTGATACATGAATTTTACTGGGCCAAGAGGCATGTTTCCTGCCTACTAATGAAAGACTTTTTGAAGTTGAGTCATCAGAGACCAGTTAGGGTCTGAAAAGACAGACTAAGCAGGCATCATCTGATTAGATTGGGAGGGCCAAGCATCCCTTTTCTGCTGACACATTTCAGATTTTTGCAGTTCTTTATCAAAGACCTTTGATGAATGGTTGCAAAACTCCAAAAATGTTAGGAATGCACAGTATTTCTGTGGGTCCAAAATGTTTTAATAAATGTTTTAAATGGACTTTTGAGTAGGGCTGGCAGAGGTCAGTGACATTCTGACCCTTATTAAATAAGAACTGGAACACAGTGAGGGAGTCACGTGATGTCTCGGCGAGTGTAGCTGCTTTTCTCCACAGCTCCCATCCCTCAGCTGAATTATACAGTTTTTACTTTACTTTTGGGGGTAATTCTTGCTGTAATACCTTGCTGTTGTCTTTGAATCTTTCAGTAAATTGTCAGCAGTGGTCTGGGTTGAGCATTTGGCTAACCATGGATGCTGAAATGAAAGCAGGCTTTCCATGTCATACCCCACCACTGATGCTGAACAATTCTCAGCTAAGCACTCTGAAGGACAGAATCAAGTTAACTGCAAAAGCACCAAGCAATCTACTCATAAAACTCCACTCTCTGAAGAGACGTTTATGGAGGAAATTTCTCAACTTAAGGAATCTCTCCAACTTCTGCCAAATGAAATCAAAGCCATCTGTACAGATCTAGAGGATTTAACTTGCAGGGTATCAGATGCTGAAAGTCGTACCTCCTCTTTAGAACACTGGAAAGACTGCATGGGCCCAGATGTTACCTCCCTCTGCCAAAAACTGCAGAAGACAGAGCTTAAACTGGAAGACCTTGAGGACAGGTCTAGATGAAAAAACCTGGTCATTCATGGCTACCAGAAGAGGTAGAGGGGTCTGCACCAATCCCTTTTTGTGCAAAAAACTCCTGGTGAAACTTGCTGAGCTCTCTCCTAATTATCCTTGCTACACCGTGGAGAGGGCTCACCACTCTCATCAACCAAAGCCAACTGCTGGATCCTGCATTAGACCTCTGTTCCTATGTCTGCTTAATTATTTGGATAAGCAACACATTCTAGTTAAAATCAGAGAGCTTCAAGAGGTTAGTTGGGAGGGCCATAAAATATGGATCACCCAAGACTTGCCGGTGGCCATGTGGCAGAAGAGGGCTTCATTCCACCCCATCATCTCCAAGATCATTGCAGCTGGTATCCAGTTTAGGATGCAATACCTGGCTCAACTTAAAATTAATATACAAGATATTTGACACTCCTATGATGATGTCCAGCAAGCTAATCAGGAGCTACCTAAATTGTTACCTGATTTGTTTCCTAGCCACTGAACTGCACTGGCTGACTATAGACTGATATTGGCCTCTACTCGTTTGATTCTACCTTGTCTAGCACCATAGGGTATAGCATTTTTTGCAAGTTCTGCTAACACTTGAACATTTCTGGGACTATTAGCAATAACGGACCCCAGAGGTGTGCCTTTTTTACTTGTTCCATCATGGTGTTTTATTCTGGGTTTCTTTATGTTTATTTTGGTCCTTCTGTAAATGTTGAAGCCTCCCCAATTATCTGTCTACTCCATTTCAGCATCACACCTTTTTGCTACCTGGGCTTTCAATGTGGGGATCTCATTCCTGACTGAAGCATCTGTGACCATTCTTTCTGCTTTGACTTAATGTCTGATCCTCAGAATCATCATTTGCTCCTTCTGGAGTTTGCACATTCCAGAGGATATGCACCTTCCTATCTGTGCGTAACTTCAACATTCCTCATGTGCCCAGGATCAGCGAATCACACCCTAATTCTTAATAGTGTATTTCTTTGTCTACTCTTTTCCCTGTACTCCGGCATTATTGATTCTCCCTTGCATGGCTCAAGCTCCTTGGCACAGGACAGTGGAAATTTTGTTATTCCGCCCTTCCAAATATTCATCCACCTTCGATGCAGAATCTTTGTTTGATGCAGAATCTTTGTTCGCAAATAGCTGCATCATGGACAGCAGCATCACTATTACTCCAGTTTCCAGTGATGCCCTTCCAGGTGTATATTAGCCTACTAGTCCATTTATCCAGGTCAGGCTGATTGGCCATTTCCAATGTGCTTGTCAATAATGGTAGAGGTAGGATATCATCAACTTCAAGTGCTAGAGTGAACAGTAGTGCTTCTCATTTCCTGCTTTGATCTGGGATGTTTTAGTTTTTTTTTAATGATCCTGCTCATTCAAATTAAGCTATTCATTTGAACTTTCCCTTTCTTAAGGAGAAAGTGATTATGAGCCTGGTTATTGCATGACTTGATATGGAGCAATACCTCTTTGGCACCATTTATTTTTTGTGTTGGAGCTTGTTCTAATGGGCTTAGACTGTAATATACTACTATCTACTCATCCGTGATCATGATTTGGTTATCCTATGTTCACTTCATTAATTTCATCATTGAAGCTGCCTCTTGTTTTACCCATGAAGAATGGCTGATCACTGGAACTTAATATTGTTACCTTTTCAGGGTGACTGTGTTTTTTTAATTTCATTTTTTTCATTGTTTTTACTCAGTTTCATTTCAGTAGTTTTGTATGTGTTTTACATCTTAGTCTTAGGTTCAGTAGAGTCATGTGGCTTGCTTATTCTTCATCAGTGGATGGAACTTGGGTATACTGGATTGTTAGTTGTTAATTTCCATGTGTTGTATATTGCATAATGGCCTTGAGGGATGGGGTTGGGAGGTTGGGTGGGTTACTGCTGAGCTGATCCATCATCGGCTGTGTTGTATCTTCATTAGCAGTTGGAGGATGGAGTGTTCGGCGGTTTATGGGATGGGGTTGGGGAATCTTTTACTTGGTTTTGGTGGGACTTTTTGGGGACAAAAAATGTCATGAGTTAACCCATCTTATGAGTGAAAAAGATATCAAAATTACTATAATTGCAGAAGCCTGATGGGAAGAAGGGGCTACATGGGACAGAAACATAAAAGGGTACAATCTGTAAAATAAATCAAGAAAATATAGAAAGGGTGGAGGTGGGGCAATATATATTCATGAATCTCTTGAAAGCTTAAAAGTACATGAAGGGAAATTACAAAAGAATACCTGACAACTAAGATGATCCCAGCAAATGCCCCCCAAATCATGTTGAAGGTTCTTTACTGTCCACCAGCAATTACCGGAGAAGGGAATCAGGAAATCTTAGATTTTTTCAGATCTACTGAACCCGGCAGAAAACATCATCTTGGCAGGGGATTTTAACCTTCTGGGTATAGACTGGGAGAAACAATCTACTACACATAGCACTGAAAGAGATTATTTGGAGAAATTAAATCAACTTAGTTTAGAACAAACAGTTAAAGAAAACACTAGGGGAAACAACTTCATGGATGTTATTTAACCAACATGGGTGAAACCTTAATAGATACCAGGGTGGGCTCACCATTAGCAAACAGCAACCACCAAGTGGTTTACTTCCTACTGACAGATTTGCCCTACGAAATGAGTGGGCAAAAAAAATTCCCAACTTTAAAAAAGATAAATTCACTCAAATAAGAGAAACCATGTAGAAATGGGACTAGAAATCAGATTTCATTAATTAAACTTTAGAGGAAATGTGGGAAATATGATGAGTAAGATAAAGACAGCAACTGATGCAAACATAAAATATATAGCCAAATATACTACAAAGGGAAATCATCCCAAATGGTTAACCCAGAAGCTTAAAAAGCAAATAAATCTGAAAAACAAAATGTATAAACAGCTAAGACAAAATAAGATACATAATCCCACATATAGGGAAAATTTACAATAAGTAAAGAAATCTATAAAAAAGCAAAAGCAGCCTTTGAGGAAAAAATGGCAAATAATAGTACAGATAATTATAATAGTTTCTATTCATACATAAACAACAAAAGAGGAAATAAACAAAGTATAGGCCCTTTCAGGGATATAAATGGGGAAATACTTGAAGATATGGACATGGCTAATGTCCAAAATAAGTACTTTGGTTTTGTTTTTAACCTCAAGGATAACCTTACTAAAGATGTTAAACACTTTGGCCCAGATATTCAAAAGTGTTGCGCATGCGCAAGTCCTACATTGCGCCATTCTGCGATATTCAGCAGGAGGCAGTTACGCCACTGACAACAGGTTGCGCAACAGTGCAATGCAAATGAATGCATGCTCAACAGGAGGGGGAAGAACCATGCATAAACTGAGCAACCCGATATTTAGTCAGGTTGTGCAGAGCTGTACATGCACAACCCCCAACCTGCGCCTGCACAACCTTGAGCAAAAAAAGGATCAAGTTGAGGCCCACCCACAGGTGAGCTGCTGTGACTTGCAGGCGCAACACAGCAGCTGCCACCCTGGCTGGCCCCCAACTCAGTCCCTGTACTTTTACGGCCCGATCGCGGGCATAAAAGTAACTGTAAGCCCCCGCCCACACATCTCCCGATGCCGATTGTAGGCATAAAGTAACTATGACCCCCGTCCACATCTCCGATGCCCGATAGCGGGCAGAACATGTATCAACCCCCAGTGCCCGATCATGGGCAGAATGTAAAAACCCCCAACCGAATATCTCCCTGGTGGTCAGTGGACCGTAATGCCGGATCGATGGGCAGAATGTCAAGTTACAACCCCCAAACATCTCCCTGGTGTCTAGTGTCCCCCACCCACCAGAAAGCCCCTCCACCGCTCCCCTGGCAGCCCTGGCGGCAGCATCCACCCGCCTGCCGCCCCGCGCCCGCCGACTGACTGTCTGGTAGGGCTACCGCCTATTGGTGCAGAGCTATAGCCAATGGGCATGCAGCCCATACCGTACATGACAGTCCAGATTTGTGAATGAACATCATTCACAGATTTGGACTGTCATGTACGGTATGGGCTGCACGCCCATTGGCTGTAGCTCTGCACCAATGGGCGTGCAGCCCTACTGGACCGTCAGTCAGCGGGTGGCGGTGGCAGGCGAGTGGGATGCTGCTGCCGCCGGCCGCCAGGGGCGGAGCGGGTGGAGGCTTCGTGGGTGGGGGGGGACACTAGACACCAGGGAGATGTTTGGGGGTTGTAATCTGACATTCTGCCCGCGATCGGGCATTACGTCCACTGGACCACCAGGGAGATATTCGGCTGGGGGCTTTTACATTCTGCCCACGATCGGGCACTGGGGGTTGAACACATTCTGCTCGCCGATCGGGCATTGGGAGATGTGGACGTAAACAGCAGCATTTATGCCCGCGATCGGGCTTCGGGAGATGTATGGGGGGTCATAAGTTACTTTATTGCCCGCGATCGGGCATCGGGAAATGTGTGTGGGGGGTCATGTTACTTTATGCCCGCGATCGGGCATCGGGAAATGTGTGGGGGTCATGTTACTTTATGCCCACGATCGGGCTTCGGGAGATGTGTGGGGGGGTCATGATACTTTCTGCCCACGATCGGGCTTCGGGATCTCTGTGTGGGGGGGAATGTATACACAGAGATACTGCCCGCGATCGGGCTGCAGGGTGCGTCGGTCCCTGATGGCTGCTGCCTGGCAGGGCGGCCAGGCGCAAGTCCTCGGGGATCGGCGCACCTACATTCTAATGGCATGCAAATGGGGCCATAAATAGATGCAAATGGCCCTCCCTGCACCTTGCATAAATTATGGCGCCATTTGCATGTCACCTTTTGAATATCATAAATTTGCGCATGGCGCGTGGTACTGCGCCACCCGAGTTTAATATTCAACTCTGGCAACGTCGGTGGCGCAAGTTCCAGTGCACCATGTTGGTGGCTGTGGCTGGGGTGATATTCAAAGGGTTGCTCAATAGTGCAACTCCTTTGAATCACCCGCCACACCCCTGTGCAACTATTTTGAGCAGCGCAGGGGTTTGCACCTCAGAATGGCGCAGTTTGAATATCTGGGCCTTTATTTCAGACATACACCGAATAAAAATAGATATCCAAGAGGTGAAGCAGCTTAACACAAATACACAAAAACAAATCCCCAGGACCAGATGATATTCACCATAGACTAATTTTGGAGATTGCAGGAAAAAAGGCTCCACCTGTGGCATTTATTTTTCAGAAATCCCTAGATAGTGATGAGGTGATCTTAAAATGGAGAGAGGCACACATTGTCCCCATTTACAAAAACGGCAAAACAGATTCCCCTGAAAATTATTGACCAGTGAGCCTAACAGTGGTACTGTGCAAAGTACTGGAGGGAATAAGAAAGGATCACATTCTTTTTCAGTTAAACGAAAAACACCAAATGGACTCAAACCATCATAGGTTCACAAAAGCTAGACCATGCTAAACCAGTCTTCTTCATTTTTATGAAAAGATTAATATGTTCTTGGACTTAGGGAATTCAGTCAGTGTGGTACAGCTGGATTTTTCCAAAGCCTTTGCTAAACTTCTGCTAACAAATTTATAGATTCACTATATGCGTGTTACATCTGAAATAACATTATAATCTGGATAAGAGCTTGGCTGGACAGTAGAAGACAGAGGGTAACTATAAATGGTGTGCTTTCTGATTGGATACCTGTGACGAGTGAGGTACCTCAGGTGTCCGTGTTGGGACCCTGTCTGTTCAATTTATATATTTCTTCACTACAATTTAAAATGGAGAGTATTTGGGTAACAAAATTTGCTGATGACTGCCGAGTAGGAACAATTGTAAACTCAATACCGGATCAGATTAAGCTTCAAGATTCCCTAAACTACATTGAGGGGTGGACAAACAAGTACAAATTAAAATTAAATGAAGATAAGTGTATAATTTTACACATGGGAAGAAAAAATCCTAAACTACAATATAAAATAAATAAATACTTAAAGGGAATGTGTACCCAAAGCTCAATTTTCGGTCAATGAATTCCTTGCTGTGTGCAAGTCTTACTGATCATTGAGCATCAGAGTTTATCATAATGCAATATATTTAATTTTTAAAAAGTAGTAGTTCTTGTGCATACCTCTACATTACCACTGCTTTCAGCTCTCTAGCATCATGCTGGTCAAATATGATGATGTGGGGGCCTCACCACAACACAATGCCTTCAATGAATGATCCATTTGTTTTACCGCACTAACAGCAGTAGAAGCACTGTGTGTGTTGAAACTGTACTGATCCTCACAAGTTTACTGTCCTCTTGCAGGTATTCTTTCATGCAGTGCAGCCCTGAATGTGAAAAGCTGCTGCCATGTATTTTATGCTGCTAAATGTGTTCATTTGTGTGAGAAATAAATAGGCTTACCGTTGTCCCATGCTGCAGGTAGTTCTGGCATGTCTCAGTTGCACTACATAGATACATAGACAGTGTCGGCAGATAAGGGCCTATGGCCCACCTAGTCTGCCCATTTGAGCTTGTAAGTTCAGTTTGTTTTCCTAGAAGTCTATTTCCCCTTACCCCTGACCTCTAGAATTCCTTTATGTCTATCCCATGCATTCTTAAATCCCGTGATTGTTTCAGCCCCCACCACTTCCTCTGGCAGGGTGTTCCATTACTCCACCACCCGTTCTGTGAAGAAATTCTTTCTCATGTTTCCTCTGAATCGTCCTCCCTCCAACTTCATCCCATGCCCTCTAGTCCTGAAACATCTTTTTCGCTTAAAATAGTGTTTTCCTGCACCCTGTTCCTCCCTGTAAGATACTTGTATGTCTCTATCATATCCCTCTCTCCCTCCTCTCCTCCAGGGAGTACATGTTCAGTTCCTTCAACCTGTCTTCATAGGACTTGTGATGCAACCCATGCACCATCTTTGTTGCCCTCCTCTGAATCTTCTACCCTGTCTATGTCCTTACGTAGGTATGGTCTCCAGAACTGTACACTGTACTCCAGGTGGGGCCTCACTAGTGTCTTGTATAGCGGAATTATGACCTCCTTTTCCTGCTGGTGATGCCCCTGCCTATACATCCCAGCATCCTATTTGCTTTACCTGATGCCTTGTCACACTGTTTCCCTACCTTGAGGTCATCAGAGATGACAACCCCAAGATCCCTTTCCTGCTTGGTGCATGCTATATCCTCACCCCCAACTGATATATTGTGCCAGGGTTTTTGTGCCCTCATATGCATTATCTTGCACTTCTTTGCATTGAATTTCAACTGCCAAACCCTTGACCATTCTTCAAGTTTCTGCAGGTCCCTTCTCATTCTGTCTACACCCTCTGGTGTGTCTACTCTGTTACAGAGCTTTGTGTCATCAGCGAACAGTGAAATTCTGCCTTCTAGATCCTGTAGCAATGTCACTGATGAAGATGTTGAATAGGACCGGTCCCAGCACTGATCCCTGTGGTACCCCACTGGTCTCTTCCCTCTGTGGAGTGACAGCCATTTACCACCACCCTCTGTGTCCTGCCACCCAGCCAGTTACCTACCCACCACACTACTGTCCTGCCCACACCCATATTCCCAGTTTGTGTAATAGTCTTCTATGTGGCACAGTGTCAAAGGCCTTGCTGAAGTCCAGATAGGCCATGTCCACTGCCCTCCCCTGATCCACCTCCCTAGTCACCCAGTCAAAAATTCAATGAGGTTGGTCTGACATGACCTCCCCTGGTGAAACCATGCTGCCTTGGGTCCTGTAGTCCATTGACAACCAGATGTTCCACCAATCTCTCCTTCAGTAGTGCTTCCATGATCTTTCCCACTACCGGTGAGGCTGACTGGTCTGTAGTTCCCTGCTTCCTCTTTGTTCCCACTTTTGTATAGGGGACTACATCTGCTGTCCTCAGTCTTTGGGTACCTCCCTGTTTCCAGTGATTGGCTGAACAGGATAGCCAGAGGTTCAGCCACCACTCTCTTAGTTCTTTAAGGACCTAGGGTGCACCCATCTGGCCCATTGCTTATCAGCTCTTATTACTTCCAGTTCCTTCAGGACCCTTTCTCGTGTAAAGGGACTTGTGTCCATTTCTGCACCATTCTCACCCCTTGTACTCCTTCAGACCCATTACCCCTCTTCCTTAGTAAAGACTGAGCAGAAATACCTGTTCAATATGTCAGTTTTACTGTTGTCATCCTCCACGTGGCTCCCATCCTCCCCTTCAGTCTCACTATCCTCCCTTTGTCCTTCTTTTTTCACTTATGTACCTGTAAAGGTTTTGTCCCTTTAACCACTGATTTTGCAATGTGTTCTTCTGTCTGAGCTTTGGCTTCCCTTACTGACTTCCCTGCCTCCTTTGTTTCTCCTGGTACTTCTCCCTCATCCCTTCTGCCTGTGTATTTTTGTATTGCCTGAATGCAATCTTTTGGCTTTCACTTTCTTTGACCTCTTTGGAAAACCATAATGGTCTCCTCTTCCTTTTCCTCTTGCTAACCTGCTTAATGCATAATTCTGTTGTTCTTATAATCCCCATTTTAAATACTGCCTACTGTTCCTCAACCCCTGATTCCTGTCCCATTCCCCTTAATGCCTCTTTTAAGTATCTCCCCATTTTCCCAAAGTCTGCCCACCTAAAATCCAGGATACGTGTTTTTGTGTGGTTTGTTTCTGCTCTTTATGTGATTTCAAACCACAATGACTGGTGGTCACTGTTACCCAGGTGCTCCCCCACTGTTACCCCCATCACACTGTCCCTGTTTGTGAGCAGAAGGTCCAGTATTGCCTTCTGCCAAGTTGGTTCCATGACCAGTTGCTTGAGGAAGGCACCCTGAAGGGAGTCCAGGATAAATCTGCTCCTAGTTGATGCTGCTGCTGGGATGCTCCAGTCCACGTCTGGAATATTGAAGTCTCCAACCAGTACTACCTCACCCTTGTCTGCCATCCTTTGGATGGCTAGCATCAACTCCCTATCTGTTTCTTCCTCCTGGGCTGGTGGTCTATAGACCACACCTGTGCGGATGGCTGGCCCCATTTTCCTTTCCAGCTTAACCCACAGTATCTCTTCCCATTTTGTTCCTCCTGGATCTGTGTGGCCCTTATGTCATTTTTCACATACAGTGCCTCCTCCTCCTTCCTGCCTGCTCTGTCTCTTCTGAATATGTTGTAGCCAGGTATGGCCATCTCCCAGTCATGGTTATCATTACACCAGGTTTCAGTGATGGCCACAATGTCCAGGTCTGACTGTACCATGACAGCCTCCAGATCTTCCATCTTGTTGCTAAGGCTCCTGGCATTTGCACACATGGCTTTCCATGATTTGACCTCCCTAGACTGCTTCACTGTTCTACTCCAGCCCCTTCCTTGGTTGTCATTTATCCCTGGATCTCCTTGCTGTCTGCCCTTCTGCTGAATTTTGCCCCTTTTCTGCTTATCTACCTTTTGGACACTAATCTCCATCTTTTGCACACTGCTTTGCAGAGATAGCCACTCCTCTGGTTCACTGGTTCCATTACTAGCTGTGGGGGGTGAGCAAGTAGGTATCATCCTTGCTGGCCTGCCACCCCCCTTTGCTAGTTTAAATGCTTGTCAATGTAGCATTTAAACTTATCATTGAGTGCTTGGATTCCCCTCCAGGATAGATGCAGGCCGTCAGGCTTGAACAAACCTCCATCCCTCCAGATGGGTCCCCAGTCACCAATGAATCCAAACCCTTCCTCACAGCACCAGTTCTTCAACCATGAGTTAAAGTTCCTGGTGCATGCACTCCTATCTCTCCTTGCCTCTCACAGGTAGTACTTCTGAGAAAGTGACAGAAGTAGCTACTTGCTTGAGACCCTCCCCAGTTTCCTAAACTTTTCCTGAACTTCCTTTGGCTCCCCATTTGCCAAGTCATTAGTACCTAGGTGGATAATGACATCCAGCTCACCCTCCTGTCTTGCCTTCCCAGTGATCCCAGTATTCTTCCTTCCATCCCTCCATGCCGTGGCACCTGGTGGCACCTCACCTCCCTGTCCTCCCCTCCTGTGTTCCTAGCTGGATCCCTCTTATGATGTAGTCCCCACCAGGATTCGCTTCCTCCTCCTCTGGGGTCCACTGCTTTCCCCACTGAGGTCACCTCCTTGCCTAACCTCCACATCCTTTCCTTCCACTTCCTGGGTACCTCTATTTGGTTGTCCTCATTTGCCAGTGTGGCATATGAGTTCTTGAGAGGAATAGGATCTGGGATGTGCTTCTGCCTGACTGCTCTAACCTCCCTGAGCCCACTGTCATCCAAGTGCTCCTCGTTCTCGGCATCCTCTGAGGCAGCTGCATTGGACTGGGTGGTTCCTGGACAGGGGTGATGGTACTCCTGACCCAGTTTACTTCCGCTCTGAGTCTGGCTACCTCATCCCGCAGTCCCGAGAGATGCATGCAGATAGGGCAGCACCTCAGTGCCCAGAAGGTCTGCCTGAATATGGCTGCCCCACAGCCACTGCATTGCACCACTCCCCACATTATACTGCAATTCCACTACTTATCTGCTACTGAAGCTCTCTTAGTTCTCTTTTTATTTATTTACAGTACTACAGTACTACAGTATTTACAGTACACTGCATCAGTTATTTGTGTGTAACCCCCCTACAAATGGGGGTTCCAAAAAACCTTCCCAGAGCTTGCCTAAGTGCTCTTTGCCTAAGTGGTATTCAGCGTAATGCCGCTTAAATGTGGGCGCCATGAGTGCTTTTAGAGCCTCTGGTACTGTCTCTTTAACAGCTGCCTGCTCGCAGGCTTTATAAGTTTGTATGGGGGGGGACTGTGAGTTTAATGCTCGAATCCCACCGAGCTGCAGTTTAATTGCTCCATTTCTGCAGTCGCTAAGAGAGCAGAGGGAGCCTAATTGAGGGATGTGGCTGTTTGCTAGAAAATGTTTGGAGTAATGGTGAAAATGCAGTTTGTTTAACCTGCTTTTATTACGGCTGGGACTCTGTGTGTTTGGCCCCCCATTTTGGACCTGAACTGCTGAGATGGGCCAATTGGAAATGGGACCTAAAATGGAGACTGCTTGAGCCAACCAGAACTTGGACTCCCACCAGGAGCCTGCCTAAAGGGGAACATATGGCAGGTGCTTCTGGGAATTGTAGTCTGGACCCTGGTGCCTTTTTTGCACCTATAGAGGGAGCATGCTGTGACTGGCAGAAGGAATCAGCCAACTGGAGCCTGTGGAGCCGGAGGGAAAGTGCCCTGAACTGTTCTGAAGGGGCTGAGTCATTGTGGTCGTGAAGAGAGAAGGAGCTCTGGGCTCCTGCACTGTAAAAGTCTTCGCAAGGGAAGCGATGTGAAAGGCTAGCAAGTCGGGCAACAGTATTGCCAGAAGGAATTGGACAAGATCCGCTGTGGCATGCATGCAGGGAGGCTGTGACATGTACAGCTATCTACCAGAGCTCACCCTGTAGAGGATTGGAGAATTAGCTTCAATCACACTCGGTCTGTCAGGACAAGTGAAGCTGTGTTGCGTCACCGGTTTGTGCAATGAAAGCGATCGGGTGTCTAAAGCGAGCTGCCTGGTATGGTACCTCTCTGGTATACATATAAATGTGTGGAGAAGTGTTTGGAACATGAGCCTATGTCCTGCAAGTGGTGTGAAAGGATCCTTCTGCAGGAGTCATGAGTACTACATCAGGGTAGCTCCCTGTCAGATGTTCATTTGAGGGCAAGTTTAGTCTGGCTGCTCCACTGGCCGCATGAACCTGCTGGCTCTACTCAATCAATTTGGGTATTTAATACTTGTTTTCCTCATCAGGGCCCCAACCAGCTGCACTGAATAGGCTAGCATCTTATTGCCTGAGTACCCAGAGACAGTGACTTATAGGGAGTTGGCCTGTGCACAGTGCCCTGATATTGTAGAGTGTTAAGCTAATCAACCTGATTTCCCCAGCCCTTGTTACTTCTCCTTCAATAAATCATATTTGTTGTTTGTAAGGTATACTATCTGAACTGCATGTTTGTGCCATCCTCTTGTGCATGGGGTATTGCATTACTGTATCTTTTTTTACAGGGAATCCTCAGCACCAAGTTGGCCAATCCATTCTGGGGGTAAGTGTAAGTTATAATGGTGGTGTGGGAAGCATTCATGGGACACTAGTGGAAGGAAAGGGGGGTTGCAGTGACCAAGAGGGCTGTGACCAAGTCATTTTTGACTGTTCCAACCCCGACCTCTGGGTGGAGGCACCCGCCATTGGATCCAGGCCCCTCAACTGTTAGTGGCAAAGCAGGAAGGGTAGTAGCCCTTGGGAAAAAGCCACCTGGGGTTCATGTGTGTATTCAATCCTGGATTCAATCATCTTATACTAGCCTTGGTCACTTATAGCGAAGGTTGTAATGATTTGTTTGTTCTACCTAATTAGCTAATGACTGTTGAATTTGGCAAATGAAAGTATGTTCATACACTCGTTACACAGCACTGTTTAGAAGCATAATAGCCAAGGATTGCATAGTGTCATCTGTAATAGCAGTTCCTGTTCAGAGCCATACATAAAGCACGATAAAGTGCTGCAAAAACAAACATTCCCTACTTCAACAGCTGAAAGCAATTTAGAGCCATACTGTCGTGACAGTATATTTACATTTCACTGTACTTCAGGCATTTAGGAACGTATGGCATTTGGTCTGCTGACAAATGAATGCCATGTGTTTCCCATTCCTGAAGTGCAATGTAGTTTCCAGTGGAGTGCTTCACAGTTAGATAACTCCTTTTCTCAATAACTTGGCAATAACTGTAAATCATTGAACTATGTGCAGTTTAATTTATCATGCCTTAGTTCCACCTTGCATTCTATTCCTAACAGTCACTTTGGATGCTACTGCAGTTGATTGCACATGCACTACTTTCAACACAAGATGCTACCACAGTTCATCTGTTGTATAATTATAAACACTGGGGTATGGAATACGAGTGTTTTCTATGACAGTGATTACTGCAGAAAGCATCAATTCTGTGGTAATCAGTGCAAATATATACATTATGGTTGCCCGCCCCGTACCATAACTTTTGTTAGATAAGTAAAATAAAAGAAAAACAGGGCACAAATGGTTATTATCTGATAAACTGGAGCAGAACAGACATGGACTGTTACATTAAAAAGTTGTGTTCTGAAACAGTGGTAGTGACAACATTTCAGTTAAGGGGACTACGTTGCTGTCACCTTGCTTTACTGTTCCTGATAAAATGCTGTCACTTAGAACATACAATTGCAAAGGAAGGTACTTCTGCCCTATCTATCCCTCATTATAATTGCACTAATAGGGCGCAGTAGAAACTGCTTGATAGGTGGAATAGAACGCTGTAATTGCATAGCTGGTTATTGCGAAAGTGTCACCATGCAACATTGCTGTAAGATTTTAAATGGACAAGTATGTGTTTGTCACTCAGTTAGCTCAATGCAGTTTAACTGAAGATTAGCATTATGCCCAGTTAATGCAATTGGACAGTATGTAACTGTGTGGCCTTTCAGATAGACATACTTTAGAGTAAGGACCCAGGTGATGGGTGGTACATTTCAACGTTGTTAGCTGGGTGACTTCACTGCAGGGCCCTGAGGTGACTGCTAAGGCATACCCAACAATTAGCTGATATTATTAGTAAGTTATGAAAAAAGTTTGTAACAAATATTTACTGTAACAGTTATTCCTTATTGGAAGTTGGTAGATGGGCGTGCACTGACTTATAGATTTGTTTCATGCATGTCATGTTCAGCAACAATCCTTATTCAGTGCCACAGGTACATATTTTGTTTGTGGACCACCTCTGTTCAGGTAAGTGGTGGGTAGCTAAGTAAATGAAAAAGCCTTGCTGAGCCAGTTTCAAGCTATATACAATGTGAGCAGATGTCCGTCGCTCATTCTGACTATGTAAATGTTACAGTGAATAACGGTTGTTGCAGAACATGCTATACAGCAACAAAAGGGACACCATTTTATGCGCATGCAGTTCACCAAAAGACAGCGGATGGGTGGTTCACCTCAATGTTCGTGGTATGCTGCCTTCACAGCAGTGCCCTGAGGTGAATACCAAGATACCACCACTGCGTTACACTTACAATTACCTAACATTGTCAATAGTTACCGAAAGCAATGTGTACTGTTACTTTAGCTCCTTGTTGTGTTGTGGTTGGTGGGAGTTGAGGATGTGTTATTGCCGTGTGCTGTTGGTCCCAGAGAGGGGACCCAAACAAGCTTAACCCCCATGCTAATTGTGAGTGACTTGGATTAGTGTATCAGTGCAAGACTAGGAATGGCGTAATTCATGTAGGGTGGTGGGCATGGATGTATTTGAGGGTGGCATCACTGAATGCAAGAAGCCTTGGTAACAGATCATCAGAATTACAGGCTTTCTTGGAAATTGAAAGGGTGGACATTGTGTTCATCACAGAAATGTGTGACAACCAGTACCACAAATGGTACTTGATGACCACCTAGGTATGGGACATTCAGAAAGGATAGGTGTAGGTGAAAAGGGGGTGGGGATATATGTATGGTGAGGTATATGATGTAAAAGGGTGGTGGGGGAAGAAGGTAGAACAGAGGTCCTATTGATGCAGTTTCAAGACTCAAAATATAGGACATTGAGGATGGTGGTGGTGGTGTACAGACCTCCAGCCCAAGTGGAGGATCTGGATATGGAGTTAGCATAACAAACCAGAAGGGTCTGTAGGAAAGGGAATACTGCATTCCTGGTGGAATTCAACCTACCATGGGTGGAGTGGTGCACCACAACCACCAAGACTACAAGGGACCATGTTTCACTAGAGGCATTTCAGGCCATCTTCCTGGTGCAGTTGGTCAGTCAGCCAGCTACAGTGGATCTGACTCAGGGCATGATCAAAACCATTAAATATTTGAAGTGAATTGTCAGGGATACCAAAGAAGGGATTTTCTTGATTAGAAGGAGGAGGGTCATGATGGGGTACCAGATGAGATAATAGTAGGGAAGTGTCAGGATGGAAGTCAGGAGACATTATTTGACTGAGAGGGTGGTGGATAATAGAAAGACTCTGCCGGAGGAAGTGGTAGCCTGTAGCATGGTACACGGTTGTAATAGTGGATGGTGCGGGGGGTATTTGTGTGTTGAGTGGAGGGGTGAGTGGGGCAGGTTCAAGTGAAGGTGCTACCTGCAAAATCGAGTGTACTCTGTTTACCAGCATGTACCATGGCACAAGTAATATGACAGTTATGGGGGGGGTTGAGTTCAGAAGATGTCATCCACTTTGTTGCCCCACTTGTGTCCACGCGTGCAGCAATTACATTCGTTGCCGCTGACCTTGGTGTGTGAATACCGGCTTCAGTCAGATGTACAGGCACAACAATGCACTTTTCAATCAGCGGTACACACCACATGGGACACTGTATCATGTGCACTTATGCCGGGTGGAATGATGTCATGCACAGGCTGTACACCCACCACATTATAGAATACCCCCACCCAGGGAAGCAGATAAAGGGAATAAAGGAGTATTTTACTGCCATTTGTCACTGAAACACTCCCACTTTATGATTTTAGGAAGTTTTTTCCCAGCCTGAAAATTTACAATATGTGGTAAGTTCGCAGTACCATGAGATGCTAGCAGCTATGGCACTACACTGAACAAAAGGTGTGATGATATTACCCCAGACTTCCATGGACTGCACTGGCTGCTGGTCAGATGGAGGATTGTCATCAAGATAGGGCTCCTTACCTACAAGACCCTACACAGAAGGGGTCCTGTATACCTGCAATATCTTCTGGTTCCTTACCACCTGGTTCGGGCACTCTGTTCGGCCAAGAGGGGCCTCCTTAGGGTTCCCAGGGTAAGATTGCGGAACTCTGGAGATGGGGCATTTGTGGTTGCCACCTGTACCCTGTGGAACTCCTTACCAGAGTTTTTAAGGAGGGCCATCTCGGTGGAAGCCTTTAAAAAACGACTAAAAAGCCATCTATTCCCACTGATGTTTTCAGATTTGTGAGATTTTGATTATAGAATGCCAATTGATGATTTTATATAATAATTATTGTTATGAATATATGTCTATTTGTATGTTTTATTGTTGAATATATGGATTCTTGTTTATGTACAACACTCAAAGTCCTAGGAATTGTGTGGTTTATAAATAAAATATCTATCAATCTATCTACACAGGAACCTGTAGGGGTAGGGAGCAGGAGTTGCTCACTGGCTGGTTAGAAAGACTATTGCGACATGACAATGTTACAAATAAGGTCACCGTATGACCCCACAGCAGTATTAGACAGTCAATGACTGCAGGAGTCCAGTGGGATTGAGACTTGGTTTAGATGTGTGGGGTACGAGATGGGTCAGTGGATGACAGTACAGTACTACCATTAGGATGAAAATACTACTTGGTGTAAGAAGGTAGTAGTAAATACGTCTGAGTCTTAAAAATGATCTGTACCTCTGCTCCCACCTCCTGTATGCCAACACCATTATGTCAGGGTTGCAAATACACCCTCACTGAGACACTGGACATACATACCACTGTCTCACAATGGTGACATGTCCACCTTTTATGTGTACAAATCAATACCCTCAATCACTGTCTTGATCTTGTAACAATACCCCATGCCTGGTACTCTTGTCCCCATTGCTCGTAAGTGCCCCAAACCCACTTGCACAACAACATGACCCTCATCTCACCACACATGCATGTCTGTGTCTTCCCTGGATAACCAGTGCCACAGCCCATGTCAAATCTCCTCCTCTGCCTGCAGTCATACTGTGGTAGTCATCATTCTACCTTTTACGTCCTGTGCAATGTCACTGATGAAGATATTGAATATGGCCGGTTCCAGTAATGATCCCTGTGGTACCCCACTGGTAAATCTTCCCTCTGTGTAGTGACATCCATTTACCACAACCTTCTGTGCCCTACTGCACTGCAGATCACCTACCCAACACCCTACTCTCTAGCCCAGTCCCATAGTCCCCAGTTTGTTTAATAGCCTTCAGTGTGGCCCTGTTTCAAACACCTTGTGAAGTCCAGATAGGCCATGTCTACTGCTCTCCCCTCATCCCATCTCCCTTGTCAGCCTGTCAATAAATTCAGTGATGTTGTTCTGGCATGAACTGACCCAGGTGAAACCATGGTACCTTGGGTCCAGCAGTCCATTGGCAACTAGATGTTCCACCAATCTCTCCTTCAGTAGTGCTTCCCTGATCTTCAACACTAACGAGGTCAGGTGGCCTGGTCTATAGTTTCCCGCTTCCTCTTTCTTCCCACTTTGGTATAAGGGGACCACAGCTACTGTCCTCCAGTGTTTGGGTACCTCCCCTGTTTCCAATGATCAGCTAAATAGGGTTGCTATAGGTTCAGCCACCACCTATCTTACTTCCATTAGGACACTGGGGTGCACTCCATCTTACCCCATTGCTTTATCGACCCTTATTCATTCCAGTTCCTTTAAGACCGTTCTGTATTCAGTACTGCAATATTCCCATCCCATGTACTCCCTTCAAGCCCATTAACCCTCCTGTTCCTCAGTAAAGACAGACCAGACATATCTGCTCAGTATGTCTGCTTTACTGTTGTCATCCTCCACTCATCCCCTTCCTCAGGCTTCAGTCTCGCTATCCCTTCCTTTGTCCTTCTTTTTTCATTCATGTATCTGTAAAAGCTTTTGTTCCCTCTACCCACTGAGTTTGTAACCTGCACTTTTGTCTGAGCTTTTGTTTCCCTTAATGATCCCCCTGCCTCCCTTTGCTTCTCCTTGTGCTTCTCCCTATTCGCTTTAGCCTGTGTCTTTTTGTATTTCCTGAATGCAATCATTTTGGCTTTCACTTTGTCTGCTACCTCCTTGGAAAAGCATAATGGCCTCCTCTTCCTTTGCAGCAGAATGGGTTTGTCTCTGGAAGATGCTAACAGACAAATTTGATTGAGTATTACGGCAGTGTGACAAGACAGTGGAAAAAGGCAATGCAGTGGATATTCTGCAGTTGTAGTTCATAATGGCCTCCTCTTCTTTTTCTCCTTGATAACCTGCATAATGTATAATTCTGTTGGTCTTCTAAGCCCTGTTTTACATATTTCCCAATGTTCTGCGACCACCGATTCCCTCCCCTTCGTTGTTACTTGTGTACTTACTACTTGATGCACTGCTTGGTGGAAACATCCTAGGAAGACAGACTTTTAGGAGATGAGTGGCAGAGGATATATGATCGTGACCATTCAATATGTATGGCGAGTACAGTGACAGCCACAGACATTGCCAGCTACTTCCCAAAATTTCTGTGATATTTCTGGAAAAATCTCCTGCTTTCTCCATTTCCACAGTAGGGGCAACAGAGAGAAACTCTTTAGAATATTCACAAAATATCTGGAAATAGCTGGCAATGTCTGTGGCTATTACTGTAAATATTGTCAGCCTAAAATACAGTGTTCCTCTTGAGGGGGACATCAGTGGGCACTACATGATACTGGGTATCAGTAGGCTCAGTGTAGAGAGTAGGAGACGCTACAACACTGAGAGAGGTGTTGACATGTGGAACACAATCCATGAGGAAATGGTGGCTGTTAGTACAGTACATTGATTCAAGAGGGTCAGGGACCAGTATAACTGGAAGCTTAAACTGATTAATGTCATATCCAGAGGTGTAGCCCACATACTGGATGATGTCTTGAGTATTCACATTGTCTCTGGGGAGGGCAGCAATGGTGTAGTGCACAGGTGCTCATTTGGCAGCAGACTTGATAGACCATTCTGCAGACTATGCTGTCACCTTACTGTTTTACTATGCACATTCTATAAATATACAGACTTGTAAACCAGGAGAACAGACTAACCGAAAAGTATCACCTGTCATTTTCTGTTTAAGGACTGCATACAAAGACATCTAGATTGCATTTGTGAACCACCATTCAAACAAGTGCAATCAATGAACTGACCATGTCTGTAATTTACTTATTATTCTGTTGTAGGACATCAACAGCTTGTTTGGTGATTGTCATAGATATTCTTGAATCATTTGAAGCACTTGTAGAAAGAGTAGGTACCAATAATACACATTTATGCCCATTTGAGTCTATTCCACAAACCAAAGGATAACTTTTTACCCTGTGCAAGTTACCTGGCTTGAAAAGGGATCACAGCAGTGCAAGCAGTGGTCCAGATAATTTTTAGGACTCAGACATATTTACTACTACCTTCTTACACCTGGTAGTATTTTCATCCTAATGGTAGTACTGTCATCCACTGACCCATCTCGTACTCCATACATCTAAACCAAGTCTCAATCCCACTGGATGCCTGCAGTCATTGACTGTCTAATACTGCTGTGGGGTCATACTGTGACCTTATTTTTAACATTGTCATGCCGCTCTAGTCCATCTTACCAGCCAGTGAGCAACTCTTGTCCCCCAGCCCTATAGGTTCCTGTGTAGAAAGATAGATATTTTATTTATAAAACACCCAGTTCCCAGGACTCTGAGTGTTGTACAAAACCAAGAATCCACATATCCAACAATGAAACATACAAATAGACATATATTCATAACAATAATTATTATATAAAATCATCAGTTGTCATTCTATAATCACAATCTCACAAATCTGAAAATGCCTGTTGGAACAGATGGATTTTAGTCCTTTTTTAAGGCTTCCACTGAGACAGCCCTCCTTAAAAACTCTGGTAAGGAGTTCCACATGGTAGCTGCAGCAACCACAAATGCCCTATCTCCAGAGTTCTGCAACCTTATGCTGGGAACCCCAAGGAAGCCCTCTTGGCTGAATAGAGTGCCGAACTGGACGGTAAGGAACCAGGAGAACCTGTAGGTATAGGACCCTTCTGTGTAGGGTCTTGTAGGTAAGGAGGCCTATCTTGAAGACAATCCTCCATCTGACTGGCAGCCAGTGCAGTTTACAGAGGACCAGGGTAGTATGATCACACCTTTTGTTCAGTGTAGTGCCATGACTGCTAGCATCCCATGGTACTGCCAACTTGCTACATATTACAAATTTGCAGGCTGGAAATAACTTCCTAAAATCAGAAAGTGGGAGTATTTCAATCAAAATGGTAGTAAAATACTCATTTACTCCTTTATCTGTTTCCCTGAGTGCAGGAAGAATTTGTGGACTTGGGATGGGACCTTAGACATGTTTCTATGACTTCTTCCATGTCTCTTAGCACCTGTGCTGAACACCGTCAGGGCAATGTGCCTTGTCTATACTCAGGGTATGTTTTAGGACTTTGTGTTATCTGTTTATCTCCCCTGTGTGTCGATCAACCACTCCTTCATGCCATTGCCAACGATCCCCCCCCGGGACCCTGTTACCAACCCACTGGCACCATACAATGGCCAGCACAGGGTGACCTGATGTATGCCTTCATCGGGCATGTTCTCCCCTTCAGTGAGAAATTGCCTTATGGCAAACCTTCTTTGCCCTGGGTGCTGCTGAGGTCTGGTCTGCTTGCTCGGGGCTCCGCAGAAATGATGGCCTTTGTGGCCTTCATCTGTTCGATTGAGGCTTCAGTTGCTTATTTCTCCTCCAGGGTTTCCTTGTTGTGCTGCATCTGCCATGCTCCTGGTCTCCACCAGAGGCTGCTACAGAGCTAGGTGTCTTTCCCTCCCATCTCAGGAGAGGAGAGCAGTCCTCCTGATGCTCAATTCTCTCCTCCCCCTGCCGACAGCCAGTGCCCAACTCCATTCCCGAACTCTAGTCGCCATCATGGTTCGAGGTAAGGCACAAGTGCATCAGTGCTCTGCGGCACTTTACTGGCTTACTGGCAGGGTCTTAATGCCCTCCGTCACCCTTCCCAGATTGATTTGTCCACTCATGTTTTCCTCTCAAAAGCATCCCACATCACCCCTTGCCACATGCTATCTCCCATCATCCCTACACATGACACTTACATACGCCTATGCCCAGCACAGCATCTCTTCCAGATGCCCACTGTATGAAATTATATCACCTCTTGATGCAGCCAATTGCATGTGTCCACCACCCTCCATATGAAGCACTGCTTCGTGACCTCCCTCCTAAACCTTCGACCCTTAGGGTAAGTATGTAACCAGTAATGGTTTACTATTCTTGATGTTGTCACATTAGTGATCATTGTTTGCATTACTGTTCTGTGAACCATGTCCATGCAAGTAATTTGCATATCACCAGTACTGATTGTCTGTATCAGTAGAGAACCAGTCAAGAATAATAAAGTTGCATCTGTCACACAGTTGTTTTAAGTATGTAAACTGGTAGATATTTTTTTATTTATTTCCATGAAAGGGTATAGTATTCATTGGTTGCTGTAATACAAAACTGTGCAACATAAACAGAAAAAGTACGCTCAATGATCGTTGTTTAACAAACAGTTAAAACATGCTCAAGAACGTATCATTAACATTTGTCTTTCAGACATTGTCTCCAACTTCATGCAAACAACCTGAGGCTGATTCAGTGATCACTTCCAAATGGGGCAACCTAGAGAAAACACTGGACACCGGTGAAATTATGCAAAGAGAGACAGTTATTAGTAACACATGCATTGAGATTTACACAGCTGACACAATGGTTGAATCAACATCAAGAACAGAAACTGTAATATTAGGTGACCCTATGTTTGGTGTATCATTAGGTGGCACTGAAACTGGGAAAGTGGACACAAGTTCCATTCATCCTGACTACGGTTCTTGACCAACAAGAAGCACATAGTGTTTCAAATGTTTCCACACAGTGTGCTAACCAAACTTTGGCAAGGCAGTGATGGTTGACCAGGCAGTAAAGGTAGATTTAGTAGAAATCAATATTTGTGACAACTGTCAAAGCCCAATGGTCAACATGGATTCTTTAAGGAACGATCACAGATATGCGTCCATTCCGGATGTAGAAGACATCATTGCTGGTTCCATGTCACAGTTTCAGAAATGTTCATCTCCACTTCCCAACCACAAATGTGCATTATTAACTCCAAAGAAAGTAGATGACATGAACACATCTAGCTTTCTGTCAACCCCAACAGCGGCCAACACCAGTGACATATCTTACCAGCCATCCATCAGTGATTGTGACTGTGACAGTGAGTCTTTTGCATAAGAAGATGAAGCTGAGGCAGGCTGTAATAAGTACTTATGTACATGAGAATGATAAGTTCAAATCAAATCAAATCAAGCTTTATTTATAACATGCTTTTCGAATGTCAAAGTCGTAAACAATGTCAAACATAAATAATCAATCAAGTAAAATGTATCAGAATATCTAAAATAGGCAGCAAATTCATGAACTAAATATTGTACCCAAAGTCTAAGACAAATAAATATGTCTTCAAAGAGGACTTAAAGTCTCAGTGGACAGGCACTGTCTAATCCGATGAGTAGAGAGTTCTGCAGGGTTGGGGCTGCAAACGGAGCGCCTAGAGCCTGAGGTCTGAAGATGGACCCTGGGAATCTCTAGCAATCCCTCATCAGTGGAGCAAAGTGGGCAAGGGGGCAATAGGGCAGAAGGAAGTCTTGCAAGTAGCCCGGTCCCTGTCCGTGCAGGGCCTTATAGGTCAACAACGTGACCTTGAAGGTGATCCTCCATTGCACAGGCAGTCAGTGCAGTTTGTGAGGCACAGGAATGACATGACTAGTTCTAGACAGACCTGTCAGCAACCTGGCTGCAGAATTCTGCACCAGCTGCAGGAGATGGAGGTCAACCCCCAGTAGCCCTAGGTATAGAGCACTGTAGTAGTCATGGCAGGCAGACACAAAGGCGTGGACCAACATAGGAAGGTCTTCGGGTGGAACTAGATGTTTTATCTGGGCAATGTTCCTCGGATGAGGACTTAATGACTGCTGAAGTTTCTCGTATTTAGAAGTCAACTACAGCCACTTTTCAGAAACATTTGTTGCACTGAGTGTAGTTCCGCCATGGACACCATTCGTTGCAACATAGTTGGTTCTATGGTGACATTCACAACATGTTGTGTAATGGAGCACTTCATAATAGTGTGGTATTCACAGCCAATGATGGGGTACAAAATTCCTGTCAGAGACATCATGATTGCCTCCGCAGTACTATTTATTTTTCTTCCATGTCCCAGTCTACTTAGATTTTGAATCTAAAACTAATCAACTCCAACACATTCTGAAAAATTCAAAGGGAGTTAGTCATTCCTATTATCAATGACTTGTGGTCAGAAGAGAAAGAGTCAGTAATAAGGTCTATGAATGAGTTAAGTCCAATTTCCATTGCTGGTGTTGACAGTTGTGACTCCCCTGGTTTCAGTGCTACCTATTAGCACATATACTAATGGATGTTTCCTTTGGAAAGATTGTGAACTTTGCATTGAAACATGTAACTCAAACAGGCACTTCACAGGCTATGGAGACATGAGAGTTTGAAGAGTGCCTAGATGAGTTGCTGAATGCTGGAGTGAGGGTTTACACAGACTTACACGTGGGTGTGTGAAAACGGATGCGTGACAAGTATGCATCACAGGGTGTTGACCACCAATTTAACCCTCCCACATGGCTAACAATGTAAGAAAAAAATTGTTAGACAAGTCACATCTCAAACGGTACTCATATCTTCAAGCATGAGTCAAGTCTGTGGTAAATCACCTGTAGTGGTCCGCAAGGACTTGTAAAGATCACCCTGACATGCTAACAGAGAAATTGGCATCTGTGCTGAAGCACATTTGTAATGTGCACAACTGGCATGAGGGAACAAAGTTCAAACAATGTACTCATCCACCGCTGAGTCCAGAATGTGCTTCTGTTAAGAAATGGCTAACAGAAGACTTGGATGCCTACAGTGTCTTGCAGGATATTCTCCTGAATAAGACACTGATGAAGGACATCAGGCAATCGTCCTGATTTATCCATACTGGCCAACTTGAGGTATACCACTCCGTGACATTAAAATACTGTCCTAAAAGTTTGTATTTTTCATACCCTGCAATACAGGCATGTACTTAATTGGTTGCACTGGATCAAACAATAGTGAACCGTCAATTGGCAATAGTCAAAAACCACACACTGGCAGTGCTGCAGTAGGTGAACAGCAGTTTTGTTCATTGTGGTCCAAAAAATCAGCTCAGTGGGTTGTCAGTGACATTCATGAACCCAAATCATATGACCACATTAACCGATCACTGCTATGTGTTCTGGAAACACGTGATGACAAACAGGAAATGGAAGTTGTCACTGTGCCAAGTGGTGTGAAAAATAACATTGCAAAGGAACCAAAAATTGCAAAAGGAGAACTTGTACTGAAATACTGATATAATTTCTGGAAGTAGCTTTTTCTCAGATGCAGGAATTGTGTTTCATAAGAAAGAAACAGATTTGTTTTACTATGTCTGCATGTCAATGACACAAGATACAGAATATACAACATTGATATCTGTGGGTACACAGGTCTATGATGGAACATAACAGCTCATTGTTTATTCCTGATATACTGAAAGTGACAAGTAGTCATTTTATAATCTACCTGCATAGGCACATCAACTTGTCAGCGAGTGTGATGCATGGCACTGTATGTCACCTTCAGTACGTAATGCATCAACATATAGGCATTATTCACAGCTATTCTTGTTATCGTGTATCACGACCCTGTTTATTGTATGTTTCAGCAATAAACAACTCCAGAGTGTGGGTCATGCTGAGATTTAGCATGGTTGTAGTAGTTTTGACACAGATCCATGGGGCAGTGGTCAAATGTAGGCCAGCCATGGTAAATCTTTGCATTACCCACACCCTGGAGAAGTTAATTGCGATTATACACCACCCTGTTTTACTGTCAACAACGGAATGACAAACTTTACATTATTTTAATGACTATATTACTGTGCCACAAAACATAGCCCTTTGTTGATGAGGAGATCCTGCCTAGACTGTCTACCTGTCAACTGTTCACAATACCGAACACAGAATGAAGCAGCATCTCTCCTCAACGCTATTCATACCTCACAACTAATGGTGAACACAGTGGTCCTCTGTCCTGATAAAAGTGTTACTGTTGCAGGACATTCTTAGTCCTGCTTGTGAGAGTGGCATGCAGATAGTGTCAGCAACATGGCCTCAGCTGGACTGTTACCAGTCACACGGGGTACGCACAGTCATTGAGGCTCGCATTGTCATAGATGAAGACAGTGGCCCAGTGCCACCACATCACCTTGACAGGTAAACAGGATTCAAAAAATAAAAAAGCAAGGGAGTGTCACTACATCGTGATCAGCACTCTTACCTCGTGTGCATGCCCAGTATCAGCAGTGGTATTTTGGTTTGGGACACTGATTTTGTAATCACTTTTATCCCTCACTTGTAATAAAGCTACAGTTCTCACACATCTGCTGTCCTATGAGACTTTAAATATGTGTTGTTGTGAACGGGGTCTGTGGGACCTGGACTATGACTGTTTGGTGGCTTCATTGCTGTGACTGCTCATTGTTAGGTGGTGAAGGTAAAACTTGATGTTTCCAAGCTTTCCTTTTACATTGGAGCTTTAGGCAGCGAGTCAGCAAGGGTTTTTTCGGTTGTGAGTGATTTCAAGTGGGAATAGCACATATGGCTTGCTGGTACCTTTTTCATGCATTAACATAGGATTTACCAGGGCACCTGTGGTGTACATAAATCAACAAGACCTGCAAACCCCGCAAGGGGGTATTTCTTACGAACTCGGCAACAGTGACAGACCGCTCAACTGTTAGTGCACACCCATACCCACAGTGATATAACCTGAGTAATCACGACAGAGACTGCCATATCACAACAGTATCTCATTCTTTATTTTTATATCTCTGTGTTTCTCTCTCTCTTTCTGTTGTGTGATGGGTGTGATGTATCAGACAAACTACTTTCTTGTACTATACCATTACTCAACACATGCTTATCGATTGGTCTCCTGGACACTTTGACTACTGCATTATTGTAACACATGCTTCCAACAGTTTTCTAGAGAACACATTCTCTGACATTCATTCAGTAAGCAGAGCAAGCTAAAGGGGTGGTCATATTTTATAAGTAAGTCATGATAGTCCACCAACCTGCTCCTGGGACCACACAGTATCATGGCGGTATGAATCCTGTGTCTGTCTGCGTGACGTTATGGCACCCTGTCTGCATGTACCGGTACACACTGCTCCCCAATGCTGGAAAGACTACATAGCCATCAACCTTGTCTGTGGAAGACTGTAACAGCTGTGTGGGTAGCAGGAGTGTATGTATAATTCTCTCTCCCATGCCAAGTCCTGCAGATTCCACCAGCATGCATGGCCATGCATGTCACTCTAGATGACAGTAGTAGCTGTACTGGAATGGAGGATCAATTACTGTCTCTGTGTCTATGCAGCAGTTGAAAGCCAGCACACAGATGTCCCTTTGCCATGCCACCCCACCATTGGCTGATATGTGTTTTTTTCTACTAGGGCTATTTACAATGCTGCAGGATACATAATTGTTTTTACTGTTTGAATAGAATAAAAATTACTTAATGTACATCCAGGTTTGGTGACTACCATCTGCCTGTAAACGGGTGAGTCACAGCACACCCATGTTTGTGTGTGTTAATCCACAATCAATGCACACACTGTAGTGGGTTATTGCTCAGTGAATGAACTCACAAGTACATGTTCACCATAAAATAGATTGAACCATGTGTAACAAAATTCAGTCAGCACGTGGTGTTCAGCAACAGATAACAAGCATCCTTATAATCATGTGTGAGTAACAGGAAGTGGGTGTTTTCTTAATAGGCACATATGCATGTGTGATTGCAATCCTTGTAAATGAACATAGAGAACATAAATATGTCCTATTATTTTACACCATTACTGACATAAAGATATATAAATCATATAAGCTTAAGTATGTTTGTTGACTGTGGTACACATTTCGAAACACTGCCATAGAAGTTGTAAGTCTGTCAGTAACACAACTTACTCTGTAGACTTTGGTTGTACAAGAAACATATATGCCAATGTATTACACTCATTAAACGTAGTTGTATTAATTTATAAAATAATATAATTGTCGATTATGTCACTGAGCACTGATCTGATAATCAGCTGTAACCCATGTCTGTGTTTGACACACAGTGTATAACAAGTTTCCTGAGTTTAGCATAGGGTAAGTTGCCATAAACATTTTATGTTCAATCACTCTGTGAGCAACATCTGTATTGTCTTGACTTCTCTATCCACAATATTATTCCGTACTTAATATCTAGAATTCCTGCACTGTATCTCAATACTCTTGAATCCCCACATATTCACCCAATTCAGAAGGGTATAGGGTATGTGTGGCATTTACTACACAGGATGGTTTGAATCATCACTGACCCTTCCGTTGCCTTTCTCCTCTATAGGATCAGCACATAAATTGATGGTACGCCACTGGACAGTACTGGCAGTGGGAACAGGGGCACAGCTAATGGTGACATTAATTAATATGACTCATGTACAGACAACAAGGAATGCTATGTTGCTGTTAGCACTATATGTATACAAACCTATTATTCTGCACTGATGGTGCTCTGCTGGCCCTTTGCTTATAGAGATGAAACACAACATAAGCCATTTCAAGACCAGCGCAGTGCGTGATAATGGGAGAGTCAGGGTGCTTTGTTATGCACTGAGTATTTGCCATGCACTCCTCTGTGATGTCCCGGGAACCCTCCTGTACCTGAATTGGGTGCAGGGTCACTGACGCATGGGGCTTCGGTGAAAGATGATGTTTGCCACAGCTTGCACAACACGCAGCTCCATTTCAGAATCTGGTACACAGTGTCCTACATATAGTGTCCTATAGTAAGACACAGTCTGTAAGGTTTTTGTCTTCTTTGGTTGAATTTCAGCTTATGCTGTGCACATTATGCAATGTTACAGATCATTAATGATAATCAGTAAAAGGTGATTATGCACATGTGGTGCTGTGCATTTTATGTGATAGATGCAGTAGTGTGCACATTTCCGGTAACTGAATGTGGTTTGTGCTGATTTTATTACTGTTGTAGTTTCTTTTCCAGCTTAGGGTACATTTCAATTGGTAACAGGTTGCTTTTCTGTCTTTATTTGGAAATGCACCTGTGTGGGTAAGATTGTGGTGCCGCTTGACATTTCTAGGGTGATTTTCTGTTGTAGCTAATTGTTTCAGGAGGTATGGCTGTGCACAACCGCCACATCCAACACCACCCACACACCACTACCACAGCACATCACTTCCTTTATACCATTTGCATGTAATATCACATGGACTGTATGGTTTTGGGGTCGCTTAAATTAAATCAAGGTAATGTCATTCTACTACCAATTATGGGGGTATGATGTACATAACTTTGTGACTGACACAGAAGGCTGTGGAATCAAGGAACTATGACTCTGAGGACTTGCCGCAGAATATGTAGAATCAAGACACAGGGGATGTAGTACTGTTCATACAATAGGCTAAAACTGGTACTGGCCATTGATGGGTATGAGGTATAGGGTCAAAGGTGCTGGTAATAGAGCAAAATTGGATGGAGGGAGGGGATAGAAGAGATAAATTATCAAATGTGTGTCAAGACAGAATGAGCAGAGGAGAGAGTACTGACAAGGGTAGTATTACATGGTGGAGAATTCCTGAAGGTTTGCAGACTTCATTGTCGATGTGGCTTTGGAGTCACCCAGATGGTTAATTCTGGGTGACTTCAATGCCTGGATTAACGATAATTCTCCTAATTGAAAATAATCTTCTCCAGTTTATGACAATGCTGGGCTTTACACAGGTAGTTACCTCTGCTACCCATATAGGGGTCACTCCTTGGAGCCTGTGTTCCTCCTGGGATGGCAGTCACAGGGTGGGGTGGAACCAATCGGTTGGTCAGACCATCACACCATAAGTTTCAGCTTGAGGCACTCCCAATCAGGCCTGCCCTGTGGAGATAGTCCAGTATGCCCGTTGAGGGAGTTACCCCAGAGGTATCAGCAGTGCAGGACCTATCTGGTCTATCAAGTGAATGCAAGAGTCCAAGGTATCTTGTATTTGCCTATAATAAGGTGGTGGGTGATGCCCTGGACTTAATTGCTCCTGTTCATGTTCGCTCACTCACTCTGCACCTGAGGACCCCTTGGTTTGATGGGTCCTTGAATGAGCTGAGGAGAGTGGGGCGAAGGCTAAGAGAGCTTGGCCAAAATCTAGCCTGGATGCTGACAGGCTTAGGTTGATGGACCATTATAAGGCCTATCAATCAGCAATCACCCATAAGAAGGCAGAATTCCTGTTCAGGGAGATTGCTGCTGCGCGGAATCGACTGGCTCAGCTTTTCTGGACTTTGGACAGACTGTTCAATCCAGCCTGTCTTCAGTCTGGAAGAGATTTTTCACAAATGAAGTGTGATGAGCTTGTTTGGTTCTTTGCAGATAAGATTTCCAGCATCAGGTTGGGTATCGGCCCAACTCTTTCTATAAGGGATTACGGAGATCGGCGGGAGGTGGCAAGTGCCCGTCTTGCCTGGTTTGACTTTAGTAGGCTGGAATTCATGGATAGTGTGAGGATTGTCCAGACTTTGCGACCAACTAGCTGTAGTTTGGATCTGGGGCCTACACCACTATTGGTAGGTTGTGTGGATGTTATCAGCCCACTCCTTGCTGAAATTGCCTGGAATTTCTTGGAGCAGGGGGACTTCCCTGATCCCCTCAAGGAGGCAGTCATTCGACCACTCCTTAAAAAACCCTCCTTGGATCCAGACTGTCTAGCTAACTGACCTCTCTCTAATTTTCCCTTTGTGGGTAAGGTTATTGAGAAGGTGATTGCGTTGCAGCTGGTTGACTACCTTACAACTCACAATGCTTATGATGTTCTCCAATCTGGGTTTAGGAAAAGACATAGCACCAAGACTGCCCTGGTCCAGATTTTAAATGATCTCCTAATGGTGAGAGATTTAAAGGCCCATACTATTCTAAGCCTTCTCAATCTTTCGGCAGCATTTGACACTGTGGACCATGATGTGCTATTGGAGTGCCTGCGGACTCTTTGTGGATTGTCTGGTACAGTCTCACATTGGTTTTGATCTTTCCTAACAAGCAGGACACAGAGGGTTGTCACTGGAATTTATTCCTCTGATACCTTCTCTCTGTCCTGTGGGTTTTTGCAGGGCTCCATATTGGCACCCATGTTGTTTGCAGTGTATATGCTGTCATTAGGAGGTATCATCAGGCAATACAGTTTTGGTTTTCACTGCTATGCAGATGATACCCAACTGTATATGTCCTTTACTCCTGGACAGGATGATGTAATTTCAGTGCTTAACAACTGTCTAGCCGAAATCAGAGATTGGATGAGCACTGGCTGACTGAGGTTGAATCTGGATAAGACTGAGGTGTTGGTTCTGGACCCGGGTCACCCTGAGGCGGGTCATAGGACTGGGTTTCTCTCAGGCCTGTGCCTTGATGGTGTCCAGCTCTTGACCTCAGATGGGTTGCGTAACATGGGAGTTATTTTTGATGATGGCTTGCCCCTGAAATTGCAGGTGTCTGCTGTTGTCAAATCTTCCTTTTAAAATCTTAGGAATTTTGCCTGGGTGAAACACCTGATTCCTCTGGCTGACCTTCCTATACTGGTCCCCGCCTTCGTAACCACCTGCCTTGATTACTGCAATGCCTTTACTTAGGGCTTCCAGGGGTTGATATCCACAGCTTGCAGCTAGTGCAGAATGTAGTGGCCAGGCTTTTGACTGGGACATCTAGGACTGGTCATATTACACCTGTGCTGCGCGAACTGCACTGGCTGCCGGTACAGTGGTGGATCACCTTTAAGGTCGGGTTACTGACCTATAAAGCCCTACATGAACAGGGACCCCAGTATCTACAAGATCTCCTTACTCCCTACTGCTCCTCCTGCTTACTCAATCCATTGTGAGGATTGCTGGAGATTCCCAGGGTCTGGTTAAAAACATCTGGGGCACATGCTTTTTCCTACACTGCTCCTACCCTGTGGAATTCTCTACCTCGTCGGATAAGAGAATGCTTGACTGTCTTGAGTTTTAAATCTGAGCTCAAGACTTATTTGTTTTATGAGGCTTTTTCTGAAAGTTTTTAAAATTTTAACTGTATGTTTTATCTGATTGTTTATCTGAGTCATTTTATTGTAAAGAACCTTGATATTTGAAAGGCACTTGAAAAATAAAGTTTACTTACTTACTTACTTACTTACATGGGCAAAACAGGGAAACGTGTGCCAGAAGAAGAAGTAGTTAGGATGGGGAGGGGATTACTGTAGGTGTGATGGGAGAAAGGGCTGCAGTGTCAGTGTTAAGGAACCTCAATACTGAGAGGGGTAGTCGGTCAAAGAGAGCATAGTCAGGTCTGGTTGTAAGCCATGCTGTGAGTGAAGGCAGAAAGGGTGGTGCAATTAGTAACAACATATGGCAAGGATAGATTTAAGAGGAGAGGAGGGGGTGGAAGCACTCTCTGTGAGGGAAGGGCAAACATTGTGTTCGGGAAGAGGGCAAGGAGGGAAATACAGAGGTTGTATGAATGCAATTGCAAGATCAAAACAGTAGTGCACTATGGTTGTTGGTGGTGTACAGGCACCTCTTACAATTTGGGAAAGTCATATCAGGTACTGGTGTAACAGATCTGGAGGAACTGTACAAAAGTGGGGGTGGTGATTGTAGGTGACTTCAACATGTCGGTAGTGTAGTAGAGGACACCTGACACCAAGTGTAGAGGTGAACAGATAATTGTACATGCCTTCCAGGATAACATCCTAATGGATTTGGTTAGTGAACCAGCTAGGGAAGGGAATAAATTTGACCTCATACTGTCTAATGGGGAGTGGGTGAGGGATATGAAGGTATAGAAACCACTGGCGGGGAGTGACCACCAGACAATATTGTTCCAGTTGAAGCTGGGCAGGGAATATGAGCATCAGGCACAAAGGTGCGAGAATTTAGAAAGGATGACTTAAAAAAGATGGGTGAAGTTGTGCAAAGGTTCATGGACACAATGCAGCATTATATGTACATGAATCCGAGGTGGATAGTAATAATGCTAGGGATAGTGGAGGCAACAGCTTCCTGCAGTATGTCACAAACTAAGCAGGCAAGTGGCAACAAACAGAGCTGGATGGGCAATGGTGTCATGGACAGGGCGAGGAGAAAATTAATCGGCCATAGGAGATGTAGGAGAAAAAGACGATTGAGGGCAAGGAGGACTACAGTGGCAGCCAGAGACACTGCCAGCTTTTTCCAGTAATTTAGGGAAATGTCTGAGGAGTTTGTCACTACATTTTTAGCTCTTAAAATCTTTTTAGATGTAATGTGGCTGCTGTTCTGGCACAGTGTGGAGCAAATTTAACCATTTGCTGCAGTACCTCCACTGGAGGTGCCAGCAGTACTGCTGTGCTGTTCATTCAAGCAGATGCTAATGGTATTGTTTAGGGAAATGTTAAGTGTTGCCCACAGTGTTACAGCATTAAGTTATGAGCCTCATTTAGTTAAACCTTTTTATCTCCAAAAGTAATTATTTATATATTCCTTTAAATCTTTTTCATTTGTGATGTCAGGTCCTGTTTGCTTTGAAAAAAAAAGGAGTGGTCAAGCAACAAGAATGTGATATTTCTGGTGGAATGCATTCAGAGATAAGCTTGCATTTTTTTATTGGATGTACTGTAGCATTGTCATTGTTCAGAAGGTTCTTTTCTGCCAACAACTTCTATGTAAAGTATGCAATGACAGAGCTGTGCACTGATGTTGAAAGAGTGTTCACCAAAGGAGGTAAATGAAAGGTGGAAATGAATTAAAGGTGTCATGCCATCCTATCCATTATGTTAAAGAGTGTGACACATTCAGGTGAACTTTAACAAAACATATTAGTTACACTGTTCTACCTGTATTTTCCATTAGTTCTGGATTACTTCTCTCCTTCATTTAGTAGTGAGGTCATTTGCATGAAAACTGGATCTTTGCTCCTCATCTATTCCTGCTTCTTTCTTCCTACTTAAAGTCATAGAGCACTGCTTATGACATCACCGTTATTTATTTATTTATTTATTGATTGATTGATTGATTGATTGACTGATTGAAATGTTTCCCCAGGAGGTCACACTGAACAACAAGTTGCTCATCTCATGGTGTGACCTGGGGGGAGGGGGCTACATAGGGTTGTGAAGGATGATCAGTTACAATAGTATGTTGGTAGTACAAACAATACAACATTGTAAGATTATGCAACAGTTGAAACACAAGGTATTGTACAATAAACAATAGTGGAACATTGAGTAAATTGCAATACATATTCAAAAATGTACAAATGAACATATAAATGTACAAAACAGTAATATGGTGACAGAACCATTTATAATGCACAAGTGTACCAGGAGCAGGCTTGAGGTAGTGCAAGTGCTGTTAGTAAAAAGGATGGGGTAGGTTGTGCACATGGGTGACCCAGAAGGGCAGATGGAGGCGCAAGGGGGAGAGGTAAGAACTGAATATGAAGAGAAGGGGGTAACCATTTCCTGATTCCCCCTTCAGGATGTTGAAAACCATGCTGGGGGGTCAGGGTAGGAAGGCAGAAGCTGGAGATAGGTATTAAGGAGGGTTAAAGCAGGAACAGCTGAGGGAGAGGTAATTGTGTATGGCAAGGGTAAGGGAGTAGCTGGAAGAGGAGTGTCACATTTCAGGGGGTAGGGAATTCCAAATTTTAGGGAAGTGATGGGCAAAACCAGTCTGACCCATGAGGGTGGAGTGGCGAGGGACTGTCAAGGTGTGGGTGTCATTAGATCTGAGAAAGTGGGTGGGGGGAGCTGGAGAGGAGAGAGAGGATGGGATAGGAGGGGAGCACTCTGAACCAGAATTTGGAGATTAGTTTGGCACAGTGTAAGATCTATCTGTGAGACAGTGGAAGGAAGGTTAGAGAGCGATAGAGTTCACAGTGGTGGGAGCGGGAAGGGGAGTCGAGAGCAAAGCAGCAGAAGGAGTTAAAAAAGTGTCCAACTTGGTCAGGGAAGATTTGGAAGTAGCACCATAGACTACGTCACAGTAGTCAAAGATGGGGAGTATCATCTTTTGGACAATTTCGTGCCTCACAGTCAACAGGATGCAACTATGATTCCTGCACAGAGCACCAAGCATTGGGTGCAGTTTCTTCAGGATAGCATCGATATGCACACAAAATTTGAGGTGCTGGTCCAGCCAAACCCCCAGATATCTAAATGAGGAAGCGTTCTCCAGGATGATCCCATCAAGGATGTGGAAGGTGGGTAAGGCCGGGAACCTAGAGAGTCTCTGCTTGGTGCCAAATGTCATTGAGATGGTCTTCTTGGAAGCCATCCAGCAGCCTCTGCTCCTTGGTCACTGTGGACATCATAGTTCTCCACTCAGTAGCTGGCATATAAGGTCCCACATCAACACTCCATTCCCTTCTGGCCCACACTGGCCCTTTATGTTAGCCAGCAGATAATCCTCCACATCCTCTGCCAGCCCTGGGGGTCTATATATCACCACCATCTTGATCTTCTCTCCTGCGGGGGATTGCAAGGTAACCCATAAGGCCTCCACATTGCCCTCTGCTTCCTCCGCCCTAAGAATCATGATGTTATCCCTAATGAACATAGCTACTCCCCTTCTTCCCACCTTTCTATCCTTCCTAGGCACGGTGTACCCACTCAGATTAAGATACCAGTTGTGGTCAGGGGTGGCCCAATTCTCAGTGACCATTGCTAAATCCACCCTTCCTTCAACCAGCATGGCCTGGAACTCTGGCATCTTGTTCCCCAGGCTTCGACCATTTGTTAGCACCACCCCCACAACCCTTGTACCTACCCCCTTTTACCATGCCCACACTGGATCTTTTATACATCCGCCTTCCATCCTTCTCTAAGGCACCTTCCCCTTCCCTAGGTAATTGTCTGATCCCCCTTCCTAGAGTCTGAAGGCCAGGCCTACCCATGAAATGTATGGTCGGATCAGCTCCTCTGTTCCCTGTTTCCCCTTTACAAGTTTAAACCCCATCTAGCCTGAATGAAATCCCTCATCCCATTTTAGAACTTCCTCTCTACCAGATTTAGGTGAAGCCTATCCCAGGCGTACAGTCTCTTGTCATCCCAAACTCCCCCCCCAACTCCCCCAACACCCCAATCTCCCACTTTTCTCCCCACTGCCTGAAACAGTCATTGACCTCCCTGATCTTCTGTTTGTTCTCCACAGTGGCCCTTGGCATTGGCAATATTTCCGATAAGAAAACTGTGCATCCATTGTCCTGACAGACTCTGACCAGTTCTCGGAACCTAGCCTAGATTTCCAGTACACTATTCCCCTCAATATTATTTGAGCCCAGATGCAACAGGGAGTCCGGTGATCCTCCACAGTCCTTTGCCAGCTCATACTCCAGGAACTTTATTCTATGCACTTCCCCTGCCCCTCCAACTGTATACTCCTAATCATGGAGTCCCCCAACAGGAGTACCTTAGTGTCCTCTCAGCCTTTTACTTACTTTTTGTGCTCCTGATATAGACCCCATAACTCCCCTTCCCCCGAGTCCTCTTTCCCGTAGTTGTCCTCTGACCTTCCTATTAGGGAACTCTTTGTTGCCCTCCCCTACTCGCCACACTTTTTATGACAGAGTATCCCAGTTCTTCCCATTTAGCCTCCTCCTTCCCACTCCATACTCCAGCCACACCCATCACTCTGACCTCCCACTCCTCCCAGCTCCTGCAACTCTAGTCCTCCCCCCAACACCCTGCTCATATCACCATCCCTCTCTTCGGCATCCACCACAGTCTTATTTCCCCCTCCGTGCCCCCTCTGCAGGTCCCCCATACCTAGAGACCCTTCTCTGGTATGGTCCTCCCCCCTCAAGGGGTGACCCTCTGACTATTTCTTCTCCTTTCTCACCGAGCATGCCCCAAGCCCCCATACCTGCTCTCTGGTTTCCAACCTCCCCCTGCTTTACAATTAATTTGTCTCTTCCCCGCTAGTTCGCTTGTATTTGGATTTCCTTTACTAGTCCCCGAATCCCTCCGATTGCCCCAAACACTCCCTCCAGCCTCATTCCAAAGAGCCCTTGAATTGGGCTAATGCTTCTACACTTTGGTGGCCGCAGCTGGAGAAGCCAGCCGGCTGCACACCATCCACCTGCCCAACCAGGTGCCTCTAAGCCAGCTCCAAAGAGCCCTTGACCAGGCTAGCACTTCTATGCTGGTGGCCATGGCTGGAGAAGCCAGCCAGTCACGTGCCATCCACCTGCCCTACCAGAAGCCTCTAAGCTGGCTCCAAAGAGTCCTTGACCAGGCTAACACTTCTACACTTCGGCGGTGCGACTGGAGGAGACAGCTGGCTGCATGCCACCCACCTGCCAGACCAGGAGCCTCTAAGCTGGCTCCAAAGAGCCCTTGACCAGGCTAGAGCTTCTCCGCTTCGGCGGCTGGAGAAATCAGCCGGCTGTGCACCATCCGCCTGCCTAACCAGGAGCCTCTAAGCTGGGTAAGCTCGCTGAAAGATTTGGAGAGCAGATGTGGAGCCCTGATTGGCCTAAGGACTCTCCAGGAGTCCTGCTGATTGGTGGCTGCTGTACAGCTCATCCCATGATTGGGTACCTGGTGTTTCAGTGCTCCGTGGCTTTTATTTTTCAATTTATCACATCCTGGGTGCCTCCGCTCGCACTAAATCTTGTGTCTCTGAATTTTCTAACTGTGGGTTTTACATTGAGAATATGTACAACTGTTTATTCTGCTAAAAATGTGGGGTTTTAATTTTGTTTAAAGTGTTTTTCACCACCTGCCTTAGTTCACATCCTCCAGCTGATACTCTCACTCCCCCTCTCTCCCTCTCCCTCTCCCTCTTTCTCCCTTCCTCTACCATTAATTTATTTTCTGCTTAACATCACTAGACCAAAGTGGCACCACTGCAAAATACATTGCTGTCTGGAGTCTGCTGTCACACATCCCCATGCCTAGCCTGCCTTTGATTCTTGATTGCACTATCCCCACCGATTTACTGTTCTTTGCCCCTTGTGCTGCCTGCCCTAGCTAACCTCTGTCTGTCTCTTGCAGCTCCAAGAGCCTTTGATCGGGCTAGTGCTTCTACACTGGGTGGTGGTGGCTGGAGATGCCAGCCAGCTCGCACCATCCACCTGTCGACCAGGAGCCTCTAAGCTGGGTAAGCTTGCTGAAAGACTCGGAGAGCAGTTGTGGAGCCCTGATTGACCTAAGGACTCTCCGAGAGTCCCACTGATTGGCGGCTGCTGTATGTCTCGTCCCATGATTGGGTACCTGGTGTTTCAGTGCTCCACAGCTTTTTTTTTTTTCAATTTATCACATCTTGGGCACCTCCGCTCACACTAAATCTTGTGTCTCTGAATTTTCTTCCCATACCACCCACCCTGACCTTGGCCTCTATTAAATGCTCTTCCTCTGAGAGCTAGGCCAACCCCTTTTATGCCTATTACTCCAATTAATACTAACCACGCCTATCTCCTAGCTCCCTCCACCAGCTGGTTCTGCCTCTTAAAGCAGTCATCATCCATCAGGTCCCACCTATACTGCATATTGCTACCTATACCAGGTGTTATCACACTAACAATAATGCCATGCATGGGCATTATTCTGCTGAGCTGCCTCCTTCTTCTGAGTTATGCACCTGTCAGAATCCCGGTAGCTAACTTGCACCTAGGGCGAATCTCACCCCATAACAACCACCAAGCTCTGCCCACTCCTATTATACATTGGCAAGACACAGAGGGGACAACTTCCTTATGGCCTCGCCTATCTTCACATCAGACCCTGACCAGAGAATATGTGAGGATGCCCCGAACCTGGCGGCTAGGATGGTTATCTACACTGTATCCCTAATCAACCTCCCTAGAAGCCTTTACTTACCCACTAAGAAACGTACCAGGACCAGGTGAAGTGACAAGTGGCTACTCAACAGGTTAAGTCGCTACCTCAAGAAGCTAATGCTGCTACTCTTACTCTGCTCTGGAAATGTCAAACTTAACACAGGCCTGCCAGCTTCTCTAAGCAGCCCTGTAGACCTCCCACAATGCAAAGGTATCAGCTTCCTCCACATGAATGTTTGTAGTCTCCTCAAGAAACTTGACCTGATTCAGACCTGGGCTCTACATGCATCTCCTGACTTTTTTATGATATCAGAATCATGGCTTACGCCATCAACCCCAGACAAAGTCATTAATCTACCAGGGTACAGCACCTACCGATGTGACAGACACACTGGGGGGTTGTAATATATTCTAAGAATAAATTCTCTGTCACAGTTGTTGACTGTACCACTAAGGCCAAAGAATTTGAATGCCTGGCACTCAAGTTAGCCCTCTCCAATGAAAAGGCTTTCCTTATTACTGTATGGTACCACCTGCCATCTGGTGGCCTTACCCTCCTACTGCACCTCCAAAGCCTAATTGATTCAACTAACACTGAATGTATCATAATGGTGGATCTCATTCAAAATTGGAATGAAGAGAACTCTAAGAAGCTCACGGACATCTGTGACACTAGTGGGCTGACACAATTAACACCTGCGGTCACCAGACCCAACAGAAAAACTCTGAGAAGCTCCTCCTTGATCTTATATTGGTCAATAAATCCCATAACTTTTGCATACTGGAGTATTATTTAATGACCTATGTGATCACTGTGCCATTGCCTGCATCAGACACTCGCCCTATTAAGTCTGCCTCCAAATTCCTCCGAAAAGATGTCTGAGAAAGTTTTGCCAGAATGCCTTCCTGAGAGACCTGGGTAGCATCAGATGGCTGGACTTCTATAGCCCCTCACTCAATGAGGCATTTAATATCTACCACAGCCTTGTAAAAGATCTAATAGACAAATATGGCCCCCTAAGGTTGATCAAGACTTAAAATGACCTCCTGGCTGGTTCTCTCCTATCCTGAAGAAAGCTCTCAAGGACAGAGATTATTGATGGAAAACAGCAAGGGAATCCCAACTAGAGGCCAATTTGATAGCATTCTGTACCACTAGAAACGCCTGCACTAAATTAATTAGATCTGAAAAATCTAAATACTTCCAAGCTGCATTGGAAGACAACAAAAACGATGCTTCCAAATTTTGGAGCATCCTCAAAGAAGTCAAAGGACATATTACTGATGCCTCCCTTCCTTACAAAATAGTATCCAATGGCTCTACCCTTACTGACAGATCTACCATATTAGACCATTTCAATGAACACTTTGCATCAGCTGGGTTAGCCTTCAATTCCTCGCCTATCAACAAAATCAGCCCATCAGGGACCCCACTGCTGTCCCTAATGCTAACATCAACCTCAACCAATTTCATCCCTCCTCCTTCAGCTTCCATATAGTTACGTTTAAACAAGTAGAAGACCTCCAATTTTCTTTGGATACAAAAAAAGACTGCCAAGGCTGACAATATTGATCCCTACTTCATAAAATTGGGGCATTGTTACCTAACAGCCCCTATCGCCCATCTATTCAACATCTTCCTGTCACAGAGCATAATACCTGTGCTTTGGAAAACTGCACATATTATATCTTTGTTTTAATTGAGGGATAACAGTGACTTGAACAATTACAGGTCTAGTTCCATATTGTCTACCCTATCAAAGCTTTTGGAAAAAGTCGTCAACACCCTAATTAGAGAATACCTGGAGTCACAAAAACTGCTCAATCCTGCACAGTCCGGCTTTAGAGCCAAACATAGCACAGTATTTGCCCATGCAAAAGTAACCACAGATTGGCAAATTGCCCTGGATTCTAAGAAGTATGTGTTTGCCCTTTTCCTTGACCTTAGTAAAGCATTCAGTACTGTGGACCACAATATTATGCTTGATGCACTGTGCAATATCGGCCTCAATAAGACTGCCATTAAATGGTTCACCAGCTACCTCATCAACAGACTACAAGTTAAAGCTTCATGTGACTTGTACCTATTAAAAACACTTCTACAAGGTGTTCCCCAAGGCTCCAAATTAGGTCCTATCCTGTTTGCAGTTTATATCAACAACCTTGATGCCTTGATGTGCAACTGCATACTACTAATGTGCACCTATTTGTAGATAATACCATCCTTTACACCTCAAACTCATCATTGGATTCAGCCTGTGAGGACCTACAGCAAGATTTCATCTCTCTTCAACATAACCTGATCAAGCATAAGCTCCTGCTCAATGCAAAAAAAAATAGCCATGATCCTTGCACCTAAGGCAGCCTCGGGTCCAACGCACAAGCATATGATTCTAACGCTATTAGGTGAACCCCTTGAAATAGTAGATACCTTCAAATACCTAGGGTTCTGGTTGGACAACATGCTCAACTTCTTATGCCATTTTAATGAGATCTCAAAAAAATTAAGGCAGCAGTTAGACGTGTTCTACCACATTAAGCACTTACTTACCAAAGAAGCTAGAAAGAGACTAGTGCAATCTACATTCCTACCCTTACTGGACTATGCTGACTTTCTCTATAACCATTGTCCTACAACTGCTCAGCAAACTTGATATGCTCTACCACCAGGCCTTAAGGTTCATCCTAAAACTGCCATCTCGCACTCACCACATACAGTACCATGAGATGGGATGGTCCTCTTTCTCAACAAGGAGAAAAAGGAACACTCTTCTTTGGTTCTTCAGAGCCTTGTCTGACAAACTCCCTGCCTACATCTCAAGCTTCTTCAAATGTTCCAAGGGATCTTATGGGTTGAGACACTTCTCCTTACTCAGCTTCCAGATACCCAGAGTAAAAACAACTGTAACCCCCCCCATTACCTGGGGTTACAAGAATACCACTTAGGTCTAGAGGAAGGCAATGAAGACAGCTTGTGAAACTCCAGTCAAATGGTTTTCACACTGTCTCACTCTGTTCTCAGTCTCAGCTGAACTGGAGGGATGACGTCATATAGAACTGTCGCAATTGCATGAGCCACACTGGAATGTTGCAGCTAAGGGTTAGGATAGAATGTTGGGAGGTTTTGAAGTTAGTCTGAAGGAGGCTCACTAGATGGAAGAGGTGTGCTACAAATTCAGGCACTCAGAGCCCTCAGCTCTGTCACAGAGCTACAGTTCATTTTTGGGTGTGTGTTCTCACCATAAGAGGAAGACAGAAATCCTGTTTTGAAGTGGTAGAGACTGTTCCTTGGTTGGTTTGGGGCCCCATCCTGCAGGGATGAGAGGACTAACAGCCAGCTTCAGGGCAACCCCTGGCCCAGCTGAGAGAGAGAAGGAAGCTGTCTTGAAGATTTGTGCTGAGGCACCAAGAATTTGTTTGATTTTCCTGTGGAAGAAGCCAATGGGGCACCTGCAACCAATGGTGAGTCTGCTCTGACAAAGGGCCTTTGTTTCACTAGAAACTGTAGATCGACTGTGAAATACATTTAAAGGTTAGTCTACAAATCAGAGTTTTTTTAGAAGAAGAGGTGTTAGAGACCAAAGAAATGGCCAGGTATTAATTATGGGAGCAAGAAGAGGGAGACCCCCATCTGGCATAACCAGATTCACCTGTACAGGTTTGCTTTGGGACACCTGTTGTTTTCCCTTGGGTACTTGGCCAGTGCTTGAGGAAAGTACCCAGACATGAGATTGTTGAGAAGTTTCCCTTTACAGAGCCTGTATGTGCTCGTGAGTGGTTTAGGGAGCCACCAGTAAATCTCCATGATAAATGGGTAAGTAGTCCAAAGGCTGGCAAAGGAGTCGAGCCAAGGAAAGAAGGTAGTCCAAGGGCTGGCAAGGGAGCTGAGCCAGGGAAACCAGAGAAGAGTACAAGTTCGGGCTGAGAGCTCAGTGTGTTTGGAATCTGAGGGTTCCAGTGTAACGAGGATATGTTCTGATCTCCATAAATCTGCATTACCAGGAGTGTAGCCCCGTGAGGGTCCATCTATGCTTTGTTGTTCTGTTGTCATGAATAAAAGCCACACTTTAGAATCCCACTCCTGGTTTGGACATTTACAGTTGTTGCTTCCTGAGTCCGGAGTTACCTGGGTGCCCCTGACTAGAGGTCAAACCTAGCCAAAATACCGAGCAACAGTTTTCTCCCTGAACCCAGGTCACAGGTAGGGGTTACTTATGGAGGCACCACACAGCGCTAATAACACAAAAAATACCATCAACCCGACCCATGGGGTTACAAAATTGGAGGCTACCGCTGGAATTTAGCTTGCAATTTGGGAGAAAATGCAAGAAAGGTTGCTCGGATAGTGGTTAGCATTTTGGCTGTCTGGCAGTAGGTAGCCCAAAAAGCAGAAGCATTGCCAACTGAATATGCCACTGTGTGCTGCTATCTACGTGCTGCTGTTAAAGTGCCAACTGTTTACCAAGAAGCAGTAAAGCCCGAGTGTGTATGCCCTTGTCCTGCATCAAGGTACATTATTTGCCAGCTTTTAAAAGTAATTGTGACAAAGAAAAAGTATGGAAAACTGTGGGTAGCAAAAGGAAAATTGAGCCCTGGACATTAGAAATGCTTTTTGTGTGGACTAAGAGACTTGTTGTTCTTAATGACCATGATAAATGGCTTGAAATGGTGCTCCTGCCGAGGAGACACAGTTGAAAAAAAAAAAGTGTGGTTTGCAGTTTAAATTTGCCTGCTCGACGATTGCCATGAGGAAAAGAGCACGAGAAGAGTGAGGCTCATTTGCAAGGCGTTGGATGATTGGTAAGAGTGCAATCAGTCCCACCCCCAAGCCAGCTCTAGAGTGACTGCACAGCATTCGAGAGGGAGCAGGAGTGGAATGTGCGAACTGGCATGCAAGGAGGAGCATCTCGGTGACTGAAAGCACTGTAAAACTTTAAAAAATGGACTTTTCTGTTCAAATTAGGGCTCAACCCACATCTCAATCATCTGGACTGTGAGTGTGGTTTTCCGAGGGATAATCGGCAGGACTGCCAGCCCACTTCCTTCAGAGGCCTCCAAGACTGGCTGCAGGCTGTTTTCAATCGCAGCAAACAGTTACTGATAACAGTGAGTACCATCCAACAGAAATAGCTCAAACTGTGTGATTTCACAAAAAGCCAGCTGAATCTGTGTAGTAGTGTAATCACTTTGCAGAGAAGGACTGTGTTAAGTTTTACCAGCTAAAGCAAAAATTATAAGCAATAGACTGTGACCATAATTATAGGTTCAGCAACAGAATATTTTTCAGAGCCATGTGAGTTGTATGAGATATGCAGCAAGAAATACAGGCAATCCTGTACTATGAAATACTGAGGCTTTAAGGGACTGTAAGCTAGAGCAATGTCTTCAGCAAGTAAAAAGTCCATGGTAAATCATACAAATGTGCAAGCAGAAAGAACAGCGCAAGTTTGTGTAGTTTGAGCAAAGTTATCAGTAGTGTATGTAAATCGGATGCACAGTGGCTTGACCCATTTACAGAACACTGATGCACCAGGAGTGCTGCCGCTGCCATTACAGGGTGAGGCAGTAATGTAAACACAGCAGTAAGGGAGACGTTTTGTGAAAAGTTTTTATCAATCAAGTGGGACTTTTAATAACAGCGAGTGTTTGTTTTTCTCTGCAGTCATGGCTTCAGGACCAGCCCGCAACCCAGATCATGCCCGGGATATGATAGCAGAAGAAGTAAACAAGTTGAGAGATACTGAGAGATGTTACTATGGGGGCGACTGCCTCCCCATGTGGCGATGCCTGGATATCCAGTATGAGTATGTGTGATGTGCTTAAATGCTGGAAGGGATGTCTTCATGGTACTTCACTGTTCTGGGTGCCTAGAAAAATATGGCTTGACTAAAGCGCCTAAGATTCGTTTGGCTTCCACAAGGACAAAGCTTCAAAAATCTGCAGTTGGCAGCACACAGCACCAGGTGGAGCCTGTGGAGGAAGGCCTTTCAGAGTGTGGCATAAATCAAGAGGGTGCAGATTTACTGACAGAACAATGTACTGATATATCAGGGTCCAGGTTCCAGAGACATGGTGAAAGAGCATCAGTAGACCCTTAGGTAGAGGGCCTGACAAGTCATAGGTGAAGGAGAGAAGAGGGGCCTTTGATTGGGAGGTATGACCTCCGTGCCTAGTGAAGAGTGGATAGTCTGAGGAGTAAGGATGATAGCTCACTCCTGGGCACAGATTCTCAGTGAGGAAGAGGATGAGGGGGAATCTATGTGACCTTGTGAAGAAGGTATGGATCCACAGCCTCAAGCGCATGCCTCAGAGGAGCCAAAGGCAGAAGAGAGTGCTGACTCTGCAGCTCTGTCCCCACAAGGGAGAGTTAGAGATCCATTCTATGTCACAATGAGCATGTGTAGCTGGCAGAACCAGGACTGGCCACCCCCAAGCCAGGCCAGAGGTCAAAAGTTAACCAAGTGTAGTAAAGAGGAAAGAGTGGTTCATAGGAAAGTGAATGAAATCTATGGAGAATTCTTTCCTACCTTTCCTCTGAGAGTCTGGGAGGAGATTGAAAAAAGCAGGAGATCCTGGATAATAGAAGAAGCAATGAAACATGTGCATCCTGGTGCAAACAAGTATGTCAGAAACAGAGTGTTTTAAGAAAGAAAAGTTCAGGCAGTGGAAAAGAGGCAGGACACTGTTTATTGACACTGTTCAAATTGTGGATGGAGAGAGACATGAAACCTTTCACAGTGTAAATTATGAGCTCACAGACGGGTAATAATTTCAGCACCTGAACCATTGTGCTATTGACCACAAAGCAAAGACCTTCCTGCGTATGTGCCCATGCCTACCAAGTGGAGAGCAGAGCAGTGGTAGCCAGTGCTGCCATTCCAGCCGTTGCTGTACCTATGTTGTTCCACCAGTCTGGACATCCAGGATCCAGGTACCCCACATTCATCTGTCTTGCAATGTACTGGGTTTCCAGATTCCATCGCCTGTCCCACCAGATGACTTCCGATCCAGAGAGGACACCAGCCCAGCTGTATCCTGACTCATCGGCTGAGATGCCAGATGACTTCAGACCAGCTGTTTTTTTTTCTTTTCCTGTTCCAAGGTTTTATCTCTAGATGATATCAACCCAGCAGTTTCCAGATCTGCCATCCTGTCATTTTTGGAAGATTCCTCCCAGCTGTATCAGAAGAATGCTGCCAGGGAGAGTCTTCATCTGAAGAACCAGGTGTGGTACCATTTTCATTCTACAAGGGACTGTTAAGTTCAGACTTTTTCTAATCTAATGACATTGCAGTACACTCTACACAAGCAGACTCCAGATGTTTGAATTGTCCTCAAAGACTCTTCCCTTCATGATTTCAGCCTGCAGAACTGTGTTCACTGGGCTGTAGCCCAGGATACACTCTTTATTGGACTTGCCTTAGGCACTGTGGTCACTAGATGGGACTTTTAAGGGACTCCATTCCCCAAATAATGTATTGTAAATAATGTCATTGTTTTCTACTTTTTTTACTGTTTCTACAGTTTTTCTACTTTGCTAATAAATATTTTTAGGATTCACCAGTGTTTTGATGGTAGGGGTTAGATAGACTGTTTATGCAGATTATGAGTGTGTTTTTGGTTTTCTCTTTTTCTTGCAGTTGTGTTCCTGAAGAAGACAAGAAGAGAAGACAAGAAGAGGAGGAGGTACTCAGTACAGTTCCTCAGTAGTACTTTAGTATGTAGTGTTTAAAGTACAAAATGTTGTGGGTTACAGTTTGTAACTTTTCCTTCCATGGGTGTGGTTGTGGGGGAGTGTGGAAGTAAGCTAGAGTATAGCATTAGCTCCTTTGTGCTTGGTTGCTGGTGTCCCAGGTTGGGGGTAGGGTCCCCTGTTTTTGTTTTGGGTATTTTGGTTTAGAGGCAGATTGGTTTTCCCTAGAGGGCTAGGGGGGGACAGACAGGCTGTGGTCCTGACCGGCCGTAGGGGCCACAGTACTGATCTGTTAGGGCTATGCTGTGGATAATTCTACCAGGGCACTAGATGTCCATAGTAAGATCTTAGAGTAAAGGCTAATGCATCAGCTGATGGCCTCTGGGCCCTTAGCATTGCCTGCCTGTGCCTAGCACATGGTAGGAGAGCCTGTCACCCTTCTCCATAGGTAGCATAGAGGGTAGGATGGCCTAGGCCAGGTTAGTAATGACTGGGGCTGTCATTTTCCTGACTGAGGTGGGTGTAACCCCCATTACCCAGGGTTACAAGAATCCCACTTAGATCTAGGGGCAGGCAGGGAAGGCAGCAGTGAAACCCAGGTAAATGGATTTCACACTGTCTCACTCTGTTCTCATCTCAGCTGAACTGGAGGATGACATCATATAAATTCTCAGCAGCTGTATAAGCCGCACTGGATTTTGCTGTAGCTAAGGGTTGGGCTAGAATGTTGGGAGGTTTGAAGTCAGTTTGAAGGAGGCTTACTAGAGGAAGAGGCGTGCTGCAGCTGCAGGCCCTCAGAACCCTCATCTCTGTCACAGAGCTATAGTTTGTTTTGGTGTGTGTTCTTACCATAAGAAACACAGAAATTTTGTTTTGAAGTGGTAGAGACCATTCCCCAGTTGATCAGGGCCCCATCCCTGTGGGATGGTGGGAACCAACAGCCAGCTTCAGGGGCAACCCCTGGCCCAGCTAGAGATAGAAGGAAACTGCCTTGAAGATTTGTGCTGAGGCACCAAGAATTTGTTTGATTTTCCTGTGGAAGAATCTGGTGGGGCACCTGCAAGCAAGGGTGAGTCTGCTCTGACAAAGGGCCTATGTTTCAGCAGAGACTATAGACTGAATATGAAAAACATTTAAAGGTTAATCTACAAATCAGAGGTTTTTAGAAGAAGAGGTGTTAGAGTCCAAAGAAATGGCCAGGTATGAATTATGGGAGCAAGAGGAGGGAGACCCCCCCAATCTGGCGTAACCAGATTCACCTCTACAGGTTTGCTTTGGGACACCTGTTGCTATCTCTTGGGTACTTGGCCAGAGCTCAAGGAAAGTACCCAGACATGAGATTGTTGAGAAGTTTCCCTTTATGGAGCCTGTATGTGCTCATGAGTAGTTTAGGGAGCCACCAGTAAATCTCCATGATAAATGGATAAGTAGTCCAAAGGCTGGCAATGGAGCCGAGCCAAGGAAAGAATGTAGTCCAAGGGCTGGCAATGGAGTTGAGCCAGAGAAACCAGAGAAGAGTACAAGTTTGGACTGAGAGCCCAGTGTGTTTGGAATCTGAGGGTTCCAGTGTGTAAAGAGGATATGTTCTGATCTCCACAAATCTGCATTACCAGGAATGTAGACCGTGGGGGTCCATCTATGCTTTGTTGTTCTGTTGTCATGAATAAAAGCCACACTTTAGAATCCCACTCCTGGTTTGGACATTTACAGTTACTGCTTCCTGTGTCCGGAGTTACTTGGGTGCCCCTGACTAGAGGTCAAACCTAGCCAAAATATCGAGCAACAGTTTTCTCCCCGAACCCAGGTGCCAGGTAGGGGGTTTCTTATGGAGGCACCGCACAGCACTAATAACACAAAAAATGCCATCAACCCGACCCCTGAGGTTACACAACCTATGGCATGGCTGCAACAAACTTCTCCTTCCTATCCTTATGGAATGCCATGAAAAGCTCACTTAAACTCTCTTCCCTTCCAGGTCCGTTCACTTTCAAAGTACTAATAGCTGAATTCCTTAAGGAAAACTGTAGCTGCTACAAGTGACCATGTACCAGTAGTCCCTAGTCTCATCCATGAACCTTGACATCTCTGTAACCCTCTTAACTTTTATCCCTGTTAAGGGGCACCTAGCACTTATTAGTCTCTCTCCTCTCGCCCTGTCCCTCCCTCCCACCCCCAATTCAATATATTCCCTCTTTGTTCTTTCCCTCCTGTATATCCTCTCTTATATGATAATAGCTGTCTAACATTGATGTATAACTAAGTTATAAACTTTTAACTCTCGAGTCTTCTAGTTATGATACTGTAACTGTATCACCCATGTATGCTTAGGCCTACTAGTTATGACCCTGCAACTATGTTACCTATGTTAGTTTTGATATGTATAGACCTGTATAGTCCTACACATGTACTATGCCCCTGGCTTGTCAATCCTTCCTTTGTATGTTTTCTATACTAATGTCCAGGACCACCTTGAAAATGAGCTCGCTCAATGGTGTTTACACCTGGTTAAATAAAGTTTGATTGATTGATTGATTGATTCTTTTCCCCCTCAACACCCCTCACCACTTCTTCCCCTCTCAAGTTGTGTAATGGCACAAATTTATTGTAACACTCAAAGCCAACCTCCTGTTTTTGACCCAATTTCCCGCTGTCCACCACTTTAGGCTGCCCCCTATCAGCCCAACCCCTCCTGACCCTCCCCCCTTATGCTTAGGGCCATTTTCTCTACTGGTTTCCTCCCTGGCAGATGCACCCCTTGTTACATGTCCATGCTCCATATGTTCACCCCTCCTGTTTGATGAAATGTGTCCAGGTCTCACTCCATCACTGCCCACCTGCCCCCCACAGCTTCTCCCAGACATGTTCATCGCACCCCCCCAATATCTCCAGTTGCATCCTTAGCCAGTTATCTTCTCCCTGATCTGCAATAACTGCCTACAGGGTGAGCAACCTCCCTCAGGCTCAATTATGTACCATAGCTGCCCCACGGCAGTGCACTCTACAGCGCTGTCAAAGATGCCTGCCCTGGTGGCTGGTGGTCACCTACAGGAACCCTCTGCATACATATTTGGATACCCCCTTGACCAGGTCTCTCCCCTGATGTACCCCGCACCCCTCTCCAGGCAGCCATACTGGTGTGGTATAGAGCCAGTGAAACTTAACATACAGCCCTAGAACCAAGCTGCTGAACAGGGTAAAATGATTTGGCAGAGTTTCCACCCTAATAACTCCAGTCAAAATGAATGAAAATTGTTACAGCTCCTCACAGTTCTATCAGTTAAAACACAGCCTTAGAATCAATCTACTAAGCAAGGTAAAATGAGTGAGCAGAGCTACAGTCCATAACAGTACCAGTAAAAAAGAAAGAAAAGAAATTCAGCCCCTCACAGTTCCTGGAATAAAGATACACAGCTGGAGCTAGGTCCTCCAGCATCTCCCCTCCCCAGGTCCCTGTAACCCCTGTATACCACCCAGCCAATCAGTGCCCTGCCTCTCACCTGGCCCCTCCTCCTCTGCGCATTTAATAGAGGTCAGGGCCAGGGTGGGTAGGAGGGAGGGACACACATTTTAGTTTAAATATCAGCTCTGCGACAAGAGCCAGAGGTGGCTGGGCCAGATCCTAATATGCCCAGCCACGAGTGTCAAAAGTTGGCGCCCTGGTCTTTGATTGGTCGTTCACCCTGACACTTCACCGATGTGGCCATCCCCGACTCTGGTGGCTGCCTTAGTTACTTGGGACATCCTTGGGCAGCCCACCAATGTGGTCTGTGTAGTCCCCCTGCAGCTCTGCAACAAGGTCCAGAGGCGGCTGGGTCTGATCCTCATATACCCAGCCATGAGTTTCAAAAGTTAGCACCCTGGCCTTTGATTGGCCAAGCACCCTGGTGCTTCCCCAGTGAGTCCCTGCCACTGATGTGGCTGTCCCAGACTCTGGATGCCTGCAGCAGGTAAAGAACAGCTCCTCGCTCCCACCATGGATGCAGCCATCTCCATCCCCTGGGACCTCCATGGGCAGCCCGCCAATGCAGTATGTGTAGTCCCCCTGCAACTCTGCGACAAGATATATACTAGTATCTCTGTCGGTTGGGAAGGGATCATAAATTTTACCAGAGATATCCATCCAACACTTCCACTTCCTGGTGTACTAGCAACACCCCTTCCTGATGTCTGAGCACCACTCACACGCTCAAACATTCTGTGATGTACAATGAGGAGACTCTATGGAGCTATTTCTGCATGCAATTTTGTAAATGGCAGCACCACAACTTTAATATACATTAAAAAGCACCACTCCACTAACAAGGCCCTGATAAAGTGGTGACAAAGGCTAAAATCTTTGTGCTTTCCTTTAACAAATAAATAACTAAATAAAAATTCTGACTAGAGCTCTCAATGGCTCAGTGTTGTGCTACTGGGCCAGCAAGCTGAACAACAGACAACAGGAGGCACTACTGCATGGGCGCTACAAGCCGGGTGGTGAGGCCCCATGTTCAGGTGCTCCAATAACATCCCCTGAGCCAACTTCCACCAAGCTAAGCACACTCCCTGGACCACTCCTCAACCTACCCCAACTTGCGTTCCAAACAGCCGACAATCCTCCCTGCAGTTGGTACCAAACCCTGAGACCACCTTTCCTACTCATGGAACAGCCCCACCCAGCTCAGTACCCTTTCAGGCACTGGACCCCTTCCATCAGACCAGAGACACCCCAGCTATCAATCTCACTGCAGCTGTAACACCATCCCTGCAGACTGACCACCCTAATTGCCTCCAGACCAACCTCTGATAACATTTCCCTGCAACTGGAATCCTTTACTACCCACCCTCAATGGAGCCAGACCAACCTTCAAGAACCGAGATTACATGAGAAGATTACCAAGCAATTATATCTAGTGGTAGGAGGAAGTGATTCATTGAGACTCAGGACAGGAGGCCAGCTAGGATGGCACATCCCAAACATGGACCGCTTCTGGAGAAGCGACATCTAGACTGTAATATATGGTGATGGTATGTACAGCACACCACATGGCGACTTCTTAAATATCCAAGGCAGAAACACCATGGAAACATAGAGGCAGCTACACCCCTGTTAGAATGGTGTTTTGCAACCCCTGTGAGAGGTGAGTCTCATTTTGCATAGATAAATGGAATGCAGCTGGCCACCCATGTGGACAAGAACAGCTGTGATACACAGACACCCTGGTTATCAGACACGAGAAACAAAAACTTGCTCAGTGTGGTCAGAACCGTGAAGCAGGGCAAGCACTCAATGTGCTATGCAAAGTGGTGGAAGCAGATCATCCCTGGATTCGTAGGCTCCACATAGTACACTGGTAATGGAATGGTCCGATTTAAATTCGGAAACAACTGTTGCGTGCCTAAAGACACCCGGTTGTCAAAAATTCGTAAGCACAGAGATGTGCACAGCAGTGCGTGCAACTCCTAGACACGTCTGCCTGACATAATGTAAACTAATAACGTAGTTTTAACAAGAAAGATAACTGAGGGAGCAGGTTTCAGCCGACCCAAATGGACTCGAAGGCAATATGTCGAGCACCAAATTCAAATGGCAGGGACTGAATCCCAGATAGGGGGATGCAGGTGCAGAAGACCTTTAAAAAAGATTTGGATTAAAAATAACCAGGACAAAGGAACACTTGTCCACCTGTAAGTGAAATGCTGCAATGTCCGAAAGGGGGACTGGCACAGTAGGAATATTACTGGTCACTCTCCTACAAGGAGAGCAAATAATCCAAGATGCGCTGAGGGGAACTCTCAGAATGATTCAAGTCTAGCATATACACCCAAATGGAGAAGAGTTTTTTATTTCATTGTGTAACCCCTAGGTTGCACTTTCCCAAGGACTACTACCCCTGCCTGCTTGGCTAGTAGCAGGTTAAGGGGTCTGGATAATGAAACGGGTGCCTCCACCCAGAGGTCAGGGTCGTTAGTGATCCAGCTAACCTGGCCACAGCCCTCCGCGACACTGTAACCCCCCCTTTTTCCCCTTCTAGTGGCCTGAACAATATACAATAATTACAACCAAATAGAGGTACCCAGAGAAGTGGAAGGAAAGGATGTGGAGGTTAGCCAAGGAGGTGACCTCAGTGGGAAAGCAGTGGACCCCAGAGGAGGAGAGTGAATCCTGGTGGGGACTCCATCGTGAGAGGGATCCAGCTAGGAACACAGGAGGGGAGGACAGGAGGTGAGGTGCCTACCAGGTGCCACGGCATGGAGGGATGGAAGGAAGATACTGGGGATCACTGGGAAGGCAAGGTGGGAGGGTGAGCTGGATGTCATTATCCACCTAGGTACTAATGATTTGGAAAATGGGGAGCCAAAGGAAGTTCAGGAAGAGTTTAGAAAACTGGGAGGGTCTCAAGCAAGTAGCTACTTCTGTCACTTTCTCAAGTACTACCTGTGAGAAGCAAGGAGAACATAGGTGCATGCATTAGGAACTTTAACTCATGGTTGAAGAACTGGTGCTGTGAGGAAGGGTTTGGATTCATTGGTGACTGGGGACCCACCTGGAGGGATGGAGGTTTGTTCAAGCCTATGGCCTGCATCCATCCTGGAGGAATTCAAGCACTCAATGATAAGTTTAAATGCTACATTGACAAGCATTTAAACTAGCAAAAGGGTGCAGCCAGCAAAGAGGGTATGCTTGCTCACCCCCACAGCTAACAGTGGAACCAGTGAACCAGAGGTAGCTATCTCTGCAAAGCAGTGTGCAAAAGATGAAGATTAGTGTCCATAAGGTGGATAAGCAGAAAAGGGGCAAAATTCAGCAGAAGGGCAGACAGCAAGGAGAACCAGGGATAAATGACAACCAAGGAAGGGGCTAGAGTAGAACAGTGAAGCAGTCTAGGAGGTCAAATCATGAAAGCCATGTGTGCAAATGCCAGGAGCCTTAGCAACAAGATGGAAGATCTGGAGGCTGTCATGGTACAGTCAGACCTGGACATTGTGGCCATCACTGAAACCTGGTGTACGATAACCATGACTGGGAGATGGCCATACCTGGCTACAACATATTTATAAGAGACAGAGCAGACAGGAAGGGAGGAGGGTGGCACTGTATGTGAAAAATGACATAAGGGCCAAGAGATCCAGGAGGAACAAAATGGGGAGAGATACTGTGGGTAAAGCTGGAAAGGAAAATGGGGCCAGCCATCCACACAGGTGTGGTCTATAACCACCAGCCCAGGAGGAAGAAACAGATAGGAGCTGATGCTAGCCATCAAAGGATGGCAGACAAGAGTGAGGTAGTACTGGTTGGAGACTTCAATATTCCAGGCGTGGACTGGAGCATCCCAGCAGCACATCAACTAGAACAGATTTATCCTGGACTCCTTCAAGGTGCCTTCCTCAAGCAACTGGTCATGGAACCAACTCGGCAGAAGGCAATACTGGACCTTCTGCTCACAAACAGGGACAGTGTGATGGGGGTAACAGTGGGGAGCACCTGGATAACAGTGACCACCAGTCATTGTGGTTTGAAATCACATAAAGAGCAGAAACAAACCACACAAAAACACGTATCCTGGATTTTAGGTGGGCAGACTTTGGGAAAATGGGAGATACTTAAAAGAGGCATTAAGGAATGGGACAGGAATCAGGGGTTGAGGAACAGTAGGCAGTATTTAAAATGGGGATTATAAGAACAACAGAATTATGCATTAAGCAGGTTAGCAAGAGGAAAGGAAGAGAGACCATTATGGTTTTCCAAAGAGGTAGCAAAGAAAGTGAAAGCCAAAAGATTGCATTCAGGCAATACAAAAATACACAGGCAGAAGGGGATAGGGAGAAGTACCAGGAGAAACAAAGGAGGCAGGGAAGTCAGTAAGGAAGCCAAAGCTCAGACAGAAGAACACATTGCAAAATCAGTGGTTAAAGGGGACAAAACCTTTTACAGGTACATAAGTGAAAAAAGAAAGACAAAGGGAGGGATAGTGAGACTGAAGGGGGAGGATGGGAGTAGCGTGGAGGATGACAACAGTAAAGCTGACATATTGAACAGGTATTTCTGCTCAGTCTTTACTGAGGAAGAGGGGGGTAATGGGTCTGAAGGGAGTACAAGGGGTGAGAATGGTGCAGAAATGGACACAAGTCCCTCTACATGAAAGGGTCCTGAAGAAACTGGAAGTAATAAGAGTTGACAAAGCAATGGGGCCAGATGGGGTGCACAGGGTCCTTAAAGAACTAAGAGAGGTGGTGGCTGAACTTCTGGCTATCCTGTTTACCCAATCACTGGAAACAGGGAGTACCCAAAGACTGGAGGACAGCAGATGTAGTCCCCTTATACAAAAGTGGAAACAAAGAGGAAGCAGGGAACTACAGACCAGTCAGCCTCACCTCGGTAGTGGGAAAGATCATGGAAGCACTACTGAAGGAGAGATTGGTGGAACATCTGGTTGTCAATGGACTACAGGACCCAAGGCAGCATGGTTTCACTAGGGAGGTCATGTCAGACCAACCTCATTGAATTTTGACTGGGTGACTAGGGAGGTGGATTAGGGAGGGCAGTGGACATGGCCTATCTGGACTTCAGCAAGGCCTTTGACACTGTGCCACATAGAAGACTATTACACAAACTGGGGAATATGGGTGTGGGCAGGACAGTAGTATGGTGGGTAGGTAACTGGCTGGGTGGCAGGACCCAGAGGGTGAGTGGTAAATGGCTGTCACTCCACAGAGGAAGAGTGACCAGTGGGGTACCACAGGGATCAGTGCTGGGACCGGTCCTATTCAACATCTTCATCAGTGACATTGCACAGGATCTAGAAGGCAGAATTTCACTGTTCGCTGATGACACAAAGCTCTAACAGACTAGACACACCAGAGGTGTAGACAGAATGAGAAGGGACCTGCAGAAACTTGAAGAATGGTCAAGGGTTTGGCAGTTGAAATTCAATGCAAAAAGTGCAAGATAATGCATATGGGGCACAAAAACCCTGGCACAATATATCAGTTGGGAGTGAGGATATAGCATGCACCAAGCAGGAAAGGGATCTTGGGGTTGTCATCTCTGATGACCTCAAGGTAAGGAAACAGTGTGACAAGGCATCAGGTAAAGCAAATAGGATGCTGGGATGTATAGGCAGGGGCATCACCAGCAGGAAAAGGGAGGTCATAATTCCGCTATACAAGACACTAGTGAGGCCCCACCTGGAGTACAGTGTACAGTTCTGGAGACCATACCTACGTAAGGACATAGACAGGGTAGAGAAGGTTCAGAGGAGGGCAACAAAGATGGTGCATGGATTGCATCACAAGTCCTATGAAGACAGATTGAAGGAACTGAACATGTACTCCCTGGACGAGAGGAGGGAGAGAGGGGATATGATAGAGACATACAAGTATCTTACAGGGAGAAACAGGGTGCAGGAAAACACTATTTTTAAGCGAAAAGGTGTTCCAGGACTAGAGGGCATGGGATGAAGTTGGAGTGAGGACGATTCAGAGGAAACATGAGAAAGAATTTCTTCACAGAACGGGTGGTGGACAAGTGGAACACCCTGCCAGAGGAAGTGGTGGGGACTGAAACAATCACGGGATTTAAGAATGCATGGGATAGACATAAAGGAATTCTAGAGGTCAGGGGTAAGGGGGAAACGGACTTCTAGGAAAACAAACTGAACTTACAAGCTCAAATGGGCAGACTGGGTGGGCCATAGTCCCTTATCTGCCGACACTGTCTATGTATCTATGTATCTATGTACTTTCACAATTACCCTTATTCACCAGGCAATTACCCACACTGTTTGCCCTTACCACCAGGGCTGATTCTAGCTCTAGCTTGACCCTGCGGACCCCCCTGTAAAACAAGGTTAAGCACTGCAAATAGTAACAGTACAATACTTTTGGCACAAACTGGAACCACAGTCAGGTTAAATGCAAACAAAGTTAAATCTGATTTATTAAGGGGACTTGAACAAGGGAGGGGAGTAATCAGGTTGATTTGCTTAAAAGCTATATTAATCAGACAGCTATGCATGCAGTTCAGAGTCCCTACACAGTCACAAACTCTGGGTACCCAGGTAGGAAAATGGTAGGCTACCCAGGAATGTTGCAGCTGGTTGGGGCCCTGTGATGGAAGAAAGCAACATGCACAACACACTGTTTGTAATCCAGTGCCAGAGGCTCAGTTTGTGAAAGAAAAAGCAACAAGACAATCAGATGACAGCACTTTTACGTTTAGCTGTTGTTGCAGGAGTTACCTTGATTTTACTCACAATACCCAATATTGGTTACAGGCAGGATGAAATCAAGACTGCAGGCTACTGAGCTGGAGTGCCTGGAGAAGAGGGCCCACACAGATCACCGAGGTGTTGTTCCTGTTCAAGGCATTGAGCAGGGAGCTGATCCCCAGGCTGGTCTCTCGTCAATGGCTTTTTCTGCATAGCAGGTATTCTGGCTGAGCCAGTGTAGCAGGGCCTAGGCAAACGGAAATGGATATTGATTCAGTCCATGGAGCTGGATACAGCCTCCAGCAAGCAAAACACAGTTCAGACACACACTGGGGAACCAAATCATGACCCACTATAAGCACACAGCACATTCACATGTAAGGAAATTCCACTGTACCAGGCAAATGGCTCTCCGGTCGCAATTACAGAGTCTCTGCACAATCTAGGAGTTCGGAGGTATCTGGAAGTCCTGACAGGCCAATCGCATTCAGCAAATCTTTGGTCTTCTTTGCGTTAAAGCCTGGTTACAATAGAGTGGCTTTATTCGCTCTCCAAATTCGGATTCAGTCCGAGAAAAGCAGAAGTTCCTTCTCAGGGACAGCAGGCAGGCATGCAGGCCAAACTTAGGCCTTTCCATAGTTCTCCCAACAAATCCACTATGGATTGCTACTCAAACTATCTCGAGCTATTACTTCTTCACTTCCCAACTCAGATCTAACTGAAACTTCAAACAGTGTGGGACTTTCCCCAAGATCCAAAAGGTTCAGTTGGCTGATTTGTCTGTCAGCCACAACAAGGGCTCCCCCTCCAGATTATTTTAGGCACCAAAAGCACAAAACTACAATTCCTGCATGTTTGGCCCACCAAGCCCCTGTAGGCAGGCTCCATTTTAGAGTCCCAAATGTAGTGATTGGCCAATTCTGCAGCACATGACCAAGGTGATGGAAACAAACAGAACTGTCCATGCTGCAAAGAAGGCAGGTTAGAACAAACGCACTATTATTACTGCTCTAACAAATGATCAGCAAACAAGCACATTTTCTAACAGAGCTCCCTCTTAGATTGATTATGACTGCAATTCAGGCAGCTCTTAAAGAGACAGTACAAAGAGGCTATACAGGCACTCTCTGGCAATACATTTAAACTGCTAAAATGCAGAACACCAGCCTGGCAGTGAGCATTTAGGCAAGCTCAAGGAAGACTTTTTGGGAACCCCCATTTGTAAGAGGGTTACATCCTTCTCTGCCTGGAGAAAACTTGGCATCCTCGTCAAGTCTGTACCATCATGCATCAGTTAACAAACTTAGTACTTTACTATACATATTCACTACACTTCATGATACTATATTCATAAGGACACTACTTATGCATATTTCATACAGGTAATACTGATTCCTCTATGATTAACATACTTGTGACATCACAGTACTGATTCATATTATAACTTCCTGTACATTAAACAATGTAGGAGGGGGCCCTTCCGTATCAGCTAACTTGGGGCTAGATGGGCAGAGGCACCATACTGAGAAGTAAGAACAATCAACCTGGAATTGGCCATTAAGCTCAGTTTGGGTAGTGAGCTCTGAGAAATATAAACACCTTTGTGTACTGCATTGAGAGGCAAATCCACTGGCCTCCCGGGAGAATCATAACTGAAGCAGAATACTGGCTTGACAGCTTGGCCAGTCTTTCTGGGGGGAACAGCCACAGTCTCTGTACTTTCAGCACTAACTTTTGAGCTTTTGTAATTCGTGAAGGGGGCCTCTGCATGGATGGGAATGTCCAAACTGGGAGCACCATCATCTCCTTTCTCTGTAGGCTCTGTTTACACAACACTTAATCATTTAGAGAAGGTTCTGGCACAATTAAACTTTGTGGCTCTGAAGGGGAGCTGTCAGCACTCTCATATTGTTGATCAATTTCTGGTGTGTCACCAAGGAGTCTCACACCATCAGCCCCTTCTTCAGGCAATTCACACAGTTCCACAAAACACAGAGAGTCCGCAATCTCAGATGTGATGCTTTGCACCTAATGTTCAGGGAGCATTTCCTCCAGGGCGAAGTTGGGGAGTTAGGCTGTCTAGAAGGCCCAGCATCCCCACAATTAGTCATCGGGTTACCTCAAAACAGCTGACTCTGTTCATAGGAGGGGTAATGACATTGTCGCACTCACTATCACCAGAGGTGGACTGACAGTCACTATCATTCTGAGCCTGCTGTGGGGGAAACCTTAACTCTGTAACTACTGGGGTAGGTTGACTTTGTCTCTTTTTTGCAGGAGCACAAGTCACTGGCCCAGGGGAGGCAATGTCTGCTGGCTCAGCTTCAACATTAACTTAGCCAGTAGGCAGCAAGGGGTTACAGTGCATGGTCTTCACAGCTTTGGAGTTATTCTCTGGGCGTACCTTGTATACTGGTAGATCATCCAATGTTCCAGCTGCTACATGAGGAAGATGGTGCCACCTATCATCAATTTTGTGCTTGCCATGTAGTTACAAATTGTGCAACAACACAGTCTCCGGGCTGTAGCTCTTGAGCCTTTACTTTCTTGCTGTGCCTCTCTTTGTTGGCAAGATTTCTTTTAGAGGCCATTGTCTGGGCCAGTGATAAGCATGTTTCAATTGAGCTTTCAGTTTCTGAACATACTGCATTGAGTTTTCAGCTTGGACCCCATCTGGAGACACCAAAACAGACATCAACTGGCAGGTGGGCTTCCCTCCCAAACATGAGGCAGTAGGGGGAGAACCCAGTAGCATTATTTTTTGTGCAATTGCAGGCATGTACCAAGGTGCTAATCTGCTGACTCCACTTATACTTCTCTTTTGGGTGTAGAGTACTCATCATGTCTAGAAGGGTGTGGTTAAACATTCTGGTTGAGGGTCCCTCTGCGGGTAATAAGGGGTGGTTCTTGCCTTCCACATCCTCCACAGAGAGAGCATTTCTTTGATTAGCCTTCTTTCAAAGCCTCTGCCTTGGTCAGAGTGGATCCGCTGAGGGGCACCATAGTGGATGAAGAATTTTTCCACTAGCACCTTGACCACAGAAGAGGCTTTTTGATCTTTAGTTGGAAAGGTTTGTGCATTCTGTGTGAAATGATCCATAATCACTAACACATTGCCAATATTCTGTTGATCAGCTTCTAAACACAACAAATCTATGCAGACCAGTTCCATGGGGGCGCTGGTAGTGATATTGACATTGGAGCAGCCCTCTGAGGCAGGGTTTTTCTTTTGAGGCAGGAAATGACTAAATTTCTTTACATGGTGCTCAACATTGGCCCCCATCTGGGGCCAGTAGAATTGAGATAGTACCAGGTCAAGAGTCCTGTCAATACCAAGGTGTCCCATGTGATTGTAGAGGGACCTCAGTACCAAGTGTTTAAAGGCCGTGGGCAGGACCAATAGTTGCTTGTCTACTTGACCACTACAATCCACTGTCTCTATGTATAACAACTGATTGAGTAACTTCAACCTGGGGCCTTCTTTAAACAATAGGGCAATTTGCAAGTCTGGGGAATGCAACTTAGGCACATCTTTACCCGCATGCAGAGCATCAAGTGTGGGTTGAATCATAGGATCTTGGGATTGAGCCCACTGAATACTGTCATTGTCAAGTTGAGGTAGTGCACTAATATCTAGAGCAGAGAAATGGCAATAGGCAGCCAGTATGCAGGTACCAGGAGGGCCCAAGCAATCTACTAGACAGTCCACTGTGTCTGCAGACATCTGTTCATCTCTGTCAAACTTTTGGCACAATGCTCGGATGTCAGGTTCAGACAACCTGCCCAATCACTCTTGAAAGCTGGCCTTTGTGACAGGGCATTAGCATCAATACGGTTCAGTCCTGGCCTGTATTCGATTGCATAATCATATGTTGATAAAGCAGTGAGCCACCAGTGCCCAGTGGCATCCAGCTTAGCTGAAGTCTGTACATAGGTTAACGGGTTGTTATGGCGGTCTTCACCAATATCTTTGCCTCATAGAGGTACTCATGAAACTGAGCAACAATGGCCCATTTTAGGACAAGTAACTCCAGCTTCTGCACAGGATAGTTTAATTCTGATGGGGTCAAACTCCTGCTGGCAAATGCCACTGGTCTCAAACCATCCTCATGGTCTTGATACAGCACAGCTCCTAGGCTCTGCTGACTAGCATCCGTATGCAGCACATAGGGCTTGGTAGGGTCAGCATAGGCAAGGATGGGGGCATGGGTGAGCTGGTATATGACTTTGTGGAAGGCTGTTTCACATTTGGGTGTCCAGTGAGACCCAAAAGATTCACCTGTGTGGAAGTAAACTTTCTCTGGTTCTTTGACAGTCCCTTTCTTGTATTTACAGTTGGTAGGAGGTAACTCTGAGTAACATTCAGGAGTGGGCGAATCACCATTGAATCGTCTTTATGAACCTGTGTAGTAGCCACAGAACCCCAGAAAACATTGTAGTTCTTTCAAGTTATGGGGCTGGGGCCAAGTAGTCAGTGATTCAGACTTACTGGGATTGGTCTCTATTCCTTCTGCAGATACTATGTGCCCCACATACTTCATGGAGGTTTGAAAAAACTGTCACTTGTCGATGGACAGCTTGAGACCGAAGTCTTCCAATCGGTCCAGCACTTTAAACATTTGGGTCTCATTCTCCTCTGATGTGCATCTGAATGCAATGACATCATCTAAGTACACTAAACATTCCAGCAAGTTCATATCTCCCACCACACTTTCCATTAGTCACAGAAAGGTGGCCAGGGCACCTGAAATCCCCTGTGGCATTCTCAGGAATTCGTATAAACCCCAAAGGACAGATGAAGGCTGTTTTCTCATGGTCCTCCAGGGCCATCAGAATCTGGTAATATCCACTGTAAAGAACCAATACTGAGAACTATTTGCTCCCATTCAAGCAATCCAGGGCATCTTGTATATGGGGCATGGTGTATTGAGCTGGGACAGTCCGCCAGTTCAGGGTTCGATAATCAACACACATCCTCGCCGACCCATTTTTCTTATGTACAACCACAATGGGAGAGGCATATGGGCTCCTTGATTCCTGTATCATGCCAGCAGCGAGCATTTCCTGCAGGTGTCTCCTCATATCATCTATGTCCGCTGGGGCGAGGCATCGGGATCTCTCTCTCGAGATAGCTAGTCATCATGCAGGTGTATATGATGCTCTGCACCCCAGACACACCCCCACGTCCCATTCCTTTAACGAAAACACTTGGTCTGTCTGGAAAGTTTCTTGCTAATCCTAGCCTTCCATTCAGCTGGCAGTGAAATCACCAAAGTCAAATAAATCCAGGGTCACTCTCTCCTTTGGTCAGAGTACTTGTTATTGGGTAATACTGCAGTATCCGCTCAGTGTACTGTAGCTAGAGCATAGGAGCTGGGTTTGCAACATTTTTGGTGGAGCCCAGGAGTCAGTGGTCATGCCCCACCCCTGACCCAGGCCCCAACCCCTGGTCCAGGGGCCAGAGGTGAATCAAGAATAGAAGAGTAGAACAGGGACATATTTCTACATCATTCAGTTCTAAAATAGCTCTTAGCAATCATAAGCACCCTCAAGGCAAACTAAAAAACCTGGCTAGCTGAAGCAATAACAGAATTTGAACAAGTATCTGAAAACAGCCTCTAGGAGAGATGAGTTACATATTCAGTGCAGTTATCCTTTAAAGCAAGGCAGCACTCAAGCAGAAACATTGGATCCATGTAAGGCAAAGTCCCACCTCCAACCCCTCAGTGTTAAACCATCAAGCAGAAAATGCCATGGGAGGGTAATGTGAAACATATCCTCCTCCCCAAAGAAACTATCCACATCTGTTGCTGCCATCATGACATTTTGTACAATAAAACAACAAGTGTTAGGTACCCACAACACATGCATAATCAGGAGAAAAGAGAAGGTGATCACCCAGGCTTTCTTATTAAAAAGTTAGCCAACCTAGAGTGAGTCCCAGGGTTGTAGCCTGGGTAAAACATTGGCTGGACAACAGGATGCAGAGTGTAACAGTAAATGGAGTCCACTCCAAAGAAAAGGGGGTTACTAGTGAGGTACCACAGGGTTCAGTACTGGGACTGGTCCTCTTTAATGTCTTAATAGGTGACATTGCAATGGGACTGGAAGGGAAAGTATTCCTTTTTTTTAATCCTCTTCTTTCCTTGGCAGGGCCACTATCATTCTTCAGCTCTGGTCATGGGCCCCGGGACTTCCACTATCATCTATTGCAGCTTAATCCCCCAGTTACCCCCCAGCTTAGCCCCCAGGAGGGTGGTACCACGGCAATGGTCCCCAATCTGTGTCACTGAAGTATTCCTCTTTGCAGACGACACAAAGAACTGCAACAGGAGTTGATACTCAAGAGGGGGTGGAAAGGATGAGAAGGGACTAGGCAAGGTTAGAGGAATAGTCAAAAGTATGGCAGCTTAGATTCAATGCAAAGAAGTGCAGTGTAACACACCTGAGAAACAAAAACCCAAGGGAAGAGTACACAATGTAAGGGGAGGTACTAACAACAACAAAAATGGAAAGGGACCTGAAGGCAGCCATAACAGATGACTTAAAGGTAGGCAAGCAATGTAAGAAGGCAGTAAGGAGGGCTGGGGAGATGCTGGGATGCATAGGGAGAGGTATCTTCAGTAGAAAACAGGAAGTTGTTATCCCTCAGCACAGACAGTTGGTGAGACCCCATCTGGAATACTGTGTGCAGTTCTGAAGACCTCATCTCTGCAAGGACATAGACAGGATGGAGGCAGTCCAGAGGAGGGCAACTAAAATGGTGCAGGATCTGCACCAGAAGCCATATGACGAGAGACTAAAGGAGCTTAATATTTATTTATTTTATTTAGTTTTTGTTGACTGGGTAAGTGCCCTAGACAAATCCTTCCTATTTTCAGGCACGACCTGGGGAAGGGGATACAGATGAATGCCAACTGACCTTGAACCAGATTAAGCTGTTGGTGGTATTTTTAGTGAATGAAGAAAATTTGGCGAGGACACCGGGGAAATTCCCCTACTCTTGGCCAGTAGGGGAACCGCTGGTCAGTGAGTTTGTCATTTCGGCTCAGGATGGAGAAGATATGGATGTCTCATTGTGCGTGCGGGACTGCTGCTGTTACACAGTCTAATGTTCTAGATTCGAGGTTTTCTTTGATGCTCCTAGTGTGGACATGGTGCCCGAGTCCACTGCAGCAACTTCTGGAAATAAGGATGATTTACATGCCTTACCATTGGATAACACAGACGTTGCTTCCTTTTTAATTTTACAAAATGAATCTGCCTACGATTTGCCTGCTTTGCAACAGCAGCTGCGTGATGAAGAAGCTAATTTTCAGTCTCGCCAAACGGAATTGAGAGCTGCAATTGCAGCTGTGGATTTACACCCTGAGTGTAAGTACCCTGCGGTGAGATCTGTGCAAGGCTCTGCTTTAGCTGCTGATACAATAATTACCACACAAATTCCTAGGCAGCAGACATCAGATGTTCTAGATGAGAAGCAGTCAACGTGTTTGGACGCTGCTATGGACGCTTACTCCTTCGCTTCAGGTACTGGGCAGATGCTCTTGTTTGTTTTTAAAGGGAATCGCTTTCAAGGTTCTGCTGGAACATCAACGAGTCCTTTAAATTTAAGTACTGTTTCTCAATGTAATACTGAGGTTCCCTCAGTTTTTCTGCAAGAGGGCCTAATGGACTCAAATGAATGGTCGGTAAATATGGCTTTGCAAGCAGCTGGGTGGGAGAAATCTAGAAGTGGTGTGTGGGTCTTGGGCCCCTCTCCCATTTCAGTATCCCCTTGCAATACTACTGAACATTTTCAAGACTGTTCCCCTATGGTTTCTGATCAATCTAAAGATTGGGGTTCTGTGATGGATGTTGTTTTGCCTTTATGGGTACCTGAAGGCTCAGAACTTACTCAGAACCTGCTCTGCCTGTTTTTCAAGATGGTGTCATGAAACAGTATGGGCCTGCTCCTTCAGAAGCACCTACTGAACAACCCTCTCCTGGACAAACTAAACCTGTTAAAACATGTGCATCTTTGTTTAGAGCTCCTATTTTTCTGCAAAACGACACAATGCTATTAGGCTTCTTTTTGGATGTATTGCCTAACTGAAAACATGTAGCTAGGAATTTGTTAATGGGCTCTATGTTTTTTTCTCCTCCTGAAATATACGCATTAATGCATGTTTCTGGAGAGCCTGTGTTTGATATAAGCTTTAAACAAGGTAGTGGGTTACAAAAATTTTGGTCCCAATATTTGCTTTTAAAAAACTGTGCATTATGGGTCCCCTTTGAAGTTGTGCCTTTGACCAAACCGGCAACTTGCATGATTACTATTCTGTTTCGTAAAGAAGGGGTGTGTGTTACAGATCTTTTATTCTGGCTTAAACAGAGGTGTACAGTTCAGGGTAATCCTGAGCCCATTTTTGATGAAGACCACATTTGGAATGGGGGTTGGAAAGTACAGGTTGTTTTAAAAACATCTGATTCTGGTTTAATTCACTTACCAAACAGTTTTTTCTTGGGTAGGGATAGAGGGGTTTTATTTTATGCTGGTCAGCCCTAGGTCTGTTATCATTGTGGAACCACAGGCCACCTTAGTAGTATGTGTGACTGCCTTAAATGTACCACCTGCACTAAATTTGGTCATAGTGCTGCTATGTGTTGGAATGATCAGGTGTGTAATTTATGTGATGAAAAAGGTCATACCTATCACTCTTGTCCCTCAGCTGCTCATACCTAGGGTGAACAAGCTGATTCAGATGAACAACAAGTATCTATTGCTCTAGCTGAATGGGCTCAGACACAACGTTTGGCCTCTAACCTGGTGATAAGTCTCTGAACCCTCCTGTCACTGTTTCTACTGCTGTTGAGGTTCTTCTCAAACTTCTGCTATGCCCCCAAGGCATAGTGCTATACAAGCTACACCTAAGGTTACTCAGCTGGCGGTTTCCATTCCTGTTATAGTTGACCCCATTGTGGCTGAGGTTGAATTACCTCCCCCTGTGCCTCCTATGACAGTTTCCCAAACTCCCTTACCACCTCTACCTAAGGCTTCGAGACGAAGGCAGCATTGGGTACAGCCAGTGGCTAAAATGCCTAAGACATCTGATATCTGTCAAAAATAGATTTGCAGCCTTACCCATTGAAGGGGACATTTCAGGGAATGACTTTGAAGGGTCCTCTGTTATTTCATCCGTTTTGGATTTAGGATCTGAATTAGAAGATCCACCTTCTGATGTGGTCCCTCCTCTTTCTGGGGAAGTGCACTGGGAAAACTGAACATATTTGGACTACCAGAGCTTCTTCCAAAAAGCCTCCTTGAATTTGAGCTCTGTCTCTGATTGTTTTTCCCATTTTTTATGACTCTGATGCCTTCTTTATCTATTTACTCTATTAATGTGAATAGTATTAAGAGTATTCGGAAAAAACGGGATTATTTTCCTGTTTAAGATCTTTTTCTGATGGTATTTGTTTCTTACAGGATACCAGGTTACATGTCATTTCTGACTTAAAACATGCCATTAAGTTTTGGAATTCGGGCCCTTCTTTTTGGTTTCTAGGGGAAGAAAGTTGCTCTGGGCTAGCTATCCTGTTTCATAATTTAGATGTACATTTGGTTAAATTAATTGACCTTATCCCTGGTCGTGCCTTAATCTTAGATGTCAGGATATCTAACATACTGTTCCGTTTTATTAATATATATGCGGGTCAAACAGAGGTGGTACATATTGAATTTTTCTAAGTTATTCAGCCTTTTTGCATTCTGCCCACCATATTGTTTTCAGGGGTGATTTTAATTGTGGTCTTAAGCTACGAGACAGAGGAAAACAGACTACAACCACAAACATTTTTTGTGATATGACCTACTTATCTACTATGATTCGGAATGCGAATTTGAGGGATGCCTATTTTGAGAAGGTGGGTAAAGCAGATCCCACCTTTTTTAGATCTACCTCTGCTACTTGGATTGATTATTTTTTTTGTTTCCCCTCTTTTACAAATTGCATTGGCAAAAACTCTTGGAATTTCTTTTTTTGTTACAAGGCAATTCCTGTGCACTTTCTTTTGGCCCGGGTTATTGGAAATTCTCCGTAGTTGGCCAAAACGATTGTTCAACAGGACCTGAAGTACTTTATTCAAGCCAGAAGATCTGTTTTTGATATGTATACAGACCCCTGCAATTGGTGGGAAGAAACAGTGAGGGATTTAATGGCTTTTCTGAAATCCTATGGAAAGGTGATTTGGAATGAAGAATATATGATTTATCTTAATGATAGGTTACACCTTCAAAAACTTCTCTCTAGCCTCCATGGTGAAACATGATTTTTCAGTACAAATCCAAGCAATTAAGCAACAAATGGTTCAATTTCATTTATTATAGGAACAACATTTGCAATACCAACAATTATATTGTACATAAGAAAAAAAAGGTTATGTTTGCCCATATGAGGGTATACCGCTCGGAATGTAAACGAGCTATGGACAGTTATTTGAATACTCAGGGTAATTTTTGTACAGACACTAGACAAATGCTTAATATTGTGTCATATTATACATCTCAAACTTTTATTACACCTTCAATCAATTCTGATGGTTTAGCATTTTTTCTGGACTAGGTTCCTGTCGTTCTGCTTACAGATCAACTATTAAACCCTTTAATAGCTAACATTTTGCCTTCTGAAGTTGAAAGAGCTGTTGTGGCTTTGAAGATTAATAAAGCCCCCAGTGGTGATGGCTTAACTAGTGAATTGTATAAATTCATTGGTCCATATATTTGGATGGAGTTAGCAGCTGTTTTTACGGCAATTCTTATGTCTGGTGCCCCCTCCTTGTGCATGACTGGTGGTATTCTGATTCATTTTTTTAAACAAAAAGGTGACTAAAGGTACATACAGAATTGAGACCAATTTCTCTACTCAATACAGATTTTAAGATCCTAGTTAAAATTCTCCATGCTCTGCTCTCCTATTAGTTGCAACCCATATTTTATCCCCAGTCCAAACATGTTCTTTGCCTGGTAGAAATATTTTGGAGCATCTCATTTTATCGCGGGAGCTCTTTGAGCATAGTTTTCAGTCTAGAGCAGATGGTTTTGTGCTCTCTCTGGATCAAAAACAAGCTTTTGATTCAGTCAGTCATATCTTCCTATGGACAGTTTTACGAAGATATGGTTTGCCTTTGCAATTTGTACAATGGGATAAATGTCTCTATAATACAGCAACAGTCACTCCTGTAATTAGGGGCTGGAAGGACCTATGTTGCCTGTTAGACGGGGGGTATGTCAGGGATGTCCTCTTAGTCCTTTATTATATGTTTTTATAGATCCCTTACTCAAACTCTTTAACAATTCAGCACTTTTAAAACATATCACTATAGTTTCTACCCTTTATCATTTAAAGTTTGAGCTTATGCTGATGATTTGTGTATCTTAGTAGAGGACAAAGTTTCTGTTCAGTATGCCCTTGACATTTGTTTCACATATATTTCCTATTCAGGTACTGGTTTAAATCTCGATAAATGTATGGGTTTACAGCTTGGTTCTGTAGTTTCACCTAATTTGAACATTTCTTGTATTGATTTTTCAGCTACCCATTTGACTATTTTAGGGATCATTTTTGGTCCAGGGATATGTGTTTACTGAATTGGGACCTTGCATTTCTCGGGAAAATTATTAATTCTTAATTGGAATCGGTGGAAATTTAGTAAACGGAAATGTGTTTATTTGATTAACACCTTTCTTATTCCAATATTCCTTTATGTAAGTTATATTTTCCCTCCCCCTAGTCAATTATTAGTTACTATTTATAGTCTTTTTTTCAAGCTGTATAGGGTAGCCGGCTGAACCCGATAAAAAGAAATATTCTATATTTACTGATTCAATAGGGGGGTTTAGGAATGGTAACCCAATTTTATTTTTTTATTCTATTTTTTTTATGCTAATTTTTGTCCTTTTTAAATTTTTCTGATAAACCCTGGGTATCTGTGTTTGAATCAAACTGTGGTCAATGGCTTAGGCAATGGGATCGGAGGGATTTAGGGATACTGTACAGATCCTTGAATATCTCATCTTATATTAGAGAAACTTTTATACATATTAAACACTGAAAATTAACTAGCCATCTTTTAATATCGAAACAATGTAAAGGGCTTTATAATTGGGTTATACAGACTCAATTTACTGAAGCAGAAACTTTCCCCCGCTGTCCTTTTCCTTACAGAAAAAGCACGTTTAAGTTTATTAAACACCCTAAGTTCCAGAAATTTCATGATTTTCACTGGTTGAGCTGCCATGATAGAATTAATATTAAGGTAAATCAAAAACATAAAGAACTGTCTGAACGGTTTATGTGTGAGCGCGGATGCATCCAACAGTTGGAAACTACAGACCACCTTTTTGACCTGTGGGTATATTATGCCCTTCAGGCCTTTTAGCTACTATTTGAAACTCCATGGGTTCATTCCATTTCTATGGAGGCTTTGATGTGGGGTGACTATACAGGGGCTGAAGATTGGCATATGGAAACTTTGACTAAAATTATGTTGGTTACTAAATGGCATGTCTGGAACAGTAGATGTTTATTCTCTTTACAACAGAAATTTGTTTCTCATGATGAACTCATAGTAAGACTATTAAGGATTTGAAATCACAATATGGGGAAGATTCAAAATTTACATTCCAAAACATTACGGGCTGTGTGGAGAAACATGCCTTGGATAACGGATTTGGATGTTCCTGTTACTTGAATGAGAGGGCTGTGGGCTCACGATTTTGTTTTATATTTTTGTTATATGACAACAAGAGGTCTTCTCTTTTTCATTTTTTTTTTATGTTTCTTTTCTTCTGTGAATGTATATATATGCCTTGGTTTTGTGTTTATTGTATTTCTTCTTTTTGTTCTTATATTGATATTTCATTGTCATTTTGTATGATTTTTCTTCAATAAACTCCCCTACTCTTTTTGATAAGTGCCATGGGATCTTTAACATCCACCTGAACTTCCACCAATCCAGGAAGATGGGACCTTGGTTTAACATCTCATCCGAAAGATGGCACCTTAGAAGTGCAGCACCCTTTTCATGCTGCACTACAGTGTCAGTACTGGGATATTAACCCAAGTGCCAGGTGTGGTAACTGAACCCATGGCCCTCTGATCTCCCCACCTCAGAGGTGAGTGTGCTACCTACTTAGCCACTGACACTGACAACATGTATACTCAAGGAAAGGAGGAGAGGAGGCATGATAGAAACATTTAAGTACCTCAAGGAATCAATAAAGTCCAAAGGGTAGCAACTTTCAGAAAAGAGATGTACAAGAACAAGGGGCACAATTTGAAGATAAATAGGGACAGCTTAGGGGCAATGTAAGGAAGTACTGTTTCATAGAGAGGGTAGTGGATGCATGGAATGGCCTTCCTGAAGAGGTTGTGGGGTCAAAAACAGTGGGTGAATTCAAGAATGTATGGGACAGCATAAAGCAATTCTTGTGAAGGGTAGGAGGAAGTAGGCTGTTGGTTAACTAGGATCTGCAGCTTATCCAATAGGTATGGAAATGGGCAGACTGGGTGGGCAAAGCAGTCATTATCTGCCATCAAAGGATATGTTTCTGTGTTTCTCTTCCCCTGTCCCGTAACTCAACCCCCACATCAGGCAAGTCCCAATTAAGAGCTGTAAAGCATGTGCATGTGAGGACATGAAATTAGTCTAGAAAATCCTCCAGATACTGTAATTTACTGCTCCCTGTTGTAATTACACAGTATGTAATATATCCTCAGGATTATGAAAAACTGCACTGTGTGGTCCAGCTGCCCAACAGTGTCCGACTCAACCACGCAAACTTACTAGAGTCTTGGTGATATTTCAGCAGGCATGCTCCCATAATAACACAACACACAAGGCCTGCTGAAATACCTACACAGCAGATAAAGGTAATGCTTCAGATCAGGACATCCCCATTTGGCCATAAGGACCACAATAATTTCATTTCCTCCCGGTAGGTTCTTTTCACCCCACAGACTTCAAAATAGCCAATAGTTCAGTTGCTTTCCTTTGGCTGGAGACTTGGCACTACATCCAGAAGGAAGATGGTGGCTGAGCTGAGCCAGCCTGTGTACCAGTACTAATCTCGTTTGTTGGTATTTATTTATTTTATGTTCTAGTTTATTTACTTACCGTTATGTTTTATTCATTTATTTGTTTAAGTTAATAGACTAGTTAGGGTGGAAGAAGTGAGATAGATTAGCACACAAAGACGTCTGTTATGGTTTTACCTGAGTACTTGTGTTTTTGTTTTGGCATTTCTAACCTGTTAATTTTATTGTGAGCCCCGGGTCATCTCCGACTACAGTGTGGTAGTTTGTGAAATTGCGAGGAGGTGCCCTGCTCATTTTAAAACTGTGTGGGAGAACTGTTAAAGTTGTTTGGGTACTCCATATCTGACTCAATAACTCTACCTTACCTCCCCCCAACCACTATGTTGAGTTTTAGTTTTTACCTGACTTGACTTGGCAGACTGTGTAGTCGGGTAGTAGAGGGAAGGATCTTGCATTTTCTTTTCTGCAGCACTCTTATTTCTGTTTGGACGTGCTGTTTTATCCTTTTCAGGAAGAGAAACATCAGATGAGGTCTATAGAGGGCTGGAAGTCTGACTTGTGTTGTGTGGGATTTAAGAATACCATCGGAGGATCCGAACATTGAACTACATGGATATTATCAATTAGCCCAAACTGCTGCTGGTACAGTGGTCTCCTTAATTTGTGCTGGGGTCTTGGGTCTAATTGCTGCGGCTTGGGGATCTGAGTTGTGGACTGGCCAGGGAGTTGGCGGTGGGCTCAGGAGCTCTCTTTGGTTCCCCAGGGGTCTACTGGTAGTGGATCCCAGTGGTGGTTCCTTTTGTCGCTGTGATTTTTTCAGTTTTGGCCCCCAGTACAAGGGTTTCCTTTTGACCTGTTTGTGGTCATGGTCAATTCCTTTGGGCTCTCTGTGGATTTACCTTAGAAAGGGTAATTTAGTCGATGGTTACCTGTGCCCTCAAACATCAAATATAATCAGATGATTGATTTCTATAATATTTTGGTGACTTAGACTATTTCTTTGATTTCTACAAGCAGTGAGAGTACTTATGTTTTGTTTGTTCTCTAAACAGCGAGAAGGCTTGGATACTCGCATTTGATTTTGGATGTTTTCTAGAATAACTTATATTTTGTTGTTTTAATCTCACGGATCAATCCATCTCTGTCCTGGTTTATTGAAGACTCTTTATTTGGACATTATAAGGTGGTGGGAGGACCTTCTGTCCATTAATTTGTTGGATTGTATCCTCTCCTGGGTAGTGAGAGAGGACTGGGAGGAGGAGACTTATATTTATTTTGTTTAAAGTTTAAATTGTTTTGAGTTATTATTATGTTTATCTTGCAGTGAGTGCTAAGATATTTTCTTCTTTTTTGCTCTTCGCTTGGCTGTGAGAGAGCTAAGGGGAGTAACTAATTTTATTTTATTTTTGGTTGTAGGGTAGTGAGGTTTCCCTTACATTTATTTGTTGTTATAAGTATTTTATTTACTTGTATATTTTATTTTGTTTTGTTATTTATTTTGTTCTATTTTATTTTATTTGTGGGTCTTCAGTCCGGTCCAGATTCAATTTTTTTCTGTGAGGCTGGGTTTTTTGTTTATTTATACTGGATAAATTTAGGGATTATTTGATTAACTTTATATTGCTAAGATTGATTATTTTGTGTTTGGTGTTTGTTGTTTTGTTTAGCAGCGACATGTGCTGGCCTTTAGTCTCCACGGTGGTGCACTACTCATCCTCTTCTCTTCACGCCCTCCACCCTTTTTATACTCCTCCACTACAATTTGACACTTACCAGTGCTGTAGAGCATTAGGGATTATTCATAGGGGAGAAGAGGAGAGGGTATGCGAAGGGAGGATGAATGGGCAGGGCCATCGTATCGGGGTCATTAAGTCTAGAAGGTGCCCTGGGGTGAAATGGAATCCAGACCGGGGTTTACCATGTCTGGTGCCCATACCCAAGGGCACTACTGAATTCAGTAGGCAGATAGGCCTGACATCCTCCGAGGTTTGTCCAACTCTGGCAGTGTTATGCAATGTGAGGTCCGTCAGGAATAAGACCGCCATTATTGCCAATCTTGTTGGCTCAGCTTACCTGGCTTGCATCACCGAGACCTGGCTGGATGAAAATTCAGGCCCCATAGTGGAGGCCTTGACTCCCCGGTACTCAGTGATATACCCGAGATTGGACCGCAGGGGAGGGAGTTGCAGTCTGTTCAAAGACTGAATTGGGCCTCATGAATGTAGTAGTAGGTGAGGCTGAGTCCTTCGGTGCACAGTTGTAGCAGGTGTGGGTGTTCGAATCATTCTCATCTATGATCCACCCGGAGATGGGAAGCGCTTCTTACAGGAAGTAGCAGACTTCCTCATCGACATGTCATTTGAGGTCACCCAGATTGATGGTTCTGGGTGACTTCACGCCTGGGTTGACGATGAACTCTACAATTTGGTAATCACTTCTTCCGATTAATGTCTTCTTTGGGCCTTATACAGGTAGTTTCCACTGCTATGCATAAATCTGGACACTCTTGAACTTAAGTCTTCCTTCTGAGGGATTGATGCATGCGGCGTGAGGGTGGACAGTCACCTGGTCTGACCACTACACCGTGAGGTTCAATTTTGCACCCCCTAGAAGGCCTTCCCCTGTGGAGATGGTCAGGTACCGCCCATTATGGAATATACTTTACAAAGGCCTTGTGGTGGTCCTTGACCTATCATCCCGTGTTGGTGAGCAGTAATCCAGAAGCTGGGTGTTGGCCTATAATGAGGCGTTCGGCTGCTCTGGATCTTATTGCTCCTGTTTGTGAATGCCTCTTATCCCTTCACCCCGGTCCCCCTTGGATTGATGGGACCAGAGAGATGCAGAGACAGGGGCAAGGTTAGAGCATTGTTGGCTCAAGTCCTCCCTTGAAGCCAACGCCTTAGAGTGATGGATCATTATTCTATCTTATCAATCTGCAATCACCCATAAGATGGCAGAATTACTGTCCAGGGGATTGCAGTTACTCAGAATTGATTGTCTCAACTTGCTAGAACTGTAGATAGTCTGTGCAACCCAGCCTGTCTGCAAGTTCCAAAAGCCTTTTCAGTATCTAGGTGAGAGGAGCTGCCGTTGCTATTGCAACTAAAGTGGCCGACATCAGGGCGGACTTGTGTCCTGGCACCCTCTAAGGGTGATGTTGTAGAACAGTGTGAGTTCACAGTACCTCAGTTCTCTTGGGTTCCCTTTGTCGACCTTGAGTTTGTGGATATTATGAGATCATCCATAAATGCGTCCCACAAGCTTAGTTTGGACCCTGGACTGACTCCCTAATTTTGGGTCGATTCTGATATCATCAGTCAGTCCTGGTGCAAATAGTCTGGTGCTCCCTGGGAATCAGGTGAGTTTCCTAACTCCTGAAAGAGATGGTGACACCTGTCTTGAAGAAAGCTACCTTGGACCCAGACTGTTTCTCAAACTACAGACCTATCTCTAACCTTCCTTTATTGGGAAGGTTATTGAAAAGTATGGCAGCCCAGCTGGAGGACCATTTAACCATCCATAATATCTCAGATCCTTCCAGTTTGGTTTCTGTAAAAGCACAGCACCGATACTGCGCTGGTTCGGGCGCATTAATGATCTTCTGAGGCGAGGGATCAGAAGAGATGTTCCATTCTGGTTCTCCTTAATCTCTCATCAGCTTTTAACACTGTGGATCACCTGGTGTTGATAGCACGCCTGAGGCAAAACTGTGGAATGTCGGGAACTGTTTTACAATGGTTCACCTCATTTCTCACTGGGAGATCACAAAGAGTTGTGTCGGGGATTTTTTCCTCCAGCTCAGCCTCTTTGTTGTGTGGAGTGCCTCATGGTTCCATGCTGTCACCCATGTTATTTGCAGTGTATATGCTGCCCCTCAGAGACATTATAAGACAGTATGGGCTGAGGTTTCACTGCAATGCAGATGATACCCAGCTATACCTGTCTTTCACACCTGACCAGGATGGAGCTCTCGCAGTGTTTAACAACTGTCTGGGTGAAATCCAATGTTGGATGGATTCTAGTTGGTTAAAGTTGAACTTAGAAGACAGAGGTTTTGGTTGTGGACCCAGGTGGTCAGATAGAGAGGTCGCATGATGGCACGCCTTCTGGAATTTTTCTTGGCGCGCGTCACTTCTGACCTCTGAATGGGTTCGTAGCCTTGGGATTGTCCTAGATGATCGGCTGATCCTACAATCTCAAGTGTTGGCCATTGTCAGGACTTCCTTTTACCATCTTAGGATATTGCCAGGGTTAGGCACCTTGTTCCGTCTGACTCTTTGCCAATGTTGGTTCACGCCTTTGTGTCCTCACGCTGGGACTACTGCAATGCCCTTTACTTGGGGCTTTCTGGGGTTGAAATCCATCGCCTACAGCTGGTGCAGAACGCTGTAGCCTGGGTTTTGACTGGGACAAGTAGGTCCTGTCATATTACCCCGATGCTGCGCAAACTGCACTGGCTCCCCCAATGGTGGCGGATCACCTTTAAAGTCATTTTATTGACTTTCAAAGTCCTTCACGATCAGGGTCTGACCCATCTGAAAGAACCACTGGTGCCTTACTGCCCTGGCTGATCGCTCCACTCAGCCGACTGAGGTAAGCTAGAGATTCAAGAGTGAGTTTAAAATCTTTAGGCAGCAGAGCTTTTTCTCATGCTGCACCAACTCTTTGGAATTCTCTACCATGGCGGTTACGGGAATGCACCTCCGTAGGAGTATTCAAGAAGGACCTGAAAACTTATTTATGGCAAATGGCCTTCCTGGATAATTAAGTTAACTTTATGGTGTTTATATTTATATTAGAAATTGTTATTTGATTTTAATATATGATATTATGGTATGATTTTATTTATATGTATTGTAGATTTGTATTTGAAATCATGTTTTAAAATAACCAATGCCTTGATATATTGAAGAGCGCTACAAATAAAATAATAATTATTATTTATTATTATTATTAACCAGTTACCAGTGAACAGGTCCAAAACAGCAGAAATACCAGGTTTTGTTACCTGTAGGCTAGCAGAGGAGGCAATAGACATGAGAAAGCCCCTCAACATTCCAGGTCCCTCATCAAGTCACTCACATCATTTCTGAGCACAGTGCACCCCTTCCTGACTGACAGCTGCCTATCTGTTTAGCAGAGGTCAGGAGACAGTGTGGCATAAATGGTGTCAGTACTACATTCACTGTGGCAGCTATGCCATGCCAGTATCGTTAGGTAGGTAGGTTACAGACAGAGAGAGAGTCTGAGAGATGCTTTATTATATATACTTTTTGAACATGTCAATGGCATGGGCACATGGAAGACCAAGGTTAACATTTTGCCACTAGCCAGCAGAGCTAGTGACTAGGAAAAACTACATCAGCTCAGCAGACATTTCAGTGGCCAGTTGGTGTACATTCTTAGCTGAAGTGTTGCCTTCCTCAGTACAAACCCGCTGGTCTAGTTAAAGGAAAGTAGTCCTTATGTAGAAACCCCCAACCCACAAAGCCTAATCAACCAATTAGACTTTTCAGCTGTAATAAAAAATTCTCCCATCAGAACTTACTTTACTTTCCTGTGAAGTCTACAAGCTCAAAACATAGTGGACATGTTGTGGATCCATTTTTGTCCTATGAAAGTGCAGGAGGAGAGAGGTGCGGCATAGTAGTTTCATAAGGAAATTGATCTGGATTCTGCACATGTGTCCGCCATATTTGGACAAGCGCAGACTTTTACAAACCAAAGTAAAGTAACTTCTGATGGGAGAAATTATTTTTATTACAGCTGAAATGCCTAATTGAGGGTAACCCTGATAGTACCACCACTTAGCTAGAGGCCTGCTGCCAACTCGACCCCTGAAAGATGCAATGTAACACCCATGATGCAGCAGCACATTATGACATTAAGGTAAGTTCACCACCACCACAGTCCACAGTATTACAACACAAACAACAATACCTGTGCTGTCCTAGCAAACCAAGAGCCACATACAATAAAACCTTACTTATAATATTTTAAGTAGCACATTACAAGAGTGTAGAACCCTAGTAATCAAGCGGTTGTTTTCATGCTTCCTGTCCAGCCTGACTGGCGTGTGCAGTGTAATGAGAGATGCCATTTAGCTCCTCCTGTTCTTCTCACTGCAGAGACAGAGTTTAGTTCCCCATGTAGCTAGGAAAGCACAGTTTGTAAGCTATACCTCTCTGGTGCCTATCTGCTATCCCCACCAATTGTTGACATGACTGTATTTGTTACCAGACCTTTATATGCCCAATAGTATATGTCAGGAACTGTACAATAGGAGGAACAAGTACCTCAGTACTTTTGCCTTATGCACTGTATTTATCTGTATGTGAAATAAGAGCATACCCTTCTTATCACTCCAGTATGAGGTAAACAGCAGACAATAAGTTACCAAAGTCAGTGGCCAAGGCACTGCAGGCTCAACTGCCCTGTCACCCTATCTCCAATCAACTTGTAAGCCATGGTGGCTTACTAGTCATTTTCTACACCCATGCCCCATGTATCACAGTTCAGAGACAGACATGAGTCAGATGAAACTCAGTACAGTTAGTAGTAAGACAGTACTCATAGTCACTAGTCCTAGTAGTCAAGGACTCAGCAGCCAGCATCCTCCCCATTCCACACACCTTACCTGGTTAGCAGTGTGTGCTCACTGCTGCTGCCTGGGCCTGGACTTAAACTACGGCTGGAGGTGAGGGGCTCTAGGGGGTAGCATTACCACCTAGGCTAGTGCTGCTTCTCTGGACTCTATATCTGCGTGACCTTCTCATCAGGGCCGACTACCGGGCTGGCTGGTGCACGCGTGACCACCACTCAGTCATACACTCCCTGCTACTTGTTGGGCCATCTGCTCAACTCCTCCTTGTCCTCTTCAGATGTTGCCTGCAAATAAGGACCAAACAATCACCCACTCACCACAACCACATCCTACCTCCAGTCCCGGTGTACTCACCATCTGTAACCCTGATCTGCTCAGCCACACACTGCCATACTTTTCACACCAGGACTCGGAGTCTAGCTGGACTGTGTTGCTGCCTGCCTCACATGATCCCAGACCCGCTCCTTCCTTCTGCTGGTGACAGTGGCATTGCAGCTGCCCTGAGCTGGCTCACGATACACCAACCTGCATAGTGCACGCAGCTGTGTCCACCCGCTGCACCACCTGTTTGCTGCCTGCCACTGGTGAAGTGGCGGTCCCACTCCCCAGACTGTCATCCTCCTCCTTCACTAACTCTGCTTGCCTTGCCTGCAGTGGCTGCTGCTGCTGCTGATGTCCCACCATCCGCGCGGTGCTGTCCAATTTCTCCTGAAAATTCAACCTGCCTTACTCTTGTCACCTAACTCAACTCCTGTCCTTGCCAACCCACAATCACCTTCCTCGGCGGGCCATGCGCATCCTCATGCCCAATAAGCACCCCTTCATGGCCAATCACAGTGTGGAAAGTTTTGAATGGGGAGAGGCGAATCAACTCGACTCAGGATCTCAAGATCAAAGGTAGAAGGCAAGGTGCCAATTTTAAATAATAACAGCCTGTCCCAGCCCAATTAAATTACGATAGGGGTAAAGACATCACACAAGTCACACAGTCAGCAGTGCCCGTGCCATACAAAAAAAAAAGACCATATTATGTTTATGCTTTCAAATATATTGCTTGAGGTTCAGCCCAGGTCAAAAATATTGCTGGGGCCCATGCTCCACAAGGTTCATACACCGCACCGATGAGCTGAGAGGCACCCTCTGTTCATCAGACTCCGATCTGATACATTTCAAATCTGGACCATGACTCGTCATGCATAGGCATGGACACGGGCAGGCAAGATGCTGGGCTTAACCAATAATCCTTCTGGCAACTTTCCATCACCTGGTGCATCAAAATTAATATTCTGTTCTTTATGTTTCTCTTTAGGTGGACTTCTCCATGGATTGTGCACTGGGCGCTGGGGCCAATACCAAAGAGTCAGGTTCCTTTTTCCACACTGTCCCCACTGGCTCATCTGGGTCATCTTCATTGGGTTTCTGTTGTAAGTCATATGCCCTTTTACTAAGGCTGGAATTATCAGGGCCCGTCCAGTTAGTTGCCCTTGTTTCTCATCGGCAGGTGTACTAGTCTCCCAAACATAAGGGCATTTGTTCCAATTAACAGGGAACCCATCACACAGTCTGGTGGGGGACACTCTAGCAAAACGTATCTGCCTTCTGTTCACGACAAACAGTTATTGGCATCCAGTTGGTCATAGTGTCAGTTGCTTGGGCCCCTCTACATCATTCCACAGCTCAGTCCAAACAAACACAACACAAGTGAGAAAAAATGTCCAGCCTGCCAGCAGGCAGCTACTTACCTTACCACCTTGCTGGACGATGCTGGCTATCTGTGCTGATGGATGCTCTCCTCCAAACTCCCTGATACTGCAGTTTCTTCCTTGCTTGCTCCTCCGTGGCTCCACTCCAGCTCCAACAGAAGAAACCACTGGCTTCTGCTTCGCTGTCACCTCACCTGCCTGGTGCTATGCTGAGTGTGCCACCGCCTGACCAAAGACTACGAGGACGCAAACATTACACGCCGACCATGCCACCTGGAGAGTCTGGCCACTTAGTTGTAGGTCTCAGCCTGCCTTAGCTGCCTAAACCAACCTCCTCCTTCCCGACCTGACCTTAACAGCAACCCATGGGGTGAGATGATGGAGCCAGTGGCTATCAGATGCCTAAATCTTTAGCACCCTTCCCAGCTGCGTGCAAGTGTGGCGATCAGGGGCAAGGGAAAGGATGGGGACTTCGGGTCAGGCCTCCCTCAACAATAAAAGAGGGGTTTCCCCATTCCAAATTGCTCCTGAGCAGCTCACTTCTGAAAGCCAAAGCTCCCTTCCCCCAATAGTAAGTCAGTGACTGTCTGACCAGCCGCCACGCCACCCAGTGACCCGGAGAGTCTGTGACTGTTAGGACTCAGGCTCACTCAGCCTGCCCTATTAATTAGCTGCCTAAAGTACCTCCTCCTTAGCTCCTTCCTGACCCAACCTTAATGGCAACAACCCCTGACCCCAACTGGCAGCACCACCACCTGCACTGCAGAGTGCTTGAAATTATATGATCGTCACCTCCTGAGTCCTGCCTGGCCCATCACTCGCTCTAACTCTCCCTAGGCTCCAGCATTGTCTGAGCGACACCCCTGCAGCAGCAGCACCAGAGTGTCTGGTGGTCTCCCGAGTCCTGACTGGCCCACTTCCCCTCCCAACCCAGTCCCTCCTGACCTGGATGCACACTCTCTCAGTCTCAGACTCTCCCATCTCCCCAGCTGACACACTGCTGCACTGCCGACTTTGGATTGCAACTGCTGCAAGTAGTCCGTCCTCCCTCCTGACTCCCACCTCCAAGTCCACACCACACCGTCTCTGGCCTGGGGTCTTGCGCTGAACCTACTCTTCTTGTCTCTGCCTGGCCGTGCCTGCTCTACCAATTGAAGGATTGTGGATCACCTGATTTGCCCCGCGGCCACCTGGATGCTCTCAGCTTGTTGAAGCTGCCTTCCTTGGCTTACCCTTAACACTAACACTACACACCACCACCTTCCAAAGTTCCTGGAGGATTGTGGATTGGACCTTAGCCAAGTTAGCCTAAGTTGCTGCCTACCATGATGCAACTGGTCAAATCACACCAATCCTCATGCACGCTCGACGCGGATTCATGCCTAAGCCCTCCCAGTCACCTCCCAGCCAATCACAGCAGCACCACAACACAAGTGGCACTTGCCAAGTACCAACCCCAACACCAGTGATTTTCAGGGGGGGAACTAAGCTGCAAAGCCTGCAGACAGTCGGCATGGCACCATCTGTCCCTGATCAGATGATCTCGCTAATTTTTTGCGCAGACTGTCAGGATCCCTCAACAAGCGACACTGCCACGGGACATGTCGCCAAGGTCCCATTCCCAAGGGAGCCAGGCTAGGCAGCAGGGATCACAAGCCCTGTCATAGAGGTTGCATAATTTTCATAGGAGTCATGAATGTGACCCCTAAATGATGCCTCGGTGTCCAGCTTTACCAATATAGCAGCCTTCCTCACATTTTGCTGTATCATGTATACTACATTGCTAGAAGAACAGGTATACAGTTTTGGATTGTAAATGTTTTTCCATTGTGGCTGACACATGTCTCAGGAATGATATGTGTGCATAGTTTGCAGTGAGGTGCTTTGCATGGTTTTGTACCTTTATTCACCTAGTTGGAGCTCAGAAGGAAGTTTGCTTTCACCAGTTTCTGCTTCAGGTTTGGTGGCTTGCGTGAAGGCAACACTGGTGGAGTTGGAAGTATATTTTTAGAGTTTCATCTTCAGACAGTAGTGGCTGTAGATCTTTAATTATTTTCCATAGTTTTTCCAGTTCTAGGTTATAGGTTACTATTAGAGGTGTGCGATCAGATGTTCTCTGTGGTTTGTACGTAGTAGTTCTTCCTAGGCTCACGGAGTGCAGACTGGATATTCCTGTCAATGGAGCTGGTTTTATATCCTTCTGTCTGAAAGCTTCTTTAGTGTAATAAGGTGTCTATTCCTGCTCTTGATTAGAGCAAATGCAGTGGTACCGAAGGCCTGGCTGCATATAATGAATGTTTTAGTATGAGAGGGATGGTAGCTTGAGCTGTGCAGGTAGCTGCATATGTCTGTAGGTTTTCTGTACACATATGTTTGCAGTGTTCCATTTTTTAGTGTGACTCTGATATCCAGGAAATGCACATACTTAGAGTAATTTATCTGGAATTTAATGGAAGGATGGAAGTTACTAAAGCTGTCAAAAAATTGTTTTAAGTTTTCCTCTCCTGCTGTCCATATGATAAAGATATCATCAATATATCTATAGTATTTTAATGATTTATGATGTTGCGTGCTGAGGAATTTTTCTTCTAGATCCGCCATGAACAGATTGGCGTACTGTGGTGCCATCCTAGTGCCCATAGCCGTTCCCATATTTTGAAGGTAAATGTTGGTGTTGAAGCTGAAATAATTGTGTGTAAGGATGTATTCCATATGTTTGGCTATCACATCTGATGGATATTTGCTCTCTGTGGTGGCTTTTTGCAGGTATTCAGAGCCATTATGCCATCTCAGTGAGAGATGTTGCTGTATAAGGATTCAACATCCACTGTGACCAAAACAGTGTCAGGTGGTAACTGGTCTATACTGTGCAGTTTGTTTAGAAAGTCTGTAGTATCCTGTATGAAGCTGTTTGTGTTTTGCACCAGTGGTTTGAGTACACCTTCTTTGAGTCCAGAGATCTATCAATTAATATGTCAATTCCAGATATAATTGGTCTGCCAGGGTTTCCAGAATTGTGGATTTTTGGTAATGTTTAGAAGGTTCCTAGTGCTGGCCTTCTTGGTATCAGAGTTTCCAGTTCCTTATGTGTATCTTCTGGAAATGTGCTGATCAGTTATTTCAATTCTTTAATGAATTTCTTTGTGGGGTCTGCGGTTAGCTTCCTGTAGTAGGCGTTGTCCAAAAGTTGTCTGTAGCATTCCTGTATGTAGTTGGGTGTATTCATGATCACAACTGCACCCCCCCTTATCAGCAGGTTTAATGGTGATGCTTTTATTGTTTTGTAGACTATCTATTGCTTTTCTTTCCAAAGGTGAGAGGTTGTATAGAATTTTCCTCTGTTTTCTGGAGATTTATGATTGTACCTTGTGTCTAAAGCTGTCTATATAGTTGTCCAGTTTAGGGTTATGTCCACTCAGTGGAGTAAAGTGGGAGTGCTTCTTTTTGTGATTATAACTCCTGTCAGACAAGCCCTCTTAATTGTGGAAGAATTCTCTCAGTCATAACCTTCTAAAGAATTCCTCTAGGTCTGAGTACAGTTGTATTTCATCAAGTTTTGAAGAGGGACAGAATGTCAGACCTTTAGTGAGAACTGACATTTCTGGCTGTGATAGCCGATGGCTAGAGACTAGGCTAATTATTCCATTGGGCATGGTCATCCAATTGTCAGTCCTAGTGAGGTCTGATTCAGTGTTTGTTGTGGACCCAGGCCATATCTGGGGTGTATACTCACTTCCATTTGGTAACTGGTGTGCTGAAAGGTAGGGTCCTCAGTGTGCTGTATAGTTTTAATTCCAAGAGGTTGAATGTCTAAGGTTCTCTTTGAGGTTGACTGTTGTGTGCACTGTCCGTTGGGCTCCTCTCTAGTCTGTGTTGTATTGGAAGCAGTCCGCAGGAAGGTAAGGTCCTAGTTTCTATGTCACTGTCATTATGAGACATGAAATCATCATGCTCCTTCTGTAGGAGAATCTTTAGTTTCCTTTGTTTCTTTAATTGCAGCTCATTGTTCTCTGATGTAAAGGCACTGGAGTTCCTTTTCTAATTCTTCTGTTCTTCTTCTATTTTGCTGTCTTAGGTTTTGAAGTACTAAAGCTGTTTGTGATTTATCTGTTTCTTCTTCTGTACAGTTGGTGTTAGAGTCCATTCATGATCTTTCCTGGAGCGGCTGTGAGTGGTTGTGCATACCATGAGTTGTGTGAGTGACCAGTGGGTTCTTGATGAAAAGACCTCTTGGAGTAATATTCCTTTTCTTGCAGGTTGAGAAGAAGAATACGTCACTACTGAGTTTGGTTTCCTTCTTTGTCAGCTTGCTCAGTTTCCACTTTTTTATGGCTAAATGTGGTATCCTCCATGTTTGTAAAAAAAGAGAAATATGGTAGCAGTGTTAGTCCAGTCAACAATGTAGAGAATAAATACAACAAATATGTTGCAAGTGATACGTTTTATTGGACTAACATAATTATTTTTAAGACTAGCTTTTGAGAGGTGAAACTCTCTTCCTCAGGTCAAAAGTGAAAACAGCTGAGCAGTATGACACATACAAAGGAAGGATGGATGTGGATTTGAAACCTAGATTAGCAGGTTACAGATCAAAGCATTGCAGTCAATTTGCACCTCTTACAAAGAGGAAGACTAATTTCACTGGAGTGTGTCTGTTGGAGAGATCAACTTGTAAGATCAAAAGGCTGCCTAATTTTACTCTGACTCTGGACCATTAAATAACATTTCTAAAAAGTCAAGGTGTAAAGAAAATACATACTATTGTCTTAAGAAGGTACCTGTTAAAACAGCCAGAGGGTGCTGATGTGAGGGTTTAAAAAGAAATTCAGAAGCACTGCTTTAAGCATAATTACTGGTAGTGTATCAAAAAGACATCTTTATTAAGTCCTTTTCTTTAGTGTCAAAATATTGTATCATTTTTATTCCAAATGCTTGCCGAACTCTCCCGGGCCCGCCAGGGCTTCGGATCCCCCTCCACCCAGGACCAGCATCGCCAGGACTGCTACCCAGTTGACCCAGGGGTGCCTGCTCTGAAAGCGGCGCTCTAGAAGAAAACCCACCTGCTCCTCCGGATCTCCCACTGAAGGCCGCCGATTGCTGCAAACCAACCGAGAAGGGAACCAGGAGCTCGCCGCTCCCGGGTACCTTGTGCCGCCAAAGGCGCATGCCCTTAAGGACTCTCCCTGGCCCGCCGGGGCTTCAGATCCCCCTCCACCCAGGACCAGCATCGCCAGGACTGCTACCCAGTCGGACCCAGGGGTGCCTGCTCTGAAAGTGGCACTCTAGAAGAAACCCACCATGCTCCTCCGGATCTCCCGTTGAAGGGGCCGCCGATTGCCGCAAACCAACCGAGAAAGGGAACCAGGAGCTCGGCCGCTCCCTGGTACCTTGTGCCGCCAAAGGCGCAAGCCCTTAAGGACTCTCCTGGGCCCGCCGGGGCTTCGGATCCCCCTCCACCCAGGACCAGCATCGCCAGGACTGCTACCCAGTCGGACCCAGGGGTGCCTGCTCTGAAAGCGGCGCTCTAGAAGAAACCCACCGCGCTCCTCCGGATCTCCCATTGAAGGGGCCACCAATTGCCGCAAACCAACTGAGAAAGGGAACCAGGAGCTCAGCAGCTCCCTGGTACCTTGTGCCACCAAAGGCGCAAGCCCTTAAGGACTCTCCTGGGCCCGCCGGGGCTTCGGATCCCCCTCCACCCAGGACCAGCATCGCCAGGACTGCTACCCAGTCAGACCCAGGGGTGCCTGCTCTGAAAGCAGCGCTCTAGAAGAAACCCACTGCGCTCCTCCGGATCTCCCATTGAAGGGGCCACCGATTGCCGCAAACCAACCGAGGAAGGGGACCAGGGCTCGGCGCTCCCCTGGTGGCATGCCATAAGGCGCAGAGACCCTTAAGGCACGTCGCTTTCACTTCCCCTGCCGCCGGCTCTCTTCTGTTGGTTTGGACACTAAACCTGTACCTTCCCTCACGGAAAGCGGCTGTAGTTGCTTCCTTTTGACAAGGCTAGCTCTACTTTTTCACCTGCTTGGGGACTGTGAGCAAGCGCTGCCACCGTGGCCTTGTGAAACAGCTCTTCCTTTGCAAACTTCTCGCCGGCGCTTCACGCCGGCTCCCCACCCTCCCCCCACCTCACCCACCCTGGTCGACCCCTTAGCTTTATAGCCGCCAGTCTGTCATATGACTAAGTGTCTATTTCTCCATTGGCTCATTAAATTCTACTCCCACTAGGGCCGTTATCCCATCTCCTTACTGTCTTGAGCCTAACTATTTCGATAAACAGAGCCACTCCTCTAGAAGCCAGCTTCCCTGTTCACATAAGTTCTATAGTTTCCTCTGTGAAACTGACCACTTCAGATATGGTGCTGCACCCTAGTCTCCCCAATATAAACCCACCTCTCACCTCTAAAACTTCACCACTTATATTCCTGTCTCTCCTGTTATGTCTAAACTGATTAACAACTTCTACATCTTTTTCTGCTTATCCCTGCGCTAACAATGATAGTGACTTCAGGTTTTCCAACACCCTGCTGTACTATTACTCAAATTCTACCCCTGCTCACCCTATCCTCATCAAAAAGGGCTGTATCTATCTGTCTATCCACTCCTATCTCTTGAACTATCGTAGACCCAAACGCCCACTAGGCACTCTCTCTGCCAACCTACTTTCTCACCTTGCCCGGTGGCTCCTTATGCTTGCCGGAGATATTGAACCCAATCCAGGCCCTATGGTTTGCGCATCACCCCCTACAACGGCTGCAACAAAAAAGGGTCTGGTTATAGCCCACATGAATATCCGGAGTCTCACGAGTCACCTGGCTGAGCTCGAAGCCTGGGCTAAACTGATTAACCCTGACATTTTATGCCTATCAGAGACTTGGCTGAAGCCTTTGGTGCCTGATGCCACATGTCTTGTGCCTGGATATAGCATTCTATGGAAAGACCGTGTTGGGTCAAAGAGGGGGGGTTGCGATTATGTACAAAAATCATCTGTCCCTGAACATCCTACCCTACACTGATTCCCTAACACCTTGTGAAACTCTGCACGCTACCCTGGCACTGGGTTCAAAACTGCTGCACATCATTTGTGTCTACAATCCACCTACCAGCGGATGAGTGTTCTCCAGAATTTGCTACAATATGTCTCCCAGAATGTAAAAGCAAATGAGGCTCTACTCCTTGGGGACCTGAACCTTAACTGGCTGGGTCCACAGCACAGCATCCTTGCATCTCTAATACAAAAGCACAATCTACACCAAACTATCACAGGCTTTACCAGAACTACTACTCCGCACTCAGGGTCCCTACTTGATTGGATCCTCACCACCAGACCTGATCATGTACTAGATGCCACAGTGCTTGCTGACTCAATCACTGATCATTCCCCTACACTTTGTCGATGGTGCTCCTGTCCACCTCCTCTTCCTCCTCCACCACGTCTGATTAGGTTTTCAAACTATGCTGCCCTGGACAAACAAGCCTTCCTATTTGACCTCTCTTGTATTGACTGGTCTAACATTTATACCGCAACCAATGTTGATACTACCCTCAATTCATTTCTGACTGAATTTGGCAACATCCAAAAGAAGCACCTCCCTACAGTCAAAAGGAGGGTTAGGGGCCAGCATTCGAGGTGGCTGAAAAAGACCTGCTTCAAAAGTTAAAAGTTAGAGACAATCAGTGGAAAAAGTACAAACAAACTGGACTGCAGTCAGATCTCATTATGTATAAACAATACAGAAATGACTGTAAAAGATGCATCAGACAGGCCAAAAGTAAATACTGCCAAAACCTGCTGATTAATTCTTCCAATGACCCTCGCAAGTTTTGGGGTCACATTAAGTCCTTCTTAGGTTCTGCTAAAGATGTCACTCCCTCAGATATGGTCCTACATGGCGTGCACTGTAATGATTCTACTACCATTGCTAATGCTTTTAACCAACAATTTTCTGACTTATCTGCCTACACAGCTTCCCTCCCATCACAATCTTCTGCTTCACAGTTTAACCCCACAGCACCTGAAGGACCCCAAACTTAACCAACCCTTCTATTTCAGGGAAGTGTCTGAGGCATCAGGTCCTAAAGCTGCTCAGGTCACTCTCTGACAACACCAGTACTGGCTCAGATGGCCTAGAACCAAGACTACTAAAAATGGCTTCTCAATACATCTCTGGCCCCTTGCACACATTTTCACCCTATCTCTCCAATGGCATTGTCCCTGAAGTCTGGAAGGCAGCCAGAGTCACTCCAGTATTTAAGAAGGCAGTAAAATGACATATCTAATTACCGGCCTATTGCTATTTTGTCTGTTCTGAATAAAATCCTGGAAAAGTAGTATCCATGCAAATCACTGAATACCTTGAGAAATTCAATTTACTAAGCTCAGCACAACATGATTTTAGAAAGCATCATAGCACCATGACAGCACTTGCAAAATTCACTTCAGATATACGTTACCAATATGGATAGAGGAAAGTTAACAGGGCAGTCTTCATTGACTTAACCAAAGCTTTCGATCTGGTTGACCATTCTCTGCTACTGTCCACCCTCAGTACCTTGGGCTTCTCTCCCCCAGTTACTACCTGGTTCAAAAGCTACCTCACCAACAGAACACAAGCTGTTAAGTTTAATTCATCCATTTCAGACAGTGCTGTTATCAACATTGGGGTCCCTCAGGGGTCTATACTTGACCCTCTTCTATTCTCATTATTCGTCAATAATCTTCCTGAGATGGTCACCACAGGTCACTCACTTCTTTATGCGGATGACCTGGCAATTTATTATCACTCTGATAATGTCCTGGATCTAAATGCTGCGCTCACTGCAGATTTTTGTGCTGTACAACACTGGTTGAACTCTCAACGCCTGGTTTTAAATACAAATAAAACAAAAGTCATGATGTTTGGCTCCAATCACAAGCTTAGATCCTGTCCTCTGACCATCTCTGTCTCTGATATTGATGGGGACCCTATAGAAACTGTCACTTCCTTTCATTACCTCGGCATCCACCTGGATCAAACCTTGGACCTAAAAGCACATATACAGGAAACCTGCAAGACAGTTAACTGCAAATTGGGGCCTGCCTATAGAACCAAATACCTACTCACCCTGCTAGCAAATTGGTGATAGCTAGAGGCATTCTATTGCCAACTCACATATGGGTGTCCCATCCTGTCTCTGGCCACCAAATCTTCACTGCAATTATGGGATACTACCTTCAATAATGTGTGCAGGTATGCAACCAAAGCACCCTCGACTGCAGCATTATTGTTTCTTATATCAGGACCTTGGTTGGCTCTCTCCTTCCTCTATCAGGCAGTACTACTTGTACAATTTAGCTGATTCCATCCTAAGGACGTCCAAGCCTGCTATCCTGTCTGATCTCCTCAGGCCGGCCATTCCACAAGGAATCTTAGATCGGCTGATCAGACCTTTACTATCCATCCCTTTTGTCGGACTAAAAGGGCATGGGCTCCTTCCATTATGCTGCCCCCACCTATGGAACCTACTACCTCAGGATCTAAGAGATGTCTCCACTCATGTGACTTTTAAGAGCAAACTTAGGACTTTCTCACTACTATGGACAAATGTGTTTGCTTTGACCCTACCTGATCCACTGCATGTTGTACTGTTTCCTCATTGCTAGCACTTTGCCTGTCCAAATGGGTGTTCTATACTGTGCCTTGTAATTAATGTTTTTATATTGTGCCTTGTAATTAATTGTTGCCTTAACCTGTTTGTTTATAAGCCTAATGTTAGCTGTTGACAATTGTAAGTCGCTATTCTACTCCATGACATTCTTATCTTCACTTCACAGCCTCTCCTCACTTAACTCCACTACTACTCTCTTCCCCCCTTCTTCTGTAATATCCTTTTCCCCCCTTTTGCCACTCCCCACCAAACTCACCTTTACCTGCTCCTACCTTATCCATGCCCCTCTTTAGTCCCCACCCTTCTGGCTGTGCTTAGTCACCTCTCTCCTCCTACTGCCGCCAACTCCCTGTCTACCGACCCCCCCTTCCCTGCCCTGCCGTCTCTCGGTTCCACTGGCTCGGCTTGACGTTGTCACTTTTGCCGGTATTGCCGTAACTCCTCTGCCTCTATCCCCTCTCACCGGCATCCTCACTCTCGCCTCTGCCGCTCATCGGTTCCACCAGCCCGGCTGTACTTTCCTCACCTCCCACCGCTGCTGCCTCACTGCCGCCTCCCCCCACCACCCTCTCTTCACCTGCCGTCTTTCAGCTCCATAGACCCGGTCGCAGGTTGGGACCTCACCCCGCTGTTGCCGTATCTGCCGGCACCTCCTTTCCACTAATTATCTCCTTCCCTCCCATCTCTTTGCCAGATTTCCCTTCCTTGTGTCTTTTCTCCTGATACCTATCCTCTCTTATTTTCTGCCTTCTACTATTCACATTTTTGAGTGTGCTCCATGATCAAGTGCTAAAGCATATTTTTCATATACTATTGTATGTTACATTGTCATATGTATTTCTCTCTGCATTTATTGTATTCGTTGTCTTAATAATCTGGCTGTACTCATTGTGCGTTGTAATTATACCTCCCGGGTCGTGCCTGAAAACAGTCACTTGCTGGCTAGTGCACTTACCCGGTTAACAAAAACTAAATAAATAAATAAATAAAACCTGACTGTTTTTGAAGTTCCCTTTTAACATTCTGACAGTAAAATCACTGGTGGAGTGATCTGGTCTAGAGAAATGTTCCCCTACTGGCGTATTTTCATTTTTATAGGTAACTGTGAATCTATGGTGATTCATTCTTGTTTTGAGTTCCTGTCTGGTTTCATCAATACAGCAGCCTTCCTCACATTTTCTGCATTGTTTCATGTATACTACATTGCTGGAACAGGTATACAAGTTTTGGATTGTGAATGTTTTTCCATTGTGACTGACACATGTCTCAGGAGAGATATGTGTACATAGTTTGCAGCGAGGTGCTTTACATGGTGTTGTACCTTTGTCGCCTAGTTGGAGCTCAGAAGGAAGTTTGTTTTGCACCAGTTGCTGTTTTGGGTTTGGTGGCTGGTGGAAAGCAAGCACTAGTGGAGTGGGAAATATATGTTTTAGAGTTTCATCTTCAGACAGTAGTGGCTGTAGATCTTTAATCATTTTCCATGGTTTTTCCAGTTCTGGGTTATAGGTTACTACCAGAGGTGTGTGATCAGATGTTCTCTGTGGCTTGTACTGTAGTAGTTCTTCCATAGGCCTACGGAGTGCAGAATGGATATTCCTGTCAATGGAGCTGGTTTTATATCCCTTCTGTCTGAAAGCTTCATTAGTGTAATAAGGTGTCTGTCCCTGTCGCCTTGATTAGAGCAAATGCGGTGGTACTGGATGGCCTGGCTGTGTATAATGGATGTTTTCATATGAGAGGGATGGTAGCTCGAGCTGTGCAGATAACTGCACATGTCTGTAGGTTTTCTGTTCACAGATGTTTGCAGTGTTCCATTTTTTAGTGTGACTCTGGTATCCAGGAAATGCACACACTTAGAGTAATTTATCTGGAATTTAATGGAAGGATGGAAGTTATTGAAGATGTCAAAAATTTTTTTAAGTTTTCCTCTTCTGCTGTCCATATGATAAAGATATCATCAATATATCTATAGTATTTTAATGGTTTATGATGTTGTGTGTGCTGAGAAATTTTTCTTCTAGATCTGCCATGAACAGATTGGCGTACTGTGGTGCCCTCCTGGTGCTCATAGCCGTTCCCATATTTTGAAGGTAAATATCGTGTTGAAGCTGAAATAATTGTGTAGGATGTATTCCATAAGTTTGGCTATCACATCTGGTGGATATTTACTCTCTGTGGTGGTTTTTTGCAGGTATTCATAGCATGCCATTATGCCATCTATGTGAGGGATGTTGCTGTGTAATGATTCAACATCCATTGTGACTAAAACAGTGTCAGGTGGTAACTGGTCTATAATGTGCAGTTTGTTTAGAAAGTCTGTAGTATCCTTTATGAAGCTGTTTGTGTATTGCACCAGTGGTTTGAGTATACCTTCTATGAGTCCAGAGATTCCCTCAGTTAATATGTCAATTCCAGATATAATTGGTCTGCTAGGGTTTCCAGATTTGTGAATTTTTGGTAACGTGTAGAAGATTCCTAGTGCTGGCCTTCTTGGTATCAGATTTTCTAGTTCCTTATGTGTATGTTCTGGAAATGGGCTGATTAGTTGTTTCAATTCTTTCATGAATTTCTTTGTGGGGTCTGCAGTTAGCTTCCTGTGGTAGGTGTCGTCCAAAAGATGTCTGTACCCTTCCTGTATGTAGTTGGTTGTATCCATGATCACAACTGCACCCCCTTATCAATGGGTTTAATGATAATGCTTTTATTGTTTTGTAGGCTATCAGCTGTTTTTCTTTTCAAAGGTGAGAGATTGTATAGAATTTTCATCTGTTTGCTGGAGATTTATGAATATACCCTGTGTCTAAAGCTGTCTATATATAGCTGTCCAGTTTAGGGTTATGTCCACTCAGTGGAGTAAAGTGGGAGTGCTTCTTTTTGTGGTTATAACTCCTATCAGATGAGCCCTCTTGATCGTGAAATAATTCTCTCAGTCATAGCCTTCTAAAGAATTCCTCTTGGTCTGAGTACAGTTGTATTTCACCAAGTTTTGAAGAGGGACAGAATGTCAGATCTTTAGTAAGAACTGATATTTCTGGCTGTGATAGCCAGTGTCCTAGCTTTGCAAACTGGGTTTAGCCAATTTAGTTAATGTCCTAAATATAGTCACTCTAGGCATAGGTTTTGAAAATCCACTAAAGTCTTTATTTTACCGCACACTAAGTGTGGACAATTGCAACAACCTATGGAAATATTGCAGTTTAAATATTAATCTATACTAATACAGTAATGCATTGCTGCTTAGTAAATAATCCTATTTAAATTATTCACAATTACTTTTCCTTTACATTTTTTATCCAAAATAATGTCTTACCTTTTGTTTTGCCACATTTTTCCAGATTTTCTGTTTAACTTCCTGAGACCATCTTTGAGGCAGTGCTCTAGCTTGAGGAGGTTTCACTCGGCTGATAGTTTGTTTTTTTCATTGGTCTGTGTCGTTTCATTTTTGGAAGTGTCCTCATGAGATGTCTGTAGAATTCAATGGTTTTCATGTTTAAGTTATTTTATAGTGTTGAAATTTAATCAGTTGTATAAATGTTCAAAGCAGAATTTCAAGAAGCTTTATAATGCAATTTTATACAAGAGCTGCCATTCGATTGGATTACTTTCACATTAGCATTTACAGAGATGGGGCTCATTAACACACCTTCCAGTCTACCTGATTGGCTGACACTAGCTTTTCTTGCCTACCAGCATTGGTTGATTGACAGCTGTATGTCTGTTTTTTTTTATATTTACAATGCTTGAGCAGTGTATCAAAGAAATGTTGCATTACAATATCATCAATCTGTTTACTGCAAATATTGAACACTACCATGACATGAACCCTCAATCAAGAAGCCAGTGATCTTATCTATGAACAGAGATCAAAGGGGAAAACTCTTTGAGAGACCTCTGATATTCTACATGATATGGGCTTCAGCATTACAGAGAGTACAATAAGCAGGCACTTTTAGAAACCAAGGGTACTACCACAATACAAGCCTGCTGCTAGATTGTGCACCTGGCAATCTATACATTAATTGTGCTGTGACTTATGTGAAATTTATCCCTACTGTATGTACAATGTTGCATTGTGCATACAGCACAGTACTGCATGACACATCCCATGTGTCCTTAGAACTAGTACAGCTGGGCAGAGTTACCTCCACTGATGTGTATTCTGTTAATGCCAAGACTGGCCTAAATGAAATGCTTCAGCATGCCCAGCCAGGGAAATGCTACAGTACAATTTATTACCTAAACCATCTATTATTTAGTTAATGTTTACCCTACATCACCTCCTCCTAACTCCTCTGGTCATACTGAATGACTCCAGTCAGTTGCGCAAGCAAACTTGAAAGTTATACGGTAACTGGCTTGTGGCGCACGCCACTTAGTCAAACCTGTTTTGTCCCTGTCTGGGATAGAGACATAAAGAACAAACAAGTATAATTACAAGTATAAGTATAAAACAATAATAGGGTGGAACATAGTACATAGGACCTGGAGGTGGGGTGGAGCATCCCCACAGAAGAAATAAACAAGTATAATTATAAAGTACTTGGAACAGACGAAATAATAATAATAGTGTGGGAACATAGTACATAGGACCGGGGAGTGGAGGGTGGAGCGCAGTGTGTATAGTGTGTATAGTGTATATAGCGTCTCAGCTGTTTGTCACTCGCTTGTGCAGCACTACCAGACACATTACCGAGCAGTCTCTTAAAGCAGCACAGCAAAGTGAGCTGACCGGAGTCGATCAGTAACACCACTCCTCTGTTACTCAGGGGTTAGTAGAGTCCATATATCTGGTTAATTAAATTTAAATTGCCCACTCTTGTCATGTACAGTAATAAAGGTCTTGATGTTATTGATTTAACATCACCACCTTGCAGCTGGAAATGAGCCTCGGATCAATGTGACTCTCTCAGTTTAGAGATACATTCATTTGTTTATTATTTACAATTTTTATTTCAAGATCAAACTAAGCTGTTACCAGTTCATTTGTCCTGTGCATTCTGGGGGAAGTGGCTATATGATATTGCAAAGACTGTACTTACTGTAACTGCAGCAAGATGCTAGCTAATTTAAGTGAAAGTCATAAAAACAAAGCATATAACATGAAATGTGCATACTGTAGTATTTATTCTAATCTATTTTTATACTTTTATCACAATATCTTGTTTTTAAATTCCACAGTCAACTAATGGAAAAAGTGGCCCAGATGATGGAACAGGATGATGAGACATCAGCAAGAGAAATAAAATCAAAGCTTCAGGAAAGTGATGGGGTCATTGTCAGTGAGACATTTGTGAGATGAAAGAGACAAAAATTGGGAAAGCACAGTTTATATAGTATCAAGGCTTATGGTAATAGTAGCCATTATTGTTTAGGGATTAACATGCACTCCAAAAATCTGCTGTACCCCTGTTCAATGCTTATAAATTCAGTGCCAGTCATCTCTACTGCTATGCAGTAACTTATATACTTATAGTATTTCATTCCAGCTGTGCCTGACACTAGCCTCCACAATCAGTAGGTAGCACACTCACCTCTGAGGCCGGGAGATCAGAGGGCTGTGGGTTCAGTTCCCACATCTGGTACTTGGGTTAATATCCCAGTACTGACACTGTAGTGCAGCATGAGAGGGGTGCTGCACTTCTGAGGTGCCGTCTTTCAGATGAGACGTTAAACTGAGGTCCCATCTGCCTGGATTGGTGGTAGTTCAGGTGGATGTTAAAGATCCCATGGCACTTATCGAAAAGAGTAGGGGAATTTCCCCAGTGTCCTGGCCAAATTTCCCTCATTCACTAAAAATGCCACCAACAGCTTAATCTGGTTCAAGGTCAGTTGGCATTCATCTGTATCCCCTTCCCCCGGGTCGTGCCTGAAAATAGGCAGGATTTGTCTAGTGCACTTACCCGGTCAACAAAAGCTAAAATAAAAAAAAAAAAAAAATGTGGTCTATTCACAAAGGTGCATAGTGGGACACATGCCATGCAACTCTGGCACATAGCCACTTTGCACCAGTCAGCTTTCCGCATGTATTCATAAAATATTTATGAGCCTCATATACACCCAATCCCCCAGCCAAATGCACAGCTCCACACCAGGGTGGGGAGGGGGGATCGGGCAGGGGTCATGGCAGCACTCTGTGTGATTCACAAAGCCATGGAGTGCAGCACACGGTGGCTGGTGGCAACAGGTACTGAGGGAAGCCATAATCTTGAGCAGCCAGTAACATGCCCTTGCCAGCCATGGCAGACACAGTGGGACTTCAGACCCCTCCAAGAGTTGCCCTTGCCATTGGGGCACACTGGGCATTTGAGGGGGTCAGCTGGGATACCGTCCACAACATCACAGTCAGTGCTTTGCACACCAGGTGACATCATGGTACCCCACAGGTGCAAGGGATCGACTGCAGAACCCTGCCTGGGCAGCTGATTGACTGTCAACCTGGATCTGCCAGTCTGCACCTGCTGGCCCCTAATGGATGCATGCAATTCAAAAGCCACGGAGTGCAGTACATGGCAGCTGGTGGCAATGGAACAATAAGAAACATCAGTTGCATACATTTTTGGGGGTAGAAAAGAGAAAGCATCAGTTAATGGATGTTCAACATGTAAATTCTAAAAAAATAAGCATAACAGGGAGCACAGATAGCTAACAACTTTTCGTAAGGTTGATTGGTGCAATATTATGAATAAAGTAACAGTGCATTTGAGGGAAATATTGCAGTGACTGTAACAACCTCGTGGCAAGTCTTGGGGGGGGCAGTACAGCTAGGCAACAATACAAGGAGTCATGCAAAAGCAAAGACATTTAAAAAAAGATTTTAAGAAAAACAGATTTACTAGAACAGTTTAACATACAAGTGAAATGAAGCAGCCAAACTTGTGGCATGTTGCTGGACATACAGTCAGTGCAGATAAGGTAGGACTTCTTTTAGTTCTATGGACCGAACAGGAACAAGAGTAAAGCAAATTCAGTTGCTCGGGATGCAGTTTGATGATGTAGTGGTGCAACTGGTCACCACCTCCCTGAAGGGAGGACAGAAGTTCTTGGGATGCTGTATCCTCCATCCCCCCACCAGTGCCCATGCGACCACAGCCCTCTCCTGAACCCAAGTTTCTGGCATAGCAGGAGGTAGCACTGCCATCTTACTACTGGGCCTGACACCACTATCCAGTTTATAAAGCATTTTTCTAGTATCCAGGACCCTTCCCCTTCTGGGGGTGGGCCTTGACTGTTGGTTGTTGGCTCCTGTGGGGTGGTTTGGGTGACATTCTTGCTGCATGAAACCTTGAGAAGTGGCTTAATGCCTGCATCTTCAGGACACTGTCGTGGTCATACCATTGTGGGTGGTAGGGAGAAAAGGTGGAAAATAGCCTCTGCCAGCCTTAATGATGACCGCCATCCCCATTGCCATGGTAGCCTGGAAATATCTGTGGTGACCCCACCATACCCTGGATGCGTTAGATGCCTTCAGCCATTCTTCCTCTTAGTGGCATCTGCAGGTGAAGGGCCCACCCAGTGAAGGGTTATGTTGGACTACCGGGTCATGGCAATAAGGGGCAGTGGATGGTGATGGGGCATTTGTAGCAGCTGGGGTTCTTGGTAGCCTAAAGGAGTGGCCAGTTAAGGGTACGTGAGGAGCAGCAAAAAAAAAAAAAAAAAGATAAGCAACCCCCTGTAGCTGCCACTCCCCCCACCCACATATCACAGGTGCCCAGTAGCATCCCCTCTCCCCATCCTGTGAAAAACTACTCTGACAGTGACTCTAGGGGATGTCCAAGAACAGAGTGGGAAGGGCAGGGGGAGAAGGGAGGGAGGATTTTCGTAAGGCTACCAGGTCGAAACACATGAACGGAAGCTGGTATACAGTGAAAGTTATTAGAAGACACAATTTGGCATTCCATGCATATAATTTAGTATGGACGGAACACCAAATAGCAGTGAATTTCCAATTCCTGGGTGGTGTTGGTGGTGGCCATGCTATAGGGAGGGTGGTAAGGAAACTGGTCCACTTGCATGGATGGATATGGGCTATGGTGGGGAGGCTGGTGTTATGGGGTGTTCAAGCTGCATGGAGTGAGGTTATGTTCAAGATCAAGTTTATTGCGGGAAAGACTCCGTTGAGCAAGCTCATTCACAAGGAGGTCCTGAGGCACATACACATACAGTTCACAATTACATAGACAGGAGATATAGAATGTAGAACAACAAAGAAAAAAATATATAATACAAGCGGTATACACAATAGAAGTCCTTGTGCTATATTTGCAGTACATTCCAACTTTAACCTTAAGGGCGGAGGATGGTCAATGTCCATGAAGGGTGGTCCAGCGACATGGAGGTTTAGGGCTAGTCCAGCTGAAAGGGTGGTCAGGAAGGGCAGAGACTGGTCTTGGCTTCAGGTGGTGGTAATGATTCCATATGGGAGGGACAGGGCAGAGGTTGTTACCAGGGTGGGTGAACTCCACAGCCTTCCACCAGGGCCACGTACATCCCACTATGTGTGATAGGGTAGTTGCAGGGGGGACATCCTAGAAGTACAAGTGGCCAGCACTCATGGATGGTGGCCACCACTTGAGGATGGGAGATGGTGTCAAGCCAACACTCCACCTTGCAGCTGATCCCCCAAACAGACTGGAAATGAGCCACCCACACACACACAGCTGGAACACCATAATGAAAGGACCAGGCACCACTCCACAAGTGGATCACCCTTCCCACAGACCGGCAACCCATGCAGCTGACCCCCCATCCCTAAGCTGGAACTTCCATCCCACAGACCAACTACCCCACCTGCAGTTGTCCCCCCAATATACTAGTGTGCATCTCCCCTCACACAGCAGAAACCTCATCAAACACCACTATTCCTTGGAGTCGACTACCCAAAACAGAGTGGCACAACTGTAACCCCTTGTTCCACAGACCAGTCACTCCCTACAGACCACCAACCCCTGGAGCTGACACACCAGCTGGAACATCCCTTCCCACGCAACAGCATAGCCCAGCCTTCCCCCCAAACATACTAACTGTGTGCTTTTCAAGCAGAAACTCCCATTCCACATAAACCCTTGCAGCTGACACCCAGCCAGAACAGATTGAAAGTAAGCCTCCCGTACACAGCTGGAACCCTCAAAGATCATCTACCACCCCACAGCTGCCCCCCTTCCAAAAAGACCTGCAAAGCCCTGCAGCTGACCTCCCCAAGTGCACCTCCTCCTCTGCTGGAACCCCCCTTCTTGGCACAGATGACACCCTCCTCGAAGCAGAACCCCACCAACATACTAGTGTGCCTCTCACACAGCAGAACCCCCATCCCACATTCCCCCTTGCAGATGACTCCCCAGAAAAGACTGGTACAGCTAGAACCCTTCAATACAGAGACCAGCCACCAACTCACAGTAGTTGCCTCCCTTTCCCTGACTACCCAGAGGATTACTACCTCTGCAGCTGAACCCCCATGCTCCCATCCTACAGTTGGAACCCCCACATACCAGTTCCCTGTAGCAGCTCAGCCACAGCAGAACCCCCATCCCACATTCATTATTGAAGCTAACTCACATAATAGACTCATGGCACAGCTGGGATGACGTGTTCCATAGCCCCCACCCCCCCCACACACAGAGCTGCCTCCTCTTTCCATATATCAAAAGCACCCCATTTTGGAGGGACCTAGGGATCACTGAGAAGATACAGATCACAGGAACCACTGTAGCAGTGATTCTCTGAGCCTTATGACTGGGCATGGCCCCCAGCTCCCCAAGACAGAACAGACAGTAATCCTATATCCACCCCTCCCCAAGACAGTAACCCCACCCCAGAGTCACAGAATATGGTATGCTGGCCTTGCGTGTTCCGTTGATGGCAGCGAACATTGTATTTTATTTTAATTGATTTAAAAGCAGAGAATGAGCATGCCACCTGAAACCTGTGGATGTCAATGGGCCGATTCAGTGTATTCACATCCACGATGGTGGCGCGCTTTACATGCCTCAGCAGGGAGCATTGCCATTCTAGTCTTTTACATCTAGTTCTATACAGAGCACACTGCCATGGGACAGCAACAGGAGACAGAAAGAGTAACATGCTTGTCTGTCACAGGAAAAGCAACCCCCTGCTGCCCTGAATCTCTCTTTCTAAAAGCCACTGACACTGTTGTCAAATGCTACAGTCCCCCCCCCCATCCCAAGGTATCACACTAAAAAAGACGGAGAGAAACAGACACAGGACAGGTTGCAACTGCTGTCTCTCTCCAGGGCTCACTGCAACTGATTTGCCCCATCCTCAGTCTCGCTGTAGCAGGAGAACTCCTGTTTGCTGACTGCAGGCAATGTCAGGACAGAGAGCCAAATGGCATGTCAGCACTCTCTTGCTAGATCTTTCTCTCTCTCAAGCACATGATCTGGCACTGTCACTCGCTGTGCATCTCTCACTCTGTCTGTTGCTGTGGAGGGGGGGGGTTGGGTGCTGTCATCCTGGCAGCTCCTTGCACATCTAGCATTAGCTGGAGAAAAGTATACCAATTCACTCTATGATAGCCTCGTACAGAAAACAAAAGAACAAAAAGCATCAGTCACACTGCCTCACCCATTGCACTCAACCTAATTTTCCCCAGGCATCACAAAGATAAATGGAATGGCAAATCGGTCACATTCAAAAGTGCACTAAAAAGAGCATCACAGTAAAGACAGAAATGTAGGTTGTCAGCACAAACTTTAGTCAGGCAGGTAAAATCCCTGTAGCAAAAAAAAAATAAAAATTATCCACCTTCCGGATTGGAACTCAGTACCCAAGCATTACCCTGATGAGCCACTAAGCTAGTTCAGAAACTAGCTTCTTTACTTTATAAGACGAATACCATCATGATGGTTTACATTGTATATATATGTAGCATAGGTGCCATCTAGTGGACAACTAGTATTGTATTCGATATTTCGGAAGAGATTTTTCACCACAAATTATCCCAGAAATTTCTGGAGATAACTTGCAGTGATGATGGCTACCACTATACCTGGAGGAAGCAGAGACAAGGTGTTTCTGAGTACGTTAAACCTGAAACATAAGTGTCCTGGCCACATTCCCAGCATTCATTAAAAGTAACAGTAACAGCATAATATGGTTCAAGGACAGTAGGCATTTATCTTTGCTGTTGGTAATTGGGGTGTAGTTGCAGCAGTTGGTAGGGCCAGCTACAGAAAGTCCAGCAGACTTCCTAGACCATGTGGGCTGTTTATGCTTGCCAGCACACTTGATAGACCACGTGGCGTGTTTCCGCTGGCAGGTAGTAAGCAAGTAAGAACTGTGTAGTGAGTAGGCTGACATGGGTGGGGGGAGGTTGTAGAGAGGAACAATAATAAGTTCAATGACATGACAATACACTGAAACAGCTACTCTAAGGCACTTTTTCTGATTTGTAATACAATTATTCAACAGCATTTAAGTGAAACATTTATTTACTGTAACTGGTAACTGGTTAAGGCCCACTAGGCACAAGTGCCTATTTTCAGGGGCAACCTGGGAGCACTGGGGAGTAGAGTGACTTGGTCAGAGTCAAGCAGTATGTAAGTGGAGGTTGTGGGATTTCAACCCAGGTCTTCTGGATGTACCAAGCTCATTCACAGCTCATTACTCTAACCTCTAGGCTATACTGCCAGCCCAATAAAGATGGATATCTACTTAGTGTTTTGTTCATGAATGACATCCAAATTCAGGAAGGTGGTGAGTTCCACATGTTTTGGCTGCTTCAGTATTATGTAACTAATTCACGCACCACCAGCCAAGTGCAACTTTTCTGATTCAAGTTGTAGGGAATATATGGATTTCTTGTGTACTTTAATGCACTCAGGCATGTCTCTCACCTAACAACCACCAGAAGCATGTATATATATATTGCATTCCAGCCACACACATGGTCATGTGTTGTCTCATACAAATAAGTTGTATAGTTCAGGTTAGGTGTGTGGTTGTAAGGTAAGGGTTATCTTACTTGCTGTGGAAGTAGAATGACAGTTATTTTCAGAAGCAAGACCTAGTCTTATCATTTATGAGTGGCGTGTCAGAGAAGTCGGAGAATCTCATGAAACCCTCATGGCTGTAGTGTGCCATCAAAGCCACATAGCTGGTGGGTTCCCGGGGAAAGTACGCACAGAGCTTTTGGCTACCAAAGTCCTGCTTTTTAGATTCCTTATCAGCCAGCATATCCCTCGCATCCTGCATCTTTGCCTTGCTGAACACTGCATCTGCCGCTAAACACAGTGGCAGTGGATGTTCTTAATATCTGGACAATCCGCATAAGGGAACTGCATATTTGCAGTCCATGTAATGTTGTGAGGCCTGTCAGTAGGCTGGGTGTTGCCAGATACTGAGTCCCAGACCTAGACCAACAAGGGTGATAGGAAAGGCTAACCAGGGTGAGGAATCTTATTCAAGAATGTCCAGTAGTGGTTAGGTCACCTTTTTTGGACCTCCTCCAACAGAGTGTCTATATCCACTGACATCTGTTCTGCGAGAACAGTGAAGGAAGACTGGTTCCTTATGGGGGAGCCTGCCTGTCGGCAGACTACCCTATGACTGCGTTGAGTCAAAGGGATTGACAGTATTTCCGACTTCGAGAAGCATCCACTGTTGACACATGGTATGGATGACCCTCACCAAATGACCCTCTCCAAAGAAGGTAACCATCACCTGCAGAGATAAGGAAGCCCATACTCTGGATTAAGGACCTTGGGCGAAGTGCTCACCACCAGTTGTGGAGCTGGGGGCTCCACCTGAATCAGTTGCTGTGGCATGGCCTGGTAATGCCAGAGGAGGACTTGTGGGGGGTATGACCAGAGTTGATGCTGGAACAGACAGCCAAAGCTGGGTCTACTGGTCTATTGCTATTGCTGGTCAACATCAACAGTAGGCAAACAATACGTAGGCCCACTGCTGTCAAGCTAGTTTCTCCCATCTGCAATGAACAATGACATCAGTGGCTGGAGTCAGATGATTTCAAGGGAGAACTCTGTGACAACAGCTGCCAAGAGTGAGACTGAGAGCATGAACATGATCTCGAACACAGAATCAGACATCAATGTGGCACCACGGCCTCCTGTCTAGACACTCCACTGGAGTGACCCTGGGTATCAGATGAACAAGAGATGGGCAGTGGGTTAGGAGAACCAGTGGCTGCTGAATCAGCAGGGACTAGATTGAGAGCTCCATCAGGTCTAACCTACCCTCAAAGGGTTGGATTCCTGTCAGCACAAGGATTTGAGAGACAGAGGAATCTTCTCCCTCACCAGACATATCCTTGTCAGGAATGGCAGTCAGATCGACCAGAAGAAAACATTACTCACTATAGTAATGTTGTTTCTTCTAATGGAGTCTTGCCGTACTCTGGCACATGCAGCATGAATGACCACCTCAGCTGCCCCGGTTAGCAAGGAGCAAAAGCTCCACACAAATGTACATGATGCTGAGCTACAGCCGGGCCCCAAACCACCGTCCCCTGCATACCCTAGCAACCGATCAGATTCCAACTAAGCTTATGACCCATAAAAGGGTACAACCAATCCCAAGTAAAAATCCCTAGGGATAAACATGACGTAAAACACAAGGCATAGAAGACTTAAGTCACAGATGCCCAAGAGAAGAACATAGTACCTACTGGGGTTCAACAAGAAAACAACTGAGTGCAGAGACCCCCCTTCCCTAGGTTCTATAGGGGAAGCAGGGTGGGAGGTCAGAATATAGCAAGAGTTCATTACAATAAACAACATTACTACAGTGAGTAATTTTTTCTTCAAACAACATGAAGTCTTGCTGTATTCTGCCACATGCAGACTACAATGCAGTGCCCCCACCGGGGAGGGGCACAGAACCAACTTAGGGAATAGGTTCTTCAACACTGCTGTGCCAAACCTGGCATCACTCCTAGCCTGGGTGTCCATGTAGTAGTGTTTTGTAAATGTGTGAACGTCTTCCAGGTGGCTGCTTTACAGAATTCCAGCAAAGGGATATCCCTGGCAGCTGCTATAGAAGCAGCAATTGCCCCTAGTAGAATGGATCCTCAGGCCAGCTGATGGCTCCTTCCTGAGCTTGCCATAACAGAACTGGATGCAAGTCACAATCCACCTGGCTATGGTTCTTTTGGTGGCAGACCTACCCTTGACTACCTCACCATAGGTAAGGAACAACTGGGAAAAGTCGTTCCTGTGGTTCCTTTTCCTATCCATGTAATAGCTGATGGCTCTCTTGACATCCAAGCTCCAAGGTGCATTCACCTGAGGTGAAATGATCTGTAAAAAAACACAGGTAGAGTGATAATCTTGTTCAAGTGGAAATCCAAGACCACTTTGGGTAGGAATTTTCTGTTTCTTGGAGGACAATTTTGTCTCTGTTCGGAACCATGTAGTTGGGTTCCACTGATAAGGCCTGGAGCTCATGTGTCCTTCTGGCCGAGATGATGGCTACTAGGAACACCATTTTCCAAACTCTGCAGAACACATAGACTCGAAGGGGGGGTTTGCATGAGTTGGTCTATGCAAATATTGAGATCCCAGGCTGGGGCAAACTCCCTGTGGGGAGGATGGAGATGTATCACTCCATTAAAGAATGTTTTAAAATTGGGATGTGAAGCAACGAAAGGGCCCTTCCCTACAGAAAGATAGGAAGACACAACTGCTAGATGCTCCTTCAGAGTGAAGGGCAACAGGCTGAGAGATTGAAGGTGCACTAAATAATCCAGAAGGAGATGTCCAGATGCCTGGGGATCCAAGTCCTCTGATAGCACTATACAGAAAACCTACTCCATTTAGAGGAGTAGATTGTTCTTGTGGAAGGCTTTCGGATACCCTGAGGATGTCCAAGACACTTTTCAGAGATGCAGATTTGTGAACCTAGGTTTTATGATCCAGGCCTTGAGTCATAGGGACCCGAGGCTGGGGTAGAGGATTCTTCCCTGACAGGAAGTCAGCAGATTGTGCCTCTTGAGGAGGAAAATCGGGTTGGACACTGACATGGCCAGTAGCATTGAGTACCACGGTTGCCTGGCCCACTCTGAGGCTATCAGAATCATGGTAGAGGAGGTCTGGGGCCTCAGCTTGATTAGGACCCTGAAGAGCAGGGGAAAGGGAGGAAAGTCATATAAGAATCTGTTCACCCACTCTCGTAATAGGGCATCCACTGGTACTGATCCCTGAGCAGAGGGCCTGCAGCAGTACTGAGGCAACTGGTAGTTGTCCTCTGCTGCAAAGAGGTCCACCTCTGGAGTTCCCCACCTCATGAAAACAGATAGAAGGACCTGCCTGTTCAAGCCCCATTTGTGATGTCCCTGGCTGATCTTGCTGAGGGTATCCAACAGAATATTGTGTTTCCTTGGCAGGTGAACTGCTGACAGTGACATGTTCAGGGAGTATGCCAGATTCCAGATTTTCACTGCCTCTGTGCAAAGAACTGAGGACCTTGTCCCTCCTTGCTTGTTGATTGATGTAGTACATGGTGGTGGTGGTGTTGTCTGTTCTGACTTGCACCACATTGCCATGTAGAATCTCTGCAAAAGATTGAATTGCCAGGAACACTGCCCTGAGTTCCATGAGGCTGATGTGTAGCAGAGTCTCCTGGTGAAGCTAAGTTGCATGTGCTGTGTGGTCTCCCAGGTGACACACACCCCCACCCAGCCTAGCAAGGAGGCATCTGTGCTTTTGCATCAAATGAGGGAGGTACTGATGGAAATATACAGCTCCATGGGTTGGCCACACATGGAGCATGAGGTATATTTCGGGAGGCACATGTTCAAAAATACATAGATGGCATGGGAATGGTTCAAAGAAGGAACACTAAAAGGGTGCAAGTGCTAAATGGTAAGTCATATGAGAACAGGTTCGAAGTAGATGGACTTGTATCCTCTGTAGTCAAGAAGAGATAAAGGGGACATGGTAGAACATTCAAGTATGTGTAGGGGCTCAATAAAGGGTGAGAACTTTTTAACAGGGAAGGTATAGGGAAGATAGATACAAGATGAAGGTGGCATGGAATGAGACTGATTGGTGGAGGCTGTCTAACGGACACGTTAGGAAGTATTACTTCACAGACAAAGTTGTATTGCCATGGAACATACTGCTACAGGTGGTGTTGCAGTCCAGTCAGGAAGGACTTGGACAAGCACAAGTGGTTGTCAAGGGGAAGAGGAGGTGGGATATTGGCAGGTGGGGGGGATAAGGCATACTCGATGTGCTAGGGGGGTCCTTTACTGCAGACCACTGTCTATGCATCTATAAATCAAAGGTAACGTTGATCATAGATTCAAAACCATGGATGATATATAACTAGCACTCTAGCAGTCGTACAAAACTTGTCTGGGTTTTAGTTACACGATGTATAGGCTACATTGTGAAAAGCCTCTGTACCAGATCAAGGTAGCGAGCATAACAGAAGTCCATTCACTCCGTAACTCATGCACACTTACTGTAATTGACAAGGACAGTCAAACAATCATTACCTCAAAGGTTGTCATGGACACAAATTGAATAGTCCATGACATGACAGACTTCATCTTTGCATTACTGTGTGTGTGTGTGTGTGTGTGTGTATGTGTGTGTGTGTGTGTACTTATCCAGTGATAGAACACCGTCTTATACTATGCCTGCAGTATATGTGGGGCAGTGTTGTTTTGCACCTGTTGCTGTACTGTAGATGTCATTTGCTCCTTGACCTCTCAATACTTCAGGAGAGGAACATTTATTGGGTGGCAGCATATTTATTTATTTGGTAATTTAGATACAACCTTTGAGTATACACTCTTTTACAAAGGTTCCACGTCAAGATGTAAAATAGCAGATACATAACAGAAACTTGAACAGTTAACACAAAACATAAGATTGCTATGTAATACAGAATATAGATAAATAATACATTTGAGTAACCTAGACAACTGAAATGAAACAGTGGGAGGAGATTCCCAATTAGCAAAATACGGCATAGCTGCCCCAGGGGGGCTGGTCAAGGTAGATTATCGGAAAGAGTAGGAGAAAGAAAGAGGGGAGAGTGCAAATGAGAAGTAGATTAGAGAGAGAGAGAGAGAGAGAGAGAGAGAAAGAGAGGAGGATGGGGGAGAGAGAGAGAGAGAGAAAGGGATTGGGACAAGGAGAATATTTAGGGAGCAGAGTGGGTGGAAAGAGGAGGTGCTGGGGGAGTATGGATGGGAGGGAGTTGGAGGGAGCTAGAGATGGGGTGGCAAGGGATGGCAGGTGGGGGTCCAGGGTAGGTAAAACAGGAGGAAAGCTCAGACAGACGAGGGGGTATCTGGGTTGACTCAGGTAAGGGAGTCAGAGGTGTTTAAGAGTGAGTATCCAGGTTGAAGATATGGGTTCAGGTAAGGCAGTTGCAGGCTTTTGAGTTCAGCAGGTATTGCTTCAGTTCTCTTTTAAAGGACCGAACATTTGTTGTATTAAGAGCTGCAGCTGGGATCTCATTTAGCCATAGCGGAGCTCGATACATGAAGGATCTTTGTCCTAGGGAAGTTCTAAGAAATGGGACATCAAGATGTGTTGTCACTGTTCTTTGTGTGTTGTATTCAGAGCCTGCTTCCTTTACCAGGTCTGTAATGTAGGTAGAGGTTAAGGAGAGCATGACCTTTCTCCCTAGCAGGCAAGGTTGGTATCTGATTCTGGATTGAAGCGGTAGTACATGGGCCAGACCATACAGGGTACAAGTGTGCGTGAAGTGGTCAGCATTTAGCAATAGTCTGCAAGACTCGTTAAGGGCAGTGGCAACCCTTCTGAGGGCTGTATCAGTGGCAGCACCATAAACCACCAGCCTGTAGTCAACCAGGGAGAAAACAGAGTTGGAGACTGAGAGCCAGAGGGCTTCAGCAGTTGGGCTTTTCTTGTGCCTAAACAGGATCCCTAATTTAGTGTTCACAGTTTTCACCACCATGTCAAAGTGCTGAACATATGAGAGGGTATCATCCACAATGACACCCAGGTACTTGAAGGAGTGAATCTGTTCCAGTGGGGCAGTCAGGTGATTTGTGATTGTTAGTTCTGGGCATCTCCTTTTTAGTTGGGGGCTAGAGAGGAGCATCATTTTGGTTTTTTTGTAGTTTAGTAGCAACCTTTGGGAGTAGAACCAGGTCTCCAGTTGCTGGAAGGATGATTGCAGCTCGGCCTGTAAGTGCTCTATGCGTGAGTGACAGCTAAGTAAGACAGCATCATCGGCGTATTGAATAACTTTGCAAGTGCAGGCATCAGGTAGGTTATTCAGGAACATACTGAAAAGCAGTGGACCCAGAATGGACCCTTGAGGTACCTCTAGCAAGACTATGCAGATATGGAGTGACCTATCTTGACCCTTTGAGACCGGGAGGTTAGGTAGTCTTGGAACCATAGAGTGGCATTTTGGGAAACACCAAGGGTATGTAGTTGAGACAAGAGGAGTGGGTGGCAGACTGTGTTGAAGGCCTTTGTTAGGTCAATGAAGATAGACCCAACCAATTTTCCATCATCCAATGCCTTATGGACACACTCAGTGAAATCCACCAGTGCAGTGTCCATGCTGTGGGGTTACCTAAAGTCATGCTGCTGGGGACATTGCAGCTGGTATTTGTGAATATAGTCAGTAAATTGGTCTGCCACGATCCTTTCCAGTGCTTTAGAGAGGAGGGAGAGGATAGAGATGGGTCTGTAGTTTCCGGTTAGTGACCTATCACCTCCCTTATGCACCGGGGTCACCAGCGCTTGCTTCCATGGAGAAGGGAAGTTAGCGAGCTGGAGGGATTTATTAAAAATTGTAGTGATGGGAGCAATGACTTAATTGATTGCCAGCACCAGCAGTTTCATGTCAATGTTGTCAAACCCCATTCTGGTTTTCCCTGGGACCTTTTTAACATAACCCAGTGCTTCTTTGACACTGACTCTCTTGAAGTAAAATTGAGGGTGCGAGTTGATGTCTGGTGGGTGTCTGTTATCAGCTTTGATAGGCTTGAGGTATTCAGCTGGTAGAACAGAGCTAAGATCCGTGAAGGTGGAGTTGAACTCTTTGGCAATGGTGTGGGGGTCCATGGTATTTGTTCCATTAATATTTAGCAGTGATGGCTGTATTTTGTCATCCTTCCCTGTGAGTGCCTTTATATTGTCCCCAAACCGTCTCCCATCACTACAGGTTCTTTCCAATTAATCCTTGTAGAAATTAGCCTTAGCATTCCTGATGAGATGTGTGCATTTGTTTCTGGATGCCCTGTATCTTTGAAGGTAACTGGGCTTACCAGAGGCCCTGGCTTGATACCAAAGGTTGTCCCTTGCCCTCATGTGATCTAGAAGGTCACTAGTAATCCACCCATTGTTATGGCCATGTGTTTTTCTCTTTTTAAACAGAGCAAATCTGTCACAAACGCTATTAAAGTTATCAATAAAGTACTGGAGTGTTATGTCAAGGTCATGCAGTACCTTAAGGGGAGACCAATCAATCTGTGAAATCACCTCCTTGAAAGCTGAAAGCTGCCCTTTCCTGAGAATTCTACTGTTCACAAAGACAGGTGGCACTTTTTTGAATTTATTGGACCACAGACAGGTGATAGGGGAGTGGGCGCATAGTGAATCTGGTAGTACCAAGACATCGGTAATTCTGTCATGTGAACTTGCAAGGAGCCAATCCAGGAGCATGTGCTTACCGGTCTCATGGTTCATTCTAGTGGGCTCTGTGACTAATTGTGTGAGGAGGGAGCTGGCTATGGTATCCTTCTGGATGGTCGATTCATTACTGAACCAATTGATGTTGAAGTCCCCAGTCATGATGAGCTCACAGTTGTTGTTAACGCCAGCCAAGGACACCAGAAGTTTAATTAGAACCATCTTTGGCCATTTTTGGTGGGAGGTAGTCACATGCAATGACCAGAGATTTTTTATGTTCACCAAAAATGATTCTAACTGCAAGGAGCTCATGGTCAACGTGGCAGGTTGTGATGGGGAGCACAACACCTTGTAGGGTGTTCCATAAATAAATGAGACAGCCGCCACCTCTTTTCCCATTCCTATCACATCTAAAAGTATTGTAACCTGGGAGCAGTATCTCATTATCCCCGACCCGGGTGGATAGCCAGGTCTCAATCAGGCAAAGTATATCAGGGTTATGTAGGGCAGCCCGCACCTGCAATTGAGGCATCTTTGTAATTAGACTGCAGATTTTCATTGTAGCAAGTTTCAAGCCATTTCCCTTCAGCTCGGTATACCCTGGCCAGCTCATGGGTTAGATTGCATTCTTAATATAGTAATATTAGACCATGCAGATAGCTATTTTCAGGGATATGTAATATAGTAATCTTGTCCATAGTACCAGGAGTCAAGTGATGAGAAATAATCAAATCCGCAGGAAATGGTGAACTACTGGACACCAGTAAACTGTTATTACTGTAGATCAAAGACCCAGAATGTGTTAAATTCTTGAAGGTGATGAACATTGGCCTGGGGCATATGCAGAATATAAAAATCCTTTGTTAGAGTATTCCCTTTGTTCTCAAAAATGGTTGTGAATAGAAACATAGAAACATAGAATTTAATGGTAGATACGGACCGCTTGGCCCACCTAGTCTGCCCATTTCCCTACCTAACAGATAAGCTGCAGATCCTAGTTAACCAACAGAATACTTCCTCCTACCCCCCACTAGAATTGCCTTATGTCTGTCCCATGCATTCCTGAATTCCCCCACTGTTTTTGACTCTACGACCTCCTCAGGAAAGTTGTTCCATGTATCCACAACCCTCTCTGTGAAGAAATACTTCCTCACATTACCTCTGAGCCATCCCCCCTCTATCTTGAAATTGTGCCCCCTTGTTTTTGCACATCTCTTTTTCTGAAAGATGCCACCCTCTTGGACTTTGTTGATTCCCTTGAGGTATTTGCAAGTTTCTATCATGTCCCCCCTCTCCCTCCTTTCCTTGAGGCTTTACATCTTTAGTTCCTTCAATCTTTCTTCATATGTCTTCTGATGCAGACCCTGCATCATTTTGGTTGTCCTCCTCTGGACAGCCTCCACCCTGTCTATGTCTTTGCAGAGATGTGGCCTCCAGAACTGTACACAGTACTCCAGATGTGGTCTTACCAACTGTCTGTACAGAGGGCCAACAACTTCCTGTTTTCTACTGGTGATGCCTCTCCCTATGCATCCCAGTATCCCCCCAGCTCTCCTTACTGCCTTCTCACATTGCTGGTCCACCTTTAGGTCGTCTGATATGACTACCCCCCCCACACTGTATAGTCTTCCCCTGGGTTTTTGTTTCCCAGGTGCATTACTTTGCACTTCTTTGCACTGAATCTAAGAGACCTCAAAGACAAGCACATATCCTTTAGAAATAAGTCAGATGAAAATGTGGATTCAATGCAGCACTCCACAACTCAGAGCTTGTATAACAGATTTACTGACCTTACTTTTGCTTTTGATGGCTTCCAAAATAGTTGATTTATGATGAGAATGCTAATATCTGGTGGTGTTGTTTTACAGTTTCTTAGTCCTGGAAACATTCACATGTGTCATGTCCAAGAATGGCCCAGTTCCTCCAAGCAGAAACACATGAAAATCCACAAAAACTAAACTACTGACAGAGACAAACACAGACAGACAGCCACACTTTGGTCTCCTCTGACCTCATTGCATATCCATCTGCAGAGTGAGTGCTCCATTAGAGAGCACAATGGGCAGTAGCTTGCAGTTGTGCATTTTGGCTTCTGCTTCTTGATGGACCAGTATAAAATAACTGTGATGTGCAGCAGAATAAGAATTATGGTCATACTGAATGACTCTGGCCAGTTGCGCATGCAAACATGAAAGTTATACAATAAATGGATTGTGGGGCACGCCATTTAGTCACGCCTCTTTAGTCACAGGATAGGAGACATGGAAACAAGGAAACAAGCGTAATTCCAAGTATAAGTATACAACAATAATAGTGTGGGAAGGCAGTGTATAGGACATGGGAGGTGTGGGGGGCAGAGCACCCCCAAAGAAGAAATAAACAAGTATAATTATAAAAGTACTTGGAAACAGACTAAATAATAATAGTGCGGGAATGTAGTACATAAGACCCGGGTTGTGGGGGGGTTGGAGCACCCCCACAGAAGAATTACAAATCTAAAGAAAAGGTAGAAAATGTAGAAAAATACATGAAATAAGTGGTGTTTGATGTCTCGAGTACTCTGATCAGGTGTGAATATGCCCTCATCTCGCTGATTGCAACATCTTAGCTGTTTGTCAGTCGCTTGCACAGCACTACGAGACACATTACTGAGCAGTCTCTAAAAGCAGCACGGCAAAGCGAGCTGGCCAGATTCAATCAGTAATGCCAGAATTATACCACTCGTGGAACCTCACAGAGGCCTTCAGACATAAATCAAAGCTCCCCTAGGATTGCCCTTTCATTTTCCACCACTTGATGTTCCCTATATGGGAGTCCTGTAGTACTTGTAATGCTTGGCCAGCTGGTTCTATGATTTTGTAATATAAAAATGTAGTGTGTGATTGCCTCCATAAGGCAGCTGTGCCATGGGTCAGGTTTTAGTGGATATAACAGGATATATTAACCTGAAACCAGGAGGTAATTAAAAGGATTAGAGAGCCTTAATTAAGGGACCACTGTTTATAATGACTTAATTGGAGCTGACCAGCTGCCAGGATATAGGGATCATAAACTTTTATGACGTCTTAGAGTACGAAAACATGTTGTATCACTATGGCACTAAAAAGGTTATAAAGTCCTTTGATCCTTGGAAGAGCAGGAAACCACAGAAGATCATAGAAAAGGCTTGATTAAAGAGAGCAATATTGGGAAATTAGTTTCTGCTGATGTCATCTTATTTGATATACCTCCTGATAGGACATCCTGTTTTGTATAATTTTTGTATTCTGAAAGCAGGAGCTAGATGGCATCATAGAAGGGGTGGAGACACAGGGTTTAAACTGTATTCTGTATTCCCACTGACACACATTTCTTTGTGGGCTCTTAGAAACAAGAACTAACTATAAGCACTGTAAGAAGGTAATACATTAGATAGAAAAGTCTGATTGTATTGTGGTAGGAGTTTATGTTTGCACTTTAACCTTGTTCTTTTTAGTGATTGTATGCTTTGTGATATGTGGTTTTGTGTTTACATTTTACATATTTTTATCCATTTTTAAGTAAATCTCTTATTTTAAAAAGACTGCCTGGGTGTGTGTTCGAAGTTCTTTCTTTTGCATGTGATGTATGGAGGGTTAAGACTGACAAAACTGTTCATAAGCTTAATGTTGTTACCAAACTGGGAAAAGGCAAGAATATAACTAAGGTCTTTTATAGAGTTTTAAGGGTTCATTTTGGATACCTGGTTAGGTGCTCTTAGGCGAAAGATATCTGGCATCCCCCCAAAGAGCAGATTATCTGAGTCTGAACATTTGGGTACGCTAGCATAAGGTTCAGAGTTTGAATCCCCCCAGAACTTGAGGCCAAAGGTGATTCGGACCCACAAGCAGACAGGAGGGTTACCCTGTTCTGTTACCTGTTCACAATACTGCGCTTAGAGGTTGGCACTGTGGGGGCAGAGGGCCTGACCTGCTGCATGGGTCTGTGACAGTACTATCTGGTGTGCCAAGGTCAGGTTCAAATCACCCCCTAACAGATTAAAGTTACAATCCAGTACCTCATAAATCCACTAAACCTGATATGTGTGTGTGTGTGTGTGTGTGTGTGTGTGTGTGTGTGTGTGTGTGTGTTTGTGTGTGTGTCTACACAAGGAAGGGCACAAGCATGAACACATTATGATGCCTCCAGTGGGACACCATTGGTGCTGGCACACCATAGTTTACAATCCAGTATAAAGGGACATTCAGCTCACCACTACAATGTTGGTATCTGGGACAATTAAAAAGTCACAATGACATCAATGCATACAGTATGTTATTACACATTGGCACACCTTGGTGCAGGGCCAAGGGTATTATCCCCTGCTGCACAAGCCACTCTAGGGCACAGGAACAAAAGTACAATGGAAGCACATGCACCAATGTGGCAAACACAAACATTGCAGTCAATCGGATGTGAAATAAAGTTATCCTGCTGTCTCTCTGTGTGTCTCTCTCAAAGGGATTGAAAGACCTAAGTGAAGTAAGCAATATTATTAATCAACTAATATATAAATAATGAGTCGCATTCTATAATACAACAAGTAGGTATAACATGTCTGCAGGTTGACATGTTCAGAAATACTGAGTCAGAGCAACTAAAGGGAATGCTGGTAGGTCATCAAGCAGGGGTATGCATAACATGGGTGGGGGGAGGGTTAGTGAGAGAAATGTCCTGGAGATCATTGTATGTTACACTCATGCTGTTACTAGTGGGAAACATGGTACTGCCATTGATCCTGTCAAAATAAATAACATATGTCAAAGCGTGCCCCTGAGATCTTAGAAGAATTGGACAAGGGGTATTCCTTGGAGACATGCAATAGCAATACGATGGATATGAAATGAGAATTCAACTCATAACAAAGGCTGCAAATAAACAGCTATGTAAATATGTATTGCACTGATACAAAGATACACAAACGATCTAACATAGTGTTAAAACAAAGGGGACTAGTATAGAGGTGCATGCAATGCTGTACAGATTAATTTCCCTGCCATGTACTTTGGCATTTTCAATCTGATGGTAAAGAACAATATTTTATAGTCCTCAGTAGAAATTAGTGAAAATACACAAAATGGTACAATATATTTGAAGCAGGGAAAAGCTGTACTGTATGGAAAGCATTCAGAGGTTGTCCAGCTTTGTACAAAATAACATGACTTACAGCTACACATTCTTGCATGATGCTGCAACAAGAATCACACAGGGAGCACACTGAGTATGCGCGAACACTGGTGAGGCATGTACATCACCAGACACGACAGCGGAGACTGTTGTGCAATGGATTTAACCAGAAAATGGACGGTAACATCAGGAATACCACAGCTCTTCAAAACTTGTTTTCAGCAATTGGAATCCTCAGAATATATGCCGCCTGACTTGCAGTGCTACAACGGGTAGCGGAGTATAGGGAAATGAATGAATGAATGAATGAAGACTCAGGTACAGATTCCCTTTAAATCATCTGCAGAAGAAAGGGACCTGGGAGTAATTATTAAAAATGATCTTACTTTTGGATCACGCTGTGACCAGATTGTAAGGAAAGCAAACAAAACATTAAACTGCATTCTTAGGCACATCGATAGTAGAAGTAAAGAAGTCTTGATGCCCCTGTATGGGGCACTGGTGAGAACACAACTTGAGTACTGTTCTTAAGTCTGGGCACCATATAAAAAGTGAGTTGAAGATTGGAGTGAGTGCAGAGGAGAGTGAGCAGAGCAGTGCATGGGCTGGGAAAGACCATATGAGGAAAGGAAGAAGACATTGAATTTATATTCACTTGGTACATGCACTGGGGGTGGGGGGGATATGATCCTGGTCTGCAAGGCCTTACAGGATCACAAGCTTAGAATAGGTCTAGGCCTGGAAATAAATCTGAAGAAGTATAATATCAGTTCACATGAGCTACAATTAAATCAGCCGAAATGGAATTTACTTAAATGTAAATTCTGGTTCAGTCAAAGGGTGATTCCCCTCACTGGAATTCCCTTCCAGCCACAGAAAGTCCCACCTTGGAAACTTTTAAAACTAGGCTAGATAGCTATAGTCAAAACAAAACTAGATAATTTTAATTATTTGAACTAAAGCAAGCAAAATGGATGAAAGTCTATATAAATGCTTTGTATGGAATATGAGACTATATAAATTGTGAGGTTTTGGGGCCTTTCAGGGACTCCTTTAGGTTGAGAGGTCTTTTTCCATCTTCAGGCTTACTTATGTTTGTAGAGGAGCTGGGGTGGGGAAGATATGGTTTAGTTTGGGATAGGGGGTTGGGGTGGGGGGAGGCTACCACCAGTGGATGGGTTCACCTAGAGATGCCAGCTACTTTTTCACTGCATATTTCTTTGCACCATAACCTGGTTCCAGAATACTATTAGTATCTCAGTAGGGCTGCTTATAATATTTGTACCTGGAATATTAAAGGCACACAGTCCCCTACTAAGCGGGCTAACATGTTACTTCATTTATGTAAACTGCAAGTTGATGTAGCCCTTCTGCAGGAAACTCATCTGCTTCCCTTCCAGGTTCTCTTTCTTAGGCGATCCTGGATGGGACAGGCCTTTGGAGCCGGCTCAGACTCACGCAAGAGGTGGGTGGCTATCTTCATATCCCGAAAGATCCCCTTTCATCTTCTCCAGGAGGTAGCAGTTTCCCATGGGTTGCTACATTGTTCTTTGAGTTCTGCTCGGGTGCCTAGAAGTGGTAATGGGGGTGATTTATGGCCCTACCACTAAAGACCCACAATTCCTTGCTACTCATGTCCATTTTGGCCCCCTACACCTCCCTTTCCATTATACTTATGGGGGGGAGACTGGAACTTAGTTCTTTGTAATGATCTTGGTAGGACCGGTAGGACCCAACATGCCTTTTCCCCTGGCCAACTGGCCTTCCAAGATTTGATAGACTGTGTTGGCTTGGTGGACCGATGGAGGGAGTTATGTCCAGACAGTAGGGGGCACCCCTTTTACTCCCTACCGCATAACTCCTATTCCAGATTTGACTACTTTTTGATAGAGGTAGAGCACCTCCCTGAAGTGCTTCTATGTCACTATTTGGCCAAGTTACCCCCTGCTCAGACAGAGGTAAGATGTGGATCTTAAATAATCAGTTATTTAAATCGGGAAATTGATTGCAACATCTTCAGTCCTTTATCACTTCCTTTATGGAACTCAATTCTCCCTCCATGTCTACCCTCGATATTCTATGGGGAGCATTGAAGTGTGCTGTCAGGGGGGAACTGATCCACATAGAGGCCAAGCGGAAAAAGCAAGCCACGGTTACCTCATCCTTCTTGTAACTCAAATCCAATCTGTAGAAAGACATATATCACAGGAGTCCCAGCAGTCAGAGTGGGAGCAGTTAGAACATCTCTGATCTCAATACAATACCTTTCTGGGAGAAAAGGCGAATCATCTATTATTGCATTCCAAAGTGAAATATTTCGATCAAGGGGAAAAGGCAAAGAAATTACTAGCTCTCTGGTTGCGGTCTCAAGCTATGGACAGGATTGTTTCCCCCATACACACGGACTCTGGCAACCTTCTCACTTCCCCACATAATGTTGTTGATTCCTTTAAAAATTGTTATCAGCAACTTTATGCTCCATCTTCCTCTCCCCTCTGCTCTGAACAATTAGAGATCTTTCTACAAAATGTAACCCTCCTTCAACTGATTGACCCGCAGGTTGCTATTTTACAAGCCCCATTGACCATAACTGAAGTTTCCCAAGTTATTGATTCCCTAGCTTCTGACAAATCTCCCAGCCCAGATGGGTTTACCGCTAATTTTTATAAGCCCTGTAGAGATCATGTGGCCCCTATTCTTCTATACACCTACAACTATATTTATAACAAGCATTTGTCAATGCCGAATGTTGCTTGTTGGCATTAGCAGTGGAAGTGCAGAGTTAGGCAGATGCAGTATAGGAATGGCTGTGAAGTATTGAACTGATGCCAACTCCATCCACACCCTGCAGAGATGGACAGGCATTGGGATGTGTCTTTGGGTCGTCACCCATAACGGCCACAACATTTCACCTCACCCTACCCTGCAGACACTTGCAAGTGTCAAGGTGTGCTTTGGGGTGCTTGGGCTTTACACTCACCTCATTCTATAAGGAAATACACTGAAATGGGTGCAGTATAGGAGAATGGGGTGAACACTGGGGCCAAAAGGTCCAAGGTGCACCTCAACGCCTGTCACTGACTGCAGGATGGGAGTGGGGGTGGAATGGCATGAGCATTACTGTCGACAGTCCCAAGTCACCTCCCTGACGCCTGTCAGTCCCTACAGGATAGGGCGTTATGGTCAAAAACCCTAACGCCCTGGGCATTTCTTGGTATTTTTACTCCAAGTTTTCAACATGGGCTTTTTGTGACCCCAATGCATGAACAGTGACACTAACAATTTGTTAGCTGAAAGGTGATTTTGCACAGTGACTGCACCATTTGGCATCACATGTGCGAAAACACATTTGAAACAGGATGTGAAAAATGACATCTGTACTGTTCATGAGGAGGTGTAAAAATGGCAATGGTGAAAATCTGGAGTGAAAATATAAAAAAAACTGGTGAAGTCAAAAGTGTGCATAGAAAATGCACAAGGCACACCAGTAATGTAATTAGTTTGGGAATTTTTTACTGCAGATTTTCAACATAGGCATTTTGGGACCTCCACTCATGAACAGTGTCACTGTGATTTTCTTAATCTGTCCCAAACACTGATTTCCCACAGTGACCACGTTATTCTGCACTGGAAGTGTGAACATATTTCAGCCAGGGTTACTGTTCATAAGGAGGTATGTAAAAATGCCAGTATTGAAAATCTTGAGTGAAAATATTACAGATTCACGAAGTTATGAGCCTGCATGGAAACTGTGCAACGTACGCTCGTAAAACAGTTCTTTTTTTTTATTTTTTCACCAACTTTGCAACATAGGCTTTTGAGAGCCCACCTCATGAACAGTGGCATTGTTGTTTTGTTAATCGGGCCCGAAAAGTGATTCCATGTAGTGACCGCAAAATCACCTTTCGGGACCGAATAATGCCATGGCAGTGGCTGAATTCATGAGGAGGGGTCACAATAACCCCATGTTGAACATTTGATTGCAAAATTCCAAAAATTGCCTGAGATATGCTCAAAAGTTGAAAAAATACCCTATCTGGTGCTGAAGGCCATAACATTAGGATTGTTAAATGATTTTATTGTTAAATGAGTTTATTAAAATATTTTGATGACTGCCTTACACAGCATCAATACTGTAAAGTAGGGATGTCAAGTTACTACATATACAGGATCACAGTGTACTCTTAATATAAGTTTCAAGTTCAAGTTTCCAGTTTATTTGCAGGAAAACACCATTAAACACACTCATTTCCAAGGAGGTCCCTTCTAATATAATAATAATAAGGTGAAATAAGCCCTTATGTGATTTTTTTTTTGACATCTGAAATCTCAAGATGTAGCCAATATGTGATTGTGTCAGATGTAGTATTACAAGGGGTTAACTCTTCTGCCTATGCTTCTAAGAAACAATCACTTAAAAGCATTGCATACTACAACAAATTTATATTTTTCACATTTCGAGTAGGGCAGTACCTGTGCTGATCAATGCCTCATAAGACTTTTCCTAATTTGTAGAGGAACATTTTCAGTTTCCCACTGCAGAGGTCATAGTAAAAGAAATCTAGACTCCTGTTAACTTTTCCACCAGTTGACTGTACATAGAGCTATCTTTTGAGTATAACTTCTCTGTCAAGTCACTGGGTGGGAATTAAAAAATTTCCTGAAGCCATAATAATCTGTACTGATTGGTCCAGCTGATCAGCTGTCCACACTTCCTGCATGTGAGAAACATGCAAGTGGAGTATGTGACCACTTAGTAATTAGATGAGAATTGTTAATCTCTGGCTCCGTCAGTTCAGAGCTGACCCCACTGTAAAGAATGCAGCTTTCCCCACTAGACACATGTCTGTATGTGTGTGTGTCTGTGTGTGTGAGAGAGACAGAGAGAGTGATAGAGAGAGAATGTGGGAGGAGGCAGTGGGAGATAACAGCTGCAGACTAATGTGTTTACAGAACACAGCTGATCGTGACATGAGTTTATTTGAGTATAAAGGCATCACATTAACTGGCCCCACTGAAGCAATGCGTTGCTTGCACAAAAAAGGGCATTTCTGATCCTACTCTTACTGCAGCAACCATAGTGTTTTTTTCCAAAGCTGTCCGGGACCCCCTGCTGGTCTCCAAGTACAGGCCAATATCGCTAATTAGTGAAGACCTCAAAATTCTAGCCAAGGTATTGGCATGTAATATGATAATAATAATAATGATAATAAATTTTATTTCAAACAAGCGCCTTTCAGAACATCAAGGCACTTTACAAAAAGATAAAAACAATCATAATAAAAACAGTAAATGTAAAAATAAAATAAGTAACAAAATAACAGAGGGTCCAAATTATTTGGTGTCACCAAAAGCATGGCACCATAAAAAGGTTTTCAACGCCTGTTTAAACCCTCTCACAGTCATGCACTCCCAGAGCTGACAGGGTCGAGAATTCCAAAGGGTTAGGGCCACGTGCATAAATGCACAGGCCTCAGAAGATTTCAAAAACACACTTGGAATCTCCAGCAACCCCTTGTCAGCTGAACAGAACTGTCACACTTGGAGGTAAGGCACAAGAAGCTCTTTCAAGTAGTCAGGGCCCAGTCCATGTAGGACTTTATAAGTCAGTAAACCAACTTTAAAGGTGATCCACCACTTAATCAGCAGCCAGTGTAGTTCGCGCAGCACAGGAGTAATATGGGAGGCCCGAGAGGCCCCCATCAACAATCATGCTGCTGCGTTCTGCTGAGCTACAGGTGGTGAATATCAACCCCAGGAAGCCCTAAGTACAGAGAGTTGCAATAATCATGTGAGAGGTCACAAAAAAGCATGGACCAATGGAGGCAAGTCGCCGGACGGAACCAGGTGCTTAATCCTGGAGATATTCCGAAGATGATAAAAGGAACTCTTGACGATGGCTGACACCTGAGCTCGTAAAGTCAGCCCATCATCAAACACTACCCCCAAGTTTCCCACCCATTCAGAGGATAGGATCTGAGATCCTCCAAGGACAAGTCCAGAAGGCTGATCAGCCCACAGCCCCTCTATCCTGTGACCCAGGTCCACTACCATCACCTCCGTCTTTCTGGCTTTCAACTTTAACCAACTTGAGTTCATCCAATCCTGGATATCAGCAAGGTAGGTATTAAATACCGAGACAGCTCTATCCTGGTTGGGAGCAAAAGATAGGTAGAGCTGGGTATCATCAGCATAGCAGTGAAACCTCAGCTCATACCATCTTACAATGTCTCTGAAGGGCAGCATATACACTGCAAACAACATGGGGGACAGCACTGAACCCTGAGGTACCGCACATAGCAGGGATAATGGGTCCAAGAAAAAAATCCCAGACACCACTCTCTGACTCCTGCCAGTGAGGAAAGATGTAAACCACCTGAGGACCGTACCTGTCAATCCACGGATGGACCTCAGATGTCCAAGCAGCACCCCATGGTCTACAGTGTCAAAAGCTGAAGAGGGATCAAGGAGCACCAAGATAGAATGGCTTCTCCGATCTCTCGCCATCGGGAGATCATTGAGCACCTGAACCAGTGCCATCTCTGTACTATGCCTCTTTCAAAACCAGACTGGAGAGGTTCGTAGATGTCATGGATGATCAGGTGGTCATCCAGCTGTACTGCTACTACTTTCTCAATCACCTTCCCTATTGAAGGAAGGTTTGAGATTGGTCTGTAGTTGGCTAGAGAATCCTGGTCCAAAGAAGCTTTCTTTAGGAGGGGGGTTACCATTTCCTCCTTCAGGGAGCTTGGAAATTCATCAGATTCCAGGGAGCACTGAACTATCTGCACCAGGACCGGCTGATCAATTCCCAACAACCCATAATCAGGAGGTTGGACCCAGATCAAACTACAGCACTATAGGGCATACCCTGGACAATCCATGACATCTGTGAGCTTGGGTAAGTCCAAGGTACTCCAGGAAGTGGAGGTGAAGTGACCAATTCGCCACGATCATAAGCAGCCCCTCATAGAGCGAGTCAAAGACTTTTTCCACCTGATGTTGGCCACCTTATCCACAAAAGAACCGAGCAAGTTCATTGCACTCCACTTGTGAAAAAGGTCTTCAGAGCTGCAGACAGGTTGGGTTGCACAACCTCTCAACAGTTTGGAAGAGCTGAGCTGGTCAGTTCTGCGTGGCAGTGATCTCCCCGGACAGGAATTCTGCCTTCTTACATGAGATCACTGATTGGTAAGTCTCATAATGCTCAACCAATCTAAGGTGGTCAGCCTCCAGGGTGGATTTCAGCCAACGCCGCTCTAACCTGAGTCCAAATTGCCACAGCTCCCTCAAAGACCCATCAAACCAAGGAGTCCGAGGGTGAAGGGGTAGGGGATAAACACGAACAGAAGCAATCAAGTCCAGGGCTACAGAAATGGCCTTATTATAGGCCACACAACTAAAGTCTCTAGACTTGAGCTGGCCACTGGAAACCCGAAGTAAATCACTGTCGCTAGGCCTCTCAGGATTCACCTCTCACAAAGGGTGGTAACTGACCATCCCACCTGGGGCAGGCCTTCAAGGGGGCAAAAAAGTTGAACCTCATGATGTAGTGATCAGACCAACCAACAGGTTCCACCTCCAAGTTGGAGGCCTTGATCCCCAGGAGGAAAACCAAATCAAGAGAGTGACCATATTTATGGGTGGCAGAGGAAACAACCTGTGTGAGGCCCAGAGATGTCATAAGCTGGAGGAAGTGTTGTCCAAACTGCGAGAGTTCATCGTCGACCCAGGCAATGAAGTCACCTAGTATCATCAATCTGGATGACTCCAATGCCATGTCGGCAATGAAATCTGCTGCTTCCTGCAGGAAACGTGTCTCATCCCCAGGTGGATGGTAGACGAGAGCTAACCTGTAACCCACACCAGCCACCACTGTACACTCAAATGATTCAGCTTCCACAACTGGTACATTTGTGAGGCCCAACTCAGTCTTGAAACAGAACGCCACCCCCTCTGTACACCCCCAATGTAGATTGGGCCTAGTTTGGGAGGCACTCATAAGTAGGGAACAAGTTGGTTTTGTGAAGGACAGACTTTTGGCTGATCACCTTAGGAAGTTATCCTACCACTTTTGGCATCCAGGGATTCAATTATTTATTTATTTATTGAAATGTTTCACCAGGAAGGCACCCTGAACAATAAGTTGCTCGTCTCAAGGTGTGTCCTGGGGAAGAGGATACAGGGCATACATAGTATATGAAACAATGAAGAGAACAATCAAAATCCAGTACAATTAGAGGACAACAAATGAACAAAAACTAAGACTAAGACTTAAACAGTGCAAGATAAATGCTGATATATTATGTAGAGAATTCCTTAGCTAAGTTGATGCATGCTAAACAAGACAGGCTTGCAAGCTCCTAACTTCTTCCTATACTACTTAGCTTTGCACTTGACTGGATTCTTCCACTTCATCAGTTTTGGTATCCCTGGTTGCTGAAAAAGTCTTTAATAGGGTTGCATGGGACTATTTGTTTGCCCTATTGCCCAAATATCACATCCCTCAGGAGTTCCTACAGTGAATTCAGGTGCTTTACTCCTCCCCGTCAGCCCTAATACTCTGTAACGGGGTTTTATCATCACTCTTTCTCTTCATCAGGGAACCAGGCAGGGGTGCCCTCTCTCCTTATACTAATTTAACATGTTTTTGGAACTCCTTCTCTGCAAACTTAATCTGTCATCCCTGGTCTGTGGCATCACAATTAGTCACACTGACTACAAATTGTCTATATATGCGGATGATATTTTACTACATGTCTCTTCCCTCACTATGTCCCTGCCTGCTACCTTACAGATTATCATTCACTTTGGCATTTTTTTCTAATTATAAGTTAAACCTTGCCAAAACAGATGTTATGCCTCTTAATAATGCTGTTTTCAAGGTTGATATTGAGCACCTTGGTCTTGTTTGGAGGAGAGATAAGTCAAAATATCTGGGGATCTACCTTAGCACCTCACCCCTTATGATGAAACACTTCAATCTCGATCTGGTAGTGAATCACATTAAGGTAGACCTAAACCATTGTTCCTTATTATCTCTTTCATTGTGGGGCCGACTGAATATTATTAAAATGGACATTTTATCCCAGTTATTGTAAACCCTCCAGATGTACAATTAAGCTTTACCTCACTTGTGGTTCAACCAAGTACATATAATTCTCTCTTCCAATTTGTGGCAGGGTAAGACAGCACGCTGGACCTTAACTAAGTTGATGTGTGCTAAACAAGATGGAGGATTGCAAGCTCCTAACTTCTTCCTGTATGACTTGGCTTTGCACTTGACTAGATTTTCTTACTGGTTGGGAGCAGCTGGGGGTGACTTCATCAAGCCTACAGGGACATTTTGGGTGGACATGGAGCAGTCTCTGTGCTGCAACCATGGTATAGATATTTGATCACTTCCTTATTTCCCTGGGAAGAAACTTTCCCGATCCCTACAAGATACTCCTCTGGGATCCTCTCTTCGGGTTCATTTACAGTTCTGCTCCCAGCTTAATATTTGCCCATATAAAGATACATCTTAGCCCCTGTTAGGAAATCCTAATTTTCAAATTGCTGGGTGACTGCTTTCTAGTAGGTTTTGGCCTGGTATCGGCATAAGCACAGTGGAAGACCTCACCCTTAATCATAAATTGCTATCTTTTCAGGATGCTAGTGTCAAATATCATTGGCCTACCTCCTCTTACTTTAGATTTTTCCAGTTGTCACATATGCTTTTACAATTCTTTGATAATGGTCTGTGGCTTAGTCCCCTTGGTAATCATGTTCTCCCTCTCATTCGAAAGGCTCCAAGCTTTCATCAGATTTCCTTTTGTTATTGGTCACCACAAGAATTCCTGGCTGCCAATGAGGGCTCTTGGTTTTATTGTTGAGACAATCTCTTCCAGCTACTACCACCACTAGAAAGTGGCCTGTTATATGGAAACAGTTATATACAGGGATATATATCATTTTATGCAATTTCAAATTATGCATAATCTTTATTGTACTCTTGTTAAATTGCATAGAATGGGTAAATTACCCACAAACTGCTGCTCCAGATGTGGTAAGGAATTTGGCACTTTACTTCATGTTTTGTCATCCTGTGAGACAGTGGTTCCCTTTTGGACTTCAATTCAAGTCTGTCTAAACCCTCTGTTGGGATTATCAAATGCTTTTCTTCCTGAAATCTGCATTCCAGGAGATTACACTGATGCCCTCATTGGCAACCAAAAACCACACACAGCCTTGATTTCAGCATGTGCGAAAAAGGTTATTCTCTGACACAGGCTTAACCAGTCTACACCCCACTTTCTTGAATGGTATAGGGAAATACTGTTTGCCCTGCAGGCTGAGAGCCTTATTGCCAGTATGGCTGGCAAGTTGTCCAAGTTTAATAGGGTTTGAGAACCCTTATATGTTCTAGAATCCACAAAAACACCACCATTAGTGGCCAGATTGAAACCTGAAATGGTCAATGCACCTACTTGCTCTGTAAATTCTCTGTATGTAAAATGCTCTTCTCTGTAACTAACTCTGGGTCACCCCTGAAAAAGGGACCTTCGGGGCTCAGTGGGCTTACACGGTTACCACAATTGAATAAATAAATAAATAAACAAATACATAAATAAATAATAGTGTTCCCTGCAGACCCCCTCAGGCAAATTGGTGCAACTTACGTCTGGCATCCTAAACATGTGCTTTCTTTGTGGTAATACTCTGTTATCCACTGGTGGGGGTGGGGGAGTGGGTATGAGGTATGGGGGGAGGGACGGGGAGTGGGGAGGTATTGATATTATGTATTAAAAAGGGTATAATTCTTGGTTACATTTCCATCTTTTCTTCCTTTTACTGTATATCCAGAATATGCCAATTTCTTCTATATGATGTTATATCTCATTTTTTTCAATAAAGCTTACTCAATTTGAAAAGAAAAAGAACTGGAACACAGTGAAGTTCTGATTTGTTCTGATTAGTTCTGATTTATTGACAAATATTTGAAAAAATTCAAGAATTGCATAGAAGTGGTCAAAGTTGGTCACATTTAATGGAGTATTTGTATTACAATTAATGTAAAACCGCTAAATAAAAAAGCAATTACTCACTACTAGCCCCTTCATGGCTGGCCTGTAATGGTGGCATAACATAAGTGTGCTGGGAGAGACGGAGCGAGCTAGAGAAAGAGAGAGAGACAGAGACAGACAGATGCAAATACCTATATCATTAGTATTCTAACCTGTAAAAAAACTAAGATCCCTTTAGCGTGATGTCCTTCTGATGACTTTCACCCACAGGCCAGGGACAAATTTACTGTTATGACTCCTAATTGTACACAGCACACTGACAGCACAGCAGTCCACCACCACTTCCTTCTAAGATTACCTGACTGACTCCTACAGCACAGTTAGTTACTGTTAAGTGTGCCTCAGAATTTGAATTGGAGATACAGATACGTCTGGTGCATAGCTGCGCGCAGCACAGTCCCACACTGGGTGTTGGTTAATGCTTATTTGTAATGTAACATGATATACTATAAAACTAATGATAATAAGGAGGAATAATGGGGAATAAGTGAGGATGATACTGACATTTGTGTGTACAGCACTTGCACTTTACTTGTGTTGTAGTATAAACAGCATCTTATGAGTCACAAAAGTTAGATTACCCCCTGGGCCACCCACAGCCAGTAGCACAGGTGCATCAAGTTGTATATTGTTTGTCTGAACAGTATTTTTTTAATGCATGAAATCATAAATGAACAATAACAAGTGATTGTGATTCATGATTGGATGGCACAGGTCAAATATTTATTTAGCCAGCCTGCTGCCCTTGCTCTGTACACACAGCCACACTGAAGCCAGGGGGAAAAAATAGGGATTTCGGGGACTGTTTAATTTCTCGTGGGTCCCCCTGTAGTTTCTTTCTCTTACCCCTCTGGATGGCACAAGCCAAAGATTTATTTAGCCAGCCTGCTGCCCGTGCCCTGTACGCACAGCAACACTGAAACCAGGAAAAAACTTTCATTTGGGATTTTCTGTAACTGCAAAATTTCTCTTGGGCCCCCTGTAGTCTCTCCCTCTTTCCTCTGGTTCTGGAATGGCACAAGTCAAAGATTTTGCCAGCCTGCCTTCCCTTGCTTATGTACACAGTTACACTGTCTGAGGCCAAGAAAAATAATACAACTCATTTGGAATTTTCCTCTGGATCTGGATTTGGAATGGCACAAGTCAAAGATTTTGCCAGCCTACCCAACCTTGCTCATGTACAACGCTACACTGTCTGGGGCCAAGAAAAGAAAAACTAAAACTTTTATTTCGGATTTTCTGTAACTGTTTAAAATTTCTCTGGGGCCCCCAGTAGTCTCTCCCTTTCTCCTCTGGATCTTTATGCCACAAGTTAATGATTTTGTCAGCCTGACCTTGCTCATGTACACAGTCACAGTGCCACACTGCCTGCCTTTTTCCTCCCCCCGGCAGTGCCCAGGCCACCTCTGTCTCTCCAGTCCCTCCAGATTCCTCCTTTCTCCAGTCCCTACCTGTCACCCTCTGCCAGTGATCTGTTTCTCCAGCCCTGCACCAGTTAATCGAGTCCTTTCTCTCTCTTTTTCTCTTCCCTCCCTTCCAAAATGTATATACTGTATATATGTATATATATATATATATATATATATATATATATGTATGTATATATATATATATATATATATATATATATTTTACTTTTTATCAACTTATTCTGGTGGCTGCTGCAATAATAAGCAAGGTGCTTCTCCAACCCATCCTCCTCTCATCTGTGCCGCGTTGCACACTTAGCATGGTTATATAAAATGAGTGCATGATTGGATGCTGTGGCCACCTGTATATGGAGCAAGCATGCCTACTTAATTCTCATGGCAACAATACACACAAAAGCCAAATGGCACTTCCACGGACCTGGAACCAGACTTCTGTTGTGAAGTCTGTATTTATTTGGGTCTGTGGATTGCCGGTGCAGATCTCTCATGGAACAGTCTGACCAGCCCTTCTTCTGAGCTGTGGAGTCTTTAAGTAATTGGCTGGTGAGTGCCCAATTTTTGTTTTCATAGTTGCTGCACATTGTGAGCACCATCATCTCAGTGCGTACTTTCTTGCAATGATAAGATATTGGTAGAAAATGTTTACCATATGGTCTGTAACCTGCACTGCTCTCTAAAATAGATAGTTCCTACTTAACCTTACAAACAAATAAATGTCCCATGAATCCAAAAACATTGGGGCATTTGAAATAAAGGGATATGCTCAGCCTTACGGCTTTCATTCAGACTAATTGTACTTTTTTTTTGTTTTCATATCAGGTTTTATTTCTTGCTTTTATACCAGGTTTTATTTCTTATTTTATAACAGTATTTAAATACTCTATGTTATAGGACTGCCAGTTTGTTTTCCCAGCTTCAAGGAATAAGAAATGTTTTCAGCAGATTGATCCTTAATTGTTACAAATACATAAACACCTGTGCCTTGTCCAGTTATTTTGATGGCTGGCAAAAATTCATCTGCTGCTAGATGTGTTCTGGAAATGCTTGCTTGTCCTTCATCTAGCCTCAGATGGAAAACGTGGCTGCTGCTCCTTCTAACAGGTGAACTATTGTCTTAGTCTTCAGTTTCAGAACTGGGTTTTACCACAGTTCCTAGAATACCCGTTTCTTGCTGTTTTAGTTGCAATCACATGCAGAATTGAAAGTTAGGTTTGAAACAAACAAGACTTCCTTTTGTCAGCAAGTATCTATCAAGCCCGTGTTCGAACAGGAAATAATGTCAGTAACACACTTAACTGTTAGTAGAGTCACTAAACCAAAGGATATATTCTAGTCACTCTGGTTTCAGCAATTATCTGATATTCACATTCGTTCACACAGAGAAGCACTTCCTGCATTATAATAACTGCATGTCTGCGGTCCTAGTAAACCACAGATTCTATTCTAGGATTTACAGGAAATACTTATGAAGATGTCTGACAGAAATGATCTGCGTCCATTTTATATATGTTGGTGGAGACACAAGTGCACAGAAAGTTCTATAGGACAAAATGTCTGACTTCCTCATCTTTACAGTTTGCTTATCAAGGGTTATAGTTATGCACTTTTTCTAACTTTTAGAGCCACACACTTCCACAGATAATCTAAAAGCAAGTGGCTGCTAATGTTAAGAAAAACACACAACAGTACAGCCAAAAATTACCAATACAGTCCAACCCAATTATAAACAGACACCCCTATAACTGAGATTCACTTTTACCATCAAAAATTGGAATCCCAAACCCTGTCCATAGAGTTCTATATTGTAATTTAGTCATATAGCGAACTATGTGCCATCCATGTATTGTGGATACCAGAGTCATCAACTGCCTGTGAGTAAGTCAGATATAGCTGCTCATTATCTACGGCTGGTAGGTGGTAATCTGTGGTGATTAGTGGCTAGTAAAACTTAGTGGGCCCTATGCACAATTGGGCAGGTAATACGCATCAGAGGTGCATTACCCACCTGCAGAGTTCCACATCTGCAGACAGGTGTGCACCAGCTGGTATTCACTACTGGCCACTACCTGTCCATGGCCCCACCCCCTGGCATGCAGATGCACGGAGGATATTTCCACAGACTGGGCATGCATCCAATGGGATACCCGGATCCAGTCCTCTAATGGATCCCCTGCACCCAAGTGATGTGCACCACCAGCTAGGGACAGGTGGGTATCTGGTTGGCCTACCCCAGCTCTCCTTGTAGAGCCACAGGCTGAGGCAGCATGTGGGGTTCTGCAGTGCCCCCACTTTGGCACCACAGTCTGTGGCAGTACCCTGGAGGGGCTTATATCCCTTATGACTGGGTGTTACCTGGCGTAAGGTGCACCCCAGCACCCAGCACTCTGTACCTTTGTGAATGGCACAGAGCGTGGGCATGCCTCCCACCCTTGCCAAGTGTGTTGCTGTCTGCTTGGCAGAGGCTGACTTAGATAAGCAGCTGGGACTAGTATGGATGAGGAGAAAAACAATAGTCAGGCTGCTAGGTGCGATAGAAGCAATTACAGATTTCACCAAACATTTTATCATAGAGGGTCTTAAATCAAGACTGATGGGAGCTAAGTCTCAACAATTTTTGTACCCTATTCCATAGTGTAGGCAGGACATAGCTGATGGCGGCCCTTCCAAAGTGAGTGTTGACCCTTGGGACTTTCAGGGAAACCTGCGAGTGACTTCTCAAGGCATAGTTCCCGATCAGACTAAGGAGGAGACAATCAACAACGTATTGTGGGAGTTTGTTGGTAAGGGCTCAGAGCATCCATAGGGCTGCATTTCTATACTGCCTGTATTGTTGGGAAGGCCACCCTATGGCTGTGTATAAAGAGCAGTGATGTGTGGAGGATGGGAGGCCAGATATAAATCTCAGTGCTGTATGATACAATACATCCAGTTTTGCAAGATGTGAGACAGGGCAATGGCCATAAATGAAGTCAGCGTAGTCAATTAATGAAAGGAATGTAGATTGGACAAGCTGTCTGTGGTCAGGAGGCATTTAATTCTAAAAAAAAGACCAAGTCTTTGCCTCAGCTTTTTCAGCAGTTCTTCTGTATGTTACACAAAAGAGAGTTTATTGTCTAGCCAAATACCCAGATATTTGAATGTAGACACAAATTCAAGATTTTCACCTTATAAAGTGGAGATGGAGGGTAATGGACCAGTGACAGCAGAGTAAGTCCCTGGGCCTGATGGTGAGAAAAGTATGGCCTTGTTTTTTTTTTTTTTGCATTTAGTAGTAACTTTTTGCTAAGGAGCTGGTGCAGCAGAGTATTAAAGTTGGTTTGTAAGTCAGCACAGGCAGCTTCAGGAGATTCATGGCTTAAGTAGAGCATCATGTCATCAGTAAACCAGTGGATACTGGCTTCCTTGATACCTACGTCCAAGCTGTTGATATAGATGGCAAACAATGATGGGCCCAGTATGAAGCCCGGAGGGACACCTCTTTTTATCGGTTTAAGTGGAGAAAGCTCTCCTTCAGCCTTGATTTGTTGCTGCCTGCCAGAGAGGTAGTCTTGGAACCATCTCAATGAGGTTGAGTCAATGCCTGTAGTTTTTAAGGTAGAGAGGAGTAGGCAGTGGTTTATGGTGTCGAATGCCTTACTGAGGTCCAGAAACATGGCACAAACACATTTTTTATTGTCTAGGTCTCATTGCCAGTCATTAGTAACTTTTGCCAGTGCCGTGATTGTACTATGCTTTGCTCTAAAGCCAGACTGCATTGGGTTAAACAATCCAGCGTTATCTAAGAAAGATCTCAGCTGTATATCCACATTTTTTTCCAGTAGTTTGGAAAGTATGGGCAGAAGGGAGATTGGCTTATAGTTATTTAGGTCACAGAGGTCCCCTGATTTAAACAGGGAGATGGCATGAGCAGTTTTCCATACCTTGGAGATGGAGCCTTGTGCTAAGGACAGGTTGAATGGGTGTGATGTAGGTGTGTCAGGAATGTGGTATGCTATTTTCAAGAAATATGGGTCGAAGAAGTCAGCCCCAGCACTTATTTTAGTATCTAGTCATAGAAGAAGGTCTTCAACTTCTTTTATGGTGGTAGGTGAAAAGGAGAAGACCGCGTTATTGCTACTTGGTTCTGGAAGCTGGGTGTTGATCTGTGGAAGGAGACCACTTACTGGTGCATTATCAAATGCCAGGCCAGCGGTGGCAAAATTATTGTTGAAAGCCTGCAGTATCTCTATTTTATCGCTGATGGTAACATTCTCAGCGGTAATTTTAGAAGGAAGCACACTACCTGGAGAGTGACCAGATAGTTATTTTATGGTGGACCAGAACTTGGTAGGGCAGTTTAACATAGAGAGTAGCTCCATTTGATAAAAGTTGGCCTTGACCTCTCTAACCAACTTAATGCAGGCATTTCTAGCTGCCCTGAAGAGACACCAGTCTATGTCGGCATGTGATATACTGGCCTTTTTCCAGCGATAATCTCTTTTAAGTAAGGCAGCCTTCAGATCTGCTGAAAACCAACAACAGGTTCTGGTTTTTATTTGTGCTTTAACCAGGGGAGCATGGTTGTTTAGGGCACTGGTTATGATTTCATGGAGAATGTCATAGGCATCACTCACTGATTTAGCCAGGTAGAAACTCTGCCATAGCAGAGAGTTTTTAGCTCATTGAAGTATGCAAAAGGATCGAAGTTCCATCTGGATCTTTTAGTGGAAAGTTTTGATGTATATAGGGGTTTGGTAACAGTTCTTATACCAGCAATAAAGCAGGGGTCGCTAACATCCACTGAGAGGATACCAGCATGGGAAAAGGAGTGGGGTTTGTTAATAAGGAGGACATCCAAGAGAGTGCTTCCCACTGGATTTTTTTTGTTGATGAAGTAGGCTCAGTAATAAGTTGAATGAACCCATGAGAGTCACAGAATTGTTTCAGGGGTGATGAGATCTTAGTCAGCCAATCATAGTTAAGGTCACCTAGTATAACTGTTTCCAGTGGGGTAGTATCCAAGTGGGATGACAGATGTGACAGAAGTTGCAGTCCTGCTGCTAGGGGTCCCTTCCAGCCACAATAGTGTCTGATGGATCTACCTTTACAGACAGAGCTGCTATATTAGAACAGCTCAATGAACACTTTGCCACAGCAGGGCTAGCCTTTCATGCCTCATCTATCAACAAGCTCAGCCCATTAAGGGACTCCACTGTTGACTCTAACACTAACTTCAACCCTAACCAAACTTATTCCTCCTCCTCCCTCAGCTTCTATCCAGTCACGCTTTAAACAAGTAGAGGACCTCCTATTGTCACTGGATACAAAAAAGAGTGCCAGTGCTAACAATATCGAACCTTACTTCCTAAAATTAGGCTATTACTACTTGACTGCCCTCATCACCCATTTATTCAACACCTCTCTGACACAGGATGAGCTACTTGTGTTGTGGAAAACTGCATGTATCATACCCTTGTTCAAGTCTGGGTATCTGAGTGACCTGAACAATTACCGGCCTATTTCCATACTATCTACCCTATCAAAACTTCTGGAAAAAATCATCAACACCCAAGTTAGAGAGCATCTGGATTCATAGAAACTGCTAAACGCAGCACGGTCTGGCTTTAGAACCAAACGTAGCACAGTCTCTGCCCTTGCAAAAGTAACTACTGACTGTCAAATTGCCTTGGATTCTAAGAAGTATGTGTTTGCCATCTTCCTTGATCTTAGTAAGGATTTTGATACTGTGGATCACAATATTATGCTCAATGCACTGAGCAATATTGGTTTCGATAGTACTGCCATTAAATGGTTCACCAGCTACCTTACTAACAGGTTACAAGTTAAAGCCCCATGAGAATTATCTCTACTAAAAACACTTCCACAAGGTGTCCCCCAAGGCTCCATCTTGGGCCCAATCCTATTTGCAATCTATATCAATAACCTTGACTCACATCTGTGCACAGCTAATGTGCACTTATTTGCTGACGATACTGTCCTCTACACCTCAAATTTATCCTTGGACCTGGCCCATGAGGACTTACAGCGAGACTTTATCTCTCTCCAATATAACCTTATCAAGCACAAGCTCCTACTCAATGCCAAAATGACCAAAGCCATGATCCTTTCACCAAAGGCAGCCTCAGGACCAACGAACAACCCCAAGATTCTAGCGCTATTGGGTGAACCTCTTAAAATAGTAGATACCTTTAAATACCTAGGGTTCTGGCTAGATAATAAGCATAACTTTCTGTGCCACCTGAATGAAGTCTCGAAAAAAATTAAGTCAGCAGTTAGGCATATTCTACCGCATTAAGCACCTACTCACCAAAGAAGCCAGAAAGAGACTAGTGCAATCCACATTCCTACCCTTACTGGACTATGCTGACTTTCTCTACAACCATTGCCCCTCAACAGTGCTCAGCAAACTCGACACTCTTTACCACCGGGCCTTAAAGTTCATCCTTAATCTGCCTTCTTGCACCCACCATTGCCTGCTGTACCAAGAGATGGGATGGTTCTCACTCTCAACAAGGAGGAAAAGAAACGCTCTTCTCTTGTCCTTTAGAGCTTTGTCTGATAAGCTTCCTGCATACATATTGAGCTTCTTTGAATGTGCCAAGGGATCTTATGGCTTGAGACACTACTCCATACTCTGCTTCTGGATACCCAGAGTAAAACAACTTATGGCTCGGCTGCAATCAATTTCTCATTCCCGTCCTTATGGAACACCATGCAAAGCTCACTAAAACTCTCATCCCTTTCTGGTTCATTCACATTCAAAGCACTAATAGCTGAGTACCTGAAGGATACCTGCAGCTGTTTTAGGTGACTATGTGCCCTTAGCCTCTTATATCTCTCATGAATCCTATGATACAGAGATTCGCTCAACTCACATCCCCACTAGGGGTACCCAGCACTTAGTAGCCTCCCCTTCTCTTCTCCCAGTCCTCACCGTCCTATCCCCCTGTCTTATATACTCTCTCTTTTCCCCCCTTCTTACATATTTTAACAAAGGTACTAACCTTTATATACTGGTGACTGCCTAGGATCTAAGTTTTTTACCTCCCCTGTTTATTTGATTTGCATTGTAACTGTGTTTACCTATGTTAGCTCTGTGTGTATAGGCCTGAACTATCTTTCACATGTACATTGTTTTGTTTTGACTACCCAATTTGTGACTGTGAATTGTTTGATGTCTAGGACCACCTTGAAAATGAGCTTGCTCAATGGTGTTTATGCCTGGTTAAATAAAGTTTGATTGATTGATTGATTAATCAGAGTTACTGTTTTGTTACTATTTTGTTTTGTGCTTACACATTTTGTTACTGTTTTGTGCTTACAGGTTTTACAGCTTACTGCTTTATTTTTCTCTGAAATTGTTTTTGGCAGGGTATATTTTCTGTCAAATTGTTACAGATTCTGCCTATAGGTTTGGTTACTGTTTTGTGCCTACAGGTTTTATAGTTTACTGCTTTATTTTTCTGTGATTGAAATTGTTTTGTGCAGGATATATTTTCTGTTAAAATGTTACAGGTTGTGCTCACAGGTTTTGTTCCCAACTAATGGCTGCACATGTTGAAATCTATTACCTTAGATCGCAACTACACCACACCACACAGATATCTAATACTAGGCCTCCTAAACACACTCACACTGCACACGCGCTCCTACCCCAAAGGACTAACAGACCAGGACAATGGTAGTTAGTCACAAAACTCAAAGGAGCCATACCTAGCTCATTGAGTAACACAATTGGAACAACAAACAGTTTCACCCCACTAGCATCTGTGTCATTAAACAAAACTAGCATCAATTCGGGGAGCAACCCATTGCAATCTGGAAGTGCACCTCCCACCCCAACAATCACAAAGCAGAAAAATTTTTTTTTATACTAGGTGAATCAGTGATATGAGGAGTGGAGTCATACATCCAGCATCAGGATCACACTAAAATTATTGTCAGGTGCCTCCCTGGACATCAGCATGAAGGGACATGCACCATATAGAAAACTTGCACACATGGCACCACAGAACATGCACGTTCTCATCTGCATGGGAACAAATGACCTGGTCACTCGATCTGTAGTACAGACAAAGTCAAACCTGTCCAAGCTAGGTGAGAAACTATATTCCAATTTGTCTGGCATCTCATTCTCTGAGATCCTGCTTGTGTGGGAAAAAGGGGGCAGCAGACTAAAAATCAGAGAAAGGAATATTACCAGACTAAACAGCTGGCTAAAACAGAGGTGCCAGGAGAAAGGACACCACTTCATTGTCAATTGGCAGAAATTCTGGGACAGGGAGTTCTTCAAATTCAATGGGCTACACCTTACAAGACAAGGTACTAGGGCACTAGGTCAGAAGTTTGACATCCATCTCGGTCAGTTAAACTAAAGGGCAGGGAGGAGGCATAGGCACCCAGCACATCACATGGGTCATCATCTGCCCGTCCCCAATCAGTTCTTCATAGTAATCCATTGGATGAACAATATAAGCATACCATCATTAGCAACAATCATCATATTTCTGTCCATTAGGTTTCTACACCCGCAAAGTATCACATTTCTGTCCAGCAGGTCCCTACACCAGCATCAGCTCCTAATAACCACTCAGATGAAAGAGCATGCCAGCATTCAGACATTAACACCAGGGAACATATTTTCATCTGACAGCATCACAAGCCTCAAAGTCTTACTGAACCAAAATGGCACAAAGCCCCAAGGGAACAACCACAACAAAAAAACGGTAGCCATCCAGGTGGATCAGCTGTTCAAGAGTGGAAGGCAATGTGCATCAACACCCATAGCCTTTTGAACAAAATCCCTGAACTCAGCTATTATGGCAGAAGCACAACTAGACTGGGTAGCAGTCACAGAAAAGTAGTTATCTGAAAACAACACCTGGGGTGTTAGCATAACTGGCTACTCACTTTTCCAAAAGGACTGGAAAATAAAGAGGGGAGAGGAACCTGCGTTATATGTCAAGGAAGAAATTAAGACTACAGAAATTCAGGAGGAACATAGCAAAGCAGAAGCTCTATGGGTCACTCTGGGAGCTGGGAGCAGGGCTTCTATTCACCTGGGCATCATATACAGACCCCCAGCCCAGGACATTGGTGTGGACAAGGAGCTCCTTGAGACCATTCACACAAGGGCTGACAAAGGGGAGCTGCTTCTGGTCGGGGACTTCAATTTGGCAGATATGGATTGGTCCACTTGCACAGCTTCCACAAAAAGAGCAGATAATTTCTATCACTCTGAAAGAAGCAGGATAAACCAACTAGTGGACTCACCCACCAGGCATAAAGCAATGCTGGACCTGGTTCTCACTAACAGTCCCAGAATATCCAACATCCATGTTGGCATCAGTCTGGGAACCAGTGATCACAGATCTGTCTGGCTACAAATTAATAATATGGAGGTTTAAATAAATAAATAATAAATAAAGTTTTAGGCCACACCAGACAGAAAGTGATTGACTTCAAAAAAGCAGATTTCCATAAAAAGAGATCCAGTATTAAGGCATTGTTAGGAAAGAGCTCCACAGGGGATGTAGAAGTTCTCTGGAAGTCCATAAAAGATTCACTGAACATGATAACTGTGGATTGTGCATGACTCATAGCTAAATTATAAAGGAAGATGAACCCTCTCTGGTTTTCTAGAGAAGGTGCACTAAAGATTCTGGAAAAAAAAGCCTGTAGGTGGTTTAAGGAGACACAGAGGGAAGTTGATAGGGAGCTCTACAGGGAAAAGCTTCATGAGGCTGGAAAAGCTATCAGATTGGCAAAAGCTCAGACAGAGGAAAGAACAGCACTCGGCGTCAAGGAGGGGAACACAACCTTTTTCAGATATATCAGAGAAAAAAGGAAGAACAAAGGAAGGATAGTCAGAATAGTAACAAGCAAGGATCAGATAGTGGAAAAAGGCAAGAACAAAGCTGAAGCACTCAATGCATTCATTTGTTTAGTCTTTACAAATGAGCTAAATGGCAGTGGGCCAACACTAAATGTAACAGAGCACCCTACAGAGGGTGCAGACACAGGTCCCTTCACAAGGGAAAGGGTGCTGAAAGAACTGGAGAAATTGAAGGCAGACAAAGTTATGGGACCAGACAGAATTCACTCAAGAATATTGAGATTGCTTCAAGAGGAATTAGCCACACCATTAGCAGAAATATATAATGAATCTTTAGAAAGCGGTAGGGTGCCACAAGATTTGAAGAGGGCAACAGTGGTGCCCTTGCACGAGAGTGGCAGCAGGGAGGAGGTAGGTAACTACTGCCAAGTCAGCTTGACCTCGGTAGTAGGTAAAATCATGGCAACATTCCTTAAAGAGTGAATAGTAAACTTCCTAAAGAGGGCAGGAAAACTTGACCACAAACAACCTGGGTGTACTGCAGGCAGATTATGCCAGACTAACCTGATCGAGTTCTTCGATTGTGAGAGGGACAGTGGACCAGAGTGAGGCAGTGAAGTGGTATATCTAGACTTCTGCAAAGCCAGTGACACTGTCCCACACAGGAGGCTAATCAAAACACTTGAACACACCAGTGTCGGTCATAAGACAGTAAGCTGGACTGCACACTAGCTGCAAGATAGGACTCAGAAGGTCACTCTAAATGGTGCCATTCCCAAAGAGGGTTATGTGACCAGCGCGTGCCTCAGGGGTTGGTGCTGGGTCCAATCCTCTTCAACATATTCATCAGCAACATTGTTGATGGGCTAGAGGATAAAGTCTGCCTGTTTGCAATGATACAAAACTGTGTAATGGGGTGGATACTCTATAGAGGAAGCCTCTAGTATGATAGAAAATCTTAAAAGACTTGAACAGTGGTCCAAAGACTGGTAACTTAGATTCAATGCTAAAAAATGCAAAGTGATACATCTGGCTGATCAGAACCCAGCAATACAGTATATCCTACATGGTCGTACACTATAGGTGACCAAGACTGAAAAGGACTTAGGTGTAATCATATCAGATGACATTAAAGTAGGGAAACAATGCAAAAAAGCAGAACAAAAGGCAAGCAGTATCCTGGGATGCATAGGCAGGGGAATTACAAGCAGGAAACAAGAAGCAATAATCCCACTCTATAGATCCTTGGTGAGGCCACACCTGGAATACTGTGTCCAGTTCTGGAGGCCCCACTTAAAGAAGGACAAGGAGCACTTGGAGACGATTCAGAGAAGGGCCACTAAGATGGTACAGGGCTTCAATAATAAGCCATATGAATCTAGACTCAGGGACTTGAACTTGTACTCCCTGGAACAGAGAAGGGACAGGGAGGACATGATAGAAACAATTAGATTCATCAAAGGTATAAACACAATTCAGGCAGACAATCTGTTCCAGGCCAACAAAGAGGCATGTACTAGAGGGCACAACCTACACCTGAGAGGGGGAAGGCTAAGAAATAAGGTCAGGAAGTACTTTTTCATGAAGCGGGTGATAGATCTATGGAACAGCCTTCCCCAGTGGTGGTTGCAGCAAAGGCACTGAACGATTTTAAACACACATGGGACAGACACCATGGCAAAGGTAAAACAAGCAACCTAAAGGGCCAGAGGTAGGATTCATGAGCAGACCAGATGGATCACAAGGTCCCCATCTGCCATCATCTTCTTATGTTCTTATGCTTACCAGCTTTCAATAGCCAGCAAGGTAAGGGGATTTGGCAGCCTAATTGGTGCCTATGTGTTCAAAGCTAGGATGAGGAAGAGACAGGGGGCAGCAGACAAAGGACTGCTGCCAGCAGACCCCTTGTTCAATGGATGGGTTTAATGAGGCTTCAATTCCCCTGAAGAGATCCTTAAAAATGACCACTCCAGTGTAAGGGAGCACTTATTCAACAGGCTCTAACATGTCAGAGAGGCATCTTAGGTCTCCTGTGGGGTTGGGACATATTGGCTCTTGTAATCCTCACCCTCTCGTGGTATTAGTGGCAAACAGTAGTGATGTGGATAAAGGGGCTCTCAGGCCTTTTATTGCTGTTGTGGAGGAATAGGTTGGAGGAGCATGGTTCAGTGGTCAGCTGTGGGATGACCACATTGTGGGCCATTAGACTGTCCAGGCTGGACAACCACTTGGAGGGCTGTTACTCTCCCCCATCTCCTAACTTTCAATGGGAGTGGCAGTGGAGAGGTTCAGAATGCATGTTCCACCACCAAAGACCAGAAAAAAAAGTTTGTGAATTGCTTACTGCTTAGGCTGATGAGCTATGTTGTGGGTCTTATTTTGGAGGACAGATGTTTTGTGCCCCAGTAGCAAAAAAAAAGTCTAATTCATAGCCAGGGATCACTACATTGCAGCTTTGCACTAGTTGTGTGCCTTTCACGTCCTTTACAACTTACATGGCTTTTATCTTTCACGCATCTCTTGGGTCCCATTTTTCACAGATTTGTCCCCCAGGTTAAAAGCACTGCATAAAATAGACATGCAGCATGATTTTGGTGTTTGCAGGTAGCACAGGTTCTCGGCTGAGTGTGGTGCCTCAAAGATGCTGCAGTTTCAGCACATGACCATCATACCGCCCACATAACATGTCCACCATCCCACCTTTCATCATCTCTTGGTCCTGCTCTAGAGTTTGCCTGGGCATGAAGCTGGTTCTCTGCTGGTGGAGGCGAGTGGTGTGGAAGCATGATTCCACCTGGTGGGGGGTCAGAATTTATAGCAGCTGGCCATGTGGTCAGCCATCTGAGGATAAAAGAGCTGAGCTGGACAGAGGGAGATAGTGGGGGGACAGAGTTGGGACGTGGTGCCCATCCCTACTGGGCAGTAGCAGAAGGGAATGCTGGTTGCCGGGGGAAACTGTTGGACACATTTAATTATGGTTCAGTCTGGCTTCCTCAGATCATTCATACAAATATATATATATATACAGTATATATATATATGAGTGGTTGAGCCTCTGTAGTTAGGGTTGAGTAGCATGTTTAATGTTAAACCTCAGATTTTGCACTTTAATAACTTTGCAACTGATCAATAGATTTGCCTGAAATTTGGCATGCACTTTCCCGTGGAGTAGTTCTCTTGATTTCTCAAGTTTTGTTCCAGTGGGGGGAGGGGGTCAGATTCAGAGATTCAGATAGTAAAACAAAAGTAAAAAGTTCACCTTTTATCAGTTTTTTCCTCCTCACCTTATGGCTGAACATTGTGGAATGTTAACATGGTTTTTGTAGGGTAGACAGAACTTTGGTAGCAGAACAGACAGTGAAAATGTGGTGTGATAGTATTAATCCATTGCAAAGTTATTATGTTTTTAAGTTCCCATTATACCCTATGGAAAGTTCATTTTTCAGGCTAGCAGTATTTTTTGTGACAACGGAATTGATCTCACAAAAAAGGAAAGCATTCGTTTTTTGCTGGAACAAAATCCTTTTTCATGAGAAAAAATCATTTTTTCACAAGCCGCAGTCTTGTTTTTTGTTTAAATAACAAAATTTGAAAAGCACCCAAAATGAAGGTATCTACAGACACCAACACATGTATCTTGTTCATCAGGACTCTGTTACGTGGACTGTGAAGTTATCTGGTGGTACAGCAACCTTGTAATTCCTTTTTTTAACATTTAAAATCCTTTTTTATGGATCACTTAAATCCTTTTTTGTGAGCCTATTCCTTTTTCGCAAGCTGATTCTTTTTTTGTGAACTCACGAAAAAGGATTTTACAGGCTACTTTGATGCTTAACACAGCCGTTTGTTTCAGATCTTGACCCCACATTTTCAACATGGCCTTGTGGGGGGTCCACGACATTTCACTCCCATCATTTTGCTCCTGCATAATTTTGCCCCCATGCACATTCACTCCCAGGCATTTCACTCCCACTTTTCAAACTTCAGCATCCTTGACAGCCCATTTAATAAGCAGTACATTTAGCAAACAGAACGCTGTTAAGCAATTACACTTTATTTCATAACTATAATGCTGTGAGAATAAATGATTTCTTTAACAAGTCAGATTCAAAAGTAAAATAAGAGGACATATTGGTGCTAGATAAGTAACATCATTTACAACTGTACTACTAGTAATCTTTTCACCGCTAGGGCAAGAGTTTATTGAGTTACACCACACCTTAAGGATTAAACAATCAGTTGAATTTAATGTTAAAAGACTTTTTCTTTTATGAGTCCAAGCTTTATATGATGGAGAATTTATTTCATTGCAGCTCTATCTTCATTAGACCCACAGCATAGCACAAATAAAGTGTTGAGGTTGAGGAGATAACAAAATTGAGCCGATCTGCCTTTCTATGGCACATGCTAACCCACCACCACTGGCCACTATTGGCTACTGATAGCCATAGCAGACACTAACAAGATAATATTTTTTTTTTAAATGTATCTAACCCACACTACCCTGGCCATTACGGAACCCTGGTGTTTCCGCACTCTGCTCAGTGTTTACTCTGGGAACACCCCCAAAAAACCTCAGGGCTTTTAGTAAGTGTGAGGGACTTCATTATGTGCAGGGACAGAAGCAGCTGGCAGCACAGTGTTAGATCAAGGAGTCTTGTAATGAGCTGCAGGGAAAAGGAAGTAGTGGATGGCTAAATAGTGAGAGGGAGTAGGGCAGTAGAAACGTAAGCACTAAGGAGTGGAGTAGAGATATTAGGAGGGTACTACAACAGTTGCTGAAAGGCAGAGAACACCACAATGAATTTGCTGGAAATCGAGAAGCAGGAGCATAATGGTCGGGAGCGAAATGACATGGGAGCAAATTTGAATGGGAGCAACATGTAGGGAGTGAAATGACAGAGCGAAATGAAGGAGTTGTAATCTTTGTCTTTTGGGGACCGGAGCTCATGAACAATATTACTGTTGTTAGGCAACTCCCACCAGAAAGGTGATTTCATGGTCAGCTGTCAAAATCACCTTTCCATTGGGATTTGCATAATGACAGTCATATTGTTCATGAGGTGGGGTCCCCAAAAGGCCATGTTAAACATTTGTGGTAAACATGTCAAAAAATGGCTGAGTTATGATGACTTGTTGCAATTCTGCTACACACGCTCGCAGTTTTGTCAGTTAAAATATTTTGACCCCAAATCTTATACGTGGACTTGTTATTACCCCACCAAATGTATGTCACAATTGTCAGTTTTCAACTCCTGGCCAAAATATGTCTTCACAGCTGCGGCATGGAAATGGTGTTACAGTTGAGCAGAATTACTTTTCAGCAGGGATTTGAAAATGTTGTGTAGTGTGTACATTAGGTTGTGTAATAATATGGCTATGATGGCAGTTCAATCACTATTGCACTATAAATGGAAGTGCAGGACCTAGAGGGCCCTGCACTTCCGATGCTATGTACGTATATAGATTTATGTAGAAATGGGAGTGCACGGCGCTCTGGGCCCTGTGCTCCCATAATTATGTACATGCCAAGCAAATTATGATATGCTTATACTATCTCAAAAAACAAGAAAATAAGTTGTATAAAAATATTATTACATTTCAAACATTTGGATTTAACATAGAAGTTTGCACTCAACCCTAATATACTGGCGCTACCATGCCAGTACAATAATATAGGCAAGCCCTTCTACCAGTGAACAGAGAAGGCAATTGCTGGAGACTGCAGGTGCAATCTAAACATTGTCAGTGGTACAAGGGACCCTGGTTAGAATCCCACCACAGCCGCTTACTCATTGAGTGACTGTGGGCATGCCACTTGAGACTTAAGTTTAAAGATGGCAGATGTGCTGCAGTTTACACCACAGAGCAATTGTAGATTTTATATTTAGCAGTGTTGGGGGTCATTTTGAGCATAAGGAGGTAGTTATTTCCCTAAGGTTAGCCTCAGGTTAGTTAAGGGATAGACCAAGGAATTATGACTCTACTTCTGGCCCCCACAGCAAGCAGGGCCCCTAGCTCCTTGGGAGTAAGAGAACTGGGTTCAGTTTTGAACAAACATCCCTCAACAGTTAGTGCCCCACTGGAGCTACAGTATACCTGCATGTCCCCTTAAGGCCCAGATGGGGTGTAAGATAAAGAAACAAGCATTTGTCAATGCCGAATGTTACTTGCTTGTATGTACTGTTTAGGTATTTGGAAGTAATAGTACCATGCCTAAGAAATGTCATGTGCCCCCCCCAAGACATCCACTGTGTCTTTCTGTTCAGTATTCACAGAAGAGGGGGATGGGCAAGGGCCACAGCAGTATAGCAGTTGCCAAGGCGGTGAAGAGGTGAACATTGGTCCACAGCTGCAGCCTTCTTCTTGCCAAGATGGTGGGTGAGCAGCTGCCTTCACAGTCTGTGAAGTCTGATGTCTTTCAGTGCCGTTTATTGGTCATCTTCCAACACAGGTGAGGCACTGACAACCCAAAACTAACTCAGGATAAGTAGATTTCAAAGTGGGGAAGAAATGGAGTGAGCAAGAATCAAGTACTCATTCAGATGCAGCGTTGATTTTAAGACCAGCATATCATTGTGGACACTGCAAATAGAACCCCGGCTCTTTAAACAGCCTCATGAAGAATAAAGGCTTCTCTCTGGGTTTCTGTTTATTGTACTGTAAGTGGGCTGCATCTAATTCTGTAATTTACTGAACCTTACATCTGGATGTATGGTAGGCCCAACTTTAAATAAACACTGCACCTGAATGAACACATAATGCCATAGAAACATACAGATTGTCATCAGAAAAGGACTGTTTAGCCCACCTAGTTTGCCCAAGTGTTCTCTACCTACTTGCCATTCCTGCCTGTGTATGTTACTGTATGTCTTATTCTGCCTGCATCCATCAGGACCTCCTTGTGAATGAGCTTGCTCAATGGATTTTTCCTGCAATGAACTTGAACCTACTCCATCTCCGTAGCCTTACTGATCTCCGTTGGCCCCCTCCTTCCCCTTTTTCTAATATACCCCTATGTTTATCCCATGCATGCTTCATGCCCTCTACCATTTTAGCCACCACTTCTGGCAGTCTGTTGAAGGTGTCTACCACCCTTTCAGTAAAGAAATATTTCTTCACATCTATCCTGAATCCCCCCCCAGCTTCATTGCATGCCCCTTGGTTTGGGTGCTCATCATCATTTAAAGGAAACTCCCCAACTGTACCCTCTTTACCCCTGTGAGGTACTTTGTAGGTCTTGATCATGTCACCTCTCGCCCTCCTCTCTTCCAGAGTCTACATGTTGAGATTCTTCAGCCTTTCCTTGTAGGGATTTCTCTGAAAATCCTGAATAATTTTAGTTGCCCTCCTCTGGAAAATCTCCACCTTATGTCCTTTCTGAAGTGTGGACTCTAAAACTGGACACAGTACTCCAGCTGGGGGTGTACCAGGGAGTGATACAATGGCAGCACAACATCCCTCCTCCTGCTGGAGATGCTACTCCTTATGCACCCCAGAATCCAATTTACCCTGCCCATAGCTTTGTCACACTGTACTGCCACCTTGAGGTCCTCTTATATAATAACCTCAAGGACACTTTCATGCCTAGTGAGTATTAGTACCTCCCCCCATCCTATACTCATTATACTAATGGTCATGACATCTCACCTCACCCTACCCTGCAGACACTGACAAGTGTTGAGGTGTGCCTTGGGTGTTCGGGCTTTACACTCACCTCATTCCATAAGGAAATATGCTGAAATGGGTGCAGTATAGGAGAATTGGGTGAACTCTGGGGCCAAACAGTCCAAAGTGCACCTCGTTGCCTCTCGCTGGCTGCAGGGTGGGGGTGGGGGTGGAATGGCATGAGCATTACTGTTGACAATCCCAAGTCACACCCCTGATGCCTGTCAGTCCCTACAGAGTAGGGCATTATGGTCGGAAACCCTAATGCCCTGGGCGATTCTTGGTATTTTTACTCCAAGTTTTCAACATGGGCTTTTTGTAACCCCACCGCATGGACAGTGACACTATCAGTTCATTAGCCCAAAGGTGATTTTGCACGGCCACTGCGCCATTTGGCACCACAGGTGTGAAAACATGTTTTGAATAGGATGTGAAAAATGACAGCTGTACTGTTCACGAGGAGGTGTAAAAAAGTGGTAATGTTGAAAATCTGTAGTAAAAATATAAAAAAACTGGTGAAGTCATGACCGTGCGTAGAAACTGCACAATGCACACCCGTAATTATTTGGGGATTTTACAGATTTTCAACATAGGCACTTTGGGACCTCTGCTTATGAACAGTGTTACTGTGATTTTCTTAATCTGTCCCAAACACTGATTTCCCACAGCTACCGTGCTATTCTGTGCCAGAAGTGTGAAAACACATTTTGGCCAGGATGTGAAAAATGATAGCTGTACTGTTCATAAGGAGGTGAGGAAAAATGCCAATGTTGAAAATCTGGAGTGAAAATATTACAGATTCATGAAGTTATGCGGGTGCGTGGAAAGTGAGCATTGCACGTTCATAACAGTAATTTTATGGACTTTTGTCACAAAATTTTCAACATAGGCATTTTAAGACCTCTGCTCAAAAACAGTGTCACTGTGATTTTCTCAATCTGTCCCGAACATTGATTTTGCACACCAACTGTGCCATTGTGCACTACTATGACTGAAAACACATTTCGGTGAGATGTGAAATTGACAGCTGTACTGTTCATATAGAGGTATGGTAAAATGACAATATTGAAAATTTGGAGGAAAATATTAAAATTTCGAGTTACGAAGGTTTAGAACTGCACAACGCCATCATGAAAGTCATTTTGGGAATTTTTCACCACATTTTCAACATAGGGTTTTGGGTCTACCTCATGAACTGTGACATTGTCGTTGTTAATCAGTCCTGAAAGGTGGTTCCACACAGTGACCGTGAAATCACCTTTGGGACCAATAACAAAATAACAGTGACTGGTTCATGAAGTGGGGTCCCAAAAAATTTGGTGAAACAATTCCTAAAATGGCCAAGATATCCACTTAAGTTGAAAACCCTATTTATGCCATTATACAACTTACCGCATTTCTTCAGTTTGCAGTCGGCTTTGAAGAGTGCAGATGTGTTCCCTGTCCACCAAAGATCATCACGCCAGGCTCCAGAGCTAAGTATGAGGTGAGGGGGTGGGGGTGGAGGTGCAGAGGGTGGGCGGTTGGGAGGGGGTGCCACAGACAGCACAGGACCATTTTCTTTATTTTATGGGGTATTAAAAAAACAGAAGAAAGGGGACACTGCAGGATGATTGGCATGCTGGGGATGGGCACCCAGCATACCACCTGGATGTTTGTTGGGCAAGGGGAGTGGAATCGATGGGGATCTGGCACCTCATCATCCATACACTGTGCTGGGATGTAGGCACATGAGCTGAGGGGGGATTGGACACCCCCCTTGGCACACAACAAATGGGGGGTGTTGCATCATGCTGACGGGGATTGGGCTACCCCATCAGCAAATGAATTGGGGAGGAGATCATGCCAAGAGGGGGCTTGGGCACCCTCCATAGGCTTTTATTTATTTATTGAAATGTTTCATCAGGAAGGCACACCGAATGGCTGGCAGTGGCTTTCTGTCAGCTTTCTGGGGACTGTAAGAGGCTAAAGGAGAAGCTGCCACCATGGGAACACCACACAATGCAGCCTTGTAGTTGGCTACTGCAGTTAGGGATGCCCAGCAGCAAAAACAGCTGATTGCGTAGTAATGAGGTGCTCCCTGATTGCAGTGGCTCAGTTTCTTTGATCACAGTGGCCTGTTCGTTAACTGCCCTCATCGGCAGCATGCTTCTCTATTTGCCGAGGCAGAGACCAGCCCCTGAAAAGGTTGCTGCCATTTGGCACAACACTGCCCCGCCTCCACAACCTACTTGTGAAGGAAGCCTGATGCAATGTGTTTCTTGCACATGCGTGCAAGCAAGACAAAAAGGGAGGAGACTGTTGGTAGAAACCAGACAGCCACAGCAAGGCCTTCCCATTGAATTGCCTGGGTTGCTGCAATAGGTATCTAACATGCCATCCTTTGGTGAGGGGTGATAGATTTATTGTTGCAGATCAAAAGATGCCAAGCAAGAAGAAGACTCCCTCAGTGAAAAAATGGCAGCAGCACTGGAATCCAGCTGCACGAGATGTACCGGAGGAGTGGCCAGGCATGGCTAGAAGCATGCCTAGAGGTAACTGAGTGTCCATCAACATCAACTACAGTGATGACAGTAACAAAGATGAAGTGTCCGGCTAAAGAAATGGTGGCACCTCCAGAGAAGGTATCCAGGATACCTCAGGGAGGTAAGAAAGGTCCCACGGCTAGTCAGTTTTCTGAGGCACAGATCCAGATCATGGTAATTAACTTTGGGATTATCCTTCCAGGGGGTTGCAGTACCAGAGCCAAGAGAAGACAATGTGGGGCTGGCCCTAGAGTGCTCGAATCACCCTCCCCCCAGGAAGACATGGTAGTTGTCCAGCAGAATACGAGGCACAAACCCCGACACCTGTGAATCCAGCCTCAGGGCATTCGGGAGCCCACAGGGGTTCCACAGTGGATGGGAAGCTAGATAGGCCCATAGGCCTTGTGGCTGAGATGGCAGCTGGGGCCATGTGTCAGCTACACACTGGGACTGGTTACAGGAGCACCAGGGTTTGGCACTACAGAGAACAGGGTAACAGGGACACTACACCCTGACAATTATGTCGGCCTGGAGAAGCCTGTGGAGACCCACCAGAGAGATATGGTTAGGCAGCAAATCTGTAACAGGGACTATCTCGATAACTTCCCTTTTTCTGAATTGATGAAAAGAACAGGATAAGAAGAAGAAGAACAGGGCAGAAAGGTCTAACAGGAATAAAGCAAAATTGTCCCACACTTTTAATAATTGGGTGGCTGCATTGTTTGTGTATGCATGTGTTTGTGTGTCTTTGTGTATGCTAGCACCATACTGCAAATGGTGCAGGATCCAGGATTGGATATATTTAGTCATGGCAACAGAATTTTGCTGATGCACAGATGCAAAGGGAGCATGGCATGGTTAGAATATGATGAGTAGTCCTGGCATCAGAGGTAGGATGATGCCACCTGACATGGGGGACAGTGGCTATGCCTACACTGGCACATGTGATACAAGTGGGGTTTGTACATGTGGACAGTGGGCTTCCCCTCAGGGTTTCACAGCTGCAGTGGCAGAAGACAGGTACCTCCCCCTGCCAAGTGTGTATCACTTATAACCAGGGGAACTGCTCGAGGATGAGCTGCAGGTTTCAACATGAATGTGTCACCTGTGGGCAACAGCACTCACTCATGCAGTGCTCCTCCCTGAAGCCTCCAAAGACTGGATTTTGGAGGACCCATAGAATGTACCAGAAATCACAGGGAGGCAAGCCTGCCCACCCTGGTAAAGGTGGACAGGTTTAAATCCTGTCTGAATCAGTTTCTGGACTGGGAGACTGCCAACATCTAGAGAAAAGTTTTTCAGTTGGCTTTAGGATTCCATATTAAGGTCCTCAGAGGAGGCATAAGATGGAGAACCTGAAGTCAGGTAGACAACATCCACAGGTGGTCCAGGAAAAACTGGAAAAAGAGGGCCTGCTGAGATGGGCGAGTGGCCCTTTCACAGCTCTGCCCCTGCACAATCTTAGGGTATCACCAGTTGGGCTAGTGCCTAAGAAGGCCCTGGGGGAATTCCTGATGATTAACCATGTGTCTTATCGGGAAGGAGATTCAGTGGATAATCCCATTGATCCACAGTTCACCTTGGTTAATTATGAGTCATTTGACAAGGCCACTCAGGTGGTGCAGGTGACAGGGTCCCAAGCCATGATGGCTAAAGTGGACATTGAGTCTGTATTTTAATTGATACAGGTATACCATGCAGACAGGGACTTGTTAGGTATAAAGTTTGAAGGGGAATATTATGTAGACAGTTGCATGCCCATGGGTTGTACGGTGGCCTGTGCAGTATTCTAGACATTCAGCACCTTCATGCATTGGGCCACAGGGCTGGCATGGGGGAACCAGGGCATAGTACACTACTTCAATGACTTGTTTTTGGGACCTGCTGGGCCCCTAGTCTGTAGGCAGACCCATACCAGATTTGTAGAATTGTGTCAGGATTTTGGCATGCCATTGGCTCTGGGGCAGGTCAAATTACCCAGTCCAGTGTTCTACTTCTTGAGCATGGAGATTGATACCAACAGACAGGAGTGTCACACACTCAGGGATCAGTTGGACACTTTGTGGAACCTGTTGGCTAAGGCGGAGGAGGCTAGAAAGATTACCTTATGGGAGATGCAGCAGCTGGTGGGGCAATTTGACTTTGCATGCCAGGTTGTGCTGAAGGGGAGAACCTTTCTGAGGCCCATGGTGAAGTCGTAAAAGGGGCTATGGAGCCACATCATAGAATCTGGGTTACAGGGGGATTCCACAAGGACCTGCTTGTCTGACAGACATTCATAGCCCACTTCAGTGGTGTGGCAATTTGGCAGGAGACTGGAGACAATCAGGCCCTGGAGCTGTTTATGGATGCAGCTGAAAGGCTGTGGTTCCAAGCATACTTTCATAGCAAATGGTGTGCTGTGGGACAGTCGTCCAAATGGGCATCTGCCAGGCTACACAAACAGATCACGCTCCTGGAGTTCTTCCTGAGAGTGGCAGCATTGTGTGTGTGTGTATGTGTGGGGCTCTAGGCTGATGGACAAAAGCTGGTCGCGCACTGGGAGGTAAGCCAGAGTGCACTCTGGGGCAGAGGGTAAGTCTTATGGGATAGGGATGGCTTGAGGGCAGGAGAAGTGGAAGCTAGCCAGTAGCCAAAAAACAGGGGAGTGATCTATACCATAAATGGCCAGTTAGGATCAAATGCCATTCTGAGTGACCTGATGAGAATTGTTTTGAAGTGTATGCTTCTCAATATTCATTTTAAGGTGGTCCATGTTGCTCGCACTGAAAATGGAATTGCAGATTCTTTATCTAGTTCATAGTGACAGAGATTCAGGGAACTTGCTCCAGCAGTAGAACAACAGCTATGGACAGTCCCATCTTTTTTGTGGAAGGCAATGATATTGAGACTTGGAGGTGCATCGATAAAGAACAATTATGTACTTACCAAAACAGTAGATCTTTGAGAGAATCTCTTTCATCATGCCACACATCTGAAACCATAACTGCCAAGCACAAGGATTATATGGTAACTTTTTAGCAAGCAGTCCACTGGGGTCACCCACAACAATGTCCTACGTCGGCAACTCCAATATAAATGTAAGTGGCCCCATCCCTCCTCAGTTTCCCACTGGAGAACATGCTCAGAGGACCTTCCTCTAGGGAATCAGGAGAAAGCAAATGGTTCCAGCTACCAGGCAAGTCTGGAAACAGCTGGCAGATCATCCTGGAAAAAAAGCCAGGAGTTATAGAGCTCTACGTCTAAGGGGAGGTTGAGGGTGGGACAACATGGCCTGATAAAAGAGATTCTCTCAAAGATCAACTGTTATGGTAAATACATAAATGTTCTATCTTTGAGGATATCTTTTTCATCAGGCCACACCTCTGGAATGAGTCCCAAGCAGTACTGACAGAGAAACAGTCTAGGTGGCTGGAGCCTATAGACCTATGAAAGAAGGCCTTGTAGTACTACTAGGCCAAAGTCAGCCCTTTTTTCTGGTGGCGATGTCCAGACTGTAATGTTAGTGAAGGTGTGGACAGTACTTAAGTGACTGCTGCATAAATCTCAGTAGCAGACACATTCCTGAAACAGGCAACAGAGGTGGAAATGCCTTTAGTTGAATGGCTACTGAACAACTTCAGTAAGTTCCATACTGTACTTCCTGTAACAGAAAGTATTACAGTTAGCTAACCATTTGGATGGGCACTGTTTAGAAACAGGAGCACCCTTTTTCCCAGGAGTGAATGAAACAAAAAACTACTAGGACTTCCTGCAATCCCTCATACGCTATATATAGTACCTGAGTATTCCATGTACATCTAAAGTTTGGAGCAATGCTACCCCTGGATTGGCATGCCCAAAAAATAAACTGGCAGGTGGATGACTTGATTCAAAGTAAACTTAAACACCACCTTTGGCAGAAACATAGGATTTGTACTTACAGTAAAGACATCCTGTCTTTATGGAAAATCAAGAAAGGAGGCACACACATTAGAGCCTGAAGCTCTGAAATTCTTCGAGCAGAAGTAATAGCAATTAAAGATCATGCTTTCCAAGACCAAAAGCGTAGACCACTAGTCACAGCTGGCTCAAAAGGAGCCAAAGTAAACTTTTATAATACAAAATTCAGGTCACTAGCCAGGACTGGATTGCAGATAGTAGGCTTCAAGTGCAAACTGCCTCTCGGAATCATACGGGCCACCTCTAGCTGAACAATTGCACAGCTATCAATCAGCACATGGAAGGTCGAAATAGCCACCAAGTGTACCTTGATAGAAGAGTATTGTAGTCTTGCATCTGATAAGGACAGCAAATAATCTAGAACCTCATATACTGTACATGTAAAGGGATCCAGTTGATGAGAAGCACCCCTCAAAGCAAACCGTTTCCACTTCATGGAATAGGTGGCTCTGGTTTAGGGTTTTCTGGCAGCCACCAGAACATTAGCCATCTTTTGAGCTACCCCAAACCTAGCAGTGGCTATGTCCTCAGGAGCCATGCATGGAGATGGATTGACTTGAGGTCTAGATGGACGAGGGTTCCCTGTTCCTGTGATAATAATCCCTTGCACAGGGGTAAAGGCACTGGTGACTCCACTGTCAACTGCAGAAGTAAGGGGAACTAGATCTGATGAGGCCCAAGGGGAGCAATGAGAATCAGAGTTTCTCCTTCCATTTAGAGCATGATTAACATCTCTGAATTTGAGGGAAGGGAAGAAAGTTGTAAAGGAATCTCCTCTTTCAAGAGAAGAACAACACGTCTTGCCAGAAAACGCCAGGCCCTGGAATAAGCAAGCAGAAAAGTGGCAGTTTTGCATTGTGTGAGGATGCAAAAATGTCCAACTCTGGATGACTCCTCCTGTTGAACAGGTCTTCTGCTACTGAGGTCAGCACTTCACCACTTGTGTATCCAAGACTGTGACCTGCTTAGCCTGTTTGCCAAGACATTTCGGATGCCTGGAACATGAATTGCCAAGAGTTCTAGACCATGTTTCAGAGCTCAATACTAAACCCTCATCACTTCCATGCATAAGGGGTAGGAATGAGTTCCCCCTTGCTTGTTTATGTAATGTACTATGTTGATGTTGTCCTTTTCCATTAACAGATGTCCAGGGCACAGATGGGACTGGAGGGCTTGTAGACTGTATAGAACAGCCTTCATTTCTAGGACGTTTCTGTGGAGGGGTTCTCTCCATTGGCATCCTGGTGCCCTGTGTCTGATAAGACCCAAAATGAGCCCCCCAGCCCAGCCCCAAGGCATCTGTCATGAGTATCTGATGAGGGGAGGGGATCATGAACAAGGCTTTCATGGAAGCCCTGACTCATCTGGTGGCAATCCGTGTATGTCCGCTTTCATGCCTCAACTCGCCTTGGTTTGATGGTGGGCTGAGGACACTGAAAAGCAGGGGGTGGAGGTTAGAGAGACATTGGAGGAAGACCAGCTCCAAGGAGGACAGGCTGGTTCTGATTGCTTGTTACGATGAGTATCAGAATACAATCATCCAAAAAAAGGCAACTTTTATGTCTAGGATGATTACAGTTAAGAAGAATCGACCGGCTCAGCTCTTTCCGGTTGTGGAGAGGCTATTACATCCGACCTGTCTAGAATCGATTAGAGATTTTTTCAGCTCTCAAGTGTGAGGAGTTCCCTCAGTTCTTCTCAGACAGAGTATCCTCTGTTAGGGCTAGGATTTCTCCAGGTGGAATACCATTATCCAACAGTGATGGACCGTGGGTGGGCAAATGCGTTCGGTCACCTTGGGGAGAGCTCTGATCAGTGATGATGGTGGAAGTCTGAAGGGTGAGCTTGGGGCTTAAACCAGCTTTCTGCAACCTTGACTTGGGCCCAAAGCAAATACTTGTTGGTTGCGTCGGGGTCCTGAGTCCGTTTTTTGCTGAGATTGTTAGGACTTCTCTTGTAGTGGGGGTCTTCCCAGAATCCCTTAAACAAGCTCTGGTGAAACTCCTGTTGAAAAAAACATCTCTGGACCGTGAGGTCATGACGAATTACTGTCCGTCTCAAACCTCCATTTTTTGGGGAAGGTTCTTGAGAAGGTGGTTGTGGAATAGCTCAAGAGTCACCTCACAGACATTCAGATTTATGAACCATTCCAGTCTGGATTTAGGGCCATGCACAGCATGGAGACCACATTGGTTAAGGTGCTGAATGACCTGCTCAGAGTGAGGGATACAAGAGAGTGATCAATTCTCGTTCTTCTCAATCTCCCATTTGCATTTGACACTGTGGCTCATGGGGTGTTGTTGGAGAGGCTGAGGGAATATGTAGGACTCACTGACAAGGTCAACAGCTGTTTCGAGTGCTTTCCCCTGGGGCAGGTCTCAGAGGGCTGTCTTCTCTCCCATGTTGTTCACAGTGTACATGTTGCCCATGGATAAGGTCATAAGGTGGTAGAAGCTGAGTTGTCATTGCTATGCTGATGATACTCAGCTATACCTGCCCCGTCACACCTGGGAGATCTGACACAGTCCACGTGCTGAATAATTCCTTGGCCGAGATCCGGGCTTGGACATCATCAAACTAGCTTTGATTTAACCAGTGGAAGACTGAAGTACTGGTGGTTGAGCTGAGTTGTGGGGGGGAAGGGGGGAGAGGGGGCCTCTGAGGATAAGTTGGGACTTTTTACTGGTCCAACTGAACTAGAGGCCTCCCCTAACGTGAAGAACTTGGGCATTGTTCTGGACAATGAGCTGACATGTGAAGCTCTGTGTCACCTGTTGTCCGGATCAGTTTTTACTATCTCTGGAACATCACCCAAATTTAATCCCTTATTTCCCCTGATGACTTGTCCACGCTGCTACATGCATTTTGCATCTCGAGGTTTGACTACTGTAACACACTCTACCTCGGGGGTCAAAGGAGGTGTGATGCAGTTCCTGCAGCTGTTTCAGAATGTGGCATACCAGCCGTTAACTAGACACTCAAGGTTCAGTCATATTACACTGATGCTGAGTGAACTGCATTGTCTGCCAGTGCACTGGTGCATCACCTTTTAAATAGCTCTTCTGACCTATAAGGTCCTACCCTTTAGGGAAGGTGCCTCCTGGAGGTACCCCGGCAATGAGTTCCAGAGGACCAGGTTGGCAACCTGGAATGCTCAGTCCCCAGAAGATTTAAACCTAGCATAGGGAGCTTCTGCATCCCTATGCCCCGAGTTGCTCCCTTAGATTGGCAGGGGAGGCTCTCCTAAAGGACCCTAGAGCTAGGTTTAAATCTTCTGGAGACCGAGCTTTCAAGGTGGCCACCCCTGTCCTCTGAAATTCATTGCCGGAGTACCTCCAGGAGGCATCTTCCCTAGAGGGATTAAAAAACATCTTAAGACATTCCTTTTCCAACAGTTCTTTGGGGCCTGAGAAATCATGCTTAGACCACTAGACATCTTAGGAATTAGGATGTACTGAATTTTAAAGGGTTATATTTATTATTGTTATATGTATTGTATTTGTGTTTGATGTTCCTAATGCTGTTTGTTCTATGTGTTGTTTTATATTTTGTAAGGGCACCTGAAATAAATAAACTCCACTACAACTGCTACTACTACTACCTACTACCATTACTACTACTACTACTACCCGTGGCACAGAAGATAAGCCAAAGTTCAATACCCTGAACTAGTAATGCTTCCCCTGGAAGAGAAACCTGAGATACTTCCTGTGTGGGGTACAAACTTTGATATGTAGGTAGGCATCCTGCATGTCTAGTGAACATATCAGGTCCCATTGGTGCAGTAGTGGCAGCAGGCCTTGTAGAATAACCATTCTGAACTTTTTGTACTGAATGAAAAGGTTTAGATTTCTCAAGTCCAGAACTGGCCTCAGGTCTCCTGTGCATTTGGGGACTAAAAAGCAGTTGGAATAGAGCCCACAGTTCCTTTGTTCCCATGGAACTGACTCTGCAGCCCTTTTTCGCAGTAGGATATGCATCTCCTTTAGCAGCACTGGTATGTGTTCTGGAGAATAAACTGAAGGGACTGGTGGATTGTCTGAGGGAAACTCTAGAAGTTCTAGAGCATGACCCTTTTCTATTATCTGCAGGACCCACGCATCTGATGTGACCTTCCTCCACTGGTTCAGATGTAGGGAAAGGCAACCACACACTATCACCTTTGGGAATACTGGAGGGTTGGAGTCTGGTAAGGAGTCATACAGATGCAGATTCTGCAGCTGCAGTTGCACTTCCACCTCTAGGGGCTTTTGAAGAAGCACTGAGGGTGGTCCTAGGGTAGGCAGAGCTGATCCTTTTCTGCTTTTGCCTTTTATAACTGGCTTCTGACCAGTGCCTATTAATGGTTGGACGAAAGGGCACCTCCTGCCTACTTCTGGCTTGTGTATGGCAGAGGGAGTGTACTGATTTTAAAGTCCTGCCTGAGACTTGAAGGTTTGACAGGATATCCTGAAAGTTTGCCCCAAAGAGTTTGTATCCTGTGAATGGGTCATTTAAAATGGATTGCTGCACATCATTAGCAAATCCAGCCACCCTCAACCAAGAGTTTCTCCTTAAGCAGACACCAGTGGCTGCTGCTCTAGCAGAAGCATCCAATATGTCATAGGTACATAGATACAGATTCTTCCCTATATCTGCCCCTGCCTGAAGAGCCTTTAACAGCTCATGCTTGGGGGTACCCTCTGGGAGGGCTTAGGCTTTAGCTTTCATCCCGAGGGTATTTTGGTACTTTACCATATAGGCCGGGTAGTTTGCAATTCTGAGGCCCAAGGTGGAGGAAGCAAAAGTTCTCTGCCTCAGGACATCTAACCACATCAATTCCCTGCAGGAGGGAGACAGCTGAGGTGCTTAGGTGCATTAGACCTGTCAGGGACTATATTTATAACAACAGAATCAACCTCAGTTTGCCTTGTGAAAAACGGCCTACCAGAGGGAGCCTGGTACAATTTGTCTGCCTTTCTAGGAATGACAGGGATCATATTAGGCCTATGCCAAACAGCCAGAGTGGCATCCTCCAGGGCAGGCAATAGAGGAGGAATCACAATAGGTGGGGAATCAGGTAGCTCTGGAATTCCACCAGATTCTTCTTGGTGATGTCTTTGTCCTCTGACTCAAACCCCATGGCAGACTGGAGTTGTTGCATCATAGAGATGAAAGACAGGTCTTCGGGGGACTTCGGTGTGCATACAACAGTCCTCACTTCCTGTGGGAATAGTGTAGCTTGATCTCCCATAAGCACTCTCCACATATCTTCCCCCCCCCCTTGTAGCATGAGGTCAGGATTATATTCCTGATCCTCGTTGATGGGTTCTGTTGGCCTCAAAGAAGAAATAGAATAGGTCATTGATGCCTAAGAATGCACAGGGTGCATTGAATACTGAGGCATTGGAGGTGGGCTTGTCTGGGGTGTTCCAATAATGGTAATCCTATAGGAGGAGGTAGCAGGCACTGTAAAATGTCTGCGAAGAATGAATATACAGCTTGCAGGTCAGTGCCTACTTTTGGTACAGGCATGCTGTGAGACATTGATGGGGAAGGTGCTGCCCCGATACCAATGGTCCTTCACCAGCCATGATAGGTTTGGTGGAACTCACAGCCTGGCCCAACCTGGAGGGGTCAGAAGTCTGAGTGGCTGGAGGCATCATCACTGATGTGGTCAGCGATGTAATAGCAGTCACACTAGGGTGCAGGGTGACCGAGAACATACCAGGGAGGATTTCTCCTTACTTCTTTCCCTCTTCCAGTGTTTGTGTTTGTGTTGCCTGGTATTTTTATCCCAGGACTTTGAAAATCTGGAGCTCAACAAGCATACTGGCAATGCAGTGGAGCTCTTTCTCCATCCTGGCTACCTTTTGCTTTAAGAGATGGGTTTCCTGAGCATTCTTTCTGTATTGCCAGGTAGCAGTATTAAACTTAAGGCAGTGTTCACAGGACTTAACATTGTGGGCCATGCCAAGGCAGCACACACAGACATCATGTAGGTCGCCTGAATAAATGTTTTCACCACTCTTGTAGTATCTAAAAACATAGTGGGTTCCTTTCCTCCCAGCCTGACCAGTCTGGGCCTGAGAAATTCTGTACCTTTACTCAGACCCAGACTTTCACCTTGCTTGGCATTGACCCAAGACCATATTCTACTGGATTTCAAGCATTCATTCAAGCAGCTCTCCTCCTTGGAAAAATTCCTTATCTGCTAGAATTACTCGACCAGTACAAGCTGACCTGAATGACTGCATATCGCTTGCTGTGGACCTGACCATTTCTCATAGTAGTCGCCCTGGATACACTCTATACTCTCACGATTCATTGATGCTAATTCCAGCTGACTTACCTGGGTTTCACTACTAGTGCCTAGCCTTTATGGGCACGATTGCTGGTTTCAACAACCTATTCTTACTCATCAGCGATCTACATGGGGAATAACTGCGCACTAGCTGATGAGCTGCCACTGCTTACTTACCAGCAGACCTACGAAGGTCTGAATGCACTTTATTTTACCCAGAGCTAGCCGCCTCTCTACTTACCTCACCAGCTAATGGTTAAGCTACTTACTACCTCATCTCTTAACTTACGCAATCCACCCACACATACTTACCTATTGGGCTCACCTTGTTATACTTTTTGAATGTTTCCTAACTTCACACCAGTGCTTCGGATTTACTACCCTCAAATCCTGCCAAGATTCCAGCTCAACTCTACTGCTATATGCCTTCTATATCATGACCTAAGCACATATTCTACTCTCTTCATTCTTTTACCTGAACTGGGTTTCATTAGTCAGCAGCTTCATTGCAAGCCTTCTGCCATTCCACAGATTACTTAAGCCCTTTATTTGCAGAAGCCTGGAATTTGAACTACTTCTATTTTCATTCTGCCTTGCCTGCGTCAAGCCTGGATATAATTACTCCATCCACCTATCTATCATTTGCTAGCTTTAGGAGTTCTTCACTTCTAGTACTATCCTGAACCTATTGGATGTGTTCTAACAATGCTCACCTCAGGGCACATCTACCTGGATGCTGCTTGTGTTCATACAGCTACATGCTTCGCTCATGCAAGACTAGAAGCCTGTACTTGACCTTCGCCTTTGGCTATGAACTGTTCCACTGGATATGTAATCTGCAACTTGGACTAGCCAATAATTAAATTAATGTAGGATTATGCTCCTTTAAGTACGCCCAGAAGGATGGGCGGGTCGGTGTCATGGGTCCTCAGAGGTTTCCCCCTAAAGGGGGTTTTCCTCTCCTGCATGCTGCCGGCCATACTCTCTGGAGTTGGAGGAGATAATTGTGGATATCATATTGTGTTTTGGGAGTGTCATGTTCTAAACAACTAACCTTCCTTCCTATGGTGGGATACAGAGTAAAGCCACACCATCAACTTATACTGATTACCTCGATTGTTCCAGTATCAGCACAGGTATTACATCACAGATGTCACTAGTCAATCAATTGGCTCTGGGTGGGGTTTTCATCACTGCTTGACCTAGGCATCCTTCACAGTTAGAAGCCAGTCACACTGACTTTAAATTGTCTGTTGGAAGCTGAGAAAGTTACTGCAAAGAACAAACCAACTCCATTTAGGACCTGGAAACCTGATTAAGGCATAATACTGCAGAGCACTTGGTAAGAAAAGGGAGCTACGCTTTCTACAAAAAGTTTTATTTTTATATTTCCTTATTGGCATTAAGCGAAATTGCAGGATTCCTTTAAAAGTGTAGTCATTTTATAACCAGAGGAGTGAGATACAACTGAATTTGCTTGAGTGCTGGGGTTGAGACCTAGAATTTGGAAGGATATTTTTGTAACATTTTAAGTGTCCTGCTGGCTGAGAAGTTACGTTTTTATCCCTGGTTTCACTGGAAGGTTTTGTGTATTGGAATCAGACATAGCAGTCTGCCTGCATTGAAAGGCCTGCTTACATCACAGGTGTCACTAGTCAATCAATTGGCTCTGGGTGAGGTTTTCATCACTGCTTGACCTTGGCATCCTTCACAGTTAGAAGCCAGTCACACTGACTTTAAATTGTCTGTTGGAAGCTGAGACAGTTACTGCAAAGAACAAACCAACTCCATTTAGGACCTGAAAACCTGATTAAGGCATAATACTGCAGAGCACTTGGTAAGAAAAGGGAGCTACACTTTCTACAAAAAAAGTTTTATTTTTATATTTCCTTATTGGCATTAAGCAGGGAATTGCAGGATTCCATTAAAAGTGTAATAATTTTATAACCAGAGGGAGTGAGATACAACTGAATTTGCTTGAGTGCTAGGGTTGAGACCTAGAATTTGGGAGGATATTTTTGTAACATTTTAAGTGTTCTGCTGGCTGAGAAGTTAGTTCATTTTTATCCCTGGATGCAGTAGAGTGGTTTATGTTGGAGCCGTGGTCTAGTAAATTGTGGTGTTACTTGTATTACTATAAAGGACAGTACTTACCAGGGTGGTGGAGCAGTTGTGTATTTGATTGTTTCTAACAGTCACCAGTGGCTGTGCACTACCCATCCACCCTTCCCCAGCCCACCCCCAGGCATGGCATTTCCTTTATAGACACAGTTCTGACATCACTTCCTCAACAGTTCTTGGGGCAGAACTGTCATATTCCTAATAACCCTGCAACGTACATAAAGAGTAGGTACACAAAACAAATAGTAATACATATATATAATTACATATTGTATATAATAAGGAAGCGGGACTTGTGGGGAGTGGTGCAATGCACTGGCTGTGGGGCAGCAGTTTTCCGTGAGACATTCTGGAAACTGCATTGCTGTCCTGTTTGTAGGCAACTGTCAGCTCTGAGAGGAGGTTGCCCATCCAGGATGAACTAGCAAGGACAAGAGGTCTCCTCCCAAAGAGCACCACTGCCACTGAATCAGAGGTTTCCAGATGCGAGCAGTTGAACCACAGTGGGTTCTGGGAGGGTGCGGGTGGAGGACCAGAGGTGAAGCCCCAGTTGTGCCGCTACACAGATCATATGCCATTCTGGCAGAGCAAGGTTCCTCTATGATGGCACCTCAGCGGAGACCCAGAAGAATGCTGAGGACATCCACAAGGGAGACTCACAAAGGGTGGCAAGGGACACCATGGGAAAAACAGCTACTGATAGGGGACTCAATTGTTAGGGGGTAGAACTGGGGAAGGAGAGAGGAAGTAAGCTGCCTGCCTGGTGCCATGGCTTGGAGGGACAAGCGAATCCTCACAATTGCAGAAGCAGCATCACAGGAGAAAACTAGATATCATTGTCCACCTTGGGACAAATGACCTAGCTAGGCATGGGATCAGTGCAGTGCAGAATGAATTTGTGGAGTTGGGAGGGGCCTCAGATGGGTAGCAAGCACAGTAACCTTCTCAGAGGTGCTACCAGTCCATGGCAGGAGTGAGGCTGGGTACTGCACCATGCAGTTTAATGAATGGTTGCAAACTGGTGCAGAGCACAGGGCTTTGGCTTCATTGGGGACTGGGGTCCACCTGGAGAGATAAAGGTCTATACTGGTATGACGGTCTGCATTTGTCCACAAAGGGACCAAGCTCCTAGGTGACAGGTTTAATGCTTCCTTGGCAAGCTTTTAAACTAGATAAGGAGGAGGTACTGATAAAGGCAGGAAAAGTCAAGCCTCCCCACAAAACATGGCAGGTAGTAGGGTAAACACTGAGGTACAGAGCTCCAACACACTGACGGGGCCGGGGTAAATGGTAAAATAGATAAAAGCAATAAGAGCAGGGATGGGAAAAAATATAAAGCCAACATTAAATGGAGGCAATGACTACCAATGCCTGTAGTCTGAAACAAGCTTTCTGAGCTAGTAGCTTTGATGGAAGATGAACAATTGGATATTGTGGCAGTCAGAAACATGGTACACTGAGAACCATGACTGGGATGTCAACATACCAAAGTACACAATCTACAGAAGGGACAGGGAAGGTAAAGAGGAGGTGGAGTAGCTCTATGCATAAGGAAGGGATCAAGCTACAGAACTAAAAAGTAGAGGGGGACAAGAGGCATTCTGGGTCACCTTGGAGATGGGGAATGGCATCACAATCCGCACAGGGTTGTATAGAGACCCCATCTTAAGGAGAAATGGACAAGAAAATGATAGAGGACATTCTCAAAATGGCTGAAAAAGGGGAGATACTGTTGATGGGGGACCTGAATATGCCAGATGTTAACTGGAGGACATGTACTGCAGCCACATACAAGAGCAGGGTCATTCTCGATGCTCTGCAGGGGGCAGACCTTAGACAGCTAGTGCTGGAACCCACTTGGGAGGGAGCAATACTAGACCTGGTACTGTCAAATGGAGAGAGGATCACAAATTTAGAAGTCGGTAGACATCTGGGAACAAGCGACCACTGCACAGTGTGCTACACAATGAGCACAACCATGAAGATAAGCCATACAAAAACAAGGATACTGGACTTTAGAAGGGCTGACTTTGGCAAAATGGGTGAACACCTGAAGAATGCACTAGCAAATGGCCAAATAGGAGGGGTGGAAGAACAATGGAGAAAAATCAAAACTGCCATCATAGAGGCAACAAGTCTTTGTGTAAAACAAATAAAGAAAACAAAGCGGAGTAAAAAAACACTATGGTTCTCAAAAGAGGTGGCAGGGAAGGTTAAGGAGAAAAAGGCTGCATTCAAAAGTATAAGGAATCACAGAAGGAGCACGACAGGGAACTGTATCAATTAAAGCAGAAAGAAGTAGGAAAAAGCAGTCAGAATAGCAAAGGCACAAACCGAGGAAAAATAGCCAACTCAGTCAAAAGAGGATAAACCTTTTATAGGTACATTAGAGAGCATAGAAAGGTTAAGGAGGGATAGTGAAGATTAATAAAGGAGAGGAGGTGGGCAGAGGGAGACAGTGAAAAGGCAGAGATACTGAATGAATACTTTTGCTCAGTATTCACAAAAGAAGATGAGGAGCAGTTACCTAAACCAGACAATAGAAGCACTCTGGGTAGGAAGTTGACACCAGTCCATTCACAGAAGAAAGTACTGAAAGAACTCCTAAAACTCAAGGTGGACAAAGCAATGGGGCCTGTGAGGATTCACCAGAATCCTAAAAGAACTAAGGGGACCTAGTGACACCACTGACCACACTTTTAATAAATCATGGCAGGAAGGGTGGTACCTGAGGACTAGATTAGGACAGATGTGATTCCCTTTACAAAAGTGGAAGCAAGGCAGAAGCAGGAAACTACAGACCTGTAAGTTTGACCTCAGTGGTAGGGAAAATGATGGAATCACTTCTGAAAGAAAGAATTGTTGAGTACCTAGAGGCCAGTGGGGCACAGGACCCAAAGCAGCATGGATTTACAGCAGGAAGGTCATGTCAGACTAATCTAATTGATTTCTTTGACTGGGTGACCAAAGTAATAGACCAGGGAGGGGCTGTGGATATGGCCTACCTAGACTTTAGCAAGGCATTTGACACAGTCCCACACAAAAGATTAATAATCAAGTTAGCCAGCCTGGAAGTGGGTCCCAGGGTGGTAGCATGATAGCGAACTGGCTGCACAACAGGACACAGAAGGTAATAGTGAATGGAACACATTCTGAAGAAAGGGGGGTTACTAGTGGAGTACCTCAAGGCTCAGTACTGGGTCCAATCCTCTTTAACATCTTTATAAGTGACATTGCAGAGGGTCTGGAGGGAAAGGTTTGCCTCTTTGCTGATGACACAAAGATCTGTAACAGAGTTGATATACAAGAGGGGTAGAAAAGATGAGAGGGGACTTAACAAGGTTGGAGGAATGGTCAGACATATTGCAACTTAGATTCAATGCAAAGAAGTGAAGTAATGCACCTGGGAAACAAAACCCAGGAGAAGAGTACAATAGCAGGGAGTACTAACAACAACAAAAATGGAAAGGGACTTGGGGTAGTCATATCAGATGACCTAAAGGTGGGTAAGCAATGTGAAAAGTCAGTAAGGAGAGCCAGGGGATATTGGGATGTATAGGAAGGGGCATCACAAGTAGAAAAAGGAAGTGGTTATCCCTCTATACAGACAGTTGGTGAGACCCCATCTGGAGTACTGTGTGCAGTTTTGGAGACCTCATCTACGCAAGGACATAGACAGGATGGAAGCAGTCCAGAGGAGGGCAACTAAAATGGTGCAGGGTCTACATCAGAAACCATATAAAAGAGACTGAGAGAGCTAGCATATGTATACCCTTGATGAAAGAAGGGACAGGGGAGATATGATAGAAACATTCAAGTACCTCAAGGGAATCAACAAAGTCCAGGAGGGTAGCATCTTTCAGAAAAGAGATGTGTAAGAACAAGGGGCACAGTTTAAAGATAGAGGAGAAGCGGCTCAGTGGTAATGTAGGAAATTCTTTTCACGGAGAGAGTGGTGGATACATGGAACAGCCTTCCTGAGGAGGTCGTTGGGTCTAAAACAGTGGGGGAATTCAAACATGCATGGGACAGACACAAAGCAATTATAGTGGGGGGTTGCAGGAAGCAGGCTGTTGGTTAACTAGAATCTGCAGCTTATCCAGTAGGTAGGGAAATGGGCAGACTGGGTGGGCCAAGTGTTCCTTATCTGCCATCAAAGTCTATGTTTCTATGTTTCTATTGTGCTGTCAGTTCATCATGAACTATAATCACTGACTTATTCATGTCTATGGCCAAGTACTTAAGCACTATCCATTCATATAACTATACCTTGGAAGCATCATTCTACTTACTGGTCTGGCCTCTGTATCCAAACTTAAACCTGCATTATGAAGAAGTATGTAACACAAGCACTGAACTCTGAACCACATATAATTGAAAGGCTCTACCTGTAGTTATAGGGGGGAAGAGCTCCTACCCCATATCCTATTTAAGCAGCAGCCTGCTGCTCTGCTTAGAGTGAGATGCACTTCACCATCCATCCTCCCTTACACATCCTCCTTCTTCGGCACTCATCTCAATCGGAGGTGTTAACAACTAACCTTCCTTCCTATGGTGGGATACAGAGTAAAACCACACCATCAACTTATTCCAATTACCTCTATTGTTCCAGTATCAACACTATCGTACTGTCAGTTCATCGTGAATGATAATCATTAACTTATTCATGTCTATGTCCAAGTACTTAAGCACTATCCATTCATATAACCATACCTTGGAAGCATCATTCTACTTCCTGGTCTGGCCTCTGTATCCAAACTTAAACCTGCATTATAAAGATGCAGTATGTAACACAAGCGCTGAGCTCTGAGCCATGTATAACAGCTGTAAAATTTGCCAATTATGATGAACCCATATGCTAAGCATGATTGTAATTCTGTGAAAAACTTACAAATCAATGTAAAAAAATATTTATCTACACATAATAAAATAAAAAAAATATATAAAAACGATCTGCAAACTGAAGACCTATGAGTAGCTTGAAATTTTAGCAATAGCCTTTCAAGTTCAGCAATGTTTGTAGATTTTTTTCTGCTGGGTGTCAGCTGAATCCCATACAGAATTCAAGCACCCTTTACTAATGGTTCATTTAAGGCCTTTAAACTTTGCAACATATATCTCCATATCTGGGAGTTCTGTATACTCCATAAATTGTGCTTGGAATTAGTCCCAGGTATAGCATATATTTCACATACTAGGACCTTGAACAATTGAGCCAGAGCTTTAAATAAACTTTAAAAGTGGAACACCAATATAACTGACCAAATGAGAATGAGCCAGTAAAATAGTCAGCTCACAGCCTGATTCTGCTTACAGCCTCAGTGCAGCCATCCATAAAACATAAATCTTTATGTGAACAATATGACTCTTTTGGCAACTAGAGGCACAAGTAATGCCATATATGGTTACAATTGGCATCTTTCATAGTATCTCCAAGGTTTTGCAGCACAAACTCATTAAGCCACTTTGCTTTGAAGGAGTACCTTAAGGGAAATCGGCTTCCAGTTAAATTCCAAGTAACCAGCGAAAGCAACTATGTGTTGTAACAAATCAAATAAGAATAAATATTGCCAGACTTAGCTCCCTTTTTCTTGAAGTCTGTATATTTTCCAAAGTTCTGGCAGTCTGTAAATACAAGTTTCTAATCCCCTAAAGGTCTCCGGAAATTTGCACTCAATAGGTTTCAATGATTTTCATGGGGTAGACATCCTACAACGTGAAAATCTCCAACATCTCCTGTTCCCTAGAATGGAAAAGAAAGACAACACTCCACTGAGTGCAGTAAATCAAATGTTTTCTAGTATGAAGCAAGCCTGCCCAGCCTTAGTCAACAAAGGCATAACTTTTAGCAGAATAAAGCGTCATTTAATGCACCTGGTGTCCTCTATACTTCATGAAGTCAGCCTCTCAAATATGGAGTTACTTTGGCTTTACAACCTCACTCTCATATTCCAAGCTGAGAAATCCACTAAACAAGTAGCCAAGATTAGCCTTACTGACGATTTGCAAGAGGGAGACCCACAGAAACCACAGCAGTTCAGTAGAGCGAATGCAGACATCACTCAAAACGCAAGAGGCTAATGGGTAATGGCTAACAGACAGTCAGGCAAAAATTATGGGGCTAAAACTTGCCTTGCAGCCTCCCGAATGGCTCAAAAATAATTTAACCAAAAAGAATAGAACAAAATAGCCAAGGGTTCACTCATAAAAACTGAACTGGATCTCACCATTATGTAGCTAACAGAGTACACACTAAGCGTGACATGAGCAGCCGGGAGAGAAGCAATGCTTTGGCCATCTTGCTGCTCCCTAGGGAGAACCGTAGTGATGCCTATTTGCAATTCTCTTTGGACAAGAGTGTTCAGTGTGAGGAAGTGCAAGGTCATGTGAGTTTAACACTCAACTTTAAGGACTACAATGTTAATTTTTTTCCATATTTATGTAGCAACTGATGTCTGACCCTGTCATGAGTGGGCCCTGGTGAACAGCTTGCAAAATGTTTCCATGGGATCCCTGCACTTGGCAGCTTAGAGTTCCATAGATATGACCTTATGAAAGAGATTCTTCAACACTCAACAAGGCCTGACAGCTACTCACTGGCTCAGGCCGCCTTTCCTACACCTGCACACTGTGTTCCCTTTCCAACCTCCTCAATCTTGAGAAACGGCTTACCTACGAGCTGTGCCTCCTGACCAGAAAGATTGTTGCAGCTTTGGCCCCTCCTGGCCTTTCATCAATCATCTCCCTATCCCCTCCCCACCTTCTCCACCCGAAGCTCTCCCCGCCCCACCCTGCATGTACCCAGGGATAGGACCTCCCTGGCACAGAGGTCCTTCCACTATTGTGCCCCTTCTTCATATAATTCCCTCCCTGTGATTGTCGCTTCTGTGCTGAGACTTGGGCCATTCAAAACTGCTCTCAAAAAGCCACCTCCTCAACTCACACTGCTGCGATTGCCCTGGCTGAACCTCCCCTAATTCTGTGCCAGCCCACCCCAATCTCCTGGTATAAGATTCTCTATGGATTTATCTTAATACCTGTTTATAGTCAGCATCTATTATCTACTGTATGTTCTGCCTGCATTGTTTTGCATGCTGACATGGGGGGACTTTGTAGCCTAGTCATTGAACAAGTTATATTATCACATGTAAATCCTGCATTTGTTACTTACTGTATGTTCTGCCTGTGTTGTTTTGCACTCTGAAGTGGGGCCTTTGTAACCTAGTCCCTGAACATGGTATATTATCACATGTAAATATCCTGCATTTATTATTTAACATAGAAACATAGAAACATAGAATTTGATGGCAGATAAGGACCGCTTGGCCCACCCAGTCTGCCCATTTCCCTACCTACTGGATAAGCTGCAGATCCTAGTTAACCAGCAGCCTACTTCTTCCTACCCCAACCCCCCCAGAACTGCCTTATGACTATCCCATGCATGCTTGAATTCCACCACTGATTTTGACTCCACAACCTCCTCCGGAAGGCCGTTCCATGCATCCACAACCCTCTCTGTGAAAAAATACTTCCTTAAATTACCCCTGAGCTGCCCCCATCTTCAAATTGTGCCCCCTTGTTCTTGCACACCTCTTTTTTTGAAAGATGCTACCCTCTTGGACTTTGTTGATTCCCTTGAGGTACTTGAAGTTTCTATCATGTCCCCCCTCTCCCTTCTTTCCTCGAGGCTATACATATTAAGCTCCTTAAGTCTCTCTTCATATGTCTTCCGTGCAGACCCTGCACCATTTTAGTTGCCCTCCTCTGACAGCTTCCATCTTGTCTATGTCTTTGCGGAGACTGGGTCTCCAGAACTGCACACAGTACTCCAGATGGGGTCTCACCAGCTGTCTGTACAGAGGGATAATAACTTACTGTTTTCTACTGGTGATGCCTCTCCCTATGCATCCCAGTATCCCCCAGCCCTCCTTGCTGCCCTCTCACATTGCTTGACCGTCTTTAGGTCATCTGATATGACTACCCCCAGGTCCCTTTCCATTTTTGTTGTTGTTAGTATCTCACCCCCCATTGTGTACTCCTTCCCTGGGTTTTTGTTTCCCAGGTGCATTACCTTGCACTTCTTAGCATTGAATCTAAGCTGCCATACATTTGGCCATTCCTCTAACCTTGCCAAGTCCCTTCTCATCCTTTCCACCCTACTCCTGTGCATCAACTCTGTTGCAGATCTTAGTGTCATCTGCAAAGAGAATACTTTTCCTTCCAGTCCTTCTGCAATGTCGCTTATAAAGACATTGAAGAGGACCGTCCTAATACTGAACCTCCTGTACCCCACTAATAACCCTCTTTTCTTCTGAGTGGACTCCATTTACTATTACCTCTGTGTCCTATTCTCCAGCCAATTCTTACCCAGGCTGTCATCTTGGGACCCACTCCCAGGCTGGCTAACTTGTATATTAATCTTGTGTGTGGGACTGTGTCAAATGCCTTGCTAAAGTCTAGGTTGGCCATGTCCACAGCCCCTCTCTGATCTACTACTTTGGTCACCCAGTCAAAAAATCTATCAGATTAGTCTGGCATGACCTTCCTGCTGTGAATCCATGCTGCCTAGGTCCTGTGCCCTCTGGCCTCTAGATACTCGACAATTCTTTCCTTTAGAAGTGATTCCATCATTTTCCTATCACTGAGGTTAAACTAACAGGTCTATAGTTTCCTGCTTCTGCCTTGCTCCCACTTTGTGAAGGGAATCACATCTGCCCTCCTCCAGTCCTCGGGTACCACCCCATCCTCCCATGATTTGTTAAAAGGGTAGTCAGTGGTGTCACTAGTTCTACCCTTAGTTCTTTAGAATTCTGGGATGAATCCCATCAGGCCCCATTGCTTTGTCCACCTTCAGTTTTAAGAGTTCTTTCAGAACCCTTTCTTCTGTAAATGGGCGGTATCAACTTCTGTATCCAGAGTGTTACTACTGTTTGTTTTATTACCTCCCCTCTTCCTTTGTAAATACTGAGCAAAATATTTCTTTAGTATCTCTGCCTTTTCACAGTCTCCCTCTGCCCACCCTCCCTCCCTTTATTAAGCCTCACTATCCCTCCCTTGGTCTTCCTTCGCTCCCTGATGTACCTATAAAGGTTTTATCACCCTTCTTAACTGAGTTGGCTATCTTTTCCTCGGTTTGGGCCTTTGCTGTTCTGACTGCCTTCCCAGCCTCCTTTTGCTTTAACTGATACAGTTCTCTGTCCTGCTCCTTCTAGCATTCCTTGTACTTCCTGAATGCTTTCTTTTTCTCTTGAACCTTCACTGCCACTTCCTTTGAGAACCATAGTGGTTTCTTACATCGTCTTGTTTTGTTTATTTGCTTCCACACAAGGCTCGTTACCTCTGTGACTGGCAGTTTTATTATTCCCCATTGTTCTTCCACCCCTCCTTCCTGCCCATTTGCTAGTGCGTTCCTTAGGCACTCACCATTTTGGCAAAGTCAGCCCTCCTAAAGTCCAGTACTTTTGTCTTTGTATGGCTTGACTCTATTGCTGTGTTTATTGTGAACCATACTGTTCGATGGTCGCTAGTTCCCAGATGGCTACCCACTTCTACATCTGTAATCCTCTCACCATCTCCATTTGAGAGAATCAAGTCTAATATTGCTCCCTCTTGAGTGGGCTCCAGTACTAGTTGTCTAAGGCATGCCCACTGTAGGGCATTTACTGTATGTTCTGTCTGTGTTATTTTGCACTCTGACGTGGGCCTTTGTAACCTAGTCCCTGAACATGGTATATTATCACATGTAAATATCCTGCATTTATTGTGTACTGTATGTTCAACTTGTATGGTGCTGCACTCTGATGTGGAGCCTTTGTAAACGAGTCTCTGACTCAAAGGGTTGTAATTCCTAATTTCTCAAATAAATAAATAAATAAATAATTCTGTTAAAGATCTACTGTTACAGTAAGTATGTAACTGTTCTTTATCCCACCACAAAGCACACACAAAGTGTCTTGTTGTGATTAAGAAAATGGGTCCATGTTTTTTTTTTTGTGGAGGGGTGAAAAGAATGCTCGAAAACAAACATTTTTTGACTTAAAATAAATACTCAGCCACTCTAGCAAAATGGTCTCAGCACCCACAAGTACTGGCATGCAGTCACAGGTTCAAATATTATGCACAGCAAAATACATGTTTTAATTAGCCCTTAAACCCTATGTTTTCTCTAACCCACCCCCATTTACCAGCTTACTCACCTTTCTAGGTCATAACATGATCGCCATTATAGCAAATGTACATCACCAAAAATAAGAATGGTGAGGTACATTCACAGCAACAAAAACACAATTAAGTTTCTATGCAGGGAGCTGTGTACCCTGCACCCCCCCCCCATACTAAAATAACTAACTCTGGGGGGAGGTGCATGTCAGGGAGGGGGGAGAACCAGGACAAGAGGAAAAAAATACAAACCGGGCACAGAAAAGGACAAAAATATACAAATTCAATTCTCTGCTCAGTTCTACTAGCAGAATGTTCACCCCCTCATTCACACAGCAGAAGTTCTCAGGTGAAACCTGGGCTTTTGTTTTATCTGTAGCAGGATAAAGAGCATAGATTTTCCTGGTAAGCAGGTGAGGATAGGAGGGGGAATTTTTCGAAGTAGGCAGCGAAACTGCCGAAATCAAAAAGATAATTTTTTTTTCATTTTCTTTATCCCCACACTGCTGCGGGGTATACTTACCCCCCCCCATCAAGCCATGTGTGCAGATGCTCAACTGACCCCTAGGTGGAAACCAGCCTCCATCACGATGGTCAGAGCGAGGAGGACCACAGCTTGCCTCCTATGGTGGGCCCTCCACGGGAGGCGGGGAAACCGGGGGAGGAGACCACATTACCCTGAGTCCTTTTCTCCTGTTGCTGGACTTTGTTTGGCACAAAAGGGGTAAGTCGTCCATTGGGGGCCATCACTCTGCAGACAGAGGAGATATTTTTTCTTGTATGGATCCCCCTTGGAGTGCAGCTTGACATGACAATGTAATGCCGCAACTCTGCCCCATGCTTCCGTTGTGTCACCATGCTTGGGCACCCCCAACAGCCGCCAGAGACCACTTCAGGAGAGATCACCTCCTACACCATCGCTGGGAAGAGAGATCAGTCCTATGGATACCCAATTTCTTCCCCCCCTGCCAACCCCAAGCATTCCGGGCTCATTCCCAAACCAGGGTCACCGATGTGGCATGAGGTGTGGCTTCCAGCGCCTCAACCCTCAGCACCACCAGGCTGGTATCAAAATGATAATTGCTGTAGTACTTCTTTTTGCTTTATATGTGTGTGTGTGTGTGTGTGTGTGTGTGTGTGTGTGTGTGTGTAAAGAATTATGAGGGCAAATAACATTTAAGTATTATTTTTTTTTAAATGTAAGGGCAGTTTGATTTTTAGGGCCTAGTTGAAGGATTGTTGTGAGTTATGGTGACAGCCATGTTTGTGATGGCAGTCAGGGATGTGTGGTTAGTACTGGTTTTAGTGTAAAGAGGATGCTGGGTCTTTATCCAGTACTGTTCTACTGAGATAACAGCACTGGTAAAGATGCACCTCAGCCAATCAGGTTTCATAATTATTAAAACCAATTTTATAATTAAAATTTAACTCCAAAAATTCAAGGTGATACCCCTAGGGCAAAAAAAAAAAAAAAATCAGCCACTGAATATGGGGGTGGGAGGGCACCACAGAGGAAAAGCCTTGGGTGTAAGTATATCAGGTATCACAGTGCAACAGGAATGGAAATGCAGTGAAGACCATCACAGCACATTATCAACAGTTTGCTGTGATGGCCCACTGTATTCCAGACACTGCTGCCTCCAGGGTGTTCGCCCTCCCCAAGCCAACTCAGACTCAGAGTTGGTTATTTAAAGTCCTGTGTGTGAGGAAGCAGAACCCCCACATGAGGGGTGGGCAAAGCCCCATAGAAAATATAGTTTTCCAGCAATGACGTAACACCAATTGGTGGTGTTGTGCCATCGCTGTACTGATGGTCGCTGTTCTCCATGTCTCAGCGGCATGGGGGAACCAGTATATCAGACATCCTGAAAGCATAAACGGAATGCAGTAGTGGTGAGATGGGCAAATAGGATGCTGTGGTTTCTAGGGATAGGGATCACTAGCAGCAGAAGGGTGGTGCTGCTGCCTCTGTATACAGTCATCACAAAACTGCAGGATATTGCTGTAGAACTACACTCAACACACTGCATTGCATCCCAGTCTGCTCCACTGTAGGTTACTGGTTTGATCTCACCTGTAGTACTGGGTGCAGTTTTGGAGTCCACATCTGAAAAAGGACCGGGACAGAAAGAAGGCAATGCAAAGGAGATTAAACAAGGCAGAAGGAAAGGACATATAAAAAGATGTTAGTGAATCTGAACATGTACATGCATTAAGAGAGAAGGAAAGTGGAACTGTGACTGAAACATGTGATCCTCTCTGAGTTAATGTGGATGGTGGGGATTATTCAGGCTGAGTTGAACAGCAACCAGCGCAACTCTATGAAGCTGGTTGTGGCAGGGGACAAGTTTAAGAGGGATACCAGGAAGTGTTTTCTCACAAAGAGAGTGGTAGAAGAGAAGACTAGGCTGCCAGAGGAGGTGGTCTGTGTTAAATCAGTGGTGGGATTCAAAAGAAGGTGGGACAGATACAGGAGCTTGTTAAAGACCATACCAGAATGGAAGATGAGAGTGAGGAGCATCTGGGGTTCCTTCATGCAGCATTAGGTAGGAATGGGCAGACATGATGTGCCAATGAACCATTTACTGCAGACAGATTCTGTGTTCCTATATGTCTACCCACCACAACATACACCTGCAAACAACAGACTAGAAAACTGATGTGGTTCTGCTTCACAGAATACCATAAGTATTGTCCATTGGAAAATGTATAAACTATATAGTGATCTGTCATTGGCTAATCACACCAGTTACCCAGTCTGGTATGAGACAACAGAGACCAGCAAATAAGTGCAGTCAGTGTTGCCTCATACAGTTCTAAGTATTAGGGGGCTACTAGAACATTCAACTGGCTAGCACCGCCATCTTGAACGATGTCCCTTAGCGAGCACCCTCCCAACAGCATCATAAGCACAGCAAGTTAAAGGTTTCACACTGCAAGTAAAAAAAAAGAAAAAAATGGTAGTAATGTGACTTCATATTTCCATCCACATACAGGGTCTCCCTGTTGCCAATGTTCCTCTGCATGGCGATCTGTTTCCCATTATGAGCCGCAAACCTTCACCCGCCTCCACGCACATAGCTTGGCACCAAAACAATTTAAGTGATTTCCAGTGCCCACCGTACCAGTCCTGTTCCCCCTAAAACAGCAAAGCCAGTCCTGTACCTCCTAAAAAAGCAAAGTGTACGCTCACTCTCCTCTCTGCAGTAACTAGAAAAGCAAAGCAAGTTTTTATCTTTAAATTAATAGTGCTGGTACAGTTATGTGCTCAGTGCTATTATACAGCTTCACATGATTTACTTTCAGGCTTGCCCTACCTCCTTCAGGCTCACTGCAGAAAACCAGGAAAAATGCCTGCTACTCATCACCTCCATTTTCCTGCCTGAGCTGCATTCTTGGCCGTTTCTCACAGCCCTTGCCTCACGCTATTATCGCCTTTCTCTTGCTGCTTTCCCTGCTCATAAAGAAAATGAAAGGGAAAAAACATGCCGGCTTCATTTTATTAAAAGATGGAAAGGTAACTTTTCTCGTCTAGTCCTCATCATTTCTTTGGTTGTCGGCAATGAATGCACAGCCATCTATGTAAGGCGGTGGGGTTGGGCTGAATGGACCAGTACCAGTATACAAAAAAAAATGATTACAGCCTGTATGTCTTAAAGGAAAACTACACCCAAAACTTGAAAAATATATGTTGTGCAGAGTGTTTTAATTTGTATGTGAAGTTCTAGTGTTTCCTTCCTCTGACTGGTATTAGGAGTTTTCCCAAATTAACCTAGCTTTATGCTAGTTTTACTACCCCTGGGGATCTTCATACCTGATAGCGTAATTGTATTTCTTCTTGTTCCTACAGTGCATCATGTGTAATGTGACTGTGATGTAAGAGAGACCCAACATTCAGCACACACATGCCAAACAAACTAAATATCTTGGAAGCTTTACAAGCTGCACAAAATTACCAGCAGCAAAGTTTTTCAGGACAGTAAAACCTTTAGGATGAGGGTGGTCACCAAGCTGAATTCTGCAGATTTTAAAATATAGCCATCTCTATTGTTGTGAACTGGTTGTAATGCAATGCTTTCTGCTGGATTTATGGGCTCTGCTACATCACCATCACATGAAACAAGGTGCATTGTAGGACAAAGAAATGCAATACAGCTATGGAGATCTCCAGGGGTTGTAAAACTACCCTAAAGCTAGCAGGCTAATTTAGGAGAAACTCCTAATACCAGTCAGAGGGAAGGAAACACTAGAACTTCACATACAAATTAAAACACTCTGCACAGCATATATTTTTTCAAGTTTTGGGTGTAGTTTTCCTTTAAGTGCGTTGTGTTGGGGAGGAGGGGGAATAGTCAACTGTCTCAAACTATGCAAGTGTGACACACATATCTCTACCTGTGTGTGTACCTCAGAGTGGGAGAAGATAACCATGACAACCAGCTCCAGTCATAAGTATGGAGGCTCCTTTAGGATAAAAACATATCAGTATAGTACAGGCGGATGAACTATTTCATTTCAAAAGTTATTTTAAATGTATTTTTCATTAACTTTTTTATTAAACTATTTTTTTACAGTGCCCTTTTTCTAACCATAATACCTCCAGGGTGGACAGTATGGGTGATACCGAACCTTCCAGGGTCTATAAGGGCCTCCGCCTGTGGTGTTGGGCCTCATTACATCCCTGGGCAGTCCAGTATTGCCCAATACCACCCACCCTGTCTGGTATTATTGCTTACTTGGAACAGCTGTAATTGCAGTTTTGTAGGCCACACTTAAAGAGGGACATTAAACTCCCAGAGAGGGTCCAGAGGAGGGCAACCAAAATGATTTGGGGTTTAGGGGACAGGACCTATGGGGAGAGGCTCGAAGAGCTAAATATGTACACATTGGAAGAGAGAAGGGACCGGGGGGACATGATAGAGGTCTTCAGGTACATTAAGTGGGTATAGGGGAGGAGCAGTCAGGGTGCTTTGAAGGAAGGAAGAGGGGGAAACTAGAGGGCATGGGTGGAAGCTGGAGGGGGGGAGATTCAGGGGAGAAAGGAGGAGGTGCTGCTTCACTGAGAGGGTGGTGGAGCCATGGAATGCGCTGTCCAGGGGTCTGGTGGAGGAAGAGACGGTGGAGGGGTTCAAGAGAGGGTGGGACAGGTACAGGGGAAGGGTTCTGGATGCAAAATTCAGTGCAGTGAGAATATCCAGAACTGGGAAGGGAGAAGCCAGAGAAGGCGTGGGGGGCAGCAAGGTCAGCTCCCAGGGTGGGGGCTGACCAAATGACCAGACACGAAAGACCATACGCTTATTCTGCTGGTATTTTAGTATGCTAGTATGTTAGCTAAAAGTATATCTAGTGTTGTTTATCTCTGTGGAGCACTTGGCCACCTGCTTTTTTATAGATGTTAAAGAGCCATCGATGTCTCGAGCAGAACTTTCAAAAACATAATATTCGGACACAAAGCAGCTTATATTTTTCACTGGCTATGTATTTCTTACACCCATAACTTATTACTGAGGTCATTTGCTTCAAAAACAAGACAGTTGTTTCTTGAGGGTTCAACAGTTTCTGTTGCTTCCTCCCAACCTGATGTCACAATACTCTGCTTGTGACATCACAGTTATTCCCATGGCAACAGACTATGATGTTACAACAGCATTATAATTTCAAGTAGAGAATAAGCTACAGAGACAGATGAACTCTAAGGGATAAAAATCTTGTTTGGTGGGAATTTCTTCAGTAATAAACAATGGAAAGGAGAAATCTGTACACGGCATGTGAAATGCAAGTTGACTTTTGTCAATATTGCTTTCCAAAGTTTTCCCATAGGCATTCATAACCCCCACCCAGGTATGCCATTTCCATCTTGACAGCATTACCTGGTGGGCTGGGTCTCGGGAGAAATATGTCACTCAGCACATTGGCTAGGTTTGGCTACTCTGCAACAGGGCACCCAAGTAACTCCCCGACAAAGGAAGCAATAACTGTATGTCCAATGCCAGCAGTGGGATTCTAAAGTGTGGCTTTATTCCTATCCAACAGAATAAACAGCATTGACAGACTCTCACGGGGCTACATTTCTGGTAATGCAGATCTATGGAGATCAGAACACATCCTCATTCACTTTAGCCCTCAGGCTCTGAAACACACTGGGCACACAGCCCAAACTTGTACACTGCTCAGGGATTTCCCTGGCTCGGCACCCTTGCCAGCCCTTTGGACACTTTTCATATAGCATGGAAACATTTACTGGTGGCTCCCTAAACCACCTATGAGCACTTCTGGCTCCATATGGGAATCTTCCTCATCAATCCCACATCTGGGTACTTTCCTCAGGCACTTGCTAAGTACCTGAGAGAAAGCAACAGGGGTCCCAAAGCAAACCTGTAGAGGTGAATTTGGTTACTACTGATGAGGGGGTCTCCCACCGCTCGCTCCCATAATTCATACCCAGACATTTCTCTGGACTGTAACACCTCATCCTTGAAAACACTTTGCTGTGTAGATTCTTTTTAAATGTATTCACATTCAATCTACTGTCTTTACTTCCCATTTGTGCTGAACTTAAACATACTTAATAAGTGGCTGTTTCCATTACTCTAGACCCCCCACAGAGTTAAGCAGTCCAATCCCCACATCTTTCAAACTGTACTTGGCTGTCTTTTTCTGACCCCACAGTAACAGTGTCACTTTAGTTTCATCTTGTTTCAGCTGAATACACTTGACCTCTAGCAGAGCGAACTCACCCTTGGTTGCAGGTGTTCCAGCAGCTTTCTCCTCAAAGAAATCTCGTCCAGAACTTCTGGTGCCTCAGCATGGACTTAACTCAGTCAGCTCCTTTTTTCCCTAGCCAGACCAGGGGGGTTGCCACTGGAAGCAGGCTGATTCCTTCCCCCATCCCCTGCAGGGATGGGGCCCTGAACCACTGAAAGCAGTCTCTACCACTTCACTGGGCTCTTCTTGTGTTCCTCTTCAGGTGAGAACACACATCTATACAAAAAAAATAGATCTTTGACAGAGCTTAGAGCTCTGAGGGTCTGATTACAGCAGAGCACCTATTTCCTCTACTACAGACTGCAACAGACTGACTTCAAATTCCACAACATTCTGCTGTAACCTCCAACTGCAACATTCCAATGTGTCTTATTCAGCTGTGACAGTTCTAAACTGATGCCATCCCTCAGTCTCAGCTGAGACTGAGAACAGAGTAAGACAGTGTGAAATCCATTTAACTGGAGTTTTACAAGCTGCCTTCCTTGCCTACCACTAGGTCTAACTGGGATTCTAGTAACCCCGGGTAACAGGGAGGCTACACTCACCCTGAGCCAGGAAAATGACTGTCCTCAGTCATTAGTTACCCGACCTAGGCCATCCTACCTTATGTGCTACCTATGGAGAGGGGTGATCAGGCCCCCTCCTACCATGTGTAAGGCACAGGCAGGCAACAGTAAGGGCCCAGAGGCCATCAGCTGATGCATCAGCCTTTACCCTACCTGCTGACTATGGGTACCCAGTGGCTCTGGAAGAACTGTTCAGAGCATAGCCCTATTATATCAGTACTGCAGCCCCTATGGCTGTTCAGAACCATAGCCTGTCTATCCCTCTAGCCCTATAAGGAAAACCTGTCTGCCTCTAACTTAAAATTCTCATAACAAAACAAACAGGGGACCCCCGGACACCATGCAACCACACGCTAGGAGCTAATACCATACACAATGCATTATTTCCACACTCCCTCACAACCATACCTGTGGAAGAAAAAAGTTACACACAGTAACAACCACACGGTAACAACAATAACAACAGTATTTTAAACACTACACTCTAGAGTACTACTGAGGAACTCTGCTGAGTCCTTCCTCCTCTTCTTGTCTTCCCTTCTATCTTCTTCAGGAACACCTCAAGAAAAAGAAAGACAACACACTCCTAATCTGCATACACAGTCTATCTAACCCCCTACCATCAAAACACTGGAGAATCCCCCCCAAAAGATTTTTTTTTAGCAAAATAGAAAAAACAGTATAAACATTAGAAAACAGTAGAAAACAATGACATCATTTACAATACACAATATTTGGGGATGGAGTGCCCTAAAAGTCTCATCTAGTGACCTCAGTGTCTAAAGGCAAGTCCACTAAAGAGTCTCTCCTGGCCGGAGCCCAGTGAAGCACAGTTCTAGCAAGCCAAAGACCCAAAGGGGAGAGTCTTTGAGGACAGTTCAAACATCTGGAGACTGCTAGCGTAGGGTGTGTACTGCAATGTCATAAGAATAGAAAAGTCTGGACTTAACAGTCCCTTGTAGAATGACATGATACTACTCTTGGTCCTCAGCTGAAGACTCTCCCTGGCAGCATTCTTCCGATACAGCTGGAAAGACATCTTCTGGGAAATGACAGGAGGTCATATCTGGAAACTGCTGGGTTGATGTCATCTCTGGAGATGGGACCTTGGAAAAGGAACATAAAGGAAAACAGCTGGTCTGAAGTCATCCGATGCCCAGGTGATGAATCAGGATACAACTGGGCTGGTGTCCTCTCTGGATCTGAAGTCATCTTGTGGGCCAGTCGATGAATTCTGGAAAGCCAGTACCTGCAGAACTGATGAATGGGGTTACCTGAGACCTGGACATCCAGAATGGCAGAACAACATGGGTACTGTACTGGCTGAGTGGCACCACTGGCTACTTCACTGGCTACCACTGCTCTGCTTTCCACTTGGTAGGCATGGGCACTTTCACAGGAAGGTATTTGCTTGTGTGCCATAGCACAATGGGTCAGGTGTTGAATTAATACCCCCATCTGGACACTAATAATTCAGACTGTGAAAGATTTGCTGTCCCTCTCCATCCACAATTCAACAGTGTCCATAAACAGTGTCCTGCCTCTTTTCTACTGGTTGTATTTTTCTTGAAACATTCTGTTCTTTGATATGCTTGTTTGCACCCAGGATGCAAGTACTTCATTGCTTCTTCCCAATCCAGGATTTCCTGCTTTTTCAATCTCTCCCAGATTCTCTGAGGAAAGTTGTAGGAAAGGACATCTCATAGATCTCATTCACTTCTAAGTTAGTTGTCTTCTTCTCTTACTAGCTTGGTTAACCTGCTACCTTTTGGCCTGGCTTGGGGCAGCCAGTCCTGGTTCTGCCAGCTACACATTCTTAAAGACACAAAAATGGATCCCTGGCTTTCTTGCACAGCCAGGCGGTGTGGAATCACCACTCTCTTTCCATGCTCCTTGAGGCAAGAGCTGAGGTTGTGTACCAGTTCCTTTTTCTGCCAAGGTCACATAGGTTCCCCTCTTCTTCTTCCTCACTGAGATCTGTGCCCAGGAGTGAGCCAGGTCCCCTACCCTGGAGACCGTGCCCACTCTTCGCTGGGAGCGAAGTCAAACCTCCCATTCAAAGGCCTCATCTTGTTCTCACCTATGAGACATGGGCTAGACCTCTCTCTGTGTTGGTCTACTGATGCTCTTCCAGAAATGTCTCCTGCAGCTCAGACTCTTGAAACATCAGCACATTGTTCTGTCTGTAACCTGCACCTCTAGCTTTGCTACCTCTTGAGGGGCCTTCTCCAAAAGGCTCTGCCTGGTGCTATGTGCTGCCAACTGCAGATTCTTGAACTTTTGTCCATGTGGGAGCCAAACAAATCTTGGGTGCTTTAAATAAACCATATTTCTCTAGGCACCCAGAACAGTGAGGTACCATGAAGACATCCCTTCAAACATTTAAGCACATCACACATACTCACACTGGATATCCAGGAATCGCCACATGAGGAGGCAGTCGTTCCTCATAGTAACATCTTTAAATGTCCCTTAACTTGTTAACTTCTACTGCTATCACAGCCTGGCATGATCCGGGTAGCGGGCTGGTCCTGAAGCCATGGCTGCAGAGAGAAAAACAATCGCTCACTGTTATTTCAAGTCCCACATCACTGAAAACCTTCTTTCTGTTTCAAAATGGCTCCTCTGCTGCTGTGTTTACATTTTCCACCCCAACCTGTAATGGCAGCTGCAGTACCCTATGCGCCAACATTCTGTAATTGGGTCAAGCACTGTGAACTGGACGATACACTCTACTGATAACTTTGCTCAGACTGCACAAACTTGCACTGTTCTTTTCCCAGCACATTTATATGATTTACCACAGACGCTTTTACTCGTGAAGACATTGCTCTAGCTTACAGTCCCTTAAAGCCTCAGTATTTCATAGCACAGAATTGCCTGTTTTCTTGCTCGCTATATCTGATACAACTCCAGTCTCACATGGGTTTGAAAATTATATTGATGTTGAACCTATAATTATTTTCACAGTCAAGTGTTTAGAATTTTGCTTTTGCTGGTAAACTTAACATACTAACATAATTTTTCAGCAGATTAGGCCTCACGGTCTATCGAGGTCTGCTCAAACTTTAGATCCTTAGTTGCGTCGAGGCCTCCATCCCTTTGTGCTCCAGAACCCTGTCATCCATCCCCACCTCCTGGGACAAGTATCATCTGATACATCCACTTTCTGTGTCTGTCCCACTCCTCTTGTAGCCTCCACTGTGGATCTTCTTGAACCAGCTTGCCAGGCAGTGCATTGTGGGTCCACCACCCTCTCAGTGAAAAACCTCCTCCTCTTTCCTCACCCTTCTACTCCTTCCAACTTCAAACCATTCCTCTGTTGATACCTCCTGCTTTTAGCTCCAAAGATCCTCCATGTGTTTACTCCTATTTATTCCTTTGAGGCACTTGAAGACCTCAATCATGTCCCCTGGCTCCTCTCCTCTCTCCTCCAATGAAAACAGGCAGAGTCTCAAGTCTGTCCTCACGCCAAATCCTAGCCCTGTGATCATCTTAGTCTGCTCTGTACCCTCTCCAGGAGCTGTATATCCTTCAAGTGTGGTCTCCAGTACTGCACACAGTACCAAGGTGTGGTCTAACCAGTCCATTGTACAGTGGCAGAATCACTCTTGCTCCTAGAGGTGATCCCCTTTATGATGCATCCCAACATCCTGTTTGCCTTTGCTAGCTACTCTCCTGCACTGTTCAGAGTTATTCATATATCCACCATGACCCTAGGTCTTTTTCCCATTGAGGCCTCCAGCACCTCCTTTCCCAGGGTATACCTGTGTTTAGGGTTTCGACCAAGATGCAACACCTGCACTTTAGTGATATTGAAATTTACTTCATGTGTGAGGCCCAGTTTCGAGGGTGTCCAGGTGTCCTGCAGGGCCAACCTTCCTCTTCTTCTCAACTACTGCTCCCATCTTTGGAGTCATCCATGAAGAGACTCATTTCACACCCAATAGCCTCCTCCTGATGTCCGATATGTATGCATTAAATAGGATTGGACCCAGGACCGAGTGCCTGCGGTACCCCACTCACCAACCTCTCTATGGTTCTCGAGCTCCCACAGACCACTTCGTCTTCTGGTGCGTCCAGCTTGCTGTTTCCAATCCATCTGACCATCAAAGGGCCTACCCTAACTCCCATCAGTTTTCCACTAGACTGTTTGGGATAGAGTCAAACGCTTTGCTGAAGTCCATGAATAATACATTCACAGGCTTTCCCTGTCCAGTTCTGATGTTACCTATCTGTGAACTCCACAAGATTGGTTTGACATGATCTACCTGGCACAAAACCCATGCTGTCATCATCCAGACCTCCCACCTCCTCCAAGTACACCTTCAATCATTCCTTTGTATACTTCCATTAATTTTCCCACCTCAGAGTCAAACTAATGGGTCTATAGTTACCTGGTACTTCGCCCTCGTCTTTTATGGATTGGCACCACATGAGCCTCTCTCACAACTCTAGGTACTCTACCTGTCACAAGTGACCTGTTGAAGAGTTCATCAAGGGTGCAGCCAGTATGTTCATGCAATCTCTATAGTACCTTTGATGAATGCCATCCAGCCCAGGAGATTTGTCTTCTTTAGGGCCTTGAGGGCTAACCACACAATCTTTGGTGGAGATAGCATCATCCTCATCTCCCTCCACCTTACTGGCCTTTTTATCCTTATCCAGATGTGACACCCCGGGTACCTATCCCTCCCTCTTGCTCCATTTCTGTTGCTGTCCTGATCCCACCACTGCTGCTTCTATCCTCTTCATGCCTTGCTTTGTAGATATCCCATCCCCACTAGTGAACACAGAGGTAAAGTATTCGCTAAATACCTCTGCCTGGTCCCTCGCCTCTTCCACCCACCCTCCTTCTGATCTCAATCTGCTGTGATGGCCTTAATTTTTCTCCGCCTCCCCAATGTACCGAAGAACCCTTTCCCTCCTCATCCCCTGTGCTAGTCATTACCTTACTGGATTTTGCCCCCTCATCATACGAAAGGACTTTTTCTAGATGCAAGATGGTACATTTCTTTTATCCCTAACCCTCTTGTTGTTTTATATTTTTGTAAGCTGCCTCTTTTCTGACTGCTACCTGTACCTCACTGGACCACATGCACCATCTTTGTTGCCCTCCTCTGAACCTTCTCTACCCTGTCTATGTCCTCGTAGGTATGGTCTCCAGAACTGTACACTGTACTCCAGGTGGGGCCTCACTAGTGTCTTGTATAGCGGAATTATGACCTCCCTTTTCCTGCTGGTGATGCCCTGCCTATACATCCCAGCATCCTATTTGCTTTACCTGATGCCTTGTCACACTGTTTCCTACCTTGAGGTCATCAGAGATGACAACCCCAAGATCCCTTTCCTGCTTGGTGCATGCTATATCCTCACCCCCAACTGATATATTGTGCCAGGTTTTTTGTGCCCCATATGCATTATCTTGCACTTCTTGCATTGAATTTCAACTGCCAAACCCTTGACCATTCTTCAAGTTTCTGCAGGTCCTTCTCATTCTGTCTACACCCTCTGGTGTGTCTAGTCTGTTACAGAGCTTTGTGTCATCAGCGAACAGTGAAATTCTGCCTTCTAGATCCTGTGCAATGTCACTGATGAAGATGTTGAATAGGACCGGTCCCAGCACTGATCCTGTGGTACCCCACTGGTCACTCTTCCCTCTGTGGAGTGACAGCCATTTACCACCTCACCCTCTGGGGTCCTGCCACCCAGCCAGTTACCTACCCACCACACTACTGCCCTGCCCACACCCATATTCCCCAGTTTGTGTAATAGTCTCTATGTGCACAGTGTCAAAGGCCTTGCTGAAGTCCAGATAGGCCATGTCCACTGCCCTCCCTGATCCACCTCCCTAGTCACCCAGTCAAAAATTCAATGAGGTTGGTCTGACATGACCTCCCCTGGTGAAACCATGCTGCCTTGGGTCCTGTAGTCCATTGACAACCAGATGTTCCACCAATCTCTCCTTCAGTAGTGCTTCCATGATCTTTCCCACTACCGAGGTGAGGCTGACTGGTCTGTAGTTCCCTGCTTCCTCTTTGTTCCCACTTTTGTATAAGAGGACACATCTGCTGTCCTCCAGTCTTTGGGTCCTCCCTGTTTCCAGTGATTGGGTAAACAGGATAGCCAGAGGTTCAGCCACCACCTCTCTTAGTTCTTTAAGGACCCTGTGCACCCCATCTGGCCCCATTGCTTTGTCAACTCTTATTACTTCCAGTTTCTTCAGGACCCCTTTTCATGTAGAGGGACTTGTGTCCATTTCTGCACCATTCTCACCCCTTGTACTCCCTTCAGACCCATTACTCCCTCTTCCTCAGTAAAGACTGAGCAGAAATACCTGTTCAATATGTTAGCTTTACTGTTGTCATCCTCCACGCGACTCCCATCCTCCCCCTTCAGTCTCTTTATCCCTCCTTTGTCTTTTTCTTTTTTCACTTATGTACCTGTAAAGGTTTTGGTCCCCTTTAACCACTGATTTTGCAATGTGTTCTTCTGTCTGAGCTTGGCTTCCTTACTGACTTCCCTGCCTCCCTTGTTTCTCCTGGTACTTCTCCCTATCCCCTTCTGCCTGTGTATTTTTGTATTGCCTGAATGCAATCTTTTGGCTTTCACTTTTGCTACCTCTTTGAAAACCATAATGGTCTCTTCCTTTTCCTCTTGCTAACCTGCTTAATGCATAATTCTGTTGTTCTTATAATCCCCATTTTAAATACTGCCCACTGTTCCTCAACCCCTGATTCCTGTCCCATTCCTTAATGCCTCTTTTAAGTATCTCCCCATTTTCCCAAAGTCTGCCCCTAAAATCCAGGATACGTGTTTTTGTGTGGTTTGTTTCTGCTTTTTATGTGATTTCAAACCACAATGACTGGTGGTCACTGTTACCCAGGTGCTCCCCACTGTTACCCCCATCACACTGTCCCTGTTTGTGAGCAGAAGGTCCAGTATTGCCTTCTGCCGAGTTGGTTCCATGACCAGTTGCTTGAGGAAGGCACCCTGAAGGAGTCCAGGATAAATCTGTTCTAGTTGATGCTGCTGCTGCTGGGATGCTCCAGTCCACGCCTGGAATATTGAAGTCTCCAACCAGTACTACCTCACCCTTGTCTGCCATCCTTTGGATGGCTAGCATCAACTCCTATCTGTTTCTTCCTCCTGGGCTGGTGGTCTATAGACCACACCTGTGTGGATGGCTGGCCCATTTTCCTTTCAGCTTTACCCACAGTATCTCTCCCCATTTTGTTCCTCCTGGATCTCTGTGGCCCTTATGTCATTTTTTCACATACAGTGCCACTCCTCCTCCCTTCCTGTCTGCTCTGTCTCGTATAAATATGTTGTAGCCAGGTATGGCCATCTCCCAGTCATGGTTATCGTTACACCAGGTTTCAGTGATGGCCACAATGTCCAGGTCTGACTGTACCATGACAGCCTCAGATCTTCCATCTTGTTGCTAAGGCTCCTGGCATTTGCATACATGGCTTTCCATGATTTGACCTCCTAGACTGCTTCACTGTTCTACTTAGCCCCTTCCTTGGTTGTCATTTATCCCTGGTTCTCCTTGCTGTCTGCCCTTCTGCTGAATTTTGCCCCTTTTCTGCTTATCCACCTTATGGACACTAATCTTCATCTTTGCACACTGCTTTGCAGAGATAGCCACCCTCTGGTTCACTGGTTCCACTGCTAGCTGTGGGGTGAGCAAGTAGGTACCCTCTTTGCTGGCCTGCACACCTTTGCTAGTTTAAATGCTTGTCAATGTAGCATTTAAACTTATCATTGAGTGCTTGAATTCCCTCCAGGATGGATGCAGGCCATAGGCTTGAACAAACCTCCATCCCTCCAGGTGGGTCCCCAGTCACCAATGAATCCAAACCCTTCCTCACAGCACCAGTTCTTCAACCATGAGTTAAAGTTCCTAATGCATGCACCTTATGTTTCCTTGCTTCTCACAGGTAGTACTTCTGAGAAAGTGACAGAAGTAGCTACTTGCTTGAGACCCTCCCAGTTTTCTAAACTCTTCCTGAACTTCCTTTGGCTCCCATTTTCCAAATCATTAGTACCTAGGTGGATAATGACATCCAGCTCACCCTCCCAACTTGCCTTCCCAGTGATCCCCAGTATCTTCCTTCCATCCCTCCATGCCATGGCACCTGGTAGGCACCTCACCTCCTGTCCTCCCCTCCTGTGTTCCTAGCTGGATCCCTCTTACGATGGAGTCCCCACCAGGATTCACTCTCCTCCTCTGGGGTCCACTGCTTTCCCCACTGAGGTCACCTCCTTGGCTAACCTCCACATCCTTTCCTTCCACTTCTCTGGGTACCTCTATTTGGTTGTAATTATTGTATATTGTTCAGGCCACTAGAAGGGAAAGGGGGTTACAGTGTCGCGGAGGGCTGTGGCCAGGTTAGCTGGATCACTAGAGCCTGACCTCTGGGTGGAGGCACCCGTTTCATTATCCAGACCCTTAACCTGCTACTAGCCAAGCAGGCAGGGGTAGTAGTCCTGGGAAAGTGCAACCTAGGGTTACACAATGAAATAAAAACTCTTCTCCATTTGGGTGTATATGCTAGACTTGAATCATTCTGAGAGTTCCCTCAGCGCATCTTTGATTATTTGCTCTCCTTGTAGGAGAGTGACCAGTAATATTCCTACTGTGCCAGTCCCCTTTCGGACATTGCAGCATTTCACTTACAGGTGGACAAGTGTTCCTTTGTCCTGGTTATTTTAATCCAAATCTTTTTAAAGGTCTTCTGCACCTGCATCCCCTATCTGGGATTCAGTCCCTGCCATTTGAATTTGGTTCAGACATTGCCTTTGAGTCCATTTGGGTTGGCTGAAACCTGCTCCTCAGTTATCTTTCTTGTTAAAACTACGTTATTAGTTTACATTATGTCAGGCAGACGTGTCTAGGAGTTGCACGCACTGCTGTGCACATCTCTGTGCTTACGAATTTTGACAACCGGTGTCTTTAGGCATGCAACAGTTGTTTCCGAATTTAAATCGGACCATTCCATTACCAGTGTACTATGTGGAGCCTACGAATCCAGGGATGATCTGCTTCTACACTCACTTTGCATAGCACATTGAGTGTTCTCTGTCCGTGCTTCACGGTTCTGACCACACTGAGCAAGTTTTTGTTTCTCGTGCCTGATCACCAGGGTGTCTGTGTATCACAGCTGTTCTTGTCCACATGGGTGGCCAGCTGCATTCCATTTATCTATGCAAAATGAGACTCACCTCTCACAGGGTTGCAAAACACCATTCTAACAGGGGTGTAGCTGCCTCTATGTTTCCATGGTGTTTCTGCCTTGGATATTTAAGAAGCTGCCATGTGGTGTGCTGTACATACCATCACCATATCAGTCATGATGTCGCCTCCAGAAGCGGTCCATGTTTGGGATGGCCATCCTAGCTGGCCTCCTGTCCTGAGTCTCAATGAATCACTTCCTCCTCCCACTAGATATAACTGCTTGGTAATCTTCTCATGTAATCTCGGTTCTTGAAGGTTGGTCTGGCTCCATTGAGGGTGGGTAGTAAAGGATTCCAGTTGCAGGGAAATGTTATCAGAGGTTGGTCTGGAGGCAATTAGGGTGGTCAGTCTGCAGGGATGGTGTTACAGCTGCAGTGAGATTGATAGCTGGGGTGTCTGTGGTCTGAGGGAAGGGGTCCAGTGCCTGAAAGGGTACTGAGCTGGGTGGGACTGTTCCATGAGTAGGAAAGGTGGTCCAGGGTTTGGTACCAACTGCAGGGAGGATTGTCGGCTGTTTGGAATGCAAGTTGGGGTAGGTTGAGGAGTGGTCCAGGGAGTGTGCTTAGCTTGGTGGAAGTTGGCTCAGGGGATGTTATTGGAGCACCTGAACATGGGGCCTCACCACCCGGCTTGTAGCGCCCATGCAGTAGTGCCTCCTGTTGTCTGTTGTTCAGCTTGCTGGCCCAGTAGCACAACACTGAGCCATTGAGAGCTCTAGTCAGAATTTTTATTTAGTTATTTATTTGTTAAAGGAAGCACAAAGATTTTAGCCTTTGTCACCACTTTATCAGGGCCTTGTTAGTGGAGTGGTGCTTTTAATGTATATTAAAAGTTGTGGTGCTGCCATTTACAAAATTGCATGCAGAAATAGCCCATAGAGTCTCCTCATTGTACATTACAGAATGTTTGAGCGTGTGAGTGGTGCTCAGACATCAGGAAGGGGTGTTGCTAGTACACCAGGAAGTGGAAGTGTTGGATGGATATCTCTGGTAAAATTTATGATCCTTCCCAACCGACAGAGATACTAGTATATATCTTGTCGCAGAGTTGCAGGGGACTACACAGACTGCATTGGCGGGCTGCCCATGGAGGTCCCAGGGGATGGAGATGGCTGCATCCATGGGAGCGAGGAGCTGTTCTTTACCTGCTGCAGGCATCCAGAGTCTGGGACAGCCACATCGGTGGCAGGGACTCACTGGGAAGCACCAGGGTGCTTGGCCAATCAAAGGCCAGGGTGCTAACTTTGAAACTCATGGCTGGGTATATGAGGATCAGACCCAGCCGCCTCTGGACCTTGTTGCAGAGCTGCAGGGGACTACACAGACCACATTGGTGGGCTGCCCAAGGATGTCCAAGTAACTAAGGCAGCCACCAGAGTCGGGATGGCCACATCGGTGAAGTGTCAGGGTGAACGACCAATCAAAGACCAGGGCGCCAACTTTGACACTCGTGGCTGGGCATATTAGGATCTGCCCAGCCACCTCTGGCCCTTGTCGCAGAGCTGATATTTAAACTAAATGTGTGTCCTCCTCCTACTCCACCCTGGCCCTGACCTCTATTAAATGCGCAGAGGAGGAGGGGCCAGTGAGAGGCAGGGCACTGATTGGCTGGGTGGTATACAGGGGTTACAGGGACCTGGGAGGGAGATGCTGGAGGACCTAGCTCCAGCTGTGTATCTTTATTCCAGGAACTGTGAGGGCTGAATTTCTTTTCTTTCTTTACTGGTACTGTTATGGACTGTAGCTCTGCTCACTCATTTTACCTTGCTTAGTAGATTGATTCTAAGGCTGTGTTTTAACTGATAGAACTGTGAGGAGCTGTAACAATTTTCATTCATTTTGACTGGAGTTATTAGGGTGGAAACTCTGCCAAATCATTTTTACCCTGTTCAGCAGCTTGGTTCTAGGGCTGTATGTTAAGTTTCACTGGCTCTACCACACCAGTATGGCTGCCTGGAGAGGGGTGCGGGGGACATCAGGGGGGAGACCGAAGAAGGGGTATCCAAATATGTATGCAGAGGGTTCCTGTAGGTGACCACCAGCCACCAGGGCAGGCATCTTTGACAGTGCTGTAGAGTGCACCGCTGTGGGGCAGCTGATGGTACATAATTGAGCCTGAGGGAGGTTGCTCACCCTGTAGGCAGTTATTGCAGATCAGGGAGAAGATAACTGGCTAAGGATGCAACTGGAGATATTGGGGGGTGCATGAACATGTCTGGGAGAAGCTGTGGGGGCAGGTGGGCAGTGATGGAGTGAGATCTGGACACATTTCATCAAACAGGAGGGGTGAACATATGGAGCATGGACATGTAGCAAGGGTGCATCTGCCAGGAGGAAACCAGTAGAGAAAATGGCCCTAAGCATAAGGGGAGGGTCAGGAGGTGTATGACAGGGGCAGCCTAAAGTGGTGGACAGCGGAAATTGGGTCAAAACAGGAGGTTGGCTTTGAGTGTTACAATAAATTTGTGCCATTACACAACTTGAGAGGGGAAGAAGGAGGGTGTTGAGGGGAAAAGAATCAATCAATCAATCAATCAATCAAACTTTATTTAACCAGGTGTAACACCATTGAGCGAGCTCATTTTCAAGGTGGTCCTGGACATTAGTATAGAAAACATACAAAGGAAGGATTGACAAGCCAGGGCATAGTACATGTGTAGGACTATACAGGTCTATACATATCAAACTAACATAGGTAACATAGTTGCAGGGTCATAACTAGTAGGCCTAAGCATACATGGGTGATACAGTTACAGTATCATAACTAGAAGACTCAGAGTTAAAAGTTTATAACTTAGTTATACATCAATGTTAGACAGCTATTATCATATAAGAGAGGATATACAGGAGGGAAAGAACAAAGAGGGAATATATCTGAATTGGGGGTGGGAGGGAGGGACAGGGGAAGAGGAGAGAGACTAATAAGTGCTAGTGCCCTTAACAGGGATAAAAGTTATGAGGGTTACAGAGATGTCAAGGTTCATGGATGAGACTAGGACTACTGGTACATGGTCACTTGTAGCAGCTACAGTTTCCTTAAGGAATTCAGCTATTAGTACTTTGAAAGTGAACGGACCTGAAGGGAAGAGAGTTTAAGTGAGCTTTTCATGGCATTCCATAAGAACAGGAATGAGAAGTTTGTTGCAGCCATGCCATAGGTTGTGTAACCTCAGGGGTCGGGTTGATGGCATTTTGTGTTATTAGCGCTGTGCGGTGCCTCCATAAGAAACCCCTACCTGTGACCTGGGTTCGGGAGAAAACTGTTGCTCGATATTTTGGCTAGGTTTGACCTCTAGTCAGGGGCACCCAAGTAACTCCGGACACAGGAAGCAGTAACTGTAAATGTCCAAACCAGGAGTGGATTCTAAAGTGTGGCTTTTATTCATGACAACAGAACAACAAAGCATAGATGGACCCCCACGGGTCTACATTCCTGGTAATGCAGATTTGTGGAGATCAGAACATATCCTCTTTACACACTGGAACCCTCAGATTCCAAACACACTGGGCTCTCAGTCCAAACTTGTACTCTTCTCTGGTTTCTCTGGCTCAACTCCATTGCCAGCCCTTGGACTACCTTCTTTCCTTGGCTCTGCTCCATTGCCAGCCTTTGGACTACTTATCCATTTATCATGGAGATTTACTGGTGGCTCCCTAAACTACTCATGAGCACATACAGGCTCCATAAAGGGAAACTTCTCAACAATCTCATGTCTGGGTACTTTCCTTGAGCTCTGGCCAAGTGCACCAAGGATAGCAACAGGTGTCCCAAAGCAAACCTGTAGAGGTGAATCTGGTTACGCCCAGATTGGGGGTCTCCCTCTTGCTCATAATTCATACCTGGCCATTTCTTTGGACTCTAACACCTCTTCTTCTAAAAACCTCTGATTTGTAGATTAACCTTTAAATGTTTTTCATATTCAGTCTATAGTCTCTGCTGAAACATAGGCCCTTTGTCAGAGCAGACTCACCCTTGCTTGCAGGTGCCCCACCAGATTCTTCCACAGGAAAATCAAACAAATTCTTGGTGCCTCAGCACAAATCTTCAAGGCAGTTTCCTTCTATCTCTAGCTGGGCCAGAGGTTGCCCCTGAAGCTGGTTGTTGTTCCCCCATCCCCACAGGGATGGGGCCCCTGGACAACTGGGGAATGGTCTCTACCACTTCAAAACAAAATGTCTGTGTTTCTCTATGGTAAGAACACACACCCAAAAACAAACTATAGCTCTGTGACAGAGATGAGGGTTCTGAGGGCCTGCAGCTGCAGCACGCCTTCCCTCTAGTAAGCCTCCTTCAAACTGACTTCAAAACCTCCCAACATTCTATCCTAACCCTTAGCTGCAGCAAAATCCAGTGCGGCTTATACAGCTGCGTAGAATTTATATGATGTCATCCCTCCAGTTCAGCTGAGACTGAGAACAGAGTGAGACAGTGTGAAATCCATTTACCTGGAGTTTCACTGCTGCCTTCCCTGCCTGCCCCTAGATCTAAGTGGGATTCTTGTAACCCTGGGTAATAGGGGTTACACCCACCCTCAGTCAGGAAAATGACAGCCCAGTCATTACTAACCTGGCCTAGGCCATCCTACCCTCTATGCTACCTATGGAGAAGGGTGATCAGGCCCTCTCCCACCATGTGCTAGGCACAGGCAGGCAATGCTAAGGGCCCAGAGGCCATCAGCTGATGCATTAGCCTTTACTCTAAGATCTTACTATGGATATCTAGTGCCCTGGTAGAATTATCCACAGCATAGCCCTAACAGATCAGTACTGTCGGCCCCACGGCCGGGTCAGGACCACAGCCTGTCTGTCCCCCTAGCCCTCTAGGGAAACCAATCTGCCTCTAAACCAAAATACCCAAAACAAAAACAGGGACCCTACCCCAACCTGGGACACCAGCAACCAAGCACAAAGGAGCTAATGCTATACTCTAGCTTACTTCCACACTCCCCACAACCACACCTGGGAAGGAAAAGTTACAAACTGTAACCCACAACATTTGTACTTTAAACACTACATACTAAAGTACTACTGAGGAACTGTACTGAGTACCTCCTCCTTCTTGTCTTCTTCTTGTCTTCTTCAGGAACACAACTGCAAGAAAAAGAGAAAACAAAAACACACTCATAATCTGCATAAACAGTCTATCTAACCCTACCATCAAAACACTGGTGAATCCTAAAATATTTATTAGCAAAGTAGAAAACTGTAGAAACAGTAAAAAAGTAGAAAACAATGACATTATTTACAATACACATTATTTGGGGAATGGAGTGCCCTAAAAGTCCCATCTAGTGACCACAGTGCCCGAAGGCAAGTCCAATAAAGAGTGTATCCTGGGCTACAGCCCAGTGAACACAGTTCTGGCAGGCTGAAATCGTGAAGGAAGAGTCTTTGAGGACAATTCAAACATCTGGAGTCTGCTTGTGTAGAGTGTGTACTGCAATGTCATTAGATTAGAAAAAGTCTGAACTTAACAGTCCCTTGTAGAATGAAAATGGTACCACACCTGGTTCTTCAGATGAAGACTCTCCTGGCAGCATTCTTCTGATACAGCTGGGAGGACATCTTCCGAAAAATGACAGATGGCAGATCTGGAAACTGCTGGGTTGATATCATCTAGGAGATAAAACCTTGGAACAGGAAAAGAAAAAAACAGCTGGTCTGAAGTCATCTGGCATCTCAGCCGATGAGTCAGGATACAGCTGGGCTGGTGTCCTCTCTGGATCGGAAGTCATCTGTGGGACAGGCGATGGAATCTGGAAAGCCAGTACATTGCAAGACAGATGAATGTGGGGTACCTGGATCCTGGATGTCCAGACTGGTGGAACAACATAGGTACAGCAACGGCTGGAATGGCAGCACTGGCTACCACTGCTCTGCTCTCCACTTGGTAGGCATGGGCACATACGCAGGAAGGTCTTTGCTTTGTGCCAATAGCACAATGGTTCAGGTGCTGAAATTATTACCCGTCTGTGAGCTCATAATTTACACTGTGAAAGGTTTCATGTCTCTCTCCATCCACAATTTGAACAGTGTCAATAAACAGTATCCTGCCTCTTTCCACTGCCTGAACTTTTCTTTCTTAAAACACTCTGTTTCTGACATACTTGTTTGCACCAGGATGCACATGTTTCATTGCTTCTTCTATTATCCAGGATCTCCTGCTTTTTCAATCTCCTCCCAGACTCTCAGAGGAAAGGTAGGAAAGAATTCTCCATAGATTTCATTCACTTTCCTATGAACCACTCTTTCCTCTTTACTACACTTGGTTAACTTTTGACCTCTGGCCTGGCTTGGGGTGGCCAGTCCTGGTTCTGCCAGCTACCATGCTCATTGTGACATAGAATGGATCTCTAACTCCTTGTGGGGACAGAGCTGCAGAGTCAGCACTCTTCTGCCTTTGGCTCCTCTGAGGCATGCGCTTGAGGCTGTGGATCCATACCTTCTTCACAAGGTCACATAGATTCCCCTCATCCTCTTCCTCACTGAGAATCTGTGCCCAGGAGTGAGCTATCATCCTTACCCTCAGACTATCCACTCTTCACTAGGCACGGAGGTCGATACCTCCCAATCAAAGGCCCCTCTTCTCTCTTCACCTATGACTTGAGCTAGGCCCTCACCTAAGGGTCTACTGATGCTCTTTCACCATGTCTCTCTGGAACCTGGACCCTGATATATCAGTACATTGTTCTGTCAGTGAATCTGCACCTCTTGATTTATGCCACACTCTGAAAGGCCTTCCTCCACAGGCTCCACCTGTGCTGTGTGCTGCCAACTGCAGATTTTTGAAGCTTTGTCCTTGTGGAAGCCAAACGAATCTTAGGTGCTTTAGTCAAGTCATATTTTTCTAGGCACCCAGAACAGTGAAGTACCATGAAGACATCCTTCCAGCATTTAAGCACATCACACATACTCATACTGATATCCAGGCATCGCCATAGGGGAGGCAGTCGCCCCATAGTAACATCTCTCAGTATCTTCAACTTGTTTACTTCTTCTGCTATCATATCCCGGCATGATCTGGGTTATGGGCTGGTCCTGAAGCCATGACTGCAGAGAAAACAAACACTCGCTGTTATTAAAAGTCCCACTTGATTGATAAAACTTTTCAAAAGCGTCTCCTTACTGCTGTGTTTACATTACTGCCTCACACCCTGTAATGGCAGCGGCAGCACTGGTGCATCAGTGTTCTGTAAATGGCCAAGCCACTGTGCATCCGATTTACACACTACTGATAACTTTGCTCAAACTAACAAACTTGCGACTGTTCTTTCTGCTAGCACATTTGTATGATTTACCATGGACTTTTTACTTGCTGAAGACATTGCTCTAGCTTACAGTCCCTTAAAGCCTCAGTATTTCATAGTACAGGATTGCCTGTATTTCTTGCTGCATATCTCATACAACTCACATGACTCTGAAAAATATTCTGTTGCTGAACCTATAATTATGGTCACAGTCTATTGCTTATAATTTTGCTTTAGCTGGTAAAACTTAACACAGTCCTTCTTGCAAAGTGATTACACTACTACACACAGATTCAGCTGGCTTTTTGTGAAATCACACAGTTTGAGCTATTTCTGTTGGATGGTACTCACTGTTATCAGTAACTGTTTGCTGCGATTGAAAAACAGCCTGCAGCCAGTCTTGGAGGCCTCTGGAAGGAAGTGGGCTGGCAGTCCTGCCGATTGTCCTCGGAAAACCACACTCACAGTCCAGATGATTGAGATGGGGTTGAGCCCTAATTTGAACAGAAAAGTCAGTTTTTAAAGTTTTACAGTGCTTTCAGTCACCGAGATGCTCTCCTTGCATGCCAGTTCGCATATTCCACTCCCTCTCCTCTCGAATGCTGTGCAGTCACTCTAGAGCTGGCTTGGGGTGGGACTGATTGCACTCTTACCAATCATCCAACGCCTTGCAAATGAGCCTCACTTTCGTGCTTTTTCCTCATGGCACCGCCGAGCAGGCAAATTTAAACTGCAAACCACACTTTTTTTTTCAACTGTGTCTCCTCAGTGGGAGCACCATTTCAAGCCATTTATCATGGTCATTAAGAACAAGAAGTCTCTTAGTCCACACAAAAGCATTTCTAATGTCCAGGGCTCAATTTTCCTTTTGCTACCCACAGTTTTCCATACTTTTTCTTTGTCACAATTACTTTTAAAAGCTGGCAATAATGTACCTTGATGCAGGACAAGGGCATACACACTGGCTTTACTGCTTTGGTAAACAGTTGGCACTTTAACAGCAGCACGTAGATAGCAGACACAGTGGCATATTCAGTTGGCAATGCTTCTGCTTTTTGGGCTACCTACTGCCAGACAGCCAAAATGCTAACCACTATCCGAGCAACCTTTCTTATGCTTTTCTCCCAAATTGCAAGCTAAATTCCAGCTGTAGCCTCCAATTTTGTAACCCCATGGGTCGGGTTGATGGTATTTTTGTGTTATTACGCTGTGTGGTGCCTCCATAAGTAACCCCTACCTGTGACCTGGGTTCAGGGAGAAAACTGTTGCTCGGTATTTTGGCTAGGTTTGACCTCTAGTCAGGGGCACCCAGGTAACTCCGACTCAGGAAGCAACAACTGTAAATGTCCAAACCAGGAGTGGGATTCAAAGTGTGGCTTTTATTCATGACAACAGAACAACAAAGCATAGATGGATCCTCACGGGCTACACTCCTGGTAATGCAGATTTATGGAGATCAGAACATATCCTCGTTACACACTGGAACCCTCAGATTCCAAACACACTGAGCTCTCAGCCCGAACTTGTACTCTTCTCTGGTTTCCCTGGCTCAGCTCCTTGCCAGCCCTTGGACTACCTTCTTTCCTTGGCTCGACTCCTTTGCCAGCCTTTGGACTACTTACCCATTTATCATGGAGATTTACTGGTGGCTCCTAGACCACTCCACGAGCACATACAGGCTCTGTAAGGGAAACTTCTCAACAATCTCATGTCTGGGTACTTTCCTCAAGCACTGGTCAAGTACCCAAGGAAACAACAGGTGTCCCAAAGCAAACCTGTACAGGTGAATTGGTTATGCCAGATGGAGGGGTCTCCTTCTCTGCTCCCATAATTAATACCTGGCCATTTCTTTGGTCTCTAACACCTCTTCTTCTAAAAACTCTGATTTGTAGACTAACCTTTAAATGTATTTCACAGTCGATCTACAGTTTCTAGTGAAACAAAGGCCCTTTGTCAGAGCAGACTCACCATTGGTTGCAGGTGCCCCATTGGCTTCTTCCACAGGAAAATCAAACAAATTCTTGGTGCCTCAGCACAAATCTTCAAGACAGCTTCTCTCTCTCAGCTGGGCCAGGGGTTGCCCCTGAAGCTGGCTGTTATCTCCCCCATCCCTGCAGGATGGGGCCCCAAACCAACCAAGGAACAGTCTCTACCACTTCAAAACAGGATTTCTGTGTTCCTTTTATGGTGAGAACACACACCAAAATGAACTGTAGCTCTGTGACAGAGCTGAGGGCTCTGAGTGCCTGAATTTGTAGCACACCTCTTCCATCTAGTGAGCCTCCTTCAGACTAACTTCAAACCTCCAACATTCTATCCTAACCCTTAGCTGCAACATTCCAGTGTGGCTCATGCAATTGCGACAGTTCTATTTGACGTCATCCCTCCAGTTCAGCTGAGACTGAGAACAGAGTGAGACAGTGTGAAACCATTTGACTGGAGTTTCACAAGCTGTCTTCATTGCCTTCCTCTAGATCTATGGATTCTTGTAACCCCAGGTAATGGGGGTTACAGTTGTTTTTACTCTGGGTATCTGGAAGCTGAGTAAGGAGAAGTGTCTCAACCCATAAGATCCCTTGGAACATTTGAAGAAGCTTGAGATGTAGGCAGGGAGTTTGTCAGACAAGGCTCTGAAGAACCAAAGAAGAGTGTTCCTTTTTCTCCTTGTTGAGAGAGAGGACCATCCCATCTCATGGTACTGTGTGCAGTGGTGGGTGCGAGATGGCAGTTTTAGGATGAACCTTAAGGCCTGGTGGTAGAGCATATCAAGTTTGCTGAGAAGTTGTAGGACAATGGTTGTAGAGAAAGTCAGCATAGTCCAGTAAGGGTAGGAAATGTAGATTGCACTAGTCTCTTTTCTAGCTTTTGGTAAGTAAGTGCTTAATGTGGTAGAACACGCCTAACTGCTGCCTTAATTTTTTGAGATCTCATTAAAATGGCATAAGAAGTTGAGCATGTTGTCCAACCAGAACCCTAGGTATTTGAAGGTATCTACTATTTCAAGGGGTTCACCTAATAGCGTTAGAATCATATGCTTGTGCGTTGGACCTGAGGCTGCCTTAGGTGCAAGGATCATGGCTATTTTTTTGCATTGAGCAGGAGCTTATGCTTGATCAGGTTATGTTGAAGAGAGATGAAATCTTGCGTCCTCACAGGCTGAATCCAATGATGAGTTTGAGGTGTAAAGGATGGTATTATCTACAAATAGGTGCATATTAGTAGTATGCAGTTGCACATCAAGGCATCAAGGTTGTTGATATAAACTGCAAACAGGATAGGACCTAATTTGGAGCCTTGGGGAACACCTTGTAGAAGTGTTTTTAATAGGTACAAGTCACATGAAGCTTTAACTTGTAGTCTGTTGATGAGGTAGCTGGTGAACCATTTAATGGCAGTCTTATTGAGGCCGATATTGCACAGTGCATCAAGCATAATATTGTGGTCCACAGTACTGAATGCTTTACTAAGGTCAAGGAAAAGGGCAAACACATACTTCTTAGAATCCAGGCAATTTGCCAATCTGTGGTTACTTTTGCATGGGCAACATATGTGCTATGTTTGGCTTAAAGTCGGACTGTGCAGGATTGAGCAGTTTTTGTGACTCCAGGTATTCTCTAATTAGGGTGTTGACGACTTTTTCCAAAAGCTTTGATAGGGTAGACAATATGGAACTAGACCTGTAATTGTTCAAGTCACTGTTATCCCCAATTAAAACAAACATATAATATGTGCAGTTTTCCAAAGCACAGGTATTATGCTCTGTGACAGGAAGATGTTGAATAGATGGGCATAGGGGCTGTTAGGTAACAATGCCCTCAATTTTATGAAGTAGGGATCAATATTGTCAGCCTTGGCAGTCTTTTTGTATCCAAAGAAAATTGGAGGTCTTCTACTTGTTTAAACGTAACTATATGGAAGCTGAAGGAGGAGGGATGAAATTGGTTGAGGTTGATGTTAGCATTAGGGACAGCAGTGGGTCCCTGATGGGCTGATTTTGTTGATAGGCGAGGAATTGAAGGCTAACCCAGCTGATGCAAAGTGTTCATTGAAATGGTCTAATATGGTAGATCTGTCAGTAAGGGTAGAGCCATTGGATACTATTTTGTGAGGAAGGAGGCATCAGTAATATGTCCTTCGATTTCTTTGAGGATGCTCCAAAATTTGAAGCATCGTTTTGTTGTCTTCCAATGCAGCTTGAAGTATTTAGATTTTTCAGATCTAATTAATTTAGTGCAGGCGTTTCTAGTGGTACAGAATGCTATCAAATTGGCCTCTAGTTGGGATTCCTTGCTGTTTTCCATCAATAATCTCTGTCCTTGAGAGCTTCTTCAGGATAGGAGAACCAGCCAGGAGGTCATTTTTAGTCTTGATCAACCTTAGGGGGCATATTTGTCTATTAGATCTTTACAAGGCTGTGGTAGATATTAAATGCCTCATTGAGTGAGGGGCTAAGTAGAAGTCCAGCCATCTGATGCTACCCAGGTCTCTAGGAAGGCATTCTGGCAAAACTTTCTCAGACATCTTTTCGGAGTGAATTTGGAGGCAGACTTTAATAGGGCGAGTGTCTGATGCAGGCAATGGCACAGTGATCACATAGGTCATTAAATAATACTCCAGTATGCAAAAGTTATGGGATTTATTGACTAATATAAGATCAAGGAGGGAGCTTCGCTCAGAGTTTTTTCTGTTGGGTCTGGTGACCGAGGTGTTAATTGTGTCAGCCCACTAGTGTCACAGATGTCCGTGAGCTTTTAGAGTTCTCATCATTCCAATTTTGATTGAGATCCACCATTATGATACATTCAGTGTTAGTTGAATCAATTAGGCTTTGGAGGTGCAGTAGGAGGGTAAGGCCACCAGATGGCAGGTGGTACCATACAGTAATAAGGAGAGCCTTTTCATTGGAGAGGGCTAACTTGAGTGCCAGGCATTCAAATTCTTTGGCCTTAGTGGTACAGTCAACAACTGTGACAGAGAATTTATTCTAGAATATATTACAACCCCCAGTGTGTCTGTCACATTGGTAGGTGCTGTACCCTGGTAGATTAATGACTTTGTTCTGGGGTTGATGGCGTAAGCCATGATTCTGATATCATAAAAAGTCAGGAGATGCATGTAGAGCCCAGGTCTGAATCAGGTCAAGTTTCTTGAGGAGACTACAAACATTCATGTGGAGGAAGCTGATACCTTTGCATTGTGGGAGGTCTACAGGGCTGCTTAGAGAAGCTGGCAGGCCTGTGTTAAGTTTGACATTTCCAGAGCAGAGTAAGAGTAGCAGCATTAGCTTCTTGAGGTAGCGACTTAACCTGTTGAGTAGCCACTTGTCACTTCACCTGGTCCTGGTACGCTTCTTTAGTGGGTAAGTAAAGGCTTCTAGGAGGTTGATTAGGATACAGTGAGATAACCATCCTAGCCGCCAGGTTCGGGGCATCCTCACATATTCTCTGGTCAGGGTCTGATGTGAAGATAGGCGAGGCCATAAGAAGTTGTCCCTCTGTGTCTTGCCAATGTATAATAGGTGGGCAGAGCTTGGTGGTTGTTATGGGGTGAGATTCGCCAGGTGCAAGTTAGCTACCGGGTTCTGACAGGTATAACTCAGAAGGAGGAGGCAGCTCAGCAGAATAGTGCCCATGCATGGCATTATTGTTAGTGTGATAACACCTGGTATAGGTAGCAATATGCAGTATAGGTGGGACCTGATGGATGATGACTGCTTTAAGAGGCAGAACCAGCTGGTGGAGGGAGCTAGGAGATAGGCGTTAGTATTAATTGAGTAATAGGCATAAAAGGGGTTGGCCTAGCTCTCAGAGGAAGAGCATTTAATAGAGGCCAAGGTCAGGGTGGGTGGTATGGGAAGAAAATTCTAGAGACACAAGATTTAGTGTGAGGAGGTGCCCAAGATGTGATAAATTGAAAAAAAAAGCTGGAGCACTGAAACACCAGGTACCCAATCATGGGACGAGACATACAGCAGCGCCAATCAGTGGGACTCCTGGAGAGTCCTTAGGTCAATCAGGGCTCCACAACTGCTCTCCGAGTCTTTCAGCGAGCTTACCCAGCTTAGAGGCCCTGGTCGACAGGTGGATGGTGCGCAGCTGGCTGGCACTCTCCAGCCACCACCACCAAGTGTAGAAGCACTAGCCCGATCAAAGGCTCTTTGGAGCTGCAAGAGACAGAGACAGAGGTTAGCTAGGGCAGGCAGCACAAGGGACAAAGAACAGTAAATCGGTGGGCATAGGTGCAATCAAGAATCAAAGGCAGGCTAGGCATGGGATGTGTGACAGCAGACTCCAGACAGCAATGTATTTTGCAGTGGTGCCACTTTGGTCTAGTGATGTTAAGCAGAAAATAAATTAATGGTAGAGGAAGGAGAAAGAGGGAGAGGGAGAGAGGGGAGGAGAGTATCAGCTGGAGGATGTGAAATAAGGCAGGTGGGAAAACACTTTAAACAAAATTAAAACCCCACATTTTTAGCAGAATAAACAGTTGTACATATTCTCAATGTAAAACCCACAGTTAGAAAAATCAGAGACACAAGATTTAGTAAGAGCGGAGGCACCCAGGATGTGATAAATTGAAAATAAAAGCCACGGAGCACTGAAACACCGGTACCAAATCATGGGATGAGCTGTACAGCAGCCACTCAATCAGCAGGACTCCTGGAGAGTCCTTAGGCCAATCAGGGCTGCCAACCGCGCCCAAATCTTCAGCGAGCTATCCATTGGCGGCCCTGGGTTAGGGCTGGATGTGCACAGCCGCCATCAGAAGCCTAGCTTGCCTGGGCTCTTGAGCTTATTCTGGTCGGTGGTGGGCATGCAGCCAGTCTCCTCCAGTCGCACCGTCAAGGTAGAAGTGTTAGCCTGGTCAAGGACCTTGGACAGCTTAGAGGCTTCTGGTAGGGCAGGTGGATGGCACGTGACTGGCTGGCTTCTCCAGCCATGGCCACCAAGCGTAGAAGTGCTAGCCTGGTCAAGGGCTCTTGGAGCTAGCTTAGAGGCACCTGGGTTGGGCAGGTGGATGGTGTGCAGCCGCTGGCTTCTCCAGCTGCGCCACCAAAGTAGAAGCTGCTAGCCCAATTCAAGGGCCTCTTGGAATGAGGCTGGAGGGAGTGTTTGGGGCAATCGGAGGGATTCGGGGACTAGTAAAGGAAATTCAAATACAGAGTGAACTAGCGGGAAGAGACAAATTAATTGTAAAGCAGGGGAGGTTGGAAACCAGAGAGCAGGCATGGGGCTTGGGGCATGCTCGGTGAGAAAGGAGAAGAAATAGTCAGAGGGTCACCCTTGAGGGGAGGACCATACCAGAGAAGGGTCTCTAGGTATGGGGACCTGCAGAGGGGCAATGGAGGGGAAATAAGACTGTGGTGGATGCCAAGAGAGGGATGGTGATACAAGCAGGGTGTTGGGGAGGACTAGAGTTGCAGGAGCTGGGAGGAGGGAGGTCAGAGTGACGGTGTGGCTGGAGTATGGAGGGGAAGGAGGAGGCTAAATGGGAAGAATTGGGATACTCTGTCATAAAAAGTGTGGCAAGAAGGAGGGCAACAAAGAGTTCCTAATAGGAAGGTCAGAGGACAACTACGGAAAGAGGACTCGGGGAAGGGAGTTATGGGTTATATCAGGAGCACAAAAAGTAAGTAAAAGGCTGAGAGGACACTAAGGTACTCCTGTTGGGGACTCCATGATTAGGAGTATACAGTTGGAGGCAGGGAAGTGCATAGAATAAAGTTCCTGGAGTATGAGCTGGCAAAGGACTGTGGAGGATCACTGGACTCCCTGTTGCATCTGGGCTCAAATAATATTGAGGGAATAGTGTACTGAAATCTAGGCTAGGTTCGAGAACTGGTCAGAGTCTGTCAGGACAATGGATGCACAGTTTCTTATCGGAAATATTGCCAATGCCAAGGGCCACTGTGGAGAACAAACAGAAGATCAGGAGGTCAATGACTGTTTCAGGCAGTGGGGAGAAAAGTGGGAGATTGGGGTGTTGGGGGAGTTGGGGAGTTTGGGATGACAAGAGACTGTACGCTGGGATAGGCTTCACCTAAATCTGGTAGAGAGGAAGTTCTAAAATGGGATGAGGATTTCATTCAGGCTAGATGGGGTTTAAACTGTAAAGGGAAACAGGGAACAGAGGAGCTGATCCGACCATACATTTCATGGGTAGGCCTGGCCTTCAGACTCTAGGAAGGGGATCAGACAATTACCTAGGGAGGGAAGGTACCTTAGAGAAGGATGGAAGGGATGTATAAAAGATCCAGTGTGGGCATGGTAAAAGGGGTAGGTACAAGGGTTGTGGGGTGAAAGCAACAAATGGTCAAGCCTGGGAACAAGATGCCAGAGTTCCAGGCCATGCTGGTTGAAGGAAGGGTGGATTTAGCAATGGTCACTGAGAATTGGGCCACCCCTGACCACAACTGGTATCTTAATCTGAGTGGGTACACCTGCCTAGGAAGGATAGAAAGGTGGGAAGAAGAGGAGTAGCTATGTTCATTAGGGATAACATCATGATTCTTAGGGGCGGAGGAAGCAGAGGGCAATGTGGAGGCCTTATGGGTTACCTTGCAATCCCCCGCAGAGAGAAGATCAAGATGGTGGTGATATATAGGCCCCCAGGGCTGGCAGAGGATGTGGAGGATTATCTGCTAACATAAAGGGCCAGTGTGGGCCAGAAGGGAATGGAGTGGTGTTGATGTGGGACCTTAATATGCCAGCTACTGAGTGGGGAACTATGATGTCCACAGTGACCAAGGAGCAGAGGCTGCTGGATGGCTTCCAAGAAGACCATCTCAATGACATTTGGCACCAAGCAGAGACTCTAGGTTCCCGGCCTTACCCACCTTCCACATCCTTATGGGATCATCCTGGAGAACGCTTCTCATTTAGATATCTGGGGTTTGGCTGGACCAGCACCTCAAATTTTGTGTGCATATCGATGCTATCCTGAAGAAACTGCACCCAATGCTTGGTGCTCTGTGCAGGAATCATAGTTGCATCCTGCTGACTGTGAGGCACGAAATTGTCCAAAAGATGATACTCCCATCTTTGACTACTGTGACGTAGTCTATGGTGCTGCTTCCAAATCTTCCCTGACCAAGTTGGACACTTTTTAACTCCTTCTGCTGCTTTGCTTCGACTCCCTTCCGCCTCCCACCACTGTGAACTCTATCGCTTCTAACCTTCCTTCCACTGTCTCACAGATAGATCTTACACTGTGCCAAACTAATCTCCAAATTCTGGTTCAGAGTGCTCCCTCCTATCCCATCCTCTCCTCTCCAGCTCCCCACCCACTTTCTCAGATCTAATGACACCCACACCTTGACAGTCCCTCGCCACTCCACCCTCATGGGTCAGACTGGTTTGCCCATCACTTCCTAAAATTTGAATTCTACCCCTGAAATGTGACACCCTCTTCCAGCTACTCCCTTACCCTGCCATACACAATTACCATCTCCCTCAGCTGTTCCTGCTTTAACCCTCCTTAATACCTATCTCCAGCTTCTGCCTTCCTACCCTGACCCCCCAGCATGGTTTTCAACATCCTGAAGGGGAATCAGAAATGGTTACCCTTTCTTCATATTCAGTTCTTACCTCTCCCCTTGCGCTCCATCTGCCCTTCTGGGTCACCCATGTGCACAACCTACCCTATCCTTTTACTAACAGCACTTGCACTACCTCAAGCCTGCTCCTGGTACACTTGTGCATTATAAATGGTTCTGTCACCATATTACTGTTTTGTACATTTATATGTTCATTTGTACATTTTTGAATATGTATTGCATTTACTCAATGTTCCACTATTGTTTATTGTACAATACCTTGTGTTCCAACTGTTGCATAATCTTACAATGTTGTATTGTTTGTACTACCAACATACTATTGTAACTGATCATCCTTCACAACCCTATGTAGTTCTCCCCAGGTCACACCATGAGATGAGCAACTTGTTGTTCAGTGTGACCTCCTGGGGAAACATTTCAATCAGTCAATCAATCAATCAATCAATCAATAAATAAATAAATAATAACGGTGATGTCATAAGCAGTGCTCTATGACTTTAAGTAGGAAGAAAGAAGCAGGAATAGATGAGGAGCAAAGATCCAGTTTTCATGCAAATGACCTCACTACTAAATGAAGGAGAGAAGTAATCCAGAACTAATGGAAAATACAGGTAGAACAGTGTGTAACTAATATGTTTTGTTAAAGTTCACCTGAATGTGTCACACACTCTTTAACATAATGGATAGGATGGCATGACACCTTTAATTCATTTCCACCTTTCATTTACCTCCTTTGGTGAACACTCTTTCAACATCAGTGCACAGCTCTGTCATTACATACTTTACATAGAAGTTGTTGGCAGAAAAGAACCTTCTGAACAATGACAATGCTACAGTACATCCAAAAAATGCAAGCTTATCTCTGAATGCATTCCACCAGAAATATCACATTCTTGTTGCTTGACCACTCTTTTTTTCAAAGCAAACAGGACCTGACATCACAAATGAAAAAGATTTAAAGGAATATATAAATAATTACTTTTGAGATAAAAAGGTTTAACTAAATGAGGCTCATAACTTAATGCTGTAACACTGTGGGCAACACTTAACATTTCCCCTAAAACAATACCATTAGCATCTGCTTGAATGAACAGCACAGCAGTACTGCTGGCACCTCCAGTGGAGGTACTGCAGCAAATGGTTAAATTTGCTCCACACTGTGCCAGAACAGCAGCCACATTACATCTAAAAAGATTTTAAGAGCTAAAAATGTAGTGACAAACTCCTCAGACATTTCCCCAAATTACTGGAAAGCTGGCAGTGTCTCTGGCTGCCACTGTAGTCCTCCTTGCCTCAATCGTCTTTTCTCCTACATCTCCTATGGCCTATTAATTTTCTCCTCGCCCTGTCCATGACACCATTGCCCTTCCAGCTCTGTTTGTTGCCACTTGCCTGCTTAGTTTGTGACATACTGCAGGAAGCTGTTGCCCACTATCCCTAGCATTATTACTATCCACCTCGGATTCATGTACATATAATGCTGCATTGTGTCCATGAACCTTGCACAACTTCACCCATCTTTTTAAGTCATCCTTCTAAATTCTCGCACCTTTGTGCCTGATGCTCATATCTCCTGCCCAGCTTCAACTGGAACAATATTGTCTGGTGGTCACTCCCGCCAGTGGTTTCTATACCTTCATATCCTCACCCACTCCCATTAGACAGTATGAGGTCAAATTTATTCCCTTCCTAGCTGGTTCACTAACCAAATCCATTAGGATGTTATCCTGGAAGGCATGTACAATTATCTGTTCACCTCACACTTGGTGTCAGGTGTCCTCATTACACTACCGACATGTTGAAGTCACCTACAATCACCACTCCCCACTTTGTACAGTTCCTCCAGATCTGTTACACCAGTACCTGATATGACTTTCCCAAATTGTAAGAGGTGCCTGTACACCACCAACAACCATAGTGCACTACTGTTTTGATCTTGCAATTGCATCTATACAACCTCTGTATTTCCCTCCTTGCCCTCTTCCCGAACACAATGTTTGCCCTCCTCACAGAGAGTGCTTCCACCCCTCCTCTCCTCTTAAATCTATCCTTGCCATATGTTGTTACTAATTGCACCACCCTTTCTGCCTTCACTCACAGCATGGCTTACAACCAGACCTGACTATGCTCTCTTTGACTGACTACCCCTCTCAGTATTGAGGTTCCTTAACACTGACACTGCAGCCCTTTCTCCCATCACACCTACAGTAATCCCTCCCCATCCTAACTACTTCTTCTTCTGGCACACGCTTCCTGTTTTGCCCATGTAAGTAGAGTAAGTAAACTTTATTTTCAAGTGCCTTTCAAATATCAAGGTTCTTTACAATAAAATGACTCAGATAAACAATCAGATAAAACATACAGTTAAAATTTTAAAACTTTCAGAAAAGCCTCATAAAACAAATAAGTCTTGAGCTCAGATTTAAAACTCGAGACAGTCAAGCATTCTCTTATCCGACGAGGTAGAGAATTCCACAGGGTAGGAGCAGTGTAGGAAAAGCATGTGCCCCAGATGTTTTTAACCAGACCCTGGGAATCTCCAGCAATCCCTCGTCAATGGATTGGAGTAAGCAGGAGGAGCAGTAGGGAGTAAGGAGATCTTGTAGATACTGGGGTCCCTGTTCATGTAGGGCTTTATAGGTCAGTAACCCGACCTTTAAAGGTGATCCACCACTGTACCGCAGCCAGTGCAGTTCGCGCAGCACAGGTGTAATATGACCAGTCCTAGATGTCCCAGTCAAAGCCTGGCCACTACATTCTGCACTAGCTGCAAGCTGTGGATATCAACCCCTGGAAGCCCTAAGTAAAGGCATTGCAGTAATCAAGGCAGGTGGTTACGAGAGGGCGGGGACCAGTATAGGAAGGTCAGCCAGAGGAATCAGGTGTTTCACCCAGGCAAAATTCCTAAGATTTTAAAAGGAAGATTTGACAACAGCAGACACCTGCAATTTCAGGGGCAAGCCATCATCAAAATAACTCCCATGTTACGCAACCCATCTGAGGTCAAGAGCTGGACACCATCAAGGCACAGGCCTGAGAAACCCAGTCCTATGACCCGCCCCAGGGTGACCGGGTCCAGAACCAACACCTCAGTCTTATCCAGATTCAACCTCAGTCAGCCAGTGCTCATCCAATCTCTGATTTCGCTAGACAGTTGTTAAGCACTGAAATTACATCATCCTGTCCAGGAGTAAAGGACATATACAGTTGGGTATCATCTGCATAGCAGTGAAAACCAAAACTGTATTGCCTGATGATACCTCCTAATGACAGCATATACACTGCAAACAACATGGGTGCCAATATGGAGCCCTGCAAAAACCCACAGGACAGAGAAGGTATCAGAGGAATAAATTCCAGTGACAACCCTCTGTGTCCTGCTTGTTAGAAAGATCAAAACCAATGTGAGACTGTACCAGACAATCCACAAAGAGTCCGCAGGCACCCAATAGCACATCATGGTCCACAGTGTCAAATGCTGCGAAAGATTGAGAAGGCTTAGAATAGTATGGGCCTTTAAATCTCTCACCATTAGGAGATCATTTAAAATCTGGACCAGGGCAGTCTTGGTGCTATGTCTTTCCTAAACCCAGATTGGAGAACATCATAAGCATTGTGAGTTGTAAGGTAGTCAACCAGCTGCAACGCAATCACCTTCTCAATAACCTTACCCACAAAGGAAAATTAGAGAGGTCAGTTAGCTAGACAGTCTGGATCCAGGAGGGTTTTAAGGGTGGTCGAATGACTGCCTCCTTGAGGGGATCAGGAAGTCCCCCTGCTCAAGGAATTCCAGGCAATTTCAGCAAGGGTGGGCTGATAACATCCACACAACCTACCAATAGTGGTGTAGGGCCCCAGATCCAAACTACAGCTAGTTGGTCGCAAAGTCTGGACAATCCTCACACTATCCATGAATTCCAGCCTACTAAAGTCAAACCAGGCAAGGACGGGCACTTGCCACCTCCGCAGATCTCCGTAATCCCTTATAGAAAGAGTTGGGCGATACCCAACCTGATGCGAAATCTTATCTGCAAAGAACCAAACAAGCTCATCACACTTCATTTGTGAAAAATCTCTTCCAGACTGAAGACAGGCTGGATTGAACAGTCTGTCCAAAGTCCAGAAAAGCTGAGCCAGTCGATTCGCAGCAAGCAATCTCCCTGAACAGGAATTCTGCCTTCTTATGGGTGATTGCTGATTGATAGGCCTTATAATGGTCCATCAACCTAAGCCTGTCAGCATCCAGGCTAGATTTTGGCCAAGCTCTCTCTAGCCTTCGCCCACTCTCCTCAGCTCATTCAAGGGACCCATCAAACCAAGGGGTCCTCAGGTGCAGAGTGAGTGAGCGAACATGAACAGGAGCAATTAAGTCCAGGGCATCACCCACCACCTTATTATAGGCAAATACAAGATATCTTGGACTCCTGCATTCACTTGATAGACCAGATAGGTCCTGCACTGCTGATACCCTCTGGGGTAACTCCCTCAACGGGCAATACTGGACCATGTCCACAGGGCAGGCCTGATTGGGAGTGCCCCAAAGCTGAAACTTATGGTGTGATGGTCAGACCAACTGATTGGTTCCACCCCAATTCTGTGACTGCCATCCCAGGAGGAACACAGGCTCCAAGGGTGACCCCCTATATGGGTAGCAGAGGTAACTACCTGTGTAAAGCCCAGCATTGTCATAAACTGGAGAAGATTATTTTCAAATTAGGAGAATTCATCGTCAATCCAGGCATTGAAGTCACCCAGAATTAACCATCTGGGTGACTCCAAATCCACATCGACAATGAAGTCTGCAAACTCCTTCAGGAATTCTCCACCATGTAATACTACCTTGTCAGTACTCTCTCCTCTGCTCATTCTGTCTTGACACACATTTGATAATTTATCTCTTCTATCCCTCCCTCCATCCAATTTTGCTCTATTACCAGCACCTTTGACCCTATACCTCATACCCATCAATGGCCAGTACCAGTTTTAGCCTATTGTATGAACAGTACTACATCCCTGTGTCTTGATTCTACATATTCTGCGGCAAGTCCTCAGAGTCATAGTTCCTTGATTCCCACAGCCTTCTGTGTCAGTCACAAAGTTATGTACATCATACCCCCATAATTGGTAGTAGAATGACATTACCTTGATTTAATTTAGCGACCCAAAACCATACAGTCCATGTGATATTACATGCAAATGGTATAAAGGAAGTGATGTGCTGTGGGTAGTGGTGTGTGGGGTGGGTGTTGGATGTGGCGGTTGTGCACAGCCATACCCCCTGAAACAATTAGCTACAACAGAAAATCACCCTAGAAATGTCAAGCGGCACCACAATCTTACCCACACAGGTGCATTTCCAAATAAAGACAGAAAAGCAACCTGTTACCAATTGAAATGTACCCTAAGCTGGAAAAGAAACTACAACAGTAATAAAATCAGCACAAATCACATTCAGTTACCGAAATGTACACTACTGCATCTATCACATAAAATGCACAGCACCACATGTGCATAATCACCTTTACTGATTATCATTAATGATCTGTAACATTGCATAATGTGCACAGCATAAGCTGAAATTCAACCAAAAGACAAAAACCTTACAGATTGTGTCTTACTATAGGACACTATATGTAGGACACTGTGTACCAGATTCTGAAATGGAGCTGGTGTTGTGCAAGCTGTGGCAAACATCATCTTTCACAAGCCCCATGGCCAGTGACCCTGCACCCAATTCAGGTACAGGAGGGTTCCAGTGTCTATGTCCATACACTTGTGACAACCCTCCCATGCAACAAACACATGGCACTTTTGAAGTGTTTGATGCAATCACAATGCAGCAATGGCAGGCTGTTTCCTCAACCTGATCCACGATGTGCCCCACTGGTACAATACAATTATGACAATCCCCACCAAATCCGTATGTGCCCTCTCAGAACATATAGATATTAGAATCCCCCACCACCTAAGCCCAGATCCCTGTGTCCCCTGGATTATGCTAAATAAAATAGCCCCTTTCATTGGTGGTCCCCCCACCCAAGTATTTTGTGCCCATACCCATCAGAGCCAGGGACTGTCAAAGACCCCATACCTCTGCAGCTGGTCTCCAACAGAACTCCATGTACAGCGGATTGTACAGTGTACGTGCTAAGAGCTATTACTATTGAAAGCATGGTGCATCAGGGATTGGACAGGGTACTGTGATGTATTTACTTTGTAATAGTGAGTATCATTGGGGTTGTGGAGGGGTGGTCAATACAACAATGCCACATTCCTCCTAGTGGGGAAGTTTCTAAGTTCCTTAAACAAGGCCTGGCTTGTGGAAGTGTACTTAGAACATCTCCTTCTGGGAGATACTTGTGAATTTCATGTCTGGGGTGTGTCAGCTGGCATACACTGCAGTGCCCCAGCAATATGCAGTAGCCCATGTGTTGATCAGATGGCCCAAACCCAGCTCTGACCAGGCAGCCTGCATTTGACACAGGTTGCTTTTGCCAGTGGCTCCTGTCATATCTTTTCAGTGCAAGGTGCACCTTTAACCATTCTTTGGGTGCAAGCACCTTGTGCCACTCTTGAGGCTTGAATTGAGCCCAGTATGTTCTATTGCATTGGTACAACTCAGTGTCAATGCCACTGTAAATATTTTGTTTACTGAAGTCGTAATGAAGAATTGTAACAATATCGGATTATCCATGTAATACTTATTTTTCTAACTTTTCAGAAGCATGGTCTCTAACTTATGACACCATGGATGACTTAGAGCAGGAAATTGAGGTTCTGGGACTTGAACTGTACCTATTCAAGCCGGAGTATGGACCTGATGAGCCTAGTTCGACAACTGTGAGCCACTGCATGGTGCCATAGGAAGATGATAGCAGCAATTGCCTTGTCGATCTCACTTGGTGTGAGTGTGGGAAATGTCATATTATGCCTACTGCTGATAAATGCTTCTGTTGCACAGAGGGACATCACAGAGGAGTGCATGGCAAATATTCAGTGCATAACAAAGCACCCTGACTCTCCCATTATCACGCACTCGCTGGTCTTGAAATGGCTTATGTTGTGTTTCATCTCTATAAGCAAGGGCCAGCAGAGCACCATCAGTGCAGAATAATAGGTTTGTATACATATAGTGCTAACAGCAACATAGCATTCCTTGTTGTCTGTACATGAGTCATATTAATTAATGTCACCATTAGCTGTGCCCCTGTTCCCACTGCCAGTACTGTCCAGTGGCGTACCACAATTTATGTGCTGATCCTATAGAGGAGAAAGGCAGCGGAAGGGTCAGTGATGATTCAAACCATCCTGTATAGTAAATGCCACACATACCCTATACCCTTCTGAATTGGGTGAATATGTGGGGTTTCAAGAGTATTGAGATACAGTGCAGAATTCTAGATATTAATACGGAATAATATTGTGGATAGAGAAGTCAAGACAATACAGATGTTGCTCACAGAGTGATTGAACATAAAATGTTTATGGCAACTTACCCTATGCTAAACTCAGGAAACTTGTTATACACTGTGTGTCAAACACAGACATGGGTTACAAGCTGATTATCAGATCAGTGCTCAGTGACATAATCGACAATTATATTATTTTATAAATTAATACAACTACGTTTAATGAGTGTAATACATTGGCATATATGTTTCTTGTACAACCAAAGTCTACAGAGTAAGTTATGTTACTGACAGACTTACAACTTCTATGGCAGTGTTTAAATGTGTACCACAGTCAACAAACATACTTAAGCTTATATGATTTATATATCTTTATGTCAGTAATGGTGTAAAATAATAGGACATATTTATGTTCTCTATGTTCATTTACAAGGATTGCAATCACACGCATATGTGCCTATTAAAAAACACCATCTACTCCTGTTACTCACACATGATTATAAGGATGCTTTGTTATCTGTTGCTGAACACCACGTGCCGACTGAATTTTGTTACACATGGTTCAATCTATTTTATGGTGAACATGTACTTGTGAGTTCATTCACTGAGCAATAACCCACTACAGTGTGTGCATTGATTGTGGATTAACACACACAAACATAGTGTGCTGTGACTCACCCGTTTACAGGCAGATGGTAGTCACCAAACCTGGATGTGCATTAAGTAATTTTTATTCTATTCAAACAGTAAAACAATTATGTATCCTGCAGCATTGTAAAATAGCCCCTAGTAGAAAAAACACATATCAGCCAATGGTGGGGTGGCATGGCAAAGGGACATCTGTGTGCTGGCTTTCAACTGCTGCATAGACACAGAGACAGTAATTGATCCTCCATTCCAGTACAGCTACTACTGTCATCTAGAGTGACATGCATGGCCATGCATGCTGGTGGAATCTGCAGGACTTGGCATGGGGAGAGAGAATGTATACATACACTCCCTGCTACCCACACAGCTGTTACAGTCTTCCACAGACAAGGTTGATGGCTATGTAGTCTTTCCAGCATTGGGGAGCAGTGTGTGCCGGTACATGCAGACAGGGTGCCATAGCGTCCAGAGACAGACACAGGATTCATACAGCTGCTGACACTGTGTGGTCCCAGGAGCAGGTTGGTGGACTATCATGACTTACTTATAAAATATGACCACCCCTTTAGCTTGCTCTGCTTACTGAATGAATGTCAGAGAATGTGTTCTAGAAAACTGTTGGAAGCATGTGTTACAATAATGCAGTAGTCAAAGTGTCCAGGAGACCAATCGATAAGCATGTGTTGAGTAATGGTATAGTACAAGAGAAGTGTTGTCTGATACATCACACCCATCACACAACAGAAAGAGAGAGAAACACAGAGATATAAAAATAAAGAATGAGATACTGTTGTGATATGGCAGTCTCTGTCGTGATTACTCAGGTTATATCACTGTGGGTATGGGTGTGCACTAACAGTTGAGCGGTCTGTCACTGTTGCCGAGTTAGTAGAATACCCCTGAGGGGTTTGCAGGTCTTGTTGATTTATGTACACCACAGGTGCCCTGGTAAATCCTATGTTAATGCATGAAAAAGGTACCAGCAAGCCATATGTGCTATTCCCACTTGAAATCACTCACAACCGAAAAAAAACCCTTGCTGACTCGCTCGTCTAAAGCTCCAATGTAAAAGGAAAGCTTGGAAACATCAAGTTTTACCTTCACCACCTAACAATGAGCAGTCACAGCAATGAAGCCACCAAACAGTCATAGTCCAGGTCCCACAGACCCGTTCACAACAACACATATTTAAAGTCTCATAGGACAGCAGATGTGTGAGAACTGTAGCTTTATTACAAGTGAGGGATAAAAGTGATTACAAAATCAGTGTCCCAAACCAAAATACCACTGCTAATACTGGGCATGCATACGAGGTAAGAGTGCTGATCACGATGTAGTGACACTCCTTGCTTTTATTTTTGAATCCTGTTTACCTGTCAAGGTGATGTGGTGGCACTGGGCCACTGTCTTCATCTATGACAATGCGAGCCTCAATGACTGTGTGTACCCATGTGACTGGTAACAGTCCAGCTGAAGCCATGTTGCTGACACTATCTGCATACCACTCTCACAAGCAGGACTAAGAATGTCCTGCAACAGTAACACTTTATCAGGACAGAGGACCACTGTGTTCACCATTAGTTGTGAGGTATGAATAGCTGAGGAGAGATGCTTCATTTTGTTCGGTATTGTGAACAGTTGACAGGTAGACAGTCTAGGCAGGATCTCCTCATCAACAAAGGGCTATGTTTTGTGGCACAGTAATATAGTCATTAAAATAATGTAAAGTTTGTCATTCCGTGTTGACAGTAAAACAGGGTGGGTATAATCGCATTAATTACAGTGGTGTGGTAATGCAAAGATTTACCATGGCTGGCCTACATTTGACCACTGCCCATGGATCTGTGTCAAAACTACTACAACCATGCTAAATCTCAGCATGACCCACACCCTGGAGTTGTTTATTGCTGAAACATACAAAAACAGGGTCGTGATACACGATAACAAGAATAGCTGTGAATAATGCCTATATGTTGATGCATTACGCACTGAAGGTGACATACAGTGCCATGCATCACACTCGCTGACAAGTTGATGTGCCTATGCAGGTAGATTATAAAATGACTACTTGTCACTTTCAGTATATCAGGAATAAACAATGAGCTGTTATGTTCCATCATAGACCTGTGTACCCACAGATATCAATGTTGTATATTCTGTATCTTGTGTCATTGACATGCAGACATAGTAAAACAAATCTGTTTCTTTCTTATGAAACACAATTCCTGCATCTGAGAAAAGCTACTTCCAGAAATTATATCAGTATTTCAGTACAAGTTCTCCTTTTGCAATTTTTGGTTCCTTTGCAATGTTATTTTCACACCACTTGGCACAGTGACAACTTCCATTTCCTGTTTGTCATCACGGTTTCCAGAACACATAGCAGTGATCGGTTAATGTGGTCATATGATTTGGGTTCATGAATGTCACTGACAACCCACTGAGCTGATTTTTGGACCACAATGAACAAAACTGCTGTTCACCTACTGCAGCACTGCCAGTGTGTGGTTTTGACTATTGCCAATTGACGGTTCACTATTGTTTGATCCAGTGCAACCAATTAAGTACATGCCTGTATTGCAGGGTATGAAAAATACAAACTTTAGGACAGTATTTTAATGTCACGGAGTGGTATACCTCAAGTTGGCCAGTATGGATAAATCAGGACGATTGCCTGATGTCCTTCATCAGTGTCTTATTCAGGAGAATATCCTGCAAGACACTGTAGGCATCAAGTCTTCTGTTAGCCATTTCTTAACAGAAGCACATTCTGGACTCAGCAGTGGATGAGTACATTGTTTGAACTTTTTCCCTCATGCCAGTTGTGCACATTACAAATGTGCTTCAGCACAGATGCCAATTTCTCTGTTAGCATGTCGGTGATCTTTACAAGTCCTTACGGACCACTACAGGTGATTTACCACAGACTTGACTCATGCTTGAAGATATGAGTACCGTTTGAGATGTGACTTGTCTAACAATTTTTCTTACATTGTTAGCCATGTGGGAGGGTTAAATTGGTGGTCAACACCCTGTGATGCATACTTGTCACATCCGTTTCACACACCGTGTAAGTCTGTGTAAACCCTCACTCCAGCATTCAGCAACTCATCTAGGCACTCTTCAAACTCTCATGTCTCCATAGCCTGTGAAGTGCCTGTTTGAGTTACATGTTTCAATGCAAAGTTCACAATCTTTCCAAAGGAAACATCCATTAGTATATAAGTGCAATAGGTAGCACTGAAACCAGGGAGTCACAACTGTCAACACCAGCAATGGAAATTGGACTTAACTCATTCATAGACCTTATTACTGACTCTTTCTCTTCTGACCACAAGTCATTGATAATAGGAATGACTAACTCCTTTGAATTTTCAGAATGTGTTGGAGTTGATTAGTTTTAGATTCAAAATCTAAGTAGACTGGGACATGGAAGAAAAATAAATAGTACTCTGGAGGCAATCATGATGTCTCTGACAGGAATTTTGTACCCCATCATTGGCTGTGAATACCACACTATTATGAAGTGCTCCATTACACAACATGTTGTGAATGTCACCATAGAACCAACTATGTTGCAACGAATGGTGTCCATGGCGGAACTACACTCAGTGCAACAAATGTTTCTGAAAGTGGCTGTAGTTGACTTCTAAATACTGAGAAACTTCAGCAGTCATTAAGTCCTCATCCGGAACATTGCCCAGATAAAACATCTAGTTCCACCGAAGACCTTCCTATGTTGGTCCACGCCTTTGTGTCTGCCTGCCATGACTACTACAGTGCTCTATACCTAGGGGCTACTGGGGTTGACCTCCATCTCCTGCAGCTGGTGCAGAATTTGCAGCCAGGTTGCTGACAGGTCTGTCTAGAACTAGTCATGTCATTCCTGTGCCTCACAAACTGCACTGACTGCCTGTGCAATGGAGGATCACCTTCAAGGTCACGTTGTTGACCTATAAGGCCCTGCACGGACAGGGACCGGGCTACTTGAGACTTCCTTCTGCCCTATTGCCCCTTGCCCACTTTGCTCCACTGATGAGGGATTGCTAGAGATTCCCAGGGTCCATCTTCAGACCTCAGGCTCTAGGGCGTTCCGATTTGCAGCCCCAACCCTGCAGAACTCTCTACCTCATCGGATTAGACAGTGCCTGTCCACTGAGACTTTAAGTCCTCTTTGAAGACATATTTATTTGTCTTAGACTTTGGGTACAATATTTAGTTCATGAATTTGCTGCCTATTTTAGATATTCTGATACATTTTACTTGATTGATTATTTATGTTTGACATTGTTTACGCACTTTGACATTCGAAAAGCATGTTATAAATAAAGCTTGATTTGATTTGATTTGAACTTATCATTCTCTCGTGTACAAGTACTATTACAGCCTGCCTCAGCTTCATCTTCTTATGCAAAAGACTCACTATCACAGTCACAATCACTGATGGATGGCTGGTAAGATATGTCACTGGTGTTGGCGCTGTTGGGGTTGACAAGCTAGATGTGTTCATGTCATCTACTTTCTTTGGAGTTAATAATGCACATTTGTGGTTGGGAAGTGGAGATGAACATTTCTGAAACTGTGACATGGAACCAGCAATGATGTCTTCTACATCCGAATGGACGCATATCTGTGATCGTTCCTTAAAGAATCCATGTTGACCATTGGGCTTTGACAGTTGTCACAAATATTGATTTCTACTAAATCTACCTTTACTGCCTGGTCAACCATCACTGCCTTGCCAAAGTTTGGTTAACACACTGTGTGGAAACATTTGAAACACTATGTGCTTCTTTGTTGGTCAAGAACCGGTAGTCAGGATGAATGGAACTTGTGTCCACTTTCCCAGTTTCAGTGCCACCTAATGATACACCAAACATAGGGTCACCTAATATTACAGTTTCTGTTCTTGATGTTGATTCAACCATTGTATCAGCTGTGTAAATCTCAATGCATGTGTTACTAATAACTGTCTCTCTTTGCATAATTTCACCGGTGTCCAGTGTTTTCTCTAGGTTGCCCCATTTGGAAGTGATCACTGAATCAGCTCAGGTTGTTTGCATGAAGTTGGAGACAATGTCTGAAAGACAAATGTTAATGATACGTTCTTGAGCATGTTTTAACTGTTTGTTAAACAACGATCATTGAGAGTACTTTTCTGTTTATGTTGCACAGTTTTGTATTACAGCAACCAATGAATACTATACCCTTTTCATGGAAATAAATAAAAAATATCTACCAGTTTACATACTTAAAACAACTGTGTGACAGATGCAACTTTATTACTCTTGACTGGTTCTCTACTGATACAGACAATCAGTACTGGTGATATGCAAATTACTTGCATGGACATGGTTCACAGAACAGTAATGCAAACAATGATCACTAATGTGACAACATCAAGAATAGTAAACCATTACTGGTTACATACTTACCCTAAGGGTCGAAGGTTTAGGAGGGAGGTCCGCGAAGCAGTGCTTCATATGGAGGGTGGTGGACACATGCAATTTGCTGCATCAAGAGGTGATATAATTTCATACAGTGGGCATCTGGAAGAGATGCTGTGCTGAGCATAGGCGTATGTAAGTGTCATGTGTAGGGATGATGGGAGATAGCATGTGGCAAGGGTGATGTGGGATGCTTTTGAGATGAAAACATGAGTGGACAAATCAAGCTGGGAAGGGTGACAGAGGGCATTAAGACCCTGCCAGTAAGCGGTAAAAGTGCCGCAGAGCACTGATGCACTTGTGCCTTACCCTCGAACCATGATGGCGACTAGAGTTCGGGAATGGAGTTGGGCACTGGCTGTCGGCAGGGGAGGAGAGAATTGAGCATCAGGAGGACTGCTCTCCTCTCCTGAGATGGGAGGAAAGACACCTAGCTCTGTAGCAGCCTCTGGTGGAGACCAGGAGCATGGCAGATGCAGCACAACAAGGAAACCCTGGAGGAGAAATAAGCAACTGAAGCCTCGATCGAACAGATGAAGGCCACAAGGCCATCATTTCTCGGAGCCCGAGCAAGCAACCAGACCTCAGCAGCACCCAGGGCAAAGAAGGTTTGCCATAAGGCAATTTCTCACTGAAGGGGAGAACATGCCCGATGAAGGCATACATCAGGTCACCCTGTGCTGGCCATTGTATGGTGCCAGTGGGTTGGTAACAGGGTCCCGGGGATCGTTGGCAATGGCATGAAGGAGTGGTTGATCGACACACAGGGAGATAAACAGATAACACAAAGTCCTAAAACATACCCTGAGTATAGACAAGGCACATTGCCCTGACGGTGTTCAGCACAGGGTGCTAAGAGACATGGAAGAAGTCATAGAAACATGTCTAAGGTCCCATCCCAAGTCCACAAATTCTTCCTGCACTCAGGGAAACAGATAAAGGGAGTAAATGAGTATTTTACTACCATTTTGATTGAAATACTCCCACTTTCTGATTTTAGGAAGTTATTTCCCAGCCTGCAAATTTGTAATATGTAGCAAGTTGGCAGTACCATGGGATGCTAGCAGCCATGGCACTACACTGAACAAAAGGTGAGATCATACTACCCTGGTCCTCTGTAAACTGCACTGGCTGCCAGTCAGATGGAGGATTGTCTTCAAGATAGGCCTCCTTACCTACAAGACCCTACACAGAAGGGGTCCTGTATACCTACAGGTTCTCCTGGTTCCTTACCGTCCAGTTCGGGCACTCTATTCAGCCAAGGGGGGCTTCTTGGGGTTCCCAGCATAAGGTTGCAGAACTCTGGAGATAGGGCATTTGTGGTTGCTGCAGCTACCCTGTGGAACTCCTTACCAGAGTTTTTAAGGAGGGCTGTCTCAGTGGAAGCCTTAAAAGGACTAAAATCCATCTGTTCCAACAGGCATTTTCAGATTTGTGAGATTGTGATTATAGAATGACAACTGATGATTTTATATAATAATTATTGTTATGAATATATGTCTATTTGTATGTTTCATTGTTGGATATGTGGATTCTTGGTTTTGTACAACACTCAGAGTCCTGGGAACTGGGTGTTTATAAATAAAATATCTATCTTTCTACACAGGAACCTATAGGGCTGGGGACAAGAGTTGCTCACTGGCTAGTAAGATGGACTAGAGCGGCATGACAATGTTAAAATAAGGTCACAGTATGACCCCACAGCAGTATTAGACAGTCAATGACTGCAGGCATCCAGTGGGATTGAGACTTGGTTTAGATGTATGGAGTACGAGATGGGTCAGTGGATGACAGTACTACCATTAGGATGAAAATACTACCAGGTGTAAGAAGGTAGTAGTAAATATGTCTGAGTCCTAAAAATTATCTGGACCACTGCTTGCACTGCTCTGATCCCTTTTCGCCAGGTAACTTGCACAGGGTAAAAAGTTATCCTTTGGTTTGTGGAATAGACTCAAATGGGCATAAATGTGAATTATTGGTACCTACTCTTTCTACAAGTGCTTCAAATGATTCAAGAATATCTATGACAATCACCAAACAAGCTGTTGATGTCCTACAACAGAATAATAAGTAAATTACAGACATGGTCAGTTCATTGATTGCACTTGTTTGAATGGTGGTTCACAAATGCAATCTAGATGTCTTTGTATGCAGTCCTTAAACAGAAAATGACAGGTGATACTTTTCGGTTAGTCTGTTCTCCTGGTTTACAAGTCTGTATATTTATAGAATGTGCATAGTAAAACAGTAAGGTGACAGCATAGTCTGCAGAATGGTCTATCAAGTCTGCTGCCAAATGAGCACTGTGCACTACACCATTGCTGCCCTCCCCAGAGACAATGTGAATACTCAAGACATCATCCAGTATGTGGGCTACACTCTGGATATGACATTAATCAGTTTAAGCTTCCAGTTATACTGGTCCCTGACCCTCTTGAATCAATGTACTGTACTAACAGCCACCATTTCCTCATGGATTGTGTTCCACATGTCAACAACTCTCTCAGTGTTTAGCGTCTCCACTCTCTACACTGAGCCTACTGATACCAGTATCATGTAGTGCCCACTGATGTCCCCTCAAGAGGAACACTGTATTTTAGGCTGACAATATTTACAATAGCCACAGACATTGCCAGCTATTTCCAGATATTTTGTGAATATTCTAAAGAGTTTCTCTCTGTTGCCCCTACTGTGGAAATGGAGAAAGCAGGAGATTTTTCGAAATATCACAGAAATTTTGGGAAGTAGCTGGCAATGTCTGTGGCTGTCACTGTACTCTCATACATATTGAATGGTCACGATCATATATCCTCTGCCACTCATCTCCTAAAAGTCTGTCTTCCTAGGATGTTTCCACCAAGCAGTGCATCAAGTAGTAAGTACACAAGTAACAATGATGGGAGGGAATCGGTGGTGCAGAACATTGGGAAATATGTAAAACAGGGCTTAGAAGACAACAGAATTATACATTATGCAGGTTATCAAGGAGAAAAAGAAGAGGAGGCCATTATGACTACAACTGCAGAATATCCACTGCATTGCCTTTTCCACTGTCTTGTCACTGCCGTAATACTCAATCAAATTTGTCTGTTAGCATCTTCCAGAGACAAACCCATTCTGCTGCAAAGGAAGAGGAGGCCATTATGCTTTTCCAAGGAGGTAGCAGACAAAGTGAAAGCCAAAATGATTGCATTCAGGAAATACAAAAGACACAGGCTAAAGCAATAGGGAGAAGCACAAGGAGAAGCAAAGGAGCAGGGGATCATTAAGGAAACAAAAGCTCAGACAAAAGTGCAGGTTACAAACTCAGTGGGTAGAGGAACAAAAGCTTTTACAGATACATGAATGAAAAAAAGAAGGACAAAGGGAGGATAGCGAGACTGAAGCCTGAGGAAGGGGATGAGTGGAGGATGACAACAGTAAAGCAGACATACTGAGCAGATATGTCTGGTCTGTCTTTACTGAGGAACAGGAGGTTAATGGGCTTGAAGGAGTACATGGGATGGGAATATTGCAGTACTGAATACAGAACGGTCTTAAAGGAACTGGAATGAATAAGTCGATAAAGCAATGGGGTAAGATGGAGTGCACCCAGTGTCCTAATGGAAGTAAGATAGGTGCGGCTGAACCATAGCAACCCTATTTAGCTGATCATTGGAAACAGGAGGTACCCAAACACTGGAGGACAGTAGCTGTGGTCCCTTATACCAAAGTGGAAGAAAGAGGAAGCGGAAACTATAGACCAGGCCACCTGACCTCGTTAGTGTTGAAGATCAGGGAAGCACTACTGAAGGAGAGATTGGTGGAACATCTAGTTGCCAATGGACTGCTGGACCCAAGGTACCATGGTTTCACCTAGGTCAGTTCATGCCAGAACAACATCACTGAATTTATTGACAGGCTGACAAGGGAGATGGGATGAGGGAGAGCAGTAGACATGGCCTATCTGGACTTACAAGGTGTTTGAAACAGGGCCACACTGAAGGCTATTAAACAAACTGGGGACTATGGGACTGGGCTAGAGAGTAGGGTGTTGGGCAGGTGATCTGCAGTGCAGTAGGGCACAGAAGGTTGTGGTAAATGGATGTCACTACAGAGGGAAGATTTACATAGATACATAGATACATAGACAGTGTCGGCAGATAAGGGCCTATGGCCCACCTAGTCTGCCCATTTGAGCTTGTAAGTTCAGTTTGTTTTCCTAGAAGTCTATTTCCCTTACCCCTGACATCTAGAATTCCTTTATGTCTATCTCATGCATTCTTAAACCCGTGATTGTTTCAGCCCCACCACTTCCTCTGGCAGGGTGTTCCACTTGTCCACCACCCGCTCTGTGAAGAAATTCTTTCTCATGTTTCCTCTGAATCGTCCTCCTCCAACTTCATCCCATGCCTCTAGTCCTGAAACATCTTTTTCGCTTAAAAATAGTGTTTTCCTGCACCCTGTTCCTCCTGTAAGATACTTGCATGTCTCTATCATATCCCCTCCTCCTCTCCTCCAGGGAGTACATGTTCAGTTCCTTCAACCTGTCTTCATAGGATTTGTGATGCAACCCATGCACCATCTTTGTTGCCCTCCTCTGAACCTTCTCTACCCTGTCTACGCCCCACGTAGGTATGGTCTCCAGAACTGTACACTGTACTCCAGGTGGGCCTCACTAGTGTCTTGTATAGCGGAATTATGACCTCCTTTTTCCTGCTGGTGATGCCCTGCCTATACATCCCAGCATCCTATTTGCTTTTACCTGATGCCTTGTCACACTGTTTCCTACCTTGAGGTCATCAGAGATGACAACCCAAGATCCCTTTCCTGCTTGGCATGCTATATCCTCACCCCCAACTGATATATTGTGCCAGGTTTTTGTGCCCCATATGCATTATCTTGCACTTCTTTGCATTGAATTTCAACTGCCAAACCCTTGACCATTCTTCAAGTTTCTGCAGGTCCCTTCTCATTCTGTCTACACCTCTGGTGTGTCTACTCTGTTACAGAGCTTTGTGTCATCAGCGTAACAGTGAAATTCTGCCTTCTATATCCTGCAATGTCACTGATGAAGATGTTGAATAGGACCGTCCCAGCACTGATCCCTGTCGTACCCCACTGGTCACTCTTCTCTCTGTGGAGTGACAGCCATTTACCACCATCCTCTGTGTCCTGCCACCCAGCCAGTTACCTACCCACCACACTACTGTCCTGCCCACACCCATATTCCCCAGTTTGTGTAATAGTCTTCTATGTGGCACAGTGTCAAAGGCCTTGCTGAAGTCCAGATAGGCCATGTCCACTGCCCTCCCTGATCCACCTCCCTAGTCACCCAGTCAAAAATTCAATGAGGTTGGTCTGACATGACCTCCCCTGGTGAAACCATGCTGCCTTGGGTCCTGTAGTCCATTGACAACCAGATGTTCCACCAATCTCTCCTTCAGTAGTGCTTCCATGATCTTTCCCACTACCGAGGTGAGGCTGACTGGTCTGTAGTTCCTCTGCTTCCTCTTTGTTCCACTTTTGTATAAGGGGACTACATCTGCTGTCCTCAGTCTTTGGGTACCTCCCTGTTTCCAGTGATTGGCTGAACAGGATAGCCAGAGGTTCAGCCACCACCTCTCTTAGTTCTTTAAGGACCGGGTGCACCCCATCTGGCCCCATTGCTTTGTCAACTCTTATACTTCCAGTTCCTTCAGGACCCTTTCGTGTAAAGGGACTTGTGTCCATTTCTGCACCATTCTCACCCCTTGTACTCCCTTCAGACCCATTACCCCTCTTCCTTAGTAAAGACTGAGCAGAAATACCTGTTCAATATGTCAGCTTTACTGTTGTCATCCTCCATGCTGCTCCCATCCTCCCCTTCAGTCTAACTATCCCTCCCTTTGTCCTTCTTTTTCACTTATGTACCTGTAAAGGTTTTGTCCCCTTTAACCACTGATTTTGAAATGTGTTCTTCTGTCTGAGCTTTGGCTTCCTCATCTGACTTCCCTGCCTCTTTGTTTCTCCTGGCATTCTCATCCCCTTCTGCCTGTGTCTTTTGTATTGCCTGAATGCAGTCTTTTGGCTTTCACTTTCTTTGCTACCTCTTTGAAAACCATAATGGTCTCCTCTTTCTTTTCTCTTGCTAACCTGCTTAATGCATAATTCTGTTGTTCTTATAATCCCCGTTTTAAATACTGCCCACTGTTCCTCAATCCCTGATTCCTGTCCCATTCCCCTTAATGCCTCTTTCAAGCATCTCCCATTTTCCCAAAGTCTGCCCCCAAAATCCAGGATACGTGTTTTGTGTGGTTTGGTTCTGCTCTTTCTGTGATTTCAAACCACAATGACTGGTGGTCACTGTTACCCAGGTGCTCCCCCACTGTTACCCCCATCACACTGTCCCTGTTTGTGAGCACAAGGTCCAGTATTGCCTTCTGCCGAGTTGGTTCCATGACCAGTTGCTTGAGGAAGGCACCCTGAAGGAGTCCAGGATAAATCTGCTCCTAGTTGATGCTGCTGCTGGGATGCTCCAGTCCACATCTGGTATATAGAGTCTCAACCAGTACTACCTCACCTTGTCAGCCATCCTTTGGATGGCTAGCATCAACTCCCTATCTGTCTTCTTCCTCCTGGGCTGGTGGTCTATAGACCACACCTGTGCGGATGGCTGGCCCATTTTCCTTTCCAGCTAACCCACAGTATCTCTCCCCATTTTGTTCCTCCTGGATCTGTGTGGCCTTATGTCATTTTTTCACATACAGTGCCACTCCTCCTCCCTTCCTGCCTGCTCTGTCTCTTCTGAATATGAGATTTACCAGTGGGTACCACAGGGATCATTACTGGAACCGCCATATTCAATATCTTCATCAGTGACATTGCACAGGACGTAAAAGGTAGAATGATGACTACCACAGTATGACTGCAGGCAGAGGAGGAGATTTGACATGGGCTGTGGCACTGGTTATCCAGGAAGACACAGACATGCATGTGTGGTGAGATGAGGTCATGTTGTTGTGCAAGTGGGTTTGGGGCACTTACGAGCAATGGGGACAAGAGTACCAGGCATGGGGTATTGTTACAAGATCAAGACAGTGATTGAGGTATTGATTTGTACACATAAAAGGTGGACATGTCACCATTGTGAGACAGTGGTATGTATGTCCAGTGTCTGCTGAGGGGTGTATTTGCAACCCTGACATAATGGTGTTGGCATACAGGAGGTGGGAGCAGAGGTACAGATCATTTTAAGACTCAGACGTATTTACTACTACCTTCTTACACCAAGTAGTATTTTCATCCTAATGGTAGTACTGTACTGTCATCCACTGACCCATCTATGCCCACACATCTAAACCAAGTCTCAATCCCACTGGACTCCTGCAGTCATTGACTGTCTAATACTGCTGTGGGGTCATCACGGTGACCTTATTTGTAACATTGTCATGTCGCAATAGTCTTTCTAACCAGCCAGTGAGCAACTCCTGCCCCTACCCCTACAGGTTCCTGTGTAGATTGATAGATATTTTATTTATAAACCACACAATTCCTAGGACTTTGAGTGTTGTACATAAACAAGAATCCATATATTCAACAATAAAACATACAAATAGACATATATTCATAACAATAATTATTATATAAAATCATCAATTGGCATTCTATAATCAAAATCTCACAAATCTGAAAACATCAGTGGAATAGATGGCTTTTTAGTCCTTTTAAAGGCTTCACGAGATGGCCTTCCTTAAAAACTCTGGTAAGAGTTCCACAGGGTACAGGCAGGACCACAAATGCCCCATCTCCAGAGTTCAGAATCTTACCCTGGGAACCCAAGGAGGCCCCTCTTGGCCGAACAGAGTGCCCCAACCAGGTGGTAAGGAACCAGAAGATATTGCAGGTATACAGGACCCTTCTGTGTAGGGTCTTGTAGGTAAGGAGCCCTATCTTGATGACAGTCCTCCATCTGACCAGCAGCCAGTGCAGTCCATGGAAGTCTGGGGTAATATCATCACACCTTTTGTTCAGTGTAGTGCCATAGCTGCTAGCATCTCATGGTACTTGAACATATTGTAAATTTTCAGGCTGGGAAAACTTCCTAAAATCATAAAGTGGGAGTGTTTCAGTGACAAATGGCAGTAAAATACTCCTTTATTCCCTTTATCTGCTTCCCTGGGTGGGGTATTCTATAATGTGGTGGGTGTACAGCCTGTGCATGACATCATTCCACCCGGCATAAGTGCACATGATACAGTGTCCCATGTGGTGTGTACCGCTGATTGAAAAGTGCATTGTTGTGCCTGTACATCTGACTGAAGCGGTATTCACACACCAAGGTCAGCGACCATGAATGTAATTGCTGCGCGGGACACAAGTGGGGCAACAAAGTGGATGACATCTTCTGAACTCAACCCCCATAACTGTCATATTACTTGTGCCATGGTACATGCTGGTAAACAGAGTACACTCGATTTTGCAGGTAGCACCTTCACTGAACCTGCCCCACTCACCCCTCCACTCAACACACAAATACCCCCCGCACCATCCACTATTACAACCGTGTACCATGCTACAGGCTACCACTTCCTCTGGCAGAGTCTTTCTATTATCCACCACCCTCTCAGTCAAATAATGTCTCCTGACTTCCATCCTGACACTTCCTACTATTATCTCATCTGGTACCCCATCATGACCCTCCTCCTTCTAATCAAGAAAATCCTTCTTTGGTATCCTGACAATTCACTTCAAATATTTAATGGTTTTGATCATGCCCTGAGTCAGATCCACTGTAGCTGGCTGACTGACCAACTGCACCAGGAAGATGGCCTGAAATGCCTCTAGTGAAACATGGTCCCTTGTAGTCTTGGTGGTTGTGGTGCACCACTCCACCCACAGTAGTTGAATTCCACCAGGAATGCAGTATTCCCTTTCCTACAGACCCTTCTGGTTTGTTATGCTAACTCCATATCCAGATCCTCCACTTGGGCTGGAGGTCTGTACCACCACCATCCTCAATGTCCTATATTTTGAGTCTTGAAACTGCATCAATAGGACCTCTGTTCTACCTTCCTCCCCACCACCCTTTTACATCATATACCTCACCATACATATATCCCCACCCCTTTTCACCTACACTATCCTTTCTGAATGTCCCATACCTAGGTGGTCATCAAGTACCATTTGTGGTACTGGTTGTCACACATTTCTGTGATGAACACAATGTCCACCTTTCAATTTCAGAAGCCTGTAATTCGATGATCTGTTACCAAGGCTTCTTGCATTCAGTGATGCCACCTCAAATACATCCATGCCCACCACCCTACATGAATTACGCCATTCCTAGTCTCGCACTGATACACTAATCCAAGTCACTCACAATTAGCAAGGGGGTAGCTTGTTTGGGTCCCTCTCTGGGACCAACAGCACACGGCAATAACACATCCTCAACTCCACCAACCACAACACAACAAGGAGCTAAAGTAACAGTACACATTGCTTTCGGTAACTATTGACAATGTTAGGTAATTGTAAGTGTAACGCAGGTGGTGGTATCTTGGTATTCACCTCAGGCACTGCTGTGAAGGCAGCATACCACGAACATTGAGGTGAACCACCCATCTGCTGTCTTTGGTGAACTGCATGCATGATAAAATGGTGTCCCTTTTGTTGCTGTATAGCATGTTCTGCAACAACCGTTATTCACTGTAACATTTACATAGTCAGAATGAGCGACGGACATCTGCTCACATTGTATATAGCTTGAAACTGGCTCAGCAAGGCTTTTTCATTTACTTAGCTACCCACCACTTACCTGAACAGAGGTGGTCCACAAACAAAATATGTACCTGTGGCACTGAATAAGTTGTTGCTGAACATGACATGCATGAAACAAATCTATAAGTCAGTGCAGCCCATCTACCAACTTCCAATAAGGAATAACTGTTACAGTAAATATTTGTTACAACTTTTTCATAACTTACTAATAATATCAGCTAATTGTTGGGTATGCCTTAGCAGTCACCTCAGGGCCCTGCAGTGAAGTCACCCAGCTAACAACGTTGAGATGTACCACCCATCACCTGGGTCCTTACTCTAATGTATGTCTATCTGAAAGGCCACACAGTTACATACTGTCCAATTGCATTAACTGGGCATAATGCTAATCTTCAGTTAAACTGCATTGAGCTAACTGAGTGACAAACACATACTTGTCCATTTAAAATCTTACAGCAATGTTACATGGTGACACTTGCAATAACCAACTATGCAATTACAGCGTTCTACTCCACCTATCAAGCAGTTTCTACTGCACCCTATTAGTGCAATTATAATGAGGGATAGATAGGGCAGAAGTACCTTCCTTGCAATTGTATGTTCTAAGTGACAGCATTTTATCAGGAACAGTAAAGCAAGGTGACAGCAACGTAGTCCCTTTAACTGAAATGTTGTCACTACCACTGTTTCAGAACACAACTTTTTAATGTAACAGTCCATGTCTGTTCTGCTCCAGTTTATCAGATAATAACCATTTGTGCCCTGTTTTCTTTTATTTTACTTATCTAACAAAAGTTATGGTCAGGCGGGCAACCATAATGTATATATTTGCACTGATTACCACAGAATTGATGCTTTCTGCAGTAATCACTGTCATAGAAAACACTCGTATTCCATACCCCAGTGTTTATAATTATACAACAGATGAACTGTGGTAGCATCTTGTGTTGAAAGTAGTGCATGTGCAATCAACTGCAGTAGCATCCAAAGTGACTGTTAGGAATAGAATGCAAGGTGGAACTAAGGCATGATAAATTAAACTGCACATAGTTCAATGATTTACAGTTATTGCCAAGTTATTGAAAAAGGAGTTATCTAACTGTGAAGCACTCCACTGGAAACTACATTGCACTTCAGGAATGTAGAAACACATGGCATTCATTTGTCAGCAGACCAAATGCCATACGTTCCTAAATGCCTGAAGTACAGTGAAATGTAAAATATACTCTGTCACGCACAGTATGGCTCTAAATTGCTTTCAGCTGTTGAAGTAGGGAATGTTTGTTTTGCAGCACTTTATCGTGCTTTATGTATGGCTCTGAACAGGAACTGCTATTACAGATGACACTATGCAATCCTTGGCTATTATGCTTCTAAACAGTGCTGTGTAATGAGTGTATGAACATACTCTTCATTGCCAAATTCAACAGTCATTAGCTAATTAGGTAGAACAAACAAATCATTACAACCTTCGCTATAAGTGACCGAAGGCTAGTATAAGATGATTGGAATCCAGGATTGAATACACACATGTAACCCCAGGTGGCGCTATCCCAAGGGCTACTACCCCTTCCTGCTTTGCCACTAACAGGTTGAGGGCCTGGATCCAATGGCGGGTGCCTCCACCCAGAGGTCGGGGTTGGAACAGTCAAAAATGACTTGGTCACAGCCCTCTTGGTCACTGCAACCCCCTTTCCTTCCACTAGTGTCCCATGAATGCTTCCCACCACCATTATGACTTACACTTACCCCCAGAATGGATTGGACAACTTGGTGCTGAGGATTCCTGTAAAAAGATACAGTAATGCAATACCCATGCACAAGAGGATCACAAACATGCAGTTCAGATAGTATACCTACAAACAACAAATATGATTTATTGAAGGAGAAGTAACAAGGGCTGGGAAATCAGGTTGATTAGCTTAACACTCTACAATATCAGGGCACTGTGCACAGGCCAACTCCTATAAGTCACTGTCTCTGGGTACTCAGGCAATAAGATGCTAGCCTATTCAGTGCAGCTGGTTGGGGCCCTGATGAGGAAAACAAGTATTAAATACCCAAATTGATTGAGTAGAGCCAGCAGGCTCAGTTCATGCGGCCAGTGGAGCAGCCAGACTAAACTTGCCCTCAAATGAACATCTGACAGGGAGCTACCCTGATGTAGTACTCATGACTCCTGCAGAAGGATCCCTTTCACACCACTTGCAGGACATAGGCCTATGTTCCAAACACTTCTCCACACATTTATATGTATACCAGAGAGGTACCATACCAGGCAGCTGCTTTAGACACCCGATCGCTTTCATTGCACAAACCGGGTGACGCAACGCAGCTTCACTTGTCCTGACAGACCGAGTGTGATTGAAGCTAATTCTCCAATCCTCTACAGGGTGAGCTCTGGTAGATAGCTGTACATGTACAGCCTCCCTGCATGCATGCCACAGCGGATCTTGTCCAATTCCTTCTGGCAATACTGTTGCCCGACTTCTTGGCCTTTCACATCGCTTCCCTTGCGAAGACTTTTACAGTGCAGGAGCCCAGGCTCCTTCTCTTCACGACCACAATGACTCAGCCCTTCAGAACAGTTCAGGGCACTTTCCTCCGGCTCCACAGGCTCCAGTTGGCTGATTCCTTCTGCCAGTCACAGCATGCTCCCTCTATAGGTGCAAAAAGGCACCAGGGTCCAGACTACATTTCCCAGAAGCACCTGCCATATGTTCCCTTTAGGCAGGCTCCTGGTGGGAGTCCAAGTTCTGGTTGGCTCAAGCAGTCTCCATTTAGGGTCCCACTTCCCAATTGGCCCATCTCAGCAGTTCTGGTCCAAAATGGGGGCCAAACACACAGAGTCCCAGCCGTAATAAAAGCAGGTTAAACAAACTGCATTTTCACCATTACTCCAAACATTTTCTAGCAAACAGCCACATCCCTCAATTAGGCTCCTCTGCTCTCTTTAGCGACTGCAGAAATGGAGCAATTAAACTGCAGCTCGGTGGGAATCGAGCATTAAACTCACAGTCCCCCATACAAACTCATAAAGCCTGCGAGCAGGCAGCTGTTGAAGACAGTACCAGAGGCTCTAAAAGCACTCATGGCGCCCACATTTAAGCCGGCATTATGCTGAATACCACTTAGGCAAAGAGCACTTAGGCAAGCTCTGGGAAGGTTTTTGGAACCCCATTTGTAGGGGTTACACACAAATAACTGATGCAGTGCAACTGAGACATGCCAAAACTACAGCAGCATGGGACAACGGTAAGCCTATTTATTTCTCACACAAATGAACACATTTAGCAGCATAAAATACATGGCAGCAGCTTTTCACATTCAGGGCTGCACTGCATGAAAGAATACCTGCAAGAGGACAGTAAACTTGTGAGGATCAGTACAGTTTCAACACACACAGTGCTTCTACTGCTGTTAGTGCGGTAAAACAAATGGATCATTCATTGAAGGCATTGTGTTGTGGTGAGGCCCCACATCATCATATTTGACCAGCATGATGCTAGAGGCTGAAAGCAGTGGTAATGTAGAGGTATGCACAAGAACTACTACTTTTAAAATTAAATATATTGCATTATGATAAACTCTGATGCTCAATGATCAGTAAGACTTGCACACAGCAAGGAATTCATTGACCAAAATTGAGCTTTGGTACACATTCCCTTTAAGTATTTATTTATTTTATATTGTAGTTTAGGATTTTTCTTCCCATGTGTAAAATTATACACTTATCTTCATTTAATTTAATTTGTACTTGTTTGTCCACCCTCAATGTAGTTTAGGGAATCTTGAAGCTTAATCTGATCGGTATTGAGTTTACAATTGTTCCTACTCAGCAGTCATCAGCAAATTTGTTACCCAAATACTCTCCATTTTAAATTGTAGTGAAGAAATATAAAATTGAACAGACAGGGTCCCAACACGGACACCTGAGGTACCTCACTGTCACAGGTATCCAATCAGAAAGCACACCATTTATAGTTACCCTCTGTCTTCTACTGTCCAGCCAAGCTCTTATCCAGATTATAATGTTATTTCAGATGTAACAGCATATAGTGAATCTATAAATTTGTTAGCAGAAGTTTAGCAAAGGCTTTGAAAAATCCAGCTGTACCACACTGACTGAATTCCTAAGTCCAAGAACATATTAATCTTTTCATAAAAATGAAAAGACTGGTTTAGCATGGTCTAGGTTTGAGTCCATTTGGTGTTTTTCATTTAACTGAAAAAGAATGTGATCCTTTCTTATTCCTCCAGTACTTTGCACAGTACCACTGTTAGGCTCACTGGTCAATAATTTTCAGGAATCTGTTTTGCCGTTTTTGTAAATGGGGACAATGTGTGCCTCTCTCCATTTAAGATCACCTCATCACTATCTAGAGATTTCTGAAAATAAATGCCACAGGTGGAGCCTTTTTCCTGCAATCTCCAAAATTAGTCTATGGTGAATATCATCTGGTCCTGGGGATTTGTTTTGTGTATTTGTGTTAAGCTCGTTTTCACCTCTTGGATATCTATTTTTATTCGGTGTATGTCTGAAATAAAGGCCCAGATATTCAAACTCGCCATTCTGAGTTGCAAACCCTACGCTCTCAAAATAGTTGCACAGGGGTGTGGCAGGTGATATTCAAAGGAGTTGCACTATTGAGCAACTCCTTTGAATATCACCCAACCACAGCCACTCACGATGGGCACTGGAACTTGCGCCACTGCAAGTTGCCAGAGTTGAACATTAAACTTGCGTGGCGCAGTACCATGCGCCATGCGCAAATTTATGATATTCAAAGTGACATGCAAATGGCGCCATAATTTATGCAAGGTGCAGGAGGCCATTTGCATCTATTTATGGCCCCATTTGCATGCCATTAGAATGTAGGTGCGCGCGATCTCGAGGACTTGCGCCTGGCCGCCCTGCCAGGCAGCAGCCATCGAGGACCGGCGCACCCTGCAACTTTCCAGCAGGCGAAGTATCTCATGTATACATTCCCCCCACAGATCCCGAAGCCGATCGTGGGCAGAAAGTATCATGACCCCCACACATCTCCCGAAACCCGATCGTGGGCATAAAGTAACATGACCCCCACACATTTCCCGATGCCCGATCGCGGGCATAAAATGTATAAACCCCACACATTTCGATGCCCGATCGCGGGCAATAAATAACTATGACCCCACACACATCTCGAAGCCCGATCCACGGGCATAAAGTAACATGACCCCCATGCACTTCTCCCGAAGCCCGATCGCGGGCATAAAATGCTATGACCCCCGTCCACACATCTCGATGCCCGATGGCGAGCAGAATGTGTATCAACCCCAGATGCCCGATCGTGGTGGGCAGAATGTAAAAACCCCCCCAACCCGAATATCTCCTGGTGGTCCAGTGGACCCGTAATGCCCGATCACGGGCAGAATGCAATTGCAACCCCCAAACATCTCCCTGGTGTCTAGATGTCCCCCACCCACTCAAAGCCCCCTCACCCCGCTCCACCTGGCAGCCAGCGGGCGGCAGTATCCACTCGCCTGCCGCCCGCACCCACCCGACTAGCGGTCAGTAGGGCTGCATGCCCATTAGTGGAAGTGATAGATTCTACAACCTCAAGCATAACTCATGTTCTTATTCAAATAACATTTCTTTGATCTCATGAGCATCATCCCTTCCCAGGACATCAAGGCATCTTTATGATTTCACACCAGTGTACTAAACCTGGTTTCCCCTTAGAAACATCATAAAAGGGATACTGATTTCCTTTTTAGCAGTTAAGGCTATTATTAAATTAGAAAAACAGGAGATTCCTGATCAAGGCCTGTTCTGCTCTATAATTAGCTTCTGGCCTTCCACATAACACATTGTATCTAAAAGCTGTGTGTGTGTGTGTGTGTGTGTGTGTGTGTGTGTGTGATCTCACATGCTGTTTCAGCATTTCTTATGGGAGACAGTTCATAACACATTTTTTTTTATTTTACAAAAAACCATACAGCACTAAGAACTGGCAGTCCACGTCACACACAGTAGCAAACTTTTTTTTCAAGCTGGTGTGGGCCTCAACACATAAGAAGAAACATAGAAACATAGAAACATAGACTTTGAGGGGCAGATATGACCACTTGGCCCACCCAGTCTGCCCATTTCCCTACCTACTAGATAAGCTGCAGATTCTAGTTAACAAACAGCCTACTTCCTGCAACCCCCCACTATAATTGCCTTGTGTCTGTCCCATGCATGTTTGAATTCCCCCACTGTTTTAAACCCAACAACCTCCTCAGGAAGGCTGTTCCATGTATAAAATGTACACACCTGCCCCCAGAACCGAACCAGGGACCTGCTCCATCGGAGCCATGCACCCTACCCACCACATCACATGGCTGGCTTTACCTCCAGCTTTCCAAGATTTGAATGAAAAAAAAAAATTGTAGAGTAGGCTGGATGAGAAGCATTTAGTTGTAATCTAATGTATATTTTAACAATTCATTACCAGTCTACAATCCATACAGTGTATTGCTCTTTCTTTTGACTCACAAATGTATCTACTACTGTACATTAGAAGATGGGTTGAAAAAAATCCTGAAACCTGATTATTGACAGCAGTCACTAAGACTTATGTTTATTATGCAACAATGCCCTCTAAATATAAAAAGCCAGCTCTTTGTTCCTTCATAAGGACTATTTTACATAAAAAAAAAAAATGTATTCTTTAAATGTTTTAAAATATTATGTTTTTTTTTATTTGGTTACTGCAAAATGCCATTTTCTAAGTGAAATAAGATCCTTCAAGATGTGGGTTGTTGAGGGATACTCACGGTTCCAGAGACTGTAAGGCCTTCCCTCTGTGCCAGTGGGACTCACTATGCCATGGGTGAATGGATATCCCACAACACCAAGCACTCTGTTGGGTCTTATTGTTTACTTAAACCATACTTTTGAACTAAGCTGAAATGTGAACCCAGAACAAATGGATGACAAGAATCAGCTATATACTGTACCTTTAACTAACTTTTTTTTAAAAGCCCCCCCTTCAAAATGAACCAGAGTAGAGAAGAGGTCTCTACACTACCACCACAACATCACCTGCTGACCACAACCCAGTTAGAACTATTTTCTGAAACAGTACTCTTACACTATCACTTAGAAATCATTTTTTATATATTTATTTCTTTTATTATTTTTTATTGACACAAATTTTGTAATACAGTTCATAATAGCAACAATGCATTCCAGGGTGTGGTATATTATGAGATATTGTCACTTCTCGGGTCATTGGATATGCTCAGCTTGCAGCCTCATGCCCAACCACAGTTCCATGTCATAATAGCAATTGAGGAACAGCGATTGCTATTATGGCGAGTGCACATTGCTGAAAAATAATTTTGGCAATGCACACTGCAGTGCTCTGAAAAATGGCACCCGAGACCTACAGGTCTAATTTTTAATGTGGGGGGTTGTGCCCCCCACACCCTCCTACTTATAGATTCTCAACTCCAGGGAGGTTCATGTTGGGGCAAAAACTTTGGGGCAATACATGCCACCAGGTGGCAAAAAGAATCTGCACAAAGCCGGACTGGAACCCAGTACCCCATGCCTCCTAGTCAACCACCCTCCCCATGATGGCAGCAATTTGGCTCAGCAGCTACTTGCCGCAACCTCTCCCACTTGCCATCCCTCCCTGTGTCTCTGCTCCCCGCGGGTGCAAGAGCACGTATACCTGCTAGTTCCTGTCACCATTTTCACTAACCCCAGTATCCGGACTCCCTCCTCCATAGGTAGCCATAATCACAGTCACCAAGATTGAGTCCCTGTTTTTCTAGGCATTCATTCTCAGTCACTATGGTCACGGACTACCCCCAACCACCTGAGGCATGATGATATCCCATGATATATCACACTCTGTCATGCATTATTGCTTAAATAAAACATGGGATGGTGTGTAAAACCTGAATTTTACACACAGCCTCAATGTTTGATGCTTAAATAAACCACTTGAGTTTTGCTGTCGGGGTTTATGTAGCATCCAAGACCTTGGTGTGTGCAAAATTCTTGTTAAATGCACCACCTCAAGTATTATTCTGAATGTAGTTCCTTTCTTAGTTCTCTGAATTACTGTTTTGTGTGTGTGTGTGTGTGTGTGTGTGTGTGTGTGTGTGTGTGTGTGTGTGTGTGTCTAGGAGAAGATCAGCCTTATTTTCTTCCCAGTCAACCATCTGATGTGTAAGTTGGGGATGAGGTAACCTGTGTTTGAAGATCTGCATGCTTTGCCACTAATTAACTTATTTATTTAGTGGATTGAATTTCAGTTCCTAGGAGCATGGCCACCCTCCAGAGCATCCAGGTCCTTCTGCAGAGCTGTCCTACCCTCTTCCCCATCCACCACCACCGTGAGCTTTAAGTCATCTGCAAAGAGGTTCATTTTGCTCCTGATATCAGAGATATAAGCATTAAATAGGAGTAGCCCACATCTGACCTCTGTGGAACCCTGCCAATGACCCTCATAGAAGACAAAACTTCCTCCCCACCACCTGTTGAGTACCTACAGACAGCCAGTTCCAATCCACCTGAACATTGGTTTCCCAGTCCCATCCTCCCCAGCTTATCTAGCAGACCAGTGTGAGGTACCAAATCAAACATCTCACTCAAGTCAAGGAAAAGGACATCCACCAGCCTACCCTGATCTAGCGCCATCATCACCCAATCATAGAACTTCACAAGGCTGGTCTGACATGATCTTCCCAGAATGAAGCCATGCTGGACATCATCCGGGTAACCCAGCTCCACCAAGAACACCTACAGCCTCTCCTTTAGGATGGCCTCCTTCAGCTTGCACACCACCATAGTCAGGCTGACTGGCCTGTAGTTCCTGATTCTTCCTTGAGCTGCCTTTGTGGAAGGGGCACAATGTGCCATTCTCCAATCCTGGGGCATCTTTCCTCTCTGTATAGAAGCATTAAAGAGGGATTCCAGGGTGTAGCCAAACATCAGCCAATTCAGATAGCACCCTTTGGTGGATACCATCCAGACCCAGATCTTTTCTTCTTTAAGGTTTTAAGGCCTTCCCATACTCATCCAACAGGAATTTCCTCAACTGTGGCTCCTCTCCCTCAGTAGATTCAGTCCACCACCCCTGTATCCTGCTGCTCAATCAGCCTCCTGTTGTCAACTGGGTGTTCTCATCCATGGTCCCTGACCCATCTTCCCTGCATTCTCATTTGCTGCACAACCCCACATCCTCCCAAGTGAAGACAGATGCAAAGTATTCATTTAGAACTACTTCCTATTTCCCCGACTCCTCTGCCCATCTCCTCCCTGCCCTCGACCTACAAATCTGCCCCTTCACTCTCCTACTGTCGCCAATGTACCTAAAGAACCTTTCCCCCAATTCCCTGTGCCAGCCTCTGCTCAGCCCTAGCCTTGGCATATCTTACCACCCTAGTGATCCTTCTGGTTGCCAAAACATACTCTTCCCTGTCCACTACCATACGCAAATGCTTATACCTACAGTAAGTGGACCTCTTCCCCATTACCCCCTTCCCACATCCACCAGCATGACTTCCTGAATCTACCAGACTTGCTTCTCACGCTTGCACAAGACCTGGTAGCCTCCTGAAGCCCTCTCTTGATAAATTGCCATCTACTTTCTATGTCCATGTCCAGCCTTATGCCCTCCAAGTGGTCCTCGAGGAGTTTCCCCATGTTCTTAAAATCTGCCCCTCTAAAGTCAACTACCACAGTCTGTGTGTGATCATCTCCCCGGTCACTCCCAGTTAGGGGTTCCCTCACCTCCAACTCCCTTACCAGTTCACAGTCTGTCTGGACAACATGTAGGATACGGCCCTCCCTCATTGGGTCTGAAACCTGCTGATTTAGGAATGCATCCTGGAAGATGTCTAGCAGCCTCTGTTCCTTGGTCAATGTGGATGTCATAGTTCCCCAATTTGTTGCCGGCATGTTAAGATCTCCCAATATCACCACCCTGCACCCCTTCCAATGACAGTGGACCTTAATATTCTCCACTAGACTTTCTTCCAGGTCATCTGCCAGCATGGGGGTCTGTATACCACTCTCAATACTACCCTCCTACTCACTGGTGACTGCATGGTGACCCATAAGGTTTCCACTTACCCTCCACTCTGCTAATCCCGATGCCATTCTAAAGAGAGCAACCCCACCCATTCTGCCCACCAACCTGTCCTTTCTGAGCACAGTGTACCCACTCAGATTTATACTAAGGTTCATACTAAGGTCAAAGGAGCTGAAAAGGCTTTTGGCCCATATTGGCTCCGGTAAATTAACTATAATAGTTTCAATAATGTGCATTTTATATGTGACAATCCAATTTTGTTTTGAAATCTTGTTTATTTTTACTATTAACAACATATGAAGATAATACATTCCATGGATTTATCACTCTCTGTGTGAAAAATACTCTCCTATTTTCCGTACAGAACATATTATGTTTTAATTGTTTATTATGTCTCCTAGTACCTTTATTATGAATTTTGAAGCATAAGTCTAGCTTTGTATATAAAGTAGGATCCTGCAAGAGACTATAACATGACATCATATCTCTCCTAGTTCTTCTCGTATGAAGAGACATTAAATTTAATTTTGACAACCTGCTTTCATAACTCTGTTCTCTACATTCATAGATTATTTTTTTAGTTTTTCTTTGTACTTTTTCAATTATATCTGTAACCCCTAGGTGGCGCTATCCCATACATACCACCCTGCCTGCTTGTTAGCTAGCAGGTTAAGGGGTTAGGTTCAGTGAAGGGTGCCTCCACCAAAGGTCAATGTTGGTATTAATCAATTTAACCAGGCCACAGCCCTCTGGGACACTGTGACCCCCTCGATTCCCACTAGTGGCCTTCTTAATATAGACTGTTCACCTTCCCAATACCCTGATATGCGTGGCACATACACATATATTTGGTACTTACCCCAGGACTGGTTCCTTCAGCTTGGCTCTGGGAACCCCCTGTAAAACAAGGTGATGCAATACACAAGCAACAAGGTAATACCTTCAACATAAACTGACACCACAATCAATGTAAATTGCAGAAAAAATAGATCTGATTTATTCAGGGGACTATAACAATGATGGGGGATAATCAGGTTAATTTGCTTAATCACACTAAAAATCATACTGGTGTGCATGCAGTCAGAGTCCCTATCAGTCATACTCTCTGGGTACCCAGGATGGAAAAAAGGGGCTAGCCAGGTCTGTTGCACAGGGTAGGCCAGCACTGCAGCTGGTCGGGGCCCTGTGAGGAAAAGAAGCAACATGCACACACCCTAATTGTAATCCGGAGCCAGGGAGCTCAGTTCATGGGAACAACACAACAAAATAATCAGGTGACACACTTTTGATTTAAATGATGGTTGCAGGGAGCTACTCTGATAGTTACTCATGGTACCCAAAGCTGAACACAGGATGGATGATGGTCGAGACGGTGGATGGATGTTCTGGATTTGCCAGAGGAAGCAGGGCCCACCCGAGTCACTTCTGCATCGTTCCTGTTCAGGTGTGGAGCAGGGGACTGATCCCCTGGCAGGTGCCTCACCGACGAATCTTCTCTGTGTAGCAAGGCAGGAGGACAAGACCCTCGTGGTAGGGCCTAACTGCATTAGACAGAAATGGATGCAGTCCGAATGGAGCTGGGTATGACTTCCAGCTCTCAACACACAACTCAGCTCGGGGGAAAACCAGGTTGTGACCCCCTTCCAGCTTGCAGCACATTTATATGTAACTAAGGATTACTGTACCAGGCAATCGGCTCCCCGATCCTGATTGCAAAGTCACTGCAACACCCGGGAGTTCGATGGCAGCTAGAGTTCCTAACAAACTGATCGCATTTAATGAAATCTTCGGTTCTCTACAGGTTGAGCCTGGTTTCACTTTGGTAGCTTCTTTCACTCTCACAAACTCGGATTTAGTCCTAAAGTATTTTTTCCTCTCTTTCTCAATGCTGAAAACAAGCAACAGGCCAGAAGTCAGGCCTTCCACAGTTCTCCCGCGTGAACTACGGTGCAAACGGCTGCTCGAGCTATACAAGCTGTTGCTCTCTCAGCCTCCAACTTAGATCTGGCTTGCCAGCAGACAGTTCAGGGGATTTCCTTTAGATCCAAAATGTTAGATTAATTGGTTCTGCTGTCAGTCACAACATGCTCCCCCTGTTGGTGCAAAAAGGCGCCAATCTTCCAAAACTATAATTCCCAGAATCTGGCACCACACAGTCCCACTTTAACAGGCTCCACTTTAGAGTCCCAAAGTACTGATTAGTCCATTTTGTCAGTTCAGGACCAAAATGATTACGCTAAACAGAAATAGTCCATGCTGCAAAAAAAGCAGGTTAGAACAAACTACATTTTCATCACTGCACTAAATGATTTCCAGTAATTAATTACATCTTTCAAAGAGCTCCTCTGCACATTTAGGATGGCAGAAACGGAGCGATTATTCAGCAACCCGAGCAGGACTCAAGCATAGAAACACACTGACCCCCATTTAGGCTAATTATGACTGTAACAGGCAGCACTTAAAGAGACAATACACAGAGGCTTTAAAAGCTGTCACTGGCAACAACAGTTAAACGGCTTTAACACCAAACACCAACCAGGCTGTGAGCAATTAGACAAGCTCTTACAAGACTTTTTGGGAACACCCGCTTGTAGGGGGGGAACATATCTCTGTTTCTCTTAAAGACACTCATAATGAACGCTTCTGCATCTCCATTTATCGGTGCGCCCACTTCAGCTTCTAACAGTTGGTCGATAGCCAGCAAAGTTTGCACACGAAAGAATCACTGGCAAACATGAGTGGGTCCTGCGATTCTCCAGTGAGCTGCCGCCCGCCTGGCTCCCACACTGCTCAGCACGATGACAGACGCTGTGCGAGCATCGGGAAGCCCATTATTTGCAATGGGCAACAGTTTATGCATTTTAATGACATAGAGGTTACTTGGCATGAAATGGGCACCGTCAATCCACATGGGCCTTGCTAGTTGACTGATGCCCACATTTCAGTGCCAAGGGCCACTGTATCATTTAAAATGCATAGAAAAGCTGCCGCCTATTGCAATAAGGTATCACGCCTGTGGCCTCACTGGCATCCTGTCATCATGCTAATGAGTGTGGGGCTGGAGCTGGGGCAGCAGCAAAAAACAGAAGTCCTTGGGACCCGGTTTTCACGTTTTTACGAGCGATTTAACTTTTTTATTACTTTAAACCTTGCAGACATTGTTATTTTGTTGGAATACTCTGGGGACAAGGCACCAATAGGTAAGGTGTGGGGGCTGACTGTGTTAGCTTGGTGAGTCTCTTTAAGTGGTCCCTATAATGAGCTACCATTATCCAATAATGGTCTTATGCAGGCTCTATACAGAGGCATGATTACTTTTGCTTCAAAACTTTTAAAATTATTTTTAATTGTTCAAGCAGGAGCAGGCAGAAGCACTGAATGAATACTTTTGTTCCGTGTTCACAGAAGAAAAGTGGGGACCACTACTAGCATAGGTTGGGAGGGTGGGGACAAGAGGAGAGGAGAGAAGGGACCAGATGGAAGAACTGAGGCAAGTAGAGTTCTAGAGGGACTGAGGGCACTGAAGGTAGACAAGGCACCAGGACCAGATGGTATCCCTGGTGCTGAGGGAGTTGTCGGAGGTGTTGGCGGAGCTGCTGGAAGATCTGTATAGCACCTCCTTGGAGTCAGGATGTGTGCCACTGGACTGGAAGATGGCACATGTAGTGCCATTACACAAGAGTGGGCCAAGGGATGAACTGGGTAATTATCATCTGATAAGTCTCACCTCCATAGAGTGCACACTCATGGAAATGATACTAAAGGAAAGACTGGTGTCGTACCTGGAAGACAATGGCCTCCAGGATATGAGGCAGCATGGGTTTGTTTCAGGAAGTCTTGCCAAACCAACCTGATACAATATTATGACTGGGTGACAGGTGAACTGGATATGGGTCGTGCAGTGGTTGTTCTTTACTTGACTTCAGCAAGGCCTTCAATTCGTATTCTTATGGGTGGCTTGGGGAAACTAACTGGTGTAGAAGTAGGGCCAAAAATGATAAACTGGATTACAAGCTGGCTGAGTGGGAGGCTGCAACAGGTAGTGGTGAGGAGGAAGCTCTCAACTTCAAGGCCGGTGATGAGTGGGGTGCCACAGGGCTCTGTGTTGGGGCCAGAATTGTTTGGGCATTTCATATCAGACATTGGACATGGGGAGGTGAGCAAGGTAAGTCTGTTTGCTGATGACACCAAAATCTGAGCAGTGGTGGATGGAGAGGAGGGGTGGAAGTAGCTGCAGGGGGACCTAAGCAAGCTAGAGAAGTGGTCAGACAGGTGGCAGCTGGGGTTCAATGCAAAGAAGTGTATGATACTTTGGCGTGAAGAACCCAAGGAGAGAATACTGGCTGGGGGTTAAGCTGGGGATCACAGAGGAGGAGAAGGACCTTGGGGTAATGATAACGGGACCATGAACAACACTGCCCAGTGCAGGAGAGTGGCTGCAAAAGTGAATAAAATGCTGGGGTGCATAGCGAGAGGGTTTTCATCCAGGTGAAGTGAGGTGATCTTGCCCCTCTACAGATCGCTGGTAAGGCCGCACTTGGAGTATTGTGTGCAGTTTTGGAGGCCATACCTAAAGCGTGATACCAGGCTGCTGGAGGGAGTGCAGAGGAGGGCAACAAAGATGATATGTGGAATGGAGGGGAGAGACTATGACAGCAGGCTGGGAGACCTCAATATGTACACCCTGGAGGATAGAAGGGACAGGGGGACATGATAGAGACATTCAAGTATCTGAGGGGAATCAAAAGGATGGTGCAGATGGGGTCTTTAAGTTACGGAGGGTCACCAGAGGGCATGGGCTAAGAATCGAGGGGGGAAGATTTAGGAGGGAGATGAGGAGACACTATTTCACAGAGAGGGTGGTAGCAAATGGAATGTCCCACCAGAAAGGGTGGTATCATGTTGATCTGTGAACAGCTTCAAAAGGGCATGGGACAAGGGAGAGTGAGGGTAGGGGGTGGCAGTGGGATGACAAAAGGGAGGGGGGTTGAGGCAGCTGCAAACTAGGGGTGTTGGTTGCACACTCGAGCAGGCTTAGATAGACCAGGTGGTCTGTTTCTGCTGGCACATTCGTATGTTCGTATGTTCGTATTAGCATTAATAGCCTGAGTTTGACAGTGTTTGTCATATGTCATTTTTACGTTCGCATGCGCGCATGCACAAGGAACGTTTTGGGAGACTAGCACACTTTGGATGTGTGCTCTCCCATGCAATTCAGTGCTCTGTGAGCAGGCGTGGTGGTCCTGCACCATGGTGCGGGAGCTCTGTATGACAGCGGTGGTCTTCACTTCAAAGAAAACCACAGCTGTCATACCGAGCACCACGGCCACGCCTCCCGTCACGCCGCGCTCCGCATCACGCCACCCCACCAAAGCTTTGGTGCCTGGCTGGGAGCCCACCCCAGCATGGCAAACAGTGTTTGCCGATGAGGTGTCAATCCCCGATCAGCTCCTCGGCCCTCCCCGCGTGGTTGCTGATGGGTGCCTAATCCCCGTCGCTCTCGGCCCCCCAGCCATCTTCTGCCACGCTGAGCCCACCCAGTGTGGCAAATGTCCCACGTAGTCCTTTTTTTAAACCTGTAAAGAAAAAATGGTCCCACGTAGCCTCCCAGTCCCCTCCCATAACCCGCACCACCCACTGCTCACCCAGCCTCCCCACACCCCCCTCACCCCATACTTACCTCTGGAGCTCAGCACGATGATCTTCGGTGGACCGGGAACATGTCTGCACTCTTCAAAGCCGACCGCGAACTGAAGAAATGCTGGTAAGCTGTATAATGGGCTAGATAGGGGGGTTTCAACTTTATTGCATATCTCAGGCATTTTTGGAATTTTGCAAATTTTCAATATGGGGTTTTGGGACCCCTTTCATGAATGATGTCACTGTCATGACGTTATTCGGTCCAAAGGTGATTTCCAGTCACTGCGTGAAATCACCCTTCGGCCTGAATAATGCCATGATAGTTACATCATTCATGAAAGGGTCCCCAAACCCCATGTTGAAAATTTGCAAAAGTCCAAAAATGACTGTTTTATAAGCTATGCTATGCAGTTCCTACACAGGCCTCAGTTCGCGAATTTTCAATATTTTCACTCCAGATTTTCAACATTGCCATTTTACCACACCTCCTTATGAGCAGTACAGCTGTCATTTTTCACATCCTGCCCAAAACATGTTTCCGCCCATGTAGTGCACTATGGCGCAGTCTTTGTGCGAAATCAATGTATGGGACACGTTAAGAAAGTCACAGTGACACTGTTCATGAGCAGAGATCTTAAAATGGCTATGTTGAAAATTTGGTGAAAAAAATTCCAAAATGACTGTTTTATGAGCTGCAAGGCTATGCTGCCCCACGCATCAGAGGTTTGCGAATTTTCATATTTCCATTCCAGATTTTCAACATTATCATTTTACCACACCTCCTCATGAGCAGTAAAGCTGTCATTTTTCACATCCTGCCCAAAACATGTTTCCGCCCATGTAGCGTACAATGGCACAGTCTGTGTGCAAACTCAATGTATGGGACACATTAAGAAAATCACAGTGACACTGTTCATGAGCAGAGGTCTTAAAATGGCTGTGTTGAAAATTTGGTGACAAAATTCCTAACAATGACTGTTTTACGAGTGTTCATTGCGCAGTTCCTATGCACGCTCATTAGTTTGCCAATTTTCAATATTTTCACTCCACATTTTCAACATTGCCATTTTACCACACCTCCTTATGAGCAGTGCAGCTGTCATTTTTCACATCTTCCCCAAAACGTGTTTCCGCCCATGTAGCGCACAATGGCACAGTCGCTATGTGAACTCAGTGTATGCAACACATTAAGAAAATCACATTGTCACTGTTCATGAGCAGAGATCTTAAAATGGCTATGTTGAAAATTTGGTGAACAAATTCCTAAAAATAACTGTTTTATTAGCATGCATTGTGCACTTCCTACACACGCTCGTAAGTTTGCGAATTTTCAATATTTTTAGTCCAGATTTTCAACATTGCCATTTTACCACACCTCCTTATGAGCAGTAGAGCTTTAATTTTTCACATCCTGCCCAAAACATGTTTCCGCCCATGTAGTGCACAATGGCGCAGTCAGTGTGCAAAATCAATGTATGGCACACAGTAAGACAATCACAGTGACATTGTTCATTAGCAGAGGTTTTAAAATGCCAGTGTTGACAATTTGGTGAAAAAATTCCTAACAATGACTGTTTTACAAGCGTGCATTGCACAGTTCCCACACACGCAAGATTTTCAACATTGCCATTTTACTACACTTCCTTATGAGCAGTACAGCTGTCATTTTTCACATCCTGCCCAAAACGTGTTTCCGCCTATGTAGCGCACAATGGGGGTAACAAAAAGGTCATGCTGAAAATGTATTGTGCAAATACCAGCAATCACACAGGGCATTAGGGTAAAGCACCATACATGCCAAACACCACTGCAAATACCTGCAAGCGAACGTTCGGCACTGACAAATGCTTGTTTTAGATATGATGACTCCTAAGTCTCTTTCCTCTGTTGTTTTCTGAGAGATATTGTTCAGAATGTAATTTGCTTCAGTGTTATGTCTACCAAAACACATCACTGAGCATTTCTCTGTGTTAAAGCACATGCCCAAATTCATAGCATTTAGGTCCCAATCATGTCCCAGAGTGGCCCCAAGTTTCAGTGAGAGCAGACATCCACATTCCCTCCCACCAGCATCACTCTGGAACTCAGGCATCTTGTTACCCAAGCTCCTAGCATTTATCAGGACCACCCTCCATCCCTTACTTCTACACCCTCTAAATGTTTCAACCGAGAGATTTCATGTAACTGCCTACTTGGGGCCCCCTGTACGCAATCTGTAACCCCCGTCAAGAGTAGAAGATTGAGCCCACCCTTGATGGGGATGCATGAAACAACCATGCGGCCCAACCATCCCCCTTTACAAGTTTAAACCCCACCTATCCTTAATGAATTTAGAAGCATAGAAACATAGACTTTGACGGCAGATAAGGACCGCTTGGCCCATCTAGTCTGCCCATTTCCCCACCTACAGGATAGGCTGCAGATCCTAGTTAACCAACAGCCTATTTCTTCCTAGCCCCCACAAGAATTGCCTTATGTCTGTCCCATGCATTCTTGAATTCTCCAACAGTTTTAGACCCCACAACCTCCTCAGGAAGGCTGTTCCATGCATCCACTACCCTCTCTGTGAAATAATACTTCCTCACATTGCCCCTGAACAGCCCCCCCATCTTTAAATTGTGTCCTCTTGTTCTTGCATGTCTCTTTTCTGAAAGATGCTACCCTCTTGTTGATTCCACTGAGGTACTTAAAAGTTTTATCATGTCCCCCCTCTCCCCTCTTTTCTCAAGGGTATACATATTAAGCTCCTTTAGTCTCTCTTCATACGGCTTCTCTTGCAGACCCTGCACCATTTTAGTTGCCCTCTTCTGGACTGCCTCTATCCTGTCTATGTCCTTGCAGAGATGGGGTCTCCAGAACTGGACGCAGTACTCCAGATGGGGTTTCACCAACTGTCTGTACAGAGGGATAACAACTTCCTGTTTTCTGCTGCTAATGCCACTCCCTATGCATCCCAGTATACCTCCAGCCCTCCCTACTGCCTTCTCACATTGCTTGCTAACCTTAAGGTCATCTAATATGATTACCCGAAGGTCCCTTTCCTTTTTTTTTGTTGTTACTACCTCCCCCCATTGTGTATTCTTCCCCCGGGTTCTTGTTTCCCAGGTGCATTATTTTGCATTTCTTGCATTGAATCCTAGCTGCCATACTTTCCTCCATTCCTCCAACCTTGCCAAGTCCTTCTTATCCTTTCCACTCCTCCTTGTGTATCAACCCTTTTGCAGATCTTTGTGTCATCTGCAAAGAGGCATACTTTTTCCTTCCAGTCCCTCTGCAATGTCACTTATGAAGGTATTAAAAGGACAGGACCCAATACTGAACCCTGCAGTACCCCACTAGTTACCCCTTTCTTCAGAGTGGACTCCATTTACAATTACCTTCTGTGTCCTGTTGACCAGCCAATGTTTTACCCAGGCTACCACTCTGGGACCCACTCCCAGGCTGGCTAATTTGACTATTAATCTTTTGTGTGGGACTGTGTCAAATGCCTTGCTAAAGTCTAGGTAGGCCATGTCCACAGCCCCTCCCTGATCTACTACTTTGGTCACCCAGTCAAAGAAATCTATTAGATTTGTCTGACATGACCTTCCCGCTGTGAACCCATGCTGCCTTGGGTCCTGTGCCCCACTGACCTCTAGGGTACTCAACTATTCTTTCCTTTGTAGCGTACTCCATCACTTTCCCTACCACAGAGGTCAAACTGACAGGTCTGTAGTTTCCACCTCTGTCTTGGTCCCACTTTGTGAAGGGGAATCACATCTGCCTTCCTCCAGTCCTCGGGTACCACACCATCCTCCCATGATTTACTAAAAGAGTAGCCAGTAGTTTCACTAGTTCCTCTTAATTATTTTAGAATTCTGGAGTGAATTCCATCAGGCCCCATTGCTTTGTCCACCTTCAGTTTTAGGAGTTCTTGTAGAACCCTTTCTTCTGTGAAAGGACTGGGATTGCTCTCTATCAAGAGTGCTTCTGTTAATTGGATTAGGCACTTCCTTCCTCTTTTGTGAATACTGAGCAGCAATATTCATTCAGTATCCCTGCTTTTTCACTGTCCCCCTCTGCCCACCCACTGTTCATTCTATTCAGCCTCACTATCTCTCCCTTTGTCTTTCTACACTAGCTGATGTACCTGTAAAAGGTTTTATCCCCCTTCTTAACCGAGTTGGCTATCTTTTCCTCAGTTTGGGCCTTTGCTATTCTGACTTCCCTCCCTGCTTCCTTCTGCCTTAACTGGTACAGCTCTCTGTCCTGCTCCTTATGTGCTTTCTTATACTTCCAGAATGCCATATTTTTCTTCCTAACTTTCACAGCCACCTCTTTTGAAAACCATAGTGGCTTTTTCTTTCATTTTGATTTGTTTATTTGCTTCACACAAAGGTTTGTTGCCTCTGTGATGGCAGTTTTGGTGATTCCCCATTGTTGCTCCACACCTTCTTCTAGCCTGTTTGCTAGTGCTTTTCTGAGGCACTCTCCCATCTTGCCAAAGTCAGCCCTCCTGAAGTCTAGTACCCTCACTTTTGTATGGCTTGACTCTGTAGCTGAGTTTAACATGAACCACACTGTTTGATGGTCACTTGTTCCCAGATGGCAACCCAGTTCTAGATCTGAGATCATCTCACTGCTCCCATTTGAGAGTATGAGGTCTAAGATTGCTCCCTTGCGAGTGGGTTCCAAAACTAGCTGTCTGTGGCCTGCTACCTGTAGTGCATCAAGAATGGCCCTGCTCTTGGATATGGCTGCAGCAAATGTGCTCCAATTAACATCTGGCATATTCAGGTCTCCCATCAACAGTATCTCCCCTTTCTCTGCCATTCTAAGAATGCCATCTATCATATCCTTGTCCATTCCCTCCGCCTGACATGGGGGTCGGTACACAACCCCGTGCAGATTGTGGTGCCCTTTCCAGTCTCCAAGGTGACCCACAATGCCTCCTCTCCTCCCTGTTTACTCTTTTGTTCAGTTGCTTTTATCACTTCCTTTACATAGAGAGCTACTCCTCCCCTTCTTCTCTCCTGCCTGTCTCTCCTGTAGGTTATGTACCCTAGTATGTTAACATCCCAGTCATGGTTCTCTGTGTATCATGTTTCTGTGACTGCTACAATACCCAGGCATCCCTCTTCCATCAAGGCCACCAGCTCAGGGAGCTTGTTGCCCAGACTATGGGCATTGGTACTCATTACCCTCCATTTCCTGATGGCCTTACTCCTTTTTACCCCATCCCTGTCCTTCTTGCCTCTGTCACTTTCTCCATTTACCCCTGCCCTTCTCCCTATCGACACCTCTATGTTGGTGTTTACCACACTTACTACCGTGATTTTTTGGGGGCTAGGATTTCCCTGCTCCTTTCCAGTGCCTCCCCCCTTGGCTAGTTTAAATGCTTGCCAATGAAGCATTTAAACCTATCACCTAGGATCCTGGTTCCCCTCCTGGACAGATGCAGCCCATCATGCCAGTATAGGCTTGCATCACTCCAGGTGGACTCCCAGTCCCCAGTGAAGCCAAATCCCTGAGCTCCATACCAGTTTTTCAACCACTGATTGAATCCCATGGTGTGGAACACCCTAGCCTCTCCCACGCCATAGATGGGCAGCACCTCCGAGAAGGTTACCGTGCATGCTACTTGTCTAAGACCCCTCCCCAATTCCACAAACTCTTCCTGCACTTCTCTAATCCCTTTCTTAGCCAGGTCATTTGTCCCTAGGTTGACAATGGCATCCAGCTCCCTCCCCTGTGCAGCTGCTCTGGCAATCCTGAGGATTCTCTCCCTGTCCCTCCAAGCCATGGCGCCAGGCAGACACCTTACCTCCCTCTCCCCTTCCTCCCTCAGTTCTACCTTCCTAACAATGGAGTCCCCCACCAGGAGTTGTTTCCTTCCCTTGCAGGGTCCCCTGCCACCCTCCTGTGGGTGTCCTTTATGGAGGTTCCCAGCATCCTCCTTGGTTTCCACTGTGGGTGCCTCCATAGAAGAACCACACTTTGCCAGAATGGCATAGAAATTGTGGAGAGGTACAACTGGAGGGATGCGCCTCTGTTCCACCACCCTCACCCTCCCTGAGCCCACTGTGGTCCAACTGCTCCTCTTTCTTGGCAACCTCTGAGGCAACAGAAGTGGCACTGGTGGTCCCTGGATGGAAGAAAAGGTCCCACAAATCCTGGCCAACTCAGCCTGGAGATGAGCAACCTCCTCCCTCAGGCCAGAGGGGTGCCTGCAGATGGGACAACACTGCATCCTCCAGAACGTCTCCCAGAAGACTGCTGCTCCACAGCCACTGCACTGCACCACTCCCATGTCTTATTTCTGGCCCCTTAACTGTTTGCAATCCTTACTCTTTCCTCTGTTTTTGTTTTCTCTCTCTCTGTCTCCTTACTTTCTGCCTGTGTGCCCTTTAAGCTCCTAATTGTCCTGTTCTGAGACAAGAATATCCTATATTTCTCAGTAGACCCCTTACTTACTCAGAGGCAGACCTCTAGCAGCTAGAGGGGGCTGGAGAGCTACTCTTGCCCGTCTAGGATGGTGGATCTTTGGTGGCTTTGTGATCACTCATTTCCTGCTCCAAAACAGGAAGTTCCTGCTGTCAGTGAAATCTTGTGCCTATGAAAGTAGAACTAGCTTTGGGTGGGAGGGTGGAGGGGAGGGAAGGAGGGCAATATAGTCCCAGTAGAGAAGTCCAGTCACACTGCAGTCCTTCCTCCTGGTGTCTTCTGCCAAGCTACTAGTAGAATCTTTCTAAGGCAGTCTTTAAATGTAGCTTCCTTCTAGCTAAGCCACTCCCCCTACTTACTAGATCTTTCTACAAGTAATTTAAACCTCACAGCTATCAAGTCCTTTCAATCACTTGAGATTTACACCTAGATAACTGTTCAGATAACCATTCAGTTCAGTTAACTCAGACAAACACACACTTTTTTGGTTTTGTTTGTTAGTTTTTACCCTAAATTAAAGGTCCAAGTACAAGAGTTCTGCTTCTTTAGTCCCAGTAGAGAAGTCCAGTCACACAATTTGGTCAGTTTCTGCTTTAGTGCTTCTTTCCCCACCAGGTTGAGATGGAGTCTGTCACTTGCGTACTGCCCCTTGTCCTCCCTTGGTTCCTCCCCAGTCCCACACTACCCCATACCACTGAGCTTGACACCACCCATTGAGCCACTCATTGACCTTCCTAATCTTCTGTTTGTTTTCCACACTGGCTCTTGGCACTGGCAGGATCTCTGAGAAGGAATACTGAGCACCCTATGTTGTGGTAGACCCTAGCAAGCTCACGGAACCTTGCCTGAGTCTCCAGCACACTATTTCCCTCTACATCATTTGTGCCTAAGCTGTCTGGGGGCCCACCACATTCCTTCTCCAGTGCAAAAACCAAATGCTTGGCCTTATGCACTGTCAATCCAGGAATACTCTTGACCCTAGCAGCATAGGGTTTATTCTCACCCTGCCCTCCTCACTGAATACTTCTAATCATGGAGTCCTCCAACAGGAACACTCTGACCCACTCTGACTGACTCCTTGGGCCCACCCCCATTGTTGGCCAACCTCCCCACCCCCACCTCCTTCGCTACCCTGGCCTTACCTTCCAACTGGGTGATAGCTAGACACCCTATCTGAGCAAAGCATGCTTAGCTGACCCATCTTCTCTAGGATTCCTCCCCCCATTACACTCTGGGCCATTCTGCCAGCCCCTCCAGGTACAAATGCACCCCCCAAAGACCCAAGTGCTCCCATCTTGCTCTCCAACATCTGTTATCTTGCACCTTCCCTCGGTACGCGCCTGCTGGTCCCCCAGGTCTTCCCTCCCTCCTAATTGAATCCTCCCTTTTTCTTTCCTCAAGTAGGTCCCTTCAATCCCTGCTTCCCTTCCCACACTAGCCATGAGTCCACCTGGATCCTTGAGGCCCCTGTTCCGCCCTTCACTGTCAGCCACATTTGCACCCTTTCTGCTGCAGACAGAAACCCCTGCCCCCAATGTGACCCTCCACAAATTCCCAACCCCATTCTTCCAGTCCTCTGGGCTGGCAGCACCTCCTTCCCATCCATGTCTATTAGCAAGCCCCTCCCTTATCCTCCTGTTCACCTGGCCAATGTTCATGCCCACCCCACTCAGCACCCCCTTATCCACCTCTGTTAGACTGACAGCACCTTCAGCCCCTAGAGTGCTCTTGTGCAAAGTCCAACCCCCACTCCTCCTGGTTCCCTGCCCATCCCTCCTGCCCAACCCACCACTCACCCCCTTGTCCACCCCTGCACCACTTACATCATCTTCCCCCTCTGTCATCAAAAGTAAAGGCTCAAATCTGTTACTAAGCTCAATGCCTGCCACCTTGTTTCCCCCTGCTGGCATCCCCCGTCATCCTGTTCTTAACTGTGCAGCCCCTGGATCTCCACCCCCAACCAGCTGCCAGCATTCCCTGCGCTTGTCAGTCTTTGACCTCCCCTCCCTGGTCCCTGTAGTACTCCATGGGCTCCCTCTCCAACCCTTCCTTCTCTGTAAATGCCATTGACCCCAGGTCCAGCTGCTGGACCCATAATGCTTGATCCATTTCCCCCCTCAACCCCCCCACTTTCCCTACCAGGACAGCCCCCTACCTTCCCGCTCCACCCTTCTACGGTCCTCCCTATCCACCTCACCTCCTCCATTAATTGTGCCAACTGGTGACACACCATGCAGCCCCCAATACTCCAAGCTAAGTCCAGAACCATGGCTGATCTGAACTCAATACATTCCACCATCCTACCAAAGATGCCAGCTTTAGAGATTTGTGGACCCTGCCTCACCCTCATCTCCATCCTATGCATCATGACATTCAAGGTTTTAGTTTCAACAATAGGCCCCCCAAACCTCCCCTGGCCGAATGACCCTCAGCCCAAGGCCCAAGCATATACTCAGTACATCAACCACTGAATCTAAACAAGGTACAAAAATGTTACACCATATAAGTTACAGCTATAGGGTATAAAACCTCTATGCAAGTTCCACTATAGCCCTAAAAATGAAGAGTCAAACCCCAAGCAGCTACTTGCCATGTCCAGTGATGCACAGCCACATAGATCCATCTGATAGGCTCATCCCACAAGGGGTGGACCCAAAGAGACTAGTTAATAATGGAGGTGGTGTGGGGTGGGGGAGTAAAAGTAGATTGGTTACAGCTCCTCTGCTGGCTTCAGTCTATGTCCTGTGGCTGTGTGTTTGGCTTTTGAGCCAGGCTGCTTGGTCAAAAAAATGCGCCCTCCTCCTGATTGGATCCCAGTGAAGAAACTTATCCTCCAGTTGCCGCCAATGTGGCCAAGTCCCTTGCCATCCCTCCTAGCAGCTGCTGATGTGGCCGAGCTTCCCCAGTTCAGCCACACTGCCGCCGATGCAGCCAAGCAATTACAGATCTGTCCTGTAGCTAGAGCACAGCTGGGCATTTGGCTTTTAAGCTCAGCTACTCAGTTGAAAAAATGCACCCTCCTCCTGATTGGCTACCAGTGAAGGAGCCTATCCTCCAGTTGCCGCCGAAGTGGTGAAGTCCCTTGCCGTTCCCAAATAGCAACCGCCAATGCAGTCGGGCTTCCCCAGTTTGTCCACACTGCCACCAATGCGGCCAGGCAATTACAGCTCTGTTATTTAAAAAGAGATCAATCAACACCGAGGGCACCCACACTCAAGTATGGGGTGATTCCAGAGTGCACGTTTTGTGCAAAGCATTTTGGTTTTCTTACTGTTTAGTATAGTATAGTAGATTGTATCAGACTAAATTTTGCTTCATTCTAGGCTGACATCTTCTGTTATTAGAACTCCAGACTCCCCTGCATCTGATATCAGAGCAGTAGACAGCACCAGAAGATTTACTAGCCTGCATTGCATGTTAGAATCTATATAAGCTCTGGTCTTTTGTTTGCTGATTCCACTGTCATTTCTGGGCTAAGTACAGTCTCAGAGGACTGTACTCAGCACCTGGAGAAAAGCAGACTTGGAAGACACCTGATCAAAGATTATAAAAGCTCTAACATACACTGCAAGCAATTGAATCTCCCACTGCTGCCTACTGCTCTGATGTAAGCTGCAGAGCATTCTGGGATTTGTAGTAACAGAAGATGTCCATTTATAATTAAACAAAATTAGTCTGATACAATCTACTGTGCTACAGTAAACTGTAAGTAAACCAACAAGTTTTTGCACGCAGAGTGCACATTGGGACAAGCCCTTACTCGAGTGTGAGAGCTTTTGTGCTGACTGTTCTATTTAAAGTGATGAAGTAGCAGTGCATGTTTAAACATCTTCTGTGTAATCAGCTGACATTGAAAACTGTTTTCATAGCCTAGCTGAAAGAGTTTACCGTGTGCAATAGTTTGACACAATGACTGAGTTGTATAATGGATCATGCAAAGTAGTTTCATTGCCTGTTACTAGGGATTTACTGCAGTTTTAATTATGCTGCCTTTCATACACATAAAAGCATGGGCAGTATCATCAGGAAAAGACCCTTGGTCCATCCAGTCTGCTCAGCATTACCCTACTCTACCCCGTGATCTATTGTCTGGTTTGTTAAGGTGCCCCGGTGTCCTTCTGTTTGCGTAATGGTTTTCATAGGATATTACTAGAACACCTCTACCATTCTATTGGGGGGGCTGTTTATTTACTTTATGGATTATGTTGGGGTGCACTCAGGGGGAAGCACTACTTGTAGTCAGCAGCGATGTTGCTGACATCCATTAGATCGATGACAAAATGTAGACACTTGGCATTGTGCCGTCAATATTTGAGATTTTTTTTTGTTGTGGGGGGGGGCTTTGACCGCACCCTCTGAATTTCTTATAATCAACTATGAGTTGGAGTTGTTTCAGAGAAGTGGCAGAACACCAGGAGAAACTGTATCAGTGAAAGTGAAACCCAGACAATTACAGTGACTTTCACTGTAATGGTCTTTTTTCAGGTTTCACTGTTGTGGTGTCACTGTGCAGTGGGTCACCACACTCAGGGACTGCTGTCTCACTCTGAGCATAGCAGCCACAGTTTGCTTCCAAACCCTGGACCACAGTTGCAGAGGAAATTAGATGGGACCATGCACATTATAATATAATTTCCCATGATGTACAATCTATCGACTCTGCTTTTAATTACCATACTCTTGATCAGGGTCAACTTGTTGGTGCAACCTTAATTGACCTGTCTAAAGTATTTGACACTGTCAATCACCATTTGCTGACACATCAACTTGCTGGGCTTGGTATATCTTCAGAAGCCCTAAAGTGGTTCTCCAGCTATCTAGCAAACCGCACACAACAGGTGAGAATAGGGTCTGCCCTTTCTGCTAAACTGCCTGTCTGTTCTGGGGTTCCTCAAGGATCGATACTGGGACCCCTTATATTTAGCATCTTCCTCAATAATCTTCTGACATCCTGTTCTGAACCAGTATTCCTCTATGCAGATGATGGGGTAATTTTCCAAAGACTGCTGACCCTACCCTCCCTCCGGCCCAACTTCAGAAAAGTTTTACTGAAGCTGAGTCCTGGTTCATCTCTCATAAGTTGGTGCTTAACTGCTAAAAAACAAATGTCTTGCTCATCCATGGTACCCACAGCAAGCACCAAGCCAAACAATTGGTGATTAAAAACAGTGTGGGTGTTATCCTTGATCAGACTCAATCTTTTAAATACCTAGGAGTTACTCTGGATAGTACGCTCTCCTACTCCAACCATGCTGAGAATGTTGCCAAGGTAGTTAACATTCGCCTAGGCCTTCTACACTGGCCTAAATATTGCCTTACTACAGAAGCCATCAGATTGGCTATTCGAAGTTCAGTTGTGTCTATTATTGACAATGGTTTGGTCATTTATGGTTCAGCCCCAGACATAACCCTACGTTGGTTCACCACAGCTCTAAATAAGGCATGCCATATACTAACTGGTGTGTGTATCATGCTCACACTTGTGACCTTTATGAACAAGCAAACGGGCTTCAACTCCAGGCTGGCATTGAATATCAAGCCTGCTTTCTGGCTACCAGGGTCCCTTCAGCTTTTCAGTCTCTTCGGGGAGCACTCGTAGCACATAAAGTTCTGTGAGCCAAATGTTTACTGTCCCTAGCTGTCGAACCTTGCTCCGACAGCAATCCATTGCAGATAGAGCAAATATTTTATTTAATTCCCTTCCTCCTGAGATTGCGATGACTGCAACCTTGGGACCATTTAAGTGGAAGCTTCATCAATTCCTAGTTTCCTGAGCATCTTGTGACTGCTATACTTAATCTCTGCTGACTGCTAAATGCACTCCCTCTGTTACCATTTGCCCTGTATAGCCCTATCCTGTTGCTACGCTATTCCACTCACAGCACTTCCTCTCTTATCCCTTTCCCATTCTTGCCCTGTTTTCATCCTACCTCATCACCCCTTCCTTTACCGCTCCACTCCAACTTCCCCCCACCCTCCTCTGTTTCCTCACCTTGTTCTCTCCCTCTACCCCCAACCCCCACCCATGTGGTTCTTTCCAGCATAAGCTTCATTGTGGAATCTCTTTCCTTGCCCTTATTTTGCTCCTTCCACTCCCAATTCACCCCTGTCCTTCTTTCCTTGTAATCCCTTTCACCACCTTCAGACAAGGACACTGGCAGCACTTGACACAATATTTATCTTGCCATATCATTCCTTTGTTTATGTAATTGCTTTCCTCATGTTGTACTACTTACTGAAACCATTGTAATTTGCTATTCTTGTAACTTGATGTGGAACCTCTGTAAAAGAGCCCTTGCCTCAAAGGTCTTTCCAATTTGTTAAATAAATAAATAAAATAAATGAAATTAAAAATTAATGGGGTTAGGATATTTAATATATATCAGCACTTCTGTATTCGTTATAGACCCCACTGTCATATGGAACAGGAAGCACTGTCAGGAAAAGAAAAATAATCAAATATTCAAACACAAAGATCCCCTGGGGCCCTAATCATAATAGACACATGTAGAAAAAACTCCCAACAGCAAGCAAAGTTAATGACACACTAGGATGGCAGCTGCTGCAAAGTGAAACACTCTGCACAACATATTTTTTTTTTATTGTGGTTTTCCTTTAGGCACTACAGTCTGATTTCAGGGTAGGTACTGCAGGTAAGAAGTAAGGGCTGGAGTGGCCAACAGCTCAACATGATTTAATAACCTCTGAATGGTTAACTAGCATAGAACAATCTAGGGAACCCTAGACTGCCCCTGCAGCTGATAATTTTCCATGAATAGAGCTTTACTCAAGACCATAGAAAATCCAGTAACAGTGACACTGAAACCTTAATGAGTTTGAAGACTTCCTCTTGACCCAGTAAGAAACCACAGAACTGGTCCTGACAGATGACAAGGATATCAGGTGGCTTTGTAGACTACATATGCATCAGAGGAAGAGAACCATCCGGATAGCTCTGAATGGACTGCCTGAAATTAGATTATTCATTCTTGGTGGGAGCAAAATCTGTCCTGGCTGGGGCTGGTAGTACAGCTTAGAGGTTAGAGAAATAAACTTTGAATGATCTTGGTACAGCTAGCAGACTTGGGTTTGATTCCCACAACCTCTACTGGCATACTATGTGACTCTGAACAAGTCACTTATCATCCTGAGTGCTCCCAGATTACCCCTGAAAACAAGCACCTGTGCCTAGTGGGCTTTAGTTGGTTACTAAAAATTTAAATGGACACTGTCGGCATTTCTGTATTTTTTTTTTCTATAGTGTGCTTTAGATCCCAGATTGCTCCCCATCGACACCAGACTCCGCCACCTCTCTGCCACCAACTTGGGATCATGCTCTGTCCTGGTATTCCTTCTTGGCTTGCCTGGCAGGGTGGGGCCTCTGTGGTCCTCTCCACTTCCCCATCAGACCCTACAATTGGTGACTTGGAGGGCAGCACCCAAAGCTAGCTACATGGGGCTATAGTGGAGCAGAGCAACATAATACTCATTTGGTGGGATTTTTAAGAGAGTTGTGTTCTGGGATGCATGGCAAACAATGTCACAGTGGTGTACAGATGCCAAGTATGAGGCACGCCTCCCAACCTCAACCACTGGTCCCCTGGAAAGTCACCTCATGGTCACCAAGGAGCACTATACTGGGAGGCACAATCTGCTACCCTCCCTCCATTGAGATGGAGAGTGTTTTATTTTATTTATTTATTTATTTATTTATTTAATTACAAGTCAGGTTTACAACCTTTGAGTCAGAGACTCATTTACAAAGGCACCTCATCGCAGGGAGGGCAGACAGGACATGGTGCAGAAAACAACAGTAGTCAACATTACAGGTGCAGTAAAGAAAACAACAGAACATTTAACATAGATACATTTAGGTTACAGAACGTTTCAACTTGTAAGAAGCTTAGGCTACATGGTGTTGCGAGAAGAATGTAGTAAACATAGATATAGTAGGTCACTGGGGAGGACAGGTCCTCAGAGGAGAACTGCTGATTGTATCCCTATAATGACCAAGTGATGGTGGAGAAGTCTGGGGAAGGGGGATGCTGTCCAGCGGACGTTGTCATGCTAATGGAGCAAGGCAGGTGGGAAAATGCAGCGTGCAGGTTGCCACTCTAGCCATCTCCCCCTGCCAACCCTCCAACCACCAAAGTCCACTCCCAAACCCAGGTTTCTGGTGCCATAAGTGGTAGCAATATCATTGTGCCAGTGGGCCAGTTATTTCTGTAGTTTTTGTAAGTGCACGATATAAGTGGTCATTATGGCAGCAGTGGTATCATAAAATGCATCCCCCCCTCACCAGAGTTGTAGAAAAGTAAGATTTATTAATTTGGGGGGCAAAAGTTAAAATGAGAGGGGGGGCCCCACAAGGCATTGTCTGATGCTACCATGGATCCCTGAAAGCTAATGCTGTGCCCTGTCATGGCTAATCTCATTCATGTATGAGTTTGTGAAAATATGTAGTTTTTGAATAATATAATGTGCATCTCATTATTTGCTTTCAATATTTTAAAAAAGTGCATCTCTTCCCAAAACTAGAACTGAAGCAGCTAAATTCACATTTAAAAATGAAGCATGACTCTGGGCACGATCATTACTGTTACATTAACGTGTTTATCCATGGCACAGCATGGCATTGTCTTTCAGGGACGTGTTGGGGCATCAGTCAATCGCTTCAGGGTGGACCGCTCATTTTTACTTCTCCAAAAATTTATAAATCATATTTTTCTACAAATCACGTGGCAGGCATGCATTTTACAATACCACTACTGCCATAAGGACAACTTTAATATTGCACTTAGAAAAGCTACAGAAATGCTGACAGAGTGCCTTTAAAAAAAGAAAAGAAATTGTGGGCTGAGAGGATCGCAGGACCCTCGGGGGGGAACAGAAAGACGGTTGGAAAGATAAAAGCATTTTTCAAGGAGTTAGTCAAATCCACATATTTAAGCTTCACACCAAATGCCCTCTGACTGATTCAAAGAGAAAGAATCACTGCCAAAAAATAGAGCTGCTACCCATTAAAGATTGAGCAATTCTAGCAGCAAGGGCAAGAAACCTAAAGTACAGTTCTATCTACAAAGAGGGAAAGAAAACGCATTATGGATAACTATCATAATAATTTATTCCTTTATATGCCCTGCTAAAAGGTCTGAAAAATGCAGAACTGGAGCTAGAAGGTAACAACTTGCATGCTGCAAGAAAAGCATGCTGCTAAAGATATCTAAGTAACTACCGTAAATCCTTTCCCACCAGCTGTGAAAATGAGGAAGAAATCTGCTGATAACAGAAAACTTGAAAATTGAAAATGTTTAGCAGTCTATAAGAGCATTGGTACATGTGCTTGTTAATGGCTGGATATACCTTCACTGAGAATCTCAAAGGCCTGGTTAATGAGAATTGAAACTTTTACTGCACAGTTCCCTAAGTTAGACAAACAAGAAAAAAAAAAGCTACAGTTAAAATTATCCAGGCATAGTGTAGCATGCCTATGGCATGCCTTTGTAATGATAACAAAAACAAGATCTGTGCAAGGACCTGCAACATAAAAAAACTTAAATATACAGTAGCAAAGAAGGGATGGAGTGAGCCCAAAGCTGGCCATAAATGTACTTTAAAAAATACATTGTTGCTCTTAAAAACCAAATAATGGTTTTTCAGTCTCCTCCAAGATGCTGGTATAATGGTCTGAAACCATAGTAGCAAATAACAAGCATTTGTCAATGCCGAATGTTTGCTTGCTGGCACTGGCAGTGGTAATGTAGAAGTTACAGAGCTGCGTAATAGGAATGGCAGTGAAGTCCTGAACTGAAGCCAACCCCACCACCACCCTGCAGAGAGTGATAGGCATTGGGGTGTGCATTTGGGTCATCAGGCATAACGGCCTCGCCATTTCACCACACCCCACCCTGCAGACACTGACAAGTGTCACGGTGTTCCTTAGGGTCTTTGGCCCTTATGCTTATCCATTTCATTAGGAAATGCGGTGAGATGGGTGCGATATAGGAGAATGGGGTGAACTTTGGGGCTGAAGAGTCCAGGGCATACTCGATGCCTCTCACTGGCTGCAGGGTGTGGAATGGTATGAGCATTACAGGCAAGAATCCCAAGTCACGCCCTGATGCCTGTCATTCTCTACAGGGTTGGGCGTTATGGTTGGAAACCCTAATGCCTCAGGCATTCGTTGGTATTTTCACTCCAAATTTTCAACATGTGTTTTTGTGACCCTACCTCATGAACAGGGGAATATCAGTTTGTTAGCGAAAGCTGCTTATGCACAGCGATGCGGCATTTAGCACTACAGGTGCAAAAACATTCCGAACAGGATGTAAAAAATGACAGCTGTACTGTTCATGGGAGGTGTAAAAATGGCAATGTTGCAAATCTGCAGTAAAAATATTAAAAAAATGGTGAAGTCATGAGTACATAAAACTGTGCAACGCACACCGTAATATAATTAGGTTGGGATATTTTACAGCAGATTGTCAACTCAGGCATTTTGGTGCCTCCGATCATGAACAGTGTCACTGTGATTTTCTTTATCTGTGCGAACAATGATTTCCCACAGCGACCATGCATCTCAGCGCTGAAAGTGTGAAAACACACTTCAGCCATGTTGTGAAAATGGCAGCTGTACTGTTCATAAGTAAGTGTGAAAAAATGCCACTGGTGAAAATCTGGACTGAAAATATTACAAAGTCATGAACTTACGGTGCGTGGAAACTGTGCATTGCTCACACAGTCATTTTATGGACTTTTGTCACCAAATTTTCAACATAGCCATTTTAAGACCTCTGCTCATGAACAGTGTAACTGTGATTTTCTTAATCTGTCCCAAACATTGCTTTCACACCCAACAGCACCATTGTGCTTCGTAATGTGAAAACACATTTTGGGTGACATATGAAAATGGCAGCTGTACTGTTCATAAGGAAGTGTAATAAAATGGCAATGTTGAAAATCTGGAGTGAAAATATTAAATTTGCAAACTTACGAGCATGCATAGGAACTGCGCAATGCACGCATGTAAAACAGTCATTTTTAGGAATTTTTTCACCAAATTTTCAACATAGCCATTTTAAGACCTCTGCTCATGAACAGTGTCACTGTGATTTTCTTAATGTGTCCCATACATTGATTTTGCACATCGACTGCACCATTGTGCACTACATGGGCGGAAACACATTTTGGGCAAGAAGTGAAAATGACAGCTATACTGCTCATAAGGAGGTGGTAAAATGGCAATGTTGAAATCTGGAGTGAAAATATTGAAAATTGGCGAACTTATGAGTGTGCGGAACTGCGATGCACCCTCGTAAAACAGTCATTTTTAGGAATTTTTTCACCAAATTTTCAACATAGCCATTTTAAGACCTTTGCTCATGAACAGTGTCACTGTGACTTTTTAATTTCTCCTGTACATTGATTTTGCACACCGACTGTGCCATTGTGCGCTACATGGTGGAAACACGTTTTGGGTGAGTTGTGAAAAATGACAGCTATACTACTCATAAGAAGGTGTGGTAAAATGGCAATGTTGGAAATCTGGAGTGAAAATATTGAAAATTCGTGAACTTACGAGTGTGCATAGGAGCTGTGCAACGCACGCTCATAAAACAGTCATTTTAAGGAATTTTTTCACCAAATTTTCAACATAGCCATTTTAACACCTGAGCTCATGAACAGTGTCACTGTGATTTTCTTAATTTGTCCCGTACATTGATCTCGCACACCGACTGCGCCATTGTGTGCTACATGGGCAGAAACACATTTTGGGTGACATGTGAAAATTGACAGCTGTACTGCTCATAAGAAGGTTGGTAAAATGGCAATGTTGAAATCTGGAGTGAAAATATTGAAAATTCGCGACCTTATGAATGTAGCGTAGGAACTGCGCAATGCACCCTCGTAAAACAGTCATTTTTAGGAATTTTTTCACCAAATTTTCAACATAGCCATTTTAAGACCTCTGCTCATGAACAGTGTCACTGTGATTTTTTAATTTGTCCCGTACATTGATTTCGCAAACCGACTGCGCCATTCTGCGCTACATGGGTGGAAACACATTTTGGGTGAGATGTGAAAAATGACAGCTATACTACTCATAAGAAGGTGTGGTAAAATGGCAATGTTGAAAATCTGGAGTGAAAATATTGAAATTTCTTGAACTTACGAACCTGCGTTGGAACTGCATAGCACCCTCGTAAAACAGTCATTTTGGAATTTTGGCATCAAATTTCAACATGGGGTTTGGGACCCTTCTCATGAATGATGTCACTGTCATGGTGGTATTCAGGCCCAAGGGTGATTTCACAGTCACTGCGCGAGTCACTGCATCGAAATCACCTTCGGCCTGAATAACGCCATGACTGTGACATAATTCAGAGAAAGGTCCCAAAACCCCATGTTGAAAATTTGGCAAAATTCCAAAATGCCCGAGATATGTAATAAAGTTGAAACCCCTATGTAACCCATTATACAGCTTACCGGCATTTCCTCAGTTCGCGTCGGCTTTGAAGAGTGCAGACGTGTTTTCCGGTCCACGAAGATCGCCGCGGAGTCCGGAGGTAAGTATGGGGTGTGGGGTGGGGGAGGCTGGGTGCGCAGTGGGTGGAGTGCGGTTGTGGGAGGGGTTGGGAGGCGCACCGCTGGACATGTTTATTTTACAGGTTTAAAAACAAAAAAGACATCATGGGACATTTGCCACGCTGGTGGGCTCCCAGCATGGCACAAGGACTTAGGGGCGTTCAGCTGACTGGGGATTGGGCACCCCCGCCTGCCAAAGGACTACAGTGCTTGCCATGCTGGGGTGGGCTCCAGCGTGGCACCTACAACTGGGGGGTGGGGCAGCAGCTCAGCCAGCAGGGGATTGGGCACCCCTGTCGGCTTTACAATGCAGGCGTGCGTCTGTCTGTGCATGGGGGGGAGCTGCGCGTGAGCAGCCGATATCTTATCGGTGCTCACTCAAGCGTAGCTCCCCCTTTCAACTGTATGCCACTGCATTTTGGAGCGTGTCATAGACAGCTCCAAAATGCATTGGCTTACAGGGGCCGTGCCTGCCAGCCCACTGACTGAATTGGAGGAGGAGGTGACACACCTCCAAAATCTCCGATGAAGGCACTATGTTTCTTGCACATGCATGCAAGCAAACATAAAAATGTATTCTGCTACATCCAGCAAAAATGCCTGCCATGACCAAGATATGTGCTAATGCTGTCCCTTATCCACAGTAAAACAGTTAAATGGGCCTACACAGCCAGAGCAGTGTTATGCTTGTGCAACTGTGGTAACTGTTTGGCTGTTTGCACTTTATTCCATGGGAAAATACCACCCTGTAGGTATAACAAAGGCATCTCTAGAGGTGCCCCTGGAAGATTCCTTTGACTAAAGTTACCTTAGGAAGGAGCCCCAAAAAGAACATTAAGCAGTAAATGACTACGAGGTACAGGAGCAGACTGACAGCAACAAGACAGCTTGATTAAACACAATGAGTTGCACAGGTTGTCAGGATTGCAATGATAAAATGGATTGCACTGATGACATTGGGGGGTTTCCTAAGGAGAAAGAGAATGGAAAGTATGGCCATCTTCCATCTGCATCCAACAGTGGAACCTACCTAAGGAAACTAGGGTATATATACAATAAACTGAATTCTCATTCTGACCTTTGGTATGGAGAAGAGGAAAAAAAAAATTAAAAGGAGGAAACATCCAGGGATCAGAGGCCTAGGTCACCTTCCTTCCAGGTTAGGGGGTATTATATTTAGTGTTGGCTCAGTTACTGTAATTTGGAAACTCAATTTCAGTGGGGGGGGGGCAGTTTGGAGGAAGGCTCTCACTCTATCCCTCTATGGAAAATGCAGCATGAGGCTGCACAGATAGTTCTGGAGCAAAGCAAGACTCCCATACAGGAGGCTCTCATCCAAGGCAGGAGGAGGAGGAGACCAACAACTGCTGGAAGGCACTCATCTGGCCTCCATGCAGGAGACCTAAAGTGGAGGTAGACATCTGAGAGGCTTCCTTGAGGACCATCTGAGAACTGAGCTGGGCATGGAAGGGAAGGTCAAGGAGACCAGGTGAACTGTAGGTGGTCGTAGGGAGATTAGTTTTCAAAGGTGCCTTGGTGAAGTCATAGCCAAAGGAGAGCTCTTGGGCTTGAGGACCACACCCCTCTGCAGTCCTAAATTGTACATCAAGAGGTGCCACCAATGAGTTAGATGACCAAAGCACTGCCTGGAGCAAAAACCAGCCTTAGAGAGTCTTGACAAGGGCAGCCCAGCTTACTTCACCACTCAACCTTCAGAGTGGGTTCTACTAAGTTTCCATTAATCTAATCCAGCTTCTCATCCATACACAGCCTGGTGCTGCCACTTCGGACTTTTTTAATTTAAACATCTGTCTATGGGACTTCGCAACAGTCTACCCATATTTCAGCATGTTATGGAAGCTTTGCTACATAGGTTGCCTACATGATGTTATTTATTGCCTTCTGTAGAACTTTCCCAGAGCACCTCCAACATCTCAAAGAAGTGCTTGAACATCTCAGACAAGCCAATCTCAAGCTTTGCCCAGAGAATTGCTGTTTTGCACAGCAGAAAATTAATTACCTGGGACATGTTAGTTCTCAAGGCATCTCTGCAGACCCAGACAAGCTTTAAGTAGTCAAAGACTATCTGGAACAGTACAATCTCAAAGACTTTAGAGCTTTCCTAGGCTTGTCAGGATACTACAGAAAGTTAATTTGCAACTATGCCAAGATTGCAGCTCCACTGTACACCCTCGCCAAAAAGGGATGTGAACATTCATGGACTTCTGAGTGCAACGAGGCCTTTGAAACCTTGAAAGAAAAGCTAATCTTTCCCCATATTGACCTACCTAAGGTTCAACCAACCCTTCATACTCTACTCAGATGCTAGTTCCTTTACAGAAGGCGCTGTTCTGTGTCAAATATATGATTATACAGAATGAGTTGTTTCTTATGCCAGGCATTCTCTTTCCTTAGCTGAGCAAAACTATGGCATCACAGAAATCAAATGTCAAGTCATGGTATTTGCCATAAAAAAAGTTGACTGTTACCTTTGCTATTCCTCCTTTATAGCTATCATTGATCACTCTGCCCTCAGATGGTGATTCAAAGTGAAGGAGCCAGTAAACAAGTTCGCCCGATGGATTGCCATGCTGCAATGCTACAATTTTAAAATTCAGTACCGACCAGGTCAAGTTCAGTCCATTTTCGATGCTGTGAGCTGGAGAAGATATTCCTCCACATCATTCTTAACAGATGAAAAATCCTGCCTACAAGCTCTTCCTTTCCATGCCACAGATGTGCTTCCTGTGGACATTCCTACAACACTTCAAGTTGCTTTGCTGCTACCAACTGTTTCTACAGAGAAAAGCATAAATCCTCACTTACTGCAAGCAGCCGAAGAGCTTCTCACCTTTTTTACTACTGATATCTCCCCAGGTGATGGTCAAAATGCAACAAAGAACTGATCTTCAGTTCACAGACATAATCATGTACTCTGAGCCCGGAACCTTACTGCACGAAAGCAGCATCACCAGGAAGTACTTTTCTTTGCTTCACGATGCTTCCTTAATGACAGCGTACTTTTCCACATTTGGACCAAGGAAGGCAAGGGCCATTGCATGGACATAACTCATATTCAGTTAGTTGTGCCAGCCTCTCTAGTCAACAAAATTCTTCTCTCCATTCATGCCTTTCCACTTTCTGCAGGTCATATGGGAATCCACAAAACTCTTGAAAAGACAAGGCTTCACTTCTTCTGGCCTCACATGAACAAGGGCATTGTTCAATTTGTCAAATCCTGCCTACCCTGCTCCCAAAGAAAGCCTCCTGCCAAACTGACGAAAGCACATATCATTCCAATGCCTGTTGCCACAGAACCACTTCAAAAAGTGAGCACAGACATTCTTGGGTCTTTACCTACATGCTCTGACTCTGGCAACAAATAACATCCTTGTTTCGTATGGACTACCTAACTATGTACATGGAAACAATTCCTAAAAGACATTAAATCCGTAGCAAATGCCTTCTTTGAAACAGCCGTTTGTTGCCATGGTACCCCTCTCATACCTGAAGTCAGACAGAGTCACTAACTATCTTTCAAACCATTATTTAAGAAACATGTAAACTTCTCGACATGAAAAAGAATCACACAACAAGTTATCATTCACAATGCAATGGACAAAGTGAAAGAAGATGTCTACCATTCTCAAAACGCATGACCATTTCCAGCACACTCTTGAAACTCACAACACTTGGGATCGTTTTGTTCCATTTGTGCAATTTGCTTACAACATAAGCCCCTGTGTCAACAGTACAGAGTATACTCCATTTTTCTTGGTCCATGGACGTCACCCAAGAACTTCATTGGACAGGATCTCTCACTGCTAGAGGCTCCAAGATCAGCTTCTTCTTTCATCATTCTCATGCTGGAACATCTTGAACTTGCCAGACATGTTGCAGTCACCACACTGGGCCAGAGAAAATCTGCCACACAGAAAATGTCAGCAGCCAAATCACGAGCCTTCATTTTCTGTTGGGGACATTGTCTACTTGTACCAACCTGTCCTAGATCAGGGTGTCACCAAGAAACAACTTCACCCTTTGGAATGGTCGCTTCTACATCATAGAAAAGCTTCCTCTAGATTACATTTGCCTACAACACAAGTCTGATGGAAAGCTTGTACCCAACAAACTCCACATCAATTGACTGAAACAGGGGTACCTGGGCAACACCCTCCCAAATTATCCCAGTCCCCCCAACAATGAAGCTGCACTTGTGCCTGAAGCTGAAATTCCTTCAGACAACTTGCAATCGGTTTCTCCAGATCTTCGCACTACTGATACACTCCAACCAGATCTTGTTTTTCTGATCAGCCAGATGTTCTTCCTGCTTCTCCTACTCCTCCCTTCTCTCTTCTTCTCCTTCTTCTCCCTTCTCTCTCCTTCTCTTCTTCTTCTTCTTCTCCTCCTTCTTCTTCCTCATATACACACCTGAGTAACAGATCAAGAAGATCTTAAGAAAGAAGTTCAACAACAGATCCTGGATTGACTGAATGAGTGGTGTGGATCTGACTATGTGCAGAACTCCTGGGTCGGTTTTAATAGAAACATAGACTTTGATGGCAGATAAGGACAGCTTGGCTCACCTAGTCTGCCCATTTCCCTACCTACTGGATAAGCTGCAGATCCTAGTTAACCAACAGCCTATTTCTTCATACCTCCCACAAGAATTACCTAACCCTGTCCTGTCAGGAACTGGTTCAAGCCACACATGTGTCCATTCCCACTGACCGAAAAAGTCAACGGACATCTTGAACTTTTGTTAACCAGACTCAGTAGTGGTATGCTTTTCTAGTGGTATTTCTGTATATACAGTGTATTAATGTTCTGCAACTGTTAATGTACTGTTTATCCTGCATTTTGGGAATCTCCAGCTGCTCCCTTCCTTTCTCCCTTCCCTGCACTGTGGCACTTGTCATGCTGACCAACCTTCAAGTTGCTATGGTGTTTTCTCTTCCCCTGGCACTACTCTGACTAGTCCCCAGTGTAGTCAAGATCCCCCCCCCCACAGTGGAGTACTGTAAAAAAACGTTTTCATTAAGTTGGTAAAATGTTTAATATCATGCCTACAGTTTTAACACTAATTCTTTCTGTACTGTTCCAATGCTGTAGTTGTTCAAGTGGCATTCACACTCATTGTCCCTGGATTGATGTGGAGTACAGATTAAGCATGGGGCTAATCTAGCTGCCACCCCTTTTACAGTTTAGGACAATGCAGGAATTATATAATCATTATGGTAATTTTGGTATGCTAATTACAGCCTTAGCAGGGGCTAGAAACCCCTTTAGTCTTGCTGTCAGTCAGTCAGAGGCTGGTGCTCATGTAGAGAAGAAGTACCTGCTAATGTCTCTGAAGTAACAGTATTTGTTCATTATTTTATGGATCCAACTCAGTACGTTCAGTATCAGCAAAGTGCCCACTATAGCAGCAACAGATGGGCCTGGCAGAACAGAAAGAAAGTAAGGGTCCTCTGTAGAAGACCAAAATGCCACATTTTTCTATATTCATAACCATATTCTACATCTATCAAAAAAGATGTATGAAAATGATATGGGTTTTAGATGGTTTTATGTATAAAAACATACAAATATCCCCCTTTTGAGGAATCTCAGTTCAAGAGGGTGTCATAGTTTTGGTAATGTACTCCTTAGTTTTTCAGGTGGTAGCACACATCATGAGAAATAGTGTGTCCTTGTTTCACTTTCTCTTTCACACTCATGTTGATATCTACAATATTGATGTTATAACAATGTAAAACAGTTATGATCCATTCTGGTTTTTGCATCAAGAGGATTAAGTCTCACCAACATCATTTAAAAACAAGGATGGCAACCCATGTTTTTGGTTGTGGATTTTAAATGTTTAGATGGCTATCATGTACTGGGAAAAAAATATGACATTGACATGGGGTGGCTGCAGCATCAGGGAATGTCCTCAAGATTTTTGTTGTCTTTGGCTGCTTCTAAAATTATCTTGTTTTGAATTTTAGGAAACAGGCTACTATAGGTCTTGGATTGCCCTACTATTGTGGGTCAGGGACAAGAGTTCTGGGAGCTCTGTCAATGATTATCTTCTGTTCAGGACTAATATTTAACAGCCTGGGAAGAATGTCTTGTAAAAAGAGCCTTGTGTTCCTTTTCTAGCCTCTTCAAGTATACTAGTTATTCTCAAGTGTTCCTCTTTTTCTGCCCCTTCAGGTATAGTAGTTATTCCAAGGTTTTCCTCACCACCCTACTCAAATTTACTACAGACACCCTCACTGCCATGGACTCAGAGCTTCTCACGGGAGCAGTTTTCATCGATATGTAAAAAGCCTTTGACTTGGTATATCACCCACTTCTCCTCAACACACTCCACTCTGTGGGCTTTGCTCCTAGTGTTGTCAGTTTTTGTAACAGTTACCTGTCAAATAGGGTCCAAACCATCAAATTCAAGTCTACATGCTCTGACCTAAAGATGGTAAACACTGAAGTTCCCCCAAGGCTCAATCCATGAGCCACGTCTCTTCTCAATTTTTATCAACAGCATCACCACTAATCTCCTTGACACCTCATCTCTACTCTACGTGGATGACATAGTCATGTACACCAGTGTGAAAGATGTTTCCAATATCAACCTATGTCTCGCCTCCAATTTACAATGCACACAAGCCTGGCTACGGGACCACAAACTTTTTCTAAATGAGGCAAAAACACAGTCCATGCTATTCGGGACTCTCCCTAAACTCAAGACATTCCAAGATAAGTTCAGGGTCTCCTGCTTAGATGACTCACTCATAACTTCTGTAATGTCATTTACATACCTTGGGGTCACCCTTGACCAATCTCTAAATTCTGAACTCCACATCATCAACATGTGAAAATCAGTCAGTTCCAAGCTCGGCATGTCATACCGGACCAGCCACATGCTAACCCCTACTGCTAGAGTGGCTATAGTTTGGGGCATACTCCTACCTACTCTGACCTATGGAGTGGCCACTTATGCTCCTTTACCAAAATCATATCTTCAAAGATGGGATGTCACCTATAACAACATCTGCAGATTCACCTCAGTCTTCCACAGACTAAAAGACCATTGTGTACTATACTCAGATCTAAACTGGTTGTCCCCAATGATACTAGACTTTCACCTTCGACTCCTGTCAACAACATCATGATCTAGTACCCCAACAACTCTAGATGAGCTACTCACCTATCAGACTTCCAACTACAACTCACGCTCAGCTGATAAATCCCTATTATGCATCCCCAATGTAGTACCACCAAAGGCTTTAGAGCCTTTGCCCACCATGTATCTCAATTATGGAACTCACTCCCTCTGGATGTCCAGCTAGCTCCTATACACAATGCTTTTGAAAAGCTCTCCACCAGCATCTCAGCTCCACCAACCAATGCTCCTGTTTCAAACCTCCTTAGTCCTCTGGGTATCCTGCCTATCCTGAAGCTCTTACCTTTTCTCCACAATACTCCCTTGCAGTTTAGCCTATCCCAGCTCTCCTCCTGACACTAGTCCCTGCAGCCATCAGTCTCTCTTTGCCAGCTCCTATCCTATACCCTACCTTTCCTTATCCTGTCCTGATATTATCCCTACTGTTCACAATCTTGCCATTCCCCAGCACATTATCCCCTTGCCCTTGCCAGTATTTGACCACATTTTTATTTATCTATTTTTGTTGTACTTTCTAAATCATATTTTCAGGAATACTACTGCAGTACTCTTGCTACTGTATGCTTTTCATCATGCTATGACTGCAAAACCTCTATGATCCTACCAGGACCACCCTGTGTACTACCTGAAATGTTTAGCTTATTGTTAAATGTTTTTTGAAATACTCTGTATACTACCTGTGCTGTTTAGCCTGTTGTTTAATGTTTCACAACACCTTGATTATATATCTCGATGTAATCTACTATTTGTTATACCTGCAATGTCTGCCCTGTAAACTCCCAGGTCTTGCCTGAAAACAACAATCTTTATGGCTAGCGCACTCAACCTGTAAACAAAACTAAATAAATAACAAGTTTTCAGCCTTCAGGTATACCAGTTATTCCCAGGTGTTTTTCCTTTTCAGCCCATATACCAGTTACCCCACCACCTCCTCCACAATCACACAACAGAAGACCTTAGATGGAACATACTAACATAATAAAAGCCAGCAGAATAGGCCTAATGGTCTGTCGTGTCTTGCTCGGTAGCCAGCCACCTAGTGGTTGCTCGCTTCCCGCCCCCCAGCCCCCAAGAGGGTCTTCATTGGATTTAGTTCCTTTGTACCTGTCCCACCTTTTGTTTTATCTGCAGCAGAGATTTCCTGGTAATCGGGTGAGGATAGCAGGGGGATTTTTCATGGCCAATAAAGAACACTAGAAATTAAACTTGTAAGTATTGTAATACTTTTTTAAACTATGTATATGTGAGTGAAAGGAGAATTATGAGAGAAAATAACATTCAATTATTATATTTTAAATTTAAGGCAATTATATTTTTAGGGCCTAGTTGAAAGCTTTTATTGTAGTCAGTAAAGGTGGCAACCATGTTTATGATGGAAGTTCTGGGATATGTGGTTAATATTCATTTTAGTGTCAAGAGGCTGCTAGATCTGTATCCAGGTTGGCAGATCTGTATCCAGTGCTGTTGTGCTTAGATAACAGCACTGGTAAAGATGGCCCTCAGCCAATCAGGTTTCAAGATTTATAAAACCAATTTTATAATCTGTTTTCTACTGCATCAACTTTGTAATTGGTGTTTTTGGACATTAATTTCTAAATTGGCCATTGCCATTTTGATGCTTTTAATTTCTTTTAGGTCATCTTTAATAGAAGAGAACATTTCCCTCAGTTTGTTAGTGTCAGCCAGTGTCATAATTCTTTGTTCAAGGAGAAGATGTACAGCAACCATGAGAGTTGACTCAGCAGTGTTCAAAAATGCAATAAGTTGTAAAGTGTTATTATGTTTGCTTGCATGCATGAGCAAGAAACATTTTGTGGCAGCTTGCTGAACTATCAGGTTGTGGAGGGGCATCAGTGTTGTGGCCAGTGCCTCCACTGCTTTTGGGGCTTGATTCTGTGACACCAATGAATAAGCACACTGTCTATGACAACAGTTGAAAGCAAGCCACCAACTGAAAAAATCCACCACTGCAATGAGAGATAGGCTTGGCATTGCAGTGGCAGATCTGACATGCTTCCATTATGTGCCATTCCCGGTGAAACTTTTCAATAAACATTGCAGCGGCTCCCAGCATCCACCTCTCACAGTCCCTAGAAAGCCGACATCAAGGGTGCCTAATCCCCCTGTTGGCATGCCCCCACCCCTGTTCATTTGCAGAGGGGGGTGCCCAATCCCCATTGGCATTAAGTCTCCCTTTTTTTATTTGTTTGTTGGGGGGGTGCCCAATCCCCCTTGGCATCATGCCCCCAGAAACAGACACACTTTCTTTGCAGCAGGTGTCCATTCCCCGCCGGTTTAGTCCCCTGCCAAAAAACAGGTGGCACACTGAAGCCCATCAGTCTCCCAAATGTATTTTGCAAACCAGTAAAAAAAACAAAAAAACAACTTCCAGCGATGTTCCATCTCCCCTCCCACAAAACAGAATATGGTCCCTATAGTCATGACCTCCTCCCCAACCCACACACCCACCCTGTACACCCCAACCCCTGCACTCCCTCACCCCCCCATACTTACCTCCAGAGCACAGCACGATGATCTGCGGTGGAGCAGGAGATGTTTGAACTCTTCAAGCCTACTATGAACTGAAGAAAATCACAGTAAGCTGTATAATGACATCAATGGGGGTCAACATAGGTGGATATATCGCCATTTTGAGACTTTTGACACATTTTCAACATGTGGTTATTGGGACCCACCTCATGAACTCAGTCATTGTCATTTTGTTATTCGATCCCAAAAGGTGATTTAGCGGTTTGCATGTAATCACCTTTCTTGACTGATTAATGATGACAGTGTCACTGTTCATGAGGTGGGCTCCCAAAAAGCCTATGTTGCAAATCTGGTGAAAAAATTCCCATGCATTGTGCAGTTCCCACACACTCTCGTAACTTTGACAAGTTTTAATATTTTCAGTCCAGATTTCAACACTGCCATTTTTCCACACCTCCTTATGACAGTACGCTGTCATTTTCACATCCTGCCCAGAAATGTTTTCACATCTGGCGCTATTGATCTTGGTGCTGGGGAAATCAATGATTAGGGACAAATAGAAAGTCACAGTGACAGAGTTCATAAGAAGAGGTCCCAAAAGCCCATGTTGCAAATCTGCTGAAAAAATTTCAAAAATGAATGTTATCAGCATGTGTTATGTAGTTTCTATGCATGCTTGTAACTTTGCCAGTTTTTATATTTTACTCCAAATTTCAACATTGCCATTTTTGCACACTGCCTTATGAACAGTACAACTGCCATTTTTCACATCCTGCCTGAAACATGTTTTCACACCTGTGGCACACAATGGGCATAATGACTGTGCAAAATCAACTTTTGGGATGCAGTAATAAAATTACAGTGCCACTGTTCATTAGGAAAGGGTCCCAATAAGCCCATGTTGAAAACTTGGAGTGAAAATGCCACAAACGCCTGGGGCATTAGGGTTTCTGACCATAACACCCTACCCTTGTAGGGACTGACAGGCATCAGGGAGTGACTTGGGATTGTCAACAATAATGCTCATGCCATTCCACCCCCACCCACACTCTGCAGCCAGTGACAGGCATCAAGGTGTGCCTTGAACTCTTCAGCCCCAAAGTTCATCCCATTCTCCTATACTACACCCATTTCAGTGTATTTCCTTATGGAATGGGGTGATTGTAAAGCCCAAAGACCCCAAGGCACACCTCAACACTTGTCAGTGTCTGCAGAGTAGGGTGGGGTAAAATGGCATGAGCATTATGGGCGATGACCCAAAGGCACACCCCGATGCCTGTCCATCTCTGCAGGGTAGGGGTAGGGTTGGTGTCAGTTTAATGCTTCACTGCCATTCCTATTATGCATCTATGTAACTCCTGCACATCCATTGCTAATGCCAGCAAGCAAACATTCTGCATTGACAAATGCTTGTTTTCAATTTTAATAATGTCTAACCTCATGGTATTGCCACCAATTTTGTAGCTAGAGGTCTGCTCTGTTAGGCTGTGTGGTCTGTTTTCAGAAATGATGCCGACTGAATGGCGAATGGCATCAGATTGTTTACTACTCATGGCTCAGGTCATTCAGGTGGCCATCACTGTAGCTCATGCATGTGGAATGTCTAAAAAAAGTGCTTTCAATCAATCACATTCTATCATAGTAAAGGAGAGACCCTCTAAATGTTGGGGGCCAAGAAGGATAGCTCACACAGAACTGTTGTCTCCATTTCTATTTGTATATTCTTTTACCATGTACCTCATCTGGATGCCTCCAAAAGAATGAACAGGGGATGTTGATTGCCTAAGCAGAGCATCCTGGCCATATTCTGGTACATCTAGACTTGTCCACTGCAGTATCCCCAACTTGGACTTAGTGGTCCAACTTGGGTGTTTTTCTTTTCTTTTTTCTAAAATTTCAGTAAAGTTTGTAAATTCATCTGTATCATTCTGAAGCTAATCTTAAATGGCTAACTCAATTGTTGCCAGTCCAGGACCTCCAACAATGTGTGCTCAGCAAAGTAACCAGGTGCCCCTAACACTCAGAAATGAAATCCAAGGAAAGTTCTGCACTCTCAGTGCAACCGAGAACTGAAAGGAATTCAATTCAATCAAATAAAGATTTATTTCACCAGTATCAATTTTAATAGTGTAGCTCCTTACAAATTCAGGTGCGCCTGCAATCAAACTCACTCCCCAGTGCTTCAACCAGGAGTGTGGTCTTCCTCAGGGGTGAAGGGTGTCTGAATCACCTTCCATTTTATAGCCAGATCAGACTGAGGTATGCCCCAGTGTTCAAAAGGCAAAATATCAATCATATTTATACTCTGTCAGTGGCTTTAGTGGGATTGGAACCTATATATCTGTCCATACATTATGTACAAAATTATTATTGCTAAACTCAAAAGAACTGTACAGTTCAAATGGGAAACAATTTTAGGATGGCCTATAAAGCCATCATATAATAAACTGTAGATGCAGCTTAAACATATAACATAAATGAAAAATCCTAAAACATAAAAATAAAATGTGCATTTTTTCTAATGGCCTTGTTAGCTCATATTGTGTCCTAAAGCTGGAGTTTATTTTATTTAACCTTACTCCATTATACTTATTTATTGCTAGCATATTCAAAAATGTTACTGTAGCCTCTTGACATATCAATAATAAAGGCAATTATTTTTCTTTAAATATTTCTAGAATATGCCTATGAATTTAGGAAAATTAATTAGAATCAAATAATAGCTAATCTGGCACAATTGGAATCACAACACAGTTTTCATTAGATGTTATAAGGAGTGAGTTTCATCTTACTTCAGATGGTACATATTCTTTAATTTATATTACCTATGAACATACAGAAGCCAGCAGAAGAAGCCATTTGGTCTATCAAGTCTGCTCATATTGCAGAGTCCACAGCTTGAGCTAATGTCTCTGCTTTCCATCCCCACTCCTCCCATCCTCCCTAGCCATGATACTTACCTGCCCCCTATGCCTATCACAGCTTCTTAAAGCAGCCCACTATCTTCAATGAGATGACCTCTTCGGCAGTGCATTCCAAGTGTTCACCACCCTCTCCGCTTCCTGACCTCCTTCATAAACCTCCCACCTCCAGCTTAAGATTGTGCCTCCCATGTTATGGATGCCACTCAGCTTAAAAGACTCTCCTTATCAACCTTCTTTATCCCTTTCAGGTACTTGAATGTCCCAATCATCTCTCTCTCTCTCTCTCTCTCTCTCTCTCTCTCTCTCTGTCTTCCAGGGAGTACATGTTCAGTGCCCTCAACCTCTCCTCATATGCCTTGCCCTGCTGACCAGCTATCATCTTTGTAGCCCTCCTCTGGACCTTCTTCAACAGGTTAATGCCCTTTTTGAGGTGTGGGCACCAGTACTGAACTCCGTACTCTAGATGTGACCTTACCAGTGACCTGTACAAGGCAGTATAACTTCCTTTCTCCTATTACTGATCCCTCTAGATATGCATCCCAGCATCTTTATTGCCTTTTGCTGCTTTCTTGTACTGTGTGGTTCTTCAGGTCACTAGTGATAATCACTTCCAGGTCCTTCTCCTCTCTGATGCAGATACTCAGACTCCACCCAGGTAGTACTATGTCTGGGGATTCTTGGCTCCAATATGCATAACATTGCATTTCTTGGCATTGAAGCCAAGCTGCCAGATCCTGGACCACCTCCCTAGCTTTTCCAGATCTTCCTGTAGGCCCTGTATCCCGTCAGCTGTGTCCATTCTCCCACGGAGCTTGGTGCCATCCATGAATAGGCACATGTTGCCTTTAGTGCCATCCCCAATGTCATTGATAAAGACACTGAACAACACCAGTCCCAGCATGGAGCCCTGTGTGACCCCACTGGTTACCTCTGTGGTGCCAGATAACTCCCCCACAAACACACCCTGGGTTCTGTCCCTCAGCCAGTTTTTCCACCCATCTGGCCATCTTTTCCCCAACTCCAAGATCCAACCTTTTGTGGGCACAGAGTCAAAGACCTTGCTGAAATCAAGATAGAGAATGTCTACCACGTGTCCCTGTCTACTGTCTGAGTGATTACGGTCAAAGAAGTCAATCAGATTTGTTTGACACGATCCCCTCCCAATAAACCCACGGTGCCTCTCATCCTGGAGACCATGCTCCTCTAGATAGTCCATCAACCTTTCCTTTAGCATGGTCTCCATGAACTTGCCCACAATGGAGGTCAGACTAACTGATCTGTAATTTTCTGGATCATCCTTGGGACCGCTTTTGTGGAGGGGCATTACATGTGCTGTTCTCCAGTCCAGCAGTACCATGCCTGATTCTAGTAAACTGTTAAATAGGTTGCCAGTGGCCCTGCCAGCTCTTCAGCCTGTTCCTTTAGTACCCTTGAATGTACTCTGTCTGGGCCTGGTGAATTGTCCACTTTCAATGCCAGCAGACCCTCCTCAGTCTATCCTCCTCTATCACAACATCTGTGTTCCCTCCCCCGCCTCTTTTCTCTCCTGAAGGCACTGGTCCATCCTTCTCCTGATGAAGACAAAGCAGAAGTATTCATTTAATATCTCTGCCTTTCCCTATTATCCTCCACCCACTCCACTCCTTTCTTAAGCAACAATCTCTTCCTTTTGTCCCTTTTCTCACTTATATAGTGAAAGAAAGCCTCTCCCTTCTTAATTCCTTCAGCTATCTGCAGCTCCTTCTGTGCCTTTGCTCATTGGACTTTCTTTTGCCTCACTAGTCAACCTTAGTTTGCCCTATCCACCTCTCTTTTCTTCATCCTGAATTTTCTATAGGCCAACCTCTTTTCCCTTACTGCCTTGGCAACCCCAGAACTGAACCAGCTGGTGCTTGTCCTTGTGTTCTTCCCCAGAGCCTAATGCACTCATCTGTGGTAACCAGTATTCCTTCCTTAATGATGGACCACCTTTGGTTCACCCTATATCTGCTTCATTGTACAATTTATTTATTTAGTTTTGTTAACCGGTAGGTACACTAGATGAGTTTTATGCCTATTTTCAGGAACGACCTGGGAGAGTACAATAGGGTATAACAGGTACATCAATACAACAAAGCAGGAGAGAAAAACAGTTTTACATTTAATTGGAAGGTATACCCAGTTAACAAGACTGGGGGCAAGATACAATTGAGAAATTAGATACAATATCCAACAGGGCAAGCAAAGGATAAGGTGTGTAGGATCACCATAGAGACAGGCAGTAGGGTAGTGAGTGAGATCAGGTAGCAGCACGGGAGAGGTGAAGCCATCTGGCTAGTGACAACCAGGAACTACATGCTAGGGTGGCTTTAGGCATACACAGCGAGAGGCCAGCTTGAGGTGTTCCCACAGGGAGGTCCGGAAAAGCTTGTGGGAAGGGGCAGTGCGGACCCTTTCAGGGAGGGAGTTCCAGAGCCTAGGTGCATGAGTTGCAAAGCTCTGGTCACCCATGAGGGTGCGGGTGGCAGGTACATTTAGTAGGCCAGGGCCCTGAGATCTCAAAGGGTAGGGGGAGAGGTCAGCTGGGGCGAGAAGCCAGGCCAGTTCGGAGGGTGCGGGCTGATTACTTGCTCATTAGCATCTTAGTGCCAAAGTTAAGTGATTGGCGGGATAGTGTCAATTGCAATAAGGCACTCAAGCATGTGAGTTATTGGGTGATTTGCCCACTTCTTGTGTGGTTAAGTCACTCAGCTGCACCTCAGTGACACGCCACACAAGGGATGGGTAATTTCCAATAACCCACATCCTGTTGTGCCTTATTACTTAAATAGACCAAAGAGGAGAAAATTAATTAAAGAAAGTTATCAATCCCATATTGCTTTCCATACCATTCTATTGGTGGGTGGGGATCCACCAATTCCAACAGGTTTCTCCTTCTCATGGAACTAGAAAACAGAGAAAAAGTACCAAACATAAATATCTGTACCAATTAAAGGTTATTTCAACTATTTTTCTTCTTCAGAAAAGGTTTAAGTTCCCACTCAGTATTTAACCTCACTGGACCCGGAGTGTCTCGCTAATTACATTTCAGTCTCTAATCTCCCATTTTTAGGGAAGGTTATAGAAAAGGTGGTGGCAAGTCAGCTTGAGGAGAGTCTCACTTCCTCTTCCACCTATGAGATTTTCCAGTCCGGGTTTAGGGCTGGGCATAGTACAGAGATTGCCCTGGTGAAGGTGCTTAATGATCTCCTAATGGCAAGAGACAGGAGATATCATTCCATCTTGGTCCTCCTGGATCTCTCAGAGGTGTTTGACACTGTAGACCATAAGGTGCTACTTGACTGACTGCAGTTCTGGTGTGGCCTGTCCAGTAAAGTCATCAAATGGTTCGGTCATACCTGCAAGGTAGACTGCATAGGGTAGTGATGGGGTTGGCCTCTTCTAGCAAAAACCTCTTACCTGTGGTGTTCCATGAGGTCGGTTTTGTCACCCTTATAGTTTACAGTTTACATGCTGCCATTGGGAGACATTATCAGGCGGTATGGGCTGGGTTGTCACTGCTATGCAGACGATACCCAGCTATACCTGTCCTGTGCACCAAGTAAATAGATAGCGGACTCTGTATTTAATAACTGCCTTTCCGAGATCCAGACTTGGATGTCCCATAACTGGTTGAGACTCAACCCAAACAAGACAGGTGGTGGATCCGGGTCATCATGGGGGGGATGGGGGTTTGTGGAGGCCACCTAGTCTTTTACTTGGGGGGGTGCCACTGACCCCATCCAAATGGGTGAAGAATCTGGATGTGATCCTTGACAGCAGCTTGACACTCGATGCTCATGTGATGGCCGATGTTAAGAGTGGATTTTATCATTTGAGGAACATTGCCTGGATTCGTAACCTGTTACCTCCCCAGGACCAAGCCTCGCTAGTACATGCTTTTGTAACATCCAGACTGGATTACTGCAATGCCCTGTACCTAGGGCTATCTGGAGGCAACCTCTGCTGACTACAGCTGATGCAGAATGCCACAGCAAGACTATTGACGGGTGTGCATAAGTACGATCATATCACACCCATCCTTCCTGAACTGCACTGGTTGACGGTTAGGTGGTGTATTGCCTTCAAGGTCAGGCTTCTGACCTATAAAGCCCTACATGAATGGGGACCAGTCTATCTGCAAGATCTCTTTGTGCCCCATCGTCCATTAAAGGCTCTCTGTTCCACCAGTGGTTGTCTCCTGGATATTCCTAGGGTGAGGTTGCACTACTTGGGTGATTGAGCATTCTCGGTGGCTGCACCCACTCCTGTGGAATCAATTATCTAAACAGCTATGGGAGGCACCCTCGGATACATTCAAAAAGGTTTAAAATGTATTTATTTAACCAGGCCTTCAATCAAGTTTTCAGATAATTGTGTTTATTGGAATTGATCAGATAGATAATCTTGTTTATTATGTGTAACTGGATAATGATGTAGACTTTAATTGGAAGGCTAGGCCTCTGTAGTTCAATGAACAAGCAGCCAGCCACTCCCACTTCCTGAGCTCTTTGCATGTGGAGCCATTTTGGTTTGCCTGCTGTGTGCTGTAGTGTAGTGGATTATGATGAACTGGTTTTGCTTGATTCTGTACTGACTGCTTCATTTGCAGCAGATCCTGGGTCCTTTACGGTGGGAGATTGTCCTACAGTGCATGTTAAGAGTTTATATAGGCTCTCATCTTTTGTTTACTGGCCCCACTGTACTCCCTGGGCTAAGTTCTTTCTCAGACTGACTTATCCCCGGAGAAGAGCAGAAGTGGAAAACATCTGATCAGAGATTGTGGAAGCTCAAATGTGCACTGCAGGCTATTGAAACTTCTATTGCCTGTTGCTCTGGTGCCAGCTGCAGGGAGTTCTGGGACTGGTTGTGGCTGCGGATATCTGCCTAGAGATGGTCACAGTTGGCCTGTTGCGGTGTGCTATACTGCAATGGAGTGGTCGTGGAAATTCCAAATCGTTTGGGGGGGAATTTAGAGGAAGGATTAGGAAGTACTTCTTCACTGAGAGGGTGGTGGACAACTGGAATGGGCTGCTGAGGGAAATGGTGGGAGGGTTCAAGGGCATGGGATAAGCACAGAGGGCAACTGGCATGGGGGGAGGACTACAGAAAAGGCCTAGTGGATATCTAGGCAAACTGGGCAGACTAGGTGGGCTTGCAGTCCCTTTCTGCCATCACATACCTATGTTCCTATGTATTCTACAGGCAGATTGGGAAAAGGAGGGGTTCCACTACACCACCAGGGGAGCATTCATTGTGCCTTGAATATCTGTCCCTTGATGTCTTTATCCTGTCCTGTGTTGGTTGATGTGTGGAACAACATCACCTCCTACCCCCAAAAAAGATTAGTTCTAGGGGCACAGGGGAAAGGAGTCTTCCTCCCTCCCCCAAACATGGCATCTCCTGAGTGACTAAGTTCATTCTAAAAGCCACGTTGATGGTGTGGTGCAGGTCTAGTATCCCTCCCCTCAACCCACAGTGGGTTATCTGTCTTATAAATGTCAAAATTGTTTTGAGGGAGTAAAGTGCAGGTCTCTGACGCACTCTGATATACGCATGGCCACCTAATGGTGTTTGTCCAATGTGATTGATAATCCCATTATTGATATAATACACACACACACTTACTTCACTCAGAACAGCCCTTTGATACCAAAATCATTTTCCTCACTGCATGTGATCCCAATCCGAAGAGGCTCTCTCTCCTTTTGAAGATTATCCTGAAATACTGGTGAGGCCCTGCATATCAGGGAGGCTTCATACCATTTTCTGTAGACCAGAACCATTCATTTTTACAAATCCATTTTCTGCAAGCCAGAACCATTGGTGGTCATTCCTTTAACTAAATTTCCACCCCTTCCTTGGATTTTGAGTCAAACATGGGGTAACAGACTTTAGTACCTCCTATAGACATAGCCCCCAAGATCTCCATCTTCTTTGGAATTCTCACTCTGAAAACCTTAAGCAAAGCTTCCTCTGCTGAGGTTGTAGATACTTGCAGATGAATACTTGTGTTTTTGTTGAATTTTATGTTATGCCATCTTCAAAGCAGCCTAATACACTGAAACAGAACTGCAGCACTGCTGACAGGAGTGCTGCTAAAATCACACTGCAGGTGTTGATGCAGTGCTAATTAACTAATTCGCACACACTGAAAAAGCAATGCAACACTGCTTCAGCCAGAATTGCTACACCAACACTGCTTCAGGCAGTGTTGATGACAAAACACTTCTACTTGCAGTACTTCTACAGTGAGATTGCAGTGCTAATTAACATAATTCGCACACACTGAAAAAGCAGTGCAAAACTGCTTAAGGCAGTGTTGCTGACATAACACTGCTTCAGCCAGTATGACAAAACACTACTAATTGCAGTACTTTTTGCAGTGTGATTGCAGTGCTAATTAACATAATTTGCACACACTGTGTCAGCACTGCATGTACATCAAAAGAGACCTGAAGATGCACTGATTAAACACTGATGGACTGCATTATGAAATGAAGTGTGCAGGAAGTGTACACTGCTACTGTAACACTGAAAATAACACCATATAGTGACTATTTGAACACTTCACTTCTCTGGGGTGACTTAGTTACAGATGGAGATTGGGCCCTAAAGAGAAGCAAATGCACAGACAGATTAAGATTGCTGCACACTGAAGAGATGCAGATACAAAGGCACAACACCTAACCACTGCTCACCATCAGAAATTCAAATCTGGAAAAGAATACCTTGCTGGTTGGGGGCCAGCGAGGGGCAGTGTACTGCACTGCTGCAGTAACAGTCACTAGTACTATTACCAGTACCAGTAAAGATACCACAAAGAAGTACAAAATCACACAGCTGCAGTGGATAGCAGGTTCACATTGCTGAAATTACTATGTGGCACAATAAAAGGTGTCTGATTTGATGACACACGCCACACCATACTCACAAACACACTAAGTAATGTGAGCAAATTGAAAACTTCAGTAATATAACCACATATTTTAAACAAAGTAAAATTATACACTGCTGCTCCACAACAAATAGCAAAAAAATGGCAACAATTATTGAAAATATTACTGTGTGTACATTAACACAGTTATTATACAAGAAAAGTATCACCAAAACAGAAAGAACTGTCTTTCTTTCCAAGTTAATGTACCTACACCACACAGCCACAATAAGATACACCCTTCCCCCAAAGCACACTTTCACTGTCTCCTACTGCACATACCCAATGTTGTACATTAACATTCAAAATCCACACACAAACAATAAACGCTCAATGATAAGAGCACAGAAGGGTTTCCTACAATCGATTAACTAAGTTTGAACAAAAATAAATTGCTCAAAAAGACTTTTTGAACAGCTTTTAGAAGATTTGAATCACAGAGATCTCTCAGCACACTGTCTCCTACAGCTTCCTACACACACTACCCTGAACTGAGGCTGTGCAGAACAATATGGAGCTCATGTGACCTGAAATCCCATGAATCACTGCATAATTTGCCTTCGGAGCTTAAAAACAAGGTGAAGTAAGGTGAAATACATTGCTCTCAATGTACTTTGCCTTAAGATTTGGTGGAGTAGTGGTCTGAGAAGTCGGAGTAATGCAAAGTCATTGTTCTCAATGGACTTCACGTTACCCATCATTATGCGAAGTACTCCGCTTCGTGTTGCAGGGCACTCCGCGGATCTGCTTTTGCTTCGTGATTCACTTCGCAAAGCAAATTGGGGCCACTTCGCCCATCTCTACTCATCTACATGTGAAAATCTCAAGCAAAGCAAAACTGAAGATTATTGATTGTTAGTCATTAGAGACAGTTGAGCTTTTTTTGTATGGGATCCCATCCAACCCTGAGGATCTATGTACCTTTAGGGCTTCAAGTTCCATTCTGGATCCTTCTTCTGTTAAATACTGACTACATTATTTCAAGAATTCACTAAAGTGTCCTCTGGTAATTTTTTCATTGACTTTTTGAATGTTTGTTACTAAGTAATTTTCCTGTTTTTTATCCCGTATTATATAGGGTGTGCCTTACTTTAGCACCTGTTCAGAAACAGACATCATGCACATATATCTGCATAGTTTTACATTTTGATAATAGCTCATTTGATGTTGTGCCTTTAGATGTCACCATATATGTTTTGATGACAGAATGCCTAACAGCATTTGTTGATTTCTGACAATTGCACTTCAGCATTTTTGCAAATAAATATTTCTTCTAGCACTTTTTCTCCAGAATCTAATATTTTTGTATTGCTAATAATTTTATTCATGAACTGCTTTTCACACCACTGTTTTCACTTTTGTATAGACTGGTTTGTCTCTATTCAGTTACTTGATGTAGATCTACTCTTCTGATTTTCGAAATTAGTGCTTGTAATTAATTATTTGCCACATGTGACTGCATCAGGAGTGAACTACCCAGGCCCCTGAGATCATAGGGAAACATGCAACTGACAATTGAAAGGCAGAAGTGGCAACAATTAAAATCCATACTAAAACACAAGGCTAAGAATGTAGAAGAAGAACCTTTGGAGCCAGTAACTTTTTTTTACAAAATATGGTAATCAGGCTAGTGAAATAGGTTCCATTGTCAGAAAATTCTGGCCTGTTCTCATGAATGATACTATGATTGCTCAAGAACTGGGTAATGGGCAGGGCCACTGGAAAATTGCGGGAGCAATTTTTCCACAATTTCCGCAATTTTCACCCTTCTCTGCACAAAATCCGCAATTTCTTGCAATTTCTTACATTTATGGAATTTTTGACTGAAATTGTATAAAAATATTTAAATTCTCAAGGAAATCTACTCAGATATGGTACACTGACTTGGATTTGACCAAAACAGTACAGTGTGAGGTGAGAAGGGGTCAAATGTGACTCTGCTTTCATGTGATTCACTTCCCTGCATTGGTTTCAGAATCCTCTGGTCATGCATATGTAGACTTGAGCACTTAAAATCTGTGTTAAAGCAGACTATCAGAGAACATTTTGCTGACACAGAGACTGAAACAATAGGTGTGAGAAGAGGTGCAAAGTGCCACATTCACCTAAATGAAGCCTTGACCACAGTGCTTGTTTTTGAATGGTAGGGTAGATTTTCCTTGTATAAATACTTTTAATCTGAAAGGATTTTGATTCAAATGTGTCAGGAGTTTGGATGACCCTGCTGATTATAAACCTGAATGTGCTTCTGAGGGGGTTGGTGACAGTGATTCCTTACATGTCAGTCTGCCACAACTGTATACTCGCATACAAAGCCTACAAAAAGCAAACATTTCTGAAAACATGCTGAACAGGTTAAGTATAGTTAAACAGTTACCTTCAAATAGACAAAATAATTGCAACCCAAGTAAAATCACTGCAAACCAAGTAGAATAAAAGTACAATGTATTAAAAACGATTGTATGATGTAATGAAAAGCTATTGGTGTGATTTGATACTTTTATCATGTGATTTTAAAATGTACTTACAGCGCTGATTAAGAACAGTAATCATTTTAACAAAATAAATGTTTTTCTTACTAGACCTTTATTAGGCACCCTGGTTATCTGTTTATTTTTTTCTTGCACCAAAGCAAGTAGTTTAAACAGGCTTCATTATTTAACATCTAGAAACAGGCAAAATATGTTGTTTCAGGATGTGTTCAGTACAGACTAACTGTAAATTACTGAATAAAATCTAGTTAGCACTGCATGACTTAGATGTCTTGATTTTTAGAAGATATGCTACATAATGATTAGTTGACAGTGTATTACAAAAACACACATCTTTCTTCATATTAAAAGCATTTACAAGTGGCAATACATTTATCTAACAATTTATGTGATCAATACACGCTGCAGCAAACAATAAAATATTTATTAGGGGGCAGTGGAGATGTATAGTGAACCCCCGCAATTTTCCCGCAATTTTTGCAAGAAAATCCCCCCATTTTTGGGTAAAATTTTCCACAATTTTCCAGTGGCCCTGGTACTGGGGACAGAATTACATTCTCAAGAGCAGAGAATCTTAAGTATAAACTTGTAAGAAATCGGTTTGTCAATCCTACCTGCACACTAGAAAACAGAATATGGCACCCACCCTTTCCTAAGGGGATGTATAAATGCAGGAGATGTAATGTGTGTGAGTTTTGCTGTCAAGAAAATAACTGAGGGTAGATGGCTACAGTGAAAAGGCAGAAATAAGATCCTTTCTGAATTGTAATAGCACTTATGTGGTGTATGCTTTATGGTGTCCATGTAACCTACTATATGTAGGAAGAACTATAAGACCTGTCAAACAAAGGTTGCAGGAACACATAACTAGCACAAGAGGGGGCCTTATTCACAAGCCTGTAGCCAGACACTATATAGAAAAACATGACAGCAAACCTGAGGGTACCAGATTTATGGCAATAGAGCAAGCTGAAAGAAATCCATGTGGGGGTGACAGATTGAACAAGTTATTCCAACGAGAAAGCTACTGGATTTTACATTAAACTGCATTCAACAGGACGGTTAGATAGATACATACTTTATTTATATAGCACTCCTTTCCTAAGACTCTGAGCACTTCACAATCAATACAATAACACAATATTAAAAATATACAAACACATAATTCAATGTCCTGTGCAGCCAGTATAGTGTTATGCTTATTCAACTGTGTTAGTTTGGTTTTGGCCTTTCGCACTATATTCCAGAGAAATTACCACCCTGTAGGGGTATTAAGGCAAGGAACCTCGAGAGGGTTCCACCCAAGAGGTGCCACTGAATGATTCCCATGGCTAAAAGTACCTTAGGAATCCCCTAATGAAAGAAGTGCTGCTGCTGGAGGAGGGAGGGATGGTGGGCAAAGAAAAGTGCTTCACAATGAGGCTGAAAGGAACCTGCTTATATAGCTCAGGAAGTGGGAGTGGCTGGCTGCTTGTTCATTGAACTACAGGCTTAGCCTTTCAATTGAATGTCCTGTGTAGTCAGTACAGTGTTATGCTCATGCATCTGTGTTAGTTTGGTTTTGGCCATTCACGCCTCTATTCCAGAGGAATTACCACCCTGTAGGGGTATGAAAGGCAAGGAATCCTCGGAGAGGGTTCCACCCCAGAGGTGCCATGGGATGATTCCAGTGGCTAAGGCACCTTAGAATCCCCAAAAGTAATGTAGTACAAACATATCCTAAAGGAATGAGGCAACAAGAAGCATATGAGCAAAGAGTAACTGTGATATAGTACCAGTAACTGATGTAGTAGTAGAGAAGCATAGACAGTTTGATAACTTAATGAGATGCTCAATTTGATAACATAATGAAATGCCCAGGTTTGTGCATCATGATACTAATGGTTTGTGTTTAGAATGAGGGATCCTTTAAGAGAGAGGAATGGCAGGACATCCTCCACCTCCATCCAACAGATGAACCTACTTAAAGAAACTAGGGACACTACTATGCTAACTAATAGTTGTTTACCTAAGGCAATGGAGGAGAGAAAAACTTATGAGGAGAAAATCTCTGGGGATCCAAGGCCTAGGTCACCTTCCTCCAGCCTTGGGATAGTTTATTTAGTGACAGCCCTGCAGCTGCAATTTGTAAAACCCAATTAAAAGGAGGTGGAAAATATTCAAATTTGGAGGAAGGCTCTCACTCAAAATCTCTGTGGGAATGCCTGGAACGTTGTGAAAAAACTCTGCAACAATACGTGCAGCCAAGGCATAGGAGGAGAGCAACAACTGCTGAGGCACTCACCTGGCCTACCCACCCTAAACTCAAACCAGGTGAACCACAGGCAGTCATAGGGAGAATGCGGTGAAGGTGCCTTGCTAGTGAAACCACTAAAGTCAATGGCTAACCATTATAGAGGAACACTAGAGCCAAAGGAGGTAACTTTTTCCACCCTTCACCACTAGTCTTAAATTCTACATCAGGAGCTGCTGTTGTGTAGCAGGCAGCTAAGGCCAAGCCCGGGGTGAGGACATTCCAGCTATGGCCCAGGTGAGAAGGATCCCACCCAAGTAGGGACATGCTCAAGATGTGGACTAAATGCAGAGTGGCACTGTCGACTGCAGGAACCCTGCACCAGAATAGAATGGCTGGCATGCCCCAGAAATTGATTGAGATCTGAAAAGCTGGTTAGCTGAATTAGCATAGCATGCTGAGATCGTAATAAGCATTGTGTGTTAAGACCTTGCAAGGTCAAATGCAGAATTGAGTGCAGCAGAATCCCTGAGGCTGAAGCCAATGGGATGGCAGTAAGCATGAAACAATCATCTGCATAAGCAATGAAGGCCTACAAGCGTGACCTGTACATAGGTCAATAAACAGTAGTAGGATAGGCAGACCTGCATGGAGGTCTGCATAACATGTAGCAATGAAACAGCATTGAATTGTGGACAAGCCAGCCAGACATGAATAGCCACATCAAGGTGACAAATACTCTGATGATTTTTGGCAATGAGGCATATTTAATAATAATACAAAGCTTTACTACAAGCCTCAGCAGGAGCTTAGTTGGCTGACCTCAGAGTTGTAACTGCAATAAAACATGGAGACAATGCTCTGAAGCAGGTGTAGCCAGGCAGTACAATGAAACTGCAAGTGAGCATAGAAACATAGAAACATGGAATTTGATGGCAGATAAGGACCGCTTGGCCCACCCAGTCTGCCCATTTCCTGCCTACTGGATAAGCTGCAGATCCTAGTTAACCAGCAGCCTACTTCTTCCTACCCCATGAATAAGCAGCATAGCAAGGGTCAGAGTAAACCTGTAAGGTGAAACAATTGAGTATGCAACATGGAGCAGCTATGGTTGAGCTGAAACACACAGATAATGATTGTAGTTGCATTGCAGTAGTTTGAGGTTTGAGTGTGGTGAGCAACAGTGTGAAAACACAAGCACTGGGTACAATAGTAATTGAATAAACAGTAGCAGTGGCTGCAGTTGTAGGTAATTGAAAATAGTAGTGTGAGCTCCGAGTAGCTGTATGCTAGGAGCTTAGAAACAAAGCCCCAAAAGACAAAACCAAAACACAACAACACAGAAAACAGGGAACAAGGGCCCAAAACAAGACATACAAAACACAAGGAAGCACACAGCCAGAGGAAAGATACAAACCAGAAGCAGGAAAGCAAATACCGAAGTCCAGCATAGACACAAAGAAACAACAGGCAGGGGTAGGCCCCAGCCAGCTCAGAGGACAGACCAACAGAGCCTCCAGCTGCAAAGAAAAAGTGCTTCACAGTGAGGCTGAAAGGAACTGCTTATATAGGAAGGGAACACTGTTTAACCAGGAGTAGCAGACTAAGCTGAGCTTGTTTCAAGATGCAATCTGGAGCACAAGGAAGCTCAAGTAACTTGCTCAGGATCACACAGTATGCACTTAGACGTAGTTGTTGGATTCAAACCCAGGTCTCCAGATCTGTAGCTCAGAGCCTTTAACCAATGTGCTATACTGCCTCAGGACCCAAGGCAGTTTGGTTTTATCGGAGACAGGTTGTGCCTGACAAACTTAACTGGGTTTTTGATTGGGTAACAAGGAAGGTGGATGGGGAGGATGTGGCCTACGAGATTTCGTTAGGCCTTTGACACTCTTGTCACATAAGGCTGGTATTGAGGCTGGAGAACTTAGGGTGGGTCAGAAAATAACAAGGTGGATGGAGAACTGGTTGAAAGACTGTGAAACTATAGAGGTGGTGAAGTTGCAAAGACAAATGGAGTGTATTCCAGGGTGGGAGTGGTGTGCTTGGGGTTGGTGCTGGGACCCCATCCTTTTTAATGTCTGAGGTAATGATTAGCCCAGTTGCAATCAGGCGGAGGAGAGCTGTTCTTTTCTGGACCGGGCTTGTACGCTGGAAGGGTTGGAGTGAGCATTCTGGGGCTGTCGGCAGTGGGAGGATGGGATCACATGCGGTGTCGACAAGGAAGCTCTTGTTGGCGAGAGGGACGGAGGTCCATGCATGCAGGGCCACATCAGCTACAACTTTGCAAGCTGGCAACTCAGGAAGGAGCAGCCAATCGGAAGTGGCTAAGTATGGCGTGACCTTTGACTGTGTGACTGGGGCATACAAAAGGCAAATAGTCCAGTTGCAATCAGAGGGGAGGAGAGCTGTTCTTTGTTCCACCACCACCACCCTGGCCCTGACCTCTATTAAATGGTCAGTGAGGTGGTGAGCCTTGGAGGAGGGCAAGTCAAGACTGGGTGAACTGGAACACTAGGAAGCTGGATTGTTATTGATTGGGGAAAATGGTCCTGTACACTGTGCTGCTTGGGCAACAGTTGACTACTACCAGGAAGGGGCATAATGAATCAGACTGTATAAAATGACTGTATGACAGCAACTGTCTGTGGGAGTAGGCAAACTGTGTGTGACTTGATTACTGCTAGGCCTCTGAGCTGGCTAGTGTTGTGGTGGGCTAATTTTGCTAGTGAACTGTCTACTGCTAGGTTAGAAAACTGGCACTGTCAAGAAAGAAGAGGAAAATTGCTGTAATTGGGGGGCAAACTGTTTGGGTTTTATTGTAACACTGACTGAATTATTTCTGTTAGAGGGCTGCACTGCTCACCCAAATGAGGGTAGATTTGGGGATGGCCAAAGTGGGCACATTTGGTAGAGTGATTGGGTGCAGGTGCGGGGCGCAATAATATTAAATTGGTATGGAGGTTCAGAGGGTGCCTTATTTGGTTTTCAGTTGGCAGGTCTGGGAGGAAGTGAGGGGATCAGGAAGGCAGCTGGAAGTGGGAGGGGTGGGAAGGAAAGGTGGAAAGGACCTCATGACAGTAGATGAGGCCAATATCGCATAACCCAGGGAACAGGTGGACAAGGATTATATGGTTACTCAGGAGGGTGGGGCACAAACAAGCAATGTGTGGAATTAATTACTTACAGGGGAGGTGGCTGACCCAGGAAGGAGGGAGGAGAGTGAAGTCAGGTGCAAGTACTCACACTTACTAACTGGATTCGCCTCCTGCCATATCCAGGAGATGAGGTGGAGAGGCTGTCAGGAGGAAGGAGCAGGTTGACAGTGGCTTTGGCTGTGAAAGCTGGGGGATGGAGCAGGAGAGAGAGACAGATCCACAGAAGGGAGGGAGAGACATTAGTTTAGGTGGGAGGGAGGTGGGGAGATTGGGGAGTGCAGAGTGAAGCCAGGTGGGAGGAGGAAAGACTAGGTCTGGCAAGATCCAGGTTAGGGGAAGGCCAAGGATATGAGTACTTTAGATGATGCCAGCTGGGGTGTGAGAAACCAATGAGGTGGATAGAGGGGAAAGATGGGGTGTGGAGAAACACAGCAGATGGGGTGAAGGATGCAGAACGGGGGGAGGGGAGGTAAGGAGGAAGTAGAAGCGGAGCCTGGGTGGGGGGGACTTGAGGATACCAGCCTGGTGAGGAGTCCCAGGGACATCTGGGGCAATCTGTGCCACCCAGGAGGTTGGGGTGAGGAACAAGCTGGGAGCTACAGGTAGAAGAATGAGTATGGTAGGGCAACCAGGCTTGTGATCCCCAGGCTGAGGGGGGTGAGAAGTCAAGCTGGGGTTGATGATGTAGAAGTAAGAGCCTGACGGAACTCAAACAGTCTAGTAAAGTGGGGGGTGAAGGTGAAGGGGAATCAGGCAGAGGTGCTAAATGAGTATTTTGCTTTGATATTTACAGGGGAGGCAGGGATCCCTCCAGTCCAATGGGAGAGAAGGGAGCCAGCAGTCAAGAGTAGTCAAGAGGTCAGATGGAGTCTAGAGGACTGAAAGAAGTTGGGGTTCAGGCTGGGCCAAGTCTAGAAGGGATGGCTGGTTAAATGAGGGTGTGTGCTGGGATGGAGAAATTACAGTGGAAAGGGTGAGGGCCTTCGGACACTAAAACTGATAAGGTCCTGGGCCAGATAGGTTGCATCTGAGTGTTATGAAGGAATTGGCGGATGAGCTAGCAGCACTCTAACACCTCTGTGCTGACAGGATGGGTGCTTCAAGACTGGAGGGTGACTCATGTGGTGCCTATCCACAAATGGGGAGTCTAGAGAGGAGATGGGGAATTATAGGCCTGTCAGCCTAACATCTGTGGTGGGCAAAGTAATGGAGGGCATTATCAAGGATAGGCTCAGGAGGCAGCTGGAAAGGTTGGGGTAACTGGATAACAAACAGTATAGTTTCATCCTGGGAAGATCGTGTTAGACCAACCCCATAGATTTTTATGACTGGGACCCTGGACTGGCATAGACCGGAGGACGTCCTATACCTGGATTTCAGTAAGGCGTTTGATTCAGTACCCCAAAATGGGCTGCTAATAAAGCTGGGGGTGGGGTGAGAGGGAGTTGTCAGATTGGGGGATGAGTGAGGACAGTTGCTCAGATGGGTAGAAAATTGGCTAACAGGGCGAATACAGAGGGTAGTGGTGGGTAGTCTCCTTCCCCAATAAGGTCACCAGTGGGGTTCCCCAAGGTTCAGTACTGGGGCCACTCCTGTTCAATGCCTATGTCTTGGATATGGGGAGGCAGTTAAGAGTAGGATGAGTCTCTTTGTGGATGACTTAAAACAGGGGGCATTGGCGGACAGGGACGAAGTGAGAGAGACAGTACAGAGGGACCTGGATACCCTGGAGGGGTGGTCAAGGAGGTGGGGACTGAGGCTGAATGCAGGGAAATGTAGGGAGCTGCACCAGAGGGTCAGAAACCCGGCCATGTATACACCTGGGGGGTCATAATGCAAGCCACAACAAGTGAGAGGGATCTAGAGGTGGTAGTAGACATCAAAATGAATAACACTGAAAATTGCAGAAGAACGGTGGCCAAAGCAAACTGGATACTGCATAGCCAGGGGATTACGTCCAGGAGGAGGGAGGTGATCCTCCCTCTGTATATTGCCTTGGTCAGACCACATCTCGAGTACTGCATGCAGTTCTGGAGATCTCACCTCAAGAAGGACGTAACACTGCTGGAGAGTGTCCAGAGGAGGGTAACCAGGATGCTTCAGAGCATGGGAGGAAGGCCCTATGAGGAAAGGCTGGAAGAGCTTGGGCTGTACTCGCTGGAGGAGAAGCGAGACAGGAGGGACATGATAGTGGTCTTCAAATATATAAAAGAGATGTTCAGACTAAGGAAGTGGGAACAACCAGGTGACATGAGTGGAAGCTAGAGGGGGAATTACGGGGGAATGCAGGAGACATTACTTCATTGAGAGGGTGGCAGAGCCCTGGAATGCACTGTTCAGGAGCCTGGTGGAGGAGGGCACAGTGGAGGTCTTCAAGAGGGAGTGGGACAGGTACAAGGGTAAACTGAAGCAGAGGATGACCCTCCCTGGGGCTGGGTGGGAAAGAAAACACCCATTAGGAGGCTGGCTACCGAGCAGACACAACAGACCATCAGGCCTATTCTGCTGGCTTTTAGTATGTTAGATATAGCGGAGGGACTGCAGGGGAAGGTGTACCTATTTGTAGAGTATACGAAGATCTGCAATAGGGTACACACCCTGGTAGGGGAGGTGGAGGCAGTGAGGGAGGGCCTAAAGATTCTGGAGAGGTGGTCAGAAACTTGGCAGCTGAAATGTAATGCCAAAAAGTGTACAATAATGCACATGGCTGTAATAACCTGCAAACCATTTACACACGAGGGGAGAGGGGTAAGGAAACTCAGCAAGAGAGAGAGAGATCTGGGGATTATAATTTCAGATATCCTTAAGGCGGAGAACCAGTGCAGCACAGTGGTGGGCAAAGGGAGGGTTATAAAACAGAAAGAGGGAGGTGCTGATGCGCCTTTATAAATCCATGGTGAGGCCTCACCTGGAGTATGGGATTTAGTTCTGGAGGCCTCACCTACACAAGGACATAAGACAGGATTGAAAGGGCTCAGACAAGGGCAACCAAGATGATGCACGCTATGCATAGGAAGCCCTATGAGGAGAGGTGGAGGGAATCAGATCTGTACCCACTGGAAACTAGTAAGATGAGAGTGGGAAGCTTATTTGCAAGGAAAATAAGTGCTAGAACTAGGGATCATAAACCAAGATTAGAAGAAGGAAGGTTTAGGGGCAATGTGAGGGGCATTACATCACTGAGAAGGTGGTGGAGTCCTGGAACAGACTACCGGAAGAGGTGATATGCGCAAAAATGGTGAAAGGATTCAAGTGGGCATGGGACAGACTCCAGAAGCTGACTAGTGGGCAGAGGGGTGTCTCTTGACAAAGATGATGACTGGTGGGGGGTAAGGGCAGACTCAGTTGGCCAAAATGGTCCTTTTCTGTCATCAGATTTCTATGATTCTAAGGCAGTTAAGTAATTAGGACTTACCTGCTCCATCAGAGTAGGGGAGTCCAGAGTTGGGGTGTCCTTGGTTCGAGGTATTCTGGTAAAACCTGAAAGGGAGGAACAGAGAAGGTTGAAGGGACACAAAGGGTCGGAGGTGCTAGAGGATAGATTAGAGTGTTAGAATTAAATAAAGATACTTATCTGATTGGTATGTTTGGCCAGACCTGTAGAAATAAAGGGAAGAAATGATTAGTATGGGGAAGTTATAGTAGCAAGAGTAAAGAGATACAAGAAGGGTATACAGCACAGGAGTAAAGGAAGAGGAGTTTTAGAGGAAAAGGCAAACTAGGTCAAAGTAAGGAAACTAGAAATGGAAAAAATGCAGACCGCTAAGAACAGAGAATAAAGTGGTATTTAGGACTCGGCAAAAAAAACCTTAGTGCCCCAGGTGACCTGCAGGTAGCCAATAAATTTAAGTAGTAGTCCAGATGGGCAGGTGGGAATGAATTTGGGCTAGTGGCCCCTATATTATTTAAAAAAGGGGACACTGGTGGTTCAGGAATATTTGAGTTGTCCCAGGAGGCCAGTGGTTTGAAAGGTATGCTGGTGATATAATGGGTCACTCTCTCATGGACAGTGGCAATTTTTTTCCTTTTTATGTTTGCTTGCATGCATGAGCAAGAAACATAGTGCCATCATCCGAGTTGTCGAGGTGTGTCACCCTTCCAATTCAGTGACCATTAGTCAGTTAGTCAGTGTGTTGGCAGGCACGGCCCCAGTCTGCCATCGTGCTGGAGCTGTCTATGACAGCTCCAAATCATGGCATACAGTTGAAAGAGGAGCTATGCTTCAGTGAGCAGTGATAAGATATCGCCTGCCTGCGCAGCCCCCTCACACACACACACACACACACACACAAACCGCACGCATACTGCATGCTGCCCCCATGCACACACTGTACAGCCGGGGTGCCTAACTCGCCGGCTGTGCTGTGCCCTCAAAGTCTTCCACATGCCATGCTGGGTGCCCACCCCATTGCATGGCAGTTATTGTATAGCCGATGGGGGTGCCCAATCCCCCGTCAGCTCCACTGTCCTTCCCCCCCCAGAGTACAGGGTGCCACGCTGGGAGCCCACCCCAGCTTGGCAACTGATGCTGTGGCCGACTGGGGTGCCCAATCCCCTGTTGGCTCCATGCCCCCCCAACTAGCCATCCTTGTGCCATGCTGGGAGCCCACCTCAGCGTGGCAAACGTCCAGCGTCGTCATTTTGGGGAAAAAAAACTGAAAATTAAAAACTGTCCTCGGTGCTTCTCCTGCCCCCCACAACCGACCCACCCATTGTACACCCTGCTTCCCCACACCTCCCAAAATGACACTGCCAGTGTTCATAAGGTGGGCTCTCAAGAAGCCTATTTTGAAAATATGGTGGGAAAATTCTAAACAAATGACTGTTTTACGAGCGTGCATTGCGCAGTTCCTACACATGCTCATAAGTTCGCAAATTTTAAATATTTTCACTCCAGATTTTCATCATTGCCATTTTACCACACCTCCTTATGAGCAGTACAGCTGTCATTTTTCACATCTTGCCCAAAATGTGTTTCCGCCCAGGTAGCGCACAATGGCGCAGTCGGTGTGTGAAATCAATGTATAGGACACATTAAGAAAATCTCAGTGACACTGTTCATGAGCAGAGGTCTTAAAATGGCTATGTTGAAAATTTGGTGAAAAAAATCCCTAAAAATGACTGTTTTACGAACGTACGTTGCGCAGTTCCTACGCATGGTCGTAAGTTTGCGAATTTTCAATATTTTCACTCCAGATTTTCAACATTGCCATTTTATAACACTTCCTTATGAACAGTACAGCTGCCATTTTTCACGTCGCTCAAAGTGTGTTTTCACACATGTAGTGCACAATGGTGCAGTCAGAGTGCGAAAGCAATGTTTGGGACAGATTAAGAAAATCACAGTTACACTGTTCATGAGCAGAGGTCTTAAAATGGCTATGTTGAAAATTTGGTGACAAAAGTCCATAAAATGACTGTGTTACAAGTGAGCATTGCTCAGTTTCCACGCACCCTCGTCAGTTCATGACTTTGTAATATTTTCAGTCCAGATTTTCACCAGTGGCATTTTTCCACACTTCCTTGTGAACAGTACTGCTGTCATTTTTCACAACATGGCCGAAATGTGTTTTCACACTTTCAGCGCAGAGATGCGTGGTCACTGTGGGAAATCATTGTTCGGGACAGATAAAGAAAATCACAGTGACACTGTTCATGATCAGAGGTCCCAAAATGCCTCTGTTGACAATCTGCTGTAAAAAAAACAAACTAATTACATTACGGGTGTGCGTTGCACAGTTTCTATGCACGCTCGTGACTTCACCAGTTTTTTAAATATTTTTATTACAGATTTGCAACATTGCCATTTTTTACACCTCCCATGAACAGTACAGCTGTCATTTTTTACATCCTGTTCGGAATGTGTTTGCACCTGTGGTGCTGAATGCTGTAGTCACTGCACATAAGAAGCTTTCGGCTAACAAACTGATATTGCCACTGTTCATGAGGTGGGGTCACAAAAAAACATGTTGAAAATTTGGAGTGAAAATACCAACGAATGCCTGAGGTATTACGGTTTCCAACCATAACGCCCAACCCCGTACTGAATGACAGGCATCAGGGATGTGACTTGGGATTCTTGCCTGCAATGCTCATACCATTCTACACCCTGCAGCCAGTGAGAGGCATCGAGGTATGCCTTGGACTCTTTGGCCCCAAAGGTCACCCCATTCTCCTATACCACACCCATCTCCACTATATTTCCTGATGGAATGGTGCTTATAAGGGCCAAAGACCCCTACAGCACACCGTGACACTTGTCAGTGTCTGCAGGGTGGGGTGGTGAAATGGCGGCGTTATGCCTGATGACCCAAAGGCACACACCCAATGCCTGTCACTTCTCTGTAGGTGGTGGTGGGTTGGCTTCAGTTCAATACTTCACTGCCATTCCTATTACGCAGCTCTGTAACTATTACGCTACCACTGCCAATGCCAGCAAGCAAACATTCGGCATTAACAAATGCTTGTTATATTATCTTTCCCTGGAACCTAGAGTGTGTGTGTGGGGGGGGTCCTTGGGCCCAGACTGTATGTAGCAGGCAGGAGGCTGTTCAGAAAACTGCTGACCAGAAGTGCTGCGGCTGTTGCTAGGCAGCCAGTTTAGTGCTACTGAACTACAGTGACAGTAATGGCAGGCACTTTCAACTGCCAGCCCAGAGGAGGGCAACTAAAATAGCGAAGGGTCTGCACCAGAAGCCATACAAAGAGAGACGAGCTGAATATATATGCCCTTGAGGAAAAGGGAGGGGGGACAGGATAGAAAATTTCAAGCACCTCAAGGGAATCAACAAAGTCCAAGAGAGTAGCATCTTTCATAAAAAGAAATGCGCAAGAACAAGGGGCAACATGGGGAAGTATTTTTTCACAGAGAGGGTGGTGAACACATAGAATGGCCTTCCAGAGGAGGTTGTGGGGTCAAAAATAGGGGGGACTTCAAGAATACATGCTACAGACATGAACCAATTCTATTGGTAGGTGGGAGGAAGTCAGCTGTTGGATAACTAGGATCTGCAGCTTATCCACTAGTAGGGAAATGGGCCGACTGAGTGGGCCAAGCAGTCCTTATCTGTCGTCAAGGTCTATGTGTCTATGATTCAGCCCACAGAGCTCAGGCTGTAGCCTGCTCCATGTGTGTGGGAATGAAGATGGGATATTTTTGGGAAGAGGGGGAGGCTAGAGCAAATATGCCTCCCTCTACCCATCAGCCACAAAGTGGCATGTGAAGAGCCCCCACAGGGCAGGTTAAGAGGGTCTGAAGGGTTGGCAGCCAGCAGTAGGTGGCAGAAACCTTTAGCTAAGCCACATGGTGGCAGACTGTAGATGCCCTGAGGGGTCCTGGTAGAGCAAATGCACAAGATAGGGGCCACAAAGGAAAACCCACAGTGCAGCACAGTGCAAATCCTGAAACTGACTTAAAAGTAGCTGTGGGGGTGGCAAACAGGGAAAACAGTGGTCTCCTGAGGGGACCATGAAAGTAGCAAGCACTGCATGTATATAGAGCTGCACAGCAGCTAATGTCAAAGTACCAGGGGCTAACAAAAGGATTTTAGGAGGAAAAGAACAGTATAAGGTCCAGGACAGCTCACAATTAAAAACACAGAACGGTAAAGAGAAAGAGCCCTGATGGGTTATAAATATTAAGTAAATTTATGCAATAGGGTAGACATAAATGGAGTGTGATAAACTATTTTATCTGAGCATGTACTGTATACATGCAGAATCTTACATTTATATACGTATAGTTATTACTGTCATCTCTGTGATTAATGTGTATAGTGGACTGTGCACATCCCCATCCCCCCCTCGTTGTTTGGCACTCTTACTGGTATCTTGCTTTTAGTTTTGTTTCTTCCAGGTTGACCGTCCCTCAGCCACGCCACCTGCCATTTAGTCATACTTCTCCCCATTCTTCCCACTATCATACAGTGATCATTTGTTTCTGTTTACCAGTTTTTTTTGCTTTTTTGCCAAACATTTTTCAACTGGCTGCCCAGCTGCGTCCCAGCTGTCACACCCCTGCATACTGCCGGCCATGTCCTCGCCACACCTCTCGATATACAAAACAGACTTTTTTACTGCTTCCTCAAAACCATAAGCCTCACTTACTCTTTCCATCTGACTTTCCCAAACTCACTACAACTGCCACCAGAGCTTCCCCAGCACTTAGAAACTGTCAACATATTTTTTCCTTAAACTGCTTGCTCAGAAACCCAACTGCTGATGAGCCTCACCTAGGTCACACTTGAAGTGGGGTTTCCAGACCTCGGCAAACTGCAAAAATAGCTCCTGTGAAATCCTTCTTTGTAACCTAATGGTCTCTTGTGCTTATATGGCCCTCCTTCTTCCTGCTTATTTACTGATATTTCCTCTGTCTATATACCACACACGCTTTAAGCCTCCTCCTACTATTTCACCCTGACCCAACACTATAATGCTGTCAGTCTGTTCCAGGTGTCTACTGCCTTTCAGTGAAGTAGTATTCTCATGTCCATCTTACCCCACCATAAGCTTCATCACATGCCCCATGGTCCTTTTTCCTATTTGAAGGAGCCCCCAGCACCCTGTTCATCCTTGTAAGGTACTATGGGTCGCCATCATGTCCTCTCTCTTCAGATTTTATATGTTGAGATCCCAGTCTCTCACAGAGTTTTTGCAACAGCCTATGTACAGTTTTAGTTGTCCTTTATACTGCCTCCACCCTTTGCCCTTCTAAGGTGCAGCCTCCAAACCTGACACAGTACTCTAAGTCAGATCTCACTGCAGGATTACTTGCAATACCATCACCTCCCTCCTCCTGCTGAAGACACTTCTCCCTATGCAGCTCCAGCATCCTCCTCAGCCCTACCCACTGCTTTGTCACACAGCCCAGCAACTTTAAAGAGACTCACCATAACTGAGTCAGCCTCTGCACTATACCCATTGGCGCCTTGCAGACAGAGGACCCCCAAGGAGGTTATTATGTCCCAAAATTCTAAGGGCTCAAGAAAGTTCTGTCCCTCATAAAAATATACAAACCAGGTCCCAAGGACTTCCCAGTTGCTTGCTGCTGCCCCAGCTCCGCTCCCATGCTCACTAGTAGGATGACGAGATGCCAGTGAGAGCGCGGGGGTGCTCTTCTTCATCTGTAATGGGCTTCAGCTTTTCTGTTGATTTTAAATGATCTAGTGGCCACCTGGCAATGAAACATGGGCATCGGCCAAGTAACAAGGCCCTTGTTAGTTGAACGGTGCCCACATTTTATTGCCAGGTAGCCACTATACAGTTTAAAATCAATAGAAATGCTGCCACCGATTACATATAATGGAGTGCACCCCCATGCCCTTACTGGCATCTCCTCATCCTGCTAGTGAGCATGGGGGTGGAGCTGATGCAGCAGAAAAAAAAAACAGGAAGTCCTTGGGACCCAGTTTGTATATTTTTATGAGGGACAGAACTTTTTAACAGCTTATAAATTTAGGGACACATTAACTTCCTTGGGGTCTTCTGGAGGCACAGCACTGATGGGTATGGTGCAGGGCAGTATCTTTGTGAGTCTCTTTAAGATCATAATAACTCTAAGGTCCCCTCCCGCTTAGTGATCATCAGCACCACCCCCAACCCTATAAAAGCAGCTCCTGGTTTCCTATGCCCTAGGTGCATGATTCTGCACTTTGTCATTGAACCCCAACTGCCCCAATCTTGACCACTTTTCGAGTTTCTGCAAGAGGCATGTGCATTCTCTCTGCTCCCTTCTTAGTGCCCATCCTACAAATGTTGGTATTGTCTGCAAAAAGACATTCCCTTCTTTGCCAGTTTTTCTGCAATGTCCACTTGTGAAGACACTGAAGAGGAACGCGCTAGTATTGAGCTGAGCTGCTCACTGTCCCATCACTGTACTGAGTGCCATTAACCATCACCTCTGACACCTTAACCCCACCACCAGCTACTACTTGTTTTCCAACTACACCATCACTTTTGTATCTTGCCAGGACTTGCTCCACCATAGAATGAATCCAATATGTGGAGCATGCTCAGGTAGTCAGGATACGCTATAGTTTCTTCCATCCCCAGGATACAAGTGGCAAGGGTGCACAAACATGCACAGACACGGTGTACAGCACCAGTCAATATCTTCCCACCCATGGGCTGATCCTACCTGCACTGCCACTTGTGGTCACTCAGTTGGCAGTACTACAGCTGAGCTGGCTGTCCTCCTTCTCCAGAGGAGAGCCTCTGTATAACAGTTGATACTCCTCCTCTCCCCAGAGAGCCCCTTAATGCAAGCTCATTCCTGAACTAAGGTCACCTCCGCCGCAGGTCATAGTGCTACTGTTGCTTGAAGGGCACATGTTAAACCAGTTTCTAATTAATTTCACCACTTTGGATCCTCCTAGGCTGATCAGTCTCTTTAGCCTCACCTCCAAAATAGTCAACCATCCTCCTCTCTGCTAGATCACCTTCCAGGCACCAGACCATTCTCCATGCAGCTGGATGTCCTCTAGCCCCAGCCTTTCACATAATGAGCACTGAGCTAGAGTACCACACAGGCCTCGGACCAGATGTTACCCAGCCAGCTACCTCCCTACATCTGGACCAGCTCCAACTACATTCTATACAACCCATGTATATGAGCACCACCCCAAACCTCCACTCTAACAGACCACATATCTGAAGCTGTCCTTCAAGCCCCTGGACCAGCAGTCCCCCACCCAACCACTCAACCCACAGCTAGATCCACCTGAAGTCCCATACCAGCCTCACCATCCAACCACCCACCCTGCAGCTGGACCTCACTTCCAACCTTGAACTAGTCCCACCACCACCAGCCACCCTCCTGCTGCTGGCTCATACTCTTTCATGCCCTGGACCAACCTCCCCAGCAGCCATTCCTCCTGCAGCTGGACCCCTGTGTTCATTCCCACCCACAGACCAGCCCCTCCCTCTGCAGGTTGAGTAACCTTCCAGAGTTAAACACCCTTCCAAAAGCTGGACACACTCTTCCATCCAGAACAGAACCTCCCTACACCTAGACTCCTCTGATCACCCTCTTCAAACTATGGACCCTTATTTCCTCAATGTGGTAGTATTAACAAAATAAATATGTGACACTAACATATTGCATTTGCAGTGTCAGTGGCTCAACAGGTAGCACACTCATCTCTGAGGCTGAAGATCAGAAAACAGTGGGTTCTATTCCTATACCAGGCACTTATGTTAATATCCCAATACTGATGCTGTAGTAGCACGAGGGGATGGCAGCACTCCTGAGGCGCCTGTCTTCAGATGAGACATTAAACCAAGGTCCCATCTGCCTGTTCTGGTGGTAGTTCAAGGGATGTTAAAGATCCCATGGCACTTTTCAAAAGCAGGGAATTTTTCTGGTGCCCTGGCCAAATTTCCCAATTCACTAAAAATATCACCAACAGCTTAATCTGGCTCATGGTCAGTTGGCTTTCATCTGTAATCCCTCCCCAAGTCAATGCCTAAAAATAGGCAAGAATCTGTCTATGCACTTAGCCGGGTCAACAAAAACAAAATAAACATAAAATATAAATTAATGCAGTCTTCAGCAAAAGAAAAAAAATGCACTGATTCCTAGATTACAAAATGGATTAACACATGCAACTGTTAAATACAAATATTAAATGCAAAACAGTTCCCCACAAACACACTCAAATATCGGTAGTAAATAATTTTTCCTTATCTGCAGGTAACTCCAGATTTTCTCAAATTAAAAGTTGTAATCTTTTCTCTGTAAATATAGTTAAATAGGTTACTAAATGGATACACACACAAATGTATTCTTGAATTTGCTCAATTATACAATCTTCCTGTTGTTCATTCTCCTGCCTATCCCCCACTTTAAAGTAACTAACTCATAAAATTCCATTATAACACAGTAATCTAGAGGCATAATGCACCCTAGACACTTTGCGGGCTGATTGAAAATAAAAACGTATTTCAAAGTTTAGCCACTGTGTTCAGAGAAGAGAAAATGTTTTCAAGACAAAACATTGACTATGAAACCTGTACAGCATTTCATTTAGAAAAACAAAATACCCGAAGTGATAATTCTTACTGTATTTAATATTTCAGGGAGTTAAACATGTACTTTAAACATAAGCTCTTACCTTAATATGTAAATCTTTAGCTGTAGCAACCTCAGTTGTTCGGGTGAATGGAGACTACAGAGCATTTTATGCACTTCATCAGGCTGGGTACAGACAGGAAGTGAGCTGGGAAATGTAGTCCCTCTGACTGGTAGACTTATGGGAAAAGTAGTTTAGAATAGACTTTTAAAGGGGCACTGCCAACTTTTTAGTACTATATTATTTCCAGGTAAAACTCACATTTTATGATTGCTTACTTTCTAAAATTTATTAGTGTTGCTGGTTGCTTTTATCTGTCCTTGCTTAGCAGAACTGAATGCACAGTAATATACCCAGCCTTGACTGGCTAATTTAAATCCTAAACTACTCCACTGACTGTAATCTTCATTTATGATTCAGTTGTATTAAAAAATTGTACTTTTAAGAGCATTGCAGATCTGTTTCTAATCTTCATTTAGCAATAACTTACTCTTTGAACAACTAGTCTGCTGGAAATACTTTTAGAATTTACTATTCTTAAAGGTTGCATTTTGAATGATGATTAAAGATTATTAAAAATGACTAAAATTAGTCTTTGAAGGCAATACGAATGCTTTAATACTAAATTTATTATTTGACTTCGTAGTGAGGGTCTCCTGCTATAACCCTTGGGCCTGCATCCCATAACCACTGCACATCTTGAACACCCCCTGCCTAGATGACCACCTAGCTGACAAACCATATCAACATCCCAATAGTCCTTTCCCAAGCTGTGTACCTTTGCCTGCAGCTACAGTCCACCCTATAAGCCCCAAACCCACCTCTCCCCATCAACTATCAGCCTCCCTGTAGCTGGCTGTCAGGCTATTCTTCCTACCTCAGACAAGATCCCCTGCAGATGGAACCCCCAGACCTGCCTCCCCACCTCAGTAGACCACCTTCCCTGGAGCTGGACCAGCCTCCCAGCCTCACCAAACAAAGCACCCTCCTTAGAGCTGGACCAGCACCCCCTAGATAACAACTTTTTCTGCAGCTGGACCCACCCAGACTACCCATCTTGCCCAGATACCAGTTGCCCATCCCACCACTGACCACTCTCCTTGCACATAGAAAACCCTGCCCTAGTAGGTACCATTTTATAATCCCAACGCTTACTAGTCTGACATGCTGCATCCCACACACAACAAACCAACAGCCCCAGCAGCCCAACACACAGTGGCCTGACCCAGGATAATGCCTGACACACTGTCAGACCAGAGGAGGTTGGGATGCTGTGCTGCTCCTGAGTGGATTTTCCACAAACACATGAAGCACCCAATCCCGACCTATGCCACCCATCCCAGGACCTGAGCAACTACTGAACAGCAAAGACGATGTGAAAACACCCAACCCCTATGTGGTGCACCCTCTGAGGACACACTGACCTGATCACAGACCCCCAGTAAGGATGACTGTCTCACCATCCATGGGACAGGGATGAAACAAATAGCTGTGCATGCCCCAGTGTGTTGACCAGCCATCATAGGCAGCATGGTGGACTGTGCTGCGTATCTCATGCATGATGATGTCAGCTGACAGCCAGCCAGCTGGGCATGCATGAAAGAATTGAGTACCATGCCTGTTGGTCGGTGTATGCATGACACTGCAGGCACACAGCAGAGCGGGCACAGCAAGAGCATGGATAGCTGCACCAGAAATGTCCACAGCAACACCACATGTGGATGCTAGGACACAGAGTATGCCATCGCAATTAACTGCAATGTGTGCATGTGTCAGTGTCATGCTAGCCCCACTATGGGCTTGCAGTAAGCACAACAGAAAAAGTCTGAGATGTTTAGGGGGCTGTGCCACAGGAATTCCATTAGTGGTAATGAAGGCTGCCAGGTGTGTTGTGGGGGTTCCACAAGGGCCCATTGTAAGAATGCTGTTGCCACACAGTTGCACAGCCTGGAAGGATTGGGGGCACTCACACAGCTTCAGGCTCGTGCAATGTGTTACACACATGAACAGCTTGAAAGGATTTTGATGGGACTCACACAGAGTCAGGCTGTGCAGCATGCAACACACAGTGCAGACATGGCAGTGTGGCATGCTTGGCGAGTTACCTGTGCAGTGTTATGGATGAGACATCGCCACCAGGTTGGGTGCATGTGAAATGGGGGTGAAACTTTATTCAACAGTAGGGGCCACAGTGGCAACCTGGTGGCTGCACATGATGTGTACGAGTGTGCAATCACTGTCAGGTGCCATGTCACCATGGAAACCCTACAGGGTGGTGTGTGTACCATGCCGCCAGAGGAACTTCAGCAGCTTGTTTCTTGTCCTTGGATGTACCATCCTTATCCACTCCTCATAGCTTTTCTTGGATGGTGTCCATGCAGTCCACATCAAATGCCTCCCCTGGTGACATAGGTCCATTGCTGTTCCCTGTGGAGCTCTGCTAGCATTGTCATAACCTCTACATGCACCTTCCTGAGCAGGTCATGTAGATGGCAGTGCCAGGTCTCGACATTGCTTTGGTTCCACAGTATACCTCGCTCATTGAGATCTGCAACCAACCACAGCTGAGGTGGGAACATGGGGTTGTATCTCATGGGCACCTTAGCCATCCTACTGTACAGCTATATCCTGCCCAGCACATGTGTCTACTCAAAACAATAAAGGAGTGTGGTGGCATTGGGTGGAATGGTTGGCTTCAGGAGGCTGAATGCTGCTGGAATGTCCTGTGCCAGGAGATGGGCAAGGGCCACGAGTTCATGGATCTTCAGGCTGAAGTCTGGTCATTTCTGTATTTGGTGCAAGGCCAAAGCTCTGGACCTTCCACCACACAATCTGCCCAAGTGGAACAGTAACCCTGTTATGGTTTGCAGAAATTCCATCTTATATAGGCATTGGATCACAGCCTGCTCCAAAGTCAGTGATGATCATAGGTGGTTTGAGGTGCAGGACTGTATAGTGGCATATTTATTCAGCTCCTGGAACAAGGTGCAGTAACACTGTAAAGCTCTTTGTCATCATAAGTATATACCAATGACATGATGAGGTTTTTAGGGCCCATTCCATGGGTTTGGTGGATGGTGTACAATGAGTGAACAGGTGTGGCACAGTCTTGAACATACCATCCATCACCCAGAAGGTGCCAGAGCCAAGTCCCTGATGTTGTCCCTCTGTGGTGAGTAGAAGGACTCTGTGGAGTGGTGCTGCTGGTGATCCTGCTGTACCAAGTGACCTTCCAGTCACTGTCTGTAGCTGCTTGGGATAGTGAGGTCGCCAGTGTCGCTGGTTCTGGTGAGAGGTCCTTGCAGTGGGTCTTGTTTCACAATCTGCAGCAGGGCCTCATGTTTAAGTAACTGTGCTACTGATCAGTGGTCATTGCAGCTGCGTCACCTGCAGCTATGGAGCGCAATCCATGCCACTGTGTGCCTTCTACTTGATGCCAGCCAGTGCCTGCTGGTAGAGCATCCGTCACCACCAGAGCATGGATTGTCCTCATTCTTTTTCTTTAGGTGGTGCTGACCATCCAGGAGCAGTGTGATGGCCTGGCCGAGACAGGACTTGTGACTTATGGTGCTGGCAGCACTGCTACACTGTCTCAGGCTGGGCCCAGTGGTGCTGAGGGTTGAGGCACTGATGCCACACCTTGTGCCATGCCAGTGACCCAGGGTTCAGGATTGGAGTTCGAGCGATCAGGAGGAGAGGGAGGACTGGCACTCCAACATCCATAGACTACTCTCCCAGTTCTGCGGTGGGCTGTGGAATTTCAACATGCTGTAGCGTCCTCTAGGGATGCCCAGGGTACTACTAGTGTCAGTGACACTAGATGGGGAGCACGGGAGAGATGTCGGCACATTCTGCCTGGACGTCATTGTGCACATTTCGTCTCATCATTGAGGCCAATCAAGGAAAAATGGCTGTAGCACCTTGAAGCTTGATGGCTGTTCTCCGAGGCCACCTGGAGGACTTGTTGTGAGTCCTGCTGAGGAGGGTCCGGGGTTGTTGCTGGCTGGTAGAGGCAGATGGGGAGCCTCCAGCAGGATGGCATCATGGCCATTCCTGATTCTCCTGGGTGCAGTCGAGCCACCCAGCTCCAGGTGGGTGGAGCTGGTGGCTGGATGCCCCAAGCCAGAGTATGTGCCGCAGCAGGTGAAAAATATGATATGATAAAAAAAACAGTACACTGTCTCATTGTATGTCCATTCATGGGCCAGGAGGTAGCCATTCACATTCAGCTTGGACTTTCCCTTCCTGGATGGTACTACCTCACAGATTGTCCCTGTTGTTGAGGTTGCAGTTGAGCACCCTGGCCCCCCATGGCTTCCATGCTGTCCTCCATTGTGCCAGAGGACTGTGCTACACTGTCCAGTTTTGGTTCCAGCTCAGGCTTGCAGGTGTGATTGTGACCTTGTTTGCACTCACACTCCATGGGCCACACCTGTAGCTAAGCATTGTCTGTGGGTGGTTTGTACCTGTACTGTGATGTCACTGTTCGCCCACAGTCCCAGTGCTTCATGGTTGTGTTGTGCACCATGGTCACATTCAAGTTCTGTGTCCACTAGTGTCCTGGGCCCCATCAGCTACATTGTGCTGCAGCGGGCTATGTTCCATGGCACACTTCCTTGCTGTCCGGCATGTAGGGGTCCCTGTGTGTTGTGCACTCTACCACAGGCTGTCAGTGTCCACCTATCTAAGCTGGCCTTTGCAGCCCCCAGCATTAGCATCCCGGCATCTGTAGTTCCCATGCATGCCGTAATGAGTGCACATCCGTCCGCTGCCCCATGCATATTTTTCCGATGCCTGCCTGTTCTCCATGTTCTCTTCAGCTGTAGTTCCCTGACCTGTGACTTCTCTGTTAAATTACCTATTGTAGCCCTCACTGTGCTCTTTCCTATGGGGCTTGCATTTTCTGCCCCGTGCCGGTTTGTTTGTCAGAGTTCCAGTTCACCTGCTTTGCTTTACTAACCACTCTCCCTGCATCTGAGCTGGGCCCTGCCTAGCCAACCCACTCCTGCAGTTGAACCACCCTTTCAGCCCCTGGAGAAACCTTCCCCAAGGAAAGCACTGTCCATGAACCATTCCACAGTTACAAAGAGGGAGGAAGAGGCCCCTAGCTGAGTAGGAAGCAACTGCTGGTGGGGGACTTAATTAGGGGGATAGACTTGTGAGCAGGGTGGGGTAAAGGAGAGAGAGGTGAAATACCTGAGAGGTACTTTGGCTTGGAGGGATGAGAGCAGATACAGTGGATCATAAGACAGCAGGAGATGAGAGGGAGCTAGATGTCATTGTCCACCTGGGGACAAATGACCTAGCAAGGGACGGGTAGGGTAGTGCAGTGGGAAATTTCAGGATAGGGGAGGGGAACCTCAAGCGTGCATGGTGGCTCTTTTATGAAAAAAGGTTGCCTATATACATCTGGGGAGAAGATTGTACTTCCACACCAGCTTTCAGCAGTTGGTTAAAGGTATGTACCGCTTTCAGCAGTTGGTTAAAGGCATGGGTGGGTGGGTCTCAGTACTAGGAGTGGGCCACTACAATGTCTTCATAAGTGAAATTCAGAAGAACTGAATTGGAAGGTATTTTTTTTGCGGATGCCACCGAAACCTGTTATAGGGTGGACACTCAGGAGGGTGTGGAGAAAGAGTTCGCCCATGCTGGTGTGACAGCCATGTTGCTGATGCCAATTACAGCACAGGCCACATTACTGCACCAGGCATAATGTATCCCGGGAGTTACACCACCAAAGCACCCTCCTGGGAAACAGTCTTTATTGGGCTCCCTCCCCTAATCCTACCCCATCCTACAATCACCCCGCAGATATACAGCAGATTGTTAGTATCCCTGATGTCCAGTGGTTCCCATTTATTTATTTATTCATTCTTTGTTTACCAAGTAGATCATGGGTGCACTGGTCTGAGAACCATTTTCAGGCATGACCTGCGCCATTGAGGATGGTACAGGACTACAAGCAAGTACAAAGGAGGCTGGGACAAGGCATACAGTAGACAGTAATGAAAATATTCAGGATATTTATATGAAGAGATATATAAACTTGCAGCACAATGGATAAATAACATTTATGACAATAGCAGGTACAGTAGTAGCCAAGTTGTAATACAAATTAGGGCTGATCTGAGATGAGTAAGCGAAAAGTGCATCATGGCAGTGTAGGTATGGGACCAAGGAAAAAGGAAGGGAGTGAGCATGGTAATAAGTTGGAGGCAGGAGCAAGTAGTGGAGGACAGAAGGTGAGATCCAAGGAGAGAGTGGAAGATTCCTGAGAGTCACTGGTAGTAAGTTGAGTGGAGGGCAGGTCGTTCCAAAGGAAAGGGGCTGCAGATGAGAATGCACATTTACCTACACAGGTGGAGAGAGGGGGCACACGGGGGCCAGCAGGAGGCAGAGCTCTCAAACAAACACTTTTGGCCAAAGAGGTGGGATTGTGGAGAGGTAGCTCACGTTTTGATGGCCTTATTGTCTGTGCTGGCCAGGAGATAGGTCTGTTGGGCTGATGGGGAAGCTAGCCCAGGGCCTGATAGAGTGAGCAGTGGTGGTTGAGGAAAGCCCTGCCCCTGTATATCCAAAGTCCCAACCATGACCCAGTTAGTTCTTACAGCAAATACTACCCCCGGTCCCCAGGCTTACTATATATTTGACACCCTTCCACATTTGGCACAGACCATCCTCTCAGCTCCTTGATCGGGTACAAAATGGATGATAGTTCACAATCATGTGCTAACTGTACACAGCTGTTTATACAGTAGGCACATAAGTGCAAAACTTGCATTCTGTCCTCAGTTAGTCACAGAGGTTAGCAGACTGTCTCTAGCAATTGCCATTGTGGGAGAGTGTAAACATATGGTGGGGGCCATGAATGGTGGGGAGTTTATGGGACTGAGTAGGCAGGTGGACAATCAAGTGTTTTGATGTATGGAATGGACAGCAGCACCCACTGAACAATTGTACAAAGTGCTATATTACTGATGGTGGTGGGAGCTCAAAGGGACAGGGGTAGGAGGCAAAGGTGATAATACCTGGTTTAGGGAGGCAACATCTTTTAGAGCCATTCACCAACTGGTCAGAGACTCACTAATTATGCTATTCAAGATATCATCAAGATATCATTTTGTGATCCTACCCAGTTTTTGGGGTGTAAAGTGTTGTTTGAGAGTCACTTACTCATTTAGCGATCACAAATGCTCTTTGAATGTTCTGGTCTATGTGAACAATAACAGTCCATTACCAGTAAGATAAAGATAAGTGAACAAATAAAAATATGGAATGGAGAGCTGTTCTCCATGAGGTTGATAATGTAATTTATCTTAATAATGCGTTAGAGTACAGAGTATAATGAGATTAATACTGGTACCACTGTGCTACCACATGAGTCTAGGGTTGCTGTGAGAGGTACCAAATGCGAAATGTCAAAATAACGCCGTATCATTGTGCTACCAGAGTACCAGTATTTGTGGGAGCCAGCAAAATCTCAAGATTGTGGATACCATTGGATTACCAGTGTATGTGTGAGAGACAGAAAATGGTAAAATGCTATAGGGATACCATTCTGCCAGTGCACTACCAATGCACAGAGGAAAATCTATATATCACCTACCACTGTGATACCAGAGTACCACTGGGTAGTACCATTGTGGATTCAATGGCCACATGTGCCATTGCTATACCACTGTAATGCCATTTGACAAATTCGGTAAGGGGTAACCAGATTACTGAGACAATGCAGTGCTAAAGTGTGATAACAATTATAAAGTGTTGCCAATACTACTACAGTGTGCAGCAAAAATGAGTGAAGGAAATACAGTGCTAAAGAAGTGTGCATGCAAATCTAATAATTATTTGCAGTGCTCTTACAGTCTGCATCAAAAAATAAGAAAGATTGAGCAGTGGTACAACAGTGTAGCAGAAAGTCAATGCAGTGTATTAACAGTGCACTGATGAAAAGCAGTGCTTTGTCAGTCTGGACTGAAATAACACTGAAATGAGACTCAAGATCAGTGGCGGAGGAAGAGAAAGATGGGCCCCAGTGCAGGTTGTAATTTTCGGCTCCCCACCACCACCACAGCATATCAACCGCCCGCCCCCCCAAGGTTTTTTTTTACCTGTTTATTTTACACACCTTTCACCCACTTCCTTCCTCCCTCACTCACATATCAAGGAATATACAGTACTACATAACAGTGTAATATGTTGTACTCATCTATTTGAATCGCTTTTTGCGCTCTTTTCGTTCTGCAAACTCATCAATGATCTGCTGTAGGTTAATTTTCTTGCTCATTCATTTCAATAGATAAGAGTCCCAACCCACAAAGTCTGTCTTGTCCCATACTACTCCTTAAGTAGTTCTTTATAAGTTTAAGTTTTGAAAATGAGCGCTCAGCACTGGCTACTGTTACTGGATGGTGAGAAACAGCGCAGAAGCACAGACTTCTGGAAACTGGATGCTAATACACTGTTGTCAACAATGAACAGTTTTGCCAAATCTTTCACTGATGATTGTTTGGAGATTTCAGATTTCAAACAAGATCTGAATGCAAGCAAACTGTCCAGGAAAAGCAAGTGAAATGTCTTTGTGAAATGATGGGCCAGTTTTTCAGCTCCTTTATGCAGATCATCATCACTTGCAGAAATCAGGTTTTTGGCTGGATTATGCTGAATCTATCAGCGATTGCCTGCAAGCTTTGAAATCGATTTGAAAGCTGTGCAGTTATTATATCAAGGCACCTGTAAAACACATTCACTTTGAAAAATTGTTCTGAGTCGACAAGTCTTTCATCTTCACATAGCTCATCAAAATGGCGTTTGACCTTTCTCATGCGCTTTTCTTCAAACTTTGCTTGTACACCCCATTTTTCTGATAATGCAGTTGCTGAATTTTTGGTGCCATCAAACTCATTTCGAAATGTGAGTAGGTCTTCATTGGCTTTGTGAAGTAAGTTTGCTGCTTTGCAAAGGTCTGTGTCTTTAGACTGTAACAGTTTTGACACAGCATTAACTGTTTCCAGAGTCTTTGTTTGGAGCACAACAAGAAAAATGAAACTAAAATTTTCCAATAATTTCTTTAATGCCAAAAGCCTCATTGCACTCACCTCCATTTTGCTCTGAAGAACTATTTTTGTGAGTGCCTTCATAATATCTAAATACCGAAACCTCAGAGCAAGGAGTGATTCATAGCGGGATGACTCACCGGTAGGGCAAAGCCTTTTCAAAGTAATGTTGCTGGAAAGGTCTGATGTGGAAGCAAATGAAGATAACATGGCCCAGCATTTTATACTGTGGCCAAAAAAAGTGTATAGTCTTTCAATCACATCATAAAAATGTTTTAGTTCTGGTATTCCTCTAACGGAATCATTCAGTGTGAGATTTAAGTTGTGAGCAGCACAGCGAATGTATGCAGCATTTGGTTCCTTCTGGGATATTCTTGCTTGCACACCAGAGTACACACCACTCATATTAGAGGCCCCATCATACCCCTGACCTTGACATTTAGATAACTCTAAACCTTTCTGTTTTATGCAACCAATTATTATGTTCTCAAGTGCACTAGCAGACTGATCACTAATTTCATGAAAGCCAAGGAAAGATTAATTGATTTTCACCTCTGTTGCCATGTCTCTTTCATCCCTTTCTATTGTGACATACCAAAAAATTTGACTCAGTTGGTCAGTCTTCGCAATGTCTTGGGTGGTATCCATTATTACAGAGAAAAAAAGGTGCAGCTTTATTTCATCAATAATATCTTGCTCAATCACGCTTTGACAAAACTTCAAGGAGTTCATCCTGTATAGTATGACTAAGATAGCGAATTGATCCACTGGGCATGGAAATGAGTTGCTTTAATACGGATCATACTTGGCCAACAGTTCCACGGACTGAAAGAAAATTCCACTATTTATTTGCCCTAAACCTCGCTGTGTCCCCTGAAAGGTAAAATGCACATAGCTAATGTAAGAATCACATTGATCGACGCTCCAAAACTTGTCTCCAGAAGTTTTTCTCCTTTTGTATTTGAGTTTCAAAATCTTCATCGATTGTGCCATGTAAACGCCACTGCTCATACACTAAGCAAGATTCTAGATGAATTGTTGATGATTCATGATATTCAGTTTTGCTGCTTAGGTGACGCCAGTCTCGAACTCCTTTAACCCATGCAACATTATAAGCAGGTGCACTACGATCAGCAAACAGCCAACATGGCTCACAATATGCACAGTCTAATTTAAGGGAGTAACAAAGCCAAGTATGTGGTAATGTAACTCCTGCCTTTGTTGTAATATTGTAATAGCTTTTGGAGAAACAGCGCCCATCTTGATTTTTGTCTCGTGGAAATGGTCCGTCGGGTTTACACGAACCTTGTGATATGATGTACCTTTTTATTTGGCTATCCTTAATATCTAAAGGAAAATGACCTCTGTCTGTGGGGTTTCTATCATCAACAGGAGAAAAACTTGGAAGAGCAGGTTCTTCTCCACTATTAAAAACAGCACTGGCTGTTTTGTCAAGTTCTTTCTCCAATATACTTTTAATGTCCGGTTCTTGTTCAGATTGTTTAGCAAAGTTAGTTTCAGGATCAACACGATCACTACAGGCCATCTCAGCCAAAGCACTAGGTCCACTGTCTTTCTCTGTGTCTGTGTCATTTTCACAAATTTCAGTTTCAGTCTTATCAGGTGTGTCAGAATCAGTCGCAGTTTGGAAAAAAGCATTGATTTTAGGAAGCTTTGCAGCCAACAGCAATTCTTCCTTCCTCTGTTTATGCTTTTGTGCACCACTTTTGTATTTAGGAGGCATCTTTTACTAACAATGAACTTTACTGTATTTATAATTATTATAATCTTATCTACAGTATTGTATTTACATCATACAGTCCTGTAAATGTAAATCACAATATAAAATTATTCTCCACTCACTGAACAAGTGCTGCTTTATTGCCCTGTGATGTATAAATGAAATTCTACCTCAGACTCTTTTAAACTGCAGCACAACTGACTTAACTGGTACAGTACACACACGATTCCCAGTGAAATGCCCCCACCACTTGCTTTTTACAAGCTGTTGCTTTGAACTCACACCAGTAGCTTAGCAAAAAAAAAACTTATATTTACTGAAATAGTTATTTTTGTTTGTTTGCCTTCAATCTGGAGTAGTTAGGCTAGGCAGCTAATGAGAAGAGCAGAGCAATACAGGCTCAGTCAGGAGTCAGGACACACAAGACAACAGAAGAGCACACAAAGCAAGATACAGGCTGGCCACTCACCACTGCCTGGCAGGCTGGAGACGCACAGGGAAAAAAGACACATGCAACTGGCCTCAGTAGTCTCACACACTGCTGCTGCTGCTGCAAGGCAAACACAGTGAAATTACAACAGAATCACTTTCACCGTGAGTACATAACAGTACTACACTACTCACTACTGTAACAACTGCTGTAGACTAAAAAAAGATGATTGATAGTCACCGAGAGAGAGACAGAGAGAGAGAGAGAGAGAGAGAGAGAGAGAGAGACTTTACTGGGTTTAGGCCAGCCAGCCAGCAGACTGGCAAGCAACAACAAGTACTAGTAGTCCAATATTATTTGTATCACAGTATTATTATTTGTTTGCTGGGGGGCTAACCACTAATATGGCTGCTCCTAGGCTAAATGCTGCTATATGTAGTAGAGTCCAGTCCCTACGCACGCCCAACTAGCTGCTCAGATAAACAGGGACACAGCTAGCCTTCAGCAGTGCTGTGCTGCCCAATAACTTTTATTTTTTACATGTTGTTTGCAAAACACAAAAGCCCAACTCAGGCAGCTGGGGCCACTGACTGATGTCTATACCCCAATCTCAATTTCTTGCACTCCCGACAACACTGGCTGTTCACTGCCCAATTAGGTTTCCTTTTTTTTAATTTCCTTATCTGCAGCAAAAACCCTCCCTACAGCTAAGAGCTAATGTGTATTATCCTGCTAGGCTGCTACTGCTATGCTAAGCATTCCCCAGTTCAAACAGGATTGGAAAGACACTCTGCCTGCCCAGTAAGTTTTTTTCCTTGTTTTTAGTAAAAAATACTAGTAGTAACTGGCTCGGCTGTTCAGCTGTGTTCTCTGCAGTCAGTCAGTGCTGCTAGCTACTAGTAGCCTACTGTTATCAAGCCCAGCCAGCACCCCCAGGCAGCGCTGTGCCCACTGTCAGCCGCCCAGCCCAGGCAGCAGCAAGCAAGCTAGGTCAAAGTGGTAGTCCTGTCTAGTGCCTAAACACAGTCAAGAGTTAGAAATACTAGTGTTGCTCACACACAGTCTCACACTGAGACTTCAGTGATCCCCCAGGGACAAGGCACTTAGGGACTCCTGACCTCCACGGCTCCCTGGCTCCCACCCACAGGCACACAGTCAGTCAGTCACCAAAAAGAAAACCTTAACCTCCAGCTAAGGTGGCTATACCCTGCTTGGCTGCAGCAGTGCACTGCTATCCTATGCTCAGTATGCTGCAGACTAGTGCCTTTTATAAGTTGTGGAACTTGTGTGAGCTTTGAGCAGCAGGTTAAGCAGCCCCCCTGGCCACAGCCTGAGCCTGCCGCCTGCTGCAGTGCTGCTATGCAAGAAGAAGAAGACTATATCCTCCTCGTCCTCCTCGACCACCAGGCAGTACTGTTAACTGTACAGCGCTAATAATAAGTACGTCTCATCAGTCAGTGATCACAAAAAAAAAAAAAAAGCAGTCAACTCAGTCACAGTTGGGGAGGGAGGGAAGTAACTTGGAAGAACAATAACAATTAAATCTTTTATCAATATCAACATGCGGACGATTCAAAATCAAAAGAGATGTGTCTGTCCACCACACAGACAGAGAGAGCACAGAGCAGTAATCACTCAACTCAAGCCACCACAGACCACACACACAACTGCTGCTGCTGCTGCTGCATGCAATAATGTGATCAGCTCCAACGGTTCATTTAGCCCACACAGCCCTGCCTACCACAGAATGATTGACAGTGTCCATATCCAATCAGCATAGGACATGTCAGTCAGGCATGTGGTGCAGCCATATATCGAGAAGAGCTTCAAGCTTGGTATTGGTTAGGACTCAGCACCGGGGTGGCCCCCCCATCTCATCCTGTCCTGATCACCCGTCCACGCGCTGCCCATCAATCAATCCAGCATGCTGCCTTGCCTATCGTCATTGCCATGCGTAGTGTACTGCGTGTGTGCCTCGAGAAAAGACTAAGAGTGAGTCGAGAAAGTCGACCCCTCACGTCACCCAACCCAACCCCCGGCAGCAGCTAGCAGCAGTGAGTGTAGTAGCACTGTCTAGCACAGCAGCAGACTAAGGGAGCGAGCATCCAATTTTCCCGAATCCTGCCGGCTGCGATCAGCCTGAGCCCACCCCCCCACTGACTGGCGACCATAGTTTTCACTCGGTCTCAAGTCTGCATCTGCACAGTCACTTACCACACTACACACAGTACTAAGTCTTTTACCAATACCACCAAAGTTAAACCCGTCCCAAGTTTCCCATTCCAACCCCAACCCAACCCTATAAGTTCCAACTTCCAAGTTCCCGGGCGTAAGTAACCAATGCCATAACCCTCCTCCCCCTCCCCGAGTCCCTGGACCCCTGGCGATCGGACCCCGAGCCCGACCCATGATTGAAAACCCTGGCCTGGTGGGTGTGAAGATGATTCAATTCCGTCTCCCGGTGACCTGGTCTCCGTGACCTTAATTATAAGCGAAGAAGCAGCAAGCAGCCCGAAGCGGATCCCAGCGGCGCGTCCGCGATGCTGCCTGCACTTGCAACATTTCCACTGACTCCACCTGGGCATTTCGCGTCTTAAACATAATTGCAGTGAGCTGAGGAGGGGAATTTGGGGAAATACTTTAGCATCTGATCTATTCTGATTGTCAAGCAATGTTTTCCATTCCAGCTATCCAGCATAGACGAGAGAGTTGATTGATTTCTGGAGCTGAACTGCGGCTTAGCCTGTAATTGTTGAATAATTTAATAAATAGAGTTAGACAACAATTAGTTTTCCAATTCAATGTGCATGAATTGTCTGTTTTATTTAAAAGAGTTGTATAGAAGACTCGTCGTAATTCGATCTGAGAGCTAGCTAAAGGATACCCATGGGTCGTTCGTTTATGTAGTTTTCTGATGATACAAGTACTAATTAGTTGTAAGTAAAGTACTAGTTACAGGCTACAGCCTACAGCTGTTCACCTCACCAGTCTTATTCTGCTCCATTTAATGTGTGTTCAGTTCAGACTGCTTTTGCTTTGCTTTCAGGTTTTAAAAATGTTCTCTCTCTCTCTCTGGCGTGTTGTTAAATTAAAGCTTCTGCTTCTGAGAGTTCTGAGCTCCTGACCTGAAAGTCCATAAAAAAATGTTTTTGATTTTGTTAAAAATTGTATTCCTTCTCACAGCCCTAGACCTGTTGAATCGATCCATAAAAGTTTTATTTTTAATACCATCACACTTTGACATGCTCACGGAGACTGGGAAAAATAGTGGGGAGTCAATCTCTCTTTCTCTGACAGTTGCCCGCAGTATAAAAGTACCTCTTGTCTCTCTCTCTCCATCTATGCTATTGGGCAGCTTGGGCCCTGCAGCACCCACCCCGCCTCGTCCCTCTCAGAGTGTGTGTGGAGTGGAGTCAGGACTCAGGAGGGCTGGACACTGGACAGGATCCATCCCAGCCCCAGGCAGCGATTCTACTACTGCAGCACCCTCTCAAATTGTGGAGTCAAGGCAAGGACTGGACTGGAGTGGGCTGGGCTGGACACTTGGACAGGTGGGTGGGTAGGGTAACCGAGTGGGCTGGACGCTGTACAGGATCCATCCCAGTGATTCTACTGCAGCATGCACCCTCTCAAATGTGGAGTCAATCAGTCAAGGCAAGGAGTGGGCTCAGGGCTGGGCTGGACAGTGGACACTTGGACAGGTGGGTAGGGTAACCGTTCACTTTCAGGCAGGTACGAGTCGGATGATGAGACTAGACAGACAGGTTAGGTGGTAGGGGATGAGGAGGAGGATATGATATGTTGCTGCATATGTAATAATGTAATTAATTACTAATGTTGCGTTATGCGAACTTGCCATCGCATTCATTTCTGATTCGCGGCGCCGGCAGGCGCGATGACAGACGGAATTTCGGAAAAGGTATGGAATTTATTTAAATCCAAGTTGAACTTGAGAAATCAATTGGGAATTTGGGCCCCTACATGTGTCGGGCCCCTGTGCCACTGCACCGGCTGCACTGGCTATTCCTCCACCCCTGCTCAAGATGGAAGTGTGCACTCCACTTCTCTCTGGGACAGTTGTTTCTTTGGCTTCCCTTCAGAGTACTGGACTGGTGTGGTACATAATTCTGCATAAACATTGCACTCATTAATATGCATTTTTAAGTCAGGACCATCACCACATTCACGAGTCACTCGTGAATGATACAAATCACATTCTTCATCATCACGGTCACAAATGCAGTCACAAATTATGATTTATGATCACGTCACAAATCACAACATTATTTTTTTTTACTGGTTACTTGGATGTATTATAGCTTTTGTAAGCCTGTTTTGTAGTATCTCCATGCTTCACCACCCCACCATTGTGCTCATTAATGAGCGTTTCAACCCGGGGAGTTTTGTGCCACACCTCATCGGGGCCCGGGGAAGTACAGACATAGGCATTCACGTTTCTTCATTATCACGGTTACAAATGCAGTCACAAATCATGATTTATGATCACGTCACAAATCACAACATTATTTTTTGTTTATTGGTTACTTGGATGTATTGTAACTTTTGCAAGCCTATTTTGTAATATCTCTCCATGCTTCACCACCCCACCACTGTACTCATTAATGAGCATTTTCAACCCAGGGAGTTTTGTGCCACACCTCATCGGGGCCTGGGGAAGTACAGCCATATGCATTTGCATTTCTTCATCATCACGGTCACAAATGCAGTCACGAATCACGATTTATGATCACATCATGAATCACAACATTATTTTTTTTACTGGTTACTTTGATGTATTGTAAATTTTGTAAGCCTGGTTTGTAGTATCTCTCCAGGCTTCACCATCCCACCATCGCACTAATTATAATTAATAAGTGTTTTAAGTCAGGGAGTTGGACAGTGTCTGAAGTACATACACAGACTGGAAGACCGACTGCACACATGCACTTTAGCACACAATATACTTGCACTGCTCGGAATAAAAAGTGTCACACATACGGAAGTCAACAAAAAAAGGCCATTATTACATACAAGGGTCAGGGATGGTGGAGGAATACATTTTATAACACAGCAAGAAAGTTGTGGGGGGGCACATCATTGTGTGAGGAAAAAAAAACTAATGTGGGATCCCATGGTGATCCAGCAGCAGTTCCAGAATGGACATAATTTGCAACTGATATCCCTCTATGCAATTCAACTGCTGCTCGACACCACTCACCCTCTCATTGTTCTCCTCAACAGCACTCCAGAGAACTGCCAAGTCAGCCTGCATTACATGCAGTTCTCTGGGGTCCAGATGTTCTACAGGCTGACCTGCTGGTGGTGGCGGCAGTGGTTTGGGTACTGGTGGTACAACAGGTGCTGCTCTTGCCCTTCTCTTCTTAGGGCCACCGCCATGCAAAGCTGCACCCTCTGCTACAGAAGGGCCAGAAGGCGTAGGCATGGCCCGTTCTGTGGCAGCCTGCCACTCCAGCTGGTGGTGATTGAGCATATGGGTCAGGGTGCATTGGTTTCCAGTCCCCAGGTGAGTCCCCTGGGGGCCATGGTGCAACTCCACCTCACATATGTGGCATCTGACCACACTGCTGTCCTCCCCGACACAGTCAAAAAAATGCCAAACAATGGAGGTGAGGACCAGGCATAGGCAGGGGAGGGCCAGATGAAATGGCAGCTGACTGGTCATGGTGCTCAGCAGGGTTGGGATCCATACCTGGGCCCAGGAGCACATACACATCTTGCTCCAGAGGACCTGGAGCTGGAGCTGGTGCTGGACATGGTGGTGGTTCAACTGCCTCAGAGTCAGAAGGCAGTGCTGGTCCTGCTTCCGGGGGGAGGTGGGACACTCAGAATTTATGATCGGTCCAACAGGAACCGGCAGCCATGCTCACCACACATCCACACGGTACGACACCTACCACTACCAGTATCATGCTGTACCAGAGCTGCTCCCACCCCAGACATTCCCTCTGACCCTCACCCTGGTCCATCTGTCCTATTACGCTCCCTCAGTCTGACCAATGACTACTCACACTGTCACACAAAACACACACAGTCACACAGACACAGACAAACAACTAACTACTTATAAAGGTAAGAAAAATAAATTTATAGAAAGAACACATTAAGTAAAAAAAGAGTACAGAAAAGACAAAAAAATGTAGCTTAATTATAAAAAAGTTGTTGGGTCTATAAATCAAAATTTAAATCTCCTCCTCGCTCTGATCTCCAAGTCTCAGCAGTGACAAAACAACACACTCCCCTCTCTCTCTGTCTCCATCTGCACAGGAGAAAGTGAAAATGTCTGCTTGTATGTCTCACTTCCTTCCTTTTCCTGACTGGCTATAGCTAAAGAGCAGGGTGAAGTCTATTGAAAACAACTTTGCCTTACTTCGTATTGTCATTCAGCCATAACACGAAGTGGTAATGACAAGGCAGAGTGAGCACTTTGCTTTGGAGTGGCAACACGAAGTGTCCACTTCGCGGACACTTCTCAAGCGGAATTTAAATTTGCTGCATCTCTAGTGTGAACCTGCTATCCACTGCACCTGCAGGAATTTTTTATATTGCTTTGTGGTATCTTTACTGGTATTGGATTGTTACTGCCGTCGATGCACCAATCCCACAACTGGCAAAATGTATTCCTTTCTAGATTTGGATTTGTGACTAGTGAGCACTGGTTAGGTGTTGTGCATTTTCGTATGCATCCCTTGAGTGTGCAGCGCAATCTTAATCTGTGCATTTGCATGGCACCGTTAATTCTGGTAGACTGCATTTCTTGTTACGCTCTCATTTCACTTCGTCAGCACTGGGGAATTTTTTAGACACAAGACAATAGCATATTGGGGATGCACATTAATGCTGGTGACTCTGTGTGTGACCTGACCACTGCACGCATGACTGAGTGTGCCATTAATTCTGGGAGACTGCATTTCTTGTTATACTCTCATTTCACTTCATCAGCACTGGGGAGTTTTCTTGACACAAGACAGTTACACTTTGGGATGAACATTCATTCTGGTGACTGTGTGGGTGGGATGCTGCCAATATTATTGTCACTCCGCCTTACTTCACGTTTAAGGTGAAATGACAAGGCAAAGTAATAATAACAAGGCAAAGTGATCCTCTCCTATGGTGCACTCTGTGTAGCAAAGCACAAACACGAAGTGGCCACTTCGCCAACAGATTTAAAATTTGCTGAGCTCTATAGATGAGTTAGTTGCTAACCCCTTCTAGTTCAACCTACCGCTAACTAATTCTCTACAGTTTCAGCAGTTAGTCATTTATTGATCTGTTGCCTGAGAATTAACTAATCCCCATGAATTGAGTATTAGTTCTGCATTCATGAATTACTAATTGAGTTTATGTAATAAATAATTTAATTACAATCAGCATTCAACTTGTAGAGCATTAGCGTATAATTAACTGTACACCACATATGTAATGCATAGTTATTAGTTAAGAATAACGGATTCCTAGCCAGCTCATTGACGCAGTGGTATTGCTAGCAATTGGGAGGCTGGCTGGTGTAGGTAAGCTGCAGGAGGACATCCACCCTCATTGCAGATGCCACATATCTGACTGATGCACCCCCCTCCCGCCCGAAGCACTGAGTCTCTGTCTGGGGTAGAGGGTGTCACTAGGAGGCAGAGATAAGTCCCAGGGTGATCAAGGTAAGTATGATTGTGTAAGAGTAGAGCAAGGTAAGCTTGCTTGTGAGAGCACAATGACTTGGTTTTGAATGATGAGCAGCCAGGTAGAAATAGCAGAAAAAGACCACTTGGTCCCACGTAGTCTACCCATATTCCCTACCTACAGTTACATCACAGACCCTACTTGGTCTCAGGCTCCCTCCCCACCCCATCCCCCTTTTCTTGCATCAAAGTTTCCTTATAACTATTTCATGCCTTCTTAAATCCCCTAGCTTCTGCTCCATCACTTCCTCAGGAAGCTATTCAAGGCATCCACCACCTCCTCAGTGAAGAGTGTCTCCTTACATTTCCTCCAAATCTACCCTTCTCTAGCTTCATCGCATGACCCCTTTTTATGTTGTTTTGCACATGCACAAGCAACATCTTGTGGTAGTAGGAGAAATGCAGAGGTGTGCCAGTGTTGGCAAATGTAAGACATGCTTTAGTAGGTGTGTCCCTCATGACTCTATTATCCAACATGCTAGCGCTGACACAAGTATATGCAAAGTGCCACTAACTTGAAAGAAATGTGTCGCTGCAATTGGAGACAATCTCATCATGCAGCAGCACAGATGACACACCTCCCATATATGCCTTTCCTGTTGAAGCATTTTAATAAACATGGTGGATCTTGCCACCTGCCACACAATCCACAGAAAGCCGACTTCAGGGATGCTCAGTCCCCCTGTTGGCATGCATATTTTTTGCTGATGTGGGTGCCAATTCCCATTGGCATAATGCCCCCCCAGTTTGATTTGTTTACTAATGGGGGTGCCCAGTCCCCATCAGCGTACTGCTCCCCCAGTTTAATTTGTTTGCCACCGGGGGTGCCCAATCCCCGTCTGCATCATATCCCCCCAAACACACACACACACACATACACACACACACACACACACACACACACACACACACACTTATTTTGCCAATGAGAATGTCCAATCCCCATCAGCTTCAGTCCCCTGCACAAAAAGAACCTCATGTGGCACACTGGAAGCCCACCCCAGTGTGCCCAAATGTATTTTTTTTGTAAAACCTGTGCATAAAGAAAAAATTCCCTCAACGATTTTTTTTTTGTCCCTGTAAAAAAGAAAACAGCCCTTCATCATAAGGATGCCCCTCCTCCTCCAATGCGCACCCCACCTCCCCGCACCCCCCCCATACATACCTACATAGGTCCAGCATGGCGATCGTCAGTGGAGCAGGAGATGTCTGAACTCTTCAAATGCTGACCACGAACTGAAGAAAATCATGGTAAGCTGAATAACAGCATCAATGGGGGATTTCAACTTAAGTGAATATCTCAGCCATTTTTTTGAATTTTGGCTCCAAATTTTCAATGTGGGGTTCTTGGGTACCCACCTCATGAACACATGCTCTGTCATCTCATTATTCAGTCCGGAAAGCTCATTTTGTGGTCACTGTTCAGAATCACCTCTTGTGACCGATTAACAAAATGACAGTGCCACTGTTCATGAGATGGGGTCCCAAAAAGCCTATGTTGCAAATTTGGTGAAATCATTTCAAACAAGCATTTGTCAATGCCGAATGTTTGCTTGCTGGCATTGGCAGTGGTAATGTAGAAGTTACAGAGCTGCGTAATAGGAATGGCAGTGAAGTACTGAACTGAAGCCAACCCCACCACCACCCTGCAGAGAGTGACAGGCATTGGGGTGTGCATTTGGGTCATCAGGCATAATGGCCTTGCCATTTCACCACACCCCACCCTGCAGACACTGACAAGTGTCATGGTGTTCCTTGGGGTGTTTGGCCCTTATGCGCACCCCATTTCATTAGGAAATGCGGTGAGATGGGTGCGATATAGGAGAATGGGGTGAACTTTGGGGCTGAAGAGTCCAAGGCATACCTCGATACCTCTCACTGGCTGCAGGGTGTGGAATGGTATGAGCATTACAGGCAAGAATCCCAAGTCACGCCCCTGATGCCTGTCATTCTCTACAGGGTTGGGCGTTATGGTTGGAAACCCTAATACCTCAGGCATTCGTTGGTATTTTCACTCCAAATTTTCAACATGTTTTTTGTGACCCCACCTCATGAACAGGGGGAATATCAGTTTGTTAGCCAGCTGCTTATGCACAGCGACTACGGCATTTAGCACCACAGGTGCAAAAACATTCCGAACAGGATGTAAAAAATGACAGCTGTACTGTTCATGGGGATGTGTAAAAAATGGCAATGTTGCAAATCTGCAGTACAAATATTTAAAAAAATGGTGAAGTCATGAGCGTACATAGAAACTGTGCAACGCACATCCGTAATATAATTAGGTTGGGATATTTTACAGCAGATTGTCAACTCAGGCATTTTGGTGCCTCCGATCATGAACAGTGTCACTGTGATTTTCTTTATCTGTGCCGAACAATGATTCCCCACAGCGACCATGCATCTCCAGCGCTGAAAGTGTGAAAACACACTTCAGCCATGTTGTGAAAAATGACAGCTGTACTGTTCATAAGGAAGTGTGAAAAAATGCCACTGGTGAAAATCTGGACTGAAAATATTACAAAGTCATGAACTTACGGGTGCGTGGAAACTGTGCATTGCTCACTCGTAACACAGTCATTTTATGGACTTTTGTCACCAAATTTTCAACATAGCCATTTTAAGACCTCTGCTCATGAACAGTGTAACTGTGATTTTCTTAATCTGTCCTAAACATTGCTTTCGCACACCAACAGCACCATTGTGCGCTACATGTGCGAAAACACATTTTGGGCGACATATGAAAAATGGCAGCTGTACTGTTCATAAGGAAGTGTAATAAAATGGCAATGTTGAAAATCTGGAGTGAAAATATTAAATTTGCAAACTTACGAGCATGCATAGGAACTGCGCATCGCACGCTCGTAAAACAGTCATTTTTAGGAATTTTTTCACCAAATTTTCAACATAGCCATTTTAAGACCTCTGCTCATGAACAGTGTCACTGTGATTTTCTTAATGTGTCCCATACATTGATTTTGCACATACTGCGCCATTGTGCACTACATGGGTGGGAACACATTTTGGGCAAGATGTGAAAAATGACAGCTATACTGCTCATAAGGAGGTGTGGTAAAATGGCAATGTTGAAAATCTGGAGTGAAAATATTGAAAATTCGCGAACTTACGAGTGTGCGTAGGAACTGCGCAATGCACCCTCGTAAAACAGTCATTTTTAGGAATTTTTTCACCAAATTTTCAACATAGCCATTTTAAGACCTTTGTTCATGAACAGTGTCACTGTGACTTTCTTAATTTGTCCCGTACATTGATTTCGCACACCGACTGCGCCATTGTGTGCTACATTGGCAGAAACACGTTTTGGGTGACATGTGAAAAATGACAGCTGTACTGCTCATAAGAAGGTGTGATAAAATGGCAATGTTGGAAATCTGGAGTGAAAATATTGAAAATTCGCGACCTTACAAAGTGTAGGAATCTGCGCAATGCACCCTAGTAAAACAGTCATTTTGAGGAATTTGTTCACCAAATTTTCAACATAGCCATTTTAAGACCTCTGCTCATGAACAGTGTCACTGTGATTTTCTTAATTTGTCCCATACATTGATCTTCGCACACCGACTGCGCCATTGTGTGCTACATGGGCAGAAACACGTTTTGGGTGACATGTAAAAATGACAGCTATACTGCTCATAAGAAGGTGTGATAAAATGGCAATGTTGGAAATCTGGAGTGAAAATATTGAAAATTCGCGACCTTATGAGTGTGCGTAGGAATTGCGCAATGCACCCTAGTAAAACAGTCATTTTTAGGAATTTGTTCACCAAATTTTTAACATAGCCATTTTAAGACCTCTGCTCATGAACAGTGTCACTGTGATTTTCTTAATTTGTCCCGTACATTGATTTTGCACACTGACTGCGCCATTCTGCGCTACATGGGTGAAAACACATTTTGGGTGAGATGTGAAAAATGACAGCTGTACTACTCATAAGAAGGTGTGGTAAAATGGCAATGTTGAAAATCTGCAGTGAAAATATTGAAATTTCGTGAACTTACGAGCCTGCGTAGGAACTGTGCAACGCACCCTCGTAAAACAGTCATTTTTTGGAATTTTGGCACCAAATTTTCAACATGGTGTTTTGGGACCCTTCTCATGAATGATGTCACTGTCATGGTGGTATTCAGGCCTGAAGGGTGATTTTGCAGTCACTGCGCGAAATCACTGCCGAACCCTGACTACCGCCATGACAATATTTATAGACATGGTCCCAATATGTTGAAAATTTAGTGCATCCCAAAATACCCGAGATATGCAATAAGTTGAAACCCCCTATATAACCCATTATACAGCTTACCGGCATTTCCTCAGTTTGCGGTCGGCTTTGAAGAGTGCAGGCGTGTTCCCGTCCACGAATCGTCAGCGCGAGTCCATGAGTAAGTATGGGAAGTGGGGAGAGCCGAGTGCGAGGGTGAGTGCGGGTTGTGGGAGGGGCGTTGGGAGGCGCCGGCAGACAGTTTTATTTTACAGGTCTTAAAATAAAAAAAGGCGTCGTAGGGCGTTTGCCATGCTGGGGTGGGCTCCCAGCGTGGCACAAAGACTTGGGGGCGTTCAGCCGGACAGGGGTTAGGCACCCCGTCGGCAAAATAAAAACAAAAAGCCCAGCATGGTTTGCCAATACGCCAGTGGGCTCCCAGCGTGGCACAAGGACTTGGGGAACAGCCGACGGGGATTGAACATCTCGCCGGCAAAATGAAAAAAAATATCTCGGCACTGCTTGCCATGCTGGGGTGGGCTCCCGCGTGGCACAAGGATTGGTGGGGGAGGCATTCAGCCGACGGGATTGGGCACCCATCGGCTATTCAGTATCTGAGATGCGTCTGTCTGTCTGTGCGTGGGGGTAGCTGCCGTGAGCTGCCGATATCTTATCGGTGCTCACTCAAGCATAGCTCCCCTTTTCAACTGTATGCCACTGCATTTTGGAGCGTGTCATAGACAGCTCCAAAATGCATTGGCTTACAGGGGCCGTGCCTGCCAGCCCAGTGCCTGGATTGGAGGAGGAGGTGACACACCTCCGAAATCTCCGTTCATGGCACTATGTTTCTTGCACATGCGTGCAAGCAAACATAAAAATGACTGTTACGAGCATGCATTGCGCAGTTTCTACACACACACTTGAAACTTCAACAATTTTTAATATTTTCATTCCAGATTTTCAACATTGCCATTTTTTCACACCTCCTAATGAACAGTACAGCTGTCATTTTTCACATCCTGCCCAAAATGTGTTTTCACACATTTGGTGCACAATGGTGCGGTTGCTGTGGGAAATCAATGTTTGGGACAAATTAAGAAAATCACATGGCATAGCAGTCCTGCACTAACATGTAGGATACAATGTCATACAAGCGGACAGGTATATGGTAATTGGTGATAGCAGTTTAAATTAGCAATGTAATTATTTTAGATAGTTCAGCACACTCTGTTCACACTGCCCAATGCTAAATTTGGCTTTTACAATCAGTGCCTTTGGAGTGTGTGCTATTCCACTTGTCTTGAAAGAAAATGTAACAAAACGATATCATAACAAGCATTTGTCAATGCCGAATGTTGATTGCTTATATGTGCTGTTTAGGTATTTGTAAGTGAAAGTACCATGCCTAAGAACTGTCATGTGCCCCCCCCTCCAAGACATCCACTATGTCTTTCTGTTCAGTATTCACAGAAGAGGGGAGAGGCAAGAGCCACAGCAGTTGCAAAGGCATGAAGAGGTGAACAATAGTCCATTCATAGGCAGAAGAATCCTGCAAAAGGTGAGTCAATTAACAGTGGACAAAGCGAGGGGATCAGATGGCATACACCCAAGGATATTAAAAGAACCGTGAAGGGAAATAGCAGTACCTCTGGCAGCCATATTCAGTGAGTCATTCAACACAGGGGTGGTACTAAAGAATTGAAGGAGGGCACATGTGGTCCCTCTATACAAATCCAGCAGTAGCGAGGAGGCGGGGAACTGTAGGCCATTTAGCATCACTTCAATAGTGGGGAAGATCATGGAGACATTGGTTAAAAAAAGGATAGTGGGACATCTAGAAGCCATCGGAGGCCAGGACCGTAGGCAACATGGATTCTCAGTGGGGAGGTCATGTCAGACAAATCTGGTTGATCTCTGAGTGGGTGACAAAGGAAGCAAATCAGGCTGGGGCAGTGGGCAATGCTTACCTTGATGTAAGCAAAGCCTTTGACACCGTCCCACATAGGAGGCTGACAAACTAGCTGAGTAGGCTGGGCATGGGGAAAGGGTGGTAAAGTGGGTTAGAAACTGGGTAAGAGACAGGAGGCAGAGAGTGGCGGTAAATGGGGTGCAGTCTGGGAAGGGGGGTGACCAGTGGGGTGCCGCAACGATTGGTTGTGGGGCCAGTCCTGTTCAATGTCTTCATTAGTGACATTGCAGAAGGGCTGAAGGGATAGGTCTGCCTGTTTGTAGATTACACCAAGATCTGTAACACAGTGGATACCCCAGATGGGGGTGGAGAAAATGAGGAGGGACCTGGGGAAGGCTGAGAAATGGTCTGAGGACTGGTAATTAAAGTTTAATTCAAAAAAGTGCAAAATTATGTACTTGGGACACAGAAAGCCTGGGGAAAGGTACAGGATGGTGGTTGGGGGAATTGCTGACAGTCACAAAGAAGGAAAGTGACCTGAGGGTTCTTATTTCAGATGACCTGAAAATGTCAAAGTGGTAAGGCAGCTGGGTGGGCCAGTGACATATTGGGGTGCATAGGCAGGGGTATCACCAGCATAAGGAGGAAGGTAGTGATGCCATTATATAAAACCATGGTCAGGCCTCACATAGAGTACTGTGTGCAGTTCTGGAGGGCACCCCTTCGTAAGGATATTAACAGGCTGGAGATGGTTCAGAGAAGGGAGAATGAGATGGTTCAGAGCTTGCAACACAAGACTTATGAGGAGAAATTAAGGGACCTCAGTATGTACTCAGTGGAAGAGAGGACAGAGAGGGGATTTGACAGAAACAGTCAAGTACCTCAAGGGTATAAATATAACTACTGAGAAGCAGGAGACAGCTGCTACAGGCATATGTGCCAGCTTCTGTGTGATATTCTTTTGTTCTTATAAATCTGTAATCTCCAGTATTTCAGTAACCACATGACCACACTGCCTTCTTTAGACAGTTTTATGCTGGCTGATGCCTGGTGTCAGTTGGCAGACAGAGAGCTCATCAGCTTGTGTTGCCATTTGAAAAACTTCAGTGTTCTTTTACTGGTAAGCATTTTGGAAAGCTGATGAAGGTCTCACAATTTGTATTATGATTTATCTCCTTAGGTCTGTCCCCTTTGGTTCCCCCATCCCCACACTCGAACAGTCATCAGTGGCCACAGCTGCATCCTTCTTTTTGCCAAGGTGGTGGGTGAGAAACATAGAAACATAGAATTTAAAGGCAGATAAGGAGTGTTTGGCCCACCTAGTCTGCCCATTTCCCTACCTGATGGATAAGCTGCAGATTCTAGTTAATCAACAGCTTACTTCCTCCTACCCACCAGTAGAATTGCCTTATGTCTGTCTGTGAGCAGCTGCCTTCACAGTCTGTGAAGTCTGACGTCTTTCAGTGCCACTTATTGGTCATCTTCCAACACAGGCAAGACACTGCCAGCCCAAAACTAACTCAGGACAAGCAGTTTTCAAAGTGGGGGAAGAAACAGAGTGAGCAAGAATCAAGTACTCATTCAGATGTAGCATCGATTTTAAGATCAGCATACTGGTGTGGACACTGCAAATAGAACCCCAGCTCTTTAAGCAGCCTTATGAAGAGTAAAGGCTTCTGGAAGCACTGGGGGTTTTGTTTATTGTACTGTAAGTGGGCTGCATCTAATTTGGTAATCTACTGTACCTTACATCTGGATGTATGGTAGGCCCAACTTTGAATAAACACTGCACCTGAATTAACACATGATGCCATAGAAACATAGAATTTGTCTGCAGAAAAGGATCGCTCAGCCCATCCAGTCTGCCCAAGTGTTCTCTACCTACTTGTAAGTCCTGCCTGCATATGTTACTGCATGTCCTATTCTGCCTGTGGCCATCAGGACCTCCTTGTGAATGAGCTTGCTTAATGGATTTTTCCTGCAATGAACTTGAACCTACTCCACTTCCATAGCCCTATTGATCTCCGTTGACCCCCTCCTTCCCCTTTTTCTAATATACCCCTATGTTTATCCCATGCATGCTTCATGCCCCCTAACATTTTAGCTTCCACCACTTCTCCTGGCAGTCTGTTCAAGGCATCTACCACCCTTTCAGTAAAGAAATATTTTCTTACATCTATCCTGAATGCCCCCCCTCCCCAGCTTCATTGTATATCCCTTGGTTTGGGTGCTCATCCTCATTTGAAGGAAACTTCCCAACTGTACCCTCTTTACCACTGTGAGGTACTTTGTAGGTCTTGATCATGTCACCTCTCATGCTCCTCTCTTCCAGAGTGTACATGTTGAGATTCTACAGCCTGTCCTTGTAGAGATTCTTGTGAAAAGTCTGAACCATTTTAGTTGCCCTCCTCTGGAAAACCTCCACCTTATGTACTTTCTGAAGTGTGGACTCTAAAACTGGACACAGTACTCCAGCTGGGGTTATACCAGGGAGTGAAACAATGGTAGTACAACATCCCTCCTCCTCCTACTGAAGATGCCACTCCTTATGCACCCCAGAATCCAATTTACCCTGCCCATAGCCTTGTCACACTGTACTGCCATCTTGAGGTCCTCTGATATAATAACCTCAAGGACATTTTCATGTCTAGTGAGTATCAGTACCTCACCCCATTCTACACCCAGCATCGGGGTTCCTATGCCCTAGGTACATGATTTTATACTTGTTGGCACTGAACCCCAAGTAAGTAAGAAAATGGAACTGATTTGAATGAATTGCAGGCTTTTAAGCAGCTTTTCAGGGAGTGTATATGTGTGCATGTGTGTGTGGGGAGGGCTCTGCTACTATAACTATTTGCTTTGATTTGGTATAATGTGCGAACAGACTAACCCTGCTCCCCACTCCATGTGCTATATCAGAGATAAAGAGCACAAATAGCACTGGGCCAAGCACTGAGCCCTGTGGCACCCTGCTTGTCACTGCTCTGGGTGCCAAGAGCGACCCCACCATGACCACCTTCTGCACCCTCCCCTGTAACCAGTTCTCTATCCATGTAGTCAGACCACCTTCCACCCCTATCCCTCCTTCTCCTCACTCTTCTCTTCCTTGGCCTGTGTCCATGCTCCCAGTAGTCCGCACCCTTTCTCCTCCTTATTCTTACCGGGTGGTGGTGCCTTCTGTGTTACACTCCAACCACTCTGCCCGCCCCCTTCCAGGGTTACTACGCCTCTGCCTTTACTTATATTTAGGGCTGTGAGCTCATCAGGCTCCCCTGTCCGGACCTTTCTACCAACTTCAGTCTTTTGGCCACCCCACCCCCCGCCATTTGTTTAAATCCATCTTAGTAGAAATAAGCCCTTCTAATCGTGCCTTTTTTTTTTTTTTCGTATTTTCTCACTGGGCTACAGTCGGCTTGGTCATCCTGACTGCCCCCCAAAGCCCTGCCCCTGACATCAGGCCAACCTGCTCACCTCCACGGATTACCCCATGGTGGGGTGGTGAGGAGCTTCCCAGGTCGACCCACCGGAGCAGGGATCTGGTTGAGGAGGCCAATTCGAGTGGGCAGGGGGTCAAGCTCATGCTGCCTGACTGTAGGACATTTTCCACTTTTCTCCCTTTTACGGAGTGAGGCCGTGCAATGACACTTAGGCACAGTGTGCCAACATCCACCACAGTCCGCCACCCTTTACTACATCACTGTAGTACCACCCGCGGTCATCACCAGGGGTGGCTACAGAGCGGTGGACCACTGGATCCTGCCCCAGGATAGGACAGCAGTCCTCCAGATGCTCAATCCTATCCCTCCCTTGCCAACCCCTGGCAGGCTAGGCTTGCATCTGAACCTGGGTCGCCAGCATGGTGCAAGGTGTGGCGTCTAGCGTCTCAACCCTCAGTGCCTGTGGCCCGGCAGCAATGCTGCCTTCAATATGCCACTCCTCTTCCTGCTCCAGTGTACACTCTCCCCCATGTACAAGTCACTATTCCCCCCCGATCCTACCCCAGTTAGTCACTAGCCCATTTGTGGCATCAGTCCCTCAGCCACTCAAACTCCTCAAGCCTACCCTTCCTCTCCATGCTTGCACATGGTACCGGCAGTACCTCCAAGAATGCCACCGACTTTCTCACCCCGTCACACTGCCTGCCCAACTACTCAAACCTCCCTCTCACTACTTCCACAGTGTCTTCAGCCAAGTCGTTTGTACTCACATGCAACAGTAAATGAGGTTTCTTCCTCCACCACGGTGCATGCTTGAGCAAGGCCTGCCCTGCCCCTCCTGCAGTAAACCTGGGGACAGCTTCAACCCAAATATGGCTGTGCCTTTCCCCCTTTCTGTCCCATCTCACTCATTTCAGTATAGAATCCCCAGGACGAGTACCACCCCCCTGCCCCTTACCCCCTTTCTCTTCTAATGCCCCTTCCACCACCCCAGTATTCGTTCTTCCCTGGCCCTTACCCCCACCAACTGCATCCTCTGTGACTTCTGCATCTGTACCCACTACTTCCACCTGACCTCTTTTCTCTGCCTTATTCCTCCCATCCCCCTTGAACCCCTTCTCAGCCTGACTACTTCCTACTGGGCTTCCGATGTCGACCTCCCCTCCTCCCCAGCTGATTTCCAACCCCTCTCCTATCCCCACTGTTGTTGATTTAGAGCCTGCATTCCCTGCTACCCCGATAGTGATTCTCCTCCCATCCTTCCCCCTTCCCATAGCCTTCTCTCCTTCTGTCACCACCCCCTCTTTTTTTACTAGCCCCCTTCTACTCTTTTGTCCTCACTATTTCTTCCCCTACCAGTTGCCATCCCTCTTATGCCCCGCTTGTCCTTCCAGCTTCAGTATGTTCCTGTTCCCCCTCTCTGTCCCATAGCAGAGGTTCGAATCTATTTGTAGTCAACACCAGTCTTACATCTCTTCCCTCTATCAGTTCCCCCCCTCCTACATGTTCCCCTCCGTGCCACCCCTGGTCCCTCCCTACCCGCAGCCATCTGCTCTCTCCCCCGGTTCTCCCCTGGTACTCTTCATTGTCTCTTCCTCCCCCATCAGGAGGCCCCCTGCCCTCGCCTCGGGCAACCCCTCCCTTCTCCTCTCTTTTCTGCTAGTGCATCTGATACTGGGGTCAGTTTCAGTCCCTAGTTATTCTTTCTCAGTCCCCCTTTGCCATCCCCTATCCCCACCCCCCAGGATGCCTACCATATTCATCTGTCCTGCCACTTACACTCCTCCCTAATCTCCAAAGTTCCTCCCTCAAACTAGCCAGTCATCTACAGACCATACACCCCCCCATCCTCCAAGCCCAGTCCAGGATCATGGCACACCCACACCCTGTACATCCCTCCACCCTTCCAAAAATACCCACCCTATTGACATGTGGCACCTGCCCCATTTTGGTCCCCATCTTATGTTATGGTCTCTTTCTCCCAGGTTCTGTACCCTACTACAACTGTTAAGTCCCTATTTAGTCAAATTCCTGTCCCCCCACACTAGTCCCCCTACTGACCCCTTGATGACCAGGGTAATTCAGTCTCAAATCTCATCCGTTAGATACTGTATTAGTGTAGCAATCCTAAAGCCTTCTTGTCTGTTTTTCACCCCTCAGCTACCATAATTTTTGTTCTCGGCTCTCATATAGTTTCACTTAGCCCAGTTAGAAATCCTATTGCACTCCAAGTATTAGTCAGCTCAGTTAGAGAAATAAACAGAACAAATAAATATGTATTATTACAGCAATCCTAAAGTTTTCAAGCATTGCTTTGTCTCAACTCTAGAGACCCTGCTGTAATATAGGACCACAGAGGACCAGAGTGGGAGGGTGGGAAACTGTAAAGTCCCAGTAGGCTCCATTGAGCTTGCTCACTCCCCCTGTCTCACTCGCTCATTCTATTTCACCCAAAGCTGCAGGCTGCCCTTTTGTACTGGGATCCTGCTTGCACTGGCACCTTTTTTTGGCCACAAAGAAATCCGCAGCAGTCCAGATGCAGCTCTGTTGAGGTCGCTCATTCCACTTCTCTCACTCGCTCATTCTGTTTCTTCCGAAGCTGCAGGCTGTCATTTTGTACTGGGCTCCTGCCTGCATTGGCACCTTTTTCTTCCCAGAAAGAAATCTGCAGCAGTCCTGATGCAGCTCCGTTGAGCTTGCTCATTTCCCCCCCCAGTCGCTCATTCTGTTTCTACCGGCGCTGCAAGCTGCCCTTTTGTACTGGGCTTCTGCCTGGGTTAGCACCTTTCTCTGCCCACAAAGAAGTTCACAGCTGTCCCGACAGAGCTCCGTTGAGGTGTCTCACTCCCCCTCTCTCACTCACTCATTTTGTTTCTCCTGGTGCTGTAGGCTGCCCTTTTGTACTGGGCTCCTTCCTCAATTGGCGACTTTTTCTGCCCACAAAGAAATCCGCAGCAGTCCCAACAGAGATCTGTTGAGCTCACTCACTCCCCTCTCCCACTCGCTCATTCCATTTTCCCGGCGCTGCAGGCTGCCCTTTTGTACTGGGCTCCTGTCTGCATTGATGCCTTTTTCTGCCCACAAAGAAATCTGCAGCAGTCCCGACAGAGCTCTGTTGAGCTGGCTCACTGTCCTCTCTCACTCGCTCATTCCATTTCTCCCGACGCTGCAGGCTGCCCTTTTGTACTGGGCTCCTGCCTGTATTGGTGCCTTTTTCTGTCCACAAAGAAATTTTCAGCAGTTCCAATAGAGCTCCATTGAGCTCACTCACTCCCCCTCCCTCACTCACTCTGCTTCTCCCATCTCCCAGCGCTGCAGGCTGCCTTTTTGTACTGGGCTCCTGTCTGCATTGGTGCATTTTTCTGCCCACAGACACATCCGCAGCAGTCCCGACAGAGCTCAGTTGAGCTCGGTCACTCCCCCTCTCTCACTCACTCAATCCTAATCTGTCCCAAATACTGATTTCCCAAAGCGACTGCGCTATTCTGTGCCTGAAATGTGAAAACACATTTTGGCCAGGATGTGAAAACAGACAGCTGTACTGTTCTTAAGAAGGTGTGAAAAAATGCCAGTGCTGAAAATCTGGCATGAAAATATTACTAATTTGCGAAGTTACAAGGGTGCATGGAAACTGCACAATGCATTCTCGTAACATAGTCATTTTATGGACTTTTGTCGCAAAATTTTCACCATAGGCATTTTATGACCTTTGCTCATGAACAGTTTCACTGTGGTTTTCATAATGTGTCCCGAACACTGATTTCCCATAGCGATCGTGCTATTCTGCGCCTCAAGTGTGAAAATGCATTTCAGCCAGGATGTGAAAAATGACAGCTGTACTGTTGATAAGGAGATGTGGAAAAATGCCAGTGTTGAAAATCTGTAGTGAAAATATTGCAAATTTGTGAAGTTACGAGCGTGCGTAGCAACTGCGCAACGCACGCTCCTAAAACAGTCATTTTTTGGATTTTTTCTACCAAATTTACTACTCAGCTCAGTTAGAGAAATAAACAGAACAAATAAATATGTATTATTACAGCAATCATAACAGTATAGTTCAGTAGTTAGCTCAGTTAGAGAAATAAACAGAACAACTTAATCTGTATTATTACAGCAATCCTAAAAGTATCCATCCATTGCTTTGTCTCCACTCCAGACACTCTGCTGTAATATAGAACAACAGAGGACTATGGGCAGAAGGACGGGCAACTCTAAAGTCCCAGCAGAGCTCCATTAAGCTCTCTCACGCCCCCCTCTCACTCACTTGTTCTATTTCTCCCGACGCTGCAGGCTGCCCTTTTGTACCGGGCTCCAGCTTGATTTGGCACCTTTTTCTGTCCACAAACAAATCCACCGCAGCCCTGACACAGCTCCGTTAAGCTCGCTCACTGCCCTTCTCTCACTCACTCATTCTATTTCTCCTGGTGCTGCAGGCTGCCCTTTTGTACTGGGCTCTTGCCTGTGTTGGCGCCTTTTTCTGCCCACAAAGAAGTTCACAGCTGTCCCAACAGAGCTCTGTTGAGGTCGCTCACTCCCCCTCTCTCAATTGCTCATGCTGTTTCTCCTGGCACTGCAGGCTGCCCTTTTGTACTGGGCTCCTGCCTGCATTGGGGTCTTTTTCTGCCCACAGAGAAAGCTGCAACAGTCCTGACAGAGCTCAGTTGAGCTTGGTCACTCCTCCCTCTCACTCACTCAATCTTAATCTGTCCCAAACACTGATTTCCCACAGTGACCATGCTATTCTATACCAGAAGTGCAAAAACATATTTCAGTCAGGATGTGAAAAATGACAGCTGTACTGTTCACAAAGAGGTGTGAAAAAATGCCAGTGCTGAAAATCTGGTGTGACAATATTACAAATTTGCGAAGTTACAAGGGTGTGTGGAAACTGTGCAACACACACTTGTAACAGTCATTTGATGGACTATCATCACTAAATTTTCAACATAGGCATTTTAGGACCTCTGCTCATCAACAGTGTCACTGTCATTTTCTTAATCTGTCATGAACACTGATGTCCCACAGCAACCACGCTATTCTGTGCCGGAAGTGTGAAAACACATTTCAGCCAGGATGGGAAAAATGACAGCTGTATTTGTTCATAAGGAGTTGTGAAAAATGCCAGTGTTGAAAATCTGGCATGAAAATATTGCAAGTTTGCAAGTTATGAGCATGCATAACCTTCTGAATGCATGCTCATAAAACAATAATTTTGATTTTTACACAAGTTTGCAAAACAGGCTTTTTGAGAGCCCACCTCATGAACACTGGCACTGTCGTTTCATTAATCAGTCCCGAAAGGTGATTCCATGCAGTGGCCACAAAATCACCTTTCAGGGCTGAATAACGCCATGACAGTGGCTGATTTCATGAGGAGGGGTCCCAAAAACCCCATGTTGAAAATTTGGTGCCAAAATTCCCAAAAATGGCTGAGATATGCACCAAAGTTGAAAAAACCCTATTTATGCCATTATACAACTTACCGGCACTTCCTCAGTTCGTGGTCTGCTTTGAAGAGTGCAGATGTGTTCCCGGTTCACTGAAGATTGTTGCACCATGCTCCAGAGGTAAGTATGGCTTGAGGGGGTTGTGGGGAGGTGGGATATGCAGTGGGTGGGTGAGGGTTGGGGAGAGGGAGCAGACTAGGGACAGTTTTTTCCTTTTCAGGGTTTAAACAAAAAAAGACATTGTGGGATGGTTTCTATTTTTACCGGGTACTTCTGGCATGCTGGGGTGGGCTCCCATCATGCCACCTGTGTGTTTTGGGATGGGGGCACTGGAACCAATGGGGATTGAGCACCCCCATTGGCACATACTTGAGGGGCTCATGAGAGAGGGGATTGGGCCCTGCCTCGGCACACAAGAAATGGAGGGGAGCATGCCGATGGGGATAGGGCACCCCCATCGGCAAGGAAAGAAGGGGGGGACATGATGCTGAGGGGTATTGTGCACCCCCTCGGCATACAGTAACAGAAACTGGCAGGACCTGGACTTCCCATTGGCAAACTGGAATGGGGAAATGCAAGGGACCTCCCTGCAATGATGGGCCACTCCCTTATTGCAGCAGATGACGCTGCAATGACGAGGCGGCCCCTGATTGCAGCGGCTGAAACTTTTCAAGGTTGTGGCACATTGGTTGAACTAGTGTCAGCAGCAGTGTGCCACAGCATTGGGGAATAGGGGCCAAGCCTTAAATGGCAGTGGAAGCATTGGACACAACAGTGCCACACCTCCACAACCTGCTTCTGGGGCAAGCTGCTGCAATATGTTTCTTGCACATGCACACAATCAACATAAAAATGAATTGCTATAATGTACATTAGAAGCAAGCACAATACATGTTTTAGGGCACAGTATTCAAGAATTATATGATCTAGTCAAACAATATAATTCCTTCCCTTTATTGGTTTTGCCTGACAAAAGTAATGGAAAGCTTCCCCCCACTGCTTCACATTAATAACTTTAAAAGCTGTGCATGAGCTGCCCATCCTTCAGCTGCTTCTAGCGAGAGGACGCTGGCAGTGCTACTTTCTTAACATTACCATCACAATAATAAGGTGTTTACCTTTACAAATCATTAAGCAACTATACTAATACAGTACTCCAGAGGGAAAAATGTCATAAATACATACCAATACACTATCTTTTTAAAGGCTGACCTTGAGAGGAAGTGTTAAAGAGAGAGGGGAGGATCTCTTGCAGTGTATTTAATTTTGAAGTTATCAAACTTGCTCATAACTCCTTATTCTGATCAGGTTTAAGCATCAAGATTAGATAAAACTCTGTTAATGCACTACACTTTGTAGAAAATAAAATTAAGTTTTCTCTACCTTGTTAAATCGTGTAGAAGCACCAAGCCCTTGTTTAACTAGTTGCCCATACTTAAAACGGAAGTTGGAATTACCTGGATTAGCTGCCCTTTAACCATATAAATGGATTATTAATTGTCTTTCTCTTTCAGTGTTGTTACTTGACTGCTAGGGTGGTAGTTGGCATTGACTTGCAGTTTGTTTAGTGGCTTACTTTTATGCTAGAGTCCTTATTGAACCAACAGATGAATAGTTTACAGATACTGCAGTATATGTGCTTTTAGGGGGCATGTCTTTTGTCTGGTATTTTAACAAATGAAAGGGGGTATTATCTTATTTGAACAACTTGTAATTAGGAAAGCCACATTTCACAAGATATGATAAGGAGGTGTGAAAGTGGAAAATGTATTTATTTATTAGCTTTTGGTAACCAGGTATGTACATTAGGCAAAAGACCTGCCTATTTTCAAGCATGACCCAGAGATGTACAAAACAACAATGGAACAAGTCTACAGAGGACAAGACAGGTATAACCAAATCCCTAAAAACATGACCCCATGCAGGGAGGTCAAAACATAGTTTCAGGTGGAATAAACACCCACATAGGAGTGAGTAATAAAACAATAAACAGGTCAAGCAATACACAAAGCAGCAGTATGATGCAGACATGGCAGGTATACAGTAAACAGGAAAAAACAGATTGTGAATTAGGGGCAATTGCAAACACTTAAGTGCACACAAGTAAGAGAAAAGTTCTTTTTACTACTGTAGAGCCTACAGGAGTATTGCATGTACAAAAGGAGTGATGCCATGTTTTCTGTCCGTGGAACTGACTGAATGTGTAAATAGTCTTCTCCGCCTTACCCTCCTCCAAGAAATGTTTTCTGCCCTCAAATAAATACACTTTTATGTTAGTCAATTGTTGCAGGGTACTATTTTCTTTTTAAAATGCGTGGTACAAGAGCTGGAACCTGAGTAGTGGGAGGCAGCATTGTTTTTTGGGGGGAAGTAAGATCCACCCCACCTCCACCCAAGAAACTCCAAAAGATCCATCCCACCTTTTTTTTTATTCATGTGGGAGGGGCATGAGGTGGATCAAACATGTTGAAAGAAGACTCACTGGACCAAGGAACAGAGCAAGTCTGTGTAGTCCCTGCGTTTTGTTAAGGACTAGGAGAACAGTAGATAGTTAATGCCTTCAAACTGACTTAAAAACCCTTGGAACAAATGATTATCAGAGTCACCTGGTGTCTCAAAAGGAAAGATAGAAGAAACTACAGCTTCCAAGGAAAATAGATAGCTTTCAGGTATTTCTTAAAGGGACACTGTCAACCTCTTTTGCATCATATTGTTTATAGTTAAAACCCACATTTTATGCTTGCTTACCTTCTCTGAAACTCATTGATGTTGCTGGTCGCTATGTCTGCCTCCTTGCTTAGTAGAACTGAAATGCATTCTAATGTATAGTTATACGCAACCTTGTTTTGTTTCAAATCCTGAATCTGTTCTTACTGAATACTTCCTGAACATTAGAAACACCCCCAAACAATGCAGCCACTAAGATACAAAAGCCTCCTAAATTCCCAATGCATAATGCATCCAGGAAAGATGCAGTGGCAGTTGCTAAAGGAATGTAAACAAACATGTTTTTGTGTGGTAACACCAGTATGGTGGGCAGTCTGTTTTTCACTTTTTTAAAAGGAAAAAATCATCAGAATCAACCAACCAGCTACATCAGCAGTCTCTACAGAATATGAACAATCATAATATGTGTTTTTTAACCTAGGGACACTTTGAGATCTAAGGGGGTTGACACTGTCCCTTTAAACATTTATATACTAAAAACAAAGTTCAGCTTTTGGAATTCACAGTATTTGTTCATCACATTCTATCTATCTATCTATCTATCTATCTATATATATATATATATATATATATATATATATATATATATTTATATTTATAGTTTGTCTTTTTAGTAGTTTCAAAACCTTGAAAGCAATGGTGTTAATAATGCATTTAGAAATACATTTTTAATTGTCTTTATAGATAAATCATTCAAGTTCATGTGAGGTCACATTTTTGGGAGGGGTTCAAATTATTTTAATCATGGGCACAGTACTTGGTAAACACATGCTGTGATGAAGTGTATTTTTCTTTTTAAGTTTGAGAGGTAGAGTTGACTTGCACATGTTAAAATACCAGCTGCAATTAACAACTACTTGTAGAAACAAAATGCTGTTTTTTTCCTGCTTCCTTTTTCCTGGCTCAGTTTATATCAGTGAAAAGAAAGACTGGAACAATTATCAGAGCTGCTATCCCCTAGACAAGCTATTTGTCACTCATTTTAAATAACATAAATGTAGTTTACATTTTACCATGAGGGAAGCAAGAAGATGAACCAGCATGATTAACAAATACATTCATTGACACCTGTGAATGAATGGGAAGGGGTAGTTTTTTCTAACATTCCTGGTGAGTTTATACTCCTTGGAACCTGTTATTACAGTTTTTATGACTGTGGGTGGAGCTATAATTTCTGTTTGACTTACTGTAGGTTACACATAGGATCTGATAAGTTCATAACATGCTTTACTGTGATTCATTGAACTGACAAATGGGGATTTTGGTTTCATTTGCAAATTCATTTCTCCTGATCATGGATATATTACAATAAAAATTTCTCAACAATTTTTTTTTACAAATGAGGAGTTTAGCCGTAATGTAGTTGATATGGTGTAAAGAGCTGTTCCCTGGAAAATTACTTGGTTTTGGGGGGGTTGCCACACGTAGAATGGGACTTCATGGATGGCGGAGTGCATAACAGCAGAAGTGGCATGTTGGCATTAAAAGCTTAGTGGTATGGATGTAGAAGCATCAGTATTTAAGCATGACTTTAGTAGTGGATTAATTGTGATGGGGGGGTGAGTCTTGATATTTTAAACATAATGATTTCTTAAAACTTCAGCCTTCAATGGGTTAGACTTTGTAGCCATCTGTACAGTACATCACTAAGCCACATGCAGTGGGGGTATGGGTTAAACCCAGCTCATCAGACCCACGCCAGAGCTGCAAAATCTGGACTGGGCACAGCTTGTGCAAATATTGCTGATCCAGTGGAACAGCAATAAAAGATAAACTATGCAATACCCTCAATAACACACCTACCCCAGTTTACATTTACCTGATGCCCATTTTTAGGCCTTGTATAGTAATATCTTCCTTCAGCAGAACAGCTTGTAATGAAATGTGTCGAATTTACATTGGCATTTGGGCATATGCACTTTTATATTATATGAATTGTGTGTGTGAACTGTATATCAGTCTCTAAAAAAAGAATTAAACACATTAAATGTCTTCAAAAACTTGTCTCAAAATTGTGTTTATCTTCCACCTTGGCACAACATACAATTGTCTCAGTAGTATTTTCAGTTAGGGTACAGTACCTTCATGTATATGATGGCCTGGTTCTGTTGAGTTGATTGCTATAACAGTGCATAGAATAAAATGCGAAACATATTGGTAACTGTAATACAGATGGTGGCATTATTTTTAATTATACAATGGCAAGGAAAAATGTAAGAAGCTGGAAACAGTGATGTTATTACACAACATCACCGTAGCTTTGGATTTGGATCATTCCTTGCATTTTCTCTTAAGAAATATTTTATCACACTAACAAAAACATGCTTTAAAATGTATTTTTTATTCTGTATATAACAAAACATTGTATAATTGCAATAAGGCACTCCAGGGTGTGTGTTATAGTAACATAGAAACATAGAATTTGATGGCAGATAAGGACCGCATGGCCCACCTAGTCCGCCCATTTTCCTACCTATTGGATAAGCTGCAGATCCTAGTTAACCAACAGCCTACTTCCTCCTACCCCCCACTAGGACTGCCTTATGTCTGTCCTATGCATTCTTGAATTCACCCACTGTTCTTGACTCTACAACCTCCTCAGGAAGGCTGTTCCATGAATCACAACCCTCTCCATGAAAAATACTTCCTCACATTACCTCTGAGCCGTCCACCCTCTATCTTCAAATTGTGCCCCGTGTTCTTGCACATCTCTTTTCTGAAAGATACTACCCTCTTGGACTTTGTTGATTCCTTGAGATACTTGAAAGTTTCTATCAGGTCCCCCCACTCCCTTCTTTCTTCAGGGGTATACATATTAAGCTCCTTTAGTCTCTCTTCATATGTCTTCTGGTGTAGACCCTGCACAATTTTGGTTGCCCTCCTCTGAACGGCCTCCACTCTGTCTATGTCTTTGTGGAGATGGGGTCTCCAGAACTGCACACAGTACTCCAGATGGGGTCTCACCAACTGTCTGTACAGAGGGATAACAACTTCCTGTTTTCTACTGTTGATACCTCTCCCTATGCATCCCAGTATCCCCCCAGCCTTCCTTACTGCCTTCAAACATTGCTTGCCCACCTTTAGGTCATTGGATATAATTACCCCAGGTCTCTTTCCATTTTTATTGTTGTCAGTATCTCACCCCCCATTATGTACTCTTCCCCTGGGTTTTTGTTTCCCAGGTGCATTACCTTGCACTTCTTTGCATTGAATCTAAGCTGCCATACATCTGACCATTCCTCCAACCTTGCCAAGTCCATTCTCATCCTTTGCACTCCATCCTGTGTATCAACCTGTTACAGATCTTTGTGTCATCTGCAGAGACATACTTTTCCTTCCAGTTCCTCTGCAATGTCACTTATAAAGACATTAAAAAGGACCTGTCCCAGTACTGAACCCTGCGGTACCCCGCTAGTAACCCCACTTTCTTCACTGTGGACTCCGTTTACTACTACCCTTTCTGTCCTGTTGTCCAGCCAATTTTTTATCCAGGCTACCACCTTGGGACCCACTCCAAGGCTGACTAACTTGTTTATTAATCTTTTGTGTGGGACTGTATCAAATGCCTTGCTAAAATCTGGGTAGGTCATGTCCACATCCCCTCTCTGGTCTACTACTTTGGTCACCCAGTCAAAGAAATCGATTAGATTCATCTGACATGATCTTCCTGCTGTGAATCCATGCTGCCTTGGGTCCTGTGCCCCACTGGCCTCTAGGTACTCAACAGTTCTTTCCTTCAGAAGTGATTCCATTATTTTCCCTACTACTGAGGTCAAACTAACTGGTCTGTAGTTTCCTGCCTCTGCAGTGCTCCCACTTTTGTGAAGAAGAAACACATCTGCCCTTCTCCAGTCCTCAGGTACCACCCTATCCTCCCATGATTTATTAAAGAGAGTAGTTAGTGGTGTCACTAGTTCTACCCTTAGTTCTTTTAGGATTCTTGGGTGAATCCCATCAGGCCCCATTGCTTTGTCCACCTTCAATTTTACTAGTTCTTTCAGAACCCTTTCTTCTGTAAATGGACTGGTATCGACCTCCATCTCCAGAATGTTTCTTTTGCTTGGTTTAGGTTCCTCCCCCTCCTCTTCCTTTGTAAATACTGAGCAGAAATATTCATTCGGTATCCTTGCTTTTTCACTGTCACCCTCTGCCCACATTCCCTCCCCTCCCCTTTATTAAGCTTCAGTATCCCTCCATTGGTCTTTCTTCACTCCATAATGTACCTATAAAAGGTCTTATCCCCCTTCTTAACAGAGTTGGCTATCCTTTCCTTGGTTTGGCCTTTGCTATTCTGACTACCTTCCCTGCCTCTTTCTGCTTAACTGATAAAGTCCTCTGTCCTGCTCCTTCTATGTTTCCTTATATTTCTGGAATGCTATCCTTTTCTCCTTAACCCTCCATGCCACCTCTTTTGAGAACCATAGCAGTTTTTTCCTTCAATGTGTTTTGGTGATTTGCTTCACACAAAGGCTTGTTGCCTCTGTGATGGCTGTTTTGATCATTCCCCATTGTTCCTCCACCCCTCCTTCTTGCCTGTTTGCTAGTGCTTTTCTGAGGCACTCTCTCATTTTCCCAAAGTCAGCCCTCCTAAAGTCCAATATTCCTGTTTTTGTATGGCTTGACTCTATGGCTGTGTTTATCATGAACCACACTGTTTGGTGGTCACTTGCTCCCAGATGGCTACCCACTTCTAAATCTGAGATTCTTTCTCCATCCCGGTTTGTGAGTACCAGGTCTAAGATTGCTCCCTCCTGAGTGGATTCCAATACTAGCTGTCTGAGGCATGCTCCTTGTAGGTCATCAAGAATGACCCTGCTCTGGATGTGCCTGCAGCAAAGGTGCTCCAGTTAACATCTGGCATATTCAGATCCCTCATCAACAATATCTCCCTTTTTCTGCCATTTTAAGGATGCCTTCTATCATTTCCTTGTCCATTCCCTCCCCCTGAGATGGGGGTCTGTATACAACCCCCATGCGGATCGTGGTGCCATTTTCTGTCTCCAGGGTGACCCAGAGGGCCTCATCTGCTCCCTGTTTACTCTTTAGGTCTGTTGCTTTGATCCCTTCCCTTACATAGAGAGCTACTCCACCTCCTCTTTTACCCTCCCTGTCCCTCCTTTAGATTGTGTATCCTGGTATGTTGACATCCCAGTCATGGTTGTTTGTGTACCATGTTTCTGTGACTGCCACAATATCCAGGTATCCCTCTTCCATCAAGGCCACTAGTTTAGGGAGCTTGTTACACAGACTATGGGCATTGGTACTCATCACCCTCCAATTTTTGATGGCCTTACCCCTTTCTGCCTCATCCCTGTCCTTACTGCCTTTGCCTTTTTTTGCATTTACCTCTGTCCTGCTCCCTAATGACTTCTCTACCTTGGGTGTTTACCTCACTAATTACTGTGTTTTGTGAGGGGAGGCTGGGATTTCCCCTGCTCCTTTCAGTGCCTCCCCCATTGGCTAGTTTAAAGGCTTGCCAATGAAGCATTTAAACCTATCACCTAGGATCCTGGATCCCCCCCATGACAGATGCAGACCATCGCGCCAGTATAGACCTGCATCCCTCCAGGTGGCTTCCCAGTCCCCAGTGAAGCCAAAACCCTGAGCTCCACACCAGTTTTTCAACCATTCATTGAATTCCAGGGTGAGGAGTACCCTAGCATCACCCTTGCCATAGACAGGCAGCACCTCTGAGAAGGTAACCGTATGCGCCACTTGTCTAAGGTCCCTCCCCAACTCTACAAACTCCTCTTGCACTGCTTTGATCCCATTTCTAGCCAGGTCATTTGTCCCTAGGTGGATAATGACATCCACCTCCCTCCCCTGTGCAGCTGCTCCCACGATCCTGAGGATTTGCTTCCTGTCCTTCCAAGCTGTGGTGCCAGGCAGGCACCTTACCTCCCACTCCCCTTCTTACTCCACTTCTACCCCCTAATGATTGAGTCCCCCACCAGGAGTTGTTTCCTTCCCCTGTGGGGTCCTGTGCCACCCTCCTGTGGCTCTCCTTTGTGGAGGTTCCCAGCATCCTCCTTGGTCTCCTGCGGTGCCTCAGGAGAACCACTGCCCACCAGAAAAGTGTATGAATTGTGGAGAGGTATAGCTGGAGCAATGCACCTCTGTTCCACCACCCTTTCCCTCCCTGAGCCCACCTTGATCCATCTACTTGGCAACCTCTGAGGTAGCGGCAGTGGCCCTGGTGGTCCCTGGGTGGGTAAGGAGGTTTCACGAATCCTAGCCAGGTCAGCCTGGAGATTGGCAACCTACTCCCTCAGACCAGAGAGGTGCCTCCAAATAGGGCAGCATCGCAGCCTCCAGAATGTCTCCCGGAACACTGCCACCCCACAGCCATTGCACTGCACCACCCCCATCATGTCTTATTTTGTGTCCCCTCTCCTGTTTCTCTGTATGCTTACTCTCTCCTCTCCTTACAACTCTCACCATTTCTGTCCTGGGACAGCAACTTCCTGTATTCTTCAGTAGCCTTCTTCTTTCTTGCTCAGAGTCAGACCTCCAGCAGCTGGGGGGAAAGAGCTACTTTTTTCCTTTAGGGTTGACAAAACTAATGTTTCTCTATGATCCTTCCCTTCCTACTGTCAAACAGGAAGTTCCTGTTGTCAGTCAAATCCAGTGGCTATAAAAGTAGAACTGGCTTAGGGTGGGAGGGTGGAGGAGTGGGATGGAGGGCAATTCATAAGAAAAATGGTAGTTTTTTTTGGTTAGCTGCTTTCTGCTGTACAAACAAGATTTTTTCCTTCCAGAAGCTACCAGCAGGAAGTTGTAATTTGAGTCACCTGCATTTGTACTGCTTAAGCCACACATCCAATTAACCTCTTTCCGCTCCTACTGATTTAACAAAGTAAGCTTGATACAGTACCCTTCCCAACACAGAAACACACACTGTCATTTTTTACTTTTTTTAAACCCTAAATGAGAACCCCTCTACTTCTAATAAAGTATCTGTTTGCTTAATCTCAACAGGCACAGACTCCTGCTGAGATAGAAGTGTTAAATTAATAAGAAAAATTATATTTGTTTTTTCAGTTAGCTGCTTTCTGCTGTACAAACAAGATTTCTGCTTTCCAGAAGCTACCAGCAGTGTAATAACATCACTCCTGGGGTGGTGGAAGCACTCGGCTTCACCTCGTGCTTCAGCCAACCCCAGGAGTGACATTATTCCATGATAACACACACACTGTCATGCCTTATTGCTTAAATATGCCCTTTCTCAATGTACTGTACTTTGATTCAGTAAGTGTACGCAACAGCCTTCATGTGAACACTCTGGGCTTCTCTTTGACTCCTGATGTCTATTTTCCTTAGCTATTGTATATTATTTGAACTGCTTTGGTCTTCTTGATGTGGTGCCTGTGTGCCTAAACTATGTAATCCATTTATCTACTGCTACCCATGTATCTCCAGTGAATGACTGTTATAACTGTCTGCTCTCTGAGCCATTGTTTTTTGACTGTGCTGTCTTTGTATTAGTTTCGAGGAGGTGCCTTTGTAAATGAGTCTCTGACTCAAAGGTTTATAAATCTGATATTTTTTAAATAAATAAATGTTTATGTTTAAGCCATGAAACACCCTTATCTAGTTAATGCATTCACAGTCGTAGTGGTTTGCCAGAGCTTGTTTGAAAGTATTGTGAGAAGTTGAATTCTTCATGTTCGGGGAAGGGTATTCTAGAATTTGGGAGCAAAGTGGGAGAAAGCATGCTCACCCATCTTAGTAGAGCAAATAGGAATGGAGACCAGGGGATAAGTGGAAGACCTTAGACAGCGAGAGTGGATCACAGAGTTTAACATAGCTGCAAGCAAGTCGGGACAGGGTAGATGGGTTAAGGAATCAATGAAGCATCCAAGAGTGTAGGAGCACAGGCCATTGAGAGACAGCCTATTCAAGGCTGAATAGAGCAGACAGTGGTGGGTGCGACAGGGAGCCGACAGGGCTACAGATGTTATTGTAAGTGGTATCCCATTTATGTAGATCAGCAACCTTGGCATGAGAGAGGACAGGTAGAGCATATTTAAGCCCAGAGAGCAGAACACCATGGGCTACAGAGATCCTGGCTGACGGGGTGAGGGAGTGACATACTCGGTATGTGGCGCCAGTCTTCAAGTTGACATGTCTGTAAACCTCATTAATATGCAAGGTGAAGTGAAGTTGGGGGTCAAGAGTCATTCCCAGGTATTTAAAGGAGTTTGTATTAGTTATTGCAGACCTATCAGGGCATTGGACCTGCAGATGGGGACTCAGTTCTGCCTTTTCTTAAGGACCCGAAGAGCATGGCCTGAATCTTGGATAAACTAAGAATTAGATGGTTTGAGGAGAGCCAGGATTGGATCTGAAGAAAGGAAGATAGTAAACTTTCTTTGTTTCCAGCACAGAATTTGTTGGACATGATCTGCAAAACTGTGTACAACCCCCTTCCAATCTATACAGTAATCCAACCACATTAACATGTTCACCCGGGCTCTGTCCCACCCCCATTGTGTGGCACACTGGGAGCCCACCCCACTGTTGCCAACATCAGGCCCCCTGAAAGTCATGGGGCACACTGGGAGCCCAGTATTCTGATGCAGCCCCTGCACCATTTTGGTTGCCCTTCTCTGGACTGCCTCAATTTGGTTAATGTCTCTGTGAAGGTGTGGCCTCCAGTACTGCACGCAGTACTCCAGATGGTGCCTAACCAGTGTCTTGTAAAGAGAGATTATTACCTCCCTCTTCTGACTTGTGAAACCCCTACTAATACACCCTAGCATCCCCCTAGCCTTACCTACTGCTTTAGAGTTCTGCTTGGATGATTTCAGATCATCGGTGATGATGATGCCCAAGTCTCTTTCTTCCTTTGTGACTGCCAGAAACTCCCCTCGCAGCCTATAGGTGGCTTCAGGGTTTCTCTTCCCTATGTGCATGATCTTGCACTTCTTTGCATTAAATCCCAGTTGCCACTCTTTTATTTATTTATTTTATTTATTTATTTGTTCTAGGATTACAAATACCTTTGAGCTGAGGCTCTTTTACAAAGGTTCCACATCACTGGCACAATTGAGACAATCATAAGCAAAGATAAAAGTTTATAAAATTAGGTTGATGAAAATAGCACCAGTTAGTTGTCCATTGTCAAGGGAGCTGTGAATGGAGCTAGTGAATTCGAGTAAGGCAGAGGATGTACTATGACCTTTTCTAAAGCTATGTTGCTGTTTACAGAGAATATTATAATTGTCCAGATGCTTGGTAAATTGGTCCGCTACTATACGTTCCAGTGCCTTCGATAGGGGAAGCAGAATGGAGATAGGGCAGAAGTTCGCATGGTCAGCCTTATCACCACTTTTGTGAATCAAGGTAACAGTGGCCATTTTCCATTTGTCTGGGAATTGGCTAGAGGAAAGAGAGAGAGATTAAAAATCTTGGTGAGGGGCCCAAGTACCTCGTCAAACGTTAAGGCCAGTAGCTTGAGGTCAAGTGTGTCATTGCTTGTTCTAGATTTGCTGATGGCTTTGGCAATGTAGTTTTGGACTTGATGTTTCTTTAGTGCTTTAAAGTAGAAAGGTGAGTGACAGGCACGGGTGGAGGAATTGAGGGGATGGGAGTTGACACATCTTGGAAGGAGTCGAAGGGGAGAACACTGCTAAGGTCAGTGAAAGCGATATTAAAATTGTTTGCAGTAGTTTTAGAGTCGAGTGTAGTGTGTCCATTTATGTTGAGTATGTTCGGCGAAGATTTTGACTGCTTCCCAGTGACATCTTTAATGTTTTTCCAGAAATCCTTCCCATTTCCCCAGGAGTTAGTGAGGGCATTTTTATAGTAGTCAGATTTCTGTTGCTAAATGGATTTGGTGCAGTCGTTCTGTGCCCGTTTATAATTCTGGATGTCGAGTTGCTTACTGGAGTTTCTAGCCAGTTCCCAGAGGTGGTCCCTGGATTTAAGTTTTTTTAGGAGGTCTCCTGACAGCCAAGGGTTACTGAGTGATTTAACTTTATGCTTTTTGAGGGGGGCAAATTTATTACAGGCTTCAATGAAAATGTGAATAAATTGCTCCAGTGCAGTATTAGTATCTGTTGCCTTAAAGATGGGGGACCAGTCCTGCAGACTGAGGTGCGATTTGAGGTGGGGTAGCTGACCACAGGGTAGGACTCTGCTGGTGATGACTTTTGGAGGGGGCTTATAGAATTTGTTTGACCAGGTACAGCTGATGGGAGAGTGGTCACTGAGTGAGTCAGGAAGGACCGTTCCTACCATTTTGCTAGTTTATCCAGATCTCTTCTCATTCTGCCCACCCCATCTGGATCATCTACTCTGTTGCAGATTTTGGTGTCATCTGCAAACAGACAAGCCTTACCCTCTAGTCCATCTGCAATGTCACTAATGAAGATATGGAAGAGGACTGGCCCCAGGACTGATCCCTGAGGTACTCCACTTATGACTCGCATCTCTTCTGACTGTTTACCATTTACCACCACTCTGTTTTCTGCCTGTCAACCAGTTTGCCACCCAGTTGACTAACTTCTGACCCACGAGCCTACCCAGCTTATTTATCTATCTTCTATGTGGAACAGTGTGAAAGATTTGCTGAAGTCAAGGTAAGCGATCAACTGCTCCCTTGGTCCACCACTCTGGTTACCCAGTCAAAGAAATCTATGAGATTAGTTTGACAGGACCTTCCTTTATAAATCCATGCTGTCTTGGATCCTGTGTCCCTATGGATTCCAGGTGTTGCACTATCCTTTCCTTAAGGAGTGCCTCTATAATCTTGTCCACTACTGAGGTAAGACTGACTGGTCTGTAGTTCCCTGCCTCCTCCCTGCTACCACTCTTGTGGAGTGGGATCACATGAGCCATTCTCCAGTCTTCTGGGACCTCTCCTGTGCTCAGAGACTCACTAAACAGTTCTGCTAAGGGCTCTGCTAGTCCCACCCTTAGCTCCTTTAGTACCCTGGGATATATGCCATCAGGTCCCATTGCCTTGTCCACCTTGAGCTTAGCAAGCTCTTGTAGGACCCTTTCTTTTGTGAAGGGAGTAGTGCTCACCTCCCTCCCCCCTGTGTCCATGGTACTGAGTTGTGGGTCCTGCCCTACCTTCTCTTCAGTAAATATTGAGCAAAAGTATCTATTTAGGATGTATGCTTTTACAGGGTCCTCCTCCTCACATGCCCCCTTTTCTCCTTTGAGCTTAGCAATACCACCTCTGTACTTTCTCCTTTCACTAATGTATGCATAATGGCATAAATGGGGGATCAACTTAGGTGCCTATCTCAGCCATTTTTAAAATTGTTGCTCCAAATTTGCAACATGGGGTCATTGGGACCCTCCTCATGAACACGTGCACTGTCATCTTGTTATTCATCCCCGAAAGGTAATTTCGGGGTCACTGTGTGGAATCACCTTACCTTTCAGGACTGGTTAACAAAACAACAGTGCGACTGTTCATGAGGTGGGGTACCAAAAAGCCTATCTTGCAAATTTGATAAACAAATTCAGAAAAATGATTGTGCTATGAGCGTGCGTGGTGCAGTTTCCGCTCACATTCGTAACTTCGACACATTTTTAATATTTTCACCCAGATTTTCAACATTGCCATTTTTACATACCTCCTTATGAACAGTGCAACTGACATTGTTCACATCCTGACCAAAATGTGTTTTCGTACCTGTGGTGACAAATGAAGCAGTCACTGTGCAAAATCACCTTTGGGCTAACAAACTGATATGGCCACTGTTCATGAGGTGGGAGTCCCAAAAAGCCTATGATGAAAATTTGGAATGAAAATACCAACAAATGCCCAGGGCTTTAGGGTTTCCAACCATTATGCCCTACATTGTAGAGACTGCCATACATCAGGGGTGTGACTTGGAATTGTCATCTGTAATGCTTATGCCATTCCACCTCCACCCCCACTCTGCAGCCAGTGACAGGCATCAAAGTGTGCCTTGGACTCTTCAGCCCTAAGGTTCACCCCATTCTCCTATACTGCACAAATCTCAGTGTGTTTTCTTATGGAATGGGGTGAGCATAAGGCTCGAAGACCCTAAGGCACACCATAATACTTGTCGGTGTCTGCATGGTAGTGTGAGGTGAATTGGCATCAGCATTGCATCCCAATGCCTGTCAGCCTCTGCAGGGTGGGGGTGGGATTGGCATCAGTTCAATACTTCACTGTCATTCCTATTATGCATCTCTCTAACTCCTGCACTACCAATACCAATGCCAGCAAGACAACATTCAGCACTGACAAATGCTTGATTTATTTGTGTACTTTGTGCACTTTGCTTTCTTCCACCCTAATGTCTGCATTAACTTTTTTTTGGCAGAAAATTTCCCTCCTTTTGTGACAAGGGAATCTTAACAGAGTAGTGGAGATATTTCAAATCCTGCATCACAAACTACCTAACAAGTGAAAGCCTACAGTGCCACAATACTTAGGGTTGCAGCATTACAAGTTAACATCCTAACACAAATGCAATATATCCTACCTGGTTCCTGTGGAGCCTGGGATAAGGGGGTCTCAGGGGAACAGCCATTCGTACCTGTAAAACAAGAAGAGCAATGGGCTCACAAAGGATCTGTTTTACGAACTATGACAAACAGTGTAGGGTAAACAAATAAACAATACGTATCTGATATGTATGGCCAGTATCTTCCACACCTGCTCAATGTCCTTCAGACCTGTAGATATAAAAAGAACTGGGGCAGTATGAAGAATAGAAGATACTGATCAGCTTGGTCAGTTGGAAAGGACCTGAAGAGGATGAAAAAATGAAAAAAGTGGGTTGCGCATTGGGGGGGGGGTATATCAGACCAGTACCACACCATTGACCTCAATTTCAGTATGGACCAGTCACTCAGGGGACGTTATGGGGGGGATTCAGTGTCCCTAGGACTGATCTCTCTTGGAGGTAGGGAGCCATGTTGCTCCACCTGTCAACCAACACAGAACAGGATGAAGACACCAGCTGTTATGCTCCCTGCAATGTCAACAGGTGTCTGGACTGCGAAACTGGTAGAGAGACTTGGGGCAGAGGAGGTTTTCATGGTCGATGGGAGTCTCTGGAAGGGGGGGGATAGGGATGATGACATTTCCCCTCCTGCCCCCCAAAAGGAATCTGTGGCTGTACTGAAGGTCCAAGTTTAGTCCTTGGGATGGTGGGTGATGTTGCTAGGTGGCTGGTGGCAGTATGGTACTTCTGGGTGGTGCAGTGCCTGTAGAACTGGAACTTCATACCGACTGCTGCTATTATTCCCCATTTTCATGCCTGCCCACCTCTTCAACAGTGTGAAGGTTTGTCAAACCTCAGCATACATAACAGCCTAAGTATCTCTGAACTCCTACTCCACTGCAAGGCAGCATTAAACCCACTAACAAGTTTAGAAATTGTTTAACTGATCTGAGTGCACAGAGGTAACACTTGGGCCTCTGGCATTTGTACACAGAGGCTGGAACCCACTGTGTAAAGTGAAGAGCTACAACAAGCATCTAGTGTCACATTTATAACGTGCAGCTAATGTAACCCCAGCCAGGTATATGTCACTGGACAGTTTCTTGTATCAAATCCTGTTAAACAGATACGCTTCAATAAATACATTTAACAAAAACAAAAAAAAAGCTGGGAATACGCTTCAAGTGTTTTACCAATAAAACCATTTTTTTTCCTGATAATAAATGAGAGTTTGTATATTCCAATCTGTACATTTAAATAGCATGAAGCTCAGACACTAGCTACGTCTCTTTACTGGAACGCAGACATCAGTCCCCCTTCCCTTCACAGGCCCCTCAGACACTAGCCCCCTCCATCCACAGCACCTAACACTAGCATGTTTCCCTTACAGCCCCCATAACAGCAGCTCCCTTGACTGTACACCCTCCACAGTCCCCAACACTACCCCAGCTCCCTCCATCACCCCAGACACTAGCCTCCTGCCTCCACTTCTGCAAACACACCCCTTCCAACCTAGTCCCTCTAAACACCCTTCCCTCCCTCTCTAGGCACCCCACTTTTCTGAGTCCTTGAATATCACCTCTCTACTGGGTCCTCGGACTCTCAGAAGCTGCACCCCTTCCTCTATAGCCATTTGAGAATCATACACTCCCTTGTTGCACACAGTTCCCACCATCCACCAATACAGCATGGGACCTACTTGAACAAACACATCAATGTTAGTTGGCATAATGGTGACTGGCACTGACTCTTCTCTAACCACCTCTGCTTGCAGCCATCTGGCTGAGTGTGCACATACAGTACCAACAGCTGATTTTACTGTAAGAGCATGTTCAGGCCCATTCATTCAGATGACAGTCAGCCAGGGAGGTGAAAGACATTGACATCCTCCACTCTGCCTTCTGACATCAACAAGCTTGTTCTGGTGGGTCGGGTACCAGATGAGGTAGCAGAATGTGGGGGAAGGGGCTCATTTGACAGGTAAGTCAAGATGTCTGTCTAGACTTATAAAGGATTGCCTTTGTATGATCTGGATGTTGTGAGGATCAGTGTTAGCAGTACAATTAGTATGGAGGGGGAAATTTAAATACATACTTTTAGCTTACTACATCTAGTATAGGCAATGATTAAAAGGTATCGCTGACCAGATTCTGAGTAAGCCTTGGGTAGGGATCCCAAGTACTGTACATAGGTTACCTGCAAAATGAAATGAAAATGCGGGATCACAAAGGATCTGTAGTTCTTGGTGAAAGACAGGAAAGGAAAAATAGGAATAAATACTTATCTGACAGGATGTAGGGTGCTATGAAAAACTTGTAAAACAATTACGAAATAGGTTAGTGCAGGACAAGTAAAAGATGTCAGAGCAACTGGTGCTATGCTATGTCCAGACCCCCGTAGCTGCCAGAAACCAGCACGTTAGTATGTGCAATCCAGTATGCACCCACTAACATCTGAAAAATTAATTTGCAATGAACATGAAATCACAGCACCTGTAGAAACAGACTCTTGAAAGATTACTCTAAGTAGACATGTCAACTGATCCTTTAGCTCCACTATGATCCTGGGGTATATCCTGTCTGCTCCTTGTGACTTACCTGCTTGAAATGCCCAATCCACAACAGTGGCCAGGATACACTTGAGTGTACACTGACTGCTTAACAGTGCACCCCAGAACAGTGCAGAGATGAGCATATAATCGATAGCCACATACCCCCTGCACACGTGCGGACACAGACAGGTGCTATGGCAGCACTATGGGCAATGTGACCAGGAATCCAGTTGAATGCCTGGGCTGGTGTTCCAGTGGATCCCCTGCTCCATGTGGAGTGGGGGACCATGAGATATGGCAGTCTATGTCAGTCCTCTGTGGAGAGCAATATCCCCTAAACCAAAAATGCACATGGCACATGACACCGGATAGTGCTGGTGACACATCTAGTCTCAGACAGATGATTCTAGGGCTAGCGGAGAAAGGGCTGATGAGGCACAGTGAGCATCATGATGGCTAGGGTAATGGTGGTACATGGGTGCTATGGGAACCCCTTGGGCCATGTAGCTTCTGCCCCTACCACCAGCTGTGGTCATCATTTCAGCAGCACCCTGAATTGGGAGCAGTTGCACCCCTGAACATGACCCATCCAAACACAAAGATGCGAGCATGGACAAGGAGTGGGTGTACAGAAGCATGCACCCTGAGCTGTGGTTACTGCAAGTTTCCCCAAAGGTGTCCATCCCATGAATAGGGGACATCAGTATTTTGTGGCCTTTTGCATATGTGGAGGGACTGCATGCCTGTTGTGGATTATGCCCTAAGTGACTAAGTACAGTACTCAAGGTCACACAGTAAATATTTAGCTCTAGCAGGGTATGAACCTTCAATCCCTTCCAATTCCCAAGTCAGTGTTCTAACCCTAGATGATACTGCCTCTTATTACAGTTTGGACAGCAGTCCCAAGAAATAATGCACCCTTGGTCCCAATTAACACAGCCACAGCCCTGTATGTCCAGATAGGAGGAGCCCTGGAAGGAGTACATCTCTTACCTTGCCAATCCAAGTCACTGAGCTGCTCATCAAATGAGATTCTGATAGATGCCGGAAAAGAAAAAACATAAGTGTAAGATTACCAAAACAACTAGATCACAGATTTAAACTATGTGCAGATTATGAGTTGGAACTCCAGGTTCACAGCTTTGTGCTCAAACTACTGAGCTGAATCTTGGCCAGTGTGCTATCACTTACCGGGAGCCATAGCTACAGGCACGGGTGGTAGTGGTGATGGTGACCACCTTCCAGGAAAGGGCTGTTGGGGCTCCCTAATTTCTGCCTAAAGTGATGCTCCTGTTTTGGGCCTTTGCTACTGGCTGTGAAGACAGTTGTAGTTGGAGGAGCCAAATTAAATAAAACATCTTTTTCAAGAGGACCACTGGAATTCCATCCCAAAGCCTGAATAAACTGAAGGTTGGACATTGAAGAAGGACTTGTTTGACCTTAAGAGACAGTCAGACCTTTCTTTCTTTTATTTTGGGACCACTTTACATGTTATGGGCAGTGAGAGTGCCTGCTTAGACTGTGAAATCTCTGCCATTTCTGTGGAGGTTCTCCTGCCTAAGTGAGAGAAATAGTGCTGATAAAAGACTTTTCTGGCTGTTTCCTGGAGAGGTGGGAGCGCTTCGGGTTCATAACTCTAATTTAAGAGACTATTAGTGACTGCACTTTGCTATTGACATTCTGTATGCTGCCATAACAAATTAAATATTTTATACTGTTAGTTGGGGGCGGTGGAGGGTATTTGTAATTTTAGTTCTTAATTGTTTAATTGGTTGGTTAGGTTATTGGTGTAGATGGTGTGTGAGAGTGTGAATGAGATTATTTGTTTATTTGGGGTGTCTGTTGTGTGTGTGTTACTAGTTAGTTCGACTGGTGTTGTTTATAGTCGAGGGGTGAGTTGCTTGCTGCTACTGCTGTTTGGGATGGTAAAAAAATGATCAGGCGCTATTCCCCCTCCAGACTCAGGGACCCCCACCCTTTTGTCTGATCCCTTTTGTCAGTTGAGACATGTAGGAGATGTTGGGCCTCAGGGATAGTTAGGAGAAGGAAGGAGGGGATCTAGCCTGGTGGGAGAATGAAGGAAAGTGGGAGGTTTGGGGTGGTGGAGACAAGAAGATGACCTGGGGTGAAATGGGATGAGGATAGGGGTCCTTCTTGCCTGGTCCCTATGTCCAAGGGCTCTGCTGTTTGCAGGCAGGTGGCCGAGTCTTTCTCCACTGCTCATCCTATTCTGGCAGTGTTATGTAATGCCAGGTCTATCAAGAACAAGACTGCTATGATAACAGATCTTGTTGGGGCATCTAACCTGGCATGCATCACAGATACCTGGCTGGATGAGAATGTGGGCCCAGTATTGGCCTTATCAGTTCCAGATGGGTACTCGGTGATACAGTGCCTGAGAATGGATCATAGGGGTGGGGGTACAGCCATCTGTTTTAGATCAGAACTGAGTCTTGTGGATGTACTACTGAGGTCCACCAGGCCTTTTGAGTGTATCGTGGGTGCAGGTGTGGGTGTGGGGTGCAGGATACTGCTCATCTACCATCCACCTGCAGATGGGAAAGTTTTACTGCAGGAAGTCATGGACTTCATTGTCGATGTGGTGTTGGGGTCCACCATATGGTTGATTCTGGGGTATTTCAATGCCTGAGTTGACGATGAACTTTCACCTTTTGGTCAGGACTTCCTTTAGCTAATGACTTTGTTGGGCCTCACACAGGTAGTTACCTTCACAACCCACATTAGCAGTCACTCATTGGACCTGGTGTTCCTCCTGGGGATGGAGATCTCCGATTTGGTGGTGGAAGTAGTCAGGTGATCTGACCATCACACCATAGGGTTCAGTTTCATGGCTCCCCCAAATAGATCTGCCCCTACTGAGATGGTCCAGTACCGCCCTTTAAGGGGTGTGACCCCAGTTAGCCTGATGGTGGTGTTAGACTTATTGAATTTGTCGAGTGAATGCATGGATCCAGGGGATCTGGTACTTGCCTATAATAAGGTGGTGAGAGAAGCCTTGAATTCTATTGCTTCTGTTCATGTTCACCACCTCACTCTTCGCCCAATGTCCCTGTGGTTTGATGGGACCTTGAAGGAGTTGAGGAGACTGGGTTGAAGGCTAGAGAAGGCCTGGCAGAAACCGGGCCTGGAGGGTGACAGGCTTAGATTGAAGGACCAACATACAGTCTATCAATCGACAATCACCCATAAGAAGGCAGAGTTCCTGTCCAGGGAGATTGCTGCCACAAAAAATTGACCAGCTCAGCTCTTCCGGACTGTTGACAGATTGTGCAATCCAATCTGTCTTCAGCCTGGGGGAGCTTCATCTCAAGAGAAGTGTGATGAGTTTGCTCAGTGTTTCACAGATAAGGTTGACACCATCAGGTCCAGGATTGGCCCGACCCCTTTTAAGGGTATTGTGGTGGTCAGCAGGAGGTGGTGAGCACCCAGTTTACTTGGTCCAACTTTGGATGACTGGAATTCATGGACATCGTAAGAACTGGCCAGACTCTGTGGCCAACCAGCTGTAGTTTGGACCCGGGTCCAATGTGACTTCTTGTGACCTGCATTGATGACATCGACTTGGTTCTGGTGGAGATAGTCTGGAGTTCATTGGAGAGGAAAGTCTTTCATGATTCCCTAAAGGAGACGGTTGTATGACAACTCCTAAAAAAGCCATCCCTTGACCCAGACTGTCCATCTAACTACATACCTATCTCTAACTGCCTTTTGTGGGCAAGGTTATGGAAAAGGGGGCTGCACTGCAGCTGGATGATCATCTCTCCACCTACAATGCCTATGATTCTCTCCAGTTCAGATTTAGAAAGAGGCACAGTACTGAGACAGCCCCTGTTAGTGTGCTAAATGATCTCCTAATAGTGAGAGATCGGAGAACTCGTGCTATCTTGGTCCTCCTTGATCTCATACGTACATATGAACATATGAAGAAATCAACAGAAGACCATTTGATCTATCAAGTCTGCTCATATTGCAGAGTCCACAGCTTGAGCTAATGTCCCTGCTCTCCTTCCCACTCCTCCCAACCTACCTACCTACCTATGATCCTTACCTTCCCCCTATGCTTATCCCAGCCTCTCTTAAAGGTGCCCACTGTCTTCAATGAGATGACCTCTTCTGTCAGTGCATTCCAAGTGTCCACCACCCTTTCTGTGAAGAAGTGCTTCCTGACCTCCCTCGTAAACCTCCCACCCTCCAGCTTAAGACTGTGCCTGCTTGTATTATGGTTGCCACCCAGCTTAAAGAGACTCTCCTTATCAACCTTATTTATACCTTTCAAGTACTTGAAGGTCCCAATCATGTCCTATCTTTCTCTTTCCTGTCTTCCAGGGAGTACATGTTTAGTGCCCTCAATCTCTCCTTGTATGTCTTGCCCTGCTGACCAGCTGTCATCTTTGTAGCCCTCCTCTGGAACTTCTGAGGCAGGTTAGTGTCCTTTTTGAGGTGTGGGCACCAGTACTGAACTCCGTACTCTAGATGCAACCTTACCAGTGACCTGTACAAGGGCAGTATAACCTCCTCTCTCCTACTACTGATCCCCCTAGCTATACATCCCAGTATCTTGTTTGCCTTTGCTGCTGATTTCTTGCACTGCATGGAGTGTTTCAGGTCACTAGTGATCATCACTACTAGGTCCTTCTCCTCCTCTGATGCAGATACTCGGACTCCACACAGGTAGTACTCTATCTTGGGATTCTTGGCTACTATATGCATAACTTTGCATTTCTTGGCATTGAAGCCAAGCTGCCAGATCCTGGACCACCTCTCCAGCTTCTTTAGATCTTCTTGTACGTTCTGTATCCTTTCGACTGTGTCCACTCTCCCACAGAGCTTGGTGTCATCCACGAATAGGCACATTTTGCCTTTAATGCTATCCCCAATGCAATCTCTCTGCAGCATTTGACACTGCGGACCATGGCGTACTATTGGAGCACCTGCATTTCATCTGTGAATTGTCAGGTATGGTGCTCAGATGGTTGCGATCATTCCTCAGGGATAGGACTCAGAGTTGTCACTGGGATTTATTCCTCTGATGCTCTCTTCCTATGCTGCGGTGTCCCCTAGGGCTTTATTTTCTCACCCATGTTGTTCACAGTGTACATGCTGCCTTAGGGGACATTATTAGGCAGTACGGTCTGAGTTTTCACTGCTATGCAGATGATACTCAACTGTAGTAAATAAGTAAGTAAAATTTATTTCTTAAGTGCCTTGCAAATTATTAATGCACTGTACAATACAATAAACATACAATATAATCAGAAAATACCATTACATTTTAAAAACATTCAGAAAAAGCCTGATAAAACAAGTAGGTTTTAAGTTCTGATTTAAAATTTGAGATGGTCAGGTATTTCCTTAACCGACGAGGTAGAGAATTCCACAGTGTGGGTGCAGCATAAGATAAAGCATGTGCCTCAGATGCTTTTAACCTAACCCTGGGAATCTCTAGCAATCCCTCATCAGTGGATCAGAGTGAGTGGGAAGGGCATTAGGGAGTGAGGAGCTCCTGCAGATACCGGGGTCTCTGTTCATATAGGGCTTTGTAGGTCAGCAAACTGACCTTAAATGTGATACACCACTGAACTGGCAGCCAGTGCAGTTCATGCAACACAGGCATAATATGACTAGTCCTAGATGTACCAGTCAAAAGCCTGGCCGCCGCACTCCTGCACTAGCTGCAAGCTGCGGATATAAACCCCCAGAAGCCCTAGGTAAAGGGCATTGCAATAATCAAGGCAGGTGGTTATGAAGGCATAGACCAGTGTTGGAACGTCAGCCAAAAGAACCAGGTGTGTCACCTGGGCAATATTCCTTAGATGGTAAAAGAAAGGCAAGGCAAGGCAAAATTTATTTAAAAAGATGCCCAATCCCAGAGGCTTTGGGTGCTGTACAAACAAATGAGTACACATTTAAAAGCAAGATAGAAAGCAAAAGAAAAAATATATGAACATAAGAATAATTAACCTATATAAGAACATTTCCATTAAATAAAACTACCCATCAAATTACCAGTAGCTGTGTTTAAAACTCTAAAACAACAGCTAACTCCAAAAAGGTCTGGATGAATAGGAGGGCTTCCAGGTGGGCTTTGAATACCTCCTACGTAGGGGCCCCCTTAACCCTGAGGGGCAATGAATTCCATAGGACGGGGGCAGCGACACTAAACACCCTGTCGCCGGCCAATTTCAACCTTGTCCTGGGAATTGGCACGAGGCCCCCATGGGAGGAATGGAGGGGGTGAACTGAGAAAGCAGGCACTAGAATGTCTAGGAGATAACCAGGGCCCTGACCATGTAGGGCTTTATAGGTGAGAAGATACACCTTAAAGAGGATGCTCCACCTGACCGGCAGCCAGTACAGTTCACGCAACACAGGAGTAATATGACAAAACTTTGGCTGCCCAGTAAGCAACTATGCAGTCATATTCTGCACTAGCTGCAGTCTGCGGTGGGATCCTCCCCCGACCCCAAGGTAGAACACATTACAGTAGTCAAGCCTTGATGTAACTAAGGCATGTATCAAATTGGGGAGGTCCAGAGGCAGAACAAGGGGCTTTATCCTGGCAACATTTCTGAGATGGAAAAAACAGGATCGGACAGTGGAAGATATCTGTGCCTCCATTGTCCCAGAACAAGTCCAGCCTCTGATCCAGAAGCCATCCTGTCATGTACTCTGTTCAACTCCACCACCAACACCTCCATCTTATCTGGGTTCAGTCACAACCAGCTAGAGGCCATCCAATCATTGATCTCAGCAAGGCAGCTGTATAGCAAATCCACTGCATTGGATGTTCCTGGGGCTAAGGATAAGTATAGCAGGGTATCATCAGCATAGCAATGAAAACCCATGCCATACTTCTTAATGATCCCTCCCAGGGGCAGCACATACACTGCAAACAACACTGGGGCCAATACCGACCCCTGAAGTACTCCACAAGATAGGGGACTAGGGGTGGAGGACAAATTGTCCATCACAACCCGATGCCTCCTGTTGGTTGAAAAAGACTCAAACCAGCAGATGATAGTGCCAGTGAGTCCTCAGAGTTCCCAGAGGTGGTCGAGCAACACACAATGGTCCACAGTGTTGAATGCTGCAGAGAGATCAAGGAGGACAGGAATTGTCCGCTCTCCTCGATCTCTAGCCCTGTGGACATCATTCTGCACCTGAATAAGCGAGGTTTCTGTGCTATGCCTTTCCCAAAACCCCAACTGGAAGTGTTCGTACAACTCATGGGCCATGAGGTGCTCCTCCAACAGAAGCGCCACTACCTTCTCCACAATCTTCACCAAAATGAGAAGACTGAAGGTAGGTCAGTAATTTTCCCTAACCTCCGGGTCCAAAGATGGTTTCTTTAAGAGTGGTCTTGCCAATGCCACCTTCAAGGCATCTGGAAAGACCTCTTCAGACAAGGAACACCGGACAATCAGAGTGAACACCAAGCCAATAGCGCTGACGCATCTCATCAAGAAACGAGTCGGCACCAGATCCAGTTCACAAAAGGTGTGCTTCAGATTGGTCGCCACCCCGATGACCTCACTTACCTCCACTAGTCTAAACTCTCCCCAACCAGGCAGAGTGCACTCAGAACACTTTGGGTGGCCACTGCCAGCTATGGCATTGCTGACTGGAGGAACTCCTTGCCGGATACTGGACACTCTGTCCAAGAGGAACCGATCAAACTCTTCACATTCAGCATTAGAAAAAACCTTCTTTGGCTGCAGAGAGGCTGGATGAAGCAACATGTCCACAGTCTGAAACAGCACAGCTGGTCGGTTCTTCCTGGCAGCAATCTCCCTGGACAGGAACACTGCCTTCTTACAGCTGATTGCCCCCTGATATGCATTATAATGCACATGCAGGGCCAGTTTGTCCCCCTCCAGTCCAGATCTCCTCCAGCAGCGCTCCAACCTCCAGCCCTTTCTCTTCATCTCCCCGAGGTCCCCATCAAACCATGGGAATCTCAGTTGGTAAGATTTTGGTCATACACAGACATGTGCGAGTGAGTCAATGGTGTCAGATAGCACTCTATTATAGGAGCCCACCATGGCACCAATGCCCCTATTGCATGCATTACCCACACCAGATAGATTGGCTGCTGCCAAAAAGCCCTCCAGGATCAATCCCCACAATGGATAACAGCTCATCATCTCTGTAGGGGGAGATCACCCAGTGGGAGCCCAGAACATGAACCACACCGTGCAGTGATCAGACCATACCACCTGCTCAATCTTGAGACCATTTATCTCAAGCCCCAGTGAGAACACCAGGTCCAAAGTGTGCACATCCCGGTGTGTTGCGGCAGAAACAACCTGCGATAGGCCCAGCAATGACATAGTCTGGAGGAGATTATAACCAAGCCGAGAAGATTTATCGTTGGCCCAGACACTGAAATTCCCCAGGACAATACATCTGGGGGCTTCCAATGTTTCATCAATGATGAATTTGGCAACCTCCTGCAGAAAATTCCCCACCGCCACGGGAGGGATGGTAAATAAGAAGAATCCCTTAGCCTGTGCCCGGACCACCTCAAATGGCCACACATTCAAAAGTACCTGGGGCTCCTACTGGGTGCACGGTGAAGCCCAAGTCAGATCTAAAGCAGACGGCTACTCCGCCTCCCCTACGTTCCTCACTGGGGCAGTGCACCACGGTATACACAGAGGGGATGGCAGCTTCAAAAACTGGGCCAGCATCATCCCTAACCCAGGTCTCCATGATGCAAGACAGATCGACCAAGTAATCAGATCCGCCAAAATCGTGGTCTTATTCCTGATTGATCTGGCATTGCATAGCACTGCCCTCAGGGGATTGGTGGGCAAAGCAGCCCCTCAGGTTACCTGACCACTTAGTCTGGTGGACTCCCTGGAGACAGGCACAAAACACGCCTGGCCTCTTTCTTGTGCCCATCATAATCCAGGGTGCCTTTTGGATCTAACAATCCCAGTCCTACCACCCTCCACCATGCCCGGGGCTCCCCAATGCCCAAGACCACCCAGGCCTCTCCAAATCCCCATCTCCCGGCAACGTCTCACAGTGGTATCAGAAACCTGGTGGCATTTGAAGGGCCACAAGTCACACAGAAGGGATGCCCCATACACTATTCTGGCCCTCCCTAGCCCCCCAGATGGCACAGGCACATCAGTAATTTGAAAGGAAGAAAAACAGAAGGAAAAACTCTTATTCACAGACAAACACTCATTCCTATTCTCCCCACCCACCTACCCAAAGCAATATAGCTCAAAAGCTATTATTCACAACAGTCGCTCACTCCAAATGCTCCCTTTTTTCTATAACAACATCCACTCACACCCATACACATACACATCACTAATACATAAAACACCTAGGTCACTCACACCACACACACCACATACAGACACTAATACAGTTTAACCCTCACCCCCCACCCCCACAAAAAATTACCCCCCACCCAATCACAAAATAAATAAAATGTTAAAAAATCAACAGGGGAGAAAAACCAAAAAATAGCAGATGCCTGTGATTTCACTGTCAAACCACTGTCAAAAATAACACCTAGGTTACACACCCGGTCTGAGGTCATGAGCTGGACACCATCAAGCCATAGGCCCTAAGAGTATCCAGCACCAAGACCCACCTCTGGACGATCTGAGTCCACAACCAACACCTCATTCTTATCCAGATTTTACCTCAGCCAGCTAGTGCTCATCCAATTCTTGATCTCAGCTAGACAGTTGTTAAGCACAGAGATCGCATCACCCTGTTCAGGAGTAAAGGACATATACAGTTGGGTATCATCTGCATAACAGTGAAAACCCAAACTGCATTGCCTAATGATTTCTTCCAATGGAAGCATATACACTGCAAACAACATGGGTGCCAATATGGAGCCCTGCAGCACCCCACAGGACAGGGAGAGGGCATCAGAGCTTTAAATTCCAGTGACAACCTTCTGTGACCTGCCCATGAGGAAGGATTAAAACCAACTTAGGACTGTTGCAGACAGTTCACAGAGACACCGCAGACACTCCAGAAGCACACCATGGTCTACAGTGTCGAATGCTGCCAAAGATTAAGAAGGAATAAGATAGTACGAGCCTTTCAATCTCTCACATTTAGGAGATCATTTAAAACCCAAACAAGGGTGGTCTCAGTGCTATGTCTCTTTCTAAACCCAGATTGGAGAGCATCATAGACATTGTGGGTTGTAAGATGGTCATCCAGTTGCAACACAACCACCTTCTCAATAACCTTACCCACAAAGGGTGACAGGTCTGTAGTCAGCTGGACAGTCTGGGTCCAGGGAAGGATTATTAAGGAGTGGTTGAATGACCACCTCCTTAAGGGGATCAGGAAAGACTCCCTTCTCCAAGGAACTCCAGACAATTTTGGCAAGGATCAGGCAGATAACATCTGGATAGTGGGGTTGATACCAGTCCATTTAAAGAAGAAAGAGTACTGAAAGAACTTCTAAAACTCAAGATGGACAAAGCAATGGGGCCTGACAGGATTCATCCTAGAATCCTAAAAGAGCTAAGGGAGGACCTAGTGACACCACTAACCACACTTTTTAACAAATCATGGGAAGATGGGGTGGTACCTGAGGACTGGAGGAGGGCAGATGTGATTCCCCTTCACAAAAGTGGGAGCAAGGCAAAAGCAGGAAACTACAGACCTGTTAGTTTGACCTCAGTGGTGGGGAAAATGATGGAATCACTTCTGAAAGAAAGAACTGTTGAGTACCTAGAGGTCACCGGGGCACTGGACCCAAAGCAGCATGGATTCACAGCAGGAAGGTCATGTCAGACAAATCTAATTTATTTCTTTGACTGGGTGACCAAACTAATAGACCAGGGAGGGGCTGTGGATATGGCCTACCTACTTTAGCAAGGCATTTGACACAGTCTCTCAAAAAAGATTAATAAACAAATTAGCCAGCCTGGGAGTGGGTCCTAGGGTGGTAGCCTGGGTAAAACACTGGTTGGACAACAGTACACAGCAGGTAAAAGCAAATGGAGTCCACAGTGAAGAAAGAAGGGTTACTAGTAGGGCACCACAGGGTTCAGTACTGGGGATGGTCCTTTTTAATGTCTTTATAAATGACATTGCAGAGGGACTGGAAGGGAAAGTATGTCTTTTTGCCAGCCTGGGAGTGGGTCACAGGGTGGTAGCCTGGGTAGAAAACTGGCTGCACAACAGGACACAGAAGGTAATAGTGAATGGAACACATTCTAAAGAAATGGGGGGGTTACTAGTGGAGTACCTCAGGGCTCAGTACTGGGTCCAGTCCTCTTTAACGTCTTTATAGGTGACATTGCAGAGGGTCTGGAAGGAAAGGTATGCCTCTTTGTGGATGACACAAAGATCTGTAACAGAGTTGATACACAAGGTGGGGTAGAAAGGATGAGAAGAGACTTGGCAAGGTTGGAGGAATGGTCAGACATATGGCAACTTAGATTAAATGCAAAGAACTGCAAAGTAATGCACCTGGGAAATAAAAATCCAGGAGAAGAGTACACAATAGCAGGGGAAGTACTAACAACAACAATAATGGAAAGGGATCTGGGTGTAATCATATCAGATGACCTAAAGGTGGGTATGCAATGTGAGAAGTCAGTAGGGAAAGCCAGGGGGATACTGGGATGCATAGGGAGGGGCATCACAAGTAGAAAAAGGGAAGTGGTTATCCCTCTATACAGACAGTTGGTGAGACTCCATCTGGAGTACTGCGTGCAGTTTTGGAGACCTCATCTACGCAAGGACATAGACAGGATAGAAGCAGTCCAGAGGAGGGCAACTAAAATGGTGCAGGGGCTACATCAGAAACCATATGAAGAGAGACTGAGAGAGCTTAATATGTATACCCTTGATGAAAGGAGGGACAGGGGGGATATGATAGAAACTTTTAAGTACCTCAAGGAATCAACAAAGTCCAGGAGGGAGCATCTTTCAGGAAAAAGATGTGTAAGAACAAGGGCACAATTTAAAGTTAGAGTGGGACGGCTCAGGGTAATGTGAGGAAATTCTTTTCACGGAGAGAGTGGTGGGCCATGGAACCGCCTTCCTGGAGAGGTTGTGGGGTCTAAAACAGTGGAGGAATTCAAACATGCATGGGACAGACATAAGGCAAATATAGTGGGGGGTTGCAGGAAATAGGCTGTTGGTTAACTAGAATCTGCAGCTTATCCAGTAGTAGGGAAATGGGCAGACTGGGTGGGCCAAGTGGTCCTTATCTGCCGTCAAAATCTATGTTTCAATGTTTCTATCTATGCAACCTAACAATAATGGTGTAGGGCCCGGATACAAACCACAGCTGGTTGGTCACAGAGTCTGGAGAATCCTCACAATGTCCATGAATTCCAGCTGTCTAAAGTCAGACCAGGCTAGATGGATGCTCACCAACCCCACCAATCTCTGCAATCCTCATAGAAAGAGATGGATGATACCCAACCTGATGCTGCAACCTTATCTGCAAAGAATTGAGCAAGCTTATCACACTTTTTGTGAAAAATCTTGATAGCCATTACAATGTTCCATCAATCTTAGCTTGTCAGCATCAAGGCCAGATTTCCACCAGGCTCTCTCTAGCCTTCAATCCACTCTTCTCAGCTCCTTCAGGGACCCATCAAACCAAGGGGTCCTTGGGCACAGAGTGAGTGGGCAAACACGAACAGGAGCAATTGAGTCCAGGGCCTCTCCCACCGCCTTATTATAGGCCTGCACTAGACTACATGGACTCATGCATTCACTCAATAAACCCAATAGGTCGACCACCGCCGATAGAGCCTCTGGGGTAACTCCCCTTAAATAGTGTACTGGACCATCTCCATAGAAGCAGGCCTACTTGGGGGTCCCAAGAAACTGAACCTTATGCTGTGACGGTCTGACCAAATGACTGGTTCCACCCCTAGATTTGTGACCTCCATCCCCAGGAGGAACACCAGATCCAGAGAGTGACCCCCTATATGGGTAGCAGAAGTAACCACCTGTGTAAGACCCATAGTCATAAGCTGGAGGAGATTATTTCCAAATTGTGAGAGTTCATTGTCAACCCAGGCATTGAAGTCACCCAGAATTAACCATCTGGGTGACTCCAAGGCCACATCAACAATGAAGTCCGCAAACTCCTTCATGAATTCTCCCCCATCACCAGGTGGACAGTACATAAGGAGTATCCTGAACCCTACACCTGCTCCCAGGACACACTCAAAGGATCGAGTGCACCCCACTGGTACATCCACAAGGCCTAGTTCTGTTTTAATTGTAATGGCTACACCCCTTCCCCTCTGATCCACTCTCGGGCGGTGTATCACCGAGAACCTAGCTGGAACAGCAGATGCCAGAGTGGGGCCTGCATTCTCATCTAGCCAGATCTCAGTGATGCATGCCAGATCAGATGTTCCAACAAGATCAGCTACAATATCCATCTTGTTTCTAATCGATCTGGCATTGCACAACACTGCCCGAGTTGGATGGGCCAATGAGAAAGATCCTGAGACCTGTCTACTATTTATGGAGCCCTTGGGTATGGGAACCAGGCAAGGAACACCCCTTTTCTGACCCTAATTTTGCCGCAAGGCATCTCCTAGTCCACACGACCTCTATCCTTCCATCCCTCTCCATTCTCCCACCATGCCCAGATTGCACCCTTTTCAGTCAATTTCTAACTATCCCCAAGGCTTGACATCTCTAATACATGTCCTTCGTATGCGGACAGGGTGATGCTATCTCGGTGTTTACCAACTGCCTCTCTGAGATCCAGGACTGGATGAGTGCCAGCTGGCTGAGGTTTAACCCAGCTAAAACTGAGGTGTTGGTGGTGGACCCAGATCATTGGGAGCCGGGTTTGTCAGCTGGACAGCCCCCTAGGCTTTGGCTTCTGGGTATTCAGCTGGCCACCTCAGATTGGGTGTACAATCTAGGCATTATTTTGGATGATGGATTGACCCTGAGATCATAGGTGCTGGACGTTGTCGAGACTTCATTTTACCACCTGAGAAATATTGCCTGGGTGAAACACCTGGTTCCTCCTGATGATCTACCTACATTGATCCATGCCTTCGTAACCTCCCACCTTGACTACTGCAATGCCCTTATACCTAGGGCTACTGGTGGGGTTGATATCCACCACTTACAGGTAGTGCAGAATGCGGTGTCCAGGCTGGTGACTGGTACCTCTAGGTCTAGTCACATTATGCCTGTGCTCCATGGACTGCACTGGCTTCCAGAACAGTGGCAGATCACCTTCAAGGCTGGATTGCTGATTTATAAAGCCCTACATGAACAGGGTCCACACTACCTGCAAGATCTCCTTTGTCCCTACTGCCCCCTCCCACCCACTCTGATCCACTGATGAGGGATTGCTAGAGATTCCCAGGGTGCATTTGAAGACATCTGGGGCTTTGATCCTTTGCATTTGCAGCCCCTACCCAGTGGAATTCTCTACCTCATTGGGTCAGAGTGCCTGACCATCCAGAGTTTCAAATCAGCCCTCAAAACCTACTTATTTAGCCTGGCGTTCCCTGATGAGCTTGGTTGAGGGTTTTTTAATATGATGTTGTTTGCAAATTATAATGTATGATTCTAGAAATCTGTATTTTAATATGTTTTTATTTGTTTGTATGGTGCCTTGATCACTGGAAAAGTGCATTTATAAATACATTTTGATTGATTGATTGAACCACCTTCCTTCTACTCTGGCCCAGGTCAGACGGTAACTGCGTTCCCAAATCTATTTATTTATTTAGTTGTTTACTGAATTCTCAGATAACACCTTTGTGCTAAAAGCTCTTTTACATAGGTTCCACGTCACCAACATAAAATAGATTTACAGGTTGAATAGAGAACTTAACAAGACATCATTATTAGGGTTGCAGGTAGACAGAGTCTGCAGTCCTCTTGCATGAGCTCTAAAGAGTCTTATCATGGAACTTCCTTTTTGGACTTTTAGATGTATCCATCCACAACTGCAAAATAGTTTGCTCCGCCTCTGATTTTTGCTATTTGCTGCTCTGTCAGGTAGGGGTGGGTGGTGGGGAATGCTACCGTGCTTCCCAACTTCTCAGGATATAAACAAATAAAAAACTTTTGAAGCTGCTATCATTTAACCCTTGCAGGGCTGCAGAATTGGAGAATGGCTTTTGTGGTGCCCCTCCTCAAGAGCGGCCCCAAGTATGAACCAGGGAATTACAGACCAGTAAGCCTCACATCCATCTTGGGTAAGCTGATGGAGACTGTCTTGAAGGAGAGGCTGATGGCCCTCCTGAAGGCCAAAGGACTACAGAACAACAGACAGCATGGCTTTATACATGGCAGATCATGCCAAACCAACCCAGTTGAGTTCCATGACTGGGTAACTAGGCAACTGGACAGGGACCATGCAGTAGATGTCCTGTACCTGGACTTCAGAAAAGCATTTGATTCAGTGCCACATGGGAGGCTGGGAAGTAAGTTAGAAGACACACGGGTGGATGCAAAGCTGGTGAGATGGGTAGGGATCTGGCTTCAGTGAGGCAACAGAGGGTGGTGGTGGGTAGGGAGCTCTCATCCCCAAGGGTAGTGACGAGTGGTGTTCCGCAGGGCTTGGTGCTGGAGCCAGTGTTGTTTGGGATATTCATTACGACATGTCATTGGGCATCAAGAGCAAAATCAGTCTGTTTGCTGATGACACCAAGATTTATTTATCTGAAGTTTGGTAACCGGGTAAGACTACTGAAATAATTACAGTCCTTTTTTCAGGTCAACCCAGAGGACAACAGCACAAAAATACAAGGCAATTACAGCAAATTCAGCAAGAGACAGGTTACAGTAGAAGTATTCTAAGTACATAAAGTCAACTAAAAATTAAGAATAAAGATGAAATATAATTTACAAAATACACATTGCATAGCTAAGCTCAAGTGAGGGACAATCAGCAGTCATAGTTAGCAGGTCTAAATGCACAACACAATGTGTAGTAAAGAGAATGTCACACATTCTGATATATACAACTCTAATCAATGTTCAAGTGTAGGCATCATCAGCATGCAACCACAACCAGCAAAATAAACAAACACTCAGGGTAATGGAGTCAGATAACAGATAAAGGGAGCAAGGGAGCAAAGGCAGAGCAGAGGAAAAAAGAGAATGACTGAGGGCATGGAGAAGAAAAAAAGGGAGGGGTAAAGTCAATCCAAGGCACAAGAGGGTGATTAGAATTGCAGTCTAAGTAGTGAATAATAAAATAGCCTGCGGTCACAGGGGTTGAGTAATCAATGACAGAAACAATTGCATTTAGCAAAGGAGGCAAGAAAGGCAAGTAAACTGGACTGGAACATAAGAAGAGATGCAGGACAGGACTGAAGGGCAATGAGTTCCAGTCAGCTACTGCTGCAAAGGAGAAGGCTTTTATGAGATAGCTAGCCACAGGTTAGGTCTAAGGAGAAGAGGGAGAGAGGCTGATCTGAGGGTTTGAGGTACCAGTCTCTGAAGGATAATCCCATTGAGGCAAGGGGGAGGAGGGGTATTTGTGGACAAGTTTGTACATGAAGTTCAGGGAGGGGAACCTCAATTCTGATTCATAAAGCAACCAGCCCAATGAAGAGAGGACATTACAATGGTATAAATGGGAGTTGACACCTAGGGCAAATCTTTCCACCCTATGATATACTTGAGCGAGGAGAGACATATTAGAAGTATTGATGGAGAGCAGTAAAGAAGCCCCGTAGGTGAGAAGGGGGAGAAGCAAAGATGAGATGATCTTAAGGCAAAAGGCAGAGGTGAGGAAAGGGTGGATGAATAGAGAAGACCCAGTTTCTGATTAAGAGTCGTAATTAGGATGGAGACATGTGTGGTGAGAGAAAGAGAGAGAGAGGAATCCAGGGTAATACCCGGATACTTGAAGGTACTGACAGCCCCAAGAACATTGGCATTGAGGGAGGTGAAACAGAGAGGGGAGAGAGAGTGGGAGGAGGGAGGCAGGTGAGAGAAGAGCATACTCTTTATCTTTTTTGTATTTAGGCAAGCTGAGTACACATGAACCAATTCTCAAGGTCTGCGAAGTCACATGTGAGTTCCCTATTAATCCAAGCAACATCAGCAGAAGAGCAGTATATGGCAGCATTATCCACATACAGATGCACAGCAGCCCCTCCACAGTTGTTGGTTAATTCATTGATGAAAACTGAGAACAATAAAGGACCCAATATGGAGCCTTGTGGGACCCCATGAGTTATTAGTCTAAATTCCGAGAAAGAGGTAGACCACTTGACCCTTTGGGACTGGGAGGAGATATAGCTATGGGCCCAGTGAAGGTCACTGGAGTCCAGACCAATATCACAAAGCTGCTTAAGTAGAAGACTGTGGTTCACCAGGTCAAACGCTTTTGTAAGTTCGACAAAGATGGCACCAGTGGCAGAACCATAGTCCATGGCTTGGTAGATGTCAGAGGTTACCTTAAGCAGGACTGTGAGGGTGTTGTGGTTCTTTCTGAAACCACATTTGAAAGGTGAAAGCAGATTATGATGATACAGATAGTACCTAAGGTGATTGTAAATGATGCGCTCTTGTATTTTGGTCAGGGGGCAAAAGATGGAGATTGGTCTGAAATTCTCAACAACGGAGATGGATCCACCTTTATGCATGGGTACAACAACAGCTACCTTCCATTTGTTAGGAACAGTACTAGTCAATAAGGAGCAGTTAAATAAGTCTCAAACAGGGCAAGCAAGGGCCAGAGCTCCCAACTTGAGAAATGTTGGCTCCAGAGAGTCATGACCAGGGAGCTCTTGGCCTTCAAATTGGCAAGAAGTCTCTGGGCTTCATTACGCTTGGCAAGTTTCAAGTGAAATAAAGGTCTAGTCACAGCTTCCTCCACAGAGGAAGGAACCGAGGGTGCCACAGAAGAGTTATGGAATTGTGAGGTGTATTTGTGTAGATCTGTAAAAAAGTCATTAAAGCCAGCGGCAATAGATGGGGGGGTCAATGAGGGTAACATCCTGAGTGGAAATGGAGCTTGGGAGTTCCGCAGCCTTCCTTTTCACCAGTACATAAATCTGCCTCCATAACTCCTTGGGTTTGCAGTGGCGTTCTGCTTGAATTGATTTGAAATGGAGGCATTTGGCTTGATGAAGGGAGGTTTTGCATTTGTTACGGAGTTGCCTATAGATTTTCCAGTCCTGGGGTAATCCGCTTTTTTGTAGGATTGCCATGCCCATAATGCTATCAACTTTCTGAGGCCTAAAACTGGAACAGGGTCCATCCTGACCATGCCCCCTGCTCCACCGTGTCACTCCCATGGGCACTGCCGCAGACAACGCTGCACACAATCAATTAAGTTTTGCCACTTGCTTTGGCTATACTATTCCACAGTAACACCAGTAGCAAACATCCAGATTAAAACAATACATCATTCTGCTGCAGCAAATTCCAAATCATGATGTACGGAAAGTTCATTAGAAGCAAACCTGCGTTAAATTGTGATCAGACATTCAAGCTGCATGTGTTGATCCTCTTGACAGTCCCATCTCAACCCGTTTACCCTGACCTCATTTGCTGAGCAGACTTCACTTCAGTGACTCCCAGCACCACACCAGATTGTTTTCACACACTTCTCTGCAGCTGATCAAGTTTGGGTACCTTAGTTCACTGCTGCCAGTCTCTTCTGTCTGGAGAGTCTCTCTCAGTTGCAGGCAGGCAGATGTCCACATGCACTTGTTTGCACTACTACCCAGTCTAACCTAACAGGAAGGAACATGCTTTACCGTGCTCCTGCTGACATGTTTGCGGTGCAACATAGGCACAGGGGTTGAAGTTGCAAACTGTTGTCTAGCTCAAGCAGTGTCACAGTGGTGCTGAAATCACTGCCACTCACGGATTAGCAGTCAGCAAAATAAAAAGGGATAAGTAAAGAAAAACTAGGACAAAAGTGATATTTTGCAAAACTTGTGGGGACACCGGGACATGCTGCCTAAAATAGGGATTGTCCTGTGAAAATAGGGACTTTTGGTAGATTTATATGCCTGTTCTCAAGAGGACATTGGGGACCTTATATCTTTACTGAGCCAAGAGGCCTTGATACCTTTGGTTCTGCATTTTTTAGAGGGGCATGACTATTGACTATTCGGGAGAAGGTAGATAAAAAAATCCAGGGCTTGATTGATATCCCGGAGAGTCTTAAAGGGTCTCCAGTCAGTACTATTGATGGAGGCAAGGAAATTAGCAACATCTAGCCTGGACATATCATGGACAAGTTAGATTTTAGGTCAAGGGTTAGGGCAATTATTCCTCTAAACACAGAAGGTAGGAGAGTGATTACATATGCAATCTAGGGCACATCTGCTGCTCTTACTTTGAGAGGACAGTTAGTGACCACCAGTCCAACAAGGTATGTTTTCCAGTCTTGTTGTTGAGGTGTATAGGGTCCAGAATATGTTGTGTTAGGTTCAGATCCACTAACACAGAGTGTAGTTTGCCAGCAGCAGTACTAAGCCAATCACTGTTGAAGTCCCCACATAGCACTAGGTCACATGAGGGAGATTAGCAAAGGTGGTGAGGAATGGAAGAAGGCCTGCACCAGCCTTGTTAGGAGGAAGATAGACACATCCAACAAAATTAATTTCTTTACTGAGCCAAGAGACAAGGTTAGTAATAAGGACAGCAGGGGGTCCAGAGTCCAACACAGATAGTTCAATGGCATCCAGGCCAGACCATGTATATATATAAGAACTCCACCAGCTCTTCTGCCTAACCTGTCCTTCCTAAAGCAGTTGAAACCAGGTAAAGCCATTTCATGCTGGTCGATGGCTGGCTTAAGCCATGACTCAGTGATGCATAGAATGTTGGGGGACTGCAGACTCATCTAAGCTTCCAATTCAGCCATTTTTGGATGTATGCTGCAGATATTCATGTGTGCTATCTTGAGGCCTTTGTATGCATTCTGGGAAGCAGCTATGGGATTCATGTGGCCTATGGGGGGAGGCTGGGAACCTGACATAGAGTTATGAGACAGAGTAGGGCTAGAGGGGCCAGGGTTGAGCTCAATGTCACCTGCACATGCTAATAGAAGGAAGGCAAAGAGATGACTATATAACAAGAAACAAGGTGACCCTTTAAGGACACTAGGCACAGTTGGTACCCGTAACTGTTTTTGTAGCCAAAGACCCAAAAATACAGGCCTATTCTTGGGTAAGTAAGGTACACATAGAGATCGATTGTGTTTCAGGCCAGGTATGGAATGGTGGTGGAGGTAGCTGTCTCTTGGTGAAGACCGTAAGGAAATAGCGATAAACTGGTCAATCATGCAAAGGACAGAAAGACTAGTCAGTATGACCAGCCAGCACAAGCATCTCATGATAGCAAGATTGAAATCAGGAGGACCAGCAAGAAGCAGAGGAGGTGACTTACTCAAGCCCACTGGGCCAAGTAGGGAGAAGGTGATACAGCAGTCAGAAATTAGGGAGAGCCGGTAGAAGGAAATCAACAGATTACAGTTCACAGGGAAGAAGGTAAATACTGGAGAGAGAACAGACTTGGGGGAAATTGAAAGAAGATGATGAAACCAATGGGAAGCAAGCTCTAGCGACCAATAGGGATTTCTGCTGGGGAGTAGGGGAGACCCTAGTCCACATTTAATTAAGGAGGCAGAAAGGGGGTGGTCTGGGAGGCCAAAAATTCAAAAGGTAGCAGGTCGTGCTCACAGACAATGGCTTCAGCTGTTCAAAAGCTCCCAAAGCTGTAGTACCAGGCTGAGGACCAATCAGGAAGAGAGCCATGCTGTTCAGACCAATGGAGCAGAAGCAGGCCAGGGAACGGCCAATTGGAGGCCGAGGAACACTCCCGGTCAAGCCAGCAATCTTACCAGGAGAAAGGAGTCCTGAAGTCGGGTGGAGGAGGTGGCACAGATGGTCAGCACTTCAGGCAATGGCCACTAGGAAGGCGGAGCACCCATCTGGGCAAACCTTGAGAGGGGAGAGGAGGAGAACAGAGACAGGGGTTCGGCTGACAAAGTTTGGGAAAGCAAAGCACAGACAGAGGGCTAAATCTGTGGGCATGGGGAGGGACAGCAAGACAAAAGAAAGAGGCATTTGAGGGGGAGTGAGGGGATCATCAGCTAGATAGCAGATATCTCTGGCACCCTAGAGCAGGAATTAACAAATTAACAAAGGGGAAAAATACAGCAATCAGCTGCAGGTGGTGAGGAGGAGGGAGAGAAGCAGAGTAGTGGGTGGACAGAAACAGGGCTAGGTGTTCATCAGCAAAAGAAATTAAGGAGGGTGAATGGAGTAGCAGTTTAGCAGAGAGGGTAGCAGAAATTAAGATGCAGAGCAAAAGGGTGTACAGTTCAGAGGAAAGAGACCACACCAGGGATAACAGCGTTAGGAAACACTATAAATTGCCCCACATTAACCGTTCTCTCGTAGGCAGTTAACTAACAGAGCAGATTATGTACATTCAACAAGACAGCAGAATTAAATGCAGTGCTCTCCCGATATTGTGAGACATGTAAAACTATAACTAGTAACAATGACCCATGATGAAAATTCAAAAAGGTAGCAGCTCCCGCTCACAGACTACGACTTCAGCTGTTCAAAGCTCCCAAAGCCATAGTATTAGGCCAAGGATCAATCAGAAAGAGAGCCATGTGGCTTGGACCAATGGAGCAGAAGCAGGCGGGGCAGCAGCCAACCAGAGGCCAAGGAATAATAATAATAATAATCTTTATTTTTAGTGCACCTTTCAGGTATCAAGGCACAGTACAAATTAAAACAATTTAAAACCAATGCTGCAACCACAGTAATAAATATACTATACTGTTAAAATCAGTCTTCCTCATCACCACATTCCCAGTTGAGCCAGCAATCTTACTGGAAGAAAGGAGTACAGAAGTTGGGTGGAGGAGGAGGCGAGGCAGGTCAGCAGTTCAGGCCGTGGCCGCTAGGAAGGCAGAGTGCCCATCTGGGCAAACTGGGAGAAAGGAGTCCTGAAGTCAGGTGGAGGAGGCAAAGTGGCCAGTTGGCAGTTCAGGCTGCGGCCACTAGGAAAGTGGAGTGCCTGTCTGGGCAAACTGGCAGAAAGAAGTCATGAAGTCGGGTGGAGGAGGTGGTGTGGTTGGTCAGCAGTTCAGGCCACTGCTACTAGGAAGGCGGAGCACCCATCTGGGCAAACTGGAAGAAAGGAGGCCTCAAGTTGCATGGAGGAAGCAGCACGGCTGGTCAGCAGTTAAGGCTGTGGTCACTAGGAAGGCAGAACACCTATCAGGACAACCCCGGAGAAAGGAGTCCTGAAGTTGGGTGGAGAAGGTAGTGCGGCCGGTGTGCAATTCAGGCCGTGGTTGCTAGGAATGCAGAGCACCTGTCTAGGCAAACCAGGAGAAAGGTGTCCTGAAGTCAGGTGGAGGAGGTGCTGCGGCTGGTCATCAGTTCAGGCCATGGCCGCTAGGAAGGCAGAGCGCCCATCAGGGCAAACTGTGAGAAAGGAGTCCTGATGTCAGGTGGAGGAGGCGGCGTGGCCAGTCAGTAGTTCAGGCCGTGGCTGCTAGGAAGGTGAAGCGCCCATCTAGGCAAACCTGGTGAGAGAATGGGAGCAGTAGTGAATGATCTAGGGGATGGCAGTGGTTACAGAATGATCTGGCAAAGCTGGAAACATGGTCAGACACCTGGTAACTGGGGCTTAATGCCAAAAAGTGCAAGATGCTGCATTTTAGGGTGAAAACCCCAACGAAGAGTTATCAGCTTGGGGGAGTGCAGCTAGGAAACACAGAGGAGGAGAAGAAGGATTTGGGGTGCTCATTACAGGGTCAATGAACAACTCAGCACAATATAGAAAGGCTACTGCAAAGGCCAACAAAATGCTGGGTTGCATTGCAAGGGGTATATTCTTGAGGAGGGAGGAGGTGATTCTTCCACTGTATAGATCATTAGTTAGACTGGACTTGGAGTACTGCATGCAGTACTGGCACCTGAATCTGAAGGGGACATTAAGTTACTGGAGGGGGTGCAGCATGGGGCAAGAACAATGATCTAGGGGCTGGGGGACTTGCCATATGAGAGGAGGCTGAGGAACTTGAACATATACTCTCTGGAGGAGAGGAAGGCAGGTGGGACATGATTGAAACCTTTAAGTACATGAAAGGAATAAACAAGACAGGTATGGATGGGCTGTTCAATGTAAGGGAGGGGAGGGACATCTGGGGCCATGATATGATACTGGAGGGAGGAAGGTTCAGGAGGGAGATGAGGGGACACTTTTTTACAGAGAGGGTGGTAGCTGGGTGGAATACGTTTATGGCAGAAGTGGTATCCAGTCGAACAATGGACTGCTTCAAAAGGGGCTGGGGCAGAACAAGGCAGAGGGTCAGTGGAAGAGAAGAATAGGTGGGAAAGAGGGGCAGCTGCAGAATAAGGGGTGCTAGTTGCACAACAAGTAGGCTTGATAGACATCTAAGCCTTTGTCTTTTGAGGGCATATGCCTTCCTCACTTGAACAAACTGACACAACAACGGGCTTTGGAAAAATGGCCACAGCCATGTATTTATTGATAAAACCAATTGTCCATATATACAATTGCTAGCATGCTGTGCGCAGCTAGGTAGCCTTTGGAAGGAATCTTACTCCCCATGGAGCACTAGATCATTGATGGTCGACCCTCCCTCTCAGGAAAGGGTCACCTTACCATCAACCCGGACACCGCGAGGGACAACAGCCTCCAGGGCATAAGGGATGGCTCTGTGACCGGCTGCATCTAGCTCCTCCCCGTCAGAGGATCAGCCATGCCACGGCACCCTGCCCTGCCCAAAGAGGGTGCCCTTCGGATGCCATCCATCAGGCCCACCCTCCTGTCAGCCTCAGGGAGATCTGGCTGGTCAAGACACGTGATCCCTTGTTACCCCCTCCACAGTGTTCCAAGACTACCAAGCCACCACAAGGTTAGTTTCACCACTCACCCCCCCACAAGCACCTCACACCAATATTCTCACCACTGCCCATTTTATGTCATTCAGAAACAAGTCTAATCCTTTCTCTGATAGATGTACACCATCTCTGCTATACAGATCAGGCTCTTTCACAGACACAGACACTCCCAGGTGAGCTGCTATGGACCCCCCCATGGAGTCCATAATTGGTCTCATGGCCATGTTCTGAAGCTGGCACACCTTCTCTATTACTCTAATGTTCCAGATGTGCCACCACTGCTGCCGCTGCACCATATCTGACCAAATTATATGCACCTGAGGCCACCATTGCTTCACTCTTGCCAGGTCCTGCCTGACCGTCTCCTTAAGATCCCTCGCATACATAACCCCCAGATCATTTCCCCCCAAATGAAGAACTAAAACATCTGGCTGCCACCTCTCTTGGGCTTTTGCTTGCAGTGTTGCAATTAACTCCTTCCATCACATCCCGCGCCACCCCAACCAATGCACCTCTGCCCTCTCGGGTGCAAGGAACAGGTTCTGTCCTCCAGGATACTGCCTCACTCTGTGGGCCACCCAATGGATGTATGAGTGGCCACAAATCCAGATCTGCTCTGCTCGGGCTGCAACACCTGTCCAAACAAAGCAAAAGAGAGTTATAACAAGTGTGGCCTTATGTATCTTTCAAAAGCCTGTGACTTCCATCTACCCAACACTTGTATTGCCCCATCTGCCAAGCCCTCCGCCCTGGCATGTGATGCTGCTCCAATCCTAAAGACGTGTGTGTTGTAGTATTCTGCCAGGATGCCCAGCTGTCGCAAGGTCTTTTGCAACATGTGCCTAAACTGGTACACTGTTAGGGGGCCACCCCCTCCATGACGGAAGAAGGCCCCCCCATTGCCAGAAACTGTGTTATATAATCCTGTACCCATGCCCCCACATCCCACTGGAGGCCGTGGGGTACCCCTAGCCAGCACCACTGCCCGTGGGCAAGCTGATCGGTCTTGCTTTTCCGGATGTGGACAAAGACTCCAGACATTGTGACCTCTACATCCGCCTCTGCCAGAGTTACTGGTCTCCTAGTAGCCTTGCTAGGCTGCATGAGCTCTGATACCTGGAATGCCTCACAAACGCTACTACCAAGTACGCTGTCCAGAACAGCCTTGTCTCATCAGGGGATGAGCATACCTTAGGCAACTCATCTCAGATCAGTTTGAACATGGCAGGGCTGATAGGTCGTCTGTTGTCTGTACCCTTCGGGGTTGCCCATGCCCAACCTCCAGAGCATCTTCCTAAGGGCAAATGCCCTTGTAGAATCAGAGAAGCCCCTGACTTTCTGGAACCAGGAAATGCCAGCAATGTGCTGTTCGACTGTTGCCCAGGTGACCCCAGCATGTTTTTTGATCAGCATGTATTCGCACAGCTATGTAACTGGGATTGACCATGTCGTTGCTCACCCTTGAGTGTGTTGGAGCTCCAGAAAACAGTTGACTCCCCTCTAGTATACTATATGCATCCTAGGTGCAAGGGCCTTCTCAATCAACTCCCAGACCTCTGGGTTATCAACTCCCATAGGAATGGCGGGACTTCCCTGGGCTGTTGGTCTGCTGCTGGTGCCAATTCTCAGAACCTCTGCCACTGTAAAAGAAGATCATCAGCGATACCATTTTCAGTACCTGGTACGTGCACTGCCCTAAAGGTAATATTCAACATCAGACACTTGAGAACAAACACCCACATGAGGTTGCCTATCAAGCCCTTGCCCCCCCCAACTGTTTGTTGATGGCATACACCACTCCAGTGTTATCCGACCTGAATGTGATGTGCTTGTTCCGAAGCACATCCACCCAGACCACCAATGCCATGACAATGGGGAAAAATTCCATCACCATTATCTGCCTCATGATGCCTCATCTGATCCACTCTGAAGGCCACTGCCCTACACACCATTTTCCTTGCAAGTAAGCCCCAAAGCCAAAGCCCCCGAGGCATCTGTGAAGAGTTCTAATTCTTAACTGGACACTGGCACCAGCCACATCGACACCCCATTGAAGCATTGCCAAATGCCTAGGTCAGCCCACATTGTCGCTGTGACCCGGATTCTATGGTACGGTTTTGTACAGCCCGCACCAATGCCTGCCAGGTGCCTCATGAATGTCCTGCCCATGGGCTTTACTCAGCAGGTGAAATGGAGATGACCCACTAGTTGCTGGAGGTCTGGTAATGTGACTTTCCGCACCATCATCAGAGCATCCAGCTGGGTGCTCAAGGCCGCCACCTTGTCTTGGGGGAGCCAGAACACTTGCTCCCTCGTGTCAATCTCAATTCCCAGGAAGGAAAGCCTTGTGCATGGCCCTTCCATCTTGTCCTGGGCTAATGGTGCATCCAGCTGGTGCACACCTCGTGGGCCACAGCAGATGTCGCACATTGCCCCGAGCCAGCCCTCCCCACAAACAGAAAGTCAGCCAAATAATGAACCATGTGGTTGACTTTGGCTTTCTGTGCCATGGCCCAGTGCAGAAATGTGCTAAATTACTCAAAAAATGCATATGCCACTGCACACCCCATGGGCATGCAGTTCTTTATATAGTAGTACCTGTCAAATTTCATGCCCAGTGGCTCCCTATCTGCCTGGAACACTGGCAACAGCCAGAATGCTGATTCTATATCAGCCTTCCCCAGCATAGCCCCCCTGGCCCACCTGACGCAGCACCTCCACTGCCCTGTTGAATGATGTGTAATACACCGCAGTGTCGACTGGGTCAATGTAGGCATTGACGGACTCCCCTTTCAGATATGACAGGGTGGTTTATCATTCAGAACTCACCTGGCACCTTCTTGGGGACTAGGCCAATGGGTGACACCCTGAACCCTGGGCAAGGGAGAAAGAAGGGCCGCTGATCCGACCCTCGGCCAGCTCTTTCCATAGCTTGCCTTGCATGACCTCCGGTCACTCCTTGACAGAACATAGGTTGTCAGCCTCGTATGCCCTCCTTGGACCTTGGTAAGGTATATGGACCCCTTCCCTGAAACCATCTGCCAAAGAGCGAGTGGCCACCCTGTCTGGGTAGTTGACTAACCACCCTTCAATATTTTCGGCCTTGACCGGTGTTGGCAGCCTTTTTCCCTCCCTTCTGAAAGGGGCAAAAATTGTTTGCCTTCCCTGCCCCTTCCTCTGTTGCCTTCCCACACTGTTGAAGTGAGTGTGGTTTCCCGCACGCCATACACTCGTGCTTGTATCTGCAACGCCGGTCTTGCATGACTGCTGGTTGTAGCTGAAACAGCGTCCTTTCCTGCCCCCCCCTTTTTCCCCATTAGCCCATTGCTAACCTTTTTTCAGCGACAGGGGGTGCCTCACTGGGAAACTACTGTCTGTGTGTTGAACCCCTCCCCCCAAATCAATCATCCACAGCAGCGGGAGGTCCAAGACCACCCATGATTGTGCTGTGTCCATCTGTTTTCTCCTCTTAATACTTCTCGTCATATTCTAATCACCCCCCTGCCTGGCTTGCTAGCATGCATGGTCATTATTCTGTTAAAGTAGTCCCACAATCCGTCAGCTTTCCCCGGGTTGCCCTGGGTAAGGATCCCTTCATAAATTGTGAACCCTGCAACCTAGTTCTCCCACATCCACCACAGTTGCTTTCCCCTTCTGTTCAACCCCGTCATCCCCCTCCTTGTCTTTTTTCTCTTTCTGGATCTTTTGGCCGGTTCAGAAGAGCAAAGAAGTCAACGTATTCTCCGTTGATTATCTGTTGCCTTATCTTGTCTAGCAAGTGTGACCCAATGGACTCTGCCAGGGATAGAAAACTCACTGACTCTTGTTGCTCTGGGATTGGTGGTGGCGCAGATGCCACTCCTGCTCCCATATCCCCAGTCCCTGCTATGGCCGGGGCTGCCTGGACCACTCCTGGCCAAGCCCTATTTGGGTCAGCCAGTAATTCCAGCAACCAGTCAAGCTTCTGCTCCACACCTGATTAACCCAGGTTTCCCATCAAAGGCCACAGCCAGGCTCCCCCCACCCTTGGGGTATCACCATGGGCCACTCCCCAGAGCCCTGCCACTGGTTGGCTGACCCAACCCCCGAGAGCTGTCTGCTGTGGGACCCATGGCTCGGTACTCCCAGCTGAGGAGTTTGCTTGCGGAAGGACAGGTTGACCCTGCCCCCAATTGCTCACAAGTCCGCAAGCTCTCCTGCGGCGGTGCTGGCTGCCCGGCCTACTGGAAGGCCCCCCAGCAGACCCAGGCTAATGGGTGCCAATGCCTCAATTTCCTTCCTGTGCCCTACCAGTACCTTTTCCATGGCCTCCAGCTCACTGCCCCATTTCAGCTGGTGCCCCCTGTTCTTTGTGGGTGCCACCACTCCTAAGTAGAGCCCTCAACTCCTCAGCTGACAGCTGATCCAACTCTAGCATACCCGCTATTTGGTCTGCTGCCACTGCTCCTTAATCGGCCCTTTCCTTCTTGCTTTTTCTGAGAGGAGGAGGGTACAGTGTCTCATCTGGACTGGGCTTCAGCTTCTCTGGCTCTTGCCGAATGTGCCGGCACCTCCGCCAGAAACACAGGTTCAGCTGGCAGGGTCAGCGGTGCCAGGTTCTCTGGCTGCTTCCTCGGGTTGGCCTCCTCTGGGTTCTGGTGGGGCAGCCCTGATTGTCCTGCTCCCCATCTTCTCCCTGCTCCTGATCAGCGCCTCCCACCATGCCTTACCCTTGCCTCGGACGAGGGCAGTCAGCCTGCTGTTCGGGTCCCATTCATCTTCACGATATGCCTGCAACAAACAAATCATGGCCACTCTCCTCTTGTTGGTGCTTAAGCTGATGCTGCTGCCACCAACCTGGGTCATTGACCGAGGGACATTTAACACTTTTTTTTGACATTACCTGCCCGGCTAGTAGCTAGTACTTGCTCCTGGCAACCCAGGAGCCCATAATGAATTTAGTTAGTCAGACCCGCATATGCCCAAATGGCCTGTGACAAACACTCAATTAATTTTAATCTTAGCAAACCATCAGACTCACAATGCCAAGATAAACCCATATCAACATAATGTTTCTAAACACACTAAACTTGCTGAGCAATCTGTTAGGTGTAATAAGCACTTACAGGTTGTAAATTCCGACTCATTGCAACCTTGCTGTATTTGTTAGAGTGGGATGTTATTACCCTGCTGGCATTCAGGAACTGCCTTAAATCCTTAATGAGTAAGTGATATCCCAAGGTTATGCAGGCTCACCCCCACCTTTCTCTTCCCATTTTATTTATTTTCTTTTTCTTTTTAATTTAATTGTAGTGCATCTGAGCTCATCTGCAGCTCGAGCCTCAACCCCTGCGCTACACTGCCAACAATTCCCAGAATTACAGCAGCCTGTGTCCTTTCTATGAGAAGCAAAGCATTTTTTTTTACCATTTTAATTATAGAAAACTAAGCATTGCCCATAAACAATTTCCTTCCTTTTCCCCAGCTAAGCAGCTGGGAGGGACCTGCATGGTATCTCAGACCTTAAGCTACAAAGAATGCCATGTGGCCCTAGAGATAAAACCAAGCCCACACACATGAAAAATGCTCCATGTCCTGACCTTACAGTAAAAAAAAAAAATTTTCTGACTTTCCTCTAACTGCTGCAAAAACAATAAAATACTTTAACTAAATTACCTTAAATTGATAAGAAAACACTGAAACAGCTACAAAACAAAACAAAAACAAAAACAAAACTACAATACATAGTCTTAATTCTGCTTATTTAGCTTCTGAAAGGTGGTAGCCCTGTTTATGAATACTACAGAGGACAGCAGGAATGACTAAACTGCTAAATTACTTACTTTCCCTACTGGGAGTTCTTTTTGTTATATGCATCAAAACAACAGAAAGTATTTGATACTAGTATTAACCTTCTTCAGCAGCCAGAGTTAACTGTGTCCAAACAACCATTTACCTTCTGTAGCTTTTAGTAAAGGTATGTGTAATGATCACAAACATTAGTGCTGTATGTAAATGTTAAATTCTTTTGACTTCCAAATACCTCACAACAACCATTTGCTTCTTTCTTCCAGCTGAGCTGCTGGAGGGGCCTACAAGGTATCTCAGACCTAGAACGAAGCCTGGTCTCCCTTCCCCTGGCCATGCGGCTGCAGGCCTTCACCTCTAGCTTGCTGATCCTGACTAAAAACTACAACACACAGTCTTAATTCTGATTATTTAGAGAAAACAAGTCTGTTGCATTGACTGAGATTACATATTGTCCTGCAAACAATTATGTTTCAGTAAGAAATGTCCCACTTTGGGCTTCCTGAAAGGTGGGAAACCTATTTATGAATACTACAGAGGACAGCAGTAATGACTAAGCTGCTAAATTACCTCATTCCCCAACATCAGTACAATTTGTTACACTGCCCTAAGCCAGCAAGCTGGAAGCCACCAACTCCAACATGCCTACCTAAGGCCATGTGGCCTCTAGGCCCCAGAGCAAGCCTTACCTCTGGTGCAGTTGGTGTGTGCTGATCCTGGTTTCCTTTCTGCTTGCGACCTGGGACAAGGAGGAATGAGCAAGAATTCCTCCTCTGCCCTAGGTGCCAGAAGATGGTAAAAACTGAGGGGGCGGAGGCTCAGAGGGGCACTTGTGAGTGTCAAAAGGGCACTTTCTCTACACTAGTTTTTGCCATACAAAAATACAATAAATCATGTACACACATCATAACGTTAAGAATGCAGTCCCATATAGGAATATTTATGCAACGACATACAAAGGTGCCAGCAAAAATAGACCACCCAGTCTAAGTCTGCTCAAGTGTACAGCTATATTAAGAAAGCTGCTGTCGACCCATTCCCTCCAACAGCTCCACATGACGTTTGAACCATACGTTGCTTAACCTGATACAGTGGTTGTCCAGGTGAAACAGAGAGATGCCATAGTAATGTGCATCTCCAGTCCCAAGCATGCAGTCTTCACACTAATGAGTTAGGAATTTTTGGTTCCACTAACTTCAGGATAGAAGTTAGCAGTTAAGCCCAACCACCAGCGACAAGATAAACTCCTGTGTCTGGGGAAATAATGACACAGAGCCATTATGTTTATATAGCTTATTTATTAATGAATCACAGTGTACATTGTAAAGTGTATTTATTAATGAATCATAGTATACAATGACAGTAAACAATATTGTACAACGATATGGGTATAAAAACAGATTTTTACAGCAAAGTCTGGATGGATGAATGGAGGAGTGGGATACATTTGGAAATGGGCCACTGTTCCAAAAAATTCAGTAGAGGAAAGACATCTGCTCATTCATTCCTGTACTGTTGCTACTGCATACCACAGACTCACCCAACCAACCAATTTACCATCACATCTATACTTCTGCCATGAATTAATCCTTGATGCTCTGGTCACCACTTCAGGCTGGTAAGTCTGTGCAAGCCTCCACCAAGCCCTGGTGGCCACCAAATCATCCCATGAATGCTCTGGTCACCACTTCAGGCTGGTAAGCCTGTGCAAGCCTCCACCAGGCCCTGGTGGCCACCAAATCATCCCACGAATGCTCTAGTCACCACTTCAGGCTGGTAAGCCTGTGCAAGCCTCCACCAGGCCCTGGTGGCCACCAAATCAACCAATTTACCATCACATCTATACTTCTGCCATGCATTAAGTTAGCAGTTAAGCCCAACCACCAGCAACAAGGTAAACTCCTGAGGCTGGGGAAATAATGACAGAGCCTTTAAGTTTACACTGCTTATTTATTAATGAATCACAGTGTACAATGTAAAGTGTATTAATGAATCATAGTATACAATGACAGTAAATAATATTATTGTACAACGATATGGGTGTAAACAGATTTTTACAGCAAAGTCTGGATGGATGGAGGAGTGGGATACATTTGGAAATGGGCCATTGTTCCTAAGAATTCAATAGAGGATAGACATCTGCTCATTCATTCCTGTACTGTTGCTACTGCATACCACAGACTCACCCAACCAACCAATTTACCGTCACATCTATACTTCTGCCATGAAGTAATCCTTGATGCTCTGGTCACCACTTCAGGCTGGTAAGCCTGTGCAAGCCTCCACCAAGCCCTGGTGGCCACCAAATCATCCCATGAATGCGCTGGTCACCACTTCAGGCTGGTATGCCTGTGCAAGCCTCCACCAGGCCCTGGTGGCCACCAAATCATCCCATGAATGCTCTGGTCACCACTTCAGGCTGGTAAGCCTGTGCAAGCCTCCACCAGGCCCTGGTGGCCACCAAATCATCCCATGAATGCTCTGGTCACCACTTCAGACTGGTAAGCCTGTGCAAGCCTCCACCAAGCCCTGGTGGCCACCAAATCATCCCATGAATGCTCTGGTCACCACTTCAGGCTGGTATGCTTGTGCAAGCCTCCACCAGGCCCTGGTGGCCACCAAATCATCCCATGAATGCTCTGGTCACCACTTCAGGCTGGTAAGCCTGTGCAAGCCTCCACCAAGCCCTGGTGGCCACCAAAATCAACCAATTTACCATCACATCTATACTTCTGCCATGAATTAATCCATGATGCTCTGGTCACCACTTCAAGCTGATAAGCCTGTGCAAGCCTCCACCAAGCCCTGGTGGCCACCACAACCAAGCAACAAATTTACCACCATATGAATTTCTCCGTAAAGTACAGAATTTCTGTATCAGATTTAAAAAGTTAAGTCACCTCTCATTTCGTTGCACAAACTCCCGAACAATTTGTATCCGATCCAAGTTGTCTGTTTTCTCTTTGTCAATGTTCAACAGCGTTAGGTGATTGTACCTCTTCTCTGTCATGGTGCTTCTTAAGTAAGACTTTATCCTCCGCTGTGTTGAAAAAGATCTCTCCCCAGTTGCTGTACTCATTGGGATGAGGCGGTAAATTTGAATGAGCTTCACTACCTCTGAATACAGTATCTGCTGCTGGCAGTCTTTTTCCACTAAGGCATCAATAATGGTGTTGATTGAAGTTACTGCCCTCACCTCTGGCAAAACCTGCTGCACAAGTCCTGGGAGCAAGTTCAGTTGTGCATTCAGAATGTCAATGTCCAAGTCCTTATCTCCATACAACTGTGTGATCTGCGGAGGAACTGAAAATGTCTTTGCATTGGCTGCTTGAAGCAACAAATTCTCCATGGATGACAGCAAAGTGTAGGGTTCTTGATCAAAACGTTGGTCTAGTTCAACAAGACAAGCATCAATGGCTTCATAGTACATCTGTTGATACCAGTCCTTAGCAGATTCGGGATGGTGATATGGTGCACTACCATGTTGCAGCCTTGCTGGCACATATTGCTGTCTGGGAAGTTTTGGCTCCTTCACTTTTTTCAGTAGTTGTGCTCTCTCTTTGATGCCTTCATAGACCTGGTCAAAGTCATCATGCCAGCTTTGTAAATTCTTCTTCAGGGAGTTTATGCTCATCATTGTACTTTCTGCTGTCAGTGTGTTTTTGTTTGCAGGATTGAAGTCACTTGTTCTGATACGCTGAATATATTGTATGATACGACCAGTCCAAAATAGGTCTGAAACTTTTCATCACTGACATCAGGCCTTTGTCCTTAGTTCTACATCTGTAGATTTGTCTCGTTTCAGCTCCTCTAAGGTTTCATAGAGTGCTCCATAGTTTTTGAGAACCGACTTGATGCTCTTTGTTCTTGCTGTCCATCTTGTTGGACAAAGTAAGTGCAGGCCTTCTGTCATCATGTAAGGGTCCTCACTGTCATTCACTGCAATATTTTCATAAAGAGCCAGCCTCTGTGGGGATCCCTGAATCAACACACTTAAATTCTGGACAAAGCTGAGGGCATCTTCAATGGCATCACTCATTTTGCCACAGTTTTGCAACACCAGGTCCAAGGAATGATTTGCACAATGGACATTCAATGCTAGTGGATTTTCTCTCTTAATTCTTGTTGCAGTTCCAGAAATGCATCCACTCATATTTGTTGCTCCATCATATGCCTGTCCCCTCAAGTTGTTGATTGGTAAGTTACATCTTACTAGAACATCTTTAATGGCACTGGTGATGGATTCTGCATCAGTCTTTGCCATTTCATACATCCCAATCAAATCTTCATTTATAACAAAATGGGGCAGAGGGAAACCCATTGTATACATATTGTCATCTGTTCATGTTGGATAATCTGTGATGATTGCACACAGCTTTGATTCATTGCGTATCTCTTCTAGAAGGTTCCTCAGCAGCTGATGTGCCATGATTTCCATGACTTCATTCACAATATCTGAACTCTGATATTTCCCTTCCTGGATCCATCTTCGTAGTTCTGGCAAGTCAACTGCCCTACTCAGCAATTCCCACCTCAGGTTGCTTTCCTCTTCTTCATGGCCACGAATTGCTAGTCCTTGCTGAACTAGAAGCTGTATTGCATTTACCAGTTTCAGGAACAGGTCTCTGTTTCTCGCCTGTTCCTGTGCAAGATGCTGGCTGAGCTGAGCACCAACATTCATCCTTGTGTTGTTGAATGCAGTATACTTCTCAGCAGCTTCATGGTGGAATAATGATGTCTGATGTTTCTTGAATTTGTCAATTGCTTTCTTCCAATCACTAAATCCTGCTGAAATGAAGGTACTTTCACCACAATGACTGCCTGTGATTAGTTGTCTTTCCACTGCTGCCCGACAGTAGTAGCAGAACACACATCCTTTTGAAACATAGTAGGTTAGCCAGTTGAAAGATGAAAACCACTGTGTTTGACAAGTTCTTGTTTCAGTTCTCCCATTGGTTCGCAGAATGACTTGTTTGATGGAAGTGTCTATAACACTGCTTGGTTGAAAAACACTGTTAATATTGTGGCAACAAACAGAAGAGCAGGAGGGAAGAGACAAAGAGACAGCAGATTCAGACACGGTTGGTTCAGACACAGTTGGTTCAACTGCAGTTACCCAGGTTTTCTCAGAACGGGGGGGAGAGACAAAGAGACAGCAGATTCAGGCACTGGGTCAACTGCTGTGAGGTGGGTATTCTCAGAGACATGCACGATGTTGCCATCACTGTTGCTGTTCATGGGGAACAGCTCTGCAGCTCTGTTTTCTGTATCAGAGACAGAGTAGGCCTTACCATCCAGGGGCACTGGAATAGCAGCTGCAAGACAATCATCAGGCAAGGAACATGTTAGTTCTAGCACTGATGCAGCATTTGAAACAAACATGGCTGCATTTGACTCTATCGAAGCCATTGGCAGTGAAGCTGTATGCACAGTTACATTGTCACTTATAATACCGGTACAGCTGACAGCTGCAGTGCTTGTGGCAGTGTCAGTGGTATTATTCTCGGCAGCGATGTCCCTTGCATGCTCTGAAGCTGTTGGTATCTGGGCACTTCCAAACCAGTAATTTAGTTTTCTTGGCATCTTGGCAGCAATATCAGCCAGTTGTTTCTCCATCTGTCGTTTTCGTCTCTCAGACCATGGCATATTTGAATGCAATGAGATCGTGCAGGCTTTGAGAAAGAATTGTATATGCAGTTTAGTGAACCCATCTGATTACCATCTTCTGATAAGGTACTGCAGCATGAACATTAAGCACGCTAGCAATAGAATTTCTATGGCAAACATTTTATATCTTGCCCTTCCTCCACTCCCCCCCAATTTTTGTCAATAGTTATCAATCCGCAACTACTGGGCCTACTTTAGATATTCTTGGCTAGTGATCCATGCATCAAAATGCTTGTGTACTGCACCAGTGTACAAGACAAGAGTCCAATAAAATTTATTATGGGCTTTGGCTTGTAGACACTGGGGAATGGGACTGGGGGCGCCCTCCTGAAGACAAGCCGGCAGCGCAGGAGAGGAAAAATAACTGAAAAAAAAAGAAAAAAAAGACGTATTCTGCTTAATAAGGGAGATTTGGTCAGTAAAGCGATGGGTAGTAAGATGAGAGAGGGAGTATAAAATGTTGTAATTGTTTACGCTCATTCAAATAAGCTACATACTCCTCAGAATGGACACATCTACCGGCCCTAATAAGAAGGGATAAGAGGTCTGATTTCATGTCCAGCCATCTGTCAACTGGCTTCTCGTAGAGATCAAAAACTGATTTTTTTACTAACCAAGTTAACCTTTTGGAACTAGGTGGACTCATGAGTGTGACGCTGGTACTGACAATGAAACTATTTTGTATGCCACTGTTACTCAGCTGCCCAACTGTTACAATGGCAGGGCTTTTGTTATGTCCACGATTTCGGTATTGTGAAATTTGCCCCCTCCTCCCACTATGTCACATATCTGCCAACCTCTCCCAGCAGCTGCAACTCAGAATTTTCAAATGCCCCCAACTTCCTCAGCTCTTCCTTCTCCGAGATGATGACCCAGCAGCAAGGAGGGTAAGCAATTCCCTACCCTATCACTGCCTGGCTCTTCAACCAAGGGTGGGGACAGAAAGAGGCCAAAGTTCAGTGCATGCAAGCACTATACGCTATTCACCCAACACTGAATTGTTTTTATATGAGAATCACATCAAACCTCAGTTGTTTTATAAACGGTGCCCACAGGAAGAACTTTGACATAGTGGTACTGCTTTTTAACACTCCCTATACCACTCACTGTGGTTTCTCACACAAGTCATGCCAAGTGCCAACTTCATTTACCACCCCTGAACACACCAGTGCCATACTCCAATCCAGTCCAACATGCAAGGCAGATTCCATGCCATTGTCTGCCAGTGCCACCACAAACAAGTGCCACACTACATAAAACATGCATCATTAATCATTCTAAGCACTCTTACAGCTGCCTCCTCCACACCCAGCTCACTTTACAGACACATTTGTAAATCATTACTTTTTAATGCAAATGCTCCCTAGATTTCTGAGATGTCAGTCCTGGCAATCCAAGCTATTAGAACAATTACAGTTACTTGCACAATCTTAGTCAATGCTACGCTTTGTTTTAACTGGAAGATTTTAATCAGTTTCAGCCATGCAAATATTTGTACATATCTGTACATAAACTGGCAGTATTTATAAGCTGTGTCACCAGCATGAACTGTTTGTTTTGATGGCACACGTCAATAGGTCTTCAGCCTAGTGTGGCTGATCTGTTAACTAAAACAAACAACAAATGGTGCTAGAATGAAAATGCTATATTGGTCTGTCAAACCTAGTGCTCCCAGATGCCAGATCTACAGGTATGGCTGTATTTAACAGAAATAGACCAGTCAGTGGGAATAGTTATGACTGACTTGCATTTTATACAACAAACTAAACCAGAACTCGTTACACAAGAAATAGGGTTAAAAACCATACACTGTGCAGTTTTGTGAAATATGCATCTAACTTCCCTGCCCCCAGGACACACCATAAAACAAGCTGCTGTCATCTCATTTTTGTATAACTGAATACAAATGGCACCCATGCTCTGTATTTCATATTCAGCACATCATTGACCAATAAAGGATTGAAGTTGTTTACTTTGAGGTAGATCCGGAAGTAAATGATGGTGTGATACCTTTTATTGGACCAACACAGATGTTACAAAAACAGTGTTTATGCTTTCAGACCATTAAGCTTTGACTATTTTGGTGATGTCTACTGTCAAGATATTTTGCTCAAGAGACTCATGTTAAAATTTATAAATAAATGGAATAAACCATTCTTTGTCTTTAGTCTCCTTTCACTAACTTGCTTATTTTTCCCTAGGTCTTCTTCACCCTGTTTTGACCTCTTGGGATCTTACTCCTCCCTCCTTCCCACACTGTTAAGTGTTACACATAATTGTGCCCTGTCCAACAGTTGTCTTTTTTTTTTAATTCTTTGCTCACACACTGACTGCTGCTTTCCAGCAGACCATGCCACTCTGTATAATGTATGTCACGCTGTATAAACATACATGATAGTGGCATTGGCATAGGTATTCAGCAGAAGGCAACTGAGGTTATTACAGCCCTGTGCCCAAGTCTGCTGCTAGCTTCTTGAAGCGCCTGTATCGATCACTCCCCCCACTGATTTGATGCCTATTCCCCAAGTTCACAAACCCATTTACATTCATTGGAAAGCAGAAAAGTGTAAGTTTTACTGCAGTTTTTTCTCCTACTAAACACACACCAATTTTCACACCCTGGTACAATAAGTAATTGTCACTACACATGGGGCAGTGAATGTGAGATTATGCACAACCAGTGTCTTGTGGCACTGGGGTTCTGCTACCCTGTGACCTCGAGAGTAATGCTTGAGGGGTCCATGGGAGTCTGATCCCTGAGGTGGCACAACACTGGCCGTTCATAGAGTTACAATCCACTATTCTATATAGTGTATGGGCATCCATGCCTATTTCTAACACTGCACTTTGTTTCAGTGAACTGCTGGTTTGGGGGGGCACTTGAGGAGTGGTGGTAGGCCCAAATTGACAGTGTGATGCCGAGCTGCCTGCCCTAAATGAACAGAATTAAAAAAACTAAGACGTCATTGTTAAGTTCTATCAATTTACCACTTTGCAACTCGTCTCTGCTGGCTGAGGCATTTAACAAGCAGGTGTCAGTTTCTTTTGTTTAAGTTTTAGTGTCGGGGCGGGTGGCACAGCACTGCAGATGCAAAGGCAAGGAGCTAGGATGGAGCAAGGGCAAGCATGTTATAATGTGCACGCAACAATTAATTCCATTCTGCAGCAGGGGTGTAGCCAGGAATTTGAGGTGCACACCAACTGGACCCCACTGCTACCCACCCACACCTGTTAAGGTGAGCTACACCTCCTGCACAGTCAATGCCCTCTCAGATGCTAGTGTCATTTTCTGTGTTGTATGTCAGCACACCACCCTCCCACCAACACAGAGGTACAAACATACTCCATACTAGACATGCTACCACCACCAACAGGAGTCAGACTAACAGACTGGCTTTTGGTGACAATATTGCATTGTAACAAGCCTCTGTACCTCATCTTGTCAGACAAGGTGGTATTTAATTGATAGCACAAAAGATTGCACAATTCAGCTTTATTGAAGTTCAAAGGCACACGTTTATGATACACACCAATATCCTTAAAGGAACCATAAACCAAGCCGATATATCAACCAAATTAAATCAATGTGTCAAAATCAAATAGCAATTGGGTTAAACAATCAAAATAATCTGAAACAAAGTGTAGGATCTGCCATGGCCAAAATCAAAAGTCAGCACACACACACACACACACACACACAACCACATAAACAGTTCCTGTTCCAAATAGTGTCACTAAAGACATCTTATAGAAAATAAGCTACACCAAGAATGTAACCCTATAAAAATATTTATCACTGGCTTCAAGATGTGAAAATTAAATGTGAAACTGAGCAGCTCTCCATTTCAAACGTTTAATTTCAGGGTCAATCAATATTGCAGCAGGTTATTTGATAATATATTGCTTAAAGGGTCTGTTAATTTACAAAACCATGTTTAAGGACCCTTACTTTTAATATAGACTTCAAGTTCCCAGGCAAAGAGCAAAACATGTTTTCTCGTGCTAAAACTCCAGTTATCCCAACATCAAATAAATATTACAGTTAAGTATAAATTCCTTCAAAAATGGACACCCTTCCTTTCAAGTCCTAGGAAGGGAGTGGGGGTCAAATCAGTTCAGGTAGTGCATGCCACCAGTCAGTCAGAGGAATTTAAAAAAGCCAGATGTGCGAGTCAACAGAGAGAGACATGATATACACATAATTATGTTAGCAGCAGTATGTGGTCGACTGAACTCCCTACAGTGCAAGAGTCTGTCAAGAAGATTTTTTTTTTTTTTTATTAACTGTGGTTCCATAGCACTCCTATAGACTCCGGAAATGGGGGTCTCAGCTAGTCATGGTGGCTGTATAACAGGAGGTGGTGGGGCCTCAAGTGCTCTCAGGGGTGCATCTCCAGAACCTGTACAGGTCCAACAACTATGCAGGGTAACTTTAGGGGCTGTGCAGTATACAACAGCTCCATAACCAAGAAGGGGAAGTAGGAACTGGCTCATACCCTGCTTTCTCATATGAGAATAAAGACAGTTCCTCACTCTGCTGAGGATTTCCAACAACATCAACAAAACCATTTCAAAAGTCCGCCAATACCTGGGTTGCTTAAGATGGGCCAGGCATTGCCTGTCATCATCAGATCACAAATTGATTTGTGCTCAGGCCATCCTCCCCATGCTAGATTACAACATGATGCCAATTCCTCCAGTCTTTCCCTATTGAGCACTGTTCATTATCAGCTTTTAATGTTTATTTTAAAACCAAAATGGAATGAACACCATTGTGCTCTACCTACCCAGTTAAGCTGCTTATTCCCCTCATCCAGATGCACCTTCAATTGGCTCTCTAATTTACAAAACTGTAAACAAGCAGACTCCAACTTATCTGATAGATTCTTAGTTCCCACCTATAGTCACAGCCTTAGGGACATACCCAATCAAGGTCGTTCTCTGCCTAGGTTCCAAACCAGAATACAAAACAGTTTTTCAACTGTGTATTCAGGTACAATTAGATATGAGTCTTTTGGAGGTATGATGAATTTCATTACTGTAAATAGGAACATTGCTCACTACTGCCAGTTTGAAAAGCCTTTCATGTTCTGATTTAAGAAAAAAATTAGTGCTTTTGGAGAACAGCAGAAGTTTGTTTTAGAATTTGGATCTTATAAGAGCAATCTTTTTACTGTTGCAACTTTAGAACTAATATCCAACCAGCAGCACAATTAATTGCCACTCATGACACCAGCAACCTCGATTTGGGAATTAGGCTTAGCTCAGGATGCTGAAGCCTAGGGGTGGTGGAGCTCTCAAATCACAGCCAACCATCTGCCATCATATAACATGCTACCCTCTCAGAAAATACAATAAACAGTGAGTGACTTACTTTTGGTAGTGGTATCTGGTGCAGACTGTACAGTCAGTGAAAAGTTGAGTCAATGCCTGTTTCGCTGCCGCCGGCCCGCCTACCTGCCATCGATTCTCTTCTCCTTCTCCTATCTCCTTTACAGACTCCACTCAGTCAGTCTGGATGCCCAGGCACAGTAGGAGCTACTCTTCGGGCACAACAGGCTCCTGAGCTCCTTTACGACTATGGGACTATGGGACTACAGAGTCCCGACTAGCTTCCTCCTCGGCTCAGGAACTTCGGGGGGGGGCTCTTCTAGTCTCAGAACACCAGTTTTCTCCTCTTCAGGCTCCACTGCTGCTGCTCCTCTCTGGGATTCTCTGTACGCCTAGCAGGATTTGAGGAACAAACGCTGTCACCGCCACATTACTGAGAGCAACTCCACGGGTTCAGAACTTCAGGGTCACAGTCCACCAGCGCCAACTTGCTGCTGCAGCTAACAGGAATCCTATCCAGGATGCCGTCGCGACGCCGCTTGTAGTCCCTCACTGGCAGCTGCCCCTGGTTAAACTCCACGACCCGACCAGTCTCCAGTCCGACTCCAACCACGCGCCACCTCGCCCTCGACTCTCACACTCAGCTCAGTAAAATCTACCGGCACCTCCGCTCCGCACTATCCATGCACAGCTCCTCAGGCTCTCATCTAATACCAGAAACAGAACAGGATGGGAACTGAATAGAAAACTTGATGAAATCACTGGGCATTTAAGAGCCCGTGACCACACCCCAACTGAAGGCACGCCTTCATTTCTTAAAGTCGGACCTGATTGCGAATATGCTTGCCATCTCAATCAGGTCCGCTGGCTGGGTACACCGTCAGATATTTAGATCCCGCCCCTATCTTCAGCTAGAGAAGGAATAAACGTATGGGAAAAACAAAAATAAATAAAAACAATGTAGACAGTCTGCTCCCACTACCCTTCACAGAAGCATAATAGGGCAATCTTCTAGACTGCACAAAAGTAGGGGGTGGCGCCTCTGCCCCCCCCAGTTTTGGCGCCTAGTAACCTCTGCAGCCCCTCTTAAGGGGCCTGGCTTCTCCCTGTCCCTGGCCGCAAGCTCTCTCCCCCCTGGGAACCCTATCCCCCCGTCAGTCCTACCTGGGTCCCTACTGTTCAGGTGTCTCAGGCCCTGCCCCCAGACAAAGCCCCACCTGCTGCGAAACATTGCAGACTCCTCTGTTATCTGCTGGCAAAGTTCATATGTTTGTAGAATGAGAATATGTCCAGATCAATCAAATAAATTAATTCCAGTTCTTTCAGCATCCTAGGAGTTAACTCATTATCTCCTTACTTTGACTGAATACTGACCCAGTAGTACATGGCTAATTAGGCACATGTGTTATGTGGGAGACAGAGCCATATGGAAGTGAGCTGCCCACCCTCTGTGACACAGGATGCCTTATATATAAGAAAATAGCCTATGTAAGAAGTAGACCCCCCCCACCGAATCCTTACACATGCTAATTTCTTCAGCCTTGAAGGGAAATGTCTAAGATTTCAGTAATGGCATTTTAAACACAGTAGCTCATTACCTTCTTCTGTGAATATCCATTTGAGCACAGAAAGGAATGTTTTCCTTAAGGCAACTATGGGAGGGAAGGGATCAAACACTGTGCTGAACAGATGGCCAGGCAACCCCTTCAGTTCCTGACCTGCCGGCCCCACTCCCATGCTCAGGCAACTTGTGATGTCTAACCAGGCAGAACACAGGAGTGTGCCACATAGACGTCAATGGAGGAAATGTTCAAAACAGTTCTATGTATGTTAAACAACCTTTATTATAAATAAAAGTCATTGCTCAACTAATAGGGCCCCTGTTAGTTGGGCAGTGACTTTCATTTATTTATTTAGTTTCGAATTAAACACCTATGAGCTAGGAACTCATTTACATAGGTTGCACATCAGGTACATAAGCAGATAAAAAATACACAAGAAAACAATGGTTAGACAATACAGTAGCAATTGCTTTAGACTGACATAGTTCCTAGAGTAGACCATTATGTGTTACAAGAAGGGAAGAATAGGCTGCCTGGAGGTTTTGTTAGAACTGCTGGAGGGGAGCAGAGCTGAGAGAGAAGGTTGGTGTACAGAATAGGCGGGAGGCAACAGCCAGTGACTTTGTCAATGGAAATAGATGAGGGGAGGAAGGGGGTAGAGGCAGGGGAAGACAGGGGAATAGTAGGGTGGGATCACCGCAAATATGTAGGAGGCAGAGGATTCTGGAGCTAAGGGGAACAGGGGTGTATTGGAGCAGGAAGAAGGAGATTGAGAAGGGGAGGTAGGAAAGTAGGGGTGGAGGGGAGAAAAGGAGGGGTATAAAGGGAAAAGGGAAAAAGCATAATAGGTTAGGAACATGAGAGGAAGAGGGGGTGAGGGGTGGGGAAATAGGGAGGGTGAGGAGAAAGGTGAGGCAGTAAAGGTATCAAGGAGTGAACAAACGAGGTGGGGAAGGGGAGGGATACAGTTCAGTGTGTGGTTGACCCATAACAATTTAGCTGAAGCATCTTTAATTTAGTGGACTGAATGAAAACATTTCTTTTTGGGCTCAAATGTGTGTTGATAGCATAAGGTAATTGACTAATGTATTTTAAAAGCCATTACCAAAATCTTAGACATTCTCTTGAAGCTGGGAGTCATCATGTAGGAATTTCTGTCTACTGGTGTCAACACTCCCACGTGTCTAAGTTATGTAGTTTTAAATTAGGACTACAAAACTAGTCAAACAGATGTTAAAATGACTTAAGTAATTTTTTATTTGTTTGTTTCTTTTTGCTTGTTTTCCATTACTGATACAAAACAAGTATCCATTTATAAGTATATGAGCCATTTGATAAATGTTTGCTCTGCTATGCAGCTCCAAATGTCAGTACTAGAACAATGTTATCAAGTCAGTCTCTTCTGTAACTAGTTATTATTTAGGTAATAAAATAAGTCCCACTAGGCCCAGGGCCCATTTTCAAGGGCAACCCAAGGACACTGAGTAAGTCAAGACTTACTCATGGTCACACAATATGCAAGAGGAGGTTGTGGGTATCAAACCCTATTCTGCTGGATGTATCAAGCTCATTCACAGCTCATTACTCCAATGTCTAGGCTGTTCTGCCAGCCCTACGCTGTGTTTTTACAGTCTTGAACAGTCCCACTACACAATGTAATAACACAATGACCAAGCAATAGAAAACAGCACACCTAAGTAAAACACACAGGATATGAAATAAGGTTTATTAGGGAAGGCAGGAACAAGGCTCTGGGGAAGGAAAGGGAAGAGTTAAAATTAGAGTTGCCACCTGTCAGGTTTTTTACCTGGGGATCAGGTTTTCAGGGTCCCTATCAGATAACCAGTTTTGCTCTGTGCTGGTCAGGTGTTTGAGCCATTTTGAGTGCTCACATACTTTTCAAACAGATTTTGTTCCATCATGCATTGTTTCAGCTGCATGTCCAGGTTACAGACAAGTTCTATTTCAGTATAGCCCTTTGTCTGAAAGCAGTCAACCTGCGAGGTGTAAAGTATGGCCATTAACACCACTAGCACTTATTTAACCTAATCATTTCTACTGCATCTTAAAGTCGCATAGCAGCAAAGCTGCCCCCACCTTTTGTAACAGCAACAGAGCCAGTTGTCTTCCACTTTCATTTGCTGGTAAGCATTATCATATCTGTAAATGAGTTTTCTTTGATCTCTGTATGTTTATCTGGTAAACCAATGTCAATAAATACATACATAAGTAAATAACTAGGAAGAATCTAGTAAAGTAACTTTAACAGGTACAGTACCCTATCTTAACATTTGTGTTGAACTGTTGCTTTAAGCCTTGTCTTTTATTGATATAACAAATGGCTTTCTAGGAGGAATAATGCATGTTTAGTCTTGAAAAGGGGTGGGGCTAGAGGCAGAGCTTAGGATCTGGTTTATGCTTCATTCAAAGGTGGCAATCCGAGGAAATATAAACAAATAATTGGCAATCCCTGCAACCCCCTCTCCATCTCTCCCTGTCCCCTCACCCTCTGTCAGTACCTCACAGTCCCAGCTAACAGGCACAGCAATTGTACTATCCTCATAGTACCTAACAGCCTCCTGTATTCTATTGGGTAACACAGGTGTTGAATCATCATAGGCCCAATATGTGATGCAGATGCAGCTATTTAACTTGCACAGTTATTAAGTTTAAAATTGAAGGGATCACTGTGTAATCCAAAACAAGGCTGAAATGGTCAAAATGCAGGTCTTCTACCTAGGCTATCCCCAAAGAGACACTCCAGTCCTGCCTTAACTACCCAACTAAAATCACTGGGACAAAGGTCTGATTCAGTACTCATGGTATGCAGATCAAATCAGAGCCTGAAAGGTTTCAGTTGTATAATGCTGGTCTCTCTGGTGTGCAGTAGCTGCAGGTTGCATGCTGTGGCTCTTTACTGTATCACAGCGGACATAGTCGGGTGAGAGGCTTGTAGGCCTGTGATGATTCAACAGCTGTGGCACCCAGCAGAATATAGGGGAGCTCTTAGGGACAAGGGACAGGAGAAAAAAGGATAGTGGTGGTGATTTACCCTTATGGCTGGGAGAGAATAGCCCCGCTGCAACCCCTCCCCCACTGGTAACACTGTCTGTTGGGGGCCCCATCACTGAGCTTTGCATGGGGCCCCAGCAGGCCAAAAGCTTCCACTAGCTGAGGGAGAGAGAGAGAGAGAGAAGACACAGACAGAGACTCAGCTGTTGCATGCTTTGAAGAAATGAAGAGTCTGTGTGTGTGTCTCTCTCTCTCTCTCTCTCTTTCCCCGCTCGGGAAAGTCAATGTCAGTGAAGTTTTGCAAGTGGTATCTATGTGACTATGGTGCTGTCATCTACCTCAAGGTATGTGGGCCACATAGACACAGAGGGATCTCCTGTGAGACACACACATACACATATGCACTTCGCAAAGTAAAGGCAAGTATGCAAAGTACATGTTGTACATGATGCTGCAAATTCAATGGCCTTTCTACCAAATTCCCACCTCCTCCAGGTAATTGAGAAATATGGTCTTCTACTCTACCTGCTGCCACTGGACAAAGTTTAAAACTAAATCATCAGCTGCAGGCTCTGAGAGAAAACTAATGTTAATAGCTTTTAGTTAATCAAATAATTAGCTGCAGCCAGTCAACACATTTAACTGGTGTTGCACACGTATTGTCATACTGTATTATAAATAGAATAATAGATGGGTTAGTGTGTATTACAAGGCTGTAATTTCATCAAGAGTTTCTGGGGACATAGATAACCTTGAGAGTGATGAAGGAGGTTGGCGAGTCTTAACTGCGATGGCTTGAAAGCTGCATCAGGAAGTTGACTGAAGATTTGGCAAAGATCGTAAAAGTTCGTGGTGGTGGCTTGAAAGCTGCATCAGGAAGTGGAGCCTTGTTTCTGTTATCGTTTGTGGTTTTGATAGTGCCATATTTGTGATTTTTGCTGCCAGAGTATCGTAAAACAGTAGCAAGTGTTACTTTCCCATGAATTCGTTTTTCAAACTATTAGAGTCGTGTGGTGATTAAGGTGGCTCATGGTGGGCGCGAGGTTGAAGGGTGCGCTTGCGCTGTGCTGCTGCAGTGATAATACTATCATTCGTTGGAACTATAGTATTATTGAGAGTGAAGTGTGGTATTATTGGGTCTGCAGAGTTCTGTGAGATGTATTATAAGGATTTTTTTGGGATTGTTTTTCCATGCTATTATTTTGGAAATCCATATATTACAAACAGCCTTATCACTAAGTGTTAGAGAAATAGGCCATTTACAACTTCTGTTTGGCTTTAAACCCATACATTTGGTTAAACTTTCAGAATTCAGCAAAATGATTTCATCTACAAATACAGTAATTGTCATGGTGCAAGCTGACCACAAAAAGGGGTAAGAAAGGATTAAGGTCAGCAATAAATATGAACTATTACCGCCTACTAGTTGCAGGTGCTGTTGGAATGCATCTGTTGTTGATTGCTGTTTGTGGTGTTGTGACAGAGCCTGCAAATCCCACCACGACAGCCACAGCCCAGTGTGAGCTACTGTAAAACTTACTATTCATGACTGACTTCAAGACATACTGTATACTTCCATGTAGTCTCTGCTTCATGTGCATACATGCATGCCACTTTCTAAAGTTAAACAAAGCACAATTAAACCATTACTTGCATTTTTTTCCTTTTTTTTTCCTTCTAATTACTCTGACTAGGTTACAAACCCAGCAACTTATTTGGAATGGATTTCATTAACTGCAGGTACTGTGGAACAATTTTCAGAAGGACTGTCTTACAGGATTTAGGACACTGTCCTACATGCTGGGCCTTTGGAGATCTTAGGTCTCAGCTCCGGGCAGCATGGGCAGAGATTGCACGCCTCAAATTTCATATTGAAGAGGAAATACATTATAAGAACCATCCACCATTTCCCCAGCATCCAACAGAAAACCTCGACCGCAGAGGTAGTTGGTCCAGGAGGTTGGCAGGTGGTTAGGAGGACAATCAGGTGCCCCATCACTCTCTGCCTCAACACATTACCTCCAAAACCATATAAACACTACAAACAGGTATCTGCCTCTATCTCTGAAATCAAATAAAGAGGCAGAAGACACTGCAGAGCAGGACACTGCGGCACAGGAGCTAGCACAACAATACTCACCCAAACCAGGAACCAAAACTAAACAAGCACAAAGGAAATCCAAAACTTCTGATCATAGGAGACTCCATGATTCGGGAGTTGATACCCATCTCCAGCCAGGGTGATGGTCAGATGTCTCCCAGTACATCAGCATGGAGAGACACTGACCGCATTGCTAAAATTGTTCACAAAGCAGGAGAAAACATTGATGTCCTAGTACACATAGGACTAATAGATCTCGCCAGCCGGTCAGTTGTGGAGACCAAGGAACACCTGACTAGGCTGGGTGACAAACTATCATCTATTTTTGTCCGCATCTCCTTCTCTGAGATCCTGCCAGTCTGGGAGAAGGGAGCAGATGGATGGAAGGTCAGAGAAGGGGAGATAGGGGAGCTAAACACGTGGCTCAAGGACTGGTGCCAGGAAAAGGACACAGATTTGTAGGGAACTGGCAACAGTTCTGGGAGCGAAAGTTCTTTAAATTTGATGGACTGCATCTGACTAAGAGGAGTCAGTGTATTGGGGCAGAAGTTTGGCGTCTTTGCAGAATATTTAAACTAGCAAATGGAGAGGGTGCAGCACCCCATCGTCGAATGGGAAGAACACCCCTCCCCTCAGCTAGTGGTCAAACAGGAATTCAGCGTGTTTGCCGTTCATTTGCATCACCAGGTAAGAAAAGGTTTGTCTCCCATGCGATGCACAGGGTATGCCAAACTTCACCCAACAACTCAACACACCAAAATCAGCTAATGGAAAATCATGTACACAATGCTCACAGCCTGGGAAATAAGATCCCAGACCTGGCAACAATGTCAGAGGCTAAACTGGACATAGTAGCAATTAGTGAGACGTGGTTTACCAGTAGCCACACTAGGGAGACTTCAGTACCTGGCTATGTATTGTTCAGAAGAGACCAAGGTGCAAAAGGGGGAGGAGTGGCCCTGTATATTAATGAAAATATCAAAGCTACAGAAATTCAGAATACACATAAGGAGCCAGAAGAACTGTGGGTCACCCTGGAAACAGGAAATGGGACAGCCATAAGAACTGGGGTTGTCTACAGGCCCCCAGACCAGAGGGAGGACAAAGACACATTACTGTTAGAAGATATACAAAACATGACAGCTAAAGGGGAGGTTCTGATAATGGTAGACTTCAACATGCCAGATACAGATTGGTCAATACCAGCAGGAACATCTGCCAAAACTAGACTCATAGTGGATTCCCTGCAGGGGGAGGGCCTCAAACAACTGGTACAGCAACCCACAAGAGACAGGGCTATCCTAGATCTAGTACTGACTAACAAAGAAGGGATCACAGATCTCCAGGTAGAAGGTCACCTGGGGGCCAGTGACCATCACATGGTATGGTTCAATTTGGCTACTACATCTAAATCATCCCATTCCAAGGCAAAATATGGGACTTCAGAGGAGCTGACTTTGATAAGATGGCCAATAGAGTTAAGCTAGCCCTGGCAAAAAGAAACACAGGTGAGGAGGTACAGGCAAAGTGGGCAGGCATTAAGGATACAATACTTGAAGCAACATCGCATTGTGTTGAGACAGAAAAGGAAGTGCAAAGAAGAAGGAAACCACTTTGGTTCTCAAATACAGTAGCAGAAAAGGTCAGAGCCAAAGGCTGGCCTTCAGGAAATATAAGGGAACACAGGGATGAAGATAGGAGGCATACCAAACTGCCCTAAGGGAAGCAGGTAAGGCAGTAAGGCAGGCAAAGTCCCAAACTGAGGAAACACTAGCACGAACAGTAAAAGAAGGTGACAAGACTTTCTATAGATACATTAGTGAAAGGAGAAAGTCCAGAGGGGGTATTGCTGTTTAATGGAGAAAGGGAGCATGTGAGGAGGAGGACCCTGTAAAGGCATCTATCCTAAATAGATACTTTGCTCAGTATTTACTGAAGAGAAGGTAGGGCAGGGCCCACAGCTCAGCATCATGGACACAGAGGGAGGGAGGTGAGAACTCACTCCCTTCACAAAAAGAAAGGGTCCCACAAGAGCTTGCTAAGCTCAGGGTGGATAAGGCAATGGGACCTGATGGCATACATCCCAAGGTACTTAAGGAGCTAAAGGAGGAACTAGCAGAGCCATTATCAGAATTGTTTAGTGAGTCTCTGAGCACAGGAGAGGTCCCAGAAGACTGAAGAAGGGCTCATGTGATCCCGCCTCCACAAGAGTGGTAGCAGGGAGGAGGCAGGGAACTACAGACCGTCAGTCTTACCTCAGTAGTGGGCAAGATTATGGAGGCACTCTTAAGGAAAGGATAGTGCAACACCTGGAATCCATAGAGCACTGGATCCAAGACAGCATGGGTTTACAAATGGAAGGTCCTGTCAAACTAATCTCATAGATTTTTGACTGGGTAACCAGAGTGGTGGACCAAGGGGAGCAGTTGATGTCACCTACCTTGACTTCAGCAAAGCTTTTGACACTGTTCCACATAGAAGATTGATAAATAAGCTAGGTAGGCTCGGGGTGGGTCAGAAGTTGGTCAACTGGGTGGCAAACTGGTTGACTGGCAGAAAACAGAGAGTGATGGTAAATAGTATACAGTCAGAAGAGATGCAAGTCACAAGTGGGATATCTCAGGGATCAGTCCTGGGGCCAGTCCTATTCAACATCTTCATTAGTGACCTCGCAGATGGACTAGAGGGTAAGGTTTGTCTGTTTGCAGATGACACCAAGATCTGCAACAGAGTAGATGATCCAGATGGGTGGGCAGAATGAGAAGAGATCTGGATAAACTAGCAGAATGGTCAGAAGAGTGGCAACTGGGATTTAATGCAAAGAAGTGCAAAATCATGCACATAGGGAAGAGAAACCCTGAAGCCACTTATAGGCTGGGAGGGGAGTTGCTAGCAGTCACAAAGGAAGAAAGAGACTTGGGCATCATCATCACTGATGACCTAAAATCATCCAGGCAGACCTCTAAAGCAGTAGGTAAGGCTAGGGGGTGTTAGGGGTGTAGTAGTAGGGGTATCACAAGTCGTGAAGAGGGAGGTAATAATCCTCTTGTACAAGACATTGGTTAGGCCCCATCTGGAGTACTGCGCAGTATTGGAGGCCACACCTTCACAAGGACATTAACCAAATTGAGGCAGTCCAGAGAAGGGCAGCCAAAATGGTGCAGGGACTGCATCAGAAGACATATGAGGACAGATTAACAGAGCTCAATATGTATACCCTTGAGCAAAGGAGGGAGAGAGTGATATGATCGAGACATTTAAACACCTTAAGGGCATAAACAAGGTGAAAGAGTCTAACATGTTTAAATATAAGAAAAATAGCAGGACAAGAGGACACAGCATGAGATTAGAGGGAGGCCGATTAAGGGGAATGTGAGGAAATTCTTTTCACAAAAAGAGTGGTAGATGCATGGAATGGCTTACCACAAGAAGTGGTGGCTATGAATACAGTGCAGGGCTTCAAACAGGCATGGATAGGCATAAGGGAGCAATACAAATGACTATGAATAGATAGGTCACTGACAGAGCAAAGGCCGATGGCACATTTATAAGGTAGAAAAAGAAATGGGCAGACTGGATGGGCCTTGCGGTCCTTATCTGCCGTCAACTTCTATGTTTCTATGTTTCTATGTTTCTATATTTTTTTCTGTGTCTGGTTACATTGATTTTCAAATTACATAAGCATGACTCCCCCCAATAAAAACAAGTTATGCATCAAAAATCCTAAAATCCTATTAATTAAAAGACATTAAATGTACGGCATTACATTGCATGTGAGAGGTCTTCATTAACTGATGCCAGCTCTGTGTTCTCAGTGGCACACCAGATCATATGGAGCTTGTTGGTGATGTCAATGTGGAAGTTGTTAGTGTCATCATCAGAGGAAGGAGTTGCCTCACTACTGCTGGGGTGGTATGCCAGACCAAGGGCCAGTGCCAGGGGGAAAAGTCCAGATAGACATGCCACCAGGAGATATAGGACTGGGACTAATAGTAGATGTTTAAGCAATACGATATCACTCTGTTAGTCAGTGGGAAAGTCACCTGGCCTCCTGTAGTGATGTGGCATATAGTGCATCCATGTGCCTTAACCCACATAAGAAATGGGTAAATTCCACAACAGCACTTGCCATGGAGTGTATTATTGTGATAATCAAACTGACCTAGTTTAGAAAAACACTAAAACACAAAATGAATTAACTAATACATAATGATGTGATGCATTTACCAGTCAATAAAATAGTCCTTAATGCAATTGTTTTGCACAGCTGAAAGTAGATTGTGTCACAGAAGTTGATTTCTCCTTGTCTACCTGATCCCAGTACATGTGCTTTTAAGAACTACATAAGCTTTTTTTAAAGCACTTAGACTCTACAGGCCAGATATTCAATACTTTGCAGTGGGCGCAAATTGTCTGTGCAGGTTTAGTGTAGGATTAGTGTGGCTTTGCTATATTCAAAAAGGCCAAATAGCACGCGAGAACTGCATTAGTACCAGGCAAAATCATAATGTACGCAAGGGACAAACTGAGGGGTCGTGTACATGAATACAGGTGCAATGTCATATTCAGTGACTAATGCTGTGCAAAGTGGTTTTGCATGGCTTAACAAGATACTTAGCATGGTGCAAATTACTGCCTAGGAAAAGGTAGTCCTAACCCTGGGCAATCAACTTTACATGACATTTTGGCTTTGCACAGTGCTTGCACAGCTTTTGCGCAGCATTGCATGGCCCTAACAAATAAATATGACACATAGACACAGCCAGACATAGAGGAAACATGCTGCTCACTGATGGCATCACAATCATGCCATCATCTGCCACCAGTTCCAGCCATGCCAGGCAGTAAGTGGTGACCTGGCTGCCAGTGGACACCATGGCAGTGTGGCCATACAGCACACACCTGCAGACCACTCTTCTGTGGACACCAACAAATGCTGGCACACACATGCAGCACTGTGGGCATGGAGGATGTTGAGGGGAGGGTGTATAGGTGGCTAGGTTGTGCCACAGACCAGGCGTGGCCACAAGGCTGGGACATATCATGCAGTACACATGGGCCAGTATTGAGAATACCCCAACACCAGTGTGCCTGTCTGATCATACGTGCCCCCTCCAGCCAATTACCGCACAGCTGTACAAATGCCACAGCACACACAGCCGACCATGTATATGTCATTATGAGCATCCCATGCCAGAGGTTCAGTATCTGTGGCTCACACAACAACATTTTATTTATTTATTTAGTTTTTGTTGACCGGGTAAGTGCGCTAGCCAACAAGTGACTATTTTCAGGCACAACCCAGGAAGTACAGTTACAGAACACAGTGATACATAAGAAATTACACAAAGCAGGATACATTTGCAAGATACATAAGAAATTACACAAAGCAGGATACATTTGCAAAGGACAAAGTCACACAGTGTAGTCAAGCATAGCAATTAAGGATAAAATTACATGTATTCAGTTGTTGAGAACTAGGGGGAGAGGTGGTAGGGGACAGGTGTAAGGGTAGGGCAGGAGAGAGAGAGACAGGGGGGGTAGGGCGAATAGCAAGAAAAGGGGAGGACAAGAGGGAGGTTAAGGCACCAAGTGCGGCATTAGCGGGAGAAGGTTACCACCTGTGGCCGGGACGGTGGAACCGGGAGTCAGCAAGAGAGACGGAGAGGTCGGGGAACAGGACAGTGTAGGGTGGGAAGGGCAGGGTATAGGGGGAAAGGGATGAAGGGCATGTAACAGATAGGGAAATGAGTGAGGGGAGGTAGGTGGAGTGCACCTAGAAGGAGCGCAGCGGCACAGGAGAAGGGAGGAGGATAAGAGGTAAGGCGGTGAAAATGGCATTGGCGGGGTAGAGTAGTAACCTGCGGCTGAGCCGGTGGAACTAAGAGACGGCAGGAGAGAGAGGGGAGTCACAGCCGGGCGCAAACTGGTGGTAGGCGAGATAATTAGGAGAGGGGAGGGGGTGAGGACTGAGAAAAGGGAGAAGAGGGAAAGAATAAAAGAAGGAGGGGAAAGCTGGCAGGGAGAGGGGCAGAAAGGCGAAAGTAGGGTAAGAAGGGTGGCGGCAAGTTACGGCATTAGCGGTACAAGGTTGCAACCTGTAGCCAGGCCAGTGGAACTGAAAGACGTCAGAGAGGGGAGTGGAGATTGGTTGGGGAGTGAGGCGGCAAAGAGCAGGAGAAGGGAGGGGCAGGAAAAGGGAGGGGTAATGATAGGGGGTACTGGAGAAATGGCTAAGTGGGAAGGGAAGAGAGAGAGGCTAGAAAGGTAAGTGTTACAGGAACAGAGGGTGCGGGTTAAGGAATTAAGGTGAGGGAAAACAGCTCAGGGTGCGAGGGCAAGCTAAGTGACTAGGCAATAATTAGATAGTTTTACAATTGGCATCAGAACAACAAAGTTATACAGCATCAACAAACATAAAACATAAAAGCAAAAAACAACCAAGATAAAAAAAAAAAGTGCAAGTGCATATAATACATAATAGGGAAGGGGAGGGGAGGAGAACAGGTTAGGAGCATGGGATTCAAGAGGGATCAAAACAAACACATTTGTCCATCGACGTGAGGAAAGTTCTGAGATTGTGCTTAAATGCAGTGTGGGAAGGAGCATTTCTTAGTTCCTGGGGCAACAAGTTCCAAAAGTAGGGGCAGCATAACTGAAGGATCCCGAGCCCTTTTTTGTATGGCAGAGAGGAATATTTAATAAGGACTTGTTAGAAGACCTAAGGTCCTGTGAAGGTATAACCGGTTGGAGTAGTTTTGAGAGATCAGCTGGCTTGGATGCTCTGATGATGGTGTCCAAAAGGTTGCAGAGGTAATATTGCCTGGTGGAGGAGGGAGATAGTCAGCCTAGGTCTTTGTATAGCTGACAATGATGCTTCAGGCATGGTGCTTTAGCAGCATACCTGCAAACATTGTTGAAGGTGGTGTCCCATTGATGCAGAGCAGTTTTGTTGGCCATGGTTAGGATGGGAGCACTGTAGGTGAGGGTTAGTAATAGGATTCCTCTAGCAATTGCCAGTTTAGCGGCAGGGATAAGCAGGTAGTTAGTTCTGTAAGCAGCCCCTAGCTTACAATTGACAGATTTACAAGTTTCTTGGATGTGCAGCTTTAGGTCAAGACTTTGGTCAAGGTGAATGCCCAAGTAGCGAAAAGAGCTAACAGGCTCCAGAGGGTTACCATTAATGTCAGGCACAGAGAGAGGAGAAGAGCAGGATCTTAATTTGTGTGGGGATCCAAATAGCATGGGTTTAGTTTTTTTGGCGTTGAGGACAAGGCGTTGGGTGTGTAGCCAGTGCTGCACCAAGTGGAAGTCTGAGGTAAGGGCAGCATTCAGGTTGATGATATTGTCAGAGTGCGCATAGATGACCAGGTCATCAGCATAAAGTAGTGAGTGGCCAGAGGTTACTACATCAGGGAGATTGTTTACAAATAGTGAGAAAAGGAGAGGACCGAGTGTGGAGCCCTGAGGGACACCAATATTGATAACTGCACTGTCAGAGGTTGCCGAGTTGAATTTCACTGCTTGAGTCCTGTTGGCAAGGTAGCTGCTGAACCAAGTAGTGACAGGGTAGGAGAAGCCCAGATTTCTGAGGGAGGCAAGTAGTAAAGGATGGTCAACAAGGTTGAACGCTTTAGTGAGATCGATGAAAACAGCCCCTGTTAGCTTCCCTTTGTCCATGTTGGTAAGAATGTCAGAGGAGAATTTTGCTAGCGCAGTCATGGTGCTGTGGTGTTTTCTAAAGCCGTGCTGTGCTGCATTGAGTAAGCTGGAGTTTTCAATGAATTTGGTAACTTGAGTAGAGACTAATTTCTCAAGGATCTTGCTAAGGACTGATAATATAGCAATTGGTCTGTAGTTGGACGTGTCATTTTTGCTGCCTTTTAAACACGGAGTAATTCTGGCGCCTTCAATTTCAGGGACAGAGCCATTGAGAGGATAGGTGAATATTCTAGCTATAGGTCCAGATATGAGGTGAGCAGCCATCTTTAATAGACGAGGTTCCATTCCATCAGAGCCGGGGCTGGTATTGTCAGAGATAGCCTTGAGCAGCTTGAAGACTTGATGCCTGGTGACCGCTTTGAAGTAGAATGGTTTAGATGAGGTAGGTGAATCGCCAAGGAATGTTGAGTTCAGTTGTGTAGCAGGAGATTGAAGGGAAGCTGTGTAGGCAGATAGGTCGGAAAACTGCTGGTTAAACGCGTTTGCAATAGTGAAGGAGTCATTACAGTGGACACCTTGCAGGACCATTTCAGAGGGGGTGACAGCTTGTGTAGATCCTAAAAAAGTTTTAATGTGGCTCCAAAATTTTCGAGGGTCGTTGGAGGAATTAGTCAGCAAGTTTTGACAGTATTTGCTTTTAGCCTGCCTGATGTACCTTTTGCAATCATTTCTATACTGCCTGTACAGGATGAGATCCAGGGGGAGCTCAGATTTTTTGTATTGTTTCCATTGCTTATCTCTGACTTTTAACTTACATAGGAGTTCTTTATTTAGCCATCTTGACTGCTGACCTCTGACTCTTCTTTTTACCTTTGGGAGGTGTTTCTTTTGTACTTCGCCAAATTTGGTAAGAAATATGTTAAGGGCAGTGTCAACATTGGAGGTGGAGAAGACGTCAGTCCAGTCTATGTCAGATATGTCAGATAAGAAGGCTTGTACATCAAGGGCAGCATAGTTCATGAAGGTAATCAGTCGTGGTTGAGGAGCAGGTGGTGGGCAGGAGCGCCAGTGACAGAGCGTTGGTGAGTGATCTGTAAGTGAGTCAGCCAGGATGGCAGCTTTGGAAACATGATCCGGTCTATTGGTAAGGATCCAGTCCAGTAATGTCCCTGATAGTGAAGACGTGGTTCTAGTGCAGTCAGTTATAAGTTGGTGAAAATTGTGCTTCTGGATCAAAGATGCAAGGAGATTGTGATGTGGGCCCAGCCAGTTCAGGTTCAAGTCACCGAGGAGGAGTGTTTCATTTGCTTTTACATTCTGAGAAACGTACTGCAGTAGGTTCTGGAGACCGTTCAGCCCACTGGTTGGCGGGTTATAGACACAAACGATATGTAGGTGTTTCGACCCGAGTGTCAGGGTTGCATGCAACACTTCACATAGCATGAGGGAATCAGGGTTAGGTAGGATGCTAAGAGACAGATGACTTTTATAGTAAATAGCTACCCCACCCCCCTCTTGGACCCAGATCGGTCTCGTTGAAGAATATTATACCCAGGTAGAGGGCAGGAAGTATCAGATACAGTAGGTTTCAACCAGGTTTCGGTGAGGCACAGTATGTCAGGAACCATCAACTTAGCCCAGGCTTCAAATTCAGGCAGGTGGCTCAGGAGGCTTCTAATGTTCATATGGGCTAGTACCAGGCCTTTTTTTGTGCTAGTTGAGGTAGAGAGTGGGGTGCAGAGTTTGGGACCAGGGTTAGATTCAATATCACCAGATAGCATGAGGAGCCTCTGAGCCAGGTGTATAAACATGTCTACAGGGAACATGCCTAACTTACTTTTAGGTTTGCGACTGCCCAAGAGATAGAAGTGGAGGGATAGGTAGGTACAACCCCTTTTGAGTAGTATAAGGTGGGTAATGGGAAGATTAGAATGAGAGGATAGGAGAAGATTGGAGAATCTAAAGTCATTTGTATACTGAGTGCAGCAGTCCTCGGTAATGGAGAAAAACACAGTAATCCAGTTCAGACAAAATAGGAGAGATAGGCAGAAGAAAGGGACAAGTTTAGGATGGCTAATAGTACAGAGTAGGTTCATCGTGGAGAGACCAGAGTGAGGTGCCATTCCAGCAAATTGGGGGGAGGACAAAGGCGGATTGTCCAAGGGGAGATGGGTCGAGATATAGCTAGGATATTGCCGGTTTCAGGTTACAGCGTAGCACTACAGTACAAGCAAGTTAGAACAGAGACGTGGCAGGGATAGGATGCTGCCCCTAGTGGGAGAGGAATATAAGGAGCCAATGGAAAAGTAGACACTTAGTCATATGACAGACAGAAGACTATATAGCTAAAGGGCTCCACCAGGGTGGGTGAGGTGGGGGAGGTGAGCGCCGGCCGGAAGAGCACTATGGAGGAGCTGTATCACGATGCCGCGGCGGCAGTGCTCACAGTCCCCAAGGGTTCAAAAAGTGGTAGCTAACCTTAGAAAAAGGAAGCAAGAACAGCCGCTTTCTGTGAGGGATGGTACTGGTTAGAGTCCCGACCCAGCAGAAGAGAGCCGGCGGCAGGGAGGATGAAGGGACGTACCTTGCGGGCTTTGCGCCTTCAGCGGCACAAGGTACCAGGGAGTGGCCGAGCTCCTGGTTCCCTTCCTCGGCTTTAGCGGTTGGATGCGGCCCCTGGCAACAGGTGATCTGGAGGAGTGCGGCTTTTCTTTTGGAGGCGCCGCTGTAGGAGCGGAGACCCCGGCGGTTGTCTGGAAGGTGTTCCTGAAGATTCCTGGTCCTGGAGGAGGGGGAGCCGAAGCCCCGGCGGGCTCGGGAGAGTCCTGAGGAGGTAGGAAGGAGAAGAGATTAAGTACAGGCTTAAGACAATAGGAGAAGGTGGAGGTGAGAAAGAGGAGGAGAGCAATTCAGCAGGAGGTAAACTTGGTAGAGTAAGGCAGGTAAGGAATACAAAGTTAGTACACAATTGCAGTTAAAATTTTAAACAGAAAAGGCAGGAACCCCAGGCGGGCAGTTGTAGGCAGTTCCAGAGGCTATGCAGGCAGAAATTAACTTTAGTTAGGTAGAAAACACAAGTACAGGTTTCAAGTGAGTAGACTATGGAGTGAAAAAAGTACTTTACAAATTCTATGGAAGAGCTGTATCACGAAACCGCGGCAGCAGTGCTCACAGTCCCCAAGGGTTCAAAAAGTGGTAGCTAACCTTAGAAAAAGGAAGCAAGAACAGCCGCTTTCTGTGTGGGATGGTACTGGTTAGAGTCCCGACCCAGCAGAAGAGAGCTGGTGGCAGGGAGGATGAAGGGACGGACCTTGCGGGCTTTGCGCCTTCAGTGGCACAAGGTACCAGGGAGCGGCCGAGCTCCTGGTTCCCTTCCTCGGCTTTAGCAGTTGGATGTGGCCCCTGGCAACAGGTGATCTGGAGGAGCGCGGCTTTTCTTTTGGAGGCGCCGCTTTAGGAGCAGAGACCCCGGCGGTTGTCTGGAAGGTGGTCCTAAAGATTCCTGGTCCTGGAGGAGGGGGATCCAAAGCCCCGTCGGGCTCGGGAGAGTCCTGCGGTCTTTATGCCTCAGCGGCACAAGGTACCAGGGAGCGTCGAGCTCCTGGTTCCTTCTCGGCTTTAGCAGTTGGATGTGGCCCCTGGCAACAGGTGATCTGGAGGAGCTCGGCTTTTCTTTTGGAGGAGCCGCTTTAGGAGCGGAGACCCCGGCGGTTGTCTGGAAGGTGGTCCTGAAGATTCCTGGTCCTGGAGGAGGGGGATCCAAAGCCCCGTCGGGCTCGGGAGAGTCCATGCGGGCTTTGCGCCTTCAGCAGCACAAGGTACCAGGGAGCAGCCGAGCTCCAGGTTCCCTTCCTCGGCTTTAGCGGTTGGATGCGGCCCCTGGCAACAGGTGATCTGGAGGAGCGTGGCTTTTCTTTTGGAGGCACCGCTTTAGGAGCGGAGACCCCGGCGGTTGACTGGAAGGTGGTCCTGAAGATTTCTGGTCCTGGAGGAGGGGGATCCGAAGCCCCGGCGGGCTCGGTAGAGTCCATAACAATAATGTCCACTGTCAGTAATCACCTGAAAGTTGGGCCTGTCACTGTGTACAGTGCAGTAGTCTTCACTGCCCTACACACCATAGGCATTGTTGTGTCCCTCACACTACTGGCCCCCTTGCTACTGTAGTGTCTGCTGTGCACTGTAGCATGATGTACAGTGTGACAGTTGCATGCAGCACCACCATCACCTGTGCTATGCTGTGTTGTCTCCTGGGGTACAATATGCTATGCTGTATTGTACACATGTAGCCTGCAGCTATCATCATGGACTGCCAGACTGACCTACAGGTGGCACTGCGGGTGGACCCGGCCAACCCCTTACTTCCAGACTGACCTACAGGTGGCACTGTGGGACCATGCAGTAATGCTGGGCAAACTGCATGCAAATCAGGGCATAATGAAATGCTAATCTAGATGTTTGCCCAGAGACTACCTAAGTAGGCACATTTGCATGTCACTGTTGAATATGGCAAAGTTTAGCACCGGGCAAATGTGTTTGCACTGGGCAAACGGATTGGATCCATGCTAAACCTGCACAAATGTGTTAGCACCGTGCTAATGGTTCGGGGAATATTATACAGTTTGCACATTGTACTTTCACATGCGCTGCTGCCTGCAGCTGTACTGGATCCACACATTTGCTGGCATACACATTGGCCATATAGTTCACCTCTAGTTACCTTCATGTCACTGTGTACTGTGTTGCTGTTGTGGCTTGCATTTCTTGGTTGCTATATTCAGAGCTGTCTTATTCCAGGACTAAGTTTGCCCTGCACTCCCAGCCCAGTTTAGCTAGCTTCATGTGCATGCTATATTCAGAAACTGTTTGCCCTGGGCTATTCCTTTTGAATATAGCAGACTTTTGTGTCCGCGTTAAGTTTACCCTCAGGGCAGTGCTGATTTAGCCCATGGGCAACGTTTTGAATATCTGGCCCTACCTTCCTTCCTTTCCCACCCTGTTTCTGTTTTTCTTTCTTTCACCCACCCTGACAGGTTTGCACCTTTGGCAGAGCCTGGCAATGACTGGCAGGGAAAGAGGTTTGGCAACTAGGCAGGCATGCACCAAGAGACATGGCTTCCACACTGGGATCCCTGAGCCTAGTGCAGGCTAGCATCAGGTTCTGGTGGTATGGGATTCAGTGTTTAGATTTACAGACTGGAAGATGTTCAGGCATTATCCGGAGAATTGCTTGTTTTGCTGCCCACCAGGTGCTAGGGCTATGGATCTTACTTCAAATTGCTGGTGGGGATAGGGGGATGAACTGGTAGCTGTTGTTCATATTGGGGAGCCTGCAACACCCATTTATAGGCCTACAGAAGATGAAAAGATCAATATGGACCTTTTCTCTGAGAAAGCAAATACAAATTTGTTGCAGGCAGGAAGCCAACTTAATTATGGCATCAGACGTAGCTGTTGCCCACTCTTGTGGCTTTAATATAACAGGGCTGTGCTTCTGCACACTTCTTTCCATGGCAGTTCATAGGGAGTAAAAAACACACGCCAGTATGTTTACAATTATTGAGCTTGACTCTACATAGTCATTTGTTTTAAAAGGTGTTCAATGATTCTTTCTAATAATATATTTTAAATTATTTTCTTAATAATTTAGCAACACATGTGAATATTCTTTCTTAGTTCCATAATTAACCGAATGGCTACTTTTTAGTTTTTGATACATTCTAATAACAAAGTGCTTGTGACCATTGGTGATCTAGTTCACTGGACAAGTTGGTTCCCTTCCAATATGAGTAGTGTTGTAATTCAAGGGCTGGGAGGGTGAAAATGTCAATACAAAAGTATCAAAGTTCCAGCCACTCAAGTAGTTTTTTAAAATTCCTTTTATTTTCATATATGTTTTTTCAAATATCCATAAGATCCTTATTCCCAATGTTTCAGCTGTACATCATTCTTCTTCAAGGGAGGATCTAAATTCAAAACAGTCAAAAAAAGGATTTTTTCAAAATACATATTTTTTTAAACAGCATAAAATATTTTCAGTCTTATTGATATAATGGCACATAATGCATATTATGGTGCAGGGCTTTGTGATATGTTCAACATCTTGCCAACATATGGTCTAAGTACATTCCTATAATATAAGCAATCAGTTATCTTGTACTGTTGTCTTTCAGAAGTTCAATATATCTAACAGTACTAAACATTGCCAGAAGGGGGCGTACTGTGGGAGGTTCCCCATGGAACTAGATACACCACTGATATTCAGTCAGGTATGCCAAGTACCTACATTATGTAGATTATGCAGATCCTCTAGCCCCTGACAGGGCTCACCTCAGTGGCTGTGGATTCCTCAGCCAGCCACCCACGCCACCTCTTCAAGCCACTGGGAACACTCACAAGCCAGATCCTCCAGCCCCTGACAGGACTTACCTTGCAGCAGCCGCATCTTTCTCAGCCAGCCGCCCATGCCACCTCTTCAAGCCACTGGGGACCCTTGCAAGCCGGATCCTCCAGCCCCTGACAGGGCTCACCTTGCAGCGGCCATGGCTTCCTCAGCCAGCCGCCCATGCCACCTCTTCAAGTCACAGAGGACCCTTGCAAGCTGGGTAAGAACACTGGCTGCTACAGGAGTGCACTGAGCAGCTCCTATTGGCCGCAGGTTGCTGCCTCCCTGCCCTGATTGGTTTCCCACATAGTGCTTGGCCATGGATATGCTCAGCTGATTTCTTACTGTGTCCTTGATTATCTGGGCTCCTGTGTCCATAGCTTTTGAATGCATTGTGCCAAAATTTTAAGCCCACCCCTTCCACAACCTCTTACCTTAATTAAATATACCCTTGTCCCACCCTTGATCTTAGCTCCTCCCAACTCCTTCCCTTGTGATCTCCCTCCCCGCCATTCCTTTTTTCTTTCACCCTTCCCCCACTGTCTTCTTCACTCTCTCCTACCATTCCTGGTGTATCAGCAATGCTACTCTCCCTTCCTAAGCTCAAGGTTTCCTATCCCAAGCTGTGCACATATACTCCTTGCTTTGCTCTGCTGTACCTCACCTCGAAGATATAATGGCGCTACCTCTCCTTCACCTCTACTTAACTGTCTTGCTCTCCCTGCTTCCTCTACTCTACCCTCCTGGGGATGGCAATCCCCTGCTACCCCCACCCACCAGCTTGATCATATACATTTACACTGGTACTCTACCGACTGCACCCAGCTCCCATTTCCCATCCTTTGCTGGATATGGCTCCCAGCACCCATGGAGTCATAACAAAGTGATGTATAAACATTTGTTCCCCTTCCACCTCTGGCACTCATGACTGCCCTCTGGGACTACCGACAACCATGTTACCTTTACTTACACAGTAAGCGTCCCAGGAAAATCTCTTTCAGGTAACTAAGATGGTGCTCCCTAAAGCTTCTGCTGCTCCTGCTGCTATTTTCTGGCAGCATTCACCCTCATCCTGGACCTGGTCTGTACACCTCTAGCCCTAGATACCAACCAAGGCACACTGGGTCACTCACCCTTGCTTCTCTTAACATCTGCAGCCTCCTGCCTAAACTTGATGCCCTACAGCTATTCACTAACCAACACAAACCAGACATCCTTGCTGTTGTTGAAACCTGGCTCTCTCCTAAAATCCCTGACATGAAGTTACCCTGCCAGGATAAAGCATCTTCTGACTTGATAGGAAGGCAAAAAGAGAAGGTGGGTGTGCCTTATACCTCAAAGACTATCTGCAGGGCCACTTATTAAAAACCTCTCTCTCCGACACATCCTCCCAGATTCTTACCATCAAGTTTCTGTTAGGGGCCCAGAACAAAACTCTGACAATTGCCACAGTGTACATATCTCCAAAAGAACACAGGAAAGCTCTCAACTCTGAATTGGACCTTGCCAGATCCCAACCCCTGGCTCAGAGACAATCCTGATGGGTGATTTCAACATCAACTGTCTTGCCTCGGAGGCTGGTGGGTATCAAGAAGCCATCTCCGCAGTCAACCTCACCCAGCTAGCCAACTCCCCCACTAGGCACAACTACAAAACAGGCAACAGTACACTCCTGGACTGGATTCTGACCAGTCACCCATCCCACCTCTCAAACATTTCTGTCCTTCCCACCTCTCTAAGTGACCATTCCCCTGTCATCTGCAAATAGTCTAACAAGTTTACCACGCCTCCCCCGCTGAAATTAATAAATAGCAGAGTCCTTGCACGTGGACAGCTTAAACATCTAAAATCTCGCCTCAGCCAGCAAGATTGGACCCTGATCTACCATGCCACAGAAATTAACTCTGCCCTCGATTACTTCATAGAGACCTTTAATGCTGCTTGTGACTCTTATGCCCCTGTCGTCAAAAAACGCAAATTCAAAGGTCTAAGCAACCCCTTGCTCTCTACAGATCTATTGGCTCAACTCAAATCTAGGGACCACCTTTGGCTCCAAGCCCGTGAAACAGGAAAACAAGTTGACATACAGAATTACAAACAAGCTTGCAATGCTTGCACTAAACTTGTCTGCCTACAGAAAAGTTTTTACTACAAAGATGCCCTCACAAACACCTGGGGTAAAGGGAAATCCTTTTGGAACAACTTAAAAGAAGTTACTGGAAAGCAAAAAAAAAATCACCTACTATGCTGGTCATCGATGGGATCACAACGCTTGATCCTACTACCATTGCTAACTCCTTCAATATGGTATTCACTGACCTCAGTGCTGTTCTTCCACCTGGCTTTCTCAATAAAGATGACCCCCCAGCTATCCCTTTGAGCCTCCCTTTCTCCCAATCGACCCTTGTTCTATTTCAAAGCAGTCAAGATGCATGAAGTCTGCAACTACATCAAGAAAGCAATAGCCAGGTCTACTTTCAGTGGGGACACCCTCAACCTCAAACTATTGTCCCTCACCCTTGAAGAAGTGCTCCAATCACTAACAACAATCTTCAATCTATCCCTCACTCTTGGCCAGTTCCCCGACAGATGGAAATCAGCCACCGTTACTCCAGTCCACAAGAGTGGGGAGAGGGCTCTGCTTGGAAACTATCGGCCCATCTCTATATTACCCCATCTCTAAGGCCATTGAGCATATTGTATCTGACCAAATTACAGAATACCTCAACAAACACAATATCCTTTGCCCCCAACAGCATGGTTTTAGAAAAGGACACAGTACTACATCTGCCCTTCTCAAATTCACTGGAGCAAGCCACAACTCTCTAGATAATAGCCTCCTTATGGGATCGGTCTTCATAGACCTTTCTAAAGCCTTCGATACCGTCCACGACCACCTACTTATCTCACAGTTGCTCAATGCTGGCTTATCCCCTGAATCAACAACATGGTTTAAGAGCTACCTCGAAAACCACTCACAAAGAGTGAAAATTGCTGACTTTCTCTCTGAGGATAAACCTGTATGCGCTGGGGTTCCACAAGGATCCATTCTCAGACCTCTTCTATTCAGCCTCTTTCTGAATAGTCTTCCTCAATCCTGTCTGGAGCAAATCCTTCTCTACGCCAATGATGCGGTCATCCACTCCACTCACAAGAACCCTTACCTACTCTGGAGCAAGCTCCAACATGGCTTTTCCTCAGTTGAGAGCTGGTTCAGCACACATAAACTGGTGCTTAACCATAAAAAAAACAAAACCATGATGTTCTGCAGCTCGCATAATAAACACTGGTTTCACCACCTCTCCATCTCCATCTGCCTAGGTGAAATTCTGGAACAAGTGACATCCTTCCAATACCTTGGGGTCACTATCGATTATAACCTCTCTTATGGGTCCCACATTGATAATGTCACCAAAGCGGCCAATACTCGCATTGGTCTACTCTACAGGCATAGGAAAATGCCTCACTTCTGATGCCTTATGGATTGCAGTCCAGATCTCGGTAGTTGCAGCAATTGACTATGGCCTCATCATTTATGGATCCGCTTCCTCCTCCACCCTCAGATGCATATCCATGGCCCTCAACAGAGCTTACTGACTCATCACCGGGTCACACCGTCTCACCCACACATGTGACCTTTATGCTCAAAGTGGGTGGCTCCAACTCTCTAACCACATCAAATACCAAACATGCCTAATGGCTAAAAAAAAAATCAATGATGGGCCTTGCCCCTTCTGGAGTTCAAGCTCTCATCCAACCTGCTCTGAAGCTCCACCCCACTAGAGGCTTGGAATCTCAGTCACTGCACATGCAAAGATGCCGGACTATGCAGGGTAAAAGATCCTTTGCTTATAGAGCTCCTAGCTGGTTAAATGGCCTAAACAGTGACATCTCCTCCATCCCTAAGCTTGGACCATTCAAATCTAAACTTCGTCTGCTCCTAAGTACCTCCAGCTCATGTGACTGTCTTCCCTAATCTTTATCTAGCACTTACTCGACCCCCTCCTCCCCGCTCCCCTTCTCAGCCCCACACCACCACCCCCATACTGCACTTCACACTTGCACTTTCTGTGTTACGTGAGATCCTGACACTAGCCTCTGGCTGCATTTTTGTGTGTATCACCAAATTCTTGTTAATATTTTGTAGCCAGTCCTTTGTCAATCAAGCCTGTACGTTGAGATGCATACACAGCGCTGTTGTTAACTGTTCGCCCATACTTTATCTTGTATAGTGTATGGTGCGAGTGAAGCAAGTTTAGTCACAGAAATGATTTCTAAGGCTTTGTTCAGCCCCAGACACTCCCCCCCGACACACACACACACACACACACACACACACACACACACACACACACACACCGAGGCATAGGATGATCATAGTGTACGATCTTACTTGGCGCCACAGGTCAAAGTTTGAGGGATTCAATTGCTTCTGCAGATTTCAAGAATTCAGTGCCTGGAGTCAGTGCTGGATGATGCAGTCTGAAAGGTACCTGGGGAAAGGGGGGGAACAGTCTCATCACCCGAGGAGGAGGAGTCATTGCGATCACTTGATTATGCTCACAGACAACTGACTAAATATTTTAAATTGTTGTCTGACGAGATCGAGCATTTGCTGCCGCCTTCCGATTATTGAGTGCATGCAATGACATTCTATTCTGTCGTACCATCATGGTGATGTGCTCAGGTAGGTACAACACCATCATGACATCTCCACGATGATACAACAGCTGTGTGTTTGTACTGAATTTTGCCTACAATAACATTCTACCATGCACTATATTAGTTTCTGTTTTTTATCTATAATTATAAACCTTGCACCATTGCATTTTCAACCCATATTTTCATTTGAAATGTATATCACTGTATACTTACAATACTATAAGATTAGTGCTTTACTCTTTGTTGCTGCATCACAGTGTGTTTGCAAAGTTTTAACATAACACTATCTGTTGGGAAAAGCAGTCTGCCATTTAGATACAACCTCATGATACAACTCAATTAATGTGGTCAGTACTGTTGCACTGTAGTGCAGGCTTACCTCAAGGTGTGTGTGTCCTGTCTACTACTCTCTGACCAGCGCATAACTGCAGACTGATTGATATTTATGTGTTTGTGGGCTAAGGGGTGGCAGCCAGCAACAGTACCAGGATCAAGGATGTGATCCTTAGACCAGTGCATGCTGGACAGTTGCTAGGCAACCACAGGGGCATGTCAAGACATGCACTTTCCACCCCTGAAGCCCACATAGCTGTATTTGAAGCAGGTGTGGAGTGTGTAGTCTCCATGTATGTGTGGCTGGTTGCAAGTGCAAAGTTAATGTTTTTTTTGCTCCAGTGCACATTTCTCTTTTAAATTTATGACTTTTCCAATGGAGTAAGGTACCCCTAAGTTTTGTTACTAGATATTTAATTTTAACTCCCAAGTACAATTTATGTGTATAGTTACTGATGCCACATATATTCGAATGGCTGCTTGGTCTCCAGTAGTGTTAATATTGTCAGTATGGTACCTCCATTATTAAAATGTACACATTTTCTTTGTAGCTCAGTTCCACACCAGATTGCTTAGAGATATCAATAAGCAGGCTCATCATTCTATACCTATCTCTTTCCTATACAGTATACTTCATTATTAGGTAACAATTCTATAAGATTTGATAGTGTCCAGGTGCAATGTTAGGCATAAAGTTTCTATATTAAAAATGTATGTGCAAAAAATACTTGTGAACACGGAGGTCAACAGTCCTGCTCAGGGTCATCGACTGCTGGTAGCTAGTTTTGGGCAGATGTAGGCAAAGATTTAGTTGTGCTACAGTATGTGCATTGGTATAGTCAGGAGTGACTGTCCACTGGCTGTACAGGCATAGGAGAATAGATCTGGGGGGGTGGGGTTTGTAATGTACTTAAACAGCAGCCTCAACAAAATGATCTCCAGGTATTCTCCATAATGTATGTGAGTCAAGGGGCTAAGATGGTATTCACCAACAGCCCCCCCTTCTCATCTTCATTCAGTCCAAATCTATCACTGGTTGTGTGTAATGTGTAGATCCAGTACATCAGTCTATTCCAAATGTTTACTCGAGTTGCCGCCACTGTGACGCTTGGCCAGCTGGTTATGATTGTTCTATAATATTTGCAATATAGAATGTGGTATGTGAGTGTCTCACATGAGGCATCCTGTGCTATGGGTGTTCCCTCCAGGTCAGTGAAATGACCAGTGACCTGAAACCAGGAGGTAATTAAAAGACTAGAGAGACTTAATTAAGGGTCTCCTGTTTTTCTGTTGGAATTAGAACTGACTCTGCTGCTAGGATATAGTGCTTGTAAACTTTTTGGATACCTGGTTAGGTGCCCTTACGTGAAAGATATCTTGCACCCCCCCCAAACAGAAGATTATCTGAGCCTGTACATTTGGGTACACTAGCATAAGGTTCACAGTTTGAATCCCCCCAGAACTTTAGCCTATAGGTGATTTGGACACACAAACAGACAGAAGGGTTACCCTGTCTGTTACCTGTTCACAATACTGTGCTCAGAGGTTGGCACTGTGGGAGTAGAGGGCTTGACCTGCTGAGTGTGTTTGTGACAGATTTGGTTGGCAGTGGTGTGGATAAATTTGGTAACAGAAGCTTTAATTGTTCAGTGTGTCAGCTTAATACTGTACAGCTCACTTGCAAAATAAGGCATTGATTTAATTTTTATAAAGAAAACAGAACTATATCATTTTGCTTACAGTTAAGTTCCTACCTGTTTTATTTTTTTTAAGTGCAAATTAGAGTAGCCATAGTTAGAGAAGAAGAAGGCTTCCAACTACAGTGGGCACACTGCAGACTACTTGAAACAGTTATGCAAGGACAGAGGAGTCCTGTATGAGGTGAGAGCCACCAAGCAGAACCTTGTGGATGCCCCAATGGCAGCAGATGCCCAGAGCATTGAGTCACAGACCATGACTGTAAAGGACCAAACCTTGGGCATGGAGGGGTTAGTGGCCAGTGCAGTGTCCAGATCCAGTGAGGAGGGCATCAGGGCCAGTGCCAGTGAAGAGCCACAGCAGCAGGGGAAGGTCACCAGCATTCTGGAGCCAGAAGCAATCAGGCTGCAGATTGAGTTGCTCAGAATGGAGCTGGAGTGCCAGAGGGAGGCTGAACAAGAACAGTGAGTGATGGAGCGAGAACGGCAAGAGGTAGACCGTGAGAAGCATGAGCACCAGAGGTGACATGAATTGGAGAAGCTATGACTCAACCTCCAGCACAAGAGCAAGTGGCTTGGCTTTAACTGGAACTACAGGACTGGGTTACAAATTGAATTCCAGATTGATAGCTGAATTTAAAGAGGGGGGGAAGATATAGATGCCTTTTTACATTCCTTTGAAAAAGTTTGTATTCAGGCAAAAATTCCTAAAGGGTCCTGGAGCTTCCTGCTACCCCAGCAACTTACTGGGAAAGCTTGGGATGCACTGAGTCAAATGGACAATGAGGACAGTAATGATTACAGCAATCTGAAAGCTGCACTTTAAAAAAGTTTGATTTTACTGCAGAAGCCTACAGAGCTAAATTCCATAAGCTCAGGAGAAGCCCTGACATGAACTTCGAGGAGCTAGCCATGAAACAACATCAACATTTAAAACATTGGTAGTATGAAACTGAAGCAAACTCTGTAGATAAAACTGAAAATGCTATTTTGTTAGAACAGTTTTGTTTGGCATGCCCAACAGAGCTGAAAACCTTGCTGGAGGACTGAGATCCCAAAACAGTGCAAGAGGCTGCTGAACTCTTGGACCGCTATGCCAAGAAGAGACCTGCTCTGAGAGCAAATGGGGTGGGCATGGCAGTGCAGAAAGGGAAAATTGCATCTTCAGGGCAGGTAAAACTTTCACTGCCTCTACCAAAACCAGTTAGCCCCAGGTTTCAAAGAAAAGAGTTCTCTGAGAAAAGAAGTGAATGTTGGGTTTGTAAAGAAACTGGGCATTTTGCCAGATAGTGTCCCAAAAGGATGAGAAATATGCAACATGGGACTAGGAAACAAGTGGGTTGTTTGTGTGTCCCTGGAAGCATGACTTTAAACATGAGGGAATACATGCACCCAGTCAAGGTGAATGGTGTATAGACACAAGGGTTAAGGGACACAGGGGCATCCCTGACAATGGTAAAAGGGGATCTGATAGAGCCTGGTCAGCTTATAACCAATGAATCTGTAACTGTACAAGACTTTACTGGTGAGGAGAAAACATTGCCCCTCGCTAGTGTTCTCCTAGAATGGGGTGAAACTGGAGGAGCTGTGCAACAGCTGGCTGTAGCAAAACATTAGCAGTTGACATAATCCTTGGCAAGAATCTCAAACAAGGGATGGTGTGTACAGTTACCCATAGCTAAGCAGCAAGGGAAAATTGTAGTCCCCTGCACCCAACAGAAGCCATGGTGGAAACCACTGGGAGGCTGGTTCCTCAGCCTGTGTCTTCTGATATGGAGACTAATGAAAAGGGGGTAGAAATACCCCGTAATTAACCACACAGCTATGGAGGGTTACTCTGAAGAAGGAGGGGTGACCCATTATTAGAGGGTTAGGGATGACATGATCCTGAGTGCCCTGATGCTACTGCTAGGGACCCTAGTTTAGAGACTGAAGGGGACCTGTCCCACTCCTTGGGAATGTGTAAGGAGTTTGCAGTTGCTCAGAAAAGTGACCCTAATCTAGAGAAGCTGAGGGCTTGGGCAGACTCTGACGGAGTACAGGAAGGGGATGGTAAACATAAGGTTTATTGGGAGAATGGACTGATGTATTCTCAGGCTGTGAAGACAGAGGGAAGGGTGATAGGCAGGCAGCTTGTTGTTCCCCAGGGGTATCGTGACCATTTGCTCAAGATTGCATATGATATTCCCTTGTCTGGTCATCTGGGAATTGCACGCACTACGCAGCAGTTGGCCCACAATTTCTATTGGCCCAACTTCACCCAGCAGGTAAAGGAATATTGCAGGTCTTGTCACTAGTGCCAACAAATAGGGAAGGCAGGAAAGAAGACCCAAGCCACCCTAATTCCATTGCCCATAGTGGAGGAGCCATTCTAGAGGGTGGGAATGGATATTGTGGGGCCTTTAAATACCCCCAGCTCCTCAGGGAAGAGATTCATCCTGACTGTAGTGGATTATGCCACCTGGTACCCAGAGGCAGTCGCACTATCCTCACTGAGGACACACAAAGTGGCAGATGCCTTACACAAGTGGCAGATGCCTTACTTGGGTGTTGGCTTTCCACAGGAGGTTATCACTGATCAAGGGGGTTCCTTCATGTCAGACCTGAGGAAATGTTTGTGGGAGAAGTGTGGGGTGGTGCATAGGCATATGACACCTTATCACCCACAAGACAGTGGACTTGTGGAAAGATTTAACAGTACCTTGAAGTCAATGCTCCAAGTGTTTGCTGAACAGCATGGGAGGGACTGGGAGATATACCTTCCCCACCTGTTGTTTGCATACAGGGAGGTGCCCCAAGAGTCAACAGGATTTTTCCCCTTTGAGCTCTTATATGGATGCTGAGTACGTGGGCCCATAGACCTGATCTGGGAGGACTGGGAAGGCAAGCACACCACCCAGGGAACTCCCATAATGGATTACATCCTTAGGCTTAGGGAAAGGCTGAAGGAGCTTATGGGGACAGCCCAGAGCAACCTGGCAGCTGCCCAACAGAAACAAAAAGTGTGGTATTACCACACAGCCAGAGCTCGCTCGTACATGGTGGGTCATAAAGTCATGGTCCTTATTCCAGTCCAGAAAGCCAAGCTGCAGGCTGAGTGGGCAGGACCATGCAAAGGAGTTAGGAAGGTAAATGACGTGAATTATATCATAGAGTTACCTGACAGAAGACAGGCAGAAAGAATGTACCATGTCAACATGATGAAACCATATGCTAAAAGGGCTGACATGGTGTTTGCAGTATGTAGTCCTGGGGAGGGGATGGACAAAGGAGACCCCCTTCTGGACTGGCTGGAAGAAAACAAGCAGGAGTCCTCTGTGGAGGCAGTTAAACTGTCTCCCCAGCTGGCCCCAGACAAGATCCAGGAAGTAAGGGAGGTTTTAGCAGACTTTGCCCCATTGTTTAGCCCCAAGCCTGGACAAACACCCTTAGCAACACATGATATAGAGACAGGTACACAGATGCCCATACGGTGGACAGCATATCAGGTGTCAGAGACTGTCCAAAAGGACATTAGGTTGGAGGTGGAGGAAATGCTGGATTTAGGGGTAATCTAGAAATCCCACAGCCCCTGGGCCTCACCTGTAGTTCTTGTGCCCAAGTCAGATGGCTCTACTCATTTTTGTGTGAACTATAGTGGACTGAATGCAGTCACAAAGTCAGACATCCACCGGATGCCCCAGACTGATGAACTCCTGGACAAGTTGGGAGGGGCGACATACCTTATGACTAAGGCAGTAAGTTTTCACGGACTGTGCAGATTTCACGAATCCCGCAAAAACAGAAACAGATCGTGAAATTTGCAATAATGTAAAATAATATGTTTTTTGCAACAAAAAAATCATATTTTAATAAAATTAAAAGAAACATAGTTGCCAGGTATTCTGTTCTATTTGTAATTCATCTTGTTGCTGTGACCGATGTGGGGTATCACATTACAAGGTTGCATTACAAGATCAATGAAAGATCAATGAAACAAATTACCTGACAACTATCACCTGCTAATCAGTCAATTACAGTCTTACCACCAAGTGTTACAAATTGGCTCATTGAATGTGAGCTGCAGTAACTGCTGCTTTTCATTTTGCTTGAGACCACTAATGTGTAAGACACCGGGCAAACCGCAATGTCAGTGCTACTGAAACCACTTTCAGCATCCAGAACTGGCAATGTGTTTCCCAGACAATGCTGCAAGCAATATGAAAATGGTGTATTTCATGTTTCTGGTGATGTGATGTTCTACACCTGCTGCAATGTTGCAATAGACCACAAAAACAAAGCCACCTGTGACAGACACTTAGAGTCATCTACACACATAAAGAAAAAAAGAAAACTAGAGGAGAAATCGACCTCAGTGGTGGAGAAGCAAGTCACAGTAAGAGAGTTGTTCACTGTGAAAGCCATACATCAACAAAGCAGAAAGGTATATTTATTTAATCTTGTAGAGGTTTTTAGTCATAAGTTATGACTACTGACCTAACAAAGGGGTATTGGCAGGTAGAGTTAACTGACAGAGCTAGGGAGAGGTCAGCCTTCATCACTCTGATAGGCTTATTTGAATTTAAAGTAATGCCTTTCAGAATGAAGAATGCCTCGGCCACTGTCCAAAGGTTGGTGAACCAGGTGTTAAATGGTGCTGAGGAGTACGCCACGGTGTACCTAGAAGACATTGCCATTTTTAGTGCCAGCTGGAAGGAACACCTGTCCCACCATAGGGAAGTGCTGGGCAGGATACAGAGGGCCAGGCTCACTGTAAAAGCTGAGAAATGCCAGGTGGCCATGGCTGAAGTGGCATACCTCAGGTATGTTGTAGGCCAGGGACAACTCCGTCCTAACCAAGTAAAAAAAGAGGTGATCAAGGCATGGCCCAGACCAGAAATGCAGAAGCAGGACAGGAGTTTTCTAGGCACAGCAGGGTACTATAGGAAATTTGTACCCAATTACAGTGCCCTGGCTGCTCCCCTATCTGACCTGGTAAAGAAAAGGATGCCTAAGAAAATTACCTGGGAAACAGCCTGTGAAAAAGCCTTTAACAGACTGAAGGAGGCATTGTGCAGTGCTCCTGTTTTGACAAGTCATGACTACAGCAGACCCTTTATAGTCCAGACTGATGCCTCAGACATGGATATTGGGGTGGTACTGAGTCAGACATCCAACCAAGGGAAAGATCACCCTGTAGTGTACCTGAGTAAAAAGTTACTTCCCTGGGAGCAGACTTACTCTACTGTGGAAAAATAGTTTTTTGCCATAGTGTGGGCCCTAAAGAAGTTAGGACAATACTTATATGGGCAGCATTTTGAGGTACAAATGGACCACAACCCCCTGGTTTGGCTGACCCAAATGGGAAAAACTAATGGTAGGCTATTAAGATGGAGTCTTGCCTTGCAATGGTATGACATGACAATCTTACATAGGGCTGGAGTGACCAATCAGAATGTCAATGGCCTTTCACGTCTGTATGAGTGAACTGATTTGGGAGCTCATCCCATGTAGGGGGACAGAGCCCCCAGATCCAGTCTAGGTGGGGAGGACTGTGACGCTTGGCCAGCTGGTTATGATTGTTCTATGATATTTGTAATATAGAATGTGGTATGTGAGTGTCTCACATGAGACATCCTGTGTTATTGGTGCCCCCAGGTCAGTGAAGTGACCAGTGACCTGAAGTCAGGAGGTAATTAAAAGACTAGCAAGACTTAATTAAGGGTCTCCTGTTTTTCTGTTGTAATTAAAACTGACCCAGCTGCCAGGATATAGTGCTCGTAAACTTTTATGATGTCTTAGAGGAAAAACATGTCATCCCACCATGGTATGAAAAGTTGTAAGATCTTTGACCTGCTTTGGGAACAGAAAACCACACAAGATTAAAGGAAAGGCTTGATTAAAGATGTCCTAATTTGGGAAATTAGTTTTTGCTGAAATCACAGTATTTAAAATACCTCCTGACAGGAAGATCATTGTTTGTATATATTTTTTATATTCTAAACGGAGGAGCTAGATGACATCATAGAAGGGGTGTGTGAGAGACACAGTTTAACCTAGGACTTGTGTCTGATCTTAGTGACATATCTTTTCGGGCTCTTAAGAAACAAGATCTAACTATAAGCACTATAGAGGTAATATATTAGATAGAAAAGATCTAATTGTATGTTGGTAGGAGTGTGTCTGTAGTTTTTCTTGTTTTTCTTAATGTGATTGTATGCTCTTTGATATACTGTTCTGTGTTTACATTTAACATATTTTTATCCATTTTTAAGTAAACTTTTCATTTGAAAAATACTACCTGGGTCTTCCAAGTTCTTTCTTTTGCACATGATGTATAGAGGGTTAAGACTGACAAAAACTGTTCAGAAGCTTGTTGGTGTTACTAAACTGGGAAAAGGTAAGAATATACTTAAGGTCTTTTATAGAGTTTTAAGGGTTAATTTTGGATACCTGGTTAGGTGCTCTTAGGCAAAAGATATTTTGCATCCCCCCAAAGAGAAGATTATCTGAGGCTTTACATTTGGGTACGCTAGCATAAGGTTCACAGTTTGAATCCCCCAAATCTTGAGACTAAAGGTGATTTGGACCCACAAACAGACAGGATAGTTACCCTGTCTGTTACATGTTCTCAATACTGTGCTCAGAGGATGGCACTGTCAGAGCAGAGGGCCTGACCTGCTGAGTGAATTTGTGACACCCTCTATCTGGGAGGTCTAAATGCTCTATTCCTCAGAATTTAAGAGAAGCTGCATTGTGCTCTGCTTTTGCAAAATGGATTGCTACTGGGGATGTCTAATTTCTCAGGTGTATGTTGCTCTTGTGCACTGATACTCTATTTCAGGGGCCTAGTAGTCTGTCCTACCTCGTTTAAGAACATGGACAGGTAAAATATGAACAACACGTCTGTATCACAACTTATATGCGTGTTTTAATGCTATCTGTTTGGTTTCCATTTGATTAATTTCACTTTTTTTAGAAGTGTTGTTGCAATGGCAGCACCAGCCGCAAGGTTGCATCCCTGGTTTTAAGGTCTGAGCAGCAGTTGGCCTTTTGTTGTTGTTAAGGGTTTTTGTTTGGAATGTACTAACCTATCTCTGAGAGTTTTGACTTGTTTCGATGCCACTATAGGTTTAGTCTGTAGTTCTGGGACAAGTGTAGGCATCAAGGTGTCCCAGTGTTTATATGATTGATTGGTTCTGTAAACGTTGAGTACGTTAGAGGTAATACTATTCTGTTACATTCAGCCTCGTGCTGAGTGTGTCCACGTCTGCATTCTGCAGGTTTTTTGTTCTCTGAAGTGTTTTAGTGATTGTTCTTTTTCCATAACCTCTGTTGTGGAATCTCTTTGCTGTGTCCTGATATCCCTCTTCTTGCATGTTAGTGTTACTGAAATTGCATTTAACCTTCAGCATTTGTGAATATGGGATACTCTGGACCAGATGTGAGGGGTGGTAGCATTGTGCATGTATTAATGTGTTTCTGTCTGTGGGTTTTCTATAGATTGTGTGTTTAATTTTGTTGTCATGTTTGTAAAGGAGTAGGTCAAAATAAGGCGCTGCTTTATGACTGGCAGTCATACTAAAGCTCAAGTTTTCCCCAATGGCATTTAAGTGCTTGTGGAAGGCCTCAAGCTCCTCCATGGTCCCATCACAGATGATCAGCAGATCATCAGTGTATCTCTTCAACATATGATGTGTTTATAGAAGGGGGTTGTACATGGGACTGGTGATGAAGAGAGTTTCAAAGTGTTCCATATATAAACTGACATAGGTGGGAGCCATGGTACTGCCCATGGCAGTCCCTTGTGTCTGTGTGTAGTAAGCTCCCTTAAATTTGAAATCGTTTTCATAGAGTACTAGATGTGCAAGTTCTAGCAATGTGCTATTTGGTAGAGTATGTTCCTCCCTAACTATGTTAAGACCTATTTCTAGTGTACTCAGTCCCTCTTCGTGTAGTATGCTGGTATAAAGCTCCTTGACATCCTTGGTGCAAAGGATAGCATTCTGAGAGTCAGTAGTACCGTTGAGACTCTGTATAAGTTTAATCACATCTTTAGTGTCATGTAAGTAGCTGTTCATTAAGGGTACTGCTTGCTTGGCATAGTGATTTACAAAGTTAGATGCTGCCTCAAGGATAGATTCATTGCCTGACACTACAGGCCTTGCTGGTAGGTTTGTAGGATTTTTGTGTATTTGGGGTAGTCCATAAAATATCGGTATCTTGGGGGATGTGTTTATCAGTAACTTGGCCTGCCATTCATCCAGATAGCCCAGTTCACATTTTTTTCAGGATTTCATTCAGGCTTAATATTATTCTAGCTGAGGGGTCCACATCTAGTCTCTTGTAGTTGGTACATACTTCAAGAAGTGCATTGCACATCTTGATATATTCATCCACATCCATGATTACAATTCCTCCCCTTTGTCTGCTGGTTTGAGCACGATAGAGGTGTCGTGTTTGAGTGCAGCCAATGCGTCTGATTCCTGCCTGGTTAAGTTACAGTTGAGTTTTGAATTCTTGTCATTTGGTGGAGTATAGGTACCTGAGGATTGGAGGAGGGCAGATGTTATTCCACTTCACAAAAGTGGGAGCAGGGCAGAAGCAGGAAGCTATAGACCTGTTAGTTTAACCTCAGTAATAGGGAAAATGATGGAATCACTTCTGAAGGAAAGAATAGTTGAGTACCTAGAGACCAGAGGGCCAAAGGACCCAAGGCAGCATGGATTCACAGTGGGAAGGCCATGCCAGACGAATCTAATAGATTCCTTTGACTGGGTGACCAAAGTAGTAGATCAGGGAGGGGCTATGGACATGGCCTACTGTACCTAGACTTTAACAAGGCATTTGACACAGTCCCACACAAAAGATTAATATACAAGTTAGCCAGCCTAGGAGTGGGTCCCAAGATGGAAGCCTGGGTAAAGAATTGGCTGGAGAACAGGACACAGAGGGTAATAGTAAACAGAGTCCACTCCAAAGCAAGGAGGGTTACTAGTGGGGTACTGCAGGGTTCAGTACTAAGACCGGTCCTCTATAATGTCTTTATAAGTGACATTGCAGAGGGACTGGAAGGAAAAGTATGTCTCTTTGCAGATGACACAAAGATCTGCAACAGAGTTGATAGACAAGGTGGGGTGGAAAGGATGAGAAAGGACTTGGCAAGGCTGGAGGAATGGTCAAATGTATGGTAGCTTAGATTCAATGCTAAGAAGTGGGAAGTAATGCACCAGGGAAACAAAAACCCAGGGGAAGAGTACACAATGTGGAGTGAGATACTAACCACAACAAAAATGGAAAGGGACCTGGGGGTAGTCATATCAGATGAACTAAAGGTGGGCAAGCAATGTGAAAGGGTGGTAAGAAGGGCTGGGGGGATTCTGGGATGCATAGGGAGAGGCATCACCAGTAGAAAACAGTAAGTTGTTATTCCTCTGTACAGACTGCTAGTGAGACCCCATCTGGATTACTGTGTGCAGTTCTGGAGACCCAATCTCCACAAAGACATAGACAGGATAGGGGCAGTCCAGAGAAGGACAACTAAAATGGTACAGGGTCTACACCAGAAGACATATGAAGAGAGACTTAAGAAGCTTAATATGTATAGCCTCGAGGAAAGGAGGGGGGGACCTGATAGAAACTTTCAAGTACCTCAAGGGTATCTACAAAGTCCAAGAGGGTAGCATCTTTCAGAAAAAGATATGTACAAGAACAAGAGAGCACAATTTGAAGATAGAGGGGAGACAGCTCAGAGGTAATGTGAGGAAGTATTTTTCACAGAGAGGGTTGTGGATGCATGGAATGGCCTTCCTTAGGAGGTTGTGGAATCAAAATCAGTGGTGGAATTCAAGCATGCATGGGACAGTCATAAGGCAATCCTAGGGGTTGGGGGTAGGAAGAAGTAGGCTGCTGGTTAACTAGGATCTGCAGCTTATCCATTAGGTAGGGAAATGGGCAAACTGTGTGGCCCAAGCAGTTCTTATCTGCTGTCAAATTCTGTTTCTATATCATTCCTGAGTATCTTGTATACATCTAGCATAACCTAATTGGTGTAGGCTTCAACATTATGATTATGTCCTTTGGGGGGATTGCAAGATGATTTCTGTTTAATGCTGAGTTTGAGGCTCTTAACATGTAGATCTTGTGGTGGTGTCATACAGAACTGTTTTTTCAGTCTGATTTTCCCTAAAACATTTTTGGAGATCGATCAGGATCTGAAATCTACAGTATAAGGGTGGGTGAATGGGGAGAATGAGAGGCCTCTGCAGAGCACTGAGAATTCAGTGTCTGTTACAGTTTTTTTACTTAAATTGAAGATAGCTATGATTTCCTCCCCCTCCACCCTCCACCTCTCCCTCTGCTGCCTCCCTCTTGTGCTATTGTTGATCCTGGATCTTTTTTGTCTGTATTGCCTTGTGTTCTCGTGTAATACCCCTGCTGTTTGTCTTCTTGTGGTATGTCTCCCCTGTCTGTGTGTGTGTCTGTCGTGGGTCTAAAAAAAACTGCTTTTTCCTCTGTGACAGGTAGGGGGCATTGTCAGTTTTCTGTGTATAACGGTCTGAGCTGTCAAAATCAGTCTCAGTTCTGTAATTCCCAAATGGTGCTTTTATTTTCAAGCTGTATACCCTGTCTAGGTGATAGTCATTAGGGTCTCGCCTGAATTTTTTAGCTTGTTTTTTTTTTAAGGTTTTCTTCAAATTCATTTAGTGTTTTTTTTAATCTCTTCTAAGGTTTTCTTGAAATGTTCTTCCTCTGTTGCAATCTTAAGTTGGTCCTGTATCAGTTCGATAGTGTCAGCTAGTGAACTCCTGCCTTCAAGTACAGCTCCTATTATTGCATACATAAAATCATTAGAATATCTGTTCCTGATCCCCTTCCATCTGTCAGTGAGTTTTTTAGATTCAATGCCTATATTAGGCTCTCAGTCCACAAGGGATTCTTTTATAATTCAGGTATTTACCTAAGGTGATACCGTGCCATTCTGGTATTGTTTGCTGGCTGCCACCCCTTAGCCCACAAACACATAAATGTCAACCAGTCTTCAGCTCATTGCAGACCAGAGAGTAGCTGACTGGCACACACACCTTGAGGTAAGCCTGCACTACAGTGTAACAGTACTGACCACATTAATTGAGTTGTATCATGAGGTTGTAATTAAATGGCATACTGCTTTTCCCAACAGATAGAAAGTGTTATGTTAAAAACAGCAACAAATAGTAACACACTAATCTTATAGTATTGTAAGTATACAGTGATGCACATTTCAAATGAAGATATGGGTTGAAAATGCGATGGTGCAAGGTTTATAATTACAGATAAAAACAGAAACTAATGTGATACTAACATGTTGTTAGAGAGCATGAGAAGATTTTGTAATGAAAAGGCCCCAGAGAAGTGACAGAACTTACTAAACAAGGTTAGTTTTGTGAAAGAAATGGCAAGAAAGTAAATTTGTTTGCATAGCATATAACATGTAGCAACTTCATATTTTAAAATTAATTTAGGGGACACACAAGCTTTGAAATAGCAACCAGGTTCTTGCACTCAGTGTTTCTAATTGGACAAAGCTAAAGTTAGTGTTCTCATAAACAGAATAATATATATTATAAATGGGAATATTACTCACCTATAAAGTAACTCTTGACCCTTCTCTGTGAAACTACCAGAAGAAAACATGGGTCCTGCAGTATGAACAAGTTACAAACTCTGAAAGGAATGCTTACTAGATAAAACAAAGCACGAGAATTATACACTGAAACAAGATCTAAATGAGAGAATATAACCATGCGAAGAATAAAGTAAGTAGAGAATATCAAGTTTAACACTGTAAATGAAAAATATTTAAGTGCATAATGTATGCACTTGGTGTTTCTGACTGAATATCGGTGGTGTATCTAGTTCCATGGGGAACCTTCCACAGTACGCCCCCTTCGAGCAATGTTTAGAACTGTTAGATATATTGAACTTTTGAAAGACAACAGTACAATGTAACTGATTGCTTATATTATAGGAAAGTACTTAAACCATACATTGGCAAGATGCTGACTGCATCACAAACCCCTGCACCATAATATGCATGTGCCATTATATCAATAAGAATAAAAATATTTCATGCTATTTAAAAAAATACGTTTTTGATGTACAGCTGAAACATTGGGAATAAGGATCTTATGGATATTTGAAAAAATATAAATGAAAATAAAAATAATTTTTGAAAAACTACTTGAGTGTCTGGAACCATTGGTGAACTCCTTATAAAGTCAGCATGCACTATGCAAACAATAATACCCGAAAGTGTGGGCAGTATTGGGCAATACCAGACTGCCCAGGGGCGTAATGAGGCCCGATGCTGCAGGCAGAGGGCCTTATAGCCCCTGGAAGGTCCAGTATTGCCCAATACCACCCACCCTGGAGGGTATTATTAAGCTTAGAAAATGGGCAACTATATTATAGATATTTGAAAAAAATGTATTTCATGTTAACAGTTTAAAAGTCTTAAATGTTTTATTCATTTTTGTAAAAAAATAGTTCCTCCACCTGCATTACAAGGCTCTTGGTCCGAGGAGTGGTAGCACAGTACTCACATGACACCAGCATTTATGTGTCAGCGAGAGATAGGGAGCACTTGCTTGGTATGAAAAACTTGACTCCCCCCCACAGCACAACACAGACCTGCACACTGTGATGTTGTTATACTGTCCCTGTGTAAAGTGTGATGTGCCCCCCCACCCCCGCCACTCCTACAATAGTTGTAGTTCTAGTGGCACCTTGAAGATCTCCCCTTCTCTTCTCACTGTTATGGCTATTTGGGGGGTATTCCTTTTACTAAGAAGAGGCTCAAGTTGGGGATTCAAGGGACAGAATGTCAATCTAATAAAGCGCTGTGCCAGTGGTGAGTGCAAGGACCCGGGAAATGGTGAGACACTTAAAGGAAGTTGACGGCTTTACTTTATTAGCACAGAGTCTGGTTGAGAGTCATGTCATTTTGAAAAGCCAATATGACGGCTTTGACATTTGGTAAAATCAGTTTTCAAGTTACAAACAATATAAAGGTGGCATTTAGGATAGTTAGCAAGTGGGGACTCTTAGTGTAGTACTGGACTGCGGTTGGGAGGAAAGTGTGTGCATGCTGTGAGAGACCTGGAACTGACACAAATGCGCTGTGGGAGATAGAAACAGGGAGAGTTGATGGACCATCTGGAATGAACAAACAACAGTAAAAAAAAGATAAACGGCTACTGGACAATGGTTGGGAGGGTTGCATGGCTGTAGTGGACAGGGAGAATCTGAAGCAGCATCATTTTTGGGAGTGAGGGGGTGGCTGGCTAGTTGAGCTAAAGCGTGGTCTGCTCTGTGACAGTTATCTACCACACTCACTCAAGGAAAAAATAAAAAAACAAAATCAGCTACTGGTACATGAGGTGGCACGCTGTGTGGTTCAGCGCTCAAGAGCTCTGCTGGGACAGTTGGAGGTGGGAGGTATGTGTGTATATGTACCTGTTTTCTTTCTTTTTTTTTACAGCTCTCATCACAGGAGGGAGGTGTCACTGTTGTGGTAGAAAATACTCAAGTCATGTTTGTTTCCTTTTGGTTTAAGTGCGTTTTTGTGTGGACAGCCATTGCATTTTCTTTATTTTATACCTTTTTGCTATGATTTTTTTTTTTTCACTTTGTGATGGGTCAGCTGCTCAGTTAGTCACCCGCTAAGGGACACATACAAATGGCTGACACTTGGAATTCAGCTGAGGGTTTTGGCCAATCGGAGGCATGCTGGGCACCAACATACTGGTGATGGGGCAGACGAGGCTGGCACTTTTAATAGGTGGGAGTCTATTGCCTGATAGATGCCCAGCTAGAAAAGTGTCTGAGCCAATCAGATGATTAAAATCACTTTACACTGCCTTTCCCCGCTCTGCTGTACAGCAGGGTGCCTTTATGCTTACCCCATGCACTTTTGAATCCCTGTACTGTTTGTGCTCCCATCACCTCCACTGGTAGGCTGTTCCATGGATCCTTCACCCTGTCTGTGAAACAAAGACTGCCAGCATTCCCCCTAAGCCTCCCTCCCACCTCATGTTACGTCCCCTTGTCCTTTTGCACTTTTGTCTCTGAAATATGTTCCCCTGCTGCACCCTGTTTATTCCTCCAAGGTATTTGAATGTCTCTATCATAGCCCATCTCTCCCTTCTCTTTTCCAGTGAATAGCTGTTTAGTTCCTTGAGTCTTTCCTCATAACGTTTGTGGTGCAGTGCATGTATCATTTTTGTTGCTCTTCTCTGGACTGCTTCCATTCTGTCTATGTCCTTTCTGAGATGTGGTCTCCAGAACTGGACACAGTATTCCAGATGATGCTTCGCCAGTGATCTATACAGTGGCATCACCACTTCACTCCTCCTACTAGTTATGCCCCTTCCAATGCATCCCAGTGTTCTGTGTGCCTTCCCGACTGCTTTTTCGCATTGTTTGGCTGATTTTAGGTCATCAGATATGATAACTCCCAGGTCTCTTTCCTGACTTGTAGTGGCTAGAACCTGCCCCCCATCCTGTATTCTCTCTTGGGTTTATGTGTCTCAGATGCATTATCTTGCACTTCTTAGTGTTGAACCCAATTGCCAAACCCCTGACCATTTCTCAAGTAGTCTTAGGTTGTTTTTCATTTTATCTAGCCCCTCCTGTGTGTCGACTCTGTTACAGATCTTGGTGTCATCTGCAAACAAGCATACTTTCCACTCCAGTCACTCTGTAATGTCACTTATGAAGATATTAAATAGAACTGGACCCAGCACTGATCCTTGTGGAACCCCACTGGTCACCTCCCCCTCTTCTGATTTTATGCCATTTACTACCACCCTCTGGGTCCTGCCTTTTAGCCAATTTCTAACCCATTTTACCACTTTAGAGCCCACTCCCAGATTCCCCAATTTGTTAAGCAACCCTCTGTGAGGAACGGTGTCAAAGGCCTTACTGAAATCCAAGTAGGCCATATCCACCCCTCTCCCTGATCCACCACCCTGGTCACCCAGTCAAAGAAATCAGTAAGATTCATCTGACAGGACCTACCCCCAGTGAATCCATGCAACCCTGGGTCTTTCACACCACTTGACTCCAGGAAATTCACTACCCTCTCCTTAAGCAGGGACTCCATCAGCTTCCCTACCACCGAGGTCAGGCTTACAGGTCTGTAATTGCCTGCTTCCTCCTTACTTCCAGTCTTGTACAGGGGGATCACCTCTGCCCTCCTCCAGTCCCCAGGTACCTCCCCCATCTTTTGTGATTAGTTGAATAGGGTTGTCAGCGACCTGCTAGGACTTCCCTGCATTCCTGCAACACCCTAGAGTAAATCCCATCTGGCTCCATCGTCTTGTCTGGCTTTACTTTTCTTAATTCCTTCAAGACTCTAGCCACCATAAATGGGTTGGTGTTCACCTCTCCCGCAGTACATCTTTCCTTGTGAGTCTTGGCCCTTCCCCTGCCTCTTCCTTGGTAAATACTGAACAAACATATTTAAACAGTACCTCCGATTTTTCAGGGTCATTTTCCACCCACACACCCTCTCCCTTTTTAGCCTAACAGTACCATTTCTGGTCTTCTTCCTTTCGCTAATATAATGGAAGAAGGTCTTGTCTCCCTTCTTAGTGTGTGCTGTTCCTTCCTCCATTCTTGCCTTAGCCCTCTGACAGCTTTCCCAGCTTCTCTCTGCTTCTCCAGATATTTCAGTCTGTCTTCTTCTTTCTGTGTCTCTTTGTATTTCCTGAATGCCTTAATTTTTTCTTGCACTTTCTCAGCTACTGATGTAGAGAACCACAGTGCTGCTTTGTTCTTTTGCTTTTGCTAAGCAATCTGACACACTGACTTTTCACTCCTGCTATGGATCGCTTGATCCTAAGCCACTGTTCTTCTATCCATCCCCCTGTATCTTCTGCTGCCAGGGCAAATTTAAGCTGTTCCCCCATCTCCATGAAGATGGCCTTCTGGAAATCTAGGATCTTAATCTTTGAATGGCTTTCTTCTGCCAATGTGTTGACTCTAAACCACACAGTTCTGTGGTCACTGGCACCAAGGGGGACTGCCCACCTCAACATCTATGATTCTGTCCCTATTTTTCAGCACTAAGTCCAGTACAGCCCCCTCCCTGGTGGGCTCAACCACCAGCTGCCTTAGGTTTGCCCCATACATGCAGTGTCAGTGGCTCTGCAGGTAGCACACTCACCTCTGAGGCTGGGTGATCAGAAGGCTGTGGGTTCTATCCCCACTCCAGGCACTTGGGTTAATATCCCAGTACTGACACTGCAGTGCAGCATGAGGGGAGTGCTGTACTCCTGAGGTGCCATCATTCGGATGAGATGTTAAACCGAGGTCCCATCTGCCTGTTCTGGTGGTAATTCAGGTGGATGTTAAAGATCCCATGGCACTTCTCGAAAAGAGTGGGGGATTTTTTTATTGATAGATTATATAACAACAAGAAATACAAACAATCAGCCATCAAATCTTTGTTCCCATTTTTAGACATCACAAACATATTTAACAAAACTTAAATATTCACCTAGCCTGGTTCTTTAAACTCCTTATTTTTACAGTTCCACAGACATTTTAATTCATAAAGCAAGCAGTCCTTCATCTTGCCCCTCCCCTTTTCCTATTGTAAAGAAAAGAGCAGGTATATATCTATGTTCAATTTACTTATATCACCTCCTCTGAACTTATGGCCTTTATATACATTGCTTTTCTAAATCCGTTAACTTATTGGTTTAATTTTGTTCTGAACAAAGGTGCCAAGACATGCCTCTTCTCCAACTGTGTATTCAGAGTCCTCTTTCAAAGTACTTGGTAGAAGCCTCTCCACCAGGTGTTCACTACTGGTAGAGGGAATTTGTGCAGTTTCTGCTTATATACTGACACTGTTTCCATGGTCACTTTCTCTAACAGTTCCACTAAATAGACTTGCTTTCGTTGTAAAACAAACTGGCACCTGTGCTGCTATATTGACCATTTGAAAATTGAAAAAAGCATCCTTAAAGCACCTGGGTGAAATTGATTCCATTCTTCTCCAAATTTCCCAAACACTAATTCTGTGTATGCAATTTTCTTTATCACAGGCATTGCCATTGTTTTGCTAAGAGATCCCAAAACTGTGATATGTAAGGGCAGTCAAAAAATAAATGTTGCATTGTCTCCACCTGAGTTACAGCTAACTCTAGTGCAATATCTCTCCTCCACTGCCTTATGTGCATGGTTACCTTTCACATTCAGTCTTTCATGGCAGCACATCCAAAGTGTGTCCCACATTTTGGGGGATTCTATCTTCTGTCAATTGTTTTGTAAGGCATTGATTGTCTATGTGTGGTAGACATTTAAAGCATGGTCCTATTAAGAAAATACTACTCAAGATAATGGTGTACAGTGCCTTTCTTTTCTGAAGTAGCATCATTTGAGTGGTTATGCCCCACTGTTTCATTTTTTTTAAAGACTTCAATCAAGTATATGGGTTTCCTGATGGTATCTGTCTAAATGTTCCCCAGTTCGGGGCCTGACATTTATTTACAAAGTACTGGCTTCTGATTTTTAAACATGCTACTCATTCCTGTTGGTTGTCTAATATGACAGGGAGAATATTTGAGTGTAAAAAAATGGTGAAGAAAAACAAGACTGGGTTAAGCATATTTAGCTCACCTTGTTTTATAGGCCAAGACATAATACTTCTCTTTACAGGGTTTAGACGGCTTCTCCAAAGAAGCTGGAAGCATATATTGTATATTCGGGATTCTAGTTTAACCGGTAAAGGGAAGATGTAACTTACTGTTAAAAAAATGGGGACTATATAAGTTTTAAGCATATACAGTAGATCCTCTTTTTCCTGGACATAGGGAAGCTTTTCTATTTGGAAATTTTTTCTTCTGCGATAATCAATTTCTCTGTCCAGTTTGTTTCTGCTGGATCCTTGCACCCACATAGTATCCATAGGAGTCTGATTTCTCCAACATGGATCCTAATCCCTTCTATTTCCTGAGTCTGGTTGTGGTGGGGCCTGCTAAGTTCATCCCTACACACTTTGCTTTATTTAAGCTGGATCCTGAGGTTTGGGAAATAATAGAACTATATTTAGGGTCTGACTTCCTGCTTCCTGATATGATACTATTAAGCAGATGTCATCTGCATATGCTGATATGGATGGGAAATTTGTGTTACCTGGACCTGTTAGGTGTCTAATATATTGCTGGCTGTTGAGTTTCATAAGCAAAGGGTCTATTGTAAATAAGTATAACAATGGGCTCAGTGGGCAACCCTGTCTGACCCCTTTCCTAATCTTGATATGTGAGTCCATACAACCATTGACCAATGGTGTCACATATGCATGGCTGTACAGAGTTCAAATCCATTTGATAAACTTACTCGGAATACCATAATGTTGTAATACTTCAAAGATGTATTTATGCAAGACCGAGTCAAAAGCCTTCAACTGATCCAGAGATATTACAAATCCTTGTGTTTATGGGTGATCAAAACTTTCTCTAAATAGTTTTAAATTATCTAACATAGATCTCTGGGGTACTGCACAAGTTTGTGTTGAACTTATCAGGGTATTAGCAGTTTTTGTCAGTCTGATACTTATAATTTTGCATATAATTTTCCAGTCTGAATGTATCTTGCTGATAGGCCTCCAATTATCTAAATCCTCTCTCTCATTTTTCTTATGGAGATAGATTAAACTACTATCCACTAATGTTGGGGGAAATGGATCTTGTCCTTGGATGATATGGTTAAACACCAAGGTCAGATATTTCATTAAAATATGCATAGATTTTTTTATAGAACTCATTAGGAATCCCATCCATTCCTGGTGTTACCTCTTTTTTTAACTGTTTGATTACTGAACTCACTTCTTCTTCCCTAATAGGGTGCACTAGTTCTGATTTGATATCTTGGGGTAGCTGTGGAATATCAAGGCCTTTTTAAAAATCATTGATATCCCTGAGGGAAAATGCTGGTTGACCAAACAGCACTTTAGTGTGCTCACTTACTACCTGTAGAATTTCCTGATTATCTTCTACTTGGGTCCCCTCTTTGTTTAAAAGTGAGGACATATATTTTGACTCCATTCATTGCTGACAATTGTTATATGGATTTACTGCCCGGCCTTGCCTTTTGTCCCATACTTTTGTTCTACAAACAGTGAAGCTGCTCTATCATATTGATAAGAAGACATTTCTTTTTTTGTCTGAGCTATTTGGCCAAATTCTTTTTTAAGGGAAAATAATTTCTGGAGATGTCTCCCTTTTTTCAAATATTGGAGATATCTCTCTTGGTGTCATAATTTAGAAGTTACTCTACAATGCTTTTTTTATTTCAAGTTTAGCCTCCTGCCATCATTGGGCTGGGTTGTCAAAAGGTTCAAACACTGATACTTTGTCTTGTATTACCTCTAGGAGATCCCCCCATTTATTTTCTTCCTCTAACACCACAGTGTTCATTTTCCAGTGGTTGTGGGCCTCTGGTTTATTTATTGATAACCCAAAGTAAATTGTCAAAAGACAGTGATCAGGTATCTCTATGGGGTGACTACACTTTTCTGACAGGGGATCCACTCTGAGATGAAAAAATTATCGATTCTAGTGGAGAGTCTCCTGCTATGGGGTGTGTGTGTGCTGAAGGGTAAGACTCAGCAGCTGCCCCATCTATTAGTCTTGCTGTTTTATATATAGTATTTAAAAAATGAGTGTTGGAATAAAGTTTCTGGGTCATCTGTGTTTTATCTGCCATGTTCAGAATACAATTAAAATCCCCTCCAAAAATAATAGATCTAGATGAATGTAAATATGGTTGTATTTTACGCATTGCCTCAGTTCTCTGTGTTTTGACCTGGGGATTGTATATTTTAATAATTCTCCATTCTTGTCTCTGCATATATACATCAAGTATTAGGACCCTACCTGGAACTAAATCTATCAATTTTATAACTGTACGCTGTTGATTATTGTAAAGAATTGCAACCCCTGAGCATGCATCCTCCTCTAGTGACCAGAAGGATGCCCCCTTATACCATTCTCAGGATGCTTGGTTAACCTCCCTTAATGTATGAATTGTGGTGTCCTGTAATAAAAAAAATTCAGGGTTCAAGTCCCCAAGAATAGAAAAAATAGTCCATTTTCTTTTTAAGTTCTTGTTATTGTTCACATTAAGGGTGCAGCATGCTGAGGTAAAGGCCATAAGTGGTTAGAGATTAAGGGGCATTCTTAACTTCTTTTGCCTTTCCCAGGGGACTTCATTTTACATCTTTTCTTTTTGGATGATCTTGAATTGCTAGAAACCTGTTCAATATCTGTCGTAGGTTCTGGCTGAGATGAGGCAATGGAAGAAACATCTGAGTCATCCTCTGTGTCTGCCCACTGCTTCCTCTTTGATAATGTTGTATACATATTCCTTGTAGGTATTCTTTCCTCCATTATTAAATTAGTAGCCTTGGCCCCTCTCTTAGTTTTGCTCCTAGTTTGCCTTCCTTTGCCCAGCTGAGACCAGGAGTTTTCTTCAGGAGGGGGCATTATCTGATCCTGTTCCATTTCTATGGCATTCATAACCTCACTTGACCCATCCTGAGACTGAGCACTAGTCGTCTCCTCTCTTGAGTGCCCTGCTGGTATATCTTGAGGTTGTGCTGTACCACTCACCTCCAAGATGGGCTGGTTTTCTGTTTGATCAGGAGCATTGTTCTGTTTGGGTTCCACCATGGTGTTAGGTCCAGGAGGGTTTAAGCTGAGAGGTTGGGGGTTACCCCTTTCCGTTCTTGAATCTGAATGAGGGGTTGTAACTGCATTGTTCTGAACCCTGGAAACAGTTTCTTCCTGTGAATCTTGAACATCAGATGGGTTATTATGAGAGGCCCAAGAGCAATTCTTGAAGGAATGGGAAGATTCATTGCACATGTTGCAATAAATTGGTTTCTGACAATTAATGCTTGTATGTCCAATCCTTCCACAGAGAGAACATTTTAGCCTGTCGCATGCACTACTGAGGTGTGTGTGTATGTGCACCACATCTGAAACATGATTTGGGCTGTCCTGAGTAGAAGATGAATCCTCTGTCTCTACCTAGGTAGAAGCAGCTGGGTAAGTAGTGAATTACCCCGTTTACATGGGGAAGCCGAACTTGTATTCTCCAACCCCCAGTCCATAGCTGTTGTGAGTCAATGATCACTTCCAGTAGGCTTAGAACAGAACACTTTAACTTAAGCCATCTCAAAATGACTGACACTGCCACCCCTCATTCTTAAACAAAACTGTAATGGTTCTGATTGCTGGTTTGATTAAAGGGATAGCAATGAAGGGCAAACAGAGTGGGGTATATTTAACTTCTTGGTATTGGTGCCAGAAAGCTTCCAGGCCAGCAGGAGTCTTAAAACTTAAGTTAAAGTTAGCATCACCCGATGGGTGTATCTGAGTATATATTTCTGATGGGAGAAATTGTAAGCGCTCTTTTATTAAAGTTTTCCCTACATACACACACGATCTGGAAAAACTTCTAGGCCTCAGCTGTATCTAATAAGAACAGTGTTTCTCTTTTTAGCTGGTTCAGGTGGAGTGTGAAACACACCTGCATAGGTTCTATTGCTGGAGGTAGACCCTTGGGTGCACTGCTGGTTCCCTCCCCGGGGGCCTGTATTGTTCTGGTTGGCTCTGTTTGGCTATAGGGTATGGGACTGCTCTCTCCTGTAGATTGACTAGCAGATTTTGAATAAGCTCCCCCATCTCCTCGAATTTCTACCCCATCTTTGTTTCCTTCCTGATGTTCATCTGAACTTCCTTCCAGTCCACATGGTCTTTTAAATTCCAGCACAGGGTTCTGAGTTAGCTGAAGTGGAGAAGGAATTTCAAAAGGGTCTAGGCTTTTCTCTGCAGTGTTTGAAGTGTGTGCAGGTGAGGACCAAACTTGAGAACCTTGTTGTTTGTCACATCCTGCATTCCTTAGGGCTTCAGCAATAGTAACTCCTGTTGCTGAAATATTGTTATCATAACAAAAAGAGTAGGGGAATTTCCCCGGTGCCCTGGCCAAATTTCCCCCATTCACCAAAATATCACCAAGAGCTTAATCTGGTTCAAGGTCAGTTGGCATTCACCTGTATCCCCCTCCCCCAGATTGTATCTGAAAATAGACAGAATTTGTCTAGTGCACTTGCCCAGTCAACACAAACTAAATAAATAAATAAATACATGGCAGACATGAGGTCCCTGCTTCTTGATGTACTTGCAGTCTGGGTATTCCAATCTGCATCTAGCATGTTGACGTCACCCATTAGTAGTACTTCCCCTTTGACTGCCATGTTATGGATGGCTTCCACTAATACTAGATCTATATCCTCCCCCTGCATAGGAGGCCTATAGACTACTCCAGCATGGGTGGTTGTTTTGTTCCCCCAACTCCAGAGTGACTCACAATACCTCTGCTTCACCCCTGGATCCCTGAGCCTTTGTAGCTTTAATACCTTCCTTTTTCATACATAGCGACCCCTCCTCCTCCTTTCCCTTAACTATCCTTTCTAAAAAGTGTATACCCAGGTATGGCTACATCCCAGTCATGGTTCTCTGCATACCATGTCTCCATAATAGCCACAATGTCCAGATGTGTGACTGCCATCAGTGCTGTTAGGTCTTGGATTTTGTTTCCAAGACTGCGGACATTTCTGCACATGACCTTCCATGCTGTGTATCCCCTTAATGGTACTCATTTATTGGTCTTTGCCCTGTGCTGCATTAGTGATGTACCTTCTGTTCTCTCCCCCATTGTAACCATGGTCATTTTATGCTTAGATATTGTGCTAGTTATTAGGTCCTCACTGCTTTAAGTTATGTCCTGGAGGGGGGGCTATGATAATCCCCATGACTCTCTATGTCTCTCCCTTGGCAAGTTTAAATGATCACTAAGGATGCACTTAAACTTCTCAGAGAGCATACTTTTGCCTCTTCTGGATAGATGCAGACCATCTGGAGAATATAGTCCTTCATCCCTCCAGGTGAGGTTCTAGTCCCCAATGAAGCCATACGCCTCCTCCTCTCTGCATCATTTCTTCAGCCATTTGTTGAATTCAGTGATGAAGATGTCCCTCCCTTCCCACTTAACATGGACAGATAGCACCTCCAAGAAGGTGACAGAGTGTGCTACTTGTCCAAGACTCCTCCCCAGCTCCTTGAACTCTTCCTATACTCTTTCTACATCTACCCTCTCTCTAGCCATGTCATTAGTCCCCAAGTGAAAAATGCGTCCAGCTTCCCCTCTCCTTGCTTCCACCTTGCAATCCTAAGGATTTTCTTTGCCCTCCTTCTGGACTGTGTCTCTAGGTAGGTATATCACCTCCATATCACCATTGCTACCCGACCCCATTTCAGTCCCCAAGACAATGGAGTCCCCAACCAGGATTTGCTTCCTCCTCCTGTGTGTTCTCCTTGCATCTGCCCATGGGGTTCCATCCTGGATGACACCTGCAGCCCCCATGGTGTCCACTTCCAGGTATGCTACACAATCTCTATCCTCTGCCAGGATGGCATACGAGTTGTGAAGTGCCACTGGCTGTGGGATGTGCCTCCATGCTACCTCCTGCACCCTCCCCAAGCCCACCATAGTCCATCATTCCCTCCTTTTCAGCAACCTCTGAGGAAGTGGTGATGGACATGGTGGACTCTATGTGAGGGAAAAGGTTGCCTGTATCCTTGCTAACTTTGCTCAGAGTCCAGTTACCTCCTCCTTCTATACAGAGAGGTGCCTGCAGATAAGACAGCACCGTAATGTCCAGAAAGTCTTTCTGAACACTGCTACCCACATCTGTTGCAAATTGCCATGCCCATCATCTTCCTTCTACTATTCTTACCCTACAAGCCCCTTATTGCCTGTGCCCTCTGCTGTTCTTTTGTTCTATACCATGTCTAGTGCCCAGCTATATATATTTGTACTGTCAATACTCTTTAGTGATATAATTTTATCAAGGACTGAAGATTTATATCAGGGTGTTGTATGTGCCTGTGTTGTGTACTAAATAAGATGGCTAACAGTGTGTGTATGCAGTCAGCTGGTACCGTATGATGTCACAGGTTAACAGTACAAAGGAAATGTTGTAGGTGCCGTATTGGTCCTTTTAAAAAACAGATCCAGAAACAAATGATTTGATACCTTTTATTGGACCAACATGGATGTTACAGAAAAGAACAAAGTGCTTTAGCTTTCGAACCAACCAGGTCCTTCTTCAGAAGCTTTGTACAAAGGAAGTGATGCTCTGGGGTGGGTGAGGTGTGTGGTTGGGCCCCTCCTGACCATCGCAGACAATCAGCTACACCAGCAAACCCCCACAGAAACATCCAGCTGCACCTACAAAATCCCCCAAACAGGTAACTTTCCACATGACTCCAGAACACAACCTGGTACTAATAGAAAGCAACAATAAACTGCAAAAGAAACAATCACTGGTTGTAACTGAATTAAATAACCCTCCCCCCAAAAAAGACCCTGGTCCCCCATTTCCTTTTACCTAAAAACTAAATTCAACCCACACTCCCTTGTGTCTAGTGGACCCCCACCCCATCATGAGCTAGTAGCACTCACCCCACTCACCCCAGTACCCAAATCTGGCCACTGGCATAGCCCTCACTCACCTCTATCTCTGGCAGCCCAACACAGCACAACTGAGCACTTGAATGAATGAGCACTTACTGAGAAGCTGAATGAATAACCGCGTATGTGCTCATTCATTCAACCACACAGTCATGCTCAGCTGGGCTGCCGGACATGGAGTTGAGTGCAGGGCTGTGCCAGTGGCCCAATCAGGGTCCTGGGGGAGCGAGGTGGGTGCTGCTAGCTCATGATGGGGTTGGGGGGTCCACTAGTCACCAGGGAGTGGGGATTGAATTTTGTTTTTAGCTAAAAGGAAATGATTGGGCCAGGTAAATTTGGGGGGTGTTTTTTTTATTCAATTACAGCTGATGATTGGTGGGGGGAAGGCACTACTAGACACCAGGGAGTGGGGGTTGAATTGTTTTAATTAAAAGAAATGAGTGGGCCAGGGTAACTGGGGGCTTAATTCTGTTACTGCCCTGGCTGGGGTAGACACAAGCATTTGTGGTGGCCTGGGGGTGAAATTTTATCGCAATTTTGCAAAAGATTTAGCATGGCAAAATTGCTTATTTTGCTGCAATTTTGCCAGCAAAATTTTATTTTGCTGCATCCCTAGAACTGATTTACAAGACTCAATTCAAATCAAGATGTAAGGATTATTGGGGGTTTATAGTCCCACCATACTCTACCCAGTCATAGCTAACTAATATTTGGTGGGGGCCTGGGCTGAGGGTGATTAATCTTGTATACCAAAGCGCCTTCAGCAAGACAGTGAATGATAGTGGGTTATATGGTAGTAGGCTACAACCCTCTGAGAAGCTGTCCCTATCCATTTCCCTCCCAAGTAACCCTCCCCAGCAATATCACACCAGCAGATAAACAGACCTGTGTAATACAAGGTGAACAGAAAAAAACACATCACCTTTTGGGCAGTAGTTGAATTTCCACTGTGCCTTTCTTCATGAGACAGGGTCATAACAATGCTTTGTTGAAAATTTGGTGTACAGATATTACCAAACAACAAATTCATGAGCCTACATAACATTTTGCTAAGGCACACTCATAACTGTGGCCATTTTCAATATTTTTTCCACAGTATTCCTCACCTGCAGCCCTTTCTGCTCTGGCCAGAGTTTGTTTACAAGAGTCAGGAGTTATTGCAGACAGAGGTACTGTCATTGTACATCATATGACAAATACTCTAGAGAAAGTATACAAAAATATAGATTGTTGCCATAAGTAAGGTAGCAGCCAATGAGGATTTGTCAAATAAAATGAGGTACCATGTATGGACATCAACATACACAAGGATTAGGAGTTTGAGAGGACTGAGTTATAGTCGATTTGCATCATATGCCAGGATGTAATTTAGAAGGTATACAAAAAATAAAATTGTTGCCATAGGTTCAGTAGCAGCCAGAGGCTTTGTCAAGCATAAGTAGGTGCCATGTGTAGGGTAGAGAGGCAGGCTGGGGTAACAGAAAGTGGGATAAATGTAGAAGATTCTGTTCTGTGGGAAAGTGTTCCCATAGACTTACAGTTTTCTAAGGGGAGCATCAATTTTCCATTGGAAATAAGGTCATTTATAGCAACACACTTAAAGATCATTCTAGAGTTATAGAGACATGTGACATGTATCTGGGCAGTTGGGACCCTGAAGTAAGTGATGGCTGTGGGTTTAGAACTTGACATTTCAGGTTTGCAGATCTGTATATTATTTATTAGGTCTCAGCCTGCCTGCTTGCTTTTATCCTTCCTCCCTGTGTATTCTATGGTTGAGAGATTCAAAACATAGCCTTCAGGTTCACAGGTCAGCACTCTGCCCCTTACGCCAAACCATCTGCCCACATCTATTTCTCTGCCCCCCTCCCCACCCAATGGTCCCAAAGTGAGTACCTGGTAGTTATGGGATTCCTACCTAGATATGCATTTACAGCTCCAGATTCTAAGCACAAGTTCAAATTGCCTACCCACCTCCACACAAAACTGTGGGTAACAAAGTAAATGTTACTAGTGGGATTCAAACCTGGGTATAGATTCACTTTCATGCACTGTCTCTCCTACTCCAAGAAACTTGTTTAAAGTTACATAATAAGAAAGTGGCAACTGTGGAATTAAAACCTGGCTTATATATCACACCTTGGTCCCCTACTGATTAAAGTATTACACCTGAAAAGACCAGCTGACCCCTATCTCTGGCCTGTTAAAGGTGACAGAAAAAGATATCTGGCACAGGGCTGTCCCAGTAATTGTATTTATTTTTTTCTAAGTCCTAAGTTTATAATTTGTGTTTGCAGAGTTTCAGCAAACATGGAAGTGAAGCTGGCTCTCTGAGAAGCCTAATCGAGAGGTGGTAGGACTTATGGGACAATCTCCCATTGTAATGACATAGATGATGGTATTGCTGTACTGAACACAGTAAGGAGCAGACATTAGTTTAGATTTTCATAGGTCAGCTTGGGGTTTATGTTTAAAAGTACACTTACAGATAGTCTAGGTCTAACACTACCTGTATGTGTGTTTTTAAACATGAACCCTCACACCAACGCTATGAAGACTTAAAACTAATGCCCACTCCCTGCTGTGTTTGGCACAGCAATACTGTCATCTACATCACTAAAATGGAATGTTTTCCCATAAGTCCTAGTGCTGCTCTATCAGGCTTCTCAGGGAGCCAACTCTGCTTCAGAATTCACCAAAACCTGCAAACTAAAATTACAAATGAAGGATGCAGCAAAAAATGTGGAGTCTGATTCCTTCCAATCTGAATATATGGTAAGGAATTTAGCTAAACCACTACTGACCTGAAAAGACATCAGTGCAACTTCTAAAACCTAGCCTTAATTTTATTTTTCTAGCCCAGTAAAAGGCATCACTTGAAACATAGTTGTTCGGTTTTAACTGAAAGGGCCCAAGACACTGACAGAAGCTGCAACAGATGGTAGATTACACCTAAGCCTAGTGTGCCAGGGAGCCTGCACCACATTTTGGTACAGGAGGGATCTCAGCAGCAAACTCCCCACTGTTGTCATACCCCCTCCAGTGGGTCAAACAACTGGCACACAGGAGGGGTGTGATAGAGGCCACTGGCCTCACCTGGTGGTGGAACATGATGCACAGCAGGATAGCAGAGTTGCAGCAGCAGGACCATATGGACACCTGCAAGTGTGTCTGTTGTGCTACCTGCCATGTGGCAGACTGCACAGTCACACCATATGTGGTAGATGGTGGAAAGACTGCACCAAAATGGACTACTGCACCCCTGCCCATGACACCATCCACACACCCATTTCTGCCTGTATGCAGAGTAGGGCAGGATGAACACAGTGAAGTTCTGATCCTTATTAAAAAAGAACTAGAACATGATGAAGTTCTGATTTATCCTGATTTGTTCCAATTTATTGACCAATATTTGAAAAATGTTAAAAAGATACATAAAAGTAGCCAAAGGTGCCCACACATGATACAGAGTCCGAAAGGAAATAATTTAATGGATTATTTGTATAAAAACTGAAGTAAAACTGCTATATAAAAAAACACTCTGTCACTACTAGCCCCTTCATGGCTAGCCTACAATGGTGGCATATCCTGCTTGAGCCTGTGACATGAGTGTGCTGGGAGAAACTAAGAGAGTGAGAGATACAGATAGACAGATAGATGCAAATACCTACAGTATATCACAGCACCACCAAGCACTGCAGGCACTGCCAGGCAGCTAAGATTTCTTTTTTTTATTAATGGTGCTGTGTGGGTATTATTTTAATGGATGTTCCAGTCAGAGCTGAACAAGCCAAAGAAATGGATATAAATGATCAAATGAGCAGCATTAAGAGAGACCACCCACCTTACCCATGTGAGTGATGCAACTGCTTCGCATGCCCCAGTGCACTGTGGTATATGGCACACTACTTGGTCTAAGACTTGATAATGTTTTCTTGTACTACAACCACTTCTACTGAATCTGTTCAACATGCTGAGGGATGCTGAATCCTTAAAGAAGAAAAATGAGACATACTGATCACCACTGAGGCAGGCAACCAGTCACACATCATATTAGTCAAGAGTAGAGCAGTCATAAAAAAGTTTACCACTGCCAACTGAAGACCTGATGACACGCACAACACAACACAATGACATCCTTCCTAGTTCCACAGCTGCTTGCTGCCAGTTAATTTAAAACCCACCAGTGAAGTGAAAGTGAAGTGGGCACTTTGTGCTGCCACTCTGCTACAGCGCATGGGCAATGTAAAATACTCACTTTGCCTTGTCATTACTACTTCACGTTAAGGTGGAATGGTAATGCAAAGTCATTGTTGGCAGCCTCCCCACACATCACATGGCTTACAGTACTGTAAGTCACATGTTCTTTAGCCAGGCATGAAGGAAGTGCCTTTCCGAGGAAATAGTTTCACTTTCTCCTGTGCAGACGGAGAGAGAGAGGAGTGTGTTTTGTGACTGTGAGACAGCCTGAGACTTTGAGATCAGAAGGAGGAGGAGATTTAGAATTGTAAATTAGACTCAACAGCTTTTTTAAAAGCTAAATTTTTGTCTTCTCCATACTTTTTTACTTAATTTGTTCTTTCAGTAAATTTCTTTTTTCTTACCTTTATAAGTAGTTAGTTGTTTGTCTATGTGACTGTGTGATGTGTGATTGTGTGAGTGTTTTCTGTCGAGTCAAGTATTCATTGCTCAGGCTGAGGGAGCACAGTAGGAGAGATGGACTAGAGTGAGGGAATGTCTAGGGTGGGGGCAGTTCTTGGAGAGCATGGTAGGCATCACAGCATGCGCATGCATTTTGGGCATGGCTGCCAGTTCCAGTTGGACCGATCCAAAATTTTGAGTGTCCCCACCAGAAGCAGGACCAGCACCTCCTCCTGACTCTGAGGCAGTTGAACAACCACCACCACCATGTCCAGCACCAGGTCTTCTGGAGCAGGACATGCCTGTGCCCCTGGGGCCAGGTGTGGATCCCTTCCCATTGATCAACGTGACCAGCCAACTGCCAGTGCATCTGGCCCTCCCCTGTCTATGCCTGGTCCTCCCTGCACCTCCATTGTTTGGGAGTTTTTGACTGTGTTGGAGGGGACAGCAGCATGGTCAGGTGCACCTATGTCAGGTGGAGGTGCACTGTGGCCCCTGGGAGACTCATCTGGGGACTAAGGCCAGCACACCCATATGCCAAACCACCACCAGTTGGAGTTGCAGGCTGCCACAGAACAGGCAAGGTCTGCACCTGCTGGCCCTTCTGTGGCAGAGGGTGCAGCTGTGCATGGCAGTGGCCCTAAGAAGAGGAGGGTCAGAGCAGCTCCTGCTGCTCCACCAGCACCCCTACCACCACCACCACCAGCAGCTAAGCCTGTAGAATGTATGGACTCCAGAGAATAGCCTGTAATGCAGGCTGACCTGGCAGTTCTCTGGAGTGCTGTTGAGGAGAACAATGAGAGGGTGAGTGTTGTCCAGCAGCAGTTGGATTACATAGAAGGACATCAGTTACAAATTAGGTCCATGCTGGAACTGCTGCTGGACCACCATGGGATTCCACATTATTTTTTTTTCCTCAAACCATGTGCCCCCCCACACCTTTCCTGCTGTGTTATAAAATGTATTCCTCCACCATCTCCAACCCTTGTATGTAATTACAACCTTTTTGTTGTCTTCCATATGTGTGACCCTTTGTATTGTGGCCTGCTTCCTTCTGTTAAGTGTTGCGTGTGTGTGTGTGCACTGTTTTGATGCCTCATTAATGTTTACTTTCTGTTGCAAAGTGTTTGTGGAAAACAGGACTGAGCAGTGCAAGTATGCTGTGCTAAAATGCATGTGTGTAGTCAGTATTCTTTCCTGTGTGTGTATGTATATACTGCAGACACTGTCCAGCTTCTTGCAAATATATATACTGATTGCTATCTGACTTATTGCTGTGTTTGTGGTATAAAGAATAAAGATAAGAATATATGACTTATATTTTATTAGTTTGGAGATCATAGCAACAAAAAATCCTGCTTTTCAACAAACTGTATCCAACAGACATGAAGTATTGCTGATGCATGCAAAATATTTCATGGTGTACAGACATTGTAAAGTGTGAAAATATATAATGTCCACTTCACTGCCACCACACTCTACTACCACATTCCTTCTTTTCATTATTTCTTCTGGAATATGTCTTTCTAATTTACACTGGCAATGTCAGTTTTGCAGCAGGTTGATGTACACCATAACAAGACATGGCACAAGTGGTAGTACAGTGTGATGGCAGTGGACTACAGGACCTCTTATATATTTTGACTTGAATATGTCTGCACACTATAAAATATTTTGGGTGTCTCAGCAATATTTTATATCTGTTGGGTATGGTTTGTTTAAAAGCATGATTTTTTGTGCTATTATCTCAACAAAGTCATGTCTGTATGAGTGACTGAGGTGCACACTGGCCCCAGACCTCTGAAAACAGATCATATCACTTTGTCTGCTGCTGTTGATGATACAGATAAAATATACAATATATATTATTATCTTTATTCTTTATACTATAAACACTGCGACAAGTCAGTATCAGTGTGTATATATATATATATATATATATATATATATATATATATATATGTCTGCAACTTGCAAGAAGCTGGACAGTGTCTGCACACACAGGAAAGAAGACAAACTGCACACATGAAGTTTAGCACAGTATAATTGCACTGCTCAGTCCTGTTTTTGACAAATATTTCATGATAGCATGACAGAAAGTAAACATTACTGAGGCTCTAAATATATTTACCAGACTCACCAGAATTCCCAGTCCCAAAATGAAACTGTCTTGTGTCCAGAAAATTTCCCAGTGCTGACAAGTTAAATTGTAGTGCAACATGAAATGCAAAGTGTCCCAGAGTTAATGGCACACTCAGTCATGCGCACTACTCACACACATTCCCCAGAATTATTGTGAATCACCAAAATGCAACTGTTTTATGTCCAGAAAATTCACTAGTGCTGCTGCTGCTGTTGCACTTACATGTGATGCTGCTGTGTCTATTGCTCTTACTGTGATGACGATTTCATGATGCACAGTGTCTTGCCAAACCGTGTGAAGAAGGGATACCATGACATGAATGACCTTTCAGTGTTCTGTCACAAATGATGACAGTGAGAGAACTGTTTGTCCAAAGTGTGCTGCGATGCAATCACCTCAACTGGATGGAAGGGTGCTTTTTGTGTGTACACTAATAGTAGCCTTGGTGAGTTGATATATGTAGATGGATAGATAGATAGACAGATAGATAGATAGATAGATAGATAGATAGATAGATAGATAGATAGATATGAATAGATAGATATGTCAACCCCACAAAGAAAATACACACACACATATATATATATATACACACACATATATATATATATATATATATATATATATTAGAGGCAACAAACTCCATTTAAAGCATCAGTTAGGGTTGTTCCACAGTGACAAAAGTGGGAAATTCAGTGTTAGGGTTGAAATCCTCTTGGACCCCAGCCCACCCTCAACTGGCATTGGGGTGATTGGGGTCGCTCGCCCTAACTCTCACTCCATCACATGTGTAAAGAAGCAGAGGTATAGGAGAATTGGGTGAAAGTTAGGACCAAACACTCCAATGCGCACCCCAATGCCAGTTGGGGTGGGCTGGGGTCCAAGGGGGTTTTCAATCCTAACACTGAATTGTCTCACTTTTGTCACTGTGGAACAACACTAACTGATGAATGAAATGGAGTTTTTGCCTCTAATTTCCCTTCTTTTTGAGAATGATAATGAGAAATAGTGAATGCAATGCAGCGGCGGGTTGGGCCCCACGCTTCTGCCACGTGATTTCTTGTGACATAGTAACAGGAACAGCAATGCAAACAGAAGCACTAACAGTGGCGCACAGGGTAATGCAAGTGCAAATGAGAACAGAAAGGGTAACGCACATGGTGGCATAGATGGGAACGATCCGCCACGTGATGTCTTGTCACATAGTAACATGGTGCCCACAAACGCAAATGGCAATGGGCATGGTGATGCAAAGCGAAGCAGTATGAGAAACAGTACTGTAGACAGAAATGGCAAAAAATAACATAAACGTAAGCGCAAATGAAAATGCAAAGTATACCGTATATGGTATGACGTGAATGGCAAGTGAACGGTACAGAACAGCAAGCGGACAGGGCAAAGGTAACAGTAATGTAAGCACACAGGCTTGTTTTCCTAAAGCTGCATAGAGAAAGACAGTGACTACAAAGAATGTATGCATAATAATGGGTTTGAACAGAAAATGAGGAGTTGGAATACTAAATTGCTTATATCTCAGGAACCGCATTTATTACAGAAAAAATTTAAAAGTCATATGATTTATGACTCTCCTGGCTAGTTTTGTACTTAGTCTGCAGCAGGGGCAAAGCATTTTTCTGATGAAAAGTTGAAAAGTACCATAATATAGATATATATGAGTATATATATATATTTGTATGTATTTTCTTGGTGGGGTTGATATATATATATATATATATATATATATATATATATGGAAACATGATGGGCATGAGTGCGGTATGGCAAATATCATCACTCCTGCAGAGTGAGCTCTGGATATCTCATGACAATATTTGCCATAGCACACGATCTGCCCATCATGTATTCGATATATACAATAGGGCCAAGAGTTTTAGAAGTTTTGTTATGCTCTCTTGTGTTCTGTTCCTGTTTATGTGTTTGCTTATTCTGGCCCAGATATTCGCAAGGGTTGCACATGGCGCAACAGTGTTGTGCCATGCACAACCCACTGATGCTACCGCACAATATTCAAAAGGAAAAGTGCACGCACAAATCCCGATGCAGCAGAGTGCATCATAATGTATGCAGTTGCAGGTGGAGCGGGTGTGCCCATGCATACCCTGCACAACCCGATATTCAGCCGGGATGTGAAGAGCCATGCAGCGCAACCCCTACCTGCACCAGCACAAAGTTGATCCAAAAAAAAGGAACAACTGATGGCCACCCACAGGTGAACTGCCACATTGCAGGGTGCAACATGGCAGCTGCCACCTGTGGGTAGCCACCCGAGCTCCGGCTGCACCTGGCAACGCCCACCCATGCCCGATCGTGGGCATTTGTAATAAAATAAAATAATTCCATCCAATATTCCTGGTGGTCCAGTGGACCACTATCTACCCGATCACGGGCATCTGTAAAAATAAATGAATAATTCCAATATCCCTGGTGGTCCAGTGGACCACTATCTGCCCGATCATGGGCATCTGTAAAAATAAATGAATAATTCCAATATCCCTGGTGGTCCAGTGGACCGCTATCTGCCCGATTGCAGGCATTTGTAAGTAAAAATAGGAATATGTCCTATATCCCTGGTGGTCTAGGGTACCCCTCCCCACCCACCCACTGATCCCAACTGCTCCACTCCCCCCGGTCAGCCAGTGAGCAGCAGTACCCCACCCGCCTGCCTTCCCACCACCCGCCGACTGACACTGTCGGTAGGGCTGTACACCATTGGTTTACAGTGTGAGCCAATGGGTGAGCAGCCTGTACCATACTACACATTCCAGCTATGTGAATGAATCATTCACATATCTGGAATGTGTAGTACGGTATGGTATTAGCAGTGTCAGTGGCTCAGTAGGTAGCACACTCGCCTCTGAGGCTGGGAGATCAGAGGGCTGTGGGTTCAGTTCCCACATCTGGCACTTGAATTAATATCCCAGTACTGACACTGTAGTGCAGCATGTGAGGGGTGCTACACTTCTGAGGTGCCATCTTTTGGATGAGACGTTAAACCAAGGTCCCATCTGCCTGGATTGGTGGTAGTTCAGGTGGATGTTAAAGATACCATGGCACTTATCGAACAGACCAGGGAATTTCCCAGTGTCCTGGCCAAATTTCCCATATTCACTAAAAATACCACCAACAGCTTAATCTGGTTCAAGGTCAGTTGGCATTCATCTATATCCCCTCCCCAGGTCGTGCCTGAAAATAGGCAGGATTTGTCTAGTGCACTTACCCGGTCAACAAAACCAAATAAATAAATAAAAAATAAATGTGCGATACTCATTGGCTCACACTGTGAACCAATGGGTGTACAGTCCTTATCGACAGTGCCTGGGCGTGGGTGGGTGGGGTGCTGCCACCTGCCGGGCTGACCAGGGGGGAGCTGCGGTGGGGCTCAGTGGGGGTGGGATGGGGGTACCTTAGACCACCAGGGATATAGGACATATTCCTATTTTAATTATAAATGCCCACAATTGGGTAGATAGCAGTCCACTGGACTACCAGGGATATTGGAATTATCCTTTTATTTTACAGATGCCCATGGTCAGGCAGATAGCGGTCCACTGGACCACCAGAAATATTGGAATTATTCTTTTATTTATACAAATGCCTGCAATCAGGCTGCGGAACACATTGCTGACTGCAGGGCATCGGTCCCCGACGGCTGCTGCCTGGCAGGGCACCAGGCACAAGTCGCTAGGGATTGGTGCATCTGCATGCAAATGGGGTTAGACGACATGCAAATGGCCCCATGTGCACCTTGCATACATTATGGCCCCATTTGCATGTTAACTTATGAATATCACGGTTGCTGTGCATGGCGCAATGGAACTTGCGCTAGCACATCCACATGCTTCACTCTGGCCACTTGCGCTGGTGCAGTGCCACTGTGCCATGCACACTGCGGGTGGCCAGGGTGCTATATTCAACTCTGCTGAGCCATGGCACAGCTCTGTTTAATATTGCCCAGTCCACACCCCTACACAGCCAAGTTGAGCTGCGCCCATGCTTGCGCCACAGCCTGGCGCAGTTTGAATATCTGGGCCTCTGTATGTGAGCTTTTCTGAATGGGCTGGCAGTGTTGTAAACTCTGGGAGACACATGAGTGTTTTTTGCAATGCTAAATGAGTTAGTTTTAGGTAGGAGTGAGAAACATACTTTTGTGAGTCTGTATTGTTTAGAAGTCTCGCTGCAGTGAAGCTGACAGCATCACAATAATTATAATGAGCTGAGAGGCAGAGTGTCAGAACAGCTGATACTGTTTTCAGTGGTAATTAAGTTAGCTGCAGGCAGAGTGCAGGGTGTTCTGTGAAATTGTGATCTTTAGGATTCTGGCTGCAGTCAAGCTGAAAGTATCACAGTAACTGTAATGGGTGAGAATCAGAGTTTGAGGAACAAGTGAGAGTGTTTCAGTGGTAGTTGAGTTAGCTGCAGGCAGTAGTTTAGACTGTTCTGTAAAGCTGTGCTATTTAGAATTCTGGCTGCAGTCATGGTAATAATGATCTGGAAGTTGGGGGGGTAGGTGTGTTTTGTAATGCTCACTGAGTTAGCAGTAGGCAGCGGTGAAACCTCTGAAGTAATTCTGCACTTGTGTCTATGGTAACAGCACAGGTGCTTCTTGCATGCTGAGGGGAAAGCTGCCTATAGTGATGACCTTTTATGACCTGTGTGTGTAAATGGCTGATATCATCACAGTAGAGCAGAGGATAAAAATATCACACTGCAGTGGATGATACACTGTTTTATCTCACTCATTTACCACTCACCCCTATTGTGTGTGTGTGTGTGTGTGTGTGTGTGTGTGTGATATATATATATGTGTGTACACACACACACATACTCATTGTATTGTTTTCTGTCACAGGTCACGTACTGTTGGTGTGCACATTCCCATACTTGATGAGAAATTTTGGTGTTGGAAATGGATATGGAATACTATCAAGTCAATGAAGGTAGTAGTTTTTTTGGGGGGAGGCATATTTGCAAGTAGATATCATTAATGGTTTATGATTTGGTTACTTCTTCTCAGATTTTATTGGCATCCTTTTCAAGTCCAGTAATGATGGTCGTGGTCATCACTGATTCAAATTACTTCTACTTATTGCACATCTGCCCCAGCCTGGGGGTGGGGGGGCAGAAGTTGAAGAAGTTTTTTTGATAAGCCAACTATGACACCACAAGGTCCACAAACCATCTAGAAGTTTCCTAAAAAGAGAAATGAAGGACATATTACAACTTGATTGCAGCAATAAGACATTATGTTTAAGCCGTGGCTGTCCCACCACGGGTATCTGGAAATTTAACACAGACAGCAAGCTGTCCCACTGCAGTCATCAGATAACAATTTAAATACTAGGCTGTAACAACAAATACATGGTGTCAGTGTTCTTGCATCTCAGCTCAAGTTACATTGTAAAACCATATCTTGTCAAGTAACATGACCTGGGTCAAACTTTTTCAACTGTGTCATGGCTGCAGCTGCAGATTTTGAATATGGTGCATGATATGTTGCAGAAATATTTTTTGTGACATACATGTCACCTAGTTTGTAATCATCAGTCGGATTTCTTGCACTGTTATGAAACAAAAAAAAAGGGAACAGATGAAATAAAATTGATATACTTATGGATATCCCATAAGTTCCTGTCATAAGTACTGCTGCTGTACCATTGATACGGACCTTCAGAGGACAGTCCATTGTTGTTAACCTGTGAAAAAACAAAATAAGTTGACCATATGTGTTTGACTATTGCAGCTTGGAAAAGCTACAGAAAATAAAACACACAGCTAAAGGAAGTTGAAATGCATGAAAATCATTAGTACACATACTCACTTTATAGTATTCATAGTAAGAAGCCTTGTGCCTGTGGCTGATGGACGTGGTCTCCTGTTCGACTCCCTCTGCCTTAGCATGGTAAGATGTGTAATGGAAAACATTGTCACAATAGTGGTGGTGGGTGGTGGTGGTCACAGCTAAGACAGATGATGACATTCCCTCTCACATCTTCCTCCATCTGCTGGTGGTGGCAGTGGCTAGCGGTGGTTTTATGGTTGTGGTCCAGGGAACAAAGTCATCCCCTCTGGAGGCAGTGGCTAACAGCAGTCTTATGGTGATGGTGGTCCAGGGGCACATGGTGACATTCCCTATAGTGGCACTGGCTAACAGCAATCTTGTGGTGGTCCAAGGGCACACAAAGTCATTCCCTCTGGTAGCAGTGGCTAACAGCGGTCTTATGGTGATGGTGGTCCAGGGGGCATACAGTGACATTCCCTATAGTGGCACTGGCTAACGGCAGTTTTATGGTGGTGGTACAGGGGACAGGATATAGTGTGCTCTCTGTTACAAATGTGATGTGACATATGGAATTTGAGTCACTCTGAGTGGGACATTCATTTAACATTATGAAAATGAAAACATGTTCATACAACAAATGTGACAGCTTTTAACCACTTAAGTTAAAATCTGCCAACATTAACCTCATCATCATCCTCATAAAGAAAGATGCCCTTACAGTCATCTATATCAGAATTCTGACCACTGGGAAATTCTTTCTCCATTGTGTCATCATCTACATTAGTGGTAGGCCGTTTCATGCTGCCACTGCCAGCACCACCAGGATGGTCCATTTCTACATCAGTAAAACCATGACTAAGCTGGGGTACAAATACTGAGGTTGCAGTCTGAGCTGGTATGTGCCTCTCATTCATTTTTATGAATGTTAGCAAACTGACATTTTAGGAGACAGATTTGTATGACGATCCCAAACTATTGCACCTGCTGAGCTGAATACCCACTGGACACTTACACTGGAGGGTGGGCATGTCAGATACTTCAGTGCCACTGCAGTCAGCTCTGACCATTTACTGACCTTTCCACTCCAGCATAAAAGAGGATCTTCAGTTATTGACAGATGCCTGTTTTCAGACAAATATGACTCAACCATTCTTTGTGCTACACTGAGTCCAGTGGTTGATTCATCATCCTGTTCTCCGGAGTCATTTATATCATAAATCCCCACTTGGGACAAAGCCTCCCAAAGTGGGTTGATGCCAACCACTTTGGATGACAGACCACCTGGAACTGCAGTCCCTCTCCCCTTACAGGATATGCTTGATACTCCTCCAGGTTCACCTTCAGCCTGATTATGCTGCTGAGGTTTGCTGACCTTGGCACGTGAATTCTGTGCCCCATGAACCAAGCGCACCAGTTGCCCACCAACATTTTTTACTTGTTCAGGCCCGCCCTCCAGTACTGAGGCAATTCCACATTTGTATCGTGGGTCCAGCATTGTTGCTATTGCAAAGTTGTCACTATGCTGAATGCTCAAGATGTGATGATTCTGGTCGAATACTGTCAGCATGTGTTTCAGCAACATACTGCTAGCACTGTCTCCGTCAACATCAAGGCTATGCTGTACATTCACCAATGTCTGCCTCAGCACCCACAGCAGTGGAATTGATTGGCTAATGGAGACAGACTCACCACTCACTGCCTGTGTGCCATATTCAAAAGACCACAAAATTATTACAGAGTCCATGAGGCACCACTGTTTAGTCGTCATAGATATGGAGGCACTGGAACTGTCACAGCTAGTGTGTATGACAAGATATTCTGAGATGGCTTTGTATTGTTGATACAACCTCTTTGCCATGCATAAAGTGGAGTTCCACTGGATGACAACTTCCAGTTTCAAGCGGTGCTGAGGGAGGCTGTTTCGGATCTGTAACTGTCGAAGTTGGTCACAGACCTTTGCAGAGTGTGAAAAGTGAGAACAGATATGGCATGCACCTGTCAGCATTTCCTTTATATCAGCATGCTGCAGAAACTCCTGCACCACAAGATTTAAACAGTGGGCCATGCATGGAACCTGAACAAAGCCACCATTTATGATGCATTTCACCACATTTGACCCATTGTCATTTGCTATGAACCCAGCTCTCAGGGACAGGGGGTTCAGCCACTTGTCAATTTCTGTCAGTACCAAGTCCAACATGTTTTCACCAGTATGTGAACAAGTCACATTGCACTTAGCAATCGTTGCATGCTGTTGAGTTCCTGGAAGATTGCTACCACAACACTCCACCTTACTGCACTGATTATTCACACTACCAACAGCACAAACAACACCCAGCACCTGTGCCCAGTGTGCAGTTATATACAAGTATAAACTCCCCGCTGTTTTACCACTTGTCCACATAGCCATACTTAAATGGATGAATGGAGAGGAGGAATGTTGAAGGGCATGGCTTACAGAGTCAGACACAGTACAGTACAACTTGGGGACAGCACAAATCGAAAAGTATGTCCTGGATGGGACTTTCCATTTTGGACAGGCATGTGCAGCAAACCACCAGAACCCAGAATTCTCCACAAAGGAGATGGGCAAAAGATCAATTGCCAGCATTTCAGCTACAGCAGCATTTAGTTCATGTGACACTGTATAATTGGGTGGGTACTTCAGCTTATGCGCAGAAACTCTCTGTAACGTGGGCTGACTTAAATGTTTTATGTGGGGTAGGATGATAAATGGTTCTGCTCTGCGAATGGCAGGGGGTGGAGTGTGGATGTTTGATAAAGATGGTTGCACAAGTGATGATGACAAAGCCAAAAATGCAGTTATTTTGTGAGATTTACCAACCGGGGTTGATGTACCACTTGCACTAGATATACTGCATTCACCATCACCAAAACTGCTACTTTCACCAACACTGGACAATAATTCAAAATCATTATGCTCCTCCACCTCATCATGCCTGTTGTAATCCTCTGCTCTTATTTCATCACTGCTTCACACATTTAATTTCCTACTTGATTTAACATTCATGGAAGGGGATAACATGCATATTATGGTTGATGACGAGGGTGAACGTCACAGTGTGGTATTAGCTGCTATCTTGTGCTGGGTCGACAGTGCCATGTTCCAGTTCTTAAAATGTGTATGCTGTCCTCCTGTGCCCAGATGGCTCTCCTTTTACCTCAACTCAAACATGCATGGCAAACCTGGCAGATTGCAAGTGACTCATCATTTGCATCTTGCACAAAAATATCCCAAACAAAGGATTGTGATGCTCTAGTTTTAACATGTCCCTGATGCTGCTTATTGAACTCTATTCTCTTAAGCCATGAAGTGTGTGTGTGGGCGGGGGTGCTATGTGATTTTTCTGACAGGACACACTTGGACTGCAACTGACCACCACAACTACCTATCATTATTACTGGGTCATCATCATCATCATCATCATCAACTGAAACTGGTAAATCACAACTTTTTATGGGGGGGGTTAATGCAAACAGATCCAGACACAGCCACCTTGAATGTATTTTTCTCTGGTTCTCAACTGAGGTCACTTACATCATCATCATATTCATAAACATCACCCACATCCACATCTTCTGCTTGGATGTTGGCGTGGACTGCATGTTCCAACCACAGCAACATCATCATCATCAGATACATCATCATCAACACCACCATTACCTGATATTTTTTCACCACACTGTGTATCACTGCATGGCAAATGCGTGACCTGAACCATAGTGGAAGAAACGTCACATTGCATGCTATCATTGACATAATGAGCAGAATCCTCATGTTCAGTTACTGGGATGTTACTGGGAAGTATGACATCATCTACACTGCCACTCACTCACACTGCTTCACAATCCACTATAATTTTGGACACGGTAAACTGGTCAGAAGTGGAACTTGGGACAGTAATACTCATACCACCACCAGCAACTGCACTAACACCACCAGCTGGGACAACATCATCTCCTCAACTATGAGTGAAGCTACTGATTGGGCCTAAAAACATTGAAGGAGAAATACCTCCCTCACATCAGCAATGCACTCCGGCATCTGCATACTACCATGCCCACAGACAATCTTACCACTGGCAACAGTGCCATGGTAAGAAACAGCTTTGTTTGCATGTCTCTTTGCAGGCATTTTGGGGGATCAACAAGAATATTCTAAACAAATTTAGACTTTGGAATATTCACTCTGGATGGGGGGATGCTGGATGTGAAGCCAAAAAAACAACTGTGGCTTCAGCAACAGATACAGATGCGAAGTCACAACAAGTCCAACAACACCTTAACTAACCTGTGGTGCTGAAGTCACAAACAATTCAATCTGGAAAATATTTTCCTTTGCTGGTGGGGGCACTGACTGCAGATTTCACAGCAGTGCAAGCAGCAAAACCAAGAAAAGATACCACAATGGCAGTACAAAATCATGCAGCTGCACTGGATAGCAGGTTCACACTTCTGTGCCTGCAATTACACTGTGGCACAATAAAAGGTGTATTATTTAATGTCATGCACCACACACACACACTCACATACACACAATTTGTCTACAAGTAATGCACAGCAAATTGAAAACTTCAGTAATGCACCACATATTTTAAACAACCTGAAATTATTAACTGCTGCACCAGATCCACAACATACAATCAGCAAAAAAATGTAAACAATTACTGAAAATATTGCTGTGTGTACATTAACACTGTCAGTTATATAATGAAAATATAACCAAAAAAACAAAGAACTCCCTATTTCTCCAGGTTAAATCTACCTACAACACAGATACAGTACGTCCTTCCCCCAAAGCACACTTTCACTGTCTCTTACTACACAGACTCAGTGTTGTACATTAACATTCAAAACCTGCATTTGTGTGAGAGACTGTGCTGAATTTGCTGTGTTTACTCTGTGACTGCCTGTTAACGTCATTTGTTCAGCGAGTAGGGGGCTCGGGGGAGCTGACTGCTGAAACTAACAAGGGAGGTGGGGTCTCTGATCTTTTAAAGCCTGCACCACTCACAAGCAGCTGAACTGCCCATTTGCACAACCCCCTGCCTGATTCACCCCAAGAGGATTCCCCTGCAAGAAGACCTGCATTACTGTATTTGTGTGAGAGACTGTGCTGAATTTGCTGTGTTTGCTCTGTGACTGCCTGTTACCCAGTAGGGGCTTTGGGGGAGCTGACTGCTGAAACTAACAAGGGAGGTAGGATCTTTCATCTTTAAAAGCCCACACTGCTTGCAAGCTCGAGCATGGTGAGTGGTGTGAGCACCACTCCAAACAGAAAGGAAACACAGAAAATTAGTTTGATTGGGTGATTAACTTTAGTTGCTTTGCTGAAAAAAGCTAAGGAAGCTCTCAAAAGAAAATTAATGTATACTGCTTAAGGAAGAGGTATTTTTTATCTACTAGTTTGGTTTAGATAGTAGTAAAATATTGTATTAATTTTGTGCTTAAGCTGGTTAACAGCAGGCTTTTAGTTAAGTGCTATTTATAGTGTAATTTAGTTAGTTTAAATCTCTATATTGTATATTAGCGTGAACCTTTGTGCGAGTGTTTTTGAGAGGTGTGACTCCCACTCTAGTAGAGAATAATTGTTTAGAATATTGGGGTATAATATAGTATTCATTTAATACTTTTAAGATGAGGTTTAGCCAGATATTAGGTTTCAGTATTATAGTTTGCATAATAGGGCCTCTTTTGTGAATATTACTAGTTATCTAAATATGGATGGGCAAAATTAATGGGAATACAGTTCTTTTTGACTAAATGGCCCAGGGACATCAGAGTTTATCAAATCATCTCTGTATTTAGGTTCTGAACCCTATGAAATGTTATCTCAATGTTTGATAATACAAAAAAATGGGAAGATTGGTTATTTGGTACATTTGTACCATTGCTATAAACGTGTTCAGTTTTTAGGTTTTTTTTATAAAAATATTAAGACCATGAAAGGAAAGGAAAACTTTGAGATATGCAACTAATGTTTGATGGCTAGTTTCAATTCTCCTTATGTTGTCAGGTACAGTCCATCCAAATCCAAGGCCCCAAGGGATATCTACTAGGGGTACATAGCCTCATGATAGAGATGCCACTTTTTTACGTATGGCCCACTTAAATGTTCATAGTACGATTGCTAAAAAGTCTTTGATTGAGTGTTGGATACATGAAAAAAACTTGATGTGGTAACTCTGTCAAGAGACCTCGTTGTCTGAAAAGATCTCAAATCAAGAATTATACATTGAGGATTTTACTGTTTTTAGGAGAGATACGGTTGGGAGGAAAGGGGTGGTTGCATGTTTTATATAGCTAATCACTTATTGGCCAATGAATCTGAAATTATCCATGTTAGTCCATTATACAAATCATTGACTATGGTCCTTAAGCTTGGTCCAAGCAAAATATTAACTATTTGTAATGTTTATGTTCCTCCAGAAAGATCCAAATAAGGTGTTTTAACTTTTTTTGGCAATATTTCTCATCAACTATTCCAAAGATAATTGATTATAGTCAATGACTTTAATCTTAATTGGTCATCATCTAATAATTTAGAAGTTTGGAACTTAGTTACTGATTGTGGGCTTCATCAATTGATTATAGATACTACAAGATTTAATTACAAGACAGGCTATGAATCAACTCTGGACTGGGTCATTACTAATTCCCCATCTTGGATCGTGAGTTCTGGGGTTTACCCTGATGATATTAGTGACAACTGTCTGGTATTTTTCAATTGGTCAGGTAAAGCATTTAAGAAACCATATATAAAACTGTGACCTTTTGAAAAATACAAGATTTGGATGAGATGAAATTTGATGAAGAAATCCAGTCATGCGATTGGTCCTTTTTGGACAATATTGTTGATATTGATGTAGCTTATCAAACGTTCTGTGAATTTTTTTATTAGTATTTGTGATAGACTTCTTCTGGTTAAGAAAGTTAAAGTTAGAGGAAATAATAAAGTTTGGATAATTCCAGGTGTATTAAATTTGATTAGGCTTAGAAATAAGGCTTGGAAAACATTTAGGAAAACAAAACTACCTGAACATCAATTGAAGTTTAAGGAACTAAGGAATAAATGTCAGACTGCCATTAGAGTGGCAAAAACTTATAGAAGTTAATGGGAACTCACATTCTACTTAGAATATTCTAAATTCACTTATGGAAAAGACGCAAGCGCAGGATAATCTTGCCCTTGATTTTGATGGTTTATTAGTTAATGATGCTAAAAATGTTGCTGAAGCCTTTAATTTACATTTTTCTAGTCTTGATCACTATAGAGAAATGTTCAATAGTAAGGATAGGCTAGGGACTATTCCTGATATCTTTTGCCAAGAACCTAAAGCAAATACAGTGAATAAAAGAGCGCCCAATATCTATTTTCGGTTATTACATCCTACCGATCTTGTTAGTTGTGTTCTTAAAATGAATCCTAAGCCAGTTTTTGGTCCTGATTTACTTGACTATAGGATTATAAAAAAGGTTATATATTCTATAGCAGAACCTTTGACTACTCTATTCAATTACTCTCTTTGTAAGGGTGTTTTCCCCGAAATTTGGAAGAACTCTACTATTAAACCTATTTTTAAAACAGGTTCTAGGTCCAATATCAATAATTATCATCCGATTTCTCTCTTGGCCCCTCTTTCAAAACTTCTTGAGAAAATTGTATTGGATCAAAATACTGATCATATGGAAAAGTATAATTTGTGGACTGACTCACAACATTGGTTTCGACCCCACCACAATACTGAGACTGCCCTGATGAGGTTCACAAGCTAAGCCACTAGAGTTATTGATGAAGGGAAATATTGTATGTGGCAATGGCTTTTGTGGACCTCACCAAGGCATTTGACCTTGTGGATCATACTGAACTCCTTAATAGTTTATCCGGTGTTTTTTTTTTTTTTTTTTTTTTAGGGAGGTGATTGTTTGGTTTAAGAATTACTTGTCTCATAGAAGTCAAAAAACAATGGTTAATGGGGTTTACTCAGAACAGGCAGAGATACGGTGTGGAGTCCCTCAGGGCTCCATACTTGGACCTTTTTTATTTTCTGTTTTTGTTAATTCTTTGTCTACTATTTTTACTAATACAGAATTAATTATTTATGCATATGATGTGGCATTATTTTGTTCAGGGGCTAATTTATCAATCCTTAAAGAATCCCTGCAAACAGATTTTTCTCTGTTGCATCTTTGGTTTGAGTCACACAAAATAATGAATTCTGCTAAGACTAAAACTATGTTTTTTCTACTAATAATAAACCTCCTATTTCTGAATTTGGAATTGTTGATAAGGATGGTGTTTTGATTATATGTAAAGAGTTTAAATATCTGGGGATACTTTTGGACTCTTACTTTTCATTTGAACATCATAGTGTTGATCTTATTAAGATACTTCATAAAAGACTTGGCCTTCTTTTTCAGATAAGAAAATATCTTACTACAGAGATTAGAACTATGCTTATCCATAGTCTTCTTTTTCTATTATTGATTATGGGTTGATAGTCTATTCCCAAATTTCAGGAAGATTGTTAAAATAAACTTCAGGCTCCCTATCATTCAGTGATACATTTTGTAACTGGACAGTTGAGTTTGACTCATCACTGTACATTATACAAATCATTTGAGTGTCTCTCACTAAATGAGAGATTTAATAGTATGTTTCTAATTTTTTGCCTAAAATTAGGCTTAGTCTTCTTCCAGGTAGTATTTCAAGTCTGTTTCCAGCTGTTCCCAAGATATTAAATACAACTCTTCAAAGTAAATGCTCTTTTCAAATTCCATTTTTTCGCACTGTTTTTGCCCAAAGGTCTGTGACTTTTATTGCTCCAAAGCTTTATAATGACTTACCTAGTAATGTTGTTAATTATCAAAAGATTTCCCATTCAAGACATAATTTAAAAGAAATTTGTTTTCAAATTCTGTTTGTAAGTGTTTTTCTTAGTTTTAATTATGATGTAATTGTTTAATATTCTGACTAATTCCTTAATGTTTTAATTTTATCATGTTTTGTAATGTCTTTATATGTATCATGTATGAAACTGGACGTCTGTGCCCACAGACCTTTTTCAGTATAAAATAAAAAATGAAATGAAAATCCACACATAAACAATAAACACTCAATGATATGAGCACAGGAGTTTTTCCTACAATTGATGAACTAAAGTCTGAGCAAAACAATTTACTCAAAAAGGCTTTTTTAACAGCTTTTAGAATGTTTGAATCACAGAGAGCTCTCAGAGCAAACATCTCCTATGGCTTCCTACACACATTACACCATACTGAGGCTGTGCAGAACACTCTAGAGCCCATGTGACCTACAGTCCCATGAATCACTGCAAAATTCACCTTTGGAGCTTAAAAACAAGGTGAAGTACATTGTTTTCAATGTACTGCAAATTAAAATTGGTGGCGTAGTGGTTTGGGAAGGCAGATTAACGTGAAGTCATTGTTTTCAGTGGACTTCGCTTTACCCATTATAATGCAAAGTACTTCACTTCAATTTGCAGAGTACTCCATGAATTCACCTTTACTCCGTGAATCACTTTGCAGAACAAATTGAACCCACTTCACCCATCACTAGCTGCCAGCCACTGCCAAGTAATTTAAGTATCACAAATAAAATATAATAATATAATAATCTCAGCCTAGTTACTGTAAGTGAGATGTAACCAGGCTAGTATACCACACACAAACAATAATGAAACTATATTAATTTTAAATTTAGTAGCATTTTTTCTGTGAAATATTTGCAGCCAAATATTGGGGATGTGAGAAATATACAAAGAGTATTCAGTTTCTGAACTTTCAGGCATCTGCTAAGCCATGAGTGTTCGAAAATTAAAATGATACAGTCAGGACTCAGGATCAGTTGCTGAGGGAAAAAAATGACTAGTACTAGTAGTAGTAGTAGTAAGGAGTAGGACTGGATTAATGATAAAAAGTGATAAATAAGTACTAGTTGTGACTCGTGAGGGCAAAAACAGATAGTAGTCTTAGTAGTAGTAGTAGTAGGTAGCAGTACTCTACCTTCCAGATCAGATAGTGGAACCAGTTACCACCAAGTAAGTCTGTGACATGAAATGCAGTTGCTTGCTATATTTGGACTCTGAACCCACTGATGTTATAATTTTTTTTCTATTCTGGGCTGCTCATGTGATCGTAGTGGCCTAGCCTAGTCCATCCTGACCTGACTTGTTGCAGTTAATTGCTACCTCATGTAGTAGACCCTATTCACAAAACATTTTCACTCCAGGCACATATTCTTGAAAGTGTTTTCTGCATTGAACCTGCTCAGAGCCGTCAGTGTAGGTTTTATTCAGGTATCGTATTTGGAATTAAGGTAGGAATGTTGTCTTTGAGAAATGTAAGGCACCAAGCATTTTCTGGTGTCAAACAGGATCACGTGTCAGTAATGCCATTACCAGCTGAACAGAACAATCAGTTTGAACGGATGCTAGTTGGGGGGCAATTCATGTACTTCATTGCAATGTTTACTAAAGCAGGTCACAGATTTTGTTTGGATTTCCAGTATTTCAAAGGATCAGCATTCCAGCTGATATTGGGCTCTTCCAGGTACATGTCAACAATGGTCTGTGCTGAGGCGGTGTTACAAGAGGCAGCTGAAGAAGATGTTACAATAACACCTTCTAAGTGACTCCAGAGATATGAAACTGAACTAAGTGATTGTGGAACAGTGCTATGCTTGGCTGATGGTAAAGAAGAAGATTTGGCTGCAGTGGCTGAGGAGGAAGATGGAGAAATTGCCCGCAACAGTAGAGGATGGGCCACCTGATGCTATGATACTGTATCATGAAGAAGATTCTAAATCTGGGGCTGCTATTGCACTTTGTTCCATGACAGCACACACCTCACCAATTATTTCTTGTTTGTTTATCTTGAAACGCATGTCATCATCATCACTCAATAGTTGTTCTGATTTGTACCGTGGGTCCAAGATTGTTGCTCCAATGTAGTACTCAGAATGAAGCATTTTACATAGTTTGTCATCTTTTCCGACTTTTTTAACATACAGCTCGTCAGATCTTGTTGTATTTTGGAGATCAACCTGCATGTGTCAGCACCACTTGCAGTCTGTGTGATCATGGAACTGTCTTGCTTCTCTAATGTTTCCCCTAATCAAATTCAATCTGAATTTAAAACATTTTATTAGGCGTATCAACTGGCTCAATGTCGCTGTGTTTGCTCTAACCTCCCTGGTGATTTTTTTTCAAATGGCTGGAGCATGGCCCACTGTGGTGGAGTAATAGAGACGTCTGCATCACCAGTTTTATTTTCTAAGGTGTACTGTCTGACAGTTTTCTTTTGTTCCAGCAGCCTTTGTAACATATAAAAAAATTGAATTCCATCAAGTAGAAATGTCTTGGATTAGTCTGTGCCAAGGTAAACTGTGCTCCTGCTGTATTTTTTCAAACAAGTGACGGGCTTTGCTTGAGTGACTGAAATTAGTGCATATTCTTTTACCAGTGCTAACGAAAGCCTTAATCTCCCTGTCATTATCAATTAAGCAATGCACAAAGCAGTGGATGTGAACAAAGCCCCCCCTTCCAAGGTCTTCCTCATGTAAGACACATTATCTGCAACTATAAAGCCAACTGACAGTCCCAGTGAAGTGAGCCATTGCTGTATTGGTATTTGGAGCTCTTCATTGATGAAGTATGAGGTATGTTCAGATGGAAAATAAAACATTCATAAAACAGCAAACTGTGAAGCTTTACTGTCCCTAGTCCAATGTGAATTATTGAAACATGCCCAATGTGCTGTGTCAGGCATGAAGGGTTCAGGCTGACAGCTTGCTCAGATATCTGTTGTGAGATGCTCCACCCTTTCAACAGCACTGACAAACATGTGTCTTAATTTTTACATACAACATCATAAAGATCTGGAATCCCTGTTGCTGAGAAGCATTTCTGTAATGGTATACTATATTGAGGTTTGAGGTACTCAAGCAGCTGCCTGAATCCTATATTCCTATATGTTCAACCACGTTATATGGCAGCAAATCAACAGCTATCATTTCTGACTTTTTTTTTTTTGGCTATTGTAACAGCAGTAGGGTGAGTCATGGCATATTTGGCTTTATGCTCATATGTTTCTGAGATGGTAAGCTGTCTCCTCTAAGGTGGAGGGCTTTTGAACACATGGTCACTTTCAGTAACAGTTGGAGGAGTCCTTCGAATGGCAGGGAGTGGTGGTGGAAGTGTAGTGCTGTAGGGGCTGCCACTGCTTTCATTTATGGGTGTTGCCCCTGAGTGTAGTGAACTATCACTATCACTTTCTCTTCAAGATTCGCAACTGAACTTCTCACTAATGTTATGACATCTGTCTATGTGTCTTTTCAGTGCTGAAGTTCCCAGTGCTCCTTTCTTTTTACCCCTGCTGACTGGTTGTCTACAAATAGCGCATGTTGCTATCAAGTCATTGGAAGCACTAATGGAGAAGTATGACCAAACAAAATATGCTATTTTTAGTTTTAGTTTTTTCCCAGGAAGGCATAACACCTCAGTCACCTTTTTGGGGGCCCCCCCCCTGGATTTTTCTTGGTCCTGTTCCTCTTCTGGTTTATTCCCACTGCCCCTCTGGAACCAAAACATTTCTGCCTGTTTCTTTCTCATCTGCAATTTCCATCCCCTACAGTAAACCATGTGCTGCCTGATCATTCTCTTCATCTTTATTATTAGTATTGACCTCAATGGGTTCAAACTCAGAAGAATCAGGTGACAGACTGGCAGTAGCATAATATGCAATTGTTCTACATCATTGGGTGCCTCTGTGGGAGGTACCCATCACACCTTTAGTTTTTTTAACTACATAACTTTTTTTTACCTGGGATTGATGATGATCTAATATATTCACCTTTTTTAGATTCAAGCATTCACTTGGAAGATGAAACCGTAGATGTTAAAATAGTCACCTTTTGGGGTTTGATTTTGTTTTCCTTTTTTCAGGCTGATTGTTGTCTTTTGCAGTGCCACTGCCACCTGAGAAACAGAATGTGCCTCATCAACACTTTGATCCATTTGTAACGAAAGATCCATCTAATAACATTAAGTCCTGATTACTCCCACCCACAGGACAGGGACAAATTTACTTTATGACTCATGACTTCTACAGTGTACATACTGACAGCATACCAACAGTGCAGCAGTCCACCACCACTTCCTTTCAACATTACTGAACTGGCTCCTACAATACAGTTACTGTTAAGTGACCAAGCTCAACAACTGTTAAGTGTGCCTCAGAAATTGAATTGGAGATGCAGACAGATCTGGTGCTTTAGCCACACACAGCACAGTCCCAATTATGAGAGTTGCTTAATGCTTATAAGTAATGTAAGTTTGTAATACGATATACTATAAAACTAATGATAATGAGGAATAATGGGGAAAGAGTGATGATGATGACGATGCTCGTGTGTAGAGCTTGTGCTTTACTTGTGTTGTACTTTAAACACTCAACCTGCTACAAGTCACAGTCAGATTATCCTCTAGGCTAACCACAGCCAGCAGCACAGGGCAGGTGCATTAATATGTATGTTGTTTTGAACAGTATTTTTTTAATACATAAAATCGTGATTAAGTGAATGAATGTAGGTGATGAGAATCATTATTTGTGATTGGATAGCACAAGTCAACGATTTATTTTGCCATCCTGCTGCACTTGCTCTGTACACACAGCCACAATGAAGTCAGAAAATGAGGATTTTATGAAACTGTAAACTCTCTGGTACCCACAGTAGTCTCTCCCTCTCTCTCCTCTGGATCTGGAATGGCACAAGTCAGATTTTGCCAGACTGCCCTTTGTACACACACAGCTACTGTCTGAGGCCAAGAAAAAAAGTTTCATTTGGGATTTTCTGTAACTGTAATCTCTGCCCTCCCTCCCAGCCCAGTATTCTGGATCTGGAATCGCACAAGTCAGATTTTGCCAGCCAAGAAAAAAAAAACTTTCATTTGGGATTTTCTGTAACTGTAATGGGCCTCCAGTACTCGAGTCTCTCTCTCTCGCCCCCTCTCCACACTAGTCTCTCTCCCTCTCTCTCTCTCCTCTGGAATGGCAAAAGTCAGATTTTGCCAGCCTGCTCTTGTTCACACAAGTCACCAGCCCAGCATTGCCAGCATACCCCCACCCTGCACCATTGTTCCCCAGTCCCAAGACTGTCTCCCCAATCTGATCCCCAATGCTCCCTAATGAATTCTGACCCCAACTGCCTTCATCCACTCCCACGATCAGTTCTCTCTCCCTCCCTAACTTCTTCTTTGTCCCACTCCATTCCCTTCCCTCCAGCTGGAGAAACTCTTATTTTTTTTAAGGGTGCTTTTTTGTTTTGGCCCTGCTGCTCAGTGTAGCTCCTCTGATCCTCTCTTTTCCCAGTCCTCATCGTTCTGGGCCATGTGGTGCACTTAGCATGGTTATATATCATGAGTACATCATGTGACATTCTGTTGCCTGACTAGATGCTGCTGGCTGCCTGTACATGCCAATGGTGTCCCCATGGCAAAAGAAAACAAAATCAGGGGAAACAACATCTCCACAGACCCAGAACCGGACTTCTACCATGAAGTCCATATTTATCCAGGTCCATGGATTTCGGGTTCAGTTGGGGGCTCCTGATCTCCCACAGAACAGTCTGCACAGCAGTAGTGCAGAGGACCCAGCTACGCTGTAGGTACAAGTCAGCACATTGCCCCTACCCATGACATTATCTACACACCCATTCCTACCAGTATGCAGAGATCCTACCCTTGCTCAGGACACAGGTCAGGACACCGACCCTACCAATTACATCATTCACACACCCATTCATACCTGCATACAGAGGTCTCACCGATGTTGGGGTACAGGTCAGCACATCGCCCTTTCCCTCTGGTAGGACATGCCTCTGACAGTGTGGCACCTACTACAGTCATCCTGTGGCTGTCATTGTGCAGGATCCAGCAGGACTGTAGGTGAATGTGGTGTCAGCAGCATGCATATTGAGGAGGCACATTCAGGACAACAACCCACCTAGTGGTAGGGACGTCACATGCTGTCACCTGTGGAACCATCCCTACTGTATAATGGCCATATCCCTAGGGATGCTATATAAGCATGGCCAAAGCCTGCAGGTTGCATGCAGTGGACAGGGTTCTATGTGATAATGGTGGAAGCCTAAAGGTGATCACCGTTATCACAAAGTCAAAGTGCTGAAAATTTTTTTTGCCATTCTGACACCCCAGCACACAGCAAAATGGTGCCGGGGACTTAGTTTTTTTAATGTTTTCTGTGGTGGGCTTTGCCCCTGCACCCTCCTACTAAAGGATTCTCAACTCCAGAGGGTGCATGCCGGGATGGGGGGGTGAAAACATTTTAAAAAAAAGGTTTGGATTGGGCACAACAAAAATTCACCAGCACCCGGACTTGAACCCAGTACCCTGCGGACAGATGCTGGCAATCCACACACTGCGCCATGGGGTTGGACTCAGCAACACACTGCAGCACCACTCCTCACATCCCTTCCCACCCCTCGCTGTACATGCCTGCTGCCACCCCCTCGCACGTACGTATAATGACATCCTGTCGCTATACTCACCCCCTCCATCCGGCCACCCTATGATCCTGTGGCCATCCCTGCAATGCGCTGGGGAAGGGGTCACCGTTATTGTAGGTGCCCTTCACCCAGCACCAATATTATGGGATACTGTGGACAGCATACAGTACCAGATCAGGAGGGAACATCAAACACTGCTCTCAAGCAGCAGCAGCACCCATATGCATGCCTGTCATGTTGTGCCCACCACTGCTGCTAATCTCTGCAGTCCTGTATCTTTATATGGTCACAAGATGCCCTCAGGGTACAGGACAGTTTGCAAGTTGCTCAATGCAGTTCTGCCATGTAACTGTGAGCTGTGCTGAGGACACCCACCAGAAGGTTACTAGGGTATCTTGTGGCACAAACAGTAATTGCACTGGGGCTTCCATGTCTGCCTCTCCCCCTCCCCCCACAGTGTATAATAGCACAGTGGTCCTAAGATCAGCTCTGTCTGGTATAGCAGTGGTGGGGCTGTGCACTTTCACAAAACAAAAAAAACAGGGATACTGCATCCCAATGTGGTGCAGGGTCCCTGTCCACCTGACCACAGCTGGTAAGTTGGCACAAGCCCTAAAAACTCTGGCTCAGGTAGACCTGCTTTGGCTGCATGCAGTGTACCAAAATTTGGAATGGCGCAAGGTGGGGTGCAAGGTGGCCCTTGTGTCATCTTCTTGATGCATGCACTGTGTGTCATTCCCACACCTTTGAAAATCAAGCCAGGATCTTCATTGAATGAAATTAAATTCATAGGGAAGATTTGACAAAAAAACTGAAATATTTTTTGTTGAAGTAATTTGTCAGTATAGCAGACATTTCCTGCGATTTTGGGTGATAGTGGAGAATACCAGACCACACCAGGCCTACACTATTAGCATAGAGTTCAAGTTACACTGCTCTCTCAAAACCACCTTTCAGTTATGTTTGTATTAGCTTATTTAAGTTGGGGGCCCCTTAAAAAAAAACACCAAAAAAAACAAAACAAGGAGGAGGGCGAAGCTCCCAACTCAAATAAACTAATACAAAAGCTGCCTTCATAAATGCTTTACACTACACAAGTAGTGGTGGTCCGGTATTCTCCACTATCACCTTATTTTGAAAGTTGGATGAGAGACCTGTCCTAGACCATAGAAGTGCACTAGACAAATGAAATCCAATGAATTCTCACAGCAGTTCTCAGTGAATGGATTGTTTACAATAAATCTACACCAATCATAGCATCAGGACCTCAGTTTTCAAACACCCACCGTCAAAAAACAAAACTGAGCCAAAAACAGTTAACCCATGCCAATAAGAGTTACACCTTTTATTATTTTGAGATTTTATCAAACAGCTTCAATGCCATTTCTGCAAGAAGCTCTTGAAGAATATTCCTCAAGGCTAAGGGTCCTTTTTGGAAGTCTGGAAGGGGGAGAAGTGCAACCTCTGTGATTTTATTACTGTTACCATCCCCTTTACCAGGCTATTTTGAATCTGAGTGACTGGGGTAGATATGAAACTTAACGAAAAAAAATGATTCACAACATACCTTACTGCTGGTCTGCACTCTTGCCAGATGTAGCTCTCCTCCAACAAGTTTATCAACAACAACAAAAACACAGTGCTGCAAATATTTGCTACTGCTTCCTTCCATGGTTAGCATGTCATCAGAAGTGAACTCTTAACATCAAAACACTGAAGCTGTTGTACTGTCCATAGCTCTTCCTGGGTCTCCCTTCCTTCATTTACAGAGCACTAAAGCTGCCTGCCAAGATTATAAACGTTATTCTTTGTTTGACAACTGCTGCAAAGTGTATAGGCTCAGTGGCAGACAAGTAGCTATAAAGGTGATACTGATCAATTATGACCAGAAGCGCACTCCAACAGTTGGGTACTATGATACTAAGAGCTGCCTATAATCATGGCCACTTCCTGTTCTGTGACATTGCAAATACTCTGATCAATCACGAACACGGTCATCAAGCAAAACATGAATAAATACAAGAAAATAATATGAGAATGCACACAATGGGACAGAGGAGGGTGCAGGGCAAATACCCCATTGCAGTTACATAAATGCACACAATGCAATTAAATAAGTAGTATAATGAATAAAAAAAATACAATAAGAATGCAGTAAAATAAGTAAGCATTGGCACCCGGGGAAAGCTGTAGGGGATTGCATTGAGCTAACAGAACAGAATTTTATCAGACAACAAAATAAGAATGCACAAAATTGGACGGAGGGGGTGTGAGGGTGGCACAGCCCCCAGTGTAGTAAAACAAGTGAAATACATTGCTGTTGCTACCTCCATTGTAAGTTCACCCCTAGACAATTAAGTGCTGATTCATACTTGTTTAATGCACGTGTTCTCCCTATTTCTGTGTTACATATTTTTATTGTGTAAATTATTTTCCTTATACTTAAAACAGGAGAAAAGTCCAGCACTTCAGGAAATGTGGGTGGATAAGCGGCTTAATTTTTTTTTTTTAAATCTGAGCAGGAGAACAGTTAAGCACTGTTGGAAGTGGAACTGATGAGAAAACACCAGTACTTTGTTGAGTATTGTTCCCTTGGATGGAGTCACATTGCTGTCACTCCCACTGGCATTTTATTATTTTTTTTTTATATTAATCATTTTGTCCTCCCTGCAATGATACAGCTCAGCCTTCTGCCAACCCTCTACAGCCCCACAACTGGTACACACAGGGACTTACCTCTGCCATGCTTCATATATGGCTTAACACCCCCATGGCAGGGGCACCATGCTGCCGGTGAGACGGATCCAGTGAGGGCCCTTGGCACTGACTTTCCCCACAGCTTGACCATCCATGGCAGGATTCAGACAATGGAGCACCACCCACTGATGAACAGATCCGGTGATGGAGAAGGTTCCTGCTGTCCAGTGTGGGTCGACATCATCTAAGCTGCATCTGGCCATTTTCCTCTGTGGGGGGAGGGTCAAAATGCAGTTCAGACACAAATGCACTATGCACACTACCATGTATGAGGTGTCACTGGCCATGGCACATATCACACCTGTAGGTGCAATGGATGCACTGAGCCTCTGCCAGGGGTCAGACCAGTGCTGAAAACCTACAACCAACCCTCCCAGAGGAGGAAGAGGACAGCCTAGAGACTCAATCCTCCTCTCCCTGGAAAGCCCCATTGATACAAGTCCATCACTGAACCTGGATCACCAGTATGGTGGCAAATGTAGCATGGGTGCCTCTGCTGTCCATGCCACTGGGCCACCTGACAGCATTTTAAATGGAGCACATACCACAATCACCCATGGCTGACTACCACTTTATACTTGGTCTAAGTGGCAAATCAGAGCTGTTAATAGCTCTGTCCATAGGCTAACACTGTACATGCTCCCACAGCTGCTTCTGGCTCTGATGTCAGCTGCAGGTGATTATGGGATGCATCTGCAGATGCAAATATGAGCAGGAGAGCAGACAAGCACTGTAGGAAGTGGCACTGATGAAAGAACATGGGTACTTTGTTGAGTACAGTTCCCGTGGATGGAATCACACAGCTGTCACTGCCACTGCCATTTTATTATTTTTTTATTAATCTTTTTCTCCTCCCTGCCAAGGTGCTACTCAGCTTTCTGCCAATGTCCCACAGCACCACAACCGGTACACACAAGGATTTACCTCTGCCACTCTTTCTGTATGGCTTACCCCTACCCCCTCCCAAGGTGGGGTCATCGGGGCACTGTGCTGCCAGTGAAACAGATCCAGTGAGGGCCCTTGGCACTGACTTCCCCCAAAGCTTACCCTTCCATGGCAGGAGAATAAACTTTTTGTCACTCTTTCTTTGAGAACAGCAAGAGGAAGGAGGTGCTGTTAGAACTTTACTACTCTACTGGGACTTAAGAACTATAACTGTTCTACTGGGACCTTCAATTTAGGGTAAAAACAAACAATAAAAAAAACAAGAGTTAGTGGGTTTGTTTGAGTTTAATAAAGGGAACTGTTATCTGTGCAGTTAGCTAGGTGAAGAAGGAAACTGTGAATTAGGAGGAGTGACTTAGGTAGCAGGAAGCCAGGTGTCTGTGGTGATTTGCATATGCAGCCCTTGATGCTTTGCATTGTGGGGGCATGTGTGATTTTGTATTTTCTTGAAACTTGGCTTCCCAGCCAAATGCCCTTTGGGGTAACCCTTGCCTCAGTGTTTATGCACAGAGGTTCTTTGTCTTTTAAGTTTTTTATTTTAATGGGTTCACTACAATATATCCCAGGCACACTGCCTTGGGGTAGCTGGTCTATTCCACTGGGGTGTCAAACAGACGAGGCATACTGATGAGTCCTGGTAGGACGAAACACGTGTCTATGTCTTCTGTTAGCACCCTTTGCAAACTGTGTGAGAGGCCTTTCGGCACCATGCAATTCTGCTTAAAGTTGGACCAGCATAACATTCTGTGGTGATTTGCATATGCAGCCCTTGATGCTTTGCATTGTGGGGGCATGTGTGATTTTGTATTTTCTTGAAACTTGGCTTCCCAGCCAAATGCCCTTTGGGGTAACCCTTGCCTCAGTGTTTATGCACAGAGGTTCTTTGTCTTTTAAGCCAGGTGTTTGAATTAAAACTGCCCTAGATAGCTTTTTGCAGAGAACAGCAAGAGGAAAGAGGTGCCGTTAGAACTTTACTACTCTGCTGGGACTATATAGCCCTCCCTTCTTCCCCAGTAACCCCCACGCATAGCTAGTTCCACTTTTATAGGCACAGGATTTGACTGAAAAGAACTTCCTGTTTGGGAGCAAGAAGGGAGTGATCACAGAGGCACTAAAGACTCACCGTCCTAGAAGGAAAAAAGTAACTCTCCATTCCCTCCCCGAGCTGCTGGAGGTCTGGCTCTGAGCAAGTCAGAAAGAGACTATGGAGGAATACAGGAACTTCCTGTCCCAGAACAGAAAGAGCAGAAGCTTTAAGGGCACGGAGGCAGTAGGAAAGTAGGGAGAAAAAATAAATAAGTATATAAATAAAAATAAACTGAGAGAGGAAAGAGGAAGCATACAAAACAACAGTTGAGGGCCACAAATAAGATATGATGGGAGTGGTGCAGTGTAGTGGCTGTGGAGCGGCAGTCTTCCGGAGATGTTCTGGAGGATGTGACATTGTCCCATTTGCAGGCACCTCTCTTGGCTGAGGGAGGAGGTTGCTCTTCTCCTGGTTGAGCTGACCAGGATTCATGGGACCTCCTCTCCCACCCAGGGACCACCAGGCTGCTGCCACAGCCTGAGAGGTTGCCTAGAAAAAAGAGTGATTAGACCACAGTGGGCTCAAGGAGGGTAAGGGTGGTGGAATGGAGGTGTATCCCTCCAGCTGTACCTGTCCACAGTTTGAACATTGTTCTGGCAGATTGTGGTTCCTCTATGGAGGCACTCCCAGTGGAGACCAAGGAGGTTGCTGGGAACCTCCACAAAGACCCACAGGAGGGTGGCATGGGACCCCACAGGGGAAGGAGACAATTCCTGGTGGGAGATTCCATTTTTAGGAGGGTAGAACTGGGGGAGTGGGGGAAGAGGGAGGTAAGGTACCTGCCTGGCACCATGACTTGGAGGGACAGGGAGTGAATCCTCAGGATCATGGGAGCAACTGCATGGGGGAGGGAGCTGGATGTCATTGTCCACCTAGAGACAAATGACCTGGCTGGGAAAGGGATCAGAGCAGTGCAGGAGGAGTTTGTTGAGTTGGGGAGGGGCCTTAGACAGGTAGCATGCACGGTAACCTTCTTGGAGGTGCTGCCTGTCTATGGCATGGGTGAGGATAGGGTGCTCTGCACCATAGGATTCAATCAATGGTTGAAAAACTGGTACATAGCTCTGGGTTTTGGCTTTATTGGGGACAGGGGGTCCACCTGAAGGGATACAGGCCTAAAGTTGCTCGATGGTCTGCATCTGTCCAGGAGGGGAACCAGGATCCTAGGTGATAGGTTTAAATGCTTCTTTGGCAAGCATTTAAACTAGCTAAAGGGGAAGGTACTGAAAAGGAGCAGGGAAATCCTAGCCCCACCCCCAAAAAAAAATCAGGTGGTTAGTGAGGTAAACATCAAGATAGAGAAGTTGATAGGAGAATGGCAGGTAAATGGAGAAAAGCAAAGGCAGTAAAACAGGGATGGGGCAAAAAGTGGTAAGGCAATCAAAAATGGAGTGTAATGAGCACCAATGCCCATAGTCTAGGTAACAAGCTCCCTGAACTGGTGGCCTTGATGGAAAAAGGTGGATAAAGCAATGGGGCCTGATAGGATTCACCCCAGGATTTTAAAAGAACTAAGGGAAGAACTAGTAACACCACTGACTACCCTTTTTAATAAATCATGGGAGGATGGTGTGGTACCTGCAGACTGGAGGAAGGTGGATGTGATTCCCCTTCACAAAAGTGGGAGCAAGACAGAGGCAGGAAACTATAGACCTGTCAGTTTGACTTCAATGGTAGGGAAAATAATGGAATCACTTCTGAAGGAAAGAATCGTTGAGTACCTAAAGGCCAGTGGGGCACAGGACCCAAGGCAGCATGGATTCACAGCAGGAAGGTTATGTCAGACAAATCTAATTGATTTCTTTGACTGGGTGACCAAAGCAGTAGACCAGGGAGGGGCTGTGGACATGGCCTACCTAGACTTTAGCATGGCATTTGACACAGTCCCGCACAAAAGATTAATAAACAAATTAGCCAGCCTGGGAGTGGGTCCTAGGGTAGTAGCCTGGGTAAAACACTGGTTGGACAACAGTACACAGCAGGTAATAGTAAATGGAGTCCACAGTGAAGAAAGAAGGGTTACTAGTAGCGTACCGCAGGGTTCAGTCCTGGGGCCGGTCCTTTTTAATGTCTTTATAAATGACATTGCAGAGGGACTGGAAGGGAAAGTATGTATTTTTGCAGATGACTCAAAGATCTGCAACAGGGTTGATACAAAGGTGGGGTGGAAAGGATGAAAAGGGACTTGGCAAGGTTGGAGGAATGGTCAAATGTATGGCAGCTTAGATTCAATGCAAAGAAGTGCAAAGTAATGCACTGGGAAACAAAAAATCAGGGGAAGAGTACACAATGGGGGGGTGAGATACTGATGACAAAAAAAATGGAAAGGGACCTGGGGGTAGTCATATCAGATGACCAAAAGGTGTGCAAGCAATTTGAGGAAGCAGTAAGGAGGGCTTGGGGTATACTGGGATGCATAGGGAGAGGCATCACCAGTAGAAAACAGGAAGTTGTTGGCCCTCTGTACAGACAGTTGGTAAGACCACATCTGGAGTACTGTGTACAGTTCTGGAGACCCCATCTCCGCAAATACATAGACAGAGTGGAGGCTGTCCAGAGGAGGGCAACCAAAATGATGCAGGGTCTGCATCAGAAGACATATGAAGAAAGACTAAAGGAACTAAAGATGTATAGCCTCGAGGAAAGGAGGGATAGGGGGACATGATAGAAACTTTCAAATACCTCAAGGAAATCAACAAAGTCCAAGAGGGTAGCATTTTTCAGAAAAAGAGATGTGCAAAAACAAGGGGGCACAATTTAAAGATAGAGGGGAGACGGCACAGAGGTAATGTGATGAAGTATTTCTTCACAGAGAGGGTTGTGGATACATGGAACAGCCTTCCTGAGGAGGTCATAGAGTCAAAAACAGTGAGAGAATTCAAGAATGCATGTGACAGACATAAGGCAATTCTGCAGCTTATCCATTAGGTAGGGAAATGGGCAGACTAGGTGGGCCAAGCAGTCCTTATCTACCATCTAATTTTATGTTTTATGTAAGAGGGGCCTGGATATCATGGCAGTCACAGAAACATAATAAATGGATAACCGTGACAGGGATGTCAACATACCAGGGTACACAATCTACAGGAGGGACAGGGAGTTGAAGAAGAAGAGGTAGCTCTCTATGTAAGGAAGGAATCAAAGCAATGGAACTAAAGGGTAAAAGGGAGGAGAGGAAGCTCTGTCGGTCACCCTGTAGACTGGAAATGGCACCACAATCTGCATGGTGGTTGTATACAGATCCCATCTCAGGGGTAGGAAATGGACAATAAAATGGTAGAAGACATCCTTAGGATGGCAGAAAAAGGGAGATATTGCTGATGGGGGACTTGAATATGCCAGATGTTAACTGGAGCACCTCTGCTGCAGCCACGTCCAAGAGAAGGGTTATTCTTGATGCCCTACAGGGGCATGTCTCAGACAGCTAGTGTTGGAATCCACTCAGGAGGAAGTAATCTTAGACCTGGTACCTTATATGTTGACGGAGAGAGGCTCTCAGGCGTAGAAGTAGGTAGCCATCTGGGAAAAGCGTGACCACCAAACAGTGTGATTCATTATAAACACAGCCGCAGAGTCAAGCCACTAAAGCGTGAGGGTACTGGACTTTTGGAGGGCTGACTGTCAAATGGGAGAGTGCTTCAGAAAAGCACTAGCAAACAGGCAAGAAAGAGGGTGAAGGAACAATGGTGAAACATAAAAGCTTCCATCACAGAGGAAACAAGCCTTTGTGTGAAGCAAAAAAGCAAAACAAAAAAACAAAAAACATTATGGTTCACAAAAGAAGTGGTGGGAAGGTTAGGGAGAAAAAGATAGCGTTTAGGAAGTATAAGGAAACATAGAAGGAGCAGGACAGAGAACTGTACCAGTTAAAGTAGAAGGAAGCAGGTAAGGCAGTCAGAATTGCAAAGGCCCAAACCAAGGAAAAGATAGTCAGCTTGGTTAAGAAGGGGAATACAACCATTTATAGATACATTAGGGAGTGAAGAAAGACCAAGGGATGGATAATGAGGCTTAATAAAGGGGAGGGTGGCTGGGCAGAACGGGACAGTGAAAAAGCAGGGATACTGAATGAATTCTTTGGCTCAGTATTCACAAAAGAAGATGAGGGGGAGGCACCTAATCCAATCAATTGAAGCACCCTGGACGGGGGGATACCAGTCCATTCACAGAAGAAAGGGTTCTGAAAGATCACCTAAAACTGAAGGTGGACAAAGCAATGGGGCCTGATGGGATTCACCCCAGAATTCTAAAAGAACTAAGGGGAGAACTAGTGACATCACTGACTACCCTTTTCAACAAATCATAGGAGGATGGTGTGGTACCTAAGGACTGGAAGAGGGCGGATGTAATTCCCCTTCACAAAAGTGGGAGCAAAGCAGAGGCAGAAAACTACAGAACAGTTAGCTTGACCTTAGTGGTAGGGAAAATGATGGAATCACTTCTGAAACATAGAAACATAGACTTTGATGACAGATAAGGACCACTTGGCACACCCAGTCTGTCCATTTCCCTACCTATTGGATAAGCTGCAGATCCTAGTTAACCAACAGCCTACTTCCTCCTACCCCCCACAAGAATTGCTTTATGTCTGTCCCATGCATTCTTGGATTCCCCCTCTGTTTTGGACCCCACAACCTCCTCAGGAAGGCTGTTCCATGCATCCACTACCTTCTCTGTGAAAAATTACTTCCTTACATTGCCCTGAACCATCCCCTTCTATCTTCAAGTTGTGCCCCTTGTTCTTACACATCTCTTTTCTGAAAGATACTACCCTCTTGGACTTTACTGATTCCCTTGAGGTACTTAAATGTTTCTGTTGTGTCCCCCTCTCCCTCCTTTCCTCGAGGCATACATATTAAGCTCATTTAGTCTCTCTTCACATGGCTTCTGTTGCAGTCCCTGCACTATTTTAGTTGCCTCCTCTGGACTGCCTCCATCCTGTCTATGTCCTTGCAGAGATGAGGTCTCCAGAACCGCACACAGTATTCCAGATGGAGTTTCACCAAATGTCTTTACAAAGGGAAGCAACTTCCTGTTTTCAAGTAGCGATTCCTCTCCCTATACTAACATACTAAAATGCCAGCAGAATAGGCCTAACAGTCTTTCGAGTCTGCTTGGTTTTCAGCACCCGCACTGAGGGCCAATTTCGATGCCCCCCTTCCCTTTCGGGTTATACTGTCCCCAGTCCCAGATGTTCCACCTGTATTGGGCCTGGTCAGATTTACCCTCCCCCTGTACCTGTCCCATCCCCTCTTAAACTCATCCACAGTCTCCACCTCTACCAGCTCCCTGAGCAGCGCATTCTATGGCTCTACCACCCTTTCAGTGCAATAACACCACCTCCTCTCCCCTCTGAGCCTGCCCCTTTCCAGCTTACACCCATGACCTCTCGTAGCCCCACCCTTCTTCCTTTGGATCAACTTGACTGGGTCACCCTTATTGATCTCTTTCATGTACTTAAAGACCCCTATCATGTCCCCACTGTCCCTCCTCTCCTCCAGGGTGTACATGTCGAGCTCCTTTAGCCTCTCCCCATAGGTCCTCTCAACCAGGCCCCAGATCATTCTGGTTGCCCTCCTTTGGACCCTCTCTAGAAGTGTCATGTCCCTCTTTAAATGTGGTCTCCAAAACTGCACACAATACTCAAGGTATGGCCTAATCAAGCAGTTGTACAGTGGAAGGATCACTTCCACCTTTCTGGAGGTAACCCCCACCCCGGCGATGCATCCCAGCATCCTATTTTTCCTTGCTGCTGCCTTCCTCATTTTGACATCTACCACTACCCCCAGGTCCCACTCACCCTCCATGACTTGAACTGAGTCTCCTCCCAGGGTATACCCATGGCCTGGATTTCTGACTCCCAGGTGCAGAACTTTGCGCTATCCTGCATTGAATTTAGGTTTCCATTTTCCCAACCACTTTTCAAGAGCCTCCAGGTCCTCCTGCAAGGCCACCCTTCCCTCCTCCTCATCCACCACAGCACCCAGCTTTGAGTCATCTGCAAAGAGACTCACCTCACTCCTGATCCCTTCCTGATGTCTGAGACATAGGCATTGAGCAGGAGTGGCACCAGCACTGACCCCTGGGGCACTCCACTAGTAACCCACCTTGGGAATGAGGCTAACCCTCCAACCACCACCTTCTGAGTATGCTCAGAAAGCCAATTTCCTATCCATCTTAACAACTGTCTCTCTACCTCCATTTCCTTCTGCTTAGCCTGCAGGCCACTGTGGGTACAGATCAAATGCCTTGCTGAAGTCCAGAAACAGGTCATCCATCGGCCTACCCTGGTCCAGGGCCCTCATCACCCAGTTATAGAACTCAACAAGGTTTGTCTGTCATGATCTTCCTGGGGCAAAGCCATGCTGCCTATTGCCCAAATACCCAGTTTGTTCCAGTAACCCCCCCAGCCTTTCCTTGACAATACCCTCCATCACCTTGCTGACCACTGATGTCAGGCTTAACAGGCCTGTAATTTCCCGCTTCCTCTCTTGATCCCCTAATGGATTGGCACAACATGGACCACCATCCAGTCTTGGGGCACCCACCCAGTCCTCAGAGAGATGTTGAAAAGCTCTGCTAGGGGGACTGTCAGGACATCTACTAGTTCCCTCAGCACCCTGGGATGTATCTCATCTGGTCCAGGTGCTTTCTCCATCCAAGGGGCCTGATGGCTTCCCTTACTCTCTCTATTGGGATTTCAGCCTCCATGTCCTCCCCTTTTCACCCTGTACTGCTGGCCCCCACCTGTCTGTGGTGGCTACCCTTCCCAAGACCCATCAGGGCCCGATCTCACGGTCCCACCCATTCCTCCAGTTTGCCCTCGTTAACACCACAAGACATAGCCCCTCCATCCCCGTAAAACTGAGGCAAAGTACTCCATTTAGAACTTCACCTGTTCTCCCACCTCCTGTACCCACCCATCCCCTATCCTTATCCTGCTGATCTGCCCCATTACTTTCCTTTTTCCCTATGTATCTAAAGAACCCTTCCCCTCTGGATCCCACTGGCCAAGAACTTCTCCTTTTTGCCTTAGCTGCTCTCACCACCCTGGTGAATCTCTTGACTGATGCTCATATTCCTCCTGATCCCTTTCACTACTTAATGGGTCCCTTACCTCTAGGTCCCTAATCTGATCACTGTCTGCCAGGACCACGTCCAGTGTCCAGGCCTCCCTAGTTGGCTCACCCACCTGTTATGTCAGAAACGCATCCTGGAAGACATCCAGAAGCCTCCGCTCCCTGGCCACTGGTGACATCATAGTGCCCCAGTCTGTTCCTGGCATGTTGAGGTCTCCCATTACCCTTCCCGTTCCCAATCTACAGTGTCCCTCGAGACTTGCCACCAAACTTTTTTCCAGAACCTCCGCCAGTGCTGGTGGTCTGTATACCACTCTGACCTTTATTCTCTTACCCCTGCATCAGCAGGGTGACCCAAATAGCCTCCACGCCCTCTGCCTCCTCTACCCTCCAATACCCATGAAATTTCTGACTAACAGTGCTACACCACCACCTCTTCCCTCGCCCCATCTTTTCTGAACATAGTATAGCCCTCCTGATTTAGGTCCTCACTCCCACTTGTACCCTTGAGTGGCCCAGGTCTCAGTGAATGCTGCCACATCTACCTCCTCCTTAGCTAGCATCACCCGAAGGTCAGGCATTTTATTTTCCAAGCTCCTGGCATTTATGAGGACCACTCTCCAACCCTTTTCCATCCTCTCCTCCCCCCTTTAAGCTCCTGTTTCTCAGCTCCTGCCCCTATCTGGTGACCCATTTGCAGATCTCCTTAGCCCCCTAAAGGAGTGGAGATCATGTCCCTCATTTATTGTACCTGTTGGCACTACCCCTTTTTTGAACACCCCCCCAGTATCCTCCCAGCCCTCCTTAGCCTACCTTTAAGTATCTGATATGACTACCCTTACATCCCTTGCCATGTTTGTTGTTAGAAAGAAGGAATTGTTGTGCACCTAGAGGCCAGCAGGGCACAGGACCCAAGGCAGCATTGAATCACAGCAGAAAGGTCATGTCAGATGAATCTAATAGATTTCTTTGACTGATGACCAAAGTAGTAGCGCAGGGAGGAGCTATGGACATGGCCTACCTAGACTTTAGTAAGGCATATGACACAGTCCCACACAAAAGATTAATAAACAAATTAGCCAGCCAGGGAGTGGGTCCCAGGGTGATAACCTGGGTAAAAAACTGGCTGAACTACAGGACACAGAGGGTAATAGTAAACAGAGTCCACTCTGAAGAAAGAAGGGTTCCTAGCAGGGTACCGCAGGGTTCATTACTGAGTCTGGTCCTTTTTTTAATGTCTTTATAAATGATATTGTAGAGGGACTGGAAGGAAAAGTATGCCTCTTTGCAGACAACACAAAGATTTGCAACAGGGTTGATACACAAGGGTGGTGGAAAGGATGAAAAGGACTTGGCAAGGTTGGAGGAATGGTCAAATGTATGGCAGCTTAGATTCAATGCAAAGAAGTGCAAAGTAATGCACCTGGGAAACAAAAATCAGGGAAGAGTACACAATGGGGGTGAGATACTGATGACAAAAAAAATGGAAAGGGACCTGGGGTAGTCATATCAGATGACCAAAAGGTGTGCAAGCAATTTGAGGAAGCAGTAAGGAGGGCTTGGGGTATACTGGGATGCATAGGAGAGGCATCACCAGTAGAAAACAGGAAGTTGTTGGCCCTCTGTACAGACAGTTGGTAAGACCACATCTGAGTACTGTGTACAGTTCTGGGAGACCCATCTCCGCAAATACATAGACAGAGTGGAGGCTGTCCAGAGGAGGGCAACTAAAATGATGCAGGGTCTGCATCAGAAGACATATGAAGAAAGACTAAAGGAACTAAAGATGTATAGCCTCGAGGAAAGGAGGATAGGGGACATGATAGAAACTTTCAAATACCTCAAGGAAATCAACAAAGTCCAAGAGGGTAGCATTTTCAGAAAAAGAGATGTGCAAAAACAAGGGGGCACAATTTAAAGATAGAGGGGGGACGGCACAGAGGTAATGTGATGAAGTATTTCTTCACAGAGAGGGTTGTGGATACATGGAACAGCCTTCCTGAGGAGGTCATAGAGTCAAAAACAGTGAGAGAATTCAAGAATGCATGTGACAGACATAAGGCAATTCTGCAGCTTATCCATTAGGTAGGGAAATGGGCAGACTAGGTGGGCCAAGCAGTCCTTATCTACCATCTAATTCTATGTTTCTATGTAAGAGGGGCCTGGATATCATGGCAGTCACAGAAACATAATAAATGGATAACCGTGACAGGGATGTCAACATACCAGGGTACACAATCTACAGGAGGGACAGGGAGAGTTGAAGAAGAAGAGGAGTAGCTCTCTATGTAAGGGAAGGAATCAAAGCAATGGAACTAAAGGGTAAAAAGGGAGGAGAGGAAGCTCTGTCGGTCACCCTGTAGACTGGAAATGGCACCACAATCTGCATGGTGGTTGTATACAGATCCCCATCTCAGGGGTAGGAAATGGACAATAAATGGTAGAAGACATCCTTAGGATGGCAGAAAAAGGGGAGATATTGCTGATGGGGGACTTGAATATGCCAGATGTTAACTGGAGCACCTCTGCTGCAGCCACGTCCAAGAGAAGGGTTATTCTTGATGCCCTACAGGGGGCATGTCTCAGACAGCTAGTGTTGGAATCCACTCAGGAGGAAGTAATCTTAGACCTGGTACCCTTATATGTTGACGGAGAGAGGCTCTCAGACGTAGAAGTAGGTAGCCATCTGGGAAAACGTGACCACCAAACAGTGTGATTCATTATAAACACAGCCGCAGAGTCAAGCCATACAAACGTGAGGGTACTGGACTTTTGGAGGGCTGACTGTCAAAATGGGAGAGTGCTTCAGAAAAGCACTAGCAAACAGGCAAGAAAGAGGGGTGAAGGAACAATGGTGAAACATAAAAGCTGCCATCACAGAGGAAACAAGCCTTTGTGTGAAGCAAAAAAAGCAAAACAAAAAAACAAAAACACTATGGTTCACAAAAGAAGTGGTGGGAAGGTTAGGGAGAAAAAGATAGCGTTTAGGAAGTATAAGGAAACATAGAAGGAGCAGGACAGAGAACTGTACCAGTTAAAGTAGAAGGAAGCAGGTAAGGCAGTCAGATTGCAAAGGCCCAAACCAAGGAAAAGATAGTCAGCTTGGTTAAGAAGGGAATACAACCATTTATAGATACATTAGGAGTGAAGAAAGACCAAGGATGGATAATGAGGCTTAATAAAGGGAGGGTGGCTGGGCAGAACGGGACAGTGAAAAAGCAGGGATACTGAATGAATTCTTTGGCTCAGTATTCACAAAAGAAGATGAGGGAGGCACCTAATCCAATCAATTGAAGCACCCTGACGGGGGATACCAGTCCATTCACAGAAGAAAGGGTTCTGAAAGATCACCTAAAACTGAAGGTGGACAAAGCAATGGGGCCTGATGGGATTCACCCCAGAATTCTAAAAGAACTAAGGGGAGAACTAGTGACATCACTGACTACCCTTTTCAACAAATCATAGGAGGATGGTGTGGTACCTAAGGACTGGAAGAGGGCGGATGTAATTCCCCTTCACAAAAGTGGGAGCAAAGCAGAGGCAGAAAACTACAGAACAGTTAGCTTGACCTTAGTGGTAGGGAAAATGATGGAATCACTTCTGAAACATAGAAACATAGACTTTGATGACAGATAAGGACCGCTTGGCACACCCAGTCTGTCCATTTCCCTACCTATTGGATAAGCTGCAGATCCTAGTTAACCAACAGCCTACTTCCTCCTACCCCCCACAAGAATTGCTTTATGTCTGTCCCATGCATTCTTGGATTCCCCCTCTGTTTTGGACCCCACAACCTCCTCAGGAAGGCTGTTCCATGCATCCACTACCTTCTCTGTGAAAAATTACTTCCTTACATTGCCCCTGAACCATCCCCCTTCTATCTTCAAGTTGTGCCCCCTTGTTCTTACACATCTCTTTTTCTGAAAGATACTACCCTCTTGGACTTTACTGATTCCCTTGAGGTACTTAAATGTTTCTGTTGTGTCCCCCCTCTCCCTCCTTTCCTCGAGGGCATACATATTAAGCTCATTTAGTCTCTCTTCACATGGCTTCTGTTGCAGTCCCTGCACTATTTTAGTTGCCCTCCTCTGGACTGCCTCCATCCTGTCTATGTCCTTGCAGAGATGAGGTCTCCAGAACCGCACACAGTATTCCAGATGGAGTTTCACCAAATGTCTTTACAAAGGGAAGCAACTTCCTGTTTTCAAGTAGCGATTCCTCTCCCTATACTAACATACTAAAATGCCAGCAGAATAGGCCTAACAGTCTTCGAGTCTGCTTGGTTTTCAGCACCGCACTGAGGGCCAATTCATGCCCCTTCCTTTCGGGTTATACTGTCCCCAGTCCCAGATGTTCCACCTGTATTGGGCCTGGTCAGATTTACCTCCCCTGTACCTGTCCCATCCCTCTTAAACTCATCCACAGTCTCCACCTCTACCAGCTCCTGAGCAGCGCATTCTATGGCTCTACCACCTTTCAGTGCAATAACACCACCTCCTCTCCCTCTGAGCCTGCCCTTTCCAGCTTACACCCATGACCTCTCGTAGCCCACCCTTCTTCCTTTGGATCAACTTGACTGGGTCACCTTATTGATCTCTTTCATGTACTTAAAGACCCCTATCATGTCCCCACTGTCCTCCTCTCCTCCAGGGTGTACATGTCGAGCTCCTTTAGCCTCCCCATAGGTCCTCTCAACCAGGCCCCAGATCATTCTGGTTGCCCTCCTTGGACCCTCTCTAGAAGTGTCATGTCCTCTTAAATGTGGTCTCCAAACTGCACACAATACTCAAGGTATGGCCTAATCAAGCAGTTGTACAGTGGAAGGATCACTTCCACCTTTCTGGAGGTAACCCCCCGCGATGCATCCCAGCATCCTATTTTTCCTTGCTGCTGCCTTCCTCATTTTGACATCTACCACTACCCCCAGGTCCCACTCACCCTCCATGACTTGAACTGAGTCTCCTCCCAGGGTATACCCATGGCCTGGATTTCTGACTCCCAGGTGCAGAACTTTGCGCTATCCTGCATTGAATTTAGGTTTCCATTTTCCCAACCACTTTTCAAGAGCCTCCAGGTCCTCCTGCAAGGCCACCCTTCCCTCCTCCTCATCCACCACAGCACCCAGCTTTGAGTCATCTGCAAAGAGACTCACCTCACTCCTGATCCCCTTCCTGATGTCTGAGACATAGGCATTGAGCAGGAGTGGCACCAGCACTGACCCCTGGGGCACTCCACTAGTAACCCACCTTGGGAATGAGGCTAACCCTCCAACCACCGCCTTCTGAGTATGCTCAGAAAGCCAATTTCCTATCCATCTTAACAACTGTCTCTCTACCTCCATTTCCTTCTGCTTAGCCTGCAGGCCACTGTGGGGTACCGAATCAAATGCCTTGCTGAAGTCCAGAAACAGGTCATCCATCGGCCTACCCTGGTCCAGGGCCCTCATCACCCAGTTATAGAACTCAACAAGGTTTGTCTGTCATGATCTTCCTGGGGCAAAGCCATGCTGCCTATTGCCCAAATACCCAGTTTGTTCCAGTAACCCCCCCAGCCTTTCCTTGACAATACCCTCCATCACCTTGCTGACCACTGATGTCAGGCTTAACAGGCCTGTAATTTCCCGCTTCCTCTCTTGATCCCCTAATGGATTGGCACAACATGGACCACCATCCAGTCTTGGGGCACCCACCCAGTCCTCAGAGAGATGTTGAAAAGCTCTGCTAGGGGGACTGTCAGGACATCTACTAGTTCCCTCAGCACCCTGGGATGTATCTCATCTGGTCCAGGTGCTTTCTCCATCCGAAGGGGCCTGATGGCTTCCCTTACTCTCTCTATTGGGATTTCAGCCTCCATGTCCTCCCCCTTTTCACCCTGTACTGCTGGCCCCCCACCTGTCTGTGGTGGCCACTCCCTTTCCCAAGACCCATCAGGGCCCCGATCTCAACCGGTCCCACCCATTCCTCCAGTTTGCCCTCGTTAACACCACAAGACATAGCCCCTCCATCCCCCTGAAAACTGAGGCAAAGTACTCATTTAGAACTTCTACCTGTTCTCCCACCTCCTGTACCCACCCATCCCCTATCCTTATCCTGCTGATCTGCCCCATTACTTTCCTTTTTTCCCCTATGTATCTAAAGAACCCTTTTCCCCCCCTCTGGATCCCACTGGCCAAGAACTTCTCCTTTTTTGCCTTAGCTGCTCTCACCACCCTGGTGAATCTCTTGACTGTCAGCTCATATTCCTCCTGATCCCTTTCACTACTTAATGGGTCCCTTACCTCTAGGTCCCTAATCTGATCACTGTCTGCCAGGACCCCGTCCAGTGTCCAGGCCTCCCTAGTTGGCTCACCCACCTGTTATGTCAGAAACACATCCTGGAAGACATCCAGAAGCCTCCGCCTCCCTGGCCACTGGTGACATCATAGTGCCCCAGTCTGTTCCTGGCATGTTGAGGTCTCCCATTACCCTTCCCGTTCCCAATCTACAGTGTCCCTCGAGACTTGCCACCAAACTTTTTTCCAGAACCTCCGCCAGTGCTGGTGGTCTGTATACCACTCTGACCTTTATTCTCTTACCCCCTGCATCAGCAGGGTGACCCAAATAGCCTCCACGTTCCCCTCTGCCTCCTCTACCCCTCCAATACCCATGAAATTTCTGACTAACAGTGCTACACCACCACCTCTTCCCTCCGCCCCATCTTTTCTGAACATAGTATAGCCCTCCTGATTTAGGTCCTCACTCCCACTTGTACCCTTGAGTGGCCCAGGTCTCAGTGAATGCTGCCACATCTACCTCCTCCTTAGCTAGCATCACCCGAAGGTCAGGCATTTTATTTTCCAAGCTCCTGGCATTTATGAGGACCACTCTCCAACCCTTTTCCATCCTCTCCTCCCCCCTTTAAGCTCCTGTTTCTCAGCTCCTGCCCCTATCTGGTGACCCATTTGCAGATCTCCTTAGCCCCCTAAAGGGTGGAGATCATGTCCCTCATTTATTGTACCTGTTGGCACTACCTTTTTGAACACCCCCAGTATCCTCCCAGCCCTCCTAGCCTACCTTTAAGTATCTGATATGACTACCCTTACATCCCTTGCCATGTTTGTTGTTAGAAAGAAGGAATTGTTGCACCTAGAGGCCAGCAGGGCACAGGACCCAAGGCAGCATTGAATCACAGCAGAAAGGTCATGTCAGATGAATCTAATAGATTTCTTTGACTGATGACCAAAGTAGTAGAGCAGGGAGGAGCTATGGACATGGCCTACCTAGACTTTAGTAAGGCATATGACACAGTCCCACACAAAAGATTAATAAACAAATTAGCCAGCCAGGGAGTGGGTCCCAGGGTGATAACCTGGGTAAAAAACTGGCTGAACTACAGGACACAGAGGGTAATAGTAAACAGAGTCCACTCTGAAGAAAGAAGGGTTCCTAGCAGGGTACCGCAGGGTTCATTACTGAGTCTGGTCCTTTTTTTAATGTCTTTATAAATGATATTGTAGAGGGACTGGAAGGAAAAGTATGCCTCTTTGCAGACAACACAAAGATTTGCAACAGGGTTGATACACAAGGGTGGTGGAAAGGATGAGAAGGAACTTGGCAAGGTTGGAGGAATGGTCAAAATTATGGTAGCTTAGATTCAATGCAAAGAAGTGCAAAGTAATGAACTTGGGGAAACAAAAACCAGGGGAACAGTACAGAAAGGGGGAGGTATTAACAACAATACAAATGGAAAGGAACCTGAAGGTAGTCATATCAAATGACCTAAAAGTAAGCAAGCAATGTGAGAAGGCAGTAAGGATGGCTGTGGGAATACTGAGATGTACAGGGAGAGGCATGACGAGTAGAAAACCTGAAGTTGTTATCCCTCTGTACAGACAGTTGGTGAGACCCCATCTGGACTACTGCATGCAGTTTTGGAGACCTCATCTCCGCAAGGACATAGACAGGATGGGGGCAGTCCAGAGGAGGCAACTAAAATGGTGCAGGATCTGCAATAGAAGCCATACAAAGAAAGACTAAAAGAGCTTAATATGTATACCCTTGAGGAAAGGAAGGAAAGCAGGAGACATGATAGAAACTTTCAAGTACGGGAGTCACGTGATGCAGAGCGACCGGTGACAGCCTTTTCTGGAGCTCCCACCTGCCACCTATCAAAAATCGAATTTTGCCCTATTTATAGCCTGAATTGACTGAGGGTCTCTCTCTCTAATTGCTTTCTCTACCTGGAGCATTCATTTTTAAGTCTTCAGCGGATCTTAAATTGGAAGCAGTGAGAGTTGTGGTGCGATGGAGGCCGAGATGAAGCAGGCCGGAGTAAGGCATACTCCACCCACGACACCCGAGAAAAGTGCCAAAAAGGCCAAGAACCAGAATCTGGGGCAGGCAGTCAAACAAACTTCCCCTGGTATCGCTGCTAATTTGCTCACAGAGGATCGTTTCCTGCAGGAGCTGCTTCCTTTCCGTGAAACCCTCCAGGACACATCTACTGAGGTGAAGTCCATAAGGAGTGATCTCGGGGCACTTTCACGTAAATTGGAGGACATGGAGGTTAGAGCATCCTCGATGGAAAGCTGGAAGGGGAGAATTGATCCGGAGATAATGAGGCTTCGTCAACAAGTGCATAAACTACAGCTGAAGACGGAAGATTTGGAGGGCAGAAGCAGGAGAAACAACATCTTGATCCTTGGCTTGCCCGAATCTGAAGAGGAAGGGGATACCATTTCTTTTATCCAGAAGTTGTTAAATAAACTATTGACCCCTCACCCCTTAGCCAGCAGTACCATATCGAGAGGGCTCATCGCTCCTTAAAGCCCAAGCCTCAGCCTGGAGCCCCTCCCCATCCCATAATAATAAAGTTTCTTAGCTTTCTCGAGAAGCAGCATGTGCTTGTGAAATCCAGGGAGTTGGAGTCGATTTACTGGGACAGGGCAAACCCGAATTACGCAGAACTTGCCCTATGAGACCCGCCAAAGAAGAGCAGCATTTCACCCTATTGTGAAAAAGCTTATCGTGGCAGGAATTAAATTCAGGATGAACTATCCGGCTCGACTGAAGGTTTCCTTGGAGGGTGTTTGGTGCTCCTACGAAACTCCTGAACAAGCGATGTCAGATCTCACCTTGAAACTTCCCAGTCTGTTCAAAGGGGACTGAACTTTGTTTAGACTTTGGCTCCATTGGGGTTTTCTTTATTTCCATATACAAAACATGTGGTGATTTCTTACCTGCTGGATGTTATTTTGGTTGTGTCTTGGGTCTCGCTGGGGTGGGTTGGGGAGCGGCTGGATCGCGGCCTGGTAGGCCTGTGTGGGACCTGGAGGCTTGTGGCCCAGCTTCGAGGGGCAGGGGGGGAACTCACCTTCTAAGGTGGCGATCTCTTCTGGACCTTTTTAGGACGCGGACCGGAAGTCCTTGAACGGGTTCCTCCGCCATGACTTCTCAATATGTGGAGTATATCTGGGCGATGGACCGGTTGTTCAGTTGCGGGTTTATGCCGGGGCCAGTTTATGCCTGCTGGAACTTTGGTATAGGTAGAGACCATTATTTAAAAGCTGTTTGTTTTCTAATGTCTCTGTTGCCAGGAATTGTTAGCAGCTTGCATTATTAGGATGAGACCACTTCTGGATAGGGTTCTGCAGCTTCAGTTGGTGAGTTTATACCTGCCAGGATCACTGCATTATGAGTAAGGGGCATGGTGAATAATTACTCTTTGTATCCACGGGTGGTGGGGGGTGGCGCAGAGGGAGGATAGGCACTGGAGGATTTGCTTCATGGCCTTAATAGGGGGAGCTGGGTTACCATGTTCAGGAATTCCTATGCTGGATGTTTGGCTCTCTGGAGCTGGGTTTACAGCCTCGGGGGGGTTTTGATGCATAGATTAGACTTTAGTTTAGGTTGGTCTACTCCTGGACAGGTGACCTTTTGGGGAGGGCCCCTACTAGTTCAGATTTGGGCCTCTGTACTTAATTTCTCTATATCATTGGGGCATGTTGTATATAGTTCATGTGGGGTCGGAGAAGGTTGGGTTGGGATTGGGGGCCCGGGGGGTTGGTCTGGTGTTAATTCTTTACCTATAGAATGCTCTTGGCTGTTCTTGTTAATTAGCGCAGGTATTAGTTTCATGTTCTCAGATTCCCAGCTAAATATGTTCTCTCGTTATGTTATGAATATTCAGGAGTTGGGGGGGAGTATTTGGAAGGTGCCACTTATTGAAGAGCTGGTTGGAAGTGCCACGGGACCTTTTTTTTTCTCTTTTTCTCTTCCCTTTTCACGTTTCTATATGGCTATGAGGCCTATTAAAGTGGCTACTTGGAATGTCAGAGGTATAAGAGATGTTGTTAAAAGAACTCAAATCCTGTTAAATTGTTCCCTTCTCGATATTGACATTTTATTTTTACAGGAAACCCATGTACTAGCTTCAGAGATTAAAGGGCTCCGTCGTCATGGGTTTTCTCAGGTCTTTGTCTCCGAAGGAACTTCAGCTAGCAGGGGAGTGGCAATTTTGATAAGAAGAGGCATTCCATTTGCGGTTGAGGAATGGTCTACAGATCAAGAGGGCAGACTGGTTTTGGTTAAGGGTTTGCTTAACAATATGAAGGTGGTTCTAGGGGCAATATATGGCCCAGTGGGAGGGGACCCTAACTTTCTCATGCAACTGACTAATAAGTTGAGTTGCTTTCTGCCAGCTTTATTCATTTTGGGGGGAGATTGGAATGTCACTCCAACTCAGGATTTAGACAGAACTTACAGACCTAAGAAACCTCCTTCCCCTTCTCAAATAGCTCTCAGTGATTTTATGAATTTAACAGGTTTATGTGACCCTTGGCAGGTATTGAACCCCTCCAGCCGTAGTTACTCTTTCTATTCCCAAATACATCGTTCCTGGTCTAGACTAGATTATATTTTAATTAGCACCACCCTTTTGGCAAACATTTCTCATTCAGGTATAGAGCCAATTGTTATCTCGGACCACTCCATGGCCTGGATCAAGTTGTCTCCTGGCCCACCTGGTCAGAGAGATACTTCTTGGAAGCTTAACACACAGCTTTTGAAGGATGACCATACAATTTCTCATCTCAAATCTTTGATCTCGTCCTTTCACAAAATCAATCAGGGCTCCATTGCCAGAGAAGATTTAATTTGGTGTTCTCTAAAATGTTTTATTAGAGGCGAATTTATTAAGCTGGCCTCCTGGAGGAAGAAGACGAGAGAAGCTAAGGTTACCTCACTGTCCAACCAAATTAAGGCGGCTGATGCTCTCCTCTCTCTCTCTAACTCCCAATCAGCCCTTAAGGAGCTATGCAAACTTAGGAATGAATATGAGGACCTGATCCAAGAAAAAACGAAATATGTCATCCTTAAAACTAAAGCGTGTTACCTTGACCAGGGGGAAAGACCTGGCAGAATGCTGGCCCTCAGACTTAGGGAGGCCGAAAATTCAAGGTTGATCCCTGCCTTAAAGGCATCTGATGGTTCAATCAAAACCTCCCCAAGGGATATTGCGCAAATTTTTGAATCTTTCTATAAAGATTTGTATGGTAATGGGGCCTCTCAGATATCTCACTCGAGGCGGAACATTTTTTGGATGGGGTCTTTCTCCCTCATTTGCAGGTGCACCACTGCGAACTGCTATCCTCCCCTATTACCTTGAGCAAGATAGAAGAGGTCATTAAAGGTTTACCTCTGGATAAATCCCGATGGTTTTTCCCAAAACTTTTACAAAATTTTCTGTAAAGAAATTTCCCCTCTTCTTCTCAAGCTGTTTAATTACATCCTGTCTTCAGACTCCCTAGACCCTTCACTGTTGGAGGCTACAATTATTTTAATTCCTAAATCAGATAAACCCCAGCTGGAACTGGCTAGCTACCGACCAATTTCATTATTAAATTATGATATTAAAATCTTAACCAAGATTCTCTCCCTGAGAATCAAACAGGTTTGGCAGATTCTGCTGAGTCCCGAACAGGTGGGGTTCGTTCAGGGTAGATCAGCGGCAGATCACCTTCGTTCCCTCTCCCATATCTTTCAAGAGGCACAGGAGTCCCAAGTTCCCATGGCATTAGTCACCTTAGATGCTGAGAAAGCTTTCGATCGAGTTAACTGGGACTTCCTGTGGGCTACTCTTGATAGAATGGGTTTCCCAGAGACTTTCATTCAGTGGATCAGAGCAGTGTATTGTTCACCCTCTGCCAAGATTTATTGTAATGGTGTTTTTTCGTCTCATTTTTCCCTGCACTCTGGTACCCGTCAAGGTTGTCCCTTGTCCCCCTATTTATTTAACTTGCATCTGGAACCTCTCATTCTCTGCATCAAAGCCTCACCTCAGATCACAGGTTGTGTTATCTCCCAACAGGCCTTGACCCTTTCTGTCTTTGCAGATGATATTCTCCTGCATCTCTTGAACCCAGAGTCCTCATTACCGGAAGTATTATGAATTATCAATCAGTTTGGAAGTGTATCTAACTACAGGTTAAATTTATCCAAGTCAGTGATATTCCCTCTTAACTCCCTTACGTTTCAAGCCAATTTCTCTCAGTTTGGCATGAAATGGGCTTCGACCTCTCTCAAGTATCTGGGCATATATTTAGCCCGTGATGTGGAGGTAACCAAAAAGCTCAATCTGGATGATCTGCTGGATAGAATCCAGAAAGACCTTAGTAGATGGGATAGCCTTCTGTTATCTGTAGGGGGACGGGTCAGTATTATTAAAATGAATATATTACCCCGTATCTTCTATCCTCTGAACCTCCTCAATATTTGGCTCCCTAGATCCTACTTTTATCAGATACACTCGGCCTTATCCAACTTTATTTGGCATGGTAAACACCCCAGAAGAGCTTACCTCAAACTTAGTCTGCCTAAAGATAGGGGGGGGTCTTTGTCTCCCTAATTTTTGGTTTTACCACTGGGCTAGTCATCTAGCTAAACTTGGGCATTGGAGCAGCCCCCAGAATGAAGGTTACAAGCCCATCTGGTTGGAATTGGAACTCAAATTACTGGACAAATATAACTTATGTCCTCCCCGTATTTTTTATTATAGCTACTCTTCCTTACCGGAGGACATTCGGAATTCGGCCATAGGACTTTCCATTAGAATTCTCTCTCAGTGCTGGAGCTTTCTTAAAATCCCGTACACTAAAGATGTGGCACAACCACTAACCCTCAATCCTAATATTAAAATTGGTGGTTCCCTTTTACCTCCAGATTGGTTTCCACAAATTCAGCACCGATCAGTGGATGATCTCTATTTTCAGGGCTCTCTTCGATCCTCTGTTAGTTTGCTAGCCGAACTGAATATCCCACAGAAGTATATATTCAAAGTCTTTCAATTGAGACACCTTTTAGGGAAGTGTTTTGGGATTGTAAGAGTACCCTCCCAAACTAGACCTTTTTTGGATCAGGTACAGGAGTGCATTACCAAACCCCATGGAATTGCCAGATTATATTATTATCTTTTGGTTACAAAATACCCTAACCCATTAGCTGGCTCCAAGATATGGACCTTTCTTATACCCAGCCCTCTTGTAACCTGGTATCAGATTTGGCGAGATACATATAAATACCTTACTTTGAATAGAAATAGGCTTATTCAATTTTTCATCCTGAATAATCTGTATCACACGCCAACTAGGTTGTCTAAATTTGGCAGGTTAGAGTCTAATAGTTGTACAAGATGTGGTAAGGGTGAAGGGAATTTATTACACATTTTTTGGTCATGTGATAAAGTGGCCCCACTTTGGGACACAATTCGGGTTAATATTGACCCGATTTTGGGTCTAAGGGAGTTATTCACAGCTGAGATTTGTATACTTGGCTTGTACTCAGATATTAGAGTTAAGGAACGAAAATTCCATATAGCCTTAATTTCAATGGCAGTTAAAAGATTGGTCCTTAGACACTGGCTAGATCAATCTGATATTTCATATAATGAATGGCTCAAGGAAATTTCCCTATGTTTCAAGATGGAAAGATTAATAGCTAGTTCCCGTAATGTTAGGTCTACTTTTAACCAGAAGTGGGGCAAATTGTATGCTCTGTATCTACACTAACTCCCTTATAAATGTTACCTCTGGCAGGAATATTATTCCTTTCCTTTTTTCTTATCTCCGTTATTGGATCGTTGTTTGCTGTTGGTTCCATTGCACTTCTAATCTGCTCATACTGGTTTAGTCCGGATCTCGGGGTGACACCTTCCAGAGGTGGGGGGGTTTATGGCATTCTGTTCCTAGCTAAATACGACATCTGTATTTGTTTTGTCATGTCATAGCTTTGGAGGGTAATTGTACCTCATGTTTGACTATTGTAAAATTTAATAAAGAACTTGAATTTCAAAAGAAACTTTCAAGTACCTCAAGGGAATCAACAAAGTCCAAGATGGTAGCATCTTTCAAAAAAAGAGACGTGCAAGAACAAGAGGACACAATTTGAAGATGTGGGGGTAAACGGCTAAGGGGCAATGTGATGAAGTATTTTTTAACAGAGAGGGAGGTGGGCAAATGGACGACCTTCCTGAGGAGGTCATGGGGTCAAAAAAACAGTGGAGGAATTCAAGAATACATGGGACAGGCATTAGGCAGTTCTGGTGGGGGGGTAGGAAGAAGTAGGCTGTTGGTTAACTAGGATCTGCAGCTTATCCAATAGGTAGGGTAAAAGGGTAGACTTGATGAGTTAAGTGGTCCTTATCTGGTGTCAAAGTCTATGTTTCTATGTAATATGTTCTTCAATTTAAATACTCAATTAAGATGTAACACATTTATGATTCAATCCATAAATGATTTTTGTTAAATAATTGCATTGTCTGCACCATTTCTTATTTATGTTACTCCTGCTTAAAGAATGTTTACACATTTGCTTGGTCCACAAAGTTCTGTAAGTTAAACAGCATTTTGAATAACTGGATGGTGGCCATCCCTATGCGGTCACAAGTACCGTACTACCTCTGCAAGCAGCTCAACCCGGCTTCCTGGCTGTAATCGGTAAGTAGCACCACTGTAAAAACATATTACAAGCAGCACAGCTGCAAGCAGATGTGGAGACTCATAAAAGGGCCAAATCTGCAAAGGCAATCACTGGAGGAACAACAACTTAAAGGTACATTACTTAATTTTGTTACATCTGTTTAACTTAGCAGCATGCTTGTTTGCTCACTCTGTTAGTTACATGTATATGCACTGGAGCCCCAGCAGTCAGTGTCCTGATGGGAAGGGGGGTGAATGAAGGGGAAATACCTCCTTATATGGTAGGATTTCTATGAGCAGTAAAGCACCATGGGGTGTTGAGTGTGCTAGGTTTACCCTACGGTCGGGTCTAGTAATAAGGCATGAGGTGAAGCGAGCGCCTCCAACCCCTGGGGTAAATCTAGCACAACCAATGCCTCGGTGTGCCTAATTGCTTACACAAAATGTGTGTTTTTTTGCTGAAATAAATTTAAACAAGTAAAGCATTTAGAAATATATAAACACTTTACTGTAAAAAAAAAGATAAAATAGTCCCTCTGCCAGCAGAGGTGCCTATATTTCACTGTTTGTTAAATAGGAATAACAATAAACTTTTTACAAAACGTGCTTGTGTCTTTTTAAACTATTAGGCAAAACCTTGTGAACAGGCTGCAGAGCAGAGGATGTTTTAACGTTGAGGACCTGAATGTAGTTTTTATTTTTGTACAGTACTGTGCATTCCTAATTAATGACTATATCTTTTTTATTGTGTAAATCCTTTCCTTTTTACTTAAAACAGGAGAAAAGTCCAGCACTTCAGGAAATGTGGTTGATGAATGGCTTAAATGTTTTTTTTTTTTTATCTGTGCAGATGAGCAGTCAAGCACTGTAGGAAGTGGCATCGATGGGAGAACACCGGTACTTTGTTGAGTACTGTTCTCATGGATGAAGTCACATGGGTGTCACTTCCACTGGCATTTTATTATTTTGTTATTAATACTTCTCTCCTCCCTGCCATGGTGCAGCTCAACCTTCTTCCAACACTCTACAGCCCCACAACTGGTACACACAGGGACTTACTTATACCATGCTTTCTGTATGGCTTAGCCCCCCCACCATGGCGGGGTTGTCAGGGGTGCCATGCGCAGGTGAGAGAGATCCAGTGAGGGCTCAAGGCACTGACTTCCCCCACTGCTTGCCCCTCTGTGGCAGGAGTCAGACAATGCAGCACCACCTGCTGATGAACATATCCAGTGATAGAGGGTCTCTGCTGACCAGTGTGGTGCCAGAGGGGTTGGCGTCATCTAAACTGCACCCAGCCATTTTCCTGTGTTCTGTAGGAAGAGTCAGGAATGCACTTCAGACACAGATGCATCACATATGCTACCATGCATGAGGTGTCACTGGCCACCGCACATCCCACCCGTGTAGGTGCAGTGGATGCGCAGAGCCTCTGCCAGGGGTCAGATCAGTGCTGAAAACCTGCAATCCTCCTTCCCAGAGGAGGAGAACCAGGATGCTCAGAACCCGGATCACCAATGTGGTGGCAGATGAAGCATGGGTGCCTCTGCCTTCTGTGCCACCAGGCCACCTGCCAGCTCCACTTCTATCTCTCATCCTCTCTCTCCACTCCACCTCCCCCACCCACTCTCTCAGATCAAATGATGCCCACAGCTTGATGGTCCCTCACCACTCAACTCTCATCAGTCAGACTGGTTTTGCCCATCACTTCCCTAAAATCTGGAATTCCCTCCCCTCTAAAATACGACACTCCTCTTCCAGTTACTCCCTTACCTCCACCCTACACAATTACCTCTCCCTGAGCTGTTCCTGCTTTAACTCTCCTTAACACCTATCCTCAGTTTCTGCTTTCCTCCCTGACCTCCGCCTGGCAGGGTTCTCAACACCCTGAAGGGGAAATTAGGAAATGGCTATCCCTTCTCCTCATATTCAGTTCTTACCTTTCCTCCTGTCTTCTTCTTCTGCCCTTCTGGGTCACCCATGTGCACAACCTACCCCATCCTTTTTACTCCAACAATACTTACGTACTACCTCAAGTCTGCTCCTGGTACACTCATGCACTATAAATGGTTTTGTTACATTATTACTGTTTTGTACATTTATATGTTCTTTTGTACCATTTTGAACATGTATTGTAATTACCCAATGTTCCACTACTGTTTATTGTACAATACCTTGTATTCCAGCTGTTGCATAATCTTACAATAATGTATTGTTTGTACTACTCACATACTATTGTAACTGTTCATCCTTCACAACCCTATGTAACTCCCTCCCTCCAAGTCTCACCAGGAGAAGAGCAACCTGTTGTTCAGTGTGCCCTCCTGGTGAAACATTTCAATAAATAAAATAAATAAATACATTTTAAATAAAGCACTTCCCACAGTCACCCATGGCTGACTGCTACTCTGTACTTGATCTTGGTATATTACTGAGACCACTGAGTGGCAAACTGAACCTGTTAATGCTCTTTCGATAGGCTAACACTGTACACGCTCTCATAGCTGCTTCTGGCTCTGACGTCAGCTGCAGGTTATTATGGGATGCATTGCTAGAGGCACTCCACTTAAAATACCATCAGGAGTGATGGCAGGATAAACCAGATAAAATAAAATTACTTCTGGAGGGACCCTCATTTTTATGGCTGTGGGTGGAGCCTACAGCCATTTTGCTATCTGTAGCTTGAAAATGGAGCTTTGTGGAATACATTTTGGGGACTTTTCAATGTACCCTTCCTCATCTACAAATCAGTATAGTAACTAAAATAAAATAAGCCCTTTTTTCTGTTTAGAATGTTGGAGAGATAACTCCAAGCTGCTTATCTGATGGCCATTAGGAAAACGAAAGAGCTTGTTAAATATTGGTTGCCTGTTAAACTGGAGATGTGTTTACCCCTTTCAAAATGCAATAGCTTGCACATTTAAATGATTAGCATTTAAACATTTTTTTGCTTCTCACGTCAGTTGGAGATGAATATTTTTCAAGAAAGATTCATACCTCATAAATGTTATCCTTTCCCAGCAAATTTTGTAAAGATTTACACTGTTTTTACCCTCTCAAGACCTAGCTAATAAAATGCCAGGTCTTCAGTGAACTATCCAGACTAAATACATACATTTCTTTTTGACAAAAGGGGTCTGTTTCCCAAATATAACAGATAAGAGCTACTGAGATCTCTTATAGTAAGTGTGTGTGTGCGTGTGTGCGCGTGTGTGTGTGTATGTGTTTGGGGAAGGGGTGGAGAAACAGTCAAACTCTGACAAAGGAGATCTCATCTAATGAATTAACTACTGACAAACCATGAGTGATACAGAAGCAAATGATCTGATATATTTTATTGGACCAACATAAATGAAACAAAAATAACTTATACCATCTATAAAATTCCTGATCAAACAACTGCAAACAGAAGACTGTTTTTTGTCATTTTATAATATGATATACTGAGTATGTATTTACTGAGTTGCTGGATCAAGGCCTTGATAAAATAATAATGTTTACTTAACTAATTTAAGATTCTATCAGGTGGACAGAAAAAAGTCTGTAAGAATTTGACTGAAAACTAACAACTATAAGATGCAAAAATAGCATTTGTGTATGTATTTGTAATAATTTTGTTTACAGGTATTACTAGTATCTTTTGAAAGATTGTCTGACTTGTGGTTACTAATTTTGAGTATCATTAATGAAATAATAAGCTTGATGTTTGTTATTTCATATAGCCCCCATTGTGCCCTATGCATAGCATATAAATCCAAATCATTCCAAGACCATCTTGACATATAATATTAATACTGAACAGTAAACCAGAGCTCTTTTCTTAATAAAAGACTGCTGATATAATAAATAAAGAACAAAGTCATAAATAAGGAGCCAGTAGCTTATGGAAGAATCTACAAGGATTTGAGTCTGCCTTTGTGGAGAAAATACAGGGAAAATGAAGGTATCTTACAGAGTAATGGTTATTTGGATCTGGGAGCACTGAACATTTCTTATCCAATATTTTGTATTCTGGATAGGGCATGGGAGATGCTATATCTCACTGACACAGGGATGTTCATTTATACCTTTTTTGCACTGTATTTACTCAGGCTATCCCATATTAGATGCAATATCTTGTCTTCAGTGGGGTCATGATTTTACCATTTTTATAATGTATTTATTTAGGCTACCAAGTCCAGGGCCCCTCTATTCAAAGGAGATATGCAGCACAACCCAGTGGAAAATTGAGATGTGCCACACAACTTCAACAGTGTGCAGCAGCGTGATATTCAAATGTGTGGAATGCACTGGCCACAAGGGAATGGGCCATGGCACACACACAAAGGGTATGCCATTCAAGTTTAGGGGGCAATCCCATGCATATGCCGTGCTGCAGCACAGTCAGTGGGAATGTGCCCCTCACAGTCCAGAGCACTGCAGCCCACAGTTAGGCCATGAATAGCTGACCTAACCTGGTCAGCCTCCCCTGGCAGCCCTGATGGACTAGAAGAAACCCCTTTCCATCCCCAATCTAGCCAACTCCATCCCTGAAGAGCTTCACAATGTAGGGACCCCCCAGACCCAATTGCACTAAAGGAAACCATGGTCCATATCCATAATCTAGAAGGAGGACCTTCCATCCACTGCCCCTGTACACAGACACCCTCACTCACCCCATACACAACCTGTGGCAAAGAGTGGCACTGCCTTCCACATCCTGCCATAGCAAGACATTGACTGTACTGAACCCAGGCTGGGACCTGCACTCTGGAAATACCCAGCTGGCTGCACTGTGCATTGGGGCACCATGACAGCTGTGGATCCACCAGTGTATGCAGCTGTGTTCATGTCCCTGGAAAACTAAAGAGGGAAGTTACATACCTCCAATGCATGCCTTGCCAATACTGTATCTTCCTGCTGTCATACACCTCTGCAAGTCCACACTCTCCCCATTTTCCTGTGTAACATGCCACCCTCTGGAGTGCTGAAGTATCCCAGGTGCCAGGGGGTGCAGTATCCTGTAATGCCATTTGCAGTTTATGCCCAGGCTATGGAAAGTTCATCCACAGTTCCCCAATTGTACAAGCTGATGGAAGGTCAGCTGTAACATGCCTGTTTTGGGACCTATGTGAGTAGGTACAACATTGGCCATCACCCACACTGAGTAGTGCAATGGCACCGGGATGATGGATCGCATGCCAGTGCCTGAGGAGTATGGCCACTGAGTATTATCACCTACACACTGCTTGTGCCTATGTAAACACATTCCAGCATCCTACTGTGAGTGCTCTGCCACTTGCTGATGAAGTGCTATGATCCCATTACAGAGCCAGTCATTGAAATGGGATGGGCGGAGGGGTAGGGAAGTGGGTGTCTATGCACTGCTGAGGGGAAGTGGGAGCCACTATACTATGGAGATGGACTGTAGATATATTCAGGTGCAATTAGGGATGGCACTGGGCTCCCTACAATATGGATCCAATAGAGCCTGGACTCCTGTATGATCAGGGCTGGTGGAATGGGTGGGGGGTGCCACTATAATGCCAGAGACTTCAGGGCCTGTCCCACATGGGAGCTATCGGAGTTGGGTCTTGGGGGTTAGAGCTGCTCTGGTGAATTCATCCCCATGCCAACATGCAAATGGATTGGTAATGAGTATGCATAAGACCCCATTGCTCCCTGCATTCTCAATTAGTTCATTCGCATTTCTGGGCTGAATATTTCCCATGTGGGCTGTGGTGAATACTAGTATGTGCCACTCATTCTCACTGGAAGGTATTCAGTCAGGATCACCCTGGATGCACCTGACTTGGTGGCTGCCTGCACTGCATCTTCTTTCTAGTGTCACATTTTCAATGATGAAACCTGCAAGGATGAAGTGCAGTGTCACTGGTTTACTGCATGACAAAAGAGATTAACTCCCTTTGAAACTGCATTGTTTGCTGCAGTAACTCTACTGCAAAATTCTGCAGGGCTGCGCTTCATCCTGGTAGGCTTCACTGCATGCACACCCTGTACCGGTGGCACATTCTCTTTGAATATTGTATCAGTGCCAACTGGCGCATCCTCTTTGTGCAAAGCATCTTTCTGCTCATGCATTAATTTGGCACTTAATATATCCCCCCAGATGTAAAATATTGTTTTTAGTGCATTCTGATTTTACACAATGCAGCATAATATTGTGCAGATGTAGAGCCCCACTGAAAATAAGATGCCATTTCTTCTGTGAACTATCCAGGCTAAATATATTGCAATCAGTAAGCATATTCCAGGCAAACACATTGTAAAAATGTGTAAAAGGAAGACTACATTAATGCTGCCTCCCCACAGATCTGTCTTATGCAATTCATTTGAAATCATGGGTAAAAGCATTCCAAAAGGTCTTCACAGCCCTATTCACTCTAATCAGATTTTGTTTATAAATACTTATCAGTGGGGGGTGCCCCCCACTGAGGTGTGGGGCTTACTAATATGGGCATTTTCTTTATAGCGAAGGCAAAGCATGTTATTAATTTGAAGGTACTGGAGCCTGAAATCCAGTTCTGGCAGGGTATCAGGCATGTACTGGTGGTGGGGTATAGGATCCCGGGGGGTGACAGATTCTAATGGTTGAGGAAGATCAATGGGCAGCTGCAAGTGCTGGGGTTAGGGGTGCTAGGTACCCTGCTACCAGAGCTGAAGAGGGGTGAACTCTACTGCTGGGGTGAGGGGAGGCTAGTAAGCATGCTGCCATGGCTGAAGGGTAGGTTACAGAGCCTGAGGGCAGGACTGTGGGGAGAGGGAAGTGGGGAACTGGTGAGATAGAAGCCAGTGATGGGGGTGAAAGACCATTCCTTCATGGCGGGGCCATGGCTACAGGCTTTCACTAACTTGGGAACATGCCTAGAGGAGGACTTGGGGAGTATTCTGACATAGTTAGTGGGTGAATTCAGGAATCTACTGCCATGGCTTGGGGGGAGGGGTTTTGGGAGCTATCAAGGCTGGTAATGGGGCATTCAGGAGCCTGAAGACAAGGCTGTGGAGTCTGGTTAAGCCTGCCACCAACACTGGGTGAAAGGAGGACAAGGAACTTGAGGCCAGCTGGTGTGCAGTGGTAGGCTAGACAGCATGCCATCATGGATGGAGGATTTAGGGGCCTGATGCCAAGGCTGAGGGAAAGGGGGGTTGGGAACTACAGGCCAAGGATGGGGAGCCTGATGCCACCCAGTACGCTGGTCTAATGAGGAGTTCAGTGTAAAAAGCATTCCCGAAGAATACAGACTTTTTTTTTTAATTCAACTGTTTTATTGATTTTATAATAAAAGTAACATACATGGCAATTGTGGCAAGAAATGAATTTAACTAACAAGAACTAGTACTACATAACTCCCCACATCATGCCCCCTTCCCACCCACCCCTGAGTGTGCCAATATTGAATACATAATATACAGCATAGTGTGCTAAGAACTGGTTACCTGGAGAGTACAGTAAACGACATGCAATTAATGCAAGTATAACACATATAGTTTGCCCCATTTTTTTATCAAAGAGTTTGAGTCTATTCCTGGAACTGGCAATCAAACGCTCCATTTTAAAGCACATGGAAAGCTCACTCAGACATTTGGTGTATGAAATAGTAATATGGTCCATCCAATGCTTGAGCACCAGTCTCTTAACAACCATTGAAATTAATGTTATATGAAATCTTCGTTCTTTAACTAGGGAGTTTAGGGAGAATATTCATTTTGATGATATTGATTCTGCCCTGTAGAGATATCGGGAGATACTCCCACCTCTGAAGATCCTGTTGGATAGTGGCTACCAGTTCATCTAAGTTTAGCTTCTTGGTTAGGGAAGGATCAGAAGTGAGGACCATACCCAGGTATCGAATGGAGTGCAGGGACCACTTCATACCAAACCTAATAAAGGCAGCTTTGGTAGTATAGAGGTTAAGAGGAAAGATCTCCGTTTTACTGACATTCAGTTTGTAGTTGGAAAACTGACTGAACTGAGATATTACCTTAAGTGTCTGTTCTAGGGAAATTGCAGGATGAGTAAGGGTGGAGAAGAATATCATCGGCATACTCCAAGACAGTGAAGTTAGAGTCCTGCAATGGGATACCTCGTATTTGGGATGGCATTTTGATATGTCTCAAAAGGGGCTCCAGATATAAATTAAAGAGGAAGGGTGAGAGGGAAATGGGAAGAAAAGACACCATTGCAATAGATCTTGGCAGAGGGGGAGGCATATATAGTTTGAATCCATTGAATGAAAAGAGGGAGAAAGACCAGTCCACTCTGTCAAAAGCCTTCTCGGCGTCTAATGAGATCAGCGCCATGGAAGATTGGGAAGAATGGGCAGTTTGGAAAATATGTTGCAATTTTCTGAGATAATCCATGGATGATCTCCCTGTAACAAAACCCTCATGCTCTGGGCTCAGGAGACTTGTCCAGACTTTCCAAACACGGGAGGAAAGAATCTTAGTTAGGATCTTAATATCATAATTTAAAAGGGAAATTGAATGATAGCTAGTGGGGTTGGAGTAAGGTTTATCAGGCTTAAGAAGAAGGACAATGGTTGCTTTAACAAGGAAGGGTGAAGGACATCTGCACTGAGCATATATTTGTAGAGTCTAAGTAGCAAGGGAGATAATACTTTAGAAGAAGTCTTGTAAAAGTTAGAAGAAAACCCGTCCAGCCCAGGGGATTTATCAAGAAGTAGTTCTTTAATGGCATTGTCGATCTCATGAAGGGAGATGGGGGAGGAAAGGGAGATCTGATAGTGTTCAGGAAGACAAGGAAGATTGATAGTATCTAGGTAAGCTTCTATTTCCTGCGGGTTTGGGGGGAAGAGTGGTTTCCATAAAGATTATGGTAAAAATTCTCAAATACTAGTGCAATGTCCCAGGGGGAGGTCTTTGTAGAACCGTCCAGGGTGAGAATAGAGGGGATGAGCCAAGAGCTGTCTAGTTTATGCAGCCAAAGGGCCAGTAGCCTGCCAGCTATCTCTCCCTGCTCAATATATTTGGAGCACATTTTTAAGATGGCATACTCCGCTTTCTCCCTCAGTAAGTCAGCTTATTTATTCCTTAGGGAAAGTAATTGCTCTAGGGCATCAATCAAGGTGGACAAGGAAAATGCTAGTTCAGCCGACCTAATCTGTGTTAATAGAGATAAGGCTTCTGCTTCTCTCTGTCTCTTCCTTCTTGAGGCAATTTTGATAAATTTGCCACTAAGGTAACATTTGCGTGTGCACCACTCAAGATCCTCTTTACTGACAGAGCCTCTATTAAGATTTATGAAGGACTGAATAAGAGCTTGCACCCTGTTAATGGTGTGTTCCTCTTTTAAAAGTTGGGAATTTAGCTTCCGTGCCATTTCTCTCTGGATGTTCGGCTCTGGAGTGAGACTTACCCAGGCCACCGAGTGGTCAGATATGATAATTGGTTCTATCTCTTGATGGACAGAAGAGTAAAAGGAGTACAGGCACTGGGAGGGGTTGAGGATGTGCCATGGGTCACACAGACCTAGCAGGCCAATAAAATCACATAGGACTATTTGAGGCAGGGAGGGGGGGTTTAAAGGCAAGTAAGATCTGTCCATATCCTGCACAGGTGGTATATTCCAGTCCCCTCCCAAGATTAGGAAAACAGGCAATAGAGATGCCATCTTGTTGGCAAGGTTCATGAGGAAAGGAGGGTCATCCCCCACCAGCCCATATACACAACCCAAAACCACCTCAGTGCGAAATAAGTAGCCCTTAATCAGGAGAAATCTACCTCCAGGGTCAGAAACAGTAGAGGCAGCTTGAAAGAGGGTGTTACTGGTAACTAAGACAGCTACACCCCTGCTCGATGAAGAGTCCTCAGAAGTGAAAATTTTTTTCGAGTAGATGCATTTCCAGCAAGAAAATAACATTAGTCTTGAGCAGTGCACAATGTTTCAGGACCTGGTATCTCTTAGTGGGGTCTCGTACTCTCCATACATTCCATGTAGCAAATTTAACTGCACTACACATTAGTAACAAAATTCAGAGTTGCAAATGGAACCAGCCTGAGATATTCTGAATAAACTCAAACAGCACGCTCCATCCCACCCCCCTCCCACCCCAACCCTACATACAGGTTGCAAGAATGAAAAGCCTGAAGACCTCCAAACAGTATAACTAAATCAATACTAATATGCCCAGTCAATGTACTTCTTACCCCTATTAAATTGTCCCAACCCAAACAACTATTTACAGTGGTTCTCTCTGTGAGTCCAACAGGATACCAGCCAGAGTATGTGAGAGAAAAAAATCTCATAGTGTATGGATCCATTCACCCATATGAGACAAAGTGCACCATCAGGGCTGTATTGTTTACTGTTCAGGGTGAAAATAAGCAGACACAAACCCCCCTGAAACCAGCTTGTAATGACAAGCAGTTCGTCAGCATATCTTCCTAGAACCCCCCAGCAAACCGTAATGCATTCTGACATATCCCAATATAGTGAGATATACTAAGTGAAAGAAAGGAGAACTGACCATCTTTCTTGAGTGCAGACCTGGGCATACATAGAATTGAAGCAAACTCCTGATGCCATTTCCTTGAACAGGAGGTCTTGTGGGAGATTCGATGATATTAATTGGAAATGGAAGGGGATTAGGGAACATGTAGTCAACCATGGAGAAACGAATGTTCCCAGAACATTGGGCTATCATATAGGGGGCTCCTTGGACTACAAAAAGGAAGCAGTACCAAACTAAAAGAAATGCAAGACATTTATAACATACCAAGTATATTGATTATTTGACCCCCAACCCGTAAAAACAGCAGTGGAGGATGCGATTCATGGGGGAACTATAATAATGTGAAACTGAGCCCCTACAAAATAAATCCCTGGGAAACAATAACTGGAGGAATGGTTCTGGTTAAGGAAGAAGCCGAGTTTGTGTGAGACGGTTATCACTGTGGGCAGCAAACAATACAGGAGGCAGACTCTATGGCCTGCAGTTTGATAAATCCAACTGCAAGATGAGGACTACCTGACCCTAGGCCTCGGATTAGCCTTACCTCGAGTTGAGAGACCCAAGAGACAAACCTTTGATTGATGGGACATCTAATACAATAAACCCATCAACATAAAACAAGTATTTAAATTAAGACAGCTAATCAAAGTTTCAAAGGAAAGGTTCAGGTGTTGGGAGGAAAAAAGGTCAGGAAGTCTCTGGCCCAGGTTTTTCTTGGTGCCATCTGGGTTATCATAGGTGTGCCAGGTACCATTGATACTTATTTGTAATCACGCTGGGTAAACCATCCTGAATTTTAGACCAGCTTCAATAATTTTGGAAAATATGGGATGAAAGGTGGACTGCTTTTGTTGGGTTTCCTGGGGTAGATCTTGAGTGATCCGGAGGGATTTACCCTCCCATAACATGGCCTGAAGCTCACCGGCTTTGGTTAGGATGTGTGGTTTTTCAAGATAACTGAGAAACTTCAGGATGATGGGCCTCGGCGGTGCACCTTCAGGGGGACGAGGTCTCAGTGATCTATGCGCTCTCTCGATCCGGTACAAAAAAATTGAAGGGAGAGGGACCAACTACTTTAATTAGCAGCTTCTGGATGAGACAACATTGGGGCCCTCTTCTGCTTTCGGTAAACTGCAAATAAGAATGTTATTTCTCTGGGACCTTCCTTCTAGATCTTCTGTCTTATTCTGTCATTTAATCACTTGTTGTTTCAACTTATCAAATTCTGGATCGGTTCGGTCTCTCCATGCTTCCATTGAAGAGGCTCTAGCGTCCACATCCCTGAATTTATGTCCTAGATCCCCCATGTAGGAGTGCAAGGACTTCAGCCCCGACAAGATGTCTGCTAAAACTTCTCGAAGGGAAGCAGCTCTTGTAGAAATCTGTCTTCTGTAAGGGGAATAGATGAGGAAGACGGAGCATTTGAATGAGAAGATTGGTTTCCCTGTGACTTAGGCTTTTTCAGGGCCTGTACTGGTGAGACTGGTGGTGTATGATGCGGTAAGACTTGCCTCATGTCTGCTTCCATCATGGCACAGGAACCACCAATTGCAATGCAAAAAAGCTGTATACTTAATAGTAGATAGGCAGGCACAAATATATACACGTAGCCAAGGGAAAAATCGTGGTTTAAATCAAGGATTTAGCAGGATGCAGGAGAAGGAGGGGAGAGCTCTTTATAAGAGGCAGCTACCACTCTGCAGGCATCACATGACTCAGAATACAGACTTGTTATTAGGGAAAGAGGGTCAGCCTGTCAGTTGCCAGGAAAGTGGGGGGAGGGGGGCAAGTAAGTATTAGTCTGTTAGTACCGGAGAGAGAGGTGTGGAATGGGTAAATTTTTGATGGTGAGTACTGGGGGAGGTGCAGGATGGCTGAGTATTGGGCTCCTGGTACTGGAAAGGAGAGTGGAATGGCCTAGTACTGAACTGTCCATACAAGGAGGGGTGTTTGGGAAAGCCATATATTGGACATTCAACACTGGGGATGTGGGGGTGCGTACGCAGTATTGTACTGTCAATACTAAGGATGTTTGGATGGCTGGAAACAGGCAGTTGGTATCAGGAGAGGTGTCATGGGGCAGTTGAGTATTGGGCCATCTGTACCAGGAATGGGAGTGAGACAGGCCAGTATAAGGATGTCAGTACTATGGAGGTGTGGATGGGCAAGTGTCAGGTTGTCAGTATTGGGAGGATGCAGGCTGGTGAGTATTGGGTTGTCAGTACTAACATTTCCATGGTTACAAAAGTTATTATTCTTCAACAGTGGAATAATACTAATGTCCCACCTTTTAAGGAATGGTATGGCAAAATTATGCAGGCACTTACTATAGAAAAACAGACTGCCAGGCTCCTTTGGTGGCCAGATCTTTGCCAGCATAGATGGGAGCAGTTTCATGCTTTTCTTTCTGTACAGAGGCAGCCTGAGTAGCTCAAGCATGGCATGATCTAGGACCTTGTCAGTCTGAGTGGGCCCTGATTACTTTTACTTTTGCCCTTTTTTACATTCACTTGTGCAAGGAACATCTTGTGTTAGTGGTACATTTCAAAGGTGTGTCTGTGTTGGTGAATGCAGGGTATGCTAAAGTAGATGTGTCCCCTATGCCCCAATAAGTCAGCATGCTAGCGCTGACACCTACGTTATGTAAAGTGGACACAACTTCTAAGAAAATACTTTCTATAGATACATTAGAGAAAGTAGAAAGTCCAGAGGGGGTATTGCTAAGCTCAAAGGAGAAAAGGGGGCGTGTGAGGAGAGGACCCTGTAAAAGCAACTATCCAAAATAGATTCTTTGATTAGTATTTACTGAAGAGAAGGTAGGCAGGGTCCACAGCCCAGCACCATGGACACAGGGGGGAGGGAGGTGAGCACTACTCCTTTTACAAAAGAAAGGGTCCTACAAGAGCTCGCTAAGCTCAGGGTGGACATGGCAATGGGACCTGATGGCATACATCCTTGGGTACTTAAGGAGCTAAGGGTGGAACTTTCAGAGCCATTATCAGAACTGTTTAGTGAGTCTCTGAGCACAGGAGAAGTCCCAGAAGACTGAAGAAGGGCTTATGTGATCCCGCTCACAAGAGTGGTAGCAGGGAGGAGGCAGGGAACTACAGACCAGTCAGTGTTACCTCAGTAGTGGGCAAGATTATGGAGGTACTCCTTAAGGAAAGGATGGTGCGACACCTGGAATCCATAGGGGCACAGGGTCCAAGACAGCATGGATTTACAAAAGGAAGGTCCTGTCAAACTAATTTCATATATTTCTTTGACTGGATAACCAGAGTGGTGGACCAAAGGGGAGCACTTGATGTTGCCTACCTTGACTTCAGCAAAGCTTTCGACAGTGTTCCACTTAGAAGATTGATAAATAAGCTGGGTAGGCTTGGAGTGGGTCAGAAGTTGGTCAACTGGGTGGCAAACTGGTTGATGGGCAGAAAACAGAGTGGTGGTAAATAGTATACAGTCAGAAAAGATGCGAGTCACAAGTGGGGTACCTCAGGGATCAGTCTTGGGGCCAGTTCTCTTCAATATCTTCATTAGTGACATTGCAGATGGACTAGAGGGTAAGGCTAGTCTGTTTGCAGATGACACCAAGATCTGCAACAGAGTAGATGATCCAGATGGGGTGGACAGAATGAGAAGAGATCTGGATAAACTAGCAAAATGGTCAGAAGAGTGGCAACTGGGATTTAATGCAAAGAAGTGCAAGATCATGCACATAGGGAAGAGAAACCCTGAAGCCACCTATAAGCTGGGAAGGGAGTTGCTGGCAGTCACAAAGGAAGAAAGGGACTTGGGCATCATCATCACCGATGACTGAAATCACCCAAGCAGACCTCTAAAGCAGTAGGTAAGGCTAGGGGGATGTTAGAGTGTATTAGTATGGGTATCACAAGTCGTAAGAGGGAGGTAATAATCCCTGTTTACAAGACACTGGTTAGGCCCCATCTGGAGTACTGCGTGCAGTACTGGAGGCCACACCTTCACAAGGACATTAACCAAACTGAGGCAGTCCAGAGAAGGGCAACCAAAATGGTGCAGGGACTGCATCAGAAGACATATGAGGACAGATTAATGGAGCTCAATATGTATACCCTAGAGCAAAGGAGGGAGAGAGGTGATATGATCGAAATATTCAAACAACTTAAGGGCATTAACAAGGTGAAAGAGTCTAACATGTTTCAATATAAGAAAAATAGCAGGACGAGAGGACACAGCATGAGATTAGAGGGAGGCCAATTAAGGGGTAATGTGAGGAAGTTTTTTTCACAGAAAGGGTGGTGGATGCATGTAACTGCCTACCTCTGGAAGTGGTGGCCATGAATACAGTGCAGGGCTTCAAACAGGCATGGGATAGGCATAAGGCAGCAATACAGATGAGCATGAATAGATAGGTCATCGACAGAGCAAAAGCCAATGGCACAGTTATAAGGTAGAAAAAGAAATGGGCAAACTGGATGGGCCTTGCGGTCCTTATCTGCCATCAACTTCTATGTTACTTTGTTCCTATGTAAAAGGGCTGCTGCAATCAGAGACAAGCTCAACATGCAGCGGCATTGATGGCATGCCTCCCGATGTGCCTTTCTTGGCGAAGCATTTAAATAAATGTGGTGGCGGCTGCCGCCATCTGCCACACACAATCCCCAGAAAGCCATCTTCAGGTGTGCTCAGTCCCCCAGTTTGCATGTTTAATACCCCTCAAGATTGTATAGCACACTGGGAGTCCACCCCAGTGTGCCTCCCTGTGTTTGGAAGCTGATTGCCATCAGCATGTTCCTGCCCCTGCCCCACCCCCATTATGTGCCACACTAGCAGCTCACCCCAGTGTGGCAAACATCACCCCCCCCAAAGTCATGAGGCACACTCAGAGCCCACTTCAGTTTGCCCAACATTTTTCTTATACCTGTAAAGAAAGAAAACTGTCCGCGGTTTTCTTTTTTTTTTTTATTACCTGAAACAAAGAAAACTGTCCCTCACTGTCAGTCCTCTCGCCAACCCTCCCCCACTTCTGTGCATCCCACCTCCCAACACACCCCTCACCCCATACTTACCTTCAGAGGTTGGCGCCGTGATCTTCAGTGTAGTGGGAACACATCTGCACTCTTCAAAGCTGACGTGAACTGAAGAAATGCTGGTAAGCTGTATGATGACATAAATGGGGAGGGGAGGTTCAACTTAGGTGGATATCTCATTTTTTTTTTTAATTTTGCCTCCAAATTTTCAATATGGGATGCTTGGGATCCCACCTCATGAACACATGCACTGTCATCTCATTACTCAGTAACAAAAGGTCATTTCATGGTCACTGCGTGGAATCACCTTTTGGGACCGATTAATGAAGCAACAGTGTGACTGTTCATGAGGTGGGATCCCAAAATGCTTATCTTGCAAATTTGGTGGAAAAATTCCAAACAATGACTGTGCTACAAGCATGCATTGCCCAGTTTCAACGCACATTCATAACATCAACAGATTTTTTAATATTTTCACTCCAGATTTTCAACATTGCTGTTTTTTCATATCCCCCTATGAATATAATACAGCTGACATTTTTTACATCCTACCCCAAATGGGTTGTTTTTGTGCATATGGTGCACAATGGTGTAGTTTATGAAATCAATGTTCAGGACACATTAACAAAATCATAATGACACTGTTCATGAGCGGAGGTCCCAAAATGCCTATGTTGAAAATTTGGTTAAAAAAAACCCTAAATAATTGTGTTAATGGCGTGCATTGAGCAGTTTCTATGCATGCTCATGGCTTCACCAATTTTTTCATATTTTATCCCAGATTTTCAACATTGCCATTTTTGTACACCTCTTTATGAACAGTACAGCTGTCATTTTTCACATCTTGCCCAAAATATGTTTTCACACATGTGGCACACGATGGCACGGTCACTGTAGGAAATCAGTACTCGGGACAGATTAAGAAAATCACAGTGACACTGTTCATGACCAGAATTCTCAAATGCCTATGTTGATAATTTGGTTAACAAATCCTCAAAATAACTGCGTTACGGGCGTGTGTTGTGCAGTTTCTATGCACGATAGTGACTTCACCATTTTTTCAGATTTTCACTCCAGATTTTCAGCAATGCCGTTTTTTTACACCTCCCCATGAACAGTGCAGCTGTTGTTCTCCACATCCTGCCTGAAATGTGTTTTCACACCTGTGGCACCAAATGGCATAGTCGCTGTGCAAAATCACCTTTTGGCTAACAAACTCATAGTGGCGCTATTCATGAGGTGGGGTCACAAATGGCTCATGTTGAAAATTTGGAGTGCAAATACCAACTAACACCTGGGGCTTTAGGGTTTCCAACCATAATGCCCCACCCTTTAGACACTGACAGGCATCAGGGGTGTTAGCAAAAAACAAAGTTTCTTGCACACACAAACCTAAAAGAGGATGCCACATCATTTGTTATATGCAAAAATTCACATTTATTGTTTAAATAAGATGCACACTTATTCCACACCTCAGTCTGACATGTTTTGGACACAAAGTCCTTCCTCAAAAATTGATTCCTTTGGTTACAACACTGCTTATAATTGGAAAGAAAACCAACATTTGATCATTACACCTCACAGTTAAACATCATATGGTTGGTTAAAAAGCATATCATAGTAAATTTAATAACTTATTTTCAAAGAACGTTAGTTCACACCAAAGTGTTAAAAAAACATATAACATCATGCTAAAGTGCAAAATCTATACTATAAGGCAAATCACCTAGAAAGAGACAAACAGGGCACACTTAGATTCATGATGCAGAAGCATAAAAGAAAGAAAAGAAGAAAGAGAAAAGAGGGAATGAAGTGGGGAAGGGGAAGGGAGGGAGGGAGGAAGAGAAAAAGAAGGAAAAAGGAAAAGGAACTAATTCAGAGCAGTTAAAGAATAAAGTGGCAAGTCTATGGCTCCTAAACAGTTTCAGACATACCAGGTCATTTTAGAATTTTCATTCTGTGCAAAAGACAACATCAAAAATATACTCCTGGGCTAAAGTTCACCAGTCTTTACTGCCATAAGGTAAACACACTGCTATCACATTATGAAGGAGGTGTTCATTCATTAACAATACAATGGTCTGAAGCAAAACATATGCCCTTACTACTTATTCATTTCTTTCCTTTTAAAATTCATTTTCTTTTATTTTCCTTTAAGTACAGGTGTATGTCTAGATATACATTCAGACGAGGTTTTTTTGTGGCATTCAAAGTGACAGTCCAGAAATTCTCCCTAATCAACATCAAATTTTCAAAGTCTCCCCCTCTGGAGTTTCTACATACGTTATTAATAGCTATAAAGCTAAACTGATGTTGCGCAGGGTCGGGGGAGTTTACAACCTGCTGGGCTGTGGCATATGTGATGTCCTTCTTTTTTATGGCCCTACCATGTTTCCTGACCCTGGTTTTGAAGCACAGCAGAGTTTTGCCCACATAAAAAGCATTACAGCTGCACATTGCCAAATATATGACACCCTCAGTGTCACATGTAATACATTGTTTAACCTTAAAGATTTTGTCAAAATTGCAGCTAGAAAAGGTTTTTGTGGGTAAAACATGCATGCAAACTGCATATCATTTACATTTAAAGCAGCCCACAGGTTGTTGCAGTCAATTATTAGTTTTTTTATTATTAGTAAAATGGCTGTGTACCAAAATATCTCTTAATGTGGGTGCTTTCCTGTAGCACATCCTCACAGGTAACTCTACAATTTGTTTGAGCCCTGCATCCACTGACAAAACACGCCAATGTTTTCTTAAGATTATTTTGAGGTGGCTTGCTTGAGCTGAATAATCAGTCACAAAGTTAAATCTATAGTCAGTTGTGACAGGGGAATCTGGGGTACTTAAATAACTGTTTCTACTCCTATTCTGTGCTGCTTGCCTAGCTGCTATGATCTTGTCATGGTTTTAGCCCTGTTGTATTAGTCTGTCTGTGAGCTCTTCTGTACCTCATGCAAAAGATTCCTCTTTGGAACAGTTTCATCTAGTCCTGTAAAACTGTCCTTTGGGGATGTTGGAGGTCACGTTTGGGGGGGGTGATAGATGCTAGCTAATAGTAACGTGTTACCATCTGTAGGCTTTCTCTATATATCACTATCTGTAAGCCCCCTGTAATTTTTACTCTTTTTTAAATCTAAACACACTATTTCCACTGGGCTAGTAGTATATGTGAATCTCAGGTTAGGGTTTGTGCTATGCAACAATGTTATAAAATTTCTAAATCCCATCATATTCCCTTGTCAAACAATTAGCACATCATCTATATAAAGTTTCCATAAACTAACTTGGAAGAAAAAGTGTTAACAGTGGTATTGTATAGCACATCCTCCTCCCATTTGCCAACACAGAGGTTTAACTGTGAGGTGTAATGATTACGTTTGTTTTTACCATTTATAAGAAGTGTTGTAACCAAAAGAATCAACTTTTGAGGAAGGACTTTCTGTCTGATACATGTCAGGCTAAGGTGTGGAGTAGATGTGCACCTTATTTAATCAATAAATGTGAATTTTTGCACATAGGAAATGGTGCAGCATCCCTCTTTTAGGTTTGTGTGTGCAGGAAATTTTGTTTTTTACTATTGACTGTTGTTTTCTAGCACCACACCCATGTGCATACTCTATGGTTGGAAGCTACGTTTTTAGTTAGAGTTTTTGCACAGGTTATAGTCTCGGAATTTTGGGAGACCTACTGGTTCCAATTTGAGGTTAAAAGTAGTATTCCACCTCAGTTCACCAATCTGTGTAAAACCGTTAGGGTATACGCCTTTTCATGCACCTGACACTCCTTCTACTTGCACTATGGCAGCTGAAAACCGGTCCATAGAGGATAGTCCTAATTTGATATTCTCCAATTCTGCAAATACAGAGAGAAATGTACCAGAAAATCCTTTGGAATATGTGGACCAGATTTTATACTGACAGCAGCATCAATTAATCCATTCCTAGTGGATGACATAAGGGAAGCAGTAATAGAACCAGAGAGACGGTCACTGCATAAGACATTCAGAAGATTGGAAAAACTAACCCACCAACTACGCTGACTTTACTGGAATAATATGAATTTGGAAGGAAATGTAGAGGTGAAAAGGGTGCCAAGAGGACTACATCTCAAAAGAGTCCAGCATGTGGCACAGACAATCCAGACTTCCTAAAGGAATGGAATGGTATTTTACTGGAAGCAAGTATGAAGTTGGTACAATTTTTAGTCAACTAGGGTAAAGAAAAAGAAGCAAAATTGAAAGAGGACTTAAGAAAACATGAGCGAGTTCTGAATTTTAAAACATATACTGATTTCAAGAGACTTAACTAGAAATTAAATAAATTGATTTTATTTATTTTATTTTATTTATTTTAGTTTTTGTTGACCGGGTAAGTGCACTAGACAAATCCTGCTTATTTTCATGCACGACCTGGGGAAGGGGGATATAGACGAATGCCAGCTGACCTTGAACCAGATTAAGCTGTTGGTATTTTTAGTGAATGAGGGAAACTTGGCCAGGACACCAGGGAAATTCCTCAACTCTGTCTGTAGGGGGCTTGGCCATTTCACTGAGATGGCCACTCAGAGTCCTGTGCTGGATGGAGCGGACGCTCTGGAGGTAGGGAAGAAGGTCTCCTTCTCTATCTTTCCTCAGCTAGAGACTGACTTGGATACTGGTAACATGGCTTCTTTTCCTATCATATCGGTATCAGTAAGCAGTGAAGCTACAAAGACTTTGGATATTGTACAGAACTCTGGATGTGATACTGAGAGCCCCTGCATTGCTGCTAACTCTAAGGTTTTCCTACCTGAAGTCTCTGCATGGGACATGGTTGCTTTACCGGTGGCTCCAGCTTTCAGAGGACCTGTCATCAAGAGAATGACATCGTCTGACAGGGCACAGCTGTGAGAGAGAGTTCGGGCTGTGGAGTCATCTGCCAACGGCTCACAAGTTATCGCTGCATCAGCTGTTAGTGTATTTTCAGAGACTAGCAGCTCTTTTTCATCTAGTGGCAAGTGCCTAGAGTCTCGTGAGTGTTCTTCTTGAATTAGTATAGAGGGTTCTACAGTGACACAGATGGCTGGCATGGTGCAAGTGCAGAGCGCAGACCAGGTGCAGTGTCAGCGTCTCCAGGCTCAGCTGTTTGAGAGCTCCTCTTCTGTCCAGACAACTGCTTCACCTTCAGGTACTGTTCTTGCTTCACAACAACTGCCTGTACCCTTATCTGTTACCCATGCCTATCCACAAACTGAGTTACTGCAACAGGATTTAAAGGGTCAGAGGACCAACTTGGCTTCTGTTTTCAGTCAACCTGGTGTTGCTTTTGATGACAATGTATCTGCTACGGGGATTACAATTGCTGAAGTGCTAAAAGGAGCTGGGTGGGAGAAGTCATCTATAGATGACTCTTGGGCCTCTCCTGCTGGGCCTGGCCCTGCACCTCAGGGAGATCTTCTGGACATTATTGACCCCCTTGAGCTTCCCTTGGGTCTGCAACTAACACAGAATCCTGTCTGGCATGTTGGCAGGACTGGAACAAAGGACCTGGATGCTTTAGTTAATAATGGAAAATATACTTCTGCTATGGGGGTCACTTTAGAGGAAGGTCCTCTGCCTTCTACTCTAAGTAAAGATTCAAATGATTTGTTGCAGTTTGAAGATTCCACTGTTCCTCCTGCTGGAGCAGGAGATGGTAAACTATTGGATTCTATAAGATGTGAAGTTCTTGATCCTTCTTCTGATGGATTTTTGCAGCAGCCTACTGTACCACCCTCTGCTGCTGATCAGGCACAGGCTAAAGGGCTTCTGAACAAACTCATGGCCAGCAAAAAAATAAAATGTTTGCCAGTCTCTTTCACACTCCTCCAGAGCAAGCCAAAAGCCGAAATGCTGTGTGACTGAAATATAGGGTAGGCTGGAAGTATTTCCTGATCGCCTCTATGTTTGGAAAACTTTGATAAAAGCTAGTTTACAGTTTGCACCTTCTGAAATTTATGCTCTTATTCATACTTCTGGAAATAATTATTTTGACATTAGTTTTAAAACAGGTGTGGGACTTGAAACATTTTGGCACAGGTATCAGGCAGTCAGGCATACCCCTTTATGGTCTCCTTTTTTGACTATTCCCCTTACAAAACCTACAATAAAATCCATTACAGTTTTATTTAAAAATTAAGGGGTTGCAATCAATGATATCATTAGATGGCTGTCCTCTAAATGTACAGTGTTAGGCTTGCCTGATCCTATTATGGATTCTGAGCTCTTTTGGACAGGAGGATGGAAATTACAAGTGAAATTGCCTGTGGTGAATGGTTCTGTCCAGCATTTACCTACTTGTTTTTATTTAGGTAGGGATAGAGGCTTTGTTTTTTATCCTGGACAACCTTAATCATGTTTTCAGTGTGGGGTCCACACACATCTCAGTAATGCTTGTGACAGACTTAAATGCTTATCGTGTCTGGGTTCTGGACATGTCAGTATTATTTGTCCTCACCCGATTTATTGCAACTTATGTGAAGAGTCTTCCCATTCCTATCGAGAGTGTCCTTGGGCCTCTCACAATAGCCCTGCAATGCGGCATGAGAGTCAGGATGAGACTGTCTCTAAGGTTCAACACAATGCTTAGGCTAGGCCTCAATTTAGGCCTTTTGCTCATGAACATCCCTCCCCCCTTATGTTCTCTTTTGGCTCAAACTGTACACATAACCCCTACTTTGTCTCAGGATGACTCGGGTGTGGTTCAGTCCATTTTCTGATTCTGCACCGGCTGAGGAAAGTATGGTACCCCTGTCTGGTCCTATGACCTCCGTGGACACTGTGTTACAGTCTGAAGCTACTAGTATACCTAGTACTTCTACCCAAATTTGTGACCCTAAAGATGGTATTCTCCATCCCCCATGCTCACTCATCTATACCAACACATCCTTTTGGGTTCAGAGGTAGATCCCTCCTTATTCGAGACTATGATTGTCTTTATTCCTAAACCAGGTAAACCACCCAATCGGGTCACAAATTACCGTCCAATAGCTCTCATAAATCAGGACATTAAAACCCTTAAAATTGTTGGCCTCTCATTTGGAAAAGGTTATGGATACATTGATAGGACCGGAGCAGGTAGGATTCCTGTGTGGGAGGTCTTTGACGGATCACTTAAGGACCCTGTCGCATGTCTTCTCCGTCGCCAGGGATGCGCCCTACCCTGTAGCCTTGGTCTCCTTGGACACGGAGAAGGCATTCGACAGGGTACACTGGGAATATCTTTTCCTAACTCTTCAGGCTTTTGGTTTTCCAACAGTCTTTTTAAACTGGTTAAAAGCATTGTACAAATCCCCATCAGCGAGAGTCTCAGGGAACGGGGTAATCTCCGAAAACTTCCCCCTTCACTCTGGCACAAGACAGGGTTGTCCCTTGTCACCACTGTTATTCAGTTTGTATCTGGAACCCCTAATCAGGTGGTTACAGGTCTGCCCAGATATCCAGGGAATCCCCATCTATCCCTGTGAAGTAAAAGTATCTGCTTACATTGATGACCTCCTTCTTCAAATAGCTAATCCCCGCTCGTCCTTACCTCATATGTTGGAAATTATTAACACTTTCAGCAAAATGTCCAACTACAAGCTGAATGTAGACAAAACAACTGTATTTCCACTGAATTATAAATTGTTTAGATCCGACATTATGGATCTCGGCCTTAACTGGAAACAAGACTCTCTCAGATACTTAGGTATAGAACTATCTCACAGCTTTAAAACACTCGCCAAACTGAATCTCGACCCATTAACAAATAGCATCGTGCAAGATCTAAATAGATGGTCATCCCTCCCGATTTCATTATGGGGAAGAGTAAACCTAATAAAAATGAGCACATTTCGTGGTTATTATACCCGCTTTCCATGCTCGATATTTGTCTCCCTCAGTCTTGGTTTAGAAAGCTCCAAGCCCTGTTTATGAAATTCCTCTGGAAAAACAAAGTCCCCAGGATTGCCTATCACACACTGACGGCCCCAAGATTAAAGGGGGTCTTCGGCTTCCCAATCTCTGTCTTTATTACTGGGCTTCACACGTGAACAAGTATATGAGATGGATCCCCCAAGTTTCCTCACGTTCAGTCCCGGTCCGGCTCAAAATTGAGCGGGCACTAATACAAGCTACCGGTCTAAACCCAGTTAGTCTGCTACACATAAAGGAAAATAGTTTGCCTTTGGGACTCAAAAACACTGTAATACACACATCTCTAAAAATACACATTCAAATTTCATGATTTCTTAGGTATAACTGGATTAAAGATACCAGTCAACCGTTAACTGGTAATCTAAACCTTAGAATCGCTGGCAATCCAATACCCCAGTCCTGGCTTCCAGCTTTAAAAGATCTGGAGATCTCAGACCTGATGAAGGACCATAATACTTGGCTCTCCACCCAGGAAATGGTGGCCAAATGGAGTATCCCCAGTAGGTACAGTTTCAAGCTACTCCAACTGAGGCACGTACTCACGCAGACATTTGGTCATAAACCAGAGTCTGGATGTTTTATTCCATTCTGTAAAGAGTTGGCTAAGTGGACTGGAGGCCCTAATGCAATTTCTAAGATTCACAATACTCTATATCAATGGAAATTCCCCAGCGACTTTGGCCCCACCAAGTTGTGGGAGTCTCTTTTCCCTGGCCAGATTATCAACTGGACAAATATTTGGCAAGCCTGTCATCAATTTATCAAACAGGACAGACTAAGACTGACTCAGTTCTCTATCCTACACAATGCCTATAGCACTCCTGCCAAACTGGCTAAACTAGGCCTAATGAATACTAATATACGTAATAGATGCCAGCAACAGGAGGGGTCTTTAGTGCATATCTTTTGGTCATGTTCGAAGGTTCTCCCCTTATGACTCAAGATCAGACACTGTATAGACCCCCTCTTAGGGTTGAAGGAGTTAATCACTCCCGAAATCTGTTTACTGGGGGATTTATCTAATATGAGGGTATGCAACAGGAAGTATCACGTAACCCTCATCGCTATGTCAGTCAAAAAACTAGTCCTGCACCACTGGCTAGACCAGCTGGAGATCTCTTACAACGAATGGCTATCAGAGATCTTAACTAACCTATGCACAGAAAAGACTATTGCTAACCTGAATAACTCTGTCAACATGTATAATCAAATATGGGCCCCCTTTCATACTCTCTTCTCATTACAGAAATAAGCTGTACATTCTTAACCATGGTAAAATCTCCCCAGAAGGTATGAGGTAGACAATTGGTTGTAGACCATGTAGGCTCTCTCCCATCATTCTAGCAGATATGGGGCAGGGATTCTTGGGAGAGGGAGGGGAGGGAGGGTATAGTAGACCATTGATCTGGTTACTCTACAGGTAAAAGATATCTCTGTACCATTGTCTGCTATGACATTTTGAATGTGAATATACCAATAAACAGTTAATAAAAAAAAGGATATTATTCTCCCCTTAGAGGATTCTAAGTTCCAGTGGTTACTCATAGGCAGATGAGAAGTTCAACTACTAAAGGGGTGCCTGCTTTTTCAGAATCCCAGTCTTTTGATTTAATTTTTAAAAACAGATTTGCTGTGTTACACAAATGAAAACAGGCTACAGAGATGGAAGATGATTCTGATGCTTCTTCTGTGGCTTCTTCTCAGGTGGATATGTTAACTGATACTGATCAGCTTTCCGGAGATGCCAAGACTATTAGGAAAAAGATGTGCAAAATGAAATCACCGGGGAAAGGGAGAGGTATAAAAAAGTCCTGATTTTTTTGTTTAAATGAGGGATGTTTTGTCATTTGGCAGTTTAAATGCCAACAGCCTGAAAAATCCTAAAAGGAGACGGGCTATTTGTTCTTTCCTTACCTCTATCGCACACTATATTGTTTTTTTATAAGATACCAGACTTCACTCGCTTAAGGAGACTAGTCAGGCATCTCATGATTGGAGGGGTGTATTATCTTTCTGGTCTCTTTCAGAAGAGGTGTGTGCAGGAGTAGGTATTCTTTTTAATAAGTTAGAGGTACAAGTCATCAGACTTATTAGAAACATAGAAACATAGACTTTGACAGCAGATAAGGACCGCTTGGCCCACCTAGTCTGCCCATTTCCCTACCTACAGGATAGGCTGCAGATCCTAGTTAACCAACAGCCTATTTCTTCTTACCCCCCACAAGAATTGCCTTATGTCTGTCCCATGCATTCTTGAATTCTCTCAGTTTTAGACCCCACAACCTCCTCAGGAAGGCTGTTCCATGCATCCGCTACTTTCTCTGTGAAAAAATACTTCCTCACATTGCCCCAGAACTGCCCCCTCCCATCTTTAAATTGTGTCCCCCTGTTCTTGCATGTCTCTTTTTCTGAAAGATGCTACCCTCTTGGACTTTGTTGATTCCACTGAGGTACTTAAAAGTTTCTATCATGTCCCCAATCTCCTTTCTTTCCTCAAGGGTATACATATTAAGCATCTTTAGTCTTTCCTCGACAGCTTCTCTTGCAGACCCTGACAACTTCCTGTTTTCTGCTGGTGATGCCTCTCCCTATGCATCCCAGAATATCCCCAGCCCTCCCTACTGCCTTCTCACATTGCTTGCTAACCTTAAGGTCATCTGATATGATTACCCTCAGGTTCCCTTCCTTTTTTGTTGTTGTCACTACCTACCTCCCCCCATTGTGTAATCTTCTCCTGGGTTCTTGTTTCCCAGGTGCATTATTTTGCACTTCTTTGCATTAAATCTTAGCTGCCATACTTCTGACCATACCTCCAACCTTGCCAAGTCCCTTCTCATCCTTTCCACGCCTCCTTGTGTATCAACCTTGGCATACTTTTCCTTCTAGTCCCTCTGCAATGTCACTTATAAAGACATTAAAAAGGACTGGACACAGTACTGAATCCTGCAGTACCACACTAGTAACCCACTTTCTTCAGAGTGGACTCCTTTTACAATTACCTTCTGTGTCCTGTTATCCAGTCAATGTTTTACCCAGGCCACCACCCTGGAACCCACTTCCAGGCTCGTTAATTTGACTATTAATCTTTTGTGTGGGACTGTGTCAAATGCCTTGCTAAAGTCTAGGTAGGCCATGTCCACAGCCCCTCCCTGGTCTACTACTTTGGTCACCCAGTCAAAGAAATCTATTAGATTTGTCTGACATGACCTTCCCACTGTGAACCCATGCTGCCTTGGGTCCTGTGCCCCACTGGCCTCTAGGTACTCAACAATTCTTTCCTTCAGAAGTGACTCCATCACTTTCTCTACCACAGAGGTCAAACTGACAGGTCTGTAGTTTCCTGCCTCTGTCTTGGTCCCACTTTTATGAAGGGGAATCACATCCGCCTTCCTCCAGTCCTCGGGTACCACACCATCCTCCCATGATTTATTAAAAAGATTAGTCAGTGGTTTCACTAGTTCCCCCTTAATTCTTTTAGAATTCTGGGGTGAATTCCATCAGGCCCCATTGCTTTGTCCACCTTCAGTTTTAGGAGTTCTTGCAGAACCCTTTCTTCTGTGAAAGGGCTGGGACTGAACCCCCTATAAAGAGTGCTTCTGTTAATTGTATTAGGCACTTCCCCCTCCTCTTTTGTGAATACTGAGCAGAAAAATTTGTTCAGTATCCCTGCTTTTTCACTGTCCCCCTCTGCCCACCCACCATTCATTCTATTCAGTCTCACTATCCCTCCCTTTGTCTTTCTACACTCTCTGATGTACCTATAAAATGTTTTATCCCTCTTAACTGAGTTGGCTATCTTTCCTCAGTTCTGGCCTTTGCTATTCTGACTTCCTCCCTGCTTCCTTCTGCCTTAACTTGTACAGCTCTCTGTCCTGCTCCTTCTGTGTTTACTTATACTTCCTGAATGGTATCTTTTTCTCCCTGACTTTACCAGCCACCTCTTTTGAGAACCATAGTGGCTTTTTCTTTCATTTTGATTTGTTTATTTGCTTCACACAAAGGCTTGTTGCCTCTGTGATGGCAGTTTTGATGATTCCCCATTGTTGCTCCACCACTCCTTCTAGTCTGTTTGCTAGAGCTTTTCTGAGACACTCTCCCATCTTGCCAAAGTCAGCCCTCTTAAAGTCCAGTACCCTCACTTTTGTATGGCTTGATTCTGTAGCTGAGTTTAAAGTAAACCACACTGTTTGATGGTCACTTGTTCCCAGATGGCAACCCACTTCTAGATCACAGATCCTCTCACTGCCCCCATTTGAGAGTACGAGGTCTAAGATTGCTCCCTCATGAGTGGGTTCCAAAACTAGCTGAGTGAGGCCTGCCACCTGTAGGGCATTGAGAATAGCTCTGCTCTTGGATGTGGCTGCAGCAAATGTGCTCCAGTTAACATCTGGCATTTTCAGGTCTCCCATCAACAATATCTCCCCTTTCTCTGCCATCCTAAGAATGCCTTCTATCATATCCTTGTCCATTCCCTCCCCATGACATGGGGGTCTATACACAACCCCTGTGTGGATTGTGGTGCCTTTTCAGTCTCCAAGGTGACCCAGAGTGCCTCCTCCCCTCCCTGTTTACTCTTTTGTTCAGTTGCTTTTATCCCTTCCTTTACACAGAGAGCCACTCCTCCCCCTCTTCTAGTCCCAGTAGAGAGTTGCAGTCACACAGCACTCCTTCTTCCTGGTGTTTTCTGCCAAGCTACTAACACAATCTTTCTAAGGCAGTCTTTACATTTAGCTCCCTTCTAGCTAAGCTACTCCCCCTACTTACTAGATCTTTTTATAAGTAATTTAAACTGCACAGCTATCAAGCCCTTTCAATCACCTGAGATTTACACCTAGATAACTGTTCAGATAACCATTCAGTTCAGTTAACTCAGACAAACACACTATTTTTTTTGTTTTGTTTGTCAATTTTTTTACCCTAAATGAAAGGTCCAAGTACAAGAGTTCTACTTCTTTAGTCCCAGTAGAGAAGTCCAGTCACACAGCACTCCTTCCTCCTGGTGTCTTCTGCCAAGCAATTGACCTAATCCAGGGTCGGGTCCTTATTCTGGATGTTATTATTCAACAACAAGAATGGAGATTGATCAATATTTACAACCCCCAGATTAAAAACCAGAGAATAGCTACTTTTAAAACCATTCAGCCTTTTCTCCAGTTGTCTAAGTCAATAATTTTTGGGGAATTTAACTGTATTTTATCTCTTCCAGATAAAACAGGAGAAACACAAAAGTTATATACGACTCAAATTTTCTTAACTCATTATATACCAAAGCTAACCTTATTTATGGGGCTTTATTTGGTTCCTAGCCTCCTGTACACACATTTCATCAAGGAAGATTAACCACAAGGATAGATTATTTTCTTATTTCTAAATGGTTGCCGGGTGTTCAGTATTCAGTTCTCCCCTGTGAACACTCTGACCATTGTTTACTGGTTTTATCTTTGGGTCGTCCTATTAATAAACCAGACTCTCGTAATTTTTGGAAAATGAATATTTCACTGTTGGAGGAGGAACATGGCTGGCAGAAATTGTACATGGTTCTTCAAGACAAAATTTCTGTGTTTGAAATATTTGACAATCCTGCCTTTTGGTGGCAGGACACCAAAATGGAAATTAGAAAATTTTGCCAAAGGTTTTCTAAATCCTGTTCTTCTAGTCAGTATCTTAAATATTTGAATTGCCATCATCAGTTGCAGAAATTGTTGTCTTGGCAAACTGAATTTCATTTAGATTATTCTGTGCAGATTCAGCAATTAAAAGAAGAAATGTGTGCTTATCAGTATGATAGATCCACCTCCCATTTTTTAGAACAGAAATGTGGTAGGAAAGAGGCAGCCAAAGTGGTTAACCCGTTTGACAGTAGTAACCAGCAGGTTCAGTCTAAATATATGCCATCATTAATCTCGCATAATGGCACCCAGATTTCGATAATAAAACATTGTGAAAGAGGTTTCTTATCATACCCAGATTTTGTATGGTCAGGAATTCAAGCCACATGACTGGAATACTTTTTGATTCCTTACATATTCCTAAATTATCCCTGAAAGTGTCTCATGATTAAGTTGCCTATCACTAGTGCTGAAGTAGATTCTGTAATTAGTCACTTAAAATACTGTGACCCTGGTCCAGATGGAATTCAAATGAGTTCCATAAAAAGCAAAACTGTGCTTTTATCTTACTTAACGGCTGTATTTAATATAATTTTTCAGGGAATATTGCCAATACCTGCAGCATTTACAGCTAGTAATTTAATAAAAAAAAAGAATATTTAGATAATTGGTGTCCTAGTAGTTTTCTAAATTCAGATTGGAAAATCTTATGTAAACTTATTTCGGTCAGACTTTCTGATATTGCCCAGAAAGTAATTTTTCATACTCAAACATGTGCTTTCCCAGACCACTCTATGATTACTAACTTAAAGTAGTAAGGGAGGTTTTTGATGGGTTAGGTACACAGGGTATGTACTCAGTTTAAATCAATCAAAAGCTTTTGATCGAGTTCCACATAATTATTTGTTTGCGGTCACAGAACGGTATGGGGTGCTGCAGGATTTTGTCTCTTGGATTAGAAATATGAACAAATATGCCTCCATGACTCCTGTAGTGAATGGTTTAAAGGGATCTCATATTCAGATAAAAACAGGGGTACATCAGGGCTGTCCCTTGAGCCCCTTTTATATGTTTTTCTGTAGACCCTCTTCTTAGAAACTGTATACTGACACTTCCGTCAGACATATTTCTGACAAATCTGCCCTGTTTTTCCTAGTGCTCTGGCTTATGAGGATGACATTTGTATTTTAATAGCAGATCAGGCCTCAGGTGTGCGAGCTATTGAGATTGTGCAGCCTTCTCGTTAATCTCTGGGTCCACTTTAAATAATCAAAAAGTTTTGGCAGAGCTGTAGATTCTCTTACAGGATGTTTATACTGAGATTGGGGGATATCTATTAGGTCTGAGAAGATGCAGATTCTGTGTCTTTCTTTGAAGTACCTTAGCAGCAGAAAGTAATTGACTTTCCTCTATTTCTGTTGCAGAAGATAAAATTACAAAATGGAAATCTTTTCCTATGTCTAGGAAAAAACGGATTTATATGTTGAAAACTTTTATTATTCCCATTTTTTTTATTGGTCAGTTATATTTTTCCTCTTCCACTTCATTTAGAAGCACACCTGTATAATTTATTTTTTCAACTATTGTGGGGCAGTAGGTTGAACCCTGTTAAAAGAATAATTACTTATTGACCTATAAAACAAGGGGGTCTAAATATGGTTAATCCGGTATTGTTTTTCTTTACTATTTTTGTACATTCAAATGTTTACCCTTGCATAGCTGGTCATCAGGAGTTTTGGGTATGGAGTTTCACTTCCAGATCCCAATATTTTATAGATAAGTGGAGAGCACCAACCTGGAAGCCTTTTACTAAGATTCCACAAGGGACTTCTGGGTATATTGTTGAGCTTTTAAAAAATAAGGCAGTGGCATGTATCCAGTCAGGTGCCGGATTTGCAAAACAGAAAGCTCCTATATTCCTCCATTTTGAATATAATTTTTTGTCAATGCCTTGTTTTGATCTGCCTTTTGACTGTCAATGTTTAACTAAACAATTATTGGATGGTAGGATTCCAATAAAATGTGGACACTTTATGGCTGTGCTGTCACAATAAGTTAAATGTTAAAGGAATCAAGCTCATAAACAGCTGGAAGATCGGTTTTGTGTCAGGAGTCCTGTGTTTGCCAAGTGGAAACTATGGCACACCTTTTTTTTTTATTGTCCTTTTATAGAACCATTGTGGGCTCAGTTGGCACATGAGTGGTCTTTACCCATGTTTGCTAATATAACATACTCGGATCTGGTATATGGGAAATTTGGGCCTGACTGGAAATTATTTTATCCTGGTACTCTTAGAGTCCTTTTTGCAATTTTCAAATGACACATTTGGTATAATAGATGTCTGTTTGTACTTCAGCAAAAACAAACTTCATTAACTGGGTTGAAAAATCTTATTAGGAAAGAAATTGCACATGTTTATGAATTAGAGAAAAAGGCGTTACCAGCAGCTTTAGTTGAATATTGGTGGAGGGCACTTCCTTTAATACTTTTTGAAGGGGTTACTTAATAAAGAGAATGTGTTAGTTTTGAAACTTCCTGTATTACTCTTAGTCTGTTCATTTATAGAATGTGTATTACCTTTCTATTTTTTTTGTAGGTTATCTTTCTATTTTTTATGAGTTATTGTCTTGATTTAATGTATTCCATTGTTTTTGTATAGTTTTTGATTTGTTATATTGTTCTCAATAAAAAATTCCCCTACTCTTTTTGATAAGTGCCATAGATCTTTAACATCCACCTGAACTACCACCAATCCAGGAAGATGGGACCTCAGTTTAATGTCTCATCTGAAAGATGGCACCTCAGAAGTGCAGCACCCCTCTCATGCTGCACTACAGTGTCAGTACTGGGATATTAACCCAAGTGCCAGATGTGGGAACTGAACCCACAGCCCTCTGATCTCCCAGCCTCAGAGATGAGTGTGTTACCTACTGAGCCACTGACACTTTAAAGCTAGATGGTGATCTACAGAGGCTTAAAAGGAACAAGTTAATCAGAGAAAAGGGTGACTGGGAAAGGGGTATGATTTTCTCTTGGAAAAAAGACAACTTGAAAAGTATTTTAAAACCAGTAAAAAATGTTTTATTTGAATACATGACTGACACAAATGACTCTGGTGGGGGAGAAACTAAAGAGAAGCCTTTTTTTGGAAGAAGGGTATCACATGGATCCACAACACATAGAACCAAACCAAACTTCACAAATGGACCAGAACCAACAACAAATCTTCCTGAGGTGGAACACAAGATTCCAGGAACACCCATGAGACTTTTCAGATCCAGGAAGAAGATGAGGAGAGGTAAACGATAATGAGGAACACACATTGCCATTACAGAGACAACCAGTTTTACAGGAATAATTGAGGGGGGTAACCATTCATGAAGCCATGCAGGGTCAGGGGATACCAGAATAGGTAAGCATTTTTCCTGTAATACAAGTCATAAACTTTTCAAAATATGTTTTATCGGTGCTGAAGAAAGGGTATTGGAAAAGGGACTGGGCTTCTCACCAACGGCAACTATGGACAGAGTGGGGACATTAGTAGACCCAAATCTGTGCTGCAGAAAATTGAATGTACAATCTTTTTTTTGGCAAAAAACACTGAGGCACTGAATGAAAATACTGATACCAGCACAGAAACACAGACACTGCCATTCTCAGTACCTTCTACTTATTGTTCCCCCATATGTCAGTTTCCATGTTTAAAGAACTTGTGGAAAAGGACCTAGAGAATTGTTTTAGTCCCCAGAATATGGTCATTTAAACAACAGAGTATAATAGAGAGAGATGTGATACAGACTTTAAAATCAGATGTGAATTTAATTGTTAAACAAGTAGACAAGGGAGGAGTGGTTGTACTCTTGGACAAACAGAAATATATGAAAGAGGCCTATTGGCAGTGGGACAATAAAGATTTTTACACCAGACTCATGGAGGACCCTACCCATGATTTTAAATGCAGCATTGATGAAGTAAGTAATAATACCCAACAGGGTTGGCATTATTGGGATATAACAGACTGCTCAGGGGCGTAATGAGACCTGACACCACAGGTGGAGGGCATTATAGCCCCTGGAAGGTCTGTTTTATCCCAAAACGCCCACCCTGGAGGGTATTATTATACTTAGATAATGGTTTATTTGTTACATTGTTAATAAAATGGAATGAAATCAACAGGAAGCTGAATAAAAATTATATATAGAATGAAACTATATATTTTTTGTAAAGTAGTCCCGGGGTGATACTGTTTAGGAGAGGCTGTGGAGTGATCTGGATTTTTTGTCGCATGGATTTGTAGGAGCTGTAGTCCTTTTATCCGAAGTCGTAAAAGGGACAGAAGAAAAAGATTCGTAAGAGTTTGCAGAGCTTAAGAGAAGAGAAAATGATCAGAGTAAAGGTACAGTGGGGCTGGTGGGTTGGGTTATTGTCAGAGAGAGACAGCAAGGGAGCCAGTGAGAGTGAGCGAGCAAGCTGGTGGGGATTGTGAAGAAGTGCAGCAAGGAAAGAGAGGAGCAGGAGTTTTGTGAAATTTGTGCCACAGGTGGAGTGGATCTGCTGGTCTGGGATGTCTATGGGAGTGGGTAGGGATCATGTGTCGGGAGGGGTCTCAGCTATTTAGTAGCATGAGATTTTCGGGTGGGGGAGGAATGAAGAAAATGTGTTATACAATTTGTTTAAATGTGGAATATTTGGATTTTTTTTTTGATGTGACTGTTTCAGAGGGTTAATAGGGATGAGGCCTGTATCTTGCTGTCTTGGTTAGTGAGAAAAAATGGTGGTACATTTCAAAATTAAAGTGTCATTATGTTGGGTAGTTGTGGCACTTGTTTTTTGCCAGGTGTTGTTAAGAAATAACAGCCTGGCTGGCAGACTGTTTTAGCCAATCAGATTGCGAGTTTGAGTTTAGCCATTATCTAATTGGTACTACAGACCTTTAGGGAGGGGGTTATAGATTGTAAAACCAGAGACTTCCTTATCACACAGTTCCCTATTACAGCAACTTTCTATACCCACCCTAAGGTACACAAGACTCTTGTTGATCCGGCTGGCTGCCCTATCATAAGTGGCACAGGATCTTTAACAGAACCCCTTTCACCGTTTTGTGACTTCTACCTGAAGCCTATGGTATCCACTCTGCCTTCTTTTCTCAAAGATATAAAAGAAGTTTTGAACATTTCACCCATGTTTAATTTAGAGAAGGACATATTACTTATTACTTGTGACATTGAGGCCCTTTACACCAATGCCCCCATGAGGGGGCATTGGATGCAGCTGCCATCTTTCTAAATTAGTCAGAACTTGATGGTGCTTTAGTAACAACAATTTTGAAAATGTTAGAAATGGTGCTAAAAGACAATGTCTTTTTATTCAATAATGCTATGTACAAACAAATCAAAGGGACAGCTATGGGGGCCACATGTGCCCCCGCTATAGCAAACCTCTATGTTGGCAAATGGGAGGAGGATGTGATACATAACAGCTGTCACCCCCCCCCACACGTGACCTCCAACATCCCCAAAGGACAGTTTTACAGGACTAGATGAAACTGTTCCACAGAGGAATCTTTTGCACGAGGTGCAGAAGAGCTCACAGACAATTACAACAGGGCTATAACCATAACACGATCATGGTAGCTAAGCAAGCAGCACAGAATAGGAGTAGAGATATTCTTTTAAGTATCCCAGATACCCCTGTCACAAATGACTGTAGATTTAACTTTGCAACTGATTATTCAGATCAAGCAAATGTGTATTGTAAATAATATTGTTGTTTTCTAATGTAAATACTGTTTTTCTGACCTTTTTCTAAAAAATGTTTTGGGATTCTGCAGTGTTTTGATGGTAGGGGTCTAGGTAGACTGTGTATGCAGATTAAGAGTGTGTTTTGTCTTTCTTTTCTTACAGGTGTTCCTGGGAAGACAGAAGGAAGACAAGAAGAGGAGGAGGGGCTTATCAGAGTTCCTCATCAGTGCTTTAGTGTGTTTAGAAATTGAAAGTACTGTGGTGTTATTGTTGTTGCTGTATTAACCCTTTCCTTCCACAGGTATGGTCGGGGGTAGGGAGGAGGCAGTAATGTGGTATTTTAATGGTGTGTGGTTGCAGGTTGCCCAAGGTTGGGAGGTCCCTGGGTTGTTTTTGTTTTTTTGTTTTGGGGTATTATGTTAAAGGCAGATAGGTTTTCCCTAGAGGGTTAGGGAGGATAGACAGGCTGTGGTCCTGAGTGGCCACTGGGGCTGCAGTGCTGATCTATCAGGCCATGCTTTGATAGTTCTGCCAGAGCCACTAGGTGTCCATAGTAGTGGATAATGTAGAGACTGATATGTCAGCTGCAGGCCTCTAGGCCCTTAGTGTTACCTACCTGTGCTGGCACATGAAAGGAGGGGGCCTGATCACCCCCCTCCGCAGGTAGCACATAGGGTGGGATGGCCTAAGGCTGAGTAACTAATGACTGCGGACAGTCATTTTCCTGGTCAAGGGTGAGTGTAACCCCCTTGTTATCCGGGGTTACTAGAATCCCAGTAAGACCTAGTGGTAGGCAGGGAAGGCAGCTTGTGAAACTCCAGTTAAATGGGTTTCACACTGTCTCACTCTGTTCTCAGTCTCAGCTGAGACTGAGGGATGACATCACCTATAGAACTTCTGCAGCTGCATAAGTTACATTGGAATCTGCAGCAAAGGGAGTTAGATAGAACTTTGGGAGTTTTCAAAGGAGAGTGTTCAGTTTGTCTTCAGTAAGTGAAGAGAGGGTCTGCAGTTTGGCTTGAAAGAGTGAAGTGGTACTCAAGTGGTGGAGACCACTGTTTTGGGTCTCAGTGCCTCTTCTCCGGGGTAGGAATGTAACGATTCCCAGCAGATTCCTGGGGCAATCTCCTTAATTCTTAATTCTGCTAAGTGGAAGAAAAGCTGCCTGTTTTAGTTCAAGATTTATTTTGAATATGGAAGATTTGTGAGTCGCCTGTGGGGCACGTGCAACTAAAGGGTGAGTGTCTACTCTGCTAAAAGGGCAAATTGCTTTCTTCACCCCGGGACTTGTGTGAAAATCTAGGGATTGAACTATATATTGGGAAGCCTAGAGAAATGGGCCAAGCAAGTAAAGTAGTGTCAAATCCTAGAGCGTTGTGTGATTCAAATAATATGTAGAGGAAATGCAACATACATCTACCCTGTAATCTACATGTAGAAGTTCAGCAAAGGAATGGTTCAGTTTTCCCAGGGAAATGGCCGGGTATGGGCTGTGGGAGCTGGAGGTGGGCGGACCCCCCCCATCTTTAATGACCAGGTCCACCTCTACAGATTTCTTCTGTGGTTGCTACTTTGCCTCATGCACTTGGCCAGTGACGGGGGAAGTACCCAGACGGGATTGTAAGGAAAATTTCTCTAGGAGTCGCAGACTCAAGGTGATGGGGAGCCACGACAAGGAAAAATTCTCTCTAGGAGTCGCAGACTCTAGGTGGTGTGGGGAGACACGACAGGATAATTAGTTCATTCTTTCAATAAACCGCGGATCAAGTGGCCGGCGGGGGAGCCAGGTCAGTTGGGAAAAACCCAAGTGTGTACAAGTCGGGCTGTGTACCCAAAGCTGCATGCAAGTCCGGGCTGTGTGCCTGGTGTGTTCAGAGCCTGAGGGCTGAAAATGGTGATAAAGTGTTCTGTAGTCTCTAATCTGCATTACCAGGAAATGTAACCCCGTGGAGGTCCGTCTATGCTTTGTTTGTTCAGCTAGTGTGTGAATAAAAGCCACACTGAAGAATCCCATTCCTGATTTTGGACATTACAATTATTGCTTCCTGTGTTCATATTTACTTGGGTGCCCCTAAGCAGAGTAGTCAAACCTAGGTCCCCCTGTGCCGAGTAACCTCATCCTCCCCAACCCAGTCCCCACCAGGTACTGCTGTCAGCTTCAACAGCATGCCACCTGTCATTCTGGCAAAAAGGCAGGGGTGAGGGGTTACACACACATGTATATGTATATGTATATGTATATGTATATGTATATGTATATGTATGTGTATGTGTGTGTATGTGTGTATGTGTGTGTGTGTGTGTGTGTGTGTGTGTGTGTGTGTGTGTATATATGTATATATATATATATATATATATGTGTATATATATATAGAATATATATATATATATATATATGTGTTTATACAATGTATGTTGACAGATAAATGGCAGTATAAAACATGATATCTCAGATGGCCAGTGAAGATAACATTGTTACTTTCATGTTCTACACGCCATAGCGTTATCTCCAGGTTCCTATACGCCATATCAGGGTTCATCTGTTGATCCCCCACCAGAATTACTTCTCGCGATCGGCATGCGCATTGATTATTATTGTCAGCCCAGGCCCGTCAGTACGTTATTTTCTGTTATCACGTATTTCTGTGCTGACCGTGACGGGACCGAGCCGGTGTGCTTTTCAACAGTAAATGAAGCCGCTAAGCAACAGACGCGCTTCATTTTACTGTTGAAAGCTGTTCGTCACTGCTGCACTCTATGTGCAGTTCAAGCTTTTTACAAGGAAATACACGTAATTAACAGAGAAATGATGGCATATTCTGACTTACTGACCCAGGGGCACCTCCTACAAAAGATTTGGCAATATACAAATCGTCAGTGTGCATAGCGCTCGGTCACGCTACACTTATAGGGAAAGTGAAAGTACTAAGAGTGGCAGGATCAACCAGATAACCATTTAAAAAATAACTTTTCACCAAAATAATACCAGGATCAACCAGATATTTTAATAATTTAAATTGACAGGATCAACCAGATATCTGAAAACTCTATGTAATCTGTTATGTTGGGGGCATGTAGACCTCTGTTGGGGCATGGCAGGATGAACCAGATAAGACTTTTAAAACTAACCATAAATAGCAGGATCCACCAGATATTTTTTAAACAATAAATGACATCTGCTGTTTTGCCAGCTTTTCTGTAAGTGGGTTGTATTGCTAGGGCCATCACCTTAATATCACCCATTGCATTGAGAGGGCATGTGGTGAGTTGTATTGGGGGTGGGGAAAAAGCAACATTGTATAAACAGAATATGATGAGCTCGACTGAAGATATCATATTTATCTTCACCGGAGGCCAGTCATATCATGATATCACTGGCCCTCGTGAAGATAAATATGATATCTTCAGTCGGCCATGTCATATCCCTCTATATATATATATATATATATATATATAGTGATATGTGTGTATATATATGTGTGTGTGTGTATATATATATATGTGTGTGTGTGTGTGTGTGTGTGTGTGTGTGTGTATATATATGTATATGTATTTGTTTGAGTGTTTTTTGGTTTTGTTTTATTGTCTTTTTTGTTAGTGTGCACGTGTATTTACTCACTATGAAGTGTGCTGGACTGTTAAGGATATAAGAGTTGTATACCCCTTGCCCTCTTGGGGAAGTGATGTCAGAACCCCTGGTATAAGGAAATTATACACTTGTAGTGGGTGGAACCAAGCCCTTGCCCTCCAGAAACAATTGGCTACAGCTCTGCCCCACCACTCCGGCGAGTGCCAACCTTACTTTCAGCAAGACAACCTGCACCACCCTGGTGAGTGCTGACCTTCCTTTCAGCAAGACAACCTGCACAACAATTTAACAGAGAATATACCCAGCAAAAAACAATTACAGTCAGAGAAAAATAAAGCGGTTGAGCCCAATACTTATGGTGTAAGCCTCCCCTGACCTAATACAACCTAGGAGGGGTAGCTCACCATGAAAACTTTTCCATAATGATATGCATTTTCTGTGCTCACTTGTCAGGGAGAAGTACTGGGAGGTAGGAAAGCAAGTAGTAAATCCAAGGGGCTAACATGAGTGTAATTGTAGATATTTTCCCTGCCAATGATAATCCTAGGTGAGCCCAACTTGTCCACTCTTTCTGAAGACTAGCTACCAGAGGTTGAAGTTTATATCTATTAGGGAGCTTAAGGTCAGAGATAGTTTAATTCTCAGGTACTAAGTTCTGTAGGGGCCCAAGCCAGACCCATATTCCCAAGTCAGGTTGGGGATGTTAGTTTGTTTAAGGGGAGGATTTCAGACTTAGAAATGTTGATCCTGAGTCCAGAAATGTTTCCAAAGAGATCCAGCATTTCCAATCAACTGTATGTGGGAGACTATGTTCTGCCTCACTTGTTAATATTAAACAATCATCTGCATGCATTTTTGTTTGGTACTGATCCTTGCCCACTTGTAACCCAGAGATGTTTGGGTGTGCTCTAATGGTAGCTGTAACAGGGTGATCTGTTATGTTAGTGAAAGGCAAGGTCCACAGGTGTAACTCCCCCCATGTTTCCTTTCACTCTTTACTGTCCTCTTATTCTTTCTCTGTTACTGTGCTTTTTATTTTCTTTGTCAGGGTGCATAACCTGACAAATTAGCCTTCCTGCTTTGCTATTCCTTTTTGCCCAATAGCTACTGTTCTGATATGCACATTGTGAGAACCTGTCTCTCTAAGAAAATGTCCCTAAGTAAAATAAATGTAAGGTGCATAGCATCAATGAATAAAATCTAATGTATGGTCCCTTTTAAAAGCCCTTATCTGAAACTGGTGCCCCAAAGCTTTTCCCTGTGGGGAGAAGAACTTCTGTACTGCTGGCGCTAAGAAAATGTATGCACCTGCCAGGGATGCTCCTCGAGTGCTTGTCCCAGCTGCAAGTCACAGAGTGTGACCTATCCTGAAATAGGATACTTCAGAGCACACTGCAAGCTATTAAAATAAAAGAAAATGCCATGAACAGGCAGCAAAAAAAAAAAAGAAATTAATTATAGTACCTGTAGCAAAGACACAAGCGGCATAGTGATAAAAAGTCCCCTAGCGTGTCCAGAAACAAAAAGGAAAACATGTTTACATGTACAGGACAGCCCAGAGATGTTATAACTAGGCTGTCCAAATGGAAAACAGGCTCAAATAAAATGTCAACCTGTCAGCTGTCATTTCAGCCATCGCGATTTCCCTAAAGTGTGTGTCACATTGCATTGTCTCTGTGAAGCTAAAAAGAGTCCTGCATAAAGAGAAAGAGAATATGAAATGAATATAATGAAGTAATTTTTAGGTGGATATTGGACATGTTCTGAGCAACAGATGAAAGGAGATGAAGTGTGGCTTCTTTCCCCATTCCTCTTGTTAACCCAGACATTTCTCCTTCAGTAAGTGCAGAATACAGAAGATTTTATTTTGAGCAATAAAGAACAAGCATTGTCAATGCCGAATGTTTGCTTGCTGGCATTGGCATTGGTAGTGTAGAAGTTACAGAGCTGCGTAATAGGAATGGCAGTGAAGTATTGAACTGAAGCCAACCCCACCACCACCCTGCAGAGAGTGACAGGCATTGAGGTGTGCCTTTGGGTCATCAGGCATAACGGCCATGCCATTTCACCACACCCCACCCTGCAGACACTGACAAGTGTCACGGTGTTCCTTGGGGTCTTTGGCCCTTAAGTGCACCCCATTCCATTAGGAAATACGGTGAGGTGGGTATGATATAGAAGAATGGGGTGAACTTTGGGACCGAAGAGTCCAAGGCATACCTCAATGCCTCTCACTGGCTGCAGTGTGTGGAATGGTATGAGCATTACAGGTAAGAATCCCAGGTCACACCCCTGATGCCTGTCATTCTCTACAGGGTTGGGCATTATGGTTAGAAACCCTAATACCTCAGACATTCATTGGTATTTTCACTCCAAATGTTCAACATGGTTTATTTGTGACCCCCACCTCATGAACAGAGGGAATATCAGTTTGTTAGCTGAAAGATGCTTATGCACAGCGACTACGACATTTAGCACCACAGGTGCAAAAACATTCTGAACAGGATGTAAAAAATGCCAGCTGTACTGTTCATGGGGAGGTGTAAAAAATGGCAATGTTGCAAATCTGCAGTAAAAATGTTTAAAAAAATGGTGAAGTCACAAACGTACATAGAAACTGTGCAACGCACACCTGTAATATAATTAGGTTGGGGATTTTTTTACAGCAGATTGTCAACTCAGGCATTTTGGTGCCTCCGATCATGAACAGTGTCACTGTGATTTTCTTTATCGGTCTCGAACAATGATTTCCCACAGCGACCACGCATCTCTGCGCTGAAAGTGTGAAAACACACTTCGGCCATGTTGTGAAAAATGACAGCTGTACTGTAAATAAGGAAGTGTGGAAAAATTCCACTGGTGAAAATAATCTGGACTTAAAATATTACAAAGTCATGAACTTATGAGGGTGCGTGGAAACTGCGCAATGCTCACTCATAACAGTTATTTTATGGACTTTTGTCACCAAATTTTCAACATAGCCATTTTAAGACCTCTGCTCATGAACAGTGTAACTGTGACTTTATTAATCTGTCCCAAACATTGCTTTCGCACACCAACAGCACCATTGTGCGCTACATGTGTGAAAACACATTTTGGGTGGCATATGAAAAATGGCAGCTGTACTGTTCATAAGGAAGTGTAATAAAATGGCAATGCTGAAAATCTGGAGTGAAAATATTAAATTCGCAAACTTATGAGCATGCACAGGAACTGCACAACGCACACTCGTAAAACAGTCATTTTTAGGAATTTTTTCACCAAATTTTCAACATAGCCATTTTAAGACTTCTGCTCATGAACAGTGTCACTGTGATTTTCTTAATGTGTCCCATACATTAATTTTGCACATTGACTGCGCCATTTGTGCGCTACATGGACGGAAACACATTTTGGGCAAGATGTGAAAAATGACAGCTGTACTGCTCATAAGGAGGTGTGGTAAAATGGCAATATTGAGAATCTGGAGTGAAAATATTGAAAATTCGCAAACTTACGAGCGTGCATAGGAACTGCGCAACGCACGCTCATAAAACAGTCATTTTTAGGAATTTTTTCACCAAGTTTTCAACATAGCCATTTTAAGACCTCTTCTCATGAACAGTGTCACTATGATTTTCTTAATTTGTCCTGTAAATTGATTTCGCACACCAACTGCACCATTGTGCGCTACATGGGTGGAAACATGTTTTGGGTGAGATGTGAAAAACGACAGCTGTACTGCTCATAAGAAGGTGTGGTAAAATGGCAATGTTGAAAATCTGGAGTGAAAATATTGAAAATTCGCGAACTTACGAACGTGCGTAGGAACCGCGCAATGCACGCTCATAAAATAGTCGTTTTATGGAATTTTTCCACCAAATTTTCAAAATAGGCTTCTTGAGAGCCCATCTTATGAACACTGGCAGTGTCATTTCGTTAATCAGTCCCAAAAAGTGATTTTGCGCAGTGACTGCAAAATCACCCTTCGGGCCCAAATAATGCCGTGACAGTGACAGTATTCATGAGAAGGGGTCCCAAAAACCCCATGTTGAAAATTTGGTGCAAATATTCCAAAAAATGCCTGAGATAAGCAACAAAGTTGAAAAACCCCTATCTATCCCATTATATAGCTTACCGGCATTTTCTCAGTTCGTGGTCAGCTTTGAAGAGTGCAGATGTGGTCCCGGTCCACTGAAGACTGTTGTGCTGAGCTCCAGAGGTAAGTATGGGGTGAAGGGTGGGGAGGCAGGGTGCGAAGTGGGTGCGTGCGGGTTGTGGGGAGAGGGGCAGGAAGACTTCATGGGACTGTTTTTCTTACAGGTATTTAAAAAAAAAGATGACATGGGATGTTTGCCATGCTGGAGTGGGCTCCTGCATGGCAGAAGGATGGCTGGGGGCGGAGCTGTCGGGGATCTGGGCACCCCGTCACGCATGGCGACTGCTGCCACACTGGGGGGCTCCAGCATGGCACCCTGTACTCGGGGACAGTGAAGCCAACAGGGATTGGGCACCCCATCGGCTATACCATTGAGTTGCCATGCTGGGGTGGACACCCAGTGTGGCATTTGGAAGGCTTTTTGGGGAGGCGTAGTACAGCCGACGGGGATTGGGGCACCTCTGCTATTATAGAGTGTGTGTATTGGGGAGCACGTAGTATGCATGCGTGTGTGTGTGTGTGTGTGTGTGTGTGTGTGTAGAAGCGCGCATGAGCAGGTGATATCTTATCGCTGCTCACTGAAGCATAGCTCCCCCTTTCAATTGTATGCCACTGCATTTTGGAGCTTGTCATAGACAGCTCCAGCATGCACTGGCGGATAGGGGCTGCGCCTGCCAACACACTGACTGAATAGGAAGAGGAGGTGACACACCTCCAAAAACTCAGATTATGGCACTATGTTTCTTGCACATGTGTGTAAGCAAACATAAAAAGGATAATTACCTTCTATGTGGCTCACTTCTGACTATAGGGCAGGCTGCCCCCAAATGTCTGTTTGTAAAGATACAGAGGTGTGTGATGTCATAAAGATGAGGGGCTAGGAATGTTTAATGAGTCCCATTAAATAATTTAAAGAATGGCTACATAAACATATGATAGAACCATGGCATGTTAAAGAGTGTAAATATAGCTATTGAAAAAGGTAGTTAAAGTTATAGTCAGAATGCATAGGAATAAAATAAAGCTGAATTGTGTATTATACCCTCCCAGTCAGCTGACTATGATGTCACAGTTTGGGAGGGAGATAAGCCCAACCCCTGAAGAAGCAGACAGGTAGGCCAGTAGGCTGCTGGTCAGTGAAGGAGAAGAAAGTGTGCAAGTGTCCACACCAGGAATTTGGTCAATCACTAAGAAAAGAGTGATTAAAACAGAAAAGTTATTTTGTTTTAGATGTCTAACACCAAGGTTTTTTTTTTATTTCTGTAAATATTTGACTTGAGTTTTGATAATAAAAATGATAAATGCATGTTTGCATTTATTTTACGCATTTACTTCCTGCCTGAGTGTCTGTTAATTCCAACCCTACTACAGCAGCAGCTAAGGATTCCATAGAGAGAACAAACAACATGGGGGAAAGAAGACAGTCCTGTCTTGTTCCTCTGTATTAGGGATTCAGGGTCCGATAAGTTAGAGTTAGTCAGTACCCTTGCCCGTGGGTTGTTGTACTGTACATTGTCCAAATCCACTTGATGAAGAAAGGGCCAACATTATAACTCTTCAGTACAGCATGCAAGTACTCCCACTCCACCAAACTGAACGCTTTCTTTCAAAATCTACAGTCCTGGCTGTGGCTAGAGTGGGAAGTGTTACATACATAGATACATAGACAGTGTTGGCAGATAAGGGCCTATGGCCCACCCAGTCTGCCCATTTAAGTCTATAAGTTCAGCTTATGTTTTCCAAGAAGTCTGTTGCCCCTTACCCTTGACCTCCAGAATTCCTTTATGTCTATCCCATGCATTCTTAAATCCCGTGATTGTTTCAGCCCCCACCACTTCCTCTGACAGGGTGTTTCACTTGTCCACCACCTGTTCTGTGAAGAAATTCTTCCTCATGTTTCCTCTGAATCGTCCTCCCTCCAACTTCATCCCATGCCCTCTAGTTCTGGAACATCTTTTACGCTTAAAAATAGTGTATTCCTGCACCCTGTTCCTCCCTGTAAGATACTTGTATGTCTCTATCATATCCCCTCTCTCCCTCCTCTCCTCCAGGGAGTACATGTTCAGTGCCTTCAACCTGTCCTCATAGGACTTGTGATGCAATCCATGCACCATCTTTGTTGCCTCCTCTGAACCTTCTCTACCCTGTCTATGTCCTTACGTAGGTAATGTCTCCAGAACTGCACAGTGTACTCAGGTGTGGCCTCACCAGTGTCTTGTATAGTGGAATTATGACCTCCTTTTTCTGCTGGTGATGCCTCTGCCTATGCATCCCAGCATCCTATTTGCTTTACCTGCTGCCTTGTCACACTGTTTCTCTGCCTTGAGGTCATCAGAGATGATAACCCCAAGATCCCTTTCCTGCTTGGTGCATGCTATATCCTCACCCCCAACTGATATATGTGCCAGGTTTTTGTGCCCCATATGCATTATCTTGCACTTCCTTGCATTGAATTTCAACTGCCAAACCCTGACCATTCTTCAAGTTTCTGCAGGTCCCTTCTCATTCTGTCTACACCCTCTGGTGTGTCTACTCTGTTACAGAGCTTTGTGTCATCAGCGAACAGTGAAATTCTGCCTTCTAGGTCCTGCGTAATGTCACAGATGAAGACATTGAATAGGACTGATCCCAGCACTGATCCCTGTGGTACCCCACTGGTCACTCTTCCTCTGTGGAGTGACAGCCATTTACCACCACCCTCTGTGTCCTGCTGCCCAGCCAGTTACCTACCCACTGCACTACTGTCCTGCCCACACCCATATTCCCCAGTTTGTGCAATAGTCTTCATGTGGCACAGTGTTAAAGGCCTTGCTGAAGTCCAGATAGGCCATGTCCACTGCCCTCCCCTGATCCACCTCCCTAGTCACCCAGTCAAAAATTCAATGAGGTTGGTCTGACATGACCTTCCCCTGGTGAAACCATGCTGCCTTGGGTCCTGTAGTCCATTGACAACTAGATGTTCCACCAATCTCTCCTTCAGTAGTGCTTCCATGATTTTCCCCATTACCGAGATGAGGCTGACTGGTCTGTAGTTCCCCGCTTCCTTTTTGTTCCCACTTTTGTATAAGGGGACTACATCTGTTGTTGCTGCTGTTTGCATTAAGGAGATTATGGCTTGGAGATGATCTGAGCTGACCCTTCCATTAACAAAGCCCACTTGAAGGGATGGATAATTAGGAAGAGGTTTGGTTCAGGATGCTCCTTATATTCATAGCAATGTTTTTTTATCTTGGGTCATCCTATGTGATGTCTTCAAACCATGCAATATGTATGAGAAGGACAAATTCTGCTGAATCCACAATCCTTTCTTGCAAAGGTTAGTTTATTTTTCCCACACAATACATCTGGGCAACAGTTTTGTGGCATCTCTACTTCATCAGGCCCACTGTGTTAAACATCTACAAAAAGGTTAAACAATGTCTTTTTAGTATTTTATAAAAAAAATAGTAATCACTTTACTCAAGTTTTCCTCTACCACTGTCACAAGCCCACAATAACAGAACAAGTAAAAGATATTTATTACACTCTCCTTTTATAACTAGGCATCCTTGTGTTCAGTTCACTTCTTTAAGACAGCACAAGCACTCCTCATATTACCAACACCAGCATAAAACCTATCCATTCCATTTTATTCACTCAAGTTGTAGACATTCAAAATTGATACCTGTCCCTTCAAGATCACCTGTGCTCACATGTATATGATTACTAAAATTTTATTCTACAATGAATGCCCACAGTGACATTTTTTAGTGCAATCACTCAAAATGATTTTTAATATATACCTTTAAAAGTATATCAAATTTCTCTTTTCAGTATTATTATCACTTCAGAATCTAATCAAGAGGCATGGTGCACAAAAAAGGATGCCTAAATTGGTAATCTCTAAGTTTCTTGTTATTATGCCATGTTTATAAAGCACAAAAAATAACTTAAAATCACCTTGCAAAGGCTAAAGTTCTTTTACGCTTTCTAATTCATTTCATGCTATGCATTTAATTGTTTTATATGCTTTTATCTAATAGATGTGAAAGAAAAAATAAATGTTAAAATGTATTAACCTAAACATTGAATACAGTTTTCTAGATCTTTCCTATCGTTACCAATTTCTTTTTAAGCATTCTATAGGTGGCACCATTTTTATGTTTTCTTGCGCTTGTGCAAGAAACATCTTGTGATAGAACGACTTTCAGATGTGTGTCACGGACTAGCCCAGTGCAGAACAAGCTACAGTGGGCTCATCCCTAACAGACCAATGAGCATGCAACTAGATTGTGATGCTAGTCACAGTTTCCCAGTTGAAAACCATTCTCTAGTTGAAAGAAATGAAGCACTCCAATGAGAGCGCTTCATTCCTTTCATTTACATAATGCTGGCAAGCAGCATCACAGCAGTAGTGATATGCTGTCAGCTGCTCAGGAAATGTGGATCCCCCACCCTCCCAGCGAGTGTCCCAGGAAAGGGGGTGCCCACTACCCAGCGATCTGTAGCTGCCCAGGAAATGAGGAGTGCCTCCATCCATCCACATGCCCCCACCCTGCTGCTACAGTTGTGACTCATTGTGAGCTCTTTCTCTCTGTCTCTCTCTCTGCCCTGTCTCACTTGCTGAGTGCACTGTCTCCAGACACAGAGAAGGAGAGGCAGAGAGACACAGACCAAATGGGAGCAGCAGAGAAAGGGAAAGCATGTGAGCACAGACAGGGAGAGAGCAAACGACACAGTGACAGCTTGGGAAATGCAGTGGTGAGAAGTCGACAGAGGATGGAGATTAGATTGGCACAGGGCATGTGTGAAGGGTGAGTCAGAGCAACAGGCCCCCCTCGAGAGATACAGTGTCTGTGAACATTCCTTAGTGTGATGCAGCGGTAGACATATATTTATAGAGATACAGTGATTTTGTACTGGTAGCCGTGTCCTAATGTACACCAGCTGATTCAGTGCGATTTGGCCCTTCCACCTCCACCCCGACATTGCATGACAAGAGAGGTAGCAGACGCAAGAGAGACACATAGGAGCAGAAGGCAGTCATAAAGTAACGCTGGGCTTCCATCACAAATGCTACATACAGTTCTCCCTGTTCCATGTCTGTGCATCACACTGGAGCAGCAGTCAGTTAGTAACCTGCCTGACCAATTCAGAATTCACTGGCCTTTCAGATATATTGTTAGTGTTCTGTCTCCCCCAATACTTATATAGAGCAGACATGCCTGCTTACTTCCTTTGTTGATGTTCTTCTCCCCAGTATGCTTAGGTAAAGCAGACTGGGTTGGGAGGGAGAGAGAGAGTTGCATCACACTAGCCTGCTGTGTACAGAGCAAGACAGAAAGTGATAGCCTCCCTGTTCCTTTTTGGTTCCACTCCCTGCTTCCATCGTTATCTGATCACTGACCATGACCACAACTGCTACAGCCTTCCCAGTTCCTGCTTCCTCCACCTGCCAACTGACATGGACAATCACAGCGATGCCACTTCTAGTTTGAAACAGTCTGCTTTCATGTCATGTTTCATTTCATTCACTGACTCTGCCTCAGTCAGCACTGTTGATTTCAGCTACCCCCCAGAGCTGTAAATCTGTCTCCCTCTGTCCTGTATTCTGTGTGCTGGCAAGTGTGGGATTTTTTCTGTCAGGCAGGCTGCACTTAAAGGACTACAACTTGCTGCTGCTGTTGTGTTCTTTGTTTTTTTTTCTGGGCTGGCTGGCACTACCTAAGAGAAGTTCAACTTCAAGATAAATTTCAACAGGACTGCTGTGTTTTCTGAATCCCGCCCTTTTCCAGAAACAACAGGCACATAGACTAGTGTATTAGTGTGTAACATTTGTTTAATGATGTGACTTGATAATTAAATGGTCTGTAAAGGAGGGAAGATTTTATTTTAAATTATATGCAGCATTCCTATTCATTGTAATTATATTGAATACCAAGTACCCTCACAAGAAAATACTGGTTAGGAAAGGTGTGTGGTGGTGGTGGGAGCCAGATAGAGTCAAGGTGAGTGGTTTTACAGGTAAGGTAAGGACAGTGGGCACCCTGGTAAAATACATATGCTGATCATAAAGAAAGGGAGGGAGCCAGGTAGGGTTGACTTGAGATGTCACCATGGTCATAATAAAATTATGCAGGTCCTGGAAGGTGGGTGGAGGATGTAAAGGTCCATGCCTGGTGGCAGCCTGTTAAAATAAATTATAGAAGTCTAAGAAGATGTGTGGTGAATGGAGGGTGAAAGGTCCATGCTGGTGGGGGAATCTGCTAAAAATAAATTGTGCTTGTTTGGGAAGGTGGGTGGAGTGTGGCAAGGTCTGTGCTGAATGAGGAGCTTGTTAAAATAAATTATGCTTAACTGGGAAGGTGGCTGGAGGGTGGGATGTTCCGTGCTAAGTTGGGAGCTTGTTTAAATTTTGCTGGTTAGAGAAGTTGGGTGGAGGGTAAGAAGGTCTGTGCTATGTGGGGGACCTTGTTAGAAGGATTTACAAAGATTTTTCCCACATACATAATGAAATAGCTGATGCTGGTGATAGTCATTCCAGCTACTTTTCAGAATTTCATTACTAGAAAGTAACTCTGTGGAAGTGATCATACTTTAGCTCAATGAGGTGGGCAGTTGATGCCTTCCACTTCTTGATTGCTCTGACATGCCCCTGTGCTCAGGCACATAGTTTTGTGCCTGGGGAAAGCATAAGGATGCAGCCCATTCTAGTCAGTGGGGCTCCAGTTCAGTGGCATTTTTATACATAATAGCCAGTTGCAAATTGATGAAGGCCACACTGCTCTGCTCAAGCAGTGGCCTTCATCAATCTCCAACTGACCATTAAGTATAAGAATGCCACTGAAATGGAGTCCAATTGACCTCCGTGGGCATGCCTGCATGCTCTTCCGATCACACATCACTACGTGCATGAGCACAAAGGCATGTCAGAGCAATCAGGAAGTGGGTCAAATTATGATCCTTTCCACAGAAATCTTAATTAATAACAACATTCTGAAAAGTACTGTATTTATTTATTTAGTTGTTATTAACTGGGTAGGTACACTAGACAGAACCTGACTTATTTCAGGTATGACCTGGAATGTAGCTGGAATGACTATTGCTTGCATCAGCTATGTTAATGTGTAAGTACAGACTTATGGACACAAAGCTGGAAAATCACTTTACAACAAAATGTGCTTAAATGCAGCTGTTTATTGTTTGCCTTTATCTATTGTAGATTGTGTAAGGTAATATCAACTGAACTTATTTGTGAAATATTAAGTATTGTGTGAATGGTTATTTTACTCCAGTGTCTTGGTCATCAGGTAGAGCCCCACAAAATGTTCTGCAGGGATCCTTAAAGTCCTGGGCACAGGCCTGGATCTTGCTTTAAATTGGTGGCACCCATAGAAACATAGAATCGGATGGCAGATAAGGACCAGCTGGCCTACCCAGACTGCCCTTTTTCCCCTACCTACATTGCCATCCCAGACTGCACTTGATCTACTGCACTTTCTCCTTCCCCCTTTCCTTTCCATTATGATTCCCATTGAGTATCCAGTGATATGGGTGAAGCAAATTGAGTGACTTAATTTGTGTGCCTGCAAGTACAGCGACTGAGGAAGTATAGCAAGGTACATGAATAGCAAGGTAGGGAGGTCAGAATAGCAAGTGTTGAGGGGATTAGCAAGTGTAGAGGGAGGAGGTTAGGTACAGGGTGAGAGCAGGCTGCTACAGAGTTGGCCACCTGGTGTGGCGGTTATGGTCATTACCAATGGTGTGCATGGTTCTGGGTTTGGCACTGCATGCTGGCACATACTAATTTAAGTTTCTGGTGTTGCCAGGTTTTTTTTTACATAACTCCCATTCCCCTAGGTTGTTCCCCACCCGTGGGTTGTCCTCCTGAAACAGTCGCCCCTCCTGTGTTTTCTTCCCTCCCCAGTGTCCGCCCACCCTGAAGTTGAGAATTCTTAGTTTGGAGGGTGCAGGGGGTAGAGCACCCCACATAAAAAGCAGGTCCTGTTGTGCTTTGCATGGTCAATGATTTTGTATTTGGCAAAGTGTTGCTCACCGATTTTGTTTTTGGCGATTAGCCCTTGTCAATGTGTCAGTCGAGGTTTAAACTTCACTTTTAACATATGGAACCATCCATTGTGCCTATCCCATGCATTCTTGAACCCTGCCACTGTCTTCACCACCACTGCTGGAAGATTGCTCCAGGAATACACCACTCTTTCTGTGAAGTACCACTTCCTAACATTTCTCCTGAATCCACCCCTTCAGCTTCATAGCATGTCCTGTTGCTCTTAAGCACATTTTGTTCTAAAAAAAATACTTTCCCCCTGTACCTTGTTCACCCTGTGAAGTATTAATTGGTCATATCAGGGAGCACTGTAGTGGTGGTAGACTTCAATTTACCAGGGGGTGGATTGGAGCATCCCAGCCACCACATGCACCAGGGAGCAGATCCTCCTGGAAGCAATCAAGGATGGCTTCCTGACCCAAAGGGTGACAGTGCCAACAAGGGAAGAAAATATTCCAGACTTGGTACTGGAGGATGGAGAACAGGTCACAGATGTATGGGTGGAGGAACCACTGGCTGGTAGTGATCACCTCACAGTGTGGGTCTCTATCAGTTTGGGTAGAGAGATCCACAATACAAAAACAAAGGTCCTGGACTTCAGAAAGGCAGACTTTGGCAGGATGGAGCAATTAATTAGAACACACATAGATGGCATCCACCCTGACATGGACGCAGAGCAGAAATGGGAAATCATAAAACTAGGGCTGATTGAATTCACTAAAGCTTGTGTCAAGAACCAGCAAAAAGAAATCAAGGACCAAGCATCCAAGATGGATGACCAGAGAGGTAACTGAGAAAGTGAGGGATAAGAGAATGGCCTTCCGAACCTGCAAGAGAACCAGCTGGACAGAGGATAGGAAGAACTATGCAAGGAAAGCCAGGGAAGTGAGCAGAGCGGTCAGGACTGCAAAGGCAGCCAGGGAAAGGAATTTAGCACAGGGGATTAAGGAAGGAGAAAATAATTTCTTCAGGTTTATCAGGGAAAAGAGGAAGTACAAGGATCAAATAGTTAGGATCAGTAAAGACAGTGGGTGGGTAGACAAGGGGACCAAGAAGGCAGAAGTACTTAATGAGTACTTCTGTTCAGTGTTCACAAGGGAGAGGGATTTTCCATTCCTGTAGGGAAAGGGGGCACAGGCATACGGAGTGAGACAACTAGAGACAGGTCATCATGGTGGAAAGGGTGCTGGAGGGCCTTAGGTACCTGAGGGTAGACAAGGCACCTGGGCCAGATGGGGTACATCCCAGGGTGATGAGGGAGCTGGTAAAGGTCCTGGCAGAGCCACTAGTGGATCTGTTCAACACCTCACAAAATACGGGATGTGTGCCCAGGGATTGGAAGGAGGTCCATGTGATACCTATCCACAAAAGTGGGCCCAAGGATGAACCAGGGAACTACAGACTGATAAGCCTCACTGCAGTTGTGAGGAAACTGATGGAATCAATCCTCAAAGAAAGGCTGGTGCAGTTTCTTGTGGATAATGATCTGCAAGACAACAAACAGCCCCTGAGGGTAGACAAGGCACCAGCTGGGGTACATCCAGGGTGCTGAGGGAGCTGGCAAAGGTCCTGGCAGAGCCACTAGTGGATCTTTTCTACACTACAATTAGTTAGGTCCCACAGGCAGCTTCGGCCTTCGCCAGAAGCTGCCTGTGAGACCTACAATCTGAATTCAATCTACTTCAGAGCCAACTCCTAAACAAAAAGCTCCTATTAAATGCCAAAAAAACTAAAGCAATGCTATTTTCTCCACTTCTTCATGCTGCAAACCTGACCAGTGCTGGCTCCATTCCTCAGATCACAACAATCCTGGGAGAAAACCTAGAATTTGTCAATAAATTCAAGTACTTGGGAGTGTGGCTCGACTATAGACTTTCCTTTATGGACCATATCGAAGATCTGCTAAAGAAACTGAGGCAGAGGATTGGACTCTTTTTCAGGATTAATAGCTTCCTTACTAGAGATGCCAAGTGGTGGCTGGTACAAATAACGTTTCTCTCCTTGGTCAACTATGCTGACTTTCTTTATAGTCACTGCCCTGTCTCTCATCTTGCTAAATTGATACGTTGTATCACAGGGCTCTGAGATTCTATTCTGGCCTACCTTTTTCCACTCATAATTGTGCTCTTTATGCTGCATTGGGGTGGCCCTCCCTTCAGTACAAAAGAAACAGAAATGCTGCACTCTGGATGTTCAGAGCTATTATCAAAAAACTACCCCTATATATCTCTGACTGGCTTCTGCTATGCCAGCTTGGGAACTATGCACTGAGAAGCTACTCCTTTATTTCCTTAAAGGTACCTAAGCTAAAAACATGCTTTGGGAGAACGGCTATAAGCTTTGCACTGCCATCTCTATGGAGAAAAATACAAAAATCGCTAAAGCTTACTACCCCAGTCAGTCTATCCTCCTTCAAGACACTATATGACCATTTGGTCAAGGAAATTTGCAACTGCTTCCCCCGATCCTAAACTTCCCTGCACTTATAGTGTACCATGATGGCGTTGTCCTCTCCCCTATGACTGACCTTTTGGCCTCTTCTTCAAATTTCTCTAATACCTAATTGTGCTCTTTGCCCTCCTGCCCTTTGTCCTCTCCGAGGCTTCATCTGTCCCTCGTCTATCCCCTACCACCCTGCCTGTACCATATCTTGCCTCACCTACCACACCCCCCCTTCTACCCTGTTACAGTGTTTTTTTTAACTCACTGTCTGTCTTGTTTCTTATGGCATTGTATGTAATATACCATTACCTAACAATTGTCCTTGTTACTACTTCCAGCTACTGTTACTAGACTCATTATATACCACAAAGGAACTGAACCACTGTTTCCAAATTGTTCTCCACTTATGACTACGTTTAACTATTGTATCTCTGTATTGTATAATATTACTGAGGTGTTATGTTGTGACTTTTCATATAATGTATATCCTGTGTTCCTGTGCTAACCAGATCCATCTTGTAAATGAGCTATGCTCAATGGTGTTCACCTGGAGAAATAAAGATTTGATTGATTGATTGATTGAAACAGTATGGATTCATTGCTGGCAGATCCTGCCAGACAAACTTGGTTGATTTTTTTGACTGGGTCATGAGGGCACTGCGCGAGGGCCATACAGTAGATGTAGTCTACCTGGATTTCAGCAAGGCCCTTGATTCAGTACCACATAGAATGTTGACCTGCAAGTTAAGGAGTCTTGGTATAGGGTGGAAGCTAGCCCGAGGGGTAGAAAACTGGCTGTAGGACAGGCAGCAGAGAGTAGTTGCGGTGGGAGAAGCACCGGAGCCCAGAGCAGTGACAAGTGGTGTCCCAGAGGGAACAGTACTGGGACCAGTCCTGTTTAGTATTTTCATCGCAGACACAGTGGTTGGGATCAAGAATAAGATTAGCCTCTTTGTCGATGACACCAAGATCTGTGCTGAAGTGGATGGGGAGGAGGGTGGAAAATTACTGCAGGAGGACTTAGCAAGACTCGAGGAGTGGTTGCACACCTGGCAGCTTGGGTTCAACACCAAAAAGTGCAAGGTGATGCATTTCGGAACAAAAGACCCAGGATACAGCTACTGGATGGATGGTATCAAATTATCCATATCCAACGAGGAGAAGGATCTGGGGGTGCTGGTGATCGGCCCAGTGTAGAAAGGCAGCAGCTAATGCTAACAGGATGTTTGGGTGTATAACAAGGGGGATTACATCCAGATGTAGCCAAGTCTTATCGCTCCTGTACAGATCCCTGGTGAGGCCGCACTTGGAGTACTGTATGCAGTGCTTGTGCCCGTACTTGAAAAGGGATATCAAACTACTGGAGGCAGGACAGCAAAGAGCAACAAAGATGATCTAGGGGTTGGGGGATAGAACTTATGAAGAAAAATTAGAAGAGCTCAACATATATACCCGGGAGGATAGAAGAGAGGGGACATGATCGAGACCTTCAAGTACCTGAAGGGGATGAACAGAGTAGGCTTCCAGGGTGGGTTCACTCTCCAGAACAGAAGAGATACTAGAGGGCACTCCCTGAAGTTAAAAGGGGGGCAGATTCAGGAGGTAAAGGAAGAGGAACTACTGCACTGAAAGAGTGGTAACAGGGTGGAATGCACTGCCTGACTCTGGGGTGCTTCAGGAGGGGGTGGGACAAATTCAAGGGAAAAGTACATACCGGGGGGGCAGTTGGAGGAGGGAAGAGTTAATGGGGGCAGCTGCAGTCTAATGGGCTGAAGTGCTGCACACTGGAGCAGACTAGATAGACCATATGGCCTGTATCTGCTGGCAATTTTGTACATTTGTATGTTCATATATCCCCCCTTTCACCCGCTGCTACCTTCCCCACAGGCCTGCAATAAAAGCAGATCACTTGAAGCCATGGAGCAGTTTAGCTTTGGAGCCCTGCCAGGGAACTTTAAAGAGCAACAAATTTTTTTCTCTGTACCGCAGTCTGCAGTCACCACTCCTGCTTCCTAGTCCCACTAAGGAATTACATTTGCTGCTGGAGTGGCGGCTCAGTGATGGAGAGAAGAGTTCCTACCCTACTACCTCCACTTTGTTATGCAAGGTCCCCACAATCTAATTGGCATCCCACTGTACACCTTCAGAAAAACTATTTATCTATCTATCTATCTATCTATACATATATCTATATCTATATCTATATCTATATCTATCTCTATATCTATATAAGCTTGGTTCTCTGTACCGCAGCCTGCAGTCACCCATCCTGCTTCCTAGTCCCACAAATGAATTACATTTGCTGCTGGAGTGGCAGCTCAGTGATGGAGAGAAGAGCTCCTACCATACCTCCTCCACTTTGTTATGCAAGGTCCCCACAATCTAATTGGTATCCCACTATACATCTTCAAAAAAACTATACATATATATATATATATATTCATGGCAAAAAACACTGTTTAATGCATCAGTTAGGGTTGTTCCACAGTGACAAAAGCAAGAAAATTCGATGTTAGGGTTAAAACCCTAACTCTGCATTCCCCCTCAGCACCACACACATAGACACACACACGCATATGCAATTGGGGGGAGGACCAAGGCAACACAACCAATCACAGACAACCAGCAGCAGGTAACAGAAATAACATACAACTGTCTAAATGTACTACAACACAGAGCCATCATCATGGTCTGATACATTATGTACTAATGCCAGGCTGAATGATAGCTGTCATTCTCAGACAGCTCTGTCGGCGGGCAGCCATGGTGGTATGCAGGTGGGTTGAGCTATCCACCGACATTGGGACCCTGCTGGGGTGGAAGGAGAGGGGTGGGTTGGGGGGTACTTCAGGAGGGCTGTCTGCAACAGCTGGCTTCCGTGGAAGGTGGCTTTACTAAGGGCTTGGGGCTGGGAGGGGTACAGCTTGATATTCACTGCCCCCGGGAGTGGCACCATACAGGGGATTGGGGGGTGTCATACTTTCTTTCACTGCTGCTGGGAGCAGAATCAGACAGGGGCTTGGGGAGAGGTGTCATCTTTACATTTACTGCCACCGGGAGCGGCATTGTAGGGGACTTGGGGGGTGCATCATTTCTTTTACTGCCACCAAGAGTGGCATGTCTTGGGCTGGGGTCAGGCCAGGGAGGGGAGATGGCTACAGGCAGCACATTCTGCAGGGGCAGCCCTTCAGGCACAATGCAAATGGGGCTATAATGGCATGCTAATGGCCCCATTGTGCCATGCATACCTAATGGCCATCCTGAGATGCCCTGCCCCAGTGGGTTCACAGCCTGACTTGGGGGATGCACTGGCACAGCCTGGGATGCTCTGGGGCTTCCTGGGCTGGGTGCACCTGTGCTATTCACAGAGGGGCTATACTGGGGGCATCTCCCTGTGCCTCCTCTGTGAATCACCCATTTTGCACACAGTGCATCTCCCCTGTGCCGGGGCAGCTGAGATGCACTGGGTGCATCTTCTTTGTGAATCCTGCCCATGGTACCTATTCTTGAAAACAAACCATTACCAGTATACTATGTATTACTATCAATTATACTTATGTTTAAGTCACTATAGGTTATATAAGAAAAGCATAGAACTAAGTTTTAGAAATAGTTAATAATAAAAAGTGTGTTAAACAGCTGCATCTTTGGTATTGCTTAATACATAAACTTTAAGATTAATAAATACAACTCTTGAGAAGTTCATACTGGAGATTTATATATCATAATGTAATGATACAGCATATTTACATATATACAATACAAGTGTTAGAAAAGAAAGGAGACATAGTCGTACAGTGCTGCTATTAAATATGAATGTTTAAAGTAAAACTGCAAAAGGGCAAGAAGCAAAAGTCACACATGGTAATAGTCGACATGTGACACAGTCATAGCAATATGACTGTGTGACACTGATAAATGCAGTTCAGCATAGAACAGTGTAAAACATTGTAAAAGTGTGTGATTTACTGAAGTGTCACACACAAATAAAGGATATATTTTACTCTGAAAAATCCTTATAATATGAAAATGCTGTACAAACATAATAATACATACAACACAGTTGCTCTGAGTACATGTACAGAGTATATCTTCTGTGAAATTATTACAGGTGGTGCTTTATAGGTTTTACAGTTTTATCTATCATTAGGATAAGCCTTCAGGGTTACTGCATTTGTTGCTGACTGATTGATTGTTTCTGCTCTTACCTCCTTGTTTCTTTCGTCCATGGTTCTTCTTTTTTGGCAGGTGATGGGGCCCAGCCACCCACCCTGATCCACAACCACCCCACACTACACTCATTTTATAGGGTGGCACAGTCGAGACATTTCCTGTGGCAAAGCAGGAATGGGAAGATCAGAGGGGTATCTACACAGTGACCTCATTTACAGGGGGACTAGTACTTTAACTTGTTATAACAAGCTATACAGTAACAAACAAACAAAACACAAAATCAAACTTTTGCTTGCATTTTCTTCCTTCTAATTACTCTGACCAGGTTATAAACCCAGCAAATTATCTGGAATGGATATCATTCACTGCAGGTAATGTGGAACACTCTTCAAAAGGGCAGTTTTACAGGATTTAGGACACTGTCATACATTGTGGGCCATTGGAGATCTTAGGGCTCAGTTCCAGGCAGCATGAGCAGAGATTGTACCTCAAATTTCATATTCGAGAGAAATATATTATAAGAACCACCCATCATTTCCCCAACATCCAACAGAAGCACCTCGACCGCAGAGGGTAGTTGGTCCAGGAGGTTGGTAGGTGGTTAGGAGGGGCAAATTGGGTGCCCCATCACTTGGTGCTCTTCAACATATTACCTCCACAAACCATATCAAAACTGCAAACAGGTATCTGCCTCTATCTCCAAAATCAAACAAAGTGGCAGAGGACACTGCAGAGCAGGACACTGCAGCACAGGAGCCAGCACAACAAAACACCCAAAACAGGAAGCAAAACAAAAAAAGCAAAAAGGAAATCCAAAAAACTTCTGATCATGGGAGACTCCATGATTCGGGGAGTTGATACCTATCTCCAGCCAGGGGTAATGTCAGATGTCTCCCCAGTACATCAGCGTGGAGAGACAATGACAGCATTGCTAAAATTGTTCAGGAAGCAGGGGAAAACATTGATGTCCTGGTACACAATGGGACTAATGATCTCACCAGCTGATCAGTTGTGGAGACCACGGAACACCTGTCCAGGCTGGGTGACAAACTATCATCCATTTTGTCTGGCATCTCCTTCTCTGAGATCCTGCCAGTCTGGGAGAGGGGGACACATAGACAGAAGGTCAGAGAAGGGGAGACAGGGGAGCTAAACATGTGGATCAAGGGCTGGTGCTAGGAAAAAGGACACAAATTTGAAGGGAACTGGCAACAGTTTTGGGAGCGAAAGTTCTTTAAATTTGATGGACTTCATCTGACTAAGGAGAGAGTCAGTGCATTGGGGCAGAAGTTTGACATCTTTGCAGAATATTTAAACTAGCAAATGAGGAGAGGGGTGCAGCACCCCATACGTTGAATGGGAAGAACGCCCCTCCCCCCTCAGCTAGTGGTCAAACAGGAGTTCAGCATGTTTGCAGTTCATTTGCATCACCAGGTAAGGAAAAAGGTCCGGCTCCCCATACAATGCACAGGAGAAGCGCCAGACATCACCCAACAACTAACACACCGAAATATGGCCAATGGAAAATCATGTACACAAATGCTCGCAGTCTGGGAAACAAGATCCTAGACCTGCAGACAATAATGACAGAGGCTAAACTGGACATAGTAGCAATTAGCGAGATGTGGTTTACCAGTAACCAGACTTGGGAGACTTCAGTACCTGGCTATGTACTGTTCAGAAGAGACTGAGGAGCAAAAAGGGGGGGTGGAGTGGCCCTGTATGTCAATGAAAATATAAAAGCTACAGAAATTCAGAATACATATAAGGAGCCAGAAGAACTGTGGGTCACCTTGGAAATAGGAAATGGGACAGCCATAAGAACTGGGGTTGTCTACCCCCAGACCAAGGGAAGGACATAGACACATTACTGTTAGAAGATATACAAAACATGACAGATAAAGGGGAGGTTCTGATAATGGGAGACTTCAACATGCCAGATACAGTTTGGTCAATACCAGCAGGAACATCTGTCAGAACTAGACACATGGTGGATTCTCTGCAGGGGGGAGGGCCTCAAACAACTGGTACAATAACCCACAAAAGACATGGCTATCTGAGATCTAGTACTGACTAACAGGAAAAGGATCACAGATCTCCAGGTAGAAGGTCACCTGGGGGCCACTGACCATCACATGGTATGGTTCAGTTTGGCCACTACAACTAAATCATCCCATTCCAAGGAAAAATATGGGACTTCAGAGGAGCTAATTTTGATAAGATGGCCAACAGAGTTAAGCTAGTCCTGGCAAAAAGAAATACATTTGAGGGGGTACAGGCAAAGTGGGCAAGCATTAAGGATGCAATACTTGAAGCAGCATTCCATTGTGTTAGAGAGAAAAGGGAGTGCAAAAGAAGAAGGAAACCACTTTGGTTTTCAAAAACAGTAACAGAAAAGGTCAGAGCCAAAAGGCTGGCCTTCAGGAAATATAAGGGAACGCAGCAGGATGAAGATAGGGAGGCATACCAAACTTCCCTTAGGGAAGCAGGGAAGGCAGTAAGGCAGGCAAAGGCCCAAACTGAGGAAACACTAGCACAGACAGTAAAAGAAGGTGACAAGACTTTCTATAGATACATTAGTGAAAGGAGAAGGTCAGAGAGGGTATTGCTAAGATCAAAGGAGATAAGGGTGTGTGTGAGGAGGAGGACCATGTAAAAACATCTATCCTAAATACTGAAGAGAAGATAGGGCAGGGCCCACAGCTCAGCACCATGGACACAGGGGGAGGAAGGTGAGCACTAGTCCCTTCACAAAAGAAAGGATCTTACAAGAGCTCGATAAGCTCAGGGTGGACAAGGCAATGGGACCTGATGGCATACATCCCAGGGTACTAAAGAAGCTAAGGGCGGAACTAGCAGAGCCATTATCATTACTGTTTAGTGAGTCTCTGAGCACAGGAGAGGTCCCAGAAGACTGGAGAAGGGCTCATGTGATCCTGTTCCACAAGAGTGGTAGCAGGGAGGAGACAGGGAACTACAGACCAGTCAGTCTTACCTCAGTAGTGGGCAAGATTATGGAGGCACTCCTTAAGGAAAGGATAATGCAACTCCTGGAATCCATAGGAGCACAGCATCCAAGACAGCCTGGGTTTACAAAAGGAAGGTCCAGTCAAACTAATCTCATAGATTTCTTTGACTGGGTAACCAGAGTGGTGGACCAAGGGGGAGCAGTTGATGTCACCAACCTTGACTTCAACAAAGCTTTTAATACTGTTCCACATAGAAGATTGATTAATAAGCTGGGTAGGTTCGGATGGGTCAGAGGTTGGTCAACTGGGTGGCAAACTGGTTGACAGGCAGAAAACAGAGAGGTGGTAAATGGATACAGTCGGAAGAGATGCAAGTCACAAGTGGGGTACCTCGGGATCAGTCCTGGGGCAATCCTCTTCAATATCTTCATCAGTGACATTGCAGATGGACTGGAGGGTAAGGTTTGTCTGTTTGCAGATGACACCAAGATCTGCAACAGAGTAGATGATCTAGATGGGTGGGCAGAATGAGAAGAGATCTGGATAAACTAGCAGAATAGTCAGAAGAGTGGCAACTAGGGTTTAATGCAAAGAAGTGCAAGATCATGCACATAGGGAAGAGAAACCCTGAAGCCACCTATAGGCTGGGACTGGAGTTGGCAGTCACAAGGGAAGAAAGAGACTTGGGCATCATCATCATCGATGACCTGAAATCATCCAAGCAGACCACTAAAGCAGTAGGTAAGGCTAGGGGGATGTAAGGGTGTATTAGTAGGGTATCACAAGTCGGAAGAGGGAGGTAATAATCCCTGTTTACAAGACACTGGTTAGGCCCCATCTGGAGTACTGCATGCAGTACTGGAGGCCACACCTTCACAAAGATATTAACCAAACTGAGGCAGTCCAGAGAAGGGCAGCCAAAATGGTGCAGGGACTGCATTAGAAAACATATGAGGACAGATTAACAAAGTTCAATATGTATACCCTAGAGCAAAGGAGGGAGAGAGGTGATATGATCAAAACATTCAAACACCTTAAGGGCATTAACAAGGTGAAAGAGTTTAACATGTTTCAATATAAGAAAAATAGCAGGACAAAAGGACACATCATGAGATTAGAGGGAGGCTGATTAAGGGGTAATGTGAGGAAGTTCTTTTTCACAGAAAGGGTGGTGGATGCATGGAATGGCCTACCTCGGGAAGTGGTGGATATGAATACAGTGCAGGGCTTCAAACAGACATGGGATAGGCATAAGGGAGCAATACAGATGAGTATGAATAGATAGGCCATTGACAGAGTACAGACCTATGGCACATTCATAAGGTAGAAAAAGAAATGGGCAGACTGGATGGGCCTTTCGGTCCTTCTCTGCTGTAAACTTCTATGCTTCTATGTTTTTATGTAGAAGTATTGCACATAACAACAGATGCACAGCTGGCAAGTGCGCCAAGTAGTACTTGTAATGGCCAGATAGCGTTCACTCAGAACAAAAGACAATGGTAGAACATGATAACCAAATAGTGATATCTGTTTTGCCACCAGAAAATCTTTGTTAATCAACTAAGTGTGGTTTCTCTAGTGATTGTAAACACAGTTGGTGCTAGTTGAAGACCACTACAACTACATTTACTTTATCACTGATTAACACAACTACCTTAGATGTCAGGTTGGTAAAACCATACGCATGTAAACCATGAGATGTATAGTGAATGTAATGTTGCACATAGATGCATAGAAGAAAGAATAGGAGTAGTTTCTGAGCGTTACTGTGTTACAAAATGGGACAGCAATGAATGTTGTGTGACTACTTTTCTGAATGATGAAGATTCTCATAGTTGTTCAAAATTAGTACATAAGCAATTTTTAAGTGGCATGGTAGCTTCTGCTTAAAATTGTTTGTGGAGTCATTGCATTCAACCCACCAGTTCTATACCTCAACAAAGTAATGTAATGTCCTGAATGTACAGACTGTCCTTGGTGGTAGATCACAGCATGAGTGTCAAACACAGTTTGATTAAATGTCACTCTGTCAGCTGTAAAATCTGTGACAGGTGTGTCAATTCTGAGCCCATGAGAGTCAAACCTATGCAGGACAAACATAAGATATTGAGATGAAGTTCTGAGCTGTATAGACTAAGTACAAGACCCTCCACACTTAACACAAAGGTGACCACTTTCTGCATTTGTAAACAGCTTTCGGAACTTTACACTTTGACAGTGAGGAACATACAAAGAAATCTGAAGCATGTTTTCAGTGGTTTCTCTTGTGAATGGCCGCATGACACACAATCATATCTGGTAACACATGAGACAGTAAAGTACTGTCTCATGGGAATGGTCTCTTCATCCAAAGTGTTTATGATGACCAACATAAACTCAGTGGCATCCTGTTGCATGTTACCTTCATATGCACTGTGTCCATCATATATACCTAGAACCAGCGGGAGAGGTGTAAAGAGTGTACATTGTGTAGCTGCTCAAAAATCACATTCATAACTTGTTTCAATGCCTTTGATAAGGCAGTTTCTTCACAAGCTGATATAGCCTGCACAAAGTGAGGCATGTGGAGAAATGCTTGCATAGCTGAATTTGCATAGCAGTTAAATCCAGTACTGTTATCAAACACTGGCACAACAGCCATACCAAGTGACTTCTTATGAACAGGTGATGTTGCATCTGTATTTAACATTGTGATCATGTTGGTACTCTATGTAGTTAATTCAATAGTGTTAGATTGTTTCCTCTTCTTGCCAGCTGAAGCTCTGACTGTGGCATTTGATCCAACCACGTACATAGGTAACAGTATGAGAGGCATCTGTGGCTGGTATAGAGTATGTAATCTGTTGTACTCAACAATACACTGCTTGTCAGCACATATCATCTGTTGTGCTAGTGTGATGTGCAACTCAGACAGACTATGAACATGTGAAAGCGTGACACAAGTCATGCCATCCTTGAAAATGTCAGTGCCTATGTCCACCATTGCTGAATCCAAACTCAAGCCATGTGACTTGTGTATGGAAATAGCATATGCAACACATATAGGGAACTGTTTCTTGTTGACATGTATATCCTTGAAGACCTGGAACTTAACACAGGTCCACTCTATCTGCACAGACTCTTGCATGTTGTCAAACTGAACAAGAAGAGCCTCAATAAACATCTTCTGCACAATGTACTGAAAGTCTATGATATAACTATTGCACCATTTACCATGCCATGTTCGACATCCAGATATTGATGTAGCATGACACTTTCATTCTTACAAATGATAAAAACAGCTTTTAGGCAAGCTGTATGTGATACATCTGACTTAAGTTCAGACAAGTACTCAGTCATTTTTGCTACCAGCTTCCGACTTAAAATAACACTGTCAACTGTATCAACAGCATGCAGTGTGACCATTTATTGATTCTCTCTCTGCAACATAACACTGCTGAATTCAACACATTTCTTAAGTCATGGCATAAGACAGACAATTTGTGTGCCCTTGGAGCAGACATCACTGAAAACATCACATGCTACACGTATGGATATAGTATCTGTAGTGATTCTTCATCTATTCAGCATCAAAAGATGTGTTGGTGATAATGTACCTGTCTGAGCTTGATCCAGCAGTGCCTTGTAACTAGATCACCATTCTGCTGCATGTTCTCACACAGCTCAACATATGTGAATAACTCCACAAGTTGCAACCTCCAGTGCAGCCCAGTGTATTCTTTGCCTGCTTGGCAGACACAGTTACAAAGACATGCTCTGCATTAACTGGTGATGTTGTAAAGGTCTCCAATACAGTGATGCTTTTCACCAAATGCATCTCTAGAATCAGTGGCCAAAATCTTCTGTAGAGAAGATGTATACAGGCAAGCATCACAGCAGACACCATGTCTGATCTCATCAGTGTTTGATCAGTAGCTTCATTTTAGTAAACGAAGACAAGGCTGAGATGCAACCTCAAATGACAGCTTATGATACTCTCCTGTTTTACCATGCTCCACTGGCAACATGAAGAGGTGATGTAGGGCCTAAGACAAGTACACACACAGTATCCTTCCTCAGAGGTGCTGCCTGTCAATGGCATGGGGGAGGTGAGGTAATTAGCACCATGCAGTTTAATGAATGGTTGAAAAATGGTGGACACAGGGTTTGGCTTCATTGGGGACTGGGGTTCCACCTGGAGGACACCTGCCTATACTGGCAGGAAGGGTCTGCATCTGTCCAGGAAGGAACAAGTCTTTTTGAGGTGGCAATCGGTTTAATGCTTCATTGGCAAACTTTTAAACTAGTCAAGGGGAATCACTGATAAGCAGCAGGAAAATCCCGGCCTCTCTCACAAAACAGGGTACTAAATGAGAAAAGACCGAGGTAGAAAGGTCAGTGGGGGATGCTGCAACAGAAGGTAAAGCCATTAAAAATGGAGAGCAATGAGTACCAATCTCATAGTCTTGGTAACAAGCTTCCTGAATTAGTGGCCTTGATGGAGGAGGAACATCTGGATATACGTGGCAGTCACAAAAACATGGTACACATATAAACCATGACTGGGATGTAAACATACCAGGATACACTATCTGACAGGAGGGACAGGGAGGTAAAGAGAGGAGGAGAGCACTTTCACATAGGTGGAAGGAATAAAAGCAACAGAACGAAAGGTAAACAGGGAGGAGAAGAAGCACTGTGGGTAAATTTGGAGACAGGCAATGGCACCACAATCCGCACAGGGGTTGTATACAGACCCCTTCTTATTGGGGGAATTGGACAAGGAAATGATAGAAAGTATACTTAGAATGACAGAAAAAGGGGATATATTGTTGATGGTGATTGAATATGCCAAAGGTTAACTGGAGTGGAAGTTGCAGCTATCACTTTGAAGAGTGGAGTTATTCTAGATGCCCCACAGGGCATGCCTTAGACAACTAGTATTGGAGCCCACTCAGAGGAGCAATATTAGACCTGGTTTCTCAAATGGAGATGGAGAGAGGATCACGATGTAGAAGTGGGTAGCCATCCGAACTAGCGACCACCGAACAGTATGGTTCTCTACATACAGCAATAGAGTGCAAGCCATACAAAGGCAAAAGTACTGGACTTTAGAAGGGCTGACTTTGCCAAAATGTTTGAGTGCCTAAGGAATGCACTAGCAAATGGGCAGGAAGCAGGGTGGATAGAACAATGGGGAATAATAAAAGCTGCCATCACAGAAGGTAATGTGGTCTTTTGTAGCTAAATAAAACAAAACAAAATGATGTAAGAAACCACTATGGTTCTCAAAGGAAGTGGCAGTGAAGGTTCAAGAGAAAGAAAGTATCAGGAAGTACTAGAAGAATCGTGAAGGAGCAGGACAGAGAACTGTATCAGTTAAAGCAAAAGCAGGCTGGGAAGGCATTCAGAATATGAGTCGAAACCGAGGAAAGATAGCCAACTCAGTTAAGAAGGGGATAAAACCTTTTATAGGTACATCAGGGCTGTAGGAAGACCAAGGGAGGGATAGTGAGGCTTAATAAAGGGGAGGAGGGTGGGCAGAGAGAGACTGTGAAAAGGCAGAGATACTAAACAAATATTTTTGCTCAGTATTTACAAATGAAGAGGGAGAAGATAAAACATACAGTAAAAACACTTCTAGTTAGAAGTTGATACCAGCCCATTTAGAAGTAAGGGGTTCTGAAAGAACTCTTAAAACTGAAGGTGGACAAGCAATGAGGCCCAATGGGATTCATCCAGAATTTAAAGAACTATGGTAGAACTAGTGACACCACTGACTACCCTTTTAACAAATCATGGGAGGATGGGGTGGTACGTGGACTGGAGGAGGGCAGATGTGATTCCTCTTCACAAAAGTGGGAGCAAGGCAGAAGCAGGAAACTACAGACCTGTTAGTTTAACCTCAGTGATAGTGAAATGATGGAATCACTTCTGAAGGAAGAATTGTCAAGTATCTAGAGGCCAGAGAAGCACAGACCCTAAGCAGCATGATTCACAGTGGAAGGCTATGCCAGACTGAATCTCATAGATTTCTTTGACTGGGTGACAAAGTAGTAGATCAGAGAGGGGCTGAGGACATGGCTCACCTAGACTTTAGCAAGGCATTTAACAGAGTCCCACACAAAAGATTAATATAATGTTAGCCAGCTCTGAGTGGGTCCCAGGATGACAGCCTGGGTAAAATTTGTTGGAGAATAGGACACAGAGAGTAATAGTAAATGGAGTCCACTCAGAAGAAAGGAGGGTTACCAGTGGGGTACCGCAGGGTTCAGTATTCTGGTCCTCTCAATGTCTTTATGTTTACATTGCAGAGGACTGGAAGGCGAAAGTATGTCTCTTTGCAGATGACTCAAAGATCTGCTAACAGAGTTGATGCACAGGGTGGTGGAAAGGATGAAAAGGACTTGGCAAGGTTAGAGGTCGGTCAAATGTATGGCAGCTTAGATTCAATGCTAAGAAGAGCAAGGTAATGCACCTGGGAAACAAAAACCCAGGGAAGAGTACACAGTGGGGGTGAGATACTAACAACAACAAAAATGGAAAGGGATCTGGGGTAGTCATATCGATGACCTAAATGTGGGCAAGCAATGTGAGAGGCGCAAGGAGGGTTGGGTGATACTGGAATGCATAAGGAGAAGCATCACCAGTAGAAAACAGAAGTTATTATCCATCTGTACAGACAGCTGGTGAGATCCCATCTGAATTACTGTGTGCAGTTCTGGAGACCAATCTCCACAAGACATAGACAGGATGAAACTGTCCAGAGGAGGGCAATTAAAATGGTGCAGGTTTGAACCTGAATATATGAAGAGTGAGACAAAAGGAGCTAATATGTATAGCCTCGAGGAAAGGAGGGAGAGTGGGGACATGATAGAAATGTTCGAGTACCTCAAGGAATCAACAAAGTCCAAGAGGGTAGCATCTTTCAAAAAAAAAGTTGTGCAAGAACAAGAGGGCACAATTTGAAGTTGGGGTGGTGGCTCAGAGGTATTTAAGGAGCTTTTTTTCACAAAGAGGGGTTGTGGATGCATGCAACGGCTTCTCCGAGGAGGTGTGGAGTCAAAATCAGTGGTGGAATCTAGCATGCATGGGACAGTCATAAGGCCATCCTAGGGGGTAGGGGTAGGAAGAAGCAGGCTGCTGGTTAACTAGGATCTGCAGCTTATCCAGTAGGTAGGGTAATGGGCAGACTAAGTGGGCCAAGCGGTCCTTATCTGCCATCAAATTCTGTTTCTGTGTAGGGTTACTCCACCAATGTTGTATGCAGCCAGTTCAGTGGGAGCACTAACAGCAACAGACATTGGCAAGTCTGTCGATCTTATTTCAGCCATAATAACCTCTATAAAGGAAACTCTTACCTGCACTTGCTGAGCCACTAACAAACATTAGTAGTGGCTTATGCTCATTGACACTTACATTTCTTCTGTTCATGTAGTATATCATGTCAGACAGCATCTGTGACTGCAGAGTGAACCACACATTGCTGCTCATTGAGAGCTCTCTCAATTCCACTGGATCAACAGTGCAGTGTGCCATGCTCCATAGCACTTCTCTAACTGACATGAGTACCTCTGTAATGAGGCAGAAGGCACTCAAGTGTCTCTTGTCCTTTTGGATCAAGGTTATCTACCAAACCATGTGGAGTATCCTCCTCAGGTTGTTTCTGTGCATTTACGTTTTTCCTTCTCAGCATCTAGTCCCTGTATGTATGTCTCAAAGTATTCTGTTTTGAATGTCTTAACTGTGATTAAATTCTTCCTCAAATGTATCACAGCCACCTTTCAATTCAGCTTCATTCCTCCAGGGTTTTGAATAAGAACAGTAGAGCAAAGTAATAATACTCTGCCTGGGATGTGCCTATATGTAACTTCAATGGTCAATGAGCCAAGGCTACATCTCTTAACAAGACAACCATACTCCTGAGACCTTATAAATGTTTTGTGTACAGTCAGGTGAGACATCAGCCTTGAACTTGCATTCACTTAGCTACCTCAAATAGACACATATTGTCCATGTCACTGTGCCTTCTGGGGTAGTATGTGTCAATCAGATTATTCTTCAATATCTGCTTAGAAGAAGGTATGTTTAGGAGTTCCTCAATCTCAGTATGAGGTATTAATACACGTTTGCACTTCTCTTTGTAGTTCACACTGAGAAGGCACACAGCATCAGATTTGCCATACAAATGTGTACTGATCAGGCAATCACTGGCCTCATATGCACCACATTGTCTGTGTGACAGAGTCTTCAACCCAAGTGACCACAACTGAGATGTCAGTGACTTGCTTGAATTGGCAATATTCTCCCAAAGATCTTGCAAGCTAGTCTGTTCATATTTAGTGATGTACGAAGTGACGTACCGAACCAGATCCAATGAGTTGTCAGCTACAAACTGAACATCTATGTTAGCTTGCTACATCAGAAGATGTGTAGGGTTGTAATCATTGATGTACACCTCCTTCTCCTCTCTGGGTAACTCATATACCCTCTTGGTTGATTTTGCCTTCAAGTGATGTCGCATTGCTGAAAAATGTTCATTCATGTGACCATTCTGATACATAAGTCTAGGAAATCCAAAGTGACATCTCGTGTACCAATCAGATTTATTTTTCACTGTACGATGGCAGTATTTGGCATAGATATGTTGCTGGACCTTTTGCACCAACTTCCACAGTGTAGGACTATCATACTTATCCGGTATGTGGCAAGTAATTTAACACTTTATGAACGCTAGCACTTCTGCTGCTTCATGTTCACCTATGTGTGGCACGTCCTTGATCCATAGTAGCATATGAATATGAGGAACACATTGTGCCTGATACTCCATTCTCCAGAAGTAATGTTCAACAATACCAAGAGGAGGATTGTCCGTAGACAAAATGAAAGTCAGAATATCATGGAATCGCCTGTGAAAATGCCTACTCACTGGCACTGGGTCAAGTGGTTATCTCTCAGAGAGTTATTGATGAAATGCCTGACATCAGAATTTGCCCACTTCAAGAGTTCAGTCAACTCATCCCAGGTGTATTCAGCACAGCCCTGAGTGTTTCTGAAGTCCACGCCGCTGCGTCTGCATTTCTGCGCAGCATGGTCATCACCTCAGAGTGCCTGTGATACCAGTATTCGTTGGTGCCATGTAGACTTGTCAGTATGGATGACAAATTTTACCTGTACAGTTTCATCCCTTTTCTTGGTTTCTGCAAAAACTGTATGGAGTGATTCCATCAAGTGGGTTGATGGCTCGTATAGTATGTGCAATTTATGCAGAGAGTATGCTAAGCTCACTCTCCCATAGTAGGTGAAACAAGTACTGTATGTTGCGTCTGAATTTGCCATTCTTACTGAGCACCCAACTGGTACATTAGTCTGCTCCATGTACATGTACTTCTCTATCATCTAAACATCCACCTGACGCTTTTGGAAATAAATCTGGAAAGCAGCACACTTCCAAAGTTGCTTCCCAAATGCTAACAGGGGTGCCTTCCACCTGTTTCATCTGATACAGATTAGTGTTATCCCCAGCTGAATTTCTGTCATGTAGTGGATGTACTGTGTATTGTTCATACACATTGTCAGTTGTTTGTACATTGACCTCAATCATTGGTTTACTGGTCTCCAACACACTGTACTGAGCAGACACACTACTCATGTGATCAATGTCAAGGACTGCATAGAAGGGATTGTTGCTCTTCAAGTAAATGAGAGCCTGCTTCACCTTCTGCACATTGACAACATCCTACCAGATGACCTTTGACTTCAATTGGAAACCATTCACAAGAATCACCAAAGTGTTCTCACTGGAGATTGCCTCCATTTCTCCTGCAAAGGAAGTGGAAGATACACAATGTAACCTTAAGAGACTTAATGAGCTATTTTGTGGAATGTTCCATGTCCTACTATTCAAGCATAGAATAGTTTGAAATGGTTTCATAGTCTGAATAAGAATCCATTCAAACATATTCAATGTGGCAATCTCAGCAGGTGTAACATCTGCCTCCATATTGAATAACACTGACCTTGGTGGCAGACTGTTATTTTTCACCTTGCAAAAACAGTGTTTACACATCACAATGACTGACTGCAAATGAAAGTCAGTCTATAATAGCAGATATGCCAAGAGTCTAAACCACATGTCATTATATGTTGACAAGGTTTCCAGATTAACTCTGTTTCTTGTAACACAGCCTATCACATGATGCACATACAGAGTCAAATTTTTCTGTCTTTGCCAACTCAAATTTGCAATGGAAATCCCAAACACTTTCAGAATGTCTGTTTTCAAGACAGAGACTGAATTTCCAGCAACAATTGATATCTGATCAAGAACAATATCAGTGACAGTCCTGTCACGTTGTATATCTTTCATAAATGCCATGGCACCATGCATGTCACCAGACTGCAACAACTCATTAAGACAACTGTACTGAGCAACAACTCAGCACACATCATACACCCTACAGACAAAGTTATTGCATACCAGAATGATGCACCACTAGCATCTGCATGTGGTGAAAGATGATGTCACAAACACCACTATCTAAGCATGCTAGATGAATGACCCATAGATCCAGCATGTGGACGCATCTCACAAAGGTCTATAGTCTCAAATAGTTTGTCTGTCCTTCCAATCAGTAATGACAGATTAATAAAGTGCTCAACTTAATCAAACAATGATTGCCTTCGACTGCATGTCGCATCACATGTCCAAGCTACACAGTGACACCTATGAGGCTGAACAGTTGACTGAGATTTATCATCTGAGTCAGTTGCTCTGTTGTGACAGACTGTCAGCACATTACATACTTTTCCATCCTCATCAACACAGAATTTGCTGTCCTTCTTCTGCATGTTATATGATTCCTCCCAGAAATATGCCTCTGAGTGCTGTGTATGTAGCCAATTACCTGTGAAAACATCACAGAAGTTGTGTTGGTTCAAAATGCGGCACTGTTGTAACCTCATCATTATACCATAGACAACTTTCCTAAATTGTTCCAGTACATCTGCCATTTTCCGCCGCAAGCATTGAAGAACAAATATTGACAAATATGCAAACTCTGAGATGCAATTGCATCAATAACAGATGACCCTTAAGTTTTCTGCATTCATGGCTCATCACAGGTGCAATAATTCTATCAATCTTAGCTTTAGATGCCAGGGATCGATAATACTTTTGCTTCCTCAGGTGACTAGCAACAGTCAGACTTTGTTGCTATTGTTGAATGTCTTTTAATGCTTGGCTTTGCAACAGATTTCTTAAATCTAAATGGTTTCTTAAACTGCTGATCACCCATACATTTTTTTTCTGCAGTTGAGCAAATCTGTAAAATATCAGTGGAAGGTGTAACTGCTAAACTAACCCTATGTAGAGACCAGTAGTCTGTACATGTTTCAATGTAACCGTGTTGCAATATAGTCACTGCTATACAACACTGAACTACTATTGTACCTCTTTCATCTCTGCATAGCAGTGCATTTCTATTTAGATGGCATTTCTTCTGTCCAATGTGAAAGCAGTCTTGTAAAACATAATGTTAGACGCAGACACCTGTATAAAAAACAAAGAAAAAGAGACCCTCAGTGTCAAGTAATAATTATTAAGTAACATTGCATAGTTATATACACTGTATATCTTTTATAGAAGATAAATAAAACATATAGAAAAAAGTGCCACAGCACAAAAAATCTGTAGCACTAAAACAGTACTTGACAGATAACTTAATACTTAAACCTGTTCCACAATTGAAGCAGCATAATAACTACAAAGAATATGTAATACTATACCACCAAGACATAGTTGCATCTTAAATAATTATATGAAACACTACAAGTTACATGTAACAGAAATGCAAACACAAAAACCACTAAGAATTGTAATTTTTTTTTGTTTTTTTAAAGTTCATTATTATGTTTTATAGTTTTAACAACAATAGACAGACATAGACATAACAACATATATGTGCACTACAAGTATATAAGTCATCATATTTCATTTGCTGACATGACAGGGAGGCTCTAGGAACAATATAAAAAATGCATTTGATTCCTATGTAACATGGACAGATACTTTAAGAGGTGCAGTGGATCATGGTTGAATATCTGGTCTCAAGGGAGAAATATACAAAACCCATCTTCTCCACATATTCTCAAATGCTTTGTAAGTTTTGTTTATATTAGCAGTTAGTCTCTCCATCTTATAGATATCTATCAATATCTGATGCCATGTGTCTAGTGTGGGAGGCTGAGGGGAGCCCCAACTTTTCGTAATTTTTTTAGCAGCCAATAAGGCTAAATTTAGAAATTTTCTGGATGGGATATTTAAGGGTTCCTGAGAAGTGTCCCCAGATAGGAACAATTTGGGGGCTAGTGTTATATTAAAGGATATTAATTGTTGGAGAGCCTTATGCAAATGACCAATAAAATCCTGCAATTTATTACAGGACCAGAAAATATGACCCAGGGATGCTGGGGAGAATCCACACTGCCTCCAACACTCTGCCTTATAGCTGCCCCATATTTTGACATCACCTTTGAGGCCCTGAGTATCTAATAACTACCCTCCAGGCAAACTCTTTCCAGAGACCAGAGTCCATACCTCTATACATTGATTTTAGGTATATCTCCCACTGGGGAGGCTATTTCCACTCCTAAGTCCCTTTCCCATGCCTGTTAATACTGTCTAAGGGATTACTGTACTGAACATAAACCTTTATAAACAGATGAAATTATATGAGGAGGGGTTGGTCCACCATCTATAACTCCTAGGATGATTAAAAGGATTCTGGGAAGTGGAGAGTCACCCCACCCCACCTTCCCAAGGGATTAAGGAAATTCCTTGTCAGGAAATATCTAAATCTATCTGAAAAGAGATATCATATTTTGAACCAGCTCTGTCAATGAAGAATCATTCCCTGAGGCATGAAATGGTAAACTAAGTGTAAACCCTTCCTTTGCCAGGGAGATATCTCCTGTCCAATTTTGCTGGAACAAAGGTGTCATGAAAGGGAGGAGAGTAGTGCTAATCTCAGGGGTGAGCTCCATGATATCAGTAGTTTTGCCAGTGATGTAATGTTGAATAGGAACAGGGGTTAGAGGTAACTCCCTCACTTATTATAGAAGGAGTGGATAATAGCATTTGATTCACCTCTTGTAAACCCTTCCCCTGCAATTCCAGTGAATTCCATTTTGTCTCATAAAATCTGTCTAACCAGAGTATCAGAATTCTAATTTGGGCAGCTAGATGGTATAATTTAAAATTAGGTAGGGACACCCCTCCCTTCTGTCTGGGTAGTTGCAATGTTAGGAGATTAATCCTGGATTTTGATTGGCCCAGATATATGCAGATATTTTTCTCTGCAGTGTTCTCTAGAATATGTCAGGGATCTGGGCTGTCAAAGTTTGTGCCAGATATATAAAGTGGGGGAGAACCACCATCCTGACTGACTCTACCCGTTAATACATAGGCAATGGAAGAACCCTCCATCTGTCTAGGTCTGCTATCATTTTAGTTATAAAGGGGGTGTAGTTCAAAGAGAATATGTCCTCATAAGAGGGGCCAATCTGCACTCCCAAGTATTTAATATTCTTCAAGTCCCAGCGGAAACTAAAAGTTTTCTGCATTTACTATTGGGGACATAATTCCAAGCCAGAACTTCAGTTTTTGTTTCATTGATTTTATAGCCTGAGATCTCTCCGAATCTCTTCAAGCTATCCCAAAGAGGGGTTAGTGAGGCCTCAGGTTTAGTAAGATATAGCAAAAGGTCATCTGCATATAAAGCTAATTTTTGGGATGTAGAGGCCACCTCGATTCCATAAATTCCCTCATCTTGTCTTAGGGCCTGTGCCAAGGGCTCTAGATAAATTGCAAACAAAAGAGGTGACAGGGGGCATCCCTGTCTTGTTCCAAGTGATAGTGTTATGGGATTTGAAAAAGAGCTATTTATCCGAATATATGCTTTGGGGTTTGTATACATTAGTTTTATTAAACTAATCACTGATTGTGGTATCCCAAATTCCTCAGTGCCTTCCACAGGAAGGTCCATTCAACATGGTCAAATGCCTTCTCTGCATCCAATGATAGGAGAAGAAATGGGAATTGGCCTCCTTTGCTTCTCTGCAGGAGGTGCAAGGTTCTTTATATTGTCCTGCACCTGGCGCCTGGATAAATCCCGTTTGGTCTGGGTCAATTATGTCCGGTAGAAAGGATTCAAATCTTTTGGACATTATGGATGCAAAGATTTTATAATCTATATTAAGCACTGAAACTGGTCTATATGAGGGGCAGGATGTGCTATCTTTTCCAGGTTTTAATATGCTAGTGATGTAGGCATATCTCTAGGAGTCAGGAAGAATTTGGTCTGTCTGAACTCCCCTACACACCCGCAGGAGGTAGGGGCCAGTTCAGCTTTAAACACCTTATAAAAGTCCTTGTGTATCCATCCAGCCCTGGACTTTTATGTGATTTGAGTGATGACACAGCCTTGTCTAATTCCAGCTGAGTAATTGTTTGCTCTAGTAATTGTTTCTGTTTATCTGAAATCTTTGGTAACCATAAGTTTTCATAAAGGTCTCCATTCTCTGAGTATTCCCTTGAATTCAACACTATACAGGGTGGTATAGTATTTAAAAAAAGCATGTTCTATTTCTCTGGGGTGACTAACCACTCTTTTAGAGTTCGGGTCTCATATCTGGATAACATTGGATCTGGTTTTATGCTGTCTGATTCTGTGGACTAGCAGGCGAGTAGCCCTGGGACCCCCTTTGCAGTACTTTTGCTTAATGCTCTGTAAAGCTTGTTCAGTATGGATGTCTAAAATAGACTGTATCTGTTCTTTAGTTACTTGTAGGAGAGGAAGGGCTCCTTCATCCCCAGAAGCATGCAATGTTTGCAGTTCCCCAAGTTGCTGTTGTAGTTGATTGAGCCTTGCTTGTTGGTTTTTCTTATAATGCGATGCATATTTAATTATTTCCCCCCTAAGAACTACCTTAAGTGTATCCCATAGGACTCCTACTTTAGTGCCCTGATCCTTGTTATCTTTGAGAATCTGTCTTATTTTTTGTTTCATTGTTTCCTTAAAGTCTTTAAGATTCAATAAAAATCATTAAATCTCCACAATGTATTAATTTTTCCTCTCTCCAGATTATGTCTAATGTAAAAATTGCATGATCTGATAATACTGTCAGAGTCTGTGTACAGCTTTGCATTTATAAAGATGTTCCTGGAAACATGTAAATAGTCTATACGGGTGTATGTTTTATGAGGGGGTGAATAATGTGTATACTCCCTTTTATTGGGGTGAAGATTCCACCAGATATCAATCCATTGTGCTCCCCTTAAGCAGGCCTGTGTGACTTGATGCGCAGGAGTCTTTACAGGCCTCCTACTGGAGGTATCCAAATGAGTCATAGCCAGGTTATGGTCCCGCCCATCACTAGGATCCCTGTGTCCATTCTGTAACCTTTGAGTAACAGCTTCCTGTCCTCGGGACCCTCCCAGGGGATGTATATAGAGACCAGGGTAACCTTCTGACCTCTAATTACCCCCAGCAATTGCCAGTCTTCCCTCTGGGTCTGCAAAAGATTTCACTAACCTAAAGGGGAGCATTCTTTGGGACCAAAATTACTGGTCCCCTTTTCCCCTTCCAGTGAGAAGGCTACTATTATAGAGAAACCAAACTTGGAGGCTTTTTATGCTCCTGTTTGCTCAAATGTGTCTCCTGTAGGAGAAGAACTGTGGGTCTTAGTTTTTAAGGGAGGATATCACCCTGTACCTCTTAATAGGGTTATTTAATCCATTCACATTGAGGGAGCACACTCTAACCATGTGGGCCTTATTCATTGGAGTGTGAGGAGTTATCGCCCGGGGATAAGATTAAGCCAGCTGCTGAAAAGGAGCTTGGGTAACCCCCCCTTTGCAAACAACAACAGTCCGCATCTGGTAAATACAGTAAGAGTGTGCTCCTGCAAGTTAGATCCCACATAGCCTGAATTGCCATGAGGTAAATCATCCCACCTACATTGTAGATAGCTTACATACAAGTGCACTTTCACGAAATACACATAATAACTAACAACAACCAGAAACCTTAAGAACCTATTTACATTGGTACTTCCAAAACAGAAGGAGACTGATTCTCTCCCTCTATTTGAAATGGACCCAAGCCTATAGTGGATTGGATCTCTGTGGGAGGAATAGTGACCTTCATGGGTCAGGCCTCCCAGGCCCCAAGGGAAAAATGTTGGGGTCAGGTAGTAGGGACGTCCCCCACTAAGGAAATATGGGCCAATGCTAGGTGTACACCTCTTCTCACAGCAAGCTCTGAAAAAAAAAAGAAAAATCGCAGATGAAGTAGCTGCAAAAGAATTGGGGATAGATTTAACATTCTCTACCAACCACCCTTGTTTACTCTTTACACATTATGATCTCGTATCGATTCTCTGATAAACCAGATTACTGCCTTGAGGAGATAACACTGCTTGTGCTTCCCTCTCTAGCCCCTTAAAAAAACTTAAATTATCAAGCCAGAAGATAAACGTGGAGAGGAAAAATAACACAGCTTCAGCAGTAAATGCAGTCAAATAAAGAGAGCTGAATAACTTAATGTTTCTCCTCCACTTTGCCTTATCGGCATTTCAAAAAGTCTGTGGCATCATCAGAGCGTAAGTACAGCACCCTTAAAGTTCTCAAACCATCTACCTGTAGCGCTCTGGTTCAGGTGTTAGTTTCTCAGTTGTCCAACGTTGCAACAGTAGGGGTGGCGATTTATCTGAATAAGTCCTTCACCTCCTGAAGTGGTGAAAACCTCCTCTATGACCTGTTCCTGAGCACACGGTAATTGCTTTGCCACTGCAGCGAGGGCATGTTTTTCACGTGGGACCGGACCTCTGACTTGCAGCTCCATCCTCTTCTTTCCAGTTCCGTAATGGCTTCCTCTGGACTGGAATACATCTCATTTCCAGAATCCCAGAAGACTCTCAGCTTGGCCGGATAGGGGGTATGGAATCTTATACCTTTTTCTTTTAAAACTTTAAGAATGGGAGCATAGGCTAGTCTTTTTTTCAGGATTTCCATGGGGTAATCGTTATCAAGGAATAGTCTGGCTGAGTTATATTAAATATTTCCTTTTGCCCATGCTGTTTTTAAAATTGTTTCCTTGTCTTTAAAGCTGGAGAGTTTCAAAACTATTGAGCGGGGTCTGGCAGTTTGATCCGTAGGTTTTCTTGACAAGGCTCTGTGCGCTCTTTCAGTTTTGATCTGAAATGATATTGGAAGAGACCGGTCTGTGATAAAATCTTTCATTTTTCCGGTCTCAGAATCCTGTGGTAAACCGTGTATACAGAGATTATCTCTCCGAGACCTCGCCTCCAGGTCTGCTATCTTTTCTTGGCATTTGTCATGTTGATCGATCAAAAAATCAACTACTTGATGTAAGCGCTGGGTCTCTTTGGCTACTTCTCCCATGGCTTCCTCTGATCGATCGAGCCTTCTCTCCTCCTCGGACAGTCGGTTTTGGAGTGCAGTAAATTCCTTCTTAGTTTCTGCTTGAAAAACTCTGATCTCCATGAGGAGGGTCTCATATCTGGATCGGGAAAGCCTTTCGCTTTCTCTATCTGTATCCAGATCGTGGTCCTCAGCCATACTGTCTGGGGGAGAGGAGCTGTGACTACGAGAAGGCCTCTTATCCGATCCTTTTACATCCACTCTCTCCCGTAGTCTCTCTGACCGCAGTTTCAGTTGATTTTTGTTCCCCTTTATTTACGCTGTTGGAAACGTTAAGTTTTAGGCTTTGTTTGCTGAGCTGAGGAGAGATATTTGGTGGATTAAGTAGGAGCTCCCCTTCTATGCAGCCATACAGGTGGGTGACATCACCGGAAGTCAAGAATTGTAATGTTAACATAAACACAGTAATGGAAACATAAAAACAGAAACAGGAATGGGAATATAAATGCAATCGCAAATGCAAACAGAAACAGTAATGGAAACAATAAAAATAATTTTTATCCAAACACAAACAGAAAGAGCAACATCCACAGTAACATAAACAGAAACAGTAAGAAAACATTAATGTCAATGCAAGTGTTAAGTAAACACAAATGATACAAATAACTGTAAGAATCATGTTAAAAAAAACAAAGTGAACCGTTAATGGCAACAGTAAAAGACAGACCAAGAAAACCACAAATGTACATGATTACGCAAATGCAATCAGAAACACAACCGCACATAGAATTGATAATGCTAACCATGACACAAACACAAACAGTTATGTAAATAGTAAAAAACGTCAAGCAGAAATATAAACACAAATTGTAAGAGTAACTGTAAGATTACAATTCATGAAAATGCAAAGTGAAACAGTAACACTAACAAAGACATTAACAGAACTGGAAACACAAATAGTTACATATACACAAGCAGAAATGCAAACACAAACAGTAACAGTAATGCTGACATAAACAGAAACAGTAACATAAATAGAAAGCCAACCACAAACATAAACATAACTGGTAGCGGTAATGGTAGTACAAACAGAAATGGTGACGCAAACAGCAGCAGAACTACAAAGTGAAATAATAACAAAGAAGTCTCAGTGCAATGCAAACAATTATTGAATCATAATAGAAATGCAAATGTAAATGGTAACAGTAACAATGGCAGAGAAATGGAAATGGCAAGAGAAACCACAGTGGAACCAGAAACACAAATATGAACACAAATAGTAATTCAAACTGACTCTATAAGTTGTACTTGTGACATCAGAAAAAGTCACTGAATAAAAACACATTTTTAAAAGTTTCAGATTTTTTTAAAAGCACAGTTTAATTGGCAACATTTTTACAAAATACTGTCAAATACACAAAAGTGTTGAATAGTACTTTCGCAAAGTAGTGTTGAATACACAAAAGTGTTAAATATTGCTTTCGTAAATTGCGATACTTTCTCAAAGTGGTGTCAAATACATGAAAGTGTTGAATATGCATGTTAATAAAACACCCCAAATAAAAGAAAGCAAATGAAAAACAGTATTGTATGTGACTGACAGACACAAAGGCCAATAGCAGAGCACATTTGTCTGGTGATCTCAAGTAACGAATCAGTAGCATTGAATTTTGGAGAAGAAGGACATAGCATTCATCTTAGACCTCACGGCAGCAGCTCATTGATTATGTGTGTACGTACCTACCATTTTGTACAACAGTTTACTAAATGGGGCTGGCAGTATAGCCTAGAGGTTAGAGGAATGAGGTGTGAATGAGCTTGGTACATCCAGCAGACCAGACCTGAGTTTGATTCTCACAACCTCCACTTGCATACTGTGTGACTCTGAGCAAGCCACTTAACTGCCCAGTGCTCCCAGGTCACCCCTGAAAACAGGCACTTGTACCTAGTGGGCCTTACCGGTTACTAAAGACTAAAATAAAAAATTATAAAATCTGATAATTGCACAAAAATAGCAGAAAACAAAACTTTTTGAGCTATATCTAACTATTACAGTAGAAAGCATCTATCATGCTGTGGAGAAGTTATAACAGTTTAAAGTAAAGCTGTTAGTGAGTACTTACCAGCCCATATTACTGCTGCAAGTGGAGGCCGGCAGTAAGCAGGCAACACGTGTATCATGAAATGACGGGAAGCCAATCATTAGTTATTTACTTGTGATTGTTTAATGCAGCCTATTAAAATGTAATATTTTCCCTCCTAGAAAGTTTGCAACATCTCTGTTTGACAGCAGCTACAACCATTCTGTGTAATTGTAGTACACCTCCTACAAAAGATTTGGCAATATACAAATCGTCAGTGTGCATAGCGCTCGGTCACGCTACACTTATAGGGAAAGTGAAAGTACTAAGAGTGGCAGGATCAACCAGATAACCATTTAAAAAATAACTTTTCACCAAAATAATACCAGGATCAACCAGATATTTTAATAATTTAAATTGACAGGATCAACCAGATATCTGAAAACTCTATGTAATCTGTTATGTTGGGGGGCATGTAGACCTCTGTTGGGGGCATGGCAGGATGAACCAGATAAGACTTTTAAAACTAACCATAAATAGCAGGATCCACCAGATATTTTTAAACAATAAATGACATCTGCTGTTTGCCAGCTTTTCTGTAAGTGGGGTTGTATTGCTAGGGCCATCACCTTAATATCACCCATTGCATTGAGAGGGGCATGTGGTGAGTTGTATTGGGGGGGTGGGGAAAAAGCATACATTGTATAAACAGAATATGACATGGCCCGACTGAAGATATCATATTTATCTTCACGAGGGGCCAGTGATATCATGATATGACTGGCCTCGAGTTAGAGGTAGACCAAGAGGTTATAAGTTGATAGGAGAACCCCACTCAGACACTGAGCAGAGTTATGTGAGTGACGGTGTTTTGTTTTTTATTTTACGTTCTTTTGCTCCCTGAGTTCTACTAAGTCGTTAAGACAGCACAATGAAAGCTTGCTCCTTCACTACATGTACCTGTACTTGACAATGGTGTCCCGACCAATACATTTCTGTACTGCTGAGTAATTTAGTATTGGTCTCCCGTTTCTGCCTGCCATAAACAAATTATTCATCAGTACACTATCAGAAGCAACTTATTGCTTATCACTTGCCAACTTGTCTGTACAGCCTGGTTCTGCTTACACTACTGAAAAAGAACGATTTGCTTAATACCTTGACTTTGTGCCTTCGTGGTGATTTTTGGATCAAAATCAAGGTAAAAAGCAAATGGTACTTTTTCAATAGTGTAAGCAGACAGAAATGGGAGACCAATGCTAAATTATTCAGCAGTACAGAGCTTTACTGGCTGGGACAACATTGCCAAGTACAGGTACACGTAGTGAAGACCGAGCTTTCTTTTGTCACTGCTCTCAGTGTTTTCGAAAAGTGGCAACAATTGCCTGTGCTTGCAGAATAAAAAAAAATATGGTACGCAAACGGACAGTATGTGTGCATTCACCGAACTGGACCACAAAGAAAGCTCTCCAACCATTGCTGCAAAAGTCAGACCAATGCTATAAGGCACTTTCTAGTTCCGCGAATGTGTACTGCCCCAAACAACCCCCTCCTCCCTTTCTCAAGCCTAGTCTCTTACCTTGTTGAACAGGTTTCTACCCTGTGCTTGCTGATGTGTTCCACGGTCACAAATTGCCAAGCAGTCCATGGTCTCAATAAGGGTGCCTTTGTTTACATAGATACATAGACAGTGTCGGCAGATAAGGGCCTATGGCCCACCCAGTCTGCCCATTTGAGCTTGTAAGTTCAGTTTGTTTTCCTAGAAGTCCGTTTCTCCTTACCCCTGACCTCCAGAATTCCTTTATGTCTATCCCATACATAATTTGTTTGGCAACTGACTGTATCATCCTTCCGCTCTTGGCCACTCATCACAACCCTACCAGGCCACTAATGGAGTGAAGCATATTGCCACTAACAGTGAGACTGTTGACATCCCACTGACGGCTACTTGAGTCACAAAATGACCTTTTCAAGGGGGCACAAACTGATGTGTAATACACCTGCATGTTGCAAGTGCAGAAGCACAGCCACAGTTTCTACAGACAACAACAGGACGTCAATGTAATCCATGGTAAATACTGCAACTAAGGTCTCAGTGTGTCGATTCTCCCTTGCCAGTAGTCACATCCCCTTCTCATCCCACACCAGCCTACTTCCCATCATTGGTCAGTCACAACTGTCTGCTTCGTAGGTTGTGTTGCTTGGTTTCAGATATGTTTCTGCACAATAAATTCCATATTGCTGTCCTATGAATGCACTGCATTATCAAGCCTTCCTCCTCAGGGCTTTTGCAATGCCCCTTTCCTAGTCTTCAGGTGTATTGTTATTTTCTACAAATCCTTGTGCAGCTACACGTTTATGTGTGTCGATGCATACACATATGTGCTGTTTTCTCATTGGATTCTGTGGGGGGGTGATTCTGTATCATATATGTATTTTGCCATCTATATAGTGTGAAATACAGGATCGGATCAAAATAACAGGTGATCTATACCTCTGCTAAAACCTCCACCCCCCCATCCTATTATAGTGCTAGCCAGCTGCACAGTGCGATCACTGGATCCAAGGGCTGCAGCATCTTCTAATATCCCATATGTGCCGCATCATTTAGACTATATTGTTTAGTCATGACACAGACAGTATATGCTGTAAGTGACCTCTGTCCACAAAACCATGTGAGAAATCGAGTGGACTGTCACACTGAACAGCAGGCAGGAGTGTGATTTTGTTTATGCACAGGCCCTGCATTCCAGTTTGTCTTTGTTCTGCCCTAGGTGCCTCCCCAACCACCATCGTGCCTTCAGTATAATTTTTGGGTGGTGACTGTTTCCCCTCTCCCACATTTGGCGTGATGTATGGTTTATAATCTTGTCAGAAATTGCTGTATTTCCAGAGCCACAAATGCCTCTGTGTTGCACCTGTCAGAGCACACTTTCAACCACTGGTCATTTGCCGCATGTTGCAAACTGTCGATGTTCTCCCCAGTGCTACTTTCATCCTTTCTCTGCATCTTACTCCTTAGTGGCTTATGAAATGTGTTTCTGTGTGCTTGTCTAACCAAAGGCAACATCCACTGATACTACTGTCAAGGGAGACAACACCCAGAGATGTAACTACAGAAAGTGGCTTATGCTCTCCAGCAGTCACCGATCTGTCATGTTTCCCTTATCCAAATGACAGCTGGTAGTATGCTCCTGCGTATTTTTCTGTGGTTGCTGAGCTTTGAGTTGGCACATTTTCGATCTGTGCTTTACCCCGTTGCAGTGCAGCACTTGTTTGTGAGCACTTTGTTCCTCCACTGAACACTGTACTGTCAGTGAAGAAATCCCCATCGGGTGCTACACCAGGGTCAGAATGGCGGGTGACAATTTTATGTTGTGGTTGCCTGCTTTTCAAGGAGTTCTTCTAATTACCTTTTTCCGTGTGCACAACTATTATATATTAGTGATGCTGCAGTAATGTATTTCTACAGTTTGCTGTGATGTCCTCCCCTCCCACACACACAGCAATTTGGCTTATCATCTGCATGGAAACAAATGTTCATTTCTTACTTGTGTCTGTATTTACTATGCTCATTTTTTTATGTATCTCTACAATTACTAGCCCGATATTCAAAGGGTTGCTACGACCCAACAGGGTTGTGCCATGAGCAACCCCAATACTAACACGATATTCAAAGGGGCAAGTTGCGTTGTGCAAATCCCGATGCTTGAGGTGCAATGGTAATGCATGTGGTACAAATGAAGGGGTGTGCCCATGCATATGGCACATCCGATATTCAGCCGAGATGTGGGCGCATATGAGACACAACTCTGATGTGCACCGCATATGGGGGTGCAATGTTGAGCCCACAAAAGGAGGAACAAGTCCTGGCCACCCACAAACAGGTGGCTGTATTGCAAGGTGCAACACACAAGCTGCCAGCTGTGGGTAACCACCCACCCAGCAAGGACACTGGCCAGAAGCACATACACCCTCCCCATTGCCCAATGTGACCCTCCCTCCAGTATGCCCATTCATGGGCTTCTGTAACAACAATAACCTGGTGGTCTAGTGGTCCTCCCCCATCATGCCCGATCGCTGGCTGTAGACATTGTCAGTTCCACACCCTGTGGTCCATTGGAATCCCCTTCCCTCTCATGTCACCTGATCTCAGGCATCTGAAATGAATATAATCTCCCGCTGGTCTAGTGGTATTCCCCTTCCATCTATATGCCCAATCGTGGGCAAATGCTGTAATGAACTCCCTGTTGGTCTAGTGGTATTCCCCCCCTCCTGTTTTGCCCGATCGTGGGCATCTGACATAAATATATGTCCTGGTGAGCCAGTGGTGCCACCTCCCCTCACTGAGGACCCCTGGCACTCAGCTCCCCCCCATCATCGGCGGGTGGCTGCACTCCGCCTGCATACCACCTGGCCGCCTGCCCGCTAAATGACAGTGTACAGTATGTGCTGTATGCCTATTGGTCCACAGTGTGGACCAATGGGCCTGCAGACCATACTGTACTACACGGGCATGAATATGTGAATGAACAGAGGGTGAGGGATACCACTAGACCACCGGGGGATTATAATTATTTTGGATGCCCAAGATCAGGCGACACGAGAGGGTGGGGAATTCCAATGGACCACCAGGTGTGGGATTGTCATTTTCTACAGCCCACGATCGGGTACATGGGAGGGGGGACACTAGACTGCCAGGGGCTTACAGATGACAATGCAGGGTGCCAGACTGCCCTGCACAATGCATGCAAATGGGGCCATAATGACATGCAAATGGCCCCATTTTCACCTTGCATATATTATGGCCCCATTTGCATGCCCACTTCTGAATATCACGGGTGCTGCACCCAGCGCAACTGCAGCTGTGTTGGCGCATCCCCGGTGCTCTCCATCTATGGCTTGAGCCAGTGCATTGTCACTGCACCATGCGCATTTCCAGCCATATTCAACGGTGCTGTGCCATGGTGCATTGCCATTGAATATCACCTAGCCCTGGTGCATCCCAGATGCGCTGCGCCCATGCTTGCACCATTGCCAGGCACAGTCTGAATATCCAGGCCACTGTGTCTTTTCCTCGCCCGTTTGTCACCATGTGCTCTTCTGTCTACTACTGAGCTACCAGTAATACCCTGTTTAGTTATAATAACTTCCACAATGGCCATGGAGACTATTTCAATATATCCAGCACTTTCTACCAATCATGCACGTAACAAAAGCCCGCTTGTCATCTAACTTTGTTCTAGACCTGTGCTTTAGAGGGCTGGGGGTGGGGAAGTGATTGGCTTGCAAACTCCATTGTCAGCCTGCTTTTGTTCACAATCCAGCACTCTGGCTGGAGCACTTAGCTACCCTAGTATTGCAGTGCTTAGCACTTGTTCTGCAATTTCTCCTGCTGGTCTTTTGTCCATATTCCTGATCACTTTTGGCTATTTATCGCCTCATTGTTTTCAATGTGTCCTTGATTTTGTCTTTGTGTACATGCCTTCTGCTGGGCATACAGGATGAGATGGCAAATGGCATTTGATAATAATTGACTGTAGAAGTTTGCAGGAACAATGGATTCCCCAACTCTGCTGCTCCCATGGTCCTTTCAATCCCTCAGCTATTATAAATCCTCTCAATTTGTGCATTCTTATTCTGCCCTTGAATGACCCCTGCCAGAAATGGGGGTGCTCTGTTCTGCTGTGTCTGCTCATGGCAGAAGCATCATACCATAGAGTCAGCTTCCTTGTCTCACTACATTTTGATTCTATGTGCAAATGCTGTACAGTGTTGTATGGGCTGAAAAAGGTGATTGTACTGTGACCTGCATGCCTCACACATTCTGCAATATGGTGAATTGTCTCAAAGTGGCATGACAGTGTGATACAGTTGTATTTTTAGGTGGTTGTGATAAGAACATATGGACATATGAAAATGACAGCAGATACATGCCAATTGGTTTACAGTATGTAGTCTTATCTATTCATAGCACTTCTGTCATTCACACTGCTGCGCCCCCCCCCCGGCTTCCACCAACATTCCTAACATACTAAACAGCCAGCTGATTATTCCCAATGGTCTATCGAGTCTTCTCATGGACCAGTGCCCTCTCATGGCATGGCACTATTTTAGCCCCACCTCCCCACAAGGTACCTCCCCACCCAATGTGAGGCTCTGGGCCGTACCCTCCCCCAGTACCTATCCCAGCCTATTTGAAACCTCTGCACAGTTTCAACAGCCACCATTTCTGCAGGCAGTGCATTCCAGGGCTCCACAACCCTTTCCATGTAGTGCCTCCTTTTCTTCCCCTTTATTCTCCCACAGATCAGTCTCATTGAGTGCACCCTGGTGGCCCCTACCTCCCTCAGCTGCAGAACACCCTCAAGGTTGACCCTATTTATTCCCTGGAGGTACCTGGATACCTCTATTATATCCCCCCTGTTCCTCCTCTCCTCCAGTGAGTACAAGTGTAGCTCCTCTAGCTGTTCCTCATAATGCCTTTCCCCCATACCCTGTATCACTCTGGTCACCCTCCTCTGAACCAACTCCCCAGAAGAGTGATATCACCAAAACTGCATGCAGCATTCAAGGTGTGGTCTAATGAATCAATTATAAAGCAGAAAGAGCACCTCTCAGCTTCTTGAGGTTATCCTGGCTGGCTAAATTCAAAACTAAGCTCCGGCAGCACCTAAAATCAATCTCAGAGTGGAACTGCCACTATCAGGTTGCCCTTGCTGCTTGCTATTCTCACTGCCTCCCATGCTTCCTAAAGCTTGAACTGGTACCTGTCTCAATCCACCTCCTAGTTGTGCTACTTTCAGTTAAAGAATGATATCTTTTGGTCACGGTCCTTCATCACAACCTCTGTGGAACCAGTACTTAAATAAAATACTAAATTCAAATAAATAAACCAAATAAGCCTATGTAGCTCCCACCCCACCCTGGCACCCACCTGGAAATGGACTGTCACATCTCGGTGCGCCTTCAAGGTGAAATCTTGCAACTATGAACATAACATAATCCTATATAACCCTGTCCCAAGGTAAACGTCTTGAAACTAGCTGTCTTAGCCGTGTGTGTAATGCCTTGTAAAATAATAGTGTGTGGGGTAGGGTGGGGCTCACTCAGCTTTCTGACATAAGCCACTTCCCTCATTGAGTATCTGCATCACATCTCCTTTATTATTATTGGAGGAAGTATAATGCAGTGGGTTAAGGCTCTGAGCTGCAGATCTGGAGACCTGGGTTTGAATCTCACAGCTGCCTAGGTGCATACTGTGTGATCCTGAGCAAATCATTTAATTTGCTTGTGTTCCCAGGTCACATCTGGAAACAAGCTTGAGCAGTATGCTACTCCTGGTTAAACAATGTTCCCTTTCTCTTTTCCCTTTATTAACAGATACTTGCCACAAAGTTCCACCTCAATGATGATGGTCCAAAGGTGGGCAAATGAGATTATCATGGTCCAGCAGGGAAGGAGGTATGAAGAGAGCACTGGGTGAATGCCATGGGAGTTAATCAGCATCAACAGGAGGAAGCGGCGGGTGGAGCACATGCAACTGCAAAGGGAGGCAAGGGAAAGGAGAGTCATGGTGCAAGATACAGGAGGATAAATTGAACAATAATTGCAAATAGCCATCTCAGCAGCCGACAGCTGGGGAGATAGTTTCTATGTTTATGACCTGAGATCCAACCATGCACCTCAGGTCATAACTGGAGTCAACTGGCTGAGGCTGGCAGGGAGTCTATTTGACTTGTACACCTCCTATCTCTGTGGAGGGAGGCTCTTACCAGTGCATGGTGGCCCGCCCCCAGTAATCCAGGCAGAAGGGATCATGTGGGCATGAATAAATGCCCTGGAGTGCTACCAGGCACTGAAATGAAACTAAAGGTGGTGGCATCTACTTTTCAGTCAAAATCATGCCTGTTTGAAACAAAGGAGCTGGGACCTTAATCGCACCACCACTGACACCTGAGAGACAAAGTGCCTCTGGGGACATGCCTCAGTGGGGGAGACTGTGTAGTAAATCTTTGCATGGGAGAGAGCAGATGAAGTTTAAAAGCATTAAAAACATTGTGAAAACTAGGCTTTTCCCTCCTGGCACAAGACTTAAAGAGGAATCCAGAAAAGGTATTTCAGTAAAATTACATTGGTGTTTACCACCTATGAAAATAACACATCATAGCAGGGTTTCATGCTACACTATGATGTGCGAAATATTTTATTTCAAGTCAATGTGTGAAACTGAGCAGGCTAGTTGAAGGGATTAAACACAGCTGTGTACAGAATAGATTCTGAAAAACACCAGAGCACTGTGCTGGGGGGTTATGGACAGTGTTTTTATTTTAAAGTATCTTTATTGTTTATTGAGCTTTCTATTTCTCACCAAGAAATGCAGACAAATCCAAATCTTAGAAAGAAAGGTAAACTTTTTGAAAACAACGTATCTTTGTTATTGTAAAGGTCTTATTTTCCCTGGGCCTAAAGGATGTACTAATTGCACTGTATTGTATGTGTTGTGTATAACATTTTAGCTGTATTTATTATGTATTAAGATATTATTGTGCTTCGTAATGTATTTTGTAAACATGTATGTTGTAAAGCATGTTGCATGTGACACAAATTCAGACCTAGAAAGGATTCTTTGTTTCTATGATGCACAGAGTCGCAGTGTGTGAGAGCAGATAATAATCTCCTCTCATGCACTCATGATAATCTCAGGTATCTCAAGGGAATTAATAGGGTAAACCTTGTGGGGGTCCTTCAGCTGATGGAACTGGGGGCCACCAGGGGACACCCTATGAAGCTGGATGGGGGGAGGCTGAGGGAGTGAAACAAGGAGCTGCTACTTCACTGAGAGAGTGGTGGAGCCCTGGAATGAGCTGCCCATGGAATTGGTCTCTGCTACTACTGTGGAGGAGCTCAAGAAGGGCTGGGAAAGAGTGGTGGGTGGAGGTTACATCCAGGAGCCACACTGGGAAATAGGGGATCCTTGTTGGGATGGAGGGGTGGCTAATATCGGCACCCTGCATTGACACTGACTGTCAAGTAGACCAGATATACCATAGGGCCTATTCTGCTGTCTTCATAGTATGTTAGTATAATACTTTATGTCCCCTTGGCATCCTAATCTAATGCATGCGTGTGTCTGCCCTGTTGCAGATTTATTTGACATCTGTCAATAGGCATATTTTCCCTTTCATCCCACATGTAAGGTCTCCACTTAATACACTAAATACACTAATGATAGTGTTGACGGTACGGCCCTATCCAGTGCACCACTTTGCACCTCCACCTGATGGAAAATGGGTGCAGATTAGAGATTTTATTAATTGTGACACAACCTATGTAATTTATTTAGCAGTATGTCAGTATGGGGCTCAATATGTGGGTCACACAGAATGCAAGTTTAAAGAGCATGTAGGCGACCACATACTAGCAATTCAAAATCAGAATTTGCAACATGCCACTGCGTGACATATGTGCATGAGTACAAATATGAACTTGCATAAGTGGCTTTTCATTGCCATCAAAAAAGTCAAAACTGGCTCGAGGAGCCCTTGCATGTAAAGAAAGTTATTGGATATTTAAATTGGAAGGATGAACTTCCAGTCTCTAAATGATGAGAATTACCACCTCACTTGTAGGCTTCATAGAAAAAAAAATGGGTTCCTATATGAAAAATTGATTAATACTATAGTGTTATACTCTTGACAATGCAAATGCAAAATGTCGAGTTTCTTCTGGAGTTGGTGTGGTATGGTGATTGGGGTGTTGTCTGCTGATTTATTGAATGAAGAACTGACAGTTTTACCAGTGTCATCACATGTATGTCCTAGGTGTGAGTGTGTGCTACAGTTTTCTGTTACATCATTTCTCTAGTTGTGCCGGTCCTCCCTAATGTCCTGTCTCCTCATTTTTGTGTTTCCGATGTCACACAGAGTTTTTGTCATCTGCAACACTGCATATTTTGCCTTTTACCCCATTTGCAATGCTGTTAATGAAGATGCCAATGAACACAGGACCGAGCATAGAGCCTGTGTATCCCACTACAGATTAGTCTTTCATCAAGAATCCCCACCCCACACCACACTACCTTCTGTTTTCTATTATACCACCAGTCTTTTTCTAACCTAGCCAGTTTAGCCCTTACGTCCAAGTCTCCCAGTTTTCTAATTAATCTCCTGTAGAGGGTGAGGGATGGCGTTGAATGGTGGCTACTGGAAGACAGGCAAAAGGGTCTCCAAAGACCACAGCAAGGGAGCTAACCTCACAGAAAGGGAGCACTTGTAAGCAACCTCCTGAGAGGTTCCTGGTCTCAAATAGGTACTTGCCACTAGCGGGTCCCATAACAGGAGGGGCCTCAGAAGAAGTGCGGTGCACAGTCAGCAGAGGTCAAAAGGAGGATAAAAGTGATGGAGGAAGGTGGGTGGTGGATTGGACGCCAGGACTAATAGAAGAGCCAGGGATAGCACAGGAAGAGGAGCAGAGATGGTGGTGCTTGGGATGGGAGGATTAGGGGACAGTGAGGAGGAGCACGGATCCAAGGGGGAGGAGGGAACAGCCAGGAGGTAGTGTATGTGGGGGGGGTGGAGTTGTAATCAGGATGATGGGTGGGGGTACGTAGCAGCTGCTGGTGGAGGTCATGAGTGTCCTCAGGCTAATGCAAGGGCTGCTGGGACACACCTCTGTGGTGAGGTGGGGGAAGCTAGCAGAGAAGCAGTCAGACAGGGGAAATATTGAGAACAGGGGGGTTAAGGCAGTCACTGGCAATCAAATTGATGTTGTGTCATGAGAAAACGGAGATGTAGTGGAAAGGAGGGGTGTGTGGCAGAGGAGGGAGTTAGGCCCAAGGGAAAAGAAGACTTAAAAGTGCTCCTGCTAGGGACCCTGTGATGATGGGCATTCAGCGGGAAGGAAGAGTGAGGGGCAAGGCTGTGCTGTCGGGGTCAAGAGTATATCTGGCTAGACTCTGCACAAGGCCAAGCACTTGGTCGATACTTTGGTGAGGGACTGTGGAGGATTAGTGTAACATATTACTACATCTAGATACTAATGACAGAGTGAGAGAGTGTGGAGGAGAGACAGGCAATGTTCTGAGAGCGGGCCAGGGGTGTGTCAGCCATGGGGTGCACAGTCTCTGTCTTGGATGTCCTCCCCTTGCCTTGACTTAGTGAGAGAAAGTAACTAGCAGAACATCAGGGAGGAAATTGAATGGCTCAGAGCATGGTGTGTGGCCAGGTGGTGTGGGTTGTTGGCGGACTGGAGTTCAACTTTGGAGGAATAAGGGCTGTACGCTAGGGATAGTCACCACTTAAAATGGGGTGGGTGAAGAGGTTTTGCAACTGACAGAGTTTATTGAAGCTAGGTGGTGTTTAAAACTTGTGGGGGGGGCTGGTGCTTGAGGCTGCAGCTTGCAGACATGTTGAGGGAGGACTTTACCTTCTCACTCCATTGGGGGGGTGCTTAATTGTTTAATTGGGAAACCAGACAGTGCAAAATCGAGGACTTTGCAGCTAATTGTGGGAACTCAGGTATGGGGGATGAGCGAGGGCAAAGAGCAGGGATTGAGGCTGGCCTGATTAGAAACATGAAAATTGCCTGCAGATACAGACCGCTAGGCCCTTGAAGTCTGCCCGTAGGCACTATACATTCTATGTGGTCACTGATACCAGGAACATGGGAAACAAGATGCCTGAGCTTCAGGCAGTGCTATCAGAAGTGGATGTGCAGGCAGTCGCTGACATGTGGGCTGCCCATAGGCACGATTGGGTCATAACGCTGATGGAGTACATTGTGTTCAGGCAGGACAGGACTGTGGGCAGCGGCAGTTTGGTTTTCCCGAGACCTATGTGGATTTGAAAGGAACTAAAATGTGGTGGTGGACATTAGGGAAGCGGACATTAATGGTATGTATGGGATCCTCAAAGGACTTTTGGAGGGGATCCGGCCAGACATGGACACAGAAGAGGTGGGAAAATAACAGAGGGCTCCTGGAAGCTAAAAATGACCGCACAAAAGTCCGACACCAGTGTGATAGGGCCGGAAAGCATAGCTGGTGGACCAGGGAGGTCCAGTAGGTGGCAATGGAGAAAAGGGCTGCTTATAGAAGATATCAGCACCTGTGAGGGGACGTGGACTGGGGGGAGGGGGGCCAGGATGAGAGGATATCTAAAGAGGTAACCAGGAAGGTGAGATTAGCCAAGGCAAGGACAGAGAAGAGGTTGATTCAGGATCAGAAACAGGAAAAAGTGTTCTTTATGTATATCCGGTAAAGAGGAAGTGGAAGGGCAGATTAACAGACAGAGGTCAGGGACATGGTGCATGAAGACTAGGGAGCAGGCAGAGTTTGTTTTTTAATTCTGTTTCTTCAATGCACTCAGGGAAACCTCTCCGGCATCCTCTGTCATCTGTACTGCACCTCCCACCTGATACAGTTATCCCTTACTCCATCCTGACATATGCCCTGGTTCTGAGCCCCCCAGTGGAAGGGTCGCCCTATCCGCCCAGGGCACTATACATATAGTGTAGAGTGTCAAGGCTAACTGTGCTGGGTGTGGAGACGAGATTGTCCATTGTTGGTAGTTTTGTCTGTTCATAGGTACCTTCACCTATCCCAGAGGATGGGGATTTTTCTCTTGTGGGGAAGGTATAATCTCCTAGGATGGTCATTTGCAGGGTCCCACAAGGATCACAGTTGGGCCAACTGTGGTTTAATGCCTACATCACTGACATCAGTGATGGCATCGGGAGTGAGATGAGCCTCACTGATGATCACTCTAAGCTGAGGGCATTGGTGGATGGGAAGGTGGGTAGCAGAGCCCTACAGGGGGACCAGGAGACTGAAGAGGTGGCCATGTACTTGGAAAATAAGGTCTAATTGCAAGAAATGAAATGTTCTCCATTTGGGGATTAGGAACTCTGTTCATGAATAGTTTTGTGTGGTGAGAAACTGCTGGCTTTGGGGGGGGTTGGGGATTTTTGGGGTGCTCGTGTATGCTAAAATAAATCACTCTGAACAGTGTAGGAGGCTTGCTGTTAAAGCAAACAAAATGCTGTAGTGTATTGACAGGTGCATAACCTAGAGGAGACGGGAGATGCTTCCTCCTCTGTACAACTGCCTGGTTAGATCGCACCTTGAAAACTGTGTGCAGTTTTTGCGTCCATAGCTAATAAAGGACAATTAACTTCTGGAGAGGGTCCAAAGTCAGGCAACCAGGATACAGGGTCTGGGGGAAAAATCCTATGGGGAGAGACTTGAGGAGCTGAACTTGTACTCCCTGGAGGACAGTAGGGACAGAGGGGATATGATCGAGGTCTTTAAATGTCGAAAGGGAGTGAATAGGGTCAGCCTAAATAGGGCGTTCTGGATGAGAGTGGAGGAGGAGGCCACCAGGGGCCATTATACGAAGCTGGCTGGTGGGAGGCTCCAGGAAGGTGGAGAGACGTCACTTTACCAAGAGGGTGGTGGAACCATGGAATGCACTGGCAGTGGAACTGGTGGCTGATGACACAGTGTAGGGATGCAAGAAGTGCTTGAACAGACATAATTAGAAAGGAAAACAGAAATTGCAGAAGTGGTGGTGTAATTGTGATGAGGTTGGTCTGATTTTGGGGTGGGGGGTGAGGGTGTCTTGACCGAGAGCTGAGTTTCAAGCAGAATCCAGATACCCACAGGTGTCATTTTTCAAATCCTGGCCAAAATATGTTTCTGCACTTGTGGAATGAAATTATGTTTCTTCCACTGTTCTAGAAATCACACCTGTCATGTTCAGAAGGAGGCTGTCATAAAATGACTTGAAAATTAAGGGCCGAAAAGGTCACAAAACAATGAAGGTGAGCAGAGATATTGGATTTTTTTTAATGTTTACTCATACCATTGTGATGTGTGCAGGTTTCGGCCTCCAGTTTAACAGCACTCTTTTTTGCCCCACCACATAAAATTGACTGGTGGCAGTTTTCAAATCCCTTCCAATACATGTTTTTGCATGTCTTCTTTACCAACTGACTCACTCAGTTTCCCTACTCCCGACGTCAATATAACATGTCTGAAGCTGCCATCCTCTGCCTTGCTGCAGCTATTATGAATGGGAATGGCATCCGCCCTCCACTAGTCTCAGGTTGCACACCATTGTTCCTTGATTTGGTATAAACGGTCATCAGCAGTGTCACTAGTTCTCTACTTGGTTTGTATATGTTTCTGTGGTGAATCCAACCGACTCCATTGCTTTGTCTAACCATAGTTTCAGGAGTTCTTTCCGGACCATTTCTTCTTGAGGTGTACTGATATCTATACACCCATATCCAAAGTGCTTCTACTGTTTCTTAACAAACAGTGAGTACTCTGACTTTGTGCTTCCAGGAGGAAAGTACTGGTTCTTTGGTGTGTACTCTGATGAAGAGAAATATACAGTAGTTGACACATTGCATAAATCTTAAAGTCCTATGCCACACGCACCCGTGTATTCATGAGAGGGGTCATGGCCCACTCATCTCCCTCCCCCTTTGGTGTACATGACATTGCTCTGGGACCAGCACCAGCAACTCTGCATACATTCCTGCATGAAACAGACACATAAACTCACCCTCAGGGAGCTCGTCTGTGCACTCTGAAGCTCCTGCTCCTCCTGTTGCTGTTGTCTGGCAATATTCACCCAAATTCTGGCCTGAAAAACTCTAGCTCAACCAACCAAGTCAATCATTTGGGGACTCTCCCTTGTGATTCTTAACATCTGCAGCCTACTCCCAAAGCTTGAAGCCCTGCACATTTTTACAAACTAATACAATCCGGATATCTTCACGGATGTCGAAACCTGGCTAACACCTAAAGTCTCTGACATGGCAAAGTGTCCTGCCAGGCTACAATGTTTTCAGGCTGGATCAGAAGACTAAAAGAGGAGGGGCTGTGCAATCCACCTCAAAGAGTTTGTCTTGGGTCACCCCATAGTTACCCCTCTCAGAATCATCTGCATAGATTCTTCCTATCAAAATCCTACTAGGGGCCCACAATAAAAGCCCTCACAGTTGTTCCAGTGCACATTCCTCAAAGAGCAAGGTAAAGGTCTCAGTGCTGTCCTGGACTTCATCTGAACCCAACCTCAGGCTCCAAGTCAATCCTGCTAGGTGACTTTAACATTAGTTGGCTTGCACCTGAATCAGGGGCCTCCAGGACGTCATCTCATCAACAAACCTTGCTCAGCTGGTCAACTCCCCAACCAGGCACAACTACAAAACAGGCTCTAGCACCCTCCTGGATTGGGTTCTGGACAGCCATCTAACTCATATCTCTACATCTCAGTCCTCCCGGATTCACTCAGTGATCATTCCCCTGTCATCTGTGAATGGTCAAACAAATTCTGCAAGACCCCTCCAGTAGTCATCTCTAACAGAGTCCTTCCGTGTGGGCAGTTGAATCACCTCAAATCCCACCTTAGTCAGCATGATTGGACTCATATTTACAAAGCATCGGATGTCAACTTGGCCCTGGACTATTTCATCTACACCTTTACTCGTGCCTGTGCTCCCATGCCTCCTTCAAAAAGCACAAAGTCAAAGGCCTTTGTGACCCATGGCTCTCAAAGCGGACTATAGAACAGTTAAAAGCAAGGGACCACCTCTGGCTGCGAGCACGGGCCACCAGTATGCAAACTGACATACAGAACTATAAATGTGCTCAAGTGATTGCACAAAGTCAATCCTCCCAAAGAAAAGTATCTACTATAGGAAGCTCTCAGTAATACCTGGGAAATGGGAGATCTTTCTGGAGCAATAGCAAAGAAGAAAAAATTACTCACCTTAGTAATGTTGTTTCTTCTAATGGAGTCTTGCTATATTCTGACATATGCAGTGATGTCCAACCTTTGAACTGCCACGAGAGGAAAGAGTTAACTTCCCATGCCAGGCATGGAAAGCTGAGCTCGAGCCAGTTGAAACTCTGTCTGTTGTTCTTCAAACTCAAACCGTCAGATCTTTTGAGCTAAACTCACTAAGGTCCTGTTTGAAGCTGTAAACCTACACTAGCCAACTGGCTACTAAACATAAGAACACATTCTTTGGTCCCAAAACAAAGACTCAAGTCAGGAGACCCAAAAAATGAAAAACACAACACCAAGTCACCCCAAGAAGGAGGGTGAAAAAACAACAAGGTGGGCACCTACTAAGTGCCAACACTGCACTGCCACCCACATCCCAAAAACAGAGGTTCTGAGAGGGGCAGGCAGGGGAGGTCAGAATATAGCAAGACTCCATTAGAAGAAACAACATTACTAAGGTGAGCAATTTTTTCTTCAAACAACATGAAGTCTTGCTATATTCTGACATATGCAGACTACAAAGCAGTACCTCCATGGAGGAGGGTCAGAACCTACTTAGGAAATAGGCTCTGAAGTACAGCTGTGCCAAACCGAGCATCACCCCTTGCCTGGATGTCCAGGGAGTAATGCTTGGTAAAAGTGTGAACTGTTTTCAGGTAGCTGCTTGACATATCTGTAGAATAAGGATGTCCCTGGCAGCAGCCAGGAAACAGCTGTACCTCCTGTAGAGAGTGAGCCCTCAGGCCTGGAGAGAGGAACCTTACCCAGTTTTCATAGCAAAATTGGATACAAGAGACAATCCACCTGGCAATGGATCTTTTTAGTGGCGGGTTTTCCTTTACCAACCTCACCATAAGTGAGGAACAGTTGGAGGATTCAAACCTATGACCCTTAGTGCGCTCTTATGCTAACCTAAGGGCCTCTTCACATCTGAGCTGTGTAGCCTCCTCTCGTCAGAGGAGGATGGTCAGTGAAGTAAACAGGAAGTGATATAGATTGATTAAGGTGGAATCTGAAACCACCTTGGGCAAAAATTTCCTGTTAGTCCTGAGGACCACCTTATCTCTATGAAAGGAGATAAAATCAGGCTCCACTGACAAAGCTTGCAATTCACTTATGCGTCTGGCAGAAGTGATGGCTACCAGAAACACAGTCTTCCAAGTCAAGTATTTAAACTCTGCTGAAGACAAAGGCTCAAAAGGGGAGTTGCATAAGCTGAGCAATGCAAACATTAAGATCCCAGGCGGGGGCAGAGTCCCTGAATGGCGGGTTGATGTGAAGCAATCCCTTGAAAAACTTGGTGAATACAAGGTGAGCTGAAAGAGAAGAGGGCTTACCTGCTGAAACAAAAAGCAACACAGCTGCCAGATGCACTTTCAGGGTAGCTGGCCTCAGCCCCAAGGTATTTAAGTGGATCATATAATCCAGGACTGTGGGTAAATCAGCAGATCCTGGGGAAATATACTTTCCAGAGCACCATATGGAAACCCTTTTCCATTTGGAATTATAAGTAGCACTGGTGGAAGGTTTTCTAGAAGCCTTCAGGATATCCATTACACCTTGGGAGAGGTGTAAATCAGCAAACTCTAACTCTTCAAGAGCCAGGCCTTGAGATTGAGAGATTTGAGGTTCGGGTACCAAACCCTCCCCAGAGCACAGGTTAACAGGTTGTAATTCCTGGGGAGACACAGGGGAAGATGGACTGCTAAGGACAGTAGGAGTAGATACCAGGGTTGTCTGGCCCAATCGGGAGCAATCAGGATCATCTTGCAGGGCTGAGATCTGATTTTGATTAGCACTTTGAACAGGAGAGGAAGGGGAAAGCATAGAGAAACTTCCCTTCCCAATTGAGAACTAAGGCATCCAGAGGGACTGAGCCCAACACTGGGGGCCTGCAGCAAGAAAGGGGAAGTTGGTGACTGTCTGGGACTGAAAAAAGATCTATCTGCAAGGTGCCCCATCTGGAGAATATCACCTCCAAGACCAGGGGGTCCAGTGATCATTCATGATGACCCTGGGAAATCCTGCTGAGAGCATCTGCCAGAACATTGACCTTGCCTGGGAGGTGAACTGCTGTCAGGGAAGTGTTCAGGGAGTAAGCCAGAGACCAAAACTTCATCGCTTTGGTGCACAAGGCTGTAGGTGAGTGCCCCTGCTTGTTGATGTACCACATTGTGGTGGTGTTGTCTGTTCTGACCTGTACAACTTTGTTCTAAACAAATTTGGAAAAAGCTTGAAGTGCTAGACAAACTGCTCTGAGTGCCAATAGGTTGATGTGGAGCAGAGATTCCTGAGGGGACCACAACCCCTGGGTAGTGAGGTCGCCCATGTGAGCTCCCCACCCCAAGAGGGATGCATCTGTAGTAAGGGTTAAGGAGTGAGACTGAGAGGCAAAAGGAACTCCTTGTCTCAGATTGCTCTGATCCTGCCACCACTGTAGGGCCTGGATCAGGGTTCGAGTCACTGATCAATTTGGTTAGAGGGTCTTTCCTTTGAGACCAAAAGGCTCTCAAATGGAACTGAATGTCCCTCATCTGAAACCTTGCTCCCTGCACTACTGCTGTAGAATCAGCCATGTGCCCCAGGAGCTGTAGGAAATGCCTTGCTGGTTGAGACACCTGCAGGGTGAATGAGGAGGCCAGAGAGACCAGGGTCTTTGCCCTGTCCAAAGGAAGGAAGGCTCTGGCTTTTTCTGTGTTCAGCTCTGCGCCTATGAAGGTGAGGAGCTGGACAGGCTCTAGAACTGACTTTGAAAGATTCAGAAGGAAACCTAGACAGGTGAGCAGTTGCTGGGTTATCTGTAGGTGTAACCTGACTTGGTCTGGGGACTGACCTACTATGAGCCAGCCATCCAGGTAAGGGGAAATGGCAATTTCTGCCTTCTCAGAGAAGAAACTACTACTGCCAGGCATTTGTGAATACCCTTGGAGCAGAGGTGAGACCAAGGCATTGCTCTGAACTGGTAATGGCCTGAGGGCAGGTCCGAACCTTTGGTACTTAGATGGTAGAATATGAAGTAGGCATCCTTGAGGTCCAGGGACACTAGCCAGTCCCTGGCCTTAGAAGGAAGTAGAATAATTTCCAGAGTCACCATTTTGAATTTTGGTTTTAAAAGGTGCTTGTTTAGGTATCTGAGATCCAGGATGGGCCGCCATTCTCCTGTCTTTTGGGGTAAGGAAGTACCTGAGTACAATCCTTTGCCCTGGTGTAGGGTGGAACCCTTTCCATAGCTCTGAGAGCCAGGAGGAAGAGATCTCTGCCTCTAGGGCAAGTGCCTCTGAGGATTTGCAGGTGGAAAGGATCTGGCTCTCAGCTTTGGAAATTTTGAAGCTGAGAACCAGTCCCTGGCTTACTACTTCAGGACCCACCTGTCTGATGTTAAAGACTCCCAGTCCTGGATGAAGTAAGCCAGCCTGCCCGCACACGGAAGGACTCTGTTAGCTGAGAATCGGCCCTGGCAACCCCATCAGGGTGCCTGCTTGGCAGGGGCTTTGGGCTGAGGGATGGAAGTAGACCTGCTTGTACCCCGTCTGCCTCTCCCTCTAAAGAACCCCCTCTGGGCATAAGCAGAAGAGGAGGCCTGGCTTGGTAAAAGGCCTATGAAAAGGCCTGCCCCTGCCCCTGAAAGCTGTCTTTGAGGGTGGCCTGCGTTCCTTGGCCTGTGCACTCCTATATGTGGTCCTATACTCATCCATTTTCTTCATGTAATTCTCTGTCTGCTCCCCAAACAGAGAATTACCCACAACAGAAAATCCATGCCTTAGTCTGGTATCCTGTGACAGGCTAGTACATCTGAGCCAAGCCATTCTGCGAAGTGCCACAGATGTAGCAAGACTCTTGATGACACATCATTTGAGTCCACTGCAGCATGGAATTGCACCTTGGATGCCTCAATACCATCAGCAGCCACCTGCTCCAGCTCCTTAGCAAGCTGGCCCAGGGACCTGTTTTGCTAGAGCCATAACAGTGTCCCATCTAGTGAGCTTTTGGAAATAAATCTGGAGCAGCACACTTCAAAGTTGCTTCCCCAAATGCTAACAGGGGTGCCTTCCACCTGTTTCATCTGATACAGATTAGTGTTATCCCCAGCTGAATTTCTGTCATGTAGTGGATGTACTGTGTATTGTTCATACACATTGTCAGTTATTTGTACATTGACCTCAATCATTGGTTTACTGGTCTCCAACACACTGTACTGAGCAGACACACTACTCATGTGATCAATGTCAAGGACTGCATAGAAGGGATTGTTGCTCTTCAAGTAAATGAGAGCCTGTTTCACCTTCTGCACATTGACAACATCCTACCAGATGACCTTTGACTTAATTGGAAAACCATTCACAAGAATCACCAAAGTGTTCTCTCAAGATTACCTCATTCTCACTGCAAAGGAAGTGGAAGATACACAATGTAACCCTTAAGAGACTTAATGAGCTATTTTGTGGAATGTTCCATGTCCTACTATTCAAGCATAGAATAGTTTGAAATGGTTTCATAGTCTGAATAAGAATCCATTCAAACATATTCAATGTGGCAATCTCAGCAGGTAACATCTGCCTCCATATTGAATAACACTGACCTTGGTGGCAGACTGTTATTTTTTCACCTTGCAAAACAGTGTTTACACATCACAATGACTGACTGCAAATGAAAGTCAGTCTATAATAGCAGATATGCCAAGAGTCTAAACCACATGTCATTATATGTTGACAAGGTTTCCAGATTAACTCTGTTTCTTGTAACACAGCCTATCACATGATGCACATACAGAGTCAAATTTCTCTGTCTTTGCCAACTCAAATTTGCAATGGAAATCCCAAACACTTTCAGAATGTCTGTTTTCAAGACAGAGACTGAATTTCCAGCAACAATTGATATCTGATCAAGAACAATATCAGTGACAGTCCTGTCACGTTGTATATCTTTCATAAATGCCATGGCACCATGCATGTCACCAGACTGCAACAACTCATTAAGACAACTGTACTGAGCAACAACTCAGCACACATCATACACCCTACAGACAAAGTTATTGCATACCAGAATGATGCACCACTAGCATCTGCATGTGGTGAAAGATGATGTCACAAACACCACTATCTAAGCATGCTGTATGAATGACCCATAGATCCAGCATGTGGACGCATCTCACAAGGTCTATAGTCTCAAATAGTTTGTCTGTCCTTCCAATCAGTAATGACAGATTAATAAAAGTGCTCAACTTAATCAAACAATGATTGCCTTCGACTGCATGTCGCATCACATGTCAAAGCTACACAGTGACACCTATGAGGCTGAACAGTTGACTGAGATTTATCATCTGAGTCAGTTGCTCTGTTGTGACAGACTGTCAGCACATTACATACTTTCCATCCTCATCAACACAGAATTTGCTGTCCTTCTTCTGCATGTTATATGATTCCTCCCAGAAATATGCCTCTGAGTGCTGTGTATGTAGCCAATTACCTGTGAAACATCACAGAAGTTGTGTTGGTTCAAAATGCGGCACTGTTGTAACCTCATCATTATACCATAGACAACTTTCCTAAATTGTTCCAGTACATCTGCCATTTTCCGCACTTAAACATTGAAGAACAAATATTGACAAATATACAAACTCTGAGACTAAGTGCATCAATAACAGATGACCCTTAAGTTTTCTGCATTCATGGCTCATCACAGGTGCAATAATTCTATCAATCTTAGCTTTAGATGCCAGGGATCGATAATACTTTTGCTTCCTCAGGTGACTAGCAACAGTCAGACTTTGTTGCTATTGTTGAATGTGTCTTTTAATGCTTGGCTTTGCAACAGATTTCTTAAATCTAAATGGTTTCTTAAACTGCTGATCACCCATACATTTTTTTCTTGCAGTTGAGCAAATCTGTAAAATATCAGTGGAAGGTGTAACTGCTAAACTAACCCTATGTAGAGACCGAGTAGTCTGTACATGTTTCAATGTAGCACGTGTGCAATTATAGTCACTGCTATACAACACTGAACTACTATTGTACCTCTTTCATCTCTGCATAGCAGTGCATTTCTGTTTAGATGGCATTTCTTCTGTCCAATGTGAAAGCAGTCTTGTAAAACATAATGTTAGACGCAGACACCTGTATAAAAAACAAAGAAAAAGAGACCCTCAGTGTCAAGTAATAATTATTAAGTAACATTGCATAGTTATATACACTGTATATCTTTTATAGAAGATAAATAAAACATATAGAAAAAAGTGCCACAGCACAAAAAATCTGTAGCACTAAAACAGTACTTGACAGATAACTTAATACTTAAACCTGTTCCACAATTGAAACAGCATAATAACTACAAAGAATATGTAATACTATACCACCAAGACATAGTTGCATCTTAAATAATTATATGAAACACTACAAGTTACATGTAACAGAAATGCAAACACAAAAACCACTAAGAATTGTAATTTTTTTTTGTTTTTTTTAAGTTCATTATTATGTTTTATAGTTTTAACAACAATAGACAGACATAGATATAACAACATATATGTGCACTACAAGTATATAAGTCATCATATTTCATTTGCTGACATGACAGGGAGGCTCTAGGAACAATATAAAAAATGCATTTGATTCCTATGTAACATGGACAGATACTTTAAGAGGTGCAGTGGATCATGGTTGAATATCTGGTCTCAAGGGAGAAATATACAAAACCCATCTTCACATATTCTCAAATGCTTTGTAAGTTTTGTTTATATTAGCAGTTAGTCTCTCCATCTTATAGATATCTATCAATATCTGATGCCATGTGTCTAGTGTGGGAGGCTGAGGGGAGCCCCAACTTTTTGTAATTTTTTTTTAGCAGCCAATAAGGCTAAATTTAGAAATTTTCTGGATGGGATATTTAAGGGTTCCTGAGAAGTGTCCCCGAATAGGAATAATTTGGGGCCTAGTGTTATATTAAAGGATATTAATTGTTGGAGAGCCTTATGCACTGACCAATAAAATCCTGCAATTTATTACAGGACCAGAAAATATGACCCAGGGATGCTAGGGATAATCCACACTGCCTCCAACACTCTGCCTTATAGCTGCCCCCATATTTTGACATCACCTTTGGGGCCCTGAAGTATCTAATAACTACCCTCCAGGCAAACTCTTTCCAGAGACCAGAGTCCATACCTCTATACATTGATTTTAGGTATATCTCCCACTGGGGGGAGGCTATTTCCACTCCTAAGTCCCTTTCCCATGCCTGTCTAATACTGTCTAAGGGTTTACTGTACACTGAACATAAACCTTTATAAATAGATGAAATTATATGAGGAGGGGTTGGTCCACCATCTATAACTCCTAGGATGATTAAAAGGATTCTGGGAAGTGGAGTCACCCACCCCACCTTCCCAAGGAATTAAGGAAATTCCTTGTCAGGAAATATCTAAATCTATCTGAAAAAGAGATATCATATTTTTGAACCAGCTCTGTCAATGAAAGAATCATTCCCTGAGGCATGAAATGGTAAACTAAGTGTAAACCCTTCCTTTGCCAGGAGCGATATCTCCTGTCCAATTTTGCTGGAACAAAGGTGTCAGTGAAAGGGAGGGAGAGTAGTGCTAATCTCCAGGGGGTGAGCTCCCATGATATCAGTAGTTTTTGCCAGTGATGTAAGGTTGAATAGGAACAGGGGTTAGAGGTAACTCCCTCACTTATTATAGAAGGAGTGGATAATAGCATTTGATTCACCTCTTGTAAACCCTTCCCCTGCAATTCCAGTGAATTCCATTTTGTCTCATAAAATCTGTCTAACCAGAGTATCAGAATTCTAATTTGGGCAGCTAGATGGTATAATTTAAAATTAGGTAGGGACACCCCTCCCTTCTGTCTGGGTAGTTGCAATGTTAGGAGATTAATCCTGGATATTTGATTGGCCCAGATATATGCAGATATTTTTCTCTGCAGTGTTCTGTAGAATATGTCAGGGATCTGGGCTTGCAAAGTTTGTGCCAGATATATAAAGTGGGGGAGAACCACCATCCTGACTGACTCTACCATTGATCACAAGGCAAGGAGAACCCTCCATCTGTCTAGGTCTGCTATCATTTTAGTTATAAAGGGGTGTAGTTCAAAGAGAATATGTCCTCATAAGAGGGGCCAATCTGCACTCCCAAGTATTTAATATTCTTCAAGTCCCAGCGAAACTAAAGTTTTCTGCATTTACTATTGGGGACATAATTCCAAGCCAGAACTTCAGTTTTTGTTTCATTGATTTTATAGCCTGAGATCTCTCCGAATCTCTTCAAGCTATCCCAAAGAGGGGTTAGTGAGGCCTCAGGTTTAGTAAGATATAGCAAAAGGTCATCTGCATATAAAGCTAATTTATGGGATGTAGAGGCCACCTCAATTCCAGAAATTCTCTCATCTTGTCTTAGGGCCTGTGCCAAGGGCTCTAGATAAATTGCAAACAAAAGAGGTGACAGGGGGCATCCCTGTCTTGTTCCACATGATAGTGTTATGGGATTTGAGAAAGAGCCATTTATCCGAATATATGCTTTGGGGTTTGTATACATTTAGTTTTATTAAACTAATCACTGATTGTGGTATCCCAAATTCCTCCAGTGCCTTCCACAGGAAGGTCCATTCGACATGGCTAAATGCCTTCTCTGCATCCAATGATAGGAGAAGAAATGGGGAATTGGCCTCCTTTGCTCTCTGCAGGAGGTGCAAGGTTCTTTTTATATTGTCCTGCACCTGGCGGCCTGGGATAAATCCCGTTTGGTCTGGGTCAATTATGTCCGGTAGAAAGGATTCAAATCTTTTGGACATTATGGATGCAAAGATTTTATAATCTATATTAAGCACTGAAACTGGTCTATATGAGGGGCAGGATGTGCTATCTTTTCCAGGTTTTAATATGCTAGTGATGTAGGCATATCTCTAGGAGTCAGGAAGAATTTGGTCTGTCTGAACTCCCCTACACACCCGCAGGAGGGTAGGGGCCAGTTCAGCTTTAAACACCTTATAAAAGTCCCTTGTGTATCCATCCAGCCCTGGACTTTTATGTGATTTGAGTGATGACAGAGCCTTGTCTAATTCCAGACGAGTAATTGTTTGCTCTAGTAATTGTTTCTGTTTATCTGAAATCTTTGGTAACCATAAGTTTTTCATAAAGGTCTCCATTCTCTGAGTATTCCCCTTTAATTCAACACTATACAGGGTGGTATAGTATTTAAAAAAAGCATGTTCTATTTCTCTGGGGTGACTAACCACTCTTTTAGAGTTCGGGTCTCATATCTGGGTAACATTGGATCTGGTTTTATGCTGTCTGATTCTGTGGGCTAGCAGGCTAGTAGCCCTGGGACCCCCTTTGCAGTATTTTTGCTTAATGCTCTGTAAAGCTTGTTCAGTATGGATGTCTAAAATAGACTGTATCTGTTCTTTAGTTACTTGTAGGAGAGGAAGGGCTCCTTCATCCCCAGAAGCATGCAATGTTTGCAGTTCCCCAAGTTGCTGTTGTAGTTGATTGAGCCTTGCTTGTTGGTTTTTCTTATAATGCGATGCATATTTAATTATTTCCCCCCTAAGAACTACCTTAAGTGTATCCCATAGGACTCCTGCTTTAGTGCCCTGATCCTTGTTATCTTTGAGAATCTGTCTTATTTTTTGTTTCATTGTTTCCTTAAAGTCTTTAAGATTCAATAAAAAATCATTAAATCTCCACAATGTATTAATTTTTCCTCTCTCCCAGATTATGTCTAATGTAAAAATTGCATGATCTGATAATACTGTCAGAGTCTGTGTACAGCTTTGCATTTTATAAAGATGTTCCCTGGAAACATGTAAATAGTCTATACGGGTGTATGTTTTATGAGGAGGGTGAATAATGTGTATACTCCCTTTTATTGGGGTGAAGATTCCACCAGATATCAATCCATTGTGCTCCCCTTAAGCAGGCCTGTGTGACTCGATGCGTAGGAGTCTTTTTTACAGGCCTCCTACTGGAGGTATCCAAATGAGTCATAGCCAGGTTATGGTCCCCGCCCATCACTAGGATCCCTTGGGTCCATTCTGTAACCTTTTGGAGTAACAGCTTCCTGTCCTCGGGACCCTCCCCAGAGGGGATGTATATAGAGACCAGGGTAACCTCCTGACCCTCTAATTACCCCACAGCAATTGCCAGTCTTCCCTCTGGGTCTGCAAAAGATTTCACTAACCTAAAGGGAACATTCTTTGGGACCAAAATTACTGCTCCCCTTTTTTTCCCCTTCCAGTAGGAGAAGGCTACTATTATAGAGAAACCAAACTTGGAGAGCTTTTTATGCTCCTGTTTGCTCAAATGTGTCTCCTGTAGGAGAAGAACTGTGGGTCTTAGTTTTTTAGGGAGGATATCACCCTGTACCTCTTAATAGGGTTATTTAATCCATTCACATTGAGGGAGCACACTCTAACCATGTGGGCCTTATTCATTGGAGTGTGAGGAGTTATCGCCCGGGGATAAGATTAAGCCAGCTGCTGAAAAGGAGCTTGGGTAAACCCCCTTTGCAAACAACAACAGTCCGCATCTGGTAAATACAGTAAGAGTGTGCTCCTGCAAGTTAGATCCCACATAGCCTGAATTGCCGTGAGGTAAATCATCCCACCTGCATTGTAGATAGTTTACATACAAGTGCACTTTCACGAAATACACATAATAACTAACAACAACCAGAAACCTTAAGAACCTATTTACATTGGTACTTCCAAAACAGAAGGAGACTGATTCTCTCCCTCTATTCGAAATGGACCCAAGCCTATAGTCGAATTGGATCTATGTGGGAGGAATAGTGACCTTCATGGGTCAAGCCTCCCAGGCCCCAAGGAAAAATGTTGGAGGTCAGGTAGTAGGGACGTCCCCACCAAGGAAATATGGGCCAATGCTAGGTGTACACCTCTTCTCACAGCAAGCTCTGAAAAAAAAAAGAAAAATCGCAGATGAAGTAGCTGCAAAAGAATTGGGGATAGATTTAACATTCTCTACCAACCACCCTTGTTTACTCTTTACACATTATGATCTCGTATCGATTCTCTGATAAACCAGATTACTGCCTTGAGGAGATAACACTGCTTGTGCTTCCTCTCTAGCCCTTAAAAAACTTAAATTATCAAGCCAGAAGATAAACGTGGAGAGGAAAAATAACACAGCTTCAGCAGTAAATGCAGTCAAATAAAGAGAGCTGAATAACTTAATGTTTCTCCTCCACTTTGCCTTATCGGCATTTCAAAAAGTCTGTGGCATCATCAGAGCGTAAGTACAGCACCCTTAAAAGTTCTCAAACCATCTACCTGTAGCGCTCTGGTTCAGGTGTTAGTTTCTCGGTTGTCCAACATTGCAACAGTAGGGGAGTGGCGATTTTTCTGAATAAAGTCCTTCACCTCCTGAAGTGAGTGAAAACCTCCTCGACGACCTGTTCCTGAGCGCACATTCGAATTGCTTTGCCACTGCGAGTGAGGGGGATGTTTTTCATGTGGGACCAGACCTCCTGACTTGCAGCTCCATCCTCTTCTTTCCAGTTCCGTAATGGCTTCCTCTGGACTGGAATACATCTCATTTCCAGAATCCCAGAAGACTCTCAGCTTCGGCGGATAGGGGGTATGGAATCTTATACCTTTTTCTTTTAAAACTTTAAGAATGGGAGCATAAGCTAGTCTTTTTTCAGGATTTCCATGGGATGTCGTTATCAAGGAATAGTCTGGCTGAGTTATATTAAATATTTCCTTTTGCCCATGCTGTTTTAAAATTGTTTCCTTGTCTTTAAAGCTGGAGAGTTTCAAAACTATTGAGGCGGGGTCTGGCAGTTTGATCCGTAGGTTTTCTTGACAAGGCTCTGTAAGCTCTTTCAGTTTTGATCTGAAATGATATTGGAAGAGACGGTCTGTGATAAAATCTTTCATTTTCCGGTCTCAGAATCCTGTGGTAAACCATGTATACAGAATTATCTCTCCGAGACCTCGCCTCCAGGTCTGCTATCTTTTCTTGGCATTTGTCATGTTGATCGATCAAAAAATCAACTACTTGATGTAAGCGCTGGGTCTCTTCGGCTACTTCTCCCGTGGCTTCCTCTGATCGATCGAGCCTTCTCTCCTCCTCGGACAGTCGGTTTGGAGTGCAGTAAATTCCTTCTTAGTTTTCTTGAAAAACTCTGATCTCCATGAGGAGGGTCTCATATCTGGATCGAAAGCCTTTGCTTTCTCTATCTGTATCAGATCGTGGTCCTCAGCCATACTGTCTGGGGGAGAGGAGCTGTGACTACGAGAAGGCCTCTTATCCGATCCTTTTACATCCACTCTCTCCCGTAGTCTCTCTGACCGCAGTTTCAGTTGATTTTTGTTCCCCTTTATTTACGCTGTTGGAAACGTTAAGTTTTAGGCTTTGTTTGCTGAACTGAGGAGAGATATTTGGTGGATTAAGTAGGAGCTCCCCTTCTATGCAGCCATACAGGTGGGTGACATCACCGGAAGTCAAGAATTGTAATGTTAACATAAACACAGTAATGGAAACATAAAAACAGAAACAGGAATGGGAATATAAATGCAATCACAAATGCAAACAGAAACAGTAATGGAAACAATAAAATAATTTTATCCAAACACAAACAGAAAGAGCAACATCCACAGTAACCTAAACAGAAACAGTAAGAAACATTAATGTCAATGCAAGTGTTAAGTAAACACAAATGATACAAATAACTGTAAGAATCATGTTAAAAAAAACAAAGTGAACCGTTAATGGCAACAGTAAAAGACAGACCAAGAAAACCACAAATGTACATGATTACGCAAATGCAATCAGAAACACAACCGCACATAGAATTGATAATGCTAACCATGACACAAACACAAACAGTTATGTAAATAGTAAAAAACGTCAAGCAGAAATATAAACACAAATTGTAAGAGTAACTGTAAGATTACAATTCATGAAAATGCAAAGTGAAACAGTAACACTAACAAAGACATTAACAGAACTGGAAACACAAATAGTTACATATACACAAGCAGAAATGCAAACACAAACAGTAACAGTAATGCTGACATAAACAGAAACAGTAACATAAATAGAAAGCCAACCACAAACATAAACATAACTGGTAGCGGTAATGGTAGTACAAACAGAAATGGTGACGCAAACAGCAGCAGAACTACAAAGTGAAATAATAACAAAGAAGTCTGTGCAATGCAAACAATTATTGAATCATAATAGAAATGCAAATGTAAATGGTAACAGTAACAATGGCAGAGAAATGGAAATGGCAAGAGAAACCACAGTGGAACCAGAAACACAAATATGAACACAAATAGTAATTCAAACTGACTCTATAAGTTGTACTTGTGACATCAGAAAAAGTCACTGAATAAAACACATTTTAAAAGTTTCAGATTTTTTAAAAGCACAGTTTAATTGGCAACATTTTTACAAAATACTGTCAAATACACAAAAGTGTTGAATAGTACTTTCGCAAAGTAGTGTTGAATACACAAAAGTGTTAAATATTGCTTTCGTAAATTGCGATACTTTCTCAAAGTGGTGTCAAATACATGAAAGTGTTGAATATGCATGTTAATAAAACACCCCAAATAAAAGAAAGCAAATGAAAAACAGTATTGTATGTGACTGACAGACACAAAGGCCAATAGCAGAGCACATTTGTCTGGTGATCTCAAGTAACGAATCAGTAGCATTGAATTTTGGAGAAGAAGGACATAGCATTCATCTTAGACCTCACGGCAGCAGCTCATTGATTATGTGTGTACGTACCTACCATTTTGTACAGCAGTTTACTAAATGGGGCTGGCAGTATAGCCTAGAGGTTAAAGGAATGAGGTGTGAATGAGCTTGGTACATCCAGCAGACCAGACCTGAGTTTGATTCTCACAACCTCCACTTGCATACTGTGTGACTCTGAGCAAGCCACTTAACTGCCCAGTGCTCCCAGGTCACCCCTGAAAACAGGCACTTGTACCTAGTGGGCCTTACCCGGTTATCAAAGACTAAAATAAAAAATTATAAAATCTGATAATTGCACAAAAATAGCAGAAAACAAAACTTTTTTTTGAGCTATATCTAACTATTACAGTAGAAAGCATCTATCATGCTGTGGCAAGAAGTTATAACAGTTTAAAGTAAAGCTGTTAGTGAGTACTTACCAGCCCATATTACTGCTGCAAGTGGAGGCCGGCAGTAAGCAGGCAGTACGTGTATCATGAAATGACGGGAAGCCAATCATTAGTTATTTACTTGTGATTGTTTAATGCAGCCTATTAAAATGTAATATTTTCCCTCCTAGAAAGTTTGCAACATCTCTGTTTGACAGCAGCTACAACCATTCTGTGTAATTGTAGTACATGCAGACACTATATTGGTTAACTGAGAAAAATTCTAAACCAATTGTTTTTTAATACTGTGCATTTGTCCAGCCCACCAAAGCAGTGTTGTAATACAGAGAGAAATCTCAGTTTCATATTCAGCAGTGAGTAGACACTGCAGCAGACAGTCCGATTTATTTTGTAGCTCTCTGTCCACTTCTCAGTTTAAAAGCTTAGAATGGCAGAAAACAGCAAATGCACTGTATGGTTGGTCAGAAGCAGTTTAATTAAACAAGCTTCTGACTACGCTCAGACAAGTCGATTTGGCAATGACCTGCAGCTTCCAAATTGTTGTGTCAAGTGGCTTGGCAGGGTAGGTATGAGGTGGGCACATCTCATGCCAGCAACACACAGATTATTGAGCACTCAAGCTCCTCCAGACATACTGCTCATTCATCTTGAAGGCAATGATTTGGCACCAAACGATGGGTAGATTTAGTAACAGAAGCAAAATTAGACCTTGCTTCTATTAAGCAAGCAGAACAGCACATGTACCTGCTTGACAGGGCACAAAGAATGGTAAACATACAACTTTCTGGATATCTGTGCATGTCTGGCATGCACATCATACGTCACCCTGAAATTAAGTATTGTAAAGACTGGCTATATCTACGAGATGGTGTGCACTTCTCACATGCTGGCAATTGCCTTTTTTGGGGAGATTTTCGAGATGGAATCCTCACAGTACTCTCAATATCAGAGTGTTTAAATGTACCCTTTAAAAAACAATTATTTTAAGAGCCACAAAACCTTGGTCAAAAAATAGAAAAACTGCATACATTACACATCAAATACTCATACAGTCTGTGTTGCTGCAGTATCTTAACACATGGCATCCATCCAACAAGTTCAGCTATCACAGATAACAGTTTTTCTGTGGCTGCACACTCATAATGCAATACCTGTTCTTACACTATCAGACCATTGCCTGGCTGATGTCATGCAGGCCATCACTGTCCTCACTTCTGTGCAGGTATTATCAGGGACATATAACGTAAATGTTTATGGGTTTTGTTCAGATATGGCTAGATACTCATGATACAATACCTGGTATTTGGGAGGGTCATTGCCTACATGCTGTCATTCAGCAGTTCAGTGTCCTACCTTGCCTGCAACTGTTACCGTACAGGTATAATGTGAATGACTGTGTCTTGCATTGTACTCTGGCTGTACACTCAGTATGCAATACTTGATGTTGTAGGCTGTGTACAGTACCTGCTGAGAACATTTGCCTCCTCAGTATCCTAATGTGTGCAGCTGTTGCCAGCTAGATATAATATAAATGAATATGCCTGTAGTTGGGCTATGCCTATGGACTGCGGATCAAACCTGCAATGGGGTGGAAGAGGCGCCATGCAACTGTAAGTGTTGTAAGCTGTGTACAGGTGGTATCACAGATGTACAATGTTAATGACCATGGCTGTTCTTGACCTGTAGCTGTGCACTCACGATCAAATAGCAGGCCTTGTGTGGGGGGTGGGGGGGGCACAGCATGCCTCATGGCATACAACTACTAATTGTCCTAACATATTCCCACCGACTGTTAGACGAGTGCAAGATTCCTATGTATAGCTTCAGTTGTACTGTGACTCAGAAATGTGTATCCAATACATTGCCAGCTGTGCTATATCATTTGCTAGGTAATGGTATACATCCCCTCAGAATACTTAATGTTCTATACCTGGTACAAATGATGAATAATGTACCATGGAGTGTAAAAGACTCTTCGCATATACATAGCTAAAAATTGTAATCCTGAATGAAGCTAGCCTTACAATAAGAGACAGCCAACATATACTTATGTTTCTATTGTATCTCTCTCTATTTATTTCAGCTTGAACAAAGTTCCAGAGTGCAAATTTGGACATTGAGGGAGGTGTGTTGTCTGGTTGAGGTGGTGCAGACAAAAGGCAATGCTCGTGTGCTCATGAGGAACACTAACAGGAGGCTGGACGCCATGTGGAGGCATATAAATGTACATCTGAGCCATCGATTTCGCATCAAGAACAAGATGGCTCAGATGTGCAAGTGGAAATGGAAACTGCTGCACCAGCATTTCTACCAACTAAAAAACAGGGAAGAGATAACCCTTAGTGTCGTAAGTTGTGTACAGCTGTTATCAGAGAGGTATACCATTCATGTCTATGGCTTTACTTGGACTGTGGCTGTACACTCAGGATCCAATGATGCCTGCTAGTACTACCTCACCCACAAAATGTGGGAAACCGCTGGCAAGCATGATGCTGGGGAGTGCCTATCACGTTGTAAGTATACAAGTAATACTCTCCTCATCATAATATGTATGACAGATTCAATAATTAACTACACTAAAAGTTGATAGCACTATGTGTTATTGTATATTATATTAATTATACAAGATTATACAAGAGATAAATGTACAGAAGGTATCATAACTGTAGTACTTTGCCTTTCAAAAGTTGTCAGCAGCAATAATAAGCATTTGTCTGTGAATATGTTGCTAAAGTGTGATCATCACTATATGTAATAGAAGTATTCCTCTGCGTGCTCTTAATAGTATATCTCTCTTACAGTATAGTCAGTGTCTTGTATTTTAAAATATTAAATCATTGTACTGCATAGTGTAGCATATTATGTAACTGAAGATACCTGAGTATCCTATTGCAGGTGAAACATATGGTAGAGTGCAGGTAGCGAGCAAGTGACAGAATAATAAAGACATGACATTTCTTAATCAGCAGAAAATATAGTTGATAATTAAACCATTATCTACTGAATTTCTGGGATAACATAAACACCAATTTAAATATGTATTGTTATTCATTAACAGGACATCGTAGGCACTCCTCACCACAGGCAGAGGTAGTACCAGCCCAGGTTGAAGCTGTGGAGGGTCCTGAGTCTGACTCCAAGAACGTCATCATTGTGGAGTCAGAAGGTAAGAGAAATATATAAGAACAATAAGAGTAACTGGTGTATGGGGCATTGCCTGGCTGAGGCTGCAGAACTCGTCAGTGTGCTAACTTGTGTGCAGCTGCTATCAGAGAGATATACTGTTCATGTCTGTGTCTTTAGTTGGGCTGTAACTCCACACTTAGTATCCAGTACATGGTCTGCGGGGGAGGGGGCTTGCCTTGCTGAGGCCATCCAAGTCAATGGCTTTACTGGGACTGTGGTTGTACATTCAGCATCCAGTACTTCGTCTGTGGCAGATACGGGCATTGTCTGTCTGAGGCCATGCAACTCCTCAGTGTCCTAACTTCTGTGCAGCTGCTATCAGGGTGGTATACCGTTGATGTCTATGGCTTAACTTGGGCTGTAGGTCTGCACTCAGGATCCAATACCTGGTCTGTGGGGGGGTGGAGGCATCGCCTGCCTGACACTGTTCAACTACTCAGTGTCCTAAGTTCTCTACACCTGGTATCACGGAGGTATACCATTGATATCCATGGCTTTACTGAGGCTGTAGCTGTGCATTCAGGATCCAATCCCTGGTGTGGTGGGGAGTGAGAACATTGAACTGACTCAGCTGTACAACTCCTCACTGTCCTAATTTGTGTGCAGGTGGTATGAGGGAGGTAGACCATTGATGTCCATGGCTTTACTTGGAGTGTGGCTGTGCACTCAGGATCCAATACCTGGTGCGTGGAGGGTGGGGGCATTGCCTGGCTGAGGCCGTGCAACTCATCAGTGTCCTAACTTCTGTGCAGCTGGTATCAGGGAAGTATACCATTGATGTCTATTACTTTATGTGGGCTCTGGCTCTGCACTGAGAATCCAGTACCTGGAATGGTAGTAGTGGGGGTATTGCCTGGCTAACACCATGCAACTCATCAGTGTCCTAACTTGTGTGCAGCTGCTATCAGGGAAGTATACCATTGATAGCTATGGCTTTAGTTGGCTGTCATTCTACAATCACGATATAATACCTGGTGAGAGAGTGGTGGGGGCATTGCATGACTGAGTCTGTGCAACTCTTCAGTGTCTTAACTTCTGTGCACCTGATATCAGGTAGCTACACCATTGATGTCTATAGCTTTAGTTGGCCTGTCATTGCACTCAGAATCCAATACCTGGTCTGGGGGGTTGGGGTATTCCCTGGCTGTGACTGTGCAACTCTTCAGTGTCTTAAGTTCTGTACAGCTGATATCAGGGAGGTATACCGTTGATGTCCATGGCTTTACTTGCTGTCTGACACTCAGGATCCAGTACCTGGTTTGGGGGGTTGGGGCAATTCCTGACTGAAGCCTTGAAATTCCTCAGCATCCTAAGTTCTGTACAGCTGTTATCAGAAAGGTATACCATTCATGTCTATGGCTTTACTTGCGCTGTGGCTGTACACTCAGGATCAATACCTGCTCTGTGGGGGATGGGGACATTGCCTTGCTGAGGCTGTGCAACTCCTCAGTGTCCTAACTCTGTGCAGCTGTTATCAGGGAGGTATACCAGTGATGTACATGGCTTTACTTTGGCTGTGGCTGTGCACTCAGCATCCAGTACCTGGTCTGGGGGAAGGAAGCATAGCCTGGCTGAGGCTGTGCAACTCCTCAGTATCTAACTTGTGCAGCTGTTATCAGGAAGGTATCCCGTTGATGTACATGGCTTTACTTGGGCTGTGGCTCTACACTCAACATCCAGTACCTGATCTGGTATGGTGGGAGCATTGCCTGACTGACACCAAGCAACTGCTCAGTGTCCTAACTTGTGTGCAGCTGGTATCAGGGAGGTATACTGTTGATGTCCATGGCTTTACTTGGGGTGTGGCTCTGCACTCAGTATCAAATACCTGGTGTGTTGGGGGGGTTGGGCATTGCCTGGCTGAGGGTGTGCAACTCCTCAGTGTCCTAACTAGTGTGCAGCTGATATCAGGGAGGTATACTGTTGATGTCCATGGCTTTAGTTGTGCTCTGGCTCTGCAATGAGGAAACAGTACTTGGTTCGGGAGTGGTGTGGGTATTGCCTGAGAACATCGGCCAGTGCATGCGATGAAACAGGAGATGGACAGCAATGTAAGGGTTGTAATATAGCACACACATTTGTGGCAAACTTAAAAACATAGTGCTTTTATGTCTTCTTTTCTATTTGCTGTTTAAATGGAGTCTAATAACATATTCGGGTGCTATCAGTGGACAGATACTATCAATGTTAATGTCTTTATTTGGGATATGTTTCTCCACTCAGGCTCCTATACCTGGTCTAGAGGGGGTGGGACATCGCCTGTCTGACACTGTGCAGCTCCTCAGTCTCCTAAGTTGTGACCAGCTGGTATCAGGGATCTGCAACATTAATGGTTACAGCTCCTATCAGGTGAATATTACATAAAAGTTTGTCGCTGTAGTTTAAATGTGGCTCAACACTCAGGATCCTGTACCTGATCTTGCCGGGTGTGGCACTGTGGCTGATGACTTGCAAGTACTCAGAGTTCAAACTACTGTCCACCTGGTAACAGGGGAATATTGCATCAACTTTTATGCCTTTACTTGGGATGTCAATGTCCACTCAGAATCCTGTACCTGATCTTGGAAGGGGGGGAGGATGGAGCACTGTCTAGCTGAGGCATACAAGTAGTCAGTCTACTAACTTCTAATCTGCTGCTATCATGGGGATATTCCATAAATGTTGATGCTTTTACTTCTGATGTGCCTCTCCACTCAGCATCCTATACCTAATGTTGTGGGGTGGGAGGCACTCTTTAGCTGAGGCTATACAACTACCATACTCAGTATCCTAATTTCTTTCCAACTGTTATCAGGTGGATATAACATCAGTGTTCATGTCTTTACTTGGCAAATGCATGTCCAGTCAGGATCCAATATCTGCTGTAGGGGGAGTGGGAGAATTGCTAGTTTGAGGCCGTGCAGCTCCTCAATGACCTAACTTGGGTTCACCTGGTATCAGGGAGGTGTAACGTTAATGTTTATGGTGTTAATGGTAATGTAGCTCTACACTCAGGATCCTGTACCTGATCTTGGGGGTGTGTGGACACTGCGTGCTCAGGCTGCTCAACTACTGACTCTCCTAACTTCCATTCACGTGGTATAAAGGGATACAATAGTAATGTTTCTTCCTTTACTTGAGATGTGGCTCTGCAGTCAGTATCCTGCATGTTATCTTGTGGGTTGGTATACTGTCTGACTTAAGCCATGCAAGCAGTGAGCGTCCTAACTTCTGTTTAGCTGCTGTCAGGGGGATATAAATAAATGTTTATGGCTTTACTTGTACTGTGGTTCGGCACTCAGGATCCTGTACCTGATGTTGGGTGGTGCGGACTGTCTGGCTGATGGCATGCAAGTACTCAGTGTCCTAACCTGTGGTTAGCTAGTATCACTGGTCTATAACATAAATGTTTATGGCTTTACTCAGGATGTGGTTCTGCATTCAACAGTGTGTACCTAATATTGTGTGTTTGTAGCACTGTGTGGCTGACAGTATCAAGTACTCACTGTCCTAACTTCTGGTCAGGTGGTATCAAGGGGCTATTCGTTCAACGTGTATGCCTTTACTAGACTGTGTCTCTCCACTTAGCATCCTGTAGCTTGTCAGTGTCCTAACTTATGTGCTGCTGGTATCTGTCAGCTATACCATTTATATCTGTGGCTGCACTTGGCCTGTGGCTCTGCACTCAGGATACAATACCTGAAATGCGGGTGGGGGCATTGCGTATCTGAGCCCATACAAGTCCTCAGTGTCTAACTTGTGTGCAGGTGTTATCAGCAAGGTATACCATTAATGTCCATGTCTTTAGTTGGGTTATGACGCTGAACTCAGGATCCAATACATCGCGGGTGTGTGTGGGAGGAGGGATTATTGCACGGGTGAGACTATGCAATTCCTCAGTGTCCTAACTTGTGTGCAACTCATACCACAGTGGTATACCATTGATATCCATGGCTTTACTTCAGCTGTGGCTCTGCACTCGGGATCCAATAACTGGTCTGTGTGGGGGTGGGGGCATTGCCTGACTGAGGCCATGCAACTCCTCAGTGTCCTAACTTGTCTGCAGCTGGCATCAGGAAGATATACCATTGATATAGATGGCTTTACTTTAGGTGTGTTTCTGCACTCAGGATCCAATACCTGGGCTGTGGGGGTGGGGTCATTGTCTAGCTGAGACTGTGCACCTCCTCATTGTCCTAACTAGTGTGCAGATGGTATCAAGGAGGTATACCATTCATGTCTATAGCTTTAGTTGGGTATGGCTGTCCACGCAGTATCCAATACCTGGTCTGCAGGGCAGGGTGGGGGCATTCCCTGGCTGACGCTGTGCACCTCCTCACTGTCATAACCTGAGTGCAGCTTGTATCAGGGAGGTATACCCTTTATGTCCATGGCTTTAGTTGGGCTATGGTTCTACACTCAAGGTCCAATACCTGGTTTGCAGGGGGTGGGGGCATTGCCTGGCTGTGGCCATGAAACTCCTTAGTGTCCTAACTTCTGTGCAGCTTGTATCAGGGAGGTATACCATTGATGTCAATGGATTTAGTTGTGTGTGCCTTTGCACTAAGGATCCAATACCTGGTCTTAGAGTGGTGGGGGCATTGCCTGGTTGAGGCTATGCAACTCCTCAGTGTCCTAACTTGTGTGTAGCTGCTATTAGGGAGGTATACCATTGATGTCAATGGCTTTAGACAGCCCATCTGCAGGCTTCCCAAGCTACTCCTGTGGCCCTGGCTCTCTCTGAGCAGGCCGCAGCTAACAGACCACCTGCCTGACCCCCGGACAGATTCAGACAGCTCATCTGTGGGCTTCCCAAGCTGCTCCTGTGGCCCTGGCTCTCTCTGAGCAGACCACAGCTAACAGAGCACTCTACTGACCCCCAGACAGATTCAAACAGCCCATCTGCAGGCTTCCCAAGCTGCTCCTGTGGTCCTGGCTCTCTCTGAGCAGGCCACAGATAACAGACCACCCGACTGACCCCTTGGAAAGATTCAAATATGCACCGGACCTCCAAAACTCGTGGTTTTGAATGCCACTGTTTTGACTGGACACCCAGTGGAGGAGCCAGGCACTGACTGGCAGCTTTGCTCCTTGGCTGATTTTCCAACGCCTGGTGCTTTCTGATCTCAGGGAACTCTCTTTCTGTGCTGTGTTCCGGACTGAATTTTTGTTAATGTAATCTACATATGTTATGCATCAATTGGTCTTACTTTACCTGCCAGCTTAGCTAGTCTATTACAAGCCACTAGTCTAGCCTCTCAGTGTTACTTATTGCTATGCAATCTAGTGCTGGACAAACTGTATTGTGCAGTAGCTGATGTTTGACTGCCTGACCTAGCTACTGAGCAAGACTGCTGCAGTTTTCCATTTTTGCAATACTGACAAACCCTGCCTCCTTTCCCACACTGGTCACTCTGCTAATTATTAATTTCTCTCCCCCACTTGTAATGCTGTCTTTCTAAACACATTAATTTCTTCTCTGCCTTACCTACAAGCCCTTCTGTTACACCCCCCTGCTGCTGTCCTTCTCAGACGTCCTGGTGCCAAAACACAGACCCCCCCCCGGTAACTCCTCTTCTAGCTGTAAATAATTGCCCTGCATTTGCCACCTCCTTACCTTATGGTTTGTCCTTCTCCATTGCCTGCCCCCCACACTGAGCTTGCTATTGTACTCTAGCTGTATTTAATCCTCTGTGTTTCTCATTTCCCTCCTTGTTCCACAGACAGCCCATCTACGGGCTTCCCAAGCTGCTCCTGTGGCCCTGGCTCTCTCCAAGCAGGCCGAAGCTAACAGACTGCCTGACTGACTCCCAGACAGATTCAGGTACGCACCGGACCTTTGAAACACATGGTTTTGAATGCCACTGTTTTGACTGGATGCCCAGTGGAGGAGCCAGGCACTGATTGGCAGTTCTGCTCCTTGGCTGATTTTCCAACGGCTGGCACCTCCTGTTCTCAGGGAAATCTCTTTCTGTGCTGTGTTCTGGACTGAATTTTTGTTAATGTAGTGTAAGCCCCCTACAAATGGGGGTTCCTTAAAGCCTCCTAGGAGCTTGCCTAAGTGTTCCCCCTGCCTGCTGGCGTTCGGCGTTTATGCCACTACAATGGCACTGTGAGTGCTTGTAGAGCCTCCACATACTGTCTCTTTAAGAGCAATCTGCTTGCAGACCTAATTAATGCTTTTCCAGGGGGGCTGGTGCTTCCCTGCTTGAATCCTGCCTGAGCTGCGGAGTAATTGCTCCATTTTACGGTCACTGGAAGTGCAAAGGGAGCCCATCTGAAAGCTATAACTGTTTGCCTGCCCAGAGGGAAGTGAAGTGTTCAAATAGTCACTATATGGTGTTATTTCAGTGTTACAGTAGCAGTGTACACTTCCTGCACACTTCATTTCATAATGCAGTTCATTAGTGTTTAATCAGTGCATCTTCAGGTCTCTTTTGGTGTACAAGCAGTGCTGATGCAGTGTGTGCGAATTATGTTAATTAGCACTGTAATCACACTGCAAAGTACTGCAATTAGCAGTGTTTTGTCATCAACACTGCCTGAAGCAGTGTTCTGTCAGCAACACTGCCTGAAGCAGTGTTGCACTGCTTTTTCAGTGTGTGCGAATTATGTTAATTAGCACTGTAATCACACTGCAAAAGTACTGCAATTAGCAGTGTTTTCAACACTGCCTGAAGCAGTCTTGCATTGCTTTTTCAGTGTGTGCGAATTATGTTAATTAGCACTGCATCAACACCTGTAGTGCACTTCAGTGTGCAGTGTGATTTTGGTAGCACTCCTGTCAGCAGTGTTATAGTTCTGTTTTAGTGTATTAGGCTGCATTAAAAGATGGCGTCGCATAAAATTCAACAAAAACAAAACAGTATGCATCTGCAAGTATCTGCAACCTCAGCAGAGGAAGCTTTACTTAAGGGTTCCTGAGTGATAAAGTCGTCTGTGAATTCCAAAGAAAATGGCGATCTTGGGGGCTATGTCTATAGGAGGTACTAAAGTCTGTTACCCCATGTTTTACTCAAAGTCATAAGGAAGGGGGTGGACATTTAGGGAAAGGAATGACAAACAATCATTCTGGTTTGCAGAAAATGGTATGGGAGCCTTACTGATATGCAGGTCCTCGCCAGTATTTCCAGGTTTATCTTCAAAAGGAGAAGAGAGCCTCTTCCAACTGGGAGCCCATGCACGGTGTGGAAATTATTTTCGGTATCAAGGGGCTGTTCGAGTGAAGTGTGTGTATATATCTATCTATAATGGGATTATCAATCGCATTGGACAAACACCATTAGGTGACTGTGCGTATATCGGAGTGCAACCACACACCTGCACACTTTTACTCCCCTCCAAAACAATTTTGCCATTTTATAAGATAGATAATCCACTGTGTAGTGTGTGGAAGCACAGTGATATACACAAGGCTTGGGTGGTTTATGCACTCGGCATGCGGCCTTATGTGCAACAACATACACCAAGGTGTGCGTTGTTCAGAGCGTGACCGCACACCCTACAGGGGGTTATCTATCACACACACACACACACACACACACACACATATATATATATGAGACAGTACTTGTTGCAAAACAAAAACACTACATTAATGCAGGCATTAGAATACAAAGTACACAAAGCAAGAAAATGAAAAACAGGGTTTGAGCCTCACAAGTCTTGGCAAATTGGTTGTGTGGTGTTCCCTGGAGTTCCCAACCTTGATGCCCATCCCATACTCCCAAGCCCATAGCCTCCTTTCTAAAGCACAAGGTACAGCTCCAACTCAGTGCCTCCCATAGCAGCCATTCGTACCTGTAAAACAAGACCAGCAATGGGCTCACAAAGGATCTGCAGCTCGTTATGAACTATCATATGACAAACAATGTAGGGCAAACAAAAAACAATACTTATCTGATACATATGGTCAGGGTCCTCCTACTCCCAGTCAATGTCCTGTCAGACCTGTAGATATAAAATGGAAAATGGGTCAGTATGTAAAATAAAGATACTAATCAGCTGGGTCAGCTGGGAAGGCTCTGTAGAGGTTAAAATAAAAAAGTGGGTTGGGGGAGGGATACCAGACCTGTACCACACTATCAACCTGGCTTTTACAATGGACTCGGTCACTCAGGAGATGTCATGGTTGGGGGAAGGAGGAGGACTCCTTGCCCGTGCCCCTAGAACTGATCTTTTTGGGGGTAGGTCGTCATGTTGCTCCACCACATCAACCAGGCAGGATAAAGACACCAAGGAACAGATATTCAAGGCACAATGAATGCTTCCCTGGTAGTGTAGTGGATCCCCCCTCCCTTTTCCCAATCTTCCTGTAGAATACATAGGAACACAGGTATGTGATGGCAGAAAGGGACTGCAAGCCCACCTAGTCTGCCCAGTTCACCTAGATATCCACTAGGCCTTTTCTGTACTCCCTCCCCCGGTGCCAGTTGCCCTCTGTGCTCATCCCATGCCCTCGTGAACCCTCCCACCATTTCCCTCAGCAGCCCATTCCAGTTGTCCACCACCCTCTCAGTGAAGAAGTACTTCCTAATCCTTCCTCTAAGTCCCCCCCAACCGATTTGGAATTTCCAACTACCATCCATTGCACACCACAGCAGGCCAACTGTGACCATCTCTAGGCAGATATACGCAGACACAAATGGTCCCAGAACTCCCTTCAGCTGGCAACAGGCAATAGAAGTACCAATAGCCTGCAGTGCACATTGAGCCTACACAATCTCTTATCAGATGTTTTCCACTTCTGCTTTTCTCCAGAGGATAAATCAATCTGTGACAGAACTTAGCTCAGGGAGTTCAGTGGGGCCAGTAAACCAAAGATGAGAGCCTATATAAACTCTTAACATGCACTGTAGGACAATCTCCCACCACAAAGGACTCCAGGATCTGCTGCAAATGAAGCTGTCAGTGCAGAATCCAGCAAAATCAGTCATCATAATCCACTACACTACAGCACACAACAGGCAAACCAAAATGCTTTCACATGCAAAGTGCACATTGGCACCAGACCCACACTTATGTGGGACCCTTGACACAAGCCAGTGGATATTGTGGTAAGGAGGGACAAAACCTTTTACATGCAGGTACATCAGGAAGAAAAGGAAGGCAAGGGGAGATACTGAGTGTCTGAAAAGGGTGGATGGAGGGAGGGTAAAAGATGACCACCAAAAAGCAGAAATACTGAACAAATACTTCGGTTCGGTTTTTACAAAGGAAGGGGCAGGAAATGGGCCAGCATTAATAAGGATGGAGAGATCACAGAAAAGGACACAGCTCCCTTTGCAAAAGAAAGGATCCTCATGGAACTGGCAGCAATAAGGCTATGGGCCAGACAGATGCACCCCTGGACACCGAGGGCGCTAAGGATGGTGTTAGTAGGGCCTCCGACTACCCTGTTCACCCTGTCTTTGTAAACTGGTGACATTCCCAGGGATTGGAGAAGGGCTGATGTGGTACCACTATACAAAAGTGTTAACAGGGAGGATGCAGGAACTACATACTGATCAGCCTGACCACAGCAGTGGGAAAAGTAATGGAAATACTGCTGAAGGAAAGAACAGTGGAGCACCTGGTCGCCAATGGTCTATAGGGGGAGTGGGGGAAGGGAACATTGTTTAACCAGGAGTAGCACACTAAGCTGAAGCTTGTTTCCAGATGCAACCTGGAGCACAAGGAAGTTAAGTAGCTTGCTCAGAATCACACAGTATGCACTTAGATGGCTGTTGGATTCAAACCCAGATCTCCAGATCTGTAGCTCAGAGCCTTTGCCCAATGTGCTATACTGCCTCCAGGACACAAGGCAGTTTGGTTTTATGGGAGACAGGTTGTGTCCTACAAACTTAACTGAGTTTTTTGACTGGGTAACATGGAAGGTAGATGGAGGAGGATGTGGCCTACCCAGATTTCAGCAATGCCTTTGACACTTTGCCACATAGAAGGCTGGTAAATGAGCTGGAAGGCTTAGGGGTGGAACAGAAAATAACAAGGTGGGTGGAGAACTGGTTCAAAGACTGAAACCAGAGGGTGATGATAAGGCAAATGGGGTGCATTCCAGGGTGGCAGTGGTGTGCCCCAGGGGTTGGTGCTGGACCCATCCTTTTTTAATATCTATAGCAACGATTAGCCCAGTTCCAATCAGGGGAGGACAGCTGTTCTTTCCAGATCGGGGCTTGTCGCTGGAAGTGGTCTGGGCAGGCATTCTGGGGCTGCATCGGCAGTGGGAGAGGGTGGGATCACATTGATCTACAAGGAAGCTCTTGTTGGTGGGGGACAGGCCATGCATACTGGGTCCACATCGGCCACAACTCTTGCAAGCCAGCGACTCAGGAAGGAGCGGCCAATCAGTGAATAGGGTGCGAACCTTTGACTGTGTGACTGGGCCATAAAAGGCAAATAGTCCAGTCACAAACAGAGGAGGAGAAATGTTCTTTGTTCCACACCACCCACCCTGGCCCCAACCTCTATTAAATGGTCTGTGAGGGCGGAGCCTTGGAGGAGGACAAGTCTAGATTGGGTGAACTGGAACATTAGGAAGCTGGATTGTTATTGATTGGGGGAAAAGGGTCCTGTACACCGTGCTGCTTGGGCAACACTGACTACTACCAGGAAGGGGCATAATGAAGCAGACTGTATAAATGATTGTGTATGCCAACTACATCTAAGGGAGTAGGCAAACTGTGTGTGAATCGATTACTGCTAGGGCCTCTGAGCTGGCTAGTGTTGTGATGGGCTAATTTTGCTTGTGAACTGTCTACTGCTAGGGCTAGAAAACTGGCTACTGTCAAGAAAGAGGGAAAATTGCTGTAATCAGAGGGAGAAAACTGCTTGAGTTTTAGTGCAACACTGACTGAATTATTTCTGTTAGAGGGCCGCATTGCTCAACTAAAATGAGGGTAGACTTCGGGGTGGCCAAAGTGGGCACCTTTGGTAGAGTGATTGGGTGTACAGGGTGCAAGGTGGCAATAATATTACATTGGGCAAGGAGATTCAGAGGGTGCCCCCTGTGTTTTCAGTTGGCAGGACTTTGGGAGGAAGTAGAGGGGATCCGAAGGCAGCTGGAAGGTGGGGAGGTGGGGAGGAAAGGTGTGGAAAGGACCTCATGAGAGTACATGAGGCCAATATGGCATAACCTAGGGAACAGGTAGACAAGGATCATATGGTTACTCAGGAGGGGTGGGGCATGAAACAATCAATGTACGGAAATCACTTCGTAGGGAGGTGGCTGACCAGAAGGGGGGACAGAAGAGAGCAAGTCAGGGGCAAGCATCACACTTACTAATCTATTCACCTTGCTATATATGGGAGATGAGGTGGAGAGGCTGGTGGGAGGAGTGGAGCAGGCAGACAGAAAGGGGGAAGATGGGGGTAGGGAGAAACACAGCAGATGGGGTAAAGGATCAGAACTTGGGGGGGAGGCAAGGAGGGAAGCAGTAGAAGGGAGCCCGGGTGGGGGATCTGAGGATACCAGCCCAGAAAGAGTCCAAGGAGATCTGGGTGAGGGGCAATCTGTGCTACCCAGGAGGTTGGGGGGCAAGGAGCAAGCTGGGAGCTACAGGTAGAAGAATGAGCATGGTAGGACAAGCACAGGCTTGTGATCCCCAGGCTGAGGGGACAAGAGAAGTAAGCTGGGAGTTGATGACAGAAGGAAGAGCCTGGATGGAATCTAACAGGCCAGTAAAGTGGGGGGGGTGATCCTGCTGGGTGACTCCATGACCTGGGGCATCCAGTGGGAGGGGTGGGGAGGAAAAAGCAGCCCAGTCAAGGCTAAATGTATCCCAGGCCTAGCCATACACAAGGCCAAATTCCAGCTATACTCGATAGCATTCGGAATGCGGGGAATCCCCAGACGAAACATCTGGGAACAAATGACTTAGAGGGGAACAGTGAACTAGAAATCCAGGCAAGATTCCGGGAACTGGCCAAGGTTTACCACTGTATAGAAGTGCAATCTCCTTCTCTGAGATTCTGCCAGTACCTAGGCCCTGATCAGTGCTAGGAGCATGGACAACAAAATGCCCAAGCTCCAGGCGATGCTGTTTGAGGGATCAGTGGATGTGGCAGCAATTACTGAGATATGAGCCACTCAGAAAAATGACTGGGACCTAAATTTGGTGGGCTACAAAATATTCAGGAAGGATAGAGGAGAGGGAAGAGGAGGGAGTGTAGTGCTGATAGTCAAAAATGACATAGCGGTTAGTGGAGTGGAGGATGCTGTAGGGGGAGGTGGAGGAGATCTGGGTAACCCTACAAAAGAGGGGAGGTAAAAGATTGAAAATAGGGGTGGTGTACAGAACCTCCAATGATGAAAGAGGCCCTGGAGGACAAACTAGTTGAGATCATCAAGGGGCACTGTGACAGTGGAAAGGGTATGGTGGTGATCATGGGTGACCTTAATATGCTGGGGACAGACTGGGACACTATGGCATCCTCTGTGGCCAGGAAACAGAGACTGATGGATATGTTCCAATATGCCTTCCTGGTCCAGCGGGGGGGGAACCTACTAGGGAGAAGCGGATACTGGATTGTGTCCTAGCAGACAGTGACCAGATAAAGGGCCTGGAGGTGTGCAGCCCACTGGCAGGTGGATATCACACTACAGTCTGGTTTCTGCTGTATCTGGGGGGGGAGGATAACCATTCTAATACAGTGGTAGTGGACTTCAGGGGAATGGACTTCTCTGGGCATGGGCAGGATTCTACAAGGGAGCTTGGACAAAATTAGGCCTGACATGGATGCTGGCAGCTTGTGGGAGGCCATTAAGAAGGGGGGTGCAGGAGACTACTACTCCTGTACAAAGGTAAGGCATAAGCATGGTAAAGCCAACAAGCTGTGTTGGTGGACCAGGGAGGTGCAGGAGGCAGTGAGGGATAAAAAGACTACCTATGCATGTTTTAAGCTCTCTGGGGGATAGGGAGAGGGGTATGAGTTGATGGCTGGAAGGGTCACTACAGTGGTGAGGGGAGCTAAGGTGAGGAGGGAGCAAAATCTGGCTAGGGATATCTGAAGGGAGGAAAAGTGATTCTATAGATACACAAGGGAGAAGAGAAAAGGGAGAGCACAGAACAGTATAATTAGGACTGAGAAGGGATGGACTCTGGAGGCAGGGGAAATCAGGCAGAGGTGCTAAATGAGTACTTTGCCTTGATAGTTGCAGAGGGAAGTAGGGGATCCCTCCAGCCCAATGGGAAGGAATGGGAGCCAGCAGAGTTGAGAGGTCAGATGGAGTTGAGAGGACTGAAAGAAGTTGGGGTACAGGCTGGGCCAAGTCTAGAAGGGGATGGGTAGTTAAATGAGGGGGTGGGCTGGGAGGGAGAGAGAAATCGCAGTGGAAAGGGTGAAGGAGGCCCTTCAGACACTGAAAACTGTTAAGGCTCTGGGGCCAGATTGGTTGCATCCGAGGGTTATGAAGGAATTGGCAGATGAACTAGCAGCAGCACTGTAACACCTCTCTCCTGACAGGATGGGTGCTTCAAGACTGGAGGGTGGCTCATGTAGTGCCTATCCACAAATGGGGGTCTAGAGAGGAGATGGGGAATTATAGGCCTGTCAGCCTAACGTCTGTGGTGGGCAGAATAAGGGAGGGCATCATGAAGGATAGGCTCAGGAAGCAGCTGGAAAGGTTGGGGCAACTGGATGACAAACATTATGGTTTCATCCCGGGGAGATCGTGTTAGACCAACCCCATAGATTTTTATGACCGGGACCCTGGAACAGCATAGATCGGAGGACGTCCTATACCTGGATTTCAGTAAGGCATTTGATTTGGTACCCCAAAATGGGCTGCTATTGAAGCTGGGGGTGGGAGGACAGTTGCTCAGATTGGGGGGTGGGGTGAGAGGACAGTTGCTCAGATGGGTAGAACATTGGCTAACAGGGCGAATACAGAGGGTAGTAGTGGGTAGTCTCCTCCTCCACGAAGGTCACCAGTGGGGTCCCCCAAGGTTTGGTACTGGGGCCACTCCTGTTCAATGCCTATGTCTTCGATATGGGGAGAGCGGTTAAGAGTAGGATGAGTCTCTTTGTGGATTACTTAAAACTGGGAGCATTGGCTGACGGGGACGAAGCGAGAGAGACAGTCCAGAGGGACCTGGATACCCTGAAGGGGTGGTCAAGGAGGTGGGGACTGAGGTTTAATGCAGGGAAATGTTGGGTGCTGCATCTGAAGGTCAGAAATCCAGGCCATGTATACACCCGGGGGTGTCATACTGCAATCCACAATGAGTGAGAGGGATCTAGTGGTGGTGATAGACGTCAAAATGAATAACACTAAAAATTGCAGAAGAATTGTGGCCAAAGCAAACCGGATACTGCATAGCCAGGGAGATTATGTCCACGAAGAGGGAGATGATCCTCCATCTGTATAATGCCTTGGTCAGATCACATCTCGAGTACTGCATGCAGTTCTGGAGACCTCATCTCAAGGATGACGCAACACTGCTGGAGAGTGTCCAGAGGAGGGCAACCAGGATGCTTCAGAGCATGGGAGGAAGGCCCTATGAGGAAATGCTGGAAGAGCTTGGGCTGTACTCGTTGGAGGAGAGGAGAGATGGGGGGACATAATAGGGGTCTTCAAATATGTAAAAGGAATAAACAAGGGCGGTGCCAAAGAGATGTTCACACTAAAGAAGGTGGGAAACAACCAGGTGACATGAGTGGAAGCTAGAGGAGGGAAATTACAAGGGGGATGCAGGAGACCTTACTTCATTGAGAGGGTGGTGGAGTCCTGGAATGCACTGTCCAGGAGTCTGGTGGAGGAAGGCACAGTGAAGGGCTTGAAGAGGGAGTGGGACAGGTTCAAGGGTAAACTGAAGAACAGGATGACCCTCTCTGGGGCTGGGTGGAAAAGAAAGAACCCATTACGAGGCTGGCTACAGAGCAGACACAACAGACCATCTGGCCTATTCTGCTGGCTTTTAGTATGTTAGATATAGCAGAGGAACTGCAGGGGAAGGTGTGCCTATTTGTAGATGATACGAAGATCTGCAATAGGGTAGACACCCTGGTAGGGGAGGTGGAGGCAGCTGAAATTTAATGCCAAAAACTGCACAGTAATGCACATGGGTGTAATAACCCACAAACCATTTTCACACGGGGGGGGGGGAGGAAACTCAGCAGGACAGAGATCTGGGGATTATAATTTCAGATAACCTTAAGGTGGAGAACCAGTGCAACACAGCGGTGGGCAAAGTGAATAGAATGCTGCTGTGCATACGGAGGGGTGTAAAACAGAAAAAGGGAGGTGCTGATGCGCCTTTATAAATCCATGGTGAGGCTTCACCTGGAATATGGGGTTTAGTTCTGGAGGCCTCACCTACACAAGGATACAAGACAAGATTGAAAGGGTTCAGACAAGAGCAACCAAGATGGTGCACGCTATGCATAGGCAGCCCTATGAGGAGAGGTGGAGGGAATCTGATCTGTACCCGCTGGAGACTAGTAAGGTGAGAGTGGGAAGCTTATTTGCAAGGAAAATAAGTGCTAGAACTAGGGATCATAAACTAAGATTAGAAGAAGGAAGGTTTAGGGGCAATGTGAGGGGGCATTACATCACTGAGAAGGTGGTGGAGTCCAGGAACTGATTACCAGAAAAGGTGGTGTGTGCAAAAATGGTAAAAGGATTCAAGGAGGCATGGGACAGACACCAGGAGCAGACCAGTGGGCAGAGTGGGGTGTCTCTTGACAAAGATGATGATTGGGGGTGGGGGGTAAGGGGAAGACTCGACTGGCCAAAATGGTCCTTTTCTGCCACCAGGTTTCTATGATTCTAATAAGGCAGTTTAGTAATTAGGACTTACCTGTTCCATCAGAGTAGGGTAGTCCAGAGTTGGGGTGTCCTTGGTTCGGGGTATCCTGGTAGGACCTGAAAGGGAAGAACAGAGAAGGCTGAAGGGACACAAAGGGTCAGAGGTGCTAGAGGAGAGATTAGAGTGTTATAATTCAACAAAGACACTTATCTGATTGGTATGTTTGGCCAGACCTGTAGAAATAAAGGGAAAATAGATCAGTATGGGGAAGTTATAGTAGCAAGAGTAGAGAGATACAAATATGGTATATAGCACAGGAGTAAAGGAAGAGAAGTTTCAGAGGAAAAGACAAACTAGGCCAAAGTAAGGAAACTAGAGATGGAATAAAATATGCAGACAACTAAGAACAGAGAATAAAGTGGTATTTGGTACTCGGCAAAACCCCCCCTTAGCTCCCCTAGGTGACCTGCAGGTAGCCAATAAATTTAATAAGTAGTCCAGATGGGCAGGTAGAAATGCATTTGGGCTAGTGGCCCCTATATTATTTAAAAAAGGGGACACTGGCGGTTCAGGAGTCTTGAGTTTTCCCAGGAGACCAGTGGTTTGAAAGGTATAGCTCTGGTGATATAACGGGTCACTCCCTCATGGACAGTGGCAATTTTTTTTTATATTATCTTTCTCTGCAACCTAATGTGGGGGGGGGGGGTGATGTCCTTGGGCCCAGACTGTATGTAGCAGGCAGGAGGCTGTTCAGAAAACTGTTGACCAGAAATGCTGTGGCTGTTGCTAGGCAGCCAGTTTAGTGCTACTGAACTACAATGACAGTAATGGCAGACACTTTCAACTGCCAGTCCAGAGGAGGGCAACTAAAATAGTGAAGGGTCTGCACCAGAAGCCATACAAAGAGAGACAAGCTGAATATGTATGCCCTTGAGGAAAAGGGCCGGGGAGACAGGACAGAAAATTTCAAGCACCTGAAGGGAATCAACAAAGTCCAAGAGAGTAGCATCCTTCAGAAAAAAGATGTGCAAGAACAAGGGGCCAAATTTGAAGATAGAGGAGACGGCTCGGGGCAACATGAGGAAGTTTTTTTTTTTACAGAGAGGGTGGTGAACACATGGAATGGCCTTCCTAAAGAGGTTGTGGGGTCAAAAATAGTGGGGGATTTCAAGAATACATGAGACAGACATGAACCAATTCTATTGTTGGGTAGGAGGAAGTCAGCTGTTGGATAACTAGGATCTGCAGCTTATCCACTAGGTAGGTAAATGGGCTGACTGAGTGGGCCAAGCAGTCCTTATCTGCCATCAAGGTATATGTGTCTATGATTCAGCCCACAGAGCCCAGGCTGTAGCCTGCTCCATATGTGTGGGAATGAAGATAGGATATTTTTTAGAGGGGGAAGAGACTAGAGCAAATATGCCTCCCTTTACCCATCAGCCACAAAGTGGCATTTGAAGAGCCCCCACGGGAAGAGGGTCTGGAGGGTGGGTAGCCAGCAGTAGGTGGCAGGAGACTTTAGCTAAGCTGCATGGTGGCAGACTGAAGGTGCCCTGAGGGCCTGGTAGAAAGGGACTGGGAGAGCAAATGCACAAGATAGGGACCACAAAGGAAAATCCACAGTGCAGCTGAAGGGCAATGCCTGAACTTGACTTAAAAGTAGCTGTGGGTGGGAGGCAAACAGGGGAATCAGTGGGCTCTCTGATGGAACCATGAAAGCAGCAAGCACTGCATACAATACAGTCGCACAGCAGCTAATGTCAAAGTACCAGGGGCTAACAAAAGGATTTAGGGGAGGAAAAGAACAACATAAGGTCCAAGACAGCTCACAATTAAAAAACACAGAGCACTAAAGAGAAAGAGCCCTGATGGGTTATAAATATTAAGTAAATTTATGCAATATCATTTAAAGCATTAGCAAAATTGTAGTTTGTTTAACCTGCTTTTATTACAGCTGGGACTCTGTGTGTGTTGCCCCTCCATTTTGGACGTAAATTGCTGTGATGGGCCAATTGGGTTAAGGGATCCCTAAAATGGAGACTGCTTGGACCAAACTGAATTTGGACTCTCTATGGAGCCGGTTTACAAGCGGAATGTATAGCTAGTGATTCTGGGAAGTGTAGTTTGGACCTTGGCACCTTTTTGCACCAACAGAGGAAGTTTGGAGTGATTGACAGCCGAATCCACCAACTGGACCTGTTGGAACCTAAGGGAAATGCCCTGTACTGAAGCTGGAGGGTCAGATTGTTGTTACCTGTGAAAGGAGTAGGAGCTCTGTATTTTGCTGAAGTGTACAGTTCGCGCGGGAAGCATGTGAGAGGCCTTAAAGTCGGCCTGCTGTCGCTGTAAGTGTTAATTGGACTGAATCCAAGGTGTCTGAAAGGAAGGAAGGCTGAAAAGTTGAAACCAGGCTCACCCTGTAGAAGACTGGAGAAATTGCTGAATCGCGCTTGATCTGTCAGAAACTGACGCTGCTGTGCGTACTCCCGGGTATCTGCAGTAACTGCGATCAGGATCTAGGAACAGCTGCTTAGTATAGTAATTTCCTTTACATATAAATGTGTCTAGTACTTGTGGGGGGATCGCGATTCCAATTCCACTCTCATTGTGAGTTGTGAGCTGAAGCTGGAAGCTGAACTCAGTTTAATCGGACTAAATCTGCCTGCTAGTCAAAGCAGTTGGGCCCTGCCAGTAGGGTCTCATCTCCATTTCCTACTCTTTTGGCAATCCAGAACAACCATTTCCATCAGGTTCTCAGCTTGGGTATTGTGAGTACAAATCAGGGTATTCCCCTGCAGCCTGTTTGCAATCACAAGTGTGTCATCTAATTCTCATTGTTTCATTCTTCAAGGACTGAGTCATCTGGCTCCGGATTACAATTGAGTTTGTGCATATATTTTCTTCTACAGGGCCCCATCCATCTACACCTGCCAGCCAACCCCGGGCAATGAACCTGTCTAGCCTCCCCCCCCACCTGGGTACCCAGAGTGTGACTTGTCAGACCCTGTATGTGTGCACAGTACTGTGATTTAATTCTGCTAATCAGCCTGATCTCCCCCTCCTGTGTTTCATTCCCCTTAAGTAAACCAGATTTGAGGTTGTTGAACTTTAAACTGTCTGAAGTGTCAGTATCTATATACTGTATATCAAGCATTGTACTGGTTTGTGTATGTTGACTAACCTTATTTTACAGGGGATCCTTAGAGATGAACCTCAGAATCAGTCTCGAGGGTAAGTGGTATTTCATGAGTGAACCATCTGTATATGTGGGGTATTGGGACTGTAACTCCTATGCTTTGTGTGAGCCAAAAGAGGGAACCAAAGGGGGTCGTGGTGTCCCAGAGGGCTGTGATCAAGCTAGTCTAACCACTACAAAACCTGACCTCTGGGTGGAGGCACTCGTCGCAGAACCTAGACCCTTCAACCTGTCTGTAGTCGAGCAGGCAGGGATAGTAGCCATTAGGATAGCGCCACCTGGGGGTTACATTTATTTGCCAGATTAGCTAGTCCATTATAAGCCACTAGTCTAGCCTCTCAGTGTTACTTAGTGCTGTGTAATCTAGTGCTGGGCAAACTGTATTGTGCAGTAGCTGATGTTTGTCTGCCTGACCTAGCTACTGAGCAAGACTGCTGCAGTTTTCCATTTCTGCCCTACTGACAAACCCAGCCCCCTTCCCCACACTGGTCACTCTGCTAATTATTAATTTATCTGCCCCACTTGTAATACTGTCTCTCTAAACACCTTACTTTCTTCTCTGCCTTACCTACAAACCCTTCCATTACATCCCCCCCGCTGCTGTCCTTCTCAGACATCCCAGTGCCAAAGCACAGACCCCCCCATTAAGTCCTCTTCTAGCTCTAAATAATTGCCCTGCATTTGCCACCTCCTTACCTCATGCTTTGTCCTTCCCCATTGCCTGCCCCCACTGAGCTTGTTATTGTACTCTAGCTGTATTTAATCCTCTGTGTTTCCCATTTCCCTCCTTGTTCCACAGACAGCCCATCTGCAGGCTTCCCAAGCTGCTCCTGTGGCCCTGGCTCTCTCCAAGCAGGCTGCAGCTAACAGACCACCCGACTGACCCCCGAACAGATTCAGGTACACACCAGACCTCCAAAACTCGTGGTTTTGAATGCCGCTGTTTTGACTGGATGCATGGGAGCTGGGTTTGTAAAATTTTTGATGGGGCCCAGGGGACGGAGTAAGAGCCCCGCCCCCTGGCCCAGGGGTCAGGGGTCAGAGTCACACCCTGTGGCCCAGGGGTCAGGGGTCAAAGCACCCTCCTCAGCAGGGGTTTATGTAAACAGAGCCCCCTATTTGTGGGACCGGGGTGTTAAACCAGACCATTACCGGACCTCTGCTATTAGTGTAGCACTCAAGTTCTGCTACTTGCCCAATGATGGCATGCTCTACACCACTTTGGCCTGTTGGTTAATTTTTTATTAGTTTACTTGAGTTGGGGGGCTTCATTCCCCACACCCCTATGTTAAAAAAACAAGGGATGTGTGGGGGAGCAGAGCCCCCCCCAACTCAAATAAACTAACAAAACCTAAATTAACAGCAAGCATGTGACAAAAGTAACTTTGTGCAGGCACAGTACAGTACAGCAAGCATGCAATGAAATTATGCTATATTCCCTGTAGCTTTGTGCTACACTAATAGCAGTGGTCTGATACTCTACACAGCAGAAGGTTAGTAAAATACTGACAGGAAAACCCACAAATGAATCTCTTGATCTTGCCATTTTGGACCAGTTCAGGGATGTTTGTTTGATTTGTTATACTTGTAAACAGATGAGTAATTTGCCTGTTTTTAACTACAAGTAGCGACAAAACAGAACTGGTGGAACTCCTAGGTGAGGCTAGCAGCAAACCATTGTAATTTGCTATATAGTGCAAAAAGTCCATGAGACTAAACCCTGACTAAAAAATATGGCAAGAAGAGCAGTTTCAATAAAAAAACATTTCAATAGTATTCTGAAATCTGTTTTTAAACTTCTTCCCAGCTGAAGCTTGACAGTCACTACCACCTGACATCCAGGAGTGAAAATGTGGCACAGGGGTCCAGTTTGTCTGCTTCAGGACACGAGTGACATTTTCAGCTTCAGACTCTTCTGAGACTTACTCCCTTACCCGCAGAAAGTTTGTTGTCCAGGTAATATGTTGCTGCTGGTATGTGTTTCTGGTGCATACCATATATACAGTCATCCGATATCAAATATGTCGGGAACAGAGAGCTCTAGCAAAAGGGTGAAGGGATTAAGAATACCAGCATGAGTAGTGACAATGTTGACTGCAAAATGCATATTCCCTAAAGTTTTTTCTATACATGATTAAAGGCAATATGCAGTGTACTGACAACTGTGTTTCAAGTGTACTGCTGGCTGGATATTGATGGGATGTTGTTCGTGCATCATCTGAGCTGCTAGACGTGTAAAGACTAGCAATCCGTTCAGCCTGAAGGCCTCTCATTTAACTTGGAGGGCAGCCAACATTCCGGTTATGACATTCACTTCAACACCAACCCTTTCCATCTTCAGCTTTACAGGTAGCCTGACAGCAGTAAGCAAGATTGCAGTGCTTCAGCTGTTGGACTCTACAGTCCATCTTGCATTGAAAAATCATGCATTTAAACTTTTGAAATATAAAACAAAACCAGGAGGCAACAGCGTAATTGTTACTCTACTTCAAAAGCAACATAGGAGGAGCTGTAGCAGTGTGGAACTACTTCCACATCTGGAGGAGTACTTTAGAACAGGTCTCTCATAAGCCCCCCTTCCGAGCTGCGGACAAGGTTGCTGCACCTTCCTCAGGACTAACCAGAGAGACAGGCCAGGGGCTCTTGGCAACATCTCTTAACCCATTGGAAAGGAAAGCCTAAGGGATGACATAGATGTACCCAAGGGAGAGACATAATTAGGGGGCAACCCTGTGGAAACCTGCTCCTAAGAGTTGGACTAGGGAGCACATTTCTACACCCACCAGACAGAGATAAAGGGCCCAGTTTTCAAAGTTCTTGGGTGGCGCAAGGGGCTTGCATCCCAATGAGTGGCGCAAAGTGCACCTTGTGCCAAATGATGCCCTGGGAGCAATTCAGAATGGCAACCTGCACCTACCGCATGCAGCCTGCACCCAATGGGGCTTGCACCACCATTGCACCACACACTGAGTTGTGGCATGGTGCCAGGGTATTATGGCAGATGCAGGCTGCCAATTCTTTAGAATCAGGATTCAGAAAACTCCCCCATGGTGAAATTTCTAAGTACCATTAGACCACACAGGGCTGATCTAAGGGTACTTGGAAATGTTGAAACCAGGCGAGTTGACCCGGTAGAAGCATTGTGTCGCAGCTCCCCCTCCCCAATCCTGATCTAGCTGTACAAAGGAAAGATAAACAGAACCCCTTCCCGGCAGTCTAGCACCCCCCATCCTGATGTTGCCCTTATTAATAATTAACATTTATGCATATGCCCTGGTGGTATAGTGGCCCCCTCCTTGATCCTGTATTTCATCAACAGATTTAAATTTGGATTGGAGCCCCAGAGAAAGCATGCCCATCATAGCCTTTTTACCCATTACCAGAGAATGAAACTGTTCACATATATTAAAAGTTAGTCAGAAACCCAGTATTACCATAACATCACAAAGTAGTTGAGCGACACAGTCAGAAAATTACAGCACACTGTCAATGACTACCTCTATATTCTCAAATTACATGGCCTGTTCAAGAACAAAATCAGATAACGAGTAAATGTTCAGTTACTGGTTCCCCAAATCATACCTTTCTGTATTCGTTTGTTTTATAAGCAAAATTGTTTTGTACACCATTACTGACAAACTGGGACTGGAGATTCTGCCTCAGTGAATTAAAATTCTTGTCACTTGTAAAAAAAAAAACACTTATAAAACACCTGCATTTAAAATAATATTCACTGAACTACAATGATACAACAATTACATAGCAGGGGTCTCTGACATAGGAGCAGCAACTTGTGATGTCCTGCATTTATTTCTCTTGGCTGGGCATATTATTTTTACCTCTGCACACACAGAACAAGCATTTGTCAATCCCGAATGTTTGCTTGCTGACATTGGCAGTGGTAGTGTAGAAGTTACAGAGCTGCGTAATAGGAATGGCAGTGAAGTATTGAACTGAAGCCAACCCCACCATCACCCTGCAGAGAGTGACAGGCATTGGGGTGTGCCTTTGGGTTGTCAGGCATAACGGCCATGCCATTTCAGTACACCCCACCCTGCAGACACTGACAAGTGTCACGGTGTTCCTTGGGGTCTTTGGCTCTTATGCGCACCCCATTTCATTAGGAAATATAGTGAGATGGGTGCGATATAGGAGAATGGGGTGAACTTTGGGGCCGAAGAGACAAGGCATACCTCAATGCTTCTCACTGGCTGCAGGGTGTGGAATGGTATGAGCATTACAGGCAAGAATCCCAAGTCACACCCCTGATGTCTGTCTTTCTCTACAGGGTTGGGCATTATGGTTGGAAACCCTAATACCTCAGGCATTCATTGATATTTTCACTCCAAATGTTCAACATGGTTTTTTTGTGACCCCAGCTCATGAACAGGGGGAATATCAGTTTCTTAGCAGAAAGCTGCTTATGCACAGCCACTATGGCATTTAGCACCACAGGTGCAAAAACATTCTGAACAGGATGTAAAAAATGCCAGCTGTACTGTTCATGGGGAGGTGTAAAAAATGGCAATGTTGTAAATCTGCAGTAAAAATATTTAAAAAAATGGTGAAGTCATGAGCGTACATAGAAACTGTGCAATGCACATCCGTAATATAATTAGGTTGGGGATTTTTTTACAGCAGATTGTCAACTCAGGCATTTTGGTGCCTCCGATCATGAACAGTGTCACTGTGATTTTCTTTATCTGTCCCGAACAATAATTTTGCACAGCGACCATGCATCTATGCGCTGAAAGTGTGAAAACACACTTTGGCCGTGTTGTGAAAAATGACAGCTGTACTGTAAATAAGGCAGTGTGGAAAAAGGCCACTGGTGAAAATCTGGACTTAAAATATTACAAAGTCATGAACTTATGAGGGTGCGTGGAAACTGCGCAATGCTCACTCGTAACACAGTCATTTTATTGACTTTTGTCACCAAATTTTCAACATAGCCATTTTAAGACCTCTGCTCATGAACAGTGTAACTGTGATTTTCTTAATCTGTCCCAAACATTGCTTTCACACACCAACAGCACCACTGTGCGCTACATGTGCAAAAACACATTTTGGGCGGCATATGAAAAATGGCAGCTGTACTGTTCATAAGGAAGTGTAATAAAATGGCAATGTTGAAAATCTGGAGTGAAAATATTAAATTCGCAAACTTTTGAGCATGCATAGGAACTGCACAACGCACACTTGTAAAACAGTCATTTTTAGGAATTTTTTCACCAAATTTTCAACATAGCCATTTTAAGACCTCTGCTCATGAACAGTGTCACTGTGATTTTCTTAATGTGTCCCATACATTGATTTCACACATCGACTGTACCATTGTGCGCTACATGGGTAGAAACACATTTTGGGCAAGATGTGAAAAATGACAGCTGTACTGCTCATAAGGAGTTGTGGTAAAATGGCAATGTTGAAAATCTGGAGTGTAAATATTGAAAATTCGCGAACTTACGAGCGTACGTAGGAACTGCACAACGCACACTCATAAAACAGTCATTTTTTGGAATTTTTTCACCAAATTTTCAACATAGCCATTTTAAGACCTCTGCTCATGATCAGGTGTCACTGTGATTTTCTTAATTTGTCCCGTACATTGATTTAGCACACCGACTGCGCCTTTAGCGCCATACATGGGTGGAAATATGTTTTGGGTGAGATGTGAAAGACAGCTGTGTTGCTTATAAGAAGGTGTGGTAAAATGGCAATGTTGAAAATCTGGAGTTAAAATATTGAAAATTTGCGAACTTCTGACGCGTGCTTGAGAACTACACATTACGTTAAGTAAAACAAGTTTTAGAAATTTTCCACCACATTTTCAAAATAGTGTTTGAGAGACCACCTTATGAACACTGGCAGTGTCATTTCATTCATCGGTCCTGAAAGGTGATTTCGCGCAGTGACTGCAAATCACCCTTGGGCCTGAATAACGCCATGACAGTGACATCATTCATGAGAAGGGTCCCAAAACCCCATGTTGAAAATTTGATGCAAAATTCCAAAAATGTCTGAGATATGCAACAAGTTGAAACCCCTATCTAGCCCATTATACAGCTAACCGGCATTTCTCAGTTCGCGGTCGGCTTTGAAGAGTGCAAACGTGTTCCTGGTCCACCAAAGATCATTGTGCTGAGGTCCAGAGGTAAGTATGGGGTGAGAGGGTGTGGGGAGGCAGAGTGCGCAGTGGGTGGGTGCGGGTTGTGGGAGGGGGGCCAGGGAGACTACGTGGGACTGTTTTTTCTTTACAGGTGTTCTTTTTGTTTCCAATGATGACGCGGGACATTTGGCACGCTGGGATGAGCTCCCAGCATAGCACAAGGACAGTTGGGGGGCATTCAGCCAGTGGGGGATTGGGCACCCCCGGGGCCCAAAGCATCGATTGCCATGCTGGGGTGGGCTCCCAGTGGCATCCAGTACTCGGGGGTGAGGACAGTGGAGCCGGCCGAATTGGGCCCCTCCGGCTATATCATGGAGATTGCATGGGGTGAGCACCCAGCATGGCATTTGGAAGGCTTTGGGGGGGCACAGGAGCGCAGCACAGCCAACGGGGGATTGGGCACCCCCGTTGGCTATACAGTGTGTGCGTGCATGCGGGGGGGGCATGCACGCCATGTGTGTGGGGGTGAGCTGCACATGAGCAAGTGATATCTTACCACTGCTCACTGAAGTGTAGCTCCCCCTTTGAACTGTATGCCACTGCATTTTGGAGCTTGTCATAGACAGCTCCAGCATGCATTGGCTTACAGGGGCTTGCGCCTGTCAACACACTGATTGAATTGGAAGAGCGGGTGACACACCTTCGAAATCTCGGATGATGGCACTATGTTTCTTGCACATGCATGCAAGCAAACATAACAAACATAATAAATGTAACTTAATTTTTGAAGACCTTTTTTTTTTTTGTGCATATGTGCGCTGTGAATGAGGGATCCTGACCTGTAGATCAAGGGAGGATGTGAAATGGTGCAGGTACATGGGTGGGTGAACAAAGTGGTAGACAGTAAGCCCTACCAGAACTTCAGGCTTATGTAGCACAGCGATACATGGTGGGGGGGGTGAACAAAGTGGTAGACAGTAAGCCCTACCAGAGCTTCAGGCTGATGTAGCACAGTTGGGCTAAGGTAAGGGAGGATGTGAAATGGTACAGGTACATGGGGGGTGAACAAAGTGGTAGACAGTAAGCCCTACCTGAGCTTCAGGCTGATGTTGCACACCTGGACTAAGGCACAAGCACCCACGGCATGTTCTTATAGTCCCATTTATATGTCCATTTATGTTCTTACAGCGCTGATTGACTAACTGAGCCAAGATGTAAAACAGATACTAAAATATCAAGTTTATTTCAGGTGACCATGTTCTTATAGTCCCCATTTATAGGTGCTACCCATCTATGGCATAGGAGAGGCTAGGGTGTTCCGTAGCATGGGATTCAATCAGTGGTTGAAAAACTGGTGTGGAGCTCAGGGATTTGGCTTCATTGGGGACTGGGGGTCCACCTGGAGTGATGCAAGCCTATACTGGCATGATGGGCTGCATCTGTCCAGGAGGAGAACCAGGATCCTAGGTGATAGGTTTAAATGCTTCATTGGCAAGCTTTTAAACTAGCCAAGGGGAGCATTTTCAGAGGAGCAAGAAAATCTAGCCCCCAAATAATCATGGTAGTAAGTCATGAAACACCAACATGGAGGTGTCGATAGGGAGAAGGCAGGGTAAATGAGAAAGTGAGAAAGGCAAGATGGACAGGGATGGGGTAAGGGGTGAGGCCATCAGGAATGGAGGGTAATGAGTACCAATGCCCATAGTCTGGGCAACAAGCCCCTGAGCTGGTGGCCTTAATGGAAGAGGGATGCCTGGATATCGAGAGCAGTCACAGAAACATGGTACACAGAGAACCATGACTGGGATGTTAACATACCAGGGTACATAACCTACAGGAGACAGGCAGGAGGAGGGGGAGTAGCTCTCATGTAAGGAAGGGATAAAAGCAACTGAACAAAAGAGTAAACAGGGAGGAGAGGAGGCACTGGGGTCACCTTGGAGACTGGAAAGGGCACCACAATCCGCGCAGGGGTTGTGTACAGACCCCATGTCAGGGAAAGGAATAGACAAGGATATGATGGAAGGCATTCTTAGAATGGCAGAGAAAGGGAGATACTGTTGATGGGAGACCTGAATATGCCAGATGTTAACTGAGTTCATTGCTGCAGCCACATCCAAGAGCAGGGCTATTCTTGACACCCTACAGGTGGCAGGCATTAGACAGCTAGTTTTGGAACCCACTGTGAGGGAGCAATCTTAGACCTGTACTCTCAAACGGGGCAGTGAGAGGATCTCAGATCTAGAAGTGGGTTGCCATCTGGGGACAAGTGACCATCAAACAGTGTGGTTCACATTAAACTCAGCTACAGAGTCAAGCCATACAAAGTGAGGCTACTGGACTTTAGGAGGGCTGACTTTGGAAGATGGGAGAGTGCCTCAGAAAAGCACTAGCAAACAGGCTAGAAGGAGGTGTGAGACAACAATGGGGAATTATCAAAACTGCCATCACAGGTAACAAGCCTTGTGTGAAGCAAATGAACAAATCAAAATGAAAGAAAAGCCGCTATGGTTCTCAAAGAGGTGGCTGTGAAAGTTAGGAAGAAAAGATAGCATTCCAGAAGTATAGGAAACACAGAAGGAGCAGGACAGAGGCTGTACCAGTTAAGGCAGAAAGAAGCAGGAAGGAAGTCAGAATAGCAAAGGCCCAAACTGAGGAAAAGATAGCCAACTCAGTTAAGAAGGGATAAAACCTTTTATAGGTACATCAGCGAGTTGAAAGACAAAGGAGAGGATAGTGAGGCTGAATAGAATAAACGGTGGGTGGGCAGAGGGGACAGTGAAAGAGGAATACTGAACGAATATTTCTGCTCAGTATTCACAAAAGAGGAGGGAAGTGCCTAATCCAATTACAGAAGCACTCTTGATAGGGGTTGATCCAGTCCTTTCACAGAAGAAAGGGTTCTGCAAGAACTCCTAAAACTGAAGGTGGACAAAGCAATGGGTCCTGATGGAATTCACCCCAGAATTCTAAAAGAATTAAGGAAGAAACTAGTGAAACCACTGGCTACTCTTTTTAATAAATCATGGGAGGATGGTGTGGTACCCAAGGACTGAGGGAAGGCGGATGTAATTCCCCTTCACAAAAGTGGGACCAAGACAGAGGCAGGAAACTACAGACCTGTCAGTCTGACCTCTGTGGTAGGGAAAGTGATAGAGTCACTTCTGAAGGAAAGAATAGTTGAGTACCTAGAGGTCAGTGGAGCACAGGATCCAAGGCAGCAAGGCAGCATGGGTTCACAGCGGGAAGGTCATGTCAGACGAATCTAATAGATTTCTTTGACTGGGTGACCAAAGTAGTAGACCAGGGAGGGGCTGTGGACATGGCCTACCTAGACTTTAGCAAGGCATTTGACAGTCCCACACAAAGATTATTAGTCAAATTAACCAGCCTGGGAGTGGGTCCCAGGGTGGTAGCCTGGTAAATTGGCTGGACAACAGGACACAGAAGGTGATTGTAAATGGAGTCCACTCTGAAGAAAGGGTGGTTACTAGTGGGGTGCAGAGGTTCAGTTTTGGGTCCAGTCCTTTTAATGTCTTCATCAGTGGCATTGCAGAGGGACTGAAGGAAAAGTATGCCTTTTGCAGATGACACAAGATCTGCAACAGGGTTGATACACAAGGAGGCTGGAAAGGATGAAAAGGACTTGGCAAGGTTGGAGGAATGGTCTGACGATAGCAGCTAGGATTCATGCAAAAAGTGGAAAATAATGCACCTGAAACAAGAACCCAGGGAAGAATACACAATGGGTGGGGAGGTAGTAACAACAGCAAAACAGGAAAGGGACCTGGGGTAATCATATCAGGTTAGCAAGCAATGTGGAAGGCAGTAGGGAGGGTCAGTATACTGGGATGTATAGGGAGGCATCAGCAGCAGAAAACAGGAAGTTGTTATCCCTCTGTACAGGCAGTTGGTGAGACCCCATCTGAATACTGTATCCAGTTCTGAGACCCCATCTCGCAAGGACATAGACAGGATAGAGGCAGTCCAGAGAAGGGCAACTAAAATGGTGCAGGGTCTGCAAGAGAAGCCATATGAGGAGAGACTAAAGGAGCTTAATATGTATACCCTTGAGGAAAGAAGGAGAGGGGACATGATAGAAACTTTCAAGTACCTCAAGGAATCAACAAAGTCCAAGAGGGTAGCATCTTTCAGAAAAAGAGACTTGCAAGAACAAGGTGACACAATTTAAAGATAGAAGGAGGGTGGTTCAGGGGCAATGTGAGGAAGTATTATTTCACAGAGAGGTAGGGATGGCATGAACAGCCTTCCTGAGGAAGTTGGAGTCTAAAATGGGAGAATTATGAATGCATGGGACAGACATAAGGCAATTCTTGTGGGGGCAGGAAGATATAGGCTGTTGGTTAAATAGGATCTGCGGCCTATCCTGTAGGTAGGGAAATGGGCAGACTAGATGGGCCTAGCGGTCCTTATCTGCCGTCAAAGTCTATGTTTCTATGTTTCTATATGTCCGTTTATGTTCTTACAGCGTTGATTGCCTAACTGAGCCACGATGTAAAACAGATACTAAAATGTCAGGCTTATTTCAGGTGACCAGGATCGTGGTGGGGAGAGGAGGCAAGTGAAACAATGTCCTGAGAATGTTCTTACACTTATTAACTGTTGCTGTGCCACGGAGTGATACACAGGTCCAGAATCCCTATACGTTCAAATTATGTTTGCAGCCCAAAGGTGCTTAGGTGGATTGGCATTTACATTACTCAGCGGCAAATCTTTTTCATACTTTTTGTGATCATCAGTTAAGATATAACCACTAACTGATGAGACACTTGGGGGCATGAAACTGTGCTACCAGCAAAGTTGCATTTGCAAAGCCCTGAATATTTATCTGTTGATAATGAAATGAAAACTGGCAGCTGATAACATTCAGCCACTGTCCATTGCACAGAATAGGCATCTCACTGATAGATCTGGAGCAAAGGGACATGCACTTGCCAATAATACCACTACAGCTCCAGATACTGAAGAAAGAAATTCATGCATTTTCATGACTGTTAACTTTTTCAGCATTTTAAAACAGTTACTTAGCATCTGCACTAAGATGTTACACGTCGCTGAACTGAATTGTGACACCGGAATCCCTGTGATCAACATTTGTCAGCAAAAGTGAATTGAAAAATCAATAGATATATAAAATGGTAAGTGACATGAGTCAGTAACAACATATCTGCATGTAATACTTGGCTTAAAATTTGAGCACCACCATATTCCGCACCACAGTGTCAAACAGGGATGCCATTTATAATTCAGCTAATGTCAAGCAGTTTTCGAGCCATAAAAAGTATTACTGTATCAGTATGGTGGTAGCAATGGGATCAGGAAATTATGAAATAAAATGCAACATCACCCCCATCGGCCATATGTTGTGCGGGTGGAGGGAGTGCATGAGCACCCAGGGGAAGGCTGTTAGGCAGCTTCAGATTCACCTGAGAAAAGGGTGGATCTGATTGTGAGCTACGGTTGAATTTGTGTTTTCTTTTCAATACCTAGTTTTCGCTTATTTTGTTAGGCACATGTCCAACCCTAAATGTTTAGGGTCACAAGGTGATGTGACTTCATTGAGCATCTGATTTGAGAAAGAGCTGTGGATTCTGTCTAAATGCCAGCTCACGGCAATTCAGAGAAAAAAATATTTTGAAGCTGCATTACCAGACTAAGTGTGCAGTTTAGTGAATTGCCACACGGGTGTGTATATGACAGCACTAAAAGGCGCATTAAAATGCTTCAGTCATGAAAACCTCCCCCACTGGCTGCTGCTGAAATGTGTAGCAGTATGTTCTCCTTTGTGCATTCTGGATGTTCTTTGCTTCAGTTGCAGGTAGTACAGTACGCTCAAGTTCATTTGCATAGGTTTTAGCAGCGAGGAGTTCACATTGACAGAGTCTAGTAAGAGAAAACGCTTGGAATTACATATACAACGAAGTCTGAGTTTTCACATCAAATACTAACATACTAACATACTATTTGCCAGCAGATTAGGCCTTATGGTCTATCGAGTCTGCTCGAACCTTAGATCCTTAGTCGGTGCCGAGACCCTCCCATCCCTTGTGCTCCAGAAACCCCTATCATCGATCCCCACCCCCGTGGGACAGGCCATCATCTGATATATCCACTTTCTGTGTCTGTCCCACCCTCTCGAAGCCCTCCACTGTGGATCTATGAACCAGCTCGCCAGGCAGTGCATTCCAAGGGTCCACCACCCTCTCAGTGAAAAAACCTCTTTTTCCCTCACCCTTCCACCTTCCAACTTCAAACCATGCCCTCTGGTGATACCTCCCTGCTTTAGTCTAAAGATCCCTCCATGTTTACTCCTATTTATTCCTTGAGGTACTTGAAGACCTCAATCATGTCCCCCTGTCTCTCCTCTCCTCCAATGAAAACAGGCAGAGCTCCTCAAGTCTGTCCTCGGACGCCAAACTCCTAGCTCTGTGATCATCTTTTGCTCCCTGCCCTCCAGGTCTGTACCCTCTCCCAGTACTGTACACAGTACTCAAGGTGTGGTCTAACCAGTCCATTGTACAGCAGCAGAATCACTTCCTTGCTCCTAGAGGTGATACTCCTTACGATGCATCCCAACATCCTGTTTGCCTTGCTAGCTGCTCTCCTGCACTGCTCAGAGTTATTCATACATGCATCCACCATGATCCCTAGGTCTTTGTCCCCAATTGAGACCTCCAGTGCCTTCCCTCCCAGGGTGTACCTGTGTTTAGGGTTTCCCCAACCAAGATGCAACACCTTGCACTTGGTGATATGAAATTTAATTTCCATGTGTGAGCCCAGCTTTCCAGGGTGTTCAGGCCTTGCAGGGCCAACCTCCCTCTTCTCCTCAACTACTGCTTCTATCTTGAGTCATCCGTGAAGAGACCTTTCACACCCTATACCCTCCCTGATGTCCGATATGTATGCATTAAACAGGATTGGACCCAGGACCTCAGCCCTGTGGTACCCCACTACCAACCTCTCTAGGGTTCGAGAGCTCCTCACAGACCACTACCTCTGAGTGCATCCAGCTAGCCAGTTTTCAATCCATCTGACCATCAAAGGGCCTACTCCTAACCCCATCAGTTTCTTCACCAGACCATTGTGGGACAGAGTCAACGCCTTGCTGAAGTCCAAGAATAATACATCCACAGGCTTACCCCTGTCCAGTTCTGATGTTATCCATTCATAGAACTCCACAAGGTTGGTTTGACATGATCTACCTGGCACAAACTCATGTTGCCGACTATCCAGACCTCCCATCTCCTCCAAGTACACCCTCAATCGTTCCTTTAGTATACTCTCCATTAATTTTCCCACCACCGAGGTCAAACTGATGGGTCTATCATTACCTGGTACTTCCCTCACCCCCCCCTTTATGGATTGGTACCACATGTGCTTCTCACCAATCCCTAGGTACCCTCCCTGTCTCAAGTGACCTGCTGAAAAGCTCTGCCAGGGGTGCAGCCAGTATGTCCACCAATTCCCATAGTACTCTCGGATAAATGCCATCCAGCCCAGGAGATTTGTTTTTCTTTAGGGCTTTGAGGGCTAACCACACCCTTTTGGTGGAGATAGCATCATCCGTCCCCTCCACCTTACTGGCCTTTTTATCCCTACCCAGATGTGACACCCCTTGGGTACCTCTCCCTTCCTCTTGCTCCATTTCTGTTGCTCCCCTGATCCCACTAACTGACGCTTCTATGCCCTTCATGTCTTGCTTTGTAGATATCCCATCCCCCTCCCTAGTGAACACAGAGGCAAAGTAGTCGTTAAATACCTCTGCCTGGTCCCTCGCCTCTTCCACCCACCCTCCCTCCTTCTGATCTCAATCTGCTGAGATGGCCCCTAGTTTTTCTGCGCTCCCCAATGTACCGTAAGAACCCCTTTTCCCCTCCATGTATCCCCTGTGCCAGCCGCTGCTCTTTACTGGACTTTGCTCCCCTCACCATACGGGTGACTTTTCTAGATGCAAGCTGGTACATTTCCTTATCCCTATCCCTCTTGTTGTTTTATATTTTTGTAGGCCGCCTTCTTTCTCTGACTGCTACCTGTACCTCACTGGACCACCAGCATGGTTTATGTGACCTTGCTCCCTTACGTTTCAACTTAACGCAGATCCTGACTGCCTCATGAAGTCCCCGTTTTATGACTTCCCATCTCCTTTCCACACTTGTCATTGAGGTAATCCCCTTCAAGTGATCCTTGAGAATATTTACCATGCCCATAAAGTCTGCCCCCTGAAGTCCACTGCCAGTGTTCTAGATCTCCCCCCCTTCCCCCATGCTTATTTGAAACCAAACAGTATTGCGGTCACTCCCAGTCAGGGGGTCCTGTACAACCATGTCCCTTACCAGATCCCCATCTGCCAGAACCACATCCAGGACATGCCCCTCCCTTGTGGGCTCCATCACATGCTGTGTTAAGAACACATCCTGGAAGCTATCCAGCAGCCTCTGCTCCTTGGCCACCTTAGAGTACATGGTTCCCCAGTTTGTACCTGGAATTTTAAGGTCCCCCATCAACACCACTCCTTCCCTTTGGTCCACACTGGGCAATGATGTTGTCCATCAAACCATCCTCTAGAACATCACTCATCCCGTGGGGCCTATATGCTACACCCAGCTTGACCTTATCTCCTGCTGGGGATCGTAAGGTGACCCATTAGGCCTCCACGTTTCCCTCTGCCTCTTCTACCCTAGCAATTTCCATGTCATCTCTAATGAACATAGCCACTCCACCCCCTCTGCCCTCCTTTCTGTCCTTCCTAAGCATAGTGTACCCCCGTACGTTTAGGTCCCAGTCATGGTTTTTGTTGGCCCACGTCTCCGTGACCACTGCCACATCTACCCCCTCCTCGAACAGCATGACCTGGAACTCTGGCAACTTGTTTCCCAAGCTCCTGGCATTTACTAGCACCAACTCCCACCCCTTATCCCTGATCCTCTTTGTTGAACCCCACCCAGATTCCTTATACTCCCATCCTCCCTCTGCTCCTCCTGAAACCTCCACCCCTAGTCTGTTTCCCCCTCCCCCCTTGGGCTTGAAGGCTACTCCCCTCATCTGGAGGAGAGGGCTTCTGGTCAGCCCCTCCCTTATCCCTTCCCCCCAACAAGTTTAAACCCCACCTTTCTTGTATGTACTCAGTCATCCCCTGTTTAAGGACTTCCTTCCCTAATGGGGCAAGATGAAACCTGTCCTTGGCATATAGTCCCTTATCCTCCCAAACTCCATTCCAGTTCCCTAACACCCCCAACCAACTCTCTGCACCCCACTTCCTGAGCCAATCATTAACCTCTGTGAGCTTCATTTTTTTCTCCACTGAGGCCTTTGGTACTGGCAATATCTCCAAAAAGGAAATGTTGCATCCATTATCCCGACAGACTCTGGCAAGTTCTTGGAACCTTGCTTGGATTTCCAAAATGCTATTTCTCTCTAGATCATTAGTTCCCAAATGCACCAGGAGATCCGGTTTCCCTCCACATACCCTAACCATTTCATACACCATGAACTTTGCTCTGTGCACTGTCAGCCCAGAGATACTCACTACATTCACCTGGCTATGGCATCCACCCCCCTGTCCCTCCCACTGGATACCCTTTATCATCGAGTCTCCCAATAACAGAACCTAACACAGCCATCATCCTTATGGTTACCTCCACTATGCCCTCTCAGCCCCCTTCCCCCTTTATTCATGATCTCAGTTTCATGGTAGTCTTCCTGCCTTATTAGAGACCCCTTGTCACCGTCCCTTTCTGCCTCCTTGCTATTTTGTCCACTTAACTCAAAACCCTCTAAATAGGTGTCCCTTTAACCTCTTTATCTGAACCATTTATCCTGGCCCTGATGGTTTCCCACAGTGAGATTCTGGTGTGGGATCAACAGATAATCTGATATGGCGTATAGGAACCTGGAGATAACATGGGTAAGACATGAAAGGCAATGTTATCTTCACTGGCCATCTGAGATATCATGTTTTATACTGCCATTTATCTGTCAACATACATTGTATAAACAATATATATATATATATATATATCTATATATATATATACATATATATATATATATATATATACATATATACACACACACACACACACACACACACACACACACACACACATACACATACATACATACACATACATATACATATACATATACATATACATATACATATACATATACATGTGTGTAACCCCTCACCCCTGCCTTTTTGCCAGAATGACAGGTGGCATGCTGTTGAAGCTGACAGCAGTACCTGGTGGGGACTGGGTTCGGGGAGGATGAGGTTACTCGGCACAGGGGGACCTAGGTTTGACTACTCTGCTTAGGGGCACCCAAGTAAATATGAACACAGGAAGCAATAATTGTAATGTCCAAAATCAGGAATGGGATTCTTCAGTGTGGCTTTTATTCACACACTAGCTGAACAAACAAAGCATAGACGGACCTCCACGGGGTTACATTTCCTGGTAATGCAGATTAGAGACTACAGAACACTTTATCACCATTTTCAGCCCTCAGGCTCTGAACACACCAGGCACACAGCCCGGACTTGCATGCAGCTTTGGGTACACAGCCCGACTTGTACACACTTGGGTTTTTCCCAACTGACCTGGCTCCCCCGACGGCCACTTGATCCGCGGTTTATTGAAAGAATGAACTAATTATCCTGTCGTGTCTCCCCACACCACCTAGAGTCTGCGACTCCTAGAGAGAATTTTTCCTTGTCGTGGCTCCCCACATCACCTTGAGTCTGCGACTCCTAGAGAGAATTTTCCTTACAATCCCACGTCTGGGTACTTCCCCCGTCACTGGCCAAGTGCATGAGGCAAAGTAGCAACCACAGAAGAAATCTGTAGAGGTGGACCTGGTCATTAAAGATGGGGGGGGTCCGCCCACCTCCAGCTCCCACAGCCCATACCCGGCCATTTCCCTGGGAAAACTGAACCATTCCTTTGCTGAACTTCTACATGTAGATTACAGGGTAGATGTATGTTGCATTTCCTCTACATATTATTTGAATCACACAACGCTCTAGGATTTGACACTACTTTACTTGCTTGGCCCATTTCTCTAGGCTTCCCAATATATAGTTCAATCCCTAGATTTTCACACAAGTCCCGGGGTGAAGAAAGCAATTTGCCCTTTTAGCCAGAGTAGACACTCACCCTTTAGTTGCACGTGCCCCACAGGCGACTCACAAATCTTCCATATTCCAAAATAAATCTTGAACTAAAACAGGCAGCTTTTCTTCCACTTAGCAGAATTAAGAATTAAGGAGATTGCCCCAGGAATCTGCTGGGAATCGTTACATTCCTACCCCCGGGAGAGGCACTGAGACCCAAAACAGTGGTCTCCACCACTTGAGTACCACTTCACTCTTTCAAGCCAAACTGCAGACCCTCTCTTCACTTACTGAAGACAAACTGAACACTCTCCTTTGAAAACTCCCAAAGTTCTATCTAACTCCCTTTGCTGCAGATTCCAATGTAACTTATGCAGCTGCAGAAGTTCTATAGGTGATGTCATCCCTCAGTCTCAGCTGAGACTGAGAACAGAGTGAGACAGTGTGAAACCCATTTAACTGGAGTTTCACAAGCTGCCTTCCCTGCCTACCACTAGGTCTTACTGGGATTCTAGTAACCCCGGATAACAAGGGGGTTACACTCACCCTTGACCAGGAAAATGACTGTCCGCAGTCATTATTTACTCAGCCTTAGGCCATCCCACCCTATGTGCTACCTGCGGAGGGGGGTGATCAGGCCCCCTCCTATCATGTGCCAGCACAGGTAGGTAACACTAAGGGCCTAGAGGCCTGCAGCTGACATATCAGTCTCTACATTATCCACTTACTATGGACACCTAGTGGCTCTGGCAGAACTATCCAAAGCATGGCCCTGATAGATCAGCACTGCAGCCCCAGTGGCCACTCAGGACCACAGCCTGTCTATCCTCCCTAACCCTCTAGGGAAAACCTATCTGCCTTTAACATAATACCCCCAAAACAAAAAAAACAAAAACAACCCAGGGACCTCCCCAACCTTGGGCAACCTGCAACCACACACCATTAAAATACCACATTACTGCCTCCTCCCTACCCCCACGACCATACCTGTGGAAGGAAAGGGTTAATACAGCAACAACAATAACACCACAGTACTTTCAATTTCTAAACACACTAAAGCACTGATGAGGAACTCTGATAAGCCCCTCCTCCTCTTCTTGTCTTCCCTTCTGTCTTCCCAGGAACACCTGTAAGAAAAAGAAAGACAAAACACACTCTTAATCTGCATACACAGTCTACCTAGACCCCTACCATCAAAACACTGCAGAATCCCAAAAACATTTTTTTAGGAAAAAGGTCAGAAAAACAGTATTTACATTAGAAAACAACAATATTATTTACAATACACATTTTGGGGGATGGAGTGCCCTAAAAGTCCTAACTAATGACCACAATGCCCGAAGGCTAGTCCAATAAAGAGTCTCTCCTGGGTCGGAGCCCGGTGAAGCACAATTCTAACAGGCCAAAGTCCCGAAGGGGAGATTCTTTGCAGACAGTTCACACATTTTGAAGTCTGTTAGTGTAGGGTGTGTACTGCAATGTCATAAAGATAGAAAAGTTTGGACTTACCAGCCACTTGTAGTACAAGATTCGGCACCATCCTGCACCTCTGACGAAGACTCTACCTGGCAGCATTTCTTCTGATGCAGCTGGGTGGACATCTTCCGGGAACCACAGGAGGGCACATCTGGGAACAGCTGGGATGATGTCAGATGGAACCTTAGAAGAGGAACAAAAAGGAAACAGCTGGTCCAACATCATCAGATTACCAGGTGATGAACAGGATACAGCTGGGCTGGCGTCCTCTCTGGATCTGAAGTCATCTGGTGGGCCAGTCGATGGATGCTGGAAAGGCCAAGTACACTGTAGAATGATGAATGTGGGGCACCTGAGTCCTGGATATTCATATTGACGGATCAATAAAGGCACTTCACAGTCTGGTGTGGTAGTATTGACTACCACTGCTTGGCTCTCCATTTTGTAGGCATGGGCACATTTGCTGAGAGGTTCTTGCACTGAGGCCAATAGTACCGGGGATCAGGGGCTTGAATTATTACCCCGTCTGGGTGCCATAATTCACACAGTGGGAGATTTCACGTCCTCTCCATCCACTATTCTCACCCTGTCTATAAACAGTGTCCTGCCTCTCTTCTACTGGGTATACTTTTCGTGGAACAGTCTACTCTTTACATGCTTGTTGGCCCCAGGATGCACACTTTTCATTGCTTCATCCCAGATCCAGGATTTCCTGCAGTTCTCAGTCTCTTCCCAGACTTTGAGAAACGGTAGGAAAGGTCATACCATAGAGCTCATTTGCCTTTCTACGAACCAGTCTCTCCTCTTTACTTGCTTTGGTCAATCTGAGACCGCTGGCCTGGCTTGGAGGTGGCCAGTCCTGGTTCTGCCAGCTTCGCATCCTTAAGGAAATTAGAAATGGATCCCTGACTTCTTCCTCCTGTAAAGCCAGGGCAGTGGCATCACCACTTTCTTCCATACATTCCTCCGAAGCAAGATCTTGAGGCTGTGTACCCGTTCCTTTTTCATAAGGCCACATAGGTTCCCCCTCATCTTCCTCTTCACTAAGGATCTGAGCCCAGGATTGAGCAGTCGTCCTCACTCCTGAGACTATCCACTCATCACTAGGTGAGAAGGTCGACACCTCCCACTCAAAGGCCTCCAGCATCTCATCTTCACCTAAGAGACTTGGGCTAGCCCCTCCCAGGGGTCTATTGATGCTTTATCCAAACTTTTCTTCTGGGATCCAGCATCTGAAACTTCAACTTTGGGTTCTGTCTCTAACTCTGCACCCTCTAGCTTTGTGTCACACTCCCCCCAAGGGGCCTTCCTCCACAGGCTCCACCTGGTGTTGTGTGCTGCCAACTGCAGATTCCTGAATTTTTGTCCATGTGGGAGCCAAATGAATTGGAGGCACTTTATAGAAGCTATATTTTTCTAGGTATCCAGCACAGTGAGGAATCATGAAGACATCCCTTCAAGCTCCCAAGCTTATCTGGCATACTCGCACTGGATAATTAGGAATCACCACCTGAGGAGGCAGTTGCCCCTCATAGCACCACTTTTCAATATCCCTCAGTCTATTTACTGCTGCTGTTACTGCAACCTGGGCATGATCCGGGTAACGAGCTGGTCCTGAAGCCATAACTGCAGAAAAATAAACAAAAGTTCACTGTAACTGAAAGTCCCACTTTATTGAACACACTTTTTAGCTGTAAAATGGCTCCTCTGCTGCTGTGTTTACTTTACTACCCCACCCTGTAATGGCAGCGGCAGCACTCCTGTGCATCAATATTTAGAATCTGGGTCAAGCCACTGCCACCCGATTTACACAAGCTACTGATAACATTTGCTCAGACTGCACAACTTGCTCTGTTCTAGCTTCAATCATATTTACAGGATTTTCCATGGACTTTTCACAAGCTGGTAACATTTATTTTATTCACAGTCCCTTAAAGCTACAAGTTTTTAGCACAGGATTGCCTGTATTTCTAGTGCTGCACTATGCTACAACCCACAGTCTCTCTCTGGCTGCAAACTTTAAACTTGAGGCTAAATTCATTACTATGCACACAGTCAATGGCTTAACAGACTTGCACTTGCTGGCAGGACTTTACACAGTCATTGCTTGCAAAGCGACTACACTGCTACACACACATTTATATGGCATAGGGCTGAAAATCACTGTTTGAGCAGTTTCTTGGTTGTTACTTACTGTTATCAGTAGCAGCTTGCTGTGATGGGGAAAAACGGTCTGCAGCCAGTTCTTGAAGGCCTTGGTACACAAACGGGCAGGCAGTCCTAGCGATCATCTTCTTTACCACCACACTTGCAATTTTAACGATCGATTAGCAAGTTGAGCCTGATTTTAAACTATAAAGTCTATTTTTTGAAAGTTTACAGTGATTTTAACACTCTACGACACTCCTCCACTGCCAGTACACATACTCTACTCACACTCCCTCTCGAATGCTGGGGCAGTCTCTGTAGAGCTGGCTGAGGGGCGGGACTGATTGCAGCCTGACCAACCACACAACACCATGCAAATGAGCCTCTTCTTCCTCACAAGGGCTCCTCTCCTCACGGTGATCATCAAGCAGGCAAATTTAAACTGCAGAATGCAACTTTTTTTCTTTTCCAACTGACTCCACGGCGGGAGCCCATTTCAGGTACGTACATAGCCATTTAACACCTGCAAATCTCTCATTCATTTAAAAAGCATTTCCAACATCCAGGGCACAATTTTCCTGTTGCTACCCCTAGTCTTCCACACTTTTCTTCACAACAGTTTATTTTAAAGCAGGCAAAAATGCTGTAAACAATTTTGATGCAGGACAAGGGCACACTCTTTGGCTTTACTGCTCCTTGGTAAAAAGTTGTCAATTTTAAACAGCAGCACAAGATTCACAGCACACAGCAATACACTAGGAAAATTGCTTCAGCTTTTTGGGCTACCCACTGCCAGATAGCCAAAATGCTAGCCCCCTTGCCCAAGCACCTCCCTTCCCAGAACAAAATCCAAACCAGCGCCTCCATTTTTGTAACCCTTCACCCTTGCCTTTTTGCCAAAATGACAGGTGGCATGCTGTTGAAGCTGGCAGCAGTACCTGGTGGGGACTGGGTTTGGGGAGGATGAGGTTACTCGGCACAGGGGACCTAGGTTTGACCACTTTGCACAGGGGCACCCAAGTAAATCCAAACACAGAAAGTAATAACTGTAATGTCCAGAACCAGGAATGGGATTCTTCAGTGTGGCTTTTATTCACATACTAGCTGAACAAACAAAGCATAGATGGACCCCCACGGGGCTACATTTCCTGGTAATGCAAATTAGAGACTACAGAACACTTTATCACTATTTTCAGCCCTCAGGCTCTGAACCCACCAGGCATGCAGCCCGGACTTGTACGCAACTTTGGGTACACAGCCCGACTTGTACACACTTAGGTTTTCCCCAACTGGCCCAGCCCCCCTGCCAGCCACTTGATCCGCGGTCCATTGGAAGAATTGACCAATTATCCTGTCATGGCTCCCCACACCACCTAGAGTCTGCGACTCCTAGAGAGAATTTTTCCTTGTAATAACTCCCCACACCACCTAGAGTCTGCGACTCCTAGAGAGAATTTTTCCTTGTCATAACTCCCCACACCACCTAGAGTCTGCGACTCCTAGAGAGAATTTTCCTTACAATCCCATAACTGGGTACTTCCCCCATCAGTGGTCAAGTGCATGAGGCAAAGTAGCAACCACAAAAGAAATCCGTAGATGTGCACCTGGTCACTAAAGATGGGGGGTCCACCCACCTCCAGCTCCCACAGCCCATACCAGGCCACTTCCCTGGGAAAACTGAACCATTCCTTTGCTGAACTTCTAAATGTAGATTAAAGGGTAGATGTATGTCACATCTCTACATATTATTGGAATCACACAACACTCTAGGATTTGACACTACTTTACTTGCTTGGCCCATTTCTTTAGGCTTCCCAATATGTAGTTCAATACCTAGATTTTCATACAAGTCCCAAGGTGAAGAAAACAATTTGCCCTTTTAGCCAGAGCAGATACTTACCCTTTAGTTGCAGGTGCCCCACAGACGACTCACAAATCTTCCATATTCCAAAATAAATCTTGAACTAAAACAGGCAGCTTTTCTTCCACTTAGCAGAATTAAGAATTAAGGGGATTGCCCCAGGAATCTGCTAGGAACCTTTACATTCCTACCCCACCCTGGAGGGATTGGGCACTGAGACCCAAAACAGTGGTCTCCACCACTTGAACACCACTTCACTCTTTCAAGCCAAACTGCAGACTCTCTCTTCACTTACTGAAGACAAACTGAACACTCTCCTTTGAAAACTCCCAATGTTCTGTCTAACTCCCTTTGCTGCAGATTCCAATGTGGCTTATGCAGCTGCAAAAGTTCTATAGGTGATGTCTTCCCTCAGTCTCAGCTGAGACTGAGAACAAAGTGAGACAGTGTGAAACCCATTTAACTGGAGTTTCACAAACTTCCTTCCCTGCCTACCACTAGGTCTTACTGGGATTCTAGTAACCCTGGGTAACAAGGGGGTTACATATATTTAAAACAGGAAGGGAAAGAGACATGTGGGGAATGGCACAATGCACTAGCTGTGGGGCAGCAATCTTCCAGGAGACATTCTGGAGGCTGCGATGCTACCCTATTTGCAGGCAACTCTTTGCTCTGAGGGAGGAGGCTGCCCATCTCTGGGCCAAACTGACAATAAGTAGGGAAACCTCCCCCACCCAGGGAACACCAGAGCCACCACCGCTGCCGCAGATTGCCATGAAAGAGGAGTGGTTGGATGACGGTGAGCTCAGGGATGGTGAGTGTGGTGGAACAGAGGTGCACCCTTACAGTTGTACCTCTCCACAGTTCATACACTGTTGTGATGGAGCATGGTTCCTCTATGGATGCACCCACAGTGGAGATCAAGGAGGATGCTGGGAACCTCCACATGTTAGACACACAGAAAGGTGGCATGGAACACCACAGGGGAAGAAAGCAGCTCCTGGTGGGGGACTCAATTATTAGGGGTTAGAACTGGGGAAGGGAGGAGAAAGTAAGGGAAGGTGCCTGCCCGGCACCATGACTTGGAGAGGCAGGGAGCGAATCCTCAGGATCACAAGACCAGCTGCACAGAAGAGGGAGCTGGACATCATTGTCCACTTAGAGACAAATTACCTAGCTTGGCATGGGATCAGAGCCATGCAGGAGGAGTTTGTGGAGTTGGGGATGTGCCTTAGACAAGTAGCATGCACGGTAACCTGTTCTGAGGTGCTGCATGGCTGTGCCATGGGTGAGGTTGGGGTAATCCACTCCATGTGATTCCATGAATGATTAAAAAACTGGTGCGGAGCATAGGGTTTTGGCTTCACTGGGGACTGGGGTTCCACCTGGAGGGATACAGGCCTATATTGGCACGATGGTCTGCATCTGTCCAGGAGGGGATCCAGGATCTTAGGTGATAGGTTTAAATGCTTCTTTGGCAAAATGTTAAACTAGCCAAGAGGGGAGGCACTGATAAGAAGCAGGGCATTCCCAGCCTTCTCCACAAAATAGGGTAGTTAGCAAGGTAAACACCAAGGTAGAGAGGTCGATAGGGAGCAGGACTGGGGCAAATGGAGAAAAAGGTAAAGGCAGCAAGGGCAGGGATGGGGCTAAAAGGGGTAAGGCAATCAAAAATGGATGGTGATGAGTACCAGTGCCCATAATCTGGGTAACAATCTCCCTGAACTAGTGGCCTTGATGGAAGAGAGACAGGGAGAGTAAAAGAGGAGGAGGAGGAGCTCTCTACATAAGGAAAGGATACAAAAGCAATGGAACTAAAGGGTAAACAGGGAGGTGAGGAGGCACCTCTGTCACCTATGAGACAGGAAATAGCACTACAATCCACTTGAGGGCTGTATACAGACCCCTGTCTCATGGGGAGGAAATGGACAGGGAAATGATAGATTGCATCCCTAGAATGGCAGAAAAAGGGGATATATTGTTGATGGGGGACCTGAATATACCAGATGTTAACTGGAGCACCTTTACTGTGTCCACATCCAAGAGCAGGGTCATTCTCAGTGCCCTACAGAGAGCATGCCTCACATTGCTAGTGTTAGAGCCCACTCGGGAGGAGCAATCCTAGACCTGGTACTCTCAAACGGGGATGGAGAGAGGTTCTCAGATTTAGAAGTGCGTAGCCATCTGAGAACAAGCGACTACCAGTATGGTTCACAATAAACACAGCTGTAGAATCAAGTCACACAAAAACAAGGGTGTTGGACTTTAGGAGGGCTGGCTTTGGCAAAATGGGAGAGTGGAGGAGCCTGCAAGGTATCACTGCAGATGGTGCTTTGTCTGGGGGCAGGGTCTGAGACACCTGAACAACAGGAACCCAGGTAGGACCATCCAGAAGGGGCTGGGGGTGATAGGTTCTCAGGGGAGAGGGAGCTTGTGGCCAGGGACAGGGAGGAGCCAGGCCCCTTAAGAGAGGCTGCACAGGAGGAATTCTTCCTAATTTCTCCTCATCCCAGGTCACAAACAGAATAAGGAAACCAGATCAGCACACACCAACTGCACCAGAGGCAAGGCTTGGTCTGGGGCCTAGAGACCGCATGGCCTAAGGTAGGCATGTTGGAGCTGGTGGCGTCCATCTTGCTGGATTAGGGCAGTGTAACAAACTGTATTGATGCTGGGGAATGAGGTCATTTAGCAGCTTAGTCAGTACTGCTGTCCTCTGTAGTTTTCATAAATAGGGTTACCACCTTTTAGGAAGCCCAAAGTGGGACATTTCTGACGAAACGTGATTGATTGCAGGACAATAATTAATCTCAATCAATGCAACAGACTTGTTTTCTCTAAAATAATCAGAATTAAGACTGTGTGTTGTAGTTTTTAGTCAGGATCAGCAAACTAGAGTTAAGGGCTGGAGTTAAGGCCTGAAGCCGCATGGCCGGGGGAGGGGAGACCAGGCTTTGTTCTAGGTCTGAGGTACTTTATAGGCCCCTCCAGCAGCTCAGCTGGAAGCAAGAAGCAAATGGTTGTTGTGAGGTATTTGAAAGTCAAAAGAATTTAACATTTACATACAGCACTAATGTTTGTGATCATTACACATACCTCTACTGAAAGCTACAGAAGGTAAAATATATATATATATAAAAAAAAAGCCTCCACCTATGTTAAAGGGACACTGTCAGCATGAGTACTGCTCGATTTAAATGTTTCTAAATTTATAAGTGTTCTGAGCATTTGCCTCAGCTAATGTACATATAATCTATTTTTAACATTTGTTTTGTAGTCCCCACTGTAAACTATTTATTTTGTTTGGAATTAACTTTTACTCGGGTTGAGTCAAAGTCTATGTTTGCAGGAGGACCTCCCACAACACACAGCACGCTTGAGACCACCCACCTTGCATGCAACAGTACGATCCAGGTGTGAGTGAGCGCGCATTCCATTCATTTATTTTCTGTCTGTTGGTCAACATTTGCCCTGTAGTTCTCGTTCCCGCTGCTGCTGTCGCTTTGATCACAGTGTGTAAGTTTCATCAGAAGCTCATTTGAAATTATTCGCTACATCACTACTGTTCATTCTTACTGTTTGTGGCTTGGGTTGAGGAATTACTATAGAGTACAGGGATGTGCACTTTAGTGAGGTAGACCAAGAGGTTATAAGTTGATAGGAGAACCCCACTCAGACACTGAGCAGAGTTATGTGAGTGACGGTGTTTTGTTTTTTATTTTACGTTCTTTTGCTCCCTGAGTTCTACTAAGTCGTTAAGACAGCACAATGAAAGCTTGCTCCTTCACTACATGTACCTGTACTTGACAATGGTGTCCCGACCAATACATTTCTGTACTGCTGAGTAATTTAGTATTGGTCTCCCGTTTCTGCCTGCCATAAACAAATTATTCATCAGTACACTATCAGAAGCAACTTATTGCTTATCCTTGCCAACTTGTCTGTACAGCCTGGTTCTGCTTACACTACTGAAAAGAGCGATTTGCTTAATACCTTGACTTTGTGCCTCGTGGTGATTTTGGATCAAAATCAAGGTAAAAGCAAATGGTACTTTTCAATAGTGTAAGCAGACAGAAATGGGAGACCAATGCTAAATTATTCAGCAGTACAGAGCTTTACTGGCTGGGACAACATTGCCAAGTACAGGTACCGCGTAGTGAAGACCGAGCTTTCTTTTGTCACTGCTCTCAGTGTTTTGAAAAGTGGCAACAATTGCCTGTGCTTGCAGAATAAAAAAAAAATATAGATGCATAAAGCGGACAGTATGTGTGCATTCACGAACTGGACCACAAAGAAATCTCCAACCATTGCTGCAAAAGTCAGACCAATGCTATAAGGCACTTTCTAGTTCCGCGAATGTGTACTGCCCCAAACAACCCCCTCCTCCCTTTCTCAAGCCTAGTCTCTTACCTTGTTGAACAGGTTTCTACCCTGTGCTTGCTGATGTGTTCCACGGTCACCAAATTGCCAAGCAGTCCATGGTCTCAATAAGGGTGCCTTTGTTTACATAGATACATAGACAGTGTCGGCAGATAAGGGCCTATGGCCCACCCAGTCTGCCCATTTGAGCTTGTAAGTTCAGTTTGTTTTCCTAGAAGTCCGTTTCTCCTTACCCCTGACCTCCAGAATTCCTTTATGTCTATCCCATACATAATTTGTTTGGCAACTGACTGTATCATCCTTCCGCTCTTGGCCACTCATCACAACCCTACCAGGCCACTAATGGAGTGAAACATATTGCCACTAACAGTGAGACTGTTGACATCCCACTGATGGCTACTTGAGTCACAAAATGACCTTTTCCAAGGGGCACAAACTGATGTGTAATACACCTGCATGTTGCAAGTGCAGAAGCACAGCCACAGTTTCTACAGACAACAACAGGACGTCAATGTAATCCATGGTAAATACTGCAACTAAGGTCTCAGTGTGTCGATTCTCCCTTGCCAGTAGTCACATCCCCTTCTCATCCCACACCAGCCTACTTCCCATCATTGGTCAGTCACAACTGTCTGCTTCGTAGGTTGTGTTGCTTGGTTTCAGATATGTTTCTGCACAATAAATTCCATATTGCTGTCCTATGAATGCACTGCATTATCAAGCCTTCCTCCTCAGGGCTTTGCAATGCCCTTTCCTAGTCTTCAGGTGTATTGTTATTTTCTACAAATCCTTGTGCAGCTACGTTTATGTGTGTGATGCATACACATATGTGCTGTTTTCTCATTGGATTCTGTGGGGGTGATTCTGTATCATATATGTATTTTGCCATCTATATAGTGTGAAATACAGGATCGGATCAAAATAACAGGTGATCTATACCTCTGCTAAAACCTCCACCCCCCATCCTATTATAGTGCTAGCCAGCTGCACAGTGCGATCACTGGATCCAAGGGCTGCAGCATCTTCTAATATCCCATATGCGCATCATTTAGACTATATTGTTTAGTCATGACACAGACAGTATATGCTGTAAGTGACCTCTGTCCACAAAACCATGTGAGAAATCGAGTGGACTGTCACACTGAACAGCAGGCAGGAGTGTGATTTTGTTTATGCACAGGCCCTGCATTCCAGTTTGTCTTTGTTCTGCCCTAGGTGCCTCCCCAACCACCATCGTGCCTTCAGTATAATTTTTGGGTGGCTGTACATGACTTTTTCCCCCTCTCCCACATTTGGCGTGATGTATGGTTTATAATCTTGTCAGAAATTGCTGTATTTCCAGAGCCACAAATGCCTCTGTGTTGCACCTGTCAGAGCACACTTTCAACCACTGGTCATTTGCCGCATGTTGCAAACTGTCGATGTTCTCCCCAGTGCTACTTTCATCCTTTCTCTGCATCTTACTCCTTAGTGGCTTATGAAATGTGTTTCTGTGTGCTTGTCTAACCAAAGGCAACATCCACTGATACTACTGTCAGGGAGACAACACCCAGAGATGTAACTACAGAAAGTGGCTTATGCTCTCCAGCAGTCACCGATCTGTCATGTTTCCCTTATCCAAATGACAGCTGGTAGTATGCTCCTGCGGTATTTTTCTGTGGTTGCTGAGCTTTGAGTTGGCACATTTTCGATCTGTGCTTTACCCCGTTGCAGTGCAGCACTTGTTTGTGAGCACTTTGTTCCTCCACTGAACACTGTACTGTCAGTGAAGAAATCCCCATCGGGTGCTACACCAGGGTCAGAATGGCGGGTGACAATTTTATGTTGTGGTTGCCTGCTTTTCAAGGAGTTCTTCTAATTACCTTTTTTCCGTTGTGCACAACTATTATATATTAGTGATGCTGCAGTAATGTATTTCTACAGTTTGCTGTGATGTCCCTTCCCCCTCCCACACACACAGCAATTTGGCTTATCATCTGCATGGAAACAAATGTTCATTTCTTACTTGTGTCTGTATTTACTATGCTCATTTTTTTTTATGTATCTCTACAATTACTAGCCCCGATATTCAAAGGGTTGCTACGACCCAACAGGGTTGTGCCATGAAGCAACCCCAATGCACTAACACGATATTCAAAGGGACAAGTGCGTTGTGCAAATCCCGATGCGCCGGGGTGCAATGGTAATGCATGTGGTACAAATGAAGGGGGTGTGCCCATGCATATGTGGCACATCCCGATATTCAGCCCGAGATGTGGGGCGCATATGGGGACACAACTCTGATGTGCACCGCATATGGGGGTGCAATGTTGAGCCCACAAAAAGGAGGAACAAGTCCTGGCCACCCACAAACAGGTGGCTGTATTGCAAGGTGCAACACACAAGCTGCCAGCTGTGGGTAACCACCCACCCAGCAAGGACACTGGCCAGAAGCACATACACCCTCCCCATTGCCCAATGTGACCCTCCCTCCAGTATGCCCATTCATGGGCTTCTGTAAAAGCAACAATAACCTGGTGGTCTAGTGGTCCTCCCCACGTATGCCCGATCGCTGGCTGTAGACATTGTCAGTTCCACACCCGGTGGTCCATTGGAATCCCCTTCCCTCTCATGTCACCTGATCTCAGGCATCTGAAATGAATATAATCTCCCGCTGGTCTAGTGGTATTCCCCTTCCATCTATATGCCCAATCGTGGGCAAATGCTGTAATGAACTCCCTGTTGGTCTAGTGGTATTCCCCCTCCTGTTTGCCCGATCGTGGGCATCTGACATAAATATATGTCCTGGTGAGCCAGTGGTGCCACCTCCCTCACTGAGGACCCCTGGCACTCAGCTCCCCATCATCGGGTGGTGGCTGCACTCCGCCTGCATACCACCTGGCCGCCTGCCCGCTAATGACAGTGTACAGTATGTGCTGTCCTATTGGTCCACAGGTGGACCAATGGGCCTGCAGACCATACTGTACTACACGGGCATGAATATGTGAATGAACAGAGGGTGAGGGATACCACTAGACCACCGGGGGATTATAATTATTTTGGATGCCCAAGATCAGGCGACACGAGAGGGTTGGGAATTCCAATGGACCACCAGGTGTGGGATTGTCATTTTCTACAGCCCACGATCGGGTACATGGGAGGGGGGACACTAGACTGCCAGGGGCTTACAATGACAATGCAGGGTGCCAGACTGCCCTGCACAATGCATGCAAATGGGGCCATAATGACATGCAAATGGCCCCATTTTCACCTTGCATATATTATGGCCCCATTTGCATGCCCACTTCTGAATATCACTGGTGCCACCCAGCGCAACTGCAGCTGTGTTGGCGCATCCCGGTGCTCTCCATCTATGGCTTGAGCCAGTGCATTGTCACTGCACCATGCGCATTTCCAGCCATATTCAACGGTGCTGTGCCATGGTGCATTGCCATTGAATATCACCTAGCCCTGGTGCATCCCAGATGCGCTGCGCCCATGCTTGCACCATTGCCAGGCACAGTCTGAATATCCAGGCCACTGTGTCTTTTCCTCGCCCGTTTGTCACCATGTGCTCTTCTGTCTACTACTGAGCTACCAGTAATACCCTGTTTAGTTATAATAACTTCTACAATGGCCATGGAGACTATTTCAATATATCCAGCACTTTCTACCAATCATGCCACGTAACAAAAGCCCGCTTGTCATCTAACTTTGTTCTAGACCTGTGCTTTAGAGGGCTGGGGGGTGGGGAAGTGATTGGCTTGCAAACTCCATTGTCAGCCTGCTTTTGTTCACAATCCAGCACTCTGGCTGGAGCACTTAGCTGCCTAGTATTGCAGTGCTTAGCACTTGTTCTGCAATTTCTCCTGCTGGTCTTTTGTCCATATTCCTGATCACTTTTGGCTATTTATCGCCTCATTGTTTTTCAATGTGTCCTTGATTTTTGTCTTTGTGTACATGCCTTCTGCTGGGCATACAGGATGAGATGGCAAATGGCATTTGATAATAATTGACTGTAGAAGTTTGCAGGAACAATGGATTCCCCAACTCTGCTGCTCCCATGGTCCTTTCAATCCCTCAGCTATTATAAATCCTCTCAATTTGTGCATTCTTATTCTGCCCTTGAATGACCCCTGCCAGAAATGGGGGTGCTCTGTTCTGCTGTGTCTGCTCATGGCAGAAGCATCATATCATAGAGTCAGCTTCCTTGTCTCACTACATTTTGATTCTATGTGCAAATGCTGTACAGTGTTGTATGGGCTGAAAAAGGTGATTGTACTGTGACCTGCATGCCTCACACATTCTGCAATATGGTGAATTGTCTCAAAGTGGCATGACAGTGTGATACAGTTGTATTTTTAGGTGGTTGTGATAAGAACATATGGACATATGAAAATGACAGCAGATACATGCCAATTGGTTTACAGTATGTAGTCTTATCTATTCATAGCACTTCTGTCATTCACACTGCTCGCCCCGCTTCCACCAACCCTAACATACTAAACAGCCAGCTGATTATTCCCAATGGTCTATCGAGTCTTCTCATGGACCAGTGCCCTCTCATGGCATGGCACTATTTTAGCCCACCTCCCACACGGTACCTCCCCACCCAATGTGAGGCTCTGGGCGTACCCTCCCCAGTACCTATCCCAGCCTATTTGAAACCTCTGCACAGTTTCAACAGCCACCATTTCTGCAGGCAGTGCCTTCCAGGGCTCCACAACCCTTTCCATGTAGTGCCTCCTTTTCTTCCCCTTTATTCTCCCACAGATCAGTCTCATTGAGTGCACCCTGGTGGCCCCTACCTCCCTCAGCTGCAGAGCACCCTCAAGGTTGACCCTATTTATTCCCTGGAGGTACCTGGATACCTCTATTATATCCCCCCTGTTCCTCCTCTCCTCCAGTGAGTACAAGTGTAGCTCCTCTAGCTGTTCCTCATAATGCCTTTCCCCATACCCTGTATCACTCTGGTCACCCTCCTCTGAACCAACTCCCAGAAGCGATATCACCAAAACTGCATGCAGCATTCAAGGTGTGGTCTAATGAATCAATTATAAAGCAGAAAGAGCACCTCTCAGCTTCTTGAGGTTATCCTGGCTGGCTAAATTCAAAACTAAGCTCCGGCAGCACCTAAAATCAATCTCAGAGTGGAACTGCCACTATCAGGTTGCCCTTGCTGCTTGCTATTCTCACTGCCTCCCATGCTTCCTAAAGCTTGAACTGGTACCTGTCTCAATCCACCTCCTAGTTGTGCTACTTTCAGTTAAAGAATGATATCTTTTGGTCACGGTCCTTCATCACAACCTCTGTGGAACCAGTACTTAAATAAAATACTAAATTCAAATAAATAAACCAAATAAGCCTATGTAGCTCCCACCCCACCCTGGCACCCACCTGGAAATGGACTGTCACATCTCGGTGCGCCTTCAAGGTGAAATCTTGCAACTATGAACATAACATAATCCTATATAACCCTGTCCCAAGGTAAACGTCTTGAAACTAGCTGTCTTAGCCGTGTGTGTAATGCCTTGTAAAATAATAGTGTGTGGGGTAGGGTGGGGCTCACTCAGCTTTCTGACATAAGCCACTTCCCTCATTGAGTATCTGCATCACATCTCCTTTATTATTATTGGAGGAAGTATAATGCAGTGGGTTAAGGCTCTGAGCTGCAGATCTGGAGACCTGGGTTTGAATCTCACAGCTGCCTAGGTGCATACTGTGTGATCCTGAGCAAATCATTTAATTTGCTTGTGTTCCCAGGTCACATCTGGAAACAAGCTTCGGCTTAGTATGCTACTCCTGGTTAAACAATGTTCCCTTTCTCTTTTCCCTTTATTAACAGATACTTGCCACAAAGTTCCACCTCAATGATGATGGTCCAAAGGTGGGCAAATGAGATTATCATGGTCCAGCAGGGAAGGAGGTATGAAGAGAGCACTGGGTGAATGCCATGGGAGTTAATCAGCATCAACAGGAGGAAGGCGGTGGTGGAGCACATGCAACTGCAAAGGGAGGCAAGGGAAAGGAGAGTCATGGTGCAAGATACAGGAGGATAAATTGAACAACAATTGCAAATAGCCATCTCAGCAGCCGACAGCTGGGGAGATAGTTTCTATGTTTATGACCTGAGATCCAACCATGCACCTCAGGTCATAACTGAGTCAACTGGCTGAGGCTGGCAGGAGTCTATTTGACTTGTACACCTCCTATCTCTGTGGAGGGAGGCCTTACCAGTGCATGGTGGCCCCCCCAGTAATCCAGGGAGCAGGGATCATGTGGGCATGAATAAATGCCCTGGAGTGCTACCAGGCACTGAAATGAAACTAAAGGTGGTGGCATCTACTTTTCAGTCAAAATCATGCCTGTTTGAAACAAAGGAGCTGGGACCTTAATCGCACCACCACTGACACCTGAGAGACAAAGTGCCTCTGGGGACATGCCTCAGTGGGAGGGGGGAGACTGTGTAGTAAATCTTTGCATGGGAGAGAGCAGATGAAGTTTAAAAGCATTAAAAACATTGTGAAAACTAGGCTTTTTTCCCTCCTGGCACAAGACTTAAAGAGGAATCCAGAAAAGGTATTTCAGTAAAAATTACATTGGTGTTTACCACCTATGAAAAATAACACATCATAGCAGGGTTTCATGCTACACTATGATGTGCGAAATATTTTATTTCAAGTCAATGTGTGAAACTGAGCAGGCTAGTTGAAAGGGATTAAACACAGCTGTGTACAGAATAGTTACGAAAAACACCAGAGCACTGTGCTGGGGGGTTATGGACAGTGTTTTTTATTTTAAAAGTATCTTTATTGTTTATTGAGCTTTCTATTTCTCACCAAGAAATGCAGACAAATCCAAATCTTAGAAGAAAGGTAAACTTTTTGAAAACAACGTATCTTTGTTATTGTAAAGGTCTTATTTTCCCTGGGCCTAAAGGATGTACTAATTGCACTGTATTGTATGTGTTGTGTATAACATTTTAGCTGTATTTATTATGTATTAAGATATTATTGTGCTTCGTAATGTATTTTGTAAACATGTATGTTGTAAAGCATGTTGCATGTGACACAAATTCAGACCTAGAAAGGATTCTTTGTTTCTATGATGCACAGAGTCGCAGTGTGTGAGAGCAGATAATAATCTCCTCTCATGCACTCATGATAATCTCAGGTATCTCAAGGGAATTAATAGGTAAACCTTGTGGGGTCCTTCAGCTGATGGAACTGGGGCCACCAGGGACACCCTATGAAGCTGGATGGGGGAGGCTGAGGGTGAAACAAGGAGCTGCTACTTCACTGAGAGAGTGGTGGAGCCCTGGAATGAGCTGCCCATGGAATTGGTCTCTGCTACTACTGTGGAGGAGCTCAAGAAGGGCTGGGAAAGAGTGGTGGGTGGAGGTTACATCCAGGAGCCACACTGGAAATAGGGGATCCTTGTTGGGATGGAGGGTGGCTAACATCGGCACCCTGCATTGACACTGACTGTCAAGTAGACCAGATATACCATAGGGCCTATTCTGCTGTCTTCATAGTATGTTAGTATAATACTTTATGTCCCTTGGCATCCTAATCTAATGCATCGTGTGTCTGCCCTGTTGCAGATTTATTTGACATCTGTCAATAGGCATATTTTCCCTTTCATCCCACATGTAAGGTCTCCACTTAATACACTAAATACACTAAATGATAGTGTTGACGGTACGGCCCTATCCAGTGCACCACTTTGCACCTCCACCTGATGGAAAATGGGTGCAGATTAGAGATTTTATTAATTGTGACACAACCTATGTAATTTATTTAGCAGTATGTCAGTATGGGGCTCAATATGTGGGTCACACAGAATGCAAGTTTAAAGAGCATGTAGGCGACCACATACTAGCAATTCAAAATCAGAATTTGCAACATGCCACTGCGTGACATATGTGCATGAGTACAAATATGAACTTGCATAAGTGGCTTTTCATTGCCATCAAAAAAGTCAAAACTGGCTCGAGGAGCCCTTGCATGTAAAGAAAGTTATTGGATATTTAAATTGGAAGGATGAACTTCCAGTCTCTAAATGATGAGAATTACCACCTCACTTGTAGGCGTCATAGAAAAAAAAATGGGTTCCTATATGAAAAAATTGATTAATACTATAGTGTTATACTCTTGACAATGCGCAATGCAAAATGTCGAGTTTCTTCTGGGTTGGTGTGGTATGGTGATTGGGGTGTTGTCTGCTGATTTATTCGAATGAAGAACTGAACGGTTTTTACCAGTGTCATCACATGTATGTCCTAGGTGTGAGTGTGTGCTACAGTTTTCTGTTACATCATTTCTCTAGTTGTGCCCGGTCCTCCCTAATGTCCTGTCTCCTCATTTTTGTGTTTCCGATGTCACACAGAGTTTTTTGTCATCTGCAACACTGCATATTTTGCCTTTTACCCCATTTGCAATGCTGTTAATGAAGATGCCAATGAACACAGGACCGAGCATAGAGCCCTGTGTTGCCCCACTACAGATTAGTCTTTCATCCAAGAATCCCCACCGCCCCCACCCACACTACCTTCTGTTTTCTATTATACCACCAGTCTTTTTCTAACCTAGCCAGTTTAGCCCTTACGTCCAAGTCTCCCAGTTTTCTAATTAATCTCCTGTAGAGGGTGAGGATGGCGTTGAATGGTGGCTACTGGAAGACAGGCAAAAGGGTCTCAAAGACCACAGCAAGGAGCTAACCTCACAGAAAGGGAGCACTTGTAAGCAACCTCCTGAGAGGTTCCTGGTCTCAAATAGGTACTTGCCACTAGCGGGTCCCATAACAGGAGGGGCCTCAGAAGAAGTGCGGTGCACAGTCAGCAGAGGTCAAAGGAGGATAAAGTGATGGAGGAAGGTGGGTGGTGGATTGGACGCCAGGACTAATAGAAGAGCCAGGGATAGCACAGGAAGAGGAGCAGAGATGGTGGTGCTTGGGATGGGAGGATTAGGGGACAGTGAGGAGGAGCACGGATCCAAGGGGAGGAGGAACAGCCAGGAGGTAGTGTATGTGGGGGGTGGAGTTGTAATCAGGATGATGGGTGGGGGTACGTAGCAGCTGCTGGTGGAGGTCATGAGTGTCCTCAGGCTAATGCAAGGGCTGCTGGGACACACCTCTGTGGTGAGGTGGGGGAAGCTAGCAGAGAAGCAGTCAGACAGGGGAAATATTGAGAACAGGGGGGTTAAGGCAGTCACTGGCAATCAAATTGATGTTGTGTCATGAGAAAACGGAGATGTAGTGGAAAGGAGGGGTGTGTGGCAGAGGAGGGAGTTAGGCCCAAGGGAAAAGAGGAACTTAAAGTGCTCCTGCTAGGGGACCCTGTGATGATGGGCATTCAGCGGGAAGGAAAGAGTGAGGGGCAAGGCTGTGCTGTCGGGGTCAAGAGTATATCTGGCTAGACTCTGCACAAGGCCAAGCACTTGGTCGATACTTTGGTGAGGGACTGTGGAGGATTACTGTAACATATTACTACATCTAGATACTAATGACAGAGTGAGAGAGTGTGGAGGAGAGACAGGCAATGTTCTGAGAGCGGGCCAGGGTGTGTCAGCCATGGGGTGCACAGTCTCTGTCTTGGATGTCCTCCCCTTGCCTTGACTTAGTGAGAGAAAGTAACTAGCAGAACATCAGGGAGGAAATTGAATGGCTCAGAGCATGGTGTGTGGCCAGGTGGTGTGGGTTGTTGGCGGACTGGAGTTCAACTTTGGAGGAATAAGGGCTGTACGCTAGGGATAGTCACCACTTAAAATGGGGTGGGTGAAGAGGTTTTGCAACTGACAGAGTTTATTGAAGCTAGGTGGTGTTTAAAACTTGTGGGGGGGGCTGGTGCTTGAGGCTGCAGCTTGCAGACATGTTGAGGGAGGACTTTACCTTCTCACTCCATTGGGGGGGTGCTTAATTGTTTAATTGGGAAACCAGACAGTGCAAAATCGAGGACTTTGCAGCTAATTGTGGGAACTCAGGTATGGGGGATGAGCGAGGGCAAGAGCAGGGATTGAGGCTGGCCTGATTAGAAACATGAAATTGCAGATACAGACGCTGGGCCCTTGAAGTCTGCCCGTGAGGCACTATACATTCTATGTGGTCACTGATACCAGGAACATGGGAAACAAGATGCCTGAGCTTCAGGCAGTGCTATCAGAAGTGGATGTGCAGGCAGTCGCTGACATGTGGGCTGCCCATAGGCAGGATTGGGTCCTCGCTGATGGAGTACATTGTGTTCAGGCAGGACAGGACTGTGGGCAGCGGCAGTTTGGTTTTCCCGAGACCTATGTGGTTTGAAAGGAACTAAAATGTGGTGGTGGACATTAGGGAAGCGGACATTAATGGTATGTATGGGATCCTCAAAGGACTTTTGGAGGGATCGGCCAGACATGGACACAGAAGAGGTGAGAAAATAACAGAGGGCTCCTGGAAGCTAAAAATGACCGGACAAAAGTCCGACACCAGTGTGATAGGGCCGGAAAGCATAGCTGGTGGACCAGGGAGGTCCAGTAGGTGGCAATGGAGAAAAGGGCTGCTTATAGAAGATATCAGCACCTGTGAGGGGACGTGGACTGGGGAGGGGGCCAGGATGAGAGGATATCTAAAGAGGTAACCAGGAAGGTGAGATTAGCCAAGGCAAGGACAGAGAAGAGGTTGATTCAGGATCAGAAACAGGAAAAAAGTGTTCTTTATGTATATCCGGTAAAAGAGGAAGTGGAAGGGGCAGATTAACAGACAGAGGTCAGGGACATGGTGCGCAGAAGACTAGGGAGCAGGCAGAGTTTGTTTTTTTTAATTCTGTTTCTTCAATGCACTCAGGGAAACCTCTCCGGCATCCTCTGTCATCTGTACTGCACCTCCCACCTGATACAGTTATCCCTTACTCCATCCTGACATATGCCCTGGTTCTGAGCCCCCCCCAGTGGAAGGGTCGCCCTATCCGACCAGGGCACTATACATATAGTGTAGAGTGTCAAGGCTAACTGTGCTGGGTGTGGAGACGAGATTGTCCATTGTTGGTAGTTTTGTCTGTTCATAGGTACCTTCACCTATCCCAGAGGATGGGGATTTTTCTCTTGTGGGGAAGGTATAATCTCCTAGGATGGTCATTTGCAGGGTCCCACAAGGATCACAGTTGGGCCAACTGTGGTTTAATGCTTACATCGCTGACATCAGTGATGGCATCGGGAGTGAGATGAGCCTCACTGATGATCACTCTAAGCTGAGGGCATTGGTGGATGGGAAGGTGGGTAGCAGAGCCCTACAGGGGGACCAGGAGACTGAAGAGGTGGCCATGTACTTGGAAAATAAGGTCTAATTGCAAGAAATGAAATGTTCTCCATTTGGGGATTAGGAACTCTGTTCATGAATAGTTTTGTGTGGTGAGAAACTGCTGGCTTTGGGGGGGGTTGGGGATTTTTGGGGTGCTCGTGTATGCTAAAATAAATCACTCTGAACAGTGTAGGAGGGCTGCTGTTAAAGCAAACAAAATGCTGTAGTGTATTGACAGGTGCATAACCTAGAGGAGACGGGAGATGCTTCCTCCTCTGTACAACTGCCTGGTTAGATCGCACCTTGAAAACTTGTGCAGTTTTGCGTCCATAGCTAATAAAGGACAATTAACTTCTGGAGGGTCCAAGAGTCAGGCAACCAGGATACAGGGTCTGGGGGAAAAATCCTATGGGAGAGAGACTTGAGGAGCTGAACTTGTACTCCCTGGAGGACAGTAGGGACAGAGGATATGATCGAGGTCTTTAAATGTCTAAAGGGAGTGAATAGGTCAGCCTAAATGGGGCGTTCTGGATGAGAGTGGAGGAGGCCACCAGGGGCCATTATCTAGAAGCTGGCTGGTGGGAGGCTCAGGAAGGTGGAGGCGTCACTTTACCAAGAGGTGGTGGAACCATGGAATGCACTGGCAGTGGAACTGGTGGCTGATGACACAGTGTAGGGATGCAAGAGTGCTTGAACAGACATAATTAGAAGGAAAACAGAAATTGCAGAAGTGGTGGTGTAATTGTGATGAGGTTGGTCTGATTTTGGGGTGGGGGTGAGGGTGTCTTGACCGAGCTGAGTTTCAAGCAGAATCCAGATACCCACAGGTGTCATTTTTCAAATCCTGGCCAAAATATGTTTCTGCACTTGTGGAATGAAATTATGTTTCTTCCACTGTTCTAGAAATCACACCTGTCATGTTCAGAAGGAGCTGTCATAAAATGACTTGAAAATTAAGGGCGAAAAGGTCACAAAACAATGAAGGTGAGCAGAGATATTGGATTTTTTAATGTTTACTCATACCATTGTGATGTGTGCAGGTTTGGCCTCCAGTTTAACAGCACTCTTTTCCCACCACATAAAATTGACTGGTGGCAGTTTTCAAATCCCCTTCAATACATGTTTTTGCATGTCTTCTTTACCAACTGACTCACTCAGTTTCCCTACCCCCGACGTCAATATAACATGTCTGAAGCTGCCATCCTCTGCCTTGCTGCAGCTATTATGAATGGGAATGGCATCCGCCCTCCACTAGTCTCAGGTTGCACACCATTGTTCCTTGATTTGGTATAAACGGTCATCAGCAGTGTCACTAGTTCTCTACTTGGTTTGTATATGTTTCTGTGGTGAATCCCAACCGACTCCATTGCTTTGTCTAACCATAGTTTCAGGAGTTCTTTCCGGACCATTTCTTCTGCGAGTGTACTGATATCTATACACCCATATCCAAAGTGCTTCTACTGTTTCTTAACAAACAGTGAGTACTCTGACTTTGTGCTTCCCAGGAGGAAAGTACTGGTTCTTTGGTGTGTACTCTGATGAAGAGAAATATACAGTAGTTGACACATTGCATAAATCTTAAAGTCCTATGCCATACGCACCCGTGTATTCATGAGAGGGGGTCATGGGCCCACTCATCTCCTCTCCCACCTTTGGTGTACATGACATTGCTCTGGGACCAGCACCAGCAACTCTGCATACATTCCTGCATGAAACAGACACATAAACTCACCCTCAGGGAGCTACGTCTGTGCACTCTGAAGCTCCTGCTCCTCCTGTTGCTGTTGTCTGGCAATATTCACCCAAATTCTGGCCTGAAAAACTCTAGCTCAACCAACCAAGTCAATCATTTGGGGCACTCTCCCTTGTGATTCTTAACATCTGCAGCCTACTCCCAAAGCTTGAAGCCCTGCACATTTTTACAAACTAATACAATCCGGATATCTTCACGGATGTCGAAACCTGGCTAACACCTAAAGTCTCTGACATGGCAATTGTCCTGCCAGGCTACAATGTTTTCAGGCTGGATCAGAAGACTAAAAGAGGAGGGGGCTGTGCAATCTACCTCAAAGAGTTTGTCTTGGGTCACCCCATAGTTACCCCCTCTCAGAATCATCTGCGCAGATTCTTCCTATCAAAATCCTACTAGGGGCCCACAATAAAGCCCTCACAGTTGTTCCAGTGCACATTCCTCCAAAAGAGCAAGGTAAAGGTCTCAGTGCTGTCCTGGACTTCATCTGAACCCAACCTCCAGGCTCCAAGTCAATCCTGCTAGGTGACTTTAACATTAATTGGCTTGCACCTGAATCAGGGGGGCCTCAAGGACGTCATCTCATCAACAAACCTTGCTCAGCTGGTCAACTCCCCAACCAGGCACAACTACAAAACAGGCTCTAGCACCCTCCTGGATTGGGTTCTGGACAGCCATCTAACTCATATCTCTACATCTCAGTCCTCCCGGATTCACTCAGTGATCATTCCCCTGTCATCTGTGAATGGTCAAACAAATTCTGCAAGACCCCTCCAGTAGTCATCTCTAACAGAGTCCTTCCGTGTGGGCAGTTGAATCACCTCAAATCCCACCTTAGTCAGCATGATTGGACTCATATTTACAAAGCATCGGATGTCAACTTGGCCCTGGACTATTTCATCTACACCTTTACTGCGGCCTGTGACTCCCATGCCTCCTTCAAAAAGCACAAAGTCAAAAGGCCTTTGTGACCCATGGCTCTCAGCGGAGCTTATAGAACAGTTAAAAGCAAGGGACCACCTCTGGCTGCGAGCACGGGCCACCAGTATGCAAACTGACATACAGAACTATAAATGTGCTCGAAGTGATTGCACAAAGTCAATCCTCCCAAAGAAAAGTATCTACTATAGGAAAGCTCTCAGTAATACCTGGGGAAATGGGAGATCTTTCTGGAGCAATAGCAAAGAAGAAAAAAATTACTCACCTTAGTAATGTTGTTTCTTCTAATGGAGTCTTGCTATATTCTGACATATGCAGTGATGTCCAACCTTTGAACTGCCACGGAGAGGAAAGAGTTAACTTCCCATGCCAGGCATGGAAAGCTGAGCTCGAGCTCAGTTGAAACTCTGTCTGTTGTTCTTCAAACTCAAACCGTCAGATCTTTTTGAGCTAAACTCACTAAGGTCCTGTTTGGAAGCTGTAAACCTACACTAGCCAACTGGCTACTAAACATAAGAACACATTCTTTGGTCCCAAAACAAAGACTCAAGTCAGGAGACCCAAAAAATGAAAAACACAACACCAAGTCACCCCAAGAAAGGAGAGGTGAAAAACAACAAGGTGGGCACCTACTAAGTGCCAACACTGCACTGCCCACCCACATCCCGAAAACAGAGGTTCTGAGAGGGGCAGGCAGGGAGGTCAGAATATAGCAAGACTCCATTAGAAGAAACAACATTACTAAGGTGAGCAATTTTTTCTTCAAACAACATGAAGTCTTGCTATATTCTGACATATGCAGACTACAAAGCAGTACCTCCATGGAGGAGGGTCAGAACCTACTTAGGAAATAGGCTCTGAAGTACAGCTGTGCCAAACCGAGCATCACCCCTTGCCTGGATGTCCAGGAGTAATGCTTGGTAAAAGTGTGAACTGTTTCCAGGTAGCTGCTTGACATATCTGTAGAATAGGATGTCCCTGGCAGCAGCCAGGGAAGCAGCTGTACCTCTGGTAGAGTGAGCCCTCAGGCCTGAGGGAGGAACCTTACCCAGTTTTCATAGCAAAATTGGATACAAGAGACAATCCACCTGGCAATGGATCTTTTAGTGGCGGGTTTTCCTTTACCAACCTCACCATAAGTGAGGAACAGTTGGAGGGATTCAAACCTATGACCCTTGGTACGCTCTATGTAGCAACTAAGGGCTCTCTTCACATCTGAGCTGTGTAGCCTCCTCTCGTCAGAGGAGGAATGGTCAGTGAAGTAAACAGGAAGTGATATAGATTGATTAAGGTGGAATCTGAAACCACCTTGGGCAAGAATTTCCTGTTAGTCCTGAGGACCACCTTATCTCTATGAAAGGAGATAAAATCAGGCTCCACTGACAAAGCTTGCAATTCACTTATGCGTCTGGCAGAAGTGATGGCTACCAGAAACACAGTCTTCCAAGTCAAGTATTTAAACTCTGCTGAAGACAAAGGCTCAAAGGAGTTGCATAAGCTGAGCAATGCAAACATTAAGATCCCAGGCGGGGGCAGAGTCCCTGAATGGCGGGTTGATGTGAAGCAATCCCTTGAAAAACTTGGTGAATACAAGGTGAGCTGAAAGAGAAGAGGGCTTACCTGCTGAAACAAAAGCAGACACAGCTGCCAGATGCACTTTCAGGGTAGCTGGCCTCAGCCCCAAGGTATTTAAGTGGATCATATAATCCAGGACTGTGGGTAAATCAGCAGATCCTGGGGAAATATACTTTCCAGAGCACCATATGGAAACCCTTTTCCATTTGGAATTATAAGTAGCACTGGTGGAAGGTTTTCTAGAAGCCTTCAGGATATCCATTACACCTTGGGAGAGGTGTAAATCAGCAAACTCTAACTCTTCAAGAGCCAGGCCTTGAGATTGAGAGATTTGAGGTTCGGGTACCAAACCCTCCCCAGAGCACAGGTTAACAGGTTGTAATTCCTGGGGAGACACAGGGGAAGATGGACTGCTAAGGACAGTAGGAGTAGATACCAGGGTTGTCTGGCCCAATCGGGAGCAATCAGGATCATCTTGCAGGGCTGAGATCTGATTTTGATTAGCACTTTGAACAGGAGAGGGAAGGGGGGAAAGCATAGAGAAACTTCCCTTCCCAATTGAGAACTAAGGCATCCAGAGGGACTGAGCCCAACACTGGGGGCCTGCAGCAAGAAAGGGGAAGTTGGTGACTGTCTGGGACTGAAAAAAGATCTATCTGCAAGGTGCCCCATCTGGAGAATATCACCTCCAAGACCAGGGGGTCCAGTGATCATTCATGATGACCCTGGGAAATCCTGCTGAGAGCATCTGCCAGAACATTGACCTTGCCTGGGAGGTGAACTGCTGTCAGGGAAGTGTTCAGGGAGTAAGCCAGAGACCAAAACTTCATCGCTTTGGTGCACAAGGCTGTAGATTGAGTGCCCCCTTGCTTGTTGATGTACCACATTGTGGTGGTGTTGTCTGTTCTGACCTGTACAACTTTGTTCTAAACAAATTTGGAAAAAGCTTGAAGTGCTAGACAAACTGCTCTGAGTGCCAATAGGTTGATGTGGAGCAGAGATTCCTGAGGGGACCACAACCCCTGGGTAGTGAGGTCGCCCATGTGAGCTCCCCAACCCAAGAGGGATGCATCTGTAGTAAGGGTTAAGGAGTGAGACTGAGAGGCAAAAGGAACTCCTTGTCTCAGATTGCTCTGATCCTGCCACCACTGTAGGGCCTGGATCAGGGTTCGAGTCACTGATCAATTTGGTTAGAGGGTCTTTCCTTTGAGACCAAAAGGCTCTCAAATGGAACTGAATGTCCCTCATCTGAAACCTTGCTCCCTGCACTACTGCTGTAGAATCAGCCATGTGCCCCAGGAGCTGTAGGAAATGCCTTGCTGGTCGAGACACCTGCAGGGTGAATGAGGAGGCCAGAGAGACCAGGGTCTTTGCCCTGTCCAAAGGAAGGAAGGCTCTGGCTTTTTCTGTGTTCAGCTCTGCGCCTATGAAGGTGAGGAGCTGGACAGGCTCTAGAACTGACTTTGAAAGATTCAGAAGGAAACCTAGACAGGTGAGCAGTTGCTGGGTTATCTGTAGGTGTAACCTGACTTGGTCTGGGGACTGACCTACTATGAGCCAGCCATCCAGGTAAGGGGAAATGGCAATTTTCTGCCTTCTCAGAGAAGAAACTACTACTGCCAGGCATTTTGTGAATACCCTTGGAGCAGAGGTGAGACCAAAGGGCATTGCTCTGAACTGGTAATGGCCTGAGGGCAGGTCGAACCTTTGGTACTTTAGATGGTAGAATATAGAAGTAGGCATCCTTGAGGTCCAGGGACACTAGCCAGTCCCCTGGCCTTAGAGAGGGTAGCATAATTTCCAGAGTCACCATTTTGAATTTTGGTTTTAAAAGGTGCTTGTTTAGGTATCTGAGATCCAGGATGGGCCGCCATTCTCCTGTCTTTTTTGGGGTAAGGAAGTACCTGGAGTACAATCCTTTGCCCTGGTGTAGGGGTGGAACCCTTTCCATAGCTCTGAGAGCCAGGAGGGAAGAGATCTCTGCCTCTAGGGCAAGTGCCTCTGAGGGATTTGCAGGTGGAAAGGATCTGGCTCTCAGCTTTGGAAATTTTTTGAAGCTGAGAACCAGTCCCTGGCTTACTACTTCCAGGACCCACCCTGTCTGATGTTAAAAGAGACTCCCAGTCCTGGATGAAGTAAGCCAGCCTGCCCCCTATAGGTAGCTGAGAATCGGCCCTGGCAACCCCATCAGGGTGCCTGCTTGGCAGGGGCTTTGGGCTGAGGGATGGAAGTAGACCTGCTTGTACCCCGTCTGCCTCTCCCTCTAAAGAACCCCCTCTGGGCATAAGCAGAAGAGGAGGCCTGGGCTTGGTAAAAAGGCCTATGAAAAGGCCTGCCCCTGCCCCTGGAAAGCTGTCTTTGAGGAGTGGCCTGCCGTTCCTTGGCCTGTGCACTCCTATATGTGGTCCTATACTCATCCATTTTCTTCATGTAATTCTCTGTCTGCTCCCAAACTAGAGAATTACCCACAACAGGAAAATCCATGCCTTAGTCTGGGTATCCTGTGACAGGCTAGTACATCTGAGCCAAGCCATTCTGCAAGTGCCACAGATGTAGCCATGACTCTTGATGACACATCATTTGAGTCCACTGCAGCATGGAATTGCACCTTGGATGCCTCAATACCATCAGCAGCCACCTGCTCCAGCTCCTTGGCAAGCTGGCCAGGGACCTGTTTTGCTAAGAGCCATAACAGTGTCCCATCTAGATTTCTGATATCTAGCAACATAAGCCATATAATTTGCCTGTCTGAGTCCCAAGGATGATGCCATGTACTGTTCTTTGCCATGGCATCAATCCTCCTGAGATCCTTGTCGAGGGGTGTGAAGCCAAGGGAATATTTGCCTTGTCACAGGCTGCAGCCTGCACTACCCTAACATGGCTGCATTGTTGTGTAAGGAACTCCATGTCAGAGCCTGACAATGTGTACCTCTTGTCCATTCTTTTATCCACAGGAGGTATAATGTGAGGAGTTTTTAGAATTTTAAATGTCTGTTTCCCAAAAGATTTATGCAAGGGAACAGACAGTCTCCTAGACTCTGGGATATCCATCATTTCCACATAGTCAGGCTCCTCTTGGTCATCTACAGCTTCCTCCATAGGGAGCTGGAGGGTTTCAGCAACTTTTTTATAAAAGATAAAATGAGAAGGGGACTCAGAAAGCCTAGGAGGAGACACTCCTGAAGGTCTGTCTGGGGAGATGTCCGGGTCATTGGACACATCCAAACTTTCAAATCCACATTCACTCTCCTCATACTCCTCTTCCCCCTCATCCGGTTCGTAAAATTCCTCTAAATCATACTCTTGAACCGGTGGAACCGGCCAAACCGGACACTTACCTGATGCTGCCGGTTCGGTCGGAACCAGGGAAAGCGACCGGTCAATTTTAATTGCTTTGGCTATTTCTTCAGTGGTTGGAGAAGAAAGTTTTGGCTCCACACCAGCTGATTTAATAGTCCTTTTTGCTGGAACTGACCCCTCAGAGTCAGATCTCCTTTTGCCCGAAGAAGTCTCACCCTGGTCAGAGGGCACTCCCTCTGGTTCGGTTGGAACTGAACCGGGCTGGCCATCCGGTTCAGCGGACTTTTTGGCCTCCCTTTCCCTGAGCCTACCAACTCTTTTTTCCAGGGTAGCTGCAGGAAAATTTTTACAAATCTGGCAGTCTGCATCAAGGTGGTCAAACCCCAGACAATAAACACAGGTGGTGTGGGGATCAGCCTTGGCAAGGCTTCCCCACACACACTGCTGTGTTGAAACCCAGTGGGCCCATTTTTTCTTTTGGGTTTTTCAGACATAGTGCCAGTCCTATCCAAACTTACCCATTTATGGCAATCCACCAGGTAAGACCCTCTTATCGGTTCCCAACCGTGTCACGGGTCGTGGAAAAAAAAGTAATAAAATCCATTTTTTTTAGAATCGATAAGAACTGGTAACCACACTCTAAATCACAGATTACATAGAAACATAGACTTTGACGGCAGATAAGGACCGCTAGGCCCATCTAGTCTGCCCATTTCCCTACCTACAGGATAGGCCGCAGATCCTAGTTAACCAACAGCCTATTTCTTCCTACCCCCCACAAGAATTGCCTTCTGTCTGTCCCATGCATTCTGGAATTCTCCCACAGTTTTAGACCCCACAACCTCCTCAGGAAGGCTGTTCCATGCATCCACTACCCTCTCTGTGAAATAATACTTCCTCCACATTGCCCCTGACCGTCCTCCTTCTATCTTTAAATTGGTCCCTTGTTCTTGCAAGTCTCTTTTCTGAAAATGCTACCCTCTTGGACTTTGTTGATTCCACTGAGGTACTTAAAGTTTCTATCATGTCCCCTCTCCCTTCTTTCCTCAAGGGTATACATATTAAGCTCCTTTAGTATCTCCTCATATAGCTTCTCTTGCAGACCCTGCACCATTTTAGTTGCCCTCCTCTGGACTGCCTCTATTCTGTCTATGTCCTTGCGGAGTGGGGTCTCCAGAACTGGACACAGTACTCCAGATGGGGTCTCACCAACTGTCTGTACAGAGGGATAACAACTTCCTGTTTTCTGCTGCTGATGCCTCTCCTATACATCCCAGTATACCCCAGCCCTTCCTACTGCCTTCTCACATTGCTTGCTAACCTTAAGGTCATCTGATATGATTACCCCTAGGTCCCTTTCCTTTTTTGTTGTTGTTACTACTGTACCTCCCTACCCATTGTGTATTCTTCCCCAGGGTTCTTATTTCCCAGGTCCCAGGTTCCCAGATTAAAATATTTTAAACAACCTGATCGGTTCAAACCGAACCAATAAAACATTTACAAGTTCCACACAGAAGAAATTAATGTAAAACCTATCTAGTACTCACAATACCACAGACAGAGTCTGAACCAACCGGTTGCATTTAAATTCGGTTGAAAACCGAGAAAAACGATACTTTTACCGATAAAATGAACCGAGCAGAAGGAGAAATCTCCAGAGCGACTGTTCAGTGAGGCGGAGTAAAGAATCTGATGGTTTGAGTTTGAAGAACAACAGACAGAGTTTCAACCGAGCTCGAGCTCAGCGTTCCATGCCTAGCATGGAAAGTTAACTCTTTCCTCTCCAGGGCAGTTCAAAGGTTGGACATCACTGCATATGCCAGAATATAGCAAGACTTTATGTTGTTTGAAGTTACTGGTAAGCAGCCTAAAACATCCCCTATTATGCTGGACATTGATGGGACTACAACACTGGACCTACAACTATTGCTAATAGATTCAGTACTACTTTCACAGACCTCAGTAGTGTTCTCCACAGACTTTTCAATGCAGATGACTCTCCAACTCATCCTTCCAGCTTTCTCCCCTCTTCCAAATACCTGCCGTTCTACTTTAAAGCAGTCAGGATGCACGAAGCCTGCAAATACATTAGTAAGCAATTGCCAAGTCCAGAAATAGTGGGGACATACTTGACCTTAAACTGCTGTCCCTCACCCTTGACAAAGTACTAGGATCATTAACAAAGATCTTAAACCTCTCCCTCAGCCTTGGCCAGTTCCCTGACAGATGGAAATCTGCTACTGTTACTCTGGTCCACAAATGTGGAGACAGAGACCTCCATGGGAACTATCGACCGATCTCCATATTACTTCCCCTCTACAAGGCCATCAAACGCATAGTAGCAGATCAACTCACTGATTACCTGGACAAACACAATATCTTGTGTTCTCAACAACATGGGTTAAGACTAGGGCACAGCACCACTTCTGCCCTTCTGAAATTCACCTGAGCCATCCACAGTTCTCTGGATAATGGTCACCTAGCCGGTCGGTCTTTATCGTTTCAACTAAAGCTTTCAACACCGTCCACCATCATCTACTACTTGAGCAGATTTTGAATGCCAGGCTCTCTCCTGACTCCACGGCCTGGTTTAAAAGCTATCTGGAAAACTGATCCCAAAGAGTTAAAATTGCAGATGTCCTCTCTGACACTAGACCTGTCTGCTCAGGAGTCCCCAGGGATCCATAATGGGTCCCCTTCTATTCAGTCTCTTCCTGAATAGCCTTCCACAATTTTGACAAGAACAAATCATCCTCTATGCTGATGATGCTGTAATTCACACCACCCATAAGGATCCTGAACCCCTACAAAACAATCTACAGCTAGGCTTTGCCTCAGTTGAGGACTGGTTTAGTAAGCGCAAATTGATCCTAAATTATAAGAAAATCAAGTCAATGCTTTTCAGCAGCTCCCACAACAAGTAGAGGCTACACCACCTGACCATTACAAACTGCCTTGGAGCTGCCCTTGAACAGGTGCAATCTTTTAAATATCTTGGGATCTCTCTTGACTGTAACATATCCTGTGGTGCCCACATTGATAGCATCGCCAAAGCTGCTCATATTGGACTGCTCTACAGGCACAGGCAATACCTTACTCCAGAAGCCTTAAGGGTCATTGTTCAGAGCTCTGTTGTCGCCATAATTGACTATGGCCTGATCATATATGGCTCTGATACTGTAACTGCCATCAGAGTCATATCCACATCTCTCAACAAAGCTTGTCGGCTCATCACTGGAGCTCACCGTCTCACACATACGTGTGATCTCTATGCACAAACTGGTTGGCTACAACTCTCAAACCACGTAAGTACCAAACCTGCATTATGGCAAAGAAAATAAGCATGGACCAAGCACCCCCCAGAGTCTAAGCTCTCCTTTGCCCCAGTAGTAACTAACTCTTGCCACACTAGGGGATCCAAATCTCAACTTCTGCAGGTCCCTCGCTGCTGTACCACCCAGGGACAAAGATCCTTTACTCATAGGGCCCCTAGCTGGTTGAATGGGCTCAGCGGTGACATCTCCTCCATACCTAAACTTGGCCTGTTCAAATCCAGGCTCCACCTACTCCTCCTTGCCTCTAGCACCTGTGACTGTCTCCTTTAATCAGCCCCTCTCACCATTACCTGATCCTTGTCTCAGCTCTTTCTACATAGCACTTCTATTATCTACTCTTAATCTCCTACAACCCCCTTCCCCACCCTCTCTCCTCCCCCTGCATCCCTTGCACTGCCTGTTGTTCTCTCTGTGATGTGACAATGCCTCTGGCTGCTCCTACCTTTTGTGTCCTTCCCTTGTCTTGTAACACTATTTACCCCGTCAATGCCTCTGGCTTTAGTTGAACCCAAATGTATGCATTCATATTCATGTAACTGATTGTTAACCTGTTATCCTGCCTTTGTTATACACATATGCTCCCGTGGCCATTTTGGGTGTGGTCTAGCACTGGGTGGTTCCGATGTCAAATGGAGTCTATGGGAACGAATGTGTTAATTGCCTTCTTTTTTTTTGTTATTGTACTGCAACTGACGTGGAACCTTTGTAAAAGAGCCTTGGATCAAAGGTACTTGTAATACTAGATTCAAATAAATAAAATATGGGAAATGTGCTCAGTTGTGGCCATTGCTACTGGAAGAAAATGTATGTTCAGCTGAGGCCATTGATCCGGAGGAGAATTCTAGGTCCTATGACATAGTCTTTCTTTGCTGAAAGAACAAAGGAGTGTCAGGGACCTCCACTTTTTAATAGTGACGGAAGACACCACGTTAACAGGAAGCGGTGGTCTCTAGGTCGACTGCTGAAAATGCATCCAGAGGATGTCACCATTTCCCCTCCTCTCTTCTAAACTTGTCAGACCACTTGGGGTCTGGCTCAGTTTGTAATTACCTCTGCCTGATGTTCTGGGTATGCTCTGACTGTGGCTCCACTTCTATGCGGTCCTGTAATGTGTGTAACTGTTTTTATTTGCATTTCAAACTGTATATATCATACTGTTCATATCTCTATGCATTTTGTACCACTGTACATACCCTATCAGGTCATGTAATGTTTTCCTTGACTCTGTTAATCTGATTGTATCTATACTATGTTGTCCTATGTATCTGAATCATACTTTTCTGTACTCTCCCGGGTCGTTCCTGAAAATAGGCAAATGTCTTGTCTAGTGTACATACCCAGTTAACAAAAGCTAAATAAATAAATATGACTCAGGCGGTTGGACATTCCCTGTATTATGACCTGCTGCAAGAAACTGGGTGGAAGAAAATCATTTTATATCTTTACCTACCCCATGAAAGAATTCTATGGCATAAATCTTATCGGAATCAAGGGTTGGACAGTGTTGAAATACACATTATTAATATTTTGATAAAATGCCATTGCCCATCCAACACAGCCCGCATGGAGTGCACACTATGGGTGGCGGACTCAGTCTTATGTCTCTCTTTATTCTGTATGCTGTATTGTGGTTTCAACACACTCAACAAATTTTTGGGGATATGATTTTTGTTTTGCTGTACACATTACGGAAAGTGATAATTAATAAATAGACTACTCAAGACTGTAAAACCAGTAAGAAAAACTGGGTGAGGTTTGTACACTCAATCGGGTGACCATGGAGTGACTGCGCATACATCACGGCTTCACACCCTACTGTTAACATAACATTGATGCATACACATTTCTCACAGTCACTACCCATAATCATTTGTTACATGTCAACAGTGGCACAGTGTACTGAAAATAAAGAATGCAATGAGTAGTGAAATAAAAGAAACACTCATACCTCTTGGTATTTATTACACTTGCTATCTAAAATTGTGAACAAACTGTTCGATAAGATCAATTTAAGGTATTACAAGTATAAGTGAAACATCACATGCCTCTTGTTTGTAATCCTAGCAAAGCGGACATGCACATCATTTGCTTGCAATGTCACAGGATCTATTAAAAGGTAATGCACGATTAACAGCACTGCTGCATGGTTTACAGTTCATCACACAATGCGTTCTGGTCAGAACCCCATGTACTGCCCAGAGGGATCTGGATATACATCCGTATGCGCCACATGCAGCAGCTTGGAAGAGGCACCCAGAATCTGCTCCCCAGCTGACCTAGGCACCACAGAATGTAATGCCAATAGGCTGTATGTCTTCCAGAGTGATTCACATCCTGATCTGGAGAGAAGGCAAATATATCTTGTCGATATGATGCAGACACCCCAAGCACAGCAGGATCCAAGACCAACTGATTAATTTCCTGCAATGAAAAAAAAAGAAACCGTGACATGTACAGAGTATCACATATGGTCACAAAGCTGTTAAAAGCATGTGGTAATAAATGTGGTGCATGCTGAGAGGGTGAGGGTGACAAGCAGGGTGACCCAGGTGTCAGTGCTGGGTCCGCTTCTCTTCAGTATCTACATATGCGACATAATGGATGGACTACAGGGACAGGTGGCATTGTTTGCCTATGACATGAAAATATGCAATAGGGTGGACACTGGAGGGGGTGGTGGAAGACATGAGATATGACATGAAGGCACTGGAGAAGTGGGTGAAGACCAGGCAGCTAAACTTTGACATTAAGAAGTGTGCTGTCATGCACCTGGGACACAACAACCTGAGGGCAGGGTACAAAAAAGAGGTTGGGGGTTGGGAGGAGATCAGGACATCGTAACGGAGAAGGACTTGGGTATAATTACTTATTATTTGTAGTTACATTTGTAATACTTATAGTTCATGTTGATGTGTTCATGTATATATCATATTGGTGGTGTGTATGTCTTTTTTATAGCAAATTCTAGCTTGATATAACTATAGCTTGTACTTTTAGATAGGGACTACACAGGTCTGTCTTCAAAACTGGACTTTTGTCCAAATGACATGTATTACCTGTATAAAAATAATCTTTTACCTACCTACCATAGTAGTCACCAGTGACCTCAAGGTGGGGAAGACATACAGAATGATTGCAATTATAGGCAGGGGGAATTACCTGCAGTCGGAGTGAAGTCCTGGTGCCCCTATACCAGGCCATGGTGAGACCACATCTGGAATATGAAGTGCAGTTCTGGAAGGACATAGATCTTATCAACATGATTCAGCAAAGAGCAACCAAGATGGTGCGAGGGATGGAGGGCACACCATATCAGCAGGGATGCAAAGAGCTGGGGCTCTACACACTGGAGACCAGAAGGGAGAGAGGAGACATGATTAAGGCTTTCAAATATGTTAATGGGATCAATAAGCTTGGCCTGGGAACCATATTCCAAAGGAAGAAGGACACCATGACAAGGGGGCGTGGCCTGAAACTACAGAGAGGACACTTCAGAGGGAATGTGAGAAGGCAGTTCTTCACGGAGGGTGTAGTGGCCACCTGGAATGGGCTTCCAAATGAGGTGGTTGAGGTAGAGACAGTGATGTGATTCAAGAGGGCTTGGGATAGGTATAAAGGGTTACTGTGGAGTGGGGTGGGTATCCAAAGAGGGGAGGCGGGTAGTTTAGCATGGGGTAAAGGGCCACCTGGATGGACCATGGGGTCTTTTTCTGCAGTAAAGTTCTATGATTCAATGGATACTTTACAGTCTTTATTAACATTACATTTTTCATGTGTCACTCAGTCACACTATGATTATTGTTATACTGATTGTTACTGTCAGTCAGTTACTGGCATGTAGCACTCAGCCTGCATCCCCAGTGCTTACAAATGTACTATCTAGCTACTCTGGGTGGGACCACCTCAGTTACTAAGACCAGAGATGCACACAAAGACAACCAGAATGCGAAATTGTTGTGTGAACACATACAACAACATGAGTGGTACTGTGATATGAGCATGGCCTCACTGCATGCACTTGTGATTACATGATCACCAAAACAATATTGCTGCCTGAGTAACACAACACAGTGATCAAAGACTTGAACAGATGAACCTGCACACATGGTTGTGCGTGTTAACTGAGCCGGTGACAAGACAGCTGTGTGGGACAGCATCTTTGGTGCAGAGGTGTTGTCATGGGCATAGGTGTGTGGAATGAAGTAGAAAGATTGGTCAATAGTAGACTGATGGTGTGTGCAGACACAATGTCAGTTTTATTGTATTTATTTTATTTATTTAGTAATATCGGAATTACAATCCTTTGAGTCAGAGACTCATTTACAAAGGATCCACATCAAAGAGTACAAACATCATTGAATAATTTTTTAGCAAACAGTATTTATAATAACCAGCAGGTAGGGCAGGATGGGAGTCCATTGTCTGAGAGAAGGAGGTGCAGAAAGACGGCTGGAAGGGAGGGAGAAGGCAGGAGAGGGGTCCCTTGGCAAGGAAGATGAGGAGGGCCTGGGACAGGAAGTTGAAATACTTTAGTGGCAGTTGCAGGTTTGAGAATTGAGGAGATGATCCCCAAGGAGGGTCTTGAAATGACCGAGTTTAATCACAGCAGCAATAAAGTAGGGAGGAGAGTTCAGCCGGGTGGGGGCACGGTAGCAGAAGGATAGCTGACCTAAAGCTGTTCTGAAGTGTAGAAGATGGAGGGAGGGTTTGGAGGCACTACGGGTTGCTATCGACATGGGAGACGGAGGAAGGAGGAGGATGAGCCCAGGGTGGCAAGGCCAGAGAATTTTCCTGCCAAACAAGCAGGTACATTAACCATTCATCAAAGCTGAGCCAATTAGCAATATTGTATAGAGTGCAGGTATGGGTGAGTCTGTTATAACCAGTGACTAGTGGGCAGGCTTTGTTCAGGGAGACCCTTATTCTATGTAGAGTGGTGTTATCTGCAGACCCATAGACAAAGATCCCATAGTCTATGAGGGAGAGCTCCGAGGAGGAGACAACAAGTTGGAGGGCCTCAGTGGCCAGACAGTGGTGGCGGTGATGTAGCTGGCCGAGCCTAGCATTAACTGCCGAGCCAAGGAGGTGAATGTGCTCATGGAAGGTGAGCACTGGTTATAGGGTGATCCTGAGTTATTTGAAGACAGACACTTGTCCAAGAGGGTAGAGATGCCTGGTATGAAATAGGATGGGGTGGGGTACTATTGAATTTGTTTTGGTAATAGGAGAAAAGCATGATCTTGTTGTTTTTTGTGGGTTGAGTACCAACCTATCATTGGAGAACCAGGACGCCACCTTACTGAATGAATCTTGTAGGGACAGTTGAAGGGAAGTTGGGTTGGAGTGAGTGAAGAAGAGACGGCATCATCTGCGTACATGATGATTTTCTCAGGGGAAGGCCCTGAGATGGTTATTAAACAAAAGACTGAACACAGTGGTTGGTCACGGATGATCTCTGGCACGTAGATGCCTGGTACATGTGTTAGGTACATAGCTAGGGCAATAGCAAGGATGGAGGAAGTGGATGACATCATCCACCTGTGGATGACTGACATGGTAAGATACAGGGTGGAGTTAGTCAGAATACTGGCAGACTTGAGGCAAGGAGGGGTGGAAGCTAGAAGCAGGTAGCACACTCTTGTCTCTGTACTGGAGGTTCTACCTGTTGATGGCAAGAGAGAGGCTAGACATTGCGAAGCCCTAAATTCAACACTGCATTAAATGAATGTTGCAGAATGTCAGGATTTAGCATCATGAGGACTATGCTCCCAACCTGGATGGATAGGAGAGTGTAAAAGGAAAATAACCATAAGGTGTCAGGAAAGGTGACCATGATCCGGAGTGACAGATTTGAATGATTCAGCATCAAGCAGTCAGGCTGGCAAATTGGGGTTAGCCAGTAGGGGCAGGCAGGCTTTGCCACTCCCCAAACTCCACAGACACACACAGAAACACACACACACAGAAACACACAGAAACACAGACAACCACAGACACGCACACACACAGAAACACACGCAAACACACACACAGAAACACAACCGAGGGCACATATAGAAAATAAATTGAAGGCAATTAGAATTGAAATTGTCACAGGGTCATCCAAAGTGGATGAATTGGACCGCTCAGGAAAGGTAACTGGGGTCAGGAAAGGAAACAGGAGATTTGTAACAGGGACTGGGAGAATAATCGAAACTGCACAGCATGAAAAGTCATGGTAACTAATGCTGCAGCTGGGGGGAAATAAACTCACAGAACTGGAGGTATTGCGAGTAGAGGGAGGACTGGACATGGTAGCAATAACGTAAACTTCGATCACTGAAAATCATGGGTGTTAAATCAAAATAGAGGATCATGCTTTGTTCAGGAAGGGTGGAGGGGCATCAAGGCAACATAGATACTGGTTTGGGGGGATGGCGATGGAGAGTCCAACGTGGGTCACCCTTGAAACTGGAGAAGGCACAGCAGTACACAGGAGGTGACAAATACTGGCCTTCAGGAATGTGGAAGGAACTGGATATGTAACTAGTTGGTGAAATACACGTGATGGTATGTACACATACTGTAGTTCAGCATGGGGATATGGGCTCAATCAAGGCACAGTAGATGAAAGGGTTGGCAAATGACTACTAGATCCATAGCAGGGTGTATATAACGATGACGTGGTGGTGAAATTTAGGAGTGACAGAGAAAAGCTTGAGAAAACATGTGCGTAATAGCCACTGAGTTTTAGTTAAAAGACATGCAAAATTATACACCTAGGGCATAGGAACACTGGTGATAGCTACATGATGGGGATGGGGTGGGTATTGGTGCAGCTGGCAGTCACCAAGGCGGAAAGGGAAACTGGATTTATTATTTCTGATGATCGAAAGATGTTAATATAGAGTACAAATGCAGCCAAAAAGTCCTGTGTTTGGGGTGCATAGGGAGGGGTATCACAAGCAGAAGATGGGAGGTATTGATGCCCTTGTCAAAAACCATAGTCATGCCCAACATGGAGCCTTGTGGGTATCCTGTGACTATGGTAACTGCGATTGAGCACTTACAAAAAGGTAGACTTAATGACAGCGTCTGTGAACCAGGCTACCGTGAATGGAGGTAGACCGAATGAGGCACGCATTAACGACAGGATGCCGCTATATGTACACATGTGGGGGAGAGTAGGGACCACACTCCATGACAGGCAGAAAGGGAGGGAGGGAGGATTTTTAGGTGTAGTGTGGTTGTTGGCTGCCGAGCTGGCCATGTGGCGTGGTGGGTTGGCATCAGGCTAGGGCTGGGAGGGTGACTGGTTCTGTTCTGGGTGCACATTCTTTTAGTTGCGACAGTCATGTTTTTTTTCTGCTTTTCCACCTCCCCACCACATGCACAGCCCTGGAGTTGAGAATCCTTTGGTAGGAGGGGTGGGGGTGGCAAAGGCGAACCCGCATAAACAAGAAAAAAAAGTCTCTGGCAGCATTTCACTGTGAGCCTAGACTGCACATCACCAAAATTAATTTTCGGCAATGTACAGTCACCCTAACGGCAATGGCCTTTCCACAATCTCCATAATTACATGCAACCAGCACTGTGTGAAGTTCTCGGGGCATCACTTCCAAATGGACAACAACACATAGAAGATGGTGCAGAGATGAGAGACCAAGTTGGTACATGGTTTGTACCACAAAACTTACGAGGGGAGAATAAGTGATCTCAATATGTACACAATGGTGAAGAGGAGGTAGAGAGGGGACATGATTGAAAAATACTGAGCAGAAATATTCTTTGAGTATCCCTGCTGTTTCACTGCCCCCCTCTGCCCACCCACCATTCATTCTATTCAGCCTCACTATCCCTCCCTTTGTCTTGCTATGCTCCCTGATGTACCTATAAAAGGTTTTATCCCCCTTCTTAACAGAGTTGGCTATCCTTTCCTCAGTTTGGGCCTTTGATATTCTGACTTCCCTCCCTGCTTCCTTCTGCCTTAACAGGTACAGCTCTCTGTCCTACTCCTTCTGTGTTTCCTTATACTTCCTGAATGCTATCTTTTTCTCCCTTACTTTCCCTGCCACCTCTTTTGAGAACCGTAGTGGCTTTTTCTTTGGTTGTGATTTGTTTATTTGCTTCACACAAAGGCTTGTTGCCTCTGTTGACCTTAAGGTTAGCAAGCAATGTGAGAAGGCAGTAGGGAGAGCTGGGGGTATACCGGGATGCATAGGGAAAGGCATCACCAGCAGAAAACAAGAAGTTGTTATCCCTCTGTACAGACAGTTGGTGAGACCCCATCTGGAGTACTGCGCCCAGTTCTGGAGACCCCATCTCTGCCTAATGGCAGTTTTGATGAGTGCCCATTGTTGCTCCACCCCTCCTTCTAGCCTGTTTGCTAGTGCTTTTCTGAGGCACTGTCCCATCTTGCCAAAGTCATCCCTCCTGAAGTCCAGTACCCTCACTGTTGTATGGCTTGACTCTGTAGCTGACTTTAACGTGAACCACACTGTTTGATGGTCACTTGTTCCCAAATGGCAACTCACTTCTAGATCTGAGATCATCTCATTGTCCCCATTTGAGAGTACAATGTCTAAGATTGCTCACTCGCGAGTGGGTTCCGAAACTAGCTGTCTGAGGCATGCCACCTGTAGGGCATCAAGAATGGCCCTGCTCTTAGATGTGGCTGCAGCAAGTGTGCTCCAGTTAACATCTGGCATATTCATGTCTCCAGTCAACAGTATTTCCCCTTTCTCTGCCATCCTAAGAATTCCTTCTATCATATCCTTGTCCATTCCCTTCCCCTGACCTGGGGGTCTGTATACAACTCCTGTGTGGATTGTGGTGTCACTTCCAGTCTACAAGGTGACCCACATTGCCCCCTCTCCTCCCTGTTTATTCTTTTGTTCAGTTGCTTTCATCCCTTCCTTTACATAGAGAGCTACTCCTCCTCCTCTTCTCCCCTCCCTGTCTCTCCTGTAGGTTATGTACCCTGCTATGTTAACATCCCAGTCATGGTTCTCTGTGTACCATGTTTCTGTGACTGCTACGATATCCAGGCATCCCTCTTCCATCAAGGCCACCAGTTCAGGGAGCTTGTTGCCCAGGCTACAGGCATTGATACTCATTATCCTCCATTTCCTGATGGCCTTACTCCTTTTTCCCCCATCCTTGTCCTTCTTGCCTTTGTCACTTTCTCCATTTACCCCTGGCCTTCTCCCTATCAACATCTTTATGTTAGTGTTTACTGCACTTACTACAGTGACTTTTATGGGGGGGCTAGGATTTCCCTGCTCCTTTCCAGTGCCTCCTCCCTTGGTTAGTTTAAATACTTGCCACTATATTGGCAGCCATGGCTGATCACGCGGAACCGGAATAAAATGACTGGCATGAGACATACCAGTTAATAAACGAGCCTCAGCATTCAGCACCAGCTGTAAGTGGTGGATATGAACCACAGGAAGCAGTAGATAAAGGGAGTTGCAATAATCAAGATGTGAGGTCACAAAAGCGTGGATCAATGTAGGCAGATCGGAGGGAAGAACAAGGTGCTAATCTTGCCAATGTTTCCTAAGATGTTTTAGGAAGTTTGACAACTGCCGACACCGTCAGACGCAGTGTCAGCTCATTGTCAAAAAGCAACCCCAAGTTCCACACCTGTTCAGAGGTGGGGGCTGGAAACTCCACAGAAATAAACATGAGGGTAAACCAGCTCCTGTCCCCTCTACCCAGCGACCCAGGTCCACAACCATTACCTCAGTCTTCTCTGAATTCAACTTTAGCCAGCTTTAATACATCCAGCATTGGATGGCAGTGAGGCAGCTATTAAAGACCGAGAGAGCTCTATCCTGTTCAGGTGTAAAAGATAGGTAGTGCTGGGTATCATCTGCATAGCAATGAAAACTCAGCCCATACCTTCTGACAATGTCTCCGAGGGGCAGCATATACACTGTGAACAACATGGGGACAGCACAGAACCTTGGGGAACCCCACATGACAGAGAGACTGGGCAGGAAGAATTTATCCCCGGCACCACTCTCTGGGTGCTGTCAGTGAGGAATGATCTAAACCAACTGAGGACTGTATCTGACAGCCCACAGATGAACTCCAGGCACTCGAGAAGTACCCCATGGTCCACAGTGTCAAAGGCTGAAGAGAGATCAAGAAGAACCAAGAAGGAACGTCTCTTCTGATATCTAGCCATCAGGAGATCACTGAGCACCAGAACCAGCACTGTCTCGGTACTTTTCCTCTTTCGAAAACCAGACAGGAGTGGTTCATAGATGTCATAATGGTTAAATGGTTTTTAAATTGTACGGCCACTACTTTCTCAACAATCTTCCCTACAAAGGGAAGATTTGAGGAATCAAGGGGAAAGTATGAGAAAACATGCAAGACATTCAACATGGTGTTGAGAGAAGGGAAAGCAAAAAAGGAGCAGTCCTTGACCAGGGGGATCACGAGGTGGGACAAGGTGTTCTTTAGATACATAGTTAAAAAAGGGAAAGTAACGGGTCCAGATCAGCAGGATAAGGATAGTGGATGGCCAGGCAAAGGATGGGCTGGATTACCATTTACATCATTTTCCAGGGTGGATGAAGGAGACAAAATTTTAGTCACAGAGGGTGAGAGAAGCCTGGAGGTAAGGGTTGATGTCAACATGAACAACTGCAATACCTGTTGGAGAGGAGCAGCAGCAAGGGCAGAGAGGATTCTGGGATGCATCATTAGTGGGATTACCTCCTGAAAGGCGGAAGTGATGCCACCTCTGTGCAACTGTTGGTTAGGCCACACCACAAGTATAGTGCACAGTTTTGGAGACCACATTTAAAGAGGGACATTACACTACTAATGAGAGAATGCAAAGAAAGGAAAACAAAATTAGGTGTGGCCTAGGTGAAAGGACCCATGAGGAGAGGCCCATGGAGCTTGACATGTACACCGTGGAGGAGAGGAGGAACAGGGGGGCGGTACATAAATAGAGGTTTTAAATTTCATGAAAGTGACCAACAAGGTGTGCCCAGTCAGGGTGCTGTAAAGGAAGGTGAAGGAGGCAACAAGAGGGAATGGGTGTAAGCTGGAAGTGGGCAGGCTCAGAAGATGGAGGAGGAGGTGTCATTTCACTGAGAGGGTGGTGGAGCCATGTAGTGTGCTGCCCAGGGAGCTGTCAAAGGAGTCTGTGGACTGTTATAAGAGTGGATGGGCCTTGTACACAGGGATGGTAAATCTGAACTGGTCCAAAGCTGGTGTCACATATGGGACTTTGAACAGTATAACCCCCCAAAAATCCTAAACAACAAAAATTGCCCCCCAGTGTAGCTGATGAAAACCTAGTAGAGTCACAAAGACCCGTCTGTGCATTTAGCTGTCAGAGTAGTATGTTAGTACAATTGTCACATTAATTGTCAGACATTTGTGTGTCTGAGCTGTGCACCCACCAATCAATCATTTTTTTTTTATTTGTGATTAGGGATGGGGGGTTATGGTCATGCCTCTCTGTCATCAAAGTTAGCTGTCCTGCAATGGAACAGCTGGTGTGTAGTGGGGGCGGAGGAGTTTTGGGATCAGGAAGTCTTGGTCCAGATGCAGGTCACCCTCATGACTCAATTTTTCCACTCGAGTGTAGTTGGTCGGTGGGGGAGTTTATAACCTCCTGTCCTGGATTGCAATATTGAGATTGACAGAGGCTTCTACTACATCTATATTTTCAGCACTCTTGTAGTCAGGCAATGCTATGCATCCCTTGCATGACATTCAATGTTTACATATCCAGGTGATGCACAATTAGAAATAAGTATTTATGGTAAATGCTATTCTGGCCAAGGCTTGCTGAGCTGTAGTCATATACAGAGTGGTTGGAAACAAAGGAAATACATTCAATGACAGCAGTCAGTGCAATTCCAACTGTCAATGGGGAGAGGGGTGCAGCACCCCATACGTCGAATGGGAAGAACACCCCTCCCCCCCAGCTAGTGGTCAAACAGGAATTCAGCATATTTGCCGTTCATTTGCATCACCAGGTAAGAAAAAAGGTTTGTCTCCCCATACGATGCACAGGGTTAATGCCAAACTTCACCCAACAACTAACACACCAAAATCTGGCCAATGGAAAATCATGTACACAAATGCTCACAGCCTGGGAAATAAGATCCCAGACCTGCAGGCAATAATGTCAGAGGCTAAACTGGACATAGTAGCAATTAGTGAGACGTGGTTTGCCAGTAACCACACTTGGGAGACTTCAGTACCTGACTATGTATTGTTCAGAAGAGACGAGGTGCAAAAGGGGAGGAGGGCCCTGTATGTTAATGAAAATATCAAAGCTACAGAAATTCAGAATACACATAAGGAGCCAGAAGAACTGTGGGTCACTCTGGAAACAGGAAATGGGACAGCCATAAGAACTGGGGTTGTCTACAGGCCCCCAAACCAGAGGAGGACATAGACATTACTGTTAGAAGATATACAAAACATGACAGCTAAAGGGAGGTTCTGATAATGGAGACTTCAACATGCCAGATACAGATTGGTCAATACCAGCAGGAACATCTGCCAGAACTAGACTCATAGTGGATTCCCTGCAGGAGGGCCTCAAACAACAGGTACAGCAACCCACAAGAGACAGGGCTATCCTAGATCTAGTACTGACTAACAAAGAAGGATCACAGATCTCCAGGTAGAAGGTCACCTAGGGCCAGTGACCATCACATGATATGGTTCAATTTGGCTACTACATCTAAATCATCCCATTCAAGGCAAAATATGGGACTTCAGAGGAGCTGACTTTGGTTAGATGGTCAACAGAGTTAAGCTAGCCCTGGCAAAAGAAACACAGGTGAGGGGTACAGGCAAAGTGGGCAAGGTAAGGATGCAATACTTGAAGCAACATCCATTGTGTTAGACAGAAAGGAAGTGCAAAGAAGAAGGAAACCACTTTGGTTCTCAAATACAGTAGCAGAAAGGTCAGAGCCAAAGGCTGGCCTTCAGGAAGTATAAAGGAACACAGCGGGATGAAGATAGGAGGCATACCAAACTGCCCTAAGGGAAGCAGGTAAGGCAGTAAGGCAGGCAAAGTCTCAAACTGAGGAAACACTAGCACGAACAGTAAAAGAAGGTGACAAGACTTTCTGTAGCTACATTAGTGAAGGAGAAAGTCAGAGGGGTTGCTAAACTTAATGGAGAAAGGGAGCATGTGAGGAGGAGGACCCTGTAAAGGCATCTATCCTAAATAGATACTTTTGCTCAGTATTTACTGAACAGAAGGTAGGGCAGGGCCCACAGCTCAGCATCATGGACACAGGGGAGGAGGTGAGCACTACTCCCTTCACAAAAGAAAGGGTCCTACAAGAGCTTGCTAAACTCAGGGTGGATAAGGCAATGGGACCTGATGGCATACATCCCAGGGTACTTAAGGAGCTAAAGGAGGAACTAGCAGAGCCATTAGCAGAATTGTTTAGTGAGTGTCTGAGCACAGGAGAGGTCCCAGAAGACTGGAGAAGGGCTCATGTGATCCCACTCTACAAGAGTGGTAGCAGGGAGGAGGCAGGGAACTACAGACGGTCAGTCTTACCTCAGTAGTGGAAGATTATGGGCACTCCTTAAGTAAAGGATAGTGCAACACCTGGAATCCATAAGGGCACAGGATCCAAGACAGCATGGGTTTACAAAGGAAGGTCCTGTCAAGCTAATCTCATAGATTTCTTTGACTGGATAACCAGAGTGGTGGACCAGGGGAGCAGTTGATGTCGCCTACCTTGACTTCAGCAAAGCTTTTGACACTGTTCCACTAGAAGATTGATAAATAAGCTGGGTAGGCTCGGGGTGGGTCAAGTTGGTCAACTGGGTGGCAAACTGGTTGATGGGCAGAAAACAGAGAGTGGTGGTAAATGGTATACAGTCAGAATAGATGCAAGTCACAAGTGGGGTACCTCAGGGATCAGTCCTGGGGCCAGTACTCTTCAACATCTTCATTAGTGACCTTGCAGATGGACTAGAGGGTAAGGCTTGTCTGTTTGCAGATGACACCAAGATCTGCAACAGAGTAGATGATCCAGATGGGGTGGGCAGAATGAGAAGAGATCTGGATAAACTAGCAGAATGGTCAGAAGAGTGGCAACTGGGATTTAATGCAAGAAATGCAAAATCATGCACATAGGAAGAGAAACCCTGAAGCCACCTATAGGCTGGGAGGAGTTGCTAGCAGTCACAAAGGAAGAAAGAGACTTGGGCATCATCATCACTGATGACCTAAAATCATCCAAGCAGACCTCTAAAGCAGTAGGTAAGGCTAGGGGTGTTAGGGTGTATTAGTAAGGTATCAGAAATAGTAAGAGGAGGTAATAATCCTCTGTACAAGAACGCTGGTTAGGCCCCATCTGGAGTACTGCGTGCAGTATTGGGGCCACCTTCACAAGGACATTAACCAAATTGAGACAGTCCAGAAGGGCAGCAAAATGGTGCAGGGACTGCATCAGAGACATATGAGGACAGATTAACGGGCTCAATATGTACCCTTGAGCAAAGGAGGAGAGAGGTGATATGATAGAGGCATTCAAACACCTAAGGGTATAAACAAGGTGAAAGAGTCAACATGTTTAAATATAAGAAAATAGCAGGACAAGAGGACACAGCATGAGATTAGAGGAGGCCAATTAAGGGAAATGTGAGGAAATTATTTTTCACAGAAAGGGTGGTGGATGCATGGAATGGCTTACCACAAGAAGTGGTGGCTATGAATACAGTGCAGGGCTTCAAACAGGCATGGGATAGGCATAAGGGAGCAATACAAATGACTATGAATAGATAGGTCACTGACAGAGCAAAAGCCGATGGCACATTTATAAGGTAGAAAAAGAAATGCGCAGACTGGATGGGCCTTGCAGTCCTTATCTGCCGTCAACTTCTATGTTTCTATGTTTCTATGTTTCTATGGCACTCATCAGAGGACCGTTAGCACCAAATTGTTTGTGTTTTTCTGCTGTGGTTTTCTTTTGTCTCAGTGAAATGAGTACTCCGGGACAATAATGAGGTGCCAATTATCCAGTAATCAGACTAACCACATTGGTAATGCTCATGAATAGAGTGACTTCACAGGTGCCCCATCAATGCATGGCCTCTAACTGTGAAATATAGTCCCAGGAGCCTTTCAAGACTGTACTCCTGTATACTAAGAACTTTATGTAAAAAGTAGACTGCTAAACAAAAGCAAAATACCCATGATAATCAATATGTTTGCAAATTACTTTTTTCCCAACGGGCAACATTCAATCTGCAGTGAAATCCATAACTATTAAGATATCAATACCCGGATTCCATGTAACACAGGAAAAGGTACACATGTACAGTGGTATGTTTCCACAACAGACCATGAAATAGGCAGTATAGCGCAGTGGTTTAAGGCTATGAGCTGCAAACCGGGGAGATCTGGGTTTGAATCCCACAGCCCCCCACTTGTGTGAAGTGTTGTCCAAACTGAGACAGTTCGTCATGGACCCAGGCATTAAAGTCACCCAGGACCATCAGCCTGGGTGAGTCAAACACCATGTCAATGGCGAAGTATGCTACTTCCTGCAGAAAAAGCTTCTCATCACCTTGTGGACGATAGATGAGAGAAATTCTGCAATCCACACCTGTCACTACAGTACACTCAAAGGACTCGGCTCCCTCTACTTGTACACTTGTGAGTCCCAGTTTGGTTTTGAAACAGACTGCAACCCCTCCACCGTGGTACAACCATGGGCAGTGTAACACTGAGTACCCATCTGGAACTGCTGCCTCCAAAATTGGACCAGTATTTTCATCTAGCCAGATCTTGGTAATGCATGCCAGAGTCACAGACTCTACAAGATCTGCAATAACTGCAGTCTTGTTTCTTATGGATCTGGCATTGCACAACACCACCGGTGTTGGACGGTCCACTGGAGCTGCACAGACCACTTGCCCAAGATCATTAGTGGTGCTCTTGGGTATGGAAACCAGACAAGAGTGACCTCATTCCAGAGTCCATTTCATACCAGGGCATCTTCTGGTTTCCACTACCACAACACGGTGTCCATGCTCATTTGAACTCCACTGTTCGCGACCCCAAAACCCCTCCTCCACCTACGTCGAATACCCAGCACTGTACAGCGATGGTGTGTTGACAACTGTAATTGCAATTCAGGCAATTCTTCAGGGGCTTTAGGGCTTGCCACACCCATTCGGTGGAGCGAGCTTCATCTATCAACCCCTCCTTGCTGGCCTTTCTATCACTGTCCAGATGTGATACACCAGGCGTGGCTCTACCTCACTTAAGTTTCTTTTCTTTTACTCCCCCGATCCCACTCAATTTTGCTTATATCCCTATTGTGTCTTTCTTAGCAAATATCACATCCACATCCATAACAAACACAGAGGAGAAGTGGTTGCTTAATACCTCCACCTGCTCACTCTCTCCTCTCCCACCCACCCACCATCTGATATTAGTCTTCCAAGCCTGGCCTTAGTTTTTGTCCTTGAGTGCTCACCGAACTTTACTGATCTACCAGCATGGTTTATGTGACCTTGCTCCCTTGCACTTCACCTTAGCGCGGGTCCGGACTGACTCATGAAGTACCTGTTTTATGACATCCCATCTCTTATCCATGTCTGGCATTGTTGTAATCCCTTGCATGTGATCCTTTAGAATATTTCCCATTAACATGAAGTCTGCTCCACTGATATACACTGCCAGTGTCCTAGATCTCTCCACCCCTCACCCCACGTTACTGTGAAAACAGACATTGCCGTGGTCTCTCACAGTCAGGGGATCCTCTACAACCAGGTCCTTTACCAGATCCCCATCCGCCAAAACAACATCCAGAACATGGCCCGCCCTCAACACCCCATGACAATGTTAATGTCCCAATCACGGTTGTTGTTGGCCCACATTTTCGTGAGTGTTGCCACCCCCCCAACCACCAAACAGCATGGCCTGGAACTCTGTTACTTGTTATCCAAGCTTCATTCACCTAGGTCCCTATGCTTGGAACAGGCCACTCTGCTGAGGGTGGGTACTTCCCACCCCTCCTTGTGTTCTAGATTTTTTCTAAGCCTGCTCTCCTCCCTCGTTTCTGCTATATATTGCATCTTCCATCTCTGCTTCACATTGAGGTTTACACCACTCTGCTACCCGTACCCTCACCCCTTATCTGTGGTTCCCCCCCCAAGTCACCCAGCTTGCTCCTTAACCAACAAACTTCAATCCTAATATGAGATAGCTGCCTACAGAGTCGGCATCCTCCCCTGTCCTGGCCCACTTTAGAGTTATTGCCACCCCACAGTATGTACATCCTAGAAGCATTCCGAAGATGCCTGCCATGGTGGAAAGCAGCCACCCCATGAGTCCTTCTATATTCCTTATAGGCACGTCCTCCTTTTCACATTCCCTTCCCCCTGGATTACTACCCCTCCTTCCACTCAACATGGTCATACTGGGATATCCTAGGTCAGCCATATGCAGGTCAACATAAAACCAAGCACAAGGTTGTCACTTAAACTCCGTCTGACACTGGATAAATAGGCTTTTAGATGAATCATTTAATCAATAACTGAAGATACAGACTAGATTGGTCATGTTCTCTTCCAGCAAATAGCCCTGTTCTAAATAGACACTTACACTCTAGCTGATGGGACAGGGTAAACAGGCTATAAAACAACTCTTTAAATCTAACTGAATATACAGAATAAACATTATCATCATATAGTTTATGTTAGCTCTGTTTTACAACCAGTTGCCTGTAATATCACAGTACCAGAATAAACAGTATAATCATATAGTATAACTTTCATCTGTTTCACAACCCAATTGCATGTAATATCGCAACCCCACTTGTATCTCCATGTTATTTTGCTTACTCGCCCCAGAATGACACAGTGCTATTAAGGTAGAAGTCCTGATTTGTACACCTCCAGAGAACCCCTCCCCTTACCAGCCCATAAAGTCTATTGAAAAGGTTGGTGGTGCAGGGTGGCTTGGACGGAGGAAGAAAATTTCAGTCCCATCCCTCTCTTGCTTTCCTGCAATGCTGCAGGCTGCCCGTTAAATAGGTCAGGAAGATGGCAGAATTTTGGTGCCAAAAATGAAACTTCAAAAGTTCAGCACCAGTCCATGAGCTCCCTCTCGCTGGCCATTCCCTCTCTCACTCTCCGGCGCTGCTTCAGGTCGCCGGTAAAATAGGGCAGCTTCCTTCAGTGTTTTGGTGCTAAAATTGAAAATTCAAAAGTTCAGCCACAGTCCCTGAGCTCAGATGAATGCCCTCACGCTGGCTGGTCCCTGTCTCGCTCTCGTCAAAACCTTTGCATTGTCATAACTATGATAGGGCCTACTTTTGCTAGGAGAGGGGGGTAGGGAAGAGTAAGGGGGCATGTGGGAGAGAGTCAGGGAGGAGGGTGGTTTCACTAAAGGATAGGAGTCAGGAGAATAAAATGGCAGAGCAGCATGAACTGCTGTCAGACAGAGAGCTGGACATAGCAGGTATCATTGAAACATGGGCAAACCAAAACCATGACTGGGACCTGTCAGACAGAGAGCGGGACATAGCAGGTATCATTGAAACATGGGCAAACCAAAACCATGACTGGGACGAGGCCATCACAGGAGTTAAAGTATTCAGGAGTGACAGAGAAAAAGGTAAAGGGGGTGGTGGAGTAGCTGATTTCATAAAGGAAAGTACATGTTGAGGGCCATTAATCGGCCATCATAAGTCTTGAGTTGCAAGCATGTCACCATTAACAGGTATATCCACTACCTGTTAATGTCCCTAGGAAGGTTCTTGCTCCATAACTGCACTCATTACTGAAACTTGAGACTTGAACATTACTCAATATAATGGAACCACAACATCCCTACGTCTGCTTTTGTCATACCTGATGATGTACCACTGCTTGACATCTGACCTGCATGGACGGCTTTTGTACTCTGCTGTGACATTTTGTGTTCTTCCAAAATTAGAACCCCCAGGTGTCTTTCCTCCTTTGTGACTGTGAGCACCACCACATTGCACCCACACCATTATGTAGCCTTATCCATTGGTTTATATTGAACAGGTGGTAATGTTTGGAATTCATGGAAGTAAACTACAGATGCCAGTCCATGGACCATTTTAAAAGTTTGCCCATGTCAATCATCATTCTGATTCACCCTCCCCAACACACCTCACAGGGTGAATCAGCTCTGGTATTGAGTTTGGTATTCAAATGCAAACAGAAACACATGGGACACCAGTTTTTTTACAATGTCAGTAATGAACACATTGAAAAGGACTGGCACCAGGACTGATCCCTGATACACCACCATGTCAGCCACAACACCCCATGCCAAAACTGCACCACAGTTGACAATATCCTTTGCCTCCGGTCTGTTAGTTACTTGAGAAACATTGTTAGCACACTGTGCCAAATGCACAAGCTACAATGCTTATATATCAACCTCTTATGTGGATTGGTTAAAATGGCTCTTCAGAAATAAAGGTAGTAGAGTCACAGAGCCACAAGGTGACATACACCATGCATGTGGTGTTGTGGCTGACATGGTGGTGCTCACCAAAATTACTTCCTCCTCAATGACTCTAATATCTTCACACCCTACCAGTCAGGTTTCAGAAAGGGCCATTCAACTGCATCCTCCCTGATATGGCTTACTGACTCAATCCTGACTGGTATGGAGAGTGGGCTGATCATCTCAGCCATCTTCATCGACCTTGCCAAAGCCTTTGACACCGTCTCCCATCCTATATTGCTCTCTTGTCTCACTGAATCAGGCCTCTCTGTTGCTGCCACCAACTGGTTCAGATCTTACCTTTCTGGCAGAACCCAGTCCATTAGAGTCATAAACGCTATCTCCTCCACACCTTGCCTTAACTACCGGTGTCCCCCAGTGGCCAGTTCTGGGACCCATACTGTTCTCTATATTCCTAAATGACTTACCAATCATCTGCTCTACTACCTCAATCCACTTGTATGCAGATGACACTGTATTCTTCTGCTCAGACTCTGACACTGAAGTGGTACAAACTAACCTATAAGCTGACTTCAACAAAGTACAGCAATGGTTCGGCTCGCACCAGATCTCCTTAAATGTGAAAAAAACTATCACGATGACTTTTGGGATACGACAACGCCTGTACAGACTCCCATCCCTTACCCATTTCTATACCGTGGATGGTCAAAAACTTGAGTATGTCTCCTCATTCCACTACTTGGGGGTATGACTCGACTGCCATTGTTCCTTCTCATACCACAGTGATGCTATTTCAAAAAAACTATGCCCCATGCTCGGTGCACTTTATGGGAAACGCAGTATCCTCCCTCCCCCGTCAGATGTGAAGGGGTCCAGGAGATGATACTTCCCTCCTTTGATTACTGTAACATTGTTTAGGGTGCAGCCTCTAAGCCCACCCTATCTATGCTGGACACACTTTTTAATGTCTTCTGCTGCTTTGCTTTTGATGCCTAACCCCTTACCCACCACTGCAACCTCTACCATTCCCTAGCACTACCGTCCCTCAGAAACCACCGCATTTCACATTGTGCTAAATATGTATCTAACCTATGGCTTGGCACCATCACTTCCTACCTCTCCTCTGTGCTCTCAGCTGCCCCTCCACTGCCCATTATCTTCAATCCTGCGACTACGCCAACTATCAATCCCTAGGAAGAAGATTACTGTCGGGTAAGCCCCCTTCTCATACCAGTTATACAGGCTATGGAATGATCTCCATCTCAAATTCTTCATTCCTTCTCTGCCCACTCTCTTTCCACCGCCCTCGCTAACTTCCTCAACACTAATTGCTCCTGTACCTGATTCAGCCATGTGCAAATTGCTCACCTCCCAAGTGCCCAACCAGTGGCCTTAGCTTAGCTAGAAATGCTGGCATATAGGGCCAACCTATGCACACTACAGGGAGCGAGCACACATTAGCCAAATACAGGGTCAACAGGTCTTTACTCTTTCTCCTAGTGATGCCAATGCGTTTCCATGCCAGCATCGATTAAGCTATTCACACAGTCCTGCTGCATTGCTTGCACTCCATGAGGTGATTTAGCATCAGTTTGTCAAGATACTTCTCATGTTCAATTACCCTGATCTGAGTTTCACAGATTACTCAACCACATTCCAAGTGTATCACTGTAAACAATGTAACATTGAAATTTAGCCTTCATATGTCAGAACACTATTCTAGTGCTCTTCGGTCTTGCTTCATATTGTCAATATGCTCTAAGATCTGCAACCTATTACATGTTTTTCTAGAACGCAACAAGAGCAGCCCTTGCCAATTTAGTTCACCCCACTATGTCACTGATGAAAATATTGAAAAGGAGCATTCATAGTACTATTAAAGCCCACCCTTACCACCCAGATACTCACCAAGACAATCGTGTGGTGTTCACCCATTAATGCAGTCTGACTTCTGACTGTCTACAAGTTTAGTATCCATATAACAGTGTTGTCCCAGAACACTTTATTGGCATGTTTATTGACATGCATGCAGTGGGTTACAGTTTTTGAGGACTTCATGAAGTCAAGACAAACTGCAGCAAGATCAACACACAACACACCTCTAGTACCTATGTGCCTCAGCCAAGGTACACATTCATACTGGTCTGGCATGTCCTAACCTTTGAGAAGCCCTGCTGTCTGTGATCCATCACGCTCTCTTTTTGATGAGTGTATCCATTAACTAGCCTAATAATGCTGTGAGACATACCTGGGTGGTATTTGTCACTTAGCTGCATGATACTTTGCTGGAGTATAGGTATTAATCTGACCTCAGTACAGTTGTTTGGCAAATCACAATACTCCAGTGATAGACAGAACATGAATACCAGCATGTCAAACATTTCTGCCTGAAGTTCCCCAAGCACTCTCGGATGTAGTACATCATTCACCATGGCCCTTGGTTTTATGTGGTTCATCCCTTATCCTTTCCTCACCGATGGGGCTAGAATGCAGTTCAAAGCCACCCACCATTAGCATTAGTTCCGGAAATTGTACCCCACATTCCTCAATATTTACATATCCAAAGTGCCATGTAGCAGCTCACATTCATGGAATAATGCACAACTGTTCTGTGACTAACAAATCACAATATTGATACAGTACATCTAATTTTGCCATGTCTCCCTCAGTGCATGACCATCCTGCTACATTAAACCTAACATTGTCAGACCCCTAGTATTGTATGTCAGCCATTGCATGATGAAACTGAAGAATTCCTTGTCCTCTTCCTTAAACGATTGTAATCAACATATCAGTCTGGATTGGCTGCAGCTAAATGAAATAAAATGCTGTGGTGGACATCCAGAGTGATAGTCTCAAGGAGTTGTGAGGTGCTCCACACACTGTGCAATTGCCTGGGTAGAGAACACCTTGAATAATGCGTGCAGGTTTGGCATCCCTAATTAAAAGGATGACATTGATTTACTGTAGAGGGTGCAGAGTAGAGCGACCAGGATAGTAGTGTGGCTAGTGCAGATTCTAGGAGGCGAGACAGGGGAGCTCACCCACTACTTCTTGGAGGAGAAAAGGTACAGGTGGGATATGATATAGGACGTCAAGTATCTCAAGTAAATGAATATGGGAAGCCTTGAGGGGGTGTCTGCTGAGTGAGTTGGTGGTCAACAGGGGACACTAAATGAAGCTTGCAGTGGTGCAAACGAGGAGGGGGGAAAGACGGAGGTAGTATTTCAGTGCCATCAAGCACTCGGGATGAACCATACTGCCTAATCTGATTGCTTGACAGTATGTATGTTAGTATCTTACTGTGTCTGTGCCTTTGCTCTCCGTAATGCATTGCCAGTTTCAGTTAAACATTCTCAGTACCCCATCCTTGTTCTATCCCTTTGGGTGTTCTTAAATTTCCTGAGCCCTCACCTTGTTACCACACCCTGTGCTGAAACATGTCTTGAGAACAACAGTTGCTCACTACTTCTATTTATCGTGGATAGCACTCTGAGGTATCACTTTTCTGAATCCATGAAGGCTTCATTTAGCCACTACTGCTGCTATTACACTCCCATACTGACACCGGCCTCTCAAGGTCTCTGGTGAAACCATGACATAGTTCAGCAAACTTAACATTGTTGAAATCAAACCCGCTTTAACCTAATGAGATTGTAGTCTGTGTCCCAATGCTGAACCATACAACGTTGCAAGTGCTGGATACCACGTTCCCTAATACCTGGTCAACTGTGATTCTGTCATCATTTGTCATTACCAGACATGACTTATGATGCCAAATACACATGAACACGGAGACTCTCACATAATTGTTCACATCGTGTATTTCCCTACCGGCACAGTGATGCAGTTGTATGCATCAGTGAATGCAACAATCAACATGTTGCTGTGCAAACATTACATGCAATGGTACAGGAAGCAGAGTTAAAGAAAAAGAAACATGTACAGCACGATATTAAAGGTTTAATAGAAAAGTGTGTGAAATACATGTTCATAAAGTGGTGAATCAAGGGGTACAAATTAACAAAAATCAGTTAACAAAGTAATGGGTGACAAAAAAAAAGTCATTTGTCAAACTAGCTGATCAGAAACCAGTGTACTGTCCAGAGGGGTCTGGGTAGACGTCATGGGTATGCCACACGCAGCAGCTGGGGACAGGCACACGGACACATTGCCCAAGATGTCCAAGGTGCCACAAGATGTACTGATGGTATGCTGAATGCCTATGTGATTGATTAGTAGCTATGTCTGGAGGCAATGAGAAAATGTCTTGACAATAAATTGCAGCCAAAGTCAGCACAGCTGGGTCAAAAACAAGGTGATCCATTTCCTACAAGAAAGGAGAAAAGACAATTATTATCCATCATGGAGTACGTGACTGCTCATTAAAAATATTATGTAATGAATGAGTTGTGAACATTTTAAATAGGAGCACAAACAATGTTGATTGCATAGCTATGGCTGCTTTTATGGATGCCGTCATGAAGTGATCCATAAGTGGGACATGAAGGGAGTCATCACAATGCGCACTTTAAAAGATTGTCAAATAATGAGGAAAGCAGAAATTTTCTTTTTACATTGACTGTATCCGCATAAACTGGACCACCAGACTATCTCTAGTGGTGCTCACAACCAACATGATCATTCACATCTAATATCTCCAGCTCTTATACATGGATAAGGTGAACTGTCCACTCATTCCTGGACAGCCAGCCTCCCTGGATGTGAGCACACCAGGGCATGGTCGACAGCTCCTTACTGGTGACCTGTCTGCAAATCTAGGGTGCAAACAGAAAGCCGCTGGGAGAGGATCATGGGCAGGCTTGAAGATCCAGCACTAGGGGAGGTGTCTTACTGGTCCCACCAGTAACCACAGTTTTTACCTTGTTTTCAATTATGGCCTAAGTACAAATGCGGGGAGAAGCTCTGCACTCCATGGGCATGCTTCCATTGCCATGCATAACGCTTCTATTGTTGCTATCCACATATTCACATGCTGCTTGGAGCTGCGGCACCCAGCAAATGCCATGTGCCTCCAAAGCATCAGCAAGCTACTCAAACCTTACCCTAGGAAAAGTGAGCAATCCTGCAGACACTATATGCTTTCCTGCCCCTGCCTACCCACGAGAGCCAGGGCTTGTTCCAAAACACTGGTCACCAGCGTGGTGCATGGTGTGGCATCCAGCCTTGCAACCATCAGCAATGCTGGGCTGGCACTGAGAAAGCAGAATTACCCACACTCAGTTTTAAGAACCTATGAAAGGCAAACCATAGTAATCAACCACTTGCTGAAGTCCACTGTCCCGCTTTCTCAGTCTGTACATGCACTTGTCCATGGCATAATGTCTTACTTCCAGAGCATGTGTTCCCTGGTGAATGATGATGTGTGGTTCCCCACCACCTTCTGTACACAACGATCAATATGCTGCTGTACCCTATCTGCTGTAATGTCAGGCATGCACTCTACCCAGATGCTGCTTGTCCTGTCCCCATTCACCACTACCATATGATCCCTTTACTGTAGAGTCCTCTGGAATTATGACTGACTATATTATGTGCTCTCCTTCTCTCACTCTCTTTCTGTGTGCTCTTTCACTGCCTCAAAAAGCTCCCTTTCCCTAGCCCCCAGCTATTCCACCCTTCTGCTTCCTCTGGTCTGTGTCCTGACTTCTTCACCATGCCAACGATGGCTGGTGCATCAACTTCACTTATTAAACCAACACGGATTGCCGGCACAGTGCGAGGTGTGGTGTACAGCGCCTAAACCAACAGTGACACCAGGATGGTGGAACACAGATATATCGACCACTGTGGATAATTTCCCAGTGCTCATTCTCAGCAGAATTGTGTTTCATAGTACAAAAAAATAGGCCACTAAGGAACACTGATATGTCTGACAGCGTGACTGGCAATCTAATGCCAAAGACACAGTTACAGTATGTGCTCAATTCATGGTGCTTTGCAGTGCTGTCAAACTCCTACATTTAGCTTGATGAGCCAATTGTCTGTGTGACTGTGCTGTACTCGAATGCAAACTGAATCACATTACCAAGGGTAAGCAAGTCAGAACAGCCCCTGATTGAAACTCAGTGGGAGCCATAATGAGTGCGGTCAACTGCCATCAAGTGATGCATTTATACACAATGGGACTGTTGAACCTACCAAATGAACCCCCACCCCCCCCCACACACCCAAAGCAGAAGAACAGAAAATAAGTATAATTATGTTGTAGCAAGGTGAATACCATGATGAGAAAAACAAATAGTGTCTGTTTTTTTTATTTTGGGTGGACAGTAAAAGCACTCAGAGTGAACGAGCACCACAAAGTGTGACACAGGGTACATAGCACAAGAGGAAAACTGGAACCAGCATACATGGAATAATGACACAAGCAAATACAGAAAAATGGATATTGATGGCAGACAAAGACTGCTTTGCCATTCCCGTCCACCAGCGGGCCCTATACAGGTAAGCATCTGCTCACCCTAAGTGATCCATGACTCGTCATCACTCACGTCAGCCCAGTCAGAGTCATGGATTGCAGGTATACATCCCTGTGTCAATGAAGTAGCCACTCCTGGCTTCCCCCTCTCACTTTTCTTCACCTCCCAGCTTCACTAAGAGTCCTCTGGTGGCCACCGGTTCTCCTGGTGGCTGTTCTGGTGTCTGGGGCAGTCAAGGAGTTACCCAAGAGCATCACTCTCACTGCCTCATTATCCCTGTTACCATTCGCTATCTGTATGTCCCCCATCCCCCTACATTAGCCTGCTTGTCTCCTTCACCCTCCCTCCTACCCAAACCATGTCCATCCCCCAGGCTAGAACCCATATCTCCGTTTGTCCTAACCTCCTTGGTTCCATTATATCCTGCAGGATCACTGTGGACAATGACAGTATGTACCGCCAGAACAAGGCCCCACCCCCCATCTCGTCTATAGAGCTTCCTCCTCACTGAGCCGCCACCTGGAGTCTCCTTTCTTTTGCCAGTGATGCTTAGGGGCAACCCAGTATCTCCTACAGGAGCATTGGCCCCACGCACCAGCTCATTTCCCCTCAATCTTGACCACTGCCACTCCTTTTCTCGCTTTATTTGTGTCTCCTCCAGGTGCCCCCCCCAAAAAAAATTTTTCTTGTTTGGGGGAAATTTCAAACTCCCAAGAGAAGTTCCCCATGTCTCCCAGATTGTGTGCCTCGGAACCTCCTCCGAGGGAGAGTCTCCTTTCCTCCTTGCTCCTGCTCGTTCCTCCAATGGTTACTATCAGTTGCTTCCTTCCCCTGTCAGTGTGACGAGGAGTGCATAACTGTTTTCCTGCTGGACACCCAGGCTTGTCCTTCCCATGTTTGTTGTGCCCACATCTGAATGTAGGCCCACAATATCCAGCTTCTTCCTTCTTTTTCCTGAATCTACTGTCTTCCACCACTCCTGAGCCATATTTGCCTCAATGCCTCCCAATATCCTTGATGTGTCCCTCTGCTGTGTTACTTCACCCTGCCTGATTTGTACCTGAACAGCTGTAATAGTTCCCTGTCTTAACATCAATGATATCTCATCATCATTTGCATCCTCCCATCTGCCGCTCACCTCTTATACCGACGGGTGTAGTGGGTTTACATGACTGAAGAGACTTAGCATGCCAACCAATGCTCAACCCCTCCCCATACCTCTCAACCTCCCCTCATAAATCAGGGACAAGGCTTCAAAAAATCAACTAAGAAAGAACAAGTCTGTAAGTTTTATGTTTGATATTATTTTGTACTTATAACCCCACTGTTTAGTCACAGAAACACAATTTTAGGAGGGCAGAGTAAAATGTTTAGACAAATCAAGTCCCTGAAAATCAGGGACAGTTGAGAGGTATGCCCCTCCCCACCACCACCCCTCGAGGCTCCCCCTGGACACCTCTGGTCACTTTGCTAGTGCTGTAGAAATGTCCACCTGCCATAGTTGCTTGCTTCCTGTTGGATGAAAGTTGTCCCGGTCTTGCAACAATTCCCACTTGTACGTCATTTCACCTCCCATTGTCTCTCATCACCCGCCCAAATGGTCATGGTTGCATGCTAAGCCAGTTTCTCCCCCTCACTACTGTCTAATTGTGTGTCAACCATTGAAACTGACACTATTGTGCAACTTAGCAAGAGGGGGGTATCAGTAGTATAACAGTGTGAACAAAACCATTGCTGCTTGACCGGGAACATACAATATTGTGTTTATACTTATGGTATTAATTTAAGGTTTTGAAAAAATGAGTCACAACTATCACCTTAGTCATTACTTGCCCATTTTCTAAATCTAGCTACTTACATAAGCCATTTGCCATAGTTTGGCCTCTGCCCCACACACTCTACAGCACCTGACAATGCCACCTTCCTGGCAGCTCCACCCCCCCCTTATCCTTACCTACCCCCCACCTCTCCTCTCTTCTCATTTTTCTTACCTCCCCCTTGCCCAGCCCATTTTTTCTACCACCCCCCTATTGTTCTCTTCCTTTCCACTTTACCCTCTCCCTGTCTATTTGAAATTAATTTGATATTCTTTACCCTTATTTGTGTAACAATTTTGTCTATTGTCATGTGAGAGAAACATAGAATTTGATGGCAGATAAGGACCGCTTGGCCCACCCAGTCTGCCCATTTCCCTACCTACTGGATAAGCTGCAGATCCTAGTTAACCAGCAGCCTACTTCTTCCTACCCCCAACCCCTAGAATGGCCTTATGACTGTCCCATGCATGCTTGAATTCCACCACTGATTTGGACTCCACAACCTCCTCCGGAAGGCCGTTCCATGCATCCACAAACCTCTCTGTGAAAAAATACTTCCTTAAATTACCTCTGAGCCGCACCCCATCTTCAAATTGTGCCCTCTTGTTCTTGCACACCTCTTTTTTGAAAGATGCTACCCTCTTGGACTTTGTTGATTCCCTTGAAATACTTGAAAGTTTCTATCATGATCATGTCCCCTCTCTCCCTCCTTTCCTCAAGGCTATACTTATTAAGCTCCTTTCGTCTCTCTTCATATGTCTTCCGGTGCAGACCCTGCACCATTTTAGTTGCCCTTCTCTGGACAGCTTCCATCCTGTCTATGTCTTTGCGGAGATTGGGTCTCCAGAACTACACACAGTACTCCAGATGGGATCTAACCAGCTGTCTGTACAGAGGGATAATAACTTCCTGTTTTCTACTGGTGATGCCTCTCCCAATGCATCCCAGTATCCCCCCAGCCCTCCTTGCTGCCCTCTCACATTGCTTGCCCACATTTAGGTCATCTTATATGACTACCCCCAGGTCCCTTTCCATTATTGTTGTTGTTAGTATCTCACCCCCCATTGTGTACTCTTCCTCTGGGTTTTTGTTTCCCAGGTGCATTACCTTGCACTTCTTAGCATTGAATCTAAGCTGCCATACATTTGACCATTCCTCTAACCTTGCCAAGTCCCTTCTCATCCTTTCCACCCCACACTGTGCATCAACTCTGTTGCAGATCTTTGTGTCATCTGCAAGAGATTCTTTTTCCTTCAGTCCCTCTGCAATGTCCCTTATAAAGACATTGAAGAGGACCGATCTAATACTGAACCCTGCAAGGTACCCACTAGTAACCCTCCTTTCTTCTGAGTGGACTCCATTTACTATTACTCTTGTGTCCTATTCTCCAGCCAATTCTTTACCCAGGCTGTCATCTTGGGACCCACTCCCAGGCTGGCTAACTTATATATTAATCTTTTGTGTGGGACTGTGTCAAATGCCTTGCTAAAGTCTAGGTAGGCCATGTCCACAGCCCCTCCCTGATCTACTACTTTGGTCACCCAGTCAAAGAAATCTATCAGATTCATCTGGCATGATCTTCCCACTGTGAATCCATGCTGCTTAGGGTCCTGTGCCCCTCTGGCCTCTAAATACTCGACAATTCTTTCCTTCAGTAGTGATTCCATCATTTTCCCTATCACTGAGGTTAAACTAACAGGTCTGTAGTTTCCTGCTTCTGCCTTGCTCCCACTTTTGAAGGGAATCACATCTGCCCTCCTCCAGTCCTTGGGTACCACCCCATCCTCCCATGATTTGTTAAAAGGGTAGTCAGTGGTGTCACTAGTTCTACCTTAGTTCTTTTAGAATTCTGGGATGAATCCCATCAAGCCCCATTGCTTTGTCCACCTTCAGTTTTAAGAGTTATTTCAGAACCCTTTCTTCTGTAAATGGGCTGGTATCAACTTCTGTATCCAGAGTGTTTCTACTGTTTGTTTTATGTACCTCCCCTCTTCATTTGTAAATACTGAGAAAAATATTTTAGTGTCTCTGCCTTTTCACAGTCTCCCTCTGCACACCCTCCTCCCTCCCTTTATTAAGCCTCACTATCCCTCCTTGGTCTTCCTTCACTCCCTGATGTACCTATAAAAGGTTGTATCCCCCTTCTTAACTGAGTTGGCTATCTTTTCCTTGGTTTGGGCCTTTGCTGCTCTGACTGTCTTCCCAGCCTCCTTTTGCTTTACCTGATACAGTTCTCTGCCCTGCTCCTTCTGTGATTCCTTGTACTTCCTGAATGCTTTATTCTTCTCTTGAACCTTTACTGCCACTTCCTTTGAGAACCATAGTGGTTTCTTACATCATTTTGTTTTGTTTTTTTGCTTCACACAATGGCTCGTTACCTCTGTGATGGCAGTTTTTATTATTCCCCATTGTTCTTCCACCCCTCCTTCCTGCCCATTTGCTAGTGCATTCCTTAGGCACTCACTCATTTTGGCAAAGTCAGCCCTCCTAAAGTCCAGTACCTTTGCCTTTGTATGGCTCGACTCTATTGCTGTGTTTATTGGCGAACCATACTGTTCGATGGTCGCTAGTTCCAGATGGCTACCCACTTCTACATCTGTGATCCTCTCCATCTCCATTTGAGAGAATCAGGTCTAAGATTGCTCCCTCTCGAGTGGACTCCAATACTAGTTGTCTAAAGCATGCCCCCTGTAGGGCATCTAAAATAACTCCACTCTTCAAAGTGGCTGCTGCAACTGCACTCCAGTTAACATCTGGCATATTCAGATCACCCATCAGCAATATCTCCCCTTTTTCTGCCATTCTAAGTATACTTTCTATCATTTCCTTGTCCATTTCCTCCCCCTAAGAAGGGGATCTGTATACAACCCCTGTGCGGATTGTGGTGCCATTGCCTGCCTCCAAATTTACCCACCTTGCTTCTTCTCCTCCCTGTTTACCCTTTAGTTCTGTTGCTTTTATTGCTTCCCTTATGTAAAGAGCTACTCCTCCTCCTCTTTTACCCTCCCTGTCCCTCCTGCTAGATAGTGTATCCTGGTATGTTTACGTCCCAGTCATGGTTTTGTGTGTACCATATTTCTGTGACTGCCATGATATCCAGATGTTCCTCCTCCATCAAGGCCACTAATTCAGGAAGCTTGTTACCTATGTCTTGACGTGGAGCCTTTGTAAAAGAGCCTTGGGCTCAAAGGTAATTGTAATCCTAGAATTGAAATAAATACAATTTGTCAACTTCTTGCAGTCACTCACCCAAGGAACCCACACCCCCAAAAAATATTAACCAGGCATGGCCAAGATGCTTCAAACAGCAACTGATCCACAACTATCAATGCTTATATATCCCCCAGGTGGCACTATCCCAAGAGATCTTAGGGCCAGCAGGCTCAGTTCAGGTGGCCAGTGGAGCAGCCAGACCAAACTTACCCTCAATAGAACTGCTGACAGGGAGCTACCCTGATTTAGTACTCACGACTCCTGTAGAAGGATCCCTCTCACACCACTTGGAGGACACAGGCCTGTGATCCAAACACTTCTCCACACATTTATATGTAGGACAGAGGGGTACCATACCAGGCAGCTGCTTTAGACTCCCGAACATTTTCACTGCATGAACTGGGTAATGCAACGCAGCTTCACTTTTGCTGACAGACCGAGCGCTGTTGAAGCAGATTCTCCAGTCCTCTACAGGGTGCGCCTGGTAGGTAGCTGTCACATATACAGCCTCCTCTGCCTGTTTGCCACATCAGATCTTGTCTGGCTCCTTCTGGCGATACTGTCACCCAACTTCTTGGCCTTCCACATGCGTTTCCCATGTGAAGACTCTACAGTGCAGGAGCCCAGAGCTCATTCTCTCCTCACAGCCACAACGACTCTGCTCCCTCAGCCGTTAAGCAGGGGCCCCTCATTTGGGCACGACACAATGCTATTGGAGGGCTCCCGCTGCCAATCCTCTCTACCTCCTTCTATTGGTGCAAAAAAGGAGCCACCTTCTGGACTTCAGTTCCCAGATCATGGCCCATACCTCCCATTGGCAGCCAGCTCCCAAAAGAGTCCCACTGTCCCAGCCCTAATTGGCTGCACAATGCTCCATTTTAAGTGCCCCTGGATCCTCATTGGACCCCATAGACAGTCTGGGTCCAAAATGCAGGGGCAAAATGCATAAAGTCCCCGCTGCAAGGGAAAACAGGTTAGACAAGCTACATTCCTTAATACTCTGTCAACATATAATACATAAATTCCACAGCCCAATAAGGGGCCCACTTTGCCTACTTAGCAATTGCAAAAATAGAGCACTTACCCCGTGGCTCAGGCAGGACTCGAGCAAGAGAACCCACAGTCCCCTTCCTTCTTAGTAAACTGACTGGGTCAGCAAGCTGGCAGCTCTTAAAGAGACCACTAGAGGCATTCTAGTAAACCCCCATTTATAAGGGGGTTACACTTAGGAAAATGAGAATATGCACCAAGCAGCAGCCATAGTTTAATTTTTGAATCTCATTTTCACCATGCTGTCTCAGAGGTGGTAGAACATATTGAAATGCATTGCCTGTAAACAAAGGAGATAAGTGAGGCACCACTATTCAGTGCATCTTTACATTGCACAGATAGCTGAATTTAGGTAATGTTATTCACAAACTGGTATGGGAATTCTTCATGTTCCTGTGCCCCCCCACCACCAAAAAAAAATAAATGTATATAGTAATACAAATTCTCCACACAACAAATTACGGTGATCTAGTGCAACCACCCTCACTCCACCTCACAACACTTACTACAACAGAACCCTGAAGGAGGTGCAGCTGCATATCATCCTCTTCTCACCACCACCATGAGCTGACAACTGACTGTCAGTGAGTGGGAATGTACACTCCATTAACCATATAGTGAACTTCAACAGTACACATGCACAGCGCAGTCACCAAACAGAGGTGTTGGTGATAGGGACAATGTGTCCAGGTGATGGCATGGGGTTTTGTGGAAGGTGGTGGGTACATTGTGCAAGACAGCAGGTGGTTCAGTCAAATAGACCACTGAGAATGTGCTTTTTTTGGGGGGGTATATATGGCACATGAAATGGCAGCCTCAGACGTAGGGGACAGTGATCTCAAAGAAGTAAAAGTCAGCATCATGGAAAGGGAACATGTATTTATAATAAACATCTGTATCACAAACATCAGCATGGAGCAGAACACTACAATGTGGTTGGAGACACTGGACATTGAGGAGAGTGACTGCATATCAATATTAGTGAGCACTAAATCAGGGTGCCAAAATGTGGGATTTATTACATCAAGGAAACAATTAAGACTCTGAGGAGGGAGATAGCATACATACAAAAATTATTAAATACTGCATTAGGGAACATAACATAGGAGTGCATTACAAAAGGTATAAATGGGCTGTGTTACAAGGCAATGTTACAAAAAATGTGTGTCTCATCATCAGTGCACTTGTACACACCTAAAGCTCATGGGGTGCTCACTGACACACCGATAACTAATGAATACGATGTGTGAAAAGTGCAGCAGGCTACAGTACAACAGAAATTATAGATAAATAAAGCTATACATAGTAGATTTCTTTGTGCATTAGATCATTTGTAATTACCAGTTTTCTAGCCATTCTGAGGTGAAATTGCAGGACTTTGGGGAAGATTGCAGGCAGGATGAAACTAGCTGTCATGCACAAGGAGAATGAGACAGAAATGGGGGAAGAAAATGTAAAGGGACTGAAGGAGGAAGGAAGTAGGATTGAATTACTGGTAGTGGCTGCACACCTGCCCCACCTGCTTTAGACATTGTTAGAAGTGCAGGAAGAGCCAAGGGCAGGTTCTTATCAAACCAAAGGCGGGGTCTCACACAGCACAGAATGGCAAAGTTATATTTGGATTTCTTACAAAAGTACAAGGAGGAAAAACAAACAAATGCTTGTGTCTTGATGGATGAAATATGGAGCACCACAGAGCCTAAATTCAGAATGGTGAGTGAGATTACAGATTCTTGGAAAAATCTGACAGTACAGCTTTAAAATTGTGATTGTGATTGGTTGGCATCCCATGGCACTCCAGACATTACCTCATGGGTTACAGCCCACCTGATAGGCTAATGATGCACATGACCCAGATCAGATTTCCAGTATATCCAGGTCCCAGGAACCCCTGCTCTCCAGTTGTAATTTGTGCATCTGAATAGGCAAGGAAGCATCCAGAGAACCCCTGTCTGCTCTTTATCTTCTAAGGTAGGAACTGTGTTTATATTTAGCCTTTGCATGTGCTGGTAATCATTGGATTATTGTATAGGAATTTACTCATCCTTATTTTAAGAAAGGAGCTTCTGGGCTCCAGAAATATCAGCATTGTTTAAGCTTTATTATTGTGTTGATGGGAGCGTTCTTACTTTGTTTATATGTTTTTCTCTAACCCTGGAGGCCTCTCGAGGCGTTTATTTCGTTTGCCTGAGGGAATTCCTCACGTTTCTGGCCAGCAGCCCTGCCCTACAGGCCCAGGCAGCGTGCTGCCTAATCCATAAGCCACGCAGTCTCGCGGGCTCCCTCTAGCAGGCCCCTGCCTCTAGAAATGCTCCGCGAGTCGCCTCTGCTCCCCGCGACTCTGCGGTCCTACTGCGGCCCTTCGCTATCCCTCAGAGGCCTCCCTCCTCGGGAATCCTTCCCCGCGAGTCGCCCCTGATCCCTGCGACTCCGCTGCCTTATTCTAGGACCTTCCTCATCCCTGTGCGATGTGCCACCATTCCTTCTGGGCCCCAGGCCCATCTTTCTCCTTGCGGCACCCCCGGCTGCCACACGACCACTAAAACCAGCCCGCAGGCCTCAGCCTGCTCTTCTCCTCCGCGAGTCGCCTCTGCTCCCCGCAACTCCGCGGGCTCTCCGTGGCATTCCCCGCCTCCTGGCAAAAACCAGCTAGCAGGCCTCGGCCTGCCCATGTGACCCAAGAGTCACCTCTGCTCCCGACTGCTGGACTCTCAAGGCATTTCCCTCCTCCTGGCACCTCTAGGAGTTTCCCCCCCACCCACAGTCCTACCATGACCAGCGCGGCATTCCCTGTCACTGGGGCTCACGCCCAGATGCCTCCCGGCCTGCCGCTCCATGGAGGGGTGCTCCTCCCTCCTTCCACTCAGGCCTCTGACGGTAGCGAGGCCCGGGGATGCGCCACAGGGGCAGACTGCCTACTCCTCCCTCCCAAGGCGCGATGAGCAGTCCGACGCCGCCTCCTTCCTTCCTCTCCTCCAGCAAGCTGGTCGTTTTGCGGCGTGGTCAGACTGATGAACAAGAGGATCATTTTCTTCCGGCCGTCCACGCCACGTGGCGACTCAGAGGCCTTGGGTACATAGGAGGTTGTATAGCGCGGTTGTCTAAGGCTCTGAGCTGCAATCTGGTGACTTCCAGCAGACCAAACCTGGCTTTGAATCCCACGGCTTCCATTGCATACTGTGTGAACCTGAGCGGGTCACTTCGCCTCCTGGTGCCTCCAGGTCACTCCTGTGGATAAGTTTTTCAGCTTAGTTGCTATTCCTGGTTAAACAACCAGAGGAAAAAAAAAAAAACTCAGGCTAAGAAGGGGCGAGAAAGACAACTTGGGAGACTTCCTTGTTCCACTCGGGTCCCTCTCATAGCGACCCCAGTAGGACACCGCAGAGCTACTGCCCTGGTACCTCACATAGCGACCCAGGTAGGTCCTACAGAACTCCATCCCCATCTCTCGGTGGTCGCGGCCCCCTCCCACAGCGGGCCCGTCTTCCCGAGTAGGATTGCCAGTCTGGGGATAGGTATTTAAAGGTTATTGGGAAGAAGTCTCCGCCCATTCCAGGTCTGTCTAAGGGCCCTCACACAGCGCCCTTATCACAGCACCCCTCCCCCCACCTCATCCCACACCTTCTAATGGGGCATAGGGGGAAAAGCACCGGAGTCTCCTCTCTTCGGTCAGACCTCTCTCTCTTTATCTTACAGATGGTTAAAGCAAAGAAATGCACCACGTGCAGCGCCACCCTCCTCCCTCAAACCCCAGGCCCTCTCTGCGCAGCCTGCCTCATGGACGATGAGCTGTCTTCAATGGAGAGAACTCCCCCCCAGCTCCTTCTCTTCCCGGCCCCAGCAACTCTACATGGGTGGACCCAGGCTCCCTGCTGATTCAGAACCAACAAGCAGTGGTGGCCAGGATGGAGAGTCAGCAGAACTTCATGCTGAAGATCATGGAGAAGCTGGAGGCTCTTACCCAAAACAGAGCGAGACCACCCAGCACGGAGCCTTCCCATCAGAGAGACCCTCTAGAAGAGCCACCGGCCCCAGAGGACCCGCTCCCCAGCATTCCCCAGGATGGCAACACTGAGGAAAGAGAGGAAGAGGACGAATTCGATGAGGAGGAGGAGGAGGAGCATGGCTTGGAATCAGACATAGAGGACCTCGATCAACAGGCAACCCCGTCTCTGACATCAAAACTGTGTGCGTTCGAGACAATCCCCGGCCTTATGAAGGTCATCAAGGCCACCATGGGCCTGGCCATGGAGGAACAGGAAGGGGAGAAGATGGAATCGAAGCTAGATCCTATGATCCAGCTAAGGACCACCACCTCAGAGACCTTCCCAGTCTGCCCGGCCATTGAGGAACTGATCCATACAGAATGGCAATCCACAGACCCGGGCAGAATGCTGAATCGAAGGAACTTACCCAAGATGTACCCGATTCAGGGCGACAAGTCAGACGCCTGGTGCAAGGCTCCTTCCATCGATCCCCAAGTGGCGGCCTTGAGTAAGAAGACTGTGCTGCCATGCGGCACCATAGCACTCAAGGACCCTACCGACAAAAGAATCGAAGATATGCTGAAAAAGACATTTGAAATCGAGGGTACCATGGCCAAGGTGATGACGGCGATCTATTCCTCGAGGGCCCAGATCCGCTTGCTGGAGGAACTCCAGGAGCAGGCAAGTCCGAAGTCGAGGGAGGCTGAACTATTAGACTGTACCCTCAACGCAGTCAAGTACCTGGCAGACATGGCAGTGGACTCCTTACGCTTCCAGGCCAGGGTGGCCGCCATCATAAATCGGGCCCGCAGAGCACTATGGCTCAAGCTCTGGGACGCCGATTCAGAATCTAAGACTTTACTTCAAAACTTACCCCTTAAGGGGGGAGTCACATATTTGGGGAAGGTCTCCAAGTCTATCTAAAACAGAGGGAAGAGGGTAGGGACCTCTTAAGGAATAGGTCAAAATCCTCACATCTACCTGCTGCTAGACGCAGGTTTCGGCCCGGGACCAAAAACCAAAACCGCAGGGAGCCCTACCCGCAAAATCATTCCTTTCGGAGTAGGGTCTCCACATCCTTCACACGCACTCCCGCCTTCAACAACTACAAGTTCCCCTCCTCCTTCAGACCCCGGGGACAAAGGTCCAGAGGCCGTGGAAGAGGGTTCAGGGGAAAACAGTGACTCTGTTTCCCCGAGCCACCCTCAGTACCCCCCTGTCGGCCAACGGTTAGCCCTGTTCACCCATCGCTGGGCGGCCACCACATCGGACAGGTGGGTCCGAGACGTGGTCTCCAGGGGGATACACCATAGAGCTGACACACCAGTCAATACCCCAATGGTTTGTCTCATCTCCCATCTCCAGAAGAAGGGCCTCACCCCACCAGGTACAAGGAATCCTGGCAGATCTGATCCAGAACAGGGCCATTCAACCAGTCCCAGTTCAGGAGCAGGGGGAAGGCATGTACTCCATCTTCTTCCTGGTCCCCAAAAAATCGGGGGAGCTCAGGCCCATCCTGGACCTAAAACACCTGAACCGTTACGTGATCCCATGCCGGTTCAAAATGGAGACTGTCCGGTCCACCCTCCAGGGTATCAGGGTAGGCGACTTCCTAACTTCCATCGATCTAAAGGACGCCTCCCTACACATCCCAATCATCAAGAACCACAGAAGTTTCCTATGCTTCCACATCATGGGACACCATTTCCAATACCGGGTGCTCCCATTCGGGCTGTCCTCAGCCCCCAGGGTCTTCACCAAGGTCTCCATCACCGTGGTGGCCAGGCTCAGGGAACAAGGACTGGACATAGTACTGTACCTGGACGACTGGCTCATACGCGCCCGATCCAAGGATCAGGCACACGCCCATACGGAACTCGCCGTACGGGCACTCAAGGATCACGGTTGGGTGGTGAACAATGAGAAGAGCCAGCTCTGTCCAACTCAGCAGATTACATAGAAACATAGACTTTGACGGCAGATAAGGACCGCTAGGCCCATCTAGTCTGCCCATTTCCCTACCTACAGGATAGGCCGCAGATCCTAGTTAACTAACAGCCTATATCTTCCTGCCCCCCACAAGAATTGCCTTATGTCTGTCCCATGCATTCTTGAATTCTCCCACAGTTTTAGACTCACAACTTCCTCAGGAAGGCTGTTCCATGCATCCACTACCCTCTGCAAATAATACTTCCTCATATTGTCCCTGAACCGCCCTCCTTCTATCTTTAAATTGTGTCCCCTTGTTCTTGCAAGTCTCTTTTCTGAAAGATGCTACCCTCTTGGACTTTGTTGATTCCCTTGAGGTACTTGAAAGTTTCTATCATGTCCCCTCTCCCTTCTTTCCTCAAGGGCATACATATTAAGCTCCTTTAGTCTCCTCATACGGCTTCTCTTGCAGACCCTGCACCATTTAGCTGCCCTTCTCTGGACTGCCTCTATCCTGTCTATGTCCTTAGGAGATGGGGTCTCCAGAACTGGATACAGTATTCCAGATGGGGTCTCACAACTGTCTGTACAGAGGATAACAACTTCCTGTTTTCTGCTGCAATGCCTCTCCCTATACATCCCAGTATACCCCCGGCCCTCCCTACTGCCTTCTCACATTGCTTGCTAACCAGCATCTCAGGGCCATCATCAACTCAGCGGACGGCTGGGCGAGGCCGGCCCCAGCACGGATCCGCAGCCTCCGGAAACTGGCCGGGCAGTTAGGGTCACACCCCCGCACTACAGTGGCAAAGGTGGCGAAACTCCTGGGATGCATGGCCTCCTGCATCGACCTCGTCCCTTGGGCCAGGTGGCACATGCGTCCACTCCAAAATTTCATCCTGGCATGCAGAGCACCAAACGAGTACAACCTGCGCTGCCCGGTCCAGTTGCCCGCAGAAGTGAGATCTTCCCTGAGGTGGTGGGTCACTCCGGGAAATCTGACAAGGGGAGTCCCCCTGGAAGCCCCCCCCTGATTCCCATTGAGACGGACGCGAGTCTCTCTGGCTGGGGAGCCTGCCTGGGGGACGAGTCAGTGCAAGGCACTTGGTCCCCAGTGGAGGCTCTACTCTCAATCAATGTGCTGGAAATGAGAGCAGTGTTCCACGCGCTAAGGGCCTTCCGCCACATCATACAGGGACAGTCGGTTCTGATCAAATCAGACAATCGCGTGACGGTGGCATACATAGCAAAACAAGGGGGTACCAGAAGCAAGGCCATGTCACGGGAAACCTCAAGGGTAATGAACTGGGCACAAACACACCTATCCCACCTGGGGGCGGTTCATTTGGCGGGAAAGCTGAACATAAGTGCGGATTGGCTCAGCCGCCAAAAGATCCATCCCAGAGAATGGCGCCTGCACCCAGACCTGTTTCGGTTAATCCAGGTGACGTGGGGCCCAGTGTCCATAGACCTAATGGCATCGAGGGACAACGCCCAGGTGGACAGGTACTTTCCAGGTTCAGGGACACGCAATCCCAAGGCACGGATGCCCTGTCCCAGGTATGGTCTGAGAACGGCACATACGTGTTCCCTCCACTCCCCCTCATTCCTCAAGTCTTGGACAAAATCCGGAAATCCCGAACCACCGTTATCCTGGTGGCCCCATACTGGCCCCGCAGATCGTGGTTCACAGTGATCACAGAGATGTCATTAGCCAGCCTTCAGATTCCGACCCATCCAGACATGCTGTCGCAGGGCCCAGTGATGCACCCGTCCCCTCGAACACTAAAGCTCATGGCCTGGCTCCTGAGAGGGAACGACTATCGGCCACCGGGTATCACGAGTCGGTCATAGGCATGCTTCTCCGGTCTTGTCGCGCCTCCACCACCTCCACCTACGAGAGACAATGGTCCGTCTTCTCACAGTGGTACCACCGCCGAGGCTCGATACCAGAACAAGCTGATCTTCCCACTATCCTGTTGTTCCTGCAACAGGGGGTGGATAAGGGGCTGGCACCCTCCTCTCTAAGGGTGCAGCTGGCGGCCATCGGGGCGGCCAGAGGCCTCATCAAGGGACACCCACCGGGAGCTCACCTGGATGCAACCCACTTCCTGAGGGCCGTGGACCTCATGTGGCCCAGGGCCAGACCTGGCGTCGCACCTTGGGACCTACCTCTGGTACTGGACTCCCTAAGAGCACCACCATATGAACCCCTTGTCAAAGCAGACCTCTTCTGGGTAGGCCTGAAGCCGCCTTTCTTGTGGCCATCTGCTCGGCCAGAGAATAGGGGCTTCAGGTGCCCTGTCTCAGCACCACCCTACACCGCCTTCACCCCCAAAGTCTGACCCGGACAAGTACCGGCCTTCCAGCCAAGATCCCACAAGGTTCCATAAGGAACAACCCATAGACTCACCCACCCTAACCCGCTCTGCTCTACAGGACGGGAACAGTGCCCTTAACTCTCTGGATGTCAGATCGGCCCTCTCGGTCTATCTGGCCAGGTCTCAACCATCCATAGGCGGAGACTCTTCATCGTATCGAAGGGTCAATGACAGGGGCTCACGGCATCCAAGACCACCATTGCAGGGTGGATCAGACGGGTTGTGCTCCACGCCTATACGGCGAAGCGTCTGACTGCGCCACAGGTGATCAGAGCACACTCCACCAGGGCAGTTTCCACCTCTTGGGTGGAACGGGCACTGGTATCATCCGAGGACATCTGTAGGGCCGCTACCTGGAGCTCCCTACACACCTTTGCGAGGCACTACAGGCTGGAGCAACTCCAGGATTTCAGGCCGGCCTTTGCCTTCCCGTCCCTAGCGGGCCCATCTCCTGGACCCTCCGATTCATCGAATCCACCTGGAGAGTTTAAACTGCTTCTTATCTCCCATGATGTGTCTGGGAGTGCCATGGGATGCCAACCAATCACAATGGGTGTTTACTCACCCTGGTAAAGGTGATTGTGTGGTTGGCATCCATGGCACTCCAAGGCCCTCCCTCAGGAATGATCAGAGCGTCTCACCAGAAAAGAAGAGAAACAGGAGGTCCCTACTCCTTCAGACCTCAATCCGGCTGCAAAGAAAACTTAAGTCGAACCACGGTTCGAGGTAGTTTGTACAGAATAGGGAATAAATTCAGCCCTCTGGACCCATTATTTAATCCTGTCGTTGCATATCTCATCATTGCTAGTCTCTATTGTGTGCATTGCTTGCTTGTGTTCCTACATTCTTCCTTTCAGCTATGGAAAATTCAAACTGGAGAGCAGGGGTTCCTGGGACCTGGATATACTGGAAATCTGATCTGGGTCATGTGCATCATTAGCCTATAAGGTGGGCTGTAACCCATGAGGTAATGTCTGGAGTGCCATGGATGCCAACCAACACAATCACCTTTACCAGGTGAGTAAACACCCATTCTCTGTTAAAAGTTATGGACACAGTTAACTTTGGCTGATGAAGAAGGTCAATACTAGTATGAAATGCATTCTGTTGTTTTGATGCATGTAACAAAAAGAACTCCCAGTGGGGAAAGTAGTAGAAGAGACTAGAATCTCATCAAGGGAAATTTGCTACTGAGGATATTAATCACTTCATGGTACTGGTTGCCACAAGAAACACAGGACCGGCTACTGTTGCTGATTATTTAATTACAGGAAAGAATGGGGTGGGGGCAGCCTAGAGGCCGGATAGTCAGGAGGTTTATCTAAATAATCAGAATTAGGACGGTGTCATAGTTTTTTTTTTTTTTTAGCTGTTTCTAGTGTTTCTTATCAATTTAAGGTAATTTGATTAAAGTATTTTATTGTCATAGCACCAACAGCAAACAAGAGGTAAGGGTGTGGATTGGGCCTCTAGGCCCCATGGCCTGGTGGGGGATCAGGCTTAGAGCCTAGGTCTGGGATACCTTGCAGGCCCCTCCAGCTGGCCAACTATAAGAAGAATGCAAGTTGTTCATTGTGAGATATTTAGGGTAAAAAGTTCACTGGAATACCACTTTTAGAATCAAGCAATTTACATGCTGGCTGCAGCCTAGAGGTGGGGTAATAGGCATTATGGGTAGTTGTTGTACCCATACCTGGACACAGACTTAAGGGTTTCTCAGAGTTTAATAGAGGGATGCAAAAAAAAAAAAAAACCTGTTTGCTTGCTTCTCCGTGAAACTTGGGCATGCACTACACAGTTTAGAGATGTTGGTCGTTTAAAAACAAAAAAACAAAAAATAATAATTTGAACGTTTAGTGCTACTGTTTTTCCTTTGTCAGATTTATTAGTTGCAGTCTGGTTACGTAAGCATATTGATCTCAACTGGTTCTGACCACAGAGCGTTTTCTGGTAGCTGCAGCTCATTGGGGGAGGAGCGGGGGAGCACCGTTAAATAGAGTCTCTCTCCCAAGCTGGGCTGCCTCGTGACCATGCACTCAGTACACAGGGCTGTCTGGTCAGAGACTTGGTGTGTTCGCTCCCTCCCTCCCCTCTAAGTATCATGGTCTGGTGTAGGGCTTACCTGTGAAGCAGCAGCGGAGTCCTCTGGGAGCAGTCCCAGATCTGCGCAGGTCCGGGGGACCCCATCCTGGGCCAAGATATCGAGGTATTCCTCCTGGGGCTTTCTCCTCCCGGGGGGTAGCAGCAGATGTTGGAGCAGGTGCCAGCACCATGTAGTGGTATCAGGCTGGAACACATCGGATGGGGTCTGACTGGCCCATAGAGGTGCATGGCTTGGCAGTGACAAGGGTTCAGGCCAGGGATAATTTATTGGGATGGGTGCCTGGCCGTGCTTTTAGGCCAGTTTTCGGATGTTCTTTTGGTGCATGGGAGAATGCAGAGGCTACAAGCACTCTTTAGAATCCTTCTGATAAATGTCCACATTGTAGCTTGCACTTACTAAACGCCAGCCGCACTAGACTTGATAAGGAAGGGCACGAGTGATAGATACAGAGTGGGCCCTGCAAAAAAAAAAAAAGGATGGACAGTGGTAGAGAATAGATATATTACAGTAAACATGTTTATTTACAGGGGGATCTGTTACAGCAGTAAAAAAAACATAGATACATAGACAGTGTCAGCAGATAAGGGCCTATGGCCCACCCAGTCTGCCCATTTGAGCTTGTAAGTTCAGTTTGTTTTCCTAGAAGTCTGTTGCCCCTTACCCCTGACCTCCAGAATTCCTTTATGTCTATCCCATGCATTCTTAAATCCCGTGATTGTTTCAGCCCCCCCCACTTCCTCTGGCAGGGTGTTCCCACTTGTCCACCACCCGTTCTGTAGAAGAAATTCCTTCTCATGTTTCCTCTGAATCATCCTCCCTCCAACTTCATCCCATGCCCTGTTGTTCTGGAACATCTTTTTCACTTAAAAATAGTGTTTTCCTCACCCTGTTCCTCCCTGTAAGATACTTGTATGTCTCTATCATATCCTCTCTCCTCCTCTCCTCCAAGGAGTACATGCTCACTTCCTTCAACCTGTCTTCATAGGACTTGTGATGCAATCCATGCACCATCTTTGTTGCCCTCCTCTGAACCTTCTCTACCCTGTCTCGTCCTTACATGAGGTATGGTCTCCAGAACTGTACACTGTACTCCAGGTGGAGCCCCACTAGTGTCTTGTATAGCAGAATTATGACCTCCCTTTTCCTGCCGGTGATGTCCCTGCCTATACATCCCAGCATCCTATTTGCTTTACCTGCCTTGTCACACTGTTTCCCTACCTTGAGGTCATCAGAGATGACAACCCCAAGATCCCTTTCCCGTTTGGTGCATGCTATAACTTCACCCCCAACTGATATATTGTGCCAGGGTTTTTGTGCCCCATATGCATTATCTTGCACTTCTTTGCATTGAATTTCAACTGCCAAACCCTGACCATTCTTCAAGTTTCTGCGGGTGCTTCTCATTCCTGTCTACACCCTCTGGTGTGTCTACTCCTGTTACAGAGCTTTGTAGTCATCGGCGAACAGTGATATTCTGCCTTCTGGGTCCTGCGCAATGTCACTGATGAAGATGTTGAATAGGACCAGTCCCAGCACTGATCTCTGTGGTACCCCACTGGTCACTCTTCCCTCTGTGGAGTGACAGCCATTTACCACCTCTGTGTCCTGCCACCCAGCCAGTTACCTACCCACCACACTACTGTCCTGCCCACACCATATTCCACAGTTTGTGTAATAGTCTTCTATGTGGCACAGTGTCAAAGGCCTTCAAGTTGAATCCAGATAGGCCATGTCCACTGCCCTCCCTGATCCACCTCCCTAGTCACCCAGTCAAAAAATTCAATGAGGTTGGTCTGACATGATACCCCTTGGAGAAACCATGCTGTCTTGGGTCCTATAGTCCATTGACAACCAGATGTTCCACCAACTCTCCTTCAGTAGTGTGCTTCCATGATCTTTCCCCACTACCGAGGTGAGGCTGACTGGTCTGTAGTTCCCTGCTTCCACTTTGTTCCACTTTTGTATAAATGGGAATACATCTGCTATCCTCCAGTCTTTGGGTACCTCCTGTTTCCAGTGATCAGCTAAACAGGATAGCCAGAGGTTCAGCCACCACCTCTCTTAGTTCTTTAAGGACCTGGGGTGCACCCATCTGGCCCCATTGCTTAATCATCTCTTATTACTTCCAGTTCCTTCAGGACCCTTTCTCTGTAAAGGGACTTGTGTCCATTTCTGCACCATTCTCACCCCTTGTACTCCCTTCAGACCCGTACCCTCCTCTACACTCAGTAAAGACTGAGCAGAAATACCTGTTCAATATAAACACCTGTTGTCATCCTCCATCACGGCCCCCCATCCCTCCCCTTCATAGAACATAGACTTTGACGGCAGATAAGGAACCATAGCCCATCTAGTCTGCCCATTTCTACCCAGGATAGTACGGCAGATCCTAACTAACCAACAGCCTTTATCTTCCTGCCCCCACAAGAATTGCCTTATGTCTGTCCCATGCATTCTTGAATTCTCCACAGTTTTATACCCACAACTTCCTCAGGAAGGCTCAACATCCATCCACTACCCTCTCTGTGAAATAATACTTCCTCACATTGCCTCTGAACCGCCCTCCTTCTATCTTTTAAATTGTGTCCCTTGTTCTTGCAAGTCTCTTTTTCTGAAAAGATGCTACCTCTTGGACTTTGTTGATTCCCTCAAGGTACTTGAAAGTTTCTATCATGTCCCCCCTCTCCCTTCTTTCCTCAAGGGTATACATATTAAGCTCCTTTAGTCTCTCCTCATATGGCTTCTCTTGCAGACCCTGCACCATTTTAGTTGCCCTCTTCTGGACTGCCTCTATCCTGTCTATGTCCTTGCGGAGATAGGGTCTCCAGAACTGGGCACAGTATTCCAGATGGGGTCTCACCAACTGTCTGTACAGAGGGATAACAACTTCCTGTTTTCTGCTGCTGATGCCTCTCCTATACATCCCAGTATACCCCGGCCTCCCTACTGCCTTCTCACATTGCTTGCTAATCTAAGGTCATCTGATATGATTACCCCAGGTCCCTTTCCTGTTTTGTTGTTGTTACTACCTCCCCACCCATTGATGTATTCTTCCTGGGTTCTTGTTTCCCAGGTGCATTATTTTGCACTTTTGCATTGAATCCTAGCTCCATACGCCTGACCATTCCTCCAACCTGCTAAACCTTTTCATCCTTTCCACGCCTCCTTGTGTATCAACCCTGTTGCTGATCTTTGTGTCATCTGTAAAAGGCATACTTTTCCTTCCAGTCCTCTGCAATGTCACTGATGAAGACATTAAAAAGGACTGGACCAATACTGAACCCTGCAGTACCCCACTAGTAACTGCCCTTCTTCAGAGTGGACTCCATTTACAATTACCTTCTGTGTCCTGTTGTCCAGCCAATGTTTTACCCAGGCTACCACCCTGGGACCCACTCCCAGGCTGGTTAATTTGACTATCAATCTTTGTGTGGGACTGTGTCAAATGCCTTGCTAAAGTCTAGGTAGGCCATGTCCACAGCCCCTCCCTGGTCTACTACTTTGGTCACCAGTCAAAGAAATCTATTAGATTCATCTGACATGACCTTCCTGCTGTGAACCCATGCTGCCTTGGATCCTGTGCTCCACTGACCTCTAGGTACTCAACTATTCTTTCCTTCAGAGGTGACTCCATCACTTTCCCTACCACAGAGGTCAGACTGACAGGTCTGTAGTTTTCTGCCTCTGTCTAAGTCCCACTTTGTGAAGGGAATCATGTCCCCTTCCTCCAGTCCTCAGGTACCACCACCCTCCTCCCATGATTTATTAAAAAGAGTAGCCAGTGGTTTCACTAGTTCCTTCCTAATTCTTTAGAATTCTGGGTAATTCCATCAGGACCCATTGCTTTGTCCACCTTCAGTTTTAGGAGTTCTTGCAGAACCCTCTTCTTCTGTGAAAGGACTGGGATCGACCCCTATCAAGAGTGCTTCTGTTAATTGGATTAGGCACTTCCTCCCTCTTTAGGAATACTGAGCAGAAATATTCATTCAGTATTCCTGCTTTTACTGTCCCCTCTGCCCACCCACCGCTCATTCTATTCAGCCTCACTATCCCTCCCTATTGTCTTTCTACTGCCCGCTGATGTATCTATAAAAGGTTTTATCCCTCTTCTTAACTGAGTTGGCTATCTTTTCACTCAGTTTGGGTCTTTGCTATTCTGACTTCCCTCCCTGCTTCTTTCTTACCTTAACTGGTACAGCTCTCTGTCCTGCTCCTTCTGGACACCACTATCCCTCCCTTTGTCTTTCTTTTTTCAATTTGTACCTGTAAAGGTTTTGTCCCCTCTACCCACTGATTTTGCAATGTGTTCTTCTGTCTGAGCTTTGGCTTCCCTTACTGACCTCCCTGCCTCCTTTAGCTTCTCCTGGTACTTCTCCCTATCCCCTTCTGCCTGTGTCTTTTTGTATTGCCTGAATGCAATCTTTTTGGCTTTCACTTTCTTTGCTACCTCTTTAGAAATCCATAATGGTCCCCTCTTCCTTTTCCTCTTGCTAACCTGCTTAATGCATAATTCTGTTGTTCTTGTAATCCCCATTTTAAATACTGCCCACTGTTCCTCAACCACTGATTCCTGTCCCACTGCTGAGGGCACAGGGGGAGCTAGTTTGGGACAGTGAGAAGTGCTTATTATACCTGATAGATTGCTCAGTAAGTTTTAGTGTGTTTAGAAACATTATGTTGATATGGGTTTATATTGGGCATTGTGAGTCTGATGGTTTGTTAAGATTAAAATTATTTGAATGTTTTTTCACAGGCCCATTGAGCGATATGGCCGGTGGGGCTGATCAAGGAGCAGCGGCAGTGGACTAAGTAGCGAGTATGCCAGAGTTGGATCAGCTGTTAGCTGAGGAGTTGAGGGCTCTGCTTAGGAGCTGTGGCACCCCCAACAGGAACAGGAGGTGCCAGCTGAAACAGGGCCGAGAGTGGTGAGGCCATGGAAAAGGTGCTGATAGGGCACAGGAAGAAAACAGAGGCATCGGCACCCATAAGCCTGGGTCTGCCAGGGTGGCCTTCCGGAGGGTCAGCCAACACCACCATAGGTGAGCTTGTGGACTCGTGAGCAATTGGGGCAGGGTCAACCCATCCTGCCACAAGCAAACTCGTCAGCTAGGAGTACCAGGCCATGGGTCCCACAGAAGACAGCCCTCGGGGGTTGGGTCAGCCAACCAGTGGGAAGGCTCGGGTGTGGACACGGCGATAGTCCAAGGGTGGAGGGAGCCTAGCATGTGGCTTCCAGTGGGAAACCTGAGTCAATCAGGTGTGGGTCAGAAGCTTGACTGGTTGCTGGATTTACTGGCGGATCCGAATTAGGCTCAGCCAGGAGTGGTCCAGGTGGACTCAGCCATAGTAGGGATCGGGGACATAGGAGCAGGAGTGGCATCTACACCACCACCAAGGCCAGAGCAGCAAGGGTCAGTGAGCTTTCTATCTCTGGTAGAGCCCATGCGGCCCACTTGCCAGACAAGGTGAGGCAACAGAACTGGGTCACAGGGTTCACAATTTACACAGGGATCCTTACCCAGGGCAGCCCAGGGAAAGCTGATGGATTGTGGGTCTACTTTAATTGAATAATGACCATGCATGCTAGTAAGCCAGGTGAGGGGTGGTTAGAATATGACAGGGAGTATCGGAGGAGAAAACAGATGGACACGGCATGATCATGGGTGGTCTTGGACCTCCTGCTGCTGTGGATGATCGATTTTGGGGGAGGAGTTCACACAGACAGTGGTTTCCCAGTGAGGTGCCCCCTGGTGCCGAAGAAAGGTTATCAATGGGGTAATGGGGAAAAAGGGGGGCAGGAAAGGGCATTGTTCAAGTACAACCAGGGGTCATGCAAGACCAAGCATTGTAGATACAAGCATGAGTGTATGGCATGCGGGAAACCACGCTTATTTCAACAGTGTGGAAAGGTGACAGAGGCAGGGGCAGAGAAGGCAAACAATTTTTGTTCCTTTCAGAAGGAAGGGAAAAAGGTTGCCAACACTAGTCAAGGTCGAAAATATTGAAGGGAAGTTGGTCAACTACCCAGACAGGGTGGCCACTCACTCTTTGGCAGATTGTTTTCAGGGAGGGGTTCTATATACCTTACCAAGACCCAGGGAGGGCATATGAGGCTGACAACCTACGTTCTGCCAAGAAGCGAGTGGAGGTCATGTGGGGCAAGCTACAGAAAGAGCTGGCCACAGGTCAGATCAGTGGCCCCTTCTCCTCTTCCCCTTGCCCATGATTCAGGGTGTCACCCATTGGCCTAGTACTCAAGAAGGTGCCAGGTGAGTTCCAAAATGATAAACCACCTGTCGCACCCAGAAGGGTAGTCATTCAACACCTACATTGACCCAGTCGACACCGCGGTGTATTACACGTTGTTCAACAGGGCAGTGGAGGTGGTGTGTCAGGTGGGCCAGGGGGCATTGCTGGGAAAGACTGATATAAAATCAGCATTCCTGCTGTTGCCAGTGTTCCCAGCACATAGGGAGCTACTGGTCATGAAATTTGATGGGTACTACTATATGGACAACTGCATGCCCATGGGGTGTGCAGTGGTATGTGAAGTTTTTGAGCAATTCGGCACATTTCTGCACTGGGCCACTGCACAGAAAGCCAAAGTCAACCACATGGTTCATTATGTGGATGACTTTCTGTTTGTGGGGAGGGCCGGCTCAGGGCAATGCACACATATCATGGCAGCATTCCATGAGGTGTGCACCAAGCTGGGTTTATCATTAGCCCAGGACAAGACAGAAGGGCCATGCACAAGGTTTTCCTTCTGGGAGATCGAGATTGACTTGAGGGAGCAAGTGTTCTGGATGTGCTGCGTGTCAAGCACATCACATTAAGGTCAGACAACACCAGAGTGGTGTATGCCATCAACAAACAGTTGGAGGGCAAGGGCCTGATGGACAACCTCATGCGGGTGTTTGTCCTCAAATGTCTGATGTTGAATATTACCTTTAGGGCAGTGCATGTAACAGGTGTTGAAAATGGCATCGCTAATGCTCTTTCTCATTTGCAGTGGCAGAGGTTCCAAGAATTGGCACCAGAGGCAGACCAACAGCCTAGGGAAGTCCTGCCATTCCTATGGGAGTTGATAATCCAGAGGCCTGGGAGATGATTGAGAAGGCCTTGCACCTAGGGATGCATATAAACGCAGCTTTCAAGCAAAGACTAAGATCATACCTTGCCTCGATGGCCCAATGTGTGTGTTTTGATCCCACTTAAAATCCTTAGTCCCTGTCTAGACCACCTCTTGTGCTCCCTTGCAAATGTTTTACTTTCTACCCCCAAGTCTTATTCTCTATATAGTCGCTAGTTTATAATTGCTTGCACTTACGTACTGTACAAATACATCCTGTATGGATGTTCAGCCTTGTAACATCAGGTTTATTTTTCTCTACAATGCCTAGTCACTTTATAAACAAGTACATTTGTACTTCACCTATAATGGCTCACCAATTGTTTTATGATGGGCCTGCATAGCAATTTGTTTCTACTTTTACTTGCACCTTACATGTAGTATGCATTACTTAATTGTGGCCATTGTTGTCTCCTGGTTTGCACTCACGAACAAATTATGTCACTGATTGTATGTGATCACTGTCCTCCTTCCTCCCCCTCCTCTTGCTCCCATTCTCTCGCTCCTCCCTCTATCCTGCTCCCTGTGGTGCTCCCACCTCTGGGTACCTGGTCTTCTCACTCTTACAGTCCTCAGTTACACTCATGTCTCCTCCACCCTTACACTCCTGTATTGCTCCTTTGACCCCTCACTTGCTCCTTCAGTCCCCTAGCATTGGATTAAACTAGCCTCCTCCCACTAATAGCCACCACCTCTGGTTCTCCCTCTCCTACTCATGCCCCGACCTAACCCAACTCGCTTTCCAGCCCCATTGCTTGGTCTCCCTTTGTGCCTCAATAGCTGTACCTCACTTCCTCCCACTATCGCCTGCTCTCTGGCCTCTCCAACTGGCTGTTTAACCCAACAGCTTGTCAAGCCTTCTTCCTACTTTTACTGTATCCTTACTCCACTATACCGTAATCGGCCCAGGCTGGCATCTCCCTTGTCGGGTCCCCGCTTAACGCTACCCAGGAGTGTTTCCCACTACCTTCCCTCCTCCTGACCTTGCCCTCTGCCCTGCTTACCCACCCCGAGCATCACCTCACCATCCGCCCGCCCCTGCCTTCCCTCCTTCCATTCTAGACCCCTCCATCCCCCTCTCTCCTTCTACCTTTGTACTGTCCTCACCCTTCCATTCTCCTACCTATCATCTTTCCCTCTTTCGCGCCCTCGTAACACTCCCCACTTGCCGATCTCTCCTTTCTCCCTTGCAGTACCTCTGTTCCACATCCGCTGCAGGTTGTACTGCACCACCAAAGACGTTACACCGGCTCCCTTCTGTGTTCATTTTTCCCTCTGTCTTGCCCATTATGCTGCTACCCAGGAGTGTTCCTGACTGACCCTCACCCTCCTCTAGACCTTGCCTCTGCCTCCCCTGCTTTCCCCGTCCCCTGGGCAGTCACCCCTCACCATCTGCCTTTTCACTGCTCTCTTCCCCCTTCCCACTCTAAACCACCTCCATCCCCTCATCCTTCTTCTACCTTTATGTACTGTCCTCACCCCTTCCTCTCCTGCCCATCACCTTCTTCGCATCCCGCCATAACACGACTCTCCTTTCTCCCTTGCCATCTCTTGGTTCCACCAGTCCGTTGCAGGTTGTAACCTAGAAACCGGAGTCGCGACCGCTGCCCCTCTGTGTTCATTTTCCCTCCTGCCCTGCCAAGTACACTGCTACCCAGGGTGTCCTGACTGACCTCACCATCTCCAGACTATGCCCTGCTCCCTGCTTCCCGCCCTGAACGATCCCTCTCACCTTCTGCCCTTTTCACTGCCCTTCCTCCTTTCCATTCAAGCCACCCCCTCCCCTCTGCCTTTCTACCTTATACGGTCCTCCTTCCACTTCTCCACCCTATCACCTTTCTCACTGCCACAATCCTGCCATAACATTCCCCCCATACGACCTCTCCTTTCTCTGCCGTCTCGGTTCCACCAGCGGCTGCAGGTTGTAACCAGACCACTAAACAATTAACATCTCCCCTTCTGTATTAGTTTTTCCTTCCTGCCTTTCCTATTACATCCCTGGAGCTATACTCCCTCTTCTCATACTCTCCCTCAACTCCTTCTCCACCCTCCCCCATTTATTTTTGTATAATGTAAATATCTGTTCTGACCCAATGAATCAGCTTGTATCGAAATCTACCTGTATCACTTTATTCTTGTTCAATGTATCTTGTTTGTATGTAGCTTATACTGTAATCTGTCCTCTTCCTCCCCAAGTAGCGGCCTGAAATAGTACCTGCTGGCTGTTTACCCGTTAACAAAACAAATTAAATATAGCACACCAGAGGCATTTGTTTCTGAGGTCCAACAACAAGGTGGGCAACATAGTTGATCCCAGTTCACAGCTGTCGAATAGTGCTGATCAAAAACATACAGGGTCACCGGGCAACATTTGAACAGTACATTGCTGGCATTGCTGGTTCCCATAGTTAGGGCTTTTCTGATTCTACAGGCATTTGCCTTAGGAAGATGCTAGGAGGTTGGGCACAGGCAACCCAAGTGGTACGGAAACAGACACCCATCAGCCCTGCCATACCCAACAGATCGGGACCAGTTGCCTAAATATGCTCATCCCCTAATGAGACAAGGCTGTTCCGCATGGGTACTAGCAGCATTTGAGGGGTTTCTGAGTGTCTGGGCTCGTGCAACCTACCAAGGCTACGGGGGAGACCATAGCACTGGCAGAAGCTGACGTGGAGGTCACAAGGTCTAGGTCTTTGTCGCATCTGGAAGCATGACCACCAACTTGCCCATGAGATGCTACTAGAACATGGGCTCAGTTGTATGGGAATATGGGCAGGTTATATAGGCTCCGACATGGGGCGCCTTCATCATGGAGGATGGCCCTCATCTGTACCATTTAGGCACATGTTGAAAGACCTTGCACCAGCTGGGCATCCCGCAGAACACTACAACACACACCTAAGTTGGATCAACATCATGCCAGGCGGGCTTGGCAGATGGGGAGTAAGTGTTGCAGTCACAGCTTGAAAATACATAAGGCCACATGTTATAACTCTTTTGCTTAGCTTGGACAGGTGCAGTCGGAGAGCAGATCTGGATTTGTGGCCACTACACCATTGGGTGGCCAGGAGAATGAACAGCATCCGGAGAAACCCTGTTCTGGCACCCAAGAGGCGAGCACATTGGTTGGGGTGGTGCAGGATGTGGAATGAGTTAATCACAACACTGCAAGCAGCCAGGAGACGGCAGCCAGATGTTTTATCCTTCATTTGAAAGAGTCTGGGGTTACGTCTGTGAGGACCAAAGGGCGGGTCAGGCAGGATCTGGCAACAGTGAAGCAATAGTTCCCCAGGTGCAGAACCAATGATATGGTGGAGGCAGCAGTGGCAGCACGCCTGGAAACAGTAGCAATAGAGAAGTACACTGGCTGCAGAACACAGCCATTAGACCAGTTATGGACTCCACAGAGTCCATAGCGCACCTAGGTTCAGAAAGAGCCTGCCTACAGCAGAGATGGTATATCTATCAGAAAGGATGAGCTTGTTTTTGAATACAATGTAGTGAGAGTATTACGGAGGTGCTTGTGAGGAGTGAGGGTGAAACTGCTTGTAGTGGCTTGGCATCCTGGAATGCTGTGGAGAGCAAGGGATCACGCGTTTACCAGCAGATCCCCTGAGGCTGACAGCAGCCCAGGTCTGATGGATGGCGCCTGGGCACCTTCAGGGTCCTGTGGCATGATGAATCCTCAACAGGAGGAGCCAACCACAGCCAGTCACAGAGCCATCCTTACGCCCAGAGGCTGCTGTCCCGCAGGTCTGGGTTAGGTAAGCAGCCCTCTCCTGGGAGAGGGGAAACATCAGATCTAGTGCTCCATGCGGAGCTAGATTCCTTCCATACAATGGCACACAACAACACTAGTAATTGTATATATGAAAACTGTTTTTTATAATAAATACTGTAGCCATTTCTCCAAAGCCCATTGTTATGTCAGTTTGTTCAGGAAAGGCATAGCCCTTAAAAGACAATGGAAGACCTGCAGGTAACATAGCAGGTGGGCTTTGGTCTAGGGCAGGGCCTGAGACAATGAACAATAGGGACTCAGGTAGGACCGCCAGAAGGGCTGGGGATAGGTTCCAAGTGGAGAGGCTTGTAACAGGCACAGGAGGAACCAGCCCCTTAAGAGAAGCACAGGAGAAATTTTCCTCATTCCTCCTGTCCCAGGTCACATCCCACCCAAACCTCACCCTCATAAAAGCAGGGGGAACATGGGGGGATACAGGGAACTTGCTGTCCCACTAAGAGGGATTGCCTTAGGGGTTGAGAAGGAATTTCCCTGTTTTTTCCCATTGGGTTTTCCAGTTTTTTGCCTTCTCCAGCAAAGGGGAGGAGTTATTCTAGTTAGAGTAGGCTAGGGAGCAGATAGGTAGGTGTCACAGTCATGAACATTGTAAGTGTGGCAACTTGATGTCCAATGCTGTGGAAGGGGTAACAGGGGATCATGTGTCTGGACCCAGATTTCCCTGAGCTGACGGAGGGCAGGCCTGACAGACGTCCGAGGCACCCTCTTCAGGAAGGGCTCGCATGGCGGATCCTCTGATGGGGAGAAGCTAGCTACAGCCAGTCACAGAGCCATCCTCATCAATGATCTAGTGTTGATGGGGCTAGATTCTCCAAGGCACCTAGCTACTACATACTAGCAATTGTATATAAGGACAATTGCTCTACCAATAAATACATGGTTGTGCCAGGTTCCAAACCATGTCATGTTATTTGTTCAGTAGAAAATATGCCTCAAAAGGAAAGCTTGAAAAGCACTACCAAATGGATGAAGAGGGTAGAGGAACAATGGGAAAAATCAAACTACCATCACAGAAGCAGCAAGCCTTGTAAAACAAATTAATAAACAAAACAAATGAGAAAACTATATATCAAATGAAATGGCAGGGAAGGTTAAGGAAGCAGGACAGAATCGTACAGAAGAAGTGAAGGAGACAGACAAGGCAACAGGAAAGCAAAGATAAACTGAGGAAAAGACAACCAACCCTGTGAAGGGGGAAAATATTTATGATACATTGAGAAAGACCAAGGGAGGATACTAAGCCTTAATAAAGGGAGAGAATGTGGGCAGCGGGTGACAGGAAAGAGGGATACTGAATGAATATACTGCTCAGGATTCACAAAAGAAGAAGGGGAGGCAACTATAAAGAAAATGAAAACCTCCGGATAGGAGGGTCAATCCAGTCCATTCACAGAAAAGGCTCCAAGAACCTCAAAACTAGTGGACAAAGCAATGAACCTGATGGATTTCACCCAACAGTTCTAAAAGAACTAAGGGAAAACTAGTGACACCACTGACTACTCTTTTAACAAGTCATGGAGGATGGATAATAACTGAGAACTGGAGGTGGATGATTCCACTCACAAAAGTGGGAGCAGGGCAGAGGCAAACAACTACAACCCGTTGGCTTGACCTCAGCAGTAGGAAAAAGATAGAATCACTTCTGGAAAATTGTTGAGTACCTAGAGGCCAACGGGGCACAGACCAAAAGCAGCATGGTTTCACACAGAAGGTCTGTCAGACGATCAATAGACTTCGACTGGGTGACCAAAGTAGACTAGAGGGGCTGTGGCATGGCCTACATGCTAACAAGGCATTTGACACAGTCCCCAAAAGATTAATATACAAGCTAGCCAGTCTTGGAGTGGGTCCCAAGATGGTTTACCCAAGCCTGGGTAAACAATTGGCTGGACAACAGGATACAGTGGGTAATAGTAAATGGGTCCACTATGAAGAAAGTTACTAGTGGGGTACCACAGGCTGGCACTGGGACGGTTCCTTAATGTCTATAAGTAAAATATGGAGGACTGAAGGAAAGTATGCCCTTGCAGCTGACACAAAGATTGCAGAGTTCATACATGTTAGGGTGGAAAGGATAAGAAGGGACTTTGCAAGGTTGGAGGAATGGTCAAAAGTATGACAGCTTAGATTTAATGCTAAGAAGTGCAAAGTAATGCATCTGGGAAACAAAAACCCAGGGAAAGAGTATACAATGAGAGATAAGATACTGACAACAACAAAAATAGAAAGGATCTGGGGTAGTCATACAGATGACCTAAGGTGGACAATGTGAGAAGGTATTAAGGATTGGGGTAGGATGCAGGGGAGGCACCACCAGAAAACAGGAGTTGTTATTCCTGCACAGACAGTTGGTGAGGACCCCATCTGGAGTGATGCACGTCTGAGACCCTATTTCTGCAATGACATTGACAGGCGGCAGCTGTCAGAGGAGGGCAACTAAATGGTGAAGGTATGCACCAGAAAACATATGAAGAGAGACTAAAAGAGCTTAATGTATACCCTGAGGAAAGGAGGAGAGAAAGAACAGAAACTTCAAGCACCTCAAGGGAATCAACAGTCAAAGAGTACAATCTTCAGAACAAAGTGTGCAAGAACAGCAACACAATCTGAAGATAGAGGACAGTCGAGGTACGAGGAAGTATTTTTCACTGAGAGGGCTAGATGCATGAACATTCAGGAGGTTATGGAGCCAAACAGTCAAAATTCAGAATGCATAGGAAACACATAACCAATTCTAGGATAGGGAAGTAGGCTGTTGGTTAACTAGAATTGCAGCTTATCCATTAGAAAATTGCAGACTGACGGGAAGTAGTCCTACCTAATGTCAAATTTATGTTCTTGGTAAAAGATAGCATTCAGGAAGTATAAGAAATCACAGAAGGAGCAGCAAAGGCATGTATCAGTTAAGGCAGAAGGAGCTGGAAATCAGCAGAATAGCAAAGTCCCAAACCAAAGAAAAGACAGCCAACCAGTTAAGAAAGGGAGGATAAACTTTCAGATCCATCAGGGTGAAAAAAACAGAGGGACAGGAGGTTTAATAAAGGAGAGGGAAGGTGGACAGAGGGTGAAGTGAAGAGCAGAGATATGAACGAACGCTTTGCTCAGTATTCACAAAAGAAGCGAGGGGAAAAATAAACAATAGAAGCACCTGGATGGTGGGGTGGTGGTCGATATCAGTCCATTCACTGAAGAAAGGGTTTGGAAAACCCAAAACTCAAGGTGGATAAAGCAATGGGGCCTGATAGGATTTGTGATGCTTGACCAGCTGGTTATGATTGTTCCATGATATTTGTAATATAAAAATATAGTATGTGATTGTCTCACATAAGGCAGCCTGTGCCATGGGTGCCCCCCCCCCCTCCTGCCAGGTTTCAGTTATAGGAACTGACCAGGAGATCTCTGTAATGAAAATTAACTTCCTTGAGAAGTTGCATTTTAGCCTTTTATGACCTCCCGCCTCTGAAGTTAAGCTAAATGCATTTTATTACAGGACAAGACATAATTTAGCAGATTCCACACTATCTTTGCACTAAGGACATGACAGAGTTATAAAAACCTTTGATGTTCCTTGGGAAATGAAACCAGCCACCAGTTCAAAGGAAAGGCTTGATTAAAGACTGTCATAATTTGGGAAATTAATTTTGCTGAAGTCACATTATTTAAAAATATCTCCTGACAGAAATCATGTTTGTATTTTTGGGTTCTAAAAGACTAGATGACCATAGAAGGTGGAGACACAGAAATTTAGACTGAATACTGTGTCTGAACTTAGTTGTCATATTCCATCTTGGGATGCTAGAGAGACAGAGCTCTCAGCCTGATCTAACTAAGGCACTAGGGTAATACATTAGATAGAAAAGTATTAAATGTATGGTGGTAGGAGTTTTGTGTTGTTTACCCTTGTTCTTTTAAGTGATTATGTTTTGATATATTGTTCTGTGTTTATTTATATATTTGTCATTAATCGTAAAATCTTTTGTTTCAAGACTGCCTGTGTTCCAAGTTCTTTTTGCATGTGATATATGTGGTTAGTTTGACAACTAAAGGCTTGATGGTGTTAGTAAACTGGGAAAGGTAAGAATATACCTAAGGTCTTTTAAAGAGTTTTAAGTTCATTTGGATACCTGGTTAGAGCCCTTAAAAAAAAGATATTGCATCCCGAAGACATACATGAGCCTGTACATTTGGGTACGCCAAGGTTCACAGCTTGAATCCCCACTCAGAACTTCAGACTGAAGGTGATTTGGACCCACAAGAACAGGATGGTTACCCTGTCAGCTACCTGTTCAAATGACGCACTCATAGGTTGGCACTCAGGAACAGAGGGCCTGACCTGCTAGTGCTTATGACAGTATTTAACCCAGAATCTAAATGAACTAAGGGAGACCTAGGACTAGGCTGCAAGTCAGGTCACCTACTTCTTAAATAGGTGAACTTCCATGTTAGTGTCACAAGAAGCAAAACATTTTGAAAATGTGAACTTTGGGTCGTAAGTTCAACCCCAACATGTAAAAACAAAAACACTACCAGTTGTGTGCATGCTGCTGGGAGCTCAGCAAACTTCAAGGTACAGCACTGCAGAGGAGAGTCACCAGACCAGTAGAGACGCCACCTCAGTGTCTCTCCTTGTGATTGGAGGAAGGGGGTCCAGTCAGCAACACAGGCTACCATTTGTGCAGCAGGATGCAATGTGGGATGCTGATGCTGAGCCTGCCCTCAGCCAGTTATAGCAAAGTATGTGACAGAACACGCGAGGGTGACCTAGTGGTGGACAGTACGAAATGTTCACTTGTTACTGTCATAAATAAATAAAGTCTCAAAGTCAACGCCGATCATCTGAACTTGTGTTGTGGCAAATCTTGCAAAAAAAAATCAATAGTGATGGTCTCCTCATTGCACCAAGGGAAGGAAGAAGGAGAAAAAGTACAGAGGGGCCAGGCTGGCAGGGTGATGCAGTTCGCGGGTTGAACCGGGCTACTGGCAAAAGCCACTAACTGAAAAAAGCACTGCTTCATCAAATAAATCGTTTCATTTAAAGCCAATTGTCGATCATTTGAACTGTTGTGGCAACTCCACAACAAAAGGGGTTTGTGTTTACATAGGACAGAAAGTTAAAATTGAGGGAAGGAGACAGAAAATGTACAGAAGGGCAGGGTTGGGAGGGGGCATTGTACTACTCTCTGTTGATCTGAAAGTAGTGCAGGCACTACTGCAAATTAAAATCGGAATAAAACTGTGGCATGCACTCACCGCATGAGTGAAAGAAAGGTAGGTCAGCAACTGGGCACTAACTGCAAAAAACAATGTTTTGGTATAAAACAAGTAAAGGGAAATATTGCAGCCACATTAAAGGATGCAGTAGAATAATGGTTTAAAACATAGTTGCAAATCTGGAGACCTGGGTTTGATCCCAAAGCCTTGCATACTGTTGTGTGACCTGACAGTCACTTAACTTCCCTGTGCTCCCAGGTCGCACCTGTAACTCACGCTTTCAGCTTAGTGTGCCACTCCTGGTTAAACAATAGGGAAAAACATAGCCACTGGACACAGAGCAGTCTGAAGTTTTCAAATGTTTATTTGACCAGTCCATTCACCATCAACTATCAGTAACAGCCTACCGCCACCAAAGATCAGAATCCGATGGCAGTAGTCTGTCAGTTATTGTCACGACCGACTGGGAAAATGAGTATTTAAATTCAAACCTACAGTCCATGACTATTGACTGCAGCACCCTTTGCTTTGTGTTTCTTCAATGTTTGGGGTAGGTAACCTGATGAGCTGCAATCCAGTCCTGCTGACGGTTGCAGATCAAAATTATAATAAAAAAAAAAATAACAATTATTTTGAGTGCAGTCACCGCGGAGTGAAAGGAAAGGAAAACAAGCCAGCAGAAAAACATACCTGAGAGACAGTTCTGAGTGCTAGTACGTGATCCTGCTGGCTAAATCTGATCTCTTAAGACTAACAACACAGCAGTTGTACAAGACCAAGCTGCTCCACAAAGCTGGAGGATACATTTGAATCCCATCAGCTCCTCTTACATACTAATGACCCAGAGCAAGTCACATAACTGTATGCTCCCAGGTTGCACCAGGAAAGTCCGACCAGTGTGCCATTCTGGCTAAACAATTTCCTCTCTATATTTTACTCCTGCTAGTGCTTTACTTTTCATAGTAAATGTCCTGTGTTTCTGACTTGACACAGTCATGCAACCAACAATGCTGTATGACCTATTGCCAGAATACATCTCCTGTGATGCACACAATGCACCTACTAGTGCTTTACTACTAACCTGTTTTGATAACTCCTGAATTTGTAGCTACTTGATGCAGTCCGGGTGCTGTACTAGCCAGTTTGGGAATACATCTCCTGTAATACTGGTTGCTGCACTATGAAGGCCCTTAAGCTACTCAACCTCTGAGTACCATGACTGCTTCTTCAGCAATGTCTGAATTTTGTACTATTCTAACCTCTTCCCTGGATTGCCTGAGATGTGCTGCTACTGTTTTTTTTTACCACCATGGTTTTGCATAAAGGGTCTGACACATGCTTCCTGTCTTTTCGTGGGTTTTATAAATGTTCCTGATTAAAATATTTTAGAACAGATGGCAGTTGCATCTCTAGGCAAATTCAGAAGCTATTCCAAACCAATCAGTACAACACTGCTGGCTCTGATGAGGAGCTGCACAAAACCAGGAATGCCCCAACTGCTGGCTGTAAAGTTAATCTAGCCAGTAGTGAAAACAAAGGAGGTTCTATAATATAAAACAAAATTCCACCTGGTTCTACTTGAGCAAAAATCATAGTTTATGTTTGGGACAAAACACGTGTATTAAGATTTCAAGAATCTTATAAAATTGTGCACTGAGAAAAGACTATGCCAAAACTTGCAAAACGTACACTCTTAGTGCTACACCTACTTTCCAAGACATGCTAAAAAATACTGGAAATTCTTTATTAAGCAGAACCAGTTAAAATGGTTATATATTATAGTAATGGCATGTGAAACCTGGTTTCACTTGGTAGAACTAGGTTATAGATGGTAGAACCCTGTTCTATGTGGTAGAACCCTGTTCTTCCTGGTTCTACTTGGTAGAACCAGGTAGAACCTGGTAGAACATTTTGGGGTTCTACTTAGAAAGTTCACGAGGTAGAACTTTTGGAGGTTCACAAAGCCCTACTAGTGACACCATGGACTACACTTTTTAACAAATGATGGGAGAATTGTGTGATAGCTGAGGACTGGAGGAGGGCAGATGTGATTCCCCTTCACAAAAGTGGGAGCAAGGCAGAGGCAGAAAACTACATACTTGTTAATTTGACCTCAGTGGTAGGGAAAATGATGGAATCGCTTCTGAAAGAAAGAACTGTTGAGTACCTAGAAGCCAGCAGGGCACAGGACCCAAGGCAGCATGGATTCACAGCAGAAAGGTCATGTCAGACAAATCAAATAGATTTCTTTGACTGGGTGACCAAAGTGGTAGACCAGGGAGGGGCTTTGGATATAGCCTACCCAGATATTAGCAAGGCATTTGATACAGTCCCATACAAAAGATTAATACATAAATTAGCTAGCCTGGGAGTGGGTGTCAGTGTGGTAGCCTAGGTAGCAAATTGGCTGGACAACAGGATGCAAAGGGTAATAGTAAACAGAGTACATTCTGAAGAAAGGGAGTTACTAGTGAGGTACTGCAGGGTTCAATGCTGGGACCAGTGCTCTTTAATGTCTTTATAGCAGACATTGTAGTGGGACTGGAAGGAAAGTATGCCTCTTTTCAGACAACACAAAGATTTGCAACAGAGTTGATACACAAGGTGGGGTGGAAAGGATGAGAAGGGACTTTGCAAGGTTGGAGGAATGCTCAAAATTATGGCAGCTTAGATTCAATGCAAAGAAGTGCAGCGTAATGCACTTGGGAACAAAAACCCAGGGAAGGAGTACACAACTTGGGGGGGGTGGGGTACTATCAACAACAAGAAGGGAAAGGGCCCTGGTGGTAGTCATATCAGATGACCTTAAGATAGGCAAGCAATGTGAGAAGGCAGTAAGGATAGCTGGGGGGATACTGGGATGTATAGGAAGAGGCATCGCCAGTAGAAAACAGGAAGTTGTTATCCCTCTATACAGACAGTTGGTGAGATCCCATCTGGTGTACTGCATCCAGTTCTGGAGACCCCATCTCCACAAGGACATAGACAGGGTGGAGGCAGTCCAGATGAAGGCAACTAAAATGGTGCAGGGTCTGCAACAGAAACCATACAAAGAGAGATTAAAAGAGCTTAATATGTATACCCTTGAGGAAAGGAGGGAGATGGGGGACATGATAGAAACTTTCAAATACCTCAAGGGAATCAATAAAGTCCAAGAGGGTAGCATCTTTCAGACAAAGAGATGTGCAAGAACAAGGGGCACAATTTGAAGAGAGATGGGGTAAAGCTCAGGGGCAACATGAGGAGGAATTTTTTCACAGAGAGGGTGATGGACGTATGGAACTGCCTTCCTGAGGAAGTTGTGGGATCACAAACAGTGCGGGAATTCAAGAATGCATGGAACAGACATAAGGCAATTATAGTGCAGGGTAGGAGGAAGCAGGCTGTTGCATAACTAGAATCTGCAGCTTATGCAATACGTAGGGAAATGGGCGGACTGGGTGGGCCAAGCGGTTCATATCTGCTGTCAAAGTCTATGTTTCTATACCACAGGGTGCAGTTACAAGCCCCATGGCTGGGGGGTAGAATCTGCCTAACTTCTTTAACTACTATGCTTTTACAATGGGCAAAACAGTGGCCTGGTTCAGGGATCCAGAATTTGTTCCACTGGCATGGGAGAAGAAAGAGAAACAAATTCTGCAAGGAACATTCTTATCCTCTTATTTCAGGCATCCTCTTCCCAGACAGTTTCAAGTCTAGCTTACTAATAAGGCCTTGCATCGGCATGGCATAAGGCCCAACTATGCCTTGACCCAGGGGTTTCACATATGTTTGGAAAACCTGCACCTCTGCACAGACCAAAACCTATATACTGGGAGGGGTGGAGGAAAGATCTATATGCCACATTCATGACCTTTTAACACCTGATGGAGGACTTTTCAATCTTATCAAGAGTTACAAAGAAATATGACTTGCAAAAGAAATTTTAGAAGTACTTGCAAATTACGAGCCTCTACAACCAATGGCACAACGCAAGGTGCACCTGTCCTACATGCATCAAAATGTGCAGTAGACAACTGAAGAAGGTCCCTATTCAGGAGTGGGCCAAGACACAAAGAGAGTTAACAGGGAAAATTCTGAGATTGCTGAGAGACAGCATCCTGGGTTCCTCTTTACCAGCCCAAACAAATGGCAAACCAAATTTGGTTTCCCAGTCTCCAAACAGAACTGTAAACAAAGCTGGCTTATAACCCACCAGGCCTGCGGAGACCAGAGAAACCTTCTTATTCAAAACAAAGTTATGCACCTATGGTACCACACTCCATCTCAATTAAAAGCCACGGGCCTCCTACAACAGGATAGTTGTTAAAGATGTAATGCACCAAATGCAGGTTTTCTGCACATTCTATAGCAGTGCCCACCCCTCTGGCCAATCTGGACCAAGGCGATACAACACTGTGCCACTGCCCCTGGTGTGTCTGTCCTGGAGGACCCCAGCATATGGCTGTTGGGTATATTCTGAGACAACACCCAGCAACTCTGAGTAATGCAAGTCTCTGTTAAAGTCAAAAGACTTGGTTTAAAACAGTAGGAATCTACTGATGTCCCATCAGTGCATGAGTGGTTAGTGACCATAGAGGCATTAGCCTCACAAACTAGAATCTCCTATATTGGTAAGGGTAGCATCCAGAAATATCACAGTATTTGGGCCCCCTATCTGGAATATATTGCTACCAACAAAACCCAACCCAGAAGCTAAGTAAACATTCTAAAGACTTACTCGGGCCTCCATAAGCTATTCCAAATAGAATGGTCTGGCTTAAAAAATGAATCCCTGCTATGGCACCTCCCTGGAATAAGCAAAGAAGATAACCTTTAGATATGGTCTGACAGATATATTGTATGTTTTCTTCATACTGTACCAAATAAATATTTAATGTTAGATCTTTAAACTACTAACGGTAGACAAGGGTAAATGTTTTCATATTTCTGACTGTTGTCTGCAAGCAAAGCATGGCCCGCTGTTTCACTCAATGTATTAGTTATTACTGTAGTCATGTTCTACCAGTTTTAAATGTAAGTAATCATTTGGAAAATTTTGCTCAATAAAAAATTAACTGCAAAAAAAAATTATCCCCTGGTACCTTCTGGTACCCCACTTCCTCTCTGTCCCACTGACAAAATGGCTTATATACAGCAGGGACCCCAACCCTCACTGCACCCAAATCCCCACTTCCAGAATGGCTCTGGCACATACCTATTACTGACCTCCACAACCAGCACTGTCTGCCACATGGAAGTTCTGTATTGCAATACAAACAACTACAATGATACACTACTTGCTTGATGTGTATTACAACTCATGGCCTTTATGTGTACACAACTCTCGAAACAGGTGTGTGTGTGTGTGTGCGCGCATGCCTTTCCAGAGCCAACAACAGTTGCTTTTGCATTATTTTGCTGTTTAAGAGTTTTTTGGTGATGCATATCTGGAATTTTAAAGCAGCAGAGCTCTGAAAAATGTTTCTCCAAAAAAGCTGGTTTCAGCTACAGTTGATAAATATATTAGCATAACTGTCAAATCTTGTTTTTAGGTACCTCCTATGCCATGCACCATAAGATTTTTATTTTATTTTTTTACTTTCTTGATCCTTACCCTTACCAGATTTACAGGGGTATTTTTTAAGCCAAATAGGGCAACCATCTTTTTTCTTTAGAAAACACTAAATTTGCCCTCTCAGTCTTCGCCCTTGTTCCCCTGGTTTGATGGGGCACTGAGGGAGTTGAGATGAGTTGGACGAAGGCTAGAGCATGTCTGGCATAGCTACAGCCTGGATGTCAACAGACTTAGACTGATGGAACATTATAGAGACTATCAGTCAGCAATCTCTCATAAGAAGGCAGAATTCCAGTCCATGGAGATTGCTGCAGCTCAGAACTGACCAGCTCAGCTCCTACGAACTGTAGACCAACTGTATAATCCAGCCTGTCTGCAAGCTTAAAAAGCATTTTCTCAAGCATGGTGTGAGAAATTTGCTCAGTTCTTTGCTGATGAGGTTGCTGACATCAAAGCGGAGATTTGCTCTGAGTGCTGTATGGGGAATGGAGGGGGTCGGAGTGAGGTCGCTACCCTTCAGTTTTATTGGATGGAGTTCGATTAGCTGGAGATCATGGATGTCATGCAGATTCTCCAAGGTATGTGGTCAGCTACCTGTAGTTAGAAATAGGGTGTGTGGATGCTATGTGCCCAGTTCTGGCAGAATTAATCTGGTACTCACTTGAGATGGGTGAGCTTCCTAACTCCCTGAAGGAGGTGGTGATAACACCCCTTCTCAAGACATCTTCTCTTGACACAGATTATCCTGGTAACTACAGATTGATCTCTAACCTGCCCTTTGTAGGGAAGGTTATTAAAAAAGTTATTGTGCTGAAGCTAAAGAACCATCTCACCATTCATGACATCTACGATCCACTCCAGTCCAGATTTCATAAAAGACATAGCACAGAGACTGCTCTGGTTCGGGTGCTCAATGATCTACTAATTGCAACAGACCAGAAGCACCATAACATCTTGGTGCTTCTTGAGCTTTCATCAGCCTTTGACACTGTGGACCATGGGGTACTGATGCAATGCTTGTGGGTCATCTGTGGCCTGTCTGGTACAGTCCTTGGATGGTTTCACTCTTTCGTCACTGGCAGGTCGCAGAGAGCAGTATCTGGGACTTGCTTCTGTGATTCATTCTCTCTGCCATGTGCGGTCTCACAGGGCTCCATGCTGTCTCTCATGTTGTTCACGGTATATATGCTGCCATTGGGAGAGGCAGTATGGGCTGAGTTTTCACGGCTATGCAGATGATACTTAGCTCTGCCTTTGTGCCTGACCAGGATAGTGCACTCTCAGTGTTTAACAACTGTCTCATGGAAATCCAGGACTGGATGAATACTAGCTGGTTAAAATTCAATTCCAACAAGACTGTGATGATGGTGGTGGAACCAGGTGGAGAGGTCAGCAATGGGAGGTCCCTCAGGGCTTTGGTTTGGGGGTGCCCAGTTGCTGACCTCAGAAGAGGTGCAGAATCTGGGGGTGATACTTGACAATGGGCTAACACTTCATTCTCAGGTGTCAGCTGTGGTCAAATCCTCTTTTTATCATCTGAGGACCATCACCCGGATTAAGCACCTTATTCTGTTTGGAGACCTTCCAATTCTGGTCCACGCCTTTGTGACCTTGCACCTGGATTACTGTAACTCCCTGTACCTAGGGCTTCTTGGGGTTGATATCTGCTGTCTGCAGCTGGTGCAGAATGCTGTGGCCAGGTTGTTGTCTGGATCAACTTGATCCAGTGACATTACACCTGTACTGCATGAACTGCAGTGGCTGCCAGTTCAGTGGATGATCACCTTCAAGGTCGGCTTGCTGACCTTTAAAGCCCTACACAGACAGGGTCTGAGTTATCTGCAAGATCTTCTGAATCCTTACTGTCCCCTCTGACCGGTCCTCTCAGTCAACGAGAAATTGCTGGAGATTCCCAGGGTATGGTCAAAAACTTTTGGAGCTTGGGCATTTGCATTTGCTGCCCCTACCCTGTGGAATTCTCTACCTTGTCAGATACAAGAGTGCCTAACAGTGGAGAGCTTCAAAACTACATTGAAAACACATATTTCTGGACTTGATTTTGCAGAATGTATTTAAACTGATGATGATTATTTATTTATTTCAGTTTGGGATTAATACCTTTGAGCCGAGGGCTCATTTATAAAGGCTCCATGTCATAGTAAAACAGTACAAAACAGGACATAACAGTACATGCAGGTGAACATAAACTAATCAGTAAGTAAACAAGCATTTTTACAGCAGAATAGTATTATAGGATTATAGTTCCTGTGCGTAAGAATACAGGCAAGCCAGAGCAATATCTCAATTTAACACACTAGCATAGAGGGAGGGTTCAAAGCATTAAGGAGTACTAGGGCTGCCTGGCTGAGGGAACCAGGCAGCTTGTTAGCAGTCAGAGGAGTAAAAAGATCAGGAAGTAAACTGGGAGCAGCCAGTGTATAGCCTTTTCTAACTGAGAGGTGGAGGGTGGGGAAGTATGGGGAGTCTATAGAGGTAAGAGGGAAGAAGAGAAAGTGGTTGAAGCTGCCAGTGATAGCCTTGTCCAATTGCAAAGTTGAGGTGGGGGGGTAAGGGACAGAGCACGGGGGAGAGGGGAAAGGGTAGAAGGAGGTGAGAAGGTGGAGTGGACCTCATAGGGCAGGGGTGCAAGGGAGGTTGAAAAGGATTGGGGGATGGGGCAGGTGTAGGAAGTTAAGGTTGTGCAGGACCAGATACTGAAGTAGCATCTCAGGTTAGGTAGCGCAGTCACATAAGTAATTGTTGGCTAGGTGTGTACATAGTCCTGATTTGAAGTGGCTAAGCTTATTACATTTGAGTAGGGCTGAGGTGGGTCATTGAGCCACTTGGGACCACAGTACAAAAGGGATCTCTGGGCAAGAGAAGTGTGTTTAAAGGAAACTTTAAGTCCCTCTTTGTTGCACTTCTGGTGTTTATAGAGGGTTGGGTAGTTTTAAAAATAGGGGAAGTGGACTCTGGCATGGGCCCCAGCATGGATTTATTAGCCAGTAGGCAAGTTTGATATTGCAGCCTGAGATCTAGTGGGAGCCAACCAGTGTTTCAGTATAGGGTACATGTATGTGTCAAGCACTGGACTCCCAGGACCAGATGACAGGCCTTATTTAACAGGGTTTTGACCCTTGTTACTGCAGTGTCAGAACCAGACTCATGTATCATAAGTCCGTAGTCCACAGAGCACAAAACGGAGCTACAGGTAACCAGCTTTACAGCATCCATCATCATTGCTTGCCAGTGGGATTAATATGTTATGATTTTAGTTATATTTATTGTTTTTTTTATTCTATTTATCCACCCCCTCTCCCCAAGCTCCATTTCATCAGGAACACCTATAGAGACAGCCCCTGCCTCCTCCACCTAACTTCACCCTTCTCGTACTCACCCCATGGAGCTGCAGCTTCCCCCCCAAGTGGGGACGAGATGGGGCAGGAACACCCCGACAATCCGTATTTTATCAGGAGCTGGAAAGGAGGTTGGTGTGAGGCCATAAGGGGTCTGTTCCTGGTGCTTCATCTCCCTGGTGCCTGGAGAACATTTTCCCATTTTCTCCCCTGTGAAGCATGCCCTGATATCAAGGTGCTATGCACTGATGTCCACCCCTCATCGTGGACTGGTCCTTCCTGTTACTGCAGGACTTGTCATACCCCAAGCCTCCACTGAGGGTCAGGCAATCTGTAGACCTTGGTCTCCCCCCCCCGAAGAAGGCGAGCAATCATGGGATGCTCAAGCCTTCTCCCCACTGCTGGCCCTCCAGTGGCCCGGGCTTATTCCTGAACCTAGGTCACTGGCATCACAGATGGAAATCCAACAGCTGCACCAGTGGGCCGGCTATTTATTGGTTTTAAGATGGAGTTAGGAATTGGAATGTTTTTGTGTTTTTAGAATTCCTACCGATTTTAAATGGTTTATTCTTTCTTTTACAGTGCTTTGGTACATTGTGAATTGCACTTAAATAAAGATTATTATTTTTATTATTATTAATAAGTAAAACTTTTACAAAAGCCTCAACTGTTGGTGGAATTAGAAAATGTTATTGCCCAAAAAGTACAAAACACAACTGGAAGATGCATGGAGTCATTTATTGTGAAAAAATAGGTACAGTTAAATGTTTTGTCCAGTTTTGTTGTACTACTGTTTAAATATCACAATAGTAAAACCAACAAATGTATATCCAACCTGCAGAAGACTTGGTTTGCTGGCCAAGGCACCTAGCTTCACCTGAGCTCTTTCCTTCTAAGACTGCTTGAAAGGCAGAGTAGAGAAACTTACCAGAGCAAGGGAGAAGGATTAAGACTTAGTTTGGCTAAGCAGATTTACTGTGTGGTGGTGTTTTATTTTTTTACTCACAGGGATTGCTACTGTTTGTTGCTAACATTTCATTGCTTTATTTTTTCTCTGATTCAAATTGTTGTTGCTGGTATACTTTCTTCTGCATTATTACAAGGTGTGCCTACAGGTGTGCTAACAGATTACTGCTGTAATCTTCTGATTCAAATTGTCTTTTGCAAGGTATATCTTCTGTTACTGCTTTATTTTCTCTGGAGCAGAGTGTTTCTTACAGGGTATATCTTCTCTGAAATTATTACAGGTGGTGCTTTACAGGTTTACAGTTTTATCTAACATTGGATAAGCTTTCAGGGTTACTGCATTTGTTGTTGACTGATTGTTTCTGCTCTTACCTCCTTGTTCTTTTCGTCCGTGGTTCTTTTTAGGCAGGGGAAGGGCCCAGCCACCCACCCCATCCCCAACCACCCCACGCTACACTCCTTTTTATAGGGTACCACAGTTGTGACATTTCCTGTGGCGAGCAGGAAGGGTGGATCAGTGGGCCTCCACAAGGTGATCTCATTTACAGGGCACTAGTAATTTAACTTGTTATAACAAGTTAAACAAAGCACAATTAAACCATTACTTGCATTTTTTCCTTCTAATTACTCTGATTAGGTTACAAACCCAGCAACTTATTTGTAATGGATTTCATTAACTGCAGGTACTGTGGAACAATTTTCAGAAGGACAGTCTTACAGGATTTAGGACACTGTCCTACATGCTGGGCCTTTGAGATCTTAGGTCTCAGCTCCGGGCAGCATGGGCAGAGATTGCATGCCTCAAATTTCATATTGAAGAGGAAATACATTATAAGAACCACCCGCCATTTCTCAGCATCCAACAGAAAACCTCGACCGCAGAGGGTAGTTGGTCCAGGAGGCTGGCAGGTGGTTAGGAGGAGCAAATCAGGTGCCCCATCACTCTCTGCTTCCAACACATTACCTCCAAAACCATATAAACACTACAAACAGGTATCTGCCTCTATCTCTGAAATCAAATAAAGAGGCAGAAGACACTGCAGAGCAGGACACTGCGGCACAGGAGCTGGCACAACAATACTCACCCAAATCAGGAACCAAAACTAAACAAGCACAAAGAAATCCAAAAACTTCTGATCATAGGAGACTCCATGACTCGGGAATTGATACCCATCTCCAGCCAGGGTGATGGTCAGATGTCTCCCAGGTACATCAGCATGGAGAGACACTGACCGCATTGCTAAAATTGTTCACAAAGCAGGAGAAAACATTGAAGTCCTAGTACATAGGGACTAATGATCCCGCCAGCCGGTCAGTTGTGGAGACCAAGGAACACCTGACTAGGCTGGGTGACAAACTATCATCTATTTCGTCCGGCATCTCCTTCTCTGAGATCCTGCCAGTCTGGGAGAAACAGATGGATGGAAAGGTCAGAGAAGGGGATAGGGGAGCTAAACACGTGGCTCAAGGACTGGTGCCAGAAAAAGGACACAGATTTGTAGGGAACTGGCAACAGTTCTGGGGCGAGAGTTCTTTAAATTTGATGGACTGCATCTGACTAAAGAGTCAGTGCATTGGGGCAGAAGTTTGAGCGTCTTGCAGAATCTTTAAACTAGCAAATGGGATAGGGGTGCAGCACCCCATCGATCGAATGGGAAGAACACACTCCCCTCAGCTAAGTGGTCAAACAGGAATTCAGCGTGTTTGCGGTTCATTTGCATCACCAGGTAAGAAAAAGGTTTGTCTCCCATACGATGCACAGGGGTAATGCCAAACTTCACCCAACAACTAACACACCAAAATCTGGCCAATGGAAAATCATGTACACAAATGCTCACAGCCTGGGAAATAAGATCCCAGACCTGCAGGCAACTAATGTCAGAGGCTAAACTGGACATAGTAGCAATTAGTGAGACGTGGTTTACCACTAACCACACTTGGGAGACTTCAGTACCTGGCTATGTATTGTTCAGAAGAGACCGGGGGTGCAAAAGGGAGGAGTGGCCCTGTATGTTAATGAAAATATCAAAGCTAGAAATTCAAAATACACATAAGGAGCCAGAAGAACTGTGGGTCACCCTGGAAACAGGAAATGGGACAGCCATAAGAACTGGGGTTGTCTACAGGCCCCCAGACCAGAGGGAGGACATAGACACATTACTGTTAGAAGATATACAAAACATGACAGCTAAAGGGAGGTTCTGATAATGGGAGACTTCAACATGCCAGATACAGATTGGTCAATACTAGCAGGAACATCGTCTAGAACTAGACACATAGTGGATTCCCTCAGGAGGCCTCAAACAACTGGGTACAGCAAACCCACAAGAGACAGGGCTATCCTAGATCTAGTACTGACTAACAAAGAAGGGATCACAGATCTCCAGGTAGAAGGTCACCTGGGGCCAGTGACCATCACATGGTATGGTTCAATTTGCACTACATCTAAATCATCCCATTCCAAGGCAAAAATATGGGACTTCAAAGGAGCTAACTTTGATAAGATGGCCAACAGAGTTAAGCTAGCCCTGGCAAAAAGAAACACAGGTGAGGAGGTACAGGAAAGTGGGCAAGCATTAAGGATACAATAATTGAAGCAACATCCCATTGTGTTAGACAGAAAGGAAGTGCAAAGAAGAAGGAAACCACTTTGGTTCTCAAATACAGTAGCAGAAAAGGTCAGAGCCAAAGGCTGGCCTTCAGAAAATATAAAGGAACACAGCGGGATGAAGATAGGAGGCATACCAAACTGCCCTAAGGGAAGCAGGTAAGGCAGTAAGGCAGGCAAAGTCCCAAACTGAGGAAACACTAGCACGAACAGTAAAGAAGGTGACAAGACTTTCTATAGATACATTAGTGAAAGGAGAAAGTCCAGAGGGGTATTGCTAAGCTAATGGAGAAAAGGGAGCATGTGAGGAGGAGGACCCTGTAAAGGCATCTATCCTAAATAGATACTTTTGCTCAGTATTTACTGAAGAGAAGGTAGGCAGGGCCACAGCTCAGCATCATGGACACAGGGGGGGGAGGTGAGCACTACTCCCTTCACAAAGAAAGGGTCCTACAAGAGCTTGCTAAGCTCAGGGTGGATAAGGCAATGGGACCTGATGGCATACATCCCAGGGTACTTAAGGAGCTAAAGGAGGAACTAGCAGAGCCATTAGCAGAATTGTTTAGTGAGTCTCTGAGCACGGAGATTTCCCAGAAGACTGGAGAAGGGCTCATGTGATCCCACTCACAAGAGTGGTAGCAGGAGGAGGCGGGAACCACAGACCCGTCAGTCTTACCTCAGTAGTGGGCAGATTATGGAGGCACCTTAAGGAAAGGATAGTGCAACACCTGGAATCCATAGGGCACAGGATCCAAGACAGCATGGGTTTACAAAGGAAGGTCCTGTCAAACTAATCTCATAGATTTCTTTGACTGGGTAACCAGAGTGGTGGACCAAGGGGAGCAGTTGATGTCGCTACCTTGACTTCAGCAAAGCTTTTGACACTGTTCCACATAGAGATTGATAAATAAGCTAGGTAGGCTCGGGGTGGGTCGAAGTTGGTCAACTGGGTGGCAAACTGGTTGACTGGCAGAAAACAGAGGTGGTGGTAAATGGTATACAGTCAGAAGAGATGCAAGTCTAAGTGGGGTACCTCAGGGATCAGTCCTGGGGCTAGTCCTATTCAACATCTTCATTAGTGACCTCGTGAGATGGACTAGAGGGTAAGGCTTGTCTGTTTGCAGATGACACCAAGATCTACAACAGAGTAGATGATCCAGATGGGGTGGGCAGAATGAGAAGAGATCTGGATAAACTAGCAGAATGGTCAGAAGAGTGGCAACTGGGATTTAATGCAAAGAGTGCAAATCATGCACATAGGGAAGAGAAACCTGAAGCCACTTATAGGCTGGAGGAGTTGCTAGCAGTCACAAGGAAGAAAGAGACTTGGGCATCATCATCACTGATGACCTAAAATCATCAAGCAGACCTCTAAAGCAGTAGAGTAGGCTAGGGGTGTTAGGATTGTATTAGTAGGGGTATCTGGAAGTCGTAGAGGAGGTAATAATCCCTCTGTACAAGACATTAGTTAGGCCCCATCTGGAGTACTGCGTGCAGTATTGGAGCCACACCTTCACAAGGACATTAACCAAATTGAGGCAGTCCAGAAGGCAGCAAAATGGTGCAGGACTGCATCAGAAGACATATGAGGACAGATTAAGAGCTCAATATGTATACCCTTGAGCAAAGGAGGGAGAGGTGATATGATCGAGACATTTAAACACCTTAAGGGCATAAACAAGGTGAAAGAGTCTAACATGTTTAAATATAAGAAAAAAAGCAGGACAAAGGACACAGCATGAGATTAGAGGAGGCCGATTAAGGGGAATGTGAGGAAATTCTTTTTCACAGAAAGGGTGGTAGATGCATGGAATGTCTTACCACAAGAAGTGGTGGCTATGAATACAGTGCAGGGCTTCAAACAGGCATGGGATAGGCATAAGGGAGCAATACAAATGACTATGAATAGATAGGTCACTGACAGAGCAAAGGCCGATGGCACATTTATAAGGTAGAAAAAGAAATGGGCAGACTGGATGGGCCTTGCGGTCCTTATCTGCCGTCAACTTCTATGTTTCTATGTTTCACTTTAACTCTCTATTTCTATCAGATTAATGCTTTAGCAGCCATTTTGGCTCTGACCAGAGTTTGTTTAAATACTCATGCCAGTTCTATTACTGTTGCATCTATACAGTCCTCATAGCATCCTCAGTGAATGTTCTTCATCTAGACTCCGTGTTAGTTGCCATTTTAGAACTGTGTGATGTAGTTTATGTCCCTCTCAACTCCAGAGTTTGAATGTAGAATGTGTATGCATTGTGCCAGCATTGAAAGAGCAGTACAAGGGACATTAACTACATCATCAAATTCTAAAGTGGTACTTGTTACCTGAGTGTAAATCAGAGACCCCACTAGGGTAACTAAAGATTATGTAGGGATGGAACAGTAACAGAATTTAAACCAACATTTTAAAATCCACTTTTACATGGAAAATGGTTTACAGGTTCAGTTCTGTTCTTCTTTAATGAATTCTCAATTGTGGATTTGTTGAGGCTGGGAAGTAGGAAACTCCCTCAGTTTGTATATATTTTCCTTTGACCATCCTGAGTGAAGGCTGTTACAGTAGCTGATAATACTGCACTTGTGTCAGACAGGTAATGAATGCCCTCAGACTACTCAGATTTTCCCTTTCACAAGCCAGGTGAAAAAGGATTGTTTTTCCAACAGATTCCCTCCTCTGTCTTTCAGCGAACACACAGATAAGGGTATCAGAGTAGTGACATACTCAGTCACATTCTTGGTCCCAGTGTTAACTGTGCATGCGTTGCTTTGTTGTTCCTTTTTTTTGTAAAAAGTTCCTTTCATCAGTATCAGTTAGCACATCATTACATGGGCTGAGGCATGTGGACTGACACCAGACAAAGTTCAATGTGTTGACATGAACTCATAACATGGATTTCAAAGAAAAGTTGGTTTAGCTAAAGAAATAGAAGCCCAAGAAGTGGAACACACCAGGATGTGAATATAAATATCTAGATTCTTCTTCTTTAAAATATAGCCAAGCAATCCATGACTATCTGAAGGATCTCCCTTACAATGTAGATTTTTATTTAAATGGCATAGTTAGGGTGGTGATCTCATAAATCTGTTGCAAGATTTTATTTCTTCCTCATATAGGACTTAGCAGTTCGTGACACCTAGGGAGTTTGTATGAAAGTGATACCACATTATTCTGTGCTGTGCTATAATACAGAGTTTTCAGTATTACTGAGATGTGTTATGAAAAAAACTGCAATCAGGCATTTTAAAGAGCTTTAAAGGCTGATTTTATTTCTCACATTTATTTGTTCACATTTGCTGGCCTTGCCCCCCAACCCCCACCAAGGTGGGTGTGAAGTGCAAAATGCAAACAAACAAAATGGTAAAATTTAATCAAATAAGTTAAGCAACAACCAAAATGGAATACAAACAAAAACGTAAAGCAACAAAAAAATGTAAAGTGTGGTGCCACAAAAATAAAGTAACTAAACCGAAAACATTTAAAGTGCAACCATAAGAAAATCCCAAATAAAAAAGTCAATGCAAGTGAAAACAGTAAAGTGTATCTAAATATGATGAATTTAACTAAAAATATTAGCACAACTAAAATGTAAATGCAAGCAAAAAGCATGGCATATCTAAAAAGTAAATGCAAACAAAAATGGATAGCACAGCAAAAACGTTAATGCAAACAAACAAAAAAAGTGATAGCAAACAAAGAACACAGCACAACAAAAAGTTAATACAAACAAAAAAGCCCAGCACAACAAAACGAAAATGCACAACAAAACTAAAAAGTGAATGGCAACAAAAAATCACAGAGCAACAAAAAAGTGAATGCAAACAAAATAAGCATAACACAACTAAAAAGTGAATGCAAACAAGCAAAGCACAACAAAAAATTGCTATTTTTTTTTAGTTGTTTAACCAGGAGTAGCACACTAAGCTGAAAGCTTTTTTACAGGAGCAACCTGGGAGCACAGGAAAGTTAAGTGACTTGCTCAGGATCACACAGCATGCAAGTGGAAGCTGTGGGATTCAAACCCAGGTCTGGTGTGCTGGATATCACCAGATTTGCAGCTCAGAGCCTTAAACCACTGTGCTATACTGCCTCCCTATATGTCAAGTAATTGTTATATGCTCCATACAATATCCAATGTACTCCATGTGTTGTTGCTTGTCGTTTAATGCAATTGTATCCATGTGCTGCTACTTGCCTCTGTTATTTGCTCAGTTGATAACCTGCGTGTTATCCAACCCCCTTGTACCCTCTCCCCCAGGTCGCACCGGGAGAGGAGCATCTTGTTGCTCAGTGTGCCTTTCCTGGTGAAACTATTTCAATAAATAAAAGCAAGCAAAAAAGCACAGCACAATAAAAAAGTGAACGCAAACAAAAAGCATAACACAACTAAAAAGTGAATGTAAACAAAAAAGCATAGCACAACTAAAAAGTGAATGCAAACAAGCACAGCACAACAAAAAAGTTAACGCAAACAAAACCGCACAGTGCAATAAAAAAGTAAATGCATGCAAAAAAGCACAGCATAACCAAAAGCAAATGAAACAAAAAAGAACAGTACAATAAAAAAGTGAATGAAAATAAAAAAGTGAAGAAGAGTTGGCTGGTGCCATAAATAGCTGGCCCAAAATGATAATTGCAAATTAATGCATCCAGCCCCAAGCATTCCCTAGTATCCATTGGCACCTTCTCCCTTACCAGATCCCTTGCTAAGGACTCCCAAATACAAAGACCTCTGTAGTATCCAAAGACCAGCTGTTCCTCTCCCATTCCAATCTTTCCCTGGTGTCCAGTGGCACCCCCTTTTGTCACCCCAGCTCCATGCCAAGCAATTTCTGATGCCCGGTGGTATACTCCTACCACATCTTAATCCTGTATCAATCAGTTCCTGGCGTTCAGTAGCACCACCTCTCTATTCTTATTCTCTGTCAAGTATGCCTTTGGGTCCTAGGCCTCCTCCCTCAGCCAGTTCCAAGCCAAGCACACCTTGGTGTCTGGTGACAGCCCCTTCTCTGATCCCAGCCTAAACCAAATGGTCCGTGGTGTCCAGAGACACTGCCTTTGCTCACCCTATACCTTGCTAAGCATTCCATAATTATGCAATCTCCTTCCTCATCCTACCCTGTTCCAAACAGTCTGTAGTGTCTAGTTCGCACCCAAATCCAGGACATCAGAAGTGGATGCCAGTATGGAGGGTGACTGAGCATCTATGCAGACGTTCTCCTTCCAGGGGAAGGTCAAAATGCCGTCCACTCTTGAAGTGGCTTCTGGTGGTTGCATGAGGTAGTGTGCATGATGTGAGTCACCACACAGTGAGCACACTCCCGCCCCAGGATGCCGTGGTAGAGGTGTCTTTGGGAGGAAGTCTGTATCATAATAAAGTAGGAAAATGGCTGGCTTAGCTTTTCTGGATGACTGTTTCCATGCACCCAAGCCACTAGACCTTGCTTGGCAATGTGCATGCTCCCCAGTCCTGGTCTCACAGAATTCAAGAAGTATCTCCAGTATTGTTGGTGCCACAGAGGGGTTGTGGACCCCAGGAAGGGATATACCCTGACCAGGGATAACACTGGGAGTCAGGTGGCATGTGCTGGTGTTTGCAGTGAGCCCAATGGGCAGGTGTATGGACCCATGCAAGGCTGGAAAGAGAGAAGAATCCACTGCCCAGGGAAGGAGGAACAACAATAATAATAAAACAGCATCCATTCCACAAATAAATTATGGCATTATGTAGTAGCATGAAACCATGCCATACAAGAACTTCTGAGGGACTAGCAGTGCCTCTGGAAGTTCTCACCCACCTGATCTCCTGAGGATTGCTTCTTAGTTGCTCAAATAATTTTTCTGGTGGTCCTGTGATCTTCACAGTTAGCCTATTACTCCACCACTTCCCATATCCTAAGCACTACCTCCAGTCCAGTAGAACTCCCCTTCCTGTCCCCAGGTCCCTCACTGCGTGGTCTGCCAACTCCTTGGAGCCTCCTTATTAGTCCTTTGCCAGATCTCATGTATTACTAGCTCAATGAAAAAAAACTTTTACCAGCATATGGCTGGTGGTTTTGTGCCAGCTTTGACCCCCTACTACTTTACTGGCCTTATCCATCTTTCCCTGGGTACCACCTGATACCTGCAGCACCTACCTGCAGCACCTCTTCCATTTTCATGGCTTGCCCCCTCAGTCTTCCTCATGGTGGTGCTTGAAGGTCAAGGATTCATTTCAGAGCACAGGTAAGCAGAGACAATGGGAGGCTATATAGAGCAAGTGTGTTAGGCGCCATCCTGTAGACCAGGGTTTTTCTACTTTTTCTTTCCTGCTCAAAGACACTAGTGAATGAGTCTCCACTGTATGCATGCATACACAATTACATATCAGCAAACAGAGCAAAAGCTTTGTTAGTTAAGCCATGGCTTTGACTTGACTGAAATTAGCTGCTAAAATATTGAAGAGCAGCTGATGCCATTGGGAAAACATTAAAAAACATAATTTACTCACAATTCAGCTTGTATGTCATATATCTTCAATACATTTCTCCTTTCCATTATTCATTATTGTAGAAATTCCACACAAAAACATGATCTTTATTCCTTAGAGTTCATCTGCCTCTATACCTTACTCCCTACTTGAAATTATAATGCTCCATTATGACATCACAGTCATTTGCCATTAGAATTATCATGTTGTCACAAGCAAGGCATTATGTTTTTCAAAGTTCTTCTTGAGGGCTCATTAAAATTACCTATTTAAAAGACACACCTACCATTTTCTATGAGGAATCTCTTGTACCCCCAAACTCTGACATCACAAAACATCAGAGAGTGGCAGTAGAGGAGTTGCTGTGGGGAGGCATTATGGCTCAGCTCTTGGCTGCCCCCAGGTGGAGGTCTGAATTTAGCACAGGAAGTTTGAGCAACAACAAAAAGAGTGGCCACAGTTCTGTGGTATGTGGGCACCACCATGCATGCACGGTTACATGCCACCATTGCAATGGATCCAAGTGGAAAAAATGCAACCAGAGCTGACACAGGCTTCATGAAGCCCTGCCCACCTACACCCATTCCCTGCCATGAATTGGACCACTGGGCCAATTCTGGCTGTGAGTCACCAGGAGTTGGGAAGGACAGTCCTCCCCTTCCACGCTAGGCCATGGAGGGCAGTCTGTGTGGGATCTTGGGTTTTAGTGGTTCCGGGGGAGGTGGGATCAGGGATGACAGCCCACCTGCATTAACCTCCAAGACAAACAGCTTTATTAAAAAAAATTAAAAAATGCTGCAGTATGTCTCACCTTAATGCGTGCACACACACACAGTAACGAGTGGCTGCACCATTACAGTAAACTGAATAAGTGCATAAAATACATAAATTGTCTCTTACCAGGGTATGAGGGATACAGATGTAGGAGTCTTGAAGTGAGGACATCTGTAGGACCTGTAACATGAAATATTGGAAAGGGATCACAAACAATCTGTAGTTCTTAGGAAGCAAATAGAAAGGATAGGACAGGTTAGATATAGAGCAATACTTATCTGCAGAGGAAGGAGTCAGCATCCTGTCAGACCTGTTAAAGAGAAACATAGCTTATTATGGAGAAAAAACAGTAGCAAGAGCAGAGACAGGGAGTGGAAAAGGAGTATAGGACAGTATAGGAGTTAATAAAAGAGAGCTTTAGATGACAGTTTGCAGTTTGGACAAAACAGGAAGATGCAAATATAGAGACTGAGACTGAGATATGGAGAAAGAATAGACAGGAAAGGAGAAGAGAAAATGTTGTTGGGGGCACAACAAAACCATTTATCACTCCCCCCAGATGGCCTAGTGGCCAGTAAAGTAGTAGTTCAGCTGCCAAGCTGATCATAGCATCATACAGTCATAGAAGGCTGTCGGCAGATAAGGACTTCTAGGTCCATCTAGTCTGCCCATAAACCCCTCCCCCAGGAAGATTTCCTCTGTCCCTTTGTGGCCTGCACTCTGCCCGCCAGTCCCATGTGCATGTCCCAGGCCCTTTTGAAGTTCTCCACTGTATCCACCTCCACCACCTACTCCGGCAGCCTATTCCATGGCTGTATCACCCTCTCAGTGAAGAACCTGCCCCCTCCAGTTTGTGGATATGTCCCTTCATGGAATTGTTCTTAATTTGAAAATGCCCTTTGACCCTCACCCTGTTTATGATCTTCAAGTATTTGAATGTTTCCACCATATTTCCCCTTCCCCTCCTCTCCTGCAGTGAGTACAGGGCCAGCTCCCCCAGCCTCTCTCATATGGCCTCCCCCGCACTATTTTAGTCACTCTTCTCTGGACCCTTTCCAGCCAGTCCATGTCCCCTTTCCTGTATGGCCTCCAGGACTGGACTACTTATTCCAAGTGTGGTCTGACCATGGTTTTGTACAGCGGCAGGATCACCTCCCTTCTCATGCTTGTGAAACCACTCCCTATGTATGCCAGCATATTCAGTGCCTTTCCTACTGCCCTGTCACATTGTCCCTGGACCTTCAGGTTGTCTGAGATGGTAATCCCCAGGTCCCTTTCCTGCTCTGTCTCCTCAATCTCCTCCCCCTTCATTTGGTAGTATGCCTTTGGGTTGTTACTCCCTATGTGCATAATCCTGCCTTTTTTGTGCTGATCCAGTATCACCACCTTTCTGACCACTCCACAACCTGGCCAGGTCCTTCCAAGTCCTGATGACATGGATTCAAAAGCAAGCCCAGGAAGTCATGTCTAAAGGCCATAACCAATACAGCTGCTGCTCGGCAGTGGGTCTCAGTCAGGGAGGGTTGGTGGCTCATTGCACCAACACAGCGACCCCTGTGGCTGGGCCAGGGAGATTGGTCCTGCTGCATGGGGGACACTGTGGCTGTGCACAGCCATTACAGGCACTCATTCTTGAAAGGGGTGAAAAGACATTAAAAGGGGGAAAAAACATTGTATCTCTTTGAATGACGACCAGTTTTGACCTGACCAGGATATATCCCAGCACTTATAAGCTACCGGCAGGAAAGAAATATCGCTAAGTGAAAAAAACTGTAGCCCAGGTGGGCTACTAGGAACTCTATTGGGTAAGTGGACAGGCATCATTAAAATAATTTAGCATTTGTGGTGGAGGGGGGGTGATTTGTTCCAGGGAAGTCAGGGATTTCTATAATACCCCTGGTGGGCTAGTTTCCCTGTTGGCCAGTGGCCAATGTGTTCAAACAAGTTAGGTCTATTCCCTGGAGTCTGGTGGTTGTGGTGGTGGTGGGGGAAGGGGGGGCACTGGGCCTCAGTATCATTTTGACAGGCAGCTAAGACGTGGCTTGCTCGCTGGGAGTGTAAGGGGACAAGTTGGAGCTGCTGCTGCAGGTAGAGAGAGCAATGTGGAAGGGTGTGGGATTTCAACAACATGGGCACAGTTATAGGGTTTTAAAACTCACCTTGGTTCAGTGTGAATTGTCTTTTTCTCCAAATTCTTAACTCAGAATCAGAAAATAAAATTAAATAAAAATAAGAAATTAAAAATAAGGTTGCTCTAACCGAGCATCAGCACTGCTCTGCTCCAGCAGTACTGCCACAGACTGGATCATCAAAACTCCAGTCTTTCCACTATCTTCTGTGCTTACAATTCTGCAATACTTACTACTCCCTACTGCTTACCTAAGCTCATCTGATAAACTGAGCACCAGAGGTGCTTATATAGGACCAGCTTTTGACATCACAGGGTTAGCTGATCTACCCCCATTGTGTTATACAGAAAAAAACTATTCTAATACAAGCAAATGGGGGATCAGCTAGACCAAACCATATAAAAGATGATTAGCAACTATAATGTTAATTTCAGAGCATTTGTCCCATTGTAGCCAGTATTCCAGCTAAAAAAATATGCTTAAGGGGCACTTGAGGAACTTAACTCCACCCCAGGACAGTATTATGGAGTGTCCATGTCCCTATAAATAAGCTTCTTATTGGGCCCCCTGCCTCCTAAGGCATATACCAGAATAGTAAAAGCAGGTAAGGACCTGGGGTTAACCTTCCCTTAATAGGTTCATTACTTCTGTAAACACTGTGTTTTAAATATTTTGAAACATGTTTTTTGTTTGTTCCCTTACTCTACTGTCATTAAATGGTGGCAGTAGTACACATACTGTGACAGTAGAGAGTTCTGTCTGCTGCAATTGGCAGCCAACAGCTTACTATTTCATTTGGGCCTATGTTCCATTTTCCTTCAGGTTAACGTGTTGCTTTGTCTCCCTGTTTTTCCCAAACATAGTAAGTTATAATTAATATAGGGCTTTTCCTTAATGCCCTCTTTCTTATGATATCTAAGGTGGTGATTAAGGGGAAGGCTTATGGTGCTACAGTTTTTTTCACTTGGCGATATTTCTTTCCTGCCGGTAGCTTATAAGAAACACTCCAGTTCATGCTCTGGCAAGACAATGGACTTTGCCCCTCCATCAGGCCTTTCTTCCTCTGTCCTGCCATTGATGAAGGTTCCCGCCCTTACCCTCTCTGTGGGCAATAGTCCTTTGGGGCAAGGACCTTTGGGTCCCTCCTTGAGGCTTAGAGCCTTCCAGCACTCCCCAGGATCTAAGGCCAGGATTTCAGCCAATAAGGCTCAGGCATCTCTCTTCTCTTCTGGCTCATCATCACCCCCTGATGACCGGTGCAGATGCTAGGAATGTTCCCACTCCAGGGACCGATCCCCCCCCCCGAGACAAGTCATCAGCTCCCTCCCCCTTCCCCCAACTCAGTCCCATGAGTTTTCCTAACAATCACTACTATTGCAGGCTGCCTGACCATGCCCCCTCACACCCCGCCATTTACTTTGGCATGTCTTCTCCACTCAGCCTCCCCTCAACCCACCATTTATCCCTATACCTTATCGCCCTTCTTCCCCCACCCTTCACCTCCACTGCATTACATACCTTTCTCTCGTACCTCCTTTCTTCACCCCACTGCCAGCTATCCCTGTCCCTCTGAACTACTGACAAGGCACTCTGTGGCTGCTTAATACCCCCCCACCCTCATAAAGTGCTTTTCTTTTTATTTTAACTTGTACCTATGTTTTGAGTTATTCTGTAAGTTCTGAATCCAAGCTGTATCGTTCATTGTGATGTACCTTTGCTTTCTCCTATTGTTCTTTGTTTTGCAATCTATGACTTGGAACCTTTGTAAAAGAGCTTGCGCTCAAAGGTCTTTTCTGAATCACTAAATAAATAAATTAGCTGCCACAGCAAAGACTCTGACGCATGTCCCAGATGGCCAGTCTTATGATAAGCAGAAGGACCAGCAGCAGACACCACAGGGTAAGGCATCAGGTGACCAGACGTCAGGGATGACTACCCTAGCCCAGATGCCTTCTGGTCCACCACCCAAAAAGCTGACATCAGAACTGTTGTCACTGACAGATCGGCAGTCTGACGTCCGTGCATTTGCTGATGGGATGCCAGCCCATACACCCTCTGCTCCAGAATCTGAACACCAGACGCCAGAGAACCTGAGAACGGGCAATCAGATGACAGGTCTTACTATGCTTCTGAGCCCTAATGACCACCAAGATATAACACCAGGGCTGAGTTACACTCCAGATGCCCCTGTGGGCCCCACCAATGTGCCATCACCACCACAAGTACCAAGTGGTACCCCTGATGGACGTTGAACAGCTCTTTTCATCCTAATGGAACACGGTCAAGGGGGACTTGCTTAAAAAAGAAGCCCCTTCCCAGTTCCTGTACCACCACCATCTCCCGCTCTGGTCCTAGATCCCCAACAGCACTCTCTGCCTCGGCCCAGGAATCCAACTCCTAAGGGGTCAGTCTCAGAATGCCCAAGAAGCAGGGCCCGATGTCACCACTCCTCTTCCAGGTCATCCTCCTTGGGCAACAGAAGCAGATGCCAGCATAGATACAAATGTTCAAGGTCGGCCTCTCCTCCTCTTCCAGAGGTCACCTTTCTTCATCTGACTCTTCGGATGGGGGCTACTCCCCTGAGCCAGACAGTCATTGCAATTCGCCTAGGTCCCCTCTGAATGACCTAACGTTCATGGATGTGATGCAACACATCCAACTTCTGAACCAATGGGACACTGAAGAATTGGACCCAGAGAAAAAGGCTTCACATCTTTTTGGGCATGAGTAACCCAGAACCGCTGATCATCCCACCGCTGGTTCCTCCTTTTCAGGATTTAACTAAGCAGGCATAGGAGCACCACCTTCTCATTTTCAGCAGTCCCCAAGAAGGTGGACAGACTCTACAAACCCCCAAAGGCTGAACCTTTCCTGAGGGAAGATCCTAGAGCAGATTCCATGATCCTGACCACTGCCCATGGCAGGGCTAAACAGCCCAAACACATAAGCTCACAACCTCTCGACAAGGAGTCTAAGAAATTGGACCAGCTTGGGAGGACAGTTTATGCTTCTTCTACCTGTTCTATACAGTCCCTTAATTTCTTGGCACATATGGTGCTCTACTGGAAGTCCTTGTGGAAGAAGACCATTGAATTAGCCCAGAATCAACTGGAAAGCCCAACCAACAAGGAGCTTCTGGATGTCCTGGATGTAGGAAAACATGTACTGCAAGATTCCTATGATTCAGCAGACACAGCCAATAGAGCTGTGGCTACTGAAATCTGCATCCACCATCACTCCTGGCTGAGGGTATCTGAGTTCAGACAGGACCTCCAGGATTCCATCCAGGATGCCCCGTTTCATGGGTCTGTCCTCTTTGGAGAGGAAGTACAAAAGATTATAATGGAACTGCAGGACTCGGGGAAGGTGGTGCAGTCTGTTCACCAGATGTACAGGTCAGACCCTCAGCAGCCAAAGCATAAGCCATTTCGGCACTTGGGTGCGAACAGACAGAGCGGCCAACAACCCCGAGGTCCTTTCAAGTGAAAGGCTTCCTCCCACCCAGCTGGGAACAGCAGGCCTAGGAACACCAGACCTGCCTAGTCCTTGCTGTCCACTCCACTCATCCATGCATGACTCCCTGCCAGCCTGCCTTCTTCCTGCAGAGTCAATGGGGAGGCAGTATGTCATTTCTCCCACTACCTAGAAGGGTGGAACAATGTTACAACAGATGTTTGGGTGCATGAGATTATCGGAAAGGGCAATATGCTGGAGTTTTCAGAACTTCCTCTGGGCAATCCTCCAGCCCCTTCTCAACACCTCTATCCCATGAAGCCCTCATCGGAGAAGAGATCCAGGCCTTGCTCTTAAAATGAGCCATACAGTCTGATCCTCTGTCCCAACAGAAAACCAGGTATTACTCCCACTTCTTCTTGGTTCCCAAGAAGACAGGGAACCTAAGACCCATACTAAACCTGAGCCAGCTGAACCAATTCATAGAATACAAGAGGTTCAGAATGGTTATCTTACCCGGACTGATCCCCATGCTACACCAAGGGGATTGGCTATGTTCCCTGGATATGCAAGATGCGTATCTCCACATACCAGCTTTTCCAGCCCACTGGCGGTACCGTTGCTTCATATTTCAAGGGAATGGCTACAAATTCAGGGCTTTGCCTTTTGGTCTCTCATTGGCTCCAAGAGTGTTAGCCAAATGCCTTGCAGTAGTGGCAGCAGCAGCTCTCAGGAGACGGGGTCACTTCATCTATCCTTACCTAGACGATTGGCTGCTTACTGCTGCATCCAGGTCACAGTTGGTTCATACCCTGTTGGACACTGTTCAGATGTTCCAACAGTTGGGAATAACAATCTACCTCCTAAAGTCCTATCCTTGGCCCTGCCATCATCTACAGTACATAGAGGCCATCCTGGACACAACAAGCAAGAGCATTCCTCCCACCTGACAGGGCTATTCGGCTGAGAGACTAGGCTTCCAGAATAGCTGCATCCAACCTAGTCACAGCATGGACTATGCTGCAGCTTCCAGGGCATATGGCAGCTGCCATTCCTCCAGTACCACTGGCACAGTTGCATATGTGCATTCCTCAGTGGAACCTCAGAGTCCAATGGGACCAGAGGTCCGAAGACCTCAAACATCCTGTACTCATACTGAGGGCTGTTCAGCAACTGCTGTCATGGTGGTTCACTTCTCCGAATTTAGAAATGGGAGTAATATTCCAGTCCATTTCACCAAGCCAGATCCTAATCAAAAATTCGTCAGGTCTAGGATGGGGAGCTCATTTTCAGAATCACCATACTCTGGGCATATGGTCAGACACAGAAGTGTCCCTGCACATCAACATTTTAGAGGTGGGGCGTCAATTCTGTATGCCATGCAGGCCTTCCAGACTCACCTTTCCAAGGATCCCCTGCTTCTACAAACTGACATATCGGTGATCTTCCATATCAACAAGTGGAGGGACACACTCCTACTCTCTGTGCAGAGGAGCCATGAGAGTGTGGTACTGGGCCCTAGAACACAGACTCACACTAACAGCAGTTCATGTTCCAGGCATCCAAAATGTCCTGGCAGACAAGCTCAGCCACTCTCAGTCCAGGAACCATGAGTGAGAGCTGCTTCAAGAAGTGGTGGATGACCATCATGACCTCTTAGAAAGATGGGGATGTCCAGAGCTGGACTACTTTGTATCCCTGTGCAATGAAAACCTGCCCAATTTCTTCTCGCTAGATCCTGGGCCTGGTATTTTCTGGTGAGATACGTCATCCATCTGATGGACAGGGAGGTTCCTCTGTGCCTTTCCTCCCTTTCCCTTGTTACAGAGGTTGTTGCTCAAACTACAGGTGGAAGGAGGAGTAATGATTTTAGTTGCTCAATTCAGCCATGTCAGATTTGGTTCCCTTTCTTGCAAAGACTGGCAGAGAAATCTTCTTTCCTACTACCTCTGTCATCTAGCTTGCTATGCCAAGATCAGGGCACATTTGTCCACCCGGATCTTTGGTCCCTGCACCTTCATGCATGGCTCCTACAGATGTAGTGGTCTCCAAGCATGGAGTTTTGCAGGGGGGTGGCTGAAATCCTGGTAGAGGCAAGGAAGCCAGGGTAACATATGCTATGAAGTGGAAACACTTCTGCATCTGGGCAGCAGCATGTTCCCTGGACCCATTATCCTGCTCGGTGAAATCAGTAATGGGAATATCTCTTGTCACTTTCGGATGCAGGGCTGCAAAACTCATCCATTAAGGTACATCTTTGTACCATCTTGGCTTACCATGCACCCATGGAGGGTAGAAATATTGCCCAATTGGACCTTACCCATACATTCCTAAGGGGCATTCTTTATTTGAAGCTTCCTATCAGGAATCCTGCCCCCCCCATGGGACCTGTTATTTGTTCTAGAGAAGCTAATCTTCCCTCCCTTCAAACCAGCCACAGATTGCGACCTGCGCTTTCTCTCATGGAAAGCATTATTTTTAATTGCCATCACTTCAGCCTGAAGAATTTCAGAGTCAGAAGCACTGATGTGTAAAGAACCTTATTTAGTTTTTCACAAGAGAGACCGAGTGTCTCTTTGAACCAACTGTAAATTTCTTCTGAAGGTAGTGTCTGAACTGACTTTGACCAAGACATCTGCCTTCTGGTTTATTTTCCTGAGTACTCCAATTGGGGGGGGGTCCTCCTTCACACTCTGGACGTACACAGGATCCTCCGTTACTACCTGACCTATACTGAACTGACTGAATCTCGGATCCCCAGGGGTGGCAAGAGAGACCATTCTGCGCGGGTCCCCCCACCTTGCCAGAGACCTTCATAGAAGCATTATCTTCTTCGGACTGAGGTGCTGGCTCACAGTTCTGTGCCAAAGTTCTACCATAAGCAGATTTGTCCTGCATCTGAGCAGGAGCTCTTGCATCAGTCAGGGACTAATTTAAACTATTTTTCTCTGCAAGCTGAATTCTCTTGCACCAGAGCAGGATCTCTAACTTGTCTGGGACAAATTTCTTCTAAAACAAAAGCTGACTTCCCCCGTATCTGAGCGGGAGCTCAATGGGACTGATTTTGGGTGGCAACATTTGAAAATACACACTGTGCCTTATTGGATCCTGCAAGCTGTGATGCTCGGTCAGCCTTCTTCATAAGGCTGGAAACCGAGTCCTGCGGTTCATTAACTGACTGAATCTCAGTCTCAGACCATTCTGCAGTGTGTACCCCCCCCCACCATGGTCCTCCACAGAAGCATTATCTCCTCAGGGTTGAGGCACCAGCTCACAGCTCAGTGCCGGGTGGACCTCCTCCAAAGTTCTACTGTATGCCAAATTGTCCTGCACCTGAGCAGAAGCTCTTGCATCAGTCTGGAACTAATTTAAACTATTTTTCTCTGCAAGCCAAATTCTTCTGCACCAGAGTAGGAGCTCTAACTTGTCTGGGATAAATTTTTCCACCCACCCGCCCCATTCCCTCCTCTTGTTAAATTTGCTTTAACCCCTCCCACAGGCTCTGTGGAGGCCAGTCATCAGAGGCAACAGCTAGAATAGCAACGTTGCTCCTACAATCTTTTGCCTCCTCAAGGACTAACTCTTAGAACTGTCTCAGCGATCTAACTTGAACTGTTGTGTTTCCCCTCACAATAATTACCTTATATGAACACTGTACCTAACTGTCTCCTGTCCTACAGATGTCTCAGAATGATTAAGTTAATAACTATAGTATCTGGCTGCATGTAGATTCAGGTTACAAACTTAGCTGTAAAACAGATTTCTCCACTAACTGCAAGTGTGATTAATTAATGTCAATTGCTGCTTTATTTACTAACTGCAAGTGTGATTAGAGAATGTCAACTGCTGCTATCATTCCTTGCTACTTTTAAGTTAACAACCAAAATGGGCTTCTAACTGCTCTTATCACTTACTGTTCTAATTAAGAGACAGCCCAGGAGTAAGTACCTCCTCTGCTCAAGGTCACTTCACAGCAGCACAGCTCACAAACTTAACGAGGACTGCTCCTTCTCCCATGTTTGGACAGGGTCTTAATACCCTCACTACGTGGCATAATCTGCCCTTCAGGCATGGCACCCCAAGGACAGAGTCCCAATCTTAGCCTACCTTGCCCACTCATCTATCAGGCCAGGAAAACCTTATCCCTCCCTTCCTAATAGGGGATTACTCCTGGCATCACTGTATATACTGTCTCTCCTCTGGATGGACAGGCTGATATGCCTAGGGGGACTCTGATCACAAATATCCCTAGCACCACAACACCCATTCCATCAACTGCTACAACTGCCTGCTCCCAGCTGCACAAACTCCCTTCTGGTTGCCCATGAATTAGAAAGGAAGGACATTTGTTATGGCACACTCCGTTACTCAAGAAGGCTACTCCAACGTAACCTACTTCCCTCTGCTAGCCCTAAGCTAGTCTGCCTACTTGCTGCTCTTTTGCTCCTTGCAGGTGACATACAGCCTAACCCAGGTCCCCCAACTGGAAATCTCTCTGTGTCCTCCCCTCAGAACCCCCACTGGATGTCCTCAAGGGGCTGAAGATTGCGCATATGAATGTTTGTAACCTTTGGTCAAAGATGCATGAAGTACAAGCATGGCTTGAACTCTACAAGCCTGGTATCCTTGTCATCTCAGAGACCTGACTTAAGGCCCACATCCTCACACATGAGGTCCCTGCCCAAGTGTACAACTCCTACCAGAAGGACAGGAATAACAAAAGAGGGGGAGGCGTACTTATCTATGTGAAAGATACACTAACCGTATCACACCTCTACCTGCAGCATAATACTTGCACAGACAGAGAACCTATCTTCATATAAATATCACCCTTGGCCTCTCGAAGTACCTCAACATTGGGTGTGTATACAGCCCTCCTAAGAATGCCATCCAATCCCTAGATACAATCATAAAAGCTATAGCTAATGATGTCTCATCTGAACTCCTCATCTTGGGGAATTTCAACCTCATCTGGGCCCAAGACTCAAACAAGGTTCTTAAGGCCCTGACTCAAGAAGCAAACCTAGCACAGGTAATCACAGAGCCAACTACACTAAACTATAAAATGGGGAACCACACCATCGTAGACTGGGCTCTGAAGTCTAACCCTCCCGATATCCAGAAAGCTGGAACAATGGCCGATTCCCTGAGTGACCACTCCCATATCTTCTGCATTTGGAAGAACAGAGTACCTAAGGTCCAACCCAGAATACTCACTGCACGTAACTACTCTAAATTCATAGCTGATCAATTCAGTGACTACCTAAGCAACCTCAACTGGAGCCCACTAAGGTTCCTCCCAACTCTGAATGAGGCCCTTGACCATTTCCAGAATTCACTCATGATGGCTGCCAACTTCTTTGTACCCCTGAAAAAACTCTGAGCAAAAGGCAACTGTTAGGAGTGGATCACTCCATCACTTAAGACCCTGATGATCAGCCGTGACAAGGCTTGGAAGAAGTACAAGCACTCCTCACTCCCGGTCAACCTTGTGTCATACAAAGCCCTTAGAAATAAATGTTAGAGCGCCACAAAACTTGTGAAAAGGGAGTATGTCTCTCACCTCCAGAAAACCAACCTATGCAATCCTAGACAATTTTGGTCCCGTATCAATGAACTGATCAAGGGAAATGGCAAGTCAGAATCTGGACCCATCAAGGTCAATGGTCAAATGCTGAGTGATGGCCCCTAACTCACCTCATTCCTCAACCAACACTTTACAAACCTGGACTCATATACAGCTGGACTACCCCCTTAAACACAGAGTCCAGAACACCAGAGTCCCCCTGCCAGAACCGACCAACATTTCACCTAAGGCTAGTCAATGCAAAATAGGGTCTTGCCTTCCTAAAGTCCCTGGAAACTAAGGGCTCAGGAGAACTTGATAGGATCAACACCAGGTTGCTCAAGGCTGGAGTCCCAGCCCTATCCAGAGCTCTGATCTGGCTAATTAACCAATCCTAGCTTGAGGGTGTCATCCTAGACCTGTGGAAGCAGGCCCGTGTGGTTCCCATCCACAAGGGTGGCCATCGGAAACACATCGGCAACTACTGGCACATCTTTCTACTCTGTACCCTGGCAAAAATTCTGGAAAGGCTTGTCTACAGGCAAATCTGGGACTACCTAGAGTTGCAACAGCTCCTTGCTCCCTCCCAACACAGCTTCAGAATAAAACATGGTACGGATACTGCTCTGACTAAATTCTTGGCTGAAGTACTCGGAGCCATGGACAACAGAACTCCAACTGGCATGGTCTTCATTGATCTTTCCAAGGCCTTCAACCTTGTTGACCACAAACTCCTGCTATCTAAGCTGCAGTATCTAGGCCTTGACCCCATGCTCTCAAGTGGTTTGAGAGTTATCCATCTGGCTGCACACAGAGGGTTATTTGGAAGGGTGCTATATCGGACCCTCTTCCCCTAAAAGGGGGGGTACCGCAGGAGTCAATACTTGGCCCCCTCCTTTTCTCCCTGTTCACAAACGATTTAACTCATTCTGTCCTGTTGTCACTTAGAATGTTCAGGTACCCTCTGCCTGCTGCTAGAACACCTGTGTTCCTGAAGAGGTTCTAGATCAGCAGCATTCATACAAACACACTGTGCTTAAACCAACATATCTTAAAAACCATACATCCAATTTTAAAACTGTAAAAAGAAAAGTTTTTCAGGACAAAACGTTTTTGAAAATGAGTGAGGTTTGGTAATGTCTATTTAACTGGATTAGTGTTGTGTAAGGTTGTTTTTTCATATTTACATAAATTTGATGATTTTATCTAAATATAATTATGCTCTGTTTACTTAGTCATACAAAAATATTACATTTCTGTAAAACTGTTTAAAATTGTTAAAACTATACAGTAAACATCTGTCATTGTCTAAATATAAAATTTGCCATGTTTTTACCATTTTCTTTAGTCAGAAATCAATGTCTGAATCTCTTGTTATTACAGTTTGAGTTTTTTGTTCCACTTCACTGTTTGGAATTTTTGCAGTGTTTAATTCTTCTTACCCACTGATTTTAGTTTATGAATCTGATTATCAATTTTTTTTATTTTTTCCCCTAGTTTAGTAAAAACATATTTACACATTACCTTAGAAGGACATATCAGGAAGTGCTTTGTGAGGTTAAGTGATGTAAATAGGAAGAACACTTCCAGTGGGTCAGTGAGCTGACATAGGAAATGGATACATTCTTTAGTGCTGGAGGTCTCTCTATGATTAACTGCATATTTGTTGTAGTTAAAATGTGTAATTTCATTGAAATAAACTATTTTATTGTATTTTTGTAATAAAATCCCATAATAAGTATAGTTAACTGGAATTTATTTGTGCTATTTGCTTTATCTTACTGTAAATGAAGCATGATGTTCATGTAAAGTTTCATAGTCTTTCAGTAAACATCTTGTTACATAAATGTGTGTATTATTTAATTTCCTGGCATAGTTTATTTTTGGGGGTTGTATTATTAGATGGTTTAAGGTCAGGAAACGACTTTATGATGAAGCATTGTGTGTTAGTGGGGGGGGTCTTGCATTCATAATACATGTTCAGATGCACTTCATATGTTCTGGGGAAATGAGAGGGGCTGTATGCCTCTAATAATGGTGCTAACAGACACTGTAGATACATTATGGGTATATGTATAGGGTGATGACATTGCTGAAAAGGCACTGGTAATTTGGGTATACTTTGTCATGGGGAATGGGGTGGGTGTGCCTGTACCAAGGAATGATGCTCATAAGCACTGCAGTCATTTTGTGTCATGAACTGGCACCCATTCTTGGGGTATACTAGTTGTGGGAAATCAGGTGGGGCTACCTGCACCTGGTAATGGTGTTCATATGCCATGCAGAGACATTTATTTATTTATTTTTATTGACCAGGTAAGTGCACTAGACAAATTCTGACTATTTTCAGGCATGACCTGGGGGAAGGGAATATAGATGAATGTCAAAAGACCTTGAACCAGGTTAAGCTGTTGGTGGTATTTTTTCTAGTGAATGCGGTTATACATACAGGGTGATGACATGGGCACCTGTAAAGGTTGTATACTATGTGCTGTGTCACATGGATTGCCTGCGTACACATGTGATATGTTGCAGCATTCAGTATGGCGCACTGTGTGGGTAGGAAGGAGTGTGGGTATGCCTGTACCAGGGAGTGATGTTCTTTGGCTCATTGGTGCAGATGTATACTATATGTTGTGTTTCATTTGAATGGACTGTATAAGGCATACATTGGCACTGGTCACATTAAAGTGCATCAGAGGTAAGGGCTGGTCTGAAGCATTATGAGCACAAGAGACTAAACAAGTGGTTATGGAGTGATTCAAACTTGAATAGAACATTACAGTGCATCTGAGGGTAGTGTTGGAATGTATCCTGATGTGCACAATGGACTACACCATGGTGACTGGGGAGGGATTTATTCCAGTAATGCACATCATAGAGTGTCAGAGATAAAGGCTGGACTGAAGACTGATGAACAGATGGACTACATCAATGACTCTGGTGGGATTTGAACCTGAACAGCATTTTACAGTGCAATAGAGGTTGGGGCTGGACTGACACCAGATGAGTTGATGGACAACACCATTGGCTGTGGAAGGATCGGAACCTGAAATGCACTTCACTGTTCACTACAGTTTGGAGCTCGACTGATGCATGATAAGGAGATAGATCTTATAAGTGGCTGTGGAGGAATTTGAACCTGAAGAATACTTTACAGTGCATCAGAGATTGGGGCTGAACTGATGTCATATGAGTTGATGGACTACACCAGTGGATGTGAAGGGTTTTGAACATGAAATGCACTTCACAGTGCATTATGGGATTGGTCTGGACTGATACATCAGTCAATCAATCAATCAAATCTTTATTTATTCAGGCGATCATCATTGAGCAATTCTCATTTACAAGATGGACCTGATAAGGTCAAGGTTCGAGTTGGTGCACAGCAATTACATCACATGCTTGTGAGACAGTTATACACACAGAAACAAGAAAATATTATTTATAACACAATAATATACAGAGAATTCACATGTTAAAGCTTGGCAAGAGAAAGTTAAACTAACATTTACAATATGTACAATGCATATATATCACAATGAGGGCCATGACAGTCACTCACATAATGAGTACAAGGATGGTGAAGGGAATATTGGGTGCCATGTACTGGCAGTGTCTGGCTGGAAGGAATATGCCATATGTGATTGGAATAAGGTTTTGTGGGATTACTATTCTATCTCTAGTGGTAGCAACTGCATTTCTCTGTGAAGAAGGCTGTACAGTGCTGCTTGAAGGATGTAAATGGAATGATAATGGACAGTTTTAGGGATTTTGTAGGGTGTCCCATGCTATGGCTAGAGAGTAGCTGATTGCTGCCCTCATTTTGGTGTTGACTTTGGGCAATTTGAGCAGGATGATATTGTTGCTTCTTAGGGCATAGGAGCTGGGAGTGGTCAGGTTGAAGCAGTCCAGGATATATCTTGGGAGTTTTTTTGATAAAGCTCTATAGATCCATAGAGCTGCATTTCTGCTCCTCCTGACATGAAGGGAAACCCATCCAACTGAATCATAGAGAGAACAATGGTGAGTATTATATGGCAGGTCTGTAATGAACCTTATTGCTCTATGGTATAAAGTATCCAACTTTTGAAGGTAGGGAGGAGCAGTGACTATAGAGGAAGTCTGTGTAGTCAATGACTGATAGAAAGATGGCCTGGACTAATCTCATCTTTGAATCTCTATTAAGGAAGGGTTTTAATCTGTAGAGGAGGCCAAGCCTTAGGCGAAGCTTTTTCAGCAGTTGTTCTAGATGCTGAGTAAAGTCAAGTCTGTTGTCAATCCACACACCTAGGTATTTGACATTTTCAACATACTCCAGATTTTCTCCAAGTATAGTGCATATCTGGGGGAGACTGATTGAAGAGGATGTGTTGGTGGAGTTTTGGGTTGTGAACATCATTGCTTTGGTTTTCTCTGCATTTAGCAGCAGCTTTTTCTCGAGAAGCTGATTTTATAACAGGGAGAATTCTGCTTGTAGGATTTCATGAGCAACTTTAGGTGAAGGATTGCTGACATACAGTACAGTGTCATCAGCAAAGAGATGTACTGAGGACTTGGTAAGGGTTGAATCAATTTTATTTATATAAATGGCAAAAAGGATAGGACCCAGAATAGAGCCTTGGGGGACTCCTCTTGACAGTGGTCTTAATGGGGAGAGGTCACCTTCAGCTTTTACCTGCTGTGATCTACCGGAGAGGTAGCATCTGAACCACTTAAGGGATGATGGATCTAGGCCAATGGAGTGTAGGGATGAAAGTAGCAGTTCATGGTCCACAGTGTCGAATGCTTTGCTCAGGTCCAGGAATACTGCACAGACATTGTTCTTTTTATCCAGTTCGGTTTGCCAATCATTGGTGACCTTGGCTAATGCAGTGATAGTGCTATGTTTGGCCCTGAATCCAGACTGAGCTGGATTTAATAGATTAGCATTGTCCAGATATTCCCTTAACTGAATACTCACTAATTTCTCCAGCATCTTGGATAACACAGGTAGGATGGAAATGGGCCTGTAGTTATTAAGATCCATAGGGTCCCCTGATTTTAGAAGGGGGACCACTTGGGCTGTCTTCCACAGTGTGGGAATAGAGCCAGAGTTTAAGGAAAGGTTAAAGAGGTGAGTTAGGTGGACTGCAAGCACATGACACGCAATCTTTAGAAAGAATGGGTCCAGAAGATCTGCTCCTGCACTTTTTTTGGTATCTAGATGCCATAATAGATCCTCAACTTGTTTCAACAGTATAGGTTTGAAGCTAAAGGAGGAGTCAACTCTTTGTTCACCAGTGTAGTAGGAGCTTAAATGATCCCTTAATAGGTTAGCTGGGGAGGAGTCTAAGGCAAGGCCAACTGTTGTGAAGTGGTTGTTAAATGCATCTAGGATTTCCAATGTGCCAGTAATGGGGCCATAGTTACTGTGTAAATGGGTTGGAAGGGGGTTGTTAACATCCTGGCCCATCATACCCTTGATGGTGCCCCAAAATCTAGCAGTATTATGGTAGGAGGAGTCGAGCTGGGCCAGGTAGTAGGCAGCCTTTGCATCCCTAACTTTCCTAGTGCATTTATTCCTGGCTTTCCTAAAGATCATCCAGTCCATGATATTCTTAGTTTTTCTTGCTACTTTCCAAAGTTTATCTCTCTCCAGGAGTGCAGCTTTGAGGTCAGCTGAAAACCAGTGACAGGATTTGTTTTTTATTCAGATGCTACAGATTGGGGCATGGGTGTTAAGGGCATTTAATATAATGCTATTTAGCACCTGCTGAGCTTTTTCTACAGAATGTGCAAGATAGAACTTTTTCCAGTGTGGAGAGTAGGCTAGATCATGCAGATATCCTTCAATATTGATGTTTTTCTTGGATCTCCTCATGAGGAATTTTGCAGGATCTGTTTTAATGCTGTCGGATCATACCCCTACGATGGGGCAGTGGTCACTTATGTCGCATAGGGAGCACTCCAGCGTGCATGAATAGATGTGGTTTACTCACTAGTATGATGTCAAGTAGAGTACTGTTACTACTATTCCTTGCATTTAGCCTTGTTGGTTCATTAATTAACTGTGTGAGCCCATAGGTGTCACAGAATGATACCAGAGGTGTAGCTGCCTGGGTGAGCCAGTTGAAATTCAGGTCCCCTATGATAATGACTTCTTCAGTACAGGACTTGACCAGGTTTCCCAGGTGTGAGAAGAGCTTGTGTTCAGCAGAGGGTGGGTCTGTAGCATCCAATTAAATGGAAAGCTGCTGTATTGGGGAGAGAGACTTTTAGAGATAGACACTCAAATTCCCTGGTTATAGATGTTGCAGCAGTACAGGATACAACTAAACCAGCCTTTACATAAATGGCTGCTCCACCTCCCCTTGTTTGCCGATCAGCTCTGAATAGCTAATAGTTAGGTAGGTTAACTTCCCTGTCCATTGTGGTGGTCTTGAGCCATGTCTGTTATCACAAGAAAGTCTGGCAAGGTATGGGCAACCCAGGATTGTAGCAATGTAAATTTTTTCAACAGACTGCATACATTAATATGCAGGAAACTGAGGCCTTTAATTGAGGATAGGTCTGAGGGAGAGGTGATGCTTTCAAGAGGTCCAGGGTTGATTTCTACATTACCAATACAGAGCAATAGGAAGATCAGTAATTTCATAAGGGCTGCCAGTGATAGGGAGAGGGGGCTGCCTTTGGTCCTCCTTTTTTTATTCAGTTGCCAGTCTTTGTTTTGGGTGCTCCTGTGGATTTAAGGTAGTGTGTCAGGATACCAATTAGCAGTTTGATGACTAGGCTTAGTGGGGATCTATATACCCAGTAGTGGGGCCTTGTCGGATACATATATGTGGTGATGTGTGTAACTTTATGGTGATTGTACCACAGTAGTCAATGCAGCAATGGCAAGACATATATGAGGGTATGAGTGTCAGCCATGGGGGATGTTCCAGAGAAATTAGGCAGGTTGACCACTTTAGATTGTATAATAGGGTCATCTTCATTGTGGAACCCTATGGCTATTAGTGACAGGAGTATCAGTATCAAGCTTCCCATTCTGAGGGGGATATTGATAGTTGGCAATAGGGAGTAGCGAAGTTGCTGATTGGTTGGTTCAGCAAGCTGGTGTGACTGTCTATTGGTTTAGAGAAAAGTGCTGTGGGCAGGGAAGAGATTTCAGCGGGAAGATGCCTATAAATTAACACACAGGAAGGGGGAAGGGCAGGTGGGCAAAAATTTTGCACCTTTCCCGACTGCTCCCTCGCTGTTCCTCCCAGCCTTGTGGTTCCCAAGTTCAGCTAGGTGCCACTGACTGAAGCCCCTGGTGCTCAGCTGGTTGCTGGGGCTGAAGGAAGCAGGCTGGAGAGAGAGACAGAGGAGGGTGCAGCAATTAATAAAGGCAGTAGCAAGCCTTTTTCTGAGCATCACTGACCAAATCTGCACTACAAAGGACTGTGGGGGGGGTCCTGTGGTGCCTCAGCGTCTGGACCACCTTACATATTCAGACAAGGAGCTGCAATTGCTTTAAAGAGCAGTAAAATAGTAGTTTCCCCTTACAATACAATAGTGGATAACAGCACTTTTTTTGATGATTTACACATATAAAACTAGAAGGAGAGTGGCGCCTCAGCATCTGGCCCACTGCTGCTAACAGATCCCAGCAGAATTCAACAGAATCAACAGCAGTTGCCTCTATAGATGTCTCACCAGAGTGGAAGCAGCTCTTCTGGGAAACTTGCAGTAGAACACCAGGGGAAGAGTAAAAGACAAAAAGAAAAACAAATTTTCAAGTCCCACACAGATTTCAGCAATGCAAACTGAGCCAGTGTAAGTCAATGGGGCAGGAGAGCCAATTTGCTGCTGTGCCTGGTGGAGCGCTCGCTTACCGATTGGCTGCACCTTTCCCGACTGCTCCCTCGCTGTTCCTCCCGGCCTTGTGGTTCCCAAGTTTGGCTAGGTGCTGCCAACCGCCCGCTGGTGGAGCAAAGCCCCAGCGCTCAGCTGGTTGCTGTGGGCTGAAGGAAGCAGGCAATTGGCTGCACCTTTCCCGACTGCTCCCTCGCTGTTCCTCCCGGCCTTGTGGTTCTCCAAGTTCAGCTAGGTGCCGCCGACCGCCGCTGGCGGAGCGAAGCCCGGCGCTCAGCTGGTTGCTGTGGGCTGAAGGAAGCAGGCAGAGTGGAAGCAGCTCTTCTGGGAAACTTGTAGAACACCAGGGGAAGAGTAAAAGACAAAAAGGAAAACAAATTTTCAAGTCCCACACAGATTTCAGCAATGCAAACTGAGCCAGTGTAAGTCAATAGGGCAGGAGAGCCAATCGGCTGCTGTGCCTGGTGGAGTGCTCGCTTACCGATTGGCTGCACCTTTCCCGACTGCTCCCTCGCTGTTCCTCCCGGCCTTGTGGTTCCCAAGTTCGGCTAGGTGCCGCCAACCGAAGCCCTGGTGCTCAGCTGGTTGCTGTGGGCTGAAGGAAGCAGGCAAAGTGGAAGCAGCTCTTCTGGGAAACTTGCAGTAGAGCACCAGGGGAAGAGTAAAAGACAAAAAGAAAAACAAATTTTCAAGTCCCACACAGATTTCAGCAATGCAAACTGAGCCAGTGTAAGTCAATGCGGCAGGAGAGCCAATCGGCTGCTGTGCCTGGTGGAGCGCTCGCTCACCGATTGGCTGCGCCTTTCCCAACTGCTCCCTCACTGTCCCTCCCGGCCTTGTGGTTCCCAAGTTTGGCTAGGTGCCACCGACTGAAGCCCCGGCGCTCAGCTGGTTGCTGTGGGCTGAAAGAAGCAGGCTGGAGAGATACATAAGTCAATGGACAACACCATCAGCTGTGGAGGGATCCGAACCTGAAATGCACTTCACTGTTCATTACAGTTTGGGGCTGGACTGATGCATGATGAGGAGCTAGATCTTACCAGTGGCCGTGGAGGAATTTTAACCTGAAGAACACTTTACAGTGCATCAGAGGTTGGGTCTGGACTGACATCATATGAGATGATGGACAACACCAGTGACTGTGGAGGGATTCAAAACTGATTTGGCCTTTACAGTGCATCAGAGGTTGGGGCTGGACTGATGCCAGATGAGTTGAAGGCAACACCGTTATTTTTTCATTTGAAACAATCAGCAACTGCGTATTATGGCGAAAACTCAAGTGCAGAACATGAGACAAACCTGCTCCTGACCCTAACCCGCTTATCATCCATAACGCAGGGAGCAACATGCTACATGGATTTTAACATAGCCATAATCTGAACATAAACTCTTTAAAAAAAGGTGCTGAATTCATGTGAACTCATCTAATACATGCACAAGAAACACTCTCTCCCATCAGGAATGCCAGCCAGATCCATAAGATGTGACCACACAGGATGACCAGAAATTATCCCAAAATAAACAAAGTGACGACTGAAAACTTTTGTCATAAATAAACATAAAAACAAATAAAGTAAATACAGATTACAAATCGAGGTTTTGGCACCAAAATGAAGTGAGTATTTTAGGATGAGAGCAGTGCCTCCATCTTGAAACTAAGTTTCCAGTCACCATGCTCTTCCTGCACCAGTGTGCACTCTGACTGGTTAATGGAAATAGTGAAGTGTACAATAAGCACAGAGGAAGCATGGCAACAGTAAGAATCAATATGACCAAATGGTGCCACACTACAGAGCTAGGGCTGGTGCAGGTGAGGGCTGCAAGCCCTAACTGAAACATCAAAAAAAAAAAAAATCACTGCACACTCCAGGGCCCGGAGAGCCACTTTCCCTCCAGTGATGGTTGTAAAACAATACCAGAATCCTTGCTTGAATGCTAAATAAGGATTTATTCCAATGTTTCAGGCACATGCATTGAATAGAATAGTTGAAGGCACAGCAAAAAGATCTGCGTGCAGGTTCCCTGGTGCTTTGGCAATTAAGGCTTCATCAGAGGGATGGTGCCTGCATCTAAGACAATCCCTTTATACCAATTAAATTCAGAATAGTTGATGTCAGAAAATCCAACCAATCACAGAGCTCAATTTTTAAATACAGAAATATTCAGCTCACTTAGTGGTATAATGGACTAATAGTTATAACAATCATGATATCAGTGACAACATGTCATTGTAGAAAAATACCCCAAAAGACATAAAAAAAAATACTCCAAAAGTGGTGACAGCCAATCGGATTGCTCGAATACAAAAAATATAAGTTATGAAATTAATTATAGTGTCAACCTGATCTGCTTAACATGTTACACTAAAACAAGGTGATTTGTTGTTACAAGACAAACTAATGGCAGAACAAGCATAATAAACATTTTTCACAGCATATGCGAAAAATAGTAAATTTATTTATTTATTTATTAAGGCGTGTTTTCTCAAAAATAGCCAATGGGAATGCACATTCTATTCGGTAAAATCAGTAAGGGTACGAGGTCCCCTATTGGCTGGTACAACTCAATTCATCAAATGTAAGAAAAAATTACTCACCTTATTAATGTTGTTTCTTCTAATGGAGTCTTACTATATTATGACAATTGCAGTATGACCGCAGGTTAAAACTGCTCCGGAGGTGAAATAGTTAACTTTCTATGCAGGCATGGAACTTAGAGTGCGAGCTCGGTTGAAAACTCTGTCTGTTGTGCTTCAAACGCAAACTGTCAGATCTTTACAAGCTAAAACTCACTAAGGTTCTGTGTGGAAGCTGTAAACCTACACTAGCCAACTGGCTACTAACATAAACACTCATTTTGGCCTAAAACAAAGACTCAAATCAGGAGACCCAAAATGCAAAACACAACACCAGTTCACCCAAAAGGTAGGTGAAAAACAACAAGGTGGGCATCAAAAAAAAAGTGCCAACCCTGTACTGCCCACCCACATCCCCAAAACAGAGGTTCTAAGAGGGGCAGGCAGGGAGGGAGGTCATAATATAGCAAGACTCCATTAGAAGAAACAACATTACTAAGTTGATGAATTTTTTCTTCAAACAACATGAAGTCTCGCTATATTATGACAATTGCAGACTACACAGCAGTACCCCCATGGAGGAGGGACAGAACCTACCTAGGAAATAGGCTCTGAAGCACAGCTGTGCCAAACCGAGCATCATTCCTAGCCTGGATGTCCAGGAGTAATGCTTGGTAAAAGTGTGAACTGTTTTCCAGGTAGCTGCTTGACATATTTCTAGAATAGGAATGTCTCTGGCAGCAGCCAGAGAAGCAGCTGTACCTCTGTGAGTGAGCCCTCAGACCTGGGGGAACTTTACCCAACTTCATAGCAGAATTGGATACAAGAGACAATCCACCTGGCAATGGATCTTTAGTGGCTGGCTTCCCTTTACCAACTTCGCCATAGGTGAGGAACAGTTGAAGGGAGTCAAACCTATGACCCTTGGTACGCTCTATGTAGTAACTAAGGGCTCTCTTCATATCTAGGCTGTACAGCATCCTCTCCCCAGAGGAGGAGTGGTCAGTGAAGTACACTGGAAGTGAAATAGATTGATTAAGGTGGAAATCTGAAACCACCATAGGCAGGAACTTTCTGTTAGTCCGAAGGACCACCTTATCTCTGTGAAAAGAGTTAAACTCCTGCTCCACTGACAATGCTTGTAATTCACTTATGCATCTGGCAAAGGTGATGGCTACCAAAAACACAGTTTTCCAAGTCAAGTACTTGAGCTCAGCTGAAGACAAGGGCTCAAAGGGGGGTTGCATAAGCTGATCAATGCAAACATTAAGATCCTAGGCAGGGGCAAGATCCCTGAATGGAGGGTTGGTGTGAAACAACCCTTAAAAAACTTGGAAAATACAGGATGAGCTGAAAGGGAAGAGGATTTACCTGCTGAAATAAAAGAAGACACAGTTGCCAAGTGCACCTTCAGGGTAGCTGGTCTCAGTCCCAAAGAATTCAGGTGGATTATATAATCCAGGACTGTGGGTAGATCAGCAGAGACTGGGGAAATATGCTTTTCCGAACACCATATGGAAAACTTTTTCCATTTGGAATTGTGGTAGTCCTGGTGGAAGGCTTCCTTGTGGCCTTCAATATATCCATTACACCTTGGGAAAGGTGTAAATCAGCAAACTCTTAACTCTTCAAGAACCAAGCCTTGAGATTGAGAGATTTGAGATTCGGGTACCAGACCCTTCCCTGCGCACAGGTTAACAGATTGTGATTCCTGGGAAGGGACAGGGGAGGATGGACTGCTAAGGACAGCAGGAGTGGATACCAGGGCTGTCTGGCCCAATCCAGAGCTATCAGAACGACTTTGCATGATTGGGATCTGATTTTGACTAGCACTTTGAACAGGAGAGGAAAGGGAGGGAAGGCATAGAGAAACTTCCCCTCCCAACTGAGGGCTAAGGCATCCAGTGGGAGTGAGCCCAACACTGGAGGCCTGCAGCAAAAAAGAGTAAGTTGGTGATTGTCTGGGGCTGCAAAAAGATCTATCTGCGGGGTGCCCCATCTGGCAAATACTACTCCCAAGACCAGGGGATCCAATGACCATTAGTGGTGCCCCTGGGAAATCCTGCTGAGAGCATCTGCCAGGACATTGTCCTTACCTGGGAGGTGCACTACCATAAGGGAGGTGTTCAGGGAGTAAGCCAGAGACCACAACTTCATCGCTTCTGTGCACAGGGCCGTAGACCGAGTGCCCCCTTGCTTGTTGATGTACCACATTGTAGTGGTGTTGTCTGTTCTGACCTGAATACTCTTGTTCGGAACAGATTTGGAAAAGCTTGAAGTGCTAGAAAACTGCTCTGAGCTCCAACAGGTTGATGTGGAGCAGAGATTCCTGGGGAGACCACAGACCCTGGGTGGTGAGGTCACCATGTGAGCTCCCAGCCCAAGAGGAATGCATCTGTAGTAAGGATTAGAGAATGAGACTGAGTGACAAAGGAACCCCTTGTCTCAGGTTGCTCTGATCCTACCACCTGTAGGGCTTGGATCAGGGTTCGAGTTACTGGGATCAGCTTGGTAAGATGATCCTTTCTTTGAGACCAAAAAGCTCTCAAATGGAACTGGATGTCCCTCATCTGAAATCTTGCTCCTTGCACAACTGCTGTGAAAGCAGCCATGTGTCCTAGGAGCTGCAGAAAATGCCTTGCTGGCCGGGAGACCTGCAGGGTAAATGAGGTGGCCAGGGAGACTAGGGTCTTTGCCCTGTCCAGGGGAGGAAGGCCCTGGCTTCCTGTGTGTTCAGGTCTGCGCCTATGAAGGTAAGAAGCTGGACTAGCTCTAGAACTGACTTGGAGAGATTCAGAAGGAAACCTAGAGAGGTAAGCAGTTGCTGCGTTATCTGAAGGTGTAAATTGACCTGGTCTGGGGACTGATCTACTAAGAGCCAATCATCCAGGTAAGGAAAGATGGCAATCTTTTGCCTTCTTAGGTAGGCAACTGCTACAGCCAGGCATTTGGTGAATACCCTTGGGGCAGAAGTGAGGTCAAGGTATTGCTTTGAACTGGTAGTGGCCTGAGGGCAGCTCTGAACCTGAGGTACTTTGATGGGAGCTTGATGAGAATATGGAAGTAGGCATCCTTGAGGTCCAGGGAAGCTAGCCAGTCCCCTGGCCTTAGAGAGGTAGGATATTCTCAGAGTCACCATTTTGAACGTTGGCTTCAAAAGGTGCTTGTTTAAATATCTGAGATCCAGGATGGGCCGCCATTCTCCTGTCTTTTTTGGGGTAAGGAAGTACCTGGAGTACAAACATTTGCCCTGGTGTAGGGGAGGAACCCTTTCCACAGCTCTGAGAGCCAGGGGGGTAGAGACCTCTGCCTCTAGGGCGAGTGCCTCTGTTGGAGTTTCAGGTGGAAAAGATCTGGTTCTCAGCTTTGGAAATTTTTTTAAGCTGAGAACCAGTCCCTGGCTTACTACTTCCAGGACCCACTTGTCTGATGTTAAAGACTTCCAGTCCTGGACAAAGTAAACCAGCCTGCCCCCTACAGGTAGAGGAGAATCGGCCCTGGCAATTCTATCAGGGTGCCTGCTTGCAGGGGCTTTGGGCTGAAGGGTGGAAGCAGACCTGCTTGTACCCCGTCTGCCTCTCCCTCTAAAGAACCCCCTCTGAGCATAGGTGGAGGAGGAAGCTTGGGCTTGGTAAAAAGGCCTATGAAAAGGCCTGCCCTGCCTCTAGGAAGTTGCTTTGGAGGAGTGGCCTGCCTTCCTTGGCCTGTGCACTCCTATAGGTGGTCCTTATTCATCCATTTTCTTCATGTAATTCTCTGTTTGCTCCCCAAATAGAGAATTTTCCACAACAGGAAAATCCATGGCCTTAGACTGGGTATCCTGAGACAGGGTAGTACATCTGAGCCAAGCCATCCTGCGAAGTGCCACAGATGTAGCCATGACTCTTGATGAAACATCATTAGAGTCCACTGCAGCATGAAATTGCACCTTGGATGTCTCAATACCATCCATAGCCACCTGTTCCAGCTCACTGGCAAGCTGGTCAGGGACTTGTTTCACTAGGACCAGCACAGTATCCCATCTGGATTTCTGGTACCTAGCAGCATAAGCCATATCATTTGCTTGTCTGAGTCCCAAAGATGCTGCCATGTACTGTTTCTTTGCCATAGCATTAATCTTCCTGGAGTCCTTCTCAGGTGGGTGTGAAGCTAGGGGAATATTAGCCTTGTCACAGGCTGCAGCCTGCACTACCCCCACATGGCTGAATTGTTAAGTGAGGAAATCGGTGTCGGAGCCTGATAAGGTATACCTCTTGTCCATCCTTTTATCCACAGGAGGTAGAGTGTGAGGAGTTTTTAAAACTTTTACTGTCTGTTTCCAAAAAGATTTATGCAAAGGAATAGACAGTCTCCTAGACTCTGGAATATCCATCATTTCTACATAGTCTGGCTCCTCTTGGGCATCAACAGCTTCCTCAACAGGGAGCTGGAGAGTTTCAGCAACTTTTTTATAAAACATGAAATGAGAATGGGACTCAGAAAGCCTTGGAGGAGAAACCCCTAGGGGTCTATCTGGAGAGATGTCCGGATCAGTGGGCACATCCAGATCTTCAAAGCCATATTCACTTCCTCATATTCCTCTTCCCCTCCCGGTTCATAAAATCCTCAAAATCATAATCTTGAACTTGTGGAACCGGCCGAACCGAACGCTTACCTGAAGGTGTCGGTTCGGTCGGAACCGGAGAGAGAGACTGGACAATTTGAATTGCTTTAGCTATTTCCTCAGCAGTTGGGAAGAGAACTTTTGGCTCTACACTAGCTGACTTTCTGGTCCTTTTTGCTCGAACCGGCTCATCAGAACTGGCTCTTCATTTGCCCGAGGAAGTATTGCCCTGGTCAGAGGGCACCCCCTCCGGTTCAGTTGGCACCGAACTGGGCTGGCCATCCGGGTGAGCGGACTTTTTGGCCTCCCTTTCCCTGAGCCTACCAACTCTCTTATCTATGGTGGCAGCAGGGAAATTGTGACAAATCTGGCAGTCTGAATTGAGGTGGTCAAACCCCAGACAATAGACACATGTGGTGTGTGGGTCAGCCTTAGCAAAAGCTTCCCCACAAACAGTACAATGTTAAAACCCAGTGGGTCCGGTTTTTCTTTTGGGTTTCTCAGACATAATGCCAGCCTAACCAACTTGCCCGCTTAAGGCAATCCACCAACAAGACACCCTTATCGGTTCCCAACCGTGTCACGGGTCATGGAAAAAACCATAATGAAATCCGTCTTTTTTTAGAACCAATAAGAACCGGGAACTGCACTCTATAAAAGGACTAGTAGATTTTAAATACAACCTGGTCGGTTCAAACCAAACCGATAAAGAATTACAAGTTCTACACAGAAAAAATAAATGTAAACCCTATCTATTATTTACATTAACACAGACAGAGCTTGAACCAACGGTTGTGGCTTAATTTCGGCTAAAAACGAAAAATAATACTTTTAAACCGACAAAATGAACCGAGCAGAAGGAGAAATCTCCGGAGCGACTGTTCAGTGAGGCGAAGTAAAGAATCTGACAGTTTGCGTTTGAAGCACAACAGACAGAGTTTTCAACAGAGCTCGCGTTCTAAGTTCCATGCCTGCATGGAAAGTTAACTGTTTCACCTCCGGAGCAGTTCTAACCTGCCTTCATACTGCAATTGTCATAATATAGCAAGACTTCATGTTGTTTGAAACAAATGCTTATGCTGCACCAAGAGAAAGACGTGGACGTCAATCAGCATCATCAGGCAATACAGCACAAAATTTAGGACGCCATTCGGCATCATCAGGAAAAAGAGGTATGTTTAAATGACCACTGTGGGAGAAGCTCTATAGTCCAGTATGTGGACGACACTGTCATTTACTGATCCCTGAACAACTTGGCTGACCTTGGCCCCCTCTTCCAAGCTGACCTAATGTCACTGGAGTCCTGGCTAAAAGTGAACAGAATGGTCCTCAATACTGGCAAAACCATGGCCATGCTGTTTGGACTTAGATCCCTCGGGATCAGACAGAACCCAGTTCCTACAAATCATTTCAGTCTCAGGCAACTGTACAGACATGGTGGCCTCCCTAAAATGTCTAGGCCTCACACCTGACAAAGGTCTTACCCTTAAGAATCACATTGATCAAGTGACTAAAACCATCCTCTGCAAACTTGGTACCCTCTACTGCCTAAAAGGACCAGCTGATCCCTGAAGCTAGGCTCTCAATCACCTCAAGCGTCCTTCTCCCCACTCTGACCTATGCCGCCCCAGTCATGCAGGACATGGTGAAGCTAGAGGTCAACAGACTGCAGGTTTTGTACAACAAGGTGGCTTGCTCTGCCACACAGGCTCACTCCAGAAGTCACCACTGTGACACCTTAGCACTATTAAACTGGCCCTCACTGGATGCTCACTTCCTGCACCCCCTGCTCTGACTTGCATTTAAGCTACTTAGCCTTCTTCTTCTTCACCCAGCCTCACTGGGCTCATTACCTCCAAACACAATCCCTGGAACTTCTGGACCTCAGGCCAAACTCTTCTTGAAGTACCTAGAGTCAGGACTAAGGTGGGCAGCAAGTCCTTCTCCTACACCGCCCCTTCTCTGTGGAACAAACTGCCACCACTGATGCAGGAAGCCTCCTCAATTCAGACCTTCTGCACAAGACTCAAGGTCCATATGCTTGAAGCCAGCACATGTCACTGCCATGGCACCTGAGATCCCTCCCACCACCACTCCTAAATGTTATACTAGGCAACATTAACTGTGTCTCTCCTCATATCTGTTTTGCAACCATGTTTCCCTGTGCCCTCTACTCCAATAATGCGATTATATCTTTATGTACTGTACACATTTATGAATGCCATTGAAATTTGTGATAAGTCACTGCCTGTAAATTTTTATGAATGCCTTTCTGTGCGTATCTTATTATATAATGTAATTCCGGGTTGCCCCTGAAAAAGGGACCTCCAGGGCTCAGTGGGCCTACCCAGTCACCACAATTTAATAAATAAATAAAATCAATCCAGAAATTGGATCAGTTATTTGTGTCCTTTCGCCCCAGGGCTATGGGGAAACCAGTTGCAAAGCAAACCATGTCTAAATGGCTGTTTAATTGCATTACTTTCATCTACAACAAGTACAAAAAACCCTTACCAAGACTGGTTAAGGGACATTCAACCAGGAGAATAGCTGCACCATTCACAGCTATGAAAAATGTCTTGATGGTAGATAGCTACGCTGCTGCAACCTGGAACTCTGTACATATTTTTGTCAAGCACTACACACCAGACATTGCTTCCAGAAAGAGAGCAGGATTCAGCCTTGCTGTGCTCCAAAGTCTAATTTCTTAAATAGTTCAGGAGAATTATTCCTGCCTTCCTTTTTCTTCCCTGCAGGGACACTGCTTGGGACTCAGTTCTTATGGTGTAGCCTGCTGCAGGAGCTTATACTCGAAGTAAGACAGTACAGTTATGTAAGAACTTACCGTAACAGTAGATCATCAAGGAGCACTCCTGCAGCAGGTGCTATTCCCCTGCCTCCATCCCCTATTATGTTTCTCTTTCTGGGAACTTTTTCAGCACCTGCCACAGATGTCCTCCTAAGCAATCTCCAGGTCTCTGGCAGGTGAACTGAGGTGGATCTGGGTTTCCTCTTTATACAGAGGGCGATGTCAGTAGATGGACTGATGTGAGAGGCGGACCCCAGCTTGGTACTGCTGGCTAGAAGTTTTCCATAGAGTCCTAGTGCCTGGCGGCACAGTTCTTATGCTGTAGCCTGCTGCAGGAGCTCTTCTCGAAGATCTACTGTTATGGCATTGGTAAGTTCTTACATAACAGTGCTTTAAGTGTTATCAGGGTTGTTTTTTGTGTCTTGCATCATTTGTCCTAGGCAAAACTGTAGATGAAGAAAGCTAAACCATTCAGGAGAAAACAGGCACACCAGCATACCGAGAAGATGTGCAGTGCAGCTGAACAGCATCTGTACACAACTGCTCAGATGCACTGCTCATCGCTCGGGGATGCTGTTGCTCAACAATATACCAACATGTAAGCAATAATACCCAACAGGGTGGGCGGTATTGTGCTATACCGGACCGCCCAGGGGCGTAATGAGGCCCGACGCCGCGGGCGAGGGCCTCAAGCCTGTGAGTCGGTATAGCACAATACTGCTCACCCTGGAAGGGTATTATTGCGCTTAGAAAATGGGCACTGTAAAAAACATAAGTTAAATAAAAAGAAAATGAATAAAAAAATAGTTTAAAGTAATTTTTAAAAAATAGTTCCTCCGCCTGCATTAGAATGATGTTTTTTGGGTTTTTTTTGAGTTAGGGTCAATGTGGACTATTTAAATCACCTGTCCACTTAACTGTTACTTACTGTTTACCCACCCAACAGTTCAGTGTGTTCCTCTAGCAGCAGTCGGTACAGGGGCTTTAATTTAAGTAAACAGAGTGAGAAAACATGCACTTTGATTTAAACTGTGCTTTTATTTAGATGTGTACAGCTTCTTTTCAGCTAGTTCTTTTATGTAAGCCAAGTAGTATGACTCCGATAGCTTTGTGTCGCCCCCCCCCCAGTGGACCCAGAAGACCGAGCATGTCAAAGCCCTGCCAGTCCGGTTAAAAATACAGCCCGCAAAAGAAATGAAAAATACTTTTAAAAAGTTAACAGCCAGCACATTTACGGCTGGTAATGTGCTGCGCTCTCGCCCTCCTGATGCCCAAGCCTTCAGTTTCACTGTTTACCGCTTCCATGTCTTCGGGGGTCGAGCGACATCTGTGTTGTGTGACTGAAATGCAGTTGCAGTTTGTAACTGAAGCAAGGAAAGGTAATATTACTGTGCTGCTTTTTTAACAGTGACAAGTGTTTTACGTTATTTCTGTTAATTTACTACATGGAGCTGAGACGGACGGGAGGGGGGCGGCTTGCCAGACACAAATTTGTGGACCTTGCATTGCATCGAACCAGAAAGTGAAGATCGAGAGAGAGCAGTGCTTTTAATAATTTATTTATTTTTCTATAACTCTGCAGTGCAATTATTCTTTTTATTTGGGGCCAGTAACTGCTTTTGTCCAGCAAATATGTTGTTTACCAATAGGTCTTTTACTGGTTCGGAGTGTTTGGATGAACGCAGCCCAGCAGAAGGGAATGTGTGTGTGAGTGGGAAAGAGAGAGATAGAGCAGCAGTGGCAAGCCGGCAAGTAAAACAAAAACCTTTTCTAAGCCACTGTGTGATGACAGGGGACAGGGGACGAAAGGACATGTGGGGGGGGTGGAGCTCAGCCAATTTATTTCGGCAGTTGGTCACTTTGGATTAATAGGAGCTGTGTGTGATTTATTTTCTGAATGAGTGGGGACATAAGCTGCTTTCTGTGCATTTCTCTGTTGTTTCTGTGACAGAACTTAATTGGCTTTAAGTAGTCGACCACGGAAATGTCCGAGCAGCACACAAAAGTGTACAGTACAAAAGAAATAAAATTATGGTTTGTGACTGGGAAAACAGGTATTTTTGTTTTGGGCAGTTACTAGGTGGTGGTAGATGTGATAAGAAGTAAGTCTGTATGTGGGGAAGGGGTCTCTCACTGACTATCTCGGTAAAGTGATAAAAAAAATGGCAGTAGTTTCAAATTGTGTGCCCAGTGCTGCACCAATCATAAAACAAGCTGGGCACAAGGATACTTGGCTAGGCATGAGGCAGGTTAGGGCTGGAACTTTTTATTTGGTGGGCATCTATTGAAAGTTAATGTACACCTGTGGAATGGGTACCAGCCAATCAGATGCCTCCAAATAAAAAGCCAATTTTCTAAGCAGTATTAAAAAAGGTATTTTCCAATCTTTTTAGAATTCCTTGGGCTACTGCTCCAGGATACAGCATATGATTTATATAATAAGTGTGAAATGCCAACCTAGTAATAAAGATTGGAGAGTCAGAAGTTGATATGACATCACTTTCACCAACTGTCAGATTCAAACACTCAGGTAAATAAAGGTTAAGCCTAGAGTTTAAATTTACACAGCTCAGTGAACAGCTGACAGGTATATGTTGTTGCCTGGAAGGCATGGCATATCAGGGATGGAACAGGGTGCACTCTGGGTTGCAGTACATAGCTTTCCTCTGCAATAACACAGACACATATATAACAACAAGGTGTCTCTTGGGCTGAACACTGCAGTCTGTGAAAGCCAAGAACAACCATTATCCACATGTGGAAACCCACTGGAAACTACCAATGTACATTTCACTGTCCTCCCATTGCTGTACATATCCTGGATACACACTTTGCAACCCAGACTGGGAGCAGAGCAATTTACCTAAAGTGGGAACTAGACTGGTACCAATTTTAATATGACTATGACACAATAGTTTTCTGACCTATAAACCAGTTTTCTCAATTCTGAGTAAAAATAAAACAACTTTACTTGAAGTTGCTCATAGTATATAACACAACAGTTCTAATCTGCATAGACCAGGAAGTAATATCATTCTTACCCCTGTGCCCCACCCCCATTCATATTTATTTATTTAAGTGTCACCAGGAAAGGCATACTGAATGAAGTTGCTCGTTTCCAGATGCCTTGGGATTAATTTATTCTTCATCCCCTTCACTGAACACTGGGTCCAAACAGGTAGGCAATAAGCCACTCCAGGGTGTGGGTTTATACTAATTTAATGCACATCTGGATTGTGTTATAAGGCACAAGGCTGCAAACCAAGTGTCCCCACAGCACCTCAGGCATGCATTAAGTGACTATAAACCCACACCCTGGAGTGGGTTATTGCATTTATAACATGGGTTACCTCAAAAACATGCAAAAACCCATAAAGGGTGTTTTCTCCTGTTTAAACACCAAAAAAGGTACTGTATCCTGCCAGCTTGCAAATAGTTCCTGAGAAAAAATGCACATTTCCTTGCTGTTATGCACACTGAAATGTCACAGATATACTAGTGACATGATCTATGGCAATTCTTGTGCATAAGATTCTGTGCTACCATGCCTGGGCCACTTTCTATGTGCACCTCCCCAACTGCTGTCTGTGTGAGTCTCTCTCTCAGCACACTTACAAGATTTCCTTGCCCAGGGTAGGACTCACACGTACAAAAGACAGACAATGGTGAAATTCTGCAGTCAATCTCTCTGTCTCACTGTCTGTCTCTCTGTCAGTCTTTCTCTCTTCCCTGGTCTGACAGTGCCTTTCGCTGCTTGCTCACAGCAGGAGTTGCAGAGATAGAGCAAGTACCACTGCTGATCACACACACACACATAGTTATTGACCTGAGGACAGAGTGTCTCGAGAGCCAACATTAGGATGTTTTGTTCATGTACTGCATTTATGTACTGTCCTGCCTTTTGTGACTCTCTTTTCGGGAACAAAGACAGAGAGAGACACACACACACACACAGAAAAGATAGCAGCATGTGCCATGTTTACACTTTGTTTTTCCCACTCGCTGCACAACACGCACAGACTCAAGCAAGACTGGGAGGCTGCGGCTGCTGCTGAATCCTGTGTCCATTATTCCTGGCTGCTACCTTCTGTGTCTCGATCTGCTACAGGCCAAACCATTGGCAACAGGGAGAGCAACTATGTTTCCTACCTGTTGCTCCCCGTTGCCACAGCAGGGGACACTATCAGGGTCAGGGGCATTCGCTACTACAAAACAAAAAGGAGCACAAGGAAAACTTGAGAGGCAACTGCAGGACATCTGAATTCAGGTTACCAGTTCTGGGTGATTGGGTGGCATGACTTCAACATGCTGTGCTGCAAGTCTCCCACACTGCAACTGCCTCCTTGCTCGATGTTTGACAAACAGACAGAAGACTACTGGCATTCAGCCTTGCATGTCACTCTCTTGCGAGCTGCTCTCTCTCTCTCTCTCTCGCTCTATCACTCACAGTTTCACTGCAGCTATTGTTTTCTAGGGACCTCAAGGCAAATGCCATACATAAACACTAAATGGACAGACACCAAGAGAGAGAGAAAGATAGACACACTCACACACAACTGCAGCAACTTGCTCTCACATTTCACTATCCACTCCAAACCCAGTGGCCCTTACCGTAACAAACATGGCTCTGGTACAAAGAAACAAGCACCTGCATTGCTCTGTCCATGTCTGTCTTCAACACCTGGTGGCTCCCATGGACATTGTTGTAACTGCTGTTAGGCAGGGGACAGATGTGACAGCTCCATCTGTCTCACTGGATGCACAGCTGCACCTGAGGGGGGCATGCTGTGGGGGTGATTTGTCACTACATTGCTGTACTGTGCAGCAACAACTTCTACGGACTTCAGACACTTTGTGCTGCATCTGGCATGGAAGTACAGGTGGTACTAGTGAAACATAGAAACACAGAATTTGATGGCAGATAAGGGCCACCTGACCCACCTAGTCTGCACATTTCCCTGCTTGATGGATAAACTGCAGATTCTAGTTAACCAACAGCTTACTTCCTCCTACCTCCTACTTGAATTGCTTTATGTCTGTCCAATCATTCTTGAATTCTCCCACTGTTCTTGACTCCACAACCTCCTCAGGGAAGGCTGTTCCATGCATCCACAACTCTCTCCGTGAAAAAATACTTCCAAACATTGCCTCTGAGCCACCCCCCCATCTTCAAATTGTGCCCCCTTGTTCTTGCACATCTCTTTCTCTGAAAGATGCTACTCTCTTGGAATTTGTTAATTCCCTTGAGGTACCTGAAAGTTACTATCAAGTACCCCCTCTCCCTTATTTCCTTGAGGGTATGCATATTAAGCTGCTTTAGTCTCTCTTCATATGTCTTCTGGTGCAGACCCTGCACCATTTTGGCTGCCTTCCTCTGAACAGCCTCCACTCTATGTATTTGCGGAGATGGAGTCTCGAGAACTGCACACAGTACTCCAGTGGGGTCTCACCAACTGTCTGTACAGAGGGATAACAACTTCCTGTTTTCTACTGTTGATGCCTCCCCTATGCATCCCAGTATCCCCCCCCAGCCCTTCTTACTGCCTTCTCACATTGCTTGCCCACCTTTGGGTCATCTGATATAATTACTCCCAGGTCCTTTTCTATTTTTGTTGTTAGTATCTCACCTTCCATTGTGTACTCTTTCCCTGGGTTTTGTTTCCCAGGTGCATTACCTTGCACTTCTTTGCTTGCATTAAATCTGGGCTGCCATACATTTGACCATTCCTCCAACCTTGCCAAGTCCCTTTTCATCCTTTCCACCTCACCTTGTGTATCAACTCTGTTGCAGATCTTTGTGTCATCTGCACAGTTACAAGCAAAATGCCACAAGTATTAGGCTGTCAAGCACCGCAAAAGGTGTGGCAAAGGGAAACCATGCAGTCTGTTTCTCCTTCCTGCTCGGGAACACTAGACAAGGTTGGCATCTCCCACTCTCACTGCATAGAGGACAGAGAACTGACACCATGGGGGAATAGGGAAGCCAGACTGCATCCACAAACTAGTGCCCCATGGTGGTGCACTGTGTCTAAGCTGGCTGTACTGAAAAACAGACACAACCAGTCAGCAATCCCTATTCCGAACCACTGTGCGGTTGGTCCCTGGCGATCCATTGGGCGGGTGGGTGGTGAACACAGTAAATCTTGCTATGGCAGTACGGAGACTAGCAGTAGGCAAAGAAGGGAGAGGGCGGTTGCAGACTGTTATGTGCTGTACAATGCTTGAGACACCATTAAAACACAGAGGGGAACATGGAACATTATGCAAAAGCTGATCCATACTGTGTCACGGCACCTCCTCACTTTTTGGAACATGTATTGTGCACCCAGAGTGTGCAACACATTCTTGGATGATGGAATGTAGTAGTGCAGTGTTTCTTGCCCATGGGCTCTCTCGATTTCTCATTTTTTGCTCCTGGCACCTAGCCAGTCATCTAGTGCACAACAAATGCAGAACGTCGAGCACACCTGCAGCTTTGTGCACATCTGCAGCACACTGTTCTGTTGACAATAAAAATGATGACTTACCCACCTGGTTGTCCCCCCAAAAACAAAACAGCCTCAATCGAAAAAACAGAGGTACTCAGCCACAATCTAAAGTTTCAGGAGCAGGACAGACGTTGGAAGACTGCCTGATAGCAATCTGCACTTGTGGTTGTTAAAAGCTCCCAGTCAGGAGGAGCTGAAGGTGTGCTAGGCAACTGAGCTTCTAGTTAGCCTGGTTCTGGGGGGGGGTTGAGGCAGGTACAGGGGTTGGGGAATCAATTAAAACCACATAGTAGCTAAGTTTTGATAGGGCTTCATTAATATAAATATGTGTAGGAGGCAAGCCAAGAATAGGCAGGCAATCAGAAAAATTGTCTTAAAAAGATGCAGATGTGTTTAAAATGACATTCCTCATGGGTTAGTTTACCCATAAAGCAAACTGTAAAGCAGGAGGCTGCATTTACCTTAATAAAATAAAGATTTCAGCAGAAAACAAAAATTGCAAAAGGTCTGTCCTTCTCTGGTTGTGTAGATTTAATTTCCGTTGTGGATCTAATTGCAAGGCTATGCCTGTATTTCAATGGGCAGAGCAACAAACCACTCCCCCATCATGCCTTTAAAGGCTGCTCATCCTGGCTAGTCCACCTATCTCTTTGTTTCTTCCCTTTCTCCTGTTCCCTCTGCCTATTGCACCCACTCTACATCCTTCTTTTTTTCTCTCCATGTTTGGTCCTCTGCCACTTTCCCTGCTGTACTTTAATTTTCTGTCTCCTTGGCCCTTTCACATCATCTAATTCCTGGCCTTCTACCATCTTTTCCTCTCTCATCGATGCCTCCTTTTTTTGTGACCCTGTCATATCAGCCTTTTCATGCCCCAGTCTTTCAGCTCATATCATCCTCCTCTCTGCTTTAGACTCCATTCTTCTTGAACCTTGTCCTTCCTGTATGGATCTCGCAGTTCCTCCTCCCTCCATCGTGTCTTATTGTTCTCCTGGTTCTTCACAGTCCGACCATCGGCTGTAGGCTTTGCCCTACTCTTCTCATCTCTGATTCGTGGCCTTCACCTCTTCTCCTTCCTTGTCCCATGCTTTCTTTTTGGGGGGGTTTCCCTATCCTGCTATCACTATAGCTATTCATATCCACCTCTAACCCTAGTCCTATGTTCTGGACCACTCAACACATATATCCTCTACTCCATGTCAAACTTCCATCGTTACCTTACCTCATCCTTTCTGTACCCTTCTTGCCATCTTACCTACCCTTAACCGTACCAGCCTTCACGGTCCACACTCCAATATCATACATCGTCCATTTCATCCCCCACCTTGACTGTACCGGCTTTCACTCCATTCTCCTACTTTGTCCACTCTATGCCTCACCTTACCAATCCAGCGTTCAAGGTTTTCAATCCACTGCCATTTCTTGATCATTCATTCTCATCATCCTCTACTCCTGTATTGACTTTTCACCTTATCATAGACCACGGGCTTTGCTCAGCCATCATTGTCTCTCCCCCTTGCCTTGTTCATTCCCCTCTCCTCGTTTGTTCCCCTTCTGCAGTCCATCCCAGCTTTCAAGGCTTCCTTCTATCAGCATACCTCATATATATCTCTAACCTCCACTTGTCCATACTGACTTCATAGCTCCTACCTCACTGCTCCTGGTACTATGCACCTCCCCCGTCAGCTGCGGTCCTTGCCCAGCTGTTTTCTTTTCTACCTTCATACGATTCGACCCACTCCTAATTTGGCTTTTCAATGGACCTGGTTGGCATTCACTCCTGTGGTTGCTAATTACATCCAGCCTCCTCCCAACCCACATCAGGGTCTCCTTCACTCAGTTTGACCTCTCTGTAGGTCTACTTGTTCACATCGACTACTCGAGTATACCCCTCAAATGGGTCTCCTGCTACCTCGACGCAACCTGCTCTTCACTCAGAGATGTGCTTTCCGTGTCCATTGCTACATGTTTCTGAGCTAGTCTACAGCCTATGGTCTCACTCTGCACCTGCAAACTCCACATCTTGAGCATGCGAACTTGGAGTGGGGTTCTTCTCCTGGCTCATAGTGAGAATGTCTTCTCTCCAGTGGACCTTCGGTCATACCTCATTTTGGCTACACCTCTGGATGTAACATTTATGACTTCCAGCTATGAGGGATGGGACTCTTGTTATCAGTGCCTTTTGGCTGCCCAAGTGGGTTTGGTAGCACCCTCTACGCCATTCTCCATCTGACCGCCTATGGTTCACCTAGTCTGTTTTGTAGGCTCATGTATGCTGGCTGAGTGCCTCGGTGGTCATTTCTCTCCTCTTTTGCTTTGAGACATTGCTTGCAACCTTCAAAAGCTATCTTGTTAAAAGGACAGAGTGAGAGCTTTTTCCAAATTGGAACCTATTCCTTTTCCCAGATCTCGGCTCTAAATTGCAATAGCTGAGCCGTCACTAACCAAAACGTCCTTTAGCCTGGAGGGAAGGTGACTTAGGCTTTAGATCCCCAAAGGTTTCCTCCTCAAAGGGTTTTTTTCCTCTCCTCCATGCCGATGGTCATAATGTTAGACAGGGTTAGTGCTTTCATAGGTTCTGTAGTTAGGTTCCACTGTTGGATGGAGTCAGATGGTGGCCCCCATCTGTTCCCTCTCTCTCCTTAGGAAGTCCACCCTTCTGCATCTTGTCAGCTTTCATTTTATTCATTATCCTTGTCATTTCTCATTCCTCTCCTGTCCTTCCCATCTACATCTAGCACCTTAATTTCTGGCCTCGCTATCTTTTGACTTCTCTCCTTTGATACTTGACACCCTTTTGAGTATTCTTTTTGGGCTTCTTCCTAAGCTACCTTTAACCAAGGGAATCATTCCATGGAACCTATGGCTATATCCCATGGATAGAGAGGCAAACAGCCCCAATGTATCAAAGTCACACAAGCATACATCATACTAGCTGCATAAGCACATTGAATTGCAAGGCCATCCTTGTAGTTCAATGGGCGAAGCAACAACCCTCTCCCCCATCAGGTCTTTAAAGGCCGCTCCTCCTTGCTAGTCCAGGATTCATTTCTTTTGCCGCCCCACCATCCTTGCCTCCTCCTCCAGCAGCATGCCTCTCTTCCCTGTGGGCTTCTTCCTAAGCTACCTTTAGCCAAAGAATCATTCCCTGGCACCTATGGGGTGGAACCCTTCACTAGGGTTCCTCACTGTTGTACCCCTACATAATGGTATATCCCACAGATATAGAGGCGAACAACCACAATGTATCTAAATCTCACAAACATATATCATGTCAGTTGCTTTAGCACACTGAACTTCCATTTACAGATTTGTTTGCAGTTTTTCTTGCATGCATTTTCTTTTCTTTTCATCAACTTTTTTTTTTTTTTTTTTGCTTGGTTAGCATTTTTGATGTTCAACAGTTTTTTTGTTTGCCATTTTCTTGTTTGGATTGTTTTACTGTTTTATCTGTTACTTCATATAGTTAGTTGCTTTCATATTGTTTTGCACCCTCCATTTTGCAGCTGCTTTATTCTTGTATTTTGCCTAATGTGTTTAGTACTACGTTTACCTTTCCTTTCATTACTTAGTTGTGCTGTACTTGCTTGCAGTTTGCATTTTTCTAGGTTTGCTATATATTTTGTTAATTTTGTTTGGATTCATTTTATAGTTTTGCTGTCGCTTTTTGTTTGCATTTCATTGTTTTATTATTTTTCTTTTTTGTTTGCATTTCAGTTTGTTTTTGGTTGTAGCTGTACTTACTGTAATATAAATTACTGTATTTGTGTTTTGCACTTCTAGGCTACCATACCCCCCCTTGTGGCCTAACTCTTCTGCCCAGTTTACAACAAATATACTACCAGATGCATGGGAAGACATATGCTGATAGTCCCCAAATGTAGAATTAAACATAGAAACATAGAAACATAGAAGTTGACAGCAGATAAGGACCACAAGGCCCATCCAGCCTGCCCATTTCTTTTTCTACCTTATAAATGTGCCATTGGCCTTTGCTCTGTCAGTGATCTATCTATTCATAGTCATTTGTATTGCTACCTTATGCCTATCCCATGCCTGTCTGAAGCCCTGCACTGTATTCATAGCCACCACTTCTTGTGGTAAGCCATTCATCCACCACCCTTTCTGTGAAAAAGAATTTCCTCAATCCCCTTAATCAGCCTCCCTCTAATCTCATGCTGTGTCCTCTTGTCCTGCTATTTTTCTATATTTAAACATGTTAGACTCCTTTCACCTTATTTATGCCCTTAAGGTGTTTGAATGCCTCGATCATATCACCTCTCTCCCTCCTTGTTTGCTGGGTACATATTGAGTCTGCTAGAATCTGTCCTCATATGTCTCTGATGCAGTCCCTGCACCATTTTGGTCGCCCTTCTCTGGACTGCCTCAATTTGGTTAATGTCCTTGTGAAGGTGTGGCCTCCAATACTGCATGCAGTACTCCAGATGGGGCCTAACCAGTGTCTTGTACAGAGGGACTATTACCTCCTAAACAGGGTCAGCAATCATTTGCCTTCTGAGCAGTGTACTAGCTAAACAACATTCCTGCCTCCATCACTGAGATGCCAAAAATATCACTGTTCAAGAGTGCCATCAAGAAGGGACTCACCCAAGAATCCTCATTCAGATGCCTATCCTAACCCCTAACTTGAGCCTGGCCCATCCTATCTGCCTTCCCCCTCCCACCTCCACAGCCCATTAATGCACTCCTGTGACCCCATCTCCCACTTCCACTGTCCTTCCTCCTCCTACTTTACTTAATGACATATTTTGTAATCAACTGATTTATAAAGACAACATACATTGTACATTTGTTTATTGTTGTTCTGACAAATGCTCACCTAAGCTGCCTGTATCTGAGTTACTGATTGTACTGACAAATGCTCATCCAAACTGCTTGTATTCAAATCCATCTGTTACAGTACTTGATGTGGAACCTTTGCAAATGAACACTTAGCTCAAAGGTTTACCAATGTACAAATAAAAATAAACGTTCCAAAGAGTGTGCGCTGGGACAAATCGTGCTGCAAGAAACTAATGTAATTCACTTCAAAAAGTTTCAAGCACTGATACACCTCAACAGAGGGACACCACTGTGTAATAAAATTAAAACATATTTTTATTAATAAGATCGCACAAACGGTCCTGCCTGACCCGTTTCAGACAAACATGTCTTTTGTCAAAGGCTAGGGACCACACCATAACAACTCTTTAAATACATTTCTAAAAGCACCTTGTGATGCAATTAAACCATAACACTTATCACTGGCTACATTTTTGTGGTAATAAACATGTTAATTACCTTTTAATATACCAAACAGGTTCCATTTAATTGTAACAATCAACTGGGCCATTATTCATCCAAGCAATCTTATCAGTGAGTACTAATAAGAAGACAATAAAAGGAAAAGGGAAGGAAAATGGGAAGGATGAAGGCAGTTAAAAGCCAAAACAATAACCCCTACTTAAACATAATAATTACTATAATCTAAACATGATTACATTAATCTCCTAAATATACAAAATACATATTTATTACTCCAATATTAATAGGGGATCCATTCCCCATCCAAATTTTAAATATCTAAAAGACATCTATAGTTTTATCAGCTGCACTACATTATTGCTATTGCTAATAGATATCCTATATTCAGAGTTCTTATTCAAATTAAAACCTTTCCGATCTAGACTCAACATTTAGTTTATTCACATAGTTGAAAACACGAGAGCTGAGGAAATATGTCGGACTGCGCATGTTGGGGTGTTCATGCTGAAACCTGCTGCACAGTGAAGAACGCGGCCTCTCTGAGGGAAAGATGCTGATAAAAGAAAAAGAATGTAGAAGGTTTTTTTATTTTTAGAGAAACACCACTGTTCTTTCTGCTCTCCTCATCTTTCTCCCCCTTCTGGGGATTAGTTCTCTCCTTAAATTAATCTGGTGACAAATGGTTCACAAAACAGCATTGTAAATGCTTGGTTATTGCATTCTCAAGCCTCTGTAATTTACAACGGAGGGGTATGTCAAAACGGTATTGCCGTGTAGCAGAGATTTCGAGAGTGTTACACAACCGAGAGAGAACCATTTCATAATCTTCCAGAGGAGAAAATTTAGAATTTGAAGAGCCTTGTATGAGAACTTTACCTAACCAACAGCGGTGTCCTGGGAAAGACTCTATAATTACACCTGCTAAAGGGACAGGTAATCCCCTGCCTTGGGGAGTCCAGAGCAGGGGTTTATTTCATTATAAAACTGCTTTGGGTAATACTGCTGCATTTTTGGATGATAATAAAACATATACCCTTATGTCCAGTAAAAATGCAAAGAAAAAAGGGAGACAATCTAAATTAAAGAACTCTGCAGAAAACAAAGCGAAAAGTCTCTATACAGCTGAGGTCCTCGCTGCTCCAACCTGTTTTTATGATATTTTTGACAAAGAGGAAAGGAAAACTCAGCACTTATGGCTTCTACATTGAAACCCAGAAGATCCTAGAACAGGAATAGGGAAGGAAGACTATTGAGCTTGATAAAGGGGGGGAGAAGAATGCTAATATGCCAGACAAAACACCTAGTGAAATTGAAGAAAGTATAAAGGAAACCCTGTTAAAAGAAATGAAGCAAGGGTTTTCCCTCAGTTAATTCAGCTGTTTCCTTATTATCAAATAAATTATCAGAAGCTGTGAAGAAATTTGAGGGACCGGCTTTACAAACTGAAGAATGTGAGGACCATTTGGGGAAAATGGAAAATATTATACCTGGACTTAGCAAGAATGTGGAAAAAGGTAGTAAAGAGCTGGAATTGCTGAAAGCTAAATTAGAAGATCTGGAAACCAGATCTCGGTGGGCAAATTTAAAGAGTGGGGGCCTACCAGAGGGGTCAGAAGGCTTAGACCCATTATCCTATTGTGAAGCTCTTGACTACTGCTATGGGGCTTCAATATCCCTTGCAAAAAATTGAATTGGATAAGACCAGTAGAGCTTTTGGTTTAAGGAATGATCAAGTTAGACCAATATTTCTGTATGTTAAAACTTTAAAATACCGGGATAGGGAGATAATCCTTTCAAAAGCAAGGATAGACAAGGGCTTACATTATAGGGGTATGAAAATTGCAGATTTATCCAGATATTCCCCCAACAGTCTTACAAAAGAGAAAAAGCTTTGATAACATTAGAGATAGACTTAGGAAAAAAAGTATTTTGTTAACAGTGTTATACCCTGCTAAACTTAAGGTGAATTTGGATGGCAGAGTGGTGTTTTTTTTCCCCTCCGGAGGAGGAGGTGGAAGAGGCTTTAGCTTCTAGAACAAAAAACTCTAATAATACCCCAGAACATGACTCCCAGAACCAAACATCATAAAATAAGGAAGGGTATAGGTTAAGTCTGGATGTCTTGTTGAGAGGAAATATTTGGGAGGAGAATTGGGGAGAAAAGTTTTAGGCAAGGGGAAAACAAATATGTTGTATAGATAGATGTCTTGGAGAGGCTGAAAGGAAGTTCTTCAGTTTGTCTTCTTCTGACACTCGGTGAGGTTTTAGCGACCTCAATGGGGGTAAGGGATGTCCATTTCACTTTTAGGACACCCCAAAAGGGAAGGGGGTTGTTTTCAATATATTTTCCTTTCTTTGTGGTTTGCTTATTTTGTTTCTTTGAAAATAGGACATAATAAAAAAAGAAAAGGAAAAACAGAGTGTGGACATAATAGTTTAATAATTTTTTCTGTGGACCTTTTGGATTGGTATTTTTGCCTATCTTTTGGAACTGCTAACAAAATGGGAAAAACATTTTTTATATGTTTTTTTTTTTCTCTTTCTGTTACAACAAAAACTATAAAATATAAATACAAAAGGGAGTTACTAATAAAGGTTATGGGTCCTTTCAGAGACACTAACAATATTATTAGGGACTGAATAAATAAAGGCATCAGGGTACAAACAAGAAGGGGTTTAACACTTTTTTTCATATGACAGATCTTAATGTGCTGTCATGGAACTTGAGTGGGGCAAGGGACAGAGCCAAAATTAGAAAGATAATTAAAATAGCCAATAAGAGGGGTATGTATTTCTTACTACTTCAAGAAACACATTTTACAAGTGCAGATGCAAATTTTTTTGGAAATAAGGTTAAAGCTACAGGCTATTTCACAACCTGTTCTGCCTTGGCCAGAGGGGTGACTATGAAAAAGCATTTGGATTCTTAACTTTGTAAATTGAAGGTGGACCAAAAGGGCAGATTTGTAATATTAGAAATTATATTTTTGGGAATTAAATATACTTTCGCTTCTATATATGCTCCAAATATGAAGATCCAGATTTTTTTTTCAGATCTTATGTTAGAAATAGTTCAAATGGATTCATCACTTATTATTGGTGGGGATTTTAACTTAACCCTTCATTATTTGGATAGAGTTCCTCCTGCATTAGATAGAAAGAAAAGGGCGTTGGCTCTGTTAAAACAAATTATGAAGGATCAGCACCTTCATGATCCATTTAGGTTCCTTCTTCCAACATTAAAAATGTTTTCACATTTCTCAAAAGTTCATAATACTTTCTCTAGGTTGAATTTTTTTCCAGTCTCTCAGTCTTTGATCAAAGATGTTGTACATATAACATATGAACCTATTAGGGCATCAGATCATGCACCAGTTTGGTTAAAACTTAAGATCTCTCCAGTACACCCATTACCTATGTATAAATGGTTTATGGATAATTCTACGAGTCATTTTCCAGATTTATAGAAAAAATAAAACAGGAAATAGAATGGTATTGGGAGATTAATACATTTCAAGAACAAAACCTTTTGATGGTTTGGGATTCAATTAAAACTTATATAAGGGGTTAGACTGCAACACAGGTAGGGGTAAGGAATTGCAGGTAGGGAGGTTAGAACAGGAATTACTCTTAGCTCAAGATGAGCATGCACTTAGTAGATCAGAACAAATGGAAACTAAAATGATGATAGGGACAAATTGAAAACATTACTATAGGAACAGGTGGATATTGAAACATATTGGGTAAGGGCTAAATATTATTATGCAGGGGATGTTCTGGGTAAACTTTTAGCTTACCAACTCAGAAATTATGCAAAAAAGAACTCGATTTCAGAAATAAGGGATGAAAAACAAGTCTTAATAACAACAGAACAAGGAATTAATGTGACTTTTACACAGTTTTATAAAAAATTATATACCCCTGAGAAGCATACAGATAACACTCTAACTAGAAAATATTAGGAGCATTAGAATTACCACAGTGGTCTTAACAGGAGATGGAAGGGTTAAATAAAGATCTAATGGAAAAAGAAATCATGGCAACAATTAGAAATTCCCTAAATAGAAAGAGCCAGGGCCCTGATGGCTTACCTTTTGAATATTATAAATACTTTGTGGACATATTGGCTTCAAAACTAAGGGAGTTTTTTTCTGATATAAATACGAACAAAAAACTACCGCCATCTTTTGACCAGGAAAGATATTGTATTAATTCAAAAAAAGTGGAAGCCTGTAGATCAGTGTGGCTCTTATCACCCTATATCGTTGTTAAATAGCAATTATAAAATTTACACAAAGATTTTGTCAAAGAGATTGGCAAAGACTATGGGTAAAGTTATACACTCAGATCAAATTGGGTTTATGAAAAATCAGAGGTTGTATCACCATATTAGAAGGGCAGTTAATTTTATTCAGGCATATGCAGAAACAGACACTGCACAGAGTGCAGTGGCCGTTCCTGATTGAAGCCTTGAAATGTTATGGGATGGATTGAAACTTCCTGAACCAGATAAGGTTAATTTATAAAAAAAACACAAGCAAGAGTTAAGACAAATAGAAACTATTCATAATTTTTTCAGTTATTTAGAGGGATTAGGCAGGGGTGTCCACTTTCCCCATTATTATTTGCTCTACTTTTGGAGCAGTTGGCCATCAAGATTAGGTCTTTGGAGTCTTCACTGGGCATATTAGTAGGAGAGGTATTTAATTGTATAATGCTTTATGCAGATGACATTCTGCTTACAATAAAAAATCCCAAGAATCAGTTATCTGCAGGAATTTGGGGTGGTTTTTGGATACCGGTTGAACTGGGATAAAACAGAAGCTTTGTATCTTGGAACTCCCCTATACATAAATAACTCTCAGTTTTTAACAACAAATAAAGAAAATATAAACTATTTAGGAGTACATCTAAGTCAGAATATGAATAAAATAATACAGTTGAATTATGATCCATTAATAGATGCTCTTAAAAAAGATCTTGATAAATGGCAATATCTTCCAGTACTATTAAAAGGTAGAGTGAGCATTCTCAAGATGAATGTTCTACCTAGATTATTATTTTTGTTTCAGACTATTCCAGTAGTGCTGAAAGAAACTTTTTTCTTAAAAGTAGATAGAATAATCGGAGGTTTTCTTTGGCAAGGAAAACATCCCAGAATAGCACTTCGAAAATTATATTACCATCAAACTAAGAGAGGTTGAATTGTCCAAATTTTCATCTTTATTATGTAGCAGCTCAATTGGAGATAGTCTATCATTGGTTTCATAAATTAGACAACCCTTTAGTAGCTGGATTGGCAGCAGAACAGAAAGTTCTTGGGGGCTTAGAGTTAGTAAATATTCTTACTGCTTTTTTCCAGAATGATGAAATGTTGGAGACAACTAAGTCAGTCAAATATGCCTGGTCTATGGCTCTACAATATATGAATATTCAAAACAGATTATCTAAATTAACCCCAATGTTTAATAATAAACTAGTTTTGCCTTCAGGGAATGATATTACTTATCAATTATGGTACTTTGGGAATGGATCACAAACTACTGGGAAATTTATATCTTTAAATTCAATTAAAACATTTAACCAGTTAAAATGGAATTTGATCTATTAGCTCTATTAGAACTTAAGGAAAATTCTTCATCAGAGATTAGGTTCACTTTTCAGAGTTAAGCAATTTCTTACCAAGGAATCTAGGTTTTTACTTGCACACAGTTTTTTGATGAGTGTCCTGGATTATGGTATTGTCATCTATTCCTTCTTCTCTGGCCAGTTGCTTAGTAGACTCATGGCAACCAATAATTCTATTTTACAATTTATGATTGATGCCCACTTCTGAACACACCACTGTTTTTATTAAAACATACCCAGAGTTTATCTCTTAAAATTTGATTCTCTTTAAATGATAATGTATAATGTCAAAAGTCCTAATATCTCCAGTAGTTTTGTCATTATTTCTTAGGTTTCTTAGTTCTAGTGGTACTAGATCCCAGACCAGACCTACTTATAAAATTCCACTGTTTTGTTCTGCATTTGGTCAAAGATCTAACTTATACAGGGCTCCTCTGTTTTTTATCTCATTATCTACTGATATTGTAGAAAGTATGACAATTTGGTCTTTCAAAACCAAACTGAAATTTTGGTTGATGGAAAATGATACTTGTTTATGTTAAACAACTGTTGTTTGTTTTTTGTATTATTGTATGTGTTAATATTATATACGTTTAAATAATGTTTTGCAACTTGTCGCTGGTGAAAACAGGCAGATTTGCTCATCCTGCTTACAAGTATAAAAAATGAAAAATGAAAAGATAGGCAAATATGGCACTATCTACAAGTTGAGAGTTATATTTTATGAAATGAAATGAAAACTTCTTTAAGGTAGAAGGAATATTATTGGAGGATTTTTTTTCAGGGATTTGGACTCAAATAAACATTTATTGTCCAAGATCTATGCCACTCTGAGTGGGGAGTTAATATCTCCAGACCCTTCCCTTAGAGCTGCATGGGAAAGGGAATTGTCAGTCCCTATTCTTGATCATGATTGGACCCAGGTTAGTAACTTGGAGGCCTTGTGCATAAAGAACAATTAACTTTTTCAAATTCACTTCAAGGACTTATTTGACACCTAGCAGGTTACACAAAATGGCAAACAATGTATCTCCATTTTGTCAAAGATGTACCAAGATTAAAGGTACTTTGATTCATATGATGTGGGACTGTGATAAGATAAAATTCTATTGGGAGAAGGTAAGAACAACTATGGGAATAGTAATGGGACACGATACTCCCTTTGACCCAGGAATTATTATATTTGGATACCAGATACATCAGATGGTTAATAGGGAGTGTCAGAAGAGTTTTCTGAAAACAGCTTTAACTATGGCAAAAAAAGTATTGTTGCAGCATTGGAAGGACCCAGAGCCTCGGGATTACAATGAGTGGGCTGCTCAGATGTTAGATAGTAGCAAGGTCAATAAAACATTGTATTTTTTGGAAGATAAAAAAGAAAAGTATAACCAAATTTGGATACCTTTTATAAATTGTTTGGAAAATAGGGAGTAATGGGGGAATCAACTCAATTTGGAGGAAAAAGTTGGCTATGATGAAGAGATAAGACTTCAGGAGTGGAAACGATGATTGAAGCACCTATGCTCTGAGCCAACAAAAAGAAAAAAAAGAAAAAAATAGTTGAAAACACAGGATACTCATCATTTTCATTTTCTTGCTTTCAAATAGGGACATAAATCAAGGCCTGAATTTAAACCTGTTTTTTTATTTGTTCTCAGAGATATAATCCAAAAATTCTCTCCTAGTAAAATTAAATTATCAGACTGTCCCCTCTTGGACTCCTGCTCACTTTGTCTATTGCTGTAAACATAAACCCATGTTCTTCTCTATCTATGACCTGGTTCAGTTCCATAGCAGTGGCATACAATAAATCATTTCTATTCATCACCCTAACATGTTCTCCCACTCTGACCTTAAAACATCTTGAGGTATTTCCTACATAAAAAGCACCACACTTACATGTTGCTAAGTAAACAACACCCATTGTCGAGCATGTTGTAAATTACCTAATCTGAAAGTTCCTCTGTACATTGCAACTCAAAAATGTTCCAACCTGTGTTATTCTATCGCAATATATAAAATTGCCACATCTAAAACAGCCCTCTGGTTGCTGTAACCAAGTCTGTTGTTTTTTGTCCTGAAAAAACATGTACTAGAACATCTTTAAGAGCCGGGGCCCTCCTATAACACATCCTTACTGATCTCTAACAGATTGTTTTCAGACCAGTTTCTACTGTAAGCACGTGCCAATGTTTTTTTTTTATCATTTCTTCAGCTTGTTTTGCCTGTACTGAAAAAAACTGCCACAGAATTAAACCTTTCTTCTTGTTCATATTTGTCTCCCCCCTTCTCCTTCCTCTCTCTTAATAATAAGTTTGTTCTCTCCACTACTTTTGTCTCTTCCCAGGCTTTTGTTATCTAATTCTTCTTATAGCCTCTTTCCTGTAACTTCTCTGACAACTGTTGTGCTCCTCTATCAAAAGCTTCCTCTGTTAAGCAGTTCCTTGATACCTCAGAAATTGTCCCTTCGGAATATTATGGGCAACATGTGGAGGATGGCAAGTACTTGCCTTCAGAATAGTATTTTCATCTATCTTTTTTCTATAAATTTCACTGTTCACCTTATTTGCTGAATCTTTATGATACTAATATTCAAAAAATCAATGTGTTCCTGACTTGCCTCCTGATATGTACAGTTCAAGTATGGGTTATGCAAATATGTAATGAAAGTTTCAAATCTTTCTAAATTTCCTTACCGCACGACTATTATGTCAGCTGTATAACATTTCCATAACTTCAGACTATCTAAGAACGCATTTGCAGTATTGTCCTGAATTGTTTCTTCCTCTCATTTGCCCATATAGAGGTTCACAATCAAGAGAGCACATGTTGCCCCATTGCTGTACCTCTAGTCTGTAAAAAGAAATTTCCATCAAAAGAAAACACATTTTATTTCAAAACACACTCTAACATTTTCAAAATAAAACTTACTGCTATATCATCTTGTTCTCTCTTTTGATTCAAAAAATAAGCTGCTGCATCCAGCACCTCCTCATGGGGAACACTGGTATACAGTGCTTCCACATCAAAAGTAATTATGTATTTGGTTGTAGAGAAATCTCTGGTAATAAATTCAAAACTGCTTTAGTATCCTGTAAGAAAGATGGAAGGGTAGATACAATTGTTTTTTAAAAAAATATCACAATATTCTGAGAGATGTTCAGTTAGGGAGCCTATCCCACTCATGATAGGCCTCCCTGGGGGATTTCCAGTGTTTTGTGAACTTTCGGGAGAAAGTAGAATGTTGCTCTGATTGGTTCTAGTACAGTCAAAAAATCTCTGGTATATTGATCAATATCTTTCCTAAGGAAAGCCTCATTGATCAGCTGCTCAGTCCCTGTTTTATATTCCCAGGTTGGATCTTGTGAAAGTCTGCTATAAAACTCTTCATTATTCAGTTGTCTCATGACTTCTTGCACATAATCTGTTTTATTTAATAAAACAACTGCCCCCACTTGTCCACCTGTTTGATGACCAGTTTGTCATCTACTTGCAAACTTTTTAAGGCTTCCCTTTCTTTTTTGCTTATATTGTTAAATCCTATATTCAGCAAGTTCTGAAACAACAGTTCCAAATCACTCTCCATCAAATCTTTAAAGGCAGATATTGCTACGTATACAGGGGGACAATATGTCAAGGGATTTTTAAAATTGAGGTCACACATTGTTCTTTTTTGCTCTCTGTTGATGTTGCCAAAATATGCCTTCATAATAAGTTTTCTACAGGCTAGAAGTACATCAACCAATGTTCGTACTTCATCAACATTATGTGTCGGTGCAAGGTTTAAAGCTTTACTCAACAGTGTCTCTTCTTCATTACTTAGCACATGCTAAGTAATGAAGACAAATTCATAATCTTGACAAATGTAGAAATCACCTCCTCCTCCCCGTCCCTGAAATTACCGCCATTGTTGAAACCGTCCTCTGTTGTTGTAAAACAGATGCTGCTCTCTGTCTCCATGCACGTCTTCTCTTTCCCCTTCTCGTCCTCTTCCTGGTTCTCTGTGTTGGTCTCGCACATATTGCTTTAATCTTGGACTCCTCCGTAGCTGAAATTGATGCTGCAGTCCTGATTGATACACATTCTGTTGTCCCATTGCTTACTCTAACCTGTCCATCTGGGGCAGGGGTCGGAGGAGTGTGAGTTTTGAAAAAAAAGGAGCCAAAGTATTTTCTTCTGTTTCTGATCCACTTTGATCTGTGCTAAATTCAAGTGATACATCATGATTACAATTTAAAATCCCTCTTGGTGTAGTTTTCTTCCAATTAAAGATCGTTCCTCTTTCAAAATCTCCCTTGTCCCTAATGAATTTGATTCATTTCACTTGTTTCAGTTCTTGATCTAGTTTAATGATGGATTCTTTCAGTTTTTGATTTAGTCTATTAAATTCTGAGTGTTCTATGAATCTAAGAACTTGTTGTTTTTGGTTCTTCAACTCTTCTCTTAATTTGGCCTCTTTTTCTTTACTGAATTTGATAATTAACTGTAACAATTTGATGCTGGCATCCAATAAAATATTCTCCCACTCCTCAGCATTTTCTGTTCCACATGCTAGATTCTTTAACAATCTTAAACCTTTTGGGACCTGACTAACCTGTATTTATGCTTCTAGATTATTGTAATTCCGATAAATATGTCATAACTGATGTGTAGTTTTTTTTTCTAGGACTCTAAATGCTGTTAACAAAGATTGTGCTTCTGGCAAAATGGAGTTATTAATGCCATCATCTGCAAGGAATGGATTTGCTGTAACTGCCGTAGCTAGTAACTGCTGGAAATAGTCTAATGGGTTATTATGCTGGCTCTCTGGAGTGTCCGTGAAAATTAAATTAGGTGTATTTTCTAATGACATCCTCTTGATATTCTTAATAAATCTTCTTCAAATTATTGGCAGCATGTAATGCCCCAAAAGGTGGTCATTCCAGAAATAATTAAAAATAATTAAATGAACACAGAACATACAGGTGCTTAGAGTACCTGCTGTAGGGGTAGGCAGCAGGGTATTGTATTAAGGGGGCCCCTAGACATAAAAGTCAACCTCCCTACACACACAAAACACTGTAAATAATAGAAAAAGTGCCTTGTGCACTTAAATCCTGGTCAAAAGATAGATCTTGCAAGCATGCCATGTCATAATAGGTGGATGGAACTCTGTGCTGAGTGGCTCATGCACAGCATTCTAATCCAGCCATTCCAGAATTCAGACTGTTTTTTACTTTTGAATTGAATTCCAGTAGTTCAGTTGATCCTGGGCAGTGGTTGAGGAGACAGGACACAGAAGTCAAGGGATAGTTTAGGGCTTAACTTGTGTTGAAGCCGTCCCTCTGGGCTTGCTGTGGTCCTGTGCTGCCTCCCCTGCCTGAAGACTTCTTGCCCCACTTTAGTTTGGTGGTCTGCGGTGCCATCAGGGCACCAGAAGAAAAGAAACCATCCGTTTGCCATGGTTTTGGGCTTAAAAGCCCTCTGTTTATTATTTTTAGCCCCTCGAAGTGTTTTATTAATTTTATTTTGGCCCCCCGTCGGCAGCCCTGCCAGCCGCATCGCGTCGCGCCCCTGTTCGGCCGTCGGAGGCCCCCCAAGCCATCCCCCAGCTGCCTACTTGTTTTCCCTCCCTCTGCCAGCATCCCTCCCTCCTCCCTACATTCCAGCAAGCCCAGTAGACTGCAAAGCAGTAAGTTGGCGGCAGCACACGTTGTGCTAACCGCCAGTAATCATAAGGAGGGGGCCTGAATTGTTTTAAAAGCACAGTAGGTGCTTGGAAAAGGTCTGAGTGCCGCAGGAGCATCGGGTCAATAGGACCCACAATTTTAATATTAAAGAGGGAGGCGAGGCTAGCAATACCCCTGGGGAGGGGCCGGAAAGCAAGGCCTTTAGCACAGCCTATAAATATTCATAAGGGGCGGGGTTAGAGGCAGCAACCAGTGTAGAGATTGACAGCAGGCATTGGGAGCCTGCAGAATTTAAAAGGGCAATACATTTAAAAGGGCGATTCCTGTCAGGAGATAAAGGAGGGCTCCAGGCCTAATAAAAAGTAGGGCACAGGCCCAATATAAAGTGGGGCATCAGGCCCATTGTAAAGAGTGGCTCCAGGCCCAGTATAAAGTGGGGCACCAGGCTCAAGCTGACGTAGGGCTTCAGGCCCAAGGTAAAGGTAGGGCATTAGGCCCGAGGTAATGCCTGGTACTACAGGGAGGCCCTGGCCTAGCGTAATAGGGCAAGCCAGCCTAGTGGAACTATAGGGAGGCCCCAGCCTAGTGGAATAGGGCAAGTCAGACTAGTGGTACTAAAGGAAGACCCCAGCCTAGCGGAATAGGGCAAGCCAGCCTAGTGGTACTATAGGGAGGCCCCGGCCTAGTGGAATAGGGCAAGCCAGCCTAGTGGTACTAAAGGGAGGACTCAGCTTGAAAGTACGTCCGCCGAAATGCATCACGACAGCCGTGCCAGTGCCATTCTGTTTGGTTCCTGTTCCAGATATCCTGGAGTTGGTTGCCCTCTACAGAAGAGAGAGATCTCATCTTGGAGAACCTGTTCTGCGACCCTTATCGTTCGCCGAAAGTCGAGTCCATCGAAGCCCAGTCGGGGACGCATCCACCATTTCTTTGTTTTGTGTTAGTTCCTGACCTGAGGATTGCAGATTCAACCATCATCTCTTCAGATTCCTATGGTTCCTGGTCCTGTCAGAGTTCCTTCCGAGTCCAGCTGGCCCTTGGAGTGCTGAAGCATCAGTCGGATTGTGGTATTCCTCCATTGGATTCATCGCCATGCAGATCTTGGTCTTTCTTCATCCTTGGCAACCCTAGAAGTGGGTTTTGGCTGAGGAACCTCTTGCTTCAGTGTGTGTTATTTCAGGAACCAGTTGCTTAGGTTCTACATTCCGGCAGCCTCGGAGAGAGTGGGCTTTTGCCGAAGATATATGGTCTGTTTACCAAACCTCTCACCACCCAAGTGGCCTTATCTAGGTCCTTGCTGGGAATTGAGATTAGGGTTCCAGATCTGTTTTATTTCCCTTGTCGCTACCAATGAAGAATGACAGTGTACAAGAAGACGCCGGATCTCTGGACCTTTGTAAAATTCTGGACTCTTTGTCGATGTATGATGCTGATCGCCCTAATGTAGTGCTGAGTAGCCTAAGACTGGGTCCTTATGTAGAGTATAGAGTACAGTATAAACTAGTACTAGGATAAGAGTGGCATTAGGCCTGCAGTTTATATTGGTAGAGGTAACCATAAAAGTGGTAGAACAAAAGCGTTTCAGCATCCTTGTTATAATCTGCCCTATTGTTAATTGGGCATCCCCTACTCCTTCTTGTGACTGTGTCTGTCTACCCCCCTTGGTTCCAAATAAAATGCCCGCCCTGCAGGCATTTAAAATTACTAAGTCGACTCCTGCCTCTCCTTGTCCGGATAGCAGTTATCCTATCCGAAAATTAATTCGCACCTCTGGTGCCTCGCTCATCTCTTTTCACCACCTTAGAGTAGAGCGAACTCATCTTCTTCATTAACAACACCTTCTTGAGAGCACCACATAATAACAATAATATTTTTGGCGTAGTCCGCAGGATAGAGATAATTTATCCAAGGAGTCCAAAGTTGGTGTGGCTTAGTAGGAAGCACCAATGGAGCCGGGGGAATTAGTGGATTATCCAGAGGAGACCAAGATGGACTTAGAGGGAGTATCCCACCATCTCCCCTAACCATGCCATACTACTTTGGAGCGCCATGGCTTCCGCAGTTTTCTGGAGAGAAAGATGGAGATGGAACCAGCAATCTGGGAGAATTCCATTCAAAAATGCAAGCCATGTTCCGGTTGAATCAAATCCCAGAGCCACAAAAAGTTGAAATTCTGATCGGGCAATTGAAGGGAGCTGCCCACCGTGAAGTCCAATCATAGCCAAGTGGTGGAAAAGCCACAGCAGACCAGATACTCCAGAGGTTGCAACAGATTTTTGATGCTAGGACCGTATCCGACCTCAAGATGAAGTTCTTCTCATGTACCCAAAAGTCTCAAGAGACCCTGAGAGAATTTGCATTAAGTCTACAAGAGCTGTTATGAGCAATAGAGTAGACCCGGCAGAGGTCCAGGATGCAGACAGAGTCCTAGTTGAGAAATTTGTGGAGGGAGTACAAAGTGAGGCCTTGAAAAGAGAACTACGGATGTTGCATTTGCAGAACCCTGAAGTGGACTTTCTGCATTTTAAAGAGAAAGCTATCCGTATATTTGGTTCAGAGCATCCTAGAGAGGAAGCTCCAGCATATCCCCAAATCTCTATGGGAACACAATGGCCGACCTATACTGATCAGGGTTGGAAAGAGGATCAGTCCTGGCAACTAGGCCTCCAACCAGAAGTGTCCTTATGAAGGAGAGAGCCAGGAAGAGAAGCTGTTGCATACCCGAGCCGGCATTCCGAACATGATCATATACATGACCCACGGTCACGGACCCTGATATGCTTGGTACAGATGGGCGCTCAACACCATTCAGAGCTGACGGAACAGATTGCCATGCTGACTAACCAGATGGCAGAAATGCATAAAGAGATGCAAAGCTGGAAGGCTGGATGGAAGAACGAGAAAAGCTACGGTCCATCGGAGAAAGAGAGAAAGCCCGACCGAATGAACCACTCTAGGAGGAGCGAAGGGAGATGCTCCACTGATAGATTTGATGGCCAAGGTATGCCCATATGTCACCGGTGTGGTGTGAGTGGTCATGTCGAGTGGAGATGTGGTCAACCAGTCAACAACACCTTAAGTTTAAACAAGAATTCTACGGGGATGAGGACCGATCCCCAAAGAACAGATAAGCAGGTCCAGCAGTCCCAGTAGAACAGTCATGTTTTGTTGGCGACAGCCCGATGATTCCAGTTAGGGTCGATGGCATTGAGCTAATGGCACTATTGGACACTGGATTGCAAGTCACCACCCTGCAAGGAAGAGAGTTTCGAAGGTACTGGGCACCCAATGATCTGAAGTCACCTCCTAGATCTTGGGTAAAGTTGATTGCAAGCAATGGGGATGAAGTCCCATACCTAGGTTACCTGGAAGCTGATGTACAGCTCAGGGCTAACATTCAACATAGCATGGGCATCATTGTGAGCGACATTGAGAGTGATCAGCTACCACCACTCATTCTCCGAATGAATGTTTTGCAGAATTGTTTTGGCGAACTAATTGGCATCCTTCAGCAGCAAGCCAACCATGTGCCTCGAATGGAGAAGCATGCCCTTCAACAGACCATATGCAATTTGCAATGCCACCAAAGATTCGCTAATGCCGAGGGTGAAATCGGTAAGGTACGGATGACGGATACTTGACCTGTAACCTTAAAGCTGGGCACCAAAACAACTTTGTGGTGCAAAGCAAAGGTGGGCCGAGGGTCAAGACTATGATGCCCTGGTAGAACCCTACCCTATGAATAAGGAAGAGCCCATAATAGTGGCTAGAAGTGTAGCCACGGTGAGCCAAGGGAGAATACCAGTCCGGGTGCTCAATTACGGAACTCATGACATACAGCTGTACCGGAACCAGCCGCTTTTGCAGATCCACACAGTATGTTTGCAGGATATAGTTGAAGCTGGGGAAGAAATGGAGAAGGTGCCAGAATATGGGATGGAAGGAGACCAAAGACCAGAGTGGACCAAAGAGATCAAAGTTGGCAATGCGACGACCAGCATAAAGCAAAAAGCCAATGTTTTGGAGGTGATTTTGCACTGGAAAGAAGCTTTCAGCCAACACCCCTTGGACTTTGGATCAGCTCGTGGGGTACAACATCACATCAGTACACATGGACATCCACCTATCCGAGAGAGATTTAGGCCAATTCCACCAGCTATGTACCAGCAGGTCAAAGAGATGATCAAGGAGATGAAAGAGGCGAAGGTGATAAGAGAAAGTCACAGCCCTTGGCAGCGCCATATGTTCTGGTCAAAAAGAAGGATGGTAAAATCCAATTCTGTGTGGACTACCGCAAGCTGAATGCCATCACTCATAAAGACACATACCCTCTGTCTAGGATCGAGGATTCCCTCACGGCTCTTCAGTCAGCAGCCATATTCTCCACTCTTGATCTGACCAGCGGATACTGGCAGGTTCCTATGGCACCTCAGGATCAGGAGAAAACAGCTTTCATTACTCCCATGGGATTATTTGAATTCACTAGGATGCCTTTTGGTTGGTGTAATGCACCTGGAACTTTCCAAAGGCTAGTGGAACATTGTCTTGGGAGCCGGAATTTCGACACCCTGCTGTTGTATTTGGATGATATTATGTGTATTCCAAAATGCATGATGATCATCTGCACCACCTGGAAGAAGTATTCCAAAAGCTGATCCCGTATGGGTTGAAAATTAAACCATCCAAATGTCACCTGCTGCAGACCAAAGTATGTTACCTGGGACATATCGTCTCCTCAGATGGAGTGACGCCAGACCCAGAGAAGATCGAAGCTGTTAAGAAATGGCCTGTTCCTACCACCATCAGAGAGGTCCAGAAATTCTTCGGATTTGTTGGGTACTACTGAAGGTTTATTAATAATTTTTCAAAGATTGCAGTGCCTTTGCATGAACTCCTGAGAGGATCAGCAGAAGGTAGAGTCCCGAAGAATCGCTTGGTTACATGGGGTACCAAGCAACAAGAGGCCTTCGATCAACTAAAGACCATACTTACTGAAGCTCCCATCTTAGCATATCCAGACTATGCAAAACCATTTTTATTATATACAGACGCCAGCAACAGAGGATTGGGTGTGGTCCTTGCACAAGAACAAAATGGTGTAGAAAGGGTGATCGCATATGCCAGCAGAGGATTAAGAGGCTCTGAGCAGAACGACGCCGCTATAGCTCTTTTAAATTGGAATTCCTGGTGCTAGTCTGGGCCATCACTGAAAATTTTAGACAATATTTGACCGTCACCCCTTTCACAGTCTTCACAGAAAATAACCCATTAGCACACCTGAATACTGCAAAGCTATGAGCCCTTGAGCAAAGGTGGGCTTCTCGACTCGCAAATTACAGATTCTCCATCAAGTATCACTCAGGTAAATTGAATGTGAATGCCGATGCCTTGTCCCGGATGCCTAAACATGTAGAAGCAGAAATAGACGACAGCCAGTTGGAAAATATTGAAATGCCACCTTTCTTACAAGTACCCGTAGAGATTGTGCAGGCATGCTGTCTATTTGCTCCGGAGGTTGGAGAGGAAGACCAACCAGAAGTAAATGACATGATTGCTAATCAAAAGAAACTATGGGTGAAACTACAAAGCCAAGACCCCATAGTGCGTTGAGTAAAGAATCTAGTTGCTCAACAGAATCACATGAACAGAAATGAAAGAAGGAAATTGACCACAGAGATGACGAAACTGTGGAGGCACAGGACCTGCTTGACAATAGAGGATGATCGTCTGGTGAAAAAGAGTAGAGATCCCACCACCCACACTGGGATAACTCAAATCGTCGTTCCAAAGACCAGTGCTTCAGTAGTGTTGGAAGCATACCATGACAACTCAGGACATTTCGGTCACAAGAAAACAGAAGCTATCATCAGAAGGCAATTCTATTGGGTAGGAATGCGCAGTGATATAGCAAAATGGTGTGAGGAATGTCCAACATGCAACTTAAAGCGCAAGGAAAAGGGGAATCAGAGAGCTCCTCTCCATCCAATAGTCAGTAGCGGACTGTTGGAACTAGTCGCTCTTGATCACTTGAAACTGGATCCTAGTTCAAATGGACATGTTTACATCCTCACTATGGTGGATCACTTTTCCAAGTTCATAGTTGCAAGTGCAGTGAAGGATCTATCTGCTCGAACCACCGCTGAAACCTTTATGAGAAGTTTTGTACAACCTTATGGATAACCCACTAAAATCCTAACAGATCAAGGAACATCGTTTGAATCTCAACTCTTTCACGAACTATGTGCTCTGTATGGGACTTGTAAGTTAAAGACTACTGCGTACCATCCACAAGGAAACGGACTTTGTGAAAGAACAAACCAAATTCTCTTAGAAATGTTGCGAGCTCTACCAGAATATAAACATACTTTCTGGCCTGCTTTACTCCCGGAACTCACGTATCTGTACAACAATACGATTCATTGCTCCACAGGTTATACCCCACACTGCTTAATGTTTGGAAGACACGGAAGACTTCCAATGGACTTAGTATTGGAAGTGCCACCAGAAGAAATTAAAGGAAAGAAGCTAGTGACTAATTGGGTCCAAGAACATAATGAACGATTACAAGAAGCCGGAAGAATAGTTGGAAAACACATGGAACAAGCATGGTAGAAGCAGAAAACCAAATAAGAAACCAAGGCTAAAGCTGCACCTTTACATATTGGAGAAAGGGTAATGTTGAAGAAGACCCAGAAATGTAGTAAACTTTCTTCAAAGTGGGAATCAGAACCTTATTACATCATCGAGATACCTTACCCTGAACTGCCGGTCTACAAGATCAAACAAGAATTTGGACATGGCACCAAAACTGTCCATCGCAACCTACTAAAAGCGTGCACTTTCAGGGACACTGTGATCATTAAAGAACAGGACAGTCCTAAGCCGAAAGAGAGGCAGGAGTCCACCAAAGACAAAATATGGAAACCAGAATCACCAACAAATTGGTGTACAGAACCCTGGATTCGTACTCCGCATATGCATTCCCTTGACCGTTCGAACTATGTACCAGTACTAGCTCCAGAAATACCGGATTTCCTGGAAGGAGAATGTCCTGTTCCAGAACCTATTGATTTCCAACCCCGCAGATCTCAAAGATCGAATGCAGGTATCCCTCCTAGAAGGTATATCACAGAAGTTTCTCAACTTGTACCTTTGTACAACAGGTAGATCTAATTCAAGTAATTTCCCAGACACAGTCACTTTAGGATAAATCTTTAAAACAAAAATTTATAATACAGTAGATGTTTTAAGAATATTTTAGAGATTTTAAGAATGTTTTATTAAGTAAGATCTTTATAGAGTATTAAGTAAGATCTTCATAGAGTATTAAGTAAAATTTTAGAGGTTGATAAGATGATAGATTTTATAAAATGTTAAGGGAATACATGGGGACATGTATTGTTAGGCGGGCCCGAATCTGTAATGCCCCAAAGGTGGTCATTCCAGAAATAATTTAAAATAATTAAATGAATGCAGAACATACAGGTGCTTAGAGTACCAGCTGTAGGGGTAGACAGCAGGGTACTGTATTAAGGGGCCCCTAGACATAAAAGTCAACCTCCCTACACACAAAACACTGTAAATATAGAAAAAGTGCCTTATGCACTTAAATCCTGGTCAAAAGATAGATCTTGCAAGCATGCCATGACATAATAGCTGGATGGAATGCTGTGCTGAGTGGCTCATGCACAGCATTCCAATCCAGCCATTCCAGAATTCAGACTGTTTTTCACTTTTGAATTGAATTTCAGTAATTCAGTTGATCCTGGGCAGTGGTTGAGGAGACAGGAAACAGAAGTCAAGGGACAGTTTAGGGCTTACCTTGTGTTGAAGCCGTCCCTCTGGGCTTGCTGTGGTCCTGTGCTGATTCCCCTGCCTGAAGACTCCTTGCCCAGCGTTAGTTCAGCAGTCTGCGGTGCCATCAGGGCACCAGAAGAAAATAAACTGTCCGTTTGCCATGGTTTTGGGCTTAAAAGCCCTCCGTTTATTATTTTTAGCCCCCCGAAGTGTTTTATTAATTTTATTTTGGTCCACTGTCAGCAGCCCTGCCAGCCACATCACGTCACGCTCCTGTTCAGCCATCGGAGGCCCCCCAAGCTGTCCCCCAGCTGCCTGCTCATTCTCCCTCCCTTTGCCAGCATCCCTCCCTACATTCCAGCAAGCCCAGAAGACCACAGAGCGGTAAGTCGGCGGCAGCACACGTTGAGCTGACCGCCAGTATTCATAAGGAGGGGGCCTGAATTGTTTTAAAAGCACAGTAGGCACTTGAAAAAGGCGGCAGAGCACCGCAGGAGCATCGGGTCAATAGGACCCGTGATTTTAATATTAAAGAGGGAGGCGGGGCTAGCAACGCTCCTGGTGAGGGGCCGGAAAGCAAGGCCTTTAGCACAGCCTTTAAATATTCATAAGGGGCGGGGTTAGAGGCGGAAACCAGTGTAGAGATTGACAGTAGGCATTGGAAGCCTGCAGAATTTAAAAGGGCAATACATTTAAAAGGGCGATTCCTGCCCAGAGATAAAGGAGGGCTCCAGGCCCAATATAAAGTAGGGCACCATGCCCAATATAAAGTGGGGCATCAGGCCCATTGTAAAGAGGGGCTCCAGGCCCATTATAAAGTAGGGCACCAGGCCCAGTATTTGGTGGGGCACCAGGCCCATTGTGAAGAGGGGCACCAGGCCCATTGTGAAGAGGGGCTCCAGGCCCAGTACAAAGTGGGGCACCAGGCTCAAGCTGATGTAGGGCTTCAGGCCTGAGGTAAAGGTAGGGCATTAGGCCTGAGGTAAAGTCTGGTACTACTGGGAGGCCCTGGCCTAGCGTAATAGGGCAAGCCAGCCTAGTGGTACTACAGGGAGGCCCCGGCCTAGCGGAATAGGGCAAGCTAGCCTAGTGGTACTAAAGGGAGGCCCCGGCCTAGCGGAATAGGGCAAGCCAGCCTAGTGGTACTATAGGGAGGCCCCAGCCTAGTGGAATAGGGCAAGCAAGCCTAGTGGTACTATAGGGAGGTCCCGGCCTAGTGGAATAGGGCAAACCAGCCTAGTGGTACTAAAGGGAGGCCCCAGCCTAGCGGAATAGGGCAAGCCAGCCTAGTGGTACTAAAGGAGGCCCCGGCCTAGTGGAATAGGGGCAAGCCAGCCTAGTGGTACTATAGGAGGTCCAGCCTAGTGAATAGGGGCAAACCAGCCTCATGGTACTAAAGGAGGCCCTGGCCTAGCGGAATAGGGCAAGCCAGCCTAGTGGTACTAAATGGAGGCCCCGGCCTAGTGGAATAGGGCAAGCCAGCCTAGTGGTACTATAGGGAGGTCCCGGCCTAGCGGAATAGGGCAAACCAGCCTAGTGGTACTAAAGGGAGGCCCTGGCCTAGCGGAATAGGGCAAGCCAGCCTAGTGGTACTAAAGGGAGGCCCCGGCCTAGCAGAATAGGGCAAGACAGCCTAGTGGTACTAAAGGGAGGCCCCGGCCTAGCAGAATAGTGCAAGCCAGTCTAGTGGTACTAAAGGGATGCCCCGGCCTAGTGGAATAGGGCAAGCCAGCCTAGTGGTACTATAGGGAGGTCCCGGCCTAGCGGAATAGGGCAAGCCAGCCTAATGGTACTATAGGGAGGCCCCGGCCTAGCGGAATAGGGCAAGCCAGCCTAGTGGTACTAAAGGGAGGCCCCGGCGTAGCGGAATAGGGCAAGCCAGCCTAGTGGTATTATAGGGAGGCCCCGGCCTAGTGGAGTAGGGCAAGCCAGCCTAGTGGTACTAAAAGGAGGCCTCAGCTTAGTGGAATGAGGCAGGTTCAAGCTGATGTAGGGCTTCAGGCCCGAGGTAATGGTAGGGCATTAGGCCCGAGATAAAGCCTAGTCTAAAGGGAGGCCCCAGCCAAAAAATGACAGTAAGTGATCCTATCCCAGAAGTAAAGATCCTATCCCAGAATACCCTACCTATAGAAACAGGGGTTCATTTGAGAGTGTTCTAATTGCCTATACTGTGAATTTACTGTGATTACTGTACTGCTTATGCTGAATTATTGCTCAAAGTACCTGAACTATTGCCCTAAGTACCTGAACTATTGCCCTAAGTACCTGAACTATTGCCCTAAGTACCTGAACTATTGGTCCAAGTACCTCAACTATTGCTCTAAGCACCTGGACATTGGCCCTTATCAGTAACAATTACCCCTGAAGTTATAATTTGCCCTCCCTGGAAAATGATTGTACTATTCCACAGTTCTTTGGGCATTCTTCAGTTGTATGTTTACTACTGTACGAAGACAGTCTCAGTCTTCTACCACACTGCAGTCTCCTAGTGTGGTCTGTTATACCACATGCTCAGAATCAGTCTCTACTCAGAAGAAGACATCCTTCCAGTATTCTTCACTCCAGGAAGATCCTCCATCAACTTATTCGGTCTGTTCGTGTCATCCACTGAAGTCGAAGTCCGTCGTCAGTTGTACCAGTCGTACCCGCCGTTTTCTTGTTTTCACAGCTTGAAAGTACGTCTGCCGAAACGCATTACGACAGATGTGCCAGTGCCGTTCTGTTTGGTTCCTGTTCCAGATGTCCCGGAGTTGGTCGCCCTCTACTGAAGAGAGAGAGAGCTCATCTTGGAGAACCTGTTCTGTGCCCCCACTTGGTCATTCACCGAAAGTCGAGTCCGTCGAAGCCCAGTCCAGGACGCGTCCACCATTTCTTTGTTTTGTGTTAGTTCCTGACTTGAGGATTGCAGATTCAACCATCATCTCTTCAGATTCCTATGGTTCCTGGTCCTGTCAGAGTTTCTTCTGAGTCCAGCTGGCCCTTGGAGTGCTGCAGCATCAGTCGGATCATGGTAGTCCTCCATTGGATTCATCGCCATGCAGATCTTGGTCTTTCTTCATCCTTGGCAACCCTAGAAGTGGGTTTTGGCTGAGGAACCTCTTGCTTCAGTGTGTGTTATTTCAGGAACCAGTTGCTTTGGTTCTACATTCCGGCAGCCTCGGAGAGAGTGGGCTTTTGCTGAAGATATATGGTCTGTTTACCAAACCTCTCACCACCCAAGTGGCCTTATCTAGGTCCTTGCTGGGTATTGAGATTAGGGTTCCAGAGTTCTGTTTTATTTCCCTTGTAGCTACTAATGAATAATGACGGTGTACACGAAAACGCCGGATCTCTGGACCTTTGTAAAATTCTGGACTCTTTATCGATGTATAATGCTGATCACCCTAATGTAGTGCTGAGTAGCCTAAGACTGGGTCCTTGTGTAGAGTATAGAGTACAGTATAAACTAGTACTAGGATAAGAGTGGCATTAGGCCTGCAGTTTTATTGGTAGAGGTAACCATAAAAGTGGTAGAATGAAAGTGTTTCAGCATCCTTGTTATAATCTGCCCTATTGTTAATCGGGCATCCCCTACTCCTTCTTGTGACTGTGTCTGTCTACCCCCCTTGGTTCCAAATAAAATGCCCGCCCTGCGGGCATTTAAAATTACTAAGTCGACTCCTGCCTCTCCTTGTCCGGATAGCAGTTATCCTATCAGAAAATTAATTCGCACCTCTGGTGCCTCGCTCATCTCTTTTCACCACCTTAGAGTAGAGTGCACTCATCTTCTTCATTAACAACACCTTCTTGAGAGCACCACATACACACTTGAGGTTTTACACAGACTGGCAAATAGCTAATGTATTTCTATATTTCTGTATTACTTCAGGAACAATTATTCATCTTTCAAGCCATTTATTCAAATAAGAGCTGCCATCTGAAACCCGTGCGTTCACTCAACTCTATTACTGTTCCAAAAGAGTGAGCACTGGGACAAATCGTGCTGCAAGAAACTAACGTAATTCACTTCAAAAAGTTTTGAGCACTGATATACCTCAACAGAGGGACGCCATTAGGTAATAAAATTAAAACACATTTTTATTCATAAGATTGCACCAAAGGTCCCACCTGATGCATTTCAGACAAACGTGTCTTTTATCAAAGGCTAGGGGCCACACCATAACAACTCTTTAAATGCACTTCTAAAAGCTCCATGTGATACAATTAAACCATAACACTTATCACTGCCTTAATTTCAAATGTATTGTATGTAGTGGCGTCCATTTGTTGAGGTATATCAGTGCTTGAAACTTTTTGAAGTAAATAAAAATAAATAAATCATATTTTACAGTTTATTTGCCTCAGATAGCCAGGCTGAGATATAACATCTCATTTCCACTGGGTTCTTGCTCCTACCCATTTCCAGAGATGTCTAGACTGGAGCAGTAGGAGGTTATGTGCATCTGTCAGCTACCATTTCGGCCTCACTGACAGCTTTGTCAACCAGTTTGCTTTTTAATTTGAGTTATTGATTGGTAAAATACCATTACAATTTCAGACATTTTAAAACTAAATTTCAATAAAAGCTGATATCAGTTAACTAAAACACAGTATGTTACATAATGAATCAGACAAAAGTTAACAATTTCATACATTTCAGTAGAAAAGACCAACGTGCAAAGAATATTCATGGTCTTGTTTTACAACATCCAACGAATTAAAGTGAATTAAAACAGAGAAAAACAGCTAAACCACATAATTTTACAGTATCATTTGATGTAAAAAAAATCTTGCATTATTGGATTAGGTGGTAAATTCAGATTGTCAAGTATTTCCCCCAGTCAGCTATTCTTATTTTAATTCAACACAGGACATAATAAGACCACATGTTTTAGGTTATCTTCCTGTTGTCTACCGCACTTACAAAATGGTGAAGTGACATAGATCTTTTTGAAGATAGAAAACATAGTTTGTTTGATATATTTCCATCCTAAATCTAGAAATCAAGAGCCTATTGTCTAGTTTTGTCAGTATATGCAAGTAGGGTTCAAGCTGATGAAATGGTTTGATTTTTATACCACCTGAAGCATTTCAGTTCAGCCAATCGAGAATAATCTTTTGCTATATCTGTATCCCTAATTCTTGTTATCACCTTGTTTTTCATTTCTTACCAAGACTGAATGTATATATCTCTTGAAAGATTTCCAAGGCCTAAAGGGAAAATTTTCTTTCTGATCAATGTAGGGAAAGGAGAGAAAGCCTGTCTACAAGTATTCCAACTCCTCCTCAGTTCACCAGCAAGGAAGTTGTACATCTGAAAGGAGGAAGATTTTTAAAAGAAGTAAAACTCTTCTTTCCAAAGCTAATGACACCAACAAGAACTGTACCAATTCAAGCTGTAATGCAACTGCAGGTACCAAATGGGGGACCATTAAAAGATGTCTATATAGCTTGTTAATTGGGATCTCTATTTCCCTCATACATTCAGTGCCCCAAATCTCAATGGCATATAAAGCACATTGTTTTAATTTTAGCATTCCATACCTTAAGAACACCTGGTATCGAGATATTCCTTAACTTCATATTAAAAGACCAAAAGGTGCCCAATGCTGTTTTCATTTTATTTTTTACTAGGGTTTTGTGTTTTCTCTAAGTGGTATCCTATGCAAACCTTCCCCCCCCCAAATAGTCATAAAATATGACTGTCTCCAGTGCAACTGTAACTATTAAAACTGAAGGAGGATTCTTAGTCTTATCTTATTTCCAAATATGATTATTTTAGTTTTTTCTTTATTTATCTTTAGTTTAAGGTCTTTGCATAGATTTGAGAAAAGGTTCAGTTTTCTCTGGAGTCCCAGAAGTGAAGCTGAGATGAGAACAATGTCATCTGCATACACTAATAGCGGTACTGATCTTTTGCTTGTCTTGGAGGGAGTAAAAATCAGAACTATCAGTATTTTCCAATAATGAGTTGATATATACATGTTAAATACTGAAGGTGCCAATAGGCAGCCCTGCCTAACCCCCTAAGTTTGTTCACACTTTAGAGGTCATTTGTCCATGTTGGTTATATTGGATCATAGCCAAGTTTCCAAATATAGCTGATTTTTTTCTGTTGTCTATGTATGTTTAATTTGTTGCTTGACGAGGTGCTTTTGGAAATGAGTCCCTGACTCAAAGGTCTGTAATCCGATTGAATAAATGAATAAATAAATAAATATAATCTTACAATAATACTAGCTAGTTCTGGATCCAGTCTATATTGTTTCCTCCATAAGATACTCCTATCTGTACTATCAAAAGCATAGGAACAATCCACAGAGCAACAGAACAGTTTATGGGACTTGACCTTAACATATTTCCAAATAAGGTAATTCAAAACATAACAGTGCTGAACTGTAGATCTCCCCAATCTGAATCCATTTTGATATTCACTTAAAATTGAATTATTTTCCATCCAAGTAGATAGATGCTCCAATAGTATTTTAGTGAATAATTTCTGGGAGATAGCGATTAAGCTAATGGGACAATACATTTTTGGATTGTTACTGTCCTCTTCCTTGAAACTTGGATAAATAATACTTCCCCTCTAACTTTTGGGCATCCTGAGGCCTTGGATTATGGCACTAAATAGAAGTTTGAATATAGGGAGTCACCAAAATTGAAAAACTTTATATGTATCTCCTATTATGGAATCTGGTCCTGGGGCTTTATTTGAGACAGGCAACAAAACTGCTACATATACAGTGGTGTCCCCCAGGATGATTATACAATTCTGCAGCATTTTGCAGCACTATGCAGAATGCTGCTGCAGACCTACTAAATAAAGCAATGCAATTTCAGTGGCAATTAGTCCCTTTTGTCATTCAGGAAATTGTGACACTGCCAGGATGAAATGAATGCCACAGCTTCCTGCATGACAAAAGGGACTAATTGCCATTGAAATGACATTGCTTTATTCAGTAGGTCTGCTGCAGCATACTGCAGAGTGCTGTAAAAGTGGTTTCATCTTGGGGGACAGCACTGTATTTTCTCCTCATCAGTACACAGTGAGACCGAATAATATACTTTTGTTTATTAGAATTATATTGAACAAGTAAATTCTGTTCCTCAATGGAAAAACATAATTTTTCAAAGTATATTGTCCAAGTCTTAGTGTTACGTAGGTTTCTACATTCCTAGAAAATGTATTGTAGCCATGAACAGCTTTGTCATTAATGAAGTAGAAAACATTTGCAATTATTATCTTAGGGAACCACTTGACATTAGACAATTGTTATTTACAACTCATCAAACCAGGATAGCCCAAGCTGAGATGTAACATCTCATTTACAGTGGGGTCCTGCTTCTACCCATTTCCACAGCTGGGCAGACTGGAAAACTTAATTTCAAACGCCATGAAGTCTTGCTATAATTAGGACTTCTTGCAGTATGCCCTTGGCTTTGAACTGCCCCGGAGATGAAATAGTTAACTCCAGTGTAATCTGGAGTTCCACAGCACGAGGGCACTATCCAAAGCTCTATCTGGGCAGTTTGAATTGGAACTGCCAGATTCTTTACTCCGCTTCCACTGAACAGTCGCTCCAGAGATCAGCTCCTTCAGCTCGGTTCGTTTTGTGGTTTAAACAGTTTTTTCTCGGTTCATTGAACCGGCAAGTAGTTTTAAAATTACCACGGTTTCGGTTCAGAAGCTCTATCTGGTAACCGTTAGTACAAAAATTAAAGTTTGTGTGGAAACTCATTATCGGTTCACTCTGAACCGATCGGTTTGCTTAAAAACTTGTTTTTTCTGTATCTAGAGTGAGGTAGGTTCTTATCGGTTCTAAAAACCTTTTATTTCGGTTTTTTTCCAATACCTGTGACACGGTTAGGAACCGATAAGGGTGTCTTGTCCTGGCAAGGCCGGAAAAAAGGGCAAGTTTGGATAGGCTGGCATTATGTCTGAGAAACCCAAAAGAAAATCTGGGCCCACTGGGTTTCAACACTGTGATGTCTGTGGGGAAGCCTTTGCCAAGGCTGACCCACACACCACTTGTGTCTATTGTCTGGGGGCTGACCACCTCCTGTCAGACTGCCAGGTGTGTAAGAATTTCCCTGCAGCCACCCTGGAAAAGAGATTGGGCCGGCTCAGGGAACGAGAGGCCAAAAAGTCCGCTGACCCAGATGGCCAGCCTGGTCCAGCTCCGGCTGGACCAGAGGGAGTGCCCTCTGACCAGGGCGAGACTTCCTTGGGCAAAAGAAAGGCTGGTCCTGAGGAACCAGTCAAGGTAAAAAAGACAAAGAAATCAGCTAGTGTGGAGTCCAGTTTTGTCTCTCCTTCTGCTGCAGAAATAGCTAAAGCCATTCAGATTGTCCAGTCTTTGTCTCAGGGACTTGTTGAACCCCCTATAGTTGGTAAAAGAGGGTCTCGTTCAGGTCCAGTGGTTCAGGATTATGATGTTGAGGATTTTTATGAACCACAGGAGGGGGAGGAAGATTTTGATGATTGTAATTGTGATTGGGAAGGTCTGGAAGTGCCCATAGAACCGGACATTTCTCCAGACAGACCCTTTGAGTCTCCCCTTTGTTGTCTGAGTCCCCTTCATTTCAGGTTTTATAAGAAGGTAGCGAAACCTCCAGCTCCTTTAGAGGAGGCTGTGGATGAGCAAGAGGAGCCTGACTATGTGGAAATGATGGATATTCCAGAGTCTAGAAGGTTGTCTATTCCTTTGCATAAGTCATTTAGGAGGCAAACCACTAAGATTTTAAAAAATTCCTTTTCTGTCCCTCCTGTAGATAGAAAAATGAACAGAAGGTATACTTTGTCAGGCCCTAATACAGACTTCCTTACTGAGCAGTGTAGTCATGTAGGTGTTGTTCAAGCTGCAGCCTGTGACAAGGCTAATATTCCCCTGGCCTCACATCCTCCTGATAAAGTTTCCAGAAAGATTGATGCCATGGTGAAAAAACAGTATGTGGCAGCTTCTTTGGGACTCAGACAAGCTAATTATATGGCTTATGTGGCTAGATATCAGAAATCTAGATGGGACACTATATTGCAGTTGGCCAAGCAGGCTCAAGGCCAGCTGGCTAGTGAGTTGGAACAAGTGGCTGCTGATGGCATTGAAGCCTCTAAAGTTCAATTTCATGCTGCTGTTGATGTTAATGATGTTTCTTCTAGGGTCATGGCCACTTTTGTAGCTCTCCGTAGGTTGGCATGGCTCAGATGCACTAATCTGTCCCAAGATACCCAGTCAAAGGCTATAGATTTTCCTGTCATAGGGAAATTCTCTGTTTGGGAACAAACAGAAAATTACATGAAAAAGATGGATGAATACAGAACTACTTACAAAAGTGCCCAAGCTAAGGAGAGGCATGCCACTCCTCAAAGGCATGCCCCCAGAGGTAGGGGCAGGCCTTACCATAGGCCTTTTTACCAATTTCAGGCATCTTCTGCTTTTGCGCAGAGAGGGTTTTTCAGAGGCAGAGGCAGACGTGGCACAGGCAGGCCCTCTCCCTCTCCCCAGCCTAAAGCTGCTCCTGCCAAGCAGGCACCCTGACGGGGTGTCTGGGGCCGACTCTCCTGTACCAGTGGGGGGCAGACTGGCTTATTTCAGCCAGAACTGGTCGTCCCTAACCTCGGACAAGTGGGTTCTGGAAGTGGTAAGCCAAGGCCTGGTTCTCAGCTTCAAACAATTTCCCAAGATGAGAGCCAGACACTTTCCTCCTTCAAGTCTTTCAGAAACCCTTGCACTAGAAGCAGAGGTTTCTTCTCTTATGGACTGCAAAGCAGTGGAAAGGGTCCTCCCTTGCCATTAGGGCAAGGGTCTGTACTCAAGGTATTTCTGACCCCAAAAAAGACAGGAGATTGGCGGCCCATCCTGGATTTAAGATTTCTGAACAAACATCTTGTAAAACCAAAGTTCAAAATGCTAACTTTGGTATGATTTTGCCATCCTTGAGACCAGGGACTGTTAGCTTCCTGGACCTCAAGGACGCTATTTCACATCCTAATCAGGGCCTCTCACCGAAAGTACCTCAGGTTCGAACTGCCCTCTGGCCACTACCAGTTCAGGGCAATGCCCTTCGGACTCACTTCTGCCCCAAGGGTTTTCACAAAATGTCTAGCTGTAGTAGTGGCCCATCTAAGAAGGCAAGGGGTAGCTGTGTTTCCCTACCTGGACGACTGGCTCATTGTGGGTCAGTCACCAGAGCAGGTAATATCCCACTTGCAAATCACCCAGAAACTTCTCACCTCTCTGGGGTTCCTGTTGAATTTTCCAAAGTCAGTTCTCGAACCAGTGCAGGTACTAACTTTTATAGGGGCAGAGTTGAACACAAAGTTAGCCAGGGCATTTCTCCCCTCGGAAAGAGTGGACAGAATCATAGCCCTGGCATCTTCCTTCACCCCAGGGTCTCCGACCAGCAAGGCATTTTCTACAACTCCTAGGGCACATGGCTGCTTCTACAGCTGTCATGCCAGGAGCAAGATTTCAGATGAGGGACATTCAGTTCCACTTGAGGTCCTATTGGTCTCAAAGGAGGGACCCCCTTACCAGATTGGTCCCAGTGACCAAGACCTTGATCCTAGCTCTGCAGTGGTGGCTGGATCAAAGCAACCTGTCTCAAGGGGTCCCATTTTTACCTGTTCTTCATTCCCTCACCCTCACCACGGATGCCTCCCTGCTGGGTTGGGGGGCTCACCTGGGCGACCTTTCCACTCAGGGAGTGTGGTCCCCTCAGGAATCTCTGCTTCACATCAACCTATTGGAGCTCAGAGCTGTCTTCTTAGCTCTCCAGGTTTTTTCGGAGGCTGTCCAGAACAAGGTAGTCCAAGTCAGGACAGACAATACCACAACAATGTGGTACATCAACAAGCAAGGGGGCACTCGCTCTTCAGCTTTGTGCACCGAAGCAATGAAGTTGTGGTCTCTGGCCTACTCCCTGAACACCTCTCTGATAGCAGTTCACCTCCCAGGGAAGGACAATGTCCTAGCGGACGCCCTCAGCAGGATTTCTCAGGGCCATCACGAATGGGCTCTGAATCCTCAAGTGCTGGGGTCGGTCTTTGCCAGTTGGGGCACCCCTCAGATAGATCTCTTCGCAGCCCCAGACAACCACCAACTTCCCCTGTTTTGTTGCAGACCTCCAGTTCTGGGATCAGTTCCTCTGGATGCCTTTCAGCTGAATTGGGAGGGAAAGTTCCTCTATGCCTTCCCTCCATTTCCCCTCCTCTTCAGGGTACTGGTAAAATCAGAACTCAGCCCTGCAGAGTGATTCTGATTGCTCCAGACTGGGCCAGGCAGCCCTGGTACCTCTTCTCCTGTCCCTCTCACTCACCCTCCCTGACCTTGCCCAGGACCCACGACCTGCTGACCTGTGCACAGGGAGAGTGTGGTATCCGGACCTCAATTCCCTCCACCTCAAGGCCTGGTTCTTGAGGAGTTAGAATTTGCTGATTTATACCTTTCTCAAGGTGTCTTGGATATTTTGAAGGCTTCTAGGAAGCCTTCCACTAGAGCCACTTATAACTCTAAGTGGAAGAGATTTTCATTTTGGTGTTCTGAGAGGCAGATTGCTCCAGAATCTGCTGACCTGTCTATTTTATTGGACTATTTGGTCCACTTAAATTCTTTAGGCCTCAAACCAGCTACCTTGAAGGTTCATTTGGCAGCTGTTTCTGTATTCATTTCTGCAGAGAAACCAGTCTCCCTCTCCTCTCACCCTGTGTTTTCCAAGTTTTTCAAAGGGTTACTTCACACTAACCCTCCCTTTCGGGAACCAGCTCCTGCATGGGACCTGAATGTTTGCATTGCCCAGCTAATGCAACCCCCCTTTGAGCCTCTGGTTTCAGCAGACCTCAAGTTTTTAACTTGGAAAACTGTTTTTCTAGTGGCTATCACTTCGGCTAGGAGTATAAGTGAATTACAAGCCTTGTCAGTGGAAAAGGATTTTATTTCTTTCCACAGAGATATAGTGGTCCTCAGGACTAACAGAAAGTTTTTGCCTAAAGTGGTTTCAGATTTTCATCTTAACCAATCCATCTCTTTCCCAGTATTTTTTACTGAGCACTCTTCCTCTGCTGAGAGGATACTGCACAGTTTGGACGTTAAAAGAGCTCTTAGCTACTATCTGGAATGTACCAAGGGTTATAGGTTCGAATCCCTCCAGCTCTTCCTTACCTATGGAGAAGTGGGTAAGGGGAGACCTGCTACTAGGAGGACAATCGCAAGGTGGATTGTCTCTTGTATCCAGTTCTGTTACCAAAAACTAGGTAAGGAACCCCCCTCAGGTCTGAGGGCTCATTCCACCAGGGGTACAGCTGCATCTCTAGCGGCTGCTAGAGATATTCCTATCTTGGAAATCTGTCAAGCTGCTACCTGGAAGACAGTCCACACTTTCACTACATTATTCCCTGGAGGTCCAGTCCAGGAGAGATGCTCGTTTTGGCACAGCTGTGCTTCAGAGCCTATTCCCTAAGTAGGTTCTGGCCCTCCTCCATGGAGGTACTGCTGTATAATCTGCAAGAAGTCCTAATTATAGCAAGACTTCATGGTGTTTGAAGAAAAAATTACTCACCTTAGTAATTGCTTTTCTTCTCATGGAGTCTTGCTATATTAGGACAACCCCCCCTCCTACCCCTCTCAGAATTCCTACTTGGGTATGGGGTTGGCAATTTGGTGCAAGCTCTGTGTCATGCCATTTTAGCTTTCTAGTTCCCCTCCCCCTTTTTCTTCTTTTGGGTTAAGGAACTAGGTAATTCTGTTTTTTGGTTAAGTGGTAGATGGACCCCTTCTCTGGACTTGAGTCTTTCGGGGAGAGGGGGCCTATTAGTGCTTGTCAGGGGTGATCCTAACAATAATAGGTAATATTGTTTTTATTATGTGTTTGTTGTTGTGTTCTGTTGTTCTACTACTAGTAGGTAGCCAATGGCTAGTGTAGGACTTTTCCACACAGACTTGCTATGTTAGTTTAGCTTCGGAAAGAACCTGGCAGTTCCAATTCAAACTTCCCAGATAAAGCTTTGGATAGCGCCCTCGAGCTGTGGAAACTCAGATTACACTGGAGTTAACTATTTCATCTCCGGGGCAGTTCAAAGCCAAGGGCATACTGCAAGAAGTCCTAATATAGCAAGACTCCATGAGAAGAAAAGCAATTACTAAGGTGAGTAATTTTTTCTTAGGTGACCTGTTGCCAGTCACACAGAGAGACTCTGGTTCTGGTGGGGTTGAACCTGAGATCTCCTGGTTCTCATGCTGGTGCTTTAACCACAGGACATCCATGGAACATTCCAACTACGCTACTGAATTAATTACTGAAGCATTAGAACTACACTAATTAGTTAACTAAGTAACATTGTAACATGGCAAATAATGTGTGCTGTGAATCTGGCATAATGATAGGTGGAAACACACCCGGTGGTACAAAATGAAGCAGTCATTAATTCCCTTGAAATTACCACTTCATTTTGTAATACAAACACTGTCCACACAAAAAGTGCAACCTGAGCCCACAAAGAGACAGCTTCCAGTCACTCACTGAGCCGTGACATAACTTATTCAGTTTTGAACAGCAGCACAAACGGCATCTTACCCAACAGTAAGGCATGGGCTGAATGACAGTACACTTCACCAATCTAAATGTTGAACTCATAGCAGCCACAATATGAACTGATCTTAGACATTCGAAAACATATGGCGCTGAGTAGCTTACAGTAACTGAAACAAAAATGCATGTCTCTCTTTCCATTTTAAATAACAGTGTTGGCAGTCAATTTCTGTACCACTTCCATATTACAAGTGCATTAATCACTTCGACAGGAGGTAATTTCCCTAGAATTAATGCATGGTTGGGTGATGGGAAGCACTTGGCCTGAGGCCTCATGCAGCCCCCAACCATGCATTAATTCCTGGGAAATTACCTCCTGTCTCAGCAATTAATGCTTACATATTTGACTAGAAGGGCACTTTGAGCTATATGGAAATACACTATCAAGAGGGCCTAATGAGGTAGTATAACATATAAGAAAAATCAAGTCCCCCTGATTGGTCAGAACATCAGTGCAGCTGTGTGATTATGTGCCCATAAATGCCTGCACTTCTTTCAAGCTGGAAACCTTTGTACCCAAGTTATCAGTACAACCTTAACTCAATGCCAGCCCCTTTGACTTGTGTCTAAATATTACATTTAATCAAAGTGGTCTCATTGCCATCAGGGACTGTTTAAGGAGAGACTATATTTTAGGTAGTGGTGGGCGAAGTGACAAAACTTTGCTACGTAGAGTAATCTTCAAAATTTCCCACATTTGGAGGAATTTCACCAAGGCAAAATTTCACCTTCCGTGGTGAAATTTCATCTTCTGTGGTAAAATTTTGCCTTCCGCAGGTGAAATTTCACCTTTCACGGGTGAAATTTTGCCTTGATAAGCAACATTTTGCTTTCTGTAGCCCACAGAGAGAAAAATTTCACTGCAGAAGCTGAAAATTTCATCCACAGAAGACAAAGTTTTACTGCGGAAGGCAAAATTTTACCTTGGTGAAATTCCACCAAATGCGGGAAATTTTGTGGATTACTCTGCACAACGAAATTGCCCTCTTCGCTGGGACTTCACTGGCAAAATTTAAGTTTGCTGCATATCTAATTTTAGGGTAGCTGTGTAACAGTCAGATAACAAACTTCAGGCTTCCTTACTGAAACTAAACTGGTTCACAGAACTCCCAACATGCATTCCTCTCTTAATTATTGAAAGATTTAAACCTCATGTGGAGTACTCAAGCCAAATTTACTCCTCTCCAACTCTATAGCGCATGTCATTATCATTAGGCATAAAATATGCTATCTGTGAAAGCACTATCTGATTTTTCCAATTTAGCTGTGCGGTTGGGGGAGCCAGAAATGTTGAAGACATTTAGGATCCATGCCTTCCAGAACTGGAACTTTTTGTTTTAAATGTTACTCAAGACTCCCCATCCACAAATCTTTTCACTTGATAACATTTGTGAGAAAAATGTGGTGTGATTTTTCTTATAGATGTTATAAGTGTAATAAAACACTTGAGGGATTTGTGATTATCATTAATAATTGAACCTCTCTCTCTCTCTCGCTCTCCCCCTCTCGGATGTTTAAAGGCACTCAGCATAAGTGACTCATGCTTAACAGCACCCTCAAGAGGTGTGTGATTATTGACCCATAATCACACAGCTTCTAATGCATTATTGCTGACATAATGCTGCAAGGCCAGAGGGCAAGTGGCAGTAAAACATCATTAGCCCAAGATGGTATATTTCCCCCACACCTACAGTACCTGTCATATAATTTTATTTACTGCATTAGAAGAGTTGTTTTAAGTTTGGATCACATTTGTGCTAATTTCTAGATTTTGCCTTTGTGTTTTTTTTGCCTGGTGTTTTTCTGTAATGCATTGGTGTTTTTGGTGTGTCTTTTATGCCCCTTCAGTGTTAGCATAGTTTAGAGTCTTACTATAAAAGAAGGCATGGCTATGTGGTTTGTTCTATAGTTCATTCACAGATGGTGTCAACAGATAAGAACCATTCAGCCCACCCAATCTGCCCTAAATTTGCCCCATAATAGTGCTACTGGAGTCCTTACTGGGGCCGGCATCCACCTCCTCTTTTACCCAAGCTGCCCCTCTGCCTATCCCATGCACTCTGAAATTCTACGATCATTTTAGCCCCCACCACTTCCATTGGGAGGCTGTTTCAGTCATCCAACACCCTCTCCATGAAGTAATATTTTCTCACACTACCCTTGCTCACTTCCCTCCTTCAACTTCATATTGTGACTCCTTGTCTTACAGCAACGTTTCCTCTGGAAACTACTCCCCTCCTGTACTTTGTTAATTCCTGTGATGTATTTGAATGTCTCTATCATATCTCTCTGCTTCCTCCCGTCTTTCTTTGCAGGCCACTGACCATTTTGATTACTCTCGTCTGCACCATCTCTATCCTGTCTATGTCCTTTCAAAGATGGGATCTCCAGAATTGCACACAATACTTTAGGTGTATCCTCACCAATGAGGTATGCAGGGGAAGCACTACCTCCTGCCTTGTAACAGCTAGTACCCCCCAAGTTTATTTGTCACCCCTGGGTTCTTATTCCCCCCGGTGCATGACTTTGCACTTGTTTGCGTTAATTTGTAGCGGCCACCTTTGTGACCACTCTTCTAACTAGCTGCAGACATCCTTACGGAAACTGAACTGGGTCACAGTACCATCAATGTCCCTCTCTTAACGATGGAAAGACTCAAACCTCATGTGGAGCTCTCTAGCCAAATCTTCTGCTATATCCAACTTCATAGCATATACTATTAGTCATAAAATATACTACATGTGAAAGCATTGGCTGATTTTGCCAATGTTGCTGTGCGGTTGGGGGAGCCAGAAATGTTGGAGACATTAAGGAGCCATGCCATCCAGAACAGGAAGTTTTTGATTTAAAATTTAAAACAGGTGGGACAGTGAAAATGGGCACACTGACAGGACAGCACATGCATCAAGGGGGACAGTGCTGCAGCACAGTGCAGCACATGAGGTGAGGTGATGCAGAACAGCAGGCATGTGTGGCAGGACAGAATTCTCCACATGCACCCAGGCATGGGCAATCACTGGGCAATGCAAAGTAAGCAATGCCGGACTGGACAGGAGCAGTCAGCCATACATATAGGCATGGTTGGGTACAGGGCAGATCAGGGCAGCCAGGGCAAGTAGTTACTGGTGAGTGCATTATTGCACCATCCCACCATCGGAGAGGGAGTCACACTGGGAGATGAGCCACAGGGACAGAGGTGGACATGCAGTAGCTGCACCAGTATGCCATGATGGGGGTGGGGCTGTGGTACACAATGCATATGTATGTGGGGTACTAACACACTGCTTTGTCCCCTCAAAGATGATGCAGTGTATCCCCTCTGACCTTGGCTCCTCACCCCGTCTGCCATCCTGGCACAGAGACAGAGGAGCATTACAGTGAGGCACACATCGCTATATGCACCATCATTGAGCATGTCTTTGACATGCTGAAGATGCATTTCAGGTGCCTGGATAGGTCAAGTGGTGTCCTACAACATAGCCCAGAGAAGGCCTGTGGCATATTCCTGGCCTATTGTATGCTGCACAACATGGCCATTTTCCATGGAATAGCTATCCAGGCTAAAGGGGGTAACAGTTCTGGGGGGGAGTAGAAGTGGGAAAATGCAGTGGAGCAGAGGCACCATGGAGGAAGTGTTCAACTGCCCCTGGCCCGCAAGGACCCATGCCTGATCACCAGGTCTCGACGGCACATGGACACTACAGTGGAAGAGCACTTTGTGACCCAAAGGTGAATAACACAGGTGGAAAACACTCAGCAGCCCACACTCTCACACACACACACACACACACACACACACACACAGCCCCAACAGGTCAGATGACAACCATACAGCCAGCATGTAATGCACTCATGAGGGGTGACAGCAATGCACAGACACACACACAGCAGGCAACACATGGACAGGGGGGACACGGTGTCTTTGCTGGGGATGGCATGGATCAGTGTATATCTGCTGGCACACATGCACAACAGACACAGGGCCGCACTCATCACGCCTATGCCACATAGCACAACACCGGTTGCCCCAGCCATGCACAGTGCACCACACAAATGTCCCACACAGGCATTGTACCAGGGCAGGTGCATGCCACATCATGCTGCTCCAGGCACTGTCAGCTTGGTGTGTAGGCTGCAACTGGTGCTGGTAACAGGGGCCATGGGGGCTGTCAACCCAGGTGTTAGTGGGAGCCACCATGGACACGTGGGCAGCTATACCCTCACCTGATGATCACTGAGTCAATGCCACTGGCCACAGAGGAGACTTCCACCACCCCTGGTGGAGTACTGAAGTGAGACCATGAATGGTTGTTCACTGGTGTGTCATCCTTAAGACCCAGGTTGGATCCGAGGGTGTCAGGGATGGCCATGCATGGTGATAACATCAGTAGCAATGGGATCACCTGATGCTGTGACCTGGGGGTGTGTGATACACTCCTGGGAAGTGCAGCTGGTAGCCCAGCAGCCACGTGGCACATTGTTTGCACTCACCATCTCAGCAATGAGTGCAATCCACTCCAGAGCAGCGGTCATGCCCACCCGCAGTAGGCAAGTCTCTGCCAGCATCTGGGTGCACCACATTGCTGATAACTCATGTTCCATGGTCAGCTGCTTCTGAATGCCCCTCAGCTTTGACCTGAGGGATGCCTGCCCCTCCACGGTGTCCCACAGGAGGCATGCATAGACCTCAACCTTTTCCACAGGGGATGCATCACTGGGACAGCCCGATGGGCAGGTGGGGTCCCAACCTACTGCGCTGTATCCACCATAGGCGGATGCCCCACAGCAGGCCACTGTATGAGTGGGACTGAGTGTAGGCAACCACTGCGCATCCAGGGACTCCCACATCATGTCCCCTGCTTCCTGTTGCTGCTCCACACAAGGAATAAATTAGTGTTGGAAAGTTGATTAGTGGCCTTTGCTTGGGCAGGTTTGAGTAGCAATTTTCTAAAATGGGTATTTTTACTTAAAACCATATAATTTTACTGGTCTTTGCTTAGCCTATATTTTCCAAACATAACCTTTAGCATTGCTTTTTTAATCTTTCTTACTTTGACTTGAATACTTCTCTCCTCAGGTTTTCTTCATTCTTTCTTGCTCCTCCAACACACAAAAATACATGTATGCTCTTTCTAACACACATGCAAACAAGCAGCAGCATCCAACCTCCCTCATCCATCTGTGGTCTCCTTACCCATATCCTCCCTCCCGAACCATGCAGTAGCAACACCCAACCTCTTCCATCCATCCATGTGTGGTCTCATTCCCTTTACACACACAGTCCTCACCCACAGCAGCATCCAACCCATCTCAACCACCCCCCAACACACACACACACACACACACACACGATACATGCCTGCAAACCACATCTGAGAAGTACCTAACAATAGCAAATTGTGTAAAAACACAGAGCCCACTTCCATTTATTTTTTAAAATAAACCTGTCACTGTGTAAGAAATCTGATATCCAGCCCCCCAACCACAGACAGTGTAAATGGACTCTGGCTCTGCCCCACCCCCACACAACAAAACACATGCTGACTATCTGGCCTCCTCTCTCAATATTATTCTAGTTGGTGATCTAACCTCAAATGTGCTTCCTTGTTGCATGTTGTCCACGATGTTCGATCCAATGATTCAAGCTCCTCTGTGTATTGCATTGGATATTACTGCCACTGCTCAAACGTCTGCCTGCCATTCTGATTTCACTATCCTCTCCTGAGTATGCCACACGCTTTCACTCTTTCATGCAAAAATCAGATGCACGGGTGTATTACAAAGGAAGACTGTGAGCACATCATGATGAGAGGTGGAGAAAGGATTGCAGACAGGAAACAATTTGGATGTCAGCTGTGAATCCTCCACCCTTACACCACCCACTTGGCAGATCCACTCTCTGGCTGCTCCCCCTCCTTCTCCTCCCTTGCATCACATCACTGTTGGCAACTTTACTGAGACAGCTTCTGTGAACATATACTGTAGCTGCTAGTAGTGCCTCTGAGTTGCTGCCTTTTAAAGCAGCAGGTGCCAATCACAGAGATGCAGGTTCAAAGTAGCACCCAGCGCCCCCTTATTTTGGTCCTTGGATGGGTGGACTCATGCGAAAGTCAACGGAGCACCAGAATGAAAAATGATTAGCAATGACTGCTAATCAAGCCCAAGATTGACTCACAATGTGCGGATTTTGGGTTGCAAATTGCGATGCGAACACGCTTAATTTATGCCTTGTCCACAGCACTCTGCTGAACAGTGTCGGCAGTCCCTATCCCCACAGCAGCACCTGACACAGGGCACTTATCATTTGCCACCATGGGCAGTTGTGCAGGTCCTGTGGGTGTGCATGGGGCCACAGGACCGCCAGCACCGCATGGTTCCTCCTGTGCATGCACTTGTGCCTCAGCTGGGACACTGTTGGCCATGTCACCCATATCTGTCTGGCGTCAACATCATAATCATCATATGTCCCCTCCATTCCGGATGTCAGAAGCAGCAGGTTGTCTGCAATGTCAACCCTGTCCACTGGGTCATCATTAGTGAATCCCAGTAGATCGATCAGCCATGAGCAACCATGGCCACCAGCTGTGACACTGGCCATGGAGGGGTTTGATGGCCCTTCACCATCCACCACCATTTCCAGGGCTGCTGTGGCATTGGAAGAGCTTGACACGGCATCCACCACAACCCCAGTTGCAGCGCGGTGTGATTTGACCAGCCTCCTCTCGTGCCAGATCATCAGGGTGTCCACCAGACATGGGAGCACTCGTGAGGTGGGATGGAGCTGTAGGAGAGAAGGAAAACATGGTTACTGACATGTACAGGGAGACTTGCACATACGCCATAGGTGCAACTGACAAGCCATACAGGTGAATGCCACACAAGGGGGTCACTGCTGCAACCATGCACCAGCATAGGCAGACATGCACTGAGGCCTGTACAGGTGCTCAGGGACATGTGTGGGAGTGGGACCAGTGCCTCCCAGTCACCACCCACGGGTACAACATCCCAGGTGATCACACCCAACCCCATGGTGGTCCCAACCCATGGTGATGCACAAAGGTGGCATGTCGTGTATCTGCAGCACACTGTAGATGGATGGGGTTGAATGGTGACATGCTCAGTGCACACTGACACATGGGACTTTAGCGGCCTATGGTGGGGCTAGTAAGGTCACCCATGGCATGCACACATGGACCAGTACAGTGCTTGGGACATGTATACTCACAGTGCGGCGATGGACTGCCACTGTCTGAAAGCTGCCACCCAGAATTCCCATCACCACTGTCCATCCATGCTGGCTACCAGACCCTCCTCTTTTGAGGTGAGGCACAACACAGTCTTCGGCCCACCCCTTGTTGCACCCAGAGAAGCCCTGATGTGGCCATCTACTCCTTGGCCCTCCGCTTTTCATCGTGAAAGTGCTTCCTGCAATCCTGTGGTGTTCTGTTGAAAATGCCATGGACATTCGTATACCTGACTACCTGCTCCCAGCCCTCATCCCTTTGCAGGTGGCTGCCACTTCTGCCAGACAGGATGCTCTTCCTAGGGAAGTAGGCCTTCAGCAGTGCCCTGTCCTCATCAGAAGTAAAGTTTAGACAACTCTGCCCAGCTGCATCATCCTGTGTGGACATTGTGGTTCCTGTGGGGGACAATATGCAGGCATCAGCACAGTACAGGCAAATGTGGATATGTGTTAGCAACATGGCGTGATGCTGCACGGACACAGCACACTGGATGCCCTCAAATCCCCACTGTCATATGGTGTTGATAAACTGTAAATGGTAACTTGTACACAGACCTGCCTTCAAGAATGCAATACCTGTCAGTCACCTGTGGCATGGAGAGGTACATTCAGGAGCATTTATGGCTCAATGCATGCAAATGAGATTGGGAGCAACTGTAATGAGATGCAAAGCAGGTGAGATGCTCCTGAATTTGGCAATGAGCTGATCTGGGAGCACTGTCTGTGAATTGCATGATTACCCCAGCTCATCTCAATCAGCAATGTGCAACTGGTGAGTTGAGCGCATCCCCTATGGTGCATGCTCGGTCACATTGGGGGCATTCCCCGAATGCGTCTCAAGTCGCACAGTGCATCCCCACACTTGCATGATGCAGAGTCAGCACCATGCCATGCATGGCGCATCCTGTCCGGTGGTTCCATTAGCACAGTCAATGATGGCAGCACATCCCAGCCTACATGCGCTATTGGATCTGAACTGCATAACTAGTTGTGTGCGGATATGATGCATCAGTGTGACATTATGTCAATACGCACCTGCAGTGCACGGCGCACCACTGGCAGTATGCGCAATCCCAGTGCACTGTGGGTGGCATTGTTTACCATTCACAATATGGTGGATCTGCACAAAATGCACTTACGTGACCCAGTCATGATTTCTGACCCTGGTCTCCTACTTGTACTGTGCACACCACGCATGTGCGGTGACATGCAATGGGTAGCAATCGGCATAGCTGCGCTGCAACACTGTGATGCATGGTCCAGTGCTCGGCAGCCTATCGGGCATGTGGTATGACTAGGCCATTGCACACCAGCAGCCTGTACTGTGCGCACCTGCTCCAGACTAACTGATTCAGATAATGCCACGTGCACAAGCAGCTGGGCCCAGAGCCATGAACTGGGTGGAGGTGGAGCTAGTCAACCTGGTGGCACTTGTCATGCCACTGGAGGGGCAACTCTTTGGGTCCCAGGACCTAGGTGAGCCATGCTCTGCAGTGTGGACCAGGGTGGCAGAGAGCCTTGTGCGCAGAACAGGTGTGGAACACATGGAAGAGCAGTACAAGCACCACTGTGTCGACCTGTAGTGCTGGGACCCAGGCAGTCTCAGGAGCCTTTGTGATCAGGCACACAGGCATGCAGTGCCATGCCCAGATAGGTCACAACAACTTACAGCAACTCTAGCAGGCAGGGGTTTGGTTCTAGGGGAGTACAGTGAGCCCTAGTGCAAGGAACCCCACCCCCACCACACACACACACTCACACACACATGCGTGTGTGCACACACATACACGTACACACATGGTATGCCATGCTGATGCTGCATGTGGAGTGCAGCCATGGTCACCGTGCATAGACATATAGTATATGGTTAGGGCTTATTCTAGATGGAAATCAGTGGCTTTTCAAATGTTGTTGTAGGACAGTTCAAAGGTCAGAAAAGTTGTTGTACTATCGATCTGACATCACATCGATAGTACAACAACTTTTTAGCTTTGATCTGCCTTCTGATTGGCTCACTTCACCTAGCTCAATGGAAAAAAAATATCAGAACATGGCGATTGCAGTTTAGTGAGCGCGGAGTAGTGGACCCTGCTTATTTTGACACGAGGAGCTATCGTTGCTCCGTGTCACAAAAGCAAACTTTTTTTTACATTTTATTTAAAAAAAATTATAATTTCCGATGCTGGGGTGAGCAGGAGCGGAAGAAGCTGAACAAGTGGTAGCGGGCCGACAGGGAGAAGCCGGAGCGAGTGGGAGCAGGACAAATCTGAAGCAAGTGGCAACAGGAGCGGGAGAAGCTGTAAGCGGCATGAGGTAAAACAATTGAAATAAGGCCTAACCATATACTATACAAAACAGTGGATGGGTGACCATCCACAACTAAGGCTGTTTCCCGCTCGGGAGTTGATGACATCAGGGGGACCTCTCGAGCTTCACCCTCGGGTCTATGATGTCATCAACCTCCTAGAAGCTTATAACCTTTGTGGATGGTCACCCATCCACTATTCTATATGTGTTGTATAGTGCACACCAGGGGGGTGCACTGGCACCATGGTGGATGCATTGTGGTTCTGATGGTGGCACGGCACAAATCCATCCGCACACTACCATGGTGGGCATGGGCTGGGGTGGTGTGTGCATCGGGTCACTGAGGGGGTGGGTCCATCACTGCATGCTGGCGTCAGTGGTGTTGCTGTGGGTCACAGTTGGTGGTGGGGTGGTACACACCTACTATCACCTCGAGGTGTTCCTTGCTTTCATTTCCCTCACAGGACTAGTAGACAGGTGGAAGGCCAAGGCAGCAGTGGAGCCCAGGCTCACTAGGCTCAATGGAGGAGGCCGGGGATCCGGACATGTGGGTGCAGGTGAGTGTTCTGCTTGTGCATCCTCTTTGTGTTCATCAGGGGAAGTGGAGGCAGTGCCCACTGCAGGCCACAGCCTGCCACATGTGCACATCCATGTTTTGCACTTTGCGACACACATGGGGTGTTGCCATGGCAGCGTGTACTAGGGCCACAGGGCACATGACTCCTGTGTGTTTATCCACCATGTACGCATCTTCTGAGGACCATGAGCACACTGTGGTGCTCCACTGGTGTTTGGACAGGGCCTGCATGGTTGGGCATCCTGCTGGTATTTGCACATGTTGTGTAGGACATGGCTGTGTGCCCCTCTGCACATCACTCTGCATGCACATGTGGGCCTTGTGCTGTCTCAGTACCATTGCATGGTGACAGTGTGGCACCTTGTGTCAGCCTGTTGCTGGTGTGTGGTGAGCATGGTGGCTGTCAGCTATTGCTGTGGGGGCTGCTTCCAGCACACTCATGTGGTGGGCAAGGGAGGGTAGGCGTGGACCATGGCATGTAGTTCCTATTGTCTGTGTACCCACTGTAGGTCCACGGAGAGTCCAGCCCAGTATGTCAGGGAGGAGGAGAGGAAGAGTATTTGTTCAGTCGGCAGGGATCCACCTGAGGAGAGTGCTCCGGTGGACATTGGCACCTCTGTACCAGAGACAGGGGCAGCTCCTGCAGGCAATAACCCTGCCTGTGAGGGTTCTGCAAACTGGGGGAAGGAGGGGTGGACACTGGGCTGCAGCCCATATGGGACGATGAGCCACTGGACCATTGTATATAGCCCTTTGTTGTTTGACCCACACCTCCCATGCCCCTCCCTGTTGCCAGATGTCTTCCCCTGTTCCCCCACCACCATATCATCCCCTTACTGTGTGCTCTGTTTCCTGTTACTGTGTTCATTCCCACACCATCCTATCCCTGTTCTTAGTTTTTTTGTACCTTTGTAAATAATTTCTGGTGTTCATTTTCTTGTTTGATTAAATAGTTTTATATTGATGATGGTATCTGTGGTCTTTCATTCTACATTGTGCTAGTGTTCTGTTGAGCTTGCTGGTTTCCACTGTACCTTTGTTCCCATTCACACATGTGCACTTGTGGTACTGCGCATCCATGCTCCATGTCTACCTTTCATGCACGCTACAGTGTGTGCCCTCCTTGTTGGGTATGGCCTGTTGGATGGCCTTCCACCATGCTGGCTTGCACATTGCCCCATTCTGTGTGTGGTGCATGCTGGTTGGTTCTGCTGTATTGGTCCCCTGTTGTTGTGTGGCTCTTCTTGTGGTCCTCAATGCCTGTGAGCATGTTTCACCTGTGCAGGATATGGCCTTCAGCCTGTGTGCCATTCTGTCTGTCCTCCTGTGTGCACCTGTATTGCAGCTCACGTCCACCCTGCTGTGTTCCTGTGCACCGGTGCACCTCTGCTGCTGTGCCCCACCTAACCAGCCACCTCTGTGCATGGGACCCATGCCTGTAGGTCCCCTGTATTGGGTGTGTGTCCGGTGCTTCCAGGTTTAACCATGTGTGCTCTGTCTGTGTACCTCATCTACTTTGCTCACTCTCCAGTTCTTTGGCCCTCTGACCAGTCCCTGCCAGGCCGTTCACCTGCATCCTTTGCGCCACTTTAGTCTCCCCCTGTTACTCCTGTGTCCCTTGCTGACTTGCTCCTTATTCAGTGTTGTGTGGTCCAGGGTGCTTCTGCACATCCAGGTTGTGCTGGGGCATCTCAGGTTGCACCACGGCGCTTCAGTAGTATTCAGAGTGGGGATACGCATAGTGCATCTTGGGGTGCATCCTTCTGTGAATACCACTGTTTGGGGATAGCACATCTCATTTGCACTGAGCACATCTGCATTGTGAATCCTGCCCGGGATCTTTTGCAACAGTTTGCTTTCTGTGCTCTTTTGAGCACTTACCTGGTAATATTTCTTATTTTTGCTGCACTAGCACTCTGTAATTTGCTCCATTTTATTTGTTCTTGTTTAGATTTCTCCCACCCTCCATGTTGAATTGGAACCCTGTGCTGCCAACCACACACGTGCATGACTCGCAGCACTACACAGGGACAGCAGCAATGTGCAGCACAGGGTCCCACGGAACTAAACAAAAGACATGATGCAACATTGTGGGGGGGGGGGTTGGCTGCAAATTAGGCAGCAGCCATATTAACTGTGGATCCACAAACAGGGAAATAAATGTTAAATATCTAAAAAACTAAAGACAGCTAGAAAAAAAATATTTACAGATATGGAAAAATGACCTATGGCTGCATGCTTCCAGCCAAAAAACAGAATTTTGATAATCATGTCCTGATTATCTAGTACTGCTACTTTAAATCCTGTGATCATTTTAGCCCCCACCACTTCCACTGGGAGACTGCTTCAGTCATCCACCACCCTCTCTGTGAAAAATATTTTCTCACATTACCCCTGATTCTAACCCCCCTTCAACTTCATATTGTGACTCCTTGTCTTAGAATAACTTTTTCTCTGGAAAATAGTCCCCTCCTGTACCTTTTTAATTCCTGCGACGTATTTGAATGTCTCTGTCACATCCCTCTGCTTCCTCCTGTCTTCCAGGGAGTAAACGATTAATTCCTTAAGCCTCTCTTCATAGGGCTTTCGATGCAGGCTGTTGACCGTTTTGATTGCTCTCCTCTGCACCACCTCTATCCTGTCTATGTCCTTTTAAAGATGGGGCCTCCAGAACTGCACAGAGTACTTTAGGTGTGGCCTCACCAATCAAGTATGCAGGGGAAGTATTACCTCACCGCTTCTGTTAGTAATACCCCTCCCTATACATCCAAGCATTTGTTTAGCCTTTCCCACTGCCTTCTCACACTGCTTTGCTACCTTCAGGTCATTGATATTGATGACTTCCAGGTCCCTCTCCTGTCTTGTGACAGCTAGTACCCACCACCCAAATGTGTATGTTGCCCCTGTGTTCTTGTTCCCCCAGTGCATGACTTTGCACTTCCATTGCATTAAATTGTAGCTGCCACCTTCATAACTACTCTTCTAACTTTTCCAGGTCTTTCCTCGTCCTTTTGCTTACACAAACAGCACACCTCAATGGAAAGGCATGGTTGCCGGAGAGGGTTTGCCACCCCAAGGTAAAACACAATGCACACAAGACTCTAGCACTCCACAAGGTGTAGAAACAGAATGGATTCCCAAAGACAAATTCAAACAAATGTTCAAGTTCAAAAGGTTTTATTTACCAAATTCAGGTTCAAAGATGCAGTACCACTTCACATGGCGTGAGCCACACACTCTCTCACTCCTGTGCTTCACTCACTCAAGCTTCCTCAGGGAGTGGTTACTACATTGTATTCTAGCCTTTTATACAGGTACTAGTTAGCTCGGCATTAATGACAGCATATGATGAACATCAGAGTAAAGACAAAAATTATATAAAGTATGATATTCATATGGCTGGTGCTACTGAAATATGAAGTGGTATTGCATCTTTGAACCTGAACTCTGTAAATAAAACCTTCTGAACTTGAACATTTGTTTGAATTCGTCCTTGGGAAACCACTCTGTTCACACATGAATCTTGAAATCTCATAATGCAGTCCTTCATCACCCTTTCCACAATCCCTGATGTGTCAGCCCTGTTGCAGATTTTTGTGTCATCCACGAACAGGATTACCTTCCTCAAGTCCTTCTGCGATGTCACTAACATAGATATTGAAGAGGACTGGGGCAACACTGACCCTGTGGTACCCGCTAGTCACTCCCCTCCCAGGATTGTACCTAGTTTACCACCACTCTTTAGCTCCTATCCCAAGGCCAGTTTTCTACCCATTGTACAGTTTTACGCCCCATACTCAGGCTGCTCAGTTTTCCTACCAACCTCTTACATGGGACGGTGTCAAAGATCTTGCAAAATCTAGACAGGCCATGTCCACCATCCCGCTCTGATCCACTACTCTGGTTACCCAGTCGAAGAACTCGGTCAGGTTGGTCTGGCAGGACCTCCCTCCTGTGAACCCATGTTGTCTCTGGTCCTGCATGCCACATGATCACAAGGTATTCTCCATTCTTTGCTTTAGAAGCGATTCCATTTCTTTGCCCACTACTGATGTCAGGCTGACTGGCCTGTAATTTCTTGGTCCTTCTTACTACCCCATTTGTGGAGTGTGACAATGTCAGCCCTCCTCCAGTCTCCAGTCTTTCCATTTTCCAGAGACAGGTTGAACAGGGCATCCAGGGGCACAGCCAATACCTCTCTAAGCTCCTGCAGCAGCCTGGGTAACACTGCATCTGGGCCCATGGCCATGTCCACTCTTAATCTGGACAATTCCTTTAGGACCCTGTCCACTGTGATGGGGCTAGTATCTGTTTCCTGACTCTTTATGCCCTAGTTTTTTGTTACAGGCCCATTTCCTACCCCCTCCTCAGTGAATACTGAACAAATGTATTTGTTCAGTGCAGGTATGTCCACTTTTTGGTAGTCCTCCTCCACAGAAGCCCCCTTCCCCTATTAGTCTGGCTATCCCATCCCTGACCTTCCTCTTTTCACTAACATATCTAAAATGTTTTATCCCCCCCACCTGATTTAGCTATGCTTTCCTCTGTTACTGATTTTGCCCTCCTAACTTCCTTCCCCACCTTCTGCCCACCTCCCTTTGCTTCTCCTGGTAATTTCTCTTATCCTCTTCCTTCTGTGTTTTTGTACTGTGAAGACTATTTTCTTTCCCTTTACCCATTCTGCCCCTCTCTAGTGAACCATATGGCATTTTTCTTCTCTTGCCCTTGCTGACCTGTCTGACAAAAAGATTTGTACTGTAGCTGTTTCAATTCTTCTTCTTAGTACAGTCCACTGTTCCGCACAGTTCCCTGTATCTCTGCCAGGGCATCCCTGAGGCATTGCCATTTTCTTGAAATCAACTCTTCCGAAGTACATGACCTTCATTTTTGTGTGGTTCAACTGTGATCCAGTTTTTATACTAAACCACACTGCACAATGGTTACTGGTCCCCAGGTGGTCTGCCGCAGTGATATTAGACACACTGTCCCATTGGTCAGCACCAGGTCCAGTGTCACCCTCTTATGAGTGGGTTCCATTATCAGTTCTGCATTTAGAATGGAATTTAGAAGTGGTGGGGCATCTACAGTCTGAAGCTGAATGCAGTGTGAGCTGGGAGTGGTGTTATGTTTCCATTCAGAAGTGGTTGGAATCTGTGATCAACAGCAGTGTGGTTTCTGAAGTCGGAGAGTCGAGGTGTACAGCACCATGGAGGGCCTGGTGTTTGAAGAGGTTGAAGAGCTACAACAGACATGGCAGCAGCAGCAGCACTGAGGGACAGGCATCTGATGAAGAGTTGGTGCATTGAGGGATATAGCTGTTTGGTGGGAAACAGGTGAATTTTTACATTCACTTGCACTTATGCAAGAACATCAACAAATGGCTGAGGGATTGGTGTCAGTCTAAGGGTTATGGGGTAGAGGGGGACTGGGGCAGTACCTAGGAAAATAAGGATCTATATGCAGGGGACATCATTTTTTTGTGTGCTGCACCTGAGAGAGAGGAAGAGAAAGGGGAATTAAAGCAGAGGCTTGAGGGGTACATTGCATCAAGGATGGGAGGGAGGACGATTCAGAGGAAACATGAGAAAGAATTTCTTCACAGAACGGGTGGTGGACAAGTGGAACACCCTGCCAGAGGAAGTGGTGGGGGCTGAAACAATCACGGGATTTAAGAATGCATGGGATAGACATAAAGGAATTCTAGAGGTCAGGGGTAAGGGGAAATAGACTTCTAGGAAAACAAACTGAACTTACAAGCTCAAATGGGCAGACTAGGTGGGCCATAGGCCCTTATCTGCCGACACTGTCTATGTATCTATGTAAGGATAGATTTAAACTAGGTGGGGAGTGGCAGGAGGACAGCTAGGTAGGGATCCCAGAGGGGAAGCTAAGTGTGCCTGCCCCCAAGCTATCTGAGAGGTATTTGAGGTGGGAATACAAGGAGTTATTAGGAGGGGGGAACCAGGGTGGGGGGAGACACAGGTTGGAGGTGGTCTCGCTGAATTCAAGAAGCTTAGGTAACAAATTCAGCCAAACTACAGGCTCTCTTGGTTGTGGGAAGGGTGGGCATTGTAGCCATCATTGTGACATGGGCCACCCAGAACCAGGACTGGGGTATGATGATCCCAGGGTACAGGATATTCAGGAAGAACAAGACTAGGGGGAAAGGGGAGGTGCGTGGCGATCTACATGAAGGAGGGGATAAGGTGTATGAGAGAGGAAGGGGTAGAGGGCAGGACAGAGGCCCATGGTTGCAGTTTCAAGACTCTAAAAGAAAGACACTGAGGGTGGGGTAGTGTACAGGTCACCGGCTTTGGGGGATAACCTGGATAGGGAGTTGGCCAAGTTGAATAGAAGAGTCTGTAGGAAGGGGAGCACCGTAGTGGTGGGGGACTTCAACCTCCCTGGGGTGGACTGGAACACCCCAACCACCACATGTGCAAAGAAGCAGGCATTACTAGATGCATTTCAGGACTGCTTCCTGGTGCAATTGGTCCATGAGCCGACTAGAGAGGGTAGGACTCTGGACCTAGTATTAACAAACAGGGAGGCTGTAAGGGATCTGGGAGTGGAGGACTCCCTAGCTGGGAGCGATCATCATACAGTGTGGTTGACACTCAATATGGGAAAGGTAACAGGAGGAATAGGTACCAAGGTGATCGATTTTAAGGAAGTGGACTTTAAAAGGATAGGGGAAATTCTGGTTGAGCATGTGGTGGGAATTCAGACATGCATGCATGCATGCCAGCAAAGAATGGAACATCATTAAGACAGGACTGGCAGAGGTACTGGAACATGCACCAGGACATGGAGCAAGAAGGGGATGGCAAAGAAGCCAGGCTGGCTGACCTAGGAGGTAATGGAAGTGGTGAGGGCCAAGAGAAAAGCATTCTGGAGGCTTAGGAAATTGGAAGGGCAAGGGGACAGTCCAGGGAGGTTACCAGGCTTGTCAGAGTGGCCAAGGCTTCCAGAGAGCTAAGGCTGGTGCAGGGAATCAAGGGAAGGAAAATGGACTTCTTCAGATACATAGGTAAGAGAAGAAAAAACAAAGACCAGATTATGAGGATTAAGAAAGATGGGGATGAGTAGAGAAAGGGAAGGATGAGGCAGAGGCACTAAATGAGTTGTTCTGCTCTGTGTTCACAAAGTAAAGAGTGCGGTAGATACCCCATGGGAAGGGTGGAGGGGTAAGTGGGTGATTGATATCAGAATCACAGAAGACAGGGAGCTGGAGGGACTAAAGGCACTGAGGGTGGACAAGGCACCGAGGCCAGATGGCATTCACCCTAGGGTACTTAGGGAACCAGCAGAGATCTTGGAAGGACCACTGGCAGACCTGTTCAGTACACCACTGGACACAGGATGCATGCTACAGGACTGGAGGACGGCCCATGTGGTGCCTCTTCAAACAAGCATTTGTCAGTGCTGAATGCTGATTGCTTATATGTGCTGTTTAGCTATTTGGAAGTGAAAGTACCATGCCTGAGAACTGTCATGTGCCCCCCCCAAGGCATCCACTGTATCTTTCTGTTCAGTGTTCACAGAAGGCGGGGAGGGACAAGGGCCACAGCAGTACAGCAGTTGCAAAGGCATGAAGAGGTGGACTATAGTCCATTGACAGGCAGAAGAAGCCTACAGAAGGTGAGTAAATTCCACTGTCAGTCAGCTGATGGAAGAGGGTTGCCTGGATATTGTGGCAGTCACAGAAACATGGTACACAGAGAACCATGAATGGGATGTCAACATACCAGGATACGCAATCTACAGAAGGGACAGGGAGGGTAAAATAAGAGGAGGAGGAGTAGCTCTCTATGTAAAGGAAGGGATCAAAGCAACAGAACTAAAGAGTAAACAGGGAGCAGATGAGGCACTTTGGGTCACCCTGGAGACAGGAAATGGCACCACAATCCACATGGGGTTGTATACAGACCCCATCTCAGAGGGAGGAAATGGACAAGGAAATGATAGAAGGCTTTCTTAGAATGGCAGAAAAGGGGAGATATTGTTGATGGGGACCTGAATATGCCAGATGTTAACTGGAGCACCTTTGCTGCAGGCACATCCAAGAGCAGGGTCATTCTTGATGCCCTACAGGGGCATGTCTCAGACAGCTAGTATTGGAACCGACTTGGGAGGAGCAATCTTAGACCTGGTACTTTCAAATGGGGATGGAGAAAGAATCTCAGATTTAGAAGTGGGTAGCCATCTGGGAACAAGTGACCACCAAACAGTGTGGTTCACGATAAACACAGCCATACAATCAAGCCATACAAAAGCAAAGTACTAGACTTTAGGAGGGCTGGCTTTGGGAAAAAGAGAGTGCCTCAGAAAAACACTAGCAAACAGGCAAGAAGGAGGGTGGAGGAACAATGGGAAGTGATCAAAACAGCCATCACAGAGGCAACAAGCCTTATGTAAAAAAATCAATAAAACACAACCTAAGGAAAAAAAACGCAGGATTCACAAAGAGGTGGCAGGGAAGGTTAAGGAGAAAAGAGCAGCATTCAGGAAATATAAGGAAACACAGAAGGAGCAGGACAGAGAACTTTATCAGTTAAAGCAGAAAGAAGCTGGGAAGGTAGTCAGAATAGCAAAGGCCCAAACCGAGAAAGGATAGCCAGTTCTGTTAAGAAGGGGATAAGACCTTTTATAGGTACATTAGGGAGCGAAGAAAGACCAAAGGAGGGATACTGAAGCTTAATAAAGGGGAGGGAATGTGGGTAGATGGTGACAGTGAAAAAGCAGGGTTACTGAATGAATATTTCTGCTCAGTATTCACAAAGGAAGAGGAGGGGGTTACCTAAACCAAACAAGAGAAACATTCTGAAGGAGGGGTCGATACCAGTCCATTTACAGAAGAAAGGGTTCTGAATGAACTAATAAAATTGAAGGTGGACAAAGCAATGGGGCCTGATGGATTCACCCAAGAATTCTAAAAGAACTAAGGGTAGAACTAGTGACATCACTGACTACTCTCTTTAACAAATCATGGGAGGATGGGGTGGTACCCAAGGACTGGAGGAGGGCAGATGTAATTCCTCTTCACAAAAGTGGGAGCAGGACAGAGGCAGGAAACTACAGACCAGTTAGTTTGACCTCAGTGGTAGGGAAAATGATGGAATCACTTCTGAAGGAAAGAATTGTTGAGTACCTTGAGGCCAGTGGGGCACAGGACCCGAGACAGCATGGATTCACGATGGGAAGGTCGTGTCAGACAAATCTAATAGATTTCTTTGACTGGGTGACCAAAGTAGTAGATCAGGGAAGGGCTGTGGACATAGCCTACCTAGACTTTAGCAAGGCATTTGATACAGTCCCACACAAAGATTAATACACAAAGAAGCCAGCCTTGGAATGGGTCCCAAGGTGGTAGCCTGGATAAAAAATTGGCTAGACAACAGGACGCAAAGGGTAGTAGTAAATGGAGTACATAGTGAAGAAAGGAGGGTTACTAGTGGGGTACCACAGGGTTCAGTACTGGGACCGGTCCTTTTTAATGTCTTTATAAGTGACATTGCAGAGGAACTGGAAGGGAAAAGTATGTCTCTTTGCAGATGACACAAAGATCTGCAACAGGGTTGATACACAGGATGGAGTGGAAAGGATGAGAAGGGACTTGGCAAGGTTGGAGGAATGTTAAATGTATGGCAGCTCAGATTCAATGCAAAGAAGTGCAAGATAATGCACCTGGGAAACAAAAACCCAGGGGAAGCATACACAATGGGGGGTGAGATACTGACAACAGTAAAAATGGAAAGGGACCTGGGGGGTAATTATATCAGATGACCTAAAGGTGGGCAAGCAATGTGAGAAGGCAGTAAGGAAGGCTGGAGGGATACTGGGATGCATAGGAAGAGGCATCAATAGTAGAAAACAGGAAGTTGTTATCCCTCTGTACAGACAGTTGGTGAGACCCCATCTGGAGTACTGTGTACAGTTCTGGAGACCCCATCTCCGCAAAGACATAGACATAGTGGAGGCTGTCCAGAGGAAGGCAGCCAAAATTGTGCAGGGTCTGCACCAGAAGACATACGAAGAAAGACTAAATGAGCTTTATATGTATACTCTTGAGGAAAGAAGGGAGAGAGGGGACATGATAGAAACTTTCAAGTATCTCAAGGGAATTAACAAAGTCCAAGAGGGTAGCATCTTCCAGAAAAAGAGATGTGCAAGAACAAGGGGGCACAATTTGAAGATAATGGGGGGACGGCTCAGGGGTAATGTGAGGAAGTATTTTTTCACTGAGAGGGTTGTGGATGCATGGAACAGCCTCCCTGAGGAGGTCGTGAAGTCAAGAACAATGGTGGACTTCAAGAATGCATGGGACAGGCATAAGGCAGTCCTAGGGGCGGGTAAGAGGAAGTAAGCTGTTGGTTAACTAGGATCTGCAGCATATCTGTTAGGTGGGAAAATGGGCAGACTAGGTGGGCCAAGCGGTCCTTATCTGCCGTCAAATTCTATGTTTCTATGTTTCTAAATTGAAGGTGGACAAAGTGATGGGACCACATGGCATACACCCAAGAATATTAAATGAACTGTGAAGGGAAATAGCAGTACCTGTGGCAGCCATGTTCACTGAGTCATTCAACACAGGGGTGGTACCAGTGAATTGAAGGAGGGCACATGTGGTCCCACTATACAAATCCAGCAGTAGGGAGGAGGCGGGGAACTATAGGCTGGTCAGCCTCACTTCGGTAGTGGGGAAGATCATGGAGACATTGGTTAAAGAAAGGATAGTGGGCATCTAGAAACCATCAGAGGACCATAGGCAACATGGATTCACAGTGGGGAGGTCATGTCACACAAATCTGGTTGATCTCTTTGACTGGGTGACAAAGGAAGTAAATGAGGGTGGGACAGTGGACAACGCTTACCTTGATGTAAGCAAAGCCTTTGACACATAGGAGGCTGATAAACCAGCTGTGTAGGCTGGGCATGGGGGAAAGGGTGGCAAACTGGGTTAGAAACTGGGTAAGAGACAGGAGGCAGAGAGTGGTGGTAAATGGGGCACAGTCTGGGGAGAGGGGGTGACCAGTGGGGTGCTGCAGGGATTGGTCCTGGGGCCAGTCCTGTTCAATGTCTTCATTAGTGTCATTGCAGAAGGGCTGAAGGGAAAGGACTGCCTGTTTGCAGATGACACCAAGATCTGTAACACAGTGGATACCCCAGAGGGGGTGGAGAGAATGAGGAGGGACCTGAGGAAGCTTGGAAATGGTCTGAGGACTGGCAACTGAAGTTTAATTCAAAAAAGTGCAAAATTATGCACCTGGGACACAGAAACCCTGGGGAAAGGTACAAGGTGGGGGGGGAAGGAGTTGCTGACAGTCACAAAGAAGGAAAGGGACCTGGGGGTTCTTATTCAATCAATCAATCAGTCAACATCTTTATTTAGTCAGGCGAACATCATTGAGTGAAGCTCATTTACAAGATGGACCTGAGTGGTCATACAAATAAGAGTACAAGTATTTTTACATAGACAAGAATAACATAAACAGTAGTACAATGACATAAAGTGATAATATACAACAATTTACATATATACAAGGCACAGTAAAACCATTTAACCTGTAAGAAAAAGGAGACAATGGGTATAGCAGGCATAATATGTAAATTATAGGGCCTAGTTGGCTTTTATGAGAGTATAACAGGTGACTGGAAAATAGAAGTAGAACTAACATAATGGATGGAAAAAGGGGGTGAGAGGGTAGGTAGGGTAGGGGATTAGGCCTTACAAAAGCAATTGCAGAGTTCTGGAAATAGGATGGAGAACAATCTTTTGAAGGATGTTAAAGGTAAGAGGCTATTTAGCTTCATGGATTTTTGGAGTGAGTTCCATGTAACCGCTAAAGTGTAGCTGATAGCGGCCCTCCCAAACTGAGTGCAGGCATTGGGGACCTTTAGTATGATGAGTTTACTGATCCTTAAGGTGTATGGCCTACAGGGCCCCTGGTGTTCTGCGGCAGAATTTTCTGATTTCTGCGGCAGGGCTCCTTGACTTCTGCGGCAGCATTTTCTGATTTCTGCGGCATGATTTATTCATTTCTCTGGCAGAATGCAGTCCTGTCATTGGCTAAATATGATGTGATGTCATCAGTGACATCATATGCTGAGCTTAGAGGAGGGGCTTCAGGATAAACGAGGTGGGAAAGAAAGCCTGACACTATGGAAAAACAGTATATTTATATGAAAATTCACCAAAAACAATGAATTCTGTGGCACTATATACATTCTGCGGCATGATGCAAATACTGCGGCAAATTCTGCAACCGCAGAAATGCAGAATTCCAAGGGCCTTGATGGCCTAGAAGTAATTTGGGTAAAACAATCTGTGATATAGGTGGGTAGTTTGCCTGATAAAGCTTTGAATATCCAGATTGCAGCATTCCTATTTCTTCTGTGTTGTAGTGATGTCCAGTTGACTGCCATATAAAGGGAGCAATGATGGGTGCTGGAGGGAAGATCAGTAATAAATCTGATGGACCTATGATACAGGGTGTCCAGCTTATTTAAGAGGTGGAGTGAACAAGGGCCATAGAGAAAGTCAGCATAATCAATGAGGGATAGGAATGATGCCTGAATTAACCTTTTTTTGGAGTCTCTGTTAAGGTAATGTTTTATTCTAAAAAATAGACCAAGCCTTTGTCTCAGCTTTTTTAGTAGCTCTTCAATATGGACAGAATAGTCAAGCCTGTTATCAATCCAGACTCCAAGGTATTTGAAGTTATCATCAAATTCCAGCTTCTCTCCAAGTAGGGTGGATAATTGTAGGGTGGTGGGTGAATTATTTCAGAAGACCTGAAAATGTCAAAGTGGTAAGGCAGCTGGGAGGGCCAGTGACATGCTGGGGTGCATAGGCAGGGGTATCACCAGCATAAGGAGGGAAGTAGTAATGCCATTATAAAAAAACATGGACAGGTTTCACATGGAGCACTGTGTGCAGCTCTGGAGGTCACACCTTTGGCTGTGACTTTCCCCGGTTCTGACCCCTGTCACCCATTTCAGTATTGAATCCCCTAGGATGAGTATCCCCCTACCCCTTACCCCCTTTCCTTTCTAATGTCCCTTCCACTACCCCAATATTCATTCTTCCCTCTCCCTTACCCCCTCTGTGAATTCTGTATCTGTATCTGTATCTGTACCCCTTACTTCCACCTCACCCCTTTTCTCTGCCTCATTCCTCCCATCCCCTTGAACCCCTTCCAGCCTGGCTACTTTCTACTGGGCTTCCCATGTCGACCACCCTTCCACCCCTGCTGATTTCTAACCCCTCTCCTATTCCTGCTGTTGTCGATTTAGAGCCCCCATTCCCTTCTGCCCCGATAGTGATGCCACTCCCATCCTTCCCCCTTCCCGTAGCCTTCTCTCCTTCAGTCACCACCCACCTCCTTCCTTACTAGCCCACTTCTACCCTTTTGTCCTCGCTATCTCTTCTCCTACCTGTTGCCATCCCTCTCATGCCCTGCTTGTCCTTCACCCTTCAGTATGTTCCTGCTCCCCCTCTCTGTCCCATAGCAGAGGTTCGAATCTATTCGTAGTCGATACCTGTCCTACATCTCTTTCCCTTATCGGTTCCCCCCCTCCTACTTTTTCCCATCCGTGCCACCCCATGTCCCGCCCTACCTGCAACCATCTGCTGTCTCCCCGGTACTCCTGGGCTCTCTTCCACCCCATCAGGATGCCCCCCACCCTCACCTTGGGCACCCCCTCTCTTCTCCTCTCTTTTCTGCTAGTGCCTCTGATACTGGGGTTGGTTTTAGTCCCTAGTTATTCTTCCTTCGTCCCCATTAGCCATCCACTATTCCCTTCCTCAGGATGCCTACCATACTCATCTGCCCTGCCACTTACATTCATCCCTAACCTCCACAGTTCATCCCTCAAAGTAGCCAGTCATCTACAGACCATACACCCTCACCCATCCTCCAAGCCCAGTCCAGGATCATGGCAGACCCACACCCTGTACACCCCTCAACCCTTCCAAAGATGCTCGCCCTATTGACATGTGGTACCTGCCCCATTTTGGCCCCCATTTTATGTTACAAGCTCTTGCTCCCAGGTTCTGTACCCTACTACAACTGTTACATCCCTGTTTACTCAAATTCCTGTCCCCGCCCACACACTAGTCTCCCTACTGACCCCTTGCCGACTGAGGTAATTCAGTTTCAAATCTCATCCATTATATACTGTATTACTGTAGCAATTCTAAAGCCTCCTTGTCCATTTTTCACCCCTCAGCTACCATACTTTTTGTTCTCGGCTCTCTTATAGTTTCACTTAGCCCAGTTAGAAATCCTATTGCACTCCAAGTTTGCTCAGCTCAGTTAGAGAAATAAACAGAACAAATAAATATGAATTATTACAGCAATCATAACAGTATAGCTCAATACTTAGCTCAGTTAGAGGAAGAAACAGAACAACTAAATCTGTATTATTACAGCAATTCTTAAGTATCCAATCATTGCTTTGTCTCCACTCCAGAGACCCTGCTGTAATATAGGACCGGCAAACAAACACCCTCAGCTCCAATCACGGGTGCCACTACAATTAAGAACACAGTGAAAAACAAAAACTGGGCACCGCAGGTAACAAAAAGTAAAAAAAGTTGAGCAAGCCATCCTGCAGTACACGGACGCTAACCTCCACAGCTGTGCAAAACCGGTAGAGGTTAGCGTCCGTGTACTGCAAGGTGGCTTACTCAGTAGAGTATGTAATAAACTTTTTTCACTTTTTACTACCTGTGGTGCCCAGTTTTTGTTTTTCACTGTAATATAGGACCACAGAGGACCCTGGGCGGGAGGGTTGGCAACTCTAAAGTCCCGGCAGAGCTCCATTGAGCTCACTCACTCCTCCTCTCTTACTCGCTTGTTCTATTTCTCCCAACACTGCAGGCTACCCTTTTCTACTGGGCTCCTGCTTGCATTGGCACCTTTTTCTGCCCACAAAGAAATCTGCAGCAGTCCTGACAGAGCTCTGTTAAGCTCGCTCACTACCCCTTTCTCACTTGCTTATTCTGTTTCTCCCAGAGCTGCAGGCTGCCCTTTTGTACTGAGCTCCTGCCTGCGTTGGTACCTTTTTCTGCCCACAAAGAAATCTGCAGCAGTTCCGACACAGTTCTGTTGACCTCGCTCATTCTCCCTCTCTTACTCACTCGTTCTGTTTCTCCCGGCGCTGCAGGCTGCCCTTTTTTACTGGGCTCCTGCCTCCATTGGCATCTTTTTCTGCTCACAAAGAAATCTGCAGCAGTCCTGACAGAGCTCCATTGAGCTCACTCACTCCCTCTCCCTCACTCGCTCATTCTGTTTCTCCTGGTGCTGCAGGCTGCCCTTTTGTACTGGGCTCCTGCCTCCATTGGCATCTTTTTCTGCCCACAAAGAAATCTGCAGCAGTTCCGACACAGTTCTGTTGACCTCGTTCATTCCCCCTCTCTTACTCGCTCGTTCTGTTTCTCCCAGCGCTGCAGGCTGCCCTTTTGTACTGGGCTCCTGCCTCCATTGGCATCTTTTTCTGCCCACAAAGAAATCTGCAGCAGTACCAACAGAGCTCCATTGAGCTCACTCACTCCCTCTCTTTCACTCACTCCTTCCATTTCTCCTGGCGCTGCAGGCTGCCCTTTTGTACTGGGCTCCTGCCTGCATTGGCACCTTCTCCTGCCCACAAAGAAATCCGCAGCAGTCCCAACAGAGCTCCATTGAGCTCACTCACTCCCTCTCCCTCAGTCGCTCATTCTGTTTCTCCTGGTGCTGCAGGCTGCCCTTTTGTACTGGGCCCCTGTCTGCACGGATGCCTTTTTCTGCCCACAAAGAAATCTGCAGCAGTCCCAGTACAGGTCTGTTGAGCTTGCTCACTCCCCCTCCCTCACTCACTCATTCTGTTTCTCCCAGCACTGCAGGCTGCCCTTTTGTACTGGGCTCCTGCTTGTGTTGGTGCCTTTTTCTGCCCACAAGAAATCTGCAGCAGTCCTGACAGAGCTCAGTTGAGCTCAGTCACTCCCCCTCTCTCACTTACTTGATCCTAATCTGTCCCAAACACTGATTTCAAAAGCAACTGCGCTATTCTGCGCCAGAAGTCAGAATACGCTCGTAACACAGTCATTTTATGGACTTTCATCACAAAATTTTCAACATAGGCATTTTAGGACCTCTGCTCATGAACAGTGTCACTATGGTTTTCTTAATGTGTCCCAAACACTGATTTCCAATAGCAATAGCGCAATTTTGCGTCGGAAGTGCAAAAACACATATCGGTCAGGATGTGAAAAATGACAGTTATATTGTTCATATGGAGGTGTAAAAAAATGCCAGTGTTGAAAATCTGGCATGACAGTATTACAAATCTGTGAAGTTACAAGGGTTCATGGAAACTGCGCACCGCATACTTGTAACACAGTCATTTGATGGACTATCATCACCAAAATTTTCAACATAGGCATTTTAGGGCATATGCTCATGAACAGTGTCACTGTCATTTTCTTAATCTGTCCCAAACACTGATTTCCCACAGAGACCAGGCTATTCTGCACCGGAAGTGTGAAAACTAATTTCTGTCAGGATGCAAAAATGACAGCTGTACTGTTCGTAAGGATGTGTGAAAAAATGCCAATGTTGAAAATGTGGCATAAAAATATTGCAAATTTACGAAGTTATGAGCGTGCATAGCAACTGCGTAAAGCATGCTTGTAAAACAGTCATTTTTTTGGATTTTTTTCTACAAAATTTGCAACATAGGCTTTTTGAGAGCCCACCTCATGAACATTAGCACTGTTGTTTCATTAATCAGTCCCAAAAGGTGATTCCATGCAGTGACCGTGAAATCACCTTTCTGGACCGAATATTGCCATGGCAGTGGCTGAATTCATGAGGAGGGTTCCCAATAACCTCATATTTACAATTTGGTGCCAAAATGCCTGAGATATGCAGCAAAGTTGAAAAAACCCTATTTATGCCATTATACAGCTTACCGGCATTTCTTCAGTTTGTGGTCGTGCAGACATGTTCCCGGTCCACTGAAGATTGTCACACTGGGCTCCAGAGGTAAGTATGGGGTTAGGGGGGTGTGGGGAGGTGGGGTATGCAGTGGGTGGGCGTGGGTTGGGGGAAGGGCACAGACAGCAAGGAACCGTTTTCTTCTTTACAGGATTAAAAACAAAATAGACATTGCAGGACGGTTTTCCCTTTTAGCAGGTACTTTTGACATGCTGTGGTGGGCTCCCAGCATGCCAGCTGCGTGTTTTGGGGTGGGGGGACTGGAGCCGACGGGGATTGAGCACCCCATTGGCACATACTGGGGGGGTGGTCTCATGAGCCAAGGGGGACTGGCACCCCCTCGGCACAAAAGAAATGGGAGGGAATATGCAGACGGGGATTGTGCACCCCCGTCGGCAAAGAAACAAGGGGAAGGGACATGATGCCAAGAGGGATTGGGCACCCCCTCGACAGACAACAGAAACTGACAGGGACTGGGCTCCCCGTTGGCAAACTGGGTCAGGGGAATGCAAGGACGCCCTGCAATGACGGGTCCTCCCTCATTGCAGCGGAATGGCTGATGCTGGAATGATGAGGCAGCCCCAGATTGCAGCGGCTAAAATGTTTCAAGGTGGTGCACGCTGGCTGAACTAGTGTCAGCAGCAGCGTGCCACCCAGTGAGGATAGCATGCCAAGCCTCAAAAGGCAGTGAGGGCATTGGCCACAACAATGCCACATCTCACAACCTGCTTCTGCAACAAGCTGCCACAGCATGTTTCTTGCATGCACGCAATCAACATAAAAAGTAGCCTGAAGGATGATCTAGGCAACTACAGACTAGTGAGTCTCACTTCAATGGTGGGGAAACTCATGGAGTCAATCCTAAAACAGAGGCTGTTGACCTTTCTGGAAGACAATGGGCTCAAGACAGCCATCAGTGTGGTTTCTACCAGGCAGATCCTGCCAGACGAACCTAGTCTAGTACTATGACTGGGTTACCAGAGAACTGGACAGGGGCCATGCAGTGGAAATCTGATATTTGGACTTCAGCAAGGCCTTTGACTAGGTGCCACATGGAAGGCTTGGGGAAAACTGGAATACATAGGGGTGGGGGCAAAAATGGTCACCTGGATCACCAACAGGCTGAGGGATAGGTAGCAAAGGGTGGTGGTGGGAAACTCTCATTAACAAAGGAAGTTATGAGTGGAGTGCCCCAATGTTCACTACTGGGACCAGTGCTGTTCAGGATATTTATAGCTGACATCTCAAATGGGATCCAGAGTAGGATCAGTCTGTTAATAGATGATACTAAGATCAGTGCAGTGGTAGGTAACAGAGGGGTGGAGGGGGCGGCAGGAAGATGTGATCAAACTACAGGAATGGTCGGAGACATGGCAGTTGGGGTTCAATGCCAAGAAGTGCAAGGTACTGCACTTTGGAGCAAGGAACCAGGAGAGGAAATATCATTTGGGAGGGGAACAGCTGGAAAGCACAGTGAAGGAAAAAGATCTAGGGATACTAATAATAGGGAATCTGAACCACTCAGCGCAGCGCAGGAAGTTGGCTGCAAAGGCAAATAAGATGCTGGGATGCATAGCAAGGGGAATCTTCTCTAGGCACAGAGAAGTGATCCTCCCCCTGTACAGGTCACTGGTCAGGCCACACTTGCAATACTGCGTGCAGTACTGGTGTCCATTCCTGAAGAGGGACATCAGATTGCTAGAGGGGGCACAGGGTAAGGCAATGAAGGTGATACATGAACTTGAGAGAAAATCCTATGAGGAGAGGCTGGGAGAGCTGCAAATGTTTTCCCTGGAAGAGAGCAGAGATAGGGGGGATATGATCAAAACCTTTAAGTACCTAAATGGTATTAACAGGATTAATATAGTAGGGATTCTTCAGATAAGAAGTGGGAGGGACATGAGAGAGAATCAGCTGAGACTGGAAAGTGAGAGATTCAGGAGGGAAATCAGGAGACACTTTTTCACAGAAAAGGTGGTAGATAAGTGGAACACTCTGCCTGAGGTGGTGGTATTGTGTAGAACAGTGGGAGGATTTAGGAGAGGGTGAGACAGAGTGAGGCGGTGGTTATGGGGGAGGGAGGGAGGGGATGGTGGGGCAGCTGCAGGGTTAAGGGACTAGCTGCTGTAAGAGAAGACTCAATGAACCCACGACGCCTGTTTCTGCTGGCATTTTATATGTTCATATAGTGCTAAAGGAATTTCAGAGGTATATTACTACTGATTCAGTTACAGTTGAAACTGTAATGTGCTTGGCAGTGTACACCAAAGACCAAGCACTCTGGTAATGACAGTAGTTCTGCTTGCTGACATGGCATGTTCTGTAGTTGAAAGAAATGAACCGCTAATGACAGAAAGCTTAGTTTCTTTCTGTAGCCGTAACTCCAGCCATGTGCATTACAGCTGACACTAATGTGCATGGCTGGAGTTACGGCCACAGCTTTCTCCTGCTGCCTGCCACACTGTTTCTCCCCGGTCCTCACGCTTTCATCCCCCCTCCAGGCTTCTTCATTAGCCACGATGTAACTTTCCTTATGGGTGTTTCCAGATGCCTGACACACACACTCTCTCTCGCTCTCTCTCTCTCTCTCCCCAGTCCTCGATCCTCTGCACCCCCCCCACCCCAAAGGCTTCTACTTTAACCGCAGTGTGACTTTACCTCCCTGACATCAGTATAACAGTGCAGCTGAGTGTGACACGATGAGAAATGCAGGGACTGTGTGACATTGGATGACATGGAGAACAGATCTTCTGCAAGTGGGTATGTGAATGAGGGCTGACAGCGCAGAGAGTGGCAGTGCAGATCTGCAGCTGATTTCATTATATGCCACTACCACCCACACTGTTGTTCCATTCATGCCCAATGTCACTTCTTGCAGTACAATATTCTGGCCATCCTATGAGTGTCAGAGACAGTGCACAGTGTGTCAACCATGTACCTGACCACTGTGTGTTGGTGACTGAGGTCCCCATTTTACCCGTTGCTGCCCCCTCAGCTACAGAAAGAAGTATGTTGCCACAGTATGGCAAGTCCCTGGATTCCTGATACCAGCAGCAAGCAGTCCACTGACCAATTGACACAGAGGGACATATACGAGGTTGGTAAGTGAAACAACCCAGTCCAATAATGACATGTGACAGACGATGGGAGAAGTACGGGTGGCTACAATTTACGAGTCTTTTTGTTTGCCTTCCGTTGCTGCTCTGCTTGCACACCAACTAAAAGTAAGCATGTGAGGGGGAAGGTGCAACCAGGGTGACAGGGCACCAGTGAGAAAGCAAGCAGGGCAGCAGGGGCAGCATTGAGAGAGCGAGCAGGGCAGTAGTGAGAGAGTGACTAGGTGACTGGGCACAGCAAGATAGAGTGAGAGACAGACGTGCTGCTGGGAAGTACCAATAATGCCATGTGACAATGGGTGGGAGATATACAAGCAGACACAATTTGTGTTTTTTTTTTGTGTGTGCCTTCAGTTGTCGCTATGCTTGCACACCAAGTAAGAGCAAGCATGTGAGGGGTAAGGTACAAGCAGGGTGACAGGGCCGCAGTGAGAAAGAGTGGGTGCCTGGGACAGGAGAGAGAGAGAGAGAGAGAGAGAGAGAATGAGAAACAGACCTGCTGCTGGCAGACAGAGAGAGAGAGAGAGAGAGAGAGAGAGAGAGACAGGGCACACTGGGGCTGTTACAGCATCAAGTGCATTTATATCCAGTTTTTGTAACCGGCAAACTGAAAATTCTTTGTGCGTTTTAGGGCGTATCCTGGTAACAAAACCTGCATATAAACGTGCAGTTTGCAGGAAAACCAATATTAGCCAGTGAAAGCATTCTCAGGAAAACTATTCCAGTAACACTGCATTTGCTGGCTAACTGGGTGCAAATAAACATACTGAAGGTAATTGTTAGAATCTGGTGGCAATTTGCCCCCCCCCCCAACAAGTGAGACACACCGACAATGTGAGAGAGTGTGTCACAGGGAGACAGATCTGTAGTGTTCCGCTGTGGTAGCTGTGCTGGTATGAGCTGTACTGGTGTGTCTTCGCTATCTGTTGCTGTCCCAGTCTAGGGCTGTGTCAACACATCTTCAGCAGTCACGTGCAGCATATGCAGCAAAACAGGGTTGCCACGTGTTACTCTGTACAAGGAACAACCCTATTTGTTAATTGTTAGAAAGAGCACATGCAGCACAATGGCATTGCTGTTCCTTAATGTTTACAAGTAGCAGCTATCATTTCCACCCTCCCAACCCCCACAGGATGTCAGCCAATGAGCTGAATAACAGCACATGCAAGTGCCAGTTTGCTTCTGTCTTCTTCTTTGTACAGACAGTTTGTAGGTCAGTACTATGACTTCCTTTCTATGTACGCAACTCCATCAGGAACTTCTAAAGATTGCCGGTCCTCACTCCTCTGATCCGCCCCCCAAAAGGCTTCTACATTAGCCACAATGCAGCTTTACCTATTGGCGGCTCCTGCTCCTTGATGCTCTGAAATACTCCCCCCCCCGGCTTATACAATAGCCACAGTGTGGCAAGTGAACGTTCGGCATTGACAAATGCTTGTTAGGTTACTGTTAGGCTGTAGTTTATATTGTTTTTACATTGATCTAGATAGGATTTTTGTAGGTTTGTAGCTTCTTATGTGTGTCTTCTGGTAAGGGTCTTAATTTGTGTGGATATTGGTGAAACTGATTGGTAAGCATGTTAATTGCCTCAATTGCTATTGATGTTTTCGTCCAGTGACGAACAGCATTGAGTGCGGTGATATGCATTTCAGTTGCAGTGGTATACGACTTTAATTGCCACACAGAGGTATTGTGATGTTATCAACATTGTGACATTTTTTTCAGATTGTTAATGTAACCCCCACCTCCGGCCCCATCTAGGGCATACTTTTACATCTCAGATGGTCCAGGCAGAAAAGGGAGCACTCTTAAGACTATATTCGAGAACCTGTGCACACCAGAAACAGCAGGGAAACAGTTTGTCTACTACCTGCTCAGCATTTTCCACAGCTGTGCGTTTTATCTCCTTTCTCTCTGCATTTGATTTCCTCTCCAAGGCTGTTTACCAGACTGGGACCTTACTCGGCACCGCCAGCTGTCTAGGAAGTCTTAAGGCCCCAACCAGACTGTAACAAATCTTGCCACTGGAATGCAACTGATTGAAAAATTAATCAGACTGCAAATACGGGGGAAAAGTAGAATTTCATTTAATTTGACTCCTCCTACAGTCAAACAATGCAGAATCTATTATTTCCTCCCCAAACTGGATTTTATTTTTCACCTGTATTGCAAATTATTCCAGTGATACAGAGGTCACATACTTCATTGAAATAGATAAAGCAGCTCAATGGGGCTATTAGATTTTTACAATACTGGCTGGAAAAAATAAGGCAGTAGAAACTGATGGATTCATGCAGACACAAGCAAGGATTCTCCTCTTCCTACTATCCCTCTCATGTGCTCTACCTGAGATTTACTTGAACTCAGATCCATGCAATCTCCCGAGTCCCGACTTTCCTGGATCTGGTAAGCCAACCTTCTACTTTTCATTTAGGTTACTCTCTTTTTCCTCTCTTTCTGTGGCCATCCCCCCTTTTTTCTGGCATGGGAAAGTGAGTGGCCTTCACTACCTTGACCCCTGGGCACTGGCCCAAGCTACAGGAGTTTCCTGGGATTTTCCTGATGACCCAGGCCCGACCCTCCTCAAACTAGTTGGCACTACTCCCAGTGCTAAGGTAATACCTGCCATTATCACTTGGCTCTGCCTCAGTAATTGCCTTACCACACATGTCCCAAACTTGCTCCGGGAATTCTCTGCTCTTAATTTCTGGGGGATTCCTGCCAGGCCCATATCCCTACCTGGCCTCGACAACTTGAAAGAGCTTCTGATTCCTTACACCCCTGTGCGTCAGCTCCGCTTGGCTGACAAGGGGTTGCTGAAGATTCAGAGGGTTACTTTGAAATCATCTGGGGCCCGTGCTTTTATGTTTGCATCCCCAACCTTCTGGAATTCTCTGCCCCATCAGCTTCAGGAATGCGCGACTGTGGGGAGCTTTAAACAGGCACTAAAAACTTTTTGTGGAGTCAGGCTTTTCATGAATTGTTATGATTCGTAATTGTTGTTTTAGGTATTATGTTTTAATACTGTAAAGCACCTTGGTATTTGAAAGACACTTAATATATAAAGTTATTATTATTATTACTTATTTACAGCCTGGGCTTGAGTTAAGTTCCAGCAAAGGGGCTACCCTCCAAGGTCTGCCATTATCTGCCTGTGACCCTCTTGGATGGCAATGCACCGGTGCCCAAGGATCTGTCCCTCCAAACAGGCCACATGTCTTAGGTGAAAGGTCCCCCATCTCCCTCTACTCTCCCCCCAGGCTGCTCTGCCACAATGGGTATGAGAGGAAGTACTGCCACCAGTTCCCTTCTTGGGACAGCCCTGCTACTGCCCCCCCCCCAGCTCTGGCGACCTGGGGAATACACACATGGGCTTTCTAAGGGCTCCTTCACTCTCTGGGCTTTCTAAAGCCTAAACTTCTTACTACCCTAGTCCCCAACAACGAAGGACCTGGCTACCTGTGTCCCCATGGAGCTGCATGCCCTCACTCCTAGTCGACCATGCCACATTGAAAACCATCCTGACTGCACTCTTTTTTTGGGGAGTTTCTCCACTGGCCCCCCTGGATCACTGAGCTCACTCACTTGCCCACCTTATCTGCTCCTAACTCTACTCTTTTAGTCTCTGCCCTCCAACCCCAGCCCTAATGTCCGGGCTGGAAAGGCCCAAATACTTCCTCAGTCCCCTTATATACCCTCTGAACCCACTCACTGCTGCCACCTTATGGAGTCCAGAGCAACCCCCACCTGAGCAATAACCCATTTCCTAGCTTGGGGGAGGTAGAAGGAAGAGGAAAGGGATGCCTTAAAGTGAGCCCCTCATTTACAGGGGGCTTACACTTTTCCCCCATTCAGGAAATCATTCCCTCCAGAAATGAAGACAAGGACCCAGTGATGGACCGGCCGCTCCCATCAGGCTGAGTATGCATGCTCCACAGCCTTCTGGGAATGGACACATCATACCCGGCCTCCACCACCCTGCCTTCCTAACCCAAAATATGTTCCAAAGCTAATTCCAAAACCCTACCTGTGCCAGAAGATAAAGTGCTAGTCGCAACCTTCATTATTTCTTTTAAACAGTAATACCGTAGCAATCACTTTTCATAATGATTAGACATTTCAAAAAAAATGTCCTCAGACATTCACTAACAGCAATAATGAGCTTGAAACTGTGTAGTTATTCTCACAAATATCTCACACCAAATTTTAAAATAACTTTCGCTCTGTACAACCCCAGATCACAAACATGCACACATGCATGATCACACATGCACACATACACACACACACTCACCAATCTTCCAAAACATATTTTTTCATGATCTAAAACAGTAGCAGTATAAAACATTTTTTCCACATCCACAAGTTTTATTTTTATGAAACTGAATACAATCAGAGACTTCTGGTGTTGTCACTGATCAGTTGATAGCATTACTTAGGAGCTCCGAGATTACTGATTAATAGAAAGAGATTATAAGGTAGCACCCATGTAGAGCGCATATTTTTGAGCGCTACAATTTGAGCAACTCAATAATACCACTCTCACTGACAGCGAGTGCTGAATTATGTTGCTATATCCTGTAGAGCGAGGATAGCAAAGATCTGTCCTAGCTAGTACAGGATATAGGATCCTGTGTGCTGGGTTCTTGCTGAGCTGGCCTCATAGCATAGTGGAATACGTTACCACTTGTAATGCCAGTGGACCCCGGTTTGGGTCTGGCTACAGATAGAATAATTAAAAAAACAACAATAACTTTGCCTTCTTGCACCTCCCCTTTATAAAGTATGTAGCGACCATTGCTATTTGTGATGGTCACTACAACAAAAGGTCTTTTGACCATGGCCTCTTTTGTGGTCACTTTATGTGATAAGCAGTCTTTCAGACTCACCTTTATCACATAAAACTGATTAAAATAGAGGAATTTAACTGCAAATTGACCCAAACTACTTCAGGCAAGAAGTTATCATGGCTACACAAAGAGAAAAAGGCAAACAATCTCAGACGGCCAAATTAAAAGCACTGATAGACAAAAAGGAGACACTGAGCCTGCAGGACATCAGCCAACCAGGCTCTCCAGCTCCGAGCATGGATGGATCGAGGAGAGCACCACACTGACAGATGGAAGACTGGTCCTGGTTAAGTTAGACAGAATAATAAAAGCAATCCATGGTTGCTGATCTTAGAGCGGACCTAAAGAAAATTGACAAGAGAATAACTGCAATGGAACATGAGGTTACATATATGTTAACAAACTTATATTTTGCGATACGAATGTCAATTTTCATCTTTACACTGATGACATGATGATTTACGCTAGTGGGAACTCTGTTGATTTGGTAGGGAAAGGCCACAGGTAGCTTTTACACACTTACAAAATGTTATCAAATTACAGTCTATGAAATTAAATGTAAAAAAACACAAACAATCTTGTTTAGTAGGTCTAGGGATTACAAGAATTATGATTTAAAGATTAAGGGCTGGATATTCAAAAGGGTTGCGCCATGTGCAATAGGGTTGCGCCTGTGCAAGTCAAGTACACCATTGTGCCATATTCAGCAGGAGGCAGTTAGCCCCCAAGTCAAGCTGAGCAACAGTGCAATGCTAAGGAAGGCATGCTGAACCGGAGGAGGAGGAACCATGCATAAACTGCACAGCCCGATATTCAGTGGGCTGTGCAGAGTTGTGCAGGTGCAACCCCCAACCTGCGCCTGCACAACTTTGAGCAAAAAAAAAAAAGAAGGAGTAAGTCGAAGGCCACCCATAGGTGAGCTGCCGCATTGCAGGATGCAACACAGCAGCTGCCACCTGTGGGTGGCCCTCAGCGTACTCCCTGTGCCCCCCGTGGCCCAATGGTGGGCATATGGTAATCCCACCCCTGACTGGCCCGATCTCAGGCATAGTTTAAACATCCCCAACCCCGGACTGGCCCGATCGCGGGCATAACATAACATTCCCCCACCCCGACTGGCCTGGTCATGGGCATAAGTTTAAAATCCCCACCCCCTACTGGCCCGATGCAGGCATAAGTGAAAAAAACCCACCCCCATTAGCCCAATCGCGGGCAGAAAAGAGTTCAACCCCCAAGAACATATCCCTGGTGGTCCAGTGGACCTCGAAGCCCGATCGCGGGCAGAAAAGTTCAACCCACCCCAAGGGCCACCTACCCTGGTGATCTGGTGGCCCCAACCCCACCACCACGGACCCCACCACCCGCTCCCTCCGTCAGCCAGCGGGCGGCATCACACTCACCTGCCACCTGCACTGCGAATGACTGCCGGTGAGCTGCACACCATTGGTTAAGAGCAAGAGCCAATGTGCGTGCAGCCCTACCAGGCAGTCAGTTGTCGGGCAGCGGGGTGGCAGACGGGTTGGATGCTGCCGCCCGCTGGCTGACAGAGGGGTGCGGGTCGTGGGGCTCAATAGGTGGGTGGGGTAGGGAGCCACTAGATCACCAGGGCAGGTGGTCCTTGGGGGGCGAGGTTGCACTCTTTTCTGCCCGCGATCGGGCTTCAAGGTCCACTGGACCACCAGGGATATGTTCTTGGGGTTGAATCTATTCTGCCCACGATCGGGCTATTGGTTGTTTTTTTTTCACGGTGCCCGCGATCGGGCCAGTCGGGGTGGGGGATTTTAAACTTATGCCCGCGATCGGGCCAGTCGGGGGGTGGGGATGTTTAAAGTTATGCCTCGATTGGGCCAGTCGGGGTGGGGGGATGTTTAAACTTATGCCTGTGGATCGGGCCAATGGGAGGTGAGGAATGTTTAGACTTATGCCTGCGACTGCTCAGTCGGGGTGGGGATGTTTAAAATTATGCCCGTGATCGGGCCAGTCAGGGGTGGGGATGTTTAAACTTATACCCGATCGGGCCAGTTGGGTGGAGATGTTTAAACTATGCCTGCAACCTGGCTGCAGGGGTGTCGCTCCCCAGCGGCTGCTGCCTGGCAGGCGCCAGGTGCAAGTCCTCGGGGATCGGCACACCTGCATGCTAATGGCATGCAAATGGAGCCATAAATGTCACCTTGCTTGATATTGGAAATTTTGCACATGGTAATGGGTACTTGCACCACCGCATCTTGAATGCTCCACTCTGACCACTTGCGGTGGCGCAAGTTCTACTGCGCCATGCACAGTGGCTATGGCTGGGGGGTGATATTCAAAGGAGTTGCTCAATAGTACAACTCTGTTGAAAATCGCCCCGGCCACACCCCTGCGCAACTATTTTGTGCAGCGCAAGGGCTTGCGCCACAGAATAGCACAGTTTGAATATCCAGCCCTAAAACTAAAGCTGGAGACAAATTAAAATCTACTACATGTTACAAATATTTAGGAATGTGGTTAGCTGGCCAACTAAAGTGGGAGCGTACATATTTAGTCATTAGTGGGGAAGATCCATAAAAAATTGGAGCAATGTATAGGGTGAAACATTACGTGGACACTGACTCTAGACCCAATTTGGTCAATAGTACTAATATACCAATTATAGAATATGGGGATCTTTTATATATCGTGGCTACTAAAACTTTATTGAATTCTATTGATACAGTTTATCATAGGCTGGCTTGTTACGTTTGGATGTACACCCAGAGTGCACCATTGGTTGATGTACCAAAAGCTAAACTGGCTAAGACTGAGTGAAAGGAGGATTTACATATTTCACTATTCATGATAAAGGTTTTAAAGGGCTGTTCCCCAATATGTTACTGACTTTTTTCACTCAGGTCAATACCACTAAATCTGAGGTCTGCTGCTCACTTAGAATTTAATATACCCAAGTTAGACTAGATAGAGGAGATACTCAATTAAATATAGGGTGCGACAATGTGGAATCAACTTCCTATTGAACTAAGAGATCCTTTTACAATAAATAAAAAGGAACCTATTAAGTCATGGTTTAACAACCAAAGTTATATTCCTGCACTATGTTGTTTGGCAGCAATATCTGGGACCTCCTAAATATTGTCTTATGGTTCGTTGGGCTTATTGACTCAATGTATGCATCATATTTATTGATTATATGTAAAATGTTTTTGTAATTTATGAATTATGTGAATGTGTGTAAGGCAGCTGTATGAATGTCTAACTGGATCACCTTGAAAATGAGTTCACTCAATGGTGTTTTATCCATTTCATGGCATTGTCCTGAATAAAATATATTACTACTACTACTTACTAGGTGGGGGAAATATCAGAGACCACGGACTGATATAACAGGGCTGTTTTATGTATACTTAACAGAGAATGAGAGATACAAGCAAAGATAGATGACCAGGAGAACTGAGCAAGAAGAAATAATTTCAGAATACACAAGAGTCCCGGGGTTGGCAGGTGGAGGGAGATCAAGCATCCCAGCAGATGCTCTCCTCCCCCAGGGGTGGGATACCAGGGACGCACTAGTGTCTGACACCCTGTAGAGAGTGCTGGTGGAAGAACCATCCCTTGAGGGATTAGCAGCTCTGAGATACTGGAGTCAGGGAGGGACACCGTGGTGGCAGGAGAGAATGCGTGCTACTTGCGTTGCCTCTCTGGACATCTGTCCAATGGCGCCGGCATCCTGGGAGCTGGAATTGAGGGAGAAAATTGGGGGAAATGCTAAAAAACCCAGCCCTACGAGCAAGACGAAACTAGGGGGATGGGATGCCTTGAGGATTGCCCTGGTGGACAGAGTAGGAAGAGGTACGAGGCTTCCTCTGAAAGCCGTGGGAGCTGGCAAGCTAAAAAAAAATAAAAAAGACTACACATAGTCCCTGAAGATATGGAAAGATCACATGGGTCCATGGAAGCCTTTATCACACATATTCTGCAGACAGCTCTATAAATCTCAAACAGCAAAAACCTGTGCATTGAAAGAGCACACAGATCATTAGTGCCAAAGCCCACTTATCAGAAAGCAAGACCTCAGTCCCTTGTTGTCCGCATCCACAACTACCAAGATCAACAGATGATTTTACAGACCACATAGAAACAAAGTGAGCTGCAGATCGACTCACGGCATATCTACTTGCCCAGAACTTCTTAGAGATACTAAATGCAAAACACAAGCAGATCTGAGAAATAATCAAGCTGGGCAAAGAAAAAAACATAAAAATCAACTAAACTACCCAGCGAGGTTACAGTCTACACAGATAAAGTGGTTAAAATATATGAGACCCTCAAGAAGCAACACCAGCACTGAGAAAAGTTGGCATGCAGTACCTAGACATGCGGATGGAGGCCCTGGGTGTGATTTGGCATTGACTGCATGGTGCAGAGAAGGATGACCAAAATGGATTCAAACAAGGTCCAGCAATGTAGTCAAGTCACCTACAAGCAGACTTGAAGTGATATCTAGAAAAGTAACCTAGAAGTATCAATGAAACCATCACAATGGAGGACTTAAACATAGCAGGACTGCCCAACTGAGGATAGGTGGATCTTATTGAATTGTCTGCCCATGCACTTGTGATGAATCTTGCCCACTGCTTGGCTGGGGGGGTTGTGGTTCCCCAGCTTCCCCTGACTCCACAACAACCAAAGCAAATTGACCCTACTGGAGACATTGATCGAAGTGATGCTTCTCTACTACATGTACGATACAAACTGGGGGTGAGGGTGAAGAAATGGACACCTGGAAAAGACTTGAAGGACATGAGAGGCTTTGGTAACAAGGAACAAACAGGAACAACGTACAGGGTGAGAGGATGGGGAAGGGGGTGACTTCTATGAGGGAAACGGACACTGGATCAACAGAGCTGACGTGTGCCGGCAGCATTTGCATCAAAATAAGAAGATCAAAACTGACAGAGGCCCAGGGAAGATGATATGTTGTACAACAAGTGGAGAGGAACATTGACGGCCAGCCACAAGGATTTTTGAGACTACTGGAAGCTGCGGGTGACACAGGAGGACAAACTGGCAGGTACTAAAATGGTGTGGGGGTAGGGGCATGTCCCCTCAAGGTAAAACCTGCACAGAGACTGGGACAAATGTTGTTAAAGATATGTTGGGATGGGGGATTCTCCTGGTGCCTCCTTTGTCTGTTTTTCTTTGTGGGGGGGGTTGCATTTCCTTTCACCCTTGTTCTTCTCTTATGTTCTGTTGGCTATGGGGGTGGAGTGGCATGCAAGGGGAGGGACCTACCCTACATTAACATTGGCTCAGATCCATATCAATATTAAGGTGTTGGGGAGAACTGGGAGAGGAGAAGCAATGGAATGTTGGGGGGGTGGGACCGGGAGGAAGGGGGAAGGGAGGAGGACAGAACTGAAGTGCAGAAAATAGAAGATGGATACTGGGTTTATCAGATGTTTGTAGGAGGATTACCCCAATGCAGATAGAGGATGCAGGAGGGGTTGGGAAACATAATGAGCCCTACATTGTGGCCACATATTACTCCAAGGTGATGGGAGAAGTGTGGAGAGGCAAAAGGTAAAATGGATGGGGGTGGGGGATCAGGGTGCTCATCCAGATGAGACAAAACAGGTTTCTGTAGGGCAGGAATAATGCAGCAAGGTAATTCACACAGTAAATAATCAGAGATATTACTCAGGGAGGCAGTTGTGTGGTGCATAGAGCTATCTGAATAAAGCTTAAGGGTTGCCTGGGTCACACAAGACCTCCTGAATCCTAATCAAGTGTCACCTAGTGACTTAGTTGACTAGTGGGCTCACTAGTCTAGCTTGCGACCAGCAGCAAGCGCAATAGCTGTAGCTACAGCTACATTATCCCTGCGCAGTTTATAGGGTTCTAATTGACCTTGGGAGATTTAAAAGGAAATAAACAGGGTTGTTTTTTTCTGTGTAACCCCCCACGCCTGCCCTTTTTATTAAAACGACAGGTGGCATGCTGTTGGCGTTGGCAGCAATACCTAGTGGGGGACCTGGGTTCGGGGAGGATGAGGTTACCTGGCACAAGGGACCTAGGTTTGGCTACTCTGCACAGGGGCACCCAAGTAAATCCAACTACAGGAAGCAATAACTGCAATGTCCAGAATCAGGATTGGGATTTTCAGTGTGGCTTTATTCATTAACTAACTGAACATAAACAAAGCATTGCATGGTCCCCAAAGAGGCTCGTTCACTGTATGTGCAGATTAGAGATTAACCAAGTGGTCCACTTGAAGAATGAACACATTACTACTGTTGTCTGGCTTTGGACCCACCAGGCACTCAGCCCGGACTTTGCATGCACTTTGGATACACAGCCCGACTGGCCCGGCTCCCCTGCCAGCCACTTGACTGACTGTCCATTTGAAGAATGAACCCGAACTTTACTTGGAAAGACTCCCATCAAACAAGGAGACACCTAACTGTGGCTCCCCACACCACTTGGAGTCTGTGACTCCTAGAGAGATTCTCAAGTTGCGACCCATGTCTGGGTACCCACCCCATCACTGGCCAAGTGCATGAGGCAAGTAGCAAAACACAGAAGAAATCCATAGAGGTGGACCTGGTTACTAAAGATGGGGTTTTCCCACTTCCAGCTCTCACAGCCCATACCCGTCCATTTCTTTGGACACAGAAAACTTAAAACTTTAAAATGTAGATTGAATGGTAGATGGCCAAAGCACCCCTCCACAGCATTACTGAAATCCATTTAAAACTTTAGACTTTTGACTGCTCCATTTGTTTGTCCTAGTAGCATAGTCCTCCCAAATAGCAGTCCACATCCATTTCCCAACTGAAGAAAACAATTTGTTTGCCCCTTCAAATGGAGCCAAACACTCACCCATTCATTGCAGGTGCCCCACAGGCAAAGTACTATTTCCTTTACTGTTATACAAGAACAGAATTAAATTCAGACAGCTTTATTCCATAGTGGGAAAAGGGGATTGCCCCTGGGTCCCACAAAGGGACTTTTCTTCCACCACCCCCGGAGGGAAGGGGCACTGAGACCTGGAGAGCGGTCTCCACCACTTTAAAAAAGATAAACAGAAAACTACTTCCTTCTTCTTTGAAAGTAAACAGACAACTAACTTTGAAAACTCCCAAAGTTCTAAACTCAATCCTTAAGCTGTAGATTCCAATGTGGCTCATGCAGCTGCAACAGTTCTATAGCGACGTCATCTCTCAAGTTTCAGCTGTGACTGAGAACAGAGTGAGACAGTGTGAAACCCATTTAACTGGAGTTTCACAAGCTGCCTTCCCTGCCTACCACTAGGTCTTACTGGGATTCTAGTAACCCCGGGACTTATCGCCGTTTCCCGCTGGAGGGGAGGCGTGGGTGACCTGGTGCTGGAAGGTCCCCCCCTCGTGCTCCAAATTGCCACTTAGCCGAGTCTGAGGTGCCGTGGGCTTTGCAGCTCTGGCGGGCCTCCTCGGCAGTTCGATTGCCAAGTGAGAGGTTTTTTAGTGTGGACCGGACTCCGCCGCCGTCCGAGAGAGACCTGCCTACAGTCAACTCCAGCTCCTCCTACCTTGCCTGCGCTCCAGCTGTGTGATCCGCCTGTTCTCCATGCCTGCGGAGCATCTCGCCGGACCGAGAGAAACTGGGGACCCCCACTGCCATCTTCTGCTCCTGTGGACCTTGACTCAGCTCCCAGTTTGAATTTCTGGCACACCCACCGCAGCTCCCTATTGGCTCCTGGCTGTTGTGACATTCTTCTCCTTGCCTGTACAATAGGGCGAGCTTGCCCCAACTAATTCAGAGCACAGACTTATCACCGTTTCGCGCTGGAGGGGAGGTGTGGGTGAACTGGTGCTGGAAGGTCCCCCCCCCCCGCACTCCAAATTGCCGCTTAGCTGAGTCTGAGGTGCCGTGGGCTTTGCAGCTCTGGTGGGCCTCCTCAGCAGTTCGATCACCAAGCGAGAGGTTTTTTAGTGTGAGCCCTCCCACCCACCTGTGGTTGTAAGCGATCTTATATGCCAGTTTTGGCCCTGCCTCCTGAGAGGAACTTCACCCTAATCAGCCGGAGGGGGCAGTCCAAACTTGCATTCCTGGTGGCTCCAATGCATCCTCCCTCTGTGCAGCTCCTTTCTACATTTAGCCCTCTAGCCTGTGCTGATCAACGGACTTTTCCCACTGTGTAGCCTCTTTCCATGATCAACTCTCCTGACTGTGCTGATTTATTGGACTTTTGCTTATGTTATCGCTACTGCTTGTGCACTGCCTAATTTTTTACACGTACCATTGTCTAATTGTTCTCTACTGACTGGACATTGCTGATTTTTTTCCTGCCCTCCTTGCTTGTCTCTGTTGTCCCCTCAACATTGCTCACGGGTGTGATGTCTGCCCCCTACAGGATGCTGGCCCCAGCTGGTCCTGCTCCAGGGCGCTCCCTGTTCCATACAGCCACTTCCCCCTCATATCACATGGGGCATACTGGGGGTTGTCCTCCTCCTGTGAGTTAATAGATATCTCCCCAAATCTTTCCTTGGACCTCGATGCCTCATTGCTGTCCCAAATGCTGCCCAGTCCTCTTGGAGTCCCATACTCTCGGCCAAGACTCCACGCCCGGGCCATAATCTCCCCAGCCGGTATAACTACCACAAGTAAATACCTCAATAGCTCCTTCTCTGCCTGCTACTGGCGGTGACATCAAAATGAACCCAGGTCCGTACACCCTCAAAACACCCCCTCTGTATGGGGCGTGGGCAAGGGCTTAAAGTAGCACACCTTAATATCCGAGTCTGCTACACAACCGAGATGAACTGGTCATGTGGATGACATTCTACAAACCCGATATCCTTGGGCTGACCGAGACCTGGTTAAAACCCTCGATCCCCGACTCTGCCTGTAGCCTACCTGGGTACGAGTTTACTCGTCTGGACAGAGCGGGGGGTAAAAGGGGGGGGAGGCATATTGATGTACCACAAGTGTCATCTCAAAGTCTCCACAGTCACCCTCCACCAACACCTCGAGTCCCAGTGCAAGGTACTCCACGTGCTACTCCTACTTGGGAACACAAAGAAACTGCATCTGGTGTGCACTTACAACCCACCCAAGGGTGGGCTCCCCGGTTTGACCCACCTCCTAGACTCCATTAGTCCCAGTGTCGGGGACAATGAACTCCTTATCCTAGGGGATGTCAACCTCAGCTGGGTCGGAGGTAGTGTGAAGCAATATGAGGCCCTACTTGCTAACTCTACTCTGACCCAACTTATCCAGGATACAACCAGGCGGTCAGCAAACAGATCCCCCAGTACCTTACTGGACTGGATCATGTCCAACCATCCGGATAGAATCTCTTCAGCAGGTACACTGCCGGACTCTATCTCTGACCACTCACCAGTCTACTGTGTTTGGAAAATTTCCCCCCCAAGATCCCCCAGAAAATCATGCACGTCAGGAACTACTCCAGGTTTAACCTGGGGTTCCTGGAAGACCTCTGACTTACCGACTGTTCCGATGTATGGGGCCACTGACCCCTCTGTGGCTACCTCCTCCCTCATCACCATCTTTGGGATCCTGCAAAATAAACCGCCCCCAAGGTCACCGCAGGGGTGAGAGATCCACCACCCACTGGCTACATGGGAATCTCCTGACCCAAATGAGGGAGAGAGACAAGTGCTGGGCCCACTCCAAAAGTTCCAGTGATCCCACCTCTCTCCAAAAATACAGACACCTGAGAAACTCCTGCAAAAAGGCCATCAGGGCTGCAAAAAGCGACTTCTGCAAGTCCACTGTACTCTGCTCTGCCAGCAACCCCAGGAGTTTCTGGAAGAACATAAAATCTCTTGTTAATGGATCCTCCCAATCTGGAGTTTCTGACATGCTTATCAACGGGGTCTTCTTCACGAACCCCCATACCATTGTCAACTCCCTAAATACCCATTTCACAGATCTCTCTGCCATCACGGCTCCCCTCTCGTCTAACAAGAACTGGCCCCTCCCTTCCCCCCTTGGCTTGGTGGGAGGGCCCCCCCGGCAACGTTTAACCTCAGGGAAGTGACTGTACTGGACACCCATAGGCACCTGGCCGGCCTCTCCCAGCACTCCAGCCCTGGCTCAGATAACCTTGAATCAAAGCTCCTCAAGCTTGGCGCTGTTCACCTTGCCCACCCAGTAGTCCACATCTTCAATCTATCCCTTGGAAGTGGTACCTTCCCTGATATCTGGAAAGAGGCCAGGATTGTCCTGTGCTGAAACAGGGCAATCCCAAACTTCCGGATAACTATCACCCGATGCTATCCTCTCATCCCTCAACAAGCTCCTAGAAAGGTGGTGGCGAACAGATCTCGGGTTCATCCAGTCCCAGGAGCTGCTGTCCCGGCCAACCACGGGTTTCGCAAGAGTCACAGCACCACCACTGCCTTATCTCGGTCACATCTAGAATAAGATCAGCCATGGATCAGGGTAATCTCTCCGAGCCATAGTTATTGACATGTCAAAGCCTTTGACCTTGTTGACCACCGTTGCTTTGCTCTCAACTGTGGTCACTGATCTTCCCCATTCACCATGGTTGAGCTTATGGGCTACCTGCATGGCAGAACTCAGTGGACTAGTTTCAATAAAGTCCTCTCTGAGTCCTTCCCATGACCTCCGGTGTCCCTCAGGGCTCTGTGTGGGCCTCTCCTCTTTCCCTCTTTATCAACCAGCTACCTGCGGTGACCTCCACCTGCAGTACCACACTCTATACCCGATGACCTGGTGATCCTGGCTCACGCCCGAGACATTGCAACTCTCAACAAGGCCTTGTCCGAAGAGCTTCTGCAAAGTTCAAACCTGGATCACCGAGTACAAACTGGTCCTGAATCTGAAAAAACTCAGGCCATGCTCTTTGGTTCAACAGCCAAACTCATAACCTTATCGGCCCTGTTAAAGATTTCTTGTCCGATGGATCCCCCTCCTGTAGTAGACTCTGCCAAAATACCTAGGGGTCCCCTCAGCCCCCAACTCGACATGGGTAGTCACCTCCTAAATATCTGTAGGGCAGTTAACTGCAAGCTGGGCCTGGCCTACAGGGCCAAGTTCAATCTTATACCTACAGCCAGACTAGCCCTTGCGAAAGGTGTGCTTCTTCCCTCTCTCAGCAATGGGCTGCACCTATTCGCTTGCTCCCCCCAGACTCACCTCACATGGTGGCACACCACATACAACAACATCTGTCGCTTTGCCCTTGCTGTCCCCCGCCTCACCCATCGCTGTGAGTTATACGATAAACTAGGATGGCTCTCCCCAGTGAGGTACCTGGACTTCAGGGTGGGCTGCCTTACCGACAAAGTGGTCAGAACTGGCACCCCCCCTAAGCTGGCCCTGCTCCTGCCGCCAACAGACTCCACTACCTACCACCTTAGGTCCCAGGCCCTGGGGATGCTCAAGGTCCCCCCCACCCGCACCCTCATGGTTGGCCGGGACGTTACCGTGTCGGCCCAGGCTCTGGAACTCCCTTCCTGAGCCGATCCGGTTGTCGTCCTCCCACCTGTGCTTCCGTAACTCCCTCTGGGGTTTCCTGAAACTTGGATCTGCATGTGACTGTCCTAAGCCTCCCTAGAGTATTTCTCTATACGGTTGCTGTCCCGGCCTCAAAGCTTGTTTCCCTCTGATACTACCCGATAACTCCTGCTGCACTCCTTGACTCTTCCACTGCACCAGTGCACCTGACCCAGGGTATATTGCCCATGCCATGGTTCCCTGGACATTGCCTGTCTAAACTGCCTGTTACGTGAAATGTGTATATGCTTCCTGTTGTAAATCTGAATGTGACCCACTCAGCCCGGGGGTCCGTTAACCTTAGCAGTTATAAGTTGTATTATGACCGTCCAAACCCCCTGGACTATATTACTATCTCCCACATGTTGTCAAGCTACATAGAAACATAGAAACATAGAAGTTGATGGCAGATAAGGACCGCAAGGCCCATCCAGTCTGCCCATTTCTTTTTCTACCTTATAAATGTGCCATGGCCTTTGCTCTGTCAGTGACCTATCTATTCATAGTCATTTGTATTGCTCCCTTATGCCTATCCCATGCCTGTTTGAAGCCCTGCACTGTATTCATGTACCACTTCTTGTGGTAAGCCATTCATGCATCTACCACCCTTTCTGTGAAAGAATTTCCTCATTCCCCTTAATCGGCTCCCTCTAATCTCATGCTGTGTCCTCTTGTCCTGCTATTTTTCTTATATTTAAACATGGTAGACTCTTTCACCTTGTTTATGCCTTAAGGTGTTTAAATGTCTCGATCATATCACCTCTCTCCCTCCTTTGCTCAAGGGTATACATATTGAGCTCCGTTAATCTGTCCTCATATGTCTTCTGATGCAGTCCTGCACCATTTTGGTTGCCCTTCTCTGGACTGCCTCAATTTGGTTATAATCCTTGTGAAGGTGTGGCCTCCAATACTGCGCGAGCCACTCAGATGGGGCCCTAACCAATGTCTTGTACAGAGGATTATTACCTCCCTCTTACGACTTGATACCCTACTAATACACTAACACCCCCTAGCCCACCTACTGCTAGAGGTCTGCTTGGATGATTTAGGTCATCAGTGATGATGATGCCAAGTCTCTTTCTTCCTTTGTGACTGCTACTAGCTCCTCCCAGCCTATAAGTGGCTGGGTTTCTCTTCCCTATGTGCATGATTTTGCACTTCTTTGCATTAATCCGATTGCCACTCTTCTGACCATTCTGCTAGTTTATCAGATCTCTTCTCATTCTGCCCACCCCATCTGGATCATCTACTCTGTTGCAGATCTTGGTGTCATCTGCAAAGAGACAAGCCTTACCATCTAGTCCATCTCTTGGGGTCATCAATGAAGATGTTGAATAGGACTGGCCCCAGGACTGATCCCTAGGGTACCCCACTTGTGACTGCATCTCTTCTGATTGTATACCATTTACTACCACTCTCTGTTTCTGCCAGTCAACCAGTTTGCCACCCAGTTGACCAACTTCTGACCCACCCCAGCCTACCTAGCTTATTTTCACTAATCTTCTATGTGGAACAGTGTCAGCTTTGCTGAAGTCAAGGTATGACATCAACTGCTCCCCATGGTCCACCACTCTGGTACCCAGTCAAAGAAATCTATGAGATTAGTTTGACAGGACCTTCCTTTTGTAAACCCATGCTGTCTTGGATCCTGTGCCCTATGGATTCCAGGTGTTGCACTATCCTTTCCTTAAGTGCCTCCATAATCTTGCCACTACTGAGGTAAGACTGACCGGTCCTGTAGTTCCCCGCCTCCTCTCTGCTACCACTCTTGTGGAGTGGTGGGATCACATGACCCCTTCTCCAGTCTTCTGGGACCTCCTCCTGCTCAGAGACTCACTAACAACAATGCTAATAATGGCTCTGCTAGTTCCTCCTTTAGCTCCTTAAGTACTGGGATGCCATGATGCCATCAGGTCCCATTGCCTTATCCACCCTGAGCTTAGCAAGCTCTTGTAGGACCCTTTCTTTTGTGAAGGGAGTAGTGCTCACCTCCCTCCCCCCTGTGTCCAAGCTGTACTTACTCACTACTGTAAACAATGTCTGTATCCCTATGTTGTACTCTCCCGGGTTCGTTCATGAGAATGAGCATATTACTTGTCTAGTGAACTTACCCGGTCAACAAAAGCTAAAATAAAATAAAAATAAAAAAATAAAAAAAACAATGGGGGTTACATCTGTTTTCTTTTTTTCCCCTTTTTCACAGTCATTTTCTTGATTGCACTAATCTATTTTTTTTTAATTTGAGTTTTCAAATACAAGTACAAAAAGAGAATGTACGAGGAAAAACACCACCAACACAACAGGTCTAGTCAATACAACAGGAATATACACCGGAACATACCCACCCTCCCAAAACCCGCCCCAGACCTCCTCCTAACTTCCTCCCAAACCCTCCCAACTAACCCCCACCACCACATATACTGTAACATAATCCAAAATATCTAAGGTACCAACCTCAGCAACATCCACTACCTCTCTCACCCCTCATAAAGGTGTGCATTCTCAATATTAAAGTAGTCTGGATGTATCAAGTGTCTATCCATGACAATTGAGTCCTCTATATTAATAAAGATAATACATACATAATTCGCTGCAAAAGCTGTGCGGACTCCGGGATGGAGTCAAAAAGCAACTAGTGAAACATAAAGCCTGCAGCTTACCCCATCTCTTCCCAAACAAGTCCACTCGATAATGCAGACTGGCAATTAGCTCTCCGATTGAAGTAAGACATTAAGCTCAGTTAGCCAATCAGCATCAGTCAGGGACATCTGATCAGTACAATGTCTAAGGACGGCTTCTTGACCACCATAGATACCAAAACCATGTGCAAGCTGACGCTCCACACTATTAATACGGGAGTAATCCCCAGGATACAAATATCAGGGTAAAGAAATTCACAAACCCAGAAGGGGGTCTAGATTATCCTGGATGAGGGACCACAAGGGAGCAACCTTGTACAGGCCCAGAACACATGAAGTAGGTTCCTTCGTCCTGCGATCTTTAGAACAAGTAGGGTGGGAAGTTTTTTAAGTTTACAAGCTTAACTGGAGTGTGTATGTTATTTAAAATGTAATATTGAGTTAACTTTAATCTATCCTGAGAATAGTACCTATGGAGATCCTTCCTCATATGGGGCCAATTAAAGAGAGGCATTCGGGGTAGTGAAGACCAAACCTCGGAGCCAGCTACGGCCTCAGGAAACTCTAGTTTAAAGGAAGGAATAAAATTAAAAGAGATAGCGTATGTGAAGCAAGATTAATGATTTGAAGGAGAAAGGGTAGACCAGAGAGTCTTTAGCAGATTACCAAATTTCTGAACAAGAAGATGTCTTAATTGGTACACTTTGAAAATCTCTCCTGGGATGTCGAATTTGGCCAGTATATCACCAGAAGAAAGAAGGATTCCTTGATTGTAAAGCTGCTCCAGTCTGACCTCCCTAAGATGTGGAAGCCAGTCAAGTTGATCCAAGGATTACCCAATTTGAGATTGGGATTAAGTGTAGCTGATTGGACCATGTCCGACACGACGGAGATATTGGTTTGACGATAGACATTGGTTCAATGTTTTGATGGGATGCTAGAATTGTACTGTCTGTCGCCAGCTGCTCAACTGTTACTGGAGAATATAAAAATACAGCACAATGTCAGGTTTTGATCCTGAGAGACGGCGCTCTAACTTGCTAGCCATGATGGACACGGTAAGCAGGGAGGTCTGTGAAAGCCACCTCCCAAGCTTAGAGAGTGCACTGCCCAGTGATAAAACATGATTAGGGAGTCAAGCCCACCTTTTCTTTTAGAAGGGACAACTTGACATATGAACGTCTGCACACCTTTCCCACGCCATATAAATTGGAGACATCATTGAAATTGTTGAAGGTATGTGATGGGCAACCATAAATTTTAATAAAATTAAGGGGTAAAAATCACTGGGAAGGATATTCATTTTAACAATATTGATCCTGCCCCAAAGAGAAATGGGGAGGGAGGACCACCGTTTATGTAAATCCTGATGGACAAGATTTTTAATGTTGTCTAAATTGAGCTTCCTCAAAAGAGAGGGTTCTTCTCAAAAGTGAATCCTCAAATACTTAATAGATCTGGGGCCCCACTCAGTCCAAATAAATAAGGTCCTGCTTGCTAGTATGGACATTTAACAGGAACATTTCAGACTTCGGATGTTCAATTTATACTGGGAAAAGTTTCCAAACTGCTTAATAATATCAATTCGCCACTTTTAGGGATTCAGCCGGGTATTCTAAATGCAGAAGAATATCATCTGCATAATGCAGAGCACCAGTTCCTGCTGCAATAACCTACGGGATCTTAACTAAAATATTAGACTCAGAGGATAACACATATGATAGTCAAATAATATTTTTATTTTATTTATGACTCTGATAACTGGGTAAGTGCACTGATCCCAGGGACCGTTTTCAGGCACGACCCAGGCCATGACATATGGCACAGTATGGCAGAGAATACAAGGTGAGCAACAAAAACATACATGTAGGAGATCATATCTGATTATAATTCTGTTATCAGCTCAGTAGCATTTATAATTACAAAAGAAGTTAAGGAAAAGAGAAGGGAAGGTCAACCGTGGTATAACAATGAATGTAAGTTGGCAAGGAAACATTTAAATAAACAATTTAGGATATTAAAACAACAACCCAATAAGGGAAATAATAAAAAAAAAATCAGTTAAGGAAAGCTTATAAAATAGTACTAGACAATAATAAAGGAAACTATGTTAAACATATGGTTAGATCTAAAAGGGGCAGTCCAATCAAAGGACAATAAATCATTTTAGCATACTGTAAATTATGGTATGAAAAGTAACAAGAAGATTGAAGCATATATTGAACCTAATGTTTGGGAAACTCATTTAAAACAACTATTTTATAGGGATGACCCTGAATACCTTGTAAACATGACGCAATTGAAGTTCAGGAAACAAATCTATAAATCTAACAATGAGATAAGAATAACTGAAATAGAAATTGCAATGAATTCACTCAAAAGAAGAAAGGCCCCAGGTCCAGATGGAGTCCCTTTAGATTCTTTAATTAGGACTAAACAATATTGGATCTCTTTTTTTATGCAAATTGTTTAATTATATTTGGATAACGGGAGTTATCCCAAAAAGTTGGAACTTAAATATTATTGTGCCAATCTTTAAAAAATGCGACAGAAAGGACCCGGGTTGTTACAGACCAATTAGCCTCCTTGATACTATAGGGAAGCTGTTGTCAAGAATTTTAAATAATACGATTATCTAATTGGGTACAGTCTAATAACATAACTGATGAAGCACACACTGGATTTAGAAAAGGGCATTCAACAACTGATCAAATCTTCACTTTGGTGCATCTTATACAAATATAAAGTGGTAAAAAACAAAAAAATTTTGTACCTTTATTGACCTCAAGTCAACCTTTGATAAAGTTAATAGAAATCTTTTTTGGGAAAGACTCTATGATCTATGGCTAGATCCCCCTCTACTAGAAATGATTAGGATGATGCATCAGGACAATTTTACTACTGTCAGGTATAATAACAGTGGAGAGTTAAGCAATTGGTTTGGATCTAATATAGGGGTCAAACAAGGTTGTTCATTGGCCCTTTTGTTGTTTAATCTGTTTTTCTGCACCTTATTAAATAAAATGTATAATGAATAATTTCAAATGCTGAGGATTCAAGTCAGAGCATTACCTTACTTGGCCTATACAGATGACGTGGCTTTACTATCAGTTAGTCATCTAGGTATGTCAAGGAGTTTGGATAAATTTTATATAGAATGCTGTGGTGCAGATCTACAGATTAATTACAGTAAGACCAAAGTCATGGTCTTTGGAGGTAACAGAAAGAATTATAAATATTTTATGAATCACCATAAATTGGAAGTTGTAACAGAATTCTGCTATGTAGGACCAACATTTAACCAAAATGGAAATTGTGGTGCACATTTAAGGGAGGCCAAATTGAGAGCTGACATTTTTTTTCCTGCTCTCATCCTTTTTTTTAGGATATGGAAAGAACTCTATAAAAGGTAATCTAATGGTAACTGATGCCAAGATTAAAACTCAACTCCTATATGGAGCTGAAATCTGGGGGATTAATATTAAAACTAAAATGGGCATTGATCCTTATTGGAATAAACTCTACAAGAAAATGCTAGGGCTCCCAAACAGTGCTCCCTTCAGCATTAGTGAGGGCAGAGCTTGGTAAAGTCTCAACAGAATGTCAAATACAGCAAAGGTTAGTAAATTATTGGTTAAATGTATTTAGGATGCATCCATATAGACTTCCATGTCTTTGTTTTGAAGGCACTTCATATTTATGTTCTCATATAATATCTCCATGTACGCGGGTTTAGAAATAATTAAACGTTTAGGGCTGTTACAAACTATTACGGACAGTCTTAGATATCCTCCAGCTCAGATAAAAGAACTGGTGAACTCTAGAATTAGAGATGCTCATATTCAAAAAGACTTGGAGGCTTGTAGATTATCCAAAGCTTGTCAGTGGCTTGCCAAAAATAAGAGATCTCACAAATTATAAAAATATCTGGAAATTTTACAAAATCCAGGTTAAAGGAATATTTTTACAAGATTTCAATTTGAATGCTTCACTAGTAATCTTAGGAAGGGGCAATATGAGAAGAAGGGTGGTGAAGATTTAACGTGTAAATGTGAGATAGGTCAGGATCATTTATTTCACTTGGCTATGTTGTGCCCTTTATATGAAAAAAAAAAAAAAACAGGTACTCCCTGTTGGGAAATATATTATAAAAACTTACATATCAGCCAGATCATTTACTGACATACTTATTAACAGCACAGGACATAAGAGTGCTGATCCCTGTGGCCTCCCTCTTTAACTACATAGAGTCGAGAGGATATCATTTGAAGCCCTGATAATGGCGGGTTGGTAACTATAGAAGTCAAGTTTGGCTACCATACCTCATGAACCTCTAAATGATCCTATGATCTTATAGATTCTTACTACAATCTGATTACAGGACTATTAGGTAAATTAGTCCCAGAGATTGATGAATAATTATTCACCTAATTCAAAGTACACTTTGAATGTGAAATTTTATAACAATAATGTATTAATGAGTTAACTAAGTCATGGCAGATATAGCTGCACAATACTGATATATTATATGTAATACAAACCAGTTTTTAATGTATGCATTAATGACTATGTAAAATGTGTGTAGGAAATTATCTTATCTTATATTTTTTTGTATTGTGAAACTTTTCCCTCCATTTGTAATGGCATTATGTATGTCAACCAATAAACTTTAACTAACTAAATCAGCACTTGTTAACTTGCTCTACAGTGGCTGAAAACAATGGAGTTATTTCTGTCTCTCTCAGTCTGCTTGAAGAGTGATGGTATCATCTTGGAGTACTGTAGCTTGCTGATTCAGGTACCCAATCGCAGCAGGCTGTAGAGTTAATGGTTTTCTTTACAGATTTCCAACAAACTCAGTCTGGTTTGTGTTTAGATAGATAAGTTTAACATCTATTATTCTCTCATAAAAAGTTGATCAATTGACTTTCAATGCTGAACTGAAGTAGTGGAACTCTCTCTGTGAGAGACCAGCGTGCCTGTATCACAACTCTCAGTTCTTTTTCATCTAAACTCTGATTTTTTCTAACTATATAACACAGGGTTGTTTAATTAATATAAAATAAAGCTACATTTTGTTAATTCATAGAAATAGTTTGTCTTTGATGCAACTTACATAAATACATTCATGTAAGAACATTTTTTCATGTCACATTGACAAACGGGTGCCTGTCATACTCTACTATTTCAAGCACATGTTCTGTCTGAACTCAAAAATATCAGTTCTTTGGTAGCTTCTTTGTGAAAATACATCATGTATGTGTATAAATAGAAACACTATATGGCATCTCAATGCACCATGTCTCTTCCCCACAGTTGAGGCAGTTGCACTTTGCTGCCACCTATCCCCTGCTCCGTAATTCCCCTACCTTCTGCTTTACATTTGAGGCTACTGCACTCTGCTGCTCACTGTCTTCTCCCATACAGTCAGGGACTGTGCACCCTGCTGCCTCCATCCCCTGCCTAAAGAATCAGGGCTGCTGCCTGCACCCTACCAAAACAGTTGGGAATGCTGCACCCTGCTGCACTCTCTCCCCCTCCCCAACACACACATTCAGGGAAACTGCATCTGTTGCCCCTTGTTCCTGTCTGCACAATCAGCAATGCTGTTCTCTACTAAACCACAGATTCCTAGATCCCCTGCCTCCACAGCTGGGGCTGCTGCACCATGCTGCCATAGGCCACCTGAGGTGGGGCTTGTGCTGCACCTTGCTGCCCCCTTTTATTGCCCAAAATGGACAGAACTGCTGCACCACACACCCTGTCTAACAATTAGGGCTGCTGCACCCTGATGCCTCCCTGTGTCCTGTCCCATAATAAAGGCCTCTACACCATGCTGTCCTAGGTCTCCTGTCACCACAGCCATGGCTGTTGCACCCTGCCCCTGTCTACACAGTTGGGTTGCTGTGGTCTGGTGTGCCCTAGAGCCCACACCTCCACAGTTAGGGCTGCTGCACCATGCTACCACTTGCCACAAGAGTAAGGGTGTTTACTGCACTCTGCTTTGTGCCTCCACAGTTGAGGCAGTTGCAACCTGCTGCCACCTGCCAAGTTAGATCCTTGGCTACACCCTGCTACCCACATCTCTTGTTATAAACAGGAATGACTGCTGCACCGTGTCCCGCAGTCTGGGCTGCTGTACCCTGATGACACTCTATCTCCTGACCAAACAGTTGGGAATGATGAACCTTGCTGCCCTCTTTCCCCATCCCACAGTCATGGCCATGACCCAGCACCCTGTTGCCCCCAGTTCCTGTAGGAGGGAGCAACATAATGCAATAACCCTAAGTGTGGAGGCAAGGGGATCCATGGTGCAGCAGGGCACAGTGGTGGCAGGGGACAGAGGGCAACATGATGCAGAAGCCTTGGATTTGGGGCAGGATGCAGCTGGGCATCAGGATACAGAATCCCTGCCATGGCACAGAACACACTTGGTGCAACAACCCAGCCGATTTAGGGCAATGAAAGTATATAGCAGGGTTCAGCAGCCCCAGTGTTGGAGGCAGGGGGCATGGGACTCTAGGGCATGGCACAGCATAGCAGCCCTGACTGTGGAGACAGGAACAGGGGGCAACATGGTGCCATGACTGTGGGTTTGGGGACAGAGGGCAACAGGGTGCAGCAGCGCAACTGTTCAGGTAAGAGACAGGGGTGGCATCAGGGTTCAGAAGTCCAAAATGAGGGATAGGCGGCAGCAGCCATACCATACCTTTTTGGGTCAAGGGATGTGGGTGGCAGGGTGTAGCAAAGGATCTGACTCTGGTAACTGGGGGGCAGAAGGGTGCAACTCCCTCAATTGTGGAGGCATACAATGGGGTTCAGCAAATGCCTCAACTCTTGTGGCAAGTAGCAGCATGCTAACTGCAGAGGGATGGAGCTCTAGGGTACAGCAGGCCACAGCAACCCTAACTGGGTAGACAGCAGCAGGATGCAGCATCCCTGGCTGTGGTGACAGGGGACAGAAAACTGCATGATGCAGAAGCCTCAACTGTGGGGATGAACAATGGGAGGTATCAAGGTACAGTAACTCTGACTGTGAGACAGGGTGTGGGTGGTACAGCTGCCCTGCCCATTTGGGGCAATGAAGTGGGTAGCAGGGTACAGCACAAGCCTCACCTCAGGGGGACCTGGGACTCTAGGGTTTAGCAGAGAAGAACAATCCAGACTGTGGAGACAGGAACAGGGGGCAACAGGTGCGGCATCCCCGACTGTGGGGGGAGGGCAGCAGAAACCCCAACTGTCTGAGCAGGATGCAGCAACCCTGACTAACTGGGATGCAGTATAGTGTAATGGTTTAAAGGTCTGAGCTGCAATCCTGGATACCTAACTTTGAATCCCATAGCCCCAACTTACACACTGTGTGACCCTGACTAAGTCATTTAACTTCTCTGTGCTCTGAGGTCACACATGTAAACAAGTTTCAGCTTAGTGTGTTTCTCCTGGTTAAAATATATATATGGCAAGTGATGGAGGCAGCAGGGTGCACAATCCCCAACTGTGTGGGAGAAGACAGTGGGCAGCAGAGTGCAGCAGCCTCGAATGTGGGGCAGAAGGCAGGTGACTTGTGGGGCAAGGGGACTTGTGTCAGCAAAGTGCATGTATTGACTCACTGAATGAGGCACTGTCACAATATGTTGATGCCACATTAGAGACATAGTGACTAGGTTCCTCTCATACTTAAAAGACACTGCTGAGCTCTTGGCCCTCCTGGGGGATCTACAGTTAGAGAGCGACAGAGAGTGTCTCCTAGTATCCATTGATGTAGAATCTTTATACACTAATAGCCTGCATGAGGGAGACCTTGAGGCGATGCGGGCTTTGTTGGATATTGCTATGAGTCTGGGTGAGAAACAGAAGGCTTCCTTAATAACATTGTCACAACTGGTATTAACATCAAATATTTTTCTTTTCCAAGGCAAATATTATCACCAGGTGAAGGGTACTGTGATAGAGGCCACTTTTTCCCCAATTACACAAACCTTTACCTGGGACATTGGAAAAGGCACTTCATTTACAATAGGGAGGTTAATGTTTTTATGACCTTATAGATCTGTGGAGGGGATATATAGATGATGTGTTGATGGTGTGCTGGAGAGAAGAGCAACAATTGTGGGAATTTGTCCAATATTTACATGACAAACTCAAATCTTAAATTTAATGTACATCCAAGTACTATTAATGTCTTAGATGTTACGATTCACAGACTGGAAGATAATAAGATTAGGACAGATTTGTTTAGAAAGCCTATGTTTAGGAACACCATTCTGCTTGCCACAAGCTGTCATCCCCAACACACCATTAGCAACATCCCCAAATTCCAGTTCATGAGGCTCAAAAGGAATTGTAATACTGTGGACTATCAACGAGAGGCAGAAGATATGACCAAAAGATTTTTAGAGAGGGAGTATGGCCAAGATGTTATTCAGGGAGCTAGGGTATCAGCTGAAGATATATCTACAGAACAGCTTTTAGTATATAAAGAAAAACAAAATGAGAAAAAGGATACTGTTATTATTACTATTACCACCTATGGTCCCTTCTCAAATCAAATTAGGGAAATAACTAAACATTGGAGCATCCTTAAGGCTGAACCCTTGCTAGACACAGTAACCACAGAACCCCTAGGATTGTCTATATAAGGGGAAGAAACTTGGATGACCATTTGGTTACCTTTTTACAACCAGTTGTTAAAAACAAATTGCTTGGATGTCCCCCCAAGAGGTTGCTCCCCTGTGGTAAGTGCAAATATTGCAGTGAAATTGAGAAAAAGACACACTGTAGTAGTATTAATAGCACCAGGGATTTTGAAATTAAACAACTGATAAATTGCATCATCACAGGGGTTGTATACCTTGCAATGTCTACTTGCCAGGTTTTATATGTCAGCAAGATATCATGCAAACTTAAGAGAGAATAGGCAGACACTTAAGTGATAGCCGCTGTAAGGTTGAAAAGAACGCCCTATATAAACATATAATGGATTAGGGTACTGACCATTACTTCACCTTTTGGGGTGTGGAAAGGGTTAGTATCAGCCCGAGAGGGGGGGGGGAGACCTGGAAAAAAAATAACTCAGAAAAGTGTCCTTCTGGATATTTGAAATGGGTGCATTAAACTTTCCTGGCCTAAATGACACTTTTGAACTTTCCCCTTTTCTGAAAAATCAAATCCTCTTCTTATTCTGCCTTTTGAGGGAGAGTACGTATATAGTCCTTAATGGAATTTTTAATGGTGACATTCTGTTTGCTGTACTTTATCCTAAGTACCCACTTGAAAACACTGGAATCTGTGCTCAAAACACCTTGCTTATGTCATGTTGTTTGACTCATGAAATGTACTTTTTCCAAATATATAATTTGATATTAGAAACTTAAAATAGCATCAAATAATTTTAGGTCATCTGTCCAAGTTACAGCTAGTTATATTTATTATATTACAGTGGCACAGTAGTACCACTATAGTTAGGGTTGAGTACTCCATTTAAGGTTAAAGTGTGACATTTTGCAGCTTAATAACTATGCCACTGTATGACAGATTTGCCTGCAATTTGGCAGGCATGATGCGGTATCATAGATCTCAGAATCTGCCAAGTTTTGTTCTGGTCAGATATATGGTTGCGGAGTTATAAAGCAACATTCCATAGCACATTTACACTTTTTAGTGCATTCTTTGCTCTTGCCTACAGGTCGCATGGTTTGTGCGACTGGTCCAAAACCTTCAGGGAACATGCAGCAGGGGTCCCTGATGTGCCTTTTGAAGATTTCATGAAAAAATATTAAACGGTTCAAAAGTTATTCAAAAAACAAGTTTCCATTATAGTCAATGGGAAAAGTTTACAAAAGTTCAGCAGTGTCACAATGACAGTGATGTAATGACCTAGTGTCGTGAGACAGCCATTTTTTTTCAGTTGTCGACTGCGTTACTGTTTCCTTCTGTGGCGCCGTTACCTTAACCATTTGCATTTCTATTTGCATTTGTGTTACTGTTTGCATTTTTCTTACCAATTGTGTTTCTGTTGGCTTTACCGTTTGTTACTGTTTTCATTAACGTTTGCATTTCTGTTGCCATTAGCCTTACCATTTGTTTTCATTGTTTCCACTTGCGTTCCTCTTACTGTTTGAGTTACCTTTTATGTTTGCATCACCATGTGCATTACTGTTTGTACTTGCGTTACCTTTAGCATTACTACTTGACAAAAAATCACATGGTGGGAGCGCTGGGCCCGAAGGGCCCCCTGCCCTCCCACCAACACATTCATTCACTATTTATAATGCTCATTCTCAAAAAGAAGGGAAATTCATGGCAAAAAAACACCATTTAATGCATCAGTTAGGGTTGTTCCACAGCGACAAAAGTGAGGAAATTTGGTGTTAGGATTGCCACCCCTTGCACCCCAAGCCCATCCCGTCTCCATTAACAGGCATCAGGGTGTGCATTGGGGTCATTGGTCCTAACTCTCACCGCATTCTCTTATACTGCACTACCTCATCTTGTTTACATATGGGATGGGGTGAGAGTTAGGACTGACAACCCCAACGCACACCCCGATGCCTCTTGGTGGGGACGGGGTGGGCTTAGGTGCAAGAGGACAACCCTAACACCGAATTTCCTCACTTTTGTCACTGTGGAACAACACTAACTGATGCATTAAATGGTGTTTTTTGCCATGAATATGTATTATGGTGGCACAGTAGTGCCAGTGTAGTTAGGGTTAAGTACCCCATTTAAGGTTAAACTCTGAAATCTGGCAGCTTAATAACTCTGCCATCATATGACAGATTTATCTGAAATTTGGCATGCATGGAGCGGTACCATAGATCTCAGGACCTGCCAAGTTTCATAATGGTTGGATATACGGCTGCGGAGCTATATAGCGCCGTAGAATGTGGTAATTACGCTTTTTTTTCCACATTCTTTGCTCGTGCCTACAGGTCACACGGTCTGTACGACCGGTCCAAAACCTACAGGGAACATGGAGCTGGGGTCCCTAATGTGCCTTCTGAAGAGTTCGTGAAAAAATATTAAATGGTTCAAAACTTATTCAAAAAACAAGTTTCCCATTATAGTCAATGGGAAAAGTTAACAAAAAGTTTGACAGTGTCGCAAATGCAGTTTTTAGTGTTGCAAATGACCCCTGTAGTGTCGCAAATCCACCATCTTGTTTTCAGTTGGTGGTCACAGAAATGCTTGGGATTTAAATTTGGGACCCTCTAAGGACACAATTCTTGCTGTGTTCACCTAGTCGAGTCCAGATGATGCTAGCCATGTCTTTTTCTGGGGGGTTAAACACCCCAGAAATATGTTTTTCTAATTTTTGTAAACAGTAGTGTCACAAAGTAGTGTTGCACATTGGACACTTTCATGCTTTTTTTTTCGTGAAAGTGTCGCAAATCACAACACTACTTTGCAACACTATGCCCAAAAGAACAGGAAATCTTTGACACCCTGTTGCAAAAAAAACTCTTTGGTCTTTTGGGCTGAAATTTGGATGGAAGAAAGCCAAGATCACACAGATGTGCCTTTTGGTGGTTTGGTGCCAAAATATTAGAGGGCTGCAACATTCTGGCACTCTGCAGTTGACACATTTTCCCATAGGATTGAAAACCTAACTGCGCATCCCCCCACCACCACCACCACACACACATACATGCAAGTAGGGGAAGGACCAAGGCAACACAACCAATCACACACAACCACCAGCAGCTAACAGGAATAACGTACAACTATGTAAACCACAAAACCACACACCCATACTCCCATCGGGCTGTCGCATGGGGTACCTACTGCTAACTCTCCTCCCGGTCATTCCACGCACTGCTAAACACATATCACTACAGACAACTGGATATCTTGAGCCAGAAGCTGCCACCAACACATAACACAGACTACACATAGGGTATTTTGCACTTTCGCAAATATGAAAGTGTCATGCTATAACACTTCCGTGTTTGCCACACTATTTTGTGAACATATGCTCCTAATGACTGCACATCTTTGCTATCATCCTGCAAGCAAACGGCTGGGTCATTTGGCCTCAAATTTGCAGGATGGCAAGACCTGGTCCCACACATGTCCTTTTTCCTGCTATTGTGCTAAAATACTTAAGGATTACAAAGTTACACTGTTCCAAAATTGAGCAATTTGCCATAGACTAACACTGCAGCACCCATATGTTGAAAACAAAGCGCGGTACACCAGTTTCGCTATTGCCAGCTTGGTTCACCTGTATGTCAACTAATCTTGAAGAACAACTTTGTCAATGATCTATGATATTTCAAGTTGGATTTCTTCACTTCCTACAGTAACACAGGTATACACCTCCTGCTAGATGTGTGTGACTAGTTGTGTTGCCTTGGTCCTTCTCCTACTTGCATGTATGTGTGTGTGTGTGGTGGTGGGGGGATGCGCAGTTAGGATTTTCAACCCTAACACCAAATTTCCTCATTTTTGTCGCTGTGGAACAATCCTAACTGATGCATTAAACAGAGTTTTTTGCCATGAATATGTAAAAATAAATAAATATATATAATTTAGGAATAATTATTATTTATAGATTAGCTGCAATTGGCAATAATTTAGTGGCTTAAACATTTGACATTTTTATTCTGCTTTCATTCACTCCTGTCACTCACTTTGGTATTCACTATGTTTGTATTGCACTTGGGTTTAAGCGCTGTCACTTTAACAGTGTCACTTTTAACAAGGAGTGTAACTTACTTACGAGCAGAACATACCCCTGAGGAGGCACTTATGAGCAAAACCATTAGGGTCATTTTTTCCTGGTTAGGACCCCCTCTGTTGCCTTTATTATTATACACTTGGCTTTGTATATTTTGTGGAATTAAAATTGCTGCTACTACATCCTGGTGATGCTGATCTTTTTTTGCCTTGCTCTGCCTCAACTGTGGTGAAGAGACATTGTGGAGGGAGAGAGACAGAGCAGCAGGGTGTAGCAACCCCAACTGCGTGGGTGGATACAGCAACCCTGATTCTTTAGGCAGGAGATGGAGGCAGCAGGGTGTACAATCCCCGGCTGTATGGGAACAGACAGTGGGTGGCGCAGTGCAGCAACTTCAAATGTAGAGCAAAAGGTAGAGGGTGTGAGGGGCAGGTGACAGGAGACAGCAAACTGCAGCAGCTGTCTCAACTGTGGGGAAGAGACGTGATATATCGGCATGCCATATAGTATTTCTATTTATACACGTACATGATGTACTTTCACACAGAAACCATCAAAGAACTGAAATTTGTGAGTTCAGACAGTACAAATTACTAGTTAAGAGACTATCTAGAAACTACTAATGTAATAAACCCTACTCAATCTGGATTCAGGCAATCTCACAGCACTACCACAGCCCTGGCCTCCGTTACCAATGAGTGGCTACTTTCCATGGATAAGAAACATGTGACAGACGCAGTCTTCCTGGACCGCAGTAAAGCCTTTAATACGGTCGACCATGCTTTACTTCTCGACACTTTACACTGCCACGCATCTCCAGCAATTTTCTATCCTGGTTCAAGAGCTACCTGGCTGACAGACGGCAACAGATAAAAGCTGATGGCTCACTCTCTCAGCTCCTTCCCATTACAAGAGGCATACCGCAAGGCTGGATGCTTGGACCCATACTCTTCACTATCTACATCAAATCTATTGATAACAACATCACCAAAGCTAAGCTTCACCTATTCACAGATGATACTGTGATCTGTCTCTCCGAGCCTTCAATTTTTGGTGTCCAAATGGAACTCTAATCCCAGTTCAGTCTTCTCCAGCTCAGACTGGCGCATTCCAGACTTCTTCTAAATGTGCCACAATCTTTGGTAATTTCCACTGTCATCACAGTGTGATCACTATGGGAGGTCACCAGAGGTCAAATCTCCAATTTCCTTTTTCCATAATACAGACTGCAGTTATTGTGACTGGAACTTACTGCTTTATTACTGCCACTATCTTCTGTGATTTTCAATGCCAAGAGTTCACTGATTAGAACAGTACTACCAGCATGCTGAACAATTTTCATCATCATTCATACCAAGTCTGTCTTCTGAGGAAAGAAGGGAGAGGGGGGACATGATAAAAACTTTCAAGTACCTCAAGGGAATCAACAAAGTCCAAGAGGGTAGCATCTTTCAGAAAGAGACTTGCAAGAACAAGGGGACACAATTTAAAGATAGAAGGAGGGCAGTTCAGGGGCAATGTGAGGAAGTATTATTTCACAGAGAGGGTAGTGGATGCATGGAACAGCCTTCCTGAGGAAGTTGTGGAGTCTAAAACTGTGGAAGAATTCAAGAATGCATGGGACAGACATAAGGCAATTCTTGTGGGGGGCAGGAAGATATAGGCTGTTGGTTAAATAGGATCTGCGGCCTATCCTGTAGGTAGGTAAATGGGCAGACTAGATGGGCCTAGCAGTCCTTATCTGCCGTCAAAGTCTATGTTTCTATGTTTCTATGTGCTTGAAACAGCAGAATGTGACAGACACCTGTTTTTAAGTCTGACATGAAAACAAGTTCTTACATGAATGTATTTATGAAGGCTACCTCAAAGAAACTATTTCTATGAATTAACAAAATTTAAATTTATTTTATATTCATTATACAATCCTGTTATACAGTTAAAAAAAATCAGTTTTGATGAGAAAGAACCAAGAGCTGTGATACAGTCAAGCTGATCTCTCACAGAAATTTCCACTACTTCAGTTCAGCATTGAAACTCAAATGATCAACTTTTTAAAGAAGAGAATGATAGATTTTAAGCTAATCTATCTAAACACAAACCACAGACTGAGTTTGTAAGAAACCTTGAGAGCAAACCATTAACTCTACAGCCTGCTGTGATTGGGAATCAGAAGCAGCAAGCTACAGTACTCCATGATGATGTTGTCACTCTCCAAGCTTTAGTGAGAGAGACGGGAAAAACTCTGTTTTCAACCGCCATACAGCAAGTTAACAAATACTGATTTAAAGAAAACCACAAAACCAAATAGCATGACATTTAAAAAAAAACACTTATCATGGCACAGGGATATGAATTCAAGCTTTATTAACAATATGCAACACCCTTTATACATGATCTTTAATTTAAAAAAAATGTGTAAAGGTTAGAATTCAATGAAGTGGTGATAGGTAAAGCTTCAGAATGCCCTCTTCAGATGAGAAATTGGTTTGTCAGTTAGGCAACAGAAGGTGCTTGATCAACACACAGTCCCTGAATAAAGTTAAAATTCTATTCGACTTCCAGGCAACCACTCTGTGTGACTGCACAATTTTGTGAGGACGCATGTTTCCAGTCTGGTGTTAGAAATGTGCATTTCTATTGTTTTAGAGAGGGAAAGAAATTGATGGACCAATGTTCTTCATTGTTTTCTATAATCTTCTTATGCCCATATGTTCTTAAGTAACCTTTAAATGCATACAAAGTGCCATATTTAAAATGAAGTTCCAAAGCAGAAGCCTTTAAGAACTGTTTAGGATTCTAACTAGAACAATAACTGGTTCACTTACACCTAATTTAAACATAGCTCACCTTTTTCATTGCCACACACAATCTCTCTCAGCTTCATCATGTCCAATGCTCCTCCCATGACCGTTCCACTGGAATGTCCTGAACCTAGTAGTAGTAGTAAAAAAATATTTATTCATAAACATATTTATGAATTTAGGATAAAACTTGATTGAGTCACAGACTCATTTGCAACAAGATCCTCTCAACTATTACAAACATTACAAAAATATGTTATGCAAAATTAGTTTATATCCATGTACAAGAATTTACTACAATAGGTAGTGTCAAACATTTTTACATTTCACATGCATACAAAATAGCTTCATACGTACAAGGTAACTTAGTGATTGTAAACATAAATATAACATTTAATAGAATATAAGACAAATAGAGTTAAAAAATCCTTACAATCGTCTTATGTTCCCCCATTGATCTAATTGAGTTGGGAAAATCAGAGCCCAATATTCCATACCTTGGCTATTGACAGCCCTGTCTTAGTTTTTTTTGCAATAACTCCCAAACCAGGTTCTGATTAGATGTCAGTTTTTTTCCTGTACTGGGTCTCTTAGGTCAGGAGGGATTTTGTTCCACAGAAGTATGACTTGGTAATATACTCTCTGATGGCAAACTTCCAGGTTACACCCTGGCCTTATGCATTAGCATATCAAAGCAATACAAAATACCAATTTCTTTTTTGCATCTACTGTTAAACAAGATCTAATTCTATACAAGGCCCCTAATCTTCTATCTATATTCTTTGATCAGCTATCAATATGAACACCTCACTTCAAAAAACTATCTAGCCACATCCCCAGATATTTTTAAGACCGCACCTGTTGAATCGGGCAGCCCCCCAGGATAACCACTCCTGAAGACCCCTCCTCCTATATTTCATTTGATCTAGAGAATAACATTGGCTTATTTTTTATGTTTTCATTAAGGATCAATTTACTGGTCTTAAAGAAAACCTGCAATTCATTAAATGCATTTTGCAATTTATCCTGTATTATAATTATAGTGTCAACAGGTGAATATATAATAGTTTCATCTGCATAAAGATGGAAATTAACAGACAGATCAGAAAAAGTTGTATAATTTATGTAAATATTAAAGAGGAGTGATCCCAGGATGGAACCCTGGGGAACCCCCGAGACAACAGGCAACGGACCCAAAAACAAATTCCCCATAGAGACCACCTGTGTACTACCAGCCAGGTATGAAGTTAGCCATTTCAGTGCCCCCTCCTGTAATACCCATTGAGGCTGTCCTAGACAGGAGGACATGGTGGTCCAAGGAATCAAATGCCTTGGACAGGTCAACAAATATTGCATCCACTTGTGTCCTCCTGTCCAGGCAGTCTACACATCTCCCACTTCCTTAACCAGTGCCGCCGTAGTGCAGTACCTGACTCGGCTCCAACCTGTGTACTGCTACTGTGATGCAGACCCTGTAAAACTGCAAATCACAGATCAACTCTTGACTCAGCATACAGAAAGGAAGAAAGACATATGTGATTCAAGCAAAATGATATTGCTTCTTTAGGAAAGCAGAAACATCTATTTAATTAAAAGACAGGCATAGGCAAATGAGGATGTGACACTGCAGTCTGTCTCAAGCGTGTGTATCTTGGCTGTATCTGTTTTACAAAGGCTCTGTGGAAACCTAACATTCAAAGGCCAGCTCAGTGCACTTACATCAGAAGGTCCAGGCCAATATTGGCCAGATGGGGCACATGCATCAGTAAAGACCTATTGTGTCCCAGTACTAATACATGGCTGCTGACATTATCAAGACAAAAATTCTGCTTATTTGCCCAGACATAGCATCTTTGTGGCTTGCTTGGACCCCAGACATTCTTAAGCCCTGTGGCTAGTTGCACTAATGAGGTAAGTCTGTAATTAAGACCCTTTTTTGTCTTAGTTTCATATGTTAGATCAAAAACAAAATACCTGTTAGACTTAGTATGCAATGCAGACTCAAGTGAAAACTCTCTGTAAAATGCAAAACAGCAAAGGTGGGGAACAAAATTGGCACAGACAGCCTACTAGAAACTTGAGACCCTTACCAAAACACTGTAGTCACAAAGATAGAAAATACAGTATAGCACATGAAACTCAGTTGAGACTGACCTCGGATGACAGGGACATATGAGTAGCTAAAGCTCTGAAAGATACTTGGTTATTAATACAAGCAGTTAAGAGTAAATGGAAATAAGGCACTGGTACAGTACTTAAATTACGTCATAAAGCTGTCAGTGTAGTTTGAGGCAAAACTGGAAAGATAATTACTGATAAATGGCAGTCACTATAAATTAAAAGACATGATATGCAAGAACAAGCATGGCAGCACCAACAATATATGACTACATAATAACTAGGCAGAAAGTAAGGGAGGCCATGTTTTAACACAAATGTAATTGAGAATAACTTGGGATATTACTTAGATGGGTTAGGCCATGCAAGATTTAAAATAACTAGCAAATTAAAGAGCTTCTGATGCCTCAAAGAAAACATTTAAAAATATAATAATTAGATACAATTCTGCTTGCAGTCTATTTATATTTTACACATCCCCCCCATAATTTATTACTAAATAAATTTGTATGAATATATTATTGGTATCCTTTATTGTTTATTTTGAGTTCATCTGCCTCTACATCTCACTCCCTACTTCAGGTCATGATGACTTCAACTAGGGAGAAAGCAGCAGGAATAGATTAGCTCTTCATGAGCAAAGATCCTTTTTTCATGCAGATTACCTCACTACTAAATAATGGGAAGGAGGAATGCAGAACTAATGAGAAATATAAGAGGGACATTTACTAAATATTATGTTTTGTTAAAGTTCTCCTGAACATGTCACCAGCTCTTAAAGGGAGTAAGCAATTAATACAATGTTACTGAAGTGACAGTCGTGCTGCTCTGCCAGGAAACAGCATGGAATAAATAGTAGCTTTTCATCTTCCCCACTCCTGACTGGAGCATGCAAGAAAACAGCCAGAAGGGCTAAAATAGCTCAGACACCTGCTTCACTGAGCGATGTGGGTGAGCCCATGGCTCACAACCCCTGGCAGGAGGCAACAGTGCCAGTACCTACAAGTTAAGTAAAGGACCATGCTGCCCTGGTGCCAAATCAAGAGTTGGGGCTACAGAGCCCTGAAGGAGTGTCTCAAAGCAGTCTTCAGCTCTTTGTGTTGCTGCTTATATACTGGTTTCAGGCTGCTATTAAATAAAAGCAAAGAGATCAAGTTCTCGTTGGCACACTCCTTCAGGGCTCAGTAGCCCAAACCTAGACCTGACATGACATGAGGGCAACCTGGACTTGGCACCAGAATGGTAGCAGGTTTCTTTGCCAATCAGCAAGGAGAAAAGAGCTTTTTGAACGTGGATGTTGCCAATGCGATCACTACTAAATGCTTACTTGGTTAAAGGAATTCTCACAGGACAAACAGTAACTGTTTAGTTATTTCAAAAGAAGCAGCAGTTAAGTGCAATCAATGGCAGTAGCATTTTGCAAATACAGTAGTCCCTCGTTATAATGAACACCTCTGGAGCCATCCTATTTGTTCCTTATAAAAAGGATTCATTATAAGGAGGAAATGCATTTTCATGAGTTATAGCATTTCCTCAAACGCTCCATGGAAATACAGTAGTAACCGTGGCTGAAGTGTGAATGTACACTATTTTTAATTAAAAAGCCCAGAGGTACACTGTACCTGAATACCCAGTCAACGATCACAGTCCTCGCATTTTAGTTTTAAACCAAATATGCTGTGATCAGGAAGACCGACTGACAAGACCAGGAGCAAGACAAATGAATGGTTCGTCTTTGTTTCAGAGGAAACTGCAAATTGGTAGCTGCCCTACAAAGTGCTGAGATCAAATTAAAGCAAATGTAGCAGGAGTGCAAAGGGAGAGTTTGTGTTTTTTTTAATTACAGTAATCTCTGTAGTGGTGTGGAGAAAGTCCGATGAAGTACAACTGCTCTTCACTGACTGAAGTTCAGATCGAGCGCACTCACTACTAATTGCCAGCACTGTAATCAGGTTTTTGCTGCAAACCTTTGAGTTTGAAGTGAGTACTGAATTTTTTTTTTTATTTATTTGTTTGTTCCACAGACAGGCTAGCATGTAGGCTGGCAGGCAGTGGGAAATCTCTGTGGCTAGAAGGAAAAAAGCACAATGCAAAGAAGTACATTTTTAAACACCAGTAGATACAAATTGCTTACACAGGAGGCTAACAGTGTTTAACAGGTTATAGGAGATTGTAAAAGGCAGAGTGGCAGTAGGAGACAGCTGTGATAGAACCCATTCTTTTCATTGCTCACACATTAATGCCTATTTAATGGATTAAGCCAAAAACAATGGGAGCCATCACAGCTGTTTGCGATAACCGGGATTTGTTATAATGTGGGATGTTATAGCAAGGGAGCACTGTAACTACTTTTTCAAATAAGTGCTTGTAAGTGTAACCCCTCACCCCCCCCTTTTTGCAAAACTTACAGGTGGCATGCTGTTGAAGCCGACAGCAGTACCTGGTGGGGACTGGGTTCAGGGAGGATAAGGTTACTCGGCACAGGGAGCCTAGGTTTGGCTACTCTGCACAGGGGCACCCAAGTAAATCCGAACACAGAAAGCAATAACTGTAATGTCCAGAACCAAAAATGGGGTTCTACAGTGTGGCTTTTATTCACATCCAAGCCAAACAAACAAAGCATAGACAGACCCCCACAGGGCTACATTCCTGGTAATGCAGATTAGAGACAACAGAACACTTCTTCACATTTTCAGCCCTCAGGCTCTGAACCCACCAGGCACACAGCCCGGACTTGCATGCAGCTTTGGGTACACAGCCCGACTTGTACACTACTTGGGTTTTCCCCACGGGCCCGGCTTCCCCACCAGTCACTTAATCCATGGTCCATTTTGGGAAATGAACCAGTTTTCCAATTGGTGGCTCCCCAAACCACCTTAGAGCCTTCGACTCCTAGAGAGAATTTTCCGTCCAATCCCATGTCTGGGTACTTCCCTCATCTCTGGCCAAGTGCATGAGGCAAAGAAGAAATCCACAGAGCAAATCCGTAGAGGTGGACCTGGTCACTAAAGATGGGGTTGTCTCCCACCTCCAGCTCCCACAATTCATACCCGGCCATTTCTCTGGAAACTAAACTCTTTTCTGAAAACTCGGCAATGTAGATTACAGGGTAGACATATGTCACATCTCCTCTACATGTCTTGACTTCCCATATGTGCTGGACTTGAATATACTTTTACTTTTGGATAAGCCTATTACTCTAGGCTTCCCACTACTTTAGTAGTCCAATCCTCACTATCACACAAGTCCCAGGGTGAAAACATGGGCCCTTTAGAAAGAGCAGAAACTTACCCGCCAGTTACAGGTGCCCCACAGGCGAATCACAAAATCTTCTTGTTTCCCAAAAAACTCTTGGACCAAATAAGACAGCTTCTCCACTAGCAGAAAATCAGGGGGTTGCCCCTGGAATATGCAGGACAACCTTTCCTGCCCCATCCCCTGAGGGATGGGGCACTGAGACCCGATTCAACGGTCTCCACCACTTAAAAACTACTTTACGTGTCTCTCTTTAGGTGGAAACACACACCTTTTTCCTAAATGTAGCCCTATGTCAGGGCTGAGGCTCCACAAGCCTACACAGAGCTGCTGTGCTGCTCTCTCAGCAAGCTCCAAACTCCAACTGAACTACAGACTACTGTTCAAACCTCCCAACATTGTATTCAAACTCCCTGCTGCAGATTCCATTGTGGCTCATGCAGCTGCAACAGTTCTATGGTGATATTATCCCTCAGTCTTAGCTGAAACTGAGAACAGAGTGAGACCGTGTGAAACCCATTTAACTGGAGTTTCACAAGCTGCATTCCCTGCCTACCACTAGGTCTTACTGGGATTCTAGTAACCCCGGGTAACAAGGGGGTTACATAAGTATCTTTTAATATCATACAGGCACACAATTTATACAGACCTCTAGCGGGTTGATGATGTGCTGTAAAAGACAGAAGGGAAAAAAAAGTGATGATGCAAGTAGTATATGTGTATACTAAGTGTTAAAATGTTATCATCATTTGAATAGTGAAAATTATGTAAGGTCCCCATCCCTTCCACTCCTTCGGGCACAGGATATGACACAGCCCCCCTTCTGATGCCATGTGTGCCAGATATGATACAGCCCCACTTCCAGTTCTAGACTGTGAAGTTGCTATGGGGGAAGTGAAGGTTGGCTTGTTTGGGCTTGCTCAGGACATGTCATAGGGGACAAAAGTAGACTTGATTACATATTGTTTATTAACAATTGAACTGGTAAAACTTTTGATCGAGTGGTACCTTCACAATGCTTAAACTACTGTAGTAGGGTTGTATATTTTAAAATTATGTTTTGCACATTCAGACTGTTTCATATTAATACTGAATGCATATAGCTGTTAAGCCCTGGCAGTTTTTTATAATTTTATTTATATTTTGCTGCCATCTAAATGGCAGGTAATGGTTTAGTTTTATTCAGCTAATTTTAATTATTTTCTCTTATAAATTTGGAGGTCCTACTTTCTTATTTTATTTATTTGGTATTCGGAAAATAACCATTGAGCCAAGGCTCTTTTACAAAGGTTCCACATCATGTGAACAGAGTATAGACATTCAATCAAGAAGGTTACAGAGTTTTAGGACATTTGACACACTGAACAGCACAACAATCAGGAAAAGGTTACAGAGTTTCTTAGACATTTAAAACGCTATACAGCATATGGACATACATGTTAGTTGATTACAAGTGCAAGTAAGGCACAGAGGCACTAGAGATTAGGTTAGGTTGGGCAGAGGGTCAATAAGGACAGGATTTTGGTAGGGGGGAGGAGGGGGGCCTCTAGTAAAAGTGGTCAAGGAGGCAGGGCTGAGACCAGCGAGGCATAGACCCATCCTAGCATGGAGATGGGAAGAGGGGTGTACAGAAGCAGCCCCTTAGAGTGATTCAGAGGCATTGTCAAGGAGCATGTGGGAGGGTGGCTTCTGTCTTGTGCTGAGAATAGTTGCTGTTAGTAGAGTCAGGCCTTATCATCCAGAGTTTATCAGTTATTGGAGAAGCAGGTGCATACAGAGCTGGAGGTCAGGTAGTTCTTAAGGTCTTATTTGAAGCTGGACAGGCTAGTGGAGTTCCAAATGGACTCTGGTACCTTGTTAAACCAGAGAGGGGCTCTTTAGGAGAAGGCACGCTATCCAAGAGCTGTGCATCAGAAAGGCACCATCAGGGCCACTACATTCTGTTTCTGGTTATATATTCTGAACCTGGGAGGGAGAAAATGCCTGCTACGCACAGGGGGGCTTTCCTCAGTAATGCTTTTTTGCCTAGGAGGCATGTCAGGAATTTAGTCCTGCACCCAAGAGACAGCAGGTGTGTCTGTTCATAGAGGGAACAGGTTTGGGTCATTTGATCACCATTCAGGATGAGCCTGCAGGCCTTGTTGGGAGCTACATGCACCCTCGAGTACAGAGTCTGATGCTGTGCTGTATACAACCAGGCCATAGTCAATGGTAGACAGGATGGAGCCTGTGACTGACAGGTGGATGGCTGCCATGGTAAGGTGTTTTCTGTGCATGTAAAGCACACCAAGCTTGGTGTTGACTGTCTCAACCACCTGGTCGATATGTTAAGCATAGGATAAGGTTTCATCCAGGGTGACTCGCAGGTATATGAAGGAGTGTACCTGTCCCGGGGGGGTGGGGGAGTACATTGTTGGTGATGTTTATGGTGGGGAACCTTTTCTTGAGCTGGGGCTAGATAGCAGCATGGTCTTGTTTTTTCATAACTGAGCAGAGGTTTGTGCTCACAGAACCAGTCTTCTATTTCACTGAAGGAGTGCAGAAGTGCTGCTTGGAGTGGCTCAATTCGAGAGTTGTTGAGGATGACAGCATTGTCCGCATATAGGATTATGTTGGCATCACAGACCTGACAGAGATTATTTAGGAATAGGCCGAAGAGCAGTGGCCCCAAGATGGTTCCCTTGGGGACCCCCAGCATGACTTCCCTGGGATCAGACACTGTTTGTCCTATTTTTACCCACTGTGACCTGAGGGACAGGTAGTCTCAGAACCAGAGTGCTGCATTGGCAGCCACCCCCAGGCTTTGAAGCTGGGCCAGTAAGAGGGTGTGGTTGACGGTGCTGAAGGCTTTTGTTAAGTTTATGAACACCGCCCCTAGTAGTTTGCCTTCATCCATAGCTTTGTGAAAGTAGTTGGTGAACTCTATAAGGGCAGTCATGGTACCATGGCCCTGCCTGAACCCATGCTGGTTGGGGCATTGCAGTTGGTATTTGCTGATGTAGTCTGTTAGTTGGTCTGACTTGTCTGTTCTTGGGATGTCCATTCCCCATTGCATCTTGAAGCTGTTTCTTGTAATCCCATCATCGAAGATACAGTACTGCTTGGATGTTCATAATCTGGGCTTTACGGATCATGCCTCTGTTTGAACAGTTTAATTAGTAGTCCTGCGGTGCAGATCCACATTCCTCAAATGTTTTTCTTCCAACTGTAGTATCATATCGACGTTTTATTCCTTATCTGGCAGAATACAGACCAACCTTGACATGAAAAACATGAGAATATATTTACTCGGTGTAATCAGAAAGCTGCTTTGCCCAACTCTACCTCAAACATGGAAGAACAATGAACATGAATATTAATTTGTTTACCTGGGCTAGTCCATGTGAGATGTGCCATGGGACTCTGCTTCAGCCGAATTTGTTAGGCTGGGGGAGATTGAAGTACGTGACTTGCCTAACGGTTACCCATTGTGCCTGTTTGTGGTAGGGTTGGGTCCCGGGTCTCCTGAGTCACACCAACCACTGCACCACACTGCCTTCCTGCTTCTCCTGTTATTGCATTATTAGTAGAGGAACATGGGGGTAGCACTGTGAGGATCTTCACTTGGGATCTTTTGTTATGCCCCAGATAACTGAAAAATATATATATATTTTGAAAGACCTCAATATGTATACACTGGAGGAGAGGAGGGAACGGGATATGATTGAGACATTGAAGTACCTCAAGGGCATAAATAAGGTGAGAGGGGAAAACATCTTTCAGTACAGAAAGGGTGCTAGAACAAGGGGACATGACATGAGATTGGAGGGGGACCATATAAGGGGAAATGGGAGCAAGTTCTGTTTCACTGAGTGGGTGGTGGATGCAAGGAATGGACTGCTGCAGGAAGTGGAGGGAGCACACACTGGCGGGATTCAAACATGCATGGGCTAGAATTAAGGGAACCATAGTGACTGGAAGGAATAGCTAAGCCAGTGACCAACTAGGGTCATAGGCCGCTAGTACAGCTAGGGCAAATGGGCAGACTGGATGGGCCTGGCAGTCCTTTTCTGCCAACAACTTCTATGTTTCTATGTTTCTATGCCACAATCTTCTCGAGGTATTACACAAATAATTTTTGTTTTGTACCCCAAGAGACTACTGTTATTGGGCACACAGTTATTACCCCGTTCCCCTTGCAGAACCAGATATCATTGACGGTGACCCCACATATCTGCATGCTCTCTCAGAATATTTACCATATTTCAATGTTCATAAGATCTACCGACATTGACACTTAAATCACTTTTAGACAGGAAAGACACACACCTCATCCACATCAGCAATAATATGACCAAGGTTAATGAAGCAGTTTATGATCTTATTAATGACAGTGACTTTAATAGTGCACTTACTAACACATGGTTAGAGATTACATTTAAGGGTTTTGTTATTATAAAAGCATTTTAAATATTTTTACTGATTATTATGCTTTGCTGCCTGCGGCATACACTCCACCAACACTGTGAGCAGCTGGAATTCCTTTACAGGCTCGTGCTTTGGGTCTGTTAATGATACCTGCTCCTTATCCACTTCCCTAGTCTTCTTGCTGCTTCTTTCTGAGGCAACAAGAAGGGGGAATGTTACACGAGGTCCCTGCACCCTAACTGATACCCCAGAGGTACACCGCAGACAATTAGCATCTAGGTATACGTTATACTAACAAATAAGGTTAAGAACATCTACCGTACAAGAGTAGATGTCAGGATATGTATGCATATGATTGTTATGCATATATAGTTTTTGTAAACAAGATGTTAGGACACTTGTGTCCTTGGAGTATGATATGAGTCAGCTCTGCCATCTTCTGATGATCTGTATTATTACACGGCTATGTACATAAACTGTACATCTATTGTTCACACAAAGTGATGACTATAATAAAATTGTATAATGCTATCTAGGACTGTGGAGCCACCTCTAATTTAGCCAATAGGGCTCATCTCTGTAACCAGAAATAGTTCTGTCTTACAGTAACTATGGCAACTATCTTAGGTATATAATGTAAGACATTATGTCTTTTATCTCAGAGACCCCTGAGACTTCTATGCTCCTCGAGGTATAGGGAATGCATAGCACTGGCTCCCAGTTCCTATGGTAAGAACTGCTTAGGGCAACTGTGACTTTCCTTTTGGTAGTAATAAACAAGATGTATTACTCTTATGCAACTTGTCTGTGACTTCTTTGCATCTCTGTTATCACCAAGAACCTGAGGTGGAGGGTTTGGACCTCCCAACATTCCATTCCAACTTCTTTCCAGATGTTCCTTTCATTTAATTCACTACACCTGGTCTAGGCTCCAACTATCAGCCAGCTGCCACTCCCGTGCAGCTCAGCTCACAGTTTATCAGTGCAAGCTCCTCTCAGATAATCATGCTGCATTGCTGTATTAAACCATTAGCTCTCCCATTTTGCCACCTGGTTGTGGTGTTCTGCTCTTGACGCCCTCTTATTTCTGTGGTACAGGACTACGGTGTCTCAGCAGTCCATCATGGCCTGGGTAGCAGGAGCATGCTTATGTAAGTTTTGCACTCTGTTTATCTACTGCTCCTTTCCTTCCTGCCTTTTCAGCTACCCATGACACGCAATATACAGTATATACCTTGTAGCCTTTACAGTTTTCTTAAATTGTATGTAATTTTGTACTGCTTTGTCTACTTGCTGTGTTGGCTAATGCTGGATAATATGATATTTCTGATGCTCACAATAATTTGGCTTTCCTAGTGGGATTGGTTGGTTTACCTTCCCTGCAAGACATGCAAAGTGCTGCTATGTTCTGTTTCACAGACCAAAGTGCAGGTCTGATCACTGATTACACTACTGTTTGGAGTTAAGTCTGCTTTCTACTTGCAATAACACATGTATGACCTACATGAAGGTCTACAGAGCTTACACTTCAACTAAGCTCTCCTTTTTGAGTCTGTCATGGTGCACAGGCGCAGACAAACTCATTGCTATAAGAGGTGCTATACAGGGGTGTGCCCGATGGAGAGCTCATTGTCAAGGGGCAGGTCAGTGGCAGGCGAATCAGTTGGCAGGTTGGCGATGACTCCCTTTCAGCTGTTGGAATGGAGCTGGCTAACTTTTCAAAAGACACAGCCACACCAATAGTGATGCGTCTCAGTCCTTTGATGTTGCATTCCTGCACTGTTAAATTCCTGGTTGCGTGTTCACACTGCTGTAGCTTACAGTGCGAACACGCTTAACCCAAGCTGTCAGCATGCCCCCTTCCAATTTCAAATAAACAAACAGCGTCGGCCATCGCCGTCCACCTTTCACAGTCCCCATGAAAGCCGAGAGGGTACCCAATCCCCTGTCGGCATGCCACTCACGGGTTCATCTGCAGACGGTGGAGTCCAATCCCAGTTGGCATAATGTTCCCCCTATTTGTTGTGTGCTGAGGGCGGGGCGCACAATCTCTCTTGGCTTGTGTCCCCCCAAAACACTCTGTATGTGCAGACAGGGTGCCCAATCCCTGTCAGCTACAGTACTTCCCCCCCAATAAACACTCAGGTGGCATGCTGGATGCCCACCCTAGTGTGCTAAAGTCCCTGTTAAAACAGAAAACCTTCCCATGCTAGATTTTTTTTCTTGAACCTGTAAACAAGAAAATGGTCCCTTGTAGTCTGTCGTACCCCCCTTCCCCAACCCGCGCCCACCCTCTGCACACCCCACATCCCCGCACCCCTCTCACCCCATACTTACCTCCAGAGCCCCACGTGATGATCTTCAGTGGACTGGGAACATGTCTGCACTCTTCAAAGCAGACTGCGAACTGAAGAAATGCCGGTAAGCTGCATAATGTCATAAATGGGGAGGGGGGAGTTCAATTTTGGTACATATTGCAGCCATTTTTGTGCATTTTGGCACCAAATATTCAACATGGGGTTCTTGGGACCCCACCTCATGAATTCAGTGACTGTCTTCTGGTTATTTGGTCCCAAAAGGTGATTTCACATTCAATGCTCGTAATCACCTTTTGGGACTGATTAATGAAGCAATAGTGTTACTGTTCATGAAGTGGCTCACAAAAAGCCTATGTTGCAAATTAGGTGAAAAAATTCCAAAAAAAAGGCTGTGTTATGAGCGTGCGTGGAGCAGTTTCTATGCACACTTGTAACGTTGTGAATTTGTAATATTTTCACTCCAGATTTTCAACACTAGCATTTTTTTGCACCTCTTTACAAACAGTACAGTTGTCATTTTTCATATCCTGGCCAAAATGTGTTTTCGCACTTCTGGCACAGAATAGCACAGTCGCTGTGGGAAATCAGTGTTTGGGACAGATTATGAAATTCACGGTGACACTGTTCATGAGCGGAAGTACCAAAATGCCTATGATGAAAATTTAGTGACAAAATTCCATAAAATTATTATGTTATGAGCATGTGTTGCGCAGTTTCCACGCACACTCATAACTTTGAGAATTTGTAATGTTTTCTCTCAAGATTTTCAACACTGTCAATTTTGCACACCTCCTTATGAACAGTACAACTGTCATTTTTCACATCCTGTCTGAAATGTTTTTTTTGCACATCTGGCGCACAATGACATGGTCACTGTGGGGAATAAATGTTCAGGACAGATTAAGAAAATGACAGTGACAATGTTCATGAGCAGAGGTCACAAAAATACCTATACTGAAATTTTGATGAAATAATTCCACTAAATGACTGCTATGAGCGTGCATTGTGCAATTTCCACGTACATGTATATGTTCGAGCATTTTTAATATTTTCACTCCAGATTTTCAGCACTGCCATCTCTTCACACCTCCCTATGGATGGCACAGCTGTCATTTTTCACATCCTGCCTGAACTGTGTTTTCAGTTGCTATGAGAAATCAATGTTCAGGACAGATTAACAAAATCACAGCGCCACTGTTACTGAGCAGAGGTCCCAAATGCTTTCAAAAGGTGGGGAGGTCACAAAAAGGCCGTGTTGAAAATTAGTAGTGCAAATACCAACAAACTCCTAGGGTGCTAGGGTTTCTAACTGTAATGTCCCACCCTATACAGACTGACAGGCATCAGGGGTGTGCCTTTGGATTGCCAGCTGTAATGCTTATGCCATTCCATTCCCACCCCCACCCTGAAGCCAGTAATAGGCATCCAGGTGTGCCTTGGACTCTTCAGCCCCAGGGTTCACCACATTCTCTTATGCTGCACCCATTTCAGTGTATGTCCTTATGAAATGGGATGACTGTAAAGCTGAACACCCCAAGACACACCTCAAAGCTTGTCGGTGTCTGCAGAATAGAGTTAGATGAAATGCCGGGAGTGTTTTAGGTGACAACCCAAAGGCACACCCCAATGCTTGTCCATCTCTGCAGGGTGGAGGTGGGGTTGGTGCGAGTTCAGTACTTCACTGCCATTCTATTCTGCATCTGTCTGACTCCTGCACATGCAATGCTAATATCAGCAAGCAAACATTCGGCTTGTTTGCTCCAGCCATACTGTATTTTTCTGTTCAGTCAAGCATGTAATCTCTCCCACTGCCCACACCACTTGCTTTGAGATCACCAACTGCTGTTTCACTCACTTGGTCCCAATCCTGACACAGGCTGGCACACTCGCATACACACATACAAAAAAAAAAGTCAGGAATGTTAATGTTAAGCTCACCAAGTTGTGGAGCTGCCATAAAATCTGTAAAACTACTCTGCCCAAGTACAAAGCATGCTCAGGTTACAGGAATGCACTAGCAAATGGGCAGGAAGGAGGAGTGGAAGAACAATGGGGAATAATAAAAACTGCCATCACAGAGGTAACAAGCCTTTGTGTAAAACAAATAAACAAAACGAAATGAGGTAAGAAACCACTATGGTTCTCAAAGGAAGTGGCAGTGAAGATTCAAGAGAAAAAGAAAGCATTCAGGAAGTACAAGGAATCACAGAAGGAACAGGACAGAGAACTGTATCAGTTAAAGCAAAAGGAAGCTGGGAAGGCAGTCAGAACAGCAAAGACCAAACCGAGGAAAAGATAGCCAACTCAGTTAAGAAGGGGGATAAAACCTTTTATAGGTACATCAGGGAGCGAAGGAAGACCAAGGGAGGGATAGTGAGGCTTAATAAAGGGGAGGAGGGTGGGCAGAGGGTGACTATGAAAAGGCAGAGATACTAAACAAATATTTTTGCTCAGTATTTACAAAGGAAGAGGGGGAGGTACCTAAAACAAACAGTAGAAACACTCTGGATACAGAAGTTGATACCAGCCCATTTTCAGAAGAAAGGGTTCTGAAAAAGCTCTTAAAACTGAAGGTGGACAAAGCAATGGGGCCTGATGGGATTCATCCCAGAATTCTAAAAGAACTAAGGGTAGAACTAGTGACACCACTGACTACCCTCTTTAACAAATCATGGGAAGATGGGGTGGTACCTGAGGACTGGAGGAGGGCAGATGTGATTCCCCTTCACAAAAGGGGGAGCAAGGCAGAAGCAGGAAACTACAGACCTGTTAGTTTAACCTCAGCGGTAGGGAAAATGATGGAATCACTTCTGATGGAAAGAATTGTTAAATATCTAGAGGCCAGAGGGGCACAGGACCAAAGGCAGCATGGATTCACAGTGGGAAGGTCATGCCAGACAAATCTGATAGATTTCTTTGACTGGGTGACCAAAGTAGTTGATCAGGGAGGGGCTGTGGACATGGCCTACCTAGACTTTAGCAAGGCATTTGACACAGTCCCACACAGAAGATTAATATACAAGTTAGCCAGCCTGGGAGTGGGTCCCAAGATGATAGCCTGTGTAAAGATTTGGCTGGAGAATAGGACACAGAGAGTAACAGTAAATGGAGTCCACTCTGAAAAAAGGGGGGTTAGCAGTGGGGTACCGCAGGGTTCAGTATTAGGACCGGTCCTCTTCAATGTCTTTATAAGTGACATTGCAGAGGGACTGGAAGGAAAAGTATGTCTCTTTGCAGATGACACAAAGATCTGCAACAGAGTTGATGCACAGGGTGGGGTGGAAAGGATGAGAAGGGACTTGGCAAGGTTAGAGGAATGGTCAAATGTATGGCAGCTTAGATTCACTGCTAAGAAGTGCAAGGTAATGCACCTGGGAAACAAAAACCCAGGGGAAGAGTACACAATGGGGGGTGAGATACTAACAACAACAAAAATGGAAAGGGACCTGGGGGTAGTCATATCAAATGACCTAAAGGTGGGCAAGCGATGAGAGAGGGCAGCAAGGAGGGCTAGGGGGATACTGGGATGCATAGGGAGAGGCATCACAAGTAGAAAACGAGAAGTTATTATTCCTCTGTACAGACAGCTGGTGAGACCACACCTGGAGTACTGCGTGCAGTTCTGGAGACCCAATCTCCGCAAAGACAGACAGGATGGAAGCTGTCCAGAGGAGGGCAACTAAAATGGTGCAGGGTCTGCACCGGAAGACATATGAAGAGAGACTTAAGGAGCTTAATATGTATAGCCTCGAGGAAAGGAGGGAGAGGGGGGACATGATAGAAACTTTCAAGTACCTCAAGGGAATCAATAAAGTCCAAGAGGATAGCATCTTTCAAAAAAAGAGGTGTGCAAGAACAAGGGGGCACAATTTGAAGATAGAAGGGGTGGCTCAGAGGTAATTTAAGGAAGTATTGTTTCACAGAGAGGGTTGTGGATGTATGGAACAGCCTTCCAGAGGAGGTTGTGGAGTCAAAAACAGTGGTGGAATTCAAGCATGCATGGGACAGTTATAAGGCAATTCTAGGGGGTGGGGGTAGGAAGAAGTAGGCTGCTGGTTAACTAGGATCTGCAGCTTATCCATCAGGTAGGGAAATGGGCAGACTGGGTGGGCCACTCGGTCCTTATCTGCCGTCAAATTCTCTGTTTCTATGTAAGACTGTCAAAATCGTTCATCCTCGAAAAGCACCTGTAACGGTGACCTGTCAGTCATGAAAATTTCATTAAGCATAGACACCAGCACCGCTGGATCCGAGAAATATTGTAAATGCAGAATATAGGTCCTACAGTACAGCATTAGTTTTGTTAAGGTATTGTTTTTGTCTAAATGTACTTGCGTGTGATTTTAGTTGATTAGAGTTACAGTATATTGCTGGTTGTCCTTTATGAATATTTAATTATATTGTATACAGTGTATGATGAATGATCATTTTAAAACCAATGAAGTTTGTTTATATAAAAAGGAAATGTGTGTGATCAAATCCATGGACTCAATTGTTTGCTGTCACCTAACAAAACCACAGGATATTAGTTATGTAAACAGCTAAGGTTTAAAAACCATTAGTGAGAACTCAAACTTACAATCTTTTTGTGGTATTTAAGATATGATCTAAGGATCTTTTATGATGTGGTAGAGTGAGCATGTATTATCATGCTTTATGTAATACCAACAATTATATTTTTAAATCTTGATTTTAGATATAAAAATGTGTACTTTTTGTCATTTTACACAAATTTTAATGTTGAAATTGTATAAACACTTTAACCAGTGCTGTTGTGTATGGTTACAACATAGAGGATAATGCCTGACATACAGGTGATAACCATGGTGTAATCATCTCGAGTGGTTACATGGGCATCAGTAAACTTCGGCATGACTCAGGGTTCACCATTGCCCAGCCCGAGAATAGATCCACCATAATTCTCTAACCATCATCAGGCATTGTCATTTATAGTGTATTGGACTCGACATGAGAAGTTACACTCCCCCCCCGAACACAGGTAATTTAGTCTTACCTTATTAATGAATCTGCACTATAGCCACATGACTGTGTAGTAAAACTAATTATTAGGATACACGGAGTGATAAACAGCATGCTGAAATATCACCAGAGTTAAAATCTCTATCAGACATAGTGATTGCTATACTCAGTAAAAGTAAACTAAGACAATTGGAATGTTATTTGAATACTGTACTGAGACGAACAATCACATTCTGGGTGTGCAGAATATTGAATTACACTGGCATTCCGTTTTGTAAACCCACTGCTATGACATAGATGAGAGAGGTTTATAAGGTTCTGAGATCACAATATATAAAATAATGGATAGGGAACTGTGCACAACAAGGCTGTGTTTCCATCGAGGGGGTTGATGACATCATAGACCTCGAGAGCGAAGCTCGAGAGGTCCCTATGATGTCATCAACCACCCGAGATGGAAACACAGGGCCTTGTTGGTGCACAGTTCCCTATCTATTATTTTATATAGTATATGGTTCCCCCCAAAAATGTGGTCAGTTTAATTCACAAAGTTGAGGTATAATTTCATACTTTGTATACCTTCAGTCACACTGCGCATCTACCCGGTCCGCACCGCTCTGCTACCGACCTCACTATCTCCATTCTCACCGTTGTCCCGTTGTGCTGCCGACCACAAACATGAACCGAGGTAAAAAGGACAAACTGAATGTTTGGAAACACGTAGCCAATTATGGCACTGACCGTGTCCAAAGAATCTTTAACTCACTCTCCCAGCTGCTCGCTAAGTGGCGCTGCCATGTTGACTCATATTTTTTTTGAAAGTGCAATGTTTCAGCCAATCGGGAAACAGTTCAAAGGTAAAAAGTTGTTGTACTATCGATGTGATGTCAGAGCGATAGTACAACTATTTTGACCTTTGAACTGTACTACAACAAGATTTCAGCAGTTGCTGAAATCCATTCACAATACAGGCTAACCATATACTATAGTGGGATTACGTCAGCAATAAGACACGACAAGGTGTGGGTTATGGCCTGATAAGAGCACGTCCCAGGTGCATTATGAGGTACGAGGCGCTTGTGACAAGTGCCTTTTGCACCTGGGAAGTGCTCTTATTAGTCTTATCAGCACTTATAAAATGGGCCACCAGTAAAGAATTTGATTTTAAAAATAAAAAAAATGTGCCTAATTGTACATAAAAAAGAAATATAATTAGATCAGTGCAATAAAAAAAGTAGTCCCTCTCACTGTCTTGCAATGGACCTTTTTCACTATAAGTAAATGCAGGAGCTTGGTATTATCTCTACCAGTAGACAGCTATGGGTACCCCCCCACCCACACATAGAAACAACTAAAAGCATGTTTTTTTTTTTTTTGTTATATTTACTGCTTTAGCCATGCAGTCATTCTGCTAGTGGGACAAGATTGAGGGTGTCCAATGGCAGCTGCCGTAGAAAGTTCTTTCCTGTTGGGTTTACTGTATTTTGAACTTAATTTAAGGAGTTTAAATTCATGTCCGTTGAATGTATTTTCCTTACATTCACTCACTTTATTAATTCCAGTTTCTCTTTTTGTGTGTTTGTTTTTATGTTACACGACCGTCTTGAGTGGGAGCGAGCGTGTCCCTCGTCTGCCATCGTAGACAGTGGTTTCCGGCTTCGCGCTTTCTAAATCTGTCTCTGAAGAGAAAGAAACCCGTTTCTACTTTTCTGGTGAGAGAAAAGGGCTGCTTTTTAATATTCTTTCAGGAATTTCTGGTTGCTGTGGCTCTCACTTGAAAGTGAGGACTGTGTGGGGGATAATCGGGTCCACAGATGGTAGTGATATTCACTGTGTACTGGGCAGGGTTTTGAGCAGCGGGACCTGCTATGAACACACTGTCAGTGAGTAAATAAAATATTTAGTCATTGTGGAGAATTGTTCCGTTTCATCTACTGGGGCCAGCACCCCTCTGCTGCAGCTGTTGTGGTTCTGTGTGATACTGTGTGAGAGCCAGTATTGGGAAAGCAGTGGCAGTGCGGTGCAGCTTTTGAAGTTAGGCAGCATTCTAGATGTGAAGCTGCTGGTGGCACAGATTGATTTGTCTTTGTGCTGCCTTCAGATTGGCACAAGTAGTGCTCATTGAATGGATATGTACTGATAAGGACAAGGCTGAGATGGGCTTCCAGCCAATCAAAAGTCTAGATTTTTCCTTACCATTTTATAAAAGGTTTTATAAAATGGCAAGAAAAAATCTAGAAATCTCATTGGCTAACAGAGATCAGCTGACAGTACATTAAATCTCTATAAATGCACAGTCATCCCGGTCATAAACCACATCACAGAATAAGCAAATCAATCCTCCTACAACCAGAACTATCTTCTACCACAAACTTGGCTGCTACCTTTACACTGTAGAAACCTTGAACTGGGCCCTAAAAATAAAACTACTTTAAATTTAAAATAAAATAAATGAATTAAATGCTTTTTTCCAGATCATCTCACTCTCCTTACACACATAAATTAAAAACATTAAGTATTGTTTATAGTTTTCATTACAATTGTTTCTTTGCTAACAGTAAAAAAAAAAACTTCTATCTTTACCTACTCATCAGGGAAATCTCTTCTGCTTGCCCTGACAGTAAATACTTTTTTAATGTATTTATTTAGGATTTGGATCATACCTTTGAGCTCAGAGCTCTTTTACAAAGGTTCCATGTCAAACAGTGACAGTGACAATGACAACAATAACAAACAGTTTACATACAATACCTAAATAGTAGGTAGCTAGTATACAATAAGGATACAATGTCATTCATAGTACCAATGGTGATAGTACAGCATCAAGAGCATTCAACTAGGGTAAAGGACAGTGTTTATATGTAGCGAAGGAGATAAAGAGGTGTGACACTGGCGTGAGAGTCGAGGAGGAGTCAGGTGAGGGGAGGGAGGTGAGGGGGTGGGCGGCCAAAAGAAGTGGCTTTGTCTAGGAGGTTGGGAGGTAGTGGTAGTAGGTTGGTTTTAAGGCTGATCCAGTGGGGGGAAGACACAGGGGGAGAGGAAGACAGAGGGATAGGGCAAGGGGGAAGAGTGGGAGTAAAAGAAAGGGGAAGGAGAGTCTGGATGAGTGGGCATTATGGGTGTTAGAGTCCTAGTAACAGTCACAAACTGTCCTAGTAAGAAGGTGTTGCCTTAGGCCATTTTTGAATTGTGAGATGCATTAAGAGTTTAGAATGTGCACTGGGATTTCATTGAGCCACTGGGGTCCCTATAGCTGAAAGCACGCTGTCCCTGTACAGTTCGACGAAAAGGTGTTGATAGGGCACCCCTCATCCTGCCTCTGGTAGTATAGCTGGTAGCACTTGGTGTTAGGATGACAGAATTGCATGGGGCAGTTTTACCCATTAGCACCTTTATTCCAAGGATACATGTTTGGAATATAATCCTGTTCTTTAGTGGCAGCCAATTGGTCTCCTTGTATAAGGAGCAGGTGTGGGTATTTCGATCTGTAGCCATTGTGAGCCTACATGCCTTGTTGAGGGCAATGTGAATCCTTTTTAGTGCAGTGTCTGTTGCTGCACTGTAGATCACCAATCCATAGTCGATGGTAGAAAGGATGGAGCAGGAGATTGAGAAGGAGGGCCTCTCGAGTGAGATACTTTTTATGCCTATAGAGTACACCCAGCTTGGTGTTCACTGCCTTTAGCACTGTGTCGAGGTGTTGGGTGAAGGTGAGGGAGTCTTCAATGGTGACCCCCAGATACCCGAAGAAGTGAACTTGTTCTAGCGGCTCACTGACTTTATTGGAGATGGTCAGGGGAGGGAGCTTTTTTTTGTGCTGTGGGGTGACTGTGAGCATCACCTTGGTCTTTTTGTAGTTTAATAGAAGTTTATGGCTACAGAACCAGTCTTCCAGCTTGTAGAAGGATGCCTGCAGCTCGGAGTGGAGGGTGACTATTGATGAACTGCTGGAGAGAAGTACAGCGTCGTCTGTGTAAAGTATCAGTTTAGTGTCACAGGCTTCAGGAAGATTATTTAGGAAGAGGCTGAATAGTAAGGGCCCTAGTATTGACCCCTGTGGGACCCCTAAAGATACCTCGTTGGAGCTAGATACTGTGTGCCCAGTTTTTACACATTGGCTTCTGTGTGTTAGGTAGTCCTTCAAGCAGCAGACAACAGTGGTTGCAACCCCCAGGTTCTGTAGCTGAGTTGGCAGGAGAGAGTGATTGACAGTGTCGAAGGCTTTGGTGAGGTCTATGTAGACTGACCCCACTAGTTTTCCTTCATCTAGTGCCTTGTGCGAGTAGTCAGTGTAGTCCAGCAAAGCAGTGGAGGTACTATGATTCTGCCTGAAAATTGAGTCTCTGGCTCTAAAACAGGCCTTTATTGGTGTGTGTGTGTGTATATAGTATGTTAGTAGAGGAACATTCTAATAGTAGAACTGAGCAGAATTCTGAATCCCAATATTCCATGCTAAACATTCCATGATAAAACATTCCATTCTTGAATGTGGGGAACACAGAGGAAAAAAAAAAGAATGAACAAAGCAAGCACTAGTACTACATAAACAAAGAGAAAAGGCAGTAAATGACTCACCCTGCGGTTTAGCTTTTAGGACAGGACAAACAGTTCATGATGCCGTTAGTGAGTGTTGCAGTTTTGGACAATGCTCATGCTTGCAGCATCGGGGAACTGGAAGCCTCTGTTATGGCTTCCTTGTAGTTTTGTCTGCAGAGTGAGAAGAATGAAATAAAGTAAGATACTTAGAATGAGGAAGGCCAGCTCGCCAGCGCAGCGGTTGGATTTCCACCTGCGACGTCAGCGACCCGGGTTTGCGAATGAGCTTGGGTCACTGGAGGGCCAGCTGGGGGGAAGACAACTTGAGCGTCCCATGACTGCTTGTTGTCTCCAGGGAGGAAGGGAGGGCTGCAACCCGGTGCTGAGCGACAGCTCATGGAGACCAGGGGTACAGCAACACATCTGGGTTCATGGCTGGGCGGTGCGTGACAGATGTCGGCTAATGCCTTGACGTCCTGATGTCATGCACCTCAGAAACCAGGAAAATACCACCCACTGTCTGCTGCCTCTCTGTCCCTGAACGCCTCCAGTGCCTTCCCGGGGCCTCCTTCTCCGCGGCAGCATCCCCTAGCCTTACGAAGAGAGTGTGCAGGGGTCATCCCTCTCCCCCGGTGCCTTACCCTTTGGAGAAGGGGGACCTGTACAGCGAGGGGATACACAGGGATATCCTGGGGATCGGCTGCAATACAAGGAGTTAGAGGAGGGCTGGGTTAGGACAGTGGGGTAGCAGGAGACTTGAGGAGCTTGAAGGAGTGGGGGCCAGCAAGCACGAGGAGGGTGGAAAAAAAGAGTAACCAAAAAAAAAGAATGAGGAAAACCGCATTTGGGAATTGTTGTGGCTGACAGGGGACTATGATGTTTAAGTGGGCAGGGAGTCACATACTGTATAACACTATTTTAATCTAGCATCAATAGGTGGAAGGACTATTTTATGTTAAAAGTACAGATTCACTTACATTTTTACTTATTTAAAAATGGGTTTCAAAGTAAAAAAAAAACTGCTTCTAAAAATAAAGGGCCATTTTATAAGTGCAATAAAACACACCAGGGTTGTACATTACAGTGTGATAATGACACCCTTAGGGACGACCGGCACTTGGCCTTCAGCCTTGTGCCTAACTATGCCCCTGGAAGTGCGATTATCACACCGTAATGCACAACCCATCGTGTCTTATTGCTTATGTAAACAGCTTATTTTCAGTGGGTAATAAGGGCTACCTATACATTATATTATCAAGAAACCTACTCCTGGGCAAGTTGGTACTGGTTCAAGCCAAGCTCGAGACAAAGATGTGGTTCAGTTAGCCTGTACTGCTAAACTGTGAGCTAAGAGTTGAGACGATGGATGATTGAATCAAAAAACTTATACAGTGTGGTGTGAAACAGACATCTTAACTGATGGCAAATAGATGTGCTAGTCATTGCTGGCTCACAGTTTTATTGACTATGACAAGGCAGTCAACATCTGATTGGCTAATATGCTGAGTGGGCGAAGTCCAGGACTGAACAGTGTAGTCAGCGCCATGTTCAGTTAGTCAGGCATGATCACCAAAAGTCTGTGAAGAGAAGTATAACTTTAGATTCTTCTTCTTTGTTGTAGACAAGATCAGTGGACTGGTAGCAGTCAGTATTAAATAATAAAAAAGCTGCCAAGTAAAAAATTAAAAATTGCACCACAGGCTCTGTCTAGACTTGTAGCTCGATCAGGTCTCTTTGTGAATTGTGTTCCCCGCCAGGCCTTGGAAATCTCCACGAAGGAGCACGGCTGTGTGAATTTAAAATAGCCAAACTACACTCACCCAGTGACAGTTACTGATAAGGTAAGCTATATTTTATTTCAGTTTGGAAAAGTGTCACATTTGTTGTTTTACACGTGCGGTGTGACTAGCCCCAATATTGGAAGCTTTGCTGTTGCCTAACAGCCTAACTCACAGAGAGAGAATTGCAAATAAAATAAGGATTGAGGATCGAAGAGTCTTTAGAATGTATTATAAATTAAACTTTCTGAAGCATTACTTGTGCTTTTCCCTTCCACCTCATTATCAAAAGTGGTGAGCTCAGTCAGGAGTTTTTCTGTTGCCAGAAAAACACAATTTTTGACGGAGTGCAGAAATGCTTAAAATCACCAGCTGTAACATTTTCATCGTGTAGAACATGTACAACATTTTTAAATGTTTATGTGTGGAGGGAAGACTTGGAGAAGGCAAAAACAAAGTGTTCTTTTTAAATATTCCAAGTAGCACATTGTTCAGTGATGCCCTGTGCTATTCAGAACTTGTGCTCTTCCAAAGCACCACTACCATGCACTGAACTGCCTTTTAATTTAGACTCCACCGAGGGGGGGTGGCTGCGCTACACTGTAGCAACAAGTCAGTGATCCTCCTGTGCCTCCAGTCACTGCTGAATTCCTGCTGAAATTCCTGGGGCTATGACTTCAAACAGGACTGAGTTGAGAGAGAAGGCCACTCCTCCTCCATGTTTTGCATTGTGATTTATCCTTCACAGTCACCCCCTCTTTTGTGTCCACTACAGTAAAGGATAATAGATACTAGACTCGCTGTTGCTTAAATGGAATTCACCCCAGAATTCTAAAAGAATTAAGGAAGGAACTAGTGAAACCACTGGCTACTCTTTTTAATAAATCATGGGAGGATGGTGTGGTACCTGAGGACTGGAGGAAGGCGGATGTAATTCCCCTTCACAAAAGTGGGACCAAGACAGAGGCAGGAAACTACAGACCTGTCAGTCTGACCTCTGTGGTAGGGAAAGTTATGGAGTCATTTCTGAAGGAAAGAATAATTGAGTACCTAGAGGTCAGTGGAGCACAGGATCCAAGGCAGCATGGGTTCACAGAGGGAAGGTCATGTCAGACGAAACTAATAGATTTCTTTGACTGGGTGACCAAAGTAGTAGACCAGGGAGGGGCTGTGGAAATGGCCTACCTAGACTTTAGCAAGGCATTTGACACAGTCCCACACAAAAGATTATTAGACAAATTAACTAGCCTGGGAGTGGGTCCCAGGGTGGTAGCCTGGGTAAAACATTGGCTGGACAACAGGACACAGAAGGTAATTGTAAATGGAGTCCACCCTGAAGAAAGGGCGGTTACCAGTGGGGTACCACAGGGTTCAGTATTGGGTCCAGTCCTTTTTAATGTCTTCATCAGTGACATTGCAGAGGGACTGGAAGGAAAAGTATGCCTTTTTGCAGATGACACAAAGATCTGCAATGGGGTTGATACTCAAGGAGGCGTGGAAAGAATGAAAAGGGACTTGGCAAGGTTGGAGGAATGGTCAGACATATGGCAGCTAGGATTCAATGCAAAGAAGTGCAAAATAATGCACCTGGGAAACAAGAACCCAGGGGAAGAATACACAATGGGTGGGGAGGTAGTAACAACAACAAAACAGGAAAGGGACCTGGGGGTAATCATATGAGATGACCTTAAGGTTAGCAAGCAATGTGAGAAGGCAGTAGGGAGGGCCGGGGTATACTGGGATGTATAGGGAGAGGCATCAGCAGCAGAAAACAGGAAGTTGTTATCCCTCTGTACAGACAGTTGGTGAGACCCCATCTGGAATACTGTGTCCAGTTCTAGAGACCCCATCTCCGCAAGGACATAGACAGGATAGAGGCAGTCCAGAGGAGGGCAACTAAAATGGTGCAGGGTCTGCAAGAGAAGCCGTATGAGAAGAGACTAAAGGAGCTTAATATGTATACCCTTGAGGAAAGAAGGGAGAGGGGAGACATGATAGAAACTTTCAAGTACCTCAAGGGAATCAACAAAGTCCAAGAGGGTAGCATCTTTCAGAAAAACAGACTTGCAAGAACAAGGGGACACAATTTAAAGATAGAAGGAGGCGGTTCAGGGGCAATGTGAGGAAGTAATTTCACAGAGAGGGTAGTGGATGCATGGAACAGCCTTCCTGAGGAAGTTGTGGGGTCTAAAACTGTGGGAGAATTCAAGAATGCATGGGACAGACATAAGGCAATTCTTGTGGGGGGCAGGAAGATATAGGCTGTTGGTTAACTAGGATCTGCGGCCTATCCTGTAGGTAGGGAAATGGGCAGACTAGATGGGCCTAGCGGTCCTTATCTGCCGTCAAAGTCTATGTTTCTATGTTAAATTGTGGATACTGAAGCTAACATGGCAGATGCTGGGGCTCACTTTTGACGTAAGGCTGCTGACAATGTCTTTAGCCCTTCCCCCTCACAAAAACCCTGCAGACCACCAGTGTTCTGTTGAGCCTGGGTATGGTTTCTGATTAAAGAGCATTACATTAAATGCTTGTCAATGGAGTTTGTGGGGTTTATGGATGGGACATTCATTAGATCCCAGCATGTCTATTGAATATAATAATGGCAATTCAAACTTCTGTGTCAAGTAGATAGAATGCCTCTCAACTGCTGTGGATAGCACTGTCAATTGTATGCAAATGTTTCCTCAGCAATGGTTTAATGACCATGACCTTCCTCATACGGTAACAAACAGCTTTTCTTAATGCATAAACTATTTAAATTTTGAAATCACTTGATAGAAAACTTACATAAGTAATAAATGCATTTTCTGTCCATTTGCTGTGTATTTGGAAGAACAGTCATAGCACATTTTTTTCTGTCAGGTTGTCATGCAATTAGAGCTGCTTCCTTTCAAAAAGTAATAGTGGAGATTGTGCATAAAAAATTGAGTTCAGTACAGTATTTTACATTGCTGCAGTTGTATTAGGTATGGGGCATGCTTGCATTTCACATGCATGTTAGTGCACTGTGTCTTAACATTTAATGGAAGGATCAACATTACCTTCTCTAAGCCTCTGTAACATCATTCCCTTCCCCATGGTCACACATACAAATGAACCTTGGTTCATTGTGTCTTCCTGTTAGTGCTGTGGTTTGTTGGGTGCTCCTTCCTATGCCCAGACTCCTGTCCTGGCTCCTACTTTTCCTTCCTCATTTAGATCTCAGTTCACTGCCTGCCATGTTCTGCCACTGCCATGTGGCCCTCTGTACTACTCTAGTCAGCTTGCTCTCCTGCTGCTATTCTCCTTGCCTGCTTGTGTTTCTGTTCCTCCTTTGGATGGATATTTGTTAGTAGACAAAAATGTCATATTTTTTTTATCAAAATTATCCAGTGGACATCCTTAGATGCATCTTAAGTGCTGGATTTTTCTCAGATATTTAAAAATCAGATTTTATAGCTTATTTTTGTAGTTAATTACTCACATCATGAAATGTGTTTGCCGCTGTAAACAAACTTGTCCCCTTCCACCAGCCAGTTCAGATCCCCCCACCTGCAGCCCCACTGCAAGATAATATTTCAGGATTTAATATATATATACTAAAACTTGGCCTTTTCTTTTTTTTATTTTTTTATTTTCGTCTTTAGCCCTCCTTACTGCCTCCGGTGCCCCCTCCTTCCGTCCGCTCGTGTCCTGCCCCGGAGTCATCCTCGGGATCTGCCCCCTAGAGTGCCCTACCTCCTCCTCCCTGCACATTGGGGTCTGTCCATTGGTGGTCTGGGCGGGCTAAGGCGGCCTTCATCTAGGGCTAGCCGGAGGGTATTTCCTGGTTTTCTCCCTTGTCCCTCCCCCTGGATGTCCCGCTTTGGGACGTCGTCTCCAGTGGCAGCGTACAACGCACGCTAGCCCTCACGCGCGCTAGCGTTCCTCCCCGACCGATGAGCTGGAGCTGCTCTTCATCTCTTGGTCGGTGTGAGAGCAATGTAGAACACGAAGTGTTTCCGTGTTCGTAGGTTCCACCCCTGAGGGAGGAGAGCATCCGTGGGACGCCCAATCCTCCCTCCCCTACTGACTCCCCAATGACCCGAGTCCGCTCCTCGACCCCGGTTGCCGGGCGAGGTGTGGTGTCCAGCGCCTCAACCCTCAGCGCCACCGGGCCGGCCGACCTTTCCTTTTTTGAACTGAAGTTATTATTGTGGGGTGTTAAGTTACAATGTCCATTTTTTCTCCATTGTGAAAACATACTGCATATTTTTTGTGAACACCACTAGCTTGAATTCAGGAACAGAGCTTCAGATAGCACGAATCCATTTGTAAGAAATCAGTAAGTACCTAACGTTTTCAAATCTACTCAGTAACCAGTCACATCATTAATCATGGTTGCTGTTCTCATTTAAAGTCCCTTCCTTTAATATTACCTGTTGAATGTACATTTATAATAATGTGGATGTATACTTTTTTTTTTATTTATTGAAATGTTTCACAAGGAAGGCACACTGAGCAACAAGTTGCTCCTCTCCTGGTGTGATCTAGAGGGTAGGGAACAATGGGACAGAAAACAGAGAAATGTTAAAATATTGGAATACAATTTGCTTGCTTGCATACAATGAGAGCAGGAGGGATTACAGGTGGATAACACTGGCTAACAAGTCATCAGTTAAATATAGTAGATATGAAGACACATATAGCAATTTGGCAACAGCTGGTGATGGTGGGTAACACTGGAACACATGTAATAACTTGGCAACAATGTATAGCACTAGATGGTAAGGTGACCCAATAGTAATTGGTAGCCATTAGTGTAGCATAGACATTCAAGATTTACAATGATTGGACTAAACAGGGAAAGAATGGAAGGAGGGAATGAGAAATTGTGGAGGGTAGAATGGAATAAGGGAAAGGAAATTTACAGCGAGACAGTGTCAGAACATGGCTTTTGAGGGAAATAGAGATGAAAGGGTGGACTAAAGTGCATATAAGAAGGGTATGGGGCAGGCTATAAGTGCTTAATTGAGTGTGAGGTAGGCCAGTATTAGGCCATGTTAACCAGAAGGGGAGTAGGAGGAGAGGAGAAGCAGAGTGTGGCAGGGTCATGAGAGACAAGCATTGTAGGTAGGAGTAACCAAGGGAGGGGAATGGGGAGTTGAAATTCAACAGTGTCCTGTTATCCCTATCTGGGGAGGGCAGTGGACAGCCCTACTGGTAGGACACCGGTTATAGGTGATGAGAGTTATTTATATATAGTGATGCGAGAGAGGGGGTGTTTGGGGACAGATGTTGAGGGAGGGGGTAGCAGAAGTCAACTATAGTCCAACTTGGCTTCCACCTCACTCAGGATCGCCTTCTGGTAATCCCCCCATATGTGCGACATAATTCAGGGCCCTTATTCCCAGAGTGGAAGAAGTGTACACCTTCTTCCTGTACTGTTCCAGGAGGCAAGATTCCTTATCGGGTGGAGATGAGCTGAGAAGCTTAGAATTAGCCATACGGCTGTGAGCAGCACTAATCACAACCGAATCAGCTTTGGGGTGTGTACCCAAATAATCCACACCATCTGGAGCATGGTATAGCCTATTCGCCTTCCTTGGAATGGGGGTTAATGCCAACGGTTGCTTCTAAATAGTGGAAACAAGGTCTGCATGAGGCTCGATCCAGGGTGGAATCAATGTTTGAGCAGTTTCGGGCAGATCCAGATGAGCAGCGAGTTTCTTCCACTGTGGATCTGGCTCCAAAGATTGCCACTGGTGAACCACCTGAATCTTTCTCAGCAACTCCAGAAAAGAGGGATGTTCCAGAGCAGACTTCGGAGGAGTCCTGTGCCTGGGATGGTCTGGTGTGCTTGGCTCGTCGTCTGGATCGGAGCACCCATCGGAGTCGTCCAAGGTCTCCAAACAGGAAGATGGAGAACGAGATCCCTCCCAATGCAGCGGAGGATTGGATCCCTAGGGCAGCCCCCGGGGAAGCGTGTCTTCCCCTGCTCTGGCACCTGAGGGCTCACCTCTAGTGTCAGGAAAAGGGGAGGGAGGGAGTCTCTGGTCTCCAACTACGGGGGTCCAGAACTGGGTCCAGCATCAGCAGACAGCTCTCCACCTCCCTGGTAAGCTGAGCCTTGACCTCAGCCCATCAGGAAACCAGAGTCTCCTTTGGGTTCACCGGAGGCTGAGGGTGTGGTGGACGAGGAGGAGGAAGGGGATACGATACTGTGGGTATCTGTATGGTGAGTATCCATAGCCTGACAGTGGGAAGCCCGGCTTCAGGTACTGAGGCACCGGGTACTGCGACACAGGATACTGCGGTCCCGGGTAGGACAGCATCGGATAAGACCGAGTCGGACAGCCAGGCACCAGGGGCTCTGATGGAGCAGACAGCCCTGGGAGGGGCCCAGCAAGCAGGCCAGGTATAGGAGGCCAGGTGGGTGTCAGGTCCAGTGTAAGGATGGCATCCAGCAAGGGAATGTCATCTGGCATGGGATAGGCCGGTGTCAGGGGCGGCGTCGAAGGGTCCGATGTCTGGTCGTCAGGCCCAGCTGGAGGGAGACCTGACGGGAGTGTGCCTGTGTCCTTGATGTTGCCCAGGGAAGGAGGACTAAAATCTCTGGGATCCAACAGGAGAGACACTGGAGCCTCGGTAAGCAACGGCAAGCATTGTGGCGAGCCGTGGACATCAGAATGTTCCATTAGCTCTAATGCTGTGTGTTTGTCAGTGGAGCCATTGTCTGACTTATCGAAACCAACACCCGATGAAGGCCGTGAGGGAGGAGTGGTCTTGGTGGGTGTTTTGGAGGCTGTGCGCTGCCACGAAGGGTTGGGCATCTTAGTAGCCTTGTCCAAGCAGCGTCAGTGGCACCAACATCCAGCTTACCAGAGCGCTTGAACCAGAAGGTCACATGATGATGGTCTTACTGGGAGCGGCTGCCTCCTTTGGCCCAGAGGCTCCAGCACGGCAACTCTGGCTGGAGTCACGGTGACCATGGAAGAGGAATCCTGGTCCCAGTGCTTCTCCTTCTTTTTGTGGTGACCCTCAGGGGAAGTAGAGGCCTGATGAAACTTCTTCAGCTCCTTCTCCATGGAGGACATTTTCTTTTTCAAAATATGGGCCTCCAGGGACTGCTGCCTCCATTTGCGGGTGGCGGCGTTGAATTTCAGGCAGTGCTAGCACTTCTCCATGGGGTGATCTGGGCCTAGACAGAAGAGGCACTGGGAGTGTCCATCCTTGTGTGGGAGCTGGGCGCCGCAGGAATCACACTTATTTTTATGTGACTCAGATGGAGTAGGGGTCTGGGGATGACATACACGGAAGATCCTGAAGATATTCTGACGAGAAATATAGATAAAAAAAGTAACGTTAATAAACCAACAAGTGACTGACGAAGCAGTGAACTTAACCCTGAGGTGCTTTCGCAACCTAACGATGGGAAAGAACTGGAAGATGGGTGTGGGGGACTGCCCGTCAAGAGATTGCTAGCTAGAAATTTTTCTGTGAGGTCCTGGCACATGCTGGTTTTAGTCCTATATGTAATTACTTGCTGCAACAGCCCTCTCAAAGTAAGATCCAATGTTACCGACGAAAGTGGTTTGAAAGGCTCCTTATAGAGAGCATTTAGAACCACGTTTAAGATCCCATTGGGGAACAGGGGATCTGACCAGAGGTCAGCTCCTGCTGACAATCCTCAGAAAACAAATAACCTCCCAATTAGTTCCAAGGGACAAACCCAAGGAGGCTCTCCAAGGGTCGACACCTGACCACCCAGGGTACTCAAAGCCCAACCTTTTTCCACTCCTTCCTGCAGGAAATTTAAAATCTGCAGAACTGGGTCCATGGCTTTGGAAGGTCGGAAATTTATTTCCCTGGCCCAAGTCAAAAAGGTGGTCCATACACGAGCATAAGCTTCTGACATGAAATTCTTCCTAGCAGCCATCAGGTTATCCACCACCTTCTTAGAGAAACCCTATTTCTGGAGTCTCCTGTGTTCAGGAGCCAGGCTACAAGCTGCATCACTCCTAGATCTGGATGCAGAATGGGGCCCTGTGAGAGAAGGTTCCCCTATACTGGAAGGTTAAACAGTGTGTATTGAACTAGGTTTACTAAGCCTGAGAACTATGGTCTTCTGGGTCACTCAGGAGCTATTAGAAGAAAGCTTCCTCAACTGCTTATCTTGCGTATGACCTTGGGGAGAAGAGGCAAAGAAGAGAAGACATACACTCTGCCAAAATTCCACTTGTGACAGGGTATCCACTGCTTCCACCTGTGGACACCAGCAGTGGCTAAAGAATCACTGAACCTCTGCACTGTGGTTTGAGATGAACAGATCGATCTGAGGATGACCAAACCTTTAATACAGAAGATCGAACATCTTCCGGTTCAGCATCCACTCCCTAGATGAACATTTTTACGACTTAACCAATCAGCCTGAATATTCAAATCCCCCATCAAATGAACTGCTAACACAGAGTGAACGTTCTCCTCTGCCCACAGAAGGAGATCATCGCTTCTTTCAGCATCTAATGATAGTAACATGTTCAAGTCTCACTCAACCCTGTCATAAAAAGGCAGGCTACAGTAGTCAGTAAATCTGTGATTTTATTTTCTTTCAAACTGTAGCTCATATGTAGAATTTCTCCTAATTTTTAAAGTATCTTTTTTCATTAAGCTTAAAATAGATGTAAATATATGCTCCATGTTCATATTTATATTCTTGTGTAATGTTTCAGAACACATATAAGTGCCTTCTTCATATTTGGAGCTATAAATAAATCTAAATAGATATAAAAGAAACAAAACGGAGAATATTCTTAGTATGCTAAATGCCAAAATGATTTTAGTTATAATAATTAAATAAGAATTCTTTCAATTTCAACCTAGGTCAGTTCCACCTGTATACAAGTTATTTAAAGAAATTTTGAAAATTGAAAGATTTCTTATTTAATTATAATAACTAAATATATAACATTGGAGACCTCACAAAAATAAACACCCTAGAATGAAGTGGCAGACATGATAGATAGACAGACACATTTTTATTTATAAAGTGCTCAATTCCTGAGACTCTGAGCGCTGAACAATAAACTCTCAATTTGATATTATTTAAAGTCACCACATACAGTACATATAATAAAATCAATAAAAATACAGAATGCCTTTCAGACAGCAGCTTACAGTGTAAAAGCCAATTCAAACAGATAGGTCTTCAATCCCCTTTTAAAGGCTTCCGCTGATGGGGCCCCACCTTAAAAAATCAGGTAAGGAGTTCCACAGGGTTGGTGAGGCCACTGCAAATGCTCTATCTCTTGAATGCCACAACTTAACCCTGGGACCCTCCAGAAGGCCCCCCTTGGCAGAACGGAGTGTCCGGGCCAGACTGTAAGGGTCAAGGAGATCTTGCTGATAGGTGGTACTCCCCTTTATGCAGGGTCCTATAAGTAAGAAGCCATATCTTGAAGACAATCCTCCACCTGACCGGCAACCAGTGCAGTTCGCGGAGGACTGTGGCAATAAGCTCACACCTCTGTACCCCAGTCAGCAATCTTGCTGCTGCTTTTGTCACCAGCTGCAGTCAGCGGACGATGCCTTCAGATAACCCAAGGTACGGGGCATTACAGTAATCCAGCCTGGAAGTTATGAAAGCATGCACCAGTGTGGGCAGCTCTTCAGGAAGGTTCAGGGCTCAGATTCGGGCAATGTCCCTGAGATGACAGAAACTACTTTTGACCACAGTCGACACCTGAGCATCAAGTGTGAGGCCATTGCCCAGGATCACACCCAAATACTTCACCTGTCTAGAGGGGACATGGGAAACGCTCCCAGTACTAGATTAGGGGACAACCCCCATTCCCCACTCCTTCATGGTGACCTGGCTCCACCACCAGTACCTCAGTCTTGTGTGGGTTGAGTCTAAGCCAGTTTTGAGTCATCCAGGACTGGATTTCCTTAAGGCAGCTGTTAAATATGGAGTCCGACACCTGGACATCAGGGGCACAGGATAAGTACAGTTGGGTATCATCTGTATAGCAGTGAAAACCCAATCCGTACCACCTGATAATGCTCCCCAATGGCAACATGTACACCGTGAACAATAAGGGTGAAAAGACTGATCCCTGTAGCAGTCTACAGCTCAGAGGCTTCGGGCTTCGTGAGACAAGTCCAATTTTCACCCTCTGCACTCTGTCCACCAGGTATGACTGGAAACAGCCGATGATATTGCTGGACAGGCCACACCAGAACTGCAGGCAGTCAAGCAGCACCTCATGATCCACAGTGTTAAATGCCACAGACAGGACCAGGAGAACCAAGATGGTACGAGTTCTCCTGTCCCTCACCAACAGGAGATCATTAAGCACCCTTACCAGGGCAGTCTCCATACTATGCCCTGCCAGGAACCCAGAATGAAAAAGCTCATAGGTAGATGAAGATGCATGATGTCTCTCAAGATGAACAGACACCACTTTCTCTGTAACCTTCCATAAAAGTGGGAGATTTGAGACCTGCCTGTAGTTGCTGTGGGTCCAAAGAGGGCTTCTTTAAAAGGGGCCTAACCAGAGACTATTTCAAGGACACTGGGAAGATCCCACTCCGCCATAAACTCCAGACAACCTCAGTAACCGCAGGTCCTATCAGGTCCATACATCCAACCACAAAGAGGGTTGGACCTGGGTCCTGCTCACAATGTGAAGGCCAAAAGTTTGAGATTATCCCCATCACCTTTTCTACCCCAATTAGCTCAAACCCATCCCAGACAGGAGGAGTGTTTTGGCACAACTCAGACCGAACACTGCATCCCTTTCAAGAGATTCTTGAGGAGATCTCAGCCCTGAGAGAGGACACCTTGTTGGCAAAGAACAGAGCCAAGTCCTCACACTTTTTGCTAGAAACTGGTATTCCCACACAGAGACACACAGATTGTAAAAGTCTGTCTACCATACAGAAGAGTTGAGCTGGTCTGTCTCCCCCCCCCCAATCTGCCCCCAGTCCAAGCACATGCAGTGGAAACAGAAACAGCACGTGGTAGACCAAGCAGTGGCAGTGGACATGGCATACCTAGACTTTAGCAAGGCATTAGACACAGTTCCACACAAAAAATTAATATACAAGTTAGCCAGCCTTGGAGTGGGTCCCAAGGTGATAACCTGGGTTAAACATTGGCTGGACAACAGGATACAGAGGGTAATAGTAAACAGAGTTTACTCTGAAGAAAGGGGGGTTACTAGTGAGGTACCGCAGGGTTCAGTACTGGGACCGATCCTCTTTAATGTCTTTATAAGTGACATTGCAGAGGGACTGGAAGGAAAAGTATGTCTCTTTGCAGATGACACAAAGATCTGCAACAGGGCTGATACACAAGGTGGGGTGGAGAGGATACAAAGGGACTTGGCAAGGTTGGTGTTATGGTCAAATATATGGCAGCTTAGATTCAATGCAAAGAAGTGCAAAGTAATGCACCTGGGAAACTAAAATCCAGGGGAAGAGTACACAATGGAGGGGTGAGATAATAACAACAACAGAAATGGAAAGGGACCTGGGGGTAGTCATATCAGATGACCTTAAGGTGGGCAAGCAATGTGAGAAGGCAGTAAGGAGGGCTGGTGGGATACTGGGATGCATAGGGAGAAGCATCACCAGTAGAAAACAAAATTACTATCCCTCTGTACAGACAGTTGGTGAGACCCCATCTGGAGTTCTGCGTCCGGTTCTGGAGACCCCATCTCTGCAAGGACATAGACAGGATGGAGGCTATCCAGAGGAGGGCAACTAAAATGGTGCAGGGTCTGCACCAGAAGACATACGAAGAGAGATTAAAGAAGCTTAATATGTATACACTCGAGGAGAGGAGGGAGAAGGGGGACATGATAGAAACTTTCAAGTACATCAAGGGAATCAACAGAGTCCAAGATGGTAGCACCTTTCAGAAAAAGAGATGTGCAAGAACAAGGGGCAAAATTTGAAGGGGGGAGATGGCACAAAGGTAATGTAAGGAAGTATTTTTTCACAGAGAGGGTTGTGGATACATGGAACAGCCTTCTTGAGGAAGTAGTGGACTTAAAAACAGTGGGGGAATTCAAGAATGCATGGGACAGACATATGGCAATTCTAGTGGGGGGTAGGAGGAAGTAGGCTGTTGGTTAACTAGGATCTGCAGCCTATGCATTAGGTATGGAAATGGGCAGATTAGATTGGCCAGGCAGTCCTTATCTGCTGTCAAATTCTATGTTTCTATGTAAGCCAATCTGAAAGCCACAGCTCAACAGGCATGATTTTAATTTAGTGGTGCTCCCTGTCACCAGGAAGGCCCAACCTTCTATGCAGAACAGCAGCCCCAAGGCTTACAAACCGATTTGTTCTTCAGAGAAACTTGAGAGAGGTTTCCCCTTCCGTGGCACAGACTGGAGAGTTGCTGCTGTTCAGAGTCCTCATGTGCCCAACATCCTAGCCATGGGCTGTACCATTTCTCCTAGAAGGGTGGCACATGTACCCATCTGTTTTGATTACACATTTACAGTGTGGAGCGCTACAGGAACAACATTACTACAGTGAGTATTTTTTTCTTCTAACCTCAGGAATCCCTCACTTAATGGTTACACTTTAAGCAGATTACACAGCAGTACTGCACCTTGGGAGGCTGAATCCAGAGCCTTCTTAAGAAAAAGGTTCTGTAAGACAGCAGTTCCAAAGCTTGCATCCCTTCAGATCAGTATGGCCAGACAATAATGCTGTGTGAAGATGCACACTGTTGTTTGGGTAGCTGTTCAGAAAATGTCCAACATTGCAATGCGGTGGCAGCAGCAGGGGTATAAAATCATGGGTCCACTGGACTGGCCTGTGTTAAAAACATGGGACAAAAAAACAGGTTACTCACCTGTAACAGTAGGTCTAGGGGTGATATATGTTGTTCATCCACACTTCTTGGCATGTCCCTTTCCCCTTTAAATCTTGCCAGAAGTCTTCAAGCTGACTCCTCCCACCCACCCAGGTGGTAAATACCTCGGCTCCACCCCATGACACCAGATCTTAGCCCGCTGGAAGCAAGGTTGTGTGCCCGAAGCCAGGGAGGTCAGGTGGGTGCGTGTGGATGAACAACATATATCCCTCCTAGAACTACTGTTGCAGGTGAGTAGCCTGTTCTTCTAGGAGTGTGGATATGTTGTTCATCCACAGTTCTTGGAAGACTCCAAGCAGTTCTCTGGGAGGAGTGAGGCAAGGCACACACACCCCTACTTGGGAAATAAAGATTGGAGAACCGAGATCCCAAAAACAGCATCCCGGTGTGACTCAAGATTGTTGTGGTAGTGGGTAATAAAAGTGTTTGCTGACTTCCAGTAGCAGCCCAGTGGATTTCCTGAATAAGGATGTCCCAGGAAGAGCCACCGATGCAGCAGTATGGCAGAAAGAGTGAGCTCTTATCCCTCTGGGAGGCTCCTTGCCCACTAACTCATAGCACAGACCTATGCATGATGTAATCCACCTTGCTATGGTCCATTTGGCTGCAGGTCTGCCAAAAGTGGCTTCAGCATAGGTGACAAACAGCTGGTGAACCTCTCCATGAATTTCCGCTGTTCTGTCCTTGTAATAGGAAAGAGCACATCTCAGGTCCAGAGTATGGAGCCTGTACTCAGTGGCCGAGGTGTAGTTAGGGTAGTATACTGGCAGAATCAGCACCTGGTTAAAGTGAAACTCTGACAACACCTTCGGAAGGAATTTCGTGTGGGGGCACAGGACAACTTTGTCCCTGTGAAGGACCAGATAAGGGGAGTCCACCGAAAGCGCTTGGAGATCCCCTGTCCTTCTGGCTGATGTGATAGCCACCAGGAAGGCTGTCTTCCACGACAAGTGTGAGAGCTCACACTTGTGCATGGGTTTGAATGGCTTGCCCATGAGCTTTGCCAAAACCAGCAAAAGATCCCATGGAGGTGGAGGTTCACGCACCGGAGGGGATATGTGATTTAGGCCTTTGACGAAGCACCTGACCACTGTCTCCTGTGCCAATGTTGGCTGACCGGCCAATGCCCAGTAAACAGAAATGGCTGCCAAGTGCACCCTAAGGGTCGATGACCGTAGACCTCCTTTGGAGAGAGACCAAAGGTAGTCGAGAATGTTAGCCACAGAACAGGATAAGGGGTCCAGACTCTTACCCTGACACCAAATGGAAAATCTTTTCCATTTGAAGGCATAACATTTCCTGGTCGATTCCTTTCCCGATGCCTCCACCACAGTGTAGACATCATCAGAAAGACCCAAAGCCTGGAACTCTAGCCGCTCAGGTACCAGGCTGTGACATACAGGGATTGAAGGTCTGGATGGAGTACCTTCCCCTGGCTCAGTGATATCAGGTCTGGGCATGTGCAAAGCCACTCTGGAGGCCTTCAGCTGAGGCTGAGGAGATCTGGATACCAGAACTGGTGCGGCCAATCTGGGGCTACCAGGATCACCTTTGCCTTGTCCCTCTTCACCTTGAGTAACACCTTGTGGATCAAGGGAAATGGAGGGAAGGCATAGAGGAGGCCTGGGGTCCATGGCCTCGAGAAGGCATCCCCCTGCAGTGAGCCCTGCTGAGGGGGGCATGCATGGTACAGCTTTAGCTTGGTGTTTTCCCTGGAGGCAAACAGGTCCACCAACAGTTTGCTCCAATGGGAGAACAGACTGTAAGCTACTTCTGGATGGAGAGACCACTCATGGGATGTTTGGCTCATGCGGCTGAGAGCATCCGCCAGTTGGTTCGAGTCTCCTGCCACATGGATGGCTAGGAGATCTGCCTCCAACCAGCTTATGAGGGTCCCGATGCAGAGCGCCTCCTTGCACAGCAGACGGGACTGCGTGCCACCCTGTTTATTCAGGTAGTACATGGTTGTGGTATTGTCCGTCTGGACTTGAACCACTTGACCCTGGAGCTGAGGAGCGAAAGCTGACAGTGCCAGTCTGACTGCTCTGAGCTCCAATAGGTTGATGGGGCACTGGAACTCCTTGGGGGTCCAGAACCTGTTGGCCCTGTTGTCCCCATGTGGGCCCCCCAGCCCATGAGAGAAGCACCGGTCATTAGGACGACCGTCGGTTTGGGGTGGACAAATGGGATCCCTTCCTGCAACTGGTCTGGGGTGGTCCACTATTGGAGAGCATCAAACATCTTCTGGGTTACAGTGATCAGCTGGTTGAAATGACCGTGGCGCTGAGTCCACTGGGTGACCAGCTCCCATTGGAGGGGGCGCATGTGCCACCTGGCCCAATGAACCACTGAGGTTCATGCTGCCATGTAACCCAGAAGGTGCAGAAATTCCAGGGCAGGAAGCAAGTGCCCAACCAGAAATGATCGCGCAAAGGAGGAAAGAACCTCCGCCATGTCCGCCGGGAGCCAAGTTCTGGCTTAACAAGAGTCGAGCTCTACCCCAAGGAAGCCCATCACCTAAGAGGACATGAGTTCCGACTTGGCCTCGTTGATCAGGAGGCCGAGTTGGGAACAGGTTCGGAGAGCCAGATCCCTGGACCTCTCCACCTCCTGAAAGGAGGAAGCTGCCAAGAGCCAGTCGTCAAGGTAAGGGTAGATTCTGACTCCTCGACGCTGAAGATGGGCCACCACAACTGCGATGCATTTGATGAAGACCCATGGGGCCGATGACAGACAGAATGGCATGGCTTGGAACTCGTACAGGGTCCCTTCGACCCTGAAGAGGAGAAACCGCTGGTGGGATGGACGGATAGGGACATGAAAGAACACGTCCTGTAGATCCAGTGAACAGAACCACATGTTGCGCTCCAGGGATGGTGTGATCTGGTACAGAGTTACCATCTGGAAGGTGTGGGACCTGAGATATTGATTCAGGTTGTGGAGATCTAAGATGGGGTGCCAACCCCCCCCCCATCTGCTTTGGTACCAGGAAGTACCTGGAAATGAAGCCTGGGTCTGTAGGAAGATCCAGCACTGGAGCTACTGCCTCCTTGTGGAGGAGCTGAGCCACATCATCGCAAAGAGCCAACTGGGTGCAAGCTAAGATCCTTTCCTCCAGAGGGGCGTGGGCTCGACTGGGAGGGTACTGCTCGAACTCTAGAGGCAGTCCCTGACCGACCATTGTGAGAACCCACCTGTCCAAAGTGATATTGGACCAGGCGGAAAGGAAGTGGTGGAGCCAGCCCCCCGGGAGGACCCAGAGCTGGCGTGATGGGTATGGGGGTGGCAGAAATGTAGAAAATGCAAACAATTTTATAGAAACATAGACTCTGACAGCAGGTAAGGACCACTTGGCCCACCCAGTCTGCCCATTTCCCTACCTACTGGATAAGCTGCAGATCCTAGTTAACCAACAGCTTACTTCCTCCTACCCCCACCAGAACTGCCTTATGTCTGTACCATGCATTCTTGATTTCCACCACTGTTTTTGACCCCACAACCTCCTCAGGAAGGCCGTTCCATGCGTCCACCACCCTCTCCGTATAAAGTTCAGAGATTTTATTGTGAAAAAAATAGAGAATTCTTTTTTTAATATTTTACTCTTTGCATTATTTTAAAACAAAGACTTCAAAATAATGTGCATAAATGCATAGCACTGCTTGAAAAGGAGTCAAAATATGTAAAAAAATACAATTTAAATAGTTTTGCTAACATTGTTGCACAAGTGGCAAAATTATCACGATAACAAGGTTATCGCGATAATTTCATCACGGTTATTGTATCATCAAAATTTATTATAGTGACACCATTAACTGAGGAATACAGAAACGTCCTGTCCCAGAACAGGAACAGCAGGAGCTTTATGGGTATGAAGGCAGTAGGAAAGTAGGGAAGAAAAAAAAAAACATAAAAAAGAAAATAAATAAATAAAGAGAGAGAGGAAAGAGTAAGCATACAAAACAACAGTTAAGGAGCCACAAATAAGACAAGATGGGAGTAGTGCAGTGGCTGTGGAGCTGCAGTTTTCTGGAAGACATTCTGGAGGATGCGGTATGGTCCCATTTGCAGACACCTCTCTGGACTAAGGGAGGAGGTTGCTTATCTCCAGGCTGAGTAGGCTAAGGATTCAGGGGACCTCCCCTCCCATCCAAGGAGCACTAGGGCAGTCGCCGCTGCCTCACAGGTTGCCAGGAAAGAGAAGTAGGTACACCACAGTGAGCTCAGAGAGGGTGAGGGTGGTGAAACAGAGGCGCATTCCTCCAGTTGTACCTCTCCACAATTCGTACGCCATTCTGGCAGAATGTGGTTCCTCTATGGAGGCACCTGCATTAGAGACTGAGGGGGGATGTTGATAACCTCCACAAAGGAGACCCACATGAGGGTGGCATGGGACACCACATGGTAAGAAAACAGCTCTTGGTGGGGGACTCCACTGTTAGGAGAGTAGAACCGAGGAAGAGGGGAAAGGGAGGTAAGGTGCTCACCTGGCACCATGGCTTCAAAGGACAGGGAGCAAATCCTCAGGATCGCAAGGGAGCAGCTGCATGGGGGAGGAGGCTGGATGTCATTGTCCACCTAGAGACAAATGACCTGACTGGGAAAGGGATCAGAGCTGTGCAGGAGGAGTTTGTAGAGTTAGGGAGGGGCCTTAGACAAGTAGCACATACAGTATTCTTCTTGGAGGTGCTGCGTGTCTATGTGTCTATGGCACGGGTCAGGCTATGGTGCTCCACACAATGGGATTCAATCAATGGTTGAAAAACTGGTGCAGAACTCAGGGTTTTGGCTTCATAGGGGACTGGGGGTCCATCTGGAGGGATACAAGCCTATACTGGCACGATGATCTGCATCTGTCCAGGAGAGGGACCAGGATCCTAGGTGATAGGTATAAATGCTTCATTGGCAAGCATTTAAACTACTCAAGGGGGGGGCACTGAAAAGAAGCAGAGAAATCCTAGCCTCCCCCTCCAAAAAAAAAAAATCAGGTTACCTAGTGAGGTAAACACCAAGATAGAGAAGTTTATAGGGAGAAGGGCAGGGGTAAATGGAGAAAATGGCAAAGGCAGTAAGGACAGCGATAGAACAAACAGGAGTAAGGCCATCAAAAAATGGAGGGTTATGAGTAAGAATGCCCATAGTCTAGGTAACAAACTCCTTGAAGTGGTGGCCTTGGAGGAAAGGGACACCTGGATATTATGGCAGTCACAGAAACACGGTACACAGGGAACCATGACTGGGATGTCAACATACCAGAGTACACAATCTACAGGAGGGACAGGGAGGGTAAAAGAGGTGGAGGAATAGCGCTATACATAAGGTAAGGGATCAAAACAATTGAACTAAAGGAGGCACTGTGGGTCACCCTGGAGACCAGAAATGGCATCACAATCCACATGGGGGTTGAATACAGACTCATCTCCATGGCAGGAAATAGACAAGCAAATGATAGAAGGCATCCTTAGGACGGCAGAAAAAGAGGAGATATTGTTGATTGGGGACCTGAATATGCCAGATGTTAATGGCAGAACCTTTGCTGCAGCCACACCGAAGAGCAGGGCTATTTTGATGCCCTATAGGGGGCATGCCTCAGACAGCTAGTGTTGAAACCCACTCGGGAGGCAGTAATCTTAGACCTGGTACTCTCAAATGGGGACGGAAAGAGGATCTCAAATCTAGAAGTGGGTAGCAATCTTGGGAACAGGTGACCACCAAACAGTGTGGTTCATGATAAACACAGCTGCAGAGTCAAGTCATACAAAGGAGAGGGTACTGGACTTTAGAAGGGCTGATTTTGTCAAAATGGGAGAATGCCTCTGAAAAGCACTAGCAAACAGGTAAGACAGAGGGGGTGGAGGAACAATGGGGAAAGATATAAAACAGCCATCATAGATGCAACAATCTTTTGTGTGAAGCAAATAAATCAAAACGAAAGAAAAAAACACTATGGTTCTCAAAAGAGGTGGTGGGGAAGATTAGGGAGATTAAGACAGCATTCAGGAAGTATAAGGAAACATAGAAAGAGCAGGACAGAGAACTGTACCAGTTAAAGCAAAAGGAAGCGGGGAAGGCAGTCAGAATAGCAAAGGCCCAAACCAAGGAAACAACACCCAACTCAGTTAAGAAAAGGGATAAAACCTTTTATAGGTACATTGGGGAGCGAAGAAAGACCAGGGGAGGGTCAGTGAGGCTTAATAAAGAGTAAGGTGGTTGGGCAGAGAGGGGACAGTGAAAAAGCAGCGATACTGAATGAACACTTCTGCTCATATTCACAAAAGAAGAGGAGGAGAAGATACCTAATCCAATCAATAGAAGCACTCTGGCAGGGTTTTAAATAATTGATTAGCAGTTTTTTCCTTGGGACTATACTAACTGTACAGAAAGTATTTATATAGATTTTCTAGAAGTGCTGTGTTTGTTAAACACAGTGAGGCAAGAGCTATGCATTTTCACAAAGATTTAGCACTTTTATGAGCAAAACGCTAATCAATTTTTAGAGTTAAATAAATCCCTGTCTGGATAGGGGGTCAATACCAGTCATTTCACTGAAGAAAGGGTTCTTAAAGAACTCCTAAAACTGAAGGTGGACAAAGCAATGGAGCCTGATGGGATGCACTACAGAATAGTATAAGGACTAAGGGGAGAACTAGTGATACCACTGGCTACCCTTTTTAACAAATCATGGGAGGATGGTGTGGTACCTAAGGACTGGGAGGGTGGATGAAATACCCCTTCACAAAAGTGGGAGCAAAGCAGAGGCAGGAAAGTATAGACCTGTTAGCTTGACCTCAGTGAAAGGGAAAACGATGGAGTCACTTCTGAAAGAAAGAACTGTTGAGTACCTAGAGGCCAGCGGGGCACGGGACCCAAAGCAGCATGGATTCACAGTGGGAAGGTGATGTCAAATAAATCTAATAGATTTCTCTAACTGGGTGACCAAAGTAGTAGACCAGGGAGTGGCTGTGGACATGGCCTACCTAGATTTTAGCAAGGCATTTGACACAGTCCCACATAAAAGATTAATAAACAAATTAGCCAGCCTGGGAGTGGGTTTGATTGTGGTAGTCTGGTTAAAAAATTGGCTGGACAACAGGACACAGAGGGTAATAGTAAGAGTCCACTCCGAAGAAAGGGGGATTACTACCGGGCTACCGCAGGGTTCAGTACTAGGCCGAGTCCTTTTTCATGTCCTTGTAAGTGACACTGCAGAGGGACTGGAAACAAGTATGTCTCTTTGCAGCCAACCGAAAGATCTTCCACAGGGCTGATACAGAAGGGAGTGGAAAGGATGAGAAGGGACTTGGCAAGGTTGAAGAAATGGTCAGAAGTATGGCAGCTTAGATTCAATGCAAAGAAATGCAAAGTAACGCACCAGGGAAACAAAAGCCCAGGGGAAGAGTACACAATGAGTAGGGGGTATTAAAAACAAAAATGGAGAGAGACCTGGGGATCATCATATCAGATGCCCTAAAGGTGAGCAAGCAATGTGTGAAGTCAGCAAGGATGGCTCTGGAGATACTTTGATGAAGAGGGAGAGGCATCACCAGTAGAAAGCAGGACATTGTTATCCCTCTTTTCAGAGATGGTGAGACCCCATCTGGAGTACTGTGTGCAGTTCTGGAAACCCCGTCTCTGCAAGAGCATACACAGGATGGAGGCAGTCCAGAGGAGGGAAACTAAAATGGTGCAGGGTCTACACCAGAAGCCATATGAAGAGAGACTAAAGGAGCTTAACATGTATGCCCTTGAGGAAAGGAGGAAGAAGGGGCACATGATAAAAACTTTCAAGTGCCTCAAGGAAATCAACAAAATTAAAGAGAGTAGCATTTTTCAGAAAAAGAGATGTGCAAGAACAAGGGGACACAATTTGAAGATTGAGTGGGGATGGTTCAGGGACAATGTGAGGAAGTATTTTTTTTGTTTTTTACAGAGACACATGGAACCACCTTCCTGAGGTCATGGGGTCAAAAACAGTGGCGGAATTGAAGAATGCATGGGACAGATGTAAGGCAATTCTAGTGGTGGGGTAGGAAGAAGTAGGCTGTTGGTTAACTAGGATGTGCAGCTTGTCCATTAGGTAGGGAAATGGACAGACTAGGTGGGCCAAGCGGTCCTTATCTGCCGTCAAAGACTATGTTTCTATGTAATTCCAACAATGAACTCAGCTCAGCATTTCTGCAGTGAAAACTGCCTTTCATTTCAAAGCTTTTTTTTTTTGAGCTGGGAAGGATACATGCTCATGCCATGCTTAATATGTCTAGCAACGCCTATTGATATCTAAATAAATGTCAGCAAGTCTGTTTCCCAGATAAATGAAAACTTTGGCATTACAAACATGTTTCACATTAAAAATGCTTTTAATTTTAGTTACTTTAGAAACATTGTAACACAGAAGTTGACTACAGATAAGGACCACAAGGCCCATCCAGTCTGCACAATTTTTTTACCTTATGAATGTGCAATATGCCTGTACTCTTTCAATGGCCTATCTATTCATACTCATCTGTATTGCTCCCTTATGCCTATGCAATGCCTGTTTGAAGCCCTGCACTGTATTCATATCCACCACTTCTGAGTTAGGCCATTCCATGCATCCACCACCCTTTCTGTGAAAAATAACTCCCTCACATTACCCCTTAATCAGCCTCCCTCTAATCTCATGCTGTGTCCTCTTGTCCTGCTATTTTTATTACACTGAAACATGTTAGACTCTTTCACTTTGTTAATGCCCTTAAGGTGTTTGAATGTTTCGATCATATGACCTCTCTCCCTTCTTTCCTGTAGGGTATACATATCAAACTCTATTAATCTGCCCTCATATGTTTTCTGATGCAGTACCTGCACCATATTGGTTGCCATTCTCTGGACTGCCTCCATTTTGCTAATGTCCTTGTGCAAGTGCGGTCTCCAGTACTGCATGCAGTACTCCAGATGGAATAACCACCAGTGTCTTGTAAAGAGGGATTATTGCCTCCCTCTTAAGACTTGCAATATCCCTACTAATACACCCCAACATCCCTCTAGCATTGCCTACTACTTTAGTGGTCTGCTTGGATGATTTCAGGTCATCTGTGATGATGATGCCCAAGTCTCTTTCATCCCTTGTGACTGCCTATAGGTGCATATAGCAACCTATAGGTGGCTTAACAGTTTCTCTTCCCCTATGTGCATGATCTTGCACTTCTTTGCATGAAACCACATTTGCCACTCTTCCACCAGTTTTGACAATTTATCCAGATCTTTTCTCATTCTGCCCACCCCATCTGGATCGCCTACTCTGTTGCAGATCTTGGCGTCATCTGCAAGCAAACAAACAAACCTTACCCTCCAGTCCATCTGCAATGTCACTGATGAAGATATTGAAGAGGACTGGCCCCAGGACTGATCCCTGAGTACCCCACTTGTAACTTGCATCTCTTCTGACTGTATACCGTTTACTACCACTCTCTGTTTTCTGCCTGCCAACCAGTTTGTCACCCAGTTGACCAACTTCTGACCCACCCCGCGCCTACCCAGCTTATTAATCAATCTTCTAGTGTAACTGTGTCGAAAGCTTTGCTGCAGTCAAGGTAGGTTAAATCAACTACACCCCCTTGGTCCACCACTCTGGTTACCCAAAGAAATCTATGAGATTAGTTTGACAGACCCTTCCTGTTGTAAACCCATGTTGTCTTGGATTCTGTGCTCCTATGGATTCCAGGTGTTGTACCATCCTTTCCTTAAGGAGTGGCTCCATAATCTTGCCCACCACTGAGGTAAGACTGACTGGTCTGTAGTTCCCTGCTTCCTCCCTGCTACCACTCTTGTGGAGTGGGATCACATGAGCCCTTCTCCAGTCTTCTGGGACCTCTCCTGTGCTCAGAGACTCACTAAACAGTTCTGATAATGGCTCTGCTAGTCCCACTCTTAGCTCCTTTAGTACCCTGGGATGTATGCCATCAGGTTCCATTGCCTTGTCCACCTTGAGCTTGGCGAGCTCTTGTACAACCCTTTCTTTTGTGAAGAGACTAGTGCACATCTCCCTCCCTCCCTTGTGTCCATGGTGCTGAGCTGTGGGCCCTGCCCTACCTTCTCTACAGTAAATACTGAGAAAAAGTATCTATTTAGGATAGATGCTTTTCCTTGGTCCTCTTCCAATTACTCCCCCTTTATTCCCTTTGATCTTAGCAATACCCCTCTGGACTTTCTCATTTCACTAATGCATCTATAGAAAGTCTTGTCCCCTTCTTTTACTAATAATGCTAGTGTTTCCTTGGTTTGGGCATTCGCCTGCCTTACTGCCTTCCCTGCTTTCCTTAGGGAAGTTTGGTATGCCTCCCTATCTTTGTGCCACTGCATTACCTTATATTTCCTGAAGGCCAGCCTTTTGTCTCTGACCTTTTCTGCTACTGTTTTTGAGAACCAGAGTGGTTTCCTCCTTCTTTTGCTCTTGCTTTTCTAACACAATGGAATGTTACTTCAAGTTTTGCATCCTTAATGCTTGCCCACTTTGCCTGTACCCCCTCACCTGTATTTATTTTTGCCAGGGCTAGCTTAACTCTGTTGGCAATCTTATCAAAGTCAGCTCCTCTGAAGTCCCATATTCTGCCTTGGAATGGGATGATCTGTTCCAGTGGCCAAACTGAACCATACCACATGATGATCACTGGTTCCCAGGTGACCTTCTACCTGGAGATCTGTGATACTTTCTCTAAGTCAGTACTAGATCTAGGATAACCCTGTCTCTTGTGGGTTGTTTTCCCAGTTGTTTACGGCCCTCCTTCTGCAGGGAATCCACTATGTGTCTAGTTCTGGCGGATGTTCCTGCTGGTATTGACCAATCTGTATCTGGCATGTTGAAGTCTCCCATTAATAGTACCTCCCCTCTAGCTGTCATGTTTTGTGTATCTTCTAACAGTAATATGTCTATGTCCTCCCCCTGGTCTGGAGGCCTGTAGACAACCCCAGTTCATATAGCTGTCCTATTTCCTGTTCCCAGGGTAACCCACAGTTCTTCTGGCTCCTTATGTGTATTCTGAATTTCTGTAGCTTTGATATTTTCATTGACATAGACGGCCATTCCCTCACCCCCTTTTTTCACCTTGGTCTTTTCTGAACTGTACATCGTCAGATACTGAGTTCTCTGAAGTGTGGTTACTGGTGAACCATGTCTTGCTAATGACTACTGTCATGGGAAAAACCCTCTCATATTATTATTGAATGATACTGGTATTATGAATAGATGGTTTGCGTATGAAATGTCAGTCTGTGAGAGATTTGGTCTTTAAATTACAAGGTCAGCAGCTGAATGCACAAGATGCAATTAAAACTGACCAGGGGAACCAGTTTATTAACTACCTTCCTTCCAGTGGGCATTTTATCTTATATGATCTACTCATACTTCAGAAGTTGGAAAGTAAATATACACTTTATGATATCAGGAAAGGGACATAATTTAGGCTGATTGATGTTAGCTTTTTAACACCTTGGTGCCAGTGTGGGAATGTTAAGATCAAAGGGAAGTGTTTAATTGAGGAGTCATATTTAGGAAAGGTTTTTCTTTTTCTTCTGATGTCACGTTATTTAACGTGCCTTCTGGTAGGAGATAATGTTTGTAATTCCGAATTCTAAAAGGAGGAGCTAGATGACTCACAAAGGGAGTGTGGAGACACAGTTAACTGACACTTGTATCTGAAAAGTATGATGTATCTTTTTGGGACTCAGAGAAACAGTTATCTGACCTAACTTCAAATGCACTTATAGAGGTAATACATCAGCTAGAAAATATCTAAGAGTATTGCAGTAGGAGTTTTCTTCTGTAAATTTACCATTGTCTTTTGTGACTGTGAGCTCATGCTTTTTGTTCTGTATTTTATGGTACTTATTTTACAACTTCTAGTAAATCATGCTTTCTTTAAGATACTGCCTGTGTCTTTCTAGTTTTCTTTTTGCACATGGAGTGCCTGTAGTTTTAAGTCTGACAACGGTTTTAAAAGGTTTGATGATGGTACTGAGCTTGGAAAAAGGTAAGAATATACCTAAGGTCTCATACAGAGTGTTAAGGGTTTATTTTGGAGACCTGGCTTGGTGCCCCTGGCGAAAGACTGTACTGCAGTCCTGAAGAGAGTACATATCTGAGTCTGTAATTGGGTATGCTAGCATAATGTTCACAGTTTAAATCCCCAAGAACTTGAAAAGGTGATTCGGACCCAAAGCAGACATGAGGGTTACCCTATCTGTTACCTGTTCACACTATTGCACTCTGAGGTTAGCACTGTGGGAGCAGAGGACCTGACCCGCGGAGTGCATTTGTGACAACTACTATGTCCAGTTTAGCCTCTGTCATTGTTGTCTGCAGGTCTGGGATCTTGTTTCCCAGACTGCTCGCACTTGTGTACATGATTTTCCATTGGCCAGATTTCAGTGTGTTAGTTGTTGGGTGAGGTCCGGCATTTCACCTGTGCATTGCACAGGGAGCCAGACCTTTTTCCTTACCTGGTGATGCAAATGAACTGCAAACATGCTGAACTCCTGTTTGATCACTAGCTGAGGGGGGAGGGGTATTCTTCCCATTCGATGTATCAGGTGCTGCACCCCTCTTCCCATTTGCTAGTTTAAATATTCTGCAAAGATGTCAAACTTCTGCCCCGATGCACTGACTCCCTCCTTCGTCAGATGCAGTCCATCCAATTTAAAGAACTTTCACTCACAAAACTGTTGCCAGTTACCTAAAAATGTGTGTCCTTTTCCTGGCACCAGCCCTTGAGCAACATGATTAGCTCCATCTTCCCTTCTCTGACCTTCCATCCATCTGTCCCCCTCTCCCAGACTGGCAGAATCTCAGATAAGAAGATGCCAGATGAAATGGTGACAGTTTGTCCCCCAGCCTGGTCAGGTGTCCCTCGGTCTCCATAACTGACTGGCTGGTGAGATCGTTAGTTCCTATGTGTACCAGGATGTCTATTTTCTCCTGCTTCCTGCATGATTTTAGCAATGTGGTTAGTGCCTCTCCATGCTGATGTACCTGGGAGACATCTGACCATTACTCCCGGCTGGAGGTAGGTATCTACTCCTCAGATCATGGAGTCTCCTATGATCAGAAGTGTTTTGGATTTCTTTTTTGGTTCTGGTCCCTGTTTTGGTCGAGTTTTGTTGTTCTAGCGCCTGTGATGCAGTGTCCTGCTCTGCATTGTCCTCTGCCCCTTTGTTTGATTTCAGAGACAGAGGCAGATATCTGTTTGTAGTTTTTGTATGGTTTGTGGAAGTGATATACTGGAGAGCATTGAGTGATGGGGCACCCAATTTGCCCTCCTAACCACTTGTCACCTCCTTGACCAACTACCCTCTGTGGTCGAGGTGCTTCAGTTGGATGTTGGGGAAATGGCAGGTGGTTCTTACAATATATTTCCTCCTGAATATGTGATTTGAGGTCCGCAATCTCTGCCCATGCTGCCTGGAGCGAAGCCCTTAGATCTCCAATTGTCCACTTTTATACATTCTTGCTTGCCCTAGTCTGACAAGTGACCCAGGTGGGACAGAATAGATGTTTGTTTGTTTTTAATATAACACCTTTCATCTGAATTATTTGCAGAGGAATGCCTTAACAGACCACAGAGTAATGCAGAGACTAGATGAAGACAAACTCAACAGCCATTTACATTAACATGAATATACACACACACATACACACATATGATGCCTGCAGGCACAGCCAGCACAGCACTGGACCAGAACTCAAGTCCTGCCTGTGTTCTCAGCTGATGCGTCAGCTCCTGCTCCACTCTGATTCCCTGACACCAGCTAACACAATTACATGAGTCTCCCATTGGATGCACATACTTAAATTAAGCAACAAATTTGATACACAAGTTGGGGTAGAAAGGATGAGAAGGACTTGGCAAGGCTGGAGGAATGGTCAGATGTATGGCAGCTTAGATTCAGTGCTAAGAAATGCAAGTAATGCACCTGGGAAAGAAAAACCCAAGGGAAGAGTACACAATAGGGGGTGAGATACTAACAACAAAAATGGAAAGGGACCTGGGGGTAGTCATATCAAATGACCTAAAGGTGGGCAAGCAATGTGATAGGGTGGTAAGGAGGGCTGGGGGATACTGTGATGCATAGGGAGAGGCATCACCAGTAGGAAACAGGAAGTTATTATCCCTCTGTACAGACAGCTGGTGAGAACCCATCTGGAGTACTGCATGCAGTTCTGGAGACCCAGTCTCCGCAAAGACATAGACAGGATGGAGGCAGTCTAGAGGAGGGCAACTAAAATGGTGCAGGGTCTGCACTGGAAGACATATGAAGAGAGACTTAAGGAGCTTAATATGTGTAACCTCGAGGAAAGGAGGGAGAGGGGAGACATGATAGAAACTTTCAAGTACCTCAAGGGAACGAACAAAGTCCAAGAGGGTAGCAGCTTTCAGAAAAAGAGGTGTGCAAGAACAAGGGGGCACAATTTGAAGATTGAGGGGGGACGGCTCAGAGGTAATGTGAGGAAGTATTTTTTCATGGAGACGGCTGTGGATGCATGGAACAACCATCCTGAGGATGTTGTGGAGTCAAAAACAGTGGTGGGTTTCAAGAATGCATGGGACAGTCATAAGGCAATTCTAAGGGGTTGGGGTAGGAATAAGTGGGCTGTTCGTTAACTAGGATCTGCAGCTTATCCATTAGGTAGGGAAATGGGCAGACTGGGTGGGCCAAGCGGTCCTTATCTGCCATCAAATTCTATGTTTCTATGTAAGCCACGACGTTAAGGCCTGCAAGATTTGCCATGGATTCATCCAGGCAGCCCAGCAATGCTGTCAGAAGGCCCTAGAAAAATTCCTCCTGCAACAGAAGGTCGCCATTAAGGAGAAAATGCTCCAGGCCAGAAGATCTGCTGCCTTGCCTGCCCCATCCGTTGGCTCTCATACCTCCAAGGCCTGGGATTAGTCATCTGGCAACCACAAGCACCAGGAGCGGGAGTGGAGCAAGGAGAAGTCCTCCCAGTTCACTCACTGTCACCGTTTTCACACCTGTACCACAGCTGGATTGTCTACTGCTTCAGTAGTGACCCCTCTCTGCCACCCACACCCTCTCTTCCTCAAGGTCAACTTCGACAGTGCTTCCCACTAGTTCTTGTGGCAGTGGTTCATTGGTATTGAGCCTACTAACACACCTGTCAACACTGCATCTCCTGTTATTCAGGCCCATTACTGTCCAGGGGCAACAGACAGGTTTTACTACTGAATTGACTTCAGCTAGCATTGGCCCATCAACATCAGGGTTTTTCTCCTCCTTGTTGATGTCTCTGGCCAGTTTGTCAATGCCGAGCCTACAGCTGCCCCTGTTGACACCTCAAGATCCCCTGCTGTTATTGCCCCTACCTGTTCAGGAACTTCAGTGGGGGTTTCGCTGGCCCAATGGTGTCCGGTGCTGGCCCTTTGACATTATGCTTTTCAGCTTCCCGTCACCTACTTGGGCCACTTCATTGACATTGGGGGCCCTACCTCCCCTGTCACAATCTCTGTCCCCCCCACCAGTGCCAGGTCTTTAGCCCCTTCTACCAAGCCTCTGGCAGTACCTCGGATGCCGGGGACCCATCCAGCCCAATTGGTGCCTCACGATGCTCCAGCGATGCTGCTGGTCATCGACACCCAGACTATGCTTTCCTCCTCCTTTGAGTTTCTGCACCAGGTCATGTCCCCTACAGGCCCATCAATGCCAGCTCCTGACTCCTCAACCTATTATATTGTCATGTCCCTCCCACAATTCCAGGCCATTGATGTCTTCTGTGCCCCTTCCAGAGCCTGGGGCTGAGAATGAGTACCACCCTGACTTCCTCCCACTTGATGAGGAGGAGTATGATGGGAAGGATGGTGATGATGGAGCTAGGACACCTACTTGTTTGGTCAGCTCAGTCTCTTGCGGAGGGTAGGGACTCCTCCACATATACCCAGTGGTCCCCCTTGATGACCCATTCTTCATCTCTGTGATGAGGCAGCTGCAGGCAGCTATGGGGGTTGATTCCGAAGAGCAGGATGTTGCCAGGAGACATCTGACAGAATATCTAGAACTGCCAGATTCTCTTCTTTGATTATTCGTCCTCTGCAGGCTGCCTTTGAGGATGCCATCATGGCTGCCTCATACAGGCCAAACCTGATCCCTGTGATGCCCAAAAAGGCAGACAGATTGTATCAGGTCTGCACGTGAATCTTTTTGTCACACAGCAACACAGGGTAGATTCAATAGTAATAAATGCTGCCCATGCCAGGTCCAAGAAACCTCAGCACCTTAGCTCTCTCCCTCCAGACAAGGAATTCAGGAAGTTGAATCTCATGGACAAGCAGAAAAGTGTCTACATTGCCCATATGGTCAAATTTCAGAATATCCTCTGGAAAAAGGCGAAGCTGCAGCTCAGGCCCATCTGGAGGGCACACAGAAACAGGAGCTGCTCAGAGCCCTCCAGTCTGGTGCAGATGTGGGCAAATACCTACTGAGGGCCACCTATGATGTGGAACATGCCTGTGCGAGAGCAGCTGTGGTTATCTGTCTCAGGAGACATTCTTGGCTCAGGGTGTCCACTTCTGCTACTTACATGTAACTGTCCATCCTGAATACCCCATTCAGAGACTACAAGCTTTTCAGGGTGGAAGTACAGGACATCCTTTTAGACCTACAGACCTTGGGCAGGACCCTGCGGTCAGTCCACTCTCATTATCATACACAACCATGAGGTGGACAGAAGGTGCCTTTTTGTTGGGCCTCCTACAGACCCAAGCTGGGTGCCAGACAGCCAGGCAAGTGCCAAGGTACATCCCTACCCACCCCTATGTCCAGCACCAGGAAAGCCCCTAACAGTGGAGGTGAGGCCCTGGCTACTGGCACTACCTCAGCATGACTCTACCTGACCCCCACCCTGCAGCACTGCAGGAGATATGATGGTAGGAGGTCACTTTTCCTTTCACCTGGACAAGTGAAAGGGGATCACAACAGATGCTTGGGACCTGAAGCTTATAGAACAAGGCCACATGCTAGAACTCCTAGAGTGGCTTCCAGATCTACTTCCAGTTCATTCACATTACCCTCTAGATTGCATTCCAGTGCCATTGGGGGAAAGCCACACGCTGCTGCAGAAAAGGCCATAGAACCAGTTCCCAAGGATCAGAGGAACAGAAGACTGTATTCCCACTTCTTTCTAATCCCTAAATCCACAGGGGATCTGTGGCCCATCCTGTATCTGAGAAACCTGATTTTCTACATCTGGTACAAGAAATTCAGGATGGTGACCTTACAAGTCCTGCTGCTTTTACGAAACAAGGGAGACTGGATATGCTCAATAGACATGCAGGATACATATCTGCACATCAAGGTTTGTGCCCCCCCTCCACAGACAGTACCTCAGGGGGAGCACTGCATGTTCAGGGCCTTGCCCCTTGGCTTATCTTCTGTCCCACCATCTTTACCAAATTCTTAGCAGTGGTGACAGCAGCCCTCAGGAGGGACAAGCTATATGTCTTCCCCTGCCTGAACAACAGGTTACTCAAAGCTCAGTCCAAGGAGCAACTGTCTGTCACCCTTGCCATTACCAGGCAGCTTCCATGCTCTGGGGATTATGGTGGACATTGGGATTACAGTGTTTAATAACTGCCTACTGGAGATACAGGACAGGATGAGTGCTAGCTAGCTGAGGTTAAATCCTGGAGAAAACAGAGGTGTTGGTAGTGGACCCTGATCATAGGATGGGCGGGAAAACCCTCTGGTCTACAGCTGGGGGGGGGCATTAAATGCCTCAGGCCAGGTGTGAACCTGTGGGTGATATTTGATGAAGGCCTGACCCTGAAAGCTCAGGTGTCGGCTGTGGTCAAATCTTCCTTCTACCATCTAAAAAATATTACCAGGGTGAAGCACCTGGTGTCATCGGAAGATCTGTCTACATTGGTCCACGCCTTTGTTACCACTCATCTTGATTATTGCAACACCCTCTACTTAAGGCTCCTGGGGGTGGATATCCACTGATTGCATCTAGTGCAGAACACGATGGCCAGGTTGTTAACTGGAACCCCTAGATCCAGTCACATAACTCCTTTGCTGCGTGAACTGCACTGGCTGCTGATACAGTGACGAATCACCTTCAGGGTTGCATGACTGATCTACAAAGCCCTACACAACCAGGGCCTCAGAATTTGCAAGATCTTCTGTTTCCCTACTGTCCCTCCTGCTGACTCCTATCCTGCAATGAGGGATTGCTAGAGATTCCCATGGTACATTTGAAAACAACTGGAGGAAGATCATTTGCCTTTATGGCTCCTACTCTGTAGAATTCTGTACCTTGTATATGAGATAGCCTGACCATAGAAGGTTTTAAAAATTCCCTTAAAGCCCATTTGTTTCAACAGGCATTTGATGGGACCTGGGAAGCATGACAAAGGAACTCTGTATTATTTCAACTTAGTTTATTGTGTAACTGTAATTTGCATGTTGTATATTTGTGTTTTATGTGGATTGTAAAGGCACCCTGAGCTTTGGAAGGGTGCCTGGTACAAATACAATTTTACTTACTTACTTATGGTCAATCTGCCCAAGTCAGTCCTGACTTCTTGTCAGCATCATCAGTACATAGTAGCTATACTGGACACTGCTTAGGGAGTAGCCTTCTTGCCCAGGACAAGAGCAAAGCACCTGATAGCACAGGCCCTGCTGCTTTACTGCAACAGGTATGTTACTGGCAGAACATTCCTGAGGCTGCTGACTTGATGGTTGCTGCCATTATCATGGTTCCTCTGGCAGGGCTGCACGTGGGGATTCCAAGTGAACCTTAAGAATCCAATAGGATCAGCACACTGACAATCTAGAACAGAAGGTACCAGTAACTCTCCAGTAAAGAAGGTGCTTCAGTGGTGGATGTAACTCAGCAATTTTCTGAATGAGGTTCCTTCCTGATTCCATCCCCTCTGCAGATCCTCATCATGAATGTTCTGGGGATAGGCCACGGAAGCAAGTGGGGCCTCACCAGCCCCAAGGTATATGGACTGTGGCGGAGAGTTCCCTCTCCATAAATGTCCTAGAGATGTGGACTGTGCTGAGTGGTCTTCAGGCCTTCCAGACTTACCTGTTTCTGGGGCCGCTGCTGGAGCAGATGGACAACATCAGTGTAGTGTAGTGCAGTACATAAACAAGCAAGGGAGGCTTATTCATACCCTAAGTGCAGGGAAGTGATGAGGGTCTGGTATTGGGCTCTACAGCACAATCTATAACTTTCAGCAGTCCATGTTCCAGGTACCCAAAACATCTTGGCAGACAGTCTGAGTCAGTCACAGTCCAAAATGCATGAAGCTGCTGACCTCTGTAATAGAAAACCTGTTCAACAGGTGGGGTCATCCAGAGTTGGAGCGTTTTACATCCCACAAAATGCAAAACTACCACTATTCTGCTCACTTTTTCCAGGATCTGGAGTTTTCTGGAAAGACGTGTTGTCCTTTCTTGGAAAGGGAGGTTTCTCTAAGCCTTCCTGCCCCTGCCTCTAATTCAGACTGCTGATCAAACTCCAGATGGAAGGAGTGACTCTGATACTCATTGCTCCCTTCTGGACTCATTAGATCTGGTTCCCCTTACTGCAGCAGTTGGCATTGAAACCTCCCATACCCCGACCACTGTGCAAAAGTTTGCTGTCACAGAAGCAGGGCACCCTGGTCCATCTGAACCTCAAGTCACTCCATCTTTATGCATGGCTAAGACATAGCCTTTGCTAGATTTGGAGTGTCTCAGAGGTAGCTACTGGAAAACCATCCACTATGGCCACTTGTCTTATGAAGTGGAGATGCTTTGCTCTGTGGGCTGCTTCCATGGCTTGGATCGTTTTAGTTGTTCAGTGAATTAGATTCTGGAGTACTTCCCCCAAGTAGCACCAGGAGACGAGCAACCTGTTGCTCAGTGTGCCTTCCTGGTGAAACATTTTAATAAATAAATAAATGTCAGATGCCAGGCTACAATAATGTTCCATTAAGGTGCACCTGGCTGCTATTTCAGCTTTTCCTTTGGCCATTGGTGGCCATATGGTAGCTCAACTGGAAGTGTCCCATATGTTTTTGAGAGGCATTCTTCATCTGAATCCTCCAATCTGCAATCTGGTCCAGCCCTTGGACTTGAATTATGTGTTTGAGAAACTTACTTTGGCTCTCTTTGAGCAAGCCACAACGTGAGAGCTTCATTTTCTGTAATGGAAAGTGTTATTTTTGGTTGCCATTATAGTACTTCTACTTGGAGGATTTCTGAGCTTCAGGCTCTGATATGTGCTTCTTATTTGGTTTTTCACAAATACAGGGTGTCCTTGTGCACCAGTCCTAAGTTTTTACCAAAGGACGTGTCAGAGTTTGCCCTGAATCAGACCATCCACCTACATGTTTATTATCTGGAGCATGCCAATCCAGGGGAAGCATTGCTCCATCCTTTAGATGTTCATAGAATTCTTGGATATTACAGAATGTTAATCATAGGAAGGACTGCATGATGTCCTTGCAGCTGTTTGTTTCTTTCGCCCATGAGAAAGAGGGTGTACCAGTGGTTTAAACAGTGTATTTCCAAACTGTTGGCCAACTGCGTCATTTTCTGTTATAGGAAATGCCATAAGGAAATTCCTTGGGTTGTGCAAGGCCACTCTACGGGGGTGGGGGTTGGGGGTGGAGAGGGGGATATGGTTACTTCTGTTGCCTGTTTTATTAATGTGTCAATCACTTAAATTTGTGCTGCTGCCACTTGGTGTACTGTCCACATCTTCACTAAACACTACAGGCTTGACATTGCCTCTAGAAGAAGGGCAGGCATTGGCCTGGCTGTGCTTCAAGGCCTCCAGTCACCCAGACTGTCTGTGCATCAGTATGACTTGGACTTGTTTTCCTTAGTTATGGCCTGATGCAAGAGATACCCTCAATGAAGACAGTACAGTTGCAGAAGAACTTACTCTAAAAGCAGATCTTCTAGAGGATCGCTTACATCTGGCCATGCAGTACCTCCCTTCATCCCACTTAAAGGGAAAGGGAAAATTGTTCAACCAGGAAAGGCACACTAAGCCAAATCTTGTTTCCAGTTGTAGTAGTAGTAGTAGTAAAGAGATTTATTTTTATCCAGGATGTAGATCTTTCTTTTACATCTTTAGGCCAAAGCCTTTTTTCAAGATGTTCCTGCCAGTTACATTTCCGTTTAAAAATCACATCAAGTACAAAAATACATTTACAACTTTAGCAAACAAATAATAATTTGTAGAAAATGCACTTTCACAGTCTCACAAACCTGTAACATGCAAGTATTAGAATTAACATATTCCCAGACCTCCATTTTGCTTTTCATCCATTGCACATGCATGTAACTTTCAGTTCCTCTGTTAAGTACTTTATAAACAGGGAAGGTTTATATCCTGGTTTCTTTTTAATAGAATTTATTAAATAGCAATTTGAGGCATATACTGCCTTGAATGTCATTCTAGTGAAATAATTTATAACTTTTGGCCTGTGAGGCAATTCCCCATTGTTTTCTTAACTGATATTTATGTTTGACTATTGTTCCCTCTGTTTTATCCGTTAAATATTTTTGTTTCCCTGTCTTTAGAAGTGTGTGTGTTTGTGAAACTATCAGTTTTGTTCTATTTTCAGGCATTAGCCAATCTATTTTTTGATACAGTCCACAGTGGTGGGTTTTAAAATCACACTGTAAAATGAATCTGGCTAAATGTCTATAGGGAACATCTGTCTTTACCAGAAGTGAATTTGTGGCCATTCCATATATGTGGCTACCAAAATCTATAGTAGGGGTTAGCAATTGGTTTACAATTGTTTTTTTACATTTGTGTATCTGTACATGATCTATTTCTTTGAAATGCTCAAAGTTTTTTTTATTTATTTTCTTTACCAAATCTATTGTATGGACATCAAATTTCAGTCCCTGGTTTACCCACACCCCTAAATATTTGTAATGAGGGGCCTGGTCCAAGATTTCTTGTTTAGATTTAATTATATTTAAACCCTGTTTTTGTTCTTTTTAACCTTCCAAGATGAAAAAAACTTTTTTTTTTTTTTTACTATTAAGTTTTTATTTATTTTACATGTCAGTAGGGTGGGAAACATACAATGGGAGCAGTACAAAGTTACTAGTAAACAAATTATGCAATATCAGGATTTAAGTAATTAACAACAATACAGTAAGGTGGGGGGGGTAACATATAACACATTTAACTGTAGCCCTGGTGAACTCATGGACAGTAGTGAGGACCAGAGCAGTCAATGGTGGCTTTGTCATAACCAAAGGAAGGAGACTTGCTCAGTAAGCAAGGGACAGAGGAAGCACAGTGAGGAGTGGGGGCATTGTGGCGAAGTACTAACTTTGAGTACACTAGCCAATTTTCTGTCCCCTCAAAAAATAGTTTGAAGCCTCTTTTCAAGCTCACTGATATTTACTCCATGAGCAACTAGGACTGTATCATTCATGTATAATTTGATTTTTGTTTGGGTAGTAATAATTGCCAAATCATTTACTAGGCCAAAAACAGGGTTGAGCCCCAAATAGATAGTTGGGGTACCCCCTAATAACTTTAAGCTGTTTTGAAATGGAGTCCCCAAGTTGAACCTGTTGGGTTCTGACAAGTAGGATGAAAACCATCCCACTGTTTCAGAATCCAGGCCGAGAAGTTTCAGTCTTAAGAGTAAAACCCTGTGGTCCATGGTATTAAAGGCTTTGGATAGGTCCACAAACATCACACCCACCACCCTGCCCTTCTCATGTTCAGAGAAAACGAGATCTGTTAGGTCAGTGAGTGTGGCTTCCATAGAATGGCTCTTTTGGAATCCTGATTGAGAATCAGAGAGCAGGTGATATTTCTCCAAGTACTTATTTAATTGTTTTTGTACCAGTTTTTCCATCACCTTCAACACAGTGGACAACAGGGCTATCGGTCTGTAATTTGAAGGATCTGTTGGGTCCTCCCCTTTAAAAATTGGGATCACTTTAGCTGTTTTCCAACTGAGGGTACTCTCCTTTCTATTAGACTCCAGTTGAATATTTTAGTCAAAATAGGAGCCAGCAGATCAGCAGCATCTTTTAAAGCAGCAGTGCAACAAATTTGAGGAAATATTTGACCCTACCATTTTTTTCACTATAAAAGATTCCTGGCAGCTTCCAGTTTAAATTGTTGGTACAATTTTCTAATTTCACCAACATTTGATTATTTTATAAATGTTTTAATTGATTTATTTCTCAAGAAAAAAAGATGGCCGACACATTTTCCATAGGAATAACATTGTAGACCAGGTAAGGGTTAGAGCAGAAAAAATAAAAAAAAGGTTCATGGCGAACAGCATAGGAGTTACCTAGACAAGTACATTTGAAATGTTTGCTAATTTTTTGCTTAACTGTAGCTGAAACTAGCTTTTTTTGGAAAATCATTTTTCGTTGCACTGCTGCTTTAAAAACGTATTTTTTAAGGCATCCGGACCGTATGCTTTATTAGTTTTTAGGTTATATATTTCTTTCTTAGCCTCTCTACAATTTATTTGTTTAAATCTTGGGGTGTCAGTAGGAAAGGTTGTAGGTAAAATAGGTGGCATGTTATTATCATACTCAGGGATGTCTGGTATTTAGAATATCAGCAGAATCAGTTACACTCTGGAGTACACCTACTCCCCCACCCAGGGAACACCCAGGCCACCACCACTACCTCAGAGGTTGCCAAGAAAGAGGACCTGTTGGACCACAGTGGTCTCATGGAGGGTGAGGGTAGTGGAACAGAGACGTATCCCTCCAGTTGTGCCTCTCCACAGTTCATTCGCCATTCTGGCAGAGCATGGTTCCTCTATGGAGGCACCCACAGTGGAGACCAAGGGGGATGCTGGGAAGCTCCACAATGGAGAACCATAGAAAGATGGCAAAGGACCCCCACAGGGGAAAGAAACAACTCCTGATGGGGGACTCGGTCATTAGAGAAGTAGAACTGGGGGGGGCGGGGAAAGGGAGATAAGGTGCCTTCCTGGGATCATGGCTTGGAGGGACAGGAAATGCATCCTCAGGATCATGGAAGCAGCTGCAAGGGGAAGGAGCTGGATGTCATTATCCACCTAGGGACAAATGATCTGGCTGGGAATGGGACTGGAGCAGCCAACAGGAGTTTGTGGAGTTGGAGAGGGCCTTAGACAAGTAGCACATATGGTAACTTTCTCAGAAGTACTACCTGTCTATGGCATGGATGAGGCTAGGTATTCTGCACCATGAGATTCAATGACTGGTTGAAAATATGGTGTAGAGTTCAGGTTTTAGCTTCATTGGGGACTGGGGCTCCATCTGGAGGGATACTGGCCTATACTGGCACAATGGTCTGCATCTGTCCAGGAGGGGAATCAGAATCCTAGGTGATGGGTTTAAATGCTTCATTGGCAAGCATTTAAACAAGCCAAGGAGGGAGTCACTGAAAAGGAGAAGGGATATCCTAGCCCCCCCCCAAAGAAAATCAAGGTAGTTAGTGAGGTAAACACCAAGACATCGATAGGAAGAAGGGCAGAAGTAAATGGAGAAAAAGACAAAGGCAGTAAGGACACGCATGGGGCAAAAAGGAATAAGGCCATCAAAAAATGGAGGGTAATGAGTACCAATGCCTATAGTCTAGGTAACAAGCCCCTGAACTGGTGGCCTTGACAGAAGAGGATGACTGGATGTTGTAGCCATCACAGAAACATGGTACCCAGAGAACCATGACTGGGACATCAACATACCAGGGTACACAATCTATAGGCGGGACGGGGAAGGTAGAAGAGGAGGAGGAGGAGGAGTAGCTCTGTGTGTAAGGGAAGGGATCAAAGCAACAGAACTAAAGGGTAAACAGGGAGGAGCGGAGGCACTGTGGGTCACCCTGGAGACTGGAAATGGCACCACAATCCACACAGGGGTTGTATAGAGGCCTCCATTTCAAGGGGAGGAAATGGTCAAGGAAATGATAGAAGGCATCCTTAGGATAGCAGAGAAAGGGGAGATATTGCTGATGGGGACTGGAATATGCCAGATGTTATCTGGAGTACCTTTGCTGCAGCCACATCCAAGGGCAGGGCCATTCTCGATGCCCTACAGGGGGATGCCTCAGACAGCTATTTTTGGAACCCACTTGGGAGGGAGTAGTCTTAGACCTGGTACTCTCAAGTGGGGATGGAGATAGGATTTCAGATCTAGAATGGGTAGCCATCTGGGAACAATTGACTACCAAACTATGTGGTTCACAATAAACTTAGCTGTCGAGTCAAGCTATACAAAAGTGAAGGTGCTGGACTTCAGAAGGGCTGATTTTGTCAAAATGGGAGAGTGTCTCAGAAAAGCACTAGCAAACAGGCAAGAAGGTGGGGTGGAGCGGCAATGGGGGTAATATCAAAACTGCCATCACAGAGGCAAAAAACCTTTATGTGAAGCAAAAAAACAAATCAAAATGAAAGAGAAAACCACTATGGTTCTCAAAAGAAGTGGTGGGGAAGGTTAGGGAGAAAATAATAGCATTTGAAGTATAATGGGGCTAAATCTGGTTCAAAGTCAGTTGGCATTCACCAGTATCCCCTTCCCCAGGTCGTGCCTGAAAATAGACAGAATTTGTCTAGTACACTTACCTGGTCAACAAAAACTAAATAAACAAAATAAGGAAACAGGGAAGGCAGTCAGAACAGCAAAGGCCCAAACTGAGGAAAAGATAGCCAACTCGGTTAAGAAGGGGATAAAACCTTTTATAGGTACATTAGGGAGCAACGAAAGACTAAGGCAGGGATACTGAGGCTGAATAAAGAGGACGGTGGTTGGGAAGGAAGGGACAGAGAAAAAGCAGAGATACTGAGTGAATACTTCTGCTCAGTATTCACAAAGGAAGAGCTGGGGAAGATACCTAATCCAGTCAATAGAAGCACTCCGGATAGGGGGGTTGATATCAGTCCTTTCACAGAAGAAAGGGTCCTGAAAGAACTCCTAAAGCTGAAGGTGGATGCAGCAGTGGGGCCTGATGGGATTCACCCTAGAATTCTAAAAGAACTAAGGGGAGAAGATCACATGATGAGCTAGAGGACGCTCTGAGTGCAGCTTCCGGGCCCTCGCTAAGTTAATACATCCTCAAACTATAAGTAAAGGCTCAGCCTTGTAATCCAGCCTAGAAGGAACGATTCCCTAAACTTTCTGCCTCTCAAACCGAAAGGAAGAAGAGGAAGTGGTTGCCTGGTATCGGTGGTGATAGGATGAGGCCTAGTAGAATGCCGAGATGGAGTGTGGAGCTTCAGAGCCTTTGTCAGCTTTTGGTTCTGGCAGTGAAATGCTCAGAAACCCCCATCACCGGTGCCAGACGATCACGATGATGAAGATAGTGTGGAAGGGGGAGAGAAAGTGAAAGCAGATGATATCCTAGAGATCAAACAAATGCTGCAGGGTTTGGTCGCGGATTTTTCAACTGTTAAACCAATTTTGAATGTATTGGCGAGAAGAATGGGAGACTTGGAAGCCAGAGTTTTGTCGCAAGAGAAGAAATCTACAGGGATAGAACAAGAAGTGGTGGTGCTCAGAAAACAAGTTAAAAAATTGGAGGATCGTATGGAGGATCAAGAGTCGCGTAGCAGAAGAAATAATCTATACATGGCTGGGCTCCCTGAAAAAACAGAGGGGGTGGACTGTGTAACCTTTATAGAGGATCTGCTGATGAAGCTGATAGGCCCGACTCCATATGGGGAGGCATACAATCTGGAAAGAGCGCATCAGGCACTCAGAGAGACCCCCCCCCCGGAAGCTAGCCCGCTGGTGTTAATTATGAGATTTCTCATTTATAAAGAAAAAGCATTCATCCTTAGTAAAGCCAGGCAGTCTAAGAATCTGCAGTGGAATGGGGCGACTTTGTGGCTGTTTCAGGATCAAACTTCTTCCATAAGAGATTGACAGAAAGAATACTCAGACATTAAAAAGAAGCTTTATTTGGCAGGAATCAAGTTCCGGATGCAGTATCCAGCGACTCTAGTTGTGAAGCTCTAAATGGGGGACAAAAAATATCTAACAGCGCGGGATGCTCTGGAGGGCCTGAGATTCGAGCTCCCAACGCTATTTTAATCTCCAACTTGATGGGCTTGGTTGTGGTATTGAGAAAATCAAACGAATCTGGACAAAATATAGGACATGTGGAAATGTTATATGTTTATTGTAAATATTAAGGGTGGTTAAAGCAAATAAGTGATCGATTATTTTTTTGAGTTAAGACAGCTCTGGGAAAAGGGGGAGGGAGAGACAGAGATTTACAGGGAGGTAATGGGGATACGGTTTTGGTTGGCCGAATGTAAGGGAGGCCTCCCTTTCCAGGGCTTATAGAAGTTGCGGTGAGGTGATTAGAGGGCGCAGCCACTAGAGGGCAGATGTGATTGTGTTTGCCGTTAAACTGGGGCATTTCAAAAATGAAGGTGGAAGATGTAAGCTAGGGGAAGGAAGTCTGGGAGGGGTAATTACTCAAATGGGGCACAGGGGAAGCATTTGTAATTTTACTTGTTGGGCAAGGTGGAGCTCTCGTATAGTAGATGAGCCATCGCATCCCAGTTAGTGGTGGGGGGGCCAAGGAAGTGGAAGCTCTTTCTGGAGTAACTGTTGGGAGCGACTGCATGAGATGGCTACCTTGGTAGTACAGGGAGCAGAAAAACACTCGGCAAGGGAGAGGGCTAATACGTGGGGTGGGAGAAGGACTGATACAGGGGTAAAATGGATTATTGCTAGCAAAGTGGGTTATGACAGCAGCCTCCCCAGCAGGTATTTGGACATGGTGAAGGATCACCAGGCAGACCAACTTGATATGGATTTAAACTGGAGATCACCAGTATTAGGAATGTATCTCCCTCTTGTTAATTGGGGCTAGGAGAAGCAGAATGGGGAGAAGTAAAATCGAGGGGGTATAACAGAGAGTGGAAAGAGGGTATTTTTCTTTTGTTTTCCTTGGGATTCCTGGTATAATTTGAATAAGGGTCTCGGGGCACACTCAAGGAACTGGCTCAATCATGGATCGTCAATGTTTTAAGAAAGCAATCTCAGATGAGGAAGGGGAAAGGGGAGGAAGGGTAAAAAAAAGAGAGAGTCCACCAATAGGGAACAAGATATTTGCAGACTGTAGTGAGGTAATGAATATGGGAGTGTATATGTATAATGTCGGAAATTAAAATTATTTCTTGGAATGTAAAAGGCCTTAGGAGTAAGAGAAAAAGAATGGTGGTTCTGAGACGCAATGACTGAGGGCACAAATTGTGTCTCTGCAGGAGACTCATCTTTTATCTGAGGAACTGGATCTGTTAAAAAGAATGTGGGTGGGTCAAGTGATTGGAGTAGGGAACACAACAGCTCCGAGAGGAGTGGCTATATTAGTGGGAAAGACGTGCCCATATGTGGTAAAAAAGGGTGGTAATAAAAGGGGACAACATGGGAATATTTCTCTCGGGAACTGTTTTGGGGTCAGAATTGTCAATCGCCTCTGTTTATGGCCCAACCCCACCTAACCCGGAATTTTCTGCATCGCTGGAGGTGGAAGTAGCTGGGTTGCCAGCACACCCGGTCATATTAGCAGGGGATTGGAACTTGTGTTTAAATAACTGGGAAGATAGGAATCCGCATTCTAAGAAGCCCCTGTCTAGAGCACAAGAAGCAATGGGGCGCTTTCTGGAGGCTACTGCATTGGTGGACCCTGTCTGGTTACATGGTAAGGGACTGAAGAACATTACCTTTTTCTCAGGGGCCCATAAGATGCATTTCAGGATTGATTTTTTCCTGGTCAACCAGGAAGCGTTGGTGGGTATCAAGGAGATGGCTACTCATAGTAGAATTTTATCTGATCATTCTTCGATTCAGATGACGTGGGAACTAAAAGCTGTTCCTACTAAACCATATAGGTGGAGATTGGATGAATCATTATTGTCTAATACTACATTACATGGAAAATTAGAGGAAGCTCTCAATGAGATTATTAGAACTCGGCTACCGACATTGCGGGACTAGCAAATAGCCTGGCCAACCTGCAAGGTTCATTAATCAGGGATAGCTCAAAGACATGCGGCAAAAGAAACAAACTTAGACAAGCTCGAGAGGAGTTTATTCTAGGGCTATAGAATCTCTGGAGCCCTTAGAAGGGTCATTTACAGAGGTGGATGCTGAGCTTAAAGAACTGAGGGAGGAGATGACAGACCCATTTTATACTAAGGTGGATTTTGGTTGGAGAAAATTCAAGCCAAGTACTTGATGCAGGGTGATGTGCCTGGCTACCTTCTAGCGGCTAGAGTGAAAGAATGGGAAGCAGCATGAATGATAAATTTATTAAAAGTAGAAGAGGAACCTATAACTGACCCCCAGAAATGGCTGAGACCTTATGATCTATTATAAGGAGTTATCAAGGGGGAGGACTGTTTGTAGGGAGGAAATACAAAATTTTTGAGGTATTCCTCTCCCAGCTCTAACTCAGAACAGTCTCAAAACCTAGCAGCTCCAGTTAGTGAGGGGGCATTTTAAATGTAGTAAAGTCACTGCCGAATGGTAAAACTCCGGGGCCTGATGGCCTCACAGCAAAGTTTTATAAAACACATATTTCAACAGTACTCCCTCTCCTCAAAGATTTATTCACTAGGATAATGCAAGAAGGGGTAGATCACTCCCCACTTTACCAAGCATACATTACGCTTATCCCAAAACCGAATAAACCAAAAGAGTTCCCGGAGAATTACCGACCAATTGCACTGATGAATCAGGATATCAAAATCCTGACAAGGATTTTGGCTAACAGAATTCTGAAAGTGACCCCCAACTTTAATTAGTCAAGAGCAGGTGGGATTTGTGCCGGGTAGGGAGGATCAGGATGCATTAAGGAAAATATATCATATCCTTAATTATGTGGTGGATTCTCTGATATCTATGGCACTGATATCCTTAGACGTGGAGAAGACCTTCGATATGGTCTCTCATTCCTTTCTTTTTGCCACCATGGAGAGAATGGGATTCCCTGAAGGCCTTCTCAGGAGTATAAAAAATGTATACGCAACCCCCGCAGCTCGGGTGCTATGTAACGGATATCTCTCCCAGGAAATTAAATTAGAGAATGGGACCAGGCAGGGATGTCTCCTCTCCCCTATTTTGTTTAATATTTACTTAGAACCCTTCTAAGGGCACTAAATTTAGAGCCTAAAATCCGGGGAATCCAAAACTGAGGGGAGGAGCTCAAATGTCTGTGTTTGCGGACAACATACTTTTGCATTTGCAGGATCCAGCTGAGGGCTTTAAACAAGTGTTGGAAATTATACAAAGATACTCTGTGGTATCGAACTATAAATTGAATTGAAGCAAGACACAAATCTTACCCCTTACACCTCATAATTTTAGGGTGGATTTCGAACCCCTATAGATACATTGGGCCCCTCAAGTAATCAAGTATCTGGGTATCTGCATTACTGCTAATATTGAGGTGGGAACAGAGGTTAACATGGAAAAACTGTTAACTACAATCCGGGGGGACATTCTTAGAAGGAATAAACTTCCATTAAATTTTACAGCTAGACTAGGAATGGTCAAAATGAATCTGGTGCCTAGGTTGTTGTACCCGATTGACCTGGCTCCGTATCTCTTCCCTCAGTCCTGGTTTATAAAAATCAGAAAGTTATCGGCCTTCCTATGCAGTTCAAAGCCAGCAAGGAAGAAGCATACAGTCATGCGTCTGCCACAGAAAGTGGGAGGCTTTAAGATGCCGGATCTTCAATAATACTGTGTGGCAGGACAGTTAGGTATAATGGACAGGGGGGAAGGGAGGTCTATGTGCCAATCTGGCTTCATATGGAGAGAAGGATTCTAAGGGAAATGGGGCTTTCCCCAGATGCATTGTTTTTTTCTCACCCGGACAAGCTACCCACAAAAGCAAAACTGACTCCGATTGCAAAAAAAATAAATGCATGGTGGCTTTTTTTTTAACACCTGCACAAAGGAGGGGACAAGAGACTGCATGGGAACAACCGATATTGGGTAATTCGAATTTTTGGTTAGGGGGCCAAATTATTATAAAACAATGGGCTAGACAGTTAGAGGGAATCAAATTGGTTGACTGTATAAAGGGGGATAAGGTTACTCTCCCACCTCAGAGTGAGGGGTTACCCTTTTTTAAAAGGATACAGATAATCAACTTGCTAAGCAAGGTGAGAAAAGGGATGGTGGCGACTCAAAAGAAAGGGTTTAACTAGGGAGAACTAAGTGGGGTGAATTTTGTTAAAAAGCCTATTTCTCAAATTTATAGGGTGCTCTTACATTTTCTGGATTCAAGCTCCCCAACACACATCCCATATTGGGATAAAGTTGTGTCTCCCCTAAGGCCTAATTGGAAAGATGTATGGAATAGTTGTGTATATATAACTATACCTAAACTTAAGAATATGCAATTGTTCATTTCTTCTAATATATACTATACTCCGGCAAAGCTATGTGCATGGAACCTTATGCAGACAGACCTGTGCTTTAGGTGTAATGAGAAACGGGGTGATATATTACATGTGATGTGGTATTGCGCTAAGATTTGGCCACTTTGGCTTAAAATTAAGCAGAATATGGACCCCATTTTAGACTACTTAGAGCTTATATTACCTGAGATTTGTGTACTTGGGGACCTGTACCAGGTTTCAGGGAATACATCTAAATACCATATCTCCCTAATTACAGCCCTGGTCAAATCCTTTGTCTTAAAGCACTGCAAGGACAGCCTTATCTACACTTATGATCAGTGGGAAGGAGACCTCATGAGAACACTGGGAAGGATATAAAGGCATATGTTAAACAAGGGTAAGAAGGATTATATAAAAAGGTGGCAGTCTTTGAAGCAGTCTATTCTATACAGCTAATAGATGCCTGGAGTGAAGGTCTGTCTGTTGGGGTTAGATTATGGATGAAAATAGACTTGATAGTTTGCTTAAGAGCTAAGTTCTTCCTTTTCTTATGTAGCTGTTAAGTAGTTGGGTAATAACTCTGGTGTATTATTATGTAGAAATATAAAGATCTGCTATGTAAGTAGGGGTGGGGGGCTCTCTTTTCTAGGGACGCAGCTACAGCTGTTTGTCTGACCTGAGTGCAAGGGATCACACAACATTAGTGTATTGACAGGTGGGCATTGAGCTATTAGACACTATGTATGGGACTTAATTGAATGCCTACCATACTAGGGGGTTAGACATGGCTTAGTTGGCCTATTAAAGGCAATGTTATTTTAAGGTAGCTATGATTGTATATAGTATCCGTGGTCAGTTTTGGGCCAGGGACCAGGAGTGTCTCCTGGTATATTTGTGTGTATGTCAGTGTACACTTTAAATGTCTAAGAATAAAACCAATAAATATGCTTAAAAAATAAAATAAATAAAAGAACTAAGGGGAGAACTGGTAACACCACTGACTACCCTTTTTAATAAATCATGGGAGAACGGTGTGGTACCTGAGGACTGGAGGAGGGCAGATGTGATTCCCCTTCACCAAAGTAGGAGCAAGACAGAGGCAGGAAACTACAAACCTGTCAGTTTGACCTCAGTGGTAGGGAAAATGATCGAATCACTTCTGAAGGAAAGAATTGTTGAGTACCTAGAGGCCAGTGGAGCACAGGACCCAAGGCAGTGTGGATTCACAGCAGGAAGGTCGTGTCAGACTAATCTTCTCGATTTCTTTGACTGGATGACCAAAGTAGTAGACTAGGGAGGAACTGTGGACATGGCCTACCTAGACTTTAGCTAGGCATATAACACAGTCCCGCATAAAAGATTAATAAACAAATTGGCCAGCCTGGGAGTGGGTCCCAGGGCAGTAGCCTGGGTAAAACATTGGCTGGAGAACAAGACACGGGGTAATAGTAAACAGAGTTCACAGTGAAGAAAGAGGGGTTACTAGTGGGGTACCGCAGGGTTCAGTACTGGGGCCGGTCCTTTTTAATGTCTTTATAAGTGACATTTCAGAGGGACTGGAAGGAAACGTATGTCTGTTTGTAGATGATACAAAGATCTGCATCAGAGTTGATATACACAGTAGGTTGGAGAGGATGAGAAGGGACTTGGCAAGGTTGGAGAGGTCAAATGTATGGCAGCTTAGAGTCAACACAAAGAAGTGCAAAGTAATGCACTGGGAAATGAAAACCCAAGGAAAGTGTACACAATGGATGATGAGATCCTGGCAACAACAAAAATGGAAAGGGACCTGAGGGTAGTTACATCAGATAACCTAAAGGTGGGCCAGCAATGTGAAGGCAGTAAGGGAGGGTTGGGGTAATACTGGGATGCAGAGGGGAGGCATCACCAGTAGAAAACAAGAAGTTGTCCCTTTACAGACAGTTGGTAAGACCACATCTGGAGTACTGTGTGCAGTTCTGGAGACCCCATCTCCGCAAAGACATAGACAGGGTGGAGACTATCCAGAAGAGGGCAACCAAAATGGTGCAGCATCTGCACCAGAAGACATATGGAGAAAGACTACAGCAGCTTAATATGTATAGCCTCAAGGAAAGGAGGGAGAAGGGGGACATGCTAGAAAGTTTCAGGCCGGCCCGCTGGCGCAGCAGTTGGATTTCCGCTTGTGGCGCTGGCTTCCTGGGTTTGGGAATGGACCCGGGTCATTGGAGGGCCAGCTGGGGGAGAAGGATAGAACGTCCTAAGGATGGCTCTCCTTCTCCGGGGGGGGTGGATGTGGTAAATGTTCACCGCACCGAGAACTCCTGGCGGAGGCCGGGAGACAATCATGCTGCCAGTGCTCGGCTTCAGGGAGGTGGGCGGACAGGCATCATTGCATGTCCCCGCCTCCATAGAAAATTGAAAAAATAGGAGGCGGCGTGGTCCATTGTCGGAGTGAAGCCCTCACTGGGCTTCGATTAGCCACCACTGCCACAATCCCCGACCAGTTACAGTTCCGCGTGTGGATAGGGGACTGTTCCCACGGCCCTGCTCCTCTGGTGGGTAAGCCGGGGTAACTGGGGATAGCCATGGCGATGGATGCCCCGAGGACCGTGACCAGGGCAGATATGGGACAGTGGACTGCCACACAAAAAAAAAAGAAAAAAGTTTCATATACTTCAAGGGAATCATCAAAGTCCAAGAGGGTAGCATCTTTCAGAAAAAGAGATGTGCAAGAACAAGGGGGGACAATTTGAAGATAGAGGTGGGATGGCTCAGAGGTAACATGAGGCAGTATTTCTTCATGGAGAAGGTTGTAGATGCATGGAACAGCCTTCCTGAGGAAGTTGTGGAGTCAAAAACAGTGGGGGAATTCAAGACTGCATGGGACAGATATAAAGCAATTCTAGTGGATAGGATAGAGGAAGTAGACCATTGGTTAACTAGGATCTGCTGCAGCTTATCTGTTAGGTAAGGAAATGAGCAGACTAGGTGGGCCAAATTGTCCTTGTCTGCCATCAAATTCTATAAGAAACATTCTGGAGTATTCCCTCACGACCAGATCCAGTTGAGGAATGAGAAAAATTCTATCCCATTTCATTGCAACTAAACTTTGTAAAAATAAACCTTTACTATAGTTTTTAAAGGATCACCTTCTTATTTTTTGGGGATACTAATTTAGTTTTTTGACCCTTAATTAGCAATTCACATTTACAGGTAATTGAACAATGATCCCTAAAACAGGTTGATTTACCTGTATCTCATGGATTTTATGTTTGCAGTTACAAAAAGTAGATCTGGTATGTTCCCTCGCTAAGTAGGTCTGTCTTCCTTGTGGGTGTCAATATGACCTGTGTCAGGCTGAGGGGCTCAAGCTCTGAGATAGGGCATTACCCTTGGCCTGTCCCAGGCCACATTAAAGTCCCCAATAAGAGCAACTCTAGGCCCATTGTGAATTTCTGTAAAAGTTGAGATAGATGTTTGTGTGACGTGGGAGCACAAGGAAGTTAAGCAATTGCTCAGGGTCACACAGTATGCAAGTGGGGCCGCGGGATTCAAACCCAGGTCTCCAGGTTTGCAGCTCAGAGCCTTAATCCTTTGTGCTATATGGCTTCCAGACTTACTCTCAGAGCTTCTCAGTCTCTCTCTCCTCTCTCTCCTCTCTCTCTCTCTCTCATGGTTTAACTTCTGTTTTCACCTTACCTAGTGATGGGAACCTTTAGCTTTCACTCATTTTCCCAGTACAGATCCTCTGAATGGCTCAATGCATGAAAATGGGCTACCAAAGTGTGACATCGCTTTCAATTTTAAAACTGATAATACAGTGTTGATTATAAGAAATGTTTATGCTGTCACCACATTTATAAAAATGTGGTATGGCTCAGGATAAATCCCATTTTGGATGTTGAGATAAAGCCTCAACAAAGTTGCACATATAACAGGGGACATGGAAAGCAGGGCTGCACATGTAATGGGGACATGAAAAGCAGGGCTGCATGTGTAATGGGACATGAAAACAGGGCTGCACATGTAATAGTGGACACAAAAAGTTGGCATGAATGTGTAACGAGACATAAAAGTAGGGCTGCCCATGTAACAGGGAGATAAACATATGACTGCATTTAATAAAAGACAAGAAATAGCTTTTAAAGTTTCAAAGACTTTATCATTGTAGATAAAAGGTAATATGTGTCATACAATCATACCTGAAAAGTATTCAATATTTACAGCAAAATTCAATGCTATATAATACACCAGCTAACTAAAGTTCGCTTGAAACTACAGACTACACTGCTACCAGACTAAATAAATTACATGAAACTACAGACTACAATAACGCCAGAATAAATCATTTACATATGAAAAATAGAGAAATCATTATGTAAGTTCAAATATGGATCCACCACTGGTCGTTGACAAAATTTTATCAGATGACCAGACAGTGCAACTGGTAGGTCGACTGCATTTTGCAGTCAGCTGCTGGTTCTCAAGGAAACTGAGTGGACCCCCGAACCACCCATGGGACATGTCCCTGCACCCCCCACTTAGGATTATCAAGTCCGAGTCAGAGCTGATTTGGGGGGGATACAGGACCCCCAACAGACAGTGCTGGGTCTTGGTGGGTTCCCTATAGCAACGTGGATCTGTAGTTGCTGTAGGGGACCTTGCTGTTGAAATGTCCCTGATAGTGGCATGCCTTCAAATACAGGCTAATCTAGGATGACAGGTGAATCACTACAGGCTAATCTATGTAAAAATGCATTATGCCAAGTTGTATGAAAAATCAAAAAATATATTTGTAAGGGTTCAACACAGGGCACTGAAAAGCAGAGCAAGTCCATTTAACCCCATTTTCCAGTATCTTGCTGAACTTTGCTGAAATTGTCTGTTTCATCACTGTGGATTTCAAAGGTGCAACCTCTATTCTGAAGTTGTATTGGCCCATGAAAAATGTGTTTTCTTCGCACACTGTCAGTGTCCTGATGCCTTGGCCATGTATAAACATTTTCACGCTGCTTCATGAACTTGAAGGAGTACCATTGCCCCACAGGCTTCGGATCCACAGCAGTTAGTTGCCCAAAATAAAATTCCTTAGAGTAGTACACGGCATAGTACTGATTGATTTGTATCATATCTTGGGCACCAAATGGTATCATCTTTTTTGGAACAGGGTTGTTTGTGGATAATGTAGCAGAAATGCTGGTGGCATACACTTCAGAGTCATCTGATGCACTGTTGCTTGCACAGTCACTACATTTGCTACTGGCGCGGCCTCAGTTGGAACTTGACTGGAGGGTGTATTGTGATCTCTAGCATGATCAACATTTTCATCCACCAAGTCAGCAGGATTAGAGTCAACCTGGGAGGTTGAAGTGTGAAGTGCAGTTTTGTGTCCTGGACCAGAGTGGTCACTGGGCATGGTATTGCTCTTTTGAGGCTATCCTGTGTGTGGCAGAAGCTGTTAGTTTTTTAAACTTCCATGCTTTAATATGACTCACATTGTCCATCTTCAGTAATGCAGTATGTGCAGAAACAGGTTAGGTTTTTGCTGCTACCACACCATTAGCCAAACACTTCACACTGCATCTTGCGTGTCCCAGGTGCCATTTTTATATTTGGTCTTGCATGTCTTTTTATTTGGTTTACACCAACCCAGAAGAATGTCCTCCTGAAATAACTGCACCCTTCTGTGGCTGGCTGTATGGTCAGTTTAGTCCTACCAAATTTGTACAGCTCCTTTGCTTTTCTTATTATGGCCTGCCATGATTGTCCAGCTCTATTTGCTGCTGATTTTACAACACCACTCTTACCATCTGAAGGACCCTTTCCGTGTTGTGAAGCAAAAAGCCTCTTGATGGGGAATCCATATTGAGTGGATGACACTGAAATGTCAAAGAAGGCCCATTTTGATTTATACTGGCTGCCACAGTCATCTGTGAAATATACTTTGCTTATATTTAAGAACATTCCTTTTTAGGTGTGCATTTCCGATCTCCACAAAGTGGTGCATGGCATGGTGATCGTGTTTTAAATCACTTGAGATAAATACCAATGACTGCTTCACTGTGGAGTCACAGTGGTCACATGGGTAGTAGGTTACTACCAGGTGAACTGTAACTTGTTCATGATGCCAGTGGGCTGCATGCACTTCATCCTGCAATTTGCGGGTGTAGATCTCTGTAAAGTCCAGAACTATCACTACCCATCCTTTGGGTAGGAATTTTTTTGATATGAGCAAACCGATGGTGCTGCCATGCTGCCACATCTAAGTGCCGACCCAAAAATTAAAGTTCCTCTTCTATGACTTCCATTAGCTGTCTCAATGTTGATTTTTTTAGTTTTCAAAACTTTTCTCGTCTGCTGCACCTGTATGCTATCGTTATTTTGCATGACCATTATATTCTCCCACTGCTGCCATGTTATACTGTCTTGACCATGGCTCTTAATTAGAACTTCCATGGCTCTTCCAATATTAGACGTGCTGCATTGTTTACATATTTTCTCAACACAGTCCAACCTGTAAAATATTTGTAAAGGAGCTTGTTGACACATTGTTATCTCTGCTGCGATGGTAGACATTCAGGACTTTGCATGATGTCAGGTGGTAAAGATCGGCAGTACGGTTTAGTGTCTTCAGTTTAAGTCTAGTGTTCATGTAGTATTCACAGAGGCATTGGTCCAGTTTTTGTTCTTTTGCAAGCTTAATGTGCTTGGGCTGTAGACTTCCAAATTTCTTTGCTCCCACTGGAGTATCCGGGTTCTGTTGGGTGAATTCTGTATAAAGAGAATGAATGGGTTCATCAAGATATGAACGAAATGTTCCGCTTCTTTTCAAAAAGGTGTTTTTATGAGACAGTGGGGTTGCAGAGTCTTCAAAAAAGGTTGCCACTTTCTTTGTTGTTGACTCGGGCAGTGTAGACTTGTGCCGTGTGGTGCATTTCTTTTCCCCTTGGGATGCCTTCATAAGCCTTTTCCAGCTTATGCCCAGTGTTGCACTTGCTGTTTTGAGCAGCCTGTATTTTTTTTAACCCAAAAATAATGCTTATGAATTCTCTGTTCAGGTGTCTGTCAGATTTTTTGTTACTTCTTAAGTATGACATCTAATCCATGACAGCAGACATCAGTTTGTCCTGTAGGTTGGTTGGACTGGGAAGCACTTTGCGTTGAACCATTGTGGTTTGTTTGGTTGGTGAACAAGTAGATCTTCTGCATTACATTGGGAGATTTTGGTAGACCTTTTCTGGCTCTCTGCACAGTCTTTCTTAGGGCACCATCATATCTTTGGTTCTCCAGTGTCACACACTGCTGTCTCTCTGGAACGATGGCTGGTACTGGTACTGGTGTGGTGGTAGTGCAGGCGATACTGGCGGCAGCAACATGTCTTCGTTTGTAGCTCCTTTCTTGCAGCATATTTCTGGCATTGCTTTTCATTGGTTCATCTCCATTTCTGACTTGTCATTTTAGCATGCTGTTACTGTTTTTTCTCCCTCCATGTTTCTCTTTTTTCTTTTTGCTTTTGGTCATCAGCCCTTGTTTCTATTTTAGTGGGTGCACTACTTGTGTCAACTTGAACTCGTTTCTTCTCCTTCTGAGCTTCTCTGGATCTCTGCATCCTCTCTTTAGCCTTCTAGTTGTAGTGTTCATGCTGCTCAGCATTCATGTTGCTGCGGTATGCATGTGAGCGTGCTACACATTTCCCCAAATAATGCTGGTAACATTCTGTGTCGCTCTTGATGTTTACTCTGTAATGCTTGCTCTTTCACTTTGCAGATTGAGGGGTGGCCAAATTCCATTAAGCTTTACCAAGAATGGCTGCTGAAGATACACATGGTCTTCTTCTGGATTCCATTATTCCAAACGTCGACTGTCAAAACACAAGTCAGTTTAAAAAAATTATGATGTATTACGTTTTCCAGAAACACAAGTTTGGTAGTTACAAACGATTAAAGCAAGAGCATGCTGCCAAATAAGAGTGAAGTGACAGCTGATAGAATGAAACACGCCATCCCAAGAAAATGACAATTCTGTTATTGAGTTAGTGGTAACTCACACAGGAGAAGAATGATGTAAGAAGAGATTAGCCACAAACATTCATCGCAATAAGAGATGTTTCAAAAAACGATGAAATGCAAGAAAAGATTATTCAATAGTCACCACATGAGATTAGTCACAGCAAACATTTGATGCAAGTAACAGGGATTCCCAAAACAAGATGGAGGCATGCATCCACCTGCCTGCAAACAGAATGGAGGCATGCATACACCCGTCTGCAAACAAGATGGAGGCACACATCCACCCACCTGCATCAGAATGGAGGCATGCATACACACGTCTGCAAACAAGATGGAGGCATGCATCCACCTGCCTGCAAACGAAATGGAGACACACATCTACCTGCCTGCAAATGAAATGGAGACATGCATCCACCAACTTGCAAATGTAATGGAGGCATGCATACACCCGTCTGCAAACAACATGGAGACATGCATCCACTCACCTGCAAACGAAATGGAGATATGCATCCACCCACCTGCAAATGGAATGGAAGCATGCATACACCCATCTGCAAATAAGATGGAGGGATACATCCACCTGCCTGCAAATGAAATGGAGGCACGCATCCACCTACCTGCAAACAGAATGGAGGCATGCATACACCTGTCTGCAAACAAGATGGAGGCATGCACCCACCCACCTGCAAACAAGATGGAGACACAAATCCACCCACCTGCAAATGAAAAGGAAGTATGACACAGTTTGGATCAGCAGTAACGCAAGTATTAAAATTAGTGGACCAGCAAATCGAAGGGCACAAATACATGAACAAGAGCATTAAACAGCTGAAGTGAACAAAAGGCATGTCCTTCACACAAATCAGAAGTAGGCAGCATGCCCCCCACCACCATACACTCTCACACACACATATGGAAACCACATGGTCTTAAAATGGTGGATGCTGAGCACTGAACAAAGGAGTTCTCCACATGTCAACATCCACCAAACACTAGGCCACAGTATACACAGCAACAAATTAAGAGAACGAAATATAAAAATACATGTACCGAAATTGTTGTGTCCACACTAAGAAGCACGTGGCTATACTGTCCCACACATCCCCCCCTCCATCCACACACACCACATGGTCTTAAAATGGTGGATGCTGAGCACTGAGCGAAGGAGTGCTCCACATCCACCATGTTAACATCCACCAAACCCTAGGCCATAGTTTAGGTGCTCCCAAACAGGTATACAGAGCTGATTTAAAAACAAATGCTCAAAGTGCACAAAAAATTGAGTCTGCAGGACTTCTGGTGATGTCAAGCGCATGATGGCTGCCACTAACCTGACTCACTCTGCCGCAACGAAAATCTAAATACGTCGTAGCCAAAACCAATGCCTTCCCTAGCTAAAGCATCTAGGATGAAGGCTTGAAGACCTCCGAATACCCCTGTGCAGAAATTGAAGGAATTACTACAGGCGGAACAGCAGGATGCTGTGGAGGATCACGAGGCTGCAGACTGCCCCCAGATAGCGGCTCAGTGTGGTGCAAGGATTCCGATGGAGCTAATTAAAACAATTATGGCAGCGCCCAAATCGTACAAAAATTATCAAAATCTATCTGAACTCCGCACAGACACCAACTGCATAGACCATAAAACTGAACAATTGGAACTTTGCCTTACGTAAACAGCAGAACAGGCGACAGACATGACCGACTCATACTATACCTTAGGGCAAGAGACAGAGAGCTAACCCATGCGGATGGACGACCTGGAGGGTAGGAAATACATGGGTATACGGAGTTCCGGATGGCACAGAAGGCCAACACAAAGATACTGCTGCATTCCTGCAGGATTTGCTCCGAGACCTACTGTCCCTACCGGAGGACCTCGACATCTCGATGGATCGTGCCTACTGATCACTCGGACCCAGACCACACAATCCAGATGCCAGGTCGAGGTCCCTGATAACACGTTTCACCCTGTATAGATTGAAAGAAGAGGTGCTGATATGCGCTTGGCAGCAAGGACCCCTGAACTACCAAAGTCAAAGGATCACAATAGACAACGACCATATGTCTGCAGTTCAGGAGGCCAGAAGAGTTCTCTGGTCAATAGTAAAACAGTTGAAGGCCAAATCTATCAAAGTCCAAGTCCTTTTCCCTGCTAGGCTAAAAGTGGACACTGAAAAGGGAGTGAAGATATTTCCTGATCTACTGGCTGCCTCACAGTTCTTGGAGTCCCTCTTTATCCCCACTCCATCGCTGGCCAAAGAGAAGTTAGAACGTGACCTGCTGGCATCCACATGGTTTGTGGCCCAGAAGGGAGCGACCCTCCCTGGGTCCTCCCAGAAGATGCCCTCGTCAAACCTGAGGTCAGATGTCTCATCATTGCTGTGGAGATATGGAGACCCCTCCAATGCCAACAAACAGGCCCTGCATTTAATGGAAGGCCCTGGAGACCGAACTCACGGATCCTAGTCAACCCCATGCAGCAGATACCTGAGACAAAGGTTAAACAGATCGGTTTTCCATTTTCTTCACCTCTACTATCTTTTTGGATTTGCATGGTAGCCTGATATTCCACCCGATTTGCCTGCAGATTTTCCCTCACCCCTTACCTCATCTCCTTAAGTCTGCATTTGCAGATCTCTCCGTGGATGGCTGATTCATCGAGTGAGGGCCTGATCTGCCACCTTGAGGAGCTGCACAGGCAGGCGGATTAATTGCTCCTGTCCCGGTCAGAACTGAAATGACTTTTGGACTTCCCACCTGCGGGAGAGGGAATAAAAGATGAACACTGGGGTGGGTGGGTGGGTGGGTTGGGAGGTATCTGTTAAGCGAGAGGAAGATCTTATGTTTTATTGATGTTGGGGGGGCTCAGGGAAGAACTGGGGGTTACACAGACTGGAGGGAGGGCGGGGCCAGGACTGATGACCATGGGCCATCGTTCTAAAGCGGCACATTACAGATGTGGCTGATTGATTGGCCCCCTCTCCCCTTCTTTCTTGTGATTAAAAGATAGTAATGAATACAAGCTGGTCCTTCTGGGCACCCTTTAAAAACCCAAGGAGTGGTCTGGGAGCCTTGAACCTCACATGGTTGTCTGGTTCCGAGGCAGTGGTCTTGGTGAGGGCAGTGTGGGAGGATTGAATCCTCTCCCCCTGGGGAGTAAAAGACTGCACTCGTAAGGCTGACAGGATCTAAAGTTCAAGGTCAAACAGCCACGACCTTCTTGAAGACTTGGGGGGGGCAGCACATACACATTATATAAGTAAGTACCACTACATTGTTTGTTAATTAAACTAAAGTCATGAGGTCGCTGGGGGAGGTGGGTGCTGTGGGCGCTGCATGCTTATATGTCTGCTGACATCATAGGGCTAAGCCCTAAAAGGGGAATATTCTTTGGGCTAATAGGGTGTTTCTTTCTTCTTTTGAGCTTCCTATTCTCTGTCGCACCTGCGACCACCTATAAGCCGGGTTTGTCCCTGCTTACCCTTGGAAGTCACCACATTCCCACTGCATTGGGTGGATCCCCAGGTCAGTTTACCCGAACGCCCCCAATGCACTACAAACTCACTGCTCCCACATGTTGTAGGACAATGGGACAGGTTCACACCTCGTTCAAGGTAGTTCATGTTGAAATTAGGTGGTTACAATTTATAGTTAATAGTTTAATGGGTTATTACTGTATAGTCATTCAGTCTAATATTAGGCTCTTACAGAAGCAGTAGTGTGAGCACCGAAAGTTAAAATGCTACAGTATAGATGTTAAAGATGTCTAGACAGTTTTCAAGATCTTTTCATTTAACATAAATGGGAGCACCAGCCAGGCGAAGAGAAAGCAGATACTATGGTATGTGTCACTTTAATAATGTGCAGTTAACTTTCTCCAAGAAACAAATCTGTCTCCTCAGAAGTATTAAAACTGAGGACCAGGAACTTCCCTCAGGTGTTCCTCTCCTCATTCCAGAAGGGTAGGAAGAGAGGAACTTATGGCCCTTCCCTTTGGTGGAGGAGGTGGTGGAGGACCGGGTGCAGGTATATTATAGTGATAGGTAGGGTCCAAGACACAGGTCACTCTAGCCAGTGTCTATTCCCTCGGGCTCACCAATTTCTTTCTATTCATCTCTCGCCAACTGATTGCTGAGAAAGAGAGGGGTATTTTTATCTGGTGGGGACTGGAATTTAATCTTCAACAGAGCCCTGGATACCACCTCCCAGATACCAAACCCTGACTTCAGAAAAGCACGCTCATTCAAAAATGTTTGAGCAAGTGGGTCTAATGGATGTCTGGAGAAAAATATCCTAGTACTAGGAATATACTTGCTCCCTAGGTTTAAAATATTTTCCAGACTAGATACCTTTTACTTTCTCAAAGGACCTGGCCAGGTTCCCGCCATGTAGTTGGGACCACAACCCGATCTTTATGGAGATAGATCTTAACCTCCCCACACGAAAAACACACTGGAGGCTAAACTGCTCTCTCCTCCGAGACAAGGACGTAGTTACAGAAATTGAGCAGCATATCACCAGAACTTTGACGGAGAATTCCAGGGGGGGGGGCCCACTCTGCAGATCTTGTGGGATACCATCAAAGCCTCGGTCAGAGGGAAGCTCATTGCCATTGCCACTGCTAAGAAGAGAGCGGCTAGGCAGAGGCAACAGGAGCTCATGACACATATTAGACACCTAGAGGACGCACAAAAAATTAAATGGGAAATGGCTAGGGACCTGGAGCTTAAAAAATGCAGGAATGGCTTAAGGGATCTCCAACAAGAAGAGGTGGAGAAAGCCCTCTTCTTCCTGAAGCAAAAATACTACGAAGAGGGCCCAGAGTAACCAAACTATTAGCTTTCCACCTTAGACAACATCAGGCCGAGGCTACCATTACTGAAATAACCTCCAGGACAACTAGTACCACAGTCGCTAAGCTACAAGGTACCTTTGTAAATGAGCCTATGGCTCAAAGATTTTCCAAACTGCTGTTTAAATAAATAGATAAAATAAATAAATCAGATTGCTGTGGCCTTTGTTTCTTACTACTCGAACTTATAGCAATCCCCCATTGAAACAACACTAGAAGAAAAATGGGGTTCCTGGGCTGGCCTGTCGGCGCAGTGGTTGGATTTCCGCTTGCGACGCCGGCAACCCGGGTTCGGGAACAGACCTGAGTCATCGGAGGGCCAGCCGGGGGAGAAGGATGGAGCATCCCATGGACTGCTCTCCTCCTCCGGGGGGGGGAGAATGTCCGGTGCATAGGGGGACCTCTTGCGGAGGCCAAGGGCACCACAAGCAGCTGGCATCTGGACATCTGGGGGGCATGGCAGACACAGGTCGTCATTGCAGCTCCCACCCCAAACCTGCAGGGAAAAAAACATTGTCACCAGCATCTCCATGACACCCACCTCGCCATGCCTTCATCAGCTCCCGGCCGGCTCCCCAGACCGGACATATGTCCCTGGCCTCACCCTGGGGGTAAGCATAGGGGAACTGGGGAGTCTCGGCCATATGGGAGTGGAGGGCAGCGAAGACCGCCACTGGAGCAGAAAGTCCAGACGCTGGGGGAGAACAAAAGCTAGTAAACAAAAAGATAAAAAGAAAAAACAGGGTTTCTGGCCCCTTTCTTCCCATTCTTTCCTGGAAGCAGGGCAATCTCTGACTAAACCAATTACACATACTGAGATCCTAAATATGATTAAAGAATTAAAAACAGGTAAATGCCTAGGACCGGATGGCTTCAGTGCCGAGTTCTACAAGGCATTCAAGAAGGAGGTGATTCCCCTCCTCTCGGAGGTCTACACAGATATCTGGGGGGACAGAAACATGTTCCTGGCAGTATGCCACCATTTCCCTGATTCACAAAGAACAGAAAGACCAGTCCGACCTGGTGACACTGAGGGTTGAGATGCTGAATGCCACACCTCGCGTCATGCCGCGACCCGAGTTCGGGAGCGAGCTTGGGGCTCAGCAGGGGAGGAACAGGATGGAGCACCTGGAGAGCTGCTCTCCTATCCCGGGGGAGGTTATCGGGATGCACGGCACTCCAGTGGCCCCTGGTGGAGATCAGGGGTACCGCAGTAGCATGGGCAGCATGTAACAGTGTGCCCAACGCTGGCAGGGTCGCTGTGCGCCAAGCATCGGGGGGATGCGCAGGCGGGGTGACAGAAAAGGAAAAAACACGGCTTGCTGGGATGGGTGATGGCACCACCCTCCATGCCCAGCGCCGAGTTCGATTCTGATGGCCTCATATCTCCTCTGCTAGGGGCCCCGCCTGCATGTCAGAGACTGCATTGCTAAGAGAGCCCAAGGAAGGAATCGGGCTACTCTCCCCAGGCAGGTCAAACCGGGGGTGCTGACAGCAGGTGAGGGGGGAGATAGAGAGGGCACAGACTGTAGCAAATCTCAGGTGGGCAGGCACAAGGGAATGGTTGCTGGAGAGAGTTCCCACAAGCTGTGACCGGAGGGAAAAAGACTTATAAAGCAAACAAAAAAAAAAGAACACGACCCAACCCATTGTGAATTCTATAGACCTATCTCATTACTTAATTCAGACTATAAAATCCTCACCTGCATCATAGCATCCCACTTAAATCTTCTTCTACCAGATTTGATCAGTTTAGATCAGATGGGCTTTGTCTCAGGCTGTCATGCCTCGGACAGTGTCCGGACCACTCTTAACATTATTGACTCCATACATCACTCTTGGACACCTGCATGTCTCATAAGTCTGAACGCAGAAAAGGCCTTTAATAAGGTCTCTTGGAGTTTTCTCTTTTTAGTAAAAAACCAAAACAAGGCACTGTGTCAGCATGTGGTCTAAAAGCAAAACAAAATGGTTATATTAAGTGCACGCTGAAAATAGAGTTAAAAATCTATGTTTCGACCTATCTAAAAGAGAAAAAAAAAAATTAGTGTAGAGGGGAGGAAAAATGAGGGATATATATATGTGGGGAAGAAAAAAGGGGAGGCTCAGGGAGAAGAAGTGATAAATGGCAAGATAAAGAGAGAATCTGTGAAACAAAAACGTGATGATGGGAAAGATGAAGCATAATAGGAGTGAAAGAGCTAGGGAAGTCCCCAGGTGGGGACTGATTAACAGGGCCTAGTAAGAAGGCTGAAAGGTGACAGATGTGTGGGAAGGAGACAGAGATGGAGACTTATGGTGAAAATGAAAATGAAATTCTCCTCCCCCACCCAGGGACCATCAGGGCCACTGCCGCTACCTCAGAGATTGCCAAGAAAGAGGATGGCTGGACCAAGGTGGGCCTGGGTGGGAGGGTGGTGAACAGAGGTACATCCCTCCAGCTGTACCTCTCCACAATTCATATGTTGTTCTGTGACAGTGGTTCCTCTATGAGGCACCTGCAGTGGAGACCAAGGAGGATGCTGGGAATCTTCACAAACAGACCCACAGGATGGTGGCACAGGACCCTCACAGGGAAGGAAACAACTGCTGGTGGGGGGACTCAATCATTAGAGGGTAGAGTGGGGAAGAAGGAGGCGGGAGGTAGGGCGCCTGCCTGGTGCCACGGCTTGAGGGACAGGAAACAAATCCTCAGGATTGTGGAGCAGCTGCATGGGGAGGGAGCTGGATGTCATTGTCCACCTAGGGACAAATGACCTGGCTAGGAATGGGATGAAAGCAGTGCAAGAGGAGTTTGTAGAGTTGGGAGGGCCTTAGACAAGTGGCGCATAGAGTAACCTTCTCGGTGGTGCTGCCTGTCTATGGCAAGGGTGATGCTAGGTACCCCTCACTATGGAATTCAATGAATGGTTGAAAAACTGGTGTGGAGCTTAGGGTTTTGGCTTCATTGGGGGCTGGGGAGCCACTTGGAGGGATGCAGGCCTATACTGGCATGATGGTCTGCATCTGTCCGGGGGGGATCCAGTATCCTAGGTGATAGTTTTAAACGCTTAATTGGCAAGCATTTAAACTAGCCAAGGGTGGGGCACTGAAAAGAAGCAGGGAAATTCCAGCTTCCCCCTATAAAACATGGTAATTAGTGAGGTAAACACCAAGGTAGAGAAGTCATTACGGAGCAGGACAGAGGTAAATGAAAAAGGCAAAGGCAGTAAGGACAGGGATGGGGCAGAAAGGGGTATGGCCATCAAAAATTGGAGGGTGATGAGTACCAATGCCCGCAGTCTGTGTAACAAGCTCCCTGAACTAGTGGCCTTGATGGAAGACGGATGCATGGATATGGTGGCAGTCACAGAAACATGGTACACAAAGAACCATGACTGGAATGTCAACATACCAGGATACACAATCTACAGGAGGGACAGGGAAGGGAAAAGAGGAGGTGGAGTAGCTCTCCATGTAAGGGAAGGGATCAAAGCAACAGAACTAATGAGTAAACAGGGAGCTGATGAGGCATTCTGGGTCACCCTGGAGACAGGAAGTGGCAGCAAAATCCGCATGGGGGTTGTATACAGACCCCCATCTCAGGGGGAGGGAATGGACAAGGAAATGATAGAAGGCATCCTTAGAATGGCAGAAAAAGGGGAGATATTGTTGTTGGGGGATCTGAATATGCCAGATGTTAACTGGAGCACCTTTGCTGCAGGCACATTCAAGAGCAGGGTCATTCTTGATGCCCTACAAGGGGCATGCCTCAGACAGCCAGTATTGGAACCCACTCAGGAGGGAGCAATCTTAGACCTGGTACTCTCAAACGGGGATGGAGAAAGAATCTCAGATATAGAAGTGGGTAGCCATCTGGGAACAGCGACCAACAAACAGTGTGGTTCATGATAAACACAGCCATAGAGTCTAGCCATGCAAAAGCAAGAGTATTGGACTTTAGGAGGGCTGACTTTTGAAAATGAGAGAGTGCCTCAGAAAAAGCAGCAGAAAGGCAAGAAGGAGGGTGGAAGAACAATAGGAGTAATCAAAACAGCCATCACAGAGGCAACAAGCCTTTGTGTGAAGCAAATCAACAAAACACAAAAAGGAAAAACGCATGGTTCTCAAAGAGGTGGCAGAGAAGGTTAAGGAGAGAAGGATAGCAGTCAGGAAATATAAGGAAACACAGAAGGAGCAGGACATAGAACTTTATCAGTTAAAGCAGAAAGAGGCAGGGAAGGCAGCCAGAATAGCAAAGGTCCAAACTGAGGAAAGGATATCCAACTCTGTTAAGAAGGGGGATAAGACCTTTTATAGGTACATTAAGGAGTGAAGAAAGACCAAGGGTGGGATACCGAAGCTTAATAAAGGGGAAGGAATGTGGGCAGAGGGTGACAATGAAAAAGCAGGGATACTGAACGAATATTTCTGCTCAGTAGTCACAAATGAAGAGGAGGGGGAGGTACCAGTTAGTTTGACCTCAGTGGTAGGGAAAATGATGGAATCACTTCTGAAAGAAAGAATTGTTGAGTACCTAGAGGTCAGTGGGGCACAGGACACAAGGCAGCATGGATTCACAGCGGGAAGATCGTGTCAGACGAAGCTAATTGATTTCTTTGACTGGGTGACCAAAGTAGTAGACCAGGGAGGGGCTGTGGACATGGCCTACCTAGATTTTAGCAAGGCATTTTATACAGTCCCACACAGAAGGTTAATAAACAAGTTAGTCAGCCTTGGAGTGGGTTCCAAGATGGTAGCCTGGGTCAAAAATTGGCTGGACAACAGGACACAAATGGTAGTAGTAAATGGAGTCCACAGTGGAGAAAGGAGGGTTCTAGGGACATGGATATGTTGTTCATCCACACTGTCTGGCAGGTTCCTTGCTGCTTTAAATCTTGCCGGAAGGTCTTCAAGTTGGCTCCTCCCACCCACCCGGTGGTAAAACTCAGCTCCGCCCATGACGCCAGATCTTCCTTACCGCTAGGCTCAGGTTCCCTCCTTAATGCTCTCGATTAAGACTTGGTGCCTAACTCTTCAAACTTTGAAACTTGTTTCAAATATTTACAAATACTTTGGTCTTCTTCTCACTGCGGCTTCGATGGATAAATCGACTCGGTTTGGGAGATGTCCCTGCAGGCAGAAAATGTCTCGGACAGACCCGCACTCCACGTGCGTCTACTGCTTAGGCCTTGAGCACGAACCGCAGGCTTGCGACCTGTGCTCTTCTTTTTCGGTCTATGTCCTTGAAGATCGTGCTGCCTGTCTTCAGTTGGGGCGTCCGAAAGAGAATTTCCTCCGTTAAATCGAGGAGGCCTGATTGGCGGTAACCAGGCTGCTGGCTCTGCGGAACAACTAGAGCAGATGATTGCTCCTCGAGGAGGAGGCGGCGCAGGCCGCCCATCTTCGGCCGCCGCATTTGTCCTGCCTCTCGCGCCTTCTTATTCGCTTCTTTAAGGAGCTTTGCTTGACCCTCGATCGATGAAATGGTGGTCCAACTCTTCTGGACCGCTTTCTCGTCAAAAGAGTAAGGGAAGTCCTATCGTCGGTGTTTTGGGAGCGGAAAGATTCTCTCCCCTGTCGACAGTCGATTTCGGCCTAACCTTCAGCTTTCGCCACTGGCTTCACGGCATCCCGCCGGGCCAGTTGGATCGAGACACCTGACCGACGCTGTTGAGATTTTTCTCGACCGCTAGATGGGTTGTCGGCTGGTGAAGCTGAAAATCCCCTCTCCCGTTCCCCCGGCGAGAGTTGAGGATCCCGTCGGCTCGTCTGTGCCTCCGGTTCCGGAGCTGTCGGTACAGTCGTCTGAGCCGAAGGGTGTACCGATTCTCAGTCCCCTGCCATGCCGACCTCGGCCTAGCCGAGATTCTCGGTCTCGGTCTCGGACCTCCTCGCGGTCCAGCCGATCCCGCCGTCATAGGCGGTCTTGGCACCGCGATGAGCGGCGCCCGCCTTCCTCTTCTTCCTCCTCCTCGACGGGGAGGCTTCGGCGCAAGTTGCGTCGGAAATATGAAGAGCTTATGTGGCAACAGCTTCTGTTGGCCGGGAATAAGCCGACCCAGTCGTCTTCACTGGCCATTAAGTGGCTGTCACCGGAGCGGCCGAAACAACCCCTCGGGGTGTTCGAGGAGCCTGTTTCCAGACCAGTTGTTCGGCCTATTACTGCTGCCCCACCGATTTTGGTGGAACCGCCTCCTCCAGCCGTTAGTTGGGGCCCGACCAAGAGTTCTCGGTCGGCTCAGGGCTGCCCCATAGGCTGTCAGTCACCTCACTCCCGATAAACCTCGGCAGGTGGAGGGTGTCTCAGGCTCGAGGCAGCTCTTCAAGACTCGCCGGAGTCGGAAGATGACTGCTCCCTGTTCTCCAGGCGGATGGACTTGGAGTCCTCAGGGGGCAGTCGTGCAGATAGCCCGTCAGTCCTTCCTTGGCCTTCCTGGCTCATCTCGGAGTCCACCGGGATGAAGCTTCGAACTTGCTTTCCAAACGGGCCAGATATCCTCACGGAGATTCTGGACCAGGGGATTCTCCAACGGAGGTTTTCCGTGGCCAAGCCATTGTTGGTCCGCCTTGGAACTATGGCAGCGCCCAGCTTGCCCGCGCCGGCCAGGATGGGCAGGAAATGCGCGGTCCCCACTGGTTCCTTGTCTGGTTTTTGAACACCCCTTTGCTGAGGGGTTGGTCAATGATAGCGTTTTCGGCACGGGAACGCCAGGATGGATAAACGCCCGACAAAGAATCCAAGAAACTGGATTCGCCGGCGAAAAGTCTATGTTGCTTCTTCGTCTCGTCAAGGCCAGTTCGGCCGCCCTGATGGCACACTTCTCCCATGCCCTGTTGGGCTCCTGGATGAGGTCGTCTCATCTTCCCCGCTGACCTGCAGACCACGGTCAAACAGGTGCAGGATCAGGGCAGGGCAGTGGCTGAAGGCAGCTCCAGACTGCTCTTGACATCGGAGATTCTTGTGCCAGGTCAGTGGCCACCACAGTGGCCATGGTCAGCGGGCGTGGCTGAGATATCCACTTTCACCCGGATACCCAGCACAAACTGGCAGATGTTCCTTTCTGGGAACCGACCTCTTCGCCCTGAGTGGAAGGTCACCTCCAGAGGATCGAAAGTCCAATGCCACCCTGGACTCGGTCTCCTCTGTGCAGAAGGACAAAGGTCGTAAGCCTCAGCCTAAGCCCTTTCGCCTTCTGTGCCCACGGGCGCACCCGCCCAGCAACGCTAGGGCCAGCAGGCTCGACCTTGGTACCCCAAACCCAAGCCGCCGCCTTCCTCTAATAGGAAGTAAGGAGGTAAGGGCCCAGGGAGGTTCTCGGCCGGGTCCTCCTCCAAGCCTGCACAGTGACGGGCTGAGGGGTGTCGCCCCATTCCGCCGCCTCCACCCTGGTTCCCCTGTGAGGGACGGCTCCAACATTTCTTTCCACCTGGTCCGGCTGTTACCATGGACAGGTGGGTCTTGAGGTGGTGGGAGAGGCCTGCCTCTAGAGTTCGAGTAGGCACCGCCTTCAGAGCCGCCGCCTGGGGCTTCGGGTCCCCAGCTCACTGGCGTGCTCTGCTGAGCCGACATCACTCTCCTTCAGAAGGAGGTGATAAGAGAGGTGGAGGACCCTCCTTCAGACCCGGGTTTGTGTCCAGGTATTTCCTGGTTCCGAACGGACGGGGTTGGCACCCATCCTCCACCTACACGACCTAAACAAGTTCCTAAGGTCTCGAACCTTCAGAATGGTCACTCTGGCTCAGATAATACCATCTCTGGAATACGGCGTGGTTCTGCTCTCTGACTTCCAGGACGCTGCTCTTTCACGCTCCCTATCCGTCCGTCTCACTGAGATTCCTCCGCTTCAGAGCGGAGGGATCCCTATTCGAGTTCAGGCCATGCCCTTCGGCCTTTCTAGCTCCCAGGGTCTTCACCAAATGCATGGCAGTGGTGACAGCATTCTCGGCGCCGAGGGGTCCGGTGTACCCTTTACCTGGACGATTATTGATAGCAGCCCCTCCAGACAGGGAGGCGGAGCGTCCAGAGATCTGGCCCTCTGGGTTTGCTCTCATGTTGGCCTCCTTATCAACGAGGCCAAATCGGAACTCGAGCCAAAGCAGGTGATACTGTTCATCGGGGCAGAGCTCGACTCTTTACAAGCCAGAGCACGGCTCCCGGCGGAAAGGGCCGAGGTTCTTACCTCCTTTGCCCAATCATTTCTGGTTGGGCAATTGCGCCCTACCCGGGACTTCCTGCGCCTCCTGGGTCTCATGGCGGCCTGTACCAGCGTGGTCCATTGGGCATGTTACATACGCGCCCCTTCAGTGGGGACTGGCTAGCCAATGGTCACAACGCTGCGATCCCTTGGACCAGCTCGTGGTGACGATCCAGGGAGATGTGGAACGCTCTCCAGTGGTGGACCGCTCCATTTCATCTGCAGTAGGGCATCCCGCTTGATCTTCCGAGCCGACGGTCTCTCTGTCGACCGACGCCTCTTTGATGGGTTGGTGCCCATTTGGGAACACCGAGTGACGGCCTCTGGTTCCCACAGGAGTCCCGATGCCACATCAGCCTGCTGGAGCTCTGTGTGGTCCACCTAGCTCTCACCGCCTTTGCTCCGTTTCTCCGGGGTCAAGTGGTCCGAGTCCAGACGGACAATACCACGACCATGTACTACCTAAACCGCCAGGGCGGGATGCGCTCCATGATTCTATGCAAGGAAGCTCTCCGCATCTGGTCACTTGTGCGCAGCCTGGAGGCGGATCTCCTGGCCATTCATGTGGCAGGAGCCACCAACACCCTGGCCGGCGCCCTGAGCCGGATAGGGGCTGCATCGCGACGAGTGGTCTCTCCTGCCGGAGGTAGTAGAAGATCTGTTCTCCTCTGGGGCACACCTCTGTGGATCTGTTTGCCTCAGGAGAACACGGTTGAGGCTGTTTCATGCCCGCCTCAGCAGGGCTCGCTGCAGAGGATGCCTTCTCGAGGCCGTGGACCCCGGGCCTCTTTTACGCCTCTTCCCCTTTCCCTGATTCACAGGGTCCTGCTCAAGCGAGGAGGGACAAGGCGCAGGTGATTCTGATAGCCCCAGACTGGCCACGCCAGTTCTGGTACCCAGATCTCCTCAGCCTCAGCTCCAGGCTCCCGAGGCAGCTTCCAGCTCGCCCGGACCTGCTCTCAGTCAATCAGGGGAAGGTGTTCCATCCAGATCTTCAATCCCTGCACCTGACGGCATGGTTCCTGAGCGGCTAGAGTTCCAGGCCTTGGGTCTTTCTGACGAGGTCCTCAATGTCATTGAGGCATCCCGTAAGGAGTCGACCAGAAAATGCTACGCCTTCAAATGGAAGAGATTCTCCATTTGGTGTCGGGGTAAAGGCTTGGACCCTTCCTCTTGTTCTGTGGCCAGCATTTTGGACTATCTATGGTCCCTATCTAGTCAAGGGCTTAGGTCGACGACCCTAAAGGTGCACCTGGTAGCCATTTCTGCTTACTGGGTGCGGGCCGTCAGCAGTCAGTGGTGCAGGAGAAAGTGGTCGGGCCCTTCTTCAAAGGCCTTGATCATTTCCCTCCAGCGGGAACCCCACCTCCATGGTATTTACTGCTGGTACTGGCAAAGCTCATGGGCAGTTATTCGAACCAATGCACAGGTGTGGTCTCCCCACCTGTCGTGGAAGACCGCCTTCTTGGTGGCTATCACGTCAGCCAGAAGGATGGGAGAACTCCAGGCGCTGAGCATCGAGTCTCCTTACCTGGTCTTCCACAGGGACAAGGTTGTCCACGCCCCACCGAAATTCCTTCCGAAGGTGGTGTCGAGTTTCACCTTAATCAGGTGTTGACTCTGCCGGTGTTCTACCCCAATCACACCTCGAGGTCGAATATAGGCTCCATACTTGACCTTAGTATACGCCGCTATTATAAGGAGCGCACGGCTGGGATTCGGGAGAGGTTCACCAGCTGTTTGTCACCTACACTGAAGCGCACCTGGCAGACCTGCAGCCAAGCGGACGATAAGCAGATGGGTCACCCTGCATAGATCTCTGCTATGTAAGTTGGCGGGCATGGAGCCTCCCAGAGGATAAGAGCTCATTCTACCCTCATACTGCTGCATCAGTGGCTGCTTCCAGGGACGTCCCTATCCAGGAAATCTGCAGGGCTGCTACCTGGAAGTCAGCACACACCTTCATCACCCATTACCACATCGACCTCGAGTCATGCCGGGATGCTGGTTTTGGGGCCTTGGTTCTCCAGTCTTTATTCCCCAAGTAAGTATTAAGGGTGTGCGTACCTCCTCCTCACGGAGAACTGCTAGGAGTCTGCCAGATGTGTGGATGAACAACATATCCATGTCCCTAGAAATACAGGTTACTCACCTGTAACAGGAGTTCTAGGAATGGTATATGTTGTTCATCACACATTCTCCGACCTCGGCTTGACGCACAACCTGAGCTTCCAGCGGGCCAGATCTGGCACATGGGCGGAGCGAGTTTTACCACCCGGTGGTGGGAGGAGCCAGCTTGAAAACCTTCCGACAAGATTTAAAGCCAAGGAACCTGCCAGATAGTGTGGATGAACAACATATACCATTCCTAGAACTCCTGTTACAGGTGAGTAACCTGTATTTACTAGTGGGTACCACAGGGTTCGGTACTGGACTGGTCCTTTTAATGTCTTTATAAGTGACATTGCAGAGGAACTGGAAGGAAAAGTATGTCTCTTTGCAGACACAAAGATCTGCAACAATTGATACACAAGATGGAGCGGAAAGGATGAGAAGAGACTTGGCAAGGTTGGAGGAATGGTCAAATGTATGGCAGCTTAGATTCAGTGTAAAGAAGTGCAAGGTAGTGCACTTGGGAAACAAAAACCCAGGGGAAGAGTATACAATGGGGGGTGAGATACTGACAACAATAAAAATGGAAAGGGACCTGGGGTAATTATATCCGATGACCTAAATGTGGGCTGGCAATGTAAGAAGGCAGTAAGGAAGGCTGGGGGGATATTGAGATGCATAGGGAGAGGCATCAACAGTAGAAAACAGGAAGTTGTTATCCCTGTGTACAGACAGTTGGTGAGACCCCATCTGGAGTACTGTGTGCAGTTCTGGAGACCCCATCTCCGCAAAGACATAGACAGAGTGGAGGCTGTCCAAAGGAGGGCAACCAAAATGGTGCAGGGTCTGCACCAGAAGACATACGAAGAAAGTCTAAAGAAGCTTAATATTATGTATATCCTTGAGGAAAGAAGGGAGAGGGTGGACATGATAGAAACTTTCAAGGACCTCAAGGGAATCAACAAAGTCCCAGAGGGTAGTGTCTTCCAGAAAAGAAATGTGCAAGAACAAGGGGCACAAATTGAAGATAGAGGAGATGGCCTGAGGTAATATGAGAAGTATTTTTTCAGAGGAGGGCTGTGGATGCATGGAACACCCTTTCTGAGGAGGTTGTGAGTCAATAACAGTGGGGAATTCAGGAATGCATGGAACAGACATAAGGCAGTCCTAGTGGGGGTAGGAGAGTTGGCTGTTGGTTAACTAGGATCTGCAGCTTATCCATTAGGTAGGGAAATGGCAGACTAGGTGAGCTAAGCGGTCCTTATCTGCCATCAAATTCTATGTTTCTGTGTAAATTAAGTGAGTACAGATACAAATAGACTTTAGGAAAATAAGGGTGGCTAAAAGATGTTAGTGGAAAATCAGTCTATCATTTAAACCAGAGGGCTGCTGGGAGCCAGGACGGATGATCAGGGTGGCTTCCATGTTTTTTCTGTGACGAGAATCCCTGCTCAAGGACACAAACTGAAAGGTCATTGACACTGTGGACCCTGGAGATAAAGTGGGATACAATGGGTTTAGCAGTATCACCATTCCTGACTGCTCTATAATGTTCCCTGAAACAGTCAGCAAGGCGTCTACCAGTCTCTCCGATGTAAATAACTGTACACCCTGCAAAAAATACAGCACATTAGTGGAGGTGCATAACTCCTTGGTGATGTGAAAAATGCCTGTAGGCCCCCGAATTTCTGTTACACTGGAAATAAATTTGCAGGTGTAGCAGTGAGTCCTGTTGCAAAGTTTGGTACCTGGGAGGGAGGAACTGTTAGGAGTAGATAGACTGCTTTTTTTTTTTTTTTTTAAATTGCTGTTTATTCCTCCTCCCCAGCCTGCCTCCTCCGACCCTTCAGGGGGGACAAATGGACATCCCACTGCCCGGAACCCTAACCAAGCAGACCCCTTGACCCCATGGAGCCATGGATTACCCCCCCAGGTGGGGACGAGGTGGGGGCTCAGACCCAGTAACTTACCTTTCATCGGTCTGAGGTCTGCTGGGCAGGCACAGGCAAATCGTGGGCACGGTCATGGTCCTCCCATCTTCCCGCTGAGGCAGGCTTGTTTCATGCTTCCTCCTCCCGAGCAGCAAATAACTCCCCGGCGTCATGGCGCCGCCAACATCCATGCTGCTCAATGGCCACATCCCATCCCCAAGTGGAGCTTGCAGTTCCTTGAGCCTCCACAACTCGGGGGTCATGCAAGTGTCAGGCATCAGCTGAATCCACTCCTGGAAAGCTGAGCTGTCATTGGATGCTCTAGCCTGTCTCCCCCGGCCGACCACACGGCGACCTGAGTCCGCTCCCCAACCCGGGTCGCCAGCATGGTGTGAGGTGTGGCGCCCAGTGCCTCAACCTCAGCGCCACCGGCCGGGCTAGATAGGCTGCTTAACCAGGAGATTCCACAGGTTAGGTCAGGTAGGAAGCAATAGGTGGTTCTGTAAAGGAAGCATCAATGTTAGGGTCCGTTGCAAAATGGGAAAGTTACTGGTGATGATCCTGTGAAGAGAAGGTTTTAGTACTTGAGACCATGGCCTTTCACGTCCATTCATAGATAGTATAAAAGCACTGTTCACTGGCCCACAAGTCTATGTAAGGGTGAATGGAGCTTATCAGAAAGATTTAGACTGAGCAGAGGTACAGACAGGGTTGCCCCTCTCCCATCTACTGTTTGCTCTTTCTATTGAGCCTCTGGCGGAGCTATTCGCCAATCAGAGATAATCCGGGGCATCAAGGTGTGGGGAGGGAGGCTGAGAGGAGAATTTCCCTCTGTGGACAATGTGCTCCTTTCCGCCTCTGAGCCAGAGCTGTCCATCCCTCAGGTGTGGTCAGTACTGGAAGAGTTCTGGAAACACGCTGACACTAGCACAATAAAACTAAGACAGAAGTGCTTAGTTTCTACTATACCCTCTCCCAGACAATTTTAGATACCCTACCTTTGCGATGGAAGGCTGAAAAGATGAAATATCTAGGCACATATATTACTAAGCAGCCATCCCAACTCTTTAAGGCTAACTACAACCCACTGATAGATCAGATTAAGAAGGACTTTGAGAGATGAACCTTAATCAATCTTCCAATGTACTCCAGGATCCAAACAATAACTATGAATGTGCTCCCTAGATTCCTATATCTGCTTCAGTGTCTCCCTCTACTCATACGTAGATCACAATTCCATATCTGGCATAAATAATCTCAAAATTCATTTGGAACAATAAAAGCCTAGGGTCAACTTACGTGTGCTCCAGGCACATAAGAGCAGGGAGGTAGGTCCCTACCTGAACTAGAAGACTACTACTTAGCGGCACAATTAAACGCAGCCTTATGCTGGTCCATTCCAACAAACCTCTAGAACTGCAAGATGTCAGAACTGGGAGAGGTGGGGGGAGGGGTCACCTTAGATTCTAGAACCCTGTTGTCCAGTGGTTTGGTAGGAGCACTCCCTCACCCATTCATGGCTACCAAGGATACTATAGCTACTGCACGCAGAATCTGGCAGAAATACAAATTGAGGTAATCTCTGGGTCTCTTCTTAGAATAGCCTGGGCCCCTGGTTTTCTACTGTAGGGTTGTCACCTGTTAGGTTTTTTTACCTGGTGATGTGGTTTTGGGTCCCTATCAGGTAATCCAGGTTTGCTCTGTGCTGGTCAGGTTTTTGAGCCATTTTGAGTGCTCACATACTTTTGAAACAAATTTTGTCATATAATTCATTGTTTCAGCTACATGTCCAGGTTACAGACAAGTTCTGTTGTCAATGTAGCCTTTTGTTTGTGAATGTAGTAAGCCTGGGAGGTATAAAGTATGGCCAGTAACACCATTAGCACTTACTTACCAAATCTTCCCACTGCATCTTAAAGTGTCATAGCAGCACAGCTGCCCCCACCCTTTGTAACACAGTAACAGCCAGTTGTCCTCCACTTTCATTTGCTGGTAAACATTTTCATCTCAAACAGACTTTAGGCATTTTTAAATGTTTTAAATTCTTTTTTTTCCCTCAAGAAAAAAGTATGATCACTTCTTTGGCTTTGAAATAGTACTGTGGACAAGAACAGGATGGAGCCAGAAAAATATATAAATTATGTGTACCGTTGTATGCTATTTACAGTATTTAACTTGCCTCCTCCCAGATCATATCTGTAAATGAGATTTCTTTTGTCTCTGTATGTTTATCTGGTTAGCAAATGTCAATAAATAAATAAATACGTAAATAATTAGGAAGAACCTAGGAAAGTAACTTTAACAGGCACAGTACAGTTTTTATCTAACTGTTGCATTAAGTGTTGTTTTTTAATGATATAACAAATGGACTTCTAGGAGGAACAATGCATGGAAAGGGGTGGGGCTAGGGGCGGAGCTTAGGATCCAGTTTTTGCCTCATCTAAAGGTGGCAGCCCTATTCTCCTGGCACGTTTAGATCACACTTTCAGGACCTGGGAGAGACTGGGTTTGACCCAGCTTGGTCAGTTTATCCAGGGGAATCAAGTTTTAGATTTTGCAACTTTACGCCCTTAGAGATTTTTATCATTACAGATCCTAACATACATAACCTGATGCCAGGGGCTGGGCCACAACTCTGCAAGGGCCACTCCCTTCCTTTGCTGCGTACAAGCAGTTCTCTCGGGTCAGACACAAAAGGACCTAATTTCGTTACTTTACAAGGCACTAACAGGATTAAAAAAGGACCCTTTAGACAAAATCAAGGCCAAGTGGCAAGGGGAGGCTGAACCTTGCCTGGAGGAGTTGGATTGGGATAAAGTTTCTCATTTCACCTTGAAGACCACTGGATCTCCCTACTTGCAGGAGTTTGAGTGGAGGGTGAAAGTATGTTTTTTTTCTTACTCCTTCAGTTCTCAATAAAAGAGACCCCACCCATGCTCCGGAGTGTTGGCGGTTATGTGGCAAGGAGAGGGCGACACTGCTCCATATTTTCTGGAAATGCCCAGGGATGAGAGCCTTCTGAGAGGGGGATGCATACTGCCCTGACAGAAATGTTCTCCTTAGATCACCCTTTAAACTGGTCACAGTCCTGGGTATACCTCCTATGGACCTCAGGGGAGCAGATGCCCTGTATCTGTGGGCAATACTAGTAGCAGCACACAAGGCCATAACACGTTCTTGGATGAAGCCTGACCCACCTACCCAAGAGATCTGGCACTGAATAATTCAAGAGATTTCTGAGCTTGAGGAGCTAACCTACAAACTCAACCTGAAAACACACATACATGTGCACAGATGGACAAGATGGCTTCTTCGGTGTGAAACACTTCTCAAACCAATTTTGTGAGCGATTTATAGGAGGGGACCTAACTCTGTTGGGATGTGGGGGTGGAATCCTGGATTGATCTTGCTTAATTTGGGGGTGGTGCTCTTTACTGTAATGAGATTATTACAATATAAATATGTTTGAATAACTGATTGGTGCTGATTTTGAGTAAAGTATGGTTAAGAAGTCTAATTAATTATGTTTCCTACAACGAAAGAGAGGAGAGACTAAAGGAGCTTAGTATGTATACCCTTGAGGAAAGAAGGGAGAGGGGGGACATGATAGAAACTTTCAAGTACCTCAAGGGAATTAACAAAGTCCAAGAGGGTAGCATCTTTCAGAAAAAGAGACTTGCAAGAACAAGGGGACACGATTTAAAGATAGGAGGGCGGTTCAGGGGCAATGTGAGGAAGTATTATTTCACAGAGAGGGTAGTGGATGCAGGGAACAGCCTTCCTGAGGAAGTTGTGGGGTCTAAAACTGTGGGAGAATTCAAGAATGCATGGGACAGACATAAGGCAATTCTTGTGGGGGGGGGGCAGGAAGATATAGGCTGTTGGTTAACTAGGATCTGCGGCCTATCCTGTAGGTAGGGAAATGGGCAGACTAGATGGGCCTAGCGGTCCTTATCGTCCGACAAAGTCTATGAAAGACAGTTATATGTAAATGAGCCTGATGAATATATATATATATACTGTATATATATGGATGTGCCATTTTGTGGTTAATAAACTTTAGTTTAAAAAAAAATCTGAGCCTGCAGAATAAATTGGCAGCATACTCCCCCCCCCCAACTCATACACACATACATGCAGATACCACATGGACTTAAAATGGTGGAAGCTGAGAACTGAACAAAGGAGTGCTCCACATCCACCATGTTAAAGGAGTAGTCCACACAAAACTTGCAAAAAATGTATGTTGTGCAAAGTGTTTTAATTTGTTTGTAAAGTTCTATTGTTTCCTTGCCTTTGTCTGCTATTAGGATTTTTTCCTAAATTAGCCTGCTAGCTTTATGCTAGTTTTATGACCCAAGGGGATCTTTATCTGAGAACGCTTAATTGTATTCCTTCTTCCCATAGTGCATCTTGTCTCATGTGACAGTGACGTAGCAGAGACTCAATATTCAGTACACACATGCCAAACAAACTTAATATCTTGGAAGCTTTACAAGCTGTACAAAAATTACCAGCAGCAAAGTTCTTCAGTACAGTAAGACCTTGACGATGCGGGTAATCACTAAGCTGAATTCTATAGATTTTGAAATATAGCCATGTCTACTGTTGTGAACAGATTGTAAAGCAGTGCTTTCTGCTGGATTTATGGTCTCTGTTACATCACTGTCACATGAGAAAAGGTGCATTCTTGGACAAAGAAATACAATTAAGCTGTCTCAGATGGAGATCTCCAGGGGTCATAAAACTACCCTAAAGCTAGCAGGCTAATTTAGGAAAAACTCTTAATAGCAGACCGAGGGAAGGACACCCAACAAGTTACCATACAAATCAAAACACTATGTACAACATATGTGTTTTGAAAGTTTTGGGTGGACTACTCCTTTAACATCCACCAAACACTAGACCACAATATAGGTGCTCCCAAACAGGTATGCAGAGCTAATTAAAAAAAATGCTCAACATGCACAAAACACTGAGTCTGCAGTGACAAAATAAATTAGCGGCATGCCCCTCCCCCCACCACTCACAGACTCCACATGGTCTTAAAATGGTGAATGCAGTGCACCAAACAAAGGAGTTCTCCACATGTTAACATCCACCAAACATTATGCCACAGTATACACAGCAACAATTTAAGAGAACAAAATATAAAAATACATGTACCGAGATTGTTGTGTCAACTCTTAAGAAGCATGTGGCTATACTGTCCCACACATCCCCCCTCCCCCACACACACCACATGGTCTTAAAATGGTGAATGCCTGGCACTGAACAAAGGAGTGCTCCACATCCACTATGTTAACATCCACCACTTAACCTGCTCCACCCAATTAATGCTCTTACTTACCTCCCATTTCACCTCTGCTACCACACACCCCCTTCCTAACCTTCTCCCCCTCCCCCTTTTTGCACTTTCTTGTTCCTGACAATTGCCACTGGCTGCACCTGTATCATAGTAATGTATGTTTGTAACTGTTTGGAATTGTCTGTAATTGCCACTGGCTGCACTTGTACCATAGTAATGTATGTTTGTATCTGTTTGGAATTGACTGTAATCTGTATTGCAATCTGCCATCTCAAATTGCATTGCTCTTTCCTGTTGTCCAGTTCCTAACTTTTGTCTAAGATTGTACCTCATGTGATGTGGAACCTTTGTAAAAGAGCCTTTGGCTCAAAGGTACTTGTAATCCTAGATCCAAATAAATAAAACACAAGGCCACAGTACACACAGCAACAGATTAAGAGAACAAAGTATAAAAATACATGTACCGAGATTGTTGTGTCCACACTAAGAAGCATGTGGATATCCAGTCCAACACATCCCCCCTCCAACACACACACATAATACATAACACATGGGTCTTAAAATGGTGGATGCTGAGAACTGAACATAGGAGTGCTTTACATCCACCATGTTAACATCCACCAAGCACTAGGCCACAGTATAGGTGCTCCCAAACAGGTACACACAGCTGATTTAAAAACAAATGCTCAATGTGCACAAAAAACTGAATCTGCAGAATAAATTGGTAGCATGTTCCACCCCACCGCTCGTACACACATATACACATGGAAACCGCATGGTCTTAAAATGATGGATGCTGAGAATTGAACATAGGAGTGCTTCACATCCACCAAACACTAGGCCACAGTATTCGTGATGCCAAACGGCACAGGGTCATAATGTCACAAGACATTATGCTGCATGGCAAAATTGCACTACCAGTACAGCTCGAGTTGTGCCATGCAGCATAACTCTTTTTTTGGGGGGGTCTCCATCGCCAAATCTCTCCAATAAAATTTAACTCTTCAAGTTAAGTCAGAGCACACAAATAGTGTAAATAAAATTGTCTGGGACCGAATCAAACACAGTCCCAGACACAGTGCCTGGGTTCATCACTGCAGTGGCTCAGTCTGTTGAACCACGGCAGCTGCTCAGCGGAACCCCATCCCAGCAGAGGTATTATCCTTTTCCTGGGATTTTGTGAGTGGTGCAATACCACATACAGCAGTATACGTGGTATTGCACCATTCGCTCATAGTTACAGCACTGTGCCAGTTTAGCCATAACGTCATATACTGTTAAGTGTGTGACATTATGACCAGGTAGGTTCCCAAAACAGGTATACAGAGCTAATTTAAAAACAAACGCTCAAAGTGCACAAAAAACGGAGTCTGCAGAATAGATTGCCAGCATGCTCCCCCTGCCACTCATACACACATACACGCAGAAACCACATGGTCTTAAAATGGTGGATGCCAAGCACTGAACATAGGAGTGCTTCACATCCACCATGCTAACATCCACCAAACTCTAGGCCACAATATAGGTGTTCCCAAACAGGTATATAGAGCTGATTTAAAAACAAATGCTCAAAGTGCACAAAAAACTGAGTCTGTAGAATAAATTGGCAGCATGCCCCCCCTCCAGTCATACACACATAACGCAGAAACCACGTGATCTTAAAATGGTGGATGCTGAGAACTGAACAAAGGAGTGCTCCACATCCACCATGTTAACATCCACCAAACACTAGGCCACAATATAGGTGCTTCCAAACAGGTACACAGAGCTAATTTTAAAAAACAAAATGCTCAACATGCACAAAGCACTGAGTTTGCAGTGACAACAATAAATTGGCAGCATGCCCCCCCCCCGCCACTCACACACCACATGGTCTTGAAATGGTGGATACAGTGCACTGAACAAAGGAGTTCTCCACATGTTAACATCCACCAAACATTATGCCATGGTATACACAGCAACACATTAAGATGCCATAGTATAAAAATACATGTACTGAGATTGTTGTGTCTACTCTAAGAAGCATGTGGCCATACTGTCCCATATATCCCCCCTTCCACACACACACACACCACATGGTCTTAAAATGGTGAATGCCTGGCACTGAACGAAGGAGTGCTCCACATCCACCATGTTAACATCAACCAAACCCTAGGCCACAGTATAGTTGCTCCCAAACAGGTATACAGAGCTGATTTAAAAACAAATGCTCAAAGTGCACAAAAAACTGAGTTTGTAGAATAAATTGGCAGCATGATATCCCCCCCGCTACTTGTACACACACACAGAAACCACATGCTTTTAAAATGGTGGATGCTGAGCACTGAACATAGGAGTGCTTCACATCCACCATGCTAACATCCACCAAACACTAGGCCACAGTGTAGGTGCTCCCAAATGGCACAGTGTCAGAATGTCACAAGACATTATGCTGCATGGCAAAATTGTGCTGCCAGTCCAGCATGAGTTGTGCCATGCGACATAACTTTTTTTTTTTTTTTTTGCTGGGTGGCTCTGCCCCCCCAAATCTCACCAATACAGATTCTTAACTTCTGGGGGGAGTTTAACTCTGGGAGAGCACAAATAATGTAAAAAAATAAAATTGTCTGGGACCAGGAATCAAACACTGTCCCAGAGGCAGCGCCTGGGTTCTTTACTGCAGTGGCTCAATCTGTTGACCCATGGCAGCTGCTTGGTGGAACCCCATCCCAGCAGAGGTATCATCCTCTGCCTGGGTTTGTGTGAGTGGTGCAATACTGCATACAGCAGTATACATGGTATTGCACCATTCGCTCACAGTTACAGCGCTGTGCCAGTTTAGCCATAATGTACGCTATTAAGCATGCCACATTATGACCCAGTAGGTTCCCAAACAGGTATACAGAGCTAGTTTAAAAAGAAATGCTGAAAGTGCAGAAAAACATCTAAACCTGCAGAATAAATTGGCAGCATGTCCCCCCACCACTCATACACACATACATGCAGAAACCACATAGTCTTAAAATGGTGGATGCTGAGCACTGAACAAAAGAGTGCTCCACATCCACCATGTTAACATCCACCAAGCCCTAGGCCACAGTATACACAGCAACAAATTGAGAGTCCACACTAAGAAGCATGTGGCTATATTATCCCTCCCCCACACACACCATAGGGTCTCAAAATTGTAGCTGTATAGAGCACAGCTACACTCTGCAAAGAATATAAGCCACTGTGCATGTGGAAGGTAACAGTAATATTTTGACTGGACTTTACTAACAGAATGGTCCAAAGAACTCAAGCTGTACAAGCTACAGTAAGACTTTGTTTTTGCACACAACACACTAAAGATATACTATCTGGCCCAGGAATTAAATGGCAGAATCCCTTTGATTACACTCAGTACTGCCAAACTTGGTGCCATTTTGTGATGAACAGAGACATACAGTATACTGCTTTCAGGTCCCACAAGTACACTAAATAAAAAGAAAAGAAACTGAACAATCCACCGACTTTACCAGTGACTGCCCTGCTCTTTTGATATGCATGATTTTAACAATGTAAATTGCAATGTTGCACTCAGCTATTTTAGCCTAATTCCCAGTGTCGTTTGCCCTCACACGCAACTTGTTGAAATGCGGCACATAACGATGTGTACTAACAGGGGACACAAACTCTTCAAGACTTGCTGGCGACTACTGCAAAAGGAAGAGCAACGGGTCGAAGTGCCGACTTCTAAACCCCACAAAAGACCACCCCGCTATTGCTGTGCATCACCGGTCCAGTTCGACTCACCGTTAGTTCCACAAATTGTGCGAGGGCTCTGCACGAACATCCGGGGGCTTGGACATAAAAGGGCATGGGAGACATTGACCACAGTTACCACAAAACTAGGAAAGGTGAATAACAGGATCAAAGCACTGTTGTCTCTCCAAGAAATTATTTATAGTAGCAATCCACTAAAAAAATGTGAAAAACAATTAAAAGTAACTTATTGGGCCACAGACCAGTCATGCAGAGTACCTCTGTCGTCCCATAAAAGTGGATCACAGTGTTCCTTGTGTGAGACAAAAGGACCGGAAACAAAAATGGATGTGTTGCCCATACAAGACACCTGCAGGTCAGGACAAGGCCCGTCCAGAACAGAATGGCAAGTGGATCCTGCCACCGTGGCACTACGCAAGGCCACTGTGGTGATGATAGAGAGGCAGCAGTACTATATGCCGAAGGTGCTCGAGCCATGGCAAGCACAAAATCCAGAAAATTGCCCCCCCAAAACACCAAGAAGTGGCCCAGAAAAAAGTAGAAAAACAGCAGAGCAAGGGTCCAAGGATAAAAATAGCAGCAGCATGACAGTCCCAGTGTCTGAGGATAATAATAGAACCCAGGATGATACCATCCTGGATCTGATGAAGGGGACGACAGTGATCAAGAATCAAGTCATGAATCCGACAAGGAGGAAACCCCTACAACCTCTGAGGTACCATCCATGACCATCAAAACGTTTTTCAGTCGGGGTCATCCCAGACTTAATCAAGAGGATAAAAGCCGCCATGGGGTTTGATCCATCAGCACCATGTCCAGAAAGCAAACTGGATCCAATATTACTCTGGTCACCAAAACAGGAAGCCTTCTTCCCCATATGCCCAGACTTATTGCAAAGAAATGGGAAGTGACAGACCCAGCCCAGATTCCAGAAAAAGATCTTTAGACAGGATGTATCCCATACAAGATGACAACTCAAACAATGGTGCAGTGCACCCCAAATACTGTAGATCACCATATAGCCAAACTAAACAAGAAAATGATGCTACCAGCAGAGGGCCCCACCACCCCCAAAAAGACCCCATAGATTAAAAAAATGGCGGAGATGCTCAAGTCTAGCAGTCAGATCTACCAGGGCTGCCATAAATGTGGCAAGGGCACAGATCAGATGATTTGAGGAGATCACAAAGAAACTACCCCTGAAATCGCAAGAAGCAGAGCTGCTGGAATACATGCTGCAGACAATATAGTACATGAAGAACATGATTATTGATGCCTTACAGATGAATGCCAGAGTGTCAGCAGTAGCCAATATATCCATCAGTCTCTATGGCTAAAATATGGGATGCATACAAATGAGTCAAAATCCCAACTGCAGAAACTCCCCTTCAAGGAAGACTTCATATTTGGAGAGGGACTCCAAGAGAGTCTCAAAAGGAAAGGCCAGGAAAAAGATTTCAGAAGCAACAAAGATGAAGCATACTTGCCCTCCCTCCCAGGCCGGCCACAAGGTTAAAGAATCCTCCACCATAACACAGAAACATACACTTTGATGGCAGATAAGGATCGTTTGGCTCATCCAGTCTGCCTGTTTCCCTACCTATTGGATAAGCTGCAGATCCTAGTTAACCAACAGCCAACTTCCTCCTACCTCCTACAAGAATTGCTTTATGTCTGTCCCATGCATCTTGAATTCCCCCACTGTTTTTGACCACACAACCTCCTCAGGAAGGACGTCTATACATCCACCACCCTATTGGTTAAAAAATACTTCCTTACGTTGCCCCTGAGCTGTCCCACTTATCTTCATATTGTGCCCCCTTGTTCTTGCACATCTATTTTTCTGAAAGATGCTATCCTCTTGGACTTTATTGATTCCCTTGACGTACTTAAATGTTTCTATTATGTCTCCCCTCTCCCTCCTTTCCTCGAGGGTATACCTATTAAGCTCCTCTAGTCTCTCCTTGTATGGCTTCTATTGCAGACCCTGCACCATTTTAGTTGCCCTCCTCTGGACTGCCTCCATCCTGTCTATGTCTTTGTGGAGATAGGGGCTACAGAACTCCATGCAGTGTTCCAGATGGGGTCTTGCCAACTGTCTATACAGAGGGATAACAACTTCTGGTTTTGTACTGGTGATGTCTCTCCCTATACATCCCAGTATCTCCCAAGCCCTCTTTACTGCTTTCTCACATTGCTTGCCTACATTTTAGTCATCTAATATGGCTACCCCCAGGTCCCTTTCCATTTTTGTTAGTACCTCCCCTCACATTGTGTACTCTTTCCTTAGCTGTTTGTTTCCCAGGTGCGTTACTTTGCACTTCTTTGCATTGAATCTAAGCTGCCATATTATTGATCATTCCCCCAACCTTGCAAAAGGTACAACAGCAGCTTTTGAGTCAAACCTGGCTCACACAAGTTCAAATATTATTTTAAGAACAACACCAGCTTCACAAGAAGAGGAGGGTCAGCCAGAGGCAGTTACACAACTCAAAGAGGAAAACCTAGGAAGTTTACACAGTGACTGTCGCAGCCCAGTGATATTTCAAATAATACCAAACCAGCACCAGCCAAGAAAATGCCCAAGTGGGGAGATGTGTAGAACTATTCAGCTCAACATTGGTCAAAGCAACCTAAGACAAGTGAGAAAAGGAAGCAATAAAAGAAATTATGCAATCAAATTCAAGGAGAAGTTACTCTGGTATCACCGTTATCAAAAAGAAAAGCCTCAATAGGTCAAATAACTGCTAGAAAACCTACTTGCAACACAAGCCATACAACAAGTCCCCAAAGAAGAAGAGGACAGGGCATTTACTTGATTTTCTTTTTGGTCCCTAAATGACAGGGGACCTCAGGTCTGTCTTAGACCTAAATTTCTGAACAAGTTCGTACAGATAAAAAAATTCAAAATGGAGACTATAAGGTCAACCCTGCAGTCAGAAAGATCAGGCAACTTCCTCACATCTGTAGACCTAAAGGCTACATACTTATACATCCCCATATTCCCATTACACATGAAATATCTGAGATTTCATACACTAGGTCAACAATTTCAGTATCAGGTGCTACCCTTCGGACTGGCCTCAGCCCCAAGAGTGTTCACAAAAATCTCAATCTTGATAGCAGTGAAGCTGAGGGAACAAGGAATTCATATCATACTGTGTCTAGATGACTGGCTGATCAGGACCAGATCCCCACGGGAGTCAGCCAAAGACATTAAAAAAAAAAACATAAAGACACTGACCAATCACCAATGGGTGATCAATACACCCAAGAGTTGTCTGGTTCCAACACGCTACATATAACACCTGGGAGCAGAAATGAACTCTTAAGTCAGGCATGATACGACAATCCAGAAAAAGAATAGACAACCTAAAGAACCTTGTACAAAAGCTAGCAAGACAACAAACGCCCACAGTAGCTCTGGTGGCTCAAGTGCTAGAGTGCATGTTATCAACCTGATACCATAGGCGAGGTGGAACGTAAGGCCACTGCAGATGCTGCTATTACAGTACAGTTCCCCATCAGAGGAGAACATGCAGTGCAAAATTATCCTGGCCAAAGTGGTCAGGAGATCACTGCAATGGTGGATAAAGTTACAAACTCTGTCCAGTGGCAACCCGATGGAAGTGACTCACAAGAACGCGATAGAGACAGATGCAGTCCTATAGGAATGGGGAGCACCTATGGAACACAAAGCAGCCCAAGGCAGATGCACAAGTTTGGAAAGAAAAATGCCTATCAATGTACTGGAAATGAAGCTGTGGGGTATAGCATTACAAGCTTTCAAGACCCACACAGAAGGGGAAGAGCATCCTGTTCAGGTCAGAGAACAGGGCAACAATGTCCTACACAGCAAAACAAGGGAGTACAAAGAGCATGAAGCTACAGAAAGAGGCAACCACAATCATGATGGGTACAACACCACCTCAAACACAGCAATACACCTGGCAGGGAAGCTGTAAACCAATAGCAGACTAGTTAAGCCAACAACAGATACACCACAGAGAATGGCAGATACACCCCGAGGTGTTTAACCTCATACAGAGAAAATGGGGTAGGGTAACCATGGACAAAATGGTGATAAAAATGAACAGCCTGAGAAGTTCTTCTCAAGATTCAAGGAACTACATTCAGTGGGAATCAATGCACTGTCACTGTTTAGTTTATCGTTTGACATACTTAGTCATTAAAGACAACCAGTTGAAATACAAATAAAAACATATAGTTTCATATATAAATATTTCATCATACATTGTATATCCAGAGTTAAAATTAGAGAGATTATCATTTAGGGGATACAAATTAATAAATATTTTCATCATCCCTAAAATAGGCAACCAAGAGTAGGCCCAAACTTTAGTATCTTACAAGCATTTCTGAGCTAGCTTTAGCATTATACAGTTAAATATTCAGAGTACCTGTGCCTGTTTCTTCCTGGATTTGAACATTTCCAGTTATTAAAATGCTAGATCATTTATTACTTCATTATTTTCTGAATTAAATAATAAATTGAAAATAAATCTGGATGGAAAGATCATGTCTCAAGTGTTCTCTCAGAAATTTATGTCGGAGTGCTGAATACCAGGGGCAATAAATGATCCACATGTACAATATCCTCATCTTCATTAAATGGGCAATAACATGTAGTCCTGAGCACTGCTCCTTTATTGTATCTGTTTTCTAAAATATTACTAGTAAATACCTCAAATCTAAATTTATCAAGATTCTGGAAGTTGGGCAATGTCCAAATAGAATTTCAAATGATGTTCCTTTGAGTTTGTTACTAACTGTGGAGCCACTTTCAGATTTTTTGACCTCTTCTAGGTCTTTTTCTTTAGATTTATTCTCGATAAGCCTGGATATCTTTTTAAGTATGCTGGGTTCAGATGAATATTGTTTTCTACCCAAATATTTAGTTGCTTAGGTTCATACTTCCATAATAGGGAGTAAACGGTGGACAACCATCCGCCCTTACAATATGTAAGTATTGTTTTCTTATAAGCTTTCCAAGAATTTACTTCTTATTTTCTGATGTTAATTTAACCCAATCATTTATCATCCTTATATGAACCTTATGTTCAAATCTTATTTGTCCAATTTCTGTTCTTACTGAAGTGCTATGCACACTTAGAAGTAATCTTAATATCTGTGTGTAAGTTTTGTTTAACAGAGTTTCAATTTTTTGAACATTCTTTGTACCCCATACTTCTGCCACATACAGGGCTTGATTTATCAGTTTGTATTTATTGCTTTAATGATAGGCGACAGAGCCTGTCCATCATAGTGTCAGTGGCTCAGGAGGTTGCACACTCGCCTCTGAGGCCATGAGATCAGATGGTTGTGGGGTCTATGCCCACACCAGGCACTTGGGTTACTATCCCAGTACTGACACTGTAGTGCAGCATGAAGCGGTGCTGCACTCCTGAGGTGCTGTCTTTCGGATGAGACATTAAACCGAGGTCCCCTCTGCCTGTTCTGGTGGTTGTTCAGGTGGACGTTAGAGATCCCATGGCACTTCTCAAAAGGAGTAGGGGAATTTTTATTATAGGTGGACTTCATTACACAACAATCATAACAGTGTACAAATGATATCATAAAGGCACCAAAAAGTAACAATCATTAATTCTATCATATTAACCAAATGAAAGAAAACAAATGTTAAGCAGTGCACAACATGGTGACTATCACAACTAAATAATAACTCATTTAATTTAATACGTCAGCTTATACTTAATTTAACCAAGCTATACAATTTAACCATAAATGCTGTGATTTGTCTAAGGAGAATATATTCATATCAGTTGTCTGTATACTCTTTAAGGAAAGCTGCATATTATTCAAAAGTTCCTGATAGATAACTGTTTTTTGTTGTAAAATTAGCATACATCTTCACTGCCATAAAAAGTACCTAATTAAGGCAAAAGTTATGTACATCGTGTCTCTGGGATATTTACTAAAACTATTATCCTCTGGCCCGTACATAATATTCTGATATGAGGGGGCTGCTAATTGGGGGTCTCACCAGGAATGCGACAAATATGACCAGAAGGAGTGAGCACAAGGACATTCTAAAAAAAGGTGCTTCTGGGTTACAGCCACCTGTGAACATGCAGATCTTGGATAATATCTTCTGGTAGCTGTTTATGTTTGCTATTTCCTTTAACCCCTAGCCTACTATAGATGCCCAACCAGGTACAATCCCAAATAAAGGATGGTAGTCTAGGGTTAGACAGCTGTTGTAAGACATATGATTGTCTGGTACCGGCACACCCTGAAAATTCTACCACTGAAGTTCTTTCAGCTGCTGTAATAGCTGCATAAGTCCTCTTTCTATCCATGGTTAGTAACTGTGCCAGAGAAATATTCCATTGTATGACATTCCTAATGCAATTTTTCTCATATGCTGGAATCGTAGAGGGAAGGGACCTCACCTTCTTATCCCATGCTAGTATACAAGGGGACAGCCACCATTCTTGGATCAAGGACACCCAGTCTTTAGTACTGGGACACAATGAAGGGCAAATGTTATAAGTCAAAAACAGACTATAAAAAAAAGCAATAGGATGGGTCATCCCCACCCCACCCTTACCAATGGCTAGATATGTAAATTCCCTCTTAATGGGGTTTAACCGGGAGCCACAAAATGCCTGAAAAAATACTCCAACCTCTGGTCAACCCCAGAGTTTCTAGAATATCTTGTATCTCAGGTTCCGGGGTGGAGGTACCAAAAAGTCTGTGTTACCTGGTCCTCAACTACTTTTAGTAGTTCTTGGGGGTAATTAACTAGTCTCCCTGTAGAGGAAGTTAATTCTGTTATCACCCTATTCTCAGTCGTTTTCCTAATTTCTTTATAAGGATCTAAGGAGCCTTTTGCCATTTGTGTGCCAAACCTAAGTTCCTGTTGTAAGATTTTGGCCCTATTGTATTGTAAAGTTATCATTTGGGATTTGAGGTTACTAACCTGTGTATTGAAATCCTGCCCTGTAATCTCCATCTGGCAAATTACTCTTTGCAGCTGTTGATGAAGCTGTAAATATGTTAAGTAATCTGATATAGATCTGGAGCATGCCTGCTGTTAAAAAAAGTGTCATCAAGACTGTTTGGTGTCTTCCCACCAGTCTAACAGGTCAGAATAACACTCCACCATGCATAGTCTGGTGGCCCACTCCCTCCTCCATGCCTTCTAAAGGGGTCAGCTAGGACAGACTCATTTAGTTTCCAGTATGGTTTTTTACATTGTGAATTGGACTCACATAGAATTGTTAACTTAATAACCATGTGGTCTGATAATTCACAAGCAGAAATATGCACGTCTTGTATATTTAATGATGTAGATACAAATATGAACTCAATCCAGGTTTTTAATGGGCCCCTATGGTAGGTAAACCCTTTTTTAGAATGCAACTTCCTATAGGCATCTATTAGCCCTGCGTGAGTCAAAATATTCTGTAAAGCATTTGAGTCTGAGAACATTTTCTCTGTTTGAAAGCCCCTGTCTGCCTTTGTCGGGCCACAGTTAGTCACCCAGCCAATACACAAGTCAGGAAGTATGTAAAAATGGTTGAACTTCTTTAAATAAAAAAACCCTTTGTGCCTTTGTTTGCAGGGCATACATGGCTATGTTCTCAGCATCTACAGGAATCATAAGAAACATCTAACAAAAGGGCCCACCCAGAATGGATATGTACCAGCCTTGACACCCTTAACTGGGAATTAGTAAACAAAAGTCCCACTCCATCACAGACATCCATGCCAGAGGACCAAAAGGATGGAGCCAGGAACCAAGATCTAGAGGCCTGCTGCAACTCATGATTGTTTTTTAAACTTGTGTCTAACACACAGATAATATCACTCTGCAGATTCTGCAAATGTAACATTGCCCCCAAGTGCTTCCTTTCATTTTTAATACTATTGATATTGATAGTACTAATGGTACATTTATCCATCCGGAGGGATCAGCTAAGAATACAGCATAACCAAAGTAAATGAGTCTAGGGGGTCTTAGATGTCCTCCGTTGCCTGGTTCGCTTTACAATAGAACCCTTCCCACTCCCTTCTGTATCAATATTAGACATGATAGATGAGGAGTCTGACTCCTCACCTTCTGAATCTTTATCTGTGCCTTCTTTTGGCAGTGAAGCATATTTATTCCCTGCTTTCCAAGATACTGGGTCCTGCCCAGTTTTGATCAAGGCCTGTTTAGATCTCTGGACCCCTGCCCGCCCCAGTCGTGGCCTTTTCTTTTGAGTCGCTGCCTGAAAGACTCCCTCCTTATCTAAGGAGGAAGGTGGCATAACCCTTTTCTCTGCATCAGCTACCTCCTGAGACCCCTCTGATGTGGGAACAGGGTGATCTACCACTACCTGGGATGTTTCAGGGCTTTGTGCTTCTACTGTAACCTCCATCAGGTCTGTCTCTAATGGCTTCACCTGGGATTGGTTGGTCTGAGAGACAGCACCTAATGTGTCCTGTAAATCCTGTGCTACTGCTCTTTTGGATTGTTGGTGCTGTGCAATATTGATTATTCCTTCTTGAGAGGGGCAGTCTTCTCTATTGTGTGATGCCCAGGAACAACGCCCATAGGCATGCCCTGTGTGTTCACACAAATTACACTTGAATAGGTTTAACCATGCTGAAGAAGCATGTCCAAACCCTAAACAGTGGCTACAATGCAGGGAGTCACAAGCTGAGGTGGGCCCATGAGCCACACTTGAAGAATGACTGTGGCTGTCCACTATAGAAAATGGATCCCTGGTCTCTCCCCAGAAAAAATGAGCTGGGTAGGTGAATGTGCCCCGAATCAGTGGAGTGTAATTTGACTTTTATGCGCCATCCCCCATCCCAAATCTGCTCACTGTCTAATGTGGACATTGGCTTTCCCAATATCTCACAACGCTGGCGCAACCAGAACAGAATGTCCTCCATATGGACCCCCTCATTCTTAAACATAACATTAATTGTTTTAACTAATGATTTGGTCACTGCAATAGCATGGAAAGGTATCAAAGCAGGGGTATTCTTAAGGGCCTGATATTGTGTCCAAAACTGTTCCAAATTTGATATACTCTTAAAGCTTATATCATAATTTCCATTTTCTAAGCTAATAAAAGCAAAGATTTCCGAGGAAAACTAATGCATAGAGGTTTTTAACAAATCCCTGGCAATATACACCCTATTAGGGGGTTCTTCCAGTCTCCCCTTGTATAACAGTCTGATTGTGTTGTGCCGAGGGGTCGGCTCACCCTTGGTTGAAAAGAGGTCAGACATCCTAAAAATTGGGTCTGGGATAACCCTTTCCACCTGCGTAACCTCGTATGTCTGCCTAGCTTTCTCAGGTTCCACATCTCTAGGAGGTACATCATCACCTATTACAGTTTCAATAACCTATGCAGGTATCACAGTATCATTCAGTTTGTGTAAGGAATGAACAGAGTTATTAAATGTATTACCCCAAGGTGTGGAGGAGCTCTCTTGCTGAACATCGTTGGTAGCCACTTGAGGAGCTGAATTCTTTTGCAAGTCCTGATGGGCAGGGTCCCTAGGATCAGGCGACCATTTCCCAGAAGGATCTTGTGTCCGCCCTGCACTTTTCATTGCTATTTTAGGAGGCCGAAACCAGTCTATTGCATCTAATTCAGTTTCCATTATATCTCCCCAGTCTTTGGTACAAGGTCTGTCTTTAAAGGAATATGTGAGTTCTTCAGAAAAAGAGGGTGTCGCCGTATCCGGCAGGAGTTGTTTTGAACTGGCCTTTGGTCAAGCAGCTTTTCCTTGCCTTAAACGCTGCCTTTGAGGTTGCAGAGGTTTTTCTTGTAAGTCAATCCCAGGATGCTTTTGGCAGACAGAAGGATCTCTGTTTTGACTGCCAGCCTCTACTAATCCATCATCTTCCCTTCCATTTCCAACAACTACTGTCTCAGCACTCACTGGCTTGCTCAGTGATGAGTCATAACTGTAGACATTTCCCCATTCATGCTGACAGAAGCGCTAGGAGAAGTGACAGCTGTCTGCGAGTGTTGTAGCGTAGAAAGTGCATCATCGAGCTCCCGCAGACACTTAAGCTGTTTTTCCTTCTCCGACTTTAAAAAAGGAAGTCGCGTTTGTATTTTAAATGTCTATACAGGGTCATTGGGAGAAATAAAAAGACCAGGCCCAACTTTAACTCCCTCAATGTCTTTCAATTCCAAATCTGTTGTTGCTTCCACAACTTCACCGAAATCAGTGTCCAGATCTAATGGCAATTCCTTACTTTCGTAAGAGGTTTCTTTTCCAGCACAACTTAATGCTGTGGGGGAGTCATGCGCATCCTTCTTCTCCTCCACCTCCACCAGAGTCTCAGATGGACTGGCTATAATGCTGGCCAGCCCAAAGGTTCCCCCTGCTGTTCAGTACGAGAATTTTATTGAAAATTGTATTGTGTTACAATACAAATACAGTACATTGCATACACATTCTAAACAAAATTATTAAATTATGACAAACAGAAAAAAAAAAGATTAAGTAGAAAAGAAAACATTATACATATTGCTCTGCATTAGTCAGTATCATGCATACTATAAATCTAACAATATTTTACAAAATAATATCCTAATCACTAATTCCCCATTCATTGCAATTGACCCCAAAATGCCTAGCTCTTTCAGGAGTATATCTCATCATATCAAATTTCATGGTCCTATTCAGTGATCTCCCAATATTCTGTAAAAGTTCCAGGTGAAATAATTCTCTTTGTTGCAGAACCCACATGCACCTAGCCTGCCAAATAAAATATTTTATTGTTGCAAATACTATGTACATAGTACAGTGTCTTTGTGGTATTTCCCAAATAGCCCTCCTACAGGACCATACATTACAGTCTTATAATACAAATTTCTGAACAAAAGGCTCCTTCCATGTTCTAGCCAAATATGTCCAAAATGGTTTTATATATGAACAGTCTAAAAACAAATGTTGGGTTTCCAAAATTTGCCCACATGCCATTCTGAGGGCAGTATTTCTCTTCAGGCTGTTTATGCTTGTTATTACCCCTTACTCCTAATCTTCCAAAATTGTCTAACCAAACACACTCCCACACGAAATGGGGAAGCCTAGGGTTCACCATTTGTTGGAGTACTTTTTTTTTCTGTGTGTCAGGGCACTCTGGGAACACTATTTCAGCCTTACATTCTACATCTATGATAAAATCATAAATATTATTCTTATCTAATGTTACCATCTGTTCTATACTAGTATTCCATTTAACCAGCATTTTTATATGTTCCACACCATATTGAGGAATGGCTGCCCATCTGTTCATCCCTCTGGGGTTCTTGTTCTCTCATGCCCTTTTGTATGGCTCTAGCCATGCATTTAGCATTAGCTTCCGTGGTGGATCCCCAGGTCTCATGGCTGGGATAATATTACCAGATATAAATGTACTAAAGAAAAATGCAGTCAGGTGGACCATTGCCACCCCACCTTCGCAAAAAGGATGATATGTATATTCCCTCTTCAAAAGAATCAATCTGGATCCCCAGAAAGCCTGAAAAACATATGCTGTAAACTACTGTGTACATATTGGAGGAGGGTATATATAACTTAAATAAAAAAATATGGGAACTAATAGTGTTTTTATTAGAACCTCCCTTTTTTTCTTTGACAGCTGTTGTCCCTTCCAGCTATTGACTAACCCTGTCGCCTTCTCCACTTTTCCTTTCCAGTTTAACATAGCCATGTCTCCTGGACCAAACTCTGTACACAATATAGAGAAGGGGTGATCAGTTACTTTAGTACCACCAATATGCCCTGACTGTGGTACCTGGGTGCTGACATATATTACTTAAAGCATCTGCAGAACTAAAAGAAGATATTGCTATGACTAAATCATCTGCATATGCCAGCACCTTGACTGGGGGGGAGTCTAGGTTAGTTACTACTCCTGTGATCCCCTGTTCTTTTAGCAACATTCTAATAAAAATATCTATAACAAAGGTATAAAGCAGGGGGTTCAAAGGGCAACCTTGTCTAATGCCTCTTTCCCTATTATCTGTCTTGGACCTTTCTTGTGGAGTAGAACAAGACCTGCTTCCTGCATAGAAGGGGCATAATTTGATGTTGTTAAAACATAATTAAACAAAATCACCAAAGCCAGGGATAATTCTATGCTAAAGGTTTTATAAAACCTGACCTTGATCCATCCATACCTGGAGCCAAATGTGGAGCTAGCTGTGAAATAGCTGCTGTCACTTCCTCTACAGATACCTCTTTAATCAAATCCTGAACCTCTATTTCAGATACCTGTGTTAACTCCAATGATTTTAATAAATTAGAAGAATCATGATCCAAATTGGTAGTCCTAAATAGACCTGCCACATACTCTTCTACCACATCTAAAATCTCCTGTGGAGAATTTACTAACTGTCTTGTTGGTGTGCTTAGTTCTGCAATAAATCTGTTTTCAACCCTTTTATTACACTCTTTGAATGGGTCTAATGATATTTGCCTTACCTGAATCCCAAATCTCAATTCCTGGTTTAGGGACTTAGCCCTGTTATATTGGATATCAGACAATTTTTCTTAGTGTTTTTAATGATTGCACTATAATCATGTTTAGACAATTCAGCCAGGGAAATTAGATATTACAAGTATTGTCTTAAATGCAGTTATTGCACATATTCCTAATTAGCTATATATATAAAGCTCGGTTTTGAAAAAGTTTCTGCTAGTTCTTTTTAGAGTCCTCCCACAATTCTGTAATGTTCCCGTACATTTCTGCTACTGAGAGCCTGGCTAACCAGCCCTGATTCCACATTCTTTTCATTTTTGGATCATCTAAAAGTGTTTCATTTAAGCGCCATTTGTTTTTCTTACATCATTAGGTTCCCTCCCATGATACCTGAATCTAATCGGCCATATGGTCTGAAAATTCAATAGGGATTGTGGAGGCATAGAGAATGTTTAACACTTGAGATGCAAAGGTAAAATCTATCCGGGTACTTAAGGTACTCCTGAAATATGTAAAACCTTCATTTTGATGTTTCCTTCTATAGGTATCCACTAAACCTGCTGTTTTAGCTATCTGTAATAATGTTGTAGTGTCACAAAACAACTTGGAGGTCCTAAGGCCTTTGTCAGTTGTAGAGTCCACAGTTAAAATCTCCTGACCAGATTAAAAGTCTGGATGTATGTAGATAGGGCTGAATCTCCTTAAACAAGGCTACTGTCTGTGCTTTAATTTGAGGAGTGTAAACTTATTATACGAAATCTTTGTGACATGTAGGAAATAACTAACATCAAAGCCCTACCTGGATGTATATCAACTAATCTGGATACTTTTAGGGGAGGGTTACCTAGTAAAATGCCTACCCCATCACAGGGTTTGGTCCCTGAGGACCAAAGGGAAGCCCCTGCCATCCAGGCTCTGGATGCAGATTGTAATTCAGCAAGGGTTTTTAGACGAGAGTGTCCTGAATACAAATGATGTCACTGTGTAAATTGTCCAGAGTAAACCTAGCCCCAGCCCTCTTACTATCATTTTTAATACTGTTGATGTTTAGAGTAACAATTGTTAATAACCCCATTTATAAAAAAGGATAAATAAAAATGTCAGTATACTTCCTTCATGACGTTTTGGATGACCTTCGCTGTCTTGTTCATTTTGCTATTGAATCTCCCCCTCCTCCTTCAGAATCTGTAATGGATGTTATAGAAGAACCAGCTGTACCCTCCCCTTCAGATTCACCATCTGTTCCCTCTAAACTCAATAAAGCATACTTGTTTATAATCTATAATGAAGCAGTTTCCTTCATATTAACTTTTCTGTTCCCCTGTGACACAGCTTTCCCTTGTCTATTCCTTTTTTTATGAGATATCATTCTAAAAGGTAGATCCTTATCTCCTGGGGGTGCAGCATGTTCGGCTCTGTTTCACCTGTCTCCCCATTCACCTGTTTCCATTCCCATTACTTCCTCTGTGGCCTATGTTTCCTCCAGATTCTGCCCTGGAGGATCGCTTGGTTCAGGGGGTCTGTAGGAACATTCTGGTCTGGGGTACTTAAATTCCTTGGTGATGTAGCTACTGCAGTGTTTGCAGCAGCTGCCTTTTTTTGCGTATTGTTGCTAGGCTGTGTTGATTAGTCCCTCATGTGAAGGACAATCCTCCCTATTATGAGATGCCCATGGACACCTACCATATGCATGACCCGTCCTTTGTCAAAGGTTGCATTGAAATAAGTTTAGGCAATTAGCAGAACTGTGTCCAAACTCCAGACAGTGGTTACATCTAGTGGAGTCGCAGGCAGAACTTAAATGGGCACATGACCTGGGTTGGCAGCTATAAAATATTGATTCCCTGTCTTTCCCTAAAAAAAAGGAACTGGGGAGATAAGCAAGGCCTGTGTTTGTGGAAATTAGCTTGACTCTCACCCTCCAGCTCCCATCACATATTTGCTCACTGTCCAAATTTGAGGTGGGTTTACTCAAGATTTCACACCTTTGTTTTAGCCAAAAGAGGAGGTCTTCGATGTTTAGCCCTTCATTCCTAAAAAAATACTGTAATTAATTTGACTAGGGGTTTAGTTAAAGGGACCACCAAAAAATGGAATCTATAAGGGATTATTATTTAACACCTGGTACTGGGCCCAGAAGTAGTCTAAGCTCAACACCTTCTTAAAGCTAATGTCGTAGTTCCTATTTCCTAACCCTATCAGGGTGAAAATCTCAGATGAAAAGAATTTCATAGAATTCTTTAACAGATTCATTGCTATATGTAACCTATCAGGGGGATCTCTAAGCCTCCCTTGTACACTAACCTAATGGCATTCCATCTAGGAGCAGGCTCCCCTTTGTTTAAAAATAAATCGGATAATTTAAATATAGGCTCCAGTGTTGGCCTATATTTAGACCCATGCATGACCTCCTCACTGGGTCCCATACGTAACGGATTATTTGCGTCATTCACACCTTCAGAAATATCTCGCTATTTGCCATAAATTCACATTTATTTATATTTCCCCATCAGATGCATCAATATTGCTGGTACCAGATACAATACAATTGTAACCCCCCTATAAATGGGGGTTCCTAAAAGCCTCCTAGGAGCTGCCTAAGTGTTCCCCCTGGTGGTTGGCGTTCGGCACTTAAGCCATTTGAAATGGCTCAGTGAGTGCTTGTAGAGCCTCCACGTACTGTCTCTTTAAGAGCCGTCCGCTTGCAGACAAAATCATTGTTTATGAGGGGGACTGTGTTTTACCCTGCTCATGTCCCGCTTGAGCTGTACTGTAATTGCCCCTCTTTGTAGTCGCTGAAAGCACCAGGGGAGCCCCCTCGATAGATGTAACTATTTGCCTGAAATCATTTAGAGTGATAGTGAAAATGCAGTTTTGTTTAATCTGCCTTTGTTGCAGATGGGACTCTGTGTGCTGTGCCCTTCCATCTTGGACTAGGACAATACGAGGGGTCCAATAGGAGTGAGGGGGTATCTAATCTGGAGTAAAAAAGCAGCCAACCAGAAACCAGGACTCTAGATAGAGCCGACTGACAAATGGGGACACAGCTTATAATTCTGGGAAGTGGCATTCTGGGCCATGGAGTAAAAAAGCAGCCAACCAGAAACCAGGACTCTAGATGGAGCCAACTGACAAATGGGGACACAGCTTATAATTCTGGGAAGTGGCATTCTGGGCCATGGCGCCGTGTTGCACCAATGAGGGCAGTAATAAGTGACTGGCATCTGCAGCCCTCCAGTGGGATTGGGTGGCACCCGAATAGAGAGACTTGCCTCAACTGCCAAGGGGCAGATGCGTAGTGACTGTGAGTGAGGCAGGAGCCTGGAGCCCGCGCCATTGAGTGTTCAAGGGAAGCACGTGAAGGCCTGAGGCGGCTATTTGCATTGCCAGCGCCCACAGACTAAACTGTGAGGGCAGCGGTCGAGGAGGCTGTGTACCAGCACAGCTACCTACCAGGCTCAACCTGAAGAGGACTGGAGAATCTGCTAAATCGTGCTTGGTCTGTCAGAAAAGTTGAAGCTGCAGTGAGACTCCCGATAGCTGTGAGTTCGTTTGGGTCCAAGGAGCAGCTGCCTGGTATGGTACCCCTCTGTTGTTTTCCATATAAATGTGTGAGGAGACCTTTGAAGCTCAGGCTCAGCCCTGCAAGTGGTGAAAGAGTGGTTCTCTGCTGGAGTTGTGAGTACTGAATCAGGGTAGCTCCCTGTTAAAGGTTACAAACAAAGGAAAAATCGTTTTGTTGTATTGATGACTGCACTAATTGAGCTTTCTGGTTCCATCTGATCTGCTCAGGAATTAAATGCTCGCTTGTGTCAGGGCCCCAACCAGCTGCATCGAGGAACTAGCCATTAGGGCTTGGGAACCCATAGACAGTAATTGATAGGTTAGGCCTGTGCACAGAGCCATAGGTAGATTTTCATATACTGTAGTGGTAAGCTAATCAACCTGATTCCCCCCCGGTCCTTGTTATCTCCCCTCAGATAAATCAGATTGCTTGTTTTGCAAAAGTACACTGGCTAGTCTATGCATTAATGGTGAAATACTGCACAGTGAATGTGGTGTAACTGTACCTTACTTTCCAAGGGGTCCCCGGAGTGAGCTGACTGGTTCGAACCGTGGGGTAAGTGTATATTATAAGGGCACTGAAATTGAACTGTGTGGGGCACTAGTGGGAAGAAAGGGGGTTGCAGCAACCCAGAGGTCTGTGACCGAGTCAACCTCGACTGTTCTAACCCTCAACCTCTGGGTGGAGGCACCCGCCAATTGTTCTGGCCCCACCCCACAGAAGTTAGCAGGCAGGGGTAGTAGCCTCAGGATAGAGACTTCTGGGGTTATACACCAAAGTGTTACCCGGGTTTGTTGGCACTCTGTCCTATCCATCGATGGTGGCCACTTTAGCAGGACTGCGATCTATCATCTTCTGATATGAAGGGTCCTCAGAATCAGGAACCCAGGCTCCCTGCTGTCCCTGTTTCCGGCCAGTTTTTTCTAATACTTGCACAGTCGAATGCTGCACTGAGCTATCCTCGCAAAAGTCAGGAGCTCTGGAGCCCCAATCTTTCTCTCTCTCTCTCTCCTTCTGCCTGACCATGAAGAAGTAGGTTTTCTCTGTTGTTTCAGTTCGTGTGGGCAGTCTGTCCTTTAAATGTGACTGTTTACCAACTCCAAGCCTCATTTTGATGTTCCTAGTGAGGCAAACACTTTCTGCTTTCTTTTCCTGTGGCTACTTGCTTAGCGTTGCTTTGGATCGGTTTATCTTTGACAGAAGCAGCGGCCCTGTCATTTTGGCCCGACTGTGAGTCAGAAGCTGGCATACTAATCTTTCTGTTGTTAGCTGCAATGGATTTATCAGGTACCTGTGCGAAAGTTTCAAGCTCCTTCTCTAGCTCTGCAGCTCTTCGCCTGATCTTTTCTTTTTCCAACTGAAGTAGTTTAACTCTTTTTTTCAGCTCAGTATCCAGTACCTGCACATTCTCTGTTGTTTGTCCATCTTTAGTTTGTATCAGCTCACCATTACTTTCCTCCACTATTTTTCCCACACAGATAGGATCAGGTACACCATCCTCCTCACTGAATTCTATCGTTAGAGCCTCCAAGTCCAGGTCAGTAGCCTCCTCTGAAAGTTTTACAGAGGAAGAGGCCTTCTTCCCTGTAGTCTCAACATCTATCCTCTCCAGCATGTCAGAGGGACTGGCCATCCAGCATAGACGGCCAAGGGTTCCCCCTACTGGTGTTCTGGCCAGATTTCCTCCATTCGCTAAAAATACCACCAACAGCTCAATCTGGTTCAGTTTCAGTTAGTTACCATCTGTATCCACCCCACCCCACCCCGGTCGCCCCTGAAAAAGGGACTTCTAGTATCAGTGGGCCTACCAGGTCAACAAAATTAAATAAATAAATAAATAAAATATATCCTGTTGAATCTTCTGAGTGCTTTCACAGAATTGTCCAACTTATTTTTAAACCAGTTTACATGTCTTGATCAATTACCATTGCTAATAAAAAGTACCCCCAGATATGGAAATTCTAAGACAAATTCCTATTTTTTATGAGCAAGAGTTCATTTCTTATATTTCATAGGAGTACCAAAAATCATTATTTTAGTTTTGTTTGTACTTGGCTTCAGATTGTGTTTTGTGCAAAGTACATCTAGCTTCCCCAATGCTCTTTTTAGGCCCAGCCTGTTTGTGGAAATTATTGCCAAATCATCTGCATGTGCAAGAACTGGAATCCCTTTTAGCAGAATTGTAGGGGGATGAAATGTCTGATTGTCTAAGTGTAGAAGTATATCATAATATATAAACTGAACAATGCTGGGGCTAGTACACATCCTTGTATTACTCCCACTTTTGTGTTAATCTTTTTAAGGCTGCATGTGCAGAGTCTGCTGACTTGTTACTATAAAGCAGAACAGAATGGGGATTTGACTGGAAAGCTAGTCTGTGTGGTTCCACGGTACTGCAGTCATGTTTACAGCATCGGTTCTCCACTGCACCTCCCTTTCGTGGACCGCACAACTCCCCTTCCCTCCCCCCTCCTGCAGAGGCACTATTTTGTTCTGCCAGTCACTTCCGGTTTCAGCAATAAATCTGTTTAGTATAAATCGTCTGTGTTCAGGAGTTGTTTTATCGTATTTTTAGTCAAATGGTAAAAAATAAATGCATCTTTTGCACCTTTCGTCTTATATAGATTGATGAAATCCAGCAGGAACTTGCTACTCAGAGGTGCCTACTTTACTCAGACCAAGTAAAAGTGTTCCCTTGGTTCTACACACACACACGCATAGACACTTCCCTGCCTCCCCCCACTACCACAGTATGCATAGAAGAGCATGTCCAAAAAATAATTGCCAGCCCACATGAAAAGTAAACATTCTTTTCAGATGAACAATAAAACCTTGTCATAAGGAGAAGCTAACACTTGGTAGTGGCACTCTGTAGTCAGTGAAGTATGCATCCATGTCTGCCAAAATAAGGAAAAGGGTTTTTTTTATAGGCTGGTCACTGACTCTGATATCCTTGCTCTACATTGACTGGGTATTAGTTTCACATTAAGGCATGTCCAATGATCAATGTTGTTTGTCCATTAGGGGTGGGTTTTTGGGTCTGCTGACAAATGTCTCTCCTATCCCACTGCTTCCTGACTGGCTTTGCATCTTCCTTAACTGTGGTGTGTGACAAAGAAGCTAGCATGTTTTTTAGTCATTATTTATTGCCCTTACAGAATATGTGTGACAGGGAAGCCAGCTACTCTGTTCACTTAGGCAGCAGCATATTTTCTTTGTTCTACTCTTTAACCCTTGACTGCCAACAAAGTTACAATATACTGGCACTGTGAACAGATACATCAGCTAGTAGTGCTGCAAGGGTTAATGTCTGGTCATCTTCTGTAATGTAATGTTCCTGATAAACTGATGGGGAACGGCGGTAATGTCAGTTTCAGTTGCTGACAGAGTTTGGTGGGTGCAAGGATGATGCAGAGCAGTGCTGCTGTGTACTGTTATGTCCCAGGCTAAGTGGATTTCAGAGCAAAATGTACAGTAGAGGTGAGGGGAAACAGAGAAGTTGAGAAGTCTCTCACGTGGTGCATTGCTGCCTGCTGCAAAGTCTGGGCAAAATACTTTCTGTTGTTCAACTCAGCAGGTGTGTGTGTGTGTGGGGGGGTGATATCCAGCAAAATCTTATTAAAATAAAAAAAGCTGCTTTCTGAGCTTTCTTCTGTTGTTGTTGGTGGAGGGGGATCAGACATCAAGATGACCTATGATGTGATTGTGATCAGTGAAAACTAAATAATTCTTGTTCTTAAAATCAAGATCATGTTGGCTGATGTTGTGCTGTATTGTGTATTCACACTACGCACACAATTTCAAAAAAGTGGAGCACACACCACTTCTCATAACATAGACACCTTAAATGTAATAAAAAATTACATATTTTATTTAAATAAAATATTTAAATAAAACAATGTTCCCTTTATCCCTTCCCCTTAAAACAATGTTACCTTTATCTCTTTCCTTTCCCTTGAGGCTAAGGTTCTGAGCTGCAGACCTGGAGACCTGGGTTTGAATCTCACAGTCGCCTCGGTGCATACTGTGTGATCCTGAGCAAGTCACTTAATTTCCTTGTGCTCCCACGTCGCATCTGGAAACAAGCTTCGGCTTAGTGTGCTACTTCTGGTTAAAACAATGTTCCTTTTATTTATAAAAAGCACAAAAACACCTGACACATTTCGGATCAACTACAATCCTTTTTCACTACAAACACTACAGCCCAGCATTAGAATCAGCCAGAATGGTGATTATTTTTTATGAATGCTTAATTTCATCTTCACTGATCCCAATCACATCATAAGTAATCTTATTGCCCTATCCCCCCCCCCAAAGACCAACAACAGAATGCATCCATCAGATGAGAAACCAACTTAGTTATTTTAATTGAATCACACCTGCATCCCCCACACACACACACACACACACACACACACACACACACACACACACACACTGATCACTCCTCCACTCCACTATTGGGCTTGGTCAGACCACACAGAACCTCAACTAGGCAGCTTGATGGGATGGGTCAAGCTGATAATTAGAAAAGGCTTGGCAAGGAAAATATGTAAGTGGTGCTGCCAGTAGCCCATATCAGACAGGTGATGCACACTGGTACACCTAGTGGGTACTCTGTTGTTCACATCTGCATGGACAGAAGACCACAGTGCCACTGAGCAGCTGAATGAAAAAAGATATTCAGGGCTATGGAGATCACTCCTTATGGACAACTTAAATAAAGTCTCCTGTGAGGGTTGGGGAACCCCAACGGCCACGTCATGGGAGGCAAGCCCTGGGGGTAAGTGTCAATGCAGGCTGGTGGATTCTGGGGGATGGAGCTACCCTTTAGATGGGGGACCGTACCGAAGAAAGTAGCAAAAAACAACAGAAAAAAAAAAAACCTTTAGGGCTGTGGAGACCCACTACTGTGGGCAGCTGCAAGAAAAAAAACTCATTGTGGCTGTGGAGAGCCACCAGAGAAAGCAGGTGACAGAAAAAACACTTTGGGGCTATAGAGACCTACTACAGTGGGTAGTTCAAAGTAAAAAAGCCCTTTAGGGCTGTGGAGATAGATCATTGCAGTCCACATGTTTGTAGCTGCTTGTAACCTTGCTAGTCACTGGATCTAAACAGCTTTCAGAATATAGATAAACTTTTGCCGGCCATGGCAGCCTGTAATTGTATTGCAGTGTGTCTCATCTCTGCAACCGCTATGATTCTTCTGGCAAGATTACATACTACCTCCTGCCACACCCCACTGCCTGGATTTGGTTTGATTGTTTGTTCTGAGACACCATGTGGACTGGAAGTGGCTAAGGCCCAAAAGACCCACTCAAAGCCTCAACCACTACTACCAACACCTGTCATTCACTAAACCACCCCATGCCGAGATCAACACATTCAAGACTCACCATCACAGAGCTCAGCTGAGGATTCGAGGAAGAAAGGGGAGGCCTGTGTGCCGGGTCAAAAAAATTATTATAATTTGTTTTATGCTGGGTGCATGCAAGGTGACCAGACTCAGTAGGACGGTTCATCCCTTCTGGTTAAGGAGAGGCGGGTACACTACTTCCAGGTACAACCAGATAGATTTTTCTTGCAACAGCTACTTGTTCCACTGGAAAAGGAAGAGTTTAGGTGATTGCAGTGTATGGCAAGGAACAGCAGTGATTATCATGCACAACACCATACTTAGTGATGTAAGGCCACTATACAAGTCCAAATGCAGTAAATAAACAAACAGTTATAGATTTAGCATCAATACCTACATACTTCTAAAAGGGTCATCTCATGCCCTATGTCTGCAGATATCAATAGTACTGACTTTACCAATACCCCACCACCTTGGCCAAGGATAATTAGAAAGAAAACTCTAGTTTATAGTCCAGTAGTCCAATAGGAGGAGCAGAGCAGTCTTTTTGGCATGGTGCAGGCAATTGCTAGCTAGCTTCGAAGCATTTGTACAGTACCTTAGTGACTGATCAGTCTCGTTGACTGGCAGGAAGACTAAGGACAACAGGCTGAAGAAGATGAAGTGGAGCAGAAGACGAAGGATGAAGGTTGGTCCGGGAACTGAAGACGAAGGGGATGGAAGGATAGAGGATGATCAAGGCTATGTCCTTCTGTGATGATGGGGGGATCTTCTGGAAGGCTGCTGACGAGTTGCCACCCAGCTAAAGAAGGGAACTATGGCCACCTCGAAAAAGCAAAAATAAATATAGGGCAAATTTCTAATCATATAATGTGGAGGGAACACACTATCGTGAGCTGGTGTGGCTCCTAGGTTGAATATACTGGGGCACTTACTATCTCTGTGCTAGCTGCTGTAGTCTTCGGTGTCTTTGGAGGCATTGGCATGCTCGGCAGGCTGGGTATAGGGCATTAGATGCTTGGCCAGGCAGTAGGGAGGTGGCCCCTGGACTCAGGGCCACAGGCAGTTGCAGTCTGTCATAGGACAATTAGTTGGTTCAGGCGGTAGGTCTACCACAGTTGGGAAATCTGTCCACTCCCCCATGGCAGTCAGTCAGGCTGAGGGAGGAAAGAGGACTGAAGCAGCTAGACACAGTTGGGGGGGTGGGGCAGGCAGTTCAAGCCCCTTACAGAACAGTCCAGGAACCAACTAGTTGAGCTGCGGGGCAGGCAAGTTCAGCCCAAATGTGGATAGCTGTCTTTGGTGGTTGCAGGGCAGACAGTTCAGGCCCAGCTGCATTTTCTGTTGGACCTTGGTGCAATAATGTCCCAAGGTGCAACCCAGGAACACGCAGCACATGGCAATTACACAACATTTCACACTTTTTTTTTATTACCAGGTACTGTGTCTACTTTCTGGCTAGGGTCTGGGTAGCAGGCAGCACAGCACAAGCCTAACCATCCTCTTGATCCACAGGTTACAGCAGCCACCAGCGACAGTCTACGGGGAGAAATAGTGTGGCTGATTTGGGTGGTTGGTGCTCTTGGTGGAGGGTCTAGGGCCTCTAGGGGACTCCTTCCAAAATGTGGCACTGGCCCTTTAAATCTTGGAGTGCTCTTTCTGGTTCAGCTGGCTATCAGAGGAGTGCCCAGGCCAGTATACACTATTCACCTAGGTATAAGGGGGGGTAGCTGGCCTATGCATGGGGCCCAGGCTGAGTTCCACCCCTCAAGAATATTACTTCCAGGGCTGCAGCCCCACTGCCCAGGTAGTCCAGACCTAGCTCTGCCTCCACTAGGTATAAACAGGAGGGTCTTTACCTTTTGCCTCCCCCACTCTCATTGCAGATTCTTAATGACCCCCTGCTTCTACTCATTTTAGCCCACTGCACTACTAGGGTGCCGATCTGGCACCTGGTTTTCCTGTTTTGGGGCACATGCTCCTCAGTGCCCCTTATAACTCCCTTCTTTTCTGTTGTGGGAACTCTGCCCACTTGCCTGTCTCCTTTTTCTGCCTCTTTCCCACTTCAGGTGGTGCCTCGGATGCTAGGGAGAATACATTTGGGCTACTAGCCCACTTACCATCTGGGCCTGGCCCTCCGAGGTGGATTGTTGGTGGTTGAAGGTGGTGGAGGTCCCTGCGGAGCCATTCTCCCACATGGCGTCTCTACTGCTGCCTGAGAAGGTTGGGCAGAACTCTCGAGTCATGGGCGGTTGCTTCTGCCTGGATCCAAAATGTAGCCGCGCCCCATGGTCCTCCAGGAAAACAGTTCCCCTCCTGCCCCAGACCCACGCAAGTCAGCAGCTCAGGCTAGAGGCATTTGAAGTGCTGAGTGACTTGGAAGGGATGCAAGACAAGTGGGAGTGTGAAGTACCACTCTCCACCACTGAACCTGACTAAAGGCATTCTGGCTCTGTGGAGGGGTGCATGGCAAGCTCCAGGAGGTGGCCAGATCATGTCAGGGAGCCAACGACTGGAGACAGGGACCAGAAACAAAACCAAGCTAACCCACAAGGGAAATAATCAAATCCAGGAGCAACAAATAAAGATGGGTCTCCCAGGAGCAATCACCACCCTCAGCTGGCACACTGGGGAAAGGAGAGAGGAGAGCTGCAGTAGCCGCTCCAGGCACAGCACACTACTAGGCACCCAGCCACAGGACAACTCAGGTGGCAGACAATGGAAGTAGACTAACCCTATGGGATGGACTGCTGCTGCATGGCTGGAGGACTGCTGATTCTCCAACTGGATTCCTTTCGGCTGTAGAATGACTGCTGCTGCTGCAGACCCTGGAGGACCCCTGCCTACAGATGAGCAGCCACCAAGGAACTATGGACCCAAGCTTCAGGTAAGCCTCAAGGCATCCGTGCCCTTGTGTCTGCACTCTGTCAGCCACCCAGTCCTGAACTGCCCTCTGGCTATCAGGGGAGACCCTTTTGTAGTCTACAGGTGGATCTGACTTCTAGCCAAGTGATTGGGCCTCTGGCTTAGACCAGTTCTTTGGACTGATTTATGGCCCCTTTAGGCATTGGTCGGAGCCCTGGCCTGGCCAGGACAAAGGCTTAAGCCTGGGAAAAGTCCAGGAGGGAGAGAGGGGGATAGGGACAAGAAGATGGTCAGCCAGCTAGCTTGGTCAGCAAGCCAGCTGGCTGTGGTTGGGTGGGGGTTAGCCCTTCCACTTGTGGAAGGTTGCTCTGCTGGAATTTTCTTAGCAACTTTTGGGGTGCTACAGATGTGATAATGGCAATCGCAGAATAGTGATCGCCATTTGGGCGAGTGTACATTGACGAAAATGAATTTCAGTGATATACTCTCACAGCAAACTGCAACAGGGTGCCTGAAATCTATGTTTTTGTATTTTATATGTCGGGGTAAAACTTAAAAAAAAAAAAAAACCCCAACGAAAAACACGATTGCACCCAGAACCAAAACAGCACCCTTCCAACCCCAGCCTGTCACCAACCCAGCAAACCACATGGCGAGCTCAACAGCCCACTGCTGCACTACACTGCACAAAACCTCCCTTCCCTTCTGCCCAATCACATGGCGTGGTCCATCCCCCCACACTTGTATATGTAGCAACATCCTGTCGCTATATTTGCCTACCCCCCATATCTGATCGCTACCCTGCCAGGTAGCCCTGTGCACAGACGCTATAATTGAGTCACCCTTTTTGAAAGTGCTCAGTCATAGTCCCCTTGTACACAGGATACCTGAATGCCAATGGCCTCGTGAAAATTTGCAGATGATGGGTCATGCAGTGCTGGCACTTCTTGCACTGACTACTCCAAGTCAGCGAGACACGTAACTCAGTCTGGGATGAGAGGCCGAAGGCCCCAGATTCGGGCAAGCCCAATTGAAAGCACCTACTGTGGGGTCTGGTTTCTTGATCTGGCATGGGAAAGGGAAAGGGTATGCATGTGCATGACACCTGCTCATGTGACCTTGCTCAGTGATCCAACAGTAATCATATGATCCATAGATCCTGATCTACAGTGTGGCTGATAATACTGCCCTTCATGGAGTAAAAACTGCACTGAACAAAGCCTGCCGCCTCACTCCGAGCTGCCCTGAAACCACCGACGCTTGGTGTCTGTATAGCAATACCAACTGGCTAGACTTCGATGGCAGGCTCCAATATCAAACCTGCCTCTTAGCCAGGAAGATATCCTCAGGTCTCACTACTCCCAGCCTCTCTCCCTTCCTGCTCCCTGCTCCAACCACCAGGACTTCACTCAAACCAGCCTTCCTGGTGCCACGGCAAAAAACCTTCCTAGTCCAATGCTCTTTGTGTTACAGAGCCACCGCATGGTTAAACTCCTTTCCCCCACACATAAGCCAAGAAACCAAGCCAGGCAGGTTTAAAAGGGAGGCAATATAGTGCAGTGGTTTAAGGCTCTGAGCTGCAAATCTGGTGACATCCAGCAGACTAGACATGGGTTTGAATCCCACAGCTTCCACTTGCATACTGTGTGACCCTGAGCGAGTCACTTAACTTCCCTGTGCTCCCAGGTCGCACCTTTAAAAAAGCTTTCAGCTTAGTGTGCTAGTCCTGGTTAAATAACTAACAAAAAAATCCCTGTTCCACTGTTATCTCCTCATCTCTCACTCCTGCAACTGCCCCTAACATCCCTCTCGCTTTGTAGAGGGAATCTGTCCTGCCTGCATTATAACTCGCATGACGAGGGACTGTGTCCTGCCTTTCTATGTAAATTGAACTATAAATATATTGTTGAACTATGAGTGTTAATTGTGTTATACCTACAATGTATGTAAACTGTGTACGATTATGCAGTGCACCTTCCTGCTGTGTTATCCTGCTTGTTAATTATGTCTCTTCCCACCTATGAATTCATTCTCCAAATGTAGTTTTAAAGTGTTATCAAGTATCTCCTGTTTTTGTATTGCACCTACTCCCATTGTGCATTTTCTTTTACTTGTTATGTTCTTGTTGTTTCACCTGATGTGGAGCCTTTGAAAAGGACTCTTTGACTCAAAGGATTATAATTCTGATGCCTTTCAATAAATAAATAAAATAAAAAGATAAAGTGACTTAGCTGTTTCCAGGGCTGCCATCAGTTGGGTCTTAATAAGTGAATCATCTGATGCCCCAACTGGGAAGTTTTGTTTCAAAGTGTGGGCCCCCACTCACATGTGTGGGGCCCAGGGCAGCTACCTCTACTGCCCCCCGGATGACCCTGGCTGTGACCATGGAAAGTGTCATCCAAATTAATGTTGGGGGTATGGGGGCAGTGCTGTCATGATAGTGGGGCTTAACATAGAAACAGAAGTTTATGGCAGATAAGGACCACAAGGCCCATCCAGTCTGACCATTTATTTTTCTACCTTATGAATGTGCCATTGGCCTTTGATCTGTCAATGGTCTATCTATTCAAGCTCATCTGTATTGCTCCCTTATGCCTATCCCATGCCTGTTTGAAGCCCTGCACTGTATTCATATCCACCACTTCCTGAGGTAGGTCATTCCATGTATCCACCACCCTTTCTGTGAAAAAGAGCTTCCTCACATTACCCCTTAATCAGCCTCCCTCTAATCTCATGCTGTATCCTCTTGTCCTGATGTTTTTCTTATATTGAAACATGTTAGACTTTCACCTTGTTAATGCCCTTAAGGTGTTTGAGTGTTTCGATCATATCACATCTCTCTCCCTCCTTTGCTCTAGGGTATACATATTGAGCTCCATTAATCTGTCCTCATATGTTTTCTGATGCAGTCCCTGCACCATTTTAGTTGCCCTTCTCTGGACTGCCTCAATTTGGTTAATGTCCTTGTGAAGGTGTGGCCTCCAGTACTGCACGCAGTACTCCAAATGGGGCCTAACCAGTGTCTTGTAAAGAGGGATTATTACCTCCCTCTTTCGACTTGTGATACTCCTACTAATACACCCCACCATCTCTCTAGCTTTACCTACTGTTTTAGTGGTCTGCTTGGATGATTTCAGGTCATCGTTGATGATGACGCCTAAGTCTCTTTCTTCCCTTGTGACTGCCAGCAACTTCCCTCCCAGCCTATAGGTGGCTTCAGGGTTTCTCTTTCCTGTGTGCATGATCTTGCACTTCTTTGCATTAATCCCCAGTTGCCATTCTTCTGACCATTTTGCTACTTTATCCAGATCTCTTCTCATTCTGCCTACCCCATCTGGATCATCTACTCTGTTGCAGATCTTGGTGTCATCTGCAAACAGACAAACCTTACCCTCCAGTTAATCTGCAGTGTCACTGATGAAGATATTGAAGAGGACTGGCCCCAGGACTGATCCCTGAGGTACCCCTCTTGTGACTTGCATCTCTTCTGCCTGTATACCGTTTACCACCACTCTCTGTTTTCTGCCCGACAACCAGTTTGCCACTCAGTTGACCAACGTCTGACCCACCCTGAGCCTACCCAGCTTATTAATCAATCTTCTATGTGGAACAGTATCGAAAGCTTTGCTGAAGTCAAGGTAGGCAACATCAACTGCTACCCCTTGGTCCACCACTCTGGTTACCCAGTCAAAGAAATCTATGAGATTAGTTTGACATGACCTTCCTTTTGTAAACCCATGCTGTCTTTGATCCTGTGCTCTCATGGATTCCAGGTATTGCACTATCCTTTCCTTAAGGAGTGTCTCCATAATCTTGCCCACTACTGAGGTAAGACTGACTGGTCTGTAGTTCCCTGCCTCCTCCCTGCTACCATTCTTGTGGAGCGGGCTCACGTGAGCTCTTCTCCAGTCTTCTGGGACCTCTCCTGTGCTCAGAGGTTCACTAAACAGTTCTGATAATGGCTCTGTTAGTTCCACCTTAGCTCCTTTCGTACCCTGGGATGTATGCCATCAGGTCCCATTGCCTTGTCCACCCCGAGCTTATCGATCTCTTGTAGGACCCTTTTGTTTTGTGAACGGACTAATGCACACCACCCTTCCCCCTGTGTCCATAGTGCTGAGCTGTGGGCCCTGCCCTATTTTCTCTTCAGTAAATACTGAGCAGAAGTATCTATTTAGGATAGATGCTTTTACATGGTCCTCCTCCTCACACACCTCCTTATCCCCTTTGATCTTAGCAATACCCCCTCTGGACTTTCTCCTTTCACTAATGTATTTATAGAAAGTCTTGTCACCTTCTTTTACTGTTTGTGCTAGTGTTTCCTTAGTTTGGGCTTTTGCCTGCCTTACTGCCTTCCCTGCTTCCCTTATGGAAGTTTGTTATGCCTCCCTATCTTCATCCTGCTGCATTTCCTTATATTTCCTGAAGGCCAGCCTTTTGGCTCTGACCATTTCTGTTACTGTGTTTGAGAACCAAAGTGGTTTCCTTCTTCTTTTGCACTTCCTTTTCTCACTAACACAATAGACACATAGAAACATAGACTTTGATGGCAGATAAGGACCGCTTGGCCCACCCAGTCTGCCCATTTCCCTACCTATACGATAAGCCGCAGATCCCAGTTAACCAACAGCCTATTTCTCCCTACATCCCACAAGAATTGCCTTATGTCTGTCCCATGTATTCTTGAATTCTCCCACAGTTTTAGACCCCACAACCTCCTCAGAAAGGCTGTTCCATGCGTCCACCACCCTCTCTATGAAAAAATACTTCCTCACATTTTCTCTGAACCATCACCCTCTATCTTTAAATTGTGTCCCCCTGTTCTTGCACGTCTCTTTTTCTGAAAGATGCTACCCTCTTGGTACTTAAAAGTTTATATCATGTCCCCCCTCTTCTTCCTTTCCTCAAGGGTATACATATTAAACTCCTTTAGTCTCTCCTCATATGGCTTCTCTTGCGGACCCTGCACCATTTTAGTTGCCCTCCTCCAGACTGCCTCTATCCTGTCTATGTCCTTGTGGAGATAGGGTCTCCAGAACTCAACGTAGTACTCCAGATGGGGTCTCACCTACTGTCTGTACAGAGGAATAACAACTTCCTGTTTTCTGCTGGTGATGCCTCTCCCTGTGCATCCCAGTATGCCCCCAGCCCTCCCTACTGCCTTCTCACATTGCATGCTAACCTTAAGGTCATCTGATATGATTACCCCCAGGTCCCTTTCCATTTTTGTTGTTGTTACTACCCCTCCAATGTGTAGTCTTCCCCTGGGTTTTTGTTTCCCAGGTGCATTATTTTGCACTTCTTTGCATTGAATCCAAACTGCCATACTTCTGACCATTCCTCCAACCTTGCCAAGTCCCTTCTCATACTTTACATGCCTCCTTGTGTATCAACCCTGTTGCAGATCTTTGTGTCATCTGCAAAGAAGCATACTTTTCCTTCCAGTCTCTCTGCACAGTCACTTATAAAGACATTAAAAAGGACTGGCCCAGTAGTGAACCCTGCAGTACCCTACTAGTAACCCCTCCTTCTTCAGAGTGGACTCCATTTACAATTACCTTCTGTGTCCTGTTGTCCAGCCAATGTTTTACCCAGGCTACCACCCTGGGACCCACTCCCAGACTGGTTAATTTGACTATTAATCTTTTGTGTGGGACTGTGTCAAATGCCTTGCTAAAGTCTAGGTAGGCCATGTCCACAGCCCCTCCTGGTCTACTTTTGGTCACCCAGTCAAAGAAGTCAATTAGATTCATCTGACATGGCCTTCCTGCTATGAACCCATGCTGCCTTGGGTCCTGTGCCCTACTGGCCTCTAGGTACTCAAAAGTTCTTTCCTTCAGAAGTGATTCCATCACTTTCCCTACCACAGAGGTCAAACTGACAGGTCTGTAGTTTCCTGCCTCTGTCTTGGTCCTACTTTTGTGAAGGGTAATCACATCCGCCTTCCTCCAGTCCTCAGGTACCACACCATCCTCCCATGATTTGTTAAAAAGGGTAGTCAGTGGTTTCACTAGTTCTCCCCTTAATTCTTTTAGAATTCTGGAGTGAATTCCATCAGGCCCCATTGCTTTGTCCACCTTCAGTTTTAGGAGTTCTTTCAGAACGCTTTCTTCTGTGAAAGGGCTGGGATCGAACCCCCCCATCAAGAGTGCTTCTGTTAATTGGATTAGGCACCTCTCCCTCCTCTTTTGTGAATACTGAGCAGAAATATTTGTTCAGTGTTCCTCTCTGCCCACCCACCGTCCATTCTGTTCAGCCTCACTATTCCTCCCTTTGTCTTGCTATGCTCCCTGATGTACCAATAAAAAGGTTTTATCCTCCTTCTTAACCGAGTTGGCTATCTTTTCCTCAGTTTGGGCATTTGCTATTCTGACTTCCCTCCCTTCTTCCTTCTGCCTTAACTGGTACAGCTCTCTGTCCTGCTCCTTCTGTGTTTCCTTATACTTCCTGAATGCTATCTTTTTCTCCCTGACTTTCCCGCCACCTCTTTTGAGAACCATAGTGACTTTTTCTTTCGTTTGATTTCTTTATTTGCTTCACACAAAGGCTTGTTGCCTCTGTGATGGCAGTTTTGATGTTTCCCATTGTTGCTCCACACCTCCTTCTAGCCTGTTTGCTAGTGCTTTTCTGAGGCACTCTCCCATCTTGCCAAAGTCAACCGTCCTGAAGTCCAGTACCCTCAGTTTTGTATGGCTTGACTCTGTAGTTGAGTTTAACATGAACCACACTGTTTGATGGTCACTTGTTCCCAGATGGCAGCCCACGTCTAGATCTGAGATCCTCTCACTGTCCCCATTTGAGAGTATGAGGTCTAACATTGCTCCCTCATGAGTGGGTTCTGAAACTAACTGTCTGAGGCATGCTACCTATAGGGCATCGATGGCCCTGTTCTTGGATGTGGCTGCAGCAAATGTGCTCCAGTTAACATCTGGCATATTCAGGTCCCCCATCAACAGTCTGTCCCCTTTCTCTGCCATCCTAAGAATGCCTTCTATCATATCCTTTTCCATTTCCTCCCCCTGATATGGGGTTTTGTACACAACCCCTGTGCGGATTGTGGTGCCATTTTCAGTCTTTAAGGTGACCCCCAGTGCCTCCTCTCCTCCCTATTTACTCTCTTGTTCAGTTGCTTTTATCCCTTCCTTTACATGTAGAGCTACTCCTCCCCCTCTTTTCTCCCCTGCCTGTCTCTCCTGTAGGATATGTACCCTGGTATGTTAACATCCCAGTCATGGTTCTCTGTGTACCATGTTTCTGTGACTGCTACGATATCCAGGCATCCATCTTCCATCAAGGCCACCAGTTCAGGGAGCTTGTTGCCCAGACTACAGGCATTGGTACTCATTACCCTCCATTTCTTGATGGCCTTACTCCTTTTTGCACCACCCCTGTCCTTCTTGCCTTTGTCACTTTCTACATTTACCCCTGCCCTTCTCCCTATCAACATCTCTATCTTGTTGTTTACCTCACTTACTACTGTGACTTTTTTGGGGGGGCTAAGATTTCCCTGCTCCCTTCCAGTGCCTCCCCCCTTGGCTAGTTTAAGTGCTTGCCAATGAAGCATTTAAACCTATCACCTAGGATCCTGGTTCCCCTCCTGGACAGATGCAGCCCATCATGCCAGTATAGGCTTGCATCACTCCAGGTGGACCCCAGTCTCCAATGAAGCCAAATCCCTGAGCTCTGCACCAGTTTTTCAACCACTGATTGAATCCCATGGTGTGAAGCACCCTAGCCTCTCCTACGTCATAGACAGGCAGCACCTCTGAGAAGGTTACCATGCGTGCTACTTGTCTAAGGCCCCTCCCCAATTCCACAAACTCTTCCTGCACTGCTCTGATCCCTTTCTTAGTCAGGTCATTTGTCCCTAGGTGTACAATGACATCCTGCTCCCTCCCCTGTGCAGCTGCTCCAGTGATCCTGAGGATTCGCTCCCTGTCCCTCCAAGCCATGGTGCCAGGCAGGCACCTAACCTCCCTATCCCCTTCCTCCCCCAGTTCTACCTTCCCAACAGTGGAGTCCCCCACCAGGAGTTATTTCCTTCCCCTGTGGGGTCCCATGCCACCCTCCTGTGGGTCTCCTCTGTGGAGGTTCCCAGCATCCTCCTTGGTCTCCACTGTGGGTGCCTCCATAGAGGAACCACACTTTGCCAGAATGGCATAAGAATTGTGGAGAGGTACAACTGGAAGCATGTGCCTCTGTTCCACCACACTCACCCTTCCTGAGCCCACTGTGGTCCAACCGCTCCTCTTTCTTGGCAACCTCTGAGGCAATGGCAGTGGCCCTGGTGGTCCCTGGATGGAAGAGGAGGTCCCACAAATCCTGGCCACCTCAGCCAGGAGATGAGCAACCTCCTCCCTCAGCCCAGAGAGGTGCCTGCAGATTGGACAACACTGTATCCTCCAGAACGTCTCCCAGAAGACTGCTGCTCCACAGCCACTACACTGTACTACTCCCATCATTTCTTATTTCTGGCCCCTTCACTGTTATTTGGAATCCTTACTCTTTCCACTGTATTTTTTTTCTTCTCTCTCTACTTACTTACTTGACCTCTAGCAGCTAGAGGGGGCTGGAGAGCTACTCTTGAACTTTTAGGATGATGAGTCTTTTGGTGGCTCAGTGATCACTCACTTCCTGCTCCCAAACAGGAAGTTTCTGTTGTCAGTCAAATCCTATGCCTATAAAAGTAGAACTAGCTTTGGGTGGGAAGGACGGCAATATAGTCCCAGTAGAGAAGTTCAATCACACAGCACTCCTTCCTCGTGGTGTTCTCTACTAAGCCTCTGGCAGAATCTTTCTAAGGCAGTGCTTAAACCTAGCTTCCTTCTAGCTAAGCCATTCTCCCTACTTACTAGATCTTTCTACATGTAATTAAATTGCACAGCTAACAATCCCCTTCAGCCACCTGAGATTTACACCTAGATAACTGCTCAGATAACCTTTCACGTCAGCTAACTTAGACAAACACACTAACTTTTTTTTTGTTTGTTTGTTTTGGGATGTTGCTTCAAGTATTGTATCTTTAATGCTTGTCCACTTTGCTTGTACCCCCTCACCTGTATTTCTTTTTGCCAGGGCTAGCTTAACTCTGTTGGCCATCTTATCAAAGTCGGCTCCTCTGAAGTCCCATATTTTTGCCTTGGATTGGGGTGATTTAGTTCTAGTGGCCAAATTGAACCATACCATGTGATGGTCACTGGCCCCAGGTGACCTTCTACCTGGAGATCTGTGATCCTTTCCCTGTTGGTCTGTACTAGATCTAGGATAGCCCTGTCTCTTGTGGGTTGTTGTACCAGTTGTTTGAGGCCCTCCCCCTGCGGGGAATCCACCATGTGTCTAGTTCTGGCAGATGTCCCTGCTGGTATTGACCAATCTGTATCTGGCATGTTGTAGTCTCCCATTATCAGAACCTCCCCTTTAGCTGTCATGTTTTGTATATCTTCTAACAGTAATGTGTCTATGTCCTCCCCCTGGTCTGAAGGCCTGTACACAACCCCAATTCGTATGGCTCTCCCATTTCCTGTTTCCAGGGTGACCCACAGTTCTTCTGGCTCCTTATGTGTATTCTGAATTTCTGTAGCTTTGATATTTTCATTGACATAAAGAGCCACTCCACCCCGCCCCCTTTTTTGCACCTCGGTCTCTTCTGAACAGTACATAGCCAGGTACTGAAGTTTCCCAATTGTGGTTACTGGTAAACCATGTCTCAATAATGGCTACTGTGTCCAGTTTAGCCTCTGTCATTATTGCCTGCAGGTCTGGGATCTTGTTTCCCAGACTGCGAGCATTTGTGTACATGATTTTCCATTGGCCAGATTTTGGTGTGTTAGTTGTTGGGCAAGGTCCAGCGTTTCCACTGTGCGTCGTATGGGGAGCCAGACCTTGTTCCTTACCTGGTGATGCAAATGAACTACAAACATGCTGAACTTCTGTTTGACCACTAGCTGAGGAGGGAGGGGTGTTCTTCCCATTCGACGTATGGGGTGCTGCACCCCTCTCCCCATTTGCTAGTTTAAATATTCTGCAAAGACGTCAAACCTCTGCCCCAATGCACTGACTCCCTCCTTAGTCCTTAGTGGGTTGACCGTTGGGAATGGGGATCAGTTCTGTGACTGTCATAGGTGCGTGCCCAGTAAAGTGACTGACAGTGGAGGGTGTCAGTCCTGTGACTGTTGGGGAGGGGGTACAGTCCTCTGATTAAGGTGATGCATACTGCAGAATATTCATCCCTCCTTAAAACGTTTTGCTCTGCCAGTTGACTCAGGCAGGCTCTCGGCCCTTTCCCCACCTCCCTTGTCTGCCACTCCCCTGTCCCAGACCACTGAGCTTAAAGTTCCCCATGGATTACCCCCCCCAATGATAGGACCAGGAACAGGAGAAACATCCTCCCCCCACCCAGCCGCTCACATCTAGAACTGAGCCAGCCATGCAGGTGGTGGAGTGGGAAAGAGGTAGGTAGGTAGTGCTTTACTGAGCATGTGCTAGTCATTTCTGCATCCCCTTCCCTTGGATTCCTGCCTTCACCTGGAAGAAGCCAAAGGTCGAGTCAGCATGCCTCCCTACCCAGGGACAGGACAGCTATCTGATGAACACTCAGCCTTCTGTCTGACCCCTGGCAACCTGAACATGTTCCTGAACTCAGATGTGGCAGGAGTTCCTAACTTAATGCAAAAAGACAAATTATCCCTATAGGGCTTACTAGCTACAGTTCACTAAGAACCACTTATAATTCAAAATACACTGAAGTTCACTGAAGCTGCAGTTTATGAAATTGTCAAGATTCAGTAGTAGTGCATGATTTAATAAATAGTTTGACAAGAAACAATGAAAGTGTAACAAATTTTAATGCTAACACTGAATATCAGAATCTGATATTAGGTCCTACTGTACATAACAGTTCCTTATAAGACATGCTATTCACTCTCAGCCATGAATTTAATATGATAACACTTTACAATGCTTTTAATAATGAACTGCTACTTGCAGGACCAGAAAATATTTATTGTTAAACTGCTGTTCCCTTTAGTGGTACATCCACCTTTTTAATTTAACACTAAACTTTGCTAAGACATTTATGTCATTCATGAATTCTACATACTGAGTTTTTAAGGTTTTAACTAAACAATTGCTACTTGCAGAACTACAAGTATACATTTGGTACTGTTGTTCCTTTTAGCGATACATCCACATTGTTTTATTCAGTGGTAAACATTTTTTAAAACATGTTATTGAGTGTCATTCATGAATTCAATGTACAGAGTTTATAATACAGAGTTTATTATACTTGCAGACCTACAATTTCACATTGTACTGGTGATGTTCCCTTTAGTGGTACATCCACATTTTGTATTGAACAGTAAACATTTTTGATGCATGAATGTTTATTTGGTAATAAAAGTAAAGAATTTTAAAAAACAAGTGCTTTATAATTTGTACAATATATATTACATCAGCTCTGTAAGTAACGGAGATGGGTGTGTGGGGTGGGGGAGACGAATAAATGCACCACAATACCAGTATCTGTTGTGTGTCACAGCATCATCAGGGTTTGTGTTGGTGCGTTGCATTTGTTGCATTGACTTGAGTGGTAATAACATGGCATTATGACATTACATGAGGAATATGTTAATGCACATGTAGCACTGCACTGATATTAGCACACAGGGCATCACAGTTCAGCACTGCCTGTCTTGTTTACGATGCAACTGTTGCATCATATGCCTGCCGCTGTTCAGTGTCAGGTTGGGGAACCACACCACCATCTGTGACATCCAGCCACCCAGAGTCGAACAACTCCCCCTTGCTCTCACATATATTGTGCAGCACACAACACCATCTGTCTTTAAGTCTCCCGAAGGTGCATTCAACCACCATATGCATCTTATTCAGCCTGCAATTAAAGTTCCTTTTTTCAGGGTCAGTATAATCAGCATATGGCTTCATAAGCCACAGTAGGAGTGGATATGCAGGATCGCCCAGAATCAAAGCAGGCACCATAACACCATTTATTTCTCGCTCGCTGTTTGGAAATAGATCTCCACGTTGCCCTCAGTGATACAGGTTGCTGTTTTTAAGTACTCTGGCATCATGGGCTTTACCAGGCCACCCAACATTTATGTCAATGAATCCACATCAGTAATCAACAACCGCCTGCATCAGCACGGAACAGTAGCACTTCCTGTTGTAATACTTGTTTGCATTACCAGGTGGGCACAACATTGGAAACTGAGTGCAAGCCCATTTATCCACACTGTGGATCAATTGGCTTACAGATCATACTGTAAGTTGTCATTTGGTGGGCGGCCAGGCAGTATGCGGGCAGAGTGCAGCCACCCACCAATGATGGGGGGGGGCTGGGTGGCAGGTGTCCTCTGTGGGTGGGGGGATAGGGGTTATCGCTGGACCACCAGGGATATTACATAGTAACATAGGACGGTGATTGGTGGCATGGGATAGGGAAGGAGTGCCACTAAACTACCAGGGACATATCCATCAGATCTATGTACGTTCGCCAGTACAGGCAGGGAGTGAGGAACCACTGTACCACCAGGAGTTGTCTTTCCATACAGTCATGCCGAACGGCAGTACAAGATGGGAGGAGGGATCCACTGGACCACCGGGGAATATATATATATATATATATGTATATATACTTTATATAGTCGGGTGCCAGCGACTGGGCAAAACGGAAGGGAGGGGGATACCACTAGACCACCAGGGATATTAATTGTATGGTTGCCCATGATCGGGTTCACAGGAGGGAGGGGGGAACCACTAAACTACCAGGGCTGGATGTCATACATTAGTACCGTGATCGGGCTAATGGGGAGGGAAGGGGATACCATTAGACTACCAGGGACCATATGAGTGCTTGTGGACAGTGTTCTGGGTGGGCGGGTGGCCACCCACAGCTGGCAGCTGCTGTGTTGTGCCCTGTGATACAGCAACCTGCCTGTGGGTGGCCTGGATTTGTTCCTTGTTTTTTTGGGCTCAACTTTGAGCCCCCATGCAGCACAAAGCAGGGTTGTGCCAGCATATGCGCTGCACATCCCAGGCTGAATATCGGAATGTGCCACATATGAATGGGCACGCCCCCTGCATTTGTGCCGCATACATACCACGTACCCCGCGCATCGGGAATTGCGCAGCACAACTTGCCTCTTTGAATATTGCACCGGGACGCATTGGGGGTTGCACATGGCACAACTCCTTTGAATATCTGGGCCATTGTGTGTAGTATAGATTGTCTTATGGTGTTGAACAACTGTTCAAGTGTTATTTCTTACTGCTGGAGCATCAATCTGCACCTAGCAATCCAAGTATGATATTTTATACAAAGAAGTATAATATGCATAGTTGGACAGTGGTATTTTTGCCATTAGGTAAGCATTAGTCCCAGAAAAAAAAATCTCTGGAGTTAAGGATTGAAATGGAAATTTTATGCAAATTGTCTGTAACACCGACCAAAAGTTTTTAACAGTGGAGCAGAGGAAAAAAAGATGGTCCATAGTCTCGAAAGTTGTGGTACATGTAGTTCTTGGGCAGTATCTGTCCTATGTACCTTTATGTTTTAGGTTGTTTTTTTACATTTAATTTGCCATAAACACATAACCACATAACCAGAGGACTTCCCATGTATTTTCATGAATTCTATTACATATTAACACTTTTCCTATCAAGTTTTGTTCCTGAATGGTCGATTTTGAAAGTGGGGAAATCCAAAAAATGTTCATGCAATATTAATTTGTAGCAAGATTTTCTGCAAACAGTTCTAATGCTCTAATGCTCTGTTTAGTTATTTCTACTCTTTTAATTTAGTCTGACATAGTTGGAAATAAAACCATCTATAGGTCTTTGTTTGGCAATGTAACCCTTCCATGGCCAAGCATCAAGCCAAGGGGCTAAATTATTCTTAACCCAGGGGATCCAAAGAGACAAACGTTCCCCCAACAGGGGTCTAATGTTGTTATAAATTAACAAAACATGAAGAAATAACATGGGATTTACAGTCGCCACACCTCTCTGTTTTTTCTAAGAACAGTATGCCACTTTTTTTTTCATTTAGTTATTTAACCAGGTGAGACACACTAAGCTGAAAGCTTTTTTAACAGGTGCAACCTGGGAGCACAGGGAAGTTAAGTGACTTGCTCAGGGTCACACAGTATGCAAGTGGAAGCTGTGGGACTCCCCCAAAAGCATGAGAAAAAAAACACTGTACATGACAACTTCTAATTGTTTGGGGGAGAATACTACCACTAGGTTGAAGAACATGGGTAATAAAAAGGTTTTAATCATAAAAATTATTTTTAACTTAGCCATGTACGATGAATTCCACATCTTAACTTTCCACTGAGTCTTTTGTATCATGAGTTCCCAGTTATGGTAAGCTGCATCTTTAGGACCAAAATTAATCCCCAGTATCTTACACTCTGTAGTGGACACTTTAACACTCATTATTTTGGATTCATTAAAGAGTGACTCTCCTATAGGTATACAAGTACTATTGTCCAACTTTACTAGTGCCCCTGTGTGGATACTGAAATCTTCTAAGAGGTTCCCCGTTTGGTCCGCTGATGCTTTATCTGCCAGTACCAGGCACAAGTCATCTGCATATACTATGGTTTTAATCTCTGTGTCTTCACTGGTGACTAAAAGCCCAGTAATGTGTTCTGATCTGTTTATTTTTTGTAGCACTTGTTCTATTGATAAAATGTACAGGAAGGGGGCTAAGAGGGCACCCCTGCTGTACACCTCTATAGACCTCACATGCTTGACCTAACCAACCATTAATGTAGGAGGTACATGTAGTAAGTCTATAGCAAGTCTGAATCCATTCAAGAAAAACTGGGGGAAACCCCTATTTAGACAGGACCTTCCATAATAAATCATGGGCCACTCTATCAAAGGCTTTGGTCTGGCCTAGGCTAAACAAAAAAAATGCTAATTTCTCCGCTCTGTCCTTGATCTAGAATTTCTCTAATGAGAATCAGGGAGTCACTTATTTTGGGACCTGGGATACCAAAGGATTGTGATGGATGGATGACATTTATCAAGCCCCAGCTATTCTGACACTCGGTGATTTTGTTAAAATTTTAAAATCGGTATTCAAGAGTGTAATGGGACTCCAATTCGATAAATGCTGTTTGTCACCGGCTTTATATATCAATATCATGAGGCATTGATGCATACTTTGTGGTAATGCTCCTTCTCGTAAGCAAATATTGTACATATTAGTTCATTCAACTTTGAGAACTGGAAATATCTTTTTGTATAATTCATATGGTAGTGCCCCCCACCTTGACCCACCATTTAGGCCATTATTATTCTTTCCAGCTCTTCTTCTGTTATTGTTTTTTGTATTTCTGCTACCATAAAATCTGGGATTTGTGGTGAGGGACAGGAGTTCAACCAGCTAGTGTGACTATTCACATTTATATTGGGCATCCCAGATAATTCATTTTCATATCGTTCAATTTCTTTCATAACATCAGGTTGGGTAGTGTGTACTTTATTATCCTCAGTTGCTAATATGGCTGAAATAACTTCAGTGTTCCTTTTCTTTATGCAGGACTCAAAAAGATTCATGCTATCTTGTTTTCCATGTGTTCCATATTTCTGTCCATGATTTAGGGACTTCATTATACAATATTGTAATGAGCTCATCTCATTCTTAATTTTGTTAAATAACTCTTGATTTGTAACATGGCACCAAACATCATGGTGAAATGGAGAAACCAGATCCATGGAAAGGCATCAGCTGACCAAAAACGAGCGGGTATTAATCCAACAGTAGAGCCCGCTCACTAGTGCATGTAGCAGGAATACAGAGGAAGCAGAAGAGAGGTGATGTCAGGGGCAAGCACTGTGAAACATCCAGCGCCATGACCATAGGCAAGCAAGCAAGCAATGCTAGGGACACACGGGAAGTAGACAAAGCAGTCGGCAGCACGAGGAAGTGCCTCGGAGGCACAGCCGATGTAAGTGAATACAAGTAAACATGCCCTAGTGTATTTTCCCCGACGCATGCACCCAGCACAGTGAGTGAAAGAAAACGGGCAGCATGAAATTTTTTCCACATGTAGAAAAAAAGCACTATTACCACATGGTGTCTGGAATAAAGATGCAAAAAATATATCAGTCCCATAATGCAGTAGTGCAGTGTATGTCAGCTATGTAAGAATGAGGGGCAATCCATTTAAACCGTTGCATAGAATTTAAGAAAAAAAGTGAAGCTGTGAGTGTTTCAGATGACAATCTTATGTGTGCATGTCTTAAAAATGTGTTGCCACTACAAAAATGTATCTGAACCCTGTAACATGCATGCGAACGGTCTTACATCTTTACTGTTAGAAAGTCAGCAAACCACACCGTACTTTGTCCACAGCAATCGCCGATGGACAGAATGTGCATCTCGTTCTGCATGTCATATGACTGTTACAATACTTCCCTGCCACTTGCCATGTTACAAGGGCATTAATCCCCTCCGCAGTCCGGCTCTACTAGTGGATTAATGCCCGGTTGGTGGTTGGAAGAACACCCCCCCAACCAGGCATAAATCCACTAGTAGAGCCCTCCTCTGTTGCGGATTAATGCTTACCTGGAACCTCCCCCTTATTCTGTTTTGAAATTAGGTCACTAAATTGAAATCTTAACTGTCAGTATTCCTGATTGTTATTGCACTCTTGCTTTCTCCCTACTGTTTTAAGAAAATTGCTAAATTAATTTTTGATGTGTTCCCCCCATTCACTTGTGGAATTGTATAAAAATGGTTGTCTGGCTTCTACAATATACTGAAGTCCTTTAGCCATTTCTGGAATATCTAATAAGCTATTGTTTAGCTTCTATTACCTCTCCTCCCTAGCTGTTTCTTCAATATTGGATATGTATATGCTTAATAGTACATGATCTAATGCCTGATGCATGATCTTAATAGTACATGATCTAATGCCCTTTGGGGTAACCCTTGCCTCAGTGTTTGCGCACAGAGGTTCTTTGTCTTTTAAATAGTTTTTTATTTTAATGGGTTCACCACAACATATCCAAGACACGCTGTCTTAAGGGTAACTGGTCCATTCCACTGGGGTGTCAAACAGACAAGGCATACTGACGAGTCCTGGTAGGACGAAACACGTGCTATGTCTTCTGTTAGCACCCTTTGCAAACACTGTGAGAGGCCTTTCGGCACCATGCATTTCTGCTTAAAGTTGGACCAGCATAACATTCTGTGGTGATTTGCATATGCAGTCCATGATGCTTTGCATTGTGTGGGCATGTGTGATTTTGTATTTTCATGATCTAATGATGCTACTTGCACTAGTTCCATTGTTTTCATTGGTATTGTTTTAGAAAGAAATCAATAATTAATTTGTGTGGATAAAGAGCCATTGAAGAAAGTATGCTGAGGTACAGTCTCTTGAGTACTAAATATGTCACACAAATTAGTTTGATTTAGAAGTTGGTTTAAATAAGCTGTGTCACAAATAATCTTATCGGTTTAAGACCTCTATCTGAGGATAAGCGACTTGTTTTAAAATCCCCACACAGTAATAAGTTTCGGGCCGTCAATAAGTAAGGTTGTGTTTTCTTTAAAAGTGCAAATTGTACTGCTCTAGTCTAAGGAGCGTAAACATTAATTAAACAAAAAGCGCAATTATTAATCTCTGCATCCAACAAAAGAGCTCTACCTGACCAGATTTCTACAGTGTGGATGATGTTAAAGTTTCCTACATTTATTCAAATACCCACGTACTACAGCTGTCCTCTCCCAATGACCAGAAGGACTGGCCCCACACCCATGCATCACTGGCTATTTGTACATCATGTGTATCTCTTAGCCTATAGTATTCTGTAAATAAGCAATATCATATTTATTGCTGGAAAACAGAAAATAAGTGGATATTTTTCTTTTCTTTTCTGACAGGATACCGTTAGTGTTCAATTATGCCAAGGTCAAACCCTGTAGAGGGCTATGGTCAGAAGTGGTGTCAAGTCACTTTGTTCTTACATGCTCTAGAACCCATTCTGTGTTTAACTGGACCTCTTTTCCCAGGTTTCTCCTGTGGCTCAATAGCTGGATTTTCAGTATCAGAGCCAACATCTTTTCGGGAAAAGGACACAGAGGCTGAGTGTGACTCTTTACTTATTTCAACCTCCCCGTTACAATACAGTATATTTATTCTGTGTAACTACAGGTTCAGCAGTATTTTCTGTTGGTATTGTATCCTTAATCCTGGCTCCCACTAGGGGATCAGTTCCTTTCTTCTTTCCACCACCAGCTTTTTTGGGGTTCTTTTTAACCAGTTGGTAACCATCTGGTGTAGGCGTGGGGGGGCATGTCCACTGGTTCTGGGGCAACATTTTCAGGGGGTCCTTGGTCTTGTTCTTGTTTGGAAGTACTGGGTTGTGAATTAAGTACAGTCTCTACTGGTGCAGATGGTCTGTGGCTTTCTTTTGCCATAGGCTGTGCTGGTGGTCTGTTTGTAGCTCTGGCTGATTAGTTTATACAAAAATCTTCCACCCCATAGTACTGGTTCTCCGTGTTATGGGAGGCCCAGAGATAATCAGTATAGGAGTGAATTTCATCATCACATAAGTTTCCCTTATTATTTTGTCAACAGAAAAAAACAGTGTGTCCAGTTTGCCCACACAGGGCACATTTCAACACTTTGCATCGGTTACTGAGGTGACGAGGGGACCTACATTTGTAACATTGTCTCGGCTGTCCAGTGTAGAATATAAATCCTTTTTCTCTACCCAGGAAAAAGCAGTTTGGAAGGCGTGTTAGGCTTGAGTCAGTCTGATACAAATTCACTTTTAAAAAACTATCCCCCATTCCAGAATCTTCCAGAATCAAATGTTGAGTCTGGATTACCCAGAACCTCACACTGCTTCTCAAGCCGGTATAGTATGTCCATAATATTTACCCCCTTATTATGGAACAGTACTGTAATGAACTTTGTGGGGCTTTTTGTAAGGGGATTGCTTAAATGGCACCCATAGGGTTTGTTTTTTTTTAATGTAGCATACTTGGCCCAAAATCTCTCAAGTAAATCCACAGTTCTAAAACTAATACCAAAGGAAACCTCCCCAGCCACATGGATCAAAGCATACACATCTCCTGGGGTAAGTGCAAAGGATTTCTTGTTCTTTTCCTAAGTAGACCTAATCAGGAGCAAGGTCTAAACCCCCTAAATATCTCAGTCTGACTGCATTTCTCCATTTTGCAAGTTCTACAGGTTTGTTGAATAAGTTGGCAAAGAAAGCCCTGTCAGGACATGCATCTGAGGTTTCAGGTTGTGGGGGAACTTGGTTGAAATTTTTGTGGGCAGAAGAATAATTTGATACGCTGTCTCTTGTGTCATGAGAGGTGGTTTCCCCTGTAAGTGCATCAAAAAAACATGTCAGACTTACTCTCCCTAGATGAAAAGGAGATGGAGTTAGTATCTCTCTTTTTATCAGTATTCTGGCTAACATTTTGTTCTGTCTCTTTAGCAGTATTGGAATCAGTAAATTGTACCCTTTCTGACTCATTTACTGATTTCTCCTGAGCCTGCTCTCCCCTGTTTAATGGGGTACTGACAGTTGTCTTTGACACCGACCCCGAGAGCACTATCGCCTCATCTGGAGTCCACGTTCCTCCATATTTCAGTACCCAGCCAGCTGCCTGGAGAGCTCCTTCTGGTGTCCAAGCACTTCCTGTAGGCATTTCATCTTGTCCTTCAGTTTGGTGTTGTCCATCCTCAGTTTCTTTAGCTCTAGCTCCAAAAATAAACACTTTTGACGACTCTTCTGTGACTCCACTCGGGGGGTGAGAGAGTAGCCACTTACACATCTTTTTTTCTTCCAGCTTCCATCTGACTTGTCAGTACTTGGCTCCAACTTCTGACATTTGTTTCAAAGGGGCTCTTTTTTTTCCCTCGGCTTGACATTGTAGCGCTGCATTGGCTTCCTGCTCCATGAAGAATTCTTCTTCCATGTAGACATCAGCAGGTCTGTTACTCTCTGTAGAAACTGTTTCTGTGGCTGTAATGTGTATTTTTTTTTTCTCCTTCTTGTGCAGTTGTTGTCTATGAAGCCATGCTTAAGATTTTCTGCCAGCTCACTGTGTTCACCTCCTCCTCCGCCCAGCTTTGGACTGGGTCCCTCCATTCTGTCCACAGGAAATGATAGCACCCCTGCAGGCAGAGTAGGGAAATTTCCCCAGTGCCCTGGCCAAATTTTCCCCCATTCACTTAAAATACCATGAACAGCTTAATCTGGTTCAAGGTCAGTTGGGATTCATCTGTATCTCCTTCCCAAGGTTGTGCCTGAAAGCAGGCAGAATTTGTCTAGTGCACTTACCCGGTCAACAAAAAACTAAATAAATAGGTTTGACACTGGGATCTGCCAGGAGAAAGGGTGGACCATGTAAACTAAGCAAAAGAACTGTGAGCATATTATTAGTACTCTAGGTGTAAGCAATGGGGGAGAGAGAAAAAGATTGCCTATTCCCCTTGCATGCAAGCACACACATATGCTGATATTAGTAGAAATAGCCTATCACCCCCACAGTAATGGCAATAATGGATACAGGAGGTGCAGCCAATGGGCTAGTAATAGGTTGCCCTGGTTAGTAAGGTGTAGCCCTGATGGTCTAGTGTGTTGGGGACCAGCCTTGGACAAACTCCGAACAATTTTATTTTTCCATTTAAACAAGCTGTGCCTGTGTTTACTAGTGTCAGTCTGCTGCAGTTAATGTTTTGCAGAGCATCAGCTGCACAGCATCAAGGTGCCAATCGCAGTAGTAAGAAGTGAGAAAGATGAGCACCGGCTCCATAACTCAGAGTTAGCACACTGGAGGGGAATCCCCTCTCAACAGTCAGGGAGCAACTGTGTGAAACTGCAACAGCAGTTGTGGTGCCAGACAGCTAAGGCCTGCTTGTGACAGGGAGCTCTTGCCATTCTTGAGGACTGACCTTTTCTTAAAATCTGTTGCAACAGTTCTTCTATTTCTTAGCCTAATCTTGCCTTTACAATTTCTAGTCCATAAGGTTGGCCACCTATGGGCACCCCCTCCCCTTTCTTGACTATGCTATAGTGTCCTCTTTAATTTTCCTTTTCCCTCTCAGGTCCTCATGCAGGGAGGTTATTGTGGAGACCTCCAGATATATGTGACTGTGTTAATCGTTGTTGGATTTAGTATGTAATAGCACTATGTCACAATATACCTTATGCTTATGAAACCTGTAGTGTTGAAAATACCATGGCACTAGGTGTTTTTGATAATGATAAAATGTACTAGGTGACTATTATAGAAATTAAGCTAGTTATGCCATTTAAAATGCATGTAAATTGCTGTAAACTTAAGTAAGAAATGGCATGGTGATTTGCATATATCCCATGATGCATTGCATTATGGAAGTATGTATGATGTTGTATTTCTTTGAAACTTGTTCTGTTGCCAATACTTTTGGAGTAACCATTTTTTCAGTGCTTCTGCATTGAGATTCTTTGTCTATAGCTTGTTTTGTCTTCTTTTTAGGACCCCCCACTACCCAAGCAAATGGGACCTGCATAGTGGTGGAGGCTAAATCTTTACTGGTAAATTAGATCAGAGATCAGTGTCAGTAAGTGCTGGCTAAGTGCAGAGAAAGGACAGTCATAGTCTGTTGCTGCAAACTGATAGACTGAAGAAAAAATATGCCATTGCAGAAGGTTATTTCTTGTATTTTAAATAAATATCACACACAGATTGTGTGTTGAACCTGAACTTTGGTGTCTGGTCCATCTGTTATCCCATAACTCCTTCACATTGCTCACTCGAGAGGGAGACACAGGTGCGCACTTCTTGCTGGCAGTAAGCAAGATATATATATATATATTTTTTTTTATGAAAAATAGTTGGCCAGTGACAAGCACCAGGATTTTACATTTAGACACTAGCTACTATTAATTTAATCATAATAATCAATAAAATAAAAAGGGGCACTCAGAAATAAAATAGGGATAGGCTCCCACACGTTGTGGCATAAGTTAGGCACCATTTCAGAATGGCAAGATGACTGCTCAGCTATAGAAAGACACGGTGTAAAACATTTGAGGAAAAACACATAACACCCTGCTTAATTTAATAAACAAATGCCACAGGTGGCTAGCTAACAGTCCAAAGAACATACGCATATACAAAGTATGGCACACAAATTGATAGTTTTAAAAACAAAGGTACTTGAAGCATCCTGTGCAGTGAGATATGAATCAGCCTTATTTAAACTGCAGAAAATGCAACATTTTTCTTAACTAGTTTCTGAAGGAAAGAATAGTTGAGTACCTAGAGGCCAGTGGAGCACAGGACCCAAGGCAGCATGGGTTCACAGCGGGAAGGTCATGTCAGACGAATCTAATAGATTTCTTTGACTGGGTGACCAAAGTAGTAGACCAGGGAGGGGCTGTGGACATGGCCTACCTAGACTTAGCAAGGCATTTGACACAGTCCCACACAAAAGATTAATAGTCAAATTAACCAGCCTGGGAGTGGGTCCCAGGGTGGTAGCCTGGGTAAAACATTGGCTGCACAACAGGACACAGAAGGTAATTGTAAATGTAGTCCACTCTGAGGGAAGAGGGAAAGAGGGGTTACTAGTGGGGTACCGCAGGGTTCAGTATTGGGTCAAGTCCTTTTTAATGTCTTCATCAGTGACATTGCAGAGGGACTGGAAGGAAAAGTATGCCTTTTTGCAGATGACACAAAGGTCTGCAACAAGGTTGATACACAAGGAGGCGTGGAAAGGATGAAAAGGACTTGGCAAAGTTGGAGGAATGGCAGAAGTATGGCAGCTAGGATTCAATGCAAAGAAGTGCAAATAATGCACCTGGGAAACAAGAACCCAGGGAAGAATACACAATGGGTGGGGAGGTAGTAACAGCAACAAAAAGGAAAGGGACCTGGGGTTAATCATATCAGATGACCTTAAGGTTAGTAGCAATGTGAGAAGGCAGTAGGGAGGGCTGGGGGTATACTGGGATGTATAGGGAGAGGCATCAGCAGCAGAAAACAGGAAGTTGTTATCCCTCTGTACAGACAGCTGGTGAGACCCCATCTGGAGTACTGTGTCCAGTTCTAGAGACCCCATCTCCGCAAGGACATAGACAGGATAGAGGTAGTCCAGAAGAGGGCAACTAAAATGGTGCAGGGTCTGCAAGAGAAGCCGTATGAGGAGAGACTAAAGGAGCTTAATATGTATACCCTTGAGGAAAGGAAGGGAGGGGGGACATGATAGAAACTTTTAAGTACCTCAGTGGAATCAACAAAGTCCAAGAGGGTAGCATCTTTCAGAAAAAGAGACGGCAAGAACAAGGGGACACAATTTAAAGATAGAAGGAGGGCGGTTCAGGGGCAAAGTGAGGAAGTATTATTTCACAGAGAGGGTAGTGGATGCGTGGAACAGCCTTCCTGAGGAGGTTGTGGGGTCTAAAACTGTGGGAGAATTCAAGAATGCATGGGACAGACATAAGGCAATTCTTGTGGGGGGTAGGAAGAAATAGGCTGTTGGTTAACTATGATCTGCGGCCTATCCTGTAGGTAGGGAAATGGGCAGACTAGATGGGCCAAGCGGTCTTTATCTGCCGTCAAAGTTTATGTTTCTATGTAACTGCACTGCCAAGTCATTTCAAGTTCAAGTTTATTGACAGGTAGAAACTCCATTGAGCAGGCTCATTTACAAGGAGGTCCTGATACAATCAATATACACACATCATATGTAACAGAGACTACACAAGTTTCCAATTAATACTTAAAATATATGGAAAAGAAAATACAATGATAGTTCCAGTACAGTTTGATATCACAAATTGACTAATACGAGAAAAATACTGTACTGACTTGAAGGATGGAGAGCTATACACAAGTGCTTGGCCTATAACTTTACTACAGTTGGTAATTAGCATTTAAGTCTGATTTGCACCAATCATGGCAGGGATGTATTTTTTTTTTTTTTTTCCCTCTTTACGCCTCTTGCCGCCGTATAGCCCAGATGCTCGGCCCATTCCACGCCCACCCTCCACATTGGCCTCGGCCCCGGATACCCCATGGCTTTCCCCTACGGTGGGGCCGCGTGCACTGGGCGCATGCCGCGACCTCGATTAGGTCCGGGCTGGCCTGGGGGCTAATCAGGCTGTGATGGGCTTCCAGCAGCTCTTTTTCCTTTTTCCGGAGGCGGGACGTGCAATGATGCGCAGAGCGCCTGCCCTGCCTCCAGAGCTTGTGTCGGCAGTCATGCGATTTTCTGGCCTCCGCCAGGGGTCACGCAGACTCCGGACACAACCCATTCTCCCCGAGAAGGAGAGCAGTCAGTAGGACGCTCTATCCTTCTCCTCAGCCGTTTCTTCCAGCTTACCCGAGTCCGCTCTCGAACCCGGTTGCTGGCAGAAATCCAACCACTGCGCCGGCGGGCCGGCATGATGGCAGGGATGTAGAGTAAGGCATATTCTACTACGGAGAAGTAGCTTTAAATGAATAACAGTGCAGGAATGATGGGTTGCTAACCTTGCAAGGTGGAGTGACTGTACTTCAAAATCCATGCTGCATGGAGGCAGAGTGGAGGAGGAGCCAGGACAGGATGTGTACCCTTGAGCAGACATTGTACAGAAGTCCATGGAACAGCCCCATGGAGGAGTTTAACACAAAAATTTAATATTTAAATTGTCTGAGCTCCAAGCTTAAGAAGAATATTCATTTAAGGAGGAAATTGCTTATTTTGGTGCTATTTAGTGTAGAAAGTCACATTGAAAGCTGTCTTATTGTCTATAAAGTAGGATGTTTTAAGCCTTAGTCACTCTAGGATCCCATAACTTATTGTCATTGGATCCCCTTTCCAAAACGATACACCATATATAGTAGTACAAACTTTTATTGACTGACTAAAAAGCCTTGACAATCATAAAATATTAAAAACACAATATCTCAACAATTCACATATACCCCAACCCCTAAAGTGACATGTGAATTCATCAGTGAGGGTATTGAAATTCATCTGTTTGACATTTTGTATTCCTAGGAAAAACTCAGTCTAGGTGCTTTAAGATAGCAGCGTAACAGTTTCTACAATATTCCCAAAAACAAGTACTGTACATTTTTCACACCAACATTTTTTTACATGCGCAATATCAACAACATGGCATGGGGAGAACATACAACCACATAACTATATTTATTTATTTAGTTAGTATTTGTTAACTGAGTAGGTACACTAGACAGCATAGCTGACTATTTTCAGGTACAACCCGGGAGATTACAACAAAGGGTACACAGACAATAGTAGATACAAGAAAACATCATGGGTATTAGTAGCGTCTAAGACTTTTTATTTTCTGCTGTCTTATTTTGCTTATTTTTGAAAAATATTTGACCTCTGTGTCTATAAATAGAATAATAGATAGGTTTGAGTGAATTACAAGGCTGTAATTCCATCGAGAGTTCTGGGGACATAGGTAACCTGAGAGTCAAGCCTCGAGAGGTTCCTATGTCCCCAGAACCTTGAGATGGAATTACAGCCGAGTGATTCACTTAAACTTAACTGTTATTTTTGTAATATATGGATATTTAAACGCTGACGAGGTTTTTACCTCTGATTCCTTGTGGACTGTTCCTGCTGCTTGTTCTCCGCTTCTTCACTCACATCCCCCTTCCTGCGTGAGTCCTGCTTCTCTCTCTCAGGAATAAAAAGAAAAGAAACAAAAAAAAACTATGCTTTGGACACTAGAAAAGTTGGTGATCCCAACGATAGTATTACGAGGACCGGAAGTACAGTATTATTGGACCGGAAGTATAGTATTACGGGGACCGGAAGTATAGTACTACGGCACTGACTAAGGTATTACAGGGTTTTTTTTGTATGCTTTTTGGGGGTATTATTTTTAAAATCCATATATTACAGTATAATAATCCTCTCTATTAATAAGAATCTCTGTCAGAAAATTGTTGTCCAGATTATTCCAGTCACTCCCCACTGGAGAAAACCAGTGATTTCTGAAAGTTTTATGCCATTTACAATCCCACATAACATGACACTAATCCTCCTTCTCTCAGATAATACACCACCCACAAAACCTCACTAGGTGCTCAGTTGGCATCTTTTATTACATGATCCATAACCACTTTATTTTAATACATAAATCAGTAATCACATTTATTTACACCATCACAATACTTTTATACAAATCTACATTATATACATAGTAAGGTTATTAATTAACAGCACTCTGGACTTTGATGCATATACAGTGTCTGCATTTGGACCTCTGGGGTGCGAACCCCACAAGTTGAAAACATGGCTGGGTGCACACCCAGCCCATGTCCTGGTTTACTGGCCCAGAACTCCCTGCCCCCCTCCCCCCATATATTTCTCCTGTGTCTCTTCTTCCTCTCCCATCCCCCTTTTCTCTTCCTTCCACTAGGCCATCTGCAGCTTATTGTGATGGTTGTTGGGCTTCCCCCTCATCCGTCCTTTACTGCCCAATTTCTTCCAACTCCCTTTCAACTGTAGATTGAACATGTCCAGCCCCACTCTGCCAGGTGTACCCTGCCCTGCCTGTACAACCCTGTGCATTCATGTCCTTATGCATGACTTATATAACCCCCTAACTCCTTCACCGTATCAGCCACCTTCTTGTTCAGTCTCTTCCTGGCCCCTTCTACTGCTTTGACATCCCATGTATGCCACCATGCCCACTTTGGGATCATCTCTGACCAAACCATTACTACCTGTGTCCACCATCTCCTAATTATTTCTAAATTCCCTTCTATTTCCCTCAACATATCAAACCAAAGTCACTCCCCCATATCATTGCCCCCTAAGTGCAACAACAAGAAGTCCAACCTTGGCAGTTTCAGTTTCAAATACTCTAGGAGTGACAACAGCTGGACCCATTGCATGCCTCGAATCTCTTTCCAGTGCACCTTTGAAACTTCTATATCCTATCAGAGTTGTCTCCCCTCGGTCCTCTCCATCATTCTTCTTTCTGCCCAATTAATAAATTAATGGCCCACAGTCCAAACATTCCTCCTGCAGTCCAAATTGGGGAAGCAAAATTTATTAATTTCCAAATTCCCTAAAGTATGGTTGATAATTCAGTTTCCACCTGCCCACCTTCTTTATTTCTGCATCTAATCACCCTTTTGCAGCCTCCTTTGAGGCTGCACCTGTCCTGAACAAATGGGATGAAAATCCAGACGCATCTTCCCCCAAACATTCCAGACCCCACCTCAGCACTGCTTCTAGGTGATTGCTGGTGTTTGGATCCCCATTGCCTTATATAAACAAGCTTTCTCCCACTGCTCTGTTTCCTTCATAGCTTGCACCTCACATACTCCCCTTGACTTGCCCCTCTCTATCACCACCCTCATTCCTTGCCCCACCTGGTCCATCTTGGATCTGCTCAACCAAATCTCTAGTCTATCCTTGAACCACTTCCCAACATAGCTACCATCTCTACATCTTTTGTTTTGAGCCACAACTTCACTCACTCGAAATGCACCTTTAAACATAACTAAAAAAGACTGTTGTAAACAATAGTACATCATAACTAGGGCTGTAATTATTTCACAGGATCACGGATTTCATTTCATGATTACTGTGAAATCATTATACTCCCATGAAAATCCCTCACACACAGAATAGCATTCCAGTTCACACCTAATACTTTCTACTACTTCTGATATGTACAGTACCGGAGGTAAAGAAATATGTCTTGAATCGTCAGACAAATAATTAAAGTAAAAATCATTGAAGGTGAGCAGTAGACATGTTAGTGAATCAAAGTGGAGAAAAGTCCCAATTTACTCAGTGTCTAAAGAAATAGCAAGGATGAAAATCTGAGTAATACAAAGATTCAAGAATCAGTCTGCTCCTAGTTGGAGATTGCTGCTTCAGGCTGCTACACGCTCACAAGCAGAGCTACATAACATGTATTTTCAATTTAGTTTAACCCATTGTACCCATTAGTGCCATATGGTGTCAGAACCATCCATTGATTAACCTGACCCAAAATGGTGGCATCAGATAGAATGAGTATGCCATTCTTGCCCTTCCGATGTAGCCTTACGGGATAATCTTATTGCATCTGTGCTCCCCAATTCCTGTGTGTGTCTCTGTGTCTCCCTCAGATTGGCCAGTCAGGTCAGCTGAAAGTTAAGGCTAGATGAGTAAGGGCTTTGAACAATCAAAAAAGGAGACCCTCTTAGTAAAATACTAGTTTGGGGAATATTTAACAAATTAGAAGCAGGGTTGCACCAGAAGCACAAGATCAGTCAAGAGCACTTCTCAGCATGGTTCTTCTGTTTCCATAAATATTTTTTGGACCATAAAATGCCATGAAATTGGTTGTTTTTCTTTGTGAAAAAATTATAGCCTTAATTATAACACTAGTGGCAAATGCTACTCAATGCCCCCACTAACCTGCCTAACAAACTCTCTTATATAAACCAGATTCCATCCGGGTTTCTACCTTTCAACCTCTGGGAACTCTACATCATTCTCCTGACTACTGGGACCCAACAATGCTCCTCCCATCCCTTAAGACTGCGTATTAGATCTAAACCCAAGAGCAAAGGTCGATGGCACATTTATAAGGTAGAAAAAGAAATGTGCAGACTGGATGGGCCTTGCGATCCTTATCTGCCGTCAACTTTTATGTTTCTAAACAGACTTGGGGCTGCACACGGGAAGGTGGTGCTACAAAGTAAATGAAAATAAACAACTAAAAAACTTGAGCACTCACCACAACCTCAGTAATACTAGAGCACAGGTGTATTTCAAATAAAGGAAACATTTTATTTAATTATATGTATTTTATGATATAATTAAATAAAGTTCTCCTTTATTTGAAATAGACCTGAGCCCTTGTATTACTGAGGTTGTGGTGAGTGCTCAAGTGTTTTACTTGTTTAGATTTAAACCCACCAAATGATCCTGATGGTAGAGTGCAATACCCCTTCTTCCCACGTCCAGGCAGTAAACCTCTTTACCTGCCCCCTCTGTCACTGGTCCACTTACCTCTATTCGAGCCCACTCTCAGAACTTTTGGAATACATTCCAAGATCCCTCATAGGCCTTCAACATCCTTGCCAACCAAGAGTTTCTGAAGTAAGTTGAGCTCTTTCCAGTCAATCTTCCACAAGAGAAATGAGACCACCGTTCTCCTAGCTACTGCCCCAGGGCGAGGCACCTGAACCTCTCCAACTGAAGACGAGAAAAGCTGTCAGTCACTGTCTTCTTCTTCACTTCTATGTGTCTCACTCTAAATGACAGGTTAAGTCTCAGCCCCTGTAATACTAACTACCTCAATACCCTCATCACTGTCTCCATTGTGTCTGTCTGTGTTCAGTACTTCCAACACTGCCTTGGTATCACACCAAAACACTACCATCTGATTCCAGAGCCATTCTCCCTAAATCATCACTGCCGCCCACATCAGGAAGATCTTGAGAACTGTAATGTCCTGCATCAGTCCCTTCTCTGTCCATTCCTCCAGCCATCATTCTGACATGGTATTCAAAGATAGCAGCACCAGAGGTAGTTGCGGGTGCTCCTAGAATGGCTGGCAGCCCCAGCAGTAGCGCAGTTCAAAACGTCAGGAGCACTCCAACCACAGTATGGAGTGAGTAAATACCAGGATTCAGAATCATAAATCAAAATAGCTTTATTGCAGAAAGATACAGTCACCAAAGAAAGCAGACACACCTCAGTGCTTCACCCATTTAGCACAGGTCCTGATAAAGCCTGTGCTAAATGAATGAAGTGCTAAGGTGTATCTGCTGGTTTTGGTGACTGTATCTTTCTGCAATGAAGCTATTTTGGTTTAAGATTTTGAATCCTGCTATTTACTCACTCTTTACTGTGGTTGGAGTACTCCTGACTTTTTGAACTACATCATTCCGACATCCTACTCTCCCCCAAGTATGTCTCCATCCCAAATGCCCTTGCTGCATCATTGCAAAGCTCCAGGCCCTTATTAAATATCCAATACTACTGCCAGAAAGTAACCTCATTATACTTCTACCTTAACTGTTCACACACTTTCAGATCTTGCATCGCATCCTTTGATATATTATCCCAATGATGGGGCCACCTTGCCCCTTTTGTTGCTCTCTCCAGCCTGTGAGTGAAGACCTTGCCCATGGTCACTGCTGTACATGCAAAGTTAAGGTACCCCAACAACTGTTGCACTACCAGTGGCACCCTGTCCTTGCCGTTCACAATTTTTTTTTTTTTTATTGGACCCACCTTGGCCCTCCTCAACTCACCCCCCATCCCACTGGACTGTGGTCTCCTCTGCCAGCATTTGCCCCAGATTGCACCCTGGGGTGGGACTGCCTGGAGGGACCACTTTGTACCCCTCTGAGTGGTACCACATTGTGTAGTCTGGTGGCTGTGGGAGTCCTCGGGCTAGGCCTCATGAGGGGGTTTCAGCGATCGGCCTCAGCATCTGATTTTTCCCCCTGTGGTGAGAGATGTGGTGTGCAATGATGTAGGGGTGCACACACCGATATCTGACACACCGATATCTGGAACACCTCTTGGAACTACCAAGCCTCACCTGCACCAGCCCTTAGCCTCTTCTCGGAGTTGGTTGCAGACTGAGTGCTTCCCTACCCTCCACCCAGAGGAGAGCAGTCCATCAGATGCTCGATTCTTCTCCCCATGGTTGGCCCTCTGACTCCCCGAGGTTGCATCCGAACTTGACTCATCAGCATCTCAAAAGGAAATCCAACCACTGTACCATCCATCACCATTATCAGTTACTGCAGCTGCTGAACCTTATTTTTGGGTAACCTGAAAGCCCCCTCCTCTGTGTCCACCTCTGTCCTTAAGAATTCCAACTTACAGACCAGGCGTTTAGTCTTATCTTCTGCTAGAGGGACCCCTACCTTACCACACATCTCTCAAAAGTGCTGTAGCATTTCTGGGTTTCCATCCTCTCACTGTCCTGTCAGCAGAAAATTGTCCAAGTAGTGCACCACAACCCTATTCCCGTAGTGCTCCCCAAATGCCCACAGCAGCCATGTGTACCTGTCATATGCTTAATAGTGTACAACAAAACCCCGAAAAAGAAACAGCGTGGAATAGGACAGCAAGAGGGTGTGGTACCACGAATGGGTCTGTGTGTGGTACTGCTCTCTCTCACTGTCCCTGGCAGAGGATAAGACCTCTGTTGGGATGGGGATCCAGTGAGCAGCTACCATGGCTTGACGAGATGAGCCACTGGCAAGGGATGCAGGCAGTATGTTTGTGACTGCGTTTGATTCATGGTCCCAGATGCATGAATATTTTCTTTTTTTTTTTTTTCACAATTTTTGTGTGATATTTACTTATGTCCCTGCCCTGGAGTTAGTTATTTTAGTTTGGTGGTGTTGGGGGGCACGAGGGATGGAGTCCTCCACAAAAAGAAAGACTTACTGTATGCCTCATGCAGTATATCATGCTGCATTGGCAGGGTGGTATATTGCTACGGTATAATGTCTTGCAACATTATGACCCTGTGCAGCAGCCATGTACTAATCATTTTGAATGTGTGCACACCACCAAACATCCCATTGGCATGGCTTTTATTGAAATAGTACTGCCCATTAAACTTAAATCCCAAAGCTCCCAGTCTTCTGCATTCACAGGGAGCATCCTAAATATAGCTTCTGTATCCATTTTCACCAGACATGCCCCATCTACTGCCTGGATAATTTCCACTGCCTGATCCAGTGTTGCATAGGGCACTGTCCTCTGTTCCTCCCCAATGAAACCATTGACTGATTCCCCCTCTGAGTAGGACAAATGGTGGATCAGCCGGAATTCACCAGGCTGCTTCTTCAGCAATACCCCTAACAGTGATAACCTAAGTTTCTGGAATGGGGACACCTTAAACAAGCCCTACACCCTGACTGCACTTACTTCCTTCTTGATTTTTACTGCCACTATCTCTTCCTTCCCCTTTACAGACCTCAGGTTACATGCCTTCATTGCTCTGCAATGCCCCTCATGCCATAAATTAAACCCTGTCTTGAAACTCTCCTTTCTGGGTACCCTTGTGTCCATGTATCAATAACTCTGTATTAATTGGCATCCTGGCAGTTGTCCATCATCCCCCATTGCCTGAGTCAAATCCTCCTCCACTATTAAATCCCCATCCTCTTCCCACTTTGCCCCAACCCTGCCTCCAGCCCCTCCAAATCCCCCTTAAAAAGGCTGCCCCACGTAGGCCTGTCCCACTAACCTATCACCTCTGATCCTGCAGCATGAGACCAGGTGATGCTTAGCACATTTTGAACATGCATGCTTAAATTTGTCATGTGCCCAGGTGCACTGAATCCTATTATACCTCCAAATTAGCTTCTGTTGGTTCCCTGACTCCACTTTAACTCCCTCCCCCACCTGCTGTGTGCACCACTGTCATCACAAACCAGATGTCTGGGTGCTGGGTATCCCACCAAACATCCCCTTGAAATGCCATCCTGTGACAAAACTTTTCATTGTATAGTAAACACCCATATCCTTCCCACATCTGTGTGTTGCGTATAATCAGTGAATATGCCAATCATACAATGGCTAGTTTTGGCTGCTTCTGCAATGTGATAGCATTAAAGTACATAAAAACATGAAAGCCAGGCTTCCATGGTCTTACAGTTAAATAACTTATCATCCTGTGTCCTCCTCAGTATCACCAGAGCCGTTGCCATCTCCATCCTCCCTATCCTATCCTGTCTTTCTCCTCGTAGTTATCTACCAGTACAAAAATATACTCCCTCTTCCATATTTTCTCATTTAAAGCCTGTGGGGCATAGTCACCCACTGTGATCTCCACTGCCCCTTTCTCCCCTGTCTTCCTACCCCATCCCCTCCTGCCCCTTCACATTGCCCCCCTTGCATTCCTTTTAGCTCCTGTAGCACCTTGTCCAGTTCACCCAGCCCATTCTCCCCATTGCCTGAATGAGTCCCTCCACATACTTCTTCAAACTTCCTTCTACAGTAAGATTAGTGAGATCATCCTGATACCCAAGCCCAGTTGGTCTCTTGGGCCCTGTTCTAGGTGTCTGCTTTGGACCTTTTCTAGTATCCCCTGCCTGCGCTTTCCTCTTCCCATCCAGCTTCTTCTTCAGCTCTTCTTTCTTTTTTGCTGCCTCCAGCATCACCTGAACCTCCCTCATCATCTTCATTGGCTGCTACACCTAACCCTCACTTGGGCGTGCATTTGCTCCACCAGTGGTCTTTCCTTGCTTCAGTGCCATGCCTGTCAAACTCAAAGAACAAATAAATGTCAGCATATCCCATTCCTGTAAATATGTTGCCCATTAAAATCTGTTCCCACCCTGATCTGCCCCTTGCTCTAGAGCTAAATATATCCTTCTTTGGCCTATGTATACAGGGTTCCCCACTCTCTGAAAATATAGGGCGGTGGCAGTGGTGATCGGGTCAAATGGTGCGCTATTTTTCGGCACCTCCTATATGCACTGTGCATGTGCATAAGTAGTTTTTAAGTAACATATAGTGTGCTGGTATTAAATGGGTCGTATTGCAACAAGGGATGTCAATAAAAGACAATTTGGGAGGATTTTATAAAAAAATGGATAAAAATATAGGGTGGTGGCAAAAAAATATAGGGTGGTGGTAAAAAATATAGAGCGCTGGTAAAAAAATATAGGGTGGTGGCCCACTGCCCTAAAACAATGAATGGTGAACACTGGTATATTTGTGTGTTGTTTTTCTTTTTTTTTCTTTATATCCGTCCATCTCCCACACATGTTGTGTAACTTTATTCTGACCCGACCGATCAATTTGTACTACCCCTTTAATGCACCGTTGGTCTCCCAATGGCTGTGACTATGCCTCACCCTTAAATTATATACCTGCACTGGCCCATCATCGCAGCGGTTGGATTTCTGCTTGCGATGCTGGTGAACCAGGTTTGGGAAAGGACCCGGATTGCCAGAGGGCTGGCTGGGGAGAAGGATTGAGCATCCCTTGACTGCTCTCCTTCTCCTGGGGAGGGAGGGTATGTGTGGTCGGTGCACTAGCGACACCAAGCAGAGGCTGGGTTCGCCACATGCACCGACGCCCATTTGAATCAGAGGCGGGGTGGACACTGGCTGTCATTGCACATCCCCACCCTTGCTTACAGGGGTAAGAAACACTGTTTCCCTGGCTGTCTGCATGAAGGCCTGCCACCTGGCCTTGATTAGCCACCACCGCCTGCTCCCAGAACAGTTACTAGTGTTGCGGCACTGAAAATGGCCACAGTGCCGTGACCCCACCCTCTGGGGGGGCAAGCCAGGGGTGACTGGGGAGTATAGACAATAGGCAGAGATGGAGGCGAGGGGGTCCATGGCCAGGATGGACACTGACTGCTGGAGGGGCACACACACACACAAAAAAATTATATACCTGCCCTAGCCACCATCCACCCCCTTTATAATAGCTGAAAAACTATTTTATTCTCCTATTTTTTTTTTTTTTTTTTGAATCCTTCCCCCTCTTGGGTAAAAAAACACACCTTTTTCAATGCTGCCATTCATGCCTTTCAAAGATGGCTGCTGCTTGCTGCCCTCTAAAATGGCAGCTGGCCCATTCCTGTGTGTGTGTACTGATTGGCCACCATGCCTAAGATGCCGACTGCCTGTAGCATGCATTCACAGTGTGCTGGCTCTAAGATGGTGGCTGTCCAGTCCCTGCACATGTGCACTGGCTGGCTCCTGTGCTCAAGATGGCAGCTGCCCATAGCGTGCATGTACAACATGCTGGCTTATCCTTTCCACATGGAACCCATGAAATACAAACTCTTCAATGTTTCTGTGGTAGAGCACAAAACTTGAATGCTTCCCTCATGGTCTCTGCACCATTTTACTCCTCTGCTGACCAGTTTACCTCACAGGCTGATATTTCCACCTTGTGGCCAGTTATTGTCCACCTCCTCCACTCAAACACCATCCATCCTTCCATCCTGCTTCCTCATTCTTGCCTGCTTTCTTGTATGCCACATTCTTCCTCCGTTTTACCCAAACGTTGCTGCTCCTCACTGTGTGCTGCTTTCCTTCATGCCAATAATAATCAGTGATATCTTAGGCAGTGGACCTCTGCATTGCCCTTGGTTTCTACACAAACTGCATTCTTGTCTTTCCCTGTGTTCCCTGACTGTACTTGGAAGTCTGTCTCCTGCTTCTGCCCTTTACTTAGCCCCTGCAACAGCATCTCAGCATCCCCCACTTCCCTTTTAGGCTGAACACTCCATGCTAACTGGTGTCTCCCTTCCATGCTCTGCTTACCTATATGTCCTTATTCAAAAGCATCCTGTCACTCTATCCATCTAGCAATATTGCAAACACAGTAAAGCTACCTTCTGCCATTTAAGAAAGCAACAAACTGTATAAAATAACCATCAGCATAGCCCACACCAAAACAAAAAACCATGAACCATTGCCAGACCAACCACACTTTTTAACCACATAACTCCCCTACCGCATCATCATTTTTTTAAACCTATCCTTCCACTTGTCGTACTCCCAATACCAACCCATCCATTTCCTTATCCAGACTATTTTACCTTATCTCTTGAGGTCCACATAAAGTCCTTGTAGCAGCCAAATGCCACAATGCCAACCATTGTGACAGAGGACTGTGTGATGCAACTTGGTCTCTAGCAAAATAAAGGGTGATACTACCATTCCTTCCCTTTAAATATCCCCATCATGTGGTCCTTCCTCATACTCACCTCCACAAATCCCTGTCCTGTCTTTCTTGCTTACTCCTTTTTCTTCCACTGTTCTTCCCATGATCATGCCTTACCACCTTGCCCTCTCCTATGATTCCTCATTCTCCTTCTCCCCCCCATCTAACCTAACTATTTATATCTGGCACAATCCCTGCCATTTTTGGTCAGGAAACTTCTGACAGTAAGGACTGCCTTTAAGCTGACAACTCACCATTTCTTAGAACAATATACTGGGGAAAGACAGGAAAGGGAGCTTTCATTTGGGAAAAATAAGGTGCTTATATTTTGTGTTACAGTAATTTATTTATGTCAAATGTTATAAATTACACTGGAATCCAGGCTGTCAGAGGAGAGCAGCCTCAGAACTGAACAAGTGAAATCCTTGATACAAAAACTTCAACAGTAGATCTTACTTCGACAGGGCTCTTGCAGTAGGTAATTACATATAGGACTGACGTTGGCAGGTGGCAGGACCCCATGGAAAACTTTCTAGCTAGCAGTCTCCAGCTAGGGATCGCTCCCATGTCAGGTGACCAGCATCAGGAGATGACGGTATAAAGGGGCAGTCCCTCACGCCCACCTTCCAGTTCTTTCCCGCCGTTAGCTCATGCCAGCGCCTCACGGTAAAGTTCCTTGCTCGTCAGACTCTATTGTCAGTTTTCTCACCGAGTATTTTCGATTTTTTTTCCTGTCATTTGTCAGGTATTCGTCAGTGTATGTCGTCCCTTACACCCTCCAAGCACAAAAACAAGTGCGACTCATGTGGCGACCAACTCCCGCACAAGGACGGCCATTCCCTGTGCCTTTTTTGGCTAGGCACAGACCATCTGGTAGAGAAGTGCCAGCACTGCCTCAGTTTTAACGCGGCCACCCGAAGAAGGTGGTAGCAGTCCCTGGAGGCCCATATTTTGAAAAAGAAAATGAGCTCCATGAAGAAAGAATTGAAAAAGCTTCGGCAGGTGTCCACTTCCCCTGAAGGCCATCACAAGAAAAAAGATGAAGAAAAGCACCAAGACAAGGGCTCCTCATCCACTGCAACTTCCTTGGTAGTCGCAGTGCTAAAGGTAACGTCCCCCCAGGGGAATGCTTCACGACGGCCGCCTTAGAGGCTTCTAAGTTGGCGGCAGCCCACCCGTCTGGCTCGCGCTCGGGCCCTTCGGGCACCTCCGGGCTTTTGGAGGCCTCTGCTCCTGGTAAAGCCGTGGTATCATGGCCTACTGGTGCAAGCGGCTCTGATAAGCTGGACGTCGGCTCCTCCGATGCCCGCACGGAGAAGGTCGGTAAGTCGCCCCAACCTTCAGGGCGGCACACTGCCCCTATCCTGCCCGACCAGGCCACCCTTCCATCGTGGCCTGCCTCTGGTGATGGGTCCATTAAGTCGGATGCTGGCCCTTCTGGCACCCACCCGGATCCCGCTGATAAGCCGTACATTGGTTCGCCTGACGTCTGCACAGCGGAAGAGCCGACGCCGGACCCTCACACATCTGTCAATCCTGGCTCCCTGCAGCCTTTGCTGCCCTCCAGGACCCCTGAGTCTCCTCAGCCTGACCCCAAGGGATTTCTCTCCTCCATCCCTGGGCAATGCTGAGGTTCCTGTTCCTCCTCCGTCAGACTGTCCACCCGCTGGTCCGACTGATCTGACGTCTGCTGCCGGACGCTGACTCCAACGCCGGCACCAATGCCGGTATTGCCGACTCCGGGTGACATCCTGCTCCTGGATGCTGCCCTGACGCCGGGCACTCCGCCCTCTGGACCTTCTGCTCCAGATCTGCCCGTGGGGCCTCCGGCTGGGCCATCTGCTCCGGCAGCCTCCCCGGGTACCCGAACCCGTCGTATCTGATGCCGTCATACCCGGGACCGCAGTATCTGATGCCGCAGTATCTGGTGCCGACCCATCCGACACTGCAGTGCCCGGCGCCTCAGTACCCAACGCTGGGCTTCCCACCGTCGGGTTATGTATAGGCGCCTTATGGGTATAGTCCATACCCGTATCCACCTCCTCCTCCTCCTCTTCAACCACCCTTCCAGCCGGCGGTGGACCTGCAGGAGACTCTGGCCTCCTGGTGGGCTGAGGCCAAGGCTCAGCTCACCAGAGAGGTGGAGAGTCATCTTCCGACGATGGTGCCAGTTCCATTTCCTGTATGTCCACGACAACAAACTCCCTTCCCACCTCAGGACACCAGGGCTAAACCCTTTGGGTCTAGAGAGGGGCAGGACATGCTTCCCCGAGGGCTTCCCAAGGGGTCCATTCCTCCCCCTTGCCGGGAGAGGGAGTCTTCTTCTTCCTCAGACACCTCGGATGCTTCTGACGGTTGTTCCAAGCAAGACGACGAGCCACGCTCTTTATCCAAGCCCAGGCCAAGGACTCCTCCGGAGGATCCTTCCTTCATGGAGTTGCTATGCAAGATCCAGGAAGTACATAAGTGGCAATCCTTGGAGCCAGACCCCCAGCGTAAAAAACTCGCTGAGCATCTGTATCTGCCTGTGACATTATCCCAGTCTGACACATACCCTGTCAAGCATTATTGCTTGATTGTGTATGTGAGATGTAACAGAGTTCTGTAAATACTGTAATGTATACAATATACATTTTTATCAGTTGAATCCTAATGTATTGTACCTGTTTAACCAAACTTCGTAATCATGCTAAATGTACAGCTGCTATTACATATGTCACCCTATGGCCCTATTCAGAACTATTTGATTTCCATAAATGAGGCAACATTGTGCTGAAAAATTGAAATAAAATAAATCCTAATAGACCAACCAGGTTGCCATATTCAAATGATCCATTTTATAATGACAGAGCTGCTAACTCAACACAGTGACCAATATGTTGAACTGTTGTTCCTACTGCTCTTAGCATTTTAAAGTCAGAACCGTGTGTGACGGGAAGTCAAATCAGGATTCAAAATTACAGCACAGTGTTGCTGAAAATATCTTGATTGTTGAGGGAGGTCAGAATAACTAAACTGACCCTCTATATGCGAGCTTTGTGTACCACTGGCCAGTGCTTGGTTGTGGAGTGGCTTCCAACAGTGTTACATCAGTGCTGCTACCAGTGATCATTGCCATGAATGTCAGTTAAAAAAAGAGCTACGGTATATAACAGACTGTGGATTCAGGGGATTATATGCAGATATATTCCTCTGAATTCACTTAATAATGAAATAAAAAATAAACACAAATCATTTTAGGCATGGAAACACTAGTATCAGAAGTCATGCATGAGGATATTATGCTTCAAAACCAACACACACAACCCTCACTAGTTTATATACGTTAGAAAGATTTGTATAATGTGTGTTCGAATATTATTAGTACCCAAATTCAATTACTTTACAGTGTTGTTGTACTATTGATGTGATGTCATGATGTTGCTATATCATCATGACTATGTCATGTTGATGGTACACCAACACAGAACATTTTTGCACACTTGCAGTTTGCAGTGCTTCAGACACTGAGAATCGGCCAAGGTGGTGAGACCCAGCCCAGAAGTAAACAGCAACGAGCATTGAATAAAATGTAAAGGCTTATTTATTTTCGAGTGATGCCATGATGCAGTGGGCAGCTCTCTTATTTTTTTTTAAAATAAAACTATCTCTGCAGGAGTGAGGGACAGAGGATAGAGTGGGTCCCTTTCCTTATATCGGGGATGCCAAGTCAGAAATCACGCTGAAGTTCTCCGTTTGTAATTTACTGTTGCCTATACACTTTAAGGACAATGGATGGGCAACAGTAAATAACATCGCTGAGTGCACTTCTCAAGGTTGTCCGACAACTGAAAACCTCTTGAGCTTCACTCCTGAGGTTTACTTGGTTGTCATGACAATCTCTCAAAATGAACACAGCATTATTGCTCACTGTTGCCCGTTCATTATCCTCATTTAAGAAATAACATTATGCCTGTCTCATGCACTGTGTCAACACTTTTTGATGCACAGTGCCACTACTTTTCCCTGCTTTAATCATTGTTGTACTAAAACTGTGCCTATAATATGTCATAAAGTACATATTTCAGCAGTTAAACTGGCCAATATTTATGAACATCGCCTCAAGCATTACTATCATGTTATGTTAATCTTAGTTACTAGTTCATTAGTGTGCAGTTAAACAGCACAGAAAATTGTTGAAGCAGGTTAGTAATTGTTTAGTTTAGTTTAGTTTATTGTTCTAGGAATTAATACTTTTGAGCCAAGGCTCTTTTACAAAGGTTCCACGTCATTAAGTACAAAAACATAGCAGACAGTGTTACAAACAATCAGTAAGCCGTTTAACAAGGCCACAATTTAAACAGTTACATTTATGTACAGAAAAGAAAAAGGAACTCAGAGGCAGTGTCAAGGGCAAGGAATAAGGATTGGAGAGCTTGAGAGGTAAGAGAGGGAGAAATAAGAAGTTTAGGAGCAGACAGAACCAGGTTAGTGGTACTCAGGTTGTCTTTGTCAAAGAGGAGACCATGGTGGTTGAGTGAAACAAATGTAAGTGCACTCAGTGGGATGAGACTTTTGTCAAAGCAGTCACAAGAGCTGGAGGCTATGAGGTGAGCGTAAAGTATGGATTTGAAAGCTCCCAATGTCGTGGAGGATAGGAAGGGCAGGTTAAGGGCATTGTACCTGGTAGGGGCACGGTATGTAAAAGATCTTTGTCCCTGAGCAGTCCGGCATCTAGGGACAAGGAAAGGTTGGTGGTCAGATCTTCTGGTGGTACGAATGCCATTGTTCAGGCAGAGCAGGCCTCGGATACATGGAGGAGTGAGTCCCAAGATTGATTTTGTTGCCATCATGCAGGTGAGATACATGAGGTGATTGGAAAGATGCAACCAACCAGTTTCCGTGTAGAGGTCACAAGTGTGGGTCCATCTCTGTGCACCAGTGAGGAGTCGACAGGTTTTGTTTAGTGCTGTTGAGATGCACTTTAGTGCAGTGGTAGTAACTGAGCCATAGACAATTAGACCATAGTCTATGATTGAGATGATGGAGCTTTGAACAGCAATCCTCAAGGCAGCTTGGTTGAAAAATTGACGGTTCCGGTACAAAATTCTAATGCGTTGGTTCACTGTTTTTGTAGTGTTATCAATATGGGCCGCAAAAGTAAGACATTCGTCAAAAGTGATACCAAGTTATTTGAAGGTGTTCACTTGTTCTAGTGTATTTCCAAGAGAAGTTTTTATGACGAGTTGAGTATGCCTATTTCTGTTTTGATGACTGGCGAAAAGCATGACTTTTTTTTTTATTTAGGACCAGTTTGTGCTCAAGGAACCACTTTTCAACACATGAGAAAGCAAGCTGCAAGCTCTGTCATAGTGGATTTGGATCCTAATGGGAGGAGAGAATTACAGCGTCATCAGCATAGAGTATTAATTTTTCAGGGCAGGATTTGGGAAGCAAGTTTAGAAATAGACTGAAGAAGAGAGGACCTAAAATTGAGCCCTGTGGGACACCAGAGAGGACTGGTTTGGAGTCAGAGAGAACCTCAGAGATTTTTACTGTTTGAGAACGTTGTGCCATGTAACTTTTTACCAAGGCTCCAGGTCCCTCGGCTAGCCCAGTGTTGTGCAGAAGAGAGATTAGATGGCTATGGTGAACAGTGTCAAAGGCCTTTGTGAAGTCTATGAAAACAGCTTAGGTTAAATAACCCTTATCCAAGGCTTTGTGAATTTCACTAGAGAAATCAAGTAGGGCCGTCGACGTACTGTGTCCTTTCCTAAATCCGTGTTGCTGAATGCAGAGTAGATCGTACTTTTGCAGGTAGTCTGATAGTTGATCTGCCACGATCTGTTCAAGAGCTTTGGAGAGGGGTGGAAGTATAGATATGGGCCGATAGTTCCCCTGGTGTGGATTTGTCACCCCCTTTATGCACTGGTGTGACTATAGCGGCCTTCCATGTGTTGGGGAATTGACTCTGACACAGGGAGAGGTTGAGAATTTTGGTGAGGGGCTGGATCACTTCTTCCAAGGTGAGAGACAGAAGTTTTAGATCAATGGTGTCACTGCTATTTCTAGATTTAGAGCAGGCCTTTTTTATGTATCTGTAGGCTTCATATGTTTTAACTATTTTAAAGTGAAATAGCGGTTTGTCTGGGCGAGGTGGTTTGGTATACTAGTTTTGGAACTGACAAGTCCTGGAAGAAGTCTGGTGAGAGGACACCATGAGGTCAGTGAATGTTTTATTTAGGGCATCGGCCATAGTCTTAGGGTCAGGGATAGTGGAGCCATCAATGTTCATTGTCATGGGAGATGATTTACACTGTTTGCCCGTAATATTATGTATATTGTCCCAGAAGGATCTCCCGTCACTCCAGGTGGTTTCTAGAGCATTCTTGAAATAGGAGCTCTTCATTTGCCTGATTTGTGAAGTGCATAGGTTGCGCGCCTGTTTATAGTTAAATGAGTCTGTTATGGAGCCTGTGGCCCTAGCTATAGCCCAAAGATGGTCACGTGCTTTTAGCTGAGCCAGTAGTTTGGCTGTTAGCCAGGGATTAGAGAGGGCTCTGATTTTACATTTTTTGAAAGCTGCGTAGGTGTCACAGGCAGTGTTGAAAGTTTTAATGAAGAAGTCTAGGGCAGCGTCCACATCCAGCGCATTGTAGATAGGGGACCAGTCTTGTTGTAGGAGGCAGGTCTTTAGCTTAGCAAGGTTTCCGTGTGGAAGCATTCGACTTAGGATGGTTTTAGGAGGTGGTTTGTGGAATTTATTTGTCCAGATACAGATCACAGGGGAGTGGTCACTGAGGGAGTTGGAGAGAACGGTGGTGTTTTTTATCCGGTCCGGCGATTAGTAAGAATCCAGTCAATGAGAGTGCTGGTTCCAGTCTTGTAGTTTTTCTAGTAGGGGAGTTGACCATCTGTGTTAGGTTGGTTGCTAGGATAGTATCCCTGCTGGGTCTGATGTCTGAGGCAAGCCAATTTATATTGAAATCACAGAGAAGGAGGAGCTCAGAGTCAGGAGGTTGTAATCTTGCAAATTCAAGGATAGACTGGAGCCCTGCTCGTGGGTCTTTAGGGGGGATATAGACTGCAGCCACAGTGAGCACTTTGTTATGGGCACCAAGGAGAAGCTTGACAGGGAGAAGTTGTACTAAGGTGTTTTCTGGGGAGAAACTGGCAAGGTGGCACGAGAGGTAGTCCTTTATATAGATAACACATCCGCCCCCCTTTCTTTTTACCCAGTCAAGTCTGAAGAGGTTGTAGCATTGGAGCGAGATTGCACGATCTGGAGTGCTAGGTGTTAGCCAGGTCTCAACAGTTACAAGTATGTCAGGATTATGTTGTCCAATAAAGGCTTGAAGAGATGCCAGCTTAGGAAGGAGGCTGCAGATATTTAGGGTAACAATGGATAGCCCGTTTTCAGTTTTTGCAGTCTTTATCTTAATGTTTGAGCCAGGGCCAGGGTTTTGGTGTATCACACCAGACATGAGAAGTAGGAGGAGCAGCAGTTTGAGGGATATCTCTCGTAGCTCATACCATGTAACATCTATCCTCTGCATGCTGCAGGTTTGGATACAGTGCAGTCACCTAGGGTCCCAACAAAGGAGGGTTGACTACCACAGGTGCTCAAATATGATTTTTCCAGCCAGGGTGGTCGTTGCACCCAGTCCTTAGTAATGGGGTTCCTCAGATAGAAATAAAGGTATTTGCCATGGTTCCATAATGAAGGTAGGATGTCAAGATGCTTACAGTGGGGGGTTGCGTGGGGTAGGAGGAGAGAGGAAATTGACACAGTAGATAACAAATGGAGAGAGATAGAAAAGACAGGAGGAGGTTTACATGGGTAAACCAAGGCTCACACATGAGCAGGGACAGATCAATTTCGGTGGTGTGCCTCCAGAGGGAGGATTTGCACCATTGCCAAATTATGTAAAATAATCAAATCCACAGGAAAATGACCAGTAAACTGTTTGATCTACAGTAACAAGACAAAGGATTTGTTAAATTCCTGGAACACTGGCCTGGGGCATATGCAGGAAGTTAAAATCCATTGTCAGTATCTTCACTTTGTTTAAATAGTTGTGGAAGGTTCTCAAAGACATGCAGTTCCTTTTAGCAACAAGGTAGATGGAAATGTGGATTCAGTTTGCACTTCCCAGGTCAGAGCTTGTAGAATTTCTTAGCTGTATTTACTTTGATTGTGATGACTCCAAAAAAGTTGATTTATAATGAGAATCCCAATATCTGCTGGTGATGTTTTCCAGTTTCTTAGTCCAGAAAACTTTCATAGATCATATATCCAAGAATGGTCTAGTTCCTCCAAGCCAAAATGCATGAAAATCCACAAAACTAAACTATTGACAGAGACAAACACAAACACCCAGCCACTCAGCCAAAGGACTGTTTTGCACTGAAGACAATGTTTCTGAATAAAAGCCATTAGGAGTAAATGCTACTGTTCTTTAATTAAAAATAAAAACTTAACAAACTTAAATTTGAAATAGCTCAACATTTTTTGGACACACAGCCCACATCCCATAAAGCTTTTTTCTCATGTTTGAATTCTTAGCAGAAATAGAGGACCCTATGAACCCTGTAAACATTCACCAAACATTTCTTAATGACACAACAAATATAGTGCATTTGATGAGCTAAATCATATATTGTGGTTAATAACAGATCGACTGTAAACCAAATAGCACCTTTATTTCTAAAGCAGATTTGATATAGCAACTTAATGCTGCTGTTTCCCCATAGTACTGTAGTACTTGACCAATCGGAGAGGAATTTTCTGAGTAGTAGATGACGACACATAAGCTGTGTGCAGAACTCAAAACATAACCGTGAATGTTAACAAAAATGTTGACAAAATGTTAAAACAATACATTTAAGTGGTATAATTAACATCCACAAACAGCTGCAGTAAAGAACCACATTTATCCCCACTGGTGACAAGAACTTCATAAAATATTTGTATTTGTTTGTAATTTATTTCCTTACTTTTGAGATAATATAATTATATTCATATTTTCCTGTGGAAGCCCATGGCCCTCTGTGCCTTGCACTTCCATCAATACAATAGTGACCAAGCATGTCAGCATACCCATCTTATTACCCATCTGGTGTACTAAGTACAAAAAATGTTCAAATCCCCGCCAAAACCTAATTCTGAGCCACTGCAATGCCATTCCACATTGCAGGTGCAAAAACAAATTTTGAACAGGATTTGAAAAATGAAAAATGTGACATACATGAGGTAGGTAATAAGAAGTCTATGTTGAAAATCCCGGGTCAAAATATTTACAATTTCCAAAGTTATGAGCAGGCATAGTGAAATTGCAATGAATGGTCATAACTTTGGCATTTTTATGTATTTTGACCCCAGATTTTCAACATAGTCTTCTTATGACCTCACCTCATAAATCCTGTAGATGAAAATGTTCAAGTCCATGCCAAAATACCATTCCATGCCACAGGTGGGAAAACATGTTTCAGATACGATGTGAAAAACGACAGCTGTACTTTTCATGAGGTGGTGTGAAAAAATGGTTATGCTGAAAAGTTAGAGTCAAAATATTGAAAATGTCCAAAGTTATACATAGATTCATAGATTGATACAAGTTCAGAAGGCAAATGTCCATTTATGAACTCGCCACCAGCCAAATTAGCAGTGGAAAGAAAATTTCTTATCACTCATATATTTATCAAGTCTTCTCTTAAATTGTTCTATGTTTTCACTGTTTATAATGTTACTAGGCAATGTATTCTAGATTGGTGGAATTCTCTGTGTGAAAAATCTAGATCGTTTGTTAGTTTTACACAAGGATGATTTCAGTTTTGATTATGGGGTCTAGTGTAATTACTTACTGAAAACTTTTCTAATCCTATTGTATTTAACAAGTAATCATTATTGTATGCATTATAAGTATAAATTAAGTCACCTCTTAATATTCTGTACTTCAAATAATAAAGTTCTAAAGATTTTAATCTAGAACCATAATCAAGTTCGGACATATTAACAATCATAGATACATAGACAGTGTTGGCAGATAAGGGCCTGTGGCCCACCCAGTCTGCCCATTTGAGCTTGTAAGTTCAGTTTATGTTTTCCTAGAAGTCCGTTGCCCCTTACCCTGACTTCCAGAATTCCTTATGTCTATCCCATGCATTCTTCAATCCCATGATTGTTTCAGCCCCCACCACTTCCTCTGGCAGGGTGTTCCACTTGTCCACCACCTGCTCTGTGAAGAAATTCTTCCTCACGCTTCTCTGAATCATCCTCCTCCAACTTCACCCCATGCCTCTAGTCCTGGAACATCTTTTTCTTAAAATAGTGTATTCCTGCACTCTGTTCCTCCCTGTAAGATACTTGTATGTCTCTATCATCCCCTCTCTCCTCCTCTCCTCCAGGGAGTACATATTCAGTTCCTTCAACCTGTCCTTATAGGACTTGTGATGCAATCCATGTACCATCTTTGTTGCCCTCTGAACCTTCTCTACTCTATGTCCTTACGTAGGTAAGGTCTCCGAACTGTACACTGTATTCAGGTGGGTCCTCACTAGTGTCTTGTATAGTGGAATTATGACCTCCCTTTTCCTGCTGGTGATGCCCCTGCCTATGCATCCTGCATCCTATTTGCTTTACCTGCTGCCTTGTCACACTGTTTCCTACTTTGAGGTCATCAGTGATGATACCCCAGATCCCTTTCCTGCTTGGTGCATGCTATATCCTCACCCCCAACTGATATATATTGTGCCAGGGTTTTGTGCCCCATATGCATTATCTTGCACTTCTTTGCATTGAATTTCAACTGCCAAACCCTGACCATTCTTCAAATTTCTGCAGGTCCCTTCTCATTCTGTCTACACCCTCTGGTGTGTCTACTTTGTTACAGAGCTTTGTGTCATCCAAACAGTGAAATTCTGCCTTCTAGGTTCCTTCGCAATGTCACTGATGAAGATGTTGAATAGGACTGGTCCCAGCACTGATCCCTGTGGTACCCTACTGGTCACTCTTCCTCTGTGGAGTGACAGCCATTTACCACCACCCTCTGTGTCCTGCCGCCCAGCCAGTTACCTACCCACCATACTACTGTCCTGCCCACACCCATATTCCCCAGTTTGTGTAATAGTCTTCTTTGTGGCACAGTGTCAAGGTCTTGCTGAAGTCCAGATAGGCCATGTCCACTGCCCTCCCCTGATCCATCTCCCTTATCACCCGGTCAAAAAATTCAATGAGGTTGGTCTGACATGACTGCCCCCTGGTGAAACCATGCTGTCTTGGGTCCTGTAGTCTATTGACAACCAGATGTTCCACCAGTCTCCTTCAGTAGTGCTTCCATGATCTTCCCACTACTGAGGTAGGCTGACTGGTCTGTAGTTTCCGCCTCTTTGTTCCCACTTTTGTATAAGGGAATACATCTGCTGTCCTCAGTCTTTGGGTACCTCCCCTGTTTCCAGTGATCAGCTAAACAGGATAGCCAGAGGTTCAGCCACCACCTCACTTAGTTCTTTAAAGACCCTGGGGTGTACCCCATCTGGCCCCATTGCTTTATCAACTCTTATTACTTCCAGTTCCTTCAGGACCCTTTCTCGAGTAAAGGGACTTGTGTCCATTTCTGCACCATTCTCACCCCTTGTACTCCCATCAGACCCATTCCTCCTCTTCTCCATAAAGACTGAGCAGAAATACCTGTTCAATATGTCAGCTTTACTGTTGTCATCCTCCACGTGGCCCCATCCCCCTTCAGTCTCACTACCCTCCTCTTGCCTTTCTTTTTCACTTCTGTACCTGTAAAAGGTTTTGTCACCTTACCAGCTGATTTTGCAATGTGTTCTTCTGTCTGAGCTTTGGCTTCCTACTGACCTCCCTACCTCCATTTGCTTCTCCTTGGTACTTCTCCTATCCCCTTCTGCCTGTGTCATTTTGTACTGCCTGAATGCAATCTTTTGGCTTTCTCTTTCTTTGCTACCTCTTTTGAATACCATAACGGTATCCTCTTCCTTTTCCTTTTGCTGACCTGCTTAATGCATAATTCTGTTGCTCTTGTAATCCCCATTTTAAATACTGCCCACTGTTCCTCAACCCTGATTCCTGCCCCATTCCCTTGATGCCTCTTTTAAGTCTCTCCCATTTTCCCAAAGCCAGCTCCCTAAAATCCAGGATACATGTTTTTGTGTGGTTTGATTCTGTTGTTTCTGTGATTTCAAACCACAATGACTTGTGGTCACTGTTCCCCAGGTGTTCCCCACTGTTACCCCATCACACTGTCCCTGTTTGTGAGCACAAGGTCCAGTATTGCCTTCTGCCGAGTTGGTTCCATGACCAGTTGCTTGAGGAAGGCTCCTAAAGGGAGTCCAGGATAAATCTGCTCTAGTTGATGCTTGCTGGGATGCTTCAGTCCACATCTGGAATATTGAAGTCTCCAACCAGTACTACTCACTCTTGTCTGCCATCCTTTGGATGGCTAGCATCAGCTCCCTATCTGTTTCTTCCTCCTGGGCTGGTGGTCTATAGACCACACCTGTGCAGATGGCTGGCCCCATTTTCCTTTCCAGCTTAACCCACAGTATCTCTCCCATTTGTTCCTCCTGGATCCTCTGTGGCCTTATGTCATTTTTCACATACAGTGCCACTCCTCCTCCCTTTCTACCTGCCCTGTCTCTTCTGAATATGTTTTAGCCAGGTATGGCCATCTCCCAGTTGTGGTTATCATTACACCAGGTTTCAGTGATGGCCACAATGTCCAGGTCTGACTGCACCATGACAGCCTCCAGATCTTCCATCTTGTTGCTAAGGCTCCTGGCATTGGCACACATTGCTTTCCATGATTGGACCTCCCTAGACTGTTTAGCTGTTCTACTCCAGCCCCTTCCTTGGTTGTCTTTTATCCCTGGTTCTCCTTGCTGTCTGCCCTTCTGCTGAATTTTGCCCCTTTCCTGCTGATCCACCTATTGGTTGCTGATCTCCATCTTTTGCACACTGCTTTGTAGAGATAGCCACTCCTCCAGTTCACTGGTTCCACTGTTAGCCATGGGGATGAGCAAGTGGGTACCTCCTTGCTGGCCTGCCACCCCTTTGCTAGTTTAAATGCTTGTCAATGTAGCATTTAAACTTATCATTGAGTGCTTGATTCCCTGCAGGATGGATGCAGGCCATTAGGCTTGAACAGACCTCCATCCCTCCAGGTGGGTCCCCAGTCACCAATAATCCAACATTTCCTCACAGCACCAGTTCTTCAACCATGAGTTAAACTCCTGGTGCATCTACCTCACACTTTCGTTCTCGCAGGTAGTACTTCTGAGAAAGTGACAGAAGTAGCTACTTGCTTGAGACGCCTTCCCAATTTCCTAAACTCTTCCTGAACTTTCTTTGGCTCCCCATTTGCCAGGTCATTAGTACCTAGGTGGATAATGACATCCAACTCACCCTCCTGTCTTGCCTTCCCAGTGATCCCCAGGATCTTCCTTCCATCCCTCCATGCCATGGCACCTGGTAGGCACCTCACCTTCCTATCCTCCCCCTCCTGTGTTCCTAGCTGGACCCCTCTTATGAGGGAGTCCCCCACCAGGATTCGTTTCATCCTCCTCTGGGGTCTACTGCTCTTCTCGCTGAGGTCACCTCCTTGGCTAACCTCCACATCCTTTCCTTCCACTTCTCTGGGTACCTCTATTCGGTTGTCCCCATTTGCCAGTGTGGCATATGAGTTCTTGAGTGGAAAAGGATCTAGGATGTGCCTCTGCCTGACTGCTCTAACCCTCCTTGAGCCCACTGTCATCCAGGTGCTCCTCGTTCTCGGTATCCTTTGAGGCAGTTGCATTGGACTGGGTGGTCTCTGGATAGGGATGATGGTACTCCTGACTCAGTTTACTTCCTCTCTGAGTCTGGCTACCTCATTCCGCAGTTCAGAGAGATGCATGCAGATAGGGAAGCACCTCAGTGTCCAGAAGGTCTGCCTGAATATGGCTGCCCCACAGCCACTGCATTGCACCACTCCTCACATTATACTGCAATTCCACTACTTGTCTGTTACTACTGAAGCTCTCCTAGTTCCCTTTTTATTAATTTTAGTTATTCTACATTGGACTCTTTCTGTCATGTTTAGATAGCCGATAGAAGTTGGGTCACAAAATGAAACACAATAGTCCAAATGTGGACAAACCAGGCTTGTGTATAGTGGCAAGATGACAGATGATACCCTGCTTTTGGTATGTCTCAATATGCAACCTATAATCTTGTGACATTTTTGAACAGTTTTATTGGTATGGGTGTTAAATTTTAAGTTACCAGTTATAGTTATACCTAGATCTCTTTCCTCTGTTGTGATTGTTAATTTCACATTTTGAATTGAATATGGGTGCTCCTTATTATTATTCCCCATATGCATTACCTTACACTTTGCCGGGTTAAATTTCATTTTATTATTTACTGCCCATGATGTTAATTTATTTAAATTTTCTTGGGTGTTTGCAGATGCAGTAGTGTTCACAATGCAGCCTAATTTGCAGTCATCTGCATATTTATTTATCGAAACTTCTTTTGTTGTTTGCATACTTGCTATCAATATATTAAAAAGCAAAGGCCCAAGAACAGATCCCTGCGGTACTCCACTGGTGACAGGGCTCCAGTTGGATTTGTGCCCTCCTACAACAACCCTTTGATGTCTGTTGTATAACCATGATGATATCCACTTGATTAAGCACATGTCCAAATTTATATTATGAAGTTGTTTGATCAAAATTCTGTGGGAAACAATATCAAATGCTTTTTCAAAATCCAAGAATATGATGTCCACTGAAAGGCCCTTATCCAGGGCATCACTGACAGGTTCAAAAAACGAATGAGGTTTGTTTGACATGACCTACCAGTAGTAAAACCATGCTGAGAAATGTCTGTACAATTAGAAATTTTAATGTGATTGGAGATTTTAGCATGTATTAAACTTTCAGTTATTTTACTGACAAGTGATGTAAGGCTGATAGGCCTATAATTGGATGTTAACTGTTTATTACCTCCCTTGTGAATAGGGGTTATATTTGCCTCCTTCCAAGACTGAAGAACTTTCCCATTATTTACAGAAATGTTGAACAGATAGGTAAAGGGTCCAGCAAGTTCTTTTGATACCTCTTTTAAAACTTGGGGTGAATACTATCAGGACCTGGAGATGTCTTGCATTTAATTTTGTTAATGGCCTCAAAAGTGTCTTGTTCAGAGAAGAATAATTTAATATTTGATGTTTGTAATGTATCATGGTGTGTAAAGTCCATGGGATTAAATATACTTGTAAAATAATGATTAAATTTAATAGCCATTTCTTTTTCGATAGTTATTAATTTGTTGTTTACCTTTAGTGGTCCAGTTCCTCTACATGTTTGTTTTAATGAACCAATGTAATTATAGAACGGTTTCTTATTGTTTTTGATGTCTTTGGTTAAATGTATTTCCATATTTTGTTTTGATTTTTTTTATTTGTTTGTTTTGACAAGTATCTTAAACGTGCCTCAATCAGAAGCCTTTTTAGTCTTACTGTATTTGTTATAGGCACAATGTTTCTTTCTTATTATATGCCTTATATCTTTAGACCACCACATGGGAACTCCTTGTTTGTTGTTATTATATTTTACTCTCTCGGGTACCCAGGTGTTTATACAGTAATCTATTTTGGTCTTTATTGTTTCCCACACATGTTCAAAATCATGAATACCTAGGTCTTTTAACCATTCCCATGAAGTCAGGAACTTTTTTATATTTTTATAATCGGTTTTGTGATAATTTTTAAGCTTACTTATCCCTTTGTTATAATTTGTTTGTTTTAAGATGTCACATACAATCATGTTGTGATCACTGTCACCCAATAGGGGTATGATAACAGGAGTGGAGAGAAGGTCAGCATTGTTTGTAAAAAGAAGATCAATTATATTATTATTCCGAGTGGGAATAGTTACTAACTGGTCCAGTCCAAGTTTAAATGTCATTTCTAAAAACTGCCGTTCAATAGTACTGTAGGTATCAAGTGTTTCCCAGTTCATATTAGAGAAATTAAAATCACCCAGAATTATTAAGTCTTCTTGCACTTCGATATTGTCTAACTGCTTCAAGAGGACTGAGTTATCTCCTTGATTTAAATTAGGTGATCTGTAATAGAGACCTATAGTTAAGGTTTCATTGCCTGATTCGATTTTGGCCCAAAGTATCTCAGCTGGAGAGTCCTCATATACTATCTCATGACAATTGTGTTTATTAGATATGTATAAAGCTAACCCCCCACCTATAACATTCTACCTGTTTTTTAAGAATTTTGTAAAACCACTTATATCAGAATTCCAATCATTGTCAACCATGTTTCGGTAATACAACAGATGTCAATTTCTTTATTAGCAAGAAATTAGCTTAATTTGTCTAATTTATTTGTTGAACTATGAGCATTGGTTAGTAGAGTTCTTAGTCCCTTAACTTTAACTTTGTTAATATTGATATCACTGTATATTTTATTTTCCTGCCTAGGTGGATTTTTTTGATTATTCAATCCAGATTTTTATATCCTCCTCTTTTTTCTTTCTTAGTTTAGCTTTTTTATTGTTTTTGCAGTCATAATTATTATTCCACATGTTACTTACAGAAGTGTATTCTGCTGAATGTATTTTATATATAGCAGTTGCACCCTCCCCCCATTTAATAGTTAAAATTTGCATCTATTGAGTTGTTAAACTGAGAAATTGTGACCCTACTTTATTTAGATGTAGTCCATCTTGAAAGTACATGTCATGATTTCCATTATGTTCTTCCCAATGTGTTATATATTTAAGATTTTGCCTCAGGCACCATTGTCTGAGCCAATTGTTTGTTTCTTTTAATGTACAGTTTTGTTTGTATGTTGCTCTAGGGATTGGAAGTATTTCATAAAATAAAACATTGCAGCCCAAATCTACCAGCTTGTTTGTTAAGTTAACAAATTCCTGCTTGATTTGTTAAGGATTTTGGTGTAGAACATTATTGGCTCCTGCATGAATTACAACTAATTTTCTAGAATTTGTTGGGGAAACAATGTCATTAATCATTTTCATGACATCTGATATTTTGGCGCCCCTAAAACATGATAGGGTACGATGTGCTGTGTCTGTGTCGCATATCGCACAAACAAGTCCTTTAATTGTAGAATCACCTAACACATATGTTTCAGTTTCTTTAGTCTGAGAAACCTGAAGTTCCATATTTTGCTCAACTTGCTGTGGAATGATAGAAGTAGTATCGAAAGATATTAAGGGTGGGTCTAGATTAATATTCTGATTCATGCAGGTAGATTGAATTTTATTGTATAATAGTGTAGGGGAGTCTGATGTTATCACTTCTTTAACAGAAGTAGTCATAGCCATTGACTCTTCTTGAGTGATGTCTAAATGTAGGGGGTCAAACGAATTAGTGATTTCAAGGTTGAATTGTTTGGCTTTCCTTCCTTTTTTTTTTTGATGTTTCAGGTGTTGGACTTGATACCAGGCATCCTCAGGGTCAGTACCTTCTTCTTCTTCTCTTCACTTCACATGTGTGAACAAAAATTTCAATGAAAGCACATTCTGTAACTCAATCATTTTTAGGATTTTGTTTCACCAAATTAACATGGCATTTTTGGGACCCCATCTCATGAACACTGGTGGTAACATTTTGTTACTTGGTCCCAAAAGGTAATTTTGCACAGTGACCACAAAATCACCTTCCTGTGCTGATTAACAAAATGAGAGTGCCAGTGTTCTTGAGGTGGCATTCCAAAAAGGCCATGTTGATAATTTGATGCAAAACCCCCTGAAAATGCTAGAGTTATGAACATACGTTCATAACATAATTGAAATACATTTCAGCACTCACCTTGATTCATTTCATGGTTCATCTTTTTTTTTATATCATCTCTATTTTTCCTCCTCTTGTGTAGTGGATCCCTCATGATCCCTGGCCTCCATCACCTGCACCCTCTGGGCCCAGTCGCACCCCCACAGGACCGGCCATTCATTGCTCACGCTACCCCGTAGTAGGATCCTCTTGGGTACCGGGGAGCACAGGGCTTGGCCATCATCCCGCCGAGATTGCACTCCGCCATTTTCCACTGTTTTCTCCCACGAGAGCTAGATGTGCAATGGTGTCTGGGCACAATGTGCTGATGCCTGCCGTGCTCTCCCATTCTGCTGCTTGCTGTTGTGCTGCTTACCTCCGCCAACTGTCACTGCAGTTTGCTGCAGTACCCCAACTCTCCCCTAAGGAAGGAGAGCAGTCATGGGATGCTTGATACTTCCTCTTCCCTGCCAACCCCTGGCAGCCCAAGTCTATTCCCGGACCCGGGTCAACGGCAAGGTGTGGCATCCAGCTCCTCAACTGTTAGCACCATCGGGCTGGCATGGTTAATCTTTGAAGAGTGAAAACATGTCTTAGTCCAAGGAAGATAACAGCAAGTGGGAGGGTTGGGATGGAGAGAGGGACAACAGGGATGATGAGGGACAGTTTTCTTTTTTTCAGGTTTAAAAAAAGACATTGGTGGACTGTTTTCTTTTTATAGATACAAGTGAGTAAATATTTTGGGACACTGGGAGATGGGGTCCCCAGTGTCCCACACTACTAAGGGGGTCTTGTAATGCTGATGCGAAGATTGGGTCCCCTGATGTCGGCACATTAAATAAAACAATGGGCTTCATGGCAGGGGAATAAATAGAAGTGTAAAGGGACCTCAATCAGAGGATGGGGGATGCCACTAGACACCAGGAAATAGTTATTTTTGTATATGGACAGTGATCAGCAAGTGGGGGGTGCCAGTAGATGCTAGAGACTAGAATAACAATTAGTGAATGGTGATTGGAAAGTTGGGGAGCCCATAGACATCAGGGAACAGTTATTTTTCTTTTTTATGTGGACAGCAATCAGTGGGTGGCGCGTGCCACTAGACACCAGGGGAAAAGGTGGCTCACAGCTAACACTGCAGCTGGCAGCACGACTTTAGCTATGGCTGCAGAAGTCAAGAAATTACCAGTGTTCTCATACAGAGAATGTGGGGAAGTGCCCCTCTCACTAAGAAAGGCACATGGGATTTTGGGTGCCCAGAAAACATATTAGTGGGCAAAATATTTTAAAAAAGAACAAACATTAGAATCTAGCTAAATGGGTCTCATTTAGTCAGATTCTGATGGGAGTTTTCATGGCACAAAATCATCTCTGGTGCCTCAACAAATCAGTGGCATCGAACCAAAAACAAGCATTGGCAGCATCAGATTTTTCCTTTCACCACAGAACGTTATCTAGAAAATCCTACTGAACATGTGCAGGTCAGAAAACACTAACATTTAAAGCCTAATAACTCTGGAACCCTTTGATGCTGAATTTTCCCAGACCCATCAAAGACACTAGAGACATATCACATGTCCGCTGCAAGTCTGGGGGAAAAACTCCTTATCAAGTAGGCTGTAGGTTAAGTATAGGAAAACATTTTTTTTCCACAAAATGACACATGCAGATCTCAGAAATTACACAAGCTGCTGTCACAAAAATTCCACTCCTAGACACCACATGCAAAATTTCAACTCATTTCATCAGGGAGAGCCAAATATATTAGTGTGAAAGCATAGAAATATAGAATTTGACAGCAGATAAGGACCACTTGGCCCACCTTGTCTGACCATTTTCCTACCTAATGGATAAGCTGCAGATCCTAGTTAACCAACAGCCTACTTCATCCTACCCCCCCACTAAGACTGCCTTATGTCTGACCCATGCATTCTTGAATTCCCCCACTGTTCCTGACTCCACAACCTCCTCAGTAAGGCTGTTCCATGCATCCACGACCCTCTCCATGAAAAAATACTTCCTTACATTACCTCTGAGCTGTCCCCCCTCTAGCTTCAAGTTGTGCCCCCTTGTTCTTGCACATCTCTTTTTCTGAAAGATACTACCCTCTTGGACTTTGTTGATTCCCTTGAGGTACTTGAAAAGTTTGAGGTTGATCATTAAACAATCTACTCAACCCTAACTATAGGGGTGCTACTACAACACTATAATATATTAGTTTCTAAAAAATTTGTTAATGCTTTAGTTAGGGTTAAAGTGACAAAAGTAGAGAAATGTGGCATTAGGGTTTCCAGCCCTTACATTGCACTACCACCCTGCAGGCAGTAACAGGCATGGGGTTTGCAATGAATTTCCTTGCTTTTTGAGATAGTATATTCACATCCTCATTTGCCTGTTGGAGCAAAGGGCCCTCCCAATCCTGCACTCCCATCAATCCATAATTTTTGAGGTAGTGTAGTCATATCCTTATTTGCCTGTGGGAGAAGGCCCTGTGCTCTCATCTCTCCATAGAGGCAGATATGTATGTTTTTAGGGAAGTGCAGGCCCATAGGCCCTTCCATTGTAGGACAATAGCAGCCAACTTTTCAGCATAACCTTGTTATTACCCCACCTCATGTACTTCATACTGAAACTTTGCAGATTCCCAACAAAACATGAATCTGTGCCACTGCAATGTCATTCCATGCAACAGGTGGCAAAACACAGTTTTAGCAGGATTTGAAAAATGACAGCTGTCATGTTCATAAGGTGATGTTAAAAAAAAAATGGCTACTGTATCTTGAAAATGTGGGGTCAAACTTCTTTAAGTTACCAAAGCTGATAGAGAGCATAGGAGAATTTCAACAGGTGCACATAACTTTGCCATTTTCACATATTTTGACTCCAAATTTATAACATACCCTTCGTATGACCCCATCTGATGCTGGTAAACATTGTCAAATCCCACCCAAAAGGTGATTTTGCCAAGTGATGATAAAATCTCTTTTTCTGCCAGATTTGCATAATTCCACCAACATTGTTCATAAAGTGGTGTCCTAAAAAGGCCACGTTGAAAATTTGACCTCAAAATTTGAAAAAATGTCAAAGCTATGCATTAAAGTTGAAAACCCCATTAAAATACATTGAACTGCACTTACACTTAGTTTCTCATATTGCAATCTGCACTTCCAGAAGGAGGACATGCCTTGAATCAGAGAGTGAATTTTCACCCTGGCACCTGTCCAGGTGAGTAAGGGAGGTGTGGGGGTGTACTGGAGATGTGGGATGGAGGGAGATGAGTCTGTTTTGTTTTTCACATATAAAAATAAGCATTGTAGGACTGTTTTCTTCATTACAGATATGGACAGTGATGGGGCAAGCCATTAGGCACCAGGGAAAGAGAACTGCTTACTGGGGATGGTGATCAGAAGTGGGGGTTCCAGTAGACAGCAGATAAATATTTTGTTTCTATGGAGATATACCTCAGAGGGTAGGAGTGCATTCCTCAGTGTACAACACAACCACACATCCTCCCTTGTCCACCCACTTAATAGTTATGGCTGTATTCTTTCAAGGGATTTCAACACTCTAAATTCTGGACCAGTCAAATTAACAAACGAATGTGTCCAATCCTCTTCAAAATGTCAGTATAAATCGTGCTCGCCTGGTCATGTAATTGCAGTCACAGCAATGTTCAATAGAGGTATAAGTAATGATTTACGCCTGAATTAAATGGCATTATTTGATGTACAGCACTGACCACAGTAGCCAAACTGTCACCAGTAGGCAAGCTTTTAGAAATAGAGCAAGATTTACAGAAAAGAGTCAGTGTTTCAGACAAATAATAAGGGGTAGTCTGCACTTGGTTATTACCAGACACATGCACTGGACATACGGACAGTTCATCCAAATATAATGTCAATTAATTCTCAAAAGTAGCAGTGCTCATAGAGTCCTGAAATACATTTTAAATATCACTTTCATTACTAACAACTTGAAGATTAGCATCAGGCGACTTGTATAAGAAGCATTTCAAATTCAACTGAAAGGCAAATTTGAGATTACTCAGTCTCAGAATGATTCGGGTTACAGTTCAGTAGAAATGTTAAACCTCAATTCAAAACTAACTCCAAATCAGAGAGTGAATAAGAAGACAAAATGTCTACAAACTTGTGACCTGAATTGTTTTAAGATTCTGATGGATCTCCCTAAGTTTGACTGTCTGTTGAATTTAAAATGCTACCTGATGCTTATCTTCAAGTTGTTAGCAGCAAGAGTGACACCTAAAGGCAGTGTCAGTGGCTCAGCAGGTTGTTCACTTACCTCTGAGGCCATGAAGATCAGAAGGCTGCGAGTTCCATCCCTACACTAGGCACTTGGGTTAAATTCCAGTACTGACACTGTAGTGCAGCCTGAGGGGGTAACTGCATTCCTGGGGTGCCGTCTTTTGGATGAGATGTTAAATCAAGGACCCGCCTGCCTGTTCTGGTGGTCGTACAGGTGGACGTTAAGGGTCTCATTCTACCTGGAAGGGGGATGACTTTCAGGGACATTTTAAGAAAACTATTCTGTGACATTTTACCACATCAGGAGAGCTGTTTTTACCTGATTAGTCTGTAGAACTGTTACCAAATAGTGGAATACCCAGATTAGGAGCTGGCTATAACAACCCTGATCAGGAGCTATGTAGACCTTGTTTGAGAACAGTTTTCAACTGATTAGACTGTTAAATCTGTTAGGCAAATAGCTACATACCTTGATTAGGGGTCTAAACAATACAGTGCTTTGCCTATGAGCCGTTTTAACTGATTAGACTGTTGCATCTGTTAGCAGATAGCTGAATACCTGGATTAGAAGTTGGTTTAGAACAGCTGAGATTGAGAGCTGTGTAGACTGCTAGATCTGTTGCCCACTACAGATCTGGCTGGTTTAAAGCAACTCACTCTGCCTCCCTTTTCTGTCCCCCTTCTCCTCTCCTCCTCCCCTTTTACCTTCTTCCACTGCTCCGCCTCCAGCTTGCAATGGAATGGTGGGGTTCCCCCCTTGTGGGCTAGTATCTAAACCCCTTCTTGGCTAACTCTCCCGCTAGGTTAACTAAAGGCCTTAGGAATAGACCCATCCCAAATTTGGATAAGTGCACTCTGTCTGACCTGTAAACCATAGCTTGGTCGAAGGAAATGTGCCTGTGTTGGATGCGTACCCCCCTATCTCCAGTACTGCCCTCACAACCCTCCTGTTCAGGCATTTTTTCATCTTCTGGATCAACTTAATGTCCCTAGCCCCCCCTTCAAACCCTCCGGGAGGTGATCTCGGACCAGCCGATGGTCACCCCCGGCCACCACCCTATTATCTACTCCAAATCCCTCATCATGCTTTGCCTTGGCACCCTGAAGTCAAGCTCCCTAGATCATTGCCTCCCAAGTAGATGATGATGATGCAATCAGGCCTTCCCCACTGAACCCTTAACTCGCCCAGCAGAGGCAGCAGTTGGGCCCATCTCATGCCCCTGGTGCCCTTCCAGTGCACCTTGGTGTGCTCCATGTTGCTGCACAACTGTGTCCCTCTGTGGTAGCTGCAAACCTATCTGCCCAGTAGATGAAGGAATGCCCCACTATCCAGACCTTCCTCTGGAACCTGCCATGGATGAGAAAAACAGTGTGAGATGATAATATCAGTTCTTGACATATTTTGTAGCAATTGGACTTCCATCGCACACCCTTTTTAACTCCTCCACTGAGGCCCCTTGTTCAGCTGCATCTGAGGCTGCCCCAATCCAGAAAGAGTTGGGGGGGTGAACTCCCCCAGCTCTTCCCCTACAAAAACCAATGCCTTCTGGAGCAATGCTGCCACTTGACAACTGGTGATGGAGGAGCCATCCTCATGGTGGAACAAAGCCCCCCCCAACTGGCCCCATAATGCTCTCGTATGCTTCCAATGCTGCTACTATGCAGTTGGCCACCCCTGGCTGCCGTGCCAGTGTCACCCTGCTCCCTTTGCCCCCTTGGTCCATTTTTGACCTGGCCAGCATGATGGCGAAGCTGTCCCCCGACCATACCATGCTTTTGTGCTGACAAGCCATGCCGGCTGCCAACTTGCATGGCGCTACCATCTCTCCCACCTGAAAAGCCCCTGCTGCCATGACCGTGAACATGGCCCTGAACAGGATTGCTTCCTGAACCAAGGAACACACCCACCTTGTCACCTCTAGTGTGTCTGTCAGCATTTGCCCCTTAATGGGGCACCTCCTATCTTTCCTGTGAACCTGCCCCCTCTGCCAGCCTGTGATCATCCTCTTTACTGTCCTGTTGGCTGTGACATCTTGCCACCCTCTGTTCTGACACACCCAGCTAATGCCTGCCAGCTGTACCATGACCATGGCGTGAGCCATCCCTTCTTCCCACTTTTCTACTATGAGCGCTCTTACCTGCTCGGGCCGGCTCTTCTTTGTCCCAACTGTTTCTTTCCCTAAACTCCTGGAACCTCGCCCACCCACCTTCATATGCCCTCCAGGTGTTGGTCACCCAGGAGCCCCGGTATAGTGCCCTGGCTGTATCTCTCCAGTCTCCCACAACTGGTCTGGGACCCTGGTCCTGTGTGTTGCTGCCTGTGGCCCCAGCTCTCGAAACCTTCCAATCTGAAAATGTGAAAGTCCATCAGCCACTTTGTTCTTAATCCCTTCAACATGCTGGGCTTTGAAAGACAAATTCATTTGCAACCCCAGTAATACCATGCTTCGCAGAATCCTGCCCACTGTCTCTGTCTTACCATCCAGCCTATTAATGACTTCCACCACCCCTTTGTTATCACACCAAAAGAGGATGCACTTACCCTTCATCCTTGACCCCCATATCTCCAAAGCTACCCATATTGGGAATATCTCCCAAAATGTGATATCCCTTAGTAAACCTTTTTCTTTGCATTGCTCCAGCCAAGCCTGTGACATCCAGTTCTCCTGGACGTACACCCCCATTCTCAGTGCACTCAAGGCATCCATTAACAGTTCTAAATCTGAATTCTGTTCCCACTCACCCTGCCAGAATGTTCCACCATTATTGCTGTCCAAAAATTCTTCCCACAGTTTAAAATCCTCTCGCATACCCATGGACACGTCCACACAGTGGTGCGGCTGTTTAGCTTTTCCTGTAGTCCTGCCCAGCCTCCGTGTGAATGCTCTGCCCAGGCTGATGGCCTTGCAAATGAAATTAAGGTGCCCCAGCAGTTGCTGTACCTGTACCAGCAACACCCTCATCCTCCCAGTCACCAGAGCCAGCAGATCTTTGAGCCGTGCCACTTTGGCAGCTGAAAACATCCCATTTCAAAGTCCACCTCTATACCCAGAAATTCCAATCTATGGGCCAGGCCCTCCATCTTCCCCTGTGCCAATGGGATCCCTATGTGTTGGCACATACTTTTGAAATCCCGCAACATCCTATGTATGATATCCCAACATCTGCCCATGTCTCCCCCGATGAGGAAGTCATTCAGGTAGTGGACTACCCACCTGTGCCCATACCTCCAACTGAAGACCCATTGCACTCAGATGACGAAAGCCTCGAAAGTGGAACAAGTCACCAAGCAGCTCATAGGCATGGCTTTGTCAAAATAGAGTCCACACTTAAACTGAAAGCCCAGACGGTCCCAATCACCCAGACTGACTGGCAGCAACCGAAAGGCCGAATCTGTGTCTGTCTTTGTCTGTCTTTGCCAGCCATGCTCACTCAACTGCTCTGATTAGTATTATAGCCTGCTCCAAAGAGGCATAGGACACTGCCCTGAGGTGTTTGGGTATGCCTTTGTTCACAGACAAGCCCTCGGGGTATGACAGGTGGTGAATCAAATGGCACTCTCCTTCCAGCTTCTTTGGCCCTACACTCAATAGGGATGCCCAGAAATTGCTGCATGGGGGGGCCTCCAAGGGCCCTTCCACCCGCCCTGCTTCAATTTCCTTCTGAATCTTGGCCCATATTGCTTCCTCCTTCCTGCTCACTGACCCGAGGTTCTTGGCCCTCATCCCCACCCGCCTCCCTTGAAAACCCAAGGGAACCCCCCCAAACCCCTCTTTCAGCAGTGCTGCTGCATCCTCATTTGGGTACTCTGCTGTCCATGCATCCATCACCACCAAGGAGATAGGTGTGCGTGCCAGTGCATACCTCCACCATCCCCCACTTTCCCACTCTCTAGCTCCAGCCATATGCAGCATTATAATTTCCTTTGCCATATCCCCCTGTCCTCCCACGAAGCTGGTTGAAAGGGCTGTTTGTAGTACTGCCCCCCACTTTGCCTCCCTTTTTCCGCACATTGCCTACAGTTGGACAGTGGGTGTATCCCCCCACATTTTGAGCACATGTGCCTGAACTTGCAGTTGTTCCAAGTGCAGGTGGCTTTGTTAAGGCCCCAACAAGCCTTGGCCCCCAAGGCTGGGGATTCTTATTTGCCTGATCGCCCGCAGTCCTGCCTCCTTCACCTGACAGGGTTCTCACCCACACCTCTGAGTGGGTGCAATCCCACCTCAAGTCCCCCCTTTACTGCCATTCTTTTCTGAAAAGCCTCATCTTACTTCACCCACCTGTAGCCCAACTTTGCCTTGTACACGTCCCTAATGATGTACATTAACAGTGGGATGGCGAGGTCTGTTTGCTACTCCAGCAGCAGCAGCAGCGTGCTGTAGATAGTGAATCCCCCTTGCCAATTCCCAGTGGTCTTCCCCTTGTACTTGGCCTCCTTGGCCTTGTGCCCCACTACTGAGAGTGCCACCGCCATCTCCGACTTCTCCACTGATTCCTTCTGCTCGTATTTTTTGGCTGTGTCCTCATCCACCAGTCCAAAGATGTCCATGTACTCCCTTTTCCAGATCTTACCTTTGATCAATGTCAGGACATGGTCCCTCAGCAAGCAACCCAGAGGTCCATCATGCAGCTTCTTGCCCACCGCCTAGGTCCTGGCCCTCCTCCTCACCTTTTCCCTTTAGTGCCCATAGAGCCAATTCTTTTTCAATCTTGGTGTCCCCATGTTGCCCAACAGCCCTTCCAAATACTCCTTCAAACCAGTCTCATTGAGATATCTACATCATTCTTAACCCCATCTGGGTTCTTTCCATCTGGTCCAGGGTGGGCACTGGGACTGCTATGTTCACTGTGTCCAGCACCACCCACCTGGGTCTCTTCTCTTTGTTTGGACACTCCTCATGCTCCTTCTGCTTCCTCTGAGCATCCTCCTTCACCTCTCTCTGCATTGCTGCCACCACCAACTCCATCATCTGCCCATCACCTTAGTCGCTTCCTGCATCATCTTTTCACTGGACATCAGGATTCTCTTGGGTGCCATTGTCAGTCATTGTCCGCAGAAAAGCGAAATGGTAAGTATTCAACTTTTTGCCCCCTTTCGCATTGCCCTTCATCGTTCCAGGCCCCCTAAGTGGGTTGCCTGCCTTCTCCAGGACCTGCGTGTCCCTCTCACTCCTGTTTAGTATCCGCAGTGGGGCGTGCTTCCAGACCTTTTCCCTCTTGGCCATCTTCAACTGAGGCCTTTTCCTTGCTGACCCCTCTCCTGCCAGCCCTTGTTCTTTACCCCTCCCAGTCCAGAGCAAGGTATCATGAGGCCCACCCCTGTTGCTTGGCCCCATCCCTGATGTTACACAATCGGCCCCATACCCCATCAAAATGCCCATCCACCTGCTATGCTCATTGGTTCCCTCCCTGCTGAAGCCTTGTCTGCACTTCGCTTTCTCTTGGGTCTCCACTGCGCTGGCCCTCTCGAGGCCCCACTGCATTGAGACCATTAAGCCCCCTGGCCTCTTTTCCAATACCTTGCTCACCTATTGGGTCACCGCCACCTTCCGCATGGCAGGCCTGTGTTACAAGTCACCCCGTGCCTCCCTGCGATTGTGGGAGGCTGACAAAAGGTTGCAGAAAACCAAACTGCTCCTTTCCTGGCCATTCACAGCCTCATGTGCTTTCTAGGATGCCGCCCTTCCATGTCCTCAGCAGGCCCCAGCCCCAAGGCCCCCTTTCCACTCGCCCACGTAGCTGGGGAGTCCCAGCCATTGTGCCCCTGGGCCTGACCACTACCACGTGCAGGGTGCTCCAGCCCCACCATCCTCCCAGCACCTGAACTGCATCCCCCATGGTTCCAACAACAACACTGTAGGTCAGGGGCAGACATCCAGCTCACTGCACCACAGTTCTGCTTGGGCCTGAAACACCTGCCCAGCTCTGCCAGCATGCCATGTGGGCCACCATCCCCACGTGTGCTGACCACCACTATCCATACTCCTAGCATTCCTCTGCCATGACTTCTAGGCCTCCTGCCTTCCCTCACACAGGTCTAGGCCTTCCATCATTCCTTTTTATTTTATTTATTTTATATTTTCTTTTTTTCCTTTTAAACTTTTTCCCATATGCCTCTGCATCAAGTGCCCTGCCCTCTAGATAAAAGGAGACCAGGCCACCATGGCGCTCACTCCACCCTCACTCCGTCTTGAGTGGCAGCTCCCCTGCCCCACACTCCACCTCCATGCGGTCACGCAACTCACACTACCCCCTCTTTGCCATCCTGCTGCTGACGCCACCATCCCCAGTGCCACACACAGCCCTCCCACTACCAAACCCTTCCTTTTTGCCCATCATCGAACAGATCTCTTACTCTCTAGCCAGCAAACGCATTACAGGCAAGAGCACTACCAGCAACACTACAAGAACTATTCACCTGTTATTTCAAAACCTCCTAAAACCAGCTGCATTGAACATGCCTTGCCATATGCCTCTGGCCTGCCCTAAATTTGACCTTGGTTGCAGCCCTGGCCCTCGCGCTACATTAACAGCTTCAAAACATAAACCACTTACTATACCTAAAAGCGGCTCCACCTCAACTGTCTTAAAGCTCTAATACCAGCTAAATAAAACGGCAAACCACTGCTATACCATACACAGCTGCTCAGGCTGCATATATTTTCTTTTTTTTTTTTAAAACAAGTATACGAACCACAGCTAAAACACCTCACCTCCAGGCCTGTGAAAGGCCTAGCTGCCCCATGTGCGATACCTTGAATTGCCAAGTGATGTGCTGAATGTTCCAGCAGGAATTAGCCAGCAAAAAGAAGTCTGTCTGAAGGTGGCTTGCCCTGACATACCCCCTCAGGACCCCGTCTCAGGATCCCTGGTAGCTCTACCCCAACAAATCCCTGACCTCTGTCCCTAGCCTTGTGATAGTACCCTATGATTTGTCACCTGTGATGTCACCAAACCTCCATCCCCTCCCCTCTTCCTCCTCCCTCCCATTATTCCTTCTGGCAGGGGCCATTGGATGACCTGGCCTGCCTTTCAGTGGCAAGCCTAATTATCATTTCTTTCTTGTATTTCTCTGTAGTTTCACACCCAGTTTTGTCCCTTTAGTGTTTGGGGAGCCTGTGTCTCCACGGACTCCTCCGACGAGTCTGAGGTGATCATTTGCTCTGAAGAAAAGGTGGATGATGATTCTGATTCCTCATCTGCATCTGAATCCCTGGATGAATCCTGAAGTATTGCAAACCGGTTTGAAACTGGAAGGGCGATTAACTTTTTGGAAGCCTTCATTGGTTTAGTGGTAGTATGAGGCACTTTTAAAGGCCTTTTCTTTGTTAGAGTGGATTTTTCTGAGGGGTGGGGGACATAATGAGAATTTCCTTCTGTGGTGGACCTGGTCCATTGTCTGCTAAAGGTGCAGCTGGAATGAAAGACCCTGTCTGTACTTGATGGATGGACGGGGGTCGTGGATGTCCACTGTAGTGGAAAATGGCTGAGGTGGGTCTTTTATAGTGCTCTGGGAGACTGGGGAGACTCAGCTACGGAAACAGAGAGGGACTCTATCTCTCTGGTTATGGGAGCCATTGACATCATCTTGTGGGTTGGCAGTATGCTGTGCAGGAGGTTGTGAAACAGCCTGTTGTTGTCTAGACTGATCTATATCCTTTCTTTATGCAGTAGTAATAATGTCATCCTGCTGAGGCCTGTCAGACCTGTTATGGGTAGCCCAGAGGCAAGATCTGTAAGTGTGCCTAACGTCCTCACACAAGTTGCATTTCATTTTCTCATTACAATCGGTGCTGAGATGGCCAAAGCTGAGACATAGAGTACATTTGAGCCTGTCATAGACTGAGCTGAGATGTTCAAAAGATCTGCATTTAAAACAGGTCTTTGGCTGTCCAGGATAAAAGCAGTGCCCTCTGGGCCCAAGAACAAAGTGCTAGGAAGATGCTGAGGGCCTGTGTTGGTCATTTTGAGATTTACCTTATGGGTCTGACCACCTGTCTATATATGTTATGTATCAAAAATGGGTTGGGGGTGGGCCCATTACGTCACATCTGTGGGAAAGCCAGTGGGCAGTATTGTATACTGAGACCCCCACATTACGGAATAGTATGGTTATGGTCTTGAAAGCTGGTTTCATCAATGGAATTGCACGAAAGGTAGCCAAAGCTCTGAATATCTAAGCTTCTCATAGTTTACCCAGAATCTGTTTAGTAACTTGTGGTGTTTTGAAACTGACATCAAAGAGACTGTCCCCAGATGTGTGAATCGGTACATAGAGGTCATTGAAAAAGAAACCCATGGAATTTTTCAGAAGGGTTTTACTGACATACACTCTATCAGGAGGGAGATTCAGGCCCCCATTATATTGGAGATGGACAGTGTTTCTCCATTTTGCAGGCAAGGGGTTAGCTTGAAAATGGTCCTTTTTCCAGAAAACGGCCCATAGTGTGCTGACCTTCTCTGCTGTGACAGGTTGGGGCTCAGACAGAGGCCTTTCACAGTCCATGCACTCCCCCTAGTTTGACTCTGTGCTTGGTTGTTCAGGAGTGAATATCCCCTCTAAATCTGAATTTTGTTCAGTATGTCTGGTCTGCACTCAAGGTGGAGAAAGAACAACATCTTCCAAATGCAGAGATAAGGCAAAATCTGTGATGAAAGGTGAGGCTGGGGGGGGGGGGCATAATGCAAGTACTTATAACAGAGGGGTGAGAGGCCTTGTTAACTGTGGAGGTAGTGTCTAAACCCTGGGTCGGGGTCCGTGGAATTGGCAGGACAGTCGGGTCTGGCAGCCATTGACCTTTTGAGGTCTCTTTCCACCTTGTGTTTTTTAATGAATTTTCAAGTGACCAGGCCATTTTCTTCCTCTCTTCTGTTGAAGCAGGAGTTTGAGTCAGGCCTGGGTGCTCTTTCTGTAAAAATGATCTAGACATAGCAGGTGTAGCAGAAAAAGCAGAAACATGGCTTACAGTTGCTGATGTGAAAACCAGCAGAGAGGAAATGTGCACAGAACTCTCAGTAGAGCAGCTATGCTCAGGGAGACAGTCCATTCTGAAATCTGAAGTGGCAGTAGACACTAACTGAGTGGGTGCCTGACAATCAGGTGGTGGTTCCTTTGATGATACTACGTCACCCTCCATGTCATTCTCTCATCTGAATCATGCTCCTGTGTGCTCACAGTAGGTTGCTGTGTTGGGACTTCAGGAGACTCAACACAGTAGATATCATTGCCATGACCATTTCTCTCCAGTTTGGTACAAGCGCTTTAAGCCATTCTTCCTCTATTTTACCACATAAAACTTTTTCAGGAACAGTAGCAATCTCTGCTTGACTTGGCAAGCTTGACTGTGGCACATTTGGAATCTCTGGTAGAATGGTGATCATCTCTGCTGGACCTGCAGGGTGGGAGATCAACAACCCTGCAGGTGCACCAGCTTCCAAAATCTCCACAGTCGCATCTGCCATCTTGGAATAACAGCTTCCCCTACCGCAAGAATAGGGGAATTTCTACGGTGTCCTTGCCAAATTTTCCCCATTCACTAAAGATACAATGCTTAACCTGGTTCAGTATCAGTTGGTTACCATCTGCATTCCCTCCCACCAGTCGTCCTTGAAAAAGGGACTTCCAGTCTCAGTTGGCCTACCGGGTCAACACAATTCAATAAATAAGATGCATGTCAGGACTCCGAAAATTTCTATTTTGGTTTTGAGCTATGAAGAGAGCTGACTGACCTTGGTGACATGGAGATTAGCAGTTACATAGGCAAGGACAGGTATTGCATGGGAAAAGGTGACTGAGTAAATGTTAATTTCAAAATCCTCATGTGCCCAGGGTTCTATACTGATTGATAGCTTTGGACTACCCCAGTGGGGGTGCTCATTACCCAAGTGTATTAACTCATTACCTCCTGGATGGCCATTTTGTGTCAGGTGAACAATGGATAGTTCGGACTTCATATGGAGCAGTTGGAGGTAATGAGTTAACTCCGCAGTGACAACATTGGAGCTAACAGAAAAGGAATGGTAAGGTTGAAGCAATTTCTCCTTTTATGGATGGTAGTACTAGCCACCAGGTGTTCAATATTACGAAGTCCCAAAATTCTGGAATAATGGATAGGTTAGTATTCATTACCGGGGAGTAATACCATCAAGAGGTTCTGGACACAGGAACCTTGAGATCAAAGCTCAAGAGGTTAGAAATGTGTCCAGAACCTTGAGATGGTAGGAGTCCCCGGTAATAGACACTAAGCTGGCCATTATTTTTTTTAATATACGGATCCGATTGTTTTTTTTCCCTGTTCATTTTATGATAAGCAATCAGCCGATGCCCTGAAGGACTCTTAGTCCTGGCCGACTGCCACACTGTCTCGCGAATCCACCGCACTGTCTCTTTTCCTCTTGCCGCCTCCACTGTGAAGTTTGCTAGGTAGTCCTCCTACCTTACATGTGGAACGTAGGCTCAATGATGGTGAAAAAAAGAAATGTAGTTCAAATGGATGTATAAAAAAAAAAACACGAGAGTTTCTGTGGTACGGTATATTCTCTCACTAAGTGAGAAAAAGCTGCCATATTTTTTAAAGTATTCCACCCACCCAGAGTGAGAAGGCAGCCAATCAAGAGCTGCATTTTGAATATAAAGGATGTTTTTTGTTTGACTGGTAATGGTAGTATAGCTTGGCATAGGAGACTCCTACACTTGCAGTGTTCGTTTTTTGTGATAATAGTATTAATAGTATTCAGAGCTCTGAACGATACTGTTACAGGGTCTGAACTATGCTATTATCACTTTAAAACAGTGGTATTATCACTTTTGGGACTACGGTATTATGGGAAAATTTTTGTATGCATTACTGTAGCATTATTTTTGAAATCCATATATTAAAATATTCTCCCATATTCTGTTATCTGTAGCCCCAGTATATCTGCATTTAAGGCTTCTCTTAAGAAGTTTTTATTGCCAAAAACTGAATGTAAATGTTTTAACTGATGCTATGTTTTTTTTTTTTGTTGATTGTTTAATATGTTGTTGTATCTGCAATGTTTTTCATATTGTTACTGGACGTCAGTGAAAAAGGGCATTTATGCTCACTGGACTTTCAGTATAAAACAACTAACAAACAATATGTTACTAAAAATGTGATTGTACATAAATCTGTATATAATTGTTGCTTGTATATAATTTTCCTTGTTCTGTCTGTCTTCCCCCAACTCGTGTTCCCCCCTCCACCCTCTGTAACCGACGTGGAGCTTTTGCAAAAGAGTCTTTGACTCAAAGGTTTGTAATTCCGAATTTACAGTAAATAAAAATAAATAAATATTTTGGCTGGGGTTGAGGCTGCCCTTTCCATGTTGACAACCCATTCATGTTCCTCCAGGGAACTCAGTGCTGCCCTATGTTTTTGTATCCCTGTGACAATGACTTGGTACATAGCAGCCTGTCATGCAGCAATGGCATTGCTGTATGCCTTACTCTCTCATGGCCAGAAGTACCACTGATAATTAGGTGAACACTCTTGGGGCTGAGGCCAGTCCAAATAGTAAGGCCTTTTACTGGTAGTGCCAGCCTAGAATGTGGAATCTGAGGTACTTGTGAAGTGATGGTCTGATTGGGACTTGCACTATGTATCCTTCAGCTCTGTGGAGGTTAGGAAATCACTTGGGTGGATTGTATTGTCTCCCTTTGAATTTCCTGTGCCAGACAAATTGATTTGAGTATTTCTAACCACAGGAATCCATCAGTGTATTCACAAAGTGCAATCATCTAGGAATGAACAGCCCCAGAGACTGGAACTTTGTGGTACTTATGGAACATTAGAATCAGATTCAAACTCTGCTCTGGGGTCATGCTCCACCCTGCCTCTAGACATTAGATTTATTTCTCCCCTGAAGAGATCAGTTTTGCAAATGTCATCTCTACACTTCTGGGCAATTTACAGTTTGTTTTATTTTAAGTTCTTGATAAAGTATTTTAGTCATTTCCTGACAGCTCTGCATTAATTAGGGTGTAATTTGTATAACTGTTAAATTAGGATTTATTTTGCATCTCTGGTTCCTGATTGGATCCCAAGAACTGGAGAAGGCTGCTAGTCGGTTAGGGAAGTAGTATATTTTTTAATATTTTTATTTTAAAAAGTTTTTCATACAACCACTTTTGCATTTTGTGTCCATTTCATGCTCTGTTCCTTTTTTCAGGAAACTGATCTGTTTCTTTACAAATTCATTACTTCACTTCTTTCTGAGGTTACCGTAAAAAACATTGGCAGTTTGTGTGAAAAAAAAGGAACCAAACTTCATTTTAAATTAAGTCATTGGTTTTAACATAGTTGGGATTCTTGTCAAAATACTTTTGTTGGGTAGGAACCGGTAATGTTTTTTTTTTCTGGTCTTCAGAGTTTGGTAAGACTGACAAACCTTTAAAGAAAACTGGCAGGGTTTAAAATGTACTATTTGTTTTCAACGTATGGCAAAAGCAGACTTCCACAACCTTTGTTTAATGGGCCTAGGTCCAGATCATGACTTTTTAAACTGTGATCTCTGTAAAAGATTTTGCCCTAAAATACAAAGGAAAAGGAATGAAAAAGACAAGATCTTATGGCTTCTCATTCTGCCTGTATGTCACCTAAAGGCTCAGAGGAGGGTCCTCCCCTTCAAAGTAAATAGTGGTCCCTGTCAGAGGGACAGAAATGAAAGATAAAGCTGCTTAAGATGATACAGAGGACGGGGTGTCTGACAAGGGGAACCCTGAGTCCAGTAAAATAAAAAAAGCCTCTGAGCTGCCACTGGAACTGGTGCCTGCTAAGACAAATCAAAAAGAGAAAAATGCCTTGATCACATCTCCTGGAAAAGGAGAGGATTAAACAGCTGACTCAAAACAAAAGCCCTCAGAAGAGGACATGGCAAAGGCATGGCAATTTTCCTAAGCTTTCCAAGGCTGTGGGAACTTTCATTAATATGTCTTCTACCCCCCCCCAACCACCACCACCACCTTCACCACTCAGGCTCCAGTTCCATATCCAATGTTTGTAGAGGAGGAGGAGGAATTGCATTTTGAAGATAAGGAGGAGGAGAAGCCCCTGGAACAAGATGATTCTGAGCAAGAATTTGGCTCTTATCCTAGGTCTTCAATGAATTTATACATCCCATTATTAGGCAGATGGTGAACACCCTCAACATCTCCTTCCATAAAACAGAGGAGGATGATGAGGAGATGGAATTAATTGATATGATGGAATTAGCTCCCACAAAAGGTTGCTTCACCCCATTCACAAATCCCTCAAGGAAGTCACTAACAAGACTCTGTCAGGACCCACTTCAACTGCTGGTATTGACAAGAACATTAAAAAAAAGTATCAAGTGAACAAACAGGGGATTGAATACCTGTACTCCCACCCTGACAATAAAGGGGAGGTCCAGATAGTTGCTTTTGGCAAGGCCAAAGTACCCTCTTCCTCCCATTTTCCTGAGAAAGATTCCAGAAAACTGGATAGTATGGACACAACAGTATGTGCATTAGCTTCCTTGCTGCTCAGGCAAGCAGCTTACATGGCATACACAACTCAGTACCAGAAGGCACTCTGGAACTATCATGGTACCGAGCAAAACAGCAACTGGTGACTTAGCACATGGCATGACTGGCACAGTTAGATCAGCCATGGATACTACAAAGTACCCATTCCATATGGCAGTAGACACAGATTGACACTGCCTCAAGGGTTCTGGACCATGCAGTGTCCACAAGAAGATTTGCTAGGTTAAAGACTACTACCTTATCCCAAGACATATAGATAAAGGCTGTGGATTTCCCCATTGATGGAAAATCCCATTTTGTGATAAAATAGAGGCTTACATGAAAAGGTACATAAGTACAAAACCACCTACAAGAGCAATACTGAAAAATAAAAGGCCAGTACTTCCTGCAGGCCTTGTGGAAGAGGACATGGGGTGCTGGCTACTACCCAAAGCCCTGTGCTCCCTGTTAATGCCCACCAAAAAGAAGCTACTATAGGGATGGGAAAATGGACACTAAGTGTGCAGCTGCAACTGTAGCTCCTAAGCCCCAGCAGAAACAAAACCTCTGACAACTCTGCCAAGGTTGTCCATCAATTGCTATTGGCAGGAAAGTTGGCATATTACTTCTAGGAATGGTCAAAGACCACCACACACAAGTGGGTCTTTGAAGTAGTGAGCAAAGGATTGCCCCTTATAGATAGAAAATTCTTCAAACTGCAGAATCTCAACAATTTTCATCGTCACACGCCAACAGAAAAATAATTTATTGGAGCTGGAAGTAAAAACATAACTACAGTCTCAAGCAGTGGAGAAAGTATCACCACACCCCTGGATAAGGGTCTATTCTCTAGGAACTTCCTGACCCACAAGAAAAATTGGGAGTGGCAACCCATTAGGTCTGAGATATCTGAACAAACACATAAAAAAGGAAAGATCCAAGATGGTAATACTAGGCTTAGTGATACCTACTTTGCAGGTGCAAGACTGGTTGGGTCACTGGATCTAAAGAATGCCTATTTCCACATATCAATCAGACCAACTCACTGAACATACCTCATGTTGAAACTGGGGAATTGCCAATACCAGTTCACATCTCTTCCCTTCAGCTTCACCTCAGCACCAAGGGTTCCTTCAATGTGTCTAACTGGTGGCAGCACATCTGAGAAGGGAAGCTGTGGTGTTTTCATAGTTTCATATGGGGGTAATCTTTTTTAATGAGAAAAAATTCCTTTTTATATAACTGCCATCTTGTTTCCTTTTTTTAATTTCAAAACCCTTTAAAATAGTATCATATATAGGCCAAGCTCCCTGCTCTGCATTCTATCGAAACTCCAGGAAAGACTGATCCATGGACAACTCCAAGACTACTTGGAGGTCCATCAACTTCTGGCACCCTCCCAGCACAGTTTCAGGACCACGCTGGGACTGATACTGCCCTAACCAAATTCTCAACGAAAGTACTCCGAGACCTGGACAAGGGGTCCCCTACTGGAGCGGTTTTTGTAGACCTTTCCAAGGCCTTCAACCTGCTCAGTCACAACTTGCTCCTAGCCAAGCTGGGCAACATAGGCCTCAACTGCCATGCTCTAAGGTGGTTTGAAAGTTACCTAACTGGTTGCACACAGAGGGTAAAATGGAAGGATGCCATATCTGATTTCACTTTCACTAAAAGAGGGGGTGCCTCAAGGAGCGATACTTGGCCGCCTCCTCTTCTCCCTGTTCACTAATGAACTAAGTGACCACTGTGGAGGTAGCACTGTCATCCAGTATGCAGATGGTGCTGTCATCTATTGATTCACCGCCAACCTGGCAGACCTCAGTCCCTTACTCCAAGATGAGCTACGATCCCTTGGAACTGGCTCATTGAGAACAGAATGGTCCTTAACACAAAAAAAAAACAAGGTCATGTTGTTTGGTCCTAGATCCCTCAGTCAGGACAGAAAACAATACCTACATCTCACTTCCGTGTCTGGCACCTGCGTAGAAGTAGTGCCCTCCCTAAAATACCTTGGCCTCACCCTGGACCAGGGTCTCACCTTTAAGAACCATGTGGACCAAGTTACCAAAACCATACATGGGAAACTAGGCACCCTCTACTGACTAAAAGACCAGTTTGTACCGGAAGCCATGGTCTCTATCACCACCAGCGTCCTCCTCCCAGCACTCACATGTGCCACCCCAGTCATACATGGGCTGGCGAAGACAGAGAAGAACAGACTCCAAGTACTGTAAAATAAGCTGACACACTTTGCCTCCCTGGCAAACCCCAGGAATCACCACTGTGATACCCTATCCCTACTTAACTGGCCCTCACTGGATGCCCGCCTCCAGTATCCTCCGCTATGCCTAGCCTACAAGTTAATCAGCCCGGCTCCTCCCCCTGGTCTCTCTGGACTCATTACTCTAAAGTTCAATCCCCAGCTTCTCTGCACAGCAGGACAAAATCTCCTACAAGTACCCAGAGTAAGAACCAAGGCAGGTGGCAAGTCATTCACCCACACTGCTCCCACCCTGTGGAACATACTCCCTCTGCAGAACGCACCCTCTGTTAAAAGTGTCCACACTAGGCTCAAGGCCCACATGGTGGCAGCCAGTACCTGCCACTGCATCGACCCCGGAGACCACCCCTAAGATTTAAGGTTTCTGTGGACCTATCCTGACTCTAACGTGTTTCCTTTAGGTCCAGTACTACTCCTCAACTTTACAGCTTACCCTATTTTACTTTTCATGTATCATGATTGTATGTGGCTGGTAAAACATGTAACTTGTGCTCACTGCTTCACTATGCTGAACCATGGCTGTATGTTGCCTGTAATAGATGTAAATCATGCTCACTATTTCACTATGCTGTTCCATGTAAATCCCAGGTTGCCCCTCCGGGGCCCAGTGGTCTTACCCGATCACCAAAATTTAATAAATAAATAAATAAATACAAACATACCAACACATGTACAGTATCTTGCTAATCAGGACTCCATTAGATGGATGCTACACTTAGTTTTTGGACTGTGACCCAGAAATGTGTTTTTAACACATTTTGAAATTCTTTTTGTGAGAAAACTTTCTTTTTTAATATGGCCATATGAAACAAGAATCTGCCATACAAAACAAGATTGCCTTCATACAAAAAAAGAATTACGACATATTTGTTTCGCATTCTCATTTTATCAAGACATCTTTTTTAATTAACATGATACAATCTCACAAAAAAAGGTGCCTTTATACAAAAAAGAATTTGAACTAAGTATTTTTACATGTTGTTTGTATTAAGGCATCTTTTTTTCTGAGTGTGACAAAATCTCACAAAAAAAGATGCCCTCATATGAAAAAAAGATTTGGACTTAATTTTTTTTCCCACATTCTTTTTTGTATGGGGGATTCTTTTTTCTTGAGATGGTGTAATTCTCACAAAAAAGAATCATTCATACAAAAAAAGAATTTGGACCTAGTTTTTTCACATTCTTTTTCATATGAAGGAATTTTTATTTCACAAGATTGTGTCATTCTCATGAAAAAAGATTTCTTAATATGAAAAGAGAATTTGAGTTTAGGTTTTTTTACACATTTCAGCTTTAACAAGCCATAACTCTAGCAGTCTTTGGAGTTGAGACAATCTATATATCAAAGCAAAGGTCTCAGTGAGTACTACAAGACCAACACATACTAGCCCCTAAATAATTTAGTGGTTTATACAAAACTATTCAATTATTAAAATTAAAATGTAAATTACCATAGGATAGCACTGTAAATGTATTGCTGTTTTGGACTGCATCTTTGAGGCATTCTGTGTGTGTGGGAGGGGGAGTGACAATTAGGGTTGACAACTCTAAGAAAGACCCCAGCCCTGATTTACAAAGACTCCAGAGAGGCAACATTATATATGTGTTTTTCCTTTTGCTGCCTGTAGTTTGGGGGTAGGGTATTAAGGTTGCAAACCTTAGCACATTTCCCTACTTTTGTTGGTTTAATCTGAACAATAACTGGTGAATTAATGGAAGTTTTCTGCAGAGAATATATCGTGCAGTGTCATTTTCTGGCTATACAGAATAGATTCTTAATGACTCAATACTTATATATTTAATTAATGATTTAAAGTATCTTAACTATATAAGCAACATCTAACATCCAGTAACTCCACATCATGAAAGATACATGCATTACATTAATACATAGGAAAGTACTGGCATCTGCGTTTTCCAGTTCTGTCCACATGGGAGGATTTTTAGTTATGTACGCAGTTGCTTGTTTTGCAATTGCATTTGCAATAAATCTATACAGAATGTATCTGGGCCAATCCTATGTGCCTGTTTTTCTCCAATTTGGGCTGTTTATTTTTCAAGGAGGGAGGCTGTATAGCGCAGTGGTTTAAAGCTCTGAGCTGCAAACCTGGAGACCTGGGTTTGAATCACTCAGCCCCTGCTTGCATATTGTGTGACCCTGAACAAGTCACTTAACTTTCTTGTGCTCCCAGTTTGCACCTGTAAACAAGCTTTCAGCTTAGCATATCTCTCCTGTTAAAATACATAAATAAATGAGCACCTTTTTAAACTTTAGTGCTTGTGCTTTTTCCTTTTGTCACATTTTCTCCTGCTTCACAGGTCTGTACACTAATGGCATGACTGGAATGTTTCTTTATATCTACTGTGCCTGTGAGGGGGAAAGGGATGAAATTATTACTTTTTTCTTCGAATGTTTGTGTTTGGTCAGTGCTATAGTTTGTTAATATTTAACTACAGACTGAAGGAAATGAACTGAACACTATAGTGTGTGCTTTGTGTGTCTCTACAGAATTTCATAGAGAGTAAATTACCAGAGACAAGATATTGGATTGGACTTAGAAGAGAAAATGGCAAAGATTGGGTTTGGTTAAACGGCACCTCCTTTCCACCTGACAGGTGAGCATTTCAGTTGATTTTTTAATGAGAAAGAATGTATTATTCACACCACATACTAAACAGAAGGGTACTTAGCCAATAAAATTAGAGGTGTGTGAAGTTGCCAAAATTCACTGCATTAAAAAAATCCACTGATTTTGGCAAATTTGCAGACTCAATTTGCATTGTTCTTCACCAGGTGAATTGACCAAATTTGTATGGCGAATGGTCAATATGCCTGGTGAAAAGCAATGCAAATTCCATGTTACACCCCATCCCCAACTCAAAAATGAGAAAAAAACATACATCCTCCAATGCCCCAAAAGGATAAGAAAAAGATATCCCACTCCCCTGACACCCTCTTCATTCCTCTGCCCTCCCCATCCTGCCCCGGCGAAATGCTGCTCATTATGGATCATGTTTGAGAAAGTAATCCCTTCCCCCACCTGCATGCTAAACACACTCCCCCAGCCTCCCCCTACCCATGTCCCCATTATTTTTATCAAGCAGCATAAATACAGTGCCCTTACCCATATCAAACCCCCCTCTGGTTCTCCCATCCTCCTTCCCCCAATACAGTAGCTATAAATAAACCTGAAATAAAGATAATGGTCCCCCAGTGCAGAGCATCTGCTCTGTTTAGACTCTGTGAATGAATGACTGAATGAATGGTGACATCTTTGCTCCTTGTAAAACCTGACTGGTTGCATTTTCAGCCAATCAGGTTTTACTAGGAGCAAAGATGTCACCACTCATTAATTACCACCATTACTAGATGGGAATTGAACACTCTGCACTGGGGAACAGTTTTCATTATTCCAGGTTGATTATGTAGGTGCTGATAGGGGGGTGTGGGTGGTGGGGACCAGAGGGAGGCTGGGTTGCTGTGATAGGGTCAGGGACCCTATCCCACTTAGAAAATTATAGTGATGGTTGAACAGTCCAGCTTCAACAAAGTTTCCCACATGTTGAGAAACTAGGGATATCCAAGGCATAAAGTAGTCCTAGAAGTAAAATACACTTGTATTTACTTTTTTATTCCTCTATGTATGTCACTTGTACTACACATTCTGTCCTTTAGTATTTTTTGTGCCTTGCTAGCCGACAACTGTCAGAGTATTTTCCTTCTTCTTTTTCATCTATCTAGTTTTCTTCTGTGTTTTGTAACCCCCATCCCCCAGAATGTAACAGACATGCTGGTCTACAGAGACCACCAAAACAAACATTGCATGAAGGCTTTGCTTTTAAACAAGACTAAAGCAAACAGTCCAAGGGTTATAACCTTCCAGCTAACAAATAAATAAAGCTCTCCTTGCTACAGAAACTCAGAACGTGAGCTTGGTAGTTTGACTGCTAATGGGAGGATGAAGTCCCTTCCCCACCATCCTCAATACAAGTATAAGATCAAGTTTTGAGCAGTAAATCCTGGCAAATATACCTGTGCTACATAATTTGTTGTCTGCATGCTGCTGCTTATATTAGGGGACAACTGAGGCTGCCTTCCTGTGAAATGAAACATGCTATAAGGAAACATTTGATAGCTTTAGAAAAGAAGATTGTAAAAAAATTATATAAAATATAACACTACATATCGAATAACAGTTAAAACAAGTTCTGTTTTTCTCTAGAAGAATATATGCTGTTTAGGGCTACAGAGGGCAGAGCCCTGCAGACCTGTTACTTTGAGTATAAATGCATTTCTGCATTCTTTGCGAACGAACATGTTGGTTTGTCAAAAAATGCTGACTCCCTGTCAGAATACTGCACGCTCACACTATCTTTTTTTTCTCTTTGCTTTCGGTGGTCTATGACCGCCAAAATACTTAGCCCCCACTCAACCTTCCCTCTCAACACCCCTCAGAAACATAATAATAACACTGGGGTAGCCCAGTCCCCAGTTGTCCTAATAATGACATCTCCCCCTCCACTACCGTGCATGCACTATTCTGCTTTTTTTTTTAAAAAACAAAAAATATATATATTTTTATACTTCTCCCCACCCGACTGTCCATATCAGCACTCACCACTCCACTCCTCCCCAGAAATGTAACGGTGACACTGGGGGTGCCCAATCCCCCAGTGTCAAGATCAGCATTTCGGTCCTGTTTACCGCATGTGAGCAGTTGTGCTTCTTTTTTTTAACCATTTAACTTTATTACACTTCCCCGCACTTGACCCTCCCTCTCAGCACCCACCAACCCACTCCCCCTGAGAAATGTAACAGTGACACTGGGGGTGCCCAATCCCCCAGTGTCATGATCAGCGTCTTGGTCTTCTTTTTTGAAATTTGTTTTAACCTGTAACAAGAAAAACATCCATCAGCGTCTTTTGCATTGTTTCTGCCTCACACTTGACCATCCCACAGAGCACCCGCCACCCCAAGCCCTAACTTACGCAACAGGGTTCAACAATGTAATTCTCTGTGGACTGCAGACTTGTCTTCATTCTTCAAGGCACAACCACAAACTGAAGAAAGAGGTATGCCATTCATTGTATTTCAATGGGGTTTTGAAGTTGGAGGCATAACTTGGGCATTCCTGCATATTTTTGGCCCACATTTTAAACATATCTTCTTTGGGACCTCACCTCAAGAACAGTGTCATTGTCAATAGGAAAATCTCTCCTGAAAGGGATTTTGTGGTCCTTGTAAAATCACCTTTTGGCAGGAATTGAAAATGTATCGCCCCTGTTCAATGGTGAAGTCATAAGAAGGGTAAGCTGAAAATTTGGTGTAAAAATATTAGAAAACAACAAAGTTATGAGCCTAGGCTGAATTTTGTGAACGCAGCATCATAACTTTGGCAATTGTCAATATTTCTACCCCAAATTTACAACATAGCTATATCTTTACAACACCTCATCAGTGGGACAGCTGTTAATTTTCAAATCCTGGCCAAAATGTTTTCTTTTTTTTCTTTTTTTACATCTGAAAGGTGATTTTGCAGTCCCTGTGCGAAATCACCTTTTGGGGAGGAGTTAACAATTTTCTCTGCCCTTCTTTATGAGGAGGGGTCATAAGAAGGATATGTTAAAAATCTGGTGCAAAAAATATAAATATGAGCCTAATTTGAATTTTTGTGAATGCAGTCTCATGACTTTGGTAATTTTCAGTATTTTTACCTCAAATTTACAAAACAGCCATATCTTTACAGCACCTCATGAATGTTACAGCTGTCATTTTCCAAATCCTGGCCAAAATGTTTTTTTTTTCCACATCCCAAAAGGTGATTTTGCATTCATTGTGCGAAATCACTTTTCGGCAGGAGCTGAACATTTTCTTTGCCCTTGTTCATTAGATTGGGTCATAAGAAGGCTATGTTGAACATTTGGTGTAAAAATATTTAAAAAAACAACAAAGTTATGAGCCTACATTGATGTTTGTGAATGCAGGCTCATAAGTTTGGTAATATTCAATATTTTTACCCCAAATGTTCAATAGACCCATTTCTTTACAGCATCTCATGACTATGACAGCTGTCATTTTCCACTCCTGCAACCCAAAATTTGATTTCACAGTCCCTGTTCCAAATCACCTTTTTGACAGGAGTTGAACATTTTCTTTGCCCTTCTTCATGTGGCAGGGTTATAACAAAGCTATATTGAAAGTCTGGTGTAAAATATTACAAAACAATTGTATGAACCTACATTACATTTTGCTGATGTAGGCTTGTCATTTTGGAAATTGTTAAAATTTGTACCACAAATTCCTCATTTTCAGCCCTATTGACTCTGGCCAGAGCTTATTAAAGTGAGTTCTCATTTGGAAGCTTGGAGTTCAGAAGTTCGTGGTACTGTTGCATCTGCATTTGCAGCCATTTTAGCAAGACGTTCCATTAGGGAAGGGCTAGCCCATAATGTCATTGGTATACAGGGAAGGCTTGGGTGCTGTCCTGTCAGAAAGTGTTTTGTTTAAAGGGAGAAACTTTCTAGAAAGGATATTTCTTTGTATATTCTTCTGTTTATGCTTATGAAAAGGGTTTAGCATTGTGGTATAATTGCCCCTTTATATACTGTATGTCTTCTTGAGAGGAATGCAGCTACAAGGATTGTAAAGCCAGTATTCCTCTAATTGTTTGTGTATAACATGATTGACATATCATACGACACATGAGCAGTATATTAGGCCTGCTCAGGTAACCTACAGTGAGTCTGCTCTGGCTAAGGAGCAGAGAGAAACCCTTAGGGAGAAGCAGTGTGGAGCTAGAGGAGTATCCAGACAGTGATTTATTGAGTTTCTTGTTACTTAAAGTGTGAAGGTGATACAAGCTTAAGAAGGAGCTCATGTTGAAAATCCTATAAAGCCTAAAAGGAAGGAGGAATCACTGTGGTCTATGATTAACCCTGGACCTCCAAAGGTCAAGTTTGAGCTGCCTGGTTAATAGAGACTGCTCACCCAGAACTCATTAAGGGGAGAGGACTCAGACAGATAAAAAGCTGCAGATGAACTTGGGGAAAACCCAGGAGGCATTGGCAGGGTGGCCATACCATGTAATAGAGTCAGTTCCTAGTGTCTAGAAGGCACTGTAAGATCTGCTTGCAGTGCTATAGTGAAAGGTCTCCTATCTGAATCCCAGCCCATCCTCTATTATTTTTTTTTGAATGTCCTTTTTGGAAGCCCGCCCTGCCCTCTGATGTTCCTCCCACACCATCGGGCATCAGACCCCTCCCCCTCAGCCCCCATGACTTACCCCTCATGTCGGGGGGGGGGCGACAACCCACCAGTCCAGATCCACTTCAGGAGAGGTGCCCCCAGTGATGCAATGAGGTGAAAATTGTCATCCTGGGTAGACTCCATTTGTAGATACTTTCCTTCCCTTGCAGAGAGGGAGCATATAATGACACCAGCAGAGGTGTGTACATGCATCCGCATGTGCTCTTCCTGGCATCTGCCCCATCTCCACCCCTCTTCCTATAGTGTCAGTGCACTACCCCCCAGCTTCTGCTAGGGGCCAGAAGCGCATTGAACACTGAAGTCCACCCACCCAGGAGAGGGAAGGCAGTCCCTTGGATGATTGATCCCTCTCCCCCCACCAACTCCCAGTGGCCCGAGTCCATTCCCAAGCCCAGGTCACCAGCATGGCACAAGGTGTGGCATCCAGCGCTTGAACCCTCAACGCCACCGGCCAGGCTCCTTTGTTTTCTTTTGTGCCTGACCCAGTGACTCAGTCCCCACTCCCTCAGACCTACACCTGCCCCCCCGGGGCTTACATAGAAACATGGCAGAAGGAGACCAATGGTCCATCTAATCTGAACATTTGTTTGCTGGTACCCCTATTGGGACATAGCGACTGTCAGTCTGAGTTTGCAAAGCCCCTTCCCTGAAATGCATGTAATTCCTGTCCCATCCTAGTTCGAATGATGTGATCATTTTGGCCTCCACTACATAGGAGGGCAATTTATTCCAATGCAGTATGATGTGCTCTGTGAAAAAGTGTGTCTTGACATAATGCCTGAAATTCCCTACTTTGAGCTTCTAATTGTGTTCCCTCATGTTAGTATTATTGGACCTAGTAAATAGTTCAGAGTAGGGAACTCTGTTGATGCCTTTTGGGTATTTGAATGTCTCGATCATGTCCCCCCTCTCCCTTCTAGACTCAAGTGACAACAAGTTCAACTCCTTCAGACATTCATTCTATGTCAGCTTGTGTCCTCCTGATATCATTTTTGTGTACCTTCTTTGAATCATCTCTAGTTTTTTTTATGTCGTTCCTAATGTGTGGTCCCCAAAACTGGACACAGTGCTCCATATGAGGCCTCACTAAAGATCTATAAAGAGGTTGAGTGATGTTTCAGTTCCTGCGGTCAGAGCTTCTGCTGATGCATCCCAACATTCTGCTGGCCTTGCTGTATGCAGTTACACTGATTGGATACTTTAAGGGTTTCTGAGATTAAGATTCCTAGGTCTCTTTTTATGTTTGCTCGCACGCATGTGCAAGAAACATAGTGCCATCATCCGAGTTTTCAGAGGTCTATCACCCCCTCTTCCAATTCAGTCACTGTGTTGACAGGCATGGCCCCAGTCTGCCAATGCATACTGGAGCTGTCTATGACAGCAGTCCAAAATGCAGTGGTGTACAGTTGAAAGGGGGAGCTACACTTCAGTGAGGAGCGAGAAGATATCGCCTGCTCATGCGCAGCTCCCCCACACACACACACACACACACACACACACACACACACACACACACACAGGCACGCATGCCATGCGGCTTCGTCCTTCCCCATCAAGACACACTGTATAGCTGGACAGGGTGCCTAATCCCCATCAGCTGTGCTGTGTTCCCCCAAAGCTTTTTCCACATGCCGCACTGGGTGCCCACCCCAGTGTGGCAACTCCTGGTCTGCTGAGGGTGCCCAATCCCCTGTCGGCTCCACTGTCCTTCCCCCGAGTACAGGGTGCCATGCTGACAGCCCACCCCAGCATGGCAAATGTTGCTATGGCTGACGGGGTGCCAATCCCCCATCATCTCCAGGCTCCCCCAACCAGCCGCCCTTGTGCCACGCTTGGGAGCCCACCCAGTGTGGCAAACGTCCTGTCATCATGTAAAAAAAAAACCTGTAAAGAAAAAATGGTCCCACGCAGTCTCCCTGCCCCCACAACCCGCACCCACCCACTGCGCATACCTCCCTCCCATCCCCCTCACCCCATACTTACCTCCGGAGTCCAGTGCGGCGATCTTCGGTGGACTGGAACACATCTGCACTCTTCAAAGCCAACCACGAACTGAGGAAATGCTGGTAAGCTGTATAATGGGATAGATAGGGTTTTTTCAACTTTGTTGCACATCTCAGGCATTTTTTGGAATTTTTGCACCAAATTTGCAACATGGGGTTTTTGGGACCCCTACTCATGAATGCTGTCACTGTCATGGCATTATTCAGGCCCAAAGGGTGATTTCGCAGTCACTGCACAAAATCACCTTTTGGGACTGATTAATGAAACAACACTGCCAGTGTTCATAAGGTGGGATCTCAAGAAGCCTATTTTGAAAATTTGGTGGAAAAATTCCAAAAAATGACTGTTTTACGAGCATGTGTTGCGCAGTTCCTACGCACGCTCGTAAATTCACAAATTTTCAATGTTTTCACTCCAGATTTTCAACATTGCCATTTTACCACACCTTCTTTTGAGTAGTATAGCTGTCATTGTTCACATCTCACCCAAAATGTGTTTCCGCCCATGTAGTGCACAGTGGCGCAGTCGGTGTGCGAAATCAATGTACGGGACAAATTAAGAAAATCACAGTGACACTGTTCATGAGCAGAGGTCTTAAAATGGCTATGTTGAAAATTTGGTGAAAAAATTCCAAAGAATGACTGTTTTACGAGCGTGCGTTGTACTGTTCCTACGCACGCTCATAAGTTCGCGAATTTTCAATATTTTCACTCCAGATTTTCAACATTGCCATTTTATAACACCTTCTTATGAGTAGTACAGCTGTCATTTTCACATCTCACCCAAAATGTGTTTTGCACATGTAGCGCAAAGTGGTGCTGTTGGTGTGTGAAAGCAATGTTTGGGACAGATTTAAGAAAATCACAGTTACACTGTTCATGAGCAAAGGTCTTAAAATAGCTATGTTGAAAATTTGGTAACAAAAGTCCATAAAATGACTGTGTTATGAGTGAGCATTGTACAGTTTCCACGCACTCGTAAGTTCATGATTTTGCAAATTATTTTCACTCCAGATTTTCAACATTGCCATTTTATTACACTTCCTTATAAACAGTACAGCTGCCATTTTTCATATGTCGCCCAAAATGTGTTTTCGCACATGTAGTGCACAGTGGTGCTGTTGGTGTGCGAAAGCAATGTTTGGGACAGATTAAGAAAATCACAGTGACACTTTTCATGATAGGAGGCACCAAAATGCCTGAGTTGACAATCTGCTGTAAAAAATTCCCAACCTAATTATATTACTGATGTGTGTTGCACAGTTTCTATGTAAGCTCGTGACTTCACCAGTTTTTTTAATATTTTTACTGCAGATTTGCAACATTGCCATTTTTTACACCTCCCCATGAACAGTACAGCTGTCATTTTTTACATCCTGTTGAATGTTTTTGCACCTGTGGTGCAATGCCGTAGTCACTGTGCATAAGCAGCTTTCGCTACCAAACTGATATTCCCTGTTCATGAGGTGGTGTCACAAAACCATGTTGAAAATTTGGAGTGAAAATACCAACAAATGCCTGAGGTATTAGGGTTTCCAACCATAACGCCCAACCCTGTAAAGAATGACAGGCATCAGGGGTGTGACTTGGGATTCTTGCCTGTAGTGCTCATTCAGTTCCACACCCTGCAGCCAGTGAGAGTCATGGAGGTATGCCTTGGACTCTTCAGCCCCAAAGTTCACCCCATTCTCCTATATCGCACCCATCTCACCATATTTCCTAATGGAATGGGGTGCGCATAAGAGCTGAAGACCTCAAGGAACACTGTGACACTTGTCAGTGTCTGCAGGGTGGAGTGTGGTGAAATGGCGTGGCTGTTATGCCTGACAAACCAAAGGCACACCCCAGTGCCTGTCACTCTCTGCAGGGTGGTGGTGGGGTTGGCTTCAGTTCAATACTTCACTGCCATTCCTATTACGCAGCTCTGTAACTTCTACGCTACCACTGCCAATGCCAGCAAGCAAACATTCGGCATTGACAAATTCTTGTTTTCAGATGAGGTGATAAGTTTGATTCCATTTAACCCATATTCAGTTGGGGTTATTTCTGCCCAAGTCCATCACCTTGCATTTCTTTGCATTAATGTTCAGTTGCCATTCTGTGGACCATGTTTCAAGCTTTTTTTTTGCCATCCTGAAGACTTCTGATAGACTCTTCAGTGTCCACTCTGCCTCCCAATTTTGTATCATCTGCAAATTGCGCTAATCTACCATTTATATCCTCTCCAATGTCGCTGATGAAGATGTTGAATAGCACCAACCTGAGGACGGGGCCCTGGGGAACCCCACTGATGACTTTTCCATTTGTTGATCTGAGATCGTTGATCACCACCCTCTGACTTCTGCTCTGGAGCCACACTTTTATCCAGCTGATGATATTTTCTGCTATACCTGTGTGTGTAAGTTTTGTAAGAAGGTGATTGTGTGGAACTGAGTTGAAGGCTTTACTGAAGTTGAAGTACAGCAGGTCCATAAGGTGTCCCCAGTCTATTTACGTGGTAACCCAGTTGAAGAATGATATGAGATTAGTCAGGCACACAATCTAACTGACATGAAGCCGTGCTGCTTGTTATCTTGAGGTAATTTTTGTCCAGGTATTCCATCATGTCATGTTTTATTAGTATTTCCATCAGTTTACATCCCTGATGTCAGACCTATGGGTCTGTAATTACCAGCCTCCTCTTTGCCCCTACTCTTATGCAAAGGATTACGTCAGTGATTTTCCAGTCATCAGGCACCACCCCAGTTTGGAGAGAGAGGTTGAACAGTGTGGACAAGGGTTCTGCCTATTCTTTGGCCAGTTATTTCATGATCCTATGGTGTATTCTGTCTGGTCTAGGTGATTTATCTTAGTTAAGCCCCTCAAGGGATTCAAGGACTCTTTTAGTGGTAAATGTAGGTGGTATCATTGCTTGAGCCTCTTTTGTAAGAGGTCTAATTCCACTAATTGGCATTGGTCCATCCCTGTCTCTAGTAAAGACCAAACAAAAATGTTCTCAGTATTTCTGCCTTTTGTCTACCGCCTTGTACTATTAGATGCCATCCTTAATTTTACCTACCTCTTCTGTTGTCTTCCTCTTCTCTTGGCTATATTAAAAATGCTTGTTTCTGCCTTGGCATTCCTAGCAATGCTGACCTCTGTGCTTGCCTTGGCTTCTCTGATTTTTTTTTTTTTAGCTATTTTGCCCTTTCTAGATACTCTTTCCACAAGCTTTTAACAGGGTTTTTGTGACTGAGAAAGGCCCTATGTTTGTCTTTGATAGCTGCCTTGACTTGGGTGTCGAACCATATAGAGTTTATTTGTTTGTTCTTTTTGGTTGAAGCCTTTGCACAGGTCATTGTGGCTTCCATTTTTGCTTATTTGATGTCCATCCAAAGTTCATTTGCATTGGAGTTTTGCTTGATTTTCTGTACTCTCTTATGGGTGAATTCCCAAATGTTGATGAAATCTGTGCCTTTGAAAGAAAGTACCTTAGTTCTGGATTGAGAATAAGAAGCTTAATTGTGTACAGGAAACCATACTGTGTTGTGATCAGTGTTTGCAAGTGGTTCCCTGACTGATGTAGTGCCCACCAGCTCTGAACTGGTTAGCACTATTTCTAGGATGGCCTTAAGCCTAGTGGGTTCATCTACTAACTGCATAAGGTGGCAGCCCAGTGCAGCCTCTACAATGGTTTGGTTCCTGAAAGATTTGGCTGCCAGGATAGACCAGTCCATATCTGACATGTTGAGAGCCCTCATTATGATAGTATCACCCTTAGATGTAATACCCTTGATATCATCATTAAGGTAGTTGTCCAGGGCTTTTGATTGCCTGGTAGGTCTATATATTACCCCATATAGATCTTCCTGCCAGAGGGAGTATCAATTCAAACCTATTGGGATTCAACACCTTCTTTGTTGGAAAGTTTGAATGATCATTTCCTTAATTCTCTTTTTATGTATAGTGCAAACACCCCCAGAGCTCCTTCTGTCCACTCTGAGGAGGGAGTATCCAAGTAGGGTGTGATCCCATACACTAGTATCAGAGACCCAGGTTTCTGTGATACCTGTTATGTCCAGCTTGGACTTACCTTGTCAGTGGTCCTCCCAGGCTTACTCCCCAGGCTGGACCTCCAAGAAGGTGCGCCCAATGGAGACTGACTTTAAGGTTTCCAGCAGGCCCCTACGCGGTGTTCTTCCTGGCTTGCCCTTCAGGGAGGGGATGCAGTGTCAAGGCTGTTCTCGATGGATGACTGAACTGTGTTACCAATAGGCAGTTGCAGGTGGGTGTGGTGGGACTGGAGGAGTGGCAAATCATCAATGGGCTGGCATTCTTAATGCTTTAAGTCCCTGAGAGGCATGGCATGCAATAACGTGGTGCACCAAAGTATTAACATCATGCATGCCTTCCCTAAATCTCAGCTTCAACAGCAGCTCCCCAGGCCTCTGCAGGGGGTTGGTCTGGCACTGAATGCTCACCCACCCTCCCCCCAGAGGAGAAAAGCAGTCCTTGGGATGCTCATATCTCCTCTCACAGGCTGGCCCCCCAGCTCCTCTGGTCTATTCCAGAACCTGGGGCATTGGCGTCACAAGAAGTAGCCCTACTGCTGTGTTGGTGTGTTGGCCCCATCTATTCTTTTTTTAATAGTGTCCTGACAAATGTCAGCATCTGAAAATCCAACCTGTAGATAACTGCCAATAAAACAACACCTCAGGATGTTTTGTACCATATTTTATGACTCCTGTTGTCTTCAATAACTGAACACCATGACATATGGTGCACTCACTTTGACAGGGAACGTGTGGTTGGTCAGGTACTAGATGTGCTGGTACTGAAAGAACAGAGATAGAACAGTAGAGCTTAAAGTCGGAACAGTTTGCTGACAAAATGACTGATCCTGTGATAATTGTGCAGGTGAAAGGAAAGTCCATAGAGGAGTTGGCAGCAACAAAATGGCTGACCCAGAGATAGTACTGTCTGAGAGAGAGAGATGCTGATGAATCTCTTGAAGATGATGTAGTGGTTGACTCAACAGTGGCTAGAGGCTGAGGGACAGCATTCTGTGGCACAGCAAGGAATTCAGACACTGGAGCAGACTGAAACTGTGACTGCAAACCGAGCACTGTTTGGGAAGCAAGGGACTGATGGGAAAGGAGTACTGGCATCTAATCCTGCTGAGAAGAATATCCTAGATGGAGAGTCATGTGGTGTGCCCCCTGCAGATTGTTGAGTTGCTGTGAAATCAGTGAAGTTGCTGGAGCTGAACGGTGTACATAGAGTATAGCTCCAATTGCCAGAGCTGATAGAACCTGAATGATCAGGTCAGCTATAGGAACATTTTAAGAACTTGGGTTCTAATGTCCAGAACAGTCCTGGAAGTTCAACAGATTGCAGGTATGAGGAACCAGTGGTCCTTCTGAGGCTGGAAAGGACTGAGTGTTTGATGCCCAAAACTAAAACTGAATTTGAACTGTGGAATATGCACCAAATGAATCATACCTGTGTACAGTAGGTATGTTATTTGTATTTGTAAAAATAGTAGATGGCGTGCCTATTGATGTTGAAAGGCTGTATAGTACTAGACCCTTTTACTTTACAAAGAATGGGATCAGGTACAGGTGTCACAAGAATATCCAGAAGACATATACTGAAGACCAGTTGGTGATACCCAGGGTACTTTGATTGCAGGTTCTTGAGGTAGCACATTTTGATGTCAGGAAAGGGCATTTGAGACATCATGGGATGTTAAATCAGATACTGTCCTATTTCTACTGGCCAAGGGTATTTGGCAAGGTAAAATTTATTTCTATGGCACCCATCCCCAGAGGCTCTGAGTGCCTCACATAAAAACAGATAAGGGATTAGAAGAAACATACATGAACACATTTTTAAAACAGTAGTAAAGAAAAAAATTGGATAAATAGATTCAGTAACAAATTCAAATCAGTAACCCTTATACAGTAATGTCAGATTAAATATCTATGTCTGTGAAGACCAATGAAAAGAGATGGGACTTGAGGTGGCTCTAAAATACCTCAACTGAAAGGGCATCCCTAATGGCAGGAGGAAGTGAATTCCACAGGACTGGGCCGGTGACACAGAACGCTCTGTCCCCGGCAGTCTTTAGTCTCATCCTGGAAATTGCCAGGAGGCCCCTAGAGGAGGAATGGAGGGAGGGGACTGGGGCAGCAGGTGTTAGGAGATCAGACAGATAGCCAGGGCCTAGTCCATGTAGGGCCTTAAATGTGAACAAGCCTACCTTGAAGATAACCCTTCTCCCCCTCTGGCAGCCAGTGCAGTTCATGCCGCACTGGAGTTATGTGACAGAACCTTGAAAGGCCTGTCAGCAGCCTGGCAGCTGTGTTTTGCACTATCTGCAGTCAGCAGAGGGTACCTCCCAAGACCCTGAAGTAAAGGGCATTACAGTAATCAAACCTGGACATTACAAAGGCACGAACCAGAGTAGGAAGGTCCTCAGGCAGAACTAGGGGTTTGATCCTGGTGATATTCCTCAAGTGGTAAAAATCACTTTGGACAAATGATGAGAGTTGAAATTCAAATGTCAGTCTATTGTCCAGGAACACACCACGGTATCACACCCTAGAGGAAGCCATCTATGGTGTAGGCCCTAGAGAGAGACCAGTTGCCCTTCCAGAGGAAGTCCTGTCGTACCTTTGGCCCGGTTCCAGTACCAGAATTTCAGTCTTATCACAGTTTAGTGGCAACCAGCTGGAGGACATCAAATCATTGATCTTGGCCAGGCAGATGCTAAGCACTTCCACAGCATTGGATGTTCCAGCGGAAAAGGACAAATACAAATGGGTATCATCTGCATAGCAGTGAAAACCCACATTATATTTCCTAATGAGCTCACCTAGGGGCAGCATGTACACTGCAAAAAACACTGATGACAAGATCGATCCTTGAGGCACACCGCACAACAGGAGCTTCAGGGAGGAGAAGAAATTCTCTATCACTGCCCATTGCTTTCTATCGGTGAGATAGGACTCAAACCAGCCAAGGGTATTTAAACAAGTTGTAAGGTTTTGCAAGACCTATATAACATGTCAGAGTGGGGTTGTAACCACAAGGGTAGCAGCCAGGATCGTCCCAAAGAATAAAAATGGATTTTGTGGTGAGAGGAGTCAGACTGGATGGAGTCCCACATCTTTTTGACATTAAGACTGGAAGAGATTCTTGGAGGTAGGAAGTACCTCCTAGCTATAGTTTCTGTCACTAAGCATGAAATGTAGAGGAATGGAACAAGATGGTGACCATCAGTGAGAAGTGAGAATGTGGTACGAGGGGTAAAGCCAAACCTCTGCTGGATCCTCTAAAGTCTGCTGCAAACTATTGATATAGAAGAGTGGCGCCTATGAAAATAAGACTGAATGCGAGTAATGCACTGTTGAGTGTGAATCCACACAAGAGTGAGAGACACTGCAAAAAGAATTGCCATACCTGAAATCAGAAGCAAGGTTCAAGAACGAAGTAAATTCGGGAGTTGATTCTCTTGACAGGACTCAGCAAAAGAGGTAGAAGCTGCAGACACTGGTACTCAGGCAGTTCTAGAGGGGGCCACGCCAGGATGGCTGAAATACTTTAAAAACTAGAAGTCTCATGCAGGCTGCAGAAGAACTAATAAACACCGTGGTGTTGGACAAAATTTGTCGCCAACTTTTGAATGGACTCCTGACAGCTTTTTTTTTGTTTTTTTACATCTATCAAATTCCATATTTTTTTTAATTTTATTTTAGTACTTCCACTTCCTGTTCCTTTAATTTGTCTCACAATTTCACTTCTCTCTGTGGCTGTATTTGATAACCTTTAAATGTTTGAAACTGGCTTCTGTAAGGATTGTTTCCCAATCCTTCATAAAAACTCTGTTATCCATTTCATAGGTTGGATTTTTCAAAATTCACGACTTCTCTGTATTCTATTTACCTAAATAAATGCTTCCAAATTCATGACTTACAAATATGTGCCTGAGTTAGTGCATCTCTCCCAGTGTCTAAATGCCTCCCAAAGAGATTTTGCTTCTTAAATATTGATGTCTGTCATGCTGTCTTCAGTTAAGGAAGGATTGACTGCCGCTGCAGTAGTTAAAATTTGATTCTCATAATCCAGTGGGTTTTCCACTCTTCTCTTACTTGTTTGAGGAAAGAATAAAGTAGGAATGCTTTCAAGAGATATTGTAACGTAGAACTTATTTGATGACAGGTGTAGTCCCTCGGACTTTACATGGAAAGGAAAAAGATTTTCTTATTTTAAAATTTCCTTTTACCGTAAGTAACCAGTGTTTCACTTTGGTACAATGTAAGCATACTTGAAAGTGCACACAAGGAGTGTAGTGCTCTTGGATTAAATCGAAATCATCAAAAACTCACAAATTCAGGCACTTACAACCCATAGAGAGAGATGCCAAGACTTTTTTTCGGTAAATAAAAAACATTTTATTAAAAAATAAAAGTAGTCATAATGCATAACGAAGTTTCAGACAAGAGCTTGTCCTTAATCAAATACAATCTAATAAAACACAATCAAACAGCCATTTAAATATAGTAAAAACATCCATGTGACAGGCATCTTTTTAAGCAATTTCATTGGTTCCCTTTTTTGAATTTTAACCAGCTCAGTCCTAAGGCTATAAACATCGGTCCCCTCTTGACATTGCACAGTCCATTTACACTGCTCTAGCCCACTTTATTTCCACCTTCAACACTATATGCAATATATTTGCCCCAGTCACCAAACTAACTGTCAAAGGCCACACCACACCGTGGATCTCCCAAATCCTTCTTGACCTCATGCGCCATCATGACAACCTTTGGCACAAAGCCCACAGATCTGGCCTTCCACTAGACAGACAACACTATAAGGATGCCAGGAACAAATGCACCTGGGAAATCCATAACGCTAAGGCAGGCTACTACCAGGAGGCTCTCTCATCCACCTGGGGCTCAGTGTGGAAGTTCTTAATAATATCAAAGAGCTCAGTAGTAAATCTATATCCCCAACCCTCCCAGCTCTAAGTCAATGGAGCCTTCACTCAGGACCCACATCTCATAGCTAATGCCCTCAACTCTTTATTCTATGACCTTAGTAGTGTGCTTCCACCCAGCTTCTTCAACTCTCCCTCAGGGCACACACCTTCTGCACTCCTTCACCCCAATACACCATCATTCAGGTTCAGGATTGTGTCCACTCGTGAAGCCTGGTCTTGTCTAAAGAGAGTCCTGGGCAAATCTAGTCACAGTGGTGACACACTGGACCTAAAGCTCCTCCACCTTGTCCTCGATACCATACTCACCCCCCTCACCAAAATCATTACCTTCTCCCTCTGTTTTAGTCAGTTCTACATCCTTGGAGATACAGGCAATAATCACTCCCATCCTAAAAAGCGGTGACCGCACCTCCCTGGGAAATTACTGCTCAATCTCCCTTCCTTCCACCCATATCCAAAGCCCTTGAAAAGATTGTTTCTGACCAACTCACTAATTACCTGTCAATATATAACCTACTCTGCCATGAACAGCATGGTTTCAGAAAGGGTCACAGTACCACCACTGCCCTCTTGGAGTATACATCCTTTATTCACAAATCCCTCAATCGTGGACACTTAGTTGAGTCAGTGAGTTATTGTTTTTGTACTCGGATTCTCTCCTGAGGTCCGACTAGTTTTTCTGGTCTCACAGTGCTGGGTGTTATTATGTCGGGTTACACCTTTGTTGTGGTGTTTGTTTCAGTTTAAGTTAGTTAAGTCATTGATTTGTTTTTGAGGCTCTGGAGTTTATTTTTGGAGTTTTATGCTAGCGCCCTGCTTTTATTTTTAGTGTTTGCTGCACTAGCAGGAGCAGTTTTACTAGCGTATGGATACAATTACTTCTTCTGGTTCCAGCTTCAACAGTTGTTCAACATTTGTTCTACCTCGCTTCTCCAGGACCTGCCAAATGGAGAAATAGAGTTGATGAGAATTGTTGATGATTACAGCATAAGGGTCATGAGTACTGTGTTAAAGTCCCTGTTGGATTCATGAAGTGGGGGGACAAATCTACAGGCCTGGAGTCTTCCTGGACCCTACTCCCAGGTCACTATCAAAGGGTGGTGGTCAGGCAGTGAGGGGTATATACTCCCTGGTGGTATGAGGACGGCAGGGCTGTCTGTATTGTCTGGGGTGCTCTGGGGGCTGGACTATATAGTTCTGTCCCCCCCTTCCCGATTTAGAGGACATTACTGCTGTGTCGGCGTGAAGTTGTATCCTCGCCTGGGGTTTGAAGTGTGAAGAAGATGTCTTGCTTGGATTTTAGTTGGTGGTTGTTTAAGATTTCTTCCCCCTCATTTTTGGAATATCGAATGGAATGTATTTTATGGCTGAAGGCTTTGATGGAACCTTCTAATAGTGACTAAATATAACAATATTGATTTTCAGTTTTTTGGTTCTGTTCGTGGAGGGAGGTTGTGAGAGAACCTCTCTAAATATTGATTTTTTTTTTGATTTTTACTTGACTGATAATTCTGTTTGGACATCATTTCCATCTTTGGAGGCTATGAGAGAGAGCCTCCAAAACACTAATCATTAATCACTGCTTTATATTTTATTCAGTTATTGACTGGGAGTGAGAGACCAAGTCAAATTTTACACACTGAACTTATTGTTTGTTTATTTTATTTTTACAAATTTTTAGTAGTTTTTAGGGCAGATTTATTTTATTTTGGAGGGAGATTGTGTGACTTGGGATTTATTTTGGTTATATTGTTTATCGTTATAATTGTTAATATTTTCTCTACTCTGTGAAAGAGAATGGTGATCTTCCTTGGCTGGGTGTAGACAGGTTTTAGTATGTATAGGGAGGGCCTTAAGATGGTCAGGCAGTATTACTCCACCAGGCTCAGGGAGCTATGCCCCTTCAGCCACCCCTTTTTGCCAACAGAGATGTATAATCATTGCCAATCCCTTGGGATTATTAGGAGGCATAGAAGGGGATGGGGCTGGGCCTGGTGGAGGAATGGAAAGGGGACATATTGGGGTGGTGAGGACCAAGTGACACCCTGAGGCGAAATGGTGCCAGGATAGGGGAAGTCCCTGTCTTGTTCCCATACCCAAGGGTCCAGAAATCAATGCTGGACAGGAGTCATGGTCTTCCACAACATCTCATCCAACCAGGGCGGTGTTGTGTAATGCTAGGTCCATCAAAAAACAAGACAGATATTATAGCTGATCTTGTTGAGATGGTGGACCTGGCATGTATCACTGAGACTTGGCTGGATGAGAATGCAGGCCTATTATTGGCTGCTGCAACTCCAGCTGTGTTCTCGGTGATTCACCACCTGAGGTTGGATCGTAGGGGTTGGGGTGTAGCCACCTTTTTTAAGACTGAACTGGGCCTTGTGGATGTTACAGTGGGGATCACTAGATCCTTTTAATGCATTATGGGAGAGGGTGTAGGTTGTAGGATACTCCTCATCTACTGCTCACCAGACGATGGGAGTTTATTCCTGGAGGAGATTGTGGACTTCGTTGTTGACATGGTGTTGGAGTCCTCTAGATGGGTAGTTCTGGGGGACTTCAATACCAGGGTCGATGATGAATTCTTGCAGTTTGGTCAAAATATTCTCCAGTTAATGTCAACACTGGGCCTTACACAGACAGTTACCTCCTCTACCCATATAGGAGGTCACTCATTGGATCTACTGTTCCTCCTAGGGATGAAGATCACCGACTTGGGGGTGGAACCAGTCAGTTGGTCTGACCATCACACCAGAGGGTTTAGCTTTGGGGCCTCCCCAAATGGACCTACCCTTATGGAGATGGTTTGGTACTGCCCTTTAAGGGGGGTTATCCCAGATGGTCTATCGGCGGTGCTGGACCTATCAGGATTGCTATGTGAAAGCACAAGTCCAGGGGATTTCATTCTAGCCTATACTAAGGCAGTGAGAGGTGCCCTGGACTTGATTGCTCCTGTTCGCATTTGACTACTCGGTCTTCGCCTAAGGTCCCCTTGATATGACGTGTCCTTGAAGGAGTTGAGGCGGGTTGGTCGAAGGCTGGAGAGAGCATGGCGGATGTCCAGCCTGGATGCTGACAGGCTTAGATTGATGGACCATTATAAAGGCTATCAATCAGAAATCACTCATAAGAAGGCAGAGTTCCTGACCAGAAAGATTTCTGCTGCGCAGAACCAACTGGCTCAACTCTTCCGAAATGTTGACAGATTGTGCAATCCACTCTGTCTCCAATCCGGGAGAGTTTTTTCACAAAATAAGTGTGATGAGCAAGCTCAGTTTTTCGCAGATAAGGTTGCCAGCATCAGGTCCGGAATCGGCTCGGCCCTCTCCGTGAGAGGTTGTGGAGGTCGATGGGGGGGTGATGAGCACCCAGTATGTCTGGACGGATTTCAGCCGACTGAAATTCTTGGGCATTATGAAGATTGTCCAGACTTTGTGCCCAACCTGTTGTAGTTTGGATCCAGGCCCTACCTCCCATTGGTGGGATGTATTGATGTTATCTGCCCGATCCTAGCTGAAATTGTATGGCGATCCTTGGAGAAGGGAACCTTTCTGGATCCCTTAAAGGAGGCAGTTATTCAACCACTCCTTAAAAAATCCTCCTTGGATTCCATTGACCCAGCTAAATGCCGACCAGTCTCTAACTCTCCCTTTGTGGGAAAGATTATTGAGAAGGTGGTTGCGTTGCAACTGGACAATCATTTAATAACTCACGGTGTCTATGAAGCTCTTCAGTCTGGATTTAGGAAGAAGCATAGCACGGAGACTGCCCTTGTCTGGATATTAAATGATCTCCTAATGGTGAGAGAGCAAAAGGTTCATACCATCTTGGTCCTTCTTGATCTCTCTGTAGCCTTTGATACTGTGGACGATGGAGTGCTTTTGGAGACCCTGAGGCTCCTTTTTTTTTTTCCATTCAAACTTTATTAAAGTTTTACACCATGTGAATACAACAAATTATTAAGTATGAAAGCAAAGTACCTCGGAAACTGGGAATAACATAAAAACCAGCTGGATTATACCCCGCCCCCCAAACTTAACTTCAAAAAAACTCCCCCCTGCAAACCCTGGCTCCTTTTGGCCTGTCTGGTACAGTCCTTGAATGGTTTCGATCTTTCCTTGTAGGCAGGTCTCAGAGGGTGGTCACTGGAATTTATTCCTCTGACGCCCTCCCCCTGTCCTGTGGGGTGCTGCAGGGTTCAATATTGGCACCAATGTTGTTTGCAATGTATATGCTGCCATTGGGAGATGCCATCAGGTGATACGGCTTGAGTTTTCACTGCTATGCAGATGATACTCAGCTGTATATATGTCCTTTGTGTCCGGACAGGTTGATGCAGTCTCTGTGCTAAATAGTTGTCTCTCTGAGATTAAAGATTGGATGAGCGCGAGTTGGTTGAGACTGAATCCAGATAAGACTGAGGTGCTTGTGGTGGATCTGGGTCACCCGGGGGTGGATTTTGGTGCTGGGCAAGGCTCTGGCTTATGGCTGGACGATGTCCAGCTCATTACCTCAGACTGAGTGTGTAACCTGGGTGTTATATTTAATGACGGTTTGACCCTAAAGTCTCAGGTGTTAGCCATGGATAAATCCTCATTTTACCACCTGAGGAATATTGCTCGAGTGAAACACCTGATTCCTCCAGGTGATCTTCCAACTTTGGTCCATGCCTTCATTACTGCCTGTCTTGACTACTGCAATGTTCTCTATCTAAGGCTGTCAGGGGGTTAATATCCACCACCTGCAGCTAGTGCAGAATGCTGAGGCCAGGCTGCTGACTGGTACTTGTGCTGCGCAGTCTGCACTGGCTGCCAGTTCAGTGGCGGATCACCAATAAGGTAGGTTTGCTTACCTTTAAAGCTCTACATGAACAGGGACCTGACTACCTTAAAGATCTCCTGATTCCCTACTTCTCCAACTGCCCTCTCTGATCCGCCGATGAGAGATTGCTAGAGATTCCAAGCGTTTGTCTTAAAACTTCTGGAGCTCGTGCCTTTTCTTTTGTGGCACCGACCCTGTGGAATTTTCTACCTCATCGGTTAAGAGAATGCCTGACCATAAATGGTTTTAAATTAATGTTGAAGGCGTATTTATTTTCTTTGGCTTTCCCTGACTAAGTATGGATGATTTTAAATTGTGATATTGTTTGTATTTATGTTACGTCCAGCGCCTTGATTTCTGAAAGGCGCTTTAAAAATAAAGATTTGCTTGCTTGCATTCAATATGGTCAATCAGGCCCTCCTCAAGTCCTTTACCAACTCTGGGGCTTACTCTGGAAGCAACCACTTTGTCTGTGATTTACCTAATATCTAGGGTCCCACAGGGATCCATCCTGGGTCCAGTCCTCTTTAGCCTTTTCCTGAACTCTCTACCATCAGCCTGCTCTGGTCAGCTGCTTGATATGTGAACAGTGCAGCTATCTTCAGCAGTCACCCTAACCCCTCCTCCCTCCAAACTGACCTCCAGAGCTGAAGTCTGGTTTTTTTTTTTTTAATCTTTATTTATTCTCCCCTACCTTTCTGAACTCTTTCAGGAGTGGGCGCATGAGGTCCGCCCTGGTCCCACCTGCCTCAAGCTCCCCCCCCCCGCTCCTCCAGCTGGGCTCCCATCATCCGGTCCCTCTGCCACCCAGCTTCCCAGCTCTGAGTCCCCCAAGGTGGGACCACCAGATACTCCTCCTGGTGCTCTATCTACAGTTAAGTCTGGCGGCAGGCGAGAGGCAGCAGAGAGCAGAGGAGTGAGAGGTGGAGCCCAGCATTGGGCGTGGTGGACCAACCCCCCCCCGATCCTCCATCACCTATCAGGAGGTAGAGGATTTTTTTTTTACTTTTTGTTATGCCCTTCACCCCCCCCCAGTGGAGCCCCAAGCATGCAATGATGCCAGGGGATGTCCTGCCATGGCTCTGCAGCCCTCTACACTAGCCCTAAGCATGCCAGTACCTCCAATCTCCACTGGAGGTCACTGCTGTGCATGGCATGGCCCCTGGAACCCCCTGAAGGAGGAGAGCTGTCCTCCAGATGCTCAATCCTCCCTTTCCCCTGCCGACCCCCTGGTGGCCCAGGCTTGTTCCTGAACCCGGGTCGCCGGCGTGGCGTGAGGTGTGGCATCCAGCACCTCAACCCTCAGCACCACCAGGCCAGTCAAGCTGAAGCCTGGTTCTCTGAGCATAAACTTGTGCTTAACTATAAGAAAGCAAATGCAATGGTCTTCACCCTTCACCAAAACAAACAGTGGGGTCTTTTGCCTGCACATCCTCAGCTATCAAAGTGCCCTCTAGAGCTAGTAAAATCCTTTAAATATCTGAGCATCACCCTTGATTCCTCCCCTACCATGAATATATTCATCCTTTTTCCAAGGCCATCAACTCCTGTATTGGACTCCTACAGTATATAGGTACAAGCAGTGCCTGGCACCTGAAGCACTCCATCTGGCTGTGTCATCCTCAGTCCTGTCTCTGGTTGATTTTGGGGTTATTTTCTATGGCACTGCTCTCTACTACATCAAGGTTGCCCTGAACAAAGTTTGCTGCCTGGTCTCAGGGTGTGACAGGTTCACCCACACATGTGATCTTTACAGGCTTACTGTCTTAACTTCGATTGCAGGCATAAATACCACTCATGTCCTGTCTTCTGGCCATGAAATATCACCTCCAACCTAGCTAGTAGATAGCAAGGCCTTCGATGTTATACTTCATTGGGCTTTAAGCATCAAATTACAAAACTTACATATTAACAATTATATCATTACATGGATCTGTAATTGGCTCACTAATCGCACCAAGTGGGTTAATATTAATGGACAATTGTCAGATGTGAACTGGTATCAGTAGGGTACCACAGGGCTTGGTACTCAGCCTGTGTTTGTTCCAGGCCTTCATTTCTGATCTTACTATAAACTGTGAGTCTACATCAATTAAATATGCAGATGACATCAAAATTGGAGGCCCTAGTACCAATAATGATGACACTGACATTATTCAACATGATCTGGACATAATCTCCACTTGGGTCATTAAATGAGGCATGAAGTTAAATAATAACAAATGCAAGGTAATGCATGTAAGCCCATAGAATCCTGTGATATCATATGTCTTTGGAAATTGTACTTTAGTGAGCACTACAGATGAGAAAGATCTCGGGGTGCTAGTTTCTAACAATATGGAATATGCCCATCATATTAATGTGGCTGTTAATAGAACAAATAATATTATTTGGTCTATTAAATGTAACATCACAATGAGAGACCCTAGGGTAATGATGCCCCTATTCAAGGATTATGCCAGGCCACAACCTGAGTATGTGTCACAGCTCTGGTGTCCATATAAGAAGTCTCATATAAGTCAGTTAGAAAAAGTTCAGTGGAAGTACACTAAACATATAAAATAATTGTATAATCAGTCTTATAAAAAAAGATTAAGCAACCGCAGCCTGCTGTCATTAGAGACTCGTCATTTACATGAGGATGTATTATTTTTATATAGTATCATTCAGGACCCCGGCTTAATGACAGAATTAGATTTACAATTTAAAGACAGCATTCATAATACTAGAGGTCACCCACTCCAATTAATTGGAAAGACCATCAATTACCTAAGGAGTAACTTGTTCTTTACTTTGAGAGTTATCAATCCCTGGAATAAACTCCCACTTAACATCATTATTAGCAAAAATAAAGCAGTTTAAAGCATGGTTGGATGCTTATTTATTATCAGATACTTTCCCAAGATATTATGACTTTTGATTAGCATGGGAGCTCTTATGGGCCTTTGGCTTTCTTGCTCTCTCTCTGAACCTTAGTATGAACCTTGTCCCACCGGGCTTCACAGTCTAATTCAGCACACCCCTCTAGCTAGATGTACCATGGGCTCCTCTAAAACCCCACTTCTTATCCCTCACTGCAGGACATTTCTGAGACAAAGAGCCTTTTCTTTCAGGGCTCCATTTTGAATGAATGAACTACCCCCTGCTGTTTCCTCAGAATTCCAAATTGGTCCCTTCAAATCCAGTCTTAGACAACAACTCATCATTTCCTTTGTCTGTGATGGCACTCAACACCTTTAATTCCTGTTGCCACTTACTATATTCTAAATATGTTCATTTCTGTGTGCTACCCTCAACCTTCTTCCCATTTCCTCTTCTTCTACACCTAATCTCCTATGTCTCATTCTTCTTTCCCCTTGACCTGCTTGTTCCTGATGGTCTTTACCTGAACATTTGTACTATAATGTTTTTTACTCATATTATGTGGCAGGTGATGTCGAGTACTATGGCTACCCTCTGTATTTATCCTATATCCTATGTGTATTTCCTTGAATGTCCTTACCAGAAGATTGCATAATATTACATTGTACTGTATAATTATCACTTTACTAAATTAATGTACACATTTGATGCAGGGTTCCTGGGCTGCCCTCAGAATTATCCTATAGCCTGTCTGTATTCTCAAATGTATTATCTGTTCTATATTATGCCTTAACTCGACATGGAGCCTTTGCAAAGGAATCCCTGACTCAAAGGTTAGGAATTTCTACCTGTTCAATAAATAAATAATATCCTAAAAAAAGGGGAATGTATTCTACTTCCAAAATCCTTTGACCAGTATTATTGTACTATATAAACATCAATTCATCCTTATGAAGAAAAAATTAAAAACAATTCTCTATAAATAGTTCTGAGGTAAAACTATAGGAGGGAGGGGAGTTTTTTATTTAAAAACAGAATTCTGATTAAAAACGCATCCAAGTGCATCATAAAGTTAAATATTGCATAATGAAAATGTATAGGAGCTGTCCTTTCTATTTCTTAAAGTAGAGACGCACATCTTGTTAGGTGTTTAATCCTGCTTCTGACTGTCTCTCATTTTTAAGATCCAGACATTTATTTTGGTGTGCATTAAATTATCAGAGTCTCCACCTCTAGGGTTACAGCTCCCATTGTCAATGGCCATATATTTGAAAGTATGTTCAGTGTTGTCTCTAGCTCCTAAAACATGCATAGCAGTATCACAGGAGACATCTTTTTGGTTATCGCCCTTAACTGTTTGCCTATTTGAATTTTGAAACGTTGAGTCATTTTGCCTATGTAAAACCGTTTGCAGGAACAAGTGGCTAAATAAATGAATACTTCAGTGCTGCACGTTATACACTGTCTCACACTAAACATGCGGTTTATATTGCAGCTTGTAAATTCTTTCCCTGTGTCACGCTGTCACAGTAAATAAATTCCTTACATTTAAAACACCCAGCTGTTTGATTCAGCTATGCATTCAGTTGCAATTCCCTGAAGTGGCTGTGCACCAACAAATTTTTCAATATTGGTACATGTCTGCAACACATACGTGGCGACTCTTTCCTAATCTGTCTTAAATCTGCATCTGCTCCCAAAATATGCCAGCGTCTCTGCTCAGTCTCTTCTAGAGTTTTTGCTTGGGTTGAATAGCATGCTACAAAGCTAAATCTAGTGGAGTCTGGCTGATTCCCAACCCTTGTCTGTAACAGGCTCTCTCAATCTAGTGAAGTAACTTCATTTCATGGCTGCTTGAATATTTTTAAATATTAAAAATATAAATGAATGGCACGCTCTTTGCTACATGGATAGGTAAATCTAAAATTGTTAGAGGCATGTAAAAATTCCACAAAATTATTAAACATGTCTAAGTCACCTTTCCAAATTACCAGTACCTTATCAATGTAGCATTTCCATCAAATGATGTTAATCAAATAAATATTAGTCATTTCAATAAAAATCAACTCTTCCTCCCATTAGACCACATAAAGATTCACGATTGAGGGGGGTACATGTGGCCCCCATTGCTGTACCTTTTTTCTGGAGGCACATATCTGTCAAATACCAAGACATTTCATTTAATTTCAAACCAAACTCTAGACGTGTTAAAACCAGTTCTGTGGATGGGCAATATCATGACTGGGATCTCATAATCCTGGGATACAAGGTGTTCTGCAGGGACCTGAAGGGGGGAGGGGTGGCTATTTATATCAGAGAGGAGATACTGTGTACGAGGGAGGAAGGAGATGCGAAAAGGCCAGAAGCCATATGGGTATTGCTCCAAAGCCCTAAAGGTAAGACACTCAGGATGGGGTGGTGTACAGGCCACCCTCACAGAATGAGAAGGTGGGCAGGGAGCTGCGGGAGCAAATCAGGAAGGTCAGTAGCAAAGAGAATACAGTTATAGTGGGAGACTTCAACCTACCTGGGGTTGACTGGCAGAAAGTAACTACAGTGCATGCCAGGGAACATGTGCTGCTGGAACCTATCCAAGACAGTTACCTAGTGCAAGGGATAATGGATCCTGTTAGGGAGGGAAACATGCCAGTCTTGGTGCTAACAAATGGCGACCAAGTCCAGGATGTGGTAGTACAGGGCCCTCTAGCAGGAAGCGACCACTGCTCAGTGTGGTTCTTCCTCAGTACAGGGAGGGAATCTGCTAAGACCAGGACAAGAGTGTTGGATTTCAGGAAAGCAGATTTTGCCAGAATGGGCAGCATCCTATTGGGGTATTTAGCTGACATTAACCCAGGGATGGTTGCTGAAATGAAGTGGGCAGTCATTAGGAAGGGGCTAAATGAGGCCAAAAACACATGTGCCAAATCTCAGAGTAAGCTGTCCAGGTCAAGAAAAAACCTACCTGACTCAGCAAGAAGGTGGAGGGGAAGGTGAGGGAAAAAGATTGGCCTCATTAAGTTCAAAAATCTGGGTAAAGTGGAGGATAGAGAAGTGTTCTCAAAGGCATCTAGGAGGTGACCAGGTAGTAAGCGGCAGCCAAGGCAGCAAAGGAGCTGAAGTTGGCTCAGGGAATCAGAGAGGGGAAAAAGGGTTCTTTAAATACATAAGGGAGAAGAGGAGGCAATTCAGTTGCTTTTGTCTCCTCTTCAAGATGGTGACCACGCTTGGCCTGCCATCGATAGCAGTCTAGGATCAAGTTATTTTAATTAGTTTTTCTTTGTCTTTTTAAGTTATTTGCTTTTTTTTTGTTATACGTTATAAATAAGTTTATTCTTCAGACACCAAAGGCTACTTTTTTCATTGTGCTAGCTGCTATTTTACTATTTTAGACTGTTCAGTTTACCTGTCCGATAAAGATGTGGCTGTCTGTGCGGGCATGCTGATGCCATGACTTTCAGCGGTTGGAGTGGGCCTCCTGCAATGTTTTCTTCTACTGGTGGAGTGGATTGTGGACCTGTGTGGGATCAACCGTCAGTCATTGTGGCACTGATTGGATGTTTGCGGTGGAATTGGTGTGAGGGGAGCAGACTGCCTCGGATATCAAATTGCTGGAGTAGCATTTGGTCTGCACTCTGCAAACAGTCTGAAGGTGCCCATGGAAGTGGCAAAAGTTGGAAGACCTGCCAGGTTGTGCAGTGTGTTGGATTAGTGGTGACTGGTTCCTCAGAGAAGGCTTTATTCCACTTTTAGTGGACTGAGGTGAGCCTAGTCGGCCCACCACAAGGTAGCTCCCTGGCCTGTCTGTCTCCCCTAGGGGGTCAGAGGGACTGTCTGGGGGGGGGGCACTTTGTGGCTGGCCCTGGGGTCACTGAGGGCCATCTGAGTGAAGTCAGATTGGTGGTGGTGTCTGTAAGCTGGGGGATGCTGACTTGGGGCTCTGTTTTGGAATATGACTGACTGGCTCAGGGACTGCATTAATCTATCCTGGATCCAATTTTCTTGTGGAACAGTGGTCTACCTATGGTGGAAATGGACTGAGAGCTCCTGTATATGGATTTAGCTTCTTGTGAAACTGAACAGAAGTCTTAAATGGTACTGTGCAAATGCAGTCTGCTTTATGAACTTACTGTCCAAACTTTCATTTACTCTTTGGAAGGCAGTGAGAGGGCCTCATTGTGCTGTAATTTGTTCTGCACTTGAAAACAATATAATCAGGGTATGAAATTCGTGGAAAAAAGTACATACCCACTTCGGCATGTAAGAAGAAAATATACATGCCCAAGAAACTATTTACATGCCACCTCTTAAACAGACTCATGGTGTCTGCCTGACTGCTCGTGACTATTGATTTGGCTTGTTTTGAGAATTTTGATTTGTACACAGTGTTAATAAATGCAAGAAGGAAACGTGTGTGTTTTTTTTTTCAATAAACAAACTTAACAAGAAAAACTGATTGTGTGTTGCCTGATTATTTTTTATATTAGTATTCAGATTTTAGACAGTCCGATCATGACACAGTGACAGTGTAGCTCGTTGTAAAAAAAGCTTACCAGATTTTTTTTTTTTTAACACTATTCAGATTTTAGATAGTCCACACTCGGAGAAGCTTGTAAAGAGAGCTAGTTATAGTATTTATTCAGGTTTAAAGTAGTTGGATAGATAAATCCACCACATAATAAAGAGTGATACTAGGCTTTATTTAATAACAGATCATGGATCCTGTATGGTAGGTAGGTGGGTAGACAACAGAGCAGCTACTACAGTAGCTTGAAAAAGACTAGAAAAGCTTTTTTCACTTAAGCAGCGTTATTTAACAGATGGATCCCTGAACTTAGACTGTAGCCTGAGGAAAAACTTTTTAGACAGATTTTTGCCTTTTAAATTCAGTCCCAAGCAGCAGTACCCCCTCTACTCTTGGTCTTCCAGTCTCAGCTTTTTATTATTTTTAGGTAGTAGTGGTCAGGGCTCGAAATAATTGGCTGTCCACTCGTCCCGGACAGCCGTTTTCCATGTGGGACAGCCGTTTTTTGAAGTCTGTCTGTCCCTTGGACAGGTGGTTTTGCATTGCAGTGCCAGACAGTATTGTTTTGGGCACTAGGAACCAGCGGCAAATGGAAGGAATCCTGACGACGTCATGTCGACATGACACGCATCTCCACCCACCGAAAAGTGCAGCTCTGCCCACCCACCCATTCAGTTTTCCCACTGAGGGTCAAGTGACTGCAGCTACTAGTGTCACCTGACCTCTCAGATCAACACTTGTGGTGACAGCGAGCGGGAAGAATAACGGGCACTGAACATGCGCAGTTGGGTATCCTGACTCGCTCTCCTCACTTTCACTCTAGCCTTTGCATGGTGAGGAGCTCCACGAGTAGGAGAGTGACTTCTGTGCTGCCTTGTATATCGGGGGCTCGAGTCAGCGCAGAGCAAATACTTTCTTGTGCAGCAGCAATCTTTATACAACAGCCCTTTTCAGGACTCTGATCTTTTTTCTTATTTTGAATCAATGAAAAAAAATTGAAAACTAATCTAGACTTGCTGTCTGGGTCGGGGGACAGATGGGACCTAAGGAGGAGGAGGACAGGAGAGAGGAGTGGGAAGGGAGTCGGGACTTATAATTTTGTTTTGGAAGCCACAACTGGAAATAAATATGTTTAAAAGGCTTTCAGTGCTTCTCTGGTGACAGTTTAAAAAATTTAAAATAGGATAATAAGTCACACAGGGCTCAGGGCTGCATTGAGGGCTCTGTAGTGCAGTCTGCTGCAGAATCTCATAGTGGTGGAAAACAAACCATCCATACTCCACTGTATGTGCTGATTTGCAGGAAAAAAAAAGCCTAGCCCTGCTAAAAAGAAGCCACAAGTCAGAGAGAAATAAAAATAAAACATTTTAATCAGGGCTTCTGGTAGTGAATAACTTGAGTAAAAGACAGTGCCCCTATTACCATGACTGTTGAGCAGTAACCCCAGTGCCTCTGTTCAAATTCATTTGTGAACAGCTCACTTCAGTCCACTTCTTTTATTCCACTGAGGTCAGTGCTCTCAAGGTGGGATTAAAAAAAGGTTTCTGGTCTGGTTTAACTTTGGAAAAAAAAGAGACTTCTGCCTTGAGGGGTCTGTGCAGCTGAGCTCTGTGCTGTGTTGCTTTTTGTTGATCACTCAGTCATCAAATAAGACCTCCACTGTATTTCTGTGCACTGCAATCTGCAAAAAAAATATAAGGGGAGGGAGGAAAATATTTTGGGGACAACCAGAAAAACAAAGGCAAACAATTTAAAAAATGCTAAGAGTAAAACTAGGGAGGCTATCCCAGGGGTATTGTGGTGAGGTGAGAACTAAACACTTGCCTACAGTCTGTGTGTTGACTGAACTTCTGGTGGTGTGGGTAGGTGAGTTCAGGGGAGGGGAGAGGGAGTGAAAAAAAGAAAGCAGTCAGGCACTGTCAGAAGGAGACAGGAGTCAGTACTAATCTGTACACCTGAATAAATTCTCTGTTCTGTCCAACCCACTCTCTCAAAAAGCCAAAAGAGACCTTGTGATCTGCAAGTGGTGGGGTCTCATCTCTGAATAAAAAAAAATATATCTTGACTGTGTGAGTGTGCGGAGAGGTGAAGACAAGGCTCTGTTAAGCTTATTGTTCACTCAGCCTGTGTAAAGCCCTCCAGAGCTGTTAGGTACAGCTTGAACCTTGAAGATAGATACTGACGGACTGACTGTACAAACTTAAACTAGCCCTGTCAGCCTGCTGTTGTGCTCTGCCAGTGGACTAACTGAATAAAAGTAAAATTGGGTGACTGTGACAAGAAGGCACTGTCAAAGGGAGAGGAGAGGGGCTGAATTGAGCGACTCAGACAAATTAAACAAGGAGTAAAAAAAAACCAACTTGTTTCTGGGGTTTTGTTTTGTGGATAAAAAAGAAATACTAAATTAAAACAAGTATAAGGAGTGCCTGCAGTGCTTCTGCTTGAGAGATAAGGCTCTCTGTGGATGTGGAGGAGTGGAGAGGAGGAGGAGGAGAAGGACTAATGAAAAATACAGTGTGACAACAAGGAGGAGAGGAGGGGGTTTGAACTGAGTCACCGTGACCCAGATTAAAAAATATTAAACCAAACCCAAGAGTAACAACAATATCATAGCAGGCTGCTTGTGTATGGAAGAAAAAAAAAAGGATTGCAGTTGGGGGGGGTTCAAAAAAATACTGAGTGAGTGAGTGACATCAAGGCACTGTCAAAGGGAGAGGAGGGGATTCAATTATAAAACAGGTTGACAGCAGGATAGCCCTCCGGTTTTAGTTGTGAAATCTGAGCGGGAGGAAAATATAAATATAAAACTCCTTTTTACAGGGAGGGAAAGAAAAGTAAAGAGATGGTTCTTCTGATATCTCTCTGATCGTCACTTAACTGTAGCGTCCACTGTCTTCCAGAGTGCCTCACTGCCTACTGTACTTTAAATTCGTACTACTAACATAAGTATTCTTAGTTAAGTAAACCGAAAAGGGGAAAAAATATCTTTGTTAAAGTTTGGCTTTAAAAAAATTACAGGAAAGCCTTCAGTTTCAAGCCAAGAGGGAGGAGAAAGCTTGGGTTTGTCTATGTGTACTGCTTCTCCATTACTGATAGACTCAGTAGCACCAACTACTCACCCTGACCCCACCATTGTGGCCACAGATGTGACAACTTGTAGTGCCACTGCTGATATGCCAGCAACTCTAACTACTGTTGAAAGTGGGACAAAAAGAAAAAGAGGGTTCCAGGAGACCTGGAAGAAAAATAGGGAGTGACTACTATATGAGCCTGATGTGGGCATGACCTGCTCATACTGCAAAAAATACTTAAGGGAGACAAACACTTTCATGAGTGACTTGAAAATGTACGTGCTCATGAACTCTCCACACCTCATAAATTAGCCAATGGAAAAAATATTGTGTGTAACACTGAACCTTCCAACTTAGCAATAATACAAATGGAAAAAAATGAGGTGACACAAGTAGAACATTTGTTTAGAACAACTCTTTATTTGATTAATTCAGAACGCCCATTCACAGATTTCCCTGGCATCTTAGAATTACAACATGTAAATGGTACAAATGTCAGAGTCAGTTATAGAAGTGACAAACAGGCAGCAGTGTTCACACATTTTATTTCAGAATCAATAAGGATAAAAGATGCAAAACTGGTTAATAGTAACACTTTTATCTCTGTCTTATGTGACTCGAGCACTGATGCCTCAGTAATAGAAGAGGAGGCAGTCTATATTAGAACAATGGAACATTTCCTTCCAGTTAACAAATTTGTTTCCCTTTAGCCAGTCTCTATTCCAAATGGTGAAAGCATTTATAACTCAATAGGTGATGCCTTAGAATTCACCTTGGACTGTGAAGAAAAAATTGTTGCTTTTGGATCTGATGGGGCACCCGTCATGTTGGGTAAAGTGACTGGGGTGTTTGGTAGGATTTTGAAAGACGTACCTCATTTGTTAGGGATTCAGTGCAGTGCCCACAAGTTGGAGCTTGCTATGAAGCAATCAGCAACATCTATTCCATACATGAAAACAACAGATGAAGTCTTAATGGGTATCTATAAAAGATACCATAAGTCTCCCAAAAACTGGGCCGGTCTCAAAGAGTTAGCCAGTAATATGAGCTACACCATTCACAAACCAGTTAACGTGTCAGGGACCCCATGGGTTGCACACAGAGAAAGGGCTCTGTCTGTTATTCTGTCCAGCTACAAGGCCTTAGTTGTACATTTACAGCACATTGCTTCCACACCAGGGCAAACAAAAGATCAGGCCAGTGGGTTGTTCAAAACAATACGTACTGTGAGATTTGTCCTCTTTTCTCAGTTTCTGGCTCAATACCTTTCTGTCATGATGACCTTCAGTCTAACTCTACAGAGAGGCAGCTCAACAGTAGAAACAATAGTCAATAAGGTTAAAAGCACAGTTCTCTGGCTAGAGAACTACCCTGTGCAGGATAAACTTGACAAAGTCTGTAAGGAATTGCTCTTGCTCCCCTGACTCTGACACAGCTGACAGTGACACTAACACAAGTTGACTGACAGGCTCAGCCAGTACTCAGGTTTAGTATCGTGGATCTGATATCTTCCTTAACTTAGAAAGGGGATATTCTATAGATAGAACCAAACAGGCAGTGTTGCGTGATGTTACAAGCCTTCTTTCATCAACAATTGAAAGTATTAACTCACGATTTTCCAATTTTAAAATGGACAAAGTCCTACGGTCATTCAGTATATTTAACCCATTACAGTTACCAGATAGTGACCACCAGCTAGCCCTTTATGACAATGAGGAAGTCAGAACCCTCACAGAACACTATAGTGACCTACTGAAGAAACACAATCATAATGTAAACTTGATTGAAGCGCAATGGTTAGAGCTTAAACCACTTATGAAAAAAATCACTGAATGAACTGTCTCTGAAATTTCACTATTTGGATTTCTGGCAAAAAATTCTTCATAATGATGCACATGAACAGCGATTCCCTGATAGTCTGGTCTTAGTCACTGTAGCTCTACTGATCCCAACCCAAACTGCAGTAGTTGAGAGAGGATTCAGCTTGATGGGCAGAGTGAATTCTGACTGGCGGTCCTGTCTGTCTTCTATGACTACATCTGAGCACAGTTCTCTGCGTGTCAAGCTGTCAGATGGTAGCGTTGCGCTACATTGACCTGCAGGATGCCATAACACTATGGTTCAAATCTGGAAAACAAAAGAGAAGACCTCATGTGAGACCATATGGCTGCAGACTAGATTCAAGTTCTGATTCAGAAATAGACTAGACTCAGTGTTTTACCTTGAAAAATAACCCCCCAAAAAGCAACAGTTTTCTCCATTTCCACTTTACAGTCCATTTTAAGCTTTAAGTTTAAAATTCACTTCACAAAAATGTGGACAGGTAAAACTTTGTCCGGACAGGCAACATTTACATTCCACCTGTCCCTCGGACAGGCATCTCAAAAAAATTATTTCTAGCCCTGGGTGCAAGGCATTATGTCCGAGGGTGCATCTGCCACCTGACCACCCTGTGGCACACCTTGTGGATGTGCCATCTGTTTGGCACAATAACACTATTAAACAAACATGCAAAATCAGGAATTGGGGAGGGGATCCACTATACCACCAGAACAAATAATTTATTGAATATTAAGCAAATGGGCAAAATCAGGTATCAGAGAGGGGGCCACTAGACCAACAGGAAATGGCAGTTTATTGCATATTAATATTAAGGGGAGACATCAGGAATCGGGGCCACTAGAACACCAGGGATGGGGACCCGGGGATTGGTGATGGGAGGACCATTTGACATTGTTGCAGGAGCCTGTAGTAAACCTCTTCCATGCGCCTCCTGTTTGTCACATGAGAGGAGTTGCTGCAAGTGTGGGGACTTAGGTGCTGGGTCCCCTCCTTTACCAGAATCTGATGCAGGGTTCCTGTCACACTGAGCTTTGACGTAAGCTGCTGTTTGCCACAGATTGTACCACTCTGACCCCCCTTTAAGCATAGAGGCCCATGCCTTAATTAATTGCAATTCTAAGAATTTTCCTTTTTCCATATGTAATAGTGGTGCACCCTCTGGGAGTTGTTAAATGTCTTATAGTCAACTAATACTGAGGTTCAAGATTAGATCAAGGTCAAACTATGCTTATGATACCAAAAGTATGTGGTTTGTAGAGGCTGCACTTGGATCAGAGTTCCCCTACAAGTCAGTTCATATGCCTTAGGTAGGGATGTACCCTGTAAGGCTAAGTGTTATCTGGGGGCAAGAATTCTGTTAATGCCCAAGTGTAAGAATAAGTTGACCAATGTCTGATCTGTCAGTACCCCTTTGGGGTTAACAGAGGCTGTGAAGAGCCACATGGAGGAAATCTTGGGACCAAGTACAGTGAAAAAAACAGAACATAAACAGTTTCTGTTCAGATCATCATAGCTTACATTTTATCTGAATTAGGAGAGGGTACCTTAAGCAGCATCATTAATCTGTGATAAAATCTGATAAAGGGTCATTACAGTTACACCAAGCCAGATGCTACATTTTAGTCCAGGCCATTTCGAGATGTGTGCAAAATCAAGTAAAACCCATAGGATCAAATTGTAGATCTTTGTACAGCACACCAAGGCAATCCAGAACACTTGATGTTTATTATGCTCAAATGAAGATACAGTATGTAACCCCCCTGCAAATGGGGGTTCCCAAAAGACTTCCAGGAGCTTGCTTGAATGCTCCAAGCCTGAATGGTGTTTGGCGTTTAAGCCACTTATCAGCGAGTGTTTTTAGAGCCTCTGGTACTGTCTCTTTAAGAGCTGTCTGCTTGCAGACATAATTAGTTTATATGGGGGGACTGTGTGTTTCTCTGTTTGAGTACCACTAACTGCTGCCAATTCACTTCATTTTGCAGTCACTAGGAGTGCAAAGGAACCTATCTGAAAGATGTAACTGTTTGCCAGAAATTATTTAGAGTAATAATGAAATTACAGTTTGTCTAACCTGCTTTCTTTGCAGTCAGAACTGTGTCTGCTAGTTCCCCATTCTAGTGTTGAACTGCTGAACTGGACCAATCAGTGTGGGAGTAAGCTAGCTCTAAAATGGTGCCTTGGACGAATCAGAACTTGGACTCATAATCTGAGCCAGCCACAAGAGGATTGTATGGGCAGTGACTCTGGGAGATGTGAAGTTTAGACTTCAGTGCCTTTTGGACCAACAGCAGCAGTCTATTGTGAGTGACAGCCAATCCAGTCAAGAACTGGGAGGAACTCAAAGGTGCCGGCCGTTTTGTCAGTTGGAGTTCAGTTGAGCTTTGGCAGTGAAGAAGGAAGGAGCCTGTGCTTTTCAGTGTGCAGTTTTAGTCAAAAACGTGTGTAAGGCCCAGAGTTCCGGCTGCAGCTTGTGTAACAGCTTGTTAGACTGAACTGCCCTGTGAAAAGAATCAAAGGATCTCTGAAGAGTAGAAACCAGGCTCACCCTGTGAAGACTGGAGGAATTGTTGAAAATTGCATTCGGTCTGTCAGGAACTGAATCTGCTGTGTGTTCTCCCGGTATTGTGCAGTAATTGCGATCGGATACAGATGCAGCCTGCCTGGTATAGTGCTTTTTATATGGATGTGTGAAGAGGTTTGTGTACCTCAAGTGAGCCCTGCTGACATTGAAGGACCCTATCTTATTTGGAGGTCGTGAGTACTAATTCAGGGTCGCTTCCTGTTGAATTGCCACATTAAATCCAAATGGAGTTACTGTACTGTTGACTGTTTAATTCTCCTTTCTCTGTATGAAAGGGCCCTACCAGCTGCCACGGTTTGGACTAGCCACTAGGGCTTGGGTACCCAGGGACAGTAACTGATAGGGATAGGCCTGTGCACAAGAGCCATAGGTAGATTATTAGAGTGATAAGCTAATTAACCTGATTTCCCTGTCCTTGTTATATGCCCTAAATAAATCAGAGCTGCTTGTTTCAGCAAGTTATACTGCCTGAGGTATTTGTCTATGTTAAAGTACTGTACTGTGATTGTTGCACTGTATCTCATTTCACAGGAGGTCCCAGTGCCGGAACCAGACCTGGGGGTAAGTGTATACTGTGAAGGTAATTCTGATATATTGTGGTGGGCCACTAGTGGGAAGAAAGGGGGGTTGCAGTGTCCCAGAGGGCTGTGACCAAGTTAGTTTAACTATTGCAAACCCTGACCTCTGGGTGGAGGCACCCGCCATTGGATCCAGGCCCCTCAACCTGTTAGTGGCAAATCAGGCAGGGGTAGTAGCCCCTGGGATAGCGCCATCTAGGGGTTACAAGTATATGACTAAGCAGTTATATAAAGTCCAAATGACAAACCGTGTCCAGGATTTTTACTGGGACCACCTAGGAACTAAGATTCTCACAATGGTGAATATACAATCTTGCTATGGTGAGTATAAAATGGACTTACCAAGTTTGTGCCCTAGAATGGAGATTAACAGAAGCAAAAACAAAAGTAATGGGAATAACTGAGATTATTTTTTGAGATAATGAATGTCTGGACATCTGTCATCTTCTGTCCATGGTGCTGAACTGCCATCTGGAACCAGAAGTTGAGCAAGAAAGCAAGGAGGGAAATCAGAGTGTGATTGATAGACCTTTACTGGCATCTAGGGTCAGTTGCTGTGTCCATTTCTTCAGCTTGCCTTTCTGTTTGCTGGGGCTCAGGTGTTGAGCCTGAGCCAGAGATGGAAATGTAGTGGCTTTTCCTGCTGGTACTTCTGCCCCATTTATTTGTTGCAGTGCATGCTTTACTGTACGTGGAGATCCAGAAACAAATGATTCGATACCTTTTATTGGACCAACATGGATGTTACACAAAAGAACACAGTGCTCTAGCTTTCGGACCAACCAGGTCCTTCTTCAGAAGCTTTATGGCAGTTATTTTGATAATCCCATACTATTAACACCAGATAATGTTGAAAAAAAAGAAATAATTCTCATTGGTTTAACATATACATTTAAAACATAACAGAAGATTACGTCAGAGACGCTAATTAACACCAGTATGCTTTTAACTGAGAAGCCTCAGAAGGGCAAAGGTTATCAAGAATTATCAACAACCAGATAGTTCTTTTCACATAAATTTTAAAATGTCTCAATATGCTTCAAGAAAGAATTCTAGTGATAAAAAATCTTGGGATAGCATTCTCTCTAATACATGTAAGATGAGTTTACAACTTACATTACAAGTGTCCTTGTGTTTTAAAGAACAGACAATGAGAGACAAAATCCTGGTCTAACTGCAAGTTGAAAACAAGCCCTAAATTAAACATACACACATATACATGATGCATGATAGTATCACTCGTAAGTATAAGTGCCAAATAAAAATAGTTGTCAAGGACCCCCAAGAAAATGAGACCATGAGCCTGATAAGTGCAGATTTCAACACAGAGTCAGTGTGTAACAAAAATGTACAGAATCAGTCTAAGGAATCTAAATGAAAACTTCTAAGGATGAAAATCTCCAGCCTCCCTCCTCCCCCCGGGAAAGATAACTAGTAGGAATGAGATACACTGTATGTACAAGAGTCATAATACAGCATCATTCACACCAATCTTAATATTTACTCAAAGGAATTACACCTTTTATGAACCCCCAAGTAAATGAGATATGCATCTTAATATGAGCAGATTTAAAAATGTGACTGTGTGTAATCCAACCACTGACACCTAGTAGAAGGAAGTAAATGTACACTTTATATGAAAAATAAGTGTCCTAGTCACATAACAATTGCCCCATGCCACACTCCCCCAACACATACATGTGTACATACACCACACGCACACACACACACACAGAGACACCAGCACACCCTACACAACCACAACACACAGCAAATATAACAAACACAACCCACACACACACCACACCATACTGCACACACACGCACACAACCCACCCACAACCCTCACAACACACAAAAACACAACACATACAAAACACACACATACAGCAATACAACACACATCCACACACACACATGCGCACACACACACACACACACACTCACCACAGTGTTAAGGTGAGAAGTCAACATGTAGATAACCATAAACTTACACAATCAAAGGCTCGCTGAAGAACTAATGTATTTATGTCCATCTTTTAGAGTAAAGGTCTATGTAAGTTTAAGTGGGATAATGTGTCATATAACCCACATCAATGTTCATTCCATTTGCCACCATATTGAGAAGTAAAATAAGTCTAATTTCAGAAGCCCGTCACTGTTGTGTACTGTTGAAATGTCCTTTTAAGACCATCACAGACATATTTGAGATTGAGTGGCCACCCTGGGAGAAGTGCCGGGCTACTGGTTTGTCAGTCATCTTACTATGAATAGAATGTCTGTGTGAATGTATGTGGTGAAAAGATCTGATGGGTGTCTTTCCTTTCCTTTAGACTGTTATGTACTGATCCTGTTTTCTGTTGCTTTTGATATATGTGGCTTGATGGAGAGAATTGCATGATTTGTCAGTGAGCATTGCTGAATTTTTGTAGCTGCATACTGGCTATTCTAGGGATAGTATGGGTTTCTTGTTAGCTTGTCTGGTGAAAATGGCTGAGTCTCAAGCCACATGTGAGGCTTGCACTGATCTTGCAGCATGTTCTTGATTTGAGTGGACATGAGAACTCTGATCAGTATCTGTGCCCAGCTGATTTTCTAAAAACTCCCAAACATGTTCTGACTTATTACAATAGATTGGCTTTTTTTGCTAGTTGGATGAATTACAAGAACTACTGGGTACTTTAAATAATGTTGTATTTTTTGTTCCTGAAACACTTTTTTTAACTTCCCCGAAGGCTTTTCATTTTTATGTTAGCTTGCAGGCACGTGCAAGAAACACAGTGCCATCATCTGAGTTTTCATAGGCATGGCACCCTATCTTCCAATGCAGTCAGAGTGTTCGCAAATGCGGCCACAGTTCGCCAGTGAATGCTGCAGCTGTCTATGACAGCAATTGAAAATGCAGTGCCGTACAGTTGAAAGGCAGAGCTCCGCTTCAGTGAGCAGTGTGAAGCTACTGCGTGCGCATGCACTCCCCCCCCACACACACACACATGCACGCACGCATATTGCATGCTAATGTGCTCCCCCGCGCACACTGTATAGCTGACGGGGGGTGCTCCATCCTCCGTCGGCTCTGCTGTGCTCACCCCCAACAGAGTTCCAGGTGCCATGCTGGGAGCCCACCCCAGCATGGCAGCAGTCTGGCCGACAGGGGTGCCCAGTCCCCCGACGGCTCCAGTGGTACCCCCCAACAGTCAACTGGGTGCCATGCTGGGAGCCCACACCAATGTGGCAATAGTCTATATGGCTGACGGGGGTGCACAATCCCCCATCGACTCCACTTCCCCCCAAACAGCCTTCCAGATGCCACACTGGGAGCCCACCCCAGCGTGGCAAAAGCCCAGTGTCGTCCAAGAAAAAAAAAAAACTAAAAGGAAAAACCTTCCCTCGCTGACTGTCCTGACCTCCGCCTCCCCCACCCGCACCCGCCTCTGCGAACCCTGCCTCCCACACCCCTCACCCCATACTTACCTCCGGAGTCTGGTGCGACGATATTAGGTGGACCGGGAACACGTCTGCACTCTTCAAAGCCAACCGCGAACTGAAGAACTGCTGGTAAGCTGTATAATGTAATAAATAGGGTTTTTTCAACTTTGATGCATATCTCGGGCATTTTTGGGAATTTCTTCACCAAATTTTCAACATGGGGTTTTTGGGACCCCCCACTTCATGAAATCTGTCACTGTCATTTTGTTAATCAGCCCCAAAAGGTGGTTTCGCGGTCACTGCGTGGAACCACCTTTTGGGACTGATTTATGAAATATCAGTGTTACAGTTCATGAGGTAGGCCCCCAAACACCCTATGTTGAAAAATCTGGTGAACAAATTCCTAAAATGACTGTTTTACGAGCATGCTTTCCGCAGTTCCTACACATGCTCGTAAGTTCGCGAATTTTCAATATTTTCACTCCAGATTTTCAAAATTGCCATTTTACCACACCTCCTTATGAGCAGTATAGCTGTCATTTTTCACATTTTGCCCAAAATGTGTTTCCACGCATGTAGCACACAATGGTGTAGTCAGTGTGTGAAATCAATGTTTGGGACAGATTAAGAAAATCACAGTGACACTGTTCATGAGCAGAAGTGTTAAAATGGCTATGGTAAAAATTTGGTGAAAAAATTCCCAAAAAATGACTGTTTTACAAGCATGCGTTGTGCTGTTCCTACACACGCTTGTAGGTTCGTGAATTTTCACTGTTTTCACTCCAGATTTTCAACATTGCCAATTTACCATACCTCCTTATGAGCAGTACAGCTGTCATTTTTCACATCTCGCCCAAAACATGTTTCCGTGCATGTAGAGCACAATTTATTTATTTATTTTGTTGGACGGGTAAGTGCACTAGACAAATCCTGCCTATTTTCAGGCATGACCCGGGGTAATACAGATGAATGCCAATAAACTTGAACCAGATTTAGCTCTTTGGTGCAGTCAGTGTGCAAAAGCAATGTTCGGGACAGATTAAGAAAATCACAGTAACACTGTTCATGAGCAGAGGTGTTACAATGGCTATGTTAAAAATTTGGTGAAAAAAGTCCATAAAATGACTGTGTTATGAGCGACCATTGCACAGTTTCCACGCACCCTCGAAAGTTCATGGATTTCTAATATTTTCAGTCCAGATTTTCACCGCTGGAATTTTTCCACACTTTCTTATGAACAGTACAGCTGTCATTTTTCACACCATGGCCGAAATGTGTTTTTGAACTTCCAGTGCAGAAATGTGTGGTTGCTGTGGGAAATCACTGTTTGTGACAGATTAAGAAAATCACAGTGACACTGTTCATGAGCGGAGGTTCCAGAATGCCTGTGTTGACAATCTGCTGTAAAAAATCCCCAAACTAATTGCATTACGGGTGTGTGTTGTGCATTTTCTACACACGCTCATGACTTCACCAGTTTTTTTAATATTTTCACTGCAGATTTTCAACATTGACATTTTTTGCACCTCCCCATGAACAGTACAGCTGTCATTTTTCGCATGCTGTTTGAAACGTGTTTTCACACCTGTGGTGCCAAATGGCATAGTCGCTGTGCAAAATCAGCTTTTGGCTAACAAACTGATATTGCCACTGTTCATAAGGTGGGGGTCACAAAAAACCCATGTTAAAAATTTGGGTGAAAATGACAACACACGCCTGAGACATTAGGGTTTCCGACCATAGCGCCCACCCTGTAGAGATTGACAGGCATCAGGGGTGTGACTTGGGATTCTCACCTGTAATGCTCATACCATTCCACACCCTGCAGCCAGTGAGAGGCATCGAGGTGTGCCTTGGACTCTTCAGCCTCAAAGTTCATGCCATTCTCCTATACAGCACCCATCTCACCATATTTCCTGATGGAATGGGGTGAGCATAAGGGCCACAGACCCCAAGGCACACTGTGACACTTGTCGCTGCCTGCAGGGTAGTGTGTGGTGAAATGGAGTGGCCGTTATGCCTGACGACCCAAAGACACACCCCAATGCCTGTCAGTCTTTGCAGGGTGGTGGTGGGGTTGGCTTCAGTTCAATACTTCACTGCCATTCCTATTATGCAGCTCTCTAACTCCTACACTACCAATGCCAATGCCAGCAAGCAAACATTTGGCATTGACAAATGCTTGTTCCATTTAGTCATACAATAAGTCATAAAATATAAATACCCTTTTCCCCTTCAGGTTAAATGTCTCTTGTTCTGGCTAGCTGCATTATTCGTCCTTTACTGAATATTTGAGGAGATTTGTGATAATGGTCCTTGGCCTGACACCATTCAGGGGGCGAGGAGCCAAATATCTGTTCTGCTCTTTTGATTTCCAGAGGCTGCGAATTGCTGCAGAAATGCAATGACATTGTCCCCTTCTAGTCCTTCAGGCACCCCAAAATTTAGATAGTATTGTATCTATTTTGCATGCTCACTATTTTCCTCAACCAGGTACATGTAATATTTTGAGGAGGCTAGTTTATTTTCAGCATTATCGATCCTCAGAGCATGTGGTTAAATTCCGTCTGTATTTTTCTACTGCTGCTTTAAGTCCGCCATGTCCAACTTTATTTCAGAAAACATATTCTTATTGAAGGAGGTGTCTGACTTTTTGCTGGCAGTGGCAGAAGCCGCAGTTCTGCTTGCAGAATTATTTTCCCACCTTCGTTCATCTTAGCAGCAGTTGGGGCCATCACAGATGTTTTGCAAACATTTTGATCCATAAAAAATGTAAAAAAAAAACTGTAGGGAACCAGGACAATTAGATAATTTGTTTTAGTTATTTTTTTCTTGAACAAATAAAGCTTATTTTGTCACCTGGTATGAAGTTTGAGCATCGTGTAGAATAAATTTTAATAAGCGCTCACAGCCACTCTTCTCTTAAGTGGCTATTTCTCTCGGTGTGGGCCTTGCTCCTTATCTTCCAGGATCAAGCACTCTGAGTGGGATTTCTCAGTTTACTGCATGACAGACTGGAGTAATAACCATTGGATTTTATTGAGTTCCTCCAGTACCCTGCAAGATATCCCAGCAAAAGGTGTGATACTGCACTTCAACCTGATGGAAGGAAGAATAACACCTTGTAACACAGACACTGGGGTATGGTGCATGTTTACGGTAAAGAGAACCCAACAGGTAATACCTAAGTGCTATTATAACTTCTTAACTGCAGGGCATTATTTTTCCAGAGAGGCATAGTGGCACTCGCTGGTAAACAATTTCTCTTTATATAGAGGCTGGGATGTTTTTCATCATCAGTCTTCTGAGACAGGACTGCCGTCAACCCAACCTCAGAAGAGCCCATCAGATTAAATGGTTTGATGAATTCGTGGCCTCTCAACATTGACTGATTACATGAAATTGACTAAATTTCCTGGAAAGCCTTACAATATTCTTCAACAACTGGGTAAAGGTAGGGTCTTCCTTCCTTCCCAGTTCTGTGCCTTACAATCAACTATATTCAAGCTAATAAAGAGAAGGAAAAAAAAGAGAAGAGTAGTCACATGCATCCTATTGCAAACGAGGGAAGGAAAAAGTAATATATGATCACTTCCCCATCGTCACACAGAGACACCACACAGCAGGGGACAAGCAAGGACCGGAGGTACACTAAAGGCCTCAGGATCCCTTCCCCATCCTCGCATACAGACATGGCACAACACGGGACAAGCGAGGACTGGAAGTGCTCTAAAGGCCCTGGGACCCCTTCCCCATCCTCACAAACAGACACCACATAGCAGGGGACAAGCAAGGACTGGAGGTGCACTAAAGGCCCTGGGATCCCTTCCCCATCCTCACATACAGACATGGCACAACACGGGACAAGCGAGGACCGGAAATGCCCTAAAGGCCCCAGGACCCCTTCCCCATCCTCACACTCAGACACCGCACAGCAGGTAACAAGCTAGGACTGGAGGTGCCCTAAATGTAACAGCTAAGTCTCTCTTATTGAGCCAGACTGTTGAAGGGGTTATTTTCCGCGTCATTTGACTGCCAACATCTACTGATTATTTTTGCCTGGCCCACCTCTATTCAGTTGGACATTTGCCTGGGATCTGATGGAGCTTTAATTGACTTTCTACCAACTACAGTACAATTTGGACCAGCATTGAGTGCACATTCATTGTGATTCTGGCTATTATTTGTATCTGTGCTTCTTCTACCCAGTAGAGCACCTTTGATCTCTACAGCAGTGTAACTTATCTCTCTGCCTTGTTTTACTAGCTGAGCGACTACATTTTTATCTACCAGCTTAGAGTGTTACCATCAGCTAATTAGCTAGTATTACCAACTGTGTGCTAGATTGTATTTGTTACCTGACTGCACTTGGAGTTGTGCTGAGGCCCACCGTGTGGTTGTAGCATCCTTAGTCAGTCTCTCTGGGCTCCACTGTTTCACTGCATTCCAGCCCTCTCAGGTTTCTTCTGCCTTCCCAGTTTGTGCATGCGCACTGGCTATCAGAGTCTGGACATAGCCCTGAACTCCCTTGCCACTGAATATTATTTACAGTCTTTGTTCTCTTCTCTGCATAGGCCCCAGGACCCTTCCCCATCGTCAGACAGAGACACCACACAGCAGGGGACAAGCAAGGACGGAGGTGCCCTAAATGTAACAGCTAAACCTCCCTTACTGAGCCAGCCTGTTGAAAGGGTGTTAGCCCATCAATACTACGCGTCGACTGCCTCACCCGTCCTTGCCATCCTCCCACCCAGGGGCGTTCCTTAATTTAGGGACCTCCCATAGTCACGTGACTTCCTGATTTCATTTAAGTGTCCAAATCTCCCTTTGCAGGTTATGCCAGTCTACCACTAGGTGGTAGTACCTGCTCAACACTTAACCTTGTTTCATCCTGCATACTGCCTCTCATCTCCTACCGTTGGCTGTACTGCTCTCCCCACCTCACACACCTTATTTCTTTCACCCTTTGGCCACTAGGAGTTGCCACTGCCCTCTCTCCACCTCTTTCACCCCCCCCTTCTACCAACTTGCCCTGGTCCTCTACCTTCAGTTTAGGACCTCTCTTCCTCTATCTACCCCACCTTCAGGCCAAGTGTAGTCCCCCCCACCTAGATTTGGACCTTGCACCTCTATCGCCATAGTCCATGCCCCTACCACTACGTCAACTGGGCTTCCTCAGCACTGGAAGCCTCTCTCTCCCCTTTGTACCCCTCTGCTCCCACTTCTGCTCCCGCTCCCACTTCTGCTTCCCTTGCCATGTCCTTCCTCCACACCTCCCACTCCACTGCCTCCCTGGCCCCTTTTGTACTTCTTCTCCTTATCCTTTGTGTCCCCCCGCACCCCATGATGTCATTTTCCAGATGCCATCCCACACTGTACACCTCACCTCTAGCCCTGCCCTGTACCTGCACCGCACCCCCACTGTTACCACTTCCCTGCCCCTGCACCCCCCTGGTGCACCCCCCCAATCCCAGTTGCCCCTTGCCTGACTCTCCTGGACCCCCTTCTTGGCTATTCCCATCCTCCACTGCTTTCCCATCCCTGTCTCCCTCCCTGAGCAGACATGCATGTATGCCTCTGTTACCTCTCATCATAGACTACACCTGGCACTCCTCAGGCTGATATCTTTCCACCTCCTGTTTTCTGGGAACACCCACCCCAACCCAGGACCCCACAACTCCCTATCGGCAGCTGGACTACATATCACCACCATGAACATATGTAGCCTGCTAAAGAAGTTTACAGGGCTCCAGAGCTGGGTTGTCCAGCATCAACCTGATGTCCTGGTGATTGTTGAGATGTGGCTTTCTAAAACCACCTCAGACTCCTTCATTGCTCTTGCCAGATACACACTCTTCAGGGAAGACAGAGTTGGGAAGCATGGAGGTGGCTGTGCCTTTTATCTCCATTAATCTCTCTAAGGGCACACCCTCCCCACCCACTGGAGCTTGGTGCACAAGCCCGTACACCTACAATTATCCCTGGCACCTCCAGGGCACTGTTGATTAACACTGCCACCTACATTCCACCACGAAACTAGAAACTTGCTCTCCAGTCCTTACTGAGTCACCTTTCCCATCTCCAGCATAAAACTGAACAAATACTGCCGGGTGTCCTCAACACCAACTGCCTCTCTAGCTCTGCCTCCCAGACCAAAGATGCAACTGCTGCCCTCGATCTCACCCAAATGGTCACCCATCCTTCCTAAATCAACCCCACTAATGGTTCTGCCACCCTACTGGATAGTGTCCTATCTAACCGACCCCACAAAATCTCTGGCATCACAGTGTGACCCAATGCACTAAGTGACCACTCCCCTGTAATCTTCTGGTCCTGCAAGATACAGAAACCGCTCCCTAGAATTGTCTTTTTGTGTCTCCTCAGACCCAGCAAGCTGGATCAGCTAAAATACTACCTTGCTCACTGGGAACCTAGCTCCTGACATTGATATGGCCCTCAGTTATTTTACCTGCTCTTTCAATTCAGCCTGTGACATCTTTGCTCCCCTCTCCAAACAAGTTATCAAAGTCCCTGGCACCCCTTGGGTTACCCAATCCTTACTCAACCAAATAAGACATGGGGATAACCTCTGGCACAGAGCCCTTGACTCAGGCAAATCCTCTGATAAGCAGGCCTATTGTGCTGTTTGTAACAGATGCATCTGGGCCATCTGTAAGGCCAAAGCTGACCACTACAAGTCCTCCTTTGACTCCTCCTGGGGGCTATGCCCACAAATTCTGGGACAATATCAAGGAACTCAATGGAAAACCCATCCCCCTGTCCCAGCTCAATATCAGTGGATCCATTTCCACTGACCTGCAAAGCATTGCTGATACCCTCAACTCCACCTTCTCTGATCTCAGCTTAGTACTCCCTGCTAACTTCTTTGACCCTGTCCCCACCCCCCACCCTCCCTCCTTTACCCACCCTTCTACTTCCATGCCATCTCAATGCTAGAAACCAAGCCCTACATCCTCAAATTCCTAACTGGCACCAGTCAGAGAAATGATTCTTTGGACCACGAATTGCTTTGTCTGGTCCTTGACATAGTACTCTCCCCCCCATACAAACCTTCTGAACTGCTCCCTCAGCCTTGGTCAGTTCCCCACTGTCTGGAAAACTGCAGTCATAACCTTCATTCACAAGAGTGACGACTGCACTTTCCCAGGGAATTAGAGACCTATTTCCACCCCCCCCCAAAAGCATTAGAAAAGATAGTCACAGACCAGCTCTCTGACTACCTCACCACTCACAACCTTCTCTGTAGGGAGCAGCATGGTTTCCGCAGAGGTCACAGTACCACCACTACCCTACTAGAATTCTCCAGCTTCTTACACACTGCTCTTGACAACAGGCTCCTAGCCAGGGCAGTTTATCTGGACCTGATGAAAGCTTTCAACACCGTAAACCATCCCTTCTTTCTATCCACCCTCTCCCAACTAGGTTTCTCCCAGGGTATCAATACTTAGTTTGCCAACTACCTCTCATCTCGCTCTCAGTGCGTTAAAATTAATGGCACCCTCTCTGGATGATGCCCAGTCCTATCGGGGGTTCCCCAGGGATCTATACTTGGGCTATTGCTTTTTAACCTATACCTTAACACTCTCCCCAATAACTGCTCAGAAAGAGGTCTTCTTTATGCAGACAACGCGGCCCTTTTCTCCACCCACCCTGACCCTAACACCCTTCAAAATGCTTTCCAGAACTCCTCTAGCCGTGCTAAAAACTGGTTCATCGACCAGAAGCTGGTGCTCAATCACAAAAAGATGAAGGTAGTGCTCTTCTTCCACAACCAAAGCAGATAGAAAGACTCCCCTCTACTAATCCTGACTGACAGACTCCTCCCCCTAAAACAAGTAAACTCCTTCAAGTACCTTGGCATCACCTTTGACCCAGGCCTCTCCCTCCACAGTGACATCCATACCCTCTGCTCCGCCGTCAATTCTTGTATCGGCCTACTCTACCACCATAGGGGCTGCCTCCCCCAAAGCACTCCAACTTGCAATTACATCCTCTGTCCTATCCCTCATCAACTATGAGCTCCTGGTCTATGGGACTGCTGACAACATTGCCCTCCACAGAGTCAAACTTTCCCCTAACAAAGCCTGCTGCCTGCTCACAGGTAGTAACAGACTTACCCACACCTGCACACTCTATTCACTGGCAAACGTGCTCAATTTTGAGGAGAAGCTACAGTATCAGACTTGCCTCTTCACCAAGAAAATTATAACAGGTCTGGTCCCCCAGGCTTGTCCACGCCTATCCGACCTCTGCCCACTACTCTCTCTACCTGCAACTCTTCCAAATCCCTTCTGATTCCCAGAGTCAGGACCTCCCTTGCCCAGAGGTCTTTTCACTACCAAGCCCCATCTTGGTCTAACTTCCTCCCTGCGGCCATCACCTCTGAATTCAGGTTTGGGCCTTTCAAGACTACTCTCTGGCATCATCTCCTCACCTCCCACAGCTGCAAATGCCCCTAGCTGCTGTCCACTTCTCTCATTCTTAGGTCACTAACTTGATACTGGTAGTGGCCTACCACCTGATAAGGGACATTTGTCCTGCCTGCTCTGCCCTACATGGTTCTCCTCCAACCCTTGGCCTGTATATAATCCCTCTGTTAGTTGTTTGATTATTATGTCTACCATAACTATTTATAACTATGTTAATAATTGTTTTGCATTCCTTAGCTACTTGCCTGTGTATCAAATTTTAATTCGTGCTGTATGCCTCTTAGCAATATCTTATTATCTTGTAACCTACCCTGACATGGAGCCTTTGTAAATGAGTCTATGACTCAACGATTTGTAATTCCGATGCCATTAATAAATAAATATGAAAACAACAATTTCAAATTCATGCCTTAAAGAGACCCTGACACCGTTATGTCAACTTTGTGAAAATGTAATGTTTTACACAAGTGAGCTTATATTTTAATATTGTTTCTGTTTTTCTCATTCTTCTTTATTACTAAATCCATTTGCATGTAAATAGAATCACTGCCTTATCTGTTCTGGGCGCTTGCTTACATATGACATCACAGTTCTTTTTATGACATCACAGTCTGTTGCTGCGGGGATCATTATGATGTCATAAATGGCAGATAATGTTTTTATTCATGTAAAAGTTGGTAACCAGGAAAACTAACATGACAAGAAACTTGCTTCTAGGTGCAACCCAGATTATGATGTCATATGTAGGATAGCAGAAAGAGCAGATAAGGTCTAAGGGACAGTAAGCCTCTTTCATCAGCTCTCCACAGTAATAATGAAACAAAGTAAATAATCATAGAAAATACATGAAATATAAACTGAACTGTCTATATCTCGCATTTTTTCCAAGTTTTTTCTAATGGTGTCAGGGGATCTTTAATGTTAACCAGACAAATTAATTTTATTTTTGTAATCTCCTTTACTGTAGCTAAAGCGAGAGTGGCCTATTGTGGCAAAAAGTAAATAAACATTAAACTTCACTGTTACATGCACTCTAAATCTATTTTACCATTCATTATAAATCCATTGTCATCTGATCACCCCTTGGAAATTATTCAGGTCCAGACACGTTTGGATATTCCGAATGGCAAATATTTATTGACACCACCTTCACCATCAGCTTACATCTCTTAAAGTCATTCAAATATTATTTTTACAACACATTCAGTGTCCACAATTCAATCTTTCATTGAATTCCTTTCCTTCCATCATCCAACTCTTCTTCCTCTTGATCATCCTTCCTTCTCAGGGTCCAGATGCAGAATCCGACCCCCATGCCATTACCCTTCTTTCGTCTTTCCTTAAATTCCTAGGCCCGGATGCAGTGACCTGGCACCTAGTAGTTCTAGCTCCCCCCACTCTCACCCCTCCTTTACTCACATCCAGGTGTTACTGAGCCAGGCCCATGTTGGCTTACCCCCCTCCCCCCAAACTGACCCCCTTTTTCCCTCTAGGCCCTCTCCCCTTCTTTTTTTTATTCCTTTCCACTAGCCCACCTCCAGCTTGTGTTGGAAGGTGGGCTTCACCCCTTGCAGGGTATCTCAACCGCCCCTCACACTTGCCTGCCAAGTCAACTAAAGGCATCCATGGAAAATAACATTCCCACTTGAGAGATGGACCCTGTCTGATCGATACACCCAGTATTATCAAAGGCAATGTCTCTGTGAGCTATATAGTGTCACCCATCTCCGCCTAACAGGCCAGCAACCCTCCTGTTAAGGTGACTTCCTAACCTTCTCCATGGCCTTTATGTCTCTTGCATGCCTCCAAACCCACCAGGATATGACTTCCGACCACCCAATCTCAATCCAAGGCCACCAACCCTTTATGGTCTACAAATCTGTCTAAATAGCTTGAAACAATGCCCCCCAAGGTGTTTCCCCAAGGTCATTCCTCCCCAAATGGATGATTAACAGGTCTGGCCTTCCCCAGGTTAGCTTCCATTCCTCCAATTAACTGGAGCAACTGGGCCTATTGCATGCCCAGACCCTTTTCCAATACACTTGTGTCACCTTGAGTTGCCTGCATAATTGCTTCCCCTTCAGCATGACTGCTACATATCTTTGGGCCCAATAAATGAACGAGTGACCCGCTATCTATATGCTCCTTCTCCTGCACAAACCTGTCAGGATACAAAAAGGGGGAAACGGGTTAACTTAGTTCTTCATGTATCTCTTATAACAACCAGATCACCATCTCCCAATGCTCTTAATTTCCTCTTTGGATCCACACCTAGTGGCAACCCCTGAGGCTGCCATGTTTCTAAATGAATGGGGGGCAAACTCCTAAGGGTCCAGCCCTATAAAACCCAAGATTTTCTTCAGTACCCAGCTTACCTGGTATGCTGTGACCACCACCCCATTCCCATGCCTGAACCACAGCCCCACGCTGCTTGGCTGTATGCATCTGTAGTCCTCCATCACCTGGACTACACACCTCCTATCTCTTTAGTCCCGACGGATTACCACCTCCAGCCCCTAGCTCAGCTGGCCCATCTTTGACCGTCTGAGCCAAATCACTAACCTCTCTCTTGAAGCAATACACCCTCTGCCCAGACACCAACACCACATCAACTTTGTTCTTTGCCACTACCTCGCTGCCCAAAATGCCCCCTTTGCCTGTACTGCAAATATTGCCTGAAAGAGGCATGCCTTCTTGGTCATAGTGCATATGGCCCTCAATGCTTCCAAAAGCTTACCCAGAATCTCCCCCATAATGGGCCTCCTGATGTCCACCTGTGGACCTTGGCTGTTCTGACACCCCAGCAGCATGTTTCTCACCCTCTTAGCCTTATTGGTCTCTGGCCACACCCTAGATCCACATGTCCAACCATTCCCAATGAGCTGGACTCCCATGGTGGAGTATGCCATCCTTTTTTTCCATCTATCCACCATGTACTTCATTACCTGAACTTCCATGGTGGGCATACTTACCACTATGCACTGTTACTGCCTGAACTCCTGAAATGTCTCTCACATCCCCCTCAAAGGCTGTCAGTGTGTTGGCCAACCAGGAGTTATGGTACAACATTTGGGCTCTTGCCACCCAATCTCCCGTAGCTGTTCTGGTTCCTGGATGTTCTCCTTCACTTCACAGGGAGGCCAACGTCCAGAACCTGCCCAACTGAAGACAAAAAGACTACCAGTGATTTAATTTCTGACCCTTCTGCATGCCGTGCTTTGAAGATGAGGTTCAGCTTCACACCCACCAGTACTAACCAGTGCATAACTCAAGTAACCGTGTCTGTTGAGCCCCATCTCCTGTTTATTATCTCCACCACCCCTTTGTTATCACACCAGAAAATCACATTCTTGTCCCTCATCTTCTCTCCCCAGACCATCAGAGCAAACCAAATGGGAAAAATCTCCAGCAGGGTGATAACCCTCAACAGACCAGCCTCACTACAGCTGTCAGGCCATGCCACCAATATCCATTTCCCCCTGAAATATGTTCCTCACCCCCAGAACCCCCAAGGCATCCGTGTATAGTTCCACATTGACACTGTTGACACACTCACCCTGCCAGAACGTCACTCCATTATAATCTGCTAGGAAGGTCTCCCAGACAGCCAGGTCCTGTTTTCTGCTCCTGCTGATGTCTACCCAATGATGCATTAACTTGGCCTTCCCCATTACCCGTGCCAACCTCCTTGTAAATGCCTGGGCTTATCACCTTGCAGACAAAGTTAAGGTGCCCTAGCAGTTGCTGTACTGATGCCAGCAGCACCCGTCTTCTCCCCATGACCTGCCCCTATAACCCCTTGAGTTTCTTCACTTTGTCATCAGACAACTGAAAACACTCACATCTGGCATCCACCTCTATTCCCAGGAACTCCAACATCCAAGTGGGACCTTCCATTTTCCCTGCCACTAGCAGTATGCCTACCTCCTGGCACATGCCCTTAAAATCCTCCAACATGTCTTCAACTTTCCTGAAGCTTCCCCCAATCTGTAGGAAAGCATCTAAATAATGCACCACCCTCCTGTGGGTGTATCGGTGCCTGAACAACCACTGAACCCAGGAACTGAAAGCCTCAAATATAGAGCATGCTACTGAGCAGCCTACGGGCATTGCTTTGTCAAAATAGAACCCCCATTGAATTGGAATCCCAACAAATCTCAGTCCCCGGCCTCACTGATAACAGCCTAAAGGCAGACTCTATGTCCATGTTTGCCAGCCATGCCCCTGACCCTGCCTATATATAACAGACCACCATGTCCAAAGAAGTGTATAATATGATGCACATTTGTTCTGGAATGCCATCATTGACAGATGCACCCTCTGGGTGCAGTAAGTGGTGTATCAGGCAGTATTCCCCCTGGCTGTTTCATGGGCACTATCACCAGGGGATAGACCCAAAACATGATATCATAGCATCAGATCTCAGCCTTGGGCAGCCAGCATTAAACATAAGGTCTTATACCCTACAAAACTGAAAGTTTACTCAGAGAAGGGAGTATTCCATTTTGATTCTGCCCCTGTCCCCCCATGCTCAACAAAAACTTGCATGCCTTTTTTCGCATTTATTTGGAAAGAATGGTTGTAGGCAGGCATACTCCAAGCACTCCAAGGTGTGCAATTTTATTTAAGGGGGGTAGCAAATAGGCTCTGAACTGCTTTCTTTTCCCATGAAAACTAACAAAGAACATACTGAACCTTTCTGTAATTTTATTCATAGTAGTAGAAACTAGAAGGACTGGTCACTAATACTGTCTTTACATCCCAAGGACAATACAACTTTACAGGCTCTGGGCTGGTATGTGGGTGTCTTAGGGAACAATGCATGGCATTTGTATTTACCCATGCATGGCAACAACCACTGTCATGAGATACAAAAGTTGTATTTATTGTGCCAAATGAGGCAACAAACAAGGTCCTGGTGTGTATTTGTATATTATCTGGCTACACTCGAAGGTGGGGGGTAGCAGTGAGTCCACTTGGTGTTCAGATCTGAAATCCCTGGCTACACCCCTGCTTCCAGTTCAACCATTCTATGCAGAATTTACCCATGGCCATGTGACATGTTTTGACCAATGAGGTTGCATGATTTTCACACACCATTTTACAATATAGAATTGCGTATAGACGGCAGTGTTAAATTTTGTTGTTTATTTTATTGTGAAAATGCCGCTTTGTCTATAATTTTCATACTAAAATTTGCATATTAGTGTATTATTATTATATGTCTTTCTTAGCACATGCATGCTGTAGTTTTTTTTTCTTTATCGATTTTGTAAATTATATGAAGGTGGGATTATCTGTTTAACTGCTTATCTCGCAGGCTACTGGATGGATAGCAGTGGGCATGTACATATTTTGTTATTTCCCTTTTCACAGACAGTTTAGTATGTCTAAGAGATGTGCTTAGGATGCATTTTAGCTGCTTCCTGTTTAGTTACTTCTTTATGAGTATTTAGTAACTTAGTTTGTATTAGGATTTTATTTCATGTGCCATAATGGAAGATGCTAATATTTGCCTTTTAATAGTGGGCAGCAGCTGGAAACTTCCTAGCAGGTATTTCATATATTTATGTTTAATAGCTGGGCTTTATTTAATGATTAGTGCCCTCCAGATTACTAATTTATGTATATTGACTAATTTGAATAGACACCTAGTTATCATTTTGCTTAGGGAACATCGATACTAAAAGATTTCTATGATTTAAAGTAGATATTGATCAAATTTATAGCATGTATGTAATTTATGTTCTGTAGATTTCTGGGAAGGATAATTGTTTTGGTTTTATGGAATGGTCCAGGGAAACAGACTCCATGTTGACCTCTTATGGACCACACAGTTAGGAGTGGGCTTATGGTCCATGGTAAGTTGTCTTTTTATTTTCAGTATATGTTTTCATTTTGGAGGAGGGAGATATTTTGGTGTACAGTTTTCTTATGGGGGGGCAAAAGGGGTTTGGGGGGCTCCATGCAGACTCCAAACTTGCTGCACATCTGGGGACTAGTAGCTTTTATTTGTATATCATATGGCATTAGTACGGAAAATGATATAATTGAATGTTAAAGCAGTCAGGGATAATAAGAAAAAATTCTGTATATTGTGACACTTGAGATCTCTGCACTCACACGTCACCTTTCTCCAAGAGACCTGTCTTCTTCAGTATCACTTGTCCTATTTAAGTAAATTATGGGTGGGACAGGTCTTTGGGTCTAGGATGGTAATAGACAGAGGGGGATTGCTATCCTGATACATAAACGATTTTCCCTTTAAGTTGTTTCATGAAATTAAAGACTCTGAGGGTTGGTATATCCTTTTTGTGGTACCTCTGCTCATATGAAGGTGGTTTTAGGTTCAGTATTTGGGCCAAATGTAGATTCTCCTGATTGTTTTCCATTTTGGCCTCTGCATTAGTTCCATATGTTGCTGTGCCCCTTATTTTGGCTGGTGATTGGACTCTTGGATTTTGTTTGGATATGGACAGATCTTATAAGAGGAGGGTGGGTCTCTCTCCTGCTCAAAGAGGATTTTGTGAATTTATATCTAATTTAGGCTTAGTAGATCCCTGGAGACTTGTCAATCTTGGTGACAGGTCTTATACTCTTTTTTCACCAATTCACAAAGTATTTACTGGAATAGATTATTTTCTAATCAGTCAGAGTCTTCTGACTTTGATATCATCACCTACGATAGAGGCTAGGGTATTGTTTGATCATTCTCTGATAATGCTCCAACTGAGCCCCTCCCCATTGCTTCAGTGGACCAACCTGGACTTTGAGTTTGATTCTTATATCTGACTCTGATGAGGTAAACTATTTAAATCAGTTTATAGTCTTTCTATACAAGAAATGTGGATTCCATTAAGGTGTTAGATGTTTGTGGGGGTGATGAAGGCTATTTGGTGAAGGGAGATAATTAGACTTGGAACCATTAGGAAAAAGAAAATACAAAAAGTTCTAGAAGACTTTATATAAAATTAAAGAATTAGAAACCACTTTGTCTAAGTCATCAGATGAAGGGATATGAGCTGAACTCCATCGTTTGCAAGCCAGATATTCAGCTATTCTGTTAGAGAAACTTCTGCTTCGGTGCAAGCCACTTGTATAGGACAAGGCAAGAAAGCAGGAAAACGTCTTGCTTTAAGACTTAGGCAGAAGGCAGCTGCTCGGTGGGTGAATGCCTTATTTGACCCTCTTACATGCATTAAAACCTTGGAACCCCCCAAAATAATGGACATATTTAAATGTTTTTATAGGCAGCCTTATATGGCTCAGCTCCCACTACCTGACTGGCAAAGTAAATTTGATACTTTTTTTGCTAATATTAATCTCTACCAACTCATGCCAAAATAACAGCCCTTGATAATTGGACCCATTATGAAGGCTGAAGTCCTGCGAGCTATTAATCTTTTGAAGCTAGGGAAGGCCCCAGGACCCAGTGTATTTATTCCACTGTTTTATAAAATATTCAGCAAAGAAATTGTTTCTTCATTGATGAAGGTTTCAATTATTTACATGCCAATACCCTCCACTGAAGGTTCCCTTTTTGTGAAGCCAAAATCGTATTACTTCCCAAATCTGGTAGTGACCCAGACATACCTGATAACTACCAACCAGTTTCGTTGTTGAACATAGACATTAAATTGCTGGCTTTGATTTTAGCCACCAGATTGAAGGGGATCTGGGACGCATAAATTGGGCCACAGCAGGCTGGCTGTATTTCAGGTGGCCATTTTGAAGATTATTTCATTTAACTTCTGCATCCAGGGAGAGTGACACCGAAGCAGTGTTGGTTTTCTGGACGCAGAAAAGGCTTTTACAGAGTACCTTCATGAAATCCTCTGCCTGTATGGCTTTGGACCCCGTTTCTCCTATGGGTCTCAACCTCTACAACGCATCTATGGCCAGGATTCTAGCCAACTCTGATATCTCCTCATCTTCCTCTGTACAGGAGTACCCAACAAGGGTGTCCCCTGTCTCCCCTTCTCTTTTTGGTTGCACTGGACCCACTGATTCGAGCTCTTATTAACACCAAATGTCTCATAGGTATCTCAGCCCATGGTAAATCATACGTTGTGGTGGCATACACCGATGACCTTCTACTTACCCTGTCTCACGCTCAGCAATCCCTCCCAGCAGCTATCTTGGTCTTCTGTGGATTTGCATCACTCTCAGGGTTGCAGGTCAACCAATGGAAGACCACTTTAGCTCCACTGAATTCACTCTGTACACAAGAATGCCTTCATGGCACAGAACTAAGTTGGGCTGCACAAGGATTCTCTTATCTTGTGGTTTATATACCTACCAACTGGGCAGACCTCAAATCTTCCAATTTCCCCCTCCTAAAGCAAACTAAGCGCAGAGATCGAGCGGTGGCATAAATTACGCTAACACTGGCTGGTAAAGTGGCTGCTGTTCAAATGCTTTTGCTCCCCAGAGTCACATATTTGTTTAACAACCTCCCAACCTGTCTCTCTCCCAGACTCTTCTCTTTACTAGAGAAGATGGTAGTCTCCTGTCTATGGTAAGGATGGGTGCACAGATGGGGGAAAAGCAATTAAGAGTGCACTGGTCCAGGGAGGCCTTGGGACCCCTGGTTCCAGGATTACCACCTGGAAAGTTGGCTGCCCAAGTTACAAAATGCTTTATACCTATGGCTGCACCTTCCTCATTATGGGTATGTCTTGAGGCTGATATGGTGGCAGCCACTCCTCTTAGGTCCCTGCTAGGACATGTTGGCCTTCAGATAAGGGCCTGTTTCCGGTCATATGCCAATCCCACCATGCCTGTTGCCCTAACATGACCTGTCTCACACCTCTAAAATGCCTGGGCTCCACCCCTGTGGTATGCAGAACTGTGGCACAACAATTTTATTACCCTCAGAGGGGAGCTTCAATTGACCCTCCTGCGAGTTTAAGGGAATTCAACATGTGCAAGACCTTATGTTGCCTGACTCAGATACTCTATTATCTTTTACCCAGTTGAAGGACATATTCATTCTTCCTAATACTGATTTCTGGTGGTTTCTTTAGATATGTAGTCTCATCAATGCCTCTCTTCCCAATTTAGACCAGATAATAAATGGAAGTGGCTCGTCTCCTGCATAAGGACTCCGCTTCTCAGGTTGCATCAGCAAGTTCTATGCCACATGACAAGATTCTCAACTGACCCACTGAACATTGTAGTATTAAATGGGAAGCTGACATGGGATCGACCATATCCGAGACCACCTGGTCTCGCTGCCTCAAGAATCACACAAAGTATATAGAGATTCCAAAAGCCAATTACTACAGCTTAAAATAATTTTACAGTGGTACAGAACCCCAGCTGCCTTGCAATCAGTGGAACCCTGCCCCACTCCAAATGTTGGAGATGCCAGCAATCTGATGCTCATTTGTTCCATGTACTGTGGTCCTGCCTCAAGTCTTAACCTTCTGGTCTCAATTGCTCTGGAGTGTTCTAAAATCCTTGGCACTAGGGATTTATCACTAGATCCAGAATTGTTGCTGGGTGACTCATCTGAGCTAACCTTCCTGTCTATGGCACATAAAGAATGGTTTATGTTGGTGCTGTTGGAAGCCAAGAGGATCCTTCTAATGCACTGGAGACAGACTAACAGCCCAGCCATAAGTTTGTGGCAGGCAGCTTTGGCCTGACTGGTTCTTTTGGAATGGCTATCATACACTCACCAAAGCCAGCTGGAATATTTCCATAAAAATGGGATACCACATTCACTCACTGCTGTGTAAAATCCCTCCTCCCCAGTTACCCCCAAATAAGGTCTTAAGTGGTCTGGCTAATGATTTCACCCTACCTGGTGGAATATGGGAAGCTATAATTAGCACTATTACACTAAGTTGTCTTCTTTACACCTTTTCTACTGACCTCTGTATTTATATTTTCACAATGGAAAATATGATGATGTGATGAGAAATGTAAGCTTATTTGGTCTGTAAATTCCTGTGTACGTGCATGGAAAAATATGTGATGTATGGAAGTGTATTATTTTAAAAATTTGAAAACTCTCAATAAAATCTTCTATGATAAAAAAAGATTATCTCCTACTTCTATGATAAACAAGCTTCCTTTTCCAAATGCTGGAGTAGTCTTTTAGATTTAATTGCCACATTATGACACAAGGCAAATTAAAACTAGCCTGTGAGTACAGTCCTTAGGTCTCTAAGGATTTCAGATTAGATTTTTTAACACTATTTAAGGCTTGTCTACTTTTTTAATGACTTCATATGTATTTGTATTGTTCTTTCTTGTCCTTCTAAGATGGTAGCATCTGTTTATTTTACTTTTGGTGTTCCGGTTTAATCTCTATGCTGCACTTTTCAGTTATAAGGCTATTTTATTCTGCCTATAGATATATTGCCCCCAGGGGAGGGGGAGGAGGATTGGTGCATAAAGGTGGTCTAGGGGAATATTAAGGCTTTATTTTCTAATTATTATTTTATATTTTATATGTGTTAATTTTGCTGTTTTTTGTTGGATTTTATTGAAATCTACTGTCCTCTGGTGTTTGTTGTTTATATTTGAAAATTTCAATGAAGAATAGAGATAAAAAATTAAAAAAATCTGAAAACAGGCATTGTGCCAGTGTGCCTTACCTGGTTACCAAAGAATAAAAATGAATAAATAAATTATACTTGAGAACAGATACCAATACCAGCACACACAAGAGATCACTCTGGTGCTCCTGGAAGGTAAAAGAGTCAATGAGGCAAGGAATGGCCTTCATTAGCCACAAAAATAAACCAGGGGACTAGGTCAAGATGAAGGAGGCCAAGAAGGGGTTTGGGGTACATCACAAAAGCAGCCATAGAGCTGCAAACTGCAGTGGAAGTTATGGAAAGGGAAACAATTCTGCTGATATACAGGGAAAAAAGGAAAGAGAAAATGTGGAATTGTGTAACTGGTGGAGTTTGGACAAGGTAATAGATGATGCTGAGCAGAAGGCAGCCATTTTGAACAACTACAGTACTTCTCAGTAGACAGAATGGAAGACAGTAGGATACTGCTGGAAAGGGGCATAAGGGCAGCAACAAGGGAGAGTCAATAATGGAGATAACTGTAGAAAGAGTAAGAAAAGAGCTTGCATCCTGAAAGCAGATAAGGTTCTGAGACATAATGTGATGCACCCAGATGTGCTCGGAGTATTGGGATTGGAACCGGCTGAGCCCAATGTGCCCCAGGAGGGAAAACAGTATGGGTTCATGGCAAGGAGGTCCTGTCAGATCGACTTGAGGATATTCTTTGACTGTGTTAAAGGGTTGTGGATATGGGACAAGTAGTAGACATATTGTGCTTTGACCTCAAAGCATTCTACTCAGTGCCACACAAAGGTTGCTGAAAAAGTTAGAGGACATGGATGTAGTGAAGGAGCTGGTTAAATTGTTGGAAAGCTGGTTATAGGAAGGGGCAGAGGGCTGTGGCAGTGAACAGTGTCAAATCAGGGGAGAGGGTGGTCATGAGTGGTGTGCCACAAGGGTCAGTCTTGGAACCTGTCATTTTCAATCTGTTCATCAGCTGCATAAGAGAAGGCATACAGGGCAGAATGTGCCTATGCATATGATACTAAGCTCTGTGGCAGTGTAAACACCAAAGAGGGGATCAAGCGATTGCACAAGATCTATAAAGGTTAAAGAGATGATCCAAAGTTTAGCAGTTCCTGTTCAGTGCCAAAAAGTACAAAATGGTGTACATAGGGAGTAGGAATCCCAGGATGGAATACCAAATGGGTGGGGTAAGATAGGCCACTAGTTCAGAACACAGGCACCTGGTAGTCATCATAAGTGACTCCTTCAGACTGCTCAGTGCAGTAAGGTCTACAGCAAGACAAACACAATGCTGGTGTGTATTTTGAGGAGTTTGATGGTATGAGAAAGAAATAATACTGCCTCTGTAACAGGAATGATCAGAATCCAATTCTCAGAACTTGGAACTGAATTCAGTCAGATTTTGTTTTTGTTTTTTCAGATTTAGGATTTTCAGAAATCAAGAACAAAAATCTTGTATCTCAAAATAGACGGAAGTAGAATCAGAATCCGAACTTCTGATTCTTCATCAGACATTCTCACTGCAGAAGGGAAAGCTGAGCAAATACCTCCCCCACTTCTCCCCACCCTCATTTCATGGCCACCACACCCATCGCTTGCCTTAACATTGGGATTGGTCAGGTCACTGGTGGTCCTCTTCTCAGTCTGGGTAGAAAACAGGCAGGAGTGCAAGTATAACACAATATTAGCAGGTGCACTGTCAGTTGGTTAGTGGCGGTTCCCAACTTCTGGACTCTGCACTGGATAGATTTAGTTTGTGACTTCTGTTCTTTTTCTCAGCCCCCTGCCACCATTTACTGGTGCCATATTGTGGATCACAGGTTACCCATCCCCTTTCATGGACTTTTCTCTTCCCCATCCAGTCCTGACAGTGCAGACAACCTATCCCACACATCTGGTGATCACCCAACTCCCTCATATGCAATGTACTCAAATGTGACAATCCAAAAACTCCACTAATTTTAAGTGTCCAGTGCAGTCCAACACATACAGACTAAGCCCCCCAAGTCCCGAGAGTTATTCTCTTGGGGTGGCCTGGTCACCAAATGAAGTCTTGGATGGTGGTTGGGTCAACCATAACAAAACATTGAGAGAAGACACCAAGACAGCCTCAGTGTTTGAGTATAGCATCTGGTGGTTTCCAGCATTTTGTCATGATTGGCCCAGGGTGGCTCATCTACTAGGTCACAGTAGATCAAACAGGAGCATAATGACTGATGTATCTGTCGGGGAATGTGTGCACTGCCAAATAAAAAATTAAAAGAAAACAAACACAAGCAGCCAGAACATACTAGTGTTAAAATTAATGACCTATGCCTTCTTAGCTGCTGGATAACACTCAGAAAGGACTAGTGGGACTGGGTCAGGACTCAGCAGGTGGCAACACAGAAGCAGTGGTGGGAGGGCAACCAACAGTGAGTGTGCCAACCAGGGCAAGTATTAGCAAAAGTGAGTTTGGCAATGACCAAGGTGAGCATGTTTGGGTTTCAGTTCCAGATGCCTAAATCCACTTCATCTGGTCTTGTGGAAGGTCCTGTCCTGTCATACTATCACCCAAACACCTGAAGCTGAGGAACCAGATGGTAGGGTCACTTCTTATTGGCATCACTTTCCATACTTCCAGATGTTCCATTCAGTGCAAGAGTCACAGGTAAGGGAGGTAAGAAAATGGGGAAGGGGAGGTTGTGAGGTTTTATAGATGATTTTTTTCTTCACAGGAGGACTCAGATGCAGAATCAGAAATTCTCGTTCCTGTTCCATTGCCAGTTCCAGTGCCATCTGCCATCAGATTTGGAGTCCAAACTGGAATAATAATTCAGTAATCCAACAGATGTAATATATTCTATGGAACTAATCACCCCATCTCTGTATATATGTAAGCCTTCACAAATAGGGCTTACCTTATAGGGCTATAGCCCCAACACTCTGCCTTCAGTAACCTGCAAGTGGCCCAGGTGGGATTTGGGCCTGGGGGCTCTGCTGTGCTCTGTGGCTGTGGCCACTTATGTCCAACTGCTGAGCCCCATCCTCTGAAAGGGGCTGATGTCTGATCCTGTCTTCCGCACCTCCAGGCGCCTGGGGAAGTCTGTTTGCCTGCAGAGCTGCTGAGAAGCACAGGCTGAAAGGTAAACAAAAAGATCACCACCCATGCCCTACTAAGTATGCATGGCCAGAAGTCTGAAATTTTAAGAAAATGCAGCTCCAATAGTGCATTTTGCAGTGGCCACATTATAAATATATCCCCAGCTCCAGAGCAGGCAACGGAGCCTGGGATCGGCACAATAAAGCCTCCAGTTATGGGAGGGGGCAAATGTTTTCTGCCCTTGTAAGGGAAAATAAAATAAACAGGACAGTATGTTTGGGACTGAGTATAAACAAATATGGCAGCTCCCAGGGGACTCCGCAGGCAAGGGGGCTGTTGGAAAAGTTCAAGGGGCACAGAAAAACCCTGGAATTTATGCAGTCAATCAAAAGGAGACTGTATAAAGATTATAACTAGGACTGCATGCCCTCAAAAAGGAGAGATTTATCCAGGATTTTAGAGCAGAGTGCAGAAGAGACTGTCATGACTATCCAGCCCAAGGCCTGAACCTGTGACCCAACGGCCTGTCCAGACCCAGCTAACTGCAAACAGCAGAGCTCCTGGAAGAACAGTACTGCAGAGAAAGAAGTTTGCAAGTTGATGCAGGGAGAGCCACTGGGGGTAGCTGCAGAGAGAGTAGAGACTTCTGAAATTGCTGCAGAGAGAGAGAGGATCTGAAGTTTGCAGCTGGAGGAGTAAAGCTCAGAGCTGCCATGAGAGAGTAGAGACTGTAAGCGGTGTAGCGTTTGGAGTAAAAAAGCCTGCAGCACTCAACAAAGCCTTTGCAGCCTGTGTTTCCCCTCAGTGCGATAAGTGTTGAAGACAGTTGTTGCTGTGAGCTGGAGTGACCATGTGTGTGCTGGGGTTAGAGACCGAGCCAAATCCCAGCTGAAAGAATATTGAGCAAAAGTTGTTCCAGCCAAGACGTTTAGGGGACCAAACCTGTCCTGTCCCTAAACCAAGAAGACCAGTGAGGAAGACGGTGAGAGGCCTGCCTGGTGAACTCTGTCTACAAAGGCCTCAGAGGCAAATTTGGCAAGACCAGGCAATTGAAGACTATCATTCTCCTACCTCTTCAGTCAGCCCTGCTGCTGCTGCTGTGGTGCACCACCAAAGAGATACCTCCACGATACCATGTCAAATTCAGCTGACTGAAACCCCCTTTTTGATTATAAAAACTGTAAGTCCCTCTGGGCTGTGGGTCAGGGAGGAACTTAATTAGCTAACTAGATAGATAGGATTAGGGTGTTAAGTCCTGGGTTGGACTATGCCAGATTTTAAGCTGCACCCAGGCAGAAAAGTAAAGGTTGTTTGTGTTTAAAGGTTTCAGGCCCCAATGCAATTATCCTAGTTGGAGCTACCAGACTGCCACCTTCTCAACACCGCAGTGTGATACCCACCATAAAGGACTACAGTGATTTTGCAGCTGCCAGTGGGAAGCCGGATGCACCCGCAGGTGGGAGGTGAGGATATTGTGTGGGGTAGCATTGTTAAGACAGTTATTAAGGTTGTTGTGCTATTTTCCTCTCTTTTTACACTCCCCACTAATAAATCCTCTTAAGGTTCATGTTATATGCTGGTATTGTGAGTTACTGTAAAACAGGGAAGGTGTTGTGTGAGAAAGTGTTTTTGTGGGGCAGCTTATGCATTTTCCTGTGGGGTGGTAACTTGCATTTTGGTCACAAGTTTTCCCTGCCATTACTCCAGGTGCATTTCTTCTTTCCACTGCAGAACCTAGGACAGCCCCCTCAGAGGTGTGTGCAGTATGGAATGTGAGAGCATGAAGATTCAAACAGTGACTAGAGAACCAGGCACCTGATTTAGAAACATAATCGTAGAGACTGATAAAGACTTGAGGACTGTAGATGTCCCTTCCACAATGACACACGGAGGCTTTCAAGAAACCTGGGTGGTGATGAGTAAATAAAGTCTGGCCAGCTCCAAATCATTGACTTCTCCCTCGTCCCCATCCAAATGAAGGAGGAGATTCTGTTGCACTCCACATTGTCAATGGATAATCATAACAACCTGGGTATTGTACAAACAGCAAGTTGTGCAACCCAGCAAAGCAGAAAAAAGAACTTTAAGCTATGTCTCAATAAAAAGCATTTTGTGATTGCAAAACAGCGACATCGCCAGTCATCTAGCCAAATAGCAGCACCCCTTGTATACAGTGTATGTTTCACGTCAGCAGGCACTTTGTCAATGCATCAACAAGCGTCTGCTAATGTGAAACGTACATTGTGTACGAGGGGGTGCTGCTATTTGGCTAGATGACCTGGCGTATGTAGCTGTTTTGTAATCAATAAAATGCTTTCTATCGAGACTTAGCTTAGAGGTCTTTTTTTCCGCTTTGCTGGGTTTGCCCGACTTTGCTGTTTGTACTGTTTAGATTTGTGTTGAGGCACCAACATTGCGATGAGTGGCCACCTGGATTTGGTTTTCTGCAACTGGGTATTGTGCACCCCTACTAAGGGAAATTGCACAGTCCAGGCTATTAAATGTTGTGCACATAAGGATTCCAAGCAGCAGCAAATCACCAGTAAAGCTGCACCATTTGAAGGGGACAGAGCTACTTTTATCTCCTCTCAAGAGTTTCAAGATTTCAAGATTCTTTGGAGCTGCAGTTCTAGATAGCAAGTCGGGGTGCCTGTTTCATGGAGCACCCCTAAATTAAAATTGATCCCAGTAAACTGAGGCTTTCAGATTGAATAATCTGAATAATCTATGACTGGGGAGCCTTTTCTACCTTGTTGGATGTTTTTTAATGGTCTCCATTTAAAAAGTGCCACAGGTAGGTACAATTTCATTTATTTCTGTGAGTGTAGGGTTTCTTCGGCTTTGGCATCTGTCCCCCCCCGGCCTAGCTTCAGGTTTTGTATTTATTGTTTGTTTCCTCAGTTAATTTGAATTTTTGGTGTACCTCAGAGGGTTTTGTGTTTTTGCTCCATAGCCCTCAGATTTCTGTTTTGCATGGTTGCCATTCAGCTGTGGTAATGGTTGGGTGCATGTTCCGCCTTCACGCTGTTTTCTTGCCTTTGTTTTGTGCACTCTCTTGTGGTGCACACACTTGCACAGCATACAAGTAAGCCCTTACCCCATTCACTCCCCCCTCCTCAGCCTCTGCTCTAACCCCAGTTTCACTCCCCCATGGCCTAAATAATCCTTTACCTTAACATTCACAGTCTGCTCCCTAAACTTAACCTGCTACTCCAACTTGTTGGATCCCTCAATCCAGACATCCTCATTGTGTCAGAGACCTGGCTATCAAAGAAAATCCATGATGCATCTATCACAATTCCTGAATATGTCGTTACCTACCAATACCACTCTGGCAGGGGTGGGAGCATAGCTATTTACTACATAGAAACATAAAAGTTGACAGCAGATAAGGACCACAAGCCCATCCAGTCTGACCATTTCTTTTTCTACCTTATGAATGTGCCATCGGCCTTTGCTCTATCAATGGCCTATCTATTCATACTCATCTGTATTGCTCCCTTATGCCTATCCCATGCCTGTTTGAAGCCCTGCACTGTTTTCATATCCACCACTTCCTGAGGTAGGCCATTCCATGCATACACCACCCTTTCTGTGAAAAAGAACTTCCTCACATTACCCCTTAATCGGCTTCCCCCAATCTCATACTGTGTCCTCTTGTCCTGCTATTTTTCTTATATTGAAACATGTTAGGCTCTTTCACCTTGTTAATGCCCTTAAGGTGTTTGAATGTTTCGATCATATCACCGCTCTCCCACCTTTGCTCTAGGGTATACATATTGAGCTCCATTAATCTGTCCTCATATGTTTTCTGATGCAGTCCCTGCACCATTTTGGTTGCCCTTCTCTGGACTACCTCAATGTGGTTAATGTCCTTGTGAAGGTGTGGCGTCCAGTACTGCACGCAGTACTCTGGATGGGGCCTAACCAGTGTCTTGTAAAGAGGGATTATTTTCTCACTCTTATGACTTGTGATACCCCTACTAATACACCCCAACATCCCCCTAGCCTTACATACTGCTTTAGTGGTCTGCTTGGATGATTTCAGGTCATCTGTGATGATGATGCCCAAGTCTCTTTCTTCCCTTGTGACTACCAGCAACTCCCCTCCCAGCCTATAGGTGGGTTCAGGGTTTCTCTTCCCTGTGTGCATGATCTTGCACTTCTTTGCATTAAACCCCAGTTGCCACTCTTCCGACCATTTTGCCAGTTTATCCAGATCTCTTCTCATTCTGCCCACCCCATCTGGATCATCTACTCTGTTGCAGATCTCGGTGTCATCTGCAAACAGACATACCTTACCCTCCAGTCCATCTGCAATATCACCGATGAAGATATCGAAGAGGACTGGCCCCAGGACTGATCCCCGAGGTATCCCACTTGTGACTTGCATCTCTTCTGACTCTATACCATTTACCATCACTCTCTGTTTTCTGCCTGTCAACCAGTTTGCCACCCAATTGACCAACTTCTGACCCACCCCAAGCCTGCCCAGCTTATAAATCAATCTTCTATGTCATCCTCCTCTCTCCAAACCTCTACTGTTCTGTCAACCACCGACCCCAATGTCTATGAAGCCCTCATCATTAGATTGTCTCTACCCTTTTCTGTACCAATATTTATCGCAGGAGCCTATTGCTATCCTGGTCTACACCACTCTGTAGCCACTGATCTTAACATCACTATTGGGTCCCTTAGCTCGTCAAGTGAGCTCTGCCTGTTAGGGGATCTAAACCTGAACTGGTTGTCACCCGCCTTAGATAAGACTCACACTGAAATAGCTGCCCTTAACTTGTCCCAGTTAATCACAGAACCTACTCACCTAAACCAGAAATCCCATAATCACACTCTCATCGACTGGGCTCTTACGTCTCATCCTCACAGGGTAATTCAGTCGGGCCTACTGCCAGATGCTCTTAGTGATCATCATATGATCTGCATAGTTAGGAAAGTGCACAGACCTAAGGCACCCCACAAACTAATAATGATCCACTCTTACAAAACATTAGACCTTGCCCCTCTACATCATGACTTAACTCACGTTGACTGGGTCCCTATATCCTCAGCCAAAACTATCAATCATGCCCTGACTTATTTCAAAGATAACTTCATCAATGTCTGGAACAAATATGCTCCCTGAAGTAAGTTAGAGTGCGTGGTAGTTACCTCCCTGTGTAGCCCCTGAACTCCTGGCTTGTCAGCAAGCACGTGAAAAAGCATGGAAAACCCACAAATCCTCCAAACTCCCTTGTGACTATGCTATCTACTGGACACTCTGAAATGCCTGTACTAAAGCCATCCACCTGGCCAAAGTGCAATATTTCTGGTCCACCATTAATACTAACATAAACAATCCATCAAAGTTTTGGAAAGTAGTTCACTCACTTTTCTCTCCCCAAAATAAATCCCCATCTCTGTTGCTCAAAATAAACAACCAAATCATTGCTGACCATCCACAGTAGCAGCAGAATTCAATTCCCTTTACTTCCTGTGCCTCCACTCTGTCAGCCTCCCTCCCACCCTACCCTACTACCTCTTCCCCTCCCGATTCCTCCCAACACCACCAGTTAGCAGAGTTTTTTGCCTTTTCACCCATCTCTCCCAATGACACTTTAAAGGCACTACTCTCTATCAACCCAGCTAAGGGCAGCTCCCCTGATGGCCTTGACCCTAAGCTGCTATACCTCTCTGCTCCTGCTATTTCCTTCCCCACCCCCAGGATGCCCTCTCTCTGATCTCTTCAACCTGTCATTCTACATTGTGACTATCCTTGAAGCTTGAAAACATGCTACAGTTCTCCCCCTACCAAAGAGAGGTGATCTCTCATCTCCTGGGAATTACCACCCCATCTCGCTTCTACCCACCCTGACTAAACTTCAGACACATCTTGTTCTATCCCAACTCTCCTCCTTTCTTGATGACTCCTCCTTCTTCACTCCTTTTCAATCTGGTTTTCGGAAGAATCACTCGACAACCACTTACCTACGTGGACTTACTGACTCTATCCATTCGGCCATGGATAGAGGTCACATCACTTCTGCTATCTTTGTCAACCTTGCCAAAGCTTTTGACACAGTCTCCCACTCCCTCCTCCTCAAAACTCTCTCATTGGCTGGCTCGCCTCTGTCTGCCTGCAACTGGTTCAGAGCCTACCTGGTAGGTAGAACTCAACCTGTTAAAATAGCTGACTCTACGTCTGCTCCACTGCCCATCTCTACTGGTGTGCCTCAAGGCTATATACTTGGCCCTCTCTTATTCTCAATTTTTCTAAGCGACCTACCGTCAGTATGCTCTTCATCCTCCATCCATATGCATACTGACGACACTGTCTTGTTCACCTCTAGCCAATCTCCCTCCAATATGACTTCCAGACTACAGCTTGACTTCAGTAATGTTCGATGCTGGCTAAGCTCACATCAACTTTTCCTAAATGCCAAGAAAACAGTCTCCATGAACTTTAGCACTAGGCAGAGACTCTAGGCTGCCTTCATTCCTCCTTCTACACCCTTGATGGGACAACACTAGAGGACACCACCTCTTTCAAATACCTGAGTGTCTGGCTTGATCAACACCTTAACTTTTCTGTACATATTGATGCCATCCTGAAAAAACTGCCCCCACAAGCTTGGCACCCTTTACAGGAACCTTGTTTCTTTACCACTACCTGTTAGGCGGATCTAGTTCAGAAAATTATGCTCCTATTTTTGACTATTGTGACATAGTCTCACAGTGCTGCTCCTAAGTCTTCCTTACCAGATTGGATACTCTCTTCAATGCTTTGTCACTTTGCTCTTGAATCACCCTCCCGCACACATCACTGTACCTTATATCATTCTCGAGCTTTCCCTCCTTGAATGTACAGTAGGTGTCTCTCTCACTGTGCCAAGTTCACGTCTAAATTCTAGGTTGGGACTCTTCCCTCTTACCTGTCCTCCTTAATCTCTGCTCCACCTCCCTCCCACACTCTCTCAGATCTACTGATGCATGCACTCTAGCTATTCCCCATCACACTACCTCCACAGGACAGGAAGCTTTCTCCTACCACCTCCCAAGGCTTTGGAACTCACTGCCACCTTCTTTCAGACTTTCCTCTTCCCCATCTTCAATTTCCTTAGCCCTTCATAATTCCTATTCACCTAACTGCACTTGTTCTTAGCCCCCCTTTCAACAATCCCCACCCTGGCACATTATCCTTTAGCCCTACTTTACTTCTGTTCTCGTTCTGTACTTGTTCTTAACCCCCTTCACAACCCTCCCAATCCCTTGCACACTAGCCCCTACTTCTATCTCCCTGACTTACCTCCTGTCTCCTAACTGAACCCTTCCTCTGATTACTTCCTCACATGCTGCCTCCTATTATACACCCCTCTCATCCCCTACCACAACCTATTGTGCTGTTTTGACACTCTACTATCATCCACAAGCTACTGTTATTTCAACACTATATGGTTGTCCTTCTCCCCACAACCTCCTCTTCCCCTCCACTGATGCTCTCCCTTTTCCATTCCTAGTTTATCTTATTTTCTCCAGCCTCCATAGTCCTTATCCTCTCCTCCCATCCAGTTAACTGTCCCTGTCCCATCCGGTTAACTGTCACACTCCATTTCTCCTCCATGCCCCTTCTTTCCCCTCCTTTTCTGCCTGGTCCTGTTCCCTTGAGGTTCCTTCATCCTGAAGGTGTATAGATCTTGGTTCCCTGTCTTCTACCCTCTTCCTCTCCCCACTTTCAGTCCTGACCCCTGACAGGGTTCTCTGGATCCTGAAGGGTATAGATTCTCTCTCTCTCTCTCTCTTTCCTCCTCTCCCCACTTTCAAATCCATTGCCTGCCTACTTCCCTTCTTCCTTATCCCTTCCTCTCCTCCTGTTTCCACTGCCCCTCTCTTCTCTATCACCCCGGTCCGTTTCTCTCCCCTTCCCTTCTGACTGGTCCTAACCCCCTTGCAGGGTTCTCAGCAACCTGGATGGGTATAGATCTTGGCTGTACCTCTCCCTCCCTCCCTCTTCCATCTCCATCCTCTCTCCCTCGCCTGTCCACTTCCCCACTTACCTTATAACTGCCCTTCCTTGGGTATACAATCGCATTTCGAATCTTGTGCTCAGCCTACTACTTCTAGCATTTCAAATGTGTTATCCATCCTTTAAACTTTACCCTGCTAGATCACCTGCTCTTAGGTTGTTGCAATGTATGCTATATCCGAATTTGTTTTGTTTACCCATGCCGGTTGGTCTGGGTTACTGTGTAATACACTGTTTTGTTTTAGAAATTGTATACAAATTGTACTTGTATTGCAATGTATTTGCATGTTCTCCCAACTCTCACCACTCCCCCACCGGACGTTTTTGGAAATGAGTTGTTTACAGCTCATGTTGTCTTTTCTGGTGAAATATTTTCCAAATAAATAAATAAAAACAGCATTTAGCACAGTGCAATTTCCTATCAATTGCATTTGCTTGAATGCTAGTGCATGCACACCCACACCAACACACTAATGCCACGTAACACATTGTGATGTCCTGTGCATGCCTAGTTAGCGTTTTTCAGTGTACTAATTCAGTTTTTTTACCTTAGCAAAAGCCATTAGCTTAGGTCCTGATATTAGGGCTAATTATTATTTGTTCCTCATAATTGTTACTTGGCACACAATTATATCTCTCTCTGGCACCATGACTTATTGGAGACCGTTAATCATGAAATGATGTAAGACCTGCAAAAGGGTTATGAGATCCTCCCACATGGGTTCCTTTTCATTTCATTCCTCAGCACCCCCAGCTGGTCCTCTGGCCTGCAGAGGGGAGCACCTGGTTCTTCAGTTGGCAGTGGCAAGAATTAGAAAAAAAATACTTTTGTGGCTCCTGAGTGAACTTAGGCCCTGATGTCCCACAGGACATCCCAGCAGACACACACACACAGCCTCAGTTGGGCTTCTCAGGTCAGGGGCAGGCCCACACAGGCACATCTAGTTGTGGTCCAGCAAGCTTAGGATGTGGTAACAAATGTGCCAGTTGATCCCAACCCTACCTTCTTAGAAGGCCAGGATGATGATTGTTGGAATATTGAGGAAGTTCCTGACCTTAGATTAAACTTTTTTTTTTAAATGACTGTCAGATGAGGAGGATGTTTACTTCCCTCTGTGGAGGAGGAAGAGGAAAGGGACTGGACAGTGTCCAAGTCATGGATCCTGTTTCCTCCCTGTTTGATAATAAGTTAGTGTCTTTTCTGGTTAGCTGAGGCTTGTAGATCCTTACAGACCAGGAGGTACAGTCCCTGGAAATGGTGGATGTCAGTCTGACTCGGTCTGAATCCTTTTTGGCTACTATGTGACCAAATTTTTGAACAACAATGGGCAAGTGTGGATCAGAAAAGTATCTTCACAACCAAAGTCATGGATCTTCCATTTTTAAGGAAAACATCTTGCCGGTAGGAATCTCCTCTTCTGAAATACAAGGCCATTTGTATTTCGTCAAACACACTGCCCTGCCTATCAAAGGCTCTCTGGCCCTTGCAGATTCTCATGTCAAGCGGGTGGATACCACATGCAGGAGAGGTTTTCCTCTATCATCACAAACATTTGTATGTCTTATGCTTCTTTTCTTGTTGCCAGAGCCTTAAACATATGGGACACTGCTCTGGCCAGTTTCACGTTGTCTGACTGACGATACAAGCCTTTTGCAACTGATGTCCATGGCCTCCACCTTTGGTGATTATACACTGGAGAATTCTGCATATCAGACTGCTCAACTAACTTCATCTTTTTCAGCCATGATGGCCATGTGGCTTAGTCATTGGGTCACTTCATAAGGTAAGCTGTATAACCTCCCTTGAGATAGGCTTATAGTTTGATTCTGACCTGAATACTGTTTTAAATGATATGTGGTAAGAATGGTTATTTCCAGTGTCAAAAGAACAATGCAAAACTACCATAACCCAAGGGGGTCAAGGTAATGGCTGGCACAGACAGTTGCGATGGGGGTTATGTTCCTTCTGAATTTTGGCTCCATAGAATAGAACAGCCTACTCAGGTAACTAAGGTTACAGTATCAGGAGAGCTCTGGCCAGGTGCCGTCCAGGATGCCCAGCACCAAAAGCCTGGTGCCTCAAAAGAAGGCATGCGGGCCCATCCCTGACTACTTTTCTTTAGTGGAAGACTGCAGGAGTTTTTCTCAAGATGGGCCAAAAACTATGTCAGGCACCTTATTAGGGGATGCTTTCTTCCATTCCAGTTTCAAAGGATGTCACAAAAGTCAAGCATTGTCAGAGACCCTGACCCCATCATTCTTTCATGGTCATCATACAGGTACCATTAATCGAACAAGGCCTTTTGAATCTTTTTCATAGTTCCCAAGAAGTTTTTAAGGGGGAGGTTCAGGGCCATTCTGGATTTGAAGCACCTGAACAAGGTTGTGCACCACAGACCTTTCAAGATGGAGCCCCTAAGGTCAATCACCAGGGCTGCTCAGCCAGAGGGTCTTCGTAAGCCTCAGTACATCTGATGGATGCCTAGCTCCACATTCCCTTCCATTAGTCCTACCTAGAGTATCTCAGGTTCTTAATACTGGGCCAAACTTTCCAGTACATGGCGCTTCTATTTGTCCATGCATCAGTCCCCCTAGTTCCTTGAAGGTGAAGATTGTCCGGGTGACTCAGTTCAACAGGAAGGGCATCATGTCTGTCCTTATTGAATGACCTGCTGTATGTGCACGATATTGTCACTGTGCAACCAGTTCGGTTGACCTCAGATTGATCTGTTTACATCCAGCCACAATGCTAGGATGTGAAAAGGTTCATCAGTAGTTTTCGGTGTCCACAGATGAGCAGTGATCACTCTGCCTCAAGAGTGGCCCTTCAGCAGAGTGTATACTTCCTCCACTAATTAGAAGTACTAAATAAATGCAAAAGACACTCTAGAGGAAGCTGCAGAGTGGCCAGTAAGACTGTAGTTCTCTAGACATAGTGGATTCTAGTTCAGCAAAGCACCCTTCAACCTTCCAGTGCAAAGATACCTGCTGTTATGATCCCATTCTCCATTAAATTCCAGGAATGATGCAGCTCGTGGCCTGGCTTCTGAGAGGAGGAGGCCCCCATACACAAAAAAAATAAATATTGGATTTCTCCAAGAAACTAGTTGTCACTTTGATGGCTGCCAGGAAAACCTCTATGTTTGCACCTCCTTTTATCTTGGGCCAGAAAGGAGGGATTTTAAGCCTTCAATGGCCTCTATTCCACAGATTTGGGATTTCTACAGGAAGGTGTGGTGAAGGGGTTGGCATTGACTATGCTGAGAGGCCAGGTTTCTGCTCTTGGAGCACCCTAGGGTTTTTTACCTAGGAACTAAAAGATGCATTTTTGTAGAAGTCATCCAGTGTCCTGATCTCTGGTTCTTCAGTGGGATCTGAACAGGGTTCTGAATGCTTTCTGCAAAGAGTTTTCAAAATGCTGTGATCCATATCACTGGATGTGCTGTTTTAAAGGTTCTTCCTCATAGGGAGCCATACCTTATTAGGCATAGGGACAGGTGGTACTCAGAGTGGGTCTCCCTTTTCATCTCTAAAGTGCTCATGGCCTTTCAGGTGTTCCAAGGAATAGGCTTCATCCTCCTGTCTGCAACCTTCTCATCCCAAGAGAAGGAATTGCACAAGTTGGATTTATCACACACCGTTAGGATCTTAAATTAACGTCTGCATTCCAAAAGTCAGATAGTCTGTTTGTTTTCTTATAACAGACAAGCAGGGTCAGAAGGACTCAAAGGCTACCTTAGCTAAGAGGGTGTGGGACTGCATTGCTCAGGCCAATGTCACTGGAAAGAAGAGGCCTCCAGCTCTCATCAAGGCTCACTCTGCCAGGGCTAGGGCGACCCCCAGGGCAAAGACAGGTGAATTATTGGTTTTTAGGGTTATGCAAGGCAACTATGTGGTCTTCTGTCCATAAGTTCATATTTTCCAAATTGGATGTTCAGAGTTCTGATGATGCTGTTTTAGTCATAGAATGCTACAGACAACAGTTTGCAATTGATTCTCAGTGCTTGCCTCTGGCATATGGTATAATACTCTCCTCTCACCCATTTTTTCTGGGTACTGCTTCTTAGAACCCAGTTGCTATGATTACCCATTGACAATGTAAAGCACTACATAAAAAATAAATTTCTTCTTACTTACCATAATTTAATTTTCTGTTAGCTCCATTATTGTCAATGGGGACCACCCAGAAGCTGGTTCCTTCAGGAGAATCTTATCATGTATGCCAGGACAGCTGTCCTGTTTGTTAAAATCCCCCACTATGTTTTTGGACATCCCTCTTTTGTTTTGCTGCACTGCACTCATAAATAAGTTACATAAAAAAAGTTATTTATTTTTCAGTCAGTTTACGACCACAGATTAACAGATTTCCAGGGACTGGGGAGTGGAGGCACTAGCCCTGTGGGGCTTTTACTATTAATGTGGAGAATGGGCATTGAGGGGTGCTAGCCCTTCTGGGCTTGGGTATGTGTTCAGGGGATCAGCATGGGGGGTGCTAGCCTTAGGGGCTTTTATTTGTACAATATTGGTGGATGGAGCAGGGGTTTGATAGCCTGCAGGGCTTTTTCTGCTGGTTTGAGGATGGGGCTGGGGAGGTTGCATATACTGGAGGATTGGGGCTGGTGGCACATTGTTGGTGTAACTGTACTTTGATGGATGTCCTCCGGGGTTGTTTTAGAATAGCAAATTTGGGGACTTAGAGGCTGCCCTTCCAGAACAGGGTGCAACTACTGCTATAAACCCCTTTGCATCGCGTAGCAATGGATGCATGGTGTACACAAACTGCCTGTGACATGTTGTAGGCTGCTTTGCAGAATACTGAATTTCACAACTCCTGGCATAAACTGCTACTTCCACCATTATTTGGGGCTTGTCAGTTTATGCCAGGCATAACCTTTGAGAATTGGGCACCTTGAGACCAATGGAGAGCAATTTCTTCCTCGGATGTCTGCCAAGAAGGTAAGATGGCATTTATTTACAGCATTAAGGAATGTTGCATGCAGGTAATTGGTTAAAATATATGACAATGTATAGCTATTATGGCACTGCGAGGTCAGTAATGATGGGGGAGTTGCTGCTACTTGGAATCCTTGTGTGCCCAACATTCTAAAGCTTGTGCAACCTGTACCCTGGCCAAGAGCTGAGTCTGGCAACTGGGACCCCCTAACTTGTGCCACAAGTTGGCATGACAATAGGCATCACCCCTGGTGCTGGGGCAGATACCTGGCTTAGCAATCTAAGAGGTCGGGGGTTAGGGCACAAAATAACATTTATATTTACTCGGAGTTCTGGGAGAGTGGTGCTAGGGCTATGTTGGGTCTATCTTCTGAGGGGACCTAATAACAATTTCACACTGGAAGCATAGATGGAATGTCTACTACTGAAAATGGATGGTGCAACATGGCTTTATTCTAACAGCAGATGGTAAACACAGAATGGGGTGGTGTCCCAGGTTGGAAACTGACTTTCAGGGCAACACACTTTTCTTTCCAGAAACAACACTTGTCTTGGGAATTTTAGTACATTATTTTCCACACAGAACTATTAAACTCTTTATCCCTCTGTATCAGGGACTTTTGGACCTTTATTTTCCAAAAGTGTATATCTTATGGGGGTTCACACACTTAAAACATTTCAAATTCTTCCCTCCTGATGCAATGGACTATGTTAACCTGTCCAGGGGTAACCTGGTGCCCATACATGAACCAGTTAGCCCTTACTGAGGATTAAAATGGGGTTATGCCCACTCTGGCCCCAACTAGCCTCTGCCATTCCTTCTGGATTACACCAGTTGAGCCTTCAAGTTCCTTGAATTGCTAAAGGACTCCCAACTTTAAACCTTCACATTCAGCACATTTTCAGACAACATGAAGTCTTGCTATATTATAGACCTTAGCAGTTTGTTCCAGCTCTAGAACTGCCCCGAGTGAAATGGTTAAACCATTCCAAAATAGAATTTTGGCACAAGAGCAGCTCTATCTGTGTCATTTTAAACTTGAACTGTCAGATTCTTTACTCTGCCTCAGTGAACAGTCGGTCCGGAAATTTCTCCTTCTGTTCGGTTCATTTCTCGGTTTAAAAGTGTTTTCTCAGTTGGATTTAACCGAGAATAGTTTATTTAACTGCAAACCATTCGGTTCAAGCTCTATCTGTGGTAACCGTAAGTAAATGAAGGTTTTGTCTGTGTGGAACTTATAAGTTATCGTTCGGTTTGAACCGATCAGTGGGTTTAAAACTCATTTAAAACTAAAAGTTACTATTTTAGAGTGCGGTTCCTGGTTCTTATCGGTTCTAAAAACGGATTTATTACATTTTTTCCAATACCCATGACACGGTTAGGAACCGATAAAGCGTGTCTTGCCTGGCACTGCCGTTAAAAGACAAGTTTTGGTTAGCTGGGATTATGTCTGAGAAACCCAAAGAAAACCGGGCCCACTGGTTTCAACACTGTGATGTTTGTGGGAAGTCTTTGCCAAGGCTGACCCACACACCACATGTGTTTATTGTCTGGGGTTTGACCACCTCCAGTCAGACTGCCAGGTATGTAAGAATTTCCCTGCAGCCACCCTGGAAAAAGATTGGGCAGGCTCAGGGCGAGAGGCCAAAAGTCCGCTGACCTGGATGGCAGCCCGGTTCGGTGCCAACCGAAACAGAGGAGTGCCTCTGACCAGGGCCAGACTTCCTCAAGCAAAAAAAAGCTGGTTCTGAGGAACCAATTCCAGTAAAGAAAACAAGAAAATCAGCAGGTCTGGAGTCCAAAATTCCTTCTCCAACTGCTGCAGAGATAGCAAAAGCCATACAAATTGTCCAGTCACTGTCTCAGGCTCCGTCCGAACCACCACTATCTGGTAAAAGGTTGGTTCGTCCGGTTCCAGTGGTTCAGGATTATGATATTGAGGAATTTTATGAACCAGAGGAGGGGGAGGAGGATTATGAACAGTATGAATGTGGCTGGGAAGGTCTGGGTGTGCCCATTGAAATGGACATCTCCCAGACAGACCTTTAGAATCTCCCTATGCTGTCTGAGTCCCCATCTCATTTTATGTTTTATAAAAAGTTGCTGAAACCCTCCAGCTTCCTTTAGAAGAGGCTGTGGATGAGCAAGAGGAGCCTGATTTTGTAGAAATTATGGATATTCCAGAGTCTAGGAGATTGTCTATTCCTTTACATAAGTCTTTTAGGAACAAACAATTACAATTTTAAAAGCTCCTAATTCTGTGCCTCCTGTAGATAAAAGATGGATAGAAGGTATACATTGTCAGGCCCTGATACAGAATTCCTTTCTCAGCAATGCAGTCATGTTGGGGTAGTTCAGGCTGCTGCCTGTGATAAAGCTAATATTCCCTTGGCTTCACATCCTCCTGACAAGGATTCCAGAAAGATTGATGCCATGGCAAAAAACAGTATATGGCAGCCTCTCTGGGACTCAGGCAAGCAAATTATATGGCTTATGTAGCTAGGTATCAGAAATCTAGATGGGATACTGTTATGCAGTTGGCCAAGCAGGCCCATGGCCAGCTGGCTAGTGAACTAGAACAGGTGGCTGCTGATGGCATTGAAGCCTCTAAGGTCCAGTTTCATGCTGCTGTGGATGTTAATGATGTTTCCTCTAGGGTCATGGCCACATCTGTAGCTTTTCGTAGGTTGGCCTGGCTCAGGTATACTACTTTGTCACAGGATACCCAGACTAAGGCTATGGATTTTCCTGTGGTGGGAAATTCTCTGTTTGGAGAGCAGACAGAGAATTACATGAAGAAGATGGATGAATATAGGACTACTTACAAGAGTGCCCAGGCTAAAGAGTGGCAAGCCACTCCTCAAAGGCATGCCCCAGGAGTAGGGGTAGGCCTTTTCAGAAGCCTTTCTACCAGACTCAGGCCTCCTCTGCCTATGCTCAGAGGGCTTCTTCAGAGCAGGGGCAGGCGAGGGTGGGCAGACCTGCTCCCACCCCCAGCCTAAAGCTCCTGGCAAACAGTCCCTGATGGGGTGCCCAGGCCGATTCTCCTGTACCAGTGGGGGCAGGCTGGCTTACTTCAGTCAGAATTGGGCTTCTTTAACCTCAAACAAGTGGGTTCTGGAAGTAGTAAGCCAGGGTCTGGTTCTCAGCTTCAAAAAGTTTCCCAAGTTGAGAAGCAGACTTTTTCTACCTGCAAGTGCTTCAGAGACCCTCGCTCTGGAAACAGAGGTCTCATCCCTGTTAGCTCTCAGAGCAGTAGAAAGGGTTCCTCCCCTGCATCAGGGCAGGGGTCTGTATTCCAGATACTTCCTTACCCCAAAAAAGACAGGAGAATGGCGGCCCATTTTAGATCTCAGATATCTGAACAAGCATCTTTTGAAACCAAAGTTCAAAATGGTAACTCTGGCAATGATTTTACCTTCCCTAAGGCCAGGGGACTGGCTAGCCTCCCTGGACCTCAAGGATGCCTATTTCCATGTCCTAATCAGAAGATCCCATCGAAAGTACCTCAGATTCGAACTGCCCTCAGGTCATTACCAGTTCAGAGCAATGCCCTTCGGCCTTACCTCTGCTCCAAGGGTATTCACAAAGTGTCTAGCAGTGGCCCACTTGAGGAGGCAGAGGATTGCTGTTTTTCCTATCTAGATGACTGGCTCATTGTGAGGCCCAGTCCCCAGAACAGGTAAAATCTCACCTGCAGGTCACTCAGCAGCTTCTCACCTCCCTGGGTTTTCTGCTAAACCTACAAAGTCGGTTCTGGAACCAGTCCAGGTACTCACCTTTATAGGGGCAGAATTGGACACAAAGCTAGCCAGAGCCTTTCTTCCCCCAGAAAGGGTAAGGAATTTAGTGGCTGTGGCCTCTTCCTTCACTCTGCAGGTCTCTCGACCAGCAAGACACTTTCTGCAGCTCCTGGAGCACATGGCTGCATCCACAGCTGTTGTGCAGCGAGCCAGATTTCAGATGAGAGACATTCAGTTTCACTTGAGAACTTTTTGGTCTCAGAGAAGAGACCCCCTTTCCAAGTTGGTCCCAGTGACTCGAACCTTGATCCTAGCTCTCCAGTGGTGGCAGGATCAGAGCAATTTAAGAGCGGGGGTCCCCTTCATTCCCCTTCTCACGACTTGACTCTCACTACAGATGCTTCCCTTCTGGGTTGGGGAGCCCACATGGGCGACCTTTCTACACAGGGAGTCTGGTCCCCCCAGGAATCTCTGCTCCACATCAATTTGCTGGAACTCAGAGCTGTCTTTTTAGCTCTTCAAGCTTTTTCTGCATCTGTCCACGACAACGTGATACAAGTCAGAACAGACAACACCACAACAATGTGGTACATCAACAAACAGGGGGGCACTCGGTCTTCGGCCTTGTGCACCGAGGCAATGAAGTTGTGGTCTCTGACCTATTCCCTGAACACTTCCCTCATAGCAGTTCATCTTCCAGGAAGGACAATGTCCTAGCGGATGCCCTCAGCAGGATTTCCCAGGGCCATCACGAATGGTCCCTGGATCCTCAAGTGCTAGGGATAGTTTTTGCCAGATGGGGCATCCTCAGATAGATCTTTTGCAGCCCCAGACAATCACAAACTTCCTCTGTTCTGTTGTAGACCTCCAGTGCTGGGCTCAGTTCCCTGGATGCCCTCTTCTGGATTGGGAGGGAAGTTCCTCTATGCTTCCCCTTTCCTCTCTCTATTCAAAGTACTAGTCAAAATCAGATCTCAGCCTTGCAGGGTGATTCTGATTGCCCCGGATTGGCCAGGCAGCCCTGGTACCCACTCCTTCTGTCTCTGACAGTCCATCTTCCCCTATGCCTCCCCAGGAATCACAATCTGTTGACTTGTGCCCAGGGAAAGGTTTGGTATCGGACCTCAAATCCTCAACCTCAAGGCCTGGCTCTTGAGGGTTAGATTTGCTGATTTACACCTCTCTCAGGGTGTTCTTGAGATCCTAAAGGCTTCCAGAAAGCCTTCCACTAGGGCTACTTATAGTTCTAAATGGAAAAGGTTTTCCATTTGGTGTGCTGGAAAAATATTTCCCCAGAATCTGCCGATTGCCCATTTTGTTAGATTACATGGTACATCTTAATTCCTTGGGTCTCAGACCAGCTACCTTGAGAGTTCATTTGGCAGCTGTGTCTGCTTTTGTGTCAGCAGGAAAGTCATCCCCTCTTTCCTCTCATCCTGTGTTTTCTAAGTTTTTTAAGGGATTACTCCATACTAATCCTCCCTTTCAGGAACCGGCCCCTGCTTGGGACCTTAATGTTTGCATTGCCCAGTTAATGCAACCCCCTTTTGAACCTCTGTCTTCTGCAGAGCTTAAGTTCCTAACTTGAAAACTGTTTTTCTAGTGGCTATCACTTCTGCCAGATGCATAAGTGAATTGCAAGCCTTGTTAGTGGAGACTGACTTTCTTTCCACAGGGATAAGGTAGTCCTTAGGACTAATAGGAAGTTTTGCCTAAGGTGGTTTCAGATTTCCATCTCAATCAATCTGTCTCCCTTCCAGTAATTTTCACTGATCACTCCTCTTTGGGTGAGAGGAGGTTGCACAGTCTGGATGTTAAGAGAGCTCTTAGTTATTATATAGGCGTACCAAAGGTCACAGGTTCGAATCCTCCAACTTTTCCTTACCTATGCTGAAGTTGGGAAAGGCAAACCTGCCACTAGAGATCAATAGCCAGGTGGATTGTCTCTTGTATCCAATTTTGTTATCAGAAAGTGGGCAGAGCCCTCCCCCCCGGTTTGAGGGCTCATTCTACCAGGGGTACAGCTCCGTCTCTAGCTGCTGCCAGAGATATCCCTTTATTAGATATTTGCCAGGCTGCTACTTGGAAAACGGTACACACTTTTACCAGGCATTACTCCCTGGATGTCCAGGCCAGGAGAGATGCTCAGTTTGGCACAGCTGTTCTTCAGAGCCTATTCCCTAATTAGGTTCTGCCCCTCCTCCATGGAGGTACTGCTGTGTGTATTCTGCTAATGTCTATAATATAGCAAGACTTCATGTTGTTTGAAGAAAAATTACTCACCTTAGTAATGTTGTTTCTTCTAATGGAGTCTTGCTATATTATCAGACCACCCAACCTGCCCCTCTCAGAACCTCTACTTGGTGGGGTGCGGGCAACTTAGTGTGGGCACTACTTATGTCCTGTTAGCATTTTGTCCCTTTGGGACTTTGGGGTGTGTGTGTGTGCGTGTGTGTGTTTTATTATACTTATGTTCCATTTTCATATTATTAGAATGGTGTTAGTATTTTTGGTCCCCTGACTTGAGTCTTGGGTGTTGGGACCATCAATGGTTGTTATTATTTAGGTAGCCATTTGGCTAGTGTAGTTACAGCTTCCACACAGACCTTATTGAGTTTGGCTCGTAAAGATCTGACAGTTCAAGTTTGAAATGACACAGATAGAGCTGCTCGTGCCAAAATTCTATTTTGGAATGGTTTTAACCATTTCACTCGGGGCAGTTCTAGAGCTGGAACAAACTGCTAAGGTCTATAATATAGCAAGACTCCATTAGAAGAAACAACATTACTAAGGTGAGTAATTTTTCTTTGTGGTGATACAGGGGCCTGACAGGTGTATTCTAGCCTTATCTCTGGGCAGTACACTCAGATAACTCCTAAGAAACAGTCCCATGTATCTGTACTCACGGTTTTGTTTGTCCCTCTATTACAGACATGGATGTTTGAAGAAACATCTCTTCCCTTTACAGGTAGCTTGTCATAGCTTCATGCAGAACATTCTTTCTCTTTCTGGGCAACTGACACTCTTCAGGACCTTCAGGGATTGCCCCTTGGATCCACAGAAACTGAAGTCCCTACCACTTCTCTGTGGAATGACCCACTGGGGTCCTGCTGGCAACGGTCTCCACCACTTCCTTTGGCACTGCTGTATCTCACTCACTAGAATGAGAAAACTACCGGAGGTCCTTCACTCAGTCTCAGAACACACTGGTAGGCACCTCCACACTCTGAGCACTGCTGCTCACTCAGAGCTCTACTGACTGACTACTTTGACTCCCATATGAACATTCTAAACTGTCCCCAGGCAGCTGATTCCAAAGTGACTCATACTTCTGTGAGAGTTCTAAATGACATAATCCATTCTCCCCTCAGGTTAGCTGAGTAAACAATGATGTCAGCTGTAAGAGCTTCTAATAAGCTTCTTACAGCTGCCCTCTACCTTCCTGTGTCTAACCTGATGGGATTCTAGTAATCTCACAGGACTGGGTGGTTACACTTGGGCTGTGCCATTTTCTCTGGTAGGGATGCACAATACCCACTTGTTATGACTACCCATTGACTATGCTGAAGCTAACAGAAAAGGAAATTACGGTAAGTATAAAGACATTTCTTCTTCCAAGGCTAAGCTAGAGTCTCTGCTAGCTAGTGAAGGGAAGTCCATGAAAGATGTATAAGCTTTGTTTCAGAGAGAGAGCCAGCTCCAATTGTGTTGCCCTGTGGAGTAACCCCTTACTTGGGGCTCCTATGAACAGTACAAGAGGTTGCAAACCTTCTCAGGAGCCATCACCACTCTGACAGGGAGGATGATTACAAAAGCTGGATGAGTCAGGCTGTGTAAATGGTGCAGGTGTGGCATTGTTCAGATAAGGAAAAATACAGATAAATAATAGTGAGTTTGAGGGCATGATATTGGCTGTCATTTGGCCACTGCTGGACTGTCAATCCACCTGCACTGCAAGTGACCACCTGGCCATGTTAAAGAGTACTTTTGGGGCAGTGGAAAAGAAATAGGATCTTATCATCTAGCTGAGATACACTACCCAGAGAGGAGAGAAACTTTCCCATTACATTATGAGAATGGAGATTGTGATTCAAAGAATTGCTGAGGCAGGAGAAGTCATCCCTGCACAGCTCTCCAGAATCAGACTAGATCAAGAGTTATGTGGTGCAGTGTTCTCCCACAGGACCCTGTTGAAAGTTTGGATGAGGGATTGACCGGATGAACCCCCAAACCCCACATTTTTAGGTAGTTCCTTGGTGAAGCTAGAGGAGAGGCACAAGAGGATATTGACAATTCTCTTCAGCCTCCCGCAGTGATTGCTGTACCTCGACAGACACAGGCAGAGAACAGCAACCTGCTGAATCTTCTCCTGTCTTGAGTAATGAACTAAGAGAGCTAAAGAAGTATAGAAAGGCTATACAGCTGGCCCAAGAGCTCTGGACACAAACAGATGGTGTCATGTCTGAACCTGGACACCCGTTGGGCATCTATGCTGCTCCCAGGGTCAAGCCAAGAATGCCCCCAGCACCCAGAGATGGCCTATTTTGTTACAGATCTGGGAAAGACATGCATTTAGCCTATGGGTGTGGCTGACCAGAAAACCCTCAGCTGGTGGAAGAAAAGAAATGGGAAAAGCAACAGGAAAATGATGAAAGAGCCCAGTGAGGGAGCAACACAAATCCCCAAAATTGTAAAGCTCCACAAACTGGATGGAACCCAAGATTCCACCCAACAGCAAGGTGCCCCTAGGCCTGAAAAATCCTAGTGCTAATGTGGATATTTTGGCTGAAGGAGTGCTGTGTTTTGCCTTATTGGATAGTAGGTTGCAGATCATCATAATCCTCTGGACCTTTTACAACCATCACTTGAAGCACCGACTGCTCCAACCCCTGTCAGGATTATCAGTGTGGAGAATAGGAGACTCTAGTTACCCATGTGATGGCTACTGCATTGTGCAGATTGCATACACCTCCAATGGTCCAGATGAACCACTCAAGATTGAGACTATGGCACTAATCTGCCCAGATCCCAAGGGAATGACCAATATGGATATGCCTGTATTGACTGGGACAAATGTGAATATGCTTGGCAGACTCGCCAAACTCTGTCAAGAGAAGGTGGAGTGGATAACCTATTAAACCACTCTGTTAAAGCTGTGGTGAAGAGAGCCAGCCTATCCTTGGATGCTACAGTACCTGAGTTGATAGATGAGCTCATTGGTGTGGTTTGTAGGGTGGACAGCAAGAACTGATCTTGCCTCCTAATGCAGAGTGTAGAGTGGTAGGCATTGCGAATTCACCCAGCAGCCTGAAGGAACAACCTTTATTATTGATGTCAAATCTGGAGCATTTTGCCTGAAGGGGTCATGGTGCAACAAGGAGTGATGCCACCTCTGGAGACCCCCTGTACCAGACATGTCATGGTGAGGAAAATAATGAGTCTGAGAAGCCAATAACCATTTGAAAGAGCCAAGTGCTGGTATATATCTTCAAAGTCAATAGTGTCACAGAGATGGACCACTGAGTAACTGCAGACACAGAGATAGATTCAGTATCTTTCAACTTTGGGGACTCACCCATGACAGCTATAGATGGAGCTTGATCCAGAGGCTAGAAAAGAGGCACAGAGTATTTTCACTCCACAAATGGGACAGAGGGTATGTATGAGGTGAAACACAGGATTCATCTACGAGATGACTGCTCATTCAGAGAAAGACCCAGGAGACTGGCCCCTGGAGACATTGAGGATGTCCAGTGGCACATGCAGGAACTGTTGGCAGTAGGCATAATCAAGGAGTCATGGAGCCCCTACACATCCCCTATTGTTGTGTCACACATGAAAAATGGAGCTGTGAGAATGTGCATTGATTATCAAACTTTGAACAAAAATACCATCATAGATCAGTACATCGTGCCTTGGGTCGAAGACACTCTGGCCAGCTTGTCAAGGAGCGAATGGTTCTCTGTGTTGGCTCTCCATAGTGGATACTATCAGATTCCAATGGCAGAGGAGGATGAGAAGACTGCCTTTATCTGTCCCTTGGGTTTCTACCAATTCAAACATATGCCTCAAAGGATCTCTGGAGCACCTGCTATGTCCCAGAGCTTAATGGAAAAGGCAGTGGAGCACATGATTCTGTTAAAGGTTATCATATGCCTAGATAACCTGATTCTTTTTGGCCTAATTTTGGAAGAGCATGAAACCTACTTGATGAAGGTTTTAGACTGGCTGGAGGAATTTGGTTTAAAATTATCTATAGACAAGTGTTAGTTTTGCCAGCCATCGGTAAAATAGGTTGGCCACATTGTATCAGCAGATAGAGTACAGACTGACCACAATAAAGTAAAGGCTCGCTCCACTTACCCCAGGCCACACTACTTGAAAGCCCTCCAATCCTTTCTTGGTTTTTGTGGTTTCTGCAGGTATTAATGATGTTTTGTGAAGGACTATTCCATGATAGTGTGCCCACTGAATTATTTAACACAAGGTTATCTGCCTACCAACAAGAAAAAGAAAAAGTCATCTGAGAAGAAAGTCCCCAGAAAGAGCACCTCAAAGTAAACAAATCTTTTGGTGATGGATGCTGGATTGTGAGGCCACATTCAGGGAAATGATCAAGAGATTAAGTGAAGCACCTGTCTTGGCATTTGCAGACCCCAACAAGCCATACATCCCACACACTGATGCCAGCTTGAATGAGTTACGAGTGGTGCTATACAAAGAAAATCCAGAGGGACTCCAGCCTGTGGCCTTTGCTAGTTGCAGCCTGTCAGCATCTGAAAAGCACTACCCTGTAAATAAACTTGAATCCCCTGCTTTGAAGTGTGCAGTGACAGAGAAATTCCATGATTACTTGTATAGTGTTCACTTCACTGTCTGGACTAATAATAACCCTTTGATTTACATGAACATCACAGCAAAATTAGACGCTGCTGGACACAGATGGTTATCAGCACTTTCTATGTATGATTATACTGTAGAGAACAGAAGTGGAAAGACCAACATAGATGCCGATACCCTGTCAAGGTACCTGCATACAGTCCAGCCTGACTCCAATGTACAGATTACCTATGCCATTGTTAAAGTTTTGTGCTCCAGGTTTACTGTGCCAGAGGAAGCCACCCCAGGAAACCCAGACAGAGCAACTGATATGCTGGGAGCCTCACCAGATGCTGTTCCTGAGGCCTACTTAAATTTTACTGAACTGGATATATCCTCTCTTCCCCAGCTGAGCAAAACAGAGTTTCAACGGGTCCAAAGAGAGTACCATGCATTCCATGACATTATTCAAGCTATAGAGAAAGGGCAAATCTCAGACCAAGTGTGCAGCCATCACCTTGACACCAAGTTAATGATAAGAGAGTCTAGTAAGCTAGTCTTAAAAGAGAGAGTATTTATATGTAAAGTTCGAGATAGTGTCAGCCTCAGAGCTCAAAAGCTCAGTTGGTCCTGCCTTGGAAGTCCTGCAAGGCAGTTCTTACATCCCTCTATGATGAGATGGGTCACCTGGGCTATGAATGAACTCTTGACCTGGCAAGAGCAAGATTATACAGGCCCAAAATGAAAAGATACTTTGAAAAACACTGCAAAGCCTGTCTAAGATGCACCAAGAGGAAGACACTCCCCGGAAGAGCTGCATCCCTGGTAAATATCCAAACCAGTGGTACGCTTAAACTTGTGTATATGGACTTTCTGTCACTTGAGTGAGACCGGAAGAACAAAGCCAACAGTCTAGGCATCACTGACCACTACACCCAGTATGCTCAGGCCTATCCAACTAAAGACCAAAAGCAAGCACAGTAGTGAAACTCTTGCAAGAGTTTATGAACCATTATGGAATTCTGCAAAGAATTCACTTAGATCAGAGCCAAATTTTTGAAAATTGGCTAAAGAATTCCTGGCAACCTATGGCATCAAGAAATCACATACTAATCCTTATCCCCCCTAAGGGGACCCTCTGCCAGAATGCTTCAATAGGACATTATTGGATATGTTGGGTACCCTGGGTCCAGATGAGAAAGCTAATTGAAGTCAGAGAGAAAGTTATGTTGTAAAAATCTACAGCTGTACAAAGAATGACACTACCCAGAGAACTCCCTTTTTTATCTCATGTTTGGCTGGAAAATCAGACTGCCAGTTGATCTACGCTTTGATGTGTCCCCTAATGGCATGTCTGAGGAATAATATTTGGAATATACACAACAACTGAGAAAGCAGCTGAGAAAAGCCTACAAATTTACAGTAGGGGCAGTAGCTAAGTCCAGTCAAGCAAACAAGCAGAAATACAATAAAATAGTACGATACCAGGTGTTACAGTTGGGAGACTGGGCCCTGCTACAAAATCTCAGCATATAAGGAAGCACAAAATTCAAGACCAGTGGGCCCCAGAAGTCTACCTTGTGGTTAAATAATTCCCAGATCTACCAGTCTATAATATTCATCAAGAACAAAGGGAGAGGATTGGAAAAGACGGTGGACAAGGAGTCAAGCTGTGCAAAAGCAGAAAGAAAAGACCCAGTCAGAGCCTTGAAACCCTGCTACAGAATCTGAAGCAGAGCCTGTAACTTGTTCTGAAAAAAATGATAAGGAGAATTTTGCAAGCTATCAGTATGTACCAGAGACAACTCCAATCTGGACACAATGGCAAATGGACTGTAGAAGTTCTCAGCCCTCCACTAGTACCACCCCATTGAACCTGCGCAATCTCTGAATCCCGATGTTGTCCCTTTTGCCCCTGAGAGGAAGGCCCCATAGCCAAAAGCCTGAGTAAGTAATAGACATTGGTATGGAGAATGTAGTAGACTTTGCCTGTGGTGAGAAGATTTCTGATAGTACTGCAACTCCTGAAAGGGCCATGGTGGACACAGAGCGGGGACAGGGTAGCGTGTCCCCTGTGCTTCAGGAACCTACATCATTGTTTTGAAGCTCTGATAGACCGAAGCTCTGATAGACCATCTAAACCTATCATCATGGTCATCTGTGATACCTTTGGTGTCTCCTCCAGTATCCCCCTTCTCGTTGCCCAGAAGCTCATAATACCCCAAGTATATACCACTATCCCCCCAACTCCTCACATTGTTCCAAGGTTTTGTCCTATAGTAATATTCAATGAAGGGAAATGTGGAGTAATTTCACCTGATACAAGATGCATGTAGGCAACATCAGATGTCTAGTTAGACCATGGTTATTTTGACTTAGCATTGTAGTTGTACTCTTGTAACTGCATATTTTGGTGTACACGAATCAGGTGTATAGACTGCAATGTGTTTTGATATACTACATTGAATGCTGATATTGGGTTTGTGATTTTAATGGCTTGTTGGGACCACAAGCATTTGACAAGGGGCATGTGTAAGCCCCCCCCCCATGGGGCTTAGCTTGTGAGCTACAGCCCCAGCAATGTCACTTTGTCCCTTTGGTATATTGCAAGTGGCCCAGGTGGGATTTGGGCCTGGCAGCTCCATTGTGGTCAATGGCTCCAGCCACCAATGTCCCACTGCTTCGCCCCATCCACTGAAAGTTGCTGAGGTCCAATCATGTTTTCTGTACTTCCAGGTATGTGGGGAAGTCCTTTTGGCCTGTGGAGCTGCCAATAAACCCAGGCTAAAAGGTTAACAAACAAGATGGCAGCCCATGCCCTACTGAGCATGTGCAGCTACCAAAATCTGGAAATGTAAAGGAACCACAGCTCCAATAGTGCAGTGGCCACATTATAAATATATTCCCAGCTCCAGGGCAAACAGTGGAGCCAGGGATCGACACAAATAGCTTCCAGTTATAGGGGGAATGCTTTTTGCCCTTGCAAGGGCTAATAAATAAAATAAAAAGGGCAGCATGTTTGGGACAGAGTGTAAAAGATATGGCAGCACCCAGGGGACTCTACAGGCAAGGGGATTGCTGATAATGATAAAGGATCATAGTCAGTCCAAAACATGTCTGGCCAGGACACGTCTGTCTCTGGTGAAATAAAAATGGAAGTAAGGACCATGTATTTTTGAAATTCATGGCATCCCTTTTATGAGTTTGCATGTGCCTGAACCCTTTTTGCTATTTTGACTGTGTAGTCCTAGTGCACCTTGTCCCAGAGCACAATCATTCTGTAGCAGGATCTGAAGTTTGCAGATGGAGGAGTAAAGCTCAGAGTCGCAGTGTGAGAGTAGAGACTGTAAGCAGTGTAGCGTTTGGAGTAAAAAATCCTGCAGCACTCAGCAAAGCCCATGCAGCCTATGTTTCCCCTCAGTGGGGTAAGCATTGAAGAAGGTTATTGCTGTGAGCTGGAGTGACCATACATGTGATGGGGTTAGAGACTCAGCCAAAGCCCAGATGAAAGAGTACTGAGCAGAAGTGCCTGCTAGCTGAGAAGTCTAGGGGACCAATCCTGCCCTGTCCTTAGACTAACAGAAAAGAAGAGTAGCAAGGAAGACAGAGAGAGGCTGGCCTGGTGAATACTGTCTACAAATGCCTCAGAGGCGAAGTTGGCAAGGCCAGGCAGATGAAAATCATCATTCTCCAACCTCTTCAGTCAGTCCTGCTGCTGCTGTGCTGTACCACCAACGAGATACCTTCGCGATACTGTGCCAAATCCAGCCAGCTGAAACCCCTTTTTTGATCATCAAAACTATAAGTACTTCTGAGCTGCAGCTCAGAGGAGAACTTTATTTGCTAGCTAGCTAGATAGGATTAGGAGGTTAAGTCCTGGGTTGGACTGCGCCAGATTTTAAGCTGCACCAAGGTAGAAAAGTAAAGGTTGTTTGTATTTGAAAGTTTTGGGTCCCATGCAAGTATCCTAGCTGGAGCCACAAGACTGTCACTCTCTTAACACCATGGTGTGGTACCCACCATAGAGGACTATAGTGACTTTGCAGCTGCCAGTTGAAAGCCGAGTGCACCCGCAGGTGAGCAGTGGGGACATTGTGTGGGGTGACATTAAAAAATTTATTAAGGTTCTGCATTTTTCTTATCTTTTTCTCCTCCCCCATAATAAATCCATTATCGTTCATATTATATGCTGGCATTGTGAATTATTGTAAAATGGGAAAAGTGTTGTTGTATGGTGACATGTTTTGGGGGGACAGCTTATCCAGTTTCTTGTGGGGTGGTAAGAGTAAGTGAAGGGTAAATAAGACAATTCTGGGCCAACAGGGCAGCTCCTCTGAGGAATGGATAAGGGCTGTGTACATGTATTCATCGGAGGTCAGAAGAGTGAGGGGTGACACTGTAGAGACCTTCAGCTGTCTGAAGGGAATAAAAAATTAAACTGTGAGGAGCTATTCAACAGGAATAGAAGATCAATAACAAGAGGACATGTATAGAAGCTGAAGGGAAAGGAGACATTCAGGAGGACAGTGAGAACATTTTACTGCATGGAGAGAGTGGTTGAGCTGTGGAACAACCTACCAGCAGAGATGGTTGGAACAAAAACCATAGAAGGGTTCAAGCATGGCTGGGACAGAGTAAGGAGGTATGGCAGTTTCCCAAGGGAGTAGCAATACAGTGTGAAAAAAGGATTGGAGCCAAGGGAGCAAACCCATCTAGACATTAGATCATGAGATATGGTGGGGTAATAAAATTGGGCATGCTGGATGGACCAAAGGTCTTTTTCTGTTGACAGTGTCCAGGGGTCAAAATAAGGGGGTGCTGAGCGCTTAATTGGGCCCACAACTGAGCATTTAGTGACTGCTTCCTTCAGTCAGGCAGATTCAGAGGTGCTGGATGGAGCACTATTGTCATAGCGTGCTGCAGGTACGCTATGTGCTGCTGCACTATTGTGGTAGCACAAAACATAAACAGAATGTAATTGTGCTATTTCCATAGCACAGAATGTATGCTGTTCTGGAGCTGTGGGAAGGGGGACAGAATGAGTCTGGAGAGGGAGTATCAAGGAGCTGGAAGGGGAGGTAGCACTGTTACACACAACAGGGAGGGGAAGGACTTGGCAGTCTGAGTTGGGAGGGGGAGTGGCAGTACTGACTGGAGGTCCAGGAGTGAGAGGTAGACGTGAGATGGGTGGCAGGGTCTCCAACATATGTCTGCCACTCAGGGGAGAGGTGGAGTGAACCACAAGGCCCTGTAGTCAGAGGTGACTGCCATCACCAATCAGGAATTTTCATCTGGAGTGAGAGATAGTATCTGAACACGACTGGATAGATATACTGTCAGACACTATCTCAACAAATGGGATGCTTTGGTGGGCAACTGGATAGACATACTGTCAGACATTATCTCTCAGCGAATGGGATGTTTTGGTGGGTGGGACTTGAAGGGTGTTCTAGGCTGTGCAGCTCATTCTCTGCACTGTTCTACTTTGGCAGTTGAGTATGTAGGACCGTTCTTTGTGCTGTAAGCAAAAAATCCGATTTTGGATGAGTACTGCTGTTCTGTCCTGACTTTAGGAAGCTCTGTGTCTGGGAAATATACAGAGGTAGTTTTTTTAAGTGTTTTAAACACTTTTGAGAACTTTGCCTTCTGAGCAAATTGAGCTTAGAGGAGAACCACATCCATCAAATTTCTACTTACACTGGGCAGACTTGTGAAACTGTTTGAAGGGTGAAACTTGCAAGGCTGCTGAAGATCATGCAGAAATTAAAAAAGCTTTTTTTAGTTTTTTTTTTTTTCTGACTGCACTTGGTAGATAGTGAAGGTTTCTTGGATTAAAAACTTTGAGAGGGAATAAGCAAGACCACTGAGAAATCTATCAGAAGTTAAGCTGATTAAAGCTTTTTGAGACTTTTATTTTTTTTCTCCTTCCTTGGTGACTGTGAAACAGTTTCTTGTATTTAAGACTCTGAGGGAGGAAATAAGCAAGATTGTTGAGTATTTAAGCAGAAATTAAAGCTGTTTAAAACTTTTTGAGCCTTGTAGTTTTTCTTTGCTTGCACATTGCAATCTGAAACAGTTTCTTGGATTTAAAACTTTGTGTGTATTATGTGTAATACAGCTTTAAGAACTGTTAGAGACAGTACAGCTTTAAAAGAATGTATATTTCCTTTAAGTCTTCCTGTGTGTTTCAGATTAGTTTCCTCTTGTATGTCTGTGCTGAATAGAAGTAAACAGGGAAGGCCTAGATTTCTGTGTAGCATGGTTTTCTTACTACCAAGACTATGATGTGTTTAAGGTACTTATCTTCGGCCACCAAATACAACAAACTGGCAACGATGGATGGTGGAAATTGTCATAGCTCCAGCTTACTGAATTTCACCATTTTGTGACTTTCTGTATTGGAGGCAAGTAAGCAATTTGGAACTGTGCAATATCATGGCAACTTCAGCCAGCCAGGAATGGACTGGGATACACGGTCCAGACGGTTTGATCAGTAGTTATTACTTAATCCTGCCATATAATCTGCAAATGCTGAGCAACAGGATATGCTTATTCAAGCTGCTTTATGTACTTTCTTGTGAGGTGAAACCTTCAAACTTTTATGCAGTCTGTGTGGACCGGACCGGCCGGAGGATTTGTCGTATCAAGAGCTAAAGGCTAAATTGAATGCACAATATAGTTTAACAACTTTCCCAAGGGCTGAATGTTATAAATTCTACAGTTACCACCAGAAACCAGGTCAGTCATTACAATCTTATTTGGCTGAGATCAAACGCTTAGCTGTCACATGTGAGTGGAGCAGGGAGCATCTTGAATCTAATTTAACTGATAAGTTTGTTATGGGATTGAATAATGAACATCGTATATAGCAATTACTTTCTGTAAGTGTCAAGAAGTCTTCTGAGGAACCTTTACAGTTGGCACAAATGTATGAGGCTGCAGAAAATGAAGCGTATGCTAAGATGAACACTGAAAATGAGATACTAGTGGCTGCAGTGATCACAAATTGACACAGCTCAAACCTAAGTCTAAACCACTGTTTTCAAAGAAAAATTCAACCACTTCACCCAAACTGCATGGCCAGTACAAATGTGCATCATGTGGTTCATCTCAGCATAGCTAGGACCAGTGCAAATTCAAAGAAGTTTGGTGTCATGCATGTAAATGTCAGGGCATATTGCTAAGGTTTGCAGAAGCAGGAGAACTGCAGTAGTTAGTTCATAGAGCACAGACCATGCAGTGGTTCCTATTGCACCACAAATGCAGACTAAAGATGTTCCTCCTTTCTATGTGTTACTTTAGTTGCCACAACTGAATAGTCACTTGCATTTAATTGTAGACTCTGCTTCCCCAGTTCCTTTTATTAACCATCAAACATGGTCTGATCTGGATAAGCCACCATTGTCTCCTTGTAATAAGTTGCTGCATGCATTTGAAGGTTAACCAATTCGGCCACTGGGCTCATTTACCACTTTAGTATGCAGGACTGAGTCTCCCAAGACTGGTACACCTTTAACTTTTCTGGTTTCAAAAAAGGGTGTCAACATTTTGGGCAGAGACGCTCAGGTTCTTCTCAATATTCATATTTATCCAGCAGATTTTGACCTACTTGCTGCTGTCCAGGTACCACAAAGCAGTAATCCGCCCAAGCTTGGGGAGATTTTAGACATGCATTCAGAGTTGTGGAAAGGCCTGGGATGTTGCACAACAGTTAACGCCAAGCTAATTACAAAGCCTAATGCTGTCCCTAAGTTTTGTAAACCACAGAAACTTCTTTTTGCCCTAAAACCAGTGGTTAGGGCAGAACTGGGCAGACTGGAAAAATCAGGTGTGCTGGAAAAGGTTTCAAGTTCAGATTGGGCCACTCCAATTGTGATGTTATCTAAACCAGGTGATATAGTTTGAATATGTGGAGATTTTAAAGTGACACTTAATCCAGTACTTAGCACAGATGTATTTCCTTTACCCTTACCAGAGGAACTTTTTCATAGACTGAATGGTGGGGTGTGGTTCTCTAAACTGGACCTCGCTGATGCATACCTTCAGGTGGAGTTGGATACAGACTCTCAGAAATTGGTAGTGATTAATACACACCAAGGACTGTGCAAGTACAAACAATTATGTTTTGACCTTAGTTCCGCACCTGCTATTTTTCAAAAGTGATTGAGCAAATGGTGGGTGATATACCAGGTGCTTCTTGTTATTTGGATGACATCATTGTCACAGGCAAGACAGAAGCAGAACATTTATTTAACTTACAAAATACTTTAGTGAGACTGCAACAGAGTGGATTCAGACTCAGGAGAGAAAATGCCAATTTTGTCAACCAAGTGTCACATACTTAGGTCATACTATTGACAAAGATGGAATTCATCCAAATGAAATGGTGGAAGCCATTGTGCACATGCTTGAACCACAGAATGTTTCAGAGCTGTGCTCATTCTTGGGTATGGTGCACTACTATGACCATTTCATACCTGGCTTAGCCACTAAATGTGCTATCCTTATTGAACTGTTACATAAGGGTACTCCATGGAAGTGGACCAAGGGCCACAGTAAGGCAGTTCAAGTCATCAAGCTCTCTCTAACCAATGTGAATAATTTAACTCATTATGACCGTAACTTACCTATCACATTGGCCTGTGATGCTAGTCCTGTGGGTATAGGAGTTGTCCTTTTCCATACAGATCCAGGAGGAGTGGAAAAGCCGATAACCCATGCTTCATGCAAACTCACTGCAGCTTAAAGGAATTATGCCCAGATTCAGAGAGAAGCATTAGCAACTGTGTTTGGGGTTCAGAAATTTTGCCAATACTTGCTAGGTCACAAGTTTCACCTGAAGATGGATCATAAGCCACTGGTGACAATTTTCAGTCTAGAAAAAGGAATTCCAGAGACAGCCACTAGTAGACTTCAATGATGGACATTAATTTGTCTGCCTATAATTTTGAGGTTACATATCAACCAAGGGACCAGCATGGAAATGTGGATGCCTTGTCGAGGTTACCAATATCCAGAGAAATGGAGTTCAATGTGGGACTTAAAGAGGAGCCATTAGTATGCCAGGTGGGGCTAGATAGTTTTCCAGTGCAATTCAGAGATATGGAGGACTATACTGTTGTGTATGCAGTGGAGCTACAACAGTTAGATCAGCTTCCAGTACTAGCCAAGGACATTGCAAAAGTGACTAGTCAAGATGTAATTCTGAGACAAGTGTATTATTATACACTTGAGGGTTTGCTGCAAGACACTACTTGTTTGGCTGCACTACAACCCTACTATACAAAGAGACCGCAGTTGTCCATTGCTGAGGAGTGTCTTCTATGGGGATTGCATGTCATAGTACCCCAATATTAATCACTCTAATGTGTTGACTTTTTTGCATGCAGGCCATCCAGGCATTGCTAAAATGAAATCCCTGGCCAAACTTCACGTATGGTGGCCTTCCATTGATAGAGACATATACCAGGTTGTGCAAAGATGCGAAGGTTGTGCTGTATCAATGGGAAATCTGGCAAGAGTTCAGTTCACCATTGGGAATGACTTGAAAAACCCTGGCAAAGGTTGCATATTGATTTTGCAGGACCCTATTTAAATTCCATGTGGTTACTGTTAACATAATAAATGGCCAGAAATTCATCAAATGTCTTCGACAACTACTGAGAATACTATTAAAGTGTTGAAATCTATATTTGCTACCCATGGTTTTCCGTAAGTGATTGTCTCGGATAATGGATCACAGTTCACGTCTGTTGAATTCCAAGCATTTTGCCAGCAACGTGGTATCCACCATATTTTCTCACCTCCCTACCATTCAAGTTCAAATGGCAAAGCGGAAAGCCTGGTTCAGACTTTTAAAATAGTATGGACAAAGCTAATCCTACTACACTGACTGCACTACAAATAGCCCTTTTGGACTTTCTTGCGATGTACCGAATAACACCACATTATGTCATGGGAATATCCCCTGCAGAATTGTTGTTTGGATGTCGATTCAAACTCTTGGACCTTCTTAGCCCTCTAGGCTGTAAGTCAGTAACTGAAATGCTTTCTAAGACCAGATCCTTCAAACCCAGTGATCTCATGTGGGTTAGGATGTATGCAGGCCTGAAGAGATGACTAGAACATGTGGTGGAAAACAAATTGGAAATGTTGTCTATAGTGTTTGACTGACTAACCAGAGGAAAGTGAAAAAACATGGGGACCAATTACATACTAGAATCGAGACTGAACAAAAAGGGATACCCACAGTTGGGGTAGTTATCCAGCATTATTTCTTCCAGAACAAGAACAGGAAGAGACAGTGGAACTACAGTATTTGTGACAAGATGTGGCTGATGCTAATCAGATTCCAGTGCAACAGCCTCAAGTCCTACTACGTCGGTCAGGACATATAAGATGTCCACTAAAGAGAATGGACTTATAGAGATATAGTCTAATGACAAAGACTAACTAAAATGGACATTGCAGTAATATCTTTAATAGTTTCATATTAATTCTGAATTATTGACTTACGTACTTTCAAGCTAAGTCAGGAGGGATTGTTATGTGTAGTACAGCTTTAAGAACTGTTAGAGACAGTACAACTTTAAGAGAATGTATACTTCCTGTAAGTCATCATTTGTGTTTGGGATTTGTTTCCTCTTGTATGTCTGTGCTAAGCAGAAGTAAACAGAGAAGGCCTAGATTTCTAAGTGGCATGGTTTTCTTACTACCAAGACTGATGTGTTTAAGGTACTTATTTTCGGCCACTAAGTACAACAGTGTGTATGTGGTGGGGAATAAGCAAAGCTGCTGAGTAATCAAGCAGAAATTAAAGCTGATTAAGGCTTTTGAGCCTTGTTTTTTTTCTGGGCATGCACTTGGCAGACTGTGAAACAATTTCTTAGATTTAAAACTTTAAGGGGAAACTAGCAAGATTGGTGGGTATTCACAAAGAAATGAAAGCTGATTAAAGCTTTTTGTGGCTTATATTTTTCTTCGCCTGCACTTGCCAGACTGAAACAGTTTCTTGGATTTAAAACTTTAAGGGGGGAATAAGTAAGACAGGTGAGTATTAAATCTGATTAAAGCTTTTTGAGCCTTATATTTTGCTTTGCCTGCACTTGGCAGACTGAAACCATTTCTGTTGAGGGAAGGGGGGATACGCATGACTGCTGAGTAATTAAGCAGAAATTTACACTGATTGAAGCTCTTTGAGCCCTATAAATTAATTGGGGGATAAGTAATACTGATCTGCTGAGTCAAGCACCAAAACAGATTAAAGCTTTTGTGTAAAGTTTTTTCTGCCTTCACTGGGCATTTGTGAAACATTTCTTGGATCAAAAAATAAATACTTCACAGAGAAATAAACTGCTGAGTCAAGGAGCAAAACAATTATTGTGCTACTTTACTGTGTCTCTGCCCGCAGTGTGTGGTAAACTGAGTGCTGACCTCAAAGATGGTGTATCTCAGCTGCACCACCAGCATCACCTCAGGCAGGTGGATTGGCGATACAACGCTGTGGTTCAAATGGGGTTGGGTGGATGGAGGCACCCGGTAAGGAGAGACAGGAGACAATCTAGATGTTTGATGCCCAACAGGCTTTATTGATACCACAGGGAAAGGTAGACATGGTCACAAGAGAAGAGGGGGAACCAAACCATACAAGAACAGTAAACAACATTCTCTACTGTCACTAAGAGGTGCACCTCAGCTTAAGGCAGCTATCTATTACACTCTATGCTTAGCTTTCTCTAAATGATCTAATGAACAAATTCAAACATCTGTTACTTTATAATGAGGTGAGACAATCACTGCAGTGAACAGTGGGTACCAGGGCAGACCCCAAAGGTTTGAGTGGTGTAACCACCTCTAAAAGTTCATGATGTTGAGGGAAGACCAAATATTTTGTGCCGTCTTCATGCATACAGCTAAAGAATGGAGTAGCAATGGTGTAAAAGGGAGAACAGGGATTCCTGCTTGGCTCAAAGCTACACCAGTGTGAAAACCTAGGAGAGGTTGGAGGGGATGTGAGAGATGTTTAAACAGACCCTGATTCTTCAGCCAACCCTCACTTCCAAGGTTGCTGGAATACTCTAGCACAAGAGAACCGAAATCTGCTGAACTCTTCCCTGGCACCTACCCTTGACCAGGGCTGCCAAGGATGGTGGAACAAGGACTTGGTGTTGAAAGCACTTTAAAGGATTGTCAAGGATGGAGATGTGTACAAACCCTCGACTAGGGCTGCCAAGGATGAAGGAACGAATGCCTGATGTCGAATCCACTTGCATGGATTGCCAAGGATGAAGGCACATGGAAGCTTCTTTGGCGAAAGTTCCACAGGAGGACCACCAAGATCAAGCTGAATTCCAGAGGACAACCCAATGTAAACAAGGTGAAACAAGCAGGAAGAGAAGGATGCAGGGCAAAGGTCAGAGCCTTGGAAGGTCCAGGATGAGAAAAACAACAAACCGGTGGATACGGGTACACATTGGCCACGTCAGACTCTACTTTCGGCGAACAACTGGGAGTGACTGATGGGGCTTCTTCCAGGATATTCACTTCCAGGCTAACTGAACCACAAGGAAATCAGGAGCCGGTGGTTGTGAGTCACACAGGGTGGCATAGGTTTTGACCAACAGTGGATGACAGGGAAGGGGTTGTGGTAAAGTTCTTCACTGGCTGAAGACTGCTTTGGTGAAGAATCAGCTGGGAACAACCTCACCAGGGGTGTTGCGGCAGAAGATTGAGTCTATACACATTCAGTTGGCACTAAGAACACTGATAATTACACTTTGCACTGCACCATGGTATTTAGTGGTTGCTGGAGCAATTGTTCGTTACAGGGCAATTTGCCTGGAGCAGGGGCAAATTACCAAAGTCTGATGCAGTTGTTCATTGCAGGGGCAATTTGCCTGGAGCAGGGTCAAACTGCTGGAATTTGGGGTAATGGTTCATGCTGGGGTAATTTGCCTGGAGCAGGGATAAATCACCAAAGTCTGAGGCAGTGGTTCATTGCAGTGGCAGTTTGCCTGGAGCAAGGGCAAATTGCTGGAATCCAGAGCAATGGTTCATGCAGGGGCAAATCACCAAAGTCTGAGAATTTTCCTGTAGCAGGGGCAGATTACCAAAGTCTGAGGCAATTGTTTGTCGCAGGGGTAAATAACCACATTCCTGGTATAATAGAGTCTTGCTACTTGGCAATCAATACATTTCAGGCATTAGTCATTACACAGTTTCATCAGCTGACATTCACTAGCTGTGTGCCAAGCACTCCTTCTGGCTAACCCTGTACTTCATGGGTTCCTTTGGCACTTGGATCTGGCTACCCCTGCCACTTCTGTGGGGCCTTACCCTTTGAGGCCACCTGACTTATGCTGCAGAACCCTCTCTCTCTCTGTGAGGATCTTGCTACCCCTTCCAACTGCGGCTTTACCCCTTTCCTTTTCTGCCGCAATTTAATCCTGGGCCTATCCTGTTGCCCCTTTGTCTCTGGGCTCCTTTTCTTTATGGGCCTGGATTTCCTAGGTCCCTCCTAGCTATGGGTCACTTCTTCCACTTGGTAGGGTCTTTGCCACCCCTCCAACTGGGGCTTTACCCCGTTCTATATGGCCTTTGCTGCCCTTGAGGTTCTGTGCTGAAAGCTGCCACTTTATGATCTGGGGCCTGACGTTGCCCCTTTTACTGCCTGGGGCCTGTCGTTGCTCCATTAATCCTATGGGCCTTCCCCAAGCCTTACAGTCCTTCAGTTTTCCTGGCCCCCCTCATTGCCACCCCAATGAATATTTATTTATTTTCCCCTGTTGTCCTTCCTCGGACCCCTCCCCATGGGCATTGCCACACCAGAATTGTTTAAATTAAAGAGGGGCATTTCACCCACTTTTCCCCGGTAGCACATCTAACGCCAAACAATAAAATTGTTTTTTTTTTTGACAGCGCTATGGGTGGTCATCACTCTTCTCTGTGCTGCTGCTAACTCACTGCCCTGACCCAGGGTGTAGCTGATGCTGGGAGGAGGGAGGTATTGCAGGCAGAGGGAGGGGCCTCCAATGCAGGAGGCAGCAGGCAGTGTGGCAGACAAAAGGGTCCTTGCGGTTCTGTGCAATGTCTGTTGGCTCTTTCTCTCTCTCTTTCTCTGATGCAGCTCTTCTCTTGCCGCCAACGTGGTACCAAACTTTTTTTTTTAAATAAATAAAAAAAAATAAACAGGGCTGAACTGAGCCCACACAGCCGAAGGGAACCAAGATCTTCATCCAGGGAATTGCCGGACATTTGACCGCACAATGAATGGACACCACAACTGGAGCAGCAATCTTCGCTGACTAGAGGATGGCACCGGCAGAGTCAATGAGACTGCTTCCACACAGATCAGGTAAGCCCAGGGTCCCAATCATGCTTTCTTGGTATACACTTCTTCACAGCCCAGCATGAACTGCTCAGGGAAATGGCTCTGTCCCATTTTAAAAGGTCCTCGGGGTTCTAACTTTAGAACCATGAGCCCATGCCCAGGACAGATGGGAAAAATTCAAATGGAGCATCTTGTGCCGGCAGGGACAGCGATCCCGGCTTGTGGGTGCCCATTCTTGTGCTGCCTGCTCAAGGGAAGGGGGGAATAGAATGGAGCAGAGCAGGCAGCAGAGAAAAAAATATTTTCTTCTGTTTTTCTCTTAGCCCTGCTTGACCAAAGTGGGGAAGGGGGAAATGCACAAGAGCCCCTTTGCTTGCCCCCCCTTTTAGCCCACCTGACAATGGGGCACCTCATGGCACACTCTCTTACAGTAGCCCCCATTTCTGTAGTGCCCCCACAGTTTGGGGCATTACAAGTGGTCATTCTGAAATTGTTTGTTGGATTAAAAAATAATGGAGAATAGGCAAAACTGCTGAATTAGGCAGCAAAGCAATTATGTCATTTATTTTTATCTCTCTCGAAGTGGTCAGTGTTTCTTGGAGTAAAATAATCTGAAGGGGAGAATAACGGCACTGGGTCATAATGTCATGACCATTATGTTTATGTAAAATCGTGCTGCCAATACAGTGCAATTTCTGCCATGAAGCATATGTCTTTGTTCTGTGGGGGCTCTGCCCCACCCCTGAACTCCCCACTAAGATCCTCAACTCCAGGGGGTCCAACTTGGGAGCACACAACCGTGTGAAAAATAAAAGATTCTGGGATCGAGAATCAACCCGGTCCCAGACACATGCGTGGGTTCCTGCTGCTGTGGCTCAGTCCTGCGGGCCACGGCAGCTGCTCAGCGGAACCCACTCTCAGCAAAGGTCATATCCTCTGCCTGTGAGAGCACTATTGGTGCAATACCACGTACAGCAGTATACGCGGTATGTCACTAGTAGTGGTTACGGAGTATGCTGTAGCCGTTTAGCCATAATGTCATACGCTATTAAGCATGCAACATTATGACCCGGTAGGGAGAATAAGAAAGACTACTGAATAAAGCTGCAAAGCAGAAATAAAGCTTTTTGTGTAAAGTTTTTTTTTTTTTCTGCCTACACTGGGCATTTATGAAACTGTTTCTTGGATTAAAAAAATACTTCGGGGGAAATAGACTGCTGAATCAAGCAGCAAAGCATAATTGAGAACATTTTATTTGTGGTACTCCTTCCACATTTGTGCATGTTTCAGTCACTGTCTTGTTTGACCACTGACTGAATGACTGTTTAAGCACATCAGTTTGGTCCTAGCGTTGTTCTGACATTTATTTATCAGTGCTTAAAAACAAGCATTTGTCAATGCCGAACGTTCGCTTGCAGGTATTTGCAGTGCTATTTGGCAGTTGGACATGGCTTAAAAAAATCACTGACAAAGAAGTACAAGCATTTGTCAATGTCGAATGTTGCTTGCTTCTATGTGCTGTTTAGGTATTGGAAGTCATTGAGTGCAAATATTGAAAATTGCGAACTTACAAGGATGCGTGAGGAACTGCACAACACTGCACTTGTAAAACAGTCATTTTAGGAATTTTTTCACAAATTTTCAACATAGCCATTTTAAAACCTCTGCTCATGAACAGTATCACTGTGATTTTCTTAATGTGTCCCATACATTGATTTCACACACCGACTGCGCCATTGTGCGCTACATGGGCGGAAACACGTTTTGGGCAGGATGTGAAAAATGACAGCTGCACTGCTCATAAGGAGGTGCAGTAAAATGCAATGTTGAAAATCTGGAATGCAAATATTGAAAATTCGCAAACTTCTGGTGCGTAGGAACTGCATAGCATAACATACAACAGTCATTTGGGAATTTTTCGCAAATTTTCAACATAGCCATTTAAGACCTCTGCTAATGAACAGTGTCACTGTGATTTTCTTAATGTGTCCCATACATTGATTTCGCACACCAACTGCGCCATTGTGCGCTACATGGGCGGAAACACGTTTTGGGCAGGATGTGAAAAATGACAGCTGTACTGCTCATAAGGAGGTGGTAAAATGGCAATGTTGAAAATCTGGAGTAAAATATTGAAAATTCGCAAACTTCAGGTGCGTAGGAACTGCATAGCACACTCATAAAACAGTCATTTAGGAATTTTTTCACCAAATTTTCAACATAGCCATTTTAAGACCTCTGCTAATGAACAGTGTCACTGTGATTTTCTTAATGTGTCCCATACATTGATTTCGCACACCAACTGCGCCATTGTGCGCTACATGGGCAGAAACACATTTTGGGCAGGATGTGAAAAATGACAGCTGTACTGCTCATAAGGAGGTGTGGTAAAATGGCAATGTTGAAAATCTGGAGTGAAAATATTGAAAATTCGCAAACTTACGAGCGTGCGTAGGAACTGCGCAACGCACACTCGTAAAACAGTCATTTTTAGGAATTTTTTCACCAAATTTTCAACATAGCCATTTTAAGACCTCTGCTCATGAACAGTGTCACTGTGATTTTCTTAATGTGTCCCATACATTGAGTTCACACACCAACTGCACCATTGTGTGCTACATGGGCGGAAACACGTTTTGGGCAGGATGTGAAAAATGACAGCTGTACTGCTCATGAGGAGGTGTGGTAAAATGGCAATGTTGAAAATCTGGAGTGCAAATATTGAAAATTCGCAAACGCATGAGCATGCATAGGAACTGCACAACACATGCTCGTAAAACAGTTATTTTTAGGAATTTTTTCACTAAATTTTCAACATAGCCATTTTAAGACCTCTGCTCATGAACAGTGTCACTGTGATTTTCTTAATGTGTCCCATACATTGATTTCGCACACCGACTGCACCATTGTGCACTATATGGGCGGAAACACATTTTGGGTGAGATGTGAAAAATGACAGCTGTACTACTCATAAGAAGGTGTGGTAAAATGGCAATGTTGAAAATCTGGAGTGAAATATTGAAATTCGCCAAACCTACGGCGTGCATAGGAACTACGCCGCGCGCACTCGTGAAACAGTCATTTTTTTATTTTTGCACCAAATTTTCAACATGAAGTTTTGGGACCCTTCTCATGAATAATGTCACTGTCATGGCATTATTCAGGCCCAAGGTGATTTCGCGCGGTGACTGCGAAATCACCCTTCGGCCTGAATAACTCCATGACAGTGACATCATTCATCAGAAGGGTCCAAAACCCCATGTTGAAAATTTGCAGAAATTCAAAAAATGCCTGAGATATGCAATAAAGTTGAAAACCCCATCTAGCCCATTATACAGCTTACCGGCATTTCCTCAGTTCGCGGTTGGCTTTGAAGAGTGCAGGCGTGTTCCCAGTCCACCGAAGATCGTCACTGAGCTCTGGAGGTAAGTATGGGGTGGGGGTGTGGGAGGTAGGGTGCACAGTGGGTGGAGTGCGGGTTGTGGGAGGGGCCTGGGAGAAGCACCGTGGAACCATTTTCAATTTGCAGGTTTAAAAAAAAAAAAAGACGACGTGGGACGTTTGCCACGTTGGGGTGGGCTCCCAGCATGGCAGAAGGATGGCTGGGGGGGGCCGTGGAGCTGACCGGGGATTGGGCACCCCCATCGGCAGACAACCCAGGACAGGACGTTTGCCACACTGGGGTGGGCTCCCAGCGTGGCAGGAGGATGGCTGGGGGGGCCTGGAGCCAACAGGGGATTGGGCACCCCCGTTGGCAGATGACACGGGACATTGGCCATGCTGGGGTGGGCTCCCAGCGTGGCAGCAAAGATTTGGGGGCGTGGATGCGGTGCTGTGTATAACAGCGGTGGTTTTCTTTGAAGAAGACACACCGCCATACAACACAGCATCCATGGTGCTGGGACTGCTACGCCTGCTCAATGGAGCAAGGGATTGCAGGGGAGGGCACACCTCAAAGTGTCCCATTCTCCCAAGGCGTTCCTTGTGCATCTTGGCATAGCGATACAAAAGTGCGTATACCCATTTTGTATTTTTGTGACCAGTGACTCTGACAAACATGCTCTGCTCTGTTTTAGTGTACCTAAATCACATTCAATAAATGACATAAACTGTTGTTCATTCAAATTTTATTTCAGAGTTACCAACAATACAAACTCAAAGACCTGCCAAATGACATAACAGTTAGTTACCTGTTGGGATAAAACATCCCTTCTCATTTTGTTCCTTGTCATTCTCACAAATGTCACTGCTAAATTTGGGATTTAGTACTTTCAAAAACATAACACCCTGACCCACCTGATCTCACCCCAGAGGGTAGTGCATCCTTGTCATCTTCTGTCCTACATATACTACAACAACTAGTACACCTAAGCAAAAGAAAAAAGCAGGCCAGTCTTGCCACCTAACCACAGTAAGATCATGGCAGCATCAGCAGTACCCAGATTTGTCCTGGTTACAGTTTGAATAAAGAGACAGGATTGTGACCAAAATTTAGTGCTGGTTTTGTAAAGAAAAAACAGACACCGTTTATAGGTGGGCCACTAAAGTAGGGAAATGAGTAATGTGGATTCTTACATCTCTCGCACAATGTGTAAAAAACTAATTGTGAAAGACACACATTATCAGAAGGGCATAAACAGGCAAAAGGAAGTATTCTAGCTGAGGGTAGACCAAGAGGAGGTGAGATAGAAAAATAGATTTTAAAAACAAATAAAAAATCTCTTCATAAACTGGAGGAATTTTTTGACATTGCCTACTACCTGGCTAAAGGAAAGGAAAGGGAAATGGGAATTTTTTTAACCAGGAAAGGCACACTAAGCTGAAGCATGTTTTCAAGTGTGACAAGGAAGCTAAGTGACTTGCTTGGGGTCACACAGTATGCAAGTGGGGGCTGTGGCATTCAAACTGCCATCTCCAGGTTTGCAGCTCACGGCCCTAAACCACTGCATTATACTGCCTTAAGAAGAGGACCCCTTCCATAGATTTGGGAGGCTGGTAGCACTTGAGAAAAGACATGGAGTTGAACTTATAGATGCTCATGCCAATGATATTGCTTGTATTACATTTATCTCTTTCACTGTGGAGCACTTGAGACAATCCTTTGTGAGTCATTAGAAGGGAGACACAACAGCTTACAGATACCATTCTATATTTAGAGATGTCACAACAGGCAGGACCACAAATCAGAAGGCAATAGTTTACGTGAAATTGTTTTCGGAAGATGGGCAACCAAATTTGAAACTCCTGGCATTAATTGATGTGGAGACTGCTGATGTAAAGGGGCTAAAGTAAGCAATGCTATCTACATATGAAAAGGTTCTGGGTCAGAAAAACTCAGATTTAAAAGAACTGTCATGCACTGGTGCAGGAGGACAGGGTTTTAAATAATTGATTAGCAGTTTTTTTCTTGGGACTATACTAACTGTACAGAAAGTATTTATATAGATTTTCTAGAAGTGTTGTGTTTGTTAAACATACTGAGGCAAGAGCTATGCATTTTCACAAAGATTTAGCACTTTTATGAGCAAAACGCTAATCAATTTTTAGAGTTAAATAAATCCCTGGCAGCAGATGGTGCTCTGTCAGTTTTGGATGTAATGAAGGAATGATGGCATTACTCAAAGAAGGATGCCCTTAGCTTATTGCTATTCATTGCATTTCCCACAGGCTTAAACTAGCAGCAAAAGTTGTTTTCAAAAATACATATTTTGCTCAACATATAGACAATATCCCAATTTCTATGTTTTACTTTTATGAAAAGTCCCCCAAATGTTACCATGAGTAAAAAGGGTTACAGAAGCACAGCAGTTGACAGTCATCAAGTTCAAAATGTCTCAAGGAGCTGAGATGGCTGGCGATAAAATGACTCCCTGCTTGCTTTACTGCACAACTGTTCCACCCTTTTGGGTCACTGGGATGAACTTGTGTGTGATACTAGGCAGGATATCCCTTAAGCAGATAAAACAAAGGTGAAGGGATGGAGAAAGCAAATCTTCAATGCCAAATTCTTTGTTTTCAAATTTTCTGCACAGGGTCACTAAGCTGGCTGGTGTCTTAGGAGTAAAAGAAAGAAACTGGACATCTTCCAGTTATTTAGCTTAGAAAACAGAAGTCTTTTGCATACATGATCACAGTTCTCTGAACAAACTAGGCTGGGCGGATGATGCTGAATGTGCCATGATACTTTGGGGAACTGATGCTGCAGTTGAGATGGGACTGGGGGAATCTGAGGGAGTAACAGCCTGAGTGGCACAGGAGGAACTTTGCTGACCACTGGGACAGACAACAACCCCTCCAGCATGCCAGTTTCAGGGCCAGTAGGGATTCTGAATTCTTCTAGGGATGTGGCTTACTCCACCAGTGACCCAGCAATTCTATCGTTATATGTCTCCCTTCCAAGCCAGTGTCAATTTCTTAACTAGAAAGGATGCCTCCTTTTTATAACTATAGGAAAGGGGCAACAGGGCAGCTATTTTTGGCACGGCCTTGCTCATAGATAGCACAGAATGTTTGAAAAGAAAACATTTGTCAGTGCCTAATGTTTGCTTGCATGCTGTTGTGCTGGGTACTGCTTGTACACATTTTTACTACACATTTACCTAAGACAGACCAGATGAGATGTAATGTCAGTTGCATCAGGGTCCTAATTTCACACATTTTTGTACTGCAATTACCTAGGATTGTGGAGGTGAGATGCAATACCTCATTTTTAGTATGGTCCTGCTTTTATAATGAATTTTTCCTTGACAGATTATCTTAGATGCAACATCTCCTTTTCAGTGGGGTTCTGGTACAATGTAGGGTCCTGTTTTTACACAGTTTAGCAAGTAATCATTTACCCAGGATAACCCAGCTGAGATGCAGTATCTCATTTTAAAATAGGTCCTGCTTGACACATTTTGCCCTTTATTTATCAAGGATAGCACAGTTGTAATGATACCTTGTTTTTGTTGAATCCTGCTTTTCTACATATTTGCACTGTATTTATCCAGGATAGCACAGCCAAGATGCAGTATCTCATTTTCAGTGGGGCCATGCTGTTATTGATTTGTATGGCTGCAGTGGGCAGAACCTTCAGCTGTCTTGCTGTAGCTATAAAAATGGAATACCAAGGCACAAATCTGGAGTTATAGTACATGCTTCCACAACTCCAAAAAACTATACCAGTTGAATGAAGCATTCCGCTCTGTCTGTTTAGTAGACCAGTTTCAGCACAATTCTTTCAGCTTGTTTGTCTCTCTCATCATGCCTACTTTGTGATCTCGCCAAGAAGGCACAAAGGCAAGTTACTTACAATACATCACTTCTTTGAAGCAATTAAACTGTCTACAACAGTGCAATTAGAAACTTGTTTTGCATACTTCTGTCAAAAAATGCCTTGCTTTTGAATAATTATCTACTTATCTCTTGAGAGAGAGGGAGCGAGATCTCCAATTTGTAGCCAGAGATGTACCAGGCATTTGTGAAAAGAAAACATCAGAAGTCTATTTGACCTGCTTTTTTTTTTTTTTTTTTAAATCATTTAATACTTTATGTGCCTTGTCCCCGGACTGCCCTCTTCAGACTGACCCCCAGCCCCATCCTCCAGAATTACAAGGACTTATCTTACATCGGTCACCATCCTGCCACAGGCGGAGATTTTCTCCTCCTTTTTTATGCCCAGGGGCCCCAGGAGTGGAAATGCATGCATATGGAAGCATACATTAGTCCCATGGCCCTGGTAACAGCCCCTTTCCTCTCACCCCATTGGCCTAGTGCCTGGCTCCTTCTTGGCTCATGCTGTCCCCAGCCTCCACCAGATGGCAGCCATCAGCCGGAGGAAGCCCATACACCTCCCGAGAGAGGAGAGCTTTCCTGTCAGCAGCTCCGTCCAGCTCCCCCCATTGCTGACCTCCAACGAACCCTGGTCACCAGCATGCTGCAAGGTAAGGCATCCAGCACCTCAACCCTCAGCACCACTGGGCTGGCCTATTTGACCTGTTTAACATAGGCTTTAGTATGTTCACGTGCTGGATTGTTAATTTTATTTATGATTGAAATGAGATTTGTTAGTCTTTGGAGTCTAAACAATTTACTGACGTACCTTCCAACAAAAGACACAGCAAGCTTTTAGAGGAAACAACTCCAGAGGAGTTTCAAATTACATCCTTTATCTCTCCTGAACGTGTGTGTGTGCGTGCGCACTCTGAAGAGTTATTTTTAGGACCTATCTAATTCTAAGTAGCATTAGAACTCTCATGGCTTTATATTTGTAGGAGGGGTAAATGCTAGGCAACTAATGTTGCAGGGGGCATCATTGGGGACTGCAAAGAAATCATAGTGGTGTCAACTGTAATGCTACCAGATTGAACAACGCATTTCCTGTTGTGTACTCTCATTTTCCCTGTATTTTCTATGTAAAACTGTCACAAAACTGCTGTAGATTTTCCTGTATGCACAAATCAATGTATGTATGCAATTGACTTCATTATACCAGTCAATAAAATTACTATAAAAATGTTAAAGCTGTATTATGTGTTCTTATTTATTTTAAATGTTAAAAACCACCTGTAACATATCACATAACTACTTTACAATTATAAGATCTACATAGGCAATGATATAATACCATCTCAAGGCTCTGGAGAAATGTTGGAATCTTTCAAGCTACGCTGATAAGGTTCACATGTCCCTAGAACCTCTTGATGGTGCCACAGCCTCATAATATACAATCAACTATACTGTATATCATTCTGTTTATAACATTAAATTCTATAACTGTTAATTAATCCCTCAATCCCAGAATGGTATATTTCAGTTTTTGCTCACACAGATCTGTGTACCTGCAGCACTTCCTTAATAGACACAGGGGCACAATTGGGTGATGAGCTAGGCCTCTGAGGCTTTTTGTGAATTTTAGGGGATCGGGGCATAAGCTAGCCCTGTGGGGCATTTTGTGAATTTTGGGAGATTGGTGCATGAGCTAGCCTTGGGAGCTTTTTGTGAATTTTGGAGGATCAGGGCACGAGCTAGCCCTGTGGGGCTTTCTGTGAATTTTGGGAGATCGGGGGCTTAAGCTAGCCCTGCGGCCCTTTTTGTGATATTTGGGGGTTCAGGGGGCATGAGCAAGCCCTGCGAGGCTTTCTGCAAATATTGGGGATCGGGGCGGTGGGGGGCTACATGTGCTTGGGGATGGCCTGGAGGCATATTGGCTAATAGCTGGTGTAACTATACTTTGGCGGATGTCCTCCAGGAGTTGTTCATAAATAGCAAAACTGGGAACTTGAAGGCCACCCTTCCAGAATAGGGTGCAACTGCTGCCATAAAACCCCTATCACCATGTTGCAGGGAGTTTCTGGCATAACTGGTGGTGTAGGTCCACTTTGATGCAAGCAGCCTGCGACATGTCGCAGACTGCTTTGCTGAATACCAGATATCACAACCCCTGGTGCAAACTGCTACTTGCATGATTTTGTATGGCGCTAGTCAATTTATGCCAGCTGGCGACTGTCACAGCCCACCTCTCACCTCTGTGGCCAGCCACTGACTGAGCTCCTTCTGCACACGTACTACTGTATATAGTATGCACTCAATGAATGAGCTGTCATTTATTGGGCGCTACTATATAGTAGTACGCGCTCAGAAGGAGCTCAGTCAGTAAAGTTGGCTATGTGGAGGAGAGGGCTGCGCCAGTTGCTGGCTCGACAATGGTTGGGGGCGGAGTGGGGTGGACTGGTACTGCTGGGTATGGGGGGCCACTAGACTACCAAGGATTTTTTTTATTTACAACATTTGCCATTAGCAAGCCTGCTGGTGATCGGGGCTTGGGGGAGCATGATTAGTCCTGTGGACTTCTTTATGGATTAATATGGATCAGGGCATGGGGGATCTGCTAGCCCTGTGGGACTTGTTATAGCATATTTGAGGGCTCAGGGCATGGAGGGGTTCTAGCCCTGTGGGGATTTTGCCACACATCTTTTGGTGTTTGGGGGCATGGGGAGGTTCCAAAATCCTGTGGTGCTGCTTATACTGCTTGGGGCTGGGGCTGGCTGCACATTATGCAACCACGGTACTTTGGCAGATGTCCTTCAGGGGTTGTTCAAAATAGCAAAATCAGGGACTTGAAGGCTGCCCTTCCAGAATAAGAGCAACTGCTGCGTAAACACCCTAGCACCATGTCACGGGGATTTATGGCATAACTGGTGGAGTAAGTCCACTTTGGTGCAAGCAGCCTGCAACATGTCACAGGCTGCTTTGCAGAATACTGAATTTCGCAACTCCTGCCGTAAACTGCTACTCGAATAATTTTTGGGGGGCACAAGTCAGTTTACACCAGGCATAGCCTTTGAGAATCGAATGTGTTTGAAATAGACTAACTCAAAGACAGAAGGTTGGTTTGCCTTGGTGGTTCTGGAGCACTGCTTCCCTCAAGCAGCATTAGCACTCCCCCACCACCACCATTGGTGGTCTCTCTTCTTGTTGGGCTCATTTTGCACTTAAATTGAGTTTAACCTGAGGCTACAAGTAAGAAGGCTTGTTTGCCTTCAGTAGTTCAGGCTGCTACTCCGATGGGCTGGAACGGCAGCATTTGAGATGCAGCTCAGCTTACTCATTGGTATTGTTGTTTCAAGCTGGGCCACGCAGTGGGCATTTTGGATCAGGAGGCAACTCACTGTCTATGACCAATAGATCTGACTTTGCCCTCAAAAAGGTGTGCTGACAGCATACTGCAGTATTTCCCCCAAGCAAACACAGGCTGCAAACAGACCAATGAGGTTGCTCAGTGTAGAAAAGTCAGCAAATTGAGCATCTATGGAAGTCTTTGTCTGGATCTTGGTGGCCATGAGATTCTTGGTGGTGGTCATTTTCACATAGTGTGTGTTCATTTCCCCTGATATTTTCAAAATAAAAGATTTCCCTCCTGTATCCTGTTTTGGTAGTACAAATCCCATAAAAAACAGAACTCCCTATAGATCTTGGAGCACTGCAACTGTAACACCTGGTTGCCCTGGAATGCATACCTCTCACTCTGCCAGGACCAAAGTGAGTGACACTGCCCATTACAATCAGGAACAAGTGTTCAAAATTAGGGATTTTTACATCTATTCAAATGCACTCCACAACCTGTCCTAAGGGTAATACTGTGCACTGGCATTAATACATACAGTACTCTTTCATAAAAGACATGTATAGGTAAGCCAAAAGTTGTTGTTTATTTCTTATATTTCATCAGGAAAGAGTATTAGATGAAAGTCTGTTTACAATAATGTTCTGTTTACAGAGTTACAACATAACAAAACAATAAAAAGATATACAACAATACATACAAAGAGGCACAATAAAAATAACACAATATAAAATTCAGTGGTAACAAGTACATCGGAACAGACAGGAATCAGATAAAGCAGACTTAAAAGCTTGGTATGTGGGCATATTGTGTACATGGGGCGTGGTCTGTTCCATTTGGTAGATCTCTTGATGGCGAGAGATTGGAGAAACTGTTCTATCTTGGTTCTGCTTGATCTCTCTTCAGCCTTTGACATTGTAGACCATGGGGTTTTGCTTGAGCGTCTGGAGTCCATCTGTGGACTGTCTAGTACAGTGCTCAGATGGTTTCATCTTTCTATCTGGGAGAACACAGAGAGTTGTGTCTAGGATTTTTTCCTCTGACCTTTCCCTCTACAGGGTGGGGCTCAGTGCTTTTCCCCATGTTGTTTGCAGTGTATATGCTGCCCCTCTGAGACATGTAAGATGGTATGAGCTGAGGTTTCACTGCTATGCTGATGATACCCAGCTCTACCTGTCTTTGGCCCCCAACCAGGTTAGTGCTGTCTCTGTATTTAATAGCTGCCTCGCTGAAATCCATGACTGGATGAATGCAAGCTGGTTAAAGCTGAATGCCGGTAAGACTGAGGTTATGGTTGTGGACCCGGGTCATGGGGCAGGGGGGTTGGGGTCTGGCCAACCCTCTGGCTTATTGCTGGGGGGGATCAGATCCCTACAGCTGAACGGGTGCATAACCTGGGAATGGTACTTGACGATGGGCTGACTCTTCGGCATCAGGTATCAGCAGTCATTAAGTCTGCATTTTACCATCTTAAGAACATTGCCAGGGTGAAGCACCTTGTTCCGTCCAACAATTTACCCATGTTGGTTCATGCCTTTGTGACCTCATGCCTTGACTACTGCAACTCCCTGTACTTGGGGCCTCCTGGGGTTGATATCCACTGCTTGCAGCGAGTGCAGAACGCTGCTGCAAGGTTGTTGACAGGGGCATCTAGAAAGACACATATTACCCCTGTGCTGCGTGATCTGCACTAGCTGTCTATACAGTGGCGGATCACCTTTAAAGTACGTCTTTTGACCTTCAAAGCCATGCATGAACTGGGCCCTGACTACTTGAAAAAGCTTCTGATTCCTTACTACCCTGTACGACAGCTCCGTTCAGCTGAGGAGGGGTTGCTAGAGGTTCTGAGGGTTACATTGAAGCCTTCTGGGGCCAGGGCTTTTGTGTTTGTGGCCCCAACCCTCTGGAATTCTCTGCCTCGTCAGCTTAGGGAATGCATGACCATGGAATCCTTTAAGCGGGATTTTAAGACACTTTTGTGGAGTAAGGTTTTTATGAATTGATGTTGCTGAGAATATTGATTTTATATGTGTATTTTTGTTTTTAATATTCATTTGTACAGTGCCTTGGTGCTTGAAAGGCGCTTAATAAATAAAGTTTTATTATTATTATTATTTATAGAAGAAGTTCATTTACTGAACAGAATTGCAGCCATGTTACAAGTGGTTTCCCAAAATGAATAAAGTGGTAAAAAACAAGCAAACAAACAGAAAAGCAAGGTTGCCTATTGTAAGCAGCATCCTTGGTTATGTGTTATTACTGTATAGACAATATCTGGATTATTAAAAATAAAACAAAAATAAATACAATCCCATATTGTAGCTTACTCAACATTGGTATATAGCTAGGTACCATCATAGTACAGCAACTTCATACAGTATGTAACTGTCACGTGGGCAACACTCAATGAGTAGTATATTGCTTCACACATGTTTCCCTTGATTTTTTTCTCCCTTGCTCAATATAGTATATCATGACCCATTTGATTACTGTGTTTGTGTAGCATAGTACAATATGAATTATGTGTGCCATACAGTTTCGACATTGCGCATATTTATAATTTTACATTGTATCCATTTGAATCACATAATCTGTCATACACAGAAACATAGGAACTGATGGCAGATAATGATAGCTGGGCCCGTCTAATCTGCCTGTTTTTAATTATGTTCAGTTTTGCTGCAGACCCAACTTGATCTACAGTACTGTCTCTTTCACCCCCTTTCTTCCTCCAAACCAAAAGTTAATTGGCTGAACAGAATTACACTCACATTACAAGTGATTTCCCCAATAATGAATAAAGTGGTAAAAAAAGTCACAAATTGTAAGGAGCCTTCTTGGTATCTGTCTTTACTGTGTAGACAATGTCTGGATTATTAAAAATAAAACAAAAATAAATAAAAGCCCATATTGTAGCTTACTCAACATTGGTATACAGCTGGGTACCATCATAATACAGCAAATGCATACAGTATGTACTTATCATGTGGTCAGCACTCTGAGTAGTATATTCCTCCACACATGTTCCCATAGATTTTATTCTTCCTTGTTCAGTGCATATATTATTATCATATCTGGGTAGCATGGTACAACATGAATTATGTGTGCCACACAGTTTACAGTATTTTTTATCATGTAAGATTTTATTGATGTTTTTCAAATAACATACATTTAAACAGACAACTCTCAGTGAGTCACATTGTACATGTATACAGTAAAGTTGTGAAAGATACACTACATAGAATGATATGCATACACTTTGTGAGGCATCCATATGCCCAAATAACTGAGAACAGGAAAGAAGTACTTTAAAAAGTACCTTGAATTAAGCTTTACACCCTTACAGCAGATGTTTAGGCACCTGTTTAATTAGTGCAACCTGTCTAAACAAACTAACATTCTACCTCTACTTGAAAACAAAGGGAAGTAGTTAAATCCCTAGTAAATGCATCTGATGTACATTCAGAAGGATAGCTTACCAGTGATTATTAAACTGTCCCCTCCTTGGGACCTCCCAGGCATGAGAGACTATTGGGTTCCCAGTTGAGGAGTAGAGGTTTTGAGTGGAGTAAGAGTGTTACCTGTTTCATAAAAGGGGGGTTGCCAGACAGTGGTATGGGAGTTGAGCAGAGATGAGACCTGAGATATTGCCCCCATTTCCTGTTGAGTACCTGTGTCTGGTATGTGTGGCATATGTCAAGCATTCATATACTAGTAGCTGAGCTACTGCTGTATGCCATGTCAGAAGTGACGGAGGTGCTCACTGGCACCATCTCATCAATATTGCCCACTTGGCTTCTAGTAATACCATCCAAAATCATTTCTTCAGCTGGGTCAAGCAGTTCAATAACTGTGAGGTGTCCCCTAATAGGATGAGGATGGGACTGTGAGTACTGGTGTGTAGAATCTTGGTACAGTCTCAAGCACTCCCACCCAGAAAGGGCCCAGCAAGAGGCATTGCCAAATTATGTGAATTAGATTGGCCGGGGCCTGGCACTTCCAACATTTAGAGTGTGGGATAAGCCCCATCTTCTGTAGTGTATCTGGAGTAAGGTGCCAACAACAGTACCTTAAGGTGGATAAGTTGACTCCTGGAGTCCCTGTATCCCAGGTGTGCTCCCCTGTGATAACCCACCCAGACATCTGGGAATATGTCGATTTGCAGATCTCGTGCCTACTGTAGCCAGCACTTGTCTGTAGTGTTGAGCTGCGTCTCCCTAAGTAGGCGGTAAACCTTCCATACTGTTCCCTATGCCTTACCATGCTTGTGCATGGTGGCATGCTATTCCCATCCAGCTCCTGCTTGTGCCTTCTGTATAAGTAAATACATTGCCTCTAGGATCTGAAGGTATTTCTAGAAATCTGATTTGGATAGTTAATACTGTACCTACATTTGTTGAAAGGAGAGTGAGGGACTTCAATTTGTACACACTGGAACAGGGAGGGGGAGCGGTAACATGATAGAAACAATCAAGTACCTCAAGAGCATTAACAAGGTGGAAGGGGACAGCACATTCCAGATTAACAGTAGTGCCAGGACAAGAGGGCACAACATAAGACTGAGGGGTGGCCACATGACTGGAAATGCCGCAAAGTTCTTTTTCATGGAAAGGGTGGAGGATGCATGGAATAGCTTGCCCCAAGGAAGTGGTGGCAGCCCGTACCGTGACAGGCTTCAAACATGCATGAGACAGAAACAAAGGAATAATAGAGATAGGAAGAAACAACTAAAGCCAATGACCAGATAAGGTCACTGGATGCTTCATTAGGCAGCTTAAACTGGCAGACTGGATGGGCCAAGTGGTCATTATTTGCCAACAGCATCTATGTATATATTTGTATCTATGTATCCCCTGCATCTGGCACATATAAGTCAGCTACTGTGTGGATGACTGCCTTCTACCAAAGCTCCATCTGATGGTTGCCTCCTATCTGGATATTGGGGTTGTCCCTCAATGGATTGAACATGGCTGGTGTGCCCCATGAGACCTCTGGGCAATGTGTAAGATGTTTACACTTCTGCCATGCTTCTCTTGTCTCCTGGATTATCGGTGAGATGTCCCCACTGATGCCCCTGCCCTGGAGGTTCCCTAACCATTTATTTATTTTTATGTATTTATTTATTGAAATTTTTCACAGGAAGGCACACTGAACAAGATGTTGGAAGTACAATTGGATGAAGAATTAAACATACAGTTAAACATTTAACGTATCCGAGAAATTAAACATTCAGTTACATTTGTAACAAGACATACAGTTAAAAAATATAAATAATCATACAGTCACATTTGTAACATAACATACAATTAAATATATCATACCTGTGAAATATGCATTTAATTACAAGTGGCATATCTGAGGAACATAGTACATAGCGGTGAAGGGAGAGGAGAGTGTGCTGAGAAGCAGGCTGGTGAGGTGGAAGGATTAATAGGTGATGTGAGTCCTGGAGAGGAGCAGAAACATAGGAGAACAGTTAAGGAGGGTTAAAGCAGGAGCAGTTAGATGAGAGAAAGTTATGTAAGGCAGAGACAAGGGAGAAGGAGGAGGAGGAGTGTCATATTTGGGGAGGGGAATTCCAGATTTGTGGGAAACGATGGGTAAAGCCTGACTGACTGACGAGAGTGGTATGACAGGGGACCAACAAAGTGCGAGTGTCAGAGGATCTGAGGGAGTGGGGGGGGGAGAGCAAGCATGAAGTAGGAGGGAGGTTCTCCTAACCAAAATTTAGAAATGAGTTTGGCACAACAAGTGAGGCACCTGTTTGCAAGCGGGGGAAGGGAAATGGTGTGGTAGAGGTCACAGTGATGAGTATGTGATGGAGCATCAAGGGCAAATCGACAGAAGGAGTTAAATAGAGTGTCCAGTCTGGTTAGGGAGGATTTGGGAGCGGCACCATAGACTACATCACAGTAGTCGAAAATGGGGAAGATCATCTTCTAGACTAGTTCACGTCGCTGTAGGAGGGATGCAACTACAGTTCCTGAATAAGACATTAAGCTTGGGCGTAGTTTTTGGGATGGCGTCTGTGTGGCCAGAGAAGTTGTAGTGTTGATCAACAAACCCCAAGGTATCTGAATGGGTGGTGTCCTCTAGGATTGACCCATCAAGGGTATGGAAAGATGGTAAAGGGTGGAGCCTAGAGAGTCTCTGCCTAGTGACAAAGGTCATGGAGACAGTCTTTTTGGCATTTAGGAATAGCTGATGTGAGGCAAACCAAAACTGAACCTGGTGGAAGTCAAGCTGACGGGCGGTTGCTACATCAGCATGGCATTTGCCAGAAGAGAACAGGACAGTGTCATTGGCATACATATGGATAGAGGTGAAAGGGGAGTATACTGAGGGCAAATTATTTAGGAAGATGGAGAAGAGAATGGGTCCAAGCACCAAACCCTGTGTGACTCCTGTGGAATGGGGAGAGATTGCATCCTGGATCTTGACTGATTGTATTCTGCCTGAGAGGTAAGCTCTAAATCAGTTTTGGGCTGAAGTAGACAACCCAGCAGCCGTAAAGGAGTCGAGAAGTAGGGCATGGAAGATGGTGTTGAATGCCTTGGTGAGGTTCACAAAGATGGCAGATGTAATGAGGCTATTATCCATCCCAGTGAGGATGGAGTCACTGAGTCTGAGTAGGGAGGTGGTAGTTGAGTGGTTCTTTCAAAAACCAGATTGGAACAGGGTAAAAAAGGAAGAGTCATTGAGGAAGGAGGTTAGTTGAGAGAGGACCAGGTGTTTTTGGAGTTTAGTAAGGGCAGGGAGGAGGGAGTTTGGGCAGAAATTTGCAGGGGAGGAGGGGTCACCACCCTTAGGGAGAGGGAGAACCACTGCATGTGTCCAGGATGAAGGGACAGATGAGGATGAGGAGAGATTTAAGATTAAGGAGAGAGGTTAAGCTATGGCAGAAGCTAAAAGGTAGAGGAGTTTAGGGTCAAGGTCATCCAGCACTGAGCCTTTGGAAGAATTAAGAGAGAGAAGAGCAGTTAATGGTTCTTCTGGGGAGACCGCAAAAAAAGAGAAGGAAGGGTGGGCAAGGAGGGGTTGAGTGCTGGGTGTGTGAGGATGAGGAGTGGGGAGGTTAGAGGGGAGTGACTTTTGAAGTGCTGTGACGCAGGAGGTATAATAGGAGTTAAACTCTTGAGCCACTGCACATGGTTTGAAGACCAATGAGTTGTTTATTTTAAGTACGGGGAAGGTGGATATGAAGGGGGGAGAATAGGGCATGGATTACTTTCCAGAATTTGGAGAGGGAATTGTTGTTTTTGAGAAAAGATGATTTAAAATATTCAGACTTGGCAAGTCTGGTAGCTTTTGTGCAGGCATTTCTTAATATGCGATAACCTGGCCTGATCTAGGGGAAGCTAGGAGGCCTTATGTTTCCTCCAAGCTTTGTCTCTCTCCCTGAGACAGGTCAGTAACTCAGGGGAGACCCAGGGATGATGGTTGCCATGAACTCTAGTGCATTTGAATGGAGAGTATGAGTTCCATATAGTTAGACATTTATCTTTAAAATAAGCGAGGGCTTGGTCAATGGAAGGGGCAAAGGCAATAGGGGACCAATCGGATATGGCTGGTTCATTCAGAAGGGAATTAAAGTCTAAAGAGCTGAAGGAGTGGAGTATCAGAATTTTGTGAGGCAGTTTACGTCTATGGACATTCCTGACAATGAAGATTGGGTGATGATCACCGACGGCATCTGAGAGGATGCATGATTTAATGATTCGGTGGGGGTGAGAGGTGAGAGCCCAGTCTATCAGGGAGTGGTTAAGAGTTTTATGATTTAGGCGGGTGTGTTCCAGGATGAGTTGGGAGAGACTGAGGGCTGTGATGTCATTTCGTGTCTTGGCAGTTGTTGGTGACAACCAGTTTTGGTTTACATCACCAGGATGTATAGCTTGATTTTATGTGAGAGGGAGGTTATGGAGGTAATGAGATCCAAAGTTTTGGATGCCTTGGAACCAGGTAGACAGTAGATGCCAGCTATGAAGATAGGGAGGAAAAGGCAAGGTAATATTTACTACAAGTGCTTCATAGGCAGAGGGTAATGAGAATGATAGATTGGTTGAGAACTGAAGTGGGGACAGGATGTACATGGCTACTCCACCACCCCAGCCAGTCCTATCCTGTCTGATTATGGAATAATCTGAGATATTAATGGTATTTTAGTGTTTAACCAACTTTCCATTAAAATTAGTATATCAAGTGTGAGAGCAGTTACCATAGGATGATGGGCTGCATCTGTCCAGGAGGGGAACCAGGATTCTATGTGATAGGTTTAAATGCTTCATTGGCAAGCATTTAAAGTAACCAAGGGGGGAGGCACTGGAAAGGAGCAGGAAATTCTAGCCCCAAAAAAAATCATGGTAGTAAGTCAGGTAAACACCAACATAGAGGTGTCGATAGGGAGAAGGGCAGGGGTAAATGGAGAAAGTGACAAAGGCAAGAAGGACAGGATGGGGCAAAAGGAGTAAGGCCATCAGGAAATGGAGGTAATGAGTACCAATGCCAGTAGTCAGGGCAACAAGCTCCCTGAACTGTTGGCCTTGATGAAGAGGATGCCTGGATATCGTAGCGATCACAGAAACATGGTACACAGAGAACCATGACTGGATGTTAACATACCAGGGTACATAACCTACAGAAGAGACAGGCAGGGGAGAAGAGGGAGGAGCAACTCTCATGTAAAGGAAAGAAGAATAAAAGCAACTGAACAAAAGAGTAAACAGGAGGAGAGGAGGCACTGTTGGTCACCTTGGTGACTGGAAAGAGCAACACAATCCGCACGGGGTTGTTACTGGACCCCCATGTCAGGGGAAGGAATGGACAAGGATATGATAGAAGGCATTCTTAGGATGGCAGAGAAAGGGAGATACTGTTGATGAGAGACCTGAATATGCCAGATGTTAACTGGAGCACATTTGCTGCAGCCACATCCAAGAGCAGGGCCATACTCGATGCCCTACAGGTGGCAGGCCTCAGACAGCTAGTTTCGGAACCCACTCATGAAGGAGCAATCTTAGGCCTTATACTCTCAAATGGGGGCAGTGAGAGGATCTCAGATTAGAAGTGGGTTACCATCCGGGAACAAATGACCATCAAACAGTGTGGTTCACGTTAAACTCAGCTACAGAGTCAAGCCATATAAAAGTGAGGGTACTGGACTTCAGGGGGGCTGACTTTGGCAAGATGGGAGAGTGCCTCAGAAAGGTACTAGCAAACAGGTTAGAAGGAGGGGTGAAGCAACAATGGGGAATCATCAAAACTGCCATCACAGAGGCAACAAGCCTTTGTGTGAAGCAAATAAATCAAAATGAAAGAAAAAGTTACTGTGGTTCTCAAAAGAGGTGGCTGGGAAAGTCAGGGAGAAAAAGATAGCAGTCAGGAAGTATAAGGAAACAAAGAAGGAGCAGGACAGAGAGCTGTACCAGTTAAGCCAGAAGGAAATCAGAATAGCAAAGGCCCAAACTGAGGAAGAGATAGCCAACTTGGTTAAGAAGGGGGATAAAACCTTTTATTGGTACATCAGAGAGTGTAGAAAGACAAAGGGAGGGATAGTGAGGCTGAGGGCAGAGGGGGACAGTGAAAAAGCAGGGATACTGAACGAATATTTCTGCTCAGTGTTCACAAAAGAGGAGGGAGAAGTGCCTAATCCAATTAACAGAAGTACTCTTGATAGGGGGGTCGATCCCAGTCCTTTCACAGAAGAAAGGGTTCTGCAAGAACTCCTAAAACTGAAGGTGAATGAAGCAATGGGGCCTGATGGCATTCACCCCAGAATTCTAAAAGAATTAAGGGAGGAACTAGTGAAACCACTAACTACTCTTTTTAACAAATCATGGGAGGATGGTGTGGTACCCGAGGACTGGAGGAAGGCGGATGTGATTCCCCTTCACAAAAGTGGGACCAAGACAGAGGCATGAAACTACAGACCGGTCAGTTTGACCTCTGTGGTAGGGAAAGTGATGGAGTCACTTCTGAAGGAAAGAACTGTTGAGTACCTAGAGGCCAGTGGGGCACAGGACCCAAGGCAGCATGGCTTCACAGCGGAATGGTCATGTCTGATAAATCTAATAGATTTTTTTGACTGGGTGACCAAAGTAGTAGACCAGGAAGGGGCTGTGAACATGGCCTACCTAGACTTTAGCAAGGCATTTGACACAGTCCCATACAAAAGACTAATAGTCAAATTAACCAGCCTGGGAGTGGGTCCCAGGGTGGTAGCCTGGGTAAAGAATTGTCTGGAGAACAGGACACAGAAGATAATTGTAAATGGAGTCCACTCTGAAGAAAGAGAGGTTACTAGTGGGTACCGCAGGGTTCAGTACTGGTCCAGTCCTTTTTAATGTCTTTATAAGTGACATTTCAGAGGGACTGGAAGGAAAAGTATGCCTCTTTGCAGATGACACAAAGATCTGCAACAGGGTTGATACATAAGGAGGCGTGAAAAGGATGAGAAGTGACTTGGCAAGGTTGGAGGAATGGTCAGAAGTATGGCAGCTAGGATTCAATGCAAAGAAGTGCAAAATAGTGCACCTGGGAAACAAGAACCCAGGGGAAGATTACACAATTGGGGGGGAGGTAGTAACAACAACAAAAAAGGAAAGGGACCTGGGGGTAATCATATCAGATGACCTTAAGGTTAGCAAGCAATGTAAGAAGGCAGTAGGGAGGGCTGGGGGTATACTGGGATGCATAGGGAGAGGCATCACCAGCAGAAAACAGGAAGTTATTATCCCTCTGTACAGACAGTTGGTGAGACCCCATCTGGAGTACTGCGTCCAGTTCTGGAGACCGCATTTCCGCAAGGACATAGGCAGGACGAGGCAGTCCAGAGGAGGGCAACTAAAATGGTGCAGAGTCTGCAAGAGAAGCCGTACGAGGAGAGACTAAAGGAGCTTAATATGTATACCCTTGAGGAAAGGAGCGAGAGGGGGGACATGATAGAAACTTTTAAGTACCTCAGTGGAATCAACAAAGTCCAAGAGGGTAGCATCTTTCAGAAAAAGAGACATGCAAGAACAAGGGACACAATTTAAAGTTGAGGGGCAGTTCAGGGGCAATGTGAGAAGTATTTTTCACAGAGAGGTAGTGGATGCATGGAAAGCCTTCCTGAGGAGGTTGTGGGGTCTTAAACCATGGGAGAATTCAAGAATGCATGGGACAGACGTAAAGCAATTCTTGTGGGGGGTAGGAAGAAATAGGCTGTTGGTTAACTAGGATCTGCGGCCTATCATGTAGGTAGGGAAATGGGAAGACTAGGTGGGCCAAGTGGTCCTCATCTGCTGTCCAAGTCTATGTTTCTATATTTCTATAAGGTAAATTTTTTGACACGAGACTACAGATGTTTAAGTGGAGGATTTTTAGGCCCTTGGGGAGGGCAGAGAGGGTGGGGGACGTCAGTACATTACTGGAAGGATTGCAACTGGCAGAGATGTATGTAGCGGGACCAGGATTGGGATGAACATTTCCTGATGTGAGTAAGAGGAGTGCTATTATGAGTGAGTGGAGTTTAGGGCATTTGTGACGGGCGGAGGATTTTGGCAGTATGTGGGGGGGCTAGGTGAGGTGAAAATAAGGCGGTGAAAGAAAACTAGGTGGCATGGGGCTGAGAATGGAGGAGCAAAGGGGAGGTGAGGGAAGTGAGACTAGAATACTTGAGGGGGTGTAGGAGTTACAGCAAGGATAAAGGTAGGAGATAGGAGAACAGAGGGGAAAGGCGAGAAAGGTTTACTGGACAGAGGAGAGTGGGGAGCTGAGGTAGATAAAATTGATAGAAGAATTTGAAGGAGAGGCAGTGGTGAAGGAAGGGTGGGCATATTGTATGGATCAGTGGAGCAAGAATAGAACAGGGTATACTAATCAGCAGTAGGGAGCAGATAAGTGGCAGTGACAGAGGTAAACAAACTGTGAGAAGAGGTGGACAGTGACAGTTGCCAGCAGCAGCAAGTTAATTGTTTCCCTCTAGTGGCTTTGCAATATAATTTGTAAATGGAAAAGTAGACACACACAAAAAAATCTCTAAACAGATGATAAATCAGGCTGTCATGAAGATATGCTTCAAAATAATTAAACCAGGTAAATCAGATACAAAACAGACTGAGAAGGTTCAAAAGTCACTAAGTTAATTTCGCTTTGGTTAGATCAGTTTCAAGCTCCACCCATATCGGGGTGCTTGATGTTCTTGGAAGAAACCATCTGAAGGCTTGTGCTACCCTGTATGCCAGCAGATGCCCCTGTAGTCATGGGAGACCTAGCCCCCCCCCCGACCCATGAGCCCCAACCAAGCTCTGCCAAACCGTGTGGCTTGTCCTCCCAGAGGAACCCTGCTATCACCCTGTCCATCTTCTGGAGGATTTGGAGGAGGCAATCAGTATCAGAAAGTTGCCAAACAGGTAGGATAGTTTGGGAAGGATAAACATGCTTCCGCCTCCACTTTACACTTCAAGAAGAGGTGTAGCTTAAGCCACCTTCGTGTCTCCGCTCTTATGGATGTTATAATGGGTGTAGGTTGCCTCTATCATGTTTTTCCACTGAGTTGTGATGCTTATCCCCAAGTACATAAAGCCTTGAGATCCCCAGACCACTGGTGCTCTGTGAAGATGTATCTGATCTTCCTACCGGGTATGGAGAGCACTGATCTGGTGGTGGAACCGGTCAGATGGCCTGACCATTGCACTGTCAGGTTCAATATCCAGGCATACCCTTATAGGCCTGCCCCTTTGGAGATGGTCTAGTACCGCCCATTAGGGTGTTTGACCCCAGAAGGCCTGATTGCGGTCCTAAACCTATTGGGGTTTCCGTGTGAAGTTTGGACCTAGAGCACCTACTTCAGGCCTATAGTAAGGCTGTGGGGGAGGCTCTGGATTCCATTGTTCCAGTCCATGTTTGCCCTGCTCCACTCTCCTCCCTGCTCCATGGTTTGATGAGACTTTGAGGGAGATGAGGAGGGTTGGGCGTAGGTGAAGCATCACTGGCAAAAATCTGGCCTAGATGCTGACAACCTTAGATTGAAGGCACATTATGAAGACTATCAATCTGTGATCTCACGTAAGAAGGCAGAGTTCCTGTCCGAAGTGATTACGTCTACACTGAACTGACCAGTCCAGCTCTTCAGAACTGTGGACAGACTGTACAATCCAGCCTGTCTGCAGTTACAGAGAGCTTTGTCGCAGGAGAAATGTGACGAGTTCGCTCACTTCTTTGCAGATAAGTTGCCAACATTGGGTCAGAGATCTGCTTAGCTTGCTTCAGTGGGATCGGTGGTGATCAGCGCGAGTCACTGCATCTTGGGCTGTTTGTGGAGCCTTTGACCAGGTGGTGTTCATGGATGTCATGATGGTCACCAGAAAATGCAGCCGACCTCCTGTGGTTTGGACCCGGACCCAACACGTCTCCTTGTGGGATGTGTTGAGATCATCAGCCCTGTCCTAGCTGAGATCATCTGGTGTTCATTAGAGACCGGGTGTTTCCAGACTCCCTGAAGGAGGCAGCAGTGATTCTGCTCCTCAAGAAATCCTCCCCTGACCCGGACTCTCTCGCTAACTACAGGCCGATCTCTAACCTACCCTTCGTAGGGAAGGTTATTGAGAAAGTGGTTGTGCTGCAGCTGGAAAACCATCTTGCCATCCATGATATCTATGATCCCTTCCAATTGGGATTTAGAAAGATGCAGAGTACTGAGGCTGCTCGTTAGGGTACTCATGACCTCCTTATAGCGAGAAATTAGACGAGTTCCATCTTAGTCCTCCTTGATCTCTCCGTGGCATTTGACACCATGGGCCATGGGATACTGCTGGAGTGCCTATGATTTATCTGTGGATTGTCGGGTACAGTCCTCATGTGGTTTCAATCATTCCTTACTGGCAGGTTCCAGAGAGTGATGTTGGGAATTTATTCTTGTGACCTTTTCTCTCTGCCATGTGGGGTTCCGCAGGGCTCTGTGCTGTCTCCCATGTTATTTGTGGTGTACATGTTACCACTGGGGGACATTGTAAGGGGGGTACGGGCTGCGTTTTCAGTGCTATACAGATGATACTCAGCTGTGCATGACCTTTGTGTCTGAACAGGACACTGCGGTCTTGGTATTTAGCAGCTGCTTATCTGAGATCCAGGGTTGGATGAGTGCTAACTGTTGAAGTTGAACTCCGACAAGACTGAGGTGTTGGTTGTGGATCCAAGTCAGTGAGCTGAGAGGTCCTTGGCAGGTCAGTCAACTGGTCTTGTACTAGGCAACCGCCAGTTGAGGACCACAGAGCGGGTGTGGAGTCTGGGCGTTCTTCTTGATGAGGGGGCTGACCCTGAAGGCTCAGGTGTTGTCCATTGTCAAAACCTCATTCTACCATCTGAGGAATATTGCCCAGATTAAACACCTGGTTCCACCAGACAACTTGCCAACACTGTTCCATGCCTTTGTGACCTCCTGTTTGGACTACTGCAACTCCCTGTACCTAGGGCTGCCTGGTGTTGATGTCCGCCTGCTGCAGCTTGTGCAGAATGTGGCAGCTAGGTTACTGACTGGGTTCTCTCTATCTAGCCACATTACACCTGAGCTGTAAGAGCTGCACTGGCTGCCAGTACAGTGGAGGATCACCTTCAAGGTCGGTTTGCTGACCTATAAAACCCTACATGGACTGGGAAAGCACTACCTACAAGAGCTTCTGTGCTCTTATTGCCCGTCACGTCCCCTCTGCTCCACCAACAAGGGATTGCTGGAGGTTCCCAGGGTTCGGCTGAAGTCATTTAGTGCTTGGGGGTTTGCTTATGTAGCCCCTACCCTGTGGAATTCTGTACCTTATCGGGTTCAGGAGTGCCTGACGGTGGAGAGCTTTAAAGCAACACTGAAAACATACCTATTTAACCTTGCCTTCTGTAAATGAAGAACTAATATGGATGTTTTTTTTTGTATTATTGCCTATTTTAACTATTCCCTTGTACATTTTTAAAATGCTTTAATATTCTGAATTGCACTTGAGAAATAAAGTTTATTATTTATTATTATGAAACTGCCCTTCATGCAGACCAGGTTCAACAATGAAATTGTGTTTTTACTATTCATCCATAACCCTGATATTTTACGGAACACCTGTAAGGTGTTCCGAACATGCAGTAGGGAGTCAGTTGGGTTGGACACTGTGAGCAGAAGGTCATCTGTGTATGTATTGACAAGGTATTGCTTACCCTTGACCTCTATGCCATGAACCTCAGGGGCATCCAACAGTTTCCTAGCTAGGGGGTCTAGGGCTATTAGGAATAAAAGGGGGGACAGGGGGAAACCCTGTCTCATGCCCCTTTGCAGCTCAAAGGAAGGTGACATGTTTAGGCTAGCCAGTATCGAGGCCATGGGTCTGGTGTACAGTATGGAAATTCAGGTCTGAAAATACGGGCCAAATCCGTAGGCCATTAGAGTGGAGCATAGGTACCCTCATTCATCTGAATCAAAGGCCTCACAGAAGTCCACCACCAGGGCCGCTATGGGAGTGGCTGAGTGCTTAACAAGCGATTTCAAGTTGAGGGTTGTGCGGATGTTGTTCGCCCCTGTTTTCCCTCTGCTGAACCCAGCCTGAGACTGGTGAATCAGTGATGACAATACTACTTCCAGCTTGTTGGCTAAAGCCTTAGCCAGTATTTTGTTGTCTACCGAGATCAGTGAGATGGGCAGGAAGTTGGAGCAGTCTAAGTGGTCAGTCTACATTTTAGGCAGCATAGTAATGATAGCCTCTTTAATGGTTGGTGGGAGAACCCCTTCAGCTTTTACCTCTTTCAGTGCAGCCAGAAGAGGTGGTAAGATCTCATCATCCAGGATGTGGTAGAGCTCTGTTGATGTTCCACTGGCTTCCGGGGTCTTCCCCTTAAAGAGCTGGTGGAGAGCTGCTTTCAATTCCGGGAGCATAAGGGGCCTGTCTATGTCCTGTACCTCCCCTGGTCTCAAGCGTGGAACAGGGATCGTACCCAGAAATACTTGGATAGCTGGGTCTGATTACAGGGTGCTGGTTTGAGCTTGTGAGGTGTACAGTTTTTCATAAAACTGGTCCATGACTGCATTAATTTCTGAGAGCTTGGTGACCTCTTTTGATGACCTAAGGGCATGGATCTAGGCATTGGATTTTTGCTTTCAAAGGTGGTAGGCTAGCATTTTGTCCCTTTATCTCCTGACTCCCAGAACCTATGTTTAGCCCTGAGCAGCTGCCACTATGCCTTCCACTGTAGCAGGATGTTAATACTGTATTTCAGCCCCATGACTGAGGCATGAAGTTCTGGCGGGGGGGGCAATTTTAAATTGGGTGTGCAGAGCTGCCAACTTCTGCTACAGTTCCTCCATCTCTTTCCTCTTTTCCCTCTTTCATCTGGCTGTATGGGAGATAATGCATCCCCTAAGGAAGGTCTTGTAGTCCTCCCACACCATACCCGCCTTAACCTCTCCCTTCTGGTTATTCTCGAAGACGGTTCCAGTTTCCAGTCTTATCCACCCCTGGAATCCCATGTCCTTCAATAGTAATGGGTTGCACCTCCATCTGGTGGAGGCGGACTGGATTCTAACTGGGAGAAAGGAGAGGCTAATTGGGGCATGGTCCGATATGACCATGGGCTCTATACTAGTGTCATATATACCATGCCCTGCCAGCCCATCTGCCAGCCAAAATGGGTGCAGCTGTGGGTGCCACGTACTTTGGAGTAAACATAGAAAGAGACTTTGATGGCAGATAAGGACTGCTTGGCCCACCTAGTCTGCCCATTTCTCTACCTATTGAATAAGCTGCACATCCTAGTTAACCTACAGCCTACTTCTTCCTACCCCCCACAAGAATTGCCTTATATCTGTCCCATGCATTCTTGAATTCCCCCACTGTTTTGACCCCACAACCTCCTCCAGAAGGCTGTTCCATGCATCTACCACCCTCTGTGAAAACATACTTCCTCACATTGCCCCTAAGCCATCCCCCTTAATCTTCAAATTGTTGAGTAAAAGGTACAATCTCTTCCTACTGGGTTTTCATGACACCGTCAGTCCATTAACCCCCATTCTTCTATCATTCCACCTATGGCCTCTCTTGCTCTGGGATGGGTGTCTGTGGTGGGTCTAGATTTATCTAGGAAGATGTCTGATACCAGATTGAAGTCTACCCCCATGAGAATTGGCCATTTCTTGTCATCACCCTTTGCTTCTGCTATGGCCTGACTTATGTGTGTGAAGTAGCCCTGGTGATCCTGTTCCAGGGTGTATGTGTTGACTATTATTACATTACCCCCAGGGTAAGCAAACCATGCCACCACCCCTGTCTGTCAGCTTTCTTCCAGTCCCCCACCCATTCGCATGCCTTGTGGACCAGTATGGCTACCCTTCTAGATGTAGTTAAGCTGTGTACCACTCTCCACACTCAGCTCTTCCTTAACCATTGTACTAACCTGGTTATGAGATGCGTCTCGTGGATTAAGGCGATGTCTGCCTTTAGGGTCTTTAAGTGGTGCAGAATCTTTTTTCATTTGACCAGGTGATTGAGCCCTTTCACATTCCAGGAGACACATTTCACCCCTCCCTCATGTTGCTGGGCTTCTGCCTAACATGCAGCAACCCCCACCCCACTTACCTCCTGGGTCCCTATGTAAGAGTAGTCACCTGTGCAGTTTGTGAGGAGGCCACGTGGGGAGGAAGAAGAGCCTTAGGGATGTGGGTTCCTGGGTCCTGTGCTTCTTGGTCAAGTGTGCTCCCACCTGGAAGCAATGCAGACAAATTAAAAGATAAAAGACAAATGGTAATTCAGTGCTGTGAGTTAATTGGGTCAGGTTTCTCAGCTTTTCAGTGGTCCCAGTCATATTTATCATCACGATTGCTTTATGTAAAGGTAGAAAGTCTCAGTTCTAGCATGTTTGTCTCAACAGAGGGTGTTCCACAAGGCTCAGTCCTTGGACCCCTATTATTCTTATTATATGTTATTGATTTACTGCTATATTGTTCATCCTTATCAAAAATACAGTATATCCATACACGGATGATACCATTCTATTCACTAGTCATAGTGAATTGGATACAGCGATAAGTAATGTTCAAGAAGATTTTCATAATGTGCATTCTGGTGTGCTGGGGCTGAGATTACTTTTAAATATTAAAAAAACTTGATGGATAATTTTTCTCAAGAAAACCATTAGGTTTTTCTAAATATAAACTTTTTTCTATTAAAGGGACTGAAATTTTTAGACACTTATAGATATTTGGGACTGGTATTAGATGCCCGGTTGACATACAGACAACATATAGAGTTTATTTCTAATAAACTGAAACAATTATTAGGTTTTCTTCATAAGAACAAATCTTTTTTTAATTTATCTTTAAGGAAATTCCTTGTTAACTCACTGTTTCTTTCAGTTGTAGACTATGGGGATTGTATTTATAAAAATACTACCAGATCTATACTGGGCACTTTAGATACATTGTATCATTCAGCTTTGACATGTGCTCTTGTGAGTCAGGCTGCATTAGCACCTTAGCCCCGTGTGCTTTGTTTTATTTTACTTCTGTTTTGTTTTTATTTTATTTAGTCATATTGTTTATACTTTTATTGTTTCATTTTTAGAGCAGGTAGGGGAGAAGAAGTGAGGTAGACCAGGGTCAAAATGCTAAAGCTGAAATGGTTCTGTTTATTGTTAGCGTTATCGCTAAACTGCTGTGTTTTTAACATTATACAGATTTCTCTGTGAGCTCAACTACAGAGCAGAGGCAGTCTCACAGAGAGTCTGAGAGCAAAAAATGGAATGGGTTTGTAGCGCTCTGTTTGGTTCCCCAGAAGCTGGTACTTGAATGTTTTTTTGAGGACTGTCTGTCTGCTCTGGATGAGTATCTGGTTAACGACTGGTGGCCGGTTCCTTGGATTGGAGTTTTTTGTTCCTGCCTGGCATGTAGGTCTGGTTGGTTGGCCAGCCGTAAAGGGGAGTTGGAACCGCGGGAAGAAGAATTGGCAGAGAGGAGGCGAACGTGGAAGTGCTACTAACTACTTAGCTACTGTATGTAGCTGAAGGATTTCTTGGATTCTGGCTACTGTGGACTAGGATGTTCTTGGTGTGTTAAGACGTGCTGGATTAATTGGAGGATTGATCCTGTCGACAGAGCGAGCAGCTGACCTGACCCATCAGGAGTGCTTGGCTGTGGGATACATGGCTACATGGGGGACCTTGGCCTGATCTTGTTGGGTAGCCGGCGAGCTGGTCTGTGTGTCCTCTAGTTTCTCCGCAGGGCCGTCAAGTGGGTTGGCCTGGTGGAGTTTCATGGTGGGGTCCATGGTTCCTCCTTCCTAGCCCCTGGTTGAGGATTTTTGGGATCAGGCTCGCTGAGGAGTGGAGTGGTGTCGCTGTTACCAGCAAAGAGGATTTTACTAACTATTCTCCTGAGCATGGTCAGACAATTCATTTTACTCTCTGCCTTGCTTTGTATGACCCCTTCTATCGTGAGATGGTTCGAGAGGTCATCAAAAGCCCTGGTTCACACTTCTTTTTATCTTACTGGGAGTGAGAGTCCCTTGCTGAATTTGTTAGCCCCTGGTTGTGAGAGGACCTGGGGGGCTGAAGATGTGTTTGTTCTATGCTTAGTCTGACTGTAATCTGAGTCTTCTCATCAAAGAACTCTCTGCTTGGAGACCTGGTCTCCTTATCTCCCTAAAACTGTTTTTCAGGATTCTTTAAATTTGTGATCTGTTTTAAGTATTTAAGGGTTTTTGATTGGGTGGGATTGGGTTTTTTCCTCTAGTGAGAGTAGAGAGAGATTTTTTATTTGTATTAGTGTATTTTTGATTTTCTTTTTAAGATTTTGTTAGTTATTAGTTATAAGTTGTAGCGTTATGGTGTGTAAACATTTTTGCTGACTGGTTGTAGGAATATTTTTTGACAGCATGTGTTGGGGCCGAGTTTCTGTGGGCAGGCGCTATTCCCCCTCCAGGCTGAGGGACCTGCGCCCCTTCAATAACCCCCCATTGCAGTCCGAGGTCTATTGGCATTGCCGGGCTCTGGGGATTGCTTGGAGGAGGCAGAGGGGGAGGCAGGCACTACAGCTGGGGGGGGGAGGAGCAGAATGAGCGGATAAGGGTGGTGAGGTTAGGGAGATGCCTGGGGCGAAATGGGTCCAGGACAGGGGTTTACGATGCCTGGTTCCCGTACCCAAGGGCTCCACTGATGGTGGGAAAGTTGCCCACTCCTCCAAGGCCTCCCATCCAACTTGGGCAGTGTTATGCAATGCCAGGTCTATAAAAAAAAAGACAGCAATTATTGCTGACCTTGTCAAGTCATCTGATCTGGCTTGCATCACTGAGACCTGGCTGAACGAGAATGCTGGCCCCATTTTGGCATCAGCTGTTCTGGCTGGGTACTCGGTGATACATCGCCCAAGATTGGATCAAGGGGGGGCACTATCTGCTTTAGATGAGAATTGGACCTTGTAGAGATCCCAGTGGTGTTCCCTAGATCCTTTGAGTGTATCATGGGAGTAGGTGTGGGCTCCAGAATCCTACTCATCTACCGTCCACCCGGTGACGAGAACGTTTTTGTGCAGGAAGTAGCAGACTTCATTGTCGACCTGGTGTTGGAGCCTTCCAGGTGGTTGGTCCTGGGGGACTTCAGTGCTTGGATCGATGATGAACTCTCGCATTTTGGTCAAAATTTACTCCAACTTATGAATTTGTTGGGCTTCACACAGGTTGTTACCGCTGTTACCCATATTCAGGGTCACTCATTGAATCTGGTGTTCTCCCTGGGGATGGAGATCATGGAACTGGTGGTGGAACCAGTTGGGTGGTCTGACCATCACTCTATAAGGTTCAATTTTATGGTCCCCCCATGAGATCAACCCCTTTGGAGATGATCCAGTACTGCCCTTTAAGGGGTGCTACCCCTGACGGTCTGATGGCGGTGCTGGATCTATCGAGTTGGCCTATGGAGTGCTTGGAACCAGATGCCTTAGTAGTGCACTATAATAATATAGTGCTGACAACTCTGGATTCCATAGCTCCTCTCCAAGTTTGCCCCTCTCCTCTGCCCTCGGTCCCCTTGGTTTGATGGGACATTGAGGGAGCTGAGGAGAGTGAGGCGAAGATTGGAACGCTGCTGGCAGAAGTCCAGCCTAGAAAGCAATAGGCTTAGATTGATCATCCACTATTTGGGCTATCAATCAGAAATCTCCCGTAAGACGGCAGAGTTCAGGTCCAGGGAGATTGCTGCATCAAGGACTCGACCAGCTCTGCTCTTCTGGACTGTTGATAGGCTGTGCAGTCCAGCCTGTCTGCAGGGCTGGAGAGCTTTTTCACAATTGAAGTGTGATGGGTTCGCTCGGTTCTTTGCTGATAAGGTGTCACGATCAGGTCGGACATCCACAGAATGCATTCAAATGAGCATGACGGAGATCAGTGCATGGTTACAGGCCCTCGGTCTGTCTAGACAGACTCCGACCGGCCGGCGATCATGGATATCATGAAGATCGTCCAGAGCTTGCAGCTGACTTGCTGTAGTTTGGATCCTGGCCCCACGCGTCTCCTTATGGGCTGCGTGGATGTGATCGGACTAGTCCTTGCTGAGATAGTCTGGTGCTCATTGGACCAATGGGAGTTCCCGGAGTCCTTGAAAGAGGCTGTTGTGACACCCCTTTTGAAGAAGTCTTCCCTTGACCCAGACTGTCTCGCAAACTACAGATCAATCTCTAACCTGCCCTTTTTGGGTAAGGTTATTGAGAAAGTAGTCGCTCTGCAGCTTGATGACTTTCTTACCACCCATGGAATCTTTGATCCTCTCAGTCTGGTTTCAGGAAGAGGCACAGTACCAAGATGGCATTGGTTTGGGTGCTAATGATCTCCTAATTGCGAGAGATCAGAGGACCATTTGATCTTGGTTATCCTTGATCTCTGCTGCGTTTGACACTGTGGACCATGGTATATTGCTGGAACATCTGCGGTTGATCTGTGGACTATCTGGGACAGTCCTCGGATGGTTTCATTCCTTCCTCACGGGCAGATCTCTGAGGGTAGTATCAGGAATTTTTTCCTCTGCTCCCTTTGTGCTGCCCTGTGGGGTGCTGCAGGGTTCTGTGCTTTCTCCCATGTTGTTCATGGTGTATATGCTTCCGTTGGGAGACATTATAAGGTGTTATGGGCTGAGTTTTCACTGCTATGCAAATGACACTTAGCTCTATATGTCCTTTGTTCCCGAACAGAATGACAGACTCACAGTCTTTAACAACTGCCTCTTGAGATTCAAGACTGGATGAGTGCTATCTGGTTGAGGCTGAATCCGGACAAGACTGAGGTGCTGGTGGTGGACCCTGGTCACCGTGCAGAGAAGTTGACTCCTGGGTTTCCCTCTGGCCTTGTGTTATGGGGTAACCAGTTGAGACCTTCTGAACAGGTGTGGAATCTTGGCGTAATACTTGACTGCAAGCTGACACTTAAGTCCCAGGTATCAATTGTCATCAAGTCTTCCTTTTACCATCTGAGGAATATAGCCCGGATAAAGCACCTTGGTTCACACGCTGATCTTCCTGTGTTGGTTCACATCTTTGTTTCCTCATGTCTAGATTACTGCAGTGCTCTTTATGTAGTGTTGCCAGGGGTGGACCTCCGCCGCCTGCAGCTGGTGCAGAACGCTGCAGCCAGGTTGTTGACTAGGCTACCAAGAACTTGCCACATCACACCTGTTCTGTGTGAACTGCACTGGCTGCTGGTGCATTGGAGGATTACCTGCAAGGTCGCATTGCTGACCTATAAGACCCTACATGGACAGGGACCAGGCTACTTGCAAGATCTCCTTCAGCCCTACCGCCCTCTCTGCCCACTCTGTTCTGGTGACGAGGGATTGCTAGAGATTCCCAGGGTTCGTCTTCAATCTTCTGGAGCCAGAGCCTTTTCTTTTGTGGCTCCAACCCTGTGGAATTCTCTACCTCGTCGGATTAGGGAATGCCCGTCCACAGAATCCTTTAAGGCGTCTTTGAAGAGCTTTTTGTTTGAATCAGCTTTTGATTAATTCCAACTTTGATGCCTTTTTAACTGTGTTTATATTTTATATCCTATTTATTATTGATGTATGTTTTTATGTATTTGCACTTTGGCATTTGAAAAGCGCAATATAAATAAATTATGATTTGATTTGATTTAACTGGTGTCCCATGGTCAATGCATCATTGTGTTTTGTATTCTACTGTGGGGTGGGAATCTTTGAATGATAGAAGGTTACGACATTGGTATTTATTTATGTGTAATTTTGTCATTGGTAAACTGCCCAAATTCCTTTTGAACCAGTTAGAATTTAAACAGGGAAAGTAAATATAGTTTAAGATCTGGAATATTACTGAGCTATAGTATACGTAGAAAACAGCTGGAAATGGGGAATTATACCCTCTCTGCTTTAATTGCCCAGCCCTCGGAATCATTGAAATCTAAACTCAAGTTGGAGGTATTAGTATCAATTTCATGATTTAAGACCTTAACTAAGAAGCATTTTAACAATCCCTGTGAATGTTATGGTTAGCCCCCAGCTTTTTAGACTGATGTCATATGTTGTTTGAAGTTATGTGTGACATGTGTAATATGTGTGTATTTAATGTATTGTATGTTAAGTATATATTTTTTTATCTTTGTACTGTTGTTCAATTTTTTCTTTTTTTGGTCGCAATTGTAAAAAAGAGTTTCTCTCCATTTGCTTACCAATAAACCCGATGATGATAAAGAATAACTGACAATTCTCAGTTTTAACTGTATACTCATGGATACTGTGGGATTAATGCATTCCCAGATTCCTGACCCCTCTTTCAGGGGGCTCTTCCTGTCAGGGATGTGGTTCTCCACCCCTACTTGTGCTTATTAACTTTACTGGATTTACTGGATTATTTTGGGACAAAAGAAGGCCTGAGCCCATTGGGATTGTCCCCCTTAATAGAGGATCACTGTTTATTTATGTGGATTTAGCCAAGAATCTAATCTAGATTTAAATATATCAGAGTTTTCCAAATCTATTAACTCTTGTGGAAGAGAATTCCATAGCTTTACTTCCCTTATATTAAAATATTTATCTTGTTTATTGGTATTAGCCCATTCCACTAATAACTGTTTGTTGTGAAGTCTTCCTACAATACTTTTGTCAGATAGCATTAACCCACATTGCTTCACTTGTATCGGTGATCGTAATATTTTGAACAAGAATAAAATATCTCCTCTCAATCTTTTGTGATATAAAGGGTAGAGTCCTTGTGTTCCTAAACTATCCATCTGATCGGTACAAGGATACCAAAGGAGAATGTGGGTATATGAGGGTGTGCCCAGAGCCTCACAGCTATACCTCCATGGCAAAGTGGTTTTATCTAACATGCAACCCATCCCATTAAGACCCTTTGATCAGGGTTGTTTGGTACCAGTGGCCCCAACAGTCCAGTCTGTGGCTGAGATGCATCAGCCTACAGGGTTAATGCAGTACTTCACTTAGTATTCTGGTAGCACAGTGGGATGTTATTCCCTCCTGGTAATACCAAGTTCTGAGTTAAGTTCCCCCTAGTGTTTCTGGAGGTTTACTGTGACCTCCTACAGCTCTCTGTCTTCCACCGCTCCTGTTACGTGGTGCCTTTTTTTGTTCCTGTGTTAGCTTGTGGAGCCAGTCCCCTAGTCTCTGTTCCTATGCCTGGGGTCAAGCATTCTACCCACTTTCCCCGAGGATACCATGGGCCTAGGCCTGTTTCTGACCTCTGGGTGTGATCTTGGTATCCAGACACTGTGTAAGCTCGGGTGGGGGGGATTCTGTGGTATGAGAGCCGGCAGACTACAGTACCATGCCTAAGATGCTTATGCCCTAGGTTTGTGACTGTTCATGTGTTAGTCCTAGCTCTGTATACAAGGAATATTTCTGAGCTATTCTTCTTGGAGCTGTTTTTTTGGGGGGGAGGCGATTCCTCTCTCCACCCAAGCTTTCCCTTACCCCATGGGTTTTGTGCCTTGGAAGCCTCTGTTAGAACATGTGACCAGCCCAATTGATCCATAACCCCCCATAACCTGAATGTGCAACCAAGGCTCCTAGCTTGCCTGGGGGGGGCGAAATGGGGAGCCTCATTTCAGTCTCCTGAGTCATGCTCCCTGTCATACATGTCCATTCCCTGGTTCATCCCCCCATCTTTCCCTGACTTTGGGCGTTCCTGGGGACCCATTACCGGCCCCATCAGCTCCTTTAGCCTGCTGCTGCTCAGTGTGTGGGCTTGAGCACTGGTTCCAGTTCCCCTCCCCATCTTCCCATCCCTGCCTCCCAGGGATCCTGCCCCTCAAGGTTGCAGGTTTCATTATCCCCTGCCCAGCCTGCTCTTCCCCTGTGCCCCTTCTTCATACCTCAGTTATATAACATTGTCCATTTAGTCAAACAAAAGTAAATGCTTTTTAACACATACAATAAGTCCAGATTCTGGCATGGCCAGATTTCTCACCATAACGTTGAGGCAGCCCCAAGCAGTGAGAATACTTACAGAGCCCCTGAAGTGTCAGCCAGTGCTTGCTGCCGTGATCTCCACAAACGAGCAGAGGTTAGGACAAACTGAAGCTTCTGATGCCTCAGTGCTGTCCATGAACTCTTCACCCTTAATCACTTCCACCCAGTTGATCACCCTAGTGACTGACGCTGTGCAGACCTGTTAGTCTGCCACCGGCTCCTGAGTGGCCTCAGACCGGCAAAGTGTGACTAAGTGCTCCAGAGTTAGAAGAGGTAGAGTAGAGGGCTGTATTCCAATATTTATGTGTATGTTGGGTGGCAATTGTTACAATACTGAAAAATGGAACTGATGTTGAAATGTAATTGGGTTGTTTTGCTGAGTTGCTTTTTAGCCCTCAGTGACTTGAGTGTATTCACAGAGGGCATTGTGCATGTTAATCCAATGGTACATCATAATGATTTTACCACGTCTAACCTTTTAAGGTGGTGCAAGGGTGATATGAGTGCATTTTGTTTACTGTATTCCGAGAAAGTGATCTTGAGGATGGTTGGTTGCATTTTAGTCTCATTAATGACACTGGTTAAGGGGTTGGTTAACATATTTATGGTCCTTTAGAAAATGTGTGTTTCTACTTTTGTTGCTTGTGTTATCAGGAGATATTGAACCTAACCCTTGGCTTATGTGCCCCTTGCTTTCTGCAGAAGTGATGCACAGTTCAAAATGGCATCTTTCTCATGGTTTCAAATTTTTAAATTTAAATAGTAAAAGCCTGTTCCCTAAATTGGCTAATGTTGAGGCTCTTAAGACATTATATAAACCAGATACTGTGGTTGTTACTGAGTCTTGGTTAAAACTCTCTGTACCAGAATGTATGTGTATGTTGCCTGGTTATAAGATTGTGAGGTCAGACTGAAAAGGAACCAAATTAGGTAGTGGGGTGGCTGTTTATTATTGGAACACTTGGAAGTTACTGTGCTTTCTCCTAGCCAGAATTCTGAGCTGAAAGATGACTGGATATTACTGAATTTGCTCCTATGTGGTTCAAAACACATTGCAGTGGAGGCTTTTTATAATCCCCCTAAATGTGGTAAATATGGATTATAAGATTTTCTTGATATGACCTCCCCTTTTATTGTTAACCGTGATTTTGTCATGGTGGGTGATATAAATCTGAACTGGGAGAAGGCAGACAATGGTTTTGAATGTTTGTTAAATTCCTATAAGTTGTTTCAACTTACTAAGGAACCTACGAAGTTAAACATGGAATTCATGAATCACTCACTCCTAGACTGGTTCATCACCAACAAAGTTAATATTGTATCTCATGTTGGTGTTCTTGGTGACTCAATGAGCGACCAACAGGTCACTTCTAGTGTTTTTAACTTCAAGCGATGTAAGAATCTATCCAGACTAGTTCAGTTCCATAATTTCAAAAGTATTCAATCTGATTTCCGAAAATAGTCTTTTTATTTCCTGGCATCTGATTGGCTAGTACATTTGCCAAGGGGATACATTAACTTACAGTAGATGACCAGGAAATAAAAAGTGCCAGAGTAAGTACCCCTTTACCCACTCAGGAATTCCTGTGCCCACCCTGCTTTCTAATTGGCTTAAACCACTGCAGGGAGTTTTAAATAACCGCCATTTTTATTCTCACTTAGCGAGAGATACTGGCCACCTAATGGCACCTACTTCAGTGAGCCCAGCTGCCAGTCCTGATAAAACACATATTGACTACAAATGGGCTCATTTCTAGCTCTATAGATTTTTTTAGTACCCCCTCCTTGTCCCATGCCTGGCGCTTGCTCTAATAACCGACAGCGCAAGTTTCAGTCAGCAAGACATTTACCTCCCCGACGGCACAACAGTCCATGTTACTAACTCCCCTCACTCACACACACAGACATATTCACAGTCCCCGACCCTCTGTAGTTATAAATGTAAAAAAAAAAAAAAGAACTGCTGCCGACTCACTGCACCTCGGTCCCTTCTCCATACCTCTGCCCTCCCACTCTGTCAAACAGCCATACTCACTGCAGCTCGTTACCTTCACGTAACTTCTGTGTGCCCGCTCGCTCTGACAAAAATGAAGCAATGTCAGTATTTCCTCCCGAGAAGCCTCAGACTACTTTTGTGCGGTTGGGAGGAGAGAGAGAAAATCGCGGTCATGTTCCACATTCACAGTCTGGAGACTGCCATCTCATCACCGTCACAGAGTCTCATGCGCACTTGTTCCAGCCACTGCTTGCTGTCCACTACCCAGCTGTCTTGTCACCGTCACGGAGTCTAATGCGCACTTGTTCCAGCAACTGCTTGCTATCCACTACCCACCGCAGTGTACTCCAGAGGAAAGAAAACATGAACAGAGCCATTTGTAAAATATGTGCTGACAGTCTTTATGGGTAACTTGGTTGAACTCTGTGAAGCCCTGTGTGTAAGGAGGAGGGGGGGGGTTGTGTTACCTTGACAACAGGCTCCAAAGCCACAGCTACAGGACTGCCACTAGGACAAATGCGGAGGAACTATTTTATTACAAAAGAAATAAAATAGCTACAGTTTTAACATTCAAACAGATTTTTTTTTTGTTTGTTTGACAAAAATAATACAGTGGCCCATTTTCTAAGTGCAATAATACCCTCCAGGGTAGGCAGTATGGGCAATACCAGACCTTCCAGGGTCTGTAAGGCCCTCCGCCTGTAGCGTCGGGCCTCATTACACCCCTGGGCGGTCTGGTATTGTCCAATACTACCCACCCTGTCAGGTATTATTGCTTGCTTATTAACTGGTGAAATGCGGAACTTGAACTGATCTTTTCTGGAATCCATACCTGACCCAGATTGTACTGTTAACTTTTTTGTCAACAATTATTGGTCATTTAAAATAAACTGTTTCCCCAACAAACTTTACGTGTTAGGGGGGTAACACATCAATGGTTTACACGTGATTTAAAGTCTTTTATAAAACAGAAGGTAGCCTGGCAGGCCTACAAACAATCCCCCTCTTCAACACATTTACAAGAGTATAAGGCCACTAGGAATTTATTAAGTAAAAAGATAAAGCAGGCCAAGATTAATTTCTTTAGACATAAATGAGAGGGTGTAACTTCAAACCCCAAAATCTTTGAGATATTGTAAATTTCTTATTTCCCCTAAAGCTAAAGCATTAATTACTTCCCTTCAATCTTTTGGGGAATTGATTACTGATCCTCTAGAGATGGCCAACTTGTTAAATCATCACTTTTTGCTGAAGTTTCTAGTCTGGTTTACGGATCCTCTAGTAAAGATGGTATTTCAGTGCAATTTGATACCGCATTTGATACTTTTGACAGCATACTGAGAATGGTTCCTCATCTAAATTTCTGTTTGGGTGGATTACCACTACTGAAGTCTTGAAATGACTCTATTCCTTACCCAATAAATTTGATGATGGGGGCACAAGGTTTGTTAAAATGGCTGTCCCTTATATAGCTGAACCACTTTGCAAATTATATAATTTATGTATCACAAGCAAGTATTTTTCCTTTGGCATGGAAGCAAGCAAGAGTTGTGCTTTTTTCCAAAAAGACCAATGCTGCCAGAGTGGAGGATTTTCATTCAGTCTCCATTTTAAACCCATTAAGTAAGACCTCAGAAAAACTGATTGTTAATCAGCTGAATTCATTTTTGGAGGAGGGCGATGTCCTGTGTACCGAGCACAATGGTTTTAGACATTGTCAGGTTACTGGTACAGCCCTGGTCATGTTCATGAGCACTGTCCTACAGGGTTGCAGTGGTGGCTTGCTTACAGGGAAGTGTTCGTGGACCTTTTCAGGGCTTTTGACTTGATAAATCACCTCTTGCTCTGTCAGAAACTCATTGGTCTGGGGTTTACTGATTCAGTAGTGGCTCTTACTAGGGATTTCTTGCAGGGTCATTCTCAGAATGTTTCAATTGGCCCCATTTTCTTTGAGATTCTATTTATGCACCCTTACCTTTGGAGCATCACTCAGGGTCCCATCTGCAGCCGCCGTACACAATCACCCGTCTGAACCGAACGTCTCTGGGCTACATTGGGTATGCCAGGTCTAGGCACTCCCCTGGGCCCCAAGAAGTGGCCCCAGACCCCAAGGAGAACCGGAGAGTCAGCTGACATTGGGCGTGAGTTCGGACGGTCTGCCTGTGTTCACTGTCACCTCACCCGAAGGAAGGTTTTTTTTCTTGGTTTCCATCCCGGAACACGGACGTGCAGTGACATCCCGCACACACCTGGAAGACGTCCGCCACTGCTTTAATCCCCGAGCTTCTGCTGCCTTGCACTGCAGTAGCCCCAGTCTCCACCAGGGGTCATCAGTGCATCGGAAGATCCCCAGACTCTCCCCAGGACTAGAAGAGCTGTCTACGGATGCTCGATCCTAGTCCTCACCTGCTGACCCCTGACAATCTGAGCTCATTCCCGAACTCGGGTCTCCAGTGTGACACGAGATGTAGTGTCCAGCACCTCAACCCTTAATGCGAGTGGGCCGTCAATTGGCCCCATTTTGTCAACTTCCTGTTCTATTGTATGTGGTGTACCTCAGGGGCCCATTCTTGGTCCCTTGTTATTTTTTTTTTTTTTTTTACATACGAACATACAACATTTGCCAGCAGATAAGGCCTAGAGGTCTATCAAGTCTGCTCGAATGTGCAGCAAGCACCCTTTATTCAGGGTTGCAGTGGTGGCTTGCTTGCAGGCAAGCAATAATACCCAACAGGGTGGGTGGTATTGGGCAATACCAGACCGCCCAGGGGTGTAATCAGGTTCCCTCTATATTTCATTCAAGTAAGTGTCTTCCTTATGCTGACAATTTGATTTTGTATTGTCAGGACCAATCGATTGATTATCTAAATGAGGTGTTGGAACTAGAGTTTCAAAAATTATGCAGTTGGATGTCTTCTAATCTGATGGCTTTGAATGCAAGGAAGACTACAGTTGTGGTTTTTGGTTGTTTCACTTGGATCAAGGAAAATCCCTGTTTGTTAAATCATGGTGTTCGTGGTGCTTTACTTGAGTTTAAGTGTTTGAGAGTTTTACTTGATCCCTCTTTAACCGTTTCCTCACAGGTAAAAATTGTCAGAAGTACTGTCAATCATAAGTTAGGGATGCTTTACAAATTCAAATCATGTTTGTCTTATGATTCCCGTAGAACATTAGCTATGAGGATCTTAATGCCACACTTGACTATGTCTCCCCTCTGTATAATAAACTGGGTGTGAGGGAGAGGCAAGTCCTAATAATAATAATATTTGCGATTTTGTTTTGGATGTTCCAATTATGACCCATCACTGTTGCTCATATTCATCCTTGGACTGGTTATCACCTCAGCTTTAATATGTGTATGCCTTAGGTAACTTGGTCCATCAGGCCATATATGCTAAAGATTTGGCTCCTTTGACTGATCCGGTGATAGTTTGAGAAGTTCAAGCCAATTTAAGATTTAACCAGGGTATTGTTCTGGTAGCCCATTCTGCCAAAAATAAGTGTGGTTCTCGCTGTTTGAAATGTCAGGCCCCTAACATCTGAAATTAATTACCCCTTTTTTTTTTAGAGCAATCGACTCATTCTCAGGGTTTAAATCTAGGTTTAAACAACACTTAACTTACAATAGCAATTTGTACTTGTAATGTTTGTTCGTTGATGAATTAATTATTTATTTATTGTATTGTACTGTACTGTTTGTATTTTGTCTTTTATTGTTGTCCGGGTCAGACCTGAAGAAGGGCTTTCGCCCAGTGTCCTTACCCGGTTAACAAATTTATAAATAAATAAAATAAAAATTATCTTCACCGCTTTAGAAGTCATCTCTGGGCATCATGACCAGTGGTGCAATGTGGTAGGAAATGGAGCTGCTGTTCCTGCTGAGTCAACTTCTCAATCTGTGCCTGGAGCTCTAAGTTTTGGGTTTTGCCTCTGGCTCTCGGTTATTCTGTGCCTCCAGTGAAGCTGCTACATTGTCAGCCAGTTTAGGTTCCATGTTGGTTGGCATGGGAGTCACCATTTTAGGCATGTAGGCTGCCATCTGGTCCACCACCGGTGCCCTTTTTTTATGGTCCCATGCAGCCCAGTTACCTGGATTCTCATTTCATCTGTTCCAAGGTCAGTCATATGCTTTTCAAAGCGTAAGACCTTCACCCCCTGTACTTGTTGCAAACGACAGGTGGTATGCTGTTGAAGCTGACAGCAGTACCAGGTGGGGGACTGGGTTCGGGGAGGACTAGGTTACTCGGCGCAAGGGCTAGGTTTGGCTACTCTGCACAGGGGCACCCAAGTAAATCCGAACACAGGAGCAATAACTGTAATGTCCAATACCAGGAATGGGATTCTAAATTGTGGCTTTTATTCACATCCAAACTGAACAAACAAAGCATAGACAGACCCCCACGGGGCTACATTCCTAGTAATGCAGTTAAGAGAAACAGAACACTTCCTCAACACTTCAACCCTCAGGCTCTGGACCCACCAGGCACACAGCCCGGACTTGCATGCTGCTTTGGGTACACAGCCCGACTTGCACACTATTTGGGGTTTCTCTGGCTCGGCTCCCATGCTGGCCACTTGAACACCTTCCATGTGACATGGACACATTTTTCTGGTGGCTCCCTAAACCACCTTAGAGCCTTTGAATCCTAAAGGAAAATTTCCTTTCAGTCCCATGTCTGGGTACTTTCCTCAGCACTGGCCAAGTGCCTGAGGCAAAGTAAAAGGGCTACAGAGCAAATCCGTAGAGGTGAACCTGGTTACTAATGATGGGGGGTCTCCCACCACCAGCTTCCACAATTCATACCTGGCCATTTCTCTGGACATTAAACAACTCTTTCTGAAAAGCTTGGCAATGTAGATTAAAGGGAAAATGCATAGCACATTTCCTCTATATGTCTTGACTTTCCCATTGTACTAGACTCGAACATACTTAAACATCTCTTTCTGAAAAGCTTGGCAGTGTAGATTAAAGGGTAAATGCATACCACATTTCCTCTACATGTCTTGGCTTTCCCCTTGTGCTGTACTTGAACATACTTTTACTCTGGCTTAGCCTATTCCTCTAGGCCTCCCACTGATTAAGCAGTCCAATCCCCACTTTACAACAGTTCAGGTGAAACATAGGCCCCATGTAAGAGCAGAACTCACCCTTTGGTTGCAGGTGCCCCATAGGCGATTCTTGACAACTTCTGGTGCTGCTGCACAACTTAAAAAAATAAGGCAGCTTCTTCCCTAGCCGGAACCAGGAGGTTGCCCCTGGAATAACAGGCAAACCTTTTACCTCCATCCCCTCAGAGATGGGGCACAGAGACCAGTAACCGTGGTCTCCACCACTTCACGAACAGCTTACTGTGTTCCTCTTTTGGCAGAAACACACACCTCTCCCTAAAAGTAGCTCTGTATCAGAGCTTTAGGCTTCAAGAGCCTGTGCACAGACTGCTGTGCTCCTCTCTTCAAGACTGCTCACACACAACTACTGCTCACTGTTCAAAAACTCCCAACATTCTAACCTAACTCCCAAATGCAGATTCCAATGTGGCTCATGCAGCTGCGATAGTTCTATGGTGATGTCATCCCTCAGTCTCAGCTGAGACTGAGAACAGAGTGAGACAGTGTGAAATTCATTTAACCAGAGTTTCACAAGCTGCCTTCCCTGCCTACCACTAGGTCTTACTGGGATTCTAGTAACCCTGGGTAACAGGGGGGTTACAAAAGCTTTCTCGGAGTTGTAGTTGTTAGCATAAATTGGGGCCAGTGCTTATCGAACTAGTTTTGAATGTCCTGTGGCGTGGCTCCTGTAAAATCTAAACCATCTTTAGTGACCCACAGGCTTCAGAGCCCTCAAAAAACATATTTCTCCCCACTGTACCTCAGTTTACCTTTAAATGGGCAGAACACCTTCCTGTGCATGGCCACTTTGTGAGAGAAATCTCTGTAAAACAGAGATCTGGGCCCCCTTCCCGTTTATTTCTCCCAGCTCCCTTGCTACTCTTAGGACCCGCTCTTTAACTGAATATCTCAGGATATAGGCTATGATTGGCCTTGGTTGGTTATTTGCAGCTTGGGAGTGCCCCCTTGTTCCATGGGCTGTCTATTTGTACAGGGCATCTCCACCTCGGCCCCAGCAGCCTTGGAATAAAGTAATTGAGGAACCTCTCTATGTTCTGCCCCTTCAAGCCCTTGGGGACACCGTCTAGCCTGCTATTGTTACAGCATCCTTGGTTCTCCTGATCCTCTGCCTGACCCCACATTTTCTGCAAGTGGAGTTAGTGGTCCTCTGTTTTGCATAAAATATTGTGCTGGTGCCTTTCCAACTTGTCAATTCTCTGATTGGTCACATTTGCCAGACTGCAGTTTCCTAACTTTCTCTGTGGTTCCTGCAAATGCCACTTTAACTTCTGCCATATTGGGTAACAGTGCCGCCAACATCCTCATGATGTTCCCCAGAGAATCTGCTATTTAATTGTCTGGGACTGTGGGCTTTAGAGCTGCCATGATCTGTGTCTGGTCCACGATTGCCAAGCCGTTAATCACTGAGGAGCAGTGGGCAGGCAAGACTTTTAAGCTATGACCCTTTTAATACTTCTGATTGTGTGGCACAGCTTTTTTGATAATGGGCAGATGCTTTAGCACAGCTCTGAGTGTCCTTTCATTTCAAACTGGTAGCCCATAGTGTTAGATTGCTCTGCTCCAGTTTAGTATATCTGTGGGGGAGAGGATTCATACCTCATAGTTCACCCAATGCACTCCATATGAGTTTACACCTCCATTAAACTTTTTCCACCCCTTTTCCCAGTTGTCATGCATCACAACATTGTAACTTGCAGTTCTGTTGGTTGACCTGTCTTCCGGTGCGTCAATCACCACTAAGTTTTAGACTTTCAGGTCCGTGATGGGACAGAGCTAGTTAAATAAGTGTTTATATTGTTTCAGCAGGAACCCATGCACCCAGGTACTGACATTGTGCATATTAATAATTTTACATTGTATCTATTTGCATCACATTTTATTTATTGAGTACTAGGATTACAAAACATTTTTGAACCAATGGTTCTTTTTCAAAGGTTCATGGTCAGAAATAATCAATAGACATACAATTGTGGTGGAATAGAAACAAGCAATAAAACATGTAAAATGAGCAATAAGGTCAAAAAAACAAAACCAGGACAGGATGAGATAGGAACAGGGTGGGGAAAAGGTGAGGCAGAGGAGGCAGTCACTAAAGTGACATTGTCAAATAAATGCCAGTGGCTACCAGAAGTGCACAGTGGGGTAGGGGTGTGCAGGGATAGGAGGAGCTAGGGAGCAAGGAAAGGGAGGATATAGGGTAATAGAATGGAATGGAGAGGAAGGGAAAGGAATTGGAGCAGGGAAGGGGAGGAAGAAGGGTGATAGGAGGTGAGGCTAAAGGGGAGAGGGGAGGAGGTGGGGGACACAATGAGTGTGGTGGTGAGGAGGTGTGGAGAATGGGAGGGGAGGGGATACCAGCAGGGAATAAAAGGGAGAATAGGGGTGGATGGGGTGAGGGGGGGGCAGGAAGTAGGCGGAGGAAGACAGTGAGAGGAGCGGTGGAGAAGACTGGGGGCTAGCTGGTACAGTCTTGATTACAGAGATTGGTGAGGTGGTGAAGCAGCTTGCATTTGTAGGGGCCAAACTTAGTTTCAGCAGTGACTTCAGAGGGGCAGTCCATTCAACAGGGAGAGGGTCCTGATGTAGAAAGAGCACTGGGCTTGAGAGGTTCAGCAAAAGGGAACCGGGAGAGGCAATTTGTTATGACTGTGGGTGCTCCGAGTGTGAGGGGTGGGTAACATGAGGGCATATGATGTGGGTTGTCTAAGGTGGAGGCAGATTTTTTTAGCTAGGAGGCAGGTCTGGTAGCCTATTCTTCCTTGAAGTTTGAGCCAGTTAGATTGTTTATAAAGTTCCCAAGTATAGGTTCTTTTTCCAGCACCAGTGACCAGATGACAGCACTTATTCAGAGCAATTTTTATTCTTTTTAGGCTAATATCAGTAGTAAATCCATAAAAAAATGAGTCAGTAATCAATGATTGACAGCTCTGAGCTGGTTACAGCACTGTGCATTGCCTCTGGTGTAAGGCAGTAGCGATGGCGATAGAGGATCCCTGTCCTTGAATTTATACCTTTAGAGATGATTCTATTGTGAAAGTTATAAGTGAGTGAGCTGTTAAGTGTGATTCCAAGATATCTGAACTCTTGTACTTGATCCAGTGTGATGAGATGTTTGTTCAGGATGGTTAGGCTGGATGTTTTATGTTTGCTGTGGGAGTTATAGAACAGCATGACCTTGTTTCTTTGTAGTTCATCAGGAGCTTGTGTTGTTCGAACCATGTTTCGACAAGGCTAAAATTTGTCTGTAGATCATGGGGGAAAAAAGGACTGTATCAGTGTGCGTGGAAAAGAGGACCACAACATCTGCATAGAGTATCATGTCATTGTTGCTGGCTTATGGAAAGGTGTTGATGAAAAGGCTAAAGAGCAGTGGACCAAGGATGGATTTTTGGGGTGTCCTAGATCACACTGGGAGACTGTTAGATAGAGAATCAACCATCTTAACTTGTTGGCACCTACCCATCAGATAACTTGCAAACCAATTGGTGACCTCACGGGAGAGGCCTAGTATGGGGAGTTCAGCAGGCGATGGTGGTTAACGGTGTCAAAGGCCTACATACACCACACCTAGAAAATGTCCTGAGTCCAAGGCCTTCTGGATGTGACTGGTAAATTCAAGCAGGGCAGTGGTACTACTGCGGCTTTTCGAAAGCCGTGTTTCTGGGGGCACTGGATATTATATTTGATGAGCTATTCCGACAGATGGTCTGCCACAATGCATTCAAGTGCTTTGGAAAATGGGGGTAGGATTGAGATGTGGCAATAATTGTTGTGAAGAGATCTTTCACCACTTTTATGGATGGACATGACAACAGCAGATTTCCATAGTTGGGGGAACCATCTGAGGGAGAGCGAGAGGTTTAAGAGTTTGGCGAGAGGGAATATGACAGCTTTAAGAGGGAGGGAAAGATATTTTCAGATCCAGGGTGTCACGGCTACATATACACATAACCTGTAATTTAGAGAAACATAGAAACTGATGGTAGATAATGACCACTGGGCCCATCTAGTCTGCCCATTTTTTAATTATGATCAGTTTTGCTGCAGGCCCTACTTGATCTACAGCACCATCTCTTCCACCCCCTTCATTCCTCCTAGGATTCTTCTGTGCCTCCACTGGTTTCACCCCACTGCCTCCCATGGAAGGCTGTTCAAAGAATCCACCACCCTTTCTGTGAAGAAGTACTTCCTCACATCTCTCCTGAATCTACCTCCTTCCAGCTTCAAGTCATGGCCCCTTGCTGTACAGCACCTTTTTCTCTGAAACTTATCTCCATCCTGTGACTTATTAACCCCCGTGAGGTATTTAAATGGCTCCATTATATCCCAACTCTCCCTCCTCTCCTCCATGGTGTACATATTGAACTCTCTAAGTCTCCTGTCATAGGGTTTCTGAAGCAGACCTTGCATCATGTTGGCATTCCTTCAGCTCCCTTCTTGTTGCTTTCTCCTTTTTCCAGTTATTCCTCCTTCCTCACCTTTCTTCTTTTAGCTGTTCCTTTCCCCTTCCTCTTTTGCTAACCCCCTGCTTCCTTGAATAACTTGCATTCTGGTGGGACTTTCTCCCCTTGGGATCTCCCTACATTCTATCTTAGTCTGTGGTGGCCCACTTTGTGTCTCCCCCATTTCTTCCATCACCCCCCAGACTACTTTAAATATCCATCGAAGTAACATTTAAACCATCAACTGAGGACTGTGGTTCTGTCCTTAATGGAAGCTGGCCACCACCTCATTATAGGCTCTTATCCTTCCAGGTTGGACCTCAATCTTCATTGTAGCCATACCTCTACTCTCTGCATCATTCCTTCTATCATTACTTGAAGGCCTTGATGGGGAGCTCCCTCTCCTTCCCCTCTTACTACAAGATGAGCTTGCCACTCATGTTTTAAACACATGGGAAACACAGGATCAACCAGATAGATGATCTAACTTCACCAAAACTGAAATTTACACATGAAGCTGACTAGAGCAATTCATCTTTATGTTTAAGCCCATGAAGCATCCTTATCAAGTTAATTCATTAACATCATTTGTGGCTCTGACCAGAGTTTGTTTATAGTGTATTTACTCAGGATAGCCCAACTGAAAAGTAAGTTACATTTTCAGTTGGGTGCAACGTATTTTTCTCAGGATAGAGCAGCCTTAATGCATAGTTCAGTGATTGCTCTGTTGTACTGGAGCCTTGCTTTTACCCATTTTATTATATATTTACCCAGGATAGACCAGATGAGATGCAGTATCTCATTTTCAGTGATGTCCTGCTGTTATACATTTTTAGATTGTAGTTACCCAGCATAAGCCAGATGAAAGGCAGTAGCTAATTTTCAGTGGACTTCCACATTTTGACCCCAAATTTCCAGCATAGTCTTTTTATGACCTGATGTTATGATCAAGAGAAATGGGATTTTTTAAATCCCAACCAAAAATTGATTTTGCAGTGCAACAGCGAAAACATGTTTCAGAGGTGAATTGAAACATGACACCGCTTATGTTAATTAGGTGAGGTAACACAAGGGATATGTTGAACATCCAGGGCCAAAATCTGCAAAAATCAAGTCATGAGTAAATGTTGGAAAAATTCAGTGTTTCTTCATGATTTAGTTGTTTTTTGTTCACATTGTGAGCCTAAATTTTCAAACACAGTCTTTTTATGACCCCATGTTATGATCAAAACAGGTGGATTTTTTTTAAATCCTGTATGAAAGGTAGTTTCACATAGGGACTGTGAAAACATGTTTCAAAGAGGATTTGAAAAATGCTTCTTGTTGTGCTCATCAGATAGGGTAACATAGGGGTTATATGCACATTTGGGGCCAAAATCTGCTAAAGTCACAGAGTTATGAGGAAACTTTGAAAAAAAAAATCTCTGTTTCCTCAAAACTTTGCTTTTCAAACAAGATGAAGTCTTGCTATATTATGACATTAGCAGTTAGGTCCTCCTCTAGAACTGCCCCAGAGATGAAAGAGTTAACTCCATGCAGGATGGAGTTCTGAGCTCGAGCTCTGCTTTCAAAGCTCTATCTGGGCAGTTTCAAACAGAAACTGTCAGATTCTTTACTCAGCTTCACTGAACAGTCGCTCGGAGATTCCTCCTTCAGCTCGGTTCATTTCTCGGTTCTTTTAGTATTTCTCGGTTAAATTTAACCGAGAACAGTGTTATTTTACCGCAAACCGTCCGGTTCAAGCTCTATCTGGGTAAACCGTAAGTAGAAGGTTTTTGTCTGTGTGGAAATTGTGTTTATCGGTTCGGTTTCGAACCAATCGGTTTGTTTTAAAATACATTTTAAACACTCAAAATCATTATTTAGAGTGCGGTTCCCAGTTCTTATCGGTTCTAAAAAACAGAATTTCTTACGTTTTTTTCAAATACCCGTGACACGGTTAGGAACCGATAAGGGTGTCTTGCCTGGCACTGCCGTTCAAAGGGTAAGTTTTTGGTTAGGCTGGCATTATGTCTGAGAAACCCAAAAGAAAAACCGGGCCCACTGGGTTTCAACACTGTGATGTTTGTGGGGAAGCCTTTGCCAAGGCTGACCCACACACCACATGTGTTTATTGTCTGGGGTTTGACCACCTCCAGTCAGGCTGCCAGGTTTGTAAGAATTTCCTGCAGCCACCCTGGAAAAAGATTGGGCAGGCTCAGGGAGCAGAGGCCAAAAGTCCACTGACCTGGATGGCCAGCCCGTTCGGTACCAACCGAACCAGAGGGAGTGCCCTCTGACCAGGGCGAGACTTCCTCAGGCAAAAGAAAAGCTGGTTCTGAGGAACCAGCTCCAGTAAAAAAATCTAGAAAGTCAGCAGGTCTGGAGTCCAAAATTTCTTCTCCAACTGCTGCAGAGATAGCAAAAGCCATACAAATTGTCCAGTCACTGTCTCAGGGCCCGTCCGAACCACCACTATCTGGCAAAAGGTTGGTTCGTCCGGTCCCAGTGGTTCAGGAGTATGATGTTGAGGAATTTTATGAACCACAGGAGGGGGAGGAGGATTATGAACAGTATGTATGTCGCTGGGAGGGTCTGGATGTGCCAATTGAACCGGACATCTCTCCAGACAGACCTTTAGAATCTCCCCCTATGCTGTCTGAGTCCCCATCTCATTTCATGTTTTATAAGAAAGTTGCTGAAACCCTCCAGCTTCCTTTAGAAGAGGCTGTGGATGAGCAAGAGGAGCCTGATTATGTTGAAATGATGGATATACCAGAGTCTAGGAGATTGTCTATTCCTTTGCATAAGTCATTTAGGAAGCAAACAATAAAAATCTTGAAAAATCCTAATTCTGTGCCTCCTGTCGATAAAAAGATGGACAGGAGGTATACTCTGTCAGGTCCTGATACAGACTTCCTTTCTCAGCAGTGTAGTCATGTAGGAGTAGTTCAGGCTGCAGCCTGTGACAAGGCTAATATTCCCCTGGCTTCACATCCTCCTGACAAGGACTCCAGGAAGATTGATGCCATGGCAAAAAAGCAGTATATGGCAGCCTCTCTGGGACTCAGTCAGGCAAATTATATGGCTTATGTGGCTAGATATCAGAAATCTAGATGGGATACAGTTATGCAGTTAGCCAAGCAGGCCCATGGCCAGCTGGCTAGTGAATTAGAATAGGTGGCTGCTGATGGCATTGAAGCCTCTAAAGTTCAGTTTCATGCTGCTGTGGATGTTAATGATGTTTCCTCTAGGGTCATGGCCACTTCTGTAGCTTTTCATAGGTTGGCCTGGCTCAGGTGTACTAGTCTGTCACAGGACACCCAGACTAAGGCTATGGATTTTCCTGTGGTGGGGAATTCTCTGTTTGGGGAGCAGACAGAGAACTATATGAAAAAGATGGATGAATACAGAACTACCTACAAAAGTGCCCAAGCCAAGGAGCGGCAAGCCACTCCCCAGAGGCACACACCCAGAGGTAGGGGTAGGCCTTTCCACAGGCCTTTTTATCAAACCCAGGCCTCCTGTGCTTATGCTCAGAGGGGCTTTTTCAGAGGCAGAGGCAGATGGGGTGCGGGTAAACCTGTCCCCACCCCTCAGCCTAAAGCAACTGCCAAACAGGCACCCTGATGGGGTGCCCAGGGTCGATGCTCCTGTACCAGTAGGGGGCAGGTTGGCTTACTTCAGTCAGAACTGGGTGTCTCTAACCTCGGACAAATGGATTCTGGAAGTAGTAAGCCAGGGCCTGGTTCTCAGCTTCAAAAAATTCCCAAAGATGAGAGCCAGGCATTTTCCACCTGCAAGCCCCCTAGAGACCCTTGCTCTGGAAGCAGAGATCTCTACCCTGTTAACCTTCAGAGCAGTAGAAAGGGTTCCTCCTTACACCAGGCAAAGGTCTGTACTCCAGATACTTCCTTATCCCAAAAAGACAGGAGAATGGCGCCCATCTTAGATCTAAGATATTTGAACAAACACCTTTTGAAACCAAAGTTCAAAATGCTAACTCTGGCAATGATTTTACCCTCCCTGAGGCCAGGGGACTGGTTAGCTTCCCTGGACCTCAGGGACACCTATTTTCATGTCCTCATCAGGAGTTCTCACCGAAAGCACCTCAGGTTCGAGCTGTCCTCTGGTCACTATCAGTTCAGAGCAATGCCCCCAGCCTCACCTCTGCCCCAAGGGTATTCACAAATGTCTGGCCATGGCAGTGGCTCACTTAAGGAGGCAAGGATTGCTTTTTTTCCTTACCTGGACGACTGGCTCATTGTAGGACAGTCTCCAGAACAGGTAAAATCCCACTTGCAAGTCACCCAGCAGCTTCTCACCTCCCTGGGCTTCCTGCTAAATCTACCAAAGTCAGTTCTGGAACCAGTTCAGGTACTCACTTTCATAGGTGCAGAATTGGACACAAAGCTGGCCAGGGCCTTCCTCCCCCTGGAAAGGGTAGAGAAATTGATTGCTCTGGCCTCCTCCTTCACTCTGCAGGTCTCTCGGCCAGCAAGACACTTTTTGCAGCTCCTGGGGCACATGGCTGCCTCCACAGCCGTGGTGCAAGGAGCAAGATTCCAGATGAGAGACATTCAATTTCACTTGAGAGCCTATTGGTCTCAGAGGAGGGACCCCCTTACCAAATTGGTTCCAGTGACCCGAACCCTGATCCTAGCCCTCCAGTGGTGGCAGGATCAGAGCAATTTAAGACTGGGGGTCCCTTTCATTCCCCTTTCTCACTCCCTCACCCTCACTACGGATGCCTCCCTCCTGGGGTGGGGAGCACACTTGGGCGACCTCTCCACCCAGGAAGTGTGGTCCCCGCAAGAATCCCTGCTTCACATCAATTTGCTGGAACTCAGAGCTGTCGTTTTAGCTCTTCAAGCATTTTCTGCATCTGTCCAGAACAAAGTGGTCCAGGTCAGAACAGACAATACCACAACAATGTGATACATCAACAAGCAGGGGGGCACTCGGTCGTCGGCCTTGTGCACCGAGGCAATGAAGTTGTGGTCTCTGGCCTACTCCCTGAACACTTCTCTTGTAGCAGTTCACCTTCCAGGGAAAGACAGTGTCCTAGCGGATGCTCTCAGCAGGATTTCTCAGGGCCACCACGAATGGTCCCTGAATCCTCAAGTGCTGGGGACAGTTTTTGCCAGATGGGGCACCCCTCAGATAGATCTCTTCACAGCCCCAGACAACCACCAACTTCCACTGTTCTGTTGCAGACCCCCAGTGGTGGGCTCAGTCCCCCTGGACGCCCTTCTTTTGGATTGGGAAGGGAAGTTTCTTTATGCTTCCCCCCCTTCCCTCTCCTATTCAAGGTGTTAGTAAAAATCAGATCCCAGCCTTGCAAGGTGATTCTGATTGCACCAGATTGGGCCAGGCAACCCTGGTATCCACTCCTTCTATCACTGGCAGTCCACCTTCCCCTGTGTCTTCCCAGGATTCACAACCTGCTGACCTGTGCCCAGGGGAGAGTCTGGTATCCGAACCTCAAATCCCTCAACCTCAAGGCCTGGCTCTTGAGGAGTTAGAATTTGCTGATTTGCACCTTTCTCAAGGTGTCCTTGACATCCTAAAGGCTTCTAGGAAGCCTTCCACTAGAGCCACTTATAATTCCAAGTGGAAAAGGTTTTCCATTTGGTGTTCTGGGAAGCATGTTTCCCCAGAATCTGCTGATTTGCCCATTTTGTTGGACTACATGGTCCACCTTAATTCTTTGAGCCTCAGGCCAGCTACCTTAAGAGTTCATTTGGCAGCTGTCTCTGCTTTTATTTCAGCAGGAAAGCCTTCCTCCCTTTCCGCTCACCCTTTATTTTCCAAGTTTTTTAAGGGGTTACTCCATACCAATCCACCCTTTCGTGACCCAGTCCTGGCCTGGGACCTCAATGTTTGCATTGCCCAGTTAATGCAACCCCCCTTTGAACCCCTGTCTTCTGAAGAGCTTAAGTATCTAACTTGGAAAACTGTATTCCTAGTGGCCATCACTTCTGCTAGACGCATAAGTGAGTTACAAGCCCTTTCAGTAGAAAATGATTTTATTTCTTTTCACAGGGACAAGGTAGTCCTCAGGACTAACAGGAAGTTTTTACTTAAAGTGGTTTCGGATTTCCATCTTAACCAATCCATCTCCCTTCCAGTATTTTTCACTGAACATTCTTCCTCTGGTGAGAGGAGATTGCACAGTTTGGATGTTAAGAGGGCATTGAGTTACTATTTGGAACGTACCAAAGGTCACAGGTTCAAATCCCATCAACTTTTTCTCACCTATGGTGAGGTTGGCAAAGGGAAACCTGCCACTAAGAGGACAATTGCCAGATGGATTGTCTCTTGTATCCAATTTTGTTACCAGAAGCTGGGTAGAGATCCCCCCTCTGGATTGAGGGCCCATTCTACCAGAGGTACAGCTGCGTCTCTAGCGGCTGCTAGAGACATTCCTATTTTGGAAATTTGTCAGGCTGCAACCTGAAAATGGTACACACCTTCACCAAGCATTACTCCCTGGATATCCAGGCCAGGAGAGATGCTCGGATTGGCATAGATGTGCTTCAGAGCTTATTCCCTAAGTAGGTTCTGTCCCTCCTCCATGGAGGTACTGCTGTGTAGTCTGCTAATGTCATAATATAGCAAGACTTCATGTTGTTTGAAGAAAAAATTACTCACCTTAGTAATGTTGTTTCTTCTAATGGAGTCTTGCTATATTATGACCACCCCCAGCCTGCCCCTCTCAGAACTTCTACTTGGGTAGAGGGTGGTCAACTTAGTGCAGGCACTGTTTATGCCCTTGTAGGTTTTTTCTTCCCCTTTTGGGGTTTTGGGGGAGTGCTGTTACTATTGTTAAGTGGTATTTTTTCTGGCCCCCTGACTTGAGTCTTTGGGTAGGGTCCAGCAGTGTTGTTGTCATTGTTGCTATTGTTGTTGTTGTTGTTATTAGGTAGCCAGTAGGCTAGTGTAAGTTACAGTTTCCACACAGACCCTTAGTGAGTTTTTGCTCCGTAAAGATCTGACAGTTTCTGTTTGAAACTGCCCAGATAGAGCTTTGAAAGCAGAGCTCACACTCAGAACTCCATCCTGCATGGAGTTTACTCTTTCATCTCCGGGGCAGTTCTAGAGGAGGACCTAACTGCTAATGTCATAATATAGCAAGACTCCATTAGAAGAAACAACATTACTAAGGTGAGTAATTTTTTCTTTTTGACTTTTTGACCCAGAATTTTCAACATTCTCTTTTATGACCTCACCTTATGATTACAACAGCTTGAATTGTTTAAATCCTGATCAAAGGGGGACTTTGCAGAGCACTTACGAAAACATGTTTCAGAGGAGATTTGAAGAATAACACCTATCATGTTTATGAGGTGGTGTAATAAGAGGGCTACCCCCACCACCCTCACTGCAGCTGCCCAAGTGCCCTTCTTTTGTTTCAAAGCTATTTCTCAGTGTGAGGCTGCCCCGCTCCTGGAAAGGGCACTTGGCCAATCTAGGTTCAGCAATGACTCCCTCGATCTTAAATTAAGACTGACCCTCACTGAGGTACTCCACCCTCTCACTGCAATACTGAACCACTCTCTTGCCCTAGGGCAATTCCCAACTAAATGGAAAACCGCCCTCATCACTCCCATCCTTAAGAGTGGAGACCCACCATACCTGGTAACTACTGTCCCATTTTGATTCTACCCACTCTCTCCAAAGTGCTCGAAAAAATAGTTACCTCCCAGATCACTGACCACCTTGCCAAACACAACCTCATTTGCCCTGAGCAGCATGGCTTCCAGAAAAGCCACAGTACCGACATCGCTCTCCTAGAATTTATCAATACCACATATGCGACCCTTGACGCAGGCCAGATTTCTGGTGTTTATATTGCTCTCTCGAAAGCATTCGACACTGTGCATCACTCGCTTCTTCTAGCCACACCTACCCAAATAGGTTTCTCACAGGATGCCTCAGCCTGGTTCTCGGACTATCTATCTGGCAGAACCCAAAAGGTCAGACTAACACAGACTCAGTCATCCCCCCTCCAAGTCACTTCTGGGGTCCCTCAGGGGTCGACCCTTGGCCCCCCCTGCTATTTACCCTATTGCTTAATGCCTTACCCAAAGCCTGTACTGGGAACCTCCTATTGTATGCCAATGATGCAGTGTTATTTAGCGCTAACATCAACCATGGAACCTGTCACAAACGCACTTAGCAGGTCAGGCCCTCTGCTCCCACAATGCCAACCTCAAAGTGCAATAGTGTGAACAGGTAATAGACAGAGTAACTCTCCTGTCTGCTTTTGGATCTGAATCACTTTTAGTCTCAAGTTCTGGGGGGGATTCAAACTGTGAACCTTATGCTAGCATACCCAATGTACAGGCTCAGCTACTTACCCACTTCGGAGATTGTGGTACAATCTTTCGCCATGGGCACCCAGCTGGGCTCCAAAATGAACCCTTTTAACTCTATAAGAGACCTTAGGTATATTCTTACCTTTTTGCTCAAGCTCAGTAACACCACCAAGCTGTTGAACAGTTGTCAGACTTAACCATCTATGCGTCACATGCAAAAAGAACTGGCAGACACCCAGGCAGTCTTTTAAAAAAAAAAGATTATTTACTAAAAGATGATAAAAATAGGAAAAAATGTAAACACAGAACAATATATCAAAGAGCTCACAATCACATAAAAGAACAACGGAAAAGTGTAAAACATAAACTCCTACCACAATACATTTAGACCTTTTCTATCTAATGTATTATCTCTGTAAGTGCCTTTAAAGTTAAATCAGAGAGCTGTGTCTCTCTCTCTCTGAGTCCCAAAATTGATATAGCTCAAACAGTTCAGACACAAGAATTAGTTTAACTCTCTCGCTCCACACTCCTTCTGTGAGTCATCTAGCTCCTCCTTTTAGAATATAAAAAAAAATACAAACATGATATCCTATCAGGAGGTACTGTATATTAAATAAGATGATATCAGTAACAACTTATTTCACAAATTATGAGTCTTTGACCACCAGTTCCTTTGAAGATTTACAACCCTGCAATCCATCACCCAGGTGTGAGATAGCCGACAGGAATCCGCTTTATGACGTCCTGTTTCTGAAGTCATAAAGTCACATTTAGTTTGCACTTCAAAAAGCCTAGACATGTCATAAAGGTAATAAAATGCAATTTCTCAAGGAAGTTAATTACATTACAGAGATCTCCTGGTCAGTTTCATATCATGTAGCTTCACTGAAACGTGGGGGGGGGGACCTGTGGAAGACAGGCTGTCTTATGTGAGACAATCCCATACTATACTTTTATATTACAAATATCATATAATAATCATAACCAGGTGGCCAAGCGTCACATCCTCCCCACCCAGACTGAATTTGTGGGCTCTATCCCCTGCATGGGATGAACTCCCTAAGTCAGTTCATTCCTCAAATAGAAGCGACAGGCCATCTGCGTTCTGATTGGTCACTCCAGCCTTATGTAAGATCATCATGTCATACCCTTTCAAGGCAAGACTCCATCTTAATAGTCTACCATTAGGTTTTCCCATTTGTGTCAGCCAAACCAGGGGGGTTGTGGTCAGTTTGTACCTCAAAATGCTGCCCATATAAGTATGGCTCTAACTTCTTTAGGGCCCACACTATGGCAAGACACTTTTTCCACAGTGGAGTAAAACCGCTCCCTGGGAAGTAACTTTTTACTCAGGTACACTACAGGATGGTCTTTCCCTTGGTTAGATGTCTGCCTCAGTACTGCCCCAATACCCATGTCTGAGACAACAGTCTGGACTATAAAGGGTCTGCCATAGTCAGGATTTGTCAGTACAGAAGCACTGCACAGGGCCTCCTTCAGTCTTATAAAGGCTTTTTCACAGGCTGGCTCCCAGGTCATTTTCTTAGGCATCTTTTTCTTTACCAGGTCAGATGGGGAGCAGCCAGGGCACTGTAATTGGGTACAAATTTCCTATAGTACCCTGCTGTCCCTAGAAAACTCCTGACCTGCTTCTGCATTTCTGGTCTGGGCCATGCCTTGATCACCTCTATTTTCACTTGGTTAGGACAGAACTGTCCCCGGCCTGTAACTTGCCCGAGGTATGCCACTTCAGCCATGGCCACCTGGCACTTCTCAGCTTTGACAGTGAGCCCGGCCCTCTGTATCCTGCTCAGCACTTCCCTAAGGTGGGACAAGTGTTTCTCCCAGCAGGCACTAAAGATGGTAGTGTCAGCCAGGTATGCCACGGCATACTCCTCAGCACTATTTAACACCTGGTTCACCAACCTTTGGAAAGTGGCCGGGGTGTTCTTAATTCCGAAAGGCATTACTTTAAATTCAGATAAGCCTATCAGAGTGATGAAGGCCAACCTCTCCCTAGCTCTGTCAGTTAACTCAACCTGCCAATACCCCTTTGTCAGGTCAGTAGTCGTAAGGTATGTCACCCCTCCCAACTTGTCCATGAATTCATCTGACCGGGGCATCGGGTGGGTGTCTGACTTTGTGACTGCATTCAGTCCATGGTAGTCCACACAGAAATGAGTAGAGCCATCTGGCTTGGGAGCAAGGACTACGGGTGAGGCCCAGGGGCTGTGGGATCTCTGGATTACCTCTAAATCCAACATTTCCTCCACCTCCCTCCTAATGTCCTTTTGGACAGCCTCTGACACCCAATATGCTGTCCGCCATATGGGCATCTGTGTCCCTGTCTCCACATTGTTCGTTGCTAAGGGGGTTTGTCCAGGCTTGGTGCTAATTAGTGGGGCAAAGTCTACTAAAACCTCCCTTACGTTCTGGATCTTGACCGGGGCCAACTGGGGTGAAAATTTAACTGCTTCTACAGAGGACTCCCACTTGCTTTCTTCCAGCAAGTCCAGAAGGGAGTCTCCTTCCTCCGTCCCCTCCCCAGGACTACATACTGCAAACACCATGTCAGCCCTATTAGCATATGGCTTCATCGTGTTGACATGGTACATTCTTTCTGTATGTCTTCTGTCAGGTAACTCTATGATATAGTTCACATCATTTACCTTTCTAACTACCTTGTACAGTCCAGCCCACTCAGCCTGCAGCTTATCTTTCCAGACCTGAATAAGGACCATGACTTCCTGACCCACTGTGTACGAGTGAGCTCTTGCTCTGTGGTTGTACCACACTTTTTGTTTCTGTTAGGCAGCTGCCAGGTTGCTCTGGGCTGTCCCCATAAGCTCCTTCAGCCTTTCCCTAAACCTAAGGACATAATCCACTATGAGAGTTCCCTGGGTGGCATGCTTGCCTTCCCAATCCTCCTAGATGAAGTCTAGGCACCCACATACCCGGCATCCATATAAGAGGTTGAAGGGGGAAAACCCTGTCGACTCTTGGGGCACCTCCTTGTATGCAAACAGGTGAGGAAGGTATTTCTCCCAGTCCCTCCCACACTGTTCGGTAAACGCTTGGAGCATTGACTTCAGAGTACCATTAAATCTTTCCACAAGCCCTTTGGCTTGTGGGTGATAAGGTGTCGTTAACCTCTGTACCACTCCACACTTCTCCCACAAACATTTCATCAGGTCCGACATGTAGGAGCCCCCCTTGATTGGTGATAACCTCCTGCAGAAACCCAACACAGGAGAAAATGCCAAGTATCTGCCACTTTGTCTGTCCTCATTGAGGATAGGGCAACTGCCTCTGGGTACCGGGTGGCATAATCCACCACAGTCAGGATGAACCTCTTCCCAGAGGAGCTGGGGGTATTTAAAGGCCCCACAATATCCATTCCCACCCTCTGAAATGGCTCCTCCACTATGGGCAATGGAATTAGGGCGGCTTGGTTTTCTTACTCACCTTCCCAATTTCTTGGCACCGGTAACAAGACCTGCAATACTCCTGCACCTGCTGGGTGAAGTTGGGCCAATAGAAATTCTGGGCCAACCACTGTGTAGTGCACATGATTTCCAGATGACCAGACAAGGGAATATCATGTGCAATCTTGAGCAACTGCTCACGGTACCCCTGAGGAACCACACACTGCCTGCCTATCACCCCTCCCTCTGTCTAAGCATCCTGAGTATACATCAGTCCATTTTCCAAATAAACCTTATGTTTACCGTCACCTCTCTGTGCTCTGTCAGAGTCTGTCCAAGCCCTCAGCTTCTCTAGGCTAGGGTCACTTTTCTGAGCAGCTCAAACTCTTTACACATTCCCAAGGCATGGGACAGTTCTCCTTCGGTTTCTAAATTAGTGTCCCTAGCACTAGCATTGGGGCACTCAGGATCTCTGGCATCCTTAACCCACTGAAAATGGGTCATCTCTCTCTTTCTTCAGAGTAACCCTCCGTAGTTGTGTGGTTAACTGCTACTGGGGAAATTTCTACCCCTTTTTCATTAGTCTCCATATCAAGAGACACAGGCTGGGGAACCAGCCTCCCAGTGGTTTCCACAATGGCTTCTGTGGGGTCCAGGGAACTACAATTTGCCCTTGTCGCTTGGCTACAGGTAACTGCACACACCATCCCCTGTTTGAGATTGTTGCCAAGGATAACGTCAGCTGCTAAAGTTTTGGCTACAGCCACCTGTTGCGCATTTCCCCCATTTCACCCCAGTCTAAGAGAACACTAGCAAGTGACAATGTTTTCTCCTCCCCAGCGAAGTCTTGTACAGTTACAGATGTATTGGGTATAAGCTGACCAGACTCTACCAGATCCCCTTTTACCAATGTCAAAGATGCCCCTGTGTCCCTTAATCCATGTGTCTGTACACCATTTACCTTAACTCAGTGCATGTGTTCCCTCATGTTCACAGGCATGCTTCCAGGGACACACAAACAACCCACTTCTTTCCTAGCTCCATTTTGCATATTGCTCGTCCCTTTGGGACACTGTCTGGCAATATGCCCAGTTTCTTTACAAACCCAACATTCGTTTCTTTTCTCAGAAAAATCTTTTCTTTGAAACCTGGGGCTAACTTGTTTCGGTGGAGGCAGTGAGGGTTTTAGCTGCCCTGAAGGCGCACTTTTCACTTTCTGCACTGCCATGCCTGTCCCATTCATTCTTAAGAACAGGTCTGCTCTTGGCATAGTGGTCTGAGAGTTCAGCAGCAACTTGCACTGTTTGAGGATCTCGGTCCTCCAGCCAGGTTTTCAGCTCTGCAGGGCATGCCCCAAAAAACTGCTCTAACAATATAACATTTTCAGTTTTATCTACAGAGTTCGCTTCAATTCCTTCCCACCAACGTTTTAAACATTGACATTGTTTTGTGGCAAACTCCTCATAGCTAATTTCAGGGCTTCTCCTGAGCTGATGGAATTTAGCTCTGCATGATTCTGCAGTTAAGTCAAATTTTTTAAAAGTGCAACTTTAAGTTTGCTGTAATCCTTACTGTCCTCATTATCCATTTGACCCAATGCATCCCAAGCTTTCCCGGTAAGTAGCGGGGATAGCTGGAAGCTCCAGGACCCACTAGGAATTTTTGCCTGAATACAAACTTTTTCAAAGGAATTTAAAAAGGCATCCATACCATCCCCCTCTTTAAATTTGGCTATCTATTTGTGATTTAATTTGTAACCCAGTGCTGTTGTTCCAGCTCAACCCAGGCCACTTACCTGCTCTGGTGCTGGTGGTTGGAATCGTAGCTTCTCCAGTTCATTTTGTTTCTGGTGATCACGCTCTTCACAGTCCACCTCTCACCATTCACATTCAGCCTCTCACTGTTCTCGCTCCCTCTTCTCCTCTGTGTCTTGCTTCTCTCGCTCAGCCTCTCTCTATTCTCACTCCCTTTTCTCCTCTGTGGCTCATTTCTCTCACTGCGCTTCTCACTGTTCTTGCTCAGCCTCTCTATGGAACTCCAGCTCCATTCTGCACAACTCAATCTGCAGCCTGACTGCTTCTGGCTCCAGAATGATGGTGACCTTCCCCTGCTGCTGTGGCCCTTGGCTTGCACTGGCCCTGCTGTCCTCCTCACTGGATCTGGACACTGCACTGGCTGCTGGCCCCTCCATGCCCAAGGTTTGGTCCTTTACAGTTACAGTCTGTGACTTGACACTCTGGGCATCAGTGGCCATCAGAGCATCCATGAGGTTCTGCTTGGCTGGCTCTCCTCTGCAGGACTCCTCTCTCCTTGCACAACTGCTTCAGGTAGTCTGCAGTGTGCTCACTGTAGTTGGAAGTCATCTTCTTCCCTAACTACAGCTACTCTAACTTGCATTTTGAAAAAAAAAATAAAACAGGTAGGAACTTTGACTGTACATAAAATGATATTGTTCTGTTTTCTTTTTAAAAATAAATCCCTGCCTTATTTTGCAAGTGAGCTGTACAGTATTAAGCTGACACACTGAACAGTTTAAGCTTGTGTTACCAAATTTATTCACACGCTGCCAACCAGATCTGTCACAAACGCACTCAGCAAGTCAGGCTCTCTGCTCCCACAGTGCCAACCTCTGAGCGCAATAGTGTAAATGGGTAACAGACAGGGTAACCCTCCTGTCTGCTTTTGGGTCTGAATCATCTTTAGTCTCAAGTTCTGGGGGGATTCAAACTGTGAACCTTATGCTAGCATACCCAATGTACAGGCTCAGATATGTATCCTCTTTGGAGATTGTGGTATAATCTTTCGCCGGGGCACCCAGCTAGGCTTCAAAATGAACCCTTTTAATTCTATAAGAGACATTAGGTATATTCTTACCTTGTTACCCAAGCTCAGTAACACCATCAAGTTGCTGAAAAGTTGTCAGACTGAACCGTCTATATGTCACATGCAAAAATAACTGGCAGACACCCAGGCTGTCTTTTAAATAAAAGATTTGTTAGTAAAAGATGATAAAAATATGAAAAAATGTAAACACAGAACAATATATCAAAGAGCTCACAGTCACATAAAGGATCAAAGAAAAAGTACAAAACATAAACTCCTACCACAATACATTTAGACCTTTTCTATCTAATGTATTACCTCTGTAAGTGCATTTAAAGTTAAATCAGAGAGCTGTGTCTGTCTCTGAGTCCCAAAATAAATATATCTTAAACAGTTCAGACACAAGTGTTAGTTTAAGTCTGTCTCTCCACACCCCTTCTGTGAGTCATCTAGCTCCTCCTTTTATATATAAAAAAATAAAACATGACATCCTATCAGGAGGTACTGCATATTAAATAGTGACATCAGCAAAAATGCATTTCGCAAATTATGAGTCTTTGATCCACCAATTCCTTTGAAGATTTACAACCCTGCAATCCATCAACCAGGTGTGAGATAGCCGAAAGGAATCAGCTTAATGATGTTCTGTTTCTGAAGTCATAAAGTCACATTTGGTTTGCACTTCAAAAAGCCTAGGCATGTCATAAAGGTAATTAAATGCAGTTTCTCAAGGAAGTTAATTACATTACAGAGATCTCCTAGTCAGTTTCATATCCTGTAGCTTCACTAAAACCTGGGGGGGGGGCACCCATGGAAGCCAAGCTATTTTATGTGAGACAATCCTATACTATATTTTTATATTATAAATATCATACAATAATCATAACCAGGTGGCCAAGCATCACAGCGCCCTCCAATTAACCCTCCAGAGGTCATTTACTGAGGCCGAGCCCTGGTTTGCAGACCATAGGCTTGTCCTAAACTATGAAAAAATGAAGTCTAAGCTGTTTGCGCATGACCAAAACAAGTTCAGTGCCCACCCCCTGCTCATCCACTCCAGCAATGAACCTCTGGAACAAGTAACTTTGTTTAAATACCTAGGTGTTACCCTTGACTCTGGACTCTCCTATCATGAACATATTCACCGTCTCAGCACGGATGTTAAGGTGCATATCGGTCTTCTCTATCAGTACAAACGATGCCTCCCCCATGGAGCACTACAACTTGACATTTCCTCCTCAGTCCTGTCACTCATAGATTATGGTATCATTATCTATAGTACAGCTGACAGCACATACCTCAGCAAAATCAGGGTTGCGCTGCACAAGGCCGGCAGGCTGGCCACTGGCTGTGACTGGCTCATGCACACCTGCCAGTACCAAGTGGCTAAACTTTGATGATTGCCTAAAACACCAGACCTGTCTTTTTGCCAAGAAAATCACAGCTGGCCTCATGCCCACTGCCCTTGTTCCACTGCTTCTGCCACCCCGTAATACCAGATGCACCTGTCACTCAGAGAAAACTCCTTTCCAGCTCCCTGTTTGTAAAACCTCCATTAGTCAAAGAATCTTTAGGTACTGGGCTCCCCTCTGGCTGAATTCACTTACCAAATAGATCACTCAGAGCCAAAACTGGGTCTGTTCAAATCCCACCTCCCTAACCACATAACACAGGCCTCAGCCTGTGACTTCACCTGACCCCCCCACCCACACACACACAGCTTTGGCTGAGCCATGACAGTGGGCCCCCTTGGTCCTGCCAGTAGGTACTTGTTGCTGGCCTCTGTGGCTGCTGTCTAGTTGTCACACTGGCCTGCACTGTCTAGCACCAGCCTATGTGTGGCACCATTGTAAATACTGTACATTATTAATTTCCGATTACACCAATTTTCTGTATTACTCCTGACTGTTGTTAATATCCTGAACCACCTTTCCTGTATACACAATACTCTGTATCTACTGTATGGTGTGACATTCCTCACACCACTGTTTTATACCCTGTAATGTCTAACTGGTGTCTTACTATTGTATTCTATGATGTGGAGCCTTTGTGAAGGAGTCTCTGACTCAAAGGTATTTAATTCCGATATGATTCAATAAATAAATAAATAAATTGAGACCCAAAATCTGCACACATTGTATTGTTTTTTTATATGCAATTTATTTGTCAAAATAGTTTACTTTCGTTACTTACAACATTGCCTTAGCAGTTTTTCTCTTTTTGTTTCAATGTGCTAAGTTAGCTTAACATTCTTGACTTATTTCCATTTAAATGTTTACAGCAAATTGAATATGTAAATAAACAAAATATATATAACAATACATTGGTAACCCAGGTTAATATACTACGTAGGTGATTCATTAATCCAGGTTTCCTAAAGATTCACTTCATTTAATTCTGTCTTACAATGGATTAGTTCTTTACACCTCTCATTTAGTTTTAATATATTCTGTTATGTAATGATGACATCAGTAAAGAAAATGTGCTTTCAAGATATATGGGGTTACTATATACAATCTCAGCCAGTCATCTTCCTCATCTACTCAAGTATTAAACTAATAGTTTAATGTACTATGATTTTTATTCAGTTTGTCTCCCAGAAACAGTGACTCTGTTCAGTTCAAAAGGGCCCCATCTAGACCATCTTTTTAGTCCTTTCAATGTAGAATCCCTTAACTGGTAAGTTAATTCCTTCATGTGCTATATATCATTTATAATTTGAGTCCATTCCTCGACAGCCGGTGGGGTAGGTTGTAACCAGTGTCTTGTTATGGTTTTGTTGTATGCTAGCACACATATGTATCCCCCAGGTGGTGCTATCCCAAGGGCTACTACCCCTGTCAGCTTAACTACTAACAGGTTGAGGGGCCTAGGTCCAATGGCAGGTGCCTCCACCCAGAGGTCAGGGTCTGCAGTAGTTAGACTAACTTGGTCACAGTCCTCTGGGAAACTATAACCCCCCTTTCTTCCCACTAGTGGCCCACACAATGCATCAGGAATATCTTCACAATGTACACTTACCCCCAGGACTGGCTCTGTTGACTGGACTCTAGGAACCCCCTGTTAAACAAGATGGTACAATGCAAAAACCACAGTACAACACTTTAACATAAATGAATACCTCAGACAGTGTAACTTTGCTGAAACAAACAGATCTGATTTATTTAGAGGAATATATCAAGGACAGGGGAAAATCAGGTTAATAAGTTTAGACACCTTAATAATCACAGTACTGTGCGCATGTTCAGAGTCCCAAATCGTCACTTTCACTGCGTACCCAGGATGGGGGGCGACTAGCCAGGATCGGGGCACCTGGATGGGGCCCTGTGATGGAACAGCACTTACACAATACCCATTTGTAATCCGGAGCCAGATGGCTCAGTTCGTGAAGAAATGAAACAGCAACAATTAGTTAACACACTTGCAATTTGATAAACAGCTGGCAGGGAGCTACCCTGCTTTGTACTCACAGACTCAGTGCTGGGAACTGGATGGAAAGCAGATTGTCCTGGATTGCCAGGAGGAGCAGAACATGTGGAAAAGGTCCTTGTGACTGGACCCCACTGCAGTTTAGAGCAAATAGATGTAGTCTGGATTAAGCTAGGGTTTACTTCCAGCTTCATGCACGCAATTCACTGCACAGGGGATTTGAAACACGATTCCCCACAAGCACTACACACATTTATATGTAAAAGGAAAGTACTATGCCAGGCAGGATGCATCTCGATCCCAACCACAATTACTGCGCGATAACCAGGAGAACACACAGCAGCTTCAGTTCCTGACAGACCGAGTACAATTCAGCAATATCTCCAGTCTTCTACAGGGTGAGCCTGGTTTCTACTCTTCAGATCTCCTTGATTCTTCTCACAGGTCAGATTCAGTCCCGAACGGGCATTTGCACAAACTACAGACCGAAACTTAGGGCCTTACATGCGCTTCCTGCGCGAAAACTACACACTGAAGAAGCACACAGCTCCTTGTCTCTTCACTGCCAAAACTGATCTAACTTCTCCAGTCCCAGAGTCATGCATTTCCTTTAGCTCTACACTATTCTGTTCGCTGGTTTGGCTGTCACTCACAGTAAACTCCCCCTGTTGGTGGAAAAAGGCGCCAAGGTCAAAACTACATTTCCCAGAGTCACTGCCCTTACAATCCCCTTACAGCAGGCTCCAGAGGAGAGTCCAAGTTCTGATTCACCCAGAGCAGGCTCCAGTTTAAAGGATCCCACGATGATTGGTCCAATTCAGCAGTTCAGAACCAATATGACGGAGCTACTCTGTACTGTGCTTGCTACAAGAAAGCAGGTTAAAACAAACTGCATTTCATTATTACTCTAACAGGTTACAAGCAAACAATTACATCTTTGAAGAGTGCTCCTTCTGCCCATTTAGCGACGGCAGAAATGGAGCAATTTGGCAGTAGCTCGAGCGGGACTCAAGCAGGGAAACACACAGACCCCCATCCAAATCAATTTTGTCTGCAGGCAGACAGCTTTTAAAGAGACAGTACTAGAGGCTCTAAAAGCACTCTCATATAATGGCTTCGATCCTGAACACCATCCAGGCTTGGAGCATTCAAGCAAGCCCCTGGAAGACTTCTGGAAACCCCATTTGCAGGGGTTACACCCTTCCCGCCTGGAAAAAGCTTGGCGTCACACAATGCCAAGTACCCCATAAGTTTCAATTGCAACCCTATACATTTGCATCAGTACCACATTAGGCTCATACATGTAATCATCAGTCAGTATATCACTTACCAGAATCACATTTCTGAAGCTTTGCAGTACGTCACTGTTTACACAGTATTGCACTCGCATTGTACCATAACTCAGGTTATTACCTCTTGTACATGAAACCTGAAGAGAGGGGACCCTTCCCTATCAGCTACCTTGGGGCTGGATGGGGCAGGGGCACCATACCTAGAGGGTAACACAAGTAACTTGGAGTTAGCACTGATGTTTAGTTTGGGCAATGAGCTCGGGGACACATACATTCCTTTATGGAGAACATTGAGAGGCAAATCCACAGGCCTCCCAAGGGAATCATAACTAAGGTGCACCACAGGCTTTACAGCTTGACCAGTCTTTCTAGGGGGGAACTGTTACAGTCTCTGCACTCTGAGCCTCATTTTCAGCATTGTCCTCACTTGTCAGGGGAGTCTCCATTGGGGTACAGAAGCTAGGACTTTGGGCACTTTCAGTTCCAGGGGTTACAGTCTCTGGAGTCCACAGCACTTAGCTCACATGGAGAGCTTTCAGACACTGGCAGTGGACTGTCAGGGCACTCAAAATACTCTTCTTGTTCTGGTATGTCACCAGTCTGTTCCAGTCCATCATTTTCCTCCTCTGAAAGCTCAAACAGTGCAACCATACACAATGATTCCATATCATCTGACTTGATGCTTTGCACTTCACTTTCTGGGAGCATTGGCTCCAGGGACAAAGCTGGGGCTTAGATAGTCCAGAAGGCCCAGCTTCATCTCCAGGATTGACTGGGAAGGTGAGTATTCAAACCACACTCACTTTCCTCTGACATGGACTGACAGTCATGTTCAACTGGGACTTGTGGAGGGAACACTTTAACTCAGCTTCTGTAGGTGCAGACTTTCTTGATTTTTTCTTAGCAGCTCTAGTCACTGGTCAGAGGGGCATTTATGGGGGCTCGACTCAATCAAGATTTGTCCAATGGGCAGTAAATGATTTCTATGCATTGTTTTAACATCTTTGAATTATTCTCAGGCCTTGCTTTGTACACAGGCAGATCATCTAGTTTGCCCACTACAATGTGAGGAGAGATGGTGCCATCTGTCAGCAATCTTGTGTTTGCCATGTAGTCCCAGATTTTAGCAATACCCGATCTCTCCTCCTGCAGTTCTTGTGCTTTCACCTTTTATCATACCTTTCTGCTGATTTCTTTTGGCAGCAATGGTTTGAGCCAGTTGGTACGCATGATTTAGCTGGGCCTTTAACTTTTGCACATACTGTAATAGTTGTCAGCTTGAACCCCATCAGGAGAGACTCCAAAACACACATCTACCGGCAGTCGAGCTTCTCTTCCAAGCATCAGGCAGTAGGGGGAGAACCCAGTGGCATCACTTTTGGTGCAGTTGTAGGCAAGTACCAGGGTGCTAATTTGTTAGCTCCATCTAGGCTTGTCCTTTGGGTGGAGGGTGCCTAGCATGTCTAGCAAAGTGCGGTTGAAACGTTCAGGCTGTGGGTCCCCCTGGGGGTGGTAAGGGGTGGTTCTGGACTTTTGCACACTCCCCACAGAGTATGCATCTCTTTGATCAGACGACTCTCAAAGTCTCTCCCTTGATCAGAATGGATTCTTTGGGGAGCCACATAGTGAACAAAAATGTTTTCTACAATTACTTTTGCCACAGTGGATGCCTTCTGGTCCTTGGTGGGGAAAGCTCGAGCATATCTCGTAAAATGGTCAGTGACCACCAGCACATTACTAATATTTCTTTGATCTGACTCCAAACTCAGAAAATCAATACAGACCAGCGACATGGGTGCACTGATGAAGATGTTAACAAGGGGGGCAGCCCTCTGGGGCAAAGCATTCCTCTGTAAGCAGCGACTACAAGTTCAAATGTGTTGCTCCACATCAGCCCCCATCTTAAGCCAATAGAATCTGGATCTCACCAAGTCAAGTGATCTGGCTATACCAAGGTGCCCCATGTGGTTGTGTAAGGACCTCGGTACTGAGTCTCGAAAGGCAGTGGGCAGCACTAGCTGTTGTTTGTCTACTTGTCCCCCTCTGTCTACTGTTTCTCTGTATAACAGTCTAATGATCGGTTTCAACTTAGGACCTTTTTTGTATTTTTTTTTTTGAAATTCTCTTTTTATTAATTTTCAACTGTACATACAATAGTTTAAACAGTAACTTCTGAACGTAGTACATACATTCCATAAATTCCAAATTGAAAATACTATGTTACTGGACAAAGAAAGAAAATAAAGTAAAGATACCAACAGAAATCAGAAAAACAGTGACTAGATAACCCAAATCAACTATCCCCTCCCCCCAATGAGGGCGCCACCACTGAGGAGAGAGTATAGTGAACTGACTCTAGCAGCCAGGGTGTCCCCAGGATACTGATCTAAAAAGCGTCCGGGAACCTATTAACATCAAAATCCCAGAGTGAGAGGTTACAAGATTATCACCAGAGGACAGCAGGAGACTGGAAAATTTCAGATCATGAGACTGTGATCCCTCACTCGGATTCATTATATGGCGAGAACCCAATCAGTGAAGGTACAGGGCAAATAGTTTGCCCCATTTCTTCCTGAAAGGCCATTGGGGAAGATCTGAAATTAGCAATCAGTTTCTAACTTTGAAACACTGGGACATTTCTTCCACCCAGTCCAGACTAGGAAATCTCAAGACTGTCTGTCCAGTGTCGGAGGACTAGTCTTTTAACCGCATAGCAATGAGTGCTATATGGTACTTCCTTTCTTTGATCCTGATACCTGTGTAGTCTCCTATGATACAGGTCTCTAGTGTGAGATGATTTTCTAAACCTAACATGGGATCTAGATTATCATAATTGTCTTCAGAGAGGAGCCACTTTGGGGCAGTGCCAGAAAATATAGGGAAGGTCTCCTTGCTCTTCTCACATCTGAAACATTTTGAAGACAGAGGGCTCAAATTTTGATTTTCGCATTGGTGTGAAATGCATGTTTGATTGTGAAATGCTGGATCATCCTATTCCTATCTAGTATTGTAGATATACAGGTCTTTCAAGATTTGTCCCCATAGAAGCAGGGGAACCAGAGGAGGTTAATTCCCAGGCTTTGGAACCAGTTAGAGAAGTCGGGTGGGCAAGTTTCAGGAGTAGGTGTACAGCTTAGACACCCCGTGAGGAAGTTTAATCGCTTTGTACTTAACTTCCTCTAGTAGTGGTTTTAATAGTTGAGGGAGTACTGCTATTCGAACTCTTTGTCCACCAGGTGCTTTAATTGGTATATTTTAAACAGGGCATTAGTGGGAATGAGTCAAAACAAGTAGTAGGTCCGTAATGGGCCTTGCTTACCTTGCACATAAAATCTTCCAGAGAGCTCCTGAATTTGAGTAACCATTTAGGAACTAGCATTTTGTCCCCGATCCTGATATTAGGGTTACCCATCAGTGGTTGGCCAGGGTCCTTATTATAGCAGTTCTGGTGGAGGAGAAAAGTTGGTTAAGCACCTAACTGTGACACCCACTGAAAGTCTTGGATCTCGGGGAGATGCAAAACCACAATAAAAAAGGCTGAAGGATTCATATTATGGCGAATGATAAGATCAAGATCCAGATCTCAGCCATGTAGGAGGTAAGCATCTTTCAAGTCCCCTAGCCATTTCCCTGCTTTGGTAAGTGACTAGACCATAGTAGAATTCGAAATTCAACGTCTGAGACCCCCCATTTCCTGAGAGCACAGTTTAAGAAAACCCATCTCGATTTATGATTCCAAATAAAATCAGTTAATGTCGAATGAATTTTTTTGAAAAAGGACCTGGGTAGCCAGATGTCTAGAGAATCCAGGGGGTAAAGAGCCAGGAAGGATGTTCATTTGATGATGCTAATTGGGCCCCACTGGTAATGGCAGTTTCCCCATCTTTGTAAGTCAGACTTAATCTTTCTAATAAGTCCTCTAGGTTAAGCTTCTGATTAGAGAGGGCTCTACTGCCAGGTAAAACGAGATATTTCAAGTGAGATGGGGTCCACTTCATGCCCAGATGGGATCAGGAAGCCCGGGTAAGGTGTACATTAAGTGGGAAGATCTCAGTCTTTGCTAGATTAGTTTATAGTTGGATAACTCTCCGGTGTGTAATTAACTTCATTACCACTTGTGAGGGAATCAGCGGGTTAGCTAATTGTAGCAGAATATCATCCGCATAGACTGAAATCTTGGAGGTTTGGCAAAGACAGAGCATCCTTGGATCCCTGGGGCAGCTTTGAGACTGATCAATAATGGCTCTAAGTAGAGTTAAATAGGAATGGGGATAGGGGCAGCCTTGTCCGGGTTCCAGAGTGGAGCTGTATGGGGGAGAGATCCCATTGCAATAAACCTTTGCCGTGGGGCTATATAGAGCTCTGATCCACCTCAAGAACTCCTTGGAAACCGAAACCTGACATCAGTATACCATGAAATTCCCAATTAACTCCGATTGAACAGCTTTTCTCCGTGTCCAGGCTACCAATGCCATAGGAACCAGAATTTTGAGCTCCCTAAACCGCAGTGAGAGAGCGACCTAATATGATCCATCCACTGACCTCCCTTGTACAAATCCTACTTGCTCAGTACTCAATAAAAGGGTCCACACTTGTGTTTGATATGGGAGGCTAGAATCTTGGACAGGATTTAATATCACAGTTAAGAAAGAATTGGTCTGTAAATGGCTGGGTTCTGGGAGGGTTCAGCAGCCGTCTTAGGGATCAATATAATAATGGCCTCCAGTAGGGAGGGATCCAGAGTATCTGCTGACAGTAAGGAGTTGTATAGATCCAGAAGCAGGGAGCCAACTCCTGGCGGAAAGGCCTTATAGAAATTGGCTGGGAACCAATCCGGACCAGGGCTTTATCTGACGGGTAGACTTTGAATAGCCTGTTCCACTCCTCTTGGGAAAGAGGTGAGGAGAGAAAGGCCACCTGATCCTCCAAGAGAGACCCAAAGTGTCAGTGAATGAAAAAACCCCTCTAGTCCTGAGGGAGAGAAGGAGGTGCCTGCTGGACAGTATAGATTTCTGAATAATCTTTAAAGATTGCTGCTATATCTCTGGGCTCTGTTTTGATGGATCCTCCTTGGTCTTCTAGAGTAGAATCAGCCTAGAATTCTCCACTTCTTTCAGTTTTAGTGCGGGGCCCTACTCGGGTTTTCTCCCTGATCAAAGATATCTAGCCTTAGTTTTCAATAAAGCAAACTCGTCTTCTCTAGGATCAAACCTTCATATTCATTTTAAGTTTGTGGAGGTGTTCTAAGCCATTCAATGAGCTGAAGTGACCATCATATCTGCTGTTTTAATTTGGTTTGAGAAGACGGATAAGATTCTGCAGACCTGATTTTCTTTCTCTAGAGGAAATCTTCATAAGTTCCCCTCTCAAGGAGCATTTTAAAAGAGCACCAGAGAATATCCATCCTGGTCACTGAGCTCGATTAGTTTCAGATAGTTTTTAATAAAGATCTAATCTGAGAGATGTGTTCTTCTTTTAATAGCTGGGTATTGAGTTTCCAGACCGTGTCAATAGAGAGTTGTGGACTGAGGAGAAATTTAAACCAGACTAAGCATGGTCCGAAATTACAATGGGTTCAATACCACCGTGAAGACCTTAGTCATAGAGAGGGGAGGATAGAAAGTAATCTCAAATCGTGACCAGGAATTATGGAGGGGAGAAAAAAGTGATAGCTTTTGTTGACAGGGTGGAGAGTTCTCCAGGGGTCCACCAGACCCAGCATGTTACCATATCCTTCATCGCCAATTGCGGAGGAAGCAGTGGTCTCAGTGGTCTAAAAGTTTTATCCAGCTCCTGAGTTAGACTCAGTTCAATCCTCCTAGGATCAAAGAGGGTGGGTAGAAGGGAGCTAAGCTTGTCAACCAACTGCATAATAAAGGTCACATTCCTCCAACTGGGCCATAAAACCAGAGCCTAAAAACAATAGGGAATAGAGAGGATCCAGACACCAATATATCTACCTTCTGAGTCCCTGACAACCTTCGCTGGATTAAAAGGCGCTTTTCCTTATCATAACAGCTAATTCTCTGATTCCACGCAGTCTCCACACAAAACTTTGGAGAAGCCTCAGATCAGTAACATATTACTACAGCTACAGTAATGTGGGTTTCCTGCAGACATAATATGTAGGCACCCAATATCGAGCAATTAATCAAATGCGGGCCCTTTCTTGGCATCTCTAATCCCTCTCACATTCCAGCTAATCATTTTACAGTGCTACAACCATATTTTGAGACAAAAGTACTGTCGACACCCGTTAATCCCTAGCAATCTCCTCTTGCATCTTACAGTGGTGACACCTCAAGCCCCCCAATACACCCCAACATTTTCTCTCTAATTAAAAGTAAAAGCTCAGAATTAATAACATTGATAAGCTGCTCACCTCTAAAATTAAACTTCAGGTCAGAAACAGTCCAGCAAAAATTAGTGGCAGCTCCCCCAAACAATTATTATTATTCCTGTGATCAGAATCCCCTCCCCTCCCCATAACCTTATCTCATGAGCGGATAAATGACGGTCCAAATATGAACACTCCAAACATCAGCAGTAACATGAACAACATCCCCATCCCCCGCCCCATTACCAAGCGATACACTATTTACACAACCCCACAGATCTACTGTCACAGCATCAGACACAGTTCTGGTTGCTCTCATACCCCTCCCTCCCAGGGTACCCCTTTCTAACCCTTATAATAAAAGAAACCAACAATCAGAAACCAGGAGACAGTAGCCCACCACATCTGTAGTCAACAGTAAAAAAACAGTTCCTAACAGCGAGGCATCTAAGGTACCCAATAGCTCTATTTGGTGCATAAGGCATGGCACAGTTACGACCTGCCTATAAGCCCCGCTCCCCCTTCCGTTGTAAAGCCCAGCCTCTGTGGCTAAATGACTGAAAATCACCCCTATCACCAGAAGGAAGAAAAAGGCAATGAACAGCCTTACCTGGGGGCAGTTCAGTCTCTAGTCCTCTCGGTCCAATCTCTACCAGGGACCTGGAAATGAAGGAAATCGCATGGGGACAAAATGCCAGGACAAAAGCGGTCCGACTGCAAATAGGTCCTCCGGAAGCCACCCCTCCATTTAGTTCCTACTGATACATGGGGAGGCTAGGACACGAGGAAAGCACAGAGGCAGGCCATTAGGCCCTCATGACCTACAACCACCAACTCCAGCACCACGCTTGGGTCCCGGAGAAGTCCCCACTAAAAGCAGAGGTGATCAACCCCAGGATTACCTGCACCCCGGAGAGCTTAAGCGACTACACAGTGAGTACCAAAATTAGGCCAATGTAGCCCAAGAGCTTGCAAAAAGACAGAAAATTAACACTAAAAGCCCTGATTACAGTTGGTAGTCATTTCTTCTGTATTCCTAGTTCAGATTGGGCAGATCATTTGATTGGAAGTCCCTCAGATAGATCAGGCAGCAACTTGGATAGGTCAGCTAGGAGGGCTTCTTCTGGGGTATCATAGGAATGCCAGGAGTTTTCAACATGCAGACAGCTTTGCAGGGTAGATCATGCGGAAGGGCTTTCCAGCAGCTATCAATTTTACTTACTATTGGGTGTAAGGCAGCACGTTTCAGGACAGAATCTCTGGGTAAATCCTGGGTAATCCTCAGCTTGGCTCCATTCCATAGGACTGCTTCCAGCTGGTTTACTTTGTCTAGGACGTGTTGTCTGTCCAGGTAGCTTAGGAACTTGATAATCAGAGGTCTGGGCGCTTGGGGGAGGTCTGGGTCGAAGAGATCTGTGAGCTCGCTCCACATGGTATTGTTGGTGGACAGGAGAAGGACCCACGACCTTGTTTAAGAATTGCTGGACAAACTTGACAGTGTCTCCCCCTTCTTCCAGACCCAAAATCAGGACGTTGTTTCTTCTTACGCCTCTCAAGGTCTTCAGATTTTAGTTGTAATTTTTGTATTTGCTGGCGAAGTCTGACTATCTCTCAGGGTCTATTTTCTGTTGCCATCTTTCCACTGAACCTATTCTGGATTCTGGTCCCCATCCTTCTTGAGGGAGTCTGTGTAATCTTGCCTCATAGATTTAATTTCATTGGAGATCTCTTGCAGAGTATCCTTAAAGGTGATAACTCCTCCAAAAAGCGCTCCTCCGTCAAAGGTAGTACCTCCTGCAACATTAAGACCTCCAGTAGATGAAGTTTTGCTGGCTAAGGAAGGGTTGCAACCAGAGTTTTAGCTTTCTTTGAAGGCTTTCTCTGGGGTTGTAGGTGAGGTGTGCCCTGACTCCTGAGGAGCCTTCATTTCTGGATCTTACATGATGTTCAGTAGAGCAATATACACCTCGATTTATTCCAATGTCGGAGTTCCTGGAGTAGCAATGATGTTTAGACAGCGTTTGGTGGTAGATTGAGTGGTTTTGGCGTAAAAGATAAAGTTTAAGAGGGAATGGGAGCTCAAAGCAGGCAGCCACTCAGCACCACTGCATCACGTTACCTGACCTTTTTTGTATAACAAAGGCGGTTCTCAAATTAGTGGAATGTAATTTGGACACATCTTTCCCTGTTTAGAGGGCTTCTAAAGCTGATTTGATCATGGGATCATGGGATTGAGCCCACCAAATACTGTCATTATCCAGCTGAGGCAGTCCACCAATGTCTATTGCAGTAAAGTGGCAATAAGCAGCAGGTATGCAATACTCAGAGGGTCCCAAACAATCCACCATACAGTCTACTGCATCCGTGGACATTTATCCCTCTATGTCAAACTTCTGGCAGAGTGCTTGAATATCAGGGTCTGATGGTCTGACCCAGTCATTCTGGGAACAGGCCTCGAGGAGAGACATCAGCATCTACATTTGCATAGTTGTATGTAGATATACAGAGAAGCCACCATATGAACTGACATCCAACTTAGCTGAATTCTGCACATAGGTCAAAGGATTATTGTCATTTTTACTAGTATCTTGGCCCCATACAAGTACTTGTGGACTTGATCAACAATGGCCCACTTCAAAGCTAGGAACTCCATCTTGTGTACAGGATAGTTCTTTTACGGAAGGGGTCAGGCTTCTGCGGAAGCCACTGGTCTCAGGACATTCTCACCCCTGATACAACACAGCCCTCAACCCTTGCAGGCTAGCATCAGTGTGTGTGACAGTTTACATAGAAAATACAGGGAAAATGAGAGTACACAACAGGAAATGCGTTGTTCAATCTGGTAGCATTACAGTTGACACCACTATGATTTCTTTGCAGTCCCCAATGATGCCCCTGCAACATTAGTTGCCTAGCATTTACCCTCCTACAAATATAAAGCCATGAGAGTTCTAATGCTACTTAGAATTAGATAGGTCCTAAAAATAACTCTTCAGAGTGCGCACGCACACACACGTTCAGGAGAGATAAAGGATGTAATTTGAAACTCCTCTGGAGTTGTTTCTCTAAAAGCTTGCTGTGTCTTTTGTTGGAAGGTACGTCAGTAAATTGTTTAGACTCAAAGACTAACAAATCTCATTTCAATCATAAATAAAATTAACAATCCACACGTGAACATACTAAAGCCTATGTTAAACAGGTCAAATAGGCCAGCCCAGTGGTGCTGAGGGTTGAGGTGCTGGATGCCTTACCTTCAGCATGCTGGTGACCAGGGTCTGCTGGAGGTCAGCAATGGGGGAGCTGGACGGAGCTGCTGACAGGAAAGCTCTCCTCTCCGGGAGGTGGCTGGGCTTCCTCCGCTGATGGCTGCCATCTGGTGGAGGCTGGGGACAGCATGAGCCAAGAAGGAGCCAGGCACTAGGCCAATGGGGTGAGAGGAAAGGGCTGTTACCAGGGCCATGGGACTATGTATGCTTCCATATGCATGCATTTCCACTCCTGGGGCCCTGGGCATAAAAAGGAGGAGAAAATCTCCGCCTGTGGCAGGATGGTGACCGATGTAAGATAAGTCCTTGTAATTCTGGAGGATGGGGCTGGGGGGTCAGTCTGAAGAGGGCAGTCCGGGGACAAGGCACATAAAGTATTAAATGATTTAAAAAAAAAAAAAAAAAAGCAGGTCAAATAGACTTCTGATGTTTTCTTTTCACAAATGCCTGGTACATCTCTGGCTACAAATTGAGATCTCGCCCTCTCTCTCAAGAGATAAGTAGATAATTATTCAAAAGCAAGGCATTTTTTGACAGAAGTATGCAAACAAGTTTCTAATTGCACTGTTGTAGACAGTTTAATTGCTTCAAAGAAGTGATGTATTGTAAGTAACTTGCCTTTGTGCCTTCTTGCTAGATCACAAAGTAGGCATGATAGAGAGACAAACAAGCTGAAAGAATTGTGCTGAAACTGGTCTACTAAACAGACAGAGCGAATGCTTCATTCAACTGGTATAGTTTTTGGAGTTGTGGAAGCATGTACTATAACTCCAGATTTGTGCCTTGGTATTCCATATTTTATAGCTACAGCAAGACAGCTGAAGGTTCTGCCCACTGCAGCCATACAAATCAATAACAGCATGGCCCCACTGAAAATGAGATACTGCATCTTGGCTGTGCTATCCTGGATAAATACAGTGCAAATATGTAGAAAAGCAGGATTCAACAAAAACAAGGTATCATTACAACTGTGCTATCCTTGATAAATAAAGGGCAAAATGTGTCAAAGCAGGACCTATTTTAAAATGAGATACGCATCTCAGCTGGGTTATCCTGGGTAAATGATTACTTGCTAAACTGTTAAAACAGGACCCTACATTGTACCAGAACCCCACTGAAAAGGAGATGTTGCATCTAAGATAATCTGTCAAGGAAAAATTCATTATAAAAAGCAGGACCATACTAAAAATGAGGTATTGCATCTCACCTCCACAATCCTAGGTAATTGCAGTACAAAATGTGTGAAATTAGGACCCTGATGCAACTGACATTACATCTCATCTGGTCTGTCTTAGGTAAATGTGTAGAAAATGTGTACAAGCAGTACCCAGCACAACAGCATGCAAGCAAACATTAGGCACTGACAAATGTTTTCTTTTCAAACATTCTGTGCTATCTATGAGCAAGGCTGCAAAAATAGCTGCCCTGTTGCCCCTTTCCTATAGTTATAAAAAGGAGGCATCCTTTCTAGTTAAGAAATTGACACTGGCTTGAAGGGAGACATAACGTTAGAATTGCTGGGTCACTGGTGGAGTAAGCCACATCCCTAGAAGAATTCAGAATCCCTACTGGCCCTGAAACTGGCATGCTGGAGGGGTTGTTGTCTGTCCCAGTGGTCAGCAAAGTTCCTCCTGTGCCACTCAGGCTGTTACTCCTCAGATTCCCCAGTCCCATCTCAACTGCAGCATCAGTTCCCCAAAGTATCATGGCACATTCAGCATCATCCTCCAGCCTAGTTTGTTCAGAGAACTGTGATCATGTATGCAAAAGACTTCTGTTTTCTAAGCTAAATAACTGGAAGATGTCCAGTTTCTTTCTTTTACTCCTAAGACACCAGCCAGCTTAGTGACCCTGTGCAGAAAATTTGAAAACAAAGAATTTGGCATTGAAGATTTGCTTTCTCCATCCCTTCACCTTTGTTTTATCTGCTTAAGGGATATCCTGCCTAGTATCACACAAGTTCATCCCAGTGACCCAAAAGGGTGGAACAGTTGTGCAGTAAAGCAAGCAGGAGTCATTTTATGCGCCAGCCATCTCGCTCCTTGAGACATTTTGAACTTGATGACTGTCAACTGCTGTGCTTCTGTAACCCTTTACTCATGGTAACATTTGGGGACTTTTCATAAAAGTAAAACATAGAAATTGGGATATTGTCTATATGTTGAGCAAAATATGTATTTTTGAAAACAACTTTGCTGCTAGTTTAAGCCTGTGGGAAATGCAATGAATAGCAATAAGCTAAGGGCATCCTTCTTTGAGTAATGCCATCATTCCTTCATTACATCCAAAACTGACAGAGCACCATCTGCTGCCAGGGATTTATTTAACTCTAAAAATTGATTAGCGTTTTGCTCATAAAAGTGCTAAATCTTTGTGAAAATGCATAGCTCTTGCCTCAGTATGTTTAACAAACACAACACTTCTAGAAAATCTATATAAATACTTTCTGTACAGTTAGTATAGTCCCAAGAAAAAACTGTTAATCAATTATTTAAAACCCTGTCCTCCTGCACCAGTGCATGACAGTTCTTTAAATCTGAGTTTTTCTGACCCAGAACCTTTTCATATGTAGATAGCATTGCTTACTTTAGCCCTTTACATCAGCAGTCTCCACATCAATTAATGCCAGGAGTTTCAAATTTGGTTGCCCATCTTCCAAAACAATTTCACGTAAACTATTGCCTTCTGATTTGTGGTCCTGCCTGTTGTGACATCTCTAAATATAGAATGGTATCTGTAAGCTGTTGTGTCTCCCTTCTAATGACTCACAAAGGATTGTCTCAAGTGCTCCACAGTGAAAGAGATAAATGTAATACAAGCAATATCATTGGCATGAGCATCTATAAGTTCAACTCCATGTCTTTTCTCAAGTGCTACCAGCCTCCCAAATCTATGGAAGGGGTCCTCTTCTTAAGGCAGTATAATGCAGTGGTTTAGGGCCGTGAGCTGCAAACCTGGAGATGGCAGTTTGAATGCCACAGCCCCCACTTGCATACTGTGTGACCCCAAGCAAGTCACTTAGCTTCCTTGTCACACTTGAAAACATGCTTCAGCTTAGTGTGCCTTTCCTGGTTAAAAATTCCATTTCCTTTCCTTTCCTTTAGCTAGGTAGTAGGTAATGTCAAAAATCCCTCCAGTTTATGAAGAGATTTTTATTTGTTTTAAAATCTATTTTTCTATCTCACTCCTCTTGGTCTACCCTCAGCTAGAATACTTCCTTTGCCTGTTTATGCCCTTCTGATAATGTGTGTCTTTCACAATTAGTTTTTTACACATTGTGCGAGAGATGTAAGAATCCACATTACTCATTTCCCTACTTTAGTGGCCCACCTATAAACGGTGTCTGTTTTTTCTTTACAAAACCAGCACTAAATTTTGGTCACAATCCTGTCTCTTTATTCAAACTGTAACCAGGACAAATCTGGGTACTGCTGATGCTGCCATGATCTTACTGTGGTTAGGTGGCAAGACTGGGCCTGCTTTTTCTTTTGCTTAGGTGTACTAGTTGTTGTAGTATATGTAGGACAGAAGATGACAAGGATGCACTACCCTCTGGGGTGAGATCAGGTGGGTCAGGGTGCTTGCGGTTTTTGAAAGTACTAAATCCCAAATTTAGCAGTGACATTTGTGAGAATGACAAGGAACAAAAATGAGAAGGGATGTTTTATCCCAACAGGTAACTAACTGTTATGTCATTTGGCAGGTCTTTGGAGTTTGTATTGCTGGTAACTTCTGAAATAAAATTTGAATGAACAACAGTTTATGTCATTTATTGAATGTGATTTAGGTACACTAAAACAGAGCAGAGCATGTTTGTCAGAGTCACTGGTCACAAAAATACAAAATGGGGTATGCGCAATTTTTGCGTTCGCTTGCGCGCATGCACAAGGAACGTCTTGGGAGAATGGGACACTTTGGAGGTGTGCCCCTCCCCTGCAATCCCTTGCTCCATTGAGCAGGCGTAGCAGTCCCAGCACCATGGATGCTGTGTTGTATGGCGGTGTGTCTTCTTCAAAGAAAACCACCGCTGTCATACACAGCACCGCATCAAGCCGCCCCCCCAAAATCTTTGCTGCCACGCTGGGAGCCCACCCCAGCATGGCCAATGTCCCGTGTCATCTGCCAACGGGGGTGCCCAATCCCCTGTTGGCTCCAGGCCCCCCCAGCCATCCTCCTGCCACGCTGGGAGCCCACCCCAGTGTGGCAAACGTCCTGTCCTGGGTTGTCTGCCGATGGGGGTGCCCAATCCCCGGTCAGCTCCACGGCCCCCCAGCCATCCTTCTGCCATGCTGGGAGCCCACCCCAACGTGGCAAACGCCCCACGTCGTTTTTTTTTAAACCTGCAAATTGAAAATGGTTCCACGGTGCTTCTCCCAGGCCCCTCCCACAACCCGCACTCCACCCACTGTGCACCCTACCTCCCACACCCCCACCCCATACTTACCTCCAGAGCTCAGTGACGATCTTCGGTGGACTGGGAACACGCCTGCACTCTTCAAAGCCAACCGCGAACTGAGGAAATGCCGGTAAGCTGTATAATGGGCTAGATGGGGTTTTCAACTTTATTGCATATCTCAGGCATTTTTTGAATTTCTGCAAATTTTCAACATGGGGTTTTGGACCCTTCTGATGAATGATGTCACTGTCATGGAGTTATTCAGGCCGAAGGGTGATTTCGCAGTCACCGCGCGAAATCACCTTGGGCCTGAATAATGCCATGACAGTGACATTATTCATGAGAAGGGTCCCAAAACTTCATGTTGAAAATTTGGTGCAAAAATAAAAAAATGACTGTTTCACGAGTGCGCGCGGCGTAGTTCCTATGCACGCCGTAGGTTTGCGAATTTCAATATTTCACTCCAGATTTTCAACATTGCCATTTTACCACACCTTCTTATGAGTAGTACAGCTGTCATTTTTCACATCTCACCCAAAATGTGTTTCCGCCCATGTAGTGCACAATGGTGCAGTCGGTGTGCGAAATCAATGTATGGGACACATTAAGAAAATCACAGTGACACTGTTCATGAGCAGAGGTCTTAAAATGGCTATGTTGAAAATTTGGTGAAAAAATTCCTAAAAATAACTGTTTTACGAGCATGTGTTGTGCAGTTCCTATGCATGCTCATGCGTTTGCGAATTTTCAATATTTGCACTCCAGATTTTCAACATTGCCATTTTACCACACCTCCTCATGAGCAGTACAGCTGTCATTTTTCACATCCTGCCCAAAACGTGTTTCCGCCCATGTAGCACACAATGGTGCAGTTGGTGTGTGAACTCAATGTATGGGACACATTAAGAAAATCACAGTGACACTGTTCATGAGCAGAGGTCTTAAAATGGCTATGTTGAAAATTTGGTGAAAAAATTCCTAAAAATGACTGTTTTACGAGTGTGCGTTGCGCAGTTCCTACGCACGCTCGTAAGTTTGCGAATTTTCAATATTTTCACTCCAGATTTTCAACATTGCCATTTTACCACACCTCCTTATGAGCAGTACAGCTGTCATTTTTCACATCCTGCCCAAAATGTGTTTCTGCCCATGTAGCGCACAATGGCGCAGTTGGTGTGCGAAATCAATGTATGGGACACATTAAGAAAATCACAGTGACACTGTTCATTAGCAGAGGTCTTAAAATGGCTATGTTGAAAATTTGGTGAAAAAATTCCTAAAAATGACTGTTTTATGAGTGTGCTATGCAGTTCCTACGCACCTGAAGTTTGCGAATTTTCAATATTTTACTCCAGATTTTCAACATTGCCATTTTACCACCTCCTTATGAGCAGTACAGCTGTCATTTTCATATCCTGCCCAAAACATGTTTCCGCCATGTAGCGCACAATGGCGCAGTTGGTGTGCGAAATCAATGTATGGGACACATTAAGAAAATCACAGTGACACTGTTCATTAGCAGAGGTCTTAAATGGCTATGTTGAAAATTTGCGAAAAATTCCCAAATGACTGTTGTATGTTATGCTATGCAGTTCCTACGCACCAGAAGTTTGCGAATTTTCAATATTTGCATTCCAGATTTTCAACATTGCATTTTACTGCACCTCCTTATGAGCAGTGCAGCTGTCATTTTCACATCCTGCCCAAAACATGTTTCGCCCATGTAGCGCATAATGGCGCAGTCGGTGTGTGAAATCAATGTATGGGACACATTAAGAAAATCACAGTGATACTGTTCATGAGCAGAGGTTTTAAAATGGCTATGTTGAAAATTTGTGAAAAAATTCCTAAAATGACTGTTTTACAAGTGCAGTGTTGTGCAGTTCCTCACGCATCCTTGTAAGTTCGCAATTTTCAATATTTGCACTCAATGACTTCCAATACCTAAACAGCACATAGAAGCAAGCAACATTCGACATTGACAAATGCTTGTACTTCTTTGTCAGTGATTTTTTTAAGCCATGTCCAACTGCCAAATAGCACTGCAAATACCTGCAAGCGAACGTTCGGCATTGACAAATGCTTGTTTTTAAGCACTGATAAATAAATGTCAGAACAACGCTAGGACCAAACTGATGTGCTTAAACAGTCATTCAGTCAGTGGTCAAACAAGACAGTGACTGAAACATGCACAAATGTGGAAGGAGTACCACAAATAAAATGTTCTCAATTATGCTTTGCTGCTTGATTCAGCAGTCTATTTCCCCCGAAGTATTTTTTTAATCCAAGAAACAGTTTCATAAATGCCCAGTGTAGGCAGAAAAAAAAAAAAACTTTACACAAAAAGCTTTATTTCTGCTTTGCAGCTTTATTCAGTAGTCTTTCTTATTCTCCCTACCGGGTCATAATGTTGCATGCTTAATAGCGTATGACATTATGGCTAAACGGCTACAGCATACTCCGTAACCACTACTAGTGACATACCGCGTATACTGCTGTACTCGGTATTGCACCAATAGTGCTCTCACAGGCAGAGGATATGACCTTTGCTGAGAGTGGGTTCAGCTGAGCAGCTGCCGTGGCCCGCAGGACTGAGCCACAGCAGCAGGAACCCACGTACTGTGTCTGGGACCGGGTTGATTCTCGATCCCAGAATCTTTTATTTTTCACACGGTTGTGTGCTCCCCAAGTTGGACCCCCCTGGAGTTGATGATCTTAGTGGGGAGTTCAGGGGTGGGGCAGAGCCCCCACAGAACAAAGACATATGCTTCATGGCAGAAATTGCACTGTATTGGCAGCACGATTTTACATAAACATAATGGTCATGACATTATGACCCAGTGCCGTTATTCTCCCCTTCAGATTATTTTACTCCAAGAAACACTGACCACTTCAGAGAGAGATAAAAATTAAAATGACGTAATTGCTATGCTGCCTAATTCAGCAGTTTTGCTTATTTCCCCCATTATTTTTTTAATCCAACAAACAATTTCAGAATGACCACTTGTAATGCCCAAAACTGTGGGGGCACTACAGAAATGGGGGCTACTGTAAGAGAGTGTGCCATGAGGTGCCCCATTGTCAGGTGGGCTAAAAGGGGGGCAAGCAAAGGGGCTCTTGTGCATTTCCCCCTCCCCCACTTTGGTCAAGCAGGGCTAAGAGAAAAACAGAAGAAAATATTTTTTTCTCTGCTGCCTGCTCTGCTCCATTCTATTCCCCCCTCCCCTTGAGCAGGCAGCACAAGAATGGGCACCCACAAGCCGGGATCGCTGTCCCTGCCGGCACAAGATGCTCCATTTGAATTTTTCCCATCTGTCCTGGGCATGGGCTCATGGTTCTAAAGTTAGAACCCCGAGGACCTTTTAAAATGGGACAGAGCCATTTCCCTGAGCAGTTCATGCTGGGCTGTGAAGAAGTGTATACCAAGAAAGCATGATTGGGACCCTGGGCTTACCTGATCTGTGTGGAAGCAGTCTCATTGACTCTGCCGGTGCCATCCTCTAGTCAGCGAAGATTGCTGCTCCAGTTGTGGTGTCCATTCATTGTGCGGTCAAATGTCCGGCAATTCCCTGGATGAAGATCTTGGTTCCCTTCGTCGGTGTGGGCTCAGTTCAGCCCTGTTTATTTTTTTTTATTTATTTAAAAAATAAAGTTTGGTACCACGTTGGCGGCAAGAGAAGAGCTGCATCAGAGAAAGAGAGAGAGAAAGAGCCAACAGACATTGCACAGAACCGCAAGGACCCTTTTGTCTGCCACACTGCCTGCTGCCTCCTGCATTGGAGGCCCCTCCCTCTGCCTGCAATACCTCCCTCCTCCCAGCATCAGCTACACCCTGGGTCAGGGCAGTGAGTTAGCAGCAGCACAGAGAAGAGTGATGACCACCCATAGCGCTGTCAAAAAAAAAAAAATTTTATTGTTTGGCGTTAGATGTGCTACCGGGGAAAAGTGGGTGAAATGCCCCTCTTTAATTTAAACAATTCTGGTGTGGCAATGCCCATGGGGAGGGGTCCGAGGAAGGACAACAGGGGAAAATAAATAAATATTCATTGGGGTGGTGAGGGGGGCCAGGAAAACTGAAGGACTGTAAGGCTTGGGGAAGGCCCATAGGATTAATGGAGCAACGACAGGCCCCAGGCAGTAAAAGGGGCAACGTCAGGCCCCAGATCATAAAGTGGCAGCTTTCAGCACAGAACCTCAAGGGCAGCAAAGGCCATATAGAACGGGGTAAAGCCCCAGTTGGAGGGGTGGCAAAGACCCTACCAAGTGGAAGAAGTGACCCATAGCTAGGAGGGACCTAGGAAATCCAGGCCCATAAAGAAAAGGAGCCCAGAGACAAAGGGGCAACAGGATAGGCCCAGGATTAAATTGCGGCAGAAAAGGAAAGGGGTAAAGCCGCAGTTGGAAGGGGGGTAGCAAGATCCTCACAGAGAGAGAGAGGGTTCTGCAGCATAAGTCAGGTGGCCTCAAAGGGTAAGGCCCCACAGAAGTGGCAGGGGTAGCCAGATCCAAGTGCCAAAGGAACCCATGAAGTACAGGGTTAGCCAGAAGGAGTGCTTGGCACACAGCTAGTGAATGTCAGCTGATGAAACTGTGTAATGACTAATGCCTGAAATGTATTGATTGCCAAGTAGCAAGACTCTATTATACCAGGAATGTGGTTATTTACCCCTGCGACAAACAATTGCCTCAGACTTTGGTAATCTGCCCCTGCTACAGGAAAATTCTCAGACTTTGGTGATTTGCCCCTGCATGAACCATTGCTCTGGATTCCAGCAATTTGCCCTTGCTCCAGGCAAACTGCCACTGCAATGAACCACTGCCTCAGACTTTGGTGATTTATCCCTGCTCCAGGCAAATTACCCCAGCATGAACCATTACCCCAAATTCCAGCAGTTTGACCCTGCTCCAGGCAAATTGCCCCTGCAATGAACAACTGCATCAGACTTTGGTAATTTGCCCCTGCTCCAGGCAAATTGCCCCTGTAACGAACAATTGCTCCAGCAACCACTAAATACCATGGTGCAGTGCAAAGTGTAATTATCAGTGTTCTTAGTGCCAACTGAATGTGTATAGACTCAATCTTCTGCCGCAACACCCCTGGTGAGGTTGTTCCCAGCTGATTCTTCACCAAAGCAGTCTTCAGCCAGTGAAGAACTTTACCACAACCCCTTCCCTGTCATCCACTGTTGGTCAAAACCTATGCCACCCTGTGTGACTCACAACCACCGGCTCCTGATTTCCTTGTGGTTCAGTTAGCCTGGAAGTGAATATCCTGGAAGAAGCCCCATCAGTCACTCCCAGTTGTTCGCCGAAAGTAGAGTCTGACGTGGCCAATGTGTACCCGTATCCACCGGTTTGTTGTTTTTCTCATCCTGGACCTTCCAAGGCTCTGACCTTTGCCCTGCATCCTTCTCTTCCTGCTTGTTTCACCTTGTTTACATTGGGTTGTCCTCTGGAATTCAGCTTGATCTTGGTGGTCCTCCTGTGGAACTTTCGCCAAAGAAGCTTCCATGTGCCTTCATCCTTGGCAATCCATGCAAGTGGATTCGACATCAGGCATTCGTTCCTTCATCCTTGGCAGCCCTAGTCGAGGGTTTGTACACATCTCCATCCTTGACAATCCTTTAAAGTGCTTTCCACCAAGTCCTTGTTCCACCATCCTTGGCAGCCCTGGTCAAGGGTAGGTGCCAGGGAAGAGTTCAGCAGATTTCGTTCTCTTGTGCTAGAGTATTCCAGCAACCTTGGAAGTGAGGGTTGGCTGAAGAATCAGGGTCTGTTTAAACATCTCTCACACCCCCTCCAACTTCTCCTAGGTTTTCACACTGGTGTAGCTTTGAGCCAAGCAGGAAACCCTGTTCTCCCTTTTACACCATTGCTACTCCATTCTTTAGCTGTATGCATGAAGACGGCACAAAATATTTGGTCTTCCCTCAACATCATGAACTTTTAGAGGTGGTTACACCACTCAAACCTTTGGGGTCTGCCCTGGTACCCACTGTTCACTGCAGTGATTGTCTCACCTCATTATAAAGTAACAGATGTTTGAATTTGTTCATTAGATCATTTAGAGAAAGCTAAGCATAGAGTGTAATAGATAGTGCCTTAAGCTGAGGTGCACCTCTTAGTGACAGTAGAGAATGTTGTTTACTGTTCTTGTATGGTTTGGTTCCCCCTCTTCTCTTGTGACCATGTCTACCTTTCCCTGTGGTATCAATAAAGCCTGTTGGGCATCAAACATCTAGATTGTCTCCTGTCTCTCCTTACCGGGTGCCTCCATCCACCCAACCCCATTTGAACCACAGCGTTGTATCGCCAATCCACCTGCCTGAGGTGATGCTGGTGGTGCAGCTGAGATACACCATCTTTGAGGTCAGCACTCAGTTTACCACACACTGCGGGCAGAGACACAGTAAAGTAGCACAATAATTGTTTTGCTCCTTGACTCAGCAGTTTATTTCTCTGTGAAGTATTTATTTTTTGATCCAAGAAATGTTTCACAAATGCCCAGTGAAGGCAGAAAAAACTTTACACAAAAGCTTTAATCTGTTTTGGTGCTTGACTCAGCAGATCAGTATTACTTATCCCCCAATTAATTTATAGGGCTCAAAGAGCTTCAATCAGTGTAAATTTCTGCTTAATTACTCAGCAGTCATGCGTATCCCCCCTCCCCTCAACAGAAATGGTTTCAGTCTGCCAAGTGCAGGCAAAGCAAAATATAAGGCTCAAAAAGCTTTAATCAGATTTAATACTCACCTGTCTTACTTATTCCCCCCTTAAAGTTTTAAATCCAAGAAACTGTTTCAGTCTGGCAAGTGCAGGCGAAGAAAAATATAAGCCACAAAAAGCTTTAATCAGCTTTCATTTCTTTGTGAATACCCACCAATCTTGCTAGTTTCCCCTTAAAGTTTTAAATCTAAGAAATTGTTTCACAGTCTGCCAAGTGCATGCCCAGAAAAAAAACAAGGCTCAAAAGCCTTAATCAGCTTTAATTTCTGCTTGATTACTCAGCAGCTTTGCTTATTCCCCACCACATACACACTGTTGTACTTAGTGGCCGAAAATAAGTACCTTAAACACATCAGTCTTGGTAGTAAGAAAACCATGCCATATAGAAATCTAGGCCTTCTCTGTTTACTTCTGCTTAGCACAGACATACAAGAGGAAACAAATCCCAAACACAAATGATGACTTACAGGAAGTATACATTCTCTTAAAGTTGTACTGTCTCTAACAGTTCTTAAAGCTGTACTACACATAACAATCCCTCCTGACTTAGCTTGAAAGTACGTAAGTCAATAATTCAGAATTAATATGAAACTATTAAAGATATTACTGCAATGTCCATTTTAGTTAGTCTTTGTCATTAGACTATATCTCTATAAGTCCATTCTCTTTAGTGGACATCTTATATGTCCTGACCGACGTAGTAGGACTTGAGGCTGTTGCACTGGAATCTGATTAGCATCAGCCACATCTTGTCACAAATACTGTAGTTCCACTGTCTCTTCCTGTTCTTGTTCTGGAAGAAATAATGCTGGATAACTACCCCAACTGTGGGTATCCCTTTTTGTTCAGTCTCGATTCTAGTATGTAATTGGTCCCCATGTTTTTTCACTTTCCTCTGGTTAGTCAGTCAAACACTATAGACAACATTTCCAATTTGTTTTCCACCACATGTTCTAGTCATCTCTTCAGGCCTGCATACATCCTAACCCACATGAGATCACTGGGTTTGAAGGATCTGGTCTTAGAAAGCATTTCAGTTACTGACTTACAGCCTAGAGGGCTAAGAAGGTCCAAGAGTTTGAATCGACGATCCAAACAACAATTCTGCAGGGGATATTCCCATGACATAATGTGGTGTTATTCGGTACATCGCAAGAAAGTCCAAAAGGGCTATTTGTAGTGCAGTCAGTGTAGTAGGATTAGCTTTGTCCATACTATTTTTAAAAGTCTGAACCAGGCTTTCCGCTTTGCCATTTGAACTTGAATGGTAGGGAGGTGAGAAAATATGGTGGATACCACGTTGCTGGCAAAATGCTTGGAATTCAACAGACGTGAACTGTGATCCATTATCCGAGACAATCACTTACGGAAAACCA